>OV281079.1:15005000-20005000 GCA_923060345.2 Erebia aethiops | reverse complement strand
TAATCAGGATGATCAAAAACCTGATTTGACTACTAGTGAACCAGACTCTGGTTTAAATAAAAATATCCAATCAGACAACGCGGCTGAACCTCACGGACAGACTGACCCACTGACTGTTAACAATAGACATCAGCCGCGGCCTTACAAATATGACAAGTCCAAATATGCGAAGTTTCGCGACCAGAAGAAGCATAAAAATCATTTTAATTAATGATTAATATATACAACCAACTTTACTTTATTTTTATATTTAGGATTTAAGGATTTCTTGTTTAAATTTCATTACAATATGTATAGTCGGACCTGTAGACTCAGTGGATATCAAAAAATTAAAGCCACTAATATATAATTTTAATCCATTAAAGGTTTGCTATGAAGTAAAAAGCATTTATTCATAGCATCTCCATAGCATATCACTATATATTTATTATCAATCAATAAAAATTTGTTTGCCTAAACTACTATGAGATCCGACATATATACGACAAAAACTACAGTTAATTACTTTTCCTATTATTCCAAACGAAAATAATATAATCGAGAGAAGCCTATATCTGTATTTGTTATTTGATATATTATCTTCCATTTATTTGTACAAATTTAATGGGAGATAATATATCAAATATACGATATATATACGACAAAAATTACAGTTAATTACTTTTCCTATTATTCCATATTATTTGATTCCAAACGAAAATAATATAATCGAGAGAAGCCGATATCTGTTTAAGTTGAAGTTTGTTATTTGATCATTATTTTGGTGTTTAATTTAGATTGTTTCCGTGTACTAAATGAAAGAAGTTTTATGGTTTTTGTTAGCGATAATAATTACTTATCCCATTACCATTATTTTAGTTTTTGATTATAAAAATTATAGGACAATATCCACAATGCAAACAAATTATGTAAGTACAGTAGAATCTCACTAATCCGGCACTTCAATAGACCGATACGTCTAATAATTCGGCACCCTCCGCCCACGCCTCGCTCGTCTTTCTATGTTATTATTGTGTTGTATTGTAAAACTATGTAATTATTTAGTTTGTCTCACAAGACATGTTACACTTATAATATGATTACAATACTCTGTTTATGAAATTCTTTATTTTATTTAAGTATTATGATTTTTTAAAAATGTAATCCAATAATCCGGAACCCTCTGGTTTTTAATAGTGCCGGATTAGTGAGATACTTCTGTATATATATTTCGTGTTTCCCTGATGTACTGCTACTGCTGTACATATTTTTACGTTTTGAAGCGTTTAATGCCTATGAAGTAATAATAATTATGTACGAACAAGGTTTTGAATACTAAGTAAACTTTGACGTACCACTGTAACATTATCGATTAGTTTAATCGTTTTGTGTATGTTTATGTACGTTACGTATGTTTAAATGTTTTTTTTTTCAACGTGTGACCGTGAAACGAACAAAGCGTGAACACGAACATAGTTTATTTGCCCCTTACGTACCCGTATGGTGTTACGAGGTAACATGTATAACATTATGTTTTATGAACAACATAGCAAACAAAGTAAGTGAAAGTTCATATAATTAGGTCGATTTGAACGACAAATTTGTAATCATAAAGATTACAAATTTGTCGCATTATAGCATTTAAGCATAATATAATTAAAATTATTAATAAATATAGTTTTTCATTTAAATACCCAAATCATCATCATTAAGTCCTATGTCCCCCCTTCGGGGCAGAGGGCAGACACTACTCTTTTCCAAGCTGATCTGTCGGACGCCTTATGCTTTAGCTCGCCCCATGTAAGGCCGATCTTTTTCGCCTCATCAAGTATAGTACGCCGCCAAGTCTGTTTCGGCCGCCCGCGTTTTCGTTATTAAATACCCAAATAGTTCATATTATTATTTTTTGGTTGGATCTGAAGACGGCGGGGTAGCTATTCTTTCCCTCTCTCTCGCATATAAATTCCCGTAATTTTATTGCTAAAAACTCTTAATTCAAATGTTTTTTATTCTAATAAAGGTTTTCAAGTGCTGTAGAATCGTCGAATGAGTCTACCTCTGGTTCGGAATGAATTCCTACCGAGATGCCGAGAATAATCTACAAGAAATTCGACGGTTGCTCTTTTTTAAAAAGTTTAACAATAAAATCAGGCTGAAGCGAATCAAATCCACGCTTTTTATCGTTTATATAATCTTGGATTGTATAGTATGCTTTTTCATAAGTATACTTTTATATCTGTCCAACCATTTATTTTACTTTTGACTATAAGCACGCCTATGAAGTTCCATAATTATTGACAGGAAACCATTGACAAAAAAATGCAATGCTCCTTAGACGTATATCGTTTTTTTGCAACAGGAAGCGACGTGCCCTTTTAACCGATATTTCGTCACTCGTATACTCATCTAGTAATATCAAGTACGACTTTCCTTTTCAAAATTGTACTTTTGTAAACTTAATATTGGAATATTATTTAATTAAGATTGAAAATGTCACATTGATTGTCAAAAGCATACCCTGGAACTTTTACAGTCATTGAAAATGTTAGAACGTGCGAGAGGAAACATTTTTGGTTCCACAAAAAGTTATCCCTTGACTGCGATCTCACCTGATGGTAAGTGATGATGCCGTCTAAAATGGTAGTGGGCTAACATGTTAGGGGTATGGCGGTATGGCAGTAAACCTTTACCCCTAACGCGGTACATCTGTACCTAGTGGTGGTGGTAGGGTGGTAACTAGCCACGGCCGAAGCCTCCCACCAGACCTGACCAGAGAAAATTCAGAAATTATAAGTTACGAAAATGAGCTCGCCGGGAATCGAATTTGGGACCTCCCACGTTAACACGCTCAACACTGCGCCAGGGAGGTCGTCTTAAGATACCCCACCGTTTTAACCTTGGTTCAAACGTTATTGATACGCCTGTGCTAATGGCGGATTTATTCCAAAATCAGATTGTGGCATTTGTGAATCGCCTCTTATTTTTATCACTTGATAACACGATGGTAGGTATATAAACCATACGTCATAACATTTGGATTGGAACTTCAAGTTTCGAGAATAAAATGTAGCTAGGTATCTCCATTCCGAATTCCATTCCAGCCAAATCGGTTTAGCCATTATGGCGTCAAACAACCAAACTTTCGCATTTTTTAATATAAGGAAGTAAAGTAAAAGCAGCCGTTGTGTAAACAAAAACCTTATTTATTATATCATTCTGATACATCATCGGATATGTCCTCTCTAACTTTAATCTTATTCTTGGCGTGTCTTCTCTTCGTGTATCCGGAATCGTTCCTTTCCTTCACCACGCCCTTGCCTTCAACTTTTCTTGTTCTCATGTTCTTTTTCTTGCTTTTCTGCGAGTCTTGTTTCTTGCCCCTGCGCGTTTTGGTGTGGGTTTCGGTGGTGGGTTTCTCCTCGGTTGTTTCTCGTTTCAGTGAGCTCTTGAAAGTTTGCCCCCGGGACGGCTCGTGCAGGGAGAATGTTATCCTGTCGTGATGTATCTGTTGATATTCACATATTATTTTAACTCTTAACTCAAATGTTTTTATTGATAAACTAACCTACGTTCTCAAACTCAAATCATTTTTATTCAAGTAGACATGTGCTTTTGAATCGTCGAGTTAATCTACCACTGGTTCGGTATGACGTTCCTACCGAGAAGAACCAGCAAGAAACTCGGTGGTTGCTCTTTTTAAATAATTCATTTACAATTACTAAGATTATTAAGTACTAACATAATTATTAATATTTTTTTTTTTTAATAATAAATTTCTTTTTACACGACCGCCAAAAAATCGTGATTGTATCTATGTATTTGAATTTCTTTATTCCATCATAACTTTTAAATGCCTGAACAGATTTGTAATTTGGATGTATGGGGTATCATTAGAATTGAGGATCCTTAAATCATCCTGAGTAAGACTAGCTATTTTCGGTGAAACTCGGTGGGATGCACTTTTGAGTACTAACCCTGTACTCGACGGTGAGATAGCACTCGTCCTCGTCCTCGCAGACGAGCGAGTTGACGTCGGCCGGCTTGGCGGCGGCGGCGGGGCGGCGGCCCGCGCGCACGAAGCGCCACAGCGAGCGAACCCGCGGCCCGCATGCGTGTACCATGTCGCTCACCTGTACGCAGAACCGATGCGAACAACTTTAAACTATGATCCTACAGTCCCACCAACTTATCTGACCCAGTGACAGCGTCGCTAACAAACAAAAACTAAAACTGGAACTATACGATACTTAATAAACATAATATATATGCACTATTCCATGATTCGTGAAGCAAGCCATTAATGGTAAGTCATTTGACTGCAGTCACGTAATGCAGCCAAAGTTGAAACGATTAAAGAAAAATGCGAAAATATATTTTTTCCAGTAGGACTAATATATTTTCCGAGATAAAAGCGTAAAACCAGAAAAAAAACCAAAAACTTCCGCGCAGAGCCAATGGGCTTAGGCCTTAGCTCGTCTCAAGTTGTAGATTTTTAGTAAGTACCTATATCTACCTACTATGTTTGCCTCTTAATGTCCCGCAGGCCGCAACCCTTCCCCGAAGACAAAAATTCTGTCCTCCATGCACTTTACTGTCGTTTGGTGACTGGCATAAGGGGTTTGTATCTATAGGTTTAATAAAACTGTCAAATACCTCTTCCATCTTAGGCTGCATCATCTATTCCCGCGTGAGGTAAGTAGCAGTCTTGAGTCTTATGCTGAAATATATAGAGCGTACTTTGACTTGGCTCGGACTTTACTTAGAGTTCAAACGAGATGGACTTATGTGATTTACATAAATCGGTCTCGTTTTAAACATGTCTTAAGTCTAGAAGCAAAGACAAAGTTCGCTCTATAGTTACTAAATATATTTATTTTTCCTTTTCAAAGGTTAACTTGCCGTTGCAAAAATATATTTAGTACCCTACATAATACTTAGTCCTTGCTGTGAACTGTGAAGGTCTTACCTTCATGAGTTCCCCGCCGTCACACGTGGAGCTCTGACGAGTTTCCACGCCGAAGCTGTTGATGCAGGCGCGGTCGTCGGGCGTCAGGGCTTCTATTTGAAATGCGCACTTCGGTATTGTGTCTGAGCGTTCCTGGTTACAAGTGTTTACTTATAGTTATAGGTACCTACTTATATTAATAGCGTTTGTGGTGGATCGATCTTAATATTAGAGGTGGTTAATAAAGCACGTAGCACAAAAGCAAAGCATGCTTTTTTTTCCATAGCACGGACAGCATGCTTTCCGAGGAACCTCTATGTTGCTAGAGCCCTAGCGTCGAGCCCGTAGCGGCGCCCGCCTGCCGGTAGCGCGCTGGCCGACCGTTATATAGTCTCGCGTAAAGCGCTGCTATGAGCGTACGTCATCACTCATTTATCCCTATCTGCACGCTTTTAATCACGCGCGATCTTATGAATACCAAGCGTAAGACAAACCAACAAACGAACACACTTTTGCATTTACAATATTAGCATGATTAATGTTAAATAACGTTTACATCAATTATAGACAGTCCTAAGCCTGAAAAGTATGAAGGAGAGTTCATTGGTTTTTATTTACAGCTTTATGTTATTTTAGACTGAAATGCGATGTATTAATAAATAATATTCTTGTTTAGCACGCGATCTGTCCAACGAACGATATGTATGAGAGCGTGCTGCAAGACTTATCGCACGGCGCACCTGCCGGCCGCTCACATGCTTTCATAAGAAATGCTTTCATGCTTTCCATTCATGCGTGCTATAGCATAGCATATTTAAAAGCATGCTTTAAATTTATAGTTTATAGTCTGCAGCATGCTTTGGATTTATAGCAGTTTTGAACAACTCTACTTAATATGGAAACAATCGGAGATTAGTTTTCTCCTAAAAATCATCCGACGCCAACGCAACGCTGCGAGATGACAGTGACAAGACGGGGGAGCGGATCTTCCAGCTGACTGAATTCTCGGTAGGTACCTAATTCTACAAAATTGGTATGCTTGGAGGTGTATACGAAAATGTGTAGTACCTGTGGTCTGCAAATTGTATGGGCGTCGGTTCACTATAGGATTTACTATTACTCTGTGCTTATATATTTACGCTGATTGCACCAAGTCTGGTGATGTTGCCTACTTTTGAAGAGTAGTAACTGCTGAGTTTCTTGATGGCTCTTCTCATTAACGTGACATGGATCTACTCATGCCGTACCTACATGTTGATAATGGGCCCCAGTTACTGACTCTGTACCTACCCAATTAATTATATCAGTTTTATGTTACATCAGTTAGGTAAATCTAATGCTGATCCTTTCCGCTGGAAGTATTCTGAAAGGGATGGCATTAAAAATA
Source organism: Erebia aethiops (assembly GCA_923060345.2). Lineage (NCBI taxonomy): Eukaryota > Metazoa > Arthropoda > Insecta > Lepidoptera > Nymphalidae > Erebia > Erebia aethiops. The sequence continues at coordinate 19,998,689 of OV281079.1, read as the reverse complement.
TAGATGTCATTTTAGTTTAGTTTAGAGATAGTGCACAACAGAATTGGCCTCAATACCTATGCATTAAACAGATAGTTAATTCAAAATATCTCACCCATCCGATTTCATCGCAATGCTTCGGCTCATCGTAGCAAATAAAATAATTGATCGCCTTCGACCCGTCCGTCCGTTTCTCCGTGGACCAAGTGTACCAATTCTCACCAAACTTGAACATACTATTTATGTGGTTCTGGCGGTATATAAGCGGGAACAGTAATTCGTTTGGATGCTGTCTAGGTTTCTCCGTGGTAGAACTTTCTTCCTCATACTCGACTATCGCCTTATCCTCATAGCGTTTTCGTATAAAAGGTAACATGGTGATTTCAACTTTTTTCTTGTAGTCCCAGGATTCTGTTTGTACTTCGTCCTCTACCCTTGAATCTTCATCGGAATGCATGATGACTTTAACTTTGACTGACAAAACTGTCACTGCTTGTATCAGACATAACACCAAGTTTGTGGTCTTCATGGTGGACGATGGACGAATGCGTATGAAAGGTCTGAGAGAAAAGGTGCGTTTCTGTTTGGTCAAGTTAAGGATGTTGTTGATTTGGTGCAGTCGATAAGAGGGATGTTTATAAGCAATAATCCGCTTCTAGCGGTTACAAAAAGTGCTGATTAGAATGCTTTTTTGGTCTAAAATTGTGAGGAAACGTTCAGATGTTTTGTCTTGGAGTTTCCTTGTGAAAGCATAAAACAATAAACATACGGTAGTGCGGCGTGACTGCAAGATAGCCACTCGGTTTTTAATGTTTAGGTACTATCAGTATAGCCTGGTGGTTAAAGATCGACATCTTATTATGGGATCGGGAGTTTGAATTTCGTTACGTTATCATGTGGGTTTTAAGCAAATTAATAGTAAGGTAACGGGCCCCTATTTCGTGATAGTACGTTATATCGTTAGTTTTGCTTCTGGCGTATAAAATAAGAAAAAATATTATCTATTTAAAATAAACATTTCTATAAATTCTCTATCATTTAAACTGTTCAAAAAATCAAGTACCAACATTTTGCGAACAGCTGTGGGGCTTGCTTTTATGACTCGTCACCGAAAGGGTATCGTTCGTATTTCTTAAGCTTACAGAAAGGCATAGCTAAGTCCATTTGAATAAAACTTTTAATAGGGCTTTTATAATTTATATTACTCGGAATATATAAAAAAAAATTGCAATAAATCGACTCACGAAACAGCGGTCATTTTATTTTTCATGTGTCCCCTAGTTCGTGACACTACCGAATTAGGGATATTCTTATGATACATTTTTGTAGCTTGTGCATTTATATAATAATTAAGACTATATGTAGTATAATAATTTAAATGTAAACTAAAAAAAACATAAAATGTATTTAATTAAGTTTCATTCGCCATTTCAATACCAGCATCCCGGTATTGAAAAAACATCTTTTTTACCGGTATTAATACCGGTAAAAAAATCCTGTATTCGAAAGCCCTACCTGCGACCTCACGTGGTGGTAAATCGTCACTTTCCATTACACCACATTACCATTGCATGATGCAGTCTGAGATGATAATGGGCTATAGCCTGTCAGCGGTATGATCCCCTAATTCCTATATTTAAAAGTAAAAATACGTCTTACTGACGTGCTATGCCCTTAATCGATTTCTACACGGCATTAAACCGGAAATCGCTTGGCGGCACTTCTTTGCCGGTGGGGTGGTTACTACATACGGTCGATGCCTCCCACCAGACCGAGAAAATTCAGAAATCGTAAATTTTTAAACTAACTCTGCCGGGGCTCGAATCCGAGACCTCCGACTTGTAAGATCACAGCACTCACCACTGTACCAGGGAGGTCATCAAACTAGACAAAGGGATAGGGATCGAATTGAAACATGAGAATAAGGTAGAATATTGCTTTTATTTGGGTACAAAGATTGTAGAGTATAAAATAAAAATACTGCATTTGGTATCAACCGTCGTAAAACTTTGATTATGAAAATTAAGCACATTTCATTCAAATACACGTTTTACACTATTAAAATAAAAAATTAAAGCGTTAGACATAATAATAATATTTATTTCTATAGTTACTAATTAATTATTATTATTATTTATTTATTTATCTAAATAGAAATTGTATAATCGTATAGTACAAATTATAAAGAAGCGAACAAATGTTGGACCATTGTTAGGAATTTAAGATTTCCATAGTGCACATATCATACATAACCAGCCACAAGAACTCGTATTTACAACTCAGGGTTCCGTCACACTATAGTAACATTTTATAAGGACTTCAATCGTCTTTTAGTAGGTACTAGGGCTTCCAATACCGGGATCCCGGACTTTTTTCGTCCATTTTCAATACCGGTATTGACATATCTAATACCGGGATACCGGTATTGGTGACACTATAAACGAAACAGTGACTATTGCATATATTTATTGGTACATGCCACTGTTTTTATTCGACTAATTTTAAAACTTGTATCTTAAGCACAATATTAGCTCAATAACCTTTATTGCTTAAAACCAGTGAAAAAAAGTCATTTTTGATCACTCAGAGGGAAAAATTCGTGTTTGAATTTAGAACCCTGTGGCTTGGCATTTCTTTTTCATTGACTCACGAAACGTTCAGAAATCTGTTTTATAACCAATGCAATATTTTATGATTTATTTTTTCTTTTAAGAAATATCTATTGAATTTTTTATTAATTTGTGTTTTGACTCAACTATGTATTTTTACGAGTGAAAAAATGGCATTTCTTCATTGTATTTAAGCAGAAAAGCGCTCTTTTGGAGTTAATGTGGTGAAAAAATATTTTTATGAAAAAACTGTTTTTTATGGTGCAGTTTCTTCAGAAAACACTAGTCTTAAGTTAAAAACAATCCACTCAATTTTTTCAATACCGGGATCCCGGGATCCCGGTATTGAAAAAAATCTTTCCGGTATTAATACCGGTATTAAAAAAAACCGGTATTCGAAAGCCCTAGTAGGTACATCCCATTCACAAAATATTCATTTTGCAAAGTGATTTTTTGTTGAGATGACGCGAGTCTTAAAAAGTTGTTATAATGCGAAGGAACTACTAGAAGCTTGGACATACACAATGTGCAACGGAACGGTAAATGCATTTCCCTAGTATAGTCCGCCCACGAGCTCTGAGGAATCGGGGGCTGAGGTAGCGGGCGAGTGCGCATCGCACCCGACCGTCGCTTCATACCCCGCACGCTCCCAGTACTAGTACCGACGTTGACGCGAGAGTCCGCTTTATCGAGTCCTGTTTTTAATTTTGCGATAGCAGTGTTTTAATGTACCTACTATAAATAGTACTAAACTTAAAAGTATCTTTATCTACTCCAGCATCGAAAAGTTCCAATTTCGAATTTGACAACTATATCGAATTGAACCCTCTTTCGTGTTTGCTTCTCATAACGATACAGTTCGTTGTATGGGAGCTGTATCGTTATGAGTCGTAGCTGTATCGATATGGTTATCTTCATAAATAGGATACCTATAGCTTAGCGGCTCTGGGTACTGGCACTTTCCCAACCAGTCAATTGATTTGACTTTTTTATTAATTTACAAAGTAAAAAATTATAAAGACGTCCTTGTCGTAGATAAAATCTTGTATGCAACTGTACGTAATTAGTCATTTTAATTCTCGTACTATCCTATTTTGATACTCGGCAAGCCTCGTATCAAAAAACAGCACTCGAATTAAAATGACCCTCATTACGATACAGTTGCATAAATAGCTATTGTGTGTGCAAATAGATGTATAATTTTTAAATTCCTTAAAGTATTGCGACAGTGATTAATTAGATTTAACGTTCATTTTGTACAGTATTTTTTATGATACAAATTGTTTTTTCTTCCTTATTGCACATACTATCCTCATAGAATTATTATTTCATAATAAATTCATTTTTGCGCACAGATACTTAAGATGTGTTAGTATCGATAACGTAATATCGACTAAGTCACAACTCTGTCTCATTACGTCAACATTCCTCAAGATTCCTCGGACTTCGCGCGCAGACTTTATTATAGTAAGTCGCTTCTCCCTAGGCAAAAACGGAGCCTACCTGTTCGCGGCGTTAAGTTTAATTTAACGTTTGTTATTTCATTTTAGTTAAAGTACTTTCAATACATTTAGTAGGGCTTGTTTAGTTCCAAGTTCGAGCTCTCCATAATTATATAAGGCAGTAAGCGATGCGGGACATGATATGACTTTACGATACCGTTGCGCCTTGTGTCAGTTCAAGCCATAAATCATCTATAGTGATATAATTTGTAGCTGCTAGACTGTGCGGGCCGAGCGGTCTAAGGTGTAGCCACGTCCACACGATGTATTAGTTGGGTCTATACCATAGGAGTAATACCTTGTATATAATATATGCCTACCTGTAACATAATCATACGTATAGAACAAGAAGAAAGGGAATATAGATAATAATTTAAAATGATGTTTAACGATATAAATTATATCGAAGTGACAAAGTAATCCACAACGAAATTAGCAGTCTGGTTAACTTATTTGGTTGATATTTCTGTATCGCATGGCTGAAAGAATAATAAAACTGGCCCCGATGGAATTTAAGTCATCGGTGACGAGAAAGTGAAGAGATAAGTAAAACTCGATATTGTATAATTTTTTATTATACATAGTGTTTACGCACACTTGATTACACTTAAGATTGTTTAAAACATGAGAGTAGACATTAATATTGATACATGTGAAACATATCGTAGGAGTGTGCACATAGATCGGTCGTCCCGCATCCTCTTAGGGGGTAAAAAGTCGCGTCTAAGGCAGAGGGTGTTATTGTACATCGTTATTAGTGCCTAATATATATCTAACGATTCAAGATTACTTCACGTTACAAAAGAACTTCGTAGAACGGTTGGCATAAAATACCGATATTTTATGAGTTACTTAATTTATCGTTACTTGTTACACGTTATTTTAAAATAACGGAACGATAACGGTTATTATCTTTTGTCGAATCGGTATTTTGTGTCGTTATAAATACCTATTCTTACTAGAAGTCCTCATAACGTGAAGGAACCTTCACAGCGCGAGGGACAAAGGACACAGGAAGATAGGGAAGGGAAGGGGGTAAAGAGTTATTAAAACTACACTAACTATCTATTGTCTAAAAGCCAGACATTAACGTGAAAGTAAGGCCAGATCCATAAAAAGTAGTCTTATACATATATACCCAAATTACCTACAAATTTGAAACGTTCTACAAAACCGCCGATAGCTCAAATATTTTGCTTTATTTATATATTTTGTACAATTATAACAAATTTAATAGTCAAACGAGATAAAATACCTATTAAAGAGGTAAAGAGGTGTTTTTTATAATAATCTTCTCACTTCTCCGGAAATTAAACATATTTATGTTAAGATTAGGTACATTAGTAACCTAAAAGGTCGAATTAATTATGCTTAACCCATATTTATCTGGCTAAAGGTGGTAAGGAGAACGTGTAAATTTGTATGAAAAAAGGTTTTAAGTCTTCTATATATACTTAATATTAGATAGACCTCTTGTTTTAGCCTATTACAATCAAACAGAGCTTTAAATGTAAGTTTTCAATTAAACCAATGCATCACTAGAGTAAGAGTAAGTCTGGCAAAGTTTCAAGTTGTCAGATGAAATTTGGGATTACCAATGTGACGTTTGTTTACTTGAAAATTTACATTGGAAACTCTGGGTCCTAATTTTATATGACACTGGAAATTGTAACTAAAACGCAATGTGTTTTGTGAAATTTATCACAACAGCAATAGCGACAATGTTACTGTTTTGATGTCATAGCAAATAAAGACCCTATAGCTACTATATATACGTTCAACATTGGTTCCATCAGTGTTCAAACATACTACATACATACAAATTCAAGTAACGCAAACTATAGATGCTTGCTTAATCCTACTTACACGTGCTAAATATTTAGGCTCTTAGATTTAAGCCGTTTTTATTTCGGTCCACGGGAACATAATTACTAGTGATACACTATGTGGCGATCGGATACGGGGCTTTCGTCGATATACAAGTACCTATATAGCTACTTTACTTTCAGAGCTTTAACTGTACATTTTTAGCTTCTAAACTCGTGTCTGTGTAACATCATTCATCTGCAGTGCACTAGAATGAAAATTTTGTTTGTAACATTTATAATAAAGTATTTCGTTTTTGTTATCCTTTGACCATCCACATAAATTAACAGATTTTTGCTAACTCCAGATAAATACACAAAATAAAAATGTACTTTTAAATCTCAGACAGAAGTATATTTCGTGTTTACCGATTTACAGTAAACTTCCTATTACTAAAAGCTTTATTTTTCTGTTTCCACTTATTTATGAAAAATGCAATAACTTAAAATGTGAAAAACGAGGTTCCAATAAAATTGCGTAAACAGCATACCAGTACACGGAAAATATACCGTTATCTGAAAGTAACTACCTAATATTGCCCTCGTATTCGACCGCGATATTTTAAGAATAAAAGGTCACTATCTAATCGATCGATATATTGTCGTTACAACTGTCAACTCTAATGTCGTACAGTCAGCATCAGATTTGTGTAAAAATGAACTATCCCTGTATTCAAATATTTAAACACATCAGATATTTTGTCTTTATAAATAAACAGGTAGGTACATATATCAAATTACTAACAAAGATTGCAAGAAATTAACCTATGGTATTTTTATTAGCAGTTTATTGTTTAACAATGATCAAAAATTTTAAACTCATTTTCAATATGTATTCAACTTTATAATTAATTAATAACTTGTGTAAAATATCAATAATATAATATTTGAGTACATCGACAGCCCAAACGAATGCGACGCCGACTGTACGAGCAAACTACGGAAAATAGACAAATCTTCTATGTATATAATTCTAATATTCATTTTATAGTCAATCTTTTAAATAATTCATCCATTCGATTCGAACTTCCACTAAAGCTAACTTACAATTATTTATTATTCTCAACAATATTATAAAGGGGTGTGGATCATATTTCGCTATAACGTTAAATTCGTAACGAGCTTGTTCAGGCAGCGGCACGGTTCTCGAGGCATGAGCTATACCTACTCAAGTAATGGAGGGTTTGAACTTATTGTGGTAAGTTAAGCATAAGTCGTCGCAATGACATTATTTTTCACCACCCACCTCAAAAAGCGTTATATTAAGCGTATGTTGCTTAAAACCAGCGAGGAAACGTCAATTTTGCTCACTCTGTCCTCACCACGTTGGCCCCAATGCTACTCATCCAACTTGTGAGTCGAGAAATTAGCGTTGGTTCAAAGTTCAAACGAAGTCGTGAGCGTTGGTGTACTATATATTTGTTCAATTTGTTATTTGTGCCTTAGAATCATATAACGTGGCACTGGTAAAGAAAACGAGTTTTGCTCTCTTATTGAAAAAATAACTGTCACTGCCACTGGTATATTTTCTGTCACTGTCTTTCAGAACTATACCACCGCGGACCAAGTCACGCAGCTCACTTATCAGCCGCCAAAAATGATATTGAATCTAACTATGAGACACTCGCCTTCGAGAGGCCTCGGGCTTTCTCAACTGGCTTGGTGACCACTAGAGCAGAGAACAGGGAACCAATTACAAAAGCCAAATACACCCAATGCAAACTTCTTTAAGCTCATACTTTAGATCCGTGCTGATACTTGCAACCGCACATGTTACGACATTAATGTTATAGAGAATCCGGATCATGTTGTAAGGGGTGATATGACTATAAAGTTTAGGTAACTTATCGAATTAAGTAGACATGCCTCCGCGTAGAACTAAGCTAGAGTGACACTTTCAAAAACGTTTTACAATCTCTAAATTTAATACAGTAGCCCTAGTACAGTAAAGCTATTGTCAAAGTGTAAGGATAGCAATTACCTCTGATTGGTGACCTATTGCTATTGATCGAAATCCATTGTCATAGCTAGATAGTAGTAATATATGCGATCGTAACAATCATTGATGCAGCTTTTTCGGAATAGAGCTACAGGTCTCCAAGGAGTGCGTTTAATATGCTGCCGTCAAAGAAGAATAACATCTCGGCTTAGGACTGACTTTGTTTAATTTGGAGATTGTGCACATACATATATGCTAGTAACTATTATATGTTATATTACAATTCAGAACATAAAAGGAATAATATTTTTTAAGTAAGTACATAGTAGCATTGCATCTAAAAAATATAATACACAAACTTTATTCATAAATAAAATGTCAAAATGTATGCAACAACTGTGTGTCGTAGTGTAACTCTAGCTTAAAATAGAGGGATAAGGGCTTTTAGGAGGAGAAGCAGGGTCTCAAATGTCTATAATACGTAGCTCACTCGTGAACGTTACTTTGCAGCAGGTAAACATTATAATCTATTCATCTAGTTTTAACAGACGCACCAATGTGGTTCGTCAGGTCAGTGCCGAACTTCGTATCTTGGCACGAAATGTATTTAGTGACGTCATATTTGACAGTATTACGTAATAATAATTGCTAGTGTACCAATCGCAATCACCTCAGATTGGTTAACACTGACCTTCCGTTAATAGCCAATATCCGTTGTCGCAGCAAGTATACCATTATTAGGAATCTGTCAAGTTTGACGTCAAAAATGCATGTCAAATTTGGCGCCATTGTGGCGATCAGGGTCAGTTACCAGTTCCATTAGGCCCCTATAGACTGTCCGATGAAGTACCAACCAAATCGGTCCGTCTGTTAATAGCAATCGATAAGTGGCAAATTTCGACTCGACCCTAAATTTAGCTATTAAGCTCATTAATTCAAAACTGTGCCTTTACACTAACCAACTTAAATACAAAGCCTCATGACTGTGTCATAGCTGTGCCGTACAAAAGAACTGGCACGAAGAATGCTATAATTTTCATTATATCTGATCTATAATGGCATATACAAAATAACATTTACTTTAAATTATGTAACTGACAGTTATTGGTGATGTATCGATAATCGAAATTTTTATTATTAACAAATCCAATTACATAAACCTCTCTTCGTTTGACATCACGCCCTGACAATTTAGTATAAGCCATTATCAATCAGACTACAGCTGTATAAGTGTATATCTAATTCGATTGCTATGAGGCCTACATACAGTGTCAATTTATATATCAAAAAACGTGATATCAAAAACACGATGGTACAAAAAGTTAAGGAAAATGCACCGTAAAAGGTTGACAGTGAGCCTAATGTTATAGCAGCCTAGCACCAATCTATATCGCAATAAATGTAACAATCCTTGCTTAAGAGTTTCCTTAAGCTCAGCTAAAGATATACAGCAATAATTGGGATGATTATTAAGCGATTTCGGTGCTAGGGTGAAGAAATAATGAATAGACCATAATCTAGAGATTCGTTGTTCTCGACGCATCGAGCCAAGTGCGAATCAGAGGTGAGTTAACTCTTTTTTAAATACAAATATTACACGCGCGCACGATTTTCAGTCGATGTGTTGCAGTCAAATCGAATAATAATTGTACCTTTTGTAAATGGCGACAATTTGCAAATTATCGTTCTATATTTGTTGACCTTTCGTAATTATTGAGTAAAATTTTGCATTTTTCATTAAATTAAGTTTATAAAAACCTAGTATGTAAATATCGTGTTTAAATACCAAAATATACCATAGCTTTTTGAACGCATTTCCTGCTAAAATTGACTGGCCGACTTATTTGTGTCAAATCGTTAAACGAAACGAAACATTGCTTTTATTTTATTTATTGACCGTCGTCGTAAGGCTTAGTTTGAAATAAGACTTGCATTCGGAATTTCACAAACTGTTGCCATGCAAAAGGGCAGATTTTTACAATATTATTTGCCTGCGACACATATTCATATCATAAATTAAGATTTTTGCCATGTTTCCATACCGATAAGTAAAGTGACTTTTTGTCATGGAAACGAACAAATAGTGATGTCCTAGGGTCAATTTTTACAAGACCGTCGGGCAATGTTGGGAAATATAAATATTTTTTTTTCAATGCAATTCACTGAACTTAAGACTGCATACCTGCCTAGATGTTTGGATTGAAAATAAAACTAAATAAGCATCATAACCGCATGGGCGCGAAAACAATGCGTGGAACTCTTAAAATAAAAGCACGTTGTTATGTTACAGCTGCCATCGTGCTTCTTTTAATAACTTCTGTAAAGAATGGGAGTTTAAAAATTCTATATCAATTAGGTTCTATTCTTTAAATGTTGAATAATACATTTCTTTATAATTAATTAATAAATTAATAATCTTACCAAAATATGTAGACAGGTATACGATCTTAAACCATCGATAAAACATGAAGGTGAAGTGCGGCCGTTTTTATGTTTTCAAATATTTTTTTAAATTCTTTACTCACGTTCAGGTATAGTAAATTATGGCACAAACCTTGATGGCAGTTTTTGTTCGTTGTAATTATATATTTTTGAAAATTAAAGCTCTCTTCAATTAATCAGTACTTTTTAAAAATAAGATCTTGACTTCAATAGGCTATCAAATACCTGTGTTGTAGTGTCGTGACATAACAGATGGCGATCGTAGATATGTATTAATAATTTTATATGAAAACATGTACCGCCGCCCCTGATTGCGTTACAACACAGCACAACAGAGCGATCTGTCTATAGCTTTACTTAAGTTTAAAGCCAGTTCAGAGTTGTATGAGTAATGAGACAATTAAATTAAACTTATAATAGCCGAATACTAAATTTGAGAACGCTACGATTTATAAGTGACTGCTTTTGGACATTTGTTTTAGGACAAAATGTCAAGAATTAGCAAGTTCAGTATTCGACCGTTAGTTCTTTCAAATTAACCTTAATAACTTATGTATAGAGATGTATAATAAATAACTATCAAATTTATTCCACTAAATAAACCTTTACATACATAAAATGACATTTCAGAAACGCCTTAAATTTACCAGAAAATGATAAATTAAATTATTATTTTAAATGTACATACAATGTGTCCATTGTTTGTACAATTTATAATAATAAATAATAACTTCATTTATTTATGTCACCGCCGCACTAACCAATACAAAGTAATCAGCCCCCCAATTGTGTAAGGCAATCGTAATCGTTACTCAAATGGATAGTTCGACCTGTTTAAGGAGTTCATAGATGCCTGCACGTAAAAAAGCATGTATGAACTCCTTAAAAAGTTCGAGCAATACGTTTTAAGCTGTCAAATGATTACGATTTGCTTATAAAATTGGGCCTCAGATCGCCACGAAGTGAAAATAATTAAATTCAAAACGTAAAATGAAGTTTTAACAGCATTAGGATGAAAACAAACCATTCTGTGAAAACTGCATCAAAATTCGACTAGAATCATGGTAAAATTAAATAGATTTTTGTTACGTGGCAATCTGATAGTATCGGCGTTAACACAAGACTGTGTTGTTATGTGTTGCAAGGTAACATCAAAGATAGATAGGTGTTTGTTGCCAAATTACAAATATTTTGATAGTTAATTTTGGCCTTTAGTTATGCGATATGTAGAGGTCCACGATAGATGTGCCCGTCTTCATATAAGGTTTTACGACACAGAACAACACAGCAATGTGTCCACACCGTAAACGCAAGTAGTCAAGAGTTCACCTCGAGCACGTTCTATACAAAATTATTTTGGTTCACATTTGAACGTTAACCAATCAAACTCTATGAAATATTGTAGACACACTGTAGAACACTACACACAAGCCATAATTAGAAGATTAAACTCAATATATAAACAGCAGTACTTTAAAAAAAAGTAAAAACATAACTAGATGATGACATTCACAACTAGATGATGCCCGCGACTTCGTCCGCGTGGATAAAGTTTTTATCTTCCCGTGGGAACTACCAAAAAGTACAAACTATCTCTATACCAAATTTCATCAAAATCGGTTGAAAAGATGGGTCATGAAAACGTAGCAGACAGACAGACAGACAGACACACTTTCGCATTTATAATATTATTATGGATTACGAAAAAAATGCGATCTATAATAATTGTTTATAGGCAAAGAAAAATCGCAATATGCTCATGAATCCTTCGCTCCGCCTCAAGAAAGTGAGAGTCGCGTTCGGTAATGAGCTTACTCTCTTATGATAATCCACGATTAGTTTATTTGAATAGAAGAAGATTTTGCTTGGTGGCCCTTGGACCATATACGCCTACTGTCTTATTTGATAACATGACGCCTGAAATATTTCATTGAGTTTGATCGTTTTTTATTCCACTAAAAGTTCGCTCTTGACTGCGATTTCACATGGTGGTAAGTGATGATGCAGTTTAAGTAGCGGGCTAATATTCAAATGAGAGTCAAACTCCGTTAGGAGAGTTTCCATCAAAGACGTCTACGCATGTCAGAAATAAATCCACCAATAAGAGCGCTTGATTTTCATAGCAATAGGGATGATGCCTATATCAAATATAAATTATTTCTAACTGTATATTTTTAAATAGAGGGTCATCCGAAGACCTAAAATTCACATCCTCGGTTAGATTTAAGTTTAATTACCATTTCAAAATACAGATTAAAGAAAAATAGTGTGTTGAAATTTGATGACGTCACAACTGTGAATTCCATACAACTTCCATACTTACTAGAAGTGCGTTTTTAAGTTTGATAAAGAGTTGCTAATTTGATTGAGTTGTCATCATCCCTATCAGATCGCTAGATGTTAGATCATTTATTAGTTAGAGATAAGATAAGATAATTAATTTTGCCAAATTGTGGGTATCAACGCGTTTTTAAGTTTGATAAAGAGTTGCTAATTTGATTGAGTTGTCATCATCCCTATCAGATCGCTAGATGTTAGATCATTTATTAGTTAGAGATAAGATAAGATAATTAATTTTGCCAAATTGTGGGTATCAACAGTTAAGTTTTATAATAATAGGTCCCGTTCGTAATTTACTGCTAGTGGCAGTGTGCAAAGATTTTCTAAAAAAGAGCAAACGCCCCGACGAGTTTCTTGCTGGCTCTTCTCGCTTGGAATGGTATTCCGAACCAGCGGTAGATTCACAAGAAAATTAAACAATATTGAAACGATTGCAATATTGAAATCACGTCCTACAAAGTCTATTAAAAACAAAGTCGGCCAATTCGAACTTCGGTGGAAAGCTAAAGGTTTGGACTATGAGTCGGTCAAGAAATCGGTGATAAAGTTGAATTTGAATAAAGCGCTAGTATTGGTGGGTTTGACACATCTCCGTAGTTAACCAATGTAAGTAGCACATCTCTGTTGGAAACACACTTTTAATATAGAAGGTGCAAGAGATTAACTAAGATAACATGGCTCACCCTTCCAAGATTCAAAACGTTTGAAAGTACGGTCTGAAAATGTTTACCAGTTTTCAAATTACATTCTTGATAAAATGCGTGAGTAAGGTCTAAAATGCCTTTAACAAGGTAAATACGTTTCAAAGTTATCAAAAATTTTCAAGCATCGAATTCAACGAACACTTTCAAACGTTTTGGATTTTGGAGGGGCGCGCCATGTTACCGTGGTTAATATGTACAAGTTAAACAAGCAAGTGTCGGTCTCACATATGGCCCAGGCGCCCGCTCAGTCATGAGGCGTAAGCAACAGTCTTCCTCTGCAGGAAGAGATGCATCTCCGAGAAGGTGGGCCGGTCCAGGTCGTCTCGCCTCCAACACTCGCACATTAGCTCGTATATGTCTCGAGGACAACCGACGGACCGGTCCATGCACTCGAATAGACCGTCATTCGCTTGCAAGTGGGACAGGTTTTCTATAATCTGCGGGCGAAAATGTTTTTTTTTTAATTTTATTTATAGGTAGATGATGCCCACGAATACGTCCAAGTGGACGAGTGGATTAAGGTTCTCTAGAACCTGCGGGCGAAAATATATTTTTTAAATTCATTTATAGGTAGATGATACCCACGAATACGTCCACCTGGACGAGTGGATTTTAAAAAAAATCGAGTAGGTGTATTTTTAAAAATATCTTCAAAATCTTTTCGCTACTGCAATGTTTTTTTTCCTGTGGTTTCTTCGCTGGTGTCTGTGTTTTGTATGATATTTTAAATATAAGTTTTTTGTAAGCTCTTTGGCCTCAATAAATAAAATAAAATAAAATTCTTTCACTCTCTCACGGATAAAAAGTAACCTATTATTATTCAAAGGGATGCAACTTTCTTTGCCGAATTTCATCAAAATCGGTTGAACAAATGGGCCGTATCTATGTTTATGTACAGTCCGTTAAGGTTATCCGACACGGTAACAGCGTCGCTAGTAGGTATATATTAAAAATAAAATTTAAACCAAAAATAAGCAGGCATAAAAATTAGTTCCAATTTTGACCACCGGGTCATTTGTGGGACAGGTACTAATATATTATAAACTACTACTGTATTATTACAGCTTACCTCTGTCTCGGTGAGGTGTTCGAAGGGGCGCCTGCGACACAGTGTAAATATCTCGTACAGAGTGACGCCGAACGCCCACACATCGCTCTTGGTGGTGTACTTGCCCCGCAGCACGGACTCCCAGGCCGCCCACCGCAGGGGCAACGGTATACGGCCGTCCACTCTGTAGTAATCGCACGCGTATGTTTCGATGTCCGTGCCAAAATCGCTGATCTTGATCTGGAAGCTTTTGCCGATCAGACAGTTCCTAGAAAGGAATTAGAATTTATTTATTACTAAATACATAATATTAAAGATGGTACAATATGCAAAAAGACAAGTGTATTGCCAATGTTATGGCGCGCAATACTTGATAAAAAAATAATAAATGTTATAAATTTAAACAAATCAAGATTGATGATGTTTGATAATGATAATATGGAAGGTCTGTGAAAAATTTCTTTTTTTTTCTCCTTCAATGAAAATTCACACTGTGTGTATATGTTTTTTTTATCAACTATAAGTAAGCCCTTGACTGCGATCTCACCTGATGGTAAGTGATGATGCAGTCTAGGATGGAAGCGGGCTAACCTGTTAGGGGTATGGCAGATATATTAAACCCATCCTCTAATCGGTTTCTACACGGCATCGTACCGGAACGCTAAATCGCTTGGCGGTACGTCTTTGCCGGTAGGGTGGTAACTAGCCACGGCCGAGGCCTCCCACCAGGCCAGACCAGAGAACATGCAACATGTATGTGCAACAAAGGTGCCTATAAACAAACACCGCTCACCTGGCGGCCAGATCCCGGTGCACGAAGTTCAAAGTCTCGAGGTAGTGCATGCCGGCTGCTATTTGCGTGGCCACGTGCAAAAGCGATCCGGTACTCGGCGGCGGGCTGCCCCGTAGGTACGCGCACAGGTCACCTGCGGTTACCGTATTGTGCTTATTTCAAGTAGCTTTCAATAGCATGAATGCGATAATTAAAAAAAATTACAGTCATAGGGACTGCCGATAGAAGTGAAAACTAAAAGTAATATAAAAATATTTCAAATATAAACCTTAAAACTAAGGCATTAAAGTTTAATTACGAATGTACTATATTTATATTTAAGACCTTTTGTCTTCGTAACAACGCGAGGTGTCGGTCACGATTCCACAGCACTTATTAACCTTTGGGCTGCCGTAACGTTAAAAAAAAAGGTCTAGTAAGCTGCCGTAAGGTCACGTGACCTAGGCGTAATTTGATCTGATCACGCCTACGGTGCAATTTGATGTATTTTTTCACTTTCCTTGATGTGCTATGAACTGCCTGCTTTATATATCGAAACTTAGATAACTAATTTATGTTATTTACTACTTTATTTACTGAAAATAGTCTTTTATTACATAATTTTGCGAGATTATAAAGTAAACAAATTTGAAAAAGAACAACACTTCCGGTTACCGGAAGTGTCGATTTGATTGATGGAATTTTCGAAAATTATGCGAAGTTTATTTATTTAATTTGTTTTAACAGCTTCTAAATTTAGTAAATAACAATTAAACATAACATTTAAATAAATTTCGTTTGTTACTTTTGTTAAAAATAACAGATTTCTCCGATACTGGCCGCCATATACCGCGTTCCATGGCGGGCGTAGCGCGCGAACTGATTTTGTATTTCAAATATGACCTTCAAAGTGACATGCAAAGTTTGAATGAATGTCTTTGGTTATTTAATTCCTTAAGATTCATGTTCAAAGAAGTTTATACTCTATATTCACGAGAATAAATCTTAAATCGCATAAAAATGCGACCGACACAGGGTCGATTGTCGGTCGGCTAGATCTGACCCAAAGCAGCGTAGTACCTATCGACAGAGCTATCCCAAGGCATTCCAAAGGTTAATATACACCTTAAAACTAAAGCATTAAAGTTTAATTACGAACTATATTTATACTTATAAGACCTTTAGTCTTATGAAGAACGGTGTCGCGCGTTTCCACATTTTTACCCCCTACCAAAAAGTGCTCGACGCGCATAAAGTTTTCACTTCAAAAATACCAAAAAATAGGCAAATATAGGAAAGCCTATTTCTTTTTTATTCCACTACAAGTTAGCTCTTGACTGCGATCTCGCCTGATCGTAAGTGACGATGCAGTATAAGATGGTGGCTTGCCACCCTGTTAGTGGTGTAACCCTTAGCAACAAACAAATTGTTGCATTAATTATAATAATCTGAGCAGGATGTATATTATTGAAATTATTATGTTGATGTATACATAACCTTAAGTAATGCACTAATTTTGAATACTTAAAAGTAAGATATAATCGATTCGATAATAATTTGTAATGTGTCACACCACTATTGTAAGATATCATAACTGTTATCATAGCGTGCCGCAGGTACAGTTTTATCCCCAAAATAAAAAATATATTATTTTATTTTTATTTTATAGCACTAGATTCCAGAATATATAGCCTTCAAACATGTCGTAAAGGATGAAGCGGGATATCCTTATGCAAAAGGGAAAATTTTAATGGACTGCCTAGAGACTTAATAAATTGGAGACGGTTCAGATTTGCATAGGACTGGTCTTGTATCAGTAGTGAACCGTAAGAAAATAAAATATTATAGCAGCTTTGATTGTTTAAATCCACGAATTCGTTATAATTTCAGTGGTGAAATTATTTAATCTTTCCACGATTAGCAACACTAAACATGAGTAGGTGACAAAGGCGGATTCATATTTTGACGTTTTCTGTCAAGTATCAATTATTAAGAAAGAAAAATAACACAGTAACTCACGTCATTTGTCACAAATGACATTTGACACATTTCGCGCCTACTGCCTTCTCTATGGCTGAAAGGCGCCATCTTGGAAACATATCGGACAACTTGAAATAGATGTTTTTTTAAAAGTTATTTAGTTTGTTATTCTATTTATTTTATTTTTCTCTATTCGTGATAAAGTGTACAAGACTACACCCAAAATGAACCTTCTCCTTTAAACTTCAATGAATATAGAGTTTTGACGAACTTCCTTAACGAACAAGCTTATTTTGACTCTTTTTTAACTGTTATTGACTCTCAGGTAGCTCTTTGTTGTATGGTAGGGAGCCCCGGTTTGAAGGTGCTAATAAGAATCTATATAAATGTCAAATTGTTTGTGTTATTAGGTAAATTAATTCAATATACGTACGTTAAAAAATACAATAAAAATACAATAAAAATACACAAAAAGGAAGAACAAAGGTATGTACAGTTATAATAAGAAAATAGATGAGAATGTTGAAATTGTCTATCTTACTAAAGAATAAACAAAAAAGCAACCTTGGTAGCCGAACTACGTAACGACCTAGAACTGTCTTCGACCCCCATGTCGATGGAAAAAACGAGGAACACAAAAAAAACATCATCATCATTATCAGCACTACAGCCCATTATTAATGTCCCACAACTGGGCACAGGCCTCCACTCTCATAGGAGAGCGGGAATTAGAGCTTAGATCCACCACGCTGCACCAATGCGGGTTGCTGGGCTTTAAAAAATAAAAATATATCTATACAAAATATATCTTTACGTTTACAAAATTTTATTATTGGGCCTAATAGGAAATTTGACCACATTAGCCAACACCGCCGGCAACTCAAGTGATAGGCGTAATGTTCATGTCCTTTCCCTTCTTTATTCTGCTCTGTTTAATCCCTCTTCTCCTGCATATCTCCAAGAACGTTTCTCATTTCTAGGTTCTAACTCTTTCTACCTTTTCAGCCTGCGGTCGAAAAGCGATAACAAGCTTGCAATACCCTCATCTCGCTCCCGTTGTTGTGAGTCTTTTACTGTACAAGCAGTCATATTATAGTCATAGTCATAGGTTCCGTTAGCGGCGTACAATTTGATATCGCTTGCGCTTCCTGTGTGCTGTGTTGTCCTGCGTATAACTGATATGTTTGCACCCGTGTCCACCAGAAACCTATAACCACTGTTGGAGTCGGTAATAGATAGGCGGTTTGAAGGACGGATAGCACAGAGTTCCGCCGTACTCTGCGCTGAGCTTAGTTTTCCGACGACTGTTGCTTGCTTCCCCAGGAACAAGGTTGCTGACATTTGTATGCTTTTTCCTTAAAAACCTGATGATAATATCAAGGATTGCCTTCTTGTTTAAACGATGCCCTTTGGCGCGATCTTGACCTAGATCGATAGTAATGCGGTCGACTAAAATTGCTGCGTCGAACGTTGTGCTGCGCGCGATTATTGCGTATCGCAGCAATTTCTAACTGCATTCTTGCAATTTGTGACGTCAGGTGAGTGATGAGATTTACGACAGCGCTTACTGCGGTCGTAGTTGTTTTGCTGGTACGAGTGTTCTCGTAAATACGGTCAGCCATCTCGCTCAGTTTATCTATTGCCAAATTCTCGGTAACAGCCAATACGGAAGTTGCAGAGGGAGGAAGTTGCCTCATCCATAACAAACGGAGTGTGTCTTCATTTATTTTCCCGCAACCAGCTTCCTTCATTCTTCTAAGAAGCTGTGATGGCTTTTGATCTCCCAGGTCCATCTCTGAGAGTAATTTGTGGAAACGCCGATGCTCACTCTCTTCGTAGCAATTGATTAGCCTTTCTTTAATACAGTTGTACTTGTTCTCTGTAGGTGGGCTGGTCAATATATCGCTGACTTGGTGGACGACCTCTTTTGGTAGTTTTGACACTACGTGGTTGTATTTGAATTCGTCTCCCTGTTTCTGAGAGGCGATAATAGCTTCGAACTGCGAAAACCATAGACGCGGTGAGTCGGTCCAAAACTGTGGTATTCTTTCGGCTACGGTGATTGATGCCACTAGGTCTGTGTCGGAATTGGTACTGCTGAAACTTTTTGCTGGTGTGGGTGTCGGATGGGCCATGTTGCTCCGTTGGTTGCTGATCCGTAGACTTGTTGTTTCCGTGGACTTGTTAATTTCGTCGGCTTGAAGATCACGTCGGCTTGAAGATCGCGTCGGCTTGAAGATCACGTCGGGGTCACCACTGTTGCGGGTTGCGTGTAGATCGTTGTGAGTTGGAGCAGAATTGATACACACAGACTCGGTGTGAAAATGGCATATATTTACAGATTTATGTTAACCTTATATACTAAGAAATTTGGATCATTGGAGTGGGGAAAACCTTGTAATGATTGCTGAACTAAAATAGTGCTTATTTATGCTACGTGACAAAGTGTGAACTAAATATAATTAAATTGTAATAAATACATTTGTAACCTAGATATCTATGGTCACGTATTGCTTAGTGCCATAGAACTCATTACCCCGAGAAATTTGTCACTCCGAATCGATACATAATATTTAAACGGCGTTTAAAAAAACATTATCTATCTATGTAATGTAGTTGAAGTGTATGATAGCAATATATATTTTATAATATATATTATATTTAAATTTATTGCAGTATCTATATTATGTGTAATTTATATGTAAACTATAGTATGTATGTTTATGTAAGTATATTTTATACTATTGTTATTTTTTTTTTTCTTTTATGTGCATCGACCACATGAGCTTCTAGACCCAGTGTCATCAGCTTTGTACGCTCGCGTTGCCTTTGAACGATCACTTTAGTGATAAGACCGCCTTCACCACAGTTTCGTGTCTTCTGTTTTGTATGCATAATTGCAATAAAGACTTATTCTACTACTACTACTACTACTATATATTAGATACGTACCAAATTCTAAGTACTCGAGCACTACGGCTAAGGGCGGAGTTCGGCACACGCCAACCACCCGCGCGAGGTGAGGTGACGACAGCGCCGCTAGGACGCGGACGTCATTCTCGAACTCCTCTCTGAGAACCGAGCGGAGGACCGATGCAAACAAGCGATACGAGTAACTTAGGTGCGGGACATACACAAAAGGCGTCGGACGTTTTTAAAAATACATAGACTAGCGCTTGGCTGCAATCAGACTTGCTCGCAAGTGGCAATGTAGCCTAAGGTGGAGCGCGCTTGCCTAGAAGATGTCTATTCACTCTTGATTGGAAGGTACCTATATTTAAAGAGGAGGGGACAACGCCAGCCGGAAGCTCATTCCATGTCCTAGCGGTTTTAATTAGGAACTTCTATCATATTTCATGCAAAATGTACACAAGCGACGGGACGTCAGGTATACAGAGGCGGCTAGGCGCGGACGCCGCTTTCATACTTCCAAGGCCACATCTCCGCTGCGCCACTCGTATATATCCTGCGCCTTAGAAAAAAACATCATCATCCCCGACTACGCAGTCGGATTGTGTAAGAAAATCATAGTCAGTCATCGATATATAATATGTACTCGTAGGTACTAGATGGGCCCTTTCATAGAAAAAAATTGGGCGTCCAACCTTTAGAGCACGCTCCTAACCTGTATAGCCCGGTCCTTGTTCCCGCCATAGCGCTGTCCCGCTTTTCATAATAGATGACTAGATGACTACGTATTATACCATAATCACAATAACGAAGTTTCGTACCACACCAGACCAGAGAAAATTCTGAAATTGTATATTCCCAAATAGCCTGTCGGAAATGGAACCCGAGACCGAAGGTCATTAAAAAAATAAATGCATCTAATAAGTAACTAAATAAGTTTATATACGTCTTGACAAAAAAATTAATAGATGTATGAATAACATATATTATATACCTACAACCCTACACGTTGTAACGTGTAATAAGCAATCCATACTAATATTATAAATTCGAAAGTGTGTGTGTCGGTCTGCTACGCCTTCACGGCTCATGTTTTCAACCGATGAAATCGGGTATAGTAATAGGTTGTATCCCGGGGAAGAATATGGGTCGGGATAATTAAGGAGTTCCCGCGGGAATAAAAATCCACGCGGAAGAAGTGGGCATTATGTAATATTATTATATACTGAAAATCAACGAATCGTTTTCTACTTTAGTCTAGTACATTATTTAAACATCTAGACCAGGGCTGTGCCCATCGACCAGCTTTCTATTCTGTGCCGGTAAGGTAAGGGGTGGGGTCGGGCAGGGCGGGCTATCAGGTCTAGTGTAACATATAACTGCAGAGTCATATATGATGTACCTCTCCTTGGCAGACGCATCGGCGCAGAGGAACTTGATGGCGACCACACGTTTCTCCGCCGTTACCACGCCACTGTACTCTGGCACGCCGTCCGCTTCCGCTATGTACACCTGGTAGCCGAACATCAGAAGTGGGATTCACAATGGGTTTAGCTCTTGGATAAAATAAACACCGGATAGGTAACGTGAGAAAAATGTATGAAATCACGTTCGACCAACTTTTGCGTTCGACTACTTATTGACACTAGCACTGCATGAAAAGTCGATCACTATGGCAACACAGTATTATAATAATTAATGGCGAAACTGCCCAGTTTGCGGCTAGAGAGTTAAGGCGAATATAGCCGATATCACGCGTTCCGTGGTTAATTCGTCCAAGGTTTAGCTATTTTGTTAAGAAGTATCAATGAAAACTATTACAAACTACAGGAAGAATTACAAATAAGCAAGTGGATCTTAGATTTTCGCTTTAGGCTTTATAGAATTTAAACGTGTTTAAGTTAAATTTTCTGCAACTGTTATTTTTATGCCAATTCTGGGGCCTTATTATGTAAAATGATACTTTGTAACAATCGCAATCACATCTGATTGGATAACACTCTTCGATAACACACATAAGTGTGTTAAAAAATAAATAAGTTGACTCCAAAAACTTTTTTACCCATTCTAAGACTTTGTCGCTTAGCGTTAAGTCTTTGCCGGTAGGTGGTAACTAGCCACGGCCTCCCAACAGACCAGACAAGAGACAATTTGGAAATTATTAATTATTTTCCAAATTGCTTCTGTCCGAACCCGTTCCGTCTCTCTCATAACATCATCACGGCCACAGATCGTCAAAAGACACCCAAAGAGTAACAGCATTTCATGAACAGTCCGAAAAAGAAAGAAGAACACGCACAATAGACCTGCTAATGGAATTTTAAGTACGTAAACCTGCGCAGTAGGAACAAAGAAAGAAGGAAGTACTAACGGTGCCAAAGGCCCCTTCGGCCAGCTTGGAGATCATCCGCAGCCGGTGTCGCGGGAACTCAATAACGCTTGTGGTCTCGAGCCGACGCTTCAGGTCTATCAGGATCTCTTGCTGACTAGGCGACTGGAATCGATACACATTTATTTAGAGACTAGATGATTCCCGCGACTTCGTCCGCGTGGGTTAAGATTTTTGATTCCCGCGGGAACTCTTTAATTTTCCGGGATAAAAAGTAGCCTATGTCCTTCCCCGGGAAACCATCTACCCCTGTACCAAACAAAATCGGGTGAAGAGACAGATTTTTTTTATTCCCGCGGGAACTCTTTATTTTTCCGGGATAAAAAGTAGCCTATGTCCTTCCCCGGGATACCATCTACCCCTGTACCAAATTTCATCCAAATCGGTTCAACAGGTGGGCCGTGAAAGCGTAGCAGACAGACAGACAGACAGACAGACAGACAGACAGACACACTTTCGCATTTATAATATTAGTATGGATGGATTTACCAAAAAAAAAAAAAATTGGTAAAAAGCGAGTTTAACTCGCGCACAAAGGGTTCCGTGTGGTGGTTACCACATAATATAAATTATTTTTTACACCGCTCGCTCGTCAATGCCGTATTAGGTACCATACCTGTTATCTAAAGGTAAAGTACGATATTACATTCTTAAGGCTTAGCGGGGTTGTAATGTTATACTCAGATCCATTACCCCCATGGGGTGTAATGTGATTTGAATTTCGAAAGATCCCGCATCCAAAGAAAACTCTGTTCATTCCTAGTATTGCTTTCTCTCTTCGACGTATGACGGCGTCCTTCTCACATTTTGCTATCTCTTATATATAGTGATGGCATGCCTTTCACATAGTAAAAATTGTTGAAATTTCCCTCCAAAACTTATTTCCAAACGTTCTTTATTTTGGTGTTATTGAAATTGAATATATATTTCATTTAAAATTCAATTGTCGCGCGAGAAAGATAGCTGCAGTAATTTAACTCCGGAAACTATTGAATTAGATGCTCAAATAATAAACGATTTGATACCAGAAACTTCTGAAGACAGATTTAAAAGCATACGAAGATTCATACAAGTGGAAAACTACAAAAGGTGCCAATTTCCGAAATTCACAGGACGAATCGCTAGTTTACTCTAAAGATCTATCATTAATTTATTTATTCATTCATTGGCATTTTTAGTTAATGAAAGTAGATATTATGATAAGATAATATATTGAATAATCTTTTTATTAGCCTTGATTTTATTGCCTCGCGAGGTGTGAAAATTAGAGTATTCAACACAGGGGTAATGCTGTATTAGTCTTGGGCGCCCCTAAACCCCACGCTTCGCTCTGGATTCTGGATGCAACACCCTCGCTGCGCTCGGGACTCTAAAATCCCTCAGTCGTTGCGCTTGGGCTTTATCCCGGCACCCGTGACGTAAGACATTGCATGTTGAATAATCTACTATTAGTAAATGACAAGATGTCATAACAATACGTAATCAGCTGGGAAATAACTGGCTTACATATGGCGCTTAACTGGCAGCGACTAACAATTCGAAACCCTATGAGTACGGAACCCTGATGAAAGATTTTCAGATTTTTGCTATACTTGTGCTGTGAGACCTTGCTTTTTGCCAAATTTCAAGATTCTACGTCAAAGGAAAGTACAATATAGTTTTTCATTTATTGGCGAGTGTCAAAATATGCGGCATAAACGGCCGTATCTTTTGATTGCGTTGACTTGGAAGCTTGATTTTTTTATAGCTCCAAAGGACCGTAGACTTAAGTATTTAATATTAATTTCAACTTGATAACTTCAAACTCCACACATACACGAAATAAAGGTGGTTGACAGACAGACGGACAGCGAAGTGATCTATAAGGGTTCCTTTTTTCATCTTGAGGTACAGAACCCTAAAGACTGGTCAAGTGCGTGACACAACACGCATACGGTTGGATTTCGTAGCCATAATAGTGACCATAAAAGGCTTTAGTTGTTAGTCATAACGCATCACCTCAACCTGTGCGAAATTTTTCAGCATTTTTTGTAAATTTATATAAACATTGTTAAACACATGGCACAACTGACTTTACTGACTGTCTGAGGAAGGATCTCTCTGTGCACTCAAGGAAATATTACTCCAAAAAATAAATTAGCCCGCTTCGCTCTTACCCTGGTACAATGTTTGGAACGTATGGAGCCCGCGGCCGAGCGGCGCGCGTCCAGTTCGCCTAAAGTATCGTGGGTTGTAATCAGTTCTGTGACCCGATCCGAATGCTTGTCGGCGAGGCGCCGCTTGTCAAGCAGCGGCGCTGAACATGGCTCCGGCACTGCGTAGTCATAGTTTGAACTGTCTGTAAGGTACGAAAATATGTTCAAAGCCTGAAAATATGCACAGCGGAAAACAGCGAGGTGGTCCTGCCTATTTGCGAAGCTATTGATCAAAATCAACATCATTAAAGGTACGGGTCATCTTACGGGGTACGAGCTTCGAGGCAGAGCCTCCTTACCCGGGCGGGGCGCGGGGCAACATTGTGCCCCGGTGAATATCTTAAAGCCTGGATATCTAGCTAGCTAGGGCTTGCCTTGGAGGCTACGGGCCCCTAGGTCTATTGTCATCGCCGGTGTTGGGTCAGTGTCATGTTCAGGTGTCTCGGCAATGCGGGCAATGGGGTCGCTCTCGCGCGAGAAATAAACACTAAACAGGCATAAAAATTAGTTCCAATTTTGGCCACCGGGTCAGATAAGTTTGTGGAACTTTGTAAGACGAATGTAGTTTTCACCTGATAGCGCAGTGTTGGAGGTTCTAACAAAGTCCTTCATCTCCAAGAGCACTGTGCTATAACTCGAGTACGGCGCGCACTTCACCGCCTGATACGGTTCCTGGTATTCATCGGACTTGACGTCCAGCCCGCAATCGATTATCATCTTTCTCTCTGGAAGCATCGATGTGCCACAAGGGTTATAATTGTCTGCGGGCGCCCTTTGTGCTATCGTGGTCTTCGTTAGGGGTGTTGCGAAGCATTTCCTGGAATGACAATCAGTTCCTCACCATTGCATCCATACTTATATTATTAATGGGAAAGTGTCTGTCTGTCTGTCTGCTACGCTTTCACGGCTCATCTTTTTGATGAAAATTTTAACAGGGATTTAAAGTTGCATCTCGGGTTTGATCTCGGGTAAGGACATGACAATTTTTCAAAAAGGCAAAAATATTTTTATCCCGGAAAATTAAATTAAGACCGTTGCCGCTAGTAATATAATATGTCTATGACCGTTGCCGATCTATAGTGATCGCTATTAATTATTATCTAAACTTCCTGACCAATACTGCTTGCTGCTAGGAACAGCAGCAGCTTTTTGGCCAGGATGTTCTTTGCCTCTTCAGGGTCTACTAAGTGTTACCCTAGGAGTGACTGATTAAGTCAGTACTTCTCTATTTGTAAATAAAATTACGATGGTAAATCCCGTGCAAGGTCTTTAAGAATATAAGGTTTAAGAAGAGGCCACATTTACTCATATTTCCAAATTTGACACCCAATTTGAAACAAGTTTCTCTTTGTATTTTTTTAAACTCCTAAATTAATTTTACGTTTCAAATCCGCCATATTAGAGTTGTGTGCTATTTATTGCTTGTCAATCACAATCGACTGATAAGTACCTATGGGTTCCCACAACTAGGCCCAGGGATCTTTTACCAAAAATTAAAAACAAGAATATAAAATTCAAATCATTCTAACCTATGCCTGTGCCTATGTATAATGAGGGAGACCGCGACCGCTAGCAGAATGACTAGAGATGTTAAAACCCCCACGACTATTGCTATGTACAGCGGGTCTTCCTGATGCGCCGTGGATATTGGCAAGTCCTTGCTGATTTGTATCTTCGCTTTATCCTTCTCGATAGGTGGCTTATAGGGCTCGGGCGTGTAGTTGCCTTGCGCTACGTCTGGAAAAAATAGAATATATATCTCATCATTATCATTTAAATTTTAAACCCATTGCGGGCTCACTACTAATCACGAGTCTCTACTCTCCACCACGCTCGCCAAGTGCGGATTGGCAGACTTAACAAACCATCGATGATCGAGAGCAGTATGAAGACCTCTCAGGATACCTCACCATGTTTTCCTACACCGTGTGAAGCAAGTGAAGTAAAATTAAACTCAAAGTATATTTATTCAAAATTGGTACCTACACAGAAGGTACACCTTCTGAACTGAGTACATAATATCTAGCTAACGGGAATTTATTTTATTGTATATTGGGCTGTAGGCCCTTTCGGTCGCTACTGCATTAACGTGTGGGAGGGTGAGCGCTAGGCTCGAACAATCGGAGGGCAGAGTCTTCTTAGGTTACGTTCGCACTGCGAAAAACATTCGCGTGAATTTTAATCTCGCGATTTATATTTTGCGTACGGATTTCACCTGCTCCGCACTGTGAATGCGGTGAACGTCATACAACTCTCTACAGCACAAAATATTCGCGCGCATACAATTATAATACAAATTATATACAAATTCTATGCATACAAACAACGCATTACCACACCGCGTGAAATTATATCAAACCAGTGATTTTATTTTCGCACGAATTTTATTCGCACGTGCGTACACCTTCATATGATTACTAGTGTTACAGAATTGCAAAGGAATAAAAATATTTTTGCAGCGCGAACGTAGCCTAGGGCGACCTCCTGAGAACTTCGGACTTCGGCCCTCGGTTTAGGATGACGTTGGGACATGTGCAGAGACCGCAAATGTTAGTAGAAGGTCAAACTCACCAGAGTCAAACACCACCTCGCTGATGAGGATCCAACGCGCCGAGAAGTGAAGCTCGATGCGCACCCACTTCCCGATGCGGTGATGAAGCTTGATGCTCACGTTGCGAGAGCTCTCGAAGATGTTATCTTGTACGTTCGTGTATATGATTGGTTCGTTTTGGAAATGGCTGCCGCCGATCGAGAATGTGATGGTCGCTTCGGAGAAAACCTGACAATGAATTCAAATTCAAATTCAAATCTTATTTATTCAAGTTAACTTTGACAAGTGCTTTTGAATTGTCGAGTGGTACCACTAGTTTGGAATGATGTTCCTACCGAGAAGAACCTGCAAGAAATTAAGCGGTTGCTCTTTGGAAAAAAAAAATTTCAATTACCTCAATGTGTAGATACATAACTAGCCGGAGTCCTAAGCATTGCTGGAGCGAGTCAAATCCGGTTTATGATTTATATAAATTATAAAATCTATTATTAAAACGCCGAAAATTCTTAGTACCAAAGTATTATAAACTACTAGCTGATACCCGCGATTTCGTCCGCGTGGATTTCGGTTTTTCGGTTCCTGCGGGAACAGCATTACAAAATTTAACTAAATCAGTTTAAATGTCCTTGTGCCAGAGACCCTAAGACATGCACCATAGTATATTTTTAATTACTTTGATATTTATTTATTTTATTTACTAGCTGGTGCCCTCGACTTCGTCCGTGTGGATTGAGGTTTTTTGGTTCTCGCGGGAACTCTTTTATTTTCCGGGATAAAAAGTCTATGCGCTATTCCAGACTATAATCTATCTTTGTGCCAAATTTCAGCCAGATCCGTTCAGCCGTTCGGGCGTGATTGAGTAACAAACAGCCATCCATACATCCATTCATCCAAACTTTCGCATTTATAATATTTATTTGATGGTGGATTATATAAATTATTATGATTGATTGATATAGGATTTAAATATTGTAAGTGTTAATTAAGTACCTAATTCTTAAAGCACGACAGCATTGACGAAACATATTTGGACTATTTTTGGACACAATGTTTCAAGCAAATAAACTATTGATTGATTGGTTGAATAGGGGACTCAGACAAACTATGATTGGTTGATTATTTAATAAACTATATTGATTGGTTGAATACGGATTTATGGATGCGTGCCTAGTCCGACGGTTACGTTTTCTCGGCCTTACAGCACTATTTATTTCAGGTCTGCAACATTTGAAGTTCTTTCTGAAACTATTATTAGTTGTGAACTTATAAGTTATGCACGTCTCTCGTGAACTTGTTATTGCCGAAGCAGAACAAGTGCACGGCTCGGCTGAACTCGCGAACTTTGTCGAACTAGAAGATGAGAACCGGCGAGTTTGCCCTGAAGGGTTACTACCATCGTTTTATTAAATAAAAACCGGTCAAGTGCGAGTCAGTCTCGCGCACACCGTACCAGCACACAATATAAATTATTTTAGTAAATAACAAGAAAGGTGGCATATAAACACGTAATCAACTGTGAAATAACTAGCTTACATAATATGGCGCTAAGCTGGTAGCGCCTGGCTAACAATTCGACACCCAATCAATCAATATTTTATTTATTTTATAAGTTAGGTACACTGTACACTTATAACGTCCAATTACTTATAAAACATTATGGTGATAATCAGTTACGGTATCTTAAAACTAAAGCTATGAGGGTTCCAAACTTGTCCTGGTCTGAGGAGAGCCCTGCACAACAAACTCAGCCGGGGTTCTTTTAAACTTATAACCATCTCACAAATCATCTGAAAGTAAGGAACTATCTTCTGATAGAAGCATGTTTTCCTTAGAACCATTAGAGCAAATTTTTGCGAAGCTTCCTATGATTAACGATTTTCAGATTTTTTCCTATACTTGTGCTGTGTGAGTTGTGACCTTGCTTCTTACTAAATTACAATATGATTCTAGGTCAACTAGGAGGATCTCGTCGCCTCCAAACTTATATGGGTCCAACTTCTACAGACTATCGTGATGGGCAAAATTGAGGAACAGAGAAGCGTTGGAAACATCCAGGAGAGGACCGGAATAGACAAAGTAGCACAACTTTTCCGTTTGGCGATTGATAGGACACTATACGACGGCCAACCTACAATAGTAGAGAGGCACGAAGAAACTTATGAGTTACGACCCACCTGCACGTCTCTCATGAACTTGTTATTGCAGAACAGGTGCATGGCGCTGAACTCGCGAACTTTGTCGAACTCGAAGACGAGAACCAGCGGGTTGGGACTGGAATCGTTCCGCCATCCGACCCAGGCGGAACTCTTCGCCGCCTCGCGGATCTCGTCGCCTCCAAACTGGCCGTCAACCAGCTGCCCCAGGCCGTCCCGCAACTCCTCACCCCATTGCCCGTCGTAGGTCATGTCTATTAGCTCTATGCCGTTGCTTCGCTTGTCACCCTTCGGCATTGAGTACGAGACTATGCCGGCTGTGAACAACAAAACCATATTGTAGAACAACAATATCCATACCATAATCAGGTATCAGGTACAAATTTTTATTAAGTATAATTTTTATATCGATAAAAAGTGAAAACGAATGTTTTTTTTTTTAATAAAAAATATATTAAAATATAAGCCTTAACAATAAGGCATTAAAGTTTAAATTCTAAAGTACTTAATTTATATTTAATACCATTTGTCTTCGTAACAACGCGAGCATGTTCTCTCTTACGCATTTTCGTTACGAGCGTCTTTTTGCCGGCTAGGGTACCCCTCCGCATCGTCCCATAAGGAACTTTCGTTCCAAAAATGAACTGTCCTCGTATTATACAATCATATTAGTATGCTCGTAAACTTTTTCATCTTGTCCCTCCCTTACCTTTCTAATATCGTATTGAAAGGCATCGTCAGAGTTTGCATCTGTACAAAGTCGAAATTCCACGAACGCATCGAAGCGATTTGCTTCCTTGAGCTTTCAACTTTCAAAGGTACTAAAATTCTACATCAATGACTTTCAACGTTACGGAGTTATGTGGGTGTTAAGCAATATCACTGGCTCTAACGGTGAAGGAATGAACTACGTGATCCTGCATGCCTTGAAGTTCTGCATTATGTTCTTAAATTTGTGTGTACATTAGATGGGATTTTTTGTAGATAGAGGGAAGTCGCTTGTCTTAGTTGTTATAATACACATTATACGAGTACATAGGTTTTATTTAAAAAATCCGTAATTTTTCAAATTATACCCATGAAAAGTATCTGGGGATTGAAAAGGGAAACATCAGTATCGGGGGTTTCAACCGCAAGGGCATCCAATTTGCTCGCACGAAACGTTTTTGCTCCACGTTTCTGATACGAACCGCCAAGGTGTGGAACACCCACCTAGCGCACGTGTTTCCTGCCACGCATAACATAGATACCATCAAGGCAAGAGTGAATAGGTATCTTCTAGGCAAGCGCGTTCTAACCTAGACCTCATCATTGCTTTGCACTAAGCATGATTGTCGTTAAGCGCAAGCCTATCTCGCAATTAAAAAAAAGGGATTTCCCTAAACTTCATCCGAGCAAAACAATGGATCAGCTAGTTATACGAGCATGCCGGAATGCCCTGGATCGATTTCCTAATTGGGCGCAAATTTTAACAAGCGCAACGTTAACATGGCGACCAAATGCCGATAATCCCTTTCAAATCATAATATCACGGGATTATATGAAAGCTATTTTGACACGTTTCTTATTTCATAATAATATCATAGTTCATAATATACGAATGCTACTAAGTATCCTAATATTATTACCTAATGCAAAAGTGTGTCAAAAATCAGTTGCGCTGTGAAAGCGTAGCTATCTGCTACGCTTTCATGCTACGATTTTTACGAAATCTTGTACAGAGATAGGTTGAATACCTGGAGCGGACTAAGGCTATACTTTTAATCTTGGAAAATTAAGTTTCCACGCGATTTTAAAAACTTAGCTTGAATTTACCCGGATGAAGTGGCCTGCATAAAGTGTAAATCCATATTAATTTTACAAATGCGAAAGCGTGTCTGTCTGTCTGTCTGTCCGCTACGCTTTCACGGCTCACCTGTTCAACCGATTTTGATGAAATTTGGTACAGGGATATGTTTTTTTTATACACTACAAGTTAGCCCTTGACTGCGATCCCGATGTTGTATCCCGGTGAAGGACATAGGATTTTATCCAGGAAAATTAAGGAGTTCCCGCGGGAATTGAAAAAACTTAGTCCACGCGGACGAAGTCACGAGCATCATTTTATTTTTATTTTTTATCCACCACAAGTTAGCCCTTGACTGCGATCTCACCTGATGGTAAGTGATGATGCAGTCTAAGATGGTAGCGGGCTAACCTGTTAGGGACATGGCAGTTATATTAAACCCATATCCCTATTCGGTTTCTACACGGTATCGTACCGGAACGCTAAATCGTCCGGCGCGTCTTTGCCGGTAGGGTGGTAACTAGCCACGGCCGAAGCCTCCCACCAGGCCATCATCTAGTTATAGCAAATTTCATCAAAATCGGTTGAACAGATGGAGTGTAAAAGCGTAGCAGACTGACAGACAAACAGACACACTTTCGCATTTTTAATATTAGTATGGTTATGTTAACTATTATTATAATTATTACTGAATTCAAATTGTATATATCTCAATTTATTTTTTGTATCAATACGATTTGTTCAAATCATTATTTTTAAAATATTCTTCAAAGTATTTCTTGGCT
This sequence comes from Erebia aethiops, assembly GCA_923060345.2. Classification (NCBI taxonomy): domain Eukaryota; kingdom Metazoa; phylum Arthropoda; class Insecta; order Lepidoptera; family Nymphalidae; genus Erebia; species Erebia aethiops. The sequence continues at coordinate 19,966,740 of OV281079.1, read as the reverse complement.
ACTTACCGAATACCGCGAGCACTCAAGGAAGAATGCCCAGATAAACATGGAAAGTAAATAAATTATAATAAAAATCATTTCGATCCATCGGTCATTTCCAAGAAAATAATTCATAATAATATATTTAAAAAATGTTAGTTGAAAGTATGCGATACGTGATATCATCCATTAATCCGAGCGTAGCGGAAAAAAATCACAATCGAACCTAAAAATGAATGCAGGTATTGTTTTTAAAAGGACCCATGTGATGGATCTAAAATCTAAATGGATTTGGTGCAAAAATTTTAAAAGAGGATAAATGATGGATCCACGCGAAGCTACACACGTTGGAATACTAGGTTGGATGCAAATTACATTAAAATCTCCAGCGTATTGCACACACGCCGCAAGGGTACGTACTGTATGGTTAGTACGGTGCACTAACGTTGATAGAATTCGAACGTCGAAACACAATAGCTTCAGAGCAAAATGGATCCAATTTTCCGTGATTTAAAAGTTCAGTACCTACCTACTTACCTATATTAAATTCGCAAAGTATTCGCTGGCTGTCGTCGTCGTTAACCGGCAGGCGTCCACTGTTGGCGACATTTTTTTTTAATTTATAGACTAGCGCTTGGCTGCAATCTGACTTGCTGAAAGCAGTGATGCAGCCTAAGGTGGAGCGCGCTTGCCTAGAAGACCATTAGAAGATTGGATCTTTAGAGACTTCAACACGCGATGGTCTTGGCGCCAATGCTACGCTTTCCAGTGCGGGGTCGCCACCCAGCGCCTTGGGATGGGAGCCCAACTTAACATCTCGTCTATTCCATATTCTCGGAACTATTATATATTTATTAATGCCACTTAAGATTTGCTACTCGACGAACTATGTCGGTGATCTGGTTCTTTTACGGATCTCCTCATATCTGATTTGATCACGTAAATACGTTTCTCCATCGCCCGCTGAGCGACCTTGAGCATTCTTATCAGGCCCATAGTTAGTTAGCTACCATGCTGGCTATAGATGTACAGACTTGACCTTTTTTTTATTTGGGCTATAAAACTGGTAACAATCATGTAATCTTAACTTATAATTAGGATTAGGTGAAAAGCATGAGATTGAACCTCCTTGATATGGCCACAAATCAATTATGGTGACAAAATTAAACTGACGCTATACTAACAAACTAATAACAAAATACTAATATATATCACCTAATAGTTACTCCAGTAGGAAGGTAGATTAAAATTTTAAGATACATTGATAAAAAGATAACAAACTACAGTTTACTTGAAACTACGTTTTTTTTAATGAGGTCAAAGAACTAGTAAATATGTCGCAACTATTTATGTGAACATTAATAAAAGTGCAAATGCGGTAGACAGGCGCATGTTAGCCTGCCTTGGTACGGGTACGACATGATGCCAAATTAAATGGCTTGCTATTCTACAGGCGACTACAAGACCGCGGCTTGCTAGCCATTGATAATTATATAAAAGAAATATATTGTCATGAAGGTCCTTTTAACTTTAATGCCGAAGTGTTACGATACTCGAATATTATCAACGTTGAAGTTAGATCTTATGCTAGCCCTGCGGGAATCTAGATTCTTGTGTGACTCAGTCGCAGCCCGTACATCACTGTCTATGTTTAATGCAACTCACTTGCAGCGAATACTGGGGCCTTATATTCGTTATAATATTCAGTGTCTCACTCGCAACTGCAATTTTAGTTAGAGGTATCCAAATGATCATGGAAGGAAACAAGAAAGCCTTTCCTTTTACATCACTGGTTGTCTGGAAAAGATCGCTAGGTAGCGATAAGGCTACAAAATTATAATATTATGTTTACTTTGATTTCCGTAATGTTTATCTTTATCTTTGTGTAGTTCTGCGTGGTGTACAATATATATTATGTATGTTCATTGAAGAAAAACAATGTTTTTTAATATCTTGTGAAATAATGAACATTAAAGTGCACTTTTCCGCCCAAAGCGGAATTATTGGAAGTTACGACAAAAGAGATGAACTGTCACAACTCACAAACCTATGTAAACTTTAAGACTAACAACTTCGGCTTTGGCGAAGTCAGATAACAGCTTCTATCCGAGTGATATATAAAAGTAGCACAATATTCATTTGACGGCCAATGACTATATTACAGTTAAATGCATAGACTTAGAATTGAGCGTAGCGAAAAAATCCTGTCTATGGTTAAATGTAAAGTGCAACTCACACTGAGAGAGCCGAGGCGTTGGGTCTTTCTCAATAGCAAACCGAACCTTCTTAACTTTGGTAATCATAATATTATATAAACTAGGTACATAAAGCTGTGTTTAAGTATTTATACAAAATCTCGAATTTCATCCGTCTGATTGCGTTGGCCCTAATGTAAGGAATACCTAGCGTTTGAATACAATATAATACCGTTGCACTATTTGCTTTTATTTGTAGTCCTCAAAGGACTTGCAATATGTTTGAAGCGTTATGGCTGTCTTCTCCGTACGGGTCATATGATATTGCAGATAATAATGAATTGTTGCACTTATTATTTGCAGAATAATAATCGGATGAATGCACGGTAGTGATATTGCATGTTTTCCATATAAGATACACTAACTATTGTTCTGCAACGTAATGCCCGCGACTTCATCCGCGAGGAATTTTTTTACCCGACTACGGCAAAGCCAAAAGGGAGGGTTTTATGAAGGGCATGTAGGTGTGTTTGTATTTATGTATGTTCCACCGTATCGCCTAAACTATTGAGCCGATTTTGAGGAATGAGGTGGCAATGAGGCATACATAGGCTACATTTTGCATGAACAAAATGATGTGCAAAACATCCAAAATAGTGTGCGCCTCTGAAATTTGTTCCGTCGGTTTACAATTTTTAATAATTAATACTTAATTTTTCATTATCATTTCAACCTGTTGCCGGCTGACTATTGAGTATAGGGGTCTTCCCTCAGAATTAAAAGAGTTAGGCGCAATATTGCACATGAAGTGACAGACTCCACACAACTTTGAGAACATTATGAAGAGCTCTCGGGCATGCAAGCTTCCTCACGAAGTTTTCCTTAACGTTAAACCAAGTGATATTCAATTTCTTAAAACACTCCTAAAAGTTTGAGGTGAGTGCAGTGCAACGGCCGTAATCACCGTCCAAAATCCATTTTCCTCGCAAAAATCACATAAATTCAGAACAATATTGGGACTGTAACAATGATTGATGCAGGTTTTACAACAAAAGATACTTACGCGCCGAATCGAGAACCTACTTTTTTGGAAGTCCGTTAAAAACTACAGGTATTCAGGGATGAAATTTGTGGATTCAAATAAATTGAATGTACACTTCATATAAAACACGTGATTGGTAGCATAATCACTACCAAGTACCAGCTACTGATTGCAATCTACGGAATGCTATTATGGGTCATTCGTGACGTCGTCGTCGGTTCGTCAGCACAACGTTGTTGAGGATCGATTTTACAATGGATTTTACTCCGCGGTGGCAGAAAATACTCACAAAAAAATTAGCAAAGAGAGTAGAAATCTGACTGAATCACTGTTCCGTACAGCAATGGTTTCATTAAAGAATCCATACTATTATTATAAATGCGAAAGTATGGATGTGTGGATGTTTATTACTATCACGCCAGAACGGCCGAACGGATCTGGATAAAATTTGACACACAGATAGAGTCTGGAATAACACATATGCTAAGTACTTTTTATCCCGGAAAATTAAAGAGATCCGCGGCAACCAAATACCTTCATCAACGCGGACGAAGTCGCGGGCCTTAGCTAGTTATTTACTAAGCTTACAATAAAACATAATACAAATACTCCAAGTGTAAGCTTATTATTTTATTTTAAAAGCTGCTACGTATAATATATAATAGCTGCAGCGCTGATTTTCAGGCAGAGCCTTGTGTGGAGTCACGACCCGGATGCGACTATAGCGCATCATACTACAATTATAAATGCAAAAGTGTGTTTGTTTGTTGGTTTATTGGTTTGTCCTTCAGTCACGTCGTAACAGAGCAACGGATCGACGTTTATGTAGTTATAATTTCTCATGTTTGTGTTTCTTTTCTTTTTCTCTGTAGATATCCGTGGAAAGCTAAATAAAAAAAAGATAAATAATTTATTTATTATCTTTTAAGGTAAGGGAGGGTATAGTACACTACAGTACGCCGAGATTTTTAAATTCGTTAAAATTTTAAATTTTAGCTTAAATAAATGCAAAGTCTAGTCAAAACAGTGGGCGTGAAAAGAACAACAAATTTTATTACAATTTTATGTCTCGAATCTTGACTATTACAGAACTCGTAACGTTTCAATAACGGTTTCAGTATTTGAATATTGAGGGGTCTGCGGAACCCTAAAAAAGTGTTGAAAGTAGTAGACGTATGATTAAAGGAACAATTTGCAACGTTTTCCCGTATAATGCCTCGCATGTGCCGATCTAGAGCGCGATACTCGATTCTAGGTATTACCCCGGTTAGGCTGCAGTCCTGTGGGCTACTAGTTTTTCTAGTATTTATTATTAGCCAGATGATATCGCCCGCGACTTCGTCTGCGTGGATTCAGGTTTTTTGATTCCTCAAACTCAAATCTTTTTTATTCGAGTAGACTTTGACAAGTGCTTTTGAATCATCCAATGAATCTACCACTGGTTCGGAGTGCCGTTCCTACCGAGAAGAACCAGCAAGAAACTTGGCGGTTGCTCTTTTGAAAAAAAAAATTTACAATTACCTAAATGTGTAGATACATAAGTTACCGCTGTGCTCTATTGCTTGATCAAATCCAACATCCTCGGGATGTGTCATGTGACCTACCTCTAACCAAATTTCATCAAAATCGTTTAAAAATATGGGCCCTTAAAGCGTGGCAGACAGACAGAAGTTTGGACTAGCTGACCCGACAGACGTTGTCCTGTCAAAACAATAAATTATGCTCACGCAAAAAGGCCTCACTCAGTTTTGGAGATGTCATCGCCATTTTTCACATTGTAACTCTGCAAGTGCAGCCAAATCTGCTAAAGCAATGCTTAAGGTGGAGTGCGTTCGGCTAGATGATGCCTTATATTTGCACTTAGGACTTCTTCCGAAATTCTTCGTATGCTGCCTGCCTTTACTCGGTATCGGTCAGATTTTGGACTAGCCAGATTCGCGATCAGGCAGATTCCGGATTAGAGAGGTTCGCTATACGGCAGAAATTGTACAGACGAACGTAAAGTCATAAAAACTCTTTAGATTAGGTACTTACTGAAAACTCAAAGGAATTTTACTAAAAACATCAGATGTGTCATTTAGCGGCGATTAGCGTATAGTCCCACAAACTTTTCTCATTTCTGACCCGGTGGCCAAAATTGGAACTAATTCGTATGCCTGTTTAGTTTTTATTTTTATTTTATTTTTCATATATAGAGGTACTAGCGACGTCACTGGCTCAGATAAGTTTGTGGGACCATATTGTGCGGAGACCGCCACAATTAGCAGTAATCTATTAACTTACCACTCCAGTAACAGCCATAAAGTTCGACCCTCAGGCATATGGTCCGCAGGTGCGAGCTGATCGGCATGAAGCGGATCTTCGACGCCCATATCGGCGGCCGTAGATGGTTCTTCTTCTCCAAATACGTGTTCGTGTTGCCTGCGAGCACCTGGGAGGAGGAAATGCGGATTTATGTCTAGATCATGACTGCGACTTTGTTTGCGCGGATTAAGGTTTTTGATTCCCGCGGGAACTATTTAATTTTCCGAGATACTTTTAGCTCGGAAACTACCCAATTTCATCAAAATCGGTTCAACGGATGGAGACAGAGACACTTTCGCATTTATTATTAAATGTAGGTTACACTTGCTCGTCTTCGCACAGTGCGTGTTGGCAGTGATGAGTGATGACTTACGGCTCCGAAACATAGCCGCTTACAGTTACAGTTGGCAGTATGGCCCCTGATGTTCAATATAGATCTCGTACTTCACTGCAATGTCTTGTTCGTTTTTCCACCCTATAAAGACTGATGAACCTTTTTAATTCCGCGGCTGGTTAAAGAGAAAAAATCGGTAAAGCAATGTGTACTCACCTCCTGTTCGTTAGCGCTCCTGTACCGTATCCACTTGCCCAGCTTCGGCCGCCAGTACTCTAAGACGTAGGCCTCAGTGTACTCCACGCCCAGGCCGTTGCCGAAACGGCCCTGCGTGCCCGTGGCCGTGATCACGTGCACGGAGTGGAGGTTGATCTCCAACCATTCCACCGACTGGGTGGTGATCTGGGACTTAGGGCACCAAGCGCCACCTTTGATATCTCGGTTCAGTCTGTTGACAAAATGATTTCAAGTTTAAGGTTATGAAAACATCACACGAGAAAACGGATGGTTGGACAAAGCTTCTAATAATAATGTTCTCCTGACCCCCCATAGAGTTAGGATACGTCCTTCTTGTACAGGGGCCATACTTTTATTTTATTTTATTAGGGGTCATACTAAAAGGGAAAATCTATAAGACAGTCGTTAGACCTGTCGCATTGTATGGTTCAGAATGTTGGGCGGTGAAAGGGACGGATGAAAGAAAAGTACATGCGACTGAAATGCGAATGTTGAGATGGATGAGTGGTGTGACTAGAATGGATAAGATTAGGAATGAATATATAAGGGGAAGTTTGAAAGTAGCGCCAGTGATAGAAAAGATGAGGAGTAATAGGCTAGCATGGTATGGGCATGTAATGCGGAGGGAAGAAAGGCATATTACGAGAAGAATGATAGATATGCATGTGGAAGGAAAAAAGAGTAGAGGGAGACCAAAGAAAAGATGGATGGATTGTGTGAAAGAGTATATGCGTATAAAAAGGGTGAATGATAGGTTGACGGATAACAGAAGTGAGTGGAAGAAGAAAACATGTTGTGCCGACCCAACATAGCGTGGGACAAGGACAGGAAGAAGAGAAGAGGGGTCATACTGCCAACGTCTAAGCCACATTGTTTCATTATTGTTTCGTGTTTCAGAATTATAATCCTTATTTTAACGACATCAAAGACTGTCATTTTAAAATAATAGTGCTATAAGTATGGTACGATGGTAGTAGCCCCGCCGATCTAAGTTCGGCGTCACCAGCAAATTCACAGATTTCGTAGTCCCCGCAAGAATCGGAGCATTGAAAATGAATACAAAAATTTACGAAAAAACACTTCTCGCCTGCATCCGCACCTTTTAACATGACGATAACCATTTACCATAACCATGACGATCGGTGAATAATCATAGAAAGCTACATCACTTTTTATACTCGTTTTTCTACAATTCCAAATCTAAAGGGACCACACCACATAGGTACAGGTCACAATTATCAACCGATTCTCAAAATTTTTCGCCATTTTGTAGCTAAGCTAAACTATTATATAATAAAAAAATAAAAAAAATTCTTTAGTTGATTTTTTTTCCGAAATATTTACAATTTAGGCGTTATTTATAACGCTCACACGTGTCTCGATAAATTTCACCGCTCTTGGTACTATTCCCATCTCGATCCTTCCAAAATCCTCGGAGCTATGGCCAAAAATACGTCTCAGGCGATTTGCATCTGATAACCATTTTCAATGGTAAAACACGATTGCAGCGCAGCTTGGTGGACTATGGCCATAAAACATGTCTAGGAAAAATCTCAGAAGCTACATATTATGTCATGCAAAAATAGGTCCAATAGTTTCGAGGAAAATGGTAACAAAAAAGTGCAAAATCAAACAAAAAAACGCACAACCTCTTACTCTTAGGGCAAAAGCATATAGTGTATCCGTTCCGTCGTAGGTAAAAACCACACTGAACGTATTGACTGAAATTGATATTGAGACATGTTTGCAAGTAAATAGTAGGTAAGGTACGGAGATATATTAAATCAACGCTAGTTGCGATTTCCATGCTATACAGGGGCTTAAGTATTCTATTTAATATACCGTGCACGCAAATGATGATGTAGTCTATGCTCAAAGGCGTCTTCGCGGTGCTATTCAATGCGGAGTCCCTGTTAGCATTCGCCATACTATTGCACTCGCGCATGATTTCTATAACGATAATTACTTACCGAGTGAAATATAATGCCGCCTGCTTACGTTGGCCCATTCGCCTAGCCAACGTATATTAGGCGAATTGAAACTAACTCCAAGATTAAAGTCGTCATCAACCGATAGACATTCAATGCAGAATTCTGGACTGATCTTGTAGGTAAAGTACTGGACAAAGTACTGGTTCGACTCGCGTGATGTCATCTGTTCTTTTTTTTTGCATTCCACTACTAGTTAGCCTTTGACTGTGAGATATTGAAGGTAGCGGGCTAACCTGTTAAGGGTACGGCAATTATATTAAACAAATACGTAACCTAATCGGTTTCTACTCGGCATCGTACCGGAACGCTCAATCCCTTGGCGGTACGTCTTAGGCATTTTGCGTATTATTAGACACGAACACTAGACAAGAAAAATGTCTTATCTGGTTTATCTTACACATTAAGGTGGATGACAAGGGTCTGCCCGCGAAATTCAAATTTAATTTGGTTTTTCACAATTTGTAAACTAATACGACAAAGTAGGCTTATGGCATTCAAATTGCGAGCCTAGGAATATCATCTTCACAGGTTTATATAAAAATCTTTACTTGAAAGTGTCCAGTTTAAGAAATTAGTCAAAATAATGAGTTTGACGTGAGTTACTCACAAATTAGTCATTATTTTGACTAATTTCTTAAACTGGGCACTTTCAAGTAAAGATTTTTATATAAACCTGTGAAGATGATATTCCTAGGCTCGCAATTTGAATGCCATAAGCCTACTTTGTCGTATTAGTTTACAAATTGTGAAAAACCAAATTAAATTTGAATTTCGCGGGCAGACCCTTGTCATGCACCTTAATGCAAGACATAAATCCTTAGTAAGTAACTATAATTCACGGACGATACAGTGCGCGTAACAAATGGACAGACGACAGCGTTTATTAGCGATTGCATACCTGTACCTACCATAGAAGAACACGCCTTAAGTAGACGTCATTGGATACATCTATTAAATATGATAAGAATCAATGATGGGGCATATGTGAAGTTGGTACCAGAACTACTTCAAGACGAACAAAAGTTTTTTAATAACATCCGTATGTCCAAGCCTACTTTTGAAGAGCTGCTAGAACATTTGAAGTCGACATTACTTCGTCAAAATACGCAACCAAGAGAAAGTATTTCCTCACGTGGAAAATGTTTGTTGTAACGCTCAAGTAAGGATTTTTAATTTTCTAAGATTCCGTATAGTAAGTAGTAACATCATTTATTTATACATTCTGTACCAGTAACTTAAAAATAAAACATAAACATTGAAAGGACATGCACAAGGACAACTTATCTCTTGAAGAGATTTCTTCCAGATGCCCCAGAATGTGAGAATAGTGATATCATTCTGATTAGGCAACCATTTTCGTAAAGAAAAAATTTTGTAATATAATTATGTCATTTATTAATAATAAGCAAAGTTATCACGACCATCAACTCAATTTATCATTTCATTTTTACTTCAAATTAAAGCGTGGACGCTACACGTGTTTTCGCCAAGGCAACCGCGTCAAAGTCCAAATATGCACGAGCAAACTTGTTGAGTAGATATCGTGTATAAACAAGACGTTGGGTTGGGAGTTGGGACGCGCGACATCGAACATGCAGCCGACAAAATTATTTCCAAATAACCGACGTCCAAAGCCACTGTAAAGTAAAAAATAATTTTGATTTCTACACACTATGTTGAAGTCGGGCGAGCCTGACACGTCAACTTTGCCTATCTTTGTATACTCGCCCGACTTCAACATAGTGTGTAGAAATCCAAATTATTTTTTACTTTACAGTGGCTTTGGAAATCGGTTTTTGGAAAGAACTTTTATTTTTAACTTTTTAGTGTACATTAAATCCCCACAGCTTAAGAATGCAGTACCCTGCAGCATCAGAGTTGAGGAGTTGGGACTTGAGTTTAAGTATGAAGTCGTTGCTTGACACCTATAATATGACTTCACCACAAAAAACCTAAATCGCTATTTTTAAGGAGTTCTGTACCCTGCAGTATCAGGGTTGAGGAGTTGGGACTCAAGAGTTGAATCGTATATACGTGACTTGATACCTACTATATGAATTCACCATCAAAATTTAATAACTCCGTAGTTTCGAGGATTTCATCTAGTACACCTACAGCATCAGGATTGAGGATTTGGAGTCAGTTTTTTTTTATGGGACCACCTCGGGAGCTTCCTCTAACCACTGAAAAGAAAATTTTTCAAATCGGTTCGGAAACCACTAAGATATGCACCGACATACATTTAAAAAAAAACCGACGTAAGAAAAAATATCTTGTAATATATATGGTCTCATACAACAACAAATGCGACTGAATTTCTTATAAGACATTACCGATAAGATACAATAAATTTTCTTATAATGCGCAAAAGGCCTAACGCTTTACCTAATGCTAAATGCCAACCCACCGCAGAAAGCAAATATACGCCAGTATGTCTGTAATCTATATGTACATTCGCCAAGTATCTAACTTTAGCGAGCTTATTTTCCCAACGTATACAAGGGGCATTAAGGTATCTTTCCACCAGAGGTGTGCTACATTGCTGAGCTACGGATGTGTATCAAACCCACCAATAGGAGCGCTTGATTTTTATACCTTAAATCAAGCGCGTCTGGTAGGTTTGACACATACCGTAGAGCAACGTAGTACATCTCTGATGGAACGGCGCCCATAACCGTGCACCAACGAGCGCAATTGACTGAGAGTGCGCCCCCGAGAGCTTCTCAAATAGTCCATTTTACTTGTTAGTAAAATGGACTATTTGAGGAGCTTTTTTATTTTACTTGGAAAGAAAGAAAGAAAAACGTTTTATTCACCGATGGTGTTATAGACAAAACTAGATACTTACAAATGTACCACTTTCGTCTGTGAGACCTATACCACAGAATAGGTAATAGTAGTAACAGAAATGTTACTCCACGACGAACTTTTAACAATCAGCGACTCAGGGTTACGTCGTAATAAAGCCCAATTCAGCTCGCACGGCGCTGCGAGTTTAAATAATCTCTTTCTATCGCGTAACTCTTGTCCCTTCTGACGCGGCGCGTGCAGCCTCAGGGTTGACTTCTAAATTCTTGTAATTACTATGGGTCGGTAATCGGTTGCAATGATGACGATATTACTTTAAAAATAGATAAAAGATATATTATTATTAAAAGATTTGTAGAAACTGAATAAGGGTATAATGGATAAATCATCATAACCTCATCGGCGGCTCACTAGTCTCACTGCTAAGCACGACTCACGAGGCTCTTCTCAGAATGAGAAGGGTTTAAGCCATATATTCCTCCACGCTGGCCAATTTCTTCTTGCCAGACATATTATGTTTTTTATCATGATTATAGAACTCTTAGGCATGGTTTCAAATTTCAACACGATTTTTGTTCACCGTAAGTGATATATTTTAATTAAGTTGGAGGTGCGTTCCCGGGATCGAACCCTAGACTTGGAGGCTGAAGTCGACCCATTAATTAGGCTATCACTATAATATTGGACACTACCTATGGTTTATATTTACTTAAGTTTAAAAGTATATCTTGTTTAGATGTAAAAATAAAACTACCCACATTATGCATTAATATTAGTTTTGTTTAGAACTCTAAGTTGGTACGTAAATAATACAAACTTACCTTTCAGAGTCCTTCGGAAGTGCAAAGAGCGATAAGTTAGATCTTAACAATTAGAGTTTAAACGACCTAATGGGATACGATATCGTTTTCTGATTTTTTTGTTTATCCATAACGAGAACGTGAGTAAAAGTCAAACGTATGACTACGGTTCGCGCGCAACACTCGACTTATACGAGTGCCGTCGAGCGTCCACGCAGCATTAGTTAAATATCTCAGGTCACGTGACAAGTGAGCCAGGCCTGCCTATACAGAAAGGATGTACGAACGAATGGAGACGTGACGATTTATTTTTTAAAAAGATTATATCTCCAACGATCTCCATATAAACCGTACCCAAAAAGGGAAATATACGGTTTAATGTAGTGTGTATTTTTATTTTAAAAATATAATATTCCTTCATATTTTTCCCTATTCGTGTTTAGGCGAGCGCGCGTGTCTGAAACGTAACGTGCGAGTTAATGATGCCTCGTGTGCTAACAAGTTACAAGTCGGTTTTTAGTGGAGCGGTATCCTTAACCCAATTGTGATGTGACAGGCGGTCTGCCCTACATGCATTACAGATGAGACAACCACTACAGCCTATTAACGTCCCACTGCTGGGACTCTTATAGGAGAGACGGAATTAGAGCTTAGACGCTGCTCCAATGCGGGTTGGTGGGCATTAACAGCTATAATCATGTCAGTGATAATAACCGGGACCGACGGCTTGACGTGCTATTCGAGGCACGGGGGTGACTAACCGCCAACTTCCAAATTCGGGCTGGCACTGAGAATTTCTTAACTGAAAAGCCCAATAGGTACCTAACAATTTTAATGCCCAACCGAGAATCGAACCCAGGACCTCGTGATCCGCAGTCGACTATGCTAACCGTTAGACCAACGAGGCAGTACAGATGAGACAATGAGACGAAACTCGGTGGACACATGAGGTGAACGGCGTAGAAAAGAAATATACACCCCAAGCGCAAAATATTGATTGTTAATTATATTTTTAATAAATTAATATTTTTTAAATAACAAAACAATAATTTTAAGTAATTATAGTTATAGCTAGATTATAGCTAATATACGTGGTTTGGCCCGCGGGGCTTTCGGCTGGAGTTTTGGGATTTTCCGATTTGGTTAGTAACATAAAACTGTACGTCAATGGTAGGTTAGGTGAAGGAACATTTCTCCCTTTGAAAGAACGTTTCCTTTTTGAACATACAAGCTGCGTGGGTCAGATTAATCCTACATCCAAAATACATGCTGTGTGGTGTCAATTACGTACCATTGACGTACAATTGTTATTGTACGTCAATGGTACGTAATTGGTAAAGGAAAATTTTTCCCTTTGAAAGGAAACGCTTTAAAAAATAAGATTTTTTTTGAAGTGAAACTTCTTTAGAATCGTCGAGATTTGAAAGTTCGATGAAAGGGATGTTTTTGCAACGGTACAAGTGTATACAAAGCGTTCCATTTTTGTAATTTTCTGTTTGATTGTTTAAATGTAGCGGTAGAAAGTCGGATTTGTTAATTGCTTTTTGTTTTATTTTAATCCGCCTCTGGTTGATAAAACGAAAAACGAAACGAGAAAGTGACACCAAAAAGAGACAAACATATTCATATTTTTTAGGATTTAGCCTGTGCGAGAATGAGATAGAATACAAGTTATATTTATTTCCTTATCTCGTAGGCTACTTTTCTGAAGTTTCATTTCTGCCGTGTGTGAATTGCACACACACACTTTTTTTCTAGACTAGCGTTTGGCTGCAATAAGACTTGCTGCCGAACGACTAGCTCGCTGCTCAAATAAATAAATAAATCTTCATTTGATATTGCTTGGACACAGAAACAAATTAATTAAAAATTACAAAAACATCAATGAAAAATCTAATTAAACACAATATAGCCTGAGACACAAAGAACCTAAGACCATCTTAGTATTATTACTAAGCAGATTCCTAGTTCCATGACGCTACCTTAGACGCTATTCTAGAAGATGCTTATTAACTCTTAACTACTACAAATGTGCGAATTTCGAGAGCACAGAATTCTGATTCTAATACTGAGAACACACAAATAAGAAGCTTAGTAATAAGCAGATTCCCTGTTTCATGTCTGAGCTACTTTCAATTGTTCAAAATTAACTAAAACAATATCACATATGTACAGGTATACTCTGTTTAGGTACTTCTTTGTCTTCTTGTTTTCATGTTCGATTTTTCGAGGCAGGGTCGTTGCGTTTCACCATCCCAAAAATAACTATTATATTATATTCTAAAAACCGATCAAGCGCGAGACAGACTCGCGTACAAAGGTTTCCGTACCACTACACAATATTAATTTTATCTTAGTAAAATATCAAGAAAGATGTCATAAGTCATAACAACACGTAATCAGCTGTGAAATAACTGACTTACCTATATAAGGCACTAAGCTGGTAGCGCTTGATAAACAATTCGAAGTATACCTTGATATGTTTTGATTTATTGGCGAGTGTCAAAATATGCGGCATAGACATAATATGATGCATTTTAATTGCATGGACTTAGAAGCTTGATTTTTTTACAGCTCCAAGGGACCGTAGACCGAGAAATAAGGTGTTGACAGACAGACGTACAACGAAGTGATCCTATAAGGGTTTCTTTTTTCCTCTTGAGTTGGACCCTTGTTTAAATTTTTTCTTAAGTCAGTTTTTTTTTCTTCGAAATATTTATTTTTATTTAGCTAAATTTAGTAAACAAACACCCCCCAAAATCCCCGACTTTTTTACGTTTTTCAAAATTCCAAAAAAAAGTTACCAGTCGATTTTCCATATTGAAACACTCAGATGTGTCTCAATAAATTCCTCGACTCTTGCTACTATTCACATCTCAATCCCAATCCCAAAATCCTCGGAGCTATCGCCAAAAATACGTCTCAGGCGATTTGCATCTGATAACCATTTTTAATGGTAATACAGTCATTTCAATTTGACATGCAAATATAAATTGAATACCGAAACCATACTAGGTCCCACTGTAACATTCTAGACAGTCTGAAACTGTCGTGTTCGGTGAACGGAATTAAGGGAGGGCTTAAAGAAAGCTCGCCTCTACAATGACCGATTACAGTTGCCCTCCGATAAGCGCTAAGCTGGATTAACTTACTCCTGCCTCTACCTCGTACCTAGTCCACCGCGCTAGGCTTACTTATTACTTGAATAGTTCAAAATTTTATGCGTCGTAAAGGATTGTTATCATTTGACCTGAATTGTTTGTTAACATAAGAGTACGCTCTAGTACACAGGGCATTGTACTCTAGTTATACTTTTTAGGTTCCGCAGCCAGTCCGTATATGTGGCACAGCCATTTTTATCCGTACTAATCTATACTAATGTTTAACTTGTTGTTATAAATTGTAATAGTGTCTGTCAACTGATTTTGACATTGTTGCAGAGGTAGGTCCCGGGACGGATATAATCGACAGATTTAATTGACGACTTCCGTGGCGCAGTGTTGAGCGCTGTTGTCTTAATGTGCCGAGATCCCGGGTTCGATCCCCGGCACTTTGGGAATTTATAATTTCTGAATTTTCCCTGGTCTGGCCTGGTGGGAAGCTTCGGCCGTGGCTAGTTACCACCCTACCGGCAAAGACGTGCCTCCAAGCGATTATGAGTTCCGGTACGATGCCATGTAGAAACCGAATATGATTATGGGTTTAATATAACTGCCATGCCCCTAACAGGTTAGCCCGCTACCATCTTAGACTGCATCATCACTTTCCATCAGGTGAGATCGCAGTCAAGGGCTAACCTGTAGTGGATTAAAAAAAGACAACGATAGGTTGATTATTTATTTTAGATTAGATAGGTCACATAATTACATATTATGCACTTTCGCGTTTATAATATTTGTATGAATTAATTGTTACGACAATATGGCGTAGATTCCTCTTTCCAAGGGCATTGGACCTAATGTATATAATACCATATAGTTATTATATTTCCTATAATACAACCGTTAAGATACTGTTAAGTATTATGTGGTATGGATCAAAATAATGATAAAGGAGACGGTTCAGATTTGTACGGGGCGTGGGTTCGGTCCTTTTACAAGTAGAGAAATGAAAGAAAAAAAAAATACTAAACCAGTTCGTCGTAATTTCAGTGGAGAAATTATTTAATCTTTCCACGATAAACAACACTAAATATGAGTGGGTAACAATGGCGGATTCATATTTTTTGACATTTTCAAAAGAAAAACACGTTATTTTGACCGTGACTGTCTGAAATGACATTTGATACATTTTGCGCCTACTGCCTCTATGGCTGAAGGTTGCCATCTTGGAAATATATCGAAAACTTGAGATACAGTTTTTTTTCACGTTATTTACTTTACTATTCTAAATTATTATATTTTTAATACAATCTATGTATTTTCCTCTATTCATGGTAGAGGGTACAAAGAGTCCACCAAAAATGAACCTTTTCTTTTATGTGACCGGGTTTCTTCATCGAACAACAAACGAGGTAAAACGAACTGCAAACAGAATGCCCGCAAGCAAAAGCCAAGCTTTTTCAGGATATTAAAAACGAAGTTGTGAAATCGTGTGTTTCACAATGAAGTTGTTCAAAGTAGGGAACTTTTCCAACCGCGCCGGTGGACACGGAATTAACTCTTTGGAAACCGTCAATTGTTCCACACAAACTTTTTTAATGTTCAAAGTAATACAACTCCTGCACGGGGCGGTCAATTGTGAAATACTTTTTCTGCCGAACAGTATTCTTGCGACATGTTTTCTTTGTACACAATCATAATTTAGGTACTTATTGAAATACTTTGTGGGGCTGCCTCGGCCCAAACTCTTGACTTGCTAATTAATTTTTATGGTGTTTCACCACCGCACCTTGAAGCGGTGATAGCCTAGTTGTTATGACATCCAACCTCCTGTACAGGGTCGCGGGTTTGATCCCCGTCGCCAGTGATATTTAATTTTTTTAAAGGCTATTTCTGTTGTACACAATTTCTAAACTAAAATGACAGTATTAATTAACCGCTATTCGTCGGGGTTACCAAGGCGTCATAGCCAATCAGGGACCACTTCTCCGTGCAGTCATTAGGTACCCAATATGCATTTATACGTGTTTTGAGACGCGACGGAGCAATCAATCTGGTGACGTCACTCATTGCTGCTTGTTGGCGCGTATAGTGCTGAGTAGGGTAACAATGGATTTGACATGTACTCCAGATGCTAAAATATTAATGGTTGACAGTTAGCAATCTATCCTCTTTTCGAGGATTTCGAGAATGAAATCATAAGAGGACAAGAGATAAACCTAGTTTTATTATCCCAAAAGCATCTGGTTATAAAAGCTTACTTGGCTAAATATGGACCACGAAGACGCGCCCAATGATTTTTCATCTCATCATTAATGTTGCCCTAATACTAATATAACCTACCATAAAATCGTATGATTTATAATATTTTATAAGTCAATACTTTTCTATTAAAAACCAATATTTTTAACATTCAAAGCTATATGCATAATAATCGGTGCAATTATTGAACTATCTCAAGTTAACTGTAAAATTTCAAAAACGTCATATCCATCCACAGTTTTCCAGCTTTTTTGACGAAGTTTGGTACAGAGATAGGTTGTATATCGGGGAACGCCACAAGCTACCTTTATTCCCAGATAATGAAAGAGCTCCTACGGGATTTTCCACAAAAATAAATCCACGCGGACGAAGTCACATCCTTTGCATCTGTATTCAATAGTTTCAAGACAGATTGCTTCATGCTTTGGTTACAGATCAAGCGCGGGCAAAATTGCAGTCGGGATTCCGAATAGCTGTGTGGTCGGCTAAAACTTTGGGGCTTGAGATGCAGTTATATTACAGTTGACATAATTGCATGGACAGCCGTCCTGCTGTGCAGTCGGCGTGCAGTCAACGTTATGTGTAGGTACACGTTAGGTACTAAATCTACTGTCGCTATAGGCCTCATAAGAAGGCTCAGTCACTCAGTGGGCGAAGAAAAGAGCTAGGTATGGCTAGGCTGAAGTGTTAAAGGTGCTGGAATGGCGACCCTGCTCTGGAAAACGCAGTTTTGGCAAACTAGATGGACATATATAAAGCGAGTCGCAGGGAGCCGCTGGATCCAGGCGGCGCAAGACAGCGGCGTGTGAAAGTTCCTACAAGAGACCTATGTCCAGCACTGGACGTCTATCGGTTGACGACCGACATAGAGATCGATACTCCGACTGCAAGTGGAGTCATCAGTTGTTACTAGTAATTTGTACATCAGAAAAATAAAAACAGTTTTTCAAAACCCTTTCATTGAGCGAAGCTTCTCTGTTGAAAGTATGCCTACTCAATTGTATGATCTGACCAAAGTAAGTACATTGAAGCAATATCGTTTTAATTGTTATGGTTAATTAATTAATTATCGAATTCATTTTGGCGGACATATATGTCTTTGTGCAATTAGTGCATTCACTTACACCAGTGTAATATTTCGCGCGATTCTCTCTTTGCCGTTCATCGATGCATATACTCGCATAGTGCATCATAGAGGAACAAGGTGACCGTAGGTCAATATTAAATAAAAATATTTTTTTATTTAAATCATCCAAAATGAATCATAATATTATTAGTGTCATTACATATAACTTAAAACCTATTTGTTAGTAAATCTAAATCTACTTAAACTAGGACTAGATCGGTAAAATAGGGGTTTGTAATTTGTATGAAAACAACTTAGCATGAGCGAAGCTGCGGGCAAAAGCTAGTGCTATCATAAACGTCTAAAAGTCTATGTAATCTTTTCAGGGCCTATCCGATTAACCTTTTTTTGTAAATTTTGTGAATAAGGACGAATCCTGAATAAAAAATTGCTGTGGTCTTATAAGTGAAAGGTCCTGGAGCCCATGCCCTGTAGGGCAAATTTATAACTTCAAGATTGTCTCTGGTCTGGTCAGGGCATAACTTATAATAATGTATCTGGGGCCATACTACCAACGCTTAAAGCAATATTACTCAAAATGACAGTTTGATGTCACGTACCTTGACGTTCATAAAATAAAGATTATAATTCTAAAGCACGAAAGTCAACAATAATGAAACAATATGGCTTTGAGCATTGGCAGTATGGCCCCTGGTCTGGTCAGCCTTCGGCCGTGGCCCTACTGGCAAATACTTGCCGCCAAGCGATTTGGCGTTCCGGTACCTATAATGTAGCGTAAAACTTAGAGGGTTTAATATACCTAACTGCCCAACCAGGTTAGCCTGCTGTCATCTTAGACCTGCATCCTCACTTAAAAAACCACCAGACAAAATCGCAGTCAAGGGATAATTTGTAGGGGGAAAATGTATGACAAACCAGTCCACGAGTCCATTCCACTCATGTTGGTCACCCGGGATATCAATGATGCGTTAAGGAGCGGGTTTCGTAATTGATATCATCCCGTACACTCATTTCACTACTTGAAATGCTCACGTTTTAATTAAAATTCAACTCTATAACTATACCACTTGCGTGCAGATTTGTGTTATTGCGACGAGTCAAATCAACTTCGTTTACTTTAGTTACGGGCTTTAAATAAAACATGTTTGAAGATTACAGTGTTTGCCGTCTTTGGTTAGCGAGTAAATGCCATAATTGCAAGATGACGAACCATGTTCTAATTCTCGACAAAGCCGTACCAGGGGCCATACTGGCAACGCTTAAATTAATCAATATTACTCAAAATTCCAGTTTGATGTCACGTACCTTGACGTTCCTAAAATAAGGATTACAATTCTTAAACACGAAAATCAACAATGACGAAACAATATGACTTTAAGGGGCATTATGGCCCCAGAATAATTTGACAGATACTACACAAACCATACTTTGCCTACAAGTGTGTCCGTCTGTCTGTCTGTTACGTTTCAAACATCAGTATCAAAATCAAAGGTGTTTTATTCAAATTAACTTTTACAAGTGTTTTTGGTTTGTCAAGTGATTCTACCACTAACTCGCTATTCCTACTGAGAAGAAGCAAGAAATTGGGTTTTACGGGCCATTCCTTCAACCGTTTCCAGATGGTTATAGAGATAGGTTGCATTCCGGATAAGGATATAGATTACTTTTTATCCCGAAAAATCAAAACTTTCCCACAGGATTTTTGATTTGGAACTCGCGGGCATTATCTACCTATTGATAGGAAGGAATGTACCCGGGGTAAATGAGGTCCCCACCACTCTTGGGAGAAAACCTCTCTTAGAACATAAAGTGGTTTACTATAGAGTTACCAGTACGAATCACTTTCTATTTCTATGACATGAGGATGCCGTTGAACCGATTTTGACGAAATCTCATACAGAGGTAGGTAGCTTTTTTTATCTACTACAAGTTAGCCCTTGACGGCGATCTCACCTGATGGTAAAGCAGTCTAAGATGGTAGCGGGCTAACCTATTAGGAGCATGGCAGTTATATTAAACCTATACCTCTATTCGGTTTCTACACGCCATCGTACCGGAACGTTAAATCGCTTGGAACTGTATTCACAAATAAATAAATTTGATTTGATTTGATTTGAGTATCAAAGAATATTAGTAACTAGTTGATGCCCGCGACTTCGCTTGGATTGAGGTTTAATTTTTCGAACAAAAAAGGATTCTATGCCAAATTTCGTCCAGATCCTTTCAGCCGTTCAGGCGTGTCATACTTTCGCATTTATAATATTAGTATAGAAGTACAGATATAGATTTTAGTAGGTAATATAAAATTAGAGTCGTCAGTTTTTGTCTGGTCGATATAACGTAGCTCGAGTGCGGTCGTAATCGTGAACGCACGCCATACGTTGTTACAGGCTAGTCAGGCGACATGTATTCGAGCTTTCCGCGAGTTGTAACGGTTACAAACCCCCACCCCCACCCCGTCTCTACTCCATATCCTCATGTTACCACACGCAAGTAATATGCACCCTTGGCCACCATACAGCGGAGATGTGCTTACCGGACCACTCAGATCATTAATAAAACACGCGATATTTTTTTCACGTCATCTATACTAAATACTAATATGACTTCACTTATAGTGAAAACCAGCGTTGCAGCCTGCTGCAGCATGATGCTGAGATGAAAACCTGTGTTTGGTCACATATCACTATAACTACTTAATATAAATTCTAATTAGTCTAAAACTCCATGTAGTGATCCAATAAAAATCATATGAAATTTGGCACAGAGATAAATTACAGTGTGGAATAACACATAGGCTACTTTTTATCCCGGAAAATTAAAGAACTCCCGCGGGAACTAAAAAACCTCAATCCACACGGACGAAGTCGCGGGCATCGTCTAGTATATCAATAATCTGATTGGTCCATTCAACACACATCTCGCCCATCTCCGCTCTGATGTATACGCAGTATACCGGGGCTTCTAAAGAATGTGCACATCTTGAACGACGTCGTCCATTCGCTATAATATTTATTTCCGAATTCCGAAAATTTCTGTCCATTCAAATCCGATATGTACGATACAAATATTTTATAATATTTGCGAACTGTCTGTCTGCTACGCTTTCACGACTCATCTTTTCAACCGATTTTGCTAAAATTTGGTATAGATGTAGGATGTATCCTGGGCAAAGACATCATAGTAGGTACGTTAAATACGATCCAAACGATATATTTTGCCGATAAAAACGGGGTTTCCAGCGCGAGCGCAGCTCTCTACAGACTCCGTAAAAAAGAGTTCAAAAATAGTCAAAATGCAACTGTCAAAACTCTTTGTAAGTGGAAGTGTAATGTCACACTTCCCGCTCATTACTCGCTTGCAGTGGAAACCCGTCTGCAACCGGGGCGTCTCGTAGAGGGATTCTCGTTGTATGTGACCCATAAAAACAACCTTTATGGTAGTGGTATTGAATAAATAAATCTTTATTTGAGATTGCTTGGACACAGAAACAAAATAAAATTACACAAAAAAAATATTGAAAACCTAATGAATTATGTGGTTCAGACAAATCGTGCGTACCAGTAAATCTTATCGAGACCCTCACCGTTTCATCGTTAAGTATAAAAGCAAAACGGTGCGACGAAAAAAAACAGGGGCGATAGAAAATCGCGTGAGCGCTCCCGTAATGGAATGGCGGTGTTTGCATTCGATTCGGTGTATGCTCTGGAAATACCGATTGTTAACGTCCTGACATTTAGAATATTGAGGATGCATTTTTAATGCCATCCCGTACCAACAGGCCACTAATGTATTAAAAATACGAAAGAAAGAACGAAATTCTTTTGGTTTCGTAATGGTCTACGTTTTTAAAAAAACCAACATGATGTAAAATGTCATTGTCAAGTTTAGAGTCATTGGGGCTGATTCTGTAGTGCACAATCTCTAAACTAAACTAAAATTAGAGCATTACAAATATTGCTAACCCTTTCATAATACTTCCTACGGAAAGGGACAGAACTAGATTTAAAGCTGCCATTTTAGTTTAGTTTAGAGATTGTGTTATACAGAATCAGCCCCATTGCCTGTATATATGTCACCGTAAGGTTGTAAAAACCGTTATGTTGTTATGTTGTATATGTTGTGGTTATGTCAGTCCTTTCTCTCTCTGACGAAAGTGGCGCAGTGGTGAGCGCTGTGGTCTTATAAGGTCGCGGACTCAATCTTCGGCAGAGTCAATTTAGAAATTTATCATTTTTCAATTTTCACTGGTCTAGTCTGATGGTAAGCTTTGGTCGTGGCTACTTACTAGTTACCATCCAACCAGCATAGACTGCCGCCAACGCCACGATGCCGTGTTGGAACCGATAAGGAACGATAGGGAATGGATTTAATATAACTGCCATGCCCCACAACGAGTTGGTCCGCTACCATCTTTAGACTGCACCATCACTTTGCAGATTAAGACTAAGATTGCAATCAAGGGCTGACTTTTAGTGGAATAAAAAAACGGTCATGTGCGAGTCAGAATCGCGCACAAAGGGTTTCAGAAAGGTGTCATAACAACACGTAATCAGCTGTGAAATAACATGGCTTACATATTATGGTGCTAAAATAGTAGCGCCTGGACAAACAATTCGACACCCTATGAGTACGGAACCCTAATTAACGTTTTACATATTTTTCCTGTACATGTGCTATGATCCCTTGCTTCTTGTCAATTTCATGATTCTAGGTCAACAGGAAGTACCAGGTCAACAGGTTTTGATTTATGGGCGAACTCAAAATGACTATTTTCCACTTGAGGTACGGAACCCTAAAAACAAGTAAGTTTGACATTGTTATGAATGGATGATGAGAATCACGAGTTTAGTTTAGTTTGAGATTTACATACATATAGACAGCATCATGCTATTCAGACGGCGTGGTAACCTTACTTTCCTTCTCTGTCGCACATTCTAAAATTTTCAATGATTGTGAAAGACTGTACACTTTTGACAAATTAGTAGTATATGATAGAGAAAAATGGCGAAAACATTCAGTATTTTTATCGCCATTTCTCACTACCAAAATCTAGGTATATTACGATGAAAATATGTCTAAAATGAACGCAAATGTATTCTTTAGGATTTGATTGGGCCATACTTGTCAAAAGTGTACCGAGTTTTTCATAATCATTGAAAATATTAGAATGTGCGAGAGGGAAGGAAACTTTGGTTACCACGCCGCCTTCGTGGCATGATTTTTCTCTAGTGAGCGCGCGGGCCGCGTCTACGCGTTATTATTCTAAGGTTAATGCTATATAGGCACAGGCTCGTAGTGTTTGCATTCATCAGATGTTACGTCCGCTTTGTATCCGCGCCGCTGCAGAAATTCTAATGCAGCTGACGTGGCCAATCAGTCTTGAGCGGTGAAATATTCCCCAGTTTCAACACTTGACAACGTGAGAAGTTTATACTGCGAAATCTTGCACTAGAAGATTTCATTCTATCAATTTATTTACCTGATGCATGAAGAAAAGTATATAATGCCGGTGACTTTGCCTGAGTGGATTTGGGTTTTTGAAAATCCTATGTGATAATATTAGTATAGACTATAGATAATACAGTGTCAACAATAGTGTCAACAATAGTGGACAATGGATGGCGTTGATTTAGAAGCTTGATTTTTTACAGCTCCAAAAGCCTAACTGTTTGATATTAATTTCAACTTGATACCTCCACGCGTTCCCGAGAAAAAGGTGGTCAAAAAACAGACAGACAGTCGGACAACAAAGTGACCCTATAAGGTTGCCATTTTTCCACTTAAGGTACGGATCCCTATAAATCATAATATAAAGTGTAAGACATACCGTCCATTCTGCGCGGCCAGGTTGCCGTCGTTGTAGGACGAGCTGGCGGTCACGTCTCGGTCCGGTATCAGGCCGCTCTCCATGCCGAGCGGCGCGATGCATTGCGCTGAAACAAACGATGACAGACATTATTATACTTGTTTTTTTTTTTAAATTAATAAGTCTTAAATCGTTATAAAAAAATATTTAAAAAAAGTTTTATCGTCCGCTATACTGAATTTAGCAAACCCTTTTGATTGATACCCATATCATGAAGTGCGTAAAAAATAACTAGTCCGCGGTATTTGTGATTCCGCCATATTGGACTAACCTAACCTAACCATACATTGTCACACAAACAAAACGTTTAAGCAAAATTTAAATTCAATCGGTTGGGGATAGCCGTTTTAAAATTCAGCAAGATTTGATCTATACAAACCCACAAACAATGCAAGTTAAATAAAAGCTTGTAAATATAGGTGTTAAATAAATACGAAAGCATAGTGGCCAATATGAAGATTGGTCATATACATTGGTGATACGTTTGTCCAAGGTGTGCGTTACGCCTAAGAGCGAAAACACACTACGTACCAGACAGGACAAACAACGTCGCCATCAGAGATAATCGTCGATTTTGTAGTGTTTCCGCCCTAAGTTGTAAGAATTAAGAAACGCTTTCGATCGACCTAATTTCCGGCGTGTTTAATATTGAATGAGCTTCATAACAATCATAACTATCGAACAATCGACGCGCGATCGCGACTCACGACGCTGGGCCCACTTCCGCCTCTCGGCGCCTCGTGAACTTGTAAAGGCTCATGCACAATGCACATATCCTAGTATTAGGAGCATTGTAAACATTTAGGCCCAATTCATTCGGCCAATGCAAACTACATAATACCATTTAATTAACACTTTATTTAAAACTACTAAACATAATTATTGAGCTGAGCTTTGAGAGCTAAAAACGTATTACTAGCGAACTGTTTAAGGAGTTCGTATATACATACCTATATGCTTTTTGTTATGCATGCATGATCTATGAACTCTTTAAGGGTCTCCCCAAATCTATCCATGCTGGGCTGACAGAAAAAGCTTTATACTTAAACGACCGCGACGTCGCGGTCCCGCGTCTTCAGATTTGGGCAGTACCTAATCGGTTTAAATTATCCGTTTGACAAACGTAACTGCCCCCCGATTGTGTAAGGAAATCGTAATCGTCAAACGGATAATACATATAAGTTCATAGATTGTTATGTTAAGGTTTTTTTTTCTCTATTTGCTAAATATATTTAAATAATGTTTCGATGGGGTTGACATGTTATATGTAATAAAAACCCTAAAAAAAGAGAAAAAAAATGTTCATAGATATACTTGTACTTCAAAAAGCTTGTATGAAGCCCTTAAACAGTTCGAGTAATACGTTTTAAGCTGTCAAATGATCACAATTTACTCAGATACTCGGGCCTCTGATTACGATTTTCTTACACAATTGGGGGTTTGTTAGCGTGCCAATTCACCGCGTTCTCACTGGCCAGTGCTAGCCGTCTTGTGGACTTTAATGAACGTTCGAAAATCAGCAAAGGATCTTGGTACAATTCGGAAACGGCGTTAATTGAGCAAATGTGTATTTGCCTTTTAAATGCCAATAATGTGCAATCTAGGAAGTTTATGTAATTTCTAAGAACAGTACAGGAGGCCTATTGTCATTGCTTAAAGCCGTATTGTTTAAGTATTGTGGACGTTCGTATTTTAGGATTATAATAATTGAAATACTGTCATTTTGAAATAATACTGCTTTAAACGATGTATGTATAGTAAGTGGTAACCCCCCAGATAGGTATAGATGCTTCACTTTCATACGTTGTAATGCATGCTCACTAATGTTGCAAATATCGGTCAGTCTGTTACGTTCACACTTCAAAGTCTATCCGTGATTTTGACGATTTATTATACTAAGATAGCTTGCATCCCAGAAACGGACACAGGCGGAGATCGTGCAGGGGTGTCCACACACTCCGTCAAGCCAGAGCATAGAACGATCGATCAAAAACTAATCCATACTTCCATACTATATATTATAAATGCGAAAGTGTGACTGTCTGTTGTATGTCTATCTGCTACGCTTTCACGGCCCATCTGCTCAAGCGATTTTGATGAAATTTGGTATAGGGATACTTTTTATCCCGGAAAATTAAAGAGATCCCACGGGTATCAAAAACCTTAAACCACATGGACGAAGTCGCGGTCATCATCTAGTTGTGTTATGTGTATAAGTAAGTCTTAATGTGTACAAATGTTTTGTATGTTAAGTTAACTAAGACCCGTCTCTATAATCTTACCTGTAAAGTGTAATAGGCATTACCTGTACTTATCGTTTACCAATTAATAAACAATAAACAAGCCTCTCGCTATTTTAAAAAATAAGAACCAAAGTAAAATTCGAATTTCGTGAGTGGTCTCTTCATATATATACCTGTGACAGAGTTAGAGAACTTATGTTCTAATTAATAAATAAATTAAGCTAGAGGCTCGAGCGTAATACAAAACTTTACAAAATATAATTTCCAATTAAAATCGTATCCATATTGGATTGGAGAGTTCCCAACTGACCCTTTTTAATCAATTTTCAATATAGCTCTAGATTAAGATTAACTTTGCTATTTGTATCGGCCAGCTACTGCCTCATTGGTCTAGTAGTTAATATGTTCGATTGCGGATGACGAGGTCCCAGCTTTGATTCCCGTGTCGGAGGATTATTAAGAATAGGGATTTTCTGACAAAAATTCGGTAGGTACTAGCCGAGAGTTAGGAAGTTGGGAGGTGTTTCATCCCCGTGCCTCGGAGAGCACGTGAAACGTCTTTCATCATCGACCCATCACCGGCCCACTACTACCGTCAACATCGTATTATTATTTTATTTTTGAACTCCATAATTATTGATTATAACTATCATCTATACTTCTATGCTAATATTATAAATGCGAAAGTTTGGATGGATGTATGGATCTGGATGAAATTTGGCAAAGAGATACAATATATTATAATACATAGGCTACTTTTTATCCCGGAAAGTTAAAGAGTTCCAAAAAACCTGAATCTACGCGGACGAAGGCGCGGGCATCAGCTAGTGTTTTAGAAGTTTCGGACGCCAAAAGTGTACACGTACAGTGTACCTAAATTGAATATAATTTATCGGGATAAAAAGTAGCTTATGTCTTTCCCTGGGATGAATTACTCTGTATTATCTCTGCAAAATAACTATCTATGTACAAAATTGATTCAAATTCGGATAGGTCGTGAAAACGTATCAGACAGTCGGGCACAATAATATTAGTATGGATTTCGTAAATACAATATCCGCCTTCCGGCCGTTCCTGTCGCACATCGCAAAGGATCATGTCGTGATGTTTTAAATATAAAATGCGCTCGCACCGCTTTGAATTTCAATCATTTCTTTTCGAGTCGCCGATCACGGCCGTGACAAATTCACGAATATTTCGTCTACGCGGGCTCAACGCCTGTATTAATCCATACTAATATTATTAATGCGAAGTGTGTTTGTCTGTCTGCTACGATTTCACGGCTCATCTGGTCCGTATAGGAAAACTCGTTGTGAAACGTTTGTTGATTACAAATGTTACATAAGGACTTCGAATCAATTTTTAACAAGGCTCTATGGGTTGTTTTGAAATCTGCAGGCCGAGTGGGAGTTTTTTTACGTACTCAATCGCGACAACGGCATTCTAAACCAGTGGTAGATTCATTCGACTATTCATAAGCACTTGTAAAAAGTCAATTTGAATAAAAACATTTGATTTTGTACGTCAAATACCGTTTATATGGAACTAGATGATGCCTGCGACTTCGTCCGCGTTTTTTTTAATTCCCAGGGAAACTCCTTAACTTTCCGGGATACAAAGTACCCTATGGCCTTCCCCGGGATATAACCTATCCCTGTACCAAATTTCATTAAATTTGTTTGAACAGATGGGCAGTGAACGCGTAGCTCGGATATGACAATTTGGGGAAATGATTTTTATTATTCCACTACAAGTTAGCCCTTGACTGCGATCTCACCTGACGTCTAAAGTATAGTAACTATATGTCTACAGTCTAAAAGATGGTAGCGGCACAGTAGCGGGCTAACCAGCTATGCTAGTTATTTTAAACAGCCTCAGACTAAACCAGACTGTAGATAAATCAGAAATTATAAATTTCCAAATTGACCTTGCCTCCCACTCCTAAGACTACGGCGTTTACCACTGCGCTAAAAAGCTCGACAAAGTTCGTTCAGACTGACGAGCATTGAGAGGTCCTCAAATAGGTTATGATACTCAGTCCCCGGCATCAATATTCACAAGTGATTTGATATTTATGAAGGCGCGCGGACAACGTCTACAGGGGCCATACTACCTTCGCTCAAATCCGTATTGTTTTAATACTATTGACGTTTGTGTTTATGAATTATGATCCTTATTTTACTGACGTCATGGTACGTGACATAAAACTGTTATTATGAAACAATATTGCTGTAGGCGATGGTAGTTACCCTCCTGTAATTGCCTCTGTGACGACGGACCGTTGAATAAATGATAGCGTTAGGGTAAATGCACTGATTATAGAGAACTCTCCGAGGACGCGAACTACACTTCCTTCGTTAACTAGAGTTGACTTCTATAATTGTGATTATAAGGTCTTTACACCAGAAATGTGCCACTAAGGTTAGGACATGTGTGTCAAATCCACAAATCGGAGGGTCTGCTCTAACATCTAGCGATCTAAGCGATGAAAATCAAGCGCTCCTATAAGTGGTAAGGTTTCACACATCCATAGCTTGGAAACGTAGCACATCTCTGGTGGAAACGCACCCTTAAGTTCGCCATTGATGGTTTAGGAGCCGGTGAACCGACTAAACTGCCATCTTAATATGTAAACAGAAAGGTCCTGGCTCACTCACTCACTCACTGACTCACTCACTCACTCACTGACTTACTCATCAACGCCCGGTCCAAACCCTTGGACTTAGAAAGCTGAAATATGCAGAGATTCCCTTTATAATGTAGACAAGGAATAAGGCTGATTTTTTTTCAGCCTTATTCCTTGCGACGGGAACGCATGCGCGGGCGGTCGCTAGTATAATACATTGACTAGGTACAACAAACAAAAAACGCTTGAAAATTTTTAGCTAAAAGTTTTATAAAGCCAGTGCCCAGACCCAGTTTATATAATAGGCATGATGACTGATTTTGAAAAATGGTCAGATTATGTTCGGAAGTATCTAGTCTTTGTTTGCAAGCAAGTCTTTGTTTGCAAGCAAGCAAGAAACTCACCTAGCATAAACAAATCAATCCTGGGCAAATTACAGCTAGTAGCCTTGGTAAATTCTTGTTCCATGGCTAACGTTTATTAATTACTTGATTTTGGTTTCGGTAAAACAAAACTAGAATATGGAAATGATCTTTGGGAAACGTAATAATTGTGACGTCATTCGCTTCATTGGTCTTTTAACCAATATGGCGGATTGCTGTATTTTATTTTATCAAAATAAATAGCAATCTTACTTTAAATAGAAAAATAAATACGTTTTTTATAATCTATTTTATTAGATAAATTTATAATTTCATTGATTCTTGGTTACTGACATCATGCCTATTGGTAAAACCAACGTAGAGGTACAAAACTCAAATGTAGACTAGCTTTCATAAAATGGAAAACCTTTCAATGCAAAGCCTGTTCGAAATTGATATCCACTGTATGCACCATTTACAACAATATTTAATTACTTTTCCAGTTTTTTATGGACGTAACATGTACTATTGTGTCGAAAACATGTACTATTTGATCATTATAGAGATCGTTGTATTTGATGATTATTAAGGACCATAAAGGCATGGGAAGTGAGAAACCACCAGATTATTAACCCAAGAAAACTCCTACCATTATTTCATTAATGGAAAGGAGTCACAACTTTCAGTATAGAGGAAAACGACGCATAGAGAGAGACTCAGAGAGAGAAGGAACGCAAAGTTTTATTCGCTGTAGTCTGCCATACGAGAAAATCTATGAGGTACATTTTGTAGCATAAGATACGTATCGCCGGCCCTCCCGTTTAAAGCAAGCAACCAAGCAAGCAATACATGTGTGTATTGCTTGCTTGGTTGCACACACACACACACTACAGAAATCTTCTAAAGCACTCTCAACGTACTTGTCCATTTGTAATAATTGTTGTGTATTATAATGAGTTAGATTGATATTAATTCGATTTCATCATCATCACCTCAACCCATTGCCAGCCAGCAGCGAGCATGCAGGTTCTCCTTGAGAAGGGTTTAGACCATTATACAGGGTAAATTTTTCACGTGCCTGCCAAATCACCTGCAATAAGTTCAGTGGTGGATCAGAAGCCATAATATAATCGGCCCATAAAACATTATAGGATCAGTTCGTTGCCCGTCTGTCTCTCAACACCCTTTTTCTCTTGTTGTTGTTAAGTTGAAATTAATTCTTGCTATTTACTAAAATAATTTATATTTTGTGGTCACTGGTGATATACGGAACCCTTTGTGCGCGAGTCTGATTCGCACTGGACCGGTCTTTGTTTGATTTGTGTATTTGTTTGGCTGAATAAAGAATAGCTGAATATGAAGCTTTTAGATTCAGATTCATTTATTTGAATTATATGAACAATAATTGGCATGTCACCCCGTTAAATTCAATATGCCCATATTATGCAATTTGAGTGACAGGTACTTCGAAATTATTATTTTTATTTATTCAATATTATTTCTCGGTAGGTACTTAATAATGTCGTTTTAGGTTTACTTACAATATAATTACGCTGGCTTAATCTTTTAATACTGTAAATTATTTTACACGGAAAATAATAGAGCAGGCAGTGTCACCTGGCCTCTACGACATATATACAAATGTGTAATAAACACAGGGTCCGTGTTGACTCGCCGCCCTCCCGCACGCAACAATATCTGGTTAGACTGACTAATGAACAACTCCCTCCGAAATATTATAATACTACACGACCGATGAGGAGGTCGCCTGACGCTTAACGGAACACCCATATTTATAGCAGGGTTTATATTGTTTAAAATTTTATTCAAATGGTGCAACACACAGCAGATTTGTATGTATTAAGGTTACTAGCTGAAGCCCGCGTTTAAGATTCTTTGTATCCTGCGGGAATTCTATAATTTTTTCGGGATAAAAATTAGCCTATGTCCATCGCCGGTATATACAATGTCACCGTAAAATTGTAAAAACCTTTAGATTGTAATCTAACTCGCGAGATTGTAAACTGTCGAAAGATTGTGACCGTTCAATGTTCTGAGTGTCCATTTTTGAAATATTCATTGTATTTACATTTTCTTGTCTCTTTCTTCTAGGCTAGGTCAGGGTTCGACATAAATAATCATGTAGTGCCCAGGGCACTTAGGTTTTATCGGATTAATATACGTAACAGATTACAATCTACCGAAAAATATTTTATTAATCACACAACAGCAGGGGTCTGTTTGGGATAGAAAAGATTACTGATTGAATACAGATATTTGTTTTTTATATGGCGAGCAAACGAACAGGCGGGTCACCTGATGTTACCGCCTGTGTAAGTGATTTGCAGCACCAGAGGAACCGCCAATGCGTTGCCGGCTTTTGAGAAATTTGTTTATCCGCCCTTTGAAGAGCCCCATTTTAATACAAGCCCCATATTCTTGGAAATTATTAAATAAGTTTTCAGTTAGATTAAACTACAGCTCGCTAGCTTTCATTCCTAGTACGCGCATAGGCTACTTTTAATCTTGGAAAATCTGAACTCCGACGAGATTTTCAAAAACTTTGATCCATATGGACCAAACATTTCGAGCTCGGGCTTTTTTTTTCAAAAGAGCTACCACCTAGTTTCTTGCTAGTTCTTCTCGGTAGGAATGTCATTCCGAACCAGTGGTAGATTCACTCGACTATTCAAAAACATTATTAGTTTTTTGCCTGGTAGGAGGCTTCGGCCGTGGCTAGTTACCACCCTACCGGCAAAGACGTACCGCCAAACGATTTAGCGTTCCGGTACGATGCCGTGTAGAAACCGAATAGGGAACCGAATATGGATTTGATATAACTGCCCTAGCAGGTTAGCCCGTTACCATCTTAGAATACAATATCATCACTTACTATCAGGTGAGATCGCAGTCAAGAGCTAACTTGAAGTGGATAAAAAAAAATTGTTTGTGACAGCGTCCGACGCACGACCGGAGTTTACTTTTTACGAACGATTATACAATATATAGATACTAGATGCCCGCGTCTTCGTCCGCGTGGATTAAAGTTTTTTTGATTCCCGCGGGAACTCCTTAATTTTCCGGGATAAAAAGTAGCCTATGTCCTTCCCCGGGATATAAACTACCGCCTTACCAAATTTCAGCAAAATCGGTTGAAAAGATGGCCGGGAACGCGTAGCAGACAAACAGACACACTTTCGCATTTATAATATTAGTATGTAATCCACAACGCTGTTCCAGTGCGAATTGGCAGACTTTATACACATCTTGAGAACATTATAAAGAACTCCCGGGCGTGAAACTTTCCTCACGATTTTTCCTTCACCAATATAAACGATACAACGTAGATACACAATCTGAAAAGTTGAAATTGCGTGTTTCATTTTCACGGGTCATCTGTGCAAACGATTTTGCCGAAATTTGCTACAGTCAATCCATCAATATTTATTTATTCAAATTAGGTACACGATACATTTATTGACGTCCAATAACTTATAAAACACTAGCTGATGCCCACGACTTCGTCCGCGTCGATTGACGTTTTTCGGTTGTCGTCGGAACTCTTCAATTTTCCGGGATAAAAAGTAGCCTATGTGTTATACCAGACTATAATTAATATATCTCTGTGCCAAATTTCATCCAGATCTGATCAGCCTCTTTGACGTGATTGAGTAACAAACATCCATCTTCCATCCATCCAAACTCTCGCATTTATGATATTAGTATAGATATATGTACATATTGTGTGGCGCAGCGGGCCTTAATTGGCCAGCGGCGCTGTCACTGATAACTTGAGTGTCGCCGGGAATGTATGACGCGCCGAGACACAAGCGCAAGCGGGTTTTTTTTATTAATAATTACACTTGCAATACACATATAACTGGTATTCTAATAAAAACACACATTTTCTGATCATACTCATAGTTCGCCCCAACTGAGACCTCGCGGTATCCATAAGATAGTATTAACTATTCAGCGCCATTTTGAAATTCTTTGATAATGGACCGATTTCGTTCAAAATCGACATTCAGGGCTCCCTGGGATCACAAAACAGGAAACTGATACCAAAGTTTAAAAAAATCAACGCCATTTTTAATAATTTTACTATAACCATAATAAATGAATTCAGTTTAGTACAGTAAAGTCTGTACTACTTGTAAGTCAAACCACAACCCGTGAGCTGCTTTAGCAGCTCGCGCACAGGGCGAAACACTAGTTAACTATATAATGCGCGCTCATCTTTTAGTGCATAGACATCAGTACTATCAATAGACTATTTTTTATACCACGTAAGATGATGCTAACGTCTACTTGTAAACACAAACGAACTTTTACAGAGCGCCATCTATTGACATCATTGTGAAGTTCTGTTAAAAATACTGAAGCTCATTAAAAATTAAATATGTTCGTTGCCTTATAATATTTATCTAATTTTAATACCTATTTGTTGTTCAAGTACAGGATATAATTCAAATAACTGATCAAGTTTCAGGCTCAGTCTTTCAGAAAATTGAGAGTTCTGATGTCAGCTTTGGACGTTAGAAAATCGCGTTAGACGTTAGAATATTTTTAAACTCTATTCCTAATTATCTTTAAAATGATAACCTATGTAACGCTATAAAAAATATTTTACTTCACATTCGCTTCTATGAGAGCCCCCTGAAATAAAGATTTTTATAACTTTTTAAGCCATATTCGGCAGGAAGCCATCGGTTTACTTATTATATTTAAATTTGAAGTAATTACGTTTAGTAATTCAGAAGTTATAAGGCTCTGACCATTGATGTAGAATTTTAGTACCTATACTAGATGTCGCATAAGCGCTTCAAAAATGTCCCCGAAAAATTACAGCACAAAATACGAAAGTGCTCTTATTTGCCATTAGTATGGGCCAACCTTAGCCAACATAACGATGCGTCAAAATGCTGCAGTGCTCATATAAAAAGTGCGCTAATATCCTTTGGCTAATGTTTGTGACAATGAGTCAAATATTGTAACAAACATTGACTGTTCTGGATAAAGGGGATGCATGGAGTAGTGTTTGTGTTTTAAAAGTATTGTTGCTTAGTGATTCCCTGGCAATCCAATTCATTATGAGTTGTTCAAGCCATCTAAAATATACAGATTATATTAATTATGTTCAAATTCATTTTGATAAAATTGATATTACTGGAAACACACATATCTACATAGTTACATAAATACACATAAAATACATTGGGTACATAAAGATATTTTATTAAAAAAAATGCAGTTTAATATTTTCTAATCGTAATGTAGCTTTGTGTTAATCTTAAGGTGCATAATTAACAGAAGTTGTTGCTAATATAATACCTTTTTCTACACTTCCCAGTCAGAAACACAAATGTTTATGTGTGTGCAAATTGGGTCATTTTTGCGATATTTTTTGTTCGTGACCCTGTTTCTATTACTTATTCTATTTCAATCGCTCTGACAGATGGATGCACGGACGGACGCGACGGTCGGACAAGTGCAAATTCACTCAAGTAGACACAGAGACCTTCGCTTCGCTCGGTCGATTATAAATGCGAAAGTGTGTTTGTTTGTTTGTTGGTTTATTGGTTTGTCCTTCAATCACGCCGCAACAAAGCAACGAATCGACGTAATTTTTGCATGGGTATTAGTTGAGGACCTGCAGAGTGACATAGGCTACTTTTTATCCGGAAAAATTAAGAATTTCCCGAGGAATTTAAAAAACTTACTCTACGCGGACGAAATCGCGGACATCAGCTAGTATGCATATTTTCAAGTGCACATAGCATTTAAAATTTGTGTCATGCAAAATGCAAGGAACCGAGAGCCAGCCGAGCTGACTGAGGATGCCGTAACTTGCAAAGAGATATACTCTCCGACCAATGTAAGGGTAGTATTCATACATTGTAACCTGAGTTGTACCCCAACTGAGTAAAGTAGACGTACGAAATGTACAGGCTTCTGATTTCTTCCGCGGCATTGTATGGCACCATTCGTCTTTGCTAAGCTTAGCTAGGTTATTTGCTTAAGCTTAGCTAGGATAAATTGTTATTCTAGTCTCAAAAAAATAACAAAGTCATACTATCATATCCAGATGCTATTAATAAGGGTGAAAGTTAGTATTCTATCCTATTCTCTCGACTAATTGTCATCATAAGAGGTAATCGCCTGGTGGGATGCTTCGACCGTGGCTAGTTACCACCCTATCGGCAAAGACGTGCCGCCAAGCAACTTAGCGTTCCGGTACAATACCGTGTAGAAACCGATTAGGGATATGGGTTAATTATAACTGTCATGCCCACAGGTCAGCCCGCTACCATCTTAAACTGCATCAGCACTTACCAGCAGGTGAGATCGCAGGTAACTTATAGTAGATTAAAAAAATTAAAAACCTGCTTTTATTATAATAGAATCTAGATTGGGCTATATATAATTTACTTTTAATCGGGACCAAAACTGAATTGGATTGTAAAGGTTTGTTGACGATATCTAAAAAAGCTGTGTAGTGCTTTTTTCCTGTAAAGTGTGCACAAACCTCAATCAAATTTAATTATTTCAAGCTATTCGCAAATTGCGGAGATAATAAGAAGATGGGAAAGGGGATCTGTTGCTAGCCTTCGACAGAAGCTAGTGGCCATAAAGAAAACACTTTTACACATACATAAGCAAGACAGTTCGCAAAAGCTGCAAAAATATATAATATCGCTCAGCGCTCATGGCTTACACTAAATAATTACACATATCAAGTAGGTATCAATTTTAATTTTCCAACTATCCACTACAGTTAATAAAGCAGGACACTGTCCATGCTGATACAATTATATTACATACGAGTGGTTTTGTATATGCTGTCATGTTACATAGAACCGATATTGATTATGCCATTAATAGTCTGCCACAGGCCCACAGCCACGGATCCACCAACAAAGACACGGATATAGGAATACTTATACTGCTTATTTTTTCCCAGGGTTGCATTATTAAGAAATAATTGATAATATTACTAGTGGTTCGCCCCGAACTGAGACCTCGCGGTATCCATATTATAGTTTTAACTATATTTTGTAATATTTAACTTTTAACATTAGCGCCATCGTCTGACATCATTGTGAAGTTCTGTTAATAATACTGAGGCTCATTAAAAATTAAATAATTTCGTTTCCTTATAATATGTATCTAATTTTAGTATTTGTTGTTCAAGTCCAACATATAGTTGAAATAATTGATCAGGTTTCAGGCTCAGCCTTTCAGAAAATATTATAATAGTTTACTTTTAACAGTAGCGCCATGTCCATACATCATTGTGAAGTTCTGTTAAAAATACTGAAATTCATTAAAAATTAAAATTTTTTTTAGTTAGTTTTTTTTATCCACTACAAGCTGGCCCTTGACTGCGATCACACCTGATGGTAAGTGATGATGCAGTCTAAGATGGTAGCGGGCTAACCTGTTAGGGGCATGGCAGTTATATTAAACCCACACCCCTTCGGTTTCTATACGGCATCGTACCGGAACGCTAAATCACTTGGCGGCACGTCTTTGCCGGTAGGGTGGTAACTAGCCACGGCCGAAGCCAGAGAAAATTCAGAAATTGTAAATTCCTAAATTGACCCTGCCGGGTATCGAACCCGTGACCTCCGCACGTTAAGGCAACAGCGCTACACACTGCGCCACGGAGGTCGTCAAATTCCTAATAATATTTATCTAATTTTAGTATTTGTTGTTCAAGTACAGGGTATAATTCAAATAAGAATATAGATCAAGTTTCAGGCTCAGCCTTTCAGAAAATTGAGAGTTCTGAGGTCAACTTTGGACGTTAGAAAATCTCCACTTTGAAACCCCCCCATTTCGTCAATTTAAGGGGAAAAATTAAAAAATATATATATTTTTGGACTCTATTCCTAATTATCTTTAAAATGATATACCACAACCTTATGTAACGCTATAAAAATATTTTACTTCGCATTCGCTTCTATGAGAGCCCCCCTGAAATAAAGATTTTTATAACTTTTTAAGCCATATTCGGCGGGAGGCCATCGGTTTACATAATATATTTAAATTTGAAGTAATTACGTTCAGTAATTCAGAAGTTATAAGGCTCTGACAGACGGACGGACGGACGGACGAACGGACAGACCGACGGACAGACCAGTGCAAATTCACTCAAGTAGACTCAGAGACCTTCGCTTCGCTCGGTCAGTTATAAACTGTCTAATACACGCGACTTCATCTGAATGGATTTAGATTTTATCAATATTCTGTTGTGACTCTGATTTTCCGGGATAAAGAGGTCATCTCAGCCTTTGTCACTCCCCAGGTCTTTGACTAAATCATAAAGACACATCGATCCGTTGCTCGGTTACGGCGTGATTGAATGACAAACAAGCACACCATCGCATAATTATAATATAATGGTAATGATGTACTCACATCACTAGCTCTCTATCCTTGGAGAATACATTTGGTCAAACTAAACTGCAACTCCGTATGTTACCTCATCACGGCTAAAACGATAACTTTAACTAGTCTTAGTTCTATAGTAAGTAAGTAGAATAAAACCAAAGTAGAATAATAGGAAAACAGTCAAATTTGTCTGGCCGGAGGCTTCATTCGTCGCTTGTTACCACCCTAACGACATATCGCCAAGCGACTTGACGTTGCCTTGTAGCACAGAGTACGTACTTGTAGATTGGGGGTAATGGGTGTAATGACTGCCATATACCTAACAGGTTAGCCGCTACCGCCTTTGACTTACTACCAGGTGAGATCGCAGTAAAGGTCTAATTTGTAGTGGAATAATGGACGAAAACTGAAAATACATTGATTCAACATAACGAGTAGCTATTAGCATAAAGGCCTATCCATAACGAAGCAGGACATTTATGAAATATAAAACAAGCGCAAATGCCAAGCTAAGCGAATAATAAAATATGTAGTCGAGTAAAAGTGCTGCTATTAGTTCTGTAATAGAACCTTAACAGCCTCATACCAGCTATATCTCCATGTAAATAAATAAACGACTAGCACTCAATTTGTTGGCAGACATACGTGATACTATTAAATTCCTTAAAACGAATGTTAGTAACTACAGAAAAACTTGGTAGAAAAAATACGAAATAAAAGATATGGATAAGGTCGGATTTTTCAAAAGTCACTGGAGCAAAACCGCGACCTTTTGCTATTGTCTCATAGATATGAGGCAAACCAATGGTTATCGTGACTTAACGTTCGATAAAATTTAACACACGTAAGAATTTTAACGTCTGTTAATTTTGCTTGTGTATTCTTTGCCCAATATTCGTAAGCGCCATATTAATAAAGGTTACATTTTTTTGCCTCGCCATAAAGTTCCATTACAATTTTATAATGGAAAATTTATTATCTACTACCATTAGCCAATGGGCTAATAAGTAAAATTAATTAAAGGTTACATGTTCGTCAAAATATGTTGATGCAACCTAGAATAACATTTCGTTTAAGCTGTGTACAGACATAACGAAAGATATCGAGCGCAAAATGCATGCAGAGTGAACGCCCAATATTGAATCTCGTCCGGCGTTAATTCCGGAAACAAGGAGCGCGCTGAATGCATCACGATAAGCCATATTTACCGAACATTGTAAGCGCTTTCTGAATTATAGAACCTTTAACCTCACAGCCATTGAAATAGAATGAGTACTAGAAACAGGGTCACGAACAAAAAATATCGCAAAAATGTCCCAATTTGCACACACATAAACATTTGTATGCTGAGTGGGAAATGTAGAAAAAGGTATTATATTAGCAACAACTTCAGTTAATTATGCACCTTAAGTTTAACACATAAAGCTACATTACGATTAGAAAATATTAATTTTTAAGACGTTCTGTCATCAGAGAAAAGGTAGGAATAACCTTTCAATCCAAAACAAAAAGTAATTTTTAAAATAAGTACAAAAATATTTATTATTAAAATAAAACTTAATGTGTAAGTGTCGAGTCCTCTCGGATTATAAATCCTATAATAACATTATTTTTGTCGGGGATATTAACATCGATATTGCAAATAATCATCAAGCTATCCATTCACTTGACTATCTGGATCTCCTTGCTCAACATGGTCTCTTCCCGGGGCATGTAATACCAACACATGGCTCCACATGTCTTGACCATGCTAACTTAAAAACTGTAGTATCACCTAAAATTCTGGTTTTAGAATCTACGCTTACTGATCATTACGCTGTATTTATATCTCTGTCAAAGATTAAATATAGTCATCAAAATAAACCCTATACCACTAAAACTGATGAAGTAAAACTTACTAGTGACATTCTTAACATAAACTTTGATTCTGTATATTCGACCCTTGACCCAAACATTGCAACTGAAAATTTAATTAACCCTATTTTACATGCCTTATCATCGAACACCATAAAGATCCCCTTATCTCGTAGACGTAGGCCCATCAAACCCTGGATAACACCAGGCCTACTGAATTGCATACGTCATAGAGATAAGTTACATAAGAAGCTTAAAAAGGATCCTTTAAATGAAGTTCTTAAGGTTTCTTACAAAAGGTATCGTAACTATTGCTCTAATTTACTACGCAAAGTTAAAAGAGATTATGAGAAAAATGAATTCATCAAAGCTGGTAAAAATCCTAAATTACTGTGGAATGTTGTTCAGTCCGTAACTAATATATCAAAAACTCAATCTACTGCCAGAGATCTTTTGCTTTCGAATTGTAATAAAGAAGTCTGCATTAACGAGGTCAACTCCTACTTTGCCACTATAGGAAGTCAACTGGCCGATAAAATACTCAAAAATAATCAACCTCCTCCGTTACACTCATCTCACAGGGAATCCTTTGTATTGCTTGAGACGGATGAGTCCGAAGTTGAGCGCTTGATCAATTCTCTTAAAAATAACTGTGCAGCTGGTTGGGATGGTATCTCGTCAAGATTTTTAAAAAAGTACATTGGTGTAATTGTTCCCCCTCTCACATACATTTGCAATCTCAGCATCAAAAAAGGTATTTTCCCTAACCTGTTTAAAAAAGCGCTTTTACACCCCATTTTTAAATCTGGCGATAGGGACCATGTCGAAAATTATAGGCCTATCTCGATCTTGCCAGCTATGTCAAAGATTCTCGAGAAAATCATTAATTTGAGGCTTGTTTCCTATCTAGAATCATGTAACTTATTATCTAATAACCAATTTGGTTTTCGTAAGAAACGGTCTACTGCGGATGCTGTCCACAGCCTTGTGGACCATCTAGTGGACAAACTTGATAAAGGACAAAAGTGTGTAGCTTTGTTTTTAGACTTGTCTAAGGCTTTCGACACCGTCTCTGTACCTATCTTAATTTCTAAGCTTGAGACTCTTGGCATTCGAGGAAACCAACTTGCACTCTTTCAGAGTTACTTGTCAGGTAGAACCCAATTTGTGAGGATAGATTCCTATACAAGTTCTGAGTTACCTCTCACGTATGGTGTACCTCAGGGCAGCATTCTTGGCCCGAGCTTATTTTTGGTTTACATGAACGATTTATGTAACATTCATCTTCATCAAGGTAAGATATTTTCATATGCCGACGACACAGCTTTGATTTTTTCTTCTAACACCTGGTCTGATACGTATCGACTTGCTCAAATTGGCTTTGACACCGTAAGGGAATGGCTTAATAACAATCTTTTAACATTAAATATTTCTAAAACAAAATGCATAAATTTTTCCATTCGTAATTCTACACTTCCCCCTAGTAACTCTTTGCCTAAGCTGGTTGCCTCGTCAGCGCAGTTTAACCTCACACCTAACAGTGATCCCATATTAGTGGAAAATGTCACCTCTATAAAATATCTTGGCATAGTGCTTGACTGCAACTTAACTTTTAAAAATTACATTGAACACCTTTCAAACAGAGTACGTAAGCTTATTTATGTTTTCAAACAACTTCGACACTCAGCCGATCCTGAAATTTTAAAAATGGTCTATCAAGCACTATGTCAATCTATTATTGGCTATTGCATATCAGTCTGGGGAGGTGCAGCTAAAACACATCTTATTCAAATCGAACGTGCACAAAGAGCTGTATTGAAGGTGTGCTGCTTTAAACCCCGTTTGTATCCTACAAATATGCTTTACGAGTATTGTCAGGTATTAACTGTACGCCAATTATTTATTCTGGCTACTGCTCTCAAGCAACATTCCCTGACGTACTTCACCCGTGATTGCCCCCGTCGTAGACCTCAGCTTGCTTGCTATAGTAAACTAAAGACAGCTTTTAGTCGTAGGTTTTTTGTCTTCCTTGGACCTCACCTTTATAATAAGTTGCATAGAATTATTTCTCTGCATTCCTTAAATCACCATAATTACAAAGACGCACTTAGGAATTGGCTTCTTAAGCAAACATACTCGACTACTGAAGGACTTTTGGAGATTCTAGTTTAATCCCTTCTTACCTAAATTATCACACACATACACACAAACACAATACTCATTCACACACAACACCCACTCACTCACAACACATACACTCACTTTCACACACAACACACAACACCCATAAGTACTCATGCAAACTCAAGCCTACACGCACATGCATTGTTGTATTCTTCTTGTGTCTCGAGTTGGAAGCCCTGTTTTCCGAGACACAGTTTTAACTAGTTCGGAGAACAGGTGCACAATAATATTTAAAATGTATATCAACTATATTAGTTTTATCCTAGGTGTAAGGCTATAAATGTTATTTAGTTGTCCCACACTATATTTATGAAATAAACTTATCTTAAACTTAAATCTTATCTTAAGCAGTAAGGTACTTCATACGTTGCCAAATTGATACCTTTACACTATTTTGGAACAAGACGCAACTCTTGGCATCACATTGTCAATATCAACAACGTCAATTTATTATAAACCTTAAAACTTAGAATTTAAGTTGAATTACGAATGTAGTATGTTTATATTAAAGACCTTTTGTCTTTGTAAAAAGGCAAAAACAAAAAATTCAATGGAACAAAATTCAAATAGAACAATGGAGACATGGAGTTGCTGATTTTTTTAAAGTTGTATATCGTGGTGGTATGTGGTCGTGTATATTTATTACTAGCTTACGCGCCCCAGCAACTCACAGTGTTATACTTGTACAGTATGTTTTATTTATCAAAATAAATATTGATACAGTTTTGGTGGGTAGCACTGCGAAAAACCACGTAGGTTTAAATGGCGTACTCTCTCCTCTTCTATCAATATTTATAACTATACAATGTTATGATATGCATAAGTATCTGTGTAAAAACATGAGGAAACTAAAACTAAACTACCTAACATTTGTTTAAGAAGTAAGATTTTAACTTAAAATTAAATTTTCCTTACTTAGTTTCATTTTAAAATTAATATCAAGGTTAAAAATCTACGTTTTATTGACGTATTACACGTAAACTTAAAAAGTACCAAGTAAATTATATTCAGATTCAGCCTTTGCGGCTTTTATTATTTTTTACTACATTTTTTTATAAAATATTTATGTAACGTATATAATATCTTTATGTACCCATGTATTTTATGTGTATTTATGTAACTAAGGTATGTGTGTTTCCAGTAATATCAATTTTATCAAAATGAATTTGAACATAATTAATGTTATCTGTATATTTTAGATGGCTTAAACAACTCTACTGCATAACGAAATGGATTACCAGGGAATCACTAAGCAACAATACTTTTAAAACACCAACACTACTCCATGCATCCCGTCTATCCAGAACAGTCAATGTTTGTTACAATATTTGACGCATTGTCACAAACATTGGCCAAAGGATATTAGCACACTTTTTATATGAGCACTGCAGCATTTTGACGCGTCGTTATGTTGGCTAAGGTTGGCCCGTACTAAAGTCAAATAAGAGCACTTTCGTATTTGTGCTGTAATTTGTCGGGGACATTTTTGAAGCGCTAATCCTACATCTAGTATAGGTACTAAAAAAATTCTACATCAATGCTCACAGCATAATATAACACTTGAGCAGGCATTTTATAATTCATATAGGCAAGCGCGCTTCAACATAGACCTCATCATTGCGTTCCTTAAAAGGCGTGTTGTTGTCAAGGGCATAACTTGCTATTCATAAAAATTCTTTAAAAAAAAAAGAAAAAACAGACTTCCAAATCCACTGCAAAGTAAACCTTTATCTTGAATTCATTTTCTACACACTATGTTGAAGTTGGGCGAGCGTGACACGTCAACTCCGCGTATCTTTTTTATGCTCGATAAAATACTTACTACCCAATTGAGAACCTCCTCCTTTTTTTGAAGTAGGTTAAAAAGTACAGTAAAATAGATAGATAGATAAAACATTGTCCAAAAAGAAAATAAATCCCGGTGAACGCGTAAGAGGCGTGCTGTAATTTTTTCGCTCAGTATCAACACGTCATAATCAGTAGAAATACCAGTGATAATACAGTACACTATTAATTTATATTCACTGAGTGGCAATGCCCAGTAGGCAGTATAAGGGCCCGGAGGCAGATTAATATCAATAAGACGCGGCCCGATGATTATTATGTAAACCCGAGCGTGCCACGTGGACTGTAGAACAATGGCGTTAGTTATCACTTTGTAGGCATAGTACTTCGATGACTAGGCATTTGTTAGCCGTTTTATGGATCAAAGAACTCCGCTTGGCCTTTGCTTTGCGGGCAGCGGAGCTAAACCTTCCAGATAGAACAAAGTGACATATAATCTAATAACATCGCCGTGTCTGCCGGCGCATAAATCCTTTGTGAGGCTGAGTATACGAATTTAGGCGGCACCGTTGGACCTCACTGACTAATACTAGCAGTCAGTACGGTCGACCTTACTACTTGTTGGTCTAGTGTTTAGCATGTTCCGTCCCATCGGGCTATTTGAGCTAAAGAAATGGGGAGTACACCTGTGCACACGCACACACTTGTGCACTATAATATCTTCCGCGCAGAGACTAATCCCAGTGGAGATTGGCCGCAGTGGCCGAAATTCGATCGAGAGGACATTATTATTATCTACTTGTACTGTAGTCATAGTCACTGAACAACGACTCAAAAATGACCATACTATGGCTAGCAAATAACAACCTGGCTAACTGTCAAATTTTAAATGAAACTCTCTGTAATCTGACGGCAAATTACAAAAGAACCATTTTTTTGAGTAAAAGCAACGACTCTCTCTGCCAAAATGGTACCTGTAACTTAATACAAAAAAGCAAGTGTGTTTGATTGTTTCTCTTTGACTGCCCGGGATAAAAAGAAGCCTTTGTTTCTCCAGTATGCTTAGGTACTCTGAGTTTTTACATTGCAAATTCGACTGATCGTATTGAGCGTTCGATCACATGAGCGTTAAAGGAAA
The DNA here is from genome assembly GCA_923060345.2 of Erebia aethiops. Lineage (NCBI taxonomy): Eukaryota > Metazoa > Arthropoda > Insecta > Lepidoptera > Nymphalidae > Erebia > Erebia aethiops. The sequence continues at coordinate 19,922,142 of OV281079.1, read as the reverse complement.
ATGAACCTTAACCGCATTGGTTTAGAGCTCATTTCATCATTTCGTGTATTTGTTCAAATACCTACTGAATATGTGGCTTTAAAGCAAGAGCTTTTGGGTCAATTTTACTTTGAAGCTAATGTGATCGAACGTTCAATACGATCAATCGAATTTGGAATGTAAAAACTCAGCACACAGGTCCTCGTTATACTATCTTTACATATGCAAAAATCACTTCAGTCCGTCGCTCTATTCCGACGTGATTGAAAGTCAAACCAATAAACAAATACTTTCGGATTTATAATTTTGGAATTGATACGTAGGATCAAGAAGAAGAAAGTATACCTAATTACGCGTAACCGTACACGTACCTAGTGTACCTAATTACGCGTGGGAATATAAAATATAGTAATAACTTGAAGCACTACTGGCGACTACTTAATACTACTGAAGTATTAGGAATACTTATTGGTGACTTGAGGTAATTTGCTAGCTACTTAAGTATTTCTTGGTGTACACCTTAATACCCAATCAAAGGTTCGCCGGAGTCACCGCCCACTGCAAAGATGAATGAAAACTTCTAAGAAATAATTTCTTTTTTAAATTTTAAATTAAGTATATCGATTTTGCTCCCCGCTTCTAAGCCAGAAAATATATAAAGAAACTACCTAGACGATGCTTACGAACATAGTTCTTTTTGGCACGTTAAAATACGGAGACCTTACGGAATGGAAAAATACTTTCTTGACAAAAAAACATTAAACTCTGTCTCTCTGTCTGTTAGGTATAGATATAGAGATAGACAAAGTACGTATACTACTGTTGCAAGACAGTGATAATATTCGTCCACAGCAATATCAAGATCTTCCTCCGGGCTGGTTTTGTGCGCGGAGACCAGTGTAATTAAAATGCTTAGTAATAAGCGGATTCCCTGTTCCATAGTAGTCAGTGTTGAACATTTTGCACGCTTCCAAGTAGGTAGGTCTTATTAGCTCAGACGGAAAAGAGCCGCGTCGTGAAGATGTCGCACGTTCGAATCCCTCCCACGACATTCGCATTTTTTTTTTTCAATTTTTTTGTAGCGACACATTAAAGCTCATATGATCGCATTTCGCTGACCGCGAGAGTGCATCGTACGTACGATGCTTCGTCGTGGGTACCAATATGACGACGGCGTTTAGACTTCTACAGTTGGGCAAAGGACTGTTTCAAGGACTTCTATATGCCGCGGACTTTTCACACCAAGTCCAGCGGTTTAATTTTTTTATATCCACTACAAGTTAGCCCTTGCGATCTCACCTGCCGACTGCGATCTCACCTGATAGTCAGCGATGATGCCGCCTAAGATGGTAGCCGGCTTACCTTTCCTGCGACTGGTCTGATGTCGTCCGTCCGTCCAGTATCCTAAAGTTGCGCTTTCCAAAATATTTTTAAGTATTATCTCCAAGAATTTATAAAATGACTTCTTACAGGTAAAAAATAGCGAAATTCGCTCAGCTGCATGTTTTACTCGTAAAAGGGTTCGTGGAACCCGTCAGCGTCACATCCCGTTTCTGTTGCTTTATTATTCGTCTGGTATCGATTTCAAGAGAAAAGTGAAAAAAAAACGAGTTACGCTCGTAAAAACGTGCGGCCGATCGAAATCGCCCAAAGCATGATTTAAAAGCGTCCCCCATTACTGGGCTGAGCTCATATACCTCGTACACAGCAAAGTATATTTTCATACAGTGGGTCGACGTCCATTCAAATGGCGGACCCGACTACCATGGCAGTTGCTAGAAGTACAGTACTGGTGGAAAGGCACCCAAACTGGCCGGTTTCAAATCACCATCATGTATGTCGATTTGACATGAACTTGTAATTAAATAACCTTTCAATCTTCGTACTCGTATCTATACCTACACATCAGTAATTACGCAGCACACATCAAAACGGAATAAATACGAGTACCTCATAAAGTCCGTATAATGTTTTTTTTTGTTAATTGCTAGGTGTTTTCAATTTTTTCTTTTTGAACTTAATATCACTTACACTCCTATTATTAATTAGTCAGTACCCTACGTACTATTAATTATTATCTATTCTGTGCTTACACCTTCAAATTTTAATGTCATTATTTATTAAATTATTATTGATATAATTATTATTAATTACTTAAATAAAATATTATTTATTAAATTTTAATAAACTGTCATTATTTATTAAATGAATAAATAATGACTTGAGTATTAAAATTTTACTTTAGGAAATCATTTTTAAAACCAAGCTTTTATCTTCCGCCATACTGAATTTAGTGTGACGTGACATTTTATTTTTCGTATTCTGCTCAGCAAACCCTTTAATCTTTGAGAGAACACCATATTAGATTCAGAATGACGTCACTTAGCTAACCATGCATTGTCAAACTAAACGTGTAATGCACAGCTCAATCGGTTGGGGATAACTGTTTCAAAATTCAAATTTAGTTGCAAGATTTGATCTAAACAAACCCACAAACATTGCAATTTAAAAGCTTGTAAAAACTTTACTGATGCCGTATCAACCAAGTACGAATTTTGGGATTTTATGATTTGTAAATTGTCTCTGTGCTGACCCTGGCGGGAGACTGGAAGGCTGCACCTTCCAACGTGTTACCTTGTATAGCAGTCAAGGGTTGCAGTGGATAAAAAAACAAAGTGAGTTACACAAAACTTTTAGGGGTCGTCTGAAAATCAGCAACACCATAACAGGATTACGCTGGGGCGATGCCCTTTTTGGAATTATTTTTGTGTCACAGACCACAGTGTACCTAGTTCCTAAGTTGTGTCTTTTACGTCTAGTATTTTTGTGTTTTGTATTGTATTGCAACTGTGCCCTACCAAATAAAGATTTATTTATTTAAACAGTAGTATTGATACACCATGAGATTATTATCAAGACGCTAGAAACTAAACGTTTGTGAAACTTGTATTGGCATTGCAAGTAGTGACGGTGTAGAGAGCCAGCACGCCACAGTGTATCTGTACCTATATTGAATAGTTTTGAAAGTCATTATCGGAGTACCGTAGGGACCGTTCGACACGACGACCGGTCGATACGAGGTGCCACTTGACTCGTGTCAATTACCGATCTCTGTAAATTTAAATCGAATCACCCTTGGTACAAAACTTTTTTTTAATCAAATGACTTAAAAAAAGTAAGTTAACAATTCGTCACGTATGTAATATGTATGTAATAATTTTATTTATTTTATTTAGAATAATAGAAAAATTCAAAATACCCGAAGAGACCTTACAGTTGCCCAATGCGTTTCTACGGGCTACAGAATTAGAGTGACAATAAACAAAAACTTAATAACAAATAATTAGCTTACAATTAACAAAAATACAGAAAAAACATAATTTGGTACACAGATCACAAAAACAATGTCATTCCAATAAAACTACACTATAAACATAATACACATAAAACAACAAACATAATATTGGAACTGCTAAATATTCACATATCATACTAATATTATAAATGCAAAAGTGTGTCTGTTTGTTGGTTTATTGGTCCTTCAATCACACCGCAACGGAGCAACCAAGGACTGAAACAGTAACCGAAATAAAGGGTTTAAACACTGTTTTTTGAAACTGTTTTAAAACAGAAACCCTTATAACGGAAACAGAAACGAAACTGTAACAGAATCAATCTGTAACCTTTTATTTCTGTTAATAAGTGTTTTAATCTGTAACCGATATAAAGTACATGCAATAACCTACTACCGCTTGAATATCGCGCGTGGCAACGCCGCATGCGCGGTCTCTCTCTTTGTGCAACTTCTCACTTCATTGGACTTTATACACACTGACACCACATCGGCCATGGTTTTCTTAAATCAATTGCAACCATAACTGCTTTCAATTAGGTTCAAATTTGAATACGCGTCAACAGTGTGATATTACGTATAGCAACGTACACGAGACTATAGTGTTTTATTTATATTACCAATTTCGACCCTCGTTGCCTACAACTTAGGTCCAAATTAGAAATAACTAAGCTAAGATCTTTCCTATTTTTCAATATTAGATTGAAACAAGGTTAAAAACATTGATTTAGAATTTTGTTATTATACCTAGGTACTTAGGTTTTTGTCAATTCTTTGAATTTTTCAGTTTGAATTTCTTTGAATTCTTTGACGGTGTCTGTACATCATACCTACAATAATATATTATAAACTAGCGCTCGCCCCGGCTTCGCACGGGTGCAATGCTGATATTAAATAACCCCCGACCGCCGCCGCAACCGCTATGCATTTTTAATCTGTAATATCTTCGAAAATATTAATTTAAATTACATGCTGTTAAGGGCCATATGGATCTATACTAAATGCACAATGTATTTAATGTATTTAATTGGATAAGGATTAATGCTGTATTGCTTAAAATCGCTTCGTAAATAAGCCATTATTTCTAGTAAAAAGTAAAGAATAAAAAATCGTTATTGTGGGTTATCCCTAAGAGATAGACATATACTATCGCAGACTTTTTTGTAGATCTTTTTAATGTGTACAATACTGTAGTACATTATTTTAATCTATCTCATAGGGTTCAGCCAGCGTTTGCAATGTAACGCAAAAAATGTGTTTATTTACGACATCACATTAGAAACCTCTAAAATTATCAGTGTTTCTCTCATATATTATGCATGTATTATACATAGGTATAAAACTTCCTCTTGAATCACTCTATCTATTAAAAAAACCGCATGCAAATCCATTGCGTAGTTTTAAAGATCTAAGCATAGGTACATAGGGACAGACAGTGGGAAGCGACTTTGTTTTATACATAAAAAATATTTGGTAGGTATAAAATATGTTAGTGATACAAAAGTGTGTTTGTTTATTTGTAGGCTTGTCCTTCAATCACGATGCAATAGAGCAATGGATCGACGAAGCATGTTAAACCAAATGAAACCTTAACATTGAAGCATTAAAGTTTAATTTCGAATGTAGTATATTAAGATCTAATAATTATTGCCTTCGTAACAACGCGAGCATGTCGGCGATATGCATGTCGGCGATATGCATGTCGTTGACGCCTCGAATCCACATTTTTACTCCCTACCAAAATGTGCTCAAAGCGGCTAAAGGAGTTTGACTTCAAAAATCATAATAAAAAATGTATACCTGAATAATTATTTTCTTTTTACCTCGACTAGAACATGAAATTAATATTTATGTAATAAGGAACTTTACTCCTAGCTGGTGTTATAGTTATTAGGTGGTATTAGGTGGTAGGTTTTATAGTTCATTTCGATAAGACTAAAACTAATAGTTTCGGAGATATGTTATCTGTGTTGCATGAAAAGATTTCTTATGATTTCCATAATAACTGGTAGAGCTACGAAAATGTTGACCCTACGGTAAAACGTAGTAGTAGTAGTAGCAGTTTTTTTATTATTATTATTATTTGAATTCATTCAGTAGATAGCTTCGGCGTGTTGCGCGGCCAAAATACAGACAGACAGAAATTCAGAATATATTCAATAAACTTACTTACAGAATTTGACCTGATACAGTTGCATTATAAGTTAGTACCTACTTAAAGATTTGTAATTTTAAAATAATGTAGTTTCAAGCTTTCTTGTTAAATTATGATGAACTTTTTACACTGGTTTTAAGTAATTAAATAACTACGAGTAATAAATTCATTCTTTTGACTCAAACTATCGATATAAAAATAATGTCGGCCACGACAGCCTATCTCCAGGGCATCTGCGCAGGATATATTATAGGTTAGTGCACACGTGTGCGCATACACAGGTGCGCTCTCTGTTCCTTTACTCACATAGACGGAAAATCCGACACGAGCGGAGAGAGATCAGGCGCAGGACTGACGGCTTTACGTGATATCCGAGGCATGGGGGTGAAACACTGTCAACTTCCCTAAACTTCCTAACTCGAGCTACTAGCTAGTACTAAGAATTTCTTGATAGAAAAATCCAATCTATACTATAATATTATACATGCGTAAGTTTGGATGGATGGATGGATGGATGGACGAACGGATCTGGATGAAACTTGGCACAGAGATAGATTATAGTCTGGAATAACACATAGGCTAGGTACTTTTACTTCCAGAAAATTATACAGTTCCCGCGGGAACCAATAAACCTCAATCCACGCGGACGAAGTAGCTAGTATTTAATAATTATGGCCTAACCCGGGATTCGAACCCGGGATCTCGTCAGCCGCAGTCGAATATGCTAACCAATAGAGCAACGAGGCAGTGTTACTATCTAATAGCCAATAATATTATGTACACAGTAAGTTTGGCAACGTCGCTATTTCGGTTACAGATTAAAACACTTTAAAACACTTTATTTCTGTTACAGATTCATTTCGGTTACAGAAATATAAGTGTTTCGGGTTAACCGAATTAAAAACACTTTCAAAAGGGTTACAGATTCGTTTCTGTTACACTTTCAATCTGTACCACTTATATTTCTGTAACCTTTATGAAACTGTTTTTCAGTCCCTGGGAGCAACGGATCGACATGATTTTTGGCATGGGTATAGTTGAGGACCTGGAGAGTGACAGATAATTAGGGTATTCCCGCGGAAATAAAAAAAACTTACCGGGATATCTAAAACCTAATCAACAAGGACGTAGTCGCGGGAAATATTTCAGCTAGTCTAGTCTAGGTTGAAAGGTCGTCTTATCGGATTTTAGTTGTATCCTGGATTATTGATCTATCGAAGCATTAAACGGGTAAATACGACTTTCAAATGAGTTCTTACTTCTTATCGTAATTCACATTCAGGTAAGATCTACTCATCAACGAAAAATTACCTGGATAATGTCAAAAAGGACTCGCTTAAGTGAAATCTATCAAAGCATCGGGCAAACTTTGAAAAATCCGTGATTAAAAGACCTCAAGAGATTAGGAAAGGACTCTCCAATAAAACTTCAACTTTGTCGTTCGTGTTAAAAGAATCTCTGCGTACTCGGTGGCCGGTGCAAAAGGAGAATGCTTTCAGGTCAAATGCAAATAGCTTGTTGCGTGCGCCTTCCCCCCTCCCAATCTCCTCTCAGCAAGTACCATGGGCGTACTACCATCGCTACAAAATCAGTTTTATATGACGTAAGTACCTTGAAGTCCCTAAACTTCCAATAGCGTCAACAATATTAAAATAATACTGCTTTAAGCAATGAAAGTAAGCCCCTGACTTCTTATTAAGCGGCCGAGAACAAATCGCAAACGTCATGAAGCCATTTTGAATATTAATAAAGGCGAATAAAATATGATCACGCTTCGAGCCCTGTAAAGGCTGAAACAAATAGAACACGCGGCGGACACGTGTTCAATGCGGCTCCTACAGGTGGCGAGCGGTATAGCGTGTTCAGTGACGTCTATCTTTAATTAGGTATTTGACAACAAGTCAAATCAGCAACTTTTTTCAAACTTTAAAACGCGGTCTTAGTATGGAATGTTGTATGAATGCTGAACTGTGACGTTATCAAAATTCGACGCAATTTTTTTTACTTCAACCAAAGTTTAAAACGGTTTTCAAAATAGATATTCTGACTTTTCAGAGATACAACGACTTTTGGGAGATCGTCTATTTACTAATCACTAGAAAATATTATTGAATAGTTGTCAAATACCCAATTTATTTACTTAACTGGCTGATGCCCGTGACTTCAACCGCGTGGTTTAAGTTTTTTGATTCCCGCGGGAACTCTCTAATTTTCCGGGATAAAAAGTAGCCTATGTCACTCTCCAGGTCCTCAACTATATCCATGCCAAAAATCACGTCGATCTGATGCTCCGCTGCGGCGTGATTGAAGGACAAACCAACAAACAAACACACTTTAGCATTCATAATATTAGTATGATGCAGGGCAAATTTAGTGGCACTTCTGCCACGTCTTGTCTAGACATCTGGTGTCTAAAGCCTAGAAGGTCATTGCTAAAGCCCTAAGAAATTACAACAAATATGCGACTCGATAAATGCGTAAACACTCGGCTCGGCTCGCTTCGGCACGCCACCGCTAATCGACGCAATGTTACAGTACCCTAGAGCAGAAAACGATGATTTTCTACCCGCTGAATGACGTACCAGCCCTCCTTTCCATCCTGTCAGAGTATCTTTTGTTTATTTTAAACCTTTATAATTGTCATTTTAACCATCAACTAAACTGGCAGATATCATATTTATAAACAACCTAGGAACTACAATAAATAAGAAATACAATTTTTATAAAACTCGCACTGTTAATGCGGATTAAGTATATAAAAAATATAATGTGTGACGCGGGATGAAACACGATTTCAGACTTCGGGTGATGCCAGCCCTCGTCTTGTTTCACCCCTAGGCACACAATATACCATGGTTTCTTAGTTTTTTTTTATCCACTACAGGTTAGCCCTTGACTGCGATCTCACCTGATAGTAATTGACGATGCAGTCTAAAATGGTAGCGGGCTAACCTGTTAGGGGCATGGCAGTTAAATATATTAAACCCATACCCCTATTCGGTTTCTACACGGCATCGTATCGGAACACTAAATCGCTTTGCAGCACGTTTTAGTGGTGGTAGGGTGGTAACTAGCCACGGCCGAAGCCTCCCATCAGTGGTTGCAAGCGCTTCACGGTTTGTCCGAGCACATGCTACATACAAATAGGTACTAGGTGCTAAATATAATTTAAGTAAAAAGAGAAAATAATAATAATAGGTAATGCATAAAAGCAAAAGTACAAATCAAATCTATAAAAGGTTCTTACTTAATAAGTTTTAACATAAATAATGTAGAATAAAACTTATATAATTTAGAATAAAAGTAAACAAGACTAAAGCTCTAGTACCTACTCAAGCGCTCGAACACCCTTCTTGTATACAGGCTGCTTCACTTTTAATACACTAAGTAACCTATTATTTTGTTTTTAATAATACTCGCTTTAATGTTGTACTTAATATTGTTCCTTGTTATTATTTTGGACTTAAGTTCCATGGGAATTTATTAGCCTTGGTAGTAAATAATATGTAGTTCTTTCGCCGTAATAGTTATTCGCTATTGTTGTAATTAGCTTCCGTTGTGTAATTTTTAAATGCTTGATATAATATTGGATTATTCTAATCAGCTCCGTGATGTGTCGGTGAGCTTAGTAGACGTCAGCCTGTATTAAAATGTCACATAATATGAGTTCTAGTTCACCCCCGCTTCGCATGAGTCGAATTTAAGTTCTTTCGGTGGACTTTACTAAAATCCTGAAACACATTATGATGTACGCTCTTTGATGGAATTTCGTACAAACTTTGATCCCCTAAGGCTAGGCTATCTAAGTATTTAAAGAATGTGGTGGTCCCAAGCAGGTTATTCTCTCCGATTGATAGAGATGCTCATTATTAGACTTAATGTACGTAACTAAGTTCGGGCTAGTGTTTCGCAAAGATTTTTGACTAACTTTAAAAGTTTAAACGAACACAACGTAATCATTCAAACTACCTTTTTTTACTCAACTGCCTCAGCATAATGTTATTAGAGTGCATGCATTTATGTACTTTGTATCAATAAATAGAATGTTGTCTGCAGCCCAAGATTTTGTCAAATGATGTGCTACATTTGTCTTAGTTATGAGAGAGACACGTTAGGTGGGCGACGCGGACGTACCAAAAAAAGCAATAGGGCGAACGCTAACCACCGAACACCAAAATTTTTTTGGGCATTCTGTGGCCTAAACGGATGGATCGATTTTAATAAATGAGATTTGGCAAGAAACTCAGCGGTTACTTATTTCATAATGTACCCATTTATGATACTCCTTACGCGACTAGGGGCATTATTACACTAAAATAAGTGCTCTTTCGCTTTTGTCAAAAATCCATTTGTCTCGGCCAAAAAACCATTAATTTAACCAATCACAACGATTGAGATTTTAATGCAATAATTTATTTACTCCACGTAGGAATTTACGATGAGTCGCAAGAATCAACCACCGGTTCGGAAAGCTGATTCTCCTGTGAAGAGCCGGCAAGAAAATCAGCAGTTGATAAACAGAAAAAACCATTTTTGTAAATATACAATTATGTTACAATAACTGATGCAGCTTATGCTGAATTTAATTAAACACTGGTCTCCTTTCTAGGACTTCTCTTTCAGCCCCAATGAAACGGTCATTGGACTAATTTTGTTTACAAACCACTAAACACCGGTAAACAATTAAAGTTGTTGCATCAAGTCGTTAGAAGTTAGGAGTCGGGTCCGACTTCTAACACCTTAATGAGCTAATAACAAATTGATAGACCGTGTAAAGTTTGAGAAGCGGCGGGCCCGTGCGTGCCGCAGAGCTCGCGTGACATGCCTCCGTCTAATGAATAATAAACAGCGATGGCGACTGCTCGCTACTCATTCATAACCATCCACAAAGGGCAATAATATTTAAAACAAAACGATCGGATGCCAGCCTAAACCGCCTACAATATTGGCGAAGCGTTGTATAAATTTTCTCAATAATGCCGATTTCACACGAGGGCAGAGAAGAGACCTACACAGTACACCTTCTGAATTTCAAGTTTACAATGTACATAAAAGAGTAAGACGTGATGGTGATAAATAACCATGGTATCTTAAAACTAAAGCTACGAGGGTTCCAAACGCGCCCTGGTCTGAGAAGAGCTCACAACAAACTTAGCCGGATTTTTTATTATCATCACCATCTCACAACTATCTAAACTAGCTGATGCCCGCGACTTCGTCCGCGTGGTTCAAGTATTTTTTATCCCTTAGTTTTTCGGGATAAAAAGTAGCCTATGTCACTCTCCAGGTCCTCAACTATGCCTATGCCAAAAATCACGTCGATCCATTCGCACCACGCAGACGAAGTCGCGGGCATCCGCTAGAACTAAATAATCTATATATATAAAAATGAAACCCGTTTTCCTTGGTCACGGCATCACGCGTGAATGGCTGGACCGATTTCACTAATTCTTTTTTTGTTGTATTTGTTATTATTAGGAGAAGGTTCTTACGGAAAAAAATATTAAGAAAATCTCTCAGAAATATTGAAAAATATACATTTAATTTTGCATACTAAGGCGGTACGAAGTTCGCCGGGTCAGCTAGTTTAAAATAATAATTAAAGTATCTGTCACTCAAATTGCATATGCCCTAACGGAGTGACACGTCAATTATTGTACAATTGTTCATGTTGAATGCAAATAAATGAATCTGAATCTAAACCATATCACCTGGTCCCGTACAAGCGTAACGAAAGGTACCATTTTGTACCTCTTGTAGGTAGACTGTTGAAAAGGGGTAACTGACATAATATTGTATGGACTGTGGAACAACGAAACGCGAAAGAAAACCATAAATTATGTATGAGTCTTTAATCGAATGTGAAAACAAATAATGCCTTTCAAAATTATTATTCATTTTCCATACAAAATCATTCCAACAAACGAAAGATTACATTTGAAACAGACCTATCATTAAAATAAAATTTGCGTTTGATAAAAAAAAAACATTTTATGACTAGATTATGGCCGCGACTTCGTCAGTCTGTATTTGGGTTTACAAAATTCCCATTGGAAGTCTCTCGATTTTCCGAAATAAAAAAGATGGAAGAAGTTTATGAATTTGTTTTTTAAATAGGCGTGCTTATTATTGGAAATGACAATATTACGGTTAATTATGATAAAATCATTATATAGGCGGCACATACGAACAATTTGATTGTAGAAGAATCATTATTGTTGTGGTTAAAATGTTACCAACTCTAGTTGCCCGTCACATCGGGTATCGGTTTTTATTTTCACGAATGAGCTAACACTCAGCGAGCGTGGTATCGCGGTTGTACCTACTCGTGCCTACTTTTATTTTAATTACTTCCAACGTGCGGTGATAGCCTAGTAGTTTGGACTTCGATCTCCTATTCGGGTGGTCGGGGTTTCGAACTCGGGTACGCACTTCTAACTTTTCAGGGTTATGTGCGTTAAATTAAGCAATTAAATAGCGCGCACACTAGGCGCCGGGACAAAATACAGATCCCTCCGAAGCTTCACGTAGAGCGACGACAAGCGACGCGACGCGATACGACGCCGTAGAAAATGACAGACGTATCTACGCAACAACGTAGGCCACGTGAAGGGTCAGCTACTGTTTGATACTGTTGCGTCGCGTTGCCGCGTTTGTCGCTCCCCTAGGACAAGTGTTTCGGTACGATGTCGCGTAGAGATTATAGAAGGTTGCAGTTACTTTCCACCAGGTGAGATCGCCATCTAGGACGATCTATACTAATATTATAAATGCGAAAGTTTGGATGGACGGATGGATGGATGTTTATTACACAATTACGCCAGAACGGCTGAATGCTCTCTCGATCTCTGTGCCTAATTTCATCCAAATCGGATGAAATTAGGCATAGAGATTTTAGTATGGAATAACACTATAGGCTAACCAAAAAACCTTAATACCTAAACCACGCGAACTTGTCGCGGAAATCAGCTAGTCATTTTATAAAACCAATAGAATACATTCCCTTGTTTGTCGTACGGGTGATTGGTTGGTGCGGTTCCACTGCTTTCAATGCAAATAGAGCGAGTTGGAACCTGTATAAATTCCTGCCTATCACAAAACTATCGTTCGCAAAGCTTGAGCCTGGCAGTCGCGCGCCTTGTGGGCGTGTGCTTTGATGTCTATTCCATTTTATCTGAAAGCTAATAATAAGTTAAAGTTACAAAAAGTAACCCTATTTAATAACAAGCTTTCCTAAAGCCATCAGGGGTCAAACTGCCAAATGGCAACGCTTAAAACCATATTGTTGATTTTCGTGTTTTAAAATTAAAAGTAGGTACTTAATCCTTATTTTAGGAACGTCAAGGTACGTGACATAAAACTGTCATTTTGAGTAATATTAGCGTTGGCAATATGGCCTCAGACCTCTGAACACCACCTAAGAACTTATCAATCAATCTATACAAAAGATACAGGATATCAAGATATATTCAATGAGCCCAAACACGCCGAAGTAATATCTTGAGTGTGAGTACTTGAGGAGTTCCTATGTTGTATACCCGCCCGACTTCAACATAGTGGGTAGAAATAAAAATTATTTATTATTACTTTACAGTGGCGTTGGAAGTCGGTTTTTTGGAAAGAATTTTTATTTTAAACTTTTTAGTGTCAGGGTTGAGGATTTGAAGTCAGAATTTTTTATGGGATCACCTCGAGAGCTTCTTCTAAAGACTGATAGACAAAAAATTCAAATCGGTTCAGAAACCACGGAGATATGCACCGACATACATTAAAAAAAACCTCCTTTTTTGGAAGTCGGTTAAAAATTAAATAGGTACGTTTCAAAATTTGACCACATAATAACATGGAAAGTAGGTAAAATATTAAAAGATTGGAAGTTGGCACAATAATTTCAAAAGAAACTTGATCCCGCGGGAACTCCTTAATTTTCCAATATAAAAAGCCTATGTCTATATGCCTCCAGGTTCTCAACTATACCCATGCCAAAAATCACGTCGATCCGTTGCGGCGTGATTGAAGGCTAATCCAACAAACAAACAAACACAATTTCACATTTATAATATTAGTATAATGATATATTATACTAATATTATAAATATGAAATTGTGTTTGTTATCACGAAAGTCTGGGTTCATCAAGTTCGTTCGTTAACAAGAAAAGTTACACAAGACCTTTTCCACATGTTACCGATTTTTCTAATACAGTCCCTCAATCTTGTTCAAACTTTTTAATCACTGCAAAGTGTAAATGGACCCTGTCGTCTACAGCGTCGACCTTTTTGGGTATGTGGTGTGGATTAATTAGGGAGCAAGCCGTTGTAGGTTGGTGGCCGTCTATCCGCCTGACATCTATGTACGGGGTCACGGCTTCGATCCCCGAGCACAAAACTCCAACTTTTCGGAGTTTAGTTTGTTAACGTTTAAAGAAAAAATAAATGAAAATCAAATATTTTATTTTATTAAAGTAGGTACCATATTGTACTCTCTTTTAAAGGTCATACAGCATTAAACATTAAATTCATAAAAATACCTCATTGGTAAAGTATACAATGAATAACTATTTTCAGAAATAATACATTTGGAAATTGACCCTGCCGGGGATCGAACCCGGGAACTCCGTACGATAAGACAAAACCTCAACACTGCGCCAGGGATGTTGCATTAGTTAACCCGTTATCAGGTATAGTTGTTCTGAAACCATAAATATTGCACTCGAATTTATACGTATAGTGTAGTTATTCTCAGTCAGTCTTGCATTTCAGCTCAACTTTCAACGAAAGACAAGAACGGAACACTTGTACGACTTTAACTCGATGTTTTCACTTTTCACTTTAAGTTTTTGCTTGAACGAGCTGTTTGATCAGAGTTTCAATTACAGCCACAGAACTCTGAATAAGTGAATAGAAATGGTATTTTTCTTTGGCGTTAACCACTGGGCGATATCGCAGACAAAGGCTAAACTAGTCTACGGATTAAAAAAAGTCTCATGCGTGTCATAACCACGAAGCTATAGATAACAAATGGAGTGCTTACTCATTTAATACCTACTTGAAGCATATTCCATTTTACGCTATCCCATTTCAACTGGGGAACGAAAGCGAGAGATCGGACTCCACTGGTGTCCGACCTCTCGCTCTGATTTGTTAGTCGCAGTGGGATAGCAATAAGCAGGTATTTGCTTCAAATAGTTATTATAAGTAAGCACTCCATTATACATAGCTGCATGGCATGTGGCAATAACACGCATTCGTTTTCCTGTCCGTCTGAGACTCTGTCGTGCCACAGCTATTTTGAAAATCAACAATTACAACTTTACTATCGAATTTTAGTTCTATGGCGTAGGCATAAGCTAAGAAAAAGTTTTGAGAAAATTCACCCCTAAGGGGATGAATTGGGGGTTGGATGGTTGTTACGAAGACAAAAGGTCTTAAATATAAATATACTACATTCGAAATTAAACTTTAATTCTTAAGTGTTAACGTTTTATTTCGAATAAACTATACATAAAAAAATCACGCATTTTCTTGCGAACGTTTTTTGCCGGCTAGGGTACCCCTCCGCATCGTCCCATAAGGAATTATCGTTCCAAAAATGCGTTTATTTACCCTCATTTACTAATCTATATATTTTATAATCGTTCGTAAAGAGTACGCCGTGCGACTTCTGACTTGAGACTTGGAAGGTAGGTTTTTTAAGTCGTAGGCAACAGCTAAGATAAGGTTTGAAGAAAATCCACAAAGGGAGTAAAATGGCGATTGAAATGTAGGATGACCGAATTTGGGCCGTAGTACAAAAGATAAGTACGACTTTTGTACTATGGCTTTTGTATACTTAAAATGTCTTTGACACCTACATAAGCCTTTCGGTAATTAATTAATATTTAATTAATTATCGAAAAGCTTACAGGGAAATGTTGTTAACAGGGAAGTTTTGAAAAGCCTTGCAAACTTGAACGAAGCTTTTTTAGCAAGTAGCTTCGAATGTAAAAAAATATATGTATACTAGCTGATACCCGCGACTCCGTCCGCGTGGTTTAAGTTTTTGATTCCCGCGGGAACTCCTTAATTTTCCGGGATAAAAAGTAGCCTATGTCACTCTCCAGGTCCTCAACTATACCCATGCCAAAAATCACGTCGATCCGTTGTTCCGTTCCGGCGTGATTGAAGGACAAACCAACAAACCAATAAACCAACACACTTTCGCATTTATAATATTAGTATGAAGTATGATGATTGCTATCTCCATGGGTACAAGGTCGAAGTTATTTTCTAGCTGTAGGACTTTTGTCGATAGGCCTCTTGCAGCGCGAAAATTTCAAAATTAATCATACTTAATATTATAAATGCGAAAGTGTGTTTGGTTTGCCCTACAATCACGCCGCAACGGATCCACGTGATTTTTGGCATGGGCATAGTTGAGGACCTGGACAGTGAATTCCCGCGGAAATAAAAAAAACTCGTACCACGCGGACGAAGTTCCTTAGCAGCTAGCAGCAGCAGCATCAGCTAGTAGATTGTAAAAGTCCTGACTTTACGGCCGTTCCCAAAAACCTACTTTTAGTAAGTGATAGATAGCTATCGGCGGCAGACTGTAGCTCTCTATCTATCTATACATTGCGTCCCACAAGTGCCGGTAACAGCTATCTATCGCTAGCCATCTGTTGGTAAGGTTTGCTACCTGACCCTCCGGGCGTGTTGTTACTACAACCACTACTAAATTTTACAATTATAAAGTTTTCCTTTATCGTAAGATTTCTTCTATAAAGAAACACAAAAATAATAAAATTAATAGGTAAATAATGTTTGTTTGCTGAAACAAGTATTTTTAATAAGGATAGGTACTAAATTTCTATAATTTTTCCGTTTTCCTTTGGGTATTGGGGCGCGGAAAAGACTAACAAAACGTGTAAACTGTCACTGTGCTGTGGTGCCTACGTTGTCTATGTTCTATGAACTGCATTCTGGCTTCCAGCTGGCTTCTGCGTGACGCGTGTTTACCTACAGTTTACTACAAAAACGTAAGCTGCTGGACGAAGACGTTAAAGCACGGACGGCCCGGAATCTGGCGATGGCAGAGTATTTTGCCAGCAAAAAGAAAAAAATAGAGTTAGAGGCAGAAAATTTGCTATTAATGAATAAAAAATTAAAATTACAATTAGAAAAAGAGAGTAGTAAATAAAAAAATTCTTGTTGCACATTTATCTATTTTATTAAAAACAAAATTGCATTTCATTTCAAGTTTTTTTCAGTTTATGCCCTTGCTAAATGTTCACTCTGATCTGTAACAAATGAAACAATTTATAGTTTGACAAAAGAGGAGAAAAATTGAGGTGCCACTGTCTATGCAAAGTCAATTGAGATTCAAGTAATTTGGACAAAATTAATGCTGAACGATTCATGATTTCAAAATAAAATATTAAATGACAATAAATTAAATAATTCATAAATGATAAATAATTTGGCAAAATAAATTATCATATCTTATCTAATATGGAGCATATAAACCTAACAATTTTATTGTTGTAACTTGTAACAGAAAAACAAAAAAAAAAAGTTCAGTTTCAAGACGTTAATGTCAAGCCAATGTAATATTACTAATGATATAAGACTTAGGAACATACACCTGTTAAAGTAATTATTAATCAAGTCTTGACGCTCATTAGCGATAGTGTCTGTGGAATCATATACCATTATAGGAACAGCTTCATAACTAGGTATTACTACCTCTGGATCTACGTCTTCTATACTCATCTGTCTACAAATGTTATGTAGAACAGCTGTTGCTATTATTATAGCTTGTGTAGTAGGCAGTGACAACCGTATTTTTAATGACATTACTGGAAATCTCCGTTTCCATACACCAAAACACCTGCAAAAATAGAAAGTCATTTCATAATACAAAGGTTCAAACTGTAAATTCTTTACTCTTATGGCTATAAAGTATTAGCCGTAGTAATTTGGTACCTTTCAATAGTATTTCGTGTTTTATATGGGCTTCATTGTAAATTTGCTGGCTGTGTGAAGTTGGATTTAATACAGGAGTTAATAAGTAAGGCTTGCATGGGTAGGCACTATCTCCAATTAACCAGCGATTTCCATACACACGACTTTCACATTCAGCTGAAAAATAAAATTATCTGATTAAAAATATCATAATATGTATAAGTATATTAGATGTTACAAAATAATGAATGATAAATCTTACTGGCAGAGTAGGTAAGATTTATCATTCATTATTTAACTTTTGAATTATATTAGTTTGTATCAAAAATAAAAATAGTGTAAAGCAAACACGTTTACCTCTCAGAGTTGAATTGTTAAAAATTGTGGCATCGTGAGTTGATCCAGGCCAACGAGCTACCACGTTCATGAACCTTAAATGTGCATCACACACAGCTTGCACATTCATGGCAAAATAGCCTTTTCGATTTCTAAACTCTTCACCAATATTTGAATCTACAAATTATAAGTCACTTGTTACTAGACCTAGAGACAATAGGTACCCTACATTTAAAATGAATTGATTTACTATATTTGAAAATTCATTGAATAGTTTGTTATGTTAAAACTTACAAACAAACAAACATCCAAGCTTACACATTCATAAAATAAAAATATATTATTAGGATAAGATAAGGTAGGTAACTTACTTGGTGATTGCATTAGAATATGTGTGCCATCGATTGCTCCTAAAACCCTAGGAAATTGGCTAATATTATAAAAATCTTGCTGAGTATTGTGGTGAATAAATACATATTTGGGATATAGCCTGGCTATAGCTATGGATACGTCAGCTACAATACGCCCAGCTGATGATTTGGAGACACCAACAAAGTCAGCAACAGAAACTAACATTGTACCCAATGCATAAAATCTCAGTGTAAGTAAGACCTGGTGCAGAGGAGATATCCCATGGTTTCTGAAAATGATAAAGAAATACCTACTTACATAAATATTTTTTTAAAAGCCTAGGTATACTTTCACAATCAATTTCAAACCACATAACAAGCTTTCAATGGCACCTACCTAGTTGAGGTTACTTTCAGTAAAGGATATATTTCTGTGAGTAAATTATTCACAGCAGTTTTGTTTAAGCGAAATCTGTATGTAAATTCGTAGTCACTCAATTCCCTTGTAAAATCTACGCGGCTTTTATATGTTCTCTGGACTTCAACTCCAAAATCAGAATCACTGTCCCAGTCGGATAATTCCATTATTATAGAAAGATCACCCTCACTAGACTCAGACATCAATATAAACGGACAAAACACTGCACTTGTATTATACGAAATTAATTTAATTTAAACACTGCACTTGTAAGAAATGAAAATTATAAACAATGAGTAACAACGTCTATCCCTGCAATTTGACGGATTGACAAAACTGGTTATCTTTAGTATCGTCCTTACTGACAGTTAGCTGTCAAAACTATATTGGGACGCATTTATTGCATTTTAGTATGGAAACCTTATCTATGGTAAGCGATACACCCTCCCATCGATAGATAAGGTGGAGCAGTAAGATTCCTTACTGTTCGGTAGGGTATTGGGACGTAAAAACCAGCGATAGATAGATTATTTTATCTCTAGTAGGCCAAAACTGGCGATAGATAGGTTTTTGGGAACGGCCGTAACTGTTCTGTAAAGTAGACAAGGAATAAGGTGGGATTATTCGAAACTCCTCAAGGAGCAAGCCGCAGGTAGTCGCTAACTAGTAATATTAAGAGCAAAGTTGGCCTTTGACAATGGCTCTGTACTAATTAGCACCTAAAGATCTTCGAAGAAGGACTTACCGACTTGATAGTTATTTAAGTATCAGAAACTATCAAACGTGAATACTGAATAGTGAATGCAACCACTTTCGACTTCGTACCTGCGGGCTTACTACCATCGCTTAAATCAGTATTATTTCAAAATGAAATTTTATGTCACGTTCCTTCACGGATGTAAAATCTTAATATAGAAAAGGAAAAGGTAACTGACTGACTGACCGATATATCAACGCACAACTCAAACCACTTGACGGAGCAAGCTGTTTGCCATAGAGATAGCTATTATGGGGTAGGCACTAGGCATCCGCTAAGAAAGGATTTTGTTGCATATCTGATTGCCGATATATTGTAATTTTATTGTTTTCTCTGTAAGTGGATTGTGTAACAATCCTTTGAGAAAATAAACTCTTTAACCTGAAAATCCGGTATTCGAAAGCTCAAAATTAGATTCACGAGCTGTTTGTCACGTATTAAACTTTATTAAGCGTATATTCTGTTTCGGAAACTTTTGCTTTGCCTTATTATGCAGTGTCTAGGGTGGTTGGTCTGTGAGTGAATAGCTCGCGACCTGGAAGGCGAACATGTGGTGCCGTAAAGAAATTAGCAAACTAAAAGTTCAGCAAAGCAGGAAATTAGCGACAAAGACGAACTTTAAGTTTAGACTAAATACCACATTGTGTTATGGCTCGACGATATCGTTATTTGAAAGTTTTATCACCCGACTACGGCAAATGCAAAAGAAAGTGATTTCAGCAGTATATTGTATGTATGTATTGTTAGACTCAATGTATCGATAGACTATAATGGGCA
Organism: Erebia aethiops; assembly: GCA_923060345.2. NCBI lineage: Eukaryota > Metazoa > Arthropoda > Insecta > Lepidoptera > Nymphalidae > Erebia > Erebia aethiops. The sequence goes on along the minus strand of OV281079.1, from coordinate 19,902,077 downwards.
TTATCTGTTGAATCTACGCCCTGCATTGTCGAAGGTGGCAACACTAGTCGATGGTACTGTGAAGCGATGTCATGGTGTGTATTAAAAATGGCGATAGTTAAATAAAAGGATATTATTACGTGGTTACAGTGATGGATGTATGTTTGTATGGCCTTGTTTGTTTGTTTGACGACCGATGAGCGCTACGTTACATATGTAACGTAGCGCTGTTGTCTTAACGTGCGGAGGTAACGGGTTCGATCCCCGGCAGGGTCAATTTGGGAATTTATAATTTCTGAATTTTCCCTGGTCTGGCCTGGTGAGAGGCTTCGGCTGTGGCTAGTTACCACCCTACCGGCAAAGACGTGCCGCCAAGCAACTTAGCGTTCCGGTACGATGCCGTGTAGAGACCGAATAGGGGTATGGGTTTAATATAACTGCCATGCCCCTAACAGGTTAGCCCGCTGCCATCTTAGACTGCATCATCACTTACCATCAGGTGAGATCGCAGTCAAGGGCTTACTTGTAGTGGATAAAAAAATGTATGTTCCACCGTATCGTCTAAACTACTCAGCCTATGGTGATGAATGAGGTCTCAATCGAGTCGTTATTATGGTCCGTATGACATATGCTACGTTTTATACAAACAAAATCGATACGATGAATGTTACATCCAAAAAAGTGGGGGTCTCTATAAATTGTTGTACTGTTCGATATCAAATGCAACTTGCAAGAGGAGAAAATTCTGAGTTCTTAAATAAATATAGTGCAATATTAAAATATACCAAGCGACAGAAAAAACAATTTTATTATATTTTGCGTCTGCGTTGTTTGATTGCGTTGACAGACAGACAGAAAATCAGACAGGCGGACAACGAAGTGACAAACAAATTACAGTTTTTAACTTTTTCTTTTTTTCCGCAGTCAGGTTATTTTTTTTACATTTATTTTTTATTTATATATTTAAATCTAATATTATAAACCCAACAGTTCGAGCTGAACGTTAATATGTCAGGCAGTATAAATCATATGAGTTTGACACTAGATGAGCAACTAGTATGACACAACGCAACGCGACTCGATACAAATCCATAGATAAAAATAAAATTAAAAATTTTAAAAACCTCCCGACACAAAAAATAAACTCTCAAAACTAATAAATAATATTTTAAACCCATTATAATTATTATCGTCACATAGATTATGTAAGTTCGTCGTCGTTTCATAAAACATGGCAGCTAAGAACACTCGGGATAAAATTATCTATAACACAAAAAACTGAACGAAAATCGTTCCATCCGTTTGGGAGCTACGATACCACAGACAGACACGTTAAACTTATAACTCCCCTCTCTTTTGCAAGCGTCGGGGGTTAAAAATAACAAACTAAGCCACGCGACAATTTAGAGTCGCCACGTGAAGGGTCAGCTACTGTTTGATACTGTCGCGTGGCGTCGTATCGAGTCACAGTCAGTCACAGACAAACGCGGCAACGCGACGCGACAGTATCAAGCAGTAGCTGACCCTCCACGTGGCCTACGTTGTTGCGTACATACCTACTTCTGTCAAATTCCTATGGCGTCGCTTCTGTCGCTCACCTAGGACAACGGGTTACGAAGGACAATGGCTGAGACAGTAATACTTTTGACAATCTCTATGGAGCAGCAGGGTGCACCTGTGTATATCCATTCACTACAGCCCATTAACGTTCCACAGCTGGGCACAGGCCTCCACTCTCATAGAGAGGAAATTGGAGCTTAGACGCAACACGCTGCTCCAATGCAAGTTGGCGGGCTTTAACGACTATTATCATGTTAGTGATAATAACCGGGGCCGACGGCTTAACGTGCTCTCCGAGGCACGAGGGTGACACACCGCCAACTTCCTAATTCCAGAGCGGATGAAATAGCAAAAAAAAGCCGCGCTCACAAAAAGAACCGCTCTCGTATATGACGCGCTCCCGGTCTCTTCGGCAAAGTGGCACATACGATAAGAGACCATCGACAAATGGCAGAACAGTTACCATCTTGGTCCGTGTGGTGCTGTCACCAAGGTATTCGTCCCGGACATCCGGCAGGCCTACAAAACTTTGAAGAAAGTAGCTCTGAACAATCAGTTGGCTCAACTTTTTACAGGGCATGGCGGATTTGGAGAATATTTGCATAGGTTCAAACTAAAGAGTTCTCCCGCTTGTATCTGCGATGGGTCTAGCCCGGAGTCAATAATGCACATTTTATGCCAGTGTCCGAGGTATATTAAATGCCGGACAGATGCGGAATTGATTCTGGGATGCACTATCGTAGAAAACAGCTTACATAACCTGGTCAAGGAAGACGGCAGCAGAGAGGTGTTTCTAAAATTCGCCCTTAACATAGTTAAATTTGCTAACAGGGGAAATGGGAGCACCTCTGTGTAGCTGTCGCATTACCCGTGTACTACAATGGAGGATTGGACTGTCCATAGTTTACATTGAGGGAAAAGACAAAGATTTTGTTTGTATTTGTTTTCGTAATAGTTTATTTGGTTATTAGTATAGTATAGGTTAGCTCTATAGCTCTGCGGATTAGCAAGCTGAAGTGGCAGTGGGCAGGTAATATCTGTCGCAGAACCGATGGCCGTTGGGGCAGACGTGTTCTGGAGTGGAGACCGCGTACCGGTAAGCGCAGTGTAGGACGACCTCCAGCTCGCTGGTCTGATGACCTAAAGAAGGTTGCGGGAAGCGGGTGGATGAGGAAGGCGGAGGACCGTGATTGGTGGCGCGCTCTCTAAAAGGCATATGTCCAGCAGTGGGTGCCTACAGGCTGATGGATGGATAGTATAGGTTAGTAGTAAAATAGTAAGTTAGAGGTTAGTAAGTAATGATTACTTATTATTAGTGATAAGGTAGACTTAGGAGCTTTAGTTATCTAGTTAGTAATAGTAGTAACCTAATTGTTTTAGTACTTACTTAATAGTTAATTATTTCCACATAGCTTTTAAGGTTGTTGGATAATCAATACCAACAGGAATCATCGATCAATAAATAAATAAAAAAATAAAAAAACTTCCTAACTCCGAGCTAGTACTGAGAATTTCTAGTCAGAAAAACCCAATACTTAATTATGGCCCGACCCGGGACTCGAACCCAGGTCGGGCCATAATTAAGTAGATGATGCTAACCACTAGATCAACGAGGCAGTTCACTTGTGTATACTAAAGCAAAATTCAAAATGCACCCGGTCATCAATATAAGCAAAGATGAAAAGTTTCGCAAAGTGCAATAGGATGTTGTAGTTAATATCTCAAGGAAGCATCTACTATCAGGAGATTACTGGAAACTTTGAAGAACTCCTTCAATTAGAGCGGAGGGTGGAAGATGTCAACACTTACAAAGTGCAACGGGGTGTAATGTAACTTGGTATAAGCACTACTTAGCGTTTATACCAAGTTTACATTACACCTCAGTGCACTTGCGACTTTGTATGCGACTTTTCAGTTATTACGAGTACGGTAATAAGTCGCATACAAAAACGAGCAGAAATATTCCTGGAATATTGAATTGAGTACATCTTAGCGCTCTATGTCGGACTGGCAATATTGTACTAACAGTTGGGGCTAAGTTAATGTTTGCATCGCAATCCAACTTATTTGTTTGAGCTGCCAAATTTATATTTAAGGATTTGGACCGTCAAAGGGAGGTTACAAAGTCATATTACTGCATGACAACTTCATAAATATTTCCCAGTTGAACGCGAGTCGAATGGTCTTCTTAGTTGGGCGTGTCCAATTAGTTATATTAAATGTTTAAAAGCTTTCATATCTTGCTAGTAAAATTTCTGTTTTCGTTATTTCATGTTTATTTCTACCTAAGACCTGAAGACTACTACAGAATTAATTAAAATATAAATTATTGCTGCATGACAACTTCATAAATATTTCCCAGTTGAACGCGAGTCGAATGGATTTGTTAGCTGGGCTTGTCCAATTAGTTATATTAAATGTTTAAAGATTTCATATCTTGCTTGTAAAATTTCTGTATTTCATATTAAATGTTTATTTCTACCTAAGAGCTGAAGACTGCTAAACGAATTAATTAAAATATAAATTATGTGCTACTCGCAGCCATGGGTTCCGGATGGACATTGTTAGTAGTTAGTAGTAGTAGTAGTAGATATATATAGTTTGTCGTAGATGTAGATACTATTAAAGTACATAGATGACTTAAAACTGAGGGCTTACTAACATCGCTTAAAGCAGTCTTATTTTAGTATTTGCAACGATCTTGTTTCAGATTTATAATCCATATTTTAGTGAGGTCAAGTCATATAAAACTGCAATTCTTAAAATGATACTGCTTTAAGCGATGGTAGAAACATTTATTTCTTAAGGGGACTCCAGCCCCAGGGACCTATGGCATACAGCTATGGGGCTGTACCAAAAAGAGTAACATCCAAATCATACAGCGGTTCCAAAATAAAGTACTCAGGAGTATAGTAAATGCGCCCTGGTACATCAGAAATGACGATATTCATCGAGACCTCAATATTGAATACGTTGAACAAATTATAACCCAATTTGCCAAAGCCCACGACCATCGGCTTCATCACCACGTTAACGTTGAGGCAATCCAGCTGCTCGACGTAACGAAACTAGTGAGAAGACTAAAAAGGACTAAGCCTTTTGAGTTAGTGTATAGTGATAAATAAGTGGCAGTGTAAAGTGTAGTGCTAAAAGAACACATGAACAAAGTGTCTAAGATTATCAAGAAAGACTAAGATGCGTCAATGGACAACTTCTTAGTACATTAGATCTTATCTTATCTTATATATATATATATAAAAATGAAACCCGTTTTCCTTAGTCACGGCATCACGCGTGAATGGCTGGACCGATTTCACTAATTCTTTTTTTGTTGTATTTGTTATTATTAGGAGGTTATTATTAGGAGAAGGTTCTTACGGAAAAAAATTTAATTACATTTAATTTTGCATACTAAGGCGGTACGAAGTTCGCCGGGTCAGCTAGTAAATTATAAGTTTAGGTTAAAGCAACACTGCTCATTAGCCAATTAGTTAGGCTAGATCGTAGTTAAATGAGTACCTCGCTGGTACTCAATAACAGAAAAAAAAGGGGACTCCAGCCGGTACCTTCTTCATACAAACGTAAACTCGTAATTACTACATTATTTGATATTGTACGCTCAAGACTAAGTATTATTTCGATTTTTCTCGTCATTATCTAGGTTTATTGATGTCACCGTAAGATTGCAAAAACCGTTAGATTGTAATCTAACTAGCGAAATTGTAAACTGTCGACAGATTACAATTTAACGCATTATTTTTCGGTAGATTGTAATCTGTTAGGTATATTAACCCGATAAAACCTAAAGAAAATGTAAATACAATGAATATTTAAAAAATTGACACTCCGAACATTGAATGGTTTACAATCTGTCGACAGTATGTTTTCGCTAGTTAGATTACAATCTAACGGCTTTTGCAATCTTGATAAATAAAATATTGAAAAAAATATTGATTTTAAAGTTACGAGCCTCGAAAGATTCCTTTTTTCACATTTAATTGATGACAACTTTGGGCGCAAATAAATAAGATTAGGAGTATGAAAATTATAAAACAATTTATCAAGAAACATAGTTTATTTATTCATTAGTTGAAATAACTTTACTTTGTAAACATACATTTAGTAGTTTTTACAAAGAAACGGGTTTCCCAAGCGACTGTTCAACCCTTTTCGCGCGCTTGATTTCAGTGAAAATTATCGCGCCCAAAAAGGAGCGGGAATAGCACGGAAGCATGCACTCGCTACACTGAGTCTATCTCTTTCTCACACAATGTTATGAGAAACAGCAAACAGGTTACCCACGTGCGCCGGCAACTACGGCCGCGCGTACTGAGACCTCTTAACGTTTTCTGAGTGAAACTTTGTTTCCCTTTTAGAAATAATGATCATACATGTCTTCGAGAGGGAATAATTTAAATCTAGATTTACCTAAATGCTGAAGACATTTTTGTATCATTTCGCGAATTTTACGTCTAATTTGATTACTTGAAAAGTTAGCGCTTGATTGTGTTCTCTTTAAATATTCATGAGCACTTTTTTAATCTTTTTTTTAGACTAAAATATCCGTTTATCAAAGGAAAGCTTTTGAAGCTATTTTATTGTGAACTCCCTTTTACATGACAAATTAGTCCTTGATTGTAATCTCTCTTTTAACAATGATAGATTAGCGCTTGACTGTAATCTCCTTTTAACAAAGATAGATTAGCGCTTGGCAGTGATCTCCTTTTGTTATGAATGGAAAGTTGCACTTGACTGTAATCTCCTTTTTATCGATGACAAGTTAGTGCTTGACTGTAATCTCCTTTTTAACCGACTTCAAAAAAAGAAGGAGGTTATCAATTCGGCTGTATGTTTTTTACGCGATTACTCCGCCAATTATGAATCAATTTTGATGATTCTTTTTTGTTTGGTAGATCATACTTCAGAGGTAGTCCAATATAAATTTGGTGAAGATTTGATGAATATCTTCGGACATGAAGAACGGAACTCCTCAATGGATAAGAGTAAATTGATGATTCTTTTTTGTTTGATATATCATACTTCAGAGGTGGTCCCATATAAATTTGGTGAAGATCTGATGAATATATTCGGACATGGCGAACGGAACTCCTCAACGGATAAGAGTAAATTGCTAGCGATCAGTGTAATAGCTTAGTTATAGTAAATAGTAGGTTTTAACCAGACACAGCATATTATTTTAATACGTGATTCAGATCATATTGTCTGACATGGAGAACTAAACTCCTCAATGGATAAGAGTAAATTGCTCGCGATCAGCGTAATAGCTTAGTAAACCAAAATAGGTTTTTAACCAGACATCCATACTAATATAATAAATGCGAAAGTGTGTCCTGTCGGTCTGTCTGTCTGCTACGCTTTCACGGCCCATCTGTGCAACCGATTTTGATTAAATTTGGTACAGAGATAGGTTGTATCCCGGGGAAGGACTTAGGCCATTTTTATCCCGGAAAATTCAAGAGTTCCCTCGGGAATCATAAACCTTATTCCACGCGGACGAAGTCGCGGGCATCATCTAGTAGCCGTGACCACTAAAAATTGTAAAATAAAAAAATAAAAAAACCGAATTCAATAACCACAAACACTAAAAAAATCTTTTAATTAACTACCGAATATATTATACTAGCTGACGCCCGCGACTTCGTACGCGTGGATCGAGGTTTTGTGGTTCCCGCGGGAACTCTTTAATTTTCCGGGATAAAAAGTAGCCTATGTGTTATTCCAGACTATAATCTATCTATGTGCCAAATTTCATCTAGATCTGTTCAGCCGTTGGGGCGTGATTGAGTAACAAACATCCATCCATACATCCATACATCCATACCGACATCCATACATCCAAACTTTCGCATTTATAATATTAGTAAGATTTAGAAAAGTTAATGTAGTTCTATATATATTTTTTGGAGTTGGTGCCAATGAGCTGCCAATGTGGAGACCCAAAACAATATGAAGAATAAACGATTCGTGCGGCTAAAAATTGCGAAATCTGTGAATTTTTGTTTATATTGTCGCACTGTGAAACCCTGAAACGTGAAGAAAGAACGTAAGAAGCTTTCACGACACTCGTTCACATGAAAACAGTCCAATAGACACGTGAGCCCTTACGTCTGTAAAGCTGTACACACACCGGTTACACTTATTAGTCTAGGCAAGGGAGCTAGTGGACCCCAACAGTAGTTCCTCAGGCGACGAAACTTAACAGTATCATGAGTTAAACGTAATTTATGAATATCTAATAAAAATTAGTAAGGAAGTTACATATTTTTATACTATACCCAATTGCTAAAGTATGATAAATCGATGTTCTGCATGATTATTTCTTTTGATATTTCGGTTTTGAGTATAAATATAACTAGTTACCTAGTGTTCTTTAAAAATGAAATCGTGAAATCCTTTAGTCAAAAATATTAACTTTTACATGGATAATTTTTTTGGATCTTTGTGTATAAGTTTTAGTTCATACCATACTACAACCATGCCAAGTTTCAACGACTGAGGATTTATTTAATGCGGGGGTCTCCATTCAACAAACCGCTCCGTTTCCTAGATCAGACATTAAAGCTTTTAATTGAAAGAAAATTCGTAACTTCATAATGGGTCTTCATTTTCTGTATGTATTGTTAAAATACATACTAATATTATTAATGCGAAAGTGTGTCTGTCTGTCTGCAACGCTTTTCCGGCCCACCTTTTCAACCAATTTTGTCGAAATTTGATATAGTGACTTATAGAGGTAGATTGCATCCCGGGAAAGGACAACTTTTTACGCCGGAAAATTAAGGAGTACCCACTGGCATCGAAAAAGCGGGCATCTAGTACAGTTATATCTGACAGGTATAGTTCGCGCGCAAGTTGAATGCAGAGTAAACGAACTGTACATAATATACTAAAGTTTTAGTTTCATAACTAGGTTTTGAGGTAATAGTTAAGTATTACACGGTGTTCTGGAGTCATGGAGACCGCGTACCGCTAAGCGCAATGTAGGACTGGAGGTCCTTGCTCGCGGGACCGGTGACCTAAAGATGGTGACGGGAAGCGGGTGAATGAGGAAGTCGGAGGACCGTGTTTGGAGGCGAGCTCTCGAAACGGCCAATGTCCAGCTGTGGATGCATACAGGCTGATGGATGAGTTAAGAGAGGGTAAGATAAAGTATTAAATTTCTAATGTGGAAGTTTTTGACTTTGACTCAAAATTCTACATTAAGTATCTTTAATGGTTTATTAGTGGAATTAACTACAACACGTAGCTTAGGGGCCAGTGCCTTCCCAAACATTGATTTATAATATCACAGGCTTAATATCTAATGTCATATAACAAATAAAAATATTTCAAAAATGTATTGAGATTTCCATTGCTTTCTAATTGAGCACTATTTATTCTTCTAAATTATACATTTAAAGTTAAGTTTAACAATTACTTTTAGGTTAAATTAAAAAAATATGTATTATATTTCTGTGTTCTGTGAGACCAGACACAGTCAGAGAAACTCTCTTTGGATACTGAACCCTAAGAAGTAGCATTTGGGTACGTTCCTACGTGTAGCAACATGCCACACGTAGGAACGTACGCGGTGGGCAATCAACTTTACATTGTGCGTCCTCAAACAGGAACTGTGCGCAAGACAATGGCTCTTTCTAATGACGCTGACGTTGCAAACAAAGTTCTTGTGACGGGGGCCATACATTGCGAGGCTTTGTGTGGATTCGTGAGAGCTATCATTCCTTTACACATCTATATTGGTGTTACATTTTTTATGCACTACAAGTTAGCTATTGACTGCGATCTCACCTGATGGTAAGTGATGATGCAGTATAAAATTGTAGCGGGCTTACCTGTTAGGGGCATGGCAGTTATATTAAACCCATACCCCTATTCGGTTTCTACACGGCATCGTACCAGAACGCTAAATCGCTTGGCGGCACGTTTTTGCCGGTAGGATGGTAACTAACCACGGCCGAAGCCTCCCACCAGGCCAGACCAGGGAAAATTCAGAAATTATAAATTTCCAAATTGACTCTGCCGGGAATCAAACCTGGGAGCTCCGCTTGTTAAAACAACAGCGCTCAACGCTGAGCCAGGGAGGTCGTCAAATTTTTTAGTACTGCTAGCTGATATCCACGATTTAGTGGGGCTTGATTTTTTTTAAAGCTTTTATTAATATCGTCAAATACCAAAATCAGTAAATACTCTACTACGATCTAGCCTATCTATGCTAATAAGTTATATGTTATATCTATACCATTTTTATAAAAGCGAAAGTTTGGATTGATGGATGGATAGATGTTAGGTACTCAATCAGGCTAGAACTGCTGAACGGATCTGGATTTTTTTTTATCCACTACAAGTTAGCCCTTGACTGCGATCTCACCTGATGGTAAGTGAAAATAAACTTATAAAATTACTAGCTGATGCCCGCGACTTCAAACGCGTTGATGTATAGGATTAAAAATCCCGGTTTGGTTTGGTTCATTGACCAATCTTAGTTTACGCTAATTTTTATTATGAGAGACTCTGTCCTTGTGTTATTTGGATTGCACCTCATCTGAGGATTGCACCAACACTACACTCTCACATTTGTATAATATCTACCTACACTAACTCAAAGCGCTTAGTCCTTTTGAGTCTAGATCCGTATAAATATTATTTAAGCTTCTTGTAAAAAAAAAGCTATTTAAAAGCTATTTAAAAGCTATTAATTTTTTCATCTCGTGGGAGGTATTTTAATGTACAAACTGCTAGAGACTTGTAATTTTTGCACTAAAATATGTTTAAAACGCTTCAGTGGTCGAGCTTTCAAAGGGATACCGTACATGGTAATAAGCATTTTTCCCCTCCAGGAACGTCCTCGCCACTAAGACATCGGTGCTTTTCTTTGATTCTTTGATGAAATATCAAATTGTAAAGAACGTATTTCCAAGTCTGGCTGGTTCAATTAATCGATGGCATTTTATGGGGTTCATAATCTTTCGAATTTTAATTAATTATGCGAAGGGATTATTATTTTCTCAAAATCTTAAATTTGAATCGATCCACCCACTCGGCTCTTTTAAGTTTTCATAGCACAGCTACTAGTAATATTTTAAAAAAAACTATCAGATAAAAGAGTCGTGATTGATTTTTGACTTGGATTTCAGTTTCTTTCTTAGCTACTTGTAATATTCCTAAAAATATATCTATCAGAAAAAAGTCAAGATTTGTTAACTAGTTATGTTGACTTTTTCAGTAGCTTTATGATTCTTGACTTTGATTTCAGTTGCTTTCTTATTCTGGCTTAAAAATAATTTATTTTAGAGACCTACTGTTGCGCACTCGTCCAGACTTCGCACATATGCATCAAGTACACTATCTCTATATCCTACTTAATATTATAAAATGCGGAAGTTTGTTGTTCCAGCGAAACAATGTAACGAGGTGACTTTTAGCATGGATATAGATTGTAAGTAAGTGGAGAGTGACATAGGCCAATTTTAACCCTAAAAAATCGACGAAGTCATCGGCATATATACTTAGGCTACTTAGTTAAGTATAGTGTATTGAACTGGCTGATCCATATGGCAACCATATCGACGCACAGAGTCTTTTATCATCTAATGACTAATCTAATAAGAATCTACTATCTAAGCTTAAGGCAGTATTATTTTAATATTGTTGACGCTCTTGGTTCATAATAATTACAATCATTATTTTAGGGACGTCAAGGAACATCATATAAAATGTCAATTATAAAATAATATTGATTTAAAGCTTGTAAGCCCACAGATCGAACAGCTGGTTTAGAAACCAATTCGCAAAAAAAAAATGGATTTCGCATGGATTTCGGGTATTGATCGCCGTCAAAACCAACTTGTCATAAAAAGCTAACTTACAAACCGCTCGAGGAGCGAAAGGACATAAAACATTGTATGTTTATTTTTTTATCAGACCTACATTTGTAAAAGAGGGCCGTCCCGATGCGTTTTTATGGTTGCGCTGTAAAATTTTGTCACGGAGAGAGGCGATATGATATAATATCTTTTGCCATGCCCCATGTTTGTTCGAATAAATATATAATATAGTCTGTCTACTGAAAGCTGCGAGATGATTTTTATATACTGCATTTACAAAACTGAAGGCTAAGCATAAAAAAAAAATTGTATATTACCCGATCTATTTTTAAGGGTTCTGTACCGCAAGAGGAAATAAGGAATCCTTATAGGATCACGACAATGAAGCCAATTATGTTTACCATAATCTCTAAACTAAAATGACAACTCTAAACCTATGCAGCTTCTTTCCGTAAGGAGTATTATGAAAGGGATAGCAATATAAATAAAGCTGTAATTTTAGTTTAGAGATTGTGCATTTTAGGCCTACTCTTGTACACTCTACCATGAATAGAGGAAAATACATAGATTGTATTAAAAATATAATAATTTAGAACAGTAAATTAAATAACGTGCAAATAAAACATCTTCCTTGTTACAATACTAAAAGTAATATATTGTGAAGTGGTATGGAACCCTTTGTGCGCGAGTCTGACTCGCACTCGACCGTTTTTTTTTAATTTCCCGCCATTTAGCATATACAGCTTTCACTAGACAGGCTTGAGCCGTGCTCTAGCTCAGTTTAGCAATCATACACTTGCTGCAATACACTCGACTTGGTCGCCATTGGTCATTCAGTCATCGCGTCGGCTATATTTTAAACGTTATAAGCGATGCGATGTTATAAGCGTATAATTCCTATACGCTTATAATATCGCTCGGTTTATTTAAAATCTTGTGGTACGGGTAGTTATGTTAGGACTGCTGAATGTGGGTGTATTAGTATTTAAGCCCAAAAACGTGGGACTGAAGCACTAGTTTACTTAAACGCCAAAGAGTGTCAACGTTTTTCGCTCAACGTCGGGTACTCTCTAAGCGTCAAAACCCTCGCTGAGCTCGTCTTGAGCTGCCTTCTAACGAGGTTCAATATACAAAGCCATTGGAATTATCTAAACCGAACACTCGCATCCCAACTCCCGTGTCCCGACATCCACGTAGGGTTGCCAGGTGTAGTAACTATCGAGTTATTATAGACATACCGATTTTTATATTTTATACTCTACTAGCTGATGCCCGCGACTTCGTCCGCGTGGAATAAGTTTTTTAAATCTCGTTCTATTTTGCGATAACTCCCAAGATATTATTTAAAATTGTATGGTGTAAACATTGATGTAGAATTTTATTAGTACCTATACTAGATATCGGATAAGCGCTTCAAAAATGTCCCCGACAAATTACAGCACAAAATACGAAAGTGCTCTTATTTGCCACTAGTATGAGCCAACCTTAGCCAACATAACGACGCGTCAAAATGCTGCAGTGCTCATATAAAAAGTGTGCTAATATCCTTTGGCCAATGTTTGTGACAATGCGTCAAATATTGTAACAAACATTGACTGTTCTGGATAGACGGGATGCATGGAGTAGTGTTGGTGTTTTAAAAGTATTGTTGCTTAGTGATTCCCTGGTAATTCATTTCGTTATGCAGTAGAGTTGTTTAAGCCATCTAAAATATACTGATAACATTAATTATGTTCAAATTCATTTTGATAAAATTGATATTACTGGAAACACACATACCTACATAGTTACATAAATACACATAAAATACATGGGTACATAAAGATATTATATACTTTACATAAATATTTTATAAAAAAATGTAAAAAAAAAATAAAATCCGCAAAGGCTAAATCTGAATAAAGTTTACTTGGTACTTTTTAAGTTTACGTGTAATACGTCAATAAAACGTAGATTTTTAACCTTGATATTAATTTTAAAATGAAACTAAGTAAGGACAATTTAATTTTAAGTTAAAATCTTACTTCTTAAACAAATGTTAGGTAGTTTAGTTTTAGTTTCCTCATGTTTTTACACAGATACTTATAATGCATATCATAACATTGTATACTTATAAATATTGATAGAAGAGGAGAGAGTACCCCATTTAAACCTACGTGGTTTTTCGCAGTGCTACCCACCAAAACTGTATCAATATTTATTTTGATAAATAAAACATACTGTACAAGTATAACACATAAGTGAGTTGCTGGGGCGCGTAAGCTAGTAATAAATATACACGACCACATACCACCACGATATACAACATAAAAAAAATCAGCAACTCCATGTCTCCATTGTTCTATTTGAATTTCGTTCCATTGAATTTTTTGTTTTTGCCTTTTTACAAAGACAAAAGGTCTTAAATATAAACATACTACATTCGTAATTCAACTTAAATTCTAAGTTTTAAGGTTTATAATAAATTGACGTTGTTGATATTGACAATGTGATGCCAAGAGTTGCATCTTGTTCCAAAATAGTGTAAAGGTATCAATGTGGCAACGTATGAAGTACCTTATTGCTTACACATTAAGTTTTATTTTAATAATAATTATTTTTGTACTTATTTTAAAAATTACTTTTTGTTTTGGATTGAAAGGTTATTCCTACCTTTTCTCTGATGACAGAACGTCTTAAAAATTAATATTTTCTAATCGTAATGTAGCTTTATGTGTTAAACTTAAGGTGCATAATTAACTGAAGTTGTTGCTAATATAATACCTTTTTCTACATTTCCCACTCAGCATACAAATGTTTATGTGTGTGCAAATTGGGACATTTTTGCGATATTTTTTGTTCGTGACCCTGTTTCTAGTACTCATTCTATTTCAGTGGGTGTAAAGGACAATTATTATGTGCATGAAAAGCTTAAAGTAACTGACGTACATAATGATATAACGTAGTTTTGTAATGTTGGAGGGCGGCCTTAGCTCTTGTTAGCGGTCACCTCTCTAGTACTCGGCTCCAACTGCCATCCCTATCCCTAATTCCCTACCCCACGGCCGAAGCCTCCCAGCAGACTAGACTGGAAACAATATATAAATGGAAAACTCTAATTTGCCTCTACCCAGAATCGAACCCGGAACCTTCCACTCGTCAGACCACAGCGTTCACCACTGCGCCATCGAGTTTGTCAAACCTACGGTCTAGACACAGCATTTCTAGGCTAATTGCATTAATATGCAGCCTAATGAGACACGGTCCTATATCGTAACAGCTTATAGCGCCTATACCTGTTTCACATGATACCACTTTCTATTAAAACTTAAGGAAATGTCAGTATTTCTATAACCAAATCAGGAACGGACAACGTTGAACGGCAAAAAAAGCAAGCGTGAGGTGTAGAGCGTTTTCAGGCTCTCGACTCGTACTGCTGGAATATCTAGATTCTAGCGTGTTGGGTTATGTCGGATTCAGATTTGACGGGATTATTGAGTAGATTCTAGGTAGCTATGCTCGCACCCTCCTGTACGGGGTCGCGAATTCGTACACCGGTCACGCACCTCCAACTTTTCGAAGCTATGTACGTTTCAAGAAATTATAGTACATTACATCGCGAGACCGGGAAGTACGCGTTTTCTGGTCGAGTGTTAGACGACCGAGCTACGCGAGGCCGGCTATCTAAGAGACCAGAAATGCTCTCCCGGTCGAGGTGTGTATAGTGCTTTTCTAAAAAATGAAACAAGTGACTTTTTTTTAAATATATTATATTAAACCATTATTTAGGCAAAGGTCAGTTCCCGAATGAGCTCAAAATAGCAAAAGTTACTCCTATATATAAATCAGGAAAGAAGTCAGATCCTAATAACTATAGACCAGTTTCCGTGTTGCCAGTAGTATCAAAAGTTTTTGAAAAGATTATATATAATAGATTAGATAATTACCTTAATCAACTGAATTTTATTTTTGAACGTCAATATGGGTTTCGTCCAAAATCAAATACACTATCAGCTACAATAGATCTTGTGACCAAAATCAAAACCAATATTGACTCAAAAAATATTGCTCTCGGTATATTTATCGACCTAAAGAAAGCGTTTGACACCGTGAGCCATTCGATTCTATTAAAAAAACTTAAAAACATAGGAATTACAGACACTGCTTTTAAAACATTTGAATCATACTTAGAAAATCGGTCCCAAATTGTCAAAATTGGTAAATATCAAAGCACTGCTCAGCCAATCACTTGCGGAGTCCCCCAGGGCTCCATACTTGGGCCCCTTTTATTTTTAATATATGTAAATGACATCAGTCATATATCTTTAAACGGGGAAGTTAGTCTATATGCTGATGATACGTGTATATTTTACTATGGACGCTCAATAAATGACCTTATAAAATTAGCACAAGAAGATCTCAACACTTTACATGACTGGTTCCAACATAACTTACTAACCGTCAATACATCAAAAACGAGCTATATTATTTTTAAAGCAAAAAACAAAAATATTCCTGATCATACTCCACTTTCAATAAATAGTATTCAAATAAAACAATCTACTGAAGAAAAATACCTTGGACTAATGATTGACAGTAATTTAACGTGGAAACCACACATAAGTAAAGTTAAATCAACATTGTCATCCCTTCTAGGATCGCTTTATGGTATAGTTAAATGCCTTCCACAAAAGGTTCGAAAAAACATTTATAACTCGCTTGTTAAACCTCACCTTGATTATTTAATTGAAATATGGGGCAGTGCCGCCAAA
Source organism: Erebia aethiops (assembly GCA_923060345.2). Classification (NCBI taxonomy): domain Eukaryota; kingdom Metazoa; phylum Arthropoda; class Insecta; order Lepidoptera; family Nymphalidae; genus Erebia; species Erebia aethiops. The sequence continues at coordinate 19,885,942 of OV281079.1, read as the reverse complement.
ACAAATTTAAATTGTCTTCAAATAATACAAAATAAAATAATAAAAATTCTTTTCAATTATGACTTTCTCATCCCCACAAAAATTTTATATTCGGAAACCAAATTAATGAATATTCAACAAATATATTACTACAATACATGTATTTTGATTAAGAAAATAAAATCTAAGAACATTCATTCCCAATTGACATTTAAAACTAAAAGGGAACTGGGGTGCCGGCTCCTCCGTAGCGCTGATAATATTTCTTTAAAAAAAATACGAACTAATTACGGTAAGAGAAGTATAAGTTATGAAGGAGCACAAATGTTTAATAATTTACCCAAAGAAATAAAAAGTATTAATAAGATTAACATTTTTAAAAAGAGACTCAAAGATTTCATCACTCATAATATTATTTGACTTCTGAGTCCGGCCCAGGAAATTTATAAACATTGCAAGGTTCTTTTTATTTCTACCCACTTGCATTTTACGATTGTCTTGTTGCTTACTTACCGCTGTGCGTTATGATGTTATTAGGTTAAGTTTATGATAAGTACTGATAAGTTCTCATTAAGTGAAATTTTTTTGTAAATTTCTTTTGAGAATAAAATTCTTTAACCAGATATTATGTAATTAAAAGAAAGTAAATAAAAAAGCAACCTACTTAAGAAATATTAAAAGTTAAATTAGTTATATTTATACTTTTAATTTTATTTTTTGCGCTGTGATTGCTGAACGCGTAATACGGTAGAGTTCCAAATTTAAACTATTTAGGCCAAAGAACATTATAACAAGTTACAAGATATTCAGCAAGAAAGATTCCAAATTCAAACTTATGATATGTAATGAAAATACATACATGCTTTACTGGCCTAGGCCGGGAAGTTTAACTTTCGAACTCATTTACAGGGTATGAAATGTGCACATTTCATATCATTTTTTAGAAAAATATATTATCACTTACTTTAACGGTGAAGGAAAACATCGTGAGGAAAGCTGCATGCCCGAGAGTTCTTCATAATGTTCTCAAAGGCGTGTGAAGTCTGCCAATCCTTTCATTAAACATTAAGAAAGTAACATTCTAGCCTCATTTGCACTAAAAATGGCCGCCAAACTAGACAACTGTTATAATATCGCCATGTTTTAACCTATGCTAAGCAGTTAAGTCATGATAGCCTAACACCTAGAGGTTAAGACTACCTCTTACTATAAAACGCGTGGCGGCACGTCTTTGCCGATTAGGTGGTAAACAGCTACGCAAGAAACCTACACCCAGACCAGTGACAATTGGGAGTTACATAAACTAATTGCCTCCACCAGGAATCGAACCCGAGATGCCCCACTTTTAAGACCACCTTAGCTCACCACTGCGCCAGGGAGGTAATCAAAGATCAGCCTTGTCGGTTAAAAATAGGTATTTTCCATAATTTTCTTATCGAAGGCGCGCCGCGGTAACGGCAGCCAGTTAGCCATTTTAAAGGGTTTTTTATGTTTTTCCCCTCCAGACGAAGTCCTCGTAAATTGTGGACTCTGTACACTTTTCGATACACATTCGCCCGTTTCAACCGCAAGTTTGTGTTTTAATAAAACTGACGGTGTTAAAATATTCATGTTCTGAGTAATTTATTAACTTAAACAATGTACCGGGGACAGCGCCGCCTACTCGTAGCGAGCATACTCGTATATGAAGAATGAAACAAAAACAGAACCAGGCCTAAAAATGGGACTATATTACAAATTACGCAATGCCTTGACTGCGATCTCACTATGTTGGTCTATGATGGTAGCGGGCTAACCTCCAAGGGGTACCTAAGCATAGCAGTTATATTAAACTTATACCTGTCATCGGTTTCTACACAGCATCGTTCTGGAACGCTAAATCTCTTGGCGGTACCTCTTCGCCGGTAGATTGGTAATTATATGGGAAAACAATTATTTTATTTGACTCTGAAAATTTCAGTGGTTAAATTAGAAACTATGCTAATATAAAATTCATTTTATGATCAAAACATTATAAAGACTAGATGATATTGTCTGCAACCACGACACGTCTTTAATTTTCCGAGTTTTTGACCACTAAGGTTTGGCATGTAGGTATAGCCTGTGCCCAGCAGTGGGACGTTAATGAGCTGTAGTGGTGGTGGTGGGTGGAGAACGGAACCACTCAATGGATGAGAGTAAATTGCTCGCGATCAATGTAATAGCATTATTTTAATACGTGACCACTAAAAATTGTGAAATAATTTTTTTTATAAAAAACTACTTCAATAACTAGATTTAGCCAAGTGAATCTAATTTAGTTTAAATAACTTGTTAAACACCCCACACACACCTTGTACGATGATACTATTGATTTTACAAAAAAAAAGGTTACTACATAAATTGTAGGAAATTTTCTCTAGTTTAATATATATTACATGACTATTTTCATCGTATAATTAGTCGGAAAGGAGTTATTGTCAAAAAACTGCTTTTGGGCGTATCTTTGCCGCTAAGATGCGGCGAAGCGAGCGGCAAAGATACGAGGTGGCAAAGTGGAAATTCGGAAACAGCACGTCGAAATCTTGCACCAATTTTCAAAACTCCCGAGAAACTTTCCAGGTTCCAGGTTGCCCTTTTTGAGCACCAAATTATTGGGTTATAAGTAGCAATCACTGATTTAATGTTTCGCACTCAAATTATCCTCTGACAAGGTGTCAGAGATATTTTTGCTGCGAGTTTTGCTCTGAAAAGGTGCCAATTCACGATGCTTACAACTGTGTTATGGTGGTTTCAAACCAGCAATTACCGTCCCGCCGATCTTTGGTGTAAACCCGTGGTGTAAACGGTCTGGATGGATAAATAATGGATGAAATAATTGTTGATATAATATCAAACCATATTGCTGCACGGAAAACGAATACATAAATCTCGCAACGGTCTCTTGCCGTCAAGCGCTACCTCGCGCTTTCAATTGAGACAGCGTCATCTCCGTCATTCCTCGCCTCGCCAGTGTGAAACCACCTTCACACAGTTGTAGCACCAGTGCGATTCTCTTGTAGTAGCCGGGTATGTCATTTGTGTGGGCGTCGAGCCACTCATAGCTATGATATGTTAAAAAAAATTATAGTCCCTCTGATATGTTCGAAGCCTTAACCAATGTATAAAAATGTAATTTGTACTTATTTTTATTTTGTTTAGTCGTAAGTTTCCTTTAAGTATTCTTTTTTTAAAAGAGTCTTTTGGTTTGTCTTGTATAAAGTATTAATTTTAGTTAAAAGTAGTTTATTTCTATTTGTATATATTATATGTATAATTGTATTTATAATTGCTGTTATTCAGTTAATAGAATATGTAATATAATCTTTTTCTGTTTATTATAAATCTCAACAAAAATTTTTGTTTATATTCCAACTATGTAAGTACGTCTTTACTCTGCAACGGTAATATAAATTTTCTTAGCCATGATATGAAACACACAGTTTTAACTTATATATTTCACTATTCTCACATTCTGGGGCATCTGGAAGAAATCTCTTCAAGAGATAAGTTGTCCTTGTGCATGTCCTTTCAATGTTTATGTTTTATTTTTATTTTTTATTTTTTTATTTTTAAGTTACTGGTACAGAATGTATTAAATAAATAAATATGTTAGAATGTAGGTACTCACATATGTCGAAGGCGTGGAGGCTCGCGGCCCGGGCGAGCAGAAGGAGCGCTGTTAGCAAGCACGGCACCATCTCGCTGCGCTCACCTCACCATCGCCGCACAATCTTAAACAAAGACATCCTCCGTTGAATAAATTGAAGCTTAATCTATATTTATACTAGTGGTTCACCCCGAACTGAGACCTCGCGGTATCCATAAGACAGTTTTAACTTTATAATGTGCGCTCATCTTTACGTTCATAGATATCAGTACTATCAGAAGACTATTTTTTTATTCCACGTAAGATGGTGCTAACGTCTATTATTTGTAAGCACAAACGAATAAAATTTTACAGAGCGCCATCTATTGACATCATTCCGAAGTTCTGTTAAAAATACTGAAGCTCATCAAAAATTAAATAATTTCGTTTCCTTAGGTATAATATTTATCTAATTTTAGTATTTGTTATTCAAGTACAGGATACAATTATTCAAATAACTGATCAAGTTTCAGGCCCAGCCTTTCAGAAAATTGAGAGTTCTGAGGTCAACTTTGGACGTTAGAAAATCTACCAATTTGAAAGCCCCCCAATTCGTCAATTTTAGGGGAATGATTAAAAATAAAATATTTTTGGACTCTATTCCTGATTATCTTTAAAATGATATACCGCAAATATGTAACGCTATAAAAAATATTTTACTTCGCATTTGCTTCTATGAGAGCCCCCCTGAAATAAAGATTTTTATAATTTTTTAACCCATATTCGGCTGGAGGCCATCGGTTTACATATTACATTTAAATTTGAAGTAATTACGTTCAGTAATTCAGAAGTTATAAGGCTCTGACAGACGGACGGACGGACAAGTGCAAATTCACTCAAGTAGACTCAGAGACCTACGCTTCGCTCGGTCAAAAATTCAAAGTCCTGGCTGACTGATTGACTTATATAATATATCAACGCACAGCCTAAAGCGCTGGTCCTGGAAACATGAAATTTGGAGGGTGTGTTCCTTGTGAACAGTAGGTATCCACTAAGAAATGGTTTTTAGAAATTCCACCGCAAAGGAGTAAAATAGGGGTTGAAATTTTTTATGACAGTCCGTTATTTTTCAAGTTATATCCATTAAACTTGGTAAAGGTGACTGACTGCCTGACCTATCATAGCACAGCTCAAAACACTGGACGGATTAGGCTAAAATTTGGCATACAGATATCTATTATGACGTAGGCACCCGCTAAGAAAGGATATTTGAAGGGGTAAGTAAAAAAGGGGTTTGAAATTATTATGTAAAACGAACCTAACGTGAGCGAAGCCACAGGCAAAAGCTAGTTTTTATAATCCGCTAAATCATACAAATCTATGCACCGCCTGCCCGCCTCCTCCAGAAAATCTCCCGATGAAATCATCTTCCGGAGATGTTGACTCAATAATGCAGCATACCTACTTGTAAAGTGGAGACGCTCCGGTGTCGGAGTGAAACTTACGCTGAGACTGAACTTATGAACGGTTTTCCTGCATGTATAGAAGCGGAATTTGTTTGTTTTAACGGATCATAGCGAATTAAGTTTACAGTTCCTTGGTTAAATAAATTATCATCATCATTCATCATCATCAATTATCTCAGTATGAATAGGATTTTCGCCATAGTCCACGTGCCTATATAACTCCTCTCACCAAAGGTTGCCAGGTGGAGATTGCAATACTGTATTCTAGTAATACTCAATTTGTTGTTAGTTTCTATTTATTTTTTCCTGTGTGTGTGTAATAATAGTACATTACATCGCGAGACTGGGAAGTACGCGTTTTCTGGTCGAGTGTTAGTTAGACGGCCGAGCTACGCGAGGCCGGCTATATACGAGCAGAAATGCTCTCCCGGTCGAGGTTTGTATAGTGCTTTTCTAAAAAATGAAACAAGTGACTATTTTTTAAATATCTTATATTATGTAATTAAAAGAAAGTAAATAAAAAAGCAACCTACTTAAGAAATATTAAAAGTTAAATTAGTTATATTTATACTTTTAATTTTTTTTTTGCGCTGTGAGTGCTGAACGCGTAATACGGTAGAGTTCCAAATTTAAACTATTTAGGCCAAAGAACATTATAACAAGTTACAAGATATTTAGGAAGAAAGATTCCAAATTCAAACTTATGATATGTAATGAAAATACATACATTCTTTACTGGCCTAGGCCGGGAAGTTTAACTTTCGAACTCATTTACAGGGTATGAAATGTGCACATTTCATATCATTTTTTAGAAAAAGTCTTTCGATCTATAATTTTATATCAGGCCAAATCCAAATTGGCAGACTTTACACACCTTTGATAATATTATGGATAACTCTCTGGCATTGCTGGTCTTGTTATATATGCGTTTTTAACCACTTATTTGTTTTAACGGTGAAGGAAATCGTGAGGAAACCAACATGCTTGAGATTTCTGAATAATGTCCTTAAAGGTGTGTGAAGTCGGCTAATCCGTACTTGGTCCTTGGTGGACTACGACCTAAACATTTTCATTCTGAAAGGAGACCTTCAGGAAGGAGGTCATGGATTGACCGTTCAATGGTTAAGTTAAGGGTTGGGTTGCCAATGTTTTATTGTTATTACGGAACCCTACAAAATGGTTTTAATAAAATACATCGCTCTTGCATTTAGCGCTCTGGCAGAAAACGAAATCTATTTTTATTCGCTTGGGAAACGAGGCGTCCGTATTTTCCAATAATATTCCCGTTGCTTAAAAAGCAAAAGAGGGAAAACGTATTTATTGAATGCACTTCAATGGGGGGATACCCATCACCTACCGCTTATAATCTAGATATTAAATCGAGATATTAATATTGATAAAAATTTAATAAGTTGACAAGCTTACCGGCCGAGGAAAAGTGTTTGTTGGAAATTATTTTTCATCGGCATACTAAAAAAAATCTACATCAATGTTCATCGGGGAAGTTTTTAAATAAATTATATTTTTTATTGTTTTTTTATAATTCACTACAAGTTACCCCTTGACTGCGATCTCACCTCATGTTAAGTAATGATGCAGTCTATGATGGTAGCGGGCTAACCTGTTAGAAGCATGGCAGTTTTAGTAAACCCATACCCCTAATCGGTTTCTACCCAGCATCGTACTGGAAAGCTAAATCGCTTGGCGGCACGTCTTTGCCGGTAGGGTGGTAATTAGCCACGGCCGAAGCCTGCCACCAGGCCAGACCAGGGGAAATTCAGAAATTATAAATTCCCAAATTGACACTGCCGGGAACCCGGGACCTCCACATGTTAAGACAACAGCGCTCAATACTGCGCCAGGGAGGTTGTCAAATCAAATAAACTTTTGTGTATAAAGTGCTAAATAAATAAACTTTTTTGAATCGTCGAGTGAATCTACCACTGATTCGGAATGCCTTTGCTACCGAGAAAAATCAGCAAGAAACTCTTTTAACCAGATCATAACAAGCGGGTTGGCTTGTGATAAGTTTAAGGGTTCCGTACCCAAAGGGCGCCAACGGGACCCTATTACTAAGCCTCCGCTGTCCGTTGATCCGCCCGTCTGTCAGCGGGCTGTATCTCATGAACCGCAATAGGTACATAGTTGAAATTTGCACAGAATGTATATTTCTAATGCCGCTATAATATGAACAAGTAATAAAAATCTATTCTAATATTATAAATACGAAAGTTTGTATGGATGGATGTTTGTTACTGTAAACAAACGTAAATTGGAAAAAGGTACGGTTCCCGTGGGATAGATTTGTTTTTCAAAACGTAAGAGATCGACAAGATTATTTGCGTAGTGGTAGTGTACGGGTTAGAGAATGACATAAGGCTACTTTTTACCCGGAAAAATGCACGGTTCCTATGGGATAGGTTATAGGTATCCTACAGGAACCGTGTATTTCAAAGGAACTTCGTTAAAGTTCGAGAAATAGAGCTTTAGCGCATTCTCCTCAAGTAAATCAAACTTGATCAATTTGTTTCGGACTTCTGCTGCCAGAATTACAGCGCCCAAAAGGATGCTTTTTAAAATCATCACCCACATAGATCACATTCTGATCAGGCCGTCAGTTCTCATACACATCAAAATTTCCACGTGAACGAAGTCGCGGGCAACAGTTAGTCTATGCTAATATTATACATCTGAAAATTTGGATGGATGGATGTATGGATGTTTGTTACTCAATCACGGCTGAACGGATCTGGAGGAAATTTGGCACTGAATTAGATTATAGTCTGGAATAACAGTATAGGCTGCTGTCAGAAAATTAAATAGTTCCCGCGGGAACCAAAAAGCTTAATCCACGCGAACGAAGTCGCTGGCATCAGCTAGTACAATATAAATATTCCATCTTGGTGATTTTGAATTAGAGCATATATATTCAGCAACCTAGAAGCCTCCAAGCTAAGTACCACATACTTAGCTACGGGGCAGAGTCGAATCCACTTCACAAGTGAAGAGTCTTTCTGTATGTCGGTTTCAAGCAGTTCCGAGTTACCGGGCGGTCGAATAGTCACTAACTAGGTAGTATACCTACTAGGTTTTTGATTACACAGACTCTTGTCGTTTGCAAACTACCTGGCTCAATTTATATGCACTCTTAGGGTTCGTCCACACTGCGAAAAACACGATGTTTTTGTCACATTTCTGTAACTAGAAATCTAGACTAGAGGTATACGCACTTGTGAATAAAATTCGCGCGAAATCGGAACTCCGTATATATAAATCGGGAGAATAGCGATATTGCGAGATTGCGATAAAATGACGTAGCCTAGGGTTTAGACTTTAGATCGAGCTTTTTGGCCTAGGTGAAGGCGTACATATAGATTTACTGTACGGGTTAAAAACCTTTGATCCGGAAGGAACTTGGATTAGGTTTAATTTAGGTAAGTGCAAGAAGATTGTGATAAGCAAGACCGTTTACATTTGCGTATGTAACTTCGTGAGTAAAACTTACAAATATTATTGCGGTCTAAGGCCACGATTAAATTAAGTAATTACGGAATAATTTCACCAAAAGTCGGACGAAGTCGGAGTCTGAAATCGTCTAAATATACATACTTATAAAAGGAAAAGGTGACTGACTGATCTAACAGCTCTAACCACTGGATGGATCGGGCTAAAAGAGCAAAGGCGAACTTCCATACACCAAATTTATTGAAAAATTGAAAACAAAATGTCGTACGTGTGAAAAAAAAAATTTGAATAAGCGTCGAATTTTTTAAAAAAAATTAAGCTAAAAAAGGCGTAGACAGGACGTCTACGCCTTTTTTTAGCTTCATTTTTATCAAGAAAAGATTTTTGAAAATTCAATCCCTTAAGTCGTAAAAAGGTTTAAAATTTGTGTAATCCACCCGGACGAAGTCGCGGGCAAATCCTAGTCGTTCTATATATGTATATCTAAGTAATTAACACTACCTAATTTTGGGAAATGTCTATACAGTTCACGATCTTAGTTTCAACTTTCAGACCTACATATCTTCAGTACCAACCGCATCAAACTTTCCGAAGGTTTTCAATTTCTTATTCAACATAAAATCACTTTTCAGCAGAATCTTACTCCGGCCAGTAGACAGATTACCACCTTTGTCACTTTTCAATTTCCTTATTCAGTGAAGTAATGAAAAGGGGCTTTTATTCGTTGAACACTTTTTCATAGGTAAATTAAAAGTTGTCATTCTATTGTGCGGTTGAAACTGGGTGATGTGCAGTCGAGTGCACGATATTTTTTGTAACATTGTGGCAAATTCTGTTGTACACAAACTAAACAAAACTAAGTTCGAAATGTAGTGCTGTCACTTTCCATAGGGAGTTGTCATTTTGCTTTAGTGTTGTGTGTAGAATTAGGCTCGGTCCACACTGCAAAAAAAAAGACCTCGCGATTTTTTTATCACAATTCTGTAACACTGGAAATCATACGGGGGAGATATGACGCACTTGCGATTATAACTCGCGCGAGAAAAAATCTCTAGTTGGATACAAATTTCACGCGGTGCAGAAAGATTTATAATCGCACGAATATTTTGTACAGTATGGAGGAGTTGTACGACGCTCACCGCATTCGCAGTAGGTGAAATCGCGAGAATAAAAATCGCGCAGACGTTTTTTTCAGTGCGGGCCTAGCTTTAGCCACATTGACTAACAATAGATATACACGCTTGACACAATCATACATTTTTTCCTACCTCCCTGGCGCAGTGGCGAGCGACGTGCGCTTATAGTTAAGTGGTCGGTAGAGCCCGTGTTCGAAACCGGTAATTTCTAAATTGTTTTGGTCCGGTGGAAGGTTTACCGTCTTACCGGGGAAGATGTGCCGTGAAAAGATTTAGTATTCTGATAAGATGCCGCGAATAATTTGTAGTTAGACCTTCAAACAAGCAATCGTTCTATCGTGGAAGTTTTACACATTCGCCAAAATAGCTACAGACAAAAGAAACTTAAAGGTCTTCGCACGTTAAAAAGACTTGGCACCGACTGTTCTCCGACTCAATTCACAGTAAGGTAAAAGCACTAATGGCACTAATGATAGTGAACTAAAGGATGACACTTTCGAACAATCGTATCAAAAGATGAATTGAACTAAAAGGTTAGGTTTATCTACTTTTTATATAGAAAAATTTACAACTGTCTTATTATGCAATAATAATATTTTGATGGTTGAAATCAACTATGGAAGGAACTGAACACCTGCGAGATTCCTTAAGGTTTTTGTTGAGGAGGTTGAGTTTTTGGAGGTTACTTTTTTCAGTAAGGCTTTTTAAGTAAATATACAACTCTTGGCTAAGGGTTGTATATTTCGACACAACTAAATATACAACTGAATATACTTTTTGGCGGGCTTACTTAATAACGTAAGTAAGTGAGTAAGCCCGCCAACTCACATTGGAGCAGCGTGGTAGGTCCAAGCTCTATTTCCCTTTCTCCTATGAGAGTGGAGGCCTGTGCCCAGCAGTGGGACGTTAATGGGCAGTAGTGGTGGTGGGGTGATAAGTATAGTTATATAAGTCAAATCACATAATGTGATATGTGTGATTTGTTTTTAAAACAGCTTAACCACTGAGTTTGGGATTTCGTCAGAACCACGATCGAAGCGATAAAGATAGCTTTAATATTGAAGTAGCTACTGACAAAAGAGAGAGAAAGTACTGGCAAACGAATCCGGGACCTCCGCACGTTAAGACAACAGCGATCAACACTGCGCCAGGGAGGTCGTCAATAGCCTTTGGGAACGTGCCCGGCGATCAGCTGTCTCGAAAGTTGAAATTGCCAGCCTGCAGGAGTAACCAACGAGGAAGCACAAAGCAATAGGGATGATAACAACTCAATCAAATCAGCAACTCTTTATCAAACTTAAAAACGCGCTTCTAGTATGTATAACAGTTTGTATGAAATACATAGTTGTGACGTCATCAAAATTCAACCCACTTTTTTAAGGTGGAAGACAAGGGTCTGCCCGCGAAATTCAAATTTAATTTGGTTTTTCACAATTTGTAAACTAATACGACAAAGTAGGCATAAGGCATTCAAATTGCGCCCCTAGGAATATCATCTTCACAGGTTTATATAAAAATCTTTACTTAAAAGTGCCCAGTTTAAGAAATTAGTCAAAATAATGACTAATTTGTGAGTAACTCACGTCAAACTCATTATTTTGAAAGTAAAGATTATTATATAAACCTGTGAAGATGATATTCCTAGGGGCGCAATTTGAATGCCTTATGCCTACTTTGTCGTATTAGTTTACAAATTGTGAAAAACCAAATTAAATTTGAATTTCGCGGGCAGACCCTTGTCTTCCACCTTAAGAGGCCGGTTCGCGCCACTCGCAACTTCTATTCGAACCGCAAATATAAATTTGCCGGTATATTGCTATCTCTATTTCACTGATGACACATGATCGCGTTCAAGCGAGATAGCAATATGAGCTTACAGAATTTGTTATACATTTAGTCTTGTTCCGTGAATACCAAAAATGATGAATGAAAACTTATCGTGCTTTTTACTTCGTTTTGTTATTCTGTAACTTGACAATATAGGCTATGCTGCTGACCAATTAATACGTAAGATATCGTTGGTTTTAATATGAAACAAATAAGAGGGAAACATGTCCATCTTGTCGTAAAAATATGCAAAACGCAATTCATTTACATTTCATTTTAGGAAAGTATTTTGAAAACATATAAATCCAGGGGACTAGATAAATACAATTTGAATCCAAATAAACTCTCATTTTCGTGGAAATGTTTTCGAATTATTAATTATTTTGGTATTACGTTTGTATGGGCAATTCATTCTCCGCTGGCACCTTAAGTGAAAACTTCTTTAGTCGCGTTGAGCACTTTTTGGTAGGGGGTAAACTTGTGGATCACGTCACCGACACCGCATTGTTTCGAAGACAAAAGGTCTTAAATATTAATATATGTACTACATTCGTAATTAAACTTTAATGTATTCGTTTTAAGGTTTATATTTTTATTTTATTTTATTTTTAATTTTAAATATTCGTTTTTTTAAATCAATACTTTTAAATGGTTATCACACTTAAAACTAACCGAGGATGTGAATTTAAGGTCTTTTGGAAGACCCTTTATTTAATATATGAAAAAATATCCCACTTTGTTCCCATGTATCCTATCACAGTAAATTAAATGTACTCTAATAATAATGAGGTGTCAAGAATGAGGAGGAACAGGCCACAAAACTAACTTCCCATCCCCATCGAGAAGGTCCCAGCGAGAAGGTTAGCTCTGTACTCTTACTGTATGGCAAATTTATTGGAGATAGCGAAATTCCTATGACTATGCATTTGTGATGTGTAATCTGTGTGTGTAATAATGTGTGCAAAAACTCCATGTTTTTTATTAAAGAAAAAGTTGTCTTTTTCATAACAAAATTATTCATAATTATAGTAAACCTAGCTGGTGCCCACGACTTCATCCGCGTGGTTTAAATTTTTTGATTCCCGCGGGAACTCCTTAATTTTTCGGGATAAAAAGTAGCCTATGTCACTGTCCAGGTCCTCCTCCTATACCCATGCCAAAAATCACGTTACGAAACCCATGAACATTTTGTATGGGAAAATCAAGGGAAAATGTTTTTTATTTTATTTTCTCGACAATTTTCCAAGGTTTTTAATAGTTATTCTGCTATTCGGGACGGAGACAAATACAACAAATCAAAAACCATGAAAGTCAGTCCAGCCGTTCTAGAGTTATAAGTGTTCGAACAAACCCGACTTTGTTTTATATATATATTTTTTTTAATCCACTACAAGCTGGCCCTTGACTGTGATCTCACCTGATGGTAAGTGATGATGCAGTCTAAGATGGTAGCGGGATAACCTGTTAGGGGCATGGCATGTTTTATATATTAAGAAGATTAAGCCAATATTGATTAATATTTAAATTGTTTGACATTCTACAGTAATGTTTATTAATAACTTTATAAAAATTATAAGTAACTGATAATTTTAACTTGGGCCCATATTTAATTTACTTTTTTTATACCAGACAAATTTTGGATTAAAATTTTATATTATTATTATTATATTGTCATTCTAAATCATTTTAAATTTAGTGTAATATAATTTTGCACCACTGTCTCTGACAGAAGATTGTGTACGGGAAGTTTCTACTTATACAACTGTTATTACCTAGAATTTTGCAAAATAAATGATTTATGATTTTAATATAATCAGTAAGTAATAATTTATTTTTGACATAGGCATCATTCCTATTACAGTCAATTCACAGACCAACACATATGTATGTCAAACAGTTATTCGATGAGTACAGATTTGATTTGTTAATAGGCATCATTTATTGAAGTCAGTACTTATGCAATGCAATGTCCACTTTGAGACATTTTAAGCATCATTAAAGTCACGATTTCTTATCATCAATTCAATTTTATGTGTCAAAATGGGGACAACTGTTGTTCTATGTTTTCGAATATTTTATTGATTAATATTATTTACTTATCGGGTCACAAATTGATAGAGCGCACATTCGTTATCTTTGACGTCCTAGGTAGCGCAGTGATTAATTCTAAAGTAGGACATCTCGGGTTCGATTTCTGGATGGTTAAACTTGGGAATTTATGATTTTTAAAATCGTCTACAGTTTTTTCTCTATGCTCATTTTCGAAATTAGGAGATCCTTAGAAGAACTAGCGTAACTGAATATATAGCTTTATGGGTTGCGAAGCTGAAGTGGCATTAGACGGATATAGTTCTATCTAAGAATTACTAGACGTTGTCCCAAGGCGGGTAAGCCCTATAATGGGCAAACCCACCAGGTGCACGGACAACCGAGTCGCAGGGAGCCACTGTATCCAGACGGGGGGCAAGAACATTTTAAGCAGGAGACCTTTCTATCGGTTGACATCGACGATGATTTCTTAATCGACTCATGCTTATGTTAAAAATATGATTAAATAGAGGGTTTTCCAAAACACCTAAAATTCACGTCTAAGTTTGATAACCATTTTTATCTTAAACTAAAGACTTAGATAAACTTTGGATTAAAGAAAAAAGTGCGTTGAAATTTAATGACGTCACACCTATGTATTTCATACGAACTTACATATTATTAACGCGTTTTTAAGTTTGATTAAGAATTGCTGATTTGATTGAGTTGCCATTATCCCTATTGCCAACCTCCTGATGAAGTCGTGACTCGTGATCCTTTCTGGTACGACGCTGCTTAGAAAACGATCAACTGTACTATGGGTTTAATAAAAATATTAAAAGTTATAAGCTAGATAATCACTAGTAAATCACTTACCAACAGGTTAAAGTCAACTCTCAACCACTAGTTAAGTTATAAGGTGTATGTTAACTTTTATATAGTTTTTATGTTTAAAACAATAATATATCTAATACAGAAGATCGAACGGCGAACGTCCGTATTTTAATGAATTAATGCACTCAATACAGTTACTCATAATCTTAAAATATTATTTGCCAGTAGCAGTCCACGACCTCTCTCGAGGGTTGTGCTGGAAACACTGAGAGTCTGGAGTGAATGATATAATAACGTCACCTGTACATTTTTCTGAACGATGAATTTCCTGGAACTGTGTAACTAACTTTGACGCCGCGAACTTGGTAGGTAAATTGTTACTTACTTTTGTACTGTATACGTCACCGTAAAATTGTAAAAACCGTTAGATTGTAATCTAACACTTTTTATCTCGATAGATTGTAAACTGTCGAAAGATTGTGAATCGTTCAATGTTCTGAATGTACATTTTTGAAATATTTATTTTACTAGCATCAGCTAGTAAATGCTGCGTGATTTGAGGTTTTTTGGTTCCTGCGGGAACTCTTTAATTTTCCGGGATAACAAGTAGCCTATGTACTATTCCAGACTATAATCTATCTTTGTGCCAAATTTCAGCCAGATCCGTTCAGCCGTTGGGGCGTGACTGAGTAACAAACATCCATACATCCATCCAAACTTTCGCATTTATAATATTATACAAGCAATTGCCCGCGACTTCGTCTGTGTGGTTTGAGGTTTTTTGGTTCCCGCGGGAACTCTTTAATTTTCCGGGATAAAAAGTAGCCTATGTGCTATTCCAGACTATAATCTATCTCTGTGCTAAATTTCAGCCAGATCCGTTCAGCCGTTGGCGCGTGATTGAGTAACAAACATCCATACATCCATCCAATTTACCATATTAGTAAGATTAGTAAGATTTACGTTTCCTTGTCTCTTTCTTGTAGGTTAGGTCAGGGTTCGACATAAATAAACAGGTAGTGCACTTAGGTTTTATCGGGTTAATATACCTAACAGATTACAATTTACCGAAAAATAATGCGTTAAATTGTAATCTTTCGACAGTTTACAATCTCGCTAGTTAGATTATAATCTAATGGTTTTTACAATTTTACGGTGACATATATATTTCTTTGTAGAACATATTATCACAGTTGTAGATATTATGTTCTTTCCTGCCAGTCACCCGACGGAGACGTCTAGACAGACAAACGCTGCGAGGCGGAGACAGGGGTGAAACGGCAGGGGATATCTCCAAGCTGGCAAACTCTTCAATACACATTCTAGCACAAAAATAATATGCAGCTTGGTGGTGTACGAAAGTGTAGTAACTAGCGAGGCCCCTACAATTTATATAAGCGTCGATCCACTGTAAGGATATAATATAACTACATAAGCTGTGCTGGCAGGAACTATTAAGAAAATGCTAGCAACAAAAAAACTTACGCTGAAGTTTCTCGGAAGCGGAAAGTCCTGCCGAAGTCTACACGTCCTGCGCCTATTCAGATCTTAGAGGACAAGAAAGGTGACGCTGATGGATTCACCTTAGTCGAGATGAAAAAGCGTAGACCGAAGCAGAACCGAAATAAATGTGGTACCACTGTACCACATTTATTTCGGTTGTTTGTCAATGTTTGTTTACAAACAAACCCCGTCAATGTTTGTTTACAAACAAACAATGACGGGGTTTTGAATTCCCAACAGTTTCCAATTTTAGTGAAGAAGAGAAAGCAACAACCGACACTAATTCGAAATTTACGTGGTAAAACGCTGACGAGTAATACCACCTTGATAGCGGTGATGCCTAACATCATGATTTGTATATACAAATACAAACAATACAAATGCTTTATTTCCAAAAATGTTCTTAAAAGGTAACAAGGTGCATATTAACAAACAAGTAAAATCTTAAAACTAATAAAAATTTTGGTTTAGCTGTTTCCGTTTCAACTCATGTACCCCTTATATGCTTAGCTGTGGACCTCACACTAGGAGACCTGTATCGTGAGGTCCTGATATAGGAAATTACAGTGCGATATACTCGGCCGGGGGTTGATTACAAAATACAGAAAGTTGCAAAGGTAAACTACCTAATGAATCAAATCAAAATAAAGCAATATTTACATAGAAGTTTAAAGATTAAAATTCATCAATACACAAATGATACATGTTAAAGTAATGGTAGAAATAAAATCAATAATAATATATAAGTAAATAGATAAATAGATATTAATGTGAAATAAATATATAGCATACTGTAAATTAAATTAAATTACATACATTAAATTAACGACTTAAGTAGTAGTTCAGTGTCTTCATAGGAGAGTGTGTTAAACCAAGATATTAACTTTTCTTTAACAATCTTCAAAGTTAGTTCCTTTAGATCGATAAATTTAAGTACCCTATTATAAATATATGTGTCTAAGTATGGCGGGAAACGTCTTGCAAATGCTGTGTTTGTGCGAGGCATGATTGCTTTGTACACTCTTTTTCTTGCCAATTCAGTTCGGTCAGGCGCGTTAAGCATTTCAGAGTGTTTCATCAGGGTCATTTTTAGAATAAAGAGTTGACGGACATTTAAAACTTTAGCTTCTTTGTAGAGAGTTGTAGTACGGTACCTATATGGCTTTTTTAGCATAACCTTTATAACTGATCTCTGAGCTCTCTCTAGTTCAATCAAAAACGTTTTTGCCGCACCGCCCCAAGAAGATATACAATATGTGAGCAAAGACTGGCACAGTGCCGAATATACTAATTTTAAGTACTAGTTTTTATGTTAGCTATGTGTCGAAGTTTTTTCATTATACCGATAATTTTACGTATTCTAGTTGACAGGGACTGAATATGGTGTTTAAATGAGAGGTTGTGGTCAATGTGGATACCTAAGTATTTAATTACATTCACCCTCTCAATCTCTTGAGAGATATCTCTCATATCTCGCATAAAGTCAGAGACGGCCAAAGCTAATAGTACATCCTGGACCACCTCTGCAAAAATATGTAATATCGCGAAGATATGTTTGTTCGCAGATCTAACATAAGTGCAGCTTTCTCTCCATAAACTGAAGTCCAGTAGAACTATGTACATACTTCAGCTCTTACGTTCCAACTGTTCCGGCATGGTGCAAAGATGTGTTCATCAGTGCAGACTTTTGGCCTGAGGGCATAGTATACCGTCGTTACAGGGAAACGAGAAGGAATCTTCTTCTGTTTTTTATGACTATATATACTTATTTTTAGAATTGTATTTATAGTATCACCTCCTCACGTTAAAACTATGTCACTGCCAGCACTCAAGTCATACTTGTGGCTTTTAGAGAAGTGCTTCTACTCGATTAATGACTACTTAGATCCCTTCAGATGACCTAAAATACTGTGACTTTTTATTAATGTATTTTTTAAATAATTGTGCGTTAAATTAATAGAATAATTATTGCAATTAATGTGATATTTATCAATATGCGTCATGCTACTTGACATTATTTATATTAAAATAATATCATGTAACTCTTTGATACAGCCAAATTTACACGCCTGGCATGGCAATACACTGTGACGTTTTTTTTGTAAAACCACCTATAGGCCGACCGTTTAACTCGCGTATCGCCTGCGCGGTAAGAAGGGAGCGGGGGGAGATGTTAAATACTTGAAAAAAGATACTTATTATTTTATTCTTTACCAACAATGTCTATCTCGAGATAAATCTATGGATTATTGACTCCGTGTGTAGCGTTACCCGCGCCCGCTCCCTTCTTACCGCGCAGGCGATACGCGAGTTAAACGGTCGGCCTATATATAACGTTTAATAAGCAAATAAATATTCTTATTCTTATTATTCCAGCTTGGTGCAAAAATGTGTTGCTCAGTGAGGACTTATGGTCGGATTTCCCCAGTGTTGACAGTTTCAATAACATAAATAATCTACTCTCAGCTTTCATTAGATTATGTTAGCACTAGACCATGCCCGCGACTTCGTCTACCTAAATTTATAGTTCTCGCGCGCGTAATAGGTTTATTAAGAATTATGTGAGATCATAATAAGCTGTTATCCCGCCCTAGGTTTTAAGCTATCTCTGCACCAAATTTCGTCAATATAGGTTAAACGGATGGATCGTAAAAAGGTTACAGACTGGGCACACTTTTGCATTAGTAGGTACTAGATAATGCCCTCGACTTTGTCAGCGTGGGCACATATTTTTAAAAAAAATCCTTTTCCTAGGGAACGCGTGGAGGTATCAAGTTGAAATTAATATCTAATACTTAGGTCTACGGTCCCTTGGAGCTGTAAAAAATCAAGCTTCCAAGTCAATGAATAATATGGCCATTACACTCACCAATAAATCAAAACCTATATGGTACTAGGTACTTCCCATTGACATCTTACTAATATTATAAACGCGAAAGTTTGTGAGTATGTAGCACTAATCATCGCGGACTTTCTTTTAGAACTTTTTAAGAAGCACAATTCCACCATACATTGTTTTCGTGAAACTTTTACTATTTACGCAGCCCACGCCACGGAAGCGCTCAGAGATTAGGATTTTTTCCGACTTCATTCAAATTATTGCAATTTTCGTAGGGATCTCTAATTTATTTGAAAATAAAATACTCATGTGTTACTCGCTGATAAAGTAGCTTTCTAGGAGTGAAAGAATTTTTAAAATCGGTTGAGTAGTTTTTGAGTTAATCCATTACAAAGAAACAAACAAACAAATTTTTCCTCTTTATAATATTAGTTTAGACTTTAGATTAATCATTTACTTAGTAGTATTTAGTACTACAAGTAATAATATTAAGTACTTATAGTATTATTTTATTCTACTACAAGTTATCACACATGGATGGTAAGTGACGATACAGTCTAAGATAGTAGCGGGCTAAGCTGTTATGGCAGTAATATTAAACCCATAGTCGGTTTTTAATCAGCATCGCACCAGAACGCTCAATCGCTTGGCAGTACATCTTTGCCTGTACGCTGGTAACTAGCCACGGCCTAAGTCTTCCACCAGGCCAGACCACAGAAAATTCAGAAATTATAAATTCCCAAATTGACCCTGCCAGGAATCGAACCCGGGGCCTCCCACTTGTATGACCACAGGGCACACTACTGCGCCAGGGTGATCGTCAACATCAAAATTGTATTTTTAATTCCTGAGAGTACTCCAGCAGAGATAAGGATTGCAGCCTAAGCCCTTCCCTGGGATAAAACCTATGTCCATGTTACCGTAAGATTGTAAAAACCGTTAGATTGTAATCATTGTAATCTAACTAGCGATATTGTAAACTGTCGACAGATTACAATTTAACGCATTATTTTTCGGTAGATTGTAATCTGTTAGGTATATTAACCCGATAAAACCTATTTATGTTGACACTCAGTCCATTGAGCGGTTCACAATCTGTCGACAGTTTACAATATCGCTAGTTAGATTACAATCTAACGGTTTTTACAATCTCACTGTGACATCTATACCAAATATCATCAAAATCGGTTGAAAAGATGGTCCATAAAAGCGTAACAGACAGACACACTTTTGCATTTATAATATTGAGTAAGTAGTATGGATTCAGTCCTAATCAAACTATTTTAGAAATTCATAAGTTGCATAAGGAAAGTGTGGACTCTTCTGAATTTTCAAAAAGATATGTTATATATATACACATGTTTGTTGAGGTTTTGAAAATCCCTTTGAAACTCTTTGATTTTCCAGCATGAAAAGTAGAATCTGTACCAATTATTTTATCCACTAGAAGTTAGCCTTTGAGTGTGATCTCACCTAATGGTAAGTGAGATGTTAGCAGGTTAACCTATTAGGAGTATGGCAGTTATATTAAGCCCATACCCCCTAATCGGTTTCTTCATGGAGTTGTACTGGAACAGTAAATCACTTGGCGGCTCGTCTTTGCCAGTAGGTTGGTAACTAGCCACGGCCGAAGCCTCCCACCAGACCAGACCAGGGAAAATTCAGAAATTATAATAAATTTCCAAATTCCTATATCTAATTAATGCCTGCCCTGGAACTCTGTTCTGGTTCTAAGGGTAGTAGTTTACTGCATTCTTTGGCTATACAAGACCACCCACCTTACTATGTACTACACAATTACTTAGCTGTGTGAAGACAGATTACTCATGGTTTGAGTACTATGCATTTTCAAACTAGATTTAGCTTTTTAGTGCAATTTTAACGCTAACTAGTTAACTACTTTTATGAGCTCAGTAAAACTTTTGCAATTCTTCATTTTAACATATAAGTACTCAATTTATCAATTATTTACACATTACTATATATCCAGCTGACGATTGCTCTGAAATTGTAAGTTTCTGATAATAATAATCACTTGAGCTTAAAAACAGCAACAATACAAGTAAAATGCATTTAAACATAAAATTCGTGATTATAATCTAAACCGTATCTGATTATATTTATTTAGTGGCTTTAGCCTTTAAAATTAACCATCTATAAAATGTATGAACGAGTATTGCATGGAGTGTTTTACAATAGCTTCCAAACATACTATTATACGTGACTCTGAGTAAACGCTCGACTATTTTAATCATATCTCGTGAATAATGTAAATAAGATGAACGTCGGGGTAAAGTAAATAAACGCATTAAATCCATCAGCGACCAAAGCATACTCGAACTAGAGGGGCCCTTCATAGCCCGTAGTGTAATTTATTTATGTTTGACCAAGTGCAGACCGAAACAAAGGGAAAACAACTCGATCCCATACATCTTTCGGCACCCTTGAAACGAGCATACGCAGTCTAACCCTAAAATAAGTTACTGTTTCACCCACCTTCTAACTCCAACGCCAGGTACACAGGTGAAGCACGGTAACATGGATAAATTACCATAACGTTGTCCTAGCACATATAAAATCACCAGCCATAACTCGAAAGTTTCAACACTGTACGGCACAAATCACTCGCTAATGTCCAAATATCACCATTTTATACCAATGTTTAGTTATGAGAATATAAAAAAAAGATTGCACGATACGAAATAAAATTATTGTTTTAGTACAACTCCTAAATCGACCTCAACACAAAGCTCCGCTCCTGCTCCGCTCGCTCGTACACGTAGTAAAGTTCAACCTGAAGTTTTCGCTAATTCCTGAATGAGAAATGCTCAGAGCGTGGAAAGAGAAAAAGATATACTCTATGGCCACGAAAAGAAGCTCTATGGCTAAGAGTAAAGTGACGATGTGCCGAAACACAGATTAAAAATGTTGAATCGAATCGAAATCGAATGATATATGAACATGGAACTAATAAGTACGTAGTACTTATTAGTTCCATGTATATGAATGAGATTGGTGAATGATATTCGAGTACAAAGAGTACAAGGATTAACGTGGCTAGGTTGGCATCATGGTCGTTCTAATTACAAGGGAAAAAGTACTCTGTAGAACTGGCTTTACGGCTCTGGGTTCTAATTTTCTTTCTGGCAATTTTTTAAAGGTGGAAGACAAGGGTCTGCCCGCGAAATTCAAATTTAATTTGGATTTTCGCAATTTGTAAACTAATACGACAAAGTAGGCATAAGGCATTCAAATTAGTCAAAATAATGAGTTTGACGTGAATTACTCACAAATTAGTCATTATTTTGACTAATTTGCTAAACTGGGCACTTTCAAGTAAAGATTTTTATATAAACCTGTGAAGATGATATTCCTAGGGGCGCAATTTGAATGCCATAAGCCTACTTTGTCGTATTAGTTTACAAATTGTGAAAAACCAAATTAAATTTGAATGTCGCGGGCAGACCCTTGTCTTCCACCTTAAAGAGCAACGGCAAACTACCATACATGAATAGTATTGAGAAAAAAAATTATGTACATGTGTGAAAAAAAAAATATTTTTATAAATGGCTACATCTGTAAGTATTTAATCTGAGTTACAGTGCCTAGTGCACGTCACAGATCTGCTTTTCTTTATCCTTTAAATAGCTCTAAATAACAAAGCACCCTTGTCTTTTAGTTTGATGGAACATGAACTTTGATGCCTATAATCATTGGATCGTGATTGAATTATTTAAACACTCATATCATCATCTCAGTCATGAAACGGCACTAAATTTTTTCCGTCTTGGCAACACTGTATAAAATCAAAAGTCCGCAAAAGTCTGTGCTCTGTGGTCAGAATTGCAGTATAGCATGCCTAAATAAATTTAATACTTGTGGCATGTTTGACAAAGTAAATGCATTGTAATTATTTTTGAAGTGAAAGCTTCTTAAGCCGCGTTGAGCACTTTTTAGTAGGGGATAAACTTGTGGAAGCGCGTCACCGTCACCGTGACCGACACCTTCACCGACACCTCGCGTTGTTTATTTATTTTATTTATTACTATTATTAGACAATAGGTCATAAATATACAGTAGGTAGTGGATCTTGGGAAGACGATGTTTTGGGCGAACAATTGATTGTAGAGTCTGTTCAGTAAGTCAGTTTAGTTACATGGGTATTACAAGGCAATTGAAAAATAGTATAAAGCAACACTGTTAAAGAATTATCGATAAATCAAACGAATGTGAGAAACAGTCCAACTCTTCAAAAAATACTTGACAGCAATGGGGTATTTGACTGATTTTATCAACAATATATTTCTTTTGTTATAATTTTCAGTATTTCATAATTCATATGGAAATCTCAAAAATTAATTCAAAAAATTAAAACGCCGCGTAAACGCTCCCTTTGAGAACATGTGTTCACATGACTACTATGACGTAACTATGAAGAAAAAACGTAAACAAAGTGTGTGATATTCGAGAGTCCCTTGATAAAAACTTTTTTTAGAGATTGTTTCATGACGCTATGGTTTACCAATGGTGTGTAGTACCGCAATGTACAAACAAGTCTTCAAAAACTACAGAAAAACTGTTTATAAGTTTTCCAAAGAAAGCCAACGTACGGAAGAAGTGATTGAAGAGGTCACATATTATGTAGAGATGATAGTACTTACTTATTACTTAGTGGTCACCTCAAGTGTTTATTTTTGCGAGGATCACTTTGATGTGAGTTTTACACTATCTATCTAATAAACTATTACTAAATAATTATATAATGCTCTAAAAATGTGTACCTACTTCACCTGTTCTGTTTGAGGTTAGACATGTCCGTTTGTAGTATGTTTATTAAATATTTACAAACACTTTACTTAATAAGTAATAACTAATTTAGTTATTTTACCCAATTTATGTAATTCAATTATTTCATTAGAGTGGAATTTGCAATCAAAACTTATTATGGTCTACTTATTACAGTTGAAGAAGACTATTCTAACCTACAACCAATACAAAATGGGCTTCAGTGAAAGACTTTACATCGCAGATGGAGTTAAAGGTTAGACCTCATACAAGAAAGTATGGAAGAGGCTCAGACTATTATGAAAATTCTACTGAAACGAGTAACCAAGTTGATGACAATGTGATAGAAGAAGCTGTTGCTTCAGAGTCCATATACCTAAAATAAAATTTCTAGCAAATTGGTCTAAAATCTTTGTATGTTATGATGAACAAAAAGTTGATTAATTCAAAAATTTTATTTCGAGAAATGCATATTAAAAGGTATTATAACAGCTAAATTGTGTCGGTTTGTTTGCTATCTTTTCATAGCTCGCACATCTGTTTAACCAATTATGATGAAATTTGTCACACAGATAGCTTGCATCCCATAAAGGACATTGGCTACTTATTGTTCCCGATAATCACAGAGTTCCCAGATTTTTGATTTAATTTTGTGACTTAATCAGAATGGATTTAGGTTTTATTTTGGAATTCCACGAAATCCTTTCTATAGTACTAGTCAACGTTATAGAGAGAACCTACATACAAAATTCTAAGTTTGTAGACATTCATGTATAATTTTAGTATTTTTGTAGATCCACTAGGTGGCTGTGCAATTTGCATTGTTTGTCAGTAAGTTAAGGTTTCATATGTATAAAAAAATATTTTTAATGAATATTTTGTCTTTTCAGAAACCACAAACACGTCATGATAAAGGAATGAACACTCAACCAATCGCAACTGCTGGTAAATCTGCCCAAATTTTAAAGATGCATCACAGAAGCAAGGCAGTACAGACTATGACTGTGACAAAAGATTTTCTCGGCATGAATGGTATTCCAAACAAAGGGTAGATTCACTTGACGATTCGAAAGTACTTGTAAAAGTTTATTTGAAAAAAAAAAAACATTTGAGTTTCAGTGAGTTTGTTAAATAAATCAATGAAATATAAATATGATTTTTATTTTAGCTATCTACATATTATGTCATTTATAATAACCATTAGTGCTAGTCTATGTTTGTGCTACGAAACAATAATGGGAAGATATTAGATTTCCAAAAGGAAGCTACATTGTTTAATAAATTGCAAACATACCTATTCATTTTCATAAGGTACAAATGAAATATCTAGGTACATTTTTAGTTGACTTGCCAACACAAAAATAACTTTTATGTTGCTTTCTTGTTGTTTCCGCGACTGCAGTAACAATATTAATGTCAATCATTTCACTCATCAATTCTACAAATTTGTTAACTTCATTATTCATTATCTCCCTGTTTGACTAGATGAAGTGATGTAGGGAAAACTGCTTAATATAAGTAAACTTGTGGTCATAGTGATTTCTGACCAGTTCAGTACTGCTAAAAGATGATGTTGAAGGATGTTGAGTGTGTTTTTTATTAGATATTGCTCCACTGTAATAAATTTCATGGTAGTGCCTACTCTGGATAAAGTAGATTTTTTCCATTAGCACTCAACAGAGGTACTTGAAGGTTATTCACTACGCCGGTGAGTCCACATCAAAAAGTATCGAAATTATTCAGTTAAGCTATTGGGGTGGCTAGAATACACAGCTATAGAATATAAGACAAATTAGCGATAGTGGCGCCTCAATTTTTTCTGCTCTTTTTTTTGCCAAGATAGATACATTCACACTTCATCGTGGATGTAATAAGTACTTACGTTGCACTTCATAGACTACCATGAATAATCCAACT
This sequence comes from Erebia aethiops, assembly GCA_923060345.2. Taxonomy (NCBI): domain Eukaryota; kingdom Metazoa; phylum Arthropoda; class Insecta; order Lepidoptera; family Nymphalidae; genus Erebia; species Erebia aethiops. The sequence continues at coordinate 19,860,556 of OV281079.1, read as the reverse complement.
CGAATATTTTGGTTGGTACTGGTTTGGTTGGTACCTAGTCTATGTTCCACTCTGGTCGGTGTTCCACACCACCGACCAGAAAAAAAAGTTCCACACTCGTGCGATGTTCGCGGACGGCTGCCAAACAAAATCAAAAATCAAAATCTGCCTGCTGTATTGGTCTGTATTCTGTGCGTGGACGGCTGGTGGACGGAGTGTGAACTGCGATCTGCATTCTGAATCTGCGGTTTGCCATCTCCGTTCTCTTTTAATATTAGACCAAGTTTAACAGTTTTAATAAATCTTACAATATGGCTAATATAGCCGCTAAACGTATCAAAAGGGAGTTTAAAGAAGTGGCCAGCAGTGAAGAGGTAAGGTTGTCAAATAAATTCTCATATTAATACTATCGTCCATGGAACTTTTTTGTCTAAATACATAAATAAACTTGCACTTTTGTGTCGATCAATGTCATATTTTTTGTGTATTCACTGTTGCATGGCGTATTTGAAATCAAATTAGCTTAGTTTTATGCGATCACGAACCGCGTGCATGATTTAGCAGGTTAAGAGATTTTGTTTGAATTACCCTCGTAATCTGGGTACTTTGTCCTAACACAAATGCATCGAAAAAAATATAATCGTTTTACGCATATGAAATTACTTCTATTAATAAAAACAGTTACGTAATCAAAGATATCAATTCATTTATGTTTGATTGATTCTGTATGTAATTAAATTATATGACAACTTTGTATACTAGTAAGTAACTGTTAATAGGACAGATAGACAACTTTCGCTATTTAACTGTTCTTAGGATTTATAGGACAGATTATTGTGTGTATTTCTATATCTCAATCAAAAAATTTGTTTACCATGTTTCTTAATGTTAACGTTTTTAATGTTCCGGTATATAGGTATTTTACAGAAATCTAAATGTAGGGCTCTAATCTTTACCTCTCACTCGCACACTATACCTTTCAATACTTCACTTGGGTACTGCATGCAAAAAAAACTATCAAAATTAATTACACACTGCAGTCAAGAGAATTTTGTAAAGAAATTATTATTTCTGTTACTTACTGTTGTACTGTTAATTTCTTGGCTCCACTATAGAATGGTGAATGCTTTTTTCATTATTCGGTGGTAATCATTGGAAAGAAATAAGAGATTTAATTTTATATATAACTTTTAATTAATATTCTGTCAATATATATTTACTACTTTATGGTCATTTCCATGTTGATACTCAATGGAAAATTTAATAATTTGAGATCTCCACTAATACACATTTATGCAACTTGAAACTACAGATATTTAATAGAGCAAATGTAACTACGAGTATCAACATGGAAACCACCATGAAGTCATAAAAATATATTGACAATATATTGAATTAAAAGTTATAAAATTAAATATGTTATTTCTTTTCTTTTCATTTTATGAATGCAGATTCAAGCTCAGTAATTTAGTCAGAATTGGCTAAGGACTATTTTTAAGTGCATATTTTTTTTTCCTGTGTTTATCTGCAATCAGCATCTAAGTATCAATATATATGTAGGTACTAGATGGGCCCTACCATAGACCTATCCTTGTCCCCGCCATAGCCTTGTCCCACATTTCAGACTGGATGGCGTTAGTAAATTAGGTCCATATTCTTTGTTTGACAGGGCCTGTCTATGTAAATTGAGGTTGCTGGCAGCTGTTGCTGGCAGTGGCAAGTTTAAGCAGATTTGTTCATTGATGAGTGTATCCTCCGCCTTCCTCATCCACCCGCTTCCTGCCACCTTCTTCAGGTCATCGGACTAGTCTGGCCCATTAAATTTCACTCGCTTTAAAGAAGAAAGGTAGAATCTTGATATTTTAGTTCTTCTTCTTTGGTGATGCGGGTTTGCAATGAGTCCCGGTATCACTTAAACCATTGCCGATCTATTGTGTGGGGATAGAAAGAGCATTTGCTTGTTTGGTCTAAATCCACCTTTAGAAAATGCTCAAGTCAGTATGAACAGTTCTTAAGATATATGAACACTTTTTTATATTTACATTTTAAAATCATTTGTTCCCAAATATTTTGATCTTGAAAACTGAAAGTACAGCCAAGAAATTGCAATAACATAATATTTCCTTTGGTGACAACTTATTATCTGTAAACCAAAAAAAGTTTGGCGCATAGCCAATCACAATATTAACAAACAAAGGGTAAAAATTTTAACATGTTAGCAGAATTCCCTAAATAGAATGAAACAAAGCCCAATTAGTTATTATTAAGCCCTTAGTAACAATATGGAAGATTAGTAAGTTAGACTAGATTTTTTTTTTCTTATCGTGATCTGCGATCAGTCCAAGGACTATAAGCAAATGAGTTGAAAGGGTGATTTGTCGTTTAGAGCTGATCCTCATATAGGAGTCAGGACTCGTTAGTCATTCAACCCAGGTCGAGTATGCATTTTCTTTTAAGGCGTCTTGGGAAATCCTCCACCAGGAGTCTGTTGGCTAGCGGAGTTGGATGTGCCAGGAGCCGTTCCTTATAACGTTTCGCTAACCCCCGGAATTCCTCCTTTATTGTTTGTATTTGCAGGTTTTGGTGGAGTTCTTCATTTGAGATAAACCATGGCGTGTTAGCAATTGAACGTAGGATAATATTTTGCATTCTTTGTAGGATGTTGAGGCTGGAGTCGCATGCACTGCCCCACAGTTGTGCTCCATAGGCCCAAGCTGGCTTCAAGATTGACGTATATATTAGTAGCTTATTATCCACTGATAGTTTGGAGTTTCTACCCAGTAGCCAATGGAATGTTTTGTACCGGATGTTAAGTTCTTCTCTTTTCGTCTTGATGTGCTTTTTCCACCTCAGTCTTCTGTCAAGATGGAGACCCAGGTATTTCACGTGGTCATTGTGAGGCAGTGTGTTGCTACCCAAATTAACTGGTGGGCAGTTTCCTTGTTTTAGCGCAAATGTTACATGCACTGATTTATTAGCGCTTGCCTTAATTCTCCAGTTCTGTAGCCAGGTAGAGATCTGGTCAAGTCCTTGTTGCAATAGTGCAGAGGCAGTTGCTGCATTTTTGTGACTAGCTAGGATAGCTGTATCGTCTGCAAAAGTTGCTGTAGTAATGTTCGGCATGGTTGGCAGATCTGCAGTGTATATTGTGTACAGAGTAGGTCCAAGAACAGATCCTTGTGGCACTCCAGCACTGATGTTGTAGAAATTTGATGTAGTGTCTCCTTCCTTTATTTGGAATATTCTTTCAGACAGATACGAAGCTAAGAGTGGGACATAACTGTGTGGTAACCGATTTTAGCTTAAAGAGGAGGCCCTTGTGCCAGACCTTATCGAATGCTTGTTGTATGTCCAAAAATGCAGAGGAGCAATATAATTTATATAAAAGTTAGACTAGATTAAGTAACTAAGTAAGTAGACTCTACTTAGTTTTTAAAAATTACTAACTATCCATAATATTCCATACTAATATTATAAATTGCGAACGTCCCTCTGTCTGCTAAGCTTTGATTGACCATCTTTTCAAGTGATTTTAACGAAATTTTGGATACCAAATAATGCTAACAATACATAAACATGTATACACATTCAGAGACCCTTTCACATTAATAGTATTGGTAGTATGGATACAAAAGTGTGCCTTTCTTTAGTCTCTGTTTTACCCCAGAATGTAGCTAATCTCTGTACCAAATTGTGTCAAAATCGGTCGTGAAAATGTTGGTGACAGACAGACATGCTTTCACTGTTTAGTAAATGTTAACACTCAGCTTGATTCTTGTGTATGAGAATTTTGAAAATCTTTGAATGCAATTTTCATTGTCTTTACTGTTGATGACCTATCATAGCACAATCGTAGCATCATCATTCCTTAGAACAAATTCCATCTCTAATAGTGCTTCATATAAAATTATACCCTTTATAGTAATAAAACAATAATAATGTCCTCCCGACCGAATTTCGGCCACGTCGGCCTAACTAGCCATCTGCCTAGCCATCTGCGCAGGAGATATTATAGTGCACAAGTGCATACACAGGTGCACTCTCTATTCCTTTACTCTCATTGCCCAATGGGACGAAAAATCCGACATGATCGATGAGAGGGCTGGCGCATTACCATGGCAGGACCGAAGGCTCAACGTGCTCTCTGAGGCACGGCCAACTTCCTACTTCCAGGCTAGTACTGAGAATTTCTTGCCAGTAACATCCAATATTTGTTATAAAACCCTTTATAGTATACTGAACATGAAAACTATTGCTTACATACATAGTACAATCATACATCTAATGGATTGAAGCTATTCAGCCATAATAGATAATAGTCAAAGTTCAACTAGTTTGAAGCGCTCCTATTAGGAAATTCAATGTATTGATCACTACTAGATGCACTGCTTTAATATGGATTCCCTCCATAAACAAGACTCAAGAGGTATTCTTCAATGATTAAACATGTCCAGGAAGACAGTACTTTTTAAATTAAAATTCTTAAATTAATTTACAATTAAGTTAAATTAAATTTTTAAATCAAATTAAAATTCACAAAAAGTATAGCCCAACCCGCATTGCAGCAGTATGGTGGGTCTAAGCTCCAATTACCTCTCTCCTAGGAGGGTGGAGGCCTGTGCCCAGCAGTGGAACGTTAATGGGTTGTTGTGGTTACAAAAATTAATGCATAAAATTTGAAACAATAATACTTTTGTCAAAAGTTAATTGGGTTAGTATTGGATCAATTTGGCAGTGGTACACCTGTGTGTCTTGTAAAGCTGTTCTATCTGATCTCTCTGATTGTGTTGAATTGCCGTCCCATAGGTTTATGAGAGTGATGGAATAGAGATTAAAATTCTGTTTGTTTTCCTTTGAAATCAAAATGAAATAATGATTTCGTGTAGGACAACATGTGTCACTTTATGTCAGGAGTCTGGACTCTACCACCATTTAGGCTTTCCTGACATTCTACTGAAAAGAACCAGCAGGAATCTGAGCAACTTTGTCTCTCTTACAGGTAGCTGGGGGTTTCATCAAGCTGGAACTAGTGAATGACTGTTGGACCGAGCTCCAGGGTGCTATAGCGGGGCCGCCCGACACGCCGTACGAAGGCGGCACGTTTCTGCTCGAAATAAAAGTACCAGAAACATATCCATTCAACCCTCCTAAGGTAAAATTTTATTTTATTAGTGACATTCATTTCTTATTATCAATGATTACTTGAAAAGTTAGCGCTTGATTGTGTTCTCTTTAAATATTCATGAGCTCTTTTTTTATCAGCGAATATATATGCTTGCTAATATAAGTGCTTGACTATAATCTTTTTTTTAGACTAAAATATCCGTTTATCAAAGGAAAGCTTTTGAAGCTATTTTATTGTGAACTCCCTTTTACATGACAAATTAGTCCTTGATTGTAATCTCTCTTTTAACAATGATAGATTAGTGCTTGGCTGTAATCTCCTTTTAACGAAGATAGATTAGCGCTTGGCAGTGATCTCCTTTTGTTATGAATGGAAAGTTGCACTTGACTGTAATCTCCTTTTTATCAATGACAAGTTAGTGCTTGACTGTAATCTCCTTTTTAACCGACTTCAAAAAAAGGAGGAGGTTATCAATTCGGCTGTATGTTTTTGTTTGTTACGCGATTACTCCTCCAATTATGAATCAATTTTGATGATTGTATTTTTTTTCTTCAGAGGTGGTCCCATATAAATTTGGTGAAGATCTGATGAATATCTTTGGACATGGAGAACGGAACTCCTCAATGGATAAGAGTAAATTGATGATTGTTTTTTTGTTTGATAGATCATACTTTAGAGGTGGTCCCATATAAATGTGGTGAAGATCTGATGAATATCTTCGGCCATGGCGAACGGAACTCCTCAATGTATAAGAGTAAATTACTCGCGATCAGTGTAATAGCTTAGTAAATAGTAGGTTTTTAACCAGACACAGCATATTATTTTAATATGTGACTCAGATCATATCTTCGGACATCTTCGGACATGAGAACTGAACTCCTCAATGGATAAAAATACATTGCTCGCGATCAGTGTAATAGCTTAGTAAACAGTAGGTTTTTGACCACACATAGCAAAATTATTTTAAAATGTGACTCAGATCATATCTTCGGACATGGATATCGGAACTCCTCAATGGATAAGAGTAAATTGCTCGCGATCAGTGTAATAGCTTAGTAAGCAGTTGTTTTTTAACCAGAAATAGCATGTTATTTTAAAATGTGACTCAGATCATAATATCTTCGGACATATATATATCGGAACTCCTCAATGGATAAGAGTAAATTGCTCGCGATCAGTGAAATAGCTTAGTAAACAGTAGGTTTTAACCAGATATCCATACAAATATAATAAATGCGAAAGTGTGTCCTGTCGGTCTGTCTGTTCACCGACCGACCGATTTTGATTAAATTTGGTACAGAGATAGGTTGTATCCCAGGGAAGGACTTAGGCCACTTTATCCCGGAAAATTCAAGAGTTCCCGCGGGAATCATAAACCTTATTCCATGCGATCGAAGTCGCGGGCCTCATCTAATAGCCGTGACCACGAAAAATTGTAAAAAAAAAACCGACTTCATCAACCACAAACACTAAAAAAATATTTGAAGTAATTACCGAATATATTATACATACATATTATTTAGAAAAATTAATGTAGTTCTATAATATTTTTCGGAGTTGGTGCCAATGTGGAGACTCAAAACAATATGAAGAATAAACGATTCGTCCGGCTAAAAATTGGCACCGACTCCAAAAAATATTATTATAGAACTACACTAACATTTTTAAATATAATATATTCGGTAATAAATTAAAATAAAAAAAGTGTTTGTGGTTATTGAAGTCGGTTTTTTTTTATATCAATGACAGGTTACTGTTTGACGGTAATCTTTCTCTTAACAATGTCAAGTTAGCTCTTGACTATAACCTCTATATTATAGTAGGGGAGCCCAAAAGGGGATTTTTAGATTTACTCCAGCACGGCAGATTAATATAAGAGGGATTATTTGGACCCTGTAGAGTACCTTCATCATATATGAGCCTTATCTTTAGCCTATATTTATATTGGTGGGTCTATCTAGGACAGCAGATCAGAATCCATATCATACTAATATTATAAATGCGAAAGTGTGTCTGTCTGTCTGTCTGCTACGCTTTAACGGCCCATCTTTTCCACCGGTTTTGATGAAATTTGGTATTGGGTTAGTTTACATCCCAGGGAAAGACATAGGCTACTTTAATCCCGGAAAGTTAAGGAGTTCCCGCGGGAATCAGCTAGTAGTAAATAAATAAAATCGATCATCAGAAATACTCAAGCGCGTCAGATTAAGGTAGAGTTAATTACATGCTGAACAGTGTACATTCAAATAATCTGACGATTTGAGCGAGACCTAAAGGAGTTGGAGCTACAAGTGACACTGGGAATTGAAGAGTTAAGTTTGTAACACTCCAACTCCTGGAGGAGGAACTCCAAAAATCTCCTCTTGGGCTCCCCTGCTATTATTTATCATTGATAATAGAGAGAGCACTTGACTATAATTTCCTTTTTACCAATGACCAGAAGCGCTTGTGATCTCAATCGATCAATAGCAAGTTAGGGCTTTACTGTAATCTCTTTTCTATTATCATATATTTATGAAATATGGCTAGGCTAGCAATGCGAAATATGACCGCGCGTATTTATTCATGCTGTATTTTAATCACATCGCAATGCGAAATTTCATTTTGCGAATTTTCTCGCAAAATCCAATAAAACATGGAACTTGTGTAAAGCTCATATTGTTGACTACGCACTTTTGTTGTACAGATCCGCTTCGTGACCAAGATATGGCACCCGAACGTGTCATCTGTGACTGGGGCTATATGTCTAGACATCCTCAAGGACCAGTGGGCGGCGGCCCTGACCCTTCGAACGGTCCTTCTATCCATCCAGGCTTTACTCTCAGCCGCTGAGCCCTCGGATCCTCAAGATGCTGTAGTCGCGAAGCAATACCGCGAAAGCCCCCATCTATTCCAGCTCACAGCTCGACATTGGACAAACATATACGCAGGTGGTCCCACGGCAATATGGGAGTTCAACCAGAAAATCCAACGTCTTCTCGACATGGGTGTAGGCGAAGACGAAGCTAGAGTGGCGCTCTCTCATTATAACTGGGAGCTGGAACGGGCTACAGAGCAATTGTTTAGTTAGTTATCCAAATATATTATTTAGTTTTAATTGTACGAGGTCCGTTATAGTATTTTCTATTTGACAGCATGTTAAGTGTAGTGGCCCTATTTTATGTAAACTGGGTATCAATCATTCTTAATTATTGTGATTGGTTGAATTTAAGGTATTTGTTTTACGACAATGGATTTTGGCCAACAGCGGAAGAGTCATTTCACCTTATTAACATTTCATTTATTATTATTGCTTCCATGTAGATAATTCCATCTCGCATTTAACTTACCAAGCGACAACAACAACGTTAATAAGATACTGAATATCTATCCCATAACTATTAATAAATGCAAAAATGTTGTATCAATGTGGCTTAAATCATTATTATTATTATTATTAAATTCTTTATTGCATAAATAAATGGAAATATTATATATATATACATATTATACATATATATATATATACAAAGAACATTATACATAATTACAAACGAAAGGTGACCTTATCACTATAGTGATCTCTGCCAGGCAACCTACATGCATATGGACCGTACTTGCTGTGAGACGGGAAATTGCTTTGAATAGAAATAAAAACAACAAAATTACATAGACGTACATTCTAATAGGTACATACTATAAACAGATAAAAATTATACATTTATAATAAATATATATTTAAATATAATACATATTATATACATATCGCCGCTGTAGTTGGAAAAATAAATAACTAACAAAACCAATATCGCGAGTATAACGCGATTTACTGTTTTTTTGCGTGAAAAATGGGGATAACTTTTTTTTTCATAAACAATTTAACTGAAAATATTTTTATATGTTATAGATTGTTGCTGTATCTATTTCAGAATCTACTTGTCATACATTTTTATTCATTTGTTTGTGATAAAAAAAATGCAACTATTTAATTTTCCCTCGCCGGACTTTTGAATATTTGATGCACTTATTTATTTGTGCATGTTAGTTATTTAGTTCTTCTTCGTCAATATTGCGTTGAAGTTCGAAAAATTGACGATATAAGTACCTTTATTTAATTTTTCCTCTTTAGTGAGATGATTAAATGACCTATTATTTACTTATTTTACTATGACTATCCTATTCATGGGTAATATCATAACTAAAAATAGGAAGTTTTTTAAAGGGAAACCAAAAAATAAACATTTATTTTTATGAGAACTGTGAAAAGTAATCAACAAAACTACTGAAACACTTAGATTCTTCTACCAGACGTACAAAATTAAATATACAAAAATAAAACCACATAACAATCTATTAATCAACTCTACTCATAAAATCGACAAAATTTCACTTTTAACAATATAACAACTATACTATCAAAAACTAAGTATCAACTGAAATGATAACTATCAACTTTTCTTCAGTTTTACCTTTATAAATTTAAATTTAACTATAGAGATCAGCCTTTTTAAACCAAATAGCTTAATAATTTATGAGTAACGTACAGTATTATCAAAATTATGTATTTAAAGATAGAATTAACTAAGAATGGTTTAATCGAACTAGGATTATGTAAGTGAAGCTAGTATTTGTTATAATAACGACTCTATACATAAAATAATAAAAATTTAAACTGTTCGTAGAACACAGCGATTAAAGACTAGCTGATGATTGATTCCCGCGGAAGTTCTTTAACTTTCCGGGATAAAATATGCTATTCTGATGTATAAGTTTTTACATCATGAAGTTTTATCAAAATCCGTCGTGTAATTTTTGCGTGAAAGTGTAACAAACATTCATCCATCCACTCTCACAAAATTTCGCATTTATTTAGTTATTAGACATCAAAATCAAAAAGGTGCATACGTCCATTAAATTTTAAACTAAGTATCTATTGAAATTATAACAGCTATCAACTTTCCTTTAGTTTTACCTTTATATATTTTAATTTTACATTTTAAATCAGATCAGTTCAAACCAACTAATTATGTAACGTTCACTAAAATCAAAACTATGAATTATAAATATTTTAATTAAGTAACTAACGAGAAAGGTTTAATTATAAAACTAGTACGATTGAACTGATTTCAATGTAGATAGGGTATGCTAAAAATTTACTATGCCTCTAAGAGTTAGCCTAATTCATGTACAGTTCTATAAACCATTATTAAGCAGTCCAATCATTTATTAATCAACTTTTTAATTTACTATCAATTATTTAATTGGCTATTGGGAATCATTTCCGGATTGCAAGTTATTTCATGGATTTCGCTCCAAATTTATTTCATTAAAATATTGACAACTAAATATCTTATAATTTATTTTTCGGTTACCCTAATAATGTTGAATAAAATATTTGTACTGTAATAATTATAAATAGTTTGAGAACAATTTTTTTGATAATGAAGAATGTTAATAGGTATGCCAAATCGCTTGAAATTTTGTCTCAGTAAAGCCTGTATGTATATAAATACACTAGTTTTTGTTGCAGTCAAAAATACCTAGTAGTTTTGATTTGATAGGCATTCAAAGTTTCGAAAAATATCGAGTCCCGCTACCAGTCACGTGACCGCTTGTGACGTCATGTCACAACGCGCCGCGGCCCGCTTAGTATCAAGTCGCCAGCGGTTATGTGTAATTTCGACGGCACGGGCGCGCGACCGCGTGCGCACTGAGTGTGCCAGACAGAGCGTGTTGTGCGATGACGGCACACCTCACCGGCAGCCCGCGTCGTGCGGTTACAACTTGTTTTACTTCTAAATCGGAAACTAATTGACGTATCGAATTAATTCTTTCACTAGTATTTTTTTATTTTTGACAGAGAATATGGAGTGCTAATAATCAAAACAAGTTAACATTCTCCATTGAATAAATGTGCTTATAAAATTTTTATAGTACGTATATCTTAGCAATCATGGGATGATTAATTAAATAACTGACTTTGTTTAATTTTTCCCAACTGAATTGCCCCTGTTAAGAATATACGTGTCGAGGGAAAACTAAATATCGAACTTTATGCATTTTATTCGCTCTCGAAGTGATGCATGAGAGAACTTATTTATTTTTTGATAAGTTATTTAACTTTCATTCGCTACTTTTTTATCAATTTTTCAATATTTATTTTTCCACCTTTGGCGCCTTGCGAGATTCATTTATTATTATCTTTTTAATTAAAACTAACTAAGAAAAATTAGAAATACAGAAAGATGCGGCTTTAATTGGACTTTCTGGAAATGCAATAAAGTCCATTTCCCAAAAAGTGTAGTTATTTAATTTTCCAACTACAGCGACGATATATATTAAATTACATATAACTAATTTAAAATACCTAAACACAAATAATAGTAAATAAGTTTACAGCGATAGATAATGCTTTTTGACGCGACTTTTAAAGGCCCCATACGACGATGTTGAAGATTTAATAAAATGATTAACCAAACACCAAATGTAATACATTAAACAAACATAACCAAACCTCACACAATCACACACACACACACACACCTCTGTTATTGTTATTTTGTTACGATAATATGTTCCTACTTATATTCTCCCATGTAGGTATACTTATAATAATGTAAAATGTTAATGTTATTCTATGTCTTTAACGTTCTATATACTTGGTATTTATGCATGTTCAATTTGAAGTAATTACGTTCACTAATTCAGAAGTTATAAGGCTCTTTGGAACTCGGAAGCCCTACCTAAATATCGGTAAACCTCTTTTATCGATCAATACTATACAGCACTAAACTAATCTGTCAAATAGAAGATAAAATACTATGATTGACTTAGTATGTTATATAACTACCGTGTTTAAGGTATCTTGTGATGTAGTTTTTTTTTCCATAAGGTTTTCGTCGTGGTATCTCACTACAATATACATGGTATCTCACTACAATATACATGGTATCTCCCAATATCCACCGGAGATGTTTGCTAATGTACGGATGTATGTCAAACCCACCAATACGAGCGCTTGATTTTCACAGCCTAGATCGCTAGATGTTAGGTCAAGCGCTTCCATACACCCTGTCAATATTAAAAAAGGTTTACATAATTAAAATTTAAATAACATATTAAACATTATATTTTAAATGAAATACCAATTATTACTTCTAATATTTTAAAAATCATGTTATTAATAAAATCTTTAAATAAACACTTCAATGAATTTTGTGATTGGATTTTTTTGAAATAGTTGAAATCAAATTTCGTTAATATTTTAATTTTGTTATTGCTATGTTAACAGTTATAGCGGAGCGAGCGAGATATATGTATTATATAGGAATTCAACAATCTTCAAACATCCAAACATATTATTTTATATAACACTACTGAGTCCCGCAGACTTTGTCCGGCCCTGAGCCTAGTGTCGTGTTTTTAATTATTTATTTAAAATTTTAAAACTATTTATATAAATGAGACATCATTTTTTAGATGATCTTTTTCAATAATGTCACACTAGTGAATCCCGCAGAATTTGTCCAGCCCTAAACCTAGTGTTGTGTTTTTAACTATTTATTTAAAATTTTAAAATTATTTATCTAAATGAGACACCATTTTTAAGATGATGATTTTAGGGTTCCGTACCTCGAAAGGAAAAAACGGAACTCTTATAGGATCACTTTGTTGTCCGTCTGTCTGTCTGTCAAGACCCTTCTCAGGAACGCTTGGAGGTATCAAGCTGAAATTCATATCAAATACTCAGGTCTACTGTCCCTTGGAGCTATGAAAAAATCAATCTTCTATGCCAACGCAATCAAAAGGCACAGTCGTTTATGCTGCAAATTTTCGACACTCGCAAGGAAAACAAAATCTACAGCGTTCTTACCGTGAACTCAAAATCTTGACATTTGGTACGAAGCAACGTCTTATAGCACAGATAAAGGAAAAGTTGCGAGAATCATACATTTTTATGAAAATTATTAAAAATATTTTTAATAATTTTAAACTTATCTACTTATGTTATGGATTTCATTTTGCTATAAAAATACCATAACTTACTTATATACCTACAGGTTTGTACGGAACCCTCGGTTCGCGAGTCCGACTCGCACTTGGCCGTTTTTTTAATAATGACAGTAATACGCTAATTTGGTAGTTTTACCTAGAAAGTTTCTCGGGAGTTTTGAAAATTGATTTATTTTATAGATTTGACTAGATTTAGCCAATCTTATTTAGTTTAAAGAACTTGTAAAACACCCACAATACAAATTTGAACTGTGGAAGGTGAATTAAGGTTTTGGTTTGCGGCTCTTGTACGATGAAACTATTGTTTTTACAAAAAAAAAAGTTTACTACATAAATCTTAGGAAATTTTCTCTAGTTAATTTAATACGTAACTATATATTTTATCGTAAAATTAGTCCGAAAGGAGTTATTGTCAAAGAACTGTTTTTGGGCGCCATTTTTCCAATATGGCGGCGGGAACGGCAAAGATACGAGGTGGCAATGTGAAAATTCGGAAAGAGCACGTCGGAATCTATCAAATACACCAATTTTCAAAACTCCCGAGAGACTTTCCAGCCTCCAGGTAACCCCCTTTTTGAGTTCAAATAACTTACGTTGTAAAATAAATTTATTATTGCTGGGTTTTACAGTTATAGCGGAGCGTTCGGGAGATGTATTATATAGAAATTCAACACTCTTAATTGTAAATGTTCCTCATTAAAGGGCTGCAAATATAGTATTTTATGTAACTTGTGTGTGTGTTTAATTATTTTTTTTAACATTTTAAAACTAGGTATTTAAATAAATGAGACACCATTTTTAATCTTTTTCAATAATGTCACACTGGTGAATCCCGCAGAATTTGTCCGGACCTGGAACCTATACCCGGAATTTTAATTCGATTCCAGATTTGACAATTTCAGTGTTGCAACGTTATGACAAGTACTAAATAGTGACGTTGCGAAATTGATCGTTATCGCCACGTTATCGCTATCGCTGTCACTTTATGTAACATTTATTATAAATGTGTCTGTGATTATAGCCTACTAATTTTTTCCTCTTCTTTGACAACATGAAATACGCATTTAGACCATTTCGTGGACGTTTTTTTCTTGGGGACAAGAAAACATCCACGTATTTTTGTGTTGTACTTGGCTGAGGATCCATTTTGATGGAAAACCAAAACAAATAGATTCACTCAAAGTTCACAAAAAACTATAAACGAGTTACGTATACCTACGGCGTCATGGAAAAAATCACTTTCGTCGCAAGATCGCAACCCTGCACCTCCAGCGAACGGCCATGGTACCAGTGCATAGTCAGCGGATTCCACGGAATTTCATCACGTCCGAAGAAACGTGACATCAAGCATCGCTTAGATTTTAGTATGAAGATGTAAGATATAAAAGCTAATGAAATAATGAGAAGATTGTTCATTAATCCTGTCGTCTCACATCGACGCAGGATGCTAGTTAGGGTAGATTAGGTTAGCCCTAGGTAGTCATAATGTGAACCGCTGCGTCTAAAATCGACGTAGCATTAGATTAGGTATTAATGTAAGAATTAATGAATAATAGTAAATTAATCGTCGTCTCCTTCTGTAATCCTTCTGGCTGCCGCCTTACGTAACTAACGTAACAAAACGTAACAAAACTTTAACAAAAACCCAACAAAATAACAAAATATCGATTCGCAATGAAACAAGATATTCGTGCAGTCAGACTGGGAGAATGAAGCCGAATGACAAGATAATAGTGGTGGGCGTTGCGACGACGAACCGTTTCTAAAGACCGTTCTCTGTTCTGCGACGGTGAAACCGTTTTTACGTCCTGGGTAAAACAGTCTTCGTTGCACAAACCAGTCTTCGACACACGTCGTCGCGAACGTAGTCGTCCTCGTTCCACGTTTTTTCACAAAACAGTTCTTACAATCAAAAGTGAACTTTATGCCCATGACATACAGTCGAGAATGAATTGATTTAACCACACACGTTGTTGCAACTGGTTTGAAGATGGTTTTTAAGCCGTCTTCAAAACTATAGTACGGCCATTTTAAGCGCGGACAAAAGTTCATTGACGCACCTTCACTATGAAACCCTCACGAAACTAACTATCTACGCCAAAACTATAACTGTCTCTTTCGCGCATATGAATAGACGCGCTTACGTGGTCGACAGTGGATTTCATAATAAAAGTCGTGACGTCTCACGACCGAAACATAGGTGTAAGTAACATTTTACGCGTCGTAACATCATGATTCATAATGTACTATAGTAGTACTAACGTATGCAAATATATTATGTACTTAGTAGTTAGTTCAGTAATCAACGATCAATTAATGTTGCGAATAATTACACAATTGCTACGTGAAACTTAAGAATTTGTGAAAAAATTTTTAATAAAAACATGAATAATTACTTCATTTGTTTATTTTCTTTGCCTTTGAATTAAACATAATATAATAATCATATCTATCGACTTTCCAAATCACAGAGTTGCTCAGATTGGAAGCAAAACTAAACCGAATTCTGATACTAATGACTGAAAAATAGCTACTGTTTGTGTTTACTAAAACTTAGACTTACACTTAGACAAACTTAGACTTGAGGAGGTGATTTGACAAAGGCGTCCAAAAAGAGAAATAAAATTACCAAAAAAATTTGATGATTACGTGGTTTATGTGAATGTCTGTAATGCTACTATACCTGAAACTTACGAAGAAGCTATAAACAGTCTAGAATCAAATAAGTGGAAGAAAGCGATGGATGACGAGATAAATAGTTTAAAACAAAATGAAACGTGGGAAATTGTTGATGAAACAATGGATAAAAATGTAATTGAAGTTAAATGGATATTTAGAATTAAATCGAATGGAAGATATAAAGCACGTGTTGTGGCGAGAGGTTTTCAACAAATTTATGATGAAAATGAAGAAATATATTCACCTGTGGCTAGAATGATAACAATGAAAATTTTAATGTCGATTGCATGTGTCAGAGGTTGGCATATAGAAAGTATGGATGTAGAAACAGCTTTTTTAAATGGAGTAATTAAATCTGAAGTTTATATTTATCCTCCAGATGGTTATGAAATTGGAGATAATAAAGTTTGTAAGCTAAGAAAAGCTTTGTATGGATTGAGAGAGAGTCCAAGAGATTAATATAAATGTGTTCACTTCAACATGGATGTGTTACAAAAGTTAATACTGCTGATCAATTAGCTGATATTTTAACTAAGGCTTTAGGTAAAAATAAATTTCAAAACCTAAGATATTTAATTAATGTTTATTGAATAAAGAATTAGAAGTTTTATTTTATTATGTATAATTTAGTTGAAATGTGAATTTTTTGTCAAGTTAATGTTGTAGGAATAGATTAATAATAATTACCTGTTATGACAAATTAATATTAATTTAATATTTTAGAAATACAAAACTCAAGGAGGTGTGTTAAAGAAAAGAGGTTGTTCCTTTTGTATTTAGTTTTTAATTACTATATTGTCTATTATCGATAATATGTCTCTTACTGTCACTTAGAAAATAAAAATAATATGAATATGGTTCTGCAATGAATTTGTAAAATAAAATAATTATTTATAATATAAATGTGTTTTAAAAAGTAAATATCTAAGGCCTCACTTCAACAATCGTCTCCACCGCCAGTGGGACAAATAAATATTGGCCCAAGAGAAGTGCATATGTGGCCCTCTTCCTCGCGGCAGCAGATTCTGCAGCGGCACCAGCTAACCGTGACGTACGGCTAAGGTGGCTTGGTGCCAAAGTACAGACACAAGTCGCATCCCACAATAGGCATTTCCCTTTTTGTCAAGGGACAAGAGTCAAGCCATATTGATTGTATCGGATAAAAATGATTTTGATCAAAAACTACCATCCCTAGTCAAAATTAAAAGTGGTTTCTAAACGAACATATTATTATGCGCCTTATTACCCTTTAATGAAAGCTACAGTGTAACGATCGCAATCACCTCTGGTTATTTTTTCCGTTAATAATTTATCTGAATAATACAATCTCTAAACTAAACTAAAATGACAGCTTTAAATCTAGTTCTGTATCTTTCCGAAGGGAGTATTATGAAGGGATTAGCAATATTTTAAATGCTGTCATTTTAGTTTAGAGATTGTGCACTACAGAATCAACCCCAATATCCTCTTATACCACATTCAGTCAATCATAACAACCTAAACTGATTGCAGGTTTTACCAAGTTTGCAGGCTTTTATTAACCGACTTCCAAAAAAGGAGGAGGCTCTCAATTCGGCGCGTATATTTTTTTAAAATGTACCTATGTTACCGCATATCTCCGTGGTTTCTAAGCCGATTTGAAGATTTTTTGTTTCAGTCGTTAGAAGAAGCTCTCGAGGTGGTACCATAAAAAATTCTGACTCCAAATCCTCAACCCTGACACTAAAAAGTTAAAAATAAAAATTCTTTCCAAGAAACCGACTTCCAACGCCACTGTAAATTAAAAAATAATTTTGATTTGTACCCACTATGTCGAAGTCGGGTGGGTATAACTAGAATATGCACAGTTGACGCATCAGGCTTTATTTTTTACTTTACAGTGGCGTTGGAAGTCGGTTATTTGGAAAGAATTTTTAATGTTATCCCTTCCATAATGATAGCGATATATAACTATTGGAGACTGGGCGAGCTAGGCAGGTTAGGGCCCCCTCCTGCTGCGACACAAAACGTCGAGTTTTGTGAATAGCGCCATCTAGTCGAGACAGTGATAACGAAGCAAGCTAGCCATGATGCCTGCGCTCGCGCAACGACACGCGTCAAAAACAGCCAGTGACTTGAATATAGCTACCATCGGCGTTCATGATTGAGCTTACTTCAGTCACTGTCGACGCCGCGTCAGGTACTGCTGTGTGCCTACATTCCTCGTATTTCTAACTCGTCGGGTCGGGTGCAGTGTACACATCACCAGAATGTAACTGAATTGCAGTGTACCCTTTAGCAAACACCTCTTCCCTTTCTTTACGTCCTGGTGGCGAACGAAACTGTTGTTATTACTTTCTAAAAGCCGTATTTAATTTTCCGCGTGTGTCGTGCGCCAACAAACGTGTGTGTGTATAAATAAATATTAATTTAATACCTGCCTTTTTATTGTAAAAGCTAAAGTTACAGATATGACTATTTCTTATGCGGGCGAAGTGCCGAACGGTAGCAGTTTTGGTTGTTTTTGGAGGATCCTACTCAAGTAAGTACCAGCTATATTATAGCTCTGCGTAAAAGTAACACCGATAATTGTAAGTTCGTACTTCGTTTGACAGTAGGCGAGGAGTTGGCGACCCTGTATCACGGCCAGAGAGGTCGTATAGTCTAATCACATCCCAAACAGCTGTTTTGTTGCATATAGTTGCAATAGGCTCCTCGTGAGGGCAGAGTGAACGCCCGTAACAATAGAGGTTGCTCGGTACTAGGGGTATTGTGACGTACATCGTTTTGTATCTGTTTATTAAACACGACTCTTTTGTAGTGTTTGCAGCTCCCCGTAGTAAATATGTTCCTTGGTTTGCAGGGCTGGCGTTTTTAAGAAAAATTCGTATTTTTTTAGACTATTTCCACGGGAGGCAGGGAGTATTACACTAAATTAAACTACTTATTAGTTCAACCAGTTGGAACTAACTAATGGACGAAAATATTCCAATTAGTTCAACAGCTATGCTTTGTGGTAGTAACTCAATTAGCTGTCAAACGTGTAATTATTCAAATCCATACTAATATTATAAATGCGAAAGTGTGTCTGTCTGTCTGTCTGTCTGTCTATCTGTCTGTCTGCTACGCTTTCCCGGCCCATCTTTTCAACCGATTTTGCTGAAATTTGGTACAGGGGTAGACGGTATCCCGGGGAAGGACATAGGCTACTTTTTATCCCGGAAAATTAAAGAGTTCCCGCGGGAATCAAAAATCTTAATCCACGCGGACGAAGTCGCGGGAATCATCTAGTTGTTACTAAATCTGTTACTAAGTACTCTGTGCTGTTACCGTCTATGTTCCTGCTTCTGCCTATGCTTGAAACTTTGTCTGTATACCTAGTTACCTAGTTGTCGGAGTTCGCCGTATTAGGTAGGTACATAACGACCAGCCGTTTTACATAACGCCAAAACCCACAATCCGGCTGCTAAATGGATATTAGCTTAATCCCTTTTTCCTTCCCTTTGCTTTTCAGCAAATTCATAGGCTATGACGTCTTAATAACTATCCAACTAGTTGTAATTAGGGGGCTACTTACCATCCCCTAAACAAATGTTAACTAGATACCACTAAAGTACCTAAATATACTTAGTTTTCTGTAGCTTATAATATGACTTAGGTATTTGGACCATTTTGGTCATCATCCTTATTGCATGTGGCCCAAAATTAAAATATGGTAACCAACCTCCTTTCAAGGGTTGTCATATCTAGCTACCTACCTAAGCACACGAGTATAGTGACCCAAGTATAGCTACTTACACCTATTATAAACTAGCTGATGCTCGCGACGTCGTCCGCGTGAAATAAGATTTTTCTATTCCCACGGGAACTCGTTAATTTTCCGGGATAAAACAGTAGCCTATGTCACCCTCGAGGTCCTCGACTTTAAAACCCATGCAACAAATCACGTCGATCCGTTGCTCCGTTATGGCGTTATTGAAGGACAAATCAACAAACTTGAACACATTTTCGCATTTATAATAAGTATTAAGTAGTAGGTATGATCCGAATTTCTGAAAGTGTATGTCTATTACTTTTTCACGGCCCATCCATTTTGATTTTGATGAAATTTGGTACAATCCGTACTTACCGTCCATGCCACAGAGCTTACAATCCGGGGGTAGATTACAGGCTAGTTTTATCCCGGAAAATCAGAACTTATACCCATGGCAATTGCAAAAACTACTCCATGCGGACGAAGTCACGGGCATCATCCAGTATAAGATAGGTAAATCAGTTATTAGTTAGTCGACGCGAGAGACTTTTGGCCTTGAAGCACTCGCCGAGGTGATGAATGTTATTTTATTTTGTCCGGCACTGAGGTATCGATACTTAATAGTCTCCTGTAAAACAGGCTATTTTCTAAACCCTGTTCAACGTCGAAATCGCCGTCGAAACATTTCACGTTGTACTACTTAAGCGACAAACGCGAGACCGCGACTCGATTCGACGCGACGCGACAGTAGCTGACCCTTCACGTGGCCTACGTTATCGCGTAGACATTGTCATTATCTATGGCGTCGTATAGCGTCGCGTCGCTCACCTAGGACAACGGGTAGGTACCTGATAGAGTCTGTCTCGCGAAAGAATTATCGAGGCAATTAGTGGAACTAACACATTTTACATATTGTAGATACTTAGTTAATGAAATGAATGAACTAATAAGTTGCATGGAATTTCCATGCAAAAATGCATAAATACAGCGCTGCCTTTAGGGGTTTTCTGTCGTGTTTCACGAATTCTACGTACCTACTAACTTGTTGGCATCATGTCACATTGAAATGAAATCGATCTAGAGGATGCAGGTAAATTACGGAAAACTTTCCGAAGGTCGGACTCGGAACTCGCGATATTCGTTCAAATGCAATGTTGCAGCAAGTACTGACTACTGATGCCATAAACAAATTTAGCCAAGTTCCCGTCGTGCTGGTATCTGGATCTATATACATACCTTCTGGGTAAAATTGAACACTCTTTATATATATTTAATCACAAGATAAAATTAATATAGCATGTAACAATAGCTATTATTCAATCAGAAGTTAGACATTATTCTGAAAACACTGCCACAATCATTGTTATAATCTCAATTGCTGTGTTTGGTTGAATTCATTGTATTGTGGGGGTGCCATTGGATTTTACCTTAGATAGGTAGTTATTCTAAGGGATTTTACACTGTATCGATGCGATCGTTACACTGTAACAATAATTTTACCGTAACCCACCTTGTTTATGATAAAGAAAGTGACTAGTGCCTTTGTTTCAACGGCGAACTCAACGACGATTTCGGTTACAGTTTGTTACAGAATAGCACCGCTAGCCGTAGACTGTTTGTTCCTCGCTTACTTAGCCCTGACAACGAAAAGTGGCGAAAGTTCGCTGTGACGCACAATGCACATGCTCAATGATTAACACCAATATTACCCGTAATGCCTAGACGGAACTGAGCGGAACGATATAGCTGTCAAATTAGCAAAAAAATTGCTTAAGTTATTATTAGTACCTACGTAGTTAGTAAGTAGATACATGAGAACTACTTGAAAGAGTTGCTTATTAGTAATTACTTACTTAATTATTACATACATAATTATTACATACCTATACTTGCTATAGCTAATTATAAAAGCAAAGCATTTAACCAGACCACTTGGAGGCTAGTCCGCTAGAGACTACCGGGAAAATCACTTTACTAAAAGAAAATTGGATGATTAATATCTATTGTGAGAAGATTAGGTATACTTAATTAAGTAATGTCCGATATAATAAACCGATACCTATTCGCCCATGGGCGGCCAATCTCCGCAGAGATAACTAAGCCATCTGCGCGGGAAATAATACCTATAGTTAGTGCACAAGTGTGTGCGCAAACATAGGTGCACCTTCTATTCCCTTACTCTCATATCCCGATGCACAATTGGACGGAAAGTCCGACTCGACTGGAATGAGATCAGGCTCAGGACCGATGGCTTTACGTGCTCTCCGAGGCACGAGGATGCAACACCTAACTCACACAAACTTCCTAACTCCGAGCTAGTACTGAACATTTATTGTCAGAAAGACTCGATACATGATTGTGAGCTTATATGGCCCAACTAGGGAATCAAACCTGGGACCTCATCATCCGCAGTCAAACATGCTAACCACTGGACTCGCAAGGCAGTTAATTTGATTAATTAAGTAGTTAGGTACCTATTTGTCCACTTTCGTGCATTATTATCAATGCACGCTAATCAGAGATAAATAGTTCCTAGGATCTTTTACACATTATTATGTAGTTACTTAACTAGGTACTACATAATCCCATAAAAAATCCAAGATCCTTTAAAAAAAAGTTAAAGTAGAAACAATTCATTAAGCTTATCATAGTTACCTATCTAAGGACTCTGTGTACCGAATACTATCGAAACCATTTCCCAATTTCCAATACATAATATTATTATATAGCTAAAAAGTTTTTCTCAATGTGCGTCCGACCAAACAAGTGTAGGTAAGTACGAGTCAAGAATTAATAATTACATGCGGCAGCCTGGTCAATTACTGGCTTGCCACTTGTTTGGCAAGGCCCCGCCAAGGCCAGGTTATTGACAAATTTTACGATGCCCAATTCTGTATTCAGACTAGTGATTAACTACTGTACAGGTTCTCGCAAGTCTCAAGACGACATGGTATGGCCTAGAGTCTAGACGGAACTAACCACGCGACTCTTGTTACTGACTTCACCACTTCAATACACTGGATAGGTATATTCATCGCCGGCTCACTACTGAGTTCAGCATGGCGATTATATGTAAATCTGCATCATTGTTAGTTTCAATTGTTTTGAGGGGTTTTAATGGTATTTTTGCTGCGTCAATGGATTTTGGCCAATAGTGGAAGAATGTTCAATCAGAGGCGCCCTCTTGAGCAAAGGTCTCTTCTCAGATTCAAGCCTTAGTCCACCATTCTGACCAAGCGCCGATTGGCAAACTTCACATTTACACGCCTTTGAGAGCATTCTATAGGTTTCCTCACGACGCAATGGTTTTCTTCACCGATAAAGCAAGCGATATTCAAATTAATTAATTCCGATATTTAGAGGTTCAATGATCGTTACTGACTCTGAATTCAGAGATCCTAATTTTTGAGAAAACCGGTTTGATCCTGGCTGTCTGTTATACTAGCTGCCTCGCTGATTTTGTGGTTAGCATGTTCAACTGCGGATCACTACTCACGAGGTCCTGAGTTTGATATTGGTCGAGATTTTTCTGACAATAAATTCTCAGTTGGCAAACTTCACATTTAAACGTTAAAATTCTCAGTTCTAGCCCGAAAGTAACAAAAAGCGGTGTTTACCCCCGTGCCTCGTAGAGCACGTAAAGCCCAAGATGGCTTTACGTGCTCTACGAGGCACGGGGGCACGCTTCATCTCTACGATCATCCCATAAATCCCGACTGATAAAAAACTAAAACCATACAAAAGTATGAAACTAGGTCTTAAGTCTAAATATGTAACCGTGTGACAGGAATAAAGAACTTTCATTTAGATCCAGTTTTTTTTTCTCAAGCCTAGTACTTGAACCTGATTAGCGATTAAATCAATCCGTAACCGCCACTGAGCTCGTGACTGTTAGAATAGCCGTATTCATACGTTTTATATCTTCTGGCAATGATGTTATACCGGCTGCCTATCCATTGATTTATTCGAGCCAAGATCATAGAAAATATCGACCTCCGTGGCGCAGTGTGTAGCGCTGCGCCTTAACGTGCGGAGGTCCCGGGTTCGATCCCCGGCAGGGTCAATTTAGGAATTTATAATTTCTGAATTTTCCCTGGTCTGGCCTGGTGGGAGGCTTCGGCCGTGGCTAGTTACCACCCTACCTACCGGCAAAGACGTGCCGCCAAGCGATTTAGCGTTCCGGTACGATGCCGTGTAGAAACCGAAGGGGTGTGGGTTTAATATAACTGCCATGCCCCTAACAGGTTAGCCCGCTACCATCTTAGACTGCATCATCATTTACCATCAGGTGTGATCGCAGTCAAGGGCTAGCTTGTAGTGGATTAAAAAAAAAATAAAAAAAAATATATGTGAACAATGTGATCTAACTATCCCTACGTGATCAAACCAGAAATGAAGGGATTCGTAGGAGAACCAGAGTAAACGGCATAGCTCGAAGAGTCGCTATTGGCGGGGCACATACCTATTCCAAAGGACCGATGTGACCTCAAGTCTAAAGATGCTTAAATGGCGGCCGGAAAGCGCAGCGTTGGGCAACTCCCTACTAGGTGGACCACGTGGACTGATGACTAGTAGGAGCCGAGTAGCTAGGAGCTGCTGGAAGCAAGTGGTGGTGATATCGGTTGAGACGAGCGATCGTACGTTGCGTCGGTAAGCTTTGTTGATATAGCGACTTTCAGTCAGTTTTGCGACTCAGTATGGCTACTCTACGGGCTATGTGCTCGATGGAATCACTATTCACCATGCGGATGTCTCGACGGCTTACCTACCACTT
Source organism: Erebia aethiops (assembly GCA_923060345.2). Lineage (NCBI taxonomy): Eukaryota > Metazoa > Arthropoda > Insecta > Lepidoptera > Nymphalidae > Erebia > Erebia aethiops. The sequence continues at coordinate 19,836,274 of OV281079.1, read as the reverse complement.
ATGTGGAAACTTGTCCAAAGGTAAGTAAGTGATAAGTTATAAGGCCTAGGTTTAGAGGTTTGTGTACTTGTGGAGGGATACATAAAAATAAATAGATCACAATTAATCTATCATCAATACTTATAATAAAACTGTATCAGGTCCAATTCTGTACATTGAAGATATTTTGAAAATTTTTTTTGGAGGGCACTCATTATTCGATACTGAAGCCAAATCTGTAATTTTTTTCATTTTTGTCTGTCTGTCTGTCTGTCTGTATCTTGGCCGCGCATCACGCCGAAACTACTGAATGAATTCAAACGAAACTTGGCACGATTTGAGCCCATACTACGAGATAGGACATAGTATACTTTTTATCCCGAAATTCTACCCCCGAAGTGGTGAAATAGGGGTTGAAAGTTAGTATGAAAGTCCTTAATTTCTCAAGTTATAGCCATGAAACTTGATATATGAGCTGCGGGTTGAAAATGAAAACATATGTGTTTCAGAGTTTTTCAAAATTCCACCCCCGAAGGGGTGAAATAGGGGTTGAGAGTTTGTATGAAAATCCTTAACTTCTCAAGTTATAGCCATGAAACAGCATTTGGGCTTTCGTTAAAATATGAAGAAATACGTGTTTCACCATTATAGGGGGATTATACCGTGGGATAGTAATATAGGCTACTTTTTATCCCGGAAAATAAAGGAGTGCCTGTGGGAATTGAAAAAAACTTATGCCACGCGAATGAGTGATGCTCAATCACACCAGAACGGTTGAACGGATTTTGATGAACTTTGGCAACAAGATAGATTACAGTCTGGAATAACACAAAGGCTACTTATTATCCTGGAAAATGGAGGTTTTTCGGTTCCCGCGGGAACTACTTAATTTTCCGGGATAAAAAGTAGCCTATGTGTTATTCCAGACTATAATCTATCTCTGTGCCAAATTTCATCCAGATCCGTTCAGCCGTTGGGGCGTGATTGAGTAACAAACATCCATATCCATACATCCATACATCCATCCAAACTTTCGCATTTATAATATTTATATTACATGGAGTTAAAAAAACTTAGTCCACGCCATTGATATAAATGACTAGTAATATAATAAGTCTATGGTCCACGCCGACGAAGTCGCGGGCATCAGCTAGTACTTATAATAAAACTGTAACTGGAAGATTTATGTAAATTTAATATATTCTGAAAATTTTACTCTGGGTATGCTTTACTATCGATACTGAGCCCAAAACAGATTTTTTGACCGAGCGAAGCGAAGGTCTCTGAGTCTACTTGGGTGAATTGGCACTTGTCCGTCCGTCCGTCCGTCCGTCTGTCAGAGCATTATAACTTCTGAATTACTGAACGCAATTACTTCAGCTTTAAATATAATATGTAAACCAATGGCCTCCCGCCGAATATGGCTTACAAAATAATAAAATCTTTATTTCAGGGGGGCTCTCATAGAAGCGAATGCGAAGTAAAATATTTTTTATAAAGTTACATAAGGTTGCGGTATATCATTTTAAAGATAATTAGGAATAGAGTCCAAAAATTTTTTTTTTAATTTTTCCCCCAAAATTGTGGAATTGGGGGGCTTTCAAAGTGGTGATTTTCTAACGTCCAAAGATGACCTCAGAACTCTAAATTTTCTGAAAGGATGAGCCTGAAACTTGATCAATTATTTCAATTATATCCTGTACTTGAACAACAAATACTAAAATTAGATAAATATTGTAAGGAAACGGAATTATTTAATTTTTAATTAGCTTCAGTATTTCTAACAGAACTTCACATTTATGTCAATAGATGGCGCCGCGAGGTCTTAGTTCGGGGCGAACCACTAGTTATTTAATTTTTGTCTGTCTGTCTGTATGGCCGCGCATCACGCGAAAACTAATGAATGGATTTTAATGAAATTTGGTATAGCGGTAGCTGATACTCCGGGTCAATATAAAGGATAGTTTTTATCCCGATAGAAATAAGGTTCCTCCAGGATAGGGGTTTTTTGTTGATTTTACTCCATAACTCTGTCAAATCTGAACTGATTTGAATAAATCTTTCTTTATTAGAAGGTATGTATCATCAGGTAGGTAAGTTTTGCCCAATTTTGGTGAAGATTCGATAAATATTATAAGAGATAGAGGATAACAGCAATTCACTTGATTAGGACTTAATAATATATTTTTGGTGGCGTTTGAAGGAAACAAAATTAATTATAAAAAATTGCGACCACGAGAAAATCTGTCAACAGCCGTCAAAATAATTTAATAATACATAATATTTACATTGGTATTTCCATAATATTTCGATGCCATATGTTTGCCTGTGATATGTGGACTTAATTTCGTATATTTAAAATGTCATGACTATCTGAAGTCCGAGCCAGAGTTTAAGTAGCTTGAAAGGGCAGATAACGAACTTTGCTACAGAAGTGTTATCTGCAGCAGCATCTTCTGGAACGGAATCCTCAGTAAAGAAGCTCGAAGACAAATGCCGTATCCAAGAGCTTGAGGTACTTACTTGTAGTTTATTCAACCGCATTTATTATGACTGTGGCTTCATCGCCAGTAAATGTTATAAGATAGCAGATAATGCAAACATATAGGGTCATTGAGGCGACTGGTGGCCGTAAGTCCTTTGATTTAATGCCGCGTTATTCCCCCACGGCCACTCACTGCAAAGCGGTGTTCACCTGTACATATAAAATATTATTGCCTGTACCGTAGGATTTATTTGTGTAATTTGGCTACACAATAGTTTTATTGGTCAAGTCGCTAAAAAACCAAGGAAATGAAGGAAAATAAGCTTAATCATACTAATATTATAAATGCGAAAGTGTGTTTGTTTGTTGGTATATTGGTTTGTCCTTCAATAACGCCGCAACGGATCGACGTAATTTTTTGGTATGGGTATAGTTGAAGACCTGGGAGAGTGACATAGGCTTTTTATCCCGGAAAATTACGGAGTTCCCGCGGGAATCAAAAAACTTAAAACACGCCGACGAAGTCGTGGGCATCAGCTAGTTACTAGTAAAAAGTTGTTGCGGTTCAGATCTACTCTAATCTGGGGAGTTACTTACATCGCTTTAAAGCAGTACTGTTTCAAAATGACAGTTTTATGTCATGCATCTTAATGTCTTTAAATAAGGATGATAATTCTAAAACACGATCGTCAACATTATTAAAACCCCTGCAAGTGTGCGTTGCTCCTATTACTGACGAGATGACGCTCCTGACCACGAATGCTGAAGTTCTAAACTCTGTAAAAAAATAATTTGACTATTAGTTATTTAACAAGCTGTATATAAAGTTTGAAATAATTTATATTTCATACACTTGTTCTTCGCATCGTACCTTATATTATAGCTACTATGTACAGCCTTTACTCAAGGGTTAGGGGGTCATCCATAAAGTACGTCGCACCAATTTCGTGATTTTTTGACCCCCTCCCCCGTTCTTGTCACAGTTGGTCACATCTGTGAGACCCCCTGAGTGAGTGTGACGTCTAAACATTTAAAGTCTAGCTAGGCTATCACCGCTAATCATGAAGCATCAAGCATGTGCAGTTTTGGAAATACCATTTCTTAGCTGACAAAAGGTTGAGTCCCCTTAAATGAAGAGGTAACGTCATTAAAATAATAGGAAGTAAGTTTAAAAAGGAAACACGTCATCGGTTAACCTTATGATTTCAATAACCAATACTTAAATTCTCGGACACCTAAAGGCCATTTAGAATCCAGTTTTGTAACTCAGCAATAAACATACCGAGATACAACAAGTTCCTAATATTATATCCGGGTACGTCTAAAATTTTGTGTAGACTAGCTTTTATGGCGATTTCGTCCGCGTGCATTTGGGCTTTATAGGTTTTTTTTCCCTCATTCTTCAGAGGAGTGGTATGGGCATGGACTTAATGCAGAGGGAAAAAGACATTAATAGGAGAATGTTGAATATGGCAAGTATACTTACTATACAGTACATAGTATAAAACAAAGTCGCTTCCCACTGTCTGTCCCTATGTATGCTTAGATCTTTAAAACTACGCAACGGATTTTGATGCGGTTTTTTAATAGATAGAGTCATTCAAGAGGAAGGTTCAAATGTATAATACATGCATAATATAGCAGAGAAACACTGATAATTTTGGGTTTCTAATGTGATGTCGTAAATAAACTTTTATTTTTTTGGATCAAAATAATGTACCTAGTTACTACAGTATTGTACGTTGGTAACACTGAAAATGTTTAGAACTGTCCAGTTTGAAACATTGCTAATGAAAACTTTTTTGAATTTCAATTTTAGAACTCTTTGGTAATCTAATGTAGTAATGTAGTAACCTATATAATGTTTAATGCATTCATTTGTCATTTGTTTTTGTGAATTGCCGGCAAATCTAAAACTCTTGTTACACGTGAAAATGAACCTAAGGCGAGAAAATTTTCGGTCAATGATTTATTATGACTTTCGTTGTGGGCTTACTCAACAACAAAGCTATGCTAGGCTGCGATTAGCATTTCTTAATGAAGCCCCATCTCGTGCCACTATTTACAATTGGTTTAACGAGTTTAAGCGTGGACGTAGCAATCACAATGACGATCCGCGTGAGGGACGTCCTTTAACAGCGACTACTGAAGATAACATCAGTGCTGTGCGACGCATGATAGAGGAAGATAAGAGAGTGACCTATGAGCAGATACGGGCAAGCCTAGGCATTGGTATGAGTCAAGTTCAAAAAATATTACACGAACATTTAGGCGTCAGAAAGCTTTGTACCAGATGGATTCCCCATACTTTAACCGACGACTAGAAACACCTTCGCATGGACTGGTGTCGTCAAATGTTAGATAAGTTCAACGGCGGTGACTCAAATGCTGTATTTGACATCGTCACAGGTGATGAAAGCTGGATTTATTGCTACGAACCCGAAACCAAAAGACAATCAGCTCAGTGGGTGTTTCCTTTCGAGGATCGGCCAACTAAGTCAAGGAAAAAAGACGATTGCCTCATTCTTTGGTCGGAAAGGTTATTTCGCGACAGTTGTGCTAGAAAATGGAAGGACAGTTACTGCAGACTGGTATGTCAATCGCTGTTTGCCTGTTGTCTTGGAAAAAATTTGACAGCAACGCCCTCGAAGCAGGATCACCACGACAATGCTTCAGCACACTCCGCAAAACGGACTGTTGAATATTTGACTATGGCAGGTGTCGAGATAATGTGTCATCCGCCATACAGTCCTGATCTGGCGCCCTGCGACTATTTATTCCCAAGAACTAAAGATAAAATTCGAGGTATTCGCTTTGCGAGCCCTGAAGATGCGGTGAAAGCGTACGAAAATGCCATAGAAGAGACCTCTAAGGAAGAATGGGCCCACTGCTTTTCTCAGTGGTTCCATCGAATGCAACGATGTGTAGAGAGGAACGGAGATTACTTCGAAAAACAATAAAAGTATTGGCAACTTTCTACATTAAGCCGTTTTTCATTTTCTAAACATTTTCAGTGTTACCTAGGTACACCTTAAAAGGTCTACAAAAAAGTCCGCGATAGTACCTACCTATATGTCTATATCTCTTAAGGATAACGCACAATAAACATTTTTAACCTCTAAAGAAAACATGTTTGTATTGTCTAACATTTTTAGTGTAAAATTATTATAGCATTTTAAGTAAGTACTGTAAACAGTAACATTAGAGTAACCAACTGGGGTTTTTACCTTATATACCTAAGTTAAAATGTGGTTATAATTATGGTCTTCATTTACTCATTTTGGTTGTAATTTACTATTTTTGGTTAAGCGCTACGTAGCTCGTCTCCGCCTAATATCTCCTCTCCTCTCAGTTCTGGTGGAATCCCGTCCTGACGTGTGGTATTATTGCAGATGGCGAGGCAGCGTGTACAAGCTTGTGTGGCGCGAGCTCTTGGCTTACCTCACACTCTACTACACAATAAACCTGATATATCGGTTCGCACTCACCGAGGAACAACAAAGGTTTGTTTTTAAATTATTTTTGTACAAAAATATGTATTAGAATAAATAACAAAAAATAAGTGGAAAAATGTAAAGCTTATCTCTCGAATAGAAATTTCTTCCAGCTTTCCTTAAAAGTCAGCAAGGTGAAATACTTTACATTCTTCATCATCGTCGACCCACTATAGTTACTGAGAAATAGTCTTCCCAGAAGGGAGACAGGTTTTGGCCATAATCAACCAAACTGGGCAAATGCGGAATGGTAGACTTTACACAGCGTTGAGAATATTATGGAAAACTCTCAGAAATGCAAGTTTCCACATCATGTTTTCTTTCACCTTTGAAGCAAGTTATATTTATTTGCTTAAAACTTACATAACTCCCGAACGGCAGATCGGAGGAAATGATCGGACCCCCAGGAGGAAGACTTTTAAACGACCAAGCTAATCAACGCTCACAGCGGTATGGCTACGTTCGCACTGCGAAAAACATTCGCACGAATTTTATTCTCGCGATTTATATTTCGAGTACAGATTTCAGCTATTCCTACTTAATTTGTGTCAAATCAGCGATATTTTTTTCGCGCGAATTTTATTCGCAAGTGCGTACACTGGCCTATGATTTCAAGTGTTACAGAATAAGTATATTTTTCGCAGTGTGAACGTAGCCTAACTAAAATAATTTTGACCTAGGCGGCAAATTAACTGAGACTATTGTCAACTTCGTAGGAGATGTATCCCCATCTTCTCACTCTCATAGTCGGGTATAGGGATTTGAATGCGGTATTATCGCCAGTTCCCCACTTCGGAGTGCTACTAGATTATCAGAAAAACACAATTTTTTCTTGGCTCGATCCAGGATTCAAGCCTCAGGCTTCATGAGGCTGAGGCTTCTGCTCGAGGTCCCAAACACACCTCACAGGTACCAAAATCCTCTTGGCATGAAAGACCAAGTGTGGATGTAGGGTGTATCCGAGGTGTCATATCCTAGTTTTGGCAAGCCTTTGCATCATCGTCTTGACCTTGAAAGAGCCTAGAAACTAGCCTTGTCTTTACCCTGACTTCTACCGGTTTAACTGCTTTTTAGCGGTTTAAGCAGTTGAACCGCCGCAACTCTTGGACCTGTGAGCTTAAAGTGGAGTTTGCAGTTGTCGAAAAGTAAACTGAGTAATAAGTGCTCAACTATTAGGCCCATTTAAGGATGAGGTAGTTTTAATACTGTAGGAAATTGCAATATCGCTTAATATATGAGATACATTACAAAAGAAATCTTTCCTCATCTTATTCTAAACTCAGTACCGGTTAATTAGCTTCGCGTCTGGTTTCTATAGAAGTATAGTTATTACCAAAATTCCATTCGTATGGAATTCGTCTACTGCTGGACGGTCTCCTGCATGGATCTGCTTTTTAAGATATCGTGGTTAATATCACCATCAAGTCATTCTTTGTAAAATAGACGTTCAAAAAGTGTACTGTGTAGTGTGTAAGTGCCAATTTTTAATAAACATACTTTGACTTTGATCTCCACCCACGGTCTTGTGTCGCTAGCTTCCAGCAGCTCCTAGAGTCCCAGCTACTCGCTTAAGATAGACCATCCACCTATTGGGGGATATTTTTAGCTGCGCTCTCCGGTGCGAGGCCGCCATTACGTCTCAGAAATTACCACACATAAAACCACATCTCTTCTCAATTCAGCCCCTTGTTTTCTTCCAGGGTATTCGAGCGGGTGCGGCAGTACTTCGGCGCGCAAAGCGAGTCGATACCCATGTCGTTTGTACTCGGTTTCTACGTGAGCCTGGTGGTGAAGCGCTGGTGGGAGCAGTACAAGCTGCTGCCCTGGCCCGACACGCTGGCTCTCTTCATCAGCGCTGGTATCCCTGGAGCGGTTAGTAGAGTATGACTTAGTGATATTGCAAAAAAATATAATATACCTACATCCTAGACATTCCGTTACCTCTCATGTTCATCTTTGGTCTCTGTTCATTTCTCAATATTTTTGTGCCTTTTCTCATCATACTGGACTCCAGATCATAACCAGAGTAAACGAACTCTAATGCATTTTGTGAATACAAATTTGATAGCTTTTTATAGGTTGGTCACGATCTCAATATGATGCTCGCTCCGCTCGCGCTTATGTTTGTTAAATGTAGGTACGTCTACGTAGTTAAGATCTACCTAATAGTGGGTCACCTTAGTACCTATTTGTAACAATGTAGTTTTACGATCGTTACTAATACGCAACAAACCGAGTCTAATTATTTAAATCCACACTAAAGGCGAAATTCTGTCTTACCCACGTGCCTCGGAGAGCACGTTAAGCCGTCGGTCCCGGTTATTATCACTAACATGATAATAATCGTTAAAGCCCGCCAACCCGCATTGGAACAGCGTGGTGGGTCTAAGCTCTAATTCCCTCTCTCCTATGAGAGTGGAGGCCTGTGCCCAGCAGTGGGACGCTAATAGGCTGTAGTGGTGGTGGTGATGGCCCCTTGGCGCTGTAAAATGTCAAGCTTCTAAGTCAATGCAATCAAAAGATACGGCCGTTTTTGCCGCATATTTTGTATATTTCGACACTCGCCAATAAATCAAAACCACGGAATAGATAAATTATTTTTTCTATGATCAAAACATAAAGTACTTATGCTTCCCATTGACCTATAATCATGAAATTTGGCAAGAAACAAGGTCCCACAGCCACACAAATAGGTATAGGAAAAAATCCGAAAATCGCTAGTTAGGGTTCCGTACTGATAAGGTTTCGAATTATTTTGTGGTGGTACGGAACCCTTTGTGCGCGAGTCTGACTCGCACTTGAACGGTTTTATTAATTGCAAGATAGGCTTGCGCTTGACGACAATCCTTCTTATGGAAAGCAATGATGAGGTCTTGATTAGAGGCATAGATATTACATCGATGGCTGGAGCGCACTTGCCTAGAAAAATGCCTATTCACTCTAGCCTTGAAGTAGCTCAAGTCATACTTGGCAGGAAACACGGTCGCCGGAAGGGCTTTAAAACCCTAGCGGTTGCCGGTTCGTATTAGAAATGTGAAACAAAAACGTTTCGTACGACTTGATTGGATATTTAAAGAATTTTTTAAAACTCTATTTTAGTAATGTTTTTTTTACAAATATATATAGGCTAGCGTTTGGCTGCAATTAGACCTGCTTGCTAGTGGTGATGCAGCCTAAGGTGGAGCGCACTTGCCTATATTATGCCTATTCACTCTTGATTTAAAGCAACATGAAAGCCGGAAGGGCATTCCAAATCCTAGCGGTTCGAATTAGAATCGAGGAAACAAATCGTTTCGTATGAGTCCGCGGAATTTCGACTGTTTTTGATATTTTTTGAAAGAAAAAATATTGATAATCATGTGATTCTTATATTATTCAGTTACTTGTAGGCTTTTAAAATAAAAATCTATTGAATTTATCCGGATATACGTGATGATAGACTCCCGTTTGTTTTGAATTCCTTGGTTTCGTCTATCTTCGAGATTGGTAGGAGTTTTAATTCTTTATTCTATTGACTTAAGAAACTATACCTACAAGTGCCAAATAACTGGTACATTATGTCTTGGTTCGGTAGTTCACTGTACCTCTCAGTACATCCGTGTTTTAAGTTAAGTTGTACTACCTCGTTGCGTGTATTAGGTAGACTAGGTAGGTATATATTCTTTGTATGACTAATAAATATAACTCTGTCTATTGTCTACTTCACAGTATTATCACACAGATAAAAATCTTACACGACTTTTTCCAAATATACAAAAACGTTTAGCTGGCAGAGGGGGGCAGAATACTGGATTTTAACAAAAATTACCACTTAAAAGCTAAATATTTCGCAAACGGATCCCTGAATCGAAAAATGATGTTCTTATAACCACAATATTTTTGAACGAACTATCTAAAGACACCCCACACCATTAGATAGACGAGAACGGAGAAATAAAAATCATCCCCACTTTACGTGTGGGGAGGAATTTATTTTTTAAATTTGTCGGCGTGATTAATATGTATGCTATGCCAAATTACAGCTGTCTAGTACTAACAGTCTCTGAGATACGACGCGGACGGACAGACACGGACATTTTTAAAAATATTGTTCACTTGTATACCTACGTATAGCTTCAAAATCCTAGGCATCAAATCTAAACCCACTTGTTATGCGCACGAGATGTCCTGACAATCCGGTTATCTTTCAAACCTATAAGTTAACTACTTCAGGTTTAATAACAATCAGATCTTATCTCTTTTAAGTCAAAAAGTTTTTTCTTCAAAATAATTGGTACCTACTCAGTAGGTACATTTTAAGAACGTCCAGTATACAAAGTATGAGTGATGGGGAAAATTAATAAGGTACCTATAAGGAACCCTTTATTAGTCCGTCAGTCCGTCTATTAGTACGTTTACAAAGCTGTAATTTGGCATGGATATATAATAAACATATTTATATCACGCCGACAAAGATTTAAGATGCCCCCTACACGTAAAGTGGAAACGATTTTTGAAGTGAAAACTTCTTTAGCTGCGTTGAGCACTTTTTGGTAGGGGTTAAACTTTTGGATTCGCGTCACCGACACCTCGCTGCCCCATGCTCGCGTTGTTACGAAGAAAAATTTAAGGTCTCAAATATATAGGTACTACATTCGTAATTAAACTTTAATGCCTTAGTTTTAAGGTTCATATTTTAATTACTAAAACAAAAGAACGGTGTCGGTCACGTGACTTTTCTTCTTCTTAAGACAAAATAGCTTAAGTACAAAATATCTATACATTCGTAATTAAATTTTAATGCCTTAGTTTTAAGGTTTAAATTTTAATTATTTTAAAAGTGCTGTGTAACCGTGACCACACCTCGCGTTGTTATTTTAAATTATTTTAAATATTCGTTCTCACTTCTATCGGCACTTCTTTCACATCCCTATGACTGCCTATTTTTTTTCTCGTCTATGCCACGTTGGAGAGTCGTTAGATAGGTAGGTCGTTAAAAATATTCGCGCGTGGGAATCCCATTCTTCGATTCAGGGACCCGTTTTCGAAATATTAAGCTTTAAATTGCTGATTTTTATTCAACTCCAGTGTCATCGTCCCCCTCCCCCTCAGCCAGCTAAACGGTTGAAGCTTACTAATAAACTATTACAGTTAACTAGACTTTACAAGTTTACGAGTAATAGTCGACAACGTATAAAATGTCCTCATTATGTAACGGACAATTACGGACTACTCTGCGCGTGGCCCGACTCGCACTTGGCCGTTTTTTCATTTTATAAAAGAGCAATGTAGTGGGTAGTGAGGTCCCGAGGTGACGCAAATTGTCCTACATGATATAAAACGTTTCCATTCATTATGGAACTCAAAGGCGTCGAGAAAAGCTCAGCACCTACTCGTTTCTTGGAAAATGTTTTCCGCGATTTGTTTATGTTTCTTTGAGGAAGAAGCCATACTAATATTATAGATGCGAAAATGAAAGAAAACATCTTTTCAACCGATTCTTATGAAATTTTGTACACAGGTGGGTTGTATTCCATGTAAGGATATAGGCTACTTTATATCCAAGAAAATTAAGGAGTTCCCTCGGGAATTAAAAGAAAATTGACTGCCGATAGAAGTGAAAACGAACATTTAATTATATTTCTTTTCTTCTAAATAAATAATAATAATACAAATATTTCAAATATAAACCCTAAAACTAAATCATTAAAGTTTAATTACGAATTTACCTACTGTCGACGAGGCTTAGGGGTGTTAAGAACCCAAGTAAATGTAAAAAGTGTTTGTTAATAAATAAATAAATAAAAAAAATAAAAAAAATGTACTATATTTATCGAAGACCTTTTGTCTTCGTAACAACGCGAGGTGTCGGCCACGGTTACACAGAACTTATTATTAATATAAACCTTAAAACTAAGGGATTAAAGTTTAATTACGTAATATACTATATTATTATGCAGTTTAAAACCTTTTGTCTTAAGCAGAACGGTGTCGATCTCGCGTATTCTACATTTTTACCCCCTACCAAAAAGTGCTCAACGCGCCTAAAGAAGTTTTCGCTTCAAAAAACTTAATCCACGCGGACAAAGTCACGGACATCCTCTATTATATATATATGCTATAAGCTACAGTACAGATTTCGAGTACCGACATTATTATTTCATAATTTATATACGTTGGTATTCGCCTATTATCATATCAATTAAAATACTCTACAGTACACTTCGAATGTACAGTTCAATAATATAATGATTTGTTATAACAGACTGTATATTTTATGATAATTATTGTTCAGTTTATAAGTTATTACGCAATACGAGTATAAAACCGTATAATATAAACACACATTTATGGCATAACTATAACTCGATAACTCAAACAAAACGTGCCTGTGATATTTATGATACATACAAAATTACCCATGTGTCAAAGTAAATGACTATTAGATCACTAGAGCTATGAGTGTTTACGTCTTTTGCACATCTCCGCTGCGAAACCACAGCGAAACTAGGAATAGAAGCGAACCCGCTCCTGGTTAAGTTTTTTTTTGTCAGATGTGTGACATGTGACACGGAAGCGAAACTGCCTGTTTTACTTACGCAGAGATTTGACTTTATTGAGCCCACCCTCAGACAATTTTGGCGAAGACCTGACCAGATCCTAGCTCTCTAACTACTTAACACCGCGTAAAAATATTATAATGAAACCGATAAACGTTCCGCTTAGCGAAATTCAATCGAGTGTCCAACGAACTCATGGTCCAATTTCTTCATTATACTCGTAGCAGGCTGTTTCGCAACTTTTACAATAAAATTAAGTCATAGCGAATTAGGTCCCTAGGTATGATTTCGCTCCAGTATACTCCAATCTTAGGTATCTTATGCTTAGGTATATTAAAATGCTAAACTCTATCGTAAACTAATTTTATAAATGCGAAATGTGTCTTTCTGTCCTTTGTTCCTTAAAATCCATGAAACATAAATAAACAGGTTTAAATGAAGCCTTACGCATTTATAAAATTTGTATGGACGCAATTTTGCCTGTTAAAAGTTAAAAGATCGTGTCTGCGATTTTTTCACAACATTCATATCTGAAAATCGACAAAAATAATGTTGCCGAAAAAGACGAAACTTGCATGTTTGAAAATATTCGTATCAAATTTAAGAAATAACATTCACTATCCTTGAAATCGATAGTGAAAGTTTCAACGGCTGCATGCTGATCTAACTGTTACACATAAAAAGCTGATAAAAAGTAAAAAACGCGATTTTGACTTTCGTTTACGTCGGTTAACATATTTTTTTAATCAATTCTCATTCAACGCTCCTATAAATTACAAGATAATTTACACTTTTTAGTGAGACGGCGTACTTTTGTCCGTGTAAACATGTTTTTAGTGTCTGTTTTAGTTTTTGTAAATGCATAATTTTATGGGCGCTCATTACAAAATACATCCGGTCAAAATATTTTTCAATTTATAAAAAACTCATGAATATATATAATGGACATAATCTTTTGTTGATTTTAGACCCTAAGCAGCGGATGAAATATATTTTAAAAATTCTTATTTTGATAAATCATATCAACAAAATATCAGGTAATTTTACGATTTTAATCGTCATATGTTTTTAAAAGTGGGTTTAAAATAGGAATGCTGTTATTTTTCATGTGATTTCTTTGAAAATTGATGTTTCGGCTTCCAACAGTAAATGAAGAAATACGTATTTTTGTGTTTCAGGATTTGTGTAGATTCCACCCTACTCCATCCAACCTCAGAAATTCCTTCGTTCGGAGGGAAATTTCTGAAAATTCCTTATTTTTAGAAATTCTTGAAAGATCTTTATTTTCAGAAATTAGTTAATTTGTTATTTATAATTAATGTTTTTATTTATTGAAATAAAACTATAAATAATGATAAATGGATTTTATATTTATGCAAACAGCGGCGGGCTTACACAGAGTTTCGTAAAGAAAGGTAATGAACAGAACAGGAGACAAGTGAAAAAGACAGAAACGATATTGACAACTGTCAATGTCAGTTAACCATAGATGGCATCGAAAAACCACAGATCAGCTGTTGTATTTAATATTAATATCCTCCCTTAAATACAACCCCATTCCATCAGCACATTTTTCATGTTTGGCCCTGGTAGTTGCTTTGGTCAGTGAATCGGCTGTCATCATGCTTGTCTCGATGTACTCGACACATATTTCCCCATTGGCTACTTTATCTCTCACGAAGTGATGCCGTACATCGATGTGTTTGCTGCGAGCCTGAAAACTTTCATTACATGTTAGCTTAATTGCACTTTGGTTATCACAGTACAATTTTAGAGGAAAAAGCTTTTCTTCCGGCCATAGTTCAATGTGAAGCTGCCTTAACCATAAGGCTTCTTGAACTGCAGCAGATAAAGACATATACTCTGCTTCAGTGGTGGATAAGGCTATTGTTGGTTGCCTTCTTGAGTTCCACGATATGGCAGAGCCCTGAAAAACAAAAACATAACCAGTACAAGAGCGACGATCCTCAGAGTTGGAAGCCCAATCAGCATCACAGTATCCAACAATAGATTGATTATTAGGCTTGAACATTAGTTTCATATTTCTTGTACCTTTCAGGTAACGCATTAATCTCTTCACTGCTTGCCAATGGTGAATTTCAGGTTTATTGTTGAATTTGCTCAATGTGTTCACTGCATAGGTTATATCAGGCCTAGTTCCTTGACATAAATATAGTAAACACCCAATAGCCTCTTGATAAGGTATGTTTTTTAGGATATCCTTGCCAGAGCTTGTAAGTATCATTCCTGGTTCCATGGGTGTACTTACAGGCTTACATTCACTCATATGGAAACGCTCCAAGATTTGATCAATATACCTTGTCTGATCAATGCATATTATGCCATCTTCTAGGTATGTAATTCTAAACCCAATACAGTGATTAGCTCTTCCTATGTCTTGCATTTTAAAATTATCCTTCAACCGTTGCTTTATATCTTTAGCTTCATTTTCATGTGTATAAAACAAAAGTAAGTCATCCACATAAACTGCAATTATTAATATATTATTGTTGTCAGAAATGTTATAATAGATACAAGGTTCAACCTTTGACCTTTTTAAACCAATATTTTGTAAGACTTCATTTAGTTTCATATTCCATCTTCTGCTTGCTTGCTTCAAGCCATAAATTGATTTATTAAGCTTAAATACTTGATCATTTTGTTTATACAATGGTGGCTGCTCCATATACAATTCCACATCTATTTCACCTTGAAGGAAGGCAGTCACGGCATCCATCTGCTCTATTTTCATCCTGTATTTAACAGCCAGGCCGATCAAGTATCTAACTGAGGTATGACGGACAACCGGGGCATATACTTCTTCATAGTCAATACCTCGCCGTTGTTCATAGCCTTTAATAACTAATCTGGCCTTATATTTGCTTATGTTGCCTTCTGCATCAAGTTTTGTCTTATAAACCCATTTGCAAGGTATGGCTCGACGTCCAGCAGGAAGATTAGTGAGTGTCCACGTGTTATTCTCTATTAGCGAATTATACTCAGATTCCATTGCCTTTTGCCACTGAAGACAATTTTTACTAGATAGAGCTGCCTCTGGTGTGTCAGGATCTTCTTCGAGCGGTGTAACAGAGCTGGTTACAGCCTGACATAAATAGCTCTTTTTAATATTTTGCCTTGGTCTCAATGACATCTTCTTTAATGATACTTCATTGATTGACTCCTCTGGTACATAAGTCTCATCAACGTCATGAGTTGTATCAGAACTTTCTAACAGAGTACTCGCACTCAGGTCTGATGCATCAGCAGTTGTGCTGCATGACTCGTTCAAGGTGTCCTGTGAACAGCTATCTTTCTTCTCAGTCAATGGAATAAGTACATAATCCTGTTTTATATCATTTTCTAAAAATATTACATTTCTACTTCTTAAAACTTGTTTCTTTGTTTCATCATACAACCGATACCCTTTTGTGTCAGTGCAATATCCAACAAAAATCAATTTTTGAGATTTACTGTCCCATTTCAGCCTTTTTTCTTTGGGTATATGCACCATAGCATGACAGCCAAATATTCTTAAATTACTTATGTCTGGCTTCTTTCCGCTCCATACTTCTTCAGGAGTTTTATAAGTTAGAGACTTCGTCGGAGCTCTGTTGATGACATAAGCTGCTGTTGACACTGCCTCAGCCCAGAATTGTTTAGATAAACTGGAATTTAAAAGCATACATTTAGCTCTCTCAACCAACGTTCGGTTCATTCGCTCGGCTAAACCATTTTGCTCAGGCGTATATGGATTGGTTGTTTGATGTTGAATACCTGAGTTTCTTAGGAAGTTATCAAACTCATTGTTTACATATTCTCTACCGTTATCCGTTCTTAAAATCTTAATCTTTGTATTTAATTGATTTTCAACAAGATTCTTAAACTCTATAAATTTTTCTAAGGCATCTGCTTTTGATTTCAAAAAATAAACATGAACTTTGCGAGAAAAATCATCAATAAATGTCATAAAATATCTGGCACCTCCTAGAGATAGCTTTTCCATAGGTCCACATATATCAGAGTGAACTATACCGAGGATATCAGAAGCTCTTGTGCCTTCATGCTTGAATGACTCCCTAGTCTGCTTTCCTTCTATACAAGTAGTGCAAAGTACATTGTTTGTATTTATTGACTGTGGTAAATCAGTACCAGTGGTGAATTCCTTAACTTTTGCAAGGTCACTGAAGTTTAGATGACCTAATCTTTGATGCCATAGATAAGTAGAAGTAAATAGTGCATAAGCAGAATCATTCACCACATACATATTATTTATACATTTTGCTGTCAAAATTAATTTCTGATTTTGATATACATTACATTCATTCTTTGTAAACTGTAACTGACACCCATTCCGAGTCATTTGACTGACTGACAGCAAGTTAGTTGCTAGTCCTGGCACATATAAAACATCTCTGACCTGAATGACTTGAGTGTTGTTACCGGATCCTGGTATTTGTAGATTTAAGTTGCCACATCCTTTCACTTGTAAACTTTTACTGTCTGCCACTTTGATTGTTGCCACTGTTGCTGATTTGCGATCGTATAACCAATCATCACGGTTTGTCATATGAGCGCTCGCACCAGAGTCGATGACCCAGCAATCGTCAACATCAACTGAAAAAGCAGAAAAAGCAGCTACAAATCCAGAATTGCTATCATTACTTTTAGATTTACCCTTACTATTTGATTTCTTCTTGTTTGATGTACAAAAAGTACTCAAATGGCCATACTCATTACATGCGAAGCACCTGGGGCCCCTACTGTGACCCTTGCTCCTGTTAAACCTGTGTACATTCCTTTTATTAGTATTAGTATATAAAGCGGAGGATTCAGAGGACTTTACATCTTGGAGGATTTTTGTTTTTACAGAATCTGCGCTAATAGACACACCAGAACTCTCCATCGCCATGATCATAGGTTTGTAAGTGTCCGGCAAACCTGCGAGTAATAGAGTGCCTAACCACTCATCATCTACGGCAAAACCTATGTTTCTGAATTTGTGTGCTGTGGACATCACCTTATTAACGTATTCTTCCACATTGGGACAATTGTCTAAATTGGTATTAATTAAATCCCTCAAAAGCCCTACCTTGCGTGACAGGCCAGACTCTTCGAAGGCACGTGCTAGGTTATCCCACGCTTCCTTTGCCGTCCGCGCTTCCTGAATGTGGACATAATTTATCGGGTCCACCAGTAATACTATTTTAGCCTTTGCTTTTGTGTCGCGTTTGTCATCTACGGCACGTGTCGATTCTATACAATCCCACAATTCCTCATGTTGAAGATAAGTTTTTACTGCAAACTTCCATGTGCTGTAATTTTCACGTCCGTTGAGCTTCTCAATAAATGCAAGTGGGTTATTCGACGACATGTTCGTTGAAAGTTGGCTGAAAATGGCTGAAAAGGAAAAATTTGCCCGCGCGTCTGCCCGAAATGAAATCTAACTGAATCCACTAACTGAATTTACTTATTGATTTAAAACTTTATTTCTAACAATTAAGGCCATCTGGGCCCATAACCTAATGTTTTTATTTATTGAAATAAAACTATAAATAATGATAAATGGATTTTATATTTATGCAAACAGCGGCGGGCTTACACAGAGTTTCGTAAAGAAAGGTAATGAACAGAACAGGAGACAAGTGAAAAAGACAGAAACGATATTGACAACTGTCAATGTCAGTTAACCATAGATGGCATCGAAAAACCACAGATCAGCTGTTGTATTTAATATTAATAATAATTAAGTAAAAATATATTTTTTAATTATTTTGTTTATCTATATTTAGAAATATATTTAGTAGAGATAACTTATTTATTTGTTTAAAGGTTTTCGAGTGTACCGACCGTATAGATGTATGTGTATAGATAAGAATAAAGCACATATGCAATTGTATCGAGTGTTGTTCTAAATATTATGCTGCAATGCGAATTCTAAGCAGACTATATGTAAATGTATATAGTCATTAGTTGAAAATTTTAGGTGGCGTTTATACTCTGTCTCGGCAGCCAAGCGTGAATGGGAAATACTAACAAGGTAAAGTAAATAAAGGCTTTAATTATAACAATTAAAATATGTCTATCCGTACGATCACACTAAGGACTTTTTGTTCACAATTTTTTGTCGAAACCGCTGCACGTAAAATATTGCAAGGTTAATTAGAATTTTGAATTTTGATAATGTTTATTCGATGTGTATTGTTTTTCGTAATGTATAAAACATCGATAAAAATTTTACGTATTTTGCATGTGTTTAGTTGCTACCATAGTCTGTGATGAGGTTACGAGGTAAACCCCACTACGAAACAACACTCTTGGTACTGATAGTTACACAATATTCGAATTATTAGAGTCGCTCGAGCAATTTTTCCATTGAGCTTCCCAATTCAACCAATTCAGCCATAATGCTGTCTGTAATGTTTAATTAAGATTCACGGATCGCGAAAATTAGTGTCAAAAAGTGCGACTTAAAAGTATTATTCAGTCATTTATGTGACTCGCAAATGGCTTATTATACTCGCACGGTTAAATTATTTTCGATCACTAGATTTATTGACTTTGGTGCGTTCAGTTTTCTAATAACAACTTTTTGTCGAACGACAAATCGCTTGATGTCGTTATGGAGTTCTTACTTGCGTGTTGCATTGTGTTTATTATTTGCTATTTGCCGCTTGTGATCGTGTATGTGACGATGTCTATTGTTCTTTTTATATCTTACACATAATATTATGTATGCTCTTTTATGTCTGAATGCTGCGAAATTGTTTTAAATCTGACAATGTGTTATATTTCCGGATATGTTTTTGTCATTTCAGGTATTATGCAGTAAAACGATATTAAATAAACTAGTGATAATATTAGTCACTATTGAAAAATTGCACGGCTCACGCTCATTAGTCCATAGATTATCTAATAATATTTGGTAGATTGATTCATTCACACATTTTTTTGAATAGACAAAGTGTGCGGGACAATGATAAAAAAACAGTTAGTTACAACATAGTGTTAAGACATGTAAATAAGAGAATAAATAGTTCATAGTATAGATAGTTTATATAGTTCGTAACAGTTAAGTAAATAGTTATAAGCGAACTGTAATAGAATAAGTTTAATAAAATAGCGTTAAATAGTTGTACATTAAATGTTAGAGTAGTACAGGGTAGAGAGGGATAGCGAACAGCGCTCCCCGCGCCGTCACACCCGCGCCACCCGCGCCTCCCGCGCTTTCACCCCCTCTATCCTGGTTGGATTTTAATACGCGCTCTGATTGGTTCAGTTTTAATAACCAATCAGAGGGCCTACATTTTTCGGGCCAAATTTGTATAAAGACCGAGCGAAATTGTGGTCTGACACAGTTCGCCGGCAACAGTCCTCCAGTGAGGAACAAGAAGAATAAAGTGGAAGCAAACAGCAAGAAGTGTTTTCTTTGGAAGAACTCCAGTCCCCAACCAATCCAGCGACAGTTAATGTACCATCGTGTACATTGCATGGTCCTTCGAGCCGGATTCGTTGGGAAATTCTGAAGAAAATTCGTCAGGAAAACTTCGTGGTTCTTCGAGAAAATTCTTCGCGACTCGTCGGGAAGAACACCGAGCCAGCTTCAAGACAGCGCCGCGCCAGCTTCGGGACAGCTCAAGCCAGCTTCGGCCAGCTTGGGACAGCATCGAGCCAGCTTCGACCCAGCTTCACCCAGCTCAAGCCAGCTTCGGCCAGCTTGGGACAGCATCGAGCCAGCTTCGACCCAGCTCAAGCCAGCTTCGGCCAGCTTGGGACAGCATCGAGCCAGCTTCGACCCAGCTTCGGCCAGCTTCGGCCAGCTTGGGACAGCATCGAGCCAGCTTCGAGCCAGCTTCACCCAGCTCAAGCCAGCTTCGGCCAGCTTGAGACAGCATCGAGCCAGCTTCAGCCAGCATCGTACCAGCTTCAGCCAGCATCGAGCCAGCTTCAGCCAGCATAGAGCCAGCTTCAGCCAGCATTGAGGCAGCTTCAGAAAATCTTTAAAAAAGAAACCCGAACACAGCAAGAATGCCAGTCACACGTCAAGAAGTGAAGAGCCGCAAGACATCCTCCGAACAGACGCCGACCACATCGGAAGGCACCGCAACCACCTCACCGAGCACGACCGAAACAAGCACGGAAACCGGCACAACCTCTACAGCCACGGGAACTGTCACCACGGAGACTACAGAACTGACTACAGATACCTCCGCGACATCAGCGCCCTCTACAGTGCCATCCGTTGCAACAGCGAAAACGAAAATTTCGGTCGCCGCTGCCTCGACTACACCCTCCATCGCGACGACACTGCCAGCCGACGCGAGACAGATGAAGCCCCCCGCAGCGAAGGGGGTAACAGCTACAGTACAGGGGCGTAGTCAGGACACAGAAACTTCAACAGTCAAGACGAAGCGAACTGTCAACCCACAAGAGCTGAAGCTACCACAGGACCTCCGCCCCCCTAGCAAGAGGGGGGGAGGGGGTGGATCAACCTACAGCAAGGCCAAAGCTCACAGAATATTGAAAGCTAAGGAAGAATTACTGCGACTTCAAGTCGAGCTAGCTGCCGCACGCATCGCCGCCTTAGAAGCTGAAGACACAGAAGACGAATTAATAGAAGAACTAACAGAAGAAGGTGTTCCCGTCCAAGAAGCCAACGAGCACATGGACAACTGGTTCAACAGTCAACCGCCGCCTCCTTTGTTGGCGATCACCGAGGCACCGCATTACCCTATAGAAGACCCGGTGGTTAACAACACGGAGCAACAGAAGCAGCCAGAGGAACACCCCAAGTCTCAGCTTCAAACACCGGCGGGAGAGCAAACAGAGATATCGAAGCTAGCCACAGCCATCACACTCGCAGTCAAAGCAGCTCAACGTCCGAAGTTCATCGAGCTACCCAACTTTGGTGGATCACATCAAGAGTGGTTACCTTTCCGCGCCGCTTTCTTTGAAACAGAAAGCATGTTCACGGCAATAGAAAACACGAACCGTCTAAGAAGAAACCTCAAGGGAAAAGCAAAAGAAGCAGTGGAGGGGCTACTAATCACCAGTGCGCACCCTACAGAAATTATGAAGGCCCTGGAATCAAGATTTGGAAGACCAGAATCCATCGCCATGATGGAAATGGAAACGCTTCGAGCACTGCCGCGCCTCACCGATTCAGCGCGTGACATCTGCATTTTCGCAACAAAGGTCTCCAACGTAGTAGCAACATTGAAGACTCTCAGCTGCATGAACTACATGTACAACCCTGAAGTTTCGAAGACCGTCGTGGACAAGCTCACACCTACGCTGCGTTACAGATACTACGACTTCACAGCGACACAGCCAAAGGAAGATCCAGATCTATTGAAGATGGAGAAGTTCCTCAAGAGAGAAGCGGAGCTATGCGGACCGTACGCACTACCTGAACAGGTGGCGTCACATACATCAACCACTCAACAGAAAAAACCACAGAAGATCCACAACGTAACAGAGAAGACGTACACACCCAGGTGCCCGGTGTGTGACGAAGAAGGACATAGTTCCGTGGATTGTGAACAGTTCAAGAGTTTGGATTCAAATGGAAGATGGGATACAGCGAAATCCAAACGTCTATGCTTCCGATGTCTTCGCTACAGAAACAGAACACATAGCTGCAGAGCCAAGGTGTGCGGCATCGACAGCTGCAAAAATTATCACAACAAGATGCTGCACTACACCAAGGCAACAGAGAAGAAAGAAAACAAGGAAGCTACAGAAGTAATTAATTCCACGTGGACTATTAAGAAGAAGCAATCCTATTTGAAGATTATTCCAATAAAAGTTGAAGGTCCCAAAGGTGCAATCAACACCTTCGCTTTGCTGGATGACGGATCAACAGTAACGTTAGTCGACGACGGCGTGGCCGAACACGTCGGAGCAACAGGACCCGTCGATCCACTAAAGATAGAAACCATCAACGACATGAAGACTTCAGAATCAGCCTCAAGAAGAGTGAACATCAGGTTGAGAGGTCTCAACGATCATGAAGAGCAAGTACAAGCGCGCACAGTGAAGAACCTGCAAGTATCGTCGCAACGAGTCTCGAAAGAAATGGTGGATGGGTGCAAACACCTGACAGACATCCGGGATTACCTCATATATGCAAACGTGAAGCCACGAGTACTGATCGGTCAAGACAACTGGCATCTTCTGCTGACTACAGAAGTGAGAAGAGGAGACAGAAATCAACCAATAGCCTCTCTCACACCACTGGGGTGGGTGCTGCATGGAACAGAAAGTCGCAATATTGGGCGCAGCATCGACTTCGTATCACATGTCACAGAAGAGACCGAAGATAACTTGGACAGTCTAGTCAAGCAGTACTTCGAGATGGACGCACTTTGCATACAGCCTAAGAAACCGAAGACAGATCCAGAAGAACGAGCCCTACGCATCCTCGAAAAAACCACCACGAAAACCGAAGAAGGAAGATACGAGACCGGTCTACTCTGGCGCAAGGAAGACGTCACATTTCCTGACAACTACGATAACTCGCTGAAACGGCTCTTCAACATCGAGAAGAAGATTGACCGAGACCCCAAACTGAAGCTGAAGTATACTGAACAGATGGAAGCCCTAATAGAAAAAGGATATGCTGAACTCGCCCCGAAACAGAAGACTACGGGCAAGACGTGGTACTTGCCACATTTCGCAGTCATCAACCCAATGAAGCCCGACAAGCTAAGAGTGGTACACGATGCAGCAGCCAAAACGAAGGGTGTAGCTCTCAACGACATG
Source organism: Erebia aethiops (assembly GCA_923060345.2). Lineage (NCBI taxonomy): Eukaryota > Metazoa > Arthropoda > Insecta > Lepidoptera > Nymphalidae > Erebia > Erebia aethiops. Next base: position 19,813,016 of record OV281079.1, on the reverse strand, counting down.
CTACTCAAGGGACCTGATCTTCTGCAGTCTCTACCTGGCGTCGTCATGCGATTCCGGCAGCACGAGATTGCAGTCACAGCAGACATCAAGGAAATGTTCATGCAAGTCAAACTGCGATCCGAAGACAGAGACGCACTCCGATATCTGTGGCGCGGGGAACGACGAGATGGGCGACCGCCCGAAGAATACAGAATGACATCATTGATCTTCGGCGCGTCGAGCTCTCCGTCAACAGCGATCTACATAAAGAACCTGAACGCCAAACAACATGAAGATATGGAACCTGAAGCCGCAGCTGCCATCGTACAGAAGCACTACGTTGATGACTACTTAGACAGTTTCAGAACTTTAGAAGACGCGGTGCGCATCACGAAAAGCGTGCGTGAAGTGCACTCACATGCCCATTTTGAACTGAAACAGTGGAAGTCGAATTCACCATCTCTACTGGAAGCATTAGGTGAAAACGAACAAATAGAAGACCTGGAACTCTATAAATCAGAAGAGAAAACAGAACGAGTACTGGGCGTGATCTGGAAGCTCAACACAGACGAACTCACCTTCAACCTCAACCTAGCGCGAATTGCACCAACGATCACCAACGGAAAAACACCGACGAAGAGAGAAGCGCTGCGAATAGTCATGTCGCTATTCGATCCACTTGGCTTCGCATCGCCTGTAACCATAAGGGCGAAACAGCTGCTGCAAGAAGTATGGCGAAGAGGTACGTCATGGGACGACGAACTCGACCAAGATCTGGCTGAGCAATGGCAAGAATGGATGACCCATCTGAAGAATCTCAGCAACGTGACGATCCCAAGGCGATATCTCCATTATAGCGACGCCACGTCCTTGCAGCTGCACGTGTTTACCGACGCCAGCGAAGCAGCCTATTCAGCAGTCCTCTTCTGGAGAGCAGTGGCACCGAACGGCGAAATAGGCCTATCTCTCATCATGGCCAAAGCGAAGGTTACGCCGTTGAAGTTGACGTCCATCCCGAGGTTGGAGCTACAAGCGGCAGTCATGGGAACAAGGCTCGCCGAAACAGTTGTCGAAGAACATGAAAAGAAGCCCGACTGCAAAATATTTTGGACAGATAGCAAGACAACGCTCGCTTGGATACGGACAGGGTCGCGCTCGTTCAAACCGTACGTGGCGCATCGCCTGGCCGCGATCGAAGAAACTTCTACAGTCTCCGAATGGCGGTGGGTCCCGACGAAGTTGAACGTTGCAGATGACGCAACGCGAGATGTGCCAGCAGCCTTCGAAAAGCATCACCGCTGGTACAAAGGACCCGACTTCCTGTACGAAACAGAGGACCAATGGCCAGTAGAAGTCTCTCCAACAGAAAAGCAGGAACCCACTGGGGAAGAAAAGACGAACCACATTACAGACAGACAGAGACCGAAGCTCTCGGAAGCGCTTCCGGAGGTCTCTCGCTTCTCCAGTTGGGACAGATTGCGATATACGACAGCGCGGGTTCTACAATTCATTCAGCTCTGTAGAACCGCGACACAGAAGGTGAACCACAGAAGAACCCAGAAAGACAAAAAATCCGAACCATTTCCTGTTGGGCGGACCAGGCCGGGTACCACAACCGGGTACCTTCGACGAGCAAGACACAGTTTCACGATCAAGTTGGCGAGCGGCACAACGGCTAGCGGACGTCTTCTGGACGCGCTGGGTGAAGGAGTACCTTCCCGAACTTCAACACCGGCGGGAGCCGCGAGGACGAGGGCCAGCCATCAAAAACGACGATTTGGTACAAGTGGTCGACGCCAACCTGCCACGCAACGTGTGGATCCGAGGCAGAGTCATCGCGACATACCCGGGACCAGACAACGTCGTGCGTGCAGTAGACATCAAGACCAAGGGAGGAGTGCTGCGGCGGCCCGTGAGAAAACTGGTGGTGCTGCCCCTGACAGACGACGTGCCCGCACCGACAGAAGATGCGACGCAGTCGCACGGCGGGAGAGATGTGCGGGACAATGATAAAAAAACAGTTAGTTACAACATAGTGTTAAGACATGTAAATAAGAGAATAAATAGTTCATAGTATAGATAGTTTATATAGTTCGTAACAGTTAAGTAAATAGTTATAAGCGAACTGTAATAGAATAAGTTTAATAAAATAGCGTTAAATAGTTGTACATTAAATGTTAGAGTAGTACAGGGTAGAGAGGGATAGCGAACAGCGCTCCCCGCGCCGTCACACCCGCGCCACCCGCGCCTCCCGCGCTTTCACCCCCTCTATCCTGGTTGGATTTTAATACGCGCTCTGATTGGTTCAGTTTTAATAACCAATCAGAGGGCCTACATTTTTCGGGCCAAATTTGTATAAAGACCGAGCGAAATTGTGGTCTGACACAGTTCGCCGGCAACAGTCCTCCAGTGAGGAACAAGAAGAATAAAGTGGAAGCAAACAGCAAGAAGTGTTTTCTTTGGAAGAACTCCAGTCCCCAACCAATCCAGCGACAGTTAATGTACCATCGTGTACACAAAGTTATATACAGACTCAAAAGAAAAATATTAACGATATCTGTCTACGTATAATATTTATGTAACGCACTGAATCGAAATTTTTAAACACGAATTATTTGAAGCGACATTCTTCATAAAACGCACGTTTTTTCCGGAGTATCTGCTATTTACATTTAATTAGTTTTACCCTGAACTTATTATTTACGTAATCATCAAATCAATCATTCAATTTAATAATCATCAATATAGCTTTATTAATACTATATTATTATAATTTATATTAATAAATTAAAACGTTTTAGAATTTGAAAGAGGATTAAAAATAGGTATATTCTTAATACATGTTTATGTATATGTAAACATTAGAAAGTGTTAAGATTTACACTATTATAATTTATTCAGACTTCTATTAGGTATATCCGTCTACTAATTATGATCTTAGTGACATCAAATTATACCATACCACATAGCTCGGAGTAATAATTTATTGTACCTATTCATCATAAAAATATTCATAACATAATATTCTATTTTACTTTTTCTGCATTAAAATTAGCCTATTTCCTTCCCTATGATCTTTCTTCTTGAACAGCTGGGCCGTGAAAGCGTAGCAGAAAGACAGACAGACACACTTATTATTTTTAGCTAAGTACACAGGAACCTTATCGATCTTATTTCCCTTCTCAGTTGATAGCAAGCCAAGGTAGCATAGATCACGGTAAATATGAAAATGTGCAAATATGCATATACGAGCTATAAGTGCAATTATTGAAAAGGTATGGTTTCTGGAAAATTGTAACGCGATCGCTAAGAAACCTAAACATGAAGTTGAGGAAAGAAGCTAGTGGCCTGAGCCCATTCAACTAAGAATACAAAATATATAAATGTTGTAGTAAGAAATTATTTTAATAAAGTGTTAAGTTTAGCTGTGATATTCCATGAAATTTAGGAAACCGTGGTCCTATGTCTCAACCGGGGGCACGCCTAGCCCCCCCCCCGGTAAATCTAAATTTGACACTTCTGTACCGTCATGCTTTCTACAATTAAATGATATGGCGGGGCGGAGTCTGATTTAATTTCGATGATGCTGACTCGGAAAATATTATTAACACATTGCTATAATCTAAATTGATGTGATTGGCTGAATTAATGGTATTTCGAATAATTATTATACTTTGCCCTACCAAGTTGTCCCAAATCCCAATGCAAGCAAAGTGTATTTTTAAAATTTTACAGTCGCTTTTCTCCCACAATTTTATCTGCGACCGTGCGTATAGATAAGCCTAATGCCTATAGCGAAAGAGTGATATTTCAAGATTGAAAGATGATTAAGAATTTTGTGACCGTCACTCTGTAGCTTTAGTGCAAAGGGAAAATAAAATAAAAGTAGAGCCCGGCGACGAGAGGTACCTACTCAGTGATAATAAGAATTAGTAGACGCTGCTGTTAAATCTATAGACACGTTTTCTGCGCCTTCATGCTTTCTACAATGACATTGAATGATAGCAGAGCAGCGACTGTGTTGATTCTTAGAAATGCATAATAAATTATGGGTATAAGTTATTAGGATTCTTTTAACGCAATGATGACGTTTTAAGGAAATATTATGTTCAACAAAATAATTCGTGCTACTCGTGCTGAATATGCAAATATTGCACTTTTATTGGAATGACGTTGAGGAAATGAATGTGTGACTTCAGACTTGGTTGATAAAATTAATACCCTTTTCTCAATGTGTAAAAATGTCACAATTATGTCATCATCTGTAGACTATATGGAAATGACATTTGATGACGTGTCAATGACTGGCCGCCAGTGTCGTTTTTAGGGTTCCGTACCTCGATTATTTCAGTAACTACCGAAGCTATCGACATGAAATTTGAAATAGTTGTGTATATTAGTGGCCCAATGACACTGGAATTAAAAAAATTGGAAATTATTTTTGTTCTTATTTAAAAAGGGGGGAAAATCGGAGGGTTGAAATTTAAAAGTGAGATAACTGTACTGTGTGGGGTATCATATGAAAGGGTTTACTTTGAACATTCTAAAATAGATTTTTAATTATTTTTAGTTATGATAGTTTTTGATTTATCGGGGAAAATGTCTAAAAAAATACCGTTCCCCCCCTTATCTCCGGAGTTTACCAATCGAAAAATTTGAAATAATTATGGTCAATAGGAATTTACGTATATTTTACAGGAAAACTATAGCCAATGCTCTAACTAGCATAGTTTTTTTGATTTTAACAATAAACCTCTACAAACAAAGTTAGTCTTGCGGTTCATTAACAAAGGTAATTATTTATTAATAATGGTACGGAACCCTTCGTGCGCGAGTCCGACTCGCACTTGCCCGGTTTTTTTATACACTCAATTAACTTTATTACCTCAGTCTTTATTAGTTATTGTAACAAAAACCATTTCCTTCATTACCATTAGCTAACAAAATTACCATTGGTGTAAATTATCAATTACCATTACCATTACAAAGTTCATGATGTTTTATCACTAATAATAAGATAAATTGATTAACTGATTAAATGAATGTTACCTAAAAAAAAACAGCTAAAAATGTAGAAGTTTTCGGATTGTTTTTTTATTGAAGAAAATCTTATTGGAACGAAGTTCCTTATGGGACGATGCGGTACCCTAGCCGGCAAAAAACTTCCGTAATGCGTGGAGTAAGATTTGTATGTATAGAAAGTTTTAAAGTTTAATTTCAAATATAGTTTATTTTTATTTAAGACCTTTTGTCTTCGTAACAACGCGAGCATGTCGGCTCGCGTTGTTTTTCTTTTTACCTCGACTAGAACTTGACATTAATATTTATGTAATAAGGAACTTCGTTCCTAACTGGAGTCCCACGTTTTTTTCATGTTTCTATTTCATGACATATTGTTAAACTTTTTTAAGTAGGTACATATTATGTTATCAAGCTGATAATTAATCCTTCGACATGGTTTAAGGAAGAGCACAGCTTAACACTTTTTACGTTGCTCTTTTAAAATTTGTCATGAAACAAGTTCTTTTTTTGTATTGTGGTTATGATTTATATGCATGCCTTACATAATTATAACCTTTTTGTATTACATAAACTAATATTCTTTAATGCGTATGTATATCAAGCTTATTATAGGTAGGTACCTACAGGCTACACATACAAAATTTAAAAGTTTCCAACCGTCGCAACATTTTCAAGTATATTTAACACTAGTCTGAAAACGGTTAATTAAACGTTCATAATATGACGTGACTATAAAGTTCGTGTTACTTTATTCGCTGTCAGCTCTACCTTGACCGCAATGTGAAAAAAAAACTACATTGCATTTCGTTTCTACAATAATAGTTTTAAGTATACTGATTTATCATGAATTAAACTCTCGCAAGAACACATGACAAATTGGGTTTTAAGAAATAACAAGACATGCAGAGTGTATTTGCTCTATTAGTATATGTTTTCAATGTGTAAACCGGCCAAGTGCGAGACGGGCCTCTCTCTGAAAGTTCCGTCCTTATTATGACATTTGAATTTTTTTGAAATAATATTATCAATACTAATTAGGTATTTCACAATTAGTCAAATCAGCTAATCTTTATCAAACGTCAGAACACGTGCTTAGTATGGAAGGTTGTATGAAGTAGGTACCTACTTTTAATTATTATGAGGTCACAACTCACAACATTCGACGCACCGACAGTTAAAAATAACTAACAGCGGATGTGGATTTTTCGACGTCTTTTGGAAGATCCTCTAAGTATTTAATAATCTCCTAATTCTGCGGTTGTGCTGATTCTGTTTTTGCACAAAATCTATAAAGTAACCTAAAATGGCAAGTCTGAATACTTTGCTATCCCTTAACCCTTTTAAGGTGATCCCTGCGAAAAAACTTCAGTCTATCTTTGTAGGTAAACCTACAGCGATCAGCGTTACTAGGCTTACTTTCTTATATAACCAGAATTAACTTAATTTAATTATTTAAAATACTTACTAAAACAACACCTATCATGGTACCTAGTCCTCCGAAAGTTTCAAAAAAATATCTAACGAGATCAGTGGGTCAATGTTCACTAGATGTCATCGCAAATTGTAGAGACTTGTTAGTGCAAAGCAATTTATTTCGTGGACCAGTTATTTGGTAATTTAAATTACTTATAGAGATTTTGTTTTTTTTTACCAGCGATACAATTTACCAACATCCATACTTCCATATCCATCCATACTTCCATACTAATATTATAAATGCGAAAGTGTGTCTGCCTGTCTGTCTGTCTGTCTGCTACGTTTTCCCGGCCCATCTTTTCAACCGATTTTGCCGAAATTAGGTACAGGAATAGGTTGTATTGTATCCCGGGGAAGGACATAGGCTAAATTTTATCCCGGAAAATTAAAGAGTTCCCGCGGGAATCAAAAAACATTAACCCACGCGGACGAAGTCGCGGGCATCATCTAGTTTATAATAAATAGGTAGACGATGACTAGTGCTATTACAAGTATCAATTATAGACATACTTATAAAACATACTTATGTTTATTTTAATAGAACAACAACAATTTCAGAAATACACCAAAGAATAGAAAATGATAATTTTAATAAATAAATTGAAAGGCGGACTTGACGACACTATAAGGAGTCCTAGTTTTAATACGGAATCCCAAAAAGGAGGATGATTCCAGTGTTGTATGTTTTCAAGCAAGATTTGAATAAATACAACAACTAATTCTGTTCAAAAACTAATCCCTTCTTCTATATTATACTATATTTACTGTTTTAACATCGAAATAGAGTAAAATAAATTAAGGGTTTTTAGTAAAAAATATTTTTTCTCAAATCCACCATTTTGGATTTGTAATGACGTCACGTAAAACAATTGAACTAAGCTAACGATGTACTGCTAATTAATAAATGTACGAACACACAAACAACAATCAGTAATTAGTAATTACTTAGTAACTTTAACCCAACTTAGTACGGAAAAATTTCAGAGACCCTGACTTTTAGAATGTAACATGATTAACATCCCTCATATCGAATTTTTCCCCGTAAACTGTAGCCTAGCTCTCACCTGGACCAAAATAACGAATCGATTGACACCTCATTCATCGAAATCGCCTCAGTAGTGAAACATTAAAAAAATACAAACATACATACATACATAGACTGCTAAAATCATAACCCTTCCCTTTTTGTCTCTGCCGCATTCGGGCAAAAAGACACTTCCGTAATCGGGTAAATATGCAGCACCCCAGGAATTGCTTGATGAACGCATAATCTTACCTTGAAGATTTATCTGCGTAAAAATCTTGCGCCGACTGTTTTTAAATTACCTTTATTGCCTATAATTGCACAGTAGTACTTACAGAACCAGTTTTTCTTAACCAACTTAGTAAAATGAGTGAAATATAATAGATTTTTATTATAATATGTATTATGTAGCGAACTATGTTCATTATTTTCCACATGACTCCTGAACTTTATTCTACACCTACTATACTATAATATTATAAATTCGAAAGTTTGGATGGATGGATGGATGTTTGTTTCTCAATCCAGAACGGCTCGGATCTGGATAAAATTTGACACCGAAATAGATTGTACTCTGGAATAATACATTTGCTACTTTTTGCTTCGTTGCTACTCGTCTCAGTAGAAGAAATATATTAATTACTAGCTGATGCCCGCCCGCCTTCGACCGCATGGTTAAGTTTTTTGATTCCCGCGGGATCTCCTTAATTTTCCGGGATAAAAAGTAGCCTATGTCACTATCCAGGTCCTCAACTATACCCATGCCAAAAACCACGTCGATCCGTTGCTTCGTTACGGCGTGATGGAAGGACAAACCAACAAACCAATAAACCAACAAACAAACACACTTTCGCATTTATAATATTAATTAAGTATTTTATAAGACGATATTATATATTAGGTACTTATCACGGTAATACTTGTAACGTAACGTATGGGTATTGTTTACTTATTGTAACATTTTTCTTTTTATTAACAAGAAGAAAGCAACTGCTGATTTTCTTGCTGGCTCTTCTCAGTAGAATCAATTTTCCGAACCGGTGGTAGCGTCTTGACAATATGATTTGACTTGTCATAAGTGACACAAGTTGTCCTAAAACACGTGAAATAAATAAATCATTTATCCCGGAAAATTAAAGAGATCACGCGGGAATCAATCTACACAGACGAAGTCGCGGGCACCAGGTGGTATTATAATTATAAAACTAGACAATGCCCGCGACTTGGTCCGCGTGTATTTAGGTTTATTTGTAACCTCTTTAATTTTCCAGAATAAAGGATTGCATAAGTAGTTAAGTATTATATTTTACAAATCTAGCCCTTTACAAAAAATGTCTTTAAAATCAGTTGAACATATTATGGGTCATGACCACGACAGACACACTTTTGCATGCATAATATCACAGTTTTACGGATAACGGATATAGGGTTAATGATTATGCTTATCAATAGGTATATTTGCAACTTCATTGATTGCTTCACATGTCCAAATCACAACTTTATTACGATTACGAATTGATTTAATTTTTATGATTCATCTGATTTCCCATTCGGTCTGCAATTCAATTTTTCGTTTATTTTACCTCATTTAGGTACTACAAAATAATTGAAACTGCCTACGTGTCATATAACTAGGTACTTTTTATCGGGATTTCTCAAAACCCTAATAAATTATATATATTTATTTCACGTAGGACAACTTTTGTAACTTATGACAAGTCAAATCATGTTGTTTTGTTACACGTGCTAAGAATGCCACTGGCTCTTAGCGTATAATACACTAAAGTAATCCGTGTGTCAACGGATGTTTACATACAGGAGTCATTGTTGCTTTTTATGTCACCCGCAAGACAAAAGCAATAATAATATGATTTGTCTCTTGCGTTTCTTATTGATCATTCATCACGCCAGCCTATCGTTTAGGTATTTCTTTGCTAAAGGTCAAAGTAACTAATACGTTTTTTGTTATGTATCTATAAATTATTTTATTTACCTTGTTTTTTTTTTGATAACGTGTTTTGAGCTGGCCCGCGATCGCAAGTCTTAAAATTATAGTACTTTAACATTTACGTCTAGATATTGTTAATATATATGCACGGTTTATGAATTGCGACCAGCGTTTGATAGACTCAATAATAAATTTATAACAATAGGACTATAACCAATTTGTACTATGTAATGTTCTAGGATGCCTATAATAATATCGAGTTGTGACTAATTCACACTAGTTTTATGACTCTGATCGTGTTCTGAACTTCTGGTACCTTGCACACACGATCAGGTGTCAGTCAAGGCACACCATTGGGATTTGGGACCTATTCTTTACCTGAATCTATAATTTGGTAAACTCCAAAGAGATATCGGTATTTGGTCAAGTACCCACTATTATTCTATGAATAATAGGTAATAAGTAATAACAAGAAAAACCCAATCCAAGAATATTAATAATGCTGTGTGTCTGTGTGTTTACTTCTTACCTACCTGTTCACGACCATCTGGACGAGATCAAGCCAATTTACTGTCCTGGAAAATTAAAGAGATCACAGTTTCCAAGGAATTTTCAAACCAATTCCCGCACACAATGTCACTGGCATTCTCAAGTAGGTAAATTATATATTTCTTCTACTGAGTCAAAGATACCAATTAGATAGTATAGGTAGTGTATAGTTTACATAAGTAGTTAGTAGGTAATTTGCTGCACATAATTAGTTTTTGCTTATGCAATACCTATTTATCATTTAATATCAAACTCCTCACGACGCGACGTTTTCCTTCGTCCTAGTCGGCTAAGCCTTCACCGAAAGTAAGTGATATTGCTTTGCTGCACAACTCCGTAGTTCTCATTACGCGGGGATCGAACCCCAAACCGAGGAGGCCATATAGTCTTAACAAATGGGCTACCACAGCTCATTCGCACATTTATAATGTTTTGTGTTTACTTCTACCATAGAGAAAATAAAAGTCACGTAGGTATGATTAATTATAGTCCACATTGTAATGAGCTCCTCAGTTAAATATTTCGTAACAAAATACCTATAACAGCGGGTTTGAGACACGTTTGTTACAAAAACTGGTTGTTTTCAACGATCGGCGGCGAGTGTACCTAACAAAGCGTATGCATAATCAATAATTTTAATACGTGCTAGGCTAAAAAAACCTGTCACAGCATTCTGACCCTAATTTAAAAGAGTTTAAGGACTGTATGAATCTGTAATAGAGTCGAAACCGTGGCGAATCCTTTCTAAACCACCTTATCGTTTGACATATTTGTGTCAGAGTAAGTACCAGGTAGGTATAGGTATAAACCTGCATTTGTTTGATGCATAGATATACCTATAAATAGCTTTTTATTCAGAGGTATGGTGGCCCTAAAATATATGTGTGAATATCTCACGTACAGATGACTGGTCTCATTAGTATATGGACTGGTGTCTCATAGGCCTCGCCTGTGGGCTGTGGCTACCATCCTACTGGCAAAACTACCCGACCAGAGATAATTCAGAAATTGTAAATTCCGAAATTGAGCCTGCCTTCTATCGAACACAGGATCTCCCACTTATAAGACCACAGTGCTCACCACTGTGCCGGGGAGGACAAAACGTCGAACAACGAGGAATAGAAATTTTCAGCAGCGACAATATTCGTCATGCTTATATTTTATGCAGTAAACAATACAGCACCTCAGACGTTTATGTAACGAGTAAAACATCGACTTCTGGTTGTAACTGTACACGTTTGCGATTTATTGTCGTGCTCTTCGACTTTACCCTACCGAATTGTCCCACAGGTTGCCTCACAAATTGGTGGGCTGTCGGAAGCTTTCCATTTTAATCAAATACTAGCTGATGCCCGCGACTTCGTCCGCGTGGTTTAAGCTTTTTTGATTCCCGCTGGAACTTCTTTATTTTCCGGGATAAAAAGTAGCCTATATCACTTATCAGGTCCTCAAGCCAAGCCAAAAATCACGTTACGGAACCCATGAACATTTTGTATGGGAAAATCAAGGGTATTTTATTTTTTCGTCAATGTTTTTAATAGTTATTCTGCTATTCGGGACGGAGACAAAAACAACAAATCAAAAACCATAAAAATCGGTCCAGCCGTTCTAGAGTTATAAGTGTTCGAACAAACCCGACTTTATTTATTAAGTAAACATTTTAGTAAAAATTACGTCAACTTAAAACTCTCGGTTGACTCTTCCCCACAATCGACTTCGTCATTTGACGTTTGATATAAAATGGACATAAAGTTGCTGATTTTACTAGTTGTCTAATACCCGTTTTGTGTTTGCAGTTTCGATTGATACATCTTTTCCGGCAACAACATAGATAGTAACATAAACGAATAGTAGATTGAGATGGATTTTGTCGCGTGACAAGGCGCTAGTGTGCCCTTCGCCATACAGAATCGCTAAGAGGAAAACCTTAGCAATCAGTGGACGTGACATCACGTAGTGTGGCGAATCATCTGCCGGCCTGTAGGTATATTAATACATAAAAGAGGACTAATCTTTGTGCAAATTACTTACTAGTAAATTGTTGAATATTTTTTTAGGTTCGATTCAGTAGATTGAGGTTTTGGATTCCCGCGGGAACTCTTTAATTTTCGGGGATAAACTAATAAACAGACTATAATCTATATCTGTGACAAATTTTATCTAGATCCATTCAACCGTTTGTGCGTGATTGAGTAACAAACATCCATCCATCCATACATCCATCCATCTATCCAAACTTTCGCATTTATAATATTAGTATTAGTATAGTATAGGTACATACCTGCAAAGAAATCTTATGTTTGAATGGCGCGAAAATATCTCAGCCAATCATAGCGCACGTCCATCGGCTATTGGTTGTTTCCTACGCGCCGTGTTCGAAGTCATAACATGTATCAGAGTGAACGAGAGGTATGGTCGTGTGGGTATGGTGTCACATTGTAGGTATTCAAATAATAGCTAGGAGCTTAGAACAACATAAGTTGCAATAATTATACGCAATAATTAACTAACCGAATGAGTTAACGTTTCCTTTTCGTAGAGTTATGAATGATTATGATGTAAATTACTTTCGAGTTGGGCGTTAGCTAACCTCACGTGGGGCCACGATTATGTCGAATCAGCGACAGCATGCCCTGGGAACAGAATATTCCTCACATACCAGACCAGAGAAAATTCAGAAATTATAAATTCCCATATTCATCCTGCCGGGGCTCGAACCCGGTATCTCCCGCTAAGACAACAGCACCTCACATTTAATATCGTCGAATACTCGACCTCCCTGGCGCAATGTTGAGCGCTGTTCGTGCGGAGGTCCCGAGTTCGATCCCCGGCAGGGTCAATTAAGAAATTTATATTTTTCAAAATATTCCTTTAGAATTAGGTGGTAGGCTTCGGCCGTGGCTAGTTGCCACCCTACCGGCAAAGAAGTGCCGACAAGCAATTTAGCGTTCGGGCACGATGCCGTGTAGAAACCGATTAGGGGTATGGGTTTAATACGAGTATAACTGCCATGCCCCAAGCAGGTTTTCCCGCTACCTAGCCTGCATCATCACTTATCATCAGGTGAAATCACAGTTCAAGGGATAACTTGTAGTGAATAAAAAAATACTCGAAGATACAAAACGTATACCTACCTACTGGGCATATTTTCGTGTACGTATGATGTGTAGGTATTTAATAGCTATTTAATGTAACGGTAGCAATCCTCTTGTTACATTATACATTACCTATTCTGTGATTTTAAAGTTACCTAGATATATTGTTACGCCAACAATCAAGCTGTACAAGCTAGGTGATATAGGTACGTATAAGCACAGTATTGGTATGTGGTATAAGACCGCGCGCGAGCTCTGAGGAATCCTATGGAATGTTAAAACAATACTGCTATCGCAAAATTACACGCGTCAAGCTCGAAACTAGTGCTGGGAGCGAGCTGGATATTGAGTGACGATCGGGTGTGGCGTACAGCCGTCGTTTCTTCGGTCCCCGATACCTCAGCTCGTGCGCGGACGTAGGTACCTATACTTACGACTCATGAGTGAAATCAATGAAAATTCGTTCATGAAAATTGACGAAATAAGAATATTTAGACTGCCACTGTAATCACAGGATCTAGAGTACCATATGATAATTTATAACCATACTAGATGATGCCCGCGGCTTGGTCCGCGGGGATTTAGGTTTTTGCAATATCCCGTGGGAACTCCTTGATTTACCGGGATTAAAAGAAGGCATGTCCTTCCACGGGGTACAACCTATCACTGTACCAAATCGGTTGAACATATGGGCCGTGAAAGCGTAGCAGACAGACAAATGGACAGACAGACAGAAACACTTTCGCATTTATATCTAATATTAGTATAGATTAGTGTACTAAAATTCTACATCAATAATTAGTATGGAATATTCTAAATTAACGAAGACTATGCCTGTCATCTTTCGTAAAGTGCTACCTTTTCGTTTCGTTTCGTTTTTCCCAACCATATTTTACATATTCAGTTGCCCGGGAATTTCGGGAAATCGGGAAAAAACTTGCTTTTTTGACAGAGATCAGGCGCAGGATTGCCGGATTTAAGTGCTCTCCGAGGTACGGGGATGAGGCCAACGTCTTCCCAGTAGGTACTATATAATATATTTTTGGTCAAAATCACCAAATACCTACTTAATCACGGTTCGAGTCGGGAATCGAACCCAGGAAGTAGTAGGTTAGTTGTCCGCAGTCGAACATGCTAAGCACTGGACCAATGAGACGGGTTTTCTCTCAATTTTTCAGAGGCTGTCCTGACAGACATTGAGACAGGTCTTAAGAATAAAGTTCATTACAAAAAGCCCATTGAAAAAATCATTTTCAGTATTTCCTTCCCCTTTTTTTCTTCGGACTTATCACGTACAATTTAAAAACACCCATAGCCAAATCGGTCCAGCCGTTCTCAAGTGATGCGCTTACCTTACCTTCATCACAGTTTTTGTATTGTAAAACTGTGATTTCATTCCTCTATATATAGATACTACGTAGACCGTAGTATGGGTACCTTCTTACCTCTCGTATTCCGTATTTAAACAAAGGTTGTATAAATACGGAAGAAAACTTACAATGCCTTTGGTGGGTAAATCTATACTATTTTCAAAGTCCTTTCAGTAATCCAATATTTAAAAAAAAACTGGTCAAGTCGACTGGCATTGCGACTAGAAAACTACAGTTTATCACCTCAGTATAAATATAAATTATGATATTATTCGGCATTCCATAATTTATAGATTACCGACCGAGTCTATGTTTACTGATTACTCACTCGAGGCTCTATTTTTTGTAACGGAATAGAGGTCTGTTTCATATTTCAATATTAATTAATTCTCTATGAAATAATAAGTCGTACTTAATTTAAATACTAAAGTTATGTCTATTTTATGTAAATTTGATTGCTGGTGTTTTTGAAGCCCCCTGGCATTGCTTTTTTTTATTTGTGTAGATATTCATGTTTACTTCTACGAATACTGAGTCATAATTCTAGCTTAGCGTAACTAGTGAGGCTAATTCCAGGGATGTTTTGAATATGAAATTTTGGATTTTGGTAAGGCAGCCTAAGGTGGAGCGGAGCGCGCTTGACTAGAAGATGCCTACCTATTCCTACATCCATGGAAGCTTGAAGGACATTCCATACCCTAGCGGTTCGAATTAGAAACGAGGAAGCAAATCGCTTAGTTCGCGTCCGTGGGATTTCGTCTACGTGGGTACGGATGCACACCCTGACGATGTTTTGCGGTGCCGGTACGATAGTGACGATGAAGGAGGATCAAGATCAAATAGTTTTATTGCTCTAGTTTCATAGCACAATTTATTTGGTTCCAGGATGAAACGGGTCGCCTGATGCGGCGGAATATAGTCCGATACGCGATCCTAGCGTACGTGATCACCTTACAGCGAGTGTCACTCCGGGTCAAACGCCGCTTCCCCTCGTGGCAGCACGTCGTTGACTCTGGTGAGACTTCCTTCTTTCAGTAAAATCTGTTTTCCGCACCAGCGGCAGTAATCTGGTATGATTTGATAAGTGTCTTAGTGGTCCTACATGAAATATTTCATTTCATTTTCTATTACTAGTGGTTCGCCCCCAAACTGAAATCTCGCGGTATCCATAAGATAGTTTGCGCGCTCATCTTTACGTTCATAGACATCAGCACTATCAGTAGACATTTTTTTATTCCACGTAAGATGGCGCTAACGTCTATTATTTGTAAGCACAAACGAATAAACTTTTACAGAGCGCCATCTATTGACATCATTGTGAAGTTCTGTTAAAAATACTGAACCTCATTAAAAATTAAATAATTTTGTTTCCTTATAATATTTATCTAATTTTAGTATTTGTTGTTCAAGTACAGGATATAATTCAAATAATTGATCAAGCTTCAGGCTCAGCCTTTCAGAAAATTGAGAGTTCTGAGGTCAACTTTGGACGTTAGAAAACCTCAACTTTGTAAGCCCCGCATTTCGTCAATTTTAGGGGAAAAATTAAAAAAAAATTATACCGCCTAGCCTTACCCTATATGTAACGCTAAAAAAAAATTTTACTTCGCATTCGCTTCTATGAGAGCCCCCCTGAAATAACTTTTTTAGATTTTTATAACTTTTTAAGCCATATTCGGCTGGAGGCCATCGGCTTAAATATTATATTTAAATTTGAATTAATTACGTTCAGTAATTCAGAAGTTATAAGGCTCTGACAGACGGACGGACGGACAAGTGCAAATTCACTCAAGTAGACTCAGAGACCATCGCTTCGCTCGGTCAACAAGTTAGCCCTTGACTGCGATCTTACCTGGTGGTTAATTTGATGCAGTCTAATCGGGCTACCCTGGTAGGGGTATGGCAGTTATATGACGTATTAAGCCCATTACCCCTAATCTAAATTCTAATGCCGGTATCTACACGGCATCGTATCCGAACGTTGAACCGCTTGTCGGTACATCTTTGCCGATACTCGGTGGGGTGGTAACTAGCCATGGCTGAAGTCTCACTCCAGACCATACTAGAGACAATACAGAAATTCCCAAAATACCCTTACCGAGGATCGAACCCATCTCAAGGTCGTCATTCCAGCACTGACCCCAAGGTCTTGTTATTCAGGGTATGTTCCCCGCACATTGCTTCTTTAGCTTTTTGAGTCGTGTAAATATAGCGTTAAAGCTTCATCTATGTGTGGAGAGAAATTCCATGGTTTCATAATACTAGGTGATGCCCGCGACATCGTCCGCGTGGATTGAGGTTTTTTGGTACCCGCGGGAACTCTTAAATTTTCTGGGATAAAAAGTAGCCTATGTGTTAGTTCAGATTATATGAATCTATCGCTGGCACAGCGAATATCATCCAGATCCGTTCAGCCGTTCTGGCGTGATTGAGTAACAAACATCCATATTCCATACATTCATCCATCCATCCAAACTTTCGCATTTATAATTTTAGTATTGATGAGAGTTCCCAGTAAATCCATTCTAGCTTACCGTTTTTTGTTCCAGGTCTTATGCTGGAATCAGAGAGGAAGGTATTCGAGAAGATGGACGGCAAGAGTCCCATGTCAAAGTATTGGATGCCCCTGGTGTGGGCGACGAACATTATCAACAGAGCGAGGAAGGAGGGCCTGATCACCAGCGACCATATTGTTCAGACCCTGCTAGTGGAACTGTCAGACATCAGGCGGAGGTTAGGGGCACTGATCGGGTACGACACTGTGTGCGTACCTCTCGTCTACACACAGGCTAGTAACTGCTTGAATATGTGTTAGCTTATTATATTAGGTATTTAGCTTTTATAAAGATAAGGACGATATCATACGACATCCAGATGTGTATTAACCCATGGCCTCTACGGGTACGGGCTAGTCTAGTCCAACCGACCTCCGATTTGTCCCAACGTCATCCTAATCTCAACGTCATCTCATTTCAATCTTCGAGCCCTAGGGCGACTCTCGATTGGGCGATTTCTCGCCGAAGGCGACGCCTAGCGCTCGCTCAACCCCCCTGTGACCCTGTAGTGGCCTGTACGGCCTACGCAGCATATTAAATCCGAAAAAAAAGGATAAGGATCCGTACACGTGATCAGTATTCTATTATAGCTGGCACGGGGCACTTATCTGTCAAAACTTAGAATCAAAAACCTCGGACCAAGTTGCGGGCATTAACAATTCTAAATAAATAAAAAGGTAACTGACTCACAGACACACATCTATCAACGCACAGCTCAAACCACTGGACGGTTGGGCTGAAGTTTAGCATACAGATAGGGGTAAAATAGGGCTTTGAAAGTATGAAAATCGAAGATGACGTGAGCGAAGCCGCGAGCAAAAGCTAGTAACTAATAATGTGACTTTGTTTGCCGACCTCTACTCTACCTATATAATATGAAGTTTTGTCTGTAAAAGTTAGATTTTGAGTCCCCACTCCCCACGTACAATTATTCATGTCATGGTAGGACTTAGGTTTCATGTAGGACCTATTTACCTAGACAGCTGGTATAGATCATTCTCTTTTCCCTATCATGTTAACAGCATGGTAATGAGTAATGACTAACTTAATATTGTTATTATCTTGTTTTCCTTATTTTGAATGTTTTTTGTTGAATTTGAAGTTTCTATATGTATTTCTATTATTATAATTATGCAATTTAATATTAAGTTGGTACCTAACTACCTACTGTAATTATAAAGTCGAAGACCTTGCCATGCGGTATTCTGAGAACGTGTATGTTTTTGTACAAAATCCACTGGGTGTAAAAGGCATTGATGAATGAACATCTGTATTGACTATAAGTTGACCCATATCTTATGATAACTCGAAACACAATCGAAACAAAAAAAACCGGTCAAGCGCGAGGTGTCCTCCAAGGCAAAGCCCTTACCAAATCCTAAATTATTATAATAATTATTGTTTTAGTGAAAACTTCTTTAGCCGCGTTGAGCACTTCTTGGTAGGGGGTAAACATGTGGATTCGCGTGACCGACATGCTCGCGAACAGTGACATGCTCGCGTTGTTACGAAGAAAAAAGCTCTTAAATATTAATATACTACATTCGAAGTTAAACTTTTTTGCTTTAGTGTTAAGGTTTATATTTTAATTAAAAAAAAAAATTTTTATTTTTCACTTCATACAGTTTTTACCTAATAATGTGTCTCCAGATTTTTTCAAATTCTACAAGTTAGTCCTTGACTGCGATCTCACCTGATGGTAATTGATGATGCAGTCTAAGATGGTAGCGGGCAAACCTTTTAGGGGCATGGCAGTTATATTAAACCCATGCCCCTAGTCGGGTTTCACACGGCATCGTTAACTCGCTTTGCGGTACGTCTTTGCCGGTAGGGTGGTAACTAGCCACGGCCGAAGCCTCCCACCAGGCAAAATCTTGATCGATGATTGCTCTCGATGATCGCAATAATTTTGTCGGACTACCCTGAATGTTTTTTTTAGGTAGGTTCCGTATAATCATCTATAGCTAAATAGCTTAATATCGTGAACCTCTTTGCAAAATGTCTGCTTTCTAGATCCATGGGTTTAGGTTTAGGCTGAGCGATTAATGAGTCAGTCAGTGAATCAAATGTATTGACTTAACTTTTCGGAGTTGTGTGCGTTTTAAATTAAAATTAAATATCACTTACCATAATGGTGAAGGAAAACAACGTGAGGAAACCTGCATGTCCTAGCATTCTGTATAATGTTCTCAAAGGAGTAACTTTGGAAAATCCACATTTGTTTGGTGACTATAAGGACACTCTTACACTCAGTAGTGAGTAGTGACCCGCCGATGGGTTGAGATGATGATAAAATTGGTTGGATTACCTACCTACCTAGTATTACCTACGTTCACCACCAAATTCACTAAAAAGGACTTTCGCCACTTGGCCAGCGTGGCAGACTCAGGCGAAGGCTAGAGTCTAGACTCTAGACGTTCAGTAGATAGTAGATACTGTGCAATGTGATCTTACAGTATTTATTACACTACCTCTATACTTTAGCGTTCGCCTATTGAGGCCTATGGTCAAACGCTTTTCAACCTGACTCGAGACTCGAGCTCAGAAGTAAGCAGGCGATGGGTTTAAGTGATGCTTACATATTACTAATAAATTAATAATTGTATTATAATATTATCTATTAATATTTATAATAATTCGGGGCGGCTCACACTAACATAACTATATCACATATACATACTTATAACTTAAGTACCTTCAAGGCAAGAGTGAATAGGCATCTTCTAGGCAAGCGCGTCCCAACCTAGACCTCATCATTGCTTTGCACTAAGCATGATTGTCGTCAAGCGCAAAGTCTATCACGCAATAAAAAAAATAAAAAACAGCACACATAATAAAAAATATTAAATATAATATATATTTTTTAAACAAATACGATCATCGTGAGTGGCGGCAAATTCAGAGCAAAACTCGCATTAAAAAGGCGATAACTGAGTGCGAAACAAAAGATAATGTATTTTATTGGTAATCTCCAGGTGGTGACATTGGCTCTGTACACGTACTTCGTGGCCGCTCTGATGGGGCGGCAGCTGGTACCGCCCGCGCCCGGTGGTACTGCTACATACGAGCCCGATGTGTACTTCCCTCTGTTCACTGCTCTGCAGGTATGCTCATCATCACCTGCCTTCAGCCTGTTACGGTCCCCGGCTATGTTACTGCGGGTCTTCCCCCGCGGGTACGGGGGAAAGCGGGGGTACGGGCTTCGAGGTCTAGCCTCCTTCCTTGCCCGGGTGGGCGGCGGGGTAATATTGTACCCCGGTGAGTTTCTTTAAGCCGATGGTTGGCTAAGGCCTGCCTTGAAGGCTACAGGCCTCTAGGCCGGATGACGGAGTCCACATATACGCTAATCATCGGTGTATACGCTTATGGATGGAGAGGAAAATAGAAATTGCGGGCGAGCCTATTTTTCCTGAGCTATTTTATGGCTGGAGCTTGCTACTACCCGGAGGCGGAAGGTATCACTTTATTTCTTAGTGAAAGAGTTATATGGAACCAATCGACTGTGCGTCCAGCGTCCCACAGCATAATATAATTGCTTTCACGGTATACCTACTTAATATTACTTATCTAGGATGATATTTTCGACGGGGCTTAACAAAAACCCAAATAAAAGCTCGCGAGTATCCACTTAATTCAATAATATGTAGGTAACTTTGTGCATTCATATATGGAACGTTGATAAAAGTGAATTTTAATTGGCCAGTTAATTTTAAATTATTTCAGTTCAAAATGCACGGTCGAGTTGCGCCGGGACGGACTCTCTGAAGCGGTAATTACACAACACAAAAGCTTCAATATGTACCTAATGATGTGGCAATTATTATTTCAAAAACAATATAGGTACAAATATGATGACGCCCCCAACTTGCAAACTGCCACGTTGGTCTAGTGGTTCGACGAATGTTCGACTGCGGTTGGCGAGGTCCCGTGTTCGAATCCCGGGTTGGGCCATAATTAAGTACTGTGTTTTTCTGACTTGTAATTCTCAGTAGGTACTAGCCTGGAGTTAGGAAGTTGGCAGTGTTTCACCCCCGTGCCTCGGAGAGTACGATAAGACGTAGGTCCCGGTTATTATCACTAACATGATAATAGTCGTTAAAGCCTGCCAACCCGCATTGGAGCAGCGTGGTGGGTCTAAGCTCAAATTACCTCTCTCCCATGAGAGTGGAGGCCTGTGCCTAGCAGCAGTGGGACGTTATTGGGCTATAGTGGTAGTGGCCCCCAACTTCGTCCTCGCAGGATTAAGGTTTTTTGATTCTCGCGGGAACTTTTTAATTTTCCGAGATAAAAAGTAGCCTATGCCCAGAGACACTTCACTAAAAAAAGAAAAAGTTTTTCTAACCGTTTTTTCCTCTGTTTTGTATCAACCAACGACTTTTTGACTAGTAATGTAAAACCTGTGAAACTTCCCTAGCGTGAGAAGCACTATAATACAAATTACAAAATTAATGGAAAGTTTGATTGGACAGAACCCATATACCCATAGAAGTTTGGTATTATTTGGGTACCTTTATTATCTCATTCTATCTCTGTTACAAATTCCTCATTGCTGATGGTCGAGACTCCTTTCCATTAATCACATAATCTTCTTCTTCTTCGGGTGCCTCTCCGATCAACGAAGGTTGGCACTTGGCAGTCAGCTTTGTATACTCGTTTCGGTTCTTCGCAAGGCGAAATAGTTCTGCGGCACTTGCGATTCCGGTCCACTTCCGTATGTTGCGAAGCCAAGACTTTTTTCTGCGACCAACGCCTCTCTTTCCAACAACTTTTTCCATCATGATGAGTTGTAGGATTTCGTATCTCTCGTGCCTGAACACGTGCCACATATATGCGACATTTCTCATCTTGACAGTCTGCAAAAGTTTGCGTGTTTGATTGACGCGTCGCAGAAATTCCTCATTCGTGACTTTATGAGTCCAGCTAATGGCCAGCATACGCCTAATCACATAATGGTCGGAGTTTTCTTGGGATAGTAGGTAATACGGTTTGTTCCCAGGTCCTTCCGCATACGACAGATTTTTTCAATTGACCTTGGGTGTATTATCAGATATTACAACAACTGGGACCGACAGCTTAACGTGATTTCCGAGGCACGCGCGCTGGAAACGAAAATACCAAATTTGAACCTCCAAATTCGGACGCCCATCGAGGTGCCGACTTGGGTCAGCGTTGCTTAACAATCGCAATCGACTGATATGCGTTGTCATAAATAACTATAGGCCCTTCGTCCAAAAAACTCCACGTGACATTGGAAAAGTGCATTGTGCTTACAAATTGTGCTGGTGTGGAACTTCTAAGTCATAAAACAAAATAAGAAGAAAGCGTCAAAGATGATTCAGAGCCTTTGTTCCAGTTTTGCTTCTACGTGGGATGGTTGAAGGTCGCCGAGGTCCTCATCAATCCGTTCGGTGAAGACGATGACGATATTGAACTCAACTGGTTGATCGACAGGCACATCAAGGTACGTGTCGAATTCAAGCAACTGGGATGATGCCTATGTCAAAAATAATGGTCCAAGATCCCTGAGCCGCCAGACCTTACTTATTTTCTGAGAAACAAAATGTGTGTAATATTAGTAGCTTTGCATACTCGCTAATTTGGCGCGACGGCCAATTTATAGTTATAAGGTGCTAAAGGTACGTAAAAACGTTGCTAACTTTTCTTAAATTCTGAGTGCTGATTTTTATGTATGTTTTGCAGAATATTGTTAATAATTAATATTCAATATACTCTAAAAAAAATAATCTCTAATATGTTAAATCTAAGTACCAAAGCATATATTACACACATACCATATATTACACACATTTTGTTACTCAGAAAATAAGTAAGGTCTGGCGGTTCTGGGATCTTGCTCTATAAAGTATTTCTTACTGATAAGTAAATAGAGGGTCTTCCAAAGGGCCTAAAATTCAAAGGCCTGCTGCCCCCATGAATACGTTACACCAAAAATGGTTACTTGAAACTTGATAAGTCTATGTGTTACACTACTGACGGGACAGGACAAAAATTCAGTGCGACACGTCGGCGCGTGGCTTTTTATATAGAGATGCGGATCATTATAAGTAGATTCCCTATTCTGTGCAGGATTATCTTAGATACTAATATTATAAACGCGAAAGTTTGTGAGGATGTGTGGATGTATAGATGTATGGATGTTTGTTACTCTTTCACGCCAGAACGGCTGAACGGATCAGGATGAAATTTGGCACAGGGGTAGATAGTCTGGAATAACATATAAGCTACTTTTTATCCGGGAAAATTAAAGAGTTCCCGCGGGAACAAAAAAATCCACGCGTTGTGCTAGCTTGAATTAATAATTTCTTCCATGGTTGGTAATTGGTATTTTGAACCTCTCAGCGTAGTTCAGAAGTGAATGTAAAGATGGCGCTGAAATTTTAAACGGACTGCGGCATTGTTTTGCTTACGAATTTTACTGAATCAGACTTGCAACTTAATCTTATCTTATCTTTCTTATAATATTATAAATGCGAAAGTTTGGATGGATGTATGGATGTTTGTTTATTGTTACTCAATTACGACCCAGCGGCTGAACGGATCCGGCTAAAATTTGGCACAGAGATAGATTATAGTCTGGAATAGCACAAAGGCTACTTTTTATCCCAGTTCCCGCGGGAACTACAAAACCTTAATCCACGCGTACGAAGTCGCGGGCATCAGGTAGTAAATTTATATATGTCACCGTAAGATTGTAAAAACCGTTAGATTATAATATAACGTTTTTTATCTCGATAGATTGTAAACTGTCGACGGATTGTGAACCGTAACATACTGCTTACAATTTAACGCGTTATTTTTCGATAAATTGTAATATACTCGTATTAGGTATATTAACCCGATAGAACCTAAGTGCCCGGCCTGCGGCCGAGCACTACCTGAATATTCATGTCAAACCCTAACCTAACCTATAGTTCGCGCGCGAGTTAAATGCAGAGTAAATGTATGGTGACACTTACATTTACTCTGCATTCAACTCGCGCGCGAACTGTATAAGAAAGAGACAAGAAAACGTAAAAACAATAAATATTTCATAAATTAATACTCAGAACATTGAACGGTTCACAATCTTTCGACAGTTTATAATCTCGCGGGATAGAAACCGTTAGATTATAATCTAACGGATTTTACAATCTTACGGTGACATATACAT
Source organism: Erebia aethiops (assembly GCA_923060345.2). Classification (NCBI taxonomy): domain Eukaryota; kingdom Metazoa; phylum Arthropoda; class Insecta; order Lepidoptera; family Nymphalidae; genus Erebia; species Erebia aethiops. Next base: position 19,788,827 of record OV281079.1, on the reverse strand, counting down.
GTCTCATTTTGACACTTGAGTGGGCACATGAGATAGGTTACGTCTACTAGTTAGTATACTAACTCTATATGGGTTACGTCCTCTCCCGGTATATATATGTCACCATAAAATTGCAATAACCGTTAGATTGTAATCTAACTAGCGAAATTGTAAACCGTCGACAAATTAGAATTTAACGCATTATTTTTCGATAGATTGTAATCTGTTAGGTACATGAAAATTGACACGCAGAAGTCAGAACATTGAACGGTTCACAATCTGTCGACCTTTGCTGTCGACAGTTTACAATTTCGCTAGTTAGAGTACAATCTAACGGTTTTTGCAATCTTACGGTGACATATTATATGTCGCGTGGAACATAAAATACCTTGCTGTATCTAAAAAAAATCTTTCAGGCAGCCTACATGATAGTCGATGAAATGCACGAGGAACATCCAGAACTCCTCAAAGACCAATACTGGGAGGAGGTTGTACCCAAAGACCTGCCATATACCGTCGCCTCCGAGCACTACCGCCGCCACGAGCCCTCCTGTTCCGCTGACCATTATAAGGTCAAGACTGAAGATGCTTTGTACGCAAATGTCCAGCTGCCTAGGAAAAGCCATGATGAAACTTACGCTGATTATGTAAGTAAATGTTTTTTTTTCAACAAGATAGGCTTGCGCTTGACGACAAGCATGCTTATGAAAAGCAATGATGAGGTCTAGATTGGAGAGCGCTTGCCTAGAAAATGCCTATTCACTCTTGCATTGAAAGTAGGTACTCAAGTCATACTTAGTAGGAAACACGGAGATGAAAATGGAAGATATAGTGATGGTAAAACAAGTAACCAACCAGCTTCCAGCTGCTGTGTTCCCTTAAAACTACAATATTGGGGCTATTCAAGTAGCGGATAAACAAATTCCTTAAAAGCCAGTATTGGTGGTTCGTCTGGTGCTGCAAATGTTCTCGGGCAAATAATCATTTAAAATCAGGTCCCGCCTCATTTGCTTGCATGTAAAAATACAAAATATAAAAGTAAAATCTGCATACGTGGCATATGACTGTGCTATGTATAAGAACAGATCTGAGTGGCTATGTTCTTGGTTGTTTAAACTGCCTGGACCGCCATTTTGTTACTTCAGATCGGTCTACTTGTTTTGCGATTGCTGTATTTAGTCTGTTTCTCTGTAAAATTATCCCAGAAATGATCTAAATCAAATTACTTTTTAAACACCGCTACAATATTATGGTATGATTTGTAAGTCTACAACGGCATCTGGTCAAAGTCAATGGTCTACGGTATGAATTGTGTCTAAAAGACTGTTTCTTCCGAATGTATTACCAGCGTGGTAGTTTAATTAATACCAGTGAATAAACGTCATGTCGATTTTTATTTACATTATTTTGTTCTCTTTAATCGCCTCATAAATATGCCCTAAAAGTTTTAGGGCTGTGGTGCTGGATTTAGGCCTAGGCCCATGAGGCCCGGGCCTAGGGCGGCATGATTTTAGGGGCGGCAAAAGTTTCAGAACCATTAGTGTAGAAATATTTACAATTTAGTAATCAAACACGCCCCAAAAAACCGTTTTTTACATTTTTCAAAATTCCAATAAAAGTTACCAGCCGATTTTCAAAATTCAAACGCTCACATGTGTCTCGATAAATTCGTCAACTCTTGGTACTATTCCAATTTCGATCCTTCCAAAATCCTCGGAACTATGGCCAAAAATACGTCTCAGGCGATTTGCGATGCATCTGATTAACCATTTTCAAAAGGTTAATCAGAGGCTAAATGAGGCTAAGCTTTAAAGACATCTTTTTAGAGCATGAGGCGAAAAAAATATTTTTCGTACCACTTGCTCAAAAAAGTGACATTCTATGCCACAAAAAGCGAACATAAGAATAGTCATTTTTAATCTGTTAAAAACAGGGAAAGAAAATTGTACTGAATTTCATTCATCCTCTAGTTAGGGGGAGAATGTGATTTAAATTTGGAATACTTACCGAAATTTATACTGAACTACATCTGTGTTTACACCATTGAGTTTGTATATAAAACATTAAACATCTTTTTGAAAAAGGAATACGCATTTATTATGCAGTTATGATTTGTCCGTCCGTCCGTCCGTCCGTCTGTCAGAGCATTATAACTTCTGAATTACTGAACGCAATTACTTCAGCTTTAAATATAATATGTAAACCAATGGCCTCCCGCCGAATATGGCTTAAAAAATAATAAAAATCTTTATTTCAGGGGGGCTCTCATAGAAGCGAATGCGAAGTAAAATATTTTTTATAAAGTTACATAGGGTTGCGGTATATCATTTTAAAGATAATTAGGAATACAGTCCAAAAAGTTTTTTTTTTTATTTTTCCCCCAAAATTGACGAAATGGGGGGCTTTCAAAGTGGTGATTTTCTAACGTCCAAAGATGATCTCAGAACTCTAAATTTTCTGAAAGGATGAGCCTGAAACTTGATCAATTATTTCAATTATATCCTGTACTTGAACAACAAATACTAAAATTAGATAAATATTGTAAGGAAACGGAATTATTTAATTTTTAATGAGCTTCAGTATTTTTAACAGAACTTCACATTTATGTCAATAGATGGTGCCGCGAGGTCTTAGTTCGGGGCGAACCACTAGTTTTAATTTGTTTTTATAAATAAGTTAATGTTCTAAAAATCTTTTAATTGTCATCATTTTAAATAAATGCTTATCTCATGTTATTATTGTGTTAATTTTTTCTCAAATGGTACGAAAAGTAGAGTATTTTCCTCGGTGATAAAGCTGTCTTAGTCTTGGGTGAACTTAAACCCCTCGCTACACTCAGGACTCGTCTTTACGCTCGCGATTTAAATCGTCACCCGCGACCGGAGACACTGCTTTATCCCCTTGGTTAATAATCTACTACTAGCTGACCCGGCGAACTTCGTACCGCCTTAGTATGCAAAATTAAATGTATATTTTTCAATATTTCTGAGAGATTTTCTTAATATTTTTTTCCGTAAGAACCTTCTCCTAATAATAACAAATACAACAAAAAAAGAATTAGTGAAATCGGTCCAGCCATTCACGCGTGATGCCGTGACCAAGGAAAACGGGTTTCATTTTTATATATATAGATTTCACCTTCAGCAAAAGGGCGGCATATGTCATGGGGCCTAGGGCGACATCAAACATAAATCCGCCACTGCCTAAAACATCTCATATTATGCATGTGTTTATAAAACAAAGGGAGAAGTGAAGAAGTGTTCCCAACCTTCTTTATTTCTCAGGACAGCAATAATTCTCTAATCTTTAGCTTCTAACCAACTTACTTTCAATACTTACCGGCATTTGAGTAAAGCGTTCCCAAAAATATTGAGAACAGTTTTAAGATTTTGTGCATGCACATCTGTATTTTGTAACTTTATAAAATATTTTTTATTGTAATGAGGTGATGGTAGTTAATATATTTGTACTTTACGCGGGCAGTAAAGAACTTGGAGCGCCCAAGAAACGAAGTACACGACATAACAAGCTCAGACATATATTATGTCCATTTTGTTATCACCGTCTCACACAGATTCATCGATACATCACTGTCCTACCATTTGTTTTAACCAAAGTAACCCAATAATACTATCACATTACCAAGTTGTTTTCTTTTAAATTTCTTTCAGGAAAGTGTAGATACACCATTGGTAGAACGACGAAAAAACTGGTTTCAGAGACAGATTTCAAGAATGGGTTCCGTACGGTCCGCCTCCACTGCGTATTCTTCCGGCGGCTTTTTCGGTCGGAACCGACTCAACTCGGTCGTTTACTCGAGTCCTGAAGCCGGTCAGCCAATTTCACCTCCGAACCCTCATCACAAGATGTCTCTTTACGAGAGACTTGTAGGACGCAAGTCTGGAAGAGGCCAACATCGACAGAACTCGAAACATGGTGAGTTTCAACGTTTCTGGCATAATTGACCGAGCGAAGCGAAGGTCTCTGAGTCTACTTCAGTTAATTTGCACTTGTCCGTCCGTCCGTCCGTCCGTCCGTCAGAGCCTTATAACTTCTGAATTGCTGAAGGTAAATACTTCAAATTTAAATATAATATGTAAACCTATGGCCTCCAGCCGAATATGGTTAAAAAGTTATAAAAATCTTTATTTCAGGGGGGCTCTCATAGAAGCGAATGCGAAGTAAATATTTTTATAGCGTTATATAGGGTTGCGGTATATCATTTTAAAGATAATTAGGAATAGATAAAATAAAATTTTTCCCCTTATATGGACGAAATGGGGGGCTTTCAAAGCGGAGATTTTCTAACGTCCAAAGTTGACCTCAGAACTCTCAATTTTCTGAAAGGCTAAGCCTGAAACTTGCTCATTTATTTGAATTATATTCTGTACTTGAACAATAAATACTAAAATTAGATAAATATTATGAGGAAATGAAATTATTTAATATTTATTGAGCTTCAGTATTTTTAACACAATGATGTAAATAGATGGCGCTTTATAAAAGTTTATTCGTTTACTGCTTACAAATAATAGACGTTAGCACCATCTTACGTGGAATAAAAAAATAGTCTACTGATAATCATAATAATCATAATCATAATCATCAATGTATAGTTAAAACTATCTTATGGATACCTACCGCGAGGTCTCAGTTTGGGACGAACCACTAGTATAATACTGATAAGGGTATGGAGCAACATTTTGGTCTTCTTGTAACGCCTCTTACAACTTGAGTACGTGGGAATTGAATGCATTTGGGCGGTGAAAGCCTTTTTCCGTCTTGTGAAAGCGAAACAAGTGAAGAATTCTACTTAGAACTGTTGTAGTTGCATGCGAGGGAATTTTTTTTATTCCACTACAAGTTAGCCCTAGATTGCAATCTCGCAAGTGATGATGCAGTCTAAGATGGTAGCGTGCTAACCTGTTAACCTGTTAGGGGCATGGCCATTATATTAAACCCATACTTTAAGTATAGTTGGTTTCTACACGGCATCGTACCGGAACGCTTAATCGCTTGGCGGTACGTCTTTGCCGGTAGGGCTGGTAGGTAACTAGCCACGGCCGGAGCCTCCCACCAGGCCAGACCAGAGAGCAAATTCAGAAATTATTAATTCCCAAATTGACATTTGACCCTGCCGGGAATTGAACCCGAGACAACAGCACTCAACACTGCGCCAGGGAGATCGTCAAATAACTAGTAATAATTATAAATAATAGGTGTTAGATTAAACAAAATTACCTACTTAAGTGGTTCCTCTCGTAATTAGAAGAGTTTAACGCACTAATGTCTGAGAGTTCTTCATATAATTGAAATCTCTCAGGCATGCCGGTTCCTCACGATGTTTCCTTTCGTTGTAACAAGTGACAATATTTTAAAGTCTTATAGCTCCGAAAAGCATGTGCCCCACCCCACACATACCCTGGACCCCTGAATCCTGATAAGGATGCCGAGATAGTATTCATCAGGTTCTACCCGCATTAGAAAAATTTCTAAATTCGTTCCCATTTAAATCCCCTTTTACTACCTTTAATGGTCATTTATATAAAATAAAAACTGGTACGGTACTTACCACGATAAATTCGACCAATTATTTGTCTGCAGTTAACATACGCTAGTCGCGTCGCGTTGGTAATTAAATTATCCATACAACTCGATCAAAATATTGACCCACAAAACTTCGAATTTATCATGGTAGGTACCCGTTATTATTTTATACACCACCATCGTTTTAAACCACGCCACGAAGTGAGACTTAAATCATTAGTTTTATTATTGGTTTCAGGTCCAAAAAGCAACGGCTCAGTGATACCGACAACTCTACGAAATCGACCTCGAATACCCACTCCAGGGCCGGAGTCCAAAGAAGTCATGGACAGAGAGAACCGCATAGCCATGGGAATGCAAAACATGGGGGTGATAATGGCGCACCAGGGGTACCAGAATGAGGTGCCCGTTCTTGGGGCGCTAGTTTTGTCCCCTATTCAGGAGTTGGACAGCGGTTCCGTTAATAACACGCTTCACGCCGGCCAACCGGGCACCACGGCGTTGGCTCAAGCTGTGCTTTCGCCGGGCTTAGCGCAAGGTAATGGACAAATATTTTTATTTCGGCCGTACCTATTTCGTATTGTACTCCAAAGATTATGTGCACGCATACAATAACGCCGGTGCTGGTGTAGGTATTCTATTCGTGGTAGTATTGTGAATTTTTATTATATATGGTTTTTCTGGTTGACACACTTGACAATATTGACTTGAAAAATTATATAAAGTTTAGTGATGTATGAATACTAATATTGAATACGAATAATGATTCGTAGTCTGATTTCTATTCGATTTTTGTCGATTATAATCATTGATATGTATTTGTATTATCATGGAATTTAAAGAGCGCCACTGTGTCTAATGAACTTTAAGAAATGTTCCGACATTTTAAAAACAAAAAACAAATATTATTAATTATTTATTAGCTACACGACACGAGAGCGAAGCTTGACATTGAAATGGTTCACCGTGTACGGTGCTTGAAACTGTTTTTTTTTATTTTAACTTATAATAAATCAACTATTTTGATCGCTCGAGGGTGGTAAAAGACTACTTAATAGTATAAAAGTATAATAAGTAGGTACATAGTATAGTAGTGGTGAAGTAAAAACCACTTTATGATTTTACGAGCAAATGTATTGCTAGAAAATTGTATTAACTTTTTGGCTAGGGTGGTTTGCAATTTGGACAAACTATATATTTTTTTGTTAATACTTGTTTCAGGCATGACGTTAACGGGGTCGGTCGTGTCACCCGTCACGTTATCGCCAATGGGGGTTCCACAGATCACGCTAGTGAGAGGTTCCGCCCCGCCTAGCCCAAGGGCTGACTACAGCACGCCGCCAGTACCGCGGGCTACCGTTACTGAGATACCTTCAGACCGAGAGAGCGAGCACAGCGGCACAGGAACACCGCCAGAATTCACCAGGAAACCCGATGGTTCCAAACGAGGAGAAGTCTACGTATAACACTCGGTGTACTCTATATGGTTACGGTTCTTTGTTAGCAGTCCTATTACGGACTATAAGTAGAACCGTACAGTACCTACCAGCTCCTATATGCAGGGAAAACTTGGTGCATATGAAACCATCGCATATACGCAACACACAAATCGCAAAATTGAATATTGAAATATACTGTGCTCGGTTGTATGTTTTGTGTAGCACTATAGTAGGTATGTGTTTTGCGTTAACAGCATATATGCGTTGAGTTAATACTCACCAAGAAATCTTGAAGTCTCTGTAGGTCTTAGGAATAAGGGGTTGTCTGGTCTCCGAATTGTCGTTTTAAACCATAATATGAGAATATTAGTCATCTCGATAATGGCTAGTATTCTTATAGATCTACGGTAGTTCGGTTCTATATCTTATGGAGCTATTTCTGGTGGCATATATTTGCACCAGAAATTCCAGTGGTTGCAGAACCGTGTTAGATTACTAAAATTAATTTCGTTACGAATCTATTGGCATTCCGCAAGACAATATCTGAGCACGGGATACTGCAATATGACGTGCAGAAATGTTATGAGGAGGACCATGTCTACACGGACAGATGTTTTGTATGTGCGCGGTGACCTGTTGTGCGATTGTGTAAGAAAATCATTATCAGTTCCGTTCGTTAAATGGATATTCGAACTGTTTAAGGAGATCATAAATGCTCACACATCGAAAAGCATCTATGAACTGCTTAGACAGTTCGAATTAGCCGTCTGACAAACATTACCATATTATTTTTTAAGCCTTCATTGATTACGATTTTCATAAACGATCGGGCCTCGGGAGCCATACTGCCAACGCTTCAAGCCATATTGTTTCATTATTGTTGACTTTCTTATTTTAGAATTATAGTCCTTATTTTAGGAACGTCAAGGTATGTGACATCAAACTGTCATTTTGAGTAATATTAGTATTGCTTAGGTACGTATTGCTTACAGCGTTGGCAGTATGGCCCCTGGTCACATCGTGCCGTCCGTGAGGTGTAAGATGAGCTTGTATTTATGTGATTGCACAGTCATATAATAAGTGTGACAACCAAAGCGCGCCCCGCACATTATTTGTACTGCTCTTTACTTTGACACTCCCACAAACTCCAAACTCAGCATATACTCGTACCATGGGCTGTGCTTATATTGAGGAAGGACAGATCTGTAAAGAATCTCTTGAAAGTGGAGTCACCGATGATTCTCGTTCCTTTTTGCCTGATATTTACTCGTCCAGCTCTCAAGTGACTGGACTTTTACCATAGATGAAAATAGGAAGTGACATACTTTAAATAGTTTCTCTTATAATATATTTTGTATTGTTAGAATGTTTTTTTTAGTGTTAAAACACACTATTTAAGTTTGAGTGTTGAATTTGAGCTTTGACCTTTAAGGTTTTAAGTATCCAGTTCTGGGAATTCTAGGTTCTAGGAACTAGTGATACCATGCAGACATCTCAAATTTAATATATTATATTTTTATTAGTTTAAAAAAAAAAACAATATCCAAATGTCATGATAATCATCTAATAGCAAAGATTGTGATTGTAGGAATTACTTAAGTTTTGTAATAATAATATGTATCTAATAATATGAGGCAAATGAGATATCATTATATTAATGACTAATGAGAGTATGTCTAGTGAAAGCTAACAGTGAAAAGTTGCCGGAAATTTAAATAAAAGTGTGTGTGTGTTTTTTCTCACAAATTCACACACGGCAGAAGTGAAACTTCAGAAAAGTAGCCGTAGAAAGCAGCCGCAGAAAAGTAGTAGAACGAGAGAATGAAATAAATATAACTCGTATGTGATTGTATTCTATCTCATTGAATGTATGAGATAGAATACAATCTAGAATACTGTCTTGTATTCTATCTCAGTCTCTCGCAGGTTAAATCCTATTATGTAGTATATTTGTCTCTTTTTATTACTTAGAAGTTAGTGTAGTTTCTTTTATTACTTATAAGTACACAGTTTTACAGTTCCAAGTGATCGAAGACCTAAGTATTTGATATTAATTTCACATGTTACTCCACGCGTTCACGAGAAAAAAGTGGTTGACAAAAGTTTTTTTTTGTGTGGTGTTAATAATCTGCTCTCAGCTTTCACTAGACAGATTTCTAGTAATTACAGGTTTTACGTAGTCTGAATAAGTTCTTAGAAATATGTTTAGGTCAATTTGAATGAATTTATAACTTTTAAGTCGGATGTACCTACGTCTACTGTCCGTCAAACTTAAACTGACCCGGTGGCCAAAATTGGAACTAATTCTTTTACCTGTTTAGTTTTGGTTTTCTATTTTATTTTAATAATAATATATATATAGCTGCTCGTGCTGATTCACTCACTGATTGATCACTTCTCTTGTAAAATTTTGTATGAAAAATTTTTTTACTCATCGTTTCGTATAGAAGACAAAAATTCATTCAGAGCAAAAATACGGAGAGAGCTGATGATTGAGGATTTCAAGACGGATGAAGAGCACAGCCAGGGTATTGAAAATAGGTGGGGGGTGCTCAAACAAATGTCACTCGAAACTTCATCCAATTGACAGTGAGCTGAAAAAAAATGTCAAAAAGGCGGATTCAAGATGGCCGCCATACAAATTTCGTCGGTGTCTATCTCGGAGAGCATAAAAGATGGAAGAGTGGTTTCTTGGAAAAAGATGGTCAGGATATAAAGGTCTACTTGCAGGAAAAAAATTCAAGATGGCGGAATTTATTTTTGTATAGAAAATATATATCGAAGAGGCTACAATATTTTAGATTAGATAGATTTTATAGAGCTATGCAAGACTTTGGTGCGGTTCCTTTTCAGAATTTGTTTTTAATAATCTCTCTATAATTTTTCGGAGAAAAAAATATACTTATGGAGAGCAATGATGATCGAGGGTTTGAAAGATGGGTGAGGAGCACGTTCAAAATTTCATAGGTGTCTATTTCAGAAAGTATACTAGATGGAAGAGTAGAAGTAGGAAATATGCATGACTTTGATATGTTTTTTTTACAAGATTTGTTTTTTATGGGAGAGTTGTCGATTTGCCGTTAGGGAAGCCAAGATGGCGAAGTTCAATGGCACCCAAAGGTACCCGATCGTCAGCGGTATAATATTGATATTAATCAACTAAGGAAGGTTTCTTTGTGTTTTTACTTCAACTGTCTCTTACACTGTATGCATGTCTGGAAAGTTTTTTTACATTTAAAGGCCCTTTTAGATTCTTAGGGGGGTCTCTGTTTTATGTTTTCTTATGAGAATTTTTCTTACGTCTGTCGGACGCTTGGCACACTGGCGCTTCCACTGTGCTCGCTAGCATAGCAGTGTGTTGTTTACTTCAGAACACGTAGGCAGTATACACTAGGATAGAAGGAGAGCAAGTAGACAGTGGGCCGCACGGTCTACAAAGATTTGTAATTTTAAAATAATGTAGTTTTAAGCTTTCTTGTTTAATATATACTAGCGATGCAGCGATGCACCGGGTCAGATAAGTTTCACGGACTGTAAACTGTGTTTTCCATTTCTGGCATCATTACTTTAGCGTGTGTAGAATGCGTATATTCCGTTAGCACTAATATTATGACACAAGTCGTGCAGAGCCTAAAGTCATGCATGTCATGCAAATCATGCCTTTAAAATATGTACGTTCCTTTATATGTACTATTAGTCGATTGCAAAGGTTGAGGATTTGTGTTTTACCGGAGAATCAATATAGACGTCGCGTGCTTATGCCGTCACTCGGCTATTGATAGTATAAAATATAGATAGTCCCATAAAATCCGTCTGATTTGCCAAATTAGATAGCTTTTGTAAACACAGGCTCAGGCTTTACAACTTTTTGGGTAATGAAAAGAATGCTTTCGCTGTCGCATTCCCTTCAACGTCATAATTATATCTTGCAATCGTTTCATGAGGAACAGATTTGATATTCAAGCGCATTTTGTAGACGTATTTAATATGAAATAGGCTTATATCATGTACTAGTTGATGCACGCGACTTCGTCCGCGTGGAATAAGTTTTTACTCAATACCCACGGGAACTCCTTAATTTTTCGTAATAAAAGGCCTATTTTCACTATCCAGATCCTCAACTATTCTTATGCAAAAAATCACGTCGATCCGTTGCTCAGTTGCGGCGTGTTTGAAGGACAAACCAAAAAACAAACACACTTTTGCATTTATAATATTAGTATGATAATATGATATACAGCCACGCCACATGCGCTTCTGACGACTTGCATGAGGATTTTGCGACAAATGTCTCAATTTCACTCACCTTTCCTATGAATATTTGCGGCTGAGCATCACTGGCTATTTACGACTTTCGTGATCCGTCCATTGAATTCCGTCCAAGAGTGCTGCATTAAAAATTGTGATTATTTTAAGAGCAGATGATATGTTATGTTAAGTTTGTTCTTGCACACGCATGCGCAATTAGTATAGTAGTAAGTATGCCAGGTGTCTTTGAAACATATCCTACCAAGTATAATGAATTATCATTATACTTTACCATGTAAGTATTTAGCACGCGGAGTATACCTATTTAGATACTTATTGTATATTATATCTTACATATTATAATATTATGCATGTACAGTGTTTTGAATTTTGACTGAAGGATTAAGATTTTTATTAATTAATTTAATTATATTAAGAGTGTTATATTGTTAGTCGAATTTTATATGACGTCGCATCTTTATTTACTATAGATTTAGGATTGTTCTCCGTTTGCGGAGTGAAGCGGAAACCAATCTTATTCTATGACATTTTACTATATAATTCGCGCACAAACAGGGATTGAATTAAATGTCAATGTATTCAATATTATTGTAAATGTTTTATTTTTTTATGTACTTACTTAATATATATTATTTCGTTTTTATTGTTCGATTTTCCTTTTGAACAGATATTTTTTATTCTTAATAAATCTTGGTGTCATTAGAAAGAACTTTTTTAATTTTCCCAAATCGAATGTGATACTAAAAATAAGTAGGTACATGGTATTACCTTAAAGACGCGAATTGTTGTATAATGGAAAGAATGTATCAACTTGAAACAAAAACACATTTTTGACGTTTTTTGGTTCCTGCAAGAACTCAATTTTCCGTGATAAAAAGTAGCAGTGTTATTCCAGACTAATCTATCTGTCACTGTGCCAAATTTCATCCAGATGCGTTCAGCTGTTCTGGCATAATTGAGTTATAAATATCCATCCATCCAACCATCCAAACATTTGCATTCATTGCAACATTGCCCGACTTCAAAAAAGTGTGTAGAAAAATTACTTTTCTTCACAGTGGCTTTGGAAGCCGGTTTTTTGAAAATAATTTTTATTCAAAACTTTTTAAGGCCATGCTACTGAGCATTGACTGAACTTACTGACTTATTGGCATTGAATATTGTAGGCACTGTCCTACAATATTATCAATTCACCATCAAAAGTTACAAAATCCCCACGGCTTAAGAGTGCAGTACCGTGCAGCATCAGGATTGAGAAGTTGGATTCAATAAAAAATATCGGGCCACATTGCGAGCTTCCGCTATCCACCGAAAAAAATAATTTAAATCGGTTCAAAAACAAAAGAGCTGCAACACTAGCTTTCATGATAGTCCTATAAGCACCAAGTCTAGGAAATAAACCTAGTGGACCCCAACAATAATTTTATTGAAAATTTACAGTATGATAAAGTATCATAAGTTAAACCCAAGCATTTTCCTACGGACTTTTTTTGCCGGCTAGGGTCTCCCCTCCGCATCAACTCCGCATCGTCCCAAGGAACTGTTCCAATAAAATAAAAACAAAAACCAAACAGTCTTAGAGGTTAGTTCCAATTTTGGCCACCGGGCCATTTAAGTTTGTGGGAATATATGAACAGTTCCACCAGAAGTAGTAAAGGTTGTAGTGAGATAGCGATAAATGGGATATTAGAGTGCGCACTCCATCCTTCGTGTTAATGACCAACAGCTCTTCCATTATTTTCATTCGGTTGGAATCGAACAGTTCGTTCGATAGTCGGTCGAATGAATCGTCCACGTGTGCCTGTGCGCCCATCTCTATGATCTTCCGGCCATCTTGTCATTTGGCCATCAAGTGTCAAATCTCAAATGTCTGTCTGCGAATTTTTTAATGTGATGTGATGTTGGTTACATTGTTAAATAATCAGCTTTTCATCTGTAGTCGTGGATTATTTAAAATAGGCGAGAAATGTATTAGTTAGCGTAGGTAATAAGTGCAATAGTCAAAGCTGGCTATGAAAAAAATTGGAAGTGCTTATTAATATTAAAGTCGAAAGGCGTTGGCGATTTGAAAAAGAGCATAAAAATCCTGCTCAATGCAGATGCAGGATACTCAGGCAGGTTGGTAAACTGTTTTGTTTATGTTGTCAAATTATTTTATAAGCTTCTTGTTTATAAACCTACATACTGTGCGCAATAATTTGTTTGTCTAACTCAAGGTCGCATGTGGTTATTATGTTGATATCTCAATAGATATCAATATAGGGAAATACTAAGTAGGAAGAAAATTTATTCCAACTTTCTGGTTTATTCTTGGAATAAGGTATCTACACACAAAATTTTGAATACTATCAATATTATAAATGAAAAGTTTTGATGTTTGTTGATTTGTTAGTTGTTTGTTACTCCTTGACGCCAAAACGACTAAACCGATTTGGTTGTAATTTGGAATACACAGAGGCTACTTTTATATAGGGAAATTATAGAGTTCGAGCAGGAATTCAGGCAGAAGTTGCAGGCATCAACTAGTTTACTATAAATTAATCAAGTTGTATGTGAGGTTTAGACAAAAAAATACCTTACCACAAAATAACTTGTGTTAAACACATTTTTATTTTTATGAAACACCTTTTTATATATATATATATATATATATAAGGCTATAATTGTTTATTTTCTTATATAGGATCCAACAGGCAAAATAGGCAGACATAATTTAACAAAAAAAATTGACTAAAATATGGTGGCTACACTAAACTAATGCTGATTTCAAAAAGTAATGCTGTCTGTTTCTGTAGGACATATTGAAAATATTGTGATATGTGTGCTAAGCCGTACTGTCACGTTTCAGATACAAATAGCTGTAAAAGAGTTGGAGTGGATGAGAATTTAATAAGATTTAAGCCTTCACCAAATTTTAAAAATATGAAAAAGTTTATAAAGTCACGTTCCGAGATCATAACTTGTGGGACTCTACTATCAGTACCTCGTGGAGCTCCAGATCCTCAACGGCCGCTGAATATGGCTAAAATGGAAACTCATCACAAGCTGCGTCCGGATTGGCAGAAGTCTGAAGTGCAGCCTCCTTTGCCCTTAGACCCCCCTCCACCGGACTATATCCCTGATCTACAAGTGAAACAAGAAATTGTGGATACTGACTATGAAACCAACTCAAACCGTCAGTCTCCAAGACAAGAAAACCACGGGGAAGGTCAAATGGATCAAACCGCTGAGCAATCTAGCGTGATTTGTAGAGATTTCATAAGAGGAACGTGCAAAAGAGAGGGCACGTGCAAGTATGCTCACAAACATGACCTATCTCAATTAGAAGGAGTATACACATTCTGTAGGAAATATCAAAATTCAGTGTGTACTTATACAAATTGCAAGTATGTGCACGCAACAGTGTTTGAGGAGCAGCATTTTTACAGGACTGGTATTTTGCCTCCGCACGCATTGCAGCACAAAATGAATAATAATAATATGCTACAACCACCTCCGCCACCTCCCCCTGAAGGTATTACAACTATTGGTTTGCCCCGAACTGAGACCTCGCTGTATCCATAAGATAGTTTTAACTATATAATGCATGCTCATTTTTATGTTCATAGACATCAGTACTATCAGTAGACTATTTTTTTATTCCACGTAAGATGTTGCTAATGTCTATTATTTGTAAGCACAAACGATTACAATTTTACAGAGCGCCATCTATTGACATCATTGTGAAGTTCTGTTTAAAATACTGAAGCTCATTAAAAATTAAATAATTTTGTTTCCTACAAATAATTTATCAAGTTTCAGGCTCAGCCTTTCAGAAAATTGAGAGTTCGGAGGTCAACTTTGGACGTTAGAAAGTCTCCACTTTGAAAGCCCCCATTTCGTCAATTTTGGAGGAAAAAAAAAAATTTTTGAACTCTATTCCGAATTATATTTATAATGATATAGGTACCTTATGTAACGCTATGAAAAATATTTTACTTGCATTCACTTCTATGAGAGCCCTCCTGAAATAAAGATTTTTATAATTTTTTTAATCTTATTCGGCTGGAGGCTATCGGTTTACATATATTTTTTTTAATTTGAACTAATTACGTTCCCTAATTTAGAAGTTATGAGGCTCTGACAGACGGACGGACAGACTAGTGCAAATTCACTCAAGTAGACTCAGAGACCTTCGCTTCGCTTGGTCAATTATTATTTGCAGTTTCTCTATAGTGAAAAAATAAACATGCCTGTGTTTAGTAGATTTGGTAGGATATTCCCATAGTGTGAATTGATAACCTCTATTTTTTGAAGTTGTTAAAAAATTTTCATAATACAGATTTCTTTCTGGCTGTAAAAAGATTTGTTTGTTTTAGGGCCCACTGTACTGCCATTCAACATAGACTTTTCGAATCCACCTCCGCCGTTGCGAAATGAGTAAGTTTTATTTTAGCTATTAACTGTTCTGCATGCTAATTGACAAATCTGAGATACTCAAATAATGCTTTTACCCTGGCTGTATTTTATTTATCAGAAATTTCTGCTAGAGATGGTTTTGTCCCAATCACTTGATGTACATCCGGAGTGTACTTCTGAATCAGCAACATTCCGACATTCATTGCTATATTGGCTGGGTGTAATACAAAATGTGAGTGAATTTTTCTGTAGGAAAGGATACGGTTCAGATTTGTATAGGGCGTAGGCCAGGTCTTGTACAAGCAGAGAAATGAAGGAAAATAAATTACTAGACCAGTTTTCATTGGTCAAATCTACGAATTCGTCGTAATTTCAGTACTAAAATTATTTAATCCTTCCAAGTTATGGAACACTCAACATGAGTGGGTAAAAATGGTGGATTCATGTATTTGATGTTTTCAAATAAAAACCTGTTATGACAGTGATTGTCAGAAATAACATTTGATACATTTCGCCCCTACTGTCTTCTAGAGAAGACAAGATGGCAACCTTCAGCCATAGATGGCTGAAGGTTGCCATCTTGGAAACATATCGAAAACTTGAAATACATTTTTATCTTTTTGCTTGTTATTTACTTTACTGTTCTAAATTATTATATTTTTAATACAATCTATGTATTTTCTTCTATTCATGGTAGAGTGTACAAGAGTAGGCCTAAAATGAACCTTTTCCTTTCTGATAATTTGCAGCTAGGCCAAGTATCTCCCTAATAGCTCCCTTACTGGGCGGTGAATATTGTAAGCTACACGTATCAACGATATGTCTTCTAGTTCCTTCATTAGACTAAAGTAAACACAGCAGACTAAATGTAAAGTTGTCATTTCTCCATTTTCAGAATAGAAAAACCGATGATTAGTTGTATTCCAGCAAGTTCTTTAGAGGCTAGAGGTTTTATGGGTGACTTACACAATCAAATGCCTACGCGTAGTACGTCGCCCTTGAAACGCAATTGGAGTACCATGGAGTCATGTAAGTATATAGATGGAAGGTCATGGTGATAAAAAAGCCTAATTCCGTTGTACATAATCTTCAAAGCAAATTGACTGGTCTAAATCTAGCGATATCTTTTGCTGCATTATAAAAAGGATGGCAGTACATTATTTTAGACCTGTTATTTTAGTTTAGAGATTATGTACTGATAGTTCAAAATACAAACTCTTATTTATTGTGATTGCACTATTAATTTACATGCAAAGCACCCTTGTAAGTAAAAATATTGTTTTGTATCTAATTGGAAAAAATGTACCTCATAATGACCACTAAACACATGACTAAGAAAATTATTAATGTAGAGCAACAATGACACGAAAAATAGTGCGTCTTCGTAGATTGAACTAGGTACCTAATAGAAAATTGTGGGATTTGGAAGATTTTTGAGAAATTAAGTCATTACGCCTAAGTTCTAAGTTAACTCACCGTATACAAATTAGAATAACTTTAAATTTATATAATCAATCTGCTAGCGAATTTTTTTATTTTAAATAAACTATAGCTCATGCATCTTATAGTTCACATGAATCTCAGAATACTTGCGTCTTAAGATTCAGATGATAATTATAATCAGATCTCTGGATGGTATAATTTTTACTGCTATATTCCTACCCTCATAATTCAAGTATGTTTCTGTAATAAATAATACTATTTTAATTATCAGACTTATAATATTTCTTTTAAAGCAAAGCATACAAATTAATAATAAAAATCGATTAAAAATATTTTGTGCTTCTGTGTTGTGTGCATAAAGTTAGCTATATTTTTTGGTTGGATGTATTTTTATTAATGAAAATATTGAAAAAAATAAACATATTTCGCCGAATTAACGCTAGTGGGCGACTGTTATTTATACGTAAAGTAGTTATGTTGTTATCCCCTCTTCCACTCTTATTAGCTAACACCCTTCAATGTCACCCAGTCAATGTGCAAAATAAAGTCAATATGCGAATAAAATTAAAGATCCTGCAAAAAAAGTATAATTTCATTCATAACCTTAAGCTTGCATAAATAATTTCATATCATTAATTTTAATGAGGGACTTTAAAATTAATCATATTATCATCATATTATTAAATACCTAATAGATATACAAATAGGGAGGTTTGAGATTAATGAAAAATGTCATAATATTAGTTTTAATGTTAGGGACCTCCCCCCACGTCAAACTTTTTGTATATCGATACACTCATACATTTCCGAACGTTTCATTTTACACCGACATTTGGATCGGCTGGCATGCACGGATTTTGAACGATTTTTAGTAGTATTTTTGACAAAAAATCAGTCACCGATTGTCTGACGTGGTCGAGGCCCCTGAAGGTGATAATTTTAAGGCGAATCGTTAAAGCAATTAATTGTGAACAGAAAGCTTTAGAAATATGTCAGAAAATTCCTTACTTTATTCTACAACAGTCCATTTTAGAAATTTTGTAAAGAGTAATTAAAACAGTGCTTTAGAGGTGTTAAAGTTTTAAAGAGTCTATTAAATAGAGTCTAGTCTCTATTAAAATAGAGAGTTAACTTGCATATCCTAAATTTATTATGGTTTAACGATTCGGGTTGACATTATATTCTGACTAGATGATGACTTCCGCGTTGGTTTAGATTTTAAAATGGCACAGGAAGTCCTTGATTTTCCAGAATGAAACCCGGGCCTGTGTCACTCTTCAGGTCCTCAAAAATGCATTTATTATATTGAATGGATAGAAGGAAAATGAAATAATACTGAAATTTCACTAGCTTGTGTGTTCGATAAGTTTTATTAAGTATTAAAACGTGAACAATTTCGATGTTACTGCACTCATTTTATTCCGTTTATAAAATATTTTATGAAATTGTAAGCGAACTATATTATGAAATTTCAGCATTGAATTCGATAAAATAATAATTATTTGTTTAGACTGTTAATAAATCCAGTTCTATTGTACACCATCTCTAAACTGAAATGACAGCTCTATTTATATTCCTATCCCTTTCATAATACTCCCTGCGAAAGGGACAGCACTAGAATTACAGCTTTTTTTTTGTTAAGAAATTGTGTAAAACAGAATTGTCCACGTATAGGAAGTTGAGGCGAATAATTCCTGCGAAGCCGCGCACCATGTTTTGAAAAGAAGACTTATCGCCCTATTTTTTAAAATGTTATTTCAAACCAATAATAATTGTAACTGAGATTTGAGATATTCATCGTTCTACTTAATTTATATCTTAGTTTTTATATTTGTGTACATTTCTTTAAAAAATAGTGCTTAGGCAGATAGGGGGAATCTTTTTCTTTCGTGTGTGAATATTTTGTTCGCCTCAAACTAAAGTATATACCGAAACGTAAATAGTTCAATGGCTTAAGAAAATTGGAACTAAAGTATCAAAAACAGCCTCAACATCAAAAAATATTTGTGGAAAGTTTTAGCATAAGCTTTGCTAGACAGATAATATTAGCCATGTTTGAGCAGAAGTAAAATCCCATGCACGATTTCCTAGGCACAAAAGGCTCCTGGCCACTCTAGTGGCCGTTTACATTAGGTCGGTTTGGCTGTTTTCGGTCATCGACTATTGTAAACTATAATTCGGTTGGCCGTAATCGGTCATAACCGACTTATGAACATTTGCTGTTGGGCGAATACCGAACGCGTCCGACGCATTCGGACATCGACCTGTAAACGCGCCTTGAGACGCAATACATATTTTTTTGGTAAAATTGAAATAAGGTATTATAAATCACGTTCTTCAAGATGAATGGAAATATTTCGAGTTAAACTGCATTTCAACCGTTATGATCCAACATGGCTAGTATTCTTTGTCACCCGACTGCGCCACATAAATGAGTGGATTTACACAGTGGCTGACCCGTGGCCTAGGTTGTCGCGTAGATGAGTTTGTCAATTTCTATCGAGTCGCATTACGTCGCGTCGCCTTTGTCGCTCTCCTAGGATAAGGAGTAAAGAACTTCGTCTTAAAAAAGATCTATATGATGCAGTGGAAAACGCAGTCGGGTTTACTGAGATTTTTTCGAAATAATTAAACTTAACTAGATGATGCCCGCGATTTCGTCCGCGTGGATTGGTGTTTTTTATTCCCGCAGGAACTATTCAATTTTCCGGGATAAAAGGTAGCCTATGTCCTCCGGGATGTAACTTGTCTCTGTACCAAATTTAATCAAAATTGATTAAGTAGTTGGGCCGTAAAAGCTTAGCAGACAGACAGACAGACCTGTCTGTCTGTCAGACAGACACACTTTCTCATTTATAATATTAGTACTTAATTTATGTTTGTGTATATTACTTTCGATGCTGTGCGAGTGTATAACCTACAGTCGATTGATTTGTTCTGCAGTCGCCCCGCCGCCGTGCGACCTCGCCTACAATGAACCGTTGTCCAAAAAATGCAAAAATTGCGATATCATGGAATTCAGGTTTGGTATACGCTTATGCTTAACACGTTTTATTATATATATATATATATTCTATATTTAGCATTTTTAAAGTAATATTATCATATATTGTGTGTCGCGATTTGATTATATATAGCGAAAAGCATGCTTTTATTAGCGACGTTAAAGAAAAGAGACAACGCTTAAAAAATTAATAGTTTTTTTTCAAATATATTTTATAAGTATGTTCAAGCTAAGTATTTGAAATATATTTTTATCCCATATATTTTCTATATTAATCATCATTACTACTACTATGAAAAATAAACAGTTGCCCATGTCCCTTACTGGGAACCACTGGGAAACCTATCTATATACCAAATTTCGTCAAAATCGGTTGAATAGGCTGGTCGTGAAAGCAGGCAAGTAGCAGTCAGACAGATACACTTTTGCATTATTTTGTAATATTAGTAATATATGTAGTATTATTATTAGTTTGTGTAAGGAAAGTGTTATACCGGTGCGACGTTGAATTTTATCGTATTTATACTGCCTGTTATTGTAAATATTATAGATATAGAATCAATTTTCACACATCCTCGAAATGACCAACTGAAATAAATATAAGTTTGTAAATGTAAAATAAATATTGCAATGCTTTCCAAAACTACATTCTCAGATCTATATACCTACGTGATTTGTGTAGCTTTGAAACTGTCGTCAGTGAAATTTGTCACTAACATATTAAATATAACATAGCAACTAGCATACACAAAACCGCTCACAGCGTGCATTGCATCTTACTGGCCGCGTAACACGCAGTTTGCGTCGCGCCGCGTCATGAATATTGACCCTGGATGGGTTCGAAACTATATGAGTTAATTAGTGTTGTATTTATATTTATAATTGATCTTATGCGATTATCTTAGCACCTAAATGAAGATGGTGCAATCGCAATTGTAATTATTGACTCAATTTATAGTATTCCTGCAACAGCATTTTAGATAAAAGTAAAAGAGTGTTAGCCAATCAGAATTCAGATGTGATAGCGACTGTATCCGCCAACTATGATGTTAAGGGGACTTGCAATACAAAACCTTTCAGACACGTTGCAAATGGCATTAATGAGTGAATATCATACTAAATAGCGTGTATATTGCACGGTGCATTTACATATTCGCCATCGCAGTCCATCTCGCTCGCTGTTAAATGTCCTCGATATTTTGCTGATCGAGACCGGAAATGAATGGTGGAACAGGCAGCTTGCGTCCCGTGCAAATATGTAAATGCGTCTTATAGTAGTATATAGCCTGGAGTCGACTACAGCCGAATTGCGTCGAATCGAATCGCATTTGTTTCGTGTTCGTGTAAGAAGTTAGTAATCTCGCATCAGCACATTTCGGCACGCTGTTCATCGATGCAGTTTCACAAAATATGTAGGTTGCGAATTATTACGATTCGATTCGGTCCGGTGAACGTAGTGGACGTCTTAAGCATACTTTTTTTTAATTTCCCGGGCCTTTACGGGGTTTCGTTTGTATGAGGTTGTAACCAGTTCAACTTGTAGGTTGGACCACAATAAGAATAAGGTGAAGAAGGTACTTCAGTCCAAAGAACAGCTGAGCAACAAAATGGCGCTGCTGGAGAAACAGAGTGAAAAGCTTCGCAGTCTCATATCGGAGTTGCTCAGGCCTACGGTGAGTTGTTTTGTTTTGAAATGCCCACTCTATAGATACACCGCGACAGCTCGCGAATTGAATTAGGCATCTTCTAGGCAAGCTCGATCCACCTTAGGCTGCATCACCACTTGCAAGCAAGTCTGATTGCAGCCAAACGCTAGGAATTTATATGCCTTTATATTTAAAAAAAAACCTATGCAAATCGCGTTTTCAGTTTGTGGCGGTATTCGCAGTCCGCCCATAAGCTAATAGATGGCACTAATAGTAGCGCACGAATACTACGAATAGCCTGAATCGCGGTGACGAAGTTTTCTCTGAATTACGCTATATCAACTTCCAAAGATCAACGGTCGGACCAGTGGTCCCGAGCACAACACCCGCTCGAAGGATGATCATCCTTTGTTATGGTCGAGCTAGCTAAAAAAGATAGTTGCATTTGTATCGATAACAAGTAATAAAATTAAAAATTTTAAAAAACCCACGACGAACTGCAGAGCTCCATTGAAACAACAATTAGAACTTAGCAAAAGTATATATAAAATAATATCTAAAACACAAAACTGCATATTTGCCGGCTCAGTAGTTTTTTTGACCAGCGTGGTGGACTATGGCCAAACCATTCTCATTCCGAGATAAAACTTGTGCTTAGTAGTAAGTAGAGGTGTCAAATAGTGTTAAATTTTAATATTCTGATAAAAATTGTTCACTTAAGGAGTTCCTGTGACCACTTCCTGGCTCCATCATGAGACCCTGGGCATCTAGGTACAAAGCGCTCGTCAAGACAAATCAAAAGAGTCCAAATACAACGGGTTTACGATGAGAACTTAAAGAGTTCCCATGAGCACCTCCTGGCTCCATCATGAGACCCTGAGCAGCATCTGGGTACAAAGTGCTAGTCAAGACAAATCAAAAGAGTCCAAACACGACGGGCTTACGATAAGAACTTAAGGAGTTCCCATGACCACCTTCTGGCTCCATCATTAGACCCTGGGCAGCATCTAGGTACAAAGCGCTCGTCAAGACAAATCAAGAGTCCAAATACAACGGGTTTACGATGAGAACTTAAGGAGATCCCATGACCACCTCCTGGCTCCATCATGAGACCCTGAGCAGCATCTAGGTACAAAGTGCTAGTCAAGACAAATCAAAAGAGTCTAAACACGACGGGTTTACGATGAGAACTTAAGGAGTTCCTATGACCACTTACTAAATCACGATTGCACGATTGTCTATGGTCCTAAAATATATCTAAGAACCTTCTCACAAGCTATATATATCTAATGTAAAAAACCTCATCTCAATCGGCCCAGTATTTTTTGAGAAAAATAATAACATATTGAAAAATTGAAATCATAGACTACAGCTCGGCTTGGTAGTCTATGGTCCTAAAATATATCTAAGAACCTTCTTACAAGCTATACATATCTAATGCAAAAAACCGCATCTCAATCGGCCCAGTACTTTTTGAGAAAAATGGTAACATATTGAAAAATTAAAATCATAGACTACAGCTCAGCTTGGTTGTCTATGGTCCTAAAATATATCTAAGAACCTTCTCACAAGCTATACATATCTAATGCAAAAAACCGCATCTCAATCGGTCCAGTAGTTTTCCAGGAAAACGGTAACAAAAAAGTGCACAAACAAACAAACATCAAACAAACAAACACACAACCTCTTAGGGCAAACACATATACCGTCTCCGTTTCGTCGAGGGTAAAAACACATCCATCGTGCGTCTTTGATTCGAGTTATCTCAACTACTTTTATCCCGTAAAATGAAACAGTTCCCGCGGAAACAAAAACCTCAATCCATGCGGACGAAGTCGCGGGCATCACCTAGTAAAACATACATATCGAATTGAACAAGGTTCGTTTGTATGTACGAACAAAACTAAAATATAAAATTATTGGAGGGAGAAACAAAAAAATGTTTAGTATTTGTTGTATATTATTTTGATTTGTGCACATTTCCTTACAGATATCATCTAAGGCCACACCACCCCACATTAATATCAGTGGTGATAAAGACAAGGTAATACTCTCTTCCTATTACTGAGTAGTGTCCGACCTAACCTTCGGCATCGGCTTCAGCCACCTTCGGCTAAAAAACCACCTTCGGCTAAAATGGGCCGGAGTTTTGGTCGAATCCGAAAGTTTCTAGCAAGATCCAAAATAGGTCAAACTGTTACTCGGTGACTATTCGTAACGGGGGGTCGTACGGCTTGAGCGGTTCACACTGCGTTGCATATATTATTTATAACAAGGCAACAGTCAACATAATCTTAAAACAAGTTATTATTTTATACACTTTTAGCCAATCATGGGCTAAAATTCAAGGTTATTAACCCTTCGGCCTAGGCCGAAGATTGTGGCGATAGCCGAATAATCGGCATCGGCTTTGGCCAGAAATCGACTTTCGATCGGACACTTACTGAGAGCTGACTGAAACCTACAACTTTTGCGACCATATCAATTCAGAGCTAAAATTGCACTAAAAAGTCACGACTATAAATTTCATGTTACTATTTTGTAATTTTGTTTTGTATATTGTTATGTTATTGATATATTACAAATAAAACTAACATTAATTTAATTTATTTGAGAACTTGTATTGAGAACTTAAAATTGCATAAATATTAATTAAACCTTTATGGAGTTTTCGAATATGGTTTTGTAGTCCTATGATGCGAAATATGAGAGGACAACACTGGTTGGAGTAAAAAAATGGTAAAATTAGTTAAACCTTACATAAGTCTAATTGCTGTAAGGGATTCTGTAATTCTATATTACGAACATGAAGACTAAGGACATCGCTGAGAACATTTATGTTTATCTAAATACAAACAGAATGTCGGAACAAATTACAAATCAAATATATTTCGATAGAACTTATTATGCAACGCATTCATTACCCACCAGGGCCTAGTCAATCGTTAGGTATATAAACAGAAACACTTTCACATTTGTAATAATCATGTATGTGTGTCTTTCAGACTCTTCTGGAGCAGTTGAACAGTTATCTGAGCGGTAGTAGTAGACTGTCGTCGCTTGGAGAAGACAAATAATATTTAAGGTATGCTTTCACCCTTACTCACACTGACTTCAACACTGACTTGCAATGAAGAAGGTAAAGATACATAAATTATGAAAAGAAAATACTGACTCATCAACGCGAACCCCAAACCTTTGGAAGTTGGGTATTAAGGTGGAAGACAAGGGTCTGCCCGCGAAATTCAAATTTAATTTGGTTTTTCACAATTTGTAAACTAATACGACAAAGTAGGCTTATGGCATTCAAATTGCGCCCCTAGGAATATCATCTTCTCAGGTTTATATAAAAATCTTAACTTGAAAGTGCCCAGTTTAAGAAATTAGTCAAAATAATGACTAATTTGTGAGTAACTCACGTCAAACTCATTATTTTGACTAATTTCTTAAACTGGACACTTTCAAGTAAAGATTTTTATATAAACCTGTGAAGATGATATTCCTAGGGGCGCAATTTGAATGCCTTATGCCTACTTTGTCGTATTAGTTTACAAATTGCGAAAATCCAAATTAAATTTGAATTTCGCGGGCAGACCCTTGTCTTCCACCTTAATATAATATTATAAGTTATGTAATTCTTAACTTAATCCTTGTTTAAATATATTATTGGTTATAAATTAGGTTGCAATTTTCGAAATTCTGAAATTTCGAAATTTACCCGGGCTTTTAAGCTGATGTTTATCTACTTATGCATGTGGCTACTTATAGGTTTCTTTGTTAATGTCTTTATGTTTTAAAACACGGTGTTGTTAATATGTATTATATTAAATATTAATCCTTGTTTACATTGTACATATATGGAATCTCTCCAAAATTTCACTGAGAAATTCTGCTGAGTTACTTGTCGGCTCTTCTGCTTTCCGAACTGGCGGTAATGACCTGATATATCATAAACTAGATGGATTAACTTTTTTTTTGATTCCCGCGGGAACTCCATAATACATTTTATCCCGGAAAATTACGGAGTATTATATTATGGAATATACGGATTATGGATGGCCTATGTCCTCTTTGGAGTTCTCCCGTTCTGAATAACCCAGTCAAAGAGCCTCTGTAGCTCTTGAAGTAAGGGCATACCCCCTGCCTTCAAGAGCTCAGAGGTGACTACGTCTTCTCCCGGGGCTTTTCCATTTTTCTGTTGTTTCAGGGCCAACACTATTTCGTCTACACTTACATCCGGAAGGTCGTCTGTATAGTGGCGTGTTAATTTGGCTCTGGGATCTGGTTCGAAGGATTCGGGTTGTGGGACTTGAGTCATATAATTGGCCGTAAAAGTCCTCGATCTCAGAAAGGATCTCTGACTTGGTGCATACAGTTCTACCGCTTAAGTTTACTTATACGGCTATTTTCAAGCTTTTGTGAAAACACTTTAGACCCCCCGGTTCTCTTCAATAGCTTTAAGTATTTGTTGTGTACTTAGATACCGGTTGTCTCGCCGTATGGATCGTTTGATCTTTATATTTAGGTCCTGAATGTCCGTCGGGGTTGACTTTACGTTCTTTCATAAGTTGCAGGGTCTCGTCTGAGAGTTAAGACTTCCTGCCCAATTGCCTTGTACCGCAAAACCTGTGCCCTTCATCCCGCATGATGTTTGTCACGTTTTCGTATTCCTCGTCGATATCGATTTTGGGTTCCAGAGCATCGAATCGAATCTGTTTTTCAGTTCTAATTGGAAGCGGTCAGAGCCAGCCTGTGCCTGAAACATAGTAGGCTTAAGAGTAGACCTCATCGTGCGACACTTCTCCAGCTTGTAGTTGATATTTAGAGTGCCTCGGTGATCACTTCTTTTATTGAACCTGCTGATCACAGAGACATCTCTAAATATGTAGCGTTTGTTCGTCATGATGAAGTCTATCTCATTTTTTGTCGCGTTATCGGGGCTTTTCCAAGTCCACTTCCTGTGGGGCTTTTCCAAGTCCACTTCCTGTGGGGCTTTTTCTTGAAGAACGAGTTTATCAAGTAAAAACCCCTCATCTCGAGGAAGTTGATAAGCATTCGGCCTCGGTGGTTTCTGTTTCCATACCCATGCCGCCCTAAAACAGATTCAAAACCAGTCTGCATGCCCACTTTCGCGTTGAAGTCCCCTATGATAACGTTGAAGTGAGCCTTACTGGTGTTGTTTAAGGCGTTACCACCGCCACCGACCACAGACCACCCCGAATCCCCAACCCACCCTCAGCATCGGGGTGGGTCGATGTTGGTGCATACACTTGGATGACCTTCAAACAATACCTTTTGGTCAATCTTATTATGAGATATGCAACCCGTGGATCTTACGCTCGATATCTCTTCAACGCTATCAGAGAGGACCCTGTTGACAAGGAATCCGACGCCACCCTGTGATTGGCTATCTCCTTGGAGGAGATGACCTGATTCTAGAGTTGTAGTGTCCTCCCCCTCTACGGACTTCACTCAACCCCAGAATATGCCATCTTATATTTTCCAGCTCTACCTCAAGTTTTTTAATGCTCTCATCAAGCTTCAATGTCCGTCCGTTATACGTCGCCAAAGTCAGTTGGTTTTGGTACCCTGCCGTCACCCTGAGATTCTTGGCACCCCCTGCCCTACCATCGCCTTGACCGCTACCAGATCCGGGAGAGGTCGGGCCGCAGGGAACAAGGGGCCTTTTCGTTTGAGCGCTATCCATAAGGTTTAATGCCCTAATCGCCACGCTGGGCAGGCGGGTTGGCGATCGCAAGGCTGGTCTTGTTGCAGCAGTGTCGCTGCTGCCCGACACCAGCCTGATCCATTTATTCAAGTCCAGCTAGTTTGTAATGTAACAGTTTGTAATGGCACAAAATACGTCCTGCATGAAATTAAACATTTCAAATTTCAACTCGTCTGACGGAACGATGGAGCTGACGGGGGGAAGTTCTTTGTTTTGTAAAGAAAAGGCCCCAAATAAATCAGATTACAAAATAAAAATTCAACTATCTAGGTCCAAGGGTTTCGGCTGGGCGTTGATGTGTCAGTCAGTGAGTGAGTCAAGAGTCAGGACAATGGAAGAAATATATTGGGAGTGCTCACTGTGGTCATAATAGTAAAAACTAAAAACAAACTATTAGTCAAATATAAATCGGTCTCGATGAGAACACTCCTGTGTGTTGGTGTCTCTCCCGCACACCATAGATTAATAAATATTATATACTCTATACCACACCATATAATATGACTATCTGTAATATTCTGTATATCTGTGGCATGCGAGAGGGACACCAACTCGTAGGAGTTTTCCCTTTTGAGACAGATTTTTTCTTCAGTGGGGTTTTTTAATAAATATTTATTGACCCACACAGTAGTAACTAAATTTTAGGTAGTAGTTAGTAGAGATTAAAAATTAAATAAAAACAAAAATAACAGGCATAAAAATTGGTTCCAATTTTGAGCACCAGGCCAGATAAATTCATCATCATCGGGTGCCATCTTCAAATTGAAGTTTGGCGGTCAGCAGGTGAAATTCCTTCCGATCTGAGCAATCTTATTTAATTGTGCGTAATTATGATGCGATAGAATATCGCATCCAATCGATAGTGGTGGGACTATAACATATCGATATTCTGACACATATGTGTGCATGCAATTATGAACCTAACGGAATTTTCAGATCACGACTGTTTATATTACACACTATGTATTTCTATGGTCAGGGCTTTTCTCTTTATTGTATGAGATGTGTAAATTAGCCAATTTTTCCAGGATCGAACGGATAGAACGCATCCTGTTGGAGTTCTGATGACCGCCTAGCTGTCCGCGGTCGGACAGCATTTAATAATAAAGACGTTATTTAGTATAAAACAGTGATATTTCGGTGGAACATTAACCTAACACAATATAATACCACTTTTATAAAACCAACTTAGGACTTAATTCGGTATATTCTAAATGAAATCGTCTATTTTTTTTGTCCTAAGGAAACGAGGGAAGCGACGCGTCGCAGTCCGACTCCTTAAAAAATTAGTAGATAAGTATCTACACGGCATCGTTGATACAGTTGCATCGAGTCGCGTTTGTCGCTGACCCGTTGTCCTAGGTGAGCGACAGAAGCGACACCACGCGACGCGATGCGATGGAAAAAATTGATGGACAGACGTGTCTACGCGACAACGATGACTTAACGTCATTTTCTATGGCGTCGCATCGCGTCGTTTCGCATCGCGTTGCTTCTGTCGCTTACCTAGGACAACGGGTGACATAGGACAGAACGTGTGACTATTACAGTTCAATTTGTTATCATAACGCTAAAGCGATACCGCCACCTCACACATTTCTATGTCGAAGCACACAACAATGTGTTTACAAAGTAATGAAAACTCGAGTGATAGTGGCTGGTAAACCGACAACAAAACCTTTGTATTTAGCCTTTAGTATACTCGCACAAACTCATCGAGATTCAACATTTTGGGGTTATTTCCAAATTTCGCCACACGCACGAAATAAGTGTGCCGCAGTGTGCATGTATGTTAGGATATAAATAAGATACCGAATGAAGCCCCAAGTTTAAAAATAATGCCAATTTCGAAGGGCCGTATTATAATCCGGCCTCAGATAAGAGCAGGTTCCCAAGACACCGATACTTGTGAACGTGTTCTTAGCTGATGTCGTTTTATTAATATGGACCTAAGAGGATGTTCGCACTTTAATATTTCAAGTAAGTTTGTTTTAACACGAATTTTATATGTGTAATTCTGTACTACCAAATTGGCATAAACACATTATGCTAAATAATAGTTTCAATCCAATTTGTACCCTATAAATAATTTTATAACGTGCTCAATAATTTACATTTTAAATTTAAATAAATACTTCTTTGTGATTGGCTCTTGTGTCAAACAATCCAGTAATTAGGGTATCACCAAACCTATCATACACTTATGATAGGTTTGGTGACAGTGTACCTATAGAATCGGCGCTGAACCGACTAGCCGGTTAGAAAAGCTTTATGTAAAACGCGGCAAATCGTCGTTTACGCGTCGCGTTTTTGCCCTTAATACCGTATACATAAAGCTTTTTCTGACCGGCTCAAGCCGGTACTACGTCGATAGATTTGGTGAGACCCATAAGGTTCATTTTATTTTGGCGCCAATGTATTCGAACGCTCAAATCAATTGAAATTGCAATGCTAAGCTTATGGAGTCTATTTTTTAGTATAGAGCCGACCGACCTTATATGGAAATCTATTTGGTGGTAATGTTAGTTTTATATTACAACTTGGATTGAAAGTCTTTTCAATTTTAAGGATTAACTTTAATCACGTTTGCCTTTACAACAGGGATGATGCCTATATCAAAAATAAATTATTTCTAACTGTTTATTAAATAGAGGGACTTTCAAAAGACCTAAAATTCACATCCTCGGTTAGTTTTAAGCTTGATAACCATTTTAAAATATAGATTAAAGAAAAAAAGTGCGTTCAATTTTGATGACGTCACAACTGCGAATTTCATACAACTTCCACACTAGAAGTGTGTTTTTAAGTTTGATTGAGTTGTCATCATCCCTATTGTGTAAAATTAACTGAACCAACCGACCGATCGTTCCCGATCTTATAACTGACAAATCCCAATCATACTATTGGTTGATACAAGTTAAAATATCTTTGTAATCGTAATTATAATAAGCTCGCTTGTTGATTCCAATCACGCAAACGATCGATCGTATAAATGACAAGTCCTTATCATTCAGCAGTTGATGCAAATTAAAATACTTATTAAATACTATCGCAATCGTTATTACAAGCTGTTGATTCAAATCACGAGACCTCTCGATCGCAATCGTATAAGTGACAAATCCCAATCACTATTGGTTGATGCAAATCTTAGTATATAAAAGAAAGTCGGGTTTGTTCGAACCCTAACTCTTAACTATAACTCTAGAAACGGCTGAACGGATCTGGATCAAATTTGGCACAGTTATAGAGTTTAGTCTGGAATAACACGGCTACTTTTTATCCCGGAAAATTAAGTTAACCCGCGGTAACCAAAACACATCAATCCACGCGGACGAAGTCGCGGGCGTCAGCTAGTTTAAATATATAATAATGAAATCGTTATTATAAGTTGTTGATTCCAATTTCCAATCACGAAAATCATCGATCGCGATCGTATAAGTGACAAATCCCAATCATTCTATTGGTTGAAGCAAATTTAAAATAATATGTACTATTGCAATTGTAATTATTATAATTTGTTGACAACAAATCCCAATCAAACATACATACATATATTATTATTATTCACTTTATTTTGTACCACCACAACAAGTAAAAATAACAAAAACAAAAATTGGAAATAAATAAATAAATAATATATTGCAATTGTATTTATCATAAGTTACGTGATTACGCACGTAATCACGTAACGTGATTGATGCCAATCGCATACGGCATTGATAATAATGCCCTAAAATAAACTCCCTAGTAATTACGATTGCAATTCGTTTTACGTAGTTAAATAGTTAAACTCGTTTCGAGTGACAAATTATCATCGTTTAATTGGTTTATATGCTAATAATTAGGTATGATTATAATCGAAAATATCGGGTCACAAACAAAATTATTAGGTCTTAAATTGTTAATTCTTTTTATTACAGACTGATGATTCGTATTTTAAATTTCAAATACAAACGACCAAAATATAGTACCTAAAGTATTTTTAAAAATAACTTTATTTTAATCCAATTATTGTCAAGTTTTTTTAAGATTTATTTTTCCTTATTTTCTTCATTTCCCTGGTTTTCTATGACATAATAATCGTAACAGCAAGTGAGGTGCGTTTTGTGACGTCAAATTTGACACCTCGGCGTACAAGAACTGTCAAAAAACGATTTACGGAATGAATATATAATATATGGAATGAAATTTTGAACATCTCATGTAATAACCTTATTCAAAGTAAAAAAAAACTCATACATCATTCAGAATTGCCTAGTCCAAAGACCAATTGGCAAAATTGAGCTAGAAATTTGGGCACGTTTTATTAAGAGGGAGAGGGCTGGTTATCCATAACACAGATCTAAAACACCTAGCTAGTATAGCCACTTCTTGATCTTGTAACATGTAGCAAATTTAACTAAGCACATTATGGTTTTAACATAAGTGACAATCATACTGTAATGAAACAAAATGATTGAAAAATAAACGATTTTGATTTGATTTGAAGTCGAGATTGGCCTGAAAACTGGAAAGGCAAAAGCCGAAGTTTTAGCTTTGGGCCAAGCGCTCTGGCCATTTCTGAGGATTGCCTAGGCCAATCGCGATGAGCCCGCATTTCGGCCTTGGACTATAACAAATATAAAATATATATATTTCCTATGACACCAAAAATAAACAATAAAATGTTTTTATTTCACTTACTATATGAATGCTAGGTATATTATAAATATTTGTGGTTTTAACAAAACACGATTTAGACATTGCTGCAATATACTTGCTCGAAAAATGCACGAGGCAGTAAACAGGGCTTGTAAGTTAAATTTACTGCCCGCGTACAGTAAATATTTACTGCCCTCATGCAGTAAATTTGCAGTTTTTTTAAGTCCACGTTACTTTTAAATAAAAAGTTTTCTTGCAAGAAGGTTCATAATGATATTGACTTTGTATGTAGAAAACCTAAAAAATAATGACATTTAGATTTTAATTGATGAAATTAATTCATAAAATAAAAAATTGTATTTAATATAATTAATTAAAATTGTTTTAAGTTTTATAAATCAAAAAAACCTGCTAAAAAAGCTGAATAGTCCAAGCTGACAGTTAAGAACTAGAACCTAAAGCCATTAATCCAATAAAAAAAAGCAATTACAACAACGCGCCTTTTCGCGCCGTAGTCTATACTATGTTTAATCTGTGCGCGCTATTTTTAAAAGAGTCATTGAATTTTTCTTATCAATTATAAATAAATATGAGTGGTAGAAGTGATGTGGAATCATAAAATTAAATCAACCACTAAGTATTTTAGATTTGAGAAAAAAACCGTGCTTATAATAGCCGCTAAAAATTTCGAAATAAGTATGGGCGTGAAAAACCATTTTCTAGTAAGTACCTAGTGCCTACCTACTCGACTTTTATTTTCAACTTTCCTTACAAATGTATTGAAAAATATTGTGTGATACACGGGCATTAAGGTTTCTACATTACTCGTGACGATGCAGGTCAGCCCTCGACTGGCGTCATCGGGCTGACATTAGTCAACTCGTATGTAAAAACCTATTTACCGTTCTTATATCACAAACTACTAATAAATAGTCTAGTATGATTTTTCTTTTTAGTCGGAAAATATTGTAATACAACGAAAATACGGTTGACGTCTTACTTCAGATAATTTACATTGTAAAATATTAGCTTGATTAGAATGACAGCTGTCAAGCGAATGTGACGTAGACGTAGTAATTGTCGGCATTCAATCTACCATTATAACATTATTATTATAATTTTTAATGTTAAAGCATGTTACACAAATTATTTGTACGCTACACTGGTAGGAAATACATTATTTCATTATTGTAACACGTTTTTGTACTATATTCACAAATCAATATATGGATGAAGAGATGAATGAATGAAGCAGTAGTCACAACTGTCATTTTAATCAAGCAATTTTTTCATACTAAAGTAATTATATTTCAGTTATTGTACAATTGTAAATACTATTATATACCTACCACAGGATCTCTATGTAGCATCTCTCTGTTTAGTCTGCAATCTGCATCAATATTAATACTTACCATCAAGTGAGATCACAGTCACAGATACAGCTAACATGTCAAAATCAACCATAAGTTTGGCCTGACTATATTCTTGTCAAATATTTGGCCTGGTTTTGGTATTTTACCCATAGATCATAATATAATATCAACGACTAAAGAGCCATTTTGAGAAGCATTAATATTCACGATGCTCAGCTCAATTGTAGTTTTTTCGGTCGTACTCAAATCTAAATTTAACTAAATTGAAAGGCACTAAATTCTTTTATAACAACAAAGAGATCATGACCCGTTGTCCTAGTTGATCGACGAAAGCGCCGCGCCGCGATACGACTCCATACAAAATGACAAACATATCTACGCGACAAAGAACGCAACTGAAGGGTTAACCACAGTTTGATACTGTCGCGTCGCGTCGTATCGAGTCGTGTGGTCGCGTTTGTCGCTCATGTAGAACAATGCCTTGTAATTAGGTCACAAAAGCCGATTCCTTGTGATAACCGGTGTTAATATGTGTGTCCAAACATAGAGCAATAGTCCAGTACACATACATTAGTTAAATTACAACACTTAGGGTCTGTTTCACAATCGCCAAGTAAACCTTATCTGATGAATAAATTTGATGTTGTGACAGATGTTGTATAGGGATCGTGTCAATATTTCAAATTGGTTTATCAGTTAAGGATTACTTGAGGATTGTGAAACGGACCCTTATTTTAAATTACATGATACGTTTGGACACACCTTAAGAGCAACATAAAAACCGGGACTAACGTTTCGGTCATTACAATCAATATGTCATTATAATATTTGTTGTAAACGATTTTGACTATTCTTTCTTTTCCGCTGGGATGGTATCATTGGGAGGGGTATAGCAATATTTTTTAAAATTTCAATTTAGAGTAACCTAATTAGCTCACTGTACATAAGCATATTTTAACGAATAAAACTAATATGCAACACTGTAGGGTTTCAGTCTAGTCTTTCTTTTACGCCTAGAAGCTAAAATCGATTGTATAATAATTATTATTAATATAGCATTATAATCGGGACTGTTATAGACAGTGGCGTGCACAGGGTTTGAAGCCAGGGTAGGCATTACTTAGTCAGATTACCTATTTACTGACTGTCATGAAAAATGTTAAAAAATGTCAGGTTAAAAAATGAGCAAAAAATGTTCCCACTTGGGTAAGCAGTGCTTTTAAGTCTCTATGAACTGCACGCTACTGGCTATAGAATACTTTTATGCATATTTTATAAAAGATTCAGGTACAATAATTGTAATTTAAAAATATTTTTCATTCATATCTTACGGGTTATATATTTATATATGTCACCGTAAAATTGCAAAAACCATTAGATTGTAATCTAACGCTTTTTATCTCGATAAATTGTAAACTGTCGAAAGATGTTGTGAACCGTTCAATTTTCTGAGTGTCAATTTTTGAAATATTCATTGTATTTACGTTTTCTTGTCCCTGTCTTGTAGGTTAGGTTAGGGTTCGACAAAAATTATCATTTAGTGCCCTTAGCAGTAAGCACTTAGGTTTTATATACCTAACAGATTACAATTTACCGAAAAATAATGCGTTAAGTTGTAATCTGTCGACATTTTACAATCTCGCTAGTTAGATTACAATCTAACGGTTTTTGCAATTTTACGGTGACATATATAAACACTGAAAAATACGCTTGAATATATTTTGATGTTATTCTATTCACATGCTAACGAACTCTGCCTGCTATTTCTTGCTAACTCCCCTCACATATGTACTCAGTCTTGCTATTATGAGTACCTTCAACGCAAGAGCATCGCAACATCAATGGGAATCTCCTAAAGTCCTGAACGATAGCTGTCAAACTAATGTGACTACAGCTGAGAAAGAAGCACTAGTTACAGCTGTCATTCTAAGTGAGTGAGTTTGCAGGATACGGAAGGTGCAAAATTGTGCCTGTTTGCTTTTAATAGATATTCAAAAAAAGTTAAGTTGGGCGCTACAAAATACAGTGACGAGTGTGTTTCCATTTAAATATCGTAACAAAAAAGTTCAAAGTCTAATCCACTATGTAATAAGTATTTGTTATAAATATAAATAAATAAGTAATTATGTAGTTGTAAGTGTACGGGCACGAAATGAGCGGCGGCGGGGCGACGGCGGCAGCGGGGCGATGCGCTTAGTCGGAGAGCTGGCGACGAATTCCGCCGCAATTTTATCGTACTCATTTGAAAACTTTATTCACGTTTAAAACCGCAAAATTTGTCAGGCGACTTGCAGGTATTATTGAAATGACTCAATAAATACGTGATTAAAATTTCAGATTTTTATTATTATTGTTAAGGAAGAGCGGAGCCTTCTACTACAGGGGTAACTTAAATTCTTAAAATAAGGCTTCAACCTTTTATGTGTAAAAATAATGTTGGTGTGAAAATAAACAATTTTTAATTTTTTAAATTTTTTTTAAGATTGCTAAAAGTATATTTTTGGGGAATTTTTATAAAATATTTTTGAAGAGAAATAACCGCAAACGCTCTACCAGACCGGCAGGACTGGATTCGCCAGTTGACGAAATTATATTTTTTCACAATTTCAGTTCCTGAAATTCGTCGCTAGCTCTCGTACCACATCGCCCCGCTGTCGCCGTCGCTCGGCCGTCGCTAGTTTCGTGTTTGACGCCTAAGGCCGGCGCATAGGTACATAATGAAAAAGCAATAATCATAGTTATAATTTTGACAGTTAACAGTACCAACTTTTTAAAATTACAACTGTCAAAATTGGATCGATGATGTAACTGTGCCTCATTTGTTAGGTTAGTTTTTATCTTCATTTTTATTACTAATGGATAGATTAGAGTACACATGTGACATGTACATTCACTGATTCATTTCTATGAGGAGACTAAAGTTACTAAAATCTATTCCATTCAAACAGATTGAAATGTTAGGTTAGAGTAGCATTTATTATAATCTGTTTGCATAATAAACATAAGATTTAAAAATCTTTTTACAACATTTTTCAAAATACGTAGGTCTGTCTTTCTCACGACTAAGTCCTTATTCATAGGGCTTTCTCAAAAAAAGTTTTAGACATCTTACCGCTAGCTGCTAGCTGTCAAATTGAGCCTTATAACCATGTAAGTAATTAGTACCTACCTACGTAGTGACTACTTATTAGTTCCATGCTTAAAACATTTGATTACCCAATACGTATAAACTGATTTTAACATTGAACTAATAAGTACTTACTGCCATTAGGTATATACCCAGTAGGTACTTAAGGTGCATGACAAGGGTCTGCCCGCGAAATTCAAATTTAATTTGGTTTTTCACAATTTGTAAACTAATACGACAAAGTAGGCTTATGACATTCAAATTGCGAGCCTAGGAATATCATCTTCACAGGTTTATATAAAAATCTTTACTTGAAAGTGCCCAGTTTAAGAAATTTGTCAAAATAATGACTAATTTGTGAGTAACTCACGTCAAACTCATTATTTTGACTAATTTCTTAAACTGGACACTTTCAAGTAAAGATTTTTATATAAACCTGTGAAGATGATATTCCTAGGCTCGCAATTTGAATGTCATAAGCCTACTTTGTCGTATTAGTTTACAAATTGTGAAAAACCAAATTAAATTTGAATTTCGCGGGCAGACCCGTGTCTTCCACCTTAAATGAAATATTTTTTAAGTTGTTTTTGTACATAATAATAAGTAAGCAAAATAGTTATTATTCATTATTATTTCTATTAAGGCAATGTTAGAATATGATAAGTAGGAACTTAGGAACAATTTTGTATTAATTTTATTGGTTTTCCTATTATTTCATAACTACATTATATGCCAGAATGTATTGTAAAGTATACTCCACAAACTTATCTGAACCGGTGACAGTGTCGCTAGTGTCATATTAAAAATAAAATAAAAGAAATCGAAACAGGCATAATAATTAGTTCCGATTTTGGCCACTGGGCCAGATAAGTTGGTGGGACTATAGTTCAGTGGTATTGTGTCCTACCAATAGGGATAGGAACGACTTACTTATAGTATCTTAAAAACTTCTACAAACTTATCTGACCCGGTGACAGCGTCGGTAGTATATCAAATCAATCAATCAAATATCAAATAATGATGATGGATGTATGGATGGATGTTTGTTACTCAATCACGCTCGAACGGCTGAACCGATCTGGATGACATTTGGCACAGAGGAAGATTATAGTCTGGAAGAACTATAATCTACCTCTACAGGCTACTATAGGCTACTTTTTATCCCGGAAAACTAAGGAGTTCCCGCGAGAACCAAAAAATCTCAATCCACGCTGGCGTATTCGCGGGCATCAGCTAGTATGAAAAATAAAATAAAAAAAAGACTGAGTACATTTATATCTTATTACGTTTTTGTCTATTGGCATCATTCCTACATCCATGAAGCCCACAAACTTATCTGGCCCGGTGGACAAAATTGGAACAAATTTTAATGTTTTTGATTTATATTTTTATATTTATTAGCAACGTAGGAATGATGCCAATAGATAAAAACGGAATAAGATATAGATGTACTCAGTTTTTGAAGTGAAACTTCTTTAGAATCGTTGTGATTTGGAAATTCGATGAAACAAAAAGAGAAGCATATTCATAATAGGATTTAGCCTGCGAGAGAATGAGAATAGAATACAAGCTATATTTATATACTTTTCTGAAGTTTCACTTCTGCCGTGTGTGAATTGCACACATACACTTTTTGTAATACGGGATCAACGACGTCAATTTACGTAGACGGGCCCTGTCAAACAAAGAATGTGGACTTGTTTTTAGTAACGTCATCTTGTTTGAAAAGCGGGAACTTGCTTGCAACAGTTTCCTTAGTCATTGCTTGCAACAAGCGCCATCTTGAATGACAGCTTGAAAACGTATGTCTCTATCATAGATAGTATAGGTCATAGTCTTAGAAGCCGTAAGGCAAGTTAGTAAAAAAAATATCATACAGTTTGCCGCGGAAATTAAATGATTACGTAATGGATAGAAATATTAAATAGGAAGATTAAATAAATTTATAATTGTGAATTGAACACTTACCTTAAAATAAAAATTATACAGTGTTTAGATGTTAACTTAATAATAACAAATTATCTACACGACGAGCGACCGCGACAGCGCTACGCCGGGAACAGGCTTGTGACAGGTGTGGAACGTCCTCTACAAGTCGGACGCCCAACTATTTTCTATGAAAGGTCCCATCTAGAGGCGGCAACGTAACATGTAATGTAACATGCAAGGAGCATTTCATAAGTGTGGACGCAGCGCGCGTACGAATAGAGCATGTACCTACTCGCATGTTTCCGGCATCCGCGTGGCGAACATAGCTCAGTCTGCCGAGAACACGCGAATAGAATGGATCGTGATGACCTATTAATAGTAAATCATATTTTGATAAAAAATGATTCAAGTGTAGTGTCTGCCGTAGCTGTTGCTGTCTTCTTCCTCCATAGTGCGCGCGCGTTCCGCAGTCCCGCACTGGCGCCCCGTGCACGGTGCACACTGCGCGCCCCTGTGTGTTCGGCGAAAAAACCGAGA
Source organism: Erebia aethiops (assembly GCA_923060345.2). Lineage (NCBI taxonomy): Eukaryota > Metazoa > Arthropoda > Insecta > Lepidoptera > Nymphalidae > Erebia > Erebia aethiops. The sequence continues at coordinate 19,749,767 of OV281079.1, read as the reverse complement.
AATGGCGGATCTATGGGAATTCTGTTAGTTGTTACATTGAATGATACATTGGGACAATGTGGACGGCAAATTCTTTCATTGCGTGTTACATTGTATGTTACATTTCGTAAGTCTGTACCCGCCTTAGTACCCTACCCTTTATAAAACTGTGGTACCTACCTATTTATTCGATGTACGCGATCCAGAAAGCAACTTTAAATTTGACAACAGCGACGCTGTCACCGAGTCAGATATATTTGCAGGACTTTAATACGTTTTAAACTCTCAAATGATTACTTTTGAAGACAATAGGCATGATGACAGTGTCATCACCAAGAATCAATGAAATTATGAATTTATCTAATGAAATAGCATTCATGAATTATAAAAAAACGTAACGTACTGGCACCAATAATCGACACTATAAGGAGGTCGTGTATTTTCAACAAAATTTAAAAATAAATGTTTACACTTAGAGCAATAACTAGGAGTGCAAATAATAAAATATATCTTTAGGAAAGTATGTATTAGCTTTTTATTAACTGAAAAGCCATAGATTAGAAGAAAAAGCGAAATAACCAAAAATATTTAAAATCTCCAGTTATCGACATGGAATCCCCTGTAGTCGACACCCAGTAATCGACATTCACCAGTAAACGACACCTAATAATCGACATTCACCAGTAAACGACACCTAATAATCGACATTTGCTTCTTCTAATAATAAAATAAATAAATTAAAAAGTAATCGAAGGGATTATTTACAATTTATTTATTTTATTAATTTACGGGACGGGATACGAAATTATCGTGAAAAAAAGGTAAAAATAAAAATATATTTAGTTACATGTATTTATTAGGTACAATTTGAAAGTGGAAATTTTTAAAAGTTAAACAATTTTATTTCTTAATTTTTTAATTAACAAACTTATAACACAGAATTATAAATTAATTTTCAATCAGTCTTTAACTTTTTAAATTATTAATTTTATGTTGACATTATGGCCTATGTAGGAAATAGTTAACAATATTGTTATTAGAGTAAATGAGTCTCAAAATCGTATCACATAACATTCTTATAATATAATATTTTAATCAATAATACAAAATCTCAATCAGGAACATCGATAAAATATAATATTAGAAAATATAAAGTAACTTTTACTATACCGACTTTATGGTTAAGAAATGGTATCAGTGCAATATTTAAAACATCTTGTAGTTGATAGTACTTGTAGCCATTCCTTATCTTTAACTATTCTATTCTACAAGTACCAAATTTAAAAAAAAAAACAAATTTTAAAGTATCTGCAATATTTTAAAGATCATATATATCTGGCAAATATTTATCCATTTCCAATATTCTATAAAAACCTCTTTTATTAAGACATATAGGCTCCTTTATTACTTCAATGATTTCTTCACGACTGTACAATATTTTATCAGGTGTATTAGGCCATCGAAATGTATTTCCTTTTGTCAGAATCATTGTACTTACTTCATATTTATCTTCTGTTTGCACATCTTCCACTTTCCCTGGGAAATATTCGCCTTCGTACTTTACTATTACGAAATTTCCTGGAAGTAAATTCTTGCTTTTCTTTGATTCCTTGGCTTGTAGAGAAACCAGTTTTCTTATAGGCAAATTATCCGTTTTTGAGTCGAATAGCGGTGCTTGTGGTTTGTAGTTGGATTTCTTTAGACGTATATCTTTTGTTGCGTTCTCTATTTCTGATCCTTCATCATCTTCTAAATTATAACTGTCATCACTTTCAGCGTATATGATCTCCAAATCAGTGTCTTCAGATGTCGATTCTTCTCGAGTTCTCTTTTTTCCTTGGGATTTAAATTTGTTTCTTTTATCTTCAATAAGTTTTTCTTTTATTTTCTTTTTTTCTATTCTCTGCTTAGCTCTCTCTTCTTTTTCCTCCTGGATTTTCTTTTTTTCCATTTCTTTTTTTTCATAATATTCTTTCCACGCTTTGCTTGTAACTGTCGACGGTATTTTTTCTCGTTTATTTTTTTTATTTTTATTTATTTCGTCCCCAGGCCAAAAAAGACTTTTCTTGAACGGAGATGGAACCGTCACGCCTAAAACTGTTGCCATAGTCTGTTTATGTGGTGTGATATTATTAGTTCCAATACTGGTACTCGGTTGTCGGGTAGAAATAGGTTGGTCTTGAGATGAATATAAATAATACGTGTCTGTGTTTGTGTCAGGTAAAACGTCAGGTTGTGGTCTAGGTGAAGCGATTACCTCCTCTGCAGGTAAATTGAGAATAACATCAGTACTATGCTCCGAGCTATCTTCGATGGGAGTATTTACGTGTCTCGTGGTATTTGATGATAGAACAGCATCTAAGAAGCATTGAGCCCTTTCTGGTTTATTCTCAGTCCTTATATTGCTCACGTCTTCATTTCTTTGAAGCATATTATTATTATTTTCCGCAGACAAATCGTAACTCGTATTTTCAATGTGAGTATCTTTTGGCTCATTTGTACTTGACTCTAAGTATTCAGCGGCGACATCGTGCCTTGAATCTTCAGATTTATTTTCAGTCCTGGTGTTATTATTAGTATGAAGACTTTCTTCTGCTTCTCCAGATGAATTAAGAAATTGATCTGGCAAAAGAGCTGGTGGTTGGTCAATTAAAATATCTTCTTTATCTGCAAGTGAATTGGGAAGACAATCAGACCTATTTTTTGCCCAAATCATATACAAAGCCAAATCTTCATTAGGGAGACTGCTCTCAAGCGTATTTCTATCTTTGTAGAAAAAATTATTGAATAATTGTAATTTCTGCACTGAAAAAGTTTTCACAATTTCTTTTTCTAAATATTTAACAAATTCTGCTTGTTCTGGGTCAAATATTTTCTCGGCAAGTGATACTTGTTTTTGCCTAATTTTTGACATATCAATATAATCGGGCCCGAATGGAAAAATGCCTCCAGCTCTAAATCCATTTTTGATACAATCTTTCGTAATTTTTGTGAGAGCCTTTTGTAGTACTGGAGCAAATTTTTCTTTGCGAAGATTTTCGCCAAGATTTTCCATTTTCCATTCGTTTACGGCTTTCTTCCAATATACTTTAAGTGGCCTAAATACAGATAAATCCATGGGCTGAAGAATATGAGTAGAATTTGGGTATAATGCTATTACTTCGATTCCATTGTCAGAACAAAACTTGGATAAATGTAACGTAAGATGGGATTTGTGGCCATCCAAAAAGAATAAAATTGGTTTTTGAATGTTGTTTTCTTCTAACCAGGGGTTGAAAATATTTGCCATATATTCGAAGAATGTACTACTGCACATCCATCCGCTTTCTGATTTTCCTATAGCCCATTCATCGGGAACGCCGGCAGAGATGGATGCAGGAATTCGTTCGTAATTATAGATGATCATTGGAGGGGCAAGTATTCCGGCAGCATTTGCTGTGATTAGAACAGTTAGATTATCTTTCTCATCGCCACAGACACTATACAAGTGTTGTTCTCCTTTCTTTGCAAGAACACGGCCTGGCTTAGGCGACAAGAAAAATGCACTCTCGTCAGTGTTGAATACTCTATTTGCGTCACCAAGTATTTCCTTAAGATTATTCACTTCCAGATAATTTTCGATTTCTTGAAACCAATTTCGAATGGCAGTTTCCGTCACGTTATCTCGAGCTCTAGTCAGATTATTTGGTATTTTTTGTGCCAGTTCCGGATGTCTCTTAAGAAAGGAGTTAAACCACTTTTTACTCGGCCTGTTGTTTGTGAATGGATTTGGTCTTTGTTGTTCAGTTATGATTTTCTGCACACTGTCCAATAAATTGTCTTTCGTCATTGGAATATGTCTTTCGGATAGTGCTATTAACCATCTCACTAATATATCCTCTTCTGTTTTTGTTAGGACCGTACTCGGTCCCATAGTGCAACAAATTGGAGTTTTTCCTGTGACTTTATCGTGTAACGTAATTCGAGGAACTCCAAATTTTTTAGCAGCAGCTGCCACCTTTTCCCCTTTTTTGACGGCATCAATGGCCTTTTCCATCTGCTCTGGAGTGTAATCTTTTCTCGGCGCCATCTGTGAAACCAATTATCGACACCATTTATATCCAGTAATCGACACTTTGTCGATTACTGGTATTTAAACACCGATTAATTTCTTTCAAATATGAAACGAATGAGGAAAGAAAAAAGAGCTAGATTCCATTATCAATTAAATATACCTCAAAAATAACTATTATCGACATATGTCGATTATTGGAGAAAAGTAATTTAGAGGAACTAGTGTTCGACACCGGCTGTTTCGACAAAATTATTATAACCTCAAATAGTTTATCAACAAAATTATTAAAAGGATATCTATAGCAATCCATAAAATAAATTAACATTCAAATAGCTTTCATAGTATTAAAACAATTGACAAAAGTTTGGACTCACCCTCTTAACGATTTCGTTAATAAATCTTGATTTTTTAACAGACGATCTGAACACACTTACTTTTGAATTCGCCAGCTTCAAATAAAATGGCGGATTTCCGTGAAATTTTACTGGATGACAGTAGGAAGTACACTGTCTATGGTTCAGTCTTGCCAAATTGAAAAGATTGTTCTCTGTCCTTATTTTCGACATATATTGAAAAATGTGTCGATTATGGGTGCTTGTCGTTTATTGGTGCCATCACGTTATTTATTTTTCTATTTCGAGTGAGATTGCTATTTATTTTGATAAAATAAAACTATAAAATACAGCAATCCGCCATAATGGATTAAACACCAAGAAGCGACATGACGTCACAATTGATTTTTTTCGAGCTTTGGCAATCACACTATTGTTCACTGCACACTGCACAGAGTACATTGGTTAAAACGTAAAAAAATAGTGACGTCACAAACGACGCCATGACACCGGCAAGCGTTTTGGCGTGAATTTTAAAATTTAAATTTCAAATGCCAATTTTATCTACCAAACCTTATTTTTCTACTGAAATAAGATATTTTTACGAAATAGCAGATACTTCCGAACATAATCTGACCATTTTTTCAGAATCAGTCATCATGCTTATTGATTTGAGTAACACATTATAAACAAAATCGTTTTCAATTAAATTATTATACCTACCTAAGTACCTATTTGAGAGAATTAATATTAACTTTGCACGGTCATGCACCTACATCATAGTTTTTATACTGGTTTTATGCAAGTGGTTTAGTGAAATAAAATTTTATTTATTTATTTTTTATCAGCTGTTTTATTGTACCCGTTTGAGAGAATACTTATTCCTAAAGAAATCAAAATTGTTCATTACCATGGACAGAATATTAAAACCATGAAGGTTATTAGTATCTTCTCTTAAAACTTCTTTGGTCTAAGCCATAGATTTTGGATTATTGATTTAAATGCGTTTGTTAGCGAATTTTCCCAGTCTGCTCTGGACCTCGGACGCCTCTTCCCCGACAAGCCCAATGTGGTCAGTGAACATCATGCACCAGGGTGGCCTGCTCCTGTATGTCTGATGTTGGGACATCCATTACCAGGAGAAACAGATAAGGACTTAAAGCCGATCCCTGGTGCAAGCCCACTTCCATATTGAACCTGTCTGTAAAGCCAGCTTCTTACCGAATCCTTGTGCTCGCTTTTGCATACATCGCTTTCACAAGCCTCACATACGTCTCAGGTATTCTTTTCACTTTCATAGCCCACCATAGCCCACCACCAGTGTACAGTGGCAGTATAATATTTTATGACGAAAAAAAATACTATTTCAATATTTTACAGGTATGCTGTATTCCTGTGCAGTTGTTCAGTATGGAAGTATCGAAGACTGGAAAAGCAGAGGAATATATATAAAAATTATAGTATATGTGTCATTTATAAAAATTGTAGTCTGGCAAAGCCCAGTTCAGATTATATTCACTGTCAAACCATTATCAACTTGGCTAAAACTTGGTAACGTCGCAATAATATCAGAAATTAATAACAATTTAACTAGTACTTGTGTTAATAGTCTTGGGGAGTACTGGAGTAGTAGGTAACTGTAGATACTGTAGATCAACTTAAGTAAAGTCGATAATGGCGTAACAGTGAAAAATGGTCGCCCCCGCAGTGGTCTGTGGTAGCAGGACACAATTCTGCCGCGCACTAACTAAGGACTTCAGGACTATAATTAATACGAATGCGATATGGCGCGGTAGACGTGCAATAGGCGAAGGCGACGTTCAGTGAATACTGTGATCCAAGGAATATACTACTCTCTACTGTGAATCTTCATTTCAGGGGGGCTCTCATAGAAGCGAATGCAAAGTAAAATATTTTTTATAGCGTTACATACGGTTGCGGTATATCATTTTAAAGATAATTAGGAATAGACTCCAAAAATATATTTTTTTTAATTTTTCCCCTAAAATTGACGAAATGGGGGGCTTTCAAAGTGGAGATTTTCTAACGTCCAAAGTTGACCTCAGAACTCTAAATTTACTGAAAGGCTGAGCCTGAAACTTGATCAATTATTTGAATTATATCCTGTGCATGAACAACAAATACTAAAATTATATAAATATAGTAATTCTTTTTCTGGTCGGTGGCTTACGCTAAGCCGGTTATAAGGACTGTAACAACAAATACGATACGATAAATGTGATATTGCGACAAAAGATACGCGGTAGCACTGCTGCAATTATTTTTATCGATAGTTACTACATCAATGTCAAAACGTTTTTTGTCTTCAATGATCCTTTACGGACAGTCTCAATGATACGCGAAGCCAAAACCATGTTTTGGCATTGATGCAGTCCTTTAATGATTGATGCAAAACTGATGCAAAAGATACGCGGTCGCAATGCAGAGACAAGTAACTTTAAAATAGAGGTCAGTGGGTCAGAGCCACAGAGTACATTGAATATAGGTGGTCAGAGCTTCTTTTTTCTGGTCGGTGGTCAGAGCAGGTCAGAGGATCAGGATGTCAGGTAGTACTCTTATCGATATAGCTCCCATACAACGAACTGTATCGTTATCGAGAAGCAAACACGAAAGAGGGTTCAATTCGATATACCTAGTTGTCAAATTCGAAATTGGAATTGGAACTTTTCGATGCTGGAGTAGATAAAATAATATTTTAGTTCATTTCGAGACTATAAATACTTTCGGAGATAATATTATGTTAACCCTTTGTGCATGAAAAGTAAATATTTTGCATTATGGGCTTTTGGTAAGGTAGGTTCTTGTAATTTCCATAAAAACTGATAGAGCTACGAAAATGTTGTCTGAAGCAAAATGAAAGGCTATAAAATGATATCTAGTTTTTTTTCATAAGAGTAATAGTTTTGAAGATAGGTATGCCTACCTATTGTGTAAGTTATAGAAAATAATATGCAATTATACCGTGTAGGTAGGTTGTTTTTAATTTCCGAAAAAAATAACAGAGTTATATATTATAATATTAAAGTAGTAAGAAGCACAGTTAAATTAGCTACAAAATAGTTTTTAGTTCATTTTAATAGCACTAATAATTTCGAAAATATACCTGCCATGTATAGAAGGTCATTGCCTGCCATGAAAACAATATTTTTCAAAATTTTATATGTTTTCTGTAATTTCTAGAAAACTATTAGAATTAGGCAAAAACTCTCAGAAGTAAAAATAAACACCATTCAACCACTTATTTTAAAAAAATTAGGTGATATAGATAGGACATGGAACTAATAAGTACTACGTACAACTATTAGTTCCATGAGATAGGACTAATAATTTTGAATATATATTATATTATCCATGTATTGTGTACGAAAAAAAAAAAAAATTGCTAGAACCTATGTTATTTGCAATTTCTACGAAAACTATTAGAGCTGGAAAAATCCTCGAAAGAGTACCTACAAAAAAGTGTTATAGTGAATTTAGATAGGACCAATAGTTCGAGAAATATGGCAACAAAAAAAAAACTTGGAATGTAAGTATTAAGTATTCCAAGTTTTTTTTTTTCAACAACCTTGGATTTATTTTTGAATTTTCCATGGAACTAATAAGTACTACGTACAACCAGTGTTAACCAATCAGCAGGGCGACCGCGTAACTTCTGCATCAATCACTGTTACAGTATCAATTCTTGTGATTGGCTGAATTTACGGTACTCTTGCGGCGTCAATGGATTTTGTCCAATAGTGGAAGAGTGTTATCCAATCAGAGGTGATTGCGATCGTTACACTAAAGCTGTCATTTTTAGCCAATCGTCGCCCCCTTCAGTTCAGTTAATCAGTTAATTTTGAAATCCTTGCCGGTTGCCCCTTGGCTAATATTACAAAATACAAAGCGGTGATTGCAAAGTGCCAAATCACTAATTATACTTATATTAACTCATTGTTCGTAGTTTCAAATCAAATCAAAGAACGTTTATTCAATTTAGGTAGGTATAGTACACTTATTGACGTTCGGTTATATATAACATAAACGAGTAACAATATTTCCTGTTCCAGATCACAGAGTAGGTACATTATAATATTAAATATTGTTCCAGATTAAAGTAAATATTATTACCATGGCTACAAGCCCTGCGGAGGAAGTTTCTAGTGAAGATGAAATATTTTTCGGAAAAATTACGCTGAAAGAAATTCGAGCTCGATTTTTACCCAAAGAAAAACGACGACCTTTGAGGTAAGATTTAGAAAACAGATTAAGTATTTAATTATGAAATTGGAAGTATAGATGCTGCTAGTGACTGCACTATGTCGACTGTGAATGTTGAATGCCAACATTACATTGACTTATGGTTATGGACCATATGGACCTTATGCCACCATAAGTTGGTGGCCTATGGTGGCCTAGGACAAAACCAGAGCACCCAGACTCACTGAGCTTGCAGTTTTGTCTGCCCTATTCAACCAGGAGCCCACAAATGAGGTTGAAAATCCAACTAAAGTGCTTGCTTGAAAGTTATTTCAGAAATTTTCAATAGATACATCTTTCTAATTGTTTTGATATTTTTAAAAAAACTGGATTTTTATTGTGATTAACAATTTTTTGTAGGCATGCTAACAGGAAGAAGGACATAGAAATAAATGGAAGTGACACTAGTACACAAATAATTGAAATGCATTCTGAACCTGAGTTAAATGATTGGACTGACTCCTCATATGGGACAACATCATCAAACAAAGCAGATTATGATATTAAGACAGATGGAGAAAACAGTTATTTAAGACTTTTACCAGATGACAGTTTTTTAAGACTTGAAAAACAAGTGGCTGATTGTTTTATTTCAGATGATATTTTTCAGAAACATACTTCAGAAATGAAATTTAATTTTGATCCACCTTCAAATAAACAACCTATGATTGCTAATGAAAATGTAAAACAAGTAGCAAAAACTGAAGAAAATCATTCATTTTGCAAAAATAACAAAGATGGTTTGTTCCAGTTAGAGCAAGATTGCAAGCCCATAATTCTGGTACAAGATGATACTTCTCATAAGAATAACCCACCAACAGAAGGAAATGCCAATCAGGTAACACCAGAGATGCCCAGACAATATAAAAGTGCAAAGAGTGAAAGAACTCCAATAAAGAATAATAACTTTCTCGAGCCCACAGTTACTGAAGTTATATCAACCCCAAGACAAAATGCAAATAATATTGATATTTTCAAAACTCCTAAGAATACCCTATCTAAAAAGCAACAAGATTGCAAGCCCATAATTCTGGTACAAGATGATACTCCTCATAAGAATAACCCACCAACAGAAGGAAATGCCAATCAGGTAACACCAGAGATGCCCAGACAACATAAAAGTGCAAAGAGTGAAAGAACTCCAATAAAGAATAATAACTTTCTCGAGCCCACAGTTACTGAAGTTATATCAACTCCAAGACAAAATGCAAATAATATTGATATTTTCAAAACTCCTAAGAATACCCTATCTAAAAAGCAACAAGATTGCAAGCCCATAATTCTGGTACAAGATGATACTCCTCATAAGAATAACCCACCAACAGAAGGAAACGCCAATCAGGTAACACCAGAGATGCCCAGACAACATAAAAGTGCAAAGAGTGAAAGAACTCCAATAAAGAATAATAACTTTCTCGAGCCCACAGTTACTGAAGTTATATCAACTCCAAGACAAAATGCAAATAATATTGATATTTTCAAAACTCCTAAGAATACCCTATCTAAAAAGCAACAAGCTTCTTCTGTTACAAAGTCTCCAAGAAAAGTAAATATGTATCAACATGTTGCAAGTCCAGTTGCACTTTACATCAAGCACAGTCCTCAGACTCCCTTGGTTCGTAGAGTGAATCCTAAACCACTGCCTATTTCACACATTCCTAAATTAATAAAAAATCCAGTAAAAGAAATTAGTTATAAAGAAAATACACGATTGCCAAGAACAGTTTATCGGACTCCTAAGGAAACTATAGTTGTAAGTATTCTGCTAAAGCAGAATTGAAAATCTTATTATTATTACTAGCTGATGCCCACGACTTCGTCTGCGTGGTTTAAGTTTGTTTTATTACCGCAGAAACTTATTTTTCCGTAATAAAAAGTAGCCTATGTCACTGTTCAGGTTCATTAGTTTATTACTTATGTTTATTAGTTACTAGTGGTCGCCCGCGACTTCGTCTGCGTACAATTTCTGATTTCCTATGAGATTATGAAATTTTCCCGCTGCAAAAAGTCTATCTAAGAAGGCTTTATATAGCATAGCTTATGCAGGTTTTTATTATTTAAAACTTATAACCTAAATCCCGATTTTCAAGTATCTAACTTCAAAAACATAGAACTTTCATACAAACTTCCAACCCCCATTTCACCCTCTTTGGGGTAGATTTTCGAAAAAGTACTTATACAGGTTATTATAATTTAAAACTGATAACCTAAATCCCGATTTTCTAGTCTGTAACTTCAAAAACTTAGAACCATCATGCAAACTTCCAACCCCCATTTAACCCTCTTTGGGGTAGATTTTTGGAAAAAAAATTATACAGATTTTTATTATTTTAAACTTATAACTTAAATGCTAATTTTAATGTGTCTAACTTCAAAAACAAAGGACTTTCATACAAAATTCCAACCCCCATTTCAACCCCTTAGGGGTGAATTTTCCCAAAACCGTTTCTTAGCTGACGTTCACACCATAGAAGGAACCTACCTTCCAAATTTCAAGTCTGTATGTTTTATAGTTCCTGAGATATCGTGATGATCAGTCAGTGACCTTTCGCTTTTATATATATAGAAAACAACCTATGATTGCTAATGAAAATGTAAAACAAGTAGCAAAAACTGAAGAAAATCATTCATTTTGCAAAAATAACAAAGATGGTTTGTTCCAGTTAGAGCAAGATTGCAAGCCCATAATTCTGGTACAAGATGATAATCCTCATAAGAATAACCCACCAACAGAAGGAAATGCCAATCAGGTAACACCAGAGATGCCCAGACAACATAAAAGTGCAAAGAGTGAAAGAACTCCAATAAAGAATAATAACTTTCTCGAGCCCACAGTTACTGAAGTTATATCAACTCCAAGACAAAATGCAAATAATATTGATATTTTCAAAACTCCTAAGAATACCCTATCTAAAAAGCAACAAGCTTCTTCTGTTACAAAGTCTCCAAGAAAAGTAAATACGTATCAACATGTTGCAAGTCCAGTTGCACTTTACATCAAGCACAGTCCTCAGACTCCCTTGGTTCGTAGAGTGAATCCTAAACCACTGCCTATTTCACGCATTCCTAAATTAATAAAAAATCCAGTAAAAGAAATTAGTTATAAAGAAAATACACGATTGCCAAGAACAGTTTATCGGACTCCTAAGGAAACTATAGTTGTAAGTATTCTGCTAAAGCAGAATTGAAAATCTTATTATTATTACTAGCTGATGCCCACGACTTCGTCTGCGTGGTTTAAGTTTGTTTTATTACCGCAGAAACTTATTTTTCCGTAATAAAAAGTAGCCTATGTCACTGTTCAGGTTCTCAACTATACCCATGCCAAAAATCACGTCAATCCGTTGCTCAGTGCGTGATTGAAGGACAAACCAACAAACAAACACACTTTCGCATTTATAATATTAGTATGAAGTATGATGTAAAAAATCATGCCACTTTAAATTTTTAAATATTTTCAGTTAACCCGTGATCGAAAAAAGATCTCAAAGGATCAACATAGCAATAAAACAGCTTCAACAGCTGTTGTTATAAGAACACATAAAGAAAGAAATTGTGTTCCAAGATGACACCATTAATGAATCACTGATATCTCAACCTGATTTCTCTATCCACATTGAAAAAACTTTCTATTAGGGGCTAATTATTAATCTTCATACATTAGAAGCTTTGTATAGGGCAACTTGACTTGATTTTTAGAACTGGTCATTAGTTTATTACTTATGTTTATTAGTTACTAGCGGTCGCCCGCGACTTCGTCTGCGTACAATTTCTGATTTCCTATGAGATTATGAAATTTTCCCGCTGCAAAAAGTCTATCTAAGAAGGCTTTATATAGCATAGCTTATGCAGGTTTTTATTATTTAAAACTTATAACCTAAATCCCGATTTTCAAGTATCTAACTTCAAAAACATAGAACTTTCATACAAACTTCCAACCCCCATTTCACCCTCTTTGGGGTAGATTTTCGAAAAAGTACTTATACAGGTTATTATAATTTAAAACTGATAACCTAAATCCCGATTTTCTAGTCTGTAACTTCAAAAACTTAGAACCATCATGCAAACTTCCAACCCCCATTTAACCCTCTTTGGGGTAGATTTTTGGAAAAAAAATTATACAGATTTTTATTATTTTAAACTTATAACTTAAATGCTAATTTTAATGTGTCTAACTTCAAAAACAAAGGACTTTCATACAAACTTCCAACCCCCATTTCAACCCCTTAGGGGTGAATTTTCCCAAAACCGTTTCTTAGCTGACGTTCACACCATAGAAGGAACCTACCTTCCAAATTTCAAGTCTGTATGTTTTATAGTTCCTGAGATATCGTGATGATCAGTCAGTGACCTTTCGCTTTTATATATATAGAAAACAACCTATGATTGCTAATGAAAATGTAAAACAAGTAGCAAAAACTGAAGAAAATCATTCATTTTGCAAAAATAACAAAGATGGTTTGTTCCAGTTAGAGCAAGATTGCAAGCCCATAATTCTGGTAAAAGATGATACTCCTCATAAGAATAACCCACCAACAGAAGGAAATGCCAATCAGGTAACACCAGAGATGCCCAGACAACATAAAAGTGCAAAGAGTGAAAGAACTCCAATAAAGAATAATAACTTTCTCGAGCCCACAGTTACTGAAGTTATATCAACACCAAGACAAAATGCAAATAATATTGATATTTTCAAAACTCCTAAGAATACCCTATCTAAAATGCAACAAGCTTCTTCTGTTACAAAGTCTCCAAGAAAAGTAAATATGTATCAACATGTTGCAAGTCCAGTTGCACTTTACATCAAGCACAGTCCTCAGACTCCCTTGGTTCGTAGAGTGAATCCTAAACCACTGCCTATTTCACGCATTCCTAAATTAATAAAAAATCCAGTAAAAGAAATTAGTTATAAAGAAAATACACGATTGCCAAGAACAGTTTATCGGACTCCTAAGGAAACTATAGTTGTAAGTATTCTGCTAAAGCAGAATTGAAAATCTTATTATTATTACTAGCTGATGCCCACGACTTCGTCTGCGTGGTTTAAGTTTGTTTTATTACCGCAGAAACTTATTGTTCCGTAATAAAAAGTAGCCTATGTCACTGTTCAGGTTCTCAACTATACCCATGCCAAAAATCACGTCGATCCGTTGCTCAGTGCGTGATTGAAGGACAAACCAACAAACAAACACACTTTCGCATTTATAATATTAGTATGAAGTATGATGTAAAAAATCATGCCACTTTAAATTTTTAAATATTTTCAGTTAACCCGTGATCGAAAAAAGATCTCAAAGGATCAACACAGCAATAAAACAGCTTCAACAGCTGTTGTTATAAGAACACATAAAGAAAGAAATTGTGTTCCAAGGTGTAATCACTGATATCTCAACCTGATTTCTCTATCCACATTGAAGAAACTTTCTATTAGGGGCTAATTATTAATCTTCATACATTAGAAGCTTTGTATAGGGCAACTTGACTTGATGTTTAGAACTGGTCATTAGTTTATTACTTATGTTTATTAGTTATAATAATGAGATGATAGTTAACTTATTGGAATAAATAAATCTTGTTTAGAACTGGTCATTAGTTTATTACTTATGTTTATTAGTTATAATAATGAGATGATAGTTAACTTATTGGAATAAATAAATCTAAATATAACAGTAGGTATCTTTTATTTAACCAAAATTACTGTCTTATGACCTTTTGGTATAAAACTATTGGAGTTGAACAGTTAAAAAATATGGGAGTAAATTAAAAAGACTATTAGATAAGTACTAAATAATGAAATGTTTATTGTAATAAAATATCTTCTTAATAAAACATCAATGGACAAGAAATATTTTACATAATAAAACTTCTAAACTTACATAAATACTTTTAAAAAATTGCGGTTTTTTTTTGCTAATTTGCCGCAATTTTTGATACCTATGTATTTAAGTATGTTTAGAAACTTTCCTAGTGAGAGAAGCACTATAATAAAATCACAAAAATAATAAAACTTGTAGTGAATAAAAATAACACACTAAGTAATAAATATAATTTTAAAATCTGAGGGTATTGTTTCGTTACGATAGGCTAATGTTCTTTTTATGAATTGAAAAAAAAAAATACAAAAGATACATACAATTTCCAAAACATGTGTTAACCAAATAAGATTTCAAAATGTTGTAGGCTATGGTTGAAGATATATCTGTGAGTAGCGAGACTATACTAAATAAATCAGCATTCTAAAAGCTTTTCACAATAACTAGGTACTTATTAGTTGGCCACTTACAGAATACAGACTATGAAGTTCTAGGCACCGTTTGTAAAATATAGGTATGTGTTGTATTTATAAAAATCTGTTTAAATTATGAGTAACTACAACTTTTAAATGCATTGAGTGCTACAAATTATGATATTAAGAACAAGAAATTATTGTGCAATGGAGGTATTAAAAAACCTATTCTATTTAGACTAGCAGAGGCGAGAGTATTAATTACAAAATTCACAATCAATGCCAATAATAAACGATGCTACCATACATTGAAGTTTTAGGAATTATAATCAGCAAACCACCAACATTTTATGAAGAACATACCTATTTGCTTTTTTAAAGTTTTTGTGGCATGGCTTATGTTCAAAATCTGAAGTAATGTTATTATAAAGAGTAAAGATTAATTGATTGTCTGTAGGTATATTTGGTTGTAATGGATAAACTCAAAAACTACTAAACCGATTTTAAAAATTCTTTCACCTGTAGAATAAACTAAGGACAGTTAATGGACTGCAAATTAGACGTAGAAATTAATTTTAAGTAGAAGTTTAGGCTACAATAGCATTGATGTAGAATTTTTTTAGTGTACTGAGTACTCATTCTATTTCAATGTACAATAGGCTAGATGGTAATAGACAATAAAGTTGCCATAATTTTTTAATGGAACTTTATGGTAAGAAAAAAAAAAAACCTGTAGAAAGATACAACATAGGCACTGGATACCACAGAGTACATTGAATATGTGTTGAATATCAGCCGCTAGGAGTAATAAGTGTTCTGTGATCAGGATACTCAGTAACTCAAAGCTGACTCAAAGTCCTCAGTCAAAGTCAGACGAAAAGCTGCAATATTTTGAAAACATAACCTTCTAATGATCAAAGTGCAATTAGATAACAGGTTTTATTACCTAATTTAAGCAAGGGCCATTGTAGGATAACTATCTGTGTAGCTGAAATACTAGTTGAATACAAAATGTCATCAGAATATGGTAAATTCGGTCCCTTAGTAGGGGCTATAGATGAAGGAACTTCGAGTGCTCGCTTTATATTATTCAAAGCTAATACTTGTGAAGTGGTAGTTCTACACCAGAGGGAGTTGGAACAGCATTTTCCACAAGAGGGATGGGTTGAACAGGATCCTTACGCCATATTGGAAGTGGTGAAGACTTGTATCGCCAAGGCAATTGAAAGCCTAGTGTCTTTAGGCGGGAATCCAAAGGTACTGAAATGTTGTATTGCTCGATTCGATCTCTGGTTGTTGGGGTTGGGCTATAGTATACTACCCGCGAGGGAGGGGGAAGGGGAGGGGGGGAGGCGGTCTGTAACATCAAATGCATTGAAAGTTAAACTCTGCTCTATTTAATAAGCTTCCTTGCGGCTCATGTATTGAAATTTATACTGCAAGTAATTTTCACTATGCCACTCTTACAGCATAAATAACTATTCTTTGGCTGGCGCCGCCTGAATGCAGTGGCTCTCTAGGACTTCCAATTTTACAAATGATAATGCACTATCAATTTATTTTATTTTTGTTATTTCTATGCTATCTGCAATCAGTCATAATAATTGATTTTAGACTATTGAATATTTTAAATCATTGAGGGTTGGGAGAAGGTCACTCCATTGAGAAACTCTTCTTAAAGTTTTCGGTGTCTTTATTGTCCACAAGATAGTTCTTCAAAATACTTTATGGATGAAATATAAGTTTATGTAGTTTTATTAGATTTTTATTTTTTAATAAGTACTTATTATTAAATCTTATTTATTTATATATACTTTTTAAATCCTAACAACTTATTAGGTCCTTACATATGAAATTGGAGTTTTGTCGTACTGGCGACTAATCTCAAATATCTCCTCTTTGGTTAGGAATTCCAATTTTTACAGTATATGCTTTTGTTTTGAAAACCCTATATTCATTTGATTTTTCCTCTTTTGGTTTTTTCTTTGCGTCATTCAATTTACAAATTGGAAAACTTAAAATATCGCGTTATTTACGAGTACAAGTTCCATCGTGGCACCAGTGCTGCAATGCACAATGGGCAACCTTGCTGAGGTGCGGAAAAGCCCAGGGATAGAAGAAGAAGAGACCAGTGCTGCAGAAATGGCTCGAAGGATTAATGATGAGTGGCGGTGGTTTCGCAAAAGAAAACACAGTGCGTTTTTGATTCCAACGTTTTCATTCTGGAAATTTCGACCTGCAGAACAAGCCCCGTGGACCGTTCAATTCTTCATTATCAACTTTGGTCTCCGGCTGTCCACGGTGGACGGCCAGAGACCAAAGTTGATAATGAAAAATTTAAGGCTATTGTGGAAGCGGATCCATCGCAAACCATGTCCAAGCTAGTTTCAGGTTGCGGTGCGGTGCGTTGTGTTGAAGCTTGAAACTAGCTTGAAGCATCCACTTGAAGCAAATTCGGAAGGTGAATAGCTTGAAAGGTCATGAATTGAGTGCAGCAAACTGACAAACGCGCGTTGACTGCTGGGTTACATTACTCAACCAGCACAATAATGAAGAGATTTTAAATTGAATTATGTATTACCTGATAATCCTACGATATTCGGAATCGGAACCTACAATAGGTTAGTTAGTAACTACATAGGACTAGAGCCAGTGTCCTTCACTACAGCTTTCTTAAATCTGGCCAGACGATTACTGCGGATGTCTATTGTCAGCAACTGCAAACCATGATGGAAAAGCTAGCTGCTAAACAACCGAGGCTGGTCAATCGCTCTAGGCCACTGCTGCTTCAGGACAAAGCTAGAAGAGACACTGCACAACAGACGGCTACCAAATTAGAGGAGCTTCAATTGGAATATCTAAGACATCCACCGTACTCCCCGGAGTTGCTCCAACAGATTACCATTTTTTTAGAAATTTGGATAACTTCTTGCAAGGGAAAAAATTCGACTCCGATGGGGCAGTCCAAAGCGCCTTCAAAGATTTTATTGATACCCGTCCAAATGGTTTTTTTAGGAAAGGGATCAATGAAATACCTATGCAATGGCAAAAGTGCATAGATAGCAATGGTACATAATATGATTAAATAAATATATATTATATTTAAAAAAAATCGACTTTATTTTCCTCCCTTACAAAACGCCAATTTCATAAATGTAAGGACCTAATATTAAATAGAGGTTCTTCCAAAAGACATAAAATTCACATCCTCGGTTAGTTTGATAACCATTTTAAACTATAGATTAAAGAAAAAAACATGCATTGAAATTTGATCACGTCACAACTTATTAACACTGTTTCATACAAGCTTCCGTATTAGAAGCGGGTTATTAAGTTTGATAAAGAGTTGCTGATTTGGTTGAGTTGCCACTATCCCTATTCTCACAGGATCTTTGAAAACTACTAACAAGCCTAATTCTAACATGTATGTTTTTCAGGATATAGTAGCAGTAGGTGTGACAAATCAGAGGGAGACAACGATAGTGTGGGACAGGAACACAGGCAAGCCTCTCCACAATGCCATAGTCTGGCTGGACATGAGGACGTCTTCCACAATTGAGAAGTTATTGGATTTAGTGCCAAACAAGACTAGGAATAAAAACTACTTAAAGGTTAGTCAATGATGGAACACACTATTGGACATAGGTAGCATAATTGTACATACAAAGCGAGAAATAAAAGTTGTGTTATTGTATTAATATTTCTAGAAGTTCAACAACCTCCCTGAAATAGTGGTGAGTGCAGTGGTCTTTTAAGTGGGAGGTTCCGGGGTCAATCCCTTATAATTTCTGAATTTTCTCTCATGGCTAGTTACCATCCTACTGGCAAGATAGCTGACTCTATGCCGTCTGACGCCTAGCAATTTAGTGATCTGGTACGGCAAAAACTGAAAGAGGTATGGGTTCAATATAACTACCATTGTTACTATTTGTTAGTCCGCTACCATCTTAGACTGTATCACCATTTACCAGGTGATCTTCTTCTTCCTACTGGGCAGGTTTCCGCACTTAAACCCCAGTTGGAGGTCTGTTGTGCGTTACCAGGTCATATTGCAGTTAAGGCTAATTTAAAAATATAGAATTAAATATGAAATTCCAGCCACTATGCGGTCTGCCAATGTCTCCATACTTCAGCGCTGTGAAGTTGAGATGGTTGAGCGACAACGTGGATGCAGTCAAGCAGGCCATGAAGAAGGGAATCGGCTGCTTTGGCACCGTTGACACTTGGATCATATGGAATTTGACAGGCAAGCAGTGAATTTGGTGAAAACTTAAACTCCTTATCCATGCTAATATAATAAATGCAAAAAGTGTGTCCATCTTATCAACCGATTTTTTCAAAATTTGGTAAAAAAGTAGGTTGCATCCCGGCGAAGGACACAGGCTACTTTTTATCCCAGAAAATGTAAGAGCTCCTGGGGGAATCAAAAACCTTAATCCACACGGACGAAGTCATCATCTAAAGTACGGCCATTTTAAGCGCGGACAAAATGTAAACAAACAAACGAGAAGTCGTTCGCCTAATGAAGGGGTAAACAACACTTTGGTCTTCTGTAAAAAATAATATAATCTATCGGCTCCTTGTACGGAGTCTCTCTTTTTATTCTTGTATTGTAATTGATTCATTTGTAATCAACTTTAAAAAAAGGAGGAGGTATAAGCAATTTGACCCAGATGTACCTATGTATGTATTGAGGTACCGTCAAGGGCTACGTTTACGTATTTATTAATATGTTTGAAGATAAAGCCCAGAATTTTTGATCTTAGAAACTAATCACTCGTAGCCGTTGTAGTTTAGTAAACACAAACAGTAGCTATTTTTCAGTCATTAGTAGCAGAATTCGGTTTAGTTTTGCTTCCAATCTGAGCAACTCTGTGATTTGGAAAGTCGATAGATATGATTATTATATTATGTTTAATTCAAAGGCAAAGAAAATAAACAAATGAAGTAATTATTCATGTTTTTATTAATTTTTTTTTCACAAATTCAAGGTTCACGTAGCAATTGTGTAATTATTCGCAACATTAATTGATCGTTGATTACTGAACTACTAAGTACATAATATATTTACATACGTTAGTACTACTATAGTACATTATGAATCATGATGTTACGACGCGTAAAATGTTACTTACAACTATGTTTCGGTGGTGAGACGTCACGACTTTTATTATGAAATCCACTGTCGACCACGTAAGCGCGTCTATTCATATGCGCGAAAGAGACAGTTATAGTTTTGGTGTAGTTACAGTACCCGGCAGTAAATATTGCACATCGAGCTTTAGAAAGAAATAGTCGGCTTCGTAGAGCGTCGTCTCTGTCACTCAGACTCAAATCAAATCAAATCAAATATTTTTATTCAAATAAACTTTTACAAGTACTTTTGAATCGTCAAGTGAATCTACCACTCTACTCATCTACACTCAGTGTCAAAACGTCACATATGAGTAACAGAGACGACGCTCTACGAAGCCGACGCAACCGACTATTTCTTTCTAAAGCTCGATGTGCAATATTTACTGCCGGGTACTGTAGTTAGTTTCGTGAGGGTTTCTTATTGAAGGTGCTTCAATGAACTTTTGTCCGCGCTTAAAATGGCCGTACTATAGTCCATACTAATATTATAAATGCGAAAGTGTCTGTCAGTCTGCTACCCTGCTTTCACGGTCCATCTGTTGAACCAATTTTGATAGAATTTGGTACTGGGATAGGCTGTGTGCCGGGGAAGGACAGGCAAGCCAAAACTTTGTATTCCGTAAAATTAAAAAGTTCCCGCGGGAATGAATAAAGAAGTCGCAGTCATAATCTAGTTGGAGATAATTCAACTTAAAGAAGACAGCTATCGATAAGTAAATGGAAAAATTCCATTTTCTTATTTTATCTCTATCTAGAATCTAGATGATAAACACGACTCCTGGATTTATGTTTATAATTCAAATACACTTTTACAAGTGCTTTTGAATCTTCCAGTACCCCGTCCGTGTTCCGCTGTTTCGGAATGCCATTCCTAACGAGAAGAACCAGCAAGAAGCTTGGGAAATCGATAGTATAGGCCGCGATATAGTTTTAAGATACCATAATTAATTAATAACCATCATGATTTTTCACTAGATGTTATTTAAAAGACATTACCGAGTTTCTTGCTGGTTCTTCTCGGTAGGAATGGCATTCCGAACCAGTGGTAGATTCACTTGACGATTCAAAAGTACTTGTAAAAGTTTATTTGAATAAAAAATATTTGATTTGATTTGATTTGATTAATAAAGTGTACAGTGCTACTGGAATATTATTGAAACCATTTGGTAATCCACTATTAATCCACTTTATTAATCACACAACACAAAAAGTCTCAAGCCAACATTAGATGCCACTACTAGAGACAAGGCCCCCCTACCATAGACTTAAGACAGAACGGGCTATCGTTAATTAGTAACATGACATGACATGTTACTAATTAACGATAGCCCGTAGCATGTTAATGTTGCCAGCTATTTCTTTACAATGCCCTCCTTCTTAATTACAGTCACACAAATTTATCTGATCCGGTGACAGTGGTGCTAGTTAATATTTTATTTTTATAAAATACTAGCGAAGCGTCTTCGGAATTCTTTAATTTTCCGGGTAAAAAGTAGCCTATTTTCTATTCCAGACTATAATCTATCTCTGAGCCAAATTTCAGCCAGATCCGTTCAGCCATTGGCGCGTGATTGAGTAACAAACATCCATACATCCATCCATACATCCATCCAAACTTTCACATTTATAATATTAGATAGAAAACACAAAATCTAAACAGGCATAGCAATATACTTCTACTACAACAGCTACCATCTAAATATATAAAAAGAAAAGGTGACTGACTGACTGACTGATCTATCAACACACAGCTCAAACCACTGGACGGATCGCCCTGAAATTTGACATACAGGTAGCTATTATGATGTAGACATCATCTAAGAAAGGATTTAAAAATTTAACCCCAAAGGGTGTAACATAGGGGTTTGAAATTCGTGAAGTCCACACGGATGAAGTCGCGGGCAAAAGCTATTCTTTAAATATACGTCCTTTGACTTTTGTTTATTATAATAATGTTTTGTCTCTCAGGCGGGCCAAACGGAGGGAAACATGTGACAGATGTGACTAACGCATCGCGGACGATGCTGATGAATATTGAGAACCTGACCTGGGATCCACTCCTCATGAAGTTCTTTGAAGTGCCCAAATCTGTGCTGCCAGAAATTAAATCTAGTTCTGAAGTAAGCAATAAGTTTTTTATTCCCATTGGAACTACTAAATTTTCGGGATAAAAAGGTATCCTATGTCATTCTCCAGGCCTTCAACTATACCGGTGCAAAAAATCACGTCAATCCGCTGCTCTGTTGCGACGTGATTGACGGACAAACCAATAAACAAACACACTTTCGCAGTTATAATATTAGTATGACTTCGCGGTATTTTTTTTGTATGTTAGATGTTTGTATGTTGTATGTTAGAGGTTAAAGAACAACTTTGTAACTTTTTGACGTCCTCCCTGGCGCAGTGGTGAGCGCTGCGATCTCAAGTCCCGGGTTCGATTCCCGGCAATTCCCGGCAATTCGATTAAAAATCGCTTGCTTTTAAGACGAAGGAAAACATCGTGAGGAAACCTGCATTGCCTTCGAGTTCTCCATAAACTCAAAAGTAAAAGTAAAGTCTGTCATTCCTCACTTGGCCAGCGTGGTGGTCTAAAACTTGATGTTGATTATGATTTCAGGTATATGGTTACATAGCAGATGGGCCGCTTAGAGGTATTCCTATCTCGGGTTGCCTGGGAGACCAGCAAGCGGCTCTGGTGGGACAAATGTGCTTACAAAAAGGACAAGCAAAGGCTACTTATGGTAGGAATTCCCTCTATGTGTCGTATTCCTCATTACTCACATAATGGTAGGAGTTTTCTTGGGATGATAACTCGGTGGGTTCCCACATCCTTCTGCATTCGATTCGACTAATAATATTGAAACCCTTAGTAACTTATAACTAACTAACTGAACGGCCAAATGCATCTGAATATAATTTGGCACAAAGATTACAGTCTATAATAACACATAGGCCTCTTTTTATCCCGGAAAATTTAAGAGTTCCCGCGGGAATCAAAAACCTTTAATCCGCGCGGACGAAGTCGCGGGCATCATCTAGTTAAGTATATTTTTACTGTAAATATTTTTAGGCTTAGTCTATCGCGTTAAGTTAGGTACCTGTAAGGATAGATTTAAGTTGGTTGTAATATTAAATAATTAAATTATTTTAACACCAAATTTATCGCAACTTTGGGCTTCAATAAATGAGATTAGCACGTTGAGATCTCCAAAATAATTTATGGTCACAGTTTAGATTTATCATTAGTTGAAATAACTTTGTTTTACATACATTCATTAAGGTGGAAGACAAGGGTCTACTAACTTGTGAGTACTAATTTGTGAGTAACTCACGTCAAACTCATTATTTTGACTAATTTCTAAAACTGGACACTTTCAAGTAAAGATTTTTATATAAACCTGTGAAGATGATATTCCTAGGGGCGCAATTTGAATGCCATAAGCCTACTTTGTCGTATTAGTTTACAAATTGCGAAAATCCAAATTAAATTTGAATTTCGCGGGCAGACCCTTGTCTTCCACCTTAAGTAAGCAGTTTTGTTTTGTAAAGACACTTTTCAACCCTTTTCGCGCGCTCCATTTATGAAGAAATCATAGTGCATCTCATGGCGTGCATTGGCAGTCATATAGGGACTGCCGATAGAAGTGAGAACGAATATTCAATTTTTTTTAATAATTTACTGAAATTTTTTTTTTTTTTTAAATAACAAAAAAATATTTAAAATAATTAAAATAGAAGCCTTAAAACAGAGGCATTGAAGTTTAATTACGAATGTAGTATATTTATATTTAAGACCTTGTCTTCGTAACGGTCACGCGAATCCACAAGTTTACCCTCTACCAAAAAGTGCTCAATAGTTTTCACTTCAAAAACGGATTTAGGTATAAAACACGCGTGCACTGTCTTTTTTGCTCATCGTTGAGTCTATCCGAGGTGCTAGGTGGAAACAACAAGCACTGAAACCTGAACCTGCGCTCGCGAGTTACTTCGTTCGAACTGCGTACTGTTAGTTTTAAGTTTTATAACCATTTTACAAGCTCACTTCTTCAAGCACACTTCGTTTTCGACGTTCGATAAAGAGTTGCTGATGACTGGTCAAATACCAAATTGCAGGTACAGGATGCTTTGTTTTGTACAACACGGGCGATGTTCGAGTCAACTCCAGTCGAGGACTGCTCACAACTGTCGCGTACCAGTTGGGCAGTCAGAGCGCGCCGTGCTACGCTTTAGAGGGATCGGTGAGTTAAAATGTCCATTAGTTTCCGAGAAAATCGTTAATAAACTAACACACATACATATATACATGTGTACATACATGCATACGGGTCGAATACAGAACATTCTTTTTGAAGTCTGTTAAAAAATAATTCAAAGATATATTTTTTCAGACATTCCTTTAAACGTCTCATTAGTAGGATTTTGTGATGGTTCACAAAAAGCATATTATGGAGCCTGAATACATTTTAGAGCCACATATCCCAATAGGAAACCCACATTAGATCTTTGACAGATTTTGATAAAACCTGACCATAAAGTAAGTAGTTATGAGAAGTTTTCTGGTAATCATTTCTGCATCCCATTCTAGTTTCAAATTTTCATATCTCTAGCGACGCTGTCACCGGGTGTCACCTTTAAACTTTGACTTAGCATATTTGATATTTTAGGTCGGAAAAAAATATATGACATGAAAAACTTTGCTTTTGTATTTAAGAGATTTTGTATTAATCAGCATCATATTTACACGTCCGCGACGACATAAGTTTTTCTAGACTTGCACAAAACATCTGATCATTGTTTGTCACTCGAGTGCCATGTAGCGGCACTATGTGAACGTGAAAACCCCACTCAGATCACGCGGTATTTTTGAATGTATTAATATTTATAAAAAAAATATTCAAAAATGAGTATTATTACGATAACTATCACAAAAGCAAACTTTAAACCAAAAAAAGGTTTTTCTTTTCGTTTTTGTGCATAATCGTAGAGTCGTGTAAGTTGTGGTCTGTGTGACTATTCACTATAGTCAACGCGCGGCACGTGTCGCCGCGATTTTTTGGATAAAAAAAAACGGTGTCGGTCACGCGTTTCCACATTTTTACCCCCTACCAAAAAGTGTTCAACGCGCCTAAAGAAGTTTTCACTTCAAAAATTTGTCGTTGCGTCAGGTGGCTGTAGCGGGTGCGGCGCTAGGCTGGCTGCGTGATAACATCGGGATGATAGACAGCGCGAAGGATTCACAGGCAATAGCCGAAAATGCGACTGAGAACGGCAGTGTCGTGTTTGTGCCAGCCTTTAGCGGGCTATATGCGCCCTACTGGAGGCAGGACGCGAGAGGGTAAGTTGATGGTGGGGTAACTAGACTTGTCGAGATAACATCGGAATAATAGGCAAACTGATAACTGAGGCATGGTATTGTTTAAGAGACACAACTTGTTTAGGTCAAGTTTTGCTACTGAATTTTTATAACAGTTATCCCCAATCCATTACAACCCATTACCGTTCCACTGCTGGGCACAGGCCTCCACTGTCATAGGAGACAGGGAATTAGAGCTTTGACCCATCACGCTGCTCCAATGCGGGTTGGCGGGCTTTAACGACTATTATCATGTTAGTGATAATAACCGGGACCGACGGCTTGACGTGCTCTCCGAGGCACGGGGGTGACACACCGCCAACTTCCTATGTTCTTCCAGCTTCCAGGATATACTATATAGCTCTCACCTCTGGGCCGGAGCATCCACCAGTACCAGCTCCTTCCATTTGACCGGATACAAAAGCGGGCAGTTCGACTCGTCGACAATCCCAAAATTACTTGCACACTGGAGTTGGAGTCCCTAGAGCACCGAAGAGACGTTAGCTCTCTTTGTGTGTTCTATCGTCACTACAATGGGGAGTGCTCTGAAGAGTTAGTTATTCTATTACCACCTTCCAGTGTTCTCCAGTCGCACCCTTCGTCGCAGAAACATGTTTCATCCGCACCACCTGGATGCCTGGTCTTCTTCCACCTCCCGTTATTCCAGGTCATTTTTGCCACGTACCTGCAAATTATGGAACCAGCTGCCATCTTCTGTGTTCCCTCTTGATTATAATATGGGGTTCTTCATAAAAAGTTCTCTTGCAAAGCCAGAAATGCATTGGCGGTTCCTCTGGTGCTGCAAATGTTCATGGGCGGCGGTAATCACTTACCATCAGGTGACCGTCTGTTTGCTCGTCAAAACAGGTGGGCCGGTAAAGCATAGCAGAAGACAGACAGACAAACACACTTTTGCATTTATAATATTAGTATGGAAGTATGGATATATCCTCCTGTATAGTGTGATTCACAGTGATAATTGTCGTAGAGTGATATGCGGTATAACTGAAGAAACTAACTCCAACCATATAGTGCGTGCAGCTCTGGAGGCTGTGTGTTTCCAAGTGAGGGACATACTGGACGCCATGAACGAAGATTGCGGGATTCCTCTGCAATTGCTCAAGGTAAAGTCAATAGGGATGATGACAACTCAATCAAATCAGCAACTCTATATCAAACTTAAAAACGCACTTCTAGTATGGAAGTTGTATGAAAATCACAGTTGTGACGTCATCGAATTTCAACGCACTTTTTTTCTTTAATCTTTATTTTAAAATGGTTATCAAACTTAAAACTAACAGAGGATGTGAAATTTTAGGTCTATTGGAAGACCCTCTATTTAATAATAATCAGTTAGAAATAATTTATTTTTGATATAGGCATCATCCCTATTAAGTCTATAATTGTTTGTTGAATAAGATAGCGAAGTTTTTTTGAAGTGAAACCTAGAAGATGCCTATTCACTCTTGCCTTGAAGGTACATAAGTTATACGTTGCAGGGAACACATGTACTTGGACGCTACATTTTAGCTAAAGAAATGTAATCACTACACACCTACAAATAATGTTTAAGATATCAACAAATTAATTTTGTTCAAATTATACCGTCGTTGAAATATGAAAACTTGAATAACCCCTCGAAATAATTTATCTATATATATAAAATTCAAAGTCCTAACTGACTGACTGACTGACTTATATATCAACGCACAGCCTAAACCGCTGATCCTAGAGACATGAAATTTGGAGGGTGTGTTCTTTGTGAAGAGTAGGTATCCGCTAAGAAAGGGTTTTTCGAAATTCCACCCCCAAAGGGTTAAAATAGGGGTTGAAAGTTTGTATGAAAGTCCTTCGTTTTTCAAGTTATAGCAATGAAACTTGGTATTTGAGCTACCGGTTTGAAACGAAAAAATACGTATTTCACAGTTTTTGATTTTACCCCCAAGGGGTGAAAGTTTGTATGAAAGTCCTTCATTTCTCGCGATATTTTTCAAGTTATTTCAACGAAACTTGGTATTCTGGCTTTTGGTAAATAATGGTAATTTCACATTTTTTTTTTAATTCCACTCCCAAAGGGGTAAAATAGGAGTTGAAAGTTTGTATGAAATTCATTCATTTTTCAAGTTATAGCCATGAAACTTGATATTTGGAATATGATATATATGTCACCGTAAGATTGTAAAATCCTTTAGATTATAATCTAACGGTTTCTATCCCGCGAGATTATAAACTGTCGTAAGATTGTGAACCGTTCAATGTTCTGAGTATTAATTTATGAAATATTTATTGTTTTTACGTTTTCTTGTCTCTTTCTTGTACAGCTCGCGCGCGAGTTAAATGCAGAATAAATGTAAGTGTCTCCATACATTTACTTTGCATTCACTCGCGCGCGAACTATAGGTTAGGTTAGGGTTTGACATGAATATTCAGGTAGTGCCAGGCCGCAGGCCGGGCACTTAGGTTCTATCGGGTTAATATACCTAATATATTACAATTTACCGAAAAATAACGCGTTAAATTGTAAGCAGTATGTTACCGTTCACAATCTGTCGACAGTTTATAATCTATCGAGATAAAAAACGTTATATTATAATCTAACGGTTTTTACAATCTTACGGTGACATATATATTTGATTCACAGTTTTTGAAAATTTTATCCCCAAGGACGTTAAATAGAGAGTCTGTTCTTCAATCACGCGGCAACAGAGCAACGGATCAACGTGATTTTTTTATGGCTATAGTTGAAGACCTGGAGTGGCATAGGCTACTTTTTGTCCCGGAAAATTAAGGACTGCCTGTGGGATTTTAATTACTTACGCCACGCGAACGAAATCGCGGGCAACTGCTAGTTCTTTATAAAAACATGCCAGGAAAGACTTTACAGTCGCCCAATTCGTCTCCCCTGGCTACAAAATTACCTACAACTACAATTTAATTAATTTAGTACTCAGGCACAGTATTCGTACAGGCGTGATGCGCGGCCAAGATACAGACACAGACCTGAAATTAGTAATAAATAATAATCAATATACTCTACATATTGTGACATTCGAGATTGCAGGTACCCGATCGGGTACCTTTTCCAAAAATTTACCGGTTTTTTATTTCTGTAGTTTGGCTTTGTTAATAATTATTGTTGTTGTTCTGATCTTGTCTAAATTCATTTATAAGTACATAGATTACTGTGAAGTTGAAGCGCGAACTAATGTCGTACAACGCCATCTGTTGGCGGTTTTACATATTAGCCCATATATGCCCAGAACTATTTTTCACCCCATCTATTGGAAGAGGACGACATGGTTCGCCTTTAAGTGCACCCAAAGGTGGTGTTTTCTATAAGAAAATTTTGGCGGGCAGTAATGAGTTTTTAATCCTCTTTATAAGCGCCGCAATTATCTTTGCCGCGCACTTTTTGAATTTGGAACATCTTAGTGTTCAGCGCCAAAGAAATCGAACCCAAATATTTTTTGAATAAAGACTGGCTGGTACGACGGCCGATAGTCGCGTCGCCGGCTGAATAAAAAAAAGAAATCAAATTAAAAAAGCGCGAACTATAGCCCGCGGTTTCGTCAATTTTCACGGATTGTTAAAAATTCATGGTTTTGTTTTGAAAAATGAGTTCTTCAAGTGACAGTGAAAGTATAGAATTAACTCTTGAAACTATTTGAACTGGCGTAAGAAATGTGATGAATAATTAATCTATTACCTCCAAAATCCCGGGAGAAATATATGAAAGCCTATGGTAATTTTATGGAATGGAGAAAGGCGCCAATAATTTTTCAGAATCTGTGTTTTTCGCCTACTTACTACAGTACTTAGCCAAAACTAAACATCTTACACTCTTTGGAGTACCTACTCAATGCTAAAATCAACAGTCAGTTCTAATAACGACACAAAACTGGAAATTCGAAATTAATAGCGTATCTGAAGAGGATGTCTGATGGATTTAAACCTAAAAAATCCAAATTGTTCTCAGTCAAAAACGTGGAGACTTTCCTTAATTAGGCACCCGACAAAGGCTTTCTTGCCGTAAAAGTAAGTAACTATGTATATGGTGGATTAGTAAAGTATAACCATAGTGTTTTAAAATGCGCATTTTATTTTAACCTGTACAATTCACCTTTTCTTATTCACATTCGGTTTTGTTACACGTGGCTTTAATTTTCGGAGTACATGGAGCTTGTCGTGGCAATGAACTTTTAAAAATAACTGTTGATGGTGTCAAAAATCACTCGGATGATTTACTGTTAGTAAAGCTGACAGACACAAAAACAAAAATTGACCGATCCTTCTTAATCCGAGGAGAATACAAAACTATTGTACAGAAATACCTGGACCTACGTCCTGCCGATATGAATACCAATCATCCGTTATCAAAATGGCAAGCGCTTCAAACAAGTTATGGGAAAAAATAAAATTTCTAACATGCCACAAGAAATCGCTGCTTATTTGAAGTTACCAGATATCAAGCTGTATACAGGACATTGTTTCCGTCGTACTTCTGCCACCCTTTAGGCAGATTCTGGAGCGGACTTAACTGTTTTCAAGCGACATGGAGGATGGAAGTCGAGTGCTGTAGCAGAGGGGTATATAGGAGATTCCATTGAGAACAAGGCGAAAACATGTGAACGCATCGTGGAAAATATTAAATTGCAACCTTCAGTTAATCCATCCATGCCACTGTCGCCGCGCCCATGTTCATCCAAACAACGAGATTCACCGTCACATTTTCCTCAAAATGAGCCAGATTCGGACATTATTTCAAACACGCAGAAAATAAATTTAGACCAATCTCTATTGCTAACAAGTAATAAAATTAAAATTTTTAAAAAACCCACGACGAACTGCAGAGCTCCATTGAAACAACAATTAGAACTTAGCAAAAGTATATATAAAATAATATCTAAAACACAAAACTGTATATTTGCCGGCTCAGTAGTTCTTTTGACCAGCGTGGTGGACTGGTGGCAAACCCTTCTCATTCCGAGATAAAACTTGTGCTTAGTAATGAGTAGAGGTATCAAATAGTGTTAAATTTTAATATTCTGATAAAAATTGTTAAAAAAAATGTGATCACTTAAGGAGTTCCTGTGACCACTTCCTGGCTCCATCACGAGACCCTGGGCAGCATCTAGGTTTAAAGTGCTTGATAAGACAAATCAAAAGAGTCCAAATACGACGGGTTTACGATGAGAACTTAAGGAGTTCTCATGACCACCTCCTGGCTCCATCATGAAACCCTGGGCAGCATCTAGGTAAAAAGTGCTAGTCAAGACATATCAAAAGAGTCCAAATACAACGGGTTTACGATGAGAACTTAAGGATTTCCCATGACCACCTCCTGGCTCTATAATGAGACCCTGAGCAGCATCTAGGTACAAAGTGCTAGTCAAGACAAATCAAAAGAGTATAACCACTTACCAAATCACGATTGCAGCTTAGCTTTATTGTCTATGGTCCTAAAACCTGGAACCTTCTCACAAGCTATACATATCTAATGCAAAAAACCTCATCTAAAACCTCAAAAGTAGCGTTTATCATTCGGGCGCAAATTTTTTTGGCTCGGGCGACGTACTTTGAATCCCTCGCTACGTTCAGGATTCTACTAAAGAATCCCTCACTTCGCTCTGGATTCAAAAAAGCGCCCTCGCCGTAAAAATATTATTTTGCTCCCTTATATAGTACAATCTACTGTCACAGTAGGCATATCGCATACATGGTGCCCTACAGAGCATGAAGCGCTCTGTGTTATGTATTATTATATGTTACTAGCTGATGCCCGCGACTACGTCCGCGTGGATTGAGGTTTTTGGTTGCCGCGGGAACTCCTTAATTTTCCGGGATAAAAAGTAGCCTATGTGTTATTTCTGACTATAACCTATCTCTGTGCCAAATTTAATCCAAATCCGTTCAGCCGTTTGGTCGTGATTGAGTAACAAACATCCATCCATCCAAACTTTCGCATTTATAATATTAAGTAAGTATAGAGTATAGATTTAGCTTGTTTCCTGTTTCGCAGGTGGACGGGGGTATGACTTCAAACGCGTTGGTGATGCAAATGCAAGCGGATCTGATAGGCATAAACGTGATAAAGGCCGGCTTCACCGAGAGCACGGCGTTAGGGGCCGCTATGGTCGCTTATTGGGGCTTAGACCATTCACAGAACGGTAGCACAATAGCCTTGGTCTCTGGTATAACTTATAGCCCAAGGATGTCTGATGATGAGAGGGATATGAGATATAAACAGTGGAAAATGGCGGTCGAGAGGTCTTTGGATTGGGAACAGAATTAATTGTGTTGAAGTACCACAGCGTAAGCATAATATATTCATCTATATACATACGCTGACGGTAACGGGATTATTTGAGTTAAGTTTAGAGAAAATATTATGTATCATAGCATTAGCCACGATTCTGTTGTGTCTCTAATGGTCGAAATTAATAATTATCCAGTTTATTGCATTAAGCTGAATAGTTTACCTAAAAACAATAGAAAGGTGGTTAAAGTCACGTAATATTCACCGCTTAACTTTCAGTAAAAGTAAAATCTGTTTTGTAAATTTTGTATCAAAATAATAACCTTTTATAATAGTGCAGGTATGAATAGTTACTTTGTGATACCAATTTTGCTTTTTTTAGGTCAAAGTTTAACGGTAACTGTAAAGCCAGGGCCCTGGATTACACTTGTAAGTTTGACTCGCATAAGTCGTTCATAGAGTAACTTACTACTTACGCAATTTGCGTAATAACACTGCGTTAACTTACGTAATTCGTAGAAGAGTTGTATAACGTAGACTGGGGACAAGGGTTGATGTTTGATAGTCCTAATGATATCATGAACTTTATTTCTACTAAATATAATTCTTTATTAAGCAAGTGCCAATATGTTGCTAAAATACATACAGGGAGAAGACAAGAATGTTTATGGATTAACAATAGGGCCATATAAATGTGTATTAAGAGGGACAAGCTTTTTAAAATATGGAAGGAGGATGAAAGTAGCATAGAGAATAGAATATTATATAATAAATACAGAAACAAAACGAATAAGTATATTAATTATATTAAAAATAAATATATTCAAGCCCAAATTACTAGTAACTTCAAAAACTCGAAAAAAATATGGGAAATTGTTAATAAACTGTGTGGGAAGCTCATAAAATCAATAGACGAAATTTTAATAAATAGGCTCAAAATGTCTGCCAAATTAATTTCAAATAAATTTGCGACAGAATTTCAGAATAATGTTACTAGCACACATACATCATGCAGCACACATATCCTCGATGAGAGTTCATATAAAATCGAACCTAAAGTATGTTTAGGCTTTAAAAAGCAGATAACAATAGTATATCAGTGATAATAAAAAAATTAAACGAAAATAAGAGTGCTGGGATGGATAACGTAAGAGCAAACCATATAAAATATATTAAAAAAAAAATCACACCACTAATCACTCATTTGATCAATCAGTGTATGGAAAAATGTACATATCCAGAGTCCAGACTCTCTAAAAGTAGGTATTATTCGGCCTATACATAAGAAAGGTAGTTATGGCAATCCTAACAATTACCGGCCAATTACCATTTTACCATGCATTGATAAAGTAATTGAGAGGTTCATTGGAAATAATTTAAATGAGTATTTCACTCAGAATGAAATTAAGTATGGGTTTCAAAAAGGCAAAAGTACCACACAGTTACTTGCAAAATTTACCAATGAAGTCTGCAAGCACCTGAATGAAAAAAAGCATGTGCTTGCAGTGTTCATTGATTTTTTAAGGCTTTTGATGTTTTAAAATATAATGTCCTTTTTTCGAAGTTATACCAGAATGGAATCCAGGGCCAGGTACTGAGTCTGTTTAAAAACTACCATAGGTACCAATCGCCACACTGTTGTAAAGGTAGCGGGTGAATACAGTGAAAAAACTACACAGGGCACGGCCCAGGGTTCAATTCTCGGTCCAACCGAATACTTACTGTATGTCAATGATATGTGTAATATATTTAAAGAAGGTGCAGTATACCAATTTGCAGATGACACATGTTTATTAGTTGCCCATAGGAACCTGATGGAGGCACAAGCACTCATGCAATATAATTATAATCAGACATGTAAATGGGCACACGATGTAGGACTAGTAATTAATTCGCAGAAAACTAAATTCATGCACATTCACTCCAGCTATATAAAATACACCGCAAAGCCCGAAATTGTTGCACATGAGCATAGCTGTTTGCATCAGCTAAATAAAAGCACCAACTGTAACTGTAAACCACTAGAAATAGTACGTCAGCATATGTATCTGGGTCTTATAATAGATGATAGATTTAACTGGAAACAACATATTAACCACATTTGTAATAAACTTAGAGCAAAACTTAGCAACCTAATAATACTTAAACATAAAATCCCTTTTAAAACCCTGAGAATGTTATATATGGCACTAGCTGATTCAGTAATTGATTATGGACTTAGTAGCTATGGCAGGACCTTTAAAACTTATATGCAGGATATTTATAAAATACAAATCAGAATATTAAAAACCATAATTCCCAGCCATGTTAAGTTACTATGCAAAGATGATGAGGAAAGATTATTCGAATATTGTGAA
The DNA here is from genome assembly GCA_923060345.2 of Erebia aethiops. Taxonomy (NCBI): domain Eukaryota; kingdom Metazoa; phylum Arthropoda; class Insecta; order Lepidoptera; family Nymphalidae; genus Erebia; species Erebia aethiops. Next base: position 19,715,814 of record OV281079.1, on the reverse strand, counting down.
ACCTTAAGTGTAGATGATAAAATAAAACTGGCAGTCATCTGTGAGGAGTGGCAGCATGTAAGCTTACTTAAAAAATATAGTAGATCTGAAAACCTACGCCAACTTAATTACTTACCAAGATTCAAATTACCGCTACATTAATACCTATGGGAAGCGGACTTGGGAATACATGCTTCCATTACTGCTCAACGACCTGCCAGCTGACATATATAATAAGATACAAAATAGAAGTAATAAAAAATATGTTAAAAGAACCCTTACAAACTTCATGTTTACTGGTTGATTCATGCAAAAAAAAAATATAAATTTAAACTTATATTATTTACTTACTAATACCTAGTTTTAAAATATACAAAATGTCAAATTAGTCTCTGCGCAAAAACCCTGCGCGGTTTATGTGGAGGTTTGTACTCGTATAAGTATTTGAAATTGTTACATTTCCACTTTTATTTTAAATAAATAAAAAAAATAACATTGTTAGTTATAGGCCGACCGTTTAACTCGCGTATCGCCTGCGCGGTAAGAAGGCAGCGGGCATACAAATTTATTAAATTTTTAAAGATTCGCCCCCGCTCCCTTCTTACCGCGCAGGCGATACGCGAGTTAAACGGTCGGCCTATACTTACGCACGCTCCTTACCTAATAACTTACAAGTGTAATCCTGACGTGACGTAACTGATGCTGAGATCTACGAGTATAGAGCGAACTTTGACTTTGCTTAGACTTAAGACATGGTTCAAACGAGATAGACAATGAGTAAAGTCCGAGCCAAGTCAAAGTACGCTCTATAGACCTCAGCATGAGTGCCTATATTGCATCTGGGTCTGCGTTAAATTAAGGAACGTTCGAATTTAGGACAAGTGTAATTTACAAATAATGTTCTTGCTTTTAAAATATTTTCTGTTAATTTATAATATTTTTTAAATTTTAATAATTGTTATTTGGTTTTTTCGTATGTTTGTTTTTGAAGTGAAACTTCTTTAGAATCGTTGTGGTTTGAAAATTTGATGAAGCGGGGTTGTTGCCACGGTACAAGTGGCGCCACCGGACGAACGTGTTTACAAAGCGTTCCATTTATGTAATTTTCTGTTTGATTGTTTAAATGTAGCAGTACACAGTCTGATTTGTTAATTGTTTTTTATGTATTATTTTAATCCGCCTCTGGTTGATAAAATTAAAAACTAAACGAAAAAGCGACACCAAAAAGAGACAAAAATATTCATAATAGGATTTAGCCTGCGAGAGAATGAGATATAATACAAGTTATGTTTATCTCATTATCTCGTAGGCTGCTTTTCTGAAGTTTCACTTTTACCGTGTGTGCACACACACACTTTATTTTTGTTAATTAAATATTTTGTATTCTGTTATATTAAATATTATAATATAATAAATAAACTAAAATGGAAATATTGAGCTAACTTAAAATAAATTGTTAACTAAATTCTTAAATAATTAACTAAATTGACTAGTCTAAAAATATATTGTTATGCAAATGTGCTAGTTTTGCAATGTATCCTGCGGAATTATATTTTATTTAATTCATTATCTTAAGGGGCCCACGTCAGACTTTTTGTAGGTCCGATAATCGGGTCACATCACCCGATTATCGGACCTACAAAAATTTACCACCGACCGACTTTGTGCCAACGCACACGTCCGATACTTTGTCGGTGGCTCTCTTGTGAAGTGCATAATATGATGAATTCGACGATTGTCGGTGCGTTAGTGCATACATTTCCGAGCGTTTCGTTTTCCACCGGCAAACGGAACGGCCGAGATGCACCGATTTTGTTTTTGACCGACTTTTTGTAGGACGTGTGCGTTTCAGTATTGCAATTTGGATAAAAAGTTGGGCACCGACTATCTGTCTTGACGGCCTTAAATGTAAACGGTAAATTCGATAAAGTGAATTTGCGGCGTAGATGGGTCGAGTTGTATGGCCTGTTTTGACAAAATAACATCGTTGCTAAGTGACTGATCGACACGCTACCGATACAATTAATATTAATTTCAGCGTTTTTTTCCGACACGATAACAATATATCGTTACAGATGTAATACTATCCGACATCAGGGCATCGAAATGTATGGAACAACGTACCGACTGACACATTAACGATAACGTATCGTAAGGGCGGTTTTAATTGCCTATAATATCGTTCCCGATATAGACTCACCGATATCGAGGCACTGCAATGTATTGAGCGAATTATTACGTTTTTCAACTGACTGACACGACACCGACATCGCTTCAGATAATGTATGTGCCCCATATTTCGGCGCCGATATATCTGTATCGTGTCCACCAAGGAAAAAATGGGCTAACGATATAACGCTTTTGGTCACCAGTTAAACTTGTTGTTATTTTGTAGTAACGCCTAATTCGTTTGTTTATAAGTGTATGACACTTATTCTTAAGCCAAGGACAAGGGCAAAAAAAATCGAAAAATCCCGCGTGAAAAAAAAATGCGAAAAGTAAAGAAAGCGAGAGAGTATTTCCATCCAAGCTGGGTAGAATTTTTAATACAATATTTTGTCATTTTAGCACAAAATTCATATGCAACTTGGAGATTATACGAAAGTATAGGTACTATCATAATGGATTAGATTTAGCCTTGTCCTTAGATAATTTGGTATTGTTTTTTAAGAAAAGTAGTAAGACTGAGAAACTCTTCTCAGTAGAACAGCTTTCCGAACCGGTAGTACAGTCTTAACGTATCATAAGTGACACAATGTTGTCTCATATGTGACACAAGTTGTCCTACGTGATTTAAATAAATCATTTATCAAATCATTTATCATTAAAAAGTAGACATTTGCAGTGTTTCCATAAATTATGTGGAGTTAATGTTAGAGAAAGTAAACAACGATATTAATTCTAAAATGTATTTGTCGAAGAGAGGCTTTTACCTAATACGATATTATTAAAAAAACAAATGTATGAAAAATGGTACAGGGCAGAGAAACCAAATTTGGACCCGTTTGTTTGGTTATATACTCGTATATTATTGTTGGTACCCGCTATTATAATGTTGGTATAAATAAACTCGACTATTCAAGCACTTGATAAAAGACTACTTGAATAAAAAAAACAATTGGTTTGATTTGATTTGCAAGGCCTGAAGTTTACAAATGACAATAAATAGCAGATTGAAAAGTGTTGATAGTAAAATATGCCAATTCTCTTTAATAGATCATCTATATTAATTGTCCAAACATTTATTTTACTTTTGGCAGCTCGATTCAATGATGTTATACTGATTCGATTTTTGATAACAATCGACTTTCTTTATGAAGAAGTTTTTATCGATTTGACTCATTTTTATTTATCTTTGCTCACCCATTTTTATTGTTTTATAAACATTCCCGAGCTTTTAAATTACTAAATATATTAATGTATGTATTAAAAGAAATCATTTATATACAACATTACAGTAAATGTACATGAATCTGTCAGGCCATAGAAACCATCCATCGCCAAAGATGTATGTTGCTTATAGGTCTACCTATCAAGAAAGCTCAAGCTCCGTGACTATTTTGAAAAGGAAAGTCGTACTTGTAATTACTAGATGTATACGAGTTACGAAATATCGGATAAAGGGAACGTCGCTTCTCTATTATAAAAACGATATGCGTCTATGGAGTATTACATTTTTTTGTCGATAGTTGCTTGTTAATAATTATGACACTTCATAGGCGTGCTTATAATATGTCAAAAATAAAATAAATGGTTGGACAATTTAATCGTGTACCGTCAAATAGGGCCAGTCTCTCGGGAGCCTGCGCGCCTTTTTGTCACTCGATGATGTATGTATGATATTTAACGGCTGCACAGCTATAATATTAGAAAACTAACGTTTCTGATAACAAAGTGTACCTAAAAGTAAGACATCTTGGAGCGACATTCCATTGTACTTACCTATTTATTACATATGTAATAGAGTTTATTTTGAGACAAAAGTGTTTATTCAAAATGTACAAATAAATATATTATAATCATACATAGTTAAATGTTGTTTTATTTTTTTAATTAGTCAGACAGACAGATTTATAATTTTATTAGTATGGAAGTAAGGATATCACATTATTCTCATAAAAACCAAAGGATCACATGATATTATTATAATTTAAATATCCATATTCCATACTCTTATTAAAAATGTGAAAGTGTGTCTGTCTATCATTGTGGCCAATTCTGTAGGGTTTGCAATATTTTTAATGCTGTCATTTAAGTTTTGCTTAGAGATTGTGCACTACAGTATCATCCCCTTTATGTCTGTTTGTATACCATGTTACGGCCTAACTTTATCTACTTGGTAAAGGCATAGGTTGCATCCCGAGGTTCAGGGGCGGCTTGACATGGACGGAGGTGGACGTTTCAGTTGCTACGGAATTTGGGACGAAGGCGCGGGCATCGTCTGTTTATTTAGTAAAATGATTTTTCCTTACAAATTAGCAAGTATAGTAGGTGCCAGTTAAATAGTTTTCTCTGAACTGAACTGCGAGTGCTTGATTGCGCAGTTCTCATACAATCAATGATATGTTTTGCGGTCAACTTCAGACTCGACTATTTATTTGGCGCTGACTGTACCTTCTACTGGTACTGCAGTTAAGATTGCTTACAGTCCAAAGGTAAGTTTTGTCCAAAGGTTAGGCGAAAGTATGTTTAGTAAATAATTTATTATAATAATTAATTATTGAGATCGAAATTAGCGCTGCGGACTCACCGTACCTACCACCGTCCGTAGTGTACCCCTACTGGTACGGTGGGTCGAAAACGGTAGCACCAAATCAGTAAGATGTACTATGTGACCAAATAGTATTGAGAACTTGAGACAACCTTCGTGGGTGGATTATCTAAAATGACAGCTACAGTGTAACGATCGCAATCACCTCTGATTGGTCAACATTCTTTCACTATTGGCCAAAATCCATTGACGCAGCAAAATACCATAAATTCAGAGAATGTAGGAACAATAATTGATGTAGGTACATAATCGCCCTATCGAATGCTTCGAACGATAATAAATCACAATCTAGATTTCACAAAGAACTGTTCTACGGATTTTTATTACCTACGATTTGTTATAGAGAAACTCGACAGCAGTAGTTAGGTGTATGTCATCTAATTGTGTCCCCTCTATTAGCGCTGCCCCACAGACAAGTGTAGCGGCCGGAGTGCATAGCCGTGTAGACGCCCGCCGGTGACGGATTGTAGGGGGTCGACCGTCTTGCGACACCTCTGATAGCTGGGTAGGCGACGTACCACTGTTTAGGAAGCTTACAGTTGCAAAACATCCTCTCAGTAAAGTTGGTGTCGCATAAAATAGAACCTCTGAGTTGATGTGCGAGAACGGAGCGTCAGCGTCGAGCGGGATGTCGAATTGTGGTTTTCCCGTGAGTGAGAAATACTTACATAGCGCTAGATGCGCCTACTTTTTAACGTCGCGATGTATACGATAAACTGTTTTTACCTAATTACAAGTTATTTAAACAACCAAACCAAAATTAAAGGAAGACACTGCAGAAATACCTACTTCTAGGCTTCTTGACAAAAAAAAAACCCAAGAGAAATGGTATGCTCTTCCTGAGATGAATAGAAAAATGTGTGCAAAAGTGGTGCAAAACATGCATTTAAAAAAATATGCTGTCGAGAAAATTTTCAAGGTTGTGTTTTTAAGACACGTACCTAATCCAAGATATTAGTTCGTAGTATCATTTCCCCAAATATCGAGGTGGTAGGAACTTTTACAAATTTTGAGATAAATAACGATTTCAAACTACAGAATTCATTGAAATAGAAATAGGTACTAAAAAAATTCTACATCAATGACAGAATTGCATAAATTATGACACACTCTAAAAAGAACATTGGGCGATTTTGTATGGAGCGTAGGCCAACGTGCGCCAATAACGCGCTACAGCACGTTGTTACATATTATTGTATTAATGTATCTTAAATTGTTCAGATCTTCATTTTAAGATAGGTAACAAAGTGCTACAGCAATGGGCCTTAAATGCCCGTTCTTCTTTAAATATCAAAAATCCCTTGCTTTAACGGTGAAGGAAAACATCGTGAGGGAACCTGCAAGCCCGAGAGTCCTTTATAATGTTGCTAACGGTGTGTAGTCTGCCAATCTGGCTTGGTGGACTATGGCCAAACCCCTTTGGGTTGGACTCCTGCTCAGTGGTGAGCCGGCAAACGGGTGGAAGTAATAATGATGCTGATAACCTAATGTGCCCCAATCGGCGCTAATCACTACGTAAGTTGGTAAGTAGATTTGTGGCTACGCTCCACTATTTTCTAATAAGCTTAGTTTTGCGCGTGTCCGCAATCCCACCAAATAGCAGGTGATCCATCCATCCATCCATCCATCAGCCTGTATGCATCCACTACTGGACATAAGCCTTTTCGAGAGCTAGCTTAGTTATCGCTCTCGAAAAGGCCTATGTCCAGCAGGTGATGATGCAGCTTAATATTATGGAGCCTGCCTACCTAGAACCTTCTAGATACCTGCGTGATCACTCTTCTGTTGCAGGTAAAATTACTATAGGTAGCGCGGTAAACGGAAACCGGGACGAACTGTACGTTAGTTTAGCCGTGTCATACGTTGTTTGTAATGGAGGAATGAGCTCTCGAGTCTTGTGACAATTTATATTGATTCACTAAAGTTGTAGCGGTACACACATCTCGCGATGGCAACTTATTTGAAGTACAGTGATATTATCTATACCTACCTATATTCTGAGACTGTAAAATATGTTCGCGGTTATAGTCTAGCAGCTAAGACCTCGGCTTCCTATTCAGTGGGACTTTTTGGTTCACTCGGGAAGTCTTAAATTTGCCGGAATAAGAAGTAGCCTATGTGTTATTCCAGACTATAATCTATCTCTGTCCCAAATTTCATCCAGATCCTTTCAGCCTTTCTGGCGTGATTGAGTAACAAACATTCATCTATCCATCCATTCATCTAAACTTTCGCATTTATAATATAAGTAGGTAGGTATAGATGTTTGTTATTTTTGTGGACAGTTAAAGCTTTAAATATTCAGATATTAATTATTAGAACAAAGTTCTGTATAAAAATGTATGAATAAAGCGGCCTCAAAGCGCAAACATAGCTGTCCATACATTAATAACACTCATGGGTGCCCACAAACGCATGCTCTTACTGATTAATGTCGACACACCGTATAAAAGAACCACTACCAATATTTCACATCAGTACGCTGCGCTGTGACCGATTAGAAATGTCCTAATGCTCTTTTTTTTTCTTATTGGCGCGTAGCAGAAGAAAAAATAGAACCAGGTTGACCGTACGACACATCACACAAATTTTTTACCTAAACACTTTGTACAAATACTTTGAAAAGTACAGACTACGGTGCTTTAAAAGTTATTTTACCCACTTTGACTATTAATTTGACTCGAGTTTGACTTTGGCTATACAAAAAGACGCTTGCAACGCAGCAAGGCTAGCCCTTTTTTGTGAGGAAATTCCTCTATGAACACTACCCGGCCATCAAAATAGTGGTAGTCTATCGATTACTGACTACACACTTAGCATGTGTACTGTACATACACAACAAACTTTGCGACAGAGCGAGGTCAGCCTTCTTTTGTGAGAAAATTCCTTCATAGATGTACCACAGTTTCAGTATGGTGGTTATTCCACCAATTAAAAACTTCAAGTTCCGTACTTCAAATCCGAGGTCTGACGGTGGGTGTCTAAGCAGAGAAGCAGACCCTATCTGCCTTGATTTGCTTGCCTTTGAGGGTGTAATAGGTCGTCCAATATAAAAATGTTTACATTTTTTCACACTCACAATCAGAGATGACGTATCGCAATACATATAGGTACAAGTCAGACGTCGGCATTGGTCATTCAGTCACCGATACACTATACTTTAATTTATGCTCTTTAATTAGGTAAGTACGTAGGTAATGCATGCCATGTCAAGCCTGTCTAGACTATTTCGGAATGCTCTTCCTACCGAGTCAGCAAGGATCTTGGTTGGTAACGTGGAAAGTGGCTGTTTCTAAGCAGTCAGACGATAGCATTGTACAAGGCAAGCATAGCAAAGAGCAAAAGGGGTGATGTTCAAGTTAAAATCAATGCTAACGCCATTGCATGCAAACGTCTGTTACGGACCGATGGGGGGCGGGGAAGGTGGTGTTCCACTAATAACACCCTGTATAGAAGGGTGGCGCCAGAAGGGAGTCTTATAAACACTCAATGTACCTACAGACCATTGATATGAGAGGCTTAAAGACTTGTAAGTGCAATACTTTTTTGACTAATAATTCTGCTGTAAGTACACCACCTCTAAAGTAAACTAAAATGACAGCTCTATTTATATTGCTATCCCTTTCCTATTACTCCCCGTGGAAAGGGTCACCACTATAGCTGTCATTTTAGTTTAGTGTAGTGATTGTGTTACTTAAACAGAATTGAAATGTACTTATTGTAACGTTTCACAAACCTTTTGGAATATCAGGATTTAGTTTTTTGTTAGGTAGCTAGGTACATAACTATTTGAATGTAATAGTGAATTTATATTTATTTACTGATCTCTCTATTACCTATGTAGAAAGATAGGTACAAAAGAAAAAAAATGATAAAAGAAAAAAAAGATTTAAAAAAAAACAGTACAAAAACAAAGTGTATAGGGTTTTTTATTTAGTCGTACCGTAACGAATGATAACTCATTCGAATTGGGACAACAAGGAAAGGGCTATTTTTAATATAGCCTGTTCGTTATTACTCGCTTTAAACTCCATTTTCAATTTTTAAAGGGTGCGAGGGGTGAAACGCCATTCCGGCAACATGCCTGCGCCTTGGAGCAGTTTGCGAATTTATAATATTATTAATAATGTTATAAATCTTATCAAATAGGGATACCTAACTAATATAATTTTTTTTTTTTTTTAACAAAATCGATTATGTTGTGAAATAAATTGAAATGTTTTATTTAATTTAGGACAACTCTTTTTACCCGAAACTCTTTTTACCAGAAATCTTTTTTCAGCAAAGCCGAAAGGAATTTCGGCTTAGTCGTAGTCGCCCAAGTGCTCAACGTATTTTGATGAAAATTGGTACAGGGGTAGTTTGCATCCCGGGGTAGGATATAGGCTTCTTTTTATCCCGGAAAATTAAACAGTTTCCGCAGGAATTCAAAACCTCAATTCATGCGGGTGAGGTTGCGGGCATCAGCTAGTCTGCCATAATATATGAAAAGTGAAAACCTCTCGCGGGCGGGCCTTTGACTGCGATCGGTTTGTTCAGGTGCGCGGGTACCTACATGACAGACGACACCGCACAATCAGACGAGTAAGTACTTACACCGTAACACTGTGTAGACCCTCACGGATTTGATACAATTACGCCTAATGCCATTTTAGACTTGCCTTTACACAAGTATAAGGTTGCCTTTCCACTGGAGATGTGCTACGTTGCTAAGCTACCAATACGAGCGCTTCATCTAACAGCCAAGTAAATAAATCCGCCGGTGCGGTGCCGGCTGGGTTACTGGGCGGTGAATATCGCAAGCTACAAGTGTTAACCATAATTTGGCATAGTAAAAATTATAAAATGATTTAAATTATACATGCACACTGTACTTACCACGTACCTATATCTATTTGTCTACTGTGGCGGATTATAGCAAATTAAACTACTAGTTCTTTCATTGACATGGACTTTCGCAAACGCCTGCTTCTATCCAATATTAGTGATAGGTAGATGTCTGGAATAACGTAATATTATAGGCTGCTTTTTATTCCGGAAAATTAAAAAGTAGTTTCTGCGGGAATCAAAAAACCTTCGATAGAGCTAGTAAATAATAATAATGTTTTTGAAGTGAAAACTTCTTTTGGCGCGTTGAGCACTTTTTGGTAGGGGGTAAAAATGTGGAATACGCGAGATCGACACTGTTCTGCTTAAGACAAAAGGCCTTAAGTAATATAGTACATTCGTAATTAAACTTTAATGACTTAGTATTAAGGTTTATATTTGAATTTTTTTTAATTAGAAAAAATTTAAATATTCGTTTTCTCTTCTATCGGCAGTCCCTATGACTACCAATTTTTTAAAATTCAAGTAGAGTGCTTTGGAATCGTCGAGGGAATCTACTACTGCTTCGGAATGACGATTCCTACCGAGAAAAATAGATAGTGTAGATACTTATGTAACCGACTAACCGCAGTCCTAACTAACTCCTAAGCTATGAAATTCAAGCGCTGAGTTAGGTAGGTAAAGAAACTTAGGTTAGGTTATTTAGGTTTCAAGAAATCCATCGACATACCTACGACTATAATATTGTTCTTAATATTAATTATTATATTATTGTGTTTTGTTACAACAACGTTTTATGCTACTACTTACTACGTATAGATCCTTTTCTCCTTTAAATCTTAACCTCGGATCTGGTTGGTCAGAGAATCTTCTGGAATCTTTCTACCACTTGCACCGATCTCCCGATTTTTTTTCTTACAACCACTAAAACCAAGGCCACTTTCTTGCAAATTTTGAAAAGAGGAGAAAAGTTCATGTCTGTCTGTCTCTCTCTCTTATTAATCCATTGCCGGCTCACTACTGAATACGAGTCTCATCTTGGAATGAGAAGGGTTTGGTCATAGTCCTCCGCACTGGCCTCCAGATTGGCAGACTTCACACACCTTCGAAAACATTATGAAGAACTCTCAGGTACATGCAGGTTTCTTCGCGATGTTTTCCTTCACCGTTTGAAGCAAGTGATATTTAATTTAATGGAATGCCCTTCCGGCTTCCGCTTTCCCATCCTCTTTTAATATAGGTACCTTCAAATCAGGAGTGAATAGGCATCTTCTAGGCAAGCGCGCTCCACCATAAGCTGCATCACCTCTTGCATGCAAGTCAGATTGCAGCCAAGCGCTAGCCTATAGGTAAAACGTCTAAACTTCGTAAGGTTGGAGGTGCGTGCCCGGGATCGAATCCGCGGCCCCGTACGGGAGGTCAGGCGTCTTAATCACTAGGCTATCACCGCTTCTTAGCTCTAAGAAAAGTTCATGTTCTTACCTTTAGTAGTTTCCTATGATATTATGGATGAAAATCTTTAAAATTTCGCCCGTGCAAAAATTCTCACACGCTTTACATTAGTTCTCGACTGCCAAAAATGCTCGTTGAAAAAACACGAAATGCTCAGCTTTGTCCTTTTATTCATATTCATATTTAATCTGTGGGGCAAAAAACAATGATTTCACGCCAGGGCATTAACTCGTGTAGGTATAACAGAGACTAGCCCGAGTAAACAGCCGCCTTTATAACCAGGGCTGTCACCTTCAGAACGATTTAAAATCTCATTTGAATAGTTAATTTTTTAAATAAAAATTAAGTAGAAACTTGTAGCCTTATTCTGATATTAAATTAGTCAATCAATTAATCAAATAATTTATTTGCACGATTGATAGTGCACAGTGAAGGTACGAATATAAAAAAAAACTCAACAAATTACAATCCGCCATACGATAGTCATGCAAAATTTATTTTTATATGAATCTAATATCATCATTTATTCATATGATCATTGATCATAGTAGCAATCTGACAGACATTTCTGCATTTATTATGGATATCCATGAGGGGCTAATATCGACGGCTAAAACCCTGGTGACAACCCTACATTAATATTAAAATGTTGTCGATTCTATTTACAGTCATTTTACGTGTGTTTATCTTATAAATCTATTGTGTGCACGGCGGTTATATTAGAATATGGGTTTTGTGTCAATATTTACCCGCGCTTGGTTCGGCGCTGGGCCATTGCATTTAACTTGATTTACTATAGTTAACACGTCCCACCGGGCGGCAAGGCTTTTAGTTATTACTTACCATTAAATGTAGTCTTAGTTCACTGTCACCCCAAGAGATGGCGTTTCAAGTATGATTTCTGATTGGTAAGAAGAAGACTGACTAGAAAAGCGTTATACATCGTTATGTGGTTGACGGCCGATCTGCTGGAGAAACCGTTTCTCCAGCAGCGCACGTTTTCCAGCGCACGTTTTTCTTGCCACGTGGCAAGGTCTCCGAGTCTACTTGAGTGAATTTGCACTTGTCCGTCCGTCCGTCCGTCCGTCTGTCAGAGCATTATAACTTCTGAATTACTGAACGTAATAACTTCAGCTTTAAATATAATATGTAAACCAATGGCCTCCAGCCGAATATGGCTTAAAAAGTTATAAAGATCGTTATTTATTTTCAGGGGGACTCTCATAGAAGCGAATGCGAAGTAAAATATTTTTTATAGCATTACATAGGGTTGCGGTATATCATTTTAAAGATAATTAGGAATAGAGTCCAAAAATATTTTTTTTTTAATTTTTCCACTAAAAATGACGAAATGGGGGGCTTTCAAAGTGGAGATTTTCTAACGTCCAAAGTTGACCTCAGAACTCTAAATTTTCTGAAAGGCCGAGCCTGAAACTTGATCAATTATTTGAATTATATCCTGTACTTGAACAACAAATACTAAAATTAGATAAATACCTATTGTAAGGAAACGAAATTATTTAATTTTTAATGAGCTTCAGTATTTTTAACAGAACTTCACACTGATGTCAACAGATGGCGCCGCGAGGTCTCAGGAGTGAATAAGCTTAGGCAAGCGCGCCCCAAGTTCCAACCTAGACCTCATCATTGCTTTGTAGTAAGCATGATTGTCGTCAAGCGGAAGCCTATTCTGTAATTTTAAAAAAGATGGGCACCTTTAGCTTTCAGGGGGTTTCCACCGCAAAAGGGTAATGAGCGGGAAATGTCTAAGCGGAACGGACTCTGTGACTCTGACTGTGTCGACAAAATAGGTTTACACTACCTCTAGCTAAGAGTTTTGTCAGTTGCCTTGATAAGCGATGATGCTAGCTCAGTTAAGTCCTTTCTGCTACCATTTTGCTGGTGTAAGTCAAGCACTTTTTCACAGTAAGGCACGCTTGCAGAAACTCCAGGTTATCCCTTTTTTATTTATTTAACCCAAATTTAGCTGATAATCAGAGGTTAAACTAATAAATCGTCTTGCGCCACCGAGAGTTAGGAACAAACCCTGAGTTTGAGAAGTTGAGCGTCAAAACGCGAAATGAGACAATAAATATTGACAGCGTGAAATATAGATCAATCAGGCTTAGCTAATTTTAGCCATGAGTTCGTTTCTAATGGCATTTTTTACGGCATATATAAATATGGACATTCTGTCAAAACTGTGTGTCCCACTCATTACAATCCGGGTATCTTTAAATCAAGTGCGAATAGTTAATAAAAGATTTTAGGCAAGCGGGTCCCATCTTAGGCCGCAGCATCACTTTCCATCAGGTGTGATTGTGGTCAAGTGTAAGCCTATAAGCTTGACCACAATAACACGGCGGGCAGTCTTTTTTTTAAATTTATTATAATGCAAGGCAATAATATAGGCTTGAAAATATAAACACTATTTGTATTCGTAAAAACCTCTCCCATTGTACGTCTGCATAATACAATGAAGTTCATAGACTTCCTAATGAATCTGAAAAGGCTTTCGCTCACAAAAGCGTGTCTATTCGTATCATTTCGGTGGGCTGCGGCTTAGTCGTTAGTTGCTCATTATCGTGCGACAATGGACTGCGCTCGGTTAGGCATTAGAAAGCGCTAATTGCGTTACTCGCGCTTTATGCCTAGCACTCACTGGGGAGGTAGGATATAAGTTTAAATACATATTTAAAATTAATTACTTACAAACTTATTAGTTTAGGTATTAGGTATAGGAATTAGGTATTCCTAATCTTAGAGCTTGCTTAACGGTGAAGAAAAATACCGCGAGGAAACCTATACATTCCTGAGAGTTTCTCATATGAGTCATAATGTTCTCGAAGGTGTGTGAAGCCTGTCAATCCGTATATGGCTAGCGTGGTTGACTATGGTCAACCCTTCTCAGTCAAGTCACAGATAGGTACACAATCAAGGCGGTTTAGTTCATAAAAGCGTGTCTATTCGTATCATTTTCGGTGGGCTGCGGCTTAGTCGTTAGTTGCTCATTATCGGACGACAGCATACTGCGCGCGGTTAGGCATTAGAAAGTGCTAATGACGTCACTCGCGCTTTATGCCTAGCATCCACTGAAGAGGCACTCGTAGGTGTTGTTTGTATGTTTTAAAATAGCTGATGTCCGCGCTTTCATTCGCGCGGATTGACATTTTTTGGATCCCGCGGGAATATTCCGGGATAAAAAGCATATTATGTGTTATTTCAGACTATATCTGTCACCGTAAAATTGGAAACGGTTTCTATCCCGCGAGATAGTAAACTGTGGAAAGATTGTGACCCGTTCAATGTTCGAAGTATTAATTTTTGAAATATTTATTGTATATTTATTATTTACATTTTCTTGTACAGTTCGCGCGCGAGTTGAATACGAGTAAATGTATGTGTCAGAATACATTTACTCTGCATTCAATTCGCGCTTGGGTTAGGTTAGGGTGTGACAAAAATATTGAGGTAGTATTTATACGTTCTATCGGGTAGGTACCTACCTATACAATTTACTGAAAAATAATGCGTTAAATTGTAAGCAGTATGTTACGGCTCGCAATCTGTCGACAGTTTACAATCTAAATAATATATAAAAAGCGTTAGATTAAAATCTAAAGGTTTTTACAATTTTACGGTGACATATTATCATCTCTGTGTCAAATTTCATCCAGATCCGTTCAGCGGTTCTAGTATGATTGAGTTACAAACATCCATCCATCCCTCGATCCATCCAAACTTTCGCATTTATCATATTAACTAGTAGGTATAGATTATTATCACAAGAAGAATATTAACGCGGTAATAGTGGTTAAGACACCTGACCTATGGGGTCGCTGGTTCGATCCGCGATGGGCATGCACCTCTAACTTTTCGGGGCATTTGGGAGCTACGATGCCACAGACCGACACACATATACACAGACACACAGACACACAGATACAAACGTGAACTTATAAAACCCCTCTTGTTGCGTCGGGGGTTAAAAAAATAAGACTTCACAACGTCGAAGGTGCGTGAGCTGTTGAATCTCCTTTTTTCGAGGATATTCCTGTGAAGAACAGAGCGATAGCAAGTAGCAACGTATGACGTGCCGCAAATAATGCACTCGTACACGTTCCCAACGGACAAACAGACTGACATGTTTGCATTCGTGTGATTTATCAACCGCCGCGGATCAGGGAGGTCACCCCCCTCCCCCCTACTCCCCCTCCCCCAAACCAAACACGTGGCTTCACAAGTTCCCATCAAAAACGATGTATCCATTGTAAGGGAAGATTAATTTTGTTTGCCAATATATTGTGCGATACCGCGATATGTGGTTGTGGTTGTGCCTTGGTGATATTTTGGACTAGAGGATATGAAATGAAATTTATTTATTACTGAGAATATGGGATGATATAAGAGGACGATACAAGTTGTTCTTACTCATGGTTTGTCGAATTCAAGATGATAATTTTGATAGATGACAACGGGCAAGAGTACATATTATAATGAAAGTAATTAAAAAAATATTTTAAATTGATTTTTTAAACTATTTTGTTTGTAGTCATGCAGTTCAATTGCAACAATTATATTAAATAAATTAAATAACTATCTAGGTACACTATAATATTATAAATGTGAAAGTTTGGATAGATGGATGGATGGACGGCTGTTACTCAATCCTAATCTATACCTACTTCAAATAAATATTATAAATGCGAAAGTTTGGATGTATGGATGTTGGTATGGATGTATGGATGTATGGATGGATGTTTGTTACTCAATCACGCCCCAACGGCTGAACGGATCTAGATGAAATTTGGCACAGAGATAGGTTATAGTCTGGAATAACACATAGGTTACTTTTTATCCCGGAAAATTAAAAGAGTTCCCGCGGTAACTAAAACACCTCAAACCACACGGACGAAGTCGCGGGCAACATCTAGTTTCTTACAAAACATGATGGTGACAATCAGTTACGGTATCTTAAAAGTTAAAACTAAAGCTACGAGAGTTCCCAACGCGCCCTGGTCTGAGAAGAGCCCAAAACAAACTCAGTCGGGTTTTTTTTAAATTATCTTCATCTCACAAATCATCTTAAACTAAGGAAATATCAGAGCCATTAGAGCAAACTATTGCCAAGCTTGAGTTTACGTTTTACATTAACTTTGAACTTATCAAAGACATCTTCAAGTTCTCCAATATGTCTTCTGGGAGCTTATTATAGAAGCGGACACTGTTTCCAACAAATGAATTACTAGTTTTAATAAGCCTAGAAGAAGGCATTACCTACACCTACACTTTATCGTCAGCGTGGATTAAGGTTTTTGATTCCCGCGGGAACTCTTTAATTTTCCGGGATGCAAAGTAGCCGATGTCTTTCCCCTGGATACAAACTATCCCTATACCAAATTTCATCAAAATCGGTTGAAGATATTTTTTTTCCGGGATAAGTAGCTTATGTCCTTCCCCGGGATACAACCTATCCCTGTACCAAATTTCATCAAAATCGGTTCAAAAGATGGGCCGTGAAAGCGTAGCAGACAGACAGATAGACAAACAGACAGAAACACTTTCGCATTTATAATATTAGTATGGAATATGGATTAGTATGGATATGAATTTGACGTCAAAAAGTGTACCTACAGTGTACCTAATTTGAATAAAGGAATATTTGATTGATTGATTTGATCATTAGATTATGCTATTAGTTTGTTAAGTACCTAGCTACTTAGAAACAATAAATACATATCCATACTTAATATTATGAGTGCGAAAGTGTGTCTTTCTGTCTGTCTGCTATGCTTGAGCTGCCCATCTTTACCGATTTTGATGAAAGGTACAGAGATAGGTTGTATCCCAGGGAAGAACCGACATTTTTATCCCGGAAAATTATGGAGTTAATTAAAAACCTCAATCCACGCTGAAGAAGTCGCGGGAATCGTCCAGTACTACCTATTTATATATTTTTTTTAAATTACAAAAACGCAAAGTATTTGTTGATCAAAGTCAAAAGGATATCACTCACGCCCACAACAGGGCTAATATCATAAAACTCGTAATAAATGTACTCTAAATTCGTACCCGTTAAACTCTGACCGTTGAGGGGGATTACCCGGGCACTATCAGTAATTAAACAAAGGCCTGATTACCACTGATACATTACACTGAAGATAAGTTCGAAATACCGACACAGCACGGCTTCGCGCTAAGTTTTCGCAGACTTCATTTCTTGTTGAATTATTTTTTTATACTAGCTGAGTTAGTTGTGTGGCCTCCTCAAACCATGGCTTATTTCCGGTGGTAGTCTTGACGTAAGTGACACAAGTTGTCCTATGTGAAATAAATCACAGGAAATAAATAAATCATTTGTCATTTAACCGAAGAGTGACATCTTGACGTAGAATATCCAACGATTTTTCACAGTTTTTTTTTTTGCCATAGTTGGCACAGACAATATTTTTCTTTTTTAACGTTTTGTTTTTAAAAGTGTAAACTTTAACAATTTCCGATAGAGCAAAGCAGGGTCCTTATTTTAAATTGTCTCTGTCTTGGTCTGGTTCAAAGCTTCGTTACATTTTCGATATTAATTGAAGAAAGGAAGTACAACATTGAGGACGATATAATAGAGGGTATAGATGCAATCCATATTAATATTATAAAGACGAAAGTATGGCTGTCAGTCTGCTTCGCTATAACTTGTCTTTTGAAGAAATTTGGATGAAATTTGGTACAGAGTTCCAGCTGGATCCAGGCAGCCGAAGACCGTGGCTTGTGGAGGACCCTACAGGAGACCTATGTCCAGCAGTGGACGTCCATCGGGTGACGACGACGAGTGTGTTACTATCTTGGGTGTTGTAGATCAACGCCGCGACCCCATAACAGCGCAGCGAGCGTTCAACACATCCAGATAATCTGCGGATCCGGCCGAGCCCCGGGACTCAACTTAATTCAAATCTACATTAATTCATTTATTTGAAAACGAGACGGCGACACTTACGCGCCGTGATCCCCGCGCGTGGGGCGCGGATAATCTCCAAACGAATAAATTATTGCGGCAACACTGATTGTTTGCGGGCTTTGCGTTCACTGATATGCTCACTTAGGTATACCACAGCGTAAGTATACATTCATACAGGGAATCGACACGGGATCAACGCCTATTCAAATGACAGACCCTGCTACCATGACAGTTAGGTACCAATATTCTACATCAATGATGACAGTTGAAGCACCTAGAGGTACTTTACCACTTAATCCTGGATACTTATATTATAAATACGAAAGTGTGTCTGTCTGTCTGTCTGCTACGCTTTCACGGCTCATCTGTTCAACCGATTTTGATGGAATTTGGTATAGGGATAGTTGGATACCCGGGCAAGGAAATAGACTACTTTTTATCCTGAAAAATTCCCGCGGGAATCAAACAACCTTAATCCACGCGGACGAAGTCGCGGGCATCATCTAGATACCTATTAAACTCAAATATTTTTTAGTCAAATAAACTCTGAAAGTTATTTTGAATCGCCGAGTGAATCTACCACAGGTTCGGAATGTTACACCACCACCAGGTGTCGGCACCATTTACAAAATCTTCTTCAATTGACTATTCTCTGAATAAGTATACTTATGTACCTACTTATTTAAAGACGCTTGAGACTCTCTCTCTTATCATTTCTGAAGGTCGTGACCTTCCATTAATCACATAATGGCAGGGGTGTTCTTGGGATAATAATGACCCGACCTCATCGTTCTTTCTATAGCCATGATTGTCGTCAAGCGCAAGTCTAGATCCTGGAATAAAAAAATGCTTAGAGCTCCGCCTCTTCAGTCTACCTACAGGTATGCGATAAGCCTAGCGTTCATACAGTTTGATGACACTCAAATTCACTCGTTGACTTCATTTGCATGGCAATGGACGCAATTAAAAACTTTTAAAGCTGTCCAAAAAAACTGTGATCAGTGACCGAAACCTCTAGGCCCTTACAGCGGTACTTTTAATATTATGCTATTTAGGGTTCCTTCCCGAAAAGTAGGATTGTTAAAAAACCAACTCGGTAACTACATGGGTGTTTTCGGTAACGAAAACGAACTCATTTGCAGCTCTGTGCTTCACATCTAAAAATAATCGTTACAAACCTAAGAGCTAAAATCTAGACTCAGTCCTCACACATATATTATAGTAGGTATCTACTCTCAGTAGGGCCTATGCGTAAGGACTTGGGAATCCACCGCTCAAACTCTAACTCAAATGTTAGTTAATCGACTAGAGTTTGACAGGTGATTTTGAATCGTCGACTGAATCTACCACTGGTTCGGGATGCCATTCCTACTGAGAAGACCCAGCAAGAAACTACATGGTTGCTCTTTTGAAAAAAATATTTACAATTACAGCAATGTGTATACACATTGCTGCGTTTACGACTGCTTCGTTGGTCTAGCGGTTAGCATAGTCGACTGCGGATCACGAGGTCCTGGGTTCGATTCCCGGTCGGGCATAAAAAATTGTTAGATATTGGGTTTTTCAATTAAGAAATTCTCAGTGCCAGCCCGGAGTTGGAAGTTGGCGGTGTTTCACCCCCGTGCCTCGGAGAGCACGTTAAGCCGTCGGTCCCGGTTATTATCACTAACATGATAATAGTCGTTAAAGCCCGCCAACCCGCATTGGAGCAGCGTGGTGGGTCTAAGCTCTAATTCCCTCTCTCCTATGAGAGTGGAGGCCTGTGCCCAGCAGTGGGACGTTAATAGGCTGTAGTGGTATCGAGCGAGTCAAATCCATGCTCTTTTATCATTTACATAACCTTCAGTATAATAAGCTTTTTTCAGGCAGATACTTTTAATGGATTTCTTAAACTTGTGTAAAGTCAAGTTTAAGAAATAAAAAAAATTGAGTTTCGTAATTAGATGGTGCCGAATTAATTGTATTGTTTTTGTGGTTGCATAGAACTTGTTATTTTCAACAAGAATTTATATATACTCGTATATCGAATCGTCGAGCAGTCGTATATGTAGGTATGTATCATTAACGTCCGGAGTAGCGAGTTGCTAGAAGCCGCTGGAACTTGGAAGCAAGCGGCACAAGACAGTGTACTGTGGATCCATAAAGGAGACCTTCGTACAGCAGTGGACGATCTATCGATTGAGACGACGACTATGGTACGGAACCTAGTGCACGAGACCGGCTCGCACTTGGCTTGTTTTTTTAATTAGTATCATTTTTTCACTTCTCAATATTATAAAGCAAGTAATTAAATTGTTAATGCGGTCTCTATATTTACATAGTCACGCGTTAGGGAAACGACGGCTATTGCCAGGTATCTTATCCAGGTATCAGGAGGTATCTTACTATAAGAGTGTGCAATTGTGTATTTGACAACTTTCAAATTAGCAACTCTTCAATGGCAGTGCTAAAGCTAAAAACCATAGAGGCATAAAAGCATTGCTTACCCAGTTGTAATAACTAAATATCATCCTCAACACCATTATTACAACTCATTGCCGGCTCACTGGTGAGCACGAGTCTCTTCTCGGAATGAGAAAGGTTTGGCAGAGTCCACCACGCTGGCTAAGTCTGAATTAGCAGACTTCACACACCTTCGATGACATAATGAAGAACTCTCGGGCATGCAGCTTTATATACGATGTTTTTCCTCACCGTTTGAAGCAAATGATATTTAATTTCATAAAACGGACATATCCGTTAGCCCGGTTATCGAAACCACGATCCCGTATCTCGGGGTTAGCCTCACATTAGCGCCAGCCTTAAGTACCACAAATCGCGACTTTATTCTACAAAAGTGATCAATAAATCTCCCACTGCGCAGGTTCAAGCTTCTATTTAGCAATATTACACACACACCGCCAACACTCAAAGCGCGAGCACTACACGTCTTATCACTGCATCGCGCGAGAATGCGCCAACACCCTTTCACCACTGATATACCTATCGCAGACTGACCAACAATATGCACGAAATAATTTCTCACAGGTTATTTAATTCAATTAAAAGAATTAAAATTAAAAAAAGTTTAAAACATTAAAATATAAGTTTTGTCTAACAACAATACCATTGAGTATTTTTGAGGACCGAGAGTGACACAGGCTACCATTTATCCCGGAAAGTTAAGAAGTTCCCGTGGGAATTAAAAAACTTCTTCGACGCGGACGAAGTCGTGGGCGTCAGCTAGTAAATAAATAAAAAACCATTTATTCAACCAGATAATATAAGGACATCAAAAATAATATAATCTAGTTACTTAAAAAATTACAAACTCTTTAAAAAGTTCAAAGTTATTCGTTAGTTACGGTGTTTATATATTTAGGTAATCAAGGAACAAGAAGCTTAATTCGCTATAATGCGCTAAAACATACAAACCTATGTGGTACAACGTGCAGTATGTGATAATATGCACCGCTCAGCCTATATACATGCAGGAAAAGCCAGCAACCAAGCAAGCAATGCCTACACAAGTATACACAGCACCATACAACACAATATTTATCGTAATCAAATACAGGTGAGTGCGTTTATTTACAATCAAGTAATCATAAATTAATAATCTAGTAATTTAAGATTCCTGAGTGGCTGGCATCATCCTCCTGTTGAATGAAAAGGCTTGTTGCATCAAGAATACCACAAATTAACCACGCAACTCTTCTATAGATCACTCTTAAACTGTAAGGTTTACCTACACCTGCATCGATCAAAAAGTTGCGCCATGAAACGGATAGAGCCCACATTGGATAGCGCAGCATTGGCAGACCACTTACTCGTTGTGTAACTATACGTATCTTACTATTCAGGGGAAAATAATTTAGTAATAAAAAAAAAAAAAAAAAAAAAAAAAAAAAAAAAAAAAAAAAAAAAAAAATTAAAATATATTATAATGATAAAATAATAGTAAAATAATATTAAAACAATAATACAATAATAGTACATACTATATATATGTACATAGTATATATGATCTAATCGAGGGTGCATGGAAGCTTACTAATGAGCTTCCCGGCGTCCGGTCCACTCGGTGGGACGAGCACTAGATGATTCTCAGCCGTTTGGGCACTGATTCACACGCATGTTGTGCCAATATTGTATTGCGTACAAGCTAGTTGTTGGATGCCATCTGGTAAGGGAGCCTTAGTACTTGTACTTCGTGAACCTGGCTGGATGGCGTCCTACGATATTCAATCTACCTATGGTGGATTAATAACATATATAAATATAGCATTTTACATATATACCCATAACATACAATTATCATTGCAGGTTGAGTTGGGCCTGTAGAATATATCACTCGCTTCGGCGATGCATCGGCACGGCTGGTTCTGTCTTGATGTTTACCTCGGTAGGACGTCAAGATGGGATAGGTTGTTGTTGAACCAGAGAGCTTGCTTTCTGTGCTTAGTACACTTCGTGTACATTTCTATGTTCTACAGTACGTCTGATTTTACCATGCGATTTTATTGTAACAACATACCTATTATATGAAATTACGATGTTTGCTATGGTCGAACGATAACTAACTATTATATAAAATTACTACGATGTTCGCTATGATCGAACGATAACTAATCATGGTTGATAGGACTCTGTTTACTATTACCAATATCAAACTTACTTCCAAACAATGTTCTACTACCCATGATGGTTGCGCGCTATATTTGACTAATATACTATAACTGAAGGTTGCATCACGCCTGTGGACTCTGTTTCGTTGCGGCGAACATCCCTGCAGTGCGCCTGGTGTATCCTTGAAACCTATTACAGGTATATGTGGGATTACACCACTTTAAAAATGTAATTACCCAGCTTTATGCTGACATAAGTGGAACGCACCACTCTAAAGTACACTCGTGTACGTTGCGCTATTTCGCGGTTGATGCCTAGTGGTTGGGGGGGGAGGCTTGTTGGCTTTTGGTATTTTATGAGGCTTATTGGCCCATGTTCTCATGTATCGATATGTCTTTTGGAATACCAAGAGTGGGAAGAAGACTACCGTTGATGGCGGGGCGGAGCCAGTCAACCATCATATATTTTGTTAGTTAAAGTATATGATGCCAAACAAAGCACCTTCCTTTATAAAAGGAAGATGCTTGCCACTAGGGATAATTAGCTTCACCACTGTGTGACCTTATGGAATCTTATGGAACAACTTAAATGTATGTTACATAAGATAGAAATCGAAACTCTGAGTGACTATCCATATATAAGGTCAACTCTCTTGATTTTAAATATATTTCGCATAGAAATATAATATGATTGATCCTATACATAAGACTGACTTATTGTGTATGTTAAGAGGCAAACATAAATCTGGCTTGCTGTGTATGTTAATAGGCAAAACATTAAAACGAACAAAGCGCAGTATACTTGAACAGGATCGCATAGCAAAAATACACCTCTAAAAGTGTGTCATGGTTGTATACTATTTAGATACTCGAACACGTTAAATATAAAACTCTCATATAAAACGTGTGTCATAGTTGTATACTAGTTCTATACTCGATCACGTAACAAAGCACTTGCCTTCACTTTGTTGATTTATACTTGATCATTTTTACAACTTTTCTATAACTCGAACGCGTAACTTAAGCCAGTCTTATGTAAACTAAATTCATTGAAATCGGTTCTTAAACTAGTCGTTGGGTTGATTGAATTCGAAGCTTCTGAAACTCTAAAAGATCTTGGATTATTATGGACGCAACGATGATGAGGGTTTTACTGCTAGATGATTCATGAGCCATTACAAAGAAACATTGAGTTTTATTAGTAGAGAAAGGTATAGATGCTTAGGGACCCCGTCAGGTTAGTTACAATATGGTGCCATGACCAGGATACTTGGTTCAAGGCAAGTTATCTCATGGGTCCCGGTTAAAGTAAATTAGATAGGCTAACTAAAGTAGGCGAAAGCCTACAATATGTTGACCGTGAAATGGAAAGAGTCAGAGGAAGCTTTCGAGTTCAAAAAGACCTAACGACTGGTTGACGGGAGATTGTATAGAAGGTGATATGAAGCAACACGAGATAAAGGACGTGCAAATGTCTTATGGACAGGGGGTTGTGTGATGTTGTATGGAAAGTGGAAGGAGCAACACGAGATAGAGGATGTGTAAACGTCTTATGGACAGGGGGTTGTGTGATGTTGTATGGAAAGTGGAAGAAGTAACAAGAGTTAGAGGATGTGTAAACGTCTTATGGACCGGGGGTTGTGGTGTCTATGTGTGAGAGTTTGTCTTATTATTGGGAGAGTGTGCTGTTAAGCGTTGAAAAATAATTAGAGTGAATGAAGTGTAATATAGAAAAATGTAAGTTTTATGAGTAAAGCTTTGGAGGGCTGAATTGAACTGAAGAGTTATAGAACAAGAATTCTTTGTAGTAATTAGTTGTCTAAATAAATTTGGAACTTATTTACGACGATCAAAGGTAGTTATAAAAACAGATCATAAAGGTTATTATTTGTAAAACATGGAAATTGTTTAATAGTAAAGTCACACGTTGGCTGTTTTATTTAGAACAAATTAATTTGAAATAGAACATTATCAGGCAAGGATAATTTGTTTGCTGATATCTTATCCAGGTATCCGGCCGATAGTTATAAAATTCAAAAAGGAAATTCTATTATGCCTGGAAGTTACTATTTATGTAAAGTGAATAACATGCTTAATTCAAAGATTAAGACTTTACCTCAATTGCATAAAAAAAAAAAAAAAAAAGAGATATAGGAATACAAAAGTATTAGTGGATATAGTGTGCTCATTATAAAAATAGAAATATATAGTGTCATTGTGTAAAATAGAACTAACCAAGGAGATATAGTTTATTTGCCAAATTGTTTACAAGGAGAAGTTGTTAGAAAGAAAGAAAGAGCGGTTATTTGTTACTGCAATATAATAATTATAGTAGAAAGGAATGTGTCAGAAATACGAGTTATAATTACGTTCCAAAAATGGACTACATTCAGCATTTTATTGAGACTCTGGTACGAGCACAGGCACAACGGTGGTCTTCCGGGGATCCACAGTTTCGCATGAATTATAGTAGAAATAAAATTATTTACGAAGAGAAGTTAGGAAATTCAAAATCGGTTAGAGTAGCGTATCGAGATTAAACAAGCTGTTGAACAAATTCATATAGCAATGGGTCATAGCATCATCAGTGGCCGATTCCATACTATATACATTGTGAGTAGACGGGTAAGAAGAATGCTGTACAGAATCACAGAAATATAATTTGAGTTACAATCACGTTAATTTTTACTTCCAACTAGCACTCCACCGAACACGTAGTTTAAATCGCGTGATGCAAATGGATTTCTTCGCGATTCACCACGCGCGAGTCGCTAGCGCTCGGAATTCTTCCGGAGTGTCAAAAAGCGTTAGTTGTCAAATTCCACAGAATAAAGACGAATGTCGGATGCGCTCCGTGTCGTTCTAAAAATATCGACGCGTCGTAAGATATAAAGTTTGGGAAATTTAAAGGCTATTATTAGGAATTGGCGTATTTGTAAACTCGCTAAAAAACGATAATGTAATAAAGTAAATAGGACTTTGTGAATTTTAATAAAAGATGACGTAGGTGAATTTGTTATGGCTGACTTATATGGAACATTATTAGTAGGACTATTCAGATATACATACATTCTAGGAGTATAAGATTTTTTTTAGTAAATTTATAAAATTATATGCATTATGAAAAGCTACGGGTTAGTTTTGTTTAATAAAACTGAAGCATTTTAATAATTAAAATAAAAGGTGAGACTTATAATGGTTCTCAATTCATTAGTAGGGCATTTAAGGAAGGTCTTGAGTCGTCTTGGAATTAAGACGATACACATTATAGTGAGGAATCCACGGTTTAACGCCAGTGAACGAGATAATAAAGAATTAGGAAGATAGATTGTTTAAAACTTATTGTCATAAAAAGCATAACATTTGAGTAGGGATTTATCCAAGATAAAAGAATTATATAATAATACGTTACATGATAGGATACACCAAATGAAGTTTTAAACTGGAAAAGTACAAGATTAACAATTTACAGTTAGGTTACAAGTTAGGTTAAATTCAAAATAAGTAAGTCACTTGAGGAACGAGAAATATATTAAACATCGTAAAATTAATTGAATTCCAAGTAGATTTAGTGAAAATTGGAAGAATATGAATAATTCTAAGGAGCAAAAGTGTATATTTTAGGAAGGTAAATGTACGCACATTGGAATAAGTTGTAAGTTGAAAGAGGAAATAAATGGAGATATTGAGAGAAAGACGAAGTAAAAGATGGAGTATGTAGGGGGAGTACAAGTGAAGATGTTTAGCAAGGTATTTTACATGCATATTGGAATTAATTGTAATTGGAAGAGGTAATAAGAGTAAGTAAAAGATGGAGTGTTGTGAAGAAGAACAAAAGCGAGGGTGTAAGCATATGCTCAGGTCTGCTTAATGTAAGAAGGAGCGAGTTCTAGTCATAAAATCATATCATCGAAGGGTGGTCGATGATCGTCAAATGGTTAGGATACTATGTAGTGGTATTTTGCTACTTATATATATTAGGGAAAAGGCAATATAATTAGGAATAGAATAGTTAGTAGGGCTCAACATATGAGATAGGGGATTATCAAGTTTGAGAAGTGTAGAGAATGTGTCATGTTTGACAACAAAAAGCTGTAATTACGTCATAAAATCATAAAATCGGGGGGTTGCCGATGGTTGTCTAATAAAAACACTTATGAAGATGTCATGATTAAAAGAAATAAGAAAATAGTCAAGAATACTGATTTTATGCTTTGTATTATTTTTTATGATGTATGTGTGCATAAAAGTATGGATGGGAAGAGCAAAATGAAAGAATTGAAGGAAGGTTAGGGTAAGTAGTAGCTATGCTACAAAAGCTATTGATGTGGTTTTGACACGTGTCATCAACGAAAATTAATAGGTAATGGTTTGAATACGTGAATTGTAGAAGGAAGAATAGGAAATAACGTAGTCATGATAATTATGGGTTATAAAGATGAAGATAGGATTAGATAAGATTAAAGCTGTTATGAAATTGTAGACGCTGGGGGTTGCCATGTTTGTACGTATAAAATATTACAAAGAGTTCTTACTAAAGTAAATTCTGTTCTGCATGCTGCATAGAACAACTATTTGCACGCATCACAGAATTTAGGGGGTTGAATGTAACTATACGTATCTTACTATTCAGGGGAAAATAATTTAGTAATAAAAAAAAAAAAAAAAAAAAAAAAAAAAAAAAAAAAAAAAAAAAAAAAAAAAAAAAAAATTAAAATATATTATAATGATAAAATAATAGTAAAATAATATTAAAACAATAATACAATAATAGTACATACTATATATATGTACATAGTATATATGATCTAATCGAGGGTGCATGGAAGCTTACTAATGAGCTTCCCGGCGTCCGGTCCACTCGGTGGGACGAGCACTAGATGATTCTCAGCCGTTTGGGCACTGATTCACACGCATGTTGTGCCAATATTGTATTGCGTACAAGCTAGTTGTTGGATGCCATCTGGTAAGGGAGCCTTAGTACTTGTACTTCGTGAACCTGGCTGGATGGCGTCCTACGATATTCAATCTACCTATGGTGGATTAATAACATATATAAATATAGCATTTTACATATATACCCATAACATACAATTATCATTGCAGGTTGAGTTGGGCCTGTAGAATATATCACTCGCTTCGGCGATGCATCGGCACGGCTGGTTCTGTCTTGATGTTTACCTCGGTAGGACGTCAAGATGGGATAGGTTGTTGTTGAACCAGAGAGCTTGCTTTCTGTGCTTAGTACACTTCGTGTACATTTCTATGTTCTACAGTACGTCTGATTTTACCATGCGATTTTATTGTAACAACATACCTATTATATGAAATTACGATGTTTGCTATGGTCGAACGATAACTAACTATTATATAAAATTACTACGATGTTCGCTATGATCGAACGATAACTAATCATGGTTGATAGGACTCTGTTTACTATTACCAATATCAAACTTACTTCCAAACAATGTTCTACTACCCATGATGGTTGCGCGCTATATTTGACTAATATACTATAACTGAAGGTTGCATCACGCCTGTGGACTCTGTTTCGTTGCGGCGAACATCCCTGCAGTGCGCCTGGTGTATCCTTGAAACCTATTACAGGTATATGTGGGATTACACCACTTTAAAAATGTAATTACCCAGCTTTATGCTGACATAAGTGGAACGCACCACTCTAAAGTACACTCGTGTACGTTGCGCTATTTCGCGGTTGATGCCTAGTGGTTGGGGGGGGAGGCTTGTTGGCTTTTGGTATTTTATGAGGCTTATTGGCCCATGTTCTCATGTATCGATATGTCTTTTGGAATACCAAGAGTGGGAAGAAGACTACCGTTGATGGCGGGGCGGAGCCAGTCAACCATCATATATTTTGTTAGTTAAAGTATATGATGCCAAACAAAGCACCTTCCTTTATAAAAGGAAGATGCTTGCCACTAGGGATAATTAGCTTCACCACTGTGTGACCTTATGGAATCTTATGGAACAACTTAAATGTATGTTACATAAGATAGAAATCGAAACTCTGAGTGACTATCCATATATAAGGTCAACTCTCTTGATTTTAAATATATTTCGCATAGAAATATAATATGATTGATCCTATACATAAGACTGACTTATTGTGTATGTTAAGAGGCAAACATAAATCTGGCTTGCTGTGTATGTTAATAGGCAAAACATTAAAACGAACAAAGCGCAGTATACTTGAACAGGATCGCATAGCAAAAATACACCTCTAAAAGTGTGTCATGGTTGTATACTATTTAGATACTCGAACACGTTAAATATAAAACTCTCATATAAAACGTGTGTCATAGTTGTATACTAGTTCTATACTCGATCACGTAACAAAGCACTTGCCTTCACTTTGTTGATTTATACTTGATCATTTTTACAACTTTTCTATAACTCGAACGCGTAACTTAAGCCAGTCTTATGTAAACTAAATTCATTGAAATCGGTTCTTAAACTAGTCGTTGGGTTGATTGAATTCGAAGCTTCTGAAACTCTAAAAGATCTTGGATTATTATGGACGCAACGATGATGAGGGTTTTACTGCTAGATGATTCATGAGCCATTACAAAGAAACATTGAGTTTTATTAGTAGAGAAAGGTATAGATGCTTAGGGACCCCGTCAGGTTAGTTACAGTTGGCCGGATGGCTGTCATCAAACGAGTCGCAGGGAGCTTTATAGACCACGCAATACCTCGGCTTGTGGAAGACCCAACGTCTAGCAGTGGCCGTCTATCAGTTGATGACGATGGAATTTAGGGTTCAGTCCGATTCAAACCTTATCGGAAGTTAGCCGCGAGTGTAGGTTCAGTAAGTCAACTGAACTGTCCCGCTGATACCTAATATTGTATTATGCGCATCGAAATGCACGATGTTCGTCGATGTTGATGTGAAGTCATAAAGTTTGAATGGGCCTGTAAACTGATTATCTTCAACTGTGTAGTATATCAGTGGTAGAGATGCCTTTAATTTATACCTCGTTTTAAATCGTTGTTAAGATATTCGCCTTTTTTCAATTATCTGCGTGGATCTGAGCGCGCTACCACAGGCTACCAACAACTGCGCGAAAAGCTCGAGCATGTTAGGAGTGGCTCATTTTGAAAAAAAGGCAAATAACTTACCGCTTTAAAGGGCATTCATTTATGACTAGCTGTTGTACGCGACTTCGACTGAGTTAATTTAAGCCAGGAGTAGTTACATTGTTACATTTTCTGAAGTGTAAACTTATTTAGCCGCGTTGAGCACTATTTGGTAGGGGTAAACTTGTGAAATCGCGTCACCGACATGCACGCGTTGTTACGAAGACAAAAGGTCTTAAATATAAATATACTACATTCGTAATTAAAAACTTTAATGCCTTATTTTTTTAAATTATTTTAAATACTAAAATTCTAAGCTATAAGTTCACTTCACTTCTATCGGCAGTCCCTACGACTGGCAATTTTTTTTTGCTTTACCAACTACTTTACCCTTCCCTATATCCTAACAATATTAGTAAGATCAAATTATCAAAACTAAAGTTAAAGCCAGGTTTAACGATACAAAAAATGATTGCGATTGCCTCACTTAATTAAATTAGATTAATCTTTATTTAAGTTGCCAGTTACGTAAAACTTCAGATTAATAGTTCCA
Source organism: Erebia aethiops (assembly GCA_923060345.2). Lineage (NCBI taxonomy): Eukaryota > Metazoa > Arthropoda > Insecta > Lepidoptera > Nymphalidae > Erebia > Erebia aethiops. Next base: position 19,685,578 of record OV281079.1, on the reverse strand, counting down.
GCTAAAGAATAACTTTCCAAGATTTAACTAATTCACCAAGTGAGCGTATCTAGGTACATCCAGCGCTCAAAAGTTACCTCGGATTAATAAACTCGCAAAACAACAAACTTTGTCGTGTTTGTCTTTCTTGGAGGTTTTAATTCAGTGGCGCCATCTGGTGGTGCACTGCATTCCGAACTCGGGGTCCGACTTTATAATTTTCTTTTCCTTTCTTTCTTTCGTCACCTCAACCGTCTTGCACAGAAAGGTCACAGGCTCTCGGCACCCGCGAAGACGATTTGGAGAAGACCATCGACGCAGCTTCCGAGTCTGACACATCACTGTACTAATAATACCTGTGCAAGTTCCTCACTGGCTCCGACTCACCCGTTTAACCTCTACTAGATAGTCAAGGGTAGGCGAAGATACACAGCTATAGACTGACCTGAGGACATGGTGGAGTATAATATGGAAGGGCAATTTACCTCCAACCCACGGGCCGATGACGACACCGTGTCCATGACACCACGCGGCGATCGCACAATAGCTAGAGGACTTCCTGTAGAGCTCGAACCCTCCGCTTCGGGGAGACGGTTTCATCTCCCCGTCTGAGCTGAGGAAGGCCGTCTTCTGACTTTCCAAGAGGAAGGCGCCAGGCAGCGATGGTATCCCTATCGCCGCACAACAGCAGCTGCCTAGACTCTTCTAGTACTCCTCGTCTCACTGGCGAGACTCTTCCAAGACAATATACTCCGCACCCAATAGAACCTAAGTGGCTGCAGTGTTTTAGCTATCCTATGCTTTTGACAAAAATACTTATTAAATAAGTACATACATATTATGCGCTAGTTAATTTGATTTGTAATCAGTATTTTTCATATTATGTGTCTAATTAATATGCATTATTTATAATCAGTATGCAAACTAATATTCAATTGCGTTCAAAACACTAATTAAACGCTGCCATGCCGGGCCGACTGAAAATGCACGCACGCGATTGGATGACCATGTCACGTGTCTAGCGCCCTCCCACTGCCAATTTTTCATTTTTGTAAATGCGAGCACCTATGTAATAGAATGGTATCGATATGATTTTACTGCTAGCCATTAGTATAATCTTGCAAACCAAGTAATTATTTGGCATCGTAAATATTTATTTTGCAGATACACAATTTATCAAGCAGACAGAATAATTATTATCTACAATTTGCCATTGCAGATACTTTTAAGAAAATGAAGTGTCGTTTATTGCTAACCGAAACATTTTATGCTAACCAAATGATTTTACTGCAATTTGTGATTATGCCAGTTTTATATGACGTACTTACCTACCTTGTCGTCTCTAAAATAAGGATTATAATTCTGAAACAAGAGCGACAACAATATCAAAACAATACTGCTTTATGCGATGGTAGTATTGCCCCCTGAGCTTGTCCAACAAAACTCTGAGGACAACGATCGCTTGTCGAGTCCCGAGAGGGTGACTTCAATGGCGGCGGGGGGAGGGGTAGGTGTCGCTATAGCCGTAACCTAACACCACTCAATGCGTGTCTAAATCCACCGAAGCCAATAAATCACACGTAGGCAAACTTTCCGAGGGCTTTAGACCCTATGCACACTGACACTTTTCAATTGACACGAGAGTGATGACGCGGTATAATGTGTACATACTGTATCATTACCTAGTGTGTGTATGTTTTAATTTTGTTTACAGCCTCGTAATTATCATACAAGTACTTTAATGTTTGCGTGGATGGATGGCTTATAAAAATTAAAAATCCCATGGGAACTGTTAGTTTTTTCTGGAATAAAAAGTAGTAAGTGTATGTCCGTCCCGGGATGTAAACTATCTCAGTAGTCAGTACTGTGTACTGGGAATAGAGGGACGAGTGGCCTAGTTGCATCAGCGCTTATCAGTCGATTGCGATGTTAAGCAACGTTGAACCAAGTCGGTAACTGGATGGGTGACGGTATTTGGAAGTCCGAATTTGGCCTCCCGGAGAGCAAGTTAAATCGCCGGTCCCGGTTATTATCACTAACATCGGATAATAAATCTTAGTAACCTGAGAGTTGAAATAGTTACTCTTAGTCGAGTCTTCGGAAAGACCTGGGAACCGCACTATTATCCCAAGAAAACCCCTGCCATTATGTGATTAATGGAAAGGTGTCACGACCCTCAGCAATGAGCAATAGGTATAAGACGTAAAGAGAGATGTAGAAAAGAATCTCCTTAGACTGTAATATAAGTATTATTCTGCATCGAAATGCACAATACTCAATTTGTTTATTTAATTCTAGCTGATGACCGCGATTTGGTCCGCTTAGATTGAGGATTTTTGCCGCGGGAAATCTTTAATTTTCCGGGATGAAAATTAGCCTATGTGTTATTCCAGACTATAATCTATCTCTGTGCCAAATTTCATCCAGATCCGTTCAGCCGTTGGGGCGTGATTGAGTAACAAACATCCATCCATACATCCAAACTTTCGTATTTATAATATTAAGTATAGATATAGATTTATTCTGCCTCGTTGGTCTAGCGTATCTCGGAAAATTAAGGAGACAAAAAAACAAAAAAACCTTAATCCACGCGGACGGAGTCGCAGGCATCAGCTAGTAAGGATTATAATTTTGCAATACGAAAATCAACAGTAATAAACAATATGGCTTTATGCGTTGATAGTATGGCCCCTGAATGCTGCTATATTGATAACACAGTTAACACAAGTTGTATAATATGAAGTCCATAAGTAGGGCAGTTTTATCCCAGTCGAGCAACGCGCCGCATTGTTGGGTAGTATAATTGAAGAGCTGCCGGCCAATGATACAATTCAGTACAGAATCCAGCCCATGACAAGAATTGTTATTTGCATAAATACAGTATGTTCTGAAAATATACGAATTGTATATCCATACTACATATATGCGATAGTGTGTATGTCTGTCAGCTACGCTTTCACGGCCAATCTTTTCAACCGATTTTTATGGAATTTGGTACAAGGATAGGTTGCATCCCGGGAAAGGGCAGGCTGCTTAATATAAAGGAAAATTATTTGATTCCTTCCCGTGGGAATCAAAAAGTTTAATCCACGTGGAGTAAGTCGCGGGCATTATCTAGTTGACTTATAATTATATCAACTAGATTTACTAGATAATTTCGTGGAAGAAGCATGAAGCGGTGACAGCCTAGTGGTAGTGGCCCGGCTTCCTATTCGGGTGGTCGGGCGGTCGCTCCCCGGGCAAGCACCTCCGACTTTTCGAAGTTAAATAAGGTTTCTGAATTTCTGAATTTTCCCTGGTCTGGCCTGGTGGGAGGCTTTGGCCGTGGCTAGTTACCACCCTACCGGCAAAGTCGTGCCGAAAAGCGATTTAGCGTTCCGGTACGATGCCGTGTATAGAAACCGAAGGGGTGTGGGTTTAATATAGTTAGCTGCCATGCCCCTAACAGGTTAGCCCGCTACCATCTTAGACTGCATCATCACTTACCATCAGGTGTAATCGCATTCAAGGGCTAGCTTGTAGTGGATAAAAAAAAAAAGCTTTGTGAGGAAACCTGCATGCCTGGAGTTCTTCATAATGTTGTCATACGGAACATAATGTCATTCATGAATTCTTTGATTAATTAGTTAATTCATTAATTCATTCATTCATCATGAACTTGTGTAAAGCCAAGAGGTTTGTTTACACACGGGACACCCTGTAACATACGCTCAACGAAGTTGCAGCGTTTCTAACAAGCTAACTTGAGTTCGCATGGGGCATGGCAGAGAAAATCGCCAGTAGGATACGCGGCTCAAAGGCACCGAATCAATAGTTGGCAAAGTCGTTAAAACGCAGCCACTTTCCATGCCTCATTAAATTTCTTTTGATTTCCTATTCCGCCCCTCCCTTACACTGCTAAGCTGAGAGCTGGTGGACATCAGTATTATTTGACAATTAATCCATACTTACCCATACTAATATTAGTATGGGTAAGTATGGATTAAGAAAACGCGGATATCATCTAGCTTATAATATTATAAGCTAGATGATGTCCGCGTTTTCTTCGTTCATATCCATATCCAACGTCCATATCCATATCGAACTTCGTTCGCGTGGATATGGACGTTACTTTTTATCCCGGAAAATTGAAGAATTCCCGCTGGAATCAAAATAGCATTTCCTTCTAAAAAAAGGAGCATTTAAAATATTCGCTCGAGTATAACTCTTGCCGCATCGCGTGAAATTATATAAATCAAACCAGCGATATTATTTTCGCGCGTATTTTATTCGCGAGTGCGTACACCTCCATTTCTATTGTTACAGAACAGTGTCGCAGTGTGAACGTATCCTTAAACTTGTAATTTGAGCTGTGAAATTTAGTTGCCTATTACATCCATCAGTTCTTTGACTGTAAACACCCTTAGTAGTAGTGAAAAATTGGAGTACTTGTTTTATAAAGGCGGGGGAGGTCCGGGCATAATTCACAAAAACCGGGAACATGTAATGCTCAGCGCCTGAGCGGGACATAATCAGCCCGAAACTAAATTTAATGCTAATAGCTCTAGTATATTAATAAAAAAATACGCACGGGTTACGTGTCCGTGTGTTGAATTCCAGAAAATTTCTTAGTTGTTAATTTGCTTCGTTGACCATTGATAGGGTTTCCTAGGAACGTATTGTCGCGATCGTAGAGACCGAAATGTAGTGTCGAGTCATCATATTTACTATCATCAATTCATTGCGGCAACGTATTCGCGGCGAGCTAGTATAGTCTCCAACTACATAAAATTCACCTGCTGTACCTATTTACAATTATAATTATAATGATTAAATATTAATAAGTCGTATCACTAATATAATTACAATGGGTGACTTTATAACGCGATGATACCCGGATGGATCGCGGAGTGAGACACAAGTTAATATCGCACGTCTGAGGGTGAAGACGGTGCGGTGTCAACTTGTGTCTCACTCCGTGATCCATCCGGGTATCATCGCGTTATAAAGTCACCCATTGTAATTATATTAGTGATACGACTTATTAATATTTAATCGTAGTGTTATATTATTATAATTATAATTACCTACTGTAGCCGTGAGATTGTTCAGTCTTCAAACATAAATTAAAGACCTGCTACTAAGTGGATGTTTCCTTATAATTAATGTTCAAATACACATCCACTAAAGAATTTTAGGGTAGACGTACACAGGTACGTTTTAAACAAGTATGCAAATTAAAAAACATTTAATTACCATGTTTGGGTCCATGTATATGTATGTGGAAGCTCTTTTTCAAAAACAAAAAAAAATATCGGTCACGGATCTTATTTCCCTCAGAGTATTTCGCATTGTAATATTTTTGATACTCTCGAGTGAATTTTATTTTGTATATTTTTTTTATATCTTCAGGTGGTCAGGTCAGTCTATCAGGTGGGTACCTGAAATTACTTAATTGGTCTAAGAAGTGTATTTTTTTTAACTGGGACAGTACGGGGAAAGCCGAAACCAAAGGAGATTCAGGAAAACTGTCTTAGGATTAGGATTTTTTTTTGTGAAAATAATTTTGGCAGTCAATTTTTTTTCAACAGCCCTCTCGAACGTTTTCTGTTGCTTCAGTGTAGCCAGTATTTAAAAACGATAACTAATCAAGTTGTACTAGATACGAAAATCCCGCGGACAAAGCCATGGAAATAGCTAAAGCTCGAGAGTTAAATAAAAGCTGCCAGGGCTGGCCACTTGCCGGCGTTATTTAAAGCGATTCTAATTATGTTGAGAGCAGATGGCGATTGCGCCGGCCTCTTTACTGTAGGCTCTATCCGCCATGTTGATGACCCTATAATTATGTTGGTCTAGTGGTTAGCATGTTCGATTGCGACCGACAAGGTCCCGGGTTCGAATCCCAGGTCGGGCCAAGTAAGTAGTGGGTTTATCTGACAAGCAATTCTCAGTACTAGACCGGAGTTAGGAAGTTGGCGCTGTTTCTACCCCTTGCCTTGGAGAGCACGTTAAGCCGTCGGTCCTGCGGCTAATCTCTCTCCGGTCATGTCGCATTTTCCATTCCATCGGGCTAGGAGACTAAAGGAACAGAGAGTGCACCTGTGTATGCGCACACACCTGTCTTGTGCGCTATAATATCTTCAGCGCAGATGGGTAATCTCTCTGGAGATAGGCCGCCGTGGCCGAAATTCGGTCGGGAGGACATTATTATTAATCATACCTACTTTGTATGGCGCATAAATAAGGCAAACCTTTACTATTATAATATTATAAATGCGAGAGAGGATGGATGGATGGATAGATGCATACCGGCAAAGACATTCCGCCAAGCGATTTAGCGTTCCGGTAGGATGGCGTGTAGAAACCGATTGGGGGTATGGGTTAAATATAACTGCCATACACCAACAGGCTAGCTCGCTACCATCTAGAATGCATCATTATACTTACCAGGTGAAATTGCAGTCAAGGGCTACTTAACTTGAAGTCGCGTAAAAAGAACATCTAAAACAGAATGACGCGGAGTTTTCGCGCTCCCGTTTTGTCCTGTAGAGTCCGTACTTGTGAACCGTGTGTACTAACTGAAGCCCGCGACTTCGTTCAGGGTAAGGTTTAAGGTATTTTTGGTTCCCACGGGATCTCTTGAATTATCCGGGAATTAATTAGCCTTTGTGTTATTCCAGACTATAATCTATCTCTGTGCCAATTTTCATCCAAATCTGTTGAGCCGTTTTGGCGTGATTGAGTAACAAACATTCATTGGAATGAAACTTTCGCATTTATAATATAAGTATACCTCGATACACAAACTTTTACAATTCTAGCTTGTACCTACTTCGGCCTACTTTTCTAGAAACTTAAACAGTTACGAAACCCATTGTGGTATTATTTTTTAATAGAAGAGAAAGTGCGTAGATATGGAAATTTGTATGAAAAATGTATTCTAGTATCCGATGTCTCGATGTTACGAGGTCTCGCCTCTCGTATTCGCGTAGAATCAATCAAAACAACCATTAGGTACCTTTACCAGCGACGCGACGCGGCAAATGTTCGCGTAGGCGACTGTACCAGCCAATGATGCACTAAAGACCTAAGATACTGTATAAAGTTGAAGAACTTCGTGAAAAGTACTAAAGGTGCCACTTTAGTATGTTTTAATTGTTTATTATTATATTATTTGTCGTAGAAGCTAATAAGTGAATTAGATTTTGTGACACTTTGACACCAGTTGACACACTTTGACACAGACCACCTTTGACATACCTACCAGTAGCCTTATAATGTAAAACCTGCATCAATTATTGTTACAGTCTCAATAATTTCGACTGTAACAATATTATAAAAAACCTCATAAAAAACCAACACAAAGTAATAACAGTGTCATTTTGTTCATTGATTCATTTATTTATTTGTACAAATTGAAGATTTATAGGTGTTATCTTCAAATCAAGAGAGAACAGGCATCTTCTAGGCAAGCGCGCTCCACCTTAGCTGCATCACTAGCATCACTACTTCCATCAAGTCAAGCGCTAGTCTTTATATTAAAAAAATAAGGTAAGCCAAAGTTATAAGTTATATAATGGATATTTTTTGTGAGACTGCATCTTCGGATTTGAATATCAGTGGCACCTACTACGCCTTTATCTTTCATCTATTATTATTAATCTTTATGAAAATCCATAAGCAACGGTACATCACAAAATTATCCAATGTTCAATCTTTTGACTTATTATCGCTATTTCATTTTGGTAGCCGTTTTATATCTATATCTTTCCGTACATCTATGTACGTAACTACGTACACAACTAATGGTATTTCTGTCTGTACGACTTTGTGATCCTATTTGATAAAATTCTTTTTCTTACTTTAGTAGAAGGCCAGGAGTTACCGACAAAATTAATTAATTTGATTTTTTTAACAATAATAAAAAATAAATATGACACAGAGCTGATATTTTACATCCCGGGGAGGAACATAGGCTACTTTTTATCCCGGGAAATCTTAGAGTTTTCAAAATACCTAAATCCACGCGGACATAATCTAGCTTTTATTTCCAAGGTTTTACTATAAAAATTATCACAAGTACAATCTGTGTCAGTTATAGTACAATAAGTAAAGTCACAGACATAAGTCAGTGTATCGAATAGATTTGTGTGGGATAAAATTGTGCGTTCAAATGACAGATCGGATTTTTTTTTGAATCGCTACAATAGATCGAGGGGGGGTATTTATATTTTTAGTATCGGGTCACCGCTGCGTCGCCGCCGGTTGACGGGAACAAAGTAATTACACACGATACGACGTCGCATCGTTACAATTTGCAACGTCGTGTCGGGTCGCAATGCGATGTCGTGTCGTGGAAATCTACGGCGTGCGTCTTAAATAATCACGACACGACGTTGTTTCGTTGTTTTCTTCTCTATGTCGGCAAGACGTTGCTGCATTTGATATTTAATAGTCAAATATGACGTATGATATTGATGGAGATCACTTAATATCCCTAAAGCGTCCAGTGCTATGGGACAAAACTGAAGAAGATTACGGAAACAATTTGAAAACAGACAGACGTCGTGCCCTGAAACAACACGCACAGCACGACAGCAACGACCACCCTAAGATTTTTTTTTTAATTTTCTCTGGTGTCTGGTGGGAGGCTTCGGTTGTGGCTAGTTACCACCTACCGCTAAAGACGTGCCGCCAAGCGATTTGGAGTTCTGGTATGATGCCGTGTAGAAACCGATTAGTGGTATGGGTTTAAGACAACTGCCATACCCTTATCTGGTTAGGCCGCTGCCTTATGCTACATCATCACTACCAGTGAAGATCGCAGTCAAGGGCTAACATGTAGTGGATAAAAAAAATGTCGCAACGTGTCACGATGCGACGTCGTATCGTGTGTTTATGCGATGGCCCTGTGTACGTTTGGCCCTGACGTGAACAAATTACAGAAACTGTCAACTATCTAAAACAATATACCCGGGCGGACCGGTCGCCGTTTAACTCACTTATCTTGCGAGTTTTCGTTTCTTAGATAAAAGGCTGTATTACTTAAATGTCATTATGCTTCGTATACACGCCGAGATAAATATTTCTCTGCGACCCAATGATATGTTACACTTTAGATGTACAGTGGCCTTAGTTTGAGCACGGCATAAATGTGCAGCAGTCGCTTATAGTTAAAAAAAGACATGGAGAGTGACATAGGCTACTTTCTTTCCCGGATGCTCAAAGAGCTCCCACGCTCTAACTTTAATTTAATTAATCTGTGCGGACGAAGTCATTGGTACGTCTTTGTTAACCAATAGACTTCCACTGCTAGGCAGAGGTCTCTTGTAAAGCCTTCCACACGCCGATGTCTTTCGCCCTCGCCACCTGGATCCAGAGGCTATACTAAAGACATTATAGGTCTTTCGTCCACCGAATGGGAGATGTAAGGTAGTGGGTTTCTTCGGGGCTGGGATCTCAGCAGCGTTTGTGTACTTTAACTCGGAAGCAAGCATTTTTAATACAAGCATGCCTGAGAGTTCTTAATAATGTTGTCAAAGGTGCGTGAAGTCTGCACAATCCGCACTTGGCCAGGCTGCTGGACTATGGCCAAACCCTTGTTGTTCCGAGGGGAGACAAGTGCTCAGTAGTGAGGCGTCAATGGGTTGAAGTGATTGAGTGAGCGATGTAGGTATCTTTGGTATTGCAGATCAATGGTGGTGGTATGGGTCGGCTCGACTTGCGCGCTTATCTGCAGTCGGTGCGAGGTCGAGAGGTCAACTCGGAGGCATTTCTAATGCGCAGTACTTGTGTTCGATTGTTGTGCGCTGATCGTTCGCTCTTGACGTTAGATTCCCAGTAAATAAACCGTTGCCTGATTTATTGCTGGTTATTTACTGATTTGAGAATCCCTCCTGTGAGAATGTTTGACAACCTCCCTGGCACTGCATGTCAAAGAGGCAGCAAAGCATCTCAGAACCTAAACCTAGGATCTCCCAAATGTAAGACCACAGCACTCACCACTGTGCCAGGGAGATCTACAGGATCCTTTTACTCCAAAAGGATACCTACAGGATCTATTGGAGATCCAAAAGAACCTGTAGGTATCCACGCAGCCGAAGTTGGAGAATAGCTAAAGCTAATCTAATAATATTATTATGACATAGGTGCAATATTTTTATTATTATTATCAGACGATTAAATAATGTAGATGTAATCGCATCGCAATCTACGTAATTTATAGAAGAACATGGATCCCACAAAAAGCAAAGTTATGTTAAATTAAATTAAAATCTGTTAACGCATTGATATAACGTTTAATCGAATTAAAAGATCTCTAATACGTAGCTATACACCTAATTAACTGACGCTAAAGTTGCATTCAGATATCTATTATGACGGTAGGCATCCGATAAGAAAGGATTTTTTAAAATTCAACCCCTAAGGGGTTAAATGTAGCTTTGAAATTTGTATGATAATCAAATCTAACGTGAGCGAAGCAGCGGGCAAAATCTAGTTTCATACTAATATTATAAATGCGAAAGAAATAATCTGTCTGTCTGCTACGCTTTTACAGTCCATCTGATCAATTTCGAGGAAATTTGGTACAGGGATAGATTTTATCCCGGAGACGGACATAGGTTTTTTTATCCCGGAAAATTTAAGAAACCCACGGGAACCAAAAACCTCAAGCCAAGCGCACGAAGTAAAAATCCGACACATTGATGTAACTACAGCATTTCGAATCTATCAGATCTGTGAAAGTAGCTCACGCTCACCTTCGTCAACTAGAAAAGAGCTGATGATATTCAAACGGCTGTGCAGATTTTCTTAAATAATATAAAAACATCTGAAAACTGTGAACGCTCTTGATACAGTCAGTCACCTTTCAAACAAAAATAGTTATTTGTTCAACAAGATAGCAAAGATTGTCCTTCCAGAGATTGTTGGGCCTTACACTTTACATTATCAACAGAAGTATACCTAGCACGCTTTTTTGTCGATGCAGAAACCGCGATACGAGCTGCTAGAAAGCGTTTTTGTATTTAATCATACTGTACTCCACTACCTCCAAAAGTTTAATAAAATCAGTAGATATCTTAAGTAGAAATATTGCTCATAAGATAAAACCGCACTGTTAAAATAAAATAAAAAATTAAGTGATAATATTCTTATTAAAAATGAGTCAATACCATCAGTAGGCTCCTAAAGTCCTTAAAATCAATAAGTTGCAAATGCGTAATATTTACTTATAGTAATTTTATTTATAGCCCCTCACAGTTACTTTCAAACTTAATTAACTCATACTCAAATATTTTTATTCAATTAAACTTTTGAATCGGTGAGTGAATGTGCTATTCCTAAAGGTGGTTGCTGTTTTGATAAAATTAATATAATTATATAGTTAGTAATTATTATATATTATGTATGTATATCATTTATAATTATAATATTTATTATATTAAATTAATTAGATAAATGTAGAGCACGATATAAATACGACTAAGGTTCTACGGCTTCGGCAAAGCCCATAGAGAATGTTACGCCTTTGTCGGCTTAGAGGAAGCCTTAAATGCGCTAGAGACATAGGCTTTAATTAAGCTTGCTTGCTAAATGTAGCCTTATATTATGACGGCCATAATATAATTTTAGCTTGCCATATTTTTTTGCAATTATTGGAAGCTTGTTATTTCAAAAGTATAAAATAACTAGCTGACGCCCGCGTCTACGGCCGCGTGAATTGAGGTTTTTGGTTCCCGCGGGAACTCTTTAATTTTCCGGGATAAAAAGTAGCCTGTGTTATTCCAGACTATAATCTATCTCTCTGCCAAATTTCATCAAGATCCGTTCAGCCGTTCTGGTGTGACTGAGTAGATAACAAATATCTATCCATACATCCACCCATCCGTCCATCCACTCTCGCATTTATAATATTAGTATAGATACGAGTACATTAGATTTAATATTTCAATATGAGTTTCTAGTAATTTAATTCAAATTTTTTTAATATAATTACAAGATTTTTCTGCGTTCTAAGCAAATAAATATCACTTGCTTTAATTGAGAGTTGAGGCTCCTACGACTATCGGTTCTTTGAGCTTAGTGTTCTCTGGCCATACTGCCAACGTTTAAAGCCATATTGTTTCATTATTGTTGTAATATTGTTTCATTATTGTTGACTTTCGTGTTTTATAATTATAATCCTTATTTTAGGAACGTCAAGGTACGTGACATCAAACTATAATTATGAGTTATATTGCTTTAAGCGTTGGCAGTCTGTCCCCTGCACTCATGCCCATGGTTACTTCAGCTTCGTCATTCGTAGGGCTTTATCTGTTTTTTTTTTACGGACCACTTATTTCAGACCAGATGATGACCGCAACTTCATTCGCACGGGTTAAGCTTTTTTTTGCCCGCGGGATCTTTTAATTTTCAAAGAAAGGGATAAATGCCTTTGTCTTTCCCGGACATGCAATATAGGTATCTTTGTACCAAATTTTATGATAGTCGGTTGAAAAGAGTCGGCAGAAAAATACCCTTATTATAAATTGAGAAATTGCGTTGATATTTGGTTTAGAATTGTATGTTTGTTGTAAATTATAGTAATATTATACTAATAATAATTAATTATAGTAAACTTAATCCTGTGTGCTCAACATGCTAAATCTTGTTTTTATTAAGTACTTTTAGCCTCTCAAAATAAGTGAATTGTAAAAAAAATTCTGAGACAATAAATATTTTAAACCACAAAAGATGGGTTCTGAAAGCGTAGCAGACAGACAGACACGGTTCGCATTTATAATATTAATATTTTTGATTTGATCACGTAGCGTTACTCTGTGAATGGCTCTTTTCATTGTCATACATATATATATATGTATGTGTGTAATATACGAGTCGTATAATTCTAACGCGTTCCTAAAACTACGTCACGTAACAATCAAAAGAATAATTAAATAGTCCGAAGACACGTTACTTATATCGGCTGACATGAAAGACCTCCACTCAATCGTTAGAGTGGCTATTCATTGAAGAATTTGAATTGAATGTAGCTGAATCTTAAAAAGCTACCTATTAGTTTGCGGTCCCAAAACCTCCATGATAACGATCACTACCCTTAACAATACGACGCCGAGAGAAAGAGTGGCTATGACATAATTATTTTTATATTTTTCTTTTTACTAAAAATTCATTACTACGAGATAGTGACGTACTTCCAGATTATGACAGCTGATATTTAAGGAAGGGTAAGAAATAAGAATCACCCTAAATGTAATAACTACTTAATATTTTAAAAAGTATTCGTTCATTTCCTATCTGAGGAATCCATATAGGAAAATCAATCGAGAGAATATCTAGAGTTAATACTCTATGAGTCTCAACTTAAATTCTAGAGAGATCAAACTCGAGTTTGAATAGCTTGCTCTCTAATACCTCACTCATGCAGCCCGATGGAATACAACGTAACACTACCGGAGAGAGATAGGCGCAGGACAGGTGGATATACGTGCTCTTTGAGGCTATAAATCATCATTTTCTTAGGAGAATTTCTGGGCATATGAATACGTGTTATATAAATAAGATGCCAAATGACTCTTTCTCTTGAATTTGTCCTATCTGCGGAATTAAATTATCAACACCTGAACTTAAAAATGCGGGAGGAAGCGGCGCGCTTGTAACGACAACTCATATCCAAGTTTAATGTATTCCTACATATTCTAAACAATACGAGTATTATTAAAATGCGTATTAAAACATATCTCGAAAACCGTAGGTCGTTGACTCGCCTACAACGCGGTGTGGGAGCGTGAACGGTCCTCGAGCATATTTTTTTAAAAATCTTACCACCACCATTGATACGAGTATGTTTCTCTGGAACCAAAGACATACAGGGTCTAACAGAGTACATCAATTAAGTATTGTTTAGAACTAGGACGTTCTAAAACTAACACTTTCATTTCACATCAAAGCTTTGTTGCCATATGTTAGCGTTACACCGCGTAGAGTGAACAAGCTCATTAGCTTTTTGACGGCCTCCGTGGCGCAGTGTGTAGCGCTGTTGCCATAACGTGCGGAGATCCTGGGTTCGATCCCCGGCAGGGTCAATTTGGGAATTTATAATTTCTGAATTTTCCCTGGTCTGGTCTGGTAGGAGGCTTCGGCCGTGGCTAGTTACCACCCTACCGGCAAAGCCGTGCCGCCAAGCGATTTAGCGTTCCGGTACGATGCCGTGTAGAAACCGAAGGGGTATGGGTTTAATATAACTGCCATGCCCCAAACAGGTTAGCCCGCTACCATCTTAGACTGCATTATCACTTACCATCAGGTGAAATCGCAGTCAAGGGCTAGCTTGTAGTGGATTAAAAAAAAAAGCTTTAGAGCTTTAGTCGGGCAAATTCCGGCAAAATACGTGAATTTCATCGTTTTTAATAGGTATGCATATAATGGACTCAATTAGGACGTTTAGTTGGAAACCAAATAAAACGAAGTTTGATTCTCATTTGAATATTAACCAACAAACTCAATTACTCATGAGTTTACTTGATATTCGAATAAGAATAAAGGGACGAGTGGCTTAGTTGTGACAACGCACATCAGCCGATTGCGATTGATAAGCAACGTTGACCCAAGTCGGTAAATGGATGGGTGACCGAATTCGGAAGTCCGAATTGGCCGTTTCATTTCCTCCGTGCCTCGGAGAGCACGTTAAGCCGTCGGTCCCGGTTATTATCACTGACATTATTATAATCGTTAGAAACCTAAGAGGTGAAATTGTACTCTTATTCGAGTCCTAAGCGGAAGGACCTGGGCCCATCGCATTACCATCCCAAGAAATTTCCTGCCATTATGTGATTAATGGGATGGGGTCACTGCCCTCAGCAATGGGGAATACGACTATACTATACGACAGAGAGAAAGAGGGAATAAGAATAAAATTGTTCTATTTTTCTTTTCTTTTGTATTGTGCGCTCGAAAGACACTAATTTGTTATTCTTTTTAACCATATCTTGGAATTTTATAAATCAATGGTGCGATCGGCACAAAGGCATTCAGAAATTTTCGTCCGCGGTTTTTAACACTTAAATAATGTTTAAGCAAATGACTATGCGAATACCGTATTTCGCGCTATACTATAGATGTGTACAGAATATAGATAGGAACGCAAGGAATCGTCGTTTTAGTGGACACTTTGTTGTCTGTGGTATCTCTTGTATTCTTTTTAAAATAGTTATTTATATCCTTAAACTGAATACGAAAACAGGATGAGGTTCCTAAAATGAATCTAACTCTTTAATATTTATATTCTTATAGCTATACCTACTAGATACCCGCGACTTTGTCCTCGTGGATTAAGATTTTTCGATTCCCTCGGGAACAATGGATAAAAAGGAGTCAACGCCCTTCCCCGTGATATAACCTATCCCTGTTCTAAATTTCATCAAAATCGGTTGAACAGATGATCCGTGAAAGCGTAGCAGATAGACATACTTGCGCATTTATAATATTAGTATGGATATTTGTATGGATTTATAAATAGCCAATATGGATCCAACGACAGGGGCTTGTTTCAGGTTGCGCCAACGTTGCCTATCATTGGTTTTACATACATACCTATATCTCATGCCAGCCACTCTCCAGATGTCATGGAATAATTTAACCAGGGGGCGTCAATACCATTTGTTTGCTGAGATGCCGAGGTCCAGTCGAGGACCTTTCATGCTACTTTATAATCTACAGAATATATTTCGGCCTAAGAACTCTTTGATCTTGTTCCTTCTCCATCACCATTCACTTGTGATGGAGAAGGAACATTGTTCTTTACCATTCTCATTCAGTCAGTCAGTGTCTGAATCCGTATATTATAGTTAAAATTCCACGGACGCCTACTACCTATATCGAATTTTTTTTAATCCACTACACGAATGCCCCTCCGGCTTCTGTTTTTGATTCCATTTTTAATATTGCTTTAAATCAACCCCTTGTACAGGAATTTTTAGTACTTACCTAAATCTTGAAGGTACTCTCCAACTTGTAATCATACTAATATTATTATAAATGCGAATGTATGTTTGTCTGTTCGTTTGTCCATTAATCACGCCGCAACAGAGGAACGGATTGACGTGATTTTTTCATGGACATAATTGAGGGTTTGGAGAATCACAGGCTACTTATTATCGTGGACAATGAAGAAGAACGCGCTGGAATCAAAAATACGTATTTCACGCGAACTAAATCGCGGGCATCGGCTAGTCAAATATAATAAAATAAAAAATTGAAATCATGGCAACCCTACTCCAATAGTCTACCGGTAAAAAATGACAGCCCGTAAGTAGGTAGTTAAGAATGTGCTGTACCATTTATTAACAGCGAATCCGTCTTAAAGAACTAGCGTTCAAAGTTATTAATGATTTGTTTGAATGGCGCGTCACAGCTCATTGTTGGTGGAGGACTCCGGATGTGGACGGTGACACTAATTATTCTTCCCCACGAATGATAGATTAGCCTGGACAAATCACTTCTAGCTGGGCACAGACTAAAGGAGATTTTCAAAGACATATCTATAGAAAAACTCAATTATAAGCTGAAGACGATGTAGCGGCGCTCCTAAGGTGCATATTTTATTAAAATATATATATATATAGCGAGCAAACGAGCAGGTGGGTCACCGGATGTTAAGTGATTACCGCCGCTCATGCACATTTGCAGCACCAGAGGAACTACAGATGCATGGATGTTTGTTACTTAATAACGCCAAAATGGCAGAACGGATCTGGAACAAGAAGAGTTCCCACGGGAACAAAAAAACTCAATGCACGCGGACGAAGTTACGGGCATCAGCTAGTAAGGGTAAAGATATTAAAGTTCAAACTGCAAATGTTCATGGGCGGTGGTAATCACTTACCATCAGGTGACCCGCCTGCTCGTTTGCTCGCTATATATAGAAAAAAAAATAGGGAAATCTTCCCAGCGAATGATATATTAGCCTGGACAAATCACTTCAGCTTAGCACAGACTTAAAGACCGATAGATCCAATAGTAGGTGATAGTGATTTAGTGAGTGAATAGTGATTTCACTGTGACATGGCTCCATGACTACGTCAGCAACGCGGGTCACTAACGCGGGTTAATAACGTATACTGGTGCCTGGCATGGTCACGGAGCCTTAACCAACTACGTATTCTGTATTATCTATTCTGTGCCTTAACACATTGAAATGTTACAAATGTGGAACAACCTCAAACCAGCTCATTCTTGTTAAAATTAATGTAGGTAGGTATTTACAGCGGTAGATACGGTCATCACATTTTTTTAACATAACATAATATCAAAGCAACATTCACACAATATTATAACGTGAAAAGTAATGGTTTTACATACATTAAACAATAACGGTAACCTGATATCCACGGCTTGAGTTTTGAGTCCTTAAGTCTAAAGGGACCGAGATATTTACAGCAGTATGGTTATCACATTTTTTAACAAACATATAAATGTAACGTGAAAAGAAAATGTTTTTGTATACATTTAAAACATTAGCGGTAACCTGATATCCAGGGCTTTAAGTTTGAGGCCTTATAATATTATGTAGTTTGCGTTTCTGAGTTAACAATTCAGGTACCAGTATCAGAACTAGTATGAAGTAAGACCTGCATCAATCATTGTTACATTGACTTCATTCTTCGAGAAAATTACGAAAACCTCTCAGATAGGTATGCAGTTTTCCTCACGATGTTAACCTTCACCGTTTAAAGCAAGTTAAAACGTACTTTGAAAACTTGGAAAAGTTGGAGGTGCGAGCTCAGGGATCGAACCCGCGACCCTGTAGTGGCGATCTAGTTTTACAAAAATCAAGTCTGTGTATTTGTTTAGTCTGTGTAGCAACAAGCAATAAAAAAATCGTGTGATTAGTTTTTAGAACGGGCCCCGTGTTGGACGTGGGATGGTAATATGTTTTGGAAGATGCCACAAGATACTATATAGGTAAGTAGTATTACTTATATCTACTGTCGGATTATGGTAGCATTTCACTCATGTCTATGATTTAGGATGATTTGATCGTGCTTTATGGTATCTCTAAGTATGTAAATACTAGCTGTTGCCGGCGACCTCGTCCGTATGGAATAAGTTTTTTGATTCCCAAGGGAACTCCTAAATTTTCCGGGATAAAAATCCTTTGTCACTCTCCAGCTCCTCAACTATATACCTATGCAAAAATCACGTCGATCCGTTGCTCTGTTGCGGCGTGGACAAACCGACAAATCAACAAGCAAACACACTTTCACATTTATAATATTAGCATGATACTCGTAGCTCACTAGATGCACGCGACTTCGTTCGCGTGGATAAGGTTTTTTTATTCCTGCGGGTACCTACTACCTAGCCTACGTTCTTCTCCGGGATACAACCTATCGCTATACCAAATTTCATCAAAAATACGCCGTGAAAGCGTAGCAGACAGGCAGATAGACAGATAGACAGACAGACACACTTTTGCATTTTTTATGTTATTGTATGCATGGTGTAGTGGTTGGTGAAACACGAAGGCTTAAGTTCGATTCCCGATTGGGATTTAATTAAGTATAATTATCTGCCAATAAATTCTGAGTGTGTACTTACTAACTTTAAACTCCGATAAGTTAGAGGTGTGTGAACGGCGACCGAACCCACTACCATCCAAGCAGGAGGCCGGCCGTCTAAGCCGCCCGTGATTAGCGTGATTTAGCGCTCCAGTACGATGTTGTGTAGAAAATGTTCAAGTGTATGGATTTAATTTGACTCACTGAGTGAGTTCACCAAAGCCGCTTCATTTGTACCTATTATGTTAGTTACTTATGTTATAAGTAGGTATGTTATTAGTAAGTATATTTCAATTGTATAAGTCAAGAATAGGTAACTTATAGCAACGTATGCTATAAGTTCAGCCCGCTACAATCTTACACTGCATCATCACTACCATCAGGTGAGATCGCAGTCAAGGGCTAACTTGTAGTGGAATAAAAAAAAACAGCGGTTTGGTATGCGCGTCTTGGATGTACAGAGGTAGTTTATGGTAAATATAAACAACCTATCAATGCTGTAAATGTTCTAAGCAAGAACACTAAATGCACACTACACTGTTGTCTTTAGTTTTTTGCAGAAGCAAACACATTATGTCCGGAGAAGTAATATTTCCGGCGTATCGTATCCGTAAAGGTGTCTTCTCACCGGGCGTTCAAATTTATTGGCGCCATACTGCCAACGAACGCTTAAAGCAATACTTACCTACTGCAATTTTAGTCAAAATGAAAGTTTGATGTCACGTACCTTGACGTTCCTAAAATAAGGATGATAATACTAAAACACGAAAGTCAACAATAATGAAAAGATATGGCTGTAAGCGTTGGCAGTATGGCCCCTGATAAGTGAAGCGGTGATAGCCTAGTGGTTAAGGCACCAGACCTCCTGTATGCGGTCGCGGTTTCGATCCTCGGGCACGCATAACATTTCTTATGAGCGTTTTAAGAAATTAAATATCACTCGCTTCAAGCGGTGAAGGAAAACATCGTCAGGAAACCTACACGCCCCAGAGTTCTTTAAAATGTTCTCGAAGGTGTTTGAGGTGTGTACTTAATTTGCATAAATAAAAATTGAACCTTGAATCTACGCCCATAGGTAAATACTTACCACTTTTTCTACTAGAAATTAAACAACTACAAATTTGGTAAATGTCAACTATTCAAAAAATTTTTTTTGATATTATTAAATAGAGGATCTCCCAAAAGTCCTGACATCCACGCACCTGTTAGTTTTATGTTATATAAACCGTTTTAAAAACTGTCGATTAAAGTAAAAAAAAATTGCGTCCAATTTTGATGACGTCACAGTTCAGTATTACTAAGCCCATACTAAGCGCGCGTTTTGACGTTTGAATAAAGTTACTGATTAGATTTGTTGTCAAATAACCAATTGTGAGGCATTTGGGTTCGCGCTTTCACACACCATGGGGAACCACCACAAGGCTCAAAAGCCGTGCCGCGTAAGTTGCCACGGTTCGGCGAGCGCAATAATTGTGCCATTTTTTTTTCACAAGCTAAATATACCCGCCGTAAGTTTTCAATAAAGAGTTTTGATACTTTTTTCTTTCGATCCATCATGCTTAATTAAAGCGTTGACGGGATGGACGTGCAAGAATTTGTTTGAATCTATTCATGATTAGACGAGATATACACATATTATAAACTAGATGATGCCCGCGACTTCGTCCGCGTTGATTTAGTTTTTTATTTCCCGCGGGATATTTTTAATTTTCCGGGATTAAAAGTAATTATGTCATTCTCCGGGATGCATCATGCAACCTATCTCTTGGTAAGGACCAAATTTCATGAAAATAGGTTGACAGACAGATAGTCATACACACTTTCGAATTTATAATACACTAGATGTTGCCCGCGACTTCGTCCGCGTGGATTAATGTTTTTTGATTCCCGCGGGAATTCTTTAATTTTCCGGGATATAAAGTATATGTCCTTTCCCGGGATACAACCTACCCCTATACCAAATTTCAGCAAAATCGGTTGAAAAGATGGGCCGGGAAAGCGTAGCAGACAGACGTACAGACAGACAGACACACTTTCGCATTTATAATATAAGTATGGGTTTGTATTAGTATGGATTAGTTGACGCCCACGGCTTTGACCGCGAGTAGGTATTAATTAGTAAGGTTTATTGAGGTTTTATCCGAAATAAAATGTATATTGTTTCTATGCCTATTTGTTAGTATGTTAATTCAGGGTTGGATTTATGCTACCTCGGACGTTTAATGTAATGTCTATTGTATGAAAAATCTTTAAAAAAGCCGGTCCAGTACGAGTTGGTCTCGCACACAAAGGGTTCCGTATTAACATATTATAAGATTTAATATTATTAACTTTAAATACTTTCCTAAAGGTACGAGTTCGTAGCCGACTACAGACAGCAGCAGCAGCCCGCGACACAGCTGGTTTCTATGTATTTCTATGAAATACCTTCCGAAGCTAGCGACTCGTCACCGCGTCGCCTGCCATAGAAAACATAGAACCCAATCGTGCCGCCTCATCTGCTGATTGCAGACGGCTATGCACTACCTTTAAAGTTTAAAAAAACAAGAAAAGCGCTCAAAAATCACGTTTCTTGTTTTTTATTTCATTTTTATTTTTTGTTGCTAGGTGTAGCGGTAATAGAATGACACTGTGAACATTTTGTCTGTGAAAACTGTCTATCTATTATGTTTCATGAGATACAACCCGCCGACAGAAAGACGGTCCGACAAACGGACGGACGGATGGAAGGATAGCGGAGGTTTAGTAATAGGGTCCCATTGGCACATACAACTTAGACAATTTATCAGTGCTTATTAATTAATCTTTATGTAAAAATTATGTTTGTGGAATAACTGTTATTGGTTTTATGAATTTCATTTGATAATTTTAACTCATCTCATGTTTTAAATTTGTACGTCAGCAATGACGAAATATGTTTGGTCAAATTTGGTCCCTGTAATTTTTATTGTACAAGTAGGTATAATGTTTCCAGCAAATAAACGATTTATTTATTAACCTTTTCGGTATACGGAATCCTAAAAATAGATTTAAAAAAAACTTTTATTTTCTCTTTATGCAAACAAAATCTGTCCGCCTCTCGATCAAAACCCGAATAATCGTGGCGATGAAATGATTTGTATCCGCCGGTATAATTTATACCGAAGTGTTAATTTGATCAAACGCTATACCGTAGATATTTATGTTATTCTTGCTTTGATCGGCTTGGAGCGAATTTTTCAGTACCATTGCCGATAACACGGCCACAACGACAGATTTAATACGTCGCATTGATATACAATATAATATAGAAGCGATGATTGCCCAGTGGTTTAGTTTAGTCACCCGGGATTGGTTCGATCTCCGGGCATACCAGTGATGCATACCAATAAACAAACCTTAAGTACACAATATGCCGAACTATGGGCAAACATTACAGACTGCAGACAAACAAAGGCCTACCTAGCCCCAATCAACGACTTACTAAGAAACTTCTGCAACTCAACCGAGCCAAACTCAGGAAAGTTGTATGTATGATAACAGGATAGGTACTGTACTGTCTTCTAAACAAACATCTATCTTATTATATGTATCACCGACAGCCCTCTATGAGAGCGACGAGACACCGAAACACGTGCTGTTCGAGTACAGCGGTGTATCCACCCAACGAGAAGCCTACATTAGCTCGCTAGCAACACTACAGGAAGTCCTCGCCGACCTGGGTGGCCTGCTTGGATTCTGAAGTGAGCTTGTCTGGCTGGAATGAACAAGCGGGGAGTTGCACCAGTGGTTTCACGTACAGCGGACGCTTGTGTCCAATTGCGGAAAACAATCCCAAGATAATGAAAGAAGAAGAAGTTGCATACCGATGTCCAGCGAAACCAAACCAAAAAATGTCCAAACATAATTAGTACACGGCAACAACACGCATTTGTATGACACAATTCCGCCGGACCCTAGTAAGCACATAAGGACTATATATACTATAACATTCGCGATAAACAACATACCTTTACATTTCAGAGCTATGTGCGTTTTGAGAAATTTATACAAATATAACATTATAGGTGAAGGAAAACATCGAGAGGAAACTTTAATGCCCAAGAGATCTTCCTAATGTTCTCTAAGTAATCCGCACTTGGCCAGCATGGTGGACTATTGCCAAACTCTTTTCATGGGTTTATCGTGATTCCGTTATATAATTTTATCAGTAAGATCACGTCTTAATTTATTGTATTGACTTTGATGATGATACATAATCTAGCGTGTAGTATATCAGTGGTGTCGGACGAACAACAGAGAAATCTTTCACCTGAGCGTTTAGGCGCGATAAAAATACCCGCTTCTTGGAAGAACAGCGTCAACTGAGCTTCAAACCGCTTGCAACTTGAAGATTATGTACGTCAACGCGCTTATTGAGCGGTTAAAGCTGTGTCCATAATACCTACTCACCCGTTGTCCTTTTTTTTGAGGGGAAATCTTCCTAAGATACCCAACTTCTGGGGGAGAAGTCGGTTTATGCAGGATTTGTACCTACTAAAGCCCCCTCGGAGGCCACCATCTGCGGGACGCTCCGAGATCTCTTAGAGAACGCATCGATGCCTCGAGCGACAAAAACGACACGATGCGACGCGACGCGATACGACGCCATAGATGACAGACGTACCTATCTACGCGAAAACGTAGGCCACGTGAAGCCTGAAGGGTCAGCTACTGTTAACTTATAACTTTATACAGATTACTTTATACAGATACTGTCGCGTGTCGCGTCGTATGGCGTCGCGGTGTACGTCGCGGTGTCGCGTTAGTCGCTCACATAGTCATCGAGTATGTGGTTATAGCGTAGCACGGCCTCCTATTCATATATAAACTTCAAGTTAGCCCTTGCCTGCGATCTCACCTGGTGGTAAGTAATGATGAAACGAAAAGATTTATTTATGTCACGTAGACAAATTGTGTCACTTATTATAAGTCAAGACTCTACCACCGGTCAAGCTGATTCTACTGAGAAGAGCCGGCCAAAAACTCAGTAGTTGCTCTTTTCATATAAAGAAAAATGTTAGAAAATGTAAATAATATACAATTCATACGTTACGTAACAAGTATTTGTATTTACACTGAAAGTGAAAGTAGGCTGGGAAGCGCAGCGTTGGCAGACCCCCTACTCGCTGGACAGACGACATCAGGCGAGACTTGTGCGGCTACTTCCATGCAACTCTGTCATTAAGAAAATCAGTTTAAGATGGTAGCGGGCTAATCTACGGTGGGTTTTGCCCGTGGTGGTATATCAGTAGGTAGCTAGCAGAATTATGCACCTCTTACATTTCGTAGTTGTCTGCGTTTTGAGCAATCAAATATCACTTGCTTTAACGTTGAAGGAAAACATCGTGAAGACATCTGCACGCCTGAGAGTTCTTCATAATATTCTCAAAGTTGTGTGAAGTTTGCCAATCCGCATTTGGACAGCGTGGTGGTCTATGACCAAACTGTTATCATTCTAGATGAGACTCATTCGCAGTGAGCCGGCAATTGATTAAAATATTCTTTTTGTCGCCAAAATATCTTCTCAGTAGCATCTGCTTCCCGAACCGGTGGTAGTCTTGATATTTCAGAAGTAGCACAGGTTGTCCTACGTGTAATTAACAAATTAAAGATCAATGGAGCATACTCTAGATTATTTTATACGGCAACGCCTGGCTTGCAATAAAGTTAATGTTTTTACCGATAATAGGAGTGCGCCAGGCGCCAGCTAACCTAAAAGCTAAATAAAAGAACAGCTAATTTCCTTAAATATAAAAAAAAAACTCAAAACACACACAACTCACATGTTATTTAGTGTTTGGTGCGATACAGAACTATTTGTTTACGTATCATCTAAAAAATATACGCGAAAACAGACTTTTTAACTTCCAAAACAATCCCCTAACCACAACAAAACCCGACGATGATAATCATGTTGACACATTCGAAATAGATTTGGAAATTCCCCTTAAACACTTAAAATACAAATATATTTCAATAGTATAGGAGCGAGACGTCTGTAAAATTGAATAAACTCGTGGCCAAATCAAGTCCAACCAAAGTTGAGATGAGTGGTGGTGAATTTGGCAGACCAATCAGATTGTTGACTGATTCAGTGATGAAGATTTTTCACGTCTTTGATGTTTGAATCACATAAAGGTTTGTATTTGTGTGTGTGTGTGTAAACTACTGGACGGATTTAGCTAAAATTGGAAATGGAGATAGATTATATCTTTGATTAACAGTTCATTTTATCCCGAAAAATTAAAGAGTTCCCGCGGGAACCATTAAAACCTCAATCCACGCGGATGAAGTCGCGGGCATCGTCTAGTAATTGTCTAATTAATTTTTAGCTTGTGACGTCGTAGCTGTAAATCAGCAGTCTGCTTTGCTCTATATTTATATAATATCTAATTATGTTATTTATTACGATTACAAGTTATTTTTGGATCAATATCAAAGTTCTGGAGAATGACATATAGGCTACTTTTTATCCTTGTAAATCAAAGAATTTCA
The DNA here is from genome assembly GCA_923060345.2 of Erebia aethiops. Lineage (NCBI taxonomy): Eukaryota > Metazoa > Arthropoda > Insecta > Lepidoptera > Nymphalidae > Erebia > Erebia aethiops. The sequence continues at coordinate 19,660,544 of OV281079.1, read as the reverse complement.
AGAGCAAGTTTTTAGAAAACTAACCGGGTATATCCACGCTGACGAAGTATTCAAATTGGTTACCTAGTTGGATTGGATACCTACCAAGAGTGTAAGCGACGCGAGTATATACGAACTACTTACCAACTGTATTATTTTTGTATTTGTATCTTTGTTTGTCATTTTGTAACAGAGCATATAAGAAGGCTAAAATGGCGTTGGACTGGTCATGATGAGAGACAGTGGTGGAAAATGGACTAAGAAAGTGACCGAGTTGTATACTAGGGATGGGAAAAGGTGTGAAGGAAGGCCAAGGAAAAGATGGGAAGATGATGTAAAAGTGGTGGCTGGTGCTACATGGCGCCGAACAACACAGGAGAGGAAGATCTGGAATGCTCTGGAGGAGGCCAATGCCACAGGACAAGCTGATGTTCAGTAAAAATTTTTGTAAATTAAAAACAACATATTATTGTAAAAATGTTTATTCAGCAAAGGCCATGATTATTATGATTATGATTATTGTCATTTTGTAAAAGAAGAGTAGAAAAATAAAAATTCTGTCAAGCAAAATTATATCTGAAAAAAGCAGTCTTTTAATTGAAAAAAACATCTTTTACGAAAGAGCCTATTCCAAAAGAGCCTCGGTGGTACCTGTTTAGAAAAAAATATAGGAAAAGGAATAGTATAGAAAGCACCATCTCTCAGGCTAGTGGATAATAAAGACGTAAACAAACCGACACGCAAATGACGACTACCACACGATATAAGAAACGGCTCATTAGGTCTTTAAGCTGAGATGACAGCTCTATAAATAGCGTCGGTCTGTGTATAAAAATTATGTTTATTTTGAGTGCGGTAGGCGGAGAGGCGGTGACTTTGCGCTAACATCTGTTTACCGCCTACCCACGAGTTTTTAGCATGCGACAAACATGACGGGAAGCGGTAACTGAGCGGAGAAAAGAGCCCGAAAACTTGTGTGTGATTAGTAAGAGCGAATTCATACTAGAAGAAAACGTCCATCCCTCCGCGAGCGTTTCTCGCACGCGTTTTGTCCTGTGGCTGTGTCACTGTCTGGTCCTTAGTTTTTAGTTAGTTTTTGTTGTATGCTCTTACTTTTTTGATTGAAATACTACAGAGCGTGTTTGAACAATGCATTGACTGATTATTTGTAAATCTGCGTTTGGTACGACCGTTGTTGTGATATAGTTTGTTGAACTAAACATATCCCATACCACATTTTAAGTTTAACGTGATAAGCAAGTATGACGATCCCAAGAACAGTGCAGCGGCAGAAGCGTGATGCACTATTTATGTGCACCGCTTACAGTGGCGCGTTTAGCTACCGCGTAAAGTTCGTGGGCATATCGTAGTGTGTTGATTGTAGGTGTGATTACCGACTGTCAGACATGTTCAGGGTAGGTTTAGTACCTTGAGGCTAAGCATTTGGCTAAACAAAACTCAAAGCTGGTGATGGCATAATCTGTCCGCTTCACTCATTCGGAACTCCAGAATTTGTCCATTAGGTACTACCATCGCGTTTAAAGCCGTAGGTATTGTTTTAATATTGTTAAATTTCGTGTTTTAGAATTATTATAGTGCTTATTTTAGGGAAGTTAAGGTACGTTACATAAAGCTGTCATTTTGAAATAATATCCTGTACCGAATGAGATCTATTAATTACTAGCTGACCCGGCGAACTTCGTACCGCCTTAGTATGCAAAATTAAATGTATATTTTTCAATATTTCTGATAGATTTTCTTAATATTTTTTTACGTAAGAACCTTCTCCTAATAATAACAAATACAACAAAAAAAGAATTAGTGAAATCGGTCCAGCCATTCACGCGTGATGCCGTGACCAAGGAAAACGGGTTTCATTTTTATATATATAGATATGGCAAACCTAGCGGAGTAGCATAACCTTCTCCATCGCCCGCTGAGTGACCCTGTACTTACCGGCCCAAACAAGAAAATAAAAATTCTTTCAAAAAAACCGACTTCCAACGCCACTGTAAAGTAATAAATAATTTTTATTTCTACCCACAATGTTGAAGTCGGGCGAGCCTGATGCGTCAACTTTGCTTATCCTTGTTATACCCGCCCGACTTCAACATTGTGGGTAGAAATAAAAATTATTTATTACTTTACAGTGGCGTTGGAAGTCTGTTTTTTTGAAAGAATTTTTATTTTTAACTTTTTAGGGTTGAGGATTTGGAGTCAGAATTTTTTATGGGACCACCTCGAGAGTTTCCTCTAAAGACTGATAGAAAAAAAAATCAAATCGGTTCGGAAAGATATGCACTGACATACATTAAAAAAAAAATTGAATTGAGAACCTCCTCTTTTTTTGGATGTCGGTTAAAAACCCTTAAATCCTCAAAGGTTCTTGGGCCCATAGCACAGATGGAATAATAGTTAGCGATCATGTCTCGGAGCTGTATGCTTGCTTTGTTCCTCAGGCACTGAAATCGAGGTTACTGGTTATTTGGTTAAAATTTTAACTGTAAAGCAAAATGATTAATATTAAAAGGGCAATAAATGTACCGGGCCCCGATATAGGAGCCCGCGTGTCGGATTCGAGACTTGCTCGTACAACGCGCGCTGCCTCATTACTATAAACATTTGCCCCGTACGGCGTGATTAAAACCAACCCCATACTATTGACCTAACTGGCGAATTTAAAAAATAACGGGCCATTATAACAATATTTTGTACGATGTTCGGAATTTAAAAACTATAGTTACAATTATTTTAATTTAAAAAACATAATAACACATTTTGCTATTTCAGTATGTGCTTTTTGGGTCTTTAATCTGAATTTATTATGTGATAGAAAGACGATTGGCTAAAATTTTCTTGATAAAAATTTTTCCAAACATTACTCCAAACTAGTAAGGAGTTTTCTGTAATTATTTTTAAAATAAGTAGATAATAATTGTCAAGAAAATTATGTGAATGTTCGATTTTAATAACAGTTAAATAGGTAATTTTTAAAACGATACCTACTTTGATATTTCCTTCTGCTTCGGCCAACGGTGCTCTATTGCTATCTCTTTAATGGTGATAATAAGTTACTTCTTCTCACACTGTTCGAATAGTTTCAGGCCTTCAAAATTATAATGAAGACAGGGCAACGTCGTCGTCCAGTCGTCCTTTGGCTTATTAGTCAGAGAGTGAGTTGCCAATTGCGACGACGGTTTTCGGTCTTCCACTGTTGACTTTAATATTATTGAAGTCAGAATACTAGGTATTAAAAATCCACTGATTTAATTAAAAAACACTATTTTAAAAGAACAAGAAAAATTTGAATTTGAAGATAACAGTATTTTTTTATACAACATGCATTATAATTTAATTTTACCTTGCATTTTGTAAAATTCGAGATAGATTAGTTTAGCTCTGAAGCCGGAATATGCACAAATTCGTTCCAGGTGCTTTGACATAGTGAATTAGTTTCGCATAATTAAGAAACTTAAAACTTCATGAAACTCAATTTCTTGTTAGTTATTTGAGGGTATTTTCACCAGACTACGGAGGAGTTAAAAATCATTCGTATATACCTAATAAAGAAGGATTGTGTTTAGGTTTTCGTTTGGCCTAGCAGTTTGTAAATAAGGCAAAGCAAGCCTAAAATCACTAAGATTTAAGTCTCCTCTAAAATACTACCACTTCGAATCGATTAATATCACTTATGTTTAATTAGAAGCTGACATCTTTTTACTTTTTGCGGAAAATGGTAACATATTGAAAAATTAAAATCATAGACTAAAGCTCAGCTCGGTTGTCTATGGTCCTTAAATATATCTAAGAACCTTCTCACAAGCTATACACATCTAATGCTAAAAAACCGCATCTCAATCGGCCCAGTACTTTTTGTGAAAAATGGTAACATATTGAAAAATTAAAATCATAGACTACCGCTCAGCTCGGTTGTCTATGGTCCTAAAATATATCTAAGAACCTTCTCACAAGCTATACACATCTAATGCAAAAAACCGCATCTCAATCGGCCCAGTACTTTTTGTGAAAAATGGTAACATATTGAAAAATTAAAATCATAGACTACAGCTCAGCTCGGTTGTCTATGGTCCTAAAATATATCTAAGAACCTTCTCACAAGGTATACACATCTAATGCAAAAAACCGCATCTCAATCGGCCCAGTACTTTTTGAGAAAAATGGTAACAAAAAAGTGCACAAACAAAAAAACACACAACCTCTAAGGGCAAACACATATACCGTCTCCGTTTCGTCGAGGGTAAAAAAATATCAGCCTATTGCCGATATTGCTTACTCCTTTGCACAGTTGGATGGGAACGGAATATAATATGCTTTTTAAAATAATACCTGCCTACTAATAAAAAAAAGTTAAAACTCGTAAACCAAAAGAGAGAGTCGGTCGTAACACCAGATCCATTGTCTAATTATATTCAATAATAACTTTTATTCTTTTGTATAATATTATATGCTTTCATAAAAAATAACTACAATATAATATGTTATCTTAATGATTTCAACAGTAAAGTGGTTAATGTGTTTCTTTATGGCCCACTTGAATTAACGCCCTGTACCTGATGCCGTTGATACAAAAAATACAAGACATAAGTACTCGTGAAGAAACTGTTGCTATTTCTGATATTTAGTTTTAACTAGGGGGCGGAAGTTGTCCTACCAAATCAAAGTGAATATAAACCATTCCTCGACCAACTCAAACACACACAAAAAATCTATCTAAATCGGTTAAGCGATGTCTGAGTTTTATTAAGACCAAAGAACAGCAAATCATTTTTATATAAAAAAAGAAGATTTAGATTAGATATTATCTAAGTAAATTTTACTAAATAGTAAACAAGCTTATTTATTAAATAATTAATTGATTAAATTTTGTCTAAAAATAAATGTAAAGACTAATAAATAAAAAGTAATAATGAAATTACCTAAATACATAGATATGTATTTAGGTAATTTCATTATTACTTTTGACCAAGGAAAACGGGTTTCATTTTTATATATATATCTATATATATAAAAATGAAACCCGTTTTCCTTGGTCACGGCATCACGCGTGAATGGCTGGACCGATTTCACTAATTCTTTTTTTGTTGTATTTTTTATTATTAGGAGAAGGTTCTTACGGAAAAAAATATTAAGAAAATCTCTCAGAAATATTGAAAAATATACATTTAATTTTGCATACTAAGGCGGTACGAAGTTCGCCGGGTCAGCTAGTATATATATAAAAATGAAACCCGTTTTCCTTGGTCACGGTATCACGCGTGAATGGCTGGACCGATTTCACTAATTCTTTTTTTGTTGTATTTGTTATTATTAGGAGCAGGTTCTTACGGAAAAAAATATTAAGCAAATCTCTCCGAAATATTGAAAAATATACATTTAATTTTACATACTAAGGCGGTACGAAGTTCGCCGGGTCAGCTAGTATTATTATAAAAGAAAAATGAGTCTGATAATTATTATGATGATAGTACAGCACAAACAACTCGACGGATCGGCTTGAAATTTGGCATACAGATAGCTTTTATAACGTAGGCATCCGATATGAAAGGATTTTTGAAAACTCAACCCCTAAAGGGGTAAAATCCAAATTAACGTAAGTGAAGCTGCGGGCAAAAGCTAAAGGTCGGTCCCGGGGAAGGACATGGGTTACTTTTCATCCCGGAAAATCAGTGAGTTTCCATGGCATTTTGAAACCTAAATCCTAGATGATAGCATCATCGCTACATGATGCCCGCGATATTATACAAGTGTGAAAAGAAAAGAGTTTGAAAACTAGTGGCATAACGTACTCTTGCCATCTCGGCGAGACACCATTTTTTTGTTGCTTTGTTAATTTTATGTCCTCAAAAGATGATGCCCATGATTACGTTTGCGTGGATTTAACGTTCAAAATCCCGGTGAAATCTGTGCTTTTCCGGGATATAAAGAAGCCTATGTGACTACAAGACTCAAACAATTTTCTCTCTGCGTCGTATTCCTCGTTGCTAAGGGTTGCGACCCCATTACATTAACATCACAATATAATGGCAAGGCTTTTCTTCCGATAATAATGCGATGGGTCTTGAGGTCCTTCTAAGATTACTATATTGCAAAGTTTACTAACAATTTATTATCAGATTTTAGTGATAATGACCAGGACCGACGGCTTAAGGCGCTCTTCGAGGCCAACCTCGGGCAAATGGCCAAACAAATAAAAGGCCAAATTCGGACGTCTAAATTCGGTCATCCATCCAGTTACCGACTTGGGTCAACGTTGCTTAGCAATCGACTGATATGCGTTGTGTCAACTAGGCCACTCGTCCGTCGTCTCTAACAATATCCATGCAACAATCACGTCGGTATTTTGCACTGTTGCGGCTCGATTGAAGAAAAACCAATAAACAAGCAAAGACGGGTTCTGATGCAGCGTTGGTCTCATGACGAATAGTCAGGAATTTTGAAAAACCTTCTTACTTCTAATCATACTAATATTATAAATGCAAAAGTATGTTTGTTTATTGGTTTGTCCTTTAATCATGCTGCAACAGAGCAACGGATCGATGTGATTTTTTTGCATGGGCATAGTTGAGGACCTGGAGAGTAACATAGGCTACCTTCTATCCCGGAAAATTAAGGAGTTCCTGAGGATAATCAAAAAAACGTATTCTACGCGCAAGCAGTGGGCATCTGCTAGTAATTCTATAAAAAATTTAAAATCCCAAATCTATATTCCCTATTTTGTTTTTCATTCCTTTAGCGATCCTTTCTCATAAAAGTTATTATAAAAGAACCAGAACGGCGCGGGACCAGACCATAAGCCATATATCCTTCCATACTAAAATCTTGGACAGTCGTGATGTTTTTGTGTCTATCTATGATTTCTCTATATCAATGTTTGTAACACGTTATTAAGGTTTTCAGTTCGTTAGTTCCCATTGTTAATATTATCATATTATTATATCTGATAGTGTTTGTATTGTTAAATTTTAACTCGCACACGTTTGTGCGTTAAGATTTTGCCTTACTTTTTTACACTGTGTTTTAACCATCATACATTATTCAGTTTTGGTCTAGTTAGCTTGGGACGGAAGAATACACACGTGACGTGTTTGACTAAATTAACACCATCTTAATAACATTTTAAATGTGAAAGTTTGGATATTTTTATGTTAGTAAGTTTGCATGTTTGGAATAAGCACCCTTTTTTATTCCACTACAAGTTAGCCCTTCCACTACAAGGTAACTAAGACTACCTAACCACGGCCTAAGTCTCCACGGCTTACGAATTCCCAAATTAACCCTGCCGTGATCGAACCCTGTACGTCTTGCTCAAAAGACCACAGCGCTAACCACTGCGAGAGGGATGTCAAAAGTAAGATCGTCAATGTTTTTTAAGTTTACATGTTTAGATTACCAATTAGGTTTGGATATTTGTGAGTTTGTATGTTTGAATTATTGATACTCCTTCACGCTATGGTTGTATTGTTTGTACAAAGAGCCTATATCTTTCCTCGGAATCCTCCTATCTCTGTACCCGTCAAAATTGTTTGGCCACATGGGTCGTGAAAGCGTAGCAGAGAGACAGACACAACGACAAACACACTTTCGCATTTACAATATTAGTAACGGATTAGTATTGATTCATCGTGCTTCATGCATATCCAAGCCTTTACTGATGAAGTTAGCTTACTCAGTACGTTATATATAGAAGTGATAAACAAAGCCACAATACTCTTGCTATCATAGGGTAATATAGTCACTAGACGCGCTTATATTGTGAAATCGGGACGTAAAGTGAATTTTCATTGCGCTGGCCGGCGTTATCCGACAGTGGCTGTAAAGATGGTTGCCCACTGGCTCTGATACTATCCTGCTAATACTAATATTAGCGAAAATTTGGATGGATGGATGCATGGATGTTTGTTACTCAATCACGCCAGAACGACTGAACGGATGGATTAAATTTAGCACAGAGATAGATTAAAGTCTGGATTATCACATAGGCTACTTTTTATTATACTTACTACTAAAACCTGAACGCCCGAGTGTTCTTAATAATCATAGAAACCTTTATCTATTCCGTGTTCATAATGTACCCACTTATAGGTGTCTGAAGACCACACCAGTCACGCACACTATTCGATACCATTTTAATCTATACTAATATTATAAATGCGAAAGTTTGGATGTATGGATGTATGGATATATATGGATGTATGTTTGTTACTCAATCACGCCCCAACAGCTGAACTGATCTGGATGAAATTTGGCACTGAGATAGATTATAGTCTGGAATAGCACATAGGCTACTTTTTATCCCGGAAGATGAAGCAGTTCCCGCGGGAACCAAAAAACCTTAATCCACGCGGACGGAGTCGCGGGCATCAGCTAGTATGAATGTATTGTCTGCCAATCCACTTGCCAAGTGGTAAGCGTGATGCAATAATATGGCAAAACCATTCTCATTCCGAGAGGAGACTCGTGCTCAGTAGTGACAATGGGCGGAATTCATGATGAAGTAGTAGTATAAATCTTCGCTCACGCTGCGCATGTTTACGCGCGCGGACAACGGACAGAACGTCGAGCACCTCCAGGGGATCGCCCCGCTGACCACCCGACCGCCGACCGGGCGTCCACTGCCTCGAGAGCTCCTGCGATCGCCATCACCTGCGCAGCACGCAAGCGATCGTAGCAACGACGACGACGCGACAACCTCTGGCCATGACACAGACTCCGCGCGCGGCGGAGACTATATCGCCTGCAGCGCGGAGTCTACTGGACTTGACTCCAGCTCCACGCGCGACGGAGACCATATCGTACGCAGCGCGGAGCTTACTGATCTTGACACTATCTCGGCACGTGATGGTGACCCTCTTGCCCACGGCGCCGAGTTAACTGGATTTGACGGGTCCTACGCATGACGGTGATGACATCACCCGCAGCGAGGACCCAACCCCGGAATTGACAGGCCCTAGTTGATTCACACGACTAGAAGACATTTAGCGGGGTACAGAGTTACCCCGCGCCCCAGCCGGGTAAGGAGGCCATGCCTCGAGGCCCGTACCCCCGCTTGGCCCTGACGGGCTGAAGACCCGCGCTGCTGATAAACCTTTATGGCATCTTAACACAAAAGTATGCATACAAAATAGAAGACAGGAAACTGTGTTTCAAACTAAAGTTTACACACGAGGTTATTATACAAATGACGATTTTCTTAATGAAAAAGTTGCATTGAAGCAACCGGCTTCGCATCCAGGAGCCCACAATTCAGTGTAATACTTGTTACATAAAGTATCATGTATAGTTTACATATTATTGTAAAATTTTATGTAAAGTGCAACTGCTGAGTTTCTTGCCGGCTCTTCTCAGCTTTCTAACCGGTTGAGTCTTGACTTGTCGTAAGTGACGCAAGTAATTGTTCTATGTGAAACAAATAAATCATTAATCATTAATTTTCGATATGTTTCCATTGGCACAAACGTTGGGCGTTCAGCCTAGCTCGCGGCTCTCGGCAGGCAACTCTTAATTTGCATATTAACGAGAAACTTTGCATCTCCAATAGCGAAAAATGACTGAGGGCCGTGCGAACGGTCACCTGGCCTCACTAATCTATGAGCTGAGCTGAGCTGTATACATAGCTTGTGTGTGGGTGTGTCCTCTATGCAGGGCCGGACCTGCTGTGGCGTGATCGGGGCGGCCGCTCGAAACGCAAGAACAGATTAAATAATATGGCGCAAGGTTCTCGGGGATACAGTATTGTTTTTAGATCCATAGTAATCCAAACTCATATTATAAACTAGACAATGCCCGCGACTTCGTCCGCGAAACAGACACACTTTAGCATTTATAATATTAGTATGGACTCGAAAGTGTGTCTGTGTGTCTGTCAGCAGCTGAGAACAACTAAAAATTTTGCGATGCAGAATGGCAGAAACATAATATTATTCAGCGGCGCTTTTATCTTGTCTGTACATATAGCGCCTGACGCGATGCAAACCATAGAAAAAAAAGCCAAAAATATTAAGCTTTCTACGATTCGATGTAAAATTTTAAAAAAGAATCACGGTTTGATTTGTTTTTTAGTTTTAAGATATATATTAAGTATGTATAGTAGTAAATGTTTGTCTATCTATTTAAAAGAAATTGTGATTCCTTCGCTTCGTTTATTATGATGGTTAATTCCTCTTATAGGTTTCGTATCTGTAAAATTTTAGGCTCTCCTCGCTCGCATTTTTTATGAAAACATTGTATATTTTAACAAAAAAAAAATAGGAAGTACCGATAGAAGTGAAAACGAATATTTAAATTTTCTTTTTTTAAAATTATTTTATTTAATAAAAATAAAAATATAAACCTTAAAACTAAGGCATTCAAGTTTAATTACGAATGTAGTATATTTATATGTAAGACCGTTTGTCTTTATAACAATGCGGTGACGGCGTCGGTGTCGGTCACGCGAATCTACTAGTTTACCCCCTACCAAAAAGTCCTCAACGCGGCTAAAGAAGTTTTCACTTCAAAAAATCAGGTTGTGCTTCGGGCCTTGAAAGTCCTGGAGTGGCCTTGAGTCAGTCTCAAGATGCTGTGGAAGTCTTCCAGGATTTGTTCCATTATAAAGAAATAATAAAAGTTTCCTCGTGCCGGCACTGCCCCTATGACATTCAATTTGTATTATACTCGTAACTGCAACAGTGACGCAAATTAAGTCAATTTTGGGCGAATTAATGCGATTCGATTCGACTCGGATCGGTGAGCCTAATGCACGCCAGCCTTTACAGCACAATGAGTTACAGTGTGACGATTGCAATCATCTCTGATTGGCTAACGCTCCCCGGCTATTGGCTAAATTGCTTTGTTTTACCAGGCTGAGAATCTAAATACGAAAGATACGAGATTGTAGCAATGTTTGATTCAGCTTTTCCGTAATCGAGAAAAACTTAAGATTTTTCAAGGTCAAGGTCAAGTTTACCGTAGCTAGGCGCTACTACTGAGCCGATTTTGGTAAATGAGGTGTCAATCGATTTTCGTTATCTCGAATTGAATCAGTTATTCATAATCCGGGTGACTGAGGCGTCAGGCACGAAACTAGCGACGGCCGAGCGACGGCGACAGCGGGGCGATGTGGTCCGAGAGCTGGAGACTAATTTCAGAAATCTAGTCGGGAGTCCTGCCAGTCTGGTAAAGCGTTTGCGATTATTTCACTACAGCATAGCATATAACATTTGCAAAAAAAAAAAAATGTTTGGAACCTTGATTTTTTTATATTTAAATTTAGTACTTAAAGAATTCAAGAAAAAAAAAGAAAGAAAAAAGAAAGACATTTTTGTCGGTTATAAAGTATTACCAGAACTCTTCCAAAAATATTTTATTAAAATTCACAAACAATATACTTTTGGCAATCTGAAATTTTAATCACGTATTTATAGAGTAATTTCAATAATACCTGCAAATCGCCAGATAAATTTTGCGGTGTTAAACAATTCCTAGACGTGAATAAAGTTTTCAAATGAATACGACAAAATTGCGGCGAAATTCGTAGCCCCCGCCGTCGTCTCGCCGCCGCAAATTTCGTGCCCGTACACTAATTTTACAATTAATATGACAGATGTTAGGTATATCTACAAAGGTGGAGTCTCTGAATTTTTTAATTTGTTATTGTGTCTAGGACAAATTCTGAAATCATGAATATTGAAATTAAGTACAATATTCAAATAAACCAAGCGATAGAAAATATATTTCCGCGTATGAGATTGTTTAACCTTGTTTGATATATATTGTGTACTTTGTGGGGAATCACACTGTATAATAAACATACCCTTGAGTGACAGACAATCTAAAAGGGTCAAAATTGTACGCGTTGCGTCCAATGGCCGCTTGACCAAACCAGAGTGGCAAGGTACATGCGTGGTACCAATTAATTTCCATGCGTGCTGAAAATGTCATGTCTACGCCACTTGTGAGGATTCGCCGCGAGGAGTGAGGAGGCCATCGATTGGATTACTATGCGTCCGTTAGCTAAACTCGGGTAAGGCACATATATTCAATTTGGAGTTAAAAAACGGCCGGAGCTGACGTGACGTGACGAGTGCTAAGAACGCGAGGCGAAATAGTTTGTTATTTTAATTAACTTAAATCACTGTTGACGACCTCCGTGGCGAAGTGTGTAGCGCTGTCGCCTTAACGTGCGGTGGTCCTGGGTTCGATCCCCAGCAGGGTCAATTTGGGAATTTATAATTTCTGAATTTTCCCTGGTCTGACCTGGTGGGAGGCTTCGGCCGTGGCTAGTTACCACCCTACCGGCAAAGACGTGCCGCTTAGCGATTTAGCGTTCCGGTACGATGCCGTGTAGAAACCGAAGGGGTATGGGTTTAATATAACTGCCATGCCCCTAACAGGTTAGCCCGCTACCATCTTAGACTGCATCATCACTTACCATCAGGTGAGATCGCATTCAAGGGCTAGCTTGTAGTGGAAAAAAAAAAACTGATTTCATAGAAATATAATTAAAATTAAAATGATTTTCTTCAAAAACTTTTGTAAGTGCCATTTGAATCCTCAAGTGAATCAACGACTAGTTCGGAATACCTTTCCTACCGAGAAAAGCAAGAAAGAGACTTGTCCAATCACTCTTTCTTGTTCTCTTGCTTTAAAAAAATTATAGTAATAATCCTTAATAAAACAATACTGTAACGGAGCGGGGAAAGGGGGCAGGAAGAACAACGCCGAGTAGCAAAACAATAGGATATATTTTCGTACTCACTTTGTATCTAAATGCAGGTTCAAGTATAATGACATATACCGCCGTCGCCCCGTTGCCGCACATTTCATGCCCGTAGGTAGGTACACTATAATCCTAATATTATTAAGAACGTCGAGGTACGTGACATCAAACTGTCAGTTGAAGTAATATTGCTTACGTATCGCAATTTTGGCAGTATGACCCTTGGTAATAATACACGACTTGCATGTTTCAGATATACATTTTGAGGATTTTGCAGTTAGCCCTGTTTGAGCCAGGGAGCGGTAGTATGGCGTTCGTAGTGCCTCCCGGGAGTGCGTTTTATTTAACCACCTCTATGTAGTACATGCGGAGTGTTTACCTAATTGGCTTCGCGATAACGTGGCTAACCGAGCGCGCTTTTTCTACCTTATCCGACAGTAATAAATGAGGAGTAAGTATCCAACTTTGAAAATATCTGAGAAATCGGTGTCTTTCCTAATCAGCCCTACGTATATCAGTCGATTGCGATTGTTAAGTTGTTCGTAGGGCTAAGTAACTACTTACTTTGCCCTACAAATTGCTTAACAGTACTAAATAGTAGGGCTTGTTTAGCTCCAAGTTTGCGCTCTCACATAATTATAATAAGGCGGCACGATATGCGACAAAAAATAATGTAATTCTATCTCATTCTTTTACGCGTAATGAATGAATATGTAGGTATTCCTTTCTTAAGCGGCTGAAATGGGTAGTGTTTATCTGTTTATATAATTACACAGGCCTTCTTTGTCTTAGGGAATAGCCCTCGAAAAGCACTAGAGAATGAGGCATCAATCAAATAAATATTATAAATGGGGTAGATTATAGTCTGGAATAATACATAGGATATTTTATGCCGGAAAACTAAGGAGTTCCCGCGGGAACCAAAAAACCTCAATCCACGCGGACGTAGTCCCGGGCATCAGCTAGTTTAAAATATTCTAGCTCTAAAAATATTTACGTCATGTCACACCTAGGACGTGGGAACCGAATTACAATATCGAGCAACTTAACGCAAACGCGACAAGTCGGGCGATTGTTGCTATATACAACATTTGACATGTATTGAATATTGACACTTGACGTAGCGCGGTGCCGAATAGCTTCCAAGGCCAATCAACATTTTTTAGTAGATGACTCACTCTCGCTAGTGACTTGCGCGAGTGAAAGAGCGAGTGGAGAAAGAAGTTAAGCATTTTGCCCTCAAAATCTTGGTAAGACCACAGTCTAACGAGTGTTTTTTTTCCAACCAGACGGAGGCGTCTAGAGTCAAGAAGTATGTTACTCTGCGGAGTGACAGGACATGTAAAAGACTACAGTAGTAAAATTGCGATTTGCAGCTTAAATGCTTCGATATAATTTGTCACACTGGCCAAGTGCGAATTGGCAGAATGCGGAGCTCTCGGGTATGCAGGTTTCCATACGACGTTTTTCTTATTCCGTTATAACTAGTGATATTTAATTTCTCAAAACGCATATTAAAACTCTCAAAAGTTATAGGTGCCCGGGGATCGAAGCCCCTACCATCCGAATAGGAAGCTGGGAGTCTAAGGGTAATCTGTTCATATAAGCGGCAGGCATCTGGTCGTGTTTGGTACATATCTCCGCTTCCGCTCCACTACGCTCCAATGGACAGACATCTTAAACCATTAGGCTATAATCGCAAGGTGAGCACTGGCATGTTCTCTGAGAGTTCCCGGAGCTTCAATTATGCCCAAAGGATGACCACAGAGGGGGTAGAAATCCCACATAACACATTCTCTCCCCCAGGAGATCGGGTTTCACGAAGATTTCATCCCCGATACCAAAAAAAGGGCTCTAATCGCTGCCTGTTGGTAAATTGTCAAAAATCCTCACTAACTCCCATACTACGAGTTTAGTTCCCATTTCAATTACAAACTCTCACGGACCAATCACGCGTCATTGTCGTTGTCGTTATAATAAAGTCATCGCATTGAAGCCAAATCTCGTGACGTCGACTCGTGGTGACTCGCGCATTTTATTCATATTATACGCTGACCGAAACCGGGGAAAAAATATGTTCAGATCAGGCGCGGAGCAAGAATATTTTATTTTAATTTTATTACAAATCTTTCACTACTTAAATAATAATTATTATAAACAAATGGGTCCGGCAGACGTTATTCTGCACTGAATCTAGAACCCGATCGCAGCGCCACTTACTGGGTCCAATTGTGAATATATCAACCATTCCGGGACCCACTCAAACACAAACAGAAAACATCTTCAAAATCTGTCAAGCTGTTTCTGAGTTTTAGCGAGACTAACGAATAGCAATTCATTATTAAATATTTTAAAATATATTGGTTAGTATGACAAGAGTTTTCTAAAGTTTTCCTAAAGGCTATGAGATTAAAATATGATGACACATTTACCCGAAAAAATTCTGAAATTGTAAATTGAAAACATTCTATGCAATAATAATAATAGTTTAAAAAACTAAAAAACACGCTTTTGACGGAGACACTCCGGGTTTCAGGAGAACAAAAAATCGCTAATCCTGATTATCCTAGTAGGTAAGGATACCGGGTCAAACTGTTTAAAATATTGAATTGTCATCGGTCCTTAATACTCGTAAGTATGCCAAGTTTCGAGTTAATCCGACGTTTTAAAGGGGGTCAAAATCATGTTCAAAGATTCCGTTACATACTAACATACATACTCGTACGTCTGAAGCTAATAAAAAACGTGTAAAAATCCAGGCCTTTCACATGTAGAAAATTAAGGCGATCTGTTTCTGTGCGTGATGGAAGAAGAAGGTACGGCCGCCTAGCTACGCCCCTGCCCGAGCACCATAAAGGCATATAGGCGTTGAACGCTCCGTGTTGTGTAAATAGTCCGGCGTGTTTCCCTAACAAAGAATTCTTAATAGCCGATGACGGGCGAAAGTCAACATAACAATCAAACAGTTGATTGCTCATAATTCTCGACGCGGTACGAGTAATGTGCCGATCGCACATTTGTGTGCGATCATAAACACACCGTACGCGTCAAACGCACCCATGGTAATGATTGCAGTGCATTTTTAGGGTTTAGGCTATGTCAGAGACAAACGCAACTACTTTGGTTGGTTTGGTCGCTTAACCAAGACAACAGGTTAAAGCGAACAGACGTTTTGAGTTTCACGACCTGCCTGGTGCAGTGATGAGCGGTAATTACGGGAATTTATAATTTCTGAATTTTCTCTGGTCTTGTCTGTCGAAGGCTTCGTCCGTGGATATTTACCACCCTGCCGGCAAAGACGTACCGCCAAGAGATAAAGCTGACGGTAGGATGCCGTGTAGAAACTGGAGGTGGCTTAAAAACATAACTGCCACACCCCTAACAGGTTAGCCCGCTACCATCTTAGACTACTTCATCACTTAGTCACACCATCTGGTGTAGTTGCAGTTAAGGGCTAACTTGTAGTGGCGTAAAAAACACTAAGGACAAATACTTTTGTTAATAATATATTATATGCAACAGGACAAAACGTTGTACCCTCCAACAAACAAAAAACGGTTGCAATTTGCTTTTGCTTGGAATATACGAGCTTGATGGTCAGTGTCACTTGAAGTTTGCTAGTTTTATAAAAAATACTAGATGTGGCCCGTGACTTTATACGCGTGGATTTATGTTTTAACAAATCCCTCAGGAAATCTTAGATCTGCCGGTATAGTATGTCCTGAGATGAAAGATATCTTTATACCAAATTTCACCAAACTCGGTTAAAAGGATGGACATAAAACTATAACGGACAGACACACTTCCGTATCAACACTTCCATGCTTTAATATTATAAATGCATGTCTGCTGGATTGTTGGTTTGTCCTCCAATCACATGGCAATATAGCAACCGATTGTTTACGTGATGACTTGTAGAGTGCTGTTTATTATTCCGGAAAATCAAAGAGTTCCTGAGTTTCGTAGTTCTTCTGAGTAGAATCAACATGAACCGACCGAACCGGTGGTAGAGTCTTGACTTATCTTAAGTGCCACAAGTTGTCCTACGTGAAATATATAAATAATTTAATTTCATTTCGTCGTTTTTTAAATTTAAAACCACACTGAGTAAGTCGCAGGCATATTTTCTAGTTTCTAATGGTATGGATTCAACGGTGCGATGAGTGTGGTACGTGAAGGGTGATGTGCGAACACCTTAAGGGTCCCAGATACGAGTTTACACATTGAAAATTTGTAAGTTATGTTCCTGCTTAGCATACGGCATGGTTATCTATCGCATGCTTGATACTCGGTTGCTAAGGGCGGCCACAAACGGTGACACAACCTGTGTTGTGGACCGGGGTCCACAACACAGTGTCGGACACTGCACTCAGAAGACTGCAGAAGTCAGAGAGACCCGTTGTCTTAGGTGAGTGTCAAGCGACACCACGCCACGCGTGAAATGACGGACGTATTTACATGACAACGTAGCTTGACACGTGGGTGTCAAGCTACTGGATGTCGTGTCACATCGCGTCGCGTTGCCGCGTTTGTCGCTCATCTATAGGACCACGGGTAAATTACTGCAAGGGTCATCATCGTTGTTAACAGAAAAACGCACTGCACTGCTGGACACAGGCCTTTTGCAAGGACTTCCACATGCTGCGGTCTTGCGCCGCCTGGATCTAGTGGCTCCTGCAAGTTGTCTCGTTGTCAAACCAACCATGGTTTCTCATGATGGAGTCCTCATGATTTGTGCAGTGCCTTAGAGCTTAGAGATTCGGATGTCGCGACACTCATTCCAACCGGTCAGAGTACTCTCAACTTTATATTCCCCAGATATTTAGATTATTTTCCGTTGAAAGAATTGCAGGAATTCTCGAGCAATGGTCGGGGAGCTAGTGGGAAATTTTGAGCAAGTGCTTGATAAGTGCGCAGCGGGCGGTTATAGCCAAATAAAATTTAAAAAATAGGGTTGGCTGTCCATCCCGCTGGCTATGTGCGGAATGGTAAACTTCACACACTTTGTGGAGCATTTGGAAGAATATTCGGGCATACACGATGTTTTCCTTCACTGATAGAGCAATTCAAAATGCACATTACTTACTCAAAAAAGGTAAAATGCACTATTCTTTACAGGCGGATTTTACGGGACGTTTTAGGTGTTTGCGAGTTAAGGTTTTTGACTTGTCACGGTACCAACGTCCTATCCACCGTGCAATGTGCGTTATTACGCGTTTCATTGAGAAGACTAAATTAAGGATAACCCGCAAGAACTTCATTCATATCCTTTGCTACCGTCTCTCCAGCTATATGGAATTTCGAATTCGTAGCAGCAAATGCTATGCCATCTAAAATATTGGACATCTCTATCTCCCAGTGTTTTGCTCTTTCTTTTGATGCAAACAATGAGTCGGGAACGACAAGGGAATGTGTGCATACTTTTGAATATGTTAAAACGCTCTCCCACGTTTAAAGCTTATTTTTTTATTTCACTACAAGTTAGTCCTTGACTGCTATATCACCTGATGTAAGTGATGATGCAGTCTAAGATTGCAGCGGGCTAAGCTGTTAGGAGTACGGCAGTTATATTAAACGCATGCCCCTCATCGGTTTACGACATCATACCGGAACGCTTAATCGCTTGGCGGTATGTCTTTGCCTTTAGGGAAACTAACCACGGCCGAAGCCAACCCCTAGACCAAACCAGAGAAAATTTAAAAATTATGAATCAAACCCGGGACCTCCCACTGTAAGATCACAGAGCTCACCACTGCGCCAGGGAGGTCAGAAGCTCAGCACGACTAAAGGTGTATAGCCACCTCATATTTGTTTTACCATAGTTCACGACCTTTCCCAATGCCAAGGGTCACTACTCACTGGTGGATATATATCTTGTAGAGATAAGTGGTTGTCCACTATGTTTCAGTTTTCCTACGTTTTTTATAACTTTTAGATACTAAAAAAACAAAGCTATCGATATGTTAGCAAGATCATCGTATCAAACAGCGACATACAGCTTAATAAATTAAGAATTAAATCCGTTGTTTTCAGTCTAAATTCCCATTTCGGCCGTCTGCGTCGTGATCGGGCATTTGACAAAAACAAAGCAACTATTGGACATGCATCATTTAAATTATATTCCTCGTACCTACATGGTTATCGTATTAGTGAGTCGAAGTTTATAATAAATGTCGATATGTTTAGGGTTGGAACTTGCAACCGTATCGATGTTTTTACTTCTTTGAACGAAGAACGCAAAAAATATTGGCGTTTTTATTATTGTCATTTCTTCTGGGCATTACAGCTCCTAAATGGATGGACGGATTTCAATCTTCATGATTCCTTTCATTGGAAACATCATACTAATATTATAAACGCAAAAATGTGTTGGTTTGTCCTTCAATCATGCCGCAACGATACAACGGATCGACGTAATTTTTGGCATGGGTATAGTTGAGGCCCTCGAGCAGTTCACAATTCACCCTGGTGAGCACTAGTGGTATTGAGCGCTGTGGTCTTATAAGTGGGGGGTGCCGGATTCGATCCCAGGTCTAGTGGGACTGTTAGGCTTCTGCTGTGACTAGTTAACCCACGGTTGTTTGGTTAGTATTTGCCTCTACAGTCTACGTTAATACGTGCCACTAAGCGATATACTGTTCCGATACGATGCCGTGTAGAAAACAACTATAATTACGGGTTTATCGTAAACTAGCTTTTGCCCGCAGCTTCGTTCACGTTAGGATTGAATTTCATACAAATTTCAAAGCTCGATTTTACCCCTTATTGGTACCTATCCCCTAAAAATCCTTTTTAGCGGATAGGTACCAACGTTATAATACGAGTAGCTATCTGTGTGCCAAATGTCAGCCCGATCCGTCCAGTGGTTTGTGCTGTGTGTTGACAAATTAGTCAGTCACCTTTTATAACTGCCATACCCTAAGAGGTTAGCCCGTTACCATCTTAAACTGCATCATTACTTACCATCGAGGTGAGAGCTGATCAGGTAGTTCAGGGCTGATTTGAAGTAGATATAGAAAAACAATAGTGATAAGTAGGTACACCAATTACAATCCGGGTATCTTTAGATTTAGAGTGAATCGGTAACTTCTAGGAAAGCGCGTCCCATCTCATCATCAATTCCGCCGCATCATCACTTCCTATCAGGTGTGATTGTAGTCAAGCGTAAGCGGAAGTCAGAAAAACCCAATACATTTGTAATAATAATAAAGTATTGGGTTTTTCTGACTAGAAATCCTCAGTACTAGCCCGGAGTTATAGGAAGTTCCCCCGTGCCTCGGAGAGCACGTTATGCCGGTGGTCCCGGTTATTATCACTAACATGATAATAGTCATTAAAGCCCGCCAACCCGCACTGGAGCAGCGTGGTGGGTCTAAGCTCTAATTCCCTCTCTCCTTGAGTGGAGGCCTGTTTCCAGCAATGGGACGTAAATGGGCTGTAGTGGTGTTAAGCGGAAGTTAGCTTTGTTTGATAACTGCAGCGCTGATTTTCAGGCAGAGCTTTGAGTAGCGTCACGACTCGAAAGCGACTAGCGCATACTTTTCTTAGATACGGTACTTTTCAAGGTAGGCAACAATAATAGGACATAAAATAGGTACTAAAATAAAATAAAGAAGATAGAAGAGTTGTATTCACTTGTGGCAGCCCTGTTCGAACTCCCACCCAATTCTGCTGGCCATCTGAATGATAGCCCGCATTTTTTGTAGAACCATGTCACCGGGACGGTTGTAGTCGGTTCCCTATGATTTATCGCTGTCCATAACACAAATACGACACAGTATTATGCGACTCTTTATTTCTTCTTTAAGCCATATTAGTATTCCGCCAACAGGCTTGCGGTTTTGTAATGCCGACTAAATGTTATTTTATTGGAATTTCAAATAAACATTTGTTAGGAGTTGTTTTGCTTCTATTGTTTTTCACTCGACCCGCTCCAAAAGGATGGTAATGTTTTTGGATCATAATTAATCGCGCTAATCATTGAACTTTTAATATATTATATACGAACAATAGATACATACCTACATTTTTTTACGTTTTGTCTAAGCTATGAAAAAACAGCCCATGGTTAACAGGTTTTACTTTTTGAACATTATCTTGTTTCGATATGTACTAACTTGTGCTTTTTGTAATTCAATTGTAATTATTAAGGTGAATACATGCGTGAATACATGCAAATTATCTGCATAGTTATAAATATAACAAGAACTCTTTACCGTATCCGAATAAAACTGAAGAAAAGATCTTTTGATCAATCAAATAATATAAAAGAAATCATATCAAGAAAATATTCTGTAAAGATTGATCAAAACAACTTTTACAATTTATCGTAAAAGTTGTAGTGAGTCGTGTTTTTGTTATCGCATAAATTTAGATGAAACATCTAAAAAGCACATTTGTATTAAAATATATAACTTATAGTTTTCCAAAAAAGAGCTTTCAAAAATCGCAAAACAAATCATATGGCCCGGCCCGTTTTCAATCAGCGACGATGATACTTCGACGGCATATTCAAGGGCTCATGAATTAAAACTGTCATATTATGTTTTGCTAGGGCCGACGACGTCTCAACTCGTAAATAATAATTAAAGCAATTAGTCCTTTGGTGACGTTTAATTAGGCCGTGTTGTGAGTTAATTGTGACTTTTAGATAGTACAAGTTCGTTATCTGAGAGTGAGGGAGTGATTATTTTCTTACTCTAACCTTATTAGGCATCTTGCTCGCACTAGATGAATTTTGCAAGCCACAATGGTTTTTCAAATCATTTTAATAATTAATGTAAAGGTGTGTCCAAATATAAAATCATACGCGGCTGCCGCGCTCCGAATTCTGAACGCTGTTATTGGACGTCGGCCGCGCTTATTACATTCGTGGGTATAGTCCTTACTAGGACGCCTGCAAACGCCACCTGTTGCTGCCGCCGACATACCTAAAGCGTTGGCTTTAGCTGGAAGCCGTGTGAAGCAAGCGGCCTTCATCTAGCTTTTCTTAAATTATATAAAGGTACAATAGGAGAAATCCTCATGGATACCCGATGTCATACAGGCTAAAACCCTTACTGTCTAAGTAGGTACGTCCTGTCCGTAGGTACCTTTCAGCCTACAATACTGCAACACTTGCGTCTTTTTGTCTGCGTTTCCTCCTGCTGCATAATTTGTGACTGCCTTCATTTCAAGTATTCAATGCACTAATCATTCTACTGAGCCGATTTTGATGAATGAGGTGTCAATCGTTACTAATGTCCGGGTGTCATATAAGGCTACAATTCACACTGCTGCACTAATGCATTTACACATAAACTCCCAATATTGGTGAGATGACGGCGATGAAGTGTACCTATCTGGAAGGGCGATTCTAAATCACTCATTAACAGTGGACAGGACAGTACAGTAATCAAGTAGTTCCCATGAATTCCGATATAATTCCGACGCCCTTTCAACGCCGAGCTCGCACGATTTGTTTATTTATATTATGGACGCCTTTCATCTAGTCTACGTGAGCGAATAATGAATGGACGCCATTGATATACGTTCATGCTAAGATTATGTGCTCGCCCAGGGATTCAATCGGAAGGACATTATTGAATAATTTCGTAAAGGAAATTCTACTAAAAAGAACCGACCAGACACCTTTTCAAATTTTAAACCCCTATTTTGGCCCCTTAGGGAATGTTGTTTCAAAAATCCTTTCTTAGCGTATGCCTACGTCATTAAAGCTATATTTATGTCAAATATTTTTAGCCCAACCTTTCCAGTGGTTTGAGTTGTGCGGTGATAGATCAGTCAGTAAGACATCCTTCCCTTTACTTACTAGATTATGCTCCTAAATTCATCCGCATAGATAAGTCTTTTTACTCCCGCGGGAACTCTTTCATTTTGCAGGATAAATAGCCTATGTCCTTCCCCGGGATGCACCTTATTTCTTTACCAAATTTCATCAAACGCGGTTGAAAAGACGGACCGTGAAAGCGTAGCAGACAAACAGACAAGAGTCACGTAATACGCACCAGAAAGTATAGTGAGTCAGTGTATCTATGGTTTGGTATATCATTGTTTGTATGACATGTGAAGTCCCTATGCCTACGTCACGCCGGACACGGCACATCAAAGACTTGCGCGTGATTTATATGTATTTGTTAGACCCAATTATATTATAAGTACCTAGGAAAATTTGTGCTTTTCCATGGTGCTTGCTAGTTTGAGAGACCGCGATACAACTAGGGAGCGAGTATCAGGGGGAAGTGACAATTGGAACCAGGCGTCATCATCGCATATAAAGCAATATTTTTTATTACTTATTTAAAAATGACAATTTTATATGACGAATTTTACCATCTAAAAATAAGGATTATAATACTGAAACACTTAGCGTTAACAATGACAAGTCAACCGGTGCTGTAAATTATTCGATCAACTTTATAGAATAAATGAATATGAGCATGTTTCACACATTAGTCACTCAGACTTACGTTAGATGTGAAAATTACGCTCGTTGAAAATAAAAAAAACTAGAAGTTTAATTCGCTATAATGCGCCACAGAAGGCAAATCTATGTGGTACAGTGCGTATGTCGAACCTGATGCCCGCGATGAAGATGCTCCGGTATCGGAGTGAAACGTACGTTGAGGGTATTATTGAGGGTTTATTGTTGAGTGATCATTATATTCATACTGAAGCATAGGTAAATGCTTTAGTTTAAAAAATAATCTCAACCGTGTGAAACCGGGACGAGTCAAGTAGTTTATAATATTAGTATGTATTTGCATTCTAAGCCAGCCATTGTTGTTGTCATTGCCCATCATTTATGCAATAATTTTCATACCTCCTTAGTAGGTATGGTAACACCTAAGATAATTGTTCGATTAGCTCTTGTACAGTGAGGTATTTACCCAGGCATAATGACAAGTACAGCGGATCTGTGTGGTTTACTTAGCGCGTAAATCAATCGCCAATTACACTGTGCCGCGTAAATTTCTCGTGCCCAATTACAGATCAAAGAGGTATGAAATAGTCCAAGAGACTGCGTACAGAAAATAGAACTTCCACCGCCCTTCGTTTCGCAAGGGTAGGCTTACCTGATATACTAAATCATTTACATATAATTAAGTGTAGTTAAAAATAACCTTTTATTAAGCTATTACACTAATCACAATTAATTTTCTGTAATCCGTTAAGGAATTCCCACCCGGAGCCCTTCATCTCCAAACATCAGATCTTCTTGAAATTGACATGAGACCAACCCGACAATACTGTCAGGTACAAGGCTCGTATGAGCTTCTTCTTTCTCGTATGAGCGTATGAGCATTATTTTTTCTTTACAAAGCTCATACGAGCTTTGTGAAGAAAAAATAATGCTTAAAATTGTTCCAATTTTATTCTGATACATATTTTGTAGTCTACGTATGACCAAAATTTTCATCACCTTTAAGTTTTGTATTCAGTATGGACAGTAAAGACAATTTCACCTTACTCACTCTCAAGGAAAGAAGGAAGAAACTTCTATTGGAGAGATAAGCTTTACATTTGTTCACTTATTTTTTGTTATTAAATAAAAAAGCTTCTAATATGACCGGAGAAAATGCAAAAACTATAGCTGTTAATTGACGCTGCTAGGGATCGAATCAAGGACCTTCCACTATTAAGACCACAGCACTCACAACTGTGTCAAAATTCCAATTACAGTTTGGTAATTACCTAATGTTTAAATGGCACAGCGAATAAGGTTTCATCTCTCAGACTACATGTAAACTCTCATCCTGTTTGGATGCTACTGCTAGTGTACTAAATTAGCGACACTCATTTCGTTTGCCAAGTTAAATTTATCCTTAGAATTAGAACTTCCTAAGAACGAAAGCTTTTGTGCTGTAAAATAAAGGAGGGTCCTCATACAAGAAACGTAATTTTTGCGTGCCTCTCTTGTTTCTTTTACGAAAGTATTTATAGAGTATATAGTATTAAAATCTTGTAGGTCCATGGTACCTACAAGATTTTAATACAGAACCCTTGGTAAGCGAGTCTGACTCGCAATTGGCTGGTTTTTATAATATTTTATTTTTACTCTTCACCGATCTCGACTGACCTATCGCGCAGGAAAGATGGAACACGATTGGAACACGAGGGCAAATATGTACCCAAGTCCTAAATATATCCACGAGGATATCTACATAATATAGTATTATAATAATTCTATGGGGATACACTAATAAAAATCATATGTTATTTCTGTATTAAATTTTATTGCATCTATTCACACACCTTTCTGGAGAACGGTTTAAGACGTTGAAGCTAACAAAAATACATACATAAGTATTATAGCATATAAACAAGGAAGTTTATCTAAATAACATAAATTGCGAAGTATTGTTTCAAAGTCCCTGATTCTCTATGGCATGAACTTTTTGATGTCAAATTTGACACATATTTTTACTGTCAAGTTTGACGTCAAAAGTTATAGTTGTGAAGTGTGATATCATATCATAGGGAATTAAGGCTCTGGTTTTTATAATAAAGTTAACGTTTAAAGAAAACTAGTGTCGATTATTATTGAACATTATTTTCTAACACACAACTATCATATGTATGCTTGGGTAAAATAACACTTTGAACGCAGGTTCTCGTGCGTTACACTAAGTTTACACTGACTGACTGTTTAGACTAAGTTTACACTGACGCGTTTTTAGTTACTGCACCTTAAGTTAATGGATTTTTTTTCCCTTTAATCTGTTGGTATGTGAGTAGTATATTTAGGGTCGATTTTTTAATTGCCACAAAATATTTCACTTAAAAATATAAAATTTGGGGTAGTTTCATTTGTGACAGTTTTTGAATTGAGAACCTGTCAAAATTACTTTTTCACCAGTGAAAAATTATTTGGCGATTAAAAAATCATCACTTAAACGCGCTAGTTTATATGATTTTATCTTATGTTGAGAACCACGTCTTCCACCGTCTTTTTATATACATTAAAAGGATTTTCTAATACAGAAAAATTATTGCGTTTACCTTCCTTAAATATTTTATGTTATCAGTATATTATTATGTATAATTACAACAGTGACATATGTATGTACAAAACTATAGACTCAATTTTGGACTTTCAGTCTCTACATGACAAAAAATATTTTACAGTATTGAAAACTAATAAAGGATTAATATAACTATACATTAATTTGTTACAAATATACAAGGCCATTCATTTATTTCTTTCGATAATTATGTTAGCCTAGCACACCTTTTGGCTAGTTGCATTTCAAAGTTAAATATCTGATTATTGATGTAAAATTTCACAGCTCTTAACACTTAACCTGTCAAATTTGACATCAAAAAATTCAGTAACGAGTAATCAGTTCAAATCTCGACAAAGATAAAATGAGGGCTACAAGAAGTATCGTCTGTTTTTACTTTTATCTCGTGCAAAACGCTGCGCTGCTATGCATAAGTGTGTGCTAGCCTTAATGAGACATCGTACAAGATTTTTGTTGAGTTTATTATTCTTAATACAATATGAGAAAAAATCATTAAATTCATCATATTAACTTTTAACAAGTTTCATAAAGGTCAGGAGAATTAATTTTAGGGTTCAACTTTACAATATTATAGTTATTGTGTAACAGAAATTACCAGTGTAACTAGCACAATATATTTCAGCTGATTTAAAAATTAAACAAGCTACACCAAAGCTATTTGCATGTCGCTTAAGAAGTTATTTCCGTGTACTAAAAATTAAACTGTAATACACATAATACATTGAACTTTGGAAAGTTTAAAGCGCCAAGCAAAACCATTGCTTACGAGTTTCTTCGAGAAGTTTTCTGCTTTTTTATTTAGTCGGCTTAAGGCTTAGGAAATAGACTGATTGTGATTTTTTGTGACTGATTTTGACTATAAATGATTACCTAGAGAATACGACCATTACCAAGTCGTGGGTTTGTGTCTTGGTTATGCAATTTCGAGTTTAAGAAAGCTCAGTAGAGTAGTTATAGCTAAATTAAGCTCTGTCCTATAAAGCTCCTATCTCAATTTCATTGTCTTCGTTTTTGCCAATGTATAACGTGATGACAAAATTCTTTACTTAAAGTTTTTGAAAATCAGCCTCAAATTGTAAAGATTTCTTGTATGTTTTGATGCCTGTAAAAGGGTGCTCATAAATTCCGTTAAATTGCTGAGGTGTAGAGTTGACATTTTGACAGTTTTAGTATTGGTACTCAGTCAAAACGTCAAATATTCAGTAGTAAAATTTATTTGGACACTGAAAAAGTAGCTTTGGAAAAATAGAAAATAATTCATTTCTATTGATTCAAATAATTTGGATGTTTTCCATAATTCTTTCGAGAGATTCCGTTCAAAGTTCAAAATGAGTTCACAGGTAGTTAAAATTTTACTAGTAAAATAAATTGCAATTTTTGACTATGTTTTCAAATAAAAGTTTTATTTTTATGACGATCATAGTCTCCTGACTAGAAATTAATTCATAATATTTCTCAATCTTGCCTCGACTGTAACTTTTTGCGTGAAGAAAACTCGGTTATTAAATTTTGAGTTATGTTATCACTTAACTTAAGGTGGAAGTTGGGTCAAATCTTTAATTACCTAATTATCGATGTACAATTTTTCGATTTACGATCCTACCAATATAATAAATGTGAAAATGTATTTTTTTTCTACAATCAATCCGAAAAGAATCAATCGATTGGATGACTATAGATGACCTGGAGTATGACTATTTTTTAGCCCAGAAAGTAAGGAGTTATGAGAATCTGATTATCTGATTGTTGGCTGTATTTGTGGCATTCTTGAAGGTACAATGTATTACAGCCAATGCGGGGTTGATATCTGCCAGCAGTGGCGTGCAGTTTATACAGGCACAAAAGCACAGCTTGCCTAAATAGGAATACTTCAATGCAAAATTTCCATCGTGACAGTCAGTAAATAGGTACTCTGACTAAGTAATGCCTATCCTAGCTTCAAACCCTGTGCACGCCACTGTCTGCCAGGGCTTATTACGTAAAAATGATTATTGCAGTGTAAACGCAAGTGTCCATATTCCACTGTCGCAGAAAGATTTAAGTATTAATTCAGCCATTGAGATTATGACAATGATTGGTGCATCTTTTTCGGAATAGGGCTACAGTTGTAAGAGATTGCCAAGACTCTAGTGACAAATGAATACTATTTCTTGTGACAGGTTTGCTTAACTCAAAATGTTACAATCTAGACTCGCTCATCTTACTGTTATACTTAGTAACACTGTGAAGTAAAAAATGCAGATGCGAAGTGATTAGTTATCATACTTTACTCGACCTCGCACTTCACACTTAACAGCGTAACGGTTTACACGTTGATTTTACTAATCACTTAACATCTGCACTTTTCACCCGCACTGTTAACTTAACAAAGTGTAATCCTGCCCTTCCTATTATACTTAGTTACAATAAACAAAACACTTTACAGCTACTGACCTCGTACCAATAAATATTAAAATTCGAATCGTTAGATTTACGAAAGTATCAAACAATATGGAGATAAATTTTGGACGTAAATAGGCACTAAACATACGTAAAGCCACTATGAGTTTTGCTAACGTTTAAGGTGCCTTTCCATTAGGTACGTATATGTGAGGAAAATGAGTGGTGCGAGGTTGCGTAATAGATCAGTGAAACAGTAGAACCGTTTTTAATCAAAGTTTTGCGAGGAAGATAAACTGTGCGAGAACATGTATAGTATATGTGAAACGGCATAACAGCTTTTCGACAAAACTATCAGCTAAGCGAGGAAGATCAAATCGGTGTGAAGATGCATGAAGTAGCTCTAAAACGGTGTGATCGTTTTTCATGAAAGCTGTGCGAAGAAGATAATCGGTGCGAGAACACCAAAGTTGCATCAGGAAATCGAACGGTGCGAGTGTGGCGAGGGTGTGTGGTCGAGCTGTAAAACAGTAGACTGTATAACCGTTATGACGAAAACGGTTGCGAGGAAGATGGACGGTGAATTATTTTCAGCCAGCTGTGCAATGAAGCGGTGCATGTAAGAGTATTTTTTCCACTGAGTCATTTATACATATTTTTTACACACATCTAGGTACTTCTGGTAAACACCGCGAAACTAAACAAGTATATTAAGAGTTAAATAAATTGGCAGGCCTTTGTAGTAAGGCTAGTTAGTCACTGGGAAAGTGTACCGAAACTGAAGACTCTTTCGCATTCTACATCTTATCTGTTAACAAAACACATAGTAGCCTTAAGGAGAACATATCGACGTAAAAAAAGGAAAAATAATTTACACTTACATAGTTAAAATAAACTAAAACAGTGTTACTAGTTCACCTAAAGGAAACATAACACGTATTAATACCTATATTTTTTTTAATTAAATCACTTCGTATAACCACTTCCAGCGCCCCTAGTGTCAAACTTTGTTGCAACAAATGCGGTCTTCATCGTTTCTCTTCAGTAACTCTTCTAGAATACATTTGCATTGATTCAATAGCCAGCGGTTAAGCATTATGAGTTCTATATTGCTCAATGTGATTTCTACAATATACAAAAAAAAAATTGATCAATTGCCAAACCAACTATTGTACATACTTTATCCACTGTAGTTTTATCAGTACCTATAGCCGTAGCAGCGAAGACTCATCAACCGTTGTATAGGATATAGCGAGTTCAATCCACAAAGAAGCGCCCCACTCATTTTCGTGTTGTTAAGATACATTTCTACTACAGCCCATTAACGTTCCACTGCTGGGCACAGGCCGCCACTTTCATAGGAGAGTGGGAATTAGAGCATAGACCCACCACGCTACTCCAATGCGGGTTGGCGGACTTTAACGACTTTTAACATGTTAGTGATAAAACGGTATACATCTATTACTGTACTATATGTTATAAATACGAATGTTTGGATGGATGAAAGGATGTTTATAACTCAATCACACCAGAACACATAGGCCACTTTTTATTTCGTGTATTTTTTTGTCCGTCATTAAGTGCTCACATAATTTCCTATTATAAACCAATATTTTTATATTAAAGTGCATTGAAGTGCATTAAAGTGTACTGCATGCAAAATGGTACCATCCTCGAGAGTGGGCGCGTCTTCTTGAATATTATATAGTTTAATTTATCAGTATGGGTGCAGCAGAACTTTGGTTGTGAAATCATCGCCTTAAGTTTTAGCCAGAATATCTACATTCTACAATCAGTGTTATTACAGTCAAGTTTGGTACTAGGGGAGCAGTAACAACTAGAGCAAGTATAGCTCGGTCCAACTCGGATTTAGCACCTAGTATTGTCGGTCGGTCGACGCGGGTCGACGAGTGAGGTGTCCCTCGGCGAAGGCGCGCTATCACAAATCTAAGCTTCTCTACCGGTGCATAAATTATTTATCACGTATATACGTATGTATATCATATATTTATAGGTCGATATTTACAGAAGAACCCTTCAAAGCCTGCTACTATATCATACAAATGGTAGGCGCTAACATTATCTCGATCCTGGCAGTAAATCTAGCTTAAAAGCCCTGATTTTTTAGAATAGCGGTCGCTATCAATTGATTGCTTGACCCGTTATCTTACCCGTTGTCCTAGGTTAAACGACAGAAGCGACGAGACGCGATACAACGCTATAGAAAATGATAAACTTGATATCGAATTTGATATCGAGTCGTGGCGGCGGCGTTGCGTTTGTCGCTCACGTAGGACAACGGGCTAGGTAAGACGAATGCGACGCGATCTGACTCCATAGAAAATGTCAAACTTATCCACGCGACAACGTAGGGCACGTAAATGCCCTGTTTGATACTGTCGTATCGAGTCGCGTTGTCGCGAAAAAGTAGTAAAAAACTGCAACTGTCTGACCTCAATCGCCCTTAATTAATCCAATATAATAAAGTAATTAATAATTATTGTATTTGTAATTTGCTATGACAGTTCTTGATGAAGTGGCATGAAATTAATTTTGTGCAATGTTTAAATATTAAAGATAATGTGGTACTGGCTTATGTCGCCAAATGAAACTGTGTCGCGTCAATGTTAGCGCCAACCAAGTGGCGTACGGTATCAGTTAAAGCGGTTACGGCGTTCGGCCGAGATCGTGATTATTGTCGATGCGCCAAGGGCGGGCGGAGGGCAGGTCAGGCGCGGGAAGGGGGCGGCGGCTCTGCGAGGGACGAGGTAGACGAGGAGGACGGGGAGGGAGCGGGGGGCGCGGGTGCGGGAGCCGCGAGCGCCAGAGAGCGGGAGTACTCTAGAAGCGCGACGTCTGCGGGATGCGTGGGTGGATACAGTCCTCTGTACAGCTCCGGTCTGCTGTAGGGGTGTGCGAGCCTCGCAGCCGCCGCAGCCGCAGCCGCTGACTGGTAGAACGCTGACGCGGCAGCGGGCGGCGCGGGGGCATCCCCATCCTTACTGGCCATATCAGCTAACGACCATATTCTAGGTTTCGCTGAAGCAGGAGTGCTGCCAGGAGGGGCGCGGGAAGGCAGGTGCTGATATGCAGGGTGGATAGGTCTCTCGTACGGCGGCTCGGGAGACTCTGGGCCGCTGTCCGCGCGTGATTCCGACCACTCTGACTCTGTTCGCTGCCCCAGTAAATCTAGCCTTTGCTGCGGTCGGTCGCCGTCCTCACTTGAACCAGTTCCGGAGTCTTTGCCATCTAGAAAAAATAATAATGTTAGACATACATTTAAGAGGCATGTTTTGCTTACAACGGTAGAGACCAAAAATTCATAAATGGAGAGTCGATATTGTTGAGTTCGCAGGCCCTCTTTTACATAGAGACACTTACATTACTTAATGAAAGAGACTATGGGGAGGCTTTTCGGCTGTAGTAAGGGTGATAGTGTCATATCACTTTAACTTGCCTTTACACAAGTTTAAGAAGTCCATTAAAATTATGCTCCTGAAAAAGGCTGATTATACTGTTGAAGATTACGTAAATGACAAAGGAGCATGGATTTGACTCGCTCCAGCAATGCTAAGGACAGCTGTTGCTTATGTATTTAACAAATTAATGAAATTATAATTTTTTTTTTTTCAAAAGAGCAACCGCCGAGTTTCTTGCTGGTTCTTCTCGGTAGGAATGGCATTCCGAACCCGTGGTAGATTCACTTGACGATTCAAAAGTACTTATAAAAGTTTATTTGAATAAAAATCATTTTGAATTTTGAATTTTGAATTTAGGCTTAAAATAATAACTGCAGACGCCTATATCTATATGAAGATTGAAGACGTTGCCTCCTCAATCTCTTCGAGCTCGGGCTCATTTCTTGGGGACGCCTAGCGCTCGCCCAACCCCCCGGTAACTAGGTAGCGGCCAGTAGGGCCAAAGCATACTCAAACTAAATAATTAAGAAATTCGCAGATCTACATTTTACTTCAATAATCCATTATATTTCTTGAAACTATTCGTATAACAATTCGATACATATCTTGCCTGCTAAAAGCAGTGGATTCTTACCTAACGCATCCTTCCCATCATTGCTTTTGTGGTCATCATCGTCATTATTGTTATCATCATCGTCGACCCTGTTCCTCGGCTCCCAGGTCATCTTGTTCTCCTTCTTGAGGCGGCGGCGCGCGTTCGCGAACCACGTGGACACTTGCGTCAGCGTCATCTTGGTGATGATCGCCAGCATTATCTTCTCCCCCTTGGTGGGGTAGGGATTCTTCTTGTGCTCGTTGAGCCACGCTTTCAGTGTACTCGTCGTTTCTCTGGTGGCGTTTTTTCTTCTTGCACCGTTCAGATCCATTCCGTATCTGTTGACAAGATTATTAATCAGTAAAAATAAAACAGTAGGTATTTACAAGGAAACAAGGAATATAATATGCTGGAGATGACAAAACCTAGGTTGCATTGCAAATGCAGACCCCATTTGCAATGCAATCCAAGTGCAAAATTGTAGTTTGGATAAGGTTCTGCTGCAACATTTTCCGTGCAACTGGGTTTGCACTTCGTACCGGTATCAGTGCTAGTTAACTTAGTTAAATTAGTCAGTAAACACTGATTAAATGTTCGAGCAGTGTGGTGTACAAATACCTATTTTTAAAAATCTTTAAAATTATTAAATCCATTATAAAATGTTTGTTATAAGTAACAAACATAATATAATAATAAGGTGTAAGTTAAGTTAACAGTACAGTCGTTCCCATGAGTTGGAACTCACTCTGAAGTCTGACTTGATCCGCTTAGACTAAGTTTTTTTATTCTTGCGGAAACTATTTAAAACCAAAAGAAAATGTAGGCTATACGTTTATTCAGGTTATAAGATTATATCCTTTCAAAATTTCAGCCAAATCGTTTCAACCATTGTGGCGTGAAAAAATAATAAAGATCCAATTTCACATTTATAATATGAGTAGGAATCTTACTGTTTGAAAATTCGTAAAAAATCATACTAATATTTTCAATGCGAAAGTGTGTTGGTTTGTCCTTCGATCACGCCGCAACAGAGCAATGAATCAACGTGATGCGTATAGTTGAGAACCTGGAGAGTGACATAGGCTACTTTTTTTCCTGGAAAATTAACGAGTTCCCATGGGAATTAATAAAAAACTTATTCCACCTAGTGGAACCTACCTACCTACCTAGACTTCCATCAGCTAGTTTACTATAAAGTAATCACGTTACAGTTAAAGTCCGCTTTAACTAGATGGCTATAAGCTAGGAACTACTGAAAACATCAAGCCCGCTTTAAAAAGATAGCACCATAACTGAGTTTCGTAACGTAGTTACGATTTACGAAGCGTAAATGGTGGAGTACGATTCGGAAGAGATTTCAGATAACTTGGGTCGTGACCGCCCCTTACGCCCCCCTCCCCCCCCACTCCGCCAATGAAAGCGGCATGATAATTGAAATCCAGATAAGCCATCGGCTGCTGCGCTAAATAGTCGCAGAGATGGAGAAAGATTAGCGATGATGCCAACACAATCAAATAAAAAATGAACAAAGGTTAAAAAAATATTATATAGGAACTATTGGTAATCTTGGTTATCATACTTAAAACTTGCAGACGACGTGGATTAAAGGTCTTTTGGAGGACCCTCTATTTAATAATACGAAAGAAACATTACATTAATATGTATGTATAGTAATATATGTATAAATAGTACCAGCAGTCCAAGTAGTGTTTATTAATAGATATATTAGTACTGTGATAATATGTCAAACATTTTACATTCTTTTGGACAAGTATTTTCTTTATTAATTCTACCTTGAATAAAAATATTATGGTTTTAATATAACAAAAGGTAACTTGGTGAACCAAAATAATAATAGCTAACATTTTTTAAGCAAAAAAACGCTAAGAAGCAAATAATAGCTAAGTACATAATTATTTTACAATTTTTACCAATTAATTTTGAACTAAAAATATAATAATGATATAAAAAAAACAAAACACTAATTAATTTATTAATTTATAGTCAACAAAAAAAAGTTAATTCAAAATTACCTAGCACTGGAAGTTTACGTGCAAATTAATGATGTAGGTAAACATATTAATTACATAGAGCAAAAAAATGTTTAAAAGACAGTTTCATTAACGTGCGGATTGGCTATCAATAATGTGATAACGTCGCCTAAACTCAGTGACTTTATTACTTATTTTTATTTTAGAAAAAAAAAACACAGTTTATGTTGTTCTGTACATTATTACTGAGACTCATCGACGCCCCGCCCAAATGCTTGGACTTTGCACAGAGGTTACCTTTTTAATGTAGACGAGGAATAATAATATTTTTTCGTTGAAAAATAATAATGTATCAGTGTAAGCAAAGCGCCACCATCTCTCGCACTAGAGCGTTAAGCTGCAGCTTATCTACCGGCTTGGTACGCGGGCAGACCACGCACCGATATTCAACCTCCTATCTTTATTACGATGCGGACCCCGTACCATTATTCGATTAAGATTAACGCTCCACTTCCTTTCGATCGATTCCTAATTATTTCTCCATTCAATCGTATTAACACTGATCATTCTATTTTTTGTTGTTCTACTTATAAATCTAAAACTAAGCCAGATATGAGGATAATAGCCGCCGCTTCGTCCGTATGGAATTAGGTTTTGTAACATTTCATGGGAGCACAAGAGTGTTCAGGGTAAAAAATGTTAGCCTATTGTACCTAATATTAGCCGTGCAAAAAATTTCTTTGCTCCGTTGCGGCTCGGTTCAGGGGCAAAGAAACGTATATTTGCCTATGTTTTAATATTAATTTTAGTAGTGATAAAATATGACAATCCCACTACTATTTTTCCATTATTTTTATTTTGATAATACAAGCTTATGCGATTTGAAATATACTTACCGTAGTTTTCATATTTTTGATGCAAAAAAAACTGTCACATTAAGTCGATATCAATATTAATATTTTCTAAATCATGTAATATTAGATTACAAATATTTTAGTAAGTATAGTAATAATTTTTCGTATAGCCTTTAATAAAAAGCAGTAATAATGAGTATCTAGACGTGATGTTTTAAACTCCTCGTCTCTCCTCCTCCTCCTCCTCCTCGGTCACTATTTAATAATAATGTGCACTTTAGGACTTCCTAATAAGTAATGACTGAGAAACCAATGAAATAACCTATATGTAGATACAAGTCAGTTAAATAAGCAATACAACCAGTTTGGTCTTACGTCTGTATGGATTAACCAAATATAGTAAACAGTGAAATAAAATGTAAGTTAAGGTACTCTTTACTAACAATTAATAAAATCCATCCACTTGATAATTGAAACGGTAACGAAATAAAAGGAATATTATTCCGTTCCATATTTATTTACGAGAATCTCGTCCGAGGAGGGCGAGAATTAAGTCAACAACAAACTTAACAAAAGAGTGCTAGGAGTTCATTTCGATAACGATCTCATTGAAAATGGAGTTTTATGTCTCAGGTTTAAGGTGGGTTTTCGGGTGGGCTGTAGACTGGGTAGGGGTGCAGGCTGTCACTTCTGCGATTTAAGTGACAGTTTTATTAATTTCCCATAGTACTCATCCCTATTTTCCACCCTTCTCAGTTACAAACAATGCAACTCGACGGCATATGGACGTGGCTGTTTGCCGTACACTTCACGAGCGAATAATATCAGGGAATTGAAACAGACCGTTGGATTTGTATTAAGCCATGTAATCGTGGCCGTACTTAATTAACATGCCAATTTATTAACTACACTTGTCCGTTATATCTGCTGTAAGTATAGCAGATTTTAGGATACTCTTGGGTATTGCGAGTCTTATCCTATACAGTCTTATAGAAACCTTTTTAGAGTTATGTGTGTTTAAGCACTTTAATATTACTTGCTTTAAGGGTGAAGGGAATGATCATGATGAAACTGCAAGCTTGAGAGTTCCGAATGTTCACAAAGGTTTGTGAAGTCTGTCAATTTGCACTTGGCCAGCTTACTCATGACCTTTTCGTTTACCGTTAAAGCAAGTGATCTTTAATTTTATAGAACGCACATAACTCTGAAAAGTTGAGCTGCGTGTCCGGGTATAAACAAGCAGTAGGCACGGCTTGAGCTTGGACGTCGGAATAGCCCTGAGGAAGGGACCTCAGAGTTGCGTGCGGCTGGAAGGGGGGCTCCAGCCGTATAGTTCACAATACGACTGGAAAGATGGCGACTTGCTGTGACCAACAAGTAGTCAAACCTCATGTAGATGGTAATGATGGGACCTCTCCGTTGGCGACTCCGGAATGGTGGGACAGTTGTCCGGGATGAACCCAATAGATATCGCGCAAGGGGGGCACCGATGCCTTCTTAAGAGATCTCGGAGCCTCCCAACATGCGTTAAGGATGGCCACCGAGAGGGTTTTAGTAGGTAGAAATCCTACATAGCCCGATTTACCCCCCAGAAAGTCGGGTATCTTAAGGAGATTTTCCCCCGAACAACAAAAAGGCTTTATAGGCCGCTACAGGGTTACTGGGTGGGTTGGTGAGCGCTAGTCAAACAGCGGAAGCAAAATCATCCTAAGGGCGTCTTCTGTGAGGCTCGGGTCTTGGTTTAGGAAGACGTAGGGATGGGTAAGAGGAAGTCAGGCGTCTTAAACATAAGGGCTATCTCAGTTTTTTTTAAAATAAGTGTTCCATTAAAAA
Source organism: Erebia aethiops (assembly GCA_923060345.2). Classification (NCBI taxonomy): domain Eukaryota; kingdom Metazoa; phylum Arthropoda; class Insecta; order Lepidoptera; family Nymphalidae; genus Erebia; species Erebia aethiops. The sequence goes on along the minus strand of OV281079.1, from coordinate 19,623,751 downwards.
TTGAAAGATAATAACAATGTGCAAATAACAACGAAACGCTCCGTTTTTATCCTTTTTGAGGTTTTAATGACTTGGTAGCATTATGAATGAGCTAACATCCATAGAATTATGGGCGACAATGCGAAAGTGGAACGGCGTAGCTTAGGCGTATTGCGCACAAAAAAACCTCCATTTATCCGCGGCGTGCCACTTTCACAGCATCCGAGCTCGCGGGGATGGTGACGCGTCATTTTTTTATTATTCCACCGATGGGGGAGGCCTTTCAGCTAGGGTTGACGCTTTTTTGCAGTGAATCTTTTTTTCCACTTTTTGCACTGAACACTTTTTTAAGCGGCGATAGCTTGGTTTAGACGTTCGACTTCATATTCAGGTGATCCTCGGGCACGCACTTGTTACTTTTCTTAGTTATGTGAGTTCTAAAGAATTAAATAGCAATTTGCTTTAGCGGTGAAGGAAAAACTCGTGAGGAAACCTGCACGCACTAGTTCTTCATAACGTTTGTTTGGTATGTGAAGGCTGAAAATCGGCACTTGTCAAAGGTATGTGACAATCTGGACTATGGCCAAATCTCTTCTCAATCTGAGAAGGAGTTACATGATATTGACTTTTTTACTACAGTATCTACTTCTTTAGCAACATTGCAACGAAAATAAATGGCCAACAACAATTAGTACCTACCCGGATGACCGAGCTTTGCTCGGTATTTTTTTGTATGAAAATCGTTGGAGCCGTTCCCAAGATTCAAATTATATTTATACATACAAGAATTGCTCGTTTAAAGGTATTAGATTAAGGTAATGAAAATCAAACATAGGAAAGTAGCTGTAATTATGAATTCATTTCAGCACATAATTAATCTAGCTCATCTTTCCAGGTGGCGACCCTAGAGGTTCTACCCTCTCCCGTTCTTCAATTAAATGTCTATGTCGCTCGCCACCTCGCGCTTCCTACTTAAAGTCATAAAAATGAGATAAACACAAAAATATTGCTCCCACCTATTCTTATAATGGACTTTTAGATGGACGACCTAGTCGCACGATTTATCTGAACGATAATACTGTACGCACTTGGCTAGATTGGTGGTCTATGGCCTAAGCCCTTCTCATTTTCATAGAGAGACTCGTGGTCAGCAGTGACCCGGCGGCGAAATAAGGATGACACCCTTTAGCACAGTCAGAAATAAGTTTTCTTAATTCACACAAGTATTTCTTAATTTTCCGGGATAAAAAGTAGCCTATGCCACTCAACCCTCCAGGTCCTCAAATATACCATGCAAAAAATAGTTTGCATGTTTGTTGGTTGTTCATCAATAACTCTACAATAGAGCAACGGATCGACGTGATTCTTTGCATGGGTATAGTTGAGAACCTGGACAGTGACTTGGCTACTTTTTATTCCGGAAAGGAGTTCCCGTGGGAAAAAACTTATTACATGCGGACGAAGTAGCGGGCATCAACTAGTAACTTTAGTAAAGCAAAATAAAACTGTAAAAGTAGCGGTTCGACGCCTCCGTTTTAAAATAATGTTCGTAGCGATGTTATCTACCGTACCCAGATCGATCATGGGTGTAAAAAGCGTGTTATTAATTGTCTATTGTTTTATAAGATGAATATCCCGTGTCTATAGGTTTTTATTTGTAACTGAGTGGGCTGTTTTTTGTGCCTACTTTGTACTTAGTATAATTTAATAAGCGGATCAATACTTATGAGTGAGATATGCTAATTTTTAGACCCCCCTGAAGATGTTCGAATGCTTAGGCTAGGTTGCATTAACACATTTTGAAGGATGCACTTTGTATTCCTCACTACTGAGGGTTTCAACCCTTTCCATAATCGATTCCATAATTCGATCAAGTTCGATTTCTGGATAAGTGAGTTAGTTCTAATGTTCCATTCCAATATTTTCCATAATCTAAAAGTTGTAAGTTATACCTCAGTACCTGTTAGTACTTAGTACCTCCTGCTTTGTAAATAATAAATAACTTACTACGTAAATAATTAATACATAGGTAATATGAGAGCAAAAAATTAATTAGGTACCACTAGTGTTAGTTAATTATTATTATAAACCTGTATAGCTAACAGTTCTCTTCAGGTTAGAACTAAGTACCTTATATAAAATTATGCACTGAAAGATACATTTTTATTAAAAAAGTCCGCGTACTCTCCTAATTAATAAACTGCATATTATTCCATTTTTTATTCAAACCTAAAGAAAACGATATTATCTTGTAAGAACGAGTGAGTTCTTACAGCAAATAATTGCGTTAAGTTTAAAAAAATGACACATAAGGTCGTGTTTATAAGGCGAACAGAGGCGGAAGCGGACGCGGTTTGTCGCATTTTCTTTCGGTCCTATGACTGATTAATTATTATCAGTCATTGGACTAGGATACTAGGGACTGGGATAGCCTTAAATAACTGCTATAATGACGTAAGGATCGTAATTACCCCAGCCCCCCGATTGTATAAGAAAATCGTAATCGTAAACGTTTGTCAAACGTAAAACTCGAACTGTTTAAGAAGTTCATAGATGCCTTCATGTCTAAAAGCATGTATGAACTAGATAAACAGTTCGAGTAATACGTTAATAGCTCTCAAATGATTACGATTTTTTTAGACAATTGGGCCTCTGATTTGCGAATACTCTTTCTACACTACACTGTCGCATCTAAAAATGATTGCTACACCGGTGTAATGTTTGCTATTGCCGCATTTACAACAATTGAGATGTAACAACGATTGATTCAGCTTTAAGGTCAACAGGAGCCGTATTATGCCGTATATAAAACCTGCATCAATCATTGCTACAATGTCAATTGTTGTAATTAGCTGAATTTACGGTATTCTGGCTGCGACAGTAGATATTGACCACTAGCGTAAGTATGTAAACAAATCAGAGGTCATTGAAATCGTAAAACTGCTTTATCAATCAATTTTAGAAGCGAATTGCGGATCTTGAATTACACGTCGGTATGTGTTTTCGTATATAAATATTTTTTATTTATAATAATGATAAATAAAAAATATTTTATTTGCAGGAACATGGGTACAGATATCGGTCTTAAAGTAGTAATTTCCCTTACGTATTTTACCATATGAAGGTGTGAAAATTTTTGGGTTTTTAAAAGTAATTTTAAATTATTTCATTAGCTCATTTATTATTATTTTTGAATAAAAAAATATAACTTGCGATAAAAACAGAAATAAAATGTTATATACGTTGAACTTTTAGCGATCGCGCCCGCCTTTTAATGTGACCTAACATTAAGTGAAGTGCAAAACCGTATGACGTGTAGTAAGAAGTTTTTTCCTCTGTTTTTTATTTTTTTCATAAGAAAAAGTTCATAAATTTAAATTGAACACGTCGAATGTCAAGCCGTTGTACAACATAATTACTCGTCATTAATATGGTTACGTGCGAACTCGATAAGCGGAACGGAAGTGGAGCAGAAATTTATAGCACTATATACTAGATGATGATGAGGCGGTGATATAGTTTAGTGGTTAAGATGTTATGAGACACCTATTCGGGTCTTCAGGGTTCGATCCTCGGGCACGCACTTGTAACTTTTCTGAGTTATTTTACACTTTCTTTAACGGTGAAGGAAAACCTCAGAACTAACATTGAGAGGACACCCGAAATTTCTCATCGGTGTCTGAAGTCTGCCATTCCGCACTTGGCCAGCGTGGTGGACTATGGCCAGACACTATGACTCTTCGACAATACATTTTACATTTCATATAACTAGACGCTGCTCGTGATTTCATCCGTGTTTTAAGGTTTTTGAAAACTCCTGTGTGTGACTCCTTTATTTTACTAGAAAAAGTAACCTTACGTCCTTTCCCGGGATGAATCCAATACCTGTACTATTTTTTGTCAAATTCGGTTGAACAGATAGTGGGATGAGTATTTAGATTAAGTACCTAATATTATTTTTTATCAGTTGTTTTGTAAGTGGGAGGTCACGAGTTCGATCCATTTTGCAAATTCAATATATATTTTGAATTTTCTCTGGTCTGGTCTAGTGGGAGGCGTCGCTAATACCTGCCATACCCCTAACAGGTAAGCCCGCTACCATTTTAGACTACCAACATTGTGCTTTACCACAAGGTGAGATCGCAGTCAAGGGCTTGTTGTATTTCAAAAAATAGATTAAAGCAAGAAAATTACAACGGAACCCTAAAAATCGTGTGACATAAAATAGATTCTGCTGTTCACGATAGCCGCCTGTTACGAAGGTATATAATGGGCAGCGGGTTGCGATTGGAAAATCAATGGACATAGATTATATTAGAATCTTCATAATTCTCCTACAGTATACAGTAGTTTTTACATGAGTGGCGTAGATATGATTTGACATCATTTTGATTCGGGTAAGTAGTAAGTATTGTACTTACTACTTACTTACTACTGAGAAGAAAGATTTTAATATTTTTTTAAATAATAAATCATACTAATATTATAACGCGAAAGTTCAGGGTCGGCGTGAATTTTTGCATGGGTTTAATTTTAGACTTGAGAGTGACATAGGCTTTTTATCTCGGAAAATTAAGGAGTTCCCGCGGGAATAAGAAATCTTAAACTACGCGGACTGAGTCGCGTACATCAGCTAGTCATATATATTTCAGCTATATATATAGACAAGCGAGTCCTGCACGCGGTTTTTTCCCGGCGGAAATTTCGAAAAATCGTATAAAAATTCATACTAATATTATATATAAATGCGAAAGTGTGTATATATATCTATCCTATCGGTTAGTCTGTCTATCAGTCTTTCAGAAAGACTGTTCTGCAAGATGAAAAGTAGCAGCAAGCTATCTCTGTACCAAACTTCGTCAAAATCGGTTGAACAGATATGCCGGGAAAGCGTAACAGGCGTGAGGCGATAAACAGACTGATTGAGACATAGACAGACACTTTCGCTTTATATTAGTATGGATTCCATGTAAAAGTACGGTAATTTATGAAAATAATTAATAACGGTACATTATTTCGATAAGTATGCAACCAAAAATTTGTTGATACAAAATTGAGGGTATCACAGGTTCTAGGAACGACGAAAAACACGACATGGAAGTTTCCGTAACTACTTCAATAATAGGTAAAAATAAAAAGTGTGACTTTTACCTACTTGAGAATTTTTTAATTCCAAGTATGCAATGAATGGTACTTTTTTACACAAGTGTCCTTTTGTCAGTTTATAGAACACTAATTAATTATAGTTATAGATTAAAGGAAAACATAGATGGGAAACGCACTTTGTTTGTTGAATATGTTTTTTCATTGAATAAAAAGTAAAGTTAACTCATGATTTATTAATTTACCTGTCCACGGCTTGAACCTAGGTAATTAAAAATCACTTAGGAACACTTTGATTTTCCGGGATAAAAGTAGTTTATGACACTCTCCAGATCTACATATAAAATATTTTGGCGCCAGCAGCATATTGTAATAAAATAAGTAACCTAAACCTTTCAAGTTTTTCATCAACCCTAAACTTGTCTCCAGAATATTATAATGTCAATCCATACTAATATTATAAACTAGCTAATGCCCGCGACTTGGTGGATTGAGGTTTTAGGTTCCCGCGGGAACTCTTTAATTTTCCGGGATAAAAACTACCCTATTCCAGACTATAATCTATCCCTGCAAAATTTCATCCAGATCCGTTAAGTATTAATGAGGCGTGATTAAGTAACAAACATCCATCCATCCATCAATGCATCCATCCATCCATAAGTACATCCATCCATCCAAACTTTCACATTTATAATATTAGTATAGAAGTATATATGCGAAAGCGTGTCTGTCCTGCTATGCTGTCTGCTACGCTTTCACGGCCTATCTGTTTAACTGATTTTGATGAAATTTGGTACAGTGATAGGTTTTATCCCGGGTAAGGACATAATTACGCTACTTTTATCCCGGAAAATTACGCAGGATAAAAACCTTAAGTGGCGGGCATCATCTAGTTTTATATCTTTTTAACAATAAAGACGTAAAAAGGATTCAAATCGATATGGTCTACATTAGCTGCATTTAATATGTTACCTACTGTTTGAAACTGTCTAAATGCTCATTTAGTCTATGGCCTCTGTTTTACATTGCAATTTGCACGCCTAGTCTATTTAGTACCTTTAATACGGACAGATGTTGAAGACAATCATTTGTTTTTTTATGAGGAACTTAAACTTAAAGTATAATCGAATCGATGGTATGGTTTTTTTATCAACCTGTACATGTATTGTTCTTTAGAAAAAAATTATAATTGATGTGTGTAAACATGATTAAAATTGACATTATTATAAGTTTAGAACTGCCGCACCGTTTGCCCCGGCTTCGTATGGTATGCTAAAGAATTAAAATATAGTTATTTAAAGCCTTTTAGTTAAGACCTCAACCTCTTCGACATAACAAAGGGCTGGGGTTCGTTACCCGGACACGCATTACTTTACCATTTTCAGAGTTTTAATAAATTGAATATCATCTGCTTTGCCGTTAAAAACATCGTGGGAAAGCTTGTAGGTATGCCTGAGAGTTCTCCATTATTTTTAAAGGAGTGAATTCTGCCAATCTGCACTTGGTCAGCGTGGTGGACTATGTCCAAACCCTTCTCATTCCGAGAGGAGACTCGTGCTCAGTAGTGTTATAAGCGCGAAAGGGGGTCGATTGTTTGTTTGTCCTTCAGTCACATCGCAACTGAGTAACAGATCGATGTGTTTTTGCATGGAGGTTGACCTGGAGAGTAGGTATATATTTTACATTCCGGACCAGTGGTAGATTCATTAGACGATTCAAAAGCACTTTTGAATGTTTATGCGAATAAAAATATTTGAATTTGAGTGATTCGTACAAAAAAAAATTATGTTATATATAAAAAAATAATATTATTCGGTTAAAATTATGAAAAAAAGTATGATTTTATTGCAATAAAAGTTATTGGACGCAAGTTTACTTAATAATCATAAAAGTATACAGGTTGCAGTAAAGAACCGTGGTCTTTGCACCCAAATTTTTATTATTATCGATGTTGCGGTTGTAAAAAAGTGATTTTACTCAAAATACAACGATTTTATGTACGAAAAATGTGTAATTCACGACTTATTAACAGCAATTTGCAAGAAACCTTTTACAATGGAGTTGTACTTATACAAGGATGGCCGTGAATTGCTTGCTACACATTTTATTGACCGATTAAAACCAACTCTACACATTTTTTAAACTTTATTACACTAAATTAAGTCTAAACTAATATTATCCTGTCAACGCTGGTCTTTGTTATTTTTTGTTTCCTCTCGATTACGTTACTACGAAATTTTTATATGTTCGAAAATTAAACACGTCATTAATTTAGTCTATCGCCTATAATATTGTCATTAAAACATTTAAAAAAAAACTAGGTAGGTATTAATGATATTGGACAAAGAAAAGATTATCAGAAAATCCAAGTGACACATCACACACTAATATGTAATAATATATACATATATTAAAAACATCATACTAATATTATAAATGCGAAAGTGTGTTTGTTTGTTAGTTTATTGATTTGTTAGTTTGTCTTTCAATCACTTCGCAATGGATCGACGTCATTTTTTTTCATGTGTATAGTTGAGGACCTGGAGAGTGACATAGGCTACTTAAAACCCGGAAAATGGAGGAGTTCTCATGGGCATTTAAAAAAAAAACCAAGCGGACGAAGTCAGCGATGCCCACATCGGCTAGTGAATAATATAACATGATATGTATAAAAGTGATCATAATTTAAAATATGAAAAAAAAAACATATCTGAACTGCTTGGATGTTTTTCAAAAAAATTATAACCAGTGTCCTCGGGTAGGTGTAAGAATTCTAACAATACCCCATACATCTAAATCTGTTCATTTGGCATTTAGAAGTTTAAGTGGACTAAAGTAACTCACTTACATACACACATGAACCCTGACAACTATACACTCCTTTTGGACAGTCGTAAAAACAATGAAATGAAAAACATTGATGTTATAATTGTAAATTATTTTTCAAAAGAGCAACCACCATGTTTCTTCTGGCTCAGCTGGTTCTTCTCCGGTAGGAATGGCAATCCGAACCAGTGGAACATTCACTGGACGATTCTTTCTACTTGAATAAAAAATAAAACTCGGCCACAACAAAGTTGCACCGGCAGTTCTTTGTTATTTAGCACAGGGGGGCTACTATCAACGTCTGAAGCATTTTTATTTCAATATTGCTGATGCTCCTGTTTCAGAAATATAGTCCTTATTTTTGGGACGGCAAAGTATGTCATACAAATATGACATTTTAAAATAATACTGCTTTAAGCGATGATGGTATGCCCCTGAATGAAAAAGAATACAAGGCATGTCCAATGTAACTGTATACGAGTAACAAATGCCGCCATGCCGTGTACAACCCACGTAGGCAAGAACAACTATACTAACCAGTGCACAGCCGGCCCACTACCAAGGCTATATTAAATTACACTTACAATTTAATTTTTTTATCAACTACAAGTTAGCCCTTGACTGCAATCTCACCAGGGACCATGCGCCAACGCTTAAAGCCATATTGTTTCATTATTATTGACTTTCGCGATTTAGAATTATGTCCTCATATTTTTAGGAACGTCGAGGTAGGTGACATCAAACTGTAATTTTTAGTAATGCTGTGCTTTAAGCGTTGACAGTGTGGCCCATGGTAAGGGATGATGCAGGCCGCTGTTAAACTGACATTAGCTAAGGTCAGGTTCTCAAGTATCGGTCAATGTACCTATGGTAAAAACCGGTCTTAAGTATATATTGACATTGACAAATACTTGAGAATCGGTTCTTAGTTGATAATAGTTATAACGAACGATTAAGATGGTAGCGGGTTATCCGGTTAAGGCCCTAACCCTAGTCGGTTTCTACACGGCATCTTACTGGAACGCTAAATCGCTTGGCGATCTTTGCCGGCAGGGTGGTAACTAATCACGGTCGAGGCCCCCCACCAGACCAGATACGAGAAAATTCAGAAAATATAAATTCCCAAATTGAACCTCCCCGGGAAGACCTTACTTCTTAGGATAATTTCCGAAAGTTTGGATGGATGGATGTATGGATGTTTGTTGGATCACGCGCCAACGGCTGAACGGATCTGGCTGAAATTTGGCACAGAGATAGATTATAGTCTAGAATAGCACATACGCTACTTTTTATCCCGGAAAATTAAAGAGTTCCCGCGGGAACCGAAAAACCTCAATTCACGCGGACGAAGTCCCGGGCATTAGCTAGTGAGATTTATACAAATTAATATGACCCTCCCAGGGATCGAACCCGGCACCTTTCGTTATAAGACCACAGCGCTCACCACTGTGCCAGGTAGGTCGTCATCTATGCACCATCCAGTGAACAACCGAACAACTACCTCCGCTATATTGAGTTACAGTTACAATTTGAATTTACCAATGACATCGCCGGCACCCATATAAAATATACACGACACGATATTTTGTGAGGTAATAGACGTACACTTTTTTTCATTCCGCCCCAACGGGTTGAGTTGTACGCTGAGAGTTGGTGGGGTATTTTGAAAAGATGCTACATTAAAGCTGACTTTAGGTCTGTAGGTAGGTAAGTTAGGTCAGGTGGGTACTGACCCAATTTGTTTATTTCATATTGGACATACATATTGTATCTCTTATGATACGTCTTGTTTAGACTCTATCCGCAATTTTATAGCCAAGACTTGGATCGGCGATATTTGTCAAAAGTATACTGAGACTTTAACAATCATTGAAAATGTTAGAATGTGCGAGAGAGAGGGAAAGTCTGCATATCACGGCCCGTTAAAACACGAACTGTAACACCGATTTGTAGATTTTAGTTGCAAGTAACTACTCAATGTTTCCCACTTGTTCTTATACTATAGGACAGATGACACAAGGCCTATGAAATTAAAAACGTCTCTTTAATTCTCGGTGACAGTTTCGTGTTGAAAATTTTGTCGGCCATTGTAAAGGGGATCAGGTTACCTCGCCGACATCGTGTTACCTGCTGAAAATCTAACATCAATATTTTTGGCCTCGTTTCTTAAATGTAGGGTTACCAGATGAAAAATTGAAAAATTCTGAAAAAATCCTACTTTTCGTAGAAAAGTCCTGTGATTTCGTCACGAGTTACGAAAATAGTAGTTTGTAATATAAGGGCGGTAACTAGGTTTTTACATACGAGTTGACTAATGTCAGCCCGATGACGCCAGTCGAGGGCTAACCATCGTCACGAGTATGTAGAAACCTTAACGCCCTTGTATCACAGGATATTTTTCAATACATTTGTGAGAAAACTTGAAAATAAAAGTCGAGTAGGAAGGTACTAGGTACTCAGTAGAAAATGGCTTTTCACGCCCATACTTAGTCGAGATTTTTGGCGGCTATTACAAGCGCGATTTTATTCTCACAGCTAAAATACCTAATTGTTGATTTAATTTTATGATCCCACATAAATTATTTAATAATTTATAAGAAATACTCAATGAAACTTTTAAAAATAGCGCGCACAAATTTAAGATTTGTAATGAATTGTATCTACGGCGCGTTGTTGTAATTGCATTTTTTTTAAATTGGCTTCATGGCTCTAGGTTCAAGTTCTTAACTCAGTAACAGCCTGAACTATTCAGCCTTTACTTTTTTGATTTATAAAACCTAAGACAATTTTATTTAATCATATTAAATACAATTTTTTATTTTATGAATTAGTTTCATCAATTCACATCTAAATGTCATAATTTTTTAGGTTTTCTACATACAAAGTCAATATCATTATGAACCTTCTTGCAAGAAAACTTTTTATTTATAAGTAACGTGGACTTACAAAAATTAAAAAAAACTGCATGAGGGCGGTACATATTTACTGCACGAGGGCAGTAAATTTAACTTACAAGCCGTGTTTACTGCCTCTGTAAGTGCATTTTTCGAGCAAGTGTATTGAAAATAATATTATGTCAATTACATTGATTTGTGAATTTATCTAAAGAAGATAATGGTTTTGTTTATGTTGATTTTAACTTTTTAATAAAAAAAACTGAATGATCTACCTAGTATATTTAAATAAATGTAGTATATTATTGAAAAACTGAAAGATCCTGAGATTTCCGCATCCAGCCGCAAGAGCTCAAAAATCCTGTAGTCTCAGGTTAAATCCTGAAATATGGTAACCCTATTTACATGTAGGTAAGTCGCCTTATTTTTGTACAATAAAACCAATAACATGCCGACGTGATGAAATTGATAACATGGCTAAATTTTGCAATGAGATTGATGACATGCTAAATTGGCGATGAATTTTCGAGGTAATATTATCTATGTGTTTTATAAAGGTATTATTTTGATTAATAATTAATTAACCGATTTAGGAGATTAATTTTTAGAGTTCAATTGTAATTACAATTTCATTTCAATAATTATTGTAAACAGTAATTATAATATTATATAATATATATATATATATATATATATATATATATAATATTATTATTGTTATAATACTTATCAATAATAATGATTATTGTAAATTTTTAGCTTTTCTCAGTAGAAAGAGCATTTCAAACCAGTGGAGATTTACTTGATAGGTGATTAAAATTTATTTGAATTTGTCATGACGTCAAAATCTAAGAATATATTTTCCAGACGAAAAAAACAAAAAACAACTTTTCTGTACTTAAACATATTTCAGTGAGATACTATTTATCAGGTTACTCAATAAAAAATTTAAAAAGAATAGAGCCATTTCGTCAAAGAGTTTGTAAAAAAGGGACGTTTCGTGTACAGTAAAATGTACAAGCGTAAGTAGGTACATGCCTTAGTAAAATAAATCACTAACATCAGATTTCATGCTACAATAAATAACTCAGCAAGAATGGTATCCGATAAGGCTAATTATTCGTATTATCGAAATAAGCTCACGCAAGGAGCTATTTATTAGGTTTTGGAGGGAGAAGTACTTTACTGCTTACTTTATACAAACGGGTAGCTCGCATGTTTTTTCGAAATCCCCTGGGAACCTTTTGATTTTCCAACCTATCTCATTTGTACCTTTCGTCAAAATTGGGCGTAAAATGATACATAATATACAGATATAGATATTGGGGCTGATTCTGTATAACACAATCTCTAAACTAAACTAAAATGGCAGCTTTAAATCTAGTTCTGTCCCTTTCCGTAGGAAGTATTATGAAAGGGTTAGCAATATTTGTAATGCTCTAATTTTAGTTTAGTATAGAGATTGTGCACTACAGAATCAGCCCCATTATGTACTTACTCAAATATTTCTCATTCTATACTAATATTAGAAATGCGAAAGTTTGGGTGGATGGATAGATGTTTGTTACTCAATCATGCCAGAACGGCTGAACGGATCTGGGTGAAATTTCACACAAATATAGATTATAGTCTGGAATAACACATAGGCTACTTTTTACTCTAAAATTGCGGCCGTGACTAGTTACCACTCTACCAGCAAAAAGTGCCGCCAAGCAATTATGCGGTCCGGTAAGATGTACACTGTACATTTTTGACGTCCAATAATAATTTATTAAACATAATTATGATAATTTGATAGCGCTATCTTAAAACTAAAGCTACGAGGGTTCCAAACGAGCCCTAGTCTGAGAAGAGTTAGGCGTATGTGCCATACACACCCTTGCTTAGTCCGTTAGCATCTTAGATTGCAACATTACTTACCTGGGAATCCGCCGCATTATTATCCCAAGAAAACCCCTGCTATTATGTGATTATTGGAAAGGGGTCATGACCCTCAGCAATGAGGTACACAACGTAGAGAAAGGGGAGAAGACATCACAGTCAAGGGCTTACTTATAGTGGAATAAAAACCAACTTTCAAACTTTCGTGTACGAACATTTATGAAAGTCATTAGAGGCCACTAAAGTCAGGTTATGTGAGTGTGACAGCCTGTAAACGAGGGGTGGGGTTAAAAAACCACAAAATTCCATATACAGCTAATATATGGGCCTGCCCTAGGGGTGTGCTGACCAATTAGTCGTCGAATATCACGTACCGGGTGGGCAGTACGCATGTGGTAGCCCTTAATAGCGTTTATCCGTGGTACAACCATGTAACGCGCGTTTGGCACGCCGCGCCCCAACCGCTCTGTCCACTCGACGATATTTACTACCTGTTATAGCAATGGCCTTTATTACATGCTACTAACTGATGACCGAAAATTTTAATTGCTTTAAATTTAACAAGGGATGACTGCGGATCACGAGGTCCTGGTTTCGATTCCCGGTCGGGCATAATAAATGTAAGGTATTGGGTTTTTCAGTTAGGAAATTCTCAGTGCCAGCCCGGAATTGGAAGTTGGCGGTGAGTCAACCCCGTGCCTCGGAAAGCTCGTTCAGCCGTGCAAACCTATGTGCTGTGCCCTATATGTGCCTATATGAAACTTGCAGGAAGCTATATGCACCGCCAGCTCTCCTGCTTCTAAACATGCAGGAACATCAAGTTTTGTTTCACTCCAACACCAGAGCAACCTCAGGAGATGTTGACTCAACAAGTTGGCTTTCAGTTTTTAAGGGTTCCCTAACTAATTCGACTCGCTTGAACTGAACTGGGTTCAGACGGCACAAGATCGCAGCGTGTGTGAAGATTGGGCCAATTAGGCCCATACTATACCATCGCTTAAATCCGTATTGTTTAAATATTGCTACGTTCGTGTTTTAGAATTATAATCCTTACTTTAGGGACGTCAAAGTACGTGACATAAAACTGTCATTTTGAAGTATCTAATACTACTGAAGTAAGCGATGGTAATAACCCACCAGTACCCAACGGTATCTGGCCGAAGGGCGGCGCATAACATTATAAGGTCTGCCAAGCGTAGACTCATATCCTGTTATAAGAGCTCATTATATTGATACCTGTAGTAATGTAATTTCAAATGTTGACAGGGACATTTTGGCGAAAATGAGTTAACTTTTCAAGTTCTATTCCTTCTATTTTAGTCTATAAAGCCGATTGGCTTAAGCTAATACCATTATATATAGCATTAGCTATGGCAACAATCAAACAAACAGCTGTTTCGGTTCCGAGATGTTTTAGAGGAGTTGGGCGATTGGGTGGAAAACAAATTCATCCAGGAATAAAATTGAAACTTGACTGAAAACACTGTCAAAACATCATTCCTGGGTTAAACGTATTTGGTGCAACCATCGCTGTTTTCACTCACAGAAGTAAAATTTTCGGCGCTATTAATTCATAACTTCGCCTGTGGTACAGGCATTGCTATTAAAGTTTGTTCTAGGAGCGTATTTTGTATAAACAACGCTTTAGAGATAATGCAGTAAAGTGATGATAATTAAGTATTTTGCGCCGAAGTAATCGCCATATAAACAATGTCGAACCAATAATAAAATGTTTTCAATCGAATCACGGTGGTTATAAAAACAAGGCATTTATTGTCAAACGTTATCGGCTGTGGCAAATTATTTTTCTGTTTCACTACAATGTTGACCTCTGGTATAAGATAACGGCTACACTGATATACGCTTATATAGAGCATTAATTAATTTAACAATAACAACATCGAAACATTGATAATTGTTGTATTGCGGTAGGTAGCGTCGTCATTACATGTAAAGCTTCGTTTACACAGGTGTATAATGTATATTATAAGTTGTAACACTTTTCTCTAGGTATCTTATGCTATAATCACTCACTTTTGTTCTTCTACGAATTTCTTCGTTTGGGTTTTGTTCCTAAGAGACGACTTCCCGGGTGCAGTGGTGAGCGCTGTATTCTTTTAGGTTCGATCCCTGGCAGATTCGAGGCAGTCTCAGAACAGGGCGTGTTTGGAACTCTCGTAGCTTTAGTTTTAAGATATGTATTGTTAGGCCTAAAATTAAAATATTCAGGGCATCATTGTATCTGTGGTTCTGGACGCTAGACTGACAACCCTAGTCTAGGATAGAGCATTGTGTCAAAATGGCGCGACGGGTGTGTTTGAGTAAATTATTAAATTAAAGTATAACTAAATGAATAACCAGTGTTTCCGTTTAATAGTATATTGGACGTCAAAAAGTGTACAGGGTACCTAATTTGATTTGAATTGAATATCCCTAACAGGTTAGCTGGCTACCACCTTAGACTGCATCAACACTTTCCAGCAGGCGGGAAAGCCGTCAAATGCTAACTTGTAGTGGAATAAAAACACTGACATTAAAGTTATTCCCACCTCGCTGAACAATAATTGCAATCGGTTACAGCGATACGATCGATCGACGTTAATCTGATCCATTTTAAATACCCCCTGCAGTAACAATGGCGCCTTTTTATCATGTAAAATTTCACACTCCACTCTTGGGAAATTGGTGATGAGCAGAAAAAGGTAATAAAAGCGATCCGACCTACGTAAAATAAAATTTTCACCTCGCTACATTAAAAAAATTCTACATCAATGCCTCGCTAGCTCAAAAAGGGCGCCTTTGCTGCTTAAAACCAGTTAGCAAAAGTGTTTTGAATTTAGAACTAGTGAGCAAAAGTCACTTTTTGCTCATTAAGTGACTAAAAACTAATTTTGCCTGTTTTGCTACTTTGATCCCGAAATATCAAAAAGTTATAAAAAATTACATATAAGTTTAAAAAAAAATAACGTGGGCGATATCGAACATTATTATTTATTGTTACTTTGGAATCGTGTAATTTATTGATCGAAGTGTTATCGACTTTACGTAGGTATATGTTTTTAAACACCTATTTCTTCGAGAAAAAGCGTTGCAGTTTGGTGATAATTTGTATCAAAGTGCACAATAATGTCTAGTCATGTACACACCTTTTGTGTACGTAGGTAATATGTTCCGTCAATAATTTAAACACTTCTTGATGTATCATGTACATTCGTTACAAAATTTATAATATGTTTTTGACCAAACCCAATAGTATTTTTATATAAAACTAGTGGTCCCGGCAGACGTTGTCCAATTGTGAATATAAACCATCTCGGCACCACCACACACAAACACACGCAAAAAGTTTCATCATAATGGGATTAATAGTTTAGGAGTGCATGGAGGACATACATACATTGACTTTTATTTTTATAATAAATAAATGTATAGAATAACTATAGTATAACTAATTTATACCCTTTTTGAGCCTTAAAATTCTAAAAAAAGTTTACCGTTTCTGGAGCATTCTTTGGAAAATATTTTTTTCGAGAAATTAATAGCCAATCGTGTCTCTGTCACATAATTTTCGATTATGGACCCAAAAAGCACATATTGATATTTTAAAAATAATATAAGAAGTTTCCAAATATTGCACAAAAAAGAATACCTCCCGTAAACTATTATGTTTGAGAGGCAAATTTGTCGTCCCATTGTAGCTATTATCTGACATGGTCTCTGAGAATGTCAACAGATGCTATTTATCAGACTCGTACAGTCGCGATCTGAAAATGTTTACCACTTTAAGGTTCATAATTGCATGCACTCACCTCTGTCAGAAGGTCGATAGGTACGTGATTTGATTAGACATAGATCATAGATTTTTTATAAAAAAAGATTTTATAGGGCACAAAATATGTGTGCGCGAATACAGGTGCACTCTTTGTCCCTTTACTCGCGTAGCTCGATGGGACAGAAAATCTAACACGACCGGAGAGAGATCAGGCGCAGGTCGGTCCTGGCTTTACGTGCTCTCCGAGGCATGGGGGTGAAACACCGCCAACTTCCCAACTCTAGGCTAGTATTGAAAATTTCTTCTCAGAAAAACCTGACCCCTAATTATGGCCCGATCCGGAAACCAAACCCGGGATCTCGTCAGCCACAGTTTTAATATAAACAAGTCATTAATCCTGTTGTAAAATTCTATGCTTGAAAACTGTCGATATCTTTGATACGTAACAATTACCTTGATAAGACGTTTTCTACTGCACGCAGTGTTATAAAGAATCTAATTTGAAAACTGGTAAACATTTTCAGAGCGCGACTGTACGTATTCTTGAGTTAGGGCGGCTGCACACGTCACGACTCCCCCGGGATTGCCTTGTCAATATCCTTTCAGAGGCACCGACAAAAGTCGCGACAGATTGAGTAGAAAGATATTCAAATCTGTGACAGACTGCACATACGAGATTTATAACCGCAGTCTGTTGCACTAGCTACTACATGCAACTTCCTCTGCGTGTTTTTAATGGGCCATCATACAAATATTATAAATGCAAAAGTGTGTTTGTTAGTTAGTTTGTCCTTCAATAACGCCACGTACGGATTGACGTCATTTTTACATTATGCATGGTTGAGGACTTGGAGAGTGACATAATCATATCAATCATAAAATCATGCCAATTCGTTGCTCAATTGCGGGTTAAGGGAATTATAAAGAAACAAATACACTTTCGTAATATTTATAATATTACTATGATATAATGACAGCTACATAGTATACTATCATAGTATACTAGCAGTGGGTGTAAAGACATAGTAGGCGTATCTATTATTCTGGCGTTAGTACTAAGTATAAAGACTAGCCGAAGTAATCCAATTGGTCATATGTATACAAACCCAGTCCGTTATTTTCATTTTAGGTCACGTCTTGGGTATCTAAGGATAATCAACTGGCGGCGCCTAAGATTGAAACAGAAATAGCTCTTTACGTCGTTTCGGCCAAGTCAGAAAAGTTTCGGGTATATTTTAGACGGCCTATTTAGAGAGATGAAAATTAGATTTCAGTAACGCAACTTCGATTCTAAAAGAAAAGTTTGTTTATATAGAAACTAGATGGCGCTGTCCGTCAATTGCTCGCGTTATTAACTAAATGCCACCTTGTAAAAGTGTTTATGTTTGAATAATGGTCTAAATAAATGTTCTAGGATTGCAACCTATCTAAAACTTGTTGAACAGAACGGCCGAAGTCTCCCAAGAGACCATCACACTCACCACTTCTCCAGGGAAGTCGACATTGTGATGATATCCGTCGAAGAAACTAGTGTTTCGTCTTATCCTTAAAATAGTGTTGCAAGTGTGAAGCAACCCTAATAGGTACCATTTGTCAATCATCGTGTCCCGCTTACAACGGCGCCAAGTTCGCCGATACGGGACCCTCAGACTGAGGACTGGACCTCACAAGTAGTGGCCAAATACATGCGTACATACTAAATACTAATATTATACTTAAATGTGTATGTGTGTGTACAATGTACATGTGTGTATTTATGTGTTTGTGAGTGGCATTTTTATTTATTTCTTCCACTACAAGTTAACCCTTGCGATCGCACCTGATGGTAAAGTGATGAATGACGGTCTAGCCCCGACGACACGACGGCACGACGCGGCGCGGCACGTAGCGGCCAGTAAGCGATGCGGCACGGAGATGCACTGCGCGACGCAACTTTGTACAAACTCCGACAAATAATATTTGCCGCTACGTGCAACGCCGCTCCGTGCATCTCAAGTAGGGCTAGACTTGATAATGCAATCGAAGATGGTAGCGGGCTTACCTGTTAGGGGTACGGCAGTTATATTAAACTCGCGAACTAGAAGCTTAATTCGCTATTATCCGCCAAAGCAGACAAATCTAAGTGGTACAGCGATTAGCTTGCATGTGTAGCTTGCGATAGGTATTCACCGCCCAAAGAGCCAGCAATTTCCACCGATACAACACCACACCACACAAATCTTCTAAATTATTCTCACGTACTCATCGGAGCATTCTTAGATGTTGATTGTACAATGCACGATTGTAAAGCTTGCTTGCTGCAAATTTTAATGGGCGGGGTAATCACTTAACATCAGGTGACCCGCCTGCTCGTATGCTCGCTACATTTATTTAAAAAAAACCTCAATCCTCGCGGATGAAGTCGCGGGCATCAGCTAGTTGTACATATTAGTCAATCGCAGCGCTCCTCTTTCGGCGCCATCGCTCCAGAGTCCAGACCTCACAAGTGGCAGTATGTAGAACATATAAACTAGTGAAAATTAAGCGTCGGCAGTAAGGGTCGCCGGCTATCGGCGGGTCACGTCTTATTTTATTGCTGACATATTATTAATAGCGATGAGAATATTCAATTTTATGATGCTGGGAGGCATTGTTTCCCAATGCCTAATATAGTAGGTATTGCATAGCCTGATTTGAATTAGAGCTGTACTAGATTTATTTAAGGTTTAGGATTCAATTCTCATCTGTACCTAATCAAATTATCATTTCAGTCTCGGAAATCGGTTCAATGGTTGCGGCGTGAAGGAGTAGATCCAAACTCACAAACTTACAAACATCCAAACTTTCACATTTATTTAATACTAGATGATTCCCGCGACTTCGTCCGCGTGGATTAATATTTTTGATTCCCGCGGGAACTCTTTAATTTTCCGGGATAAAAAGTAGCCTATGTCCTTCCCCGGGAAACCATCTACCCCTGTACCAAATTTCATCAAAATCGGGTGAAGAGACAGTTTTTTTTATTCCCGCGGGAACTCTTTAATTTTCCGGGATAAAAAGTAGCCTATGTCCTTCCCCGGGATACCATCTACCCCTGTACCAAATTTCATCAAAATCGGTTGAACAGGTGGGCCGTGAAAGCGTAGCAGACAGACAGACAGACAGACAGACAGACAGACACACTTTCGCATTTATAATATTAGTATGGATTAAGTAGGATGTATGTATCAATCACCGATGAGGTAAAGTGCTGAAAGTGCGCTGAACAGATTTTCATCAAACTTAGCTATGCAAGTTAACCATCTCAGATTGTCGGGACAAAAAAACTTGTTGAGCTGTTGTTTATCCCAGAATCATTCCGATACCTCTAAGGAAAACCCATTCATCATACAAAAGTATGACTTATGACCCAAAATTTAATTTCAATGTCATAAGTTATAACGAGCTCATTTGTAGCTCTTGTAATAATATTATCTAATCTACGATTTAAAACAGTCGAAGACAATTCTCAAGCCGATCGCGATTGCGTACCTACAGCTCTCGTGAACTCTTGTTTCCGAACAAAAAACCCACGGTATCAAGTTCAAGTATCAAGTTGCACGGCAAGCCGACTCCAACGCGATTGCGCAACCACTGTCGTCCAAGTATATAATGTAAAGAATGTATGTACCTACCATTCTGGATGGATGGCTGACATGTGGAGGCAATTTTGGGCGGTTACTTGTCTTTTCTTCTTCTTCCTTTCACAATTAGCCTATATTTTTTTATTCCACTACAACTTAGTAATTGACTGAGATCTCACCTGATGGAAGTGATGATGCAGTACTCTGCTATGGTAGTGGGCTAGCCTGATAGGGCTACGGCAATTATATTAAACCCATACCCCTAAGCGGTTTCTACTCGGTATCGTAACGGTAACTAGCCATTGCTGAAGCTTCCCACCAGTCAAACCTAAGTTGATGCTAAGCAAAGCTAAGCTAGGAGGACCGTGGATTATATTTTTTGAATCCCGTGGGATCTTTTAAATTTTCCTCCTTAATCTCGATTACAAATTTCAACCAAAGGACCTGGTTGAGGACCTGGAGAGTGACATGACATAGGCTACTTTTTATCGGAATTAAAAAACGTATTCCACGCGGACAAACGCTGGTATCCGCTAGTTTATAATATTAAGTCCTACCTAATCATCAATAACTATAAAAGGCTTTATACTGATTGACTGACAGAAAACCTACATTCCAAACTGCTGAACGTAGAACTTCTAAATTTTGAGGGAATATTCCTTTAGCACCCTAGAGGTGTACTAACGAAGGAGTTTTCAAAATTCCACCCCCAAGGAAGCTAATTAAGCGGTTCGAGTTATATCTATGACCTTGTTGCGCTAGTTCTTTGCGCTTTCTGTGAAAAATGAAGATTTTTTTTTTGATTTCCTCACCATAATTCCAGGCTGACGAAGTCGCGGGTTAACGCTAGTATAGTATAAGATTAGATCGTATACATATTAGATACTAAACAAAACAATGGACTAATTTTGACGAGCGAAATAATTAATAGTGCCATGGAACTAGGAGTTGGTCGGTGACAGGATATCAGGCTTCACATTAAACTTAATTAACTTAATTTAACCACTCCAGATGTTAGCAGCGATGTTTAACATTTTTAATTTAGTAATAAATGTTATGAATATGATACAAACTGCTCCGTGCTGTTCAAATCACTGCTGATAATAAATGATCAATCGTCTGTTGCGCTTTATATGCGCTTGTGTCAGGGACCAGGGTTGCCAATACAACAATAAATATAGATTAAGAGATAGCTGTACTTTTGGTAACCATCACTAGGAGGAAGGCTGATTCAGTATTTGGTGGGTGTAGGACTCTCCTCTGGTGAGAATGGTGACGGTCTGCCCGCATGCGGCTGGCCAAATAACTACTTGTCGCCGCTCACACAGGAGTTCTGGTTATGAAAAATGAACAATAACTAGGATTAAGGACTGAAACAGTAACCGAAATAAGGGGTTTAAACACTGTTTTTTGAAACTGTTATAAAACAGAAACACTTATAACGGAAACAGAAACGATACTAACCCAATCAATCTGTAACCGTTTATTTCTGTTAATAAGTGTTTTTATCTGTAACCCTAATAGGTACATGCCCTAACAAACTGCAAGGTGTGACAACGCGTTCTTTTCACTTCATCGGACTTCACGCATACTGAAACAACATGGCCATTTTTTTCTTAAAACAATTGCAACCAACGGTGCTAGACCTTAGGTTCAAATTTGAATAGGCGTCATCAGTAAATTTGGCAACGTCGCTATTTCGGTTGCACATTAAAACACTTTAAACACTTTCATTTCTGTTACAGATTCGTTTCTGTTACAGAAATATATGTGTTTCGGGTTAACATAATTAAAAACACATTCAAAAGGGTTACAGATTCGATACTGTTACACTTTCATTCTGTAACACTTATATTTCTGTAACCTTTATCTGATCTGTATCTGAATCTGTTTTTCAGTCCCTGACTAGGAATAACTAGGAACCTTCCTAGTTATTGTTCCTCGTATTCGTATATTGTTACCGTACCGTACCGTGTGTACAGTTTAAAAACTGACGATATTCATCGGCCGATTCACCAGATATTATGGCCACGAGAGACAGCACGACAGTCCAGTATATTTCTAGCTTCACTGTCGCCAGTGACAACCCTATGGACGTACTAGCAACATTTAGCGGGCGTGACCACTAATTTGTCATCCGCTAGTCAGGACACAGCATTATACATGACTGGACTAACCAATTTACACATGCTGCCCGATATCAAGCCATGGGCGCCGCAAATTGCAGATGTCATGTATTGCAAATGTAACACAACATTAGGCATAATATGGTAGTGTCGCAACATTGGCCATGCAATGCCCACTAGTCCATATATATTATGAAACTTTCATATAAAATGGCGTATGAGAAATCAGTTCCAAATGCAATTCCACGATGTCAGCTTGCCGTATTGTTTTAAGCGATGTGTTTTATCTTATTTAGCGATGTATTTTGAAGTCTTTGTTTTATATATGTAGGTATGTAACACACTATAGTTCCACAAACTTATCTGACTCGGTGACGGCGTCGCTAGTTTATAGGAAAAATAAAATAAAATCAAAAACTAAACAGGAATAAAAGTTAGTTCCAATTTTGGCCACCTCGCCAGAAAAGTTTGTGGGACTATACTTATTTTTTATATACAGTATCCAGTTGTATATCAGGCGGTTAAAGTTACGTTACAGTTACCTTAAAACTTTGTCTGTCAATCTATTATCTTGTAAACAGAGCTATAGATTGACGTGGTCGATTGTTTGCATGGATATTCGGGATTACATTGGCTTCAAATATCCAAAAAAAAAAACAAACTGTTCTCGTGAAATAGCATGCCGTTTTCAATAATTTTTTCCTCCGTCCTTCAACCATGCCGCAGCAAGAGGACCCGACGGATCCGGATTCTGAACTGATTGGTTTTCTTACGTGATTTCCTGCGAGGAAAATATTGTTTTAGGCAAATACAAAAACACGTCTATTCTTCCCAAGAGCCAAGCGAGCGAAAACGCATGTGATAACTAGTGTTCAATAAAACATCGTACCTGTCCAGATCTTACGAGAAGAATGCATCATTTTTAGCCGATATAGTTGCTAAACAGTACACCAAATCATGTTCAGCCCTAGATAGTTCAAAAATATCACTCACTTTTCGGTTCATTGAAATGATTAGACATTAAAAATTTAGTTACATAATTGTGTGTGTCGATAAAGATTTATTTATTTATTCATATCAATATGGCAATTTTCAAGAGTAGCCACTACTGGATGCGTCATCGAACTTGCAGCAATAGCCTCCACACCACGTTTTGTGTGGCCGTGCCGGACATGATGTCACCCGCGCCGGTCAGCGGCGTGTTGACACCGTCTCACCACCACAGCACACAGTTAATCGAGTATACGTGTATAGACAACGATTTACAGCACCGCCTGCCCGTCCTCCCGTGTATTACCGATCTATGGAACAATAAAGAGTGTGCATCGCTGCATACTAATTGGGCTTGGCTTGTTCAAGAGTGAAAGACACAAATGAACTATAGCGCTCAGTGTAGTGACCCGATCAGTTCAAATAGCTTATCGTGTCAGTTGCCGAGTTGTATTCAAAAAATCTGTGACGCGCAAATGATGTGCCCGGGAAGTGGTTTAAAATTATAAATTTTGACATATTTTATCAACATTTTGATCAAATTTTTAACCAATTGTAGATTCATAATTCAGTTTTGAGTTCAAAATGATACCTACCCGCATAATCAAAACTACCAGCCAAGGACCAGAGTAGAACCAGGTTCCATTTAGACTTTAGAGCAAGTGTAAGTTGAACAGTCTTAGGAACTATGTTTCTTTTCTACCAGTCATCCGTCGGAGACCTACACAGAGCAACACTGCGAGTTGGCAGACTTTTCAGTATACAATTCAGTCAGTCTAGCACAAAATTAGTATGCAGTTACGAGGTCAACTCCTGTTGGTTTAAAGCTCAAAGGATTCATTAACTCAATTTATTCGTTTGAGTGAGCCGTTTCGCGCACCTCTAGCACAAATGAAGGTGGTCGTATGCAGGCTACGCCGCGCGTGCCTATTAGTACGCGGCACCGGCTTCGGAGTAATTGACCGACGGGCTAATTTCATTCCATACGCATTGGAAGCTTCCTCTTTCCTTTTTCCTATCGGTCAGCGTCGGCCACAAGCTGGGACATGATTTGTTACATTCGTAATTGGAGAACTCTGGATTAGTTCTTTGAATGGGCTACGTGTATGCTTTGCCGATGTGGCGTCGGCGTTTGAAATTTTTTCACCCGGTAAAGAAATATTGAATGGATCTACGCAAGCTAAGGACTAGTTAATGCCCGTTTCCTCCAACAATGCCTAAATTTTAAGTAACATAGGAAACCGTGGCACTCACTTTTATATGATTTGACATACCCTCAGGCGACAGGATAAAACGTCGTTCCAGGTGAACGTTTTGGATATATTTAGAGACCTTGAGAGTAATATAGGTTACTTTTTATCCCGGAAAATTTACATATTTAATTACGTACACAAAAATAGAAAGATTAACATGTCAACCCCGGAAAAAATTATCAGAAAGTGACAGCATTAAAAATTTAACTAAATCAGCTAAGGTGGTGTTGCGCAAGATGGCCTAAGTATATAGTAAGGTGTTATGACTAATGAGTTAATAAGTAAGTTGATTTTGTATAAAATAATGGACTAATACATAGTTATAATAACATATTCAAAGTTTTTGAATGATAGTTCGTCGAAAATATGGTAGACACAATACGGAATAAGTACGGAACACAGTTGAGGAATGTCTTTTTAAAAAGGCCTTATTTCTCACTAGCTGATGTCTGCGTCTGCGTGGATTGAGGTTTTTCGGTTCCAGGGAACTAATTTTCCCGGATTAAAGTACCTAGCCTATGTGTTATTCCAGACAATAATCCAAACTTTCGCATTTATAATATTATTATAGCTAGATATTCAAGATTTGTGAATGATGGTTCATCGAAAATATTGTAGTCACAATACGTAGTACGTACCACATTTGAGGAATACATCTTTTCTTATTTTACAATGTTTTAAATTATTTAGTGCCGTTTGAGTCAAAAATATTGTGAGCACTTCGAAGAACAGCTGTTGTTATCTGTGTGTATAGATAAAGAGTTTTTGCCCACAGCTTCGCTCACGTTAAGCTCGATTTTCATACAAACAAACCCCCCAACCCCCTTAGGAGTTTAATTTTCAAAAATGTTTTCTTAGCGCAGGCCTACGTCATAATAGCTATCTGTATGCCAAATTTCAGCCCAAGACTATAACCCAGAATACCCTGAACTGGAATGAAAGGATAGAAGCTAGCAAAGGCTCCAATCATGTTGGAGGAAGTGGTATTATAAAAAAAAAATCAGCCCGATCGGTGCAGTGGTTTGAACTGTGCGTTGATAGATCAGTCAGTCAGTCAGTCACCTTTTCCTTATATATATTTGGAAGATAACATTCAACTAGTTGTCATACATATCCAATTATGTCTGCTCCTTAGTATTCCAATGCCACTTTGCCTACTGAGTTACGCCGGTATTTTTCGTGTTAGGAGTTATGTTTCAATGGTAGATTCAATTGACGATTCAAACGCACTTAAAGTTTATTTGAATAAAACATTTGAATTTGAAAAAATGTCATTGAAGAGATAGTTCAATCCACAAAGACGATTCTTTCTTATTTATTGTGAGTGTGGCACCAAATTACAGTAACCTACACCCTGAAATGTAAAAATATCTATTATAAATGTGAAAGTTTGTATGTTTGGATATTACTCTTTCACGTCGTAATGACTAGACCTAGTAATGGTGTATGTAGCTACGCTGAACCTTCAGTTTCCGGGATAAAATGTAGCTACGTAATGTTATGTAGTATTTAATGAGATATCTTTTGTTAAATTTAAGAAAAAAATTATCAAGAATTTTCTTGGTGATCTTTAGTATTATGATTGGTTTGTAAGTTGGTAGTTTCTATATAAGGTCACCTATACAGTACTTACTTAATATATTTAATCATGGATTAATTTTTCTCATGTAATTGAGCTTTTGTTCTTTTTTGGGAAAAATAAATCCCTCTTTAAACCTAAAACCACACTGATGCAATCTTGGGTACCATCAAGTCGTGAATAATAAAATGTTATTAGCACAAAGATTTAATTGGTTTTGTTTCCGACAATATTAATAAAGCTTATCGCAAATTTACAAGCGGTGAAGTTTCAGGGTTAGGGTGAAAGCACACTGCGGGCAAAAGAAAAGTTGTCTGATTGACACGAAGTTTCGCGCGCGCACTTTCTCATAGAGCTGCACAGCCAAGCGCGACTAGGATGTGTTCTCCATTCCTGTCCCCCCGTTCCCCATTCCTGTAGTGGACAAAACTACTGCGTGAAAAGTCCGCCTTGGAGGGAAAACATTTAACGTATTCAGTCGGTCTAGTGTGTGCGGCCCCATATAGAACATTAGTTACTCCTGGGTTTTAACCCTAGAGTCTGCTTTGGTTTTTTGAAGTTTGTGGAGAAAGGTATGTTTTTCTTTGTTAGAATAAAGATAGAGAAAAAGATAGAGACAGGAAAAAATAATCGCAGACAGGTAGGTTACAAGAATCGCTCATGTGTTTTACAAAGTATTTACTACAGTAATAATTTTGTGTTTATTAGGGTTCCGTACCAAAATGGTAAAATGGAACCCTTATGGTGCGACTTTCTCCGTCTGTTTGTCCGTCTGTCCGTCCATCACACTCGATTATTTCAGTAACTACCGAAGCTATCGACATGAAATTTGGAATAGTTGTGTATATAAGTGGCCCAAAGACACTGAAATTTAAAAAAATTGGAAATTATTTTTGTTCTTATTTAAAAAGGGGGGAAAATCGGAGGGTTGAAATTTAAAAGTGAGATAACTGTACTGTATGGGGTATCATATGAAAGGGTTTACTTTGTACATTCTAAAACAGATTTTTAATTATTTTTAGTTATGATAGTTTTTGATTTATCGGGGAAAATGTCTAAAAAAATACCGTTTGCCCCCGCCTTATCTCCGGAGTTTACCAATCGAAAAATTTGAAATAATTATGGTCAATAGGAATTTACATATATTTTACAGGAAAATTATAGCCAATGCTCTAACTAGCATAGTTTTTTTGATATTAACAATAAACCTCTACAAACAAAGTTAGTCTTGCGGTTCATTAAAAAAGGTAATTATTTATTAATAATGGTACGGAACCCTTCGTGCGCGAGTCCGACTCGCACTTGCCCGGTTTTTTTATTTATTTATTACGCATATTCGTGCTAATGGAGCGTCCGATTCTGTACTAGACGGTAAAACCACAGAAGAGCTTTTATGAGATCATTTCATTTTGTTTATATAACAGCTTATTTAGGATGCATTCCGCGAATTATGCGATTCGTTTTATTTTAGCTTTTAATTGACCAAGGTTCTGTCCCGTAGTTCTGTCCGATACGTTGTAATCAATCTTGACAGTTCTTGGTATAAAGATGTGTCAAATTGAACGCGTTTAAGAGAACTAGCTGATGTCCGTGACTTCGTCCGCGTGGATTGAGGTGTTTTTGGTTCCCGCTTGAACTCGGGCAATCTTCAATTTTCTGGGATGAAAGTCTGTTATTCCAGACTATATAGATTATATAATCTATCTCTGTTTCAAATTTCATCCAGATCCGTTTAGCCGTTTTGGCGTGATTGAGTAACAAACATCCATCCATCCATCCATCTAACCTTTCGCATGTACAATATTAGTATAGATTGGATAGACGCAGGCGTTACTTTGTGGATGTCCATGATAATCAAGGAACAAGAAGCTCAACTCGACAGCGCCCGATTTACAATAATGCATTGTCAAGTCAACATCTCCTAATCTTATCTTACTTCTTACTAATATTATAAATGCGAAAGTTTGGATGTATGGATGTCGGTATGGATGTATGGACGGATGTTTGTTACTCAATCACGCCCCAACGGCTAAGCGGATCTGGATGAAATTTGGCACAGAGATAGATTATAGTCTGGAATAACACATAGGCTACTTTTTATCCCGGAAAATTAAAGAGTTCCCGCGGGAACCACAAAACCTCGATCCACGCGTACGAAGTCGCGGGCATTAACTAGTATTATTATAAATATTATAGATTAGCCGAATATCATAATTTATCATTGCCTAATTACAATTTTGTGACAAACCAAAAACACGAGGCGTCGTTTTATTAGGAAGTTATAACCATTAACAGAATACAATTGCAATTTCTTCCTGTCATCAATATAACCGCATAAATATACTCCGGCATGAATAATCGTAACTACTCACTTTGCGAACACAATATGGTATCGGCGGGTTCCAAATAGATTGGTACGTGATTCGAATCTAGCGTGCTTGTTCTAAAGCCCTATTCAAAAAGTTTACGCGATTTTTGAGCTTTTACTCTCTGAATAGAGTTTAAATTACAACGGCATGTATCGCGTAAAATTACACTTGCGAAAGGAGATACGTATGAAATTACAGTCCGTCCGACCAGTCGTTTTATATCTGTAAAGTATGGGAAAACTTACGAGTATGAAAAACCTTTTCATCTGCGGTAATATTTTTTCACCTCAAAAAGGGCGCCTTAGCTGCTTAAAACCATTGAGCAAAAGTTATTTTTATTACCGAGTGAGCAAAAACTACTTTTGCTCAATGATTTATCCTTTTTGAGCTAGTGAGGTGAAAAAGTGATTAGCATTTTTTTTTGTAAATGAGTGAATCTTGTGACGGAGATTGTAATTTAACACATTAGAGTAAAATATAATGCAGTATATAATGCAATATTATATCAATATTAAATACAATCTACAGTTCAATCAAGGTAGGTACAATATTTTCCTTACATCTAGTATTTTCTCGCTAGTGAGGTGAATGTATCACTAATCATAATATGATATCAAAGTTCTTTGTTTCTCTTGCCTTTAAATCCCACTCTATCTACACTTAGGATATAGAATCCTTCGCTCGGGATTCAAACTAGGCACTTCCCACAAAAACATACTTTGCTATCTTGTTGAACAAATATTTCTTTTTACCATTATAGAGTAGGTACCTAACTACCTACTCCTAATTTGTCAGCTCCAGATTCTAGTTGGTGTATGTTTGAGTGGGTCCCGGGATGACTGCCAAGACAGGTGGCGCTGCAATCGGGTCCTAGGTTCGGGGCAGGACAACGTCTTTTAAGCCGCGGGCGGTAACTATAAAGATGTCCTTCCGCCCGAATTTCGGCCACGTTGACAATCTCCAGAGAGATTAGCGATCTGCGCGGGAGATATTATAGTGCTCAAGTGTGTGCGCATACACAGGTGCATTCTCTGTTCATTTACTCTCATAGCTCGATGGGACGGAAAATCCGACAAGACTGGAGAGAGATAAGGTGCAGGACCGGCGGTTTAACGTGTTCTCCTAGGCACGGGGGTGATGAAACGCCGCCAACTTCCTAACTCCGAGCTTGTGTTATGGCCCGACCCGGGACCGCGGCCGCAGTGGAATATGCTAACTACTAAACCAACGAAGCAGTCACGCGGCAGTCAGTTCCGCGGGCGGTAACTAGTGAGCTGTACAGTATCTATACACTTGGCTTACATTGTGTTAGTATTAGTTGAATTGTCTGTAATTATGCCGGAGCGGAAGTGTGGGGAGCGTTAGTACCCCGGTCACGCGGCCAGGGTTGACGACCACCGGGTAACGGGTTCGAGCCCGCGTATGGTCCTCGGCGCGACCGCCACTAGGGACTTTACATCGGTACAATGTATTTTAATAAACTCATATATTAGTGGAAAGTGTGATTTAATTGTTAAGCAGCCATATCGAGTCGCACGCGCGCCACTAGAACTTTTCGGAGCTGTGTGCGTTTTAATAAATCACAACTTTGTAAAAGTTATTGGATTGTAAATTTTT
This sequence comes from Erebia aethiops, assembly GCA_923060345.2. Classification (NCBI taxonomy): domain Eukaryota; kingdom Metazoa; phylum Arthropoda; class Insecta; order Lepidoptera; family Nymphalidae; genus Erebia; species Erebia aethiops. The sequence goes on along the minus strand of OV281079.1, from coordinate 19,593,760 downwards.
GAAGTGAAGACATCTTTAGGCGCGTTGAGCCACTTTTTGGTAGGGGGTAAAAATGTAGATTCTCGCGACCGACATGCTCGCGAACAGCGAAATTAAACTTTAATGTCTTAGTATTAAGGTTGTAAATATTTTAATAATTTTAATAAAAATAAAATGTTATTAAAAAAAAATGAAATGTCTGTTTTCACTTATATCGACAGTCCCTATGACTGCCCATTTTTTTATCTTCGTTTAGCAGGTTTGTTTGAAGGACAAATCCTTCAATGATGCCGCAACAGAGCAACGGATCGACGTGATATTTTGCATGGGTATACCTAAAGCGTGACATTGATTACTTTTTATTCTAGAAAATAATGATGTTCCCGCAGAAATAAAAAAAACTTAAACCACGCGGATGAAGTCGCGGACATCAGCTAGTATTTCGAATATTTACAAAAAAAAACCTACTTCAACAATGTACACAAAAATATATATTTAAATTCTTAATATTATACACTTTAAAAATATCTAAGTGTATAATATGAAGAATTTAAATATCACTTTTGTGTGGGGAACATTAGATTACCTAACTAAAGTGACAATGAAATTTACTATTAGAGGTCTCAGGGCAGGAGTCGGGACATAGGTTACTTGGCGCATGGTAGTAGGTACTTTGCTGTGAGGTAAGTGTGACTAGCCACGGTTGCAGCCTTCACCAGACCAGACCTGAGAAAATACAGAAATTCCTAAATTAACAAATTGACCCTATCGGGGATTGAACCCAGAACCTTGCCACTTATAAGAGCACAGCGCTCACCACTGCGCCATACTCGTCTTATGTTGCACAAAATGCCGAGTTATACAATGTTTGCAAAATGCCATAAGTAGTCATGTCTAGAGTCTATGGCATAGACTTAGACATTAGAATACCTACTGCTTTTGCATAGACTCTATGCAAAAGCAGTAGGTATTACATTATCTCACTAAAGATGAATGTATGAATGCGCCTTTCACTAACGGAGGCCGGAGTCGAATACCGTGCCCCTGGCTTTTCAGAAATCCCTACAATTCCACAGTACCTACCACTATCGACGTACTTAATCGCTTCGAAAATATTATTGCAACTGGTTAAAGCGAAGAAAGTTAACATTAATGTTGTACCTATTTAAAACTATATGATGCCCGCTACTTTGTCCGCGTGGATTAAAGTTTTTATGATTCCCGCGATTTGAACTCTTTAATTTGCCGGGAAAAGGCTGAAGAGATTCAAAATTAAATTTTTTTCATTAAAATTGACTTTGAATAGTCGAGTGAATCTACTACTGGTTCGGAATGGCATTCCTTTCACCACCGAGTTTACGGTGGAGAAGAACCAGAAAGAAACTCGGTGGTTGCTCTTTTGAAAAAATAATTTACATTAAGATTGACCGGGAAAGCGTAGCAGACAATCTGACAGATAGTTATACAGACATACTTTTGCATTTATAATATATTAGTATGGATTAAATTCGAGTTAATTATATTCAACACAGTGTCCGCGTCACATTTTAATCGAAAGCAGTTAAAAATTTGGAACTAAACAATCACGACATTGACTTTTCGTGTCAAATAAAGTAATCATTTAGTATTTGCATAATTTTGGTTTTTGTGCGAGAGCTAGCGCATTAAAATAACAACACAAGTGAACATAATTTTAAAAAGGCTGCGCTGCCCTATTGTTTTTTTTTTAAACAAGTGATTATCTAAAATATTGAAAGTTAAACCGACTTCACCACACACCAGCTATCAGTCCATATCTTGAAAACTTCTGACCCATTTTGATGAAACTTGCACTGTTCCTTGAGTTGAAGTAAATGTGAGCCAATAAAAAAGTGTGTGTGTACTTATGTACGCACGCAAGAAGTTATACTTTTTGATAGCAAATAACAAATATCTTTAATATAGTTATCAGTTCTCACCCAATATTTTTTTTTTTTTTGTAGGCCTTTTTCTGTCAAATTTGGGTTTCGGTGTGCGCGCGCATCGTATAAATTCACTCTGACTTATTTCCCTAACGCGCCAAAAGAAGTAGGTATAACTTCGAAAAAGAATGGTCGCAATCCGATTAATAGTTTCGGAGAAATCTGCGGACAAACATACATACATACGTATATACAAGCACCTAAAAAATTGTGTATATGTATTTGTTTGAAAGCCCTAATAAATTTAATACATTATGTAATACACTATGTATGTGAATATATTGCAGTTCGAATAATATTACATACTTAAGAACCTGTATGTGGCATGTAAAAACAGAATTCATTCAGTAGCTGCCTTTTTTTACATGGCGCCAATAATTTAGTCACGTCTGAAGTTAACCGCAAGAGTCGCGTCGTAATACCATATTTTCGCGCGTAGTATTTACGTTTACTTCTTCGAAAATTTGTGTGATAGATGTGCAAACAACCACTCGCACCTCAGCTCAAAGACGACTATTAGAGTAACTTAACGCAACCGTTCACCGGCTCCCAACTCACATGATTTGCAACTGTTAATTATGTAAAACCGAAATGTTAATTGGACATATAGTATGTAATTAGAATTACTCATCGAACCGGCGTCGTTACAAAAAACCTGACCTTTGATGCCCGAAACTTGGTTTAGAAATAATGGAATGATAGCATTCCATTGTAATCAGTGACTTTGCGCATGTTGATTGGAATTACTAGAATTAAAGGTCAAATTAAATTACTTAATTTTATATTGACTTGACTATGCTCGTGACTTGGTTCGCGTTAATTAAGTTTGTTTTATTCCCGCGGGAACTTTTTAAATTTCCGGGGATAAATAGTAGCCCATGTCCTTCCTCGATATGCAACCTATCTCTATATCAAACATCAAAATCGGTTGAAAAGATGATTAAAGCGTAGGCAGAACGACAGATATATATTATTTATATTATTAGTATGGACGTTATTCTAGAAGTTTAAAAAAATATTAGTTACTATGAACTTGCCTCAAACGGTGAAGGAATACATCGTGAGCAAACCTGCATATCCAAGAGAACATTATGAAGACATATTAATGTTCTCAAAGGTGTGTGAAGTCTGCCAATCGACACTCGGCCAGCGTGGTGGTCCATGGCCAAACCCTTTTCATTCCGATAGGAAATCACTAGTACCATTCCAGAGTTGATGAGAAGCGACATACGTATAGATTCCCTACACAAAAGGTTGAGCTTGAATATCAAGTCAGTACTTACCAACCTTACTTAATATAAGTACTATGTTCAATTTGAGGAGCCCTGAAGTACCTACCTCAGAGGTATTCAGTAGTTATAGGCCGTAAATAAATCAGTTCTAATTTGATCTCTCAACTCGGGTCAGCTCACTGCTCAGGGGATGGGTGTTTTGCGGCAAATGATTGACTTACGGGAGGGAGTGGCTGAATTATTCGGGAGGAACGTCACTCTTCGTTCCGCGTGTCCTCCCGCTAATCATTGATGCCGAGAGGTCTATGGGCAGTGGGCAGTTAGGTACCTACCTTGATCACAATATATATTATACTAGCTGATTTCCGCGACTTCGTCCGCGTGGAACGAGCTTGTCGTAAGAAACGTTTTCGTTCGACCGTTTTTTCTCCGTCTTACATTGGAAATCCGACATAAAATAATATTGTGGCTATAAATAAAGATGTAAGCTATCCTATCTCTCAAGTTGGATCAAACTGCTCACGATGTGCAAATTTAATTTAAAATCGGTTAATTAGTTTAGGAGTCCATCGCGGACAAACAACGTGACACGTGATTTATATATACGAGTATTTAGATTTATTTATTGTATTATTTATATGTTTATTTTACGATTCTCGCGATTTCGTCCGCGTGGATTGATTTTCCAGGATAAAAAGTTAGTCCTTCCCCGGGATACACACTATCCCTGTACAAAATTTCATCAAAATTGAATAAATACACCGTGAAAGCGTAACAGACAGGCTGACGGACTGACAGACAGACACACTTTCGCATTTATAATATTAGTATGGATGTATTATATCCTTTTGTTATTTTCTTTATCAATCTCTTGTGCTTCTAGACCTACCCGCGTATTAATAAACCGACATCAACTATGGATACGTTTTCAAGTAGGTATCGGCTAATGGTAAAACGACCGGTCTTAGCATAGATTGACCGATACTTGTGAACGTGTTCTTAGCTGATATCGTTTTATTAATACGATCCCTAATGTCATCAACTTCGTACGCTCGGGTTGCCTTTAAAATATTACTTTTGTGATAAGGCCGCCTTTGCGCATTACCACAGTTTTCTGTTTTTTGTTTAGTATGCATAATTTTGTTCCTATGTGTTAAGATGCAATAAAGACTTAATTTTGTAACTTGATTTGTTAAGAGTGAAAACGCACTAGGGCCGTACAGGAGAAAACGTCTGCTTGAAACGTCCACGTTAGAGCGGAACGACGTGTTGCCCTGTCGCGCCAGTGTTGCAGGTCCATATAAAAGCTTGTAAGGGTAAAACATACACATGAAGGTTTTTTATCCGCTACGGCTACAAACTTGCTACAAACTTAACCATTGGCTGCGAACTCAACTCTAGGTAATTAACGATAATGCAGCTGCATGCAATGCTGCAGACATGTAGGCTAACCAGTTACAATAAAACCCATACTCATAATCGGTTTCCTAGGCGGTACACGGCATCGTACAGGAACGCTAAATTGCTTTTTTGTGGTTACTAGCCAGTTGCCACGGCCGAAGCCTCCTACTGGCCCACACCAGAAATAAATATATATTCAGATGGACCTTGCAGGGTCAAACACAGGACCTCCCACTTGTAAGACCAAAATTCACCACTGCGCCAGAGAGGTCTGCGCGAAATGTACGCGTTGGGGAAAGATTTTTTGTCACCATAATATTTAAAAGTGAATAATGTGGATATTTTCTTTTTCGCCGTGGCCTTATAACTATATAAGTTACTAGCTGATGCCCGTGACTTGTCCGCGTGGATTGAGCTTCTTTGGTCCCGCGGGAACTCCTTAATTTTCCGGGATAAAAAAGTAGCCTATGCGTTATTCCAGATTATAATCCATATCTGTGCCAAATTTCATCTAGATCCATTTAGGCGTGACATTTATCCGTTTAGGCGTGATTGAGTAATAAACATCCATCCAAACTTTGGCATTTATTATATTATTATGTAAGTAAGTATAGATTAAAAATACAGAAGTAACACTAATTATACTCTATTGACCGCCCATGACCAGGGATTAATTAGCAATTATATTATTTTTCACTTCGTTCTTTCCAGTGTGTAACATTAAAGGTTTGGCCAGATACAAAGCGTAACGATAGAGACGTGCAATCAGTGACACAGGATTTGAAGCTCGTAAATGTGTGTCGAAAGATAATGACGGTATAATGTTATGGTCCCAAAAACTTATCTGACCCGGTGACAGCACTGCTTGTACAAACAAACAGGCATAATAATTAGTTCCAATAATTTTGTCTTCTTAGAAATTCTTTACTAAAAGTGCTATTTGACGTTTGATAAAGAGTTCCTAATTTGATCGAATTGGCATCATCCTTTTTATATTCTCTACTCAGATTGAAACTTTTCTAGCGTAGGTGAAACTTCGCTTGTGTACGTTTGTATTTCTTATTCCTATTCCTAGCTGCCGTAACTGTGCTATGGGCCGGTTGCTGTACAATATTGACTGCTATGTTTCAGTTTTCTCAACACAATCCTTATGTTACAACTTACAACTTCAAGGACTCAGATTTGACACGTTTATCATATGAACGCGAACTACTACGATTTTTTTAATACTTGTACGGTCAAGAGCGAATCGTGTTATAGTTTATGTCATATTTTTTTAAATCTTATGAATTTAGAAATGACTTTGTCCGCGTGAACTGCGCTTTCAAACCCCCATTTTAACCCCATAGGTGTTGAATTTTCAGTTTCGTCCAGTGGTTTGAGCTGTGCGTTGATAGATCAGTCATTCAGTCACCTTTTCCTTCTAATATATTTAGATGATGCTTGTGCCCGGCTCTCCATGAGATCAAAAAATACCACAGTTTTTAGTTGAACAAGTTTGAGTTCCCTTAACTTACGAAATTACACTCATGGTATTTGATAAAGGCACAAACTACTCAAATTCAAGCCTCGTCTGTAAAGTTATCGGCGCACTGCATCGCAGTTGCGCGTCGTTTGTTGCCGCCTTTATTCCACTAGTGAGGATGTTTTTCCTATGATTCCCTATAAAATATATAACATCGTAAACACAAGTCACTGCCGACCGTCAGTTTATAATTACCGTAGTGTTGTTTACTCAATAATATAGGTATTGTCGACGAGTGAATAAGGTGTGAGATAATATGTCAGATAACACTGTTGAAGGACTTCTTTACACCGAGCGAGTTACTGGAGCGAGGAGAGTTGTAACTAGGTAGTGACTGTTGTAATTAAAATGGCTACCAAATGAGCAACGAACTGGTATGAGGCCGCCCTCTTTGTTTGCTTCTTCTCATAAAAGCTTTATTTTGCATTTACTGTCAAATTAAAATGTTCATTAATTCTTTCTTCTTTCTTCAATCAGTCTTTACCATTTTACCAATTCACCCTTACAATTTCAACTCCACCATTCCAGCCCCTTTATTAATAATATAATAATATTTTTTGAATTCTTTAATTTGCAATAAGGTTGGGTAAGCATTATTTTTTTAAACTATTCCGATCCGTTACTAAAATATGCAAAATGTGACCGGAGACCGGACGAACATAGTCGCACCACAAGGGTTGCAATTTGCAAACCTACCTAAATCAAAACTTATATTGTAAAATGCCAAACCATACGGAAAAATACTAAGCTAATGCGCGCGAGTTGAATGCAGAGCTTATGTATGTGTCACCATACATAAGCTCTGCATTCAACTCGCGCGCGAACTATACATAACGAAATATAAGGCTTAACAAGTCATTAGTACCTAACGCTATAAAGTTTATACGTAGGTACCCACGTACCTACTTATTTAGACAAGAACCATTTATTTGGCGCCACCTTCAAAAACTACGAGTACCTGCAATATAATTGCCTTGATTTTTTGTTATTTATTGGCTATAGGCACATTGGCAAGCAATTAAAATTTTATTAGAAATTTTGTCCACTTTTTTTGTTTGCGTGTAGCCATTCGGTTCAATTTATAAATAAATATTCTAAAATAAATAAATTAAATATTCATTAAACGTCAAAAAAAATCTTGAATAAAAGCAAAATAAGAATCCGTTTGTAAATTCAACATTTTGTCTATGTAGTTTTTGCAAATTATGTAAGTACACGAGCGTCTCGGTAAATGTTGTCTACTAGATTACCTCAGCCATATCTTGCAAATGGAGAAGTTTACATTTTTTTTTATTATGAAAATTAAGACAAAACATAACAAAAATATGAAAGAATCATTAAAATATATCAACAAATGAAAAAGTTAAGGAACTTTAAAGTTGCGCTTGCAACTTAGCATAGGGTGGTGTGACGTCACACCACCCTATCAACCGACTTTATAAAGCCGAATAAAAGAAATAAATGGACTTATCGTGAAAACACTAATTTATTAGTTTTAATCTATATTTTGCTTCCGTTGTGTTAAATATGATATTCAAAACATCGTGAAACTTCTCTATTGCAGGTACATTCAGTACGGCTTACCTAGTCAAAACTCTCTTATCAGGACAGTCGTTAGGTGTAATTCATACCTTTATCTAAACCTGCCTTGGAAACCGCCTATTACACAGTTATTACGTCCAAAATACCGACGTTTTACAACGTATCAATTTTGTTATTTCACACTGCCCGTTTGGTCTGACAGGCTGATTTATTTGGTTCGCTGATTTAAAACATCATGTTTCCAATTACCGAATTCGAATTCCAATTCCTTGGTCGAAAACCTGAGTATTGCAAAAATACAACCACTATTAATAAAATAACCAACAAGCTGATGCCAGCGAGTAGCGACTTCGTCCGCGTGGATTGAGGTTTTCCGGACCCGTACAGCCGTGTCTTTTACGTTCGTCAGTAGTTTAGTATGTACGTAATACGTAAGTACCTACCTACCTACGTTTTGCCAGGGAGTGAACACTTAGTTAAAATAGTAATTTTTCTACATTATTACGTTATTCCAGTGTAGAAATCACTAGTTTAATTAATAATAATCCATTGTTGAGTTTTCCTAATAAATAAATAATAATAAATACAAGATTTATTAATTTCTTATAATATACTATTAACTAATTAACTAATAATTATAATATGTAACCAGACGAGATTTATTTCATATAAATATTCACTTCACTGTAAGTGGACGATATCTTCATAGTCAAACATTGTATATTTTATAAAATAGAGGAAGCTTTCTATACAGAATACTTACTATATTTCTTTTTAAAATTTTAGTCTGTTTGTTTGTCTGGTATTGTTAGGTCTGATGGAAGGCGGTACTCCTCAACGGACAATTCAGTTTTTTATTCCCCCGGGAACTCTTTAATTTTCCGGGATGAAAAGTAGCCTATGTACCTACTTCCCCGGGAAGTTATTCCCTGTAACCTTCCTCTATACCAAATTTCATCAAAATAAGTTGAAAAGATCGACCGGTAAAGCGTAGCATACAAACGGACACACTTTACAGTTTATAATATTAGGATGGATTAAGGAAACATCTCCGGGTATAACAAAATACTTTGAGACAGTGATAAAGCGATCTTGTACGAATATAATATACACGACTTGTTTACAATACTAAAATTAGAATGAAATAAGTTTATATCAATTAACACTGCGACCAATGATTGAGATAAGAGATTTTTTAAATAAAAATATTTTTAATGTCTCCTACACTTAGTACACGTTTCCTTTGTATGTAAACGTTATCTATATTATAAATGCGAAAGTTTGGATGAATTAAAACACGTAACATATTAAAACTAACTCTACAATATAATCTAAAATAAGATCCCTCTAACGGCTGGCAAAGGAGCTGATAACATAGTTGAAAACCCATCATAAACCCACCAAATAGACAATAAAGACTAAATAAGGTTATATTAATTATGAAACCATGTTTGAAAATAACATATAAACAAAATATTCAATTGCCATGTACCTACAGTCCGCTCGCGAGGTCCGAGAAATCTTAAGGAATGTTAACTTAATGAGATAGAGTTGTGATTTAATCGATATTACGCTATCGATACTAACACATCTTTAGTATCTGTGTACGTACATTGAATTAATTATGAAATAATAATTCTATGAGGGTAGTAAGTGCAATAAGTAATAAAAAACAAATAGTATCACAAAATTTAATTATAATGAACTGTACAAAATGAACGTAAAATCGAATTAATCACTGTCGCAATCAGAATAATCAGTACTTTAAGGAATTTAAACATTAAACTGCTATTTTCACAGACCAAGAAACTTTTAAGTTTAGTACTATTTATGGTACAATATAACCCTGTTATCGCAAAATTAAAAACAGGACTCGATAAAGCGTATTCTCGCGTCAAGGTCGGCACTAGTACCGGGAGCGTGCGGGGTATGAAGCGACGCGCGACGGTCGCGCGCGGTACGCACCCGCCCACTACCTCAGCCCCCGATTCCTCGGAGCTCGCTCGCGGACTATACTAGTAGTTTTAATTAATAACATGGGCCTGTTTTGTTTACGTAGTACATGTATTGTTAAACTTTAATACTAAATATTTGATTATTCAAAATCTTTGTATGATACATAGATCGCTGTATTTTTACTACAATAGTCATTTCATTGGTCATCAAAAAAATTATACGTACCTACTTATACCAAGATGATTTAAATCACTTGATTTTTCAATGACCAATATTAATTTATGAATAGTATTTTAACTTAATATTTCAATAAAGAACATGAATTTAACAGATTTATTGGTTCCTACGTCACGGCTTCCTGGCGGAGGCGGTCAAGAATGTCGGATCCGTGTCGTGATAATGGAAATGAGCTCGTTTAAACTTCAACGGACCACCGAGGCTGTAGAGATAACGCACTTTACGACACAGTTTAACATTCTCGTACTCATAACGACATTGTATTGTAGAATAGAAAAATCATCTTTGTCTCATGCCACAATAAGTAATTACATCTGTAATAAGTGATCGCCATATGCAGCTGCGTTCTACCATGGATAATAAACTCAAAACTACTCGCCATCGTACAAAATTTTACAGCAAATCGTATACGGTGTATGCTGTGCAGTTATGGAATTCTCTACCCAAAAATATTAGAGACTCCAAATCCTTACCTATTTTTAAAATAGGTAAGGATTTTAGTTTGTGCTTACCTACTTATAATAACGTGTATTCTATTGTGCCACACTACCCTACACATCTCGTTCAATCCTCTCACCTAAGCAATAAGGCCGCCTTTGCATACCTAGTTTTTAGTTATAACTCTACACTGTATTATTTCTTGTGTGCAATAAAGTATTCATCTATCTATCTATCTACATCTGTTAATTTTTTACGTAGGTACGTAAGTAACTTACATACCTACATGACAAGCATATGAAACGTTTGAAACAAGCTTGTTTTCTTTCGTAAGTTACTCATGTATGCGACTTAAGTGAATAATACTTTGTGTAATTGCGGCCTTATAGCCATAAACAATATCTAAATCAAGATCATCTTCCGTAGTGTTTTTGGTCTTCAGGCAGAGGATTTTAGGACCGTAGTCAATAAAGTCTCTATTGTTTAAGATCGGTTTTAAGTGTAGATTGACCGATAGGTACCTACTTAAGAATGTGTTTTGATCTGATATCGGCTTATTAACACGGGATTTAGACAAGAGCACTCCGGAACTTGACGAACTGGATTTGTTTGAAGGTTTAATCGAAAAATCATGTATCGCTTAATTAACAAAAACAGTTAAATATAATTAATTATAGTACCGTATAACAAAAACTATAATAAAGTATAGAAACCTATTAAAACTGCTATGGTAGACGTTATATCTACATTGTACTTAAAGCCGACTCACATTACTCCACTACCCTAAAGCAGTTAATACTTACCTTCGATAGAATAGATATTCCGTATTTCAGTCATTCATATTCCATTGAGTTGTAAGACTATGGACTAATTAACGGAATGCTCCTGGACAAGGCTTCTATTTTCAGATAAGCTGGTTTTAAAAAGAGAGATCCATGCATTTTATTTGTCATAACTGGGCCACTGAAATTCAAATCGAAACATTTTGTAACGTTGACACATTAAATTCAGTTTTAAAAACTCTGTTAAGGGATTTTTTTGCTTTGCGCATAGTTTTGCAAATTATAATTTTAAACCTTGTAATTTTGCAAATAAAGATTTTATTTGTTTATTTATTTATAGTTGAATAATCTTTTCAAAATAAGGAGGAAATGTAAGCTTGACTGACAAACCTATCACGTGGCAGCATATACCACACCACAGTCACGCCTCTTTTCGTACCACCAAATAGATTCACCTAGAATGATAGATGTGACACGACATATTAATAAGATTAAATCACTGGCCTTGACTATTAAGTACTGGGATAATGTAAACCAGCTATTATAGTTTCCTTGCGATTAATGGTTTAACACCGACTTTTACCTTTATTAGAGACAGCAAAAACCACTTGTACAGTGAGTATCAGAAACGTATACATTTTATGTTCAAGTAATGGACTTTTTTTACAAAGAGGAAGTATCGTGGATTTTTATAAAGTAATAAAAAATGAAGTGGCTCTTCTTAATTATCATAGCTTGTTACATTGTACTAAAATAAACGATATAGTGTAAATTTGTTGTATTTCTTACGTACTTACTTGTAGTTCGTCTATTATATATATCTTTACCAATTTTAGTCAAAATAGGTTAAGCAGGCCTTGAAAAGTTATTAGACAGACACACTTTTTTACTATGTATCTACCTACTCCATACTCAATTAGTTTACTTATTTCATATAGAATAGGACATACAGGTGTCTCTTATGATACGACTTGTTTTGAGTGTACTGGTTCGGAAAGAGGATTCTACTGAGAAGAACCAGCAAGAAACTCAGCAATTGCTCTTTTCAAAAAGCAAACTGTTACATTAAGTAGGTGCCTATACAATAGTTTAAGTTATTATAGTACTATTACATGCAGGCGGCAGGTGCTTGGACGCAAAGTCGATTATTTCCATACAACTTTGCCACTGGAAAATTCATCAATTGTATAGTAGGGTCGAATCAGCGTTCTTTTAAAATCTTTTTTGAATTTGTGCGATGGCAAATCTAATTATAATTATGAATAAGTATAAATGATGGCAAAAAAACAACTATTCATATGTAAAATAACCACTTCTGTACCTGCAAAAAAAGTCTCATACGTTTGCTCGTATATGCAATAAGCTTTTATGGTTTTATGAGTAACCATATTAGGGTCTAAGGGCATATTAAATCGACCCGCTCAAACACCTAATACTACCATATTGAGTAAAAAATTAACATTTTAATAGAGTTTTCTAAGACTTAATGAAAAAGTTATTATTAAAAAAAACATAAAACCCAACTAAGTCGCATTAGGCATCATGTGTGGTATATTTAAACACATTACAATAGCTGTATAATACTTGTTATTATTACGTTTGTATTGTATATCTGTTATCTACACAATATTATTTTTATTTTTTTCTTTTAAAAAATAAAAGTCTGGCCATTTTAGATGAAATTTGGAGCAGAGATATACGATGTATCCCGGGGAAGGACATACCTAGGCTACCTTTTATCCCGAAAAATTAAGGACACAGGCACTCAATACACGCGGACACAGTTGTATCATCTTGTTCTAATAATTTATCCTTTAGCCTAAAGTAGGATAACTCAAAAAAATACTCTTTAAAAAAAAAGTAAATGCGCACACTCATTTAAAAATAATGTCTTAGATAACGCGCCTACTCCGATGTAGGGGACATCTATGCGCCGACAAACGGCCCTGTGCCGATAATCAAATACAACATTCATATCTAGTATACGCGTGTTTAGGTGCCTTTACAATATGCCGCTATCGATGTAGGGACCTCGCGCACTACGCAGCCATGGCTAAACAGGCCACAGAGCAGCTTTCAGTCGCACGAGTTATGACTTTATGAGCATACAATTGTTTTTGTACGAAGTACAATAGAACCCTTAAACGTACCCATAGTACGTATGGAACCCTTAAAATAACCAAGTGGTTATTTTAAGGGTTCCATACCTCCAAAGGAAAAAATGAACCCTTAAAGGATCACTTCGTGGTTCTTTTGACTGTGAACGCCATTTTTCTCGGCAACGCCTGGAGGTATGAAGTTGAAATCAAGCTTCCAAGTCAACGCAATCAAAAGATACGGCCGTTTATGCCGCATATTTTGACACTCGCAAATAAATCAAAACCTGCTTTCCGTTGACCTGGAATCATGAAATTTGGCAAGAAGCAAGGTCTTACAGCACATGAATATGAAAAAATCCGAAAATTGTTAATTAGGATTCCGTATTCATAGGGTGTCGAATTGTTTGTCAGGCGCTACCCGTTTAGCGCTACACGTAAGCCAGTTATTTCACAGCTGCTTACGTGTTTTTATGACATCTTTTGTGTTATTTACTACTGTGCTAAGAATTTACATTATGTGGTGGTACGGAATCCTTTGTATGTGAATTTGACTAGCACTTGACCGATTTTTAGCTATTCAACAACAATTTTTGTAAGCATTTAATTCGATACTTGACGTCACAACAGCGACTGTCACGAAAACCGCAGACGTTTTCGTCATGTGAAATCTCATACTAGGGGTACTAAATGCAATGTCCACGTAGATACGAGCCTAAGCTCCAAATAAAAAGATGGCGAGTGAAGTGGGGGCCCGCCATTTTACTTTTTTTTATGAGCGTACATTATTGCGCGAAAATGCACTGAGGATTTTTTGGTGACGCCTAAATACGCTTACGGGGCTAAACGAGGGCTGTTTTATTCATAAGTGGCCGAAACGTGCTGTTTTATGGAGCTTTATTGCGTGGAAATGATTGCTGTCCTCTGTTATTTTTAAGTTTGATAACCATTTTAATAAAGCGTCTTCCAAAGGACGTAAAATCCACGTCCTCTGAGTTATAAGTTTGATAACAAGTTTTTTTTAATTTACTACAAGTTGGCCCTTGACTGCGATCTCACCCAATGGTAAGTGATGATGCAGTCTAAGATGGTAGCGGTCTAACATGTTAGGGGCATGGTAGTTATATCAAACCCATACACCGAATTGGTTTCCAGTTTCCACACGGCATCGTACCGGAACGCTAAATGGCAAAAAAGTAAGCATTTAAGTAAAAAAGTGCGGTGAATTAGGATGACGTATTTCAGAAGTAGGTAGGTATATTCATACAAACCATAGTAAAGCTAGAAATATACTAGTATATGATTAGAGGCACACTGTTCTAACCTCTCTCTAACCGTAGGTCTAGGTCTAGGTCTCTTTCTAACCGTAGGTACCTAATGTATGAAATCAAGAGGCGTATTCGACGCGTCACTCCATGATAGTATGTTCCCAGCTTTAGCGCGAGTTTTAAAATTTGATAAAGAGTTGCTGATTTTTTTGACAAATACATAGATACAGATCACAATTACACGAGTAAATTTTAACGTAAGTAACTTACATACCTAACATTTGCAAAGGATTCCCGACTATCAAGGCTGTTAACACTTCGTAGGGTACTTGTATAAGTGACTGCGGGTGTTAAACTTACGTTCGAGTTACGAACGAACATGTCGTGACTCGTCGCATAATATGCCTCTCGATTAAACATTAGGTACGGTCAAAAAGAGACTCGACAAAACGCGTCAGTATAGTTCGTCTCTAATCCTACGAAAGGCAGCCTTATGGTAAAAATGGTGGACTTACCCATTGAAGGGGTATCCGGCGAACGCCGCGTCGTAGGGGTGGTAGACGGTGGGGTAGGGCCAACTCGCCGCACTTGCTGCGAGATTCTCCTTCAGCTCGATGCCTGCAGCCTGGAGAAAGACGGAGTATGCCATTACCACGATACGGTCAACAACCATACTTAATATTATAAACGCGAAAGTGTGTTCGTTTGTTGGTTTGTCCCTCAATAACGCTGCAATAGAGCAACGGATTTTTTGCATGGGTATAACTGTTCAGGACCTATAGAGTGACATAGGGTACGGTTTTGGCACACCAGCAAAAGGTTCTTAGTTGGTCTATAGGCCTTTGCACAAAATTACATTTGTTCATTTACAGGCTTAAACTGATCAAGTAAAATTTTGATATGCGTTCTATTTTTATTTTCCGGGATATGGCGAAGGAAAACGTCGTGACGAAACCTGCATGCCCAAGAGTTCTTCATAATGTTCCTAAAGATGTGTGAAGCCAATTAGCACTTGGCCAGCATGGTGGACTATGATCAAACCTCTTACATTGCCAGCCAATGTGGTGTACTAAGTAGCATTAATAATCCTTGCGTAATAAGGTAAAAACTGGAAAAACCTTAAAGTTGTTTGAAAGACGAATGACACAAAGGTAATAAAACTTAACCCGGCATTAATATCTAATCCACACGTATGTAAGTATTTAAAATATGTTCATGTTGTTAGTTTCACGGTAGCTCTGAGCTTAATCTATTTGGGTCCCGATTGATTCTTGATCGATGACTGCGTTCGCCTTAAGTATATTATTATTTAATGGGCGACGATACGAGGAATGCATCAATCAAAATGACAAATACATTTCAATGGGAGATTCTTTGGAGATATTTTAACATTCTTCTTTTTATTATTAATTCATTCAATTTGTTTGATGTAATGTAACATTTTGATAAGAGCTAGGGTTAATGTTCCTATTTTTTAAAAGTTTCCGACTCTTAAAGTTCGTACAGTTTGTTTGCCTTTGTGTCTTAGATGTTTTAAGAATATTATTTAACCGTCACCATTGAAATAGAGGTACTAAATTCTACATCAGCATCACTCATATTATTTAAGTAAAATAAAATAATATACCTCGAAAAGTAAGTCTTCGAGTCATATCTCGCTGGTAATGTTGATTGAATGATTAAAATCATAGCTAGGGCTCTTCAAATGTTTTTGGTAAAAATCTATCAATTAGAGTATTTGCCCGTAATTGCCATACAGAAAACTAGCATGTAGCTAATGCTAGTTTTTTGTAGATTGATGGCGTTAAGTCGCAACCCTACCTTATGCGTATTCTCAGGCACTTGTACTATTTTTTACACTTCTTTTAAATCCGTTAAGCTGCAATTTGGAGTTTATTAATGATGGCAAAATTAGCCCAAAGTGCGTGGGTACGAATGGATGAGGAAGGCGGAAGACCGCGTGCCCTCGAAAAGGCCATGTCCAGCTGAACCGCATACAGGCTGATGGATTGGTTTGGAATAGTTTTTTTGACGAACTCATAGTAACCTGATCAAAATGGATCGTGCAACGAATTGATTTAACATTAAGCTGCAGGACTTGCCGTGCGCCTTAAGACGTGTGATTTTTCATTGCAAATGTGATGTCGGACAAGCATCAATATCATAGACGAAGAGCCAGTTTCAAATCTTGTGACAAAATGTATTAGTTATTGTTAAAAGGAAATTCGGTTATTCACATAAGTAAACTTTAATTTAGCAATTCTCACAAAACAAAGCCGTACCGCCATTACAGAGTACCTACCATAGACGAGTCTCCGCCGTAGGGTACAAAATTAAGGCCTCTTACAGACTAAGCAAAACAGTGTATACTTATTTTGCACAGAATTCCTTTTTGAACGGAATAACGGTGTGGGTTTAGGTTACTTAGGAACTCTTTAAAGTGGTGGGGTACCTACCTAAAGTTTCCCTCTCTGACTTGCACATTCTGACATAGTTTCCATATGATTTTAAACGTTAAAACGCTAAAATCGCGTTTATGGGAGTTTGTATGACATACATATACTTGTGAGTTATGATGTCATCAAATGTCGGCGCACTTTTCTTTAATCGATAATTTCAAATTACTATCAAACTTAAAATTAACAGAGGGTGTAAATTTTAGGTTTTTTGGAGGACCCACTATTCAATTATTACTAAAAAATAAATTATTTTTGATATAGGCATCATCTCTATTGTGGTTAAGTAAAAATACTTTACAGTTACCTACTATTTTTTTATATAAATTTATTCGCCAAGAATAAGGGCCTGTTTTGATTTTGGTATAAAAACCTTTAGAAATCGGCCAACACTCCCAGACTATAGACATTACAGGTTAGCATTCAACGATCGTTCGTAAAGCGGAATGATCTTTAATATTACATTGCGAAAAAAAAGTGCATTAATAATGACGAATTTCATGTATGCTGCGAGTTATTAATAGGGGATTCGTTCAGAAATCGCGTAAAAACATATTGGAGAGGTACCCTTACCTCGAGACATTTAAATCATACCGACGATGAACGTATTCGAGCGTCGAAATAATTTATAATTTGAGTCAGTAAAATGCTTTATAAGTATGCTTAATCAAATTCCACATTTAATTTAAGACTTCCTTAAACACAAATTTAAAAAGTCTATTAAAAGTATGATCATGAAAAATCATAGATATCTACTATACAATCGAGGATTATAATGAATCACAAAAAAAAAACATACGCGCCGAATTGAGAACCTCCTCCTTTTTTGGAAGTCGGTTAAAAAAGCGAGGATTCGACTCGCTCAAACAATTTGAGAGACTGCGGTTACATAATATTATGTTATGCATACTATTCGGGGGATGCCCCGTCGCTCACGTCCGCAGGAGCTACCTTCTACCTCCCTGCACGTGTCCCCTGGGTGGTGCTAAACGAGCGACGAACTTGCAGGCGAAATAAGCGTTCTTTTTATAAAAACGCTTATTATGTACCAAACGCCATACGATTAGATAAATGCATACTATATTTTTGATTATTGTCAATTTTTTTAAAAGACAAACCACTGAAATTCCTGTGTAAGAATGGCTTGAACTTGGCACTTGAAAATTCAAAAGAACTTACAAAAGTTTATATTACATTTGAATTTGGAATTTCGAATGCTCCTATGGCGGCCTAGTTTTAGTATTCAAGTTCATCCATAGTGAGCAGTGAGCACTCCAAGAGGATTCGTTGCTAAATTAAAATTGGTGGTGCTAAATAATTTGTGACTTTAAATTAAAAGCGTGTAAGTCCATTTTATCTTAAAGTGTTTCGAAATTCGGACCAGGAGCATTTGAGACAATTTTACGCTAAACGTTTCGATGCTCGAATAGTCTCAACGTCGCGTCGATGCGATTTAAAATCTTGTGGCAAAGGTACTGGTCCGAAAAAATTTATAGCGACGTATTAAGTATAACTCCGGTCCGGTGCCGTCTTAATGCGGGCAGCGGGGATAAATCTATCAAAAGATTTTGTTGTCCCAACAACTTCATTGGTGGCCGATTCTAAAATCCGATAATAAATTTTACTCAAGTACGACAGCGTAATCCAGTCGCCCTGTCGCTCTTTGTTGCTTCGCCCTTTGCTGGCTGGTAGGTATCATTGGTGCGAGGGGTAAAACCTGAGATATACACTGTAGTGACCAATTGTTGATAGGTATGCATAATGTCCTCCCGATCGAATTTCGCCCACGGCTGCCAATCTCCAGAGAGATGACCCATCTGCGCGGGAGATATTATAGTGCATAAGTGTGGACGGAAACACTCACAGACGGTGTGCACTCTGGAACGGAAAATCCACACTACCGGAGGGAACAGGGCACAGGCATAGGACCGACAAGGTGTGCATAAAATACCTTTTAACGACCTTCCCGGCGCAGTGGTGAGTGCAGTAGTCTTATAGTGGGAGGTTCGGGGTTCGATTCCCGGCAGGGTAAATTTGGGAATTTTTAATAACGGGTTAGCCCGCTACTATCTAAGACTGCAAAATCACTAGTAAAAAAACAACTTGTTATTCCATTTCGAGGCAGTTAGTCTAAAATTAGTAGGTTCTTATTAATTACGTGACATTAATATAATCGCCTGATAAAAATTAACAATTTCTAGATTATATTTCATAGTGTATTTACAGTCGTTCCGGGATGGAACAAATGGGACCACCCGAAGACAGACCGTTTGATCGCACTACACCAAACGGACAGATGATGCGTTTTAAGAACAACAAATATTTCAACACTGACACTGTAACATATTGTTTTTACTAGCAGATGCACGCGACTTCGTCCACGTGGATTGAAGTGTTTAGTTCTAGGAAGCGGAAAATCTTAAATTTTCCGGGATAAAAAGTAGCCTGTGTTATTCCAGACTATAATAATTTGACTAAGATGGCAGCGGGCTAACCTGGTAGTATGCCAGTTTAATATATCAAACCCATACCCCTAATCAGTTTTTAGTTTCTACACGGCAAATGCTTAGAGTGACAATGATGCGAAGAGAAGAGGAAAGACAGGGAAAGAAGACAGAGTAAGAACTACAGGGTCAGCACGAAGTAATGCGAAGTGGTTCCGTGCTGTGAGGTGGATTGTTTTAGTTTAGGTTGTTTTAGTCCGTGCAAGGCGGACACGCCCTGCCAATAGGCAAAAGTCCGGAGGGTTTTTTCCCTCCCAACCTGAAGAAAACAAAAACAGTTTCTACACGGCATCATAAAGGGCATTCCTTTATCGATTAATTAAAATCGCTTCGTTTCAAGACATTTTTTCTTTGGTATACCAACTACAAGTAAGCGCATCACTTAGCGGTATCACCTGGATGGTACTCTTTAGATTCTTAAAGAAAAGTAATTATTGCTGAAGCTGTTCTCAGTAAAATCTTCTTTCTGAAAAGGTGGTTGAGTCCTGATATATAACTATCTTAAGTGACACATGTTGTCAAGCGTGAAATAATAAAACATTTAATTTAATAGTCATCCCAATCGAACAAAAAAATTTGTTATCTATCAAAGTTTCTAGAAGTATACCACAAAGAGAAAGAGAGAGAATGACTTCAGAATACGATAGCCCAATTAAGTAAAGCCTGCATAAATCATTGTCATAAACTCAATTGTTGTGATTGGCTGAATTTATGGTATTCTTGCAGGGCTTTTGCCAATAGAGCACGTTAATCAGAGGTGATTGCGATAGTTTCACTGTAGCAATCGTCTTTACGCAATACAGCCCCGGATGTTTAGACACGCCGCCCGCTGCGCCCGTGGGTGACTTTGAATGATAATGATCATAACAACATAAAAGCAACCAACACTATAATATATGACTGTGTGGTAAAACTTTTCGACGGAGGTGTGAAAAGGTCCCGGGAGCACGTCTCGACGGATCCAATCATTCATTGAGGTTTTCGATTCCTAGCATGTAAGTGGATAAGCGATTATATTATCTAGGTAGCGTCTTCCCAATAGGGGTGATCTAGTTTTTCAACTTCTTCAACCAAGGAACTATTTCATCTACTGTACAATAGTTTGCCAAACGAAGTATTTAATGAGAAATCTTTTGTAAAATTCAAGAAAAAATTGATCAATCATTTTCTAGATGAACTTTAGTATTATGACTGGTTTGTAAGTTGGTAGTTTTTTTAAGGTCCTATACAGTACCTAATAAGTTTAAGCATAGTTTCTTGTAAGTTTGCTCATGTAAGTGACCTTTTTGTTTCTTTCGGGAAAAATAAATCTCTCTTTAAACCTAAGGAACAAGAATCTGAAAGACCCGGCTACCAGACAGTTGATGCACCGATAGGTACTGTACTCTCTCTATGGTCAAGAGAGGTAGGAAACTGCACACTTTTCTCATAGAGTTACAAAATTTTGTATAAAAAATTCTACCAGTTTCCTCCATCACGTCTCCACTGTCTAACGCCGGTGTTTCTAGACGCCTCCGTCGAACGAGTGGTAGGAAAGAACGTACATGTCCTCAGACTGTGGCACTTATAACTATCAAAGATTCGAGGTTTACACTATGTCTTCAGATTACCATCTCTACGCATGTAGGTAATCATAATATTATACCTTTTATTGTGATGGCGTTGTAAAGGTTTCGAGGGAGGTGTGAAAAGGCCTTCAGACGTGTCCGGGCGATGATTCAATCATTCATGGAGGTATTATCATTTATCATTGCTGGCGAAAGTGTTAAATATACCGACTCAATAGTTGTTTCTTTCAATGGTGGTTTTTTGTATGCATCTTCTTATTAGGGACCCGTAGTCTGATGACAAACTGAAAGGAAAAGTGAACTTGTTTTTGAGCCAACTGGGTTTGAAGTAGCCGAACATTTCTACCAGTGCAATTCTACTCTACATTTTTAAAGTATTCATTTTAGAGTCCATTGGACAAATGTATGTATGTTTTGAGATCGATAGATTTGGAGATGAGTGGAGTAAGTCCCTTTACGCATGGCTATGTCTACGGAAAACTCTTTGAAATTTGAAATTTCTACGTAGATCCGAAATAAAACCTACTTATCTCTGTATCTTACGTCAAAATCAATGGGAAAGATGGGCCGTGAAATTGTAGCAAACAGACAGACACATTTTCGCACCTGTAATATTGCCAAGTTTGAATGATAGAGTTACAATCGTTGACAGTTGACACACTGTCGATATTGAAGTTTGATGACGCATAGAAGTGGTAGATACCATTCCTATTATATTTATCTAGAGTTCTTTAAAATAATTCTTGATAGATAGATAGAAAGATATAGATCGCGGTGGAGTCCCGAACCCTTACAAAATTTGTAAGGGTATGGGACTGCAACGCTGTCTCACTTACGGAACTCTACATTATATTATTGTTGGCGCCCTTAACAGATTTTTCGTTCTTTAAACAATTTATCATTACGTTTTGACTTTTCATAGCTGCATGAGGATAGAATCAACTTTTAAAACGCTACTATTGTATGAATACAGGGTGACTTGGGCAGTCTTTTATGTCGTCAGCACACAACAAGAATGGTTACAAAATCGTTTACATTTGGTATTTTTGGTAAATGACTGAACCTACTCGTACTAGGTAACCTCATATTCTCTGGGTTATAAAGTATAATAAAAGCTTATCTGCCTACTAAATGTAAGCATCATTCAAGAAATTTAATTACTTTTAATATTTTACTCTCATCTAAACTTGCACAAGTAAAAATTGACAACGTAAAGAGGTCTCACGAGAGATTTTAGAACTCCTTAATTTTCCGGGATAGAACAGCCATATCCTTCCACGTGATGTAACTTATCCCTATACCAAATTTTATTGAAATCGGTTCAAATGTGCCATTAAATCGTAGCAGACAGACAGACACACTTTCGCATTTATAACATTAGTATGGATTATCTAAATTTCGTGTACAAAATGTTCCCTTTCGCACACGTAGTTACTCAGGAAGTAGTATCTAATCGTATCTATTGAAAAACTTATAAATTATGGCTACCATGAAGTGGTCCGAAAATAAACATGGGCGCGCACGGCACCTAATAGTCTCCTGTTAACGACCGTCATAATTCAACGAACACTTTAATATTCACGACAGTTTTGACTAATTCGACGAACAAACACACACGTGCGTTTTACCGTTATTATACACACGTTATTGATGTGTGGAAGGTAAATCTATACTTATATCAAACTAGCTGATGCCCCCGACTTCGTCCGCGTGGATTGAGGTTTTTTTGTTTTCGCGGGAACTCTAATTATCCGGGATAAAAAGTAGCCTATGTGTTATTCCAGACTATAATCTATTTCTGTGGCAAACTTTATCCAGATCCTTTCAGCGGTTCGGGCGTCATCCAAACTTACGCATTTTTAATATTATTATATATGTCACCGTAAAATTGTAAAAACCGTTAGATTGTAATCTAACTAGCTAAATTGTGTACTGTCGAAAGATTAAAATTTAACGCATTATTTTTCGGTAGATTGTAAATTATTAGGTTCTATCGGGATTATTTATGTCGAACCCTAACATAACCTGCAAGAAAAAGACAACTGAAAACGTAAATACAATGAATATTTCAAAATTGAACACTCAGGACATTGAACAGGTCACAATCTGTCCACAGTTTACAATCGCTAAAGCGCTAGATTACAATCTAACGGTTTTTACAATTTTACGGTGACATATATATAGATATAGAATCTAAGCAGAATATGAAACCAAGAATTCCTCAAGCGTTGCGACCGAAAAAAGAAATTGATAATCTTTATTGGTGGCAACACCATAATTTTAATGGATCTCCATAATCCCATTAACGTATATAATATTGTGTTCAACGGGGAATATTTTTATGGGGGCGAATAGTTTTATAATCCGATCTATGGTTACGCTGACACGCAAACGCGGGGTTGGAAGGGGTCCCTTCACACGTTAGTCAAAGTCAAAGTCAAAGTCAAAGTCAAATTCATATTATTTCATAAGATGGGTACAATACAAATATAAATTATTTATTAACATATCTACTTATCTATCTCGTATTTCTCATTGCTAAGGGTCTTGATTTCTTTTGATTGATTACATTATGGCTGGAATTCTTTTTTGGAAACCTCCACAACCACTTCCACTTTTTCTTCTGGAAACTTCACTTTTCACTTGTTAACCTTCACTTTTCTTTTTCCACTTTTTTGGAACCATTGGGTTTACCTTTATAGGTAACTTATGAATTTCCAAATTAACTTAGCTGGGGATCAAACCCGGGGACTATTAAGACAACAGCACCAGGGAGGTCGTCACAACCCCGCTTCAAAAAACTAAATTTCAACTAAGAAGAGCCTATCATAATATGAAAGGGATTAAAAGTCCAGTGCTACCATAAGTTTTATTATACCGTCCCTTTGATTCACTGCTGTGAAAGGCATTACCTACAAATAATTAGGATCCAATGTCATAACAGTCGTACCACACATCCTTCACGGAGCTACCGTATACAGGGTGGGATTTTGAGATGATGCTGTATTGGCTTCAAATTGAAAACGGTCCGGGTAGTATTTTATTTACTTAGTATTTAACTAGATGATACCTTTTTAAATCCGAGATTTTTAGTTTTATTTTCTTGAATAACAAGCCTATGCCCGACACTCGAGGGGGGCAAACAAAACCACTTTGCATGCTGGTTGAGTTCCTAAGTTTCCTGCACCGAATGAACATTGCGCCTGGCACAGTACTGGCACTTATGTTTATTGCTATATGAAATATTATCTTCCCATGTCTACATCTTCTTCAATAAATAAGGCAGAGAATTATGTTAATGTTAGTAAATGAATGTACTGAATTATAAACGTTAAAAAGAAAACGTTCGCAGCGTTCGAAATTTGAATCAATATTTTGATTGATTGGTTGATTGAAGTACTAAGTAAATTTTTAATTATTATTATATCTATCTATTTATTCGCAATTAAATTAATCTGTTTAAATGGTGAAATTATTATTGTTGTACCTACTCTAATTATAAAGTTATTTTTCATTCATTATTAGTACCCTTTAGATAGGTGCAATTGCATTTCGGTGAATTGTGTCTAATTTTTAAGGTTGTAGTTACTTTTGTAGACTAATTTTAAAAAAAACAATGTGTTATCCACTAGATTCGGATGTGGCTACAAAGAGGACGACCATTTTGCTCAATGTTATTTGGTGGTTATCACTTTTCGCATTACTGTCCCATCTCAAAATATGACCCTGTATAAGTAGACGTCGCAGTAAGCCTCCGAGTGTAAAGAACACGAATAAATTAGAATCGTAATCCGTTGATGTATGTTCACATGTAGGTACCTACAACACGGACAAAAAGTTGTTTTCCACCTTAGCCGGATTTAATATCTTAATATCTCTAACAGGTCCTTTTTGATTGTTGTATACACAAATCGGGAGCTAGGTATCAGTGGTGCTCACAAGGTTTGAAGGTAGGGTAGACATTAGTTAGTCAGAATACCTATTTACAGTCATGATAAAAATGAGTATTGGCGTAATTGCTATTCAGGTAAGCGGTGCTTTTATGCCTCTATGAATTGCACGCCACTGCTAGGTATTTCATAATAGAACGCTAAGCCTATCTATACTAATATTATAAATGTGAATGTTTGGATGGATGGATGGATGGATGGTTTGTTACTCAATCACGCAAGAAAGGCTGAACGGCTCTGGATGAAATTTGGCACAGTCAGTTGGATGAAATTTGATAGATTATAGCCTAACACATAGGCTACTTTTTATCGCGGAAAATTAAAGAGTTCTCGCGGGAACCAAAAACCTCAATCCAAGCGGATGAAGTCGCGGACATCAGCTAGTATAATATAAATAAAGAAGTAAAGTCGCTTATATGAACGAATTTTTTATCAGCCAAATATTCACGATTCCTCAAATATTATGTTCGTTAATTAATGTTAATGTGATATTTATAACATTAGTTATTGTATTTAAATTCAATAATTTCCATAATGACTTGAGAGCGAAGTCATTAAGTTTATACTGACATAACCTTAAAAAGCTTTAGTCGTTCAACTTTCAAGTGCTATCAAAAATGTTTGATAGGTGACATAATTTTCGTTGCAGCGGTGTGCACTACGGTTCAATACGCGTGGAGTCCAGGGTTTGATTTCTGGCTAGGTCAATACTCAGTTTGGACTAATTTGATTTGATTGTCACTCTAAAAACTTTAACTGACTGACAAATTATTATCCACAGTATAAACCAGCTAACCATAGTCCATAATGGCTTTGAAATCTTAGCTTAATATCCTACGTAACTTTGAAAACGTAGCCGTAATAAGTAGGTAGCCCGGTAACATATTATCTGGCCCGATGGCCAAATTTTTTATGCCTGTTTAGTTTTTGTTTTTTGTGTCGGCGGGCCGCAGCTCCACGTGCGGCCATTCAACCCGCCCAACACGCCCAAGCTTCCACCATCGCCTGCCTTGCAAGCCAACCGGCCCAGGGAGCAGCGCAAACCAACCCGGACATCATGGCAATAGTCTGGTTGTGATCAAGGCGATAATGACCCTCCCTCCAAGCCCTCATAGTAGGAATGGCGGTGCTCACGCGTCTCCATTCCTGCTAAAACATAGCGGTATCGACACAGGGCCTGCGCGCGGTGGTGATGACGTCACCCGCAGTGCGAACCCATCTCCGGTGACGACTCCAGACACAGACACACCCGGTTAAGGACCAAACGGAGAAAACCCTCACAGTAGTTTTTTATTTTATTTTATTTTTTAATAGATAGCGACGTTGTCACCGGGTCAGATAAGTTTGAGCCAATTTAGTACTTTGTGTGTCGTAAATACGCGCAATAATATCAATATCGAATAGAAGTACCAAAGTGTTAAATTGGATGGTATCACGGTAGGTGGGTACTTAGAAATTGCTGTTATAATAGTATGGCAAATTCTTCTGTTCTGATAACAAAAGTTCGCATAGTTGTGCAGTTGTTGTTGGAACGGCAAGGTTTCTGAAACAATACTATCGACGTACTAATAAATTAATTTTACACCTGGCCATTAAGTTGAAAGTTTTAAACAATAATTTGATTCTGTATTCCTTCCACTATTTACTATTTCCGCATCGATTAGATCGATTTTAATGATTCTGTTTTTAGGTCATTATTTTTAATCGTGCTACCATCAGGTGTGAATCCTGCTGGGCAGATATTTATATAGGTGTTAACACTATAAATTGTTATAGATGACGTAAAAATATAATTTAATACAATACAAATGCATATTTAAATGTTATCAACGACCAAATGTTGAATTTAGATAAATTTTTCCTAAGATTACGATCTCTCAGTTGGGCCGGTATACAAAATGAATCAAGCTATTAAATAATAATGAAATATACTGTAACTTTGTCTGTTGGTTAGAACGTTCATAACTTTAAATAGATGTGCAGTTTTTGCTAAGACTGCTTCTATTTTTTTTTTATTCCACTGCATGTTAGCCCTTGACTGCGATCTCGCCTGATGTTAAGTGATGATGCAGTCTAAGATGGTAGCAGGCTAACCTGAGGGTATGGCAGTTATATTAAACCCATATCCCTAATCGGTTTCTCGCATCGTACCGGAACGCTAAATCGCTTGGCGGCGCGTCTTTGCCAGTAGGGTGGTAACTAGCCACGGCCACAGCCCCTTACCAGGCCAAAATATGTCATGTTAGATTTGAGACAAATAAATAATAATAGTAATTATTGCAATCATTAAATAATAAATAGCCCGCCAACCCGCAGTGGAGCAGCGTGGTGGGTCTAAGCTCTAATTCCCTCTCTCCTATGTGCCCATCGGTGGGATGTTAATGGCCTGTAGTGGTGGTGGTGGAAATAATAAATAATTGTATATAATTTAATAGTTAATTGTCATTAATTGTGTTGTGAAGTTCATGTCCGCTGTGAAACCTTCACGAGTTTGTGTTAGGTATATTTTCGACGTCCTCATCAACCGATAGAAGTCCACCGCTGAACATAGGTCTATAGGCCTCCTGTAGGATCCCCCGCAAGCCACGGTCTTGCGCCGGCTGAGCCCAGTGACATCCTGCGGCCCGCTCGATGTCGTCCGTCCACCTTGTGTTGGGTCTGCTAACACTAAGCTTTCCAGTGCGGGGTCGCTATAAAAGGTGTAATGTAATAATACATGTTATAACATAATTCTATTATTTGGGTAGCCGGTAGAACTAATTATTTTTTATTTGATGGGTTGATTAATTAATAAATGTTATTTAAGTCGTTAGTTTCCTTATTTGTGTATTATATAATATCACACGCACACACACACGCACACACACACACACACACACATCTTTCCAACCGATTTTGACGATATTTGGTAGAGAAATTTGGTTGTATCTCGGGGAAGGACATAGGTTTTTTATCCCGGAATATTGAAGAGTTCCCGCGGGAATCAATAACCTTAGTCCACTCGCAAGAAGTCGCGGGCATCATCTAGTATTTAAATAACAGTGATTGAATTCAAGGAATCACGCTCTAACAATTGGTCAAGTGTGAGTCAGACACACATGAGGTAGGGTTCTGTAGTAATTGTGTGGTTTTTATTCTTTTTCTGTGACCATATACCTACTGTGGCTACATATTAAGTATACAGTTTGTTCAAACAGGATTCTATTATATAGCAGAATAGATTTTGTTAAATTTGTGAAGTAGAATAAAGTCGGGTTTGTTGTTTGCATTGCCTTTCATTTACCTTAAATCCACTTTTGATTCTGGATAGTGAAATAGGTTTTATCCTTACTTGTAGATAGATACATAGATTTCCATAGTAGGTACAGTATAATGATCTTTTTGAATTTCTCAAGCAGACGAAGTAGCTAACAAACTGCTAGTAAGATAAATTATAATCATAGATCTGCTGATATTGGCAAGATAACGTAAAACATGCTAAGGAGTTGTTTTAAAATGCGTAAACGACTGGATTCCAAGAAAACATCGCCTTATCTAGAAATCTATAATAATCTACATCAGAACTTTATATGTCGGTTGGTGCATTGGCCTTAAAAATAACGGATATTATAGTTAATAATTATGTTTATTGGATGTTGCTTTGTTGACCTAGAGGTAGCCTGTTCAATTCCATAGTCCACCAATCTGGACTAGTGCGCCTATTGGCAGACTGAATCCGCCTTTGAGAACATTATGAAGACCTCTCGGGCAATGTTTTCCTTCATTTTAAGCAAGTGATGTTGAATTTCTCAAAACGCACATAACTCCGACAAGTTAGAGGTGCGTGCGGATAGAACCCAGGACTAAGGTTTGAAGCCAGGGCAGGTTTGAAGGCATTGGTTAGGAAGATTTCATGCATCATAATGCATTGAGCTTTTTTAACTAGGGTAGGGTAGCAGTGCTTTTTATGTCGTGCACGCCACTGCCGTGGACCACCCGAATAGGAACAGGTCAGTCAGATTGTTATATAACCACTTAATTGTGTCGAACCTATCACTTAAACTTAGAACTATAATAAGTCAACAATTTAGTTGATACAAACCTATCACGTAAACTTAGGTTGCCTCAATGAACTAAGTTAACAATTTAGTTTATACGTACCGTATTAGCATAGAAGGGGGGTTGGTCCGCCGCAAGCGCGGGGAAGTAAGCAGCCATGCCCGCCGCAGCCGCTGCGTCAGGGTAAGGTGCACTGTACATAGACAGTGGCACGCCAGACGCGAGCCGCTGGTAGTTCAGGAACTCGTACTGGCAGGAACAGACCGTCTGCCCGGTTATCGGGTCCTGGAATATGGGGCGGCCGGTGTCGCAACATCGCGCCGTGGATGCTGCGGGCGAGTTAGGGCGGGCGGCCGCAGCGCCGCTCATCCCCGCCTGCGTCGGCGGCGGACTGTTAGAGGCTGTCGATATGGTGCTCTGTAAGTTGTAAATTTTGAAATGCCTTTATGGCGCGTTTTCACATTCGCTGTTGCAGACACACACATAATAACAAACACTAAAATATAGGTAATAGTTTGGAGGCCTCCATGCGCAAAGCAGAAATCGCAATGCTATGATTCGATGCTATTAACCCTCGATCAAAATATCATACACTATAGTCATTTATGATACAAAAATATTTGCGAGATCGATTGGGAAAACATACTAGAAACTCAATAGGATATTAACGTCTGCGTAAAATGTCAGTGGAATGAAATTTTGACCCACAAAAGTGAGCCACGCAAACTTAAAGTCCCCTAGAAAATTATTTTGTTCCTAGCGTGTTTTCACTTTAGTGACAAGGGTCATAATAACAGTTATTGTGTAATCTATGAAGCTGGCAAAATTAGTTTTCCAGCTTCATAGTTTACGATTTTTGGTCGAAACACACTTAGTTCAATGACTATAGTATAATTATTTGAACGAGGTTATAAACGCCATTAGTACACTGACGCATACGCATGCGGTATGCCTCTGCGCCACAAACATGAAAGCAACAGTCGTTTCCGCGGACGCATCGGTGTGCTAAAGGTGTAACTGATAAACCGACTTGGATGAATGACATTGGTTCTTTTACCCGATAGACAGACAAATGTAATTAGTTACGTTTGCCAAACCTAGCGGAACTACGAGTATTTAGAGAGCTTGCAAAACGTAAAGCATTTAAAAACTCCTTAAAAGCTCGACTCGAGTTTGAAAAACGTTACCATACGTTTTAAGCGCTCAAATTATAACGACTTCTTACACAAGCGGGATTCTGGTTTGCTCTGGATAGTAGTCACATAACGGCTGCAAATTGACGCCAATGCTCGAAACACTTTTAACGGCCTTATACAAGTGGCGCTTAGTTTCATTGAACAAATTTATAGCAACGTCATTCAATATTGTATAGAGACCGCTTTATGACTACCTAGTTTGATATCCTAGAATATCATCCAACATCAACACTACCGTGTCAGCCAAACCAAGTTGGTTCATGTTAATAGCAAAGTACACTCACATGGTTATCCATCAGTCTTGACGCGTCGAAAAAACCCTGACTTATTGGGTATTGCACGCGTAAAAAACTGTGATGGCTTATAAATGAGGATTTGACTGGTGCAAGGGGCGATGGGCGGTACCTACTGTCGCGTTAACTCGCTCTTGTAGAGATGCCCAACTATCGTTATAGTCGATAAAAAATTCTAGAAAACAGTAACTATAAAATATATTCAGTTGTACAGTTTTTGTTATTGTACTTTGTATACAGTTATTGTTTTTTTATCATATAGTAAAATATTCAACTTCCATACAGTAAAAGGAACTCACTGACTCATCAACCTGTCCAGCCCAAACATTTGAATGTAAAGCTGAAATGTCGCTAGTACCTACCTATTCTATAATCAATACATTGGATGAGTTTTCAAGAATATTAAATTAATAAAATTATATTTAGGTAATTTAAATAATAAGATTAAATGTATGTAAACATACATTTATTATTTTCTGATTTTTAATTTAAATTCTGATAAAAATACAAAATCAATTTGTGTTTTTTATTAAAGTAAATGGTTTAATTTAATTATTTCATTAAAACGGGGAAAATTTTATAGCTGTTTTCGTCAATTAACTTGGATGCGATACAATTTGAAACGACCGTTCAACTATTCTAAAACATGCTCCATCTGAAGAGGGGCATTCAACACACACTTAATTTTATTTATTTATAATTCATTTTGTAAACAAAAAGTGCTACTTTTAAGTTTTAACTAACAATGATTGGGCAAGAGTGAAGATTTTGTAGTGCTCCACCGTTATCAAAACTAATGTTCAATATGTCGAACTATTGAATCGATATTCCTAGTCGCTTGACGAGGGGCATCACTAACACAGTACGCAAATCGGATACGCAGATGAAACCCTTTCATGCATTGTGTGAAGAAATTAGATTAACGCAGATTAGGCGCAGTACTAATTCGACACGATTTTTGATCTTTGAATTACACAATGGGAACGGGCGGCATCTATGGTAGGGTTGCCAATTTTTTTGTGGATATTAAGTACAAGGTGTACAGTAACGATCGTCTAATATTAAAATTAACACACCTCTAAAATTTACGCTCACATGCAAAATAGGTGTATACTGTACCTATAGCAATACACATAATTTGAACGTCATTATTGGTTATTCAGACACCGAATATTTAGATAGGTAAGCATTCTAGGACTGGATCGGTTGGCAAACGAATTAACATGATAGTGAATAATAAATAATGCGAACGCATAAGACGCGTTCAGTTTTAGATTAGACCGTACCTAGGTACCTACTGAAAATAATAAATAAATATATAAATAATAAATAAAATTTATAGAGCATAGATGACAGATTTGTTCGTGGAACTACCTGAATCGATCGCGGTCGTTAAGTAAACATCCGTTTATCGCGAACAAAAGGCACTATTTCTACGACCAATCTAATAACTGAGCAGTAAAGATGTCAAATTGGTATACAGACAAGCCTAAGTTACATTTATAAACCAAGAAAAAGATGCCATTTGGCTATATTTTTATTGCGAGTTTCTTGCTAGTTTTTTTTCGTTATGAATGACATTCCGAACCTCTGGTAAGTAGTAGATTTGAGAGCTCTTGTCTTTATTTGGATAAAATAATCTTTTTCCATATGTAAAAATGTCTAATTTTTTTGGCGGGCTTCAGAATGAAATTCTGATTTCTTATATTTTCAGTAAGTTAATTTTATACAAATTATGTATAACAGTAACTCTCAATCCCTGTTCTCCATGTAATCATAATAAATTATAATAAAAAAATAAAAATGCAAGATTTTTGAAGAATGAAATATCAAGCTGGCGTTCAGTTATCTTTGCAGCCGCTCTGATATTTGTATTATATCTTTGTTGAGCCGTGATCATTGCGAATCCGAACGTGTATAAATAACTTTCTAAATATTTGTCATTTGAATGAAAAATGGTCCACGGACGTTCGTTGTCCTCTCAATGGGACACACGGGATTATAAAACGAAAAATGCCACCCGTCCGATTCGATATAACAAGAAAAGGACAAGAATTAAAACCCTATTGTGTCCAGGCCGTGTTATTATAGGATATTTCCGGATAAAATAAATTATATTTGGGGATAAAATCTTTGTGGCGTAATAAGGTTCGTGATGTATGGGACGTTTTGGATGACAAGTTGTCGATTGTATTGTGCCTAATCTGTGTTTTTTTAAATTCTATGACAAGTCAGGTTAGCTGAAGTGGCAGTGTGCATGTCATGTCACCTTCAAAGTCCATGGCAGAGGGCAGAATCCACAGCTATATTCTGGGATAAGTACAGCAGTCAACATTAGATGATTTCCAGTTCAAGGAATAACGACTTTAAGAATGTAGTAGGAAGTAGGTTGCACTTTGATGATGATCATGATGATAAAACTCCTACAATCCGGGTATATCTAAACTAATCCATACTTATATTATTAATACGAAAGTGTGCCTATCTGTCTGTCTGGTACGCTTTCACGGCTCATCTGTTCAACCGATTTTGATGAAATTTGTACAGGGATAGGTTGTATCCCGTGGATTGTGGAAGGACATGGGCTATACTTTTATCCCGTACTTTTTTTAACGTAAGAGTTCACGCGGGAATCAAAAAACCTTAATCCACGCGGGCGAAGTCGCGGGCATCATCTAGTTGTAAAATATATGCGAAAGTATGTCTGTCTGTCCAATTTTAATGAAATTTGGTATTGAGATAGGTTATATCCCGAAGAAGGACAAAGGCTACGTTTTAGCCCGACTAAATAAAGAGCCCCCGGGAAATACAAAAACTTAAACCACGCGAACCAAGTCGCGGGCTACATCGAGTTTAAAATAAACACACCGGGAGACAACAAAGTGTAGCCTATGTACTGCCCGGAAGCGAAGAGGGTTTTAACCTTTAATTATGTAAAGGTAACACGACTCGCCGGGTACCCCAGCTACTGACGTGACGTGTAATGCTACAGTTTGTCATTCTATAGTTATATAGAGCCTTGTTGTGTAGGTGCCGTGACCTGGTACGGCTTCGGCCGCCCTAACACGTATACGGATCGCCATTTTACATCGGTTCCGTAGGAAATTTCCCACCTATCGCGGCGTTCGGCTGAACTAAAACATTTATTGTGCCATGGAGGTTGTACGGCTAATCCGAAGCCGTAAACGTCAAATCCTCGCATTACCTACATTACATTCTCTACAGTTATTTAATCCTTGCTCGCAACACTACGATGGGGTGGGAGGGGAGGTGTGTACCCCCCGGTACATCCGGTATATCCAAGTGAAATGGAAAATACAATGTTACTGAACTGTTATGGTTACTATCAATCGTCATTCGAAACTTATTACGTATTATTAGATAACTTTATGATGCCTGGGATGTCGTCCTTAGGAATAAATATGTTAAGCTTTACAAGTAGCCTGTATGTCCGTCTCCGGGATGCTATCACTGTCCTAAATTGTCACTCTATTTGTCTATAACATTTTCACGGCATCCTCTTATTACATAAAATGATAGCGACAATGAAACGATCGCAATCACCTCTGATTGATTAACTCTCTTTCACATGTGCAGCAAGAATAACATAAGTTCAGCCATACATAGCAATTGAGACTGTAACAATGATTAAAGTAGGCTATAAAAGGCAGGCCGTTTGATTTTCTGTTAGGTACATAATAATATGTAAATAACTGTACGCAATTATAATAAAAAAAATATTTAAGAATGTGCAGACGAATTAATTCTATACTTACCTAATATAAATGTGAAAGTGTGGATGGATGGATGTTTGTTACTCGATCACGCCAATACGGCTGAACGGATCTGGATGAAATTTGGCAGAGAGATAGATTATAGTCTGGAATAACACACATGCTACTTTCTATCCCAGAAAATTAAAGCGGGAACCGAAAAACGGATGAAGTCGTGGGCATCAGCTAGTGAATAATATAGAATCTCACACTCGATATTATAGTAACCCCACTTTAAAAATTCAGTTTATTTCATTTCCAAGTTTTTATCACAAAAATTCCTTTCTTAACATTTTGATAAACCTAAAATCCAAAATATTATACGCACGTGGTCATGTTCCTCAATTAGTTTAGAGAGAAATCATTGGGTTGAATGTCGTCATATAGGTTTTGAATGGAAATTTATATTTGACCGAGATCCGGGGTATATCCAATTGTTTGTATAGCTGGAATCGTGTTTTCGCTCATTCACCCTAATGTAGAAAGGGATACCTAATGATTATATTAAACAGCTTTGGTGTGGAATGAAATCGACGCTTGCCGCTCGTGGGGATTCAAATTATACGAGTTTCAGTTGAATTAAACTGAGTACCAACCCATCTCCTGTACTGCTCCCATCGGTGGCTGTTGTTGTACTGATGCCTATAAAATAGACAATAAAACCTTACATGATTTGACTATTACTAAAACGGTTGGGCTTACTGAAATTCATAACTTTTCGGAGTTAAGGTGAATATTAAGATATCAAATATAAGAAAACATTGCGCGGAAACCTGCATGCCCAAGAGTTCGTCGTAATGTCCTCCAAGGTGTGTGAAGTCTGCTAATCGGCACTCGGCCAGCGTGGTGGACTATGTCCAAACCGTTCTCATTCCGAGATGAGACTTGTGCTCAGTAGTGAGCAGGCAATGGGTTGTAATGATGGTAATGAAAACGGTTGGGTAGTTCCCACTAAAACAATTGATTAGTTCCACCGTTGAACTTGTGGCAATTTTTCCCCAGAAGTTCAAGTGTACATATAAATCATTAATTAGCACAACTAAATGACTAGTAAAACTAAGAATAGAGATGATGACAACTCAATCAAATCAGCAACTCTGTATCAAACTTAAAAATCTTCTATGGAACTTTGCATGAAATACATAGTTGTGACGACATCTTTCAACACACTTTTTCCTTTCATCTATAGTTTAAAACGGAGGATGTGAATTTTAGGTCTATTAAATTAGAAGACTCTCTATTAAAAAATAAATAATCAATAAGAAATAATTTATTTTTGACATAGCCATCATTCCTATTGTAAGAGTCATGCCCTCATCTTGACGAGATAAAGGAGTTCTTAATAAGTTTTTCTACACATATAAAACCAACGATCTCTAAATAAATTAAACCTGGTAAATTAGAGGTTTGTTAAAACTTAATAAACATAATATTGAAATGAGAATACAAAACCAATTTCTGTTTTCTTTAAAGCTTATAAAGGTAGCATTAAGTATTTAATCCTCTTAAAAATTATAAAGATTTGATTACCTCACTTTGGACGACCTCTCTAAAGCACCGGGTTAGTGTGAGTTTGTGATGCGCAAGAGTATTGTCATTGGTAAGACCTTTTTTAAACGTTCCAAAAAAACTTAAAAAAATAGCTATTATAAACTCATTATTGTACAAATAATGTCCGTTTGGAACGGTAGCAGGATTTTATTTCCTAGTACCATCTAGCCTATGGGCTATAAGTAATTTGAATTCGCATCGAAGGATCGAACCCGCGTCCATCTGATTAAGAGACTCAACATCTAAAGGTCATCATTGCTCAGGCAGAACGTTTACTATGAGGTAAATCGGAACACATTGCGGTAGCTTGTTGGAAATATCTATATATATCGACTTGACATAAAATTCATATCCATACTAATATTATAAACGCGAAAGTGTGTCTGTCTGTGTGTATGTCTGTCTGTCTGCAAGTCTGCCACGCCGACGAAGTCGCGGTCATCACCTAGTATGTATATAAATAGCAGATGACCTAACGTCAAATCTAAGTGTACTATAAGTAAGTACACCTACTTCGCATTGTAGCATACCCAATATAGATCTAGGGCCTAGGGGTCCCGGGGTGTTGGAATGGCGACCCCGCACTGGAGACGACGGCGTTCCAAATATAACCCTATCATTTATCAGTCGTCACGTTTGATTCGGGTGGGGTCTTAGTAAAATGCAAACCTGTCACGGATAAAGAACTGTTGCATCAAAAAAAGGTGATTACAATATTTTTTGTGCCAGTAGATTGACAGCGATAGATAAACCTACGCGTGGAATCAATTTACTATTTATGATTCCCACTTACATTACAAAGTTAAGTATGCCAAATGCTGGACGTAATTTTGTAATAAGGAAGATACTTATGCTAAAAAAGTGCATAAACAAACAAATAACCTCTTAGACGAACACATAAACGTCCTTCGCGGGTAAAAATAAATTATTTCCATATGACTTCTTACTGATTATTTAATAGAGGGTCTTCTAAAAGACCTAAAATCCACGTTAGTTTTAAGTTTCGTTCATTACCATTTTAAACTAGGTTATCGATTAAAGAACAAAAAGTGCTACGAAATTTAATGACGTCACGAATCACAATTAAGTACTTAACTTAGACATATGTATTTCATGCTAACTCCCATAAAAGCGGGTATTAACGTTTGTTAAAAAGTTGCTGATTTTATTGAGTTGGCATCACTCATTCACCCCTATTCGATTTCGATGGATCAAGCTAAAATGGCTTGAGTGGATTTGTCTTGAACAGCTAACAGACAGACTGACAAACACACATGCTTTCGAATTTATAATTTTAGTACCGACTACGGATATTCAATATTGCATGGCTGCATAAAAACCGATACATTGCAATGGGGACTATCGTTTTTTTGCTCACCAGTTGGCGCCACTGTTGACTAAGGTCCAGAGGTATAGCTGTCAAAGGCGACTTTATAAGATTGGCGCCGAAACAAAGTTTTAAATCTTGAATCTCATTAAGTTTATTAATTACTAGCGATCCGCCCCGGCTTCGCACGGGTAGCACTAATAATCCTAATATATACCTACCCAATATAGCCAGTGGGCAGTGGGCAGGTTACATTTTAATATTACATTGTAAGAGTACGCCCCGTCCTCATTATTTCTATGATATCTCATAAGCTATTCATCTAAATTAAATGGTGTAAAGGACGATTTTTATCTTAGTTAAATACTTGAGATGATTAATACATTTATTTTGATAAGGATTAATACTATGTCGGTAAAAACACCTTCGCAAGTAAAGCATTGGTTTAGACCAAATTTGAAAATCATAAAAATGGTTATTGTGAGTCAACCTTAAAAGATAGATATATACTATCGCGGACTATTTTTTAGAACTTTTTAAGAGGAAAAATTTCACCATACATTGTTTTCTTGTAACTTTAACTATTTACGCAGCGCACGCCGCGTAAGCTCTCAGAAGAGACGATTTTTTCCGACTTAGTTCACATTATTGCTATTTTCTCTAATTTTTCGATCTCTAGATCTCTAATTTTTTTGAAAATAAAATATAGCCTATGTTACTTGCTGATAATGTAGCTTTCTATAGGTGAAAGAATTTTTAAAATCGGTTTAGTAGTTTTTGATTTTATCCATTACAAACAAACAAAGAAATCTTTCCTCTTTATAATAGGTATTAACTAGTTTTGTTAAATAGTTATCTATCTATCATCATATCGAGTAGCTATGCCGCAATGTTGTGCAGTTCCGTTTTAATCGGAAAAAAGAGGAGAACACATGTTTCCAAAAGATAAAACTGTTCTAAAACAGCGGCTAGTGGCGATTTGCAGGAATAACTATACCTGACAAAAAATTCTCGTGTTTGTAAAAAACATTTTAACCCCGAGGATTATGTGTTACCCAAAGAATCAAATAAGTACAGAAAATCGTAAGTAATTATCTTTCTTATTCATCTCCTAAATTAAAGCCAAAAGTTGTACCTACCTAGTCAAGAGAGAAGAGAGAAAGGAAATTAAAAGAAAACGTGCAGAAAGAGCTCGACAACGTCAAAAAAAGATGCACTTATTTATGCGCCTCTTTTTCTTAATTCCGCCTTCAAGACGTTCACATTAATCGCTAAATAATCCATATTTGCGATAATTTCACGATGGAGATCACTTTTCAACAGGTAAAATAAAGAAATTATAATTTATGTCACGAAGCCCGCCAAAACCAGTGAAAAGTGAATGTTATTGGACCTCACGCGACACCAGCGCCCCTAGTGGCAAAATCACGCGCGATAGCCCCCATTTCGTCATCATAGTAAACAATATAGAGCCGTTATACAGCATGATGCGATCATGGCGGTCGTGATTATGTAACTAACTGATCGAATACTGCAATATTGTGAATTACTAGCGATATCCATTGTGGTCGTAGAGTAGCTAACGCAGTATACCCACTGTAACGTATTGACTTGAGCGCCAGTTACTGGCAAGTGGCAACTTCTGCGGTAATTGTATGGTTTAGAAACTAGATGTTTTATTGTGCCTCTTGTTGTTTTATTGCATATTTTTGTTATTAGTTAGTTAGATATATAGTTAGGTATACATTTTCCACATATAGATGACTAGATGGTGAACGCGACTCACTTCGCGTGTATTTAGGTTTATGTGGTCCCGTGAGAACCTTTTGTATTGCATAGGTGATTTGCTAAACTATGCCCCTGATTCGATCTGTAGGTGATACCCGCTGCTAAACCATTGAGAGATTAGAGAGGAGAATCATAGAGACACTCGGGAGGTGAGTTTCGTGGGCCGGCACTGGTTTAAATGATTCAATTCATTCGTATATATATTCGTGAATACATTTTAGGGATGCCATAAAATAAATGTCATAGTATCATGAATTAATTAATCAGTCGTTAAAGCTCGCCAACCCGCATAGGAGCAACGTGGTGGGTCTAAGCTCTTATTCCCTCCCTCCTATTATAGTGGAGGCCTGTGCCCAGCAGTGGGACCTAAATGGGCTGTAGACTGTAGTGGTGAGGTAGTGGAGCGGCTCTATATTGTGGGAGTATCATGAATGACCATGACGATGATGACAAGGTGCTGTTTATCTGTAGATTGGGTATATGGATCTGCGGGCATACTGATGTTGATTAGTCTATGTGGCAGGTCAGTAGTCTCATTCATTAACTATCGGCGAGTGATATAGGGGGTGTTATCGGTACTAATGTAGTGCTACACAGCAATTACGAGAAATAGATCATTTATTTGTCCCGTGATAACGAAATGTATTCCATGTTTCTGTTTCATGCGATAAGGTTTAAATCAATGAATACATGAATTTGTGAATGGAATTTCTTTTTTGCGTTTGTAGGTGTGCCAAGTATTAAAAGTAGTCTTGTAGCTTTCAGAATTGGACCTTCACCCTTATACCTGCAGTACAATCTAGTACGGTAAATTGATTGCAACAGTGCAATAATCGCGATCACTGATTGGAACTCATTCGCTGGTCAAAATCCATTGTCAAAATAATGAGAAAAATAAAATAATAATGATGCCTGTACAGAAAATGTACAGCAATCATTGTTTACAGTCTCAATTTTTTATGATTAGCTGAATTTATTGTGTTTTGGCTACGACAATACATTTTGCCAATAGCGGAAGAGTACAGAATATGACAACCGGCTTATTTAACGTCACATATTGCAGCTGTGTTGCAAATATGAGCATGGAGCCACAATTCTCCCACCCACTTATTACTCACTTATCGATTACAAAGCACTTGTAAAATTTATTTGAAATAATAATGGTATTTCTATAGGTACGCTCTGACTGTCGCAGAGAATACGGAATTGTATTAATTTATAATACAGATGATCCTCTATAATTTTATTATTATAATTTAATTATAGTTATTGTTGAAATGAAGCTATGGTTAAAGTTTTATACTACTATGATTGGGTGAATACGAAATTCGCTAGTCCGTAAATAATTAAGTATTGTAGGTAAGTAATCCTTTCTCAATTTGTCAACTGACATTAGTGTACGGGTCGAATTATTCCATTGTTGGGCTCACCTTACCGTGAATCCAATACTTTATACTTTAATGATGGCAAAGGGCCGTCCTTTGACAAAAAACCGATACCTGCGCACCGTCCAGGGACAACCTGGTATATGTCATCGATATTTTTTGCCCGGCCTGACGTCTTTAACGAAATTCATGTCATTGGCTTCGATTTCTCTAAGATTAAAACTTTTTTTTTTGTACGTCAAACAAATAGATAGGCCCCTTACACGCTTGAATATTCTGTTACATGGTTTAACACTTAAAAGGGCTTAACGACTCTAACACATCCTGCGGCCTACAATAAAAAACGGACAAAAACTGTAGTATACTTGCGTCGTGTTTGTTTTTTAA
The DNA here is from genome assembly GCA_923060345.2 of Erebia aethiops. Lineage (NCBI taxonomy): Eukaryota > Metazoa > Arthropoda > Insecta > Lepidoptera > Nymphalidae > Erebia > Erebia aethiops. Next base: position 19,553,127 of record OV281079.1, on the reverse strand, counting down.
AAGATGTCTGCATCAGATAAGGCAGCGGCGCTTTAATCCACCGTCCGATATTTTAAAGGATATGATGACAACTTTTTGGGGTTCCCCAAATATTAACCCTGGTTCATGGAATAAGTACGTATAAAAATATAGGTAAGAAATAAAACTACGCAGGTTCACTGAGCACTGAGCACTGAGCTACCTCTAAAATGAGAAGACTCAGATCATTTATCACGCTGGCAAAGTACTGGCCACTGGCAGTAGTAGATAGGTATTGGCAGACTTCAACATATCTTTAAGAACATTATGGAAATTTCTCTGGCATACAATTTCCTTACGATGTTTACCGTCTATTTTGTAATTTGTGTTATTTGACAACAAGCGTTGTGGACCATAGAATAACCCCTTTTTATTCTGAGGCCTTTGGTTGGTAGTCGATAGTTGGCCGGCGATAGGTTGATGCTGATTATGGATAATTATGGATCCAAATTACTGAATAAAAAAAATTACTTAATATTTTTGGAAATTACAATTGTCAATTTTTTTTAAATAACAGTAAATCTGTACGGCTGGCTATACTTTACTTTTCCCAATAAAATTATAAAACCCCAATTTTTGGAGCTTTCATAGCAAAATAATATTATTACTTGCATTAAAAAAAATGTAACTGATCGTGTCACGTTATAAAAGAAAAAGATCCAAAAGGCACATAACTAAATATCAAGGTTGTACCTATTTATAGTTTTCAAATAAACAGCTTCCAAAAATCGCAAAAATTTTCATTTGCACCGATAAGATCGAATAAGGAGCGGCTAAGACATACAGAACCCTGGTTATTCGAGTTCGACTCGCACTCGATAGTATTATTTTACTTATCTACGTATATGTAAGTGCACGCCCAATATTTAAGAAAGAACATTACTGGAGTAATCAGTTCTTCATTGATAAAGGGCCGATAAAAGACAATATTCTTATCGACTCGTTTTGCTGCAAAGCAATAATACATGTTCTATACGACTACTATAACTATAAAGGCGACATACTTTTACTGATCTTTTTTTATGGAGATTAGGAATGATAATCTAAATTTCTTCATCAGCTATCCCTAGACTATTATAAATCCGAAAGTGTTAGTTCGTTGGTAAATTGGTTTGTTGTTCAATCACGTCACAAGAGACCATACTTTCAACGCTTAAAAAGCCATATTGTTTCATTATTGTTGACTTTCGTGTTTTAGAATTATAATCCTAATTTTAGGAACGTCAAGGTACGTGACATAAAATTGTCATGTTGAGTAATATTGCTTAAGTATTGCTTTTAGAGTCAAAATCAAAGAGTTTTACCGGGATTTTTAAAAACGCGGACGAAGTCGCAAAAGTTCGTGACAACTACTCTTTAAATCCATGACAGCCTAGAGGTATATGGTGTAGACGTCGCGGCTTCCTATCCGGTTGGTCGGGCGTTCGATTCCCAGGAACGCACCTCTAACTTTTCGGAGTTATCTGCGTTTAACCGATTGGGTAATTGACAACAAGTCAAATCAGCACCTTTTTTTCAACCGTCAAGACGCCTGCGTTGTATGAACTACTGAACTGTGACGTCATCAAAATTTGACGCACTTTTTTTACTTCAATCAATAGTTTAAAATGGTTTTCAAACATAAAACTAAAAGGGGATCTTAAACCATAAGACCCATAAGTCCCTATTTAATAATCACAATAAAATATGTTTTTAATTAGGTAGTTGTCAAATACTCAATTAATTAATATCAGTTAATGTAACGGTGAATGTAAACAATCGTGAGAAAAGTTGCATGTCAGAGATTTGTTCATAATGTTCTCAAAGATGAAGCCTGAAGAACTGTAAATAGGTGGTACTAATATTATATATGCGAAAGTGTGTCTGTCTGTCATCTTTTCAATCGATTTCGATGAAATTTGGTATAGAGGTAGAGTAGGTCTCCGGGAAGGACAAAGGTTACGCTTTTCCCAGAAAATTAAGGACTTTCTCCGAGATATAAAAAACTAATCTACGCCGACAAAGTCGCGGGCATCATCTAGTATTTTATAAAATTATTATTATGAATGTTAAGTAAGACAAGGTACACAAAATTACAGCACACCCAGAATATACTATACCCAGTTTTTATTTTATGTTGAAACTATAAGATACAAGTAACATACATACATAATTTGAAATTAGTGAACACCACAGATTGAGTACTGTATGAGTATAGAAGTGATAAAGTTAAAGGTGTACATGTGCCCAATAATCACCCTACTGAAAAAGACGTATACTATTAGACGTATTAAAGAACAGCATAATATGAAATTTAAAGTTCAGCCTCCAGCCCCCCTATTCTCTAACTCAGTTGTTATAAAGAAATACATGTTTTTAACCGACGTCCAAAAATGGAGGAGGTTCTCAATTCGGCACGTATTTTTTTTTTAAATTTATGTCGGTGCTTATCTCCGTGGTTTCTCAACCGATTTGCATTTTTTTTCTTTCAGGAATCATTAGAGGAAGCTCTCGAGGTGGTCCCATAAAAAAATTTGACTCCAAATCCTCAACCCTGACACTAAAAAGTTAAAAATAAAAATTCTTTCCAAAAACTGACTGCCAAAGCTGAAAAATTCAAAATTATTTTGTACTGTGAAGTACAAAATAATTTTGAAGTCGGGCGGGTATAACAAAGATAAGCAAAGTTGACGCATCAGGCTCACCCGACTTCAACATAGTGTGTAGAAATCAAAATAATTTTGTACTTTACAGTGGCTTTGGAAGTCGATTTTTTGGAAAGAATTTTTTTATGCATCAATTGAAGGTTTGCTATGAAACTGATATTTTCATTTCATAGCAAACCTTAAATGGATTTAAAATATAGGTACGTCAGTGGATTTCATTTTTTGATAGTCACTGAGTTAGAGAATAGGGTTGCTGTTCTGACGGTTGGCGTTAGATCCTCTTGTGACTCACTTGTACAATCTGAGTAACGTGTAAGCAATAAAACATGGACTTACTGTAGCGGTGAAGAAAAACATCTGAGGAAACCTGCATGCCCGAGAGTTCTTCATAACTTTCTCAGAGGTGGGTGATGTTTGCCAATCCTCACTTGACCATCGTGGTGGACTATGGCCATACTCTTTTTTTCCCTTCATTTGAGATGAGACTCGTGCTCAGTAGTCGGTCGTCGATGGATTAAATGGTGTCGATGGTAATACGTAATTTATATTCATCATTAATTACATCATTTCAACTCATCGCCGTTACCGATCCGGTGACCGGGTGGGAGAATTTTTTAAATTATTTTTGTTAAAATTTTGTCACGCATAGAACTAAGTGAACAAAGGTAAAGCTTATCTCTTAAATATACATTTATTCCAGCTTTTACCTATTCGATCACGTCTAAGTTATTTAAGTACTTGTAATTGAACAAGCACTTGTAGACAGTTGACAGCTGGCGCTCGATCAATCCCATACAAATCGGAGTCAACTTAGTCAAAAAATCTCCCACTAGGTCAACCGGTCTCCTTGCAAAATGAGCAGAGTTTACGCGAGGTGCGTTCGAAGGATTTAATTTCCGAATTCTGGTGCCGTTAATATTTCTATGACCTTATTTAGTATTCTTTGGTTGAGGCACTAAAACGAAACTTGCCGCATAAAATTAACATAACCATACAATTGTTTATCTTGATTTATAGACATTGTTAATACAAAAACAATTAACGTGTTCAACTTAACAGTTGAGATTTTGGCTTTTTGAATTAATTAATTAACATAATTTATATTTCAACTGCTTACATAAGTGCATGATATAGTTCGCGGATAATTATTATTGTAGAACCAGTTTAATGGGCTACTTTTGACTGCGTTAATTAACATAAGTCTATGCTAACTACATCCACAGACCCCGTTGTTTATCGTTTTAAATTAATAACCAATTTATCTGTAATAATTCTATAGTTAGTTATTATAAAAAAAATGTGTTAAAATACAGAATTTATATTTTATAATAATACGTTACTTACAATACAACTGCTAGACAAATTTCGACGTTGTTATTTGTCAAAATTTGGATTGTCCTTTTTGTCAAAGAACAACTTTGCTAAAGAAACTTATCGAATATAGATTAATTACCTATTAATTTCGGCCGCAAGAAAATCGCAATAATTTGAGAGCGTATTCTTCGAACTGTTCACTATAAGTATACCTACATCGGTATCGATTTGTAAGCATTTAAGATCTCTTTTTAAAACAGTTTTTTATCCACTACAAGTTAGCCCTTGACTGCGATCTTACCTGATGGTAAGTGATGGTACAGTCTGAGATGATAGCGGGCTAACATATTAGGGGTATGGCAGCTATATTAAACCCATACCCCTATTCGGTTTCTACACGGAATCGTACCGGAACGCTAAATTGCTTGGCGGCACGTCTTTGCCAGTAGGGATGTAAATAGGGAAAGTTCAGAAATTATAAATTCCCAAATTGACTCTGCCGGGAATCGAGTCCGAGACCTCCGCACGTTAAGAGTTAAGACAACAGCGCTCAACACGGAGTTCCAATCGGATTGACAATCGTAAAGGTTGCAGGCATCCAAAAGCTCTTGTATAAAGCCGCACACATTAGCGCGACAGGACCATGTCTTTCCCCTCCCACGTGGAAGATTTCCACAAACATTTTATCAATGCACCTAGCTGAGTCTGAACTCAGTTAGAGAACTCTATACATAAGTAGTAGGTAGAGATTTAAAAAATAATTGTTATGATACTTAATATTTTTTTCTAAAATATGTAATACGAGATACTTTTGTAATTAGTGTTTTAAGCAAATACTTAAGTATAAACTTTCTAATTTTATCTTCTACGCTTTCTAAGTACCAGTTTATTATATTGCCTAATTATATTAGTTTATTTTATAAAATTGTGCAAATTTTATAGTTTTCTAAACTAATTAGGTAAGCTCTTTTATTATTATTATGGAGTCGCATCGGATTTTCCGTCCCATCGGGCTATGAGAGTGCGGGAATGGAGAACTCACATTAAAATCTCAGATCTCAGTTCACGTTTGTATGGATTGGTCAATGTGGCTGAAATTCGGTCGAAAGGACACCATATTTTATCAGCTTATCAAATCAATGCGAAATGAGCTATGAGCATAATGCGAAAGTATGTAAGTTTGTCTGTCTGTCAGCTACGCTATTTGTCTGACGGGAGGCTTCGGCCGTGGCTAGTTACCAGTTACCACCCTGCCTGCAAAGACGTAACGCCTTGGCGTTGGCGATTTAGTGTTCCGGTACGATGTCGTGTAGAAAGTTAAAAACCTACTTGGGGTATGGGTTTAATATAACTGCCAGGTTACTGTCCTAACAGGTTAGCCCGCTACCATCTTAGACTGCATCATCACTTACCATCAGATGAGTTAGCAGTCAAGGGCTAACTTGTAGTGGAATTTATTTTAAAACAATGAAATTCAGTACAATGATACTTTATCATTTTATCTCGGAAAATTATAAAGTTCCCGAAGGTATCAAAAAACATTAATCCGTGCGGACGAAGTCGCGGGCATCATCTAGTTATAGTATCAGTATCTCAAATCCCGCAGGATGCTGGGCGGTGATAATCGAAACATTCTGAACATATGATTCACATCGACACTTAACAGCTTCACACTTAAGGGACTCCATCACTCCTCGAGGAAATAAACACTCCAGGGAATATGTGCCACCTTTTTTATGACTCGACCATATTATTATTGTTCGTAAGAAACATGTTACACATCTATTTAAATAAGACAACATTAGTGGTCTTAATTTTTGATGTATTTCTTTAAAATCCAGTTTTCCTTAGACTATAAAAATTATAGATAAGTAAGTTTTCATGAAAGCTAAGTACTTCGTTGTATTCTGTTTCTAGCTCGTTAGTGAACGCCTAGACGGTCATGCATATATGACCGCGAAGCATAATTATTATTTTAAATATGTCCCAGATACTTTTAAGTTAATTGACAGGACTAAAGTCTAATGGTGTCCCTTTCCGCAGGGCGCATTAAATAAGGGGTCATTTGTGTTTAATTCAGAGATGATCTATAATAACAGTTTTGGCCAAATAATCATTGAAATCTTTATTTAAGTTTCACTGAATATAAATCGCTAAATGATGCCATTTATACGAGTCCGCATCCATTTAAACCGCACTTCCCCGTGGGAACTATTTCATTTTTCAAACGACCTCCCATCCGGCCCAACGTCATCCTAAACCGTGGTTCAAGACTCACAGGAGGCGCCCTTAGAAAGACGTTGTCCCCCGATGTCTTCGAGCCCTAGGGTTCATAATTATCTCGGCGATATCTAGCGCTCGCCCAACCCCCCGGTAACGCTGTAGCGGCCAGTAAGGCCTACTCAGTATAGCCAATTCGCAAAAAAAGGATAAAGCAACCTCCGTATAGTGCAACCCATCCTAGATTCCGTTTGAATAGATTGCATCAATCAATGAACGCGTAGCAGACAAACAGACATACACTTTTGCATTTATAATTTATGTACTTAGTTGTAACTACATATTCATTATTAAAACGTATCCATTTTGCAGAACAACCGTTTCACATTGTGGTTACCCGACCCACGCAGACTAATTTAAAGTCTGTCTTCATAAGCCCAAGCGAAATTCAATCTTAATTCCTTTCATTACAGTTTAATTAGGCACAGCGATGGCGTGTTTATTAATGAATGTAGTGGAAAAACTAAGAGGTTTTCACACGAGCACCGTCGCGTATCTACTCTTCTTAGCGATACATCATTTTGTCGAGTTTTTATTTGCCTGTCATCGTCTGTTAATGCAGAGATTTGGATCGGATATCTCGCCCATCATTGTCTAAGTAATGGATGGTACCTATCCATTTAACGGGAATAATAAATTCATTTTATAAGTTTTACGGGAATATTTTTGCGATTTTCGGAAGCTGTTTATTTGAAAACTATAGATGCAACAATTATAAATACTTACTATTAAATTATAACTATTGAGCTATAAATACAATAATATTTCAATATAATGTATGTTTTGGGTCTTTATACTTAAATTAGTCTCAGAAACACGATTGACTACAATTTTCTTGATTTAAATATTTTCGGAAGAATAACAAGTTAAGTACCGCATTACGCAAGTAAACATAGAAGCATATTGAAACTGAAAAAAAAACTTCAAAATCGTTACGTCTATGTTGCAAACGTAGTATCTAGCCATGGCCCAAAGTTAATAAGTTCCTAATTTGCCCCTACCGGGAATTGAAACTGGGAATTTCCATAAAGAAGGAAGCGCTGACCATTGTACGAGTATCAATTAGAGCGGCGCCAAAAATCGTTTAGTTTCCCCGACCGTTTTTAAGATGTTTATTTTAAGATTTGAAAACTATCAAGCTAAAAACACAGCTAATAATAATTACTTGCACGCTGGAGTCCCTAGAGCACCGAAGAGACGTTAGTTATCTTTGTGTGTTCTATCGTCTCTACAATGGGCAGTGCTCGGAGGAGTATTTAATCTAATACCACCTTCCGTGTTCGCAGAAACAAGTTTCATCCGCATCACCAGGATGCCTGGTCTTCTTTCACCTCCCGTTATTCCAGGTCAATTCTGCCACGTATCTCCAAATTGTGGAACCAGTTGCCATCTTCTGTGTTCCCTAATGATTATAATATGGGGCTCTTCAAAGGGCGGATAAACAAATTTCTCATAAGCCAGCAACGCATTGGCGGTTCCTCTGGTGCTGCAAATGTTCATGGGCGGCGGTAATCACTTACCATCAGCCCGCCTGATATGAACCGCCTGCTCGTTTGCTCACTATATATATTTAAAAAATAAATAAATTAGTATACATTCATACAGTGAGTCGAAACCTATTTATATGATTGACCCGGCTACCAGGAACAGTTGTAGCACCTAGATCTACGGTACTCTCACCTACGGTTGAGAGAGGTAGCAATCTGCATACATCTTTGACAGTAGAGCGATGGAATTTTGTATTGAAAATTCTACATTGTAAGTGTCACTTATGTTACGTCATGTTTTGAAAAGTAGATTCTCACGGTTCGAAAAGTAGATTCTACTGAGAAGAACCGGCAAGAAACTCAGCAGGTGCAGCATCTATGAACTCCTTAGAATTTAGATAGTTCGAATTATAGGTTTGACAAACGTTTACGATTTTCGTACACAATCGGGGAGCGCATCTCCAAGACTGTGCTATAAACCTACTTACTGGTTAACTAAAGAAAACAGTTTTGAAAACATAATTGACGTACAAAAAACAGTATTTACACAACGCTATAAACCTGTAATTAACAAAGTAACCAACTTACGCACGGTATTATTAAAGTGTAATTATTAAAAGTTCCTCCAAGCTGACGGCTTATTAAAATTCATTGTGCCCATTATACACTATTATTACATATTTATCTTTTGTTCTACGGAGTTAGAGACCCTCGATATTTATTTTCGCCTAATTCGGCCTTAATTAGTAAAGGTGTGAATATATTTAGGAGTCGTATAGCTACATCTGTGTGGCGTTATCGCTTTAATCTTGAGTAGGTTGCCCACGAAGCCGGTTTTTTTTGGTTGTTTACTATTTTTTGGATATAATCTTACTTTTGGATATATTATATTTTTCGGACATCAGTCGTATCAATTTTGCTCGTGTTAACCGTAGCCTATATCACCCGGACCATAATAACGAATCGATTGACGTCTAATTTATCAAAATCGGCTCAGTAGTTTAGGCGCTTCGGTGGAACATACATTAATACTCATACAGGCAGACAGTAAAATTATAACCCTTCCCTTTGCCTTAGTCGGGTAAAAAACTAAGATATACTCAATTTTATTGTATATGATATTTATATTACATGTCAATATTTTAAATGCGTAAGTGTGTTTAATTGTTGTTAGTCCTTCAATCACGCCATAACAGAACTATAGATCGACGTGATTTTTGGCATGGATATGGTTGAGGTCCTATGGAGTGACAAAGAATACTTTATCCTGGAAAATATCCCAGTTCCCTGAGATTTTTAAAACCCCACACTTCGCAGACAACGTCGCGAGCATCTACTCAGGCCAAAAAGTGCCATAACACAGACAGATTTCCTTACATATCTTCTGACTTTACTTAGTTTACTTTTTATAGGTACAGGTACTAAGTTGTCACAACTGGGCCACTTTGTCATATAAAATTAAATTGCACAAGTCTTAATTCAGTTCTTTGTCGCATGGCCACCCTCATCCTGAGATATAGTCCGTCAAAATGATGAAACGTGTAATTGTCCAATTAATGGGTCAATTTTATGTAAATACAAATTGATAGGATTATCCTAAAGGTGTTGCAACCGCCGAATGGCCGTTAACCCCTTATCGAAGGAAATTGACCAATTTATTTGACCCTAAAAGTGTGGTGATATAAATTGCGAGTGGTATTAAGGTTGAACTTTGGCCATCGAACAAAATTTCAAAAAGCCCAAACATCTGATTTGCTTTGATTCTGATAAAGGATCCAGGACTAAAAAAGTTTCGTGAAAGACGTGCCGCCAAGCGATGTAGCGTTCCAGTACGATGCCGTGTAGAAACCGATTAGGAGTATGGGTTTAATTTAACTGCCATATCCCTAACAGGTTAGCTCGCTACCTTCCACCAGACGAAACGAGAGTGAAGTCAAGGCCAGGGCTAACTTGTAGACGTGTGTAATAGAAAAAATAAATTGTAAGTAATTATAACTAATTATAAATACCAACTGTAATTGAGGAAATCAATAAGCATAGCACAAAGCACCGGGAACGCTTACTGTTACACCCCAACACACTGGCAAAGAACCTACTAACAGTGAAAAAAATAAAGCGTCTGAAGCGGGCCAATGTGCTCGACAGTGTGCAGATATGAGGACGCTGGTCCTCTTCTCTGGAAAAATCAATCAATCAAACAAATCAAATCTGCTTATATCAAATCTGCTGCTGTCTGTCGACTGATTGCAGATCCTACTCAGGGAAAAAAAAAGTAATTATAACTATCTCAAAGCTTATACGATATTTTATATGCACAGAAAGATTAAAAAATACGGGAGAGTACCTATCTAAGACGTTGACCCTCAGGTTTGTTAAGTAAAAAAAAATAACAAAAAACGAGAACATTTAAAATTCGAATTGGAAAAAGAAAGGACGTGTTATACAAGCCGGGCATAGTGTAAATCGATACACATTATTAAGACGTGTTTTATGGAGAGGTGAAATCTTTAACGTCCAGCCTACTTATTGTGTTTTTCATTTTTAAATGTACTAAATCCGAAAGCCTTAAATCTTTGAAATTAAAGTTCAATTTTCAGTGATTCTGTCGTGAATTAAAAGGTTATTTTCCGGGTCGGTTGAGAGTGGAGCGAATATTGTTTCATACAGTTTCATTCAAACAACTCATTCATAAAATTGCGGGCAACCGGAGATGACGATCAACGTTTCGAAAATCATTCTTCTTTTTTGTTGCTCTTTTTAATTAAGTGCTTTTTAAACTACTTAGCTGGTTCCCGCGACTTTATCCGTGTGGAATAAGAATCCCCACAAGAACTCCTTAATTTTCCGGGATAAAAAGTAGCCTTTGTCACTCTCCAGGTCAAAAAATCACATCGATCCGTTCATTGAGGGAAAAATCACTTTCGCATTTTTAATATAAGTATGATATTATGATTTCGACTCAGGTGTAGTCGTGGAGTCGTATTCGGAAGGAATATGGGAATTTTCTCTGGTCTGGTGGGAGGCTTCGGCCGTGGTTAAGTACTAAGTGGTGTAAGTTATGAGTCAGTCTGAGACGGTAGTGGGCTAATCTGTTAAGGGTATGGCAGTTATATTATTAAACCCATAATCGGCTTCTATAGTTTCTACACGGCATAGCACGCTAAATCACTTGGCGGCACGTCTTTGTTGGTAGAGACGTAACCATCTACGGCCGACCCCTCCCACAGAAAATTCAGAAATAATAAATACCCAAATTGACCTAGTCGGGAATCGAACCCAGGACCTCCCACGCTAAAGCAGTGGTCACGACAGCACCAGGGAGGTCGTTGGATAAAAAAAAACTCAAACTCATATTTTTGTTTTTTATTCAAGTGAACTTATTAACGGTACTTTTGAATCTGCGAGTGAATCTACCACTGGTTCGGAATGACATTCCTACCGAGAAGAACCAGGGAGAAACTCTGTGATTGCTCTTTACAAAAAAATCATTTACAATTACATCAATGTTAGCATTGCTGGGGCGAGTCAAATCCATACTCTTTTATCATTTACATAATCTTCAACAGTAAAACTACACATAATAAGTGAATTTAAACTAAAAAGTAAAAAAATGTTTTTTGTTGGTTTTCTTAAAAAGCGCAAAATCAATTTCGATATAATTTATATGGAACCACCTCTGAAGTATGATCTACCAAACAAAAAAAGAATCATTAAAATTGATTTATAATTGGCGGAATGATCGCGTAACATACATACAAAAAAAACATACAGTCGAATTGAGAACCTCCTCCTTTTTGAAGTCGGTCAAAAATTGAACGATATTAGGCTAAAATAGATAAAATCTCATAAACTAATCTATCCGCTAATGTTGTGACTACTGTTATGAAGTTGAAGCAATATCTCGATGCGAGACTGAGCCGGGTGATTCAACAATAATCCAAACTCATCAATCATATTCGCGTTCGATCATCCACTACTACAAACACAGCGTTGATTCTAATGAACTTGTACCGAGAGATTTATTGGCCTTTATTATGTACTAACATGTGGGATTGTTACAGTATTATCACAGCGTAAGTTTATATTTGTACAGTGGGCCGACGCTCATACAAATGACTCTGATGACTGATACCATGACAGTTATAGCTCCTAGACTCTACTGGTACTGTACTCTCACCTATGGTTGTGAGAGATAGGAAATTGCATATTTTGACATTAAAGTGACAGCCAGTTTCCTCCGTCACCCTATTGTATCAATATATATTATATTTTTTTAATCTTATTTAAATTGTTATTGTATGTATTAACATTAGTAAGAGCTTTGTATCTAGCCAAAATCGAATAATAAATGAATAAAAAAAGTGTCGATCTGAAGTGTAACGCCTCTGTCGAACGACTGGTAGTAAAGAACGTATCTCCTTAAACTATGGTAAGTATTATTAGTAGTATTATTATTAACACCAGTACCGCCCGGTAGCGCCGCTTTATTTGAGGGCGCTTGTAACAAGTTTTTAGGATTCCGTAGTAAAACAAAGAACTTAGGGTGAAATCGATGATTATGGCACAGTCTGGAGATACGTTATTTCCTACCAATCGTTCGACGAAGGCGTCTGAGTAGCAACACTGCAGGATGACAGCCACGTGACGCGGAGGCAACTAGGATAATTTTCAATAAGTATAGTCCCACAAACTTATAGTACCCGGCGACAGCGTCGATTGTATAATATCCAAAATAAAAAAAATAAAAAATATACAGGCATAAAATTTGTTCCAATTTTGACCACTATACACAATTCTGAAATTTAAACGTCAAATTTGTATGCAGTTCTACCACTATCAACTATAGGAGACAATGTGGCAAATTCTGTATTAGCAGAATCTCTAAACTAAACTAAAATGATAGCTCTATTTATATTTCAAAATACTCGCTGCCGAAAGGGGCAGCAGCACTAGATTCAAAGCGAGTATTATGAAATAAAAATAGAGCTGTCATTTTAGTTTAGTTTAGAGATGGTGTACAGAATTGGCCGCAATGTTGCCAGTATCTGAAAATCTGACAATCAAACTTCTACTAGGTCATACTCTATTTCGGCTTAGCACTGTGGCTTAGCATAAAATACCTATTTTCATCAAATTTCGTCAAAATCAGTTAAATAAATAGGCTGTGAAAGCTTTTATAAATATTAGTATCCACTTTTTAATAAGGTTACAATTGGATTGAACGAAATTAATTTCACCTTAGATACTTGCTAATTTTAAAATCAGCCCCCTGATTGCAGGATATCGTAATCGTATTCGTTTGTCAAACGTATAACTCGAACTGTTTAAGGAGTTCATACATGCCTTTTGGGTATGGATTCAGTGGCCTAATCTAATAGATATATCACCGTAAGATTGCAAAAACCGCTAGATTGTAATCTAACTAGCGAAATTGTAAACTGTCGACAGATTGTGAATCGTTCAATGTTTTGAGTGTCAATTTTTGAAATATTCATACGTTTTCTTGTCTCTTTCTTGTAGGTTAGGTTAGGGTTCGACATAAATAATCAGGTAGTGCCCTGCACTTGGGCACTTAGGTTTTATCGGGTTAATATACCTAACAGATTACAATCTACCGAAAAATAATGCGTTAAATTGTAATCTGTCGGCAGTTTACAATTTCGCTAGTTAGATTACAATCTAACGGTTTTTGCAATTTTACGGTGACAGATATTTCATGACACGTAATATAATCATGTTATAATATAATGCTACTCTTTTTACCACAACGGTAGATATTCTACTAATCTAAGATACGGGAACATGTGAATGAGAATCTGGTTTGAAATGGAAACAGATACCTACGCTTTTTTAGGGTTCCCTAATTCGAAAACAAATTTCGTGTAGACTCTATTCATTAAAAGTACTTTATAGTGAAGTCAAAAAAGGCCGTATAGCGTAACAATGAATCGCATATTAGTCGATATCATTGCTTTAAAATTGCGATAAATGGGTTTTAGTTTGGCAACGAAATCGAAGGTGTGGTTAATGTTAGTAAGTGCTTCGTAAAAGTTTAGTTAAATTAAAACATTTTTAACTAACTTTCAAAAAAGGAGGAGGTTTTCAATACGGTGCGTATTTTTTTCTTCAATATCATTCTTAATTACTTACTTCTTACTTCTTCACTTCAATAATTAAGATAATATAAATCTTATAGCATTTTAGTGGAAATGTACTTACTGAAAGCTCTGTAAATAATTAGGTACATCTCATTGAAAAAAAAACACTGTTGAAAATTTATAAATTGAAATAAGAACGGAACCCTTATCACTTGAGACCGACTCGCTCCTGAATGTTTTTTTTGGTTGCATGTTTTATGATCACAGCGTTGTATCACATTTGGCTATCTACTTTTTTGTTTGGAGCATTAGTAAGATAATATAATATGCATAAGTCGATCTAATTTGTCATTGTATGAAACTTAAGTTGCTTTTAGAGAAATATCAGATTAATAAAATGTGGAAGCTGGGTTATCATGAATTATTAGATACTATAAATGTCTGCATAATGTACGATGAATAGTGTTTGGTTATTTTTAGTTGTTTCAGTATCGACTATCGATGTATTGGTTTTTTTTAATAATTCTGGCATATTTTTTTATTGATAGGCTTGCGACAATCACGCACAGATATGAAAACCAATGATGAGGTTGGTTACTGCGAGATTGCTTAGAATAGCCTATTGAGATGAAATGAAATGTTTATTTCATGTAGAAATACTTGTGTCACTCATGATATGTCACTGATCAGTGCCCTATTCTCTAACTCAGTGGTCAGAGGGTATCACAAAATGAAAGCCGTCTGACGTAATATTATATTTTTACCCATTGAAAGTTTGCTATGAGAATGTTACTTTTATTTCATAGTGAACCTTCAATAGCCATTGTGTTAGAGAACAGCCCTACAGGACTCTACCACGTCTCTCTATTCACTTTGGCATTAAACATATCCATACTAATATTATGAATGCGAAAGCATGGCTGTCTGTCTATCTGCTACGCTTTCCCAACCCATCTTTTCAACCGATTTGGACGAATTGGTACCCCGGGAAAGGAAAAAGGCTACTTTTTATCCTGAAAAATTAAGGAGTAACCCGTGGTAATCAAAAAACATTAATCCAAGCGGACCATCGGCGATCCATCTTCCACCATTCTCATTCAAATTGGACATAGACCCAAGGGATTTACGTGCTCTTTGGAGAATGGGAATGCAACACAACCAATGCTAGACCTAGAAACCTTTACTTACGTCAAAAAAATTGCTGCCAGAACCATCTGAATCATGACCGATTGGCAGGCACTTGTTGTCAGCTGGGAGGCTTCGGCTGTGGATAGTTACCACCAAGACGTACCGCCAAGCGATTTAGCATTCCGGTACGATGCCGTGTAGAAAGTTAGAAACCGATTAGGGGTACGAGTTCAATATTACTGACGTTCCCCAAACAGGCTAGCCTGCTACCATCTTAGACACATGATTACCATCAGGTGAGATCGCATTCAAGAGCTAACTTGTAGTGGAATAAAAAAAACACTCTTAAGTTAGTGGTCTCACGATTTGCAGAATAAAGTACTTAGTCACTAGATTAGCGAGGTGGACATTAAAATAGAATAAGCTGTTAATCAAGCCCCCCCATTCCAGAATACAGTGTCAATAAAACTGCAATATTCGTACACATGTTTCATTCGTAGCAACGTTAACGTTATATTGAATTATCGAATATGGGGCCATTAAAGTTGTGCCAATGCAAAACATCCCGTGCTATTACCGACGTGGACTTTATTGCACGCTGTCGATACCTACTAATCGACCACTATTACTGAAATAACTGCGAATTCTCGACCGTTAGCCGATTTACTAACTTTAAATAGGTACGGTGCGACCAGACTTTAAATATCACGCGGTTGGAAGCACCTTTTTTACCTTCGTCGAAATATTCTTAGTCACATATTAAACTTGGTTGCCATCCTATCGGATTGTGAGAGTTAGGGAATAGAAATTGCACCTCCGTTTGCGCACATAGTATGTACCTATTACTTGCACTATAATATCTCCTGCGAAGATTGCTAATCTTTGTGGAGATAGGCCACCGTGGCTGAAATAAGTCGGGGGATATAATTACTTATATTTGAATTTCAATTGTAAATCGAATACTATTTTAGCATTTTTGTAAGTATTTACTATAGTAAAATAGTGCAAAAGAAGGAAGATTATGTTGCAAAAAGGAGGAGGTTCTCAATAATTCGGCGCGAATCTTTTTTTGAAGTGAAAACTTCTTCTAAGCGTGTTGAGCACTTTTTGTTAGGGGGTATGCATTCGTAATTAAACTGTAATATCTTAGTTTTAAGGTATATATTCGATTTTTTTTTAATTAAAAAAATTAATCGTTTTTACTTCTATCGACAGTCGCAATTTTTTTCAGTGCCAATTTTTTTTTTAAATTAAAGTTTCCAATCGTACCGAAATTAATAAAGTTTACAGGTAGTCGAGATAACATCGTCCCATATTATAACAATCGCTATTCGCTATCCATCAACATTGTGTGCTATAATAATATAGCCGCGAATTAATCAACATCGATAAATAAATCGATAATATCGCTATAGAAACTTAAAAAGAAACTCAATTAGCCGATTATTAGTTCATTTGCTTTATCGGCTACTTATTACGTCTAACTACCTTCTATATAAATAGGTATATATAAATATATAGGTGTGATATCGGTGCTTTGTAAGTATCTTCAAAAGTTATATCTATTTTGATTATCTTGGGATATAACATAATGATTTTGTCTAAATTAAACGTTATCTTACAATCTAATAGCGTTTTCGAGTTAAGGCACCCGATTCTACGCGCGGATATTAATCGCGACTTATTTGTCCTAAATGTCCAATCGATAGAGACACATGTCTATGTATTAGTACTAATAGGTAATCGAGTAGATCGAAGTATAGATTAGGAATATGGCGTTATCAGGCTTATCAGCGACTGTAGATTTTGTTAAGTTACTATTTCAATAGCTACCGCACTATGAAAGGACGACAGCCGCCAGGGCCTAGCGAATCAGGAGTCTTATTACGTAAAAATGATAGCTACAGTGTAACGATCGCAATCACATCTGCTTGATTACCTTAAATTCAATGTCTTTGACTTAAACTGGCCAAATTCTATTGTCTTGTCGCAGAAAGAATACAATAAATTCGCCCAAACGCACAACAATAATTATTGAAACGGTAACAATGATTGATCCAGATTAGATCCAGATTTACGTAAGGGACTAAGGGCTACTGACGTAAACAAAGACTAGTGCTTGCCCGTGACTTAACATGACAATTTTTTTGTAAAACATTAAAAACTTTCCTGGTAAAATATATGTTAAGACACTGCCCGCGACTATGTTGCATTGATGTTTATTTCAAAACACCGTGGGAAATTTGAAAATCTTTAGTTTTCTACTTATTTATAATAAATTATTGACTGATTGTATGTAAAATGTAAAATTTCAATCGTATACAAAGAAAAAGCTGCTTCACTATGGAATCTGCCCGAAACCGGATGATTCCGCAACAATCCAGATATTCGGTAACCTTTAACACGTCATTCCAGCCGACATACGCAAGTGTGAGCCGACGTGCGTGCGCCGTACATTGCTGGTACACATCCCGTGGGCGCTACACCGCCACTAATTGTCAAACACATGTAATTTAGTTCACATTATATTGTCAAACATGTGTATCTCACTTGGCTACATTAGCTGTTGACGTGCGATCGTTGCCTAACGAAAGATCTGTGGGTGAACTGTCGACGTTTGGTCGTTACTTTGACGAAAAATCACTAGTTTCGGCCAAAGATACCTATTTAAAGCCGTTGAGTTTCTCGCAGAGTACATTCCTAACCAAAGGCCGTTAAGCGTTGGCAGTATGGCCCCTGAACGCAAATCATCAACATTTTACATAAAGGCGTTCTATATTTTAAGTTAATCTTGCTACCTACAATTTCAATGTTCAAACACAATGATTAAAAAATCTGACTTTGAATCACCTTCATATCTTAAAAACAACATTTAAAAAATTCATTATTTTAAGTTTAATAAATGCACTTACATGAGTAAGTTTGTCTAAAAACGTGTTTGCAAAATAGGTATATGTGTTTTAATTCGCAAGATTCGAATCTTGCTAACTGATATTAATTGTTAGTATATTCTTCTACAACTATTTTCTCGCTTGAAATGATTACTTTGCATTGAGAAATTATTATTAAAGCAACAAAATAGCAATTGTAATAACATACTTATTAAAACTAATATTTACACTGATTAAAATATCTTATGACGCAAGAGCTGGCGCTTATTTAGCCCAACGGATCAGCCTGGCAATCCAGAGAGGAAAAGCGCCGGTGTCTTGGGCACCATATAATACCTATAAATGATCATTTGGACAGTGTATATCTTTTTGTAAAAATAAATGTAGTTTTTATACAAATCTATGTATGTATGTATATACAAGTCCTACTATAATAATAATATAATTGAGATAGTTTTATATTAGAACAGCGCAACGGAGCAACGGAACAAAGTAATTTTTACATGGATATAGGAAAATCAAGGTGTACCCGGTACATTTTTAAAAACCTAAATTTACGCCAAAGTCGCAGGCATCATCTTATTTTGAATTTGTTCGATTTTGTAAGTATTTAATGAACACGAAACACCTACTTATTCAATATTAATTTAAAGTTTTGAAAAGTCGTTGATCTGTGTTATTAATAGTGATACTACAACCGGTTCGAAATGCAAATAATTCTACAGCGTAAAAACTTATTTAATACTTACTCAATACTCAATTTGTTTATTTCATATGGGACTTGCAGGTGTATTTTATGTCTTGACTTGACTCTAGCGCCGGTTAGGAAAGGAGTTCAGAATATGATTTAATTAAATATTATACAATTTGTAATTATATATATTTATCTTACGACATACACCAATAAATAAAAAAGGATACACCTTTGATCTTGACCACATGAAAGACATTTAATATTATAATACTGTACGACCAAATTCAAACTGGTTTCTCATTAAAAAAAAAAAAAAAGGTAACAAAACCAGCGTGTCATACCGCGAAGGAAAAGTTATTGTTTTCGAAAAATCAAGAGTGAATCGATATCGTAAGTCGATCTGTATCGATATCCAGACGAAAACGAACAGCGGGATCGACTTTCCCTAATCAGATAGAAAAAAAGATGCCATCTTTTCTTGGAAATTTTAATTAATTTCTTCGAAGAAACGTCTTAAGGGCTCCCTCATACGGTATTCTGTTCATCCGTTCTCAATCAATGAAATGTCTTCAATACAGATAGGATAAAACATACCTACATAAGTACCACTTATGTTATGGCAGTCATGACTCTACCACCGGTTCAGAGAGTAGGTACATTCTATTGAGATGAACTAGCTACGTAGCTAGCTCATCTTACGACCTCGTAGACTGCGACTGAAAACTGACGTTCGTAAGCTCATCTAATAACTATCCATACATTAAGAAAAAATACTTATATATATGAAATCCCGTATACAGGTATTCGCAAAACAAACAAACATACGAAGTTAATAATTATTTATGGTTATTAAGGTAAGTATAATTAATAGTTGCATAAATAACATCTTATGCATTATAAGATTTTAACGTAGTAAGTAAATACCTGCGTCCTGCATAATTATATACGAGGGTGCGTTTTTAAGTTCGCGGAATGGCGGGGAAGGAGAGGGGTGAGGGGTCTCATTAGTATCTATATAGTAGTATCTATACTATTAGAATAAATACCTAGTTTTATTACAATCAGCTCATTAGTCTCTGAACTATCATCAACCAAGCAACTTAAGACAGCGTTCACAATGGAGAAAATCGAGCACCGCGCCGTCATAAAGTTCCTTACCAAGAAATGAAAAAACGTTCGAACCATTACGAAAAAGGTGTTTTCCATTTACGGAGGTCCTTGCCCTTGTAAAACCATGGTTTACAAGTGGCATCGTCTATTCAAGCAAGGACGAGAATCACTTGAACACGATCGCCGGCCCATCGAGGTGACCACACCCGAAATCATCGCTAAAGTCGAAAAATTAATATTGGATGATGCTCGTCGAAGAAAAACAGCTGGCAGAAATGGTTGGAGTATCCGATGCAACCATTTTTTAAATTCTTCATGACCATCTCGGTATGACTAAGGTCAGTGCAAGATGGGTGCCGAGAATGCTCACGCCGCCGCAAAAACAACATCATGTAGAGAGTGAACTTGCGTTTTTGGACCTCTGTAACGAAGATCCAGAAGGCATCATGAGTCAAATTGTAACTGAAAATGAAACTTGGGTTCATCATTATGAACCTCAGCCTAAACAAGACTATATATTATTACGGTGGCACAAAGGCATACCACCGCCTAAGAAGTTCAAGGTGTCGCAGTCGGCCGGAAAACTCATGGCGACTGTTTTCTGGGATACTGAAGGAATCCTGCTGATCGATTTTAAGGGCGTTAATATAATTGGAGAATACTACGCATCAATTCTGGAGCGTTTGAGGGATCAATCAAAGAGAAAAGATGAGGAAAATTGATGAAAGGCGTCTTGCTCTTACACGACAATGCGCCTGTTCACAAGAGCCGTGTTGCCCTGGCTGCCGTACACAAGGTGGGCTTCGAAATAATTAACCACCCACCATAGGTATAATCCAGACCTGCTCCCCCGCGATTATTATCTATTGTCAAACATGAAAAAAGAGCTTCGTGGCAAGAACTTTTTAAATTTTAAACATTGATGTAGAATTTTAGATTTTAAATGATGAAGAAATGAAGGACGTATTTTGAGGACAAAAATGAATAAATTTTTTTCGATGGTATGCATAAACTTATTGAACGATCTGAAAATTGTCCTAGGCTAACAGATGAATATATCGAAAAAGAAAAATATTTGCGAATTCCTATTTACCCCCCTTACTTCCAATTCCGCGAACACTAACTACATACATAAACTACTGAATTTCTTGCTGGTTCTTCTCGGTAGGAATGTCATTCTGAACCAGTGATAGATTCATTCGACGATTCAAAAGCACTTTTTAAGGTAATTCAAATAAAAAAACATAAGTTTGAGTTTAAAGAAAAATGCTTTAAAAATCTCCATAATAATGTAAATAATCTATGTAATCAAAAACCAGGAATAAATAAAACTGTGACTCTCAAACGACCATACGAAGTTAATGTTACTGGTGTTTAAAAATATTCCTTTACAAATAAAACATACAACACGTCACCACGCCGAGAACAATAGGCATCAAGTTTACTTAATTACAAATAGCTGTTTTTTACCTTTTTGTAAAAGCACTAAAATGTAAATTGCGCGTAAGCAAAAGAGGTCACAGGGTAACGCTCGAATGGCTAAATGGAAAAAATGCTGAGGATTGTTCATGGCTTATTATGGTGGTGAACGACTGGTTGGAGTTTCTGAATGCCTATTACGTATAGCACTGGAAAATTTATTTTGCTGTGTACTACTAAGTTGTTTAACAAATTACTGTTAGATTCCTTACTTGGATAGCTTTGGTGACCAACCGAGATGAAAATTTTTTTTTGGTACGGGGAGAACCATGCCTTAGTGGTTCAAGATGCTCAGGGTGCGATAACCAGAGAGATACATTGATTCGAATCCTGCTGGTTCCGCAATAATATGAACTACTAAATGATGCCCGCGACTTCGTCCGCGTGGATTAAGTTTTTTTATAGCCTATGTCCCCCCCAGGATGCAACCTATCCACACCAAATTGCATCAAAATTAGTTGAAAAGATGGGCCGTGAAAGCGTAGCAGACAGACACACTTTCGCATTTATAATATTAAGTATGGATATGGATATCGATTGCTGTAGTTCTTTACGGATCTTCTCATTTCTGCCCCCCGAGTGTTTAAGGAAATCGTAATCGTAAACGTAATCGTTTGTCAAACGGATAATTCGACCTGTTTGAGGAGTAAATAAATGCCTGCACGTCAAAAAGCATGTATGAACTCCTGAAACATCCCGAGTAATACGTTTGAACCTGTCAATTGATTACAATTTGCTTAGACAATGCCTCTGATTTGATCTCGTAGAGAAACTTCGAACATTCTGACTTTGTGACTCTGAGCTTCCATAAGAGGCCAACAAATGTTGGTTAACTACCAACATTTCTCAGCAGGTCAAGTGGGAGATTTTAACCTATTCTATCGCGTAACGCGTTATAGTAACTGTGATTTGTATGGTATTGGAACTGAACGAGCGTCGTCTGTCATCCGTTCTGAAGCGCTTGACAATAGAGATGATGGCAACTCTTTATCAAACTTAAAAACTTGCTTCTATTAAATAAGGAACTTTGTATGAAACACTCACTTATGACGTCACCAAATATTTCTTTAGTCTATAGTTTAAAATGATTATTAAACTTAAAACTAACCGAGGATGTGAATTTTAGGTCTTTTGGAAGACCCTTTATTTAATAATCAGTAAAAAAGAATTTATTTTTTACATAGTCATCATCCCTATTCCGTAGGTAGGTACATATCGTAGACTTTAACTTGAACGCAATCGAATCATCGAGTGTATATAAATCTACCACTAGGCTCGCAGATCCATTTCTAGAAATAAAAGTTGCCTATGCTTGATTTGGTTAAAAATTGGTTGAACAGATGGCCCGTGAAAGCGTAACAGACAGATAAAGAGAAAGATTTATATTATTATAGGCATGGATACCTACTCAAGATTTAAGTCACAAAGAATTATGGATCTCGACGAGTAACTTTTAAAGGCATAACCAGAACCCTAATCAAAGATATGTGTATGACAAAATTATTGACTCCTCAAAACCAGTTCCGCGACCCATGTTATATATGTATATATAGTTATCAACATCCAGAACCAACATTATAAGAATATTAATTGATTATATTGTCTGTAACACTTTTAAATCATAATTTATCGATTCGACGCCGGACGTAAAGCGATTTTGGTTATAATTATCATAATGAGTCAGTATATTATTTAACTTATGTTCTACACTAATGCTAACGTTTAATAATGTGTTAAGTACCATAATTTGACATGTATAAATGAAATTTTACAATACATTTGCTCGTGAAGTTCTTAATTCACCGCTATTAAAACTAGTAGTTCGCCCCGAACTAAGACCTCGCGGCGCCATCTATTGACATAAATGTGAAGTTCTGTTAAAAATACTGAAGCTCATTAAAAATTAAATAATTCTGTTTCCTTACAATATTTATCTAATTTTAGTATTTGTTGTTCAAGTACAGGATATAATTGAAATAATTGATCAAGTTTCAGGCTCATCCTTTCAGAAAGTTTAGAGTTCTGAGGTCATCTTTGGACGTTAGAAAATCACCACTTTGAAAGCCCCCCATTTCGTCAATTTTGGGGGAAAAATTAAAAAAAAAATTTTTTTGGACTCTATTCCTAATTATCTTTAAAATGATATACCGCAACCCTATGTAACTTTATAAAAAATATTTTACTTCGCATTCGCTTCTATGAGAGCCCCCCTGAAATAAAGATTTTTATTATTTTTTAAGCCATATTCGGCGGGAGGCCATTGGTTTACATATTATATTTAAAGCTGAAGTAATTGCGTTCAGTAATTCAGAAGTTATAATGCTCTGACAGACGGACGGACGGACGGACGGACGGACGGACGGACGGACGGACAAGTGCCAATTCACCCAAGTAGACTCAGAGACCTTCGCTTCGCTCGGTCAACTATATGAAATAGACTTTTGAGCGATAAAAGTTTGCGCCTTGATTGCAATTTTCATCATGCGGCACTTGTAGTATAAATAACTATTATATACTTTTTCTGGGTTTAATGTCCGGGTAGATATACCTTCAGTTTTTCAGTTAAATTGTCTGAGTTACGTATTATATTATGTGTGAGTTTTAAACACGATAGCTATACTAGTGAAAGAAAAAACCTAACCTTACTTATTATTTCTTGAACTGTTCTATTAAAAATACACCTATTAATATTATTACAGGAAACAGAACCCGTCGTTAATTTAAAGAATCCATACCGCATTTATGTACATTAAACTTACAATACCGTTTCACACATCAGAATGGTGACACGTCACAACACCATTTGTATTTAGTCCGATGAGCAAACAGATAAATCGTTGCTTATATATTATAAAGCATACAAAACATGTTTGCCCTAACGTCATATTTAAAAGCGATAAATATTAAGAACAATTCCTACGAACCGGTGCTAAGAGACAAAGAGATCATCCCTCTTTTGACATAAAGCGATGGGATGATCACAGCATTCCGCGTAAGGGTGAGCGTCCAACGCAATTTGTAATACAGTGGATCGTAGCTATATATAGCTTACTAGATGACACCCGCGGCTTCGTCCCCGTGAATTAAGTTTTTTTAGCCTATGTCCCCGAGATGTAATAGCTTACACAACTGATTTTGATGAAATTTGGTATAGAGGTAGGCCTCTATACCAAATTTCATCAAAATCAGTTGAACAGATGTGCCGTGAAAGCGTAGCAGACAGACAGACACTGTATAATATTAGTAATGGATGTTTCACTCGTGTTATAAAAGCTTAATTAATGTATATGCATTGTGCATCTACACATATTAAGTTTATTTGTTAGTATTACAAAATAGTATGCTCATTTTTTCACTGCAAACTGTTAGGCCGTCTTGCACAACAATGCCTAAACTATGTGAAGCTATCACTTTTTGTTAAGTTAATTCCGGAGTTGACGTGAAAGGGACACGTATAGAAAGTTTAACTTGCGCTTGACGACAAATGATAAATGATTTATTTATTTCATGTAGAACAACTTGTGACACTTTTGATATGTCAAGACTCTACCACCGGTTCGGAAAGATGACTCTACTGAGAAGAGCCGGCAAGAAACTCAGACAATCACGCTTAATACAAAGCAATGATGAGGTCTGGGTTAGAGCACGCTTGCCTAGAAGATACCTATTCACTCTTGCCTTGAAGTGGTAGGGAATATATGCGCTGGAAGGACATTCCACATCCTGGCGGTTCAAACTGGACGTCAACCACATAAGGACGCCAACGCTGACGGTTTCTTACACCGATAAACATACGTATGTTTTTATGATTTCCCCATTTCAAGATAAGTAAATAAGTATCTGATGTTTAACGTCAGGGTAGTTTACAACCAAGGTAGGCATGTAGCAATGGAGAAACAAATCCAACTATTATTTTATAGCCTGTTTTACGGTCTGATTTTATTTCATGTCCTGTCTTTACAAGAAGTATTTTTAACTATTAATTTTGTTTTATTTATTTAAGGGTCAGCACAGAGATAAGCACCATTTAATTTAGTGTGACCTATACTTAAAAAGAAATTGTGTCTGTCTGTCTGCCTGTTACCTTCACAGCGTAGGCATGTAACATTTATCATGAAATTCTGTTTAATCTAGGCATCAACTAAATATGTAAAGGGGAAAGGTGACATACTGACTGTCTGACTGACTGATTTACTTAGCGCAAAACTGAAACGACTAAACGAATCGGGCTGAAATTAGTCATACAGATAGCTATTATGACGTACGTTAAAAAGGGTTAAAAATATTTTTGAAAATTCAATCTCGAGTTGGGTACTTAGGGCTTTGAAATTTGTATGAAAATCAAACCTAACGTGAGTGAAGCCGCGGGCAAAAGCTAGTATAGTAATTCAAAAGTTAATAGACCTCACTAGTCACCAACTAACTAACTGGACCCATGTACGCAGGTAGAAATCAACAGACAAACACCATTATTGACTTCGTTATATTTGTATGATATGCCCGATAAATGCGAAAGTTTGGATGGATGAATAGATGGACGGATGGATGTATGGATGGATGGATGTTTGTTACTCACGCCAGAACGGCTGAACGGATCTGGATGAAATTTGGCACAGAGATAGATTATAGTCTGGAATAACATATAGGCTACTTTTTATCCCGGAAAATTAAAGAGTTTCCGCGGAAACCAAAAAACCTCAATCCACACGGACGAAGTCGCGGGCATCAGCTAGAAGTAAATAACACTACAAATATTAAGGGTTGCATAACATTTCGGTGGACAACCACCCTTACCTATTGTAATCCCTACCCCTATTTTGAGGCAGTTTTATTCAATTATAGCTCCTATTATTGGGACATTAAGAATTAGATAAACAGGGGTGGATTAGACGGCGGCCATGAATTTTATAATACAGTAGTTATTTGGTTTGGTGCGTGAAGGGGGAGGTCTTACAATGGGGAATTTATCAATCATCCGAAATTAATTACACTATAATTTGTATCCGTTGACTTTTAGTGTGTCTTTTACCTTATACATTATGTTTTGTTACGTTTATGCATATAAGTTTACTCATGGGTCTGAACAAATACTTTATTTTACTTACTAGCTGCTCCACCATACTTAAATTACTATATATATATTACCATAATTATGTGCTTTACTTATTTATTCGTCCGCTTGGATTGAAGTTTTGGGTTCCCGCGGGAACTTTTTAATTTTCAGGGATAAACAGTATTCTACGTTATAAACAGTATTCCAGACTATAATCTACCTCCGTCCAAATTTCATCCAGATCCGTACAACCGTTTTGGCGTGATTGAGTAACAAGCATCCATCCAAACACACAACTGCCTAAAAAAAGTGTGATGTTTTCAGGACCATGTATGTACCTATGTAGGTACTAGGGATAGGTAGGTATGAGTTTCTTTATTCCACCATAATTTCTAATCATCTGAACAGATTGGGATGTATCCAATATCAATAGAGAGATATTTCAGGATGATGTAAGAATCATATTGGATACTAATACTGGATATAAATATATTGAAAAAAATATATATTGAAATTTTTTTGACTGCGACAGTTGAGCTAATAATTACCTTTATTTCAATAAATCATTTCAATTTTAACGCTACCAAAGACAATATTTTAATATTACATTACTGTTGAAAAGTATAGCCGGAAGTTCACACAAAATTAATTATTATGGAGCTTATCATATTCTTAAAAAAAAACTGGGCAAATAAGAGTCGAACTTACCCGCGGTGGATCCCGTAGCGTGGATAGAAAAATATTCATGGCTAGGAATTTGAACTAACGATAGTTTATTATCCCAAAACAAATCCTTTTATTTGGAATCGATTTATTAAAACTAAACTGTGCTTGTTAGAGATTCCAATGTTTTTTTTTCTGCAATGTTTACATCCTCTATCATCTTTGACTTTGTAGATAAAAAGTGGAAACGTTTTATTTGACATTTTTCATCTATATTCAATTTAATAGAATCTTAACAAAATTTCTGAATATATCTACTTTTCTATTTCGGCCCGTTTTCGGCAGTATTTAAAAGACGTAATCCATGAGCATGAGTAGTGACTGAAATAAGTTGGTGTGACAGACAGACAGACGGGCTCAATCAGACAGACCAACTCAGTCGTATAAGAGTTCCTTCTTACCTTAAGGAACCATAAAAATTCACCTTCTTTTTAAAGATAAAACTTTTTTCACGAGTGTCATTTTCCTATCTCTAACATTTCCGTTTCGATGTAAGTAATTTTACATTAAAAATATCACTTAACTTTGGTATATTAGCAATTTATAAAATATAAAAGAGATATAGCCCCACTATGTGTTCACCTGCTTGTTTTGTCCAATTATGTAGGGTTATTACGATTTTTGGGTTAATTATAATTTATAACACAAATAAAGAAGGCGTCTAAGATAAAGTATAACATATTAACATAGGTATGTTGATTTATTATCGCGTAGCTATCGGTAGAATAATCGTGACACTAGCATTTTGTTGTTATCGTAAAATGTACAATCATATTATTATTATTTGCCTGTACCTGCTTATGTAAAGCTGTTCTAAAGTTACATCAAGGGTAAAGGGATTTTAAGACTATGAAAGAGGCGTGCTTTCAAAAAGCCTATGTCCAGCAGTGGATAAATATGTGGATAAATAATTTACAATAGTAAATAAATCAAGAATCAAGAGTGAATAGGCATCTTCTAGGCAAGCGCCACCTTAGTTATTAAGGCTGCATCACTACTTCCAGCAAGTCTGATTGCAGTGAATCACTAGTCCACAAATAAAAAAAAAAATACAGGCTGATTAATAGGATTTGACTGGATTGGATAATAATACCCTAAAAAAATTAAATAGATCTATATTAAGTACCAAGTACCTATCTATAGTAAAAATACTACGTACTGAACAGTACGCAAAAAGGTACACCTCGTAGTAGCTCGTATCCGAGAGCTTTTTTTCCTTTAACTATAAATCACCATCTACCATTGCAGCCTTATTTTATACTGCGATGTAGCCTATGTGCTTATAAGTAATATTACGTTAACTTAAACTTCTACTTATGAGTAATTTCTACATCTAATTTATAGTATTATAACTGCCCTTACTTAATTCTAATATACTTAGTGTTCCCTATGCTAATGTGACCTAAATAAATGGCACAAGTACCTATCCGAGAGATGAGCACTGGATACATTATCCAGAAAAACACATGAAGTAGCGGGAAAAAGCTAGTTCAAATTACACTAGCGATAGGTAGGTAAAGCTATACGTTTTATGTACTTTACAAAGCGAGGTTTGACGTTTCTCATTGCTTAACACGGCGCGTTTTTATATATAGTCCCAGCAACCTAACTGACCCGGTGGCTAAAATTGGAACAAATTTTTATGCCTGTTCAGTTTTTGTTTTTATTTTATTTTTCATAGATACTAGCGACGCCGTCACCGGGTCAGATAAGTTTGTCTGACTATAAATACCAACCAAACAAAAGAATGGCCTCTTAAACCATTTTATGCCTTACGGTTTCTGTCGCAGTTTTTTATTTGGTCGGAAACATGTACGGAAATGGTAAAAGGAAACGCAGATTTCATCATTTTAAAATGCCTAGCTTCAAGTGTTTATCAATAAATAGAGAGCGCTGTCGACTTTATTTTTGATCAAAATATAGGTATATACAAGTATTTTAAAGACTAGTTGAAGCGCGAGACTTTGTCAAAATGCATTCAGTTATTATTATTATTTATAATAGTAAATACAGCTCTGCTTTGCGCCTTTATCAAATCTTGTGCTTTGTCTTCAAGTTCTTGAACTGATTTACAGAGTTTGAAATCACCACATCCTTGGTCAGTGCATATGTGGGACAACCACATATGCGCTACTGTGTTGATTAAAAAGTTGTTTTAGTTCCCGCAGGAACTCCTTAAATTTTCCGACATAAAAAGTACCTAAGTAGCAAATTTCATCAAAATCGGTTGACCAGTTGGGCCCTGAAAACGTAATAGACAGACAGATACAAACACTGTAGCCATTTATAATAATATATTAAGTGTGTCTGCCTTTGATGAAATCTGGCACAGAGATGGTGTGCATAGGCTTTGTACTCCTGAACATAAAAGGGTTCGAATCACTAAATAGTCAAATCCCAAGTATGAAGTCGCGGACTAGAAGTTTCTGATACTTGTTTGGATTAATGCCTACTTCTGTAAATTATTTCACTTTGCCTGTCCGAATAATCAAATCTTTACTTACCATTGATGTTTTTGGGAAGTGCATTCAAATATGATTATTTCGGAATGCGCTATCTTCAAGTGTTTATTAATGAAGTATTAGGGACCGCTGTCGAGTTTATTTGTCGACAGATAAAAGTTTATTAAATTTCCGCACCGTATTAATAATGTTAGTTTTATCAGCCCGAGCCCATTTGGGGGGTATATTAAAATGGTGAATTACGTTAATAAAGATAATAATATGGAATTGCCGGGGCCGCGTGCGTGCGCGATCTACTTTCGCTATCTGAGAGATAAGAGGTCGTCGGAGGAGGGCCGGACTCCCTTCGGAGGGGATTATCCTCATTATTTCTTATTTTCGAGCTTTAGCTGTGAGGACCGACTGCTTCCCAATGTTACATTGTGAGCGGTGGTGAGCGGTCAATCGTCTTTCTGTCTAAATGCGTTTAAGCCCCACTAATAAAAGCTCTCACACTCAATTATGGCTTTTATCAATTCTTCAACGCTCACCGTTAGATGAGACGATATTGTGAAACGTTGCTTATTTCTCCACACTATACTTCTGTGGTTTGTTGTTTGCACTATCATTGATCATGGCTTCTTTTTCAAATTTTGAATTTCAGGCTTCTGTTTTTCGAAAAAATTCTACTTTTCCTTTTTATAGTTCTTATCCGCTTCAAATTACAATAACTATAGTTAAACTTTTCGTTGGTAACGTATGTACTTACATTAATATGGTCATGAATTCAAACAGTCAAAATAGCATTATTAATTTTTTAAGGTCATTTTGAATATCAGTTTTGATTTTATAGTTGTTAAATTTATAAATTATATTATTTTTTGTTAAATTTGTCCTATTATCTACTAGAAGTCGCATCATCTATTGAATAAAATATTGTGTTATGTTTATAGTTATACCAAATTTTTGAATTTGTAACAACAATATCTGCGATCTATATAAAAAAGAGTATTAGCACATTTTACTACTTCGTATGATCGTAAAAACGTGGTACCTACTTACCAAAAGACCTTGGTTTTAGCCCATAATTAGCACATCGCCGTATAAAATAAAACCTGATTCCAGCCATAAAACGTTCACTAAAGTAAGCTTACCAAAAAATAGGAAAAAAGGAAGCCTGTAGGTACCTACCTGTCCAAAAATTGCGCAAAAAGTTATATTTTTTTTTAACATTTTTGTTGAGTAGGATTCTAAGTGTTGCTTATTTCTAATAAAATACTATGTATAAGATAGGGTATTTACATTATTTTAATTACGTAACTCAGTGGACATCTAATTTAGAACTTACTATAATAGTGGTAATAGTTA
Organism: Erebia aethiops; assembly: GCA_923060345.2. Taxonomy (NCBI): domain Eukaryota; kingdom Metazoa; phylum Arthropoda; class Insecta; order Lepidoptera; family Nymphalidae; genus Erebia; species Erebia aethiops. Next base: position 19,522,398 of record OV281079.1, on the reverse strand, counting down.
GTATTCTGTGAGTTGTGACAACTTGATTCACACAACAAAGTTGGGTCAGAAGGTGCTGCAATGGCGACCCCGCACTAGAAGGCGTAGCGTCGGCAGACCCCCACACGGTGGACGGACGACATCACGAGAGTTGTATGGAGTCGCTGGATCCAGGCGTGCGGCGCAAGACCGTGGCTTGTGAAGGACCCTACAGGCTACAGGAGACCTATGTCCAGCTGTGGAGGTCTATCGGTTGACGACGACGAGTTGTATCATACTATTGATAGTGTGAGTATAAGTTAGTAGGAACTATTACCTATTCTGTGGTAAGTATAAGAGAGTACCCAGATATTACTACTGCTAGACACAAATAAGTATTAGATGGTTGAACGATGAATAAACTATGTGTAAAAAGAAGAAAGTAAGTAGAAATAATTATTTTGAAGCGAACTTAAAATAAGCAGCGAAACAACATATAAAATATTTTGCCTTTACAAAAAAAAAAGCGATCCACCACGGCTAGGCACTTTTATGTCGTATAAATCACTTACAAGACAATTTTCTTGTCTGCTAAGTTACATAGGTTTTATTTTTAAAACACTAGTGTGTAATTACTAGGCAGGTTTGCATAAACGGGATAATTAATAGGGTCGGCTTAATTAGGTACTGCGCACATGGTATTTATAGTACGACAACTCTCAAAGGTGCCGCTGCCTACCTTCTGAGCGTTCGCCTACTGTCAACGAGAAAAGTTTTAGGGTTCGTACAGACGAAAGACAAGACAAGAAAGTTAAGGTGCTGTGAGCTCATGAGATCAAAATACAGGCGCACGGGGGTGAAATAGAGCAAGCGCATGTCGCAAAAAATGCAAGAAATCATTTGTATAAAAATAAATATTTACTGTTCAATACAAATTAATCCGACAATGTGTTTGATTTAGAAATGTAAATTTTATCTTATATTTCTAAAGCAAATTATTAGTTTCAATAAAGAGAAAATTGCTTTAAAAGGTAAATTAAGAGGTATGATTAAAATAAATTCGATGCAGAGATTTTTTTAAATTGTGTTTTGAGATGCGTCAATGGCTGCTTAAAGGTCTTGAAAACAGCACATTATTTTTACAAGCATACATTATGTCACCGTTTGATGGATACACTGCTTTTAAAAACCCCCGCCGAGTCAACATCAGAGGATGCCCCGGTGACGGAGTCATGCGTTAGAATATTACATTGTGTGGTGATTGTCCTGTGGGTAAGTAGCGGGAAGGTATGCGTTGCATAGATATCGCAAGCTTCTCCTTGTGCAATAGAGATGTCTCAGTTTCAGCGAATTATAGTAAACTAGCTATTGACCGCGTCTTCGCTCACGTTACGAGTTCGATTTTCAAACACCCTTTTTCAAAAATCCTTTCTTAGCGGATTCCGACGTCACGCTGATATGTGACAAGCTCCATTCATTTCAAGGTCAAGTTGCCTGACCAGAAATAGAATAACTTTATGAGATATTTGAACGACCACTAAAATCAATGCTTCACCAATAATGTATACTTACCTGATAGAACAATTTCGTCTGACTAATTAAATATTTTGACTGTTAAGGAAGCTATAAATGTCCGAGTTGTATTTATTACGGTCTAGACAGCATAAAATTGTAACATATTATAATTACGAGCCATTTTATTTCCTATCAAGTAGATCGTATCAGTTGAACCATGAAAGGCATCTGGATGGCAGGCAGGGTTGTTTCTTCCCATCATCGTCATCACTATTCATAGATATCGAATAAGTTAATTTCAGTATTAGAAGTTCTCTTATAAAGTTGGTAACACTATTAACATTGGAATCACACAACCCAAAATATATGATTCTTCATCTTTTTTTTTTAATCCACTACAAGCTAGCCCTTGATTGCGATCTCACCTGATGGTAAGTGATGATGCAGTCTAAGATGGTAGCGGGCTAACCTGTTAGGGGTACCTATGGCAGTTATATTAAACCCATACCCCTTCGGTTTCTACACGGCATCGTACCGGAACGCTAAATCGCTTGGCGGCACGTCTTTGCCGGTATGGTGGTAACTAGCCACGGCCGAAGCCTCCCACCAGACCAGACCAGGGAAAATTCAGAAATTACAAATTCCCAAATTGACCCTGCCGGGGATCGAACCCGGGACCTCCGCACGTTAAGGCAACAGCGCTACACACTGCGCCACGGAGGTCGTCAAATAATAATAATAATAATATATGTATTGATATAAAAGCGAAATATTATCACTCATTCACTTACTAACTAATCACAATATCTCAGGAACTATAAAGCATACTATATATGTATATACTTGAAATTTGGAACATCCTTCTATAGTGTAGAAATCAGCTGAGAAACGATAGTCTGTCGGTTTGTTACCAAGCAACGTTGTTATTTGTATTGTGCTTTTCGTCATAAAACAATGTTGCTAAGCAACTTATCGACAGACTACAGATAGATTGATTATATTAATTTCGGCCGTTAATAGGCAAACTATTTTCCTTGACACCGACTTACCATTGTTGACTGAATTTTATGATAATATTACTCACAATATTATTAAATACTCTACAAAAAGTTATTGTTTTTTACATTCTATTTAATGTTTTCATAAAATGTTAACACAGAAAGAAATCACTAACAATGATTGTATGCTCAAACTTTCTGATCAGAAGGCATCCCGCTGTGCGGCCGACACGCTCGCCTGCGCAGCCCGGCCACATATAGTATGTTAAACATATTTACATAATTCTTGGATATAGAGTGATACGACAAGACAGGCATCATATTTGATTATATAAAAAAATTTAATTATTACCTATATTTTCGGGAATAAATAAATTAAGCTACATAAATTAAGAAATTTAACTGCTTGAAATCGAAGCTGTCTATTAAAGCAAAGTAAAGTTCAAAACACTGTTTGAAACTGTTATTAAAACTGTTAAACTGTTTGAAATCGAAGCTGTCTAATTCTAAAATAGACCTGGATTCTGTTTCGAACTTACACTTGACTTCGAGAGACTGAAGACGTTGATAAATGACATGAATATTATGTTCTTTGTATGACTGAATAAGAAATATTTTTTGGAAATGATACCCAAACAAAGCAAACAACTTATACTTACCTAGTTAATATTTAAGTTTTCTAATTTATCCTAAATCAATACACCTACCCTATACGCATTATGTCGCACATGTAAATAATAATTTATGAACTATAAAATGAACAGTATTTTATCAGCTACAAACCATTATAGATAGTAGCCATTAGAATGAAATATGCTAAATTATAATAATATGCCATCCATAATTTTAGCACAATTATCACTTATAAACTTTTTTTTTAATATATAGGCTAGCGCTTGGCTGCAATCAGACTTGCATGCAAGAGGTGATGCAGCCTAAGGTGGAGCGCGCTTGCCTAGAAGATACTTATTCACTCTTGATTTGAAGGTACCTATATTAAAAGAGGAGGAGAAAACGGAAGCCGGAAGGGCATTCCATATCCTAGCGGTTCGAATTAGAAACGAGGAAGCAATCAAGCAAATCGCTTCGTACGAGCCCGCGGAATTTCGACTGCGTAAGGGTGCAGACCTCAACGTTCAAACTGAGATGGTGGTTTTCAAAATATCATACAATATACACCCATATATATGTATTTAATTCACATATACGTATAAACAATTATATATAAGTTATATAACTTAATATCAATAATTAAACTCTACTATAAATAAATAGAAAAGCAACAACAATATAGTACATATGTAAGGTACTTAGTACCTAAATGCTTAATCGATATAATCAATAAAAGTGAATTTTATGTTTTTTAAGTTAATTAATAATTAAAAAAAATAAAAAAACACGATTGCCCTGCCAAAAAACGAACTAAAAAGTTAAAACCGAAGTAAAAAGTTAAATGATATTTTTTTGTGAATCGCTGGATGTTGAACTATAGTGTTATATATTTTTGGAATCTACTCATCATTTTCTAGATGATGATTAAATATAGTTAATCTTATTTTCGAATTATTTTTTTCGACTTTAGTCTTTAATGCGGGACCAAGGTCACACCATCAATTTTTTTTTAATTTTACTAGCCTATGTCACCCGGAATAAGCTAGGGATTTTAACGATACCGATCATTTATCAAAATCGGTTCAGGCGTATAGAAGTTATGGTGGAATATATTATACAAACTCACATACAAACATACTTACATACATACATACATACATCAACCCTGAAAACAATATACTCCTTTTTTCAGGCAGTCGTATAAATATGGAGCATATCATTATCATAGTATTGGAAACGTCAAGGTGTAAAACATAACATCGCATTATAAATCAATCTGAGCTTCGAAACATAGGTACTCATTGTAAAAAGTATACTAATATATATGTACTTTGCTGCTGTCATACTGGTTCCCTAGCGCAGAAGCAACTAAAGCTTTGTTTTTGTATTAATTGTTATAAAAGAGTTAATATTATGTAAAACTGTTTTGTGTTACGTTTTGATTACTGTGCATCATGTTAATTGATTATTTTTATTTATTTATTTAATAAATAATATCAAAATGAACATGGCCTACCATAACATAAACCGAGAGTGGATTGGCAGATCTTACACACCTTTGAGAACGTTATGAAGAACTGTCATGACTGTATGCCAAATTCCTCACGATTTTCTCCATATTTAATTTCTGAAAATACACCGAAATGTTAAAAGTGCGTGTCCGAGGATCGTACCCACTACCCTGGATCCTCCACTTAGTGACCGAAAGCGGTCTTAATCTACATTTACCAAGATAATTATCTTATTATACTCACCAAAATAATATTATGAGTAAGTTTAAGGTCAATTTAAAGAAAGACGAGTTACCAGTAGCTTATTATCTCGCTTTATGATAAAGAAAAATATGACCTAGGTACAGTTATCTATAGAAAAATATCAGTTTTACTGTAGTAAAAAAGTATACTAGTTGTAGAATAGAACAATAACTAGTAGAATATATTATAATATATATAATAACTAATTCAAATGATCATGTGTAAATTTTGTGTGGGTAATTCAAATGAAAATATTACTAAGGTATTGTAGGTACTTAAATATAAAACGCATAATTATTAATACGTAGAAATTTATCTAACAATATTATGAAATACCTACTGTACTTAGAACCTACGTGCGCTTATTGAAGTTGGTATTGTTTAATGTTGTAATCGAATAACAGATGGCGTTAGTAGTATACTCGACATGGGATGGACCCAATGATACATTTTAAACCCGACATCGACATTTATATGAAAAACGCATAAATTACATATTATTGTCTCAAAAGTAAGAAATATTGCAAAAACTTTACTGTAATAATTAAATTGCCCGTTTCTCATTTAAAAGAAAAGCCAACAATTTTTATTATAGTTGATACGTATGTAGATAATAACAAAGAGAATAAAAAATGTATTTTAGCGTAAATATCAAATATGACATGTCTTCACTAACAATAGGTAAGATAATATTTTGTTTTAAATACATGTACCTATATAAATAATGTCCACAAAATTGTCTGTTAAAATTAATGAACAAATTTTCTATTTAATTGTAAGGTTAAAATATATATCATTGATTGTTACGTTTATTCAGTGCAATATAATGTACCTAGTTGATTACATTTGGATGCAGCAAATCAAATTATGTTCCGATTGTATACCTATGCGTCGCCTCCACTCAACACATGTAAGCCCTCATCAACAATACAATGAGTGAATTGTTTCAAGTCGATTTTATCAGATTTTTCCATTTGCTGCATTAATAGGGAATTCACTTAGGTTTACGACTGTATAATGCCAATAATTTAGGCCGGAATGGTGCGTTTCATTTTTATTGGAGCCATGTTCGATGCTTTCATAAATCATAATAGAGCAAGAATGAAGTGTCAATCTCTTCAATGTTTTCATTCAACTTTTAGCTTTTTATAAATAAATATCTGCATCTAAATTAATAAAAATTGGGCCAATTCTGTTTAGCACAATGTATAAACTAAAATGCCAGCTCTATTTACCTATATTGCTATCCCTTTCTTAATATTCCATACGGAAAAGTGCAGCACTAGGCTTGGAGCTGTAATTTTAGATTAGAGATTGTGCTAAACAGAATTGGCCCCATTGTCAAGTATAAGATGATGTTTCTCGAAACATCTCTAAAATGAAATTTACACTAATAATTTAAATTTTAATTAACATCTTCTATTTCAGTTTGAAAAGAAATTCACTTCTAGCATACCTAGTATGACTTTACGTTAAGGAGAGAACAGCTGTTAACTTATAAAGGTTAAAATATATCTTGATTCTTGTGTGTCCATTAAATAATTAAAACTTCATTTGTTTACATGTTCTAAATTTAAATAATAGATAATAATCGGTTTTCTACTTTATAAAAGAATTCCGTTATCTGACTCTACAGTAAGTATAACTCTAGTTTTATGTAAGCTTATATTTTATGAAACGTCCCTAAAAATTGATTTCTAAAATCTTGGTTTGAGGTTTATGATCTACTAAGTTTGCTGAATAAATTTCCCTTGCATTGCTCTACCTTGTTAATCAAGACCATGAAACGAAAACTAATTTTGCAATTTTTATTATAGTGTTTAGCCACACTGAGGGAAGTTTCTAAACTATTCTTAAATGCATACCTATCAAAAATTGAGGAACTGGCAGGATTTGAACCCAGTGTTTCCCAGAGAGAAGCAGGTTCCTCAATTTTTTATATGTATTTAGAAATAGATTAGAATCGAAAACTGCTCTACCTCGTTAAATCCTTTTATAAGCATCACATATTCAATTTTCCCAAACGCTCTAACAAAAAGTTTTGAGTCACACACACATTGTAAAAAATATGTAGAGTCTGACTTGATAAGCACAAAGTGACTTTTAATAGTATTTTAGCAGTCCTGGACTATTGCCAATAAAATTATTTGAATGGATAACCACGTAACGTACTAGAATCATGTCAACACAAACTATGTACTAACGTTGGGAATTTATACAAAATCGCTTAGCAAAGGGACAATAACAACAATGTTCAATTGGGAAGTTTACTTCTGAAACTCATCTTCAAGTCAGTCTAAATTTTAATTGACATGATTTATGCATTTATTTTCCACATTACCACGTCACTTAAAATTTAAGCTCTCAAATAATATTAGCGTTTCAGAACTAAGCATATCATCTGATTTTATATTATATTGGTGGTATTTACCTGGTTCGGAGGAGATCCACGGAAGGCAAATTGTGAGGTCATTTTTCACTACAATAAAGTGTTTAGCACGTAAAGTTCAGTCACAGAACTCACTTCACAGTTTTCGCGGGCACCGGTCCGGGTCCGGTCGCATGTCGGGTCGGGATCGATACGCGGACGGCCGCGGGTCGTCGCGGAGCGTGACGGAGCGGAGCGGGCCCGAGACGGCGCGTGGTCGCGCGCGCGGCGTTAGTGGGTAATGCGGTAGCTGCCCGCCAGGTGACGGTAATTGGCGCAGCCGTCCTGCTCTCCACCGGCCCTCTCTCTCGCACGCACGCACACTAGCGACCGAACACGCCGCACACAGACGCAAACGGCTTCTTTTCACGCGTCGCCGTTTGACCCGCGCCGCAGCGATTTTTGCGGTGCGATGGGTGGCGCCCGCTGTGAGGCTGCCCCCTAGTGGGGGAAACGAGTAGTGGGGGGAATGCACTCCTTTCTTTTTCAAAAGCTTCTCTTTCTTGTATTTTTTACACCGGTGTCGGTATGGAGCGGTCCCTTTTATTTCATTTTATACTTATATATTGTGATAATTAACAGTGACGCGCGCGACGAGCGCCTCCGTAGTTGACTTAATGATAGCTTTGCATGTGATTAGAGGTAACCACGACTTGTCATCTTTAACTTTTTCTAATAATAATATGTCTGAACTTTACCTTAACTGATACTGAGAACTACAAAACAGAAGCTTAAATTGCATCACAACACACTTTGGGTTGATATATTTTGTGACATTAACCTTGATAGTTTTATCTCTATCGTCCCAAAATGCTTTTTACGTCTAGCTACGATTTATAAAGTCCATTTAGATTATTGTACTATTTTAAACATTTTTAATTAAGTATGTAGATTATAAACAATATCATTTAGGTATAATTTTAAAACAACATAATTATATCAAGTTCTACTCTACTTGTGTAAAATAGATATTGGTGTATTTTAGACTCAGTTGTCGTGGTCTGTTCTTAGTGACTGGTTACAGAAGCGTGTAGCTGTGACAGTATTAAACGATCTTTTGAGTGTGTTCGTATCAACAGCGAATGTACGTACTTCCTACATAGGTATCAGCCTGTAGGCTGAAGATATACGTACTTACTGTAGAATAGTCGACTACACTCATGGCGTTATATTGCAGGCTCTTAACAAATATATTTTATTTCTTTCTTCAAAGAGCGAATTCATAAGAATTTAATAAATATTTCAGTAGGTCTAGATAGATACCTAAAACCCATCTTGCCTAAATATAAATTAACAAACCTTGAATTATAATTTGTCTCACATACAAAACGATTTAATTTTATTTTTAAACTCATAATTAGGAATTAGATACCTACTTAGAATAAGGTCTACAAATCAAATCAAATCAAATCAAATATTCTTTATTCAAATAAACTTTTACAAGTACTTTTGAATCGTCAAGTGAATCTACCACTGGTTCGGAATGCCATTCCTACCGAGAAGAACCAGCAAGAAACTCGGTGGTTGCTTTTTTTAAATAATTCATTTACAATTACTATATCAATGTGTACATAAGTAACCGCTGTCCCCAGCATTGCTGGAGCGATCAAATCCATACACAATTCTACAAAATTATCTCGCAGTAAAAATGTTTATTTAATTTATTTGAATTTCTATTCACTAAGTATCACAACACCTACCCACTTTGTTACGACAACGACAATGCATTTTAATTATTGTTATGTTTTTGCGCTTTTTCATAAAAATATATAAATAAGTACCTAAATTTATTCGTAGTAAAAAACTTAACAGCTGTGAATTGCCTTGTTTGTTTTGTTATATTGTTACTTTTAAGTGTGCAATTTATTATTTTTTGTTATCTAGTAGATCCTTACTATTGAAAATAATTTATTTTTTCTTTTCTTATACACTTTGCGGCCTAGTAAGTACTTTGATCGTAAGTAGATATTAAGTTACATGTTCAGTATAAAACTTCCTTGTTATTATCATAGTGTTATGAATAATTTATATACTTATACTTAGCTAGGTATACTTACATAATTTATTATTAAAATCAATGTCTTTCTACATCGTATTTCTCATTGCTGAGGCTTGTGACCCCTTTACATTAAAATCTCATAATGGTAGGAGTTTTCTTGGGATCATAATGCCCCCTTGGTGGGACCCCCCTTCTACATACGACACGGATAAAATAGAATTATTTACTGTTATTTTAAAGACAATAAATGTTAATAAGTAATTAAAATAAGTGAAGCAAAAAATCCAAGGCATGTAAGGTACGTATGTAATGCAGTCAAAATTTTAATCATTTGGTAAAATTGTGAATAATTTTATTACTATTCATAACAAGGTGGTTTTTGTAAGAGCTAAACTAGCTAACAACATTCGAATGGACTACAAACAGATGGCCAAACTACAAATCCCTAATAGAATCCATCCGAAGACGCTACACTACAATACACAATTGAACTAGTACAACAAGGCGACCCGAGTGTCAAAATAAAAAGCGCAACGCAATCGATCTGTTCCCCTCTTCTTTCTTATCGCCGCGAATATTTCACACTGAACGCAAAAAACTCACACAGATATAAAATATTCAAACGGTATAACATAAAATAAATTATCTTAGGTGAGGTTTGGATGTGTGCGTGGCCCCCTCCCTAGGGCGGGTCATGGCGGACAACCAATTGGGTAAATCGGCGCGCGACTCTGCTGCCGCCGGCTCAGTCATCGTGCAGCGCCCAACATCGACGCACGCCTCGACTATAATAGCTCTCTGATAGTTCTTCTATATTCACAAGTCCTTAAATATTCTATGACATTTAAATCGTATATTCTTAACTGCAATTTGTGATGTCACACTTATTTTGTATGAAAGTGGACGACATAAAGTGCATTTTCATGTAGTTACGAGTTCAATGTCATAGATTCATGAGCCCAGGGCTGCCAAAAATAATTAAATGGCGTAAATGAACATGTAGATGTTATGTTTCGTCACTTCAGTATTATTAATTGCAAATGGATTGGATTGATAATAATTTTATTTATATAAATTTTCAACGAAACGTTGCTTGATCTTATATTTTGAATGAAATTATATTGTTTACTGAAATGTTAAAATAATTTGGAGTATTTTCAGTTTTCACACTTACCTAGCCAGCTATTTTCATATATTGGTTACTACATGATGCCTGCGAGTTCGTCCGCGGGGTTTCAATTCCCAGGAGAACTCCTTTATGGGATAAGAAAATTAAAATTTTGTGATAATATAGATAACAAAATATAATAGATAACAAAATTTTGTGGGATAAGAAGCAAGTGTCCTTTTAGTGGATGTAACCTACCTCTACACCAAATTTCATCAAAATAGGTTGAAAAGATGGGCCGTCACAGAATATGTGACCGTGAATATGTGTCTACATATTCACATAAAATATAATATCAGTATTTGGTTATTTATATAACTCTTAATATTAGAAGAAATCTCATTAATTTAAATGGACGATCATACTATTTTTATTTTTTATTTTATTTTAATTTTCACATATTGACTTCGTTACGTTATTTATTTACTTCATACTTTCACATGAACATTTGAATAAGTTAGTAAAATATCTGGTTTGATACTACTCAATCATCATCATCATCATCAAATTTATTTTCGCGGAGTTATTAAGAACTTGATTACACACATCAGCCTTAACATGAATTTTTAATAGTTTCCTATTAAAATGTTTTTCATTTTATTTTTATCTTTAATTTCCATGTTAATAATGTGTTTCTATGTTAATTTTCTAATATTATTATTCACCTTATTTAACCTTCTAAGAATATTTTCCAATATTTTTTTGATATAATCCATATAACTACTAAAAACATAATAAAAATACATATTCATACTAACTTACTTATACCTATTATGAATGCAAAAGTGTGTCTGTCTGCTACGCTTTCACGGCTCATCTGTTTCCCCGATTTTGATGAAATTTAGTACAAGGATAGGTTTTATCCCATGGAAGGACATAGGACATTTCCCGGAGTTCCCGCGGGAATTAAAAAACTTAATTAATGAAGTCGCGGGCACAATCTAGTAAAAATATATCTAGTAGTTAATATGTCAGTAGTTACTACGGGTACTTGAGTACACGTAATTAAAACTGGCAGCTGTAAAACAACTGCTATGTAAATTTAAAAGCGTTTTTATTCGAACACAATCACGCACTGAAAAGCCCGCTGAAGTTTTAGAGGGAATTAAATGGTCCCGATGGGATTAAGTGCAGCGAACACAGCGTAAATACGTTATGCTCATTTGTTCGAGCTACTGGCTATTTTCGTTTTCCACAAAAAGATATTTAATTACACTGTAGAATGGCTACTGCAATCAATTACTTTTATTCCATACTTTGAACTTTGCTCAGGTCATCTACCAATCAAAACTTATTTACATGAATAAAATTTAAAATTAATAAATAAAAATATAAAATAAATTACACTAAAAATCATTTCAATTATAAAATTTATTTAATTTTTAATTATTTTATTTAAAAAAATTAAGCCAGCATAATTTTTTAAAATAAAATAATAAGGTACTATACAAGTAAGTATAATAGTACCTATTATACAAAATATTATATACATAATATTATCTAAACCGTATTGGACTATTATGGTAGTAAATAAATTACTTAATATTCATTTATCAAGATTTTCAGCATTTGAATATTTTTTGCTAGAGCAAAATGTAGCTAAAGCCCTTGTACGTGATGCCTTTGGTCCCATTATCGCATCTGGCAATAAGATAAAACTCCAAATATCTTTGTTTCCACATCAATTTGAATTCGGACCTTATTAACCATTCGTATCGTTAAATTAGCATTATTGGACGATAACGGTAGTTAATATTAAATTCGTTTATGCCTGGAATGGGATTTTGCCTTGCTGTTTAAATTTCTATAACTTGTGTTTTAATAATTATTATATGTCGTTGATTTCATTGACTTCAACGAACAGGATTAAAAAGCTGCAAGTTACAATCTCCATTGGTGTCATCAACAGATATATTTTATCAAATCATTGTTTCAGAAATTTATAATTTTTTTATTTCAGGAAGAATACCATATATATACCTATATTCGAAAATCGATTCGAAATACCTAGAATGCTAAAATTATACATCAATGATGGCCACTGTCGTAAAAGTGTTAGGTTAGGTAATCGCTATCGTTACATTGTAGCAATTATTAATTTAACGTGCTAGGGTTGCTAGATCAAATAGCAATAAATCCGGAAAATATTACATCACTGTTAAAAAAGAAAATGAAATTAATAATGTGTTGACAGCCCTAGGAACAAAGCGATATGCTCTGTGAGTATGTTGGTGAACTTAGATTAATTTGTAAGACGCTCACAGTGGTAGAACTAGAGTGCTTACTACTACGTACTAGAGTTATTTTTATACTTTATAGAACTTACTAAGGACTAAATAATAACTTATGAAATAACTAGCTGATACCTGCGACTTCATCCGCGTGGAGTGAGGATTTTTGGTTACCGCGGGAACTCTTTAATTTTCCTGGATAAAATGGCCTATGTTTTACTCCAGACTATAATCTATGCCAAACATCCAGATCCGTTCAGTTGTTCTGGCGTGATTGAACAAATTTCCATCCATCCATCCATCCAAACTTTCACATTTATAATATTATTATTAGTACAGAACTATAGATCTTAGTTATTAATTAAAAATCTATAAATAAGGAATTTTGAATCGGTATTGAGAAATACCATGGAATTAAAAAGTCTATTGAAAAGTCAGCCCTTTATTAAAATATAGAATGTTAATATATTAGATTAAGGCTAAGGTCCGATGCCTAGGTATTTCTTACTGACTGCCTCGTTGGTCTAGCGGTTAGCAAAGTCGACTGCAGATCACGAGGTCCTGGGTTCGGTTCCCGGCCGGGCACAAAAAAAAATTGTTAGGTATTGGGTTTTTCAATTCAGAAATTCTCAGTGACAGCCCGGAGTTGGAAGTGTTTCACCCCTGTGCCTCGGAGAGCACGTTAAGCTGTCGGTTGTAACGTAGTAGGTTACTTTTAAACTTAAATTCTAATTATTATTTAATTAAATCATCCTTTGAACGTCTTTCGATTAGTTACCTACCTATAACATTTAACAAAATTCAAAATTATTTTATAAATCAACGCGCGACATACGCACGACCTTGGATGCGAACAGCCGATGCGAGCGCGGTCTCCCTTTCCCCGCGTCCCGCGGCTAGCCGGTTTCTTTAGGAATTCATGCGCTCGCACAGGGCTCCGCGACATTGCGCTCCTACAGCCGAAGACGACAGCCCGTGATAACTTTTACTGCTGAACATCTTATTCGCCGTCGCATACTTTAAATCCAATTTAAAGATACGTACGTATTCATCCCCGGAATATCGGGTAAGTGTTGCGTGCGCCTTAAATTGTTTCCGCTAAATTATTTAAAGTGTAAACTCCGTCTGATTGTGACCAGCGACCACCATCTTTAACTGTGTACCCACCCGTAGCTTGATGCGTGGTCATATTCAGGCGTGAGGATGTAGGACAGTGCTTTATTAGCTGGACGTTGATTACAGGGATCTACGTACGAGTTTAAGTACTATTGCTACGCCCTAGCTGCTGCCAGCGCTGAGTCACGCACCCGCTCCTGTGTGTCGCGAACTCAGATTCGCCTTTACTGCTTGTCGCTGAGCTTACGAGTACCGTGCGCTGCGCCCACTTCCGGCCTGCGTACCTTGCCGAGCATCCTTCGCTTGCGGCTACCACAGCGACCAAGCCAGGGCAGTACCTAGTCCACCGCGGATTGGGAAGCAAACAATTGACGGGCCCCCTAAAGCTCACGACCCGCTTAACGCTACTTATCTTAATAATATACCACCTTATAAAATTGAGATGACGTTTTCTTTAGTACTCTCTCATCACTATTTATAAGAAACGTTACATTGGCGCTCTCAACGTGGTAATTTCTTCATTTCATGGTCATTGTTTTGCTTCCTAGTACGTGGTGGTAAATTTGGTGTGTGTGCTTGTCTTTTAGTTGTAAAACGTTAACTATTTTATTTTTGGTTGCTAGCAACTAAGGTGTCCGAGCTACGTACCTACTGTATTACTTGTAACTTGTTAAGGCGAGGTTACCTTGATTTGACCTAGGCCACGGCCTAAACTTATAAAATTTGTTTTTTCATTTTAATTTATTTTATTGTCGCTTTGTAATTATTTGTGTAATCTGCGTTTATTTTTGTTATTAATTTATTTTACATTCGTACTCGTACACATTAGTTGCAATAATTATTGATTTTGTTTTGCTTATTTGATTTTATTTTGGTAGATTTTTCATTTTTGTTGCAATCATTCATTCAATCATTCATTTTTCATTTTATCATTTTACGCTTTTAAAGAAAAACAACCAAAACGTTATTTATTCTTTTAATTTGTAACAGACGGAGTATTTAGTTGTTTTTTTTGCTCATTTTACGTACAACACTTCATTTTCTTCACTTCACTTCACTTGTTGATTAAAAAAAAAATGTCTTACGAGATAAAATTCATGTCCTTACAAAAAGGAGAACTTGAGTATGAGGTAGCTATTAGAGGTGAAACTCCCGGTTCTACAGTTCAGGAGCTAAGAAAACAAATTGCAAAGTGTAGTCCCTCATATCCCTCGGAGGATATCCTAACGAGCCCTTTTGAACCTTCAGTTGACCTCGTTGGCGTTTTTGAAGCACTCGACAAGGTCAGCGCTGTAATTTCTACACCTGCTGATAAGAGCGCACTCCTGCGATCTCAAAATCTACTAAATCATATCTATCACCGGCTTCACCGGATAACACGCACAGATAAAATTCAGGAGGATTATGACGAGAGTGTTGGTCTTTACAAAGATTATAGATCCACACTCAACAAACTTCTGGATACAGCGACAGATCCCTTAGCAACCACGAGTAGCGAATCTCCTTCTACGTCCAGTACCTCAACTTCACCTCTTACTGTTAATGTCACTTGCGAAGGCAATACTTTAAACTTATTTTCTAAAATTAAATTTGATGGAAAAACCTGCGTTAGAGCTTTTCTTCAACGTATAAATGAATTTTGTCTCGCTAAGAATATTAAATCGGAAAAAGTTTTAAGGAATGCGACGGAAATTTTTCAAGGTGACGCGATTCACTGGTATCGTAGTGTCAAAGACACTGTTAATACTTGGGATCAGCTTGCAATTCTCTTGAAGCGGGATTTCAGTCGGCCGGACTATGATTATATACTTGGCTCAGAAATCAGATCTCGTACACAGGGCGAAAAAGAAAATATTGCTATTTACCTTTCGATTATGTCTGGTCTTTTCTCGCGACTATCGAAACAACCTTCAGAGGATGAAAAATTAGAAATTCTTCTACACAATATTCGGCCATGTTACGCAAGTACTTTATCATCAGTTTCATCAATAAAGTCGATTGACGAGTTAAGAAACGTATGCCGAAATTACGAGGACATTAAATCTCGCCTTTCGCAGTTTAAAGAACCACCGAAAGCTACAGCTGACACCGTAGCTCCTGAATTTGCTTACGCTAGTAGTCCAAGTGTCAAACAGAATCCTAATTTTTCACATAAATTTAACTATAACTATAAATTTAAGAATACAACTGGTGACTATAATAAATCTAATTCCAATAAACCTCAACATTCAAGTATTAAAACTACAAATTCAGATAACAACTATGTTCACGTAGTCAGTACTCCTGAAAATAATAAACGACCTCGTTTCTGTATTCGTTGTCGCACTGATACTCACAGCACTAGAGGGTGTACTGCTGACCGCAGCGAAATTTTCTGTTTCGGCTGCAGACGTAAAAATGTGAAATTTCCAGACTGCCCAGACTGCGCTAGAAATAAACGTCCAGATGCAAAAAACTAGGTTCAGAGAATTGTGTGGATACCAAATTTGATAAAAATAATTGGCAAAATTGGCTTGATACAATAAATTTATATTTTAAAACCTATAGAACCCACACAATTCTCGACAAAAACTATAACTACGATAGTAGACCTCACGCATCGGTTCAAGTTTGTGGTCACAATTTTTTAGGTCTTTTGGACTCAGGTTCTGGTGTTACGATCTTAGGTAACGGTATCCACTCCACTTTTGAAAGCCTCGGTCTATCTCTAATTAAGGAGAACTGCATCACTGTTATAGCGGCTGGTGGACAACGTTTGCGAAGTCTCGGTAGCATTAACTTACCTATAGAATTCGAAGGTCAATTTCACATTTTACAAGCTTTTGTTGTCCCGGAAATTACACCTGACATAATTCTCGGTATTGACTTTTGGCGTAAATTTCAACTGTGTCCAAAATATGTGAATAGCGTTCGCACGGTGAGCAGCGAAATTAATAATACTATAGTTGATACCTTTATACAACCTTATACTAATTTATCAGAGACTGAAAAACAGCTGGCTGACAATGTCATTAAACTTTATAATGATATTTCATTCGAACAGAAGGGTCTCGGTATTACCAATCTTACTACCCATAATATTGATACTGGAGACGCTGAACCGATTCGTCAACGGTATTACCGAATGTCACCCGATAAACAAAGAATCTTAATTGAGGAGTTGGACGCAATGCTTAAACTCGGAGTCGTAGAACCTTGCGAGAGCCCTTGGTCTTCTCCAGTTCTACTTACCCCTAAAAAGGACGGAAGACTTAGGTTTTGCTTGGACAGCCGAAAACTCAATGCTGTTACACGTAAAGATGCGTACAGATTGCCTTACGTTTCTGAAATTTTAGATAACCTCAAAAACGCTAAGTACTTATCCAGCATCGACTTGTCTAAAGCTTTTTGGCAAATACCGATTACGGAGAAAGATCGCGATAAAACCGCTTTTTACATTCCCGGTCGTGGTACTTATCGATTTGTAACTATGCCATTTGGATTAACAAACGCGCCAGCAACTCAGCAACGATTGGTTGATCTTTTATTTTATGGTCCCGAGTTCGAAAACTCTGTATTTGTTTTTGTGGATGACATTATAATAATTTCGCCAGACTTTGATACTCACATATCCTTATTAATAAAAGTATACAAAAAATTACAATCGGCTAATCTAAGCATAAATTTATCTAAATCTGTTTTCTTTCGCGAAGAACTGAAATATCTTGGGTATGTTGTTAATTCTAAGGGTTTACATGTCGATCCTGGAAAAGTAGATGCCATACTTAATTTTCCCACTCCTACTAACAAGAAAGAGGTGAAAAGATTCATCGGTACAGCTTCTTGGTACCGACGGTTCGTACCAAATTTTAGTACAATTGCAGGTCCTTTAAATCAATTAACGTCCTCTGGTAAAAAGGCTAAACCTTTTGTTTGGACTAAAGAAGCCGAGGAATCTTTCAACAAACTTAAAGAATGTTTAATCTCAGCTCCCATTTTGTCTTGCCCAGACTATAATCTTCCGTTTGAGGTACATACTGACGCAAGCAATTTCGGGATTGGCGCTCTGCTAACTCAAACTATCGATGAGGTTGAACATCCTATAGCCTATATGAGTAGAACGCTATCGGCTAGTGAACGTAATTACAGTGTGACTGAACGCGAGACACTTGCGGTTCTCGTAGCACTAGAGCATTGGAGATGTTATCTTGACAATGGCCAACGATTTACCGTCTATACCGATCACTCAGCCCTTAAATGGTTCCTTAATCTAAATAACCCTACTGGCCGTCTTGCTCGCTGGGGTGTCAGACTCTCGTGTTTCAATTTTGAAATCAAACATCGCCGAGGAGTCGATAATGTCATTCCAGATGCTCTTTCGCGTGCTTTCCCGGTATCAGCTTTAACTACTACTCAAATTGCGGACCCGTGGTATCTTAATATTTTTAATGGTTGTCAAAATTCTCCAACATCCTTTCCAAACTTCATAGTTAAAAATCAACAGCTTTATCGTTACATGCAATCTAAATGCACTCTTAACAAGGATTTCGAATGGAAGGAAGTCGTACCTGAGGAGCGACGTCAGCAGCTTTTAAACGACTGTCACTCCGAACCTACTGCTGGTCATCTAGGTATTTTTAAAACTTATAAGCGTCTATCACTTCGTTTCTATTGGCCAGGAATGTACGCAGACGTCGCTAAATTTGTCTCTGGTTGCGATAAATGCCAAACTTATAAACAGTCTACACATGGCACCTTAGGAACTATGGGTAGACCGAAACAAGTCTCCCGCCCCTTCCAAATGATCTCGGTTGATCTAATGGGCCCTCTTCCCATTACTAGGTCGCGTAATAGTTATATCCTTGTGGTAACGTGCTGTTTTTCAAAATTTTGCTTGATTTTTCCAATAAAGAAAGCTACTGCGGAAATTATAACAAAAATACTAGAAGAATCTGTAATATTAATGCACGGCGTTCCGCAAGCAATTTTGATGGACAATGCTAGCATTTTTTGCGGAAAAGTGGCGGATTCTTTCTTTAAAAAATATAGAATTCCAAAAATATACTATACCCCTAAGTACACTCCTCAAGTCAACTTAGTTGAGCGGTATAATAAAACTATAATAACGTGTATCTCCATGTATGTTGATGATGATCATAGGTCATGGGACATACTCATTCCCAAAATTCAATTCGCAATTAATACTTCAGTAAACGAGTCAACAGGATTTACTCCTTCATTTTTAGTTTATGGTCGCGAACTTGTTCCTTGTGGGTCACATTATGTTGATAATGATCACGGCGATGAAATATTATTTTTGCCTCGTGAAATCTATGCAGAAAATATAGGTCATTTAGCTTCAATATTCGATACAGTTCAGTTTAGACTTTGGCAAGCTCACGTAAAAAATACTTCTCATTATAACACTCGCAGAAAATTCGCAGAATTTAACGTAGGTGATATAGTCATGAAGCGTGCTTACTTCTTAAGCAACAAGGAAAATCAATTTTCACGGAAATTGGCTCCTAAATTTATTAAGGCCAGAATAGTAGGTAAAAAGTCTCCCTTAGTCTATGTTTTGCAAGACATGACTGGGAAAGACCTAGGTTCATGGCATATAAAAGACCTAAAATTTATAGGCAAATATTAAAATGAAGTGTTGAATTAATGAAATTACTATATATACAATTCAATTAACTAATATAAAATATTGGATTTAATATTAATTGCTATTATTACTCTCCTCATATTTAACATCTTTTATGCTTAGTTTGTACAAGAGCTTTTGGGTTTATAATACCATTAACTCTGTCGTGATAGGATGCGTCAGTATTTTAAACTAATACTTACTGTTGCTTTTATTGTTTGCGTGAAGTATGAAAGATTATGAAAGGACAGGTTTGAATAGATAATGTACTTACGTCTCTTTAGCAGTTAAGGTTTGGTGGATTTTATTTTGAAGATAATAAAATCCTTTCGTAGGAGAGGGGGATATGTAACGTAGTAGGTTACTTTTAAACTTAAATTCTAATTATTATTTAATTAAATCATCCTTTGAACGTCTTTCGATTAGTTACCTACCTATAACATTTAACAAAATTCAAAATTATTTTATAAATCAACGCGCGACATACGCACGACCTTGGATGCGAACAGCCGATGCGAGCGCGGTCTCCCTTTCCCCGCGTCCCGCGGCTAGCCGGTTTCTTTAGGAATTCATGCGCTCGCACAGGGCTCCGCGACATTGCGCTCCTACAGCCGAAGACGACAGCCCGTGATAACTTTTACTGCTGAACATCTTATTCGCCGTCGCATACTTTAAATCCAATTTAAAGATACGTACGTATTCATCCCCGGAATATCGGGTAAGTGTTGCGTGCGCCTTAAATTGTTTCCGCTAAATTATTTAAAGTGTAAACTCCGTCTGATTGTGACCAGCGACCACCATCTTTAACTGTGTACCCACCCGTAGCTTGATGCGTGGTCATATTCAGGCGTGAGGATGTAGGACAGTGCTTTATTAGCTGGACGTTGATTACAGGGATCTACGTACGAGTTTAAGTACTATTGCTACGCCCTAGCTGCTGCCAGCGCTGAGTCACGCACCCGCTCCTGTGTGTCGCGAACTCAGATTCGCCTTTACTGCTTGTCGCTGAGCTTACGAGTACCGTGCGCTGCGCCCACTTCCGGCCTGCGTACCTTGCCGAGCATCCTTCGCTTGCGGCTACCACAGCGACCAAGCCAGGGCAGTACCTAGTCCACCGCGGATTGGGAAGCAAACAATTGACGGGCCCCCTAAAGCTCACGACCCGCTTAACGCTACTTATCTTAATAATATACCACCTTATAAAATTGAGATGACGTTTTCTTTAGTACTCTCTCATCACTATTTATAAGAAACGTTACACGGTCCCGGTTATTATCACTAACATGATAATAGTCGTTAAAGCCCACCAACCCGCATTAGAGCAGCGTGGTGGGTCTAAGCTCTAATTCCCTCTCTTCTATGAGAGTGGAGGCTTGTGCCCAGCCGTGGGACGTTAATAGGCTGTAGCAAATGAAGGTCCGATGCTATGCCTATTTCTTACTACTTTAAATTAGTGCTCATTCAAGATTTTATAGAAAGACAAAGTCAAAAGTTATTTTTTCCAAAGTTGGTAGGATGCAATAATATTATAATATTTATGTAAGTAACAAATATTGTAAAACATAATAATGACGATAATATTATTATTATTCGACTTAATAAATAAATATAGAAGTGAAAGTGATAATTATCAATTAAGGTCTTAAAAGTCTTGTTGTCTTGAAAGCCTACTTGAAAGTCTTGAAACTACAACCACGATGATTCTTTTCACCAGCCTTATTTTCTAACTCAGTGGCTATCAAAAAATGAAAGCCACCATCCATCGAAGGTTTGCAATGAAAAATAATTGACATGTCAAAGCTTTTTTTTAATAACCATTGAATTATTAATTGAATAGGAGGGTTGGGCCTAATAATACAAAACCTGAAGTACCTAGATAAACGGAGCAAGTCTTAAGATTAACTTTCTTCATCCTACAATTTTTTTTAAACTTAATAGGTAAACTTAACTACTCACCAAAAAAGCCTAGCGAAATGCCGCTCTGTCACTACTCTGTGATCTCCAGGGGACACAGGTACTACCATCTCTTAAATTCGTATTGTTTTAATATTGTTGACGTTGTGTTTAGGAATTATAATCCTCCTTCATTTTTTTTTCTTTATATGATAGGGACTTTAAGGTACGTGACATAAGATTGTCATTCTGAAATGATACTGATTTAAGCAATGGTAGTAGCCCCCCAGGTCAAACAACTATCATGCAAAAACATTAATTGGATCCTTTGATTCTAGGACAAAGTAACAAACAAACTCACTTTCGCGTTCATAATATCAGTAGGATGTTTATATTAATAATATTTTAGTCAAAAATTCAATATTGTCACAGGTGTTCGTTATAATTTTACTGTTTTCACGCGAACGGAACTGACTTTTATATTGAGTAGGATTTCTTATAACAAATAACATTATGAAGTGTTAATATACTGCCGAATCTCTTTGATGTGGCGATGCCGTATGCACGTGTGGCAAAAGGAAAACGTTTAATCCCGAACGCGTCACGAAAGATCCAAGTAAAATTAGAATACTTCTCTCATTGATATCATGCTTGAGAAAAAAAATCAAAGATACACAGTTTCCAAGAAATGGTTGCTTCTGCCCCCGTTTTCTTGCTCAAGATTAGAATTCTTTCTAACTCACTGCTCTGATAGTTTTTTAACTTATTTCAAAAAGGAGGGGGTTCTCAATTCAGGGACTTACTACCATCGCTTATAGTCGTATTGTTTGAATATTGTTGACGTTCGTGTTTTAGCGCCCGCGTGGATTACTTAAGGTTTTTGATTCTCGCTTGAACTCTTTACGGGATAAAAGTTCTATATCCTTTCCCAAGCTACAACTTATCCCTGTACCAAATTTCATCAAAATCGGTCGAACAGATGAGACGTGAAAGCGTAGCAGACAGACAGACACACTTTCGCATTTATAATATTAGTAAGTATGGATATAGATATGAATTTTAAGTCAAGGTACGTGATATAAAACTGTCATTTTGAAGTAATACTGCTTTAAGCGTTGGGAGTAACCCCCCGTGCTATCAATGCAGTATAGTAGTGTAGTAGCACAGTTTATATTTCAAGGCTGTGGTAGTAGTTACTATCAATGTACACCAATTTCTCCGAGTTTACTGGACCTTACTGACTCACACAACTCTATCTGACTCAACTTACTGCAAGCATTTGTTACTGCTTCTACCTAATTCTGTGTGAAGCTGAAATTCGAAAATGTCCTCGCTTCGCGCAAGAACTGTCAATATTTTTTGCACTCACGAATGAGTTAATTTTTTTATACTAAAAGGGCATGCCGATTTTATTATTTTCAACGCTACCTTCTGTAATTATGTAATATATGATAATAATTGTGCTAGAAACTGGTTCAACTAAAAACCCAATTGATTAAGCCAATGCTTAATTCTGCTCGTTGAGAGTTGAACTAATACAGTTGACTTTCCTAAATAAAAAAAAGTTAATTACATGCATACCTATATAACACGCAAATAAAATAAACTAAACATGTTCTCCTAAGAATCTGCCTGAGATAAGTGTGACAGGTTGTCCTACATGAAATAAACATTTCATTATTCTCGTTTCAAGGCGAGTTTTCATCTTGTGACTTTTATCTATCTTTTTGTATATTGACGTCGTTTCTTAAAAGACTTGCATAAGAAAACGAAATGGTATTTGCTTTAGTGAAATGAGTCCCCGTCCTCATATACCGGGCTTTATTAGCTTCATACCGAATACCGAATCGTCTCAAAGGCGAATTTCAAATAAACTAAAAGCGTCAATCTACATACGTGCTGGTACGCTAAAAGTGATTTATATTGGGACCCTGTTCGATTGGAGTAGATTACAAATAATGAATAAAATTGCATACGCAATGAGAAACCGTGCTGGAGTGGATTGTTTGAGCGGGCGAGGGTAGGCAGGGCCTTATTGCAGGTAGGCAAATAGAGAGCAGACGCGGGTCAACACGGCAATGCGATGTGATTAATTCACGTCTCAATTCCTCTTATTTGTCGACTCACTAGAACCGCGACTACTTATGACATATATGTTAAATTAGATGATGCCCGTGACTTCGTCCACGTGCTTTCATTTTTTCAATTCCCATTGGAGTTCCTTAATTTTCCGAGATAAAAAGTAGCCTATGCCCTTCCCCTGAATTCAACCTACACCTGTACCTTTCGTTAAAATCGGTTGAACTGATGGGCCGTGAAATCGTAGCAGACAGACAGACAGAAACACATTTGCATTTATAATATAAGTAGGTATGGATTTTTATGGATTTGAACTACTATGTCTCGCTGGTCTGAAATTCAGTCGTTCTAGCTCAAAATTAGTATGCAGCTTGGAGGTGTATTGGTTCCTTGGTCTACCATGTGTATGGGCGTCGATTCACTGTAATTACAATAATTGGATACATTCTTATAATATACTACCTTCTATCATTCGACGACCTATCTAGACTAGTGGTTCGCCCCGAACTGAGACCTCGCGGCGCCATCTATTTGTATCAATGTGAAGTTCTGTTAAAAATACTAAAGCTCATTAAAAATTAAATAATTTCGTTTCCTTACAATATTTATCTAATTTTAGTATTTGTTGTTCAAGAACATGATAAAATTCAAATAATTGATCAAGTTTCAGGCTCAGCCTTTTAGAAAATTTAGAGTTTTGAGGTCAACTTTGGACGTTACAAAATCTCCACTTTGAAAGCCCCCCATTTCGTCAATTTTAAGGGAAAAGTTTAAAAAAAAATTTTTGGACTCTATTCCTAATTATCTTTAAAATGATATACCGCAACCCTATGTAACGCTATAAAAAATATTTTACTTCGCATTCGCTTCTATGAGAGTCCCCCTGAAAGAGATTTTTATAACTTTTTAAGCCATATACGGCTGGAGGCCATTGGTTTACATATTATATTTAAAGCTGAAGTAATTACGTTCAGTAATTCAGATGTTATAATGCTCTGACAGACGGACGGACGGACGGACGAGTGCAAATTCACTCAAGTGGACTCAGAGACCTTCACTTCGCTCGGTCAATAAATGGTGAGCTGCGGTCTTATAAAGTTATAATTTTATCGAGCGGGGATATCGATAAAAGTAATAACGCCGGACTACATTGCAGTATATTAGCCACGGGTATTAAAATAATGGGGTAATTAGTTCATTAACTGGTCATTAGACATTGACAATTGGACTTGCATACATTGCAGTAAATGTAATTACATTTATTACCTTAAATATTATACGCAAAACATTAGTTACATTATTATTTCTGCTGATAAGAGTCTGAGCGGGTATAGCCGCTCAGACTCTTATATACATATAAATACACATATACTATATTATTTTTGTTCAAATTGGAGTTCTGTGAGTTGTTGTGCTAAAAGGATTTTAAAAATATTGTGTAATTCGTGATAAATAAACCAAACAGGTTGTACTTCATAAGCCTCGAGCCCCGCGGTAATAAGGAATGATATCCTAAACACAGGTATCTAGTTTGGAGTCAGACCTACCACCCACGCAAGTGGCCAAATTATGATGTAAGTTCAACTTTCATGTTTTATTTTATGTTACTGTTATTTGTGTTCGTGGTTTATTGTTATTTTTCTAGTTTTATTATGAATAAATGAAAAAAAATATATATTATACATAATCTACTTACTTGAGGTGAACTTACAGGTGTAATCGTGGCCTATCGAATATAGAATTGGTCACTTGAAAGGGACTGTGCGATATTTCAGTAGTTTAGGTCCTCAGAAAAGCGTAGTTTCCTCGTCTCTAATTGGGGGATCTATTGAATACGGAAAGACATATATACGCCGCCCGGTCTCCTATTTGGTTGGGGGTTCGACCAGTATCGTGCATGTCATAGATGTATAAAAGCACTGCTTACCCTAGCTGAAAAAGTTCAATGCTTGTTTTTCATTAAACTCTGCTTGAAAATAGTTACCTACATAACAACTACAAATTCTGAGAACGCCATTGGGTTCGACCTCTAACTTTTCGGAGTTATATAGATTTTTAAGAAATTAAATTAGGTAAGTAAGTATTTATTTATATCATTTGCAGTCCCAAGGGTGAATTAAACATCGCGAGGAAACCAGCATGCCCGAGAGTTCTTCATAATATTCTCAAAGATATGTGTGACGTGGATGCCCCTACGCATTTGGCCAGTAAGATGAACTATAGGTTTCTCTCAGAACTTATGAGCTAGCAATGAGTTTAAAGGATCTCTTTTTGCATCGTATATCTCATTTTGCGCGGCACGACTTTGCCAGTATGGCGGTAACTAGCCACGGCTGAGGCCTTCCACCAGACCACAGAAATTCAGAAATTAGAAAATTCCCAAAGTTCTGGAAAGCGTAGCGTATAGGCAGACCCCCTCAAGACAACATCAATCGAGTCCATAACCGTGTCAAATCAAATCAAATCAAATCAAATCAAATCTTTTTTATTCAAATAAACTTTTACAAGTACTTTTGAATCGTCAAGTGAATCTACCACTGGTTCGGAATGCCATTCCTACCGAGAAGAACCAGCAAGAAACTCGGTCATGAGGAAGACCCTACACGCTACAAGTGAACAATGTCCAACAGTGGACGTCTATCGGTTGACGACGACGAAGATGACGATAAATTCCCAAATTGATCCTACCGGGGATAGAACCGCATACTAAAACAACAGTGCACACCACTGCACCAAAGAGGCCGTCGATTTAGTTTAAAACGCCGAAAAGTAAACTGAGTTATAGTAAAGAATACCGTCTCTATCTCGAATGGAGTGCTGCGTAAAGAGAAATCACTTGTGATATCGACAGAGCAAAACAAGTACAGACAGCGGATCGTTTAATCAGTCTGTGTTGCAGACACGAGGGGGTCTTCTGCTAAATGACCATCCCTCGACTCTGTTAACCCGAGCCACCGTATCCGCAAACAGTATACTCGGTAAGTGCCGCAAATGATCCCGCCTTGTGCGACTACTAGACCTGGCACATAGAAATTAAACTTTTCATTAGTATTAAATGAGAAAGTATGTCTGTCTGTCTAGCTATGCTTTCACCAATCCGAATATTTAACCGATTATGTCAAAATTGGTTTAACAGATGAGCCGTAAAAGCGTAACAGACAGACAGACGGACATACTTTCGCATTTATAATATTAGTATGTATTAATTATTACTACCCAGCATGGGTTGCAATGCGACTCGTACGCTACCGTGCATTGATGTTACAATATCAGAAACTCTCCCGGAAGTCGTAACAATAACTGTACAAAGTTTAAACTCATCTGGATTTTTGCGGGTACTATGCTTCCAGGTAACGTCAGTTGTCAAAGGCAGACTAAAAACGCCAATTTCATATGTAAGGACCTAATACATATTATTTTCACCTACGTCAATAAGAATTCACACAATTATTTATCACAAAACAGATCTATCTAGGCACGCATCGAAATAACTAATATTTTGCATAATTCATTAGCATTGTTTTAATAGATCCTGTTACAAAACAACAATCCTTATATTAACGACATTTTTATTTGATAAATATTCAAGATCGAAACAAGATAAGAGAAATATCGAGATTTTATACTGATAAGGTTTAACATTAAATAAATAACGCCGTTTATTCTCATCATCACCTTATTAGGTAAAAACACGTATATTAATAAATCGACACTGTTTTTTATTAGATAGCAGTTTCAGATTATGGTGCTAATTCGTTTGTACACAACACAAATGACGTAACCAATAATTTGCATATTATATTATTCATCGATTAAACATTTTCTTCCTACCATTCTAAATGCATTAAAGAATTATATTTTATTTACTTTCATTAGTAATTTAAATATATACAGTAATATTTATTTCTTTAGTTAATCATTTTAAATAAATCGTTGTCATTGTAATTGGATTTGCATAATCATATCAAAATTTCGATACAAAATAATTTAAATATTAAATTATAGGACAAGGTTAGTAGTAGCCCCATAGCCGGTAGTAATAGGATTCGTTATTCATAAAACCTTTCTTTTGAGGTCTTTGCGCAGAAGTGGAGACTCAAAGGTGATGTAGTCCGAGAGGAGTACCTTAAGTTGGTATTGGGTGCACAAGAGCATCGGGTGCGCTGGAAAAATACTGATGATACGTGTTATTTTTAATGCCGTGGGAACTCCTTACATGAAAAATAATTAGCACAATATCAGGCTGCGAGCTATTTCTATTTTCCACACCGAATTTTCGTCAAAATTGGGAACAATTCGATTTAAGGCGAGTCACCTCCAAGATTTTAGGAGGTGAGGTGTGGGGTGCCGCCCGCGCGTCTCGCGGTACATTTCTCGTAGAGACTGGCGGGGAAGCGGGCAGCGCGGTATATTCTGAAACCGCTTGGCAACGTTCAAATTCTGGGATTAATTTGAATTAAATAGATATAGGACTTCAGTTTGAAATAAATTTTAGCAGGTTCTCATTAATACTTCAAGAGGAATTTATCCATATAAAAATGATGAGCAAAGTCGAAAATTTTATTAATAAAAAATTCGTTTTAAACTTTTAATTTAGCCTGTTTCAAGAATTTTTTTGATCGAGTAAAGTACATCCTATCGTGTAACAAATTAGCACATTCTTTAGACAATATCTTTAAGCGTATCGGATATTTTTTGTAAGACCGTTATTTAATAGTAAATACCGAAAAAATTTGATCTAGCAAACCAGTTTTCACCGCTGAGCTGAGGTGACTCGCCTTAACTAATCATATAGTTAGCGCCAATCAAATAGTCGCCTCTGAGCTGAAATCCGAGTGCTTTTTTGCGCAGCGTACAGTAAGTACTACGTGCGAAAATATGCTATTGCGACGCGCCTTGCGGTCAACTTCAGACGCGACTAATCAATAGCGTACTTTTGTACTTACACTAAGTTAATATATTGTAAGTTTTATCTTCTTATTACATTATTGTTACTAACACACTAAATTGGACCACAAAAGTTGTCTTGTAAATAAATGAATAATACTTGGGACTAATTCTGCATTCCCGGACCGATGGTAGAGTCCCTTGGCTGCAATCAAATTTGATGACAAATGGTGATGCAGCCTAAAAGTTTTTTATCCACTACAAGTTAGCCCTTGACTGCGATCTCACCTGATGGTAAGCGATGATGCAGTCTGAGATGGTAGAGGGCTGATCTGTTAGGTTAGGGGCATGGCAGTTATTATTAACCCATACCCCTAATCGGTTTCTACTCGGATACCTATTCACTTTTGACTTGATCCCCCTACGTATCATAAGTGACACAAAAATTGTCCTACATTAAATAAATAATTTCCTTCGTATTCACATGAGTACATTTATAAGTCTAAACGTCTGAAGCTCTATGGCCCTCGCCTCCGATGTTGTTACCGTGCCCTCCCGCTCTCCCGAAGCAACCCCCTCCCTCCCAGATTCATTTCTGGTTTTCGCTACTCTTTTTTGTCTTAAATTGTTTTCGTAGCTTGTACCCTTTGATATACTTAACCCAAGATAATATACTGACTATTATTCTTGAAAAAAATAAAAATTGTAGTAAATTTTTATTATGAAACCACAACTTCAATTGGGGAAAATGCGTTGTAAGTCAAACTGGTGTTTCCCTCGTAAGAACACACCCAAAAACCTTTTTGTTTTAATTTTGGGTGTTTAACATTTGAGAAAAGTCCTAAGATGTCACCGATATCTTCGAAATATATAAAAGGAATTGGTCACTAACTGACTGACTGATTTATCAACGCACAGCTCAAACCACTAGACGAATATAGGGATGAAATGTGGCATGCAGATAGCTATTATTACGTAGACATCCGCTAAAAAATAATTTTTGAAAATTCAACCTTAAAGGGGATAAAGTAGAGGTTTGAAATTTGTGTAGTAGACGCGGACGAAGTCGCGGGCAAAAGCTAGTAGGAAATAAGCACGTTTTTCCTTGTGTGAAATCATGATTTCTAAAATCTAAATGCTTCTTTCGGACAAAGAATAAGTCTAGCTATTCAAAGGGGGAACGCTGCCAGTATCTTTGGAACCTTGCCTAAAGGGACTCCTTTTAATAATATATTTAAGTTATTATATTATTATTTATTTATTTTTAAGATTTTTAGATGTATTGTGATTATTTAACACTGCAAAATGCTTCTTTGAATAGTAGTAAAAAAAGAGTAAAGTTTGAGTAGTTTGAGTTATGTTGGTAAAGAATTTTCCGGAAAAAGTAACCTAAGTACGTGATGCAAGGCATCTCTTATGTTTTTCAATCAAAATTTGTCGAACTGATATGTATAGTGTTAAAACTACAATAACAACTTTAATAAA
Source organism: Erebia aethiops (assembly GCA_923060345.2). Taxonomy (NCBI): domain Eukaryota; kingdom Metazoa; phylum Arthropoda; class Insecta; order Lepidoptera; family Nymphalidae; genus Erebia; species Erebia aethiops. The sequence goes on along the minus strand of OV281079.1, from coordinate 19,492,649 downwards.
TTATTAATTGATTGATTGACAGGCAGATACACTTTCGAATTTATATTATTAGCATGAAATTATGAGTAAGCAGCAAGATCAAACCATCTTCAACTAGACATACATGTCTTTGGTTTGTATATCATTGCTGGTCCCCCTTCCTTCACGGGGAATGTTTACCTACTTATTTCAATGATACTACTCACTCAAGCCTCGTTGCCAATAAAATTTAGATTGCATCGTGTTTTTTTTTCTCCATTTTAATTCTTTTTTCCTTTTCCTGGTTAATTAATTGAGGATTGATGAAGATGGGTGTTGCTGAGGCAAAAATATTCAACTATAATTTCATACAAATCAACTTAATTATTATCAAATGGGTAATTTCTTTTTATTCCACTACAAGTTAGCTCTTGACATTAATTACCTTAATTTAATGGCATTCACATTAAGGCGCTGTCAGCTCTTAAAATCAAAACACAAATCGAGAGGTTGGCTCTCCTCAGTCGTCACCCCTCACGTCAGTTATGCCCACTTCGGCCGGGTGGCGCTCCCGTCGCGGTTTTCATTATTTTCGCGCGCTTGTCATAGCATGTCACGGATGCCCTCGGATGACAAAACACGGTAACTCAAAATTTGTGAAATTGATAGAATAACGTAAGTGAGTAAATCACGTACCTACCAAAGTCTCTTACATGAGTAGGTAATTGACAAAATACCTATTGTAAATCGCATATCGTGTGCAAATCCATTTTAATACTTAATATTATAAATGCGAAAGTGTGATTGTTAATTGAATTGCCCGTCAATCACGCCGCAACGGAGCAATGGTTCGACGTTATTTTTGGCGTGGGTATAGTTGAGGGAGAGTGACTTTTTATCCCGAAAAATTAAGGAGTTCCCGCGGGAATAAAAAAAACTTCAACCACGCGGACGAAGTCGCGGGCATTAGCTAGCCCAGCATACTAATATCCATACAAAATATAATAAATGCGAAAGTGTGTCTGTCTGTCTGCTACGCTTGCACGGCCCAACTACTCAAACGATTTTGATGAAATTTGGTACAAAGACAGATTACATCCCGGAGAAGGACATAGGCTACCCGGAACCATTATCCTGGAAAATTAAACAGTTACCGCGGGAGTCAAAAAATCTTAATCCATGTGGACGAAGTCGAGGGCATCATCTAGAGTTACATATGTATCTTATTTACATAAACTACTTACGTGAGTTAATTACAAGTATAATTGTGGCATAAATCAATATCATACGTATATACAATGTACTTACCGACTAAGAGTCTGATATTCATTTTTTGTCAGAAACAAGAAATACAGATGTTATTTCAAAAATTTAAATAGCAAAAAGATGTTGGAAATTGATCATTGAAATCAATTTCTAGTCTTTTGCAGACATATAGTATTATTTACAGTGTTTGAAAAATACTCAAAAATAAAAAACGAAGAAAATCATACAATTTTGGTGTCATGATTTTTTATCTTTACATACAGAATTATCTATATGGTAGAACTTCGTAAGAGCCAAAACCGCAAATTAGCCAATTTATGTAAAATTTCAAATTTGTACGTTGTTTCCGTACTCTAAAATTATAAGTTTGATTGACAATATTATGTCCGAAGCAAAACCTATTATATTAATTAACTGGACTTAGGTTGGGTGAAACTAAACAAATTAACTTTTTAAAAATCCCACTCAATCAAAATTAAAAATAAATCTCGGGTACGGCAAATTTTCAACTCAAGGAAACGGGAATAAAATTGGCCGATTCCCGGGAATTCCCGAGAATCGGGATTTTTTTAAAAATAGTTATTGCTACTTTTATGTACCTTATATCCAGTTTTTTTTAAATTAAATACAAGTTAGCCCTTGACTGCGATCTCACCTGATGGTAAGTGATGATGCAGTCTAAGATGGTAGCGGGCTAACCTGTTTGGGGTATGGCAGTTATATTAAACCCTAGTCCATATCCCTAATCGGTTTCTACACGACATCCTACCGGAACGCTAAATAGCTTGGCTGCACGTCTTTGGCGGTAGGGTGGTAATTGGTAACTAGCCACGGCTGAAGCCTCCTACCAGGCCAGACCAGAGAAAATTCAGAATATTTAAATTCTTGAAATACAATGCAAGAAAATATTGTTGCCGTGAATTCATTACGGTCCTTTAAGTAACTCTTTCGAAATTGTCAGTCAATTGAACAAATTGGTACTCAATGGATTTCTAAAGGTTTGTACACGGTTAAGCTTTTACGGCCCCGAGTTTTGCATTGGAAACGAGTATTGTATATATTAAATTATTCAGGTGTAACAATGGCGCTGACATCTGGTGAAATAACAAGGCGGCATATAGAGAAATTAAAGAGGGACTCTTAAAAGTTCAAACAATAATATATAAGAAAATAACACTTGGAGCTCGTAAAATCTAGAACAAGAAAAATATCCGAGGTGATATAAAATATCAGAAAGGGAGAATCGAAGAAGACAAAACGCAAAAAAAAATTGTTACTTATAATCATTCTTACAATGTGATTTAACATACTATACATTGGTTGGAAGTTCTACTTATATTTTATAGATGACATTTTACATAATTTAAGTACAAAATAAAGAATAAAGAGTTTAAAATACTCAAAAGTACCTACTACGACTATTATAGTTTTATGGTAAGAAAGTACAATAATTCTTAACATTGTGATCAGTGCCCTTACTTTTCCTTTGAGTAATTGTCAAGGTTCCACTGACAAATTGTCCTCTCAAAAAATCCTCCAAAAAGTTTGGACAGATGGATGTATGGATGTATGAATGGATGTATGGATGTTTGTTACTCAATCACGCCCCAACGGCTGAACGGATCTGGCCGAAATTTGGCACAGATATAGATTGTAGTCTGGAATAGCACATAGGCTACTTTTTATCCCGAAAAATTAAAGAGTTCTCGCGGGAACCACAAAACTTCGATCCACGCGTACGAAGTCGCGGGCATCGGCTAGTATTGCATAAATACTTATAATATTGACAATTTATCATTAATATAAGTTATTGTTATGTTATATTTAAATGTATATTTTTTATCGTAAACTAACTTACTTGCAAAAACAAAAATAAAAAGCATTGTCTATTTCAGAAGTTATATAATAAATTATGACATAAATTTGCCTTTACGTTAGTCAAAAGAACTAAAATTATCAAATTTTGATAGTGTTTCTGTTATTTTATGTTTGCTGTCCTATTTTTGTGATTGGCATGATAGGTAAGACTAGTAAAACACTTCTGTGAATCTTATCTAAAGTTGTTTTTTTAAGTGCCTTTTGTGAGATAAAGTTTAGTTACTCAATGGAATAATTCTCCGTCACTTAATTTTAAAATGATTGTTTTTTTTACTATAATTTAACATAATATTTGTAAACAGTGCTACTGCTCATAAAGATAAATAACTAAGAAACACAAATTTATCAATAAAATAACAAAACATGATGAAAAAAAAACATCGATTTTGTTTCATGTACAATTTTACAAAAATACGCCCAATTCCCAAATTCACTCTGCTGGGGATTAAACCCGGTACATCCCACGTTAAGACAATAGTGCTCAGCACTGCGCGAGTGAGGTACCTAGTCAATAGGGCATGCTCCCGATAATTCCTGGTACCAAAAATTCCCGGTACTTCTGAATAATTTTCAGTCCCGGTTCTCCACACCATAAAACCGGTACTTTTGATACTTTTGAGACTCGAAGTACATACATTCTGTCAATTCTTCTCTAATTAAGTGTGGATATTTCTGCATGTAACAATAATTTAATTCACTATACTGTATTTTATGCTCACAAATTCGAGGTATTAGTTTAAAAACCCCTATTTTTACTTTGGCTATAACGATTATTTTACTGCCACTTCGTACAGTTTCGTATGTTAGTCTTTCTGGTAAGTATTATTTACCAGCAGAGAAGAGCTTTTTTGAAGATCAATGAATTGATGGATCTGTCACTGGAATAAAATTTGTTCAGCCATAATAAATTACAGTAGATTATGCTATATTCTGTTAATTGTATCGTTACTTTCATAAATTTCACATGAAGATTGACAGGAAAATATTGATAGACTGTAATATAAAATATACCTCATAAGCCCGAGGCTACTAAATTTTGATTTTTGACTCCATTGTCAATTATACCAATAGCAGAGGGAAAGAAAATATGGATATCCGTATTCATAATTCCCTAAGATGCTCAGGAGTTCTCCATACAATGTTATGTAAAAACCAAGACTGTGAACAGTCCAATCTTTATGTATGGATGTGAATCCTGGACAGTAACGCAGCAGTAACGAGGCTCTTTATGGCTTATATGAAACGTCTTTAGAAAATCCTAGGGTCCTCGATCCTAGGATCCTCCATACGTACGGGGAGGATGGTGAATGGATACCAAAAATACTAAGAGGTACCATATCCAATATAATTGTAGAGACCAAATCAGCGTGCGGCAAAACCAAAAAACGGCACAGAATAGGAGAGAATAACATCTTCACGAGATTCTCTTGGGAATACTGAGTATGGGTTGGAAAATATTGTTGATTTAGATTAACATTTGTAATTCTTTGAGGTGAGGTTACTACGTACGCCTGTCTATAAAAAAAGACCCGTAAAGGATCACTTTGTTGTCCGTGTATCCAAGGGTCAAGGCTTGTTTCTCATAAACTGCTTGATGTAGTAAATTTATATTTGCACTGGCTTCTAATTGCTATAAAAGTAGTTACATATGAGCGTATCACGATAAAAAAAATTTCAACTTTTCAAAGTGTATTTTCATTCAAGACGCAATCTCTGTAAAACCTATGAACTACAATAAAACTTTGAAATTTGTAACGAAGCGAGTTATGGTACAAGTACATGAAAAAATCATGAATTTACAGTCCTGTGTGAAATATTATGCGATAAATTTTTGTATAATGCCTAATGAATAGTAATATTCAGTATATTCCTGTGTGAAATATTATGCGATAAATTTTTGTATAACGCCTAATGAACAGTAATATTTGGTCTATTTCATACTTTCTGTAATGTCTTAACCGTGTTTTTGTAATAATTTAAGGTAGTATCGAAAGTATCGAAAGTCCCGGGAATTCCCGGTTCCGTGCCAATATCGGTCCAAAATTTCCCGGTACTCAAACACAGCACCGAATGCATGCCCTAGTAGTCAGGGAGAATTATAATAAGCAAGTTAAGAGATCAACTTGTTCTCAAATATTTCTCAAGAGATAAGTTAAAAAAATACTCTGTACACAAAAACGGGAAATCACAAAAAAAAACCAACGACGTATTTCCCGGAAATTTCTAACTCCCGGGTCCCAGAAACGAAACCCTAAGGGTATCTAATACCCAATCAATTAGTAATAAAACTTGCAATAGGCACTTATTTGAAGTATTTGAGACACTACTAGGTCCTTACTCAGCAAGCTTTCGATATAATAATATTATCTGGTCGGTCTGGTCCAATGAGAGCGGACGAGTAGGCAGTAGCAAGCTGAAGTGGCAATGCTTGATTTTCAGTTTTCCTTTCTGTCTTACCACTGTTTTGTTATTTTCCATTCATATCAAAAATTGCACTGGAGGCATACTACTATCGCTTAAATCCGTATTGTTTTAATATTGTTGACGTTCGTGTTTTTAGAATTATAATCCTTATTTTAGGACCTTCAAGGTACGTGACATAAAACTGACATTTTTAAGTAATACTGCTTTAAGCGATGGCAGTGAACCCTCTGACAGTAATTGGATGTTTGACAACTTACATACTTCTTGGAAATATTAAAAGACGTCATTGTTACAACCAGCAGGAGTTTTTTTTTAAATAGTGAAGCGACGTGCCTTTTTATGTGATATTTCGCAACTCGTATGTCAATCTAGTAATTACTAGTACGATTTTAATTTTGAAAATAGTTTTCAAAATAATTACGAAGCTGCAACACAAGCTCACTTGATTGTCATTTAAGTAGCGTCATCTTTGGCGTTGGATGGTTTCTATGACCTGCCTTATTGATGTTGCCAAATAATAAAATATACATTTACAGCATTGCTTCACCAAAAATATTTATTTTTATACATAAAAAAGACATTTAGACGCCTGGGTATGTTTATAAAACAATACAAAAAGTTGTAATATCAATGTGTCAAATCGATTAAAACTTCTTCGTAAATGAAGTCGATTGTTGTCAAAAATCGAATGGATAGCGCATTACGGCATCATTATTTCGAGCTGTCAAAAGTTTGGTCAGAGAACACATATTCATACTTTATTTGATTATGTATTTTTAGTTATATAAAAGAAGATAGCTCACGAAAGTTGTAATATCCACGTCTTCTGTCAATTCATGTTGAATAAACATTAGTCTTATTCATGTTATGTTTGAAAACCATTTTAAAATATCGATTTAAACGCTGGAGCAAAGGAGCACAGATCCATCGTCTGTGAAGTTCTTTCGAACACTGGCGGAGGTGAAAATGAGCTAGCGCTTCTCGAAAAATCGGAATACAATGGAAAACAGAAAATATGTGTACATTTTAATAAATATTAATAAATCAATGGATGTCATTTAGAATTTGGAATTTAATGATATATTTTTCAAGTAAATTGAGGTTTTCAATTTGGAGATGTGTTGATTTGAAAACTGAAATAAGAGGTATGTTTGAATTTATTTTTTATGCAGCGAAGTTGTTTAAATCGTGTTTTGGGATAAAACAATATCTGAGTTAAGGTCTTGAAAACATCATATATTTTTTTCAATCTTTCATATGCCACCATTTAATGGATACACTGCTTTGGAGACCCCCCCCCTGACCACACACAGCGCCTTAAGCCCACTCGGTTTTTACAAGGCATCGTATCGGAACGCCAAAATCGCTTAGCGGCACGTCTTTGCCGGTAGGGTGGCCAGCCACGGCCGAAGCTTCCCACCAGACCAGACCAGAGAAATTTCTAAAATTATAAATTCCCAAATCCCCGGCAAGGTATTTATATTACCTTGCCTGGGATTGAACTCTGGAACTTTCAAACTAAGAGAACAACGCTCAACACTGCGCCAGGAATGTCATCGTGGGCTAACTTGTCGTGAAATAAAAAAAAAACCTTCGCCTCCAAAGCAAGTGCGAATAAGTGACCCTACCAAAGAAAATTCAGAAATTGTAAATTCTTAAATTTACCCTATTGAGGACCAAACCCAGGACCTCCCACTAACAAGACCACAGCGCTGGTCAGAGGTATTCATAAATGATATTAGGTGTCACTCTATAACAAATGTAAATCGCAAAGTTAACAAAACGATGAACGTTGAATAATAATAACGTTTTGTGACTAACAAGTTATTAAAACGAGCATCGTTCTTCATTCGTTCATCGTTAAGAGTCCAGAATGAAAACTTTGTTACTTGTGCTAGCTTTTGACTTCAAAAATTTCTTGATAGAAAAATAAACGAAATATGTTCCAGTCTGTCTAATGAAATCTGATAGAAAAAAAAAGTTAGGAGATGAAAAAAAATGTTCATACAATAATTATTTATTCAAATTGGTTACACTTTACACTTAATATTGACGTCCAACATGACGGTGATAATCAGTGACGGTATCTTAAAACTAAAGCTAAGACTCAAGAGGGTTCCAAACGCGCCCTGTAGGGCTAGCATGCGCACAACGAGTAAAATTATATACATTTGTCTAACGAAGCTAACATGTTTACACAGTTATATTTCTTATCTGTGGTATTTTTCTCTACGAACCCTTATATGCCGACAAAAAGTAGCCTAGGTTAGGCCTTTGATTGTGTAAGGTTATTGCAGACTACAATCTAGGTATCTCTGTGCCAAATTTCATCCAGATCCAGTCAGCCATTCCGGCCTGATTGAGTAACAAACATCCATACATCCATCCAAACTTTCGCATTTGTAATATTAGTAGGTATTGGTTTTCTTTTATCTGGCAAGAAATTCTCAGTACTAGCCCGGAGTTAGGAAGTTGACAGTGTTTCACTCCCCTGAATTGGAGAGCACGTAAAGCCGACGGTCCTGCGCCTGACCTCCCACCGGTCGTGTCGGATTATTCGTCCCATCGGGCTATGAGAGTATGGAAACAGAGAGTGCACCTGTGTATGCGCATACACTTTTGCACTATAATATCTGCCGCGCACCTGGCTACTCTTTTTGAAGTTAGGCAGCCGTGGCCGAAATTCGGTTGGGAGGACATGTTATTATCCGCTTGGAAAAAGATTTTTTGATTCCCGCGAGAACTACTTAATTTTCCGGGATTAAAAGTAGCCTACGTCATTTTCCATTTCCTCAACTATACCCATCCCAAAAATCACGTCGATCCGTTGTTCCGTTGCAGCGTGATTGAAGGACAAACCAACAAACCAATAAACAAATAAACGAACAAACAAAAACACTTTCGCATTTATAATATTAGTATGATATTATTTTATGGCCTCTTAAACCAAGCATCGTAATTAATAGAGGTGCAAATATTCATAATTTCCGTGGACCGCAATTCAAATGAGCGGTCTATAGTTTCGGGTCGCCCGCTGACCTCTGTTAATGTAACTTTGAATTACATCGCTGCGGATTGTTTGCGCGTTTTAACACTTTTGAATATTATTACGGTTAATTACTTTCACTTGTGCCACCTATTTGGGGGTTTATGCGTAAACAAACATCGATGTGATCCTCTTAGCGGTTATTTACAGAATGATATTTTAATGTAGAGCAATTATAATATACATATTTATATTATTACTCGCAATTTCGTCCGCGTGGATTGAGGTTTTGTTGATTTCCGCTGGATTTTCCGGACAATTTGCCGGACAATTTTCTGGGATAAAAAGTAGAGTGTTATGCTAGACTATAATCTATCTCCATATATCCATCCATCCAAACTTTTGCATTTATAATAATAGTATAGATTAGTAGGGGAGCCCCAGAGGGGATTTTTGGATTTCGACATCGCGGCAGATTAATATAAAGGGGGATTCTTTGGACCATATAATATGAGCCCTGTATATTGGTGGTTCTGTCTAGGACAGCAGATCAGAAAAGTAAACAAATAAAATCGATCACCAAAAATACTCGGGCGCGTCAGATTAAGGTAGAGTGAGTTAATAACATGCTGAAAAATGTACATTCAAATAATCTGACGAATTGAGCGAAACAAGGAGTTGGAGAGTTACAAACTTAAAAAAAATTGTATCAACGAAACTTGGTATTTTGCCTTTCGGTAAAAAATAAAGAAGTAGGTATCTACGTGTGTCATAGTTTTTCAGAATTCCACCCCCAAAGTAGTAAAATAGGGATCGAAAATTTGTATGAAAGTATTTAATTTCTCAAGTTGAAGCACTGAAGCCATGAAACTTGGTATGTGAGCTGCGGGTAGAAAACAAAGAAATACATGTTTCACAGTTTTTGAAAATTCTATCCCAAAAAGGGGTGAAATAAGGTATGACAGTTGGTATGAAAGTCCTTCATTTTTCAAGTTATAGCCATAAAACATGGTACATAATATATAAGCTGTAAGTAATTATCAGAAAGCAAAAAATAATTAAAAAAAAAAAAACAGATGCTGACACTACTACTACTACTAGACAATAAGTAACTACTAATATTAGATATAATCACCGTAAATTACAAATAATCGCTATACATTATAAGAGTTAAATTAATTTAAGACAATTAGGGTATAGGCGCGCAACTACTCGTATAAGGGGTTGAATATTATAAAGGAGGAAAATAATAGAATTGAAGGGTGCCGTACTATAATAACAGCAGAATTACCATTCTGCTGACCGCTGGCTGGTTTTTAGTGGGTAGTCCGGGAAACCGGAAGTCCCACATACCCACCCGGACTCTGAGCGGCCGCCTTATGCGAGCGCGCAGCTTCCGGGGGGATGCGTAAAGGCATTTTCCACCAGCGGGATACAAATATATATAAATATGAGCTGCGGGTCAAAAATTAAGAAATATCTGTTTTACAGTTTTTGAATATTCGAACCCCAAAGGAATGAAATAGGGGATTTCATTTCTCAATATATTTTTCAAGTTATATCAACGAAACTTAGTATTTGAACTATCGGTAATAAATAAAGAAGAACGTGTGTCACAGTTTTTCAAAATTCCAAACCCAAAAGGGTAAAATAGGGGTTGAAAGTTTGCATGAAAGTCCTTCATTTTTCAAGTTATAGCCATGAAATTGGTATTTGGGCTTCTGGTTTAAAATAAAGAAATATGTGTTTCACAGTTTTTGAAATTTTATCGTTAAATAGAGAGTTTGTCCTTCAATCACGCCGCAACAGAGCAACGGATCAACGTGACTTTTTGCATGGATTATAGTTGAGGACCTGGAGAGGCTACTATTTACCCCGGAAAATTAAGGAGTGCCTGTGGGAATTAAAAAAACTTATACCACGCGAACGAAGTCGCGAGTATCCGCTAGTTAACATAGCTAGCTAAAAAACATAGGTGAGATCGCAATCAAGGGTTGTAACTTGTAGTAGAGTAAAAAAACAAACTTTTAAACAATTCCGACGGGCTCTCAAGCCAATACAAAAAAGGGGTCAATAGGTCCCAAGGGCCTTGAAATCAAAGGTGTCATTATCACTGACACTCAATTGTAATAATTGTAACCCGATCGAATGACACAGTTAAATAATTAGTCAAATTAATAAACACCTTGGACCGATTTAAAAACATTTCGCTGAATATGCAACAATGTTGAATGAAAGTTTAATTCATATGTAAGAATTTTTACAATAATTACATTTGCTTGTAAAGTAGATTGATACCTAGCTGCTATCAAATCGATAAAGTAGACGCACAGGTAGACGTTTCCCATTGGTTGAAAAAAATATTACGGAGTTTTGCTTCGGCTGTGGAATCTCAGGGTCTTTGGAACAAACCGCGTGTTATCTTGACACATGTAGATCTCGTAGCACAATGTATAGTCACACATAGTGTGTTATCACATTTAAAGTTGCTAATAAATATTAAAAATAAAATAAAAACAAAAGCTAAACAGTCATACAATTTTAAAATAAGTTCCAATTTTGACCACCGGGAGAGATACTCGTAAGCTTCAGATACGGATAAAGCCCGTATATTTGACCCGTATCCGAAAAGGAGTCAGGTCACTGGCTGCACGCTCTGCCATCCCATAGCCTGGGGACGATTCTCGGCCGGACAGCCCTTCGAGTGGCCGTTTATTTGCGCTTGGGGGGAATTATAAAAAAACCTATAGCTGCATCGCTTCCATTGCTTGGCAGCACAATTTTGCCAATCGTATGGTAACATATATGCCTCGGCCGAAGCTGTGAGACAAGAACGCACCAGACAGGTAGGTATATCAATTCGGAATTGTACCCGGGGCTACTATTAAACGTCACCGGGGCTGTTATCTGCGCCGCTGTTCGTACCCGGTTTATTGGTAGTCGTTCATTATCAAGATACCTTATCTCGGAGAGGCCAATTAAATTTGAAAACAAAGGTAACATAATAAGGCGCCACATTGAACTTGGGGTAGGGTGGCTAGGTGTAAAGGGTGTTAATCGGGACAAATAATAAAACTAATAAACTGTAACTGTACAATTACTGTCCTGTCCTGTTAACTGCCTCGTTAGTCTAGCGGTTAGCTTGATTGACTGCAGATCACGAGGTCCTGGGTTCGATTTCCGGTCGGGCATAAACATTGGTACCTAGGTATTGGGTTTTTCAGTTAAGAAATACTCAGTGTCAGCCCGTAGGTGGAAGTTAGTGGAAAGTTACCCCCGTGCCTCGGAGAACACGTTAATCTGTCGTTTCCGATTAAAACCAACCCGCATTGGAGTAGCGTGGTTGGTCTAAGCTCTAATTCCCTCTCTCGTACGAGAGTGCAGGCCTGTTCCCAGCAGTGGGACGTTAATGGGCTGTAGTGGTGGTACGATTCCTGTAACTGGACTATACATGTACATTAAATATTTTTATGATATTATTATGATATGATACCTATAACCTATCGCAAATTCATTGCGATAGATTATAGGTATCATATAGTATATAAGGTAGATGAAGTATATGAGAAGCTGGCTTATCATCTTGGCAGTCAAAAGCTAGTCTCGTTATAAAAAAACTGTTCCTTCTTTCATGTGTATAGATTTTAGCACAGTTCTACACTACCCCAAAGACGTGGCCACACCGTGCTGAAGGGGAGAGGGCGTTGCGTAGGCGCTGCCGCTTTGTAAGATTTAATGGTACGTTTGTGAAGAGACGGCTTTTTGTTTGTTTGTTTGCTTATCACACTTTCCGTTTAGATAGAGCTGATACAGATTTTGCGTTTGTCTGTGAATTGGATAGTGTTATATTAGTTATTTATCTTTTGCGACTCCCGTTTAGATATCATTTTAAATCATTATTCCTTTTTATTTTGTTTACGAAAATGCCACTGAGACTTATAGGCAGAGCTAAAATTTATAGTTAACATTTTGCTAAGACATATCTGGGGCGAATCCCTCATTTCTGAGGGCATTTACCTTTTCCATTAATCAAATTAAATTTATGTACCCAATTATTATGCTGTGCTCAAATCTCCATATTTTTTTAATTTGAGGTTATTAAATAATCCAAATATTATTTGTACGCACATGTAAAGACATTAATCAAGACTAGCTGGTCCCCTCGATGTCATCCGCATAGATCCCGGACTCCGTGGAAATACAGGGATTCGAGATAAAGTTTTGACTATTACCATGTATTAGTATTACCATGTCTATATTATCCATATCAAGATTTAGCAAAATCTCTTCAGTAGCTTTTACGTGAAAGAGTATTAAACATCCATACATTCTGACAAACTTTCACTTTTATGATTTTAAATCAAATGAATTCAAAGGATGTTTGAACGTCAACAAAATATAAGACGTGTTGATGATAATTTACTACGTGGTATCTTAAAACTAAAGCTGCAAAGGTTTCAAACGCGCCCTGGTCTGAGAAGAGCCCACAACAAACTCAGCCAGTTTATATAGTAGTAGCTCGGCTAGTTTTATTAATTCACTTAGTATAATATCCATACTATGTCTGTCTGCTACGCTTTCACGGCCCATCTTTTCAACAGATTTTGATGAAATTTGGTATAGAGTTGGATTATATCTTGGAGAAGGACAAAGGGTTTTATCTCGGAAAATTAAAGAGTTCCCGCGGGATTCAAAAAACTGTAATCCACACGGACAACGTCACGGACATCATTTAGTCTTACTTATAATATTATAAATGCGAAAGTTTGGATGGATGTATGGATGTTTGTTACTCAGTCACGCCCCATCAGCTGCACAGATCTGGCTGATATTTGGCACAGAGATAGATTATAGTCTGGAATAGCACACAGGCTAATTTTTGTCCCGGAAAATTAAAGAGTTCCCGCGGGAACCAAAAACCTCAAACCAAGCAGACGAAGTCGCGGGCATTCGTTAGTAATTTATGAGCTGCAAGTGCATTCCATACTATTGAGTGTCCACGTCAGGGGTACCTACTATAATAGTCCACTTTATTGCCACTATTTCATCCAGTATCAACACAAAGAGTGTTTATAACTAATGGTGCATACTTAGGTGTGTATTTTAACACAGACCCAAACCTACAAACGTATAAAAAATACGCTACACGATAATATAAGCATTCGATTGCTGAACTCTACAATACCTACATGGAATTAATGAAATGAATTCAAAAATGGAGTTTGTTGCGAGAAAGATAGGTGCAAAATTTGAGTGCATACATTTTGAATATATTATGGTTTTTGTGCTGTCGGCTGTACATCGGGATTCACTTTGGTGGCGCCTATTTTTTGTAAAGATTTTTTTGTCCCTTAAAAGAGTGGAGCTTGGCAAAGTTAATGTAGCTTGCTCACGGTGCTTGAGACCACGAGCGGAGGTAGGAACTTTGAAACCATAGACATGGGGTCAAATTTTGACGACCTCCCAGGCGCAGGGGTGAGCGCTGTGGTCTTGCTGTGGGAAGTCCTGGGTTCAAATCACGGCTGGATCAATTTAAAAATTTATAATCGCTGAATTTTGTCTGATCTGGTGGGAGGTTCGGCCGTGGCTAGTTGAGTACCACCCTAGTACCACCTGCCAGCAAAGACGTACCGCCAAGTGATTTAGTGTTCCGATACGGTGCCGTGTAGAAACCGATAATATAACTGGGTTTAATTGAACTGCCGTAAAGAATCCTGCGTAACTGAAAAAGCAACAATGTTTAAAAAACTACATTTTTTTATTGTACGTAGTACGTACGAACTATCAAATATTCTAAGTAATTTTCTGTAAGTATGCAAATCTAGTTTATTCCTTTCATAACAGTAATTCTGTATCGACGATGTGAATACGGTTTCTTAATTCTTTGGACTTGTAACCGGTAGACACAGTTCAACAGCCCAATTATCTAACTCCAGTGGCTATCAAAAAATAAAATGAAAGAGCTACTGACATATATTTTTCATCCTTTGAAGGTATGCTATGAAATAAGAATAACATTTTCATAGCGAACCTCCAATGGATAAAAAATAGATGTCAGTGGCTTTCGTTTTTTGATAGCCCCTGAGTTAGAGAATAGGGAGTCAGAAGGCTCGCAAGTCCTCGCGCCGTGCGAAACCACCCTATCGGCAGCGTTATAAAATGGCAATGCACAATGGTAAGAAATTTAATAGCCACATTCGGCTAAAGTCTTCGACGTCCTAATGGCCGACCGGACGTGGGAGAATTTAGGCAGTTCGCTAGTTAGCTTTGTTTTTTGGGCGATTCGCTTTTCGGTGACAGTGGTTTATCTATCTAACGGCTGGTTAAATTAATGTACCGCCTGATACTACGATTAGAAAGATAATTATTGACTACTAGCTGATGCCCGCGACTTAGTCCGTGTGGATTGAGATTTTTTGGTTCCCCCGGGAGCTTTCCGGGATAAAACGTAGCGTATGCGTTATTCCAGACTATAATCTCTGTTCCAAATTTCATCCAGATCTATTCAGCCGTCCTGGCGTGATTGAGTAACAAACATGCATTCATCTATCCATGCATCCAAACATTCGCATTTATAATATTATGTACTTATGTATAGATTAGTAAGTATATCGTTAATTAATGTGTGGCCTAGCTGATGTGATAATGCTTGACAGTCGATTCCGATTTCAAATTCAAAATAAGTAGCTATGCTTTTTATTCAAATAAATTTTTACAAGTGTTTTTGAATAGTCAAGTGAATCTACCACTAGTTCGGAATGTCATTCCTACCCAACAGAGCCTGGTAAGACAGCAAGAATCTGGGCTGTCGCTCTTTAAAAAACAAAAAATTGGCAGTCATAGGGACTGCTGACAGAAGTGAAAACGAATATTTAAAATAAATAAAAATAAGAACACAGCATTTTTAAATAATAATAAAAATGTAAACCTTAAAATTAAGGCATTAAAGTTTAATTACGAATGTTCTATATTATTTATACTTAAGACCTTTTGTCTTGAGAAGAATGGTGTCGCGATGTGTCAGTCACGGTTACACATCACTAATTAAATTAAAATAAGGATACAGACAGAAGATTTTATTACATACAGACACCGGGACAGGTGAAACTAAATGAAAGCTTGTAAAAAGCTTGAGTAGTGGCAACGTTGTCCTAACCAGTCAGTCAGTAGTACCCTAGTAGTAGTAGTATATAGTTGAAATCACACGGATGCGTACGAAGCGCTTTCTCGTTTCTAATTCGAACCACTAGGATATGGAACGCCCTTCCGGCTTCCGTTTTTCTATGCGCTTTAAATAATATTGGTATCTACAAATCAAGTGTGAATAGGCATCTTCTAGGCAAGCGTGCTCCATATTGTGCTGCATCACTTCTTCCAGCAAGTCTAATTGCAGCCTAGCGCTAGTCTATTCAAAAACAGACAGGCTGAAAATAAGCCGTATTTTTGCACCAAGACTGTAAATTACATAATATCCCAGTGTCATTTCAATCGCGTGACGAGACGAAGTAAGTCAGAAATTTACCTCGGCCTGTTACTTACCCTAATTTCATTTTACTGTTTTTTTTTGTTTTGCTTAAGTTTTTCATGCGATCCGTTTTTAGTGATTTATTTCGCTTTGGAACCATATTTAGGGTTGACACTACGCTAAGACAAAGAACAGTTACAACAAGAGTGAAACGGCATAACTCAAAGGATTACCAAGTTTAAGGTAGTGTCCTGCGTGAGCGACAATCGCGTCAACGCGAATTAATACGAAGCGACGCGCCAATATAACCCGTTGTCCTAGGTGAGCGACGAATGCAGCAACGCGACGCGACGCGACAGTTTACAAACAGTAGCTGACCCTTCAGGTGGGCTACGTTGTCCATACGTCTGTCATTTTCTATGGCGTCGTATCACGTCGCGTCGCGTTACGTCACTTATGTCGCTCACCTAGGACAACGGGCTATCAAACAGTAGCTGACAAGTATTTTTTGGAGTCGCATCACATCGCGTTGGGTTACGTCGCTTTTAGTGCTCAACTAGGACAAGGGGTAAGTGACTGCTATGGGTACTTCAACTTGCTAGACGGGCTATGTTGTCTCTCTGAGAAATGAAATGCGTTCCGAGGAAATCCTTAGAGGAACCAGAGTGACCGATTAAGCTAATTGCATTAGCAAGTTGAAGTTTTAGTGGGCATGCCATGTGTGTCGCAACTCGTAGAACCGATAGGTGGGGCAAAGTTGTAAGTGTGTTCTAGAGTGGAGACTGCAGACCGCATATCGGTAAGCATGGACAACCTTTGCTAAACTGATGACCTGAAGAAGCTGACTTCAACGGAGGGGCTTTCACGCCACCTTTGTGAATGTTCTTTAGTAGAATGAATATTTAATATTTTTAGAATATAAATATTGTACCTGAATGTTTTCTAAATAATATAATTAATAATTCTAAATAATATAAATAATTTCAAAATAATAAAAGAAAGAGTGACAACCCTCATTACTATGTACTTCAATGTGTCTGTCGGATGAACATTTTTATAAAACTGTAAGCAATAAACTTCCTGTTTTTATTACCTTGCGATTTTACAAACTTTGTACTTTCTATCGATGAATTATATAGATAGAGGGATGCGCGTGGCTACGATTTCATCTGTTTTTAGTGTTCCGTACCCGTACATTACCCTTTCCCGTGCTAACGGGATTCCGAAGCTTCCGCTGTCCGTCCGTCCGTCAGTCTGTCAGTGGGCTGTATCTCCTGAACTGTAATAGGTAGAAAATAAAAATTTCACAGATTTGTATATTTCTATTGCCGCTATGACAACAAATAAAATAAAGGAGGGCCCAATGTACAGGAACCGTGCTTTTTAGCGTTTGTCTTATTTATTTTTTGTTTGTTTTGTTTTGTTTTTTTATTTAGTACCAACAAGTTATAAAATACGAAGAAAAACAGATACATAGTGGACAAGGTAGCACTTATCTCTATAAGAGATCTCTACCAGTGACCCTTGGCAGTGAGAAAGGTTGTGGAGGAAGAAAAGGTACATAAGTATAATCAATTAGTGATAGGTAGCTTAAAACTAAAGTTTCGAGGGTTCCAAACGCGCCCTGTAGAGCTAGCATGCACACAACGATTAAAATTATGACTACCCGTTATCTCTACTTGTCTACCGAAGCTAACATAGTTAGGTACTTGTCTCGTTACGTCAAAAGTAATATTTCTTATCCGTGGTATTTTTCTCTACGAACCCTTAGGTACATGCCGACTATTTTTTTCTCGTAATATACCGGATCTCGTAATATGCCGGAAATTAGCCGGCAACGACATCTCTCTCTCTCTCTCGTCGTGAGTCGAGATTCGAGATTTCTAATTACGCGCATGCTAAGCCTGCTAGTCTGAGAAGAGCCCACAACAAACTCAGCCGGGTTTTTTTTATTATCACCAACTCATAAACATCGTATAATTAATAACTAATTAAACTATAATAATTAACAATTCTATTAAAATTGGGCGCTGGAACAATTCATTCCCATGCCTTTTATCATTATACATCTATCTTTTAGTCCTTAACATTGTAATAGGATTTTTCAATTAGTTTACGTTTTACAAAAACTTACTATTGACGTATGATAATAATATTTTATTGACTTCAAAAAGTGTACCTGGACCAAATAAATAAAGATACTCTGACTATATTTTCAAAACGGTAAGCGAAATATCGTAATGATTTTTTAAAAATAACTATTCAACGAATTCCCAAACCGTAGGGAAAACAGTTTTCTAAAATACATTTACATGTTTGCCTTTCAAGCCTTTGTGGCAGTAACGCTTTTTCTGTGACTAGTCTAAATTTCAGCTTCACAGCTCTTCTAGTTTTTGAATAATATAATGGCTGCGAGAGACGGACGGATTGCATGATTAATGCATTTGCCATTTAGGGCTACATAGAAAGAGTATTAGTCAATCAGAGATAATGTTATTTTTATTTTATAGTAAATATTTTGTTTTGTTTATCGATGTTGCTTTGTAGTTATGGTTCCCGATTACCATGCATGCCATGTCTACATCTAGAAGACTCAATTCTATATATATTACATCTAAATATTGATTAACAACGCGTGTTCGACATTTTTGTGGACTAAAAAAATCTTCAATGGATAAAAAGTACTCGTATAATGTCAGTGGCTTCCATTTTTTGATAGCCACTGAGTAAGAGAATATTATAATAAAATAAAATTAAGCAAGAAGTTATACTTTTTGATAGCAAATAAAAAATATCTTGAATATATAGAGAATTATCAGTTCTCACCCAACATACAATAAATGTATTTATTTTTAATTTGTTGGTAAGCCTTTTCCTACAAGACTTTCAAGTTGACCAACTAACTTCAGGGTGTTGAATTTGAGTGTCAGTACTCGGTGTGCGTGCGCATCGTAAAAATTCTCATTTCACTCAGATATTTTTTCCCTAACGCGCCAAAAGATGTAACTTAGTGAATATTAATAAAATAGAATAATATCATTCTGACTGTAACAATGGTTGATGCAAGTTTTAGAGAAAAGGTAGAAGAGCCAAGAAACGACGTACCGCCA
The DNA here is from genome assembly GCA_923060345.2 of Erebia aethiops. NCBI lineage: Eukaryota > Metazoa > Arthropoda > Insecta > Lepidoptera > Nymphalidae > Erebia > Erebia aethiops. The sequence continues at coordinate 19,473,562 of OV281079.1, read as the reverse complement.
ACAATTTGACGATCCGGTACGATGCCGTGTAGAAACCGAATAGGGTTTAATATAACTGCCATAACATAGCCTTCAAATATCCTATAAGACTGCATCATTACATGTAATCATTGAGATCGCAGTCAAGTGCTTACTGGTAGTGGAACATGGATATGGAATGGAATGAAACGAATGATGGAATATGGATTCTATACTAATATTATAAATGCGAAAGTTTGAATGGATGAATGGATGTTTTTTACTGAATCAAGCCAGAACGGCTGAACGGATCTGGATGAAATTGGGCACTGAGACAGATTTTAGTCTGGAATAACGCACAGGCTACTTTTTATCCCAGAAAATTAAAGTTTCCGCGAGAACCAAATACCCTCAATCTATGCGGACTAAGTCGCCAGTATCAGCTGGTAAAACATAGAAAATAACAATTCAATACCACATAACAGACGATGATGGGTGAGCTCGTCGACGAGCATGGTGTAGACCAGTGATTTCCAAAGTGGTCGATATTGACCCCAAGGTCGATATCGGTTTCCCAGGGCGACCCCTGGGAAACCGACACATAAACGAAAACTGATGGGAAAACGTCGACTTTGGGGGTCGACGAGTTCTAAAAATCGACCCCTATTTTAATATTTTTTTCAAAAAATAATTACCTACTTATGTATTTCTACGTAATTTGTATTCATAATTAGTACTTACACTACTGTCTTGATATTTACTGAATTTTATGTCTATTATTTCACTTAACCAACCGCAAAGTTTTTAAATTGGTATTATGTATTTTGTATCGATAGGAAAAAAACTAGAGATAGGAGTTTTAAAGTAATCTGGCTATGGGGGTTTGAGGTATCAGTTAATTTTGGAAAAGGGGTCTCTTGCCCGAAATAGTTTGGGAATCCCTGGTGTAGACGATCAACACGGCAGCACTATTCTAATGCATATCGAGTGTACGTTTGGACAATCCATCGATTAAGATTAGCTCCGTCGATTTGAGATAAGGCCTTGTTCCACTGCTGCCCGTGTGGCCGAATCTTGTACGGGGAGTGAGATAAACGGGCCATATCCTGTGGAGACCTTCAGATTGATTCGTTACTGTTTGTTCTATTCGATTTTTCATTTAAGAGAATTTTTATTATACCTACTAGATAATGCCCACGACTTTATCTGCTTTGCTACAGGTTTTTGCTAACCCCTGTAACATTTCTTTACCTTGTCAGGATAAAATGTAGCCTATGAGGTGTTCAATCAGGTATGTATATACTTAATTGTACACCACAAAAATACAAATGCAACATGTTACAAACAAGAAAACAACAATAAGTAGGTACAATAAGGCGGTCTTATCGCTAAGTAGTGATCTCTTCCAGACAACCTAGGGAGCGCTAGGGAGAAAATGAAGAAAAGGAAAAAGGGAGGTGGTGCAAAAATAATAATAAACTTAAATACTAAATTAGGCTATCAGGTAATAAATATCTGAATCCCAAATTTCAGCCCAATTGGTTCAGTTATTGTGGTGTGAAGGAGGAACAACCATCCAAACTATCACATTTATTAATATATAACAGTCGCCTCGATGATGCCCACAACCTTTTTTTAATTTCCGGGGAATTCCTTAAGTTTCCGAGATTTGAAAAAGTAGCATTTATTGGATAGAAGCATAGGCGTTAGTTTGCGGAAGTCCTTGACAATGAAGGAATTAGAAATTTAACTCGCTTTATTCCGCAATTATAGGTAAATCTATGTGGTACAGTGTGTATCCCGCACTTAATTATAGCCCGCGATATTCACCACAATACAGAAATCTTCCAAACTATTCTCTACTACCACTCAACTTCCACTACTCGGAGTGAAACGTACGTTGAGAATAGTTTGGATGATTTCTGTGGTGGAATATCACTGGCTCTAGGTGCGGGATACACACTGTACCACATAGATTTACTTATAGTTGCCTCAGCGAATTAAATTTCTAGTTCCTTCAAAGTAGTATTTGTCCTTCCCCGGGATGTATCATGTAACCTATCGTTAAGTAAGTAAAGATGGGCCGTTAAAGCGTAACAGACAAACACACTTTCGCATTATATCAGTAGGTACTTATGAAAGTATAGATTATGTAAGTATGATTTACATACTACACAATCTAATGTCCATTCATTAAAGAATCAGCGTTTTAAAAATCGGAAACGACCAACGCCTCGCAACAAAAACAAATAGTCGGATATGAAAAGTCGCTCACGAGAGTCTAAATTCTAAAATAAATGAGATGTCGCCGAGCCAATAAAAAGGGTACACAATGATCTTGATTAGAGCGACAGAGCTTGCAGTACAAACTTAGCTCCGAGTCCATTATTGAAGGTGGAGGCGTCACGACTCGGCCGCACGGCGTTTATTATTTATACCCCGGAGCCCGTGTCGTCTGTGGTACAAATGAACATTCTGCATTAAAGAGCTGTTCGGAATTGGAATGCATGGAAAATTATTCGCGCGAGGTTCAATTATTTTGTTGCGCTATTTTCGATGACCGATGTGGGACGCTGATTGACGCAGATATCGTTATTACCCTGGCTTTAGTCAACGTAATGAATAGTGAATAACTTAGGTTTCCTCTGAGAACCAGCACTGTTTGGTTACTATTATGTATAAATAATACGATAATTTACGAAACACGTTTATTGAGCTAAGTAGCAGACATGATAGTGAAAAATCAATGTTATTATTATTCTACCCACTTGATATAACTTTTCAATAGAAAAGGTAAACAAATGATGTAACCTATATATGACAGTTAGTTAATACTATATCTACTTAAAATTAATTATAATAAGTGTAAATACTCAATGTAGTGATCAAAAAAAAAATATTTTCTTTCGTTCTTTCTTTCTTCTTTAAACGGCCTAGTGGTCTAGACGCCTGTCCATCTATTCGGGTTCGATCCTCGAGCACGCACCTCTATCTTTTCAGAGTTATATGCGTTAAAAGCAGTAAATTTGCTAACCTTCCGAGATTTCTTCATCATTCTCAAACGAGCGCGCCTACTCGCACTGGAGCAGCGTGGTGGATCTAAGCTCTAATTCCCTCTCTACCATGAGAGTGGAGGCCTGTGCTCAGCAGTGAGACGTTAATGGGCGGCAGGTGGTGGTGGTTCTTAAACGTGTACGAAGTCTGCTAATCTGCACTTGGAGAGCGTGGTGAACTATGGCCAGGCCAAGTCTGAGACGAGTTCAAGAGTGAGCCGGCAATGGCTTGAAATGACGATGATGATGTTGAAGCTGGAGGCGTCACGACTCGACCGCACGGCGTTTAGGTATTATTTATACCCCAGACCCCGCGTCCTTTGAGGTACAAAATATGAACATTCTGCATTAAAGAGCTCTTCGGAATCGGAATGAATGGAAAATTATTTGCAGTGCGCGCTTGTTTTTTAATTATTTTGTTGCGCTATTTTCGAGGACTCTGTTTGACGCAGAAATCGTTTTTGGGCCTAGCTTTAATCATTTAACTAAATGGCGATAGCCCCGTGATTTAGATGCCCGGTCTCCTAAAAGCGATCGAGCGTCTAACTTTTCAGGGTGTTTTAAAAAAAGATTAAATAAGTATCAATTTCTCTAACTGAGAAGAACATTATGGAGAACTTTCAAGCGTGCAGGTTTTCTCACAAAGTTTTTCTTTACAGCAAATGGTATTTAATATTTTTTTATTAAAAGACACAATATTAGTACTTACGTGCGTGCGAACCCGCGCCTCCCTGCTGAGGGCTCAACCACAAATTCAACACCGCTCACTTGGAAGTAGTGCAAAGCAAATAGTTGTTGACAGAATTATTTTTACCAATAATTACAATATATTGTAGTCATCGAAATAGGGTGGAGATATTTCCGGCTCTTTTGTAGTGAAGAGCAAACCAGTTATCGATAAAAAAAATCTAGAGAAAATTCTCCTTTCCGATCGGCAGAAGACAATGCCGCCTAAACTGTTTAATTTACATCCGAAACACCGCGACAAAAAGGTGACATGCGGCGACACGTCGAACTGCTCGCTCTAGGGCCGCGCCGATGGCGAGCGCCGCCGCTGCAAAAAGAACGAATCATTAAGAGGCGCCACACGAGACTCCGTTTAAAAGTATGAGAATATTTCCACAAAAAGCCGCACATCCAACTAACCGGCACATTCATTTTATGAGAACAATGAGTGATTTTTGTATTCCTCTTTAATTCTATGTCGATTTTATCCCGCAGCGAGGAGGCGAGCCTCTGTCGTTCCGTCTTCTACTTTTTGCTCGGGCGCGGGCGTTAGCGAGGTACTGGGGTTTGTTAATCCCCTCCCTCCCACCACTGATATCACACCTCGCCTCTGACGCCCTCAGCCGGCGCCCGTGCCCGCCGCTGCTACTGGGCGCCGGATTAATACACTATCGATATCAACTTCAATATTTAACACAAACCTAGTTAGTAAACAATCACTACAAATATTATAAAAATGAAAGTGTGTTTGGTTCGTTTGTATGTAGTTAGTAAATTTCAATAATATTTAATTATAGTATAAATACATAACTAACTGCAGTTCAAAACTTTGCTTGAGCGAGTCAATTCCACTCTCTTTTATAAATTTGCATAAACTTCGACAGTAAAATAAGCCTTTCCAGGAGCATACTGGCTAAGCAATTTGACTGAAATTGGTAACTGGATGGATGACAGACTTTGGACTTTCTTAGTCCCCTCCCTCCCGCCACTGATGTCACACCTCGCCCCTGACGCCCTCTGCCGACATCCATGCCCACAGAAGCTACTAGGCGCGGGATTGTGCCGTGCGCGGCACAATCCCTATCGATATCGGCTTCAACACTGAACACAAATGGCACCTACCTAGTTAGTAAACAATCATTACCCATACTATAAATATTAAAAGGTGTTTATTTGTTGGTCTGTTGGTTTGTCCTTCAATCATCAACGGAGCAAAGGATCGACGTGATTTTCGCTTGGATAATGGTTATAGTGAGCCCAAACGTCATTATAAATTACTTAGATTTGTACCTTTGTACCTTGTATTTGTTTAATATAGCTAAAAATCCTTAGTCTCTACATGGTCTGCAATGCTTTGCTGGGCCATCTTTTCCAATTTTATCATCTATTTTGAAATTTGAAAGTTAATTAATGAAAATTGGAATTAATTTAAAAAAAAACGTGATATTTTTTAAATTATTGAGACAACAAATATCTCACAATAGAACAGATCAATGAGCCAACTCATCAACCCATCCAGCTGTCGGCAATAAACTAGTTAAGGAGTCGAGCTGAGGCCTCGTAAGAAGCCGCGGATATGGGATGATTCGTAATCAGACACTCCGCGCGATGTAATTGGTTGTTCATTTAAGGACCGATGCCTTACCAGTAATCAGTCCCACTCCGCTCACTCAAAAGCGGCTAAGCGCAAAATGCGAGTTTAGAGACATGAGCGATAAACAAACCTGGAAATTTATATAGATCTAGAAAATGTTTCTTTTTATTGCTCTGTTGTATACAAACGTGATACCAAAGTTACCTAGGTATCGTAATTTCATGGAGATATTATCATCATTTTTCCCTTCCACATGCTACTGGAGACTTTCTATGCTCGCGACTTCGTCCGCGTACAATTTCCTTTCTAAAAATACCGCGGAAGCTCTTTGTTTGTCCGTGATGAAAATAGTCTGTGTCCTTCCACTAGATACAAACTATCTCTGTACCAATTTTCGTCGCAATTGGTTGAACAGATGGGACGTGAAAACATTGACGACAGACAGATAGACAATTCGCATGTATAACATTAGTATGGATTTACACAGATTTCTGGAAGCAAATAACAAAACTTGGGTATTTATATTTTACGGAAACGTTCAAAAACTCAAAATCGATCACGTTGAACATATCTGCGTTTACGCTATGGACGTCTTGGTTTTAGTGTTTTTTGTCTTAGACGTGGAGCTACCAGATCTATGACGGGCATGGGCATATCGATATCGGTACGGACAATGGACTTCAAGACTTGTTTATTGAGACGATGGAGTTGTTTTGAACTGAAATGTGCGCAGGAGTGGAGGCGGCGACTATCTCGAGAGGCCAATGGTAGCGTGGCGAGTGGGAGGGCATAGCAACGGGCGACCATGCACCGAGCCTGAGACGAGAATGCCACTTGCTGTACGATTCGTTATAAATAATACGGGTTTATTTGTGTCTTCAAATTGACTATATTTATACACTCGCGGCGCATCGTAATTAGGGTTTCCACCGTTCACTTTTTTTTTATCTCAGTCTCTCTCTGCATCGTATTCCTCATTATTGAGGGTCGTGACCCCATTTTATTAATCACATAATGGCAGGGGTTTTCTTGGGATAATAATTCGGTGGGTTCCCAGATCCTTCCGCATACTTACGACTCGACTACGGGTAGGTACTACTTCAATTCTTTGGTTACTAACGATAATTATCAGACTACGAGGCACGTAAAGACCAAATTCTCACCCATCCAGTTACCGACTTGGGTCAACGTTGCTTAACAATCGCAATCGACTGATATGCGTTGTCGCAACTAGGCCACTCGTCCCTCAAAGTCTCAGTAAGTAGTTTTTGTCTAATATCCGATCCCCGCTCTGGGGCGTTCTTGGTACAAAGGCTGTCGGTGGCCATCCAGCACGGTAACGCCGCAAGCGTTATGGCCACTTGGTACTTTTGCACCAGGATTAGCTTTTTGACGAATATTTTTTATTTAACAATTTAGTAATGTTAGTTTTAATTTAGATTTTATTATTAGTTTATGTATGTGTAGCTATTTAATTACCCAATGAAAAATGTGTTGTGCTAAATGTTTCTCTCGCATAAAAATTACATTGGTGGTGCAAAACAAGTCCGGGGGCAGCCCTAAACAATAATTGAGACGTAATTTTTTCCTTAGGCCTTAATGGAGCGGAATTAATATTGTTTTCTAAACGTTTATGTAAATTGCGCAGTATAGGTTCATTAGTCGACCGTTATGCAAGTCGCAGTGCACGGCGCATGTAAAACCGGGTGTCGAACAAACTCAACTCGCTCGAGCGTAATGTTTACTAGTTTTTGCTCGAATTTACCTGCGTGGGCTTACACTGGCTCGCCTTTAGCTTCATTTTCATATACGTATACGTAATTAGTGAGCAATCAGGCAAGGAGGACTATTTGTGCCATTACTCTATAGTCTATAGCTTTCAATTTACAAAAAAAGGGAATTAGCGTTATTTTAACAGTTCAATCTACAGATTCTCAAATGAAAATTCTAATTTAAATTATTTTTTTCAAAAGCTCACGTAATCGTTCGGAATGCCATTCCTACCTAGAAGAACCTCCAAGTTTTGTATAATACCTATTACCTAATGACTAAGTTGGATGAAAGCAATCGGCTTCGCAGTTAGCAGCCCGAAAGTCACTGAAACTTAAAAAAAATATCAACTGCTGAGTTTCTTTCCAGCTTTTCTCAGTAGCTTTCCGAATTAGATTTCTGAACCAGTGGTAGAGTTCATCTTACATAATTAGGTATATAAGTAGGTTCAATGTACATTCATTTTAAATAAATAAATAAAAGTTTATTGACCAACACTACAATTCATTATACTTAGTATAACTAAACTTATACAAATACAAATTAAACTTATACTTAACTTATTTTGATACGTAAGTACGCCGACTTTTAAGTAGGTATATTGTGTTTAAATATCTGAAAGAATCACCAACACAGCAAAAGTTTTCCTTCTAGAAATGTATTAACTTTATAAAGTCAGTTATAATTTAGGCAGCGATATATTATATGAGTTATAACAGGCATTCGCAATAAAAACGCTCGTGTATCTGATATCAGTGGAGCATAAATAAGCTCTCAAGTCGCTCCGATCGCTGATTAGGCCCTCGCGTGTCAGCTGCCTATTTGTACGATCATTGTATAACGCATCCTTGTGCTGTCAGAACACTGGTAAAGTTCGGGTGTAGCCAAATTTTCTGATCCTTTAGTCTACGGCATTGCGTGGAAACCCGCCTGCAAGAACCTAGAGATTGCAAAATTCAACCCTTTGCGGGGATTTAGTCAGGTTATATTTTTCTTGAAGTTTCAAAGCAAGACGTATCACTGAATTCACGGTTCATCTTTTCAACAGATTTTGATGATATTTAGGATGTAACATAATATTATTATTAATTTAGACGACCTCCCTGGCGCAGTGTTGAGCGCTGTTGTCTTTACGTGCGGAAGCGCCGGGTTCGATCCCCGGCAGGGCCAATTCGGAAATTTATAATTTCAGATATTTCTCTGGTCGGCCGTGGCTAGTTACCACCCTGCCGGCAAGGACGTGCCGCCAAGCGATTCAGCGTTCCGGCACGATGGCATGTAGAAACCGATTAGGGGAATGGGTTTAATATAACTGCCATGCCCCTAACAGGTTAGCCCATTAACTACCATCAGGTGAGATCGCAGTCAAGGGCCAACTTGTAGTGGATAAAAAAAGATCCTTAGCTTCCGGCTACAACGCCATCGCATATCCATTGATCGGCGTTATCCTTCACGAAAAAAAAAAACCTCGAAGTGGTCATATACATACATAAATTATCACTAAGATTTCATCACGCCGAGGTGCAGTACCGGCTAATTAGTTTTTTCTGAAAAAACCAAGCGAGGTGGGCGTTGCGTGACTAGTTCTTATTTGTTGGGACGCTGTCGAACATTCTGCCATTTTGTTACACAAGCAAGCTTAAGTATATACTTATCATACGTTGCCAATCTGTGTGGATCAGTGAAGGTGGAACCACCTTTACCTGGATAGCGTGTTCTACACATCTATGGTTCTCGCAATGATGATCGTGCAAAGTGAGGTCTAAGAAGGTTACTCTGACATGTTCCTCATTGATTCTAGCAAGATGTAATATATAAATTTAATATTATAAATGCGAAAGTTTAGATGGATGGATGTATGTTACTCAATCACGCCAGAACGTCTGAACGGATCTGGATGAAATTTGGCACAGAAATAGATATATAGGGTATAGGTCTGAAATATCACATAGGCTTTTATCCCGAAAAATTAAAGTGTTCTTAATAAAAGCCACTGATAGTCCAATTAAGTAATAGTATTTATTTAAAACTTATTTAAATGAGATATCATGTTACAACCATTTTTATGTTCAAGATATTATTTTTTGCACACATGACAACTAGAAAGTACAAAAAACGAACATTAACTTTTTTCTCTCCAGCCTTGATGGAATGGGATTAAATACTATTTCCAATAGTTCTCGCGGCAACGTAAAACCTCAATACACGCGGATGAAGTCGCGGTCATCAGCTAGTAAAATATGTATAACTTTTTCTTTTTCTATTCACTTAAAGTTAGCCCTTGACTACGAAATCATCTGGTGGTAAGTGATGATGAAGTCTAAGATGATAGCGGCCTAACCTGTCAGGGTAAAGTAAGGCAGTTATGCATATACAACGTAAGGTCTAGGTTGGACCACGCTTGCCTAGAAGATGCCTATTTTGCCTTGTAGGTACTTAAATTGTAGTAGGGATATCAGCCTACGTCAAAAATATTGATGATTAACCAGAGGCTCTTCCAAAAGCCCTAAAATTCACATCTTCTGTTAGTTTTAAGTTGATAATCATTTTAAAGTTTCGATTCTAGACAAAAGGTGTGCTGAAATTTTATGACGTCACACTCTCAACTATGTACCTATTTCATACAAACTTCCATACTAGAAACGGGTTTTTAAGTTTGATTAAGAGTTGCTGATTGTGTTGTCATCATCCCCATTAAAAAAGTTGTAGGTACTTAACAGAGGCTTTCAAGACCAAGGCTTCCCATTTTTTTTATTAACTCATCATTCATTATTTCAACCCATTGCCGGCGCACTACTGAGCACGAGTCTCTGAAGAATGAGTAAAGTTAGGCTATAGTCCACCACGCTGGCCAAGTGCGGATTAGCAGATTTAGCACACCTTTAAAAACATTACAAAAAACTGTACCTTTCCTCACCATAATAATGTCACAGTGACTCACGATGTTTATTTCACCTAAAAGATATTTAATATCCTAAAATACAGCTCAGTTAGGTTAGAGATGCGTGCCAGGGGATGGAACCCTTGACCACGTATAGGAATATCGGGTGTTTTAACCACTAGGCCATCACCGCTTCAAAGGCTTCCTAATTAATTAATGTTACCTAAAGCTTTTAAGGATAGTGGGTTTGGAACAAAAGAAACAGGTGGTATATACGTTTGTACGGTAAACGTGCAATCACACATCTCGCCGATCAGCAATAAAGGCTGGCGCGAAGCCCAACGCGTCCACTTGCCAATTAACTCAGTCCGAACATCCTGTACCTATAAGCCAAGATTATCGTATCGGTACACGGATCTCTCCCTCCGGACTCCACTCCAGTCGCACCGAATAAATTAAATAAAAACCAAATCCATACTAATCCATGCCGATTTTATTGATGTCGCGTTGTATGTTCGTTTGTTATTTCAAACTTTACGAATTTCAACCGATGCGTAATATTAAGCTATCTACAGCATCAAGGCCGGGAGCCGCAGCAGAAAAAGCTGAAATCGGCAAGCGGCGGAAGTATGCCTCTCTCATAGAGAGTCACATATTTGTTCCGTTTGCCGTGGAGACCCTGGGGCCATGGAGTTTTAGTGCCAAAAAATTTTTACGAGATATTTCACCGGCGGAAAAAAGTAGTACCTAGGTATAAAATAATTTTACATATAAATTTTTGGTACACAAGCACTCATATATTGATTTAGTTTAATCTTTTTATGCTGTCGCTTTTTGGAAACCGCGATATTCTCTTTCCAAAAAGTGACAACATTAAAAAATATAACTTTAAATAAAATGAAATGACCTTGCCTTCAAAATCAATGTCAGTGAAAATGTCAGTTATTCAATTTCACCCAAACCCTATCCCCATCCTGAATTCTAAATATTATACTATCCCAATAAAATTTTAAATAATGCGAATGTGTGTGTTTAGTCCTTCATTCACGCCGGAACAGAGCTATGGTACTTTTTGTACGACGTGATTTTTTGCATAGGCATCGTTGAGGACCAGGAGAGTGACACGAGTTTTTATCCCGGCAATCAAAAAGTTCCTCCGGGATTTTTCAAAACTTTATCCACGCGGACGAAGTCACGGGCATCAGGTAGTATAATATAAATTAGACATTGTTAAAACGATGCTGGTAACATCTCGAGAGACTCGGGTGTCGACCTTGCTCATTAGGCGCTCAAAATTGGCCCAAAACAATTTCGCGTAATTTCTTGGGTCAACACCTCTTTTCAGGAAGCCACGATAGCCCAAAGGCTTCTTTCTTTCTTTTTTATTTAATTTATTGCACAACCATAAAATCTATACTAATATTTATTGTAAATGCGAAAGTTTGGATGGATGGTTTGTTACTCAATCACGCCAAAACGGCTAAACGGATCTGGATGAAATTTGACACAGAGGTATAATAGTCTGAAATAACACAGGCCACTTTTTATCTCAGAAAATTAAAGAGCTACCGCGGGAAAAAACATTTCATTAACATAACATTAATTAACATACAGGACTTTAGTAGCTCGCTTTCCTTGAACACTTAAATACATGAGCCCAGTTTGGCCAATTTTCGATGCAAAATATTAGCCTATTTATGTAAGTAAGCTCGTTCACTTCACCTGCGATCGAATATAATGGTTTTCAATTCGTTTTTAGGTATTCATTGATATAAAAAAGCAAGATATAGACTGCCATTATAAATCTGAAAGTAAACAACGTATCTCTGTATATTTGTAATACAATATTTAAAAGTTTCTTTGAAAACGAAGCAAAGTTACGTTTCCTAGGATGGCAATTTTTTGTTGTTATAAATGTCATGTAAGATTGTAAAAACCATTATAATATTATAATCTAACTAGCGAAATTGTAAACTGTTGACAGATTGTAAACCGTTCAATGTTCTGTGTGACAATTTTTTAAATATTCATTGTATTTACGTTTTCTTGTCTCTTTCTTGTAGGTTAGGTTAGGGTTCGACATAAATAATCAGGTAGTGCCCTTAGTAGTAGTAGGGCACTTAGGTTTCATCGAGTTAATATACCTAACAGATTACAATTTAAGCCAACCCGAACTGGTTGGCTGCATTTAAGCCAACCCGAAGCTAAGTTCACGGACACATGCGCGGGTCAGCCAGTAAAAAAATAAATAAAAAATAACCCGCGATTTCTGAACGATCAACGCATTAAGACGAAATCAAAAGTGTTCACCCCCGGGTCATAACTCAGCGATGATCCGGCCTGTATCCCGGACAATGGACAACAGCCGGGCCACAAATGCCGGGAGCGCCGATAAATCATTGGCATACCGGAACTCCGTGACCGGCAATAACGGTTGCGCTACACCCCGGCCATTATACTATTTCGTATTTGACAGATTGGTTTAGTGCCGGCCGACTCGCGTCGTACCGATTGCCGATTAAAGATGTACTGTCATGTGTATTTTGCGATTGAATCGGTTACATGTTATATGAGAGGTTTTCCGGTACAATCAAGTAGATAGACACCGATTACAGGGGTATGGGTATAATATAACTGACATACTTACTCGTACTGCTTTGACAAGGACTGGGACAGGAAGAAGAAGAGACCTACTCGTACTGCTTTGTTCTTCCTCTTAGACTACTTTATCATTTACCATCCAGGTAAGATATACGTCTTCGTCGTCAACTAATAAATATATAATATTATATCGTGTAGAATTTTATTTATTTTATTTTATAAATATAAGTCCAAAAATTTTGAGCTGCAGGCCCGTGGATTGAACCTCGTACCACCCGATTGGAAATCCGACGTATAAGTCTATACTATACTATACGTGTACCTATACATACTATAAACTATAATAGTATAAATGCGAAAGTTTGAAAAGTTTCGCTAGAACGGATGAAAAGATGAAATTTCGCACAGAGATAGATTAGTGTCTGGAATAACACAGCCTACTTTTTATCCCGGAAAATTAAAGAGTTCCCGCGGGAGTCAACTTCTAACCACGCGGACGAAGTCGCGGATATCCGCTACTAATAGCATAAATTATCTGTTATGGAATAAAAAAAACAACAAAAAAAGAGGTGGATAGTGCAAACGTCAAATAGAAAACGGTGTAATAGAACGGCTGTCCGGACATTTTCGGGTGTAGATAAATTAATCGACGCAACCCCGAAGCTAGGGCTGGTACGCGCGGAATGCCCAAATAAATTTTTTGATAAACGAAGCCGGAAGCCCGGGTATTACGTGACACTGGCCCCGTTTGCGTCTCAGTCATTGTTTTCCTGCGCCGGCATTCACGGAATCTCCGGCAGACCGCGCCGGCATACCCTTTGAATCGATTAGATGCCATCGATATACTTAACCTGCGATAATAAACATGGGCGGCGTACTATGACGCATAACGTGGCGCAACTGTAAATCGTTATGCCGAAATTGACAGAAAAAAATATTGTATCAGGACTCAGGAGTAAGATAATATTTAGAACATAGTTATTTTGGCACGATAAGATGTTCGGATCTAGACAAATTTTACAGAGCCTACAGCATTGCGTAAAAACTGGCCAAAATGTTCCTAGAGCGGTCGTCGCAAAATACAGCTCTTTTGCATGGAAATTTTAGTTTTGTAAATTTTTACGTTGAATAATTTTTATAAGAATATTTTTGACAGACCAAAATGCGGAGAACTAGCCTGGCAAAATCGTACGTGGCAAAAAGCGTTAAACTATGCCTCTCTCCCTCTTTATCATAATAATATTATAAATGCGAAAGTGTGTTGTCCTTCAATCACGCTGCAACGGAGCAACGGATCGATGTAGTTTTTGGCATGGGTATAGTTGAGGACCTAGAGGGTAACATAAGCTACTTTTTATCCCGGAAAAATAAGGAGTTCCCTCGGGAATAGAAAAACTTAAACCAAGGGGACGAAGTAGCAGGCATATCAGCTAGTAGTTGATAAATGACAAAAGATTTATTTAATTCACGTAGAACAAATTGTGTCACTTATGATAAGTCACGACTACTGATTTTACTGAGAAGAGCCGCCAAGAAACAGCAGTTGCTCTTTTGGATCTATCTCCTCTGAAAAAGAGGAGTTTATTTCTCAGTCAATCCACTAAGGAAATCCGTACTAATATTATATTACGTATAATTTATATTCGTTACTAAAATTAATGCAAAAGTATGTCTGTCTGAGTGTCTGTTTGTTTGTCTGTCTGCTATGCTTTAACGGCCCATCTTTTAAACCGATTTTGATGTTTGGTATATAGAGGTAGGTTACATCCTGAGGAAGGATATAAGCTTTTATATAAAGAGTTCTCCGGGAATTAAAAACACTTAATCCATTCGAAGTCGCGGGCATCATCTAGTAATAATATATGTTAATAGTGATGCGAAAAGTGCTAAGTATCGATGTTACACTGTATAAATACGGAAACTCTTTCACGGGCGGCTGCGCAGTGAGTATCTCGGGTTTGATGGGTATCGACGATTAGATCGCATGATAATTTTATCCTAATAGGTCAGTCCGGTGTTGGAGATAATCAAGCATCAAAGGGCTGTAAAGCTAACGGTGGGTGCGGTCGTATATCTCACTAATTAATGGATTCGCTAGCAACCTACACCTACAAAGGACACCGCCTAAAATTATCTACTTTTTAACTTATACAGGGTGAAAATTTGGATGCGGTCACTGATAATATGTAAGACTAGCTTTTTCCCGCAGCTTTGCTCACGTTAAGTTCGATTTTCATTCTAACCCCTATCTTACCCCCCCCGGGGGGGGGGGAGGAGGGGGGTTTGAATTTTCAGCAACCTTTCTCAGCGTATGTCTACGTCATTAGATACATCAGTCAATCAGTCAGTCACCTTTTCCTTTTATATATTGAGAAAAAGACTATGCTATACGGAAGAATGGTAGTTGTAGTGGTATAGTCGTGACATATTTTAAGGGACACCAATTATCCTACATGAAGTAAACATTTAATTTATTTTATTTCCGTATTTATTTATTTATTTCATTTCAAAGGAAAGTCCACAGTCTGCAGTCCCATTGCAGAATAGTAACTTACACAAAGCGAGACAAGTGATTTAGCTTTCCGGTACAATGTACCCACCCTTGACAGCGATGTCACCGGTGCAGTGAGTAATAATGCAGTCTAAATTGGTAGTGGGCTAACCTGGTAGGATGGCAGTAATATTTAACCCCTAATCGGCATACGTTAACTCCCTTGGTGGCACATCTATGCCGGCCATAGTGAATAGTGATAGTGTAGTGAAGTGCTGCCTCAAAAGAACACAATATGAACAAAGTGTTTATTTTAACAAGAAAGACTAAGATACGTCATTGGACATTCCGATACATAAGATAATTTTTATAAGCTTAGGTTAAAGTAAAATTACTTGTTAGTCAAATAGCCAAGCTAGCTTGTAATTATATTGACCTTTCATTGGTACTCAATAATAGAGTAATGGTAAAGTAATAATTACAGTTTTAATCCACTGACCGATCCCAAAAACTTACCCTGTATACGCGATCTCGCAGATGTCGTTACGAGCCGAACATTTTGATGCGTTTTCGTTGCATTTACGATCATTTCGATCGTTACGACCGATACTTATCTATGTCCGATACATGCTTCAGTTGTCGTGTAGGTACGCTTGTCATTCGTTTATGTGTAGTTACTTTTAAATAAGTTATACATCCCTAGTATTTTACATTTATGTACCTATAGTCCTTTTGGTTATCGACCCTTGTTAATATCTCATGGAGTTAGGTATATGTGGAAGTTAAGTACTTTCTAGGAAGTACCTACCTACCTACTTCAACATCATCATCACTTCATCAAGACATTGCCAGCCTCAGAAAGAAACCGGGTTGCCCATAGCCCACCACTCTGGCTAAGCGTGGATTTTCTACACTATGCAAGATAGCAAAGCGTCCTGGGGTCCACCACCATTGCTTATATGCCCCAGTTGTAGATACGACGAATTGACAACCTTCAATGCAAGCGGACGAAGCGGCAGACGTACCTATATCTAGGCCCGTATTTAAACCGACATCAAGCAGGGTATAGGCTGTCAAATACCAATCTATGCTCAAAACCGATACTTGAAAGCCCATTCCTTGCTGATGTCGGTTTATTAATGCGAGCCCTAGTTTTCTGTAAGAATAAAACCCTGCACTCAAAAAAATAAAGAAAGCAAAAAGACTTATCACCTCGGTTCAGTAAGTGATTGCATTCGTGTTCCATATTCGTGCCGCAGATGCATATCACGGTAGAAACGATCGGAAATACGAGGCGGACATTAAACAGTGCTTTATGACGTCACTTCCGCCGTCGTAAAATCGACTTGTCGCCGAAATGCATAATTTGTACCGCAGTCACGCGCATTACGCTACTAAACGGTGTCGCCGAATACATTTCACACTGAACTCCACCAAAACACAGTACATCTTTCCTACCAGTCATTCGACGGAGGCGTCTATAAACAGAGCAACGCTGCGGGGTGACAGCTCAGACCACTATAGGTTTTAATAGTCAAAGGGTAAGAAGGACGTGACGCATTACGCAACTAAACGGTGATGCCGAATACTTTTCACACTGATCTCTGCCGAATCACAGTCTACCAGTCGTTCGTCGAACGACTGGTAGGAAAGATAACGCTGCGGGATGATAGCTTAGACCACTATAGGTACTAATAATTAAAAGATAAGAAGGACGTGACGCATTACGCTACTAAACGGTATCGCCGGACACATTTCACACTGAAATCTACCGAATCCCACAGTCTATCTTTCCTACCAGTCGTTTGACGGTAGCGTCTACACAGAACAATGCTGCGGGATGACAGGGTAATGACGGAGGAACCTGGCGAAATTTTCAATAGAATAGTTTTGTCTACTGTCAAAATTGTATGCACCTCTTTCAACCATAGGTGAGAGTACCGTAAGTCTAGGTGCTACAACTATCATGGTAGCCGGGTCATTTGTATAGGCGACATCGACTCACTGTATGAATATATTCTTAGACGGTGACCGAATCAACCGATCGTAGATAAATTGTTATGTGCGTTTGAATTATTGTCGATGGCTTCTAGTTTATGGGCGATTCGGACTATTTTAATATTGCTTCATAACTAGCACGCTTTGTCAATAATTTTGGTTGAAATTTAGCGTGATAGCAACAATTAATGTTCTACTGTTTTGTCGATGGGAGAATAAATTTAAAGTAGCTGTTCCTTCTGATTTCGTACATTTCGACGTTTTTGTATATGTGGAGCTGTCATATTGTGTACCTCTAGGTCTAGGTGCTACAATTGTCGCGGTAGCCGGGTCTGTCATATATTGTATGGGCGTCGACCTACTGTATGTATATACTTACGCTGTGCTAGTATGCACAAAGGAAAAAATATAAAGGAATTTACTTTGGTTAAAAAGTGACTTGAATTCAGATAAATTCTAAAAAACAAAACTAAATATCATTTAACATCATCATTTAAACCAGACTTGAACCCTTCGCGCGGGCAAACTACTGAGCACGAGTTTTTTTACCACTACTGCCCAAAAAAGGAGTGTACTTAATGTTCAGGGTTCATGTATGAATGTATGTACAAACTAAGTTTCAAGTATTTTTATTCAAATAAACTTGAAAAAGTGTTTTTAAATCGTCAAGTGAATCTACCACTGGTTCTTAATGTGATTCCTAGAAGAACCAGGGCGCAAAATCGGTGCTCTTACAATACATAAGTAACCGCAGTACTAAGCATTGCTGGAGCGAGTCAAATCCAAATAATGATAATCTGTTTTGAGCTCAGTATCGATAGTAAAGCATACCTACCCCGATAAAAATTTTCAGAATAGGTATAATATATTCAATGTACAGAAATCTTCCAGTTACAGTTTTATTATAAGTATAGATTACGCGTTAAGTAGGTATGAGCACAAATAAATACCGAATAAACATCGGGCGTACACGTGAAGACAATATAATTTTACGAGCCGGCAACAGTGTGACGCTGTTTTATTGGTGAGCGGTAACTATAAATTATATTTTTGATTTATTCCGTAATTATTGTATCGGATCGGTCACAAATTTATTAATACTACTATTTTTAATTGAGTAATTTATTTTTTAATCACTTTCTCAGATAAACTCAGCTACTTAATACTTTTCAAATGAAATAATTCATTTAAGTGTCATTTTATTTCAGTGAAGGAACACGTAAATAGGTAAATAAGTATTTATCTATTATTTTATTTACAGTTCAAGTATTTAGTAGTATATGTCCCTGATAATATAATATAATATCTTAGATTCAGAGTCATTTATTTGCACTTGGCATAAACCACCACCACAACCACCACCACCACTACAGGCCCAGGCACAGGCACAGGCCTCCACTCTCATAGGAGAGAGGGAATTAGAGCATTATAATGTTAGTGATAATAACCGGGACCGACGGCTTAACGTGCTCTCCGAGGCACGGGGGTGAAACACCGCTAACTTCCTAACTCCGGGCTAGCATGAACAATTGTACAATAATATTGCTATGTTACCCCATGTATTATTTTTATTTATCTAATACTAGCGACCCGCCCCGGCTTCGCTCGGGTAGCACTAATAATCCTAATAGTCTATATACCCAATATAGCTATAGTGGGCAGTGGGCAGATTTTACATTTTAATATTACATTGTAAGAGTACGCCTCGTCCTCACCACATCTGCCACAGCCGCCAGCCCCCCATGAACCTAGATAACCTTAATTAGATACCTTGAGGTGAATATCATATTTATTTTGATAAGGATTAATACTATGTCGGAAAAACACCTTCGCAAGTAAAGCATTGGTTCAGACCAAATTTGAAAATCATAATTTATTGTGAGTCAATTAAAAGATAGATATAAATATTAGGTATGCTATCGCGGACTTTTTATAGAACTTTTTGAGAGGAACAATTCCACATTCATTGTTTTCGTATAACTTAACTAGGTATTTACGCAGCGCACGCCACGTAAGCTCTCAAAAGAGACGATTTTTGCGACTTAGTTCACATTATTGCAATTTTAGTAAGAAACTCTAATTTTTTGAAAATGAAATATAACTTATGTTACTCGCTGTTAATGTAGCTTTCTATAGGTGAAAGAATTTTTAAAATCGGTGACTAGTTTTTAAGTTTATCCATTACAAACAAACAAACAAATCTTTCCTCTTTATAATATCAGTTAAGATTATTTCACATGGAGAATAAATTAATCATTAAGTCATCTTGGAAAAGTTAGCCATTGAAACGTAGTTGTTTATTACTGAAGTCAATTCCAAAAAAATATTATTTCGACCGTGCCGGGGATCACACCCGCAGCCCTATTCTCTAACTCAGTGGCTATCAAAAAATGCAAATCACTGACATAAATTTTTTATACATTGAAGGTTTGCTATGAAATAAAATATAAGTTTTCATAGCAAACCTTCAATGGATAAAAAATTGATGTCAGTGGCTTTCACTCTTTGATAGCCACTGAGTTACAGAATAAGGGGGCCGGTTTCAATCATAATCTAAACGCAGTGCCAATTTCGACCAGCTTGGCAACTACTTTACATCGAGGATATGTTCACACATTAAACGCAAATTCATCCCCTTTAAGTATGTTTATATACCTCCATGATGCCCGCGACTTCACCCGACCTTTGCCTGCCTTTGCCTGCCTGCCTTTGCCTGTCTCCGGGATATAACCAAATTTCGTCATCGTGATAAGGTAAATGAGGTGATAATAAGGTGATAAGGAAAGGTGTCCTTCCAGCCAAATTTCGAGACAGAAGACAAATACACTTTCGCATTTATAATAATATTGTAATTAATTAATATTTTAATGAGTACTAAAATTAACTAAAATAAGTATGGAAGTATGGATCCACTTTTTGTACCTAGCTGTTAGTTTTTCAAACAAAAGAAACTGGAAACTTATTTGTGAATGTTTTCGCCTCGACGACAATGATAAATGCAGCCGGTTATTTTAATTATAACTGGCAGCCTGCAGACGCGGCACGTTTGACAGCTCCCAACAGTTTGATTGGTATATTGATGGTCGGAACTGAATTGAATGAATGAACGAGCCATGTTCGAGGGAAATCATACTTTCAGACCAATGAAATGTTGTCAATAAATAACAAAGGAGTTCACATTTATTTTGCATTCCAATTTTACAGTTATTCTTTTGAGTAATTAATACATAATATCAACAGCTACAGTTAGTATCGCAATATTTCAATCCCGGTTGGGCACAGTAAATCATTGATGTAGTAGAGAGACTTGCAAAGTCATTTATTTTATAATAGGCTTTAACGATACAAATATTTTGAGAGAGTTAACAAACACACTAATATTAATAATAATAATATTTTAATACTAATAACATTAAAATATAATATTATTAATATTATCACAAATCAACTAATTGCTGGTATGCTAAATATACGTGTAAAAAATGTAATACCAAAGGTCATCTGCGTAAGATGTGTAATAAGGTCAATTACGTAGATGAGAAAGATCAAAGCGAGATTGATGGTGAGTTTTGACTGAGATAGTCATGGTAGATGGAGTTCATTTAGAATTAGAAATTGATAGTGAATCAGCTGTTACTGCCATTTCCGAAAAGACGTATCATAAACATTTCAATCATGTGCCATTGTCACCTACAACGAAGCGTTTATTAATAAAAAATATTCGAAAAAATATTCACGATATCTACGAAAGAAAACACAATGCTATAGGTTACCCGTTATACAGATTACTGATTATACAAACGATGTCGCATAGTTGCAGCAGCATGTAACCGATTAGTCCATCGGATACTACTGGAACAATTACATTACGCCGCAAAGGAGAAGGGAGGAGTATATTTAGTCAGTGGACACAGGGCAGAGCATTATTTTAACACGCTACTGTAAACAACATGCTATCCTGTGGGATCTATTAGATTTTCCGGGACATAAAGTAGCCTATGTTACTTTCCAAGATCTAGACTATACTATCAGACTGTGTGAAAGTCTCCGGGAAACTGTTTGTTTTAAGTAAATAGTAGCCTATGTCACTCTCCAGGTCCTCAATTAATATACCCATGCAAAAATCACGTCGATCCGTTGCGCTATTGCCGCCTTATTGAAGAACAAACATGAGAAAAATAGCATACTATCCCGTAGGAACTGTAGTGTTCCCGCGATAAAAAGTAGCCTATGTCACTCTCCAGAACATCAACGTATGTGAAATGCGACGCAGCATTTCACATGGCGGCATCTTAGCTCGATCTGGAATTTAGGATTGCAGAGGGGCTTGGTTTGTGACATCGTAGTTTAACCTCAAGTTTTATAAAGTTTTGCGATTGTTTCCTTGCAAGTTTAGCTGATTCTAGTAGGTATGTAATTGCATGGCAGAGTTAGTATTTTTAATGAGTACTTTCAAAAAAATATTTATTGTGTGTTTTAAATAACTAATGACAGACTTTTTATGTACATGTCATGATAGGTTTAACAGCTGAAAATAATATTTTCAACGTTTTTGGTCGAAAATATAGTCCACCCGTGCGAAGCCGGCTCATCTAGATATTATGTTTTTTGTATTCCACTAGGAGGTTGGCCCTTAACTGCGATCTCACCTGATTGTAAGTGACGATGCAGTCTAAGATGGTAGCGGGCTAACCCGAGGGGTACGGCACTTATATTTAACCCATAACCCTTCTCGGTTTCTACGTGGCATCGTACCGGAACGCTAAATCACTTGGCGGTACGTCTTTGCCGGTAGGGTGGTAACTAGCCACGGCCAAATAGCCTCCCACCACACCAGACCGGAGAAAAGTCAGAAATTATAAATTCCCACCCTGCCAGGTATCGAACCTGAGTCCTCCCACTATAAGAACGCAGCGTTCACCACTGCGCCAGAGCGGTCGTCTAACTTAATTTTTTGTTGCATTCGTGAATATGTCAAACTAGCTGATGCCCGCGATTTGATCCACCTATAGTTAAGGTTTTTTGATTCCCGGAAGCCGTTAATTTTCTGGGATAAAATGTAGCCTATGTCACTAATACTCAAGGTCCTCAACTATGCCCATGCAAAAATATCACGTCGATCTGTTGCTGTGTCGCAGCGTGATTGATAGACAAACCAACAACCAAACACATTTTCGCATTTATACTTAACTAGCTTTTGCTAACGTTAAGTTCGATTTTCGTACAAACTTCAAACCCCTATTTTACCCCCTTAGGGGTTGAATTTTCAAAAATCCTTTCTTAGCGTCAGAAAAGCTGTCGGTATGCCAAATTTCAGCCCGATCCATTCAGTAGTTTGAGCTGTGCGTTGATACATTAGTCAGTCAGTCACCGTTCCCTTTTATATATTTAGAAGATATTAGTTCATGACACTCGTAATACCATTGTGTGAATAGTAAACCTCGGCGCATTCCTATCGGGACGTGTATATTTACCAGTGAAAGGAGTAAAATGAAAAGTAGACGAGGGTCCCATAAATAATTGAAGGCCTCGATATCGTCCCTGGACGCAGCCGGGGGCTTCAGGAGGGAGCCATCGTTCACCGCGCCCTCCCCGGTACTGAATTATTCTGCCATAACACACTTGTTATAGACGTTTCTCGAGGAGTGATACTTTTATGATTTACTCCAACTTTTATTGGCACTTAAAGGAGAGTATGCGATTTATTTCCCGTTTAATATGAGGAGAGTATATCAATTTTTGGAACTCTCTTGAGTTTGCGTCTACGTATGTCGTTCGACGATTTTTGGGGCGTTTCCGTTTTCGATTCCAATAAATCGGCGTCTTACCAGAAACCTGGGACCCGTTATAGCTTAGTGGTAACTTTGATCTCCTTTTCTTATTTTGAAGTGAAAACTTCTTTAGGTGCGTTGAGCACTTTTTGGTAAATTATATTGAAGTGTAAAACTTTTTTAGGCACGTTGAGCACTTTTTGGTAGGAACTAGGAAGTAAAAATGTAGATTCGCGTGACCGTGACCGAAATGCTCGCGTGACCGACATGCTCACGTGACCCATATGCTCGCGAACAGAGACATGCTCACAATCTATAAATATACTAGGTACATTCGAAATTAAACTTTAATGCCACAGTGTTAAGGTTTATATTTTAATAATTTGAATTAAAATTTAAAAAAAAAATCAAAAAAAAATTGTCTGTCCCTATGACTGCTAATTTTTTATTATAGACTAGCGCTTGACTGCAATCAGACTTGCTGGAAGTAGTGATGCTGCCTAAGGTGGAGCGGGCTTGCCTATTATTCGGTAGTTTGGGTTTCTTTATCCCCTACAAGTTAGCCCTTGACTGCAATCTCACCTGATGGTAAGTGATGATGTCTAGGATGATAGCGGGCTAATCTGTTATGGGTGCGGCAGCCATATTAAACCCATACCCCTAATCGGTTTCTACATGGCATCGAATAATAATCGTGGCACGACTTTGCCAGCAGGGTGGTAACTTACTACGGCCGAAGCCTCCCACCAGGCCAGATCAGAAAAAGTCAGAAATTATAAATTCCTAAATTGAACCGGCCAGGGATCAAACCCGGGACCTCCTACGTTAAGACAACAGGGCTTACCACTGCGCCAGTGAGTGCGCTACATCGTTAAACGAGGTCAGGCATCTCTTACTTTTCCAGTGAAATACATTTTAAGCTCTTGCTTGGACGGTGAACGAATAAAATACTGAGGAAACTTGCATGCCTGAAAGTTTTCCATTTTACGACAGTGTATGCGATTCACTCGACGCGACGATTCAAAAGCACTTGTAAAAGTTTATTGGAATAAAAACTGCTTAAATTTTGAGTTTGCGTCTTCACCTTATAACCTTGGCCAAAGTGGTTGAATAAGGGCTAATCCTTTCTCACTCTGAGGGGAGAGGGAGACCCATGCTCAGTAGTGAGCCGGCGATGGGAAAATGATGACTACAGACTGAACCCTAGGTACCACGCGGTTCTGAATCGCACTTGCCCAGTTTCTCTACAAGTATATAATAATATAATATGTTTGTATGTATATATTTGAATGTAAAGTTCAAATCTTGAGCTGAATTTGGGACAGTTCGCTTATCTCACTAACCAATTGGGCTCCACCAGAAAACATAAAACATAAACATTGAAAGAACATGCACAGGGTAATTTTTTTAAATATCTTTATAGGGCTTTTATACAATAATAATATGTTTATGACAGTTCTATCAATATACTTATCCTAATCAAACAAGTAATTATTTCTAACTAGCTGATGTCCGCGACTTCGGCCGCGTGTTTAAGTCTTTTTGATTTTGATTCGGGAACACCTTAATTTTTCGGGATTAAAAGTAGCCTATGTCACTCTCCAGGTTCTCAACTATAGTGGGGTATACTATAGATATATTTATACCTATGCCAAAAAACATGTCAATCCGTTGCTCCGTTGCGGCGTGATTGAAGGACAAACCAATAAATCTACAAACACTCACACTTTCGCATTTATAATATTAACTATATATATTATGTAATGTAACAAAAATTACTAACTAAACAACAGTTAACTTAAATGTTTCACGTACTTCCTTATCTATTTTGAACACTAATTTAAAAATAATTCTAACTGAAAATTAATTCGGTTCTGCTAAAATGCTATTTAAGACTCCAATGTCATATTTTTTAAATTTCAATAGTGACAAAGCATTTACATAAACTCATACCATAAACTTATCACACGACAAATAATTTAGGGTCAACCAATCTCATGAAAAAATTTCTACCAGAAGCCCCAGAATGTGAGAACAGTGAAACAGCAAAATTGGCTATTTGACAGTTGTAACGATAAAATATAAAATATGTTATTTAGGGTAGCTCAAAGGTTAACAATTATTATACCATATCTTTTTTGCATTAAATTAAATTGTTAATATTTTATTTTTGCAAAATAAATTTGGGTTTTTTAATCTGTGGATTGCAAGACCCGAAACGCGAACGCCATTGATTTAGCATCGTGTGACGTCACATCTCAAAAACAATCGCACGGAACTCTTATACTCCTAGCGAAACAAACGTCGGGTGTTACTTAGTAGTATTCGTTTTGTTGAGAAAATTTATATAAAATATTTCGATTTGAGCTTGTGAAAGGTTTTACGAAATGGAGTCAGGCTATTCTAAAGCCGATAGTGCAAACCTGCCTAAAGTCGATTAAATTATGGTCGCAAATTTCTTTGCATGTAATCCCGACTTTTGCTCTGCCGAGTTTCGGAATGCAAAAACTTCTGTGTAAGTACCGAAATAAACAAAGTAATATTACTAAGGTCTCGTGTTTCAGACCTAAGAAAGTACTGCTGTAAAGTGACAGAAAAATAATTTATTTTAATTTTATGTTATATTTTATGAAGAAAATGTTAGGTCAGGTTTAATTCATTTTTGCTAGATCTGATTTCTTCTTGATAATAACATCAAAGTGGTCTTCACAAAGTAATATCGCACATATATATCCGATTTAAATTCCGGGTCTCGGCAGATTAACTGTAACCACTGCTTTCGACGTTTATGACTTAATATTGTAGGAATGTGTTTATACAATTTGTCAGGATATTAATTAATTATTATTTATAGTATTTCTACACACGTCTTATAGCTTGTAATTTTCACAATTGAAAAAACTTTCCACTCAAATTACTTATGACTTGGCGAGCGTCGTAGTTAGCTTTATTTTATTTTGTGCTATGACGTCACAGCTAGCAAATGTCACGTGACCGGCTGTTTTCGCGCGAATTTAAAATTAATGTATTAAAAATGTATTTTTTCCTAATAACTAACGCTTTTTTTGAAAAAAAGATAATTGTAAGAGGTATAAAATGAACCCACGTACATTTTTAAGTATTTTTCCGAAAACTGTCAAATAGCCAATTCTGGATTAAGTCTTTTTGTCAGCCCTAACGCAGACTACGGTCTATTTGTGCTGCAATTTACAAACGCCAGCCTGTGTTTTAGTCTAGTGCTTTGGTCTGCAAAATTGTGGTGTAATTTTAGATTTTTTTAAAGGCATTAAATTAAATAAATATAAATAAATAGTCATCGTGTGCAGTCTTTTTTAGAAATACAATTATAATACAATAGTGATACAATACTATGATAATTATAATACAGCAACACTGAAGGGACTCCGCATTTTATGGTGTTATTGACAGCTGTCGTTAAATGGAGAGAAGAAAAATCAATATTAATTTAATATTATAGTATTATTTAGTAATTAAGTATAAAATTTACAACGTATAGATAGGTAATGCCAACCTAAGGAAAGTCTAGTTGCCGAGATAAACATGTGCAAGGTAATCACAATAAACAAAAGAAACGTTAAATGGAGTTTACACTGTATTTGTTGTAGGTATATCTTGTTGTCACAAATCAGTTAAAAAAGATTACGTCTTGTTGATCTTTTATTGTATTGTTTTCAAATTTTGTATTAAAGTTTCTGAGGTTTCCTATGTCACGTCACTGTCACCCCGGAGCGTTGCTCTGTCTACACGCCTTCGTGGTACGACTGGCAGGAAAGAACGTATCTTCACGGACTGTGGTACTAGTATGTTTGGGGTGTACGGTTTGTATGGGTGGTCAGTAGCTGGCGGCTACAATGGTGTGTGTTATGTGCAAAAAGCGATGATAATGACAGAGAGCATCGGCGCAAAGGGCGCGGGCACACTACCTACGCGGACGGAATAACGATGTGTGGCAGACTTACGAAGTTCTTAGACCAGGATTATTGACGACCTCCCTGGCGCGCTGTAGTCTTATGGGATTTCCTAGGTTAGGTTCCTGATATAGGTAATTTCGGTATTTATAAATATAAATAACTAGCTGATGCCCGTGACTTCGTCTGCGTGGATTGAGGTATTTTGGTTCCCGCGGCAACTCTTTAATTTTCTGGGATTAAAAGTAACCTATGTGTTATTCCAGACTATAATCTACCTCTGTGCAAAATTTCATCCAGATCTGTTCAGCCAATCTTGCGTGATTGAGTAACAAACATCCATCCATCCATCCATCCATCAAAACTTTCGCATTTATAATATTATGTATAGAAGTATAAATTTGATATATCTGGTCTAATGCAAATAATGCTTATTATATAGATCCTACGACATATTTTGTAGAATATTTTATTGTATTGTACGATACCGATCTGACTTTCGTAAGCACTTAAAAATATAAATAGGTACCAAACCGTAATGTAGGTCAAAATAAGTATAAAGAGAGCTAAACTTCGAAAACTATCTTCGTTGGTTTCCGTCGTACTATGTTGGCAATTGGCATAGCTACAATAAGTGAAGGACCGTTCTGGCACCTAATAGGTCTATATTGATACTTTTGCTTAATATCGCGGCAGTCAGTGGCGAGGGGAGGCGCGGGCGCGTCGGACACACGTCGCAAGCTCCGGGTCACGTGCGGCGGCCAAATTACCGCACTCACTCTTATTGTGAGCGAATATGAACGTAAGTGTGCGCTCACACTTACGTTCATATTTCTATATTGTACGTGTATTTCAGCTTGAACATCAAACGTCTGATGTTCAAGCTAAAAATATACTAGCGTATCGTGTTGTGTCGTGACGCGTCAGAAGAATTTATTATTATAAGTCACAGTACAAAGAAGCGTTTTGCCGTCTCTCTAACTATTCTAAATATATGACACCATTTGCCTTCTGACGCGCAACGATAAAGTAAGGTCCTCAACTAAATCCATTCGAAAAATCAGGTCGTTCCGTTGCTTTGCTTCTTTATGAATTAAACACAACCAACAAACAAAATGATTATCACATTTAGGTATAATATTTAGCACCTTTGGAAGTATGGATAACCATTTCGTTTGTTACTCAATTGACTAATGTCTCAAGTGTGTACATTCTCTAAGGGCAACTGTGGAAATAAAATTTTATAGCACTCCTCGGGTTCGAGTGACCGATTGTATGACTTCGTCCGCACGCATGTTAAGTAGATTATTTTAGCAAGACAGACAACAGTTGCGCCAAACATTAGGACACAAGTCCCATAGACGGAGTGAAGTGGTGCCAAAGTCCAGCTTAAATTTTTTATCAACTTAAACTCAACTTAATAACTTAGACATAGGATTGAAATTTGTATAAAGACTCTCGCCTATCAATATCATCGGGATCAATTGGTAAACTCCGCTTCTACTCACCACACCTTTACTCGACTCGACTCGTCGCCATTAGTAACTAATAGTTGTCGGCGCTGGCCCAAGCTTCTACGCCTGTACCTTAATAAGAGTGGAAGGATGAAAACTACTGTAGTAATAATAATAAAGTAGTATTTTTAAGGATAAATAGAGGAAAACTGTTTTTAGTAACTGTAGAAATAGTAGCCTAGAAAATAAAGATAGATTAGAAATTCGGGTTTTATAACAACAATAATATTGGACACTTTCTCTGTGTAGCAGTCCTCATCACTGAGGGTTGTGACACCTTTTTATTAATCACAGTAGGAGTTTTCTAAAGATAATAACGCGGTGGGCTCCCACTTCCCACGTTCTACTGCATAAAGCTCGACTAAGAGTAGGTATTTCAACTTTTAGGTTTGTAACCATTGATGTAGAATCTTAGATGTTTGTAACGATTAATTATCAGAAATTAATTATTCATATGTAGTACATTTGAAACCATAAATAAATTTACATTTATTTACCAATCTGTACTTATTTCTTTAAATATGTCGTCCGAATAAACTTGAAAAACTAAGATAGGTACAAAGATACTTTAACGAAGTAAAATGAAACAATACAATGATTTGTCTAATTCCACCCTTAACTACCTTAAATCGCAGAATATTTCAGCCAAAAAACCTTAACTTTCATTTAATATCACCCCACGAGCAAACATAAAACAACCGCAAATAAAATTCCCAAAATATAATAAAATAAAACAAAATTCTACTAATTCACACGAGCGTAAAGCGATTGAATTCAAGTAATTTACGAGTTAAATCAAAAAATATGTCTCCCAAACCCCTCTGTCACAGATGGCTACACAATAATATTGAGTCCCCTGCGAGGGGCCACTTATTTTATAAAGTTTGAATAAGCCTTTAAAAGCTAAGAGGCCTGCGTCGTTTCGCCCCGGTCTCCCCGCGAGGGTCGAGGGTAGCTGAATACTTTTTAAAGATTTTAGTTTTTCTTTTTTGCCTCGACATGTTTGCGCTTGACCGCGACCTCACCATTAATGATGGTGCAGTCTTCTCATTTACCTAAATAGGCTTTTTTTTCAGAATGGGCTTGTGGTTGACGACTATGATGCTTAATACAAAGCAGTAAGGTCTAGGTTGGAGCGATATAGCATAGAAGATGCCGAAGTGTTTACTATAGTCCGAATTATGGAGAACTCTCAGGTATGCAGGTTCCCTCACGATATATTCCTGCACCGTTAGAGCAATACACATAATTTTTTTTAAATCTGAAAAGCTAGAGGTTTGTGTCCTGGGATCGAACCTACGCCTCCCCTTGAGCCCGAAGTCTTAACCACTACGCTATATCTGCTGCTAAGCCATATTAATTCGATAATAAATTAATTTACTTCCATTCTACTGCTCTAATGTTATCGTACACAATAAAAAGTTTCCGTCACCATAATTTGGGCACATATTGTGCAGGAGGGAATTAACCCCTTTTAAAGTCACTATTCGACACACATGCGGGATCGGAGTTTAATATTTTGAAATTGAATTTTTATTGCTAAGAATAAAGTTCTAGTCCCACTACAGAGTGGCAACTATTATTTGTACAATTATGTCGTAGTGCATCTCCGTTCTACGTCGCTTAGGTGGGCCCAGCTCCATACAAACTAGTACAAAGAATATTTGCCGCTACGTGGTGCGCCGCGCCTTGCATCTGTAGAGGGGCCAGACTTGAATACTTACTTTAAAAATACCTACGTCTCTCTGTGTAAGTGCAGACGTAGTTCTTCTACGGATCTCCTAATTTCTGATTTGATCTCGTAAAGAAACTGCGAGCATTGCTCTCTCCATCACCTCTTCTCTCTGAGTGACCGTGAGCTCCCTCACGAGGCTCATAGATAGCAAGTAGCAACCATGACTTGGATTCATACCTATATCTATCATGCAACACGCACTTTTCGAAAACTTTGGTCTACAGGCACTGAGGAATCTTGGACGAGAAACTGCCCACCCGAGTTGGATTCGGCGGCAAAGAACTTAAGTAACATAGCTTGATATGACATGACATGCGAAGCGGAAGTGAACATGCGACACAACTAAGTCTAAGCGGGTAAATTTGCTAATGGTATAGGTAGGTATGGCAGTCTTATTAAACCTGTAGGTACCTCTTATCCTACTGAAAAGCTAGATCGTATTGACGGCACGTCGTAACTAGCCACGGCTGACGCCTCCCACCAGACCAGACCAAAGAAAATTCTGAAATTATAAATTTACCATGCTGGATATTGAACCCGGGACCGCCCGTTTGGCGCTCACCACTGCGCCGGGGAGGTCGTCAAAAGTATAAACAGTGGCAAAATGTAAACGAAGTTCCATACACAAATTATTCGCGTACAAACTAACTACCAATTATATAATTATGCCACCATTTTATATTCAGCACCGAATACTGTAGGCGAATTATGCATATTAATTACAATCCGTTCCAATGATAATATACCACATTCCGTAAATAATAAGGTGTAAAATCGAATTGTTGTATTTTATAGGAAGATTGGTGTAGTGATCTATCGTACAGGTCTAATAGGTAGTTATTTACTAGGGGTTGAAACCTAAATTGGTACCTACTCATATTATAAATGGTGTGTGCAACAACTGTTATTTTCCCGTCGGATGCCTTTGTTTTGGATACCGTGTGAATTTATTTATCAAGTTGTGAAACTGCGTTGTGTATTAACCAGATAAAGTAGTTTTTTTACCCGAAAAGCAGAAAGGAGGGTTAAGATTTTGACCGGTATAATATGTATGTTCATCAGTTGTTCCATCATCGACTTCTAAACTACTTAACATAATTTGACAAATGAGATATCTTACCACGAATAGCTTTTATGTACCTTCAAGGCAAGAATGAATAGGCATCTTCTAGGCGAGCGCGCTCCAACCTAGACCTCATCATTGCTATGTATTAAGCGCGATTGTCGGCAATCGCACGACTATTTTGCAATAAAATTAAAAAATAAATCGTTGGAACTTGGAAGCTTTTTTTTAAATATATTTAAGATGAGAATTTTTTTTCTTGTTTCATAATTTTCAGGTTTTATTTCTATAACTTACTTTGTAGGGTCACACCACGGTCACACATACCTACATGCTGACGTAAACATGACGCGGCCACGTTAGCCAATCACGTGCCGCTGCCTGAATCACAATGACGAAGTTCTTTCGGAATTGTACTACATAAGTATAGAAATTTCAACCTACAACAGTTGGCCCAGCTGAGATCCCCGAGCATGACACCGGTTCGGAGGAAGATCTTCCTATTGCCTC
Organism: Erebia aethiops; assembly: GCA_923060345.2. NCBI lineage: Eukaryota > Metazoa > Arthropoda > Insecta > Lepidoptera > Nymphalidae > Erebia > Erebia aethiops. Next base: position 19,441,968 of record OV281079.1, on the reverse strand, counting down.
GGGAGCACACACCATAAGCTCCCGACAACTTTTTATTGTAATCTTCTACAAGTTTAACTTTGACTGTAGTATCACCCGCTGCTAAGTTATGATGCAATCTAAGATATAGCGGGCTTACCATTTAAAGGTATACCAGTTATAGGTACCTACTAAACCCATACCTACTCCTAACCAGTTTGAGTACCTACACCTAAATCACTTGGCGGCCCTGCTCGCCTTTGTCAGTTGGGCAGTAACTAACCCGCACCAGATCAAACAGGAGAAAAATCTGAAATATGTAATGAATTCCAAAATTGACCCTGCCGAGGATCGAATCCCCGATCTTCCACTTACAAGACCAAGACAATCAGACTTGGTCCCACTGGTGGGGCAAAGTCAACCATTCATTTAAAGGGTTTAGACATCAGATGCCAATTAGTGCAATGTCAAACAACTAAACAGTAGGTATACTTTCAACCATAAGGTTTTAAACGTGAACAAAGTTTTCAAATGAGTACGACAAAATTGCGGCGAAATTCGTCGCCAGCTCTCCGACTAATCGCATCGCCCCGCTGCCGCCGTCGCCCCGCCGCCGCCGATTTAAGTCATAAAAAGCACATTGCAAGTCGGTTTTGTTTTTTTCAATGTCCTATTATTACTATACAGCCGCGACTGGACGACCCAAACAGCTTTTATTGTTATTGTAAAACTCACAATCCATTATTAATTATTACCGACATCATTAATCTACTAATCTATTAAAGGATACTCGATAAGAATCTCATTTAACGTATTGAATGAAGAGTGTCCATAGTGGACTTGAGATAGGTTTAAATTACCCCACACGACCAGGTTACACGTCTCGCTGATGTGCATCCTAAATTCAACTTAATTAACTTTTGAAACAGAGTTTGAATTACAGTAGTTTGATTTCTGATGTAAGATGTTTTGGAAGGTGTAAAATGCAGTCTGATTTATTACAGGTTGGTGTTTAAACGACAAATGCATCGGAACAGATAGGAGCGACATGTCGGACATTGGAGGACCGATGTCTACCTATATTACGTACACCGTATTATCAACACGGGACACGTCGAAAGATATGGATAATTATTCGCGAGGATTATCATTTTTTTATCCGGCAAAACGTGTATGTCTTTGGAAATATTTTCACCTTTTAAACGGTTTTTATTGGATCGTCTTAATTATTTATTATTAATTAAATCATACCCGCGAGGATTTAGAGTTTTATGTTAACAAAATGCGTGATTATTCGGGATAAAAAGTCGCCTGTCTCGTTCCCCGGGGTGCAAGCTATCGTTATACCAAATTAGATCAATATGGGTCAAACAGTTGGGCTGTGAAAACGTAATAGCCAGACGGACGGACGGATAAACAGACATACTTTCGTAATAATTATAACATCAATCATTATTTAGTTGAGTTTGCCGATTACAAATACAAAACAGTTTCTAGTTGCGAAATTATTATAGCATCAATAAATACTTATACATTCAAAGGTTTCAGAAGTACAAAAATATATAATATTTGTATGTATGAAATATATTATATTCTTGTAGTATATAACCTACCTGTGTGATGCCAGTATTATTCTATTTTTTTTTCCGCATGGACTGAGGTTTTTTTAGTTCCAAACCATCCATCCAAACTATCGCATTTAAAATATTAGACTAGAATCACTGAGTAGAGAAAGGATTCTGAAGGATAGCTAGATAATACATAAATTAAAGAAAAACAAAGTTGACCTAAATTTAGAATAATGACGTAACTAAATCCGCAGATATTTCAACTTCCCAAAACATTAAGAGATCCATAAGGCCCCTAATCTCATGTGTACCCGACATACCCAAAGACCGGATGAGGTTATTCTTTAAGACATAATCTTTACAACAAAATTGTGATCAGATCTCGCACTAACGAACCAGGAGAACATATAGATCGAAGTAGCGTAGATATAAAATCTGGACGTCTATCAATCTTTTCAAATGGTGGTCATTTAGAACTCTGAGTTTGAGGTAATAGGGTTGATGCCTATGTCAAAAATAAATTATTTCTTGCTGATGTGTTGCTGATTAATAAATAGATGTTACAAAAGACCTAAAATTCACATAATTGGTTAGTTTTAAGTTCCATTTAAAACTATAGATTAAAAGTAAAAAGTGCATTAAAATTTGATGACCACAACTATGCATTTCCATACTATAAGCGCGTTTTTAAGTTTGATGATTTGATTGGCTTATCATCATCCCTATTGTTTATTATAAATCTATAATAACAACAAAGAACTGTTTAGGAATTATATAACGTATTTAACCCATTCAGGATAATAAAAATAGATTTAAGATTACAGTCTTTACTCTTACGATTACAGTCACTCGAGAGATTAGGATATGGAATGTTGTCATCCTAATAGCATCTGGATATGATAGGGGGGCTGGTTCTGTTGTACACAATCTCTAAACTAAAATGACAGCATTAAAAATATTGCTAACCCTTTCATAATATTTCCTGCGCAAAGGGACAGAACTAAATTTAAATCTGTCATTATAGTTTAGTTTAGAGATTGTGTTATACAGAATTGGCCTCAGTAGGTATCTCCTTAAACTGTGATAATATTAAAATATTTTTTGGGAATAGCCACTTCAGTGGGAAAAAAAATAAAAGAGCAGTAATACAACCATGATTTATGCAACGGAATACTTCCAGCGGTACTTTATTTCCCTGTTTAAACTTCAACCATCGCTAATTGGATATTTTCGAGAGCACGTTACAATATAAATCGACGCGATGCAAACAATGCGTGCGCTTTACGGCTGTGGCTAATTAACTGCCATTGCGGCAATTTATTTGGTTACTTTCGTCGCGGCCACGGATTTTATGTATTAATAATAATAATATTCAAGTTTCATGAACATAAAATAAAATGCAATAAAATTTATTATTCCTTACACACCGTTACTAGTACATTTACCTTGTGCTTAACACCTACACTACACTTTGTTGTTCACATTTTTTTTATTCATATTTTATTTATGTAAATAAATTTTTTATAAGAATACAATAAATTGTTTTAGGTAATTTACAAAAAAAATATTCATGTACTTACATAATAATATACCTGGCTTACTTTTTTTTAATTCACTACAAGTTAGCCCTTGACTGCGATATTACAAGATGGTAAGTCATGATGCAGTCTTGGTATCGGACTAACCTGTTAATTAACTAGGGCACGCAATTCTAACTTGTTGGAATTATGTGCTTTTAAGAAATTAAATATCAGCTGATCTAACGGTAAAGGAATACATCGTGGAAACCTGCATTCCTGAGAGTTTCGTATAATTTTCTCAAAGGTGTGTAAAACTACCAATCTGCACTTGGCCAGTGTGGTGGACTATGACCAAACCCTTCTCATTCTCACTTGTGTTCAGTAAGTAGATACAATACTCACAATGGATAAAAAAATGTCTGGATACAAATATAGCGCGCGTGCACTTTTATATTAAGGGGCTGCATAGTCTAGTTGTACATGCAAAACCAATTTTCCATACGACAACATTTCCCGCTGACGTTTTGCCCTGTCTCGTACCCTTACTTTAAGTTTAATTCCATTTATCGTTTAAGCATTCAATGACATTAGCGTAAAAGTAAAATTGTCCAAACAACAATGAACAAATTAGAATTGATTTAGAGCTCAATTTCGTACCTATATGCATTCATATACGTGTACGTATAGTCGTATACTATACGTTTCCAAATTGAAATCGTTTGTACTGAATTTGTGACTTCAGAATTTTTCCATGCGATTTGAACATTTCTTGGAGACATGCGAGAACTGAAGTAATCAAGAATATCATTTGAAATACGATACCTACAGAAAAATAACTTGATTAGAATCTTAATTTGATTGTTTTACACCTGTACTGAAAATTTCGTTCTTATATGCCGAGCTATTTAATAGAAAAAGCCTTCTTGCTCTGTTATTCTTCATGAATTTGCAATTTTTTCTATCGAGAAAATTTCGTCCAATCATGTTTGACTTTGATCCGATACTTGATAATATACCTAATCGTATAAAATATTAATTCAAAATTTTTCGATATAAGTACGCGTTACAAACTTATATCGATTTTAGAATTGACGAAAACGGAGTAGGCCCCGTCAAGGGTCTTTGGGTCTACTGTACTTTGAAGCTAGTGCCATCGAATTCATAAACGATCAATCGAATTAAAACATAAAGACTAAGCGTACAGTCTGTATAGTGAATTGAAAACCGGAATTCGTGTAGGAAGAAAGTCTAAAATTTCGCGTAATAATCGGGAAGTTTGGTCCCTAAAGCTTAAGCTTTTATTTAGGTACTCTGTACCAGAAGTGCACACCTTTATATCGCGCTGCACACACTAGCGCGACAGGATAGGACGACGAAGTTTCGCGCTGATTTTGTCCTGACCAAAAGGTAGTTTGGTGGGCAGTTATTGTTGCATAACAGATGTTATTATAACAGACTAGTGTAAAGTAGCCTATGTGTTATTCCAGACTATAATCTATCTCTGCGCCAAATTTCATTCAGATCCGTTCAGCCGTTCTGGCGTCATTGAGTCACAAACATCAATCCATCCATCCATCCAAACTTTCGCTTTTATAATATTAGTATCTAGATTTTTACATCATAAAACCGCAGAAATGCAGAAAACCGGTTTTTTCAAATCTTATATCAAAATATCTGTAAATATCAAGGTATAGGTACTCGTACAAAGATTCTCATATTGAAGTTTCGCATAACAATCGCGAAGTTTGGATCCCGACGAAGCTGGAACAGGCGAGTTAATCGCGGGTCTCCATCTTGGAAAAACTTTATCATACTGTCTTAATACTTATATCACCTACTACTAGGGCGGAATTCAAACGGGATAGCTTATCTGCAATTTCATTGCTTGGGATGAGTTTTGAGGGATTATCCATTACAATTTACAATTTAGTGTGTATGTGTGTTATGGGGGATGTGCCCTCATAATACACATACACACACACACGCACACATACCCGCACGCACTTGGCACTTAATTGTATAATTATGTAATCTTTTTGGCCTTATTTTAGTTTTAAGAGATAACTGTAAATTATATATGTAAAAACGCTGTTGCTTACAGACTAATAAACAAAATAAAAAAAAGGCATTTTCGAATATTAATTAATTTCATTACTAATATTTAAAAAAAAAATTCAAATACAAACCTTAAAACTAAGGCATTAAAGTTTAATTACGAATCTACTATATAAGACCTTTTGTCATAAGAAGAACGGTGTCGATCACCACTTCACTTATATTATTACTTTCACTTCAAAAATAAGTTAGCCCTTGACTGTGATCTCACCTGTGCTGATGCCTGATGGTAGCGGTGAGCGGGTTAGCCTATTCGGTTACTACACGGCTGCGTGCCGAAACGTAAATCGCTCGGCTACTGTTAGTTGTGGCAACAGCAACTATCAGCGCACTATAGATTGGTATGGGATGGGGATGTTGAGCTGTTAGCATGTCGAACGTCAAGGGTTCGATCCTCGGGCATGCACTTGTAACTTTTCCGAGTTATTTGCGTTTTAAGCAATAATTAAACATCACTTGCAGTCGTGACTTCAGGAACTGAATGAATTGAAGCGAAACCAAGAAGTAGTGAAAAATAATACCTATATCTTAAATCAAAGCATAGGGTTTTGATATAACAGAATGATATAAGAGATAATTATGATGTAAGATATGAACCGAGAAGAACGATTTAGTCTTCTGCATGAGATTAAGAGTCACGGCCATCAGAAATGAGGACTGTGATGCAGAGAAAATACTGGTTATTTTTTAGATGCTGTGGTGAGTTTACTCCTCAACTAAACGTTCAGCTCTTATAACAAAACGAATTGGGTGTTTGAAAATTAGTCAAATCAGTGTTTTTTTTTTCGAAAGTCAAAAGGCTTCACTAAACTAAAAAAAATGTAAGCAACTCTAAACTCAATTAGGTAAACTTTTTTTCGATGGAGTTGGCCCAAAAAATGCATAATTTACAAATCAATCTAATTTTAAAGCTTTAACAGTATTTCAATAAGAAGCATACCTTTTAATATTTCAATTTTCATGCAATTTATTGGCTGAATTGTCAGCAAAATGCAATTTGTATAGCTAGTTTGCGAACCACTTTAGAAGGACCGTTGTTGAAATTTGTATTTGCACTACCAACAGCCTCAGGCATTTAAGTTCTGAATATTCTCGGAAAGCAATATCACTTTTATAGAATCTAGTTTATGAAACGGTGGCTATAATATTTTGCTCGCTCGTTGCCTCAGCCTCGTTGGTTAGCATGTTCGACTGCAAATTACGATCCTGGAATGACGTGCCTACTGGGCCATTCGGTTTTTCTGCCAAGAAATTCTCAATACTATAGCCCGGAATTAGGAATATAGCGATATTTCACCCCTGTGCATCGGATAGCACGAAAAGTCACCAGTCCTGCCTCTACGGGCTTACTACCATCGCTTGAAGCTGTATTATTTGGAATTGGCGTTTTACATGACGTACCTTGACGTCCCTAAAATAAGGATTATAATTCTAAAACAAGAGCGTCAATAAGACTAAAATTACTAAGTACTGTAAACAATGGTAGTAAGCCCCCCGATCTCTCTGCTGTTGTGTCGGATTTTCCGTTCTACATGCTATAAGAGTAAGGGAAGAAAGAGATCACCCTCGTTTGCGAAAGTTTGGATGGATGTATGGATGGATATGGATTGATGGATGTTTGTTACTCAATCACACCAAAACGGCTGAACGGATCTGGGTTGTTTGAGATTGACATTATACTCTGGAATAACACATAGGCTACTTTTATCCCGAAAAATTAAAGAGTTTCCGCAAGAACCAAAACACCTCAAATGGGTTTTTGTAACTCAATCATGTCAGAACGGCCGAACGGATCTGGATGAAATTTGGCACAGAGATAGATTATAGTACCAAAACCTCAATCCAAGCGCACAAAGTCGCGGGCATCAGCTAGTTTAATTAAAAGGGATCCTTGTTTATTACGGATCCTTAAAAAACTGTTTCGGTTTGGGTCTGGCAATAAAAAGAGTTGCAGTTTGCATTTGTAGACTCCTGTTAGAGCCTATACACACGGCGTATTTTCTACGCGCAGACCACGCGATTCTAACGCAAATCATACGCGCACCTGTCGCAGTCAGAATCGGCGCAAACGTCTACATATTCAGACTGCTTTTGTATCGATACAAACGCGCAGATACGTCGATACAGACGCACTGTGGATGCACGTATGTCTTATTTAGGTACAGGTATTTGTGAGGGACGAGTGGCCTAGTTGTGACAACGCATATCAGTCGATTGCTATTTGATAGGCAACGTTGGACCGAAGTCGGTAACTGGATGGGTGATCGAATTTAGAGGTTCAAATTAGACCTTTTCGTTTCCTTCGTGCCTCGACGAGCACGTTAAGCCGTCGGTCCATGTTATTGTCACTAACATCTGATATTACCTAATTGTTACAAAAACCTTAGAGTTTAAATAGTTACTCTTAATCGAATCGTATGCGGCAGGACGTGGGAACCCACCGCATTATTATCCCAAAAAAACTCCTACCATTATGAGACTAATAGATAGGGGTCACGACCCTGAGTAATGAGGAATACGACGCAGAGAGACATTGTGTGGCCAATAAAATGCGCATAGAACCATAGAATCGTTAATAGGAACGCTATACAGACGCGCCGTCAGCGCGCGTAATGGGTGCGTCTGAATCCATACAAATGCTAAAATCTGCTTTTTGAACAGAAAAAGCGCCAGCATCGCGCGTTCGTGAAACGCGCGTGCGAAATTCGATGTGTGCATAGGCTCTTAGGTTTACGATGCGTCAATACCGAGGATATTTACTTCCTCTTAATTACCGGGTATTATGATTGTCTTTATGGGCGGCATGTTGCTTAGGGTCGGTGTTCATCACAGCCGCAATATCATTATACGGTCTTTTATCAACCTTTCAATTAGCCATATCTATTCGCTAGTCTAGATTGTGCGCTATATTAAGATGGTGTCAAAAACTGAGAAAATATTAATGAATTAATAGTTTTAATTTATTTTTACATAGACAATAAAGTAAAATTTAATTAAACTAGCTGATGCCGATTTCGCCGATTCGTCCGCGTGGATTGAAGTTTTTGGTTCCAGCAGGGTCTCTTTAATTTTCCGGGTAAAAATAGCTGTGTTATCCCAGACAATAATCTATCTCTTTGTCAAATTTAATCCAGATCCGTTAAGCCGTTCTGGTGTGATTTAGTAACAAACATCCATACATCCATCCATCCATACTTTCGCATTTATAATATTAGTATAGATAAAAACAATGTACAAACATACATCCATTAACTGGTAGTATCCAGCTTGGACCCAGTGTCTCCCTGCTCACGAATCCTACCACCATACAAATCGTTAACGAATCAACCAACGTAAAGCAAATGGAGTTGAATAAATATTTAAAAAACAAGTGCCAACCCTAACCCAGGTCCTTGGCTCATAATAAAATTGATGATCCAATAACAGCATTGCGAGATTGTGTTTGCGCATTTTACTTCAGTGGATTAATTAAAACGGATTAACAAGTTGTTATTAAAAACATTAGGGTTGTTAAAAAGGCACTATAAAACTCTCGAATGATGATGGTTTGAAAAAAATAAAAGAGAGTTAAATGTTAGATGACATGAGATACATTTTGTATGGACTAGCTGGACCGCCTTGGCTTGGCTCGGGTGTAATTTTTGAAAATTGGTGATGTGCTGTTATACCAAGATCAAAGGTAGGTACCACTATAATGAAAATGTCCTCTCGACCGAATTTCGGCCACGGCGGCCTATCTCCAGAGAGATAAGCCATCTGTCTAGGACATATTATAGTGCACAAGACATGTTTGCGCAAACACAGGTGCACTCTCTGTTCCTTTACTCTTATAACCGTCCGTGATAAGGAAAATCCGTCATATCTATGTACAAACCGGGATTAATCGTTTGTCATAATAAGCAATTCATTTGGTTATGAATGATAATTTTGTAAAAGGTTTTGAGTTTTGACTGAGGAGATTATAAAATATATTGTGGCCCAGATAAAACATTATAATGTGAAATTATAATATGACCAACTTAACAACTGTAAGATTTATATAACGATTATTATCAGATAGTAGTGATAACTAATAACAACCGGGACTGACGGCTTAACGTGCTCCGAGGTACGGAGGAAACAAAAAGGTCCAATTTGAACCTCCCATTTCGGTCACCCATCCAGTTAGCGACTTGGTTCAACGTTGCTTTACAATCGCAATCGAATGATATGCGTTTTCATAACTACGCCTCTCGTCTCTTGTTCACACATATCTATGCTTAAATGGCTGGTATACCTACATTTCTTAATAATTAAAAAAAAATCCTAGTTTCCCTACATTTCCGGTGACATGCAAAGACAACAAAGGTCGATGTTTGCACCCACTTATCTTATTATCAGCTTAATTGAAATCCATACAAGAATCGTTGAGATTGATCTAATCAAATGAGTCAGTAAAAAATAACGAACGGGTCCGAGTTGAAGAGATTCAAAAGGTAGAGCGGCTAAACGAAGCACGGACAGACGCCGTAATGGACGTTTATCTCTTAAAATTACGAGGACTGCACAGCGATAACAAAATAATAAATAAATAACTGGTCCCAAAATCCGATAAAAATTAAGAATTAATTGCGACATTCTTCTTAAATAAGACTTTGTAAATAAAGTTTTTTCTTGATTAAAGACATCATCAGTATATATACAAATAGATGGTGCTGTCGAATTTGCGTGATTTTTGTTTTATTTAGGTACCGTGGGTAGCAAGACATTCTTTAGTCGGGGATAAAAGTATTCGTCCTCCAGGTTAAATCTCTATAATATGCCGAATTTCGTCTAAATCTAAATCAATTATATTCATGAAATTAAAATCACTAATTAAAAGTAGCAGATAGACAAAAAGACAGACTCACTTTTGAATTTATACTAATATATTAGTTGAGGACCGCGACTTCGTTCGCATGGATTAAGGTTTTTTGGAACTCTATAATTTTCCGGGATAAAAAGTAGTATATGTGTTCCAGATTATAATCTATAATATTATGTGTACCAAATTTCATCCAGATCCGTTCAGCCGTTCTGGCGTGATTGAGTTACAAACATCCATCCATCCAAACTTTCGCATTTATAATATTAGTAAGATTAATTTAATATAGATGTCGTTTTGTCCTATCTATCACTTAGGTACACATCGTAGGTATCTTTGCCGCTTATGCATCTCGGTCAACGGACAAACTTTAAAAAGTTAAGTCCTTTTTCGAAAAGGAGGAAAAAAGGAGAATCCCTAATTGATGCGTCGTCTTTGTTTAGTTTAATTCTAACATGCTTTTCCCATTAAAGTGGTCAGAAATCGAGTTCGTGTTTGAGATAAGAGCGCCCTCTACTCCTTACACGTTATAATATTATAAAGTTGGGGCCGGCCCTCCGTGATTTTAACCCTGGTTTAACTCATGTTTAACTTTGATGATACACAAATTGTTTAGATATTATTTGAGTACGCTCACGTTAAAAATTAAAAAGGGTCAGAGAAACCTTATTATAAGACTGCCTGAAAAAAAGGAGTATATATTGTTTTCAGGGTCATTTCAGGGGTGGATGTATGTAATGTATGTATGTGAGTTTGTATATTCCACCATAACTTCTATACGCTTGAACCGATTTTGATAAATGAGGTATCGTTAAAATCCCTAGCTTATTCCGGGTGACATAGACTACTAAAATTTAAAAAAAATTGATGGGGTGACCATGGTCCCGCATTAAAAACTAAACTTGAAAAAAAATATTCGAAAATAAGATTAACTATATAATCATCATCTAGAAAATTGTGAGTAGATTCCAAAAATATATCATTTGATAAAAATGTGAGTAAGATTCCAAAGGTAATTAACGACTGTGGTATCGTTACGTAATAGCAGTGGTAGCCGTACGTCCATTCGAGGAGGATTTTTGCAATTGGACTAGGCAAACCTGAATGACGTATTCCAGTGTTCGGACTTTAAACTTTAAAGACTGTCATTCAGTGAGTTTCTTTATTCCAACATAACTTCTAAATGCCACAACAGAAATGGATGTTTGGAATATCTTTAGAATCCTTACATCATCCCAAGTTACACAGGCTATAATTATTTTGAAAAAAAAACCATCTGGCAAGGCGGTCGTATTTTTTAATTATTTAATACGGTGGCTGCTCGAATCAGTTTAACGAACCGTTGACAGTTAGTATCATTGAACTGACAAACGTTTTTCTGGATAAAACAACTAGCTGATGCCCGCGAGTTCATCCGCGTGGATTGAGGTTTTTGGTTCCCGCGGGAACTCTTTTATTTTCCGGAATAAAAATTAACCTATGTATTATCTATAATGTGTCTCTGTGTCAAATTTAATCCAAATCCATTCAGCTGTTTTTTATTGCGAGACAGGCTTGCGCTAGACGACATATGATGATGACAAAGCAAATAAATCACGTTCCGGCGTGATTGAGTATCAAACATTCATCCATCCATCCAAACTTTCGCATTTATTATATTAGTACCTTACTTCATAAGTAAATTATATAGTAAGTTCTTCGCGGGAAATACACAAAAAAAAATTGATACAGATAGATAACTAGTTTTTGATATGGCGAATCTTCGGTATCGGTATTATGTATCTTCGGTAGTGGATATCATCGCCCACCGCACAGAGCAAACAAGCGTACACAGACGGGCGTTCGGCTCCGTCGCGTTTTTACATTGTCGCGCGGTCCCCTGGGTGCCTGAGTATCGACTGTCGATGTGTTTGCGCTAAGTGCTTAAGTGCTTGCAGGGGATTGCGTTTCACTGATGAATAAGCAATGCAAATTTATTGGCATACACGTTTAAGTGGGTCTCATTACTCTCATAACAAAATTGTGGTTCTTACCTACATTAAAATGGCCTCGGACTGTCAAACACTCAGTGAACAGAATGAATGAAAAATATAGACTAGCAGTTAAATGCCAAAAATTGATATTGGTGCTAAAGTGTAACCTTAAAGTGCATCTGATATCAAACTTGTAGGACTTACCTACATTAAAATGGCCTCGGACTGTCAAACACTCAGTGAATAGAGTGAATGAAAAAGATAGACTAGCAATTAAATGCCAAAACTTGATATTGGTGCTAAAGTGTAACCTTAAAGTGCGTCTGATAGCAAACTTGTAGGACTTACCTCCATAAAATTGCCTCGGACTGTCAGACACTCAGTGAAAAGAGTGAATGAAAAAGATAGACTAGCAGTTAAATGCCAAAACTTGATATTGGTGCTAAAGTGTAACCTTAAAGTGCGTCTGATAGCAAACTTGCAGGACTTACCTACATTAAAATTGCCTCGGACTGTTAAACACTCAATGAACAGAGTGAATGAAAAGATAGACTAACAGTTAAATGCCAAAACATGATACCGAGGCTATAGTGTAACCATAATATAAACTTGTAGTATTAAATATTAAAATAGCCTCAGCCTGTTATACATTAAGAGAACAGAATAAGTGAATACGATAGACAGTTAACTGCTGTCTACACATTTTAATACCTCTAATCGTAACTGAAAAATGTTCATAAACCAGAGTAAATAAAGAGATTTAGAAAGACAATTAACTGCCAAAATATGATACTGAGGCTAACCTTTGAATACCCACCATATTAAGATGGCCTCAAACTATTTAACACAGAGATAATTGAAAGCTTGTGTACATTAACATTGGCTTCATCTCTCTCTAGTTCTGTCTTTCTATTACCATTAGTCCGAGGCGCAACCATCTTCAGTTTTATTTAAATAATAGAGCAACCAGCCAATATTTAAATAAGCAATATCGTTGACAAAAGGAAAATCACTTATGAATAATAAAAATAATTTGTACAAACATACTTGATTACTCTCGTCGTGAATCGTAATTTTATGGTTCACTAGATAATGACGCGACTTTCTTTTATTCCTACGGGAACTCTTTTCCGGGATAAAAAGTATAATATGTCCTTTTTTGGGATAATAAGTTAATAACCTATTTTGATAATGTTTGTACCAAATTTCATCAAAATCATTTGAAAGATGGGTGGTTGCAATATAAAATAGGTATAAATTTAGGCTGTTTTCTATCCAAAATATTTATTTGTACGATTTTTGTTTCGACAACAATTCTAAGACCGTACGACAGTAACACCTAAGATTAAATCGTAACATTTCTTGATTATTTTTATTCTGATTAGAGGTTACCTATTGTAAAAATGATCCAGCCCCCAATTTATTATAGCTCGCATGCAAAGCAGGTAGGTGTAATCGTATAGCTGAATATCTGTCCTTACCTACTCCTTGTCTAAGTTATGCAAGGAACCTGCAAAATATCAGCTTTTTAGGTCCAACTTTCAAGGGTTTGGACTGACCATTGATAAGTCAGCCAGCCAGTCAGTGAGTGAGTCAGGACTTCTACCTTTACCCTGCGCCTAGTTATGTTTGAGTAATATCTATTAAAGGTACTAATATCTTGTACTATTATCTATTCTGTGCTAATATTATCAATTCGAAACTTTGGATGGATGTATGTTTGTTACTCAATCACGCCAGAACGGCAGAACGGAACTGGATTTGGCACAGTAGTAGTAGGTTTAAGCAGTCTGGAATAACACATAAGCTACTTTTTATCCCGAAAAATTAAACAGTTCCCACGGAAACCAAGAAACCTCGTTCCACGCGGATGAAGTCACGTTTATCAGCTAGTCCTTGATACATTTTTAATCAAGGATTTAAACACCCTTAAATTCACAGTGCAACCGGCCGCAGTGGGTTCGTAAAGACGCTCGGCACCTTTTGTGGGTTTTATGGATAATATTCGTTTTACACGGGGACCTGTGTCCGGTCGCACGTTCGATTCTCCGCCCGTACCTGCCCACTCGCTGCTTTTATCAGTACCGGTCAATGTTCGATAATTTTATTACAGTTTTGTCGAATTACTTAAGCCTTCGAATTAAATTAAACGATACTTGTTCCTCTTTGATAATAAGTATAAGTTATTTAATGGAAGATCCTTTTATGAATGGATTTAGATGTCTACCTACTTACATTCCACACATAAGAAATGACTTATTTTTTTATATTATTCGTCCTCGGCCATGTAGAGTATAAGTAGCATTAGTACCCAAAAAGGGCTTACTTGCAGTGGATAATAATTCATAAAGCTCTCAAATGTTTTTTAGACATTTGGGCCTTCGATTTTAAGCCACGTGTAAAGTCCGTAATTATCTCACCCGGCGTCAGCGTCGCTAGTATCTATTAAAAATAAAATATAAACACAAACTTAACAGGCATACAACTTAGTTCCAATTTTGGCCACTGGGCCAGATTAGTTTGATAGATTGTACAGGATTTTGAAGACAAGCCAGCTTTAAGCTCACAAAAATTACAAAAAACACTGTAATTAAAGTACCAATCCCATTTCAAAACAAGCACCTAAAAACGTGAAAGCACAACAATCATTGTTCGTACTGCAAACCGAACAAAAAAGAACCCATGTTAAAATCTAAAACACCGCACCAAAATTACCAACAAAGGTAGTTAACATTTGTCCCGGCATGAGCGTCGAGAGGCGGGCTTTCAAAAGCCCCCGCTCAAGCGACACTGTAGCCTGTAAACAAAAGTATCATATAAGTTTATTAATTACAAGACCCTCGCTCGAGCCTCCATGAATATTAATTACTGGATAGGCTTTAGAACTCAAGAGGGAAACTTGTTCAAAGAGCTTTATTATTTAAGAAGTAGCGCCTATGCCATGGAGCGAAATATCCAAACCTAAACTCGAACCAAATTAAACTTTAACACACAAGATATAAGGTTTAAATTTTATTGGGTTCGGGGTCATAACTAAACAAGAAAGTAACGGAAGAAAGTCAATAGACGTAGGTGTTTGGGGCTGGCTGTAGAGGCCACGCCTTAACAAATAACGAGCGATAAATTACAATTTATGCCTCCAAGTGAAACGACACACTTTAAACGTTTCACATATTTGAATTGGTTGTGGAAAAGTTGAGTTAGGATAATATTTTTTTCTACCATACTAACTTGGTTTTGTCAACAACCTAAATCCGACCTAAAAACCTAGATAAGTACCAACTACCAAGCTTTTTCTAGATTATCAAATCAAATCATTTATTTAACCTAACTCGTTAATAGCCATAAAATGGCATGCAAATGTTTCCTATCTAAAGTAAATACCTAAGTAGCGTAAGTGTTTTGACATAAGACAATATCTATAATGATACCTACTTATTCCGTGGTTCTAGGTACTGGGAGAACACACTGACAAGGCAGCATACCTAACATACCTAGTACAAAGTAACCACCACTAGCTGTAAAAACTTACGCGAGCCGGCTACGTTATGCCAACACACTGAAATACTCTACAAATATCAATAACAAACTTAAAATACCTGCAGGGCGACCGCGTATCTTTTGCATCAGTCATTGATGCATCGCAATCACCTCTGATTGGCTGAATGTATGGTATTCTTGCTGCGTCAATGGATTTCGTCCAATAGTGGAAGAGTGTTAACCAATGTAGTGATTGCGATGTATCAATGATTTATGCAAAAGATACGCGGTCGCCCTGCTGAGCAAATGGTAAATAAAGTTTGAGAAACACTGTGCTAGGTACCAGGAGAGCATACCGATAACGCGTCGGCATACTTAATATATTACAAAGTAACCACCTCTAGCTGGTAAAACTTACGCGAGCCGGCTACGTTCTGCCACCACACTGAAATACTCTACAAATATCAATAAAAAACTTAAAATACCTGAGCAAATGGTAAATAAAGTTTGAGAAACACTGTGCTAGGTACCAGGAGAGCATACCGACAACGCGTCGGCATACCTAATATATTACAAAGTAACTACCCCCAGCTGTAAACACTAACGCGAGCAGGCTACCACACTGTGAAATAGGTACTCTACAATGACTCTACAAATATGTTGAGGCAAAGTCTACAGTATGTTTCATTCGCTTGAAACAGTGTGGAGAAATATTTTACCAAAGGGGAATGTCCAGTAGTGCAGACTTTAATACACAATAATATGTATTTCCTAGTTCATATGACCACAGACTTCCAGAGTCAGAAATGAGGATATACTTTATTCGTAATTTGGTATAGGTACTGAATGTAGGTACACTTTTTAACGTCAATAAAAAATATAATTTCGTAGCACTATCGCCTTATGGTTAGCTTTATGAAGAATGAGTATCATAACACGTTATATTATAAACGCGAAAATTTGTTGGTTTATCCTTAATATTTAAAACTGATATTCGAATGGCGCGTGTTTTATTCAAAAATAAAATCAAAGGGTATGTTAAAATTACATGAAAGGGCAACATTTATGTAATGGACAAATGCTCTGGGCCATTTCGAGAACATTTTAGATAGGTAAGTCACTTGAACTACGCCTCAGGCCGACAAGTGAATCAACCAGACCGAAGGGATCGTCTGAACCCACGATTAAAACTAAAAGAACTTAAAAAACAACGTCTGTTTATCTATAATGAACCATAATGTCAAAATTATAAAAGCTGTTTTTATTTGTATGGGGTAAAACAACTAGAGCTCGTTCAATATCTACCCATTAAATTTTACATTGACTTTTTCTCCAATGTTACGCTCTGTTCTAGGTATTGTTCGGAAGCTTGTTTAATTATGCCTCGCCGGTATATCGGTACGGATCCGAGTGCTTTTCAATTTTCAACAGATTTCCAAGGTTTTGTTATATTTTGTTTCAGAAATAAACAGCGCTGTACCAATGACAAGCTAACAAGACAGAACGCTTCAGTAAATGTATTCTTACAATAGCCAACAGTTTAGTTTTAATAATTTTTAAAGTGTGACATTTTTATTTTATGTATCTCAGATGGTTATCTTCAAAATATTAATATTTGGGCACTAATAAAAAGCCTAGATTCATCTATAAAAGTACTAAGTCCATTTCATACTCTTAATGACTAAATTGTCAACTATGTTCAAATCAAGAAGTCTATAAAATATTTAAAAACCACGGGAATAGGTACAGATTTATTGAAAAAGTATTGAAAAGCTAAATCCACTTGGACAGAGCTACGAATAACAACAAGTAAAGTAATTATAATAATAACTTAGGTATACTCACACTATTAAACGCTTCGTACAATACTAACTAATAAGCATAATAACGTAACTCGCAACGTTCCTTTATTTAGCAACGCTAAGGCACTACAGCCGAGGTTATTTAAAGTAATTATTTAATTAACATGCTGTAGCAACCTCTTAAGCGAGTTAGGACAACAAGGAATTAAGTACGGAGCTAATGTTAACACGCGCATACGTACCTATTGTTCCGAGACCCCCTGTGGCTGTATTTATGAAGGCAATACCCAACTTTTGGCACATCTACCCTATCCCTACACTATGAACTCTACAATCATATCGTACATGTAACTCAAGTTGTGCGTAATGTTATCCATTGCCGTTTTACTACTAAAGATTAATTTAGATTGTTTAGAAACCACGCAATGTATAAGCTACAGGATGATTTTGTATGTACAAATTTGTTGTGTTATACGTAGTGGTAGCATAGTCGAACTATGACTGTTAACAATATACATTTACCCCTCGCTTTTAACGTCATTAGTTGTGCGAGATTTCGTAAGGACGCATGTGTGAGTGTTTGTTTTCATAACTCAATGTATTTCAGCCTTTTGTGTCCGCGATACACTTAATCGTTGTGGGAACTCATATTTTGACTCGGCTTTTTAATTTATTGGCATAATACACTTTAATGGCACTGGCAGATGCACCGAAGATAAATATATTCTATAATATATAGGTTTATAATTGTCGCATTGGATCTCTATTCTCTACTATAATTAAAATGTAATAATTTGTCTGCTTTTCGTTTTTTTTGTGGAGTAGGTATATCGCTAAAATTAAAGGTTGATTGGGAAAATCTTTTTCCGCTTGAATTAACATTATATTTTTATATTCAACGACTTCATAAGCGTGGATTAGGTTTTTATAGGTAAGTAGGACCCAATAGGTCATCTGGACCACTAGAAATTGTGAAGACCAATCCTACGAGCCTTAACATGACGGAGTTATAACGAGTAGGCCTCCTGCTTCTTCTTCGAGACCCTGTACATTATATATCTAGGACTTCAGCTGTAGACAGTTCAAAAAACAAAGGTCACAAAAGACAAAGACCACCTCCAATGATGGTACCATCTCTGTCTCTGCGTTATATTCCTCATTACTGAGATTCCTTACCCCTTTCCATTAATCACATAATGGTAGGAGTTTTCTTGGGATAATAGTGCGGTGAGTTCCCACGTCCTTCCGCATACGACTTGACTAAGAGTAATTAGTCTCTGGATTTGTAACGATTATTAACAGATGTTAGTAATAATGACCGGGACCGACGGCTAAACGTGCTCTCCAAGGCATTTTTTTTTTTTTTTCCAGAGGAGGAGGAAAAGAATCCCTTATGGACTCCTGCCTAATGGCAGGGCGTGTCCGACTCGCACGGACTAAAAACAACCTCCCCCCCGAGGCTCCCCGATCAGCACGGAACCGCATTTGCATTTCTTCGTGCTGACCGCTCGTTTTCATTACTTTTCTTCTTTTCCTCTTTTTCGCGCTCTTCTCTTCTCATCATTATTGATCGCAGCATCTGTGCGTACTTTTGCCACTCATCTTCCTTGGACAGCATGCGCGATACAAGGTTTTGGGCGTTTACATCCTCGCTCGTACCCTGGCATTCTCCAAGGCATGCAGGAAACGAAAAGGCCAAATTTGAACACCCAAATCTGGTCACCCATCCAGCTACCAACTTGGGTCTACATGTCGCTTAATAAACGCAATCGACTGATATGCGTTGTCACAACTCGTCAGGCCACTCGTCCCTCCATTCGTCCGTCCGTCAATGGTACCATATTATTGCATAAAAGTCATTGTCATTGAAGTTACACAATATTATCTGTACCTTTCAGCCCAATCGGTTGGGGACAACTGATCTAGGTACCTACCTAGAGGTGTTTCATTAGCAAAATTTGGCAATTTTAAAAAGCTAATGTTTATTCGGAATACTACTAACTTTTTGACAACCAATTAAGGAGGTCGTCAAAAAGTTTCGCAGCGGTGAGCGCTGCGGTCTCATAAGTGGGAGGTCCCGGGTTCGATCCCCGGCAGGGTCAACGGGAATTTATAATTTGTGAATTTTCTCTGGTCTGGTCTGGTGTCTGGCTTCGACGGTGTTTAATTACCAAGCACGGTTGAAGCCTCCCACTAGATTACCCCAAATAAATGCAGAAATTATAATTTTCCAAATTGACCACGGCGGGAATCGAACCCGAGACCCTCCCACACAGCATTTACCACTGCGTCAGGGGTTTAGATTGCAGAGGTGCAGAGTCCAATATGAATTGCAAACAAAGTGCCGCAGGCCGCCCAGGTGACATTGGCTGGCAAAAAATCGTAATCCTTAGAAAAAGCTGTCAAAACTTAGTTTGCTTAATACTTAAGCTGTTATGGCTAAGTGGTAACTGGTAAACCTTATATTAACTTTAAAGTTAGGGCAGATAATACTATTTATATTTTTTCGTACTGACATTTCAGTAAATTTTTTGCCACATCATTTCAAGTCATCACCGGCACACTAAGAAGAGTGTGGCCGTAGTTGGCCAAGTGAGGATTGGCAAACCTCACAAACCTTCGAGAACATTATGAAGAACTCTCAGGTTTTGCAGGTTTCCGTCACAGTTTGAAGCAGTTTAATTGGGAATATCACAACCAGTCAAATAAATATTTTTTATTGATTATTAAATAGAGGATCTCCCAAAAGACATTTAATATCCACGTCCCCTGTTAATTTTATGTGGAATAACAATTTTAAATTATCGATTACCTAAATTGACGATTCAAATGCATTTGTAAAAGTTTATTCGAATCAAAAAATCTTTCGACTTTGACTTTAACGCGTAAACATTCCATTTACATAAAATCCTAACAGACTAAACTAAAACCACTACACAAACACACAAATATTTGTCAGCCATTTAACGCCACAGTGAAACCTTACCTTTCCGATCCTTTTCAAATAAAACAAAACAAAAAAAGGTTTTCAACGCTGCGATTCGCAACATAAAAGTTAATCATATTAACGGGGCCGGGTGTCGATCGCATTGTCCAAGGTTCAGTTCTCGCCCCCCGCGATTCGTTGCCTATTTAATGCCGCGGTGCACACGTAAACATCTATATAACTTTGTGTGACATCCCCTAGTCTAATTTTACTAAGTAGCAGTATATCTGCCACGCTGGGGAAGATTGGGTACGATTTTAACCAAGCGAAGCGGGATAAAAGTGGTGATTTCAGTTTCAGCCGCGTTTATAATATTTTGTAAGTATTATTTATTCTACTACTATATGATGCCCGCGACTTTGTCCGCGTGGATTAAGTTTTCGATTTCCGCGGGAACTCATTAATTTTCCGGGATAAAAAGTAGCCTATGTTCTTCCCCAGTATACAAACTATCCCAGTACCAGACATCAAAATCGGTTGAACAGGTGGGCCGTGAAAGCGTAGCAGACAGACAGAAAACAGACACACTCTCGCATTTATAATATTAGATTAGTATGGATTTCTCCCGGAAAATTAAGGAGTTCCTTCGGGAACCTGGAGAATGACATAGGCTCCTTTTTATACAGAAAAGCTAAGGAGTTCCCGCGGGAATTAATAAAACTAAAAGGATGCTGACATAGTCGCGGGCATCGGCTAGTAACATTATAAGATTAAAGTAGGTATTACTTATTTTACGAGCTTATTATAATATAAACACGTCTTTATTGTTCTGCAAATATCACATTATTATAATTACTCAAGTTTTAATTACCACTGTTTTTATCTATTTAACCAAATTACTCTTCAAAATGAGATCGTTTAATACAAATGAAGGCTATTAGCGGATAATTAATATGTTAAAAACCTAACAGTAAACCTGCTATGATTAATTAGGTAGTTTTACCCATGTAACTTTACCACACGTAAGAAATTAAACGATTTCTCTTATTTACTTGGATATAGCGGTGCTATTTACCTATCTATTAAATTCTATTACGAAGCATCGGCCGTGGATCACGCTATCAGACAAGACGTGCTGCCAAGCGATTTAGCGTTCCGGTTCGATGCCGTGTAGAAACTGATTAGTGATGTGAGTTTAATATCACTGGGCATAGGTTAACCCGCTACCATCTTAAACTGCATCATCAGGTGATATCACAGTCATAGGTCAGTACTTGTATGGGAATAAAAAAAGCTTCGGCCGTGGGTTACTACCTGGAACACAAAGCTACGTAGAAACTGATTTTGGGGCTTAATATAAACTTCTAAGTAATAATTGTTTCAGGTTATTTAGGATTTTCTGGTAAAAATTGTCGTATATATAACTTCTTTTTACCCGACTGCGGAACACATAGGGATATGTGTTTATATATACTATATTTATACTAATATTATGAATGCGAAAGTTTGGATTGATGTATGGATGGATGGATGTTTGTTACTAAATCACGCCAGAACGGCTGAACGAATCTGGATGAAATTTAGCGCAGGGATAGATTATAGTCTGGAATAATACAAAGACTAATTTTTATCCCGGAAAATTTAAGAGTTAACCGCCGCGGGAATCAAGAATCCTCAATCCACGCGGACGAATTCGAGGGCATCATCTAAGTAGTCAGTCTATATACTTGTTTTTTTTTGTTCCTTGCAGGACAGCTACAGCCTAAACGCGTGGACCGATTTTGATGATTCTCGCACCAGAAGATGCCAAATAATATCTTCTGAGTGTCACTTATTTAAGCCGAAAAATCTTAAAACAAAATGGCGACCACTAGTAGCCCTATTGTGACAAATTAAAAAGTGAAAGTCGAGAGACTATGGAAAGTGGGGTCTCATAGGTCTTGTAAGAAATAGGTTCCTTTAACAATTTTTTTGTCTAAATGATCATTTAGGATCTATAATGGTGAACTAGAGTTTAACATAAACAAATGCGTGTATGGTTCGATGACGCATAGACTTAAGTTGATTAACGGATAGAGTGGTGAAAAAGATTGCCCCAAGTTCCTACCTCGGTGACCGGCGGAGTCGCGTCGATAGCTAAATAAAAATTTGCCGGCTCATTAACGGCCTCAAATGGGGGTCCCGTTAATTGATCTGGTCGGGTAATTATTCACAGGGGGTTCGTAATAGACTCGGGTCGTTCGTGAACGAAAGATACAAATGAACTGGATCACGTAGTTAAGTATATACCCTTCTCTCGATAATTTCCTAGTTTCCACAAGATTTTATTCGATTATCAACATAAACTAACTTCTGTACTTCTTTCTGAGGATATCTACGTTATAAACTTCTAGATTTCTTTAGTTTGAATTTTGATTTTGATTTTTGGCATAAATAAATATTATTATAGTGACACAGCTCTTTTAACCATAAGATCTGTGTCATATAGAGAGTCATTTTTCGCATCCCTAGTCTACAGGAAGTAATTATTGGCCGCTCCAGTCCTTTCCGTTGTCTCCCCGAGTCGCGCTTATCACCACGGCACCCGATGTCGATGATTACCGAGCTCGGTGACATAATTTTAATAATATATTTTCCTACACATTGAGGTGGAAACTGCTGGATCTGGATATAATCACCATGGTTCAACCAATAGTGACACAGTTTTTTTAACCAAAAGATCTGATTCTCTCGACCTTCTCTTTTATCTAGAGTCGTTTTTCGCATCCCTAGTCTACATGAAGTAATTATTGGCTTCAGCCCTTTCCGTTGTCTCCCCAAGTCGCGCTAATCACCGCGGCACCCGATGTCGATGACGTCTTGCCTCGGTGACAGAATTTTAATATATTTTCCTGCCGTATGTAAATCGCGGTGCAGCCGGGTATCGAGCCGGGCTGACACGCCGCCGATTTGTCACGCCCGCGATTTTTCAACTTTCAAATTGATAAGATGAAAATATTAAAACGTAATACCGATTGAATGCTTACTGCCCTGTTTTTACTCATCTTACTCTTTGAATGTTTGGATGGATGGATGTTTACTCAATCACGCCGGAACCTCTCAACGGATCTGGATAGGAATTTACACAGCGATATTATATTATAGTCTGGAATAACACATAGGATACTTTTTATCCCGGAAAATTATGGAGTTTCCGTGGGAATTATAAAAACTTATTCCACGCAGATGAAGTCGCGGGCATCACTTGTCTTGTTAATAGTGTGAACTATGTCATATGTCAGTACGCAGAATCAAAGAGCAGTGATAGCCTAGGTTGAGTAGGCTAATCAGTTGGTCCTAATTCAAAGATCGGGCAAGCATTTCTAACTTTTCTGAGGTGCGCTTCAAGCTTTATTAATATCTTTTTTAACGGAAAAAATGGTGAAGAATCAACATCATCATGCCCGAGAGTTCTTAAATGTGTGTAAAGTCTGCCAATCCGCACTTGGTCAGCATAGTGGTCTCTCAAGGGGTACTCAGTCTGAGAAGAGAGGAGCTGGCAATGGGTTGATATTTTGATAAAATGATAATGACTTTAATTATAGCTCTTTACATCTCCCACTCATTTGAACCGAGGTCAAACTCAAAAGCTATGAAATCAACCACAATATACCATAAACCCAATTTTCATAATAATAAAGCAATTCAAAAATTCCGCAACAGCCAGGGTAAATCCAACGCTAGGGTAAATTAGCGCTACCCCTACATTAAAAAAAAGAACGAGATGAAAAGGAGATTTATATTTGTTAAGAAGTTGTACGTCTTCATAACGCTCGACGTTTCATTTCTGTCTAGGTCGACAAGTGGACTCCCCTACCCCCTTTCACCCCCCCACTCTCCACCTTGTTATGCATAAAATTTTGTCTTATTACTCCCAACTTCGCTATTATATTTGACGAGACGAAGTTGCGAAGTTATTTTGTTATTAAAATTTTTGCTCGCGGCCTGTGATACCAGTTTTTGCATTGTTACCCATTCTGGGGTAATTTTATAGATTTCCGTCGTTTGCGTTTTGTGAATAATAATTTAGGCGGGGTAAAGGATTCTACTTTTGACTGGCTACCGGCATTTCTGTGGATTGCTTTGATTATGGTCTAATATAATAATATATTCATCATTTGGTATTCCTGTTGTAGGTACCTATTATTTTTATTACATTTTGCTACTAAGCTGGACAGCCCTCTCTGGAGGTGCTAGAATGGTGCACATATCCAGGAGGGCCCCAAAGAGCCTTATAGTATTGCCAATGCTTTAGTAGTGTATTTTGTTTTTTACTAACATAGGCTAGGTAATTGTTACTAACAAAAATATGGGCTGACAGTTGCCTGCAATAAAAAGTTTTTATTATTTATTTTTTTAAAGGTTCCTATGTTAAAAAAACTATAGAAAAAAGCGGTGATCGGCTTCCTATTTGTGTTGTCGGGGGCTTAATCTCCAGGCAACCTGTAAGTTTTCGGAGTTATGTGCGTTTTAAGAAATTAAATATTATATATTTAATTTGCTTTAAACGGCGAAGGAAAACCTTATGAAGAAACCTGCACGCCCGAGAGTTCTTCATATGTTCTCAAGATGTGTGAAATCTGCTATTTCGCACTTGACAAGCGTGGTGGACTATGGCCAAGGCTGTCACATTCTGAGAAGTTGTGCTCAGTAGTTATAGTGAGCCGGCAATGAGTTGAAGTGACTGTGGGGTCTTACAGTCCTGACGGACTTTACTTATGTTGGTGGTGGCCAAAAATGAAACTAATTTTTATGCCTGTTAAGTTTTTTTTAATTTTATTTTTCATATCTACCTACTAGCGACGCTATCACCTGGTCAGAAGTTTGTGGGACTATAAGTATCCGAACGCGGGTATCACTCGTCGCGACTTTAAATCTAGAATGTAAATGGCTTCAAAATTATAAAGCAAGAACTAATTTGATTGAACAAACCTACGGATTCGCAGATTACTGTCGGAAACTCGGCAGACGTTTGCGTTGAATGGAATCCGAATAAAGGAGGACAAAATGGGATCCGGGGGTGAGAATATTAATTTACATCCGCGTACCGACGAACAAAAGTGTTTATGAATGCCCGCTTTTGATAATTAACTTATTCCTCCGTTTGTTTCGTCTTTTGTTCGGTGTAAAGTGCGACTTATGTCGAGATGATGAATATAATGTATACCTACAGAAATATAATCTGCTATAGATTGTTGGTACATTATGTTAATGTTCTGAAGGGTAACGTTTTTGTGACATCAAAAATACATTTTTACATATCATGTCTTTACATATTAGTATGTCTGGGTTCAGAAGGCTTACTACCAGTGTTTGTAGCAGTATTTTAAAATATCAGTTTTATATGACGTTGACGCCCCTAAAATAAGGAGTTTAATTAATCTGAAACAAGAGCCACCACCACCACCTATCCACAAGATTTAAATTATAATGCTTTAAGCGATGGTAGTAAGTCTCCTGGACTAATTTAACTTCTATGATTTCTTAGCTGTAGAATTCGTACCAAACTAGATTTGATCATTTAATATCTGTCACTGCACTAAGGCAAAATCTTCTAATAGATGGGAAGGAATTTGGGATTTCATTGTGAAAACCTAGCACTCAACCTAACAAAAGACTTCAATAATCAATATCTCTTACAGGATACGTTTATCTACTAAAAACTCTATGGCTGTTTAAAGACAAAATAATATATCGCTACTATAATATATTTCTATCACAATAATTGAGGAATGCGTCTCGATTCATTCAGTGTGAACATTTATCAATAACTTTTTGCTTCTCAAAAAAAAAGAATGACAACGCTTATCCAGCTAGTCAGGATGACACACGGCAACGAACCAGTTCGTCACAACCACTCTCACAAGTCGTAAAGCATTTTTTCTATACTTCCTCAAAAGTAACGACTAAACTGAACATATGGTGAACTAAATTATGTTACTTATAAACGACAGCGAAATAAAAATGTCCAAACATTTGTATACATTAAATAAATTTATCATCGTTCCGTTTCGTGAAAGGAAGCTGCCGTGCGCACATGCGGCCCGGGCTGAGGCCTCAGGGGCCTCGGGGATACCGAACGTATTATTTTTTCAATAACTCAACTAATGCGAGATAGTGGTAGACCAGGAGCTGGTGAACCATATTTTGAAAACCAATAAATCAGTATCAGATAATATTGTGAACTTATAATTAATACAAATTCTGATGATTTTTATTCTAATGATAACTATAAATAATATTATGTTACGTGAAAATATGTGTATGTAAGTCAAAAAAATATGACCTTTATTCACAAGCGCTTTTGAATCGCCTTCTTCGTGAACAAAGTGAGAGAAAATCCTCCTCGTGAAAAATATCGGAATTACTGTAACTTGAATGTGAAACTTAGGAAAGGTACTTTCCTGATCGTAGCTTTTGTTTAAGAAATCGTAGTTAGTCAATTACATATTATCACCATTATCAACATAACGTCCTATTTTCCTGACGTTAAAAATCTCTCAACGTACTCGTACACATACTTACTCTCTCTGAGATCTAATATGATAAATGCGAAAGTGATTCAGTGTCTGTCTGCTACCATTGTATGGCCCATTCTGTTCAACCAATCTTGACCAAACTGCTTACCTACTTATAAATCGATAGATTCACTTATTTACGATAGATATCTATAGATTACAGCTAGATTTAATATTCCTAACCGACATTAGTGAATAATGAATATGCTATATTTTCAATCTAAAATTTTATCACAAATATACAAAATCCGTATCCTCAAAAAAAAAGTTCGCAATAAAAGCCACTAGCTCCTGTAATACATGTGATCCGCGAAAATCGTATAAATAAATCGTATGAATGTTCGCGCCGCGTGAAATCATGTTCCTTTGTAACTGTAGACGAGTCTGTATAGAGTTGTTATGCTAGGCTACACGTGTATGTGGGCAGGGTGACGTGACGAGATACCTGTCAAAATATGACGAGCGCTTTACTACACTACAGATGTCACTATTGTCATCTGGCTAATCTAATTTTGCGATGTCGTGCGTAAAAGTACAGTGTGCGATTAACACATTTTCGGATTTCGGCACGTTGATATCGAAACACCGAGATACACAACCGAGGCAAGTAGAAAGATAGGACATCAAAAATGTTATTTATCACATTATTTTATTTTAGTAGGTACATGTACATAAACGTGACAAACATATTGTAACATTCTTTTCTTTTAAAAAAAAAGCAAATATGCTGAGATTTTTTCCGGCTCTCAGTAGAATGCTTTCCGAATCGGTGATCGAGTCATATCATAAATAACATTACACACGATACATATTATAGCTAAGTAGCATAAAATAATCAGGTACCTACTGTACAAATCATGCCCGTTTGGAAACATGGCAAGAATGCATTTCCGCGGTCGCCCTTAGAAGCCAGGCCGATCATTTGCGCAAAATTGACCCAGCCTTTCCGTATGTTATGTTTAATTGTTTGTGTTTTTTGTAATAAACCCGTATGAGGTTAATGACCTCATTCATGAAACAAGTCGGGGTAATTCCCACTAAATGAGTTTCAACGGATTCACCGAATGTTTCTAATAACTTTCTCACTTCAGTGTGTCACGTAATATCTCCATGTTTGTAAGTATATCGGTGTATCGTAACGAATTATTGGGAGGCTGTCAGTTTTGCGTAAGCCGTGACACAAGAGTGGCAGGAGGGGTGCGGCGCGGTGGTGCGTGGCGCGCAGATTGCGTCGTGCCGGCTAGCCTAGCTTAGTTACTAACTGATGTTTAGCGGCTGGACTGGCAATAACTTAGCAATAGATACCTTTTTAACACACTTTTATTAGCATCACCTGTAAATTTATAACTATTATATTACATAATCATAAGTCAACAAATCTTGGAAGAGGAATTGGGATGTTGCCTATGTCACAAATAAATTATTTTTAGTGATTATTAAATAGAGGACCTGCCAGATATAAGCTTACACTCCCGACGGTAGGTATCACTTGAAAAAACTTTGAAGGAAAAAATTGCATGCTCGAGAGTTCTTCATAATGTTCTCAAAGGAATGTGAAGTCTGTCAATCCGTACTTGACCAGCGTGGTGGACTATGGCCAAACCCCGGCTGAGTTTGTCTTGGGCTCTTCTCAGACCAGTGCGCGTTTGGAACCCTCGTAGCTTTAGTGTTGTGTGTTAAGATACCGCCATTAATTATGACCAACACGTCTTAAATACTTTGTATACTTGACGTTCATAAAGTGTACGTCTACTGTGTAGGTACCAATGTTGAATATATATTTTGAATTTGACTTTGACCCTTCAATGGGTTGAAGTGATGATGATGATGGAGGTGCATTAATTCTAAAATTCTCAATGCAAAGGGAACGAACAGTGGTTGAGGCGTTGCTACAGCAATTCTTGCCTGCGAATGAGCTTTAAAGCTGCCCTTGTCAACAGCTGTGCCAATCCTGTTTGCTTTAGGGCGGTCGCAAACGTTCTGGTCCAATCTGAGCAAGTAACATAAGTAATTAATTCCCACAATTGCCAGTAGTGATAAATTGGAAAACTTGATAATATCTGAATTGTGTCATGTCTGCTCTAGTAAGAGGCATCGGCCATAGTCAACGGCAAAGCCTTGCCGCCAAGTGACAATTTTTTTTCATGTAGTGGTAGTGTATTAGTTAATGATGACCGTTTCCGCGAAGGGCTTTATGAAAGGGACAACAAATGACAATACTTAATTAACTTTAGAGATATCATTTTAGTTTAGTTATGATATTTTAACAACAAATTTTCCACAATAACTAGTTTTTACATAAAGCCTCTTTAAATTAGTCCTACATAAAATATTTATGATTTCGAGTGAATTCAGGCCATAGTAAAACTCTGCTCGATTCTCCCGCCGCGCCGTGCGCCGTCGGAAACGAAAAGTTTGCGACCGAACTAAGTAATTTGTAATCATTCTCACACTTTACGACGAGCAGTCCGTTTGAGAAATTTTGATATTGCCATAAAGTCTGTAATTGTGTTATTCCAGTTAATTAAAAGTTATGAATTTAAGGCTAAGTTAAGGCTTTCCGCTCAGACGTTTTAAAATCTACCCATTGGAACGGAATGAGTTTTGTTTTTATTGTGTTTTCTGATGTTTCTGTTAATGGTTCCATTGTTTGGTTTTATGTGTTAGTTTAAAATTTTAGTTAAACTCATAAATTTTGACGCTCAAGTCTATATTTTCAACAACTGGTATAACATGAATTTTAAAGGAAGCCTAACTACAACACGGATAAAATCTTATTTTGTAACTAGATGACCCCGACTTCGCACGAGCAGGCTTGCTTTACAAACTACAGTATAATAATATATGTACTGTTAGAGTCAACGTATCCATAGCTAATCAATAATAAGAGTCATTAATTTTTGATCTATGCCCTGCCTGCATAGTCCAAGCTGGCAACACTGGTCTGTGGACTCTTTATTTAATCTTCTAGCGATGGCGGCCGTGAACTTGTGTGATTAATTGCATCTATAATATACTACATACTATTTATTACTATACCATTTTTATACTATACTGTATAATATTATAAATGCGAATAAAGTTTGGATGGATGGATTGATGTTTGTTACTCTATCACGCCATTACGGCTAAACGGAACTGGATAAAATTTGGCAAAATAACACACCGACTACTTTTTATCCCGGAAAATGAAAGAGTTCCTGCAGGAATTTAAAAAACTTAAACCACGCGGATGAAGTCGCGGGCATCAGATACTTTATAATAGAAATTCAAAAATTCAAAATGATTTTTATTCAAATACACTTTTACAAGTACTTTTGAATCGTCAAGTGAAGTTTCACTTTTATTACTATACCATTTTTATACTATACTGTATAATATTATAAATGCGAATAAAGTTTGGATGGATGGATTGATGTTTGTTACTCTATCACGCCATTACGGCTAAACGGAACTGGATAAAATTTGGCAAAATAACACACCGACTACTTTTTATCCCGGAAAATGAAGGGAGTTCCTGCAGGAATTTAAAAAACTTAAACCACGCGGATGAAGTCGCGGGCATCAGATACTTTATAATAAAAATTCAAAAATTCAAAATTCAAAATGATTTTTATTCAAATACACTTTTACAAGTACTTTTGAATCGTCAAGTGAAGTTTCACTTGACGATTCAAAAGTACTACCACTACCACTGGTTCGAAAAAAAATATAAGTAACAGCTGTCCTTAGCATTGCTGGAGCGAGTCAAATCCATGCTCCTTTGTCATTTACGTACGTAAACTTGGATAAAATCGCACATAAACACGAATCGCTCAGTTAGTTTTATTCTCTCTCTGTATGAGTCGTATTGCTCAAGGTCGTGACCGCTTTCCATTAATCACATATTATAGAGTAGGAGTTTTCTTGGGATAACAATATGGTGGGTTAACTGCACTAATTCCCTGGTCCTTGTACGCATACCTACGGCTCGACTAAGTCTGTTCAACTCAGGTTTGTAACGATTATTTGCAGATAATAGTGGTAATAGCCGAATGCTTAACGTGCTCTCCGAGGCACGGACGAAACGACTATAGGCCATAAGAAATACCAAATTCGGTCACCTATCCAGTTATCGACTTGGGTTAACCAAGTTGCGATGCGAGAATGCAAACCAGTCAATTTAATATATGAATTTACTAAAAAGGTAGGAATATTTATGAAGATTCTTTTTCATCATGTTCTGAAATTAAGTTTTGGATTCCCTATAAAAACCACAAACTAATGTTGGATTTACTTTACTTTTACTGTTTTATAATTCTGAAGGTTACACAGTATGATAGTAACACTCCTTTTTTGTGGAATACCTACGCACATAGTTCAAGATCCTGCTTCAAATAAGTTAAACTAAAAGACTCTGAACTAGACTCAAAAAATGAATAATAATAAAGCCTACTATAATAATATTATACTTAATAACCACACGATCTAGATTTAAAAATACACAAATTGTGTCAAAATTTCTAAAATAATAATATGAAAGTAGCGGTCTATATAGTTTTGCATATCAGAATTTCACACTTTTTCGCTTAATTTTTAGCACAAATTTTTTATTACGCATATGTTATGTTTAATTACCCAGTTCATTTTCTCACCTCATGCGTGGGTATGTTAAACAGGTGTACCGTTGTTTTAATTATGTATTCCGGCATTTACTACGACGGTTTTACTTTAACAGTATTTCAAATTATTATTAATAGGTACTATTTGTTCTCAAGTACCGTAACAAAAGACGCAAAGTCAAAAGAAGTTTTTTATATTCCAAAGTTAGCCCTTGACTGCGATGTGATGGAAGATAAGATGCGATGAGGCGGCTAGGATGGTAGCGGGATAACCTGGTAGGGTATGGCAGTTATTTTAAGCCCATAGGTATACTCCTAATCGGTTTCTAGACGACATTGTACCGAAGCTTAAATACCTACCTACAAAAAAAATATGTCTCCTAAATGAGAGACTGAAATCTTCGGGTTGTCATCCCGGGCTGAGCCGGAACATTTAATTTTTTGGCGTTAAATATTGGTGCGTGGTAGACTATGGCCAAACCCGAAAACCTATGTAATATTTATGGCCTCTATGGGCCAACCTGTCTCTTTCGTATTCAGTAGTGAGCCTACGATGGGTTGAAATAATTACGATGATACCTTATCTTGTTAAAACTACCTAAACAAAATAGACGACACCAAACCTTTCCCATATATTACAATTTGTATCTAATACAATGTTGCTCTGAAATCAATCATTCTAACACTAAATACTCACGGGATGTTCTGAGTATTTGTGTACCTAAACATAATAATTATTGTGCTCTATTATAGACTTTAACTAACTTGTAAAAAGATTTATAATTGCTTGGTTTAAAGTACCCGGTTTCAACAGACATAAGGATGCCGCATTGTCGATAGAATCGACAAATACACGTCATATTAATTTATTGACGTTCAAAAAGAGTACAGTGTAACTTTGACTTTGGAGAAGATTCTCTTAATTCCATAGGTATTAATCCATACTAATATTCTATATGTCTGTCTGTCTGCTACCCTTTCACGGCCCATAATCCGGGGAAGGACATAGGCATCATAAATTTTTGACTCAGAAAATTAAAGAGTTCCCGCGGGAATCAAAAAACCTTGATCCACGCGGACGAAGTCGCGGTCATCAACTAGTTAGTGTAATAAACGGGTTAGCCACGATAAATATGACCATTTCATTTGTCGATATTTCGACCCAGTTCCATGGATCGTAGTCACTGTGAAATCTTAAATCATTAAGGTCCACTTGTGCAAGGCCGTTAAATGTGTTTTAGTTAGATGATTTATACCTGTCCTTTGCACTCCGGAATAATATTATCAAAAGTGACAGCATCACAAAACTAAATCAGTTTAGCCAATGTTGCGCAAGTAGGCCTAATTCCCATATGTAGTCGATAATTTAACTACCTATCGATAGTCAGAGCATCACTACACTGCTGTTTAGTGAGAAGGTATAGGGACGATCTAATGCCAAGATAATGCTCAGACAGAGGAGTTAATTGCAAGCAATGCACATCCAGCCGAGGCCCCACTCCCCAGGGGCCTAAGTCCCCTTGCAAGGCCCCCTGCCCTTAATCATTCACCTAATGGAAACCCATGTGATGTACCTATATCGCTAAAATACGCATGAAATTTAAATGACCCACTCCAAGTTACTCGAAGTTGTGAAAAAGAAATCACTGAAATCTTTGTTTACTGTTTAATCGTACATCACCTTTTTGGGGTTCCGCAATAAAATAATCGGTATAATTTCGTCCACGTATCTGCAAGAATTTTTTTTAGTCTGGATTAGTAGGTACATAACCTTACTTTTTACCCCGAAAAATTAAGGAGTTTCCGCGGGAACCAAAAAAACCTATATAATATGTTATATGTACATGAATGCAATTAGTAATAAATTAATAAATAATCTCAATCCAGGCGGATAAAGTCGCGGGCATCAGCTAGTAAGTATAAAGAAAAACTAGACAGGCATAAAAATTTGATAGAGATTTTGTGGGACTGTAACTGTTGTGCTTCTTAACGTTGCGTCATTACTAGCCACGGCCATTTTCTCAGTTTTAAGATGTTTGAACACTGTAAGCACTACATATTTTTTAATTGCATAAATTTTAAGACTATGTTAAACAGCATTTGTTAAGTCGTGGTTATTAGTTATTACACTATCGATGATTTTCTGAATGACAAAGTTGCATGGAAGCAACCGGGCTCGCATCCAGTAACCCACAAGTCAGTGTAATACTTGTAACGTAATGTAGGTATGTGTTGTACTTGTATTGTTACTTATTGTAACCTTTTTCTTTTATAAGAATAGACAAACTGCTGAGTTTCTTGCCGGCTCTTCTCAGTAGAATCAGTTTTCCGAACCGGTGGAGAGTCTTGACGTATCATAAGTGTCACAAGTTGAATTACATGAAATAAATAAATCATTTATCATTTTATCATTGAATTGATGTTTTTATCGATTCATCAATGTTTGAACAATATCTGCGAAAAATAAGAAAAAATCAAAATGGCGGAAGTCCCTTATGTGAGTTATGTCCAAAAACAAACCAACCCCTTTACAATTCTCTACCGCAAATAGTACCCATGAGCTTCCACTCAGAAAACCGAGCTCTCATCACTGCGCCAGGGAATTCATCGATTTAATGATGCGGTCTAAATGTTGCCACCATCATTACGGGATCAGCGTTTACTTAATTTCATAAAAAAACCGATGTTCTTCCAATTTCACACTACTCACTAAAACCACCGCACATGAGGCACAACTGTTACATTGAAGATGAGATGAATTGAAAGAGTAAACAAATCACTTGGACGCGTCAGTTAAAACGACATTCGAGCAAAAAAAGACACGAAATATTGCAATTTCCTTGATGTCTTTCTTTCTATACTCCTTCTGTCAGATTCTGCCTGTCATGATTTATATGTTTGTACAATAGGATGCGCATTAGGAACCGATGTAATGTTGAAACGAAAACAGCCAAATGCGATCTGACTCAAACAGTGAGGGTTCCGTAGGTCGAAAGGTTACCTACTGTTAATTAGCTAGTCCTACAGATAGTTTGTGAAACCGTAACAGACTGACTAACAGGCACACTTTCACATTTATAATGGTTAGTACATTTAATAAAATCCATATCCATACAAAAGTGTATCTGTCTGTCTGTCTGCTACGCTTTAACTACTCAACCGATTTTAATGAAATTTGGTATAGAGATAGTTTACATCCAAGGGAAGGACATAGGCTATAGCTTTTTATCCCGGAAAATTGAAGAGTTCATCATCTAGTTGGTAAATAAGTTGTAAGTCAGACGGACGGCCATAAATTATAATTTAGCAAGTTGCACTGATTGGTGAGCTGCTGAAAAATTTCTCGAGAAAATTAAAATTTTCTTATCATTAAGATATTATGCATTAATTTTAATCAAAAATCTTACTCACTTTCTGTGAAAAGGGCCTTGACAAACAGATTCATATGGACACCAAAGTGATACTTACTATAATAACGATTCCAGTGTTTTTATTATGTAGTACGTAACCCTAAAAAAAGCTATTTGAACCGATTTTGGATGATTCTCACCTCTAGTGGTCAAGATCCGAGACACCTACCGCGTGCACTATTTATTAGGGTTTAGGATTAGGGTTGTGCACTCCAACATTTAAAATAAATTGATAATATAAATAAATAACTCTTTATTCACTAAACATATTACAAACTATTCAAATTCACATTAAATCTATACTAATAATATTATACTCGTAAATGCGAAAGTTTGCATGGATGGATGTTTATTACTCAATCACGTCAGAACGGTTGAATGGATCTGGATGAAATTTGATAGATTATAGTCTGAAATGACACTTAAGTTACTTTTTAACGCGGAAAATTAAAGAGTTCTTGCGGGAACTTAGAAACCTCAATCCACGCGGACGAAGTCGCGTTCTTCAGTTATTTTATTCATAATAATAGTTTTCATGACAGGAAACTAGGTGATACTCGTGATTACATCTGCGTGGATTTAGTTATATAAAAATCCCGTACGTAGTTGGTAATGGTACCCAATGATTTTCCGGTACGGCCTATCTCCGCATCAAGCAACATTTTTTTATTCGCTGCGATCTCACCTATTGTAAGTGACGATGCAGTCTGAGATGGTAGCGGGCTAATCTAGGGGCACGGCCGTTATATTAAACCCATACCCGTAATCGGTTTCTACTCGGCATCGTACCGGAACGTTAAACCACTTGGCTGCACGTCTTTGCCGGTAGGGTGGTAACTAGCGACGGCCGAAGCCTCCCACCAGGCTAAACCAGTACGATTCCGTGTAGAAACCGAATATAGAGATATGGCTACCATTTGCATGCTCACATAACTGATGCTAATAAAGTGAGATCGCAGTCAAGGGCTAACTTGTAGTGGATAAAAAAAGTACAAATACATATGTATACTAGCTGATGCCCGCAACTTCGTCCACGTAGAATAAGTTTTTTAATTCCCACGGGAACTCCTTAGTTTACCTGGAATAAAAGTAGCTTATGTCACTCTACAGGTCATCGACTATGTCCAATAAAAAAATCACGTCGATCCATTGCTCTATTGTAGCATGATTGAAAGACAAACCAACAAACAAACACACTTTCGTATTTATAATACCTATTAGAACGATACAAATATAATTCATTCAAAGCAGCAACCCTAGCAATGTTTATTTGGCAGAAAATATTCACACAAACCTAATTTCACGGAATTCAGCCATGCTCCGTAACCTTGCCATGACGTAGTCCAAACATAATACGGACATGTAAGCAAACATCTTAATGTTTACTAATGAAACATTTGGAGGTACATTGATTGATGGAAATATGGATCTGTGTGTACATTCCTATTCTCTAGTTCGCCCGGCGGGGTTGCCTCGTTGGTGGCATATCTATTGTTAAATAGGAGACACATTTCGGCAAACATTTTTTTTTTCGAGTGCCTCGTATAAATTATTCGCCTCAATAACTTAAGGATGAAAAAGATTGTATTGTACACCACAATAGTGCAGCATAGATATAAGTGAGTTATAGCGCGGACAATTAAGTTTAGTGTTTAGTGGATCCAAGATTATTAATATCCATGCTAAACATCATACTATTATTATTAACTCCTCAATTTTCCAGGGTAAATGTCACTCTCCAGGTCCTCGACTATGCCCATTAAAAAAATCACTTCGATCCGTTGCGGCATGATTGAAGGACAAACCAATTTCCACACGGACGAATTCGCGGGCATCAGGAATTAATAATTATTATAATTTAGTCGCGAGCATAATCTAGACTTTATTTATATAAAGTATTGTAAATCCGAAAGTGTGGCTATCTGCCTATTTGTATTCGGTCACCCAACCAGTCACCGGCTTTGTTTAACGTTGCTTAACAACCGCAAACGACGACACAGCAGGCCACTCATCCCTTTCATCATCATCATCAGCCATTGTGCATCCACTGTTAGACATAGGCTTCTGTCAGGTAGCGCTAACGTGCTCTTTCCTCAGCTTTTCGCATCCAATCGATGCCAGCCTCCCGCCGGATATCATCGCTCCACCGGCCGGGGTGGCGCCCTACGCTCCGTGTACCAAGATGCGGTCTCCACTCGAGGACCTTTCGACTCCGACGTCCGTCGGTCCTCCGACACACGTGACCAGCCCACTGCCACTTCAGCGTGCCAGCCCTGAGAGCTATGTCGGTCACTTCAGTTCTTTGGCGAATCACTTCGTTCCTGGCTTTATCCCTCAAAAAAATCCAAGCATAACTTATGCAAGCATAGCATAAGGACGGCTTCCCATAGCCCGTCCTTCTTCGTCCTTTACTCGACACGTATAATCGCTAGCAAATCGAACGTTACGCGCCACCGTAGACGCCTTATTTCACAGTGACGTTGCCCCATCAAGAATATTATTGCTATAAACTATACAACAGGAGCTCCGAACAAACAAACCGCTAAGAGTAAAATAAAAGGACATTTTTGGGTCGCATACGACCCGTTTGTGTGTTTTTTTCCTTTTATTTAAAACCAGCTTTTGACTCTGGGTGTAGAATTAGTCATTCATTTCATCGAATGATATTTCTTGTTAATTTTAAAGTGGAATTAATCGAAAACTTTAATTAAGTACATCAGTGGAATTCCATCGACTTAAGATATGGAATTCATTCAAAGTCATTTAAGCTAGGTGTCTATTTAATGTGCTATTATTTTGATTATTAAGATCATATTACTAATATTATAAATGCGAAAGTGTGTTTGTTTGTTGGTTTGTCAATTACACCGCAACAAAGCAACGGATCGGCGTGATTTTTGGCATGGCTATAGTTGAGGACCTGGACAGAGAAGACACCCGATCGCCTACGGAGTCGTAGGTTCGATGCCCGAGCACGCACGTACCTCCAACTCTTACGTTCTAAGAAATTAAATAATATCTTGAGGAAACCTGCATCAACGTACTCTTACCTATTCTGTACCTGCTTGCCTGAGAGTGTGAAGACTACCAATCCGCACTCGGACAGCGTGGTGGAATATGACCTAAGCCCTTCTCATTCCGAGAGGAGACTCATGCTCAATAGTGAGCTGGCAATAGGTTGATGAGAGAGAGAGACAGAGAGGTGTATCGATTCTCACATTCATGTATAACGGCGTGTGCTTAGCGTCGATACCAATAGCTACAAACATACAAAAACTTTATAATCTGTATCATAAATCATGCACGGTCGAACATTCCATGCATGCAGCGCATAGCAACGAAATACCGAACAACTATTATTACATGCATAGATGGAAGACAACCATTTATCATTAACAAATTATAATTGATAGAAGCACGAGATGTTGGTTAAATTGTTCATACTTGTTACCTTCATCATTTCAACCCATTGCCGGCTCACTACACGAGTCTTCTCTCAGAATGAGCTATACAAAATACAAATATTATGCTGATTTGAATTTTGATTTTTTTTTTAAAATTTGAATGCTTAGTATTTTTAATGTACCTACTACTAATTATTACATAGAATATGGCTCCCTCGAGGTCTAAACCTATAACTCCTTAGTAAAATGCTAGTAATTCTATCCACTGGTCTATAATGCTCTCATACGACATGGTTCCTACTCATATCATCATTCTCAACCGATAGGCGTCCACTGCTGGATATAGGCCTCTTGCAAGGATTTCACACGCCTCGGTCTTGCGTCGCGCCGCCTGGATCTAGCGGCTCCCTGCGACTCGCCTGATGTCATCTGTCCAGCGAGTAGGGGGTCTGCCAACGCTGCGCTTTCCCGTGCGTGGTCGCCACTCCACTCCACTCCACTCCACTCTACTCATATACAATACATATTATAGGTATTATAGGTACTTATCCAAAGAAAAGCCCTGCGGTTATTTGTTTAATGGAAAGGAGGCGCGACCCTCAGAGAGACAGACGCAGAGAGAGACAGACTCTCATACGATACTTTACTAACAAAACAAAACATTTTCATTATAAAGCAGCGCGCAGGCTGGAGTCAACGCAAACACAAACAAACTCGCGATCAGCCGGCGCGGCGTCGGGCGCGTGGCGGGGATCAACAAATTTTCATATCAAAGGACTGCTCAGTTTTATGAATTACACTTATTTGAGCTCAGCGTAATGTCTCTTTTATAGTTTAGGAGCTGTGGCGTTCAATACTCAATTTGTTTATTACATGTAGGACATACAGGAGTACATTATGTTACGTTAAGATTTGACTGTTCCACAAGTTTGGAAAGTAGATTCTACTGTGAACAGCCGGCAAGTAAATCAGCAGTTGCTCTTGTCTAAAAGTATACATGAAGAATTTCCTTCCCGTAAGTAGGTATATTTTTAATGATGAAATGAAATTCGGTACAGAGATAGCTTGCATCGTGGACTTGGATATAATAATATCATTTTAATAAGCCAATTTATGACTTTAATCATAGAAAATCAAAGAGTAAGTACGCGATTTATTATAGATCAATTATTTGCGATCGAAGTTGCGAGGTGCAGGTTTAAGTTTGTTTTTTAACTAGTTTTTATATAGGTAATAGCTTAATTATGACCATCACATCTTACATTTTATTAACGTTAAAGAAGAGTACCTATAGTACAGAGTTTCTACAGAGTATCTTTGAATTTATCTTAGCCACAGTTGTTACCTCATCTTTCGCCGCTTGCTCGCTGACTATCATTATTAGGGGGCTCGTGGGAGAATTTAATTTGAGTTCGTTTAATCGCATTAGTGTGTTCGCATCTTTATTTCGTTTTATCGTGACGTCGCAGAAAGATTTTTTAGGTGAAATTAATTTTAGGGGTCGGCCGCGATGGTAGTTAGTATGTTTATTAATATTATTAATTTGTATTTAGATTGCGATCTTGTGTTTTATAAGGGTGAGATACGAGTTTGCCTTTAGCATCCTACATAGTTATTGGGTTAAAGTGAAAACCTTCTATGTTTTTATCCTATTGAATGATAATATCAAGATAAGTACTTGGATGTGACGAATCCCCAATCCAGCACCGACCCACTACTGAACACTGTCTCACACTCACACAAGCTATTACCTAAGTACCTTCTCGTTAGAAATACCTTTCCGTATTGGTGGTAGAGTCTTGACATATTAATTATCTTAATATGTGGCATTTGTTGTCCTACGTGAAATAAATAAATCATTTAGTATACCGCTAAGTTTTTCGAGATATTACCTTATTTTTATCAATAGGCAGACACATTTTTCCCCCGGTGCTAATAAATTAACATTTGCTTTACTGAAACCGATTGCCGGTTGCGTATCCAGATTCCAGACATTGAAAAATCTGTCGTTGATATGAGGCCTACGAAATTCCCACAATTCTTCGAGATAATACCTTCTATATTTTTAATCAATTATGCGTGTACCATTGCGTCGTCTGCTATCCATAGTCTATCCATAGTTAAAAAGAACCTGTCCAGTAGGTAATAGGATATATTCTACCTATCAAATTCCCAACATTTTCGAGACATCTTCTTTATTTTTAGTCAATTTTGCGTGTAACATAGCGTCGCCTACTATCTATACAATATACATGTAGGTATTTAAAAAACCTGTCGAATAATATAAGATAATAAAATAGTCTACCTATGAAATTCCGATCATTTTTCGAGTTACTACCTTATTTTTGTAAATTTTGCGTGTATCGTGGCGACGCGCCTGCGGACCACCGGCCGCACGAGCATTGTCCGATTTGTTACCATTTCCATGAATTTTGTTTACTCAACATTGTTTTTGTCCCTTTTTTTCAGATTTGATTTATCCCTGGCCATTAGGTTATGGCTATGCTAGCCATGCATCTGATTATATTTTTGGGACAAATTTCCTTACTTTCTTAAGGAATTTTTGAGTAAATAAATATGATATTATAATAGT
Source organism: Erebia aethiops (assembly GCA_923060345.2). Taxonomy (NCBI): domain Eukaryota; kingdom Metazoa; phylum Arthropoda; class Insecta; order Lepidoptera; family Nymphalidae; genus Erebia; species Erebia aethiops. The sequence continues at coordinate 19,401,218 of OV281079.1, read as the reverse complement.
AAAAATAATTTGGCACGTCTGCCAGCAGATTGATGGCTTTACAAGTCTGTAGGCTCCCTAACCAGACCAAACCAGATAAAATTTAGAAACTTTAAGTTCTCTTATTGCCTAGGCGGGGGATTGAACCCGGGACCTCCCACTTACAAGATTACAGCGCTCGCCACTACGCCAGAGAAGTCGTCAAGCAAACATACATGTTGTCTAGCTAGCGTGTGATAAAAGATACTAATGGTAAATTTTTTATTGCAAACGAAACGAAATCTTTACTAATATTATAAATGCGAAAGTGTATCTGTCTGTCCGTCTGTATCTCTGTCTGTCTGCTATGCTTTCACAGCCCATCTGTTTAACCGATATTGATGAAATTTGGTATGGGGATAGTTTGTATCCCGGGGAAGGACATAGGCTACTTACTACTATCCCGGAAAATTAAAGAGTTCCCGCGGGAATCAAAAATCTTAATCCACGCGGGCGAAGTCGCGGGCATCATCTACAATACATCATACATACATAATACATCTTTATTTACAATAAATCTTATAGCTAACGAGCCAAACCTAATTACTGCACAAATCATGGAAGTGCAGTTATTAGGAAAAGTGGAAAAGTGGTGAGAATGTTGGCTGCATTTCCGCGCTGAAAAGCCCGGCTGATCCTTTGCGCGGTTAATTTTGACGTTGATTTCATTAGAAGAGGCAATTAGAATTAATTGCGGTGAAAACTCTGATAAGAAGGTTTTTGCACTATGAAGGAGCACTGCAAGGAGCAAGCAGGGATGAAAGCTTCAAGCGTAGCGTAGCTTTAGTTTTAAGATACGGTAGCTAATTATCACCATCAAGTCTTATTCCTTGTAAACATGATACGTTCAGGAGGTGTACTTTGTAGGTACCTATTTTGAATAAAGATACTTTTAGTTTGAGTTTTTTTGCATTAACCTGTTGTATTAACGTGCGGAGGTCCCGGGTTCGATTGTCAGCAGGGTCAAATTGGGAATTTATATTTTCTTAATTTTCCCTGGTCTGGCCTGGTGGGAGGCTTCAGACGTGGCTAGTTACCTATTGGCAAAGACGTACCTGGGTTTAATGAAACTGCCGTGGCCCTAACAGGTTAGCCCGCTACCATGAATTTTGTAATTTAGAATTATAAGAATAAAGATAAAGAATTATGACTAAGTAATGTAATGTAATGTAATAGAGAAGCACATAGTTATGATCAAAATATTATTATTTTGTACGCCGGCTCGGCTAATATGTTGGACTCTGTACCTACTACACTTAACCATATTAATGCAAATAAAGAAACTGAATCTGAATCATGTTAGACTGCATTACGTCATCACGTCTGAGATTGTAGTCAAGGGTTAACTAACATCATGTTTACAAGGAATGGACTTGATGGTGATAATTAGTGGACTCCTCCATGACTCCCATTTATATCTCGTAAATATAATAAAACCTTTGCTAGCAAGTAAGTGATATGTAGTTTATTTTAGTGTTTTAATGATTTTTTTTATTCGAGTTTTTTAGTAGGTATATCTAATATGTTAGTTTAGTTTGTTTTACATTGTGCGTAATTTTTATTTTAGTTTTTTAATTATTTTATTTATTAGAGTTTTTTAGTAGGTATGTCTAATTTGTTAGTTTAGTTTATTTTATATTGAGTCTAATTTTTATTTTAGTTTTAAGGTATTTGTAGCCTGGGGAGACGAATTGGGCAACTGTAATGTCTCCCCAGGCATGTTTCACAAATAAAGAATACAGAATAAAGAATATCATAAAGGTAGCCGTGTATTCGAGACATTCCCAGAATTCCCGTGAACGTGGCAACAACAGTTATGGTAAGCTAAGAATAAGGACGCCGAGGCGCACCGCGGGGCGCCAGATGTATCCGCTAGATAGCCATTTACATGTGTTGTCAAGTTGTATGTGTTCATTCAAATATTTGATTCATTTGTAATAAACGATTTCGTAGTTGGGACCGAGGTGTCACGTATTAAATTCGAGCGTTTTTTTTCTCTCTCGATTTGATACATATTAATATGGGAATTTCGAAATGGGACCCCTTTTTGTCAATTGAGATGTTATGATTAGCTCTTGAAAGGTTATTAGGTACGTGTTATAGTGTCAACAATGTGATAGAAATAGCTACCTGTTTAAAATATTCAGTAACACGGGGACAGCAGTCTTGAGAAGCTTATTGACGTATACGCAACCACTACCCCCACCACCACTACCACTACAACCCATCAACGTCCCATTGCTGGGCACAGGCCTCCACTCTCGTAGGAGAGAGGGAACTAGAGCTTAGACCCACCACGCTGCTCCAATGCGGGTTGGCGGGCTTTAATCATGTTAGTGATAATAACCGGGACTGACGGCTGAACGTGCTCTCCGAAACACCGCCAACTTCGTAACTCCAGGCTACAGAGAATTTCAAGTCAGAAAAACCCACACACACTTAATTATGACCTGACCCGGGACTCGAGTCCGGGACCTCGTCGGTCGCAGTCGAAAATGCGAACCACTAGACCAACGAGGCAGTTATATATGCAACACTGAAGGCAAAAGACTGAGAGACCGCTTACCAACGAGGTTGGCTGACCAACTGAGGGAGTCGAACGCGTCCAGATTTTATAATATAGTGAGAATGGCTGTCAACAGAAGCCACTAGATAGAAATAATCCTTTCGAGGTTAGGATCTAGCCAGAATACGATCTTAAGCAATGAACGACCTAAGATTGAGAGAGAAGTATCACGTGTCTCTAAAGTGGCAACAGCCTAGTGGTCAAAACTCCCGGCCTGCTATTCGAATGGTCGCGGATTCAATCGCTGGGCAAGTATGCTCCTCTAACTTTTCGAAGTTATGTGCATTTAAATAACTCAAATACCACTTCATCAACAGAAGTGAAGGGAAAGAACGTGAGTAAACCCGCATGCCTGATAGTTCTCCATAATGTTCTCGAAGGTTCTGAGGTCTGCCAATCCACACTTGGCCAGCGTGGTGGACTGGCGTCTTATTCTGAGAGAATACTCTACTTAATAGTGGGGCATCTTCATCATCAACTCAACCCATTGCTCATTATTGAGCACGAGCATAGAAAAAATAAATACACGACTCTCCTCTCGGAATGAGAAGGTTTAGGTCATAGTCCATCACGCTAGCCAACTGTGGATTGGCAGTTTCACACACTTTTGGTACGTAGTAGATAATAAAGTGTAAAAGTATTGTTAAACTGTTTAACTGTATAACAGAAGAGCAACTATATTGAGTTTCTTGTAGGCTTTTTTCAGCAGTAGGTAACTAGATTTACGTTTTAATTCAAAAGGACGTGTAATAGTTATTTGAATAAATAATATTCGTGTTTCTATTTCTTAGTCTGAGCAAACTCATAGTAGGTAGATCAGATAATTATTTCATCCGTGTTTAAAACATACCTACCTACCTATTATACATACGCACTGAATACGAAACCTCATTATTGAAGTCTGTTAAAAAGAAGCAGTCTCACTCTCATAAAATATCAATTAATGCAACTATAAAACCCATGTTTACACGACAAAATCTTTCACCGGAATCAAAACAAAAAAGTGCACGATCACGACAAAACAAAAGAAGTTGAACAAATCAACTAATATTATAAACAATGATCACTTGTCACCCGTATAGGGTTTTTTGTGGTGGTTTTTTTGGTGGTTTTTGTTCGAGTCGATGGAGGAAGGAAAAGTCCGCAGGCGGTCCGGCCCCCCGGGGGCTGCGTACACAAAACGCTTCGTGATTCATATAAAGACAAAAAGGACAAAAGCAGTTGTGGCTGTGTCAGTACGAACGCACTGTACCAATCTTACAGTTAGGTATGTTAGTGCTAAAACTTCGCAACTTCTAAGTAGGTCCCTGACAAAAGTCCCTAATAAATTAATATTTAAAAAAAAAAATAGGTCCCTATAGTCCCACAAACCTATCTGACCCGGTGAAAGCGTCACTGTTTTCACATTTAAAGTTGCTAATAAATATTAAAAATAAAACAAAAACGAAACGCTCATACAAATCGCTTGAAGTTCTCGTAAATAGGTTCGTGTACTAGAGTCAATCCACTGTAGTGTTGCTGCACTGTGGCAAGATAGCAGAGCACCGATGTACCCGAGTACACATTATTTGTTGAGCAATTAATGAAAAAATGCCTGGAAATGTGCATATGCGATTTTTAACAGCCAGAAAAGAGATATTTAAATACTGGGTCTTGTACGAAAACATTTGCGTACCAAATGTAACTACCTACTTGTGCCTACTTTTATACTATTAATAAAATACGAAAGTGTGTAGGTATGTTAGTTGGCTGATCCTCCAATCACCCCACAGATCACACACACATCAGATCGACTGATTTTTTTGCATGGACGTAACCCATTTATGGATTACATTTTACCTCGCGACATGATGAAAAAGTGACGATGCAAAGAAAAGTGGGCAAAGTTTTAATAGGTATACGGTGGTTTAACCAATAGTTAGGTACCTACCAACAATCTGTTGGTAGGTACCTAACTATTTGTCCTATGTTGTCGTAAGTACCTAATAATAAATAATGTCCTCCCGACCGAATTTCGGCCACGGCGGCCCATCTCCAGAGATATTTGCCATCTGCGCAGGAGATTAATATTGCAGAAGTGTGTACGCATACACACTTCTGCAAGTGCACTCTCTGTTCCTTTACTCTCAAAGTCAGATGGGACAGAAAATTTGACACGACCGGAGGGAGAGAGATCAGGCGCAGGTTCACCGAGGCACGGGGGTAATACACCGCAAACTTCCTAACTCCGGCGCTAATACTGAGAATTTCTACCGATACTTGTTATGGCCCAACCCGGGGCTCGAATCCAGGACTGCTCATCGGCTGCAATCGAACATGCTAACCACTAGACCAACGAAGCAGTCAAATGCAGTTCCTATGGTGCAGTAGTCAGTACACGACATCATTGTACTGAAAGTAGCAGATACGTCTTTGCCGTCTCACTTTGGTTTCACGAACCTTTTTCGAAAGGTTTTGCAGTCTTTGTGACTGTCACATTTACTACCACGGACCACCTCACCTCACCTTACAAATAATATTGATGAGCTTAGAGGACATTCAAACTAAAAATGAACATGCTTCACTAAACCTTGGCTTTAACTGTGCGGCCAACAGTTTCCACTGAAGGTACAATACGTGTCTATTGTTAAAGCAATTAAAATAATTTTCATTTTTAGTTTTGACGACCTCTACCAGAACTTTTTCGCTTTGCTGCAAGCAGATCTTGCAAGTAGTGATGCAGCCTAAGGTAGAGCGCGCTTGCTTATATTAAATCTTGAAAACGCTATGATAACTAGCATCCCTCGCCGGATAAATAAAACCCTTTTATATTCCCTCCTCAAGTAAAATAAACAAGGTATCCACTGATTCAATAAAGCCTCCCCAACAACATAATTCCCATCATATTATTTGGTCTGTGGGAACGCAAAAATTTAAGAGAGCGTCGAAGCTAATAATTCCATAAAGACAATACAACATTTCCCTGCGACGACATAAATTATGCGATCGTCTAAATAAGAGGAACATTTGTGCAATCTGGTCCCTTGCCATGCTGTGGGAATGCTTCACATCAATTGCTATAAAATCTATGAAGTTTCGATCACACCCAAATAACAAAGTATTAAATACCTGCCCAATAAATGAATCGTGAAATAAATAAATCATTTCATTACCTACTCTTAGCCTACATGACTTGACGAGTCTTAAAAATTAAGTAGAAATAGACGGGACACATGTTATGGGGCATAGTTTGAAGAACGGAAAGGCGTTGTGATCTAAGCTCAAGGTGATTGAAGGACACATTTGCGCTAGAAAGCGTGACCCTTCACCTTTGACGACCTCCGTGGCGCAGTGTGTAGCGCTGTTGCCTTAACGTGCGGAGGTCCCGGGATCGATTCCCGGCAGGGTCAATTTGGGAATTTATAATTTCTGAATTTTCCCTGGTCTGGTCTGGCGGGAGGCTTCGGCCGTGGCTAGTTACCACCCTACCGGCAAAAACGTGCCGTCAAGCGATTTAGCGTTCCGGTACGATGCCGTGTAGAAACCGAAGGGGTATGGGTTTAATATAACTGCCATGCCCGTAACAGGTTAGCCCGCTACCATCTTAGACTGCATCATCGCTTACCATCAGGTGAGATCGCAGTCAAGGGCTAGCTTGTAGTGTATAAAAAAAAACCCTCCCACCACTCGTCCCTCGCGATTATGTCCCTCAATTTTATATCGCGAAGCTATGTTATCGCTAGCCAAGTGCAGTGTGCACCTGCATGGTTTATTGCATCGTCGATTCGACCACCTCCCGTAAAAGCATTTTGTATTAAGTCAACAAATCCAAAAACCATTCGGGCAACATTTGTTTCCATGAATAATAATATGTAAATGCATTATTATCTGTACCTATACTTGCCTACCTACATCATGCACGTATGGCGAGTCAACGACTTCCCGTACTTTCTGGACGATTTCGATAATTTTTTTAATGCCATTCATTGATATAATTGGTGTGCTGCTTGAGTGTGGTGCAGTTGATAGTTCTGAATCTACTGCTGTAACTTGCCGCAGGTAGTACTATATCAGGATAGCAACATATTTAGAACGGCCAATTGGCTACTTGACAGCTGTAACTATAAAATATGAAATATGTTAGATTTGGTAGCTTGTGGGTTAACAATAATTATACAATATGTATTTTGCATTAAAATAAATTGTAAATATTTTATTTTTGCAAAACAAATTTGAGATTTTTTATCTGTGGATTACAAGAAGCAAAACGCGGGCGGTCATGATAGAGCCCAGTGTGACGTCACATTTCAAAAAAAAAACGTCGTGTGTACTAACGTTTGCGTATTGTTGAGAAAATTAACAGTAATATACTTCGATTTGTGATTGTGAGCGGTTAAATGAAATGGGATTATAATATGCTTTACAGCTGATAGTACAAATCTGCCTAAAGTCGATTCATTTATGGTTGCAAATTTATTTGCGTGTAAACTTTTGCACTGCCGAATTTCGTAATGTATTATAACTTCCATGTAAGTACCGAAATAAACAAAGTAAGTAATAGTACTTAGGTCTCGTGTTTAAGACCTAAGAAAGTGCTGCTGTAAAGTGACAGAAATATAATTTATTTTAATTTTGTCATGTTTTATGAAGAAAATGTCAGGTTAGGTTAATTCATTTTTGGTAGATCAGAGTTTTAAGTTGATTTCTTCAAAACACGAACATCAAAGTGGTCTTCACAAAGTAATACCGCAGATATTTATCCGATTTAAATTCCGGCTCTCGGCAGATTAACTCTAACCACTGCTTTCGACGTCTAAATTATGACATAGGTAATATAGTATATAGGAATGTGTTTATACAATTTGTCAGGATATTAATTACTTATTATTTATTGTATTGTATTGTTCTACACACGTCTTGTAGCTTGTAATTTCCACAATTGCATTAAAGAAGCTGTAAACTTTCCACTTAAAATTAAATGAAACTTGGAGCGTCGTATAGTTAACTTTGTTTTATTTTGAGCTGAGCTGTGACGTCACAGCTAGCAAATGTCACGTGACCGGCTGTTTTCGCGCGAATTTAAAATTAATGTATTAAAAATGTATTTTTTTCTAATAAATAACGCTTTTTTTGAGAAAAAGTTAATTGTAAGAGGTATAAAATGAACCTACGTACATTTTTAAGTATTTTTCCGAAAACTGTCAAATAGCCAATTTAGTAAAGAAATTATCTTTAACGTCCTGGACAAGCGTACCTGGACTAGTAGCGTGCATAGGGTTTGAAGATAGGGTAGACATTAGTTAGTAAGAAAACCTATATACTCGCTGTTTTGATGAAAAATGAGCATTGACGTATTTCTCTTAACGTAAGCAGTGCTTTTATGCCTCTAAGAACTGCATGCCACTGTGGACAACCACTAGACCAACGAGACAGTATGTGCCTCACCCATTACTTAAGCTTGGCGACTCTTCAAGCTATGTCGGTTACCCTGGTTCTCCTACGGATCTCCTCATTCTGCTTAGGAATCACGTAGGGACACTCCAAGCTTAGCCCGCTCCATCGCCCCGAGCCTTCATTACAGGCCCATAGTAAACGAGGTCATGCATAGAGCCTTAAGAAATTATGTACGATAGAATTAGCCACATTGTCAGTAGTGGCAGCACATTAAGTAAACAATGCATCTGTTTGTAAAACATACTAAGCTTTTCTAACACTTCCATACGCTCTGATTTTTAAATATTATTACGATAATAAATGCGTAAGTGTGGAAATAGCTCTATTTGTTCAACACAATAACAAAAAACTTTGCTATCGTGTGTTAAGTAGTACTTACATACAACTTTTCACTAGCGAGAAAATATAAGATGTAAGAAAAATATTGTACCTACCTATCTTGATTGATCAATATACTGCATTACATTTTACTCTAATGCTGCAGTTAAATGAAAACCAGTGAGCAAACGTGGTTTTTTCTTACCGTGTCAGCAGAAACGACTTCGGCTCACTGATTTTAAATTCGAAATATTTTTCTCACCGAGTGAACAAAAACTACTTTTGCTCACTAGTTTTAAGCAGCAAAGGCATTACCTCATAAATGTTCCTTAAATTATTTTCTAGTCCGAGAACAACTTGAAATAATGAATCACAGCAAAGCGTGAGCGCTCTCTCCCCAAGTGTCAATAATGAGCTCGTCATGAGCTCGAGTGGCGCTTGGTGTCAAGTGGTCACAAGTTTGTGCTGCGGAGTATTCACTCAAACGATGGCAATTATTTATTTTGAGATAATGAAATGTGAGTAAAGTAGCTGTAATACTTGTGTCATCATCATTTATGTTCCTCTACAAGTTAGCCCTTGACCGCGGTCTCACCTCAGTCTCTCAGAGTAAATGTATGGTGACACGTCATACATTTACTCTGCATTCACTCGCGCGCGAACTTTAGATAGGTACTTGGTGGTGAAATTCTCAAAATAATTATTGTGAAAATCATATCAAAAAATTGCACAGGATAGAAGTGTAAAATCAGGTGGATTGAATTGACAGTGGATTGATTTCAGTGGATTGACAGGTGGTGAATCACGGATAGCGGCTATGTTTCATAGCATTTTTAACCTACTTCTAAAAAAGGACGAGGTTCTCAATTCGGCGCGTATGTTTTTTTTTTGGTTAATGTATGTCGGTGCATGTAGCCGTGGTTTCTGAACCGATTTGAAAAAAATTCTATTTAGAGATAGTTACTTCTCCAACACAACAAAATAAATATAACCTAAAATAAAAAGAGTCCTTACAACATTTCTCACTTCACCAAACTGATTTACTATTTACTTATTCTTCATTCGTTGTTAATACCATTATTTGTTGCATTTATTTATAGTATTTACGCCTAAATGGGACTACAGTTCGAACACTATGGTCGAAGTACTCCGGAAATCGCTGCAGTAATAAAGAGGTGCACCAAGGGACCCACTGCGTGATCGATGCGCGTGAAACGACAAAAAAACATGCTACAATCTCCTCAGCGAACTACGTCGATACAAACAACCAAGATACGAACGAGGTATACCTCTTTCCCATCTACTTATCTGGTCCGGTGGCCAAAATTGGAACTAATTTTTATACCTGTTTATTTTTGGTTTTTATTTTATTTTTAATATTATATATACTAGCGAGACTGTCTGCAGGTTAGATAAGTTTGGTGGAAATCCATACTTCAAATATAGATTGTTTCGAATGACAGATGTTATACTAATGTGACTACAACCTGCAGAGTGACAAAGAAAAATAACACATAATTAAAATAAAAATGAACAAAATATGCAAAGCATTTCTTTTACAAAGTCCGTTTAAGTAAGAATGTTTAGTAAGCTGAATATCTTCGGCTGCTTATTGGTATATCAGCGGGTGAACATGTTTAATAAAACTTATGACCCGCGCGTATATCTTCACCTGCTTAGAGTATGACATAAATTATAATAACATTATGTTGTACAAGACCGTGCAGGCCCAACAAATACTGATTCACTAGGAAATAAGACGTAAGGGTAAAAATACTCGGGCTAGGAGTTAGTGGACACATTAAACTAAATAGTTTGGTTCCTTTTTTTATTCCACTACCAAGTTAATGATAAATGATTTATTTATTTCATGTAGGACAACTTGTGTCACTTATGATACGTTATAAAACTCTACCACCCTTGACTGCGATCTCATCTGGTGGTAGTCTGTTCAATAGGTCAGTTTACATAGGTAATTTAAAAAGTTTAAAATCGCATTCACCAATATTTGCTTTCAAGTACCTACTTTTGAAGAGTTGGACTGTTTTCCATATTTGGTTGATTCATCGATGCTTCTTTCACAGTGTTGCTATATAAACTATTGTATCTTGTAATTTACCCATGTAAACTGATATATTTAACAGACTCTAATATTATGCAGTCCAAGATAGGGCTAACCTGTATAGCAGTTGTAATAAACCCATACCCAGAATGATTGTATTCTATTCAAAGTTAGTTTAAAACGTCTGCATAAATACTTATCTCTCATGCTATTAGTAATCAATTGATAATCTAAATCTCAATAATGAGTTCAGAATCTGCCAGCTGAACGCTTTTCTAATTTCTGTCATGTATAATAACAACTTCAAAAAGTATTGTTATCGAATTCTCCAACAGCTCCATGACTAAGCCCAAATTATTTAGAAATAGAAAAGTATAGAACTTGTAATGTCGTCGTGCCATACTCTTTGTGTGAGCACATGACTAATGTCACATGAATTTGGATTAGGGATTGAATAACGGTATAAAAATATATCGGCTACGGTACGATACCGAGATCCTTTGCGTTATTTTTATTGTTGTTTTAAAAAGTTATGTTGTGACATTTTCTATTGAACTTTTATCGTAGAGATATTTTTCTGTAAACTTTAGTGATTATTTTAAAGGCGTCCTTCAACCATAAAGATGGTATGTACTTAGTTATCATCTTTTAATTACGAATTCATTTTCTTTCCTGTATCATGAATTTCCTGTGTCACTGTATGACATTTTGAAAGTCTGAGAACTCAAACTCAGATGTTTTTTATTCATATGAACTTTTCACAAGCGCTTTTTAATCGTCAAGTGAATCTACCACTAGTTGGGAATGCCATTCATAGCGAGAAAGAAACTCGGTGGTTGCTCTTTTGAAAACAATTAATAAATTACAATTAAGTAAGTATTGTAACCGCTGTCCCAAGCATTGCTGGAGCGAGTCTAATCCATGCTCTTAAATCATTTACATAATCTTAACAATATAAATACATAAATATATAAAATAAATTATATATAAATAATTTTATAGAGCATATTTTTAACTAGCTGATGCCCGTCCGCGTGGATTTTTGGTTTTTTGGTTCCCGCGGGAACTCCATAGTTTTCCGGGATAAAAAGTAGCCTGTGTTATTCCAGACTATAATCTATCTTTGTACCAAATTTCATCCAGATCCGTTCAGTCGTTCGGGTGTGATTGAGTAACAAACATCCATCCATACATCCATACATACATACATCCATACATCCATCCAACTAAACTTTCGCATTTATAATATTAGTATAGATGGATTTCTTAAACTTATGTAACGGCAAGTCTGAAACAGTTTGTGGAGTTTTATTAAAGTCATATTCATTATCTTCGTGGTCTCAAGTTGGGCCATAGTACACCACGCTGGCCAAAGCCGTGCTCCTTTGAGAAAGTTTTGTATTATGTAGAACTCTCAGGCATCTAGGTTTCCTCACGAAGAAACGATAATAAAGCTTTCTACCAATAAAAAAAATTCAAAAAATATTTCATGTACAGGAATCAATTGGGTATTTAACAACTACTTTCTTAAATAATCAAATAAATATTTTTTTAATGATTACAAAGGATCTCCCGAAAGTCGATATACCTATCCCAGTTAGTTGTATACCCGATAACCATTTTAAACTAAAGATTGATGTAAAAAAGTGCATCGAATTTTGATGACATCATTGTTCAGTATTTCATACATCCCATAGCCTACTAAGATCCTGAGCGCGCGTTTTGACGTTTGAAAAAAAGTTGCTGATTTGACTTATCGTATACATCCTATTGCAGTTTTATTATAATTAGTAAAGATTAACCATCTTGTGTAGGTACGAGTCTTAAGCAGGTACCGCTTCAATATCAATAAATTTATGCGAATAAAGCCATTCGCGTACAATTTTTTGCTTATCACGGCAAGAACCTAATTCAAAAACTATTAAGTCCACGCCATTCATCTCCCGACGCTGCTACGCAATAATTCGGTACATTAAACTTTTATTTCCCGAGGCTTTGTGTTACTCGTGGTGTTACTGAATCGAATTAAGGCCAAAACACACATTTTAAGCGGCGCTCGCAGTTTGATGGCCTTAAGCGAAAATACACTATAATTCGTTTAGTCGACGAACACGCGCCCAACTCGTATTTATTAAATAAATCATGCTCTATAGGTACATATTATATATACAAATGCGACAGTTTAATAGGAAGTTCTGTTTTGGCGGAATATAGCGATAATTGTACAGCGTGTAGCTTGCACGTGTACCTAGATTGTGATATTCCCCGCCCAATAAACCAGTGATATTCACCGCCCAATAAGCTAGCAATTCGCACCGGCACAACACCACACCACACAAATTTCTCAACGTACGTTTCATTCCGACACCGGACCATCTTCAGATGTTGTGTGCATTGCACAATTGTGAATTAAACTTCTAGTTCCTTTTATATCATGGACTTCCGCAATGAAACGCCTGCTTCTATCCAATAAATGCGAAAGTGTGTCTGTTTGTTGGTTTGTTGGTTGGTAACGAGGTTCCCAAATTTAAATTGTAGGTAAAAATATAGGTAGCCTTAAGGTGCCCGAGTCAAAGATTGGTATGCTCTTTAACGTTTATTTTTAGTGCATTTAGGTGCACTAAAAAGCGTTGATAGAACCGCTGGCCTTACTACCATCGCTTAAATATGTACCTCCTCTAGGCTACCTCCACTAGGTGGGCGGTCGATCTCAAGCGAGTAGCTAGGAGCGGCTGAAAGCAAGCGTTACAAGTGTAACTATACGTATCTTACTATTCAGAATAAAATAATTTATTATTAGAAAAAAAAAAAAAAAAAATTTAAAATATATTATAATGATAAAATAATAGTAAAATAATATTAAAACAATAATAGAATAATAGTACATACTATATGTACATAGTAGTATATATGATCTAATCGAGGGAGCATGGAAACTTACTAATGAGCTTCCCGGCGTCCGGTCCACTCGGCAGAACGAGGATTGCGACGTGTATGTGTGCTGAGCATTATTGAGGCATTGAGACCGATTCATGTTGAGTGTGGGTATGCTCGCTCGTTGTGCCAATATTGTATTGCATACATACTAGTTGTTGGATGCAATCTGGTAAGGGAGCCTTAGTACTTGTACTTCGTGAACCTGGCTGGATGGCGTCCTACGATATTCAATCTGCCTATGGTGGATTTATAACATACTTACATATAACATATTACATATATACCCATAACATACAATTATCATTGCAGGTTGAGTTGGGCCTGTAGAATATATCACTCGCTTCGGCGATGCATCGGCACGGCTGGTTCTGTCTTGATGTTTACCTCGGTAGGACGTCAAGATGGGATAGGTTGTTGTTGAACCAGAGAGTTTGCTTTCTGTGCGTAGTACACTTCGTGTACATTTCTATGTTCTACAGTACGTCTGATTTTACCATGCGATTTTATTGTAACAACATACCTATTATATGCAATTACGATGTTTGCTATGGTCGAACGATAACTAATTATTATATGAAATTACTACGATGTTCGCTATGATCGAACAATAACTAATCATGGTTGGTGGGACTCTGTTTACTACTACCAATATCAAACTTACTTCAAACAATGTTCTACTACCCATGATGGTTGCGCGCTATATTTGATTAATATACTATTACTGAAGGTTGCATCACGCCTGTGGACTCTGTTTCGTTGCGGCGAACATCCCTGCAGTGCGCCTGGTGTATCCTTGAAACCTATTACAGGTATATGTGGGATTACACCACTTTAAAAATGTAATTATCCAGCTTTATGCTGACATAAGTGGAACGCACCACTCTAAAGTACGCTCGTGTACGTTGCGCCATTTCGCGGTTGATGCCTAGTGGTTTGGGGGGGGAGGCTTGTTGGCTTTTGGTATTTTATGAGGCTTATTGGCCCATGTTCTCATGTATCGATATGTCTTTTGGAATACCAAGAGTGGGAAGAAGACTACCGTTGATGGCGGGGCGGAGCCAGTCAACCATCATATATTTTGTTAGTCAAAGTATATGATGCCAATCAAAGCACCTTCCTTAATCAAGGAAGATGCTTGCCACTAGGGATAATTAGCTTCACCACTGTGTGACCTTATGGAATCTTATGGAACAACTTAAATGTATGTTACATAAGATAGAAATCGAAACTCTGAGTAACTATCCATATATAAGGTCAACTCTCTTGATTTTAAATATATTTCGCATAGAAATATAATATGATTGATCCTATACATAAGACTGACTTATTGTGTATGTTAAGAGGCAAACATAAATCTGTCTTGCTGTGTATGTTAATAGGCAAAACATTAAAACGAACAAAGCGCAGTATACTTGAACAGGATCGCATAGCAAAAATACACCTCTAAAAGTGTGTCATGGTTGTATACTATTTAGATACTCGAACACGTTAAATATAAAACTCTCATATAAAACGTGTGTCATAGTTGTATACTAGTTCTATACTCGATCACGTAACAAAGCACTTGCCTTCACTTTGTTGATTTATACTTGATCATTTTTACAACTTTTCTATAACTCGAACGCGTAACTTAAGCCAGTCTTATGTAAACTAAATTCATTGAAATCGGTTCTTAAACTAGTCGTTGGGTTGATTGAATTCGAAGCTTCTGAAACTCTAAAAGATCTTGGATTATTATGGACGCAACGATGATGAGGGTTTTACTGCTAGATGATTCATGAGCCATTACAAAGAAACATTGAGTTTTATTAGTAGAGAAAGGTATAGATGCTTAGGGACCCAGTCAGGTTAGTTACACAAGACCGTGTCAAGTAGAAATCGATGCAGGAGACCTTTTTCCAGCAATGAACATGTATTGGTTGAGACGAGGTACACACTATTACCGATGTTAAAACAATCGCGTTTGCTTTGGCTGTTACCGATTCGAGTAATTAAAATCGATTCCGGGAAGCAGAACTCGCCCCAGTCGTACATAATTAGCGCTGAGCGATATTTAGCGGCGATTAAACCGAATTGAGTTAGAGGTGTCGTAAAAATCGATTAGCGGCCGTCCGTGTTATGTAACCGCACGCTTCCGAATTCCTTTTATTATCAATTAGATGGGTATTTATGTGTGTGGTTCGTAGACTAAATGGGCAAAGTAGACGGACGGAATGATTTGGAAGTCTCTGACACTTTCATATAAGAATTATAAGATATAACCTATGTCGAGAGTTGGGAGGTAGTTGGGAGTCGACTTTTTGATACTGGCAACCGCTGGTGTATACAAAACTACCTAGATGATGGCCGCAACTTCGTCCGCGTTGATTAAGTTATTTTTTCATTCCCGCGGGAACTCAATAATTCATTATTTTTAGCCTATGTCCTTTCCTGGGATGCAACCTATCTCTATACCAAATTTAATCAAAATCGGTTGAAAAAATGAGCCGTTAAAGCGAAGCAGACAGACAAAACCACTTTCGCATTTATAATATTAGCTTGAATATTCGTGTTTTCATTCTTTAATTAGGCAAACTCTACGATTTGTACGTTGACGTCACAACTCACAAGCAAGTATTTCATACAAAATCCAGGCTAAGCGCACGTTTTACATTTAAATCCTAGACTATAATTTATACTATTTATTATTTATTTTATTTCATTTAGACTATAGACTATGAATTTAGACTAGCTGTTGTCAAATACCCAACAGTTAGACGTTGGGTATTTGACAACAGCTAGTCTAAATTCATAGTCTAAAAATCGGTTATCGGATAAAATCGGTTGAAAATCGGGCTGGGAAAGTGCGTAGCAGACAGACAGACAGAAACACTTTCGCATTTATAATATTATATAGTAAGTAAATATATTTATATAGTATATAGTAATATAGTAATATAGTATTGATATTAGTATGGATTACGGGAAGGTTAAGCGTGTAGTAGACCTACTATCGTATGGCGCCCAACAGGTCCAGCGCCATCTGTAGTCAGCGAGTAATGCTAACAAGCAGGTGATTTGACTAGCTGTTGTCAAAGTACCCAAATGTCTAATTTGATGACCGCTGCGTGTATCTAAAGTTCATAAAAAGTGCATAAAATTTTGATGACGTCATAACTCACAATCAACGTCATACAGAATCACAGGTTAAGCGGGCGATTTGACGTTTGAAAAATAGTAGCTGATTTGACTAGTTATTGTCGAAATACCCAACGTGAAACGTCCAATTTTGTGGCCGCTACGTCTATATCTGTCGTAACTCTGTGCGGTGTCGTAGGTGCGGATTAGCCCAGGCGTGTCCCGGCGCGTCGCCGCCGGCTTATCCTTGAGGGAGAGACCCTTCACGATGACAGCTGCCTTTGTCGTGTCCGAGGACTTTTATACCGCAAAATCAATGCTGTCCTACGATACACATTACTGATAAGTCACTTCAAAATGCTCGAAGCTTGCTGAGCTCCATATACTTGAAATGAAATTTATTTGCTATAAACAATAACAATTGTTTAGTCCCTGTATTAACCTGTGGGCTTACTATACCATCATTTAAAGCAGAATTATTTTGAAATTGACGTTCAATATGTCGTACCTTGACGTCCTTAAAATAAGGATTATAATTCTGAAACAAGAGCTTAAGACAAGATTAAGGTAATGCTTATTTAAGCGATGGTAGTAAGGCCATCGGTGTGTATTTTTAGTGTATTTACACTAAAAATAAAAGTTAAAGAGCATACTAATTTTTGACTCGGGCACCTTTAGTTTTTGCACTTTTTCACATTCTCCACCTATTTTGTAAGATTGTAATATCCTAATCCTAACTAAAAATAAATAAAATAACATTGATTAATTTATTATATAAATTCGAATGTGAGTTTGTTATGCTTTCACCACCCATCTTTTCAACCGGTATTGATGAAATTAGGTAGGTACAGACATATTACGAGTATGTCCTGGGGAAGGACATACGCTACTTTTGTCCCGGAAAATTTAAATGTTCCCGGAATTATATAAAAAAACCTTAAACCACACGGATGAAGTCACGGGCATCAGCTGTTTTTTATTAAAGGGGCTACAAAATAATTGTGTAAAATCAACAGCGATGTAACACTGTAACTCTTCTCGCTGTGAGAGCTGAGCAGGTTTTGATGCACCAAATAAAATACTATAAGTCTTGTGTTGGCGCGTAAGCTCCGTCGTTCGCGGCGGGGTTCGGATGTATGCCGTTTTATATGAGCTGGTCCGTTTTTGTTAATGTGAAAATTAAATCAGTACCCGTCGATATTAACGGGCGAAGATAGGTGTCTTTTCGAGGCGTTCTTCATTACTGACTCGACACTCTATTAGAATATTATATACTTAATATACAAATAAACTTTAATGAGTGCTTTTAAATCGTCAAATTAATCTATCAATGGTTCAGAATGCCCTTTACCGAGAAGAACCAAGAAGAAGAGATTAGCTATAAGCACCTATAGGTTTAAGACTATTAATCTAACTAAGAATATTAAGCATATTTTACCGCTGCACCCGCTCCGCTCCACCTTAGGTCTATTTACAGCTAAGCGCTACGTAAAAATATTAATATACTTAATATATTTAAAATAAAAAAAAACTCCATTCACATACTCGTACGTGATACGTACGTCTTTATAAACCAATCTAATTTTGCAAATCAGATTGATTTTATGGCCGCATTTTTTTGTTTGCATGGAATTAATTAATATTTTTCATCTGTGATATGATGCATTTCCTTATACATCGATAACAATTTAAACTCAAAATTGCATTGTGCGATGCGATTATTTTACAAATACTTAAATTACCTACCTAGTACGTCACTGATTAATTTACATTTTTCTTTTGCAAATATCTGTATATATCTCGGTATTTGTATATCAATATTAGACTGCTGTTGTTTCGTGAGAAGAGACCAACAATACGGCGCCGGCGTTTAGCTGTTACTGCTTATAGACAAGGAGCTAGTAGCCATTTTGTATATTTTGCATATTTTATATTATAAAGGATCTTCTAAAACTCATATATAATCAAATACTTATATAATATTACTTATAATATAATATACTTATAATATTATTTTAACTGCTTTAGATTGAGATAAATGCTTCATTTTTAAATTTACAAAATGGCCTTATTTTAGCATTTAGGTAATTTTAAATTTATTATCAAGGTTCGATCCCCGGCAGGGGCACTTAGGAAATTTATAATTTCTGAATTTTAAATGGTCTGGCCTGGTAGAGGCTTTGACCGTGGCTAGTTACGACCCTACCGACAAAGACGTGTGACCAAGCCAACCACTTAGGCATTTTAGATTGATTAAGCATTCTTTAAGTACCAACAGCTCCTTGACTAATATTGTTGATGATTTAAAACCAACATTATCCTACACTACAAAAGAAATGGAAATTTTCATAACAACAACCCAAAGTATGTTTATGCTTAAGCTACACTATAAACAGAGTGTTCTCATATCCCGCTTTCTGGATCACTAATAATAATTTGTATAAATTACTGCTTTGATATTTTTTTTATTTACTACAAGTTAGCCTTTGAATGCGATTTCATCTGGTAGTAAGCTGCAGAGATCTAAGATGGTAGCGGGCTAACCCTATTAGGGAGGTACATGATAGTTATATTTATACCCATACCCCTAATTTTTTTTCACACGGCGTAATGAAACGCTAAATCGCTTGGCACCACGTCTTTGCCGGTATGTTGGTAACTAGCCACGGCCAAAGCCTTCCAAGTTCCACCACACATTATCTTTGAGAAATGAGAATCTCTCTCTCTCTATCTCTTATCAACTCATTGTCGGCTCACACTGAGCACGAGTCTCTTTACGGAATGAGAAGGGTTTGGCTATAGTCCAGCACGCTGGCCAAGTGCAGATTGGCTGATTCACAGACCTTCGAGAACATTATGGAGAGCATACAACTTTCCTCACGATGTTTTGCTTCACCATTTGAAGCAAATGACATTTAATTTCTTAAAACGCACCGTCAAAAAGTTGAAGGTTCGTACCCGGGGATCGAACCCGCGACCCTGTACTGGAGGTCGGGTGTATTAACCACTAGGCTATCACCGCTTCTATAAACTTCAGGTTTAGTAAACTACCTATCACCATCTACAGCACCAGTAAAACACCTGACCGAAAGGTCCAGGAGCCATCAATAATTAAGCAGCCCCGCGTCACTCAATCTCACGTTATTTATCGTCCCATCAGGGGGCATACTACCATCGCGTAAAGTTTGTTTTAACATTGTTTTAATATTGTAGACTTCGTGTTTTAGAATTATAATCCTCATATTTCATCTATACTTAATATTATAAATGCGAAAGTTTGGATGGATGGATAGATGCTTTGATCCCGGAAAATTAAAGAGTTTCCGCGAGAACTAAAAAACCTCAATCGATGTAGACGAAGTCGTGGGCATCATCTAGTAACACAAAACAGTGACAAAAAAATGAAATTTTCACAGGATTCCTATTATACAAGATCTGTCAAAACATACAAAATTGGTCAGATAAGGTTTACTTGGTGAGATAGGCCCTTAAAGCAATAATTTAACCCTATGAGATCTGAAGAAAAAAAAAAAGAGCAACTGCTGAGTTTCTTGCCGGCTTTTCTTGGCAGAATCTTCTTTCCGAACCGGTGGTAGAGTCAAAACATGACGTAGCATAAGAGACACCTGTATGTCCTACATGTTTGAAATAAATTGAATTGAATTATTTTACGGACGTCAAGGTAGGTACGTGACATAAAACGTGTCATTTTGCAATAATACTGCTTTATGCGGTGGTAGTAACCCCCCAGGAAACGACGTCAAAGATTTGTCTCATTAATATTTCAAACCGACGGAATCAAATATCTGAGTTCCAAATACTTTCACGGAATCGAGACGGGATCGGAAATCATCCGTGAATACCGAAGGGAGGACTTGGAAACTGATCGACATCTCCCAACTCTGGAGTTGTGATTGATTTTAGTGCCAAATGCCTACCAAGTATTTTTTTAAGCCACTAGGTACACGTAGGTTCTTGACTTTTTTTACGCCAATGTAATCTCACTCGATCGTAAAATGATGATGATCTAAGATGGTAAAGGACTAACCCGTTGGGGTTATGGCACTGTTAACATACGGTATCGTACTGGATCGCTAAATCGCTTGGCGGTACATCTTTGCCGATAGATGATAACTAGCCCCCACCCGGCCAGACCAGTAAAGATTCAGAAATAAGAGAATAAAATTCAGATAATATGATAAGTATTGATTCCCGCGGGAACTTTTTAATTGTCCGTTAAAAAAGGCAGCCGATGTCCTTCCAACCAAGGAACAAACAGACAAACGGACAGACGGACACACTTATGCATTTAATATACGATTATATGGCTTTCAAATATACGAGTATTATTAGGGCTGCCAAAATCGCCAGAACGAAATATTATCACGCTCGGGGGTCGAAAATGCACCTTGCCAATAAATCATCCCGTGCGTAATATCGCCTTTATATGCATGACCCATCTTCTAAACAGATTTCTTACGATTTATGTTACCGTAGTACCTACATAGATTTATGTTAGGATAGAGTGTATTGAATTATTTGCCTCATATTATTTTCATATCCTGCCTAGAGTTTGCATGCATGCATGCCTGCGATTTTATCGTGTTCTTAAAAGTGTGTGAAATCTGCGAATCGCACTTGGCCAGCGTGGTGAACTATGGCCAAACCCTTCTTATTCTAAGAGGAGACTCGTTCTCATTATTGAGCTGGCAATGGGTGGGTGATATCATTGATGATGATGATGATGATGATGATGATGATGATGATGATGAGAGAACAGTAATCACGACGCTTGTCAAATGGATTATTCGGACTGTTCACAGGAAGTGCGAGTACATTGGTGCTTGAATATCGAAAAGCATATAAACTACAACTATTCTAATTAAGTATACTTCTTATATTATTTTCTCACACTATAACGATATTTTTAAATTATAGATTTTGGCGACGGTGGACGCTTTTCTATTTTCCATGAAAATAATAAAAAATAGCTATCTATTTTTTATTATTTTCATGGAAAATAGCGTTCAAGTAGTAAATTAATGTGTTATGGACACAATCTCTAAACTAAACTAAAATGACAGCTCTAATTAAATCTGTTTTATAATGCTCCCTGTGGAAGGAGGCAGCAGTTCATTTAGAGCTGTCAATTTAGTTTAATTAAGAAATTGTGCTAAAAAGAATATGTCGTTGTTTTGGCGATGAAATGGAACCATCTAATCGATATTTCTTGCTGTAAATTAGATCAAATAGGTTATAAATCTCCGACTAGGCCACAGATAGACACAAAGATATATTCTTATGTTAATTGTAAAAGAGGGAAGAAGGGAAAATGAAATTACAACAGTGCGCTCAAAACAGAACCAATAATATCCCCTAAGATAAATAGAGACCCCTAAAAAGGCGTGAAATATTTCATTGCCCCGGCGCACCGTGATATCGGTACACAGATCTCCCGAGATGAGATCAGAACATTCCAGCCTCCCTACACTCGAGATAGCTGAAAACATGACGCGTATCATTTATATGGGCCCATCCGTCTGCGCTCGGCTACTTACGGGACACTACCCACCAAGAACGTATCCAGAAGGGGGCTACTTGCAATTTATAAAATAAATACTTCATCACTCCAACCCATTGAGCACGAATTCTCAGAATGAGAAAGGTTTACCGCATTTTCACCGCATGGCAGTCATACACCTTTGAGAAAATTTTCACGAACTTTTGGGCGTGCAGGTTTCTTCACGATTTTTTTCAAGTGATGTTCAACGGAAAGACGTCCACTGCTGGTCAAAGGTCACCTTAATGGATCTCCTCATATCATTTCTTCGTAAGTAAGAGAGTTCTTCTTAGTGTTCTCTAAGGTATATGTAGAGTCTGCCAATCCGCACATGGTCAAACGCTTTTCATTTTGAGAGGATACTCGCTTTAGTGAGCTGCCAATGGGTTGAAATGATGATGATGATAATTGATAAGTGTGGAATACACTTATGTATTTAAAACAAACCAGGAAATTCAGGATTCCAGGTTATATTGACAGTAGCAATAGGATCAGTATAAAAATGTATATTCTCCCCGAAGCAAAAGTCTGAATACGTGCCTGATACTGCTACCCACTGTCCTCTTCTTTATGTTTATAAATGACCAGACAAGGATCTAACTATTAATACTTATAAATAGTCACTACACAAACAAATATACATCTAGGGTGCAGTAGTCTGTTCTTTTGTGCTCGAGTTTGACCGCATGAGGAGAGTTTATAATCAAAGAAATAGCCTATTTATTGCTTAGAATAGTTTGAAATAAATTATTGAAAGAGCGCTATCTTCCAAGATGGTAAAGTTTGTCAATCGGGCAATGGTTAATTCTATTTCATATGCATCTTTTATTATATCAAAAAATCTATAAATTCTCAACTATTTTTTTTTCGGTTCTCGCTTAGTCATAAGCATGGTGTCGTATGGGTACTACCCATTGGGTTTGGGTAGCATAAATTAAGAAAAAATATGTAATTTGCCTCTGTGGTATAAAGGGTAACAACACAGGGTTGACAGAGGGACTGGACGTTAGTAGAAATTTACCTACATTGAATATAAAAACGTAGCTCTAAGCAGTCGTATGCCGCCCTGCAAGGGTTTTTGATAAATGTAGACGGATATGAATCAAATTGGTTGTCTTAGTACGTGGCACCTTCTCACGGATATTTTAACTTCATTGTAGCGGTAGATAGGATAAAAAAGCAAGCCTGAAATACTAATAATATCATAAGACACATTAAGCATTCAGCAGATGATGTTTTGTTGCCAGTTTGGCCACATTCGAGAGCTTTGTACGAGAGAATGTTGACCAATAAGTTGTGATTGCGATCGTTACACCTTAGTCATTTTACCGTAATAGGTAGATAGGAAATCAAATTTTGAACAATAAAAGGGCATACTGACGATATCTACGAAAGAGAAAGGTTCAACCGTAGTCCACCACACTGACCATGGAGGATTGGCTGACTTCACACACTTTTGAGAACGTTTTAAGAACTCTCGGGCAATCAAGTTTCCTCACGATGTTTTCCTTTTGTTGTGAATAACTCAGTAAAGTAGAAGATTGCAATCGCGTGAAGGTTAACTATCATTTGTATGAAATTTATCGAGCGCCAGCTGTCATCTGTCATCAAGAGTTAAAAAATTCCATACAAATCGTAGTTCACTTAAACGCGATCAATTAGGTAAAAAAACTCCCAATTGGCATCCAGGAAGTCTAAACCATGACAGTCCATTGCTACCGGTTTGAGGATTATATAGTTCCAAAATCCACTCTATGTAAAGTTATTCTCTCCGTTGGTGGCGAATAAACCTTAGGCGGCAGGTGTTGGAAGTTCCAACATTGTAAACTGTTTGAGGCTATTAGGGGCTCATTATTAGATAATTGGACATATCAATCAGTGGAACAACACCTTTAGGTTTTTAGACTTGTTTTAATGTAAGGTGTGACGTTGCGAACCATCTTTTTGTCGATCAGCCTGTTGCATCGGACTTCTGACTATCACTACTCTCGGCGTCATATTCCTCATGGCTTAGGTAATGAGATTATGCAATAATGCAGTTCCCAGAGCCTGAAACCATAAAGTATGAAACTCAAACACAATTTTTTTATTCAAATAAACTTTCAAAACTTCGTAAACTTTGCTTTTTAATCATACGAGTACTAAAATATCTACATCAATCTTTTCAATCGTCGAGCGAATCTACCACTGGTTCGATATGTTATTGGTGTTCCTGCTGAGAAGAACCTGATAGAAACTCGGTGGATGCTCTTTTGAAAAAATAATCATACTAATAAATGTGAAAATGTTTTAGTTTGTTGGTTTGTCCTTCAATCACGCTGCAACAGAGCAACGGATCTAGAACAGAAATAGGCTACTTTTTATCCCGGAATATTATGGAGGTCTCTTGAGGAACTAAAACCTCAATCCACACGAAGTCGCGGGCATCAGCTATTAAATTATTACCTATTATATTAATAAGTGCAGTAGGCGATGCAGTTTTAACGACCTCCCTGGCGTAGTGTTGAGCGTTGTTGTTTAAAACGTCCGGGAGGTCCCGGGTTCAATTCCCGGCAGGGTCAATTTGGGAATTTATAATTTCTGGGTGGGTAGTTACCACCCTACCGGTAAAGACGTACCAGCAAGCGATGGGAAGCGAAATCGGCGTATACGCCGATTTCGCTTCCCATCTTTTTGCTTGCTTGGTGGTTGTGATTGCGACCTTGTGATTGTGAGCTTGGTGGTTTTATATACTCGTAAGTCTAAATCACCACTTACCATTAGGTAAGATCGCAGTCAAGGGCTTACTTGTAATGGAATTTAAAAAAATACGACGCCTAGATGTGCTCAGGTTATACGACGAATTTGCAGTTTTTAAAAAAAAATAACGTACTGGGCTATAAATTCATGCCATACTTAAATATTATTCATCACATTTACGCATCAAAAACATATTTTTACACGCAATTTCTACCGAACAATAACTTTCAATGGCTGTTTTTTAGCCTACGTTTCGAGGGGAAAGATAGTAATTCCTGTTCTAAGCCCTATAGTTCTATGCCCCGAATCCCTTTTCATAGAGTAACCAAACGCATAGCTAAAACGTCGCAAACTAATAAAACGTTAATCATAAACCTCAGGTTAACGCTATAAAATCATATAATATTAAAAGGGTGAAGGGTTAACCGCTTGAGGCGTCCAGTTTGCGGCGCGGCGGTTAAACTTTGGGAACCCGTAGAGTTTCGCATTCGGGCATTGGCAGTGTTAAAATATACATTTGTTTGTAGGGAGATCTAGTGGGACATTTGGTTTTGTTTAATCGGATTTTAAACATTAGTAAAGGTACATAATATTTATATACGATGTAGACCTGTACGCTTACTCTGAGTTTTTACATTGTAAATACGATTGATCGACGTGAGAGCTCACCACGCCAAATGTAAGCGAACGTCAAAGTTAAATGGACCCAAAAGCTCTTGCTTTAAAGTTACAAATTCAGCGTTTGGAGCGCTGGTTATGAATAAATACACGAAATGATGAAAAAAGCTCTAAACCAATGCGTTTAAGGTTCATTTTACTTTAGTTCGCTTACACTTCGCGTGGTAAGCTCTCACGTCGATCAATCGTATTTGCAATGTAAAAACTTAGAGTAAGCGTACTGCCACAGTTTACTGCGGTACTGCTCAATAATAACACGAAAGCAATTTTTTCGAGCAAAGTTACCTGGTAGTATAGGTACATGCCTACAAACTTAAGGTAGGTATTCCAAGAGTTTCGCATTTCGGGAACAGGCAGTGTTAAAATATACTATTATATCATACTTGCTCAGTAACTAGGGATTACTATGGTGGAAAGTCTCCTTGTAAGTTGGTGTTTGCAATTCAAGGCAACATTACGTCGCACTATGCTTGAATTGTAATGTTCACATTACAGTTCATAAGCTATGCAAAACTCCTTGGTAAACAATCTCTTTTCTTATAAAATGGTAAGAAAACTTTTTACTGAAAAAAAAACACTGAACATGGCGGCATTTAATTTCCATACATTTCAAACTATGCAAAACTCCTTGGAACTCAGAGCCGTAAAAAAAATGGAAAACTAATTACGAAAAAAAATGGAAATGGCGGCATTTCATTTGATCTGAAAGTTTGTGAAGTTTTTTTGTAAAGTGATATAAGTTATTTACAACAATGTCAAGCACTTCATCAGATGATGAAAAAGGAGGACAGCCTGATTTTTGTTTGCTTGAAGCAGAACAAATGATGCAAAACCTTTTGCCGAATAAGTCCAAAGAGCGCTACGTGAAAACTTACGAAGAATTCAACAAATGGCGTGCAAAGAAAGGAATTACATCTTTGGCAGAATGTGTTTTGCTTTCTTATTTCAATATGCTGTCAAAATTTCATTTTGCATTACCAATGTTTTATTTACCTCGCAAGAATGATATAAAGTAGAATGCTTACCTCGGTTGCAAGTAGCTATTACACCCTCGAACTATATTCACCCTCGCTCGCTGCGCTCGCTCGTGTGACTAAATATCTCGGGTGCACGCGATCCATTAGCGGCCTATGCGAGCTGCGCTCGCACTGGCGCCAAATTGGATCTTGTTCTGTAATAGCTTACTTACGTCCCTTGTGTTACAATCTACTATTATTGGGTTAATACATTTGTTTGTGAGCTCTAGTGGGGACATTTGGTTTTGTTAAATCGGACTTTATATAAAGTAAAGGTACGGTTAGATATAGCAACTGATGCCCGCGACTTTGTACGCGTAGAATATTTTTTTGATTCCCACAGGAACTCCTTAATTTTCCAGGTTAAAACTATGTCACTCTCCAGGTCCTCAACTATACCCATACAAAAAATCACGTCGATCCGTCGCTCTGTTGAGGTGTAATGGAAGGACAAACTAATATGCAC
The DNA here is from genome assembly GCA_923060345.2 of Erebia aethiops. Lineage (NCBI taxonomy): Eukaryota > Metazoa > Arthropoda > Insecta > Lepidoptera > Nymphalidae > Erebia > Erebia aethiops. Next base: position 19,374,308 of record OV281079.1, on the reverse strand, counting down.
ACTTTCGCATTGATACTCGTAATATTATATACATTTAGATTAGTATATATTGATTACAATTATTGTAGATATAATACTAGTCTTATTTACCAAATCTAGCTATTAAATGTATATAAACTGAAAAGGTGACTGATTGATGTTGATCAACAAGGCACATCTCAAACCACTATATTGGATGGATCAGGCTGAAATTTGGCGGATATGGGCTACGTACATGCATACGTAAGCAGGCATAAATATATTTATTTCAAATCGAACTTAACGGGAACTCAGCCGCGGGCAAAATCTTGTAACGAATAAATGATTCAGTTTTCATATTACCAAAACAAAATAACGTCAGTTACGGAAGCTTGTTACGGGAGACTACGCCTGCCATCTGGTGGTACTTATAGGAAGTCAGCTTCTTAGCTGCAAACGAGCTTTGACGACCTTCCTGGAGCAGTGGTGAGTTCGGTTATCTTACAAGTAGCTGGCCCCTTAATCGATGCCCCAGCGAATGACATGAAATGACGATGATGATGAGGACTAATTAGATTAAAATATTTTTTAAAATATCCTAAAGTCATGGCTGAGTTAATGTTTTTGTTTAAATTAACCCAAGTAGGCATTTTAAGTAGAAAACAAGAAAAAAGAATACACACGGGCACTTATCCCAGCAACGGCCGACCGTTTAATTAATCTTCATGACTTCAGCAAACATTTTTATTGTGACAATCATCCCGTAAAGGTGAACTATAAAATATATTCGTTTGATTGGCTCCATAGATTAGTCCGCTATTTGTGTTGTCGATGTTTATGGCCGGTTTATGAGTACCGGGAGGGGGGAGCGGGTTTTATTACACATTCAATTGGTATTTATGGAATTGATTAAGTAAATCTGTCGTTGAGTTTTGTTTGCAGCGTTTTATTGCGGTTTCGGTATCATATCTTGATGATCTATGCTGAAGATGTGCCTTGTCTGTGTACGTACCTACCTATAAAAATGTTAAAATCCTACTAACAAATTTTTTAAATGTGAAAGTTTGTATTTATTTTATGAGTTTTCCACGTCACAAGGACTGAACTGATTTGGCTGAAATTTAGAATTTAAATGGCTTAAACCCAAAACTAACACATAGTCTACCGCATGAGAAGGGGTTTTGCCACTGTCCACCATAGCTAAGTGCGGATTGGCAGACTTCCTTTAACCTTCGAGAACATTATGAAGAACTAACTCTCTTTTCCTAACCGTTTGAAGCAAGTGATATTTAATTTCTTAAAACGTACATAACTTTTGGAGTTGGAGGTGCGTGCCCGGTGATCGAACCCGCGACCCCGTACTGGAGGTCGGGTGTCTTAACGCTTAAGTACCTATAACTCTATAATTAAAGTTCCCTTAATTTATCTAAATTACCTAAACTCCGAAACTTATTAAGGGGCTTTTGAAAAAAAGTGGTTCCTTCATTAGCTCCTAAGTATTGTTTAGGAGTTAAGAGGCAAAGGGGGCAACCCTCTCAGAGTTAAAAGTCATTATCGACTTTTTTCACCATTTTGTTTGAGTATTAATTCAACATGGAGGAAATCTGGAGCGTTTATCGCAGTTTTAAATCTTTATAGTTAATAAAGTTTGTTTGACTGGAGTTGTGATTGCATATTAAATGACCGAATGCAGTGATAGCCTATAAGTTAAATCTTATCTACTAGTTGCAATAAAACCCCCAGCTTTACTCAGAAGGAGTTTCCGTGTTCTTTATAATCTATCTTTTATACTAATATTATAAATGTAAAAGTTGGGATGAATGGATTGGTGGATGTTTGTTTCTCAATCACGCCAGGACGGCTGAACGGATCTGGATGAAATTTGGCACCGGAATAGTCTGGAATCACACGCAACTTTTTATCCCGGAAAATTAAAGAGTTACCGCTGGAACAAAAAAGCCTCAATCCACGAGGCCGAAGTCGCGGGCATTAGCTAGTACTTACTATGCCACTGTTTAGAGGGAACAGTTTTGATTTAAATTTTATTATTATTCTTTATTCTTTATTATTATAAAAAACATGCCAGGGAAGACTTTATAGTTGCCCAATTCGTCTCCCCTGGCTACATAATTACCTAAAACTATAGCAACAGCTACAAATTAAACATATAATAATAATAATATACATAGGAAATTACTTAACTAAAGCTTTACAGAAATAAAAATGTTTACTTACTAAATTTTTACCGCTCTTATAGTTGACTAGCTGATGCCCGCGACCTCGTCCGTGTGGTTTAAATTTACTTTGATTCCCGCTGGAACTCCTTAATTTTCCGGGATAAAAGGTAGCCTATGTCATTCCAGATTCTCAACTATACCCATGTCAACCAAATCACGTCGATCCGTAGCTCTGTTGCGACGTGATTGAAGGACAAACCAACAAACAAACACTTTCAGATTTAGGTATAATATTAGTATAATGTTACAAATGGTTGTAATACACAGACGGACCGAAAGAAATATTAAAGGTTTCACCACGCAACCTAAGAACGTTATGCGAGTTTAAAAGAGAACTTAGCATTAAACCGGAACTATTGTTCGTGGCAGAAAGCCAAACATCATACTATTCAGCCTACAAGTCTGTGTAATACTTGTTGGTTACACAAGTAGGTCTTCCTTACATCTTCTTATAAAATATAAAAAACGTATGTAAGCCCATCTTCTGAACGGCTGGACCGAATCTGATAGATTTTTTGTGCTTGATTGGGTCCCGGGTGGTTTATATTCACAATTAGTCCCGGTAGGTGGCACTGCAATCGGCTTCTAACATTTGATTTCTTTAAGTACATTTTGTAGACCGAATTTAGAAAATCTAATAATAGATTCACAAAGTAAATTTCTCACGATAACAATGGGAATCGAACCCGCGTCCCTGGGCTTAAAGACCACAGCATATACCGCTGCATCATTACCTCTCACACTTGAGGTACCTACCTCTCCTGATCTTCTAGAATCCTAACGTTGCCTGGCCGAGATTGATTCTAAGTATAAAGTAGACTACTAGAGTCTGTCCAATAAGTCAGTTTACACAGAAATTTTAGAAAAAAATAAAAATGGCACCAATATTTGCTATCAAGTACTTTTGAAGAGTTTGTCTGTTTCTCACATTTGGTTGATCAACATTCTTTCAAAGTGTTGCTTTAAATTCAATCCAATTAGGTAGGTACCTTATCATTTACCCATGTAAACTGACTTATTGAACAGCCTACTTACAAGTACCTATCCTACTTCCTTTTTCATGGTATTCGCTTTATATTGTAGCTGATGCGTGCGACTTCATCCACAAGCAGGATAATGTTTTAAATTCCCACGGGAACTACTTAATTGCTTAGCTGCATCGATATATATGTGGGTACTAGATGGGCCCTTTCATTGAAAAAAATTGGGCGTCCAACCTTTAGAGCACGCTTCTAACCTGTATAGCCCAGTCCTTGTCCCCGCCATAGCGCTATCCCGCTTTTCAAACTAGATGGCGTTAGTAAAATAGGTCCACGTTCTTTGTTTGACAGGGCCCATGTAAATTGAGGTCGTTGCTTAGCTGTAATTTAAAAGCGACTATCACTGCTGCCTCATTGATCTAGCGGTTAGCACGATCAACTACGGATCACGAGGTCCTGGGTTCGAGTCGGGCATAAAAATAGGTATTGGGTTTTTCAGATATGAAATTCTCAGTGCCAGCCCGGATTTGGAAGTTGGGGATGTGTCACACCCGTGCCTCGGAGAGCAGTTAAGCCGTCGGTCCCGGTTATTATCACTAACATGATAATAGTCGCTAAATCCCGCCGAACCGCATTGGTGCAGCGTGGTGGGTCTAACTTCTAATTCCCTCCTATGAGAGTGGAAGCCTGTGCCCAGCAGACGCTAATGCGGACGTTAATAGGCTATAGTGGTGGTGGTGGGGATAGCCCAGTTGTTAAGATGCCCGGCTTTTATTCGGGGATTCGATCCCCGTGCACGCACCTCAAACTTTTCGGAGTTAACTATGTGCGAAGTAACTACAATATTGTGCTTGCTTTAAAAGACGAAGGAAAACATTGTGAGGAAACCTGCAATACTGAAAGTTCTTATTCCAGCGGTATCATAATTTCACTTGGCCAGCTTGGTGGACTATGGCCAAACCCGTCTCATTATGGGCAGAGACTCGCGCTCAGTAATCAGCCGGAAATCGGTTGAATTGATGATGTTGATATAATTAATGTACTATTAAATTTATTACTTCAAAACTAAAAAGTTCAACAACATTCTACTATACTAGATGATATACAGGTGGCTCACCTGTTTAGCCTGTTAACTGTGAAAGTGTAGCAGACAGACAGACACACTTATACATATATTTATAATATTAGTATGGATCGAATGCAAACAAGTCATAGCGGGGGAAAATAAAATTAAGTCGTTTTGAAATAAAGATTTAATTACAATCGTTACATAATTTTACTTAATTTAATAATTAATAGGTACATATTCTATAAATATCTGTATAGAAATTTTATAATATTAAGCGAATGTATTCGATTTGGTCACATTGACGTTTCTTTGTTTGAGAAAATCAGTTCGAACTATACATTGCTAAGCATTGATATAAACAGCTAAAGATCTAAATTACTTTTACACAGTTTTTTAAAAAAGAAATTGCTAAAAGTATTAATTGCTGACGTTACGTAAAATAAAAGTAATAACTAATAGTTTTATTTCAAATATTTATTGCACTTTTTGTATAACCGTGTTTAGTTATAGCTGTAAAAAAATTAACGTACGCACGTAATTTGAACAGAGTATCTTTAATTATGTATATCAATGCGTATAAGCCTCGATTATAGGGGGTGACCTCAGAGAAATTAACTTACTATGACGGGGTTCGAAGTTACATGTGATCATTACAAACATACAACGATGCAATAGTGAGACGTCAGAGAAAATAACAAAGACTAATTTCGTGAGGGTCTCTTTTTGATGTAATATTTCTCTTTTATCAATAAGTTTCTGCTTGCGGCTACATTCTTTTTATTAATACAAATAACGCACAAAAACGGTTAGGCTGTTGGATGTTAGGTGATTTTTACAAGTTTAGGTATTTATCCCTCCTAAGGGGAATGAATAGCCGGAGTGTAAAATTTATGTTTAAAAAAGAGTGTCACTTTTTACTTTAATCTGCCTATATGGGCAAATCAAAAGGCCTTCTCGTCCTTACTCTTAATGGCGTTTTTTCTTGCCGTGTCGTGTTGAAATTGAAAAGTTTTCTTTTGATAAAAATTTTACACTCAGTACTTAGTACATATTTTTAAAGTTGGTATTTCTTAAAGAAACATCTTCGTAAAAGCGATGATTTAACTTAGTAGGTAGTAGGTACCTACTTAATTTTTTATCAAATTTGGTACGACACAGGTATAAGTACAACTTTAATCAATAGTTTGCTGAATGAAAAACATAGAAGCATTCATATTATTATAAAAAAAAGAAGTCTTATGGCAAACAAGAATTATATAGAAGAAGCATTAAAGGAAAGACAATAAACTGAAATAGGTACTTGGTGTTACTTTTGTAGGGTTGTCAAATTGTAGTGCCACTACGAGGGTAAAATTTGACAACCCTGTTGCTACGATACGCCTAATAAAGTGTCTTTCAAATACGGATACGACGGACGGGTCGTTACTCTTTTTAGTACAAACAGTAAAATTTACTAAATCACATAAATTACCACGAAAATCTTTAGTTTTAGTTTTAAGTTTGTTACATAAATAAATAAGGTAAAGAAGATTTTGTTAGTGGTACGCTGTACTCATACCGTGTCAATGTGGCTATAATATGTTTACGCATCTTTACAGAGAGTGGCCTAAACTTAAAATAAGAATTTTGGAGTTACAACGTTGTTATGATTCGTGGGAAAATACTTATTTTGTAACTAGATGTTTCTTAACTATTTTTGTACATGTTATTTATCTTTATGTGGCGATAAATCAATGTGTTCGTAAGTATAAAAACTTTTAAAAAAAGAATTTTATTAAATTGCATGGACAAGCATTTCTTACCATTAGGTGTAACAGGATTATAATAAAATACTATTTTCCTTTACAACTGACGAACTATAGTTCTAACTATGTCATTTTATAGTGATTTCAATCTAAACCACAGATTACAGAAATATGTGATGACAAAAACAATTGATTGAGATGATGCTACTATTGTGACTTGACTTCAATGCTATACAATTATCGCGTAAGTAAATAAAGCATTATTTTAATCCGGAATTTCGATGATATAATAACTAAGGACGCGCGCACACAAGAAACTTCATTCTAAGCTACAGTTTTGTCTTCTACACCACGACAACTTTATATATTTTTTTCTTTAAAAGTGCCAGAACTTTGCGAGGTTTGATATTCGCCGGGAGACTGGTTTTGAAGGCGGAACAGTTGCATAGATAGAAGATGTGTGCACGCCTTTACGGTCTCAGCTATTTCAAACGTGCCTTATAAATACCCACGTGACTTATCCAACATCGAAATATATTTACTTTACTATTCACAATATACCATTCGTAACCTGATTCCGCGATCGATTTTTTTTAATTTTATAAAATAAAATAATATAATAATAATCAGAATAAATCTATTTACAGTATATTTCTAATAATACTTTTTAAACAATATATTTATAATCGACGCGTTCCATCGTTGGAAATGAAATATTTTATTAATTAGTATTTAATTACTTTGTACACTTGATGTGAAACTAAACAATAGAAAATCTACAAAACTCCTCCTAAATATTTACAATGACAACAACAATAACTGAATGGAAGAATATTATCGATAAAGGCTTAACAAATAAAACATTAGGGCAAAGACGGGTCTCGTGTAGGGGACGTGACTAAAGACCATTCCACGCTAACCCTTCTTTTTCAAAGATCGTGATTATTGCATTGTGATCTTTCTCGACTCAATTTATCTTCTGGCTAAACCGGTGAGTTTCGGTCAAGTCAATATTGCAGTCGTATTAGCTTGTAATTGCAGTATTGGTCGCAATAAGTCATCAAATATTACTTCGTTAATAATATAGAATTTTGAGATGTTTAAAGTAGAAGGATGTACAACATAATACCTACACGCTGTTTGACCCGTCTTTGCTTTATGCGTTAAATACACACTGGGTATGTAAATATATCTAACTACTACGCTCTTTAACAATAAATTCAAAGTGTCTTAACTGTGTAAAAATGACATGACAGAAATAAAAACTGGCGATTGTTAAGAAATAATAATTTTATTTTTGTAAAAACCACTGTTAGTGCATATTGCAGGCTACTAGGGATGTTAGATATCAATATAAAACTCGTACTTATATTAAAGAGGTTGCCATGTTTAGGTGATTCTTCGGAATTAACTCGAAATTCGTTGAAATCTGCGTTAGGTCACTTTTTCATATTTTAAAGGATAAATAAAATTAAACTGGAATAACTAAATACACATCAGTGAACCCTAATTAAAAATTTCTAAATTAAATTAAATTTACAACAAATTCACTAAAACCGATGGCTAGTAGGTATTATCGTTAAATTTAACACATATTTTATTGCGTTTAGGTTGTCATAATAATTAATTAAATAATTTGGGGAATTATTAACGCAATATTCCTATTAACTATAAAAATACTGAGCAACTTTTTCCATACATGTTTTAAGTACTAAGACAACATTACGGGTGAAAACATACTTGTAACACGCGACGTAGTACTATGGTTGCGTTTTTTATTCGACTTAAGTTAGCAATTGACCGTTGGCATCATTGTGGCCGCCTTACTGGCCAGATCTTCGAAATTGCCCCTGCCAGGAATGGAACCCGCTCAGACGACCACAACGCTCACCACTGTGACAGGGAGGGTGTCTTTCTATCAGAAAATACAACACGTTTAGACGCCGCATGTTTAAAGTACGTATCCACCTTCAGTGTCTACAAATCACGTCAAGATACTAATTCTTTAAGTACAAATTAACGAATCACTTTTTTAATATTTATATTACAATTTTATAGTCTGTGCTTTTAAATTTAGGAATTTCATATTATACTTAATATGTATAACCAAAAGATTACGAAAGTAATATTATTATACATGCTATATTATAATATAGGACAGTGGGCCGGAGTTTTTACGTCAGGCTCTAAAGTCAAAGAATACTTCAAGAAAGTTGAAAAAGTGTAGCTCACTCGCACACTTGTTCATACTTTCGTGACGTGGGCTTTAATTTTAATCACGTATCAGAAGTGAACCACTGTGCCACTGTGAAGTCTCTAGAAGAGTCTAGAAGAAGGTGCTGCGACCCAGGTTCCACTTGCTTTACCTGCAACAATAAAAAAGTATATTATGTATAGGCACAACGTCTCTTGAACCGTGTTATTTTTCACATGTTTACGGCTGAAGCTGATAACCTGTTTAAGGACGTCACTAATATGTGTCGTTTTTTATAAAATTTTAATCAATTTATCTCCTGTTCATGAGAATGATGAGGAGATAATAAATTTACAAATTAATTTGTATAAAAAAACTATTATTTTTTTATTCAGTCTATTCAATTTCAAATTGTTTAACAAATTGTTAACATTTAATAGAAGTACCGAAGTAAAAATTCTAAAATTGATATTTTTACTTTGTGTCCATAAAAAATTGTCAAAACAGTCTTAACTTCAGATTAAACAGACATAAGTCTTACTAGCGACCGTTCGCTTTTACGATTTATTGTGTACGTGCGTTTATGACGACATGGAAAACATCACTATTGCTGTCCCACGACAGCAAAATTGTTTTTTTTTTTATACTACTTTAGTAACAACACACAAAACTTGAATATAGTAAGTAATTTATTTTAACAATGAAATTTAACTATGCTAGTAGTACGGCCCAAGTAGAATCAAATTCCAATAAAAAAATTCATGACGCTTCCGAACGATGCCACATTTTAAACAGCGATGGGTCCTCTAAAAAGAATAGCGGTATTTAAATTACCGAAAAAACAAGGTCCGGCCCGATTCGATTCTATCGCTGCGTCCGCCGTCCGTGCCCTCCGCCGCGTTCACACATAACGGCCGAAAAAGGTAAAAAACACAAACCAATCGAGACGAGGTGACGAAACGTTCAGTCTCATTATCTGAGAATTTATTAACGAATCGCCCGGACCGGAAAACCGAAATGTGAAAGAAATAAAAATTTGACCTCGCCCGCGGTCATCTAAACTTTGTACGGCGTCAATGAAAAAAGAAGTCGGACTGGTCCGCCGCCTGAATGAAACGGAGAAGGACCCGAGGATCGAGAGATAAGAGGGAAGATTAGGGCGCTGGGGAATACAAAAAGTATTAAAGCGGCTTTAATGTGGAGGCAGTGTAATATTGTGAATGGAGAGGGCCCATTGAGCTGCGCCTACGCACGGCGCGGGTTATCTCGCGACTGCCGTGCGGTAGGGTTACCAGGTGAAAAATTGAAAAGTCCTGGGAAAAACCTGATTTTTATTGAATAGTTCTGAGATTTTATTACGAGTTTCATTCACACCACGCGAACTCGGTAAATTGTTATGTTTTTAAATAATCTGTTAATTTGGGAAATATCAAAGGAGACTATGTTGATTGTAACTGTTTAATTTAAAAGATCGAAATAATCTACTATATTTTATTGAAAAACTAAAAAAAATCCTCAGATTTCCAAAATTCGACCGCAATATCCGCCCTAAAATTCTGTAATCTCAGGACAAATCTTGACATATGGTAACCCTACGCGCGTCCAACAATACTATTGTACATTCATAAATTAACGTTTTTTTGTCCTTAGAACAATTCCCTCTTTGTATTATTCAAATGAGCCATTGAATTAGAGCTAGGTGGGTCCGGATTACGACGGAATCGAAGGTTTACCGTGATCGCCAGTCATGAATAAGGCTTTGAATAGTTAGTTCCAACTGTGGCATCATTGATTGTACTCGTAATGATACACAGTGCTCGCTTAGATTTGTTTCACTTTTGTTAGATGCTCGTTTATTAGGCACTTTGATTGTAATACGTACTTTACTGTCTAATATAAAATATGAAAAGGCATTGTGCTGAATGACTGACAGACATGCTACAGCCCAAACGGCTGAACGTAGGAATTTTTGAGAGAATATTCCTTGAGCACCCTAGAGGTGTACTAAGGAAGGAATTTTCGAAATTATACCCCCAAGGAGGTTAAATAGGAGGATAAAGTTTAGAAAAACGGATTTAAGTCAGTTCTCTGTGCCTTACGCTGTGTTGTATGAAACAGATTAAAAAATTAAGTGATGATTGAACTAATTTAAACACCAGACTTGGTACAATTCTTGTCATTAAATTATTTTAATCTCTACTTAAATTTTTGAATTTGTTTCGTTTAACTCAGCGTTAGTGTAATGTTTTTTTTTTAAATCTTTATTTATTTTAAAGGGCTTTTATACAATATGTATATGACAGTCCTATTGTAGCTTATCCATTAACTATTCTACTTAATTTATTTTACTACACATAAATTCTGTCGTGGCAGTTTCGGATACAATTTCTCAGCCGAATAAATTATTTAATATTTCATCTAATTTATTTTTTTGCGTTTTTTTGGGCGTGTATAATTTGAGTTATATATCTTTTTTTTTTTTAAAAGTTAGTTATAGCTATAGTTACATTTATAGGCTTAATATAAGGCAAAGGGCGTAGCGTAATTTTTTAACCGACTTCCAAAAAAGGAGGAGGTTCTCAATTCGGCGCGTATGTTTTTTTTTTTTTTTTTTTGTATGTTTGTTACGCGATTTCTCCGCCAATTATGAACCGATTTTGATAATTCTTTTTTTGTTTGGTAGGTCATACTTCAGAGGTGGTCCCATTTTAATTTGGTGAAGAACTGATGAATATCTCCGGAGATGGAGAACGGAACTCCTCAATGGATAAGAGTAAATTGCTCGCGATCAGTGTGATAGTTTTGTAAATAGTATGTTTTAACCATGCATAGCATATCTTTTTTTTTTTTAGGGTTCCGTACCAAAATGGTAAAAATGGAACCCTTATTACTTTCTCTTTCCGTCTGTCACAGTCGATTATTTCAGTAACTATTAACTATTGACATGAAATTTGGAATAGTTTTCACCACTAAAAATTGTGAAATAAAAAATTTTCAAAAAAAAAATAAAAACCGACTTCAAAAACCACAAACACTAAAATGTAAAAAATAATTTAATTTATTATGTATACTAGAGTTAATGTAGTTCTATAATAACATTTTTTGGAGTCGGTGCCAATGTGGAGTCACGTCAACAATAATGAAGAGTAGGTAGACGGTTCATGCGGCTAATTGGTACCGACTCCAAAAAATGTTATTATAGAACTACATTAACTCTAGTATACATAATAAATTAAATTATTTTTTACTTTTTAGTGTTTGTGGTTTTTGAAGTCGGTTTTTATTTTTTTTTTGAAAATTTTTTTGTACAATCAAAATATAGAACCGGAGCAAACTGAAAACTAGCGATGAGCATTGTTATCAATGCTCAGTAATGCTGAGTTTGCCTCCTATTGTATATTGTTAGATTATTTAATTTTATTTAGTCGATAAGAGTTTTATGTAACTCTAACAATAAGAGACGATAAAGCTTTCATTATTATAAATAACTGTGAGGGTTTGATTTGGTAGCAATATTATTTGGTTAAATAAATACCGATATACGGGTATGTTATTTAAGTCAAAAACGAGGAGTTTCGATCTCGGGCCATTCTTTTTGGGGCTCCTTTCAAAGAATGCCGCGATAAGCGAGCTATTTTCGCGTCAAGGAATTCGCTGGGCAAAAAGGCGTGAAAACAAAAATAATACAAAAGGTTTGGTTGATGTGAATTTGTGAGCGTTCGGTTAGAACAGAATTCTTCGCGGTGACGCCGTGTGCGGCTGCGTCGCCCATCGGATTTATTGTAATGAGGCCGGGATGCCGCGGTGGCGTTCTGAGAAATCCTTCCGCGGCTCTTAGAAAATGCCCTGGACGGCACTGGAAGGCAATGGGATTTCTATAGGATTCCCGGTCACAATTTTTTCATGTGATCTAGGATAGCTATAAAAAGATGATTCCCAACTCATTCAACCAAGCGCAAACCCTTGGACCTAGAAAACTGAAATTTTGCAATTTTGACAATTGGCTCCTTTTAAAATGAAGACAAGAAATAAGGCGAAATTTTTCAAAAATACCACTGGAGCGAAGTCTTAGACGGTCGCCAGTATACGATGTATATACTATTATGTACCTAACGTCAACAAGGATACATAGTCAAGATGTAAGATACTTCATTGCAATTTCATTGAAACTCACTAATTGTTAGAATGTATGAAAAAAGTAAATGCATTTTTAAAACTCCGGTAGGAACAGAAAAAATAAACCTAACAATGAAAGCGAAATGGTCCCAAATCCCATGGCAAGGCAAGTTAAAAATTATTATTGACGCGAAATCACACCGAAGAAAAGCTTTTGATAAAATTTAATAATTAGAAAAAAAATAGGGTTCCTTCAAGATAGAGGAAGAGAGTTTTGGTTGGTTTTGAAAAAAAGGGCGATTGCGTGATTAATAAAAGGTGTCTACGTCCAAAATAGCTGTTTATCGGAGTTTTCGGAGGCAAAAGCAATTTCGGCGGTATGATCGATCTACGCGAGAGTTTCAATTTGGGCAGGTCATCGCGTAGGTGACACTCTGACACTGACTAATGACACGAGATCGCAATCTCTGTCCCCCCTCCCCCGACACTCGACGTTCCATTGTTTTCAATTACCAACGTGACACTCGCTACTAAACCTCGTCTCTCTTAAGCTCCGCGCACATTTGTCTGAATCGTACGCGCCTCGTGTTGTATACTAACTTCAGGGTTCTGTACCCAAGGGACAGAAGTTCTGTCAAAGATAAGAGCCCTATTAATGGTACTCTGTAGTCTCAGCCTGTATGTCGCTTCGTATGTATGTTTGTGTAATCGTATCGTGCGAAATGCGTTTGTGATGTGATGTTGTGACGTTGTTGTCAGTTGATTTTATTTTATTTATGACACTACAATTCAGCCCCTGACTGCGATCTCAACTGATGGTAAGTGATCATGCAGTCTAAGATGGTATCGGGCTAACCTGTTATGGGTTATATTAAATACAAGTGCCGTACCCCTAACAGGTTACCCATATCCCTAATCAGTTTCTATCTTTACAGTACACCAAAATCGCTTAAATCGCTTGTCGACTTTCGCTTCACGTCTTTGCCGGTAGGCTGGTAACTAGTACCGGACGAACTCTCAGTGGACCAAATATTATAGGCAGTTATAAGAGAACAAGTTGAGGCCCGCGACTTTGTCCGCGTGGATTGACGTTTTTTGGTTCCCGCGGAAACTCCTCAATTAACTGGGGTAACAAGTAGCCTATGTACTAATCCAGACTATATCTGTCAAATTGTTTCAGTTCTGCTGTTCTGGGGTGATTGATTAACAAACATGCAACCATCCATACATCCATACATCCATCCATCCATTGATCCATCCATACATCCATCCGAACTTTCGCATTTATATTATAAGTATAAGTAGATTAATCCCATAGTGCCCTAAACTGCGTACGGTGCGAGCGACTCAGATAGCTGTGCGTTGACCTTAAGCCGTAGCTGTTTATAGTCCTATCGATATCTTTACTACGATCGTCCATTTACGATTTCCCCTCATTTGCATATGTTTCATCTCTCGCTCGGATTACTGCTATACATACGAGGGTTCGTTGGTATTGTTTTAGTTAGCTTTGTTTGCTTAACAACGCCCCGTAACGAATACGAATACGAAGGAAGGAAAACGAAGGTTCTGTAATCTACTAGCTGATGCCTGCGACTTCCTCCGTATGGATTGAGGTTTTAAGGTTCTCACGGCAACTAGAGTAGGAGAGGAGGAGCTTGTCGAGTAATAAATGTGATATTCCAGACTATAATTTATCTCTGTGCCAAAATTCATCAGATCAACGGATCTGGATCTGGCCGTTCTGGCGTGATTGAGTAACAAACATCCATCCATCCATCCAAACTTTCATATTTATGATATTAATATAGATTAATAGGGTTCGAATCCTAGGTAATTTTCTTTAAATAGTGATAGAGTCCTGATAAATCTCAAGTGGCACAAGTTGTCCTACTTACATGAAATAAACTTTTGACTTCATTGAATTGTACGAGTAGAATAGTCTACAATAAAACTTACCTAAGGCTAACCAGTCTAACGCCATCCGATCGAGTTTAATCGACAAAAGTTAAACTTACCGCTAGCCCAGCCAGTCTAATTGAATGGCAACGAAAGAGTAAATTCGAACAAAACTTTTATCCTGAGCGAAGCTCAGAACCCGATTGCTTTTCGGGAATAAAATATCCTGAAGCTAACTAAACTAGATATGCCTCGATTAAAGATTTTTGATTTCCCCAGGAACTCTTTTATTTTCCGGGATGCAGCCTATGTCCTTCCCCGGGATGCAACCTACCTCTTTACCAAATTTCTTTAAAATTGGTTGAAAAGATGGGCCGGGAAAGCGTAGCAGACAGACGCACTTTCGCATTTATATTATTAAGTATGTACTCGTATATGTTAGCCCAGAATCAAAGAGTTAAGTAGTATTCCGTCCAGTTTCAGTATTTTCAACGTGAACAAAAAGAACAAAATTAAAAAAAAATATGTTTTGGGCTGTCTCTACATTGCTTCTATAATAAAGTACCTACCTATAAAAAATTTCAAAAAAATTGCAATCTAGACCAGTTATAGTTTTATTATTAGTGAAGGCTTAATATAATATAATATTTTTTTTTTTTTTTTTTTTTTTTTTTTTTTTTCTATTATTGAGTACCAATGAAGGGTGCTCAATATAATTACAATCTAGCCAAACTATTTGACTAATAAGTAATTTTAATTTAACCTAAGCTTATAATTAACTTATGTACTAAGAAATCGTCCAATGAATTATCTTAGTCTTTCTCGTTGCAAATAGGCACTTTGTTCATGTGTTCTTTTAGGCAGCACTTCACTACACTATCACTAGTCACTATACACTAACTCAAAGGGTTTTGTCCTTTTTAGTCTTCTCACTAATTGCGTAACGTCGAGCAACTGGATTGCCTCGACGTTAACGTGATGGTGAAGCCGATGATCATGGACTTCTGCGAATTTGGTGATCACTTTGTCGACGTATTCAATTTTCAGGTCCCGATGAATTACGTCATTTCTAATGTACCAAGGAAGAATATAATATTGTGTAAGTAATTTATCGACTCTTATCATGCCTAACTTCAAGCTTCTAGATTCCTAAAAGTAGTTTGAACTGTAGGTATAAATAGTAAGTTTTAAGTTTAACCTAACCGCATCATTTAAAAAACCAATTGCATGGAAATCACAGTCAGACGTTTCAATTTTGTTTATATTGTAGAGCTAACTACAGTGTATGGATTATTCCGGGTTTATCATAGCGACCGTTTGTCATGAATATTTCAATTTGGGGGCAAACCGTCGTGTGGTTCAATGGTAATGGTAATGTCTCTATGGGGTACGCATTGTTTACTTTTCTCGCAAGCATAAGTCCCTATTCACACACACAATTCCCGTATTAACGGTACCTTGTAATGTAGGAAGGCAGCAGCAACAGTATTACATACTGTAGTACTTGTGAAAAAGTCTACGTCTTTTTAAATGGTCGCCGTTAATAGTGAAACCATGTGAGTGTGTGTATAAGGGCCTTTAGCGTGTGGGTGTGATCACAGGATTCATAATTGATATAGGAGTGATATAAATTCAAAAGTGTTTTTGGAATTTGGTTTGTCCCTTTAATCACGACGGAACAGCTACGGATTATGCAACGTTATGGTCGAGGACCTGGAGTGTGATGTAGGCTACTTTTTATCCGGAAAATATATTGTGAATGTATTTTACTTATTTCTAAATGTTTTATTAAGGTTAATTGTACCAATTCGCATTGGTAAGTAGAATAGTAGTATAATAGGTGTTAGCTAAGTAGAATAGTGTTTGTCTTATTTACCTTTTGTAGAACGGTTTGAAGGCGGCCGACCCCTCATTATGGTGCTGGTTGGGCTGGTGGTTATTCGCGTGGTGGGGATTGTGGTAGGGGTCGCGCTGCGGAGACTGCTGGTGCCGCGGGAAGCAGTACCCAGAGCCGCCCCCACTGCCCAGGGGATTAGCCACACTGGGGACCTTCATGTTAGGCGGAGTTTGAGGCGGGGTATCCGTTTGGACGTCGGGAAACGCCGCTGGGTGCACGCATGGATGTTGGTTGCCGTACTGTCCAGGGAAACCACCATATCTTCCATATGAACCACTCGCGGGTGACGCTGCTGCTGTAGCGGGTAAAGCGAAGCCGTTGGAGCTGCCATCAGAGACAACGCGATCTGGCCCTGACCCGTATCCATGCTGAGGCCATGGCTGCGCGGCTGGGGGCGGGGTTTTACACGCTGCTGTGTCCGCTAGAGACCAAATCTTCGGTTTCGATGCTGGTATCGGCACGCCGCAGTCCGATGCCCCTCGCTTGGATTCCTCCTTTATCCCATACCCGAGGAGCTGACTGTGCATACCCTGAAGAAGTTCGTCCCCCTTCCTTTCCTCATCTGTAAAGATAATCGTATTTCACGGTCACAATCCAAATTTATAACACAAATGAGCAACACTTATAAATATAGTCGCAGAACTGGAAGGACAATTAGACGTAGGTACTTAAAAGGATAGCTGGAAGGTGCAAGAAGTTGATGAATTAACACTCATTAATCAGTATTTCATTTGACCGAATATTAGACTATTAAGGACTGTGTAGAAAACAGTCTAGAAACATTGGGAAAACGTGTTTGTTTTTTGATTGTTCCCTTAATCCCGGTGATATATATTTTCTAAGCTACTTTTCATCCAGGTAAATTAAAGAATTCCCACGGAATTTTTAAGAAGCCTGAAGAAACTCCACGCTGTCAAAATCGCGGGCATCAACTTGTTACTATAACACACTTTCAGCGGTTACCAAGTACGTACTCGGGACTTCCCCCCAGTTCTTAGCAAATACAACAACAGACACAATAAGACAGACAGATAATAACACGCACAGCAGTAACGCCCATAAAAAAGAGCTTAAACTGGGCTTATTTCTCAAAATCGATACGCTACACGGATCCTGACCGTTACATTGGACGTAAGTTTTCGCTCGTAAGATGCGGTATCTATACCCTCCGGGAAAGTCGTGTGAAAATACGTTTGGCGTGCAGTGACCCAATCGCTAAGTGGTTATCCGATTAGCGAAGTGAAAATACCACTTTGGGGGGCCTCCCTAGCCGCGGGCGCGTTCCCTTCAGTATTTAAGCCGAGCATTTATTTCGCATTTCCTCGCACCCCCGCACCGGAATGTTGGACCGATGGAATTAAGATCTATCACTATGAATAAAATAGTCTGAATAGGGTATATCGAATACTCGTATACGATAGGCGGTGCGATAGTGCCGTGATATCCTAGTGATTAATACCTCTGACTGTTATTCTGGTTCAATATTCAAATATCGGGAACGTACAAACTTTTGGAAGCTATGTGCGTTTTTAAATAATCACTTGTAAAGGAAACCATAGGAAAGCTGCATGACTGAGAGTTCTCTATAATCTTCTTTATAATTTTCTCTATAATTTCTTCTATTTTTTACGAGATGCGCTTGCTCGACTTCTCCCCCGCTCGCCTTGTTTTGGTTTCGTGATCTGAAACAAAGGCGAGCGGGGGAAAGTCGAGCAAGCGCATCTCGTAAAAAATAGAAGAAATTATAGAAAAAATATAAAGAAAAGTACAAAGGTTTTCCAGGGCCTTTATACTATAGAGAAAATTATATAGAAAATTATAGAGAATTATAGAAAGTTATAAGTAAAGCAAATAGAAAATTCTAAATAAAAATACAAAGGTTTTTCAGGGCAGTAGTGTTGTCACATAGCGGCCATTCAATATCATAAAATGACGCTACTCAAACGTTTTCTATTGATGAAGATAATACCTACACAACACCTACCGACACGAACGTAATACCATACGTTACGTTAATATACGATATTCCCTTTATCGGACTCTATGTTATGAAACCTGAACAGAAAAACTGAGGTTCAGTTCGAAGAAATAATAAAAAAATGCTATCAAGATGGTTAACGATGGTTTAAAAAAATGTCCATGTTTCATAACTGCAATGAAATTAAACGCACGCTGATCCTCGATTTGGTAAAAAAATGGTTGTTATTGTGCAATTTCACAGAAAATGTTTATTCAGCAAAATTTTATAAGGCTTTAAGTATTATCATAATACCATTTTCGGTTGTAAAGTGGCTTCGGGCGCGAAGGGTAGCCTAATGAAATTCAGAGAACCATTCTAGTCTGGGCTCCCGCTGCCAAAAAACCTACCTCACAAGTACACGATCGAAGCTATCATGTAATGGACGTCAGTACGTGGAGGTTGCCTGAAAGAACCATGAGTTGAGTGTATCTTTGATGACCTCCCTGGCGCAGTGGTAAAAGCTGTGGCCTTAAAATGGGAGGTCCCGGGTCTATTTCCGGCAGGGTCAATTTGAAAATTAATAATGTCTGATCAGTACCGTGTAGAGACAGATTAGGGGTATGGGTTTAACTTAGCCTCTAACAGGTTAGCCCGCTACCGTCTTAGACTGTATAATTGCAGTCAAGGGCTAACTTGTAATAGAAATAAGAACATGGTGGTTCTTCCAGATTGACGAACTCCCTGGCGTAATGTTGAGGACTGTTGACTCAACGTGAGAGATCCCGGGTTCGATTCCCAGCAGGGTCAAATTGGGAAATTATTATTTCTGAATTTTCTCTGGTTGGGTTTGGCGGGAAACTTCAGATAATGCGTTCCGGTACGACGCCATGTGAAAACCGACTGGATTCAACTTGTAGTGGAATATAGAAAAAGATAACTGTATGACAACCACATACAGTTCTGTGTCACATACCTTCCTAGCTACCGAGTACCGACTCTTTCTAACTAACATACAATCTTCTTGTATCTTGTAAGTTAACATTTTTGCAGCGGGACCCCGGACTAAGTATAATCAAATTCAGAGAGCCATTGGCGTGAGGCGCGACCGCTCGACTTCATTCCCTTTATTCCATTTAATGCTGACTGCTCCTAGCTTTTATTATACGATTCACGACTGATGGGTACTGCGATTGTACACAAGTTATTTACATTGTACATTGAAGTTAGATACGGATCTGATATAGCTAAACTAATCACATGCAATTTTCCGTGAGAACCAATATCTGATTTTACTATGATAGATTAGTTATTGATTAGATAGAGTACAATACATAATTTAAAGCGACAAACCCCTCAATCTAAAAGCTAGAGATTAGTAATTTACGACATATCCTCAAAAAATCTTATAAAAGATTGACTTGATTTCCCACGCTTTAAAAACATTGTGGTGACAAAGATCCTGAATGCAATTCTAAACTGGCTTTTCTTAGTAGCAAGTATCCTCACGGCACACACTCAACTAATAATAACCCTCTTTTTGTATATATATGTATCTGTGTGTCACAGTGTCTGTGTGTGGCATCGTGGCTCTAAAACTGACGAACAAATTTTGATTTCTATTTTTATTTGAAAGGTGACTATTGTTTTAAGGTGAATCAAGAAAATCGGTTTAACATTTGAACATCATCAGCTCTTTTCTAGTTGATGAAATTAATATCCTGTTACTTCCATATATCGGGGGCTGTTTTAATTTTTTAATTTATTCTAATATTTGATTCTTCTAGTCATTGTTAGAATATTAGCCCGTGTGCTATAATTTTAATTCAATGACAGTACCCATCAGTCGTGACGCAGCATATAAGTGGGGTTATCCGGCCTGCCCTTCGCTAGGGATAAACAGGGACGCCACTGATACTCGGCGCGAAGATATTTATCCGGCAAATTGTTTTAATTTTCATTGTATTAATCTAATAAACGCCCGCAACGGGAGATAAGCGGGCATTGGACGATTTCGTAATGTTATTATATGACGCAATAAGCTAAGCGTGTTCATTACATTAACGAGTACACAAATTGTTTTGGGCAGTTTGTTTGCGTTGATAAATTATTGTACACTCGGTAGTAATATTACTGGGACCTCGGGTATCCAGTTTTTGGTTTTTCATATTATGTTTTTTTAAGTTTCATGAGTGCTCGGATTGAGAGACACCTTTGAGAACATTCGGGAACCTGCCACAATCGATCTGAAACGTAATTAATCAGTCATAATTGAAATAATAACATTGTATCCATACACACTTCTTATAAAGAAATGTCACATTTTGAATTTAAATGCGTAATATCAAACGCATCTTAAAAGTTATGTTAACTTAAAATGGAAGTACGTGCCCAGGGATCGAAGCCCGACTCCCCGCAGTCTAAGCCGCTGGGGTATCACTATCACCGCTTTTCATTTATAAACACCACTCGCAAAAAGTAACACTCGATGCTCTAGGGACCCGTGCACTTAAAAGCTTTTTAATTTCGATCCCCGATACATCTCACCCGGGTATCAAATGCGCATCACACGTCCCCAAATATGCAAAGAGGCAAAGAGGACCGTCCCCAAATATGCAAAGAGGTATAGAGGGTACCCCACGGTCTGCGTGGAAATCGCAAGCTCGATGCGTAGTGGTTTTCCCCTTTAGTCACCGCTGGCGACAAAGTGGGGATTAAAAATAGTGCGAGCTTTGATAGCAGGGTGCAGGTTCTGTATCAATCAATCAATTACATTTTCTTTAATACAGTACGTTGCAATGGGTTGCGCTTATAATCATTCGAGTCGTATTTTATTATCAAGTCTCCTCTCAGATTGAGAGTTTGACTATAGTCTACCACTACTACTCTAATGGCGAGGTGCGGATTGGCAGATGGCAGATCTCACACCTTTTGAGAACATTATCCGAACTCGAATAGGAGGACGAACTTATGTATTCTATTCCTATGGTATTTGTACAAACTTCAAAATTTTTTTTTCAAATAAACTTTTAAAAGTGATTTTGAATCGTCGCGTCGAGTGAATCTACCGCTTCCGTTCGGTTCGGAAAACCATTCCTGTATCCATACATTGAGATCTATCAATTCACTGCCAGCCGCTTGGGTTTGATTTGTAAAAACAGTAGGTTTATTTTGTGATGAAGGCAATTGAAGTGGTAAAAGGAGATGCAAGTTTGTATGAAAGTCCATCGTTATTTTTCAAGTTTTTTTTTTAATTTCACTCCCTCACAGGTGGGTTACTACCATAGAAAAAATTAAAATGAGAGTTTTATGTCATGTACCTTGACGTCCGTAATATAAGGATTATAATTCTAAAACAAAAACGTCAACAATATTAATACAATACTGCTTTAAGCGATGTGAAGCGAACTTGAATTCGAGCATAACCGGGGCGGGTCAGCTAGTATTCAGGTAAATGTTTAAAATGGTAGTAGTGTACAGCTATTATTACCTATAGTATTTCTTTTTGTTTCTGTTTGTTTTGAGAATAAAAATGTACACTACAGCAGCCACGTTTCCATGGATCTTACATTAGATTTTATATTAAAGTTGGGACCCTAAATCTGTCTCAGCGGAGGGCTGACATCCCTCGCCTCGCATTCAACTGCACTTCAAGCAGAGTTGCAATTTATTGCTCCTCAAGCGACGGCTGCCCGACATCACTTTGTCGTCTGTGGGCTTAGTACCTACTTCCGAACACGTTGATACATTTCGAGTGCTGCAAACTACGAGTATGTCTGCAGATTTAAATAAACCTTCTTTCTTATTTTTTTAAACCAAGCCATTATTTTTTAAATCACTTTTACAGAGGCTATGGTCCACTTGCACAAGGCTGTTTAATGTTTCCTAATTTTAAAAGGAAACAAAATGACTTACACATAACCGTGCAGAAAAACCCGCTGAGTTTAAGGTTGTGACGTTCAAGTACCTAGGAAAGGATGTTTAAACAATATGCCACCCAGAGCTAAGCCAGTTCTGGAGAAACACATTAAAAACACGAAAATTTACATTTCTGACGTTACAGTATTTCGTTATCGAACAACGTTGTCGAGATATAAACTTGTGCTAAGGGTACTCTAGTGTTTGTATGTACGCACTCGATTTCCATTAAGGCTACCCGGATTAATATTATTTTGTTTGCGATGTGACAAAAATTAACATTTATTGGATAGGGAGCTATAGGGGTTGGCCCCTGAGCACTAGGCTTGCCATTCACACAAGAATAAAACACTGGTTTTTATTATGCAAGTGTGCAAATAATGGCGTTACCTAACCCCTTGATTCTGTCAAAAACACTGTCTGTCTGTATGTAACTAACAAAAATAAACATAATCAATTCTCCAAAAGAAACATTTTTTTTCTACCATTAAGGTACTTACCTACGTTGCGTATTCTATGATCTAGCTTTTTTAAATTGGTATTTTTACCTAAAATAAAGCTAAATAGTCGATGGTCTTCGATGGTAGGTTGAAGTTACAACGGATTGGTTTAAGAAGCTGGTGAATGAGCGCGAATGATAGAAATAGATGGAGAAACCTTCTGGAGCATAAAGGGCTGGAGCGCCGATGATGATGAATTTTACCTAAACTTATAACGAAACAAAATGACCGATTCTCAATGCCTAAATGGGGACCCCCTTATCATACCAAAGCCCTGCCTAATGTCACAGGCTAATGACATATTATTTCCTATAGAACAAACTAGCTAATGCCCGCGACTTCGTACGCGTGGATCGAGGTTTTGTGGTTCCCGCGGGAACTCTTTAATTTTGCGGGATAAAAAGTAGCCTATATATACTCCAGACTATAATCTATCTCTGTGCCAAATTTCATCCAGATTCGTTCAGCCCTTGGTGCGTGATTGAGTAACAAACATCCATCCATACATCCATACATCTATACATCCACCCATCCAAACTTTCGCAATTATAATATTTGACCGAGCGAAGCGAAGGTCTCTGAGTCTACTTGAGTGAATTTGCATTTGTCCGTCCGTCCGTCCGTCCGTCTGTCAGAGCCTTATTACTTCTGAATTACGGAACGTAATTACTTCAAATTTAAATATAATATTATGTAAACCGATGGCCTCTCGCCGAATATGGCTTAAAAAGTTATAAAAATCTTTATTTCAGGGGGGCTCTCATAGAAGCGAATGCGAAATAAAATATGTTATATTAACGGTTGCGGTACCATATCATTTTAAAGATAATTAAGAATAGAGTCAAAAACTAAATATTTTTTTAATTTTTCCACTAAAATTGACGAAATGGGGGGCTTTCAAAGTGGAGATTTTCTAACGTCCAAAATTGACTTCAGAATTCTCAATTTTCTCAAAGGCTGAGCCTGAAACTTCATCAATTATTTGAATTATACCCTGCACTTGAACATCAAAAACTAAAATTAGATAAATATTGTAAGGAAACGATATTATTTAATTTTTAATGAGCTTCAGTATTTTTAACAGAACTTCACAATGATGTCAATAGGCGCTAATGTTAAAAGTTGAATATTAACTATCATAAGGATACCGCGAGGTCTCAGTTCGGGGCGAACCACTAGTTATTATTTGGTTAGTATGTGTAGTTTAAGTAGTTATTGCATGTTCACCTATATTGATGCGTCATATAAAACTGCAATATTAAAATAGTGCTTTAAGCTTTGGCAGTGTTGCCCCTATACTTTACAGCACATGACTGCGACGCCGTTTACTACGGGGTCGCTATTCATGAGGCTTAGTGCGGGGCCACAGTTTGTTTGTTTACAAACGCCGGCCCCGCGCGTGTGAAAGCTTTTATTCTCCTCGTATTTGCGAGGTGCGACTTAAAATGATATATTACGTGTCTGGAACATTGATGTTTCGGTTAAGGGCCCCCACAAACCAAAGAATGACTCTCTCTGAGTCTTATTCCTCATTGTTGAGAGTTAAGGCGAGTCACCTCAGCTCAGCGGTGAAAACTGGTTTGCTAGATCAAATTTTTTCAGTATTTACTATTAAATAACGGTCTTACAAAAAATATCCGATACACTTAAAGATATTGTCTAAAGAATGTGCTAATTTGTTACACGATAGGATGTACTTTACTCGATCAAAAAAAATCTTGAAACAGGCTAAGTTAAAAGTTTAAAACGAATTTTTTATTAATAAAATTTTCGACTTTGCTCATCATTTTTATATGGATAAATTCCTCTTGAAGTATTAATGAGAACCTGCTAAAATTTATTTCAAACTGAAGTCCTATATCTATTTAATTCAAATTAATCCCAGAATTTGAACGTTGCCAAGCGGTTTCAGAATATACCGCGCTGCCCGCTTCCCCGCCAGTCTCTACGAGAAATGTACCGCGAGACGCGCGGGCGGCACCCCACACCTCACCTCCTAAAATCTTGGAGGTGACTCGCCTTAACCCCTTCCCCATTAATCACAAATATCGGTAGGATTTTTTAAAGATAATAATGCGATGGGTTTCCAGATCTTTACGCATGCTACTCGACTAAGAGTAGGTACTATTTTAACTCATAGGTTTGTAACGATTATATTACCAGATAGGTAGTATTGACGATAACCGGGCTTAATGTTCCAACTTCCCAGCGGAGAAACGAATAGGCCTATAAGAACCTCCGAATTCGGTCACCCGTCCAGTTACCGACATGGGTCAACGATTCTTTACGTCGCAATCAATTGATATGCGTCGTCTCAGCTAGGCCGCTCAAACTAACAGCCAAAATTAATAAATCAATCCGTATGGAAACTGTAGGAAGCAACAATTACAACATCGGTGGAATATTGAATAGAAGCTTGGCGCTACTTTGCGGAAGTCCATGATATTGAATAAATTAGAAGTTTAATTCGCTATATCACAGTAGACAAATCTGTGTGTGGCGCGTGTCTTTCACCAACAACATGCGATACTCACTACCCAGTAATTCGGCACAGCACCACACCACACAAATCCTCCAAATCACTCTCATCATTCAGGGGCAGCAAGCCTGAGTGACTTAAGGTTGGCTGTTCCATCGATGGGTAGGTATGGATACTTATGAATTCTGAGTATGATATTTTGTAGTATATCAAAATGATATTTTGTATATTTTTAAATATGTACTTATTATTTTGATCCTGTATAGTTATTTAATTAATTTTTTAATTTTATAATCTTATTTAAATATTTCTTTTGTATTGACATTCGTAAGAGCTTTGTACAAAATCGAGGCTTTGGCCAAAATCGAAAATAAATGAATTGAAATTGAAATAACGATAACCAAAACCATCGATGGTACTACTGATCAGAAGTCTATAGTCTATAGGCGCCCTTATTTGCGACTTATAATGACTATGATATATGACTTGTCCTGGACATCGATAGTTAAAAGAATTGTTACGGTCTTGTTTGGTTAGGCGTTAACTGTGTTAAGCTGGGAACCACGGTAATATTACAGGCATAAGATTAGCTGTTATGTTGTGTGCTTTCGGAGTTACGGGCATGAGATAAGGGGTAATGCTGTTCCTTTATTAACATAATAGGATGGGTTTTATCTGATTATAATATCTTTTAATCTTTATCTTATGTTTGGATACAAGTCAATTAAATAGCCGTGAAGGAATTGCGGTTGGAACTTGGAATAAGTGGACGGAAGTTGCTCTCAGTTCTTATTATAAAGTGATCTTTGAGATGCAATGAAGCAATGATGTAATGATTAAAAATTGGCTGAGGTTGCGGGTTCTTCTCAGACCAGAGCACGTTTGGAACCCTCGTATATACCTACCGTAATTATCATCGATAATTATCATTGTCACGTCGTATATTTTATTGACGTTCAAAAAGCGGACAGTGTAAAATACCTAATCCAAATAAATGTTAGAAAGAGAGACAAAGGCCTCGAAAGTTAAACCAGAGTGAACGATTGTTCACCGAAAGGACATAAAATTTGAATCCCACCCGTTGAATTATTGTAATAGATTTTAGTCATAGATGACCTAATTAGGCACTATATTTACTTTCACTACTTACTTTATTGATTGTATGGGTTCCATAATTTTTATTAAAACGCCAAATTTTTAGATTTAAGCTTGATTACCTAAGCATTTCGTTTTACGACGAGATTAAACCAGACATATAGCTTTTTAAGAGTACTCGTACTTAGGCACTTATACAGAATAGGTATATAATAATATAAAAACCAAAAAGTTGCCATTAGAAAAAGGTATACCTATTATCTAAGTTCTAACCCTACACTGCACACGTGAAATACGAAACGGCACGTGCGCCGCAGGGTACTTTCTGCCACTTTTTTCAATGCATCATTTTTATAGTAACAAATGCAAGAAGTGTCTATAACGAAAAATATTTATTTGCCTGATATTTATAATAAATGTATTTTAAAAGCGAAGTCGGGGTATTAATATTTAGGAGTTTATTGTAAGATTAGTTAGTAGACAATGATGATGATGATGATCACATTACCTCAAAACCGAATGAAAAGCCAGCCAGACATGCACACTTTTGCATTTCTGATTATAGGTTAGATGTTATATAATCGTGCTTGCTGATTTATAAATCGGTAAAATAATGAATCAGACTATAATCATGAGTTTCTGGATCAAAAGTTTAAAAAAATGCCTTGTTCTGTCGTTGCTTCAAAAACAATTCAATATGACGTACCTACTTGATCCTCAAAGATTCAAAAATGTCAATATAAGTTAAAATAAAATTATTTTCTATCTAGAATAATTAGTACATTTCTACTTGTAAGCTCCCAGTACCTATTGTCCTTAGCAAATAAATAAGAAAACAAGTTTATAAAAATGATTATTTTATTAGAAATACCTTAACAGTATGTTAAACAGTGACACCCGGCCATCTATTACGAGCTTTACTGCAGAGTCCTTGCTTAATTAAGATTAATAAATGAATTAATTTAACATTAATACCAAACTGGACACATAATATTGTTTATTTTTTATTGCCTCTTGTTTATCCCAGATTAGATAACCTCGTTTAGGTAATTATTGATCTGTTAAGAGTTAGACTCAATGTAGATCTAAGTTTACAGCAGTAGCTAACTATAAAATATGAAACTGTATTACAAGTTAATTACCTGATATTTAGTAGATTAACGAAATGGTAATCAATTCAGAAGTTTAGTTGTTAGTTAGAAGTTTTTTTTTCACTAAATGCTCAAAAATAGGTACAATTAACACGCTGTTGCTTTTGAATATTATTTGAACTATGTTTTTATTTATTAGGTATAGTAATAGTTGGAACAGATTAAAAACGCTTTGATCTAACTAACTAGGTAGGTAGGAAAGTGTCTTTCGTATTTTAGAAATTATTCGCATGTAGTTAATACGCAATATTATTTGAATTAACCGCACGGCATATCTAGTGAATTAGATCAATCGTGTCTCGATCAAAATCAACAGTTGTATTATTATTATCAACATTTTATAACCCCAAGCAGTACGACCGCCTGCGAGAGCTCTCGTGTGCAACAACAGTGGCTGAGTGGACTTCATTAACCCGGCGTATGGCGGCTGTTAGCCGTGACGCCCTTGGCATTAGCCCAGCTTCCCGATAAAAACACTCAGCGACAACAAATAACAATGCCTCCTTATAATTCATGTCCTTGACAACCGAAACTGAAACCGTGGGTACAGAGTTGCACCCCGCAGGGTACGCTTCACCCACGTCTGCATTTTAGTGTTAAAATAAGACCCTAATGTCAAACATGCGTAAAGCACGTGGCCGAAATGCCTAATGAATTAAGGGCTCATATTTGAAATTTTGCAACTTTTGAAAGCCTTTTTTTTTTTTATTATTTTTTTTTTTAATCCACTAGGTACAAGTTAGCCCTTGACTACGATCTCACCTGATGGTAAGTGATGATGCAGTCTAAGATGGTAACGAGCTAACCTGTTAGGGGCTTTTATTTTGAAAAGGAACAACTACCTAAAGAATAACTTTGATATTTTAATATTATGTAGATTCTATTAGGATCTTTAAGATATGCATTTGTCATATTACTACATTGGATACAATTTCTTTAGGTAATAGACAAAATAACTGAAAACTGATTCAAATAATACCTACTAACTAATTATGTTTATGTTTTTCTGGATTATGGATGGATTAAAACTACCATAAAGAAAACGGATTTTTTTCTTTATTATTTTAATACCAACTAGAGATATTAGTTTTTTTTTTAAATTAAAAACTCCATAATTTTATATTTTGCTCCCTTCCATCAAGCATTGATAAAAATTTTACACGTAAGTAATAACCTAACTTAACCTTACATTAATTTATACCAACTAACAAAACGCTTACCTACCTACATGAATTAAGATAAAAACATGTACCTAAGTAGGTACCTAAATTTCGTCTAGTCGTCACATAAGCCTACATCTCGAAACGCCGATAACCAATCGCTACACATTATAAAACCCCCTAAACCGTTACTTACGCTCCGGGTCCTCATAAAATGAACTCGACAAATCCTTTGGCGAGAACATGAAGTAAAGCCCCGCGTCAGGCGATGTAAGGGCCTATTTACACAGAACCGTGACGTGACGCCTAGTGGTTAAAACACCCGACCTCCTGTACGGTCGCAGGTTCAATCCCCGCACCTCCAACTTACCGAAGTTTCATTCTAAGAAATTAACTTGCTTTAAACAGGAAAAAAATTCTTCATAATGTTCTCGTAGGTGTGTGAAGGCTGCTAATCCGCATTTACCCAGCGTGGTTATCTATGGCCAAACCCTTCTCAGTCTGAGGGGAGACTCGTGCACAGTAGTGAGCCGGCAATGGGTTGATAAGAGAGAGAGTGACGTGACGTAGATACTAGAAGTCTAAGCTAGGAAAAGGTTCTCAAGTACCTATCGATCTTAAGATAATGACTTAGGAATAACTGGACTTAGGTATATAGGTATTAGATTCAGTTAGAATCGTAATAATAAATCGACGTCAGCTAAGAAAACTTTTATGAAGTATCCTACTGAGTTCAATTCAGCAATATAATATAATACCTACACTAAACATATGGTTAGGTACTTAGGTTTTAGATTGTTTTACACTGAGACAAGTTCCTGGCGTTTCTTCCTTCACTCCTTACAAATGCAATTTCTTTCAAAAGGAAGGAAAATTTCCTCCGCCAATTCTACGTCTCTTGTATTTCTCCGCTTTCCAATTCGATAGATAAACGATCGTTACGTTACGAAATGCTTTTTTATCTTTTTTCATGCGGATTACAGAAAGTTACAAATCAGTGTTCAACCATTCACTCGCTAAACTACGTTACGCTAACCAAGGTTTATTGGTAAGGCCCTAAAGCCTTGGTCTTAACGCTCGATTGAAATTTAAGGCCCGCATTAATAAACCGACAGCTAAAATCAGGTTATCCAACATAGATCTAAAGCAAGAACTGACCGATACCCGAGAACTTGTTTTTAGCTTGATGTCGGCTGGACAGCTCATTGATACGGGCACAAAATGTCGTGTAGGTACGTGTGACCGAGGGGACGTTAGCAAAACATATTGCGATGGCCAGTATTGATGATATTTCTGATCACGGCCCGGCCACGTCCTTGACACGTCACAGTTCGGTGTAAACACTCTCTAAACGCGTCCTCCGTTGTACCTACGGAAGAAGCGTTATATGAAATTTGAGCGAGCGCCGCCCACTTTACTACAAATAGGAAATCCGGGAGCGAGGAGCGGTTACGCACAGTTACACGCCTGAGACCCTCCCCCCCTGCGCCGCCGTCACACGCCTCCGCCCCCCCCCCTCTCCCGGCCTCTCGGAAACTTGGAATCCGCACACCCTCCGGCCCTCGACCGGGTTATGCCAATTCACTCGACGATTTATACACCGACAAAATTAAACCAATTCTGAAGCGTTCAGCCCGCCGTCTCTACGAACATAACACAACTAAAGACGTTTACAATCATGAGTCAGTTGCACACGGGAATTCGCAATCGCATCACAAACGTAATAACACAATTCGCATGGAAGGTCATCAAGGTCACATTAGTTGCGCGCAAAGTGGATGCATCAGAACAGTATCAACATCCGGCAGTCAATCCGCATCGGTTCAGCACCGCTCGAAAGCCGGCCTTTCGTATTATTGGGATGAACGCTTAGTCAAATTGACTATCGGATGTTGGGGAGGATGGGACTCAACGAACCTTTGTTTGGTTTTATTTTATCGTCGTCCTTCTCCTCGTCGGAGAGCATGGTGTCGTCGTCGTCATCCGTCTTGTTCTTGGGCTCCCAGGTCATCTTGTTCTCCTTCTTGAGGCGGCGGCGAGCGTTCGCGAACCACGTGGACACCTGCGTCAGCGTCATCTTGGTGATGATCGCCAGCATTATCTTTTCCCCCTTAGTGGGGTAGGGATTCTTTTTATGCTCGTTGAGCCACGCCTTGAGCGTCGCGGTGGACTCCCGCGTCGCATTTTTCCGCCTTGCAGCTAGATCGTACCCCGCTCCGTATCTGTCGACAAACAAAACTTTATCCATACACCTACAGGACAGCACGCTTCTGGCCTCCAGAACATTCGCGAGCGCAAACGACAGCACACAAAAAAAAATTAAGTACTAATCGAGCCGCAGCTTTCCAGTCAACATTGATTTTGGGAACCGCCAAAATTGTAAGCAGTAAAAAGCGATCAAATAAAAATACCAGAGTCACCAAACAAACCCTTTCTAAATTTAACAAACATTTAGCTCCGAAAAATACGAGCATTCCGATTCAATGAAACGCCCCGATTGGAAACAGGCGTTTTATTCGAGGCAATAGATAACCTCCGGTGGAAAATAAGCGCGCATCGGGAGCAGTTTTTAAGGCGCACGGACCCATTTGCATCCGCATTCTAAGCGTAATTGTGGCGAAACCGCTCCCCCAGGCAGAGCTTACCTGAGTTCGATTTTCTCGGCGACATGACAAAGGCGCGGCCTGAAGGGCCCAATAAATAGGTTCCGCGTGAAAATAGTTAAAAAATGGTCCCGGGTTGATTGTACTAACACGAGCAAATTGCTACCGTGTGTGGCGGTTACAGAGCTCAGTATCGGGGGGCGCTTACACGGTTTCGGACGTGATGTGAATGAGATTTGCGACGGTGAAACCATTTTGTTGGTGGTGTGTTGTGACGTTTTGATTTAGTGTTAGTATTGCAATAAATAGGTATAGATAACGTAGTTTGCGCTTACATCGATTCCGCCTACGACCTACTCTTTCAATATACGAGACAATATTTTACAAGTCAGGTATAGGTTACGGATGAGTAAGACATTACAGATTTTTACTTATGCGTTTGATGAATGCCTTAACAGAAACCAGCTATTAATTATATTATTTGCAAAATAAACACAGGTATTAGTAGTTGAAATCAATTAAATAAAAGCATGGTGGTTGAAATTATGAAAATTATTATTCTTGGATCAGCTTATTGTATTATGCATCGATATTTGTGTTAGCTTAGATATTTTTGGCCCAAAGAAAGTGCCTACCTCACCTGGTTAGTAACATATTTCTATGTAAGTAATGTAATCTACTATTATTTTGCGGGATATTTAGCGTAGATGTTAATTCAGGTACCTACCTATAATCTATAATATCTTCATTATATAGGAAAGGTAAGCTAATCTCTCTTTAAAATTTCAGCCAGCCCATCGGTGTTCACTGTTCAGTCATTGTGGCGTGAAGGAGAAACAATCCAAATTCCACGTCCTAACTGTGCCATTTATAAATCTAGTAGGATGTAGAGATATTGACTCATCTCGCAACATCGTTTTCGTTTCTAGAGTTTTCAAATGATACTTATTTTCCTAAATATATGTATAGTTGTCGACGTACTCTATGTTCGATTCTAGCAGTGTTATTGGGTTTCTAGAACTATTTGTGACCTTTTTGCTTGTATTTAATCGAAGCCCAATTTTGTTACTAGTCATTAATTTCTTGTAATTGGTCCGATGATTCAGAAAAAATTACAATATCATCTGCGAATCTAAGGTTACTCAAATAGTTCCCGATTATTTAAATTCCTTTTCTGTATCAGTTTAAATTATTCATAATATTATGTTGCAGCGCATAAATGAATAGTTTCGGATAGAGAGATGGAGGCTCTATGTACTAGGTACACCACTGAGGGAAGTAGAAGCACTAAATAAATAAAAAATGCGGATAAAAGTCAAAACGAATATTTAAAATTAAAAAAATATATAAACTTTAAAACTAAGGTATTAAAGTTTAATAATTACGAATGTAGTATATTTATATTTAAGACCTTTTGTCTTCGTAACGGTCTCGGTAACTTCAGTGACGGTATCGGTGATGCGAACCCACAAGTTTAACCCCTACCAAAAAGCGCTCAACGCGGCTAAAGAAGTTTTCACTATAACAAGGCGTTCAGTGGACTCGAGTCGAAGTGGAATCGGTGTCGAGCGTGTGTAATGCGCGAAGGCTGTTAGTTCGTGGTTGTTTTACCAGAGGGCGGTGCCCGGTGCAAGCTTAGTGCACGGGCGTTGCAGCGCTTGCGTGGGCGAAGGGGCGTAAGAGCCGAGCGATCGATATCGACGCCATTTGCCGGAGAACTTACGATATGACGCTACGCGGAGCATCTCACGATCGAATTTTAAAAAAAAACCTGCAGTGAAAATGGCGGCCTGACTTGTCAATCGTGCGACGTGCTGCTAAATCTCCAAGCGGCGCGGCGGTAACAAGTCAAAAAGTGTCCGCTTTTTCGCGGGGCGGACAACGATTCCAAATCTTTTATACTAGGGGGCTTACTACCATCGTTTGAAATAGTATTATTTTGGAACTGACGTTTTATATGACGCGCCCTGACGTCCCTAAAATAAGGATTATAATTCTGAAACAAGTATTAAAATAATATAGAATTAAGCATGGATAGCAACCCCACAGGTGGGCTTAATAGCATTGCTGAAAGCAGTATTATTTAAGTATTGATGACGCTCTTGTTTCAGAAATATAATCCTTTTATAGGGACGTCATGGTGAAACGTCACCTATGAAACTGACATTTTAAAATAATATAGATATAATAATATAGTAATAATAAAAATATTATAGTAGATAATATAGATATTATCTACTGCTTACTATATGCCCTCGTAGATTTAAATATTTAATATTTTTTAATTCTACGATAAATAATTAACACACTTCAGGCTTCTTTTTATCCCGGAAAATTAAAGAGTTCTCGCGGAA
Organism: Erebia aethiops; assembly: GCA_923060345.2. NCBI lineage: Eukaryota > Metazoa > Arthropoda > Insecta > Lepidoptera > Nymphalidae > Erebia > Erebia aethiops. Next base: position 19,340,996 of record OV281079.1, on the reverse strand, counting down.
ACCAATCCTAATCTACACGGACGAAATCGCGTGCATCATCTATTTATACGATACCCACTCAATGTTTTAATTAAAGTACATGAACATTTTATAATTGTTTAAAAAAACAAAAATGAAAAGATATCTGTATTTCAAACCAAATATTTAAATGTAAGAGCACATCCACACTAACGACTAACGCATTAGATAAAGGCGTCGCCACACGACCGCAGAGCCGCTGAAAACCGGCCGCATTTGTTTTACATGAATAAGCTCTTCAGACGTCTACGCGGCGGAGACGGCGGTTACAGCGTAAATTGTAGCGCTTAACGCTGAACGAGTTCCATTCACTGAATTAGCTCTCAGCACTTCAACCGCTTTAGGGGTTTATTAAAGCTGTATAATTAATTGAAACCAGTCCACTCTCCAATATGGCGGATGGCGGGATAGAAATGACGTTACTAACTTTTGAAATAAAGGCTAAATAAACGAAACGATATGAAAACGTCGCGTCCGCGTCGCCTCAAATAAATTAAATCATCAATTAAGCGAGAAATTTTGCTTTTAGTATACTCAGATAATTCTGGTTTTAGATCGGTTGATTGAATATGTTTTCAACAAGTCACGGAAGCTTCTATTTTTATTCGGTTTGATAAAGCTTATAAATTAAAGCTTATTCGTAGCTTCTTTGAGTGGCTTAGTGGTGACAACGCATATCAGTCGTTTGCGATGGGCTGATTAAATTTGATATACGTTGCGGAAAGAAAGAGAGAGAGAGAAAGACCTCTCGCTAGATAGAGCTTTTTAATACATTTTATTTATTTTTTAACTTGCGTACGCCCGCGGGTTCTCACCCATATGAATTTCGAAAATCTTCCTTGTTAACATTATAAAGGAATATATTATATAGCTTTCTAAGTCCAAGGGCTTGAAAAGGGCTTTGAGGATATAATTTTTTTTATCCACTTCAAGTTAACCTTTGACTGCGAGCTCACCTGATGGTAAGTGATGATGCAGTCTAAGATGATTATTATTGAGTTATATTAAACCCATACCCCTATTCGGTTTCCACACGGCATATTACCGGAACGCTAAATCGCTTGGCGGCACGTCTTTGCCGGTGACTAGCCACGGCCGAAGCCTCCCACCAGGAAATTTACTTAAATATTTTATCCATGGATGTTTTTTTACGCACCTACTCGTATCATACCTATAACTTGTTAACGAATCCACAAAATTGCAATCGTAACATATCTAGTATTAAGATATGATAAGTAATCAGATAAGAATCATCCGCATTAGCGTTAATCTTTTTACTAGTTTTAGCACCCATAATTTTTTTTTATTTTTTTTATCCACTACATGCTAGCCCTTGACTGCGATCTCACCTGATGGTAAGTGATGATGCAGTCTAAGATGGTAGCGGGCTAACCTGTTAGGGGCATGGCAGTTATATTAAACCCACACCCCTTCGGTTTCTACACGGCAGCGTACCGGAACGCTAAATCGCTTGGCGACTCGTCTTTGCCGGTAGGGTGGTAACTAGCCACGGCCGAAGCCTCCCACCAGGCCAGACCAGGGAAAATTCAGAAATTATAAATCCCTAAATTGACCCTGCCGGGGATCGAACCCGGGACCTCCGTACGTTAAGGCAACAGCGCTACACACTGCGCCACGGAGGTCGTCAATTTACTAAGCTAATAAAGTGGGTAGGTATAAATGTTTAGAATAGCCCAATCATCATCCTAATAAGTATTATGTATGTAGGAGATTTATATGATTTTAAAGAGAAAAAGCGACGTTCCAGGAAAAATATGATTCATTTCTAAACACTTATCTTTGATAAATTATGTATTTTTAGGATACCGCATTAAAACAAGGAATGCATATTTAGTTCTCTTATCTATCGTATTAAGTTACCTGTAAGGATAGATTTAAGTTTTGTACCCACTAATAAGTAAATAAAAATTATTAGAAAAGCTTAAAAAAATTTTTGTTACTCTCCTTTTACATTTTCGGCACTTTGATCATCTGATATTAGTCGTTATGACCTAAGAGATGAAATAGTACCGAGTCTTAATCGAGTCGTATGCGGAAGGACCTGGAAACCCACCATCCCAAGAGAGCCCCAACCATTATAATAATATTGTGATTAGGGGGAAATAAATAAATATAAAATGTGTAAATATTCCCTCCAGCAGTCAGCGTCTCCCTAGTTAGAGATTACCTATTCGATCGCATTAAATTTAGCGAGCGCCATCAGCTGTCGTCTGTCTTTAAGCTCTTGACCATTCCGTACAAATCGTACTTGAACTTTAAAGAGAGAGCTGAAATTATTTTTTGGCTTACCCCCTTGTTGAATAGGTATTTAAAATTATTATTTGAAATAGAAACTATACCGTTTACGAAATACTGACCACAAAGGTTTTAAGCAACAATCATGACCACGGAACCCTACTGTATGCGTGCTGACACGCACTTGGCCAGTTTTAACTATTCAAACGGATTTGCTTTTCGTGACGTTGGGACTATAAGATTAAAGAAATGCGGATTTGAATAAAATAAATCTGCCGTTGTACTTCCTTGATAATATTATAATCGCGTGAAAATTTTCACGTAATCATTTCGCTTAGGGCGAAACTATACTAGGAACCAGACAGTTTAAGGGATCGATACAATTTTTTTTATCAATTGGGTTCTTTTGGGATATTAGGAGATGAAAGCTTTAATCGATTTTAGTCAATAATCTCGTCAAATTTGATCTTGAACTGATTTTGACAAATATTTTTTCTTTACAATGGTTATTCTATAAGATAGCTCTCATCTCATTGTAATATTATGAAGCTCTGACGAATATTTAGGAGATGGCTGACCGAACCTTAAAATATCAATTGCAATCATTGACGTCATAGCTTAATAAAACGTAGATTTATATAATACCTACACAGGTATACAAGTAGGGGAGGTCAACTCAAAGCGGTCATGGGAGGCAAAGCGGCCACTCTTCATTTTTCGGTTATTTGGAATGATAATGTGACGTTGCCGTTTTGTCGCATAAGGAACCTCCCGCCCCGCGCCAGACAGTCATTAGCGGTAGGAACGAACACGTTACAGTGCTACAGTTGCTACAGTGTCGAAAATATTATTTTTACATGTTTTGTTAAAAAAATGCAAGGTATGTTCATCCTGTTTTGATAATACCTCTTTATATTTAAATCCTCTTATAATACGTGTATTGTTTCTTATCTATTTGGCTTGATTTGTGCAAAATTTACTTAAACGTAAATGTATAAAAGTGTGAGCAGCCGAATTTTTAAACAATATGGCCGAATAAGGTAAAGCGGCCCGGGCAAAACGGCCAACTGACCGCTTTGCCCTTGTTAAAAATATTAGAGAGAACTATGCAGAAGAGGGCTGTTTGAGCCATATATAATATGGGACCAAGGCAGTCACTAAGAGATAAATTTAAAGAAATCAATATTATGACAGTGCACAACCAATATATATTTGAAAATTTAGTACACGTGCATAAGCACATTGATAAATTCAAGAAGAAAAGTGATTGTCATAATGTCAATACTAGACATAAAAATAAACTTGTAATGCCTGTTTCTAGGCTTAGTAAAACTAGCAATTCATTTGTTGGAAACAGTGTCCGCTTCTACAATAAGCTCCCAGAAGACATGTTGAAGATGTCTCTGAATAAGTTCAAAGTTAATGTAAAACGTAAACTCATTGAAAAATCTTATGACCATGTAAAGGACTACTTAAACGACAAGGAAGCCTGGCAATAATTTGCTCTAATGTCTCTGATAGTTCCTTAGTAAAAATATTTGTGAGATGGTGATAATTAAAAATAAACAAAACCCGGCTGAGTTTGTTGTGGGCTCTTCTCAGACCAGGGCGCGTTTGGAACCCTCGTAGCTTTAGTTTTAAGATACCGTTACCCATTATCACCATCACGCTTTTTAAGTAAGTAATTTTTAGACGAAAATAAGTGTACCTACAGTGTACCTATATTTAATAAATGACTTGAATCTTGAATCTCGAATCTATCAGAGCTAATGGGTGGACCAATGGCACTGTGTTCTTGGAGTGGCTTCGTTTCTTCATAGACACAGTCCGTCCGACGGCAGAAAAAATAGTACTGCTTATCATGGATAATCATGAGTCGCATAATAAATTCTTTAATAAATAATGTTCTTTTTATATTTTTTGGACATTTTTATTTCGTCAAGCATGTTAAATTTAAAAAAAAAACAATTATACGCAGTAACGTTGGGGCTGGCCACGTTGCCCTCGGCCCCCTGGCCGCTTTAGGCGGCCGCTCGGGCCAAGCGGTTTTTTTACAAGTTGCCGTAATTTAGACATCATATGCTTATTATTTCAATTTTCAAGACCTTAAATTTCACAAATCATAAAAATAAACTTCTTTCCCATCTGTATAAAATTCTTGTGGAAAATCAATTCTTTGATAGGTTTTTCTTTACTCAAAGTTAAGGTGGCCGTTTTGAGCTGAGCTCCCCTAACTAGTATGTTAGGTTACCCCACCCGTACAAAACCGGGGCTAGTAAATAAATAAGCTAAATAAAAAGAAACTCCTAGTCAAACATGTGAATTAAATCTACTTCGCATAACCACTAACAATAATGTGGCGTATGCAAAACGGTATTTAATACCTAATGATGTACCGAACCGTTTCGACATACCGTTTCCAGATACGATTGGGAATAATCAATGTAAAACGTTCGGATGTGTACCTAATTTTAATCCGTGGCGAGCCTCCCCCGGGGGGTAAAGTGTAGGCAGGGGTAGGGGTATCACTTATGTGCGCACCCGCGTACATAGTTGCGCCGGGGGGTAGCTCGCAATTCCCCCTAGTAATCCTAGCACGAGTTTTCGCATCCCGAAAACGTTTATTGATTTACACACTATATTTTCACATTGAAATGTACAACCTAATAATGACCTAATAATAATCCTACTCATTTCATAGGTTATTGCAAAAGTACGTTTGTTTTTTGTCCTATATGTCACCGTAAGATTGTAAAAACCGTTAGATTAAACTGTCCACAGATTGTGAACGGTTCAATGTTCTGAGTGTCAATTTTTGAAATATTCATTGTATTTACGTTTTCTTGTTTCTTTCTTGTAGGATAGGTTAGGGTTCGACATAAATAATCAGGCACTTAGGTTTAATCAAGTTACTATACCTAACAGATTACAATCTACCGAAAAATAATGCGTTAAATTGTAATCTGTCTACAGTTTACAAAATCGCTAGTTAGATTACAATCTAACGATTTTTACAATTTTACGGTGACATATACACCACAACGGAACAACGGATTGAAGTGATTTTTTCATAGATATATTTTTTAAGGGCTGGAGAGTAACATAGACTACTTTTTATTCCGGAATAATGCACGATTCCTGTGGAATAGCTATATTATAGCTAACGAAAATCCACGAAGTCGCGGGCAACCACTAACCAGTAATAAAATAAATGTTGTTTAAACTACTTATAGCCAATACAAATAGCTTATCTCAAACAATGTACTATTATGTATTCTGTGCTCAAACTAGGATATACCTATATAGAAAATTACAGCTTACTGAAATGGTTTATAAAGTCATAGATCACAGATTCTAGTCTATTGTCTAGCCTACGCTCACTACTTACATGTTTCAAATTAATCTGAATATCGAGACACAGGATGCCAAGTGAAATCTAAGTAAAACGATTTATTTAGCTGCAATAGGACAATACGGTTAATAAATTAGGTGTCTTATTACGTAAAAATGATTGTAATCACCTGTGATAATAACACTCTTCCGTTTTTGGCCAAAATCCAGTCACAGCAAGAATACCATTAATTCAGCCAATCAACACAATCGCGAATTTTTCATGATTTTTGTAGGTTTTGCATAATAGGGCTCACATGCACTCCCAGTGTTTCGCAAACGGTAGATATCATGTTAATTAATAAGTTCTTTTATACTAACATAACCTACATTATAAGCCGACCGTTTAACTCGCGTATCGCCTGCGCGGTAAGAAGGGAGCGGGGGCGGGTAACGCTACACATGGAGTCAATAATCCAAAGATTTATCTCGAGATAGACATAAGACGTAAGCTCTCTGCTCCGCGCACCCCTTTCACCCATCCGCTAACATCTCCCCCCGCTCCCTTCTTACCGCGCAGGCGATACGCGAGTTAAACGGTCGGCCTATAGATATAGTTTAGTAGTATTGTAATATTATGGATGATATCTCTGAAAATAAAGATTATATTATATTATATTATAAATTTTACTCTGATACTTAGTGTTCGATACACGAAACGTTTTCGAGAAGTGGAAAATCGTGCTAAAGATTTAGATTGTAAAGCTTCGATACCGCGAATGAATGTGCACTTCTCGAATAGGTACCTATGTTAAAAGCGTGTACCGCTCGACGACCGCAACAGCTCTGGTACAATACAATTCAATACGTTTTTCATTATCAGCCGAGTTTCTTGCTGGTTCTTCTCGGTAGGAATGGCATTCTGAACCAGTGGTAGATTCACTTGACGATTCAAAAGTACTTGTAAAAGTTTATTTGAATAAAAATCATTTTGAATTTTGAATTTTGAGTATTTACGAGTATGTGTATACCTCCTATCTGACAAGATTAATTTTACTGAGGATTGTGGCACTACGTAAAACGCTACAACTGATTTGCTGATTGATTCAGCAAATGAGTTAAAGTCTAGCCATACGCAGAGGCGCGGGGCGGCGCGGCACGTTCGGCAAGTATTTTTTGTATGAGGTTGTATGGAGGTCGGCCCACTCTTCTAAAATAAACTTATAATTACTTATTTGTTTATTATATAACTAGCTGATGCCCGCGACTTTGTCCGCGTGGTTTAAGTTTTTTTAATTGGGTATTTGACTACTATTAAAATAAATAACTTTTTAGTGATTATTAAATAGAGGTTCTCCCAAAAGTCGTAATATCCGCGTCCCCTGATGGTTTTATGTTGAAAAACCAATTTAAAGAACCGATTAAAGTAAAAAAGTGCGTCGAACTTTAGTGACGTAACATTTTAGAATTTCATATAAATCCCATACTTAGGACGCGTTTTGACGTTTGAAAAAAAGTTGCTGATTTGACTATTTGTCAAATACCCAATTCCCTCGGGAGATCTTTAATTTTCCGGGATAAAAAGTAGCCTATGTACCCATATATGTCTCCAGGTTACTACTATACCCATGCCACAAATCACGTCGATCCTTTGTTCCGTTGCGGCGTGATTGAAGGACAAAGCAACAAACCAATAAACCAAAAAACAAACACATTCGCATTTTATAATATTAGTATGAAGTATGATTTAATATCTTCGTATTTACCATTCAATATTTTACTAGTTCGCTATTTTTCACACAGTCAACTCTGCCAATAAAGTCCTCATAGGTGTCCTATCCTATCCTAATGCATGAAAAATAAAAAAAAAAATCTATCAATTCTAGTGCGATTACTGATGTCTGCCATAAGGTCTGCAAAATCATTATAATTTTCATGCAGTGTACTTATACCGAAAGCGCCCCTAACACATGATTCAAGTAGGTACCTTACTAATCTTAATTAACTATCAACGTTGATATAGCGTTTATGCCAAGCGATATATCGAAATTTCCTTAATAACATCATTAAGGAAATTTCAATAGATAGCCAGCCCACCAAAATTTAATTATAAATTTTGATGGACCAATCTATCATTACACTAGGTGACCCACCAATGCTACGCACGATTTGGTTTACCTCAGTACATACAAGAGCATTTATGTCTAAAAATCTACCTGTTATTAAAAACGTTTTTTTTTAATGTATAGGCTAACGCTTGGCTACAATCAGACTTGCTTGATAGTGGTGTTGCAGCCTAAGGTGGAGCGCGCTTGCCAAGAAGATGCCTATTCACTGTTGATTCGAAGGTACCTATATTAAAAGAGGAGGAGAAAACGGAAGCCGGAAGGGCATTCCATATCCTAGCGGTTCGAATTAGAAACGAGGAAGCAAATCGCTTCTTACGAGCCCGCGGAATTTCGACTGCGTAAGGGTGCAGACCTTGTCTTCCTTGCGTTTTGGCGTTATATCGTGTAAAAAGCTTCCTCCACTTCAAATCAATGTTTTTTTTTATCCAAATAAACTTTTAGAAGTGCTTTAAAGTCGTCGAGTGAATCTACCGCTGATTCGGAATGCCATTCGTACCTAAAAGAGCCAGCAAGAAACTCTACAAATACAATAATTTTCAATGTAACGTAAGCAGATATAAATATTATAAATGCGAAAGATTGACGTATGGATGTTTTTTACTGAATCACGCCAGAACGGCTAAACGGATCTGGATGAAATTTGGCACAGAGATAGAATATAATCTGGAATATATTATAGGCTACATTTTATCCCGGAAATATAAAGAGTTCGTGCGGGAACCTCAATCCACGCGGATGAAGTCGCGGGCATCACCTAGTAACTACGTAAGTTTTATATGTGATTAGAAGCTGCATGTTACTTTACATAGTTTGACACAAAACGCTCCCCTTCCCCGAGATCATGTAAAAGCTCTTAAAACGCGTCATTTAGGCGACGTATCGTTAACCGCCTTATTTGGTTTATTTAAAACGCAACCGCCCGAGTCCTTGGCTCACAAATAATACCCTCGGAGCCGCGAGCGCTGTAATTTCCTGCGTATTTTGATCTCAATGGTGCGGCACAAGTGCCTCCTCTTTTCTCTAATTTTTGTACGTTTTCTGTGCTGTTTCTCATTGATATACAACACGAAGATGTTGCACAAGTTCTTTCCCGTCCCGTCGGTAAACATGTGCTTATACTTTATGTTATATTATAACCATTTCTGAGTTTTCTGACTTTCGGGACAATTTATTTGCTTGTAACTGTATGACCAACAACATTTATTCTCGGTTGGTATTCCAAAAATCTGTCCTTTAGGTGTAGCTATCGAGGTTATGCATATTATGAAGTTTGATTATCCATCTGCTACTGGTTTCACAATAAAATCAAACCTCAACTTTTCCATGTTTCATGAAATATTTGCTGAAAATGCTAACAGCTTCGTTTAGACGACGTATCTATTATCGCCTTATTTGTTTGTTTAAAACTCACAAATAAAGCCCGCGCAGCCGCGAGCGCTATGTTTTCCAGCGTAATTTGATCTCAATAGTCTTTTCTCTATTTTTTGTACGTTTTCTGGACTGTTTCTCATTGATATACAATTCGAAGATATATTGTTTCTCGGTTTTGAAGCCTGCATATATATATAACCCGTCTCTCGTCCGTCGTTTGAATCCTTCCTGAACTTTATGACTTTCTAAAGAAAATTGTTTTATTTATAACGATGAAATACTAATTCTTCATATTATAATTTATAATATTAGTATTACAACTTATGTTTGGAATTATATGGAATCAACAAACACGTTTTTGCTTTTATATATAGTATTAAATTTTATTCCCTTATAATATTAATACTATTACGATGAAATCGATCAATTCCTTTATTAATTAATAGATTCATTAATTCATTGATCACAATTAAATATCTCGGAAGTGTTGTATCAGCGGTGCTTGTAAAAAATATCGGGAAATTTTTCATTTCGGCGCTTTGGGCGTGGCGGATTACAGGCCTCTCTAAATAATATGGCTACTCGTCATATTACATTCGACTACTCCTTTTGTTATTCTTGTTACCTCCATTTCCACGCTTTTCATACAAGTCCCTTTGTTCTGTTCACATTAACCCAGCTAACTTATTGCTGTACTGTCTACATTACGTATTTCAAGGGTTTAGTGACCCCTCATGAAATTTTTCCTTTGAAATTAATATAATTATAAGAATATTTTTCTATATAATTATTATCCATGCAAAAAATCATGTCGATCCGTTGCTCCAACCGTTGCAAACCAACAAATCAACAAGTTACATTTATCATATTAAAGTAGGATTGATCCCTTAATTAATTATTTAATTCATTACAAATAAATAATGTTTATCTCGGAAGTGTTATATCAGCGGTGCTTGTTAGAAATAGCGTGATAATTTTTCATTTCGGCGCTCTGGGCGTGGCAGATTACAGGCCTCCGTAAATAATACGGCTACTCTGAAACTCGAATACTCCTCTTGTTAGCTCCACTTGCACGCTTTTCATACAAGTTCCTTTGTTCTGTTTACTTTACCCGGCTAACTTATTGCTGTACTGTCTACGTTTTACGTATTTCACGGTTTTATTGGACCCTCATGAAGTTTTTCCTTTGAAATGAATATACAACAATTTTATTTGATTACATTTGCATATGAATGCCGCGCGCAATTTGTTTATATTTGAGTGTTTGTATTGCTGTTCGGTTTTTTATCCGCTTGCATCCCGTATTCATTTTATAGGAATGTTTATTTGCCGTTTATTGCCTAGCTTGTTGGATCGATTGTGGGAACGTGCTGAAACTGTAAGTATATATTATGTTACCTTATTTTTATTACAAAAAAATATATTTTGTGATCTATTTTACAAAATTTTTAACACTAATCTATGTAATATTAATTAGACATTTTTCTTCATAAATATTTATGTATCTTCCTAATAAATCATAACACTTTTTTTTTAATTAATCGTAGGTGTGAACAGTGAACACTTTGCATACCAAACATACCTACGTAAGTACATACCTACATTACAGTTGTAAGTTCTATACCTACTGAAATAATTTGTAATATCTACTAACCAGCAGAATACTTTTAAATATGGAAGATATAAATCAGCCGAAAGTTAAAAAGAGACAGAAAAAACACTTTTCTTTTTCTTTTCGTCTCGTAATCTAAAAATAATTAGGAACGTTAGTTTTTATGTATTAAAAAGACGTGCATCTCTGAGGGGACAGAAATATACTGTGATATATTGGTACGAGGCGCTTACAATTGTTTGTGACATTCCTAGATAGATATTGTAGGTAGGTACGTACATACGGTGGTGTGTCGAGCGATTAAAAAAAACTTACTACCAGCTGACCCTCCCAGCTTTGCAAGAATTAACTTATATGTTCTCCAGCCATTACTGTTGTATTATGTATAGTTAAACATCGATTTCATACAGCCAATTTTGTTTTTGAAGAAATATGTAGTAAGTGTTTACATGCCGAAAATAAAATGAACATCTACAATATCATATATAACGCGGTAGTACTAGATAGAATAAGAAACAATTGTGAGCGTTTCGGATCGATATATCACCGGGTATTTCCGTCACGTCTTTTTTAAAGCATAAAAACTAACGCGGCTAATTATTTTTAGATTACAACGGGCCGCTATATATTAAGTCGAGCGGAGCCGGATTGTCAGCATAACTTCCCTTTGATGTGCCATGATTTGTTTTTATTTGAAGCCACTTCTAAGTGATTCATTGGTGTATAAATTTCTATGCGCCGCGCCCATGTCTGTAATTGATGCATCTCTATGGTGTTCTGTTATGACATTTCGGAAATCTGTTTTCCGATGCGTTTAGTTTATTTCACACGCGATAGAAATCGTCATCCGTCCGTTGAAATGAAATGTTTTATTTTATGTAGGACATGAGGACAACTCGTGTCACTTAAGATACTCGTAGTTATCTCTATCACCGATTTGGAAAACTTTCTATTGAGAAGAAATGACAAGAAATTCAGCAGTTGCTATTTCTTTAAAAAAAAAACATATTATCAATACATGCTAATACTTAGCATAAATGTGACAATGGGGCTGATTCTGTTGTACACAATCTCTAAACTAAAATGACAGCATTAAAAATATTGCTAATTCTTTCATAATATTCCCTGCGGAAAGGGACAAAACTAGATTTAAACCTGAAATTTTAGTTTAGTTTAGAGATTGTGTTACACAGAATTGGCAACAGTGTCTTTCTGTCTGCTAAGCTTCAATGTCCCATCTACTCAACCGGTTTTCACTCAATATGGTACAAAACGAAGAGTCGCTAAGGTTAAGTTCTTGAATAGTGGCAGGACTATCTAAAGCGAGTGGATGGAAGCCGCTGGAAGCAAGCAGCACAAGACCGTGTTCTGTGGAGATCCCTGCACGAGACCTTTGTCCCGCAGTGGACATCTTTTGGTTGAGGCGACGACAACGACGATACCCCATATAACTATACATCGATGTCGATCGAGGTTCAAAGTGGATCGTTGGTTCTTAAAATTTTGCCTGAAGCATCAACAAAACAGCGTTTTCCCAAGAAAAAGCAACATGATTAAATCAGATCTAAACGTGAAATGTAGGTATGTAGCATCACTTGTCTCGCTCACGCCAGTTAATTGGAGTGTAAGGGGGAAAGAGGGAAATCGGGAGTAGTTAGTTGGCTACAGCGGTTTGTCCCGGGGCATGCACGTAGCGGTAGCGTAGACGGGCGTTTCGCACCCGTCAGACACGGTGGAAAAGATTGGTTTTTAGGATTCCGTAGGTACTTAGCAAACAAGAAACCCTAAGGGTGTGTTTAGAGTAGAGCGAAGACGTGTGCTAGTAATAAAAAAGTAATAAAAAATTCAACGAAATCCATGTGAGTGTACCAATTCTCATAGTTTCCTGTGGTTTCTTTCAGTCCGCGAACTTTCAAGTTTTCTACAGTCATTATTTCTGTAACAGCTATTTAATACATAAACTTTGAGAGCGGAAACCTTTTTTAGCACAATTACAGAAACTATTAAAATATTATATACTTCAACAATCCTGAACTCAAAAACGAGAGCCGAAAAACATTTCTTTGTAACTGTACCTCAAGTGTACAGCTTTTACAGTTTATATTTTTTAAATAGCTTTCACACAGTCGGACAGACGAACAGACTAGATTAAAATAATATCCGGGTCCCTCATTTTACCTAACACGAAACCCTGAGATCACATAAAAAATATTTACAAAAAACCGACTTCCAAAGCCGAACTTGGTCAATAAAAATGGTGGATCGTCTACTTTGCCAGTGTCATAATATTCATACAAAAAATTCCAAATCCTTTTGTAGATTAATAGGACATAATACAAACTGGGGCTATGTTGATTGTAGCAGATGAAAATCTCTATAGCTGAAGTCACAGGTGTCTAATCAAACATCTAGTAGGTACATAGTGGATGTAATAAACGCAGTGTCATGTCTGGAGTCTTAACAAGTTTTCCATGGCGCGGTTCGGACAAAAACTGAATTAATCAGCGCTTGTGAAGTGGAGGAAACAATCCGTCTCTGTCATACCTTGGGTGAAGAAGCGAGATGAAAAGCCAGGGGTAAGTAATACTGTGGTAATACCGAGCATCTTTTATACGTAAAGCCTTGTTTTCAACGCTGACGAAGCGACGATATGGAACATTTTCGCCATCAGTTTTTTCTGATAAGGTGGTCGATTACGAAACAGCTACGTCTATAATTGCTGCAATATCAATTGTTATGATTGGCTTTTATTTCTTACTGAAACAACTTATTTCAGCGAATAGTGGCTTTTACTTTTATAGGTATTTCGTTTCATATTAGCTACGACTTAAGTATAATTATACTATCGTGCATAAGGGCCCCGACACGAGCAATTTTAGTAATTTACAGACATTAATTTAAAAACTTTGGCTTCTAAGTTTTCACAACTCTGAGCTCAGCGTTTGAGACTTACAGAATACGGAATTGATCACAGCTATTTGACCTGCGGAAAGAACGCACAAGCTATGAACGTGTGGTAAAATCAGTTTGAGTTTTCTATTCAAGGTTATTTCGTCGGCTAACTCAACGTAGACTTCAGCGTTTAGCTTACAGATTACGGGGGTGGTACAGTGTTTGGGATTTATTGAATAATCTAATGGTTAACAGATTCTAGTGATTAAACTAAGGGAGAATGCTTGCTTGCAACGTGGTGTCGTGGGCGAACTCAACGTCGAGTTCAGCGCTTAACTTACATAATACATATTACAGTGATTATAGGCCGACCGTTTAACTCGCGTATCGCCTGCGCAGTAAGAAGGGAGCGGGGGCGGGTAACGCTACACACGGAGTCAATAATCCAAAGATTTATCTCGAGATAGACATTGTTGGTAAAGAATAAAATAATATGTATCTTTTTTTAAGTATTTAACATCTCCCCCCGCTCCCTTCTTACCGCGCAGGCGATACGCGAGTTAAACGGTCGGCCTATAGACCAGAGACAAGAAAGCACAAATGCTATGAACGTGTGTTTAGATTAGTTTGAGTTATCTTGCAAGGTGGTTTTGTCGGCGGACTTGACGTCGAGCTAAGCGTTTAACTTACAGAATACGAGGGTGGTTACAGTGATTAGACCCGGGGCAAGCATGCAGCTGTGCGTGCTATTCGCGCCCGTCTGAGATCGCGTTAATTTGAGGAGGATTATGCATTATTTAACCATTTTCAAGTTACGACTGGCGTCCCAAGGACATCTATTAGTTCCACGCATTGACTTAATATTTTACTTTAATTTGAATTTACGTAGTTAAGTACTAAGATATTATAACAAAGAGCAACACGTAACTAAACGTGATTTTTTACTATAATTTACCTAATTATCTTTTTATCTCTGAATAGAAACAATGCGTAAAAAAGTTTCAAGGATCACAAAACTTTCAAAATAAATAATAATTGTTTCTGTTCAGATAGTGGAGAAATAAATCCATATCTAGCTTAGTTTTCGTCATAGATTTAAAATAAAATAGAAATACTCAAAAAAGTGTAAAAATATAATGGTAGGTATTGTAAGTTGCGTATTGTTTGCAAATGTTAGTTACAGTTACTTACGTAAGCCACCTTAGGTAGCTACTTACAACATAATATTTAAGTAGGTAATTGTGGCCAATTTTTTCTTTGAGAATGAGAAGCCATTAAAAAGTGTGGTGATAAGGAAGCTGCGACTCGATTCCACCCATATTAAAAACACGCACACAAAAACAAAAATGAGTAGATATTAATTACAGTTAGCGCTAAAATGTGACTGCCAAAAGCCCTTCGCATAGCGTCGTACGATAATAGCTTAATACCGAGTTAATACGCAAGTATTCGCGGGGTACTATGGGGTACAAGGGACCCCTGGGACTTACCCGTAGGCCGCGAGCGTGGGGTCGTAGGGGTAGTAGCCGCCGGAGGGTTGGAGGCCCGCTGATGTCCAGGCAGACATATCGCCGCTTCCCTCCTTCAAAGCGTAAGGGTTACTCTGGAAAATAAGATATTTTTTGTTTGTTACTCCTTCACGCTACAATGAAACTTGGCTTGAAATACAACTTGGCTGAAAGAATGAAGATAGCTTCTACACTGAAATACAACACAGGCTATATTTTATCCTGGAAAATTAAGGAATCAAAAACCATCCATGCGGACGAAGCCACAACCCACAGGTATCATAATATAATATACCTAGTAGGTATTATATTTTTTTATTGCACGACATTAATGCCTAAGAAAAGCAATGATGAGGTCTAAGCTGTGGGCGCGCTTCATAGAAAATGCCTACCTTCATAGAAACGTATTCAATCCAAAAATGTCTGTCTGCTATTATTTTAGAGAACTAAGATAATGAGATCCTAAATTTGATGCTTTTCTTTACCGTTGAAGCATTCATTGCATTTTAAGCAAAGATTCTTGTATTTTCTCAAAACAAACATTTACTTAGTAAGTAATTCTGAAAAGTTGAAGGTACATACTCAGGATTCAAACGACAACTCAGAATAGCAGACTGAAGTCTTGCACACTAGGCTATATCCTATCACCAATATGTTTTAATTAATAATTATTCAATCCAATCAATTAAACGAGGAATCAGGGGCAAAACGGGCCACACTCTATTCCGAGCGCGTGTCACTCGCTTAAATAGATTGTAATAGGTACTCTCAGTCAATTCGCCGACAAATACGCCGGCTCAAATTTAATTAAAGTTAACTCAATAAAGGAATAAACTCACGAACAACAATAAACGTCCCAAGTGTACGGGCTGACATATCACTAACGTATTTGCATAATGTATGGACCGTGGGGGTTAAACTATTAAGTTCTGCTGCGCACCCTAAACGTGATAGTTGTTTAACTGGGAGCGTAAGGGCGGAAACATACTGAGCACGCCATTTGACAATGAGACCACCACAAACTTATAATGAAATAAAACTGTTTATACTTAACTGACACAGATCATTCGTTACTTAGTAGGCCACCAAATAAGAGAGCTATTTTAAGACCGTCATCTTTTTTATCGAGGTGATTTAAAGTACCAATCAGTTATTGCCATAGAATAACAGCCCTATTGATTACTTTTTTTTACTTCTTCCATTAATTTTCAGTTTAAATAAATTCTAAAATTATTAGACTCGTTAGTTTTAATGTAATGTCTTTCAAAAGGTCAAAGAAGTTTAACATCTTTGCTTTTATTTTAATCCATTATTAAAATTATGAATCAAAAAGTTCTCGTCTCAAAAAAAGATAACAAGAATCTCTATGTTACATTTTCAGCGCCCATCCGCTTTGCCCCCGCCCGAATTTGATCAAAAAGAAGAAAAATAATGAGAAGAATAGATATTTATTAGCTTATTACACGTAGCACGGCATTCGTTACATAAAGTTGCAGTTGCATAAGTAGTTTTACTGAACACACGTCGTGGCATGTTAAAAGTATGTACCCAGCACTAATCTCTACGCACCCTCTACGATAGTTGGTTAACTGTGAGGGTAAAGCCTACCCTCTTACTAAGTTATTCGCATACATTAGGAGCAACTAAATTAAAAGTGTGAATGATTTGCCCCGAGATCCCATGTCCCCTTTCTCCCGATAATAAAATGAAAGCATTAGGATACATATGGAACAGTGTTTGGGACGCGATAAGGTACACAGCCTATTTGTTCCCCTCGGTTTTTGAGTATTGAGTAAGAAAACGCGGATACATTGTTACCCGACCCGCCCCTCTCTCCTCCTTACACGTTGTCTATATGGTTTGTTTTGGACTGAATACTCTTTTATCAATAAAACTTGGCATACGTTACCAGGACTTTTATCACTTATCACCCTTGACTCATTTTCCGGGGTTTCGTAATGGTTCCGTAATAAAATAAAAATTCTTTTATAATATAATAAAGATAGGCAAAGTTGACGCGTCAGGCTCGACCGACTTCAGCATAGTGTAGAAATCTAAATTAATTTTTACTTTACAGGAGCTTTGGATGACGGTTTTTTGAAAAGAATTTTTATATTTAACTTTTTAGTGTAGACGTACTCATCAGTTCATGAAGCCCATGCTCGGTGCCTACAATATCAATTCACCATCAAGAGTTCAAAAATCTCCACGGCTTAGGAGTGCAGTACCTACCTTGCAGCATCAGGATTGAGGAGTTGGAGTAAAAAAAATTAGGGACCACGTCGCGAGCTTCATACCACTGATAAAAAAAAACAAATCTGTTCAACCTCAGAGAAATCGGTAAGTATACCTACGTACTTGAGAACTGATTGAGAACTTCCTCCTTATTTTGAAAGTCGCTTAAAAAGGGAATCTTTCAAACTTTCAAATAAACTTTTATAGTTCTTTTGCATCATCAAATCAATCTAGCAATGGCATTTCGGAGCAATGTTAGTTTAACTTGACGGTTCAACATCACTTCAAAAAAAGTTTAATTGAATACGAAACATTTGAATTAGAACGGACAGGCGGACTGAATGAAACAATAAGAGCTATTTGTCTTACTATATTATGTACGGAACCGAACAAACGTTACAAAATACCATTCCGTGCCATAAAAAAATGAACACAAAAATAATTATCGCTCAAATCACCGGCTTCGCTTCAAAATCTTTACACATACAACTAATTACACACAAAAACCATTTCCATACAAGACTTCTCTGCACATATACAATTACATACAAAAAACTGGCCAAGTACGAGTTGAACGCGCACACGAACGGTTCCGTGCCGTACAAGATTTAACACGGTACTTTTTAAAAATACAAGTTTTTTGTCTAAGGAACTTTATTTTATTTTCATTATTTGTTTATTGTTATTGCAGCTATAGTATTACTCTCTCATAGAAATTTTAATTTGTCTACCTTTTACAGTTCTAGAGATACAGCGAATAACGCCGAAAAAAATTACATTTTATTGTTAATTGTCATTATAGCGGCATCAGAAATACCTACCTATACACACTGTGAAAATTTCAACTGTCTCACTCTTATGGTTCGTGAGATACAGTCTGCTGACAGACAGACAGACGACGGACGGACGGAGGGACGCACTTAAAGGCTTATTAGTAATAGGGTCCCGTTGGCACTCTTTGGGTATGGAACCCCAAAAAGCAGTTCCATACAAGATTTTCAGATTTCGAGCTTTATACACGCGAGGTTGATTACATTCCTTATTAGCATGGAGACCAGATAATAGCTTAATTATTGTTCCGGACTCTTTGCGGATCTTGTTTGCAACATTGAGGCAAATTGTAGTCCAACTTCGAGATGTTAAGGCTGGCGCACATTAACTGCTAGCACCTGAACGTCTAGCCATTCTATTGTACAGTGTGTAACTGCCCTGTAAAAAAATGTATCTAGTAATAAGTCAATATTAAAAGCTTTCCAATCCACTAAAGATAGAGGAATCTGGAGATTTGGCAAGGGTTCTGACATTCCGACAAGGGTCTCTTGTAGATTCTCCCTATTTCTACACACCATGGTATTTTCTAGGCAAACGCGCTCCAACCTCGACCTCATCATTGCTTTTCTTCAAGCACAAGCCTATCTTGTATTAACTATGTGCACCACCATTACCTCTTTATCTACGCAACTTTTTGAGCTATGTTAATTACTGTGGTTCTCTCATTTCTGATTTTATAATATACAGAGAATCCGAGCATAGCTCTCTCCATCACCCGCTGAGTAACTCTGAATTTTCTTATGAGGTTAGCGACCGCTCTTGGAATGTGCACTGCTCAGACTTTGGTCTTTAGGCACCGAGGAATCTTGGACGAAAATGCATCTTGAAGCTTCCCGAACCCCGTCAGGTTAATCTACCACTCTAATCATCGCTAAATATATTATGATGCTCAAATTGTTGAATAAAGCGATTGCTTTGGCCAGGCATCAATATTGGCTTGGCTTATGGTCAACCTATTAAGTAGGTATAAGCACCTACTAGGTACTTGGGATTTAATAGTCAACTCTCTATTTCTATGAAATTATCCCTAATTACGACAAAAGTAGTAGGTAGAAATAAATTTGGATAAAAACTAACTATAGCTTACCTCTTACAGGGTAGCCCTTTACTACCATCCTAGACTGCATCACAACTTACCATCAGGTGAAATTGCAGTCAAAGGCTAACTTGTAGTGGAGTAAAAGAAATCATTAAAGCCTTTAACTAAATAGGCTTCTTAACTATAAAATATAGAAATCTTATTAAAATAGACCTTTCAAACGAACTGCCATGTTACGTAATGTCGAACTCCAATTAATTCTACCAGACTAATAATATCTTACAACAACTGTGTTGACACCTAACAACGTCACACTGCCTAAACTGCGCTTTCGACATAATAAATTCACGTCTTGTTAAACCTATGTATATCCAAGTTGTAAGCGAATGTTCTATTAAACAAACAACGATTACAAACATCGATTTCGTAACCGATTGAACGTACCTAATGCCGATGTCCGTTTCAATGATGTACGCATGCCGCAAATAGTTGTCAAAATTAATTTGCTAAATAATATGGCAAAATAAGAAAAGGTATCGCCAAAATCAACTATGTACTCGTATTAGATAGTATATATAAGCTTCTAAATGCCTGGGAGGGGTTACTACTATCGTAAGTAGTATTGTTTCAAAATGTCACGTAACTTGACGTCGGATTAAACTTATCAGACGATGTAACGTAAATAAGGATTATAATTCTAAATCACGAACGTATATACCTACTATTAAAATACCTAGGTGTTTTGTTAAAACGTTCACGGAACATCAGGGCACAAGAAACTTAAAGGTTCTCGGGGCATAAGACAAATTTATTAGACATGTTACAATTTATGACAAGTTAAGCAAGAATTCTGCATTGTTATATCCTTGTTTGATAGTTACTTGTTGAATTCTTTTCTTGGACAACTACGCCCTCCTTATTCGGTATGACATTTTCACATTCATTCATACAATTGATGTGTTACTTGTACCAGTGTGCATGGTTTACAACTATCTCTATGAACTAACTAACCATAAACGTATTATTACTCGTAACTACTACGCTTACCTATTTACGCAATTATTTACGCAATAGATTGGCCATTCCAAGCAAAAAAAATGTACATGCAGGTTAGTCTTTGGTGAGGTATAACTTGATAACCAAAAGGGGCGAGTTTCACTGTATTTTTCACTGTGGTCTGTTTGTCCTTATCTCACAGTTACTGGTGGAAATTTTTATTTTTTGTTAATAAATAAAAATTTAAAATAATCAATAAGCTTTACTGAAATAGAACTAGTAACTGTTAATTTAGAGCAAAGGGTTATGTAAAATAGAAATACGTATCGTATCGTTGTCGTTTCGCGGTAGTTTGTGTAGCTCCCTATAAAAGTGCTCACGCGAAAAGTGAAAGTAAAGTAAATCTTACTAATATTATAAATGCGAAAGTTTGGATGTATGGATGTCGGTATGGATGCATGGATGAATGTTTGTTACTCAATCACGTCCCAACGGCTGAACAGATCTGCATGAAATTTGGCACAGAGATAGATTATAGTCTGGAATAACACATAGGCTACTTTTTATCCCGGAAAATTAAAGAGTTCCCGCGGGAACCACAAAACCTCGATTCACGCGTACGAAGTCGCAGGCATTAGCTAGTAAGTGATAAAGTTCACCATGAAAAGTATAACTTTATAAAAAATCTGCACAAATCCCCCTGTCGCGCGTCGTCGTTTGGGAAAAAACGTTCCGCCATGTCGCGTTAGTCTGTGTAGCTCGCTTATAATTATGTGACCGATTGTGATGAAAACCTCATTGAAGCGGTTTCGGCACGTGGCACGAGGGGGCGTCCATATCTCATAGTTACTGCTGGCGCGCGCTGTCACGGGCACGCGAAGACGGTTTTTATCACGGCCCCACAAAAGAGTTGCGAATTTGTCACTGGGCTTATTTCGGGGGTGTTCGCTACAATGATAGATATTAATGATGTAGTTGCCGGAACCGGAGAGTTGGCAATTTCTCTTGATCTACGAGCGGCGCTGGGGACTCTACTCGCTTTCCCTGGATTTCCTCGGTCATTTTTTTTATAATACCACCAAGTATGGATGCTAAAGTAACTCCGTTTGTCTGAATGTTCTTTTTTATTTTCACGGCCTATCAGCTCAACCGATTTCGATGAAATTTAGTAACGAGATAGATTGCTACCTGGAGACGGACACAGAGATAGGTAGATATACCTAAGTAGAACCCGGGACCTTGTAAGACCAAAGCTCTCTGATACGCCAGGGAGGTCGTAAAAATATTTTAAAAAAAAAACACAAATTTGTATTCTATATCCATTAGCCATAAGCCATAATATTAATTTGCTAATAATTTGTTTATAGTAATATAACAAACGCTGGTGGATTAATGAAATTTTTGGTTTGTAATATAAAAATGTAACTCATTCATAAAAATAAAAATAAATTACATAATTTAAAGTATTATAAAATGAATTATATATCTAATAAAATATTAGCCCGTCCGTCCATCCGTCAAAGTGCCTTTTAAGAAGCTTCACTCCAAAAAGCTTAGTATAAACACATTTCTTCTCTTGATATCGTGCAACCCCTGTCGCAAGTATAAAATATGGCGACCGCCCCCAGCATCAGAGGTCACGTGACTCCATTAATGGACGCACTACGACAACACAAAATTGCATTATCACGGATCAGTGTTAACACTCTTACAATGGCTTTTTAGAGTCACATTACGCGTTAGAAGTATTCTAAGCCCGGCTGAGTTTGTTGTGGGTCTGTTCTCAGGTCAGATCGCGTTTGGAACCCTCGTAGCTTTTCACAGGTACCGTAAATGAATGTCACCTTCGCGTTTTATATTATATTGTGTACCTACAAAAAGTGTAGAGTGCACTTACATGATTTAATTGATGATACTCGTGTCTTCCTCCATGTTCACTCAGAGCGGTTTTAGATTAGCGTTTTTACGTACTTATATAATCTCGTATACTACTGACTACTATCATTCTGTGCTACTGCTACTGAGTGACCGCGCCGAAATAAGCGAAACGAGCTCATACGCGAAAAAAATACGCTATAGTCCGAAACTGCCCTTAGCCTTTTTTCAGTATCCCGGGGGTCTCATTACATAGGTACGCATGCTTAACTAGTATCATCTAGTATGGTATACATAACTTCTGGGTTAAAAAGCCTATAACACTCTCCTGGTACCTACCTATAGCCTATGTCCTCAACTAGTTATAGGTAGGTACACATGTAAAAAATCACGTCGATCCGTTCCTCTGTTGCGGCATGATTGACCAAACAAACATATTTTCGCCTTAAAAATATATTAGTATGGACTAGATGTTGATTATTAAGGCGCCTACTTCCGCATGGACTTAGGTTTACAAATCCCAGATGAACCTTTTTAAATCTCGGGATGAAAGGTAGGCTAGGTATATCCGTTCACGGGATGAAAACTACCTCTGTATCAGGTTACAATAAAATCGGTTTAACGGATAGTCTGTGAAAAGATAAAGACAAACATACAGACACACTTTCTAATTTATAATATTAGTACCTACTTATTACGAGTATATACAAAACCGAAGAACAGTTAATTTCATTACAGAAATCCTATGCTCATAAAGGAAACTCAATGATGCTAAATCCCACAGACCCAGCTGAAATTAAAGGTATTCTAGGCAATCTTAAGATCCGTTGTGCCCCTGGTGAAGATGGTGTTGCCACGGGTCTGCTAAGGCGATTCCGAGATATCCTGTGTTTCCCTATAGAACACCTTTGTAACCTAAGTCTGATGACAGGTGTTTTTCCAACAGCTTTCAAGCAGGCGATTATCATCCCAATCTATAAAAGTGGAGACAAACGGACCGTTTCGAATTACAGGCCTATTTCGTTACTAAGAACACTAAGTAAGGTGCTAGAAAAGATTGTCAACTCCAGATTGATAAGCTACCTTGAACGGCATAATCTGATCGCGAGCAACCAATACGGGTTCAGGGCTAATAAGTCCACGGAAGACGCTGTAATCTCCTTTTCTGGTATAGTAACCAAACATATGGACCAGAGGAACAAATGCCTAGCTGTTTTTCTAGACCTCAAGAAGGCGTTTGATACCGTTTCCATACCTCTACTACTCCGAAAAATGGAAGGCCTTGGTATACGAGGAACCCCACTTGCTTGGTTCACTGACTATCTTAAAAATAGGAGTCAAAAAGTTAAGGTGGCAGACCATTCCAGTGGTACCCAGACAATCACACACGGCATCCCTCAGGGCAGCACGCTGGGCCCGACACTATTCTTGGTGTATGCCAACGAAATTTGTAATTTAGAATTGAATAACGCCCATCTTATAGCCTTTGCCGATGACACTGCCATAATATTTCATGGTAAAACCTGGGACGAAATCCGCAGGACAGCCGAAAAGGGACTAAGCAAGATTACGAAAATACTTGAAAATAATTTACTAACAATAAATGCCCAAAAAACCAAGTACATCTGCTTCAGTATCTCGCGAGTAACCCAACCGCCTTCTAATTTCAGTCTTAAAATACACACTTTTCCTTGCAACTCAGTAGATATCCCACCAAACGACTGCTCCTGCGAAACCCTGGATAAAGAGGTAACCATGAAATATTTGGGAGTGGTCATCGATGAAAACTTGAACTGGCACGCCCATATCACAGCACTTGCCAAGAGGGTTAGACGGTTAATTCCGGTGTTTCGGAACCTCCGTGATGTAGCGGATACAAAACTGACAACCCAAGTTTATAAAGCACTATGTCAATCCTTACTGATATATTGCATAAGTGCATGGGGAGGTGCAGCCACCTCACATATGAGCGAGGTAGAAAGAGCACAAAGGGCTGTGATAAAGGTTATGCTTGGTAAACCACGAAGGTTCCCCACGGAGGAACTATACCAAGTCTCCAATCTACTGACAGTACGGCAGCTTTATATCGAGAGATGCGTCACTCGTTACCATCGTACCCACCGAATTCAACCCCCTAACAATATCCCCCGACGTCGACCTGAAATAAATGTCCCACAAACAAACAGCACATTTGCACAACGACAAATTAGCTTTTTGGGTCCATTCATATACAAGAACTGTAATAAATTGCTAAAAATTTCGAACTCTAATAGGTATGGACTTAGAAATAAGCTTAGTAACATACTAAGTAACCTCAATTATGAAGCAACTGAGAACCTGATAAGAAATAAATATAAATAATTTATTCATTCACCTGTCATACACATATATACATTCACACACACACACACACACACACACACACACACACACACACACACACACACACACACACACACACACACACACACACACACACACACACATGCACTCACGCACGCACGGGCGCGCGCAGCTCATTAGTTTATAATATACTTTAAAATAGCAATGTGGAAGAGACTGACCCCCAAGTCACGGGCATATCCTAGTTTGGGGGTCCAGGGTAAATTAAGGAATTTGTACGTTTTTCTGTGAACAAATAAAGATTTTTATTATTATTATTATTATTATATCTACTGTATAAAAAATGAAGCTTAATAATAAAACTTTTCAGAAACAAATAAATGGTAATAGCTACTCAGGTAACAAAGGGCAAAACTGTTAACAGCCATTTAAATACCCTAATCACGTGAGTATAAGTACTTTCTCTAATTAATTATATTTTTCGGCGTCAAAGGAAAACTAAGTAACTAGAGTTTCACCAAAAATTATTTGAAATGATTTTATCTTATGCTAAATCCGCGAAAAAAAATATGTCCGCGAATTTATCCGCAAGGATTAAGGTTTTTGATCCTCGCGGGAACTCTGATTTTGTAACAATATTTTGATATGAATTAAGGAGCTCTACTGCCATTTCTAAAAGCCAAAACCGAGCAAATTTAAGAAGACCAACCGTTTGCTTGCTGGATCTTTTTGGTAGCAAGAACATTCCCTATCAGTAGATTCACTTGACGATTCAAATGCACCTGTAACTTTCTATTCCATTCTAAAAACTCTGAAGTCTTTTATACTAGACTAGCTGATGCCCGCGACTTCGTCCGCGTGGATTGAGGTTTTTTGGTTTCCGCGGGAACTCCTTAATATTCCGGGATAAAAAGTAGCCTATGTGTTATTCCAAACTATTGTCTATCTCTTTGATTAATTTCGTCCAGATCTGTTGAGCCGTTTTTGGCGTGATTGAGTAACAAACATCCATTCATCCATCCATACTTTTATAATATTAGTATAGATAAAATAAGTCAGTTATTCAGTTCTCTCTCTACACTAACGATAATATGAAAACACGAATAACTGTGAATGTTAACTTCAGTTAACTCACGATAGCTTACAGTAAAATAATAACAAACAGCTTTTACAGGGCCACGGAGAGCCCGTTTCGTTTTAGGACCTATTAACGATCCCTGAGTCGTTATAAAAACCGTTACTCCTATTTAACAGTGCGATAAACCTCATTTATTAACCCTTGATGATGTTAAGTGGGAGTTATGCTACCGTGTTATGGGGTTCCGTGAAAAAAATTCTTCAAAAAGCCAGCATTAATTATATTTTTGGAGAGATTTTTGGTTTCAATGTATTTTTTTATTTTATTTTGTCCAATTGAAAATAAAGATGACTGGGAAGGTTTGGGTCATTGACTCGCCAGAGTACCTAATTCGCATTATAATGAAACTCTACCTGTTTTGACATGGTCTGTTTCCTACAGTTAAGCAAAATAAAACTTAAATTCACATAAGTATGTGTTCTTTTATGTCTGCAGAAGATTGTCATGCAGCGATAAGTTCACCAAAATACTACTTTCTACCTAAATACGTTGTAGTTGTTGATTTTCATGCATAAGATCGGCAAAATTGGACTTTCTACCTCACTGAGATGAAAGCTATTCATCATTACAACCCATCACTAGCCCATGACTACTGCGCACGTGTCTTGTCAGAATGACGACCTCCATGGCGCAGTGTTGAGCACTGTTGTTTTAACGTGCGGAGGTCCCGGGTTCGATCCCCGGTAGGGTCAATTTGGGAATTTATAATTTCTGAATTTTCCTTGGTCTGGCCTGGTGGGAGGCTTTGGCCGTAACTAGTTACCACCCTACCAGCAAAGACGTGCCGCTAAGCCATTTAGCGCTTCGGTACGATGCCGTGTAGAAACCGAATAGGGATCTGGGTTTAATATAACTGCCATGCCCCTAACAGGTTAGCCCGCTACCATCTTAGACTGCATAATCACTTATAATCAGGTGAGATCGCAGTCAAGCTTGTAGTTAATAAAAAAAATGAGAAGGTTTTGTCCATAGTCCACCACGCTGGCTAAGTGCGGATTTTGAAAAAATGGCTAGGGCTTGCAGTTTTCCTCAGGTTGTTCTTCTTTATAACTTCTAACCTAACCTAGCAAATGATATTTAATTGCTTAAAAGTTAGAAGTGCATGCCCGAGAATCGAAACCCCCGACCACCTTCACAGGAGGTCGAACGTCTAAGCCGCTGGGCTATCACGGCTATTTAAATCGATTAGGGTTGCCCATTTCACTACGGGATCCCACAAGCGCGACGCGGCGCGGTCCTCCCCAATCTTCTGTAACACTGCACCTAACAACATTTTAATCAATTCTCCGCAGAGCTCTCGAGTCAGTGCGTCAGATAGGCCTCATTACGACCCCCAAATAAACATAAACAGTGGCGAGGGCGCGCGATGGCCCCACTATTAACGCAAACTCTATTATTCACACGCGCCGCTACATCTATAAATAAAACTTAGATGCAAAAAATGTGGGGCGTTTTAGACCCCTAGTCCCT
Source organism: Erebia aethiops (assembly GCA_923060345.2). Classification (NCBI taxonomy): domain Eukaryota; kingdom Metazoa; phylum Arthropoda; class Insecta; order Lepidoptera; family Nymphalidae; genus Erebia; species Erebia aethiops. The sequence continues at coordinate 19,313,953 of OV281079.1, read as the reverse complement.
AACAATGTGAGGAGAGTACCCCAGCTCCTTTGTGGATGTTCATTAATCTTTTGGACTTAGTTGAGTGATGATAAATTGCGAAGAAATATCTGTGCATCGTAATTAAAGGATTTGTTGCATATTTGCATAATAACTGGTAAAATTTAGGAGACAATAATAATATTCCGTACTTTTTTTTGTTTCACTACATGTAGCTCGAAATACATTAACGATATAATAGCACAATCGCATCCACTAACTAGAAAGATCTGGATGACCAAATCTGACCACTGTGGGACCATCGCTTAAAGCAGTGTTATTTTAAAATTGAAATTTTACATGACGCCCTATGACGTCCCTAAAATAATAATTATAATAATGAAACATAACGTCAATGCTTTTCAGATGTGTGATAACTAGTTATAGGACGTCAATCAGATTAAATAATACTGCTATAGGCGTTGGTGGTAAGCCCCCCGTTTTTATGTCGGGAGCCATGCTTATCCCACTTATCCGCTTAGTTTGAAGCAATATTTAAGCAATATTACTCTGAAGACAGTTTGATGTCGCGTTACCTTGACGTTCCTAAAATAAGGATTTTATTTCTAAAACACGAAAGTCAACACTAATGAAACAATATGGCTTTTAGCGTTGGCAGTACCTTTATAGGCCAGTGGCCAGGTCGGTCACAATGCTTTGATAAAAACAACCTCGTCAATAAAACAGATAAACAAACAATGCTTCGGGTTGATTTACCCAGCTCCAACCCTTCTCGAAGTCAGAAGTCAAAAGCCGCCGGTGTTATAAACAGCCGTTTATTTCATTGCATTAAAGTGATAAGTTATTTGACGGTTCATAAAGCGCCACCCTCTCAGGCGCCGCCGGGCGCCGCCGCGTCGCTCCTATTGCCAAATCGGGGCCACTACATCACGGCTCCTGGCTCCTGTGCTGCATTTACTTTGCAGTGTTGTGATACCATTTTCTGCTTCATAAACTGAACATAATTGGGCCTTCGGAGTGCCAAATCTGTGCCGGATTGGCCGTTGCTGGATAATGTGTTCCGTTTGCCTGTTATGTGCTGGTCCGATCATTATGGTGACTTGGCTTTGGGGATATATCGCCCGTGCCTTGCATCTACCGTTTTTGTTATCTATGATAGCTACCTATCCATAATCTATACTTCTTACTAATCCATACTAATATTATAAATGCGAAAGTGTGTCTGTCTGCTACGCTTTAACGGCACATTTTTTCAACAGTTTTATATGAAATTTGGTACAGGTATAAATTTTGGTTTTTCCTGGTGGGAGGCTTCGGCCGTGGCTAGTTACCACCCTACCGGCAAAGACGTGCCGCCAAGCGATTTAGCGTTCCGGTACGATGCCGTGTAGAAACCAAAGGGGTGTGGGTTTAATATAACTGCCATGCCCCTAACAGGTTAGCCCGCTACCATCTTAGACTGCATCATCACTTACCATCAGGTGTGATCGCAGTCAAGGGCTAGCTTGTAGTGGATAAAAAAAAAATTGTATGACAGCCGACAGGGAAGGGCATAGGCCTTTTATCCTGGACAAATATGGAGTTCAGGGACTCGGGAATACAAAAAAATTTAATTCAAGCGGACGAAGTCACGGGTATCATCTAGATATTATATTTGCGAAAGTTTCGATAGATGTTTGTTACTCAATCACGCCAGAACGGATGAACTGATCTGGATGAAATTTGGCACAGAGATAGATTATAGTCTGGAGAAACACAGTATACCTACCTTTATCATATTAAGGGGTTCGAGAGGGAAACGAAAAAACTTTTTCCACGCGGACGAAGTCGCGGGCATCAGCTAGTTTTATATTATCAATGCGGATGCGTGTCTGTCTTCCTATTTTTCTGTCTGTCTGCTAAGTTTTCACGGCCAATCTGTTTAACCGATTTTGGCAAAATTTGGTACAGGGATAGGTTGTGTCTCGGGGAAGGACATAAGCTACTTTTAATCACAGAAAATTAAGAAATTCTCACGGGAATAAAAAAAACATAATTCACGCGAACGAATTCGCGGACTTCATAATAGTACTAAGTGAGCAAATAAAGAATAATCATTTCTTCATCGGCTAAAGTTAAATTGAAAAATTAATTAGTTTCGTTCAATTAATTCACGACATCATAATGATATCTGTTACGCGGAATAACTAAGAAACAATAAAAACTTTAACCGCAAGACGCTCGTAAATTTTAATAACAATAAAACGCATGCTACTTTTATGTAAACCTAACTTTTGCCGTCTTCTTCGCTCACGTTCTATTCGATTTTGAAGGGTAAATTTCAAACCCTTATTTTACCCTCATATGGGTCGATAGTTGATAGTTGATACTTATTTGATAGGTAAATCAAAAATCGTTTGCTTAGCGGATGCCTGTCATAGTAGCTATCCGTAGGTATGCCAAAGGTCAACCTGATAAAATTTCTTACCTGATATACATAATTTTTTTTTTACCTAAAATTGTAAATGTAAATGTTACTTTTTTAACTGTTATTAGGTAGGTACTTAAGACGCGGTAAGCAGTACGCATTAAATGCATAGTGGGATAGGTCTAATAGCAAAGTGCAATTTACAGCAAACAACTTTCAGCCCGACCACATTATTACGCCGCAAACGGGGGTGAGTGCCCTTAAAAACTACAAAAAAAAAACTGCTGTATTATTCATGCTATAAAATAATAACGATACTCAGCACGACTAGCGAAATCTGAAAGTGAATTGTAGCGAGTGGGAAAAAAAATGACTCTAAGTGGATAAGGAGCGAATACAACCAAAAGAGTCATTTCATGCCCCACTGTGGTGACGCAATACCCCGCGACAGGGAACAATAGATCTTGTAAAGTTCAGGGCAAAGTACACAATTGCCCAACACGCGAACAACGTGGCTAAGTTCAATAATGCTTTCCCCCAAAATAAGCTATAAAATGAGCGGCAACGGGCGCCGACTCCAGCCCGCGCTATATTCCAATTATTTGTTTGTGGAAGGCACAAGAGTTTTATTTTTCGTTTTATATAACATTTATTCCGATACGGCAATTTCACGGGCATCAAGGAATCGCTAGATTGGCTCGTGATTTAAACGGAATTGCTCATTTTCCACATGGACAATATGCGATTCGGTAAAATATTATTTTATTACCCGTGATATTGTATTTCGGAATCGCTATAAGTTTTTTTAACGACTCGATTTTATCGCATCGATATCAGAAATTAAGTTGTTTCTCTTATGAATTTTATTGGCACAAGCTAATCGATATTTCGAATTTACAATTAGATATGCGTTAGTAATTTACGAATGCGTAATTATGCGTTAGGAAAATGTTTAAAATTTAAATTGAAATGCATTCGGGTTTAGTTGGGAACTATTTAGATCTAGAGGAGCTTACTGAGCTAATGATGTGAATTCACCAGTTGATTTGCAGTTAATGATCAGTATCACAACTTGGAGAATTAAATGAACAAAACATGGTGAAGGAAAACATAATGAGGAAACCTTAATAAGGTTTCCTCATTATGTTTTCCTTCACCGTTAAAAGAAATGTTGGAACTGCGTGCCCGAATACGACGTCGATAGTCAGAACTAGTAGTTCCTCACTCTCCAGGTCCTCAACTATGCCCATGCAAAAACTCACGTCGATCCGTTACTTTTTGCAGCGTGATTGAAGGACAAACCAATAAACCAACAAATCAAAAAACAAATATATTTTCGAATTTATAATGTTAAGTAGATATGATTTAACGTTCTCACAGGCGTATGAAGGCTACCAAACTTGGTCAGCGTGGTGCACCCACCACTACAGCCCATTAACGTCCCACAGCTGGGCACAGGCCTCCCCTCTCATAGGAGAGAGGGAATCAGAGCTTAGACCCACCACGCTGCTCCAATGCGAGTTGGCGGGCTTTAACGACTATTATCATATTCATGTTAATAACCGGGCGAATTAAGACGGCTTAACGTGCTTTCCGAGGCACGGGGATGAAACACGGCCAACTTCCTAACTCGGGCTAGTACTGAGAATTTTTAGTCAGAAAAACTCGGGACCTCGTCCGACCACTGTTGAACATGCCAACCACTAGACCAACGAGGCAGTCACCCAAATTTTATCAATCTGAGTGAGCCGGCAATGGTTTGAAATGATGATGATTTTTAATCTATGCCAATATTATAAATGCGAAAGTTTGGATGCCAATCACGCGAGAACGGCTGAACGGATCTGGATGAAATTTGACACGGAGATAGATTGCACTCTGGATTATCCCGGAAAATTAAAGAGTTCCCGCGGAAAAAAACTCAATCCACGCGGACGAAGTTCTTGGCATCGGCTAGTGTTTGCTAAACATAGATAACTGTCCCGCTCGATGATTGAAAGTCGAAACCCTATTTTCGGGACACACCTGAGCAACCGTCGCGCCGGGCCGGGACCTCGTAAATAAATAAACAATAAAGCGGGATTAAACAAGTCAATCGGAGAACGTGCGGTCACGGTTACGGCCGAATCCGCCGGCAACCGATCGTAATTCAATGATCGTAAACGCAATGATATCAATTAGACGAGACCCGAGAACGATAAAGATCCGCTTTAATTAGAACAAACAGACGGTTCAATGAGGCGTGCGCGTAATTAGGTCGGGGGTAGGGTTGCCAGATGCTCCTCTTTTAATATAGTTGCCTTCACATCAAGAGTGAATAGGCAACTTCTAGACAAGCGCGCTCCACCACCAAAGGCGGCCACAGAAAATCAGAAAATCAGCTATTGCTTCCATACAACTTTGTCACTGAGAAATTCAATCGTACAAAAGCCTCGACCGAACAAGTGTTATCAAGTGTTTAGTCCCACAAACTTAACTGGCCCTTTGGCCAAAATTGGAACTATTTTTTATGCCTGTTTACTTAGTTTATGTTTTTATTTTATTTTTCATATATACTAGCGACGCTGTCACCGGGTTAGATACGTTTGTGGGACTATAACTGAGATAAGGTAACCCTAATCCGCAGTTGGCACTTTAGGCTGGCACAATCAATTATTGAGTCCCTGATTGATTTCGTCGTGCCGTGCAGATCCGAAACCTCGAACACCCGCAAGCCACAGATTACGAGCTCAAACTCGAATGTTTGTAATCAATCGAAAACCCAACAGAAATATACAAGACACTGTGGCCACACATTGATGGAAAACGTCGTGAGGAAACCTGCATGCCCGAGAGTTCTTCATAATGTTCTTAAAAGTGAAGGCTGCCAATATGCACTTGGTCAGCGTGGTGGACTATGGGCAAAACCTAAGCAGAGAGAATCTGAAATGATGATTATGTTGATGACAAGTTTTTCTGTGATCAATCGAAAACCTAACCATCAGAGTTCCTAATAACCCGACTGAATATTATAAAAAAACTTTCTGCGCAGATCCGTAGGAACACCAAAAAGAAACACCCTAGACCTGTGGCCACAGATTACGAGCTCGCACTCGAATGTCTGTAATCAATCGAAAACCCAACCATCCGAATTAATAACCCGACCGAATGAAAAAAAAACTTTCCGGGACACAAGGTATCCGATGCTAATAGCGTGGGGTGAGCAGCTGAACGTATAAATTACCTTTAAAATAAGGACATTAAAAACCATTTAGACCGATGACTATTATGTAGGCGATGGATATAAATAAATTGTATAATTGTATAAATTAATATATTTCGGTGCGCGTCGAGGTGTCAGCGTTAATGGCGGAGGGGATGCCGGGGAGGACATACAATGCGCCCCCGGAGCGCTTTGTTACCCGACTTACCCTGCCCGTGACATCTGTCCGAATAGCTACAATAACTCGCAAAAAACGCAGTTCAGATTCACCAACTGTGGAGTTGATGCGCATTTCGTTTTGTGGGGTTAGCATCAGATTTTACAATTCACCATCGTTGATAGAATTCGAGCGTCAAAATGTCAATGTAACTAAAACTCTTTATTCGAGAACTGTGTGTAACCGAACACTGCTTCACCATCTGTTCATATAAATATTCGTACTCCCATCCCAAATAAAGAGTTTATTTATTTCTTTACTCATAAGTAGGATAACCCAATAGGTAGTGGTTCGCCCCGAACTGAGGCCTCGCTGTATCCATAAGATAGTTTATTATTTGTAAGCACTGATCAATATATTATGTGTCATTATCATATCACTATCACAATATCATTGCATACAATTCGTTGTATATTACCATACTTATAATGATAAGTATGGTAATATTAAGGATGCTAAATGTAACATCCTTTAAAATAACTGCATGTGGGGTGCAGTTATTTTTGATGGTTTTAATTGATTTCTTTTTGGAGTTATTGATTTTATTGATTGATTTTACATAAGGTATCCGCTTGGAGCACTGGCTTTAGGACAATAGCTTTAAATTTAAAGTAAGTTAACTTTACATAACTTTTTCGATGCTCGAATTCTATCTATGTTGATGAGTGATAAAATCTTACACTAACCTTACCTACATACTTTAAAATATACGAGTTGCAAAATAGACGTCTCCATCGAAGGCATTGTTGCAGCTGACGGGGTATAATTTATCGTATTCCCAACTAGCTGAAAAGTCCCGGATTCGCTCGAGTTGAATTTATGAAACACCGAGCTTCTTGCTGGTTTTTCTCAATAGGAATGGCATTCCGAACCGGTGGTAGATTCACTCGTTAATTCTAAAGCACTTTTAAAAGTTTATATGATTTAAAAACATTTAAGTTTATTTAAAAACCCGGATACAGATACCGATTTTAATGGACGAAACTTGAAAAATAGCATCCGCTTTTTAACCCCCTTAGAGGTGGAATTTCCTAAAATCAGATAATAAAGTAAAGTGTTTAAAAAGTACTTACGTATTTGTTTCTAAAAATATACATATTGCGATTAATTTAAGTTCATACATATTTAATCTTCCAAATATATTCCAAGTATTCGAGAAATATTTTACTAAAAGCCTACCTACATCATAAAAGGAACAACTGTCAAATCTCCAGTTTCTTACCCCAGCTGTTTAAGCACAGCCTTGATAGATTGGTCAGTGAGGACAAGTACCTATTTTATTCTAGGTGACACCTGCGACTTCTTCCACGTGATATAATTTTTATTAACTCCCGCGGGGACTTAATTTTCCAGGATAAATAAAGCCTCCATATCCTCACCTATAGCCATGTAAGAAATCAATTCGATCCGTTGCTTTGTTGTGGCGTGATTGTAGGACACACCAACAAACCAATAAACCAAACAAACACACTTTCGCATTTATAATAGGTATTATAGTAAGATGTATAGAATCCCATCCTATTTCTATGCATATCAGTCGTGACACCTCGGTGGTCCGTTTCGATTCAGGAACAGGCAATTATGCTGTCACAATATTGAAAGATGCGTTTAAATTTATCATTTCAAGGTCCATGAATTCGAATTTCGATTGTTGAATGTGAAGTTCAGAACCACTATAGTAATTAAAAGGTTAGGCTAGCTTAAGCTTAAGTTCTATTGTATTATTTTCAATAAATGTAATAAAAAAGAACAACTTAAAAAAAAATCATTCCTGTTTTATTCCACTACAAGTTAGCCTTTGACCACAATCTCACTAGTCGGTGTGATAGATGGTTACGGGCTAATGTTAAGGGTAAGTAAATACTAAAATATATTGATTAAATATGTGCATGTTAATCTTAATTAAATAGGAAATCATTGTAACTGTTACAGGAATTAAAATCAAATTAATGCAAACAAGTGAAAACAAAAAACTGTAGTGCAAGATTAAACACAAAATATAAAATTGTAAAACCGTGTAAGGAAATAATGAAAGCTATTTTATTTTTATTTAAAGCCACGACCAAAGCCATCTATCAGACCAGAGAAAATTCAGAAAATAAGCACATATTTACACTCCCAAATTGACCTTGCCGGGTATATAACCCACTGAATGATATAACCCGCGTGAATTGAGGTTTTGGTTCCCGCGGGAACTCTTTAATTTTCCGGGATAAAAAGTAGCCTATGTGTTGTTGACTATAATCTATTTCTGTGTCAAATTCATCCAGATACGTTCAGTGGTTGGGGCGTGATTGAATAACAAACATCCATCCATCCAAACTTACATAGTATCTAGATGACCTCCCACTTGTACCACTCCTACCACTGCGCCAGTGAGGCCGTCAGTCTTATTGTTCTTTAGAATATCGAAACACTTTACATAAAATAGGTATTGGACTGGACTTAAATCATTCCGTAGAGGTAGCGGCTTTGGGTAAATTAAATTATGCATCTAGATGTTGATAAGTAATTAATATGCATTCGGAGACTCATCAGTGATTCAAGGATTTAGAGGCCGATTTAAACTAAATGCACCATTTGGAGGCAGAGATATAATTAAATAAAGTCATTAGAGGTTTATTTATATGAATGCTGCGTAAACAATTTATTTATGCAGTGCATTATTCAGTTATTGTAACAGAGGCTACAATTTCTATTATATATTCTATATATTATGTTTCTATTATATATTTCTATTATAAATTCTGTGGGTTTTCACTAAAACACAAAAGACGCGTTTTCAATAAGCACAATCATACCTACAATTAGTTATAATACCATCATGTATTTAGTATTTACTACATGATACAATTACAGTGGAATTTGAAGGTTACAGTATTGAATTCAGAAGCTGCTATTTCTATTAACCCATACAGAATTCTGTGGTTTTTAACTTAAACAGAAAAAACGCGTTTTGAATAAGCATCATGTATTTATTACATGATACCCAATAATAACAGTGGAATACGTGGAGTGTAGTATAGTACTGAATTTAGAAGGTGCTATTTCTATTAACCCATACAGAATTCTGTGGTTTTTAACTTAAACACAAAAGACGCGTTTTGAATAAGCACAATCATATAATTAGTTATAATACCATCATGTATTTACTACATGATACCTAATAATTACAGTGGAATACGGAGAGCGTACAGTAGGTACCTATTGTACTTTTAATGTTATAATTACATTTGAGCAGTTTTCATGCTAATTTTACTTTACGTGTGTGTTTATTGTATTTTCTAATGGCGTTATTAAGGAGAAGCTCATTTTAAATATTTTTAGAGTCCCGTACTTTAAAATCCCGGGGAACTCTTTGATCTTCTAAAACAAATAATAGCCTGTCACTCAATTATAGTACCAATTAAAAAAATTGTGTCTATCCTTTACTTTGTTGCGGCGTGATTGAGGAACAGATCCACATCTCCGGGGGCTTATAAATTTCATCAAAATCGGCTAAACCGTTGGGCCATGAAGTAACAGAAAGACGGACAAACACATTTCCGCATTTATAATAACATTAGATAAATTGACACATTTTCACATTTCACTTCTAATTTAAAATTTTAATCCCAATACACACGGGAGAAGCGATGGCATGAAAGTATTATATTACGCGTGTCATAATTTTGTATTATTTATTAGTTGTACATCGCTTCATTGGCTAGGGTAGGGTCACTTACAGGCATAACATTAATTTGAATTTATAACCCACCGTTGAAGGGAGGCTTTTTGACATAATTTATGGAAAATGTTTTATTCATAGTTCGCAAAGGAATCCTTAAAACAAACATAAAGGCTTGGACCTATACGAAGCGAAATGGTAAATAAACGCCGTACACACCACCTCTTTCGTTACGTTCACGGCACAGGTGGTAAGGTTATATCGTTTTGCTACCGTGCGGTGCGAATACGTCACTGTGGTAAAGCCTATTCTGCTTCTTTAACAAACTCCCCACTGCCAAGGGTCACTCACTGGTATAGATCTCTGCTAGAGATACTTCTCCACTAGATTAGAAATACGGACGTCTACAATAAATATATAAAAGCTTTATTGTTTTCTTATTGTCAGATTTACGCAAAACACTTATCCCACGTATAAATTTTTAATTTAGTGTAGTAGAGATTGAATTATTAGGACCTTTTAACATACCGCGTTGCCGCCGATCGTCTGTCTAAGCCTTAATACAAACTCTAGTGAAATAATAACGCGGTTACCGCGTATCTCGTGCCCAATCGAATGACACGTTTTTTATCCGACTAATGCTCGAACGGACGAAATTAAGTCTGGATCGGGCTTTTTCAACTTCCGGTCGAGATAACGGTCGGGATGGGAGTATTGGGACACCTTTGCCTTGTTAGCGGTGGACACTGGACGATCGCTAATAAACATATTTTGTTTTATTTTAATTTTAAATTGAAACAATGACACATTAAGACAGGTAGAGTCGCTCCCTTGTTGATATTAGTACTTAATATTGTAAATGCGAAAGTGTGTTGGTTTGTTGGCTTGTCCTTCTATCACGCCGCAACAGAGAAACGGATCGACGTGATTTTTTGCATGGGTATAGTTGAGAACCTGGAGAGTGACATAGTTTGTATCCCGAAAAATTAAGGGGTTCCCGTGGGAATCTAAAAAAAACTAATTCCACACGGACGAAGTTGATTTAAAATCCCTATTTTACCCCTTTAGAGGTTGAATTATCGAAAATCCTTTCTTAGCGGACGCCATGTTATAAAAGCTAACTGTTTGCCAAATTTCAGCGAGATCCGTCCAGTGGTGTGAATTGTGCGTTGATAGATCAGTCACTTTTTCCTTTTATATATACTTATTATATTAATATATAGTTTCACCAAAATCATTAAAGACTAGACACTTTTTAGATATGTGTTTAAGTAGATACCAAGACCGATCGATAATTAATTAACCAGTCAGCTGAACATCGGCATACCTATTATTAGAGCAGCCAAATAAAATGTTATGTTTATTTTTGTATGAAAAGGAAATAATTTAAAAAGTCGTACAACAAAAGCTGTTCAGTTCAGTATGACATACAGAAGTTACCCTTATAATTATTTAGTTATTAGTGGATATTTTTAATTAGCCCTGTCACCTGTTCCTATAACTAGTAGGCGGGTCCGTAAATGACTTAAAGAAGTGTCCCTTACAATTTTTGATATTAAAGTGTTTTGATAATAAGCCCTGTATGACTAGGTAGGCTGTCCGTAAATGTCGGATGTTTCAATTAATCGGCGCTTCCTCCCGAAGAGGCGATCCATCGCGTTAAAAGCGAGTGTCGCCTTGCGGAACGATGGCAATATCCAACAATATCCTATATTCCGGAGGAGGGTCGTTACGGACTTCCTGCGAAACGCCGCGTCCGCAAATCTACGGCGGCGTGCGGTCAGCCATTCTCAGTGCGAAGTGTGACTATAGAGCCACGCAGACCCTTGATGACACGCATCACTTCTCTATTGACAAAGTACTTGACCACTTGGTCCATATAAAAAATAATATAAAAAGTTTCATAAAGATAAACTTTAAATTGCTTTCACATTGTCTGAACTTCCTGCCGAGAGCAACAAAAAGAAAATAATCAGAGGGTATTATCAAGATTTAATTATTATAATATATTAAATAAATAAAGCCTTTATTGTGTTACAGTACTCGAGTATTTAAATTGAACTTAAAACGTAAGGACTAACAATTATCACACAATAATTGGTCGCAAACTCAGCCTTGTCCTACCAAGCGTTTTTTTTTTCAGTTTGCTCCAGACAAACAACACACCGTGCGCCGCCCAACACGTTTTTTTGTATTATTAACTACCTACCAAGAGTTAAGTAATTTAGCATTAAAACAAAACATAAGGAATTAATAAAACTAATAGATGTATGGTAATTAAGTAATAGGTATTGCAGTGACACGCATTGTTGGAGCGAATTAAAGATTAAAACATGCTTCATTTTTATAATATCCAATACAAAGCAGTAGAATTTGTTATTGTCAAATATAGGTTGTTTTTCAATCTAAGATTAGATTTAAGATCTTTTTTCGTAGAAAACAATGTACTGAACTGAAATGACGCAATCCTAACCTATCCTAACTAGATTGACGTTGGAATTACCATAAATCTACCGGGGGCCTACAAGTGTGAAATGTATTGTTCTTACAAGTGATTTAATCATTACTTTGCGTGTATAGTGGGTCCATAGTGACTGATCAAAGAAAGGATGTCTCTTAAGCGCGTTGCTCATAGAATGCGGTCAACAATTCGGCGTGCGAAGTGTGTCCAAACAATAGTAAATGCATTTAGCTTCCATTGTTTGATTTATGATGGAGCCGTGTCGGTAATTTATAAGAGCGGAGGGCGCTCGCCGCGGGACTGCTGGAAATCGGCGAAATGCGGGGAAAAGTGGGGAAATTCGAGCGCAAGCGGGGTAAATCGGGAAGATTTATTAGCGGCCGAGAGTCGGCTGACCGCGGCTGTTTGCCCACTCATTAAAGTCGGCAAGTAAACGTTTAACGCGAAGATGGGTATATTTGCGGTGCAATTAACGGCGTTGAGGTGAGACGGGGCATAGAAGCGACCATTATGATGTTTACTATTTGATAGATTGGTTTGGGACGATTAGGTACCGACTACGTCCAAATTGCATACCTGTTATGAAGTATAACTTGTATTAAGTATATGCGATTTAATTATTGATATAAGTACATATTTTCATTCAATTCTAATTAAATCAATGGATGGTATTATATTATTTTAAAAATATTAAAAGTAGAACTCTAATAATTAAATAAGACTATGACTAGATATGAGTATAATATTCTATTTATGTACGAGTGCTCCGGCCAAATCTGTTGGTAACTATTAAAAAAAAAGTGCACAATTTTATTCCACTACAAGTAAGCCCTTGACTGCGATCTCACCTGATGGTAAGTTATGATGCAGTCTAACCTAACAAAGCAGAGAAAAGTCATAAATTTTAATTATAATGGTTGGTGGTGGGAATAGTGTTAGGGTCGCCGCTATGCCCACACCGAGGCGTTGCGAGCTGACAGATTTTGTTTGCCCAACTATGTATTCGATTGCCGGATAACGCTGGAACGCTTATGTGCGGTAGATAACGCCACAGAAGTGTTCTCGCTATCACTGTGCACACACGGTGTCAATCACGGCGAGGCGGTGCTTTAGCGTTGTTATCAGTTGTCATATAATCTAACGCATTTATGTCAAATCGCCGATGTTTGAGATAAGCCCACCCAAGTACGACCCTGTTGCATCACGACGGGTAATGGCGGCTGGTATAAGTATATCAAGCGGTAATGGCGTAGTGGTTACTTCGACTTCCTATATTTCTTATTTCCTATTTTTTTATTGAGCATCCGCCGAGTTTCTTGATGGCTCTTCTCGGTAGGAATAGGATTCCGAACCAGGGGAAGATTCGCTCGAGGATTCATTTGGAGACTTTTTTTTATCCACTACAAGTTAGCCCTTGACTACGATCTCACCTGACGGTAAATGATGATGCAGTCTAAGATGGTAGCGCGCTTACCTGTGGTGGAGCCCGTCTGTGGATCCTCATTCCCAGTCACGTGCACAAGGTTTGATGCCAGGGTATGCATTACATAGTTAGAAGTAGAATCGTGTTTAATAGCAGATCATAATCAATAATTAGCGCAATGAGCTATAACTACTAGAGTAAGCAATGCTTTTACGCCTCTATGAGCTGCACGTCACTGCTAATTCCTAATAGCCACTCTATTACACCCGGACCAAATGGTAGATCGCAGTTAATTATTCAATCCATTTTTTGATCCAGTCAGTGGATCATATTGCATTGAGGGTTCCATGCAGTCAGGATCTCTCTCCATTGGCGAAAACATTTCACCCATAAAAGGACTATGCCATAACAAAAACCATAATATTGATGGCTTAAGCATGCATATAAAATTATTGAAGCATGTAATATGAAAATTTAATTATGCATGCACGAATATATCAAAGGGTCCGCAAATCGCATGGATGGAATGCTTAAAGGGCAGGTGTTCGATTTTCGCATTGAATTTGAACGATTCGCTATTATATGTAGCTTTTATAGCTATATGGTTTTGATAATTGTTTTATCTTTTATGCACATCTGAGACATGTCAATCAACGGGGTATTGAACATATTATAAGTATAACTAGCATATGCTTGCGACTTCGCTCACGTTAAGTTCGATTTTGTATCAAACACATGAAAAACGAGAGCTAAAGTGAATACTTCATTTGTGGGAGGCTTCAGTGGTGGGAGGCTTCGGACGTGGTTAGTTAACACTTACCACTCTACCGGTGCGATGCCCTGTAGAAACCGATTAATAGGGGTATGTATGTGTTTAATATACCTAAGTACCATACCCCTAGCAGGTTAGCAGTTTAGCACGCTACTATCTTAGACTGCATGATCACTTACCATCAGGTGAGATCGCAGTCAAGGGCTAACTTGTAATGGATAAAAAAAACCTCGGTAGGTACTAATATTTTGTCATAATAAAACCGTATCTGGAAGATTCCTGTAGATACGTTAAATATTTTTTACTATAGACTCCACATACTTAAAAAACTTTTTATTATTTTGTTTCTTGAGTGTTAATGTCTTTTAAAAAAATGAGTAGGTACTTTAACAGCTTTTTTTAAATCTTTATTAATTTTAAAGGGCTTTTATATAATATGTATATGACAGTCCTATTGTAGCTTATCCATTAATTATTTTACTACACATAAATTCTAATTATTTATCTATTCTATTTTTTATACTACTAAAATAAAAATTAAATAGGATTTTAGCTGAAACGGATTCCGGTTCAGATAAAATGCTATTTAACCACCCAATATTATAATTTTTTAAATTCAATGCTGACAGAGCTTGTTCCCTTAACAGCTTTAATCACATCAAAAGTGCTGCAAATACTCAAAGTGGTCTCCGATATATACAAAACACCTGACAACCCTAGTGCAGAGTACCCTATCCCCCAGAAATATCTGGTGGAAGAATCTATTCGGTTCTCAGTCGCCAATTAATTAACCTCACGACCTTGCCTCGGTTGGTCCACGGGTGTATTTAAAGGCCTGGACATACACAACGCGTGACATAGATAAATATTTAACAATTATTGTAACCACAGTGCATATTATTGCATATCTATCCATACAAGTATTATATTATTTTTTTCAATGACGCGACACACCGCAACAGTTGCTCTGTTCTATCTTCAATATTTTTGCATAGGTTAGGTCGGTAACATGGGCTCCTTTTTATAATGGTAAATTAAAGATATGGGGTATAACAAAACTTAAATCCAAGAGGGCGAAGTAGCAATCTTTAAAGTACTTTATTATAGTCTGTGGTAGCAGAAGAGAAGAAGCAGTAGGGATTTATATGGGGGCTTTTCTTTACATAACAAAGAACGTCAGCCGAACTAAAATTAGACACTCCAAACACTAAGCATCTACGAAGAGACAAATCCAGTCGATCCTAAACGGGCTGTCAGCCCACCTTATGAACGGCTTAATTAATACAATGATTAGTTTAAGATACGGGCTATTCCACTTTTCCGCATCGAAGATCAATGGTGAAAAGTTTAAAAAAGTTCACATATATTCCCATTGAATTCGTCTAAAGCTTCTAATGGGGAATTGTGTGAGGACACGCCTGGGAAATAAGGCTCAACTTCGAAGCCCGTACCGTGACAGACTACCTGCTGGCTGCTGTACTATTACGGTCGCACAGTTTATCTAGCCAAACCTTTATTCCCTTACTAATTAGCTTAGGACAGGATGGCATTTCCGAAAATAAATATTGTACCTACACCATCGAAATGTTTACGATGCTTTCGATTAACGAGGCTCTGGGTGATGTTAGTGGTTGAATGATTTGTAGCATAACAGCTACCTTGATGGCCCAGTGGTTTAAAGACTTTAGCTTTTTATTCGGGGGTTCCAGGATTCCGATCCCGGGCCTTTTAACTCTGAACCGTTATGTCTGGTTACCAACCTACCGGCAAAGACGTGCTGACAAATGATACAGCGTTCCGTTATGATGCCGAGTAGACACCAATTAGTGGCCTAAACTCTTCTTGATCTAATAATTATTATGATGATTATGAAGATGATCATATGATAATGATTAAGGATTATGTTTGTGATGATTATGATATAGTCACAACTCACATCCCCGGTCCCACCTTCTATGCAAAACTAAGACCCGAAACAAACGTGTAAGCGACGCGAATAATAAAATAATATCTTGAAACTTTTTAATTAATGTCAATGAGAAGAAAAGTACTCAGTTGCGTTGTCATGGTAATTGTTTTAACAGACTAAGATGAAATAAAATTTCTTGAGAACTACAGAGTTTTTCCCTGGCCTTTCGAGCATCCTTTACAAAACGGGTCAACTCAAACGGCTTAACGAACCGAAAACCGACCACCCACAAGCTGAAGACGGCTTAATAAGGCCTCATTAACACCTTAATAGCCGCTCTCAATTCGCTTTACTCGCTCCACTTTTATTTATTCCCATTATCTCTTTCCCACCCTTGGTTTCACAAATAGCCGGAATAGCCGCGTCCCGCTCGCACGCCCCTCTAATTGAATTTCTTTTCTAAACTTATCCCCTTTTGAGTCAAGATTAGTGATGTTGGATTGGCGTTTTGTACGTTTACAGTCGGGACGATTCTTTCTTATCGGACTGTTTAATTTGAACGGTAATGAAGTGAACTCTCTTTTGGACTTTTCAATGGGGTTTTTAAATTGTGATTGGACGAAGGTTTTAAGGGTTCTGCACCAAAATGGTACAAACGGGTATCCGTGGTCGTCACACTGGCTCATTTCAGTAATATTTCAGCAAATGTTATTCACTTTGTTTCAAATGAAATAAATAATTCAAAAATATCTTATCTTACTTCAATACCAATATTATAAATGGGAAAGTTTGGACGGATGAATGGATGGATGTTTGGTACACAACCAGAACGGCTGACCGGATCTGGATGAAATTTGGAACAGAGTGTTATAGCATTATTACTATTTGTCATTATATCTCATGAAACAGGAAGTATAATGTCAGTCAATTTGACAAGTTTTCAATGTCAATCTGGGGGTACGGACGCCATATTGAAAATAGTTAGTATAAATAGGAGTGTTTGAACGATGGTAATTAAGTCTCCTGCTGGCAGACTCAGCGATTGTTGAATACTTTTGGTAATTAATTTATTGTTATATTAATAAAATTAATTTTTGTGTTTAGATCGCGATTTGGTTTAGAGCTTAACTATAGCAATCGTGACCGGATCAAATGAATATTGTTTTAATGAATAACCAACTTTTATCTAATTAAATTAAATTTCTCGTGAAACCTCCACACGTTTAACCATTTACTCGTGCAAGTTTCAAATGAGAGGACAAATATATTATGAGTTTATTAATATATACTTCTGGATTGTCCCTTACAAGAGATAGATTATAGTCTGAATTTCTGAAATAACACATAATAGGCTACTTTTTATCCCGGAAAATGAAAGAGTTCCCACGGGAACCAAAAAGCCTGCGGATGGGCCTTTCACTAGATATGGCCGCTCAAAGACGTGTTATGGTTAACAAAAATGAACCATAACTAGAAAGGCTGGTTCTTGTAAAGTTTAAAGTATGCCCAGTACCTATGTAAACAGTATAAAAACTGACGCTATACATCGGGCCGTTCATTAGATATCACCTCTCAAAGACGTGATAAACTTATAAACTTAAAATAATTATTAGCAATTATTAGTTACATTGATTGCTAACAAATATTATGGAGGCGTATAATTAATAACTATCCTACAGCAATTAATTTTACGCCTTTGAACACATCTTTAGGCGGCCATATCTAGAGAAAGGCCCATCAGCGTGCGGGCAGACCTTCACTATCGTCATCAGTGGAGAGCCCTAAACCCACCTAATATTGAATCAGCCTTCCTGGCGATAGTTACCAAAAGTGCAGCTATCTCTAATATTTGATCTATTATAATTTACACAAGATATATATGCATTAGATAAGATGTAACATTCTAAAATAGATTTTTATTTATTTTTAAGGTCCTTTTAATGAAATAATAACACATCATGTCGATGTGTAGCCATTCTCGGCCACAAATACTTACAAAATGCTAATTAATCATTTATATACGGTCAGCAAAAAAACTACGGTTTGCTTCGCGTATAATAAATCCATATTTAATGTGTACGTGATGTTGGCATGAAACAGAACTAATAACATACAATATGATACGATATTAAACCCATGTTTTTGTATGTTTATGTAATAAGAACATATAACAGACTGCTCATATAATTCTTTATTTTAAACTTTACAGTCATTATTTTATAGGGACTTTAAATATTTTTCTAGAACTTTATTTTGAAAATTTAACATTTAATGAACTGGTTAAGTTGTCAGTTTTGTATTATAGAACCCCATTGAAATAGAATGATAGGTACTAAAAAAATTCTACATCAATGTAGAACCCTTATATATATTTGTATGTATTATAGAACCCTTATCCCAAATCGGTTGGCGATGATTCTTTGCTGATAGGTTGGTGAAAATGTGCATAGCCACGGCCGAAACCTGCCTATTACGAGACCTATTGATGCTGATCAGACCCCCTATTCTGTAATCTGCAAAATATTATATGATAATATATAGGGGCTTCCAAACAAATATACAAAATTTCATAGGTATGTATGTATGTATGTATGTATAATTGACCGAGCGAAACGAATGTCTCTGAGTCTACTTGAGTGAATTTGCACTTGTCCGTCCGTCCGTCCGTCTGTCAGAGCCTTATAACTTCTGAATTACTGAACGTAATTACTTCAAATTGAAATATAATATGTAAATCGATGGCCTCCCGCCGGATATGGCTTAAAAAGTTTTAAATTTTTCCTCTGAACTTGACGAAATGGAAACTCTCAATTTTCTGAAAGGCTGAGCCTGAAACTTGATCTATTATTTGAATTATATCCTGTACTTGAACAACAAATACTAAAATTAGATAAATATTGTAAGGAAACGAAATTATTTAATTTTAAATGAGCTTCAGTATTTTTTACTGAACTTTACAATGATGTCAATAGATGGCACTCAAGTTTATTCGTTTAATGGACACCGCGAGGTCTTAGTTTCGGGCCAGCCACTAGTATATGTTTGTATGTATATGTATGTTTGTCCGCGGATTTCTCCGAAACTATTAATCGGATTGTGACCATTGTTATTTGGTTTAAATTTACTTCAACTAAGGGTACAGTGCAATTTTCATCAAAGTAGTTTTCAAGATATGGACTGTTAAGTGTGTGGTGAAGTTGGTTTAACTTTCATTCAACTATCTTGTATTTACACAGAATTCGTCCCGCTTAGCTTTTTCCCGTTCAATACCCTTTTGCAGTGGGAAACCCATTTAGGCCAGATTTTCTTCAGTTGTTCGATAGCCGAGTGGCCTAGTTGTGACAACGCATATCAGACGATTGCGATTGTTAAGTGACGTTGACCCAAATCGGTAACTGGATAGGTGAAGGCCAAATTTGGTTGTGCAAATTTGGCCTTTACATTTCCTCCGTGCCTCCCGTAGCTCCCGCTTATTATCACTAACATATGATAATAATCATTAGTTACCCAAGGAGTTGAATTAGTACTCTCAGCCTAGTCTAACGGAAGGACCTGGAAACCCACCGCATTATTAGCCCAAGAAATGTCCTGCCATTAGGGTCGTGAGTCGTGAGTCGTGACCCATTAATCACATGTGATTAATGGGTCACGACTCACGACCCTCAGCAATGAGGAATACGAGAAGAGAAGTTCTTCAAAAGTAAGTATATGTACCTACCTAGTTATTACTAAAAACATTAGCCATCTATTATAGGTACAGGAATTTAAAATACCTCCCTTCCACACCGGCCAATGAAAGAGGCGTAGGTACTGTGTAGGTATCAACTGAAATGGCTCCGATCCAAATCAAATATCGCTCAAGGAAACTGGCAGTCCCATTGGCCGCCCTGAGACCAATGTTACTGTACTTACGTGGGTAATTATTTACTAGAATAAGGCCACTATTACACTTCTAAGATTTTAAGTTTCCCTGGTTCGATTCTCGGCAGGGTCAATTTGGGAATTCATACTTTCTGAATTTTCTCTTGTCTGTTCTGGTGGGTGGCTTCGGCCGTGGCTAGTTACCACCCTACCAGCAAAGACATACCGCCAAGCGATTTAGCGTTCCGGTACGATGCCGTGTAGAAACCGACTAGGGGTATGGGTTTAATATAACTGCGATACCCCTAACAGGTTAGCCCGTTAGCATCTTAGTCTGCATCATAACTTACCATCAGGTGAGATCGCAGTCAAGGGCTAACTTGTAGTGGATTAAAAACAAAAAAAATATCTATATACTATCTAGATACTATCCTGTGGGCCGCTGGGACCAAAAAAAAGTAATAAAACTACGCACTGAAGGTACGCTTTTTGAACGCCAATAGGTGCTATGCATTCCATTACTGTGGAATTAGACAACTAAGTAAAAATACGTAAGTCGTAACTAATGGCACAGTGTTCAGCGCAGTCTCAGCGTGGGAGGTTCCGGGTTCGATTTGGAAATTCATAATTTCACAATTTTCTCTGGTCTAGCCCACTACCACCTTAGACTGCATTATCAATACCATCAGATGAGATCGCAGTCAAGGGCTAACATGTAGTGGAATGAAAAAAAAAATTATGAACAACTAAAACAGGTGTTCTGGGAAGCCGCAACAAACTCAACGGGCTTTTTTTAAGCTCGCATCACCGCAAACCTCAGACGTTAGCTTAGCACCGCATTCCCAAGCATTGTTTTCATTAATTTTAGGTGATAAGTATGTTACTTTTTTATTTCAGAAAGAAAGAAAGAAATCTAATTTTATTATTCGGGGATACATGTATAAGACATAGCAGACTTTATAAAGAAGAAACATCGAAAATGAGACTTGTTCCCCAAAATGGTCTTCCCTCACTCAGCATGTGCTATACGTGTTAGGATACAGTGCTGATCTTCCGTGAAGCCAGTATGCTTGGACAGCGCCAAAAAAAACCTTTCAGATATATTTTAGTTATTCTCAACTAGATGATGCCCGCGACTTCGTCCGCGTTGACGTTTTTGAACCTATCCCCATACCAAATTTAATCAAAATCGGTGGATAAAATAGGTCGCTAAAGCGTAGTATACAGACAGACACACCTGCACATTTTCGCATTTTTAATATTAGTATGGATTTCACCAACAATGCCAAAAAGTTTAGGAAGAACAAGACCATAAGTGGGTGCAATAAAACGGGCTTAGGTGTTCCCTAAAATTTTCGCATTGTGAGTAAAATTGAGCATTAGTTTCCCCGAGTCACGTCATCATTTTTTTATCTTCAACATGTCTGCATGAACGTTTTCTAGTAAAACAACATTGCATCGGCTCTAGCAAAGCGTGCAAGATAATTTCACACCTAATGACTCTACACACGTTGAATCGCAAAAAGCGACCCGCGTTTTATTGATTATCAAAAGCGGACAATAGACAGAAGATGGCGTTGAGCATTGTAGCAGACTCACGTCGACAGACGGCGCCACCGGGATCGCTCGTGTACTAAAATGGCAGTTGAATATTTTCACCAACAATGGCTCTGAATCCGTCAGCGGAAAACGCACCTTACACCCTACACGTCTAAACACAATTTCGAGAGTGCACCGGAGTACACTTATGAAGCCAACCTCGGTATATTTGTGGCGAAGCATCGTCATTGTTCGCTAAATTGTCGCTTGCACGGAACCGGCCGGCCGGGCTTGTCGTGAGCTAGGTACCTACGAGCGCCGCACACAACGATATATAGGTACGGTCGCTTTCTGAAAATGTATATCAGTTTTCAAATTATAACACTGCGTGCAATAAGGTCTAAAATCCCTTAGCAAGGGATTTTAGACCTTATTGCACGCAGTCAATCAATAGTTTTCAAGCATCGGATATTGAAACCCATTTCCTAATTTCTAATTTGACACGTTAGCATCATCGCATTTGTTAAAGTGACATTTAGTGAAAATAATAAAAAAGGTTTTCTACATCAATCCTAGATAAAAGTTGTCACGAACTGCAGCGACCGGTACATGTTAAAAAAATTAGGCTCTATGCCTAATCAAATCACATGTCCTCTGTCACAGACGTAATATGTTGCATGAAATTATGAACCTTAAGGTGGTAAACATTTTCTGACCGCGACTGTACCTACATATATATACACCTGCTATAAAATGAGCAGGTATAGAGTACGTAGCTCGCATACCTACCTACTCTGAGCTATACAATGACAGATAGGAGATGCAGTTATGAAACTTAAGGTGGTAAACATTCTCTAACCACGACTGTACATATATTTAAACACCTGCTATTAAATGAGCAGGGTCACAGAGTACGTAGCTCGCATACCTACCTACTCTGAGCTCGTTAAACACAATGACAGATAGGAGATGCAATTATGAACTTTAAGATTTTAAACATTCTCTGACCACGACTGTTCATATATTTAAACACCTGTTATTAAATAAGCAGGGTCACAGAGTACGTAGCTCGCATACCTACCTACTCTGAGCTCGTTAAACACAATGACAGATAGTGATCTCTCACCCGCTGCCGGTGATTTGGGATGCGTCCACAATTGCCGGCCGCTAGTTATCACATGATATTATAATTACCGAGTTGAACAAACCCGTGATTTTATTTTTCCAACGTTCCATTATCCGATCTCGATCATCAAGTGAATCGCCGAAACGGCAAACTAAATCATAAAGCCATAGAATAATTACAAAGCGATTTGCTTCCTCGTTTCTAATTCGAATCGCGTCTTATTTCTTATTGTTTAGGGGCCTTACCCCGTTCCATTATGTGGGTTCCATTCCATAGTGGGTTCCCAGGTCCTTCCGTATTACTTTACTTTTTAATATAGAAACCTTCAAATCAAGAGTGAATAGGTGTCCTCTAGGCAAACGCACTCCACTTTAGGCTACATCACTTGCAAGCAGGTCTGATTGCATCCATGATCCAAGCGCTAGCCTATTATATATAAAAAAGCTGGCTGAAAAGTTCCGGTGAACGTTTCCACGCGCAGATTAAGCCGCACTTGACAAAAACCGGATCATCTTTGCGTTCGATAGGCTTTGCTGAGCTTAGCGGATTTCACATGTGCCCCGTGTCATGGGAATCACATAAAAGTGAATGGCGCTCGATTGGTCCACAATAGACTGCCAATTCCAGATTCTTTTTTGTCGAATAAAAATAAAGTCGGGTGCGATGTGACGCGACTCTCCGGTCCCTTGCGGGGATTAAGTTTCGTCTGTCCCTTTTCAGCGGAGGTGCTAAACCTTTAGGAATTTCTGACATAAAGAGTCGCTTCCGAAAAAATTGTCCGGCCTCTATTCGCAACTCAGCCGTCCGATGCCGGTTAGAGTGAAGGCAATCGGCATAATAATGGCGGTCGCTTTTCGAATTTAATTTCGAGTTTAAATATTAATGTTTCGTGACAGGGCGTCGGCGCGATGCGCGAGGTGTCGGTGGTTTTCTGGCCCAGCGCCCACGAACCGGTCACCGGCTCGCACGCCACACAAACGAGTCTCGGCCGGAGCGATAAACCTTGCTAACCGAGTCGCCCTGTATGGCCAAACGGCAAACGACCCATTCGTACCAATTTGCAACCCCTGTTTGTTCTACTTTTGGCACAAGCTCTCATGCAAGCTGAATGTACGGCCTCGATCGTCTATTACAGCGTTTAGCCGTGTCGGCTCAACCACTTTCTGCTATACAGAACTACCATACCAGATAAAGGATTACTTTACACATGTCTGTGCAGTTCTAGGAACTGAAATGTTAATACTTTCAGAACCAGTTCTAAGGTAGTACCGTTCTGATTTTTTTTTATAATTTTCTGATACAAACTACTGATCATGGGGCGTTCATAGAACGTCTTTCCAGCGTCCGTGTTTCCTGACACCTTCAAGACAACTTCTAGGCAAGTGCGTTTCAACCTAGCACCAAGACCTTATAATGTCTTACCACTTACACTATACTTGTTACCACCTCGATAAAAACTACTGATCAGTCTGGGGACCATTTTCGGTATTTAATTTACGTAGTGATTGTTACTTTCTTCAAAAAATATCGAGAGTTACCCTCAGTCGAGTCTAAAAAAAGCATCTTTAGATGAAACTCTGAGGGTACCTCTCGCTACTTAATTGCTTGTTCAGCTCCAAGAATATTCGTTCGATATACATTGCTGCTTTCCTGTGTGGAATAAAAGTAGCATTTCATAGCAAACCTTCAATGGATAAAAAATATAAGTATGTCAAATAAGCTCAGCGGCTATCATTTTTTGATAGCCAGTAGTCACTGAGTCAGAGAATGGGTGTCCAGGACTTACCAAAGGTGAGTAGAACGCTGAGCTGTCAACACCGATGCTGGGGTACGGGTTCTGATCCGTAGAAGGGTACGGAGCTCCATAGACGCCAACAGCCGCGCTCGATAGCCTCGGGTAGGAAGACAGGGCCAGCCGGGCGTCATACTGGCAGGAACAGACCGTCTGCCCTGATACGGGGTCGGTGATGATGGGTCTAGGGGTGTCGCAACATGACGCGGCGGGGGTGCTGGCGTGGGAGCCCGCGCCCGGGGACAGGGCTCCGCTGGCCACCCCTGACCCGCCGGGGGAGAGGGGTGGGGCGGAGCTGGAGCCGCCGTCAGGCGATGTTGCCGCTCCCCCGTTACCCGTGCCGCTGCTGCCCACCAGCAACTGCGAAGAGAAACAAAACATAAAATTTAAAAAATTTATTAAAGTCTCGACGAACTGCAGTTTGAGGACTGAGGACGTATTACATATCTAAGCTTCTCAGAAGCTGTACATATAAAAAACGTATTATAATCGGTCCAGTAAAATGCAGTCTAAAAAAATGGTTTCAAAAATGTGCACAAACAAATAATCTCTTTACTGTAAACACATGATACCGTGTCTGTCTTCATGCACGGAGATGGTATGCGACCAAATTAAACTTCTTTTTTTCTACTACAAGTTATTTCAGCGATCTTACTTGATTGGTAACTATGACCAGGGAGTTATGGGAACGAAGCCTCCCACCAGACTAGACCAGTGACAATAACAGTTTTATTACGGGTAGCCCCTCGACTTCACTCACGCTAAGTTCTATCACAGAATAGTACCTACGATAAATTTTGACTGGTAAAATACAAAGCCCTATTTTACACCTTATAGGGGTTGAATGTTCAAAAATCCTTCCTTGGCATCCGTCTTGGTCATAACAGCTATCTGTATCAGCCTCATCGTAGTGTTGATAGTCCTATAGAAATCCTTTTCCTTTTATTTTAAGAAATATTCCTAAATGTGAAACTGTGTTTGTGTGTTGGAAATTGGAATTTCCTTCAATGACGCCGCAACGGATGGACCTGATTTTTTGCAAGGACGTAGATAAAAACCTGGAAAGTGGCATACGCAATTTTTTTCGGGATTTTAAATAAAAGCCTAAATCCCCCATGAATTCATGCCATTAAGTTGAAAATTATACCTATTAGCGAAAGTGATAAGTCAGTTCAATAGCGAACTAAAAATTCCCCTTAGTATATTCTCTCTCAGATACTTATAAATAAAATGTATCAAAGCAAACGTACTACCAGACGTTAATGTAATAAACATAAATGTCATCATTCCGGGCGAATTATCATAATATTTGTCAACGGACTTCTTTTGATGGCCGCTAGCACTGTTCACTAGGAAGGGAATCAAAAAAAAGCATTGATAGACGAGAAACTTCCCATTCGGTGGTAAATGGTGATTCAAAACTAGGGTTAGTGTGTTTTTTGAAGCTTTATTTTTAAAAATTTAACTTTTTCGGGCGGAAGTAACATTCAAACGTCACTTCCATTGGCCATTGCAAACCGATCAGTTGTTTACTTTAGAGTTTACTGATTATGATTTGTCTAGTTTATGATAAAGATTGAGGTTTTTTGGTTCCCGCGGGAACTCTTAAATTTTCCGGGATAAAAAGTAGCCTACGTGTTATCTATCTCTATGCCAAATTTCATCCAGATCCGTTCAACCGTTCTGGCGTGATAATTTTGACAGATGACTTTTAACTTTTACAATAATTATACTATATTTTGCAGTTAGATTGTTATTAGTTCTAATATTAAAATGCTATAGTTTATAATATAATCGTATAGTGTGTATTTATAGCTATATGAAACAATTTGTAGTTTTTTAGTTTGTAAGAATAAACCTATTGTCGGCGGCACTGTGTTGTTCGGTAAAATGCATATGAATTTTTGATAACACCCACATGAAAATGTAATTGATTCATTTTGATTTTAAGCACTGTTGGAATTTATTTCAAAAAAATAATTTAATAATAGCATCTGTCAAAATTGTCATGCTAAATTAGACATACCATAATATTATTGATCAGTTTAGCAAATTTCATATTTTTAATAACAAATAAAATATATTTGTTCTGATCATACTACAACCGTGACATATAAAAGCAAAATTAAAAATTTTAAAAACCCCCCGACACAAAAAATAAACTCTAAAAACTAACAAATAATATTTTAAACCCATTTTAATTATTATCGTCACATATAATATGATATAGTATTATGTAAGTTCAAAGATTTTTATTTTCCAAGCGTCGTCGCGTCGGGGACTTTAGTTTTTGTTTTTCTTAGCGACACTGTCACCGGGTTAGTTAATTTTGTGGGATTACACATAAGTCAAGTTTATTGTGATTTAGTTTATGAAATTGCTCTAGAATGTGGGATTTTTTTAAAGCATAAATTGGGGGAGGCAGCCCTAGCGGTGAACAATATTTATAGATCGCTTTGAGAAAACATTAAACACTTTATAAAAGTAAATAATCGGCCGTAAACACCGGTATTCATTTCATCGACTTCATTGGGTGTGTATCAAGAAATCATAAATCTATAATAACGCAGTCTAGTTAGCGTACAGTTCGGAAGCGAACGGGTGGTACCTCGGCGCGGGCGACGAGCAACTGCAGGTCGTCTAAAAGTAACTTATATAAGTATAAAGATAAATTTTAAGTATCTCCTCTTATTGATATTTTCCCGAATTATAATTACATTGTATTTTCAACGGTCTTTGGAAAATAAACATTTGAAAAAAGTCATAGATATAAATCGTATAATACAATCTAACTAAAAATTCGATTATTTTAATCAAATTAGAAAATTATGTACAGCTGTAGTACTTAAAGTTTAAACCTTTAATTGCAGATTTACTAGACAATTACTCTTCTCTTCTAACTTAAGTTAAGACTCTACTTACATATAGTAGAGTCTTAACTTTTCAAAGACTCATTTATAAAGGTTTTCTATGTAGGTGAAATAAGAATATTTTGGATCTACTAGTAAATAAAGGGATCGTGATTCGTTCCATCAAAATACTACCGTTCACAGTACGGTACAATCATTTTCAAACTGATTGATCGTCAAACTGTGGCGATTCTAATAAAAGTTTTGTAGATATTCGGAGGCACGCGGCTTCACGCCGAATTTATTTGACAAATTTATCACCACCAGTTCCCTTTCAAAGATCAAAGTTTAATTGGGCGGCCATTTTTATTTTACTATCAGAACAATGATTGTATTATATTCTTAAATTGTATTTATATTCACGTTTCTTTTCAGCTTCCCACGCAGGGAAAAGAGCTGCTGAATGATTTAGTTTAAAAAATATATTTTTTGGACCGATTCCTAAAAATTATAAAATTAACGGTTCTGTTGTAAAACTAGAAAGCCTTGTTACCTAGTAGCTGATGCCCGCAACTTCGTCCGCATGGATTGAGGTTTTTGGTTCCCACGGGACTCTTTAATTTTCCGGGATAAAAAGTAGCCTATATAATATGTGTTATTCTAGACTATAATCTATCTCTGTGCCAAACATCCAAATCCGTTCATCCGTTCTGGCGTTATTGAGTAATAGACTAAGGGATAACTGCACTTTTATCGATAGTTACCAAAAGTACGGCTATACCCTTTATCTATTCCGTGGGCTATACGGCTGTACGGCTAACAAACATCCATCCATCCAAACTCTCGCATATAGAAAATTATTATAGAATTATAGATTATCGTTTCGCTGCGTAACTGTATGGTAAAAGCGGTAACCACTAGGCTATAACCGCTTCAACCTCTTACTTACAAGTTACATTTGCTAAAATAGTTACGAATTGAATATGCGTGTTAAAAAGCAATGAGTGAGTCGGTCATACTTTTAGCCACATAACTTTTAGCTTATCTTGATGGGTGTCGTGATGACATAAATAATAACGAAAAAACGTATAAAGAACTAATATGTAGGCAATAAAAGTTCCGTCGAACAATAACAATAAATGGTCAAGTGCGTGACAGAATACACATACAGTAGGGTTCCGCAGACAAACCATGCTAGTTGCAAAAATTTTTCATGCATTAACATATTAATATTAAACCATAATATATAATGTGTTCCCGACCGAATTTCGGCCATGGCGGCCTACCTCTAGAGAGATTAGCCTTTATTATTAGATTTATTTTTTGATTAGTAACTGTTATTTTAATCTGTGGTAGTGGCCATAGAATCATTGAAAATTAAAAAGGGATGATGTTAATATTATGTTTAGCAACAATATGACATCTTTTTTGACAGTTTTGAGACCACTTCACTGTCAAGTTTTATTATACAGCCAAGAGGAACCAAGGGATGTTATAAATGTTCGTAAATTTTATTTATTTTATTTATTATTAATAATCTTATAAAATTGTGTTACAAACAGTGCTACGAAAACTTTTTTCACCGTGTTAATATAGGTAAGACATAAAACAATAACAGGCATGATGACTGATTTTGAAAAATGGTCAGATTATGTTCGGAAGTATCTACTATTTCGAAAAAATATCTTATTTCAGCAGAAAAATAAGGTTTGGTAGATAATATTGGCATTTGAAATTTAAATTTTAAAATTCACGCCAAAACGCTCCCTGGTGTCATGGCGTCGTTTGTGACGTCACTATTATTTTGACCAATGTACTCTATGCAGTGTGCAGTAAGCAATAGTGTGATTGTCAAAGCTCGAAAACAAACCATTGTGACGTCATTCGCTTCTTGGCGTTTTAACCAATATGGCGGATTGCTGTATTTTATAATTTTATTTTATCAAAATAAATAGCAATCTCACTCGAAATAGAAAAATAAATACGTTTTTTATAATCCATGAATCCTATTTCATTAGATAAATTCATAATTTCATTGATTCTTGGTTACTGTCATCATGCCTATTATAGCTAAGGAAAAATTATACTGTAAATTATTATTAATTATTATTATCATACTTTGTTAGGCGTGCTATAATGTCGTTTTAATAGAAAACCATTTCATTATGCTTGTTATATAGTTAATTCAAAGCAGACTTTAATATAGATAAAAGAAACGTCAATAAACGACTTGCCGGGTTTCGCGGGTCATGCAACACCTGTCTAGATATTTTAGTCTACACCTGTTTACGGTCCCGCATGTCACAAACAGTACACGCGATTTCCACATCAGTACCATATAACATAAAGAGTATAATGTTTTGAATAGTTTTATAGCTTCGCCCTTTGTATCGGGTATGACGTGTAACATTACGTACGCGCTAAATTGTAATTTTGTTTAAATGATTTTAGACTTTATTGAATTGGAACAGAGCAGATTTTTGTGCGTTTTGTTTTTAGTGTTTGATACTAGGGCATTGTAGTTTCACTGAATGTATGGGTGCGTGTAATCCTATTAATCGAATGCACACTTTTTGTTACGTAATTGACTTAAAAGAGTTCGGTTTTATTTTAACCCTACGTTTTCTTCACTGATTAAGTAGGTACTTACTCCTTTTTTGCCTTGGCTGGGTACCTAGCAATTTTGACAGACAAACGATGACACGCTATAAGATAGGTATGTCATATCATGGATGTGGGAAATAATATTTTATCTCTCTACTTACCTAATATTACATAGAAATAGGATTCTGCTTTTTGTGACATTTTTTGTGTGTGCAGTGTGTGTGGATATGAGTAGTAATAAATTAATATATAAAATAAATAAATAAAGTAAATTAAATAATAAATCATAGTATATAAATTGTAGTTGTGTCGATAAACACATTCGGTCAAAGCACCGAATTCAACAAAACTAATGAATTTTTTATGATTTGATGGATGGTACTTAAATACGTGAAAATTATACAATGATAACATTTACAATAAGCAAGGATTACAGATCTAATGAATAAAATAAATACTAATATTTATATAATTTATAAATAACCGTTAAAAACAGTTTTCAATTTCAAATGATTGAGTAGGCACATAATTATACCTAGTTTGCTTTTACTTGTTAGATAAGTAATTCTATACCTACTTATAAATAATTATTATGTCGTAACGAACATATATACAGGTTCATGCAATCTATAATTAAAACTCAATTTATAAATATAGGTACTTATAATGCCCGGTGCTGCAGTGAATTAATGAACAAAAAATTCTACTGTAGGTATATTATCAAAAAGCTCTAATCTCTATAAAGGGTTATATTTCGACGACCTCCTTTTATTGAATGTAAGAAATAAGAATTAAAGAAATAAATATAATAAATCTACATATTGAATATTATGTGATAAATCGTGGTGGTTTTGAACTTATGCCTATATTAGAAAGTTTTCCACAAAAATCCTAAAGCATGGAAACGCATGTACACTCAACGCACTCGGCGCGCATTGTTCAAATAGGAACGTACCTTTCACAAGGACGTGCGCTCTTTGACATTGAATCTTGCGGTGACGCGGGGGTTTCCACGTATAAAATATTTAAGTGGAAAATTATATAAATAATCATGAAATTAAAATTATATTTTTTTTATTTCATGGACCGATTATATTATCCCCCGAAATTACAGCTAGTGACCAAAAATTAACGCTGTATACATGAAAAAACTAGTCAAGTTAGTGTCAAAGGACAAGACTGACTACAAAGGGTTCTGTAATCATCATCATCATAATTTCAACCCATCGCCGACCCACTACTGAGCAAGAGTCTCCTCTCAGGTTTAGAAGGGTTTGGCCATAGTTCACAACGCCGACCCAAAGCGAATTTATATACTTCACACACCTCTGTGAAAAATCGAAAACTCTCGGGCATGCAGGCTTCCTTGCGGTGTTTTCCTTGATCCTTCAACGTTTAAGAAAGTGATAGTTCATTTCATTTCCACTAATAGGTACAAGTACCTACTCAGAAATTCAATCCGCACTTGTTGACCATGTAGACTATGGCCATCGCAACGCTTCTCATTCTGGGAGGAGAGAGGGCTCGTAGGTATTCGGTAGTAAGCCAGCCCGATGGATTGAAATCATGGCGATAATCAACTATTTAAAGAGTTCATACTTCATACATGCTTTTTGACGTCTCTATGAACTCCATAAACAGGGCGAAATATCCGTTGACATACGAAATACGATTTCCCTACAAAATCGGGCTGAAATAGAAAGAAGCCCACCCGTGGGAAGTCGGGTATTTCAGCTAGAGTATTATATTAAAATACCTATAATCTAATCCTGTCAATTCCAAATTGATAATGCGGGTCCTAAATGACCTAGTTCCAAGACTATAATGCGGGATTCGCATGTTCCCAAAAATTATACGAATTAGGCTAGTTTAGAAATCAATCATCCGAATTTTATTATAAATCGATCCGATCATTTCTTCGAAGCCGATTCCGAATCAATTTCGATCGCATTCTAAACACCAGTGGAAGCATTTGCATAAAAATTTCGAGTCTAGGCGCTTTAAAGACGTGTGCACACTGGCGCAAAACATTATAAATCCAAAGTTAGGTTCTTAAAATGTAACTTAACGTATCTGTATCTTAACGATTTCTGTACCTATACATTTTTTTTAATTGAAGGAAACTATTATCTGAGTGCAATTTTTTTCAGAAATCTAGACTCTGTCTGTCTCTCTATTTACGGCATCGAGCTGAAACAACTGGACGAATTTGAATGAAACTTGACATTATTATTATAGGATATTTTCTTTCCCAAGAAAAATTGGGTTGAAAATTTAGGTCGAAGTTTACTCTAAAACTCCGTTAAATCTTAAGTAATATTGCTTTCTTTTTCTTTTCGAATTTCGTCAGGATCAAAATCATGATGAGTGATGAATAGTTCAGATATTATGGCAGGCGGAACTGACGAGAAAGCAAATGTATACTTAATATCATCTTATTAAAACGTGAATTTTTTTACAATATTGTACTTACTATAATTACATAGATAAATGTTGAAGTGTTTTAGGTAGGTAAGGACCCGTGCGAAGCCGGGGTGGATCACCTAGTCGTTGGCAACAAAAATAAATACATTTAAAAATTACTACGGGGAATTTATAAGCTTAAAATTATGCATTTCCTAGTTCCTCCTTAAATGTACTCGTAAATTATTTCAAAATTAAATTTCGATTAGATCAAGAACGTCCAGCGTAAGCTTTACATTAGATTAATCTGTGATTAAATCTAACCTGCCCGAGAAATGAATTAATTACCATTTTCGAAATAACACCATCAGCGTTCCCATTTTGTCGTGTTAACTGTCTGATCAAATAAACTTCTCTTCAAAATAATACTAGCTGATGCCGGCAGCCGCGACTTCGTCAGCGTTAAATGAGGTTTTTAAGTTCCCGCGGGAACTCTTTAATTTTCCGGGATTTAAAAGTACCCTGTGAGTTGTTCCTGGCTATAATCTATCTCTGTGCCAAATTTCATCCGGATGCGGTCAGTCGTTCTGGCGTGATTGAGTAACAAACATCCATCCATTCATCCAAACTTTCGCATTTATT
Source organism: Erebia aethiops (assembly GCA_923060345.2). Classification (NCBI taxonomy): domain Eukaryota; kingdom Metazoa; phylum Arthropoda; class Insecta; order Lepidoptera; family Nymphalidae; genus Erebia; species Erebia aethiops. The sequence continues at coordinate 19,281,100 of OV281079.1, read as the reverse complement.
AGTATAGATTAGGGCGAAAACACAGTGCGGACAGGACACGTCACAGGTCAAACGCTTTCCGCGTTTTCAAAACTAGCAAATTGGTTCAATCGTTGTTACGTGAAGCAGTAACAAACATCCAAGCATACAAACTTACTTACGTACAAACTTACATCTTATCTTACTAATCTTACTTAATATTATAAATGCGAAAGTTTGGATGTATGGATGTCGGTATGGATGTTTGTTACTCAATCACGCCCCAACGGCTGAACGGATCTGTATGAAATTTGGCACAGAGATAGATTATAGTCTGGAATAACACATAGGCTACTTTTTATCTCGGAAAATTAAAGAGTTCCCGCGGGAACCACAAAACTTCGATCCACGCGTACGAAATCGCGGGCGTCAGCTAGTTTAAAATATTAGCAAGATAAGATAACGGCTGTCAGCTCTAACATATTAAGTCCAGCCGTTTGGTCTCAATCAGGGAAACATGGTCTGAGTCTTAGATAAACATGGTCAAAGACGAGTACCTTTTCGAAAAACAGTGTGAAGAAAGTGAGACCCAACAAGCCAAGTAAAATAAGACAAATAAAAGTCCTCGGCCTTTTGACGCTCCACTCAACTCTTATTCAATATCGCAAACAAAAATATAGCTATCTATTTATTTAAGATTATACTTAAACTTTGGGCGGGAACATGAAAAGGAATGGAGTGGTCGACGAAAGATTTGATCAAATATAGTGGGGTTGTCTCTGAAATAATAGCATAAGTTAGTGTGCACACACGGGCCCACTTGAGCGTCTAATGCCTCGCTTAAGGACGTCAACTTGTTTTGTTTAAACAGAGAGCAGGTACACCGTACAACCAAAGGAAGTGCTCTTTTTTTAATTTAAATCCTCGGACCTTTTTGTAGACCAGCGTTATTCTCGTTTTGAGATCATTTTCTATTTCAATAAAGCTGATAGGAAAAACTTTTTTTCTAAATATACCTATACTTAGAAGAGGAAAGGAAAGACTGACTGACTGACTGATCTATCAAGGCACAACGCTTAAACCACTTAATGGATCAGGCTGAAATATGGCATACATAATATAGCTATTATGTTGCAAATATCCACTAAAAATGTTTTTTGAAAATGTAACCCTAAGAGGGTTAAATAGGGGTTTGGTGTAGTCCACACGTACGAAGTCACGGACAAAAGCTAGTTTCAAATACAACCTACAGTTGGCCTAGTCACATCTGAGAGTAGTTTTTAGTTACTGGCAACACTAACGTATACAAAACATGAGTCTAAAACCAAAAAACGTTAGAGGGTCGAAAAAATCGCAAATACCCTCAGAAAAATAACTAAAGCATCGTTCTGAGGCAAACAACTATTGTCACTACACTAACACCACTAATATTGTCTTTCAACGGTAAAAATACATCAATTTTATCGATGACTTAAATGAACCACACTTAGTATAATAAACACACATTTTGCGGTCGGCTAGTATTATTCTAATAACAGTGTATCTAAAGAACGTACTAAAGATATATTTTATAGTGATTTTCATATACTGTAAGTGGTATGTGGCGTGTATATTTGTAATTAGTAATAGGTATCAACGACACGCCGCCGTGTTACTACAATAATTGTAATATATATGTATTTATAGATAGATATATCTGTGATTCCGTTGTCAATAATTGTGCCGATAAGCTATGATGGTGACGAATTGTTACCTACTGCATGCAACTTTTGACTTTAAAGCCTTGACTTTAAAGATAATTATCGACCCATTGTGAATACAATCATACTTTAATAGGACGATTGGTGGATGGTGAAAAATCGAAACTGATTTAGTCTCCTTCTGTTTCTATGAAAAACTTTGTAAAGCAATCATACTTGCTTGCGAAAGTGTGTTTGTTTGTTGATTTGTTGGTTTATTGGTTTGTTGGTTTGTCCTTCTATCACGCTACAACGGAGCAACGGATCGACGTGTTTTTTTGCATGGGTATAGTTGAGGACCTGGAAAATTGAGGAGTTCCCGCGGGAATCAAAAAAACTTAAACCACGCGGACGAAGTCGCGCATCAGCTAGTTTACTATAAAACATACTCGTAGTTGTAGACCCTTATTTTGATATTTTAAAACTAAATAAATAAAGGCAAACTTTTGCCAGTTGCCAACTAATAAATAAGACTCTCCATAGATTCGAAAAATCAATTCTACAAAGAAGAGTTGAAAAAAAAAGCTTAGGTATGTCGTCAATCGATAAAAGAAACTATTTACCGCTTGAATGTGTTCAATATTGTATTCGCAACCAGCACCATGTGTTATTATTCTAATAAGCCTTAAAACTTATCACTGAACTTAATTATACACGAAGCACGACTATTCCCCTACTATAATTTATAGTATAATTGATAGCGCTATTAAAGATACCTAGGTATTAATTTGTTACTTAGATTCGTTCTAGGTAATTCCCCCCTACCATTTTCAGATCGATATGTAAAACAGATATGCAGCCTATCTGAATAGACAATAATTATATAACATTATTAAATTCACTATCTTATTAATGTAATGCCATAATATTTTAATTTACACTTATATTTTGCAAAGCTCATATTATGTTCGTAAGCTCATTCATTCATTATATTTAAATAGTGGGCCCAAGGTTCATATTCATATTTATTTATTTGCATTCCAATCGTTACAATAATACATGATACTGGTTCCAATTCCAAGTGGTCAAATAAGACACTACTACAAATTCGACTTCAATTCGTTATTCGTTAACATTTGGACATTTTATAATCCTCCAACGTTTGAAGAATTATCACGGGATGAGCCCATTAATTTCCATTCAAGTATCAGTGAAAACAACTCCACTACGACGATTGGGCGTATATTTCTCATTTTAGGCGATTTGTACTTTAACAATCATCTGAATAAGGTACGTACGGTACAATGCATTGTTAAGCTGTTACGATCTTTTTTGGTTCTTTAGCTTTTTAAACAAAATAATGTCAAAGGAAGATTATGTATGTAATTACGTTTTCGATGAGAAAGACCTAAGAAAGCGTGGTCGCACTGATTGTGCTTGGGCTGATGATGTAGGGTCCGTAATTATTGTACTAATTTCAATTAGTAAAAAAGACTCGTCTTTTGCCTATATTGAGTTTTGATTTGACGTTATTCAAGGAGTGGAGCAAAAAATTATTTAAATGTCGAATATGTATGGCCATAGAAAAAATGTATGGCAGTTTAAAAAAAACTTTGGCAAAGCTAATAATAATACTATAAGTTCCATGAGTCAAATAACATAAATATGAAACTACTTAACACTGACTAAACTGATATAGAATTCGAATTAGGAGAGATGATTGAAAGCGGGCAAAGCAATGATACGGGAGGGTAGACAAAATCAAATAACGACGATGTTATTCCATACAATCCAAAGAACAGTCACGGTCGCTTGACTGCCTCTGTCAACAGAACTTCCAATAAAAACTACTCAGAAAGACCTCACGACAAAACAAACACTCAGACTCCCGCCGCAGCGTCTCTATTACCCCCTTAAATTAAATAAAAAAGCCAGAGTAATTTAGACCAATCTGTCAAATGAAAAGTGCTCGGTAAAGAGAGGGGCCAGATTAATGCTTTATGTGGGCGTATATTAGATATGATGGGGTGAAAACCGTACGCGGACAAAGGGTGGAAACGCGTGGTTATCTAAGCGTGAGCTTTTTGTTTTTATTTTCTATTTGCGTTACCGTTTTTCCCGTTAGCTCCTTTTTTATTTCGTGTTGCATTTGGATTGGGATCTAAACGGATTTGTTATGAAGTGTTGAATATAATATTTCGTCGAGTGAAAATTTTTAAATGAAAATCATGTTTGCATACGACAAAACAGCAGATGAGATTGTCTGTTCAAATAAAAGAGGTAGACAATATGATTAACTTGAAATTTAAAATAAATGTTTGTTTAGGAATTTACATTATTGCCATGGATTTAAGATTTTTACTTGCAAGAAAGAAGAAGAATAAAGAAACAAAGCCACATTATTTTCTAACGATTCTTTTACAGTTTTAGGAAGTACAGAGAGGTTCGAAATATATTCAAAATATAAGTATTTATTTATTATTTTAGTGAGAGTATAATATGAGAGTGGGTCAGGGTAGTAAACATCGGCCAATTTTATTGAATATGTATAAGATTAGTAATTCACGCGATTATTAAAAAAATATGTTACGTTCTGTTTGGTATTTCTTCATATTATTACTTATTACAAATATATAATAACAGTTTGTTATAAATTTGTAAATATAAATACTTAAACAGATAAAAAAACCAGTTACGTTATTGATTCGCAATTACATGTTTCAAAATTTTCACACAAATATGATTATTGTAAAAGAAATAAGGTACCTTTTGATAATATTACTCAGCTATTGATAAGATTTGAAGAAATAAGATCTAAAACTGTAATAAACGTCAGTGTAGTCGGCAAAACATTAGATTTGCTTAGTACTGATAATATCTACAATTGATTAGCATCTATTGTAAATGATTTTTCGTGTTTTCTGCTAATTAACGTCGGATCTGATGACTCTTTTAATTGCGGCACCGTTTGAACAGCTTTATAAAAACCGACAGGTATCTTTATACCTATCTGATACGTTTGAATAATACCGTTCGTACGAGTGTTCCTTTTATCTCTAACATGTTTGCGTTCGACTACGATCTGAAGTATTATGATGGTATAATTCAAGATGGAACTAACCTAGCTAAGAACTTATGTAAAGGAATAAAATTGCACTCCTTTTAGTATCAAATTTATACGCTCAGTGAAGGATAATAGTACATTGTTCACCGAGGGGAGAAAGTGACCGATTACTACCGAGGGTGTAGTTTGAGGCCCGAGGCGTAGCCGAAGGGCCGCAATACAGGCGAGGTAGGAATCGTACTTTCTACCGAGTGATACATAGTGCTTTATACTACACCTGCGAGGAAAATAAGCGATAATAATTAGTGATTAAACGAACTTACAAAGTGAAGTTCTATCATGATTATATGAGTCGCTTCATTCGAGGCTTCACTATCAAAACTAGACAGGTACATTTTGAGGATTATTTCAATATTGATTTCGATATCGACAATCGACATCGACATCGACAATCGATATCGACAATCGACATCGATACCGACAATCGACTACCATATCGACAATCGACATCAACACTGATATCGACTATCGATATCGACATCGACATCGATAGCGACAATCAACGAAGATATCGACATCGATGTTGACAATCTACATCGATAACGACATCGATATCAACAAACGACAGCGATATCGACAATCGACATCGACAATCGACATTGACAATCGACATCGACAATCGACATCGATATTGACAACCGACCACGACATCGATATCGACAATCGACCATCAAAATCGACATTGATATCGACAATCGACATCCACCATATTTGATTTTTGTATGTCAAATATGGTGAAGCTGCTTCTGATAAGCATAATAATATCCATAAGGACATACCCAAATTCTCAACGTCCATATACCTAATTTACTTAAAATTAAAAAAAAACAGCGCGTTAGAAATGGATTTTCATATAGTGTTTCTCCCCGCTTAGCACGTTAGAAATGAAATTTCATACATCTTTCCCTCCCGCATATTTGGTTTGTAGCAATGACGTACTTTCTACCTCGTTTTTAAAAAAGAATGAAGGTACTTTCCGAGCGGGTGTAGTATAAAAAAATTTACGGAGCTTGCGTATCCACTACAGCCCATTAATGTCTCACTGCTGGGCACAGGCCTCCACTCTCATAGGAGACACGGTATTAGAGCTTAGACCCACCACGCTGCTCCAAAGCGGGTTAGCGGGCTTTATCGACTATTATCATGTTAGTGATAATAACCAGGATCGATGGCTTAACGTGCTTTCCGAGGCACGGGGGTGATGTTTCACTTCCATCGCCAACTTCCGAACTCCGGGCTAGTACTGAGAATTTCTAGTTAGAAAAACTCAATACTCAATTACAGCTCGACCCGGGACTCGAACCCGGGACCTCATCTGCCGCAGTCGAACATGCCAACCACTAGACCAACGAGGCAGGCTTGCGCATCACTGCTATGGATTTGTTGATGTCATGATGTGGTCCAAGATTAATTCAGCCTAGATGAAAACGAATAAAGTAAATAAATAAACCATAGACTATTTGACATTAGTAAAAAAGTTAACGAAGTTGACTCAGGAAAGACAAATACCAAAGTGTTCCTACTTTTTTGGAAAATTATAGTTTATAAGGAATATGCTCATGAAATCATGACACGAGGAATTTCCTAGACACTATTTTAGAATTTATAAGACAAGATTTATCTAGTGTACTTATAGGTTGGCCTAAAAGAGAATTTTTAACAACTTTAATATCAACAACGTCTTCAATAAAATTGCTGGAAGCGGTAATAAAGTGCTTATAATAAATAAAATGAGACTAATTACTAAATTGTGCAATAAATCTTAATTTATTACGAGATAAAATACTAATCGCAAATGGGATTGATGTATTAGTTTATATTATTGCATACATTAAACTTAATACACAGGAAGTTGGACTGGTTGGTACAGAAATCGAAAATGTGGTGCCGTAGCAACGTTATCAAAACCGGAATTACCTACGCGATAATTCTGTTTTTGATACCTCACATTCGAATTTTGCTACATCTGGCTCAAAAAAGAAAAACTAAACTGAGATTATCATTATGTAATTTTTATTTCGGGTAGGTAGGACACATATTTCGTTGGTTCTTATAATCTTATGTGGAATAAAAAAATATTCCTACTAGAGTGGTGATAGCGGTGGTTTAGACACCGGCCTCCAATGCGGGCGGTTGGCGATTCGATCCTCGGCATGCACTTCTATCTATTCTGAGTTATACCTATACTTGCTTTATCAGTGAAGGAAAACATTGTAAATTATTTTTTCAAAAGAACAACACCGACTTTCTTGCTGATTCAGATTCTCGGTAGAAACCAGTGGTAGATTCACTCGACTATTCAAAAGCACTTGTTAAAAGTCTACTTAAATAAAAAATATTTGTTTTGATTTGATTGACTTTATAGGCTTTATGCAGTCGCCTGCGGAAACTAATCAAGTTGACGTAAATTTTCACCGAGTCCCAGTCAATCGAAACTAGGCGTGGCCTAATCTAATATGCGACTAGTAAATCTGTCCATGGGGCACTGAAGGTGGGCACTAACCCACCTAATGGGGAGGCTTTCAACGCCGTCAATATTTGATGAGATTCGGCCGCCGGTCGCCGCGGCAGGGCTTCATAGACTGCCCTTACTCTCTCAAATATTCATGTACCTACCTGTCATTAGGTGTATATGACCTGTCATCAGTTACTACGAGTATGTACAACGATAATACCTACGTTCGCGCTCTCTGTTTACCAGTTTAAAACACTGCGTGCATTAAGGTCTAAATCGCTTAAGCAAGGTACCTATTTATTACGTTTCAAAGTTATAAAAAGTTTTCAAACAAATTTTTCATTTCATTTCAACAAAATTCATTTCCAAATTTCAAGTTTGACACATTAGCATCATCGCATTTGTTAAAATGACATTTTGCTAAAAATATTGAAAGAGGTTTTCTACATCTAATATCTATTCTATTTAGCTGCCACATTGTGGACACCTGTGGACACCCACTGAAAACGTTAAAAAATCTATGATCTATGCCTAATCAAACCACATAACGACCTTCTGACACAGAGGGGCCCATGCAATTATGAACCTAAAGGTTGGTATACATTTTCTGACCGCGACTGTACATTGGGGCTGATTCTGTAGTGAACAGTCTCTAAACTTAACTAAAATGACAGCATTAAAATATTGCTAACCCTTTCATAATACTCTCTGCGGAAACGGACAGAACTAGATTTAAGGCTGTCGTTTTAGTTTGGAGATTGTGTTACACAGAATCGGCCACATTGTTTTTGTCCTAAAAACCTCATGTATAATAATAGAAATCTATACATTTAGATTTTACCGTGACAGCCCTTTGAGCAAGACGCAAATTAGCCTCTGTATCCCTTTCTCTCTCTAAATTATAAGGATAACATAAAGATAGTTACTGAAAGGTACTAGCTGAATTACGTTGCGAGAGCATCAGAGGGTATCAGATTACTCTAATTGTATAACATTAGCCGCCAACAGAATAAAGTTCGTTTAACACTCGTAACGTCATAAAACATGGCCGACATAATAATGTGTTTATTTAAAAGCACAGTTAACCCGCCGCGGTCGCGTAAGTCCATTAGGCCGCGTCCCCACTGGGAGCGCAGACTCGTAAGGGTCGTTACAGACTTGTCACGACGATAACAATGGGGTAAAAATGTAGGCTAGGCTAGTATGAAAACGCGGCTGGCCAAACTAGATGATGAATGACATACCGAACCAATTGTAGGATTCACTTAATTTTATTTATTTATTGACTTAGGAAAGTAAAATCAAATAATTGTAAACTAAAATGCTAGAAAAGAAACTTAGTCTAGTGTTTGAAATTAGCAGCCGGAATAGACCGTATACTCCATAATTACTACCCATACTAATATTATAAATGCAAAAAGTGTTTGTGTCTGTCTGCTACGCTTTCACGGCTAGTTAGCACAGCACAAGTGTTAATGCGAATGTTTTTTGTAATAAAGTGTCAACAATATTAAAATAGCACTGCTTTAAGCGATGATAGAAAGCTTCTTTTGCTCTATCTACTAAAATAATCCGATGTGCAAGAAAAATCGATCTCAGACGAAAATTGGCCGTCTGCTTCTAGCCTTATTGCCTTCGAGGCTATGATGCTGCTAGTGTCGACCCAGCTTTAGATTAGAGGCGTGATCACAAAAGCTCGCTCCAATTTCAGCTTCAACGGGATATGTTAAGAAGGTCTTTATAATAATTAGATTGTTGTCCCGATGTTCTTATACGAATTTAAGTAAATTACGTGAATTGAGATGACCGAGATCGGGCCCGAGATAAGTTGACGATGTCGTAACGGTAGGCCATGGATTAAAAATAAAATTAGTATTATATTATAACTAGCTGATGCCCGCGACTTCGTCCGCGTGAAATAAGTTTTTTTCAATTCCCACAGGGACACTTTAATTTTCCGGAACAAAAGTCGCCTATGTCACTCTACAGGTTCTCAACTATACGCATGCAAAAATTCACGTCGATCCGCAGCTCTGTTGCAACGTGATTGGACAAACCAACAAAGCAATTTAAAACTAACAAACAAACACACTTTCGCATTTATAATATTAGTATGATCCAACTAGCTTTTGCCCGCGACTTGGTCCGTAACTCCCAACTAAGGAGTTAGCAAGGATATACTATTAATTAATTATTATCTAGCAAAAATAAGTCCTGTATTAATTTACAGAGCTGAAACATTTTACAAACATGAAATATCAAATTGCCACCTTAATGTAAACCCAATTTCCATATAGCTGCATTAGGTGCCTGTCCACCAGAGGTGTGCTACGTTGCTAACACACAAGTATATAACATCACCAATAGGAGCGTAGGAGCGCTTGATTTTCATTGCTTAGATCGCAAGATGTTAGACCAAGCGCTTCTTTCTTCTTTTGATGGGATGACACACATCCGTAGCCTAGCAACGAGACACATCACCGGTGGAAAGGCGCCCTTAATCATTGATACAATCTCAATTGCTGTGACTGGCATAATTCATACTTTGACTAATAGCAAACTTAACTAAGCTTTGATTACAATCGATACTGAAGCTGGATTGTGTGAGAGCATGTGTCATAAAACTTCAATCAAATAATAATAAATATTATAAATGCGAAAGTTTGGATGTGTGGATGGATGTCTGTAATTTTTTTTTGTCAATCACGCCCCAACGGCTGAACGGATCTGGCTGAAATTTGGCAGAGATAGATTATAGTCTGGAATAGCACATAGGCTACTTTTTATCCCGGAAAATTAAAGAGTTCCCGCGGGAACCAAAAAACCTCAATCCACGCGGACGAAGTCACGGGCATTCGCTATTCTACAGAAATATCTAACACTTTGAGCTTGCTTCGCTCGCGCTTTATAAATTGCAAAGAACTACCTAGCTCTAGCATATTATGGTGTAAGATTTCTGCATACTTATATGATAATTATGCGAAAATGTAACTGTCTATACCACAGTCCACCAGTTTACCTAATTATTGAAAATCAATGCACAGACATAACATCATAATTATTTGCGGTTTAAACATGTGTAGGTAATTTATGTATAGAGAAGAATGGCCGCCGGCTGGTAATACTCTTAAATGTTAGTCCTTAGGAGGCACGCCATCCCAATCGATAACCGATTATTAAAATGATTGGGGCTTTTTAAGTTGCATACACATCGCTGTTTTTTTTAATCCACTACAAGTTAGCCCTTGACTGCAGCAGCATGGTACCGGAAGGCTAAATCGCTTGGCGGCACGTCTTTGCCGGTAGAGTGGTGACTAGCCACGGCCGAAACCTCCCATGAGGCCAGACCAAGGAAACTTCAGAAATTATAAATTCCTGAATTTATAATTTCAAGCGGAAGGAATTAGCCTTGGATGCTTTAATAGAGATTTGCTCTTTCTATTTATTTTGGCACATTTTTTATGCTTGTATTTATGAGCTTCTCTAAATGTGTGGCACGGTCACCTTAACAGTCATATTTTTTTTTTGCTATTTAGGTACAGCCGTTTCGTTTTCGGAAGAGTTTCGTGTCGTGTGCCGTGTCTCACAAACACAACACAGCAATGTGTTACCGCCTTCAGGCTCCCTAGGCTTGACGCACAGGAGTCCATTTAAAACGCTTTAAACTCTAAAGTATAGGTTACAACAAGAGGCGAACATGTTTTTGGGATCAAACACCAACTATATTGGAAAATAAGTGTGTTTCTAACCTTATTATTTTGCCTTTTCACGACCTCCGCCGTGGTGAGTGTGGGGTCTTAAAAGTAGGAGATCTTGGGGTCGATTTCCGGCAGTGTTTTGACGACCTCCGTGGCGCAGTGTGTAGCGCTGTTGCCTTAGCGTGCGGAGGTCCCGGGTTCGATCCCCGGCAGGGTCAATTTGGGAATTTATAATTTCTGAATTTTCCCTGGTCTGGCCTGGTGGGAGGCTTCGGCCGTGGCTAGTTACCACCCTACCGGCAAAGACGTGCCGCCAAGCGATTTAGCGTTCCGGTACGATGCCGTGTAGAAACCGAAGGGGTGTGGGTTTAATATAACTGCCATGCCCCTAACAGGTTAGCCCGCTACCATCTTAGACTGCATCATCACTTACCATCAGGTGTGATTGCAGTCAAGGGCTAGCTTGTAGTGGATAAAAAAAAAAAAAAAAAAAAAAAAGTGTCGACCTCCGTGGCGCAGTGTGTAGCGCTGTTGCCTTAACGTGCGGAGGTCCCGGGTTCGATCCCCGGCAGGATCAATTTGGGAATTTATAATTTCTGCATTTTCCCTGGTCTGGCCTGGTGGGAGGCTTCGGCCGTGGCTAGTTACCACCTTACCGGCAAAGACGTGTTTAGCGTTCCGGTACGAACTACGAAGCCGTGTAGAAACCGAAGGGGTATGGGTTTAATATAACTGCCATGCCCCTAACAGGTTAGCCCGCTACCATCTTAGACTGCATTATCACTTACCATCAGGTGAGATCGCAGTCAAGGGTTAGCTTGTAGTGGATATTAAAAAAAAGTGTCAATTCGATAATTTTAATTTCTGAATTTTCTCTGGTCTCGTCTGGTGTTTTGTTCATGGCTAGGTACCACCTTACCTCAAGCGAGTTAGCTTTCCGGTACGATGCCGTGTACAAACTAAATAGGGATAGGTATAGGATCGGCTCGGAATTAGGATGTTGGCGGTGTTCACCCCCGTGGCTTGGAGCGGTCCCAGTTATTATCACTAACATGGTTATAGTCGTTAAAGCCAGCCAACCCGCATTGGAACAGCGTGGTGGGTCTAAGCTCTGCAATTGGGTATTTGACAACTATTCAAATAAACTATTTTATAGTGATTATTAAATAGAGGACCTCCCAAAAGACGTAATATCCCTTGTTAGTTTTATGTTTGAAAACCATTTCCAAAAATGCATTGTATTTTAATGACGTCATGGTTTCCGTATTTCATACAACATCACATAGGTACCAAGCGCGCATTTTAACTTTTCAAAAAAGTTACTGATTTGCCTTGTTGTCAAATACCCTTACGTTTTCAATACTCTTAGGAAAACTGGACTAAGTATAGAAACACTTTCGCTTTTAAAATATTACTAGAGATCGTAGAGTTAGATAGAGGTCGTTCGTTGCGGACTGCGGTTACGGAAATCGTGGGATTTAGGTGTATCTGTACTCATGTATTGAAACCACACGAAACATTTACAAGACACTGGTAGGTATGTCCGTACGTACGCGATAAACTATTTTTAGATTGTAACCTATATGTTAAAAGATAAAATTTGATAAGGCCGTATTATACCTACCTAGTATTTATTTTTAATTCTACTACACGTTGACTCTAGCGACTATAATCTGAACATCATGAGTGTCTGTCTGGTGGGAGGCTTCGGCCGTGGCTAGTAACCACCCTACCGGCAAAGACGTGCCACTAAGCGATTTGGCGTTCCAAATTCCAATACGTCTTTGCATGTAGAAACCGTAGGATGTATGGGTTTATTATTACTGCCATACACACCCCCAAACCCATGCATCATCATATAATAACAGGTGAGACCGCAGTCAAAGATAGGTAGGTACTTGTAGTGGAATAAAAAAAGGGAAAACTCCACACGAAGTCGCCAGTATCAACTAGTCCTACTCGTACTTCCTGTCATACTAATAATATATTATTGCGAAAGTTTTCTGGTTTGTTCTTCAATAACGCCGCAACAGAGCAGCAGATCAACGGGAATTTTTGCATCGGTATAGTTGAGGACCTGGAGAGTGACATAGGCTACTTTTTTCCGGAAAATTGAGAAGTAGTTGTCTGTAGAGTTGGTTTACGGACGATAGTTTTACGTGATAACTAGAAGTTTTCGAAGAAGCTCGCGTGGCGGCATTCTTTTTTTTTATTTTTTTATTGCGTGATAGGCTTGCGCTTGACGACAATCATGCTTAGTGCAAAGCAATGATGAGGTCTAGGTTGGAACGCGCTTGCCTAGAAGATGCCTATTCACTCTTGCCTTGAAGGTACTTAAGTTATAAGTGGCAGGAAACACGTGCGCTGGGAGGGTGTTCCACACCCTAGCGGTTCGTATCAGAAACATCGAGCAAAAACGCTTCGTGCGAGCAAATTGGACGTCAACCACATAAGGGTGCCAACGCTCACGGTTTCTCGCTGTTCTGTGGTAGAACGGAGAAGGAGGAACAAGGTTATGAAGTTCCAGAGCACACTCGCCATTCCAGTAGCAGAACTATTCGATCTGCTAGCTCTGACGTCACGCAAGAAGAGAGATAAATGTGTCACAAGCCAACGCTTGGGCCAATCGTGCCCCTCTATCGCTTGTTCCGCGCTCTCACTTGCACGCTCAGGCTCAGGCGGAACGTGACACTTTTTCGTGCGTGCAAGTGTGTTCGTCGATACTCGATTTATAAGACGACATCACATCTACGCTTATTCCACACGGACGAGGTCGCGGGCATCAGCTAGTGCATCATAAAGGTATACTAATAATATATTCAAGTTACAGACTGTAAATGGTCGCTTAAAACGCAATTTAAATATGGAGCTGGCAAAAAGCGGTGTTTGGCGTCGAGCCTACGCCCACAGCTTGAACGCATCCGTTGAAAAGACTCGTTGCACGTACTGTCTGTATTTAAAGGATTAAATTATTGTCCTGTATATATAGAACGAGGCTACATGGCATTGTAATGGATTTATGTCGCCGTGAAGACATCTTTGTAAATTGTGAGACTACAAATTGGGACGTTGCCTTTGTCAAAAAGAAATCATTTTAAGAGTATCTAGAATTTACCCAAAGGCATAATATCCATGCCCCCGTTAGATTTATATATATATCTATCTAATTAAGGAAAAAACAGTGCGTCGAATTTTGATGACATCACAAGCAAGTATTTCATACAAAATTCCGTACTTACTAAGCGCGTGTTTTGACATTTGCAAAAAAGGTTGCTGATTTGAATAATTGTCAATAGGGCTGATTCTGTAGTGCACAATCTCTAAACTAAACTAAAATTAGAGCATATTGCTAACCCTTTCATAATACTTCCTACGGAAAGGGACAGAACTAGATTTAAAGCTGCCATTTTAGTTTAGTTTAGAGATTGTGTTATACAGAATCAGCCCCAATGCCCTATTAACTATGTGCCATAATTTTATGAACTCTAAATATTTCTCGAGAATACTTATAATTTATCTTCATTCTTACAGTACCTAATAGTCTCTAAATTGTTATACAGCACGATGTTGTTACGCCACAAGAAAGTTTTTCGCACGCTATTATTTTGATGGCATGCTACCTATTGTCGCTTGTTACATTGTTGCATGCTGAATTTTCGCTTGCTTGTTGAAGACTTGTTGTAGGTACTGTATATGCATATTATTAAAATATTCATTTCATTTCAGTCAGTTTTGCAATGCTACAAATTACCAATGTGGTATTGAAATTGGGAGAATCAAAATTTAATAGGTAAACTTTTTTTTAAACTTATGTACTCCGTACGGTAATGTTCTAATTCTACAGGAACATTTGATATATAATACTTTTTCGCATGCTGGTCAAGGTAATGTAATTTTTTTAGCATGATGTATTGTCGCTTGTTGCATTTTTGCTCCCAGGGTTAATTTAAAAACTTTGCAGAGCAAGTGTTTTTCAGTATTGTGTATAGCTGCCCTAAAAAGGTTATGAGTATTTTTAAATTGACCTTATAGTAATCATTGATATATATGAATAGGGCTCTACTATACGCTGTCGCCCCTCGTTATGTATGTCGCAGCCTTTATTTGATCAGTGCAGCCACAAACAATTAAGTAATGGTTATTTAACGCGATTCCATTCAATTATCGTCATGCGGATTGCGCGATAGCTCCGACGGCCGAATTCCCGTTATTTAATGCTCAATATGTAACTCATTTATAGCGAGAGCAATACATTTCCGCGGCTACTCGAAGCGCTTGTGTTTAATTGCCAACCCTACGTATTGATTACTTTTAGTGGATACCATAATGTTATAAATGCGTAAGCGTGTTTATTTGTCCTTCAATCACGCCGCTGCGGTGCCAGTGGTGTAATGCGATTTTTTGCTAAAGACTTGGAAAGTAACAGGTGACTGATCTATCCTGATTTTATCCCGGAAATTGCGGAAATCATTTAATACGGTAGGTATACATATTTTGTGTCAAACATATTATTTTCCAAACGCCACGGAAATTTTACAACTTGTGAAGGACCACGCCTATAATAATGTCAATTAAGACACACCTCGGTAACATTTCAATAATTGAAGTCTATAGAAGGATTCCATGCGGTTCCCGTGCAACCGAGCGTAAAGCATATTAATGCATTGGGCCCAGGTCAAACACAACGCGTGATGCTACAACTGGCAGGACGTCAAAAAAAATCTCTTTTTTACGCCGTAGTAACAACATGCCACAATGCGGAATTCTTCAGCAATCTGCTTTTAGCCGGAATTGGAATATCGATATATTAAAAAAAGCTATACGACACCCTGCCATATTATGATACAACTTTGCAAGGCGTTGCCGCATGCCGCACGTTAAATGTGTGACCATTTAATGCAACTTGAGGGCATGCGGCATGTCACGATGTTTCTCAAGCATATATGCTAAGCTTGACAGATAATATTAATACAAGAAATCATGATTGTAAATGACTCATGAGCCATGACTTCATAAGTCGACACGCGCTGTGTCTGACCATAACTTTATTGGTGACTTGTGAAAATAAAATTGACATTTTCCCATCTCGTTTCATTACCCGTACTATCAGATCATGAACGCCACATCGATCGTTAAAATTACAATGGCGGCATTCTCGAAACTGAGTAATTACGCGTTTTCGTGACAATCGGCCGATTAATTGTGATTGCCGATGCGAATGCGACGCATTAAATAAGCTTTATATGTGTACTATGTACTGCTTTATATTATGTATGTACCTACATTGGCGTTTTTATATCTCTTTTTGACAAAAAAGCGGGAAGTTTTGCCACGATAATGATGCTTACGTCGATAACGTCGATGCTTACTACGACCTACCTTCTACTTAGCACCTACTTGCGCACGAAAAATACAATGCATTGAAGTAAGATCGGAACCGTTCAAAAACTACCATGCACCAGACTGATCGAAAGAAAGGCTTTTAACCTGAATGCTTCAAGTGTCAAGTGTTTTTTGTTTAATTTAGCTTCGTCACATAATATTTCATAATAGTTGGAGTCACCTTTCTTCATTATTTTTTTAATCTAAACTTAAATTTAAAAACACTGTCCTATTTCGCCCGATATTTCACGATAATAGTAAGAGACGATTTTTTTTTGAACAAAGCTTAAAAAGATTAAATTACAATATCAACTCACACGTAACTATTTGCAACAGAGTTTCATGCGGCTCGTGTATCGTCGTCGAGTCGAGTGCAAAAGCTGCGTAAAATTGATTGCAAGGGCAGTCAATGTGCGTGCGCGCTAACGCAGTCGCCCGAAACGCACCAATTTCAGAACCCTTATCAATACGATAAAAAGAGTCGCTATTCTTCATAATTTTTTAAATTATTAAAAAAAACTCACTAGTATAATATTATGCAACAGAGTTTCATGCGGCTCGTGTATCGTCGTCGAGTCGAGTGCAAAAGCTGCAAAAATCTATTAGGGTAAAACCGGGATAGATGCCGCAGCAGGATAGATGCCTCATATTCTAAAAACCTAACTTCCCGAACTCGCGACTAAGAATTAATTTTATAAGTAGGAGCCGCAGTCACCCCGTACCATAATTACCCACAGACAGTCGTGCGATGAGGATGCGTTTCGCTCGTACGTGTAATTATCTCCGCAGCGATATTCCCGAACACGTCAAAGATTTAAAGGTTAGTATGTTGCGTTGTATAACTTTATAATTAGTAATAAATTCAGTTATATTTTTTATTACGTCAATATACTGGTTCATTGAGTCTGCATCTAGGTGTAAGTAGATGCTATTTTGTTTATAATTTATTAAAAAAATACTTGGGCATCTATCCCTATCGAAAAGGATAGTTGCCCTGATTTTTCGAGGGATAGGTGCCCCTAAGGGCACCCTTAGGGGCACCTATCCCTGCATACACTGCCATATATGATTACCTACAACACCACGAAAATGTAAAAGAAAAGAAGGAGTGCGAGCTCGAGTATGTTCTTGGACTACAGAAAACCTGCAGTCGGCTTTGGATGAAATGGACAAAAACCATGGGAATACAACAATTAACAAATTATATTTTTTTTTAATAAATGCTTGTAAAATTTTATTTAACAAACAATATGGTTATGCATGTTGAAACTTAAGAATTTTTATTTTAGTTAAACAAACGCTTTAAAAATTTAATTACCTATGTCATTTGTGTGATATTAGAATAATATCTTCTAATGATAACAATTAAAAGATTTAAAAAATACAAAATGTTTTTCATTATTATGACCCTTGGACTTCTACCTAACATTTGGTATGGATTTTTCGTTTACACCTATAAAGGGCATCCATCCTGCACTGCAGGCATCTATCCTTCTCAGTTTTTTCATGGTGGGGCAACTATCCATACAGGTAGGCATCTATCCTCAAAAAACATGTTCCACGAAAAGCTAATTTCTGCAAAATCTGTATTTGATAGGTTAAAAAATAATAATAATAATTCAACATTAAGGATTGAGCTAGCTACATTAATAGAAATTATTCGTATAAAATTAATATTTTTAAAATTAGGTGTCCTTTTCAAAAAGTGGGGCATCTATCCCGGTTTTACCCTACAAGGGCAGTCAATGTGCGTGCGCGCTATCGCAGTCGCCCGAAACGCGCCCGTTGAAAACTTTAATCAATCATCATATTCTTACTTCACCACATATTTCACGACAATAAGAGTCTCTTTCTTCATTATTTTAAAACTATTAAAAAACAACTCACTCGTATATGCAACAGAGTTTCATGCGGCTCGTGCATCGTCGTCGAGTCTATTGGGTATAATCGACTGCAACGACAATCATATTAAAAGCGTGCGCGCGCCGCACCGTGCACCGTCTTAATTTATTAACATGTCTACTTAATAACATGCGAAAATGGATTTGATTGTTTTCGGTTGAATAGGTACAACTACGGTAAATAGGTGAAACCCGCGAATTCGCTCGCATGGATTTAGGTTTTTTTATGTAACCAATGACCGTTAAAATTGGTAGCATTTGGCCGTCCTCGGAATGCTAAATTTCTACCCAAATCTTTTAAACTGATGTTTTTGAAGTGAAAACTTCTTTAGCCGCGTTGACTTCTTTTTGGTAGGGGGTAAACTTGTGGATTCGCATCACCGACATGCTCCGCACCGACATGCTCACGTTGTTAACTTATTACTCACATAAAAAGTCTTAAGTATAAATCTTACTAATATTATAAATGCGAAAGTTTGGATGTATGAATGTCGGTATGGATGTATGGATGGATGTTTGTTACTCAATCACGCCTCAGCGGCTGAACAGATCTGGATGAAATTTGGCACAGAGATAGATTATAGTCTGGAATAACACATAGGCCACTTTTTATCCCGGAAAATTAAAGAGTTCCCGCGGGAACCACAAAACCTCGATCCACGCGTACGAAGTCGTGGGCATTAGCTAGTGTACTATATTCGTAATTAAACTTTAATGCTTAGTTTTAAGGTTTATACCTAGGTATTCTATTTCTTTTTATATTCCTTTTTAGGTAAATTGGCGTTTGAAAATTTTATATTAATTTCAAATCTTCATACTAAAATTCTAAGTTAGAAGTTTTCACTTCAATCGGCAGTCCCTATGACTGCCAATTTTTTTATTCCCTATAACTGCCAAATTTGTTTTAAATTGATATTGTAAGGCATAAGTAGTAGGTATGCATTTGATCACTTACATCGGCAAAACCAAGTAGGTAGTGTAAAATCCAGTTATCTCAAACATCAGTGAAAGGTCACGGCAAAAATCCACAGACCCTGTTCCAGTTAGGCCCTGCGACCTCAAAGTCCAGCCCGGTCCGCACATATTATGTTTTTCACAAACCCCACTGTCAAAAGCTTTACGATTAGTTACAGGGGAAATCGGAATATTAGACACGTATAAAACGTTCAATACTATATTTAGTAATCAAATTAATTAAACTAGATTATTGTAGCTAGTTTCGTCATATACAAACAGATATCATAGCAGTGCACGGTTTTAGCGACTTAATTGAATCCGAAAATCCAGTGGGAGGTCACGGCAAAATTCCACAGTTTAATTGAGTCTTCGGACCTCATAATTCGGCCCGGCCTCCCCACTCCGCACTTAGGGCCGGTTAAATGCTTTGTCAAATCCCACTCATTTGATATTTGTAATAACTCCTAGGTCTAACAAAAGCTTTACAATTAATTGGAGGGGAAAGGAGAATTATAGTAATGTTAATAATACTCTATTTTATTAATTTATAAGCTCGACAGACAACAGACTTCTAACCACTCCAAACGAGACTTTTGTAACTATAGTTTCATTAGGTAACAAACATATTAACATGGCACTGCACCGATTTAGTCATTAAATTGAATCCATTTGTCTGAACATCCAGTGGGAGGTCACGGCAAAAGTCCACAATAAAGGCCCGCTCCGGTGGCACAGTTTAATTGAGTCCTGCGACCTCATAATCCGGGCCCGGTCCCCCGACTCCGCACTTTGGGCCGGTTAAATGTTATTTATAAGCCGTACGCACGCCCGCCGGCGCTGTGCACCTTTATTTTATCCTATTTCCGAAACCCGCACAAACGGTCCGCACTTGAATGTTCGTTACTGTTTTTTTATACACTGAGTTTATTGGTCGGTCTTATTGTTTAACCATATTACGTCCCACGGGTGGGCGAAATGGGAAAAGATAGGAATGCCTTTTTGACGGCTGATGTATGATGAGGAATATTTTGCCAGGCTTCGAGGGCGTATTCTAGTTCACTGGATGGACTGAAACAATAAAAATTACTCCAACAACAAGTCAACTAAGTACTACCTACGCAACCAAAACAAATTACACAGGAATGCAGTTACGGCGTCCATACTTATTTATACATATTATAACATGTAATATTTTTACATAATACCTAAATAAAATACTTGCAATATAATATATTATAAAAATTTCTTTAGCCGCGTTGATCACTTTTTGGTACGGGGTAAACTTGTGGATTCGCGTCACCGACACCTCGCTCCGCCATGCTCGCGAACACCGACATGCTCGCGTTGTTACGAAGACAAAAGGTCTTAAATATAAATATACTTTATTTTATTTTATTAATATTTTAATTAATTTTATTATTTTAAATATTTGTTTTCACTGCTTTCGGCATTGCCCTATGACTGGCATTTTTTTTATTATAAAATATTTGGTACGGGCGCCTGCCATCCCTTCCACCAAGTTACCACTGCAAGTTTTCTTAAGGCCCTGTGTAGATAAAAGGGGGTTTTTAAAAGCAGTGTACCCATCAAACGGTGACATAATGTACCTATGCTTGTAAAAATAATGTGCTGTTTTCAAGACCTTTGAGCAGCCATTGACGCATCTCAAAACACAATTTAAAAAAAATCTCTGCATTGAAATTTATTTTAAACACACCTCTTAATTTACCTTTTAAAGCAATTTTTCTCCTTTTTGAAACCAATAATTAGCTCTAGAAATATAAGATAAAATTCATATTTCTAAATCAAACACATTGTCGGATTCATTTGTATTGAAAAGTAAATATTAATTTTTTTACAAATTATTTCATGCATTTTTCGCGACATGCGCTTGCTCGATTTCACCCCCGCGCGCCTGTGTTTTTCATCTTGTGAGCTCACAGCGCCTAAAACATGAAAATGCTATGTCCAGCAGTGGACGTCTATCGGTTGACGACGACAACGATAAAAGCTGAACTAAGTGAAAGTACCTACGCTCTATAGATTTCAGCCTCAATAGCTAGCTCAAAGGCTATTAAAAATCGCTTAATCAATAAAGCGGTGGTCACATAGCACTTTAATGCCCTTCGAGTTAGTAAACACTGAACGCGTTTGTATGCATGATCTCTTAAGGCGAGTCACCTCCAAGATTTTAGGAGGTGAGGTGTGGGGTGCCGCCCGCGCGTCTCGCGGTACATTTCTCGTAGAGACTAGCGGGGAAGCGGGCAGCGCGGTATATTCTGAAACCGCTTGGCAACGTTCAAATTCTGGGATTAATTTGAATTAAATGGATATAGGACTTCAGTTTGAAATAAATTTTAGCAGGTTCTCATTAATACTTCAAGAGGAATTTATCCATATAAAAATGATGAGCAAAGTCGAAAATTTTATTAATAAAAAATTCGTTTTAAACTTTTAATTTAGCCCGTTTCAAGATTTTTTTTGATCGAGTAAAGTACATCCTATCGTGTAACAAATTAGCACATTCTTTAGACAATATCTTTAAGTGTATCGGATATTTTTTGTAAGACCGTTATTTAATAGTAAATACCGAAAAAATTTGATCTAGCAAACCAGTTTTCACCGCTGAGCTGAGGTGACTCGCCTTAACAATTTTCCGTCTAATTGAACGAATGCAATTGAGCATTCCGTCCAGTTAATGCTTAATAGCCCCGATATGGTAGAGGAGCGTTGTTACGCGCAATGCAACTTCGCAACGACGCGACGCTTCTCGCTAGTTCATAGACTAAGAACCAGCATTCTCAGTTCAGTAACTCTATTTTTACCGCACTGCGTGACAGCAAAAACAGTTTTTCATTTTAACACGAATCTTGGTATGTATGAATGCACTACTGAGGACTGCGGTTACTTGAGTATCTACACATTGATGTATTTTTTTTTTTTTTTATCCACTACAAGCTACCCCTTGACTGCGATCTCACCTGATGATGCAGTCTAAGATGGTAGCGGGCTAACCTTTTAGGGGTATGGCAGTTATATTAAACCCATACCCCTTCGGTTTCTACACGACATCGTACCGGAACGATAAATCGCTTGGCGGCACGTCTTTGCCGGTAGGGTGGTAACTAGCCACTTCCGAAGCCTCCCACCAGACCAGACCAGGGAAAATTCAGAAATTATAAATTCCCAAATTGACCCTGCCGGGGATCGAACCCAGGACCTCCGCACGTTAAGGCAACAGCGCTACACACTGCGCCACGGAGGTCGTCAAATTGTAGATGATTTTTTCAAAAAGAGCAACCACCGAATTTCTTTTTGGTTCTTCTTGGTAGGAATGGCACCAGCTGTTGTAGATTCACATGACGATTCAAAAGCACTTTCAATAAGTTTATTTGAATTAAAAAAAAAAGAGTTTGAGTTTGAGTAATGCATGAAATTCTCTCTATTCTCGTTAAATAAACACTGTAGTATGGATCGACGCAAGCAGGTCGCTGTCGGGTTTTATGAAAACTTTTTTACCACCTAAATTTATACGTGTTAGTTGTTACCATTAGAAACTATTCACTACTATTTTACTTGGTGATTAAGTTGATACCTAGTTAGACACACAATGTACCCATCAAATAGTCCGTAACATACAGTAATTATTCATTTTTTTAAAACACTGAAATATGAGGTTTTGAACCTTTAGGTACTTATATCTAGTCGGTAAATGTCTTGATGTGTGTATAGTTTCTTTGTGTTTATAGTTCCATGTGGCTATAGTTAATTTTTTGAAATACAAAACTGAATTATGTATCAGTAATTACTTACCTACAAGTATATTTATTGCCTAGAAGGGAAAAACATGTTTTTCATGCTCCTTGTACCTATTCGCAATATTACCTATTCATACATTTATGTATAATACGATGCATTAAAAATTCATACGCGATGTAGGTAGTAGGTAGCTACTTTTTTTGGATCTATAGATTTAGTGGATAACTAGCTGATGCCCGCGACTCCGTCCGCGTGGATTAAGGTTTTTTGATTCCCGCGGGAACTCTTTAATTTCCTGGGATAAAAAGTAGCCATGTGTTATTCCAGACTATAATCTATCTCTGTGCCAAATTTCATCAGCCGTTCTGGCGTGATTGAGTAATAAACATCCATCCATAAGTACATCTTTACATCCATCCATCCAAACATTCGCATTTATAATGTTAGTATTAGTCTAAATAGTGATTTAAGATTCGTTAAAAACTACAAAAAGTTTAAATCTCAATTCCCGAATGACTTTTGCCGATAGAGACGGCTATGCTTTTGCACATAGGTTTTAAGCAGCAAAGACGCGCTTTTCGAGTGAGAGAGGTGAAAAAACATTTTTATTGACCGAGCGAAGCGAAGGTCTCTGAGTCTACTTGAGTGAATTTGCACTTGTCCGTCCGTCCGTCCGTCTGACAGAGCCTTATAATTTCTGAATTACTGAACGCAATTAATCCAGCTTCAAATATAATATGTAAACCAATGGCCTCCAGCCGAATATGGCTTAAAAAGTTATAAAAATCTTTATTTCAGGGGGCTCTCATAGAAGCGAATGTGAATTAAAATATTTTTATAGCGTTATATAGGGTTGCGGTATATCATTTTAAAGATAATTAAGAATAGTGTCCAAAAATATATTTTTTAAAATTTTTCCCCTAAAATTGACGAAATGGGGGGCTTTCAAAGTGGAGATTTTCTAACGTCCAAAGTTGACCTCAGAACTCTAAATTTTCTGAAAGGCTGAGCCTGAAACTTGATCACTATTTGAATAATTATACCCTGTACTTGAACAACAGATAGGTACTAAAATTAGATAAATATTTTAAGGAAACGAAATTATTTAATTTTTAATGAGCTTCAGTATTTTTAACAGAACTTCACAATGATGTCAATAGATTGCGGCGCGAGGTCTCAGTTCGGGGCGAACCACTAGTAATTAGATAGCTAAATAGGTAGATATTTGCTTATATAATAGGGGTAGATTGACAGATGGTTCAATAGGTAAGGGCCCAAAATCATGCGAAGAATGTGCCAAGGATAGCTTAATTATCTATTGTATAGGTCTCGGGAAAGAGATGGCAATAAAGCAATGTACCTAAGTACAGTAGAATCCTGATTATCCGAATCAAATAAAACCAGGGATATTCCGTATAATCGAAAATCCGTATAATCGATTTTAAAATCAAATAAAACGAAAATTAAATTTTAATAACTTTTTTAATATAGAAAGCGTTTTAAATAGGTACGTCAATTAGACAAATCATTAGGTAGGTACGTCCAATCATTTCTAAGTCGGTAATTAGAGCCGTGAAGAATGAGTCCGGATAATCGGATAATCGATATTCGGATAATCGAGATTCAACTGTATCTGAATGCAAATAAAGTACCTATCTGAATCTGAATCTAAGCCGCAATGGGAGAAATCAAATCATAGCGTTTTACAATCAGCTAGAGCTAACTATAAGCTGATAATGGCAGTGGACAATCGTTGGGGTGATGGCTGTTGGCGCCGAAAAAATACCACTTAAAACATCAAATCCGTTTCATTGACCAAATAGGATTACCGGCTTAAAACTAGGTAGGTACGTTACGTGAATTGACAATGTTTTAAATGAGCCCAGTAAGTAAATTAAGATCATTTTATTTATTAACAATTATTATTTATTGTTATTTAGTTTATTGAAGCGTTGATTGGGTAGGTACTAAAATTCTACATCAATGGTTGATTGCCTAGTGCATAACACACCTCTTATACCTATGGGGTCGCGGGTTCGATTCGCGGGCATTCTCCTACATTTCGAAGATGTGCGTTTTAAGAAATCAAATAGGTACCTAGCACTTGCTTCAAATGTTGAGGGAAAACATCATGAGGAAACCTGCATTCCCGAGAGTAATTCTTCATAATGTTCTCAAAGGCGTGTGAAGTCTGCCAATCCGTACATGGCCAGCGTGGTGGACTATGGCCAAACCTTCTTATTCCGAGAGGAGACACGTGCTCAGTAGTGAGCCAGCAATAGATTGATAAGATGATGATTTATTATCTAAGTACCTAATAGTAAGTCATATAGGTAGTACAAATTTGAAAGTGTCTGTCGGTTACTTACCTTTATTTATTGAAAGGTACAGAGATAGGTATCTGGGCTAAGGTACAGGCTACCTTTTTTTCCGGTAAATTAAAGAATACCCATAATATTTTTCGGAATCCAAGATCCACGCGGACGAAGTCGCGGATCTTGGATTTCGAAACAAGTCTTTCAAAACTAAATAGTCAGTGACAGACAAACAAAACATAATTGAGAGGTGTTATAAGTACCTACTACCTACTTACCGAAATGATGAGGGATTATAAATTATTACCTACTAATAAGAGATCCTATATTTTTTATTACATTTTGTAACTAGACATACATAAGTTTGTACCTAGACCTACTGTTAGTTATTTTAATTAAACAAGACAGCCTTACTTTAACTCACCTCCTTAAGTACTTACTTTGTAACTTTGTCGATGTACCTAGTTAGGTACTTAACGTGGAATAGTACTTAAGTATGTATCTAAGTATAGGTAGATCCTTACTCCTTACTTGATAAGTAAATACCTACATAAGTTTTCACATTTCTCTCCTACACGTAGGTACCCACATAAATAGGTACCTACTATGAAGGTACTTACTAGATATATTTCATCCAGATTGAGTAGGTAATAAAAATCCATCCATATACCTACCTATCCATCCGTTCAATCTTTCGCGTTTATAACTTTAGCATACCTAGGTACCTAGTATAGCTTTTTAACCATACCTAATGTCTAAGTAAAGAAAAAAAGCTGTAGTAGGCATGTAGGTAGGTAGGTGCCTAAAGCAAGGCCCGCGCGAAGCCGGGGCGGGCCAACTAGTTAAAAGCGCGACATTAATTCAGAGTGCAATTCAACCACCTGCGTGCGCCGACGGTAATATTATGAAGCCACCTAAATTTATTGCAACTTTAGCAACATTAATAGGCCTTATGCAAAGGTTATACTTATAACGGAACCTAGGCGGGTACCAACTTTCTCTATGGCTACGAAATCCTAGGTACCTACCTACTGAATATTATAAATGCGAAAGTGTGTTTGTCTGTTGGTTCGTCCTTCAATCTGGATTGATCATCGATTTTTGCATGGGTATAGTTGGGGACCTGAAGAGTGACATACCTAGGCTACTTTTATCCCGGAAAATGAAAGAGCTCCCGTGGGAATCAAAAAACTTAATCCACGCGGACAAAGTCGCGGATGTCAGCTAGTTAAACAAATAAAAAGAAAATAGCATTGGTACCTTAGAAAATATACCAACCAGATATCTCCACTAGGTATGTATAAAAAGTGATAGATTGTTGGAAAATTATTTAAGTTTATGTTCTTTGTTTGGATGTGTACCTACCTACATCTGCCTACATAATCACGAATTAAATGGAGAACGGATGAGAATTAAATTTAATTGGTACTTACTCGGGTAAAGCTATAAGGTATCCTAGATTGGGATAGGTACTTTTAATCCCAGAAACACTGAAGATTCCCACGGGAATATTTGGTAATAGTAGAGTCTAGTAAGTTAATTAGGTACCTACCTACAATAGATATGGTTTACTCTATTCCTTGCAATTTATTTTCTTGAATCTCAACTAAAGTAGGCACCTAGTACCTACCTAACAATTTATGAAATTAGACCTAAGTAGGTACTTACCTAAATATTATCTACTAACTACTACTACTAGGTACTTACCTAAACATATGTAAGCTTGCTAGGTAGGTAGGTTTGTCAAGTAAGATAGGTACGCAGGTATTGAATCCACGTAAAAATCTTGAAACTAATTATTTAGCTATTATTTTAATTGATAAATGAAAACACAGGTATAGATTGTGATGATATAGACCTATTATAAAGATTTTATTCAATACATTTTAACATGTGCCTAAGAATCGTCAAATGAATCTACTACCGCAGGTGTGGAATGCTACTAGCACTACTGCATGGTTCTACTACTGGTTCGGAATGGTGCTGGTAGGTACCTATATTGATAATATAGTTGTTTACTGACCTGCGAAGCCGGGTAGGAATAGCCGAATTGTGCATACGCTGCCATTGGGACGATCATAGGGGCGGCTTCACAATACACACTGTCTCTCAAAGTCTTACACGGACGGGTTAACTAAGTGTTAACTATTTCGTTATTATTACAATATAATTAATTAGTTAAGTTAATCTATCACAGTTGTTTGTATGCGCGGCGGCGGAGCGCGCCCGCCCATCCTGCGCGTCAGAGATCCTCACGAGCGAGCATGCTCGCATGACGTCCTTACACACCGGAATCTTAACACAGACTGGCGCGCGCCCCTATGCATACGCCCCACCGACGTAGGAGAGAGCAATTTTCGCCCCACCCACAAGGCGGAGCGTGAAAATTTCAACCAATCGTAACGCAGCTTTTCTATCCTTCCCGCGCATCAGTGTTTCCTTGCTGCACGCGATTGGTTTCCGTATCCCCACTCGATTTGAGCCCCGCCTCTTCAAAGGTAGCCGCCTAGATGGGTGGGGGAAAGAGTGGAGTTCATGTTTATGGGATTTGGAGAGAGACGCTCGCACGTACGAGTCGGCGGGAAAACAAATCTTTATAAGCAAAAAACCGCTCGGTCGGCGACAAGTTGTTTCACCTTGTCAGATTTACAGCGCCGTCTTATACCTATGTCGGGTGTCTTTTTGTACCTGTGTTTGTATTTGCGGAGGAGTCCAATGAATAACGATGCGGCAACACCTATTGAATGATAAATCGATTATGGAGACGAAATGCTCGTAATGAATAGATGTAAGGGTCATTGAACTGTCCATTAGGTAGTTAGGTATTTTTATACTTTTATTGATACAGATAGATATAAAGATAGGTACTCAAGTATGTATATGAATATTTTTTTATCTATAGATTTAGTTTTTTTTTCTTTTCTACTTTATCTAATAGGTAGATAATAGTTATTATAAATACCTACGCAGGTAGAGATATAAATACTTTTTTTATGTCTCTAAAGTCTACATAGGGTACATAACTACATATGTAGGTATGTCTTAGTAGGTAATTCTTTGTCTAGGTAGGTACTTATTTTATTCGCGTAGGTAGGTAGAAACCTACACGTGTACTTTCCAGGGTAACCTACTGATTATTTTGTTTCTCTATTTATGTAGGACCTTGGAAGTAGGAAGCTTCCTGCAGGGTAGTGATTAAATTAAAATTCAAATGCTTTTTATTCAAATATACTTTTTACAAGTGCATATGGAATAGTCGAATGAATCTGCCACTGGTTCGGAATGCCATTCCTACCGAGAAAAATTAAGTTACAAAGTAGATAAATAAATAAATAAATAAATAAATCTTTATTGACCCACACAATAACGGACAAAATTAGTAATTAATTATTACAAGATAAGTACCTACTATTTACCAGGGATCGAACCCGGGTCCCCCCACTCATTCTACCACAGCGCTCACCAGTGCGCCAGAGAGGTTGTCATAACTAACGGTTATGCAGACTGTTATGAGTTCATACCTGAGTACCATTGAACTTCAAGCCTTAGGTCACAGTTCATTGACTTGAGGTTAGCCTGCCGCGCCGAGGTAGGTGCCTAGGTCTATAGGTTACCTTTAACGCCACTACAAGTTAGCCATTGACCGCAATCTCATCTGGTGGTAAGTGATGCAATCTAAAACAGTAGCGGGCTATCCTGTTGGTGTATAGCAGCTAGGTAGGTGATCCCTAATCGGTTTCTAAATGGCATTGTACCGGAACGATAAATCGCTTGGCGGTAAGTACGTCTTTGCCGGTAGGGTGGTAAAATGCCACAGCCGAAACCTCCCACCATACCAGATAAAACAAATTCACAAATTAAAAATTCTCAAATTGACTGCCGGGAATCGAACCCGGGACCTGCCGCAATAAGACCACAGCGGTCAAGTGTATCAAGTTTAATGTATCAAGTAAGTGAGTGATATTTAACTTAAGTAACTTATTTAACATATCACTATTGTTTTCGTATTTTGAAAGAAAGAAAGAAAGAAAGAAAAAACATTTATTTCCAAATTGTACTAAAATTTATTTGTAAAATTTATTTTGTTTATTTTTAACCGACTTCAAAAAAGGAGGAGGTTCTCAATTCGACTATATAATTATTATGTTTTTGTATGTTTGTTACGCGATTACTCCGCTAATAATGAACCAATTTTGATGATTCTTTTTTTGATTGATGGATCATACTTCAGAGGTGGTCCCATATAAATTTGGTGAAGATCTGATGAATATCGTCGGACATGGAGAACGGATGGATAAGAGTAAATTGCTCGCGATCAGTGTTAGCTCAAAACAGTACCTAGGTTTTTAACCAGACATCCGTACCTACTAATATAATAAATGCAAAGGTGTGTCTGTCTGTCTGTCTGCAGCTACGCTTTCACGCCCCATCTGTGTAACCGATTTTGATCAAATTTGGTACAGAGATAGGTTGATAGGTTGTATGATGTATCCCGGGGAAGGACATAGGCTACTTTTTTATCCTGGAAAATTCAAAGGTTCCCGCGGGAATCGAAAAAATTAGCCGTTCAACCGATTTTAATGAAATTTAGTAAAGGGATAGGGTGTATCCTGGGGAAGGACTTGGGCCACTTTTTATCTCGGAAAATTCAAGATTACCGCGGGAACCAAAAACCTTAATACACATGGACGAAGTCGTGGGCATCATCTTGTAACCACTAAAAATTGTGAATTAAAAATAAATCAAAAATAAATAAAAACCGACTTCAATAACCACAATCACTAAAAAAATATTTTAATTTATTACCGAATAGTTATGTTATTATATTTAAAAAAAATTATGTAGTTCCGCCTCTTTTTTGTGAATGCCTCGTTGGTCTAGTGGTTGGCATGTTCGACTGCAGCCGACGAGGTCCCGGGTCCGAGTCCCGGGTCGGGCCATAATTGAGTATTGGGTTTTTCTGACTAGCAGTTCTCAGTAATAGCCCGGAGTTAGGAAGTTGGCGGTGTTTCACCCCCGTGCCTCGGAGAGCACGTTAAGCCGTCGGTTCCGGTTATTATCTTTATACCTTGCAATACACTAAATATACATAATAGTCGTTAAAGCCCGCCAACCCGCATTGGAGCAGCGTGGTGGGTAGAATTGTTGAACAGCGTTGGAGAAGAATAAACGATTCTTGTAGCTAAATTTTCACCAGCTCCAAAATATAATAATAAATAAACATTAACTTTACTAAATACAATATTAAATTAAAATATTTTATGTTTGCGGTTATTGAAGTCGGTTTTTAATTTTTATTTATTTTTCAGTTTTTATTTTATTTTAATAGAATATTAGGTTTTAGGCATTAGTAACTTCACTATTGTATTAGGAATCCCTGTAAAGATAATGAAAGAAGGTGAATAAATAATTAAAAAAAATCACACAGTATTATCATAAATATATAGCTATGTACAGTTCGCGCACGAGTTGAATGCAGAGTAAATGTATGGTGACATACACATTTACTCTGCATTCAACTCGCGCGCGAACTATACCTACATCGAACTATTCAATTCAATTCAATTTATTAAAAACATACCTACTAGGACATACAGGTGTCTCTTATATTTACGTCATGTTTTGACTCTACCACCGGTTCCGAAACAGATTCTGCTGAGAAGAGCCGGCAAGAAACTCAGCAGTTGCTCTTTTTTATTTTTTTAAACAAGATATTACAATACGTACTGTAGGTAAGTATATAAATTAAATATAATAGTGTAATTAGGTAATTACTGTCCTGTGGGGAGCTGGTGGCTTTCAATATGTGATGATCTCTAAATCAGAGAGTAACCCAGTAAGTAGTTAAGTACCTACTTATGAGATTCTTTTACGATTCAAAAGCACTTGTAAAAGTTTATTTGAATTTTAATTTCATAATGTTATATTGAAATGCCAATAGGAACTTAATTCTTTTTTTTCCACTACCTATAAAAAGGCTTTTGTATTGGAATAAAAGAAACCTATTAGGTAAATTATTCCACGGACTCCTACGAAGCGATTTGCTTCCTCGTTTCTAATTCGAACCGCTAGGATAGGATATGGGACGCCCTTCCGGCTTCCGTTTTCCCTCCGCTTATAATATTGGTATAGCTACAAATCAAAAGTGAATAGGCATAATATTCTAGGCAAACCCGCTACACCTTAGGGTGCATCACTACTTCCAATCCGGTCCGTCCGGATCCGTCCGGATTCCGGTCTTATTGCAGACAAGCGCTAGTCTATAAATTTAAAAAAAAATGACAGAAATATGCACTGCCGATTGAAATGAAAACTTATAACATAGAATTTTAGTATTAAAATTTGAAAATAATACAAAATTTTCAAACGTCAATATAACGAGTTTTTATAATAATTTAAAAAGAAAAACGTAAAAAGTGATCATGCTCAACGCGGCTAAAGAAGTCTTCACTTCAAAAAAATATCTAACACCAATTAGGTACTTGTACTAATTACGGAAGTTATATAAAAAAAAAATTTAGTTAAATTTTAGGTACGCATACTTACCTAAGTAAGTATATACATTGCGAATAAAATACCTAATAAATTCTAATTATTAAACACACAAATAGGTATGAGTTGGTATGCATAGCAATAATATATTACCTACAGTCAACAAAAGTATAAATTAACATACATTAACTTACACCTTCCTACTTCACTATCATACATTAAAAACAGACCAAGTGCGTGTGACTCACGCACGCGTCGGTTCCGTATGCTATTTTCTAGGATATTTTATCGATTCATCAACTGAGCATATTAAATTTTCCCCTCAGAAGGGTTAGGATTTGGCCACGGTCCACCATGCTGGCCGAATAGGCAGATTTCTCACAACTTTGAGAGTATTAGGTGTGAAGACCTCTCGGGCATGCAAGATTCCTCACATTGTCACATTGTTCTTACGCTAATAACAAACTAAATGATGCCCGCGACATCGTCCGCGTGGATAAAATTTTTTGTAGTCCCGTGGTAACTCCTTGATTTTCCGAGATTTTCCGGGATTCCGGGCTTATGTCCTTCCCCGTGATGCAACCCATCCCTGTACCAAACTTCATCAAAATCGGTTGAAAATATAGGCTGTTTAAGCTTTGCAGACAGACTCGCATTTATAATAATATGGCGACCTCCCTGGCGCAGTATTGAGCGCTGTTGTCTTAACGTGCGGAGGTCACGGGTTCGATCCCCGGTAAATTTGGGAAATTCTAATTTGGGAATTTTCCCAGGTCTGGCCTATTGGGAGGCTTCGGCCATGGCTAGTGACAACCCTACCGGCAAAGCCGATTTAGCATTCCGTTACGAATTAAGATGCCGTGTAGAAACCGACTAGGGGCTTGGGTCCCTAACAGGTTAACCCGCTACCATCTTAGTCTGCATCATCACTTACCATCAGGTGAGATCGCAGTCAATGGTTAACTTGTAGTAGATAAAAAAAAGATTTGAGGAACGAATGGCCTAACCGTGACAACTGACAACGCGTATCAGTAGATTGCGATTGTTAAGCAACGTTGACCCAAGTCGGTAACTGGATGGGTGACCGAATTTGGAGGTTCTTTGGAATTTTCGTTTACTTCGTGCCTCTGAGAGCACGTTAAGCTGTCCTGGTTATTATCAGTTACATCTGATAATAATCTTTACAAATTCTAAGAGCGTAATTACTCTTAGTCATGTCGTATGCAGAAGGACGTGAGAACCCACCGCAAGAAAACTCCTACCATTATATTGTAATTAATGGAATGGTGTCACGACCCTCAGTAATGAGGAATATGACGCAGAAAGGCAGCGAGAAAAAAGTTAGAACTGCGTGAACTTGAAACCCTGATGAATTGATTTATTTCGCGTAGGACAACTTGTGTCACTTATGATAAGTCAAGACTCTACCACCGGTTCCAGCGAATGAAAATACGCGGCACATGACTCACAAAATTTCGCTGGTCTGGCCCTAGCCTAAGTAACGCTTTTCCCAACGGTAGTGACGTCACTTCCGCTGGAAAAGCCGTGTTCGAACAGCCATCCTTTTTTACCAATTGGTTATTTGACTACAAGTCAAATAACCAATTTTTTAGTGATCATGACTTTTATTAGGTCAACTGCCTCGTTGGTGTAGACTGTAGTGGTTAGTATGTACGACTGCAGCCCACGAGGTCCCTGGTTCGAGTCCCAAGTCGGGCCATAATGATGGTTGTTAAGTGTTAAATGCCTCTTCGGTCTTGACTCTAGTGGTTAGCATATTCGACTGCGGACGATTGCACCCATGTCAATAATAATGTCGTTTCCATAGTACATTTAGCAACAAAATGAGCTTCACTAATTGTATCGATATATATAATAAGGTATTTTGAAGTCTTATTTTTGAACTTCAAAATATATTATATTGAACATGAACACAAGTGCACACTGCCTCGTTTGTCCAGTGGTTGACATGTTCGACTGCGGCCGACGAGGTCCTGGGTTCGAGTCCCGGGTCGGGCCATAATTAAGTATTGGGTTTTCTGACTAGAAATTCTCAGTACTAGCCCGGAGTTGGGAAGTGGGAGATTAAAGGAAAAAATGTTCGAATTTCTATGACGTTACAGTTCAGTACTTCATACAAAATACCTTGTACTAAGCAAAGCGTTTTGAAGTATGAAAAAAGTTGCTGATTTGACTAGTCAAATGCCTAATTATCTGCTTATCGAAGTGGTATCAAGACATGGAGTTATTAGAAACTGGTGCTCTATTGAGTCTGTCTATAACCACTAGTGAAAGCTGAGAATGCCTAGTGGTAAGTGGCAACACTGGCGTAATTTAAAACCCAAGGCTATACACAAATAAATAGTACTAGTAATTATATTATGATTAGGTACTAGACGATGCCCGCGACTTCGTCCGTTTTGATTGAGATTTTTTAATTCCCGCGGGAACTCCTTAATTTTCCGGGATAAAATGTCCTTCCCAGGGATCTAAACTACCTTTATACCTTTCATAAAATCAGTTGAAATGATGGGCCGTTAAAGCGTATCAGCCAGGCATACTTTCGCATTTTTATAATATAAGTATTGAGTATTGTAATAAAAAAAAGCAACCACGAGTTGCTTTTTGTTTCTGGCTCTTTTGGTAGAAATATACATCTACCTACCGAATAGGTACAGTGGTAGATTAAAATTTAAATTCATTTGACGATTCAAAAGCACTTGCAAAGGTTTATATGGAAAAAAAATCGTTTGAATTTGGATCGAAGCCTTAATAAAAATAAATAGTTAGGTAAATAGCAAACAGATAGCTTATGCTTGATCCTTGAGGTCTGCGGAACCCTAAAACTGTACTAGAAATAAAAGCGTAATGTATTTTCGGTGAAAATAAAAATGATAATGTAAAATATCGCCCCTTCAGCGGCGCACGCACCACGGCGAAAGCCGCGGGCGGTCAGCTAGTTTATGGCCTAGGTATGTACTGCCTCGTTAGTCTAGTGGTTAGCACGTTCGACTACGGATAACGAAGCTCTGGGTTCATTTTCAGGTCAAAGCCATAGTTTACACCTAATGGGTTTTTCTGACCCTGGAGAGCATGTAAAGCCGTCAGTTCTACGCTTGATCTCTCTACAGTTGTGTCGGATTTTCCGTCCGTTCCGATAGTGCACGGTGCACCTATGTATGATTGTGCATAAACTGATGTGTTTTTGTCTGAAGTATGTTTTCACGAGTAAATCGCGTAACGCTTAGGTGCTTCGTAATATAGAAGGATAATATTGACAGAAAATGTACCTGTAGGATAGTACTAGATAGAAGATGTTTCAAGAACCAGCTCTGGGCTTTTCAGCAATAAATAAAGCTAGTAAGGAGGTAAGGTACTACCTGTATCCTCGGTAGAAATAAGTCTTAGGCAGGTAGGTACTGTAGGTACCTACATAATGTGCATGGTGGGATGTACAGACAGATATGGTATGGAGTATGGAGTATGGAGTATGGAACATAACATAGAATTTAGAATTTGGTTTTAATTCACTATCCAACTGTGTCAATATAATTAATCGACCCAATTCAATTAAGCTTTATTAATTACTATTCATTTATAATAACATTAGCTAATATTATACCGTAATCTTCGTATTTCAAGATATATAGAATATAATCATTAGGAAGAAAAATATCAAAAACAGGTATTTATTAAAGCAGTTACAAAAAAATAACACTAATTGCATATCCATACTCTGGTATCAACACATCCGATCTGTCGCCTTGAGAAATCCCATCTAATGGTATTTGAATTACAATCTTTTTCAGTTTGGGATACGATAGTTTTTCCCTCGGCTGGATTCCGGGGCTGGCGCCAACACATCTGTCATCGTTAATAACGCGCAATTTGAGGCAATTTCGCATTTTTGGGTGTTTTTGGAACAAGATCACCGTCCAAGCGTCTCAGTCGGGAGTAACTCAGGAAGTGGCACAAAAACAAACACTTATAACACAAGCGGGTGACAAGATATGTTTTTGTTACGCTAAGACTGTTCTCACACTGCGAGATGATCTTTTTGAAAGCTATAATTCGATACAATTCATTGGTAGGTCCTTTGACGTTCAAAAGTACTTGTGACTAAACTTTTACAAGTGCTTTAGAAAAGACAAGTGAATCTGTGGCCATACTGCTAACGTCTATAGCCACATTGCTCCATTATTGTTGACTTTCATGTTTTAGAATAATTGTAATCCTTATTTTAGGAATAGGTATGTGACATCAAACTGCCATTTTAAGTAATATTGTTATAGGCGTTGGCAGTAAGACCCCTGGTCCGGAATGCCATTGGTAGTTGGTACTTATTCATACCAGGTCACGATCAGCTTTTATTAAATTCAAATATTATGTACCTAAGTACATAAGTGATTTCGTTTCGCCAAGTAAATCTTCTACTTATATCTTCTATATTCACTAAAATACTATCACGATATCGAAGCACACTCAAATATTCAAATAAACTTATCCAAGTGTTTAAATTGAGTCTTCAAGTGTATCTTCCACTGGTTCGAAACGCCATTCCTACCAATTTTACGAGAGTGAAATATATTACCTCACTTTGGACGCTTTATTGCAAGCTCATTGCGAATTCATTTGTCAGGTAACTAAAAATGGATTTACAAAATAGTGCTCCTGGTAAAGACATCTTAGTCCAAGCCAATGATGGTACTAATTTCCTACTTCCATGGTCAAAATGCATCACCAAACCATATTATTTCATAGAATATTGAATATGCGAGTGGACGGACGAAAGAGAGGTGGGAAAGAAAAGATGGATTGATTGTATGAAAGAGGATATGCGTGTAAGAGGAGTTGATAGTGCGTTGACAGAAGATTATGGAAGAAAAAGGTATATTAATACTGTGCTGAGGTCACATAGCAAGGACAGGAAGTAGAAATAATGCATCGCTTAGCATCGCATTGGAAGTCAGGCCTTGCTAATTACGTCTCCTCGTGCGTGGTTTGCGTGAACGCGTCGCAGCTAACGTTAGGCTGGTTCACATGTGCAAGCCGATCAACAAAAAAGAAAGTTTTTTTAAAGTCTACTAGGTACAAGCTATTGTAGTTAGTAGGCCAAGTTAGCTTTTGTCTGGTGGTAAATAATGAAGCATACTAAGTCATGGTAAGTTAGAGGGGCACATAGCTCGAAGAACTAATTGGCATTGGGTGGACATCCCAAGGTGCTTGGACGGTGGTTTTAGACGACCAGTGATTTGGGTCTCGGGACTAGGGAGACAGACACTCACAGGCGAGCCTCGCTTGGCTTGCTTGAAGCAAACGACCAGACCTGCCCAGTGAAAACTCATGCAGGAAACCTTCATCCAGCAGTGGACGTCTATAAGTTGAGGCCATAAACGTATATAGTAAATATTATGATAAGTCTATGATTGAGAGTTGATTGATTTATTGATTGTTGAGAAGACTACAAGGCGTAGGAAAGCATCACGGTAGCTCATTTCAAATGTTGTCTATCCATACATTTATATTCTAAAGCTTTGCGACAATTTCCGTCTCCCAAGTGTCGCATGTAGCTGTCGCGCACCGCAGTCTCCGTTGTTCTGCGGGAGCGACAAACGCAACATCACGACTCGATAGGACGCGACGCGACAGTATCAAGCGGTATCTGACCCTGCACGTGACCTACGTTGTCGCGTAGACAAGTTTGTCATTTTCTATGGCGTCACCTCTGCCGCTCATCTAGGACAACGGGTTATTTAGGTAGGTACATTTGCAGCTCGCTAGTGCGAATGCGGCATTAGTGAACGCTGAAACGCAGTTTAGATGTTCACTAACGTACCACTAACATGTGTAAACAATTAATTTTTACGGCGATCAGATAACAGGCGCGCTCCAACGAAGCCCTTGCGTCCTGACACTGCTAAGTTACTCACGAAGCACGAACGGAACTCATTATAAGTTAGCATGAAACTGTACATTTTGAGGTGTAATAAATAAGTGTCAAATAGGGATGATGACAACTCAATCGAATCAGCAACTCTTTATCAAAGCAGAGTATACACTTATACAGTCTGTGGCAGTTGTTATGTCAAACGTCAGTCTCAAATGTCACTGTCATTAGGTACTGTAACACGCTTATTGGACACGCGTCTTGTCCATGTAGACTCTGTTTATATATTTACATAGATTAAGCATTGGTCTTGCGCGAGCCCAATAATCTATGTATATTTATTAATCAGTGAGTGAGAAAAAAATGGGGGGGGGAGATAAAAAAAAGGAAAATAGTGTCGAAAATTAGGGTTTTTTTAAGTTCATTACAGGCTTACGCTTGACCACACTTACACCTGATGGGAAGTGATATAAGATAGGACGCGCTTGCCTAAAAGATGATTTAAAGATACCCGGATTGTAATTGGTGAGTAACACAGTATTTACATGCGTTTATGGAATTATTTTAATACAAGCAACATCGTTGCATACACCTTTGAGTCTAGTCCCGCCCTTCAGCCTGCGTCAGTAGCTAAGTGAGAGGGTGCGTGTGTTCCGTGGTATTTTTTTAAACGACACATTTTCCGCGAAAGTTGGGATTTTCAATCTTACCCCGCTTGCTGTATCTTTTTACGCAGGTAAGTTACATTGATTTTGTTTTGTTTAGATATTGACAAATATATTTGAAATATAATACGCACTATACAGACTGGCCCAAATAGTGACGTCCAAAGAAAAAATTTAGATTCCTCGTACCTAGACCTATCAGAAAATACCCCATGATGTTAAGCGGTTTTGGTAGTTTTCGAGTTATGATTTTTTTTAGTTTTCTCGTGAGATGTCAGAGGGAGTGAGTGTTAAATTTTTTTTCTTTTTATTTAGTGTTTTTTTCTTTTTATGTAGGTAGTGTTTTTTTGAGTTTGAGTTGAGTTGAACATTTTTTTTGAACATGCTTACTATGA
The DNA here is from genome assembly GCA_923060345.2 of Erebia aethiops. Lineage (NCBI taxonomy): Eukaryota > Metazoa > Arthropoda > Insecta > Lepidoptera > Nymphalidae > Erebia > Erebia aethiops. Next base: position 19,242,433 of record OV281079.1, on the reverse strand, counting down.
AGTGCGCTACCTTGCATATCATAATCATAACATTAACACAAGTTGGAATAATTTTGGTCGAAAGTGAAAAGTTTACGTTCGACAGAAGTAAAGACGAATTTTTAACTTAAGATTAAAAATACTTAAACCTGTCACTTCCGACTAATTTCAAAAACTTTTGGGGTTCCTAAGCTTCCTTTATTAGTTAAAAAATTTAGTACTTTAGGGGGCATTATTGTGATAAATCAGACTTCAAATGTGGTAATTTTCTACAAAAATAATCGATATTTTTCTATGAAATGACATCAAGGTCACATAAAAGTTATTTGGATTTTTTAGTTTTTTACAGTCAATAGGCCAAAAAAAACCGAATTGTACCCGGTTAGGTACTGAAATAGCTTTATCTTATTCTAATTCTGTCAATAAAGTATAGCTTTTCCACGCCTTAGAGAACCTCAGGCTGCCTGCCCTTTGACGGGGTAAGATAGATATACACTTTTTTTATGAATTATTATTTTTCCATCAAGCGAAGCGATTTTTGAATTTCAAGCTATTTAGGTCGTAGAAGTCGAGAGTTTATTAATCATCTCAAATGCAAAACGGCCATGAATACGATTCTAGTCACTATATCAATCTTACCCCACTGTCGTTCCATCTTCCCCTTTTTTCTGAAGTGAAAACTTATAAACCTTTTTTAGGGTTCCGTACCTCAAAAGGAAAATACGGAACCCTTATAGGATCACTTTGTTGTCCGTCCGTCTGTCTGTCTATCAAGACCCCTCTTCTCAGGAACGCATGGAGGTATCAATCTGAAATGCATATCAAATAATCAGGTCTACTACCCCTTGGAGCTGTGAAAAAATCAAACTTCCAACCCAACGCCAACGCGATCAAAAGATACAGCCGTTTATACTGCAAATTTTCGACACTTGCAAGGGAATCAAAACCTAGAGGGTACTTCCCGTGAACTCAGAATATTGAAATTTGGTACAAAGCAACTTCTTATAGCACAGATAAAGGAAAAATTACGAAAAGCATACATTTTTAGTTACATCATATCCACCACCACCACTACAGCCTATTAACGTCCCACTGCTGGGCACAGGCCTCCACTCTCGTTGGAGAGAGGGAATTAGAGTTTAGACCCACCACGCTGCTCCATTGCGGGTTGGCGGGTTACATCATATAATAAAAATAATTTTAATAATTTTAAACTTACTAATTTTATGGATTTCATTTAGACTTAAATACCTACAGGTTTGTACGGAACCCTAGGTGCGCGATAACTAACAAATTTGTTAGTAATGTAGTAATTTGTTAGTACTCTGCCGGGGATCGAACCCGGGACCACCGTTATGACAACAGCGCTGAACACTGCGCCAGGGAGGTCGTCACGTTGCCTACTATATAATATACCCACCCGTTAGAAAAAATACAGAAACAAAATGTTTTTAGTGTGATCTTATGCTTACGCCGATTAGGTACTAGGCATGGTGAAAGATCAATTGGTCATAGGTTAGGTTTTTCACAATGGATGCGTAACCTTCGTGAAACCTAGTGACCCCTGTTGAACAATGGCGTCGTTCCCGACGTGCTGACGGCCTGAGATCTTGCTGATAGCACTGACGTGTACATGACAGATGCCATGATAGGAGACGCACCTCCATGGTCCAGTGGTGGCATATGTAGTCTTATCCATATCCATACTCCCATACTATATTATAAATGCGAAAGTGTGTCTGTCTCTCTGCTACGCTTTCACGGTCCATCTGTTCAACCGATTTTGATGAAATTTGGTATAGGGATAGTTTGTAGCCAGGGGAAGGACAAAGGCTACTTTTTATCCCGGAAAATTCAATAGCTCCCGCGGGAATAAAAATATATATCTCTTCAACTTATTTTGATGAAATTTGGTATAGGGATAGTTTGTAGTCAGGGGAAGGACAAAGGCTACTTTTTATCCCGGAAAATTAAAGAGTTCCCGTGGGAATCAAAAAACCTTAACCCACGCGAACGAAGTCACGGACATCATCTGGTATGACGAAATTTTTGACGATCTCCGTGGCGCAGTGTGTAGCGCTGTTGCCTTAACGTGCGGAGGTCGCGGGTTCGATCCCCAGCAGGGTCAATTTGGGAATTTATAATTTCTGAATTTTCCCTGGTCTGGTCTGGTGGGATGCTTCGGCCGTGGCTAGTTACCACCCTACCGGCAAAGACGTGCCGCCAAGCGATTTAGATTTAGATATTCCGGAACGATGTCGTGTAGAAACCGCAGGGATATGGGTTTAATATAACTGCCATGCCCCTAAAAGGTTAGCCCGCCACCATCTTGGACTGCATCATCACTTACCATCAGGTGAGATCGCAGTCAAGGGCTAGTATGCAGTGGATAAAAAAAAATGACATGAAATATTTCATTTATTTCACGTAGAACAACCTGTGCCACGTCTTATGATAAGTCAAAAATCTATCCACCGGTTCGGAATACTGATTCTACTGAGAAGAGTCGGTAAGCTCTTTTCTTATTATGTTGGAGACCCCAAATTCGATCCCCGATTTTGGTTACATAATTTCAAAATTTTCTCTGGTCCGGTCTGGTCGGAAGCTTAAAGGCTGTGGATACTGGATAGTGTTTAGTTATCTGTAGACATCGGATATGCATCTGCATGTTTGCAAATGCAAATGCATAAAACGCTATTTTTCAGCCTTATTGCATATTTTAGCACATTTTTATTAATAGTGCTTATTTCAGTAGTTAAATGTGTTAGGCGTGTTGCGGGAATTATGCGGGAATAATTTAATCAAGCCAGCTGGCATTCGAGGATCCATCAATTAAACAAAATATTGCTCTTATTGCAACACATTTCAGCAATATACCCGACGCCATAGAAAAATTTGAATCCATTCGATTGGATCCATCCGAATCTAAATTCCTGTATGCAAGTCCTTGGAAATATTGGAACAATTGAACAGAATAATACAATTCCGATTTTGCTATCGGAAAAGGTCCGTGGCAAATTAAATGAAATTCTATATAAAAACCCGAGTTTTGAAGAAATAAAGAAAGCTAACGCATTTACCTATCAACGGAACCAGCCAATCTCTGCCTGGTAACTGGTAACGTCAGTTGACGTAGAGAGGTAATTTTCAGCCTACAAATTAAATAATATACTTATAAACATTGTGAAAATAAACGTGAATTCAAATAATAAGTAGTATTATCATAATGCACATTTTGTGCATATTTCGCCCGTTTGCATGCATATTTTGGCATTTTGATAGTTCATTATATAATCCAATGTCTAGTTAACACTCTACCGGTAAAGATATGCCGGTACGTAGAGGTAGTATACGTCAAGATATCTTGTAGTTGAAAGCAATACTGATGGAATACGTTGGAGCGCTTTGCCTATAAGAGCAAATTACTTACTAGTTTGAATAAGGAGAAAAATTGCTTTGAAAGGTAATTGTATCAGGGGTATGTTTAAAGATTTTTGCTATGCAGATATATTTTTTAAATTGTATTTTAAAATGCGTCAATGACTGCTTAAAGGTCTTGAAAACAATATATTATTATGTCAACCATAGTATGCCACCTGTAAGCGACGCGAATAATAAAATATATTGAAACTTTTTAGTCAATGTAAATGAGAAGAAAAAGTTGTCAGTTGCGTTGTCATGGTAATTGTTTTAATAACTAAGACGGAATAAAATTTTCTTGAGAACGACAGAGCGTTTCCCTCGGCTTTCGAGCATCCTTTACAAAGTGGTCCTTCGAACCGGATCTCTCGGTAATGTTCCACACTCCACCACCAACGATGGTGAACACACGTAGCTCCGCAAAGAAGCAGGCGCAAAAGGAGGGGGAACAGAACCAGCAAACAGAAAAGGTTGCAGCTGTAAGAAAAGAACCGAGTATCGCCTCAAGAAAAAGTAAGTCGAAGTCTAGCTCGTCAAGTATTTTAGCTAGAAAGAGACAGCTGGAGCTAGCGGCCGCAGAAGCAAAAGCGCTCATAAACATGCAGCTTATAGATAAGAAGCTCCAAGCGGATTTAGCGGCACTCGAAGAGGAGCATTGTTCTCAAGCGGATGAAGGTGAGGTGCGTAGCACTAATAGTGAAGTAGAGAGATGGTTGGAGCGCAGTCACCATGGAACTTTAGCACAGCCCGTCCAGCAAGATGGTCAAGATTTGGGCGAGCTGTGCCCGCCCGCCGCTGGAGGCGGTGGCACTGTAAGCACTGTTCACATGCTGGCTAGCGCACTGAAGGATATTGCAGCTATCTCCAAAAACAACGCACCAAATACCAGATTGCTTAGTCGTATCAGCACTCAAAAGGACCTACCGGTATTTTCGGGTGACCCACTAGAGTGGCTACACTTTAAACAGGCCTACACCGAGTCTACAGACGTATGTAATTTTACACCTAGAGAAAATCTGTGGAGGCTGCGTAGCTGCCTACGTGGACCGGCGAAAGAAGCTGTAACAGCTTTACTGATTGGCGCCACTACTCCCGACACTGTAATGTCTGCACTTGAGCTACAGTTTGGAAATCCGGACGTAATTATTTCCAGAATTGTGCACGATATCCAAAAGTTACCTACCATGTCACAGGAATATCATAAAGATATAGTTAAGTTCTCGGTCAAAGTTCAGAACTTCGTAGCAGCAGTTATTTCCATCGGCGAGGATGAGTACTTAAGAAACATGAACATAATGTCGGCTGTATTGTCTAAATTCCCCACGGTTTTGCTTTCAAAATGGACGGACTACAGCTATCCTCTTCTTATTGACGGCTCTAAGGCTAAACTTGTTATACTTTCAGACTTTTTAAGGGAGGAAGCCGTTAAAACAACAAAAACCGCGGTGAACATTAATTGTACTAAGCCCGATCAAAGTAATTATAGACGTAAGTACAATGAAAGCTACGCAAATAAATCACACAACGTATTACTACAAAGCGAATCTAGCATGGAAGATACGAAATGTCGATTTTGCCGCCGCGCGCCGAAACATGATTTACCAGATTGTAAGGTATTCAAGAAAGCACTTCGTAAAGACCGTTGGAGTCACGCTAAGAGGTACGGTATCTGTTTTCAATGTTTGAAGGTACCACGAACGAGTCACAGCCGTGAAACATGCCCTGCAAAGAAGTGTGGAAAAAACGGGTGTGAATTAGCACATCACGAACTTTTGCACTACGAGTTTAATCGCAACAATTCGCTACAGGAAAATAATACCGCCGCGACTGAAGCGATTGAACAACAACCGAGCGCGGATACGCAACAAATCACTCATATTAAGGACGCTAACTGCCGAGTACTTCTAAAAATGATAAAGGTGCAAGTACACGGGCCGCAAGGAATCGAGACAACTTCAGCGCTGCTTGATGACGGATCGACGGTTACGCTAGTTAGTTCGGAACTCGCCGCTCGAGTCGGCCTGCATGGTCATAAGAAATGTATGCGGGTATGCGGCGCCTGGATTGGTCACGCGGTCGAGCGCAATGTCGAGATAGTGAAGATGACTGTATCGAACAGAGATGGACAGTTATTTACGTTTGAAGCGAACAGCGTTGAAAACTTAGACCTGCCAGCGCAGGATACCTCCAATTTATGCATAGAACAATATAGGCATATTTCTGAAATTGAAAATCAAATTACTCGTCAATATTCTAAGCCGCAGATATTAATAGGGCAGGACAACTACCATTTATTATTACCATTACAAGTACTTGAAGGTAAACCAGGGGAACCGTTTGCTACTTTTACCCCACTTGGATGGTGTCTTCATGGTTGTACCAGAGCGCAAGCTTCTCGTAGTCTGTTGCGCTCCACCCTGCTACTCAGCACTAACCAGCGCGACTTGGATATCGAAAGTGAGTATTTCCTCAGAGAAATGCATGAAGAAGTCCGACGTTCTTTCGCTGTTGATTCCTTAGGTGTTACTGCTGCACCTCGAGAGAACGCCGATGACCTGCAAGCTAAGGCTCTCCTGGAAAAGACAAGTAAGTTGATAAACGGAAGGTGGTACGTGGGGCTACCATGGAAAAATTGCGACGCTAGGATGCCTAACTCTTTTCCTTCCGCAATGTCGAGGTTGAAAGGTGTAGAAAGAAAGATGCAAGCTGACGACGGTTATGCTATGAGATACAAAGAGAGGATCGATCACTTGTTTCAGAACGATTTTGCCAAAGAGATATCAGACGTATCTACGAGTCCAAGAACCTGGTACTTACCACATTTCGGCGTCGATAATCCAAACAAAAAGAAGTTACGCTTGGTGTTTGATGCAGCTGCTAAATACCAGACTTTAAGCCTCAATGATTACCTGTTAAAGGGCCCAGATTTGCTCGTTTCACTTCTAGGTATAATGATGCGATTCCGGGAACAGATGATTGGGGTAATAGGAGATATAAAGGATATGTTTTTAAGGATAAAGATTATACCCGAAGATCAAGATGCTTTACGTTTTTTGTGGCGTGACAACCCTAAGGAAAAATTAAAAATCTGCGCTATGACATCCTTGATTTTTGGCGCGAACTGTTCACCCTTTATTGCTCAGTTCATAAAAAACAAGAACGCACAGAGATTTGAGTCGTCAAATCCGGCCGCTGTACGAGCGATCTGTGAGCAGCACTACATGGATGATTATATCGACAGCCTTCATAGCATAGAAGCGGCAAGAGAAATAGTAAAAGATATTTCATTTATTCACGGTCAAGGCGGTTTCGAGATAGGAAATTGGACTAGCAATCGTGAAGAAATCTTGGAGTCCCTTCCGACTGAGGCTTTAGGGCCTACAGCAGTGAGGTTCAATATTGAACAGAACTCGGAACGTACTTTAGGTTTAATATGGTTCCCTAAAAGAGATGTACTAGGATTCGATGTATCATTCAAGCGCATTCCCGCTAATATAGTCTCGGGTGATAAAATACCTACGACACGAGAAATGCTACGAGTTATAATGTCGATATTTGATGTATTCGCATTTTTGTCGCCATTTACTATTAAAGGTAAAATATTACTACAGGAGACATGGCAAACCGGTATCGACTGGGACGAGTCACTTACAAGCGAACTTTATGTCAAGTGGACTGAGTGGTTAAAATTGCTTAAGAACATTGATCAAGTTAGCTTACCACGTCATTATCTAGCAGCCACGCGTGCAAGCGAGCCGCAAGATGATGCACTGAATGCACCGAATATACCGTCTGTCCACGCGTACGAACAATTAGAATTGCATGTCTTCTGTGACGCTTCGCCTAAAGCTATGTGCGCCGTCGCCTACTGGCGCTGTAATGACAAACACAGGAGCGTCGCATTCATTGCAAGCAAATGCAAAGTGGCGCCGGTAAAACAATCTTTAACAGTACCACGGCTTGAGCTGCAAGCAGCTGTATTGGGAGCTAGGTTAGCAGAGACAATAATAAAGCAACATAGAATTAAACCACAGAGAAGATATTTTTGGAGCGACTCGACTACTGTACTACACTGGATAAAAGATAACGCGCGAAATTATCAAACGTTCGTAGCGCATCGACTAGGAGAAATTGATGAGCTTACGTCTTTGACCGAATGGCGTTACGTGCCGACTAAACTGAACATCGCAGACGCTGCAACTAGAGAAGTTTGCGACATGGAGGTTTTCAACGGCGAGTGGCTATACGGACCGTCCTTTCTTTCACGGGACAAGAGTGAATGGCCTGAGGACCTGATGAAGGCGTCTACATCAAGTCAATATAGCACAGAATACGTGACTACAATAGAAATCACTAGTGCATGCTTACCTGCCTGTCCGGAACCTGAGAGATTTTCATCATGGCTACGTCTACTGAAATCTACTTGCGTAGTAATATCGTTTGTAAATAAGAAATGTAAGAAGCTTACCGGTGAAGTTGACGGTGCTATGATGAAGCGCGCGGAACAGCTGCTAATGAGATACGCACAGGCGCAGTCATTTCCCCAAGAACTCGAAAACCTGAAAAAAGAAAAACCATTAGATAAGAAAAGCAAGTTACTTACCTTAACACCGTTCCTAGACGAGCATGGAATTCTTCGGGTGGGTGGCCGCATCAACGCTGCACCTGGAATATCAAGAGAGACGAAGCAACCTATAATATTGGACAGTCGTCCACTCACTCATGTATCTGTGGAACCCTCAACCACAGAAGCCATAACTCCTAACCATTTTCTTTTAGGTTCTTCCTCAAACCTCCCTGTACTCGGAAACTTCGATGACTCCGACCTTTTCCTGAGGAAGCAGTCGCGCATTTCACAGTTCTTAGCAGATCAGTTTTGGCGTCGCTGGCTGAAAGAAGTCCTACCCCAGATGATCCCAAGGCAGAAGTGGCAGGCAGAATCCAAGTCCCTGCAGGTTGGTGACCTGGTTGTCATCGTGGACCCCAACATGCCTCGGGGAGTGTGGCCTCGAGGCGTCGTCGAAGCTGTGCTGCCAGGCAAGGACGGGCGCGTGCGAGTCGTAGACGTGAGGACGAAATCGGGGCTGCTGAGAAGACCTGTGGCACGCGTCGCAGTGTTGCCGGTTGGAGAAGAGTGCTGAGCCCAGCACTGGGGCGGGCTATGTAAGCGACGCGAATAATAAAATATATTGAAACTTTTTAGTCAATGTAAATGAGAAGAAAAAGTTGTCAGTTGCGTTGTCATGGTAATTGTTTTAATAACTAAGACGGAATAAAATTTTCTTGAGAACGACAGAGCGTTTCCCTCGGCTTTCGAGCATCCTTTACACCACCGTTTGATAGATGATACACTGTTACTTTTTGCCGATTTAACGATATGAAAGAGCCTTAACTCTGAAAACTTATAATAAGTGCATGCCCAAGGACCATCCGAACTATCAAACAGGAAACCTATAGTAGATAGGTACTTAGGTATTAGAAGTTAGGTACTCGGGCATGATTCGGTGAGAAGACAACGTACAATCGAGGCGATCACCGCTGCCAGCCGTACGCAGGCACGCCGCCATTCTACAGGCGAATTCAATTAACAGTACATGCCTCGGGGGTAATAAATTCTCTAAACAATCAGAACTCGAGGCCGGTAATATGTCCGTCCGTGCATACGCATTGCGGGCGAGTTTAATCAACGAATAAACAACGTGTAGCCTGTACATGGCGTCCCGAAGGACTGCTCTCTGAGTACATATGTTGGTTTGCAAAAATGCTTTTTACCAAATACTCCAATGTAGTCATGGAACCCGTTTATGTCAGTGTTACGATTATAAAAGGATATCGTATAGTTAGAAATTAAGATTGACAAAGAAATATATAATTATTTACTAGCTGATATTCCCTGATGACTTTTCTGCGTGGAATGTTTTATAATTCCCACGGGAACTCCTTGATTTACCAGGATAAAATAGCCAATGTCACTCTCCAGGTTCTCAACTATACCCGTGCAGAAAATCATGTCGATGCGTTGCTCTGTTGTATCGTGATTGAAGGACAAACCAACAAACAAACACACTTTCGCATTTATAATATTAGTATGATTCGGAGTGACGAATTTATCGGCGTAATGCGTTCCATAATATGACTGCTTTCAGTTAAAGACTCACGCGAGATGAGGGCACCACATTGCTTGTTATTCGCTTTTCGACAGGAGGCTGGAAGGCTAGAGTATTGACCACTTGACCATTCAAAAGCACTCGAAAAAGTTTATTTAAATAAATTAAAAAAAATTGATTTCTTACTTCTCTTCAAATTAAATCAAATCAATTAAATGCTTTATTCAACTTCACTTGAGAATTTAGTGGTATGTAGAATCAAAAATAAGGAGATCCGTAGGAGAACTAAATTGACTATGGTTATATTGCAGTAACAGCCTATCAGCGAATAAAAAAATACAGTTATCCGGGTCAGCAGAACCTAATAGCATTAAGCCCTATATACACGTGGCAGCGATCATCTGATCTCACAGCCTTCACAAGTTTATTGCATTAGTCTAACACTAGGTGTTAGTTTATAAATAAACATTGAATACCTAATACGCTAGGTTGCTCAGATGGTTGCAAGTTGCAACTGCCTCGTTGGGCTGTGAAGATCTAACCCCACCAGAGGCTCGACGCGGCGTGGAACGTAGCGGCAAGTATTCTTTGTATAATTATATCGCAGGGCATCTCCGTGCTGTGTCGTTTAAGTGGATCTCGTCCCATAGACACTCATAGAAAGAATATTGTGCCGCGCCTCGCCGTGCATAATAATATGTAGTGGGGCTAGACCTTAAGTAGTCCTGGTTTCGACTGCGGATGACGGGGTTCTTTTTAACAAACCCAAATAAAGTTGTGTTTTTAGGGTTCATGTAAGTCTGTACGTAAGAGTTCTATGTATGTAAGTACATATTATTCCACCATAACTTCAAAATGCCCGCACAGATTTGGATGAATCGTTAGAATCCTTACAGCATCCCGAGTGAAAATGGCTATAAATTTTTTGTTTGCGGGGAAATGCATTTGACGACCTCCCTGACACAGTGGTTGTACCCTTAAAAGTGGGAAGTCCAGAGATCAATCCCCGGAAGGTTAAATTTGGGAAATTATAATTATTAATGAAACTTAGACATGACATGGCAGACATGCTGCTTTCGTGCAACTTTATCATTATGAACATCATTTCTCATCATCAGACTTGGCAGACTTCACACACCTTTAAGAATATTATGAAGAACGGCCAATACAAGAGTTCTTCTTCCAGCGTGGTGGACTATGGCCTAACCCTTCTCAATCTAAGAGGAGACTCGTGCTCAGCTGTTGTGGGCCGCCAATGGGGTTGAAATGAAAAAAAAACATAATGTAATCAATTAAAAGCACCTGGAAGATAATAATTAGGAAAAGCATACATTTAAGCTAGTACAAACAACGATAAGTGATTGATATGTCTAACATGTTAAAAACGTGTTTGGTTTTAAAATAATGAGCGTTCGCTTCAAAATATAATTAATGGCATCGATGTACACAGATAAGCATTGTATTGATAATTTTTGATTAGCATAAAGTACCGACGCCGTTGCTCTACTATCTCTATTAGTTAGGGCTGTCAAGACATCGCGACAGTTAAATATCTAATATATAATATAATACCTCTATACGAGCAATTCTTGTTTATAATAATATATCTATATATATAAAAGCGAAAGGTCACTCACGTATCATCACGATATCTCAGGAACTATACAACATACAGACTTGAAATTTGGAAAGTAGGTTCTCTCTATAATGTAGACATCAGCTAAGAAACGGTTTTGAGAAAATTCACCCCTAAGGGGTTGAAATGGGGGTTGGAAGTTTGTTTGAAAGTCCTTTGTTTTTGAAGTTAGAGACATGAAATTTGGCAATCCAGTTAATAGTTATACCTCCCTCCTCCCTCCCAGGCGCAGTATTGAGCGCTGTTATCTTAACGTACGGAGGTCCCGAGTTCGATCCACTAACTCGTAGAAGATTTTTAAAAAAATCTCGAATTTACGGCCTAATTCCTTATCTTCGACATAGTAATAGGAATCTGTGTGCAAAATTCCAGCTTCATAGGTCCAATAGGTCTTGCGCTGAGCGTTGATGTGTCAGTCAATCAGAGAAAGAGTCAGAACTCCTCTTTATGTAATAAGAGGATGAAATCACAATTACACACACACACATAGAGAGAGTCAGAGACTGCTTAACACATATCCGGGTATGCCGGGTATAATAAACGGCGACGCAGCTGTTTTAGGCAACCCTTGCTATTCAACCATCTGCATCGGTCGTAGTTAATAATTAGGTTAGCACTAATTAAATACTGGTTTATTATCGTAGGCACTATTCAATAATGTATCTATTAAATTGACGATAGGTTAAACTAATTTAAACCATATTCTATCGTTACTTGCGTTCGAGTAAGAACTATTTAAAACATCTGATAATTTACTAGTGTTACTCTACGGTAAAAATACGATCAAGTGCGAGTCAGACTCGCGCACAAAGGGTTCCGTACCACCAGAGAATATAAATAATTATTTCACTAAATAACAAGAAATACGTCATAACAACACGTAATCAGCTGTGAAATAAGCGGTTGTTGAAACAAGTGGCGCTAAACTGGTGTTGCCTGACAAACAATTCGACCCCCTAATGAGTACGGAACCCTAATTAACGATTTTCGGACTTTTTCCTATACTTGTGTAGTGAGACCTTGCTTTTAGACTAATTTGTAAAATTTTTGACAAATTTCATGATTCTTGGTCAACGAGGCGAATTCTTGGCGAACGTTTCGATTTATTGTCGAGTATCAAAATATGTGGCAAAAACGGCCGTATATTTTGATTGCACTGACTTAGACGTTTGATTTTTTTACAGCTATAAGGGACCTTAGACTCAAGTATTTAGTATTAATTTCAACTCGATACCTCCACGCGTTCCCGAGAAAAGTAGGCCAACAGACAGACCGACAGAACAGACAGAGGTACGGAACCCAAAAAATATACTACATAATACGATACAATATAATACAATGTCATATCAATAAGGGAATTTCAATTATTTGTCATTTATTTCCATTTGGTAGCGGAATCTATACCTACCTGGAGGTATCGATTTTGACCACTTCCATGGCGCAGTGTGTAGCGCTGTTGTCTTAACGTGCGGAGGTCCTCGATCCCCGGCAGGGTCAATTTGGGAATTTATAATTTCTGAATTTTCCCTGGTCTGGCCTGGTGGGAGGCTTCGGCCATGGCTAATTACCACCCTACCGGCAAATACGTGCCGCCAAGCGAAAGCGTTCCGGTACGATGCGGTGTAGAAACCGAATAGGGGTATGGGTTTAATATAACTACCATGCCCCTAACAGGTTATTCCGCTATAATCTTGGACTGCATCATCACTTATCATCAGGTGATATCGCAGTCAAGGGCTAACTTGTAGTGGATTAAAAAAAGGTAGATAAATTGGCCCTGGATCAAGTCGGTAGATGCGTGTCTAAACATTACACCTGTAATGAACGCGTCGAACTACAAATCAAAGGGGTGCTAATTATTCAGCTGATATCTAAACTGACTGATGACTGACTAACTCAAGGCCGCGTGTCTATCTATCAGTTAGACTAACTGACAGATAGACACGCGGCCTCCTAGAATATATTATAGTATCTATAAGTACGCAATTCCTAACTTGTTTAGAAATTAGTTCCCATGCAGTTGAGTAGCGCCATAAGTTTTTTTTCTATTCCACTACCTTATGGAAGACATCCACTGGTGCAAGAAACATCAAAAGGGGTTCACGCGTTTGCTGTAGGTTCTTGCAAGAAACAAACAAACATATATGGACTGATGAACACATAACCCTGTGCGTTCCGCAGTCGTGTATTATAAGAGTATCTAAAGATATACGAATATCTCGCAGGTAAAATAGTTAACATAGATAATGATCGTTTCCATTACATGCCACAATACGGTCCTGCAGGCGCCGCTCGAGCCTTAGCATACAATGGAAGGAAACAGGAGCAATTCTGACCTAACTTCCGCTTGTAAGCAAAATCACAACGCCATTACAAAGTTACCACAAAATTAAAAACTGGTCAGAACTGGGAACACATTCATTCATGCATTGGTTCATTCATTACAACCCATTCGCCGCCGGCCCGCTACTGAGTACGAGTCTCCTCTCAAAGTAAGAGAGGGGTTTGGCCATCGTCCACCAAACTCATGCAGGCATGCACAACTCTTTAAACAGTTCGAATTAAACGTTTGACAAACGTTTAGGAGTACTATTTTCTTACACAATCGGGGGGCTGGCGCAGAACCGATGGCTTTACGTGCTCTCCGCACTGGACACACTATTTTGTCAGAACTATTTTTGACTAACCGGCAATCGAATCCAGGACTTTATTATCCACCATCGAACATGCTAGCACCTAGAATGAGAAGGTTTGTATAATACAAGCAAAAAGTTCGAATGCAAAGTGATGCAAAGGGCGGGTCAAGTATCCATGCCAATCTTATGGAAGTCGCAAAAAACGGTAACATCTGTCCCTATACGGTCTCGTTTCTATTGAACTTATTTCTACCGACTACAGGAAGAATGTGAGTTTTACGTTTAAAAATGTATGTTGGTTAATAAAATGGTTCTTTCGTATTTCTTTCCTCTTTTGCTGGATATCTTTTTCATTTTTTATTCCACTACAAGTTAATCCTTGACTGTGATCTTACCTAGTGGTAGACTGCATAAGGCTAAGATGGCAGCAGGCTAACCTGTTAGGGGTTTGTCAGTTATATTAAACCCAAACCCCTACTCGTTATCTACACGATAACACGACATCGTACCAGAACGCTAAATCGCTTGACGCGTGGTATAACCAACCAAATATGATTTAACGAACTAAACTAAACAAGAGAAAATTCCTAAATTGACCCTGCTGAGGATCGAATCCGGGAATCTAAGCTTTCTTATGAGGTACATAGTCCATACGATGGCGTGGCGTGTGTTAGTCTATTAACATTATAAATGCGAAAGTTTGGATGGATGGATGGATGGATATTTGTCACTCAACGTCAGAACATCTGAACGGATCCAGAATGATTGGCATCAGAAATAGATTATAGTCTGTAATAACACATAGCCTACATTTTATCCTCGGAAATTGAAGGTTCCCGCGGGAATTAAAAAAGATTAATACACGCGGACGAAGTCGTGGGCATCATTTAGTAATTTATAATTTAACCGGTTTATTCATAATTAGTAGTCTACTCTAGAGTATTGATAAATGAGTGTACGGACTAAATAATATCGATGTTAGTCGTCTTTGCCCACAACGTTGACAGCAAAAAATGTACTCCATCATAACCGGATGCGGATGTGCCAGCACTCAACATACCGACAGACTGTATAGTGTGGGCACCCGCTATCATATCTGTACTACACGTGTTGGCTGTGTTTACAGCACTTGACAGCTTGTTTTAGTGACTAGATGATGCCCGCGACTGCACACGCGTTCTCGTGAATTTATGATTCTCGAGGGAACTTGTTTTAGTATTTTATCAACTACCTACAATTTGTAATAAGCGTAGGACGACCTCCAGTGAGCTGGACTGATGACCTAAAGAAGGTGGCGGGAAGCGGGTGGATGAGGAAAACGGAGAACCGTGTTTTGTGGCGCGCTCTCGAATAGGCCTATGTCCAACACCTATAGGCCTATGTACGCATACAGGCTGATAGATGGATGGATGACCTTAAGGATTTGGCTGCGGTCTCACTTGGCGGTGAGTTACGATGCAGTCTAAGACGGTAGTGGGCTAACTTTTTAGAGGAATGGCAGTTATATTAAACCTTATATGTTTCTACACGACATTGAACCGGAACCTGTGACCGGAACGGTAAATCACTTGGGGGCACGAATTTGCCGGAAAGGTGTTAACTATAGTGATGGCAGAAGCCTTCCTGAACCCTAAGCTTAAACCGAACCGGATCAAAGAAAAATCAAAAATTACAAACTCCTGAATCGACCCTGCCGTGGAACGAACCCGGGACTTTAAGCTAATAAGACAACGACTCACCGCGGCGTCTGGGCGGTCTTCAAAACTCTTCAAAATACTCGAGAAAATATTATAGCCTGTGTAATTTTCCTGGTCTTAAAAAAAAATAATAGGCTACTTATTGTCCAGAAAAATTAATGAGTTCCTACGGGCATCAAAAAAACAATCCACGCGGACGAAGTCGCGGGCATCATGTAGTTTATCATAATTATGTATAAACTAGTTACTAAGTTAAATAATAAGTCTTCGACGTGGTGAAAAGTCTCAGCTTGTCTTCTTTTTTTTTTTTTTAATTTCATCCGCATATATAAAATCACATTAAAAGGCACTTTGCAAAGATCCAATGGGAAAATGCCTCTATTAAGAACCCGATCTTTGGAATGCGACAATTGCAATTGATTGTATTGATACGACGAATAAAATCTTTTTTGGTATTGTTCACACTCCACTCGGTGGTAGTTGTTTTGAAATATAGTCATAAATTACAATGATTTATACTAAAATTATGCGAAAATGTATCTTTTCGTCCATCTATTTGTTTGTTAAGTTTTCACGAGCCATCTGTTTAACCGACTTTAACGGAATTTGGCTTAGAGATAGGTTGCACCCCGGGAATGACTTAGGCTACCTTTTTCTCCTGGAAAATCAAACATCTCCCAAGGGAGTTTTCAATACCCTGAATTTGAAAGTCACGGATTTATTCTAGTAGTTATCAAAGTGTATAAACTGCAAGCTATCACAACTTTCGTACGACTGGTAGGTAATCATAAAATATACTTAGATAATAATTAATGTTTTATTTGCTCACAATATAAACAATTTATAATATTTGCTTACAAAAGTAAGTAAATCTTTTAATATTGCCTATTAAAATCATTCGTCAACACATAAATCAATAGTAACAATCGCAAGTTTCGTGATAAGCGCCGAATCACACACACCTATTGAGCAGTGTCTCAAACCATTGAGTTATAATATACTACTTTAGTACTTCAATGTCTCAAACGGTAAGAGCTTTCTTAGATGCAAATGCATTCACATATTCCGTGTGAGACGGCGCATGTGTTGATTGTGTCGCACCCCCACATTATCAGCTGCGGGGGATTTGCCGGTGTATGGTGCTAGATGGATAGATAGCGTACTAGATAGCTATAATGTCTAATCGAGTTGTTAATTGAATCTGTCACTGATTTGGAATGCCATTCCTACCCAAGCCAGCAAAAAATTCGGCGGTTGTTCTTTAAAAAAAGTTAAATTACAATAATTATTATAACTAAAATGTAGTTAGTTAGTTAGCCATACAGTAACTGCAGTCAACGTCGCGTCGGTTCGTACGACTGGTAAACCAAATAACCTGCATTTCATCGTCGTGTCTGCAAATTATGGAACCCGCTTCCATCATCTGTGTTCCCTCGTGATAAACAAATATCTCAAAAGCCAGCAACGCATTGGCGGTTCCTCTGGTGCTGCAAATGTTCATGGGCGGCGGTATAATCACTTACCATCAGGTCAGCCGCCTGCTCATTTACTCGCTAAATAAAAATAAGTCGGTAGTAACAATCGCAAGTTTCGTAATAAGTGCCGAATCATACACACCTAGTGAGCAGTGTCTCAAACGGTAAGAGCTTTCTTAGATGAGAATGCATTAGCATGTTCCGTGTGATACGGCGCACGTGGTGATTGTGTCGCAACCCCACATTATCAGCTGCGGGGGAGTTGCCTGTGTGTTCCGCTTCTATTTGAATACTAGCTACTGGTGATGGTGGACTAGATAGTTGATAGCTATAAAGTGTAGGTATATCGGTTTGTGGTAGAGCATACATTTAACTGTAAATCCGTAGGGCATCGGCACAGAATACTATCTACTACTGCGGTGATACACTCGACCAGGGTTTCGTGCAGGGTCGTGGGTTCGATCCCCGGGCACGCACGTCCAACTTTTCGAAGCTATGTGCGTTTTTTAAGTAATCAAATTCTTATTCATCCGCGTGGATTAAGGTATTTGATTCCCGCGGGTACTCTTGAATTTTTCGGGATAAAAAGTAGCCTATGTCCTTCCCCGGGATACAACCTATCTCTAAAATTTACCTACCAAATTTCAACTAAATCGGTTGGACAGATGGGCCGTGAAAGCTTAGCAGACAGACAGACAGAAGGACAGACAGATATTTGCATTTATAATATTAGTATGGATTAAATATTACTTGCTACAAACGGTGAAGGAAATCATCAGGAACTATGTCAGTCTCCCACTAATATAGAGAGAGAGAGAGATAATATCTATGTTCAAGGGCAATAAGATTCTATAATCCCTCCTCGGAGGCTCCCACTACAGCCTATTAACGTCCCACTGCTGGGCACAGGCCTCCACTCTCATACGAGAGAGTGGAGCCGCCGCCACCACGCCGCTCCACTGCGGGTTGGCGGGCTTTAACGACTATTATCGTGTAAGTGATATAATAACCGGGACCGACAGCTTAACGTGCTCTCCGAGGCACGGGAGTGAAACACCGCCAACATCCAACTCCGGGCTGACACTGAAAATTTCATAATTGAAAAGCCCAATACCTTACAATTTTTATGCCCGACCGGGAATCGAACCCAGGACCTCTTGTTCAGCAGTCGACTATGCTAACCGCTAGACTAACGAGGCAGGCTCAACTCAACGAGCTCGGAGGCTCAACCACTGCAAAAATATCGTGCGTCATTGCCGGTATGGTGATAACTAGCCACGGCCGAAGCACCCAGCAGGGCGTTGACGTGTGTTAGCACCCCATGTCTGAGAGGAGAATTCGGTTGATCTGTTTGCGGGAGAGCTTATTACGTGGCGGCTGTTACCTGTCCCCGCTAAACCTAACACAAACACTGGCAGTAATCTGTGCTGTTTGTTGTATTGTATGGACAGACCTGTTTGAGCGGCGTGTTCCATCACATCGGGAGTACTCTTCTCTTCTGACATCACTAAGCACCATCACTAGTACATTATAAAACAAAGTCCCCCTGCCGCGTCTGCATGTCTGAACGCGATGAACTCAGAAACTAGTTACCGAACCGATTTTCATACGGTTCTACAATGGACGGAGTGATTTAAGAGGAAGTTTTATTTGTATAATTCAATAATGTTTTGTGTAAATTGGTTGAAATATGATTTTTGAAGATGTCAACAAAATCAAGCCGACTGGAAGCTTTCATCGAAAACGAAGCTTTCATCCAAAATATCCGTTGAGATATATAAAAAAAACAATGCATGGTGTAATTGTTCCTATTTTATAGGTCTAGGTACAGAAAAGTCCGCCATAGTCACGTTATGTATTGTGGTAATTGAAAAACTATTTTGACGGATACCATGTTAATTCTTATCAAATTAAATACTTTACTTATCGTATGCATTTCAGATGCACATTATAATTATTGTCCTTTACACCATACAATTTTAAATAATATCTTAGGAGTTAAGTTTCACAAAATAACTTATTTTCAAATCTAAACTCATGCAAGTACAGAACTTTTTAAATTGCTTGGCGGCACGTCTTGCCGGTAGGGTGATAAATTGGTGGTAACTAGCCACGGCCGAAGCTTTCGCCAATACGCTCAGTCTAAGTTTTTACATCGCAAATTCGATTGGTGAGTGTTGTGAGGTTCTCAAGTATCGGCTAATCTATGCTTACTACCGGTCTTTTCTTTAGATTGACTGCAGATATACTTGAGAACGTGTTCTTAGCTGATGTTGGTTTATTAACAAGGTCGTAAGATTTGCGGACTGACTTACTTCCTGCTTCTTCCAAAACAAGTTGAATAAGAACAGCTGATGCCATGAACTCACCTGCTATATAAGTTGAGAGGTGAGTGTTGTGAGGTTCTCAAGTATCGGCTAATCTATGCTTACCACCGGTCTTTACTTTAGATTGACTGCAGATATACTTGAGAACGTGTTCTTAGCTGATGTTGGTTTATTAACAAGGTCGTAAGATTTGCGGACTGACTTACTTCCTGCTTCTTCCAAAACAAGTTGAATAAGAACAGCTGATGCCTTGAACTCACCTGCTATATGAATACCAAAGTCCAATCTCCAATTATAATTCCTCGAGGAGCAGCAGGCGTCGGGAGGCAAGCAAGGCTCCTTAATATTATAATATTATTCTAAACACAGAATATATTAAGCGAGGCCGTGTTTCTCAGAATGTTGCCGGCTCAAGAGGATTCTGAGATTACGGCTCTTCGATATTTGCGTACATACATTTCTGCCTAAAGGTATGCCAACTGAATGGGTATACTACAAATAAGTTTTGAATTTTTCTTCTATTTCAGGCTAGTGCCCGCCAGCGGCTTCGCTTTGTTGGGAATTTGGAAAAATCTGTCCTTATTCCATTTCTAGTTTCTACATTATAAAGCGAACCTTTGCGCAAAATTGCAGCGTTCTAGGTCCAAAGGTTTTGAAGCGACGTTGACCCAAGTTGGTAACTGGATGGGTGACCGAATTTGACCTTTTCGTTTCCTCCGCGTCTCGGAGAACCGTCGGCCCCACCGACTACCGACTAGTAAACCCACCTATGGTCTGTGGTCGGTCCCGATTATTATCACTAACATCTGATAATAATCCAAACCTAAGAGTTGAAATAGTAAACCAAATTATTTATGTAGTATGGCAAAAATAGGCGTTATAATGTCGTTACATTCATTACGTTACACACGCAACAAAAAATTGGACACATTTTAGAAGTTGAACAAAATTGTGGTTATTGTTAATATAATGGTAACCTTTTGTAAATACGTTGGAAAAGTAATCAGAACTTGAACCCAACTTACAAACGCAATATTAGGACAAAAGTTTTGTTAAAATGACATGCTTTCGATAATAGTGTAGTAGTTGGACAAACAGTTTTTGTTTGGATCAAAAATTTTGCCAATCAGAAAAAAACTAAAATAATACAATTTTGTAAGGATAGCTGAGATTTCATGGTTTTATCTAAACTACAGAGAGGTTCTATTTAGATCAATATGGAACGTATATTCGTAATTAAAACAGCACTGATTTTATGACAAAAATAAAACCAGGACAACGAAAAAAAAACTACTGTACATTTTTTTGCGACCGAACCCGTATACGCAACGATGTCCACGATCTTGAAAAGTCACTTTGAAACTCTCAAGTTTTAAAGATTTTCGTTTTAGTTCCTCAAAACGCCACTTTTAAACTTTTACTTGCGGCACTGTACGCGGGCAACAATACTAGAACCAACCATTTGCCTAAGCAACCCAGATACGCTGGTTATTATTATAACCACACCGTTACCCGACAGCTGAGTTATCACCGAATGCAAATCTACAAAAAAAAGCTAACTTTCGAAATTTAAAAAAATTCACATCCCAAAACGACCCATTGTTTTAAGTCACAATCAATCAACACACGTTACTTAGTGTATTCTTTTTTCTTTATTTTTTTTGTTTCATCGGTCTTTACGTCCCGGTTTTTTATCTCGGTCGATTTTATCGCGATATAAATCCAGATAATTAAGTGGTGGGACAAAAAATGGAGGCGTGATGCGTTTTCGGCCCGTCGACTCTTATAAAACTAGATGGTAATGAATGAAGCGAGATAACGCAAGATGAAGGGATGCTGCGACATCGGCGCTCCGGCCTCGTGCGTTGGACTGTGCCCTTGCCACGAGTTTTTATATCATAACGACGTTGAGCGTATTCCGTCGAAATACTTTGGTATCACTAAAATTCTACATCAATGGGTGTCACAGTAAATTTGACGCAAAAGCCCTTGACTAACTTTTTAAAGATTCAATTTCAGTACTTAAATAATAATTCATAGATAGATATAGTAATTCAGTACCATGGACCTCATAAGAAGGCTCAGGGTCACTCAGCGGGCGATGAAGAGGCCTATGCTTGCAGCAGTTTGCAAATCCCTACGTGATCAAATCAGAAATTAGTTGAACCTTAGGAGAACCAGATTAACTGACATAGCTCGATGAGTCTCTAAGCTGAAATGGCAATGGGTAGGGTGATCATTTCGAAGAAACGAGGCCCTTTATGGAACTTGAATATCGGCCTCGCATCGAAAAGCATAGCGTCATACGACCCACACTAGACTAGATTTTCTTAAGTGAGTATCAGTAGGTAATTTGGAGTCACTGGGAGACGCTAAAAGTAAAGCGAAACATGATCGTATTCTATACAGATCCATGCAGGAGACCTTTCTCCAACAGTTGACGTGAGACGAAGACGACAAAGTTTTGACAAAACGACAAAATCATTAAAAGTTTACGCTTGGAACGTAGAAAATAACATTCCTGTGGATGTATGGACGAACTTGAGCTGTAAAACTAGCAATTTAACGTTAATTTTACTTTAACGCCCAAGTGTTTCGACGCTCGAATACGTACGTCGTTATGGTATTTCAAAACCCGTGGTAAAGATATTGGTGCTGAATGAACGGCCGCGTGTGTGATTGTGGGCCCATTCGTTATGATACCGACTCTTTGACAAGGTTTTATCCGAGGGACGTTTTAAATAGTCCTTTTTATTTTGGAAATCAGTTTATTAATAAAGCAGGCTAAGATGCGCGTTTTGTCGGTGACCGGAAAGAGTGATTTCATATGTCCAGAAATAGTCCCATCATAGGTAGGTAACTACTGAGAGAGTGATCCATAACAAATGAATAATGTCGACCGAATTTTGGCCACGGCGGCCTATCTCGAAAGAGGAATTAGCCATCTGCGCGGGAGATATTCACTCTCATGTTCCTTTACTGTCATGTAGGTATGCAATAAAGGAACAGAGACTGACTGACAGAACAGAACTCCTTGTCGGTTAGCATGTTCGACTGCGCCCAATGAGGTTCCGGGTTCGAGTCCCGGGTCGGGCCATAACAAGTATTGGGGTTTTCAGACAAGAAATTCAACAGTAAATAGGTACACTACAGGAAATAAATTTACCCTGTTTACATTTTTGTCATAAGTTTTATTTTGTTAAAAGTGCTACAATTTCTAGGTAGATATTCGCATTCAAAGCCGCAGGCTATAGCTAGCATTCAATACGGTAAGTAGAAACCATAAAAAAGTAAATGCTTGAGTCGTTATTACTATTACAAACTAGTTTAGCCGCCGGCGTCGCCCGCATAGGTCGACATTGCCCCCTCGTTTAATAACTTCGATGGGACAGACTATATAATTAACATGTTGCTTAGACTATGCGTAAAAACAAAATGGGCCCCCGTTTTAGGTACACGGTAAAACTTTGTAGACCATGTCGCAAAGATCAATTATGCTCATGGTTCAGTCAGGAAAATAAGCTACAATGTATGAATTAATTATAATCCCACAAATATAATTCCACAATTATAGTCCCACAAATTTATATGACCTGACTAGCTGAAGCTCGCGACTTCGTCCGCGTGGATGAAGGTCTCTCTTTGGATCTCGATTGCCGAACGAATTTTGAGACGCGCTTTTCGAGCTAGAGAGGTGAAAAAACATTTTGATAAAGATATTTGGATACCTAGTTGCTTAAATAATAGATAGATTGACAGAAAGTTCATTAGGTAAGGGCCCAAAATCATGCGAAGAACGTGCGAAGGATAGCTTAATTAATTATTATTGTATTAAGTATCTGAATGCAAATAAAGTACCTATCTGAATTTAAGCCGAAATAGGAGAAATGAAATGATAGTGTTTTTCAATCAGCTAGAGTTAGCTATAAGCTGATAATGGCAGTGGACAATCATTTTGGTGATGGCTGTTGGCGCCGAAAAATTCCACTTAAAACATTAAATCCGTTTCATTGACCAATTAGGATTACTGGCTTAAAACTAGGTAGGTAGGTACTTTACGAGAATTGACAATGTTTTAAATGTAAGTAAATAAGGATCAATTAACAATTATTATTTACTAGCGAATGCCCGCGACTTCGTCTGCGTGGTTTGAGGTTTTTTGGTTCCCGCGGGAACTCGTTAATTTTCCGGGATAATTATGTGCCTTATGTGCTATTCCAGACTATAATCTATCTCTGTGCCAAATTTCAGCCTGATCTGTTCAGCCGTTGGCGCGTGATTGAGTAACAAACATCAATACATCCATCCATACATACATCCATCCAAACTTTCACGTTTATAATATTAGTAAGATGACAGCGTCGCTTGTTTAAATAACTACGAAAAATAAAATAAAAACAAAAACTAAACAGGCATAAAAATTAGTTCCAATTTTGGCCACCGGGTCAGAAGTTTGTGGGACTATACCTACCTACTTTAGTGATTCATCCTTTTGGATTAAGACTTTCAATTTTGTAGTAATATATCGCTCACTATCTCTCTCTCATATCAATCAATGGCCGGCCCACTACTAGCACGAGTATCCTTTCGGAACGAGAGGGGTTTGGCCATCGTCCACTACGCTGGCAAAATGCGGATTGGCAGACTTGACACACCTCTGAGAACTTTATGAAGAACTCTCGGTCGTGCAGGTTTCCTCGCGATGATTTCCTTCACCGTTTGAAGCAAGATTAAGTTCCTAAACCCACCACCCACCACCACTACAGCCTATTTACGTCCCACTGCTGGACACAGGCCTCCACTCTCATAGTAGAGAGGGAATTAGAGCTTAGACCCACCACGCTGCTCCATAGCGGGTTGGCGGGCTTTAACGACTATTATCATGTTAGTGATAATAACCGGGACCGACGGCTTAACGTGCTCTCCGAGGCACGGGGGTGAAACACCGCCAACTTCTAACTCCGGGCTGGCACTGAGAATTTCTGAATTGAAAAACCCAATACCAATTTTCGTGATCCGCAGTCGACTATGCTAACCGCTAGACCAACGAGGCAGTTAGTTCCTAAAACGCATACCTATAATTCGAAAAGTTGGAGGTGCATGCCCGGGGATGGAACCCGCGACCCCTTATGGAAGTCAGGTGTCTTAGTCAAATAGTATATACTTATGTGGCAATTCAAGGGCTAACCCCTGAGGGGGATCCAGTGCCGCTGAGTTAAAAAGGTGACCAAATTAAATAAACTCCTCAATATGGATGACGCCCACGACGCCTATGTCAAAAAGTCAATTATTTCTTACTGGTTATTAAATAGAGGGTCTTCCAAAAGACCTAAAATTCACATCCTTGATTAGTTTTAAGTTCGATAACCATTTTAAGTTTTAAGCTACTTACAGATTAAAGAAAAAACTGCGTTTTAAATAATTAGTAAGATACATAACTACCTATGTACATATTTCATACAAACTTCCATGAACGTAATGATTATTTTTGTATGTCATCATCCATATTATGACAGGTAACCAAACCTATATACTTGCAGTTTCCCAAAAGTTACCCATAGTCATCGATGTTAAAGTACCTAGGTACCTTTTATAAGAACCGATGATATCTCAAACTCAAATCTTTTTTATTCCAGTAGGTAGATTTTTACTATAGTGCTTTTGAATCATCGAGTGCTGAATCTACCACTGGTTCGGAATACTATTATAATGTGAATCTACCTATGTTACGTGAATTGTCAATTTTGTCATTGATACGCATTGCCTTATTCCCCCCCCCCCCTTATTCCACCTCCCCCCACCCTCCCCTTATTATCCCCACCATACCCCCACCGTCAAAAGCGATGTGATTAGAACTTTGAAGCAACAGAATAGCCCGAAAACACAACAACTAATTACCGTTATTATAAATCCTTATGAATACGGGAGCCGATCGGGCTGTAACGGGCCATTAGGGCTAGCCGCGGGCCAAAAGACAATCCAGCCGAGTTTATTTGAGAATATTTTTCCTAATTAAACGCTGGAAATAAGAGTAAGAATGCTTTATCGGTGGCATCGACCCGCTTTGTGCGGCCCACCGGGTTGGACGCCGGTAATTAACTAAAATCGGCGCGGTTCGCATTCGCAACAAACAAAAAATGCAATAAGGTTCGCGTAGGTTTAAAAATGCGACTGTTTTGCTGTTCTTTGTATCCTATTTTTGGATGCATCCAGTAAACTTAGCCTTTGACTGCGATCTCACCTGGGAAATATTGATGTGGTATTAGATGAAAGCGGGCTAGCCTGTTACGGGTGTGGCTGTTATATTAAACACATACCCCTAGCAAGTTAGCCCGCTTCCGTCTTAGATCTCCCGGTAAAATCAGTCAGTGTTAATAAATTGCGACTGTTTTGCTGCTCTTTGTATCCTATTTTTGGATGCATCCACTGAACTAAGCCTGCGATCTCACCTGATAAGTAATGATGCAATGTAGGCAGTTATATTAAACGCTTAGCCCTAGCAAGTTAGCCCACTTCCATCTTAGAATACATCATCTCACCTGGGCGGTTTAATGTAAAAATGACAGTTTTATGTCATGCAAATAAATCTAAAACACGAACGTCAACAATATAAAAACAATGCAGACTGAGCAACGGTGGTATTTATTTTTATTTTATCCTATATTTAACACATACCCCTTGTATGTTAACTCGCTTCCATTTTAGACTGCATCATCACTTACTCTGGTGAGATAGCACTCAATACCTACTTAACTCGTAGTGGAATATAAAAAAGAAACCTATTAAGTATGGAATAGAATGGAATACTTACCTAATAATTATGAGAAAATAAACTATTCATTAATAAAAACATCAGCTGGCGTTGGACGAGATCTCAATTGTTTATTTATCAACACATCCTATATAGAGTACAGTGTAGAGTTGCGGACCCTATAATAACGTGGTTCTACCATAGACTAAGTAAGCCAGTAAATCAGTCTTACAATCGCCAATTAAAAAACAATAAAAAAATAATTATCCAATACACAGTCCGCGATCAATGCCATAAACGTATAGACATCTAACCGCGGTAATAACAATGCCAGCGGTTTTATAATGCGGCTAATTATAGGTGAGATAATTATAATTACACCGAACGTCTGTTGTGTAATAAGTAATTAACAATTCATAAAGTGGTTGTTCTTATACGACGCTCCGGGTGTGAATTGGTAAAGAACTTGTTACCGCACGCATGATAATTTCGGTATCAAGCTCGGAATATGTGTCCGTTGCTTAGATAACGCGACTCGTCTTAATTAGGTACAGCGTATCAATTATTATTCATTTGTAACTGTACTATTATTTTGACGACCTCTCTCCCTAGCGCAGTGGTGAGCGCTGTTGTCATATAGTGGGTGGTCCCGGGTTTGATTCCTAGCAGGGTAAATTTGGGAATTTGTAATTTCTGCATTTTCTCCAGACTGGTGGAGACTGGGAGGCTTCGGCTTTGTCTAGTAAGTACCCTACCGGCAAAGACGTACCGGCCGCCACCGGTAAGGTACGATGCCGCATAGAAACGGATAAGGGGTGTGGGCACGAAATAGGTAATAGTAGATACAGGTATGGGTTTAATATAACTGCTGTATCACTAAAAGGTTAGCCCGCTACCATCTTAGACGGCATCAACATTTGCTATCAGCTAACTTAGTGGATACAAAAAAATGAAAGCCACTGACATATTTTTTGAAGTAAAAACTTCTTTAGGCGCGTTAAGCACTTTTTGGTAGGGGGTAAAAATTTAGATTGGCGACTCACGTGATCGACTTGCTCGCGAACATATAAATATACTCCATCCGAAATTAAACTTTAATGCCTTATGTTAAGGTTTAATTTGAAATGAAATTTGAAAAAAATAAAATAAAATTTAAAGAAAATTAATTTAAAAAAAAATATGTTCGTTTTAATTTCTATCGGCAGTCCCTATGACTGCCAATTTTTTTTATCCATTGAAGGTTTGCTATGAAATAAAAATAACGCGATTTAATAGCAAACCTTTAATGCATAAAAATATATCTCTATTAGTGGCTTTCAATTTTTGATAGTCATTGAGTTGGAGATTAGGGGGGGCCGTCGCGGAAATCAAAAGTCCTTAATCCACGCAGACAAACTTAGGATTTAAAGCGGGCTTAAGTGTGGGCCGATGGGAGTTCACCTAACTGCTCTTAGTCGAGTCTTATGCGGAAGAACCAGCTGGCAACTCACCGCATTATTATCTCAAGAAAACTCCTACCATTATTTTGTCAAGGAGTTACGACCCTCAGGAACAAGGTATAAACTCAGAGAGAGAGATAGGCATTTCACTTTGAGAATGACGATTGTAACATATGATTTGTAATTATGTTACCAACTTACCTCACTTTAACACGTCCTAACACTTGGTAACACAGAACTAATAACATACAATTAATAAACTGGAAGGAACAGAGAAATATTTTTCAAAAGCTGTTTACAAGGTACACTTGCCAACACAATGTCTTCAGTAATTATTTCAAAACGGTTATTTTAAACGTGGCTAATTAGCGGTCTCGGGCCTTGCTTGATAGATCCCTATCGGTACTCGTCGGGTTATGAAATTCTAGATTGTAGGGGCCGATTTATAATTCACTTTGCGTTCTGGAGGTACCACGTATTAATATGGCGTCCCCTTAAGCTAAGCTACTTGTTGTAAGCTTGTTTTACTCTAAACTTGGTTCAAAAATGGCCCAAAATGATACAAAGAGTGCGGGAAGGACAGATTTATTCGCTGTAGTGTACGGGTAAAGAAATGAAAATGAAGCAATGTTGGCAGCAACGGAAGAGGTTATTCGGTTCCCGCGAAAACTCTAAAAAGTAGCCTTCTTATGTGTTATTCCAGACTATGATCTGTCTCTGTGCCAAATTGCATCCAGATCCGTTCAGCCGTTCTTGCGTGATTGAGTAAAAAACCTCAATCCATACATCCATCCATCCACCCAAACTTTCGCATTTATAATATTACTAGCTTCTGCCCGCGGCTTCGCCCGCGTGGCCTACAAGAACCAAATGTCATTTTTTTCAGAAACAAACATCATAAGCGTTCTCACTCCCTCTCAATTGTATGTAATATACAAACTGACAATATCTCAAACAAAGCAATAAGCACGAAGTTCTAAGTTCTATAACTAAACTAATCTCTGGAATGAGAGTAGTACGGTTTTAATTCACCAAAGCTTTGTAGAGGAGCGAGTACTGAGATGCGTACTTGACATCTTTACCATCAGAAGAAAAGCTAATCGACATTCCAGCTTTTACCAGCAAAAATGTCATAATACAAACTTTCAACCCCTATTTTACCCTTTGGGAGGTGAAATTTCGAGAAACCCTTTCTTAGTGCAAACCTACTCTTCACAAAAAACACACCCTACAAATTTCATGTCTATAAGACCAGCGGTTTAGGCTGTGCGTTGATATATAAGTCAGGACTTCATCCGCGTGGTTTAAGCTTTTTTCCCCACAGGCACTCCTTGATTTTCCGGTATAAAAAGTAGCCTTTATCACTCTTCAGGTCCTTAACTATACCCATGCAAAAAATCTCGTTGATCCGTTGCTGCGTGATTGAAGGACAAACTCTCTATTTAACGTCCTTGGGGATCAAATTTTCAAAAATGGTGAAAAATATACTTCTTCATATTTAACCGAATGCTCAAATACCAACTTCCATGGCTTTGACTTGAAAAATGAATGACTTTCATACCAACTTTCAACCCCTATTTTACCTCTTTGGGGGTGGAATTTTAAAAGCTGTGACACACGTACTTATTTTTTTTACCGATAGCCGAAATTCCAAGTTTCGTTGATATAAATTGAAAAAATCTTGAGAAATGGAGGACTTTCATGCAATTTTTCATCCCCTATTTCACGCCTTTGGGGGTCGAATTTTCAAATTGGTGGAACACGTACTTCTTCAGATTTAACCAAAAGCCCAAATGCTAAGTTTCATGGCTATAACTTGAGAAATGAAGGACCCTTTGGGGGTGGAATTTTGAAAAACTGTTGGTCTGTTGGTCACATACGTACTTCTTTATTTTTTAACGAAAGCTAAAATACTCAGTTTTGTTGATATTACTTGAGAAATATCTTGAGAAATGATGGACTTTTACACAAACTTTCATCCCCCAGTTCACCCCTTTGGGGGTCGAATTTTCAAAAATGGTGAAACACGTACCTCTTCATATCTAACTGAAAGCCCAAATGCTAAGTTTAATGACTATAATTTGAAAAATGAAGGTCTTTCATACAGACTTTCAACCCCTATTACACCCCTTCGGGGGTGGAATTTTGAAAGCTGTGACACAGATACTTCTTTTTCTTCGTTAATATGACTTGAAAAATATCTTGAGAAATGAAGGACTTTCATACAAAATTTCACCCCCTGTTTCACCCCTTTAGGGGTGGAATTTTGAAAAACTGTGAAACACATATTTCTTTATTTTAAACCGTTAGCTTAAATACCAAGTTTCATGGCTATAACTTGAGAAATGTAGGACTCTCATATTAACTTTCAACGCTTATTTTACCCCTTTGGGGGTGGAATTTTGAAAAACTGTTGGTCTGTTGGTCACATACGTACTTCTCTATTTTTTAACGAAAGCTAAAATACTCAGTTTTGTTGATATTACTTGAGAAATATCTTGAGAAATTATGGGCTTTTACACAAACTTTCATCCCCCAGTTCACCCCTTTGGGGGTCGAATTTTCAAAAATGGTGAAACACGTACCTCTTCATATCTAACTGAAAGCCCAAATGCTAAGTTTAATGACTATAACTTGAAAAATGAAGGTCTTTCATACTAACTTTCAACCCCTATTACACCCCTTCGGGGGTGGAATTTTAAAAGCTGTGACACAGATACTTCTTTTTCTTCGTTAATATGACTTGAAAAATATCTTAAGAAATGAAGGACTTTCATACAAACTTTCACCCCCTGCTTCACCCCTTTAGGGGTGGAATTTTTAAAAACTGTGAAACACGTATTTCTTTATTTTAAACCGTTAGCTTAAGTTCTTATCTTGAGAAATGATGGACTTTTACACAAACTTTCATCCCCCAGTTCACCCCTTTGGGGGTCGAATTTTCAAAAATGGTGAAACACGTACCTCTTCATATCTAACTGAAAGCCCAAATGCTAAGTTTAATGACTATAACTTGAAAAATGAAGGTCTTTCATACAAACTTTCAACCCCTATTACACCCCTTCGGGGGTGGAATTTTGAAAGCTGTGACACAGATACTTCTTTTTCTTCGTTAATATGACTTGAAAAATATCTTGAGAAATGAAGGACTTTCATACAAAATTTCACCCCCTGTTTCACCCCTTTAGGGGTGGAATTTTGAAAAACTGTGAAACACATATTTCTTTATTTTAAACCGTTAGCTTAAATACCAAGTTTCATGGCTATAACTTGAGAAATGTAGGACTCTCATATTAACTTTCAACGCTTATTTTACCCCTTTGGGGGTGGAATTTTGAAAAACTGTTGGTCTGTTGGTCACATACGTACTTCTCTATTTTTTAACGAAAGCTAAAATACTCAGTTTTGTTGATATTACTTGAGAAATATCTTGAGAAATTATGGGCTTTTACACAAACTTTCATCCCCCAGTTCACCCCTTTGGGGGTCGAATTTTCAAAAATGGTGAAACACGTACCTCTTCATATCTAACTGAAAGCCCAAATGCTAAGTTTAATGACTATAACTTGAAAAATGAAGGTCTTTCATACTAACTTTCAACCCCTATTACACCCCTTCGGGGGTGGAATTTTAAAAGCTGTGACACAGATACTTCTTTTTCTTCGTTAATATGACTTGAAAAATATCTTAAGAAATGAAGGACTTTCATACAAACTTTCACCCCCTGTTTCACCCCTTTAGGGGTGGAATTTTTTAAAACTGTGAAACACGTATTTCTTTATTTTAAACCGTTAGCTTAAATACCAAGTTTCATGGATATAACTTGAAAGATGACGGACTTTCATACAAACTTTCACCCCCTATTTCACCCCCTTAGGGGTGCAATATTGAAAAATTGTAAATCACTTATTTCTGCATATCTAACTGAAAGCCCAAATGATAAGTTTCATGGCTTTAGCTTGAGAAATGAAGGACTTTCACACAAACTTTCAACCCCTATTTTACCCCTTTGGGGGTGAAATTTTGAAAAACTGTGACACACGTACTTCTTTATTTATTACCTAAAGCCAAAATACCAAGTTTCATGGATATAACTTGAGAAATGACGGAGTTTCATACAAACTTTCACCCCCTATTTCACCCCCTTAGGGGTGGAATTTTGAAAAATCCTTTCTTAGTGTGCGCGTACGTCATAAAAGTAACCTACTGTCAAAATTTCAAGTTTTTAGGCCCAGTGGTTTAGGCTGTGCGTTGATATATAAGTCAGTCAGGACTTTGAATTTTATATATATTATACTAACTGAAAGCCCAAATGCTAAGTTTAATGACTATAACTTGAAAAATGAAGGTCTTTCATACTAACTTTCAACCCCTATTACACCCCTTCGGGGGTGGAATTTTAAAAGCTGTGACACAGATACTTCTTTTTCTTCGTTAATATGACTTGAAAAATATCTTAAGAAATGAAGGACTTTCATACAAACTTTCACCCCCTGTTTCACCCCTTTAGGGGTGGAATTTTTAAAAACTGTGAAACACGTATTTCTTTATTTTAAACCGTTAGCTTAAATACCAAGTTTCATGGATATAACTTGAAAGATGACGGACTTTCATACAAACTTTCACCCCCTATTTCACCCCCTTAGGGGTGCAATATTGAAAAATTGTAAATCACTTATTTCTGCATATCTAACTGAAAGCCCAAATGATAAGTTTCATGGCTTTAGCTTGAGAAATGAAGGACTTTCACACAAACTTTCCACCCCTATTTTACCCCTTTGGGGGTGAAATTTTGAAAAACTGTGACACACGTACTTCTTTATTTATTACCTAAAGCCAAAATACCAAGTTTCATGGATATAACTTGAGAAATGACGGAGTTTCATACAAACTTTCACCCCCTATTTCACCCCCTTAGGGGTGGAATTTTGAAAAATCCTTTCTTAGTGTGCGCGTACGTCATAAAAGTAACCTACTGTCAAAATTTCAAGTTTTTAGGCCCAGTGGTTTAGGCTGTGCGTTGATATATAAGTCAGTCAGGACTTTGAATTTTATATATATTATAGATTATAGAATAGATGGTATGGATTTTGAAGTCATCAAGTTAACCTTGGTAGCCCTGAGTATAGTATCCAAACTATCGCATTTATAATTTATTTTAACGTTTAAACTATCGTGAGAGATATTCATTATAAATATACATTACAAACCGGATACACTCACATTACCATACCGCATTTATAATATTGGTATAGACTATAGATTTCGTCTCTAAGAAATCAGGCATCTGAATACCAAAAAAGAAAAGGTATACCAAGGTACAAACGCAACATAGCTATACTTAACTATTATACTATATTATATAGCAAAAAAAGCATTTTAAATATAAATCCATTGATACAACGAACGTCGCAAGTGTACAAGTGTACGCAAGACATTCCCGTCAGTCGCAGTCGCTATCACTCATCAATCTCGACAGCGACGATAGCGGTGACCATCCTATTCAAATTAGTGTCTTCGTCTGACACACCTCCCGCGACCTTGCTAACCCCTCGTTTGTCTATGATTCAACAGTTTCAGCTATTACTAAAGGTAAGTATAAGATAATGCCCGCGATATCGTCCGCGTTTTTTGAAAACTCCCGTGGGAAATTCTTTCGAAAGATTCTCTATTGATTAATCATTGAAAATTATTTTTACACAATAAATATTCTAATTGTAATTATTAAACAGTAAAGTAATTGGTAAGTAATTGCATAGAAAAAAAACTTTTTCGAGTGCTTTTGGATCGTCTTGTGGATCTACCACTGGTTCGGAATTAATATGAGTCCGTAGTTAAGCTTAAGATATATCTAGTCAAACCCACGCTCTTTTACTTTTGTTGACCTGGACTATTATACTATCAATAATGTCTGTCTGTCTGCTACGCTTTCATAGCTCATCTGTTCTACCGATTTTGACGAGATTTGGTACGGATAAACTAATTAGCATCCCGAGGATAAATTTATAGGCTAGCGCTTGGCTGCAATCAGACTTGCATGCAAGAGGTGATGCAGCCTAAGGTGGAGCGCGCTTGCCTAGAAGATGCCTATTCACTCTTGATTTAAAGGCTACTAAGTTAGGAATATATTTAGGCTACATTTCATCGCGGAAAATAAGGGAACTCGATCTTGAGAAGCCTATATTTTGTTATAGACTTGAATGATTTATTTTACTCCACTACAAGTTAGCAGAGAGACTGCAATCTCACCTGATGGTAAGTTATGATAAATCCTAAATATCCTAAAGAGGATAAAGTCACGGGCACCGTCTTGTTTTTAATATAACTTACCAACATTATTATAGCTTAGCTAAACCGCTATGCTATAGGTCCAGAAAATTTATATTTCTATGTAGGTTTTCTGTATAATATACCTACCCCTCATGGAATTAATAGGTAGGTACAAGTATATAACCCATTACTGCCATGGTAGGTATGCCGACATTGCATTTAAAAACCTTACTAGTGGATTTTACTAGAGGAGTTTTTTAAATTCCCACTTATTCACACTCCCACCAAGGAATTCCTTAAATTTCCGGGATAAAAGTAGCCTAATGTCATTCTACAGGTCCTCAACAGTACTATACCCATGCAAATATTATACCCACGTCGTTCCGTCGCTATGTTGCGGTCTGCGGAGAACAAACCAACAAACAAACACTTTCGCATTCATAATAATAGTATGCCTCACTTAAATTAATTAATAAATTAAGAGCAAAAAAATTAATTCTTACAAGGAATTTCAGAAATTCGACCCGACCAATGTCGGCATGGATTGTCTAGTTAACAAAATCCATACTATACTAGTGGTTCGCCCCAAACTGAGACCTCGCGGCGCCATCTATTGACATAAATGTGAAGTTCTGTTAAAAATACTGACGCTCATTAAAAATTAAATAATTTCGTAAAATATTTATCTTATTTTAGTATTTGTTGTTCAAGTACGGGATATAATTGAAATAATTGATCAAGTTTCAGGCTCATCCTTTCAAAAAATTTAGAGTTCTGAGGTCATCTTTGGACGTTAGAAAATCACCACTTTGAAAGCCCCCCATTTCGTCAATTTTGGGGGAAAAATTAAAAAAAAATATTTTCCGACTCTATTCCTAATTATCTTTAAAATGATATACCGCAACCTTATGTAACTTAATAAAAAATATTTTACTTCGCATTCGCTTCTATGAGAGCCCCCCTGAAATAAAGATTTTTATTATTTTTTAAGCCATATTCGGCGGGAGGCCATTGGTTTACATACCTATTATATTTAAAGCTGAAGTAATTGCGTTCAGTAATTCAGAAGTTATAATGCTCTGACAGACGGACGGACGGACGGACGGACGGACAAGTGCCAATTCACCCAAGTAGACTCAGAGACCTTCGCTTCGCTCGGTCAATTACTAATGCGAAAGTGTGGCTGTTTGTTTATCTGCTACCACTAAAATAAGAAAAAGTAACTTATTAACTAGCAAAAACAAAAAAGACCGTTAAGTTAATACAGAAAATATTGTAACAAGAGGGCAAGCTGCGCTTAGTGTTGTTGACAGCAAAACCACAGAATACGTAATAGTAGTAAGCAAAACATTTATTAGTGACCTGTAAAAATGAAAAAGTAATACAAAGTCGCGGGCAGCTCGTCAGCTAGTAGGTACTAAATAAAAATAAAACAAAGAATGCCTAAATTAAATGAATAATGACGAATCCTTAATATACTCAGGAAATAAATCATTTCAATAAAATCTAATATGTTTGTTTTTATCTCTCTTTCTCGTAGTCTACACACAAATACGACCATTGACTTTAGAGAGTTGTTAAAAGGACAAAATATCTAATCCAACCCTTCACAGCGCCGTGTTCTTTTTAGCGGACATTTTATTTGCTCGATTTACACTGCCCATAAATCTAACAATAGGTACGGGTACGGCGCGTTCGGCCAGGCTCGCCACGAGCGGCGGGCTACATCGGACATTATTCTCAAGTGTTAACTAGCTGATATTTCAACGATACGAATGAAAGTACCACCACGGCGAATGTAATGCTACAACTGTTTGCGTTTCTCGAATTTTTGCACGCCGTTTTAGTGTATTTTACGTTTCTGCCTCGTCAAGTTTTAGCTAGCTAGTAGCACCTAGCTCATATTTCAATGATACGATAATACGAATGAAGTATGAACGCATAGAAGTATAGTCCGACCAACACAGACCAACATATCGGGCGTGGTGGCCAAAATTGGAACTAATTTTGAACTATACTATTCGCTCATCATTGGGTCAACGATGTTTAATATGTACCTACCACGGCGAAATGAAATGTTACAACTGTTTGCGTTTTTCGAATTTTTATGTGCCGTTTTACTGTATTTAACGATTCTATTATATTGGACAGAAGCAGGAATTTCTGCCTCTTCAAGGGTCTAGCTGATATTTCAATGATACGAATGGATGTACCACCACCAAATGCCAAATGAAATCCTATTTATAACTTTTTTTATTTCTACAATGTTCATGCGCCGTTTTTATGTATTTTACGTTTCTGCCTGTGTAAAATAGCGTTTCTCAAGTTTTCACGTGAAGTTTCTGGCCCGTATAAATAAACAGAGAACAGCTGAGGACTGTGGATAAAACCATATTTTAATTTTGTTCCTAACATAATAAATAATCTAAACTTCGCAGACTATAACTGCTATCGTAGATAATAAATCTTTAATCTGAGATTGCGTACTATGGTCAAATGCTACAGCCAATATAATATAACTTCTTCAATCTATTAAACTCTATTCTATTCTAATTTCTGATAGTAGGTAATACAAAAGTATTACCTTATTAGCTATGGCAGTAATTCCTATGTATGAATTGAAACAATTAACTATTAGATACCTACTTACTAAATCCCTCTTTAGCTTTACTTCAACCAGTTTCAATTATAATGTATTCGCAAAAACAAAAGCAGTAAATGAAAAAGCCCTCGGTGTCATGTTAACTATGTTGCTATCAAAGTAATTTGTTTTCTACACATATTTACGAAATAACGATAGCTGTGTAAAACACTACAAACTACCGTAATGTATGTAACTATGTTATACATAATGTCAAATTTGTATAAGCAGTTTTGTCTACAGACAATAATGCTTGTTGTCGCGCACTTTGTTCTTGTAGTACTTTATTAACGGAAGGTCATGAGTACGACAGACAGACATATATTTTATTACAATTTAATGTAAAAGAGAAATTTTGATCAAGAAAATAACAATTGACAGAAAATATAAATTGAAAATAGTAGGTATAGTGTTTCATCCTGCGGCACACTTTATATTGTTTATAAGCTGCATTGAAAGTGCGAGTTTCAATGCCTGTTGATCCATCCGAAATTAGTCAATTTCAGACTAAAGAATAAAGTTTCATTCTTTAAAAACCTTGATTACGAAAATACTGAAGATGAGCTTTTATTATTTTCTAAAAAATTCCTAATTTTCCAAGTATACTATAATATACCATACTTACCAATAAATCCTCTCTGCGTCTAGTAAATAAATATAAGGTGTATTTACTAGGAACATGCAGTTGAAAGGTAACCGGCATAAAAGGTGGAAAATGAAAAACTGTTTAAATCTAAAAAAAGAAGCATGCATACGTATAATAGTGAGAAATAGCAGATGAAAACGACGAGATTATACCTACCCTATATATAATATTATATCTGAAATAACCTTGTAGCATGACTCAAAAAAGTCCTGAACTTTACAATGAAATCAGAAAAGGGCAGGACACAGGAATATACAACGAAAACATACATAACAATGATCGATGGAATCAAAAAATTATTCGATTTCGAAACCCTCAAATTGGCAGTCATAAATAAGTATAAAGTATACGACAAAAAGTCACTATGCGCTATGAATTAAGTTCTTAATAGGCACCTCGAATATATTTAAGGTCGAGTGATTTGTCGCTGATATCGACTCGAAAAACGCTCGCTCGTGACATGGGACTAAGGCTCAGGCAAACAAAATGCTTACTATGAGCGTTTTGTAAGTAAAATATTATTCACCATTTATGAATATCACTTATTAGGTACTTGTCTTCATATTTTACATTTCATCACTGCACTAACTTTCTTTCTGTCTTTCTTAAATGCTTATTAATATTAATCAGAGTCGTACATTTAGGATTACAAATTTTAAAGCTGAATTGATATCAATTGGTTAAACGGCAAAGGCAAAAAACATCGTGACGAAACCTGTGTACACGAGAGTTTTCTTTTTTTTATCCACCACAAGTTTAGCCCTTGACTGCGATCTCACCTGATGGTAAGTGATGATGCAGTCTAAGATGGTAGCGGGCTCACCTGTTGGGGCATGGGTATTTGTATTAAACCCATACCCCTTCAGTTTCTACACGGCATCGTACCGGGACGCTAAATCGCTTGGCGGCGCGTCTTTGCCGGTAGGGTGGTAACTAGCCACGGCCGTAGCCTCCCACCAGGCCAGTTCTTCATAATGTTTTCTAAGGTGTGTGAAGTCTGCCAATCCGTACTTAGCCAGCGTTGTGGACACTGGCTAAAACCCTTCTCATTCTGAGAGAAGTCTCACACTCAGTGGAAAGCCAGAAATGGGTTGAAGTTATGATAATGAGGTAAATAGATACTTCCGCAAACAGCTCTCTGTTTGGCAGTGAGCTCAAGCACTCGGCGCGCCGTCCGTCGACTTCTTATGAATAAATTACTACAGCGGACTCGGCAGGTGGAATGACCTGACACAAAATATTTTGATGGAATTGTTTTAATTGCCCTCTATCTCGATCGACTATCGCCGCGTTTTGAAAATATGAATTTATTTTATCAAACATTCACACCATCGTCGCATTCGATTATAAAATCGATCTTTATATCGATTAGAAAACAAATATCCGGACTCGGGCCGATTAATTGTTTCTCGATTGGTAATAAATTATATTTGTATTGAATGTTTAATTAAACTGTTGTTACTTATATTTGTATGCTTTATCTCATAAGGTAATCTTTTGAGTGCGTACCAAAGAGTGGATTAGATTATTTAAAGAGATTCCCATTATAAGTTTTTAATATTAGGTAACCTTCAAAGCACCAGTATATAAGCATTGAAAAATGGTTGGCACAAAATTTATTTTTTACCGCTCATGCTCTAAAAAGATTTCATTAGCGTATGCGGACTAGAGTTAGCATTCAGGGTCTAGGTATTAAAGTATTTTTCTAATAATTGCCGTACTATCCTCATATCGGTATGCGTGATATCCTTATTCGGTTATCCAAAATTTTTAGTCTATGGTTACTATCAACAGCCATAAAAATGTTTAGTTGAATGTCAATGTTACCCATCGTATCCTACCATTATCCTACAGATCTATGTCTATGATACTACTGTATTTTTTTAAATTCCTGCTTGATAACAATACGGAGAAAAATAAAGTTGTTATTGCGGTTTGCCGCGAAATCTAAGATTTTTTTGTTTAAATTAATTAATTAACTAATTAAATTTAATTAATTTAATTAATTAATTATTTTACATTTATTTAAATGGATGATAATTAATCCATTTCAAATTTCGATGCACAATACGTAATACAAGGTGAAGGCAGGTAAAGTGAACGTGACTATTTATTTGTAATATATCATCAAGTAAAAATAAAATAAGTATTTTCTCGCCATCGAAGTGAAAAGTAGAGTGTTTACCACGGGACTGAAAGCCATTCTTTTCTCATTCAAGCGCTCGGCAAGCTAAACATCTCGGTCCCTTAATGAACAATGTACTATTATTAAAATTGAAAAATTTTGAATTGAATTGAAGGGTAGGTAAATTTGACTGAATTTACGGAACTAAATTATGTTTTATATACAATGTATGAATCCAACTAATGCTGACAAGGATTATTTATTTTATTAGGTAGATATAGTAGGTACCTACCTAATAAAATGAATTTGAAATTTTGATGGAACACTAGACTGTTGATAAAAAAATTGAATTCAGTGTAAAAAAGCAGGTACTTTGACTGTTGTCTATGATTTATCAAGCATTCATACTTTGTTAAAATGATGACCCTCCAATTAGAGTATACGTCAGGATTGCCTGGCTGGATATGCAACGGCTTTCCAGTCTGGAAACATCTCAATTTCACATATTCATACGAATATAGTATTTAATCCATTCATTCATTTTATCTTTTAAGCAAGCACGCTCATACCAAAAGCTCATTATTGCTTTCCATTATGATTTTCGCAAGCCGAGGATGCTCATTCAACGCTGGATTGATAACTACTATGAACTATTCTGTTTTCTTTGTTCTTTGATCTGTCATTGTCATTTCATGACAGATTTTCATTTATATCTGAGTAATGTATAACTATATTCCCTTTTCCCTCAAATTAAAACTATAATTAAGACTTATAGTTATGATTCAACTTGTGCTAAAAAAATATCCATCAAACAGCCCAAACTCTAAAGGATGAATTTGAGAGTACGACCTCCTGGATACTTTTTTTGCATCCACTACAAGTTAGCTCTTGACTGCAATCTCACCTGTAAGTGATGATGCAGTCTAAGATGGTAGAGGTCTAACCTGTTACGCTTATGGCAGTTTTATTAAACCCATACCCCTAATCGGTTTCTATACCGCATCATACCGGAACGCTAAATCGCTTGGCGGCATGTCTTTGCCGGTAGGGTAGCCACGGACGAAGCCTCCCACCAGGCAAACAATACCAGTACAATTTTTAACCCTTGAGCAATCACATTTTTTATAGATAATGGCGATAGAACTCTCTCAATAGAAATGACATTCTGAACCCGTAGAAGATTCTCTTAACGATTCAGAAACTCTTGTAAAATTTCGTTTGAACAAAAACATTTGGGTTTGTATCAAAATTGTTGTTCCCTTAGAGCTGGCCATAACAGTAAGTCATTCGATTTAAGTCATACTTCTTCATTCTTAAGGATCGATCTTATTGCCGATAAGTCGGGGTAGGGCTCCTTCTAGAATTACAAAATCCTTCTAGAATCGAAGAGATTGCACAAAATACGGTCATTAAAAAAATATTTACTCAAATAAACTTTTATGGTTATAAGCACTTGCAGCTTTTGACTTGTAAAAGTTTATTTGAATAAAAAAACATTTGAATTTGACTCATCACAAATTATCAATTTGACAACGGTTAGCCCCATTGACTGGTCGTAGGTAGTAGT
The DNA here is from genome assembly GCA_923060345.2 of Erebia aethiops. Lineage (NCBI taxonomy): Eukaryota > Metazoa > Arthropoda > Insecta > Lepidoptera > Nymphalidae > Erebia > Erebia aethiops. The sequence goes on along the minus strand of OV281079.1, from coordinate 19,201,717 downwards.
GGATGAATGGTCGAAGGTTAGCGCATTTATTTAAAATAGAACAACAGCGCTGGACAGCCAGGCTGATCCTTTGCGCAAAAAATGAGCCAGCCCTTCTGTCACCAGATGAGGAAATTACCGCGGTGAAATATCTCGCAAAATTTTTTTGGCACTAAGACTCCTGACAGCCCCAGGGTCTCCACGGCAAACGGAACAAATACATATGTAGGTAATTCTCTATGAGAGAGCCATACCTACTTCCACCGCTTGCCGGTTTCAGCCTTTTCAGCTGGTTCCCTGATATGACACGAGGCCAATGTATCTGCGCATGTTGCGACGCATGTTAATATTAACTAAGCATATAATATATTATATAATACTAGATGATGCCCGCGACTTCGTCCGCGTGGTTTAAGTGTTTTGTATTCCCCGGGGATCCCCTTAATTTTCCGGGATTAAAAGTCTGTGTCCTTACTCCTACCACGTGATACTTACAACCTATCGATTCGTGATCGGTTGAAAAGATGGCCCAACATTTTTTCTTAAAACCCAAAATTTAAACATTTGGGTTTTAAGAAAAAATGGCCTGAGGCAAATCTGTGACCATTTCTAACCGACTTCCAAAAAAGGAAGAGGTTCTCAATTCGGTGCATATCTTTTTATGGACTGCATTTTCACAGTATAAACATAAAAAAAGCTTTTTTTCATAAGTCAATCTACATCATATACCTACATTGCTATACCTACTACGATTGGCGGGTATTGTTTACAATATTGTCACGCGTGGAGTCGATACGCCATGTATTGTGAATGTAACATGTTCCAATTTGTTTTATTATAATAGGTAGTTATGTTTGTTTGACGATACTTTCAAAAAATGCTTGTTTTATCAAAGGAAAATATTATGGAATAAAACATGAAGTCGGTTAAAAAGGGCCCATGTTGGTCATTTTGTTTTTAAAATCCATACTGATATTATAAATGCAAAAGTGTGTCTGTCTGCTATGCTTACACTTCTTATCTGTTCAAGCCATTTTGGTGTTTGGTAGTGATGGTATCCGTAGGAAGGAGTGGACAAAGGCTACTTTCCCACGGAAATAAAAAAACCTTTATCCACGCGAAGTCGCGGGCATCTAGTAACTTATGAGTCGCCTACTTACATAATAATTTTGAGTTAATTTTTTTTTTTAATAAATCGGTGGTTGAGCGCTGGCTGTCGACTTGCGAGCGGCGCGGCTTGGCCTGCATTAATTAGGACACTCCGGAAGTCACTCGCGTGCTTCCAGCGATAGGCCTTTGAATTATTTATGCCCTTAATATTGTAATTATCATACACCAGGCTTATTATCGTTTGTTATTATATTAAATGTTTATAATAACCGCCGTCAAGAGGTGAGTAGCCGTCTGTCAGGTCGTTTGAGGTTGCTAAACGATCCTCGTCTTTCATCGATCAACATGCACGATAGCAGATCCTTCTACAGAATACCGACCGGTGTGTGTTTTAATGTTCCATCAAAATCTATCTAATATATTAGAGCTTAGGGTATATTATACATTACTCTACTTTTATTTCACTTCAATTCATGCTAATTTACGAGAAGTATACCACACCACAGAACATGAAAGTTACAAGCAGACTCCTATTTCTGTGCCGTAGACTAAATTAAAGTTAGTTATACTAATCTATACTCTATATTATATTAAAATTTATAAATGCGAAAGTTTGGATGGGTGTATGGAATATGGATGGATGTTTGTTATTCCATCACGCCATCTGGTTGAAATTTGGCACAATGATTTGGCAAATTATAGTCTGGAATAACACATAAGTTACTTTTTGTCCCGGAAAATTAAAGCCTAAGTCACTCGCTAGGTCCTCAACTAAACCCATGCAAAAAATCACGTTGATCCGTTGCTCTGTTGCGGCGTGATTGAAGGACAAACCAATAAACCAACAAAACAAACACACTTTCGCATTTATAATGTTAGTATGAAGTATGATAAGAAAATTCTTCTCGGTTGGAATGGCATTTTGAACGATCCTGTATATTCACTTGACGATTCAAAAGTACTTGACTAATGTAAAAGTTTATGTTAGTCATTTCAGTTTTGTTTTTTTTAAACCACTGATCACACATACGTCTTTAAAATTCAATCAGGCCACTTGCAAACATCCAGGGCCCAGTTTTCAGCTGTATCATATAAATCTGTAAAGATTGGATATCAACAGCTCTGCCACAAAAATAAGATGCCGTATGACACAGCAACCAGAGAGTTGAGCGTCAGTATAATAGTCTAATGATCAGGACATTAGAGTGATTATACGATTTACCTGATGCAGGCACCTAGTAAGACAGCAACTCAATAATTGAACAGTACTTACTCAATAATTTATTATGAGTTGAAGTGAATGTTATGTTTTCAAAAAATAAATGCAAGATATTTTCCACTGTGAGATTGACTTATCTTGAAGGATTTCTTAACATCATAATTGTCATTAATGATATCAATATAAGTAGTATTTTCTCACTTAATGGACAAAAATTACTTTTGCTCACTGCTTTTGAGCAAAGGCGTCATTTGAGCTAGTGAGGTGAAAAAGTAATTTCTCTAGGTACGATCCGGCTCACTGCAGCCTAATGAAGTCGCATCTTAGACATGCGCATATTGAATTAGATACAAAGTGTGGCATAATTAAGAGTGCATAATGATACACGCTTTTTCAAACACCCAGACGAAAACGCAAAGTGCTTTAAGTGCACTTACCGCATTTTTCCATTACCCCTAATGTTTTGTTTGTGTGAAAGTCGTGTGAAATTAACTCAGGTGGCTACTCGGACACACGTGTTTCAACCGTTTCGCCCGCATTTCATCGAAGGGCCGGTAATTTTTAATGTTATTCAATACTATACTCAGGGCTACCAAGGTTAACTTGATGACTTCAAAATCCATACCATCTATTCTATACTAATATTATAAATGGGAAAGTTTGGATGGATGGACGGATGGATTAATGTTTGTTACTTAATCACTCCAGAACGGGTGAACTGATCTGGATGTTTGATATGGCACAGAGATAAATTATTATAGACTGGAATAACACATAGACTACTATTTATCCCGGAAAATTAAAGAATTTTAGCGAGAACCAAAAATTCTTTATCCAAGCAGTCAAGACGACAAGGCTTATAGTGCTAAGAGACCATGAAAATGTAAAAAATTTTATGTAAATAAATTGATAAGAAAAATTTACGAAGTCGCGAGCATCGTCTGGTAGGTTAAGAGTAGGCCGACGATGGTTTGATAATGATTCATAGATAGAACGCAATAGACAATTTCATTTATTAGAACAGTGATTTAAGTATACATTTCTGACAGATACATTAGCTGAACTTTACACAACTATAGGATTTTATTGTGGAGAAAATTTTCTCGGAAAGTTATTTTAATATTTGGCAGCCCTAACCGAAATGCAGCTGCGATACACTTCAATGAATTTACGCTAAGAATAAACTTGCGCATCAAAATGCGAACTGAATTTTTAATTTAATATAGGAAAAGGTCAAATTACCAACGATTACATCAATGGCGGTGTATAAATTTAAAAAAAATATTACTGGTCAAGTACGCACTGTCGATCGTCGTGGTCGTCAGGACTCAGAAGACGCGTTCCGTAGTTACTAAAAACTTTGACGGCAATGATATTCCATACTTATATAAAAAAATTACGGTCATTATTTCATAGATAGTTGTTTTTTTGAAGAAAATATTTGAATTTATTTATTATGGTATGTATTAAAATAAACTAAAACTATGAAATACATTAACATCTAAATGAACACTACTAAAATTAAAAACTAAACATTGAAGATACGAGTATCATCCCGACTGCTGCAGTAAGGCAATGTGCCCGGAACGCTGGCTGCGTCACCCCGCTGAATAGCCAAGCTTAGGTATATATGTTGGCCGAGGTAACTGCCAGCTCTCCGGTCACGTAGTAAAAAGTTAGTTTTTTTCAAAAATTTTAATATTCCTCTGTGATTATAACAGGTTTCTATAACTGTGCTAACTGGCTAAGTTCCATAGACATAGTTCCATAGGCTTTTATAGCTGAGTAGACTAGCGCCCACCCCACGGTTTCGCGTGCAATTTTAAAAGACTATCCTTATTCTTTGTATTTGTCACCGTAAGATTGCAAAAACCGTTAGATTGTAATCTAATTAGCGAAAGAGTGTCAGTTTTAGAAATATTCATTGTATTTACGTTTTCTTGTCTCTTTCTTGTAGGTTAGGTTAGGGTGCGACATAAATAATCAGGTAGTGCCCGGCCTGCAGATGTAGGTTAGGTTAGGGTTCGACATAAATAACAAGGTAGTGCCCGGCCTTAGGTTTTATCGGGTTAATATACCTAACAGATTACAAACTACCGAAAAATAATGCGTTAAATTGTAATCTGTCGACTGTCTGTGTACATTACAAAGGGAACTTCAGTACAAATTTTCAGTTTTGTAGGCCCAAGAGTTTGGGCTGGGCGTTGATAAGTCAGTCAGTAAGTGCAGCCCATAGACGGTACGTCACGGGATTTTCGTGTGACGAATAGAATTAAGACTTTCTTAATAGTTTGCCAATAAAATTGAAATTTCAATGATATACAAAAACACTGTAGGCCCTAGCGGTATACTTTATAGGCATCGAAAAATCAATCAGAAATTACATAAATAACTTTATGTATTTTCTAATCGTCGCGGGAAAAATCCCCTGCCGTGCCGACCCGTCTATGGGCGCAAATGGCTTTTACATGCTGGACAGACTTGGACGGACTAGATGAAACTTTAACGGTTCTTTGTTTTACATAGGGAACCTTAAAAAAACTGCACTCGATCGCCGATAGACAATTTAAATTTATAGCAACAAATGACTGCCATGTATGGAAGAGGCATAAAAGAAATTAATGCTCAATAATTAACACTTGAGCCAGTACAACAGCAAATTAATAAACTAGTAATATGAGTGATTGATTGATTGATTAGATGTAAAAAACAGAAGCGCACGATGCAATGCATTTTTATACCTATTTGAAATAGATTAACTTGTTTGTATTGTAACATCTTTCTCTTCAACTATAATATTGGTAGGGTTCAGTAGTAAAATCATTAAATCTTATTTATAGGTTTGACTTTCGTTCATTAAATGTCTTAGTTTTCGTCCATCGCTTAAATCCATATTGTTTTTGTATCGTTGACGTTCGTGTTTTAGAATTATAATCATTATTTTAAGGAAGTTAAGGTACTTGACATAAAACTGACATTTTGAAATAATATTAAGCGATAGTAGTAACCCCCCAGTTCTTGTCTTGCTGATTGAATTTGTTACCGGAAATGTATGAAATCTTAATAATAAAGAGGATCTCAAAATTGGCAGAATATTAATAAATTGACAGACTGAATAATTAATAATTCTTATGCGATATATCTCGGCGATAATATGCAGCGGCTGGAATACCAATTCGAGCCGATATTATCGCCGAATTTAAGAAGAATTTAAAATTCGTGTTCCATGATTTGCGGAAAGGGTGTGAAATAGGAGATGAATTCAAGACGTAGTCACATTTTTTTTATTTACAGCAAGAGGGTTAGGTTAGGGTTTTTTATGTACAGTTAAATACAAGCTTGACCGCGGAACCCTATGCGTTCTAAACTTCTAACACGCACCAGTTATTCATTTTTTATTTCAATTAATATGTTCTTACTGTTTACGCTATGAAACACCGCCATATTTGTTAACATAGTAATTGGCAAGTATATTAAAATAAACCTTACATATTATAACCCTTCCACAGTCCAGTATGAAATAAAATTAATAAACGTTACGTTTTTTGATAATATATTTGTCTAGACATAACCCGTTCCGCTTATCACACGTGTAATAAATTACCTGTTTTAAGTATATAATTAAAACGAGTTAATATCACTAGCATGAATTTAATACATTGTTAGGACTAGATAATTACCTACAGGTGTTTAGTGCTCCACGCTGTACACGCTTGACCGCGTGTGTAAAACAGCTTTCTATAGCCACAATTGATTTGTCTTTTTGACTGATATTTGAATTGATCTTCTCTAGACTGCCACTTTGCTTCTAGGTAGGTACATCATCATACCCATGGTTTCGGCTATATCAGTGGCCTTAGTTCTCTTACGGATTTCCCAACATAGGATTGGAACAAGGAACCGCCCAGCATATGATAGCTCATTATATCTACAAGCTGGGTACATCCCCGTTGGATATTACCTACCGCCATTAATTTGGTGATCAATCTATCGTTGAATATTAAATTAAACTCGGTGCCAGCACGAACCCGGCTATATCGACTAATCTAATTAATCAATCCGACAGATTGTACAGATTATTTTGTAGATTATAAAAATGAAAGTTGAGGTTTTAATATTTAGATACTTTTCTATTTTTGAAGAGGCCTCGGGTGTTAATTTTTTGAGATTAACTCGTTCGCTAGAGTTGATGAGAAGCTTTAATTGTGTATGCATAGTCTAGTAACGCGGTGATAGCATATACCCAGTGGTTCTCAGACGTTCGGCTTCTCGGATGGTCGGTTATTAGATGGTAGTGAGCTAGGTACATCGTTTGTGAGACAGCACGGCTGTGGCCCCCCACCAGAAGGTATTCTAATCATACAGACTATTGTCAATTCCAGACGTTTTGCTACATGGTAATTCTTCTTTTATATCATCCAGCTGAGTTGACTCCCTGCTGATTGGATAATCTGCTTTTATGCCATCTAGCTGAATGGTCAAAATTGAGAAAACTCAGAAATTATAAAAAAAAACACTTACCTACTTATCTATCTTGCACATCTTTGGTGGTACACTATCATCCCTTGAAACCATATGGTTTTAATATTGTTGACGTTTGTGTTTACTGTTTTAGAATTATAAGCGTAGGTACTCCGCGAACCCTCCATGACCCGTCAACACCTGGGAGAGCACCATACTGTGCTCGATGTGCTTGACTATTCGATGAGCGAACCGCACATCCGGAAGAAAAACTTTAGTGGTGCCTGCGGTTTCTTCCGATATGTATCGCCTGTTCCATTCGTCGAGCGACTCCTCGCGGAGCAGTCGCTTGACGAATGAAGCCGGACACCGGTCGTAGTCCGGCCTCTTTTTCAGGCCCAGAGCTGCCTCTTTCGCAAGCTGATCGGCTCTTTCATTTCCCTTCAACCCCGCATGGGCTTTCACCCAGAACAGGGAAACTTCCTTGTTCTGGGTGTGACAAATTTTCAAATTGTCAACAATATTTGCTACCAATGGGTGGAGGGATTTACGCCCGACCACCGACTCGAGAGAGGATCTTGAGTCGGTGTATATGCCGATCGAAGCTTCTGGGCGATTCGTCGCAATAGAGACAGCTCTATCCAGGGCAAGGAGCTCAGCCTGGTAGACCGAGCAGTGCGCACCCAACTTTAGCTTGACGGCTTTGGTTTCGGCCTCTTGATTCCATATGGAAAGCGAAGCCCCAACCTTGCCGTCGATTTTACTGCCATCGGTGAAGATGCGCACCTCTTGGGTGTTGTTTCTCTCAAGGTCTTCTCGGTCCACCAGGCTTGTAAACCGCAGGCGCATCTGTTCGGCCGGATGGGGTTGTTTGCAGTATGGCACTCTCCCCTCCATCTCTCTGTCCCCGAGCACGCGCTCGGACACCTCCCTTTTGGCCTCGTACAGACCTGCCGCCTCTCTGATCCTGAGATCCAAAGGAAGTATTCCAGCCAGAATCAGTGCCGCGTTCAAGGAGACGGTTCGGTATGACTTGGTCATTTTCTGTGCAAAGCCCCTTTGAAGTGCACTTAATCGCTTCCTCACTCCAAGCTTTGAGACAGCAGGCGCCCAGGCACAGGCGGCATATAGAACAATTGGCTCCACCACTGCAGTATAGATGGTTTTTATGACTTGGGGGTGGAGGCCCCAGCTAACTTTGGCGGCTCTTGACAGCTGTTTATAGAGTCCTTCAACTCTCCTGCAAGTATTGCTTACATGAGAGTTGAAGGTCAGCTTGCTGTCGATTGTTAGCCCCAGGAACTTTATTTCGCCGGACAGGTCAATGTCAATCCCGCCCATGCTCAGGAGTGGGGAGTCGTACTTCAACTTGTTTGTTATCACCATCGCCTTAGTTTTGTGTGGTGCGAATCTAAGTTTGTTTCGGTCTCCCCACTCCTTAACATACGCGAGTGCGGCATTGGCCCGCTGCGAGACCTCCAGCCCTGTGTCGCCATCAAAGACGAGGACAACATCGTCGGCAAAGGCCTGACAATACTCCCCCCGCCCTAACAGGCCTTGCAGGAGTGGATCCAACAAGAGGTTCCACAAGACAGGACCCCCAATGGAGCCTTGCACGCATCCCTTGGTGGTACTATATGTGTGTTCTGCCCCCGCGTACCTCACTCTGACCTTTCTGTCCCGAAGATAGCTGTCGATCACCCTGCGGATGTTTACGGGACAGTGCTCTTCAGCCAGTCTGACTCTGATGGCTGGCCACCAGGCGCTGTCGAAGGCCCCCTCTATGTCCAGTGAGACCACAGTGATAAGTTTCTTTTGTTTAAGTTTTCCGTAAATGTGTTCCATCAGGACATAGAGGGCGTCCTCTGTGCTTCTCTGGGGCATAAAGCCAAACTGGCATTTACTGATCCTAGGCAGTATATGCCATTTTATGCGATTGACAGCCATCTTTTCCAGGATCTTACCCAGAACGGGTAACAGTCCGATCGGGCGATAGGCTTTGGGATTGGTGTAGTCCTCCTTTGCTGGTTTTCGGAGGACTATCACAGTGGCCTCCTTCCACATGGTCGGAAAGTGACCCAGTTCTAGGCACTTGTTGGCCAGAGTGAGAAACGCGTCGGGGTTCAATGATATGGCGCGTTGGCAAATGTCGGCGGTGAGACCATCCGATCCGGGGGCCTTCTTGGGGTTGAAGCTCGAGGCGGCGTCGCTCAATTCAACAGCGGTAAACTGTGGATCCAAATATTCATTTGGAGTCCACTCGTTCACTTGTTCAGCTGTTCGCCTCGTGCGCTGATGGTCCGCGTTGTCTTCCACCCCAAGATCCTCCGGGTAGAAGATTCCCGCAAGTAATGTCGCCGATTCGTTTGGGCCATAGGTTTTACCATCTTTGACGAGTGGTATGTCCTCTTTCCTCACTGCGGTTCTACCTATGACCCTGTATATCCCGTCCCATAGACCCTCTCTGTCCTGACGCTCACAGAAGGCCTTCCAGCTATCTATCTGTGCCCGTTTAGCATGCTGTTCGTAAGTATCTTTAGCCTGCAGGTATTCACGCACTACTCTGTTTCTACGGACTGGGGCAGCGCAACGAATGCGTCGTTTTTTAGTGCCGACTTCGCGTTTCATCGAGGCGAGCTCATCATTCCACCAAGGTAGGCTAAAGCGTTCCGTACTTTTCTTTATTGGCATGCTTGCTTCGCAGGCTGCCACTATTGTTTTTGTGTACGATTCAACACAATTATCAAGATCGTCTTTATTGTCGAGCTTCTCTATTTCACCCTTTTTGAGTAGGTTTTCTGTTTGTAGTTGGGTGAGTTTCGATTGAAACTCACTCCAATTTGCATTTTTTGTGTTGAATCGCCGCGTGGTCCTGTCTATTATTACCAAATTTTCTTTTTTCAGGTTAATACGAAACGCAATAGTGTTGTGGTCCGAGCTCGTTACGTCTTCTTCGATCGTCCAGTCCGCAACCAACAGGAGCACGTCGGGTGAACACGCCGTAACATCGACACAACTGGAGTACCTTTTATTTCCTCTAATATCAGTCAGACCTCTAGACTTTCGCCTCTTTCTGAGATCAGATTCGCGCTCATTAGTGTGCCAGGATTGGTCGAGGCTGAGATAATGGTTTAAATATCAAGTTAAATGCTATAGGTTAAGTTAGTTAAATTCATAAATGTTTATTTTTTACCCTCGACGAAACGGAGACGGTATATGTGTTTGCCCTAAGAGGTTGTGTGTTTGTTTGTGCACTTTTTTGTTACCGTTTTCCTGGAAAACTACTGGACCGATTGAGATGCGGTTTTTTGCATTAGATATGTATAGCTTGTGAGAAGGTTCTTAGATATATTTTAGGACCATAGACAACCAAGCTGAGCTGTAGTCTATGATTTTAATTTTTCAATATGTTACCATTTTTCTCAAAAAGTACTCGGCCGATTGAGATGCGGTTTTTTGCATTAGATATGGATAGCTTGTGACAAGGTTCTTAGATATATTTTAGGACCATAGACAACCAAGCTGAGCTGTAGTCTATGATTTTAATTTTTCAATATGTTACCCTTTTTCTCAAAAAGTACTGGGCCGATTGAGATGCGGTTTTTTGCATTGCTCTTTTGATTTGTCTTGACTAGCACTTTGTACCTAGATGCTGCTCAGGGTCTCATGATGGAGCCAGAAAGTGGTCACAGGAACTCCTTAAGTGATCAAATTTTTTTAACAATTTTTATCAGAATATTAAAATTTAACACTATTTGACACCTCTACTTACACTACTAAGCACAAGTTTTATCTCGGAATGAGAATGGTTTGGCCATAGTCCACCACGCTGGTCAAAAAACTACTGAGCCGGCAAATGTGCAGTTTTGTGTTTTAGATATTATTTTATATATATTTTTGCTAAGTTCTAATTGTTGTTTCAATGAAGCTCTGCAGTTCGTCGTGGGTTTTTTAAAATTTTTAATTTTATTACTTGTCACGTGATCGACTGGACGAGGCAAATGGACTTCTGTAGAAAGAACCTTCAACTGTACTAATGCCTAGTTAGTATTCTGTGCTTGAACATACTGTACGCATAAATTATGTGCAAACTGTCTTCTGTTTTAAGCGAACTTTGCTTTCATACGACACACCACAAGGGAAGGCGTCACATACCGATAGTTTCAAAGGCTTGTATTTCAATTAAGTGCCGAGATAATGACCGCTCCCGTCTTAGGCAGTGTTCACACAGAACTGTATTGTTTAACAGTTTTTTTATCCACTACAAGTAAGCCCTTGTCTGCGATCTTATCTGATGGTAGATTGTTGAAGATGGCACACGAACAAAATCATGCTTGCTTGTTTTTAGTGTAACCACTACTTAAAGCCGCGTTTGCAATAGGAATTAGGGTGCCGAGCAACAATTTTGATCTGAGCAAAATAATAATTATTATGTTCACTGTTCAGCTGACGATCGATCGATTGTCAGAAATGAACATAAATACTATTGTTTTTATTTACAGCGTGAAGTTATTATGCTCTATTAGAACTGAGTGCCTAGTGGGAGATTTTCTTCTCATACGATTGCGACAACGTTAACTACCATCTGAATGGAATTGATCGAGCGCCAGCTGTCAAGCGCTTTACAATTCTATACATAACGTTGTCGCGATCGAATGGGAAGAAAATCTCCCACTAGTGACTAGGCACACTGAACACTAAGTGAAAACGCAGCTTTACATTCATCCTGTCACTGGCAGACTTTTTGCTGCCAACGTTATGGTGTTTACGTGTTAATTCCACATTATATGCGTTATGGTTTCTGGGAACTTGTCATTTTATAGTGTCTACGGATGGACATAATTGTTGCCACACTTTTTTGTTGTCAGACGAGGTGGGATTTTTTAATTAATATAGTGTTCACGTAGTTGAATAGAATGAATATGAGTTATTTTATTTAATAAGTAGGTACTTGGTATCTAACCCATTGTCCTAGGTGAACGACACACTCGATAATGCTACGGGACGGACGGGTTAGATTTCTTTTCTTTATCTCTTTTCTAGGCAGTCAGTTCTTGACACTGCCTTGACTGCGATCTAACCGTTGGAAGCGAAGCTGCAAGGGTGAGCGGGCTAAATGTAACATGTTAGGGGTAACTATGGCAGTCATATTAAACCCCCTGATCGGTTTCTACACGGCATCGTACCGGAACGCTAATTGGGACATCATTCCTGTTAGGTTGGTAACTTATAGCCACGGCCGAAGCCTTGTACCTGCCTTCCAGACAAGGCCAAAGGGAATTAAAAAGTTACAAGAGAACCCGGAAACTTATAAGATCTCATTGCTCACTACTGCGCCAGGGGGGCCCTACATAAGTCGTGCTATTTTTATTTGTAAGTATAATGTCTTTAAATGATATTACGTTCATTAGGTACATACTCGTACTAAATACACGCCGTTCCGCTATTAGTTAAACGCATTCAAATGATTCAAAGTATCAAGCCTGAACGCCTCGCTTGCATTGCGAACTGCAAAAACACACATGTCCATCCATTTGTACCGATATGACAGCTACAGTTCCATATATCTTTTTTTTTATTCAGGAGTCCAGACGTAGAGTACTAATAGACGCACCGATTTAGTCGGCTATACATCATATCATAAGGTTACTGCCAACGCATAAAACCATATTGTTTCATTATTGATGACTTTCGTGTTTTGGAATTTATTATCCTTATTTTGGGGACGTCAAGGTAGGTCATATAAATATCCAATCCAATGCATTTAGCAGGTACTTGGTAGAGCCATCCCATATTAAAGGGCTGCTGTATGATAAATTATTTTTCAATACACTTGCTCGAAAAATGCACTTACAGAGGCAGTAAACAGGGCTTGTAAGTTAAATTTACTGCCCTCGTGCAGTAAATATTTACCGCCCTCATGCAGTTTTTTTTAATTTTTGTAAGTCCACGTTACTTCTAAATAAAAAGTTTTCTTGCAAGAAGGTTCATAATGATATTGACTTTGTATTTAGAAAACCTAAAAAATAATGACATTTAGATGTGAATTGATGAAATTAATTCATAAAATAAAAAATAGGATTTAATATGATTAAATAAAATTGTTTTAGGTTTTATAAATCAAAAAAGTAAAGGCTGAATAGTTCAGGCTGTTACTGAGTTAACAACTAGAACCTAGAGGCCTGAAGCCAATTTAAAAAAAAGCAATTACAACAACGCGCCGTAGATACAACTCATACAAATCTTTAATTTGTGCGCGCTATTTTTAAAAGTGTCATTGAGTATTTCTTATAAATTATTAAATAATTTATGTGGTTTAAGTGATGTAGCATCATAAAATTAAATCAACAATTAGGTATTTTAGCTGTGAGAAAAAAATCGTGCTTGTAATAGCCGCCAAAAATCTCGACTAAGTATGGGCGTGAAAAGCCGTTTTCTAGTGAGTACCTAGTACCTTCCTACTCGACTTTTATTTTCAAGTTTTCTCACAAATGTATTGAAAAATATCGTGTGATACACGGGCGTTAAGGTTTCTACATACTCGTGACGATGGTCAGCCCATGACTGGCGTCATCGGGCTGACATTAGTCAACTCGTATGTAAAAACCTATTTACCGCCCTCATATCACAAACTACTATATTTATTTCAAGTAGGGCAACTTGTGTCACTTATGATACGTCAAGACACTAACTCCGGAGTCCGGTTTGAACTCCGGCTCCGGCTTTCTTGAGTTGCTCTTTTCATGAAAAGAAAAATTTTACAATATATAAACAATACACAACACATACATAACAAGTATTACACTGACTGGTCGGCTGCTGGATACGAAGCGCCGAAGCTGGTTGCTTCCATGCAACTTTGTCATTAAGAAAATCATCAATTGTATAACGTAGGTAGGTACTTCTTGTAAGATTGAAATGAGCTTGGTATAAGGTAAGAAGCATGAAGCACCGCTTGACTTTGCCAAGTTTCATGACTGCTGTTTCTACATTGGATTCGAAGCATTGTCCAAATAATTGAAGTTAGACTGTATATGGCATTCTAACATGGTGTTTGATCGAAGTCCGCAGTCGTCTCCAACGGAATTGGTGCGTCTGTTACTAGGAATACGCACTCGTTAACGTACGTTTGGATCACGCGAAGTTTAAGGCTCGTTGCACACGGACGGCAAAAACGTCTGACAAGTGTTTTGTGATAAGCAACATGCGTGTATTGCTGTACTAAATTTGAACGTCTTATAGTCGAAGAGTTGATGAGTCGTTCGTAGAGAGGTTATGGTGATCTTTATAAATATTTTTAAGCCTCGCAACTCGCAATGTAATTAACATTGGCTTAATTTTTGTTATTCTTGTTGCAGACGGTGACAGTATGCGTGTATTCTGGTTGATCCTCAATTTCAATTTTCTATTTCTTTATTACTAATTGCAATTCCATAGGTACACTTATGGCTTAAAATACCTATAACATATAGTCAATAATAGGTAAAGTATAAGGCTATGTATACCCAGTACGGGTTTAGCAACAATGAAGGAAAAGTGTTAACATTGGTACTAAAATGATTACGATAATTACAATATAGCAATATTTTTACGTACTTTTTTAATAAGGCATCCGTTTTATTGACATGGATGGCCTTTTAACTATATTTATAACTAGATGATGCCCGCGACGTTTGCGTGGATTAAAAATATCCGGGATAAAAAGTAGCCTATTTGCTAATACAGGGTACAATCTATCTCCATTCCAAATTTCAGCCAAATCCGTCTAGTAGTTTTTGAGTGGAAGAGTAACAATCATACACACACATACAAACTTTCACCTTTCTAATAATAGTGTGATGTGATAATGTCGTCTCTGCTACTAGCCACTATGTAAAACGTAAGTTTGAATATCCCTGTAATATTAGTGTGGGGGCTGGTGGGGGCGATGGTGGACGTCGGATCGCAATTTCGCTGTTGTAATCGCTTGTAATCATCAATGTTGTGTGACATGAAAACTTGACGCAGAAATTGTTTTGAATTGCATGATAATTGCGGTCGCAATTACTGTTATCTAAAGATGTTCGTGCTGATTTCGATAGCAAACATGTGTTTCTTAGTGATCTGTCACGTTTATTCGCCAGCGCGACAAATCTTACTAATCTATACTATAATAACTAGCTGATGCCTACAACTTCGTCTGCGTGGATCAAGTTTTTTTGGTTTCCTCTAGAGCTCTTTAATTTTCCGGGATAAAAAGTAGCCTATGTGGTTGTAATCCAGACTTTAATATATCTGAGTGCCTATCATCCAGATCCGTTCAGCGGTTCTGGCGTGATTTGGACACAGAGATAGATTATAGTCTGGAATTACACATAGGCTACTTTTTATATCCCGCAAAATTTAAGAGTTCCCATGGAATCCAAAAAACCTCAATCCACATGGATGAAGTCGCGGGCATCAGCTAATAATTTAAATGTAAAAGTGCAGTTTTTTTTTGTCCTTCAGCCACGTCGCAACGGATTATACCTACCATAATAGGCACAAATAAGTACCTGGACAATGAACTATACTACTTTTACCCGGAAATATCAAAGAGTTCACAAGGTTTTTTTTGTAAAATAGAATTTTAAAATTAGTATACCTTTTTATAACTTTTAAGTATGATTACTTACTATATATTACTTATATAGAATATCATTGATACCTAGCTATATTTTGAAACGAAGTTACTTAAAAGATTTTTTGGTATTCAGGTGGGTTTAAAAATAGTGTTTTAATTTGTACCTTGGGTCGACATAAATAAGTTGATAACTAAAAACAATATTAATCTTTTTGTCAATGTTAAAAAGTGTGCAGATCCGCGAAATTGAATTTATATTAGAGAAAAACAATAGAATCGACGTCAATACCTACTTTATGAAGCCTTATCGTGAAAGCACCTTTATAGCTACTTATAGTAGGTATAATATATGTAGCCTACTAGAATCGTAATGGCATTTGCATGTGATGTACTTCGAGTAGGTTATACGTAGTACCTATAACTACATGCTATAGGTAGGTACTTCGCATAACTATAATCTCTTAGGATCACGGACCGACGTGTGACGGATTGATTAATTATTTATAGGTATGTACGTATACCTAAGTGTACGGCACGAAATGAGCGGCGGCGGGGCGACGGCGGCAGCGGGGCGATGCGATTTAGACTAAGAGATAGCTGCACTTTTTGTAACTATCGCTTGAAAAGCTGATTCAGTAATAGGTTGGTGCTACACTCTCCACTGATGACGATAGTGAAATTCTAACCGCATGCTGATGGGCCTTTCACTAGATATGGCCGATAAAAAACGTGATATGATTATAACGTCTTTGAGAGGTGATATCTAGTGAAAGGTCCAATGAAGAGCGTCAGTTTTGGTACTGTTTAAATAGCACTACTACATACATTTGTACTATGCATACTTTAATACTGTTCAAGAATCAGCTTTTCTAATTATGGTTCATTTTTGGTAACCATATCACGTTTTTGATCGGCCATATCTAGTGAAAGGTCCATCAGCATCATCAAATACTTTTTCGTTTTTTTAGTCCACCTGGAAACGCAGAAAAAGGCGAATATTGCACCACTCGCTGTGATCGACCACTTTGTACGCAAAAATATTTAAATTGAAATCGTTCAAACGAAAATTTAAATGAAAACCTCCATATGGTAGGGACCTAAAGTTCATTGGTTCAATGCAAAGCTGAACTCGCTGAAATGCAAAAGCCAAATGAATTTGTCTCAGTAATACAATCTATTTATTAGAACAAAAATTATTGGAATCCAAAAATGGCAGATTTACAATCGAGAAAAACAAAACTCGAAAGCGATTTCGAACCTATTAGTAATACGTCGCGAGGAGGTCAGCGTGCAGGCTAGTTTATGCTGTATCGCTAGGCACGAGAGTTTAATTTGCTCTGATAATTTATGAATCACCTTTCACTTTACTTTAATAGTATTAACATACTATTATATTATATTCTGTGGAGCGCGCGGTAATGCGTGCGATAGTAGTACCTAGTTCCTATGCTACGTCTAGCGAATTACTATTGTTTCTCAGGCTTATTGAATATTTTCTTATTTTTTTCAAAATAAAAACTTATATTTTTTTGATTTACTTAACTTTATATTCCGATAGTTCTATTAAGGGCAACTCTTTCTGCCGTGGGAAAACAACCACTAATACATATTTCACGCTGTATAGCTCAAGCATGGATTGGGCTGAAATGTGGCATGCAGATAGACAGCTTTTAAGACGTAGGCATCCGCCAAGAAAGGCAGTTTGAAAATTCAAGTAAAAAGGGGGGTTGGTATGAAAATCTAACTTAACGTGAGCGAAGCTGCGTGAAAAAACTAGTTAGTAGATATATGAGTATGACCATACACCACCACGCTATACCAAGTTCAAATGTCAAATCTGCAAATCTTCCTATGAGAACAGTGAAAGGCCAAGGTCTTAACCACCAGGCTAAACCACTGCTTTTATTAGGTATAGGAGTACCTACATATTTTTTTAGATATCTGGGAACCTTTCAAACTTTTGGAATATACGATTTATTTTATTAGACCCTATTATGATATAGATATAGATATGATATAGATATGCATTTATGATATAGATATTTATATATATTAATATAGTATGTTTGTTTGTATATAGGTATTGATTTTATATTGTACATATTATATAATTATATATATCATTATTATTAATATTAGTATAAATTATTACATTATTATTATTTCCTCCTAAACTTATGTACACCCTCGACTCACTAGGCTTAATTCCTATAAAGCGTGGTTGCCTGGAAGAGATCGCCTTAAAGCGATAAGGCCGCCATTTGTACCGATTTTCTTTAATTATTTTTATTGTTATTATTTAATGTATTTTTTTTTGGTGTACAATAAAGAATATTTCATTCATTCATTCATTTACCTACTAGGTAGTGTCATGTCACACCCTATTATTTACAAGCCTTAATGACATGCACGCAATCTATAATAATTATATAGTGTCTCACTACAATATTATCTTGCATAATAAACCCTATTTCTTCTATAACAAAGTTGGTTTTGAAGTACCCGATCCACAGGCACGGGGTTGAATTTTTATCTATGTTTCCATCGATTTGGAAACGACTGGTTAATATAAAGTTTTTTATGTCTACTTATCTATTGTTTATTAACTGACATCATGAATGGTGAAAATTTAGGCGTTTTAAATAATGAAACGAATGGGTACACATGATTAAAAAGTTTGAAGGCAACGCAGTTGAATAGATAGATAAACATCAGTTTTATACAAGTTTAATATTTAATAGTTATTATTAAGAAAGTAGTTAATATTCCCGAAGACGTTCACCAGATCTTTACCAGGTATTTATTATTCAAGTGGTTTTAAGTTACCTACGCCATTTGAAAAAGTAGATATGGAAAACAGAAGAGGATATAGGGATGATGCCTATGCCAAAAATATTAAATAAATTATTTCTTACTCATTATCAGATAGAGGGTCTTCCAAAAGATCTAAAATTTTCTAAAATTCACATCTTCTGTTAATTTAAGTTAATCACAACTATGTATTTAATACAAACTTCCATACTAGAAGCGCGTTTCTAAGTTTGATAAAGAGTTGCTGATTTGATTCAGATGTCATCATTCCTATTATGAGTGTAGTGTAGTGTGTAGTGTTTTATTTTATTGTAAATGGAATAACATCACTGAAATATAACAACTTACCTGCTTTAAGTTTAGATAGCTTATTTTAATAATAAGGCTACTTAACTTCGGAATTCCGAAACAGTGGTAGATTCACTTGACGATTCAAAAGCTCTTGTAAAAGTTTAAAAGTGTTTGAATAAAAACTTTTTTTTAAATCTTATAATTTTACCCGACGATCCCATGACTTGAAAATCCGTTAATGCTTATTATTTTGTGATGGTATACTTCATAATATTTTTTTGAAGTCGATTTTTTCTGAGGAGTTTTTTGGTCGATTTTAGAATATTATTCATATATCTCAAGGCACATATGAAGGCAGTGAAGGAGTGTAAAGTCTCGGCGATAAATCCAAGCCGTTACAAGCTTCGCACCACAAGTGTGTGCACTAACTCACGGTCCTCGCTGGATGCGGACGCAGGCACCCGGACAGCGCCGTGGCATGGTGCCCGGACCCTGGGGCAGTTGTGTGATATTGCTTTGCTTTGCTCCGTAGACAATCTCGCTTCGTTAATGAAAATGATTGAAAACTGTGAAGTCTGCTCGATGTTTACTTGGTATAGATATTTACGTACATGGTTGATGGTTGTTAAGTGTTAAATGCCTCTTCGGTCTTGACTCTAGTGGTTAGCATATTCGACTGCGGACGATTGCACCCATGTCAATAATAATGTCGTTTCCATAGTACATTTTGCAACAAAACGAGCTTCACTAATTGTATCGATATATTATATAATAAGGTATTTTGAAGTCTTATTTTTGAACTTCAAAATATATATTGAACATGAACACAAGTGCACACTGCCTCGTTGGTCCAGTGGTTGGCATGTTCGACTGCGGCCGACGAGGTCCTGGGTTCGAGTCCCGGGTCGGGCCATAATTAAGTATTGGGTTTTTCTGACTAGAAATTCTCAGTACTAGCCCGGAGTAAGCGGCCTTAACCCCCGTGCCTCGGTGATCGGTCCCGGTTATTATCACTAACATAATAAATACACTAAATATACATAATAGTCGTTAAAGCCCACCAACCCGCATTAGAGCAGCGTGGTGGGTCTAAGCTCTAATTCCCTCTCTCCTATGAGAATGGAGGCCTGTGCCCAGCAGTGGGACGTTAATGGGCTGTAGTGGTAGTGGTTGTGGTGGTGGATAAGTGCACAAATTTCAAGTCTATTTTTCAGCGAGGTAACGCAGCCAGCGTACTGGGCACATTGCCTTATTGCAGTGGAATAGATGATATTTTTAATGTTTATTTTTTAGTTTCTTTTTTTTATACTTTAGATTTAATTTAGATTTTAATTTATCTTGTATATCTTATCTATATATATAAAAATGAAACCCGTTTTCCTTGGTCCCAGGCATCACGCGTGAATGGCTGGACCGATTTCACTAATTCTTTTTTTGTTGTATTTGTTATTATTAGGAGAAGGTTCTTACGGAAAAAAATATTAAGAAAATCTCTCAGAAATATTGAAAAATATACATTTAATTTTGCATACTAAGGCGGTACGAAGTTCGCCGGGTCAGCTAGTCTTCTATCTTCTTATCTTATATCTTATCTTATCTTATCTTATATATATATAAAAATGAAACCCGTTTTCCTTGGTCACGGCATCACGCGTGAATGGCTGGACCGATTTCACTAATTATTTTTTTGTTGTATTTGTTATTATTAGGAGAAGGTTCTTACGGAAAAAAATATTAAGAAAATCTCTCAGAAATATTGAAAAATATACATTTAATTTTGCATACTAAGGCGGTACGAAGTTCGCCGGGTCAGCTAGTATATATATATAAAAATGAAACCCGTTTTCCTTGGTCCCAGGCATCACGCGTGAATGGCTGGACCGATTTCACTAATTCTTTTTTTGTTGTATTTGTTATTATTAGGAGAAGGTTCTTACGGAAAAAAATATTAAGAAAATCTCTCAGAAATATTGAAAAATATACATTTAATTTTGCATACTATAAGGCGGTACGAAGTTCGCCGGGTCAGCTAGTATTTAATAAATAATGTTTAGTTATATGAATGTGAAGCAAAATAAAGTACTTGAAATAAGTCTATTTTTGAACCTCTAAGTGTTTATACCATATTAAACGATGAATTAGAAAAAACAAGTTGCAAGCAAATTTTTAGACCTTATAAATAAAAGCGCTTTCTATTTTATCAATGTCAATAGGGGGCCCGGCGATACACGTATACCATTAAACAAATAAGTAGGTATAGCGGCTAAACTTTCACGTGAAAATCAATTATCGTGAACTGATTTCAAATAACACCGCCGATAGGATCTTATCATTGATAACATTTCGAGTAATAATATAAGAGATAGTTAAACAAGAAGGTAACACTATCAAACTTTTTAATAGGATTGTTCTGTAAAATACATCCGTACTAATATTAAAACATGTTTGTTGGTTTGTCCTTCAATCACGACGCACCAGATTAACGGATCGATGTGATTTTTTGCATGGATACTTCCCTGGAGTGTTCATATTATTTGTTTATATTATAGACTCAGTACTTGTAAAACAAGTAAGTACTTTTTCTAGATTTTTAATGGAGAGTTTGATATATCTTTTGGGGAATAAGTACGTATCATGCAATTAAAATTGAGAACTTGCAATGAGAATCCAACTGGATTCTTATTGCGACTTCTTCTTCTGAACTTCAATTTAACTATCTAAGAGTAATCAATTTGCATTAGATAAGTAGAGAAATTATAGTTTTTAGGGATCTGTACCTCAAGAGGAAAAAGGAATCCTTATAGGTTGTCCGTCTGTCTGTCTGTCGACCACCTTCTTTGTCGGGAACGCGTGGAGGTATCAAGTTGATAGAGGCAATCAAATTATCTCGAGATACTTACTGAAATAATTGTCAATGGAAATTTTCATTAAATTGAACAAAGTACCATAGATAGCATAAATTTATTAACAGTTAATATTTAAATATAAATAATGTAGTATTATTACTATTATTATTTAATAGAATTAGTTTGTATGTAGTCGTACAATCATTTTATTTTAGTAGGGTAAGTTTGCAATATTGCCGACGAGAATATTTTATCAGGTATATAGGCATAATATGTATAGCTAAATTATCTATAGTGTCTTAAGTTATTTACTTTTTTGAAGTAATTCCAATAAAGCAATGAATACCTAGGTTGAAATAAGAGTATATTTTCTTTTTTTACCTAACAAACTATCTCTTCGAGCTTTTTTAATACTTTTGTTATATTTATTTTAGTTATTATGGGTCGTACGATTAATCGACACCGTCACCGCTAAAAACGCCTCCCGCCATGTATCAATGAAAGCCTAGTTTGACGTAACGGTTTTCAGTTTTCCAACCACCATTACCTACCAATTTTCAGCAATGCCCATACAATAATTTTATCGATAGTGTATTGCATCAATGTCAAAAAAATTTTCGTCCACAACGATCCTTTACGGACAGTATCAGTGATACGTGAAGCCAAAACATTGTTTTGACGTTGATGCAGTGATTTAGTGATTGATGCAGGGAATACGCAATCGCCCTGCTTCTTTTTTGTTATTTACTAAAAAAGAATTCTTATTGTGTGGTGGTACGGAACCCTTTGCGCGAGTCTAACTCGCACTCGACCGTTTTTTTTAATTTTATTATTCTTTAACTATATTAAGCATGCGACTTCGTCCGCGTTTCAGGTTTTGTAAATTACAAGTGGGAACTATTTGATTTTCTAGGATACAAAGTATAGTTCGTCAGAATTAGGTTAAACGAAAATAGACACACTTTCACATCCATACTAATACTTATTATAAATGCTATAGTGTGTCTGTCTGTCTTCTACATTTTAACGGGCCCGCTGTTCAACAGATTTTGATAAAATTTGGTACAGAGATAGGTTATATCACGGGCTCCTTTTTATCCATTTTTGTCCCGGAAAATTATTAAGGACTTCCCGCGGAAATACAAAATTTAATTTATTCGCTGAGCCAATATTGCTAGGGTCATAACTCATTATCATGTCAATTTTAAATATCGATAGTATAATCGATAGATTTTTATCGATAGGAACGGGAGAAAAACTGTTCCTAATCAATGTAAAATTTCCTAATTGCCCGGCTGAGTTTGTATGCTCTTCTCAGACCAGGGCGCATTTGGAACCCTCGTAGCTTTTTTTTAAGATGTCGTAAGTGATTATCATCATCATGTTTCATTAGTTATTGGACGTCGATAAGAGTAGAGTGTAGCTAATTTGAATAAAGAAATATTGAATACTAGATGATACAAGCGACTTCGCCAGCGTGACGTTTTTGATTCCCGCGGGAACTCTTTAATTTTCCGGGATAAAAAAACCTATGTCCTTCCCCGGGATGTAACCTATCTCTGTACCAAATTTTATCAAAATTGGCTTAGTAGTTGGGCCGTGAAAGCGTAGAAGACAGACAGACAGAAAGACACACTTTTGCATTTATAATATTGGTAATAATAATGGTATGGATTGTAATTTGTAAACCTTAAATAAGCAGATACTTTGAAGTAAGTACCTTGTTAAATAAATTAGTTATTATAGCTTATATTTTTTGTCTGGCTGGTTAAAGAAGGAAGAAGTCTTAATTTCATATACCTCAGGGGGAAAAGTCGATTGCGTTTGTTAAGCGACGTTGACCCAAGTCGTTAACTGGATGGGAGATCAAATTTGGAGGTTCAAATTTGGCCTTTTCGTTTCCTCCGTGTCTCGAAGAGCACGTTAAAAGCCGTAGGTCCCGGTTATAATCAATAACATCTGATAACAATCGTGTCAAAAACATAAGAGTTTCAAATTCAATTCAACTCAAAATTGGATCGTATTAATATGCCGAAGGACATGGGAACCAACGCGTTAATATCCCAAGAAAACTCCTACCATTATCTGATTAATGGAAAGGGGTCGCGACCCTCAGCATTGAGGACTGCGAAGCAGAGAGGTCGGTTTAAACCTTAGGTTAGCAGTTACTTTGGAGTAGGTTTTAGTCTTTCTTTTTAAGTGGTAGAGTAGACTTACGTCTTGCTGGTTAAAGAAGTCGTCTTGGGCTTCCTCATTGGGGCAGCCCATTTCCTGCAGCAAGGGGGTCACGTGGCGCTCCCAGTCATCCATCATCGGATAACTCATGAGGAACTTGGCCCACAGATCAGTAGTGTTCACTAACAACCATCGTAACCAACCAGAAAAGTCACTCAAACCAACCGAACTCTATAAGTCGCGAAGTTTTCGCGCCAACGAACTCGAACTTTTGAGGGAAATTGGCGCGCTTTCGGAGTTATGCGTTTGCTCTCGCACGTGTTGGGTTCGCGGGTCGTGCGAGAGGGTGAAAAAACGTCGCGGTTCGTCCGCGCATCGGTCGTGTGGAAAAGTGATCGGAATTCGGCTCGGCGCGGGTCCCCGGCCGCCCGTGGACGCGACCGGAACAGGAGTGCGTGTCGGTCCGCGCCGTACGCCCTCTACGTCGCGCCGCCTCGCCTGCGTCCCTCTCTCGCGGCCGCGCCAGCCCTCTCTCCGTCCCTCTCGGTCGCCCTGGCGCCTCACGCCTCCCATGGGCGGCCGCGATTTCCCGCCGGCGTGCAACATGGCCGTAGCGCCGTAGACCAACTCTGAACATGACCAATGGCCCGAGTTGGGCACTGATTCTCTCATCTCTGCACAGTAATCGTAAAAGAGAAAATTTACGAAGAAATACTTAGAAGTTACAGCGAAATCAAAAATATATCTGACATCCAAAAAGTCCGCGAAACAATTTTTTTTGAAACTCGATAACGTCACAAGTTCACAACTATGTATTTCATACAAACTTCCATATTGGAAGCGCGTTTTTAAGCTTGATAAAGAGTTGCTGATTTGATTGAGTTGTCATCATCCCTCTTACCTACTAGATCATACCCATGAGTTCATCCGCGTGGGTTTAGGTTTTCTGTAAATCTGTGGGAACTATAAAGCTGCACACACTAGGGACAGGAAAAAACGTCGTTCCTCTCTGACGGAGACGTTTCGCGCAGTGAAAATTTTTGAAAAATCATGTGTACGTGAACTAGTGGCAGGGACGTCAAAACGTGACGTTTTTTAACTTTTCTCGAAAATAATTGAACCGACCATAGGTATACCTATATAAACACATAGTATGTAACAAGACCTGATTTCGGCCTCGGCGGCCAGAGAAAATTCTTTACCTTCCTTGCGTCGTATTCCCCATTACTGAGGGTCGTTACCCCTTCCACCAATATAATCCTTCTATGAACATGTTGCTCGGTTTTTTGCGACATGCAGGGCTTCGTGGACCTTGGTATCGAGAGCGGTGCGGATATGATCTGACCAACGCAACGGGCTACGTCCCCCGAGGTCTCTTTCCGTCCACTTTGCCAGTAATGACTATCCTTTCAAGATTGTGCCCCTCTCTTCTGGCAATGTGGCCGAAGTAATCAAGGATCCTCTGGAGACAGGTGGTTGATACTTGATAGTCTTTTCGTGATGTTTAGCTGTTGAGGATCGATGCGTTGGTTCTGTGCGGTGTCCGAGGTATCCGAAGCATCCTCCTCCAGCACCACATCTCGAAAGCGTATTGACGCTTTCGAGATGTGGTGCTGGAGGAGGATACGAGGTACGATGTCGGTCAGCAGCTTTTATTGTCCATGTCTCAGCTGCATACATCAATATCGGGAATATAAGTGTGCGAACAAGACGTATTTTGGTGTTGATTAATATCTGTTTGTCCCTCCACGTCAGCAGCTGTGACATGACACTTTTGGTCATTCCAATCCACCTCCTAATTTCCACCTCACGTGACCTGGTGTTAGTTATGTTGGAACCCAGGTTCTCGATAGTCTCTAGGTTGAGTGAGCTAGTGAGTTCCAACTGTTTGGCACGGTCTACCACCAAATTTTGTTTTGAGTGAAAGAGTACAAACAATAACAATAACGTAGTACAAATATTTCCCTAGAGCTGACGCAAATCATTTTGAAACATTGTTCGATAAAATAAATAAGATTAAAAAAGGTTAAAATGTTTGTACTTTACAAAAAAAATGCAGGGGAAAGATGGAACGACAGTGGGGTAAGATTGATATAGTGACTAGAATCATATTCATAGCCGTTATGCATTCGTGATGATTAATAAACTCTCAGCTTCTATGACCTAAATTGCTTGAAAGTAACTGAAATTTAAAAATCACTTTGCTTAATACAAAAAATAATAATTCATCAAAAATATATATAACAATCGTACCCCGTGAAAAGGCAGACGGCCTGATGTTCTCAAATATTTTGATCTGATATTTAAAAAAATACAGGCTCACGTTTTCAAGTAGATAGTTGGGTTTAATATTTAGTATATTTTTAAAAATACAAAAATAACACACAATTAACCATTTAACAAAACACTTCAAAGCCTCGAAGTAAATCTCAGGTTACGAAAATCAGTCGAACTAACTTTATATTATCTTATATTCTCTGCTGCGTACATTGTCATTTCTTTGTTCTCCACTCTC
Source organism: Erebia aethiops (assembly GCA_923060345.2). Classification (NCBI taxonomy): domain Eukaryota; kingdom Metazoa; phylum Arthropoda; class Insecta; order Lepidoptera; family Nymphalidae; genus Erebia; species Erebia aethiops. The sequence goes on along the minus strand of OV281079.1, from coordinate 19,175,708 downwards.
CATATGGCAGTTGCAGTAGATATAATAAGTTGTCGGTAAGGAATTTCTGTGATAGTTACGAGTTATTTTGTTCCTGAAAAAAAAAAAACTATTAGCTCCACCGTACTTAACCTCGCGTCTTATAATTTTGTATCTATTGACAAAACGAAAATTCTGCAAAGAATAAGTGTGTTTATTTTATTTATATTTGAGTATTGGCTGATATTAGTATTTTTACTATTTTATACAAAAAAATAATAAATTACAGGTGTACCCCAATTTTAAGTTGATTTGAAAATTGATCTTTTACTACAATATTTTATACAATATGGCTTACGCAAATATGACCACGTATCCGAATTTCGTCAAAAGCTCAAGTGGCTCCCTATACGCCGTCGCCGGGATCTGCATGTACTTTCTCTTCTGTACTGTGTGCTATTTCATTTAAAAACTCCCTCCTACCTTAAGGAGAAATTCAGCTTTTTTGGTGTGCAATCTGATATAAGACCGTGTCGAACACTAACGCTGAAAACCCCAACTCATAAAACGTAGTTCTTTAACAATTCATTCAGTGTTCGAGCTGTTCAGCTATTGAATGCACTTCCACTGACCATACGCAAATCTAAGTCACTGGACATATTCAAAAATGCTGTTAAGAAACATTATCTTGCAAACTAAAGACGACAGGTAAAATTATTTTAAGCATAGTTGAAATACTTACCTCTATATTATAATTCATATATATTAGAATATTTTATAAGTAGCTATATTATATATAATTTATATGTTTATTATTGGTTTATGTATTAGTATGTAGTTATTTGAATGTAAGTATATTATAGATCCACCTGCAGTCTATTTTCCCTTATTTTCTCCTTTTCCTAAGGTTGCCTGGTAAAGATCGCTACCTAAGCGATAAGGCCGCCTTTTGTATCCTGTCTGTGTTTACCTTTTTTCCAATTTTTGTCTTTATTATTTTTACTTATGGTGGTACAAATAAAGCATATAATAATAATAATAATACAATATGAGAACCGGTGACTTTTTCTATGTATATTTTGTTACAATCTTTCCCCTGTAAATTTTGCCGGGGTTAGTTTGAAAATCACAATAAATCTTTAAATATGAGAAATTTACCAATTACATTTCAAATATTTTTTTAAATATATATAGCGAGCAAACGAGCAGGCGGGTCACCTCATCAGGTAAGTGATTACCGCCGCCCATGAACATTTGCAGCACCAGAGGAACCGCCAATGCGTTGCTGGCTTTTAAGAAATTTGTTTATCCGCCCTTTTAAGAGCCCCATATTACAAACCATTTTATATAACTAATTTGGGAACTCAGAAGATGGAAGCTGGTTCTACAATTTGCAAGTACGTGGCAGAAATGACCTGGAATATATTATTTGTCAATATCAAAACAAAATCATTGTAACTAATTATCTGCGTAAATCTTGTACAGTTTTCTATAATTTCTTGTATTCTAAATGTGTTTTATGTATGGTGTACAATAAAGTATATTTTCATTTAATTTCATTTCAAGATAGAACAAGTGGGGTAAGATTGAAAATCCCAAACTTTCGCGGGAAATGTGTCGTTACTTTCACCTTACGTGAAATAAATAAATCATTTCATTTTATTTACTAGTTAGTAGGTACATATTTGTACTACAGTTCGAGCGCGAGCTGAATGCAAAGAAATGTATGTGTCACCATACTTTTACTCTGCATTCAACTCGCGCGCTAACTATACATACTCATAGAAAACTCCACATTTTCTTGTTCGGGACGTACTTATAACTTTTCTGAGTTGTGTGCGTTATAACGCACGCCCGAGAGTTCTTCAAAAACATTCTCAAAAGTGTGCGGAGGTCCCGGGTTCGATGCCCGGCAGGATCAATCTGGGAATTTATAATTTCTGGATTTTCCTTGGTCTGGCCTAGTGGGAGATTTCAGCTGCGGCTAGTTACCACCCTACCGGCAAAGACGTGCTGCCATACGATTTAGCCTTCCGGTACGATGCCGTGTATCATTGTGAGAGGAGACTCATGCTCATTAGTGAGCCGGCAATGGGTTGAATTGAAGATGATGATGACGCAACTTCCAGGAAGGTACCTATCGTTGCTGATAAAACAGAATTGTAATTATTATCAATGAATTAAAATATGATTAGATTAAAAAATACGAACACGTCAATTATTTTATCTATGACTATAACTTTAAAATGTACAAAGCTTTTCCATTTTCCACACTCCTAAATAGGTACCTAGATAAGAAGATTCCTAGAATTGTTCTAACATGTTATTGACGACCTAGATTTGACGGCCTCCCTGGCGCGGTGTTAAGTGCTGTTGACGATGGAGGTCCCGGGTTCAATTACCAGCAGGATCAATTTGGGAATTTATGATTTCTGAATTTTCTCTGGTCTGGTCCGGTGGGAGGCTTCGCCTGTGGCTAGTTACCACATTTTTTTTTATCCACTACAAGTTAGCCATTCATTACGATCACACCAGATGGTAAGTGATGATGCAGTCTAAAATGGTAGCGGGCTAACCTGTTAGGGGCATGTCAGTTATATTAAACCCATACCCCTATTCGGTTTCTACACGGCATTGTACCGGAACGCTAAATCGCTTGGCGGCACGTCTTTGCCGGTAGGGTGGTAAGTAGCCACGGCCGAAGACTCCCACCAGGCCAGACCAGGGAAAATGTAAATGTAACCACTCTGTCGGCAAAACGTACCGCCAAGTGATTTAGCGTTCCGATACGATGATGTGCAGAAACCGACTAGGGTTATGGGTTAACCGTGATATGGGTTTAATATAACTGCCTGGTTAGCCCGCTACCATCTTAGACTGCATCATCACTTACATCGGTGAGATCGCAGTCAAGGGCTAACTTAAAAAAAAGCAAAAGTGATGCCCGCGATAGGTATTGTTCGCATCGATTTAGGTTTTTGGGTGGCTCGTTGGTCTAGTGGTTAATATTTTCCACTGCGGATGACTTGATGGCGGAGGCTTGATTGCCGGTTCGGACCATAAACTTCTTATTTTGTGCCATAATTATTGAGTGTTGGGATAAACTTTTTTAGGGTTCGGTACCTCAAGAGGAATACAGGAACCCTTACAGGATCACTTCGTTCTCCGTCTGTCTGTCAACCCCCTTTTACTCGGGAACGCGTCAATCAAGTTGAAATTAATATCAAATGGGCACTTACTTAGGTCTACGGTCCCATTGGAGCTGTAAAAATAATCGAGTCTTCTGAGTCAAAAGATGCAGCCGTTTATCCCGCATATTTTGATACTCGCTAATAAATCAAAACCGATAGGGTACTTCTCGTTGACCTAGAATCATGAAATTTGGCAAGAAGCAAGGTCTCACAGCACAAGTATAGGAAAAAATCCGAAAATCGTGCTCATTGGGTGTTGAATTGTTGGTCAGGCGTTACCAGTTTAGCGACACAATGTAAGTCAGTTATTCCACAGCTGAGTACCTGTTGTTACATATTTTTTGTTATTTACTAAAATCTATACAAACATTATAAAATATGCGAAAGTTTGGATGGATGTATGGATGTTTGTTTGACTCATTACACAATCGTGCTAAAACGGTTGAATGGATCTGGATGAAATTTGGCACAGAGATAGATTATAGTCTGAAATAACACATAGGCATCACATCCCGGAATACTAACTTAATTTTTATCCCGGAAAATTAAAGAGTTCCCGCGGGAACCAAAAAGCCTCAATCCACGCGGATGAAGTCGCGGGCATCAGCTAGTAATTTATATGGTGTGGTTTTACGGAACGGAACCCTTTGTGCGCGTGTCTGACTCCAGTAGACCGGTTTTTATTTTATCCACTGTCGGGACACATCACACTTGTCAGTTTTCACATCAGCTGAAAAGACATTTTAGCTCGGGGTTAGCAAGTTGGAGGTGTTTCACCCCCGTGCCTCGCAGAGCACGTGTGGGCGATTGCCCTTGGTGGGAATAAAACCCCGGTGAATGTCTACAGTTGTTTATAATTAGTGTAGACTCTGCACTAATTATAAAAATAAAACTTATAGGTATAATAAATAAATAATAAATCAATTTATTGCCCGCGACTTCGCAATCACAAATTCTTTCGTTGTTCGACTTCACAAATTTCAAACCCCTATATTTTCCCCTTAGAAGTTGAAATTTCAAAAAACCTTTTTTAATGGATGCCTACGTCATAATAGCTATCTGTATGCCAAATTTCAGCCCGATCTGTCCAATAGTTTGAGCTGTGTGTTGATAGATCAGTCAGTCACACAGACATACAGATCACAAATCCATACTAATATTATAAATGCGAAAGTGTATCTGTCTAGGTATCTATCTGCTACGGTTTAACGGCTCCTCTTTTCAACTCACTACAGCCCATTAACGTCCCACAGCTGGGCACAGGCCTCCACTCTCAAGAGAGAGGGATTTAGAGCTTAGACCCACCACGCTGCTCCAATGCGGGTTGACGGGCTTTTTACAACTGATTTTGATGAAATTTGGTATAGAGGTAAATTATTTCGTGGGTAAGGAAGGATACATTTTGTCCCGGAAAACAAAACAAACAAAAGTTAATCCACGCGAACGAATCATTTACTATAAAATATATAAATAAACAAATATGCACCTAAAGGTGTAAAATAATAGCTTCTCGGTCTGTTTTACTACTTGGGCAGATCTCCTATTTATCGCTTGGAGATCAAAAAGTTGATGAGAGTTGAGAGAGATGAGAGAATGATTTTAATGCAGTCGCAGAACGCTTTGTTTGAACTTTGAACCCATTTTAAATTTAACTTGATTCGGAAAATGAAACGTCTAGTCGGCTACAGTATGCAGCACGCCACTCACATACTTAAGCTCTAGCCCCACTACAGAAGCCCGGGACGTAGCGGCAAGTGTTCTTTGTATGAGGTTGTATGGAGCTGGGTCCACATAAGCAACGCGGTACGGAGATCCCCTGCGCGACACGGCCCCGTACAAACTCATTCAAATAATATTTGCCGCTTATACATGCCGTGCCGCTTCGTGTATCTCAAGTGGGGCTAGACCTTAAGCGGTGTAAAGCGGTCGGTTGGATTTTCTGTCCCTTCGGGTTGTGAGAGTACAGAATTAGAACTAATTAAACCTCGCGTTATTTTTGCGCACACACCTTTGCACTAAAATAATCTTTACCGCTTTTTGTCTGGTGGGATTCTTCGGCCGTGACTATAGTTACCACCCTACCGGCAAATACGTAGGTAGGTACCTACCCAGGCTCAACTTCCAAACGATTCAGCGTTCCGGTACGATGCCGTGTAGAAACTGATTAGGGTATGGATTTAATATAACTGCTGTATCTACCCCTAACAGGTTAGCCCACTACCATCTTAGACTGCATCTACCACAAGATGAGATCGCAGTCAAGGGCTAACGTTTCGTCCTGACAAATCCCTAGTGTACTTTCGCCCTTAATATGATAAAATGCTCCACTTTGCCAAACATCTATACGCTCCCACAAAACCACTCTGAGGGTAGAACGGGAATCGTGGGGTGCCTCGGGCCATAACGATCTCTATTAGTTGGATTTTTGCTTTTATGTTTTACACACAGTAAAATATATACTTAAGTACCTACCTACTACCTAGGTTGTTAATATTTATTAAGGTTTTTTGTCATTATTAGGTATAGGTATAATACAGTACAAGGTATTACTGCTCTAAAGCTATAGCTTTAGCCTTTAGGGCAGTTCCATATTTTAATACTAATTTTTATTGTGCATTAAGTAGGTATATCTAAAAGCCGTCATCATCCGAGATATTCCACGTTTTGTCTAGCGCCGCCACTGCCTACATCCGGTTTCTTTCGGCCGAATTAGTATTGATTCCACTGACACCATACTGACACAAAATCAGAGTTTTAGTAGTTCCTAAAGTTAGCCAACTTCCCGGACAGAGCATGTCGTACCTATCGCCTGAAACTTCCGATCCTAGTTTCGGGATCGCTCGCTAACAAGAATCAGACATTTAACTTTTAATTGGTACCTTGTACTTAGTGTAGGATCTTCGGCAACTGGAGTTTGTAAGTGTCTAACAATGTCATGCACTCAGCTGTACCTACCTACTGAACTTACGTAGGTGGTAGATTATGTGAGTGTTACGGAAGACACTTATCTACTCTTCGGACCTATAACTATTACCAATTCTGTTAGACTACGTTTTAATTAAATAAGTATCACTTGCTTCTAACGGTGAAAGAAAACATGTGTGCATGTTTACTTAGTTAAATTTTATTTTTCATAGATACATATTAGCGGTAGTGAATCGATGCTATCGCCGGGTCAGATAAGTTTCTTGGACTATAATGTTCTCGAAGGTGTGTGTAGCCTGCCAGTCTGCCACTTGGCTAGCGTGGTGAACTATGGCCAAACCCTACTCATTTCGAGACGAAACTCGTGCTCAGAACTGAGCCCGCAATGGGTTGCCAAGATGATGTTAAAGATGACGACACCGCCTCAATGGTCCATGTTTTATGAGCTACATGATGATTATAGTCGTCGTTAAGTGGATTGAAATTGTTGAGCAACGCGCTGACCCAAGTCGGTGCTCAGTGACGTCGAATTTGGAGGTGGATACGGTTCAGGTTTGTATTCCGACTTCCAAGTCTTCAAAGTTTGAAGACTCGGAAGTCGGAAGTCAAACACTGCGCTGCGTTCTGTTCCTACAACCAAGCGAAAAGTTTGTTTCACTTTTTTATTTTTAAAACTTAGCACAATGAACATATTACTGAACACTTAATATTTAGTTTTTTATTTAATTAATTACTTAGGTACATATTTAGAAAAAAAACCATTTAACTTGTTATCAAAACATTGAAACGACATAAAAATAATGTGACAGGCGCCATAGTGCAGTTTGGAGAAACGGAACGTGCTATTGCTATTGTTTTGACTTTTGACGTTTACAATTAGTTTTCGAAGTTTGGAAGTTTGGAATTTGGAATTTGGATACGGTTTTCCTGTGATTCATGTGAATGTGTTATTCTTGTTATTTACGCGAAAATGTCTATCCCCGCAGAGTTGAGTTTTGACGAAATATTAAAGTTCATGTTGGCCCACAATGGCAAAGTGACAAATCATGAGTTAGTTAAACATTTCAAAGTGTTTTTGATGAATCCGGATATGCGAGGTTAGTACAAAGTTTCTGCTAGTCTTTATGATTTAATCCTAAGTTGGTTATGTAAGAATTTCATACAAGTTATAATGTTTAGATAGAAAAGGTTTGTATTTGTTTATTTTGCAATTCTATGAGGTACACTTCAAATTTATTCAAACTTTAAGTATCTTTTGGATATAAATAAGTGAAAAAGGCTCATTATTAATCTATTTTAGTGTAAAAAATGCTATTAATTACTAGTAATGCCCATGTATATCTACTGTCTCATCCCCACCATGTAGAAATAGGCATTGCTATTCTATGGAATGAAATACAAACATTATAGTTATCTTTTAATACTTTCTTTGATAAATGATCTTAAATCTAATTTATAGTTGATACTGCTCTGAGGTCTATTTGGAATTTCAGAAGTCATGATCAACTAGGTGATGCCCAATGCAAGCTGCGCCAAATATCTTCATAATCAACTAAGCCAACCTTAAAGTACCTATTTCATGCACTTTCATTGAGATTAATCTCATTAGTAAGTAGATAATGAAACAAATGAAGCTCCAGCCATACTGGTGTAGAGACAGAGTCATAAGCTGAAATCTATAGAGCGCACTTTGACTTTGCTCAGGCTTTACTTGCAGTTAAAACGGGATGGACTTATGTGCGAATCATAAATCTGTCTCATTTTAACTCAGTCTTAAGTCAGAGCTAAGTCAAAGGCTCTATAGATCTCACACATGGTGACACAAAACATGAATTCTAAAATTAAGTCTAAATATATATAAAAGGAAAAGGTGACTGACTGACTGACTAATCTATCAAAGCTCAAACTAAAAATTGGCATATATATATAGCTATTATGATGTAGGCATCTGCGAAAAAAGGATTTTTGAAATTCAATTCCTATGAGGGTAAAATAGAGGTTTGAAATTTGTGAAGGCTACGCAGACAAAGTTGTGGGCAAAAGCTAGTTGTATGAGTAATACACAAATAAGTAAATTGTTAAATTAAGTTAAATAAGTAAACTTTGTATGATACACAAATAAGTAAATTATTGTACATTATGTGTTCAAAATATGACACATGCTATGATAAAGATACTAAAGCTTTTGGAGTTTACTTTACAACTTGTTGTAAGGGGTGGAAATTATTGCCATTTACTTTGGAGTACTTTTTCTTGGTAAGAATGGCATTCCAAACCAAGCATTGATCACTTGACAGTTCAAGGTTTACAAATAATTTAATTTCAATAAAAAAATCAGTTCTATTCTTTACAGTTTAGATAGCATGACTTGCCAAGCTTACAGTCTATCCCAGGATGCCTTAAGCCCATGATAAAAAAAAAATTAAACCAGAAAATATTTTCAGATGAGGCACGCAGCACTTTCAAGAAGCATGTCAATACGCTTGCGATAATCAAAAACCAGAATAATGAGAAGTGGTTGATCCTGAAAAAGAAATATATGGTTAACAGCGGGAAAGAAAGTGACGAACAGACAGAGTCTAAAATTGAAGATCCTCCCGCTCCTGAGTGCAGTGAACCCAGCCTGGATCCCCCAGTCCAACCTCCTTACAGGCCACCCCCACCATTGCAGTTAAACCAAGACCTTAATATCCTCAATAATATTATACAGGTATCAACTCCCATAACATCACCCCTAACTCCTGTAGAATTAACACAGAGTGCTAGCAAGGAGAGTTTAGAATCAGAGGATGTACCGCCTAAAGTTCACCCTAGGAGGAGGTCATCTGAGAAAAGTGCCACTCCAACTGTACAGAGTTACAATTTAAATCCTCGGTCATCTATATCCAATAGTACGACTGAGTTGAATGAGACGCCGCTCACAACCTCTCGCAGTGAAAGCATGCTGGTGGAAAGTGAACAGAAAATATCAGTGAAGGAACGCAAACAGATGTTCAACCGGATGGCCTCGGAGAGTGATGTGTTAAAGTCACAGAAACACAGCTTCAATTCATCGGTGAGTAACTTTCACATAGTTTTAACTTTGTAACTAAATACTTAAGTAAAAAAAAAAAAAAAAAAACTAAGTAAGTAATAAGTACTGCAGGGTTGAAAATTTAAGTAAGTAAATGTTTTGTTAGAAAATGTTTTAAGAAACAAAAACGTCACTATTCATGGTTTATTTAGATATATTATGTACTGTAATAGGTTGAAGAGAGAAATAAGAACCTATGCACGGTAAATAATGTATAATTGAAATGTATAAACAAATTTTTTACAAATTCTGTAAAAAAAAAAAAAATTGTAAACTTTCGAATGTACACTTGTATGTATGTAGACGTTCTTCAACTCGTCTAGCGATAAAACCCGTCCGGTTGTACCTATTATAAATTCCCGAAAGAACCCCGCCGCGGATTGAACCCGAGACCTTGTTAGACCACAGTGCTCACCAATGCACCAGGGAAGTTTGAACATATCTACAGCACAGACTAAGGAGAGTTACATTGAGAATAGCGTTACACTATTTTCATATCAGTCGTTCGCCGAAGGCATCTAGACAGAGCAACACTGCGGGGTGACAGGGAAGTGACAGAGGAAACTGGCAGAATTTTAAATTCAAAATTCGGTCAATCCTTAATTACAGTTTACAAAAACCATAACCTACAAGTGCTAATTTCACGGTAGCCGGGTCTGTCATTTGTATCGGTGTGAACCCACTGTATGAATATACTAGATAATGTCCGCGACTTCGTCAGCGTGGACTAAGGTTTTTCGATTCCTGCGGAAACTCCCACGTCCTACGTCCTTCCCCGTGATACAACCTATCTCTGTACCCAATTTCATCGAAATCGGTTGAACAGATGGGCCGTGAAAGCGTAGCAGACAGACGGACGGACACACTTTCGCATTTATAATTAGTATGAACTATGGATACTTACGCTGTGCTAGGTACTATAGTTAGACGTGTCTAAACTGGGATCGTTTAGCGCCGCAATAGCAGTTTTTTAGGGAAATAGTTTAGCGCCATCAATCTTCACAAACTCTGAAGTGACGGGCGGATCACTGCTTTTTTCTCGTCTTTCGGACCACCAAAAAATGTACGGATTTAAATTTAGTCTATTCTATAGCTGCTCATAACGAAAATCAAACCATGCATAACTGAGTTAAAAAAAATAATGCAACCGTGATTAGTTAGTGTTTTATTTTTACGGGGAAATTAAAATTATTTACAATTATTATTTATTTTTAGCCTTGTTATTCTAAAACCTGCATCAATCATTGTTACAGACTCAATTGTTGTGATTGACTGAATTTATGGTGTTTTCTATGCGACAATGGACTTTAGCCAATGGCGCAAGAGTCCAATCGGAGGTGATTGCGTTACTTTGTAACAATAATTTCAACTTCTTAAGGTCCCGGAATAGTTAGTCTTGCGGCCTTGCCACTTGACTGTGTTTTTACTCTTTAATTTTAAAGTTTTCAATTCTTTCATTGAAGTGGTACTTAATTGAGATAGATCGAGATATATCTGTAAGCGTTTTAAGGATTTGCTGTATTTTTTATTACCCTGTTAGTTCAAAGTACCTTTTATGACTGCAGCGAGTGCATTAACTCGGAACAAAAACAAAATCATTAAGTAATTAATCTTTGGACCTTGAAAAGATTCTCTCGCGTCGTCGTAAAGTGATGCAAGCCTACTGCTGGATAAAGGTCTCCTGTGTGCTTAGCATGCGCACAATGAGATTATCTCACGACGAGAGAGAGAGGTATTGTCGTTGCCGGCAAATTTTTCATTTAGCTTAACAAGCACAAAATGCGGTATATTACAAGAAAAAAATTGTCGACATGTAAAGGTTCGAAGAGAAAAATACCACAGTTAAGAAATATTACTTTTATCTCTACTTTTGACGTAACGAGGCAAGTAACCATGTTAGCTTCGGTAGACAGACAGAGATAACGGGTAGACATAATTTTACTCGTAGTGCGCATGCTAGCCATACTGAGCGACCTTACACGTCTCGGTTTTGTGACTCGCTCGATGTCGTCCATCCACCTAATGAGGTCTGCCAACTAACAACTTTGCGCTTTCTGATGCGAGGTTGCCATTCCAGAATCTTAGGTTAAGTCTATGGGTTCTTCGAACCATATGCCCTGCCCATTGCCTTCTCTTCAGTTCTTCAACCCCTTGATGAACTATGTTGGTTACTCTAGTTTTTTTGCATCTCATCTTTTTTTATTTGATCACGGCATAGAGTTAGTGTATACTAACTCTATGGATCACGGAATTTCCCTAAACTTTGATTGCAGCTGTCTCCATTGCTCGCTGTTTGTTTTTGACCTAAATTGTATAGATTAAATAACTGTTACTAACTATAGCTACTGATATAAGTGATGTCCCTTGTACTTAAGCCCTGCTGCCTTGTTGGTTTAGTGGTTAGCATGTTCAACTGCGGCCGACGAGGTCCCGGATTCGAGTCCCGGGTCGGGCCATAGCAAGTATTGGGTTTTTCTGAAAAGAAATTCTCAGTACTAGCCCGGAGTTAGGAAATTGGCGGTGTTACACCCCCGTGCCTCGGAGAGCACGTTAAGCCGTCGGTGCTGCGCCTGATCTCTCACCGGTCGTGTCGGATTTTCCGTCCCATCGGGCTATGAGAGTAAAGGAACAGAGAGTGCACCTGTGTATGCGCACACACTTGTGCACTATAATATCTCCCGCGCAGATGGCTAATCTCTATGGAGATAGGCCGCCGTGACCAGGTACCCACTTAATAAAAGTCCAATGAATTCAAAATTAACCGGTCACGTCAACATTGACGACGCACGTAAAAAACTTCCCAAGCAAAGATGTTTTACAAAAAGTCACTAATCGGCATTTTAATTAGGCAGCTTGTTACTTATATTGTAGGATATTTACTTACTTAATTATTGCTTTGAGTAAGTGGTAATTACAAAAAAAAATTGGGGAACCCGAAGTTCGGAGGGTTCCGGTCACCTGCCGCTGAGTACAGTCTGCGTGAGATATCTACGAGTAAGGCCCTGTTTTACGTCAGTCTTTTGACGACCTCCCTGGCGCAATGTTGAGCGCTGTTGTTTTAAGTTTCAACGCGGGAGGACCTGGGGTCGATTACCGGCAGGCTCAATTTGGGAATTCATAATTTCTGAATTTTCTCTTGCCTGGTTTGGTGGGAGGCTTCGGCCGTGGCTAATTACCACCCTACCGGTAAAGGCGTACCACCAAGCGATTTAATGTTCGAGTATACGATGCCGTGTAGAAAGTAGAAACTGACTAGTGGTAGATATGGATTTAATACCTATTATAACTGCCATACCCCTAACAGGTTATCCCGCTACCATCTGCATCATTATTTACCGTCAGTTGACATCGCAGTCAAGGGCTAACTTGTATGGAAGTTAAAAAAAAAGTGACATACGTGACAGCAGTATCAAACAGTAGCTAAGTGCTGCCCCTTAAAGTGGCCACGTAGATTAGTTTAGTGGTTCAGTAATCACGTAGATAAGTTTATCATTTCCTAAGGAGTCACATCGCGTCGGCATTAATCGCACTTGGCCAGCGTGGTAGTCTATGGTCAAAACCCTTTTTGAGAGGAGACTCGTACTAAGTAGTGGGCCAATCAATGAGAATTGAATATTTGGATAATAATATGACGATGATACCCAAAATAGTTTGTAGATATAGATATGTACGTCAATAGTCAATTTATGATAAGTAATATTATAAATGCGAAAGTATGGGTCAAGATGGATGGATGAATGTTTGTTAATCAATCACGCCAGAACTGCTGAACGGATCTGGATGAAGTTTGGCACAAAAATAGATTATATTCTGGAATAACACGTATAGGCTTTTTAACGGAAAATTAAAGACTTCCCGCGGGAACCAAAAAACCTCAATCGACGCTGACGAAGTCGCGGGCATCAGCTAGTACATCAAAATTCTATTGACGTTTTGGAAGCCGAGTGTACTTATAACTCGGTAACACTGTGATAAGTGACAATGTGTTTGCTGATCGTGACACACGTTGTTAGTTTTTCATTCCACATTGCTTCTAATAATTCTACAATCACCCAATTGTAGAATTATTTAAGTACCCACTTAAATACTACTTTAAATATTAATGAAACTTTCGTGGAAGTTCATGTGGTCGTAGTTCGTCCGGGACGTTAAACGTAACACTATCGTTTGTTTAGGATGATAATTTTTGCAGATGCCATTGCATAGTATTATTGCTATACACCTCTCATCTGCCAAATCTTACTAATATTATAAACGCGAAAGTTTGTGAGTATGGATGTATGGATGTTTTGTACTCTTTCACGCCAGAACGGCTGAACGGATCTGGATGAAATTTGGCACAGGGATAGATTATAGTCTGCAATAACACATAGGCTACTTTTTATCCTGGAAAATTAAAGAGTTCCCGCGGGAACCAAAAAAATCTCAATCCACGCGGTCAAAGTCGCGGGCGTCAGCTAGTTGTAAATACTGCGTTTCATAGGTACTATCCTAGCTAAACATTTCCACTGAGTAACAAAAGAAGCCTGGGGGCAGAAAAAGCGCTGGATTTTAGAGTTTGATTTGTACTAGAATGTAGAGAGATGTAGAAAGACCAAGCACGTAATATTATATTTAAGCATTCACAGCAGCACTCATCACTCCTCTGCCATTTAAGCAATTAAGTACATAAAGGTAAGTGTGATTTGCCGATAAAGGGAAAATGAGTCTCCACTCGTTATGAGAAGAGTTTGGCCATAGTCCACCACGCTGGCGGATTGGCAGACTTCGCGCACTTGCAAGAACATTATGAAGAACTCTCGGGCATGCAGGTTTAACCATGATGTTTTTCTTCACTGTTCGAAGCAAGTGATATCACTTGCTTCGAACAGTTTTTTAAAACGCACATTACTCTGAAATGTTAGAGGTGTCCGGGATCGAAACCGCGTCATCGTATAGAAGGTGGGGTGTCTAAACCACTAGGCTAACACCGCTATTAGTACGCATTTTGACATTGATATGCCGTTAGATAATGTCTTCACTCTTCATGAATAACTAGTTATTTACGGTTAAACCACTTCAATTTTATTTAGTTTTGTTTTAGTTAACTTTTTAGTTTTTTTATAAAGTCCGTAATCGTATTATAATTGGATGTTATTATTATAATGTGGGTTGGTTCATAAGTGCCTTATATTTAGCCCCGGCAATTAGGTTTACTTTATCGAAGTCGTATTGCTTATAAATTTTATACCCCTTTACGGGTTGTCGTATAATCTATAATTAGCAGTATAGTGGCTTGCACTATTACATACTTACTCACATACATCATAATTTGTCGATGACACTTATTTTTCGCTCACAACTCTGAAGTTAGTAAATAATACTTCTCTGCAATAAAAACCGTGAGAAATAAAAGTTATTACTTACAAAACGTTAATGTTGTTTCTTTGTTTAAAGAAGTTAAGCAACCGACTGGTTAATCTAGAAAAGTCCACCACCTGAGGCCCAATTGTCTAAGAAAATTATAATCATTTTACCTTTGACAAACGTGAAACGATTTAAATGATTTTATACACAATCGGGGGGCTGATAGGAAAATGGTCTTTGAGTCCTGCGAATGGCATTCATCATTTTCGCCGGCTCACTGTAATGAGCACGATTCTCCACTCAAATTGAGGTTTGAGAGAAGAGAGGGAGAAGAGCCGGCCAGAATCTCAGCAGTTGTTCTTTTTTTAAAGCATATTAATTAAAATGTGCATGGGTTGAAGGGATAATTACAAGCTTCGTGCTAAGTGGTGAGATTATGATTTCGATTTAGAAGTCGGTTAAAAATGATCCGTCCTCGTCGGTGTTCGGTTAAACGTCGCCTCCGCTACACCTGGCCCTGCTAATTGAATTGTAGAGCCTTCGCCATGACCCTTTGGCGGTCAATGTGACGGGCATTTGATTATTATCGACTGTTTTTTCGTGATCGTGTCGAATGTGTAGTCGCTTATATTATACTGACTTGATTGCCTCGTTGGTTTAGTGGTTAGCATAATCGACTGCGGCTGACGAGGTCCTGGGTTCGAGTCCCGGATGGGGCCATAATGAAATACCTATTGGTATTTCTGACAATAAATTCTCAGTACAAGCCCGGAGTTAGGAACTTGGCGGTGTTTCACCCCCGTGCCTCGGAGATCACGTAAAGCCGTCGTCCTGCGCCTGTCTCTCCGGTTGTGTCAGAATTTCCGTCCCATCGGGCTATGAGAGTAAAGGAACAGAGAGTGCGCCTGTGTTTGCGCACACACTTGTGTATTATAATATCTCCCGCGAAGGGTAATCTCTGGAGATTGGCCGCCGCAGCTGAAATTCGGTCGAGAGGACATTAAATTAGACTATCTTTTGCCCGCGGCTCTATCAGATGCCTACGTCATAATAGCTATCTGTATATGCCAAATTTCAGCCCGATCCGTGCAGTGGTTTGAGCTGTGTGTTGATAGATCAGTCAATCAGTCAGTCACCTTTTCCTATTAACTTATTTAGTCTAGATGATGCCCGCGACTTGGCAAAGGTTTTAGAAGAATTCCGTGGGAACTTTTTGACTTTCAGTTGACAGTAGATGACCCTTCACGTAGTCTACGTTGTTTGCCATTTTCTAAGGAGTCGTACCGTCGCGTCGTTCACCTTACATCTAGGACTAATCTGTGTGTGACAGGATCTTAGTAGGATCACAATAGCCACAACCCAAATAATGGAATTTTCAAACAAGGAACTAAGTGCCAAAAATCCCGTAATTTATATAGGCAGTATTAAAAGGAAACTCGCTTATCCACATAAATAAACTTTAATTTAGCAATTCGCTCAAACACAGCCGCAATTCATTACCGAGTATCATACACCAGTATTGCCACTCTCGACTACGCAGAGCCGTAGAGTAGAAAATTAATGCCTCTTTAAGACTGTGCCTAGCAGTACAAAACCACGGATACAGAACATGCAGTCTATATTTTGTAAAAGTGACAAATGACGGCTTAACGGGATCATAAACATAACGCAAGCCGAACGAGTGTTGAGTAGGTACAGCTAAATGAACATCGAGTTACTGCACCCCAGGGGCACATAAAAAATAAAAAAGAGGGATGATAATTGTGAAAAAAATAGAAAAAAATATTTTGCATCCCATTACATGACCCTCAGAATTATGCTCGCGTGAATTAATGCATTATGATCACCTATGTATTCATAATCATTGACATATTATGGCTAGACCGATTTCAACTCGATAAACTTGATTAGGTATAGCTGAGAGTCTGGGCACAGATTAAAATAATATCCTAGTTTGAGGATACTGCTTTTTGCCGTGCAGCGTATATGAACTCCTTAAACGGGTCGAATTAACCGTTTGACAAACGATGACGTTAACGATTTCCTTACACAATTATCTTGGGGCTGGATTGCGGATGAAAGATTTATTCTATGAAACTCCATAACTCCGTCAAATCTGAATCAAGACCTGGGCTCAGTAGTGGGCTGCCGTTGGGCTAGGTTTAAGGATTTGGTTCCACCACTCTGAACAAGTTTTGATTGGTAGACCCTGGAGAACATTATGAAAAACTCTCGGGTACACGCAGGTTTCTTCACGATGCTTTGCTTCACCGTTAGGTGAGTATAACTTAATAGTAAGTGATATTTAATTGGTTGAAATGCACGTTATAGCTGGCGCCAATTAAATAGTCGCGTCTGAAGTTGACTGCTAGACGCGTCGCTATAGCATATTTTCGCGCGTAGTATTACGTTGACTTCGACGGTTTGTGTGAAGAGCTGCGCAAACAAGCATTCGCACCTCAGATCAGAGACAACAATTTGATTTCATATACCTCAGAAAGTTAGAAGTGCGTGCCCGAGGATAGAGTTATATCCTATTAAGTAGTTACGTATATGTGCCGGCTATTAAGTAGTTACTTAATAGCCGGCACATATATAATAATAGTTAGGTACTTCTAACTACCGGTACCTAAGTACTTAAATAAGGTATACTGCTTCGTTCTAGTGGTTAGCATGTTCGTCTGCGACCGACGAGGTCACGGGTTCGAGTACTTACCAAGTATTTTACTTTGACAATAAATTTTCAGGGCTAGCCCGGAATTACAAAGTTGGCGGTGTTTCACCCCCGTGCCTTGGAGAGCACGTTAAGCCATCGGTGCTGCGCCTGATCCCTCATCGGTCGTGTCGGATTTTCCGTCACATTGGGCTATGAGAATACAGGAACAGAGAGTGCACTTTTGTATGCGAAAGTGCATACACTTGTGCATTATAATATCTCTCGCACAGGCCGCCATGGCCGAAATTCGGTTGGGAGGACATTATTATAGTGTATTCTCTATTCTAAGACTAACAAATACCAAATACCATTTATCAATAGGTAATCGGTTGAAATTGAAACACGTACAGGCACGAATCAATGTTAATAGGCCAGGGAACAATTAGTGATGCACTTACAGCTGTTCCGATTCAGACAGATTGACACGTTACATATTGTATTCGAAATAGGTACACTTAGGTGACGCGCGGCAGCTAATGAATATAGTAAAAATGTTGTGATATACCATACCATGTCAACAATGTTTGTCATATTGTATTGTATGCTGACGACACATCGCTTATTTTTAAATTTGATAGAATTTTGACTTGACGATGAAAACAACAATATCACACGTATCACACTGGTTTACTGTCAATAATTTGCTACTGAATGCAAAGAAAACCAAGTGCTTAGAGTTTGTTTTGCCTAATGTAAAGAATATCGATAAATCAATAATGTTAAATGGGGAAACACTAAAAATGGAGAACTCCACAGTTTTTTTGGGGGTGACCTTGGATAATAAGCTTCAATGGGGCGCTCATATAGACTATAGAGACACTAGCGGGAAAACTTAGCTCGGCTGTTTTTGCTGTCAGGACAATAAGACAGTTTACCGATATTGAAACGGCTAGGCTTGTCTACTTTGCCTACTTCCACAGTGTCATGTCGTACGGCATTTTATTGTGGGGCAGAGCAGCTGATATCCAAACAATATTTATATTGCAGAAAAGAGCCATCCGTTCTATTTATAAACTCGGATCACGCGAATCACTTCGTGAAAATTTAAAGAGATGGGTATACTTACGGTGCCTTCACAATACATTTACAATAATATAGTCTTTGTCAGGCGGAACATTAATCTGTATAAGCAAATAAGTGATACTCACAATCGATTTACTAGAACCGCCACAACCTTGTAACAGCGCCATATCACATTTCTGAATGACAAAGTTGCATGGAAGAAACTGCAGTTTCTTCCATGCAACTTTGCCACGGGCTCGCATCCAGTGACCCACAAGTCAGTGTAATTTTTGTAATGTAATATGTGTTGTATTGTTACTTACTGTAAACTTTTTTCCTCTTTAAGAAAAGAGCAACTGCTGAGTTTCTTGCCGGCTCTTCTCAGTAGAATCATTTTTCCGAACCGGTGGTAGAGTCTTGAAGTATCATATTCATAAGTGTCACAAGTTGTCCTAGATGAAATAAATCATTTCATTTCGATACACCTTCCATTCTTGACATCCTACACAGGGTCGCGGGTTCGATCCCCGGGCACGCTCTACCAGACTGGCAGGACTGGATTCGCCAATTGACGAAATTATATTTTTTTACAATTTCAGCTTGCCAAAAGAACCTTCCCGAAATTCGCCGCCAGTTCTTGGACCATTAGCGCTGCCCTTACAGCTGTTCCGACTCTGGCAGATGGACACGCACTAAAGTAGATTAGTTATATCGAATTCGAAATATTGACACACTGAGCAGGCAATAGGTAAGTAGGTATATCGAATTCGAAATACAGTTATAAGACTGACGCGGTAGCTAATCAATTAAGTACCTATACCGATACACCCGTTTTATATACCTACGTACCTACGAACATACTATACACACATACTAAGGGCAATTGCCCTTACCCACTCGCAAGCGTACGCCGCGCCGTATGCATAATCTCTGAGGGTGAGTCCGCACTGCTTCGCGCAATTCTATAACTTAAGCGATGAGTCCAACGTGAGCAGAGCGAGTTCTGTACGGAATCCGTTTAACTCACACAAAAAAACTGCATGCAAATACTTTTACCAAAAAAAGGGACGGACGGAGCGAGCAGAAAGAGTCCACAAAGAGTAAAGAGCTTGCTTATTAAGGCAACTTTCAAACTCTTCCTACTGGAAGTGTAAACCTATTTTGTCTGCACAGTCCGTTCCGCTAAGCTATTTTCCGCTCATTACCTCTCTTTTACAGTGGAAACCCCGGTTTAGTCTGGAGATTGTTTGCTTGCGACTTCTTACAATTTTAATACTATACAGAAATTTGTGAGAAAAGTATTGCGGTGAAACGCAGTGCGCACTTATTTTAATGCCTAAGGCGCAACGCACATCGTCACAGTGAAAGGAGACGAGACGCGGTGTCCTTCTTGACTGAACAAAGTATTATTAACTTGAGTTTGTGTTGTTATCACTTCACTCCGTCTGTATGCGTTGATCGTAATGCTCGGTGTATAATATGCCATATTGCCTTGCCGACCGAGCGGGATGCTGTCGCATAAATCAAACCCGAAATAGACCGCCGACGCGCGTTTCCGCTCCTCAATCGGGAGATACTTTTCAAAATTAATCCCAAAAAGACTTTATGAAAGTGCACACTCCTTTTTCAAGACGATAATAAAAGGATACTTCGTAGTTCGAGAGTTAGTGGTGGAATTTTTTTAAATACTTACTTAATTCGTTATCATTGGCAGACTGATTTCGTAACTGTGTTTTTTTTAAGTTAATTATTATTTTTAAATCACGTTATGATTGATATCATACAAAAAGCCGACTGGTCTATGTACCTACTAGATTATTAGATTTCGGCGCAGAAAGTCCCATTTTTGGTGAACACTTACAAGCTATTTATAGTTTGTCATTGGAGGATAGTTTCCGAAAAGAATAAAGAAAAAAAATGTTTGTTTTCATTATTCCAAGCGACCCAAAAACTGTCAAGAAGAACCATTAACCAAACCAGGGGTATCTTTCATTGATGCCGCGTCGAGCCTCCTACGTTCTAGTAGTTATGGCGCTGGTAACTAGTAATGCGCATTTTTAACATGTAAAACAACTTTATACATTTTACTACGTGATCCCTTACTATGAAATCTGAAGAGCTTCAAGCGTCAAGCTTTTTTGATCCGCATCCTTTGACGGTAGGCCGATCACGTTATCCACTCCAATCTTATGCTCAGATAATGCATAATGCGGTAATTTTCTGTTATGACCAATAACAACCTACATCAGTTGATTCACTTGATTGGTACAGGTTTTGAGTATCATTTTAAATATCACAATCGACCCGTCCCAACTTCACCCTAAGCCGTGGACCGAGCCTCACATGAGGCGCACGTTCCCCCGTCTTTGACTTCTACTAGCCCTAGACCTCACATCTGCGATGCCTAGTACTTTAGCAAAAAGGATTCTCAGAGCATACGACCCTCGAATTCCATCAAAATGGGTGAAATAGAAGTTTTATTAGCACCAATGCTATCCGTAAATAGCTATTAAACCATTCATTTTGAAATGTTTTAATAGGATCCACAATTCCGACACCTAAAGTACACTTCCTTCCTCATCATATCATCATTTCCTGCGGACGTCCACTGTTGAATATAGGGCTTTCTCAAAGAGCGCCACCACACCCGGTACTCAGCCTTCCTAATCCAACCACTTCCCGGCACCCTCTTTATATCGTCGGTCCATCGTGCTGGAGGGCGCCCCACACTACGCTTACTTGTACGCGGTCTCCATTCTAGGGTCTGGAACTTGCCAGCTTCAACGGTCATCGCTCCTGCGACAAGCATGGCCTGGGGCCATACTGCCCTGCCACCGCTAAAGCAATACTTAAGCAATATTACTCAAAATAACAGTTTGATTTCACGTACCTTGACGTTCCCAAAATAAGAATTATAATTCTAAAACACGAAAGTCAACAATAATTAAACGATTGGCTCCAAGCGTTGGCAGTATTGCCCCTGATCTTATTAAAAATCAATAGTTGATAACATTAATATTCACGACGCGTGTGACTGTCTGTGTGTCGTGACGTTTAGGCGATTGTACCTGCTTAACTACACAATAAATGTCGTGTGACTCCGCACGCGCCAATAGTTCGAAAAAGGTCATTCGTGCAACGCGTTCGCCCGTAATAAGTAGTATTTTTATGCCACTTCGATAGTTATGACGACCGCTTTGGCGCAGTGGTCAGCGCTTATAAGCTGGGGTACGAACTTCGATCCCCGGCAGAGTCAATTTAGGAATTTACAGAATTGATGGCTTGGCGAAGACATTTAAGTAATATTATTATAATATGGTCTTGGATTTGAAATAGGCGATTAAAGTTTTTATGAAAGTTGGAAAGAAGAAACTCTTCCATCCAAACAAACTTGTCTATATTAATCCATATCCATACTTCCATACTTCCATACTAATATTATAAATGCGAAAGTGTGTCTGTCTGTCTGTCTGCTACGCTTTCACGGCCCATCCGTTCAACCGATCTTGATGAAATTTGGTACAGGGATAGGTGGTTACCAGGGGTAGGACATAGGCTTTTTATCCCGGAAAATCAAGGAGTTCCCGCGGGAATCAAAAAACTTAAATCACGCGGACAATGCAAATGACTGTCTGCTACGCATTTACGGCCCAACTTTTCAAGCGATTTTGACGAAAATTGGTACAGGAATGGGTAGGTTAGGTATATCAGGGAAGGCTATATGCTACTGTCTATCCAGGAAGAATTCCCTCGGGAATTTTGAATTCAAAATAACTGTAAACTACCCAAGCGGAGCCGCAGTAAACAACTAGTAAAAAGTGCGTTGATAAATTAGGCTATAGGGCAACGTCTAAACACGGGAGGTGGAAAGACATATTTGCTAGTTCTGACCTTTGCCGTGACCTTTAATAATTTGATCCTGACATTGTAGCTACACTAGAGTAATACTTATTTTTTTCTTTGTAGTGGCATTCATGACTCTTGTTATGTGCATGCAACGTCTTTTGCTCTACCAATATGTATGTCCTGTTATCAGAGATCCGTAGTAAAACATGAAATTCTTACAGTAGGTAACAAACTTTTACTTGTAATATTAGTAAGATAGTAGTTAAGAAAATTTGGATGTTTGTTACTCCTTCCCGCGATAAAGACGGGACCGATTTGGCTGAAATTTGGAACGGAGTTGCTTTACGGAGCTTATGCCCCGAATTAACACATAGGCTGCATTTAATCCCGAAAAATGCAAGAGTTCCTGCGGGAATCAACCAAAATAGATAGGTACACTCGGACGAAATTGTGGGCATCTAATACTTCATAGAAATTTAAGCTTTACGTCGATAGTTAAGTAAGTAGTTACCTTCCGTTGATGGAATCGGAACGTCTTGCTGCATTTAATGGCGTCTTGAAATTAAACATTCTATAGCCAGGTGAGGTAGTAAAAGGCCCACTAAGTGCTAACATAGTAAAAACTGATTGAATTTCGCATTGAGCACTCACTTAGCAGAAGCTTTAAAGTTAAGATTGAAGTTTCTACTTGAACAACCATTCGTGCGTGTGATTACTTGATTTGACATTAGATTGTGATACCTGGGGCAATACTGCCGACGCTTAAATCCATATTGCGTTTCTAATTTGAACCGCTAGCTAGGGTATGGAATGCCTTTCCGGTTACCGTTTCCCCTCGAGTGAATAGGCATCATCTAGGCAAGCACGTTCCACCTTAGGCTGCATCACTACTTACCAGCAAGTTTGATGCAGCCAAGCGCTTTTCATCATAATTAAAAAAAAATAACGGTGTAATCTCACCAACTTTTCGCCAATATAAGAACTAGACACCCCATTAGTCAAGAATCAAGATTGAAGATGAAGATGCAATGGCTCCCTGCAGAGGTGCAAAGTAGATATAGTTTGAGACTTTGAGTTATGGGAGAACAGTTGAATTGATATCTCTTCCGCAGTCGGGTAAAAAGAAAACAATCGGTTCAGCGTTCCTATTGTCTTATCTAAAACACATCGTTTATATCACGCATGTCTGGCTAAACATTTTTACCGGCTAGTCGTTGATGTATGAAAACCGAAGATAGGATTAAGAGGATACCATCATTATTGTCATTTAAATTAATTACCGGCTCACTACTGAGCATGAGTCTCGTAATGAGGAGGTATCGGCCATAGTCCACCATGCTGGCCATTGGCCAAGTGCGAGGCTTATAAAGGGATACATGAGTAGGTAGTATAATAAGTCAATAGATTGGAAGGACACAAAATTGAAGAAAAAATCTTCTGTGGAAAAGTAAAAGATTTAATCGAAGATCAGCATTATTTAATTCAAAGGTTAATAAGGATTTTGTGAATGCACCATAAGTAATTTAATTAGTATTTAATAATTGAGTAAAAAACACTGACACGGACAATCCTTTTTATTTGTAAAAAAATGTAGCAAATAGAAATCAGAGGTGCAATTACGTAAGGATCGTCGATCAAATCGTTAAAGCTCTTTTTCAAAGTAAAATAAACCATAACTTCATTGAATTAGAGCTCAATTTCGTGTATCCATTCTTATACGTTTAGGTATGTACGATACCCTAAACGTATAAGAATGGATACGATTCTAATTCAATGCTGTTATGGTTTATTTTACTTCGAAGCCGAGCTTTAACGATTTGATCGACGATCCTTACGTAATTGCACCTCAGATGTGAGAGAAAGTAAACAAAAATGCATGTAAAATGGAGGCTGACTTTGAAGGAAAATACAAACCGAATAGACAGAGGTCCACATATAGCAGAGCTATACATTAGAGACTGCAACCTTCTTAGCAACATCATCATTATACAATCATTATACTTAGGCCAAGACTGTTAAACGTGTTTTAGTTTAATCTTTGCCTGTCCTTTTCATATCCCGTAATAAACTTAGCAAAAAGTGACAGACATTTTTTTTAAAAAGTTTAATCGTTTTAGGCAGTGTTGTGCAAGTCGGCCTTAATGTGTATCTTTGGTTTAGCTTATATCAATGCCACCAGTCAGATAGTTTCTCTGAATGGGAAAAAGATCGATGTTAAAATTCAATTGTTTGCTGGCAACTCATTACTCGGCTCAGTTGTTGCAGCTAATTTCCATCGCAATCGACAAGGGTCGTTAATTGCTGATGGCCGCATGTGATTTTAAGAGACGCTGCGAGAACAATGAAATCGGTCACATTCGCCTGTTCCTGCCAGCTCGCAGCGAACCGTGGTCGTTTATCTGTAGCATCGTGCATATCTCATACTAACCCTCGACAGCTTCCCTACTAATATTATAAATTATAAAGTGTGTTTGTCTGTCTTTTTGTCGGCTACGCTTTCCGACACGACCGGAGAGAGATCAGGCGAAGGACGCGCATGCGTGCCTTGAATTGAGCACGAGTTCGGAAACTGCCTTCTATTAAACACGCAAACGGAAATAGGCGCGCAGGACCGACGACTTTAAGTAACTTTTCGTAAAAATCCGACCTTGTGACCTCGTCGGCCGCAGTCGATCATGCTAACCACTCGACTAGACCAACGAGGCAGTGATCCGAAAAGTAGGATGTCCTCGGTCCTATTCTAGGCCGGGGTAATTTCGGGGCAGGATAATGCCGTCGTCAATCGATATGCAAATGACGACATAGTTACTCTTGCAGTTGACAAAAGTATTTTTTCACCTCTCATGCTCTAAAAAGATGTCATTATAGCTTAGCGTAGGCGGACTAAAGTTAGCATTTAGGGTCTAGGGATTAAAGTATTTTTTTTAATAATTGCCGTACAGCTATCCTCATATCGGTATGCGTGATATCCTCATTCGGTTATCCAAAATTTTTAGTCTATGGTTACTATCAACAGCCAAAAAATTTATGTCACTTATGTGAATGTCAATATTACCCATAGTATCCTACCATTAACCTACAGATCTATGTCTATGGTACTACTGTATTTTTTAAAATTCCTTATTGACGATACGGAGAAAAATAAAGTTGGTATTGCACACATTGCATATTGTCGCGAAATCATAGATTTTTAATTGTAACTATTAAATTTATTTAAATGGATGTTTATTGGATAATAATTAATTAATGCATTTCAAAATTCGATGCACAATACGTAATAAGTACAAGGTGAAGGCAGGTAAAGTGAATGTGACTATTTATTTGTGTATCATCAGGTGAAAATAAAGATCTTACTCATAATATGAAAATGTAACAGAAAGGTAAATAAAAAGTTAAAAATCGTTATTTATTTAATTTTCTCGCAATCGAAGTGAAAAGTAGAGTGTTTACCACGGGACTAAAACCCATTCTACTCGATTCTATAGCATACCTCGCTACGCTCGGTAAGCTAAACATCTCGTATGAAATGGTTCATTTTAGTCCCTTAATGAACAATCTACTATTATTTATAACTAGCTGATGTTCTATGATAAGGATGGTTTAATTATTTGTAATTCCCAGGGTAATTCCTTAATTTTCCAACATAAAAAGAAGCCAATGTCACTCTCCAGGTCCTCAACTATACCCATGCAATAAATCACGTCGATCCGTTGCTCTGTTGCACCGCGATTGAAGGACAAACTAACAATCAAACACACTTTCGCATTTATAATATTAGTTTAATTAGTAGGTATATTATTTGTAAAATAAATTAAAAAAAGTTGTTCTGTTTTATAGTTTATGAATGCTAGCGAAGTTTTTGATAAAAGATAAAGCGTTATCTTTGTTTCGCAAGGATTTACGTCTCTATCTATAATGGTCCGTGTTCAACAAATCAAGCGATGAGTCTCGTTGCCTGATTACTGATTAGTCGTGTGTCATATAAATGTGTGTGTGTGTTCTCGGCTTATCTGGGGCTATACTGCCAACATTTGAAGCCACATTGTTTTATTATTGCTGACTTTCGTGTTTTAGAATTATAATCCTTATTTTAAGAAAGTCAAGGTACATGATATCAAACTGTCATTTTGAGCAATATTGTTTAAGTATTGCTTGAAGCGTTGGCAGTATGGCCCCAGTAGTGAGCCGGTAATGGGTTGAAATGATAATGGCATCGGGGAAAATTGGTAACAAAGGTGCGATCGCTGTGAAGAGCCTCACATCACACATGTCATCGACTAAAACAATGTATGTAAGTAAGGATATTATAATGAGCAATGAGGGGTGTCGTGACGCGTACAGCCCACGGGTCGCATGTGCCCCGCGGCGCCGGCGACGCGCGCCGGGACCCCACGGCGATGCGACGCTGCGAGTGACCTCCTCCCATACATCCATATAATATCAGCTGGCTCACTTACTCACTAGTATACTTCACTACGAATCGAACCAACTGTGACACTATAAATTACCAGTCTGAGAAGAAACATTCTTTTCTAGTAGCTAAGCGCGCGAATTGAATGCATTCCTTGAGTAAGAACATCGTTCCATGTACTATTTATCGCCGCGATAACCGTGCGGAAGATGTAGATAGGACGTCACTTTGCAGGCGTTCGAAGAAGACCTGCGAATGATGGAACGAGGTTCGCACCGGTTTAACGGATTCAAATGCATTAATATTCGCGTTTATAGATTGTACTGTCTAAGAGTCATCCGAGGGGGAGCTATGTACAAGCTGGTGGAATTTTCAATACAAAAATGTATTAGATCCCGTATTGATAAACCTACATCAGTCAAAAACACTTTTTCAAGTATTGGTCGGTCTTGAAGTATTGATTGACCGGTTTTAAAAAGAATTTCTTCGAAACTCCGAAAAGCTAGAGGTCCGGCGATCGAACCCGCGACCACCCGAATTACGGGTCGGGTGTCTAAACTACCAGGCGGGTGTCTAATCTCATTTTCGCGGATGTAACATGTAAAATAACGGACTTTTGTACAAAAACTAGCAACATGACTTCTGAAAAACCGGGCTTATTATTTGTCCACATTATCAAGG
The DNA here is from genome assembly GCA_923060345.2 of Erebia aethiops. Taxonomy (NCBI): domain Eukaryota; kingdom Metazoa; phylum Arthropoda; class Insecta; order Lepidoptera; family Nymphalidae; genus Erebia; species Erebia aethiops. The sequence continues at coordinate 19,148,559 of OV281079.1, read as the reverse complement.
GAATCTCTGTGTAAATATGCAGCTTTTAGGTTTGGTTTGGTTTGAGCTGGGTTAGATTTTCCGAAACTCCACGAAACACGCATTTCTTAATTTTTATGCGATCACTAACTCCAATGCTTACAAATTTTTACTTGATTATTATTTATGTAGATCATATTTCAGCCTCCCTACACCTAAGTATACATCTAACATCACCAAGCTCCATGCTTCTTTTGTGCAAGAGTGACTGAAATTTGCACTGAAAATTCTGCCATCTTGGATCTATGCTCCCCGTCTTTCCTCTGTCAGCGCGCAGCATTTCTCTGTCTAAGACGTTTACATCGACTAGCCTATAACTGCTAGAAAAGAACACCATGGGTACAACACATTTGTATGGTTGTAGATAAACGTCGCGTCGTCGGAATTTAGGTTATCGTTTAGCATAAAGCAGCTCCCATTAAGTCGTACATGTGCAAGTTTATACCCATTCACGAGTGCGCCGAGATTGTGCCAATAAATAGCTACAGGGCTGATTTGTAGCCGCTGCACAGCGCGCGCCCGGCTGTGCCACGGCTATATACCGGCTACGAAGTTGCCGCATGCCGGTAATCTTGCGGAGGGCCGCTGCGAATAAATCACACCGGAACCGAACCACCAATTGGTACGTTTAGGACTCTCCAATTAATCGATAATGGTCCGATGCAATTAATTGTGATTGGATAGCGTCTACGAATCATTGCTAAAAGTCTCAAGTACTAGATAAATGAAAGCTTCAGGCCGTTGGATAGGGCTAGAAATAATGCAAATTAAAATGTTTTAAGTTTCTTACAATACAAGGTTTTGGCCGCGGCTTCGCTCACGTATGGTTAGATTTTCATACAAATTTCAAAGCCCATCTGAAATTAAAGAAATAACTTGCGCTTTAAAAGTATGTATATGTGGTTTTATTTCGTGCAATGTTTTTACAACCGACATATTATTTTTCCGCAATTTCCTTATTCCGTTAGATTCAATAATCCATTTTTCGCTCTGCTACCATGTGAAATTATTATACATAATATACCAAGCCCTATTTTACCCCCTTATGGGTTGAATTTTCAAAATTAATGATCTGTACCTACATGCCAAACAGCCCGATCCGTCGAGTTATTAGATCTGTGCGTTGATAGGTCAGTCAGTCAATCGGTCACCTTTTCCTTTTACATATTATATCAATTGGTACAATTTGGTCATTGTGTTAATTGGTAGGTATGTTATAGAATCATCGCTAAGAGTCTTTAATACCTACCATATTATAAATGCTTAATTTATTTTATGAAGCTTCAATCATTTGGATTATTGATTGCTAATTGCAAGAAAATCACCCAAATAAATTAGATAAAAAATATTTATTTTTATGTACCAGTTACATAGTAGGTACATTTTAAAATCTTTAATTGATCCAGTTACTATAATAATAATTGAAATGGATAATTTCAAATCATTGCATTGAGTCTTACCTACTATAAAATGCTTTCTGCTATGAATGGATATTCTTGCTATGACAAAAATGACAATGAATCAGGGGTGATTGTGATCGCTAGGTGTTAGCTATAACATTACCGTAATAAAACTAAATGTATATCCATATCTATACTGTCATTATAAATGCGAAAGTGTGTCTGTCTGTCTGTCTGCTACGCTTTCACGGCCCAACCGTTCAACCAATTTGATGAAATTTGGTACAGGGATAGGTGGTATCCCGGGGATATAGGCTACTTTTTATCCCGGAAAATCAAGAAGTTCCCGCGGGAAACAAAAAACTTTATTCACGCGGACGAAGTCGCGGGCATCATCTAGTATGTAAGTAATAAAATAGTTTTTATTAAAACTTGACACGTTAAAAAGGTTCTAGATTAAACGCTGAAGCGGAACAAAAGTCTATTAATCGTTTATATCGTTAATTGTCTATCGCAGAACCCAAAAAACGGGCTCGGTACGAACTAATCTTGTTATTAAATCAAACACATCACATTAAGGATGTTATCTCGTCAATATTGGAGTCCCTAACAGTGCGGTGATAGTGTACGCATAAATATGTAACGACAGGTGGTAGTGGCCACGCTGGGCAACGCGCGCCCCCGTCGCCACAGACTGAAGCAACAACAACCCAACAACAACAATCAATAACCAACTCTAAATGTATTCTCATTAAATTGATTATTGCAATCGTAACTTTAATGCTTTCAAGCCCGTTCGCTCGCAACCTCGGTGCCAACGCAAGCTCGAAGACGGGAGAATTCGAATTTATCGACCATTAATTCAAAATATTATTTTCACAATATAAGTACTCATTTATTAATTTTGAAATATTAGGTTCCGATTAATTTATATGTGTCTTTAAGATATTTATTATGTATGTTTAAATATCGTCTTTATTTATAAAGCTAATCTTTTGTTATCAACGGGCGAGTACGTTTCGTTTTGGTTTCGTTTGTTTGATTGCCGCGTGTGCGATGACAGATCGTTTTGGAAATATCAAATGAGGTTTTATTCGATACGGGATCAGAAATTAATTTATTACTTGCACCTTAAAGAAGCAATCTTAAGAACCGATAACTGATACTTTTCATATTTAATGAAAATGAAATGAAATAAATATGTATACCTCCCTGTTTCCTAATGATTCCTATGTGCTTTCCTTAACTGTGAATATTAAAAATACTTTTGCTTTGTTTTTAATGTTTTTTTTTCGTTTGTTTCAGAGTGTGGACGAGGAAGACCGAGCATCTGTGAGTACATTTTTTGCCCATTTTAATGTTCGGGATTTTAAAAAAAATCTTTATTAGTAGGTACACTACTTAAATCTATCCTTACAGGTACCTAACCTAATGCGATAGATAAGCTTGCTAAAATTATTTACAATAAAATACTACAAAAATATTTAAAAATATACCTAATTAATTGAATACGAATGTAGCGGCTTTTCAGCCACTGCGTCTTCAAATCATTATCATATACTTATCATGATATGATGAAATCATAAATTGAGAGCAAGTTATCGCTAAGCAGTTTCATTGAGATTAAGTTTTCGTATAAATATATACTATATTCGATTTCGTATAAAAGATACTCGCAAGTACTAACTGCGACGGAATTTTCTATTATATTGATTTGCTAAACCTTGACTCTTTTTAGAATAAAAAGCGTTCCAAAAATGCCTGATACCAAATATGCGAATAATGTGTGTGTTTTCACGTTATGTGTGTATTACATAATATTATGTATTTAGATCTAGATAATATGAAATGCTTCTACATAGCCTGAGACACTGTAATTAATTCTGTTTCGTTCGTTCAGCTGTAACTGAAGTGGTTTACACATTTTTACACGAATGTTATTGTAATTTATAATGTTAGCTTGCAACACGCTCCGAGTGCATGTTTGACATGTATACTAATTTTATAAATCCGAAAGTCTGTCTGTTATATTTTCACCGCTCATCCGTTTTACTGATTTTGACGTGATTTGGCACAGATATAGCTTGCATTCTGGATATTTAATTCATTATTCATAATTTATTTGTGAAACAGTTTGAAGATGCCATAAAATAAGTGTTGGTAAATAGTATCATGTATTCTACCACAGTGTGGTGTACAAATACTTAATAATGGGTAGATTTTTCGTCCCGAAATTTTAACCCGGATAAACGTAGATGTCAATTAAATCCATGCGGACTTAGTCCATGTAACGGAAGAAGTTCCCTAGAAGTAGGTACCCTAGACCCAGCATTGTCGTATGTACATGCAAATAATGTATGGAAGATATATTATTAGTTCCAGTTGTTGCCGCGGGGCTTCTTTCGTGACACCGGCTCTAGTCCTCCCATATGACTACTCCCAAGTAAATCCTCGTATACTTGTAGCTATAGGCCTTTAAAGAGAAAAATATGTCGGTATTTTTTTTTATCGACTACAAGCTAGCCCTTGACTACGATCTCACCTGATGGTAAGTAATGATGCAGTCTAAGATGGTAGCGGGCTAACCTGTTAGGGGCATGGTAGTTATATTAAACCCATACCCCTTCGGTTTCTACACGGCATTGTACCGAAACGCTAAATCGCTTGGCGGCACGTCTTTGCCGGTAGGGTGGTAACTAGCCACGGCCGAAGCCTCCCACCAGGCCAGACCAGGGAAAATTCAGAAATTATAAATTCTCAAATTGACCCTGCCGGGGATCGAACCCAGGACCTCCGCACCTTAAGGCAACAGCGCTACACACTGCGTCACGGAGGTCGTCGGTATCATAGAAAAAATAAATACTTTATCTATTCCGTGGTCGGTATCGTCCTCCTTATTACAAGTTTACTAAACAGAGAAAGTTTTGCGTATTTTTGTTGTCTGTAATGTGTATTTCTGTTCTGGGGGCATACTGCCAACGCTTAACGCCATATTGTTTCATTATTGTTGAATTTCTTGTTTTAGAATTGTGATCCTTATTTTAGGAACGTCAAGGTACGTGACATCAAACGGTCATTTTAAGTAGGTTATATTGCTTAATTAAGTATTACCAAGGTATACCAACCAACCAAGGTAAGGACCGCAACGTTACCAAGGTAAGGTATTAAGTGTGATCGCAGTCAAGGGCTAGCTTGTAGTGGATAACAAAAAAAAAAAGAATCGGTTTAAGCGTTGGCATGTTGGTAGTGTGTAAGGTCCAAGTATATATATAATAATAATAATATAATGTATTTCTGTTTCCTCTTGTAGCTGGAACACAAGGAAAACGACCCACTAGACCCGAAGCAGAAACAATGGATACTCTGCGCTGCCCGGGGGGAGTACCACGCCCTCGCCAAGATGTGCAAGGAAAACGCTAAGCTCGTGAGGACTAAGGTAAGTCTTTACTTAATTTAACAGTTGAAATGAAATGAAAATAAAATATACTTTATCTACTCCAGCATCGAAAAGTTCCAATTTCGAATTTGACAACTATATCGAATTGAACCCTCTTTCGTGTTTGCTTCTCATAACGATACAGTTCGTTGTATGGGAGCTGTATGATGTTATGAGTCGTAGCTGTATCGATATGGTTATCTTCATAAATAGGATACGTATAGCTTAGCAGCTCTGGGTTCTGGCACTTTCCCAACCAGTCAATTGATTTGACTTTTTTATTCATTTACAAAGTAAAAAATTATAAAGACGTCCTTGTCGTAGATAAAATCTTGTATGCAACTGTACGTAATTAGTCATTTTAATTCTCGTACTATCCTATTTTGATACTCGGCAAGCCTCGTATCAAAAAACAGCACTCGAATTAAAATGACCCTCATTACGATACAGTTGCATATATAGCTATTACTGTACACCAAACTAGATACAAAACATCAAGAAAGAACATAGACACATATATTGAGGGAAGAAAGAAGCAGGCAAACTGCGATCTCATGTTGTGTCTATCGATGAATCTTGCAACGGTAGAGAGTTATCGACATATTGAAACACAAGGAGAACGATCTTCTAGACCCGAAGCAAAAGCAGTGGTTACTCTGCGCTGTCCGGGTAATCACTTATGTGCTTAAGACTAGCTGATGCGCGCGACTTCGTCCGCGTGGATTGTGGTTTTTTGGTTCCCGCGGGAACTCATTAATTTTCCGGGATAAAAAGTAGCCTGTGTGTTATTCCAGACTATATATTCTATCTCTGTGCCAAATTTCATCCAGATCCGTTCTGCCGTTCTGGCGTGATTGAGTAACAAACATCCATCCATCCAAACTTTCGCATTTATAATATTCTAGTATTGATTGTTAGGGTATACAATAATCCAGGTATTTGTCAGGCAAACATCATCCATCACACCTAACGTCTAATCTTATCGATGCCCTACCGGAGCCTACGGCCCTAATATTCATTCCTCAAATATCTTTAAAGTCTTTAGCTAATGAGTAGGTGGGTCTGCGGTATATTCTGCAATGTGGAAGCTGTAAAGCCACTCGGAAACCCACATATCTCATAATATTGACATCTACAAAAAATCAACTGCACTACGATAAAATTTGCTGTCGCAAAAACTTACACAGTTTAAAAAAAAAGAAACAAGGAAGAGTCATTGAGTTGTTGACATTTGGTTAGTAGAGCGTGCAACGTGTCTAATTTTGTTTTACACAATCTCACTTCACTTCACTTCTTATGTGAATGGCTTTACTCGTGCACTAGGCACAAATATTTTGCCAATGTCGCGTTGAAGGAGAGTACACACTACTGGAGAAACCGGTGAACTTGTCTCGCATTTGCTAGCATTCAGCCTGAGTTAGTATTAGTTCTACAACAACACAAATATAAATTATTAAATATATTACTTATTTAATATCATTATTATTTATACATAATATTATTACTTACTAATATTAATGAACATATAAAAGTAGTTATTATATTAAAAATAAGTTTCCAACACACAATCTCTAAACTAATCTTAACATTCATCTGCCTAAATAGTCAAATACGTCTTAAACTACAGATACCCGATTGTCTAAGAAAATCGTTATCATTATTAATAGCTATATTTGACATTTTGATGCTACACACATAATTCTTCCTTAGTTAAAATATAAGATAATTAATCCTTGTAGTGGATTTTAAAAAAAATTGGTGTTCATAATTTACCTAACTATTATAAAATTATTCTGACTGGATATGCAACGGCTTTCCACTCTGGAAACATCTCAATTTCACATATTCATACGAATAAATCATTTAATCCATTCATTCATTTTATCTTTGAGGCAAGCACGCTCATACCAAGAGCTCATGATTGCTTTCCATTATGATTTTCGCAAGACGAGGATGCTCATTCAACGCTTGATAGATAACTATTAAACGTTGAATGAACTATGTTCTATTTTCTTTATTCTTTGATCATGTCATTGACATTTCATGACAGATTCTCATTTAAGTATATCTAAGTAATTTAGAAGTATATTTCCTTTTTCCCTCAAATTAAGGCTAAATCATTAAGAGTAATACTTAAGATTAAGCTTGTGCTGAAATTGCACATAATATATCCACCATACAGTGGCGTGCACAGGTTTTGAAGGTAGGATAGGCATTAGTTAGTCAGAATACCTATTTACTGACTTACATGATGAAAAGTGAGCATTGACGTATTTCCATTTGTGTAAGCTATGACTTTCCGTCTCTATGAACTGCACGCCACTTAGGTTAATGCCTCTAGATATATCATCTCACTGAGAAAAAGTGATAAACGGTAACGGATGTAGTGGGCCCTCATCCCGGGTTTTTAGGGTCTCAGTTAGCGCCATCCAGAGCACATGTCCAAAAGGTGTGCGTCTAATTGGGTCCTGCATAGAGGCCGGCGCCGGCCCGCGCCCCCCGCCGCCCGCGCCGCCCGCTATCTTGACATCTCCGGACGTCCCTTTTATTTTACGAGCCATCTCTCAAGCCCACTTTTTTTTTCGTTTTCCAACTATTGTTTATGCTCGGGCGAGGGCACTTGATATATTTTACGTGTTATAAACTCGTTGATGTCTAATTCTGCGCTGATTTATTGTGTGTGCCCTTGACTGATGTTCCGTACCTTCATATTATAGCAACTAACTGCCTCGTTGGTCTAGTGGTTAGTATGTTTGCGGAATACCAGTTCGGGTCCGATCCAAAAATGGTGTTGGGGTTTTCTGTCAAGAACTTAGTGTTACCCCAGAATTAGGAAGTTGGCCAATCCTGCCTCTAAGCACAGTTAAAGCAGTCGGTCTTGCGCCTGATCAGTCCCCGGTCGTGTCGAATTGCTATCCCTTTGGACTGAGTGAGGGAATAGAGAATGCACCTGTTTTTGCGCACGCATGCAATAATTGTGCACTATAATGTCTTCTTCGCATTATAGCTAATAAATGGTGACGACTGATGACCCCTCGTTACCTCTAAAATATCAGTACACCTTAGATTCCTTTTGCACCGTCATAACTCATAACATATTATAACTCCTTGTTTATATTACTTTATAACATAATATTATAGTTTTGCAATTTGTTCATGATGAAAGCCCTACAATAATATAATACTAACACATTTACAAACTCAACAAGAGTGGTATATTGCCATTTTAATGTATTACGGGAAAAGGTTAATAGACAAGTCATTATTTATGTCCATTATCCAATTTATTCGTACATACCTAGGTCTTAAAATTTGCATTAAGTTTATTGATTTAATAACCAAAGATAAACCACAGAATAAAGATGATCCCTCACTGCGGCCATAAAGCAAGAAATGCTATTATTATACGACTGCCTGAAAAAAGGAGTATATTGTTTTCAGGATTCATGTATGTATGTATGTACGTGAGTTTGTATATTCCACCATAACGTCTATACGCCTGAACCGATTTTGATAAATAAGGTATCGTTAGAATCCTTAGCTTATTCCGAGTGACATAGGCTAGTAAAATTAAATAAAAATATTGATGGGGGTGACCATGGTCCCACATTAAAGTTGAAAAAAAATATTAGAAAATAAGATTAACTATATAAGCATCATCTAGAAAATGATGAGAAGATTCCAAAAATATATGTATAACACTATAGTTCAATATCCAGTGACTCACAAAAAATATCATTTAATAAAAATGTGAGTTAGATTCCAAAGGTAATTAGACTGTGGTATCGTTACGTAGTAGCAGTGGTAGCCGTACTTCCATTCGAGGGGTATTTTTGCATTTGGACAGGCAAACCTGAATGACGTATTCCAGTGTTCGGACTTTAAAGACTGTCATTCAGTGAGTTTCTTTATTCCAACATAACTTCTAAATGCCGGAACAGATTTGGATGTTTGGGATACTTACATCATCCCGAGTGACACTGGCTATATAAAAAATTCAATCTGGCAGGGCAGTCGTATTTTTAATTATTTAATTATGTTCACTTGTTTATGAATTCTCTCATCTTATCATGTCTATTGAAGCTAATCTGTAATTTAAGTAGAACAATAACAATATTTTGTAAAATCTGACTAGTTACATAAAACGCTAATCAAATCTTAAAATCAAAAATTTTCCCATAGGACTCTCAACCTAAATCCACGGGCGAAGTCGCGGGCGCTATCTAGTTCAATTTTGTAGGATTATGTCGTGATCTTTGTTGGACTCGTGGGAATATTATAAATATGCGAAATTGTGTTTGTTTATTGGTATTTCCTTCAATCTCGCCGCAACAGTGCAACGGATTGATGTGATTTTTTGCATGGATATAGCTGAGGACCTGGCTACTTTTTATCCTGGTAAATTAGAAAAGTTCCTGTGCGAATTTAAAAAATCTTTCTCCAAGCGGATGAAGTCGCGAGCGAGTTTGTATTAAGTAATAATAATAACAAATCTCTGTCAAAATTAATCTCGGGTTTCGTACATCGATGATTTAGGTCTCAATTTATGCATTCACCTCTGGCGGGCAGTGCATTACTTTTATTGTGTACGCAATAAAAATCCTAATGACGGCCTCCCTTTTTATTGATTCCTTGTAAATCAGGTCCCAGCTCAATTGGATTTGAATTTTATAGGCATCCTCTCGGATATGTGAATACTTGTTAAGTGAACTTAATGAGAGTTCTCGAGATTTTCTCTGAGTGAAGTAATTTTGTTTTTTCGTCAGTTGTTTTTTGAATTTATTGCCTATGTATCCTGTCAGTGACTTTATTTGCGGATTTTGATTTCGTTCTCTAATCTAATTCTTTATCCATTTTATTTAATTCAGTTAGTTCTTGTATTTTAGTTTCAGCAGTTAAATGAACGCCTTTCTTATAAAATTTTGTTTCCTTATTACCTCTTCATTGAATGTGTGTAAAAGGAATGATGCCAACTCAATCACATTAACAATTACTGTTTATTAAACTTCAGACTGCGCTCAGCATAGGAGTTAGCAAAAAATACGTCATATATTTTTTACGCACCATTTTCTTCAATCGGTAACATAAAATGGTCTTCAATTTTAAAACTAACAGAGGACGTGGATGTTTAGTCTTTTGGAAGACCCTGTACCTATTTAATGAATCCGTAAGAAATTATTTATTTCAGTCACCATAATCCCTACTTTTGTAGTCGAACGCTATTCTAATTAGTAAAATAAATAATTTTCCCTTTTTTGTCAATTGACACTAGAAACAGCTTTCACGTGTAAGATATGTTATCACAGCACTAACACATGTTCCACTTTCACGCACCACCTATACATATGTAGGCATACATGCGGATGAGTCGGGCGAGTTAATAAAATTATTCACCGCATTATTTCAAATTTGTCCCCAATTAGTGTGTCACCGAGGCTATCGGTTAGTAACATCTGCTTTGAGAGTTTTCATTTGGTTGTTTTCATTTTCTACTAGCAACTAATAAAGCTACAGTAAATATTGTACGACAGTATGGAACACGTGTCGCTACCGAGCGGCGCGCTGTTTGACATTAGTCGTTTCCACACTAAAAAACACTTTGATGCTTATTTTCGTATTCGCCCTAACCGATGAGAGAATTATCGATTCGTGGATGTGTGACTGTGTGCGGGTCTGTATGATATTTTAGGGTTCATTTCTGTTACTGCTGAAACTCGCGGCTCCATTCTCTGAAAAAATTGTTTTGGTATTAGTTACCAAAGTTTAAGGATGGATAGCATCTGCGATGGCCATGGCTATGTATATATATGAACGTTTTTCAGTACCAAAAAACCAGCAAAGTAAGTGTCACAAATCAGTATTCTTACGTCGACAAATAAGTTAAATAAGTCATAATATTATGGTAACAAGAAGAAACACCATAACCAAAATAGTTTTATTTGGATGGTCAAACTTAAGGTTAACCAATAACCATTGATGGTGCAATTCACCCAGCTGCAAAATTACTGCTAAGCGTCAATCTACGACAGCTATCCAAATTTAGATAATTTTGACTAACGTTGCTTTGCACTACGATACTAGAAGAGTGAGGGATGAACTAGATCTATTAGGTACTTAATTAAAAGAGGAAGTACAATATTAAACAGATCTATCACTCGTAAGTCCAACTCTACCTTAACAATTTTTTTATTACACAGTCCGTTTGTATCTCAGGAACGAGATACTTAAATATGTCATCGTTGTTTCCTATCTAAAGAGCTCGGATGTTTATTAATTGACTGAGGACCGCCCGCGGGGAGGCGAGCACCGTTTCCGAGTCTCTTGGAATTCCAACAATTATCGATATCGATTTTGTCTTTTGATCGATCGATGTTTTATCTATTTGGTCCGGTTTTTGGTGGCTTTTTGGGTGATTTCTCTCGGTTTTATCTTTACTGAGATAATGAATTACTCCACTCCTCCCTGATGTCTTTCTTGCACACTCTTGTACTTTAACAGGATATCGATTGTTGCCTAGATTTGATCCGTCCTTCTCATCTTGAGGCTTACGAAGAATTGAATTTAAGGGAATCCAGAGATAGTGACATTAGCATTGTTTTCTTCAAAGAATCTTGAGCATAATTTTATGTCTTCAATACCAAAATTTTTAAGAGATGCATTTTTTACGTACTTATATAATGATCGTGATAAACATTTAAAGTAAATCACTAGAAACAACTAAAAAACGAGAATAATTTGCATAATATTATAAAATGCGAAAATGTGTTAAGGACCTGGAGAGGACTTTTTATCCCGGAAAATCAAGGAGTACCCTCGAGGTTTTTAAACCTAAATCCACGCGGAAGAAGTCTTGGAGCATAGATTTAAGATTGCTCTAAGACCAATGCTTACCTAAGTAGAGACCAATCCTTAATCTATGTCGCAAAAATCATCTCTTTAATATTAAAAACGAACTGCTAAAATGTAACATTATTTATTTTTCACAAAAAAGTGATCCAGCAATAAAACTCTTCAGGAATGTGTAATTTATCCATTCTAGATAAGCATTCGCTATTTTTTTCAAACGAACCCATCCCAAGGGCTTAGAGAAACAAAATATCATTCTCGTATTACAAATAAGATAACATGATTCCAGATAAAAAACCTTTTTTTTCCTTTGTGAGTCAATGGTAATGACCGTTGGTTTTTATAGTTGCCAATTCGTTTAGTTTGTACCTACCTATAAAAATATAGTAGGGTTGTGGCGAATATTTATTTATATAATTCCTAATGCCAAGTGTCTATCACCAATAAAACTTGAGTCATTTGCTCTGTTTAAAAATAAAACGTACTTAGCAGCAAGACTTAATTGACTTGTTGAATTGCCAGAGTTAGCTTCTGCAAGTTATCTTCTGCAATAGATAGCCTCATCTTGACAGTTCACACTTGACGTTACATTTTCCCCGTGACAGTATATTTATAAACAACAACCTAGCAGCGAAAATAAATAAGAAATACAATTTTAATAAAAATCGCACTTTTAATGCAGATTATATGAAAAACTAGCTGATGCCCGCGACTACGTACGCGTGGATCGAGGTTTTGTGGTTCCCGCGGGAACTCTTTAATTTTCCGGGATAAAAAGTAGCCTATGTGGTATTCCAGACTATAATCTATCTCTGTGCCAAATTTCATCCAGATCCGTTCAGCTGTTGGGGCGTGATTGAGTAACAAACATCCATCGATACATCCATACCGACATCCATACATCCAAACTTTCGCATTTATAATACTAGTAAGATAGTGTGTGCGCCACGGGATGAAAAACGATTTCAGATTTCGAGTAAAGACAGCCCTCGCGATATCGTATTGTTTCACCCCTAAGCATACAATATACTTTTGGGTTAAAACCAACAAAATAAACAGTTTAATCCCGATTTCATTGACAAACATAACATTAGTATCTAGTATTCACGCAGTACGCATTCATTTGAAGCAGATATTGAAACACTTTATTATCTTTTTTTGTTTAAACATACATAAAAATACATATAAGTATCGCAACTCGAAAGAGAACTAATACGATAGGTTACTACACTTGTGTTCCTGGCCACGTATAACATATAACATTGTACCTTCAAGGCAAGAGTGAATAGGCATTTTCGAGGCAAGCGCGTTCCAACCTAGACCTCATGATTGCTTTGCACTTAGCATAATCGCAAGCGCAAGCCTATCTAGCAATTAAAAAAAAAAAGTTCTAAAATGTAATTCATATTTTACCAATACATTGGTAACACCCCTGTGAAAATTGAAGAATTTTTTTTTTGATTTGGTCATATTTGATTTGGTCGCACTAAGGGCCGCTGGGAGACTGGGAGTTACTTAATTATCGTTTGACGGCCGTGTAATTTCTTCGATCAAGGTTTGTTTGCCCAATAAGGAGGAGAGCTTTGTTTATTATTAGTGATTTACGAGTGTAGCTAGGGCTGCCACACCATTTTCCGTTTTTCCATCCGCTTATAATATTGGTATCTTTAAATCAAGAGTGAAGAGGCATCTTCTAGGCGCTCCACCTTAGGCTGCAGCACTAAGTACTTCCAGCAAGTCTGATTGCAGCCCAACTATAAATAAAAAAATTGGCAGTTATGGCAGACTGCCGATATGTGGAGGGAAGTGAAAAAGAATATTTTAAAAAAAACCGCCTTCAAAAACTAAAAAGCAAAAAATAATTGGATATATTTACATATTATTATTTATACCCACTATGTTGAAGTCGGGCGGGTATAACAAGGATAAGCAAAGTTGACGCAAGGCTCGCCCGACTTCTATTCAATTATTTTTATCTATCCAATTATTTTTTGCTTTTTAGTTTTTGAAGGCGGTTTTTTTTTTTTAATAATTTTATTGTTTGCTTTTTAGTGCTGTAAGTATTAAATATGTAGGTTCTCGAAAGGTAGACAGACCTGAACCTAATAACTATCTGGGTTCGTGTCCTTATAAAATTTAAGTTCCTTTGATTTCCCCAGGATTCCATCATCAGACCTAATGACCATAATACCTGGAAAGTATACCCTTTCAAAAAAAAGAATTTTCCAAATCGGTCCAGGCGTCTTCGAGTAATCGGGGAACATACATACTAATTGAGAATTGAGAACATACATAAAAAATAAAAAAGATTCCGACGAATTGAGAACCTCCTCCTTTTTTTTGAAGTCGGTTAATAATTAAAAGAAAAACGAATATTTAAAATACTTAAAATATAAACCTTAAAACTAAGGCATTAAAGTTTAATTACGAATGTAGGTACTATATTTCTATTTAAGACCTTTTTTCTTCGTAACAACGCGAGGTGTCGGTCACGGTGTCGATCATGCGTTTCCACATTTTTACCCCTACCAAAAAGTGCTCAACGCGCCTTAAGAAGGTTTCACTTAAAAAAAGTAGTAAAAAGTAAAGTAAGTTCCAGTGCCAAATTGGATGAAAATCCGTTCTGTCTCTAAACATAAACAACATGGAAGGCTCTTGTTAGTTGTTGGAATTTGTTTCGTACAAGTAATATGTTATAATAATAATATACTTCGGGCTCTTTTCAGTTAAAATTTGGTTAAATTTATTTGATTGGCAACCCTATATCTTTCTCAGTAATTTCGATTTGAAAATACATAATGATATAGAGTAAAATTGTATTTATTTAAACAATAAACGGTCGTTTAATCTTTTATGGTAGTTATTGAGTAGGTAATTAAGACCTGTAAATATATATTATTTGAAATAAAAATATTTTGAGCAGGTTTTTGATATTGGTGAATAATTGAGAGTAATGATGTTTAGGTGACCAGATCATGCCGGCGACATTTTCTTCGTGAATTAAGGTTTTTGATTCCCACTGGAACTCTTAATGTTCCGAGATAAAATGTAGCTACGTGTTATCGTGTCATGGTATAAGCTATCGCCATCCCAAATAACGTACAAAATGCATTGTGGTGTGAAAAAGTAACAATCATCCAAACTTTCACATTTATGATATTAGTAGAATTATTATAACTAGGATCGACTTGGCTGGATTCGATATGTAAAAAGACCATATTATGAACATCGAACAGAAGTAAACGGACTATGGTCTCTAAATGTTCTCAGCTGGTGGGAAACTTCAACAGCTTTTTAGTTACCACGCTATGTACATCATTGACGTGCACAGTATTCGGAGTCCGGGTAGGCATTGGTTACGTACATACCTACTTTCAGGCAGGGAATGATGAAAATAATGCATTGAGCTTTTTTAACTAGGGTAAGAGTACCTTTATGCCTCTATGTCGTGCACGCCACTGATGTACATAAGGATAGGCCAGGCATATCCTTATGTAACTAGGTACATGCTGCCACACGTCACGGAGATGCGTTGCAATTTAAACTAACCCGTTAAACTAATGTTATGTATTTCGGCCTGTTTTTTAATGTTTTTCCAATGGTTTTCCAAAAACATGACCTAAACGTCTAATTTTGGAAATAGGATTGATTTTTTGGGTGTGTTTTCTTCTAAGTCTATCTTTGGTATGATATGTTACATCGATGTCGCCAAAGCCGACTTTGTTTAAGCCGAAATTTATCGAAGATATTGAAGGGAAAGAAGATGAAGTGAAGCATTAATCAATGAGAGTAAAGAGGATCTGGCTACCCTCGGTTATAGAGGCTGTTGAGCCATCGTAACTATTTAGCAAGAATCGTATAAAGTTTGACTTCGTCTAGGTCTTGAATTCCGGTCTGCATCACGAGCAAAACGAACTAGAATATAAACCAGTCCGGCCAGCAATGAAACTACAAAGGCTAGCCAATTAGTCTCAGCCTACGGGACCGTGTAAATCGACAACACGTGGAGTTTAGACGCCACGGATTCGGTTACGGAGGCGAAAAAAATGTACCGAAAAAATCAAGTTGAAAAATTGCTCCGAAAGTGTGTGTTGCACGCGTGATTAACACCCATATGTAGGGTTACCAGATGAAAAATTGAAGAGTCCTGAGAAAAACCCTGAGGGCTGGGCTTACTACTTAAAGCAGTATTTGACCGAGCGAAGCGAAGGTCTCTGAGTGAATTTGCACTTGTCCGTCCGTCCGTCCGTCCGTCCGTCTGTCAGAGCCTTATAACTTCTGAATTACTGAACGTAATTACTTCATATTTAAATATAATAATATGTAAACCAATGGCCTCCAGCCGAATATGGCTTAAAAAGTTATAAAAATCTTTATAACAGGGGGGCTCTCATGGAAGCGAATGCGAAGTAAAATATTTGTTATAGCGTTACATAGGGTTGCGGTGTATCATTTTAAAGATAATTAGAAATAGAGTCCAAAAATATTTTTGTTCTTAATTTTTCGCCTAAAATAGACGAAATGGGGGACTTTCAAAGTGGAAATTTGCTAACGTCCAAAGTCGACCTCAGAACTCTCAATTTTCTGAAAGGCTGAGCCTGAAACTTGGCCAATTATTTGAATTATAACCTGTACTTAAACAACAAATACTAAAATCAGATAAATATTATAAGGAAACGAAAAAATATAAAATTATTGTCAATAGATGGCGCTCTGTATGGATATCGCGAGGTCTCAGTTCGGGGCGAACAACTAGTATTTTAAAATTACAGTTTTATAATTATGACGTACCTTGACATTCCTTAATTAATGAAGTAATACGGTACCAAATTTCGAATCGATAGTACATAATATGGAAGGTAGTCAGATCCCCCATCAACTATTAAAGAGCTGATGATCTTCAAACGGTTGAACAGATTTTCATGAAACATGGCTAAGAGCACTCGGGATAAAATTAGCTATGACACAAAAAAAACTAAACTAGACGAAAATCGGTCCATCCGTTTGGGCTCTACGATACCACAGACAGATACCCAAACAGACACGTTAAACTTATAATACCCCTCTCTTTTTGCGTCGGAGGTTAAAAATGTTATTAGTTAAGAGTTTCGGTTAGATCAGTATTTATTGTAATCTGTTTTGGTTGCCAAATAAATAAACTAAAATATGACTTTAAGCGTTAAAATCCTGTAATCTCGGGACAAGTCCTGAGATATGTTAACCCTACACGGTTTGAGTCGGGTATGCGAGTGGAGTGATGCGGCGATGCGGACTGTGGGTGTGGCCATGCGGAGAGCAATTTTACACTGATTTATTCCTCACGGCCCAACGCTGACATCTCAAGTCTAATTAAGACGCCGATTTCCACTAATGATTTATCGCACTCAGATATCACGACGTGATTTTTGTCTTAACACGCATTTATTAACTGATGAGATGTATTCTGTCATTGTCATACGTTTTTCACTATTTTTTGTTGGCGATATCAAGTTTGCATTCAAAGAGATCTTCTGAAATTTGAGAAGTTTTTAAGTAATTACACATGCAGGAAAGGTACACAGGCAATGCGAATCTCCACCGCATTACATGGGGCCTCCAGGCACTACGCAAGTTCTACTCTGACATTGAAGCATTCTCAGATATTGGCTCAACTATTTCCATAGCGCAGCACATTGAAGTACTCGTTATACGTACTAAAGTAGTTCATTATATCTCAATGGCGCAACATTACCTACTTACTACTATAGTAAATAAAATACAAATTTATGCCGGTTCTTCTCAATAGAATCTTCTTTCCGGTGGTACAGGCAGGCAGGAGTATAATATCGGATTACAAGCATCGTCTTAACTATGAACACATGCAAAGTACATCCATACTAATATTATAAATGCGAAAGTGTTTCTGTCTGTCTGTCTGTCTGTCTGCTACGCTTTCCTGGCTCATCTTTTCCACCGATTTTGCTGAAATTTGGTACAGGGGTAGATGGTATCCCGGGGAAGGACAAAGGCTACTTTTTATCCCGGAAAATTAAAGAATTCCCACGGGAATCAAAAATCTTAATCCACGCGGACGAAGTCGCGGGAATCATCTAGTAGATTTATAATTCTAGTCTCTCTTTTGATGCTCCTTTTGCTCGGCTTCCATAAGGTGGACAGACCAAGAGAGGGTAGAACTACATCTACTCTCTTCCTGTGAATTCCTCGAAGGCGTAGAGGCGTATAGGCTTAAAGAAATTCACATGAAAGGAAGAGAAGAGGAGTGGAAATGCATAGTCAAGCGTGCTACAGCAGTCAGCACTGCAGTAACGAACACGACTGCTTTGCTATGATTTTTTTAATGAAATGATGAAGACTTGAACCCCAAATGTTAGTCTCAAGCACTTGGTGGTCAGCAATATATACCTTTAGTGGTTAGGGATGTAACACCTCTCCCTGTAAAACGAAGCATCATGGTATGGTATTACAGAAATAAAATTGTATTGTAAAATTGAATATTGAAATAGAAAGATTTTTTTTTTTTTTTTTTCCATTAATATGAGTATATAGTTTATACAACCTATACTCACTAATATTACAATCTAGCCTTAAAATTAGACTAATGAGTAATTTTACTTTAACCTAAACTTATAAATTATCTTATGTACTAAGAAGTAGTCCAGCGACGTATCTTAGTCTTTCTTTAATCAATTTAAAGACACTATGTTCTTGTGTTCTTTAGGGCAGCACTTATACTACACTTTCACTATTCACTTATCACTTAGCACTATTCACTATTGAGCACTAGCTCAAAGGGTTTGGTTCTTTTAAGTCTCCTCACTAACTGCGTAACGTCGAGCAGCTGAATCGCCTCAACGTTGACGTGATGGTGAAGCCGATGTTCGTGGGCTTCAGCAAATTTCGCAATTATTCTGTCGACATATTCAACTTTAAGGTCCCGGTGAATATTGTCATTTCGGATGTACCAAGGTGCGTTGACAATGTTCCTTAATACTTTGTTCTGAAACCTTTGAACAACTTGCGTGTTACTCTTTTTGGTGCAGCCCCAGAGCTGACAGCCATAAGCCCAGATAGGCATTAAAACTTGCTTATAAAGCAAAACTTTATTGTCAATTGATAGCGAGGATCGTCTTCCTAGCAACCAATGCAGGTTTTTATAGCGAAGATCTAGTTCAGCTCTTTTCTTTTTAACATGGGTCTTCCAACGTAGCTTAGCATCCAGCGTCATACCAAGATACTTTGCAGTGTCAGCATACGGTATTTTTTGTTTATTCAAGAAAACAGGACAGTAATGTATTTTCTTGTTAGTAAAATCTACATGGGTTGATTTCGTTTCGTTGAGTCTTATTTTCCATCTCTTAGTCCAATCGTATACTTTATTTACTCCATTTTGCAATCTTTCTACTGCTTCCTTATGAGAATCACCCACAGCCATAATAGCAGTGTCATCAGCAAAGGTGGCAATAGTACTGTTGTCTAGCTCTGGTATATCAGATGTGTATAGTAGGTACAGGACCGGACCTAGGACACTTCCTTGAGGTACACCAGCTTTGATTTCTTTCAGATCAGAATAAGCTTCGTCTTGTCTAACTCTGAACATTCTGTTTGTAATATACGATTCAAGAATGTCTACAAGTGCCTTAGGCAGCATAAGTCTAAGCTTGTGAATGAGACCTATATGCCAAACTTTATCAAAAGCTTGCGCCACGTCAAGAAAAACAGAAGAACAAACTTTTTTCTCCTCAAGTGTTTTCTCAATTACATTGATAATTCTGTGGACTTGATCAACGGTCGAGTGTTTTTCTCTAAAACCAAACTGATGATCAGGAATTAGTTTTTTATCTTCTATGATGGGTTTCAGTCTCTTAAGTAATAGCTTTTCAAATAATTTGGACATTATGGGTAATAAGGAAATAGGCCTATATGATGTTGTTTCTTCCGGTGGTTTTCCAGGTTTTGCGATCATGATGACTTCTGCCACTTTCCACAAGTCAGGTACATGCTTTAACCTGAATGCAGCGTTAATGATAGTGGTAAGTTTTACAATCGCTTTCCGTGGTAAGTTCATTAGAATTTCTGCTGTAATAAGATCATACCCTGGTGATTTCTTTTTACTTAGATCTAGCTTTATTGTTCGCATCACTTCTTTTGGGGTAGTAAGCTTTATTTCAAAATCCTTTTCTAAATCTTCAGTTGTGTTTAAGGTATCTGTATGTCCTTCGTTAGGCTGAAATGTATTTTCTAAATGCTGAGCAAATCTTTTTGCTTTCTGAACGCTATTTATTGCCCACTCTCCGTTGTCTTCCTTTATTGGAGGAATTTGCGTTGTGGGTCTTTTTAAGTTTTTAGTGGCCTTCCAAAGGGAATAATTGGTTTTCCGATCAGCAGTTAATTTTTGAAGATGATCGTTCATTAAATTGTCGTTATAGGACTTGATTGCTCTCTTGATTTTTTTGGATAAATTATTGAGTAACCTTTTATCTAGTGGTGATCTAGTGTTATGCCATTTTTTTCTCTGTTTTCTTTTTCTTGCAATAAGAGAAGTAATATGTTTTGGATAAATGGTTCCCTGGCATGTTTTTCTGAATCGAGGAGTATTTTTCCAAGCGGATTGTTGTATATTTTTTATGAATTTCTCTAGTTCCAAATTTAGCTGTTCCGGGGTTTTTAAAGGAACTTTTAGGTTTATTATTTCTTCTAAATCTAGTTTAAAACTATTCCAATCTGTATTTTTATTAACTAGAGATAAGTTATTTTCTTTGAATTTAATATTTTCATGCAATATCAAAAGTATGGGTGAGTGATCAGAGCTCATATCATATTTTTGAGCTATACTTATATATTTCAGCGAAATATTCTTGCATATAAAGAAATCAATCAAGTCGGGGATTTTTGATGGATCAGTGGGCCAGTAAGTAGGCAACCCTGTACTTACCACATCACAGTTCATTTCTTGTATAGCACCCAAGAGCTCCCTACCTTTTGTGTTTGTTAGTCTAGAGCCCCAGAAGGTATTTTTCGCGTTAAAATCACCACCAATAATAAACCTATTTCCAAATTGTCTTAAGAAACTGAGATATTGGTATTTTTTCAAGCTATGTCTAGGTGGACAGTATAAAGCAACTACTGATAAGGAATACTTTTGAGTTTTAATATTTACCGCTACTGCTTGAATTTCCTGTGTCTCGTACCTGCTTTCTTCGAAATGGCTGATATGCTCTTTTATTAAAACAGCACTTCCACCTCTTGCAGAATTGTTAGGATGTAAAGCTCGATATACCTGGTATCCTTTAAATTTGATGTGTGATTCGTTTGTAAAGTGAGTCTCGGATATCAGACACACATCAATGTTTTCTATATCTAGGACTACTTGAAGCTCTTGCTGATGTTTAAGCAGTCCATTTGAGTTCCAGGCCATGATCTTAAGTTGGTTATTCATTTTTTCTTTTTAGGAATGGCTTTGCTGTTGCCATTTTCTAATTTTTGCAGTCTTTCATCAAACGAAGAAATTAGGTTTAGAATTTTATCTAATTTTGAATCAAGAGTGTCACCTTGTTTGTCATTTTTAGCTGACGTTCTGTGAGCTGCTATTTGAGCATACGTAGCATTTTGAGAAGAAACTCCTTTTTTGTCTGCCTGTCGCATCGTAGTACTAATATGCTCGTGCTTATTTATAAGTACCTGTGGCTGTTGAGCTGTTGGTATCTTTTTCTGCGTTTTATTTTTGATGTTTTGTATCTCTTTAGCTACAATGCATCCTCTGTAGTTTGCTGGATGGGGCTCACCACAATGCACACATTTAGGTTTCTGATCAGCTGGTTTGGTACAGTCTCTGGTAAGATGTTTACCAGTACACTTAACGCACCTGGGTTCTCTCGAGCAATATTTTTGAGTGTGCCCATATGTTTGGCATCTCTTGCATTGGGGGATAAGCTTTGGTGTCTTGAGTGGATGAATTTCCACCTTACATCCC
This sequence comes from Erebia aethiops, assembly GCA_923060345.2. Lineage (NCBI taxonomy): Eukaryota > Metazoa > Arthropoda > Insecta > Lepidoptera > Nymphalidae > Erebia > Erebia aethiops. The sequence continues at coordinate 19,126,889 of OV281079.1, read as the reverse complement.
AAAATAGTACTTATTTCATATATTTTATTTATATCCTCACCGTTTTCAAAGGTGAGCATAAACATATTTAATGGTTCTTTATTTTTCCACCTTAGCTTATTTACGGCATCTTGTATTTTAAGACCCTTATTTTTTAGATCTTCAATTATTCTCTCAGGTTTGTATGTACAGTGTAACTTTTTGGCCATGACTCTAATGGGTCTTTCTTGTTTATTTTCGTAAGAGTGCCAGAGTAAGTTATTTGTCGTTAATAACTTTACAATTGCTCTATAAGTTTCTTCACATTTCGCGTTGATTTTAACGTTTTCTCCATTCATAATTTTAATCCTGAAGGAATCTTCTGCTTGATTTTCAGACAGCATATCAGAAAATGACTGGTAGTCTGTTACTCCACTAACTATTATCGGGGGTGGAGAAAGAATCTTTTTAGTTTTTGGGGTATTTTTTGTCTCATTATGAGACGTTTCAGATTCTCTGTTCTGTGTTTGAATGGGGGGTGATGTGCTTATTTTCCTTTTTTTCCTGCTTTTTGCTCTTATCCATTCTGTTTCTTTAGCGAGTTCTTCTTCGTCTGTGTGATATTCGACGGATGGACCAGAACTCTCCTTATTTCCAGCAGATGTATCCATTGGTTTCTCACTAGATAAACGTTTTATCTGATTTTCAAGCTCCAATATTTTCTCAGTCATCGCCTGTAGGCTGATTTTGAGCTTTTCATTTTCGGCCTCTTTTTTAGTAAGGACTTTGAATATCTTATCACTTTCGGTCTTTACCTGGGTATATTTCTCATATAGAAATCGCTCAGTTTCTGTCCTTATAACAATATTTTGTTGCTCAGCCATAGCTGCAGAATACGAATAGTATTACTGCAATTTAATATTTATTCTAAAATGATGTGTATTACACTCCGAATCGCGGTAACTGGGTCATTATGTCACACGCGGTACGACCACCGCAGGTCACGCGGCCCGAGTCAGCGATTTCACGATTTAGCACGGTACGCGTTTGCTTACGACCAAGATCGAAGACTGACTTTGAAGTAGAAAGATGATATCATAAGAAAATTAAAATTAGGATTGGTCTCCGCCTCCCTTTATCTATTCCGTGGTCTCCGCTAATACACGCGCACTCCTATCCTAAATTCACCTATGTCTATGCTTGAAGAAGCTGGCATTTTTCTAATTATAAATTCATAGGAATTAGAAACGCGCTTTCCTTGAAGTATTAGCTCTGAAACTTAAGCTAGGAATTTGTGGAATAATTTTAGTTCCGCTAGATTATGGTAGTTTTACGATTTAAAAAAACATCTAAACACTAAACTAAACACACTAAATGCCGCCATCGTGAAATCGATCCACAAACCTTTTGTTATGCTCGTTACTTGATTTCGGACGAACGCTTTCGATGTATTGTTCCATTTTTTTTTTGGTTCCAACCCAAAAATGTGTGGCGCCTTGCCGATGCAATTTGAGACGCTGATCGCCTCATTTGAGCCGTCCCCGGAATCGGGAACGATGTTTGCGTTTTACCAGGGCTATATGCTATTATTGGCAAAAATCCGCGGTTATAGCCTAGTGCAAGCGGTGATCCAGCCTAGTGGCTTAGACTAGATTCCTATTCGGGTGGTCGGGACTCGGGGCTCAATCCTCGTTTCGAACTTGGGCCATACTGCCAACGCTTAGGTAAAGCCATAAATAAATAAATAAAAAAGTAAAGCCATATTGTTTCTTAATTGTCGACTTTCGAATTTTCGTTATTTTAGGAACGTCAAGATACGTGACATCAAACTGTCATTTTGAATAATACTGCTTAAGTATATGTTTAAGCGTGGGCACTTCGCAGTTTAGCCCCTGATGTACTTACCTAAATTAAGCTTTAAAATTAGATTATACAAAAATAATGCTTTGTATTAAGTCTTGACGATTTATGAATTTGTTAACAAGTCATTGATATAAAAAATGGGTAGACAGTCTGTAAAACAATCAAAGTGGATTAGGTATCCGTTTAAACGGGGGGTCCCAGAACACGGGCCGAGGCGCGGGGCATAAAGCACTAGAGTGCAAGTCACTCACTCAATAAGTGATTTCCAACACCGGTGACTTGGCATTATTGTAATGGTTGTTTGTTTAGTCAGTCTACCTTACTCGTGTATCGACCTAATCATATATGCCGAGTTTTGTTTTTGTATTCATGTTTTATTATAGTTTAAATTTATAGTTCACGACCGTTGATATACGAACGCGAGATGTGTATCTTGTGTGTTTTTATGACACTTGTACGTGTGAAAATGTTTTGTAGAGAATATTAACTGTAACTGCAATCAGGTATTTCCTAAGGGTTCAGGAATAGTTTTCTTCGCATAATGTAATTTTTTTTGTAAATAATTGTAAAATCTATCAATAGAGAAGGTATGCGATTTAAAAGTACTTGTAACTTATAGAAGTTAGGTAGGTCCCTAAAAATCTACTTATCCTCCCTGTAGTCTGTGCCATAATGTTCTCATAAGTGTGAGGAGTCTAGCTCTACCAATCCTCCCTGTAGCCTATGTCGCTCTCCAGGTAATTATCTATACCCATGCAAAAAATCACGCCGATCCACCTCTGTGGTATGACGTGATTGAAGGACAAACCAGCAAACAAACACACTTTCGCATTTTTTAAATTAGTATGGTGTTATTATCTTGGTGTGTCAGTATGTCTACGTGCATGGGCGTGTGATGTGGGCACGATCAGATTTTGGAGAGGAGACAGGTTAGCGCTGGCTCGCCGCTGGTCCGTTGGCGCGGCAATGTGGTGCCGGCGCCGCGAGGTGTTGGCAGAACTTATTTATTGAATGCTATTGTTTCTTTTATTATGACCGTTTAATACTCACAGTCACGGGCCGATTGTTTGTTCAGAGGTCCAGTGTTGCCCAAACTGTGGTGTCTTGTCTGCGCGTGGTGTTGTGTTCCTGTCAAACTTGAAATACAATAAAAACACATTTTTTGTATCATGTCATAAAGAGTTTGTTAATTGGTTTGTCCTTCAATCACGTCGCAAGATAGTAATGGATCGACGTATTTTTTGGACCTGGAGAATGACATGGGCTTCTTTTTATTAGATATTTATTGAAATTAAGGAGTTCCTATGGGAATTAAAAACTTATTCAACGTGGACGAAGTCGCGGGCATCAGCTAGTTCCTAATAATAATTCTTTCTTTTTTCATTTATTTATTATATTACCTACCTCTACATATTTTACATACGTTTTCGAAAGAAACGAAACGACGAAAAACGAAGTTTTCTTGAAAGAAAAGTATAGTTTGCCTTGGTACATTGGTTTGCTTTGTTATTTTTACCATAAGTCAAAAATATAACCTTTAGAAACGAAAATAGAAGCCTTTTAACGTGTATCCACTTGAGTATCCCCCACTTTTGGCCCCAACTTCCACCTGCTGTGTTAATTCTAAACCTCAAATTACGCAGTAGAGTTTGTAAAGTACTTATTATCTTATTCTAGGTTAGTCACACATCATTTAGTCATAAATTTAATTAACAATTTACTTATATCTACGACATCTATCTCTGAAGTTTTCTTCTAAAGTATTTATTTTTTATAAAATAACAACGACTAACTAAATTATCATATTATGACAAAAATACTATAATATAACGGCTATGCCATTGACGTTCGCATCTAAAGGTGGTCACTGAAAATCAGCGGTGAAGTGCCAGCACCTCAGACGCGAGACCTGGTGGCATCGCCAGTTTTAAGTCTGGGAGACCAGGAGCCCCAACACAAGCTGAGCTACTCACCTGTTACTAATGCATTGCAACTAACAATATGTAATACATTGTCACTTAGTATAGTTTTTAATTTATATTTATTGTCTGTTTATAGCTGCCACTAAAGATTTTTCTATTCTATTCTATTCTAAAGGGCTACTCGACTCAAGGGGTGAATAGACTCTTCTAATGCAAATGTTCGGGGGCGGCGGTAATTACTTCATCAGTAGCCTTATTGTGTAAAAAACTTCATCATTCATTCATCAATCATTTTTACTATATAAATTGTTGTGATTGACTGAGTTTATGGCATTCTTGCTGAGACGATGGATTATGGCAATGTGGAAATGTCTTAATCGGCCAGAGGTGATTGTGATCGTTACAAGCAATCATTTTTACGTAATTAGGCCCCAAGTGACAAACCTGCTCGTTGGCTTACTAATTTGCTATACATATAAAAATCAATTATAGTAATGCGAGTGACGTCAGAAACGAAAGTTTGAGAAACATTGGTTTGGAGTTAGAGGCTTCGTCGGTAATACAATTGTGGTTTGTGTTTTTTTGTGCTTGTGTTGTGTTTATGTGCATCTCTTTCTGTCTTGTAAGGGCTATTTTATTGCCACTCTCTCCGACAAGTTATTTTTTAAGCTATATAAGTGTTGTTCTTTGCAATTAATTGATTTCGGTATTGAAATAGTGATTAGGTTAATGAAAATAATGAAGCTGTTCCTTTAGTTAGGAAATAACCATTGCTCGCGTCTTATCCTGGTGAAATAATACCTAATACCGTATGAACATTCATGAATTTACTTCAAATTCTAGGTACATAATATAAAGTATTATTTCCAAAAGCGAAACATATTCTCTCTCTATTCTTTCACCGGTTATCTTGTACGCTATATATACATTTTTCCTGCTGTTGCGGGTTATTATTCTGTGGTTGCGGCCAAAATTGCTTTATCGCCATCTCTTTCTTGGTACGCTACAGTGAATAAATCTTTCCTTCTTACGCTCTTCGCATCATTTTGGGCTTGCCATGCCTCTCGCAGGTTTCCCTTGCCTACTACTACTACTAGGTTGCCTACTACTTCTCCGGCATGACCATTCATCATTCGCCAATCATTATTCATTACCCAGGTGAGCTACCAGTCAAGGGCTAACCTGTAGAGTGTAGAAGAATAAAAGTCCCTCTTGCGTCGGGGGTTAAAAGGGCGTGTGTCTGGTCTAAGACTGTTAAATGATAGAGATGCTTGAAATATAATTTATTGACTGCTAATAGTTATAATGAAGTCACGATGATGTTATGTGCATTAATTTATTACTAAACTAGATGATGCCCGTGACTTCGTCCCCGGATTGAGGTTTTTGATTCCCGTTGGAACTGTTTAATTTTTCGGGATAAAAAATAGCCTGTCCTTTCCCGGGATGTAACCTACCTTTATAACAAAGTTCATCAAAATCGGTTGAACAGATGGGCCGTGAAAGTGTAGCAGACAGACAGACACACTTTCGCATTTATAATATTAGTATGGATTAAATGTTTAACAAAAAGTAGGTGAATGCTGACGGAGCAAATTGTACGGTTGGACTGTGGGTCGTGCAGTGTGACTATTTTTCCGGTAATTCTTTTTTCCCGAGTATAAAAAGCGGAGTGCTTGTACTGGTAGGATTTATGTTCGCAAGGAAGGACGCATGTGGGTGTACCGGCCTTCGGTGCCTGCTTGTCACTTCGGAATGGAAGGTAAATGCTGTTTCACCCCGCCCGCCGCTGTACCTATATTTTGTGAATGATTTTTATTTACACTACACTGGTCCATGAGTGTGTTAGTGGCTAGCAGAAGAGTTATTCTACGTTTATTCTATTTTATTCGTTAAAACTAGCGACCCATTCCACATCGGTTCCAAGTTCTATTACAGTTGCATTTTTAAATTATGCATGTCGGGTTATTGTATAAGTTAAACTCAATTAAGCATCGTATCGGACTTCGTCCGTGTTCAAATTCCTTTGAGATATATTTGATTTTACGGAATGGATAGCTTTTGTCACTCTCCAGTTCATCAACTATATTCATGCAAATGCTAAAATCACGTCCATGGGATTCTTGACCTGTTGCGCCAAAATAGGTAACCGAACTGTGATAAAGTGTTCCTATTATTGAATTTTGGTCATAGAACAGGAAGCTAAATTCGCTATAATCCGCCAAAACAGACAAACCTATGTTGTACAACGTGTAGCTTGCGATATGCACCACCCAGTAAGCCAGCAATTCGCACCGCCCGCGCCACAAGACGTGGTGTGGTGTTCAAATCTTCCAAATCTTGACGACCTCCGTGGCGCAGTGTGTAGCGCTGTTGCCTTAACGTGCGGAGATCCCGGGTTCGATCCCCGGCAGGGTCAATTTGGGAATTTATAATTTCTGAATTTTCCCTGGTCTGGTCTGGTGGGAGGCTTCGGCCGTGCCTAGTTACCACCCTACCGGCAAAGTCGTGCCGCCAAGCGATTTAGCGTTTCGGTACGATGCCGTGTAAAAACCGAAGGGGTATGGGTTTAATATAACTGCCATGCCCCTAACAGGTTAGCCCGCTACCATCTTAGACTGCATCATCACTTACCATCAGGTGAGATCGCAGTCAAGGGCTAGCTTGTAGTGGATAAAAAAAAATTAATCTCAGCATACTTTTTTCACTTTTCACTCCGACAGCGGAGCATCCTCAGGAGATGTTGACTCAAAAATGCACGATTGTAACATAAAATTAAAGCCCGTATTAACAAAGTGACATCAGCTAAAAATAGGTTCTCAAGTATCGGTCAATCTATTATTAAAACCGGTCTTTAACATAGATTGACCGAGACTTTAGAATATGTTCTTAGCTGATGTCTGTTTATTAATACAGGCCTTAAAATATACGTTTGGATATTGCATGGGAGCTGGCTATTTAGTATTCAGTATTCACCATGAAAGGGATAATATGGGCAGGGCGGGACGTCAGTCAGTGAGTGCGGGGATTGACAAGCTATCCAGTAGGTACTCGGTGCCCGCGCGCTAATGCATGCTAACCCCAACCCAGCTGATCGGATATGGGTCAAACGATTGACCCTCAACCTTCTAACGAGTTTTGTTATAAAAAAACTAGCTGATGCCCGCGACTTCACGTGGATTGAGAGTTTTTGGTTCTTACGGGAATTTCCCAGGATATAAAGTAGCCTATATCTTATTCCAAATTTCATCCAGATCCGTTCAGTCGTTCTGGCGTGATTGTGTGACAAACATCCATCACCGGACGCACCGCAACCAAAAGAGTGGGGCCTGTGCAACATATTCAATCCGTAAAAAAGACTAAAGTTCAAAATTAAAACTATTGCATTGTTTTTTTTATCCACTAAAAGTTAGCCCTTGTCTGCGATCACACCTATTAGTGATGATTCAGTCTAAAATGGTAGCGGGCCAATGATGTTATATATTAAAATAGCGGGCGCTAACCTGTTAGGGGCATGGCAGTTATATTAAACCCATACCCCTATTCGGTTTCTATACGACATCATACCGGAACGCTAAATCGCTTGAAGGCACGTCTTTGCCATTAGGGTGGTAACTAGCCACGGCCAAAGCCCCCTACCAGACCAGACCAGAGAAAATTCAGAAATTATAGGTAAATTACTAAATTGATCCTGTCGGCGATCGAACCCGGGACCTCCGCACGTTATAAGACAACAGCGCTCAACACTGTGCCACGGAGATCGTCAAAAAAAAGTCGCATTGTAAAAGCAATTCTATTGCATTGACGAGTTAGTTGTGTCGTTTACTCTTTTTTTTAATATATAGGCTAGCACTTGGCTGCAATCAGACCTGCTTGCAACTGATGCAGCCCCAGTTGGAGCGCACTTCCCTATAGAAGATGCCTATTCACTCTTGATTTGAAGGGCATTCCATATCCTAGCTAGCGGTTCGAATTAAGAACGAGGAAGCAAAGATCCTTCGTACGAGTCCGCGGAATTTCGAATGCGTAAGGGGTGCGGTTCGATGATGAAAAAGTGACGGAGGAACCAGATCGAATGGTTATTGATCACACTCTCCGAAATCTGGTTGTACTTTTGGTATACCTACCTAATAATTCGGCGGGTTGGCGCGTTAGCAGGAGGACGCAGCGGCGTACAAGCGCTGCGCCGCGGGCGCTCTCGAAAACCCCGCCATGTGATGTTCTGCGATACTATCACTCTAGCATATTATAGAGTTGTGGCCTGTGGTATATCGCTCGCGTTTTTAAAATCCGCCTGGAATCAAAAATCCACGTGGGCGATCATTTTTATAACTATAAAATGCTTTGTCCTGAGTGACTTACAGACAACCTAAAGCCCAAACGGGTGAATGTAGAAATTTTCAATTTTTAGAGAATATTCTTCAAAGCACCCTAGAGGTGTACTAAAGAAGGAATTTTCGAAATTCCACCCCCAATGAGATCAAATAGGGGGTTCAAGTTATATCCATGAAACTCCTTTTTCAGATTTTTTTAAAATTTATTTTTCTAAGAACCGAATTGCACGCAAACGAAGCCGCGCGTTAGCTATAAAGAGCCCGAAGAGACGCATTGGGCAACTGTAACTGAATAAAAAAAGCGCTCTCCATTTATTTTATGTGAGTTATTTATTCACATCAACAACTTCCATACAATAATATAATGATTACAAAATATGCCTACTTTCTCCCGTATGGTCTCTTACAGGTGTAACAATACTAACTACTCACTTAACATGCACTAATTGGCAATTATTCCATTGCCCAAAGCACACTGGAGCATCCAATATTTTACAAAACCAAAAACTGCGGTTGATATTAAATAGTCGTTGCTCGTTGGTTATGTATGGGCAGCTACTGCATTGCCAGCTCAGTTGTGGTAGGTGTATCGTACAGTGGGGCGATGCGTTGTGAGCCGCGGGCATTCGCGAAAACCCGGCCATGCGATGTTCCGCGAATACCTATACTGTAGCATATTATACGATTACACCAGCTGCCATTGTTCAACGTATTCGAATTATTATATTCGAGCTACATTCTGTATTTTAATTTATAATAAAGTGAAATTCACTCGGTAGCTGGGGTTTAAAGTAATTCATGAGGTAATAGCCATTATCAACTGTTAAAAAGTTATTAAGTAATAAGATCGATTTTTTTTATTACAGTATATACTAACTAAATGCTAAAGCCATTTGAAGTTTCCAAATAAGCGTGTGTTACCCGTTGTCCTATTTGAGCGAAAAACGCGTAATATTATGTAAGATACAATGGAAAACGTAAAGAGAACGTCAAGCCGATCGGCGCGACACCGAAAACAATTTAAACTTAACCCTGCAACCGCAACGCGGAATCCGAACAAATATAAACATCATCAGTTCGAAACTATTAAAAACACTATCAACACGTGTTACTCGGATGCCGTGTTCTAATCCTTGCAAATGGTACAGGCGTCGCCACGCTCGGAATCGCTTTCATCTCGATATATCCCTTGTAGTACTAGTTAGGTACAGTCGAAGACAAAAATAATTACAACCGCAAGCCCGCGGCAGCTACTGAAACTCCGCTAAGCCACAACAGTTCGTTTGCGGGCCGACTTGCGAGACGCTTGTAAATCAAAGGGATTCCAACATAATTAAGCTCATAATTAATGTAAAGACTCCTTTATTTATAGGCGCACTCATTCTTAAAATTGCTCCCTTCTCTGATAACGCCCTCCCAGTTCGGGCGTGATTAACACATGTAGTTTGTTTAATGAATTTACGACTAGATAATACATACAATTTACGAGTCAAAATAACACATGCAATAAAAATCAATCCACTATGCGGCAATTTAAGAGGACGCTTCAGGAAAGACAAAAAAAATTGTTTACTTATTCGATTGTAGATATGGCCGAGTTTGCGTCAAACAACGCAAACTGCAACATGTAAGCCTTTGACTGTAATCTCATAATCTCACCTGGTGGAAAGATATTATGATGCAGTCAAAGACGGAAGCATTTATTTAATCGTATGGCGTTTGGTACACAATAAGCGTTTTTATAAAAAGAACGCTTATTTCGCTTATTATTTATTTTATTTTTTTGGTGCTAAACGAGCGACGAACTTGCAGGCGACGGAAGCATTGACTATATTATAGGCTGCCGAAACTGGTTTCCTACTTTTTGAAATAATCAGTCGCTAAAATCAGCCATTGTATAACTGCTTTCTAGTTTGTATAGAATTTAAAAACCTAAATCCGTTTGGATGCAGTGATAATTTAAAAATAAAAAGGCATTATTTTAGAAAAATACAGTCTAACCGTAAAATATTATTTGGCTATTACTAAGCCCTTGATAAAGTTCTAAAGGGATATGACTGCATTTGACAACACTGTAAGGCATGTAATCGGCTTTTTATGAGGAACCGCGTTTTTTCACTAGCAAACGTACCCTTAAAAACAATAATTTATGATCTATGGTACTCAGATGGACAGCAATTATCACACTTCTATTTACGTTTCACAACCCAGGTTTTATAATACACAATACAGGCATTTTTCTGGCAATGATTTAAATTTATAGAATTTAGAGCTATTTTCATAAAAATAGTCTAGCTCTAGAGCAATAACGTCGTATACAAAAATGTTATTAGACTTCATAAAACAATAAAAGCAATGTGGATAGCTTGTAATAAAATATGAGTGGACGACTATAAAAATTATGACCGGCGAGTTATGTTTCCTTTAAAATCATAATCGTAACGGAGACAGGAAGTGCGATATAAAAACGGAACGTGTTCTGTGTTGGCCTGATTTACAATCGGCGTTAGATGTTTTTTTTTGACAGGATCAGTAATGATAGTGACATTTCAATGAAAGCTAGAGGGAAAGCACCACTTAACTTTTCGGAGCGCGTTTTTTAGAAACAAGGACATTTTAAAAACTGAAAATTTTGTAATGCTATCACTATTTTTTTGACTTTTTTATTTCTGTTGCCAAAAACTGGTCTTTGTGCAAGTGGGGCTAAGTATTACGTATTAGTGAAGGAAAATATCGGCAAACCGTCCGAGAGTTCCGCTTTATGTCCTCAAAGGTGTGTGATCACTGTGTAGTGAAGTCTGTCAATCATCACGTACCCAGTACCTACCCACTGGAATGGCGGCCTCGCATCGTAAAGCGCAGCATTGGACGGCCCCCCCACTAGGTGGACGGACGATGTCAAGTTTTGAGTCGCTAGACGCAAGCGACACAAGACCGTGTTCTGTGTAGATCCATGCAGGCACCTTCGTTCAGCAGTGTATGTCTATTGGTTGAGAGTTGATACGACGAATGTCCTCCAATATGCACGATTGGCTGAAATGATCAAGAGTGCCACATTAATCACAGTTCCTGTGACATAGATGCACTTTTATAAGTGTAGAATGTTTAGATGGCGGTGTCGCCGTCGCTCATCCCGCGCCCGAGTGTCAAAGCGGGTTGATATACGCGCGCTCGCCCAGCTCCCTATTAATTTGTTTATATTAGAGGAGTTCACTTGCGCAGTCAATCACGATTGTCGTCGGGCGGCCGATCCACGATTTGTTTTCGAAAGATCTTAACCGTGTTCCGTGTTATTTCTGTACAATTGATGCTTTTAAATTTAGTGTCACCGCAACTCTCCGGGGACGCGCTGAGCATTTGTCTCAGGATATTTATCGCGTCGGCCCGCCGTATATATCATCCGGCCGCTATTGTGCCTATCGATCAGGAGCCATGCGGCCCGCGGCTTCAACTGATTATTTATTCAAGCTTACTTACTTGCTTCAAAATCTTTGAACGGCCGTTTATTTTTGAAGACTAAATAGGCTTGCGTGTAACACTTAATTCGAAGCAAAAATCAAAATCATTTATCTTATCAATTAGAATCTTAGCTTAGTACGAAACTCAAGTAATATTTTCCACTGTAATGATATTAAAACACATTGATTTTTAGACTGGGACACAGTACAGCCACTGCACTTATTAAAGTCTGCGATGATATCCGCCTTGGCTTGGACAATAAATTGGTCACAGTGCTTGTGCTCCTTGACTTTAGTAATGCGTTCAACACTGTTGATTTTGACTTACTCCTTGCTACCCTTAAATCTTATAATATCTCTCCTGGTGTCGTTGACTGGATTCGCACATACCTGTGTGGTAGGCAGCAATGCGTCCGGTTTGATAATAAATGCTCTGCATTCTCATTTCTCTCTGCCGGTGTTCCGCAGGGTGGTGTCCTTTCGCCTCTCCTTTTCTCCGTCTTCATTAACTCTATCACTTCTGTAATTTTCTCCTCCTACCATTTCTACGCCGACGATCTACAGTTATATGTTTCAGCCTCTATAGATAATATCGCTGCTGCTATTGCCACTTTGAACTCAGACCTGGCGAGAATCTGTAATTGGTGTAAATCGTATGGCCTCTCAGTTAACCCCATTAAATCTCAAGCCATTATTTTGGGTAGTCCCAAATTGTTGGCTAGGTTAAATAATGTACCTCCTATTAGCTTTGATGGGGTGCAACTGCCGCTCAGTGACATAGTTAAGGACCTAGGCCTATTTTTGGACCGTTCACTGACTTGGAGGTCGCAAGTGGCAGAAGTAAGTCGCAAGACGTTTGCTACTATTGGATATCTTAGGCGGTGGAAGTACCTACTGCCCATCAAAACTAAAATTGCCCTAGCAAATACCTTGCTTCTGCCATTATTGGACTATGGAGACGTTTGTTACCCAGATTTGACTCAGGAGCTTCTTAACAAACTTGAGAGGCTACAGAATATGTGCATTCGTTTCATCTTTAATTTAAGAAAGTATGACCACGTATCTCAGTACCGAAAACAGCTAAAATGGCTATCAGTCAGCCAGCGGAGAAATTTGCATCTTCTATCGCTTCTCTATGGTATACTATATCATGCACAAACTCCAGTTTACCTAAAAGAACGTTTTCAATTTCTTGGGGCGAATAGTGCATTCTTTCTGCGCTCCAGTGTAGATAATATACTCGAAATACCCCTCAGTCGAACAGAATTTTATGGCAATTCGTTCACTGTAAGCTGTGCCAAGCTCTGGAACTCTCTTCCAGCTGAAATCCGACAATCTGAGTCAATTAATATTTTTAAAAGTCGTTTGAAGAATTTTTACCTATCTCAGTATTTATATAGTTAGTCATTTTATGTGTATTGCTTAACATTTTATATTTATTTATATATATATTTATATATATATTTGTATATGTTAGCTTATGTATATTAATCTTATGTATGTATGTATATTTTGTATTGGGGTAGTATTGTATGTAGATGATATTTATAGTTTATTTTATTTGTAGTTTGCGCACCTTCCCGTTAGTATTCTCTTCTCCTTTCTCCAAAGGTTGTTTGGAAGAGATCGCCTTTGGCGATAAGACCGCCTTTGCATACTGTGCTGTCCTAGTTGTAATTTTATTGTCTTTTTCATGTCCTTTTACTTGTGTGCAATAAAGATTTAAATAAATAAATAAATAAAACTTCAAGTAAAAGTTTATTTGAATTAAGCAAAAACAAAATTGAATTTGAAACACTGTAGTCTATAGAGTTTGAAAACGTAAAATGTCGTTTAATAACCAACGACCTCAATTTACATAGACGGGCCCTGTCAAAAAAGTAATGTGGGCGTATTTTTAGTAACGCCACCTAGTCTGAAAACCGGGAACTTGCTTGCAACATATGCGCCATCTTGAATGACAGCTTGATAACGTATGACTCGGTCATAGATGATATTATAGATCATAGCCGTACTAAGCCGTAAGGCCAGTTAGTAAAAAAATATCATACAGTTTGATAGAAATATTAAATAGGAAGATTAAATAACGTTTTTTTTGGAAATGTATAATTAAGAATTGAAACACTAACGTAAACTAAAAAAGTATCCGGTGGTGGTCATTAGGAATGGTGATTTTTAGGATAATTTTATGATCTACAATTTTTACCTGATCTATAATTTTATAAAACTTACCGTTTTAATAAATTTAATAAAATAAATTTTTTAGCACACAAGTGATCGATGGGAATTTTTGGCAGTGCTTTATTTCTACTGGTGTACCCAATGTCTCTAGCAAAATTCAGCTCTGTCGGAGTTTATGTTATTTGGTTTTTATTTCTATTTTGACCGGGCTATTTGTACAAAGTTCTGTAGTTCACTTGATTTTATTTGATCATTACGTACCTATTTTTGTCAGAAGAATTATTATTATAAATGTGAAAATTTGGATATTTGTATGTTTGTTACTCCTTCAGGCTACTGTGACTAAACAGGTTTGGCTGCAATTTCGAATGCAGATAGCTTTTACTCTGAATTAACACATATACACTAAATTGTATTCCGGATTATTAAATGGCTGTCGCGGGTATCAAAAAAAAAAACCTTAAGCCACGCAGACAAAGCCGCGGTCATGATCTAATAATAATATAATTAAATTATCAACCCCCGCGACCCCTGGTTTCGATGCGAGAGTACTTGAGTGAGCCAAACTGCCGTGGGTGGTTGCTAGTTAGGTTAGACCTAATAAGTGTAGTTCTGTACATCGTTATTAAATCAACAATAGCATCCGCGGCTCCGTACAAGATGGCTACAATACTAAACACTAATGAGACCGACCAGATTATAGACCAGGAGCCGGTACCAATTTACTTAGTGACCAAGGGTGTGCATCAGTTAGGTAGGTAGGTAGGTAGGTACCTATTTTTTCGGCAGGTTCTGGGTTTTACGTGTTTTCCTCCAGGATAAGCTGCGCGTTTATGCCCCTATGATTTGCACGCCATTAACTAGAAATTGCCCATTTTTCCTGTCCTGCCAATCGGGCCGTTTCATGCCAATCGGGTCTTCCGGGGGCTTGCAGGTCTTTGCATACTTCAAATAATGGATAGAAGTAGGCGTTACTTTGCGGAAGTCCATAATAATCTAGGAACAAGAAGCTTAATTTGCTATACTCAAATTGCTATATATATATATATATATATATATAATTTAAAGCAGACAAATATATGTGATACGTGTAGCTTGCACGTATAGCTTGTGATATTCACCGCCCAATAAGCCAGCAACACCACACCACACAAATCTTCCAAATTAATATTTCTTATGTTTCAAATTCAAAATGTAGCCTTTACTCACAAAGTCATTTCAAACTTCCTCCAATGTAATTTTAGTTAAGAAAATTTTATAGTTATATGTAGCTGAATCTTCAGCCACTCAGAGAAGTGATCCGGCAGCTTTAATACAGAATCGCAAGATCCTAGATAAGCTGCTGGCTCAATCCATTTTTATACATGATACCTATAGCATAGTAGTACTATAACCTCGTAAAATTCTTTTTTAGAAATATTATATATTTTAAATTATTAATTGTATAATTGTAAATTACTCTCAAGTCTCAAGTCAAACGTTTAACTCCTTTACGTACCTTTAGAAATTGCTACTGGCTCTCTGCCTATTTATTGCGGGGATGATTTTACACATAAATGATAAAACGTTACCGGCAAAGCTGAAGCGTGTCCCTTTGTGCTGTAGCATTAGGTACTTGATAATACTGTGGAGGGCCGCGGCGTATGACCTCCGGCATGCCTACTGCGAGTTATAACAAGCCGGTGTGGTGTCGTCGGATACCCGTAAGCTCTTTTCGCTCGAGTTTTTGCTATTATTAGTAAAAAAATCATAAGTGGTAGGTACTCGAACCGACACACCTTGTTTAAGACGCGGCTCCAATTCGGCTGTTCAAATTGTTCAACACAAACTAAAATAATTAGGTACTCTATTCTATGTCTCTCCATCTATACTATAGTGTGAGAGTCAGAGACTAACGCTTTTCTGACACGTTCAGTTTTTCCACTCCAGAGCCCTGAGTTTTATCCTGTCAGAAAACTTTGAAGTGAAGTGGCGCCTTGAGCACTTTTTGGTAGGAGGTAAAAATGTGGAATACGCGAGACTGACACCGTTCTACTTAAGGCGAGTCACCGGCAAGATTTTAGGAGGTGAGGTGTGGGGTGCCGCCCGCGCGTCTCGCGGTACGTTTCTCGTAGAGACTGACGGGGAAGCGGGCAGCGCGGTATGTTCTGAAACCGCTTGGCAACGTTCAAGTTCTGGGATTAATTTGAATTAAATAAATATAGGACTTCAGTTAGAAACAAAGTAAGTTTAGCAGGTTCTCATTAATACTTCAAGAGAAGTTTATCCATATAAAAATTACAAGTCGCAAATTTTATTAATAAAAAATTCGTTTTAAACTTTTAATTTAGCCTGTTTCAAGATTTTTTTTGATATAGTTAAGTACATCCTATCGTGTAACAAATTAGCACATTCTTTAGACAATATCTTTAAGTGTATCGGATATTTTTTGTAAGACCGTTATTTAATAGTAAATACCGAAAACATTTGATCTAGTAAACCAGTTTTCACCGCTGAGCCGAGGTGACTCGCCTTAAGACAAAAGGTATTAAGTATAATAATATGTAATTAAACTTTAATGCTTTAGTGTTAAGGTTTATATTAATGAGTGCTGTGTAACCGTGGCCGACACATCGGGTTGTTACGAAGACAAAAGGTCTTAAATATAAATATGGTACATTCGTAATTAAACTTTAATGCCTTAGTTTTAAGTTTTATATTTGAAATATCTTTATTATTATCGACATAATTTATTTTATTATTTTTTTATTACTATATTATTATATTTTATATTTTATATACTTTTCTACTAGTATTCCAAAACGAAATTCCATTCGAGTTTACTTACAGGTAGTTTCTTCACTTGTACAGCCATAGTGATTACTTATAACAGATATGTAAATTCCAATTCGATTCCAATTTTGTTCTTTTCACGCTAACGATATACAACACATATTATAATTGTAGCCTTAACTTTGTCAATAGATTTAAAGTTAAGTTTTCGTTGAAAACCAAAAAAATTCAGACTTTCTTTCTGATTTTTCTTCTTCTAGAAGAGTTTCAGTTCAAAAGGGGGGACCAATTTAGATAGGTAATTCTAGTTTTCAATTTTAGGTAGATATTTCTTTTTATTTTATTTTATTCGGAAAACTTACATCTAAAAGTATATACAAAAAGTGGATAAATAAATATTTAAGAAGAAAAATAACGTCACAGATAGAACAAAATGCGTTTATGGAACAAAACGCTTTTGGAAGCAGAAAATCAGAAAGAAATTCAGTTAATTTCTCTTTGATGTTTCGAAACGATCAAACTCGTCCTAGGGGTATAATCCCGGGGCGAGCGGGGTTAACATGCCGCGCGGAAAATATAAAATACCTTCATTATTTTAAGCCTAATTGGCGGAGGCCTGCACGGGGCTCATCAAAACTCAGTATCTGAATAATTGATTTTTGTGTTGTTTTTGAAGTGAAAACTTCTTTAGGCGCGTTGAGCACTTTTTGGTAGGGGGTAAAAATGTGGAATACGCGAGACTGACCGCGAGACCGACACCGTTCTTCTTAAGACCAAAGGTCTTAAGTATACCTAAATAGTACATTCGTAATTAAACTTTAATTCCTTAGTTTTAAGGTTTATATTAATAAGTGCTGTGCAAAGTAGACCGACACCTCGCGTTGTTACGAAAACAAAAGGTTTTAAATATAAATATAGTACATTCGTAATTAAACTTTAAAGCCTTAGTTTAGCCTTAGCCAAATATAATATGTACATACTGTACATATAATATTTCGTCACTCTTATGTGGTTTGCAATAAGGTTTTCATTCATTTGTAAGTATACTATTCATTCAAAGCCAATTTTGTTTCTTAAATATACAGATACAAGATTGTTTTCTATATATTTAAGATTTTTTAGTCATTCGTGTCTGGTTTGCAACTAAGTTTCCATACATTAATTATTCTCTATTACAAAGTCATTTACAATGTTTTGGTCTGAAGCAGCCGGGTCTGTACTATCTGTAGGTACGCGAACGCCCACGGCGGCGTCGCGGTAGGCACCGAAATCGCGGTGACGCACTCGTGTGGTAACGGGCTCATTATTGTACAAAGTGGATATATGTATAGACAACGTTTCTGCATTAAGCCTGCGACTACCTAACTACCTACTTGTATTACGTTTGACGACCTCCCTGGCGTTGTGGTCTTATAGGGAATAGGGTTCGATCAATTTACAATTTCTTAATTGTTTTTAGTTTGGATTAGTGAGTGGCTTCAGCTGCGGCTAGTTACATCCCTACCAGCAAAGACGAAGTACCGCCAAGCGATTTCGCGTAGGTACCGAAAATAATTACAAATATGTGCTCTGTCCATCTCCATCTATACTAGAGGGAGGGAGACAGAGTTTAACGTTCTTTCGTCACATATGATTTTCTCAGCGCAGTTGCCTGCGTTATATCCTGCCATAAAGAACTTACGTTCTAAAAAAGCCCTCAGAGTTTGGGAAGCCCTGGTGTAATCGATTGGGAGGTGGACAGGCGGAGTGAGTAACGGCCCCGGGCCACCATCTGCGTACGCGTCGTCGCCCGGTATATACCTATGTTTAGTTTTTAATTAGGACCTGCCTACTGCGCGGCGACCCGGGCCTCTATTTGTTTTGGCCGACGCTGAAATAAAATACGCGAATCGATAAGGAGAAATGTTAATACTTATTTTTTTGGAATAGCCATTTTAAACAGAATAATAATATTCTCCTTGCATCTTCAAAGCACTTACTTATATCCTACTTGATAATTCCCGCGGGAAATCTTTAATTTACCGGGATAAAATGCAACCTATGAGTTAATTCAAGGTATACGCTATCTCCAATCAAAATTTCAGCTAAATCGGTTCAGCATTCGTGCCGCGAACGTGTAACAACTTCCAAACTTTCACATTTTGTAGTGTTAGTAAGAATCACCAGTAGAATGCACCACCCTTCTCATTCTTAGAGCGGACCCAAGCTCATGTGCAACGCTGATTGGTTGAGATGATGTGCATAAAATTATCTATACTAATATTATAAATGCGAAAGTTTGGATGTAATGTCTGGATGAAATTTGGCACAGAGATAGAGTATAGTCTGGAATAGGCTACTTTTTATCCCGGTAAATTAAGGAGTTCCCGCGGGAACCAAAAACCTCAATCCACGCGGACGGAGTCGTCATCAGCTAGTAGGTATAACATATATCCTACCTTATTCTCTTATAAAATAATGGAAATCCAAACTGTGCCAGTAACTTGAAGACAATTCGATTACGCGACGACTCAAGATGTGACGGAAACTCGTGTAGAGGAGATAGAGAATGCGCCACGAGTGTATTTAATCAGCATTCGCATCTGAGATGAAGTGGAGCTCGATTGTAATTACTTCGTGTGTTGATTTAAGCTTCATCAGACGCGGCCCCCGCCTCACTGCTGGATTTATCCTCCACAAATACTTTATATAATTACCGGGCCGGCCGAGGTGCCGCCGCGGAAACGTATTAAAATATGAAACGATAACATCGGCGTCGTAGCGCGGACGGTGTAGGCTGCACGCATACAGTCCGGTCTGAGTCCGGGCCTGTACTATCACATGCTATTGGTTTCCATTAAGTTATGCAGCCCTATTCTCTAACTCAGTGGCTATCACAAAATGAAAGCCACTGACATATATATGTATTTTATCCATTATGAAATAAAAATAAAATTTTCATAGCAATCCTTCAATGGATAAAAAATATGTCAGTGATAGCCATTGAGCTAGAGAATAGGGGTCAGGTCTCCGAATTAAACTTTCGTAATATCTATCGCCGAGTTACTATTGCTTTCGTCGTTTCGCATTTCGAAAGTCCGAACCAGCCGCTGGATTTGCTTGACGTTTAAACTAACGCTTGCAAAAGTATCTATTCTATTTTATTGCGAAGCTTTCTATTATATTCTGTTCCCTTCTTCGCTGCTGACACCAAAAATTGACAATTTATAATATATGTCTCGCTCCACTTTCCGCAATTTCGTTTCTTGGGACTTACAAGCATAGAGTGTGCTAAGCTGTGTAGTGTAAGTCTGTGTGGGTTTGTTGCTTTTTCCAATCATGCGGCAGTTAGCTTCCCTAACTATGCCTATGCCAACTGCAGTGCGCTTCCACAGGCGGTCGATGGTGATGAAAACCACGCGAAGTCTGACCCTGGTGACTTTGTTATTTTTGATGTTTTTATTTGTCGAAAATAAAACTAAATTATTATTAACAGAATTTTTATTTTTTGCAAATGCAACGGGTAACTCCGAGTTTAATGATTGCAGTAAGTAATTGAGAGAGTTACAAATTGACAGATGTAATGTTTAATTGATGACCACAGAATAAATAGCTGTTGTGTTTATTTCCAATAATTTTCACTTTTATATTTAAGCGTCCGGGACCGGGTCGTAGCGTGTGCGACCTGACTAAAAGAACCATAATCGGATGGGGATCCGCTACTTCCACAACTCCAATCTCGGCTTATAATTTCTGTATCTCCAATTGTTTGTAATGGCGTTCCGATCGGACAATCAATTCAATATTGTTTAATAATTATTTTCGTGTTGTTTCATTTTATTTGTAATTTGTTCGTTTAATTGGCTTCTGATTATGAATGAAATATTTTAGAGCTGTTATCTCGTTAGGCCACTGCGGCGGACTGGGCGAGTGTTATTAATGACTTGTATTATTAAGTTCTATTAGAGAAAGTTTTACAATGTTAACGAGTGCACCTATTTATAGTTGTCTCAATGAGTCAGTGGTTGGCGTCAGGTATTATTTTAATTACTTTATTTTTCACTACAAGGCAGCCCTTGACTAATATCACAAATGGTGGTCAGGCATCGTCGTTTCAAAATTAATAAAAGTTTACTGTTGTTTTCAAAGGGGCCCGTGCTGCCAACGCTTAGAACAATACTTGAGCAATATTACTCAAATTACAGTTTGATGTCACGTATCTTGACGTTCCTAAAATAAGGATTAGAATTATTCTAAAACACGAAAGTGAATAATAATAGTGTCATAAATATTTATTCAATTTAGGTAGGTACACTACACTTATTGACGTTCAGTTACATAAGAACTCGGTTAAAAATATGATGGTGATAATCTGTTACGGAATCTTAAAACTAAAGCTACGATGGTTCCAAACGCGCCCTGGTCTGAGAAGAGCCCACAACAAACTCAGTCGGGTTTTTAATGAAAAATTATGACTTAAAGTTTAAGCGTTGGCATTGGCAGTAATTATGGCATAGATAATGGAGTAAGTAAACAGAAATGCAAACACGGATGCTAGAAGTGCGGATATCTAAACGGTTCAATCGTGTCAAAATCAGTCAGCTCTGTCAGCCCTAATGATGGAAAATCTGTACAGTCGCGGTCAGAAAATGTTTATCACCTTAAGGTTCATAATTGCATGAATACATCTGTAACAGAAGGTCTATGTATATGTGATTTGAGTAGGTAGGCATAGATCATAGATTTTTTAACAGTATTCAGTAGGTGACAAGTCGAGATTGATCTAGATAACATTTTTTAATATTTTCGATGCGATCATGCTAATGTGTCGAACTTGAAATTGGGAAATGAGTATCAATATAATTAAAATTCATATAATGAAACTCATTCTCATATATATTCATATTTATATAATGAAACTCTTTTTGCTGAATTCGATGCTTGAGAACTTTTGTTTTGAAGCGTGATAAATACCTTGCTAAGGCATCTTAGACCTCACTGCACGCAGTGTTATAAATAACCTAATTTGAAAACTGTTAAACATTTTCAGACCTCGACCGTACGTTTATATGTATAAACGTACGATGCGATGTTGTGTGTACTCGTATGCCGGTTTGATGTGGCCCTGTCATCTCGTTATTACAAACATCGATTCATTGCCCCGAGCGCGCGTCATTCATACCGATGTCCATCACAAGTAACAATAGACAGACTAACCGTGTGACTATATGTGCTTTATCTATATTTTTTTTATATTGATGCCCGCGACTTCTTCCGCGTGGATTGAGGTTTTGTGGTTCCGCAATTCTTTAATTTTTCGTGATAACGCCTATGTCCTTCCCCGGGATGTCACCTACCTCTATATCAAATTTCAACAGAATTGGTTGAAAAGATGGGTCTTTATAACGTAGCAGACAGACACACTTTCGCATTTATAAAATTAAGTATGGATTATGCCTATAATAATTTCTATTTTACATTGAATTTTGGATGTCTACTCGTCCAAAGTTACCGCGGCGCCTCAGTGCTTGAAGACGAAAATCTTCGAACAGTGATGACTGGTGATAATTGACATAACTTACGGATTGGAAGCATCGTTGCTAATGGTTGGGCCTCATAAGGAACATACGACAAAGTCAATCTGCGGGCGATAGAGGGAGCTATATCTACCTACTCGGAGTTTCTTTATGTGATCGAATTAGAATTGACCTGTATCCCAGGTTTCGAAGCTGAAGTGGCCAAGGGCAGTTCGCAAAAGCTATAGAAGTCCAGAGGCCCAGTTGTCTGAGGAAATCGTAATAATTGGAGAGCCACAAACGTTTTGCTCGAACTATTTAAAGAGTTCAAATATGCTTTTTGACATACAGGCTTCTATGAACTCCTTAAACAGTTCGATTAATACGTTTGACAAACGGTTACCATTACGATTTTTTTACACAATCGGGGGGTTGATCCTAAGATGCTGGAATGGCGAACCCGTACTGAACAGCGGTGGATAAGAACTTGATACAACACCGCTGTTTCCTATGGAGATGCTTACGCATTCGTTCATCTGAATGGAACACTAGCCTTTCAATCTTACTACCTAATTTGAGCCATATTCTTTAGGCTAATTTTCAATCAACAACGTTTTTTTTTTTTTTTTCCACTACAAGCTAGCCCTTGACTGCGATCTCACCTGATGGTAAGTGATGATACAGTCTAAGATGGTAGCGGGCTAACCTGTTAGGGGCATGGCAGTTATATTAAACCCATACCCCTTCGGTTTCTACACGGCATCGTACCGGAACGCTAAATCGCTTGGCGGCACGTCTTTGCCGGTAGGGTGGTAACTAGCCACGGCTGAAGCCTCCCACCAGACCAGACCAGTGGCAATTCAGAAATTATAAATTCCCAAATTGACCCTGCCGGGGATCGAACCCGGAACCTCCGCACGTTAAGGCAACAGCGCTACACACTGCGCCACGGAGGTCGTTAAAACGTTATAGTTTAGTGTATTGTATATAGTTATAGTTTACTAGCTGATGCCAGTGACTTTGTCTGCTTGGATTGAGGTTTATGGTTTGTGCGGGAACTTTTTAATTTTCCGCTAATGTGTTATTCCAGACTGTAATTTCTCTCGGTGCCAAATATTATCATCCAGATCCGTTTAACAGTTCTGGCGTGATAGAGTAACAAACATCAATCCATCCATCCAAACTTTCGCATTTATATTATTATAGTAAGTATACAAGTATAGATCACAAAAACGTATATTTTAGACGCGAAAACTTTTAAGACAACCCGAGTTTAAATTTGATTAATTAAAAGTTTCACTGTTAAAAAGAGTATTGTAGCAGCGAAGTTCTTTTGAATTTTACCCTATAGAGACGAGTTCGCGAAACAAAGAGCGATCTGCAACAGAATATAAAAGTTTTGTGATAACGTACACGCCCCGGGCCGGATCCGGGCAAACCCGAACTTGTCCGACCGCTCGATAGGGTTATTGCTATTATTATTACAAAATTCAAAAAGGTTGTTTTTTTTTTTTTTTTTTTATCCACTACAAGCTAGCCCTTGACTACGATCTCACCTGATGGTAAGTGATGATGCAGTCTAAGATGGTAGCGGGCTAACCTGTTAGGGGCATGGCAGTTATATTAAACCCATACCCCTTAGGTTTCTACACGGCATCGTACCGGAACGCTAAATCGCTTGGCGGCACGTCTTTGCCGGTAGGGTGGTAACTAGCCACGGCCGAAGCCTCCCACCAGGCCAGACCAGGGAAAATTCAGAAATTATAAATTCCCAAATTGACCCTGCCGGGGATCGAACCCAGGACCTCCGCACGTTAAGGCAACAGCGCTACACACTGCGCCACGGAGGTCGTCAAAAAATGTTGGGTCTTGTGGCCAATTGTCTTTTGCACAATATCTAAACTAGTGCTCTCACTTTGCGCGGGGAGTATTATGTAAAGGATGATAAGAAGGTGATATACGTATTACACTTAACTGTCACTTTAGTTCAGAGATTTTGTAGGACAGAATTAGCCACAATGTATTTAGGTACATTTCGGTGTTACCTGGATTAAAAATTTTTAAATTAACCGTGAAGGAAAACATCGTGAGGAAGGGAATGTCTGAGAGTTCTTTGTATCACCAAAGGCAACAGGCAAAAGGCAACAGGCTAACAGGTTAGCCCGCTACCATCTTAGACTGTATCATCACTTACCATCAGGTGAAATAGCAGTCAAAGGCTAACTTGTAGTGGATTTAAAAAATAAATAAAAAAAAGGCGTGTGAAGTCTGCCAATCCGCGTTTGCCAATGTGGAGGACAGCAGACTATTAAACTCTTCTCATTCTGAGCGAAAACGCTTGTTCGAACGAAATGAGTTCAAATGATGAACTAATGGCTATTTATTTTTTCAACTAAAGCCCTTGACCCCGATCTCACTTAGTAGTAAGATGCTGTCAAGGATTACTATCTAAGGCTTACCAGTGTGACAGTTATAATATATCATATCATTACCCGTAATCAGCCCCTTTATTACCTAAATCAGTGGCTGTCAAAAAATTAAAGCCACTGACATATAATATATTTTTTATCCATTGAAGGTATGCTATGAAACAATTTTTTTATTATTTCATAGCGAACCAATGGATCAGGGAACCATTGCTATGAAACAATGGACAATGGAATGGATGGAACCATCATTTCAATGGATAAAACGAAATGTCAGTGGCTTTCATTTTTTGACAGCATTGATGCAGAATTTTAGTACCTATACTTCAATGTTTGACAGCCACTGAGTTATAGGGTAGGGCTGCAGAGGGAGCAAATTGAGAAATAATAAATACTCAAATTGACCTTGTCCGGTACTTACCTCCCACTTGTAAGACCACTGCGCCGTCAAGGAGATCTTCTGATTTCTATTTTGACCCTTTACAAAGATTCGATCCCAAAAGGAAACTTCCTTACCATTAAAATATGTTTCCAACCAGATTCAATATAAAATTTTCGAAATAAAACCGATGTATAAAATATAAAAGTTTGACGGAAAGGCGCCGCGGGCGGTATCAAAGAGAACGGTTAAATATGCCAAAAGGATTGTTTAAAAAGATGTAAATACTCTTGAAGAATTGGGAAATATTTGATCCGTTCGGATATCGCGACAAAAAATTGGGGTTTAAAAATAAAATAAAAGGTTTTGAATATAATGAGATCAAACCAAAATGGCTATTTCGCTCATCGGTAATTCTAAATAGGTATTATTAGAGGAAACACTGGTTATTCACTTAATTTTTAATTAATTCCTTATTTAATCTCACAAACCCGTCCACCATTTTGCCATTACAGCTCGATCCCTCTCCAAGCGTTCCCCACCAGTACTGCCACTCTCGAGAGCCATAGATACAATAAGGCCATGGACGTAGTACTCGTAAAACAGAAAACTATTGAAATAGTATAGGTTCTATAGAACTGCACTATGGTTTATATCGACTGGATCTGACATTGTTTATAAACAACAATCTGACAACTGAGAAGTGCTGATCAAAACTATTTGTGCCGGCTTGCAGAAATGTGCTTAAACTGATTTAGTTTTTAATGTTATAGATTAAGTTTATTCTAGGATTAGCATGAAAAGGATATGGAAATTTAACACATTAAGTAACGTCCTTGTGTATGGAGGTCTTAGAAGGGTTAGATTGTCTTGCACCACATAGAGAAGAAAGAATTTGTCGATGGTATTCCATAACTCGGTGATTTCTATAGAATATTCATCAAAATAGGTTGATTTTGATGAATATTCTTTCTTTACAAATACTTTCCTACAATAACTAAAGCTTATAATATTATCACATTAATTATTAGGTTAGTTCCGTATCATGAAGATCTAATGAATAGTTCAGAGATTGTTAGGCTCGAGAGCACGACTAAGTTTCATATTTTATTCCCAGTAAAACCCATTAAGCCTTTGGTACCGGTTCTAAATTGGCCTGAATGAATACAACACAAATTTTCATCTTAGGCCTCTCAAGGGATCAGCATCCTCGGAGACGAAACGAAATGAGATACCTACATAAACGACAATAGCTCTATCGTGTATCATTATTGCAACAATTAAACTAATTACCGAAGTTGAATTGAAATTAAATGAAAATAAGTAGGTATACTTTATTGCATACTAAATACAAAAACAGAAGAACATAGAAACATACATTAAAGGAAGAAGATGCGGAGAAATTGAATTTCAAGTTCCAATTGATTCTTTATCATTTCTACCCATTACTTACCTGCTCAGTGCTCGAGCTCGAGTCTCCTCTGAGAATGAGATGGATTTAGACCAGCATGGTGGACCCATGGCGAAGTGCGGTATGGCAGAATTCACAAACCATGGCGAACCTTATACGGAAAACTCTTGGGTTC
This sequence comes from Erebia aethiops, assembly GCA_923060345.2. NCBI lineage: Eukaryota > Metazoa > Arthropoda > Insecta > Lepidoptera > Nymphalidae > Erebia > Erebia aethiops. The sequence goes on along the minus strand of OV281079.1, from coordinate 19,100,515 downwards.
CCTCACGATGTCCACCTTTACCTTTGATCTACCGCCACCGCTAAAATCTTCACAAACTATTGGAACTTTTAAAACTAAATTAAAAACTATTTACTAACGCAACAAAAAGTTACAGCTTGAAATTATTAATTTATATAATTTATACTATTTTGTGTTAAATAGTTAAATAGTGTATTTATCGTTTCAACGCTTATGCCGCATTGTGTCACCAATGTTGTTAATTTCATTATGCTTGTTTAACTTAGTTATAATTTTAGTTAGTTTCTCTTTTTTTTTTTTTTTAAATTCTTATATAGTTGCTTTGATTCAGACTGTATTTTATAAATAATTTAATACTTATATGTGCTTACACATATATTGCATTCATAGTTTGTCCGTGACTTCACCAATTAAGGTTTCCACTGAAAACCAGCGCTGCAGCCTGCCTTAGCATGATGCTGAGCTGGAGACCTGTATTTGGTCATACAACTTTGTTGCTGTACCTGATTTGATAGTTTCTTGACTTTCTATTTTTAATAAAAACATTTTCTTTCTTTCTTTCTTTAAATCAATTGATTCTACCGCAGTCTACTACTGATAGTAGGTAGATTGTGGTAACGGTTTGAGTGTCTTTTTAAATCTTTATTTTATGGAGGGGCTTCATTACTTGGTGATTTGTGATGATGATGAAATAAAGATAATATTTTTTTTATTTTGAAGTCATGTTATCGCACAAATCTGTTAAAATAATCCACGCGTAACCTAGCACGACGATACAAAATTATTAATTTAACAACAAAATTCAGAATTCCATTCTCAGTAACTAATTGAACCTTTTTATTTCACCAAAAGGCGACATATATACAGCCGGTAAATTCCATCGGTATACACTATACACTAACCCCTTAGAAAGATTTACGTTCAACCGCCGCGGACGGGTTAATACGCGCCACAGTTAATTGATTAAATAAAATTAACTACAGATGGGGTAACCGGGACCCCTTCCACGTTCTCTACCTATTCTATCTCCACCGTACCCACTCTCATTTCGATGTAATGCTCATTTGCATTAAAAGTGTTTCGGTTAGATCACTATTTGAAGTCCATCTCCTCCGTGGACTGCCTTGTTGGTCTAGCGGTTGCATAGTCGATGTCCAGGGTTCGATTACCAGTCTGGCATAAAATATTGTTAAGTATTGAATTTTTCAGTTAAAAGTTAGGAAGTTTCTGATTTGATCACAGAGAAACTCCAAGCAAAGCTCCTCTTCACAGGTCATTGAAGTGAGTAGGTGGATTAATTAGTTGGGAAGATTCTCCCCATACCTGTGGAACAAATTACGCGCACAACACAATACACGACGGAGGGCGACTCGGCCCGCCTGCGCGAAACTTGGCAATTTACATAAATCCAAAACTTCCCTCATCACAAAGGCCTTATTAAAATCTCGGAAAGAACTTTAATTTGAGTTGGCAGCACCCATCATTAATCTTGTACGCACAATTTTCCAACTTACTTAGTGCCGGTGGCACGTTAGGTGTTTAAAGTTAACGTTAACACCATCATATCAACCCATCGCTAGGCCGTCACTGATCACGGGTCTTCTCTCGGAATGAAGAGGGGTTTGGCCATAGCCTGGGCTTCATACAACTATGAGGTCATTATGGATAAGAGACAGCAAACATAGTTTTCAACCGTCAAGCCACAGAAGTCCGTTTGTGTGTTCTACGTGAGTGACCAACGCGACAACGCGACTCGATACGACGCGACGCGACAGTATCAAACAGTAGCTGACCCTTCATGTGGCCTACGTCATCGCTTAGACAAATTTGTCATTTTCTATGGCGTCGTATTGGGTCGCGTCGCTTCAGTCGCTCACCTAGGACAACGGGTCTTATTGTTGAACAAAAAATATTCGTATCTCCATGTTTAACGAAGTAAGTTTAAGTTAATAGAACGAACTTTAACGGTAACCTTACTTTAACACGTTTAAGTGCATCTTACTCTCAGGGTATGTATTATAATAGAACAACACTCTTAATTAATGGTTATGACGATAAATCGCTGCCCTATTATAGGAGATGTTAACGGTACAGTCTGTAGGAATAGTACCTACTTAGTAACTTAGTAGGTTCATAAAATAACTATTATGGACCATTATGGCGAACGCCGACCGCCCAAAATTTTAAAAAGGTAGCGGGGTATAGGTGGATGAGGAAGGTAGAGGAATATTTATGGTGACGCGCTCTCTAAAATACCGAACTTTCGTTGCAAACGTTTTGTCCTATTGCTTCCCTATAGCTATGCTCGCTCTCAAGGTTGAGGCTAGGTCTGTCTGTTATTTAAGAGATCTTAATCTGTCTATAGTCTGGCTGACAAAAAGTCGCGTGCGGATTTTTTATATGTAGCCGCGCAGACTGCCCGGTGCGACTTAGCCTGTTTCTCGCGGACGTTTTTTCTGCAGTGTGTTATCACCCATAGCTTATTTAACAACTAAATTGACATTCAAATCTAGTATTATCCTTGTCCGCCACACAGGGAGCATCACAAAAGCGATAATACATATTTTCTAGACCCGTCATTTTGGTTTACTTTAGAGATTGTGTATAACAGAATAAGCTGTTGCTTATTAGCCTATTTTCTGTTAAGAAATAATCGGTCCTACAACGACTTAATATAGCTATTAAAGACATACGAGTAAGATACTTTTTTCCAACCAAAAATAGCCTATTATTCGGTTGAAAATTAGCATAATATATTTCGGCAAATGCTTATAAAGGGTTAATACAATCAATTACGTTTTGGAAAAATGCGTGGGGACCCATCGTGGGTGTTGCGAGCGGTGGTGCGAATAAGGGGGTTAAAAATGAGATGTATTTTTAACCGAATTCTAAAAAAGGAGGAGGTTCTCAATTCGGGGCGTAACTTTTTTTTTTTTAATGTATGTCGCCGTCGGTGCATATCTCCGTGGTTTCTAAACCGATTTGAAAATATTTTTTTACTGGTTAGAGGAAGCTCGCGAGGTGGTCCCATAAAAAATTCTGACTCCAAATCCTCAATCCTGATGCTGTAGGTGTACCGTACTACATGAAATCCTCAAATCTAGGGAGTTAGGAAATTTTGATGGTGAATTATTCATATAGTAGGTATCAAGTCACGTGTATACAATAACTCTGAGTCCCAACTACTCAACCCTGATGCTGTAGGGTACAGAACTCCTTAAAAATAGCCTTTTAGGATTTTTTATGATGAATTCATATTGTAGGTCTCAAGCAACGACTTCATACTTAAACCCAAGTCCCAACTCCTCAACCCTGATGCTGCAGGGTGCAGAACTCCTTAAACATAGCGATTTAGGATTTTTAATGGTGAATTCAGATTGTAGGTGTCAAGCAACGACTTCATACTTAAACCCAAGTCCCAACTCCTCAACCCTGATGCTGCAGGGTACAGAACTCCTTAAACATAGTGATTTAGGATTTTTAATGGTGAATTCAGATTGTAGGTGTCAAGCAACGACTTCGTACTTAAAACCGAGTCCTAACTCCTCAACTCTGATGCTGCAGGGTACTGCACTCCTAAGCCGTGGGGATTTAGAGTACACTAAAAAGTTAAAAATAATTTTTTTTCCAAAAAACCGACTTCAAAAGCCACTGTAAAAAGTACAAAATAATTTTGATTTCTACACACTATGTTGAAGTCGGGCGAGTATAACAAATATAGGCATAGTTGATGCATTAGGCTCGCCCGACTTCAACAAGTATAGATAAAAAACCTCGTAGGACATTATGCGATCAAATCAAAGTTTGAGCGTTGCGAGAACTGCAGTCGCATCCCTAGCATTCAATTAAGGCCAGCGTCCGCTACCGCCGTTGAATTGATCCGACGACCACTTTGCATAAATGCCCGCCGGCTGTTTACAATAATCGATATGTTTTTACCTTTTCAATTTATCGATATCCATTCACGGTGCTTACAATTTATTTGTATCAATAATAATATGACTTCTGTGTGTTTTTGTACGCTGACGGGTTTATGGGGGTCGATTTTTGATCGAATATTCAGAATCGATTACCCAGCGGCTTATATGGGCGCTCGGAAGCTTATTAATTGGTTCTACATGTAATTTTATGTCCGCGCTTAAAGGAGTAGACACATCGCTGTGTTGATTTGTGTTGCAACTGTTGATCAAACTATCCAACGACAGAAACAGCTCACCAAGTCAACACTGGACCGTCAGCATCTCAAAAGTCGTCGCACACTATCGCCTCAATACGAACTAGACTCAAAGATTATTTCCTTTCAAATGCCCTCACTGTCTTCTTTAAGTGCGTTGGATATAATCGCCCTTCCCGTGATGTAAAGCTATACATTAGATGTTTCCGTTTGGGTGTTCAATAGAAGATAGTAGTGCCTCGAAACCAGCACCGGTTTGTTACGCTAACTTCCTTTCCAAACCCGTGTTCAATTCAAGGACGAAGTCCTCCATTCGCGCACGGATTGGCAAAGGGCATGCGCCATGATATTTAATTAGTTCCGTGTTCAATAAAAGACATTACTTTTCTTGACACAAGCACGGAATCCGTGTTTGTTTGAGGTCATTTCATGTTAGGGGTTTGATGAATAAGCAAGAAAATTCAAAGTTTTTAATTTTTTATGGGTTATAACAATTTAAAAAATGTTGATTTAAAATGGATGGGCTACGCCAGAAGAGTTTTTGGCTTCGTGCTTTACAAAAACACTGTAGGGGTAGGGAAGATAAGACTATACGTGGAGTCGTTTGTGCTGAGGGGATACCAACATTTTTGATTAATATTGTGATATTTTTATAGCATGACATTTACCATAATATGCCGCCGCCATTTCTCCCAAACTCCCGCGCTCCATATGCAGCTGTCTTGAATAGAACACGTGTTTGGAAGAAAATTTTGTTTGCTCGGAAGACGAGTGCTTTATATTTAACACGAGTTTGAAACATCAAACCCGTGCGGGTTTCGAGGTCATAGACTTAGAATGTACAAGACCAACAGTGACAGATTACGGTGTTACAAAAAATGAAATGTAAATGTGTGCGTGAAATAGTGTTGTCTTGACTCTAGCATAGTATTATCGATAGTCTTACTGGTGAAATCATAGGACTCTAATGAGTTAGTTTAACGAGGTAAAATATAACTATCTTTTAATTTAAAAAAATCAAATACATAAATAGCAACAAAGCTACAGCTAGGTACAAATTATTTATTGATGAGATGACCATGTTTTCTCTAAAAAGTTTTTCAGCGTTACAACACAATGCAACATCATTAGCTGGATATATATATATACTTATTGTGTATTTTCGAATAGTCTCTCTTAATAATTAACGAATTATTACATAGAGCTGTTGGGTCCGATAATAAACTATGTACCTACACAGTCTTCACACTTAACTCTTTTAATAATCCTTTTAATACATACAAATAATTAAGAAAAAAAGAATGTCCATTCATACATTAGTTTTCTCATTAATTCATTTAATTATTTATTATTCAGACTAATATCTATTTTTTACGCATAGCCCATGATTCTACACCACTGGGGACGGGGTCCATACAATTTTGCCCACTGTTCTTTGTAGAGTTTTTTTGGGGATCTCATTACTTTCGTGCTAACTCAATATTCGATGTTTCCTTTGTAAGAAGCATTTCGATTCAAAATGCTTACTACAAACAGTAGAATTCTTCTTTGGAAACCAGGAGCCCCTATCTATAATCCGTAACCATTTGTTACGTAGCAAAGAATTGGTTGGAAACCTAGAACATAACATTGTAAATATTATGAGATACTTATAGATATTTTAGCCCCATAAAAGTTTTTTTTTTGATATTTCGAAAGAAAGCTTTTAAAATAGAGATATTTTTTAAAAATTCTGCCTGAAAATATACACTATAATTTTTTTGAGAAATAGAGCAGTTTTTGAGATTTTTCATAAAAATTGTTAGTTTACCGCCGCTATTTTTTTAAGGGTGCAAGTAGTTTTAATTTGATTAATTACAATAATACTCTGATATAATGTAAAAGTGACAACTTAATAAAAATAAATAATAACCATAATTATATGGCGCTCAAGTCATAGCATGACCTCCCCGATAAGCACTTAAATACATAATGTACTGAATTACCAGTATGTACAGTATACCCTGTATATATATTTCATGTACATATGAAATCTAAGACACGCCAAATAAAACAAAAATTAAGGAAAATATTTATTTCGTTCTTTTCTTTTACAGGAAAGTAGTGTTTAATATTGTACTCTACACACCTAAGCTTATGAGCTATCACGTCAAACCTACCGGCAGACACGATTATCGACTATCGATACTTATGACGTCATCACTTTGTCAATCCCTATCGTAACCAAACATTTTTAAGTTTTACACAAAATATCCAAAAATTCTTTATTTAGCAATGTAATTTGATGAAAAGTCTTAAGGGAAACCTATTATCTAAGCTTTCAATAGTTATTTTGCCTCATTTTCAAACAACAAGTGACGAAATAATGATTATGAATAATTCAGAAAATTATTCAGTAATTACCTGTGAAACGTGTATTTATGCGGGTTATTACGTCTTGTAACGTCACATTCATTCACTGAACAAGACACCATGGTGGCAGAACAAAGATTTTAAGTTTTAATCGTAAGATTATTAATTAAATACACAAAATTCACCTCGACTTGGAAAAGGCCGGTACGCTATGGCCTCTTACTCGCGTAAACAATGACATACTGGCCTTTTGTGTCGCTATCTCTTTTTCGCTCGCGGCAGTGTTTATTATCTAAATACCTCTCGCTCCCACGCTTTGTCAGTCTATTGAGCGTAGCGAAAAAATTCTAAGTCTATGTTCGAGGTAGTACTGCCTTTTGTTGTTTGCGGCAGTTTGAGTTGAGACGGTGTTGTTGTGTGGTTGAGTCGATATAATATGCGATGACCATAAGTTTCATAAAGAGTACCTACTAATTTTCTATGGTTTACTCATTAATGGTTCAGTTATGGCCCACTTGCATTAGGCTGTTATATACCTATCCTAACTTATCAAAAAGTGGCAGCATAAAAAAAACTAAATCAGCTTAGGCGGGCTATGTGGGCGGGTTTAGTTAATGTGGGCATGAGTATTTTATACTTGTTAAGTTTAACATTTAATATAACAGAACAGAGAACTTACGAATCGTGATTAAATTTAGAACTTAGAGTGTAAAGGCGGCCTTATCATTACGGGTGACCTCTTTTCCAGCCAGGCAACCTGTATGAAAGGAGTTAGATTGCATAATGACTGGGTGGTGCACATGGGTTTTATAAAAGAAAAATTATAATAAGTATGTACAAACTGTTATAATATAATAAACTTACGTACCAGTACATACTATAGTGTTATTTTAGGATTTATATTTTAATGAACAAATCCTGTTGTACAGTATTTTGGCAGTATTTTACTGCACAACAAAACTTGCTGACAATGCTTAAAATCAAGTCTGTGTTATCATTGAAACAGCGACCAAAGATAGCGCGACACAAAAGCACATAGCGCCATCTAGGGACCGACATAATGTTTGTGATTCATTGTCTAGAATCTAGACATCGTTAAATATATTGTACTGTATAAGATATCTAAGATTATTATTAGATTGTATAGTAATAGATTATACTAGATGGGCCCTTTCATACAAAAAAGTCAGACTTGCTGAGCACGTTCAACACCTGTCATAAGCCTGCCCGCGTCGTATCGCTGTCACGATCGCTCGTCGTGTAGATAATTTGTTATTATTAAGTTAACATTAGTTTGGCACTGTATAATTTTTATTTTAGGGTAATTATAAATTTAAAATAAGGTAAACAATTAAAAATTTCCAAAAAAATGTCATTTAATCTTCCTATTTAAGTAATATTTTTTATCCATTACGCAATCATTTAATTTCCGCGACAAACTGTATGATATTTTTTTTCACGAACTGGCCTTACGGCTTCTATGACTGTGATCTATCGATAACTAGCTGATCCCCGCGACTTCGTCCGCGTGGATTGAGGAATCCTTTTATTTTTCGGAACAAAAAGTAGCCTATGTGTTATTCCAGACTATAATCTATCCCTGTGCCAAATTTCATACAGATCCGTTCAGCCGTTCTAATACCCACAGTAAATAATAAAGTCTAAGCATTTCGACCACGTACTGAAAAACAGATTCATGAAGGTTACAGAAATATAAGTGTTACAGAATCGAATCTGTAACCCTTTTGAATGTGTTTTTAACCGACTTCCAAAAAAGGAAGAGGTTCTCTTTTTTTTTTTAATGTATGTCGGTGCATATTTCCGTTGTTTCTAAACCGATTAGAATTTTTTTTTTAATTCTGTTAACCCGAAACACTTATATTTCTGTAACAGAAACGAATCTGTAACAGAAATGAAAGTGTTTTAATGTGTAACCGAAATAGCGACGTTGCCATATTTACTGCACCGTTGTCTGGACATGTTGTGTCAGTATGTGTGAAGTCCGATGAAGTGAGAAGAACGCGTTGTCACACCGTGGGGTTACAGTATCGTTTCTGTTTCCGTTATAAGTGTTTAAACCCCTTATTTCGGTTACTGTTTCAGTCCTTAATTTCGACGTTGAAGTAGCGGTTTTGTGCCATAATGTACCATGATCTTTCTAATAACGTTCGGAACCCGCGTGTACAGCAGTTCTTCTTTAATTATTTGTAATGAAGTTAATTTTATGTAAGTAAACAGGCCGCGTCTTTAGCAGTCCTTTGATTTGTAAAGAAGTTAATTATTATATGAAAGAAAACACATTTTGTACAATTTTGACTTACTTACTGTATTGTATCAACTTTAGGTGCACAGTCATAATAAGTAGGTATAGTCCGGAACATTTCTAGGCAAGGTTTTAGTGGACATCGTCATCGTCAAACGACAGACGTCCACTGCTGGGCATAGGTCTTTTGTTGAGTCTTCCACACGCTGCGAACTTCTGCCAACTAGATCCAACGGCTCCTTGTTTTTCGCTTGATTCGCTTTCGCTTCGATTCGCTTGATTTTCCGTCCGCCAACGGTGCACTTTCTGGTGCAAGGCCGTAATTCAAGTAACTATCTCAACGCCTATCGGTTCTTTGTACCTACTACGCACCCCGTCCATTGCCACTTGAGGTTAGATACTTTTCGAGATATGTCGGTTTCTCTGGTTCTCCTAAGAATCTCCTCGATTTTAACGTAACGTAACGTAGGTAAATTGGGTCGCGAAGTCATCATCACCATCATCACTTCAAGCTATTGCCGGCTCATTACTGAGCACGAATCTCTTTCTCAGAAGGAGAAGGGACATTATTCTTAAATACACAGGCCTGTCATAGACTGTGAGTGGTGTGGAGATGACGTCACGGCCTATATGCAGACGCTTGGGATCGAAACGCCTATCGGTTTTCTATGTACCCGGCCATTTCCATTTCAGCGCTCAGAGATTCTTCGAGCTACTCGTATGTCTGTTACTCTAAAACTTAGGGAAATTCGAGAACATTATTATCCTTAAAATACACAGGCCTGTAGTCTGAGTGGTGTCGTGGTGACGTCACATCCAACGCTGACGCCGTAAGTGCATTTGCTTGTAGCGCCGCGGCCCGCTGCGACGCGCGACGGCCGCAGCTCGAGGCGCGTAATTAACGACCACTGGAAAAGAAATTACTAACCTCGGAACGAAACTGTGGGCTTAGTACGAGGTCGCACAGCGACAACGCTGATAGATTTCGAGTTTCTTTTGTGCCGCGTCTTCTCAATTTCAAGCAGCTTTCTGAGATGGTAGGTCTAGAATCTACACTCTTGAGGAACGTGTGTATCCTATAGCCTACATGAAATTAATAAAACGTTTTTGCTTTGATCTCAATTAGTATTTAGTGTGTCCAATGATTGTTCATACCTACTGGTACCGACCAAATTGGACCCAGTTAAATCATATTAGCGCAGATTCGAGTCGAATAATTGCGAAACGTCAAATTTCTTAACAATAAAAACTGTTCATAAAATAAATAAGACGGATTCCCAATTATGCGTGAAATAGCTTAATAGTAGGTAAGTAGGATTCATTTTAACCATACATAAGCCATAAGTACAAGCTGTAGTACAATGTACTACCATAAAATGATCTGGCGCTGCAAAAACATACGACACTTTTTTAGTTGGCGATACGGGACACTGTCGTAGAAAATTATGATTTTCACTTTTCACACTTTTTCATTGGCAATTCGTGAGAATCTAGTAGAAGCAACTAGACACAAACAGTGTTGATTGATTTCATATTGATGGTATGAAAATAAAATATTTAATGGTGGCTTATATCCGACACACAACACAATTTAAGGCCCACTTGCACAAGGACTCTTAAATTGATTTAGTTAAATATTTTAATGCTGTCCCTTTTTGGCAACTACGATATAGCATTTGCCAAAAAGGGACAGCATTACAAAATTTTACTAAATCAGTTTAAACGCCATTGTGCAAGCGGCCCTTAGTGTTGATAGAGATCAATTATGACCGGCTTTGAAAGGTCCATTTTCCTCTGACACTACGCTACCGTCTCGACAATCGATGTCAGTTCGTACTAAGGTTGCACACTATAGACCGTTGAGACGCCGCGCTTAACCGATGACCAATCCCATGTTACAGCATCGACACTTTTCACACCAAAACAGCTTTTGATAACTGACTCTAGGTACCTACTTACATATTATTAGCTTTAAAAATCTCTTAAATATACCTACGAGCCCATATCTTTACGAATATTATGAAACAGAAAAGAGAGTTCTTCATAATGTTATCAAAGTATCACTTGTCCAGCGTTGTGAACTATATGGCCAAACCCTTCTCATACTGTGAGGAGACTCGTGATTAGTAGGTAGTGAGACGGCAACCGGTTCAAGTGATGATGATGTAAAGAGAAAAGTATCCTATTTTAAAAAGAGCAACTGCTGAGTTTCTTGCCTGTTCTTCTCAATAGAACTATTTTTCCCACAGATCACGGAAACAAGGGAGATGTGCTAAGGGGGCGTGTTGCGTGCGAACTCATCAGGCACAAAATAGGCCTGATGGCCGTTTTTGTCTTTAGTCGCATATCATTCAAAGATTGGTTCACTTCTCTCGGTTTTTAACAAAATGCCGCGTTGTTCAGTGGTTGTTTGTAAAAATTCAAGCTGCAAAGTGAATTACATGAAAGATGGCATCTCATTTCACACGTAAGTACAAATAAATTGTTGTAATTTTCCATTAAAATCAATAAAACATTATTTAGTGGTATCATAATGTAATAGAGTGACAAGTCTATATCTCATTATGAACAAAAACCATTGCTTGCTTAGTAGAAATCTATCAATGAATCGGCCAGTCTTACGACGCAATGGTTAAGTGTTCTTTACCGATTCTTTCACTAGCACGATAGATCAAATTTCGTAGTGCGGCCGCTGTCGGCGTGCGGTGAACTAGAGATGTGACGATGCAGGTACGAGTACAATGCAGTTGTCGATATTTTAGCGACCAAACGATGATCTGTGATACAATAATTAATAGTACCTTAATTATAACTTAGTAAACAATTATTTCTATTTTAACGTTTAAACTATCGTGAGTAAAATTCATTATAACTATATTTTTAGTCATAATTATTACTATTTTTTTTAATGTAAGTACTCGACTTACTTAGCTGACGAAACGTATAAAAAATATACTAGGTGAATTAATATAATGTCAATTTACGTAGATACTCATTACTCATTTATTGATATATTTAATGTCACTCTTTAATATTAATATTTAAGATATCCGAAGGATGCAGAAAGAAAAGAAAAGTGGATAAATACTTTTCATAATCGGTAGTCATTGTCAAAAACCCAAATATTAAGAAATTTAGCATCGATAGATCCATTTTAGTCAATCACTAATTGTATCATATTTGAATTTTGCACAGCACATCGACAACGTTTTACGTTTGTGTGAGTAAGATGCACGGTGATTGAAATTGAACCCTGTTTGGTAAACAATAAAGTGTATATTTGTTCGTGCCTCATGCACTGATCTATCGGTATGCGTGTGATGCGTGTGTGTGAGTGAGACTTCTTGTCTATTGTATTTATTTAGTTGCTTGTATTGGTAGCAGGTAGTAGGGATAGGTAGGGATAAACTGGAGACAGCAGGTTTCAATACAATTTGATACATAGGCATATCTCCCTTGTTTCCGTGATCTGTGATTTTTCCGAACCGGTGGTAGGGTCACGACATTTCATAAGTGGCACTAGTTGTCCATTTATGTCCGTCCTAGGATGGAAAGTGGAAACTGCATCCTGAGAACGAACTTAGGTTTTTTTTATATAGATATAAAAAAGTCCTCAGTCAGTGTTTGATGTATCAAAACTTGTGTGAATGTCAAAAATAACAATAACTGTTAAAATCAAGATGGTTTAGGCTACTGAGTACTGACCTACGTCGAAACTTTCACTTAAGTACATGCTCAAATTTTTGCACCATACCATTATAATATTCTATGACCATGTGACCATAATTTAAAGTTTAATAGAAAAGGCCTACTTCGCGTACAGTATTTATGTGCCAGTTGGCATTTTATTAGTTTGTCCAAACGCAACCGTTTACAATAAATAGATTTCATTACACGTTACGATAAACATTTTGAAAAATTAATAGCTTCACAATTAGCAGCTGGTGGCTGTTGCGCCATTCATATTTTATGCCGATGTTTATTGCCTACTAGCTGTCGCTCGCGACTTCATTCGCAAACGGTTTATTATACCTATTTATACATAAATACCTAATTGTATAAAATAAAGATATCCAACCTCGTTGCCTACCAAACTTAATTATTTATCTCAAAAATAGCTACGTCATTTAAATTAAAATTTTACGCCTGGTTATTTTTTTTGTCAATGCTAAGGACGGTCATCTCAGAATAAGGAATGTTTGGCCGTAGTCCATCCCGCTGACCAAGTTTGAATTGGCAGATTTTAAAAGCCTTTGAGAACATTATGAAAAGCTCTCAGGCATGTAGGTCTGCTCACGATGTTTTCCTTCAGCGTATCACTTGCTATTTTTATTTATTAAAAAATGCGCTATATAATTGATATTGTAGCAATGATTGATACAGCTATTCCGCAATTTTCGGTGTCAACGAATGCACCGTTCACTTTATTCAGTTATAAATTAAACAAGGACGTGGCTGAAAGGAGATTTATATGAGACGAACGTCGCGGTGACGTCGCACGATTGGTGTTTGATTGACGTTGAACGCCCGTGTTACACGACCGTCGTCGATAAAATGTATACTGGTAAATAAATAAACTAACGATCGGGTTCAACTTGAACCACAGTTAACTGCAGATAACCAATTAGACGCTACAAGACGTGCTATGTACTGGATAGCGAGGTTAAGACTATTTCTAAGTGGGTATATATAGGTAGATACTCAATCACACCAGAACGGCTTAACGGATCTGGATGTAGGTAATTGGGCACAGAGATAGATTATAGTCTGCAATAACACATAGGCCGGAAAATTAAAGAGTTCCCGCGGGAACCAAAAAACCGCAATCCACGCGGACGAAGTCGTGGCCGGCATCAGCTAATTAGTAATATTATGTATGTTATTTGATCTTTAAGGTGCTATTAAGTTTTCTCTGCTTTAAGTGCCTCGTTGGTCTAGTGGTTATCTTACTAATATTATAAACGCGAAAGTTTGTGAGTATGGATGTAAGTATGGATGTATGGATGTTTGTTACTCTTTCACGCCAGAACGGCTGAACGGATCTGGATGAAATTTGGCACAGGGATAGATTATAGTCTGGAATAACACAGGCTACTTTTTATCCCGGAAAATTAAAGAGTTCCCGTGGGAATAAAAAAACCTCAATCCACGCGGATGAAGTCGCGGGCATCGCCTAGTACTTAATATGTTCGACTGCAAATGACGAGGACTTGGGTTCGATTTCCGGCCGATACTGAGTACCTACTGTACTTACCAGGACTACGCCAGAACGGAAAAATCCAGTACTTGTGTACTTGATTTTTCTGTAGTTACTACCCCGGAGTTAGGAAATTGGTGGTGTTTCACCCCCATGCCTCGCATAGCCCGTAAATCCAGCCCTGCGCCTGAATTTTCTCTGCGGTCGTGTCGGAATTTCCGTCCCATCTTTTAGATTTTTATTAAGTGGAGACTGTCACAGCCTAAATCCACGCCTACGAAGTCGCGCTCTACATCTAGTATTCAAATAAACAGTCCATGGAGCCAGTCCTGCGCCTGATCTCTCCGGTCGTGTCGGATTTTCCGTCTCATATCTTATCGGTCTAAATCCACGCGAACGAAGTCGCGCTCATCATGTAGTATTCAAATAAACATGACGCTCACAACAGTAATTCCACACAAACAAATAGAGGCACCGAGGGCGATGCGAATCGTCGAAATTGAACGGAGCGTTGATAAAATAAGTAAATTGAGCGGCCCAGCATGAGGAATGAGACATCCACGCAAGAGTGCAGAGGCGGCGGCGCAGCTGACATCTGTCATCGCGCGATTTATTGCCGCTCCGAAATAACGCAGTCACTGAACGACGACGCGACAAAACGAGGCCCGCGACCGCGACCGCGCGCTGACGGTCTATTAACGATGCGTCGCTCGTTAACAGCTACCAATTAAATCCACAATGTCCACCGATAGAGCCCTGTGTATACAAGGCGATCAGGTGCGAGGTAGTGAAGTCGTGCGTGAGTCTTAGTCGTAGGTGAGCGACACAAGCGCGACACGATGCGATACCACTGCAAAAGAAAATGGCTCCATAGAAATTGAATTATATTTTATTGGCGTTCTGACATAACAGAGTCATTGAATAACGACGCGACAAAATGAAACCCGCGACCGCGAGTCCATGCGTTAACAGTGACCTATTAAATGTGCAATGTAGAACCCTAGACGCGAGGTTGTGAACGAAAGCGACGCGACGACGTGAAAGGACAGTTATAATGTTTGTCCGGTCAAATGGAAGGAGCTGGTACTGGGGTGCTCCGGCCCAGAGGTGAGAGCAGTACTCCATGTGGGGCCGAACTTGTGCTTATACAGCAGAAGCCTGTGCTTAGGCGCAAAGTATCTTTTCGCCATGTTGAGCACAACGAGTTTTTTAGAGGCTATTAGTTTGGCTTTACATTCCAGATGCTCGCGGAACTGGACTTCGTTCGATATACTTACACGGAGGATTCCAATGCTGTTAGGTGGAGTTAGGGGAGTGTTCTGAAAGAGAATAGAGGTTGTAAAGGCGGTCTTTTTTGCCGAAAACGCGCATCCTTGTGTACCCATTGTGATACTTGGTCGAGACAAGACTCGACGTTCGATACAAGCGTACTTTTGCATTCCTCCAGCTGAGTGCGAGAAAGCTGTGCTCGACCTTTATATGAGGCATCATCCGTACTGTCGTCGGCGTAGCAATGAAAATTGTTATTATGCAACATGTCATTAATATGCAGTATGAACAGCATTGGTTACTGCTTGGGGAAAAGGGTTTTAAGCCAGTAGGAATCCGGAACTGACCGGATGGATCATGCATGACCATGAGGATTTTCCCCTCCTACCTAAAAAAAAAAGATCTTGAAGGTATCCTACATCCACAGTCGTACATACATGAGATAGCTGCGAAGAATAATGTGAAGTAATTTGTCAGAGCGCTGATGTATCACTAGTTTCGGATGCCACACACGAGTCCATCTGAGCATCCGATATCGAGTTTATGCATTGCGTTTAGTATTAGTTTCTTACTAGTAGTCGAAAACTTTGATGGTTTTGATGCTCTTTTGATGGTCTTTGATGCAGTCCTTTTGTGGATTATTGAGCGATTCTATTCCTCTGAGGAATTTAGTCAGCTGTAGTTTTCCATGTCAACAGAGTTTCATGACAGACCAATTCATGACTCAGTGATGTAGCAGAGTTTTTGTGAGCTCTTCTTGGACTAGAGCACGTTTTGATTCCCCCTACTTAAAATTAAGTTGACGTTAAATTATCACCATTACCTTCGTCTTCTCTTCTTCTACTCACCATTACCTACCTCATCCATTGTTCGTACTACAATATTTTGAAAAATAAATTGTTTTGATTTTACAATTATACGGTCCTCATCCTGGTGATCCTCGGTTCAACCGACATTGTGACAATGGAATGTCATTTGAGCAGCATGCACTAGCCGTTGCCAACGGCTCTAACAGCTATTTTCTTGTAATAATGCCGGATTAATACGCGGTTACAAGAGTGAGAATCGGCTGGGCCTACACAGTGTGCGGTCCCGAGGCTCCTAAGTCCTAACGCACTTTTTCTGTCCTCGGTTTCTTCATAATCAATTAAATTTTAAAATGGTTGGTTGGTTATTGTTTATTATAATAATTTAGGTTTAGGTTTAAAGCCCTTTATTTAAAAAAAATAACAAAAATTCACGTTCATGAGAAACTTAACTTACAATAATTTATACTTAAACATATTACGCTTATTGTAATATTAAATTTCTATTTAAAAGTGCTTGATTAATTTTTTCTTAAATTTCAAACGTATATCAAATTGTAAAAGCTAAATTTAAACTGATAAATTTTTATTTGATTGTGATGTTACACTTTCGAAACTTACGAGAACGTTTTCGAGATGTGACAACCCTTACTAAGGGTGCTGCGAGCTAGCGCTTAATAACTGTCGCCAAGTGTTTGACTCACTAGCTCACATCGCCTCGTGCAGTTGGTGCGCTTTCAGTAATAAATTAGCTCTTATTTTAGAAATCCTCATTCACATCAACACCACATTCGCCGCACTCGATCCGTGGACGAAGAGACCACTGTTAGTTGAGTCAATACAATAGCTGAATACGATATAAAACCAAGAAACAAAAATCGTTGTCGTTCCTCTTCCAAGACACCTCAACACACCATCAATTTACTCGGACACCGCGCCGGAGCATCCTCAGAAGATGTTGTCCGCTGTTGAATATAGGATCCGTATTGAGACTTCCGCACTTCGTGGTCTTGCGCCTCCCGACCGAATATCAGCCACGGCGGCCAATTAGTCGTATCTACGCGGTTGATATTGTGGTGCATAAGCGTGTTCACAAATACAAATGAACTCTCATCTCATAGCCCGTGGAATGGAATATCCGACACGACCGGAGATAGAGATCAGGCAAAGGACCGATGGCTTGCATGTGAGTGGTATTCCACTACCATCAACTTACTAATACTCCGGCCTACCTTGCCTGCTAGGAATTTTTTACAGAGAATCCCGTTACTTATTACTAAGCCCAAACCAGTAATTTTATTATGTAATAAAAATACATTTTGGGTCTATTTATTTTTCAATCCTCGCGTTGAACTGACAAATGATGTTTTTACAAATTTTTCTTATAACCTGCATTGAAAATGTGGGTTTCAATGCCTGTTAAGCCACCTGAAACTAGTCAATTTCAGACGAATACGTCAGGCAGTGGGTAGAAAAACAACTAAAATAGGTAAATAAGAAATACAATTTTAATAAAACTCGCGCACTTTTATTAAAAAGAAAAATAGTGTGCGTGCTTAGGGGTGAAACAAGACGATTACAGACGAGCCTTCGCTCAGGCTGGCATCACCCGAAATCTGAGATCGTGTTTCATCCCGTGGCGCACACACTATTCTTCTTGTATATTGTAAAGGAATTCTGACAAAAATTCAAATTTATTGCTATTATAGAACAGGTCCTTAGTAAAATTTACTAATCTTACAGTGGTCTCTTGTACTATAATACGAAAGTATCATTCACACTCGCGACACTCATTACCCGTAATGACGTTCGATGAGTAATTATTTACCTTTTACCGTTTCGTGGTTTTATGATTGAGATTAATCGTTTGGTATTTCCTTTTCGTTTTAATTTAATATTTTTTTATCGATGCCATGAGAAGCGACGGTGACGACAATTTTATTGATGTTCCCTAATGTTAAAGATATCTGGAAGATGATAAATAACTTGATAATCTTCTTCTATAGACAGAAGATATAAGATAGATCTTATATAAATAAAATATATTGGCTACACTTTTCATAATGCCGTTTCGTGCGGCAAGGGATAACAATATATAATTTAAATTTTAATAAAAATTGAACACTTTTAAAAAAAGATCGCTGTACGTGTTGTGAAAAAAATAAAACAACAGAACTGATAGGTAAATGATGGGTAAATGTACCAGTACACACATGTTCTTAATAAAAACGGACCTAATAAAAGCTTGCAGAGTTAATAAAATAGGTAGGTTACATTAGCAATTTCAGCCCCCGCCAAATAAAAGCAAAATACGTCGAACCATTAAGCCCGATGCCCCATAATGTGGCCATATCGGGGCTCTTACCGAATGGCCTACTAAATTGTAAAAAACACAAATTGGTCAAGTTTTATCCGACTCTCGTTCAAAGGGTTCCGTACCCTTTGTACGAGTTTACACATCTCGCCATCGTTGATAGAGTTGAACTGCTCGCTGTTTGCTCCAGCTGAAAAGGTGAGAGCAGTAAGTAGCTACTTTACAGTGGTGCGAACTTGCGCTATCACTATATGTGTCCCGAGTTTTTAAGCTAATTTGAGACAAATAGTACCTTCGTACTTAATTTAGACATAATATGTATAGGTACTAAAATTCTACGTCAATGTATGTACCTATAATAAGTGTGGTCAATGCGTCACTTGAGCCTGTTTCACACTATTATAGGTTCCATATTGCAACGCTGATTTTCAGGAAAGATTCGAGATAGTACAGTGGCACAGTATGCTCTGAAACCTATATTATGAGAAAGCTATAGAGAAAGCCTATATTAGCTTGAAATAGCTTAATTGAAAAGGTTTAGGGTCATAGTCCACTATGCATACCAAGTCAGTGAATTGTATCACGGACCTCTAAAACGAAGATAATCCTGAGGTCAAGCAATTCCCATGGCCAGGAGACTACGTCGACATAATGAACCAGTAATCGCCGCTCGATGGTGGCGCGCATGAAATATGGAACGCTAATACGTGTAAGCGGAGCTTCCTGCGCGGTAATGCCTCTAATATCCCATCACAGCACTTTTTTTTAATTCCACTACATGTTAGACCTTGACGGCAATCTCACCTGGTGGTAAGATGCTGTCTATGTAGCGGGCTAACCTGTTAGGGGTATGGCTCATATATTAAAACCATACCCCTAATCAGCTTTGGCTTACGCTAGATCGCTTGGCGGGACATCTTTGCCAGTTGGGTGATAACCAGCCATCCACCAGAAAAGAGAGAATTCAGTAAATATAAATTCACAAATGGACCCTTCAACCAAAAAAAAAAAGTTAGGTCTTAAAAGTAATTGCCTTCCTACTTTTAACACCTTTTTTTTTGTTGCAGGGTGAAATCTTAAGATAACCGAATTCCTGGGGGAAAATCGGTTTATGAAAGATCTGTACCTACTCACTCAAACTCCCTGGGTGGCTCCGAGATCTCTCAAGAAGGCATCAGTGCTCCTCTTGCGCGAAGGGCATTGTGTTCATCTTGAACTTGTCCCACTTTTATGACCTAAGACCACAGCGTTCACCACTGCGCCAGAGCGGGAGTCTTTGCCACTGCCTCTGACCTGCTCGACCAGGACCGGTCCCATCCCGGGCCCGACCCGATTACGGGGCAAGTTAATAACTGCTTTCGATGCTCGGTAACGCCTCCGCTATAATTCATACGACACATACGGGTGTGTTATTGACTTACCCTTATTGACTTTATTATTGTTTATTATGTTGTTTAGCAAGTCATTATTAATAAATTTCTTTTTGGATTTTGGATGTCAGAAACGTTCAGGAGTTTTAATACTAAAGATATAACAAAAAAAATGTCTGAGCAAAACAGTATTTAAAATTGATTCTAGGACAGACACTCTATAATAGCTTTATAACGCTTACAAAAAGTAGATGTTTAACCTGGCTGGCTGTATGTAGTTATCGAAATAGAATATTATACATCAATGGCAGTAGCTCGTCGGGGAAGTGCTGTATTTGATGTTATAGTCAAAGATGGCGCAAAACATTGATTTATGCAGATTCATTATCATCCCTACTCTGGGACAAAACAGGAAAAGATGATAAGGATAAAACAATATGAAAAATGCACCAGCGCATTCACGAGTCATTGTCGTTCCGTAAGCTAGTTCTAAACTACTTGTTGAAAGATCTTAGACCTAATACATGTTTTCTTTTGTTTCAGGACCCCTTCACGGTAAGTCACTGAGTCGATGCATCAGGTGGAACTGCGATCGAAAACCAAATACATTACTAATGAATGTATTCTTTCTTTTCATATGCGCCTCCATCGACGCCCTTGCTGCCCCGCACATTAGGGTGTAAGTATATTTATCTTTCTTATCATTTTTATAAATCATAAACTGTAGTGCCTGTGTAAATTCCTAAAAAATACAATTTTTTCAAGCCTTTATTTAACACATCGCATGTATACAGAATTATATAACGGAACGGATTCAGGAACATACAGGGGACTTATGAACAATTCTTAAATCAGTATTATTTCAATGTTGCGAAAACGAGAGCGTCATGTTTCAGAATTATAATCTTTATTTCAGGGACGTTATGGTACGTCATATAAAACTGCTAATTAGGTTTGCGTACCTAAAAGGTAGGTTTGCAACCCTTATGGTGCGACTATGCCTGTCCGGTCAATTTTTTTATAATAAAGCTATGTTAGTAGCCCACAAGTGTTTCTTATGATACGTCATGTTTTCTTTCACCACCGCACCGGTTCGGAAAGCAGATTGTACTGAGACGAACTGACTTGTCAAGTACAGACAGATATCTGTCGGTTCACGACAATGTTGATCACTTTGATTTTCCTACGGATTTCCTCGCTACGAATTTTAGGCCCAAACATAGGCCGGTACATAGAGCGTTGAGCAACTTTGAACCATTACACTAATGAGGCTTTAAGTGCTTTAAGTGTGTAACAGTGTACATATATCCATACTTATATTTAAAGTGCGAAAGTGTGTCTGGCTGTTCATACAGACAGTAGCTGATGCCCGCGACTTGGTCCGCGTGGATTGAGGTTTTTGGGTTCCCGCGGGAACTCTTTAATTTTCCGGGAGTAACCTATGTATTATAATCTACTACTGCACAGTAGTAGATTATAGTCTGGATTAATACAAATTTCATCCAGGTCCGTTCAGCCGTTCTGGCATAATAGGGATGATGACAACTCAATCAAATCAGCAACTCTTTATCAAACTTAGAAACGCACTTCTAGTATGGAAGTTGTATGAAATTCACAATAGTGACGTCATCAAATTTCAACTTTTTTTTCTTTAATCTATATTTTAAAATCGTTATCAAACTTAAAACTAACCGAGGATGTGAATTTAAGGTCTTTTGGAAGACCCTCTATTTAATAATCAGTTAGAAATAATTTATTTTTTATATAGTCATCATCCCTATTGAGTAACAAACATCCATCCATTGATACATGTACAATTTCTACTACGCTTTCACGGCCTGTCACTACCGATTATGACGAAATTTGGTACAGAGATAGGTCGCATTCCGTGAAAGGACATAGGCTCCCATGTTATTTAGAGACTAAAGTCCCTGTGATAGCTTTCAAAAATCAGCCCCCCGATTGTGTAATAAAATCGTAATCGTTTGTCAAACCGATAATTCGATCTGAGGTGCAATCATGTAAGGATTGCCGATGAAATCGTTAAAGCTCGGCTTCAAAGTAAAATAAACCATAAAGCATTGAATTAGAGCTCAATTTCGTGTATCCATTCTCATACGTTTAGGGTATCGTACATACCTAAACGCATAAGAATGGATACACGAAATTGAGTTAAATAAAAATCCCTACATGATTGCACCTCTGTTTTAGGAGTTCATAAATGCCTACACTTGAAAAAGCATGTATGAACACCCTAAACAGTTCGAGTAATACGTTTTTAACTGTCAAGTGATTAACGATATATAACGATTTGCTTAGACAATTATTGATCCTCTGTAATTCTGTGCACGCGGACGAAGTCGCGCGAATCATCTAGTTATTTAAAAAAATGCAAATGAGGCAAGTGTTTGCACAGTTGAGTTGAGGCAATAGGCCGTGTCAGAGCCGGCCGTGTTCCGGTTCCGGCGCTACATCCGTCAGCGAGTCGTATTGATTGCGTTTGCGTGTACGTCAATTAGGATCCACGGCCATGCGTCTTCTACTAATTAGCGTCTTGTCACCTATATACCGCCTTGTGACAGTAGGTACTTGTGAGCTGAGAGCTGGTGGAAGAAGCCATTGCTCGGTGTGACTAGGGATTATAGGGTTGTCATGTCTCAAAACCGAATAGTTGGGTAGACCGGTTTAACCGGACATTTCGGAAAAAAAGCCGGGCATCCCAAATTATTATTAAGGATGGATTATGTGGCTTAGTGAGTATAGAGTACTTAAGGCAGCAAAAAAGTTTGTGTAATAAAACCAGGCTTTTTTGATCATCGAAGAGGTTAAGTATAAATGCAAAAGTGTGTCTGTGTACTACTCTTTAACGGCCTATCTTTTCAACCGATTTTGATGAAATTTGGTACAGAGATAAGTGGTATCCCGGGTAAGGACACAGGCTTTTTAACTTTTACTCTGAAAAATGAAGGAGTTCCAAAAAAACTAAATTCACGCGGACGAAGTCGCGGAGTTTAGTTTTATAATTAAATATTCTGAAATTATAAAAGTCAGCTTGTTTTTCGGGGTACATAAATGGAAACATTTAACTTAATCTCATAGCTTTTAGTATAAACGCAGGGTTTGAATGAAGATGTTAAAACTGGACTTTTTCCCATCCCTGTACATACTCAATAATGACAAATTTACGCACATTGAACCTCTTAAAAGTCCCTGGAGAATAGGGTTTTGCCGTCGGCTCTTCGTCTATATTGTTTGACAGCAAATTGATATGCTTGTTTGAGTGGATTACGGATACGATTAAAAGGAGACGAGCTAAGCTGGGAATTATGTTGTGTGATTAGTGAACGCGCGCGGTTTCGCGCTGTCATCTTGGGTTAGAACTTGACGGTTGCCGCGAAATCTTATTATCTTAGTCAGTAGTAGTATGACGAAGGCCCGTATTAATAACCCGATATCTACTAAGAACACGTTCTTAAGTATTGGTATCGAGCCTTGAGAACCTATTCTTAGGTGATGTTGGTTTATAAATAAGGGCCTTAGGGTAGGATAAATAGGGCCTGTCCATTGATGCGGAGCGGACCGGAGATGTGTTGGGCGGACCAATTGTACTGTTGATCGATGACTCAAAAAATTTTAGTCCACTCAGGAATCTGATCGGACTGTTTGGCACATCTCCGCTCCGCTCCGCTTCAATGGACAGGGGCACCCTTACGTAATAGGAAAAAGCAAACTGCCTATTCCAAAACATACATTACGATTAAAAGGAGACGATCTCAGCTGGGAATGTTGTGTGATTAGTGAACGCACGCGGTTTTGCGTAGGTAAACATCTTGGGTTAAAGTTGGACGGTCCCCGCGAAATCTTAGCGAAACCGCATAAGTTTCGCAATGACTTGTGAAACGAAATACGTTGTCTATTTAGTGAAAAGCTTAGATTACGATTAAAAAGAAAAGAGCTAAGCTGGAAATTATGTTGTGTGATGTGACCAGTCAACTTGGGCTAGAGCTTGACGCCTCTCGCAGTGTTAGCGAAACCACAAAAGTTTCGCCATTACTTAATTTGTATGATTGGGGAATATAGAAATTGATATATTTGAAAATGAGCCTCTCTTCCCACTCAATTGGGCTTTGATAATCTAGGGAAAAAACTAGTGTTCTGTTACAATTACGTCTAGAATCCGATTATGGGTATGGGTTTGATATAACTGCCGCTTTACACAATAGCACACTAGCTAATGCCCGCCACTTCGTCCGCGTGGAATAAGTCTTTTTTTTAATTCCCACGGGAATTCCATAAATTTCCGGGTTAAAAAGTAGCCTGTATCACTCTCCAGTGACATAAGCTACTTTTATACTCAACTACACCCAAGCCAATAATCATTTCGATCCGTTGCTTTGTTGCGACGTGATTGAAGGACAAAGCAACAAACAAACACACTTTCGCATTTATTGCATTAGTATGATCACTTAAGTGAATTAAATTCGGAATACCAGTTTAAGTGTCAATAAAGCTATTCGACTTCCGCCGCGGCCATCATGTAAATTGCTGCAGGTCATTTTATTTTGGGTTATCCTAAAGAGCAATGTTGTGTTCGGGACCGGACGGTGCGGTGTTAAATGGAACCGCTTTCCACCGAGGTTAAAAGAATTAAGACTCAAGTCGTTTTGTCTGTCCGTACGTAAGTATTTACCTTAGATAATCCACTAAGCTTTCGCCTGTATTTATAGGCACAGTTTTTTTCCCTTTATGTGATGCCTTTATCTGGATGAGATATTTTTAAATTCCATGAACAATATATAAAGCACCATCTAAGTACTTAGTTCATACCATAACCAATAGGAATAGATTCTGCTTCACACAGGCCTTGTACTAAATTAGTGTTGTGCGTTAGTCAAAAGTGGAGGGATTTATTGGAAATTATAAAGCTTTGGTTTGCGCCCGAGTAATCCCACTTCTAAATTTATTAGCGCGGAGGACAATAAATTAGTGAACGCACCCGCCGCCGCCGCCGCCGCCGACGCCGCCTGACCCGGAAACACTGGCCGACTTAGATTTGCGTTTTTAGGGTTCCTTTGACTAAACTTCCTTTGTGTATGTAGTATGTCGTTTTTATTTAAGTAATTAAGTATACCAATTTATTTATTAAGTATAATATATTGTAGAATTTTATAAAATATATTATTTTTGTGCCTGTACCACTTCACAATTTCACCTTACTCACTTTCAAGGAAGGCTGGAAGAGATTTCTTTTTAGAGATATGCTTTACCTTTGTCCACATTTTTCTATTAGTTTTAAGACAATCTTTTGTGCAAAAATAATAAAAATAAATAAATAATAAACTCCTTGCTCACTATTTCAATACTCAATTTTTTTATTTCATACCGCTATAAGGTTTTTTTATTCTATCGGGAATTTTCCGGGACATAAAGTAGGATATGTCCCCCGGAATGCAACCCATCTCTGTACCAAATTTCATCAACATTACTTAAACCAGTGGCTCGCACAGTATTCAGCAGAGCCTGGGTAGGCATTGGTTAAGTAGATACCTATTTTCGGGCAGGGCATGATTATAAATAAGCATTCAGATTTTTGACCTAGGGTACCTAAGCAATGCTTTAGTGCACGCAACTGACTTGAACAGATGGGTCAGAAAAGCGTAGCAGACAGACAGAGATACATTCGCATTTATATAATAGTGTACCGGGAAGAATTATAGTTTTAATAAAAATAAAACATTGATAATGATTTTGGCAATTTTAATTATCTAAATACAAGAACCTTAGCACTAAGGTTCTTGTCCAAATAATAAAAAAGTTACAGAAAAATTGTCTACCGTTTCCGAGTAAAACTAAAATTTGGTGCATCCTACTTCAGAAAGGATTGTTTGTATCGAAATATTTGTAGTTAAATAATGTATTTATCACATAAAAAATTGAATACTTATAGACTCAAAAATCAGATATTGAAACATCGCAAAATATTTCAAGCCTTCTATTTGAATTTCAACGGTTTGAATCCCGGGCACCTCCAACTTTTTGGAGTTATGTGTTTGCGGTTTGAGCAATTAAATATCACATGCTTTAACGGCGAATTAAAATATTATCGTGAGCAACGCAAGAGATTTAACATCGTTCAACTTATATAATTAAAATCTTTTGTTAACCCTACCGAACCCTTCATGTACCGTTTGAAGTCTCGCTTAATAAATTTCTAAGGACTTTGGTCGGATTAAGGGAGCAGGTTTTTGGTGAAACTTGTAACGTTTTATTCTTGACGCGCGCGTGTTCACTAATCTCAGTTTTATCTCGGCCTGAGTTATCGTGAGATCGCTCTGAGATCAAACTAGCATACACTTCATAACGTACCTCCACCACCACTACAGTACAGCCCATTAACGTCCCACTGCTGGGCACAGGCCTCCACTCTCATAGGAGACAGGGAATTAGAGCTTAGACCCACCATGCTGCCATTGTGGATTGGCGGGTTTGAACGACTGTTATCATGTTAGTGATAATAACCGGGACCGTGCTCTCCGAGACACGGGGGTGACTCACCGCCAACTTCCTACCTCCACACTTCCCAAAGTACAATTACCCTTGTTTTGGAGACTAGCTTACCCATCCGAGCGAAAATGACGAAGTAATGAAGATGAAAGCACTTTACCGCTATAAGTTATTGTCAAAATTGAATCAAATTAAATATTAGGAATAGCTTGGATCGAATCCGAGATCTCTCACGTATGAGACATTAGTGTTGACCACTACGCTAGTCCACGCTGCGCCTCTGACAAGACACTTCTGAGAACGTTATGTAGAATTCTGAAGCATGCAGGTTTCCTATACTTAAAAATCGTGAACAACAGCATGTAATAATAATTGATTGCTTAAAACAGCCCTAAATAACTCAGTAAAGATACCGCTATGTAGCCCTACTAAACAACGATTATAATACAACTTGTTATAAATGTTAACAATCTCTAAAATATGGATATTAAATAATATTATGGAGCCGGCGTAAAAATAATGACGGGCTAAACAAATTTTAATGTATGCGTTAAAGTTTAGGCGGAATTAGATCCCTATCGCTTGCCGAACGAGTAGGTACACCCTTACCACAAGATTTTAAAACAAATACGATGAGCGTATTCGAGTCTTCAAAATGCATTAGTGTCAGAGTAGATGGACCCAGAAGCTCATGATTAAAATCGCAAATTTAGTGCCACAATTTTTTATTTCGCGACGCACCGCATCTGCATCCGATCACTTCGATTGCCCAATCTACTGTATCAACTGCATAGACTCGAATACGCTCATCGTCGGTGTTTTAAAAACTTGTAGTAATGGTATAGGCAGGTGGCAGTAACTTGACACGTCTAACGATAAACGCTGTTTGGGGATATAAAAGCGTTATTTTTTTGCACAAAAATATGTATTATAAATTAGACGATGCCCGCGACTTTCTTTCGTCCGTATGGATTAAGTTGTATTATTTCTGCGGGATTTCCTGAATTAAAAAAAAAAGACTGAATCCACGCGGACGAAGCCCATTGCTCAATCATAATATGGTCGATGGCTCAATCAAAACATTTTGGTGGCAATGCAATTTTGTTACGATTAACGTTATACTTTACCACCAAATACCTAGTAGAGCGAGTGACACAAATCAGTATTCCCATTATTAGGGTTATAAGTCAAACACTGACTTTTGCAGCCCTAACTTGTTTTTACATGGTCAAACCTAACATTAACCTAAACCATGGTTGGTGCAATTGACCCTTAGTGTTGTACCTATAAAACGTTATATTGCACCACCAAATGCTACACTTGTTCCGTCCAGTGCGAACACGCGTGTTTATTGACTAATCAAATGTTTTCTTTCTTTCTTGCATGTCGCTCGGCCGCGCCGGCGTGAACACAACAGTATGTAAGTACGGTTTTATTACTTTTCAAATAATGCTTAACATTATAAGTGTACACCGGTTAACATTGACAGTGATGTTAAGAGTCGATGGGACTTGTTATCGAAATCGATTCAATCGATTAAATTTTTAGGACCTGGCCCAGTAGTGACATTAATACCCGGCAGGAGCGAATCGAGAAATTATTTATCCCAATAATATTCTTAATGCAAAAGTATGTGTTAGTTGTTGTGTGATTTGTCCTTCAGTCGCGCCATAAGGCTGCAAAGGATTGACGCAAGTTTTTTTTCATCTTACAGCCCGGAGAATGGCATAGGTTACTTTTTATTATTTAATTTAAATAGTTTTATTTCAACGCAAGCCTAGACGTAAGAGTGACGAACTCGGGCCCTAGGTAACAAACTAATGAACTGAAAGCATCATTTTACTCAAATGCGCGACGGAAATTATATGGTTTAGTTTTTCACGCGTATCTGGGTATGTAAGGATTTGACGACCTGCCTGACGCAGGCATGCAGGGTCAGTTTGGGAATTTATAATTTCTAAATTTTGTTTGGTCTAGCGTAGGAAGATTCGACCGTGGCTAGTTACCACCCTGCCGGCAAAGACGTACCGCTAAGCGATTTAGCGTTCCGGTACGATGCCGTGTAGAAACCGATTACGGTTATAACTGCGATGCCCCTAACAGGTTATCCCGCTATCATCTTAGACTGCATCATCACTTAGATGAGATCGTAGTCAAGGGATAACTCGTACTGGATTAAAGAAAAAGTAATTAATAATATGTAAGATTCGGTACACCCTCGAAGCATCCCAATTCCCAACGCATAACTTAAACCCTAGGTAAGTTCTTCTTTATATTAAGTAAGTATCGAACGCTTTTCGATATCGAAACCTGTCAGTCCCGTCCCTACTCGTTACCCTCCGAACAAAGAACGGTCCTAATTAGTATCGGGTCCCATTAACTAAGTGTCCGCGCATAAATAACGTTATCTCTCCATCGGTTTCGTTACGTTATAAACTGGAATGTCTTGTTATCGCGAGATCTCGGCTTAATCTCCAGGAAATCTGAATAGACCCAAATTATACCGACTTTATTTGCGCAACTCATAATAATGTTGTGTGGGTAAATTGTTTTATTTGTTTAGTATTTCTTTGGTCTTACCAATTAAAATGCGCTCACTAGGTAAACATGGTTTATCAGTACGTATATATCATATCCAATTGAGAACCTGCTCCTTTTTTGAAGTAGATTAAAGGACTTCACTTTGACTGATGGCGTGTTTACATTAGGTTGCTTTTTCTTTATTCCTCTACAAGTTAATAGCACACATGTTGGTAAGTGATGATGCAGTCTAAGATGGCAGCGGGCTAACCTGTTAGGGGTATGGCAGATATATTAAACCATATTTATATTTAACCCCGGTGTTGACATCTTAAAAAATATTCCCAGCGACAACAATAGCGTGTATCACAATTGTGCACGAAAATTATCAACTCGAGCGGATGGCCTGAAATCACTGGTAAAATATTTGCTTATGCGAGTCCATCAAGAGAAACATTCATGCCGCACACTGGTGGAATTACGTCTTTTGAGCTATCGGGCTTATGGAATTAACACTCTGAACCCTACACCCTAAAATAAACAAACGCGACACAAGTCAAACCGTCAAATAATTTGTCACAATCGATACAGTTACCCCGTTTTGCATTTTCAATGTAAATGAGGCCACACCCCTTTACAGTTCTCATTTAATTTCGGCTAAAACAAATACACTTTACTGGGTACGTCCTGGGTTTTCAATTGTTCCTATTGTACTAAGTAGGTACCTACAATAAGACGAGGTTTAGAAAATTTGTCAACCTTTACCTAAAACTAACTGTAAATAAGGCTCTGTCGATGCGTAAATTATAAAGGGAGTTTTTTAGAGCAGGGTATCTTTATAATGATGGCATACAAAGCTTTAACAGATCTTTTTCTCTTAGTTCTCATTTCAATCGTTCTAAAAATATAACATAAAATTACAAATCTAAATCAAAAAATGCCGATTTATTTTTATTGATCAGTAAATATTTATTTTTTACAAAATATTAATACCTACTTCCAATTTTTTACGAGATGCGCTTGCAAGGGAGCAAGCCTATGCGCCTGTGTTTTGCGAATCCAGGACCTCGATGCAAATAGGTACTAAAGTTTTGTATTCAAAATAAACTTTCACAAGTGTTTTGAATCTTGAACAGTAAGTATGCTGCAGTATAATATACACCGGTACAGAATGCTGTCTGCAGTGGCACGTTGATTAATAATACAAAATATCGCCGATTTCCCATGTAGTACGATAGGGTGAACGTACTGCGCTCGCCTCAGCTACCATATATCCCGCCCGCCCTGACATCACCACTGAATCAGCGATCACGCCTCTGCCTTGTTCCCGTGCCGATTGCCTCTCCCGGCCGAGCCTCCCCTGCCGTCGCGTCGACCCGACAGACCCATCCCGCACTTGATTACTTCAGGGAATGAACTACCGAATACCAACCCTGTTATATTTACGCTGTATTTACTTACATTGGCTTTGTTAATTGCTTCAAATTAAATACCGGCATCGATTGAAAAAAAAACAATCACTTTATACCTGACCGGCAATTATAGTATATAACTCGAGGCATCAAAATGCTGTAGGAAAATAAAGAAAAAAACTTATTTTTTTAAAATATCTTTTAAAATGAGTGCATATCCGCTCGAAGTTTTTGTCAGGTCATGTTAGTTATACAAGGCCGAATTTAGTAAGTTGGCGGAATTTCACTCCCGTGACTCGGATAGCACGTAAATATATAAAATTTGGAGCAACGGACAGAAATTTTAAATCTAAACGGTCGCATTTAAGATAACAAGAATCGGCACCGGTCGGTAACATCACCCGCGACCGAACCGTTTTACTCGAAAATTTACTAAAAATGAGAACGGCCCTTGATGACGGTAATTCCTATAACTATGCTAATGGCACCTACCTCAACAAAATATAATCTTTAATCTCGATGCAAATCATCCTAATACGTTCCTATTATCGTGACCTATAATTTCGACATTATATTGTCCGTCAATGTTTTACATACATCGGAAAAAAATGATCGCCAATCAAGCAATTTGTTCCCTGATCCCGATGATCTACAGAGCCCGAGATATGAAGCTAGCCGCGGCTAAAAACTGCAGGCTAATTACGAAAAACTTGCACCAATCATTGCTACAGTCCCAATGGTTACGACGTAAAGATCATTACCTCTCATTGGCTTACACTATCGCTCTTACATTTAATTCACTATCGCAGGAAGTATACCATAAATTCAGTCAATCATAACAATTGAGACTATAGAAATGATTCGCGCAGTTTCTGCGTAGTGGTTGATTCTTTTTAGTCGTGCACTCTTGACAGAGTGGACGTGGCTGCTGGGATGGTGCAGGTACGCTCGTCATCGGTCTTCTTTAATTTGGGCTGCACTGCCTCCCTAGCGATGCTCCTCCACTTGTTTCGGTTGGTAGCATTGCGGTAGCACTCCACCACAGTTTTTATTTTATTTTTATTTTTTTGTAAGTAATCAACAGCGTTGTAAACTAATATTAACAATAATTATAACTTGACATTAAATAAGGCCACAAACGATTACAGAATAAAAATATGAAAAATATTTTAACAGATTAGATAAGTAGTTCACTTGTAGTTGTCTGGGTCACAGTTTTTATCAGGTCTGTCCATCGAGTAGGTGAACGTTCTTTGGCTCGCTTTCCTTCCACATGAGCCTGTACCACCAGACGCTCAATTTACCTTTCATTTCTGGAGATACATATTCTGTATTGGCTGACTGTCTCATTATTAGCTAAAATGCACAGTGGTAGTTTACCATCAATAGTAACTGTAGTGATGCGGCAATCACAGCTTTCGTGCAAACGCAGCAGATGCCTTATCCCGGATTTTTTGATTATCATAATATATAATATGATAATCAAATTGATATAATAATATATTGATATAATAAATAATCAAATCATTGTTGGAATCAGCTGTATTTATGCATTCTTGCTGTCACTTTCTTAGTATTTATTACATGAAAAAATTCTTATCATTGGTAATACTCAGAAATTAATGATTTTAGGGTCACTAAGTATTTACGGTCTTATAAACTAAGTAAATTTATGTTAAACCTGACAGATTGCCTATTCATAAACTGTCAATATGTCAATGAAGTCACCAGTTCAACTTATGCTTGGTTTTTGCGGTGAAGCCGGCGTGTGTTTCTATGGTGTTCTCATATCAATGGTGGAACTACTAAAACTGTTTCGTGATAATATCGTATGTTCGGAGCTTAGGCTTCGGATACTTATCATTATAATTCGGTGTTATTTGGATGTTTTCGTGGTAGGAACATTTTAATGCTTCCGTGCGAATTTTTAATGACCAACCGTGGCCTTTCTTTTTGTACATTTTTAGAAGACTCGCGTCTGCCCACTGTCTGAGCTAAAGAAATTGAGAACGATAAGTGTGTACTATTAATTGTTATTAATACTAAAAATGTATACCTACAGGGTAAATTTTAAAATACTGATAACCTATGAAGAGTAACTTTTTTACGTCAACCAGAACAATTTTTAAAAATCTATAGAATTTTTTAAAATATATAGCCACGTCCGAAGCCTCCCACCAGGCCAGAACAGAGGTACTTCAAAAATTATAAATTCCCAAATTGAACCTGCCGGGGATCAAAACCCGTGACTTCCACATTACGACAACAGCGCTCAACACTGCGCTGGGGAGGTTCAAAAAAGGTATTCTCCTTAATATGGTTACATGATTAATTTCGCACTGTCTCGTTGGTCTAGTGGTTAGCATGGTCAACTGCGGACCACGAGTTCCTGGATTCGATTACCGGTTGGGCATAAAAATCGTTAGGTATTGGGTTTTTCAGTTAAGAAATTCTCCCGGAGTTGGAAGTTGGCGGTGACTCACCCCCGTGCCTCGGAGAGCACGTTATCACTATCGTTAGATAATAGTCGTTAAAGCCCGCCAGCTGGCATTGGAACAGCGTGGTGGGTCTAAGCTCTAATTCCCTCTCTCCTGGCAAGTGCGCAGCAGTGGTACATTAATGGGCTGTTAGTGGTATTAATTTTGTATGCTCTGTGTTTTCAGACTGCGATGCACTGGGCTTGCAAGCGGGGCGATGAGAATCTAGTCAAACTGTTGGCCGGCATCCATCGGCACATCGTCAACGAGAGATCGGTTGGTACCTATTTTGATTTTTTTATTTTCCCAGAATTGTTTATTTGACTACTAGTAAAACAAATTATTTTTTAGTGAAAATGTATGTTGGAATGTGCGAATGAGAGGGAAACTAAAGTTTACCCCGCTGTTAACAGCAGCATTAATAAATCCCGTTTTATTTTATGCTCTTTTTCATGTGGTGTCGACGGCTGCTCTGCAGAACGGGGTATGTGACATCATACAACTATTTTACTGTCGAACTACTTGTGGATTCAGTGCGAACCAGCCGTTATATTATTATGTCCTTGTTTAGTGTGCCATCAACTTAATAAAGGGTGGGACGTACATAGGGAGCTTTATAACCTCACTGGCGCAGTGGTGAACGCTGTGGTGTTATTTAAGTGGGAGGCCCCGGGATTGGTCCCCCCGGCAGGGGCAATTTTGGGAATTTCTGAATCTGGTCTCGTCTGGCGAAAGGCTCCGGACATGTCTAGATACCACCAAGCAAAGTCGTACCTCCAAGCGATTTAGCGTTCCAGTACGATGCCGTGTAGAAACCGATTAGGAGTATGGGTTTAATTAACTGCTCCTACCGAACTCCAAATAGGAGGAGATTATTGCGTCATCTTATCTTATCCCCGGCACACTATAAACTTATTTACTCGACTTCGTCGTATGTCCTTCTCTGTGATGCAACCTACGTATGTACCAAGTTTCATCGAAATCAGTGGAAAGCATGGGCCGGGAAAGCATAGCAGACAGACAGACACACTTTCGCATCTATACTATCTATCAAATCAAATATATAAATATTATAAATCCGAAAGTTTGGATGGATGTATGGAATATGGATGGATGTTTGTTACTCAATCACGTCACAACGGCTGAACGGATCTGGATGAAATTTGACACAGAGTTAGATTATAGTCTGGAATAGCACATAGGCTACTTTTTATCCCGGAAAATTGAGGAGTTTCCGCGGGAATAAAAAAAAACTTAAACCACGCGGACTAAGTCGCGGGCATCAGTTATTTTGGAAATATCTAAATTTTTTTTTTGTTTTTTTTTTCTTTGAGATCATTATGTAGAATTGTCAGGCATGCAGGCTTCCTCACGCTGCATATGCCGTATAACATTATGAAAGCCTCCCCTTCGCAACGCTGCCGTAGATATTAGAGTTTATATTCGATATGATCCCGATATTAAAACTCGGATATTCCGAATGGATGTAACATCCAATACGCGACAGCTGTAAGCCTGTTACGCGAAGGATCGGGATTTGGCGCAATTTTATGAGAAAAAAAGTAACAGTCTTCACCTTTAAATGATTACAAAAATCACCCATAATCTTCGAATAGAGGAGTTATCGAAAACGGTTTAGATTTTACGAAAATTCCATATTATAATATAACTAGCTGATGCTCGCGACTTCGGCCGCGTAGATTGAGGTTTATTGGTTCCCGCGGGAAATCTATAATTTTCCGGGTTAAAAAGTAGCCTATGTGTTTTTCCAGGCTATACTCTAACTCTGTGCCAAGTTTCATGCAGATTCATACAGGTTCTGGCGTGATTGAGTAACAAATCTCCATCCATTCATCCATCTAAACTTTCGGATTTATAAATTCAAATGCAAATTCAAATGTTTTTATTCAAATAGACTTTTTACAATTGCTTATGAATAGTCGAATGAATCTACCGTTCCTACCGAAAAGAACCAGCAAGAAACTCGGTGGTTGCTCTTTTGAAAAAAATAATATATTTACAATAATATAAAACAATTTACAATTGCATTAGTCTAAAGATACATAAGTATAATATAACATAAGTAAGTACAATATCTATTTGACTATTTGATTTGATATTTGATTGATGATATCACAAATGCAAAAGCGTGTTTTCTGTCTGCTACGCTTTCACGGCCCGTCTATTTAACCGATTTTGACGAAATTTGGTACAGGGCTTTATTTCCGGAAAATCAGAGTCCTCGCAGGAATTTCAAAAACTTTAAATCTCGCGTATACAAAGTCACGGGCTTAAATGATTTAATTATTTCACGTAGGATAACCACTGTGACCTATGATAAGTTCGGAAAGGTGATTCTACTGAGGAGAGCCGGCAAGAAACTTAGTCATCTAGTTTGTCACCAATCAATAAATCCAGTTTTTTTCTACTTGCAGGGTTACACACCGTTACATTTAGCGATGCAATTCCGACATGAAAACGTTTACAGGCTACTAGTTGAAGTGTACGGTAAGTCTTTTTGTCTGGAGGCTTCGGCCGTGGGTAGTTACCACTCTATCGGCAAAGAGAGATTTAGCGTTCCGGTAAAAAAAATCTGCCGTACCGCACATCTCTCATACCAACTTAGATGCATCATCGTTTATCACCAGATGAGATTGCTGTCAAGGGCTAACTTGTAGTAGAATAATAAAAAGAAGTATTTGCATACAAAGATTTTCCCGGGGTCGATCTCTGGCAGGGGCAGTTTGGGAACTTATTATAATTATTACCATCAGCTCACAGCCAAGGGCTAACTTGTAGGAGATTTTTAAAAAAATCGCGTATTTTAGTGGTATTCTTATCAGTAATCACCAGTACGTATACTATCCTGTCCTGTCTTCGTTTTCGGTAGCGGGTCCCCTTACCCGAGAATTATGACGTGGGAAATACAATCCCGTACCTTGTATTTCTCACGTCATAATTCTCTCAAATTTTTTGTCGACCTCCGTGGCGCAGTGTGTAGCGCTCGTGCGGAGGTCCCGGGTTCGATCCCCGGCAGGGTCAATTTAGGAATTTATAATTTCTGAATTTTCCCTGGTCTGGCCTGGTGGGAGGCTTCGGTCGTGGCTAGTTACCACCCTTCCAAAGACGTGCCGCCAAGCGATTTAGCGTTCCGGTACGATGCCGTGTAGAATATTAATATAACTGCCATACCCGCCCGCTACCATCTTAGACTGCATCGTCACTTACCATCAGGTGTAAAAAACGATTGATTGATTGACACTGACCAAGAATACAGCTTATATTATATTTTCTTATTTTTTTCGGTTTTCAGATGCCGATCCAAACGTAAGGGACTGGTCCGGCAAGAAGCCACGGCAGTACTTGGTTCATATGGACACATCACTTTCACCCGGATCGTATCGCAGTGAGTGTTACTTTTATACTTTTTACTGGTACTCGTTATTTTAATTTTTGTAATAATAAACGAATTTTCACAGTATAGTTCTTGCAATTTACGAGTGCGCGTGGTTCACGGTTTTGTTAAAATCCTATCTGTATAGATTTAGGTATATATACGTGTACAAGTACGACTGACCGCTCCGAAAGGCACGCACACTTACTTAATGTGCATAACTACAAGTAAAGTTCACTCGCACTCGTGAATTGCAAGAACTATACACAGAGCATGTGTTAATTTTCGAATCCGCTCCTTACATTTTTAGGGGATTTTGCAAGTTTTTTTTTTTTTTGAAAATGTTAGCATTTTTTCCAGTGCCAGTAACTAAGAACTTACGCCGCACCTCTACATTACCAAGCAGTCGAAACCCACATTTAACTTGTCTCCAAGTGAATGCCAACGGTAAAAATGATTCATTAAGAGGTGTATTGGTACCTATACATCGATGTTGTGGAGTTTTGTGGTGTCTTGCCCTCGCTGTTAATGATGTGCTGCTTTTCTCCTGCTTATCTACATTACTAGGCAGTCGAAACCCACCACAATTACCTCATCTCATCTCGAATACCAACGGTAAACATGTTTCACTAGGAGGTATATTTTTGGCGTTACGTGTTGCGAAGTTTTGTGGTGACCTTCCCGAAGGAAGGACTGTTTATGATGTGCTGTTTTAGCCTCCTTGTCTACATTACCAGGCAGTCGAAACACACCACATATAGCTCATATCCAAGTTAATGCCAACGGTAAACATGTTTCATTAAGAGGTGAATCTGTATATCCATCGATGTTGTGAAGTTTTGTGGTGTCCTGCCTTTGTTTATTATGTGCTGCTTTTCTCCTTGTACTGGTAATGTAACCAGGCAGTCGAAACCAACCACATTTACCTCATCTCCAAGTGAATGCCATCGGTAAACATGTTTCATTAAGAGGAGTATCCATCGATGTTGATGATTATGTAAATGATAAAATCGCATGAATTTGACTCGCTCCAGAAATTCTTAGGACTGCGGTTACTGATTATGTATCTACGCATAAATGTAATTGCA
This sequence comes from Erebia aethiops, assembly GCA_923060345.2. NCBI lineage: Eukaryota > Metazoa > Arthropoda > Insecta > Lepidoptera > Nymphalidae > Erebia > Erebia aethiops. Next base: position 19,063,396 of record OV281079.1, on the reverse strand, counting down.
AATGGTTTTTTTCAAAAGAGCAACCACCGAGTTTCTTGCTGGTTCCTCTCGGTAGGAATGTTATTCCGAACCAGTAGTAGATTCAAATGTAATTGCAAATGGTTTTTTTCAAAAGAGCAACCACCGAGTTTCTTGCTGGTTCCTCTCGGTAGGAATGTTATTCCGAACCAGTAGTAGATTCACTCGAAGATATAATAGCACTTTTATTAAATTCATTTGAATAAAAAAGATATGAGTGTTTGAGTTTGTATTACAGAAAAGGAGGGGTTCCTCCGCATCGGTTCGCTCAACGTCCGCGTGAAGAAGACGACAGAAGCGTTCAGCAACTTCCTCGGCGTTGGTGCGACCAGGGCGTCCGCGTATGTGCCGAAGTCAGCCCGCGAGAGGGAGCTGGATCGCAGATCGGACGACAGCGACCAGTTGAAGTCCTGGGGGTCTGCTGATAATATACAGGTGGATTTATTTTACACCTCACTAGCTCGGGATTCAAACTAGGCGCCCGCGACAACAACGAACTTTGCTATTTTGTTGAACAATAGTACATTGTTCATCGAGGGGAGAAAGTGACCGATTCCTAACGAGGTGTAGTTTTTTCGGAATACACGCGAGGTAGGAATCGTTATTTCTCCCGAGTGATACATAGTGCTTTATACTACACCTGCGAGGAAATTATGCGATAATTAGTGATTAAACGAACTTACAAAGTGAAGTTCTATCATAATTATAGGAGTCGCTTGATTCGAAGCTTCGCTATCACAACTAGACTACATTTTGGGGATTATTTCAATATAGATTTCGATTTCGACAATCGACATTCTTTGACATAGACCATATTTGACATAGAAAAGACAAATATGGTGAAGCTGCTTCTAATATTATATCCATAAGGTAACACATTTCCAAATTCTCAACGTCCATACCATATTTATTTAAAATTAAAAAAAAAAACAGCATGTTAGAAATGGATTTTCATACAGCTTTTCTCCCCGCTCAGCACGTTAGAAATGAAATTTCATACATCTTTCCCTCCCGCATATTTGGTTTGTAGCAATGACGTACTTTCTACCTCGTTTTGAAAAAAGAATGAAAGTACTTTCCGAGCGGGTGTAGCAAATAAATAACTATTTCACCTCAATAACTCAAAAAGGGTGCCTCGGCTGCCTAAAGCTGCCAATGACCAAAAATTCTTTAAATCCTTCGCTCGCTTGGGATTCAAATTTCGCTTGGAAAACAAACATTCGCAACAAAAATCAACTTGAAGGACCAAAGCGCACACAATATGCCAGACCGTGTATCGCCTATGACTATTATACACTTGCAATAGACTATTTCGAGGCAGATTCTAGAAGTTCGCATACGCGTTTCGTTCGTTTTCTTGTATTGAAAACTTAGTACAACAGAAGTTCAATAACACAAATCTGTTGACATCACGACGAAATACGAGCTCATGAAGGAACTAGAAGTTTAATTCACTATAATCCGCCACAGCAGAAAAATCTATGTGGTACAGTGTATCTTGCACTTGTAGATTGCAATATTAACCGCCCAGTTAGCCAGTGCCCAGTAGTAACCGCCCAGCCAGTAACACCACTCCACACAAATCTTCCAAATTATTCGCAACGTACGTTAGTTACCACCCTACCGGCAAAGACGTGCTGCCAAGCGATTTAGCGTTCCGGTACGATGCCGTGTAGAAACCGTATATAACTGCCATGCCACTAACAGGTTCGCCCGCTACCATCTTAGGCTGCATCATCACTTACCATCAGGTGAGATCGTAGTCAAGGGCTAACTTGTAGTGGATAAAAAAAAATCGTGCTTTGGCGGATTATAGCGATTAGCTTCTTCATTGTCATGGACTTCCAAAAAGTAACGCCTGCTTCTATCCAATATGTAATACAAGCACATTTTTACCTATTCGAGTTTTCATTGTATTTCGTTTGCTTTGCGCATATAACTTTTGCGACAGTATTATTAAGTTTTTCTAATCGTTTTAGCAGAAAGGTGAAAAGTTAATGCCCCCGCCCAGCAGCAAGACGCGCCGGCGGGGTCCCAACGGCCGCAGAGCGCACCCCTCACACAGTCGCAGCACCCCATCGACCCCTGATCAGGTGAGACCCCACTCCGCTGAACGCCATTGGGGCGCTCCGACCACGGCGTCGCTGAAAGCAGTAAAAGCTCAAAAGTATTTAGGAATAATAGGAATGATCTCAAATAAAACTGACCAAGGCTAATTTTCAGTAGTATTTAAATATAGGGGAGAGCACTGATCATCTGTCATACGAGTATCCACTCAGTTTATTTATCAGGGTCTCAAACTTCTTACTTGGCTGGGTTGTTTTGGTGAATAAATCATTTATTTATTTAATCAAATCAGCAACTCTTTATCTAACAGCACTAGGCAGTGCTTAGGTTTGTACTAACAGATGCTCGCGACTGATAATTAAATTGAAAAATGAACCATTTGATGGACTTTCATCCCCTTTTTATCTCGCTTTTAGGGGTAGAAATTCAAATAAACCTTTCTGTGCTTTGGGCCACGATTACACTTGTTAGCTTTTATGTAATCAGAGGATTGAGATGAGAGAGAGACGAAGTAACTTACATAACTAATATTTGCATACGAAACGCGACTTACAAGACTGCTTACATTTTGTAAGTTACTCATATGTGAACGACTTACGCGAGTAAAACTTACAAGTGTAATCGTAGCCTTAGCCTGCGTCAATAATATCATCAAAATTTCAAGTTTCTGACCCGAGCGGTTTTGACTATGCGTTGATAGATCAGTCCGTCAGTCAGCCTGAACAGGTGATTAGCGTTGCAATACAAAAATATTATAAAAATAGCTGAAACTCGCGACTTCGACTGCATGTATTCAAGTTTTTTGGTTCCCGGGAACTCTTTAATTTTCCGGGATAAATAGTAGCCTATGTGTTATTCCGGAATATAATCTATCTCTGTGCCAAATTTCATCCCGATCCGTTCAGCCGCCTACTGGCGTGATTGAGTAAAAAACAATTTGGCGGTGTTTCACCCCCGTGCCTCGGAGAGCACGAAAAGCCGTCGGTCCTGCGCCTGATCTCTCTCCGGTCGTGTCTGATTTTCCGTCCCATCGGGCTATGAGAGTAAAGGAAACGATAGTGCATAATGTCCTCCCGACCGAATTTCCGCCACGGTGGCCATCCGCGTGGGAGATATTATAGTACACAAGTGTTTGCGCAAACACAGATGCACTCTATGTTCCTTTACTCTCATAGCCCGATTTGACGGAAAATCCGACACGAGCGGAGAGAGATCAGGCGCTGGACCGACGGCTTAACATGCTCTCCGAGGCACGGGAGTGAAACACCGCCAACTTCCTAACTCCGGGCTAGTACTGAGAATTTCTTGTCAGAAAGCCCAATACTTGTTGTGACCCGACCCGGGACTCGGACCCTGGACCTCGTCGGCCGCAATCGAACATGCTAACCACTAGACCAACGAGGATAGTGCATAATAAATGTGTACACACTTATGCACTACAATATCTCCCGCGCAGATGGCTACTCTCTCTGGAGATAAGCCGCCGCGGCCGAAATCGGGTCGGGAGGACACTATTAGTATAAATATGTAATACCAGTTTATTATCTTTCCAGCCTCGAGCGCAAATCGGCGTGAATTCAGCTGAGTCGGATTCAGACTCGGCGGCCGGGTTCCATTCGGCGTGGAGACAACAAAGATCGTCGCATAGCTAGCCTGCATCATACGTCTCTCTGCGTCGTGTTCCCCATAACTGAGGGTCGTGACCACTTCCACCAATAATCTTTCTATGGAGGATGTCGCGCCATGCGGTTGGGTTTTTTGCGACATGCAGGGCTTATTGGACCTGCAATATACTTACCTAACAGACATCTTGTTTAATACTCTGTGTCGGCTACAACGCGTCTATATATAGTCTGTCCGCGATAAGAAAATAGTGACTCGTCGCCGTCGACAGCCTAACAAGTTGTCCTAGGTGAGCGACAAACACCTGACCTGAGCAGTAGCTGACCCTTCACGTCAAATTGAAAGTCAAAGCATCTTTATTCAAAATAGGTACTTGCAAAGTACACCTTGTGAACGTCATGTTTACAAGGAATAAGACTTGATGGTGATAATTAACTACGTTATCTTAAAACTAAAGCTACGAGGGTTCCGAACGCGCCCTGTTCTGAGAAGAGCCCACAATAAACTCAGCCGGGTTTTTTTTATTATCACCATCTCACATATTAGGATTACTTAATTATATTTATTTAGAACTAGATGATGCCCGCGACTTCGACCGCGTGGATTAAAGTTTTTTGATTCCCGCGGGAACTCTTTAATTTTCCGGGATAAAAAGTAGCCCATGTCCTTCCCCGGGATTCCACCTATCCCTGTACCAAATTTCATCAAAATCGGTTGAACAGATTAGCCGTGAAAGCGTAGCAGACAGACAGACAGATAGACAGACAGACAGACACACTTTCGCATTTATAATATTAGTATGGAAGTATGGATTATAACATAATTAGCCGCTGGAACAATTCATACCCATGGCTGCCTATCATTCAAATAATCTTTTACACTATGGTAAGACTTTTCAATTATTTTACGTTTTACAAAAACTTTGAACTTGTTGAGAGACATTTCCACTAGGTCTTCTGGGAATTCATTATAAAAACGTATACTGCTACCGACAAATGAATTACTAATTGACCGAGCGAAGCGAAGGTCTCTGAGTCTACTTGAGTGAATTTGCACTTGTCCGTCCGTCCGTCTGTCAGAGCCTTATAACTTCTGAATTTCTGAACGTAATTACTTCAAATTTAAATATAATATGTAAACCGATGGCCTCTCGCCGAATATGGCTTAAAAAGTTATAAAAATCTTTATTTCAAGGGGCTCTCATAGAAGCGAATGCGAAGTAAAATATTTTTTATAGCGTTATATAGGGTTGTGGTATATCACTTTAAAGATAATTAGGAATAGAGTCCAAAAATAATTTTCCCTCTTAAATTGACGAAATGGGGGGCTTTCAATGTGGAGATTTTCTAACGTCCAAAGTTGACCTCAGAACTCTCAATTTTCTGAAAGGCTGAGCCTGAAACTTAATCAATTATTTGAATTATACCCTGTACTTGAACAACAAATACTAAAATTAGATAAATATTATAAGGAAACAAAATTATTTAATTTTTAATGAGCCTCAATATTTTTAACAGAACTTCACAATAATGTCAATAGATGGCGCTAATGTTAAAAGTTAAATATTACAAAATGCATACCGTGAGGTCTCAATTCGGGGCGAACCACTAGTTTTAAAAAGTCTAGAAGCGGGCACTACAACTTTATTCTTATTTCTTGTATTAACATTATGACAGTCACTTTTTTTCTTGAATTTATGCATCTTGGCCTACGTTGTCGCGTAGATACGTTTTCTATGGCGTTGCTTCTGTCGCTCATCTAGGACAACGTTTAAGCCACACCAATCAAGTTGTAAGAAATCAAAAAGCTTTCTGCTTCCATTGGTCGGCTATTTTTTTTAACAAGGACAGAAGTTTTTCAATAAATTTTTCAAGGTCACAATTATTATTTTAGTCGTGTTCCCAAAGGTGTTTAGTCGCGATTGGTCAAAATGAAATTCAAACACCCCGACTTCAATGAACTGGAATGTTGTTTATTTTAATTATATTTTTTTCAAAATTAATTGTATTTGGACAATTGGTTTTTGGATATGCGAATTGGACCATCCGCGTATCAGACAACAGCAACTGTGAATTGGACCATATGTCAATATTGGGCCATATGCCAATCTTACGGGGGCCATTTGCGTATTGAACCAATCGCGACTTAACCGTACTTTTTATTTTGTTGGTAACAAAGAAAGTCCTTTTTAATGTCCTATGAAATAAATAATGAAATGTATGTATTTTATAAAATAAAATAATGTCTCTAGACATTTTTATATTATTAAGAAGAAACGCAATCGCTTTACAAGATTATGCGAGCAGATTTTTTGCTGAAAGTTTTCCATAGGTAATTAATACCCAAGTAATACCCTAATAAAGGACTTATCTACGAATACTAATAGAAAATACAGAATATCCTTTGTTCCACAACGTTGTACAATACTTAATTATATACTCACTTAAAGATGCGGACAGGGATATAATTCATCTTATATTTTTTAAATTTAATAATTTTATTTAATGTTATATAACATATATAATTATTATTAGTATAATTGGCCTGTACCGTACTAGTAAATAAAAATGAATTAGTTTTTTAAATCAAACCTGGGGGCTACTACCATCGCTTAAAGCATTATTATTTCAAAATGACAGTTTTATATCACGTACGTTGACGTACCTGTTCAATTCAAACTACAAACGTCAACATTATTAAAACAATACGGATTTAAGCGATGGTATGGATGTCCCTGTATAATTTTATTTATTTTACTTTTATTTTATTTACCCCTGTATAATACTTACTTTACTAACTTTATGTACCTTAATAAGTTGTATAGCAGTATTAGAGAGAGAAGAGCAGAAAAGTGGTGTATATTCTGATGACACATTCCGTCAAATTCCTTATTATTTTGTCAGTACTAGGGTCTATGGTATATTTTAAAGTCCGGAGACAAAATTGCCGTTAATAAAAATCCCAGTTATAACAAGTGTCAAGAAAGTAGACCATGGTTGCGAGTAGTTATGGATCTAGTTGTTGTTATATAGGTAGTTACATTGCAATTAATTTAATATATCTAATATGTTCTTATGTTTCTTCCTAAATAAATGACCGAGTCTGTGTATTATATATTATTAGTTTGCATTTTAAAAACTCTATCCATCACCATACGCAAGTAGGTCTCTACACACTATCATATTATTATCGTAAAACTGTGATATTATAAAACAAAGTTCCCCTGCCGCGTCTGTCTGTCTGAACGCGATAAACTCAAAAACTACCGAACTGATTTCCATGCGGTTTTCAGCAATCGACGGAGTTATTCAAAGGGAAGGTTTATGTCTATAATTCATTAATGATTTGTATAAATTGGTTGAAATATGAGGATAATTGTTGAAGATGTCGGAAAGAAATCAAGCCGATTGGAAGCTTTCATCGAAAACGCTGCCTTATCCCTTTCAGAGAAAACAAAACAGCAGTGACGACCGGCCACGTGCCGGACAATTTGGAAACGTAAGGGAAAATATATCATAATTTTGTCATTTGTGAAGGTAATTTAAAATATATTTCAGGTTTCATTGCAAGCTTATCTATAAGTATAGGTATTTTAAATTAAAAATTAAAAAAATGGAAATTTTATTGTTCTTCAATACGCAGGAGAATCGGTACCTATCCAAATGTCGTAGGCAGGTCGTCATATACCTACAGTGGTAATCGGAGACCAAATTCGATGCAAAGACGCAAAAATTAAATGAATTTAACCAAAATATCACGCAACCGTATCGCAAAACGAGATGAGTGACTTTTTTTTCTGGTCGGTGGTGAGTGACTGGCTGGTCTTCTGCTGGTCTTAGTTTTCTTCGTAAAAACTTTCAGACATCAGGCCATAGATCATTAGACTATGGTACTTATCACCTCATTGCACTCTTATATTTCTATTGTGCGTTGAGCACTTTTTGGTCGGAGGTAAAAATGTGGAATACGCGAGACCGACACCCTTCTTAAGACAAAAGGTATAGTACATTCGTAACTAAACTTTAATACCTTAGTTTTAAGGTTAATATTAATAAGTGCTGTGTAAACGTGGCCCACACCTCGCGTTATTACGAAGACAAAAGTCTTAAACTTTAATTTCTTAGTTTTAAGGTTTATATTAGAAATATTTTTATTATTATTTATTTATTTATTTATGTTTTTAAATTATATTTTTTTTATTAAAAAACAAAAAATCAGCTATCAATCGGCAGTCCATAAGACTGCCAATTTTTTTTTGAGGTCGTCGCGTGACTAGTGCGACTTTTTAATCTGTAATATTTTGCTCGTTGTTTTAACGATTTTTATCTGAACCGGAATCATGAGATGAGCAGAGACAAGTAACATATTATTAGGATAATCATGAGAACAACACTATTCTTGATAATTCATATATTTTTGCTTTTGACATTTCCGTCATTTTTGTCTCCGGAACTCATGGAACTAATAAGTACTACGTACAACCGTAGTACCTGCACAGGTACCTGAGCGAGCTGAGCGTAGTACATAGATTTATTCTGAGAAAAAAATAGTCTGGTCGGTGAAATAGACCAGAGACAAGTATGAACAGAGACAAGTAACATGAGTATGAAGTAACCAAAGACTACAGTGTATAAAAGAAGTAACATGAAATAGACTGTTTGGAATGCATATTTACTACGGGGGAGTTAGGCAGTATGCTGTATTGCAGTATTGAGCTGGTATTGAGCAGGTATTGAGGCAGTACGGGCGGAGAGGTGGGCATAACGGCTTAAAACGATAAGCAGACGTTTTCGTTATACTTTTTTTCAAAAGTCACTTTCAATAACTGCTTATTTGCTTATTTGCTATTTATGTTTTTCGTTGTTTGCTCAACTTAATACCATACCAATTATTGGGATATTTGACTATTTGAACTATTTGAATGAACTTTCTTTCGTACTTTTCAGGCTTAGGACTGTCTGAATACTAACATTTTCAACTGAATTACCGAATCTTGTTTGTACCTAATCCTAAATCCTAACTAGTACATAACTAGTGGTTCGCCCCGAACTGAGACCTCGCGGCACCATCTATTGACATAAATGTGAAGTTATGTTAAAAATACTGAAGCTCATTAAAAATAAATAATTCCGTTTCCTTATAATATTTATCTAATTTTAGTATTTGTTGTTCAAGTACAGGATATAATTGAAATAATTGATCAAGTTTCAGGCTCATCCTTTCAGAAAATTTAGAGTTCTGAGGTCATCTTTGGACGTTAGAAATCTCCACTTTGAAAGCCCCCCATTTCGTCAATTTTGGGGGGAAAATTAAAGAAAAAATATTTTCGGACTCTATTCCTAATTATCTTTAAAATGATATACCGCAACCTTATGTAACTTTATAAAAAATATTTTACTTCGCATTCGCTTCTATGAGAGCCCCCCTGAAATAAAGATTTTTATTATTTTTTAAGCCATATTCGGCGGGAGGCCATTGGTTTACATATTATATTTAAAGCTGAAGTAATTGCGTTCAGTAATTCAGAAGTTATAATGCTCTGACAGACGGACGAACGGACGGACGTACGGACAAGTGCCAATTCACCCAAGTAGACTCAGAGACCTTCGCTTCGCTCGGTCACTAATACTAGTGGTTCGCCCCGAACTAAGACCTCGCGGCGCCATCTATTGACATAAATGTGAAGTTCTGTTAAAAATACTGAAGCTCATTAAAAATTAAATAATTCCGTTTCCTTACAATATTTATCTAATTTTAGTATTTGTTGTTCAAGTACAGGATATAATTGAAATAATTGATCAAGTTTCAGGCAAATCCTTTCAGAAAATTTAGAGTTCTGAGGTCATCTTTGGACGTTAGAAAACCACCACTTTGAAAGCCCCCCATTTCGTCAATTTTGGGAGAAAAATTTAAAAAAAAATATTTTTGGACTCTATTCCTAATTATCTTTAAAATGATATACCGCAACCTTATGTAACTTTATAAAAAATATTTTACTTCGCATTCGCTTCTATGAGAGCCCCCCTGAAATAAAGATTTTTATTATTTTTTAAGCCATATTCGGCGGGAGGCCATTGGTTTACATATTATATTTAAAGCTGAAGTAATTGCGTTCAGTAATTCAGAAGTTATAATGCTCTGACAGACGGACGGACGGACGGACGGACGGACGGACGGACAAGTGCCAATTCACCCAAGTAGACTCAGAGACCTTCGCTTCGCTCGGTCAATTATATAATGCGAATTTGAGTTCGTTGGTTTGTTATAATTTCATGGCCCATATTTCAACCGATTTTGAAGAAATTTGGTACAGATGTAAATAATTGTATCCCGGGGAAAAACAGGCAGGTTAGAACTTAGAACTTTTTTCAACTAAACACGATTTAAGCACAAAATAAATTATATTTAATAGTTCTGACAAAGTTCTGTTTCGAGACTCTATTTGTTTAAGTTGACGATAAAAACTGCATCATGCCATGCGACATCTACAGGCCGCTACTATAATAATTTAGATACAGTCTCAATAACTATTGACTTGTCTTTTGACTCTTGCTTCCTAGTATCAAAGAATTGCTCTAGATGGCTCTGAATGCTATGAATGATTAAAGTATTACAAATTAAAAGTTGAAAAACCAGCCATCATTATGATTAAAATAGCAGTAAAAAATAATTGACTTTTTTTAACTAATGTGTTATAGTGTTAGTTTTAAAAAACGTGTTATATTTTACGCTTTCGTAATAACACCCACCTCTGAGTCAGCTGTCAGACAGTCTGTACGGCACAGACCACAGTACGGCCTCTTATATATTAAAATCTATGAGTACGGCCTGGTTAACACCGACCAGAAAAAGAAGCTGGTCTAACTTGTCTCTGAGACTGAGTACGGCAGGTAAACCAGGTAAAGAGGTGAGGTAAAGAGTTTAAAAATAAGATTTCTTAATTAAAAGTACTTGAACGAATCCCAATGCAGTGTAGGTATGTAGGGAAACCCGAATCTATTCAAAATAGTTAAACTATTTCCGTCAAAAGATGCACTTTACGTCTTGTGTACGTGGAACAACATAAATTTTGGAAAAAGTAGCTATTTTCCGAATGGAATGCCTACCTATAAAATGTAAGTATTCAATTTAACGTCCAATATAAATATTTGGTGGTCTCCTCTAGTTACCTTCCAAAATAAAACTAACCTAATGCCATAGGTCGTCGAACTAGGTATTGATTTTCTGGCCCTGACCAAGGTGCCTAATTAGGATCGATATATCACAGATAGGTTGTATACAGTATTCGAAAAAAACTACATATTATCTAGTTCCATAAAAGAATCGTAGAAAAATAATGTACTTAAAGTAGGTACCTATACATAAATTAGGTGATAGGTACTTTTTAAAGTATCCACATTGATCCTATGTGGATCAATGTGGATACGTATCCATGATCCATTTTCCCTCCTTTCTCCATCCATGGGTTCCATTTATAGAAGACACAAGTTGGCCTATTGCAAAAAAAATCATATTTTCATAGTGATGTTATTTTTGTGCTGCCCCATCTCTCGTCTTGTGCAGCAGTGTCAGACTATTACAAGTGCCATTTGCGAAATATTGCGTGTTTAGTGGACTCAAAATATAGGTTGATAGTGCAATCCACCAAGTTGTGCCACACAGCTTTTTTTGTCTCATTAGAATTTTATTTTTATTTGTTATTTAGTATTACTAAAATTAATTAGAAAACAATACAATAGAACTTCAAGTTAGCTATATTAAATACATGTTTATATTAATACACCACCCGCAGTTTAATCTCCTCAACTTCTAATCTTAATGTTGCCTGGCAGAGATTCTGAGCGATACACCACCTTTTATATTCTACTTCCTTTTGAGTAGTGTACAATCAAATGATTGATGATGATGAAGTTCTTCATATTTTTGTATTGTGGTGTACAAGTAAAATACATATTTTAGTACTCTTTCATTGATAGTGCTTATTTCAGTAGTTAAATGTGTAAGCCGCGTTCACTGTGGGGGGCCACAGCCGCACACAAAGTGCCGCTTGTATGCCTCACCCGCACTCGAAAAAATTCTTGAACAGAGTAATGCGGACCTTAATTCCGAATTCACTATCAGAGTTAAGGTCCATGGCAAAATATAAAAAGCCAAAGTCTTGAAGGAATAAAGAAAGTTAAAAAAATTATCAACGGCACCGCCAAACAGTCTGAAGTTGTCTGCAGAAATGGCACCAAGTTTTAAGCTCAGTTGACATATAGTTTTTTCAAATGTTTTCAAATGTTCTAGAAAATCCAGAAAATATTTGATTGTATATTGTCACACGAACTACAACTGATTATTATTTATTTGCATATCAATATTTGACTGTTCATATTTTGTCTATATTTGTGCATATTTTGGCATTTTGATAGTGCACATTATCTGCAAGGCAATTGTGTAAAACCTGCAATTCAGGATTGATGCAGGTCCTGCATCAATCTTTGTTATAGTCTCAATTGTTTTGATTGGCCAAATTTATGGTATTTTGCCTGCAACAATGGATTTTACCAATAGTCAAAGAATGTTAACCAATCAGAGGTGATTTCCATCGTTACACTGTAGCTGTCATTTTTAGCCATTCACGCTGCTGATGTCTATTTAAAGGGCGCAATTCCACAGTTGTGCGGCAATGTGATGCTCACTGTGTGGCACAAATTTTTCTCTTGGTGAACTTGCATTTATGGCACTTGAGATTAACTTGGTTATGCACAAATGTGTTTGCACATGATTTTAGTAGAATTGTACCCTTATAAAAGCAGCATTGATTACATTCAATGCTAAGAAGTTTTATTTGTTCATAATAGAACACTGACTTACACACAGCAACTAGTTTTCAATTATTTATTTTCAAATACCTTGTTGCAGAATCTAACATGGAAAGTATTGGTTATCATACAGTGTAAAAACTGAATTAAAATGTACCCATCTAAGATGGATACCACAATTATTGATCTTGACACTCAATTGCGACAACCGCCACAGAGCAAGCTAGAACAATGGATGAGTAGCAATGAGAATAAAGCTCTGCAGTTGGAACAGTTTATATCACATAGAAAAATTATAAGGGTAAGTTGGATTTCAATATTAAAGCCATACTAAAATCACATCAACCTGTAGGTATATATTTATTTATAATAATCCATATGCCATACTTATAGTTAAAAGCAAAAGTGTGTCTGTCTGCTACGGTTTAACAGCCCATATGTTCAACCGATTTTGATGAAATTTGGTATGGGGATAGTTTATATCCCGGGGAAGGACATTTAAAGAGAAACTTAAAGAGTTTCTGTGGAAATCAAAAAATCTTAATCCACGCGGACGAAGTCGCGGGCATCATCTAGTATGTATTATATAGTGTACACTAAGATATCAATCTTAGTGTATATTTTCTTGACTAATTATTGTGTTTGAGTTTCTCTTGCATTACCCTGTTATATCTTTATTTTTCCTCTCTATTAAAGGGTTGCTCACAGCAATAAGACCTCATTTGCACCAATTTCAGTTAGTGTTAGATGTTACATATGTTTTTTCTTCTCTGTAACTATTTTGGGGTGCTAAAAGTCAATTAATTAATTCATCATCCAGCGATCTAAGCTATGAAAGTCAAGCGCTCGTAATGGTGGGTTTGACACACATCTGTAGCTTAGTAACATAATACATTTCTGGAGAAAATGCACCCAAAGGAGTAATGTCTTTTCCTAACAGTCATCTGACATACATCTGGATGCTAAAATGCTATGGGGTGACAAGGTGGCAAATTTTGCACTGCAATACTCAGTCATTCTAGCACAAATGTATGCAGGTTGGAAGTTTATAGGTATACAAAGATGTACTGTGTACTGCATGAAGCCAGGTCTGCAATTTGTTTGGGTATCGACTTGGGTATCGGTTGGGGTCGACTGTAAGAAATAAGCATAATATCTATACTAATATTATAAATCCGAAAGTTTTGATGGATGCATGGATGGATGTATTTATAGACGGTTTTGTATGAAATTTGATGAAATAACCAAAAAACCTCAATCCAAGCGGACGAAGTCGCGGGCATCGGCTAGTTTAAAATATGTTCAACCCTATCAAGGTTTATTGTTATTCTAGAATCTAAACAGATATATATGCATACTAGCTGATGCCCGCGACTTCGTCCGCGTGGAATAAGTTTTTTTGGATTCCCGCGGGAACTCCTCAATTTTCCGGGATAAAAAGTAGCCTATGTCACTCTCCAGGTCCTTAACTATACCAATGCCAAAAATCACGTCGATCCGTTGCTCCGTTGCAGCGTGATTGAAGGACAAACCAACGAACCAACAAACAAACTGACTTTCGCATTTATATAATATTAGTATAGTATGATTGACGTCATTATAATAATAATATGTTACTACACATTATTATTTTACACTGCCGGTCGTTGATATTTTTTGCATGCTGTTCAGAAAATAAAGTTCATAAATATACAAGTAATATTTTTTTTTTTTTTAAACCCACGACGAACTGCAGAGCTCCATTAAGACCTTTATAACTTTGAAACAACAATTAGAACTTAGCAAAAGTATAGGTATATAAAATAATATCTAAAACACAAAACTGCATATTAGTTTAGGCTCAGTAGTTTTTTGACCAGCGTGGTGGACTATGGCCAAACCCTTTTCATTCCGAGATAACACTTGTGCTTAGTAATGAGTAGAACTGTCAAATAGTGTTAAATTTTAATATTCTGATAAAAATTGTTAAAAAAATGTGATCACTTAAGGAGTTCCTGTGACCACTTCCTGGCTCCATCACGAGACCCTGGGCAGCATCTAGGTTTAAAGTGGTAGTCAAGACAAATCAAAAGAGTCCAAATACGACGGGTTTACGAGAACTTAAGGAGTTCCTATGACCACTTACCAAATCACGATTGCAGCTCAGCTTGATTGTCTATGGTCCTAAGACATGGAACCTTCTCACAAGCTTTACATATCTAATGCAAAAAAACCTTATCTCAAACGCCCCAGTACTTTTTGAGAAAAATAGTAACATATTGAAAAATTTAAATCATAGACTACAGCTCAGCTTGGTTGTCTATGGACTTAATTATATCTAAAAACCTTCTCCCAAGCAATACCTATCTAATGCAAAAAACCGCATCTCAATCGGCCCAGTACTTTTTGAGAAAAATGGTAACATATTGAAAAATTAAAATCATAGACTACAGTTCAGCTTGGTTGTCTATGGTCCTAAAATATATCTAAGAACCTTGCCAGAAGTTATGCTTATCTAATGCAAAAAACCGCATATTAATCGGTCCAGTAGTTTTCCAGGAAAACGGTAACAAAATAGTGCACAAACAAACAAACACACAACCTCTTAGGGCAAACATATACCGTCTCCGTTTCGTCGAGGGTAAAAACGTGAATCATACAAATATTTAGTTAGCTGAATTGCAATTTTATGGTCTTGGTCAGCAATATCACTCAGTCCATATTCAGTCCATAACGGGAGGATGAGGCGGTTCACGTAAATACCACAAATTGTGTTTCATTGTGAATTGTTATATAATGGTCGACAAGCTGTGTGGGTTACATAATATAAAAGTGTGTATTCCATTTTACTAGTATATTATTGTTAGATTGATGTTATATATGCATGAGGAAGGAAATAAGAGTAGAGGAAGACCAAAGAAAAGACGAATGGATTGTGTGAAAGAGGATATACGTGTATAAGGGGTGGATAAATTGCGTTGACAGAAGCTAGTAGAAGACATGTTGTGCCGACCGATGTAATTGTAAATTAATTTTTCCATAAGAGCAACCACCGAATTTCTTGCTGATTCTTCTCAGTAGGAACGTCATTCCGAACCAGTGGTAGATTCACTCGACGATTCAAAAGTACCTTAAAAGTTCATTTGAATAAAAAACTTTATTTATCTATTTAAAATGTTAGAATTTGCGAGAGAGAAGGAACTTAGGTTAATTACGCCGCTGCCTAAGGTTACACGCACAATAATTATGTTCGTTGCAGCGATGGAACCAACTATCCCGCCTGCAGAGGTCGCTGGTATACGGCTCAGTTGTCGTCGTCCTTACGATACTTGTGTTGCTCTACACTTCCAGGGCGGCCATCCCCGTTGACAAAGTTAGGAAAAAACCCGATTTGGTAAGTTTTTTTTAACACCAGTACTGGATACAAGTTGAATCTATAATAAAAGCCCGATATGATGGCCTTTTTGACGTTTGTGCGTACCGTTCGAAGGAACAATTTCTGTACTTTTTTTTTTAATTTGTAGACTAGCATTTGGCTGCTGACTATTAGTAGTGATGCAGCCTAAGGTGGAGCGCGCTTGCCTAGAAGATGCCTATTTACTCTTGATTTGAAGATACCAATATTACTTATAAGCGGATAGAAAAACGGAAGAATTGTGACGAGACTTTATTCGACAAAATAATCTAAAATATCCCCATCACTTACAGCTGTCATAAAGGCCATCACATAAAACATTTGAATTATGAACAGAAATAAATTGCATTCCAGGGAAGAACATAGGACATACTTTTTATCCTGGAAAATTAGATTTTACAAAACCTAGTTCCCACGCGGACTAAGTCGCGGACATTAACTAGTAATAATTAACAGTGAGTTAGTTGAAGTACTCATTCATCATAATTATTATTATCATCTCAATCAACCCTCATAATGAAAAAGGCCACTCCAGCAGCTTAGCGTCCATCTAGCGTAGTGGACTGTGCCCTAAACCTGCCCAAGTGTGCAACAATATTAATCCTGTCGTTTTAGTTTAGCTTAGAAATTGTGTATGTCAGAATTGGCCTCAATATCAAACGGATTCAGTTTTGACTGAGGAAGGAAGCTACTACAGTTCGAGAAATCAACACACTGAATCATTCAACTACTCGTATTGCTTCATTCAACTAGCATGAGCTGTCCTATTACTAATGAAATCAAACTACCCATTTATCATACAATGCGCTACGCTTATATGATAATCAACTCTATGTTTAAAGCGACAAGTTTCAATATTGCATGTAATTAGAACATGTAATTAAAACTGATCGAGATAAGCTACCAGTTTCCGTATGTTTCAGTAATAATATAATAATGTTATCATGAGTTAGATTTTAGGTTATTTCAGTAGGTTTGTAAAGATAAAAGTGATATTTAATCGACCCAACTTCCGGTGTCCATTTCCTGTCACGTGCTACTTACATAAGCACCTTTTAGACATGAGCGAATAGTCACCTTCAAGAAAACGTAGATCTGTGCTAAACCTAAGGCAAGATAGTCGTCATATGTAAGCCTATTTAGCAATTAATACACAGTTGACTTTGTCTGTCTGTTACTTCGTCCACGTAGACTTAGGTTTTCTAAAAACTTTAATTTTCCGGTATAAAACGTATCTTATACCCGTCTTTAGGATTCAAGCCATTTTTGTACCAAATTTGGTGAAATAATGGGACGCAAGTAGCTGAAGATGGACGGACACTGCTACATTTATCTAAATATATAGAAGGAAAAGGTGACTCGTTGACTGACTGACTGATCTATCAACGCACAGCTCAAACCACTGCACGGATCGGGCTGAAATTTGGCCTTTGTCATACAGATAGCTATTAAGACCTAGGCATGTGTTAGAGATAATTTTTTGAAAATTAAAACCTGAAGGGAGTAGGTAAAGTAGAGGTTTGAAATTTGTATGAAAATCTGAACTTAACGTGAGCGAAGCTGCGGGCAAAAGCAAGTAATAATTATAAATCTCTTTTCAAACAAAAAGCAACGTTGCGAATACCTGCTCGTGTTTAAATTCCGCCACCGTCCCCAAGTTATTCGAATGATTTCCATCAGTTACGGATTTGGATATCTTTTTAATTCGGATGTCCGATAATTTCGGTAACTCCATAAGATCCCTGCTATTGATCTATATTTTATAATCGATCTATGATTTTTATTTTTCAGGAATCACTCAAGAATACGTCTCTAGTCATTGAGCCGGCGGCAAACGCGGCGCAAGTTAAAAAGACGGTAATCGAAACTGAGATTATCGAAAGGCCGATTTTTACAGGTAAATAAATTATTATTACGCTCCCGTGGGAATTGTGAATTTTTATCCCGGAAAATTAAGAAGTTGCCAAGGAAATTAAAAAAAAATTAAACCACACGGATGAAGTCGCGGGCATCAGCTACGAGTAGTTTAAAATATTTTATAAAAATACATTTTGAATCAATTATGTTAATAAATAAATGAATTAATGTCATGCATACAAATAAAAAAATTAAATGAACAAAACAGCTGGAATTATGTAGGTCCAAGCAATGCGCGTCAGTTCGCCGTGGTGGAATCCTTCAAGCACGCATGGAGGGGTTATAAGGAGCACGCGTGGGGCCGGGATAACCTCAAACCGGTGTCTGGTGCGCCGCACGATTGGTTCTCCCTGGGACTGACGATTGTTGACGGTCTGGACACCGCTTATATTATGGGACTCATTGAAGGTAATTTTAGGACACTGAGATATAATAGCAAATCTCAATCAACCAATCAATCAATATTTATTTATTCAATTTAGGTACACTGTACAGTCGCGGTCAGAAAATGTTTACCACCTAAAAGGTCCGAAAAGGTTCTTATTTGCATGGGCACATATTAGTCTAGTAATTTGGTGCTCAAAAAGGGCGTTACCTAGAAAGTTTCTCGGGAGTTTTGAAAATTGGTTTATTTTATAGATTTCGACGTGCTCTTTCCGAATTTTCACTTTGCCACCTCGTATCATAGCCGCTCGCACCGCCATGTTGGAAAAATGGCGTCCAAAAACAGTTTTTTGACAATAAATCTTTTTGGGACTAATTTTACGATGAAAATAGTTATGTAATAAATTAAACTAGAGAAAATTTCCTACAATTTATGTTGTAACCTTTTTTTTGTAAAATCAATAGTTTCAGCGTACGAGAGCCGAAAACCAAAACATAAATTCACCTTCCATAGTATAAATAAATTTGTATTGTGGGTGTTTTACAAGTTTTTTAAACGAAATTAGATTGACTTGGCTAAATGGCTCTAGTCTATATTAATTTTTCTGTATTAAATTGAATGACATATTTAAAGATCTCCTAAAAGACTTAGTTTTTTTTAAGTTTGTTAACAACCATTTTGAACTATCGATTAAAGTGAAAAATGCGTCGAATTTCGATGACGTCACAAGCAAATATTTCAGAAGTTGCTGATTTGACTTCTTTTCAAATACCCAATCGAGATGAATAATAACTTGCCTTCTTTATCTTTCAGAGTTTGAAGAAGGCAGGCAATGGATAAAAACTGACCTGGTGTTCACGAAGAATAAAGACGTCAACTTTTTCGAAGTCACGATCCGTGTTCTGGGAGCCCTATTGACGAACTATCATTTCACACAGGACCTCATGTTCCTTGATAAAGCTGTGAGTACTTTTTTTTTTAAATGGTGGAACTATAGTTTTAATTCTTTATACTTTACAATCGTGCATTGTTGAGTCAACATCACCTGAAGATTCTCCGGTGTCGTAGTGATTCAGTTGGGAATAATTTGGATGATTTGTGTGGTGTGGTGTTGGCACGCAAATTGGGCGGTGAATATCGCAAGCTACAAGCTGTACCACATAGCTTTGTCTACTGTAGCGGATTATAGCGGTATACTTCTAGTTCCTTCATCATCATGGACATCCGCAAAGTTACGCCTGCCTCTATCTAATACTTTTTATTTTTTAGAAAACGTACACATTTCATTTATTGCTTATACTGTGTTACACTAATGGTATTATCTAATAGTTATAATTTTAAGGCACCTATAGTGTATGTAATGTATTATAGCAAATTCATGTAAGTACTACCAAAAATTAATCAATTGTGTTTATAATATATCAATATTCATTACATTAGTTTCAATAAATTACAAAACATTCCATATTCATTTAAGTACATAGAACAAAATAAAAAGACTGGCTCGACAATGCACGATTGTAAAGTAAACATCAACATCGAAGATGCTCCAGTGTTGGGGTGAAATGTACATCATACTTTAATATGCGAAAGTCAGTTTGTTTGTTGGTTTGTCCTTCAATCACGCTGCAACGGAGCAACGGATCGACGTGATTTTTGGCATGGGTATAGTTGAGGACCTGGAGAGCGACATAGGCTACTTTTTATCCCGGAAAATTGAGGAGTTCCCGCGGGAATCCATAAAAACTTATTCCACGCGGACGAAGTCGCGGGCGTCAGCTAGTTGAGAATAATTTGGAAGATTTGTGTGGCGATGTGAATATCGCAAGCTACAAGTGCAAGATACACACTGTACCACATAGATTGACCTATTGTGGCGGATTATAGCGAATTAAACTACTAGTTATTTCCGCAATGTATCGCCTGCTTCTATCCAATATTTGACGATGATGCTTGCAGAAAGACCTAGGCGGACGTCTCATGGCGGCATTCTCGTCTCCATCCGGTATTCCTTACTCGGACGTGAACCTTGGTACCCAGACCGCGCATGCGCCCGAGTGGTCGCACTACAGCACTACTGCAGAGGTCACCACTGTGCAACTGGAGTTCAGAGAACTTTCCAGAGCTACGGATAACCCCACTTTTGAGGTTAGTGCAAATTGTATGCGGAAGGACGTTGGAACCCACTGCAGTATTATCCCAAGAAAACTACCAATATTTGATAAATGGAAAGGGGTCACGACCCTCTGGGGATTCTGGCTTTAAGGTCCCAGAATATAATTACATACATATTTACTATTATTATTACATAATTGCGATATTTTATATCAAAACTATAAGTGCAATTTCTTTCATAGTATCTAAACGTTATTTTTGGTGGAAATCTATCCAAAGTTATGTAACGGAAACACGATTGGTTACAATTTTCTCGATACAAATATTTTCCAACGAATGCTTGAAAATTTATAGTTTTATTAGGAAGCGGTAATGAGATTTCTGTTTTTTATTTAAAATAAATATTATGTAAGTACATAATTGAAATTGCCAAAAATATTATGTGAAAGTATTATTTTAATTACTATAATTTATTTTTAGCCACCTTTTTACGGTCAACCTACTTTTCACCTTCTTCGTATCGTTTTTCGCCCTGAGGTTAATTTGGTCTTAAAATAGCGTAGTTGCATTGCGAATTAGACTGAATTTTTTTATAACTACGAATGATTTTACTTTCATACATCCTAAAAGCTTAGCATAGATTTTGCATTGCGAATTTCAATGCATTTTGCTATGACTCCGAATGATTTTATTCTAATACATGCTGAAAGCTTCTTAAAAATTAAAACTAGATGTTGCCCGCATTTTCCAGGATAAAAAGCCTATGTCGTTCCCTGGGATGCAACCTACCCCTATATCAAATAGCATCAAAATCGGTTGTAAAGATGTGCCGTTAAAGCGTAGCAGATAGACAGACAGACACACTTTCGCAATTTATAATACATATTAGTATGGATTGTCTTTGTGATTTGATGAATAATGTAGGTACTAGTTTTCTTTTGCCTTTACATTGGAACCTAAAATAATTGACTCTCAGCTTTCTAGACATACTCTAAGAGTATTTATCTTGTGTTGATCTTTTTTAATATAAATAATATCTATGTCCTTGCGAAATTTTGACTTGTGTGTTTTTAAGAGCATAATATAATATTTAATCGAGTTTGAACTTTTTTGATTCAATTTTTAAATATATTTTTTCTTGTTCATGTTATTCTGTCTTATTTATAGTGTTTTTTTTACCCTTGACGAAACGTAGACTGTATGAGTATATGTGTTTTATAGTAATTCAGCCAAAGGCGGAGCGCGCTTACCTATAAGATGCCTATTTACCTTGATTTGAAGTTACCTATATTAAAAGATGAGGGGAAAACGGAAGCCGGAAGGGCATTCCATATTCTAGTGGTTCGAATTAGTAACGAGTATGAAATACTTAAAATACATAATACAGAGAAAATTTTAAGAAAGAAAAAAAAATTATTCGTCAGTAGCCAGTCGTGTTTCCATTACATCTGCATATACATATTGCTACTTAATAAGCCCATTTGCACAAGCCCGTTAAATATGCTTGAGTTAAATTTTCTAGACAATGTCCTTTTATACTGACCCCGGCAGTGACGTGCACGTGGTTTGAAACCATGAAGGCTCTATTCTTTATACTCAATTAGGCATCAAGTAATTCCAACTAAGAAGTGTTTTCTTTAGTGGTGGGCGTTGCGACGACGAACCGTTTCTAAAGACCGTTTTCTGTTCTGCGACGGTGAAACCGTTTTTACGTCCTGGGTAAAACAGTCTTCGTTGCACAAACCAGTCTTCGAATAACTTACGTCGTCGCGAACGTAGTCCTCGTTCCACGTTTTTTCACAAAACAGTTCTTACAATCAAAAGTGAACTTTATGCCCATGACGTACAGTCGAGAATGAATTGATTCAACGACCCACATCGTCGCGAACGTAGTCAACCTCGTTCCACGTTCGTTCTAAAAACAGTTCTTACAATCAAAAGTGAACTTTATGCCCATGATATACAGTCGAGAATGAATTGATTTAACGACACACGTTGTTGCAACTGGTTTGGTTTTTAAGCCGTCTTCAAACTAGTTGCAACGACGACCGTTTTCTGCAACCGTTTTCGTCGCCAGGAAAACGGTTGCGTTTCGTCCGTCAAAAATACGACAACGACCCACTACTAGTTTTCTTCACCGTACGGTCTGCACGACACTGACTGAACTTTTATGCCTCTATGGTCTGCACGCCACTGAATTGGTATGCCTCTATGGTCTGCACGCCACTGAATTTTTATGCCTTTATGGTCTGAACGCCACTGAATTTTTATGCCTCTATGGTCTGCACGCTACTGAATATGTTTCTATGGTCTGCACGCCACTGAGTTTTTGTGCCTCTATGGTTTGTACGCTACTGCATTTTTTATGTCTCTATGGTCTGCACGCCACTGAACCCCGAAACGAAATTATCAAAAAGTGATAGCATCACAAAATTTAACTCGAATCAGCTAAGGGATTATTGTACAAGATGGTCTTATAAAAAAAGCTATTTCCAGCGACTTCGCCCGCGTGGACTAAACAAATTTTATACCCCTAGGCGGTAAACCTTAGAAGTTGAATTTTCAAAAATCCTTTCTTAGCGGATGTCTACGTCATAATAGATGCCTGCATGCCAAATTTCAGCCCGATTCTTCCTGTCATTTGGGCTGTGCGTTGATAGATCAATCAGTCAGTCACCTATTAAATAAGTTCATTTATTTCCTAGATACATGGGTTACGTACTTTACAGGACGCAGCGGCGGCTGTATCAGAGAAAATCCACCAATTGCCCAAAAAGCACGGTCTTGTACCGATATTCATAAACCCCAATACCGGCCACTTCCTGCCACACGCCACTATAACGCTGGGCGCGAGGGGCGACAGCTACTATGAGTACTTGCTCAAGCAGTGGCTGCAAACCGGAAAGACTATCGACTAGTAAGTATAACGCCTTTAGTACAACTACGCGTTCGTATGCGGGAGCGAAACAACAAAAAAACTGTAAGTAGTATGGCAGAATTTCGCATAGGTACGCTATATGTCTCACTCTAGCACTAGCTACATGAAATAGTTGCGTTCTTGTCGGTATTGTTTCGCAAGGAACTGCAAAATCGTCGTCACAGACGCAGACGTTTCCTAGCAGTGTTTTACATCGCAAAGCGTCCGCATGCGTTTTGTCGATGAGGACAGTAAGGCTGCCTTTACACTAGAGATGTGCTAGGTTATACTATCTTCTTATATATATGTCACCGTAAGATTGCAAAAACCGTTAGATTGTAATCTAACTAGCGAAATTGTAATATGTCGACAGATTACAATTTAACGCATTATTTTTCGGTAGATTGTAATCTGTTAGGTATATTAACCTGATAAAACCTAGGCCGGGCACTACCTGATTAATTATGTCGAACCCTAACCTAACCTACAAGAAAGAGACTAGAAAACGTAAATACAATGAATATTTCATAAATTGACACTCAGTACATTGAACGGTTCACAATCTGTCGACAGATTACAATTTCGCTAGTTAGATTACAATCTAACGGTTTTTGCAATCTTACGGTGACAAATATAAATTGCTGTACGTCAGTCTCGCTAAGTCTCAGAAATGGTTCGATCGATTTAGATGGAATTTATTGTGTGTGTTTGAGTGGGTGCAGTGGGGTTATATTCACAATTGGGCCCGATAGGGGGCGCTGCAATCGGGTTCTAGGTTCAGGGCAGGACAACCTCTGCCGGGCCCACGAGTATATTATATACTAGCTGATGCCCGCGACTTCGTCCGCGTGGAATAAGTTTTTTTTGATTCCCGCGGGAACTCCTCAATTTTCCGGGATAAAAAGTAGCCTATGTCACTCTCCAGGTCCTCAACTATACCCATGCCAAAAATCACGTCGATCCGTTGCTCCGTTGCAGCGTGATTGAAGGACAAACCAACAAACCAACAAACCAACAAACCAACAAACCAACAAACCAACAAACAAACTGACTTTCGCATTTATAATATTAGTATGATATGTCTTTAATCTTATTAACTTTATCGGAAATTGCCGGACTAGTTTAATGTATATAATTATAGTATATATGAGTATAATGAATATCACTCACGATAGGTTAAATGTTAAAATGTGCTATCTTGCTTAGTAACGGATGTGTCAAACCCCAATTGCCCAGTTGCAATTGCTTTGGTGGATCAACGAATCTAACTTTTTGCGTACTAGAGGGATGCGAGCTAAAGATGCATCTTCTTCGCACAGCACAAAGCGCATCTTTCCAAGTGTATCCCAGTGGTCAGACTGGTGGTTGGACCAACTTGAATTAAAATTCCCTGTAGTCAGGTTCAGTTCATATCGTCTATTAGTACAGTTTTGTTCAAAACATGACCTTTTGCATAAAACTTTTAATCGTTTTGTCTGCTACGATGTTTACACACTCATCCGATGGGTTATTGTTATAGTTTACTGGACGACTACATGATGGCCATAGAAGGCGTGAGGGAGTACTTGGCAAAGCGCTCTTCGCCAAATAAACGGTTGTTTATCGGCGAGTTGGCTTCGGGCTCCGAGGTAAAGTTCCTTAAGTATACTCCGATTGGGTATTTGACAATACGGATGATGACAACTCAATCAAATCAGCAACTCTTTATCAAACTTATAAATTTGCTCTAGTAAGGAAGTTGTATGCAATTCACAATAGTGACGTCATCAAATTTCAACGCACTTTTCTTCTTTAATCTATATTTTAAAATGGTTATCAAACTTAAAACTAACCGAGAATGTGAATTTTGGGTCTTCTATTTAATAATCAGTTAGAAATAATTTATTTTTGATATAGACATCATCCCTATTAGTATTATTAGCATCTTTGTTTCAAACGTCAAAACGTGCGCTTCGTGTGGGATTTTGTATGAAATACTGAATTGTGACGTCATCAAAGTTCGACGCACTTTTTTACTTTAATCGATAGTTTTAAATATAATTCAACATAAAACTAGCAGTGGACGTGGATGTTAGGACTTTTGGGAGAGATCCTCTATTTAATAATCACTAAGAAATAATTTACTTGACTGGAAGTCAAATACCCAAATCTTTTGGGAAAAAAAACGCGATATTGGGGCTGTTGCACACCATCTCTAAACGAAATGACAGCTCTATTTATATCCTTTCATAATACTAATGCGGAAATGGACAGAACTAGATTAAAGCTGTTATTATAGTTTAGTTTAGAGCCAATCTCTATACTCGAATTTTTAGTTAGACAACGTTTTGACATTAGCTAGTGTCAAATTGTAAAATAATGATGCCATATTGAAGGTAATAGTGATGTGATGTGATTCAGTTGTGTCATGCGAATGAGTCAAGGAACCAGGTCCTGCTCCTCTGTTTTTTATATTAAACCGTCAACTCACAATGTTTGACACGTTTATATAGTTACCTGTGACTACTGTGCCCAGTGATAATTGATAATAATATCAATCTTTTTGTCCCTAGCACTATTTATCTATACTAATATTATTATAAATGCGAAAGTTTGGATGGATGGATGTTTTTTACTCAATCACGCCAGAACGGCTGAACTGATCTGGATAAAATTTGGCACAGAGATAGACTATAGTCTGGTATAACATATAGGCTACTCTTTATCCCGGAAAATTAAAGAAAGCAGAAACCGAAACACGGGAAGCGAAAGCGAAGGAACACGGGCGAAGCGCGGGAATCAGCTAGTTTTTCAAAAAAGTTGGTAGCACTAGACGTGTCAAAAAATGTTGTGTAATTATAAATTCTACTATACTTGCATCAACCACTCATGTTATAGCTTATCATTTTCAGGCATTCAATCCAAAAATGGACCACCTCACTTGCTTCTTGCCTGGCACATTGGCACTAGGCCACGCCAACGGTCTTCCGGACTGGCACATGACCATGGCCGAACAACTTCTATACACCTGCTACTTGACATATGCCGCGCACCCTACATTCCTCGCGCCGGAGATTACGCATTTCAATATGGTGAGGCTGGTTTTTTTTAGAACATGGTTATTTTCGGGATGCCTAAGTAGGAAAAGCATTTTAGACCTTAATCTAGGCTCAGTTTGGGAAATAGGAAAACTAACCTAACATCACGTCTACTCAGTCAGAAGACTGATCGCATGATATTGCAGAAATTAAAAAAAATTGGGACGATAAAACGTGATGCGCAGGCCGAGTGGAAGATTTTTACGTATTCGATCGCGTCAACGTTAACTACCGTTTGTATGGAATTGATCGAGCGCCAGCTGTCAATTACTGGACAATTCCATACAAATCGGAGTTTATACGTTGTCGCGATATAATGGGACGAAAATCTCCCACTAGGGACTGGAAAATCGTACGTGACAATAAAGCAAAAACGGCGATGGTTCTTTTTATATCAAGAGCAAAATGGCTACACGTTGTTTTTGTTTTCAACTTAATATTCATTATTGTTATTTTCAAAGCTCTATTCATTGTGATACAATCAATGTTTGTTATGATCTACGGAAAATAATGATGGAAAACCTGGAATGTCGCCGACAAATTATACGATTCGCGACTTACAAGGCTGTTTACATTTCGCAAGTCACTCATATTTAAAGCCATAGTGTGATTGTGGCCTGAAAGTGTATAGACTTTGTATTTTGACTTGTTATTATATCGCATTGAAACATTGAGCATTTTGACTGCCGCGTTGGTGGTATGTGGTTAGCATATTTGACTGGGGCTGGCGAGGTCCCTGGTTCGAATCCTGGGTCGGGCCTTAGTTAAGTACTTATTGGATTTTTCTGACATGAAATTCTCAGTACTAGCCCAGAGTTAGGAAGTTGGCGGTGTTTCACCCTCATGCCTCGGAGTGCACGTAAATGCGCCTGATCTCTCTCAAGACGTGTCGGATTTTCCGTCCCATCGGGCTATGGGAGTAAAGAAACAGAGAGTGCAGTGCACCTGTGTATGCGCATTGCGCACACAGTTGCGCACTATATTATCTCCCACGCAGGTGGCTAATCTCTTTGGAGATAGGCCGCCGTGACCGAAATTCGGTCGGCAGGACATTATTATTTATCATCGATCTATATGCAGGTACTAGAAAAAAATTGGGCCCTTTCATAGAAAAAAATTGGGCATTCGACCTGTAGAACGCCTGTATAAGTCTGTCCTTGTCCCCGCCATAGTGCTGTACCGCTTTTCAGGCTAGATGGCGTTAGTAAAATAGGTCCAAATTCTTTGTTTGACAGGGCCCGTCTATTTAATTGAGGTCGTTGTTATTTATTTATTATTAATATGGATGATGACAACTCAATCAAATCAGCAACTCTTTATCAAACTTAAAAACGCGCTTCTAGTATGGAAGTTGTATGCAATTCACAATAGTGACGTCATCAAACTTTTCTTAATATATATTTCAAAATGGTTGTCAAACTGAAGACTAACCTACGACTAAACTAAGAAAGATGTGAATTTTAGGTCTTTTGGGAGACCCTCTATTTCAAAATCAGTTAGAAATAATTTATTTTTGATATAGGCATCATCCCTATTATATCGCATTGCAGGCTAGCCCGACGGAGGACATGTACACTAAAACGGCGGACGCGCACAGTCACCTGCGTCCGGAGTTCGTTGAGAGTCTGTGGTACATGTACCAGATCACTGGCAACACCACCTACCAGGAGTGGGGCTGGCAGATCTATCAGGTACGTTATGGTCCCTTAAAGCCGTCGTAGAATTCCGTTTCGAAATTCGAATTTCGAACGCATCAAATCCATATCAAATCTAGGGGTCTATCAAACACGCACAGTAGTAAATACAAACAGTACTGAAACTACCTAGAAACGTTCGAAACAGCTCACTCACACAAACACGCGCATCGACGAGACCCCTAAGCGCTGGTCGCAGTGCCGTCAGTAGTGAGTGCCGCATCATCGCATGTTAGATGCGTATGTTTGTGTGAGTGAGCTGTTTCGAACGTTTCTAGGTAGTTTCAGTACTGTTTGTAATCTGTTTACTGTGACTGTAGTATTCTGTTCGAATTTATTTCCGTTTCGGAATTCCGAATGGAAGTCTAGCGTTCGGAATCACGAACGGAAAAAAGCCGTTCCGAACGCGTCTTCCATAAATATTATATGACTCGCATCACACATTCGTTATCATACTAATATAATAAATGCGAAAGTGTGTTTGTTTGTTGGTTTGTCCTTCAATTACGCCGCAATGGAGCAACGGATCGACGTGATTTTTGGCATGGGTATAGTTGGATATATGTGACCTGGAGAGTGACAGACTTTTTATCCCGGAAAATTAAGGATTTCTCGTGGAAATCAAAAAAACTTAAACCACGCGGACGAAGTCGCGGGCATCAGCTAGTATATTATATATTCACTGACAGAATATCTGAACTCACTGAGGTTAGTGTCTCCCAACATCTGAGCATGTGTGTGATGTATTTAAGGAATCCCGATTTCCGAATGTTTGTGGCGGGCCTAAATGTTACTTCTGGATGTAATACTGAATAACTTTTGTTCTAAGAATAATTCTGATTAAAAAACATTTATTTTACAAAATTTGAATAATTTTATCTTTGTACGATATCGTTTTCGTACAAAAGTAAAGTTATTTAAATTGGTTGCTCAAAAACGGCATTACTCTAGGTGAAGAGTGTCTAGAGCAGGGATCCCTAAACTATATGGGCCAGAGACCCGTTTTCCAAAATGAACTGTTACCGAGGATAGCCAAATTACTTTAAAAATCTTACTCTAGTTTATTTCCTGTTTGATATAATCCTTGATATATCCTTTTTGATACGGAACACTTACCAATTTAAAAACTGCGGTTGGTAAGTGAGTAAATTTGACATCATTTTCTCATCAAATTTAACAGAATTAATGGGCATAAAATTCATTACGTAAAAATACTTAAGCAGGTAATTATTTTTTGAAAAAAAAAAAACATTAAAATAGGGATCGATTTTTAGACCCCCAAAATCAGTTTTCGTTTATGTCGGACGGACCGGTGGATACGGACCACTTTGGGAATCCCTGGTCTAGAGCGTATAGTTGCACAGCCTATAGTATACACTATAGTCTGTGCAGCGAAAAGTTTAATTTTTTTAAATATTATTGAGATTTTAAATATTTTTTTAGTTTCATGTAAAGAAGTTATTAAATTGTTATCAGTGCAGATTGCACCAACTCCGACTTACGTTTAATCCAGGTTGATTCCTGAATTTGATGTTTTGACAGATGTTCTACAAAATTTCAAATTCATTATTCCTAGGTTAACGTTATTCGGAGTTGCTTCAGTGGGCACTTTATATTATTTTTCCCTTACTTACACGAAAATTGCTTTATTATTTAAAACTAGCGTTCCGCTCCGGCTTCACACGGGTAGCACTTAATCATAATAGTCAATACCCAATAATAGCCAGTCGCCATTGGGCAGCACATCATGTTTTACATTAGCTTAGCACTGTGACATAAAAGTCGGGCCAGATAAGTTGGCGGAATAGTAGAAAATGTCTACCAATCAATTGTCATTTGCAGATGTTGGTTTGCAAACGTATAGCCAATAACAAAAGTCTCAATTAAGAATAAAATAAATTTTAATTTACAGGGCCTGGAAAAATACGCTAAAGTCGACAACGGTTACACGTCACTCAACAACGTGAAATCCGAGAAGCCAATACCGCGCGACATGATGGAATCTTTCTTCCTTTCGGAGACCTTGAAATACCTCTATTTGCTGTTCGCCGACGATAGGTTCATTATAGATCTTAATAAATACGTGATTAATTCGGAGGCGCACCCTTTGCCTATACACAAAAATTAATCTGGAAATTTTAGTGCCTATACACTAAAATTAAACTAGAAATTTTTGTTAGAAAAAATCTTAGAATTTTTTTTTGTTATTTTTTTAGAACATAAGTACTTTTTGCCTGGACAAAACAAGGGGATCTCATCTGGTAAAATTGCCTCAAAGAAATAAACTCTATCTCTTTCCATCCATATTAGAGTGATAGCGAGAGTAGAGTTTTTTTTAATAGAATAGCGAAAAGAACTTGTGTTCTTACGGAGTGGGTTAACGAAAATCAGAGAGCGCTTCTCCGCTCCGAGTTTTTATGCCTTACCTGTTGTACTAGGTGAGCGACGTAAGTGACGCGATGCAACGCGACGCGATACGACTGCGTAGAAAATAACAAACAACTACGTGTTAATATACGCCACGTGAGGGGCAGCTAATGTTCTGAGCTGAATCTCTATCTATTTTGTCGCGTCTTAGCTAGTCGGTCAAAATTGCATTTAATTTGTCGACATATAATAACTTTTCGTACATAATATACATAATATATTAAACGTTATCTTTAACGTTTTACTTAATACGAATAAAACCATGAAGTTAACCAAAATGTATAATCTATGTGTATGTGTTTAATATTAAAACATGGTTACAATATTAATGTTAGTGGATAAATAATGAATGTATCTATTTACCTTCATCTTTCACCCTAACCAAAAGAAGTCTGAAGTCTTGATATAACTTTTATGGAAACGCTTTTTGGAATACACTATAGTTTATTCAATATTACCAAAAAAAGATATATTTAATTGTATATATGGGTATGTACTTGTCTATTTTTCTTATTATTAAGGCGTTTTCACATTATAGGATGTAGTATCATTTACATTATAATCTAATAAAACTTTATCGATAATGTGGCAACGCTTTAAATGCGTGTAAAATGTATTTGTATAAAAAAATACTATGGAGGCGACACAAGTATCGACAAAAGCAACTATAAATTGTATGAAAGGCGTTTGAGAATTTTTGTATGGATGCCGACAGTAGATCCGTCATTTTGAAACCGAATAGTGAAATATTTAGATGCGATTTTGAGAAAAAAAAGTATTTGTTCAACGAGATAGCAAAGTTCGTTTTTGTTGCCAGTGAATATTTTGAAACTCGAGCAAGCGGAGGATGTTCTAAGTTAGAATCCCGAGTGAAGTGAGGGATTTAAAGGCACAAGAAACTTTGCCATCGTGTGTTACGTACAACTTTTCACCTCGACTTTGACGTGATAACAATCAATCGTTTATTTGCTTGAAACATTGTACAATTGTGATTCTAAAGTAGTCCACACATGTTTCGTCAATGTTGACGTGCAAATTTAGAAATTATGTAAATACCTACTTAATTAATACTTATTAATACTTATAACGTCTTATAAATCGATGAACACCGGCTGTACGCACGAAAAAGTGTCACGTTCCGCCTAAGCCTGAGCGTGCAAGTGAGAGCGCGGCACAAGCGATAGAGAGGCACGATCGCGTGACGTCAGAGCTAGCAGTTCGAATAGTTCTGCTCCTGGAACGCCGCCAGGCGAGCGCGCGATATAACCACTAGTTATCACGTAAAACTATCGTCTGTAAACCGACTATACAGAGAACCGTAATTTTTTTTAAGCAAGGCGAAAGAACGTCTGGAAAGTGCTAGATGGATATTTTATATTTTCTACTGTATGTTTGAAGTAATTAAACGTAATTTTTGTTAGAACTAAATTAAAAGACACATTATTATCTAAATAAATTAATACTCGAAAGTGTAATATTGTGACGGTGTTTCTGAAAGTTTTGCGAGAAAATGAAAAGAAATGCCCAATCTACAGCGTTCTAAATTCGAAATACTTTTTCTCATTGAGGTGAGCTAAAAAGAGCTCAAACAGCAAAGGAACGCTTTTTGAGCTAGAGAGGTGAAAAAAAAACTAACAAAATAGCACTGTGCTAAAAGTTTTCAAAGCCTCTTTTTGCCGCTTCATTTGTCGCCTCCCTATGTGGGATGTTTTGAAAGCGATCAGTGAAACGGTAACTGAATCTAAGGTGTAGAGAAATTTGGTCTGAGGTACCCATACATTTATTACTAGATAACGCCCGCGATTTCGTCCGCGTGGCTTGAGCTTTTTTCCTCGGAAAATGAAAGGGTTTCCGCGGGAACCCCTTAATTTTCCGGGATTTCTTAAACTTGTGTAATGGGTAGTGATACTATGGTTCTTTAGAACAAATTCAAAGTTAGTACGATCTAAAATATAATTAATTAATTAATAATATTATAATTAAATTATTAGTTATTAGTTTCATATTTCGCCGCACTGACCGCTCTTAAAATGATACCCTGTACGCTTACCACAAGATAACGAATACAGTGTATTTGAACACTGACGTTGAGCGTATTCGAGCATCGAAGTACTTCAGCGCCAGAGTAAAATGGCCCCAAATTTCATTGATTTAAAGTTGCAAATTCAATACCACCGATTATATTTAAATTAGTGTGTTTTCATGGACGAACTTGCGCTCTAAAACAAAATTATTATGGTCAATCTTACTTTAACGCTAATGTGCTCCGATGCTCGAATATTTTAATATCTCTTGGTAAGGGAGTAGAAGAGATATGCCACTCAGTGTATGCCACCCAATAATGAGCTTAGCTTATAATATAACTATAACACTTTACACTATACTATAATAATATTAAATATTTCGATATTAAACGTAAATAAGTAATTAATAATTAATGTTAGGGTTCCTAGTGATAGCATTAATATATTACAGAATCTTAATATATCTATTTGCTTTTGTTATTTTTTATAATTTTTTCCTTCAAACCATTTAATGGTGCTATTCCGTTTGTATACAATATGTAAGCGAAATTGTCTATGATATTTAGTGATATGCCATCCCTCTTACATGTTCTATGCCGAAAATAATTTTAGGCCTATGTATTTAGTTTATATTTTGTTAAATTATGTGAGTAACATCATATTTTCATATCATTGATTATATTGTCATAATTATTAAGAAAAAGTTTTGATATTGGCGGGTCGGCGTAATACCGCTGCCGTTCTCCGAAAACATCTGCGGAACGCTGTGAATTTTGTCCGCTTCCGTTCACCCGCTGCCCACTGAAAATGCAGACTAAGGCTATGTCCGCACTGCGAATAAAATTGGCGCGAATGTTTATCGCAGTGCGGACGTAGCCTTAGAAAAATGATTTGCATTGCATTTGGGACTTTGAGATTGTTAGAAACCGCCTGAAAAGAGAGACTGTTTTCTTGCAATTATGTATAAGGAGTAAATTCCAAAAACAGACAATATTAATGACGTTGTGGTAGTTAGAAACTCGAAATAGCACGGTTTTCGTTATTAAATACAATGCAATTAATTTTGTTGTACACATTATCTGAACTAAACTCATTTTAAATGTCTACATCTTTCTGCTTTCTCTTTAGAGCTGTCATTTTAGTTTAGTCTTGAAATAGTGTACGACAGAATTCTTATCCACATTATATATTTTATTATTATTACAGGTATTTAAACACTTTGATAGTTAAATTTATTAGAAATAGAGTCTTTAGTTAAATTATATTTCTATAGATAGTTTGATTAAATATTAATAGTTTAGTTAAATATACTTACTATACCTATATACTATACTATTTTTTTCTGTAAATCCGAAATCGTTATCAATAAGGCAACTACAATAAACCCTAGTTAACAGAGAAGTTTGTGAACGCGCGGTCATCGCGCTGACTAAAGCGCGAAACACGCAGGGAGCGGGCGCAGGTCGGGTGTCGCTGTGTCGTCCATATAAATGCAAGGAATTCAACCAGCCGCGCACCCGACCCGACCCGCTCCCGACCCGCGCCCGCTCCCTGTGAGTTTTGCCCTTAAATGTGGAATAATACCACTAGTCACATTCTATCCAACTTTGAAAATCCAACACTGTGATGAAACAGATTATTTATGTTGCTTTTTTCGTAAATAGCTTACGTAAATAACGTAAGCTGCTTATAACTTACAAAACCGTCGAGTGTTGCTTATAAAATCGTATGTTACTCTCGTAAGTATTTATGTAAAATTTACAAATGTGTTTGCGCTCATTAAATGATTTTGTTCAATTTTAACACTTTTAAATAAATAATTTATTTCTGTTCATAATACAATTGAATAACATTGGGGCTGGAACCTCCTTTTAAGTATATTTAAATACCTGTATCATTATATATACGCACTACTTTTATACGCACGTTAAACAATCGTCCGTGTATACGAGAAGTATATTCGGTTTTACTTGTATTAATAGTTCGCAACACAATACGCACAGGACTGTTAATTATTATATTAATAAACACTTATTATAAATTGTTTAGATCCTTGATTATAAGTTTAGCGACTAACTACACTTAATATTCGTTTCAATTCGGCTTTGGTCATAAGCCAAACTGAACGGAGCAGCTTTATGTCTATTCAGTTTTCGTGGCAAACAGGTCAAGTGCATTTTACTTATCTTCCAAAAAATTACAATAGCCGCAGTATTATAACAAAATGACAGTTTAATGTCACGTACCATGACGTCCTTAAATTAAGGGTTATAATTCTAAAACAGGAACGTCAACAATATTAAAACGATACGGCTCTAAGTGTGAGATCTATAGAGCGAACTTAAACTTTGCTTAGACTTAAGACATGGTTAAAACGAGACATATTTATGTCACTCACATAAGTCCATCTCGTTTTAACTCTGAGTAAAGTCTGAGCCAAGTCAAAGTACGCTCTATAGATCTCAGCATAAGTGTGAGATCTATAGAGCGAACTTTGACATTGCTTAGACTTAAGACATGGTTAAAACGAGACATATTTATGTCACTCACATAAGTCCATCTCGTTTTAACTCTGAGTAAAGTCTGAGCCAAGTCAAAGTACGCTCTATAGATCTCAGCATAAGTGTGAGATCTATAGAGCGAACTTTGACATTGCTTAGACTTAAGACATGGTTAAAACGAGACATATTTATGTCACTCACATAAGTCCATCTCGTTTTAACTCTGAGTAAAGTCTGAGCCAAGTCAAAGTACGCTCTATAGATCTCAGCATAAGTGTGAGATCTATAGAGCGAACTTTGACATTGCTTAGACTTAAGACATGGTTAAAACGAGACATATTTATGTCACTCACATAAGTCCATCTCGTTTTAACTCTGAGTAAAGTCTGAGCCAAGTCAAAGTACGCTCTATAGATCTCAGCATAAGTGTGAGATCTATAGAGCGAACTTTGACATTGCTTAGACTTAAGACATGGTTAAAACGAGACATATTTATGTCACTCACATAAGTCCATCTCGTTTTAACTCTGAGTAAAGTCTGAGCCAAGTCAAAGTACGCTCTATAGATCTCAGTATAAGCGATGGTAGTATTTCCCTAGTTCCACTTCTATCGACATACACTAAGATTTATAATATGTACGCGGCTGACTCGTTGTCCTAGCTGAGCGACGTGACGTCACACAACGCGACGTGATACGACGGCATAGAAAATGGCAAACTTGTCTACGCGACGACGTGAAGGGTCGGTTTATCAGTTACTGCTTGATACTGTCGCGTCACGTCGTACCGAGTCGCGGTGTTGTAATTGTCGCTCACGTGGGACGACGGGTGATAGAAGCGGAATTGTACGATTCCATCAAAATATGCATTTTGGTGGAATCGCTCCTTTGC
Source organism: Erebia aethiops (assembly GCA_923060345.2). NCBI lineage: Eukaryota > Metazoa > Arthropoda > Insecta > Lepidoptera > Nymphalidae > Erebia > Erebia aethiops. The sequence continues at coordinate 19,027,539 of OV281079.1, read as the reverse complement.
TTGTGCGAGTCCAAAAAGAGAAAGATGTGTGCCGCACGCCAAAATCGCCCAGCAAAATGATTTGGACGCAGATGAATACTCAAGTGCAATTAGTCCCTCACACAATTATTTAGATTTTAGACATTATGTTAAGCTTTTGTAATCAATACCAAAAAAAAAAATGTATCAATATTTGCACGGTTATATAATTGGCTAATCAATATTAGCCAATTAGTCATTTTGTTTTATATTATACGTCCAACAAAATTTATATGCAAGTTTTAGGCGTAAGTATTTAGGCGTACAATTATTCTATGTCATATATTTATTTATTCAATAGTCCAGTGCATTTTAACTCTACTCGACTAATCCAGGGTCTTCCGATTCAAATATTATTTAAGAGGTCTATAAATTGTCATTTTTTCTGTATAAATAGCTAATTGACAACCCGAATCTCGGACTATAATCTTTAAAATATAGCTTGATTAGAATGAAAGCTGTCAAACTTATGTGTCTACAGATGAGAAAGAAAGAGAAAGAAGCTCTAGTCACAGCTGTCATTTAAAATCAAACTATATTTAAGGACTATAAATAACTCCTGGAAGGCATGAGAGCATCAAAATGCGTGTTAATTTTTCTAAATGAAAATGCTTATTGTTTGTAAAATTTAGGACGATCATTTTGGCCGATTCTTTTCGCATAGTGCTGCTTCAGTCTGTCTCACTCTAGTCCTTCATTATTACTATACACCTCTCATCCGTCAAAATTATCATCCTGACAAACCATAAGGCTGCTTGCACAAGGACAAACTGATTAGTTAAATTTTGTTATGCTGTTTCTTTTTGGCTACAACATAATATTGCCGATGATAAAAGTGACAGCTTTAAAAAAAAATTAAGTCCTTGTGCGAATGGGCCTAACCCGTTGTCCTAGGTGAGCGACGGAAGCGACGCCAAGAGACGCGACGCGATACGACGCCATAGAAAATGACAGACGTACGTATCTACGCGATAACGTAGGCCACGTGAAGGGTCAGCTACTTTTTAATACTGTCGTGTCGCGTTGCCGCGTTTGTCGCTCACCTAGGACGAGCTAATATCCAAGTCATTAATTACTCGTTAAAGAATTATCTTAAATCAATCATCTTAAATGAAAGTTGTAGATAAATTCAAAACTTCTTATTCTCCATGTAAATTATTTGGTGATGGAAAATGTAATTATATTTTTTTTAAAGAGAAAGAAGTCACGGTGTCTGCTCCTAGTGCAGAAATATTAGTTACCAAAAATTATCTAGTTGAGATGTTATGTATGTTGTTAATGATTAGATTTCATTGTTATTATTTAAATTTTACTAATAAGACTTAATTTTAAATGGTGGTGGTTTCAATTCGATCGGTTTGTATGATAATTATTTCAAATGATTACCTACTAAAACTTATGGCCACATTTTGGTTTCCTTGGTTCAATCATAGACAATATATTTTTTATAACGCTATGTCCTAATTTATTAGTCGCATTGTAAACACTAATTTTGCCGTCCGACCAACTAACCCGACAAATTGGGATCCACAAAACTGATCAAAACGATCAGGCAAAAATGATCGAAAAGATCAGGCAAAAATTATAAAAAACATCAGACAAGACTGATCTTAGAGGGCGCGCCACTAGAGGACCAGCCGTGACAATATTGCCGTGATAATAAATTTATTTAATCGTATGGTGTTTGGTACATAATAAGCGTTTTTATAAAAAGAACGCTCATTTCGCCTGCAAGTTCGTCGCTCGTTTAGCACCACCCAGGGGACACGTGCAGGAAGGTAGAAGGTAGCTCCTGCGGACGTGAGCGACGGGGCATCCCCCATGATATTAAATGTATTACTTTGTCACCAGTTACTGTAGATACATGTTCAAAATACTAGTAAATTATTACCGAGTAGAAAAATCTAGGTAACATAAGCACTTGAAAGCAATAATTTCGGGAAAATTTTATTTTCGCTTCTTAATTTGAATTTACACCGTATGCTCAACTTTTTGGGTCCAGTTTTTTTTAAAATTTATAGACTAGCGCTTGGCTGCAATCGACTTGCTCGAAGTAGTTATGCAGCCTAAGGTGAAGCCTTGACTAGAAGATGCCTATTCACTCTCGATCTGAAGATACTAATATTATAAGCGAATGGAAAAACGGAAGGGCGTTCCATATCCTAGTGGTTCGGGCGATTTTGCTGTCGAACGAGTTTTAGGACATAGCGTGAATGAGTTATGTGTTAATGGGATCACTTTTTTTTGTTGAAGATCGCAGTTGTAGGATTTCCTCAACGGGCAACAGGTAATAAGTGCAATAGTGTATTATTCGAAAGTCGGTATAGTTTAATTAAAAAGAATTCTATTATATCCTAATCATTATATTTTTTATTTGGAAAATTATTTTCCCTGTATTCAAAGACATTACTTGAGGATATTATGTACTTCAACTCATCTTGGTGCAGCGCTTGTATTTATAGAGATCAGTCTCTACCTACCAACGTTTAGTATTTAAATTACTTTGTGATATACACACTTGTTTCAAGAATATACATAGTAAAATGTTATGTGATTAAATATGTGGGTTGTATCAATAAAGTATGTAGCTGCAGAATAAATGGGTCATTTTATTTATTGAATGCCCGTTGAACTGTAACAACCATAGAGTTATCAACCTGTAACAAAGGTCATCCGACCAAAAGAAGATGGGGTTTACCTTGGATTATCTTTTTCAGGGCTTTACTTGATAATATTGAAAATAAGGTCTCTGAGTCTACTTGAGTGAATCGGCACTTGTCCGTCTATTAGAGCCCTATAACTTCTGCATTAATGAATATAATTACATACTTCAAACTTCAAAACTAACGACGAAAAATACATAAAAAGCAATGATAAAAAGTTATAAAAATCCTAATTTGAGTGGCGTCCCCCTCAGCTAATAGAAGCAAATGGGAGGTAAATTATTTATTTTTAATTAGTGTTTGAATATTAGTATTCAATTCGATGCTTTGATACGGGTAGACTGGGTATGTCACGCTCTCTTTAAACATTTCTGTGGTGGTGTCGTGTGGTGCGGGTTGTTACGTTCCCTCAAATATGGTCGAGCGAAGCAATGGCTGGATCATGCGTCATGCTCGTGAACGGGTGCCACCGGCGGGAATGGGGCTACTTTCTGTCTGCACGTCTTTGACATGAATTGAATAAACAAATTGAAGAAATCCATTAAAAGTAATAATAATAATAATAATAATAAGCCTTTTTATTTCTAATCTCATGATATTTACAATTGTATATAACTACTTTTTAGATGAAATAAGTGTTAGTTGTGTTAGTGTTTGTCTTATTCTAGTTAGTATTGTTATTTGTTGCAGTATTTGTTGGTTTAAAAGTATGCTCCTGAAAAAAGCTTAATATACTGTTGAAGATTATGTAAATGATAGAGGAGCATGGATTTGATCGCTCCAGCAATGCTGGGGACAGCGGTTACTTATGTACACATTGATATAATAATTGTAAATGAATTATTTAAAAAAAGCAACCACCGAGTTTCTTGCTGGTTCTTCTCGGTAGGAATGGCATTCCGAACCAGTGGTAGATTCACTTGACGATTCAAAAGTACTTGTAAAAGTTTATTTGAATAAAGAATATTTGATTTGATTTGATTTGATATTTATCTTAAACAGCTGCTTTCAACCTGAGTTCAAAAATATTATATTTAATTTTGACTACAATAATTGCCGATTTGGGGGTCTACCAAAGTTACTTTTCGTAGACCAACTTAGTCCGATTGTTCTCTCAAAAAGGACTTTACATCAAAAACTGAAACCTACGATGATTTCAGACATATCCTGTAGTTGAACGTTAAATACTATTCAATACGACAATACTCAAGTAATTAAGAAATAATAATTGACTGATTTCTTGATAGTAATCAAGAAATCAGTCAATTATCAAACAGAAATGAAATTTTTTCTTTGGCCAATCTTTACAATTGTGTTCATAGATGGCGCTACATCGGCAATTTTAAATTATTTTGGCTCTGTTTCGGGCAGAATAAAATTATTCAAACATAAGAAGATAGTTAAATATAACAAAACATGAAAAAATTTATTCTATAATATTGTACGTCTATTTACTATAGTATTATAAATTCGAAAGTGTGACATGTTTAGACAGACTTCTGTTTCTGTCTGTCTATCTGCCCATCTTTCCAACGGATTTTGATGATATTTGGTAGGTACTTATAGAAATAGGTTACATCCCGGGGAAGGACATAGGCTGCTTTTTATCCGGGTAAATTTCCGATGCCAGCTACTTTCTCCGCGTGTTTTTTTTTAAATTCCCGCGGGAAGTCCCTTATTTTAAAAAGTAGCTTGTGTTATTCTCCAGGTACTCAAAGGAAAAATCACGTTGATCCGTTGATCTATTGCGGCGTGATTAAAGGACAAACCAACAATATGATAGAAACCTTGGATCAAATAAAACCTTTTTAAGACAAATAATTATTGCGATAAAAGCTTATTTCTGTTAAAAATAACATGACAGGTTTGACACTAATTCATGATAACAACGTCGAATTTCTCAAAATCGTTATTATTTACTAATTACTATGATTCTTATTTAATAATTTATTTTATACGTTTTTTTTAACTAGGTGTTTTGCTAAATACCCATTTGTAGGCGATATAAATTATTTGTTGTGCTTTTACGATCTATAATATTAATTATTGAAGTGTTCGTCAATTCACATGCCTCAGTCGGAGTATTGGCCTTTTACGAGTAAAGATGCGGATGATAATAACGTTGGCGGGGAGCCGTCCGTATTAGTGAGTACTATAATGTCCTTGTTGGTCTAGCGGTTGGCATAGTATCCGCTAGTTTTGAATATAAACCATCCCAGGACCCACTCAAACACACAAAGAAAATGCCATCAAAATCGGTCCAGCCTTTCTGATTTCTGAAGTGATGCGAGAACATACCTACATATTTCGGCTCTTGATTTTTATTTATATAGATTATATTATATACTAGCTGGACCGTGTGTCCCAGGTATATACTCTACCTATATAGTATATTATATATTCGTCTACAATTTCGAGTTCGCAGCGATTATTACGGGGGGAACATAACAGACTGCTGGAGGTCATTGAGCTTTGCATTAAGGTGTCCAGTCTGCCATGGTGACTATCTGAGATAGTCACCATGGCAGACTGGACACCTTAATGCAAAGCTAGTCTATCTCATCGTATAAACCGACAAAGTTCAATAATATTATGTTGCGAAGCTGTGGCAATGGACGCGGCGCATATTTTACCCATGGATGGGGATCTTCAATGGGGAAAAATGGAATAACCCCATAATTCGAAGAACCGATAAACCGTTACGTTACTTATGTACCTACTCATACACCGCCAAAGTGCCTCGGAGAGCACGTAAGGCCGTCGGTCCTGCACCTGATCTCTCTCCGGTCGTGTCGGATTTTCTGTCCCATCGGGCTATGAGAGTAAAGGAACAGAGAGTGCAACTTTGTATGCGCACAAACTTGTGCGCTATAATATCTCCCGCGCAGATGGCTAATCTCTCTGGATATAGGCCGCCGTGGCCGAAATTCGGTCAGGAGAACATTATTACTATTTATTATGTACACATAGGTACAGCATCCAGCTTATACTTATGTAGGCAGTATAATACGGTTTCAGCAAAAGCAAGTGGGACTTATGGAGGGCGAAGTAAAGGAAATTCGTATGGAGTTGGCTGCGATCAAGCGAGATCGACTATGTTTGAGTAGTCTTAAGAAGATGGTGCGTATCCTCATCTCAATCTAAATCTTCACAGAATAAGAGAGGTCTGATGGGTTTAATAAATAAATAGAAGTTTAATTCTAGAGGTATTTAATTAAGTATAAAGTATTTATTAGGTACCCTATCAAAGTCCTTAAAGCATTGTACAAAATACCAACGTGTTAAGGCGACTGATCCAGTACTGGCCACTGAAAGAGCAGCGTTGCCGCACTAGGTGGACGGAAAGATTTGAAAGTCCCTACAATACAGACCTACGCCAGCAGTGGACGTCTATTGTTTGACGATGCCCATGTCAGGTTTAAGTCATACCTAGAACACTACGTGTATGTTTGCCAGATTTCAACCCGATCCGTCCAGTGGTTTGAGCTGTCAGTCACCCTTTCCTTTTAAAGAGATTCGAATGACAATACAAAATCTTGGTCCCATCAAGCTGACTGATGATGGGTCCAGTCGTCCAGGATACTGTGAAACTCTTCAATAGCTACTTGTTAACCCCTCGAGTTTGGGCCCAGTTAGTCTGACTAAACTAAACGATTCCAATAAATTACGCTAAATGACAAATCTTACTTATTATTATAAATGTGAAAGTTTAGATGGATGTATGGATGTTTGTTACTCAATCACGCCCCAACGGCTGAACGGATCTGGCTGAAATTTGACACAGAGATAGATTATAGTCTGGAATAGCACATAGGCTACTTTTTATCCCGGAAAATGAAAGAGTTCCCGGGGGAACTAAAAAAACCCTCAAACCACGCAGACGAACTTACGAAGTGGCGTTCATTCGCTAGTGATTTATTAATTTCACGGAGGACAACTTGTGTCACTTATGATCAAGTCAAGACTCACGGCGCTACCACCGGTTCGGAAAACTGTTCTACTGAGAAGAGCCGGCAAGAAGCTCAGCAGTTGCTCTTTTCAAAAAAGTTGCGCTAAGTAGGTAGGTCACGAGGGCACAAGGCAACGAGTGTACGAGGTTCCTTGAACAATAAGTGTCATCGGGGATGTCGTCGTGAGGGTCTTCCGCGGGGATACGGGCCTCGAGGCGGAGCCTCTTTACCCGGGCGGGGCGCAGGGCAACTCTGTGCGCCGTACGCTTACTCTGAGTTGTTACATTGCAAATACGGTGGATCGAACCGAGAACTCACCCCGCCAGGTGTAAGCGAACGGTCAAAGTAAAATGGACCCAAAATTGCTTGCTTTAAAGTCACAAATTCAGCGTTTGAAGCGCTGGCTGTGAATAAATAGACGAAATGATGAAATGAGCTCTAAACCAATGCTGTTAAGATTCAGTTTACTTTAACGTTCGCTTACACTTGGTGAGGTGAGCTCTCACGTCGAGCAATGTAAAAACTCGGAGTAAACTCGCCTAGGGCCTGCCTTGTAGGCTACAGGCCCCTGATGAAACTATAATAATAATAATATAATAAATTTATTGTTTCACTTGCAACGAGATGGTGCTACTAGCAAATAGTGGTGCTGTTGCAACGTGTGAGGTTTTCAGCATTTGCTTAGTATTATTAGTGGTGACCGTAAGATGGCGCTATCTGTCTTTAATTTATACAAAGTTATTACACAGTAAACAGATACATTTATTATTTTCTTACTCTTATGTCTTATCTGACTATAAAAAAGAGCTTTTCTCAGGGTTTCATATTGTATCTTTTTGTGTATGCATTAAGATTTGACAAAAAAATTTTGTTCCTGATTTCTTAGCCGGTTGCTGATATTCAACGGATGGCTGGTGAAAGACAAACCTACAGCCTAAGCAAGAACGTTCAACGTACTTGGTACAGGGTGTATTTTGGGTGTAAAAAAAATATTTTTTTCATTAACCTAATTTCAGCCCGAACCATCCAGTGGTTCGAGCTGTGCGTTGATAGGTCAATCAGTCACCTTTTCATTTTATAGGTATATTTGAGGTATGATCCTTGATTAGTAGCAGATCATATTAGATATACTTAGCAGTTTATTATCACAGGAGCCGGACGAGATGTGCGTAGAAAAAGACGCTCTACCGGTTTATAAGAACGTGATCAAAGCTCAGGACGTAGTAGAGTTAAGCTTGAAAGTTCCTCAGATAAAAACAGTAAGCACCTACAGTCTTATTTAAGTAATATTCTGTGACTACTTACTTCATCTTGGATTTAGATTTTTTAATCCAGTGGAAACTCAAAATATATTATGGACTTCTGCATGAAGCGCGATATAAGATACTACTAACGCCATGTATTTCGATGTGTAAGTACGATACGCTGCCGAAATCGGCGCTCGATGAACGGTCCCGATTCCGAGTTCGTTTCTCTAAAACATTTTTAAAAAATTAAGTGTTTCAACCGTGTTAGGTTTTGTGTTTTTAATCATTCCGTTAAATATTAAGATTTTTAAATAAACGCACCCTTCAGGGTCATTACCCAAGTTGGCTAAACAAGTTGGTTGGTTGGTTGGTTAATCTAGCACTTGAGAAAAGTAATTGTCTTATTCCTTTCCTTGTTAACAATTCCTTGCTAAAATAATATTATGACAAAGAGGTTTTGAACATACCTATTATTTTGCTTTTCAAATTACAAGGAGTTTTTTAACATAATATATTGATTTTCAAAGATCTCTCAGCTTCGCGAAGAACTGATACGAGCGAAGAACTCGGCCGACGAGGAGCGGTTCCTGAGAGAGAAGGCCGACCGGAAGCTGCAAGACCTGGAGATGAAGCTCAACGGCATCTGCAGCAAGGGCATTGTGGAAGTTAAGGTTAATGAAATAGATACATTCAAACTATCCACACTAATGTGACAAACAAGACGATGCTCGCGACTTCAAATCAAGAGTGAATAGGCATCTTCTAGGTAAGCGCGCTCCACCTTAGGCTGCATCACCTCTTGCATGCAAGTCTGATTGCAGCCAAGCGCTGGCTGGCCTATATATTAAAAAAAAAAGACTTCGACCGAGTTAAATCGTGGAGCCTAGCGGAAGGGTTTACACCAGGGGATCTTCGAATGTGAAACTGTTTTAATTGCCTATCTATTGCATCAGATATTTCGGGGATTATAAACAACTCTTCGTTTTCGCTTGGACCGTCTTGAGTTAATTCGGGTGCTTCTATTTGTCTATCAAGTGATGGGGGTTCGACATATATTGTTGAAGTATCTATTAGCGTTTCAAGATCTATTCCTTCGAGGTCGCTATCTATTTCGTGTGATGTTCCTGGTTGGGGTTCAACTGCTCTTCTTCGTCTTAGTCTTCTAGGCCACGGGATAAAAACCAACCCCCCAACCAACCAACCTACCCGGGTACCCGTAACAAGTTGTAAATTTTGTCACAATTCGTGTTACCTCTGTTCTGTTATTTGTTTGTGTGTAATTAAGTGTTTTGTGTTTTACTTACTTACATAAGGAGACTCGAAAGTATCCAAGCGATGAGGTGGCAAATTTAAAGAAGCAGCTGCGAAGTTTGCGAGAGGAGATTGAGGAACTGAAAATAACGGCCAGCGAAAAAACTGACGAGGTGCAAGAGTATCGGATCAAGGTATAACACGTTCATTATTTACTGAAAATAAATAAAGAGTATTCAAAATGACAGTCTGATGTCACGTACCTTCAACCTTGACGTTCCTAAAATAGGGATTATAATTCTGAAACGCGAAAGTCAACAATAATGAAACAATATGGCTTTAAGCGTTGGCCCCTGATGATGCATCCTGGAGGTTGATTTTGAATCCCTTACCCGAGAACCTATTCGCAGGCTTTTTTTATTCATTAAAGGCTTACGCTTGACCACAATCACACTTGATGGGAAGTGATGATGCGGCCTAAGACGGGACTCGCTTGCAAGATGCCTATTCACTCTTGATTTAAAGATACCCAGATTGTATAATTGGTGGGAAACACAGTTTAGTTTCAAGGCTTTATCAAAGTAGTACGATCATAATTAAGTGTGTATTTAATTTCTAGTATCTTCAAGCGCAACAGCAAGTTGAAGAGTTGAGAAGACAAATTGACATAATCGAGCTAGATAACAAACAAGTATCAGACCAAATACAAATAGAAATACAAAGAATGAAGGTGGGTAACATGCAATTTTACCATCCTTAAGCGATAAAAATATTAGCGCACATAAATACACTAAATTCATTTTCACCATCATCAACCTTTTGCCAGCACTCTTCTGAGCACTATCCTCAGAATAAGAAGGGTTTAAGTCGTAGTTTACCTCGATGGCCAAGTGCGGATTGGTAGGTTTCGAATCCCTTACCCGAGAACCTATTCGCAGGCTTTTTTTTTAATCATTATAGGCTTACGCTTGACCACAGTCACACCTGATGGGAAGTGATGATGCGGCCTAGAATGGGGCGTGCTTGCCTAGAAGAACCGTAATAGTTCTGCTAGACAGTTGAAATCACATTCACTAAGTGTGTATTTCTATTGTCGCTTGTAATAATATCTTATCATTATTGGAACAGACTGTATAATTATTCAAGCCTTTTTCGGTTTTGATAGATGCAATTCCAAGAAAAGTTGCAAGAGTTAGCGCCATTACCAGATTTGCTGAAGGGAGCACAAATTCAGCTTCAAGAGGCCAAACAATTGCAGAAGTTGGCTGAAGACAGCTCTGGACAGCTGTCTAACGAATTGAATCGGGTGAAGGAGAAGGTATTGCATATACGTCAGAATTTCAATCACTAGTCTCCTCTAAGAAAAAGAAGCTAAATAAGAATGGAGGAGCAATTCATTTAAATTCCAGTAGGTATACAAGCACCACCACCACTACAGCCCATTTACGTCCCACTGACCGTCCCATTTAGACCCACCACGCTTCTCCAATGCGGGTTGGCGGGCTTTAACGACTATTATCATGTTAGTAGTATTAACCGGGACCGACTGCTTAACGTGCTCTCCGAGGCTCGGGGGTGAAACACCGCCAACTTCCTGACTCCGGGCTATTACTGAGAGTTCCTAGTCCAACCCAATACTTAATATTATTATGGCCTGACCCTGGACTCGAACCCGGGACCTCCCATTGGTTAAACCTGGATTCCTTATTTCCTGCGAAGTAAGTATTTTAGGAACACGTTCATTATTTTCAGCTGATTGCAGCTGTGAACAATTTGAATGCTGAAAAAGCCGACAGAATTAAATTTGCAGAAGAAAACAACAATTTAAAAGACGAAGCTGAAATGAGACAAAAGGAAATTGAAGAGCTGGCCCATAATGTAGATGATTATAAGTAAGCCATCTCATCAAAGACTCTGGCTGTTAGACCACCACGCTGGCCATGGATGCGGATTGGCAGGCTTCACACACGTTTGATACAAACTCTCGGGCATACACGTTTTCTCACGATGTTTTTATTCACAAATGGTTAATATCAAGTAGTATTTAATTTCTTAAAACGCACATATAACTCTGAACGTTAGAGGCATGGCATGCCTGGGGATCGAACTCCTGACCATTTATTATTATAATCTTGCATTTATTATTATACCTTGCATTTATAATATGCACTGCATTTATTATTATGCATGTACGTATGCATTGGTACGACCAACTGTCTAAAAATAATCTTTCATTATTTATAATTCTCAATCTAGATGCCAAGTTCTAAGGTTAGAAGAGAAACTATCCCAACTAGATCAGAGGTATCGACAGAAAGCCGAAGAATGTACCCGTCTAGCAAAAGACCTAGAAGAGCTAAGAGAAGAAAGTGGAAGATCCTTGGCAAGGAGTAAAGAACGTGCGGAGTCTATGCGTAGATACATGCAGACTCAGGTGTCAGAGCTAGAGAGGCAGTTGATACAAACGAGAGCACAGTGCAGAACGTTCCAGAAGGAGAGAGATGATGTAAGTTTGATGATGGTAAAGTTTAAAAAGGAAAAGGTGACTTATTTACTGACTGATCTATTAACGCACAGCTGAAATCACTGGACGGATCGGGCTGAAATTTGGCATACAGATAGATGTAGATATGATGTAGGCATCCGCTAAGAAGGATAATGATTTTTGAAATGCATGGGTAAAATAGAGCTTTGAAATTTGTATGAAAATCAAACTAACGTGAGCGAAACTGCGGTATATCTAGTATATAGAAAAATATCGATCTGACACTGAGTATAACTACGAACCTCAACAATATTTAAAGATGGTACCTAGTATGCCCCCAGATTTAGTTATATGTTGATTCTGTATGTGACCGGTAGTTTCCGTAATATCTGTTAGATATCGATTTTTATATCTAACAGATAATATAAACTGTGAGTTACATGAATCTGAGTACAATTACATTAATAATTACTTACGTGACTGGTTATGTTGATTAATGAACAACATAATATGGTAATTCTATAACGCAGTCTGTGTAGTGCTTTATTTTAGTCAAGACATAGAATTATTTATATCATAATCCGGCAAACACGCGGTAGTATTCTGCGTCTTTGGTCAAGTGACGGATAACGAGGTCCTTGGTTCAATTCCTGGATCGGGCCATATAATTACACGGTATTGGTGTTACTAGCACAAAATATACTTACCTATAGTTAATAGTTTCCCATTGACAATAGCTATTCTGTTTAGAGATATCCAATAAAAAAATACAAACAACATTTATTATTATGTGAGAATCACGTCTTTAATATTTTATGGAAATAAGTTTATGATATTTTTTATAATCCAATAGAGTAATGGCTTTTTTAGCCAAAGTGTAAACATTTTATTTTAATTGTGAGATAAGCTTGCGCTTGACAACAATCATGCTGGATTAATCGTGGAGCGTTGTTTTGTAAATTAGGTTTATTGACATACATTTGAAACAGCTGACTGTTTGTTTGTAAATGCAGCGTACGGCGCCGTACACAGCGGGCATTGTCCATTGCCCTACGTGAACGACAACCCGACTCGATTCGGCACCATGCCACTGTATCAATCAGTAGTTGCGTCCCTCTACGTGGCCTACGTAGATATATGTTTGTCACTTTCTATGTAGTCGTATCACGTTGCATCGCTTTCGTCGCTCACCTAGCTAGAACAACCGCGGGTAACGCTATAGGGTCTCATGGGTCTGCCCGCGAAATTCAAATTTAATTTGGTTTTTCACAATTTGTAAACTAATACGACAAAGTAGGCTTATGGCATTCAAATTGCGCCCCTAGGAATATCATCTTCTCAGGTTTATATAAAAATCTTTACTTGAAAGTGCCCAGTTTAAGAAATTAGTCAAAATAATGACTAATTTGTGAGTAACTCACGTCAAACTCATTATTTTGACTAATTTCTTAAACTGTTTTAGATATTATTTTATATATACTTTTGCTAAGTTCTAATTGTTGTTTCAATGGAGCTCTGCAGTTCGTCGTGGGTTTTTTAAAATTTTTAATTTTATTACTTGTATATTGTAAAGTCCACAAAATTATTATCTTACTCATCTAAAATTTTGGTTTGCTGGTAAAAACTAGCCAAGTCAAATATTGAGCTTCAATTTGTACTGCGTTAACTGTTTTGTAAAAATATATAGATAAAGTTAATAAATTATAATTAAGTTAGATACTTATATAAAGTTTTTTTTGTCTAGATATTTCGCCAAATGAGATGTTTATAAAATCAAATAATATTCCAGGTACATAAATGGACTCTTAACCTATTTTAATAAAATCATAGATGTTTACTTTTGTCTTAATTAAATCACAGAGCTTTACAATTATCTATGCTCTATACCTACTATATGACTACTAATATTATAAATGCGCAAGTTTAGATGGATAGATGGATGTATGCATGTTTGTTACTCAATCAGGCGAACGGCTGAACAAATCTGGATAAAATTTGGCACAGAGATAGATTATAGTCTGGAATAACACATAGGCTACTTTTTATCCCGGAAAAATAAAGAGTTCCCGCGGGAACCAAAACCTCAATCCACGCGGATGAAGTCGCGGGTATCAGCTAGTTAATCTAAACTTAATAAACTGCGATCTGTCCCGTTTATATATGTTTCATGCTTCATTACTAACATTAATTGCAGGTGCGACAAAGGATGCAAATTCAGGTGAACAATCTCCAGGAAAATTTCGATCTCGTAGAGCTACGGCTTAGGACCCTCCAGAATCAGGTGACGTCACTGAAAAATAGCTACGCCATCATACTGTCCGACGAAGATGAGGATTTACAGAAATCCCCACGCCTAAAGGAATATTTGCAAGTGTGATAATAACATTACCTGTTGTCCTAGGTGAAGAAAACGACGCGATGCGATACAGCCGCATAGAAAATGATAAACTTATCTGCGCGACAACGTAGGCTGCGTGAAAGGTCAGCTAGTGCAGGTCGAGTGGCAGTTTTTTTACGAATTCGATCGCGTTGAAGTTAACTACCATCTATATGGAATTGATCGAGCGCCAGCTGCCAAGCATTTGACAATTCCATACAAATCGTAGCTAACGTTGACGCCATCGAATGGGAAGAAAATCTCCTGCTAGTATCTGTTTGATACTATCGTGGTGTATCGAATCGCGTTGTCGCGTTTGTCGCTCACGCAGGACAGTGCAATTATTAGTTGCTTGTATTGTAATTAAGGTTGTCAATACTCCTTGGAATTTCTTACATCCGAATAAATGACACGAAAGTTGTGAAAAGTTTTTTAAAATAATTTATTAAGATAAAAGATGTTTATTTGGTTGTTCGTATTCTAAATTAAAGTTGATAGGTCTGAATATTCGTTTTTGTTGGTCCTAATTTTATACAAATTGGCCATATAGGTAATTGATATAGATCAGCAGGCCGAGTGGGAGTTTTTTTACGTATTCGATCGCGACAAGTTTAACTACCATTTAGTCGTGTCTTCTCGCTCCACCGGTTTGCTTCGCCGGTGTGGTGAGGGCGTATTCCTATTCATCCCTGGTCCCACTGCATTATGATTGGAATACAATAAAAAAATATTTCGATACATTGTATCAATAGTTGAGTTTTAAGAAAAAAATAACAATAATTTAATCGTAATTAACGTTGTCGCGATCTACTGGGAAGAAAATCTTCCACTTGGCACTCTGACGTGTTTCTTTGTTTGCCATGATACTTTTTTGCTAGTTGAACCGATAAAGAAGTATGTGGCATTTAATGCAGGTTTTTAGTACGTACCTTTATTAAAATGATATGTTAACAACATGATCGAATTATTAATAAATTATATACTTGCAGACTATTGGTCTGATCCGCTTGAAACTTTTGGTTTCATTATTTTTTGTCTTACTTACATAATTATAGTCCTCCAAACTTGTCTGACCCAGTAACAGTGTCGCTAGTACATTAAGAAAAATAAAATAAAAACAAAAACGAAACATGCCTATAAATTAGTTCCATGTTTGGCCACTGGGCCAGATAATACAAAACATTTGACTATACAACATTTGGTATACAAACAGCTGTTTTTGGAAAATTATATTACTAAGCTGTTTGCCAAACTTTTGCAGTTCGAAACTCTTAACTTTGATAAAAACCCCAAACATAGATTTGCATTTTTTTTTTAAATCTCGTAGGAACGCCTGTTTCGATACTCATAGGTACGATGCGCGTAGACGATGTAAGCAATCTAGTTGAAATCAGTTGAAGAGTTAGGAAAGTTTACGCAAGAAAATACAGAGATAGAAACCTTGTCAGTAGGTATAAGTATGGACGTAGTAGACAGCTAAGAGACCAAAATCACGCGCTTTTTTTTTAAATCCCGGGCTTTGGACTAGAGGATCCATCGTCCAGACCACACTCGCATAATTCTTGATATTGCCAGATTCGCGTATGACGTTTGATAAAGAGTTTCTGATTTGACAAGTTGTCAAACACCCATTTTATACCAAATCATAGCCGGAGTCATTAGGCTTATTCTGATATTCTGTGCTAAGACGCTGGTTCGGAATAACTGCAAAGAACTCTGTTTTTAAATGTGATAGCAAAATTTAAAAATCGTGTAAAAATTTACAGCGTTTTAAATCCTACTAACTGTTTTTAAAAATATTACCTACTAGATGATGCCCGCCTGGATTATGGTTTTCTGATTCCGGTAGGAACTTTTGAATTTTCCAAAATACAACTATCCGTGTACCGAAATTCATCAAAATCGGTTTAACAGATATGCGCGTTAAGCGTATATAATATTTAGTATGACGTATATAATTATATGTTGACTGCCTCGTTGGTCTAGCGGTTAGCATAGTCGTGATCCCAATCACGAGGTTTCGGGTTCGATTCCCGGTCGGGCCTAAAAATTGTTAGGTACTTTCAGTTAAGAAATTCTCAGTGCAAGCCCGGAGTTGGAAGTTGGCGCTGACTCACCCCGCGTGTCTCGGAGAGCACGTTAAGCCGTTGGTCCCGGTTATTATCACTAACATGATAATAGTCGTTAAAGCCCACCAACCCGCATTGCAGCAGCGTGGTGGGTCTGAGCTCTAATTCCCTCTCTCCTATAAGAGAGAATGGCCTGAGCCCAGCAGTGAGACGTAAATGGGCTGTGGTGGATGGGGTGGTGGATATAATAATAGTATAGCATTTATAATATAAGTATAAATTATATTTGAGTATCCACCCAATTAAGTATGTAGAATGTAGATTATACGGTATTGGAATTAATGAAATGCTGTTGTAAGTACCGATACTGTCTTTGTTGCATTTTTTTATACGATTTTTATGGAAAAACTGGTTATTCGTGGTCAATGCAAATAGGACTAGGTAGGTATGTCTAACATATAACACCTACTTAATCACAATATGGTCATACTATTTGCACTTGCCCTAATAAGATGCAGGTGAGAGATACCTATCTAGATAAGGACAGGTCATAATTAAGATGCAACGGCTCTGTTTACATTCTCTCTCTCTATATATATATATATATATATATATTATATAAATTCTAATAGTGTGATTTTTACCGTCAGAAAAAAAATCCATATTTCTTTTTCAATTGATAGTGTCTTTCATGGAAATTTATTTTATTTTATCAACACCGCCTGTCGGTACTGTTTTTGGTGTTAAGTTGTTAACGCGATAGCACTACAGCCCATTACCGTCCCACAGCTGGGCACAGGCCTCCATGAGAGTGGATCCTCCATGAGGGTAATAAAGCTTAGACCCACCACGCTGCCCCAATGCGGGTAGGCGGGCTTTAACGACTATTATCATATTAGTGATACGTAATAACCGGGACTGACGCCTTGACGTGCTCTCTGAGGCACGGGGGCGAAACACCGCCAACCTCTTAACTCCGGCCTATAGTACTGAGATTTTCTAGTCAGAAAAAGCCAATACTTAATTATGGATACTCGTTTAAACATTTTTAACATGGAGTCTACAGTTCATATTACGCATCGTACGTCCCGTTGTCCTAGATGAGTGACGGAAGCGACGCCACGCGATGCGCAATGCGACGCCACAGAAAATGACAGATGTTGTCGTGCAGGTACGTCAGTTTGCTATGGCGTCGCGTCGCGTCGCTTGGCGTCGCTTCTGTTGCTCATCTAGGACAACGGGCTATGGACGCGACGTGATGTGACGCCATAGAAAATGACGTTACGTCTACGTTGTCGCGTAGATATATATGGGGTCATATCTCGTCGCATGGCGTCGCTTCTATCGCTCACCTAGACTTAGAAAACTGTTCAAATGTTGCACAGATGTTCCCTTTATAATGTAGACAAGAAGAACGGAACTTGATATTTTCATGGGAGTGAAGCCGCGGGTCCGGGCGGTGTCGCTAGTGTTTCATTAGGGCCGTCAAAGAGCTACTACTCTAAAGCTTTTAGACTAAAGGTAATTATAGAGACCCCGACATATCAATACGAGAAAACCATGTGAAATCTGTCAAACTGGTGGATTATGTACTAACATAATCCACCAGTTTGACAGAGCAATTTACATACCTATTGGTCTCACAATTAGGACCAAAACACACCACAGAAAAAACATTTTTGTTATTCTGACAAAACATCCTCACGCTCCCGATTTCATCATTCGGTATATAGGTAGGTATCTATCATAATTTTCACAAAAAAAAAGTTACACGTAGTTAATGTTGGCCTAAATACATACTAAAATTCTACATCAATGCCTAAATAAAACTATTTTGTCTAAATAAACTCCGTGTTCTCATTTCTCGTATAAACCATTTTACAGTGCAAACCAGGGTTTTAGCTGGAGCCGCGGCTCTTCTCGGTAGGAATGTCATTGTGGTTTATTCGAATGGACGTTTTGTCATGTCGGTAGTGCGTTTTTGCCCTTATTGAACCTGTTTATCAATCTGCCTCCAAGGCGTTACATTATTAGAATATTTTTCAATAATCCATCATAATGAGTATAGTTGAATGGAAACACCTATAGAGTTTTAACTTTGTGTAGGTAGAGGCGATCGATCATTTAGGTCGTCCTGAACTCCTGAACCCCTGACACAGTGGTAATCACTATGAAAATTTGATTGAGTGGTCCCGGATTCGATTGCCGGCAGGGTCAATTTGGGAATTTATAATTTCTGAATTTAGTAATAGTTTAATTTATTTCAACATATAATAAGTACAATGTAGACAAACGATGTTCCAAACACACCCTTATAGATCCGACCGCCAATAGCCGACAATAGAATAGAATAGAACAGAACAATATAATTTATTTTATTAGGTGACCCAACACATAGCAAACATAGATCACATAATATAGAAAGTAAGTACTTGAAACGTAACATAATTATAATAATTAATAATAATTAATCATATTAACACTTAAGAGGACGTTACCCCCGATGTCACTACAAGTTAGTCCTTGACTATGATCTCGCCTGATGGTAAGTGATGATGTATCATGTATGGAGTTTAAGATGGTAGCCGGTTAACCTGTTAGGAGTATAGCAGTTATGTTGATAAACCCACACCCCTAATCGGAACGCTAAATAGCTTGGTGGCCTATCTTTGACGGTAGGGTGGTAACTAGCTACTGCCGAAGCCTCCCACCCGGCCAGACGAGAGAAAATTCAGAAATTATTAATTCCCAAATTGATCCTCAGGGGATGGAATCTAGGACGACCTCCCATACGTTAAGGAAACAGCGCTCAAAACTGCGCCAGGGAGGTGTTTTAGCGCTAGGGCTCGCACCCCAACTCCTCGGCGATGCCTAGCGCTCGCCCACCCAGCCGGTGTCGGTGCAGTAGCACGTTTCTGTACAATATTTGTCTAATTTAAGTATTTGTTGTTAAATTTCAGGATAAAACTGAAATTATACATTAAATAACAATATAATATTTTTATTTTTTCCTTTAAATTGTTGACATGCAACCCTAGCAGAATAGGTATACATTTTCGACGTTCTTAGGAAACTTCCCCTCTGGTTGGATATATACTCGTGTAGCCAGCAGCCAGCGGTCAGCAGGGCCTGCGCTGCATAACAATAGTAATACAAATAAGTCGCAGTAAGTTAGAAACAGACGCCGCGGATTGTGAAAGCCCAGAAGAACTGTGTCCAGCCGTGGACCTTTATTAGTGGAAGACGACGGCGTACGCCAGTCAATATTCTATACTAATATAATAAATGCGAAAGTTGGGATGGATGTATGGATGGATGTTTGTTACTCAATCACGCCAGAACGGCTGAACAGATCTGGATGAAATTTGGCACAGAGATACATTATAGTCTGGAATAGCATATAGCTTCTTTTATCCCGGTAAATTAAGGAGTTCCCGCGGGCACCAAAAAACCTCAATCCACGCGGACGAAGTCGCTGGCATCAACTAGTACAATACAATATCACCGCACACACTTGACATTAATAATTAATTAATATAACGTCACCTGCGCCCTTGCCTCACTAAGGCCAAACCTTCCGCTTGCGACTTCATGTCTATAGTAGAATTTTTTAATTGCACAATATTTTCAAACGTTTCAAATACCAGATTTTTATGAAAAACTTGCTGATGCCCACGACTTCGTCCGCGCGTCGTATCTAACTAATTTTTAACTTTAACTAACCGTTTAAACCTTCCCTGGGTTACGACAAACATTTCAAAACCAAAATCAGCTAAATCGGCCCAGCCGTTCTCGAGTTTTAGCGAAACAAACGAATAGCAATTTATGTATATCTACGATTTATATATATATATACATAGATAAATAATGCTGGGGACAAAAAAGATGGATAATTATACAGACAGTAGTCACGAGTAATAGAAACGTGTCAATAAATTGTGAGTCGACGGCTCAATCTAAAAAAAATAGAGAAGCGGAAACTGATTCATTCACTCATTCGCCTGACACAACTTAAAATTTTGGGTATAGGTAAAGCGCAGAAACGTGTACCTGAGTTATGTACAACATACGTCTGCATTTATTTATTTTAAGAGGCCATAACGAAACCAAAATGAGAAGGGTTAATCGTGCATGTCAGTGGTGCAAATAGAATCACGGGATTTTATTCAATGTGCCTACTGAGCATTGCAATAAAGCAATGTAGCCTGTAGGCCTCGAAGAGTCGCTAAGCTTAAGCTTCGTCTATTCCTAGAGGTATATAAAATGATTATTAAATGATTTATTTATTTCACGTAGAACAACTTGTGCCACTTAGTTATGAAGTAGTCATCTTAGACTACATCATTATTAACATTTAGTGACGAAATGTGCGTAACACGGGGAACTGCACAAGGATCCGTTCTAGGGCCCTTGCATTTCATAACCTACGTAAACGACCTTGCAAATATAATAAAAAATTGCGAGATGTTTCGATTCGCTGATGACACATGCATTATATCCGCACACCATGATATTCACGTAGCTTTGAAACTACTCCAAACCGATTTTGACTCGCTAATAAAATGGTCACATGACGTTGGCCTACCTATAATTAATGTTGATAAAACCAAAACAATGTACATTAATTCGAGCCATAATAGACACAACGGTGATATAAATTTGATAGCACATAGCCACCAATGTTTACATGAAAACGGACAGTATACAATACATCACAATAAGAATTACAACTGCACATTTGTGGAATCAGTAACAAGTCAACGCTACCTAGGATTAATTATTGATGACCGCCTTCAGTGGAAAGACCACATAAATTACGTATGTGACAAATTACGTGCCCTTCTGGCAAAATTAACACTGGTTAAGAATAAGACGCCTTTCTCGACATTATTAATGATGTATAATGCACTAGGTGAATCGATAATATCATATGGATTGAGCAGCTATGGGCTCACATATAAAACACATATCAATCAGATATACCAGCTCCAGTTGCGACATCTAAAAACTATTGTACCAAAAAAAATTAAAGAACAACACAGTAACGATTATATCACTTATTATTTCAATATTGTAAAGTAATGCGCATAGATGTCAAAATCAACTATTTAATACTAGTTGAAAATTACCTAAACTCAAAACTGCAAGTAAAGGTTAATTATAGTAAAAAACTAAGAAGTCCTAAAAACCCAAGACTACGTCATATACCTAAATTTGTGAATAATTAAGGTAAAAGAACACTCAAAGTTATCGTTCCAACCCTAATGAACAACCTTCCTAAAATTCTAAAAGAAAACATGAACGAAAAAAATTTCAAACACAAACTTAAAAAAATTTTTTTTTTAGCAACCTGTATAGTTAATAGATATCACTCACAAACTGCAACCTGAAACCGGTTTCGCTGGCAGCGATGCGATGTTAGTGAGCGGCAAGCGCTGAGTTAAACTTTTTGTAGATTACCCACTTTATTTTTAAGTTAGTTGTTTATTTATTTAGCTATAATTATTATTTTATGTCTAACCTACTCGTATATTAACACGGTGCACAGTAAAACCGACTGTGGTTTTTGTGGCACTGCTTGCAACACAACTTCATGTAAATTTTATAAGATTAATATTAATAAAATAAAATAAATAAATAAATTACCTGCAGAGCGACCGCGTATCTTTTGCATCAATCATTGATACATCGCAATCACCTCTGATTGGCTGACTTTATGGTATTCTTGCTGCGTCAATGGATTTCGTCCAATAGTGGAAGAGTGTTAACCATGGAACTAATAAGTACTACGTCGTACTACTTATTAGTTTCATGGTGTTAACCAATCAGAGGTGATTGCGATGTATCAATGATTGATGCAGAAGATACGCGGTCGCGTGGCTGGTGAGATCGTAGTCATAAGGACTTGTAGTGGAATAAAAAAAAGTAAGCTGTAAAGTGTTTTTTTTTTATCCACTACAAGCTAGCCCTTGACTGCGATCATACCTTATGGTAAGTGATGATATAAGTAGTTTGAAGTCCGACTATTTCAAAATACATACTCAGTGTACCTATAACTATTAGCTTCTTTGTTTTCGTTTTTTCATTCGTTACAGGAACTTTATTATTACTACGCCACTAGACGGTTCTAATTGCTTTTAATTATATAAGGAAGTACCTTGCGGCCTGTGAATGTGGGTTTACATTATATTTGTTTCACAAATAATATACATTATAACGAACAAAATTCAATGTCACGTTTATAAACATGCATTGATTGGCACGGTTCACCTCGGAGAATATAATGGATTTAATATTAATTGTTGTGCTCCAGTTCACAGGATCTCATCCATAAGATCCGATTTTGGTGCCGAGCGGAAGGGTAGTGTCCGACCAAAACTAGTTTTTACGAAACCGAAACCGCATTTTGCATAATAGTAAGGTCATGTTTTTGTAGGGAAAATAAAACTATCTATACTATATACTTTCTATCCCACTACAGCCCATTAACGTCCCACTGCTGGGCACAGGCCTCCACTCTCATAGGAGGGAGGGAATTAGATCTTGGACCTCGTCGGCCGCAGTCGAACATGCTAAATACTATGAATAGAGTAACGAGACGGTTGATACAATCTATACTTCTATACCAATATTATAAATGCGAAAGTTTAGATGGATGGGTGTTTCTTACTCAATCACGCCTGAAAGAATCGGGATGTAATTTAGCACAGAGATAGATTATAGTCTGGTATAGCACATAGGCTACTTTTATTTCGGAAAATTAAAGAGTTTCCTCGGGAACCAAAAAGCCCCATTCCACGCGGATGAAGTCGCGGGCATCAGCTAATTTATCGTAATCAGTTTTAATTTTTAATTTTGAAATTGCAACTTCGCCATCACCGTCTCAACGAAAACACTACAAAGGTCTCCTGCATGGATTTCCACTGGCCTTGTGCTGCTTGTTTCCAGTGGCTCAGAGCTACTCGCTTGAGATCGTCCGTCCTGCACCTATAGTGGGGGGGTGGTTCAACGCTGCGCTTATTGCCAAGGCCTGGAGATCGCAATGATCCACGTCAGGATGCCACCTTCCAGATATAAGGTACTTACCTTAAGGGACGAAATTGTATCATAATCGATTGATTGGGTTAACGTCAGTCTATACCCAATCAGGTCACAGGGTGACACATTTTTACATTTATAATAGGACCATTAATTCCTAATCGAAGCTATAGACGCTTTTTTGAATACATAGTTTTAAAATAATTCTGAGTTTTCTCGGATCTGGCCTATTGGGAGGCTTCGGCCGTGGCTTTTTTTAGCGATTTATGGGTTTTTTATGGGTTTAATATAGCTGCCATACCCCGAACGGGTTGGCCCGCTACCATCTAAGACTGCATTATCATTTAACAACAGGTGAGATTGCAGTCAAGGGATAACTTGTAGAGGCATACAAATAGATCAGATTGGAACAGACTTTATGAACTGTCCTTTAACAGATTAAGCCAGTACAGTTACTGTACATTTTTACAATAAGATTGAACGAGATCTGTCTCCCTGGGGGGGGCGTCAAATCTTATTATAGGAACGAGACTCCCCGATGGTAGATCCGCGATTGATTTTACCTTCTACAATATTGCGTTTCGTTTTAAATTGCTTTTAAATAAGAATATCTTTTAATGTAGGTACCTTCAAATCAAGAATAAGCATCTTCTAGGCAAGCGGGCTCGACCTTAGGCTGCATCACATCTTGCAAGCAGGTTTGATTGCAGTCGAGCGCTAGCCTATATTAAAAAAAATACAACCTCCCTAGTATAGTGGTGAGCGCTGTTGAGCGGAAGGTCCCAGATTTGATTCCATGTAGGGTCAAGTTAGGAAATTTACAATTTCTGAATTTATTTTCGTCTGTCTGTTGGGAGTCTTCGGCCACCCTGACGGTAAAGACGTGCCGCCAAGCGATTTATTTCCGTACTCAATAGTTGCATATTCGTAATACCTATACTTAAGGAACTCAAGATTTTAATACAAAATCGACACTATGGAGTTCCATAAGTAATTAATAAAATACTCAGTCCGGCAATTAGCATTTGGGTATAGAAGGCGATGAGGTGTATATGTCACCGTAAGATTGCAAAAACCGTTAGATTGTAATCTAACTAGCGAAATTGTAAACTGTCGACAGATTACAATTTAACGCATTATTTTATGTCGAACCCTAACCTAACCTACAAGAAAGAGACAAGTAAACGTAAATACAATGAATATTTAAAAAATTGACACTCAGAACATTGAACGGTTCACAATCTGTCGGCAGTTTACAATTTCGCTAGTTAGATTAGAATCTAACGGTTTTTGCAATCCTACGGTATCATATTATTATGCATTGATGTATCATTTTAGTACCTACTTACCTATCATACACAACATCACCATTTACCAGTACCACCACGCAGTCAAGAGCTAACTTGTCTAAACTAATATTAGGTAGGTATGAAGAGGAAAAATTTGATTGTTTGTTTGTTATGGAAAAACTACTAAAACCGAATTTAAAAATTCTTTAACCTATATGGAAAGCTACTTTATCAGTGAGTAACACAGACTATATTTTATTTTCAAATCCTTACGAAATTTGCAATACCTAATGTGAATGATCTCGGAAAAAATGGTCTCACCTGAGAACTTCCGTTACACGAAAACAATGGATAGAGGAATTGTTCCAATCAAACCATTGAAATAGAAGTACTAAAATTCTACATCAATGAATCAAACAGTTATAAAAAAAGTCCGCAATAGCATTTAAATATCTATCTTTTAAAGGTTGACTCACAATAAACATTTTTATGATTTTAGGAAATGACCAGAGACTGCCCTCCGATTCGGGACAATGTGCAGGATTTTCGTTTTTACAGTAAGTTTTAAAAATTAAAAACGAAATTACTATGGATTTATTGTTCCGAATAAGGTCAAGGTTAAAATGTCTAATAAAACAATACGTCTATTGCCTTAATCTTGAGCATCCGCTTTCCGCTTTAAGCATTACTCCATTTTGACGTTCCATTTTATCCATGACTAATAAAACTCTTGTAACCCTACATAAATAACATTTAAGTACCTTTGTCACTGAATTACGAGTGATTTATTTTTGATTAATTATATAATATAGTAATGAAAAGGAAATGTACATTTTGTTTATAATTATTTTTATTTCTTGACAAGCCTCAATGAAAGAACATAGTATTTTGAAAATAGCCACTGCGTTTAAAGGAACGCCCTTTGACTTTGCATCTGTCTGCCATCTTTGGTCGAATAGTTGAACTCGCTCACCAAAACGTCTAGCGCCATCTAGTGTGGGAAAGTAATTATTTGGTGAAACTTTTTTTTTTTTTTTTCTCAGTTTTCAGAGCCTTCAGACTCCTGAAAGATTTTTACTTGAAAACTATATAATATAACAATTACAATAATAAAGAAATCATTGCTGCACATTGATTTTTGATATCTAGACAAGCTCCCATAGTTCCACTGGTCATGTCTATTTGCGAAGGTGTTACCCGACTGCGGAACGCACAGGGTTCATCAGTCTATATATTAGGTATTCTTGCACCAGTTTATGCCGAGTATATCATTAGAGTGCCACCGTGGAAGCCGAATTTGAGAAAAAACAAAATGGCGCCCTCTAGAAGCCATAATGTAATAAATTAAAAAATTAAAGTCGATGGACTATGGCAAGTGGGGTATCGATGAATAGGTTTTGCAAAATCGTTTTAGGTTTCTTTGACCATTTTTCTGTTTGAATGATCATTTGGGATTTACGAGGTTTCAAAGGTTGTATTCCTTTGTGGCGCACTACAGACAAAACTACAGACACTAGATTTATTACCAACATAGTATCAATCCTCATCAAAATAAATTAGGACCAAAATTGCTCTTTACACCCTTTAATGTCAAATATGTTATGAGATATCATTGAACTAATAAAGTAACGTGCAACAGAAAATGACTTGATCGAAGGACAAACCAACAAACCAATATACCAAAAAACAAACACACTTTCGCATTTATAATATTAGTATGATTAAGCTTCTTTTCCTTCCTTTCCTTGGTTTTTTAGCGACTTGACCAATAAAACCTTGAAAATATGTGTAGCCAAGTTACACAAATAAATCCTACGTTACAGGCAATAATATTCTATATGTACAGGTGAACACCGCATTGCAGCGAGTGGCCGTGGGGGAATAATGCGGCATTAAATCAAAGGACTTACGGCCTCCAGTCGCCTCGATGATCCTATATAATATGTTTGCATTATGTGCTACCTTATAACATTTACTGACGATGAAGCCACAGTCTTATTATGCGGTTGCATAAACTACCTCAAGCTCTTGGTTACGGCATTTGTCTTCGAGCTTCTTTACTGAGGATTCCGTACCAGATGATACTGCTGCAGATAACATTTCTATAGCAAAGTTCGTTATCTACCCTTTCAAGGTACTTAAACTCTGGTTCAGACTTCAGATTGTTCATATATGTATATAATACATGAAATTAAGTCCACATATCAGAGGCAAACATAATATGGCATCGAAATATTATGGAAATACCCATGTAAACAGTAAATTATGTTGATGGCTTGTTGTCAATTTTTCTCTTGGTCGCAATTTTTATAATTAATTTTGTTTCCTTCAAATGCCACCTAATCAAGTAAATTGTTGTTATCTGTTGAGTTTTGTTCTCTATCTTATATGTATTTTCGACCTCTTCGAGTTGTAAAACACTTTATTGGAAATTTTGAATTCTGATATCTCTCGAACAAATTACTTAATCGATTTTGTTCCAATTTACAGCTTTCGATGCAGTTTTATAAACTTAAAAAGATAAATGTTTATTCAAAAACTGGTCCGACAAGAATTTCGAAGTTATGTAAAAAAAAACACCTTTTTGAAATTTTACGACAACGATATCTCCCGAGTCCCGAACGAATCAACCGATTTTAATGCAGTTTGCGGCAATTGACGTTGTTTTGTAAGTTAAAGAAAACACCATTCATGATTTTTTAAATCTCTGAATGTTTCAAATAAAACTCACTAAAAATAGCATGGAAATAAAAACAATTCAAATAAAAATGTATTCAATTCAATTCAAATCATTTATTCAATATAGGTACACTTATTGTCGTTAAAAATTACTTACTTAAAAACATGATGGTGATAATCGGTAACGGTATCCTACGAGGGTTCCAAACGCGCCCTGGTCTGAGAAGAGCCCACAACTCAGCGAGTTTTTTTTTTTTAATTATCACCATCTCACAAATCATCTTAACTAAGGAACTATCTGGTTCCAGGCGGCGCAAGACCGAGGCGTGTGGAAATCCATGCAAGAGGCCTATGTCCAGCAGTGGACGTCTATCGGTTGATGATGATGAAGGAACTATCAGAGACATTAGAGCAAATTATTGCCAAGCTTCCTTGTCCATTAAGTAGTCCTTTACATGGTAACAAGATTTTTCAATGAGTTTACTTTTTACATTAACTTTGAACTTATTCAGAGACATCTTCAACATGTCTTCTGGGAGCTTATTGTAGAAGCGGGCACTGTTTCCAACAAATGAATTGCTAGTTTTACTAAGCCTAGAAACAGGCATTACAAGTTTATTTTTATTTCTAGTATTGACATTATGACAAATACTTTTCTTCTTGAATTTATCAATGTGCTTATTATGCACGTATACTAAATTTTCAAATCTTAATTGGTTGTGCACTGTCATAATATTGATTTCTTTAAATTTATCTCTTAGTTACTGTCTTGGTCCCATAATATTATATGTACAATTGTACATACATATATGGCTCGAAAAACCCTCTTCTGCAACACAAAAACAGAATTAATATCAGCAGCATTACCCCATAATAATACCTATACCATATTATGACTTAATGCTGTGAAATAGGTACTAAAAAAATTCTACATCAATGTGTGAAAGTAACTAAAATAAACTAATCTCACCGTTCTATTTCTTTTAATATTTTTATAATTATAATTATAATTATAAAAATATTATAATATAAATATTATTATATAAATTATATAAATATAAATAATTATAATTATAAAAATATTAAAAGAACGGAACTCTTGGCAACGGAAAGTATAGTGTGGGGACGTAGAGAGTGAGAGATAGAGAAAGAGTGAAAGGGAAAAAGAGGCACTGAGTGGGGAGTAACTACTTTTAGCAGCTGCACGTATTAAACTTTATCGACGATTTTTGTTACTTCGGTTTGTGACATAATACAGATGTTATGTACTTTAGACTAGTCAACAAATGCTTTGTGGATCAAACTTTTGTCTCCGCCTCCGAAAAATATGAACGAGGTGTCATTGGAATAGCGTGTAGATGATTTTCTGACAAAATTCAAGACTCGCTTGCAAAAATTGCAAAAGTTAAACACCTCGTTCATATTTTTCGGAGGCGGAGAAAATAAATAGTTTGACCCAAAAAGTACTTGTTTACTAGACCCTACTTTTGTTTATGAAATAATAATGAATTGATTTATTTTTTTGTGAATATGTCGAGTTACGCAAAGTTGTTAGGTATTTATTTAAAAAACATACAATTTTATATTTAAATAATAACATTGCTAAAGTATTAACTGAAATGCTGTATTTAGTTAGATGGATAATAAATTATAATCAATTCTTGCCTTTGAGCACTGAAGGCTAAAACCGAACAAACGATTAGAAAATGGAAAATACTTTTGTTCTAAATTATGTTCCATTGAAGTAAAGGTTCTCAATAAAGGTTCTCTCTGAAACAAAGAAAGACAAAATAAAATTATTATATAATCGCAGGCGAAACCCAGGGGAAAAGCTAGTCTAAATTATTGACCGAGCGAAGCGAAGGTCTCTGAGTCTACTTGAGTGAATTTGCACTGGTCCGTCCGTCCGTCCGTCTGTCCGTCTGTCCGTCTGTCCGTCTGTCCGTCTGTCCGTCTGTCCGTCTGTCCGTCTGTCAGAGCCTTATAACTTCTGAATTACTGAACGTAATTACTTCAAATTTGAATTTATAATATGTAAACCTACGGCCGATTATGGCTTAAAAAGTTATAAAAATCTTTATTTCAGGGGGGCTCTCATAGAAGCGAAGAAATAATAAATGCGAAGTAAAATATTTTTATAGCGTTTCATAGGGTTGCGGTATATTATTTTAAAGATAATTAGGAATAGAGCCCAAAAATATATTTTTTTTTTAATTTTTCCCCTAAAATTGACGAAATGGGGGGCTTTCAAACTGGAGATTTTCTAACGTCCAAAGTTGACCTCAAAACTCTAAATTTTCTGAAAGGCTGAGCCTGAAACTTGACCAATTATTTGAATTATATCCTGTACTTGAACAACAAATACTAAAATTAGATAAATATTATAAGGAACGAAATTATTTTATTTTTAATGAGCTTCAGTATTTTTAACAGAACTTCACAATGATGTCCATAGATCGGCGCCGCGAGGTCTCAGTTCGGCGGGAACCACTAGTTATTGCTTCTCGCATATTTTAATTTTTAAACGCGGAAATAATTAAACCACAATAATTGCTTTTGTGGACTCTGCGCTTAAAGCTACTTCTGACACTGTATTCTATTTTCATACAGAAAAATAAATTTTTTTGCACAAGCTTGCGCTTAACGACAATCATGCTTAGTTAGCAAAGCAATGACGAGGTCTAAGTTTGGCCGCGCTTGCCTAGAAGATGCCTGTTCACTCTTGCCTTGAGAAAATAGCTACCTTCTTACCAACTTGAATCGGCTAGGCTTGTCTTTGCTTACTTCCACAGTGTTATGTCGTACAGCATTTTATTGTGGGGCAGAGCAGCTGATATCCAATCAATTTTTATATTGCAGAAAAGAGCCATTCGTTCTATTTATAAACTCGGATCACGTGTATCATCACTTCGTGAAAAATTTGAAGAGATTGGTGTTCTTACGGTGCCTTCACAATACATATACATATATTATAGTCTTTGTTAGGCAGAACATTAATCTTTATAAGCAAATAGGTTATACTCACAATCGATATACTAGAAACCGCCATAAGCTAGTAACAGCGTCGTATCCTGTGCGCAAGGTGCAGAAATCCTTTGTGGGGTCGAGTGTACGCTTTTATAACATGGTTCTCAAAGAGTTTCTGGATTTGCCATTACGTAAATTTAAAGAATGTGTTAAACAGCATTTGTTAAGTCGAGGTTTTTACACTATCGATGATTTTCTGAATGACAAAATTGCATGGAAGTAACCGGCTTCGTATCCAGTGACCAGTCAGTAACTTGTAACTTACACTATACTTGTAACATAATGTACCTATGTGTTGTATTGTTTTCTTATTGTAACCTTTTTATTTTTTGAGAAAAGAGCAGCTGCTGAGTTTCTTGCCGGCTCTTCTCAGTAGAAGAAGTTTTCCGAACCAGTGGTAGAGAGTCTTAACGTATCATAAGTGGCACAAGTTGTCTTACATGAAATAAATAAATCATTTATCATTCATCAATATAATTTGCGACGGAACTGCAATAATTAAGCTATCTAATGTCATGCAAAGTAAATATATTCACTCAGTCTGTTTTCCGAACCGTCGGTAGAGTCAAAACGAGACATATCATAAGATACACCTGTATGTATTTGTATACCTGTATGTCATAGTTATGAAATTAACAAAATTCAAGGTACGCTAATCTATACTAATATTAGTATAGATAAAATACATATAGACATATACATAGAAATACATTTATACAGAGTTAAAATACATATGTAATATAAATGCCAAAGTTTGGATGAATGGATGGACTAATGTTTGTTACCCCATCAAGGCAGAACGGTAGAACGGATCTGGATGAAATTTGGCACAAAGATAGATTATAGTCTGGAAAACACATAGGCTACTTTTTAACCCGGAAAATTAAAGAGTTCCCGCGGGAAAGTCGCGGGCATCAGCTAGTCTAATATCTAATCTCCTAAGATCTTCATGATGAACTCCGAAAATCAAGCCACCAATCACCATATTGCATGTTCACTTCATGTAATTTATCTGATATATTTACATGATGAGATCTGTTTTAATAATTGCTTTTGGTACGGCGCAGGTACAGGAAGCGTTGTTTTATGTATTCAAAGAAAAAACTAATATAAACAACACCTCTAATATTAGCTCTAAGTATATTTCTGTTAATAAGAAATCGTATATTTTAACTCTTTTACTTCCTTCTGAATATTAAAATCGAATTCAGTAATTTCTTGCAGGCCAACTTATGCGTTTAATTATTAAGATGATATATTTGTGAATGTTACTGTAACACAGGTGTCCTAGTACAGCGACCAATCTCCTACCCATCAAGCACTTAAAATTGTAATACATAAATTTAATATTGTAGTTTGTAAGTACAAATTATCAGCATCTAGGTATTTTAATTTAAGATGTTTTCGTCACAGTTCGTTGATCGCTGAGTGGATCTTGTTCCTATATATATTCTTGTAGTATCATAAACATGTTATTATTATTATTATTAGTTGAATTTAATTTGTAAATCAAGACTATATTAGATACCGATTCAGAAAACAAGTTTACCGAGTCAGTGGTAAAGTAAGAGACTCATTGCGGTAATTCTTATGAACTCTAAATTAAACTAAATTGACAGGACTGGGTCTGAAATAAACCAACATCATAGCAAAGAACACATTCGACCGGTCTAAAGTATAGATTAACCGATACTTGAGAATGTGTTCTTAGCTGATGTCGGCTTATTAAATCGGGCCTTTAGATCATTAATATTGCAGGAGCAATATGAAAGGGATAAAAATAAAATTAGGTGTAATTTTAGCAATGTTTAGAGATTGTAAAAAGAAGTTCTTGCCGGCTCTTCTCAGTAGAATCTCTTTCTGAACCGGTGGTAGAATCCTAGCATTCATGAGTGACACAAGTTGTCCTTCATGAAATGAAACATTTCATTTCGGGAGGTTACTGTCATCATAAAGCAGTATTATTTTAAACTTGTATACACTCTTTGTTGAGAATTATAATCCTTATTTTAGAGACGTCAAATTTGAAAATAATACTGATTTAGGTCTATGACACGTAGCCCCTGAATTAGCTACAATAATTGACCTAAAAAGGGTACCTAACTATGCCTAAATTTGTCGACAAAGAAATAAAACAACATGCTGCACTCAAACACATATATTTTCTGTTTGATTTTTTTAACTTTTTGGTGCTCCATTTTTTTTAAAATTTGTGTTCTCATTATTTAAATTATAAATTAATACTAACATAATAGTTTAAGGTCCCGTGAACGCGTACAGCCTCCGTAAATGGGCAATCGGGAGCTCCACGCGGTTTTCGAGGCCCGGGCAAAGAGCTCGGCACAATAAATAATAAGGTACAAAAGGAATTCAACGAAGTACCATCCGATGGTTTCCGTACACTCACACACGCTCTACACGACAACAGTCTTACATCTATGATATCACTAGCTATACAAGGACGGCAACGCCGCGTGCACTGATCTGTCGTATAGCCTTATTTTCCTTAGAAAAGGTAAACAAATCGCTAAACCTTCTTAGCGAAGCATAAGCAACGCGCTTTGCCTGGCGTTTTAGTAGTTCTTGAGTGAGGTACATTAGTATCACGATTTTTTAAATCGACTACAAAATACTTGACTCACAGTAAATAATCAATCTAAGATAGTAGCAGGCTATGTTAGGGGTATGGCAGTTATATAAAACCCATTTCCCTAATCGGTTTCCAAAGCGCGTATTTAATACGTATCAGCGAGAAGGTATTAGTTTACCTATTTCTAGTTAAGGAAAATCAGACTTTATTGGTTGTAGGTGGTTGTGTCGGTTCACTCGAAGTGCGACCCCCTCAGCTTGTTGACGGCGTTGGTCAGATGTAGCATCTCTGTGTTCAGTTGCCAGATTAGGGTGTCGAGTTTTTCCACTGAATCGAGGACTTCTACGCGCTCCGTGTGGGGGTTAAAACGGACCTCGAACGGTCGCGACATGGTGGACACCCAGCGTCTATTGGAAAACAAATAATTTATTCAATTAGGTAGGGATAGGGCACTTTCTGAAAATACATTTAACCTGTGCTTATCGAATAATATCATAAAATCGATTATAAGTCCTGTAGACCTGTATGCGGCTGGAATTGGGACCTGCCGTTATAATCTGAAAACTATCGTTATGTGTCGAGATAGCTCGATGATTTGCAAAACTGAAGTGGAAATGGTTGGGGGATATAGTTTGAGAACCGATAGGTGATGGCTTTCCAAGATTTTGTATGGTGGACTCTAGCCACCATAAAAAATCTTGGGAGAGCGTCTCGCATCTCGCAGCGTTGGCAGACCCCGCATTAAGTGGACGGACGGGATTAAGCGAGTTGCAGAGAGCCACCTGTATCCAAGAGCGCTGCGTGTGGAAGTCCCTACAGGTCCAGGAGACTAGCTGTGGGCTTTGATCAGTTGATGACGCTAGCTGATAAATGGTAAGGGCTCTCTAAGCTCATCAACGGTGATCACAGAGTTCCTTGCAGAGTATTGTCAAAACAAGACAACACAAGAGAAAGTGTCCTTCAGTTTATGTTAGATAATTACCTGAATTTGTCTTTGGCATCTTCGAAGCTTTCAGCCACGTAATAAATAGGCTGGTACTCCTGATCCTGGTATGGTTGTAGAGACGTGGAGGCAGGCTCGAAGGGTCTGAGCTCGGGTTTGTCGCTGAGGGCGTGCAGGAGCTCCCCGATTGAAGAGAGGAGGGCGGCGCCGTAGGCTTTCAGCTGTTGGTTCTCTTTGCACAGCCCGAATTCAACCGTGAACCAGTACACCTGAACAGAGAGGAAATAGTTCATGTTATATCCACCATTGGAGCAACCCGCAACCCGCATTGGAGCAGCGTGATGGCTATAAGCTCTAACTTCCTCTCTAACTCAAACTCACTCAAAACTTCTTTCAAGTAGACTTTGACACGTGCTTTTGAATCGCCGAGTGAATCTACCACTGGTTCAGAATGGCATTCCTACCGAGAAAAACCAGCAAGAAACTCGGTGGTAGGCGCTTGCCTTGAAGAGGCCTATTCACTCTTGATATAAAGATACCAATATTATAAGTGGAGGGAAAGAAGTATGTATTTAGTTGTTTGGAAACTTACAGTAGACAGTTTCTCGATTTCCGAATCCGAGGCGCCGAGTGAAGCAAGCCCGATTTCCTGTGAGAACTGGGCAAAGCCTAAATCAGCCAGGAGGGGAATGTGTCCAAGGAGCTCGTGGATGCAGTCACTGAAATAACAGTATCGGTTAATCATCATCACCAGCTTCACCACGATCTTAACCTATCACTGGACACGGAGTTCCAAATTCAAATTCATCATTCATTAATCATCTTTATTATTATTCTTTAAACCCATTGCCGGCACTCTATTGAGCACCAATCTCCAGGTTTGGCACACAGCACTTCACGCTGGCCAGCCCTATTCTCCAGCTTAGCGGCTATAAATTGGCTATTTGACAGTTTTCGGAAAAATACTTAAAAATGTACGTAGGTTCATTTTATACCTCTTACAATTAACTTTTTCTCAAAAAAAGCGTTATTTATTAGAAAAAAATACATTTTTAATACATTAATTTTAAATTCGCGCGAAAACAGCCGGTCACGTGACATTTGCTAGCTGTGACGTCACAGCTCAGCTCAAAATAAAACAAAGTTAACTATACGACGCTCCAAGTTTCATTTAATTTTAAGTGGAAAGTTTACAGCTTTTTTAATGCAATTGTGGAAATTACAAGCTACAAGACGTGTGTAGAAATACAATAAATAATAAGTAATTAATATCCTGACAAATTGTATAAACACATTCCTATATTCTATATTACCTATGTCATAATTTAAACGTCGAAAGCAGTGGTTAGAGTTAATCTGCCGAGAGCCGGAATTTAAATCGGATAAATATCTGCGGTATTACTTTGTGAAGACCACTTTGATGTTCGTGTTATGAAGAAATCAACTTAAAACTCTGATCTAGCAAAAATGAATTAACCTTACCTGACATTTTCTTCATAAAACATGACATAAAATTAAAATAAATTATATTTCTGTCACTTTACAGCAGCACTTTCTTAGGTCTTAAACACGAGACCTAAGTACTATTACTTACTTTGTTTATTTCGGTACTTACATGGAAGTTATAATACATTACGAAATTCGGCAGTGCAAAAGTTTACACGCAAATAAATTTGCAACCATAAATGAATCGACTTTAGGCAGATTTGTACTATCAGCTGTAAAGCATATATAATCCCATTTCATTTAACCGCTCACAATCACAAATCGAAGTATATTACTGTTAATTTTCTCAACAATACGCAAACGTTAGTACACACGAAGTTTTTTTTTTTGAAATGTGACGTCACACGGGGCTCTATCATGACCGCCCGCGTTTTGCTTCTTGTAATCCACAGATAAAAAATCTCAAATTTGTTTTGCAAAAATAAAATATTTACAATTTATTTTAATGCAAAATACATATTGTATAATTATTGTTAACCCACAAGCTACCAAATCTAACATATTTCATATTTTATAGTTACAGCTGTCAAGTAGCCAATTGTGAATACATTGAAGGTTTGCTATGAAATAAAAATTCATTGCAAACCTTCAGTGGATAATATGGCAATGGCTTTCATTTTGTGATAGCCACTGAGTTAGCGCAAAGGGGGGGGGGGGGGGGGGGACGGACGACGACGACGACGACTCTAAACCACAATATACCATAGAATTGCATTACTCATTACTAGTGCAGGTCATGGTCATTCATATGACCTATAATAATCTATACTATCATCTTAAATCTATTATAATACGCTAATCTATTATAATATAATGTGTACATGGAAATAAATAAATTCCGTATCTTTAGTTAAATTCCTTGATAAACTACATCGTAAATAGAGCCTCAATGTCAAGCAACTAAAAGAGAACGATTAATTCAATGAAAGTAGCCTTTGACGTGGAAACCTTGTCGCAGTGGAGCTAACTAAATTATAAGTGAGCCTTAACGATATTACGATTCCATCACGGTACCCCGCTTGCGAACATCAAAGCTGTTATACCTTGTAATAATAGAATAATTCCCAGTTTTAACCATGTCATAGGCAGCTACAAACAAGCACTTTCATGTCATACTTTAAATATTTATAAAGTCAAATATTCAATAACTTGGTAAATAATAAAATAAAGTGTGTACGTAATTGTTAAAAACCAAGATTTGAAATAAAGCATTATTCCTTAAGGTTATTGTTCGTGAATGCGTGGCAGATACATTTAAAACCAGCAGCTGTAAAAAGGTTTGTTAAAGGAACAAAGAACTATAAGCGCTTGATTTTATGTTATTAAAATGTTCTAAATTCAAGAGTAATAAGGAAACGGCAGTAAAGATAATATAAAAATAATGTGATAATACTGGACATATTTATCACTTCGCGGATTCAAGACAAAATTACATTAAGACCGTTTTAAAGTGCAGTAATAAAAACAATGCTTAGTTTTAAAAATTTAACTATTGATATTGAAATTCAGCTCAATTTAAAATTAAGTTGTAAAGCACATTCATTCTTTTAGAACAAAATGCACATTGCAATTGATATAGGTACTGAAATAATTGAAATAATCATCCGCCTAACCAAACAATACTTAAAACAAGCGTTGGACGCCTGTTTATTTTCAACAAGTTATTTCCCATACCTAAACTGCCAAAACCTCATGGCATAGAATACTGACTATAACTAAGACCTTGTCGAAGTATTCTAGAGGCCTATTCTATGGCCACAATGTATCTATAACCTCCGTAACTAATTTTTTAACTAACTTCTTCCATGACGCGGACTCTTCCTGAGACATAATATATATGAGGCATACAAGTTAAAAAAATACTTACGGTTCAGGCGTGTGGAA
Source organism: Erebia aethiops (assembly GCA_923060345.2). Taxonomy (NCBI): domain Eukaryota; kingdom Metazoa; phylum Arthropoda; class Insecta; order Lepidoptera; family Nymphalidae; genus Erebia; species Erebia aethiops. The sequence continues at coordinate 18,990,523 of OV281079.1, read as the reverse complement.
GGGTGAGTTGTTGTGGCGCACGTACTGTGTTGACTGAAAGACACGGAAGGCCAGGGAAGCGAGGAAGTCGCGGGCTGTCAGGAGGCCGGCAGCTGGGCGAAGGGTGAAGCCGGTGTGCTTGCGGAGGAAGTTGCTCACGTCTTCCAACTGAGGGATGCGGTGAGGCACGAATATATCAGCCGCCTGGAGCTTGCCGAAGGCTGCCTTGTACTCTTTGCAGGCGTGCTTAGGCATCAGTTCCAATACGGTGTTGAACACTCGCTGCCAGGTCGCGTTTTCGGTTTCGGAGTAGGTGATGGACGGGATCTGGTCACCGTATTTGTAAGCGAATGCGATCTCCGCGATCTCCTTCCTGCGCTCTCTGTATTGCTTGTCAGCGAATCCAGGATGGTTCATATCGAGCTCGGGCTCGTACTTGGTCATCAGATGGTTGCAGCTGTCGAGGTCGGAGGCGTGGCGCGGGAACCACGGGGTTTTGTTGGAAATGTTGTCGGAGAGGAGATTGACGCCAGCGAAGGTGGTCGATTGACGGAGGGATCTGATTAGCTGGAGCAAATTGCTGCGGGTCATGCTCACTTTCACTAAAGCGTCAAATTGAATGCCGGTGACTTGGGATGGGCGCGTTTCCAGGTGCTCGACACATCCCTTGTAGTTGTCGATGGTTTTGAGGATGCGAGCGAGGGATCCCATGCCTTCGCGCATACGAAGAAGCAAAGCGGCCTTTTGGATCGCCTGTTCGGCCTCGGGGCTCTCGCTTGCAGCGTTTTGTAAAATTACTTCCTCTTCAGTGAGAGTATAATCTGCGGGGAAAATAATTCATTAGGAGTTACAAGATACATAGTGCGAACTGTGAATGGGAATAATACATTTTCCGTGAAAAATGTGTTCCAGCTAAATACCTGGTTTTAATAATATAATTATACGATTGCCTTGTGTAATAGGGATGTTGCATGTCAAAAATAAACAATTTCTTAGATATTATTAAACAGAGGGTCCTTGTGGTCCTATTAATCCTTGTCCTCTGTTAGTTTTATGTACGATGACCATTGAAATAGAAATAGGTACTAAAATTCTACATCAATGATCAAGACAGACGTTATCACAGACATGTCTGACCCGGCGACAGCGTCGCTAGTAAACATTAATATAATAAGTCTATGCTAGTAAATATTAAAATTAAATAAAAACAAAAACTAAACAGTCATAAAAATTAGTTCTAATTTTGGTCACCGGGTCAGTGTTTGTACATTTTGACATATTTTGACAATAGGTAATTAAAAGGCATTTAATTTATTGGGTACCAAAGTTCTAGCGATCTGTTCTACAAAGTATTTAGATTGCTTTCATTAGCTATGGTTCATCTCGAATATGTTTTTTCAATTAAGTATTATTAAGTACAAAAAAATACAAACCTTCATCTGATTTGGAACCGTCTGTAGATTCTGCGTCTGTTTTGAAAAGTGAAAGAGAAATTAAATAAAAATAAAAACAAACAAAAACGAACTCAGTAAAATAAAAAATAAGCATAATATAAACAAAATATAAAATTAAATGCATTAAACCGAATCGTTAAGAGTTATTACCATTTTTGTTCTCGTCCTGTTGGCCATCTTCAAATTTCTCGCCTTCGCCAATCAGAGCGGCGTCTTGGATAAAATCGGATTCCAAGCCTGAGTCTATTTCCAAACAAAAAATAAAAAAAACTCATAAACAAAACCAAAAAACACAATAAAGATGCTTCGTTATATTATGTGATAATGAGGTGGGCATAGTTATATATTTTATCTTGACCACCTCTTATAAAATAATAGAGACGAACTTAAAAGAAGGATACAAAAATATTTTTTTTTAAAATTAATAAATAATAGTTGATGAAAATAAGATTGGCACATACCATTGGCACGGGCACGAGCCTCCTCAAGTACACTTTGTTTGGTCTGTTTTACAACCAGCGTTTCGAAGCGGGCGTCATCTACGAGGGATCGACGGCGGGATGGATAGCCGTTCTATAACAATACAAAAAGCAGTATTAGAGAAAATTCAAAATCATAAGAGTCGCTTGCACCATCGATGATTGGGTTAATCGTTAAATTTGACTACATAAAAATACCACTTTGGGTTGCGAAAGCCCACTTTTTTCCATAATTTGACTTATAACCTTATTTTTAGATGTACTGACTTGTGCCACTTCAGTATACTAGTTTTTTGTAATGAAATTGACTTTACGGCGTAAATATACTTACGGCGTACTATTTATTTTGTGCGGAATTCCGCTCGTATACGAAACGTATATGGAGTTATAGCGAAAGAGAAGCGTGGAAAGGGTTATGAATAACTTGATTGCGTTTCGACCTCGGAAATCTTTTTAAAAAACGAAGTTAAAAAAAACTTTAAAAAAGCGAAGGTACTAATAAAATCAAAATAAGAATTCTGGCGGTATTAAAATAATGATCATTATAACTAATTTAATTAAAGAAGGAAGTTAACCCACTTCGATTATATAATATCTTTATATCTATTTGATAGTAATTATTTTAAGTTTATTGTTCCTTAAAAGCTTATCTCTAGATTTGAAATATAGTTGTTTTTCCTTTCCATAAAAAAGGAGACAACTCTAAATAAAAAGGTTTGATCTTCTAAATCCTTATGAATATAGAGGTCGGTCGTAAGCATTATATTTCATGTGAGAGCAGGAATTGCTTTTACGAAGTTCCTAAGCTTATTTCCTGAGCGTGGTCGGGTGTAAAGTGCCGCCATTACCCCCCATCCCAACTTCCCCCGGATCTAGGGAAGGAATCGCACAAAGGCTGGCAGTTTCTGGACCACTGAGTCTCGATGGAACCAATTATGAGCGAACTTTTGAACTGCGAGACGCGAGTGTTAAAAGCATTTCACGACTTTGTAGTGGAATGGAAATCGTAGCTGAGAAAGTTAATTATTTCTAAGTGACTATTACTGACACTTACGTTTGAGTAATAACCTATAGCAAGTAGTAATAGTTAGTATTCCGTTAGTATAGTGGATAGTGCAGTTATGCTTATTATTTTCGGATATATTTTTCTTTTCTTTAAATCGAAACGGTTACAATATTTTTAAAAAAAGCGTGGCTGACTACGGCCAAACCTTTCTCATTCGGTACGATCAACCAGTACTTATTATGTTATTAATCATATTTTATGTCTTCTTATTATTTTTAATTAGATAATAAAATAAACAAAAGCGATAATATTATCACAGTGATAATATTATCAGACATTCAATTCAATTCAATTCAAACAACATAGAAATAGCTTTTCAATCTTTAAACTTGCATAATGGAGTAGGTATCTACATAGATTACGTAATGATCATAAAAAAATGTTTTACGATGTTTACAGTAAGTAATGTTATAATTTCGGCTCTCAAAAGTAATAGCTTTAAATTTTTTATATAATGAACAATATTGACGGAAATTAACATAATTTTCGGTAATCATATTAAGTTAAATAACTAAATATCGCTTACATGAAGTTATATAATTCGATAATAAAATTATTAAAGGCAATATCGTTGAAAATGCGATACGTAACAAAACAGCTAATGTTATTATTTATCTATAATTTAAAAATATTACTTAAAAAATAATCGCATGGCCTAAATATATTTTCTTTCTGAGAGGAGACCTACCGCCTTATTATGTAAAAATTATTGCTAAATTATAAAAATCGCAATCACCACTGATTAATTAACATTTTTTCGCTATTCGTCAAAATCCATTATCGCAGAAAGTAAACCATAAATTCAGGCAATCATAACAATGGAGACTGTATCAATGATTGATACAGGTTTTATATACAGCTACCGACACAAAAAAAGGATGCTGTGTGGCTACCAAAGACGAATGGAGATGACATAAAGATTTGAATTGCATTTTAAATGCCCAATACCCCTTGCAATTTGGACGAAACAATGCCTAGCAAGCTAGCACTACATATCATAAAAATAAAGAAAGTAATTTCTTTTTATTCATAGGTATAGTTGACAACCTGAGTGACATAGGCTACTTCTATCCCGGAAAATTTTGGAGCTCCCGTAGGAATTAAAAAGAACATCCACGCGGATGCGGATGAAGTCGCGGGGCTATAAAAGGAAAAGGTGACTGACTGACTGAATGATCTATGAACACACAGCTCAAACCACAGGCGTAGAGATAGCCATTATAACGTTAACATCAGCTAATAAAGGATTTTTGAAAATTCAACCACTAAGAGGGTAAAAATATAGCGGTATGAAATTTGTATGAAAATCGAACCTAACGTGAGCGAAGCCGGCAGGCCCATGTTTACAACCGATTTTGATGAAATTTGGTACTCAAAAAGATAGGCTGTTTTACAAACAAAAACAACCTAAGCTTGATTCCGGAAAATTATGGAGAATTAGAATTTGGATTAGAATAAACTTAATCCACGTGGATGAAGTCACGGACACCATTAGCTGATGTCCATAAAGTAGGTAAAACGTGCTGAGGTAAGTGTATACTGTAGAGTGGTTATTTTCGTATGAGGGGACGTTAAGTGCGACCTGTTGAAACGTATGTCGGGTCATGATAATTGTTAAACCGTGTACTGAGGCTCACGCGAAAGGTCAAATAGCTATCGAAAAAGCAATTAGTGATCAATTTTGATTAATTCTCCACGGCTGGTTGGGTTTTGAAGTTGACACTTTATTGTCACACGGAGATTATTATAAATAAGATGTCTATCGGTTTGTAAATTGTAAGTTATAGAAACTTTTAATAAATCGCAGAAACGCTCTTAGCAAAACGCGTATAAGCGACGCCCTTCGCTTGGCGCTTTAGAGGTTTTTGAGTTAGGTTATTCCCTCGTATCACTATTTCATTGAAAGGGCGCTCTAAAAACGTCCTATACGCCGTGACTATTGCGTCTCTTACAAGTTTCAGCGAGAAGCTCTACCTACTTGTTTACTTCTTTTCTAGTAACGGAAAAACAGGTTATTATTTAAGTTTATGTATCAAGTCATCAATGATACAAGTGTAATCATCACGGAGGTAGTTAAAATTGATAAAAAGTTTCACGTGTTTTTGTTAATTGCTGCAATAAAAAAAACGTTTCGAAGGATGTTTGGAGGATAGACCGTTTAATTTAATCCCATCTTTTTTCCTGTAACTCATTTGTGATTGTCTTGGCAATTGTCTTAGTTTGTATCGACCTCGGCGTATTGTAATTACAGTTATATTTTTTCCTTGTATAGGTTCGGATATTACATTGTAACTTGTATAATCGCCTCTTTAGAGGCTAAGGTTGTTATGAGTACCCTCCATGGTCGCTTTAAGTCAAGCGTGAGAGCATACTATTTCAATCAACATTTACGCGCGCGACATAATCAAGAACGAAATGTACGATGTTTGAATAACGTGAAACAACGTTTTGTATTACGATTATGGTTGGCTAACCAATACATATTTTTAAGCTAATTAACGGGCTAATTCAATTAATTTTATATGAAAACTACACGTGTAGTATATTTTATAATGTAATATATAATTTAATAACCTTAATATTTCAATGTGCATTTTTGGTGTTTAATTTAATTACATATGTGACAGAATATAATATTCCAATTAGTACAAGAATATAACGATTGACTAAAATTTTTTTTTTAGTTTTATTTTGGAAACGCTAAAGAGATTTTCTCCAAGTTTTTTAAAATGATGCTTATTAATTGAAAATGTCAGAAATATTAAATGAAGTTTAATTGTACAGAGTATAGTTTTTCTATATTTTATTTTATGAAATTTATTAACGCATCCGTAAGACATCACGCCCACATCTTGAGTAAGGATATAAGCTACTTTTTATCCCGGAAAATTTATATCATGGGATTTCTCAAAAATCTAAATTAACGCAGACGAAGTTTTAACAGCCATCAGGGGCCCAATTATTTAAGAAAATTTGTCAACCCTAACTTGTATTGGGTAAAAAAAAAACGTATTACTCGAACTGTATAAGGAAATCATGTATAGGTACTAAAATTCTACTTCAATGGAAATCATACATGCTTTTTGACGTGCAGGAAACGATTTCCTTACACAATCGGGGGACAGATTAGATAAGGAGAATTCAATCATGCCTCAATCGCGGTCAAGACCAACCTGTCATCGGCAAAACCTACGTCATCATACTACATGTTCTGTTAGGTACAGTCACTGTCGCAGTTGTCTGAAAATGTTAAGCACTTTAAGATTCAAAGTTGCATGTACGCAATTGTGTCAGATTCTTGACATGTATCGGTCGCTGCAGTCAGTAGCTGCTAGAAAATATAGGTAGTCACCTTTACAAATGCACTTGTAAAAACAATTTTTTGCAAGTGCTTTTATTAATAAAACTCATTTTATAACTACAAGTAAAAAACATTAATACTCCCTTTGTTAAAATCGATGCTTGAAAACGTATAGACATTTCAGACCGCGACTGTACCTACCTAGTAATATTATGCTAATTTATTGGACACCGGATGAATAATTAAGTTAATACATATTATAAGGTGTAAATTGCCAATTTGGAAATTATCTTCCAATGACGTCATGTGAATTTTGATGACGTAGGGGTAAAACTTAAAGATTATTAATTCTTAAGTTTACTTAAAAACAACAACACCGTGTATTATTTAAATTTCAAATTAAACAATAGTTTTTAAATAACTATAGTTTAAATATGTTACGATTACATAACGCGTATAAAATACGTACTCGTTGATGACAATAAGACATTAAGATAAGTACAAATGTGACGCAAATGAAGTGATTTAATGTTTAAGACGCGTTTTATGTGTTACAGGTAATATTGTTACATATGAAATGTGCACGATACTTTCAGATATTCCCCTACTATATCTTTGACTGGTAATTGTAAGTAAAATCTATCAAATCATTACGATCATAATGATTTTGATGGGTTGAAAGTTGAAACATTGAAAGATAATTGGGTTGATATTATGAAAATGATGAGCAGGAAACTCGTCTAAATAATACATAATAGCTTGATGATTCCCGTGTTCCTATATGTCGTTGGGTCATTAAGCCACGTCGAGGATAGGATAGATGTGGCAGCACCCTATTCAGGTGCAAAGCTGATACTGGTGACTGAGCGGGCGTGGAGACCTAGCAATTTCCAGTAGAGTGGCTGCGCAAATGTGTGTCAAGGATTACCTACTAATCACACCTTTTGTTGCATAGCCCCTGAAACTGGGCAAGGTAACACGGTGCTTGACGGATGACGTAACTGTACACTTCTTTTACTAGATGACGGCCGGGTCTTCTTGCGAAGGTGTTTTGATTTCCGATTTCCGTTGACAATTAAGAAAAAAAATATCTCAAAATGCCCCTGCCTGAGTATGAATCTGAGAATGGATCATGCAGAAGGACGTGGAAACCCACCGCATTATTATCCCAAGACAACTTCCTTTATTTGATTAATGTAAAGGGGTCACGATCCTTAGTAATGAAGAATACGACGCAAAGACAATATGAACCCGGGACCTCATACTTATAGATAGACACCACTGGGCCAGGGAGGTTTTGAAATAGTACATTACAAAACGCCCATCGTTATTATAAACTAAGCGAATGAATTATTCAATTTTTTTCAAAGGAAAACTTGCGCGGGCATCAGCTATTTTATAATAAGTAGTTGTTCTCAATTCGAAAGCAGCTTTATGTTTAAAAGTAGAGCTGTTTTAAAAGGACAGCCGGTACAGGAATTGAATCTAGGCACAGAATCAGATTGTTTACGCCAAAACCAAGAAGAGAATGTAAAACAGTACGAGCTGGTCAAACAGAAATATCCTTTCGTGTAAACATACCTATTTCACTACAAGTTTTTGCCCCTATACTCACGTAAATCTTTTATTTTCCGGGCTAATAAGGAGCCTAAGTCACTTTCATAGTTTTTACCTATAAAATAGTAAACTAAATAAATATTAACTATACGATATCTCAGACCTTTTCAACGTGGATATCGATTTTTTAGGCAAGGGATTTTAAGCGAGGTTTTTAGAGAGGGATATAAAGTACCAATGGGTCACAAATGAATTCTTTTTCACATAATATAGAGATAAAAGTAATCCACCCACTGACTCATTAACGCGATATTTATAAAATAACTCTATTATTTATAATATGATAAACATATTACTTAAAGTTTCGTCGCCTGAGGAATTACTGTTGGGGTCCACTAGCCTCCTTGTTTAGACTATCAGCCCAAACCCCTTGAACTAGAAAGTTGCAATTTGCACTGAGGTTGTCATTTATAATGTAGACAAGGATTAAGGTCGCTAGTAAATAATACGCTGCAATTATGTTTATTAACTCTTAATATGGCAATTTCTGTTCGACCAAAGTTGTCGTTAAGATCAAAGATCTGTAATTCTATACTTATTCTGTATATATGTACAGTGTCCTTCCTAAATCTAGGTTGCAATCGCTGTCATTAATTCTTTTGTGATTTATTGTCTCTGAGAATCTGCGATCTGGAATACTGCTCAGGGTCAGTTTTAATTAATTGTTATTGATAATAAATCACTATAATTATTGTTCCGCTTTTGTTCAAAACGGATGTTTATTTGGAATTGTTACGCTTTAATAATTCAAAATAAAAATGTATTTTAAATGCGGTATATAATATTTACGGATACAGTGATTCTCGGAGAAAGGTGCAATTCTGTAGTTCCACACTTTTCTTCTAGTTGAAGTTAGCTTCTAGTTGAATATCGAATATATATATTTCTTAATAACAAGGAATTTAGGTATAATGTACATACCATCTCCAGGGGGTTCATAATATTATTATAATTATTATTTAACTAATATATAATGGCATTTTTGTGACTAGATAGTAGAGGAAGTGTCGCCGTAGTTTATACTTTAAGGAATCGAAGTTAAGAGCTACTGATAACATAAGTATAAAAAGCCACCCGTACAAAACCAGGTCTAGTATAAAGCTGATTAAATAAAAAGTTCCGCGAGTTAAAAATTTGAATTGTCTCGGTATTGTTGATTGCGGAAACGCCAGACAAGCTAAAGGTTCGACTAACTGGAGCGGGCAACACCGAAATCCGGTTGTATAGCCTTGGTCCTCCAGTGGCCACTTCACCTCTCCAATCCGTCGTTTAATTAAGCCCGACTATGAAGTATCCGACCTGCCATTGCCACCCTCTCTTAGGGCATTCACATACTCGATACTTTTAGCATCAGTGACAAGCGATTTTTCAATTTTTACCCTATTCTCCTTTACTAGTGCAGGTAGAAATTACACCATAGATACGAAATTATACTTCACCACTACCACTACAGCCCATTAACGTCCAGTTAGCAAGCTAATTATTCTATGATACCGGATATGCATGTAATTCGTCATTTAATACGTCTTATAGGAAATTTATGTAATTCTGAACCAGTGGTTGATTCAATTATATTGCAAGATAACTTAGGATCACGAATGAAGCGTTATGCAACCGTTGCGCGTTAATATTTTCACCTAATGATAGACAACATTTCCGTTTATGTCAGTTGGAAAAACAGACATTTGTTTACGCTCAATAGCCAATATATCAGTTATTTTCAGCTCAAATTATTATGCCTACAAATTTTTGCCATGCAATCTATGATTTCGGAATAAAATGGAACATTATTCTTTAGTGTCTATAAACGAATTTCCAATACCAATGTCCAGACTTAAAGGTAGATAGATATACTATATATCTACAACACAAATAAGAAAAATATATAAACCAATTAGAAATTGAATAATTATGTTAACGAATATGTCTATCTAGGCCAAATCATATCACCAAATGATCAAACTAACATAGAAGTGGACAGACGGGTCTGTAACACGTGGAAAAGATTTTGGCCTCTTAAGGATATAATGAAAAACCGAGACATCCCAATGACTGCCAAGAGTAAACTACACGATACTTGTATATTGCCATGTATGACTTATGGATGCCAAAAGTGGGCTTTGACAAAAAGAAATATGGAAAAATAGAAACATGCCAACACGGAATAGAAAGAAGTATGTTGCACATTAAGATAGACAGCGATTAGTCACGATTAGAGCTAAAACTAAAATATATGATGTGAAAAGAAAAATTTGAGAACAGAAATGGCGATGGGCCGGTCACAAGGGAAAACGAAAAAGAGGACGGCAACATCTCAGATGGGTAGATGATATCAAGTCTGTAGCAGGGACTACATGGCAGAGACAGCAAGAGAAAGCAATGGAAGGGAATGGAGGAGGCCTAACTCAGAAGACACACTAAGGATTAAGAACGGACACCGACGGGTGCTAATAATATAATAGAAATTTAGTAACAAAAATGTAAACCTCAGTAAATAAAGGCTTTATTTATTTATTTATTTATTTTTAGATATAGTACAGTTATGCCGATTCGAATTGGCTGCAAGCGACTAATATATACATATTGGTGATCGCTAATGCTAAAAGTATCGAATATGTAGCAGCCCTAACGCAAGTGCATGATCCTTTTACGACTTTTGTAATTTCGCACCACATCGAAAAATATTGAATGTACTCGTATGTTCTGTTTAGAATCCTATAATGTATGTAAACTTGATCAATAAAAAAAATAACGAGAAAGGTGTTAGGAATTAGACGATGACATTATTGTGATGCGTTTCACCTACACGGGTTTTTACTTTTGCGCGGGTTTTCCTGTGGTGCATTCACTTCATAGGATATTAACATATTATTTTGAACTCGTTGGGTGTTTATGTTTTCAATATTATGATAAGTCATGTTGCTCTATTAGCAGTAGTTGGTTGATTGATAAATTATTATTTCCTTTTTGAATTAAACTTACAAGTGATACTAAAGTTATAATAAACACAACAGCGTAATGCACGCGGATGTTGATGACATAAAAAGTCAATGTCGCCAAATTAGACAAATCGTTATTTATGTAATCTACGTGCAAAGATTACAGCAAATGACCATAATTCCTGCGGACACGCACGATTGCATCCAGCTAACATCTCAGAAGTGTTTATGTTAATTTAACCGCGACGTACAACCTTGTTTGGTCAAGGGCAAGCTTCGAAACTGTTACGATCAGCGCGTTTAATTCGCGCGTATATATAAATAATCAGAAAAAAGTAATAGGTGTATTCGCGGTTATTTAAGTTGTTTTTGATGCGGGCTATAATCACCGTGTCAACAACAAGTTTTAATGATCTTTACTTGATTACGGCCGGTGGGCGTCTAACCTTAATGTTTCAAGGAAATAAAGCCATTCAGCAACCAATTATAAAATTAACGTTAGTTAGAACACGTCAGCCACAGACCTGGTTTTTCGCAAAGCACATGCATTACGTATCAATAAACAGAAATACATCGCAATGCGTTACTCTAAGGTACCTAGTTCAGATCTCTTTGTTGTAAACAACAAAAAATCTTTCTGAACAAAATAAGCACCGAACAAAAAGTACTTTTTGCACTTTTTACTCGTGCAGATGGGAATGGACCGGTTGAATTGGAAATATGTTATATTTACAAAACGGGTATCGGAACCTACTAAGGAATATAATTAGTGTTTAAATAAAAAGAGTTAGTCTCAATATAATTCGCAAGAAAACTTCGCACACGCTAAAATTATTTACAAAGTGGCCATTACGGTGATTATAGTCTGCATTCTACTGGTAATTGTACCTACAATGAAGTAACTACTGGGACATCTTGAATATTGACAATGGCGATTAATCCCGCAGATAATAATTAGGATTGTAATTTTATTGCAAACGGAATATTAATTTTATCGACACCTTGTAATGTTTTCTGAGCAAACAAACCTGCTCAGTGGGAAAACTTCTAACCAGGTAGTTCACCTAGTTGTAATGGAAATTTTGACTCAAAAACAATAGCCTATTTATTTTGTTTACGGGGAAAAATTGTTACGCAGCGCTTACATCATGGCTGTAACGTGGGAAAGTGGATTGCCCAGAGATCTTACGAGACGTTTCGAATTAAGTTAACATGACACGAAATTTTAATTTTTTAATTGTAAGACGGCGTTTCCAGTGAAAATTGTATTATTATCGCGTCTTCGCTTTCACACGATTTCTTCGTTCTCCCTTTAATGCCGTGCGTTTTTATGTGTTGCTTAAATAATATTTTAATGTAAAAGTTCATAGGTAGGTGCGTATACGATAATTGTTCTGCAACGTTGGGGTAGGTCGAATAGCGAACTGTAGTTTGATTGTTTTACTTCTAAGTGATTCTAAGCTTCCATTGTTACGTGTGCAAGGCCGATGAATGATTTGACATGTAACAAGTAGTTAAGGCAATAATGACTGAAGATGATTGCTATTGCGTTTGCGAAGGTCTGATCGTTAATAAGATTATTATAGAGACCCTAAGTGTCCCTAGTACGTTGCCCTCCTTTGTAAGAAATGTAAAAAGTGGGTTGCAATAATATTTAATTTACCTACTCAGGTTTTTTACTCGTATAGTATGAAAAAAATTTTGTTTACATTCCAAAATATGTGAGTCATTTTAGCTCGATACAAAGATAACGGGTTTTTTAATAGTAAAGCGGCGATTTTTTGTTATATTTTTACTTTTAGCGGTGCATGATAAAGTAGTGGAAAATAAGTAAGTGAGTCTGTTTTAACAACAATGTTTGTTTACGGATATACAGTAAGAATTATCCAAGTTCACGCGCGTCTAATTACTGTTTAATCAGACCATTGTCTAGTGTGCTAACTGCTAACCTACATGATGATGAAGAAATGAATGAATGTATGCGAACCAAAAATTCAATACTTTAATTTTGGAGCGGAATTCCGGTGACTAGTTTTAACTTATTTTATTATGTGAAATTGGAACATTGTTAGTTTTCATGCAAGCAATTTAATTTTCATAATATTAATCTAATGACTGGATCAGTGGCTCTATTTTCTCTAAGAAAATCGTAATCATTCGAGAGCTTAAAATGTTTCGAACTCTACTTGTATTTGGAGCTCATACATGCTTTTTGAAATGCACGCATCTTTGAACTCCTTAAACAGTTCGAATCATCCGTTGGACAAACGATTTTTTTACACAATCGGGGGTTAGATTTTTGAAAAACTTTTATAAGTTTATGCAAACACTGACAACACAAATAAAAATCCAGAACTACGTGTGGAACTGATCCAAAATGAGTGCAACTGATCCAAAACTACTGGTGACAAATCCAAAACTATGGGAGCAAAGCGGTGATGGTGGTGAGGTGATGATGGGTTCTCACCTCGATGCTGTAGGATTTCTTGATTGCGAACATCTCGCGGTTCTTCTGCGCTGCGGCGACGGCCATTGCTTTAACACACCACTTGATAGTTGGAGCCTGAACGTGGGTTCACTGCGCGCTTGGTTAGCTAGCGTTACGTCTGCGAGAGCTTGATGTCTCGACCACGGGCTGTAGCCTGTCTGTCTACGACTCGAGCTGTCGTATTACGGTGGCTAACTGAACTTTGGATTGCAAACAGACCAATGTATGATGGCCGTTCGCAAGAACAGTTTAAATAGTGTTAGGCGCGCCTCCCACCCCGCCACCTTTCGTGGCGCATGCGTCACTGCCGACCCGCGAGAGCGCGGCTCCTGCCTTATCCTACACAGCCTCCGACCTCCTGGACCACCTGGGAAATTTTGTATTTACAGTAATAATTAAATAATAAATAAATAAATAAATAAAATCTTTATTTGGGATTTCAAATAACACAAAAAACAAAGAAAATTACAAGATCCAGAAAAAACTTGCAGACCAAACACAGAATGATACTATAAACACTAATCTATGTCATGTCATAGGAAATCCCAAAAAGGGCAATGAACTCAGAGTAATGCTGATATGGTGTAGATGCACCATATCAGCGCTACTTTTCAGTCGACCCCTAGAACTTCGACCTAGTTATTAGTATCTAAAATGGATATCCGTACTAATGAAATCAGGTCGTTGCCTCGTTCCAGTTTAGAAGATATTTTTGATTTTTAGCTTTTAATTTAGTTTCATAGTTTTTATTTAAAGTATAAAATTAGTCGTATGTTACTTCAAAAGTATTCAAAAATTGTTTGTTGGCATGTCCTTCAATCACGTCACAATAGATATTGACGTGATTTTTTGCATGCCTACTTTTTCCCGGATCCCGGAAAATCAAAGATCTCCCACGGGATTCAAAAATAGCGATTTCCACTCCGACGAAGTCGTGGGTGTCATCTAGTGGCTAATTTAGGTATATTTGACTGAACTTTAGTGTTTCTGACCAAGACAGCGTCGTAGTATATACATGAAAAATAAAATAAAAACAAAAACTAAACAGGCATAAAAATTAGTTAAAATTTTGGCCACCGGTTCAGATAAGTAGGTGGATCTGTATCATGTGTAAACAAAAAAACTCTGCCAAGAGACGGTTTGAATTTTTGTTTCTAAAATTAAATTAAATCTCACCGAATAGTATAAATAGAAGTAAAATAAACCTCTGAAAAATATTTTATTTATTAATTTATATAGGTACTAGTAGGTAGGTTTATATTAATCCTATATCCTAATAAAATATAGGAATAATCACACTAATATTATACATATATAATAAATGCGAAAGTGTGTTTGTTTGTTGGTTTGTCCTTCAATCACGCCGCAACGGAGCAACGGATCGACGTGATTTTTGGCATGGGTTTTGGCATAGTTGAGGACCTGGAGAGTGACATAGGTGTTATCCCGGATAATTAAGGAGTTCCCGCGGAAATAAAAAAAAACTTAAACCACGCGGACGTAGTCGCGGGCATCAGCTAGTATTACAGAAATAAAGGCATGTAGCTTTAGAAAGCTTGAAAAAATAATAGACAAGATCTTAGATAAAAACTGATCTCAATGAGATGAAAAAAATCCATCAATAAAATTCATCAACATATTTTTGCCATCTTCATATAGGCCTTTTTGCGTCACCAAGCCGCCACCTCAGCCTTCCTCATCCAGGCACTTTCCCTGTTCAAAGTATCATTTCGATAATATTACGATTTATGAGACAGATTTATAGGTAAACATAACATTTTCGCATTCCACCCTGAAGAAGTCAAGCTTCTATGCCATAGTGAAAGGTGGTTTGATATTGGAAAAGTCCGATCTTCAAACATTTTATGTTATACTTATTACGGATGTGGCCTATATCAAAATATCAAAAATAAATTATTTCTAACCGATTATTAAATAGAGGGTCTTCCAAAAGACTTAAAATTCACATCCTCGGTTAGTTTTAAGTTTGATAATCATTTTAAAATATAGATTAAAGAAAAAAAGTGCGTTGAAATTTGATGACGTCACTATTGTAAATTTCATACAACTTGCATACTAGAAGCGCGTTTTTAAGTTTCTTAAAGAGATGCTGATTTGATTGAGTTGTCATCATCCCTATTAGCACGATGGGTTCACGTACTTTCTGCTTGGGTTAAGAGGAAGTCACACTTTTGTGTCACATTGTATAATTAAAAACTGGAATATTCAAGGGCTCGATCTTCAAAAATTTAATGTTTTGACTAGCATACTTCCTGCCTCGTCTAATGACGGTCACATTTTTGAATATTGATAAAACTTCTTGAGGATATAATTTCCACTTCCCTTGACAGCTGACCTCAAAAAAAACTCCTTAGCTAATTTAAAAAAATACAAGTTTTCCTAGTGACTGTTTATAATTTCACAAAATATAATGGTTTGAAATATACGTAACATATTATACCTACCAGCATATAAGTTTGGGTATTCCGCGGGGTGACGAAGCCAGCGTTCTGAGCACATTGCCTCGCAACTCAGCTGATATTTTTATATTCAGTTTTGATTTATGTGTTATTTTATTAATCTACAGATATAAAATTTATGAGACTGTAGATTTAATTTCATATATGTAGTGTTTATATATAATTTTGTATTTTATTTGAAGGAATGTGCTTATACAATCTTTCGCGCATTTTTTTCTATAAATTGAATAAAATCGTATTGTATAACATTACCTACCAAGGCCAACGATGAAGCCTTTGGTCCATTTTTTGCCAAAGTAAATATTATATGTACTTATCTAACAATGAAGGTTAAAGAGGTTTGAACTATAACTATATAAATTTATATTACACATTATAACGATTATTATATAAAACACAATATTTGATAAGGTAAATAAAATAAGATTTATGAATAGTATATTATATCCTTTTATTAGACATTTAATTATAATTATTATAACAATGCCATACTATAAGTAGCTATGCGTAGATATCTATTATTTTATTTAAATAAAACTAGCTAATAAGCTCCGGCTTACGTACGGACAGTCTTTACTAAGGTTTTTTTTTTTTTTACAAAACTTTAATAATATAAATTCTATATAATATATAATAATCCATACCCATACTTAATATTATAAACGCAAAAATGTGTTTGCCTGTCTGTTACGCTTCACGGCCGCACTTTTCTAAAACTTTTCACTTCTTTTTCGTGAAATTTGTGACAGGGAGAGGTTGTTTCCCGAGAAAGGACGTAGGCTACCCTTTTTATTCCGAAAAATTAAGGAGTTCGCCTGGTGGGAGGCTTCGGCCGTGGCTAGTTACCACCCTACCGGCAAAGACGTGACGCCAAGCGATTTAGCGTTCCGGTACGATGCCGTGTAGAAACCGAAGGGGTATGGGTTTAATATAACTGCCATGGCCCTTACAGGTTAGCCCGCTACCATCTTAGACTGCATCATCACTTACCATCAGGTGAGATCGTAGTCAAGGGCTAGCTTGTAGTGGATAAAAAAAAAAAAAAAAAGAGTTCCCGCGGGAAATAAAAAACCTTATTAAACACGGACGAAGTCACGGGCATCATTTAGTACCTATAGAATAATAGAGCTTAAGATAATGATCTGATACTTGAAATCGCACGCACGGTATTATTATAGAGTCGTATACGGAAGGATCCAAAAGCTACCATTTTATTAATTTTCCCAAGAAATCCCTATCATGATTGAGATGATGATTTGACGACCTCCCTGGTGCAATGGTGAGTGCCGTTGCTTTAACGTAGGATGTTTAGATTCCTGACAGGGTCAATTTTGAAATTTATAATTTCTGAATTATCTCTGGTCTGGCCTCGACCGTGGCTAGTTACCACCCTACCGGCAAAGGTGTGCCCGCCAAGCGATTTAGCGTTCCGGTACGATGCCGTGTAGAAACCGATTAGGGGTATGGGTTTAATATAACTGCCGTACCCCTAACAGGTTAGCCCGCATCGCAGTCAAGGGGTATACAGAAAAAAAGTGTAAAAGTGTAGTGGAATAAAAAAAAAGATCAATAAAAGGTCACGAGAACCTCAGCAATGAGGGATATAGTCCAACACACATATCTGACCATGTGGCCAAAATTGGAACGAATTTTTATGCCTGTTTAGTTTTTTTTTTCATATTTAATTAAGTTTATGTAATCTGATAAGTTTGTGGAACTATTCAAGTTATAAGAGAGCATGGCATTCATACCGAATCTACGGAAATGGCCGTAATCTTACTCTTACTATGTCCATATTAATATCCATACTAATATTATACATGAGAAAGTGTTTCTGTCTGTCTGTCTGTCTATCTGCTACGCTTTCCCGGCCCATCTTTTCAACCTATTTTGCTGAAATTTGGTACAGGGGTAGATGGTATTCCGGGGAATGACATAGGCTACTTTTTATCGCGGAAAATTAAAGAGTTCCCGCGGGAACCAAAAAACCTCAAACCACGCTGACGAAATCGCGGACATCCGCTAGTAAAAAATAAATACAAGAAGGTATGCCTAGAGGAATGCAGCTAGAATGCAGGAACAAATGGAGGCGTGATTGAAAAAAAACTAAGTATGTATTTGTTCTAATTGTTTGAATTTGAAATTAGGATCCGGTTAATTTGCAACTATTAGGTATTTCTTGGACCTGCTCTTACGTACCCGGAAAAGAGTTCAGTACATCGTATGTCGGAACAGGATATACTGGTATCAAAGTGCGAGTTTCAATGTCTTTATTGCTGACACAATTGTATTTTAAACTATCGCAAAACACTAACAGAATCTTGTCTGTTATATAGAACTTATTACCGCAAGAAGCGGTACTTAAAACAATCGCTTTTTTATATTTTAATCGATACTGTTTGATAATTGGTAAGTTGGTATTATTTATTGTTTAAATCCAGTATATGACTGAAGTTAAACCTCAGAATAGGTAATAGTAGCTACAGGAACATGCTTTAAGATATTGCTGTTTTATAAAATATATTTTAGCAAAGTTCTCAAACTATGATAGCTACAACTTTTGATATATAATATATAGTATATCGTTGATATTTAAGATAAAAAAGTACCTAAATATCTGTTTATAAATGACTAGATGATTCCTGTGACTTCGTACGCGTGGATTACCAAGTAATTTCTTTTTCCGCAGGAACTCCTTAATTTCCTGGTTAAAGAAATATGTGCCTATGTCCTTTCCCAGGACGCAATGGATGGATGGGAGGGGGCAGAGAGATAGCCCTAGAGATAGCTCTATACCAAATTGCATCAAAATCGGGTAAAAAGTTGGGTCGTGCAAGCGTAGAAGACATATAGACAGACAGACACACTTTCATATTCTTAATATTAAGTATGGATTTACGTGGTTTACCCGGAAACTAAAAAAAGGGTCCACTGTACTATTTAATTTGACCTATTTGTGATGGATTTTTAAAATTGGTTCGGTTACATCTCCGGTCACGAGAATCAAGGGCAACCAAAATCTACAAAATTTAAAAGAACATGATTATAAGTATTATTGAAAATAAAAATGAAATGAACATGAAATGGTTTTATTTCATAAAGTCAAGACGGATCTACCACCGGTTCGGAAAATAATTCTACTGAGAAGAGACTTCAAGAACCAGTTGTTCTTCTAGGATATCCCATCCATCAATATTGGGTATTTTATAAATTTGGTGAAGGTGCAATGAATATTTTCGTGGTGACATGGTGATTCTGTCTGCAGTTCTTCTAACTTCTGACCTACTTATCAACAGACAAACAGCTGTTATCAATCGCAAAATCAGTGTTATTGATAAAAGGTCTGCATATTTTTCTATCATGAATAATATTATTGAAAAAAGCCTTTTTCCATGTAATCGAGGCTTATAAATAATAATATTATTATATTAATTAACAACATGAATATTTACAAAAAATAAAATATTATTCATATTGTAAGGTTAATTTTTTATAATAATATTATCCTTATAATGATCTCGTGTCCGACCTAGCATTGTCTCGATATAAAACCAGGGTCTTTTTGTTATTCAAAGTTCAAATCCAGATTTAAGGAAATCAGGTTTTCGATACCATAGAAACGGCTAAAAGTCTGTATTTTTATCATTAGGGGGATGCCCCGTCGCTCACGTCCGCAGGAGCTACCTTCTACCTCCCTGCACGTGTCCCCTGGGTGGTGCTAAACGAGCGACGAACTTGCAGGCGAAATGAGCGTTCTTTTTATAAAAACGCTTATTATGTACCAAACGCCATACGATTAAATAAAATGCCTAATCACTCCTTATTGAAGACAATAATGTTAAAAGTGGTTGCGAAAATGTGATTTTTAAATTATACTAATATTATAAACTAACTAATGCTCGCGACTTCGTCCGCGTGGTTAAAATTTTTTTCGATTCCCGCGGGAACTCCTTAATTTTCCGGGGAGAAAGTAGCCCATGTCACTCTTGAGGTCCTCTACTATACCCATGCCAAAAATCACGTCGATCCGTTGCACCGCTGCGGCGTGATTGAAGGACAAACCAACAAACAAACACTTTCGCATTTTTAATATCGATCACGCTTTGATCACGCTGCAACAGAGCAACGGATCGACGTAATTTTATTAAAAGAGAAGCAACTAATATATTGTATCGTTAAACGATTTGAATTATATTTATTATTATTACTATTTTAATATCATTAAAAATCTTTTTTGTATAAATATTAGTATAATTTAAAACAAGCTTTTATTGTCAACCTTATTGGATTTAGAATGACGTTAGTGAGCTTACCATGCGTTGTCATTCAAAATAAACGTGGTTGAAGATTACTGTTTTTTAAATTCAGTTGCAAGATTTGACCTAAACAAACCCACAAACATTGCAAGTTTAATAAAAGCTGGTAATGACATGCAATAAAAACATGACTTTTTTTCCTTTATGTTTTTATTACCCAATAACGTGTTAATTTAAAGCACACAAGTTTTTGGACTTTACTTCCTTGAGAATCGATTTTGATATATAAGCGGGGTATGAAAATTTATGGGGAGTAAAATTAAACTTTCTCCGTTACGTTATTGACTTTATGTTTCCATGGTAACACTTGTTTATGTTTTATTTTATTTTGTTTATTGATATACCAACAAATATTGTACAAACAATAAATATTGTTAAAATAATACAGCTAAGTCTAGTTCTAACGCAATACTTAATTATTATAGGCATATACAGCATTACTGATTATCCGGTCAATACATATGTATGTTTTTTTAAAATATTTAAGTACAAAAACAAAGAATTTTTTCAAGAATTTTTTCATTGACATGACATATTATGTAATGTATTTTGATGAGTATAAATTATATAATTAATATAAATAAATTTATCAAGCATACTTTCATTAATAATATAAAAAATGCGTTCATTTACTAATCTATATATTTCAAAGCGTTCGTTAAGAGTAAACTCCAGTCACAATTTTTTTTTCATTTAAAAATCTTCTTCTTCTTCTTCTTCTTCTCCTTTTCCCACGCTATGTGGGGTCGGCACAACATGTTTTCTCCTTCCATTCTCTTCTGTTATCCGTCAACCTCTCATTCACCCCTTTTAAAAATATTAATTATTTATTTAAAATTCTAAGACGGTTGTACTACTCTACGCGAGTTGCGGTCAGCGGGCAAGTCTTCGATCGACTGCTGCCTACTAAAAAATTCTTTCCAAAAAACCGACTTCCAACGCCACTGTAAAGTAATCAATATTCGTTAGTAAGAAATCGGTTTTTTGGAAAGAATTTTTATCTACAATTCCAAATCTAAAGGGGCCACACAATTATTAATTACACACACAATCACAAGTATTCATTTATTAACCGATTTTAAAAAATTTCGCTATTTTGTAGCAAAATTTTTTCAGAAAGTTTTTTCAAATTTTTTTCAAAGAAAGAAAAATACGCGCCGAATTTCGAACCTCCTCCTTTTTAGGAAGCCGGTTAAAAACACAAAGCTGAAGAATGTCTAGAGTTACAGCGAAAAGTTTAGAACTTTTTTCAGTGAACATATTCATTTAATTATTGTAGAACGTGTTTTAAGATAGTACTACACTACTATACTACAAGTCGCAATAGTCGTAGGAATCTAAATTTAATTACGATTATAAAACAGTTTCATTCAGCTCTACGATAAAATAAATTGTCCATTCACATTCAAATAAACCGAGTCGTTTTGCGAACCGCAAATCAAAATATTATGTTAGTAATAATATTAGGTATAGTGCATCATAGGTTTATATCTAGCGTTAAAAGGTAAATAACATAAACCTGTATTTAAGTAACATTTTGATGACTAACAAGTGATTTTGCTTGGAAAATAATTCATATAATTGTATTATTTTTCGGTAGAGATTTTAGTGCTTGATCGCTTGTGACTAGTTTACTTATTCGTCTATGATTTTTTCCCTATGGTAACCATTTACCTGTAAAGTCTAGAAGGAAAAGGCGATAGCCTGAGACATATGTAGCAGGTTTTTATTAGGCATTTTTACCCGTCGAAGGCAAAGCCAGGAAGGGTTATGATTTTAGCAGTCTATGTGTGTATGTACGTATGTGTGTATGTTTGTATTTAAACTACTTGGCTGATCTTGATGAAAATCGATTTCTCATAATAGTCTGGGTGACGTAGGCTACATTTTGTAATTACAAAATTGATATGGCGGATGATACATCCAAAAAAGTGGGGGTTTCTAAAATTTCGATTAGTATGTCAAATGAAGGAGAAAATTCTGATTTCATACATATGAATATAGTACAATTTTAAACTTTTAGTTTCGGTAAACAGGTGCACGATAATATTTAAATTGTTATTCAACTATGTTAGTTTTATCCTTGATGTAAGGCTTTAAATGTTATTAAGTTTCCCAAACTGTGTGTTTATGAAATAAATTTATCTTTATCTTTAAAAACTATACCGAGCGACAGAAAACTATTTTGATAGCTTAAAATACGCTAATCTATTTGGAACTAAGGTATATCAGATAAGATCAGAGCCGAGCCCTTTTCTACGATATCTTTGGTATGCTTACTGGTGAAATTAAACCTTAAGATTTTGAAATCAAGTATGTTTTCGTTTGGAAGATCGTTAGCTTAGTGAGAATCATTTCCGAAACACAGAAAAAACATTTGATTTCGAATTTTAAGAACTAAACAAAGCAAATATTTTTTTAAAGTGTTTAGCAAATGTGTGCTGAGTAAAGGCCTGCGACGTACGTCACGCGGGGTTTACCGTTTGAAGGTAAAATAACCCCCATGGCCCGCACCAGACCCAGCCCACTACTTGCGTCAATCAAACTTGAATGTTATGTTATAGTGTAATAAAAATACAGTGACACATACAGTGATCCAACGCCTTACTAAGCCGAAATCCAGCATCGAGCTTGAATGCAGCACCTAGTGCTGTCACAGTGTCACCCTGCCGTGCGTGTAATTTTAATTATAAAAGTGACTAGGTTTTGCCTTTGCCTGTTTTTAGTGTAAAAAATTAATTTGTGAACGCTTAAAATCTTATACTATTTACTATGACAGAAACATTGAAAAAAACAGAACTATTTTGATGAAGTTGCATTTTTGTTATGCATATATTGTTATAGGCTAGTGGTTCGCCCCGAACTTAGACCTCGCGGTATCCATAAGATAGTTTTAACTATATAATGCGCGCTCATCTTTACGTTCATAGACACCAGTACCATCAGTAGACTATTTTTTATTCCACGTAAGATGGTGCTAACGTCTGTTATTTGTAAGCACAAACGAATAAACTTTTACAGAGCGCCATCTATTGACATCATTGTGAAGTTCTATTAAAAATACTGAAGCTCATTAAAAATTAAATAATTTCGTTTCCTTATAATATTTATCTAATTTTAGTATTTGTTCAAGTACATGATATAATTCAAATAATTGATCAAGTTTCAGGCTCAGCCTTTCAGAAAATTGAGAGTTCTGAGGTCAACTTTGGACGTTAGAAAATCTCCACTTTGAAAGCCCCAATTCCGTCAATTTTAGGGGAAAAATTAAAATAAAATTTTTGACTCTACCTATTCTTAATTATCTTTAAAATGATATACTGCAACCCTATGTAACGCTATAAAAAATATCTTACTTTGCGTTCGCTTCTATGAGAGCCCCTCTGAAATAAAGATTTTTATAACTATTTAAGCCATATTCGGATGGATACCATCGGTTTACATATTATATTCAAATTTGAAGTAATTAAGTTCAGTAATTCAGAAGTTATAAGGCTCTGACAAACGGACGGACGGACGGACGGACGGACAAGTGCAAATTCACTCAAGTAGACTCAGAGACCTTCGCTTTGCTCGGTCAATTATAAACGGTTGAACATATATTATCACTTATCTGTAGGCGTATAGCTTGATTTGTTAAACTATTGATTCTTCGAATATATTATTTATATAAGTAAATGAAACTAACGAATCGTCATTTACGTAATCTCCTCATCTCCTGCCTCTCAAACTTAGTACGAAAGCTCTGTTTCTAAGCGTAGGTATCCAATGGAAGACTGTATATTTCCTTAAACTGTGTTATGTCGAATGTGTAACGCTTGCAGTGGATATACGAGTATATAATATTATTATGTAAATTTTCCAACCGGTTTTTTACTTCGCCAGAAGCCCGAAGTCGTAAAAACCGACTTCAATAAAATTATGCTAATCAAGGTGCAATATCTCGATTGTTTTTGGTTCTTTATAGTTCTGTGGACTTATATTTAAAAAGACTTATCAGACTTATTAGGCTTTAAGTCTTTATTATACTCAGATTTAATCTAATTTGTGAGATGGATACAACGATCGTATTTATTCAGTTCTAATTATCTACACCAATAACTCACATTGCAATAATATTTTAAACTGAACGTCAGTAAAACAACGAAATACATACGAACTAAACTAAATGCGCTCTGGTCTGAGAAGAGCTCACAAAATTGTCGAATTTAGAGATCTTTGTCCAGTATCTTCGTATAGATAATGTATAAGTACTCATAATGTAAACTGATCTCAAATCAAAAAAGAAAAAAAAGAAAAACAAAAATCAAAATTCTTTATTTGCAGAAACATGTTTTACAATGAGATGTTATTTGTTATTAGTTGTCCAGTAGAAATGTTTCACCTTATAATCAGGTATTCAAAATTACATTTGTTTATATTATGATTCACTTAAAATTCAAAAATTCATCTATTGTGTCCTAGTTAGTCCTCGGTTAAGTCTAAACTTAGGTAATAATCATAATATGGTCTCCGCAATAGAGGTGCAATCATGTAACGATCGCCGATCAAATCGTTAAAGCTCGACTTCAAAGTAAAATAAACCATAACAGCATTGAATTAGAGCTCAATTTCGCGTATCCATTCTTATACGTTTAGGTATGTACGATTCCCTAATCGCATAATGGATATTTATTTTACTTTGAAGTCGAGCTTTAGTGATTTGATCGGCGATCCTTACATGATTGTACCTCAGGTTCCCTAGTGCGGAGACCAATGTTATAACTTGTGTATTGGCAATAATTAATATATATATTTTTTTATTTATTTTATTATTTTAATAGGGTACATCTATTGTTTGACGGTGACAACGACTATTCACACCTCATATTGAGGTCTTCAGACAACGATCGTTTACAGGATCTGTTTAAAATACAAGCTGATAAATCTTATTAAACGGCGCAATCTTTATTGCATCTTGTATTACTAATTGCGTTCTCGTAAAAATGGGGTATTCAAGCATCATATTTTTTCACATTCATCATAAAATAATGAATTCGTACTAATTAAAATGAATTACTTAACGAATAACTTTATCTCATAAAATAAAAAAAGGTAAAATTAAAAATAAAATTTATTTATTCGAATCAAAAGGTAAAATTGATTGAAAGGTTTTTATAAAATATAAGATCATCTAATTTTTTAAAAAACCTAAGCCCCCGACTTCATCTGCGTGGATTTAGGTATAGAAATCCCGAAGGATATCTTTGATTTCGGGATAAAAATTACCCAAAAATTAAAATTTCACTCTCCAGATCCTTAACAATACCCATGCAAAAATATCTTTCCTTTGCTGCGTCGTGATTGGTGGATAAACCAATGGATAAACACACTGGCATTTGCCAAAGTGCTACAGGTTTGGTACTACAGTGCAGCCTCAAACATATAGTTAGAGCCAGACAATTCCTTTTTTGCAGAGTACTTCTTTCTTTCTTGTGTGGTGCTTAGTTACCTAGTAGGTACCTAGGTACCTAGTGATTCTTATTATTATTATCAACGTCTTTGCCTGGTCAAGCAATATACACCTACCCATAAACACAGAATTCATACTAATTAGTAATTACTGTATTACATACATCTATCTGTCTGCTACGCTTTTCACGGACCATATTATGTTGAACCGATTGTGACGTAATAATGTACAAAGATAGGTTGCATACTTGGGAAGGACATATGCTATTTTTATCCGTGAAAAGCAAAGTTCAAAGTGGATTTTTTAAAAAGCTATTTCCAGGTCAGGGAATCATATTGTAATATACTTAGTGTATAATAATGTCTTCCCGACCGCATTTCGGCCACAGCGGCAACTTCTCTCACGAGATTGGCCATCTGCGCGGAAAATGTTATAGTGCACAAGTGTGCGCAATACACAGGTGCACTCTCTGATCCTTTACTCTTATAAGCCGACGGGACGGAAAAGCCGACACGACCGGAGAAATATCAGGCGCAGGACCGACGGCTTAACGTGCTCTCCGATGCACGGGGGTGAAACACCGCCAACTTCCTAACTCCGGGCTAGTACTTCTTGTCAAAAAACCCAATATGTACTAGTTAAGGCCCGACCCGGGACTCGAATCCGGGACCTCGTCGGCTGCAGTCGAACATTCTAAAAACTAGACCAACGTATTTAAAAATAGTGTATAATATTATGTCTATGCCTCTACCCGCATAGGACTAAGCAAAAAAATAATTGAACGGGTTAAACTCACGTGCAAAACCCAACAGAATAAAACGGAAAAGATAACAAATTAGTATCTAAGTTAGGCGTTGATCACATTGAGAGCGTTCTGTGGTCTTACTGCCATCGCTTAAAGCAGTTTTACAATTGGAGTTTTATATGATGCATCTTGACGTCCCTAAAACAAGGGTTATAATTCTGAAACAAGTGTGTCAACAATATTAAAATAATAGTGCTTTATGCGATATAAGTGGTAAGACCCCTGGAGATCAGAGTTCTAGGTTCACCAAAGAAGTGCAATATGATGAAATGTTACATCAAAAAGAGTTTAGATTATAAACGTTTTACTGAAGTTATGAATGCTAGATATTTCTGCAATATTTTTAAACGACCTATGTAAAGGACACCCACCACCATTGGATAGACGAGTAAAAAATTCAACTTACAGGGGTACACTAAAAAACTTTGTTTTCAAAAATTTATTTTACCTCTTTCTCAGTGTGATTAATATGAATAGTGTATACCCATGCCAAATTACAGCTTATTAGTACCCCCTATGTTACTACTAAGAGTTCCTGAGAAAAGCCGCGGACAGATGGACTTTCGGACGGTCATGGTGAAATTGTACGGGTCCCTGGTTGCATACAGAACCCTAAAAATACAAGCAGTTACACAAAGTTAACATTAACTTAACGTTAAGGCCCGTATTAATAAACCGACATTCAAGTATCGGTCAATCTATTCTTAAGACTGGTTTATACCATAATATTAGCCGATAGTCGAGAATGTGTTCTTAGTTGATATAGGTTTATTAATACGGGCCTAGACCGTTGCCAGTGTGAATGTCGCCTAAGCAAACACAAGTCGCAGTGAAGTACCTGGGCAAAAATAAGCAATGAAAGCATGCGGTCGGGGATTACCAGCTGCATAAGTGTTGCCGGGGAAATCAGCTGTGAAATGAGCACCGGCTATGAGTCAGCCGGCGTACGAGTGCGGTGACATCGGACAATCTTTGAGCTTACGAACCGGTTTCCAATCCGAAAACAAGAAGGTTCTCATTAGGAAAGCTTCCTATCTCTTTTTTTGTGAACTTTAAATTATGGAGGGTCTTCCAAAAGTCGTAAAATCCACGTCCACTGGAATTTAGTTTAATAAGTCTTAAATAATTAAAACATTTTTAAATACAAACATTTATCGTCCGCCATATAGAATTTAATGTGACATTTTATTTTTCGTTTTCTTCTCAGAAAAACCTTTTTAAAAATTGATATTAATGAGTTCATGTACGATGCCGTGTGGAATAGATCAGGGGAGGTATGGATTTGATATAACTTAACTGCTAGCCCCTTTCACTGCATCATCAGTTACCACTAGGTTAGATCGCAGTTAAGGGTTAACGTGTAGTGGAATAAATAAAGCTTTCCAAACCTCAACTTTTTTCCAAAATATATTAAGTCTATGGTTCTAAACGCAGTCTTGTGTTGACATTAGTGACGTGGTCAGAGACAAAAACCCATTTTTTTTAAATGAGGAAAACTTTTTGCTTTCGTAATTGCTTTCGTATCGTCAAGTGAATCTACCATTGGTTCTATAAACCGGTTCAAGTCTCTAAAGAAGTTTTGTTTTAAAGTTTATTTATATATATATATATATATAAAGTTCATTTGAAAAAAATTTAAACATTTGGATTGAATATAATTTTGCCAACTTTCAGCAGGATCCGTCCAGTAATTTAAGCTGTGCGTTGATAGATCAGTCAGTCGCCTTTGGTTTTATATAAATTATATATATTTAAATTTGTTTTGTGTATCTTTTATATTTGATATCAGTAGTTAGATTATTAGGTACCTACCTATTAGATTATAATGTTGTGTATTATATTTGAAGCCAATCAGTGAACGTTCATCCGACCTCCGTAATTATCTATTCTTTGTTTGCTAGTAGCTACTTGCAAAGGCCAACATTATTATACAATAGACTGTAGAGACTGACGACCCCCAAGGCGCAGTGGTGAGCGCTGTGATCTTTATAAGTGAGAGACTCTGGGTTCAGTAGGGGTAGTATATAATTTCTAAACTTTCTCTGAACTGTAGGCTTTTTTATGGGTGTGTAGTGTTGGAACATCATTTAATTGTGTAAATAGAGTTGAATAATTTCTTCTCTCCAAAGTCATGAACTAGGCATGTCGGTTACTTTAGTTATTTTACGGATCTCCTAATTTCTGTGTGCGTAGTGGGAGATATTCTTCCCATTCGATCGCGTCGATATTAACTTCGATTTGTATATCAAGCGCTTGATAACAGCTGGCGCTCGATCAATTCCATACAAATGGAAATTAACGCGATCTAATAAGTAAAAAACTGCCACTCGGCTCTATGATGTGATCACAAAAAGAAACTCCGAACATAGCTCTCTTCCTCGCCTGCTGAGTGACTCTGAGATTTCTTATGAGGCTTGTAGTTAGCGACTTTGTCTTGGATCCGTAAAGTCATCACTGGCAACACGCCATTCTCCGTAGTCAAGTGTAAAACCTGTCGTGAGATTAAAAATAATAATAGGATCAGTTATGTGATGCATATTTCTGTAGTCATGAATAATTGATCGCTCCTGTGCAGTTAATTGACCTTGGCGAGCTTCTCGCGTTTGTGTACACTTCACTAGCTGATGCGCCCCGAGTTTTCTCGGCCAATAGACGTTCACAGCTGGAAGAAGGTCCCTGCATGGGTCTCCACAGAACACGGTCTTGTGCTGCTTGCTTCCAGCAGCTCCCAGCTACTCGCTTGAGATCGTCGATCCACCTAGTGGGGGGTCATCCAACGTTGCATTTTCCGTTGCAAGGCCGCTATTCAAGCACCCTGGTATCCCAATGCCTATATGTTGTCGAACCTTGTGCTCGGCTCGTTGACGGCGGGAATTTCTGCCGCCGTCTCAACTAATCGACGTCCAATACTGGACGAAGGTCTCATGCATGGATCCTCTTATCTATGGACATCATCAAGTTTATAAATCAATTTATCACCAAGATTGACTGTGAGCTGATCAATATCAATGAATGCACTTTAGTTATACTTACCTACCTACTTCAGACATCACGACGAGACATAACGTGTGTAAATATCACGATATTTAAATACCATCAGGTGGCTGTTTCCTTTATTTTTGTAAACACAAGCGCGTCTACTATAACAGGTTAACGATCACATGCCATGCAGATTATGCACTGTTAAGGCTCGCACACATTACGGAGCGTCGCTTGGCTAAAATTGGCTGTACAATTGATAGAACTAACGCAAACTATTTTCCTAGGTGACCCGTTGTCCTAGGACCTAGGTGAGCGACGTGGCAACACGGCGCGATGCGACGCGACGCAACAGTATCAAACAGTAGCTGACCCTTCACGAGGCCTAAGTTGTCGCGTCGATATGTCTGTCAATTCCATTGGCATTGGCGTCGTATCCAGTCGCGTCGTATCGAATCGCGCTGTCGCGTTTGTCGCTTACGCAGAACAACGGGGCTCCTTGTCCTACGTAAGCTACAAACGGGACACAATACGCTGCGAAGTGACAATAACAAACATAAACTTAACAAAGTAAACAAAACTGTAGCCGACCCTTCACGTGGGCTACGTTGTCACATACAGTTTGTCATTCGATGGACCTGTATCGCGTTGCGTTGCGTTGCTTTTATTTTATATAGATAACTGGAGTTACATTGGAAGTACCTATGTATCTCCATTGAAAGTATCAGATTAGCTATGCAAGAATCAATCAATCAATCAATCATTTATTCAATTTAGGTACACTGTAGATACACATATTTTCGTCCATTACTTACATAATATAAAACATGATGGTGATAATTTGTTACGGTATCTTAAAACTAAAGCTACGAGGGTTCAAAAACGCGCCCTGGTCTGAGAAGAGCCCACAATAAACTCAGCCTATCTCAACTATCAGAGCCATTAGAGCAATTTTTGTCAAGCTTCCTTGTCATTTATGTAATCCTTTACATTGTAATAAGATTTTTCAATGAGTAAACATTCGCCGAGTTCTTCACGTAATATGTTCAGCTTTCGCGGCAAACAGGCATAAAATAAGGACCTCCCTGGCGCAGCGTTTAGGGGAGGTTCCGGGTTCGATTCCCGGTAAGATCCAATTCTGAATTTACTCTGGTCTGGCCTGTTGGAAGACTTCGGCCGTGGCTTACCTTACCTTACCGGCAAAGACGTGCCGCCAAGTGAATTAGCGTTTCAGTACGGTGCCGTGTAGAAACCGATTGTATGGGTTTAATATAGCTGCCATACACCTAACAGGTTAGCCTGCTACCATCTTAGATTGCATCATCATTTACCATCAGGTGAGATCGCAATCAAGGGCTAACTTAAAAAAGGATAATAATAGTTTAAAAAATGTTTTTTATCATTGGCATTCCTGCATGCTAACGACGATATCTATAAACTAGCCTAGTCTAGTATTTTTGAAAAAAAAAAACAAAATCAAAATAAAAAATTTTAATATTAGCAAGGTTGTATTTTGGAAACCTTGTTGATTTTCAAATTTTTAATGGATATGTTAAGGTTAGCAGTGTAATAAAAACTAATAGGTTGTACCTAACTTATATATTTATTATAGTATTACTGCGGAAATGTATTAAACAGCCGGAAATGTCAATACTATTGTATCGATTTCTACTTACATAGTTTTTATACGCAGTAATATATAGTCCCACAGACTTATCTAAATTCAAATTCAAATTCAATGCTTTTTATTCAAATAGACTTTTTACAAGTGCTTATGAATAGTCGAATGAATCTACCACTGGTTCGGAATGCCTTTCCTACTGAGAAGAACCAGCAAGAAACTCGGTGTTCTTCTGAAATCTGACCCGGTGGCCAAAATTTGAACTAATTTTTATGCATGTTAGTTTTTGTTTGAATTGTATTATTAATATATACTAGCGCAGTTGTCACCAGTTAATTTTGTGGGACTATAATAGAGACGTTTGCTACTTTAAAAACTAGTGATAATCTTTGTCCGTGTGGTTTGAGGTTCTTTGGTTCCCGCGGGAACTCTTAAATTTTCCGGGATGAAATCTATCTCCATTCTAAACTTCAGTCAATTCCATCCAGTAGTTTTTATAGATACAATTTGCTTGGTGCTGATAGAAACTGCCTCATTGGTCTAGTGGTTAGCATGTTCGACTGCGACCGATGAGGTCCCGGGTTCGAGTCCCGGGTCGGACCATAATTAGGTATTGGGTAGACTAGAAATTCAGTACTAGCCCGGAGTTGGCGGTGTTTGACCCCATACCTCGAAGAGCACGTTAAGTAGTAATAATAGTCGTTAAAGCCCGCCAACGTGGTGGGTCTAAGCTCTAATTCCTTCTCTCCTTTGGGATTGGAGGTAGCGGCGGTGGTGATAGATAAAGCTATCAGTTTATTTTTTATATACCCAATATACGACAGTACGAGTAGGCACTAGGTATATCAGATCGCGTTATTAGTCACTATTTGGGAAACACTGCAATCTGTCATTGAGAAAAATGATATCGCTTCAATGATTATTATGTATTAATAATTTATAGTGTAAATTTTAGTTAGTGTACCTAACGTTAATTTAATTATATAAACACGTCTATAAAATTTTTGTGTTAAGTACTAAAAATGATTAAATTGACAATGACATTGATAATTTAGTTATGTAAACATTGGGATCGTTAAAAAAAACAAAAAGTAAAAACCTGATACATATCCGATCCGAAAAATTCGAATAAGGCTTAAACCTTGGACGAATTAACCACGGGACGCGTAATATCGGCCATATACCCCTCAAGCCGCGAACTGGGCAGTTTCGTCATTAATTATGATATTGTGTTGTCATAGTGATCGACTTTTTCATGGATGTCAATAATTGGGCAGAAAAATTATAAGGAACTCTCTCCTCGGCCCGCAAAAGTTAGTCGAACGTGATTTCATACATTTTTATTACGTTTTCTATCCCTAGCGTAGTGTGGGGCGCCCTCCAGAACGATGGACCGACGATATAAAGAGGGCGGCGGGAAGTGGCTGGATGAGGAAGGCTGAGGACCGGGTGTGGTGGCGCCCTGTGGGTAAGGCCTATGTTTAGCAGTAGACGTCCGCAGGCTGAGAGGATCATGATGACATATGAAGCTGCACATACTAGCTCGTCACGACGAAACGCGTTTCCGAATAACGACTCTGACGTTTTACGCGTTTCATCCTATCCTGTCAGAGGTGTCACCCATAACATTCAAATTAATATTTGCCGAGCACTCGATGATTTGGCATTGGAATATATTAAGGGTGGATTGCACCAAAATTCTAGTTACTGTTAAGGTTAACTATAACGAGAATCTTAACGAGCGTTAGTTCACATCGTCGAATTGTGTTGCACCATCATAAAATTCGCTAACGTTAAAGTTATTCGGGTTACTAGTGAAATGAGGCATTTTTGTCCCTAAAGATGCGTGGGCAGTATTTTTTCATATGACAATACTTTATGAAAATGACAAGTTGACAATTGACAACTGTGATTGACATTGACGATATGACAGATGAATACACATTTAGCGCGATTTATTGGTTATAATTGGTAAATTTTGTGTTACTTATAGGTTCTTTAATTTATTGAAAAAGTGCAGTTTTCAGTTATGGAAGAACAAAAATCAGCACATAATAACGAATTTCAACAATTCCTGGCCAAGTAAGTATTTATTCAGTTTCCGATGTATTTTTAACTTAACACGATTGCAGTACTTTGCATTCAAAGCTTTATGATCCCCACATAAATATGACTGATAATTTTTTTTCCGCCGCTTATCTAGAGGGCCCCGATAGAAGGAATGATCATGACCGAAGCTGTGGACCGAAGTATTTATTCCGTGCGTGGTTCTGTGATTTATTTAAAATTTTGTTTATTTTATTTGCAGAGAGAGAAGTTCTAATTTTACACAAAAGGAAGTAAACAGACTCTCAGATTTAGTTCATAAATACAAACAAATATTAATGTGCAAGAAAACGGACGGAGTCAGCTCCAGACAAAAAGAAAACGTATGGAAATCTATTGAAAAGGAGTTTAATGCTGTGGGAGAATTTCCCCGCACTTTAAAATAACTGAAATACAAATTCGATAACATGAACATTTAGTTTCAGGAGGTGTAGTCAGAGGTGCTTGCCCAGGATTCGAACCCGCAACCTCCTTATGAGAGGCAGAGGTCAGAACCACTGAGCTATGACTATGTACTATAGGTATACCTATTCTCAAAACAAAACCAATAACCATTCTATAAGGTGTGTTCAAATTTAATTGTAATTTGTGTTCCCTGTAGGAAGCTAGCAACAAACGGCAAAAAATGTTAAAAACTGGAGGTGGACGATTGACACCTTCACCACCCCCATCTCCTGGCCATGACAGTGCCGCGGAATGGTTGAAGACTATGATGTCCACATCAGTGGATGGCAATGAAGCAATTTACGATGATGATGTCATAGTGATTAAGGTATATTTTTATAAATAAATTGCTATACAATATTTGGTTTATAACAAAAATATTTAAAAAAAAAATTTCTTACAGCCTCATAAGGATCTAGAGGTAATATGTCTATTTGTTAACTACATTTTTCATATTATAAAAAAATATATAAAATGGTTCTCATTTCTTGTTCTATAAAGTGGGTTTCTCATTTAATTTTTTATTACAGCCTCCTAGCAATGAGCAAGTCTATGTAGAAAGTTCCATAATTATTGAGAAGGTAAATTTTTGGTATTGATTTGTTTTATCCTTTTGTTATTATTTGGCTGGTAAACCAAATAATAACAATGGTAAAAGAATGGTAAAATAAACAACAATGGTAAAAGATTTTTGGAAACTCTAAATCTTTCCAAGAAAGTATTTTCATCCCATTTTCTTAGCCTATCAATTCTAGGTAGATAAACTTTGTTTCGTCTTCGCAAATGCACATACTCTTCGTCTTCCGTATCGGAATCTGAAGAACTACTTTCCCACAAGACTTGTTGGAGCAATGACATTAAAGATCTCTAAAATCCACACAAATTCGAAAATAACTTTATCAGGCAAAAAAATATGAAAAACTAAAACCCAACAACAAAACATTCAATTCAACTGAGAAGCACTGAGAAGTGACAGATCACAGACATAAAAACCTAAATATTTGACAATAACTTTAACGTTTGACCACCCATTTGGCGGTGGTTATTGTTAATGTCAAAAATTACGTCATTTTAACCATAGTCAGATGGTGCAACTCATTTTAAGCTAAATCGTTAATTTGACGAACGATTTGACGTTAACGTTTCATATTTAACGATAACGTGGGATGGTGCAATCCACCCTAAATTTAAAATTGCGAAATATAGTACCATCATAAAAATTAATTATTCATAACAGGTATTTACAATGAAGAGGTAAGTTTAAAAAATTTGTAATTAGGTATTTGACAACTAGACAAAATAAATCATTTTTTTGTGATTTTTACTTAAATAAATAGAGGAACTTCCAAATGTAATATCCATGTACCCTTTTAGTTTTATGTTTAAAAACCATTTTAATCTGAAGTAAGAAAGTCACGTTACAATTCAGTGCTTATTTCAGTATTTCACACAACATTCATACTAAACTAACTAAACGCGCTATTTGAGGTTTTAAAAAAAAGTTGCTTGTTTGACTAGTTGTCAAATACCTAATTATAATATAGTTAATCCATACTGACTAATATTATAAATGCGAAAGTGTGTCTGTGTGTCTGCTACGCTTTAACTGCGCATATTTTCAACCGATTTTAATGCAATTTGGTACAGAGATAGATTAAATCTTGGGGAAGGACATAGGTTATTTTTAACCTTAATTTTTTTTTATATTAACGAGTCAAAAACTTAATCCACGCGGACATAGTCATGGGTATCATCTAGTTTGCTATAATCCGCTAAAACAGATAAATTTATGTGGTTCAACGTGCAGCATGCGATATGCACTGCCCGTCCTCCCACTTCTAAACATGCAGGAAAAGCAAGCAACCAAGCAAGCAATACGCACCGCCACAACACCACACCACACAAATCTTAAAGCAATAAAAATGTGGACCCAGCCTAAGATCAGTGATTTTTATGATTCATCGGTTTTCAGGTATTAAACAATAATGATTGGTTTTATAAAGTTTTATTGAACGATTGGTATTGATCTAATTAATTAGCTACGGGCGCAAGGCCTATAGGAAGTGGGAAATTTCTTCCTCCGAGATGAATCATGGCGAACGTTTAGGTACCTATGTAACAAAGTTGTGGTTTTGGTATTTTCCTGTACACCGGGCAACGAGCTGTGAGCGGAATTGTACACGTGTGGTTGGGAATTTTGTTATGTTTGGAGGTTTTTTTCACCGAACAAAAGGAAATTTTTCCATACCAGACATTATCTATATCTATACTAATATTATAAAGTATAAGTATATACTAATATTATATCTATACTAATCTATAAAAGCGAAAGGTCACTCACTGACTGATCATCACGATATCTCAGGAACTATAAAACATACAGACTTGAAATTTGGAAGGTAGGTTCCTTCTATGGTGTTAACGTCAGTTAAGAAACGGTTTTGGGAAAATTCACCCCTAAGGGGTCGAAATGGGGGTTGGAAGTTTGTATGAAAGTCCTTTGTTTTTGAAGTTAGACACATGAAAATTAGCATTTAAGTTATAAGTTTAAAATAATAAAAATCTGTATAATTTTTTTTCCGAAAATCTACCCCAATGAGGGTTAACTGGGGATTGGAAGTTTGCATGATGGTTCTAAGTTTTTGAAGTTACAGACTAGAAAATCGGGATTTAGGTTATTAGTTTTAAATAATAATAATAACCTCTATAAGCCATTTTACGAAAACCCAACCCACAAAGGATGAAATGGGGGTTGAAAATTTGTATGTTTTTGTAGAAAGAGACATAAAAATTCAGCATTTCGGTTATAAGTTTTAAATAATAAAAACCTACATTTAAAGCTATTTATATAAAGCCTCTTTAGATAGACTTTTTGCAGCGGGAATATTTCATAATGTCATAGGAAATCAGAAATTTTACGCGGACGAAGTCGCGGGCGACCGCTAGTATTATATAGAGGTAAAGTTTGTGAGTTTGTGACGTTGTAGGGGGTAATCTCTGGATCTACTGAACCGATTTTGTAAATTCTGGTACCAATAGAAAGCCACATTATTTGTGAGTATCATAGGCTATATTATATTAAACCGAAAAATTTGGGAGCTCCCGTGGGAATTTAAAAACTTATTTCACGCGGACGAAGTCGCGGGTATCTGCTAGTAGTTTTACGAGTTACGAACCGTTGCCTCGACATTTGTGGCTGGTTTATTGTAGGTATATGCCATACACAATATTGTGTATTTGTAACTGTGTAATTGTGTATTAAAATATTTATTATAACACATTTAACATTTTTAATGAATTAATTAATTACAAGAGCTGATGCCCGCGACTTAGTCCGCAAGGAGTAAGTTTTTTTAAGTTTCCACGGGAACTCAATTTTCTGGGATAAAAAGAGGCCTATGTCCAGGTCCTCAACTATACCCATGCCAAAAATCACGTCGATCAGTTGCTCCGTTGCGGCGTGATTGAAGGACAAACCAATAAACCAACAAACCAACAAACAAACACACTTTCGCATTTATAATATTAATAAATATGATACTCTTTTATTAGATTAGAAACCAATTATCGAAGCTTAATCGATTGTTCTTTGCCGGTAGAGTGGGTAACTAAACACAGTGGAAGCCTCCCACCAGACAAAATTCCAAAATTATGAATTCCCAAAATTATCCAGCCAGGGATCGAATCCGGGACCTTCTACTCACAACAGCCAATGCTCCATGGCGGTCGCCAGAGAGGTATTTTGATTTAAGGCTCCCCGGGACTCCGTATTCCGCAAACAAATAACCTAGGCCACTATGTAAACGAAGCAGTCGATAATCCAAGTACCTTACATACCAAATACATGACTTATTGTTCATAATTAATTTTCCGCGTCGCAACAAAATCGATTAGTAGGTACAGCGCATTACAGATCAAGGTGATATGAAACTAATTGATTTGTTCTTGAGATGAAATGACGTAGTAACAACACAAAATGTAGGTAAATAATTCTTCCCCTCCGCTTTTGATATAGGTGATTCAAATCAAGAGCGACTAGGCATCTTCTAGGCAAGCGCGCTCCACCTTAGGCTGCATCACAACTTCCAGCAAGTTTGATTGCAGCCTATAAATAGAAAAAAAAGTAAATAACGGACATTTCGAGGATGGATGGATGGATGTATGGATTGATGTTTGGTACTCAATCACGCCAAAACGGCTGAATCGATTTGGATGAAATTTGACACAGAGATAGATTATAACCGGGAATAACATTTTTGACGACCTCCGTGGCGCAGTGTGTAGCGCTGTTGCCATAACGTACGGAGGTCCCGGGTTCGATCCCGGCAGGGTCAATTTAGGAATTTATAATTTCTGAATTTTCCCTGGTCTGGCCTGGTGGGAGGCTTCGGTCGTGGCTAGTTACCACCCTACCAGCAAAGACGTGCCGCCAAGCGATTTAGCGTTCCGGTACGATGCCGTGTAGAAAACGAAGGGGTGTGGGTTTAATATAACTGCCATGCCCCTAACAGGTTAGCCCGCTACCATCTTAGACTGCATCATCACTTACCATCAGGTGAGATCGCAGTCAAGGGATAGCTTAGCTTATCCTGGAAAATTAAAGGGTTCCCGCGAGAACCAATAAACCTTTATCCACGCGGACGAATTCGCAGCTTCAGCTAGTTTCATAATAAATTTATTAATATATAATAATACTATCACTTAACAATTAAGATATACTACTCACAAATGCAAACATACACACATTTACACATACATACCTACATACTACATATACCTACACACACACACACACACACTCACACATGCTCACTCACAAGTAAACACTTCTGCGATGTGCTATTTAAATAAACTAATCCTACTAACATTAGAATAAGAAAAGTTACAATTGACCTCGTATAACTATATCAAAAACAAAAGACCGATATTATGTTAACACAGAAAATATTGCGACAAGAGGGTAAGCAGTCAACTACAACAACAAGCTGCGCTTAGTGTAGTTGTTAGCAAAACATTAATTTGTGACCTGTAAACATTTATAAGAAAAAAGTATAGTTAATAACCATGTAATAACTTTACAGTTAAGTTAAATAAAATATATTTCATTTCATTTCATTTCATTTAATAATCGTAAAGTTTTTTGTAACATTTTATAATATTCTTGAATAAGCGCCGTACCTCAGCCTCTTAAGTGTCCTAGCGTACAGAATTGCAAACGAAATTGACCTTCACTTTGAATATTAATATTCGCGGACCAGAACAAAGAAACTGCACAAGACATTGATAAATAAATAACTAGAACCATTCGCGTGAACGTGCCACGGCTTTTTTTTAAATTTAGGCATGATTTTATTTTACAGTGAGGTAATGTCTAATGCGCTTTATGGTATTGGAACGTTAGGTTGGTTAGCCACGGCTGAAGCCTTCCACCAGACCAGACCAGAGAAAAATCAGAAATTATAACCTAGAAGCTTAATTCGCTATAGTCTATGGTGGTACAACCTGCAGCATGCGATATGCACCGCCCGCCCTCCCGCTTTTAAACATACAGGAAAAGCAAGCAACCAAGCAGGTATGAGGTAATACGCACCGCCACCACACCACACCACACAAATCTTCCAAAGCACTCTCGACGTATGTTCACTCCGACAACGGAACAATGCACAATTTTTGTAAAAATTGCAGTGTGATAGGTAGGTAGAGTGGTATAGGTTGCCTGTTTTGCTATAGCGAACTAGATGATGCCCGCGACTTCGTCCGCATGGATTAATTTCAATAGATGAGCCGTCAAAGCGTAGCACACAGACATACATACTATCGCATTTATAATATTAGTCACTAGCTGATGCCCGCGACTCCGTCCGCGTGGATTAAGGTTTTTTGGTTCCCGCGTTTCCGGGATAAAAAGTAGCATATGTGCTATTTCAGACTATAATCTATCTCTGTGCCAAATTTCATCCAGATCCGTTCAGCCGTTGGGGCGTGATTGAGTTACAAATATCCATCCATACATCCATACCTACATCCAAACTTTCGCATTTATATGGATATGCTTTTTGTTCCTTGGTTAACATGGACTTCCGCAAAGAAACGCCTGTTTCAATCCAATCCAACATCCGAAATTATAAATTCCCAAATTGACCCTACCGGTGAACGGACCCGGGAAATCCCACTTGTAATTACAGCATTAAAGGGCATAGCGCCAGGAAAGTCGTCAAAAATCGTTACGTTACCTCTATCAACATAATTGTCGTACTGAACTAGTTGCTAACCAGAAACCCCCGCATCGATAACCATATTTCTTTTTTGCACCTTTAGGGTCAAACCTTGATATTATTAAGTGAATGTTTATCATACACGAGTCGTTCAACATTTTATATTATAGTTACTTGACACCAACTTATGCCTGCTAATTCCTCGTTTTTGTCTAAAACGACCTCAAATTGCATGCGTACTTTGTAATTTCAAGTTGTAAACGTGTAAGGGTCCCCGCGGACTACAGACCGCGACCGATTCGCGGATAATAGAACCCAACCCACCTCCTTTTTGACGACCTCCGTATGGCGCAGTGTTGGGCGCTGTTGTCTTAACGTGCGGTGGTCCCGGGTTCGATCCTCGGCAGGGTCAATTTGGGAATTTATAATTTCTGAATTTCCCTGGTCTGACATGGAGGGAGGCTTCGCCAAGCGATTTAGTACGATGTGTGTAGAAACCGATTAGGGGTATGGGTTTACCAAAAAAACATTCAAAAAACATTCCATGTAAAGTTAGTTACCAATACTCACAAGTTCAATCATACGAGTTCACTGTTAAAAGTTATGAAATATCTAGTAGAGCCAAGCCCCTAGCTGTTGAGCTCCGATTTGTGCTGCGCATCACAGCCCATGGGGCCAGTTCCAAGTCCAAAGTGTAGCTTAAGTGCTCTTGACTGTACCACATTTATAACAATAAATAACAAATAACTCAACCTATAAGCCTACTATGTCTCTACTCTACGATTATGTAGAGTAGAGACATAGTAGAGTAGTGGAGATAAGGCTGGTTCATTTCGACACTTTATTTCCGCTGGGGACCCATCGAAATCGCCGGTACCCCTGTTAGTAAGGTGGATCTAAAACGATACCACCCAAATATAGTGTTGTGACCAGGCGTCAATGCCATACATGGAGTTGTGTCGAGTTGTTTAGGTGAGTGACGGGCCTTAGTCTCGAAGTAAAACGAGTCTACAATAAACGAGATCGCGTAAATACGACGTGTCACCTTGAAACCTTGAGTGGAGTATTCGCGCAGACTCTATTGGAATCCCTTTATTGTATTACATTTTTATCAGCTTTGTTGATGTCAGAAATACATGCGATTTTTCGATGATTTTTAACTCGATTTAAACTAGTTATAGGGCAAACCTCAGATAATGCGAATGATAATGAACTGATGCCCGCGACTTCGCGTGGATTGAGGATTTTTTGGTGCCCGCGGGAACTTTTTAATTTTCCGGAATAAAAAGTACCCCATGTGTTATTCCAGACTATAATCTATCTCTATGCCGTTCTGGCGTGATTGAGTAACAAACATCCATCAAAACTTTCGCATTTATAATATTTGACCGAGCGAAGCGAAGGTCTCTGAGTCTACTTGAGTGAATTTGCACTTGTCCGTCTGTCCGTCCGTCTGTCAGAGCCTTATAACTTTTACTGAACGTAGGTAATTACTTCAAATTTAAAATAATATGTAAACCGATGGCCTCCAGCCGAATATGGCTTTAAAAATTATAAAAATCTTTATTTCAGGGGGGCTCTCATAGAAGCGAATGCGACGTAAAATATTTTTTATAGTGTTACATAGGGATGCGGTATATCATTTTAAAGATAATTAGGTATAGAGTCCAAAAATATTTTTTTAAAAATATTTTTCCCTAAAATTGACGAAATATTCATTAATTTATAATTTCATAGTGGAGATTTTCTAACGTCCAAAGTTGACCTCAGAACTCTCAATTTTCTGAAAGGCTGAGCCTGAAACTTGATCAATTATTTGAATTATATCTTGTACTTGAACAACAAATACTAAAGTTAGATAAATATTACAAGGAAACGAAAGTATTTAATTTTTAATGAGCTTCAGTATTTTTAACAGAACTTCACAATGATGTCAATAGATGGCGCTCTGTAAAATTGTATTCGTTTGTGCTTACAAAAGTTACAAATAATAGACATTAGCGCCATATTACGTAGAATAAAAAATTATCTACTCATAGTACTGATGTCTATGAACGTAAAGATGAGCGCGCATTAAATAGTTCGAACTATCGCGGATACCGCGAGGTCTCAGTTCGGGGCGAACCACTATTATATATAGAGATACAATATTATATAGGTATATTACAAGTGGAGGAAAAGGAAGCCGGAAGTATATTACTAATAATACTAGTAAATCAGAATTCAGGAACCTTTTCTATAATAGGTATTTTATGTACTAGGCAATAATATCCATTGGTTAGTAATGCTAGACAGTCTTGAACGGGTACTACAGCTTATTTTTAATAACAATAAACTCATATTTATAAGTTGGGTAAATATTTATGGCATAGAGATTGATAAATAAACACAATTCATTTAAATCAACTTAATAGGTATATAACCTAGGTGTTTGATGATCTAGTACATGTAGGTATACATAGTATTGCGAGTGCTGGAGAATCGTAG
This sequence comes from Erebia aethiops, assembly GCA_923060345.2. Lineage (NCBI taxonomy): Eukaryota > Metazoa > Arthropoda > Insecta > Lepidoptera > Nymphalidae > Erebia > Erebia aethiops. The sequence goes on along the minus strand of OV281079.1, from coordinate 18,948,295 downwards.
GCGTACGTTCACAAGCGATTTTTCTTCATAAACTTATTGACCACGTTGGGTGAACTCTTTGGTGAACTAATTTCTAGTTTTGATCATAGTCTGTCTTGCTGGTTCAGCGCGAAGTATTTCGAGTACTGGACTACCAGTGTCGCAAACTCTTTATGCGCTATTACATCATAAACTTAATGACCACTTTGGGTGAACTCTTTGGTGAACTAGTTTCTAGTCATGATCATAGTATGTCTTGCTGGGTCAGCTGGAAGTACTACTGGATTGTCGACAACGCAACCTGTAGCTCATCATTAACCTAATGAGCAAAATGGTTTAACTCTTTGTGTGGACTGGGTTCCAGTTGTGGTCATTGTCTGTCTTGCTGCTTCAGTATTAAGTATAAAGAGTACTGGATCACTGGTCACAATTTCTAAAAGCGCTGTTACATCTAGAGCTTAATAAACATGAAGGGTTCTGGAATTGGTGTACTGGTTTCCAGTTGTCATCATAGTGTATTGTTGGTTCAACATGAAGTGTTACGTGTACTGGAACGTCGGCGTCGTAACCTACAAAAGCGCTTACATATCCACCCGCTGTGGAAGCCATACCACACTGCTAGTACTAATAAAATTGCGACACCAATCATCACCTGCTCATGTGTTTCCAGATTACATAGAAATCCTGGACCAAGATCCTTTCCCTTCTTTGTCTTGGATGCCTTTTTCTTAGCGCCTCCGCCGAGTAGTCGGTACCGAGAAGTCTTCTCTTCCATGTCTTCCATTTTTTCTTTGAGATAGCTTGTAAAATTTGCACTGAAATTTTTCACTTTTGCTGCATGTTTCTTAATATTTTCATAAGCTTGCTTGTAAAATTTACTTAGAACTGAAACAAAATCATGATTCTGATTTTTTGGAAGATCTGTTGGATTATTATCTAAAGTTGTGTTTGGATTGTTATCTAAAGATGCTGAAGAATTGTTCATTTAGAAACGCCATTTTCTGGTTATTGTTATTTGATAGATGTCTGTCCGATTCAAAGAGAATACAAAAATTCTTAAAAATTAGACAAAGCATAGACAGCTCATGTCTGAGTTGAAGGATAACTTCTTTTGTGTGGATTTTAAAGAAAAAATAATAATCACAATCAAGAGCTACGTTGCTAATATCGGAAGTAATTTTATTTTTAAGGGAAAATTCATAATACACTTACTGACTGACTGTCGTCATTGCTCAGCCACAATGGATATAGAAATGGATATAGAAAGCTAAAATTTTGCACAAAGGTTGCCTATATATAATATACTATAAGCTATAGCCATACTAATAAAATATATAAGATTAATTATTACTAGCTTTTGCCCGCAGCTTCGCTCACGTTAAGTTCGATTTCGATATAGTTCGATCATATAAATTTCAAACCCCTATTTTACCTCCTTAAGGGTTGAATTTTCAAAAAACCTTTCTTAACGTATGCCTACGTAATAAAAGCTATATATGCCTAATTTCAGCTCGATCTATCGAGTGATTTGAGCTGAATGAAGAGTGAATTATAGGCATCTTCTAGGCAAGCGCGTTCCAACCTAGACCTCATCATTGCTTTGCACTAAGCATGGTTGTCGTCAAGCGCAAGCCTATCTCTCAATAAAAAAAAAAGCTGTGCTGTGTGCTGTTTTAAATATAATACTAGCGTTCGCCCGCGACTTCGTCCGCGTACAATTTCTGATTTCTTATGAGATTATGAAATTTTACGATTTTCAAGTCGCTATCCTCATAAACATAGAATTTTCAAACAAACTTCCGACCCCCATTTCACCTTTCACCTTTGGAGTAGATTTTCGGAAAATTGCTTATGCAGGTTATTTTTATTTAAAACTAATAACCTTAATTCCGATTTTCAAGTCTCTAACTTCAAAAACTTAGAACCTTCAACCTTCCAACCCCCAATGCACCCCTCTGGGGTACATTTTCGTAAAACTGCTTATACAGATTTTTATTATTGTGAACTATTAACTTAAATACCAATTTAAGTTAATAGTTGTCTTTAACTTCAATAACAAAGGACTTTCATATAAACTTCCTAACCCCATTTCAACCCCTTAGGGGTAAATTTTCTCAAAACTGTTTATTAGCTGACGTCTACACCATACCAACCTACCTTACAAATTTCAAGTCTGTATGTTTTATAGTTCCTGAGATCTCGTGGTGAATCAGTGAGTGACCTTTTACTTTTATATATTTAAATAAATGCGTAAGTTTAGATGGATGGATGGATGTTTGTCACTCAATCACGCAGGAACGGCTGAACGGATCTGGTTGAAATTTGGGACAGAGATAGATTATTATAGTCTGGAATAACACGCTATTTAAAAGTACCCGAGAACCAAAAAACCTCAATCCACGCGGAAGAAGTCGCGGTTATCAGCACGTTTTATGCTAACGAACCATGATCGCGGATATCCCACAGTAACTCTAATTTCCTGGACAAAAAGTAGCCTATGTAAGGTGCCGTTTCGTTCAGCGGTTGAGCGGTGCGTTGAAAGAGCGTAAAACACACTAGGACGGACAGGACAAACAGTCTTTGCGTAACTATTTGGTACGTGAGAACAGCTGCTAGCATTATATTGTATTGTAGAAGTCTTATTCAACTAGGTGATGCCCGCGAATTGGTCCGCGTTGATTAAGTTTTTTTATCTCCGCGAGAACTCCTTAATTTTTCAGGATAAAAAGCAGCTTATGTGCTTCCCGGGATGCTCATGCAACGTATCTGTATACCCAATTTCACAATATAAATCGGTTGAAAAGATAGGCCTTTATAGCGTAGCAGACAGACAGACAGACACACTTTCGCAAATTAATATGGACGGTTTAGACAGATTGACCGATACTTGTGAACGTGTTCTTCATTATTACGGGGCTTAGGTGTGACGTATAAAAGCGAATGACACGGACTTTTCTTAACCCAGGCAATTTTTTTTCAGTGTTTAGTAGTTTTCAGCTCTTTGCAAAGTTACTTTCGCATTCATAATATTAGTATGAATGTAGATAGATTGCTTTTTAATACTAATTCGTTAAACGCAAGTACCTTGGAGTAGCGAATGACTAAGCCGTGCCTAGTAATTGGAGCGCAGTGCCGGTATACGCTACAAATTGCATTATTTCCGAGTTCCGTATCTTGAATCAAATACATTCGAATGCTCCTTTCACAAAGGATATATCTATACTAATGTTATAAATGCGAAAGTTTGGATGGATGGATGGATGTTTGTTACAAAATCACGCCAGAACAGCTGAACGGCTACTTTTTATCCCGGAAAATTAAAGAGTTCCCGCGAGAACCAAAAATCTAGTATATACTAATATTATAAATGCGAATGTTTGGATAGATGGATGGATATATAGATGGATGGATGGGTGGATGGATGTTTGTTACTCAATCACGCCAGAACGGCTAAATGGATCTGGATGAAATTTGGCACAGAGATAGATTATAGTCTGGAATAACACATAGACTACGTTTTATCCCGGAAAATTCAAAATTTCCCGCGTGAACCTAAAAAAAACCCGATCCACGCGAAGTCGCGGGCATCAGCTATAGTGCTTAGTAATAAAACGAATGCTCCTTTCACAAGGATATATCTATACCAATATTATAAATGCGAAAGTTTGCTTGGATGGATAGATATTGGATGGATGTGATCCTTAACTATACCCATTTAAAAAATCACTTCAAAACGTTGATCTGTTGCGGCGTGATTGAAGGACAATCCAACAAACAAACATACTTTCGCATTCTGTAATATTAAGTATGATTCCATAATAATATTTTTTTTTTTTCTGAGGGTAGGCGTGAAATAGTTAACACATGTTTTAAAATTGGTCTTAATTTTTAATTTAAAAATAGTGGAATTTGTTGCATATTTTTGTATTTTTATTATTGACTATGTATATGTGAGTGACAATACCTACCAGCAAAAGTTTTCCTCCTGATTATCACTTTATAACATAACTTTTTTTATTTGTGACAATCACTAGCACAACAATGAGTATGGAATCTCTAAAACAGTCATTTTCTGCTTTGTCTGAGATGTTCCACACAAAAATGGACGAATTCCAGCAGGATCTGCAGAAGAACTCCGCCTCCAAGACCCCTGCTACCACATCATCTGTCGCAGCTGACTTTCAGTCTTTTAAAACGTTTATTGTGACTGCTCTAAGTACCCTACAGCAGCAGTTGGAGTTTTTAAGGCTGGAAATGGATCGCCTGGAGATGCGAAGAAGGCGAAAGACGTTGCTGCTACATGGCCTGCCTGAGGTGAAGACGGAGGACCTCACTGCGCGTGTCACTGCTGTGGTCACTGAGCACTTGGACCTGCCGAACTTTTCTAACTCAAGTATCAAATCGAGTTATCGTCTCGGCCGCGCATCGGATGGCAAGTCCAGGCCCACTGTAGTAAAGTTCGCCGAAGTTGCAGTCCGTGATAAGGTTTGGTTTGCAAAAACTAAGTTCAAAGGCACCGGTATCACACAGTCTGAGTTTTTGACTAAGCCTAGGCATGTTGCGTTCCTGGAAGCTCGGAAGCGGTTTGGAGTAACGAACTGTTGGACGCGGGATGGATTTATCCATGTATTGGGCCCGGACGGGAGCCGGCATCGAGTGGAAACACTTCGTGATCTAGAAAGCATTCCCGAAGGGCCAGCCTCGTCGGCAGATGCTGCAAAAGCACCTAGTCAGAGTCCCGGAGTGCCTACTATAAGTCCAAACACTAGGTTACCTATACATCGTTCTAGGCGAGTGGTTAAGAAATAGGTTTTAGGTACTCGTTGTTTACTATTTCCTATCAACTATTTAGTTAGTTAGTTACCCACTTCTGAGATTATCTGTAATGTCAATTCTAATTTTATTTTTAATTGTCAAATGTCATTAGTGTCAGTGAGTGTCGGCCAATGACATTGTCATTTTGTCATCCATAGACTACATATATTACTTTTTGTAATTTGCTTTCTGTTTTTTAATTTTGTGATGTCAAGATGGGTAACTTTAGTATAATTTTAGTTCTATGGGTAATAAGTTTCAAGATGGGTAACTTTAGAATAATTTTATCTCACAGTCTTATATTACATTGTATAGTTCTATGGATAATAAGTTAAGTTATTATGATACGACTTTCTGTTGCTGGCGGGTATGATTTTAATTTTATTTAGATTTAATTTAGTTATTTTATTTTTATACATATTTATATATTATTAATATTATTTTTATATAATTATGTCATTTCAAGATATTAGCCTAGACGAATCATTTTTTTCTTTATCATCCTCTGATGGATTGAATAGTGATGACAGTTTCTACAGTCTCCCTTCTCTTATTGAAACTTTAGACTCTCACTTCTCAGATGTACTGAAGAATTTCAACGTTATCCATATTAATGCCCAGAGTATTCCCGCACACTATCCAGATATGCTCTCTTCTTTTGATTGCAAAAACGTACACGCTATTTTGGTCTCCGAAACCTGGCTCAAGCCTTGTCTGTCCTCCACTTCGTACGCACTTCCAGGCTTTCAACTTATAAGGAACTAGCTATTACCCGCGGCTTCGCTCGCGTGGCTCAAGGGAACAATAAATGAGTTTTTGTTAGAAAACTGTATTTAAATTAAGAATGCAAGAGGATGCCACGGAGAAGAATACTGAGACGTTCAGTATCGACGTATTTCATCGAAAGGTCTTGCCTTTCGATGAAATACGTCTTGCTAGGATTTTCATGCACGAAAAATGAAAAATATTCGAAAAAATATTCACGATAGCTATTACCCGCGGCATCGCTCGCGTGGCTCAAGGGTCCAATAAATGAGTTTTTGTTAGAAAACTGTATTTAAATTAAGTATGCAAGAGGATGCCATGGAGAAGAATACTGAGACGTTCAGTATCGACGTATTTCATCGAAAGGCAAGAGCTAGGTTTTTCATGAACGAAAAATGAAAAATATTCACGATATCTACGAAAGAAAACACAATGCTATAGGTTACCCGTTATACAGATTCCTGATTATACAAACGATGTCGCATAGTTGCAGCAGCATGTAACCGATTAGTCCATCGGACACTACTGGAACAATTACATTACGCCGCAAAGGAGAAGGGAGGAGTATATTTAGTCAGTGGACAGTTATGGACACAGGGCAGAGCATTATTTTAACACGCTACTGTAAACAACATGCTATCCTGTGGGATCTATTAGATTTTCCGAGACATAAAGTAGCCTATGTTACTTTCCAAGATCTAGACTATACCTACTATCAGACTGTGTGAAAGTCTCCGGGAAACTGTTTGTTTTCCCGAAGTAAATAGTAGCCTATGTCACTCTCCAGGTCCTCAAATATACCCATGCGAAAATCACGTCGATCCGTTGCGCTATTGCCGCCTTATTGAAGAACAAACGTGAGAAAAATAGCATACTATCCCACAGGAACTTTTTTTTTATTTTTTTATTGTGAGATAGGCTTGCGCTTGACGACAATCATGCTTAGTGCAAAGCAATGATGAGGTCTAGGTTGGAACGCGCTTGCCTAGAAGATGCCTATTCACTCTTGCCTTGAAGGTACCTAAGATATACGTATATAACTGTTTGTTTTTCCGGGATAAAAAGTGGCCTATGTCACTTTCCAGGTCTTCAAATATACCCATGCAAAAAATGACGTCGATCCGTTGCGCCGTTGCCGCCTAATTGAAGAAGAAATGCGAGAAATAGAGCATACTATCCCACAGGAGCTGTTATTTTTCCGGGATAAAAAGTAGCCTATGTCTCTCTCCAGTTCCTCAATTATACCCATGTAAAAAATCATATCGATCCGGTGTGCCGTTGCCGCCTTATTGAAGAACAAATGCGAGAAAAAGAGCATACTATCCCACAGGAGCTGTTAGTTTTTCCGGGATAAAAAGTAGCCGATGTCACTCTACAGTTCCTCAATCATACCCATGTAAATAATCAGGTCGATCCGGTGTGCCGTTGCCGCCTAATTGAAGAAAAATGCGAGAAAAAGAGCGTGCTATCCCACAGGTGCTGTTAGTTTTTCCAGGATAAAAAGTGGCCTATGTCACTCTCCAGTTTCTCAATTATACCCATGCAAAACATCACGTCGATCCGGTGTGCCGTTGCCGCCTAATTGAAGAGAAATGTGAGAAAAAGAGCATCCTATCCCACAGGAACTATTTGTTTTTCCGGGATAAAAAGTAGCCTATGTCACTCTCCACTTCCTCAATTATACCCATGCAAAACATCACGTCGATCCGGTGTGCCGTTGCCGCCTAATTGAAGAAAAATGTGAGAAAAAGAGCATCCTATCCCACAGGAACTATTTGTTTTTCCGGGATAAAAAGTAGCCTATGTCACTCTCCAAGTCCTCAAATATACCCATGCAAAAAATCACGTCGATCCGTTGCGCCGTTGAATCTTGATTGAAGGACAAACCAACAAACCAACAAACCAACAAACCAATAAACCAACAAACCAACAAACCAACAAACAAACTGACTTTCGCATTTATAATATTAGTATGGATATGGATGTAAAAAATCACGTCGATCCGGTGTGCGGCGCCGCCTAATTGAAGAACAAATGCGAGAAAGAGAGCATACTATCCCACAGGAGCTGTTAGTTTTTCCGGGATAAAAAGTAGCCGATGTCACTCTACAGTTCCTCAATCATACCCATGTAAATAATCACGTCGATCCGGTGTGCCGTTGCCGCCTAATTGAAGAAAAATGAGAGAAAAAGAGCGTGCTATCCCACAGGAGCTGTAAGTTTTTCCAGGATAAAAAGTGGCCTATGTCACTCTCCAGTTTCTCAATTATACCCATGCAAAACATCACGTCGATCCGGTGTGCCGTTGCCGCCTAATTGAAGAAAAATGTGAGAAAAAGAGCATCCTATCCCACAGGAACTATTTATTTTTCCGGGATAAAAAGTAGCCTATGTCACTCTCCACTTCCTCAATTATACCCATGCAAAACATCACGTCGATCCGGTGTGCCGTTGCCGCCTAATTGAAGAAAAATGTGAGAAAAAGAGCATCCTATCCCACAGGAACTATTTGTTTTTCCGGGATAAAAAGTAGCCTATGTCACTCTCCAAGTCCTCAAATATACCCATGCAAAAAATCACGTCGATCCGTTGCGCCCTTGAAGCGTGATTGAAGGACAAACCAACAAACCAACAAACCAACAAACAAACTGACTTTCGCATTTATAATATAAGTATGGATGTCAGTCTCCAGTTCCTCAATTATACCCATGTAAAAAATCACGTCGATCCGGTGTGCCGTTGCCGCCTAATTGATGAACAAATGCGAGAATAAGAGCATACTATCCCACAGGAGCTGTTAGTTTTTCCGGGATAAAAAGTAGCCTATGTCACTCCAGTTCCTCAATTATACCCATGTAAAAAATCACTTCTATCCGGTGTGCCGTTGCCGCCTAATTGAAGAAAAATGCGAGAAAAAGAGCATCCTATTCCACAGGAACTGTTTGTTTTTCCGGGATAAAAAGTAGCCTATGTCACTCTACAGTTCTTCAATTATACCCATGTAAAAAATCACTTCTATCCGGTGTGCCGTTGCCGCCTAATTGAAGAAAAATGCGAGAAAAAGAGCATCCTATTCCACAGGAACTGTTTGTTTTTCCGGGATAAAAAGTAGCCTATGTCACTCTCCAGGTCCTCAAATATACCCATGCAAAAAATCACGTCGATCCGTTGTGCCGTTGAAGCGTGATTGAAGGACAAACCAACAAACCAACAAACCAACAAACCAACAAACCAACAAACAAACTGACTTTCGCATTTATAATATTAGTATGGATGATCGTAGTAGTCGTGTGGGTGGAGGTGTTGCTATATACCTTCGTTCTCACCTGCCGTTTAAAACAGTGAGCATGTCAAATGCCCAGAATACTCCAGGAGCTGAATATTTGTTTATTGAGGTCCTTTTCTCTGGCAGTAAGCTCTTACTAGGAGTATTTTATAATCCTAGCCTTACGATTGACTATTTTCCTATGCTTGAAGGCCTTTTTGATCAGCATATCCCTCAGTATCAGCACTCTATTATTATGGGTGATTTTAACACCTGTCTTTTAAGGAACGATTCCCGCTCTGTTAGGCTGAAAACAATAGTTAATTCAGCGAACTTACATTTACTTCCCCTTTCTGCTACACATTCTTTTCCAAATTGTTCTCCATCTCTTCTTGATCTCATTTTTGTTTCCTCCATTGACCATGTGGCTAAACATGGTCAATGTGCTGCTGATGCTTTTTCATATCACGATTTGATTTTTCTGTCATACAAATTGCGCCCTCCTAAAGATAAATCCAAAATTCTTCTGCTGCGTAATTTTAGTGGTATGGATTTGGATCGTTTAAGAGATGATGCGGCGATGATTGACTGGACTGATGTTCTCACGGGAGCTGGCATTGATGATAGGGTAGAAAGCTTTAATTCACTACTAACGCAACTCTACGACAAGCATGCTCCAATTCGGCCAGTACGACTTAAGCATCTTCCTGCTCCCTGGCTTTCTGAGGAGATAAAAAAATTACAACATAAAAAGAACTCTGCAAAAGCTAAGTATAAGTCTAATAGTTCTGATGAGAACAGAGAAAGGTATAAAAATATTCGGAATCGTTGCAACAGGTTGTGTAGGGATAAACAACGACGCCATATTCATAAATCCATACTTGAAGAAGATGATTCAGGTCGAGTATGGAAGTTTCTTAAATCTCTTGGAGTTGGGAAAGCACGTCAGAATAAAAGTTCCTTGAATATTGATCTGAACCAACTTAATCAGCATTTCTCTACTTCTTGTGCCATTGATGATGCCACTAAATTGCGGACTAAAAACCAAATTTCAGCTTTGCCCACTTCAGATGATCCTGCTTTTATTTTTAGTCAGATCACTGATAGTGATGTTAAGAGAAGTATTCGTGAGGTCAGCTCTGATGCCGTTGGTACAGACTGTATTAGTCGTAAAATGATCATCCCTCTTGTCGATATGTTGACTCCTATTATAAGATCTATTTTTAATTTCTCTATTTCCACTGGAAATTTTCCTTCTTCCTGGAAAGAGGCTCAAGTTACTCCTATACCTAAAAAAGCTAACCCTTCTAGTTTATCTGACTTCCGTCCCATTTCCATACTTCCATTCCTATCAAAAGTATTTGAGCGTATTGTTCATCAACAATTGAGCCTCTTCCTATCTAGGTGGAGTCTCTTTAATCCATTTCAATCCGGTTTCCGGACTGGTCATAGTACGACTACAGCTTTAGTCAAGATCACTGAGGATATTCGTCTCGGTATGGATAATCAACGTGTAACAGTGTTGACCTTACTTGATTTTAGCAATGCTTTCAACAATGTTGATTTTGATCTCTTGTTAGCTATTTTAGCTTCTCTTAACATATCTCCTGAAGTGGTTGACTGGTTTCATAGTTACTTGTTTGGGCGCCGGCAGCGGACACGAGTTGATGATTCGTTATCTAACTGGTGCTCGATCAATGCCGGTGTTCCACAAGGTGGTGTGTTGTCTCCTCTCCTGTTTTCAATTTTCATTAGTTCTATTACTCTCCAGTTATCTTCTCACTACCACCTGTATGCTGACGATCTCCAATTGTATGTTCAGGCTAAATTAGTGGATTTACCTAATGCAATATGTCAGCTAAATAATGATTTAGATGCAATTGTGGAATGGAGTAAGTCTTATGGACTTAAAGTGAATCCAGCAAAAACTCAGTCTATCATAATAGGCAGTCAAAAGTTGATCACGCAAATAGATTTTCATGCCTTGCCTAGCATCATATTTGACGGAACGTGTGTACCATACAGTGACACGGTTAGAAATCTTGGTGTCACTTTTGACAAATTCTTATCTTGGGCTCCACAAGTAAGTGAGGTAAGCAGGAAGGTGTTTGCATCTGTTGGTTCTCTCCGTCGATTGACTAATTTCTTACCAATACCAACTAAAATTACGCTTGCACAGTCTCTCCTCTTACCGATTCTCGATTATGCTGATTCTTGCTACCCAAATCTTAATGAAGAGTTGCTTAATAAGCTTGAGCGCGTTCAAAATCTTTGCATACGGTTCATATTTGGACTTAGGAAATATGACCACATTTCTGAATTTCGCGAAAAACTCAAGTGGCTTCCGATCCGCCTTCGCAGGGATACTCATATTCTTTCTCTTCTATTCTGTATTCTATTCAATCCTACCACTCCCCTTTACCTCAAAGAGCGATTTGAGTTCCTTAGTGACACTCACGGTCGCTCTCTTCGCTCTGTTGACAACCTTATCCTAAGAATTCCTTCCCATAGCACTTCTTTTTATTCAAAATCCTTTTCCGTTAAAGCGGTTAGGCTATGGAACTCCTTACCGCTTCAAATTAGACGTGCGCAATCTCTTGCAGAATTTAAAAATCTCATTAAAGCGCACTTTCTTCCTCCTTGAATCCTTTATTATCATCATATTCTAATAATTATTATTCTTCTTTCCTAATTTGCGTCTTGTTGGCTTTAATTTTTACTCTTTTTTATATATATTGTATATAAGTATATATATTTATTTATATGTATATGTATTGGTATCTATTTATATAATTATTTTATGTGTATAATATATATGTATATATATATGTTGTGTAGGTATACTTGTATTATTGTATATTGATTGTATATGATATTTTACATTGGCTAGGATTAGTTTATTAGTTTAGTTTAGTTTCCTTTTAAATAACGTGCACCCTGAAGCTTTCTCACTGGGTTAATCCGTTGTGTGCATGGTTGCCTGGTAGAGATCGCTTTAAAGCGATAAGGCCGCCATTTGTACCATAGCTTAGTTTTATTGTAATTGTTTATAAGTATGTGTTTCGTGGTGTACAATAAAGAATTTTTCATTCATTCATTCAATATTTACTTACTTACGTCTAATTCTATGCGTTTTCGGTTATTGTGAAAGTGCCCGACAGCTGTCAATTTGTTTCCTAATATTTTATCCCTATCCCCCATTGAAATAGAATAAAGTTCTACATCAATGCTATCCCCCTAAGATCCTTGTGTAGAACGACCTTCACCGATCTGATTAATGGATGAAACCTGCTTTTTATTTTTATTTAATACTAGTTAAATACGCCTAAAATGATTGACTACCAAATCCGGTCCAGGCTATTTTTAAATTAATTAATTTTAATTAATTTTTTTTTGACAAGTTTATTGTAGCCAATGCTATACCATCGCGTTTGTTATAAAATTACCTATATTTTGATATAGGTATAGGTAATTTTATTTTAAAGGCGTATTTATCTAGTACTAGATGATGCCCGCGACTTCGTCAGCGTGGATTAAGTTTTTGCAAATCCCGCGGGAGCTCCTTAATTTTCCGGGATAAAAAGTCTAATAAAAACCCTATGTCCTTCCCCGGGATACCAACTATCCCTGTACCAAATTTCATCAAAATCGGTTGAACAGGTGGGCCGTGAAAGCGTAGCAGATAGACAGACAGACACACTTTCGCATTTATAATATTTTTTTTAATGCTGAACCTCCAACATGGGGGTAGGAGACTTTGTTTACAATTTTTAATTACTACTCTTTCATTCTATTTCTATCATTTATGCTTCTCGCACTTTCATACATCATACTGGTTCTTTCTTTCATCCATCCTCTTTTATACTTGCTTTTATCTAGCTTGGCTATTCTATCTTTATTTTTATTTTTTTAAACTAGATAAGCTCGGGGAAATGAGTGGGGTTGGGGTAGGTAAGTTTTTTAATTTGTTTTTACAATGTTTTCTTATAATATTTTAACAAAGTTTTTTACTAGTAACTATAAAATTAAACTATGTTCCTACATTAATTACTATCTTTTATATGTTACTAAAAATATAGTCACTATATCTAAATAACATATTATTTTACGTCTTATTTCTATTATTTACAATTATACATAATTTCTTACAAAATTCTAGGAAACAGTCTCTATGTTTCTTACTAAAGATGATTTCCGACAATGTACTTTTACTTAATTTTATTCCAGTTTTACGTTCTAAATTATATCTTTCATAATCATGGACCGGGCGCATTTATAATATTAGTATGGATTAAATAAAAATAAAAAGTAGGTTTCATCCATTAACCAGCTCGGTTTTAGGCTATTAGCATTATACTTTTAGAGCCCTATCCAAGGCCGCTGCTGATTACTAGGATATACAAAGCTTAGAACGTAAAACAATTCCGTATTGTTTTACTTAATAGAAAGGAAGTATTTTTGGAAGGTAGGAAGTTCTTCTGACAAAAAATTCTCAGTACTAGCCCGGACCGAAATTCTGTCGGGAGGACATTTAACACTATTTTTATCTACCTGCAATTTTGGCAATAGGATGTGATTCGATTTGACATTGTTCTCGTTGTTAACGGAGTATGCTAACATCATACTAATAATATAAATGCGAAAGTGTGTTTGTGTGTTGGTTTATTGGTTTGTTGGTTTGTCCTTCAATCACGCCGCAACGGAGCAATGGATCGACGTGATTTTTGGCATGGGTATAGAGGACCTAGAGAGTGACATAGGCTACTTTTTATCCCGAAAAAGGAGTACCTACCCGCAGGAATAACTTATATAAAGTCGCGGGTATCAGCTAGTCTGGTTACAACGGTTATAATTATTTAGTTACGGTTGTAAAATTATATGTCTATGATTATAAAGTAGCGTTATTCAATCATTGTCGTTGGTGACACTTTTATTACTACTAATTTTGTAAAATTTATTGTAATAAAGTCATTATCGTTTGTGAACTGTTGATAGCCCCTAGGCTATCACCCACTAGGGTAAGATATCCGACCTCCTGCACGGGGTCGCGGCTTCGATCCCCGGGCACGCACCTTCCAATGTTTCAAAGTTATGTGCGTTTAAAAAAATTAAATATCACTTGTTTCAAACGGTGAAGGAAAACATCCTGAGGAAACGAGCATGAACGAGAGTTCCTTTTTATGTTCTCAAAGGTGTGTCAAGTCTGCCCATCCGCTCTTGGCCAGCATGGTGGACTATGGCCAAAAACTTCTCATTCCGAAAGGGGACTCGTGCTCAGTAGTGAGCCGGCAATGGCTATTTAAGAGAGAGAAAGAGAGAGAGAGAGAGAGAGAGATCATCTGTTATCTATTCAGTGTCAATGTCTGTAATAATATTTAAGGAAATGTTACAAATGCAAATGAGTTTATCTGATTATCACTACGCTTCCAAGGTGTTCAACCGAATTTATTGTTCAGTAAACAGATCATCCCGGGAAAGGATATAGACTATTTTTAACCCGGAAAATGAACGAGTTTTGGTGTACATGTCATGTGAGTATAAAACAAGTTGTATGAGAATTCTGTACAGTTGCACTTGACGATGTGGTGGACTATGGCCTGAGCCCTTTTTACTATGAAAGGTCGATATACGTGTTCTGTGCTTAGTAAGCCATAATTCTATGGATTGAACGTAAGACGATAAAATACCTACGTTACATTGTTTACAAATATTTTGAGTACAAACAAATGAACAGCTAATGAAATTAAGAAAAACAAAAAGCTTTGCACCTGACCAACGACCTCTATGTAATGAACCTTAATTAACTTTTATTAAATGCAAAATAATTATACTAATATTAGTACAATCATCACGTTAAGTCAATTGTATAAAGTTCATTACAGAGTTTCATCTTAGAGCTGATACGACCTTTTTGATACCCATTCGTACATGCACAATGCTTTGTACCTTTAAATAATTCGACATATCTGGCATACGTGATATTAATTTCCTTTTGGGACCACAAAGAGAATGTTCTCTCTAGATTTATTGTCTTGGAGGACAAAAAATATGCGTTCAGAAGCAATTAACTTTAATCTTTACAAGAATTATTATTCGTTTTATTATGAATGCAATTTGTTTATATTTTGGTGAACTCAGTATCTCTATAAGGTGTAGTAAGAGTTTGAATCAAACGAACAACTAAGATTTTCCCATTTAATTTTAAGATTTTAATTTGAAAGTTTTTGACAAAAACAATTTTGACATGACTTTGTAGTGTAAAGCTACCTGCAGTAAAATAAAAATAGTTAGGTTAGATCAATGTGATTTAGAGTATGCACCTAGATTTAAAATTAAAATGCAGCAGGATGGAGTATTTTGCAAGGAAGTTGTAATTAACGCAGTATACTAGTATATATTGTTTAATGTAAGCAAACACCACGCGTTTCGTATATCTACGCAAAACACTTCCTTCCTTTCCTCGGAGCAGATAATGATCTTTATATTGTGCTATTTATAAATTAAGCACAATGTTTCTGCTCTAAAGAAACTATTTAGGTAGACTATTTATTACATTGTATTACTCACTACATGATGATGCCTAGATGCCTAGATGATGACTTCGTCCGCGTGGTTTAAGTTTATTTAATTCCCGGGGGAAGTCCTTAACTTTCTGGGATACAAAGTAGCCTATGCCCTTCCCCGGGATTTAACCTATCCCTGTACCAAATTTCATCAAAATCGGTTGAACAAATGGGAAGTGAAAGCGTAGCAGACAGAATGACGGACAGACTGATAGACACACTTTCGCATTTACAATATTAGTATGCATTGTACTTCATAAAAAGTACTTGAAATTACGCAAACACACATAATTAAAAATGTAGGTAAACCTCATTGAAGGTATCCTACATGAAGGAGTAAGCCTTCAAATACAAATTAATATAATATCATATTCATAACCAACGGCAGTTCTAACCTAGTTATGTCATCTCATCAATTCAGTACAACCTTACGGCCAAGGATTTAGGCCTAAGGCATGGTTTAAACGTACAACTTCTAAAAGTATCCGATTATTATTTACTCTTAATATTTAGATACCCATCTTTATAATATTAAGAGTTATTTAATATATATGTCACCGTAAGATTGTAAAAACCGGTAGATTATAATATAACGTTTTTATCTCGATAGATTATAAACTGTCGACAGATTGTGAACCGTAACATACTGCTAGTGCTTACAATTTAACGCGTTATTTTTCGGTCAATTGTAATATATTAGGTATATTAACCCGATAGACACTACCTGAATATTCATGTCAAACCCTAACCTAACCTATAGTTCGCGCGCGAGTTGAATGCAGAGTAAATGTATGGTGACACTTACATTTACTCTGCATTCAACTCGCGCGCGAACTGTACAAGAAAGAGACAAGAAAACGTAAAAACAATAAATATTTCATAAATTAATACTCAGAACATTGAACGGTTCACAATCTTTCGACAGTTTATAATCTAGCGGAATAGAAACCGTTAGATTATAATCTAACGGATTTTACAATCTTACGGTGACATATACACCTAGGCAAGCGCGTCCCATCTAAGGCCACATCATCACTTCCCATCAGCCACCCTACTCTGTAACTCAGTGGCTATTAAAAAATTAAATCTATTGAAGGTTTGCTATGGAATGGTAATTTTAAGTCTTAACAAACCTTCAATGTATAAAAAATATGTGTCAGTGGGTTTAATTTTTGCATAGCCACGGAGTTAGAGAATAGTGAACAGGCGTGAACCGTTAGCCTATCTGTACTAATGTTATAAATGCGAAAGTTTGGATGGATGTTTGTTACTCAATCACACCAGAACGGCTGAACGGATCTGGATGAAAAATTCACAGATTAATATAACAGAACAGAGAACTTACGAATCGTGATGAAATTTAGAACTTGTTAGACTTTACAGTGTAAAGGCGGCCTTATCATTACGAGTGACCTCTTTTCCAGCCAGGCAACCCGTACGAAAGGAGATAGATTGCATAATGACTGGGTGGTGCACATGGGTTTTATAAAAAAAAATATAATAAGAACTGTTACAATATAATAAACTTACGTATCAGTACATACTATAGTGTTATTTTAGGATTTATATTTTAATGAACAGATCCTGTTGTACAGTATTTTGGCAGTATTTTACTGCACAACAAAACCTGCTGACAATGTTATAAATCAAGTCTGTGTTATCATTGAGACAGCGACCAACAGAAAGCGCGACACAAAGACAAATAGCGCCATCTAGGGACCGACATAATGTTTGTGATTCATTGTCTAGAATCTAGACATCGATATAGCCCTTTCATAGAAAGAAGAGATTAAACACATAGGCCACTTTTTATCCCGGCAAATTATAGATTTCGCGCGGGAACGAATAAAAACTCGATCCACGCGGATGAAGTCGCTGGCATCACCTAGTACCTAACATGGATTATATTACGGGAAAGGAAATTTAATAATCCTACTGCCTGGGCTAAACCCAGATAAATTGATCGTATCTCTTATTTATTTTAATTTACTACTGATTTTATAATATATGATATTTATATAAATATTGTATACATATAGCCTAGTCCAGCCTTCTAATCGACTGGTCGGGAGATCGACCCTAGGGCACTCACTTTATAGCCTAGTCCTAGGCTATAAAGTAAGTATCTTAACCACTAGGCCCTAGTGGTTAAGATACCCGACCTTCTGTATGGGGTCGTGGGTTCAATTCCCGGAGCACGCGCCTCTAACTTTTCCGAGTTAGTATGGTTTTTTTTAGTTAGCCCTTGACGGCGATCTCACCTGATGGTATGTGATGATGCAGTCTAGGATGGTAACGGGCTAACCTGTTAGGGGTATATTAAAACCTATCCCCTAATCTACACGGCATCGTACCGGAACGCTAAGTCGTTTTAAGAAATTAAGTATCACTTGATTTATACCGGTGGAGGAAAACATTGTGATCAAACCGGCATGCCAGAGAGTTCTTCAAAATATTCTCATAGGTGATGTGAAGTCTGCCAATCCCCACTTGGCCATTTGGTGGTGGATTATGGCCAAAACCTACTTATTCTGAGAGGAGGAGAACATTGTTGCACTTAGCCCACTCTTTTAAAAGTTTTTTTTTTATTCCACTAGAAGTTAGTCTTTGACTGCGATCTCACTTGATGATGCAGTCTAAAATGTTAGCGGTCTAACCTGTTATAGGGGTATGGCATAGTTATGTTAAAACCATACCCCTATTCGGTTTTTACACGGCATTGTACCGGAACGCTAAATCGCTTGGCGGCACGTCTTTTGCCGGTAGGGTGGTAACCAGCACGGCCCAAGCCTCCCACCAGGCCAGACCAGGGAAAATTCAGAAATTATAAATTCCCAAATTGACCCTGCTGGGTCGAACCCAGAAAGCATAACAGAGCTACACACTGCGCCACGGAGGTCGTCGAAGTTCCTTCAGAAACGGGTAGTCTTTGGCAGGTTTGGAAAACAGGGAGACCGCCATTCTTAAAAAACCTGGACAAAGACGCGGTCGTAAACTACTTTGACAGATATTATGTTCAGTGACTAAATATTGAATTTAATCATTGTTAATCGCCTTTTGTAAAAACCCGATCGCAATTATTATAAATGGTGATACCGGAATTGATAAAATTATACAAGTTTCTACTATATGTAGCGTTTTTTGTACTTATTACCACTAGAACATACCATCGAGCTTAGTATAAGTTATTGAGCACTCGATCATAATGGTGTCAAAGTAAAATTAACTTTAACTGCATTGCTTTATGCCTTAATTTCGTATATGCATTCACAGCCAGTGGGGCTCCAAACGGAAACGTTTCGAAATTAAAATCGCTGGTGGTGATTTTGTGACTTTAGATCAGGAGCTTTTGGGTCAGTTTTACTTTGATGCCAATGTGATCGAACCCTCGATTACGATCGAATTTCCGACGTTAAAACTTTGACTAAGGGCTTCTTAGAATTATTAATACATTGTGCCCTGTATTTTTTATCACCTCTGTGCTATAGACTAGTGGATGTTTGCGAATTCGTCGAACAATCAGTCTGTTTTCTTGTACTCGACGAAGCCAGAACATTCTTAGAACTTGGAGATAAGTTATTTTCTGCCAGTCATCTGAAGGAGACAGCAACGTTTAACTCAATCTCAAACTCAATTTTTTTAATTTAATTTAGCTTATTGAAAGTGCTTTTAAATCGTCGAGTGTATCTACCACTGGTACGGAATGCCATCGCCGTTGCAGGGTGACAGCATGACGTGACAGTGGCAAGATCTCCAACCTGGAAAATAATATATATGGGGCTCTACAAAGGGCGGATAAACAAATTTCTCAAAAGCCGGTTTATATCTAAAAGCCAGTTATAAGTCCATCGTCGATCCACTGTAAGGATAATATACTTAGATTGTGATGTCAGCTTTGGATATATGTTTTGGGATATCCCAATGGAACCAAAGTAAAATGCACGAGATTTTCCAGGATGAAAAATATGTCACACACAAGTAAGTGTATGTTTAACTATATCCATCCAAATATCGATCCAATCGATAAAAGGATAAACCTACAAACGTTTTCGGTTCCCGCCGAAACTCTTAAATTTTCCGGGATAAAAAGCCTGTCCTACCTCAGGATACGACCTATGTCTATCCAAAATTTCGTCCAAATCGGTTTAAAAGATGGGCAGTTAAATCGCAGCAGATATATAGACAAACAGACAAACACACTATCGATTTATCGATAATTTCTGTAGGTTTTTTTAAGATACCATAAAAACGTTAAAATCTATGCATAAACATAGAATAGATAATAATATCTTATAAGCTTCATACATTTTGTATGAATTTCTTTTATCAATTTATATTAAGTATGATACTACGCGGATATTATTTAGTATTAGGTATTTATGCTCTTTTTGAGCTAGTTTTTTTGTTCGATCGGTTGGGTATAACTGTTTAAAATTCAGTTGCAACTTGCAAGATTGGACATAAACAAACCTATACAGACAACCTATACAAGTTCAATACTTAAAAGCTTGTAAAACTAACACACCTCTGCGTTCAAACATGCGCATCAAATCAAATCAATCATTTTTCATTCAAGTAGACTTATAATAATTTTTAAAATAGCTTTTGAATAGTCTAGTGAATCTACCACTGGTTCGGAATTTCCATATACTATAACTATGCCTACTACCCTATCTTCTATTTTATAACAAAATTCCACAATCTATTTTAAACTTGCGTTTACACAAATTTAAAGTATGCTCCTGAAAAAAGCTTATTTTATACCGTTGAAGATTATGTTAATATGAAAGCATGGATTGGACTCGCTACAGCAGTGCTTAGAACTGCGGTTACATATTTAACTACACATTGATGTACTAATTGTTAATGAATTTTGAGCAACAACCGAGTTTATTGCTGGTTCTTCTCGATAGGAATGTTATTCCGAACCAGTGGTAGATTCACTCGACGATTCAAACTTTTAATAAGTTTATTTGAATAAAAAAGTATGAGTATGAGTTTGCCTTATACACAAAATGCGAGGGCAAATAAATCAAAAATCTAATTTTAATTCTCTATCAAGAAAAACTTTTGGAGGAAAAATATGAGGAAATGCATAAACTTACCTAAGTGTAAACTGGTAAACTGTGTCCACCGGTTCTAAGAAATAGCATACATTTTCCTTACCGACATTACCTTATAATTTATGATGTTAAAGTTATACCCACAATTATTGTATAAGACGCATACGTTTACTTAAGCGAGTGAATTCCCGAGATTTCCTACTGTTACGGATAATACCTAGATATTTGCTGCATACCAAAAGTTAAGAGGTCATAGAGAAACGAAAATGCGACAAAAAGGAATTTTTCACAATCCAATTCCTAGAAAAAGACGGCAATAAATTGACGGAACTGACGGACGGAAGAGACGGAAGCTTACCTCAACCACTCCAACTTAATAGACAAATTTCTGCTGGTAATTTTTATTGTCTGTTTTATTGCATATTTTTTTTGTAAACATTAAGTATCTACCCAGTTATGTTTAAGTTTTAATTGTAGTAGTAAGAAGCCAGGGGCGGCGAATTGGGCAACTGTAAAGTTTTCCCTGGATTTGTTTTATACATTAGGTATAAAGAATAAAATCAAATTAAGAATAGTGATTAAAAAATTAACTAAGTACCTTACTTTATTTATTTTATAAGAGAGATCGGCGGTCGTGGCTGCGATCCACGCTCTGGGGTCTAAAGGTTACGTAAGGAAAGGTAGGTAAGGATCCATTGCCATTCAGCGTGGTAATGCTGCAAGCTTGATGGGTACCTCTGGCCCTGGGCAACTAGGGGTGGCCTTTTTGATTAGGGTTTTTTTTGTTAATAGGTATATAAGAAGTCGTGTGTTTTGTGGTCGTTATTACTCACTTTCCTAGTATAAATCAATATTTTTACATTCAAGGATGCACTGCATGTTAATGGTGCCATCATCACAGTAAATAAGAGTGGAACGCGTCTGTCTGGAATTTCTTTTCGTTTTTCTTGATGCAGCCTAAGGTGGAGCGCGCTTGCCTAGAAGTTGCCTGTTCACTCTGGACCCTGAAGATACGCAGAAGAAGAATTCGAATTAGAAACGAGGAAGCAAATCGCTTAGGCCTTGCGATACGATAGTAGATTTCACTTGTTAGTTGGTACCTATACGTTCATAACTCGATGGGACGACAAATCTGACTCGATCGTAAAGAGATCAGGCGATGCACAGGGGTGAAAATACCGCCAAATTCCTTACCCCGTACTAGTAGTGAAAATTTCTCGTCTGTGAACCTGGGACCTCATTATAAAGATTGACCAACGAGACAGTTTCGAAATATAAAGCTTCTAAAGGTCGAAAAAATTTCAATTTGAGCCCCTGAGTTTTCAGTCATCTTTTCGATTTTTATATTCGACTAGCAGATGCCCGCAACTTCATCCGCGTGAAATAAGTGTTTTAAATTACGAGTGCCACGGGAACTCCATAATTTTTCGGATTAATATATAGCCTATGACACTCACAAATAATGTGGCTTTCTATTGGTACCAGAATTTTCAAAATCGGTTCAGTAGATCCAGAGATTACCCCCTGCAACGTCACTCACAAACTTTACCTCTTTATAGTATTATTGTGAATGTCAAATAATAGACAAATAATTTGCAATAAAATAATATTGCGGCTATAAATTAAGATGTAAGCTATCCTATCTTTCAAGTTGGATCAAACTGCATACGGTGTGCAAATTTAATTTAAAATCGGTTAAGTAGATTAGAAGTCCATCGCGGACAAACAACGTGACACGTGATTTATATACATATATTAAGAAGATTAATGTGACAAGTGTTAAATTTGAAAAACCACCTATTTGAAAAACCACCTATACACAAATTTTATCTCTCAAAATATTTCGGTTTGAATGTTTAACTGTCCTAACTCAAGAGCATGTTTTACAATTGAAACTCCGAATTTCCAAACCTCCTGGAAACCACAGATTGCAAAAGCTATAATAATTACATGTAAATTAAATCGTGGAAACACATATCGATTTAAAAAATAATTAAACAGTTAACCACGTCAGACAGGTAAAATCCCGTCTAGATTAGTTTGTTATGTAAATCAGTTGTGACATCGGAACAAACTGTTTCGTCAGAAACGCGGCATCTCCTGGGGGCGTACTACCATCGCCTAAAGCCGTATTATTTCAGTATTGGTGACGTTCGTGCTTGAGAATTATAATCCTTATTCTAGGGACGTCAAGCCTGTGACATAAAGCTGTAATTTTTAAATATTAATGATTTAAGCGATGGTGGTAACCCCCATGACTGTTTACATGTGTCATCATATAAACCGGTTCGGATTTGTGACGACGAGTAATAGCACAACTAATGGTTTCTATGTAATTTTCTATAAGTAAGTCCCGCGTTACTGCGAAATAATAACGGAAGGTTCCTCAGGATTCTAGCTGCGTCACAGATATGACAACTGTCAGTCTTTTTATCAGTACAACCATAGAGTATATTATATAGTACAACTATATAGTCCCACAAACTTTTCTGATCCGGTGACAGCGTTCTTATACGCAAAATAAAATAAAAACAAAAACTAAACAGGCATAAAAAATAGTTCAAATTTTGGTCACCGGGTCAATTTAAAACAAAAAGTTTGACGGACTTGGCAGTATAGGCATTAGGCTGTAAACAAGATTAATAAATGATTTTGCTGAGTTTTCTATCCGAAACGGTCCGAGAGAACAAGATGTATAATAAGACCTGTGTATCCCATATTATGTAATATCATTTTTTTTTATCAATTTGGTTTCTTCTACGATCTGTTAAATTACTTGTGTAATTATTTAAATAAATTGACCTTGGAATTCTATATTGACCGTAGAAAATACGTCAAATTTTACTCAATACTATTATAGGCTTTCACCGACGTCACGACATTAGCATAACGAGATCTATAGATATCCTGTAGAGGTCCTGTTGTTCACAAACAGAAAACGTATTAATCGAACTGTTTAAGGCGCTGTGAGCTCACGAGCTGAAAACACAGGCGCGCGGGGGTGAAATCGAGCTAGCGCATGTCGCAAAAAATGCAAGCAATCATTTGTAAAAAGAAAATTTACTTTTGAATACAAATTAATCCGACATTGTGTTTGATTTAGAAATATGAATTTTATCTTATATTTCTAGAGCAAATTATTGTTTTTTTTAAGGAGAAAAATTGCTTTAAAAGGTAAACTAAGAGGTATGTTTAAAATAAATTTCAATGCAGAGATTTTTTTTAAATTGTGTTTTGAGATGCGTCAATGTCTGCTTAAAGATCTTGAAAACAGCAAATTATTTTTACAAGCATACATTATGTTATGTGTATGATGGATACACTGCTTTTAAAAACCCCCTTTTACGCTACACATTGTCTTAAGGAGTTCATAGATGCTTGCTCGTCAACAAGCATGTTCAGTGCAGAAACGATAACGATTACCTTACACAATCGGGGGGCTGAGACCCGTCATCATTTGACAGCTTTAAACGGGTTACTCGAACTATATAAGGAGTTCATACATGGTTTTTGACGTTCAGACATCTATGAACTCCTTAAACAGGTCGGATTATCCGTTCGACAAACGATTACGATTACGATTTCCTTACACAATCGGGGTCCACGAAACCACTTTTAAACGAAAAGCTTTTTTTATTCTACTATAAGTAAGCCCTTGACTGCGATCTCACCTGATGGTAAGTGATGATGCAGTCTAAGATAGTATTAAACCCATACCCCTAATCGGTATCTGATCGGATTGCTAAATTTTACGTCTTTGCCTTCTAGTTTGGCTACACCCTGCAGTCAAACTAGACCGGACAAAAAAAATTAGGGACTGCCGATAGAAGTGAAAACGAAAATATATTTTTAATATTTTTTTTTAAATTAAAATTATTATAATATACCTAAAACAACACTAAGGCATTAAAGTTTAATTTCGAATGTAGTATATTTATAGTTCGCGAGCATGTCGCTTGTCGTTGTTCGCGAGCATGTCGATCACGCGAGCATGATACACAATATAAATTACCAAAAAGTGCATAACGCGCCTACAGTTTTCACTTCAAAAATCAGAAATTATAAATTCCCATGTTGATACTGCTAGGGATCTAACCCTGAACCTCTTAATTATAAGACCACGGCTTTGACCACTGCGCCAGAGAGGTTGGCCTAGCGTGAACCAGAGTAGCTTATTTAATGAAGTTATTTTTCGTAAGTAAGTATACTATTAGTAGTTTCGTAACAAACGTCATACGCGCAGACTTCCACTGCTGGTCTCTTGCCCTGATTTCCTCATGCCGCGATCTTGCGTCGCCTGGATCCAGCGGCTCCTTGCGACTCGTCTGATGTCGTCCGTCCACCGAGTGGGGGCCTGCCAACGCTAAGCTTTCCAGGTCGCTATCCCCCCACGTCCCAAAGACAAGGACCCCAACGTCTATCGGTTCTTCGAACTATGTGCCCCGCCCATTGCCACCTCAGCTTCGCAACACGTCAAACTACGTGTAATACGCACAGTAAATGGTTCTAAAATTATTCTTGAATGATTTTTAAAGCAGGCTTGTTTTTAAAAGGCATTGCCTATTATTATTTTATATCTTGCAAGCGAGTCCTCAGTAAAGTCTAAGTTAATTGTGAACGTTCGAATGGCCTACGTGAAACCTTCGCAATTTAATAGGTGTTACTTTAATTTGAACAATTTTGTACAGCACTAGGTTTTTTAAAATAATAACTAGTGTTACATAAGTGGAATAATCCAAACTTTCGCATTTATAATAGGTATATAATAGAATAGATGTAATATTTGATCACAGATGTGGTGCAGTTGTTTTCCTCACTAGACCACCTAAGTAATTTAAGAAATTTTATATTCCCAAATTGACCCTGCCGCTGATCGAACTCGGAGCCTTCTGGCCACAGCCCAAACCGTTGTGCCAGGGAAGTCGTAAATCCGTAGCAAGAAAATCCGTTTATGTAAATATAATAATTTATAAGCCATGCCTACTTAGGTAACTGAATACGACAGTTCCGGAGCTACTACTCGTGCATATGCTTATTTAGCTAAGTACAGGATGTATTTGTTATACATTGTTTCACCAAGCTGGTATTTCACGATTGCCCTTCGGTGAGGCCCTTTGTGGCTAAAGGAAGCAATAATTCACATGGCGGTGTTTTTAACATCTATGATTCATTAATACAATAGTATAAACATGAAATGTGTCGGTCTGTTTGTCCGCGCATTATTTAGTCATACTAATATTATAAAAGTGTGTTTGTTTGTTGGTTTATATGTTTGTCTTTCAATCACGCTGCAACAGAGCAACGTATCAACGTGTGTTTTTGCATGGGTATAACAATAGTCGAGGACTGGAGAGTGACATAGACTACTTTTTATCCCGGACAATTTAGGAGTATATTAGTCTACCGAAGCTAACATGGTTACTGGTATCGTTACGTCAAAGGTAGAGATAAATGCTCCGGAGTCGGAGTGAATCGTACGAGTACCTACGTTGATAGGAATTTGGAAGATTTGTGTGATGTGGTGTTGTGCCGCTGGCTTATTGGTCGGCTTATACATGCAAACTACTGAATTTGAATTTATAGCGAATTAAGCTTCTTGTTCTTTGACTAATAAAGTGTCCCTACACATCGTCTGACTTTTTCCTAATGGGCGACAGACTTCCCAGGTCTATCACATGGAACTCCTTCTCAGGGAGGCACGCGGCCATCAAGAGCGGCACGCCTGCCCCCGATCCACCTGCGGCGGATGGGATCGGAGCTCACGTCGTCCTCTCGTCCATCGCATCCACTTCTTCTTCGATATTACCCCGTCGCAGAAGGATATTATCACCTTCCAAGATATCTATCAACTATGACTGTAACCACGGCCGGCAGTGAGAGGTCCTGACCCACCATTTTTATGAGCATCTCTCGTGGCTCCACCCACGCTGTGCACACCGATAATATAGTGTGCTGCACCGTGTCTATTTAAGGCCAAAGATATGCTGCCCCCCTAGTTGCCCCCAAGTAACTGTATACGTTTCGTGTCTATTCTATTTCCATAATCGTTAACGCTTTAGCGTAGAGAAAGAAATAAGTGAATAGTCTATGGAACTAGCGTTTTAGCGTGAACGATTATAGAATGAGAATAGACACGAAACATACTATGTAGTGGGCTAGGCTAGGACCTAACGAAATAATCGGCTTCTTTACATTTGACATAAATGTAGGTGTGTAAGTGTGCAACGAGTAAATCAACTCTATTATTATTTAACTATTAACCCTCCAATTTTCAGTAGAACGTACAATTTTACGTTATAAATCTCAGATATTATCAATGTTAAACCGCTCGATATTGATCATTATTTATCAGAAATTGAATTTACATGGTATCAATAGCGCTTTTTGTTGTCCATTATTATTATTCTTTTGTTACAGATACCGGTTGGCCTCAATTGGTAATTTAATTAGATTACATTAAAGGGATATTGACTGGTTACTTTATCACACTTATATGTGTTTTTATTGGTGACAGCGCGTTTACCTATAATATCAGTAGTATTAAACAAGCGGTTGTTATTAACGTTAAATTTGTCCACCAACAAGCAATAGTATTAATTTAAATCTAGAACCCGACTAAGTTGTTTGGGCCTAGCTAACCACTAGGTATGGCTAAGTGCGGATTGGCTGATGTCCCATAACTTTGAGAACATTATGAAGAAATCTCACGCAAAGACAATAGCGAGTGATATTTAATTTTAACACACATGATTCAGAAAAATGGAAGTGCGTACCCGAGGATTGAACCCTCGACCACCCAAACGTCGGCCGAACTTCAAAACCAATGGACCACCACAGGCGGCTAGTAATTCGATGCGGCTAGAATCGTAGAGAAAAATACCACAGATAAGAAATATTGCTTTTATCTCTACTTTTGACGTAACGAGATAACCAATATTAATCGAGATAACCAGATAACCACTAACCATGTTAGCTTCGGTAGACAAATAGAGATAACGCGTAGACATCATTTTACTCTTTGTGCGCATTCTAGCCGTACTGGAATGAATTCATTCTCTGTACCGAATTTCGTCAAAATCAGATAACAGATGGGATGTGAAAGCGTAATAGACAGACGGGCGCACTTTCGCATTTATTATAATATATACATAAAAGATCTTTGTGTATATTTTTTATACCTATCTATTACTCGTTGAATCATTGACCGTAACATCTAATGATATAATCAGTAACCTTGACCGAAAAAATATGGTTTTCTAGACACAACAAACATAATAATATTATGACTCCGTAAAATATTATATACCGGCAAAAAGTATGATATTAAAAATATGTGTTTTTATAAATTTACCTTTTCTCTATAGTAATATTTACGAACTGCGATAGCGGGCTTTGGCTTCTTATTCCTTTTCGAGAGAGCCCAGGATTGAAATTATAAGCCTTTATTATGTAATATTAATCAATCCATAATCCATATCGATAATCCATATCATAATCCATAATCCATAATCCATAATATCCATAATTATAATAAATGCGAAAGTGTGTCAAATCTGTCTGTCTGTCTGCTACGCTTTGATGGCCCATCTTTTCAACAGCTTTTGTTAAAATTTGGTATGGAGGTAGGTTACATTACATCCCGGGGAATTTGTACACCACACTGTGGTAGAATACTTGATTTCCATAACTGTAAACCTATAACAACTAGTATAACTGTAAATCACAAATAAATAAATTTTTATACGAATTTTAATATAAAAATCTTTTTGATAAGGTAGGATTAACCTAACTGAAATATTATCCAAATGAGTAATCTATCCGTAATATTTCAATAGCGATAAATCCAGTTAACTGCCGGAAACGAGATCGTTTCGTGACCGGAAATACAGTGGACATTGGTCCTTGCCAATCGAAATGTACACCCGCCTTTAGACCTTACCCACCGTCTGTGGCGCTTGAGACGTATCTCTTTACGATCTTAATAACTTAGGACATTTTAATTTATATTTTTAATAAAATGTTGTAAATTTTATTTTATTTCCGGTATTTATATGCTTTGTCTTAATATGCAGTACGCTTACTCTGAGTTTTTACATTGCAAATACAAATGATCGACGTGAGAGTTCACCACGCCAAGTGTAAGGGAACGTTAAAGTAAAATGAACCTTAACTACATTGATTTAGAGCTCATTTCATCATTTAGTGTATTTATTCACAGCCAGCGCTCCAAACGCTGAATTTGTGATCTTCCTGATGACACGTAATGGTTTTGGGATTAAGTAATTAGTGGCGCAGTCGGTAGGATAAACTGTTTTACACTTCGCACGTACGCCGGCCATTGTTTAGATGTCAAATCAAACGGCATATTTACTCGCTTACGATTGATCCGTAACTTTCACCACAATTAAATTTTATTCACTCGTCGCCAGTGGAAAGTAAATACACAAGCGTTGGAAACTAACTGACGTTTATTTGTCAAACTACCTTTCATTACAGAGCAACGATGTGGGGTGACAGCGGTGACAGGGACGTCAGGGATGAAACTGGTATAGATAGATAGATAGATAAACTCTTTATTGCTACACAGGACATAAAAATACAAAGAAAAGAAAACATAACAAAACAAAGTGCGCGGTCTTATCACTAAAAGTGATCTCCTCCAGACAACCCACTGGTATACCTAGTGCCACAAACTTATCTGTCCCGGTGGCCAAAAGTGGAACAAATTTTTATACCTTTTTAGTCTGTTTTTATTTTATTTTTAATATATACTAGCGACGTGGTCACTACGAAATAGAATAGAATTTATAATTGGAGCTTACTCCTTTAGAATCGATTTTCATACTTAAGCCCGGGTTTGAAAATTTATGGAGAGTAAAATCAATCTTTCTACGTTACGTTACGTTATTGATATGTTTCCATGGTAACACTTGTTTATGTTTCCATGACTATGTAAATGTATTTTGATGAACCAGGGCTGGTCTTTTTGATTAGGGTTTTTTTTTTATTTTTTTTAGTAGGTATACAAGGATTTGTTTTAAATTTATTGTATAGTTTGTATAATATTTAGATTTTAGGTATTTTGTTATAAATATGAATAATTTGATATTTGCAATACAATATAAACCTTAAAAATTTTGATGAATATAAATTCATAATTAATAAAACAAATATATAATTAATTTAAAAAATCTGTTAATTTACCCTCATTTACTAATCTATATATTTTTTTATCGTTCGTGAGGAGTAAACTCCACAGCGTGCGTCGGAGCTGACACATACATTTTTCTTTCAATTCTTTTTATTATCTTTTTTTAAAGAATTTTCGATACAAAATTCTGTCACTTTCTTCATTTCAATTTCTTCAAATTCTGTCTCTCAAATATTTCTTTGTATACAGATTCATAGTTCATACCCATGTTCCTACCTCTCTCAACACAGAACAAGGAGTCAGAGTCAAGAGAGCTTATTCAAATTGCGTAGGCGAGAGTACCGTACCTCTAGAATCCTGGACGTTGACCCTCTGTATAATCCATATAATCTATACGTCTTATATTAAAATGCGAAAGTTTCGATGGATGGATGTTTATTACTTAATAACGCCAGAACGGCTGAACGGATCTGGATGAAATTTGGCACAGAGATAGATTATAGTCTGGAATAACACATAGGCTAATTTTTATCCCGGAAAATTAAAGGAACCAAATAAAACCTCAATGTGTGCGGACGGAGTCACGGGCATCACCTAGTAATACTTATTATGTAATAATATGTTCCCAAAGGTGCGTTACTTCAATTATCCGTTTGACAAAGGAAATAGGGGCTATACTGGCAACGCTTAAAGCAATAGGTACTTATGCAAAACTCAAAATGACAGTTTGATGTCACGTACCTACCTTGACTTTCCTAAAAATATACGCGCCGAATTGAGAACCTCCTCCTTTTTTGGAAGTCGGTTAAAAATAAATATTGTTTCATTATTGTGACATACATGATATGGCCTGACATACGATGTTCTGCCACAATTGCACTAGATTGATCTTTAATAGGCATATTGTTTACTTCCTTATTAAAAGGTGTCTGTTAAAAATATTCTTTGTATTATCAATGTCAAGGCAAAATGAATCACTAAAAAACAATCACTAAAAGTTGACGACAGTAATGTTATTTTTATTTACTTTACTTAGCAAAAAAAAACTTAGTTGGCGATATTGTTTGTGGCAGACGAATGCCATACCATATATGAAAATGCTAACGACGTTTTCTCCTGTCGCGTTTGCTGTGCAGCTCCATGTAAAAGTGAGTTGACCTTACTGTATTTTTCGCTGAGGTGTGTCTCAGAACTATTATCTATAAGACGCGCAAATTATATTATACCTATATATCGAACGATCTCTCCCAGGTTGTTCTTAAAAGATTTAATGATTGATCAGGAACCTCATAAGTATTTGCGTTACATTTACATTAAGTTTACATTTTTCGGTATAATAAATACCGAAAAATGTAAACAATTTTACAATTTGATTATTGCATTATCAGCTTCCTTATTTAAGGTTAGTACTGAAGTTCTAATTCTACCAATGTCAAGGTGAAGCGATCTAATCGTTTGTTAAAAAAGACAGTCACAAAACACCAATGACAAAATAATTTATTTTAGTCAATCATCGATTACCAAATAGCTTCTAACAATATAATAACATTGCGACTATATTATATACATTGATGTACAATTTTAGTACCTACCATAATTATATTTAAAAAAAAAAAAAAAAATAAGATTAAGGATACTTAATTATATGCTGTAGGTACACTGATTCCAATGCGGGTTTGAGGGCTTTAACGACTATTAACATGTTAGTGATAATAACCGGGACCGACGCGCAGCTTAACGTACTCTCCGAGGCATGGGGGTGACTCACCGCCAACTCCCAACTCCGGCCTAGCACTGAGAGTTTCATAATTGAAAAACCCTAACGATTTATGCCTAACCGGGAATGGAACCCAGGACCTCATGATTCACAGTCGACTATGCTAACCTCTAGACCAATCACCATAGTCAAGGGCTAACTTGTAGTGGATAAATGGTCAATGAACAATGATCTTGTCCCTTTATGATAAGACTCTACCACTGGTTCGGAAACTAATCTACTGAAAAGAGCCGGCAAGAAGTATAGTAATAGTAAAAAAATAACAGTATAGAATAACCAGTAGGTATCGTTTAGTTTTTTTTTTTAATCCACTACAAGCTAGCCCTTGACTGCGATCTCACGTGATGGTAAGTGATGACGCAATCTAAGATGGTAGCGGGCTAACCTGTTAGGGGCATGGCAGTTATATTAAACCCATACCCCTTCGGTTTCTACACGGCATCGTACCGGAACGCTAAATCGCTTGGCGGCACGTCTTTACCGGTAACTAGCCACGGCCGAAGCCTCCCACCTTGTAAATGCGAAAACTTGGATAGATGGATGGATGGATGGATGTTTGTTACTCAATCACGCCAGAACAGCTGAACGGAGCTGGATGAAATTTGGCACAGAGATAGATTATAGTCTGGAATAACTATGTTTTATTCCAGATTATAAACTACATTTGATTTGATCCCGGAAAGTTCCGTGGCAACAAAAAACCTTAATCCACGCGGACGAAGTCGCGGGCATTATCTCGAAGTATAAAGATTAGCTTTCCATCTTCAAACGACGTGATATAACAAAAATAAACCTCTTTTTATTGTTTACTTCCTTCAAATGTTTTTGTTATTTGTATGACGAATGCCAAGGCGTAAAAAGTGCTGTTGAATCTAATTCAGTTGTAATAAAAACTTGTAAACTAAGAACCGAAACACTACAATTGTGTAGCTCCTTGACCCCGACCAATGGGATGATGACCTTTTAAACGCACCTAGTCATTTCCGACATCATTCTTTGTTCTATGACCACAGGTGTTGAATGTTGACGACCTCCCTGGCGTAGTGTTGAGCGCTGTTGTTTTAACGTGCGGAGGTCCCGGGTTCGATCCACGGCATGGTCGATTTAGGAATTTATAATTTCTGAATTTTCCCCGGTCTGGCGTAGCGTTAGGCTTCGGCCGTGGCTAGTTACCACCCTACCGGCAAGGCGTGCTACCAAGGGTTCCGGCACCATGCCGTGTAGAAACCGATTAGGCTAGCCCGCTGCCATCTTAGACTGCATCAATCAGCACACAGGTGAATATTGTAGTGGATAAAAAAAAAACCTCAATCAAGAGGTTTTCGCAGGAACTCTTTAATTTTCCGGGATAAAAAGTAGCCTATGTGTTATTCCAGACTATAGTCTATCTCTGTGAAAAATTTCATCCAGATTGGTAAAGCCATTGGGGAGCGATAGTAACAAACATCCATCCATCCATCCAAACTTTTGCATTTATAATATTAGTATAGATGGATAATTATAGGTCTGTGTTTCTTTTTCTTTTTATTGAATTCACCTCCTTTATAATCGATTTGACATAATACTTAGGTCCGGGGCACTGAGTACGTATACTCGTGTGTCCGGGGTATGAAAATTTATGGAGAGTAGGTAAAATCAAAATTTACTTTATGTTTTCAAGGTAACACTTGTATATGTTTCCATGACAGTGTAATGTATTTTGATGAATATATAGATATTATATATAATTCATTTAAATGTATCAAGCATGTTTTCAGTAATATAAAAAATGAGTTAATTTATCCTCGTTTATCTATATATTTTATAACCGTTCGTAAAGAGTAAACTCCAGTCGTGCGTCGGAACTGACACACACAATTTTTTATTTTTTTTCTATGCAATTCTATTTAGAAACAAAAACAAAATAAAATTAGAAACAAAAACAAAATAAAATTAACCGTTTTCGTTACGCATTAACTACTAGTTTGAACGCATTAAGCTACAGTTGCTACAGCTACAGCCTACAGCTAAGTTAACCCGTTAAAGGTCACCTTAAGTGCGGCAAGTGCGTGCTTAAAATAATAAGGCCAATACATTACATAACCCTCCATGTATTGTATAACAATCGATTGCACAAGTGTATCACGTATGGTGCCGATT
The DNA here is from genome assembly GCA_923060345.2 of Erebia aethiops. NCBI lineage: Eukaryota > Metazoa > Arthropoda > Insecta > Lepidoptera > Nymphalidae > Erebia > Erebia aethiops. Next base: position 18,914,778 of record OV281079.1, on the reverse strand, counting down.
TGATACCCAACCTTGACTTTCGCCGGCATTGGCGGTGGAACGTTTCACCTTGACTTTAACCCTCACACATGCAAATTTTTCGATTAAGTAATTTAAATGGTACGCCGCGGACCCGAATTCTGCGTGAAACACGCGTTCGTTTGGTCAGACTTGTACTCGTTCTTAACGCACACACATAATATAAGGAGGTCAACCACGGTCAACAAAGGGGTGTGAATAGTTTAGTATGGAGCCTGGCCTACCAGTAGGTACCTACCGTCCGTAATTTTCATTTTTTTAAATAACGGCCGCTCACATCAATATTAGCTATCCAAGCTGTATTGGTAAAGATATATAAAGATAGCTTATTGTATCTCGGAAACCTGACACTTTAGAAGATTTTGTCTTATAATTAAAAATACTTGCTTTATATTTTAAATGCCAGCTACAGGTTTTATGAAAAAACTAGCTGATGCAAGCGACTTCGTCCGCGTGAATTGAGGTTTTTTAGTTTCCGCGGGAACTCTTTAATTTTCCGGGATAAAAAGTAGCCTATGTGTTATTCCAGATTATAATCTACCTCTGTACCAAATTTCATCCAGATCGTTTCAGCCGTGATTGAGTAACAAACATCTATCCATTCATCCATCCAAACTTTCGCATATTTATATAATAAGTAAATTTCTGAACGCACGCATAAATATGTGACAACCAATAAATATGTCAATCCTTTTTTCATTGCTGACATACATTTTTAAATAAAAATACGCCACTATCCGAATATTGTGGATATATCTTGTCGATTCGAGACCTTTATTTAAATACGTTCTTTAATTTGACAAAATGACTAAATTTAGCCGAGTCAATCTAATTTAGCTTAAAGAACTTGTAAAACACTCACAATACAATGAACTGTGGAAGGTGAATTTAGGTTTTGGTTTGCGGCTCTCGTACGATGAAACTATTGATTTTACAAAAAAAGGGTACTACATAAACTGTAGGAAATTTTCTATAGTTTAATTTATTACATAACTATTTTCATCGTAAAATTAGTCGGAAAGGAGTTATTGTCAAAAAACTGCATTTGGGCGCCATTTTTCCAAAATGGCGGCGCGAGCGGCAGATACGAGGTGGCAAAGTGGAAATTCGGAAAGAGCACGTCTAAATCTATAAAATATACCAATTTTCAAAACTCCCGAGAAACTTTCCAGGTAACCCCCTTTTTGAGCACCAAATTACTGGGTTAACACGTGCCATAGCGCCAGGGAGGTCGTCAAAAGCAGCTAAAATTGAATGACTCATGCTATTTATTATTAATAGTGATTAGTGATACAGATAGACTAGACATTAAGTCGCGGAAGAAATTACAAAATCGGCGTTCACGATCTAATGGGTTTTTAATAGGTTGTACCAAGTTTGGTGATTGTGTTTTAGATAAAATTACAGTACGTACCAGAGGCCCAATTGTCTGAAAACCGTAATCATTTGACAGCTCACGTAATTAATTTGACAAACGTATCACTCGAATTATTTATGGAGATCATGCATGCTTTTTGTCATGCAGGCATCTGTTAACTCCATAATAGTCCCACAAACTTATGTGACCCCGGTCTGTCGCTTACTTGTCCCGTTGTCCGACAAACGCGGCAACGCGACGCGTCAGTATCAAACAGTATCTGACCCTTCACGTGGCCTACGTCGTTGCGTAGATACATCTGTCATTTTCTATGGTGTCGTATCGCGTCGCGTCGCGTGGCGTCACTTCTGTCGCTCCTAGGACCTAGGACCTAAGACATTATGGGTAAGACAACAGATGAAAATTACACTTACCTGCAACGGGTCGAGTCACGTCATTCTGACTCTTGTCAACCTCTGTCCTCCCCTTGTAGAGTGTAGACCTCCCACGCCCTCTAGCATGTACCTTCAGCTCACGTCCAGTTTGCCTCCAGTGCTCAAGCGTTTCCGTGTACGGTGTAGCTTTTTGTTAATCTACTTGATAAATGAATAATCATTTTTCTCCGCAACCTTACACAGAAGTCAGAACTTATTGACTTACTAGATGATGCCCGCGACTTCGTCCGCGTGGATACTGATCCGTTTTTGATCCCTGCGCCAACTCTTTAATTTTCCGGGATAAAAAGTAGTCTATATTAATACATAAAGTATTTAAATGTTACGTATATTTTAAGTGTAATCCATACTAATATTATAAATGCGAAAGTGTTTCTGTCTGTCTGTCTGTCTGTCTGTCTGTCTGTCTGCTACGCTTTCCCGGCCCATCTTTTCAACCGATTTTGCTAAAATTTGGTACAGGGGTAGATGGTATCCCGGGGAAGGACATAGGCTACTTTTTATCCCGGAAAATTAAGAGTTCCCGTGGGAATCAAAAATCTTAATCCACGCGGACGGAGTCGCGGGAATCATCTAGTCAATAATAAAGTTAAGTGGAGAAATAAAAGTTTTTTTATTTTATTTTTAAAAAGTAGTCTATGTCCTTCCCCGGGTTCTCCAAATTTGGTCAAAATCATTCGAAAAGATGGGCCGTGAAAGCGTAGCAGACAGACAACCATACTTTCGCATTTATAATATTTGTATGGATTGCTGATAATATTAGATATTGTGATCTTACATCGATTGGTGGTTCCGGTTCGATTCCCAGCTCGATAGGAAAAATCCTTACACCTCACAAACCTTGGATGAAATAAACACAGGACAGGAAACATAAGAAAAATTTATGAAATCATGTTCGGCTAATTTTTTCGGAGCGAGGTGAGAGTGCCTTGTCATTTTTGACACTAGTGCACATCGAAATAGAATGAGTAGGTAAGTACACTAAAATTATATTACAGATCAATGCTAGTGCATGAAAAAGTTTATCACTATGCCAGCACAATATGCGACTTGGTCCCATCTGCCCCGCTGGCTCTGCCCCGCTAGCGGGGCAGCGGCTAGAGGGGTAAGGCGAATATGGCCGATATCAAGCGTCCCGTGATTAATTCGTCCAAGTTGCCAACTCATTGTCGGCCTACTGCTGAAACTGATTTTTCGAATAAAGGGTATTGGCCGAAGTCTACTGGTTAAATGCGGGTTAAACGTTAAAACAACATGAAGAACATTCTCGTTTTCCTCGTTGGAGGCTTCGGCCGTGGCTAATTACCACCCTACCGGCAAGGGTACGCAATGCCAAGCGTCTAGCGTTCCCGTACGATGCCGTGTAGAAACCGATTGGGGGTATCTATATATGCCATACCCCAATAGGTTAGCCCGCTACTATCTTAGACTGCATATAACTCACAATCAAGGTGAGATTGCAATCAAGGGCTAAGGGATTGTAGTGGCGTAAAAGTGTTAGTGTCCTTCACCGTTATTGGCTATATGATAACTAAGTGATTGAAATGGGCATAACTTCGAAAAAGTACTTTTGGAGGTACGCACCCAGGGATCAAATCATCAAACCCCGGACCCGATGAATAGGAAGCCAACGTCTGAGCCACTATGCTACCACCGCTAGTCCTGCCCCCCGATTGTGTAAGAAAATTGTAATCGTAAACGTTGGTCAAACGTGTAATTCGAACTGTATACGGAGCTCATAAAATGCCTGCACGACAAAATCATGAATGAACTCCATAAACAGTTTGAGTAATACATTTTAAGCTCTCAAGTGATTACATATTGTAACCAAACAACAGCGCAAACTAAACGAACATAGAGCCAGAGCCAGTAAGAGCATTATTTTATTGATCTTCTAGCATCAACAATAATCTTTTTAGCATCTTTTAGCATCAACAATAATTCGTTTCCAGGATTTAAACTAGATGAAGAAGAAGAAGAATAATAAGAAGAATACCTACGAGCATGAATGAGAACTAAAATAACTAGAATTCGTCAAAAAATTCGAGTATTCTAAATAATGTTGGACAAAATCACGAACGAAGATAGAATAACGAAAGGATGATCACTGTTTACACAAGAATAATTTGACTGTGTGGGGATAGAATGAGCGTACGCTCCTTAGGTCTGAATCCACCTTTAGACAATTAGGCCTCCGATTACACGTGTTTGAACTTGGATCTATAATTTTGTTCCGCATTTCGACACCAGGTGGCATGCAAGCAAATCGACTTGATAAGACATAAATAAATAAGGAACTATTAAATATCTATTAAGCTGCTTGATTAAAATATTAATTTTAATGCAAATTGTTAAAATTGCGTGGATATAATATTATACACTATTAAAGTACTGATTACAATTTAAATGGGTTTCATTGCGAGGAATAAAATAACATTAGTAAGTACTAGCAAACTAGGTATGTACGAAGCAAAACGTAATATAAATGCACTGTGCACACCATAAAATAAAGAAGTGCATTGGTCACAGTGTAGTTTAGTAATCGTACTTTCTCCCGACTGATACATAGTGCTTTAATACTACACCTGCGAGGAAAATAAGCGATAATACTTTGAAATTTCTCAATTTTAGACTACATTTTGAGGATGTATTTTATTAATTAAAAATTCAAATAAAACAAAAGATCTCGCTAGTATTTTTTTCTTATTTATTAAAAAATGGTAACGACGTATAAATAATGCAACTGACCGACATCTTTTTGGGAACGAATATTTGTTTTTAGGTTGTTAACTAATTATAGTATAAGGTAAGAGAAACCTGAGAGTCGAATAATTAACGTTATTAATACTACCAGAACTGGGGTTAAAAAAAAGGCAAAGATCTGTCTAATTCTAGACCATACAGCCTATTCAGTCATCTAATTTTTATTTCATGCCATTTTACACTCTCACCTCACTTGTCAGACTCTCAATTTTTTATTATTATTATTGTTATGTTAATAATTTTTACTCGACATTATTTTCTGCACTGATGTCACCTATTTAAAATTTAAATAAAAGTAAAAACAAACTATTACACCTACCTACACTTAGCGGTCCCACGACGCGACGACGCTTGGAAAATAAAAATATTTGAACTTACTTAATATATGTGACGACAATAATTATAATAGGTTTAAAATATTATTTGTTAGTTTTTAGATTTTATTTTTTGTGTCGGTGGGATTTTGAAATTTTTAATTTTACTTTTATTTGGTCCTTTTTAAAGTAGTTAAAGATGACTTTATGACCATGAGGTTACCTTACCATGTTCCTTCAATATCATTGTAGTAATTCGGTACCAAATTTCGAATCGATAGGACATATTATGGAAGGTAGTCAGATTCCCTCATCAACTATTAAAGAGCTGATGATCTTCAAACGGCTGAACAGATTTTCATGAAACATGGCTAAGAACACTCGGGATAAAATTATCTATGACAAAAAAAAAACTAAACGATAATCGGTTCATCCGTTTGGGAGCTACGATACCACAGACAGATACACAAACACTAAACAGACACGTTAAACTTATAACACCCCTCTCTTTTTGCGTCGGGGGTTAAAAAAGCGCGTTTAGAATGGATTTTCATACACTTTTTCTGCCCGCTTAGTACGTTAACAAGGGGGTGTTGCATTCATGCTTTTATTTTACACCCGTCGTGTTTGGACTCTTTTGATTTGTCGCAAATATTGCTGCGGTCAACGAGATCCCTGATTCGAGTCCTGGGTGTGGTCATAACAAGTATTGGGTTTTTGTGACAATCAGTACAAGCCCGGAGTTAGGTAAGTTGGTGGTATTTCACCCCTGTGCCTCGGAGAGGACGTTAAGCTTTAAGTTAAGTCTTGCACCTAATCTCTCTCCGTACGTGTCGGATTTTCATCCCATCGGGCTAGAGAGTAAAAGAACAGAGAGAAAGTGCGTCTGTCTGTCCGTCTATTTATCTGCTTGTCTTTCTGATACGCTTTCACTGCCAAACTTTACAGAGATAGGTAGCATCCCGAAGAATAGCATCGCCTACTTTATAATATACCGTAAAATCAGTTAATTCCCATAGGATTTTTCAAAATCTAAATCTACGCATGACGAAATTGCAGATGTCATCTATTAAATGATTCATTTTTCATATACTTAAACCGCATTTAATTCCTGTTTCCTGCATTGTTTTAATTCCTGTTGAGCCACCCGAAACTAGTTAATTTCAGACGAATACGTCATTCAGCGGGTAGACTAGGGCAGAAAACGATGATTTTCTACCCGCTGAATGACCAGCCTCCTTTCAATCCTGTCATTGTATCTTTTGTTTATTTCAAAACCTTTATTATCGTCATTTTACCCATCAACTTAACTAACAGATATCATATTTGTAAACAACAGCCTAGTAACTAAAATAAATAAGAAATACAAATATCGCACTTTTAATGCGGATTATATGAAAAATATAGTGTGTGACGCGGGATGAACCCATAGCAAGCCACAAAATATACTCGTCTTGTAGACACATGGGTTTAATTTAAAATTCATTGGTTTTCTTAGCTATTTTATCTGCCACGGTTTTCTTAGGAGGACAGCAGATCAATAATAATTATAGTAATCATGGAAATTTATTTTCATTCAATCAATCATCTATTTACTTCTTGGTAACTTGATAATTGTAGTAATTTTGCCGCCAGCAAACATTTTTTAACAAGCCCGTGATACAAATAATAATCAATTAATATTCATATCGGAAATTGAATGAGCATGCTACGATAACATAGTATTATGCAATACTTGTATATTGTATATCTATATATTTTATTGTTTGTATAGAGAATTTTGTTTATGACTTTATTATGCATTTTTGGCTATATACTTACATAATATTTATTTGGCTGGAAGACGACTATCACACTGTATATAAAATAATATTATTTATTATAATATTCATATACAAAAAGTAAATAATCTAAACTATATATAATATTATAAAGAGGAAAGATTTGTTTGTTTGTAACGGATAAACTCAAAAACTACTGTACCGATTTTAAAAATTCTTTCACCAATAGAAAGCTACATTATCAGCGAGTAACATGGGCTATATTTTATTTAAAAAAAAAATATTTACTCATTATTTTAACACATTGCCGGCTCGCAACTGAGTAGGAGCCTCTTCCCGGAATGAAGTGGGTCTACCACGCTGGCCGTTAAGAGGCCCTCCGATCATGAAATTACCATTTTTAGATTTATGTATACTTACTTGTGAGAAGTTCTTATTATTGTTTCAAATTTAAAGGCAACAAAGGAGTCCTGCAGTTCATTGTGGGTTTTTCAACATTTTATATTTATTATTTTTACTAAATTAATGTGAAATTGGCCTTGCATTAAAAAAAGTTGTTAATGATTTAAGACCTACTGTTATTATAATATGAAATTAAATAACAGTAAAAATTTGGAACTCAATTGCCTACTGTTGAGATAGTAATCCATTCATTATTTTAAAGTATTGAAGTACTTAGTTCCTTGACACGATATTTCATTTCAGGTCTAACTAAATAAATTCATTTATTTTATTGGGTATCAACTATCAATTGTCAATCAAATAAATAAATAAAGATGAACGTAATCAATAGAAGTGTTACATTAACAGAGATACTTTAATTGCAATTGCAATGTCTAATTGCACGGTCACCAGCAAATTCAGATTGCAATCGTTGCGTGGACTGAAAAGCGGGGCCTTGTCCCCTTTGCCGGGGCAAACGGATCAAGGTGGTTGTGTCTGTGCTGAGCACGGCATCTTGTCACGACATGACTGACTTTTTTCATAGGAGGGGAATTCCTCATTGACTGTTCGTGCCCCTACCGGTTAAGAAACTAGAAAGCGCAGTGTTAGTATCGTTGACGGAGAGTTGATAGTGGTACACACCGGACCTCGGGCCTCCTCTCTCTTTCTTCGGTCGTTCCTTCATTGCTGAAGATCGTGGTCCTGGGCCCTGGCTAGATCCTACCCTCGAACGGATCATTCGCTTCCATTGGCCTCTGTTGGTAGCCATTCTCACTAAAGTATGAAATTTCGACGTGTTAGACTCCCTCAGCTGGTCAGACCACCTAGTTGGTGAGCCGGCCTCCTCTAAAGGTGGGTATAATATCTGATGCCCACGACTTCGTCTGCGTGGACTGAGGTTTTTTTTGGTTGGCTCTTTAACTTTTTTTATTTTATTTTTTATTATCATAGGAAAATCAACAGCGATTCTGATAAACAATAATACTTAAACACTAACAGGATCAGTATGGCCAATTACAGATTTTCTCAAACATAAATTACAATAAATGAGAGTGAGTTTAAAGAAATTTTAAGAAAGTAAGTGTAACAAACTTACGACATGTTGAATAAGACTTAATTTTCTTAACTTACTTAACTTAACTTTCTGGGATAAAAAGTAGCCTGTGTTATTCCAGACTATAATCTATCTCTGTGCCACATTTCATCCAGATCAGTTCAACCATTTTGGCGTGATTCAGTAACAAACATCCATCCAACTTTCGCATTTATAATATTAGTATAGACTATTAATAGTTTCAAATTGCCCCGTTGGTCTAGTGGTTAGCATGTTCGACTGCGGCCGACGAAGTCCCGGGCTTTAACAAGTATTGGGTTTTTCTGCCAATAAATTCTGAGTAAGCCCGGAGTTAGCAACTTGGCGGTTGTTTCACCCCCTTGCCTCGGAGAGCACGTCAAGCCGTCGGTCCTGCGCCGGATCTCTCTCCGGTCGTGTCGAATTTTCCGTCCCATCGGACTGTGAGAGTGAAATTATTATTAATAAAGTGAAAGTATAATATCTCATATGTATATTCCAATTGGCTTTCATCGCCCTACCTTAGTACCTTAGTAAAGAACTAAGTTATTTAAAAAAACACTATTAAAGAAAGAGGCCTTAATCAGTGGTACCTACCGCCCAGGCCTCTAGTGGGCTTAGTCCACCCCTCATTGGGTGGCGTCATCAAACGAGTCACAAGCATGGATGGTGACCATCATCTTCTTCTTCCTACTGGGCAGGTTTCCGCACTTAAATCCCAGTTGGAGATCTGTTGTGCGTGGGATGCTGACCATATTTAAGATATCTATCCCTACCTGACTAGGGGACCAACCAACCAAGGCCAGTATTGTAGATTTTTTTTAACAAAACGCCTTCATATTTTTAATGGCTATTTCACATGTATGAGAATTTGCATTCCAAGTTGTCGTTGGTGACAAATTTATTTCTCACTAGCTGATGCCCGTGACTTCGTCCGCGTGGAATAAGTTTTTTGATTTCCACGGGAACTTTTTAATGTTCTGGAATAAAAAATAACCTATGTCACTCTCAAGTTCCTAAACTATACCCTATGTCAAAAATCACGTCGATTTGTTGTTCCGTTACGCCGTGATTGAAGGACAAACCAACAATCCAATAACCCAACAAACAAAAACACTTTCGCATTTATAATATTAGTAAGTATGATAGTATGTTTCGCTTATGATTTTGGAAGAAGTTTGGTGTAATTGGCTGTCTTACTTCTAGTAGTAGGTACTAATGGGAAATAAAAATTCTCCCATATGGAGCAGTTAGTACTAACACGGACAAAACAAATCACCCATGTTACTACTGGTAGAAATTCTGGTAGTAAAACAGGCAACGAATGAAATTTTGAGAGCATTTATTTATTTATTTACGAATGTAAATTATACTATACAACTAATAATTGTTTTATTGTTGAATTAATAATAGATTCAATAATATTGAAACAATAAAACGATTATTATATAAGTGACTTATAAAAGAAGGTGTTTTATTGTTAAATTAGCATTGAAGGACAGAATAAGTACCTACTACATGTGCCATTTGTTTTATTAAATAAGTTTTTGTCCATAAAATCAAGTTTTACTGCTCCACAGATCAGCTAATCGCATAAATATTAAAATAAAAAAATATCTATTAATTACAATATCGCACCAACCATCTTGATACAAGTTACAGCGTCGTAATAAAATAAATATAGGTACTTAACAAGATACCGCTAATTAAAGATAAACCGTATAATACCTACCACTCGGAGGTAATCTCAATTAATTTTTTAATCAATTAAATCATATTAGTATATTGTGATGATTAAGATACTAAAATATTAACGCCAAGGCTGTTTGAAGCAAATCTAATTAAATCCTGCACAGAAATATTTTGGCATGCCTGAAATTCATATTGCTTCTACCTATACTGTACCTAACTACCTACTAAGCTACACTACCTATTTATAAATTACTAGCTTGAACTAAGTTTTTTGACTAAAACCACGCGGATGAAGTCGCGGGCATCATCTTGTATACTATAATTGCATACATACAGTCCGTGCGCGAGACGCGAGTTGAATGCAGAGTAAATGTATGTGTGAGTAAATGAATTTAAATTTAATTTGGTAGGTACTGATATAAATTATATAAATATAAGATAGTAACTACTTACTCGATCCAAACACACACACACACACACATACACACACCACACACACGCACGCACACACACACTCACACAACAGCGCATGTTTACTGTAATTTTATAAATTTTAAATTGTTACCCTTCATTGTTAAAAATATTATTGTTTTGTAACTTTTAATTTGTGGACGAGGCCTACACTCAGTGTCCACGTTTCCGCCCCATACATCATCACCGGCAGGACTCATTGAAGACTTCAGGGTTTGCGGTATTTATATTAGGATATTAGGTATCACATTATTAGTGCATTAGACCAAAGAGTTATTCGGAATCGTTATTGCCTTGAAAGTTACGGACTGAATGTTATTTAGTTTTTATGAGTTTTTAACGCTTTTGAATAATTGGATTAAAAATTAAAAATGTTAATTTTAACCAAGCCAGCAAAAGCCTAGCAACAACTTAGTGCAGTTGACCATATAATTTCGCTTCATAGTGTTTTTATGGACTGTCACCATTGATGTAGAATTTTAGTACCTCTGTCACTTATTTTTTCTTAGTATTTTAAACTATCTGATGCCCGCGACTGCATCTGCGTGCATTGAGGTTTTATGGTTCCTGCAAGAATTCCTTCATTTTCCGGGATAAAAAGTAGCCTATGTGTTATTCCAGACTATAATCTTTCGTTGTGCCAAATCTCATCCAGATTCGAAATCCGTTCAGCGGCTCTGGCGTAATTGAGTAAAAAATATCCATCCGTCCGTCCAAGTGTATAAGTGTGATTTTTTTCATAATGTGTTATCCCCAGGAGGTATTGCATTTGACCCCAATAGTGATACAAATACATACGCTTATTTTACGCAGCTGGTCAGATTCTTGACCATGATGCTTGTTATGCCGCTGACCTCAAAATGCCATTCAGTGTACGGACACGAAATGAGCGGCGGTGGGGCGACGGCGGCAGCGGGACGATGCAATTAATCGGAGAGCTGGCGACGAATTTCACCGCAATTTTGTCGTACCTACTCATGTGAAAACTTTATTCACGTTTAAAACCGCAAAATATAAATATTTTTTGGGAATTTTAATAAAATATTTTTGAAGAGAAATAACCGCACACGGTTTTTTTTTATTTTTTATTTATTTAGTACCAAAAAGTTATAAAATACGAAGAAAAACAGATACATAGTGGACAAGGAAGCACTTATCTCTATAAGAGATCTCTACCAGTGACCCTTGGCAGTGAGAAAGGTTGTGGAGGAAGAATAGGTACAACAAGATATGAGATAAGATATTATATCATAAACTTACATAAAAACACACAAATATACATATACTAATGACCTAAATATATATATACATACTAACATACATATGACATATTATATAATAAATTATTTAACAGATACATATTATTAATTTATAATTATGATAGAGAAGACAGATAATGCTGTTTCAGACGAAGTTTAAATATGTGAATAGATGGATTATTCCTAAAAATACTATCAGGTAGTGAATTCCATAGGCGCGTCGCAGCTACCGTAAAAGATTTACCATAATAAATAGTTTTATAAGCTGGCACTGCAAGTGATTTTAATTTGACACACGATCGCACTGGCATCACACGAGGAGGGGCCTCGTGGAAGCGCTCACGTAAGTATGAAGGGGAAGATGAGTTTAAAATCCTAAAGAGTAACGTGAGAATATGAATATTCCGGCGAAGTCGGATAGGGAGCCACTTTAACTTGTTTCGAAATTGAGATACATGGTCGAATTTGCGCAATCCGTAAATAAAACGAATGCACAAGTTCTGAAGGCGATCTAGTTTGTCAAGCAGCTCTTCAGTCGCATCTAAATAGCAGACGTCGGCCTAATCAAGAAGTGGGAGCAGAAGGGATTGTGCAAGTAAGATTTTAGTTTTCAAAGGAAGGAAATTCTGCAAGCGTTTCAAAGAATGAATAGAGTAGTGCATGCGCCTACTAACATTGTTAATGTGACTTGACCAAGATAAATTACCATCGAGTATCACCCCAAGGTTTTTTGCTTTATCCGTAAGTTGTATCGGAACGCCATCGTAGGCTATGATTGGAACATTTTTAAAATCAACACGACTTCGCAATTGCCTGCTCCCTATTATCATAGCTTGCGATTTGGTAGGATTTACTAGCAGACCATGTTTATCGGCCCAGTCCTTTTTTTTAATAGATCCTTGTTAATGTCATCCACTGCAGAAGCAAGGTCAGTGACAGCGGCATGCCTATAAATCTGCAAATCATCTGCATAGAGATGGTAGTGAGAAGAAATGATTTTTGTGATTTCGTTTATAAAAACAGAGAAAAGCAGAGGTGACAATACGCCGCCTTGAGGAACACCGGCAGAAATATCAGCCCAGTCAGAGTAAACTCCATCTGAACAGATTCTCTGACGGCGACCGAGAAGGTAGGACTTAAACCATTCAATTACGGACGATGAAAGATTAAGTGAACAGAGAATGCAGAGTAACACGTCAAAGTCGACAGAGTTAAACGCATTGCTAAAGTCGAGAAGAACAAGCACTGTTAGTTTTTTATTGTCCATAGCAAAGCGAATATCTTCAGTAACCTTGAGTAAAGCTGTAGAAGTGCTGTGTAAAGGACGGAAACCTGATTGAAATGGACTTAAAAGGTTATGTTGAAAAAGGAAAAAGGAAAGTTGTTTAGAGACAACATTCTCTAAAATTTTAGAAATAATGGGGAGGATTGAGATAGGACGATAGTGAGAGAGTGAAGAAGGATTGGATATTTTGGGCAAAGGTAAAACGTGGGCTAGCTTCCAAACTGTCGGAAAAGATTTAGATGAAAGAGAAAAGTTGAGGATATGGGTAATGATAGGCGATACTACATCGATGATAAGAATAAGCATATCACGGCTTATGTCGTCATTACCAACAGCTTTGGAAGAAATATTTTGTAATGATTTCTTAACCTCACCAACCGTAATTTCCTGGAAGTTAAAGGGGTCGCAATTGGGTTTGGCAACACTGGCCAGCCTATGAAGGCCAGCTTTACCAGACTGGCAGGACTGGATTCGACAGTTGACGAAATTATATTTTTTCACAATTTCAGTTTGCCTAAAGGGCCTTCCCGAATTTCGTCGCTAGCTAGCTCTGGTACCACATCGCCCCGCTGTCGCTGTCGCTTGGCGGTCGCTAGTTTCGTGTTTGACGTCAGAGTGCTAGTGGGAGATTTTTACGTATTCCATCGCGACAACGTTAACTACGATTTGTATGGAATTGTGCGCGTGACTGGTATAGTGCTCGATCAATTTAATAATATATTTTATTTTTATTCACCTTCTTACATTATCTTTACAGGAATTCCTAATACGATAGTGAAGTTACAATGTAATCTAGCTTAGCTTAACTTATGTATTAATACAAAATACAAATGCCTAAAACCTAATATCCCATTACAATAATAATAGCTACTTAGGTTTAACTGATAGTCCAGATTACTGTCCTTGTGGGTTCACTCAGAGAGTTTTGTCGACCTCCATGGCGCAGTGGTGGGTCCTGTGGTCTTATAAGTGGGAGGTCCGGGTTCAATCCCCGGCAGTGTCAATTCGGGAGTTCATAACTTCTAAATTTTCTCTGGTCTGGCCTGTTGGGAGGCTTCGGCCACGCTAAATCGCTAAATCGTAAGAAAGGTAATAGCCATAGTTACCTTTCTTACGATTTAGCGTTCCGGTGCGATGCCGGTCCGATTAGTGATATGGGTTGAATAAAACTGCCGTACCCCTAACATATTAGCCCGCTACCATCTTAGACTGCATCATAACTTACCATCATGTGAGATCGCATTCAATGGCTAACTTGAAGCGGCGTAAAAAAAAGGCAACGTTGGGTACATCAATGGATAATATGGATACACCCCATACCTACAGCCTCATTTATCTAACCCGTTGTCCTAGGTGAGCGACAGAAGCAACGCTACACGATACGACGCCATAGAAAATGACAGACGTATCTACGCAACAACATAGACGTAACTTTTCTATGGAGTCGCGGAGCGTCGCTTCAGTCGCTCACCTAGGACAACGGGTTACAAACTTAGATATTACGACTTTTGGGAAATCCGCTTTTTAATAATCACCAAAAATATAATTTTATTTGAATAGTTGTCAAAAATCGTTATCACCGCTAAGATACATTGCTATTATAGGCCGACCGTTTAACTCGCGTATCGCCTGCGCGGTAAGAAGGGAGCGGGGGTAACGCTACACGTGGATTCAATAATCCAAAGATTTATCTCGAGATAGACATTGTTGGTAAAGAATAAAATAATAAGTATCTTTTTTTTAATCCGCTAACATCACTCCCCCCGCTCCCTTCTTACCGCGCAGGCGATACGCGAGTTAAACGGTCAGCCTATACCAAGAAAAACCTATATTTTAAAACGATAAATTATCTTGGAGGTTAATTAAAGTTAATCATGTTGACAGACGTGATTTCAATTATCATTTTATATGTAATCTAGAGTCCGATTGTACTGTCAAGTATAATGGTCAAGTATTTATCAGACATCTTTAAGATAAGTCTTTGTGATTGTAATCAAGCGACAACCGACATAGAAGGGACTTAGTTTTACCTACTAACTAAAGTCAACTTGACCCGATCCAGCTTCGCACATATGGACTTACCTTTTATTGTCATGGCGAAACACCTATTTCTTAATTTTAAGCCGGTAGATGGAAGTTCTAATAGTAATGTCGAATAAACTGTTTTTCTTTCTTTCTTTCTTTTTTTCTAATGGAAAACATCGTGAGGAAACCTTCATGCCCGAGAGTTCTTCTTGTTCTCAAGATGTGTAAAGTCTAAAAAAAAGCTAGCGTGGTGGACTATGGCAAACCCTTCTCATTTCGAGAGGAGACTCGTGCTCAGTAGTGAGCCGGCAATTGTTTCAAATGATGATAGGTATAGGTGTACTAGGTTTGTCTGAGGTATGCAATTTACGTCATAAAGAGGCCGGAACAAGCGGCGCGATGAATGCCCAAAACCTTACAAAGCGAATTCTGAAAAAAAAGACGCGCGGGTTTGGATATGGTACAAATATCCAATCAGAGCTATGATGATGAGAAGGGAACAGAGAGAAAAGGAAGAAGACCGAGAACTATAATGCCAGCAAGAAGTAATGCTATGCAGTTCCGTGCTGACCTGGAATAGGACCGACGCAGGAGCGACGGCTGTCCGAGGCACGGGGATGACCTACCGCCAACTTCCTAACTCCGGGTTAGTAATGAGCATTTCTTGTGAGAAATACCCAATACTTGTTATAGCTCGACCCGGGACTCACACCCGGGACTCCTCAACCGCAGTCGAACATGCTAAACACTAGACCAACGAGGCAGTTAGAGGTGCTGTGCAGAAGGTATGCTTCAGGTAGGGCTGGCGCAATAGCTAAGCTTGGTGTCGTCAGATGCGGATACTGCGAGATCGGCCTTCGGAACAACTCAGCCATGGCGAGACGAATTTTCACAATGATGAAAATGTGAAAGGTCAATATCGAGATTAATCATCAGGTTTCAGGGCTGTCTACCAGAGAATTAAATCCTACCCAAATATAAATAGTTTCATGGATATAACTTGAAAATATACAAACTTTCACCCCCTATGGGAGTGGAATTTCGAACTTTCACCTCTAGGGTGTTCAAGGAATATTCTTGCAAAATTTCAAATAATATTCCAGATTTCTTTAAGGACTTAATACCGAGGGTTAAACTAGTATAGAACACATTACATAGGTATAATGTGAGCTGAAGTGGTAATGGGTAGGTCATGCTGGAGCCGGAAACCTCTCTAGCGCTGTGTTAGAGACCACCCTGGCGCAGTGGTGAGTGCTGTTTTCATCTCATAAACGGGAGGTCACTGGTTCGATCCTCGGCAGTGTCAATTTGTGAATTTATGTCTGGTCTGGTGGCTTCGGCCGTGAATCCAACGACGTGCAAAGACATACCGCCACGTGATTTAGCATTCCATTACAATGCCGCGTATAAACCGATTAGGAATGGGTTTAACATAACTGTTACATGTGTGTAACTGCTACCTGTTAACTAACTGTCACCCATACCCATATACCCTCTAGTATGGCAGTTAGTTAACACGTTAGCCCGCTACCATCTTAGAGTGTGATGGGATTAAGTGATGAACACTTACTTACCAGCAGTCAAGGGCTAACTTGTAGTAGCAGTGGGTAAAAAAAATCCTAGAGTGGAGACCGCGTACTGGTTTATCGTATTAGTAAGAGTAGTGTGGGGCGCCCTCCAGCAAGATGGATCGACGGTATACAGAGGGTGGCGGGAAGTGGCTGGATGAGGAAGGCTGAGGACTGGGTGTGGTGGCGCTCACTAGGGAAGGTCTATGACGTCCACAGGCTGATATGACGATGTTAATGATATCAGTACCCATATATTTTTTTCGCGACTATAAGTGCAAAAGCTTTTCGTTTTATACGTCCCTAAAACGGCATGAAATCAATAATTATTGAGCGTCTTGACCTTTTAGTTGGAGTCTCAATTAGTTTCATGTAGACTAGCGGACGCTCGCGACTTCGTTCGCGTGGCATAAGTTTTTTAATTCCCACAGGCACTCCTTAATTTTCTGGGATAAAAAGAAGCCTATGGGCTCCAAGTAGGTACTCAACTATACCCATGAAAAAATAACGTCGATCCGTTGCTTAGTTGCGGCGTAATTGAAGAACAAACTCTCTATTTGACGTCCTTGGGGGGATAGAATTTTCAAACCTGTGAAATCCGTATTTCATCATTTTAAACCGGAATACCAAATACCAAGTTTCATGGCTAAAGGTTCAAAAACGACGAAATTCATACAAACTTTAACCCCTATTTAACCCTTTTGAGGGTGGAATTTTACTGCCTATAAAATTGGTTACCTACTCTTCACAAAGAACACACCCTCTTAATTTCATGTCCCTAGGACCAGCAGCTTAGGCTTTGCGTTGATAATAAGTCAGTCACTCGGGATTTTGAATTTTATATACATACTAGCGAAAGCCCGCGACTTCGTCTGCGTGGTTTGAGCTTTTTTGGTTCCCGCGGGAACTCTTTAATTTTCCGGGATAAAAAGTAGCCTATGTCACTCTCCAGGTCCTCAACTATACCCATGCCAAAAATCACGTCGATCCGTTGCTCCGTTTCGGCGTGATTGAAGGACAAACCAATAAAAGAACAAACAAAAACACTTTCGCATTTATAATATTAGTATGATGATTCTCTCAGTCTGGCGTCGTATGCGTCATTACCGAGGGTCGTGGCTCCTTTCCATTAATCACATAATGGTAGAAGTTTTCTTGGGTTAATAATATGATGGGTTCCACTTCCAACTTCCCTTCCGCATACGAGTTACGACTCGGCTAAGAGTATTTTCAACTCTTACGTTTGTAACGATTATTATCAGAAACTAGCTGATGCCCCCGACTTCGTCCGCATGGATTGAGGGTTTCGGTTTCCGCAGGAACTCTTTAATTTTCAGGGATAAAAAGTAGCCTATGTGTTATTCCAGACTGTAATCTATCTCTATATCATGCAGTATAATAGATTTCATGCAGATCCATTCAGCCGTTCTGGCGTGATTGAGTAACAAACATCCATCCATCCATCCAAACTTTCGCATTTAACTATATTCTTAGTATAGAGTATAGATAGTGATAATAACCCGACGGCTTTACGTGCTCACCGAGAAAACGATCAGGCTAAATTTGAAACTCCGAATTCGGTCATCCATCCAGTAATTAAAACCTAATAACTTATTATAACTTATACCTTATACCTTATAACTTATTATTACTTATAATAACTTATTATTAGACGCACGCGCACTATTAGAACTCGCACGCGAGTTGAATGCAGAGTACATGTATGGTGACACAATACATATTTTACTCTGCTTCCAACTCGCGCGCGAACCTTAGCATAGACTGTATAAAACCATGATGGTTCAATTTTTTCACTACGGAATCCTAAAATGTTTATTTTTAAATTAGTTATTATTCAACTATAGTACGTGCCAGTGGACCTTCTCAGCAACAAATAAGTATCCCGCTGAACTGTTTGTCCGTACGATAACGAGCTGGAATTTTACCGAAACAAATCAGAGCTGAATTAAACTTTTTATTAGGTCCGCTAATGACACTGTAAAGTAAAACTAGTTCAATCAATTTTTTTTAAATTCAGGTACACGTTGGCCTTGACTACAATTTCACCTGATGGTAAGTGATGATGCATTGTAAGATGGTAGCGAGCTAACCTGTTGGGGGTACGGCAGTTATATTAAACCCTTACCCCTAATACCGTACATACCGTACCGAACGTGGCATTTTTAGTCTACACGGCCTCGAATTGGAACGCTAAATTGCTTGGCGGTACGTCTTTGCCGGTAGGGTAGTAACATAGCTACAGCTGTTGGCTCCCACCAGACTGGACCAGAGAAAAATCAGAAACCATAAATTCCCGAATTGGCCCTGCCGAGAATCGAACCCGGGACGTCCAACTTATAAGGCCATTGCGCTAACCACTGCGCCTGTAGGTGTACAGAACAAGATTTTTTACTGTAACTACACAGATTAGCTAATCTGTGTAGTTACAGTAAAAAATCTTGTCTCTGTCTCAGGCGCGTCGCGATGTAACGCCAGAATCATGGAGCGATTGATTTAAGCGTTCCAGTATGATACCGTGCGTGTAGAAACGGATTAGGGGTATGGGTTTAATATAACTGCCATACCCCTAACAAGTTAGCCCGCTACCATCTTAGACTGCATCATCATTTACCATCAGATGAGATCGCAGTCAAGGGTTAAATTGAAGTGGATAAAAAAAATGTAACCCTTTTTTTAAATTTATAGACATGCTGAGATCTATAGAGCGTACATTGACTTTGCTCAGACTTTACTCAGAGTTAAAACGGGATGGACTTATGGGTATCATAAGTCTGTCTCATTTTACCACAATCATAAATTAGAGTTAAGTCAAAGAATGCTCATGCATTGAAAATAATTCTAACACTCTTGATTTGAAAATAATGGAAAAAGGTATCTTCTACTTCGATATTATGAGCGGAGTGAAAAACGGAAGCCGGGAGGGCTTTCCATATCCTAGCGGTTCGAATTAGAAACAAGGAAGCAAATTGCTTCGTACGCGTCCGTGGAATTTCGACTATATACGGATGCAGATTACATACCCGGACGATGCCTTGCGCTGCTTTGCCAGCCCTTAATCTTAAATTACTGCTTTATGACTAATATGTAATACTTTCAAATTTATCGGTCATTTAACTCTTTATTATGATTTCAGCGGGCAAATATTTGAACAATTATTTCGGATCGTGATATTAGGTGCGCACGTTTTTAAGATTAAGATTGCGCGCTTAGTCATACAAAATATTATATTATTTCTATACAAAATATGAATAAAACCAATCAGGACAATAATTTACAATTTTTTATGATATTTTTTCGTTTCTTAAAATTTAATTTCAATTTTTTTATAATGTAAGTACCTACTATTCTTATTGTGTAGGTATTTTTGCTAATTTTTATTTTATTTTAAGTACGCTTTTTATCACATTGTATGCTTTTTAGTTCATACTTTTAGTAAGTTATGGTGCATGAAATGGCACCTCTTTATGTGGTACATTACTTGTATTTTTTAATGATTCAATTTTTTGGTTGTCCTAATAAATATAAATCATACTAATATTAAAAATGCGAAAAAGTTTTTGTTTGTAGGTTTGTTAGTTAGTCCTTCAATCACGCCGCAACGGAGCAACGAATCGACGTGAGCCTTGGCATGGGTATAATCGAGGACATGAAAAGTAACATATGCTGCTTTTCAACCCGAAAAATTAAGGAAAAAAAACTTAAACCACACGGATGAGGTCGCGGGCATCTGTTAGTATAGATAAACATTTATATTATGTCGACGATAGTATAGATATAATTGTCGACGGATGCAGTTTCTGCTTTTTTTTTTAAATATATCGTCTAGCGCTTGGCTGCAATCAGACTTGCTTGCAAGTGGTGATGCAGCCTCAGGTGGAGCGCGCTTGCCTAGAAGATGCCTATTCAATCTTGAATTGAAGGTACCCATGTTAAAAGAGGAGGGGAGAACGGAAGCCGGAAGGGCATTCCATATCCTAGCGGTTCGAATTAGAAACGAGGAAGCGAATCGCTTCGTACAAGCCCGCGAAATTCGACTACGTAACGTAAGGATGCTGCCGTCGGTAACGTGCGGCTCGTTTAAATGAGCCCTTATAGACTGCATCACCACTTCCTACCAGGATGTTTGGTTTAGATTGTTTTGACCTGCTTATTGTTTTGTTATACGATAGCCGCCATACACGGACTTGACCGTTTTATCAAGTCACCGCAGTTCTTGAAATTAATTTACAAAAAACAAACAGTAATAATTAACAAAAATTATTAGTTCTTCAGATATTGAACAAAAACAACCCTCCTACAGAAAGACCGGTTAAGTGCGAGGCAGACTCGCACTTAAGGGTTCCGTTCCGTTCCACCACACCACACAATATAAATTATTTTAGTAAATAACAAGACGTGACAAGATATGTCATAATAACACGTAATCAGCTGTGAAATAATTGGTTTACATTAGGCGCTAAATTGGTAGCGCCTAGCAAATAATTCAACACACTATGAGTTTGGAACGCTGGTCCCTGATTAACAATTTTCGGACTTTTTCCTACACTTGTGCTATGATATGTGGCATAAATAGACGTATATTTTGATTGTGTTGACTTAGAAGTGTGA
Organism: Erebia aethiops; assembly: GCA_923060345.2. Classification (NCBI taxonomy): domain Eukaryota; kingdom Metazoa; phylum Arthropoda; class Insecta; order Lepidoptera; family Nymphalidae; genus Erebia; species Erebia aethiops. The sequence continues at coordinate 18,893,645 of OV281079.1, read as the reverse complement.
TTTTTAGTATTTGTCATTTGATATTAAATTCAATTTGATACTTCCACGCATTCCCGAGAGAAAGGGTGTTAAAACGGAAGACGGAAAACGAAGTGATCCTTTATGGGCTTTTTCCTTTTGAGGTACGGAACCCTAAAAATGAGGAAAGATGTCAAAGCGAATTTGCCTTGTCATGTATCCTATTATTTTAAGACTTTTTGTTTTACCAATAACTATTAAGAAAACAAAACAAATATTAGTAGTTAGTAAATCGGTCCTACCAATGTAAATTGTACAAAAACTTTTAATTGTTTATATTATTTCTTACAGTAGAAGGTTACAGTACCTATAAGGAATAACTACACTACTTACACATTTTTTTTAAATTTCACAACAAGTGAGTTCTTTACTGCGATCTCACCTGGTGCCAAGTGATGATACAGTCACAGTCTGAGGCTGAGATGTATAGAGCGTACCTTGACTTGAGTAAGATACGTAAGACGGTAATATAAATCATTCTGTCTTACCCGGCTAACAAAATACATAGCAAAAGTCACCGGTTCTCAAATTATAATAAAAGATCAATATTCAAATCATCTAAAAATTGGGTTGATACACCTGCAATTTATTATTTTTTGTAATATATAGTAAAAATACTAATATCAGCCAATACTCAAATATAAATAAAATAAACGTACTAACTCTTTGCAGAATTTTGTTTTGTCAATAGCATTGAAATAGAATGAGTACACTAAAAAAATTCTACATCAATGTACTAAAAAAATTCTACATCAATGGTCAATAGATACAAAATTATAAGACGTGGAACCAATAGTTTTTTGTTTCAGGAAGAAAATAACTCGTAACTATGTCAGAAAATCCTTACGGGCAACTGAACAAAGAAATGACAATGTACGCAGCAGCTTAGAAAAATAAGATAATATAAAGCTAGCCCGACTGATTTTCGTTATACCTGAGATATATGCTGCGAAACTTTGAAGTGTTTTATTAAATGGTTAATTGTGTGTTATTTTTGTATTTTTAAAAATAAACTGTCAATAAACCAAAATCATATCAAAAGGTTTGAGAACCTCACGCTGTCTGCCTTTACGTGGTAAGATTGATATATTTATTTGATGGTATTTTTGATGAATTATTATTTTTTGCACTAAGTAAAGCGATTTTTGAATTTCAGTTACTTTCAAGCTATTTAGGTCGTAGAAGCCGAGATTTTATTAATCATCATGAATGCATAACGGCCGTGAATACGATTCTAGTCACTATATAAATCTTACCCCACTTCCACTTCGTTCCACCTTTCCTCTACATTTTTTTTCTGAAGTGCAAACTTATTAACCTTTTTTTAAATCAAACAATTATTCAAAATGATTTCTGTCAGCTCTAGGGAAATATTTATACTATACTTTTTCACTCAAAACAAAATTTTAAGCATTTAACATAATACCCTATAATTTACTTACAACAGTTTCAAATCAACACTATTTATCTCATCAAAAAACCAATAAGCTGGTGATAGCTTTAACCGATTACGGCGAAGCCAAAATGAAGGTGAAGATTTTGATCGGTATGTATGCGTATATTGTATGTTCATCTCATAATTTGACAAAATTAATGAGGTATCATTGGAAGCGTCTTGATCGTCCGCTAGCTAGAGGCTATGTAATGTCACATCAAATTTAATACGGCGGGGGGCGCCCTCATGAGTAGGTATATAATATACTAGTATGGCGCGTGGATGCGCGGCCCGCTGAAGCGGACCGCGTAGAAGAGTGAATAATAAGTCCGTTTGGATTTGTAGTTTTGGTGTGTTATAGGTAATACATAGTGGTGCCTTTTATTATATTATTGTACTAAAAATTCTTCATTTTCTTCAAGTTACCCCGGGTAGCCATATCGAAGAAGACTCTTACAAATTCTTACAAAATATGTATTATCTGAAACAGGAAAATAAACATCGGTGACTCAACTGGTCCACTATTACTTATTACGTTTATTTACTTTACATTTTTATGTATCAACTTTCTAGTGTGCTTTACTTTATAATATCAAAAAGTGTAGTGGGCCAGTTTCCAAGCCACCGAAGAGGTATGGCCTCAGCTCGTTTTTTTTACGTGGTTCTCCCATTCTCAGACAGTTAAAACCAAATAAAATTTTAATTATAAAAAAATTCTGCATGCCTGAGTAATGAGACCTATTGCAATTTAGCAAAAATATTATAGTATAAGATCCCGTTATAAAACGACCTTCACCGAGATGCTTATTTAATGAAACGTATTTTATATTTAATTTAATATGTCAATAAATATAATCCATATGGGTTGCCTAGCAAATTTCAGTCCAGAGTATGTTTAATTAAAAATTAAAAAAAAATATTTTTTTAAACATTTCACCGGTATGATTATTAGATAAATTCTATACCAATCGAAAGTATGAAGCCCATAGAATATGCAAACGTTAGGTTGCCTATTCTTTTCCGGTCACATCTATCGGGTTGCCAGGTATAAACAGGTAAATCTGTACTAGCATTTTGCAACGGTCTGTTTATTGAATGAAATTTAAATTAAATTAAAGATTATTTTATTCTGAACACGGTGGTATAGGGTTGCCTGCGAAAAATCAGTCCAGAATTGCGGTTGTCGAATTTTAAAAAGTAAAATATTGCTCCGAGTGAATGTGTGCGACTGAGAGGTCCCAACCGACCATCCCATGCGATAGAAGAGGACACAGCATAGCAGCTGTTTAAAGTCCGCCCACTTAAAGAAAGAGAGTGCGCATGCTATTTGGGCTTGGAAAAGAAAAGGATAGCGATAGACTCGTATATACTATGCATCATTTTGGAGTAGTGTCGCTATAAATACAATTGAAAAAACGTGCTACTATTTATTGTTGGAAAAAATGGCATAAAAGTGTTTTTTGTGTGGATCGGATGATGAAATAATTGATTTTAATGATGAAACTTTTAAAAACTGTGTATTAAAGTTAGCTTTTCGTAAAAAAAAACACTTTAAATACAATTTTGTTGAGCTACCCAGTGCGTCTCTTCAATTTGTAGGTTATCATACCACGTGCTACAAAAAAGTGACCGTTTTGAATAAAAAATATAACGAAGAATTTCTTAATTTTAGTGCTGAAGTACATAATAATTGAATCTTTAAAATTATCTTAAGTAATACATCTTCTATATTTTTTTCATGTTTAAATAATTGTTTGGAAAATTCACCTATGGTTTTGTTAATTTTCGACACACATAATTTTTTTGTAATTTACTTTAAAACGGTAATTTATAAATTAAACAAGAAAATGATCTGATTTTCTTATTTTTTGTAACAATTAATGAGGATGTTTTCAATCAACTATTCTTATCAAGAAGTTTATAAAATTTATATATCAAACATTTTCATTTAATCGCAAAAATAATTTTTTTACCCTCGACGAAACGGAGACGGTATATGTGTTTGCCCTAAGAGGTTGTGTGTTTGTATGTTTGTTTGTTTGTTTGTTTGTTTGTGCACTTTTTTGTTACCGTTTTCCTGGAAAACTATTGGACCGATTGAGATGCGGTTTTTTGCAATAGATATGTATTGCTTGTGAGAAGGTTCTTAGATATATTTTAGGACCATAGACAACCAAGCTGAGCTGTAGTCTATAATTTTAATTTTTCAATATGTTACCATTTTTCTCAAAAAGTACTGGGCCGATTGAGATGCGGTTTTTTGCATTAGATATGGATAGCTTGTGACAAGGTTCTTAGATATATTTTAGGACCATAGACAACCAAGCTGAGCTGTAGTCTATAATTTTAATTTTTCAATATGTTACCATTTTTCTCAAAAAGTACTGGGCCGATTGAGATGCGGTTTTTTGCATTAGATATGGATAGCTTGTGACAAGGTTCTTAGATATATTTTAGGACCATAGACAACCAAGCTGAGCTGTAGTCTATAATTTTAATTTTTCAATATGTTACCATTTTTCTCAAAAAGTACTGGGCCGATTGAGATGCGGTTTTTTGTATTAGATATGTATAGCTTGTGAGAAGGTTTTTAGATATATTTTAGGACCATAGACAACCAAGCTGAACTATAGTCTATGATTTTAATTTTTCAATATGTTACCATTTTTCTCAAAAAGTACTGGGCTTAAATAATAAACTACTCCAAAATGATGCATAGTATATACGAGTCTATCGCTATCCTTTTCTTTTCCAAGCCCAAATAGCATGTGCACTCTCTTTCTTTAAGTGGGCGGACTTTAAACAGCTGCTATGCTGTGTCCTCTTCTATCGCATGGGATGGTCGGTTGGGACCTCTCAGTCGCACACATTCACTCGGAGCAATATTTTACTTATTAAAATTCGACAACCGCAATTCTGGACTGATTTTTCGCAGGCAACCCTATACCACCGTGTTCAGAATAAAATAATCTTTAATTTAATTTAAATTTCATTCAATAAACAGACCGTTGCAAAATGCTAGTACAGATTTACCTGTTTATACCTGGCAACCCGATAGATGTGACCGGAAAAGAATAGGCAACCTAACGTTTGCATATTCTATGGGCTTCATACTTTCGATTGGTATAGAATTTATCTAATAATCATACCGGTGAAATGTTTAAAAAAATATTTTTTTTAAATTATTAATTAAACATACTCTGGACTGAAATTTGCTAGGCAACCCATATGGATTATATTTATTGACATATTAAATTAAATATAAAATTCGTTTCATTAAATAAGCATCTCGGTGAAGGTCGTTTTATATCGGGATCTTAGACCATTATTAAAATTTAAATATTTTTGCAGCTCTGCTCCACGGTAGATAAATAAATGGAATAAACATTATAACAAATAAGTAGGTACTGTTATGAAGGACATCAAATAAATATGAAATAGAACATAAAACTAAAAAGATAATATCATCTACAAATTACATAATATTTAAAAATAAGTTACATACAGATATACATATTATCTACATATTATTTAAAATTAAATTTCAAAAGATTCCTGCAATTCAGACATTTTAAATGTCTAACTACGATTTTACCGGAGTGACAACATTGTCTATCCGTTTGTCTGTCTGTCTGTCTGCTACGCTTTCACGGCTCATCTGCTCAACCGATTTTGATGAAATTTGGTACAATTTGGTTGTATCCCGGGGAAGGACATAGGCTACTTTTTATCCCGGAAAATTAAAGAGTTCCCGTGGGAATCAAACAATCTTAATCCACGCGGACAGAGTCGCGGGAATCATCTAGTTACTTATATTAATTAATGAATACTTGTCAGTTGCTATCGTTCAGCTTTATTTAAATTTTTTTATACTTTCCGAGATAGACACCTATGAAATTTGTATAACCACCATCTTGTATCCGCTATTTAAGAGTTTTTTTTTCAGCTCATTTTCTTTTTTTGTTTGAGCAGCCCCCACCTATCTTTAATACCCTGCTCTCTAGCTAGCTAGTAGCTCTTCACCCATCTTGCAAACCCTCGATCTCCATATTTTCTTTCCGAATCATTTGTCAGAATGACAGTACGAAGATACAAACTTTGAAAAGGTCTTGCATAATTTCCAAATCCCAGTCAACATTCGCCATACATTTTCTATGGAAAAATAAATTCCGCCATCTTGAATTTTTTTCCTGTTCATCAAGTAGACCCTCATGTCCTGATCATCTTTTGCCAAGAAACCACTCTTCCATCTCTGATACTCTCCGAGATAGACACCGACGAAATTTGTATGGCGGCCATCTTAAATCCGCCATTTTGAAATTTTTTTCAGCTAACTGTCAATTGGATGACGTTTCGAGTGACATTTGGTCGAGCACCCCCCACCTATCTTCAATACCCTGGCTGGTGCTCTTCATCCGTCTTCGAAATCCTCAATCATCAGCTCTCTCTGTATTTTTCCTCTTAATGATTTTTTGTCTTCTATACGAAACGATGAGTGAAAAAAAAAATGTTCATACAAAATTTTACAGGAGAGGTGATCAATGAGTCAGTCAGCACGAGCAGCTATATATATATTAATTATTACAGAAGCTCCTATATAAATTCATGAAGTATTTATTTTTTAATGATGCCGTGTTCCGTGACCAAAACATGAAAGGGCAAGGGCATGAAAGGGAATTTGAAAATTTTGAAACCCGATAATTGGGAATAATTCATTTCAAATACCTACAACTAAATAATTGTTGCGGTCTTCACAGAGTTTTAATAATAATTATAAGTAAACTATGCCACTAATAGGTAATTAAGCCATACCATTGCATGTGAAGTTGATTTGCGACAAAAAAAATTGGGTAAGTAAAGAATTAGGTAGATACATAATTCGCTCAGAATGGTTCCAATTAACTTTTTTCGCATCTCAGATTCCTAGAAATGTCCGAGAGTTAATTATTAGATGACATTGACATGGTGCTCCCCACTACTGGATGATAATTTTGTCGATTAAAACTCCACTACTGCCTGCCTCGCTAGTATAGCCCTAGCGGCTAGCATGATTGACTGCGGATTATGAGGACCCCAACCACGTGAACGTTTGAACCACTAGGCTATTACCTCTTTTTTCTTATAATAGTTTTTAATGAGTTTTAATCGCTACTACAGCCTAACGTCCCACAGCTGGGCACAGGCCTCCACTTTCATAGGAGAGAGGAAATTAGAGCTAAGACCCGCCACGCTGCTCTAATGGGCTTTAACGACTATCGCCATGCTTTTTTTTAACTATATAGGCTAGCGCTTGGCTGCCAATTGCCATCAGACTTGCATGCAAGAGGTGATGCAGCCTAAGGTAGAGCGCGCTTGCCTAGAAGATGCCTATTCACTCTTGATTTGAAGGTACCTATATTAAAGAAGGAGGGGAAAACGGAAGCCGGAAGAGCATTTCATATCCTGGCGGTTCTAATTAGAAACGAGGAAGCAAATCACTTCGTACGAGCTCGCGGAATTTCGACTGCGTAAGGGTGCAAGACTTGTCGATGACTTGCGGTTCCATAAAAAAAAGGTGACGGAGGAACCAGATCGAATAGTTCTTGAACACACTCTCCGAAATATATGCTGTAGAATATCGACAGACAGGCAACTTTGCGCCGATGTTCTAAGCTTTTCGGCTTCGAACTGACCAGCGCTTTGTTACCAAAAAGTCTCCTGGCGCGACGATCCACCGAATCCAATGCATCAAGCTGGTACTAGGCAGAGCCATCCCATAAATGGCTGCAGTACTCCATGCACGATTGAACTTGGGCTTGGTACAGGATAAGAAGCTGTTCCGGTGTGAAGTACCGCTTGACTATGTTGAGGATGCCAAGTTTCTTACCAGCTGTTTTTGCCTTGGATTCGATGCATTGTCCAAAGTTGAGGTTGGACGATATGTTGATACCGAGGAGCTCGACACTGTCGGTAATTGGAACGGATATATTTCGGAAAGTCGGAGTAAGTGGAAATGAACTCCGTTTCGCGGTGGATAGACACGCTTGCGTTTTGGTAGCGTTGAACTTGACGAGATTGGCGTCACCCCAGTGGGACATCTCCTTCAAGGTCAAGTTGATTCGTTCTACCAAAGCCTCTCTGTGCTTAAGAATCTCAGCTCCACTGGCACGGGGACTGGACATGTATCTCTCTGTAACGGTGCTGTCATCTGCATACCCAAAGATACCGGGTTTTAGCATGTCGTTGATGTGCAGCAAAAACAGCTTTGCAGAGAGAACTGATCCCTGAGGGACACCGGTATTGATCGCCAAGAGATCTGATGAGGAGCCATCAACGACTACTCGAAATGATCGTCCACTCAGGAAGTCCGATATCCAGTCACAGAAGCCAGCGGGTATCCCATAGGCTGGAAGTTTGCTCAAAAGGCTTTCATGCCAAACACGATCGAAAGCCTTCGAGACGTCTAGTGAAACAGCTAGTTCTTCACCATACCTCTCGATGGCCTCACCCCAGATGTGCGTGGCATACACTAAAAGATCCCCTGTGGATCGATTACGTTGAAATCCGTACTGTTGGTCCGACAGGTCATTTTCTTCGAGGTATGCCAGTAGCCAGCAATGTTGTTCATAACATGCTCCAAACTTTAGCAAAGCATGGAGGTGATAGCAATAGGCCTGTAGTTGGACGGGTCGGCACGGCTGCTCTTTTTTGAGACCGGCTGTACAATCGCAATTTTCCAAGCCTTAGGGACCCGAGCAGACTTAAGGGAGAGGCGAAACAAGCTTGTCAGAACTGGAGACAACACGGGAGCACAGATCTTCAAAACCATTGCTGGTATTCCATCTGGACCACTTGCTTTATATTATACGTCCAGGTTGCGGAGCACTTTTAGCACCTCATTCCGGCGAACGTGTATCTCTGACATGGCAGAGCCACAAGATGGTTAACAAGGTATGGTATAGCACATCCTGGATCTTGATGCGAATTTTCCGCGAACAGAGTCGCCAAAAGATTTGCTTTAACTGTCGCAGTAAAAGCGAGCGATCCATGTGGTTTGAGTAGAGGAGGCAGCGAAGCACGACAAAAATTTTATTTAACCGACTTCGACAGGGACCAGAAAGCCTTACTACCACGTGGATAGGATGCTTATTTGGCCCCAATACGGTTAGTATGGTTGAAACAAGCCTCTTTAAGAACCTTCTTGTAGGACTTGGCGGCAAAGTTGAACGCTCTCGTCTTGTTGACGTCCGGAGCCTTAACGGTGCGAGCTTCTGCCCATGCTGCAAACGCTGAGTCTTTGCTACTCGGTACTCAAACAATCGAGTTGTCTCCTGGTCACCACTGTGCGACCAATAGACACAGACATACACAGTCTGCTCCACACCCGTATCAAATAAACACCACATGGTGGAAAAAGTGGGTAGTCCGTCCAGGTTACGGAGACGCCGGCAGCAGATATCACTGCGAGCGAACATCCAGCGAATAACCCAGGTACTGTAGATACGCTATATCTGCTGGTTTTCTGATTTGCGTCTCCGTATAAGAATAAGTCAATGCGGCCTCTCAGTCTCTAGATGATGGTGAACTGCTGAGAGATTAGAGTGCAATCCTCGTATGTTGGAGAGGTGCAGTTTGAGGGAGAGGATGTGCAGCCGCTGTTTTATCTTACTTTTTATTCTTTGTTCTTTTCATATTATGTGTTTTGTGGGAGTGAATAGGAATAGTACATTGTTCACCGAGGGGAGAAAGTGACCGATTACTACCGAGGGTGTAGTTTGAGGCCCGAGGCGTAGCCGAAGGGCCGCAATACACGCGAGGTAGGAATCGTACTTTCTACCGAGTGATACATAGTGCTTTATACTACACCTGCGAGGAAAATAAGCGATAATAATTAGTGATTAAACGAACTTACAAAGTGAAGTTCTATCATAATTATATGAGTCGCTTCATTCGAAGCTTCACTATCAAAACTAGACTAGGTACATTTTGAGGATTATTTCAATATAGATTTCGATATCGACAATCGACATCGACATCGACAATCGATATCGACAATCGACATCGATACCGACAATCGACTACCATATCGACAATCGACATCAACACTGATATCGACTATCGATATCGACATCGTCATCGATAGCAACAATCAACAAAGATATCGACATCGATGCTGACAATCTACATCGATAACGACATCGATATCAACAAACGACATCGATATCGACAATTGACATCGACAATCGACATCGATACATCGATAGCGACAATCGACATCGATATTGACAACCGACCACGACATCGATATCGACAATCAACATCGATATCGACAATCGACCATCAAAATCGACATTGATATCGACAATCGACATCCACCATATTTGACTTTTGTATGTCAAATATGGTGAAGCTGCTTCTAATATTATATCCATATAAGGATATGCCCAAATTCTCAACGTCCATATACCTAAATTACTTAAAATTAAAAAAAAACAGCGCGTTAGAAATGGATTTTCATATAGTTTTTCTCCCCGCTTAGCACGTTAGAAATGAAATTTCATACATCTTTCCCTCCCGCATATTTGGTTTGTAGCAATGACGTACTTTCTACCTCGTTTTTAAAAAAGAATGAAGGTACTTTCTGAGCGGGTGTAGTATAAAGGGAATGGCAGTTGTACGAGGCAGTGATAACTGATAAGTAATAACCGGGACCGACGCTCCGAGGCCCGCGGTTTAGGTTTCTAACTATTATTATCAGATATTAGTGATAATAACAGGGACCGACGGCTTTTAACGTGCTCTCCGAGGAAAGGACAGGCTAAATTCGGACTACCAATCAGCTGAACAGATAATATTTTTGGGGTTTTACCGCGGGCACTCTTGAACTATCCGGGATAAGAAGTAGCCTATGTTCTTCCCCGGGATATAACCTATCCCTGTACCTACCAAATTTCATTAAAATCGGTCAAACAGATGGGCCGTGAAAGCGTAGCAGACAGACAGACAGACATACTTTTGCATTTCTAATATTAGTATGGATTTATGAGACCGCAAGTTCTCGAGTATAACACCAGATAAATATGGCTTTCCTACACAATACTCTCACGTCTCCCTACAAGATGATTTATGTGCGAGAAAACTTAGAAACGCTCTTAGAGTACCTATGAAGTATGAACAGTGACATTCTTGACCACTATTAATGTTATACCTTAGGTATGTACTTACCTACACTACAGAAAATATTTAGAAATGCAAAAGTGTGTTTGTTTGTCCGTTTGTCCTTCAATCACGGCGCAACAGAGCAACGAATCGTCGTGATTTTTTGCATGAGTATAAGTAGTTGAGGACCTGGAGAGTGACATAGGCGTTTTATCTAACAATATGGCGTTTTATCTAACAATTAAAAGAAACTTATTTGGATTAAGTTTTTTTCGAGCGGACCAAGTCGCGGGCATCAGCTAGCTGTTCGACTTAGTATTAGTGTATTAGTAGTAGTGTGTGTTAGCCTAGTAGGGGAGAAGTGGCATGAAAGAGCCACTTTAGTTTAGTAGAGTAAAACGGAGCAATAAAATATACTTTTAATGAAAGAAATGGTGATTTTTTTATCTTCAATTATTATTTATTTATAAAAGTAGATAATGACATACGAAAAAACCCCAAATTCTAAAAATCAACGAAATATTCATTTAAAAAAAATGTTTCTTTTGGCTCTTTCTCTAGAAAGAGCTACTAAAAGTTATGAAAGAGCCAATCTGTATTAAAAAGTGTAATTGTGAAAATTATGCAAAATAATAATGATTGCACTATTAAATAAAAAAGGCAATTCTCAAATCCTTTTTAAAAACTAATGATAAATTCTAAAGGAATTTTTAATTCTATCAGTTATTTTACGTAATTATAACAATCGCATTAATCTTAACATATAAGAGGCGATTTCTTTATTAGATAGATAGATAGATAAATACTTTATTGCACACAAGAAAGAATATGATAGATAGATAAATACAAAGTTAACTATAATTAGGTAAACTAGATATGCAAAGGCGGTATTATTGCTTACTGAGCAATTTCTACCAGGCAACCCTTGGTGAGAGGATAGAACAAGATGTGTAGGGTAGTGTGGCACAATAGAATACACGTTATTATTAGTAGGTTATCAAATGATATAAAACATACTAGACGTATTATATATTTATACATTACATATAAATAAAATAAATAAATATAGGTAACAATATATATTATACATAAACATACATAAATTACATATATTATATAAATAAAATTACATAAGCATGTAATTTTATGCATAGTAACGAAGGAAATATTCTTTGAGACTATTTTTAAAAATAGGTAAGGATTTGGAGTCTCTAATATTTTTGGGTAGAGAATTCCATAACTGCACAGCATGCACCGTGTACGATTTGCTGTAAAATTTTGTACGATGATGAGGAGTTTTGAGTTTATTATCCAAAGTGGAACGCAGCTGCATATGGCGATCAACAGCACCGAGAAATTTGAAACGTTCTTTGAGGTAGCTGGGAGTATGAGGAGCATATAGGATAGAGAATAGCAAAGAAAGAACATGAAATACAACGGGTTTACGATGAGAACTTAAGGAGTTTCCATGATCACCTCCTGGCTCCATCATGAGACCCTGGGCAGCATCTAGGTACAAAGTGCTAGTCAAGACAAATGAAAAGAGTCCAATCACGACGGGTTTAAGATGCGAACTTAAGGAGTTCCTATGACCACCTCCAAGCTCCATCATGACATCCTGGGCAGCATCTAGGTACAAAATGCTAGTCAATACAAATCAAAAGAGACCGCATCTCAATCAGCCCAGTACTTTTTGTTAAAAATGGTAACCTATTGAAAAATTAAAATCATAGACTACAGCTCAGCTTGGTTGTCTATGGTCCTAAAATATATCTAAGAACCTCACAAGCTATACGTTTTAAATGCAAAAAACCGCATCTCAATCGGCTCAGTACTTTATGTGAAAAATGGTAACATATTGAAAAATTAAAATCATAGAATACAGCTCAGCTCGGTTGTCTATGGTCCTAAAATATATCTAGGAACCTTCTCACAAGCCATACGTTTCATAAGCAAAAAACCGAATCTCAATCGGCCCTGTACTTTTTGTGAAAAATGGTAACATAATATTGAAAAATTTGAATCATAGACTACAGCTGCTCAGCTCGGTTGTTTAGGGTTCTAAAATATAATATATAAGAACCTTCTCACAAGCTATACACATCTAATGCAAAAAACCGCATCTCAATCGGCCCAGTTCTTTTTGAGTAAAATGGTAATAAAAAAGTGCACAAACAAACAAACAAATAAATACAATCTCTTAGGGCAAACCATACACAAAGAATTTTTTCGCTACGCTTCAAACACATTACCGTCTCCGTTTCGTCGTGGGTAAAAATAGGTTAATTAAATACTGGTAGCGCCATATAGCGGTCACCACAAATAATACTAAGCAAACGTTGAAAGTATCACAAGTTGAAACAGCACCATTATTTGCTACTAGCACCATCTAGCCGCAATCTACTCAACTAAATTATTATTATAGTTACTCCCCAGATGGCACTAGAATTTTGATGGGAAACTATGAGTAGAAAATCATTTTTTGAGCTTGATTCTCTAATCAACTCTGTAAAATATTAATGTACAATAGGTAATTACAAAACGAAAGTATAAACTGTACTAATTATTAATTATTGTATTATGATCGATATCTTTAAATAGGTATATTATAAAGGAAAAGGAGACTGACTGACTGACTGATCTTACGCACAGCTCGAACCACTGGATGGATTGAACATTTAATTTTTTTTTTAATTACTGTCTGCTCCTAAGATATACCAAGAACGTTGAACGTTCTTGCCATGTAGGCTGTAGGTAGGTACTTTATGTTCACCAGCCAGCCGTTGAATAAGAAGGCTAAGAAATTAGGAATAAACAATTAATCTTAATTTGTATGAAGTCGAAAAATATAATATATTATGGAAACCTAAAAGAAAAATTCTTTTTTTATAGTCAGTCGATAAAATAAGACTGGTATCGCCATCTAGCGGTGACCATAAATAATACTAAGCAAACACAGAATACATCACACGTTGAAACAGCACCATTATTTGCTAGTAGCACCATCTTCCTGCAAGTTCCACTACTAAATTATTATATAGTTTCTCCCCAGATGGCACTAGTATTTTGATGTTTGAATCTTTGCTTTAAACTTCATCGTACCCTCGTAACCTTGTGCCCTCGTGACCTACTGCAACTTGGATTGAAAAGAGCAACTGCTGAGTTTCTCGCGGGTCTTCTCAGTAGAATTATTTTTCCGAACCGATGCCGTGAGTCTTGGCTTATGTTTAGTGACAAAGTTGTCCTACGTGATATGAATAAATCATTTATCATTTAAATTAAATGATGTTTACCATTGAAAATCGTTATCAGATGAAAATCGCCTGAGACGTATTTTTTGAGAATAGTAGGTATCAAGAGTTGAGGAATTTATCGAGACACTCACGCGTTTGAATTTTGAAAATCGGCGGGTAACTTGTTTTGGAATTTTGAAAAATGTAAAAAAGTCGGGTTTTTGGGGGCTGTTTGTTTACTACAGTATTGTAAATATTTCGGAAAAAAACCGGCTTAAGAAAAAATAAAAAAAAACTTTCTGAAAAAAGGTTTGCTACAAAATAGCGAAAATTTTTAAAAACGGTTAATAAATTAATACTTGTGATTGTGTGTGTAATTAATAATTGTGTGGTCCCTTTAGATTTGGAATTGTAGATAAAAATTCTTTCCAAAAAACCGACTTCCAAAGCCACTGTAAAGTAAAAAATAATTTGGATTTTTTACTTTACAGTGGACAGTTACAGTCAACTTTGCCTATCTTTGTTATACTCGTCTGACTTCAACATAGTGTGTAGAAATCAAAATTATTTTTTACTTTACTTGAAATTATTTTTGCTTTGGAAGTCGGTTTCTTGGAAATAATTTATAATTTTTAACTTTTTAGTGTACCTACTCTTAAGTATCTTAGGAGGCTTATTAGGCTTAGGAGTTCTGTACCCTGCAGCATCAGGGTTGAGGAGTTGGGAGTCAGAGTTGAATCGAATACTCGGTACTTTAAGAATTTACCATCAAAATTTCCTAACTCCCTAGTTTTGAGGATTTCATGTAGTACACCTACAGCTTCAGGATTGAGGATTTAGTCACAATTCTTTATGGCACCACCTCACTTCCTCTAACCACTAAAAAAAACATTTTCAAATCGGTTTAGAAACCAAAAAGATATGCACCGATATACATAAAAAAACTACGCGCTGAATTGAGAACCTCCACCTTTTTTTATCGGTTAATAAATTTTTGAAAAATTTTGAAGAAGAGATTTTTATATTTTTTAGATTCAACAAAAGCTGGAGTGATCTTACGGGGACTGCGAAATCTGTGATTTTTTAAAAGTTTAGTTTTTAATTTATATTTAAATGTATTTCATAGTTTTAATTTGATTACAAAATGGTGTAAAATAAGCGATTAAAATTTAAATGAAAATCTAACTTACGAGTATAACGTGAGCGAAGCTGCGGGCGGAAAAGCTAGTTAAACATAATATTATATTTAGGTACAAAGTTTCAAATCGATACGACGCTTAAAATAATTTATTTAAATTCGACTTCTAAGATTTGTACCTACAGGTGAAGTTGATAAAAGGCGAATTTCAAAAGCCGTGGACGTATATTAAGCGTATTATTGAAACACTAGGAATAACTATGAAATTTGCACAGAAGAGAAGAGGCGGAGTTGAAATCTCGTCTGTATACGGGATAAAAGTTTATAATTATAGAACTTCGCCATTCTCCGAGTATGAAATATTCTTAAGATATTATATTATCTACTTAAAGTTTATAGGTACAAGTTGCCAATGAAAGCTCGAATTTCAGCAAGAAATAATTACATTAAAATGTAGACACAGAAAACTAACTCTACAGCTTCAAAGAAAATGGTAAGTCCATTTTCCAGTCTAGACGGACTTTCCCACTATTAGCTTGGTCAGGGATACCTAGTTTACACCAAGATAATTGTAAAATTAAAGAAAATTTCGGAGAATCAATGTAGTACGTTGGATTGGTAGACATACCTATCCCAAGCCATTCATCATAATTTTTGTGAAAAATGAATTTATTTTAATACTCATGAAATCATTCCAAATTAATCATTTTTCCATAACATCTAGGTAGTTGTTCTTTCAAAATCTAAGTTATTTTATGGCCGATATACGCCTTATAATGCCGTCAATCTCACCTAATTTAAATTAGAAATTGAACCGTTTGACCAATGGAACTAAAAGCCGCGTAGAGTTTCTGTTTTTTTTTTGGATTTTTACCGGAGGGGAAATCCTCATGGACTACCCGCTCGGATAGTGCCGGACTCATACTGACTAAAACCCCTGCTGTCTGCCTGTTGACCGCGTTTGTACCTGCCTTGCAGCCAACAACACGGAACACTTGCGTCTTTTTTCACGACCTTTTTTGTCTACGACGTTTTTCTTGTTGCTCCTATTCTGAGTATTTATTCATCATAGTAACTTCTGTAAGCTGCACAAAATCGTGTATTTGGACTTACCTCCTAGACGACCTTAAATATTGCAAAATCTTTCTTTTATGAAAGCAAATTTGTAAGTTTGTTTTATTTTGGATGTTTGTTACTCCGGCGCAACAATGTGATGGTACCGACGTGATCGTCTTAGCTCGTGATTTGCGATTAGATATATTGAAGGAAATTTCTTAAAACAGTACTTTGGGATAAAAGACACTTAGGCATTCTGGCATCCATCTGAAAATTCGCGGATCTCAAGGGGAGTGGATGCGCAACACTCTGGCTTGAGTAGCACATTGCGTTAGGTGGACAGACAGGCTTACCAATTCACTCTATCTGCTTCGCGAGACTCGAGTTGAGCCTATATTGACAATGTTAGTGGTGGCTCTATTTCAACACTCTGAAGTACAGAGGGAGACCATGAAATTTTAATTTTACGGACAAGTTAGAGTGGATGGTTAGCTGATGCATGTGTTTGCCTCTTTTGGGCCACCGTTCTGACCGAATTCCTCTAGCACTGGGGGACACCTACGCCTCGGAAAGGCCCTTAATCAATGTTATGTGGGGCACAGCCCGACTCCCTAGGACGCTGCGAAGCGTAAATTCCCGAACACCTGAAAGCTGGTACTAAGATTTCCCGAACACTTAAAGGCTGGTACTTTTTGTTCCCGATCACCTCGAAAGGCTGGTACTATTCTTTTGATTGAGCTTTATAGCTCGCCCCATACCATGGTTTTGATTATTTATATTCATTTGTTTCAGTTAGGTTTAGATTTGGCCAAATCTAGGTCGGGAGTCGATGCTGTAAAGACATGACGTGTTTGGTTGTGCCGGAATATCGCTGCCAGTAACGCCACCAATAACCATGTACTATTTGGTTATAAAACTTGACTGGTAAAGTCAAAGTGCAATTAATAATTTAATGCCCAAACAACTTCAGTGTCTCTTATTCCTCGGTATCGTCATGGACGCCCTATCACCCGGTCTTGTCCCTTATTTCGCTGTATCATTATGGTCACCCTACGAACTAAAATTGGTAAAATGTAAAAACAATAGGACTCGTTTCCTACCTGCTTTGTAGGTCTCCCCAGCTGCATTGTAGAACGACCTCGCCGGCTCGGACAATACAATAAGATACTGCGATAACTAGTGATCTTATTTACTCAATTCTAAACTGTATTGACGTAATTTTATTCTATCAATTCATTTTGCAAACCAAATTAAAGTCAAATCTATTTAGACTGCGTTTGTATTTGACTTCTCTATATTCTAGGCCTGGTTCGGAAGGAATCTCAGTGTCCTAGTAAAACTCTATTACCTAAAGCTATTATTAAAATTAATCTATTAATATAGATTAATGTTGGTAGATAATTCTGTCTATTTTAACTTTCTGATATGAGAATCGTGATCTAGGTTAGATGATATGAGAGGATTTAATAGCGGAGCATATCAAGTTATCCACACTAGTTATTGTAGTTAGTCACACTAGTTATCCTAGAAAAAAGTCATTATTGAGATTGTATTTTGACTGTTAAGGCGCAATTAAACTCGTATCTCCATTATCAAAACTCTAGGGAACATATTTAAAGATAGGAATGAAAGAGTTTGGTTATGGTTCAAATTAATCTTTTATTTAGAGTAATTAATTTAATTCTTTTACTCAACACTGAGTGACAATAAAGAAAGAGACACTGGTTTAATTTATTTACACCGAATTCGAGTGTTTGAGCAATCGTTCACTTCGGTGGAATTTCTCGTTCCTAGGTCATACTAATTTATAAGGGAAAAGAGAAATCCAAGATAAAAACCCTTACGACCATTTAAAACTAAATTACACCTTATAATTTGTTATATACAGACATACACACAGTTATGACTCATTACTATTTTCATATTTACATACGTGACAAGAAGAAACATAAGGTAAGACACACGTTATAGGTAAGACACACTCTAATCATGAAAGCAGATTAAATTATACAATAAGTAGGTCGTGCGGTTTCACAGTTGTATAATATCTATTTATTTCCAAACAAATTCTATTGAAGCTAGGGCTGAAGTAGGGTTGTACCTGATACACGTGTTTCTAGCCACCCTTGGGCTGTAACTACGGTTTCTGTATTTACAGAACCCACAACCGAGTCTATATGTTAATAGAAACAGATATATAGTAATTGATATAACGAAAAGACCCGTATATACCCACTTCATACTTGTTTTAGAGTCACTTTCCTCCATATAATATAATGTATCTACTGCGATCACTGGATTCATCTTAAATTACTTCAGTCAAATCAACGCCTTAGTTTTATTTATACGATATTATGTAGAACTGTGAAACTACTCGAAAACAATTAATCAAATAGTGTACATTACCAAATACGACGACTCGCCTTGCAGATCACTTCACTTTATTCTAAGATATTATTTCCCTTTTAAAATCTAGAATAGTATTACAACTTTACAGAAATTGGAGCTAAAGTTACTTGACTCTACAATTAATATATAATCGCTCCTTTACTTTTGAATTTGAAAGTAAAATTTAATAACACAATTTACAATATCAGACGCGGAGATAACTTATGCTAAACTACTTCTTAATCTGGACTCTAGGACCCGAATGCCTGTGTCTCCAGCGTCCCGGCTTCTCGTCCCGGTTGTATCCCTTCTCCCAGACACCGCTCTGCAATTTTGAAATTTACACCCAAAAGTAAATCGTTCTACGCAATTCATTGGTCTAAATCAAGACTTATCGGTGTTTGACCAATCAGCTGTCAGAATAGATCTGCCACGCCCTTTTCCTCAGTTCGCATTGCGTTTCTTAATATTTTCCTCAAGACGCTATTTTTTTCTATTTAGGCACTTCAACATCTGCAAGCATTATTTCCAAGACATTCGACGAAGGATGCAAAAAAAACCGACTTTATGACTCGCCTTTCGAAGTGGCTTGTCAGATTTTTGGCTTTTGTTTCGATGCAATAATTTAGAAAGCTTTACGAGCTTAGCGTGAAATTCTATGGTTTATTGGTTTTTAAAAAAATATACCCTTAGCTAAACTTTTACGAATTTCTAAGGCCTTTCTTGTATTTCCAAAAAAAAATAAAACCTCGCTTAAAATTCTGACGAAATTTTACGTATTGCGCTATTTATTTAAAATTTGAAATAATTCATGGAATAGCTAGGGCCACATGTAGGGTGTCCACTTCATGCTCCCCCAAATAGATTTTTAATACATCTAGTATTCCTATACCTTAGTTTCTATACTAGTCGTTTGAAAATCTATTTCTCCTCTATACTTTTCCGCTAGATCTAAATCCTTTCCACTCATCTATTATGTTCTAAACATCGCAATAACCTATTTTACTCAAATCCCTCTTTGCTCGTTTAACCCGGCCGCTCTATTGTTTATGATGATACCGGTAACTTCACTCATTTCCTTTTGTTAACACTAATCCCTAGTAGTAACCTATTCTTTTGAATATCTCCATAATAACGAAACAGATGGATCGCATTGTAATTTCCTTTAACTTCGTTAGTATGAACGTCAATTAAGGTGTATACGTTATTATATGGCACTTCCCTTATTATGTAAGGTCTCTCATATAATCGCATGAATTTCTTTGTTAACTTTTTGTCGGCATCTGATTTCGCATAAGACTTAAGCTTTACCAAATCTCCTATCTCGAACTGCACTAACTTATGATTCTTATTATAATAAGACTCTCTACTTTCCGCCGCCTTAACTATGTTTTGTTGTGCCCGCTGTCTAATTTATTCTAACGTCTCCTGCTGTAAATCGTTTTCACTCACTACGCTCTTGTCGAAATCAGTCGATAGTAAGGTCCGCTTTCCCCATTTTATCTCATTCGGAGTATAACCAGTCAGAATGCACTACCTGGTTATAACATTCTTCTATGTCCGATAATAAATCTACCCAAGATCGATGAGATTTGTCGCAATATGTTCTGAATAACCTCCCTAACTCCTTATTAAATCTCTCTGTTGAATTCGGTCGCGGATTTCTAACAGATGTGCATGTCGATTCGATACCTAATTGACGTACACCCGACTCGAAAACCTCTGATGTGAAATTCGCACCGAACATAAGGTCTTAACTACAATTCGACTATGAAACCTTTTTTTCCCACATGTTAATGTAGCTTTTCCAATTGCCTGACTTAATGAATATAACTTGATTAGCTTGCTATAAGCGTCCTGCATCACAAATATGTATTTGTAACCGAACCGTCCTGTTGGCAATGGTCCATAAATATCGGAAAGGACTCGTTCTCCTATGTCTCTTGCTATCACAGTTTTAATCGGTCCCGTGTGGGTTTCTAACGCATGTTTTGACTTTTGACATACCTCGCAAGCTCTTAGATTACTTCTATCGGTTTGCAGATAATAAGTCTCCTTCGATTTAGGATGTACAAGAAGTATTGTATCTAGAAATAATTTCTTGACCCTCTCAAAACAATCGTTTACTACCTGCGTCCAAAACCATTTCATATTTTGTTTTAATAGATCGCAGAGTGGCCTAACTTCTGCACTATATTTCGAGATAATTTATTAATCCCAAAAATCCTCGTAATTGTCTTATTGTTCGAGGTATGGGGAAATCTAGTATGGCCTCTACTCGTTCAGGATCCATACACACCCCAGTAGTATTTACGATGTGTCCTAACAGTCTCACTTCTACACATAAGAAACGACACTTTCCTATTCTACCCGTTAAACCTGCGGTTTCGAGTCTGTTTAGTACTTGGTCTTAGTGTTCTAAGTGTAACCTTATGTCTCCTGTGGTAAATATGACAATGTCATCTAAATAGTTTACGCAAAACTCACGTACTTCTTTTAGTATTGAATCTATTGCTCTAGAGAAACCTGCCACAGATGTTGTCTTTTGTTTTTGAACATGAGAGGGCTGCAGTACGGAGTTGCCTCCTGTCTGATTACGCCTAACCTCTCTAGCTCCTCTGATTTCTCCTTAATCTATTCTCTATATGCTAAGGTACTGGATAGCTATGCTTCACAAAAGGAACTTCGTCTACTAATTTAATAACGTGCTCGTACCTGCTAGTCAAACCCAACCCGTCCGTAAATATCTTACAATAGTTTTCTAGTACAGGTAATAACAATTCCTTTTGTTCTCTACTTAAGTTTGAATCATTCAAACGATACCTCTTTTGAATTTCGCCGTTTGATTCTTTACTCGATATGTTATGCTCCACCGACATAGTATTTTGATTTAATATCAAATTAATCGTGGCAGCATTCGTCTCTCCCCCTAACCTTTCGACTTTACAATCTAAGTTCAGTCTAACGCTAGACCTAAGTCCCAAATATTCGATTGTCAATGTGAGTTCACTACCGCAATTTACCACTCACTTTACTCGTTCTAACCAATCATATCTGAGTATCAATGACCTAGGCAAACGTCGCATAATTAATACAGGTGCTTCAACTAAAGTACTACTTAAATTAGAACTCTATTAACACCAACCGATTCGTGCTCTCGCTTCGCGATCCGAACGCTCCCTGTATCTGAATTGCTGGGATCGCGATCTCAGGTAAAATTATGTTTTCCTTTAAGATCGAGTCATACAACTCCCTAGTTATTCCGCTAATCTGACTTCCCGTATCGATAACTGCACTCATGTTTCTACCGTACAATCTCACACATACTTCTGGTAATTTAAGTAAAGAATAATCAATGTCTACATCGATCGTCTCATCGAGTTCGTGAAACATTGTACACACATCTAAACCTCGCTTCAAACAACTCTTACATGCACTATCTATCTCGTCGCATTCTAGTATGTTACTAAACTGATTTTCCAATAAGATCCCTGTGCTACCAATTTCTGACTGGAAATTATAACCACCGTTGTTCGTTCCGCCTTTCAACGTTCGACTAATTCCACTTTCGCCTAAAGCTTGTCCCGGCTTCCATCCATTGTTCTGCAAGCCTATTCTTTCATGCTCTGATATATCTTTATTCCCCGTTCTACACAACACTAAGCTATCGGGCCTTACTTGTGTGGGGAAATTTAGTTTTTTGAATTTCCCTCCCCCACATGTTTCGATGAATTAGAGCTTTCGCCGTCCTTTACAAAAGTAATAGCTGGTCTGACTCTTTCAATTTCAGACTACGCAGATCTGTTAACATTCGCACTATAACCTGACCTACTCTGACGATAACCCCGTTGTCTGGTCGTATTTCCCCTAGTACTCCACCTATTTTTGAAAATTGTTGCGACAATAGGACGTGTCAACGGTGACCCGTTATACCGTCTGCCTCTAAAATTACTACCTACTACCTCTCTCACAACTTCTTTCGATTTTTCAACAATATTTTGTTCTATACTCCTTAGAAACTTTGCCCCGCTCATGATACTAACTTCCTCAGTCCTAGTAAACCATAGATGCTGTATATCTATCGCATAGTGTCGCATAATAGCATTTACTAAATCCCGCTCGCTAAACGCAATAGTTAATGACTGCATGGATTCTACCTGTTCGGCAAAATGTTCAGACATAGTCATTCCCGAATTGTTCGTATATATCGCATTAATCAACCTATATCGCACAGACTCCTGGATTTGTTCAGTCCAATAAGTGCGCCTAAAATCGGCTTCAAAATCAGCGAAAGTAGTCCAATCTTTCGAATATAATTCCATAACTTGACGAGCATGCCCCGTTATGCACCCTAGCGCTATGTCAATCTCGTGATCAATTCCATTTACTGCCCTTATATACTTCTTTAACCGTTTTAAAAATGAAATTGGATTTGTGAATGGTTTTCCATCAAAATTTGGTTTGCTAACCGATGGTTGTACCACATAAATGTTCCGAGTCTCTGAAGACGCTACACTAGAACTCGTAGACTCTACACTAGATCCCTGCCTTTCGCTTTCATCACCTTCACCTCGTACCACGCTAACCGTATCGTGTGACGTGACACTTGCCCTTTCATTCAATATCGTACTGGGACTCGAACCCAAATTTTGTAATTTCTTCTCGAAATCACTGATTTTTTGTAAAATCAACTCTAATGTCGCTTTCCCTACGGTCACTGTTTGCTCGCTCGTACCTACAACGCTCGCCTCCGGTCCGTTCTCCGCTACCTGCTTCGCACTACGGCCCTTTCTACCTGTCGACATCTTATCTAAGTTTTCTTATCGTCGATTAACTAAACCAAAACCACCGCCCAAATTACGCCAAAACGCTAATCTACTTATTTGCTACACCTTCGTAAAACGTCGAGAAAAATGTTATGAAACAATGCAATGCTGATAGCAGATGTTATCTATACTTGGGAATGCGCTCCGATTATATAAAATTTTAGGATTCAGAAGAAATAGTTCTAAGAAATAAGCAAAGTAATATCTCGTTCTCTACAAAGCTCCTCCTTGCGATCCCTGTAAATTGTACATTTATAAAACATACTGCTTATTTCTGCTCTGCTCCTCCTATTCATAAATAAATGTACAACATAATAATAACATGCACAGTGTGTCTTAACCTTTTCTTTCTTCTGTTTTATTATTTATTATTATTTTTTTTTTCTAATATCCGTCTCATATACCTAATCACGATTTCTTCCCATATACTTAAATACTATTCATTCATATATATACCTAATCATTATTCCTACGTTGTGTTATATATTTTTTTTGTTAATGTAGATCTAGTCATATCGTTATTTCGAATACGTACATAGACCTCTGGTCACTTCGGCATCAAAATTCCCAGGTTTTCAAAATTTTCAGGATTATATCCTGGTCACGGCACCAAAATTCTGTGATGGTACCGACGTGATCGTCTTAGCTCGTGATTTGCGATTAGATATATTGAAGGAAATTTCTTAAAACAGTACTTTGGGATAAAAGACACTTAGGCATTCTGGCATCCATCTGAAAATTCGCGGATCTCAAGGGGAGTGGATGCGCAACACTCTGGCTTGAGTAGCACATTGCGTTAGGTGGACAGACAGGCTTACCAATTCACTCTATCTGCTTCGCGAGACTCGAGTTGAGCCTATATTGACAATGTTAGTGGTGGCTCTATTTCAACACTCTGAAGTACAGAGGGAGACCATGAAATTTTAATTTTACGGACAAGTTAGAGTGGATGGTTAGCTGATGCATGTGTTTGCCTCTTTTGGGCCACCGTTCTGACCGAATTCCTCTAGCACTGGGGGACACCTACGCCTCGGAAAGGCCCTTAATCAATGTTATGTGGGGCACAGCCCGACTCCCTAGGACGCTGCGAAGCGTAAATTCCCGAACACCTGAAAGCTGGTACTAAGATTTCCCGAACACTTAAAGGCTGGTACTTTTTGTTCCCGATCACCTCGAAAGGCTGGTACTATTCTTTTGATTGAGCTTTATAGCTCGCCCCATACCATGGTTTTGATTATTTATATTCATTTGTTTCAGTTAGGTTTAGATTTGGCCAAATCTAGGTCGGGAGTCGATGCTGTAAAGACATGACGTGTTTGGTTGTGCCGGAATATCGCTGCCAGTAACGCCACCAATAACCATGTACTATTTGGTTATAAAACTTGACTGGTAAAGTCAAAGTGCAATTAATAATTTAATGCCCAAACAACTTCAGTGTCTCTTATTCCTCGGTATCGTCATGGACGCCCTATCACCCGGTCTTGTCCCTTATTTCGCTGTATCATTATGGTCACCCTACGAACTAAAATTGGTAAAATGTAAAAACAATAGGACTCGTTTCCTACCTGCTTTGTAGGTCTCCCCAGCTGCATTGTAGAACGACCTCGCCGGCTCGGACAATACAATAAGATACTGCGATAACTAGTGATCTTATTTACTCAATTCTAAACTGTATTGACGTAATTTTATTCTATCAATTCATTTTGCAAACCAAATTAAAGTCAAATCTATTTAGACTGCGTTTGTATTTGACTTCTCTATATTCTAGGCCTGGTTCGGAAGGAATCTCAGTGTCCTAGTAAAACTCTATTACCTAAAGCTATTATTAAAATTAATCTATTAATATAGATTAATGTTGGTAGATAATTCTGTCTATTTTAACTTTCTGATATGAGAATCGTGATCTAGGTTAGATGATATGAGAGGATTTAATAGCGGAGCATATCAAGTTATCCACACTAGTTATTGTAGTTAGTCACACTAGTTATCCTAGAAAAAAAGTCATTATTGAGATTGTATTTTGACTGTTAAGGCGCAATTAAACTCGTATCTCCATTATCAAAACTCTAGGGAACATATTTAAAGATAGGAATGAAAGAGTTTGGTTATGGTTCAAATTAATCTTTTATTTAGAGTAATTAATTTAATTCTTTTACTCAACACTGAGTGACAATAAAGAAAGAGACACTGGTTTAATTTATTTACACCGAATTCGAGTGTTTGAGCAATCGTTCACTTCGGTGGAATTTCTCGTTCCTAGGTCATACTAATTTATAAGGGAAAAGAGAAATCCAAGATAAAAACCCTTACGACCATTTAAAACTAAATTACACCTTATAATTTGTTATATACAGACATACACACAGTTATGACTCATTACTATTTTCATATTTACATACGTGACAAGAAGAAACATAAGGTAAGACACACGTTATAGGTAAGACACACTCTAATCATGAAAGCAGATTAAATTATACAATAAGTAGGTCGTGCGGTTTCACAGTTGTATAATATCTATTTATTTCCAAACAAATTCTATTGAAGCTAGGGCTGAAGTAGGGTTGTACCTGATACACGTGTTTCTAGCCACCCTTGGGCTGTAACTACGGTTTCTGTATTTACAGAACCCACAACCGAGTCTATATGTTAATAGAAACAGATATATAGTAATTGATATAACGAAAAGACCCGTATATACCCACTTCATACTTGTTTTAGAGTCACTTTCCTCCATATAATATAATGTATCTACTGCGATCACTGGATTCATCTTAAATTACTTCAGTCAAATCAACGCCTTAGTTTTATTTATACGATATTATGTAGAACTGTGAAACTACTCGAAAACAATTAATCAAATAGTGTACATTACCAAATACGACGACTCGCCTTGCAGATCACTTCACTTTATTCTAAGATATTATTTCCCTTTTAAAATCTAGAATAGTATTACAACTTTACAGAAATTGGAGCTAAAGTTACTTGACTCTACAATTAATATATAATCGCTCCTTTACTTTTGAATTTGAAAGTAAAATTTAATAACACAATTTACAATATCAGACGCGGAGATAACTTATGCTAAACTACTTCTTAATCTGGACTCTAGGACCCGAATGCCTGTGTCTCCAGCGTCCCGGCTTCTCGTCCCGGTTGTATCCCTTCTCCCAGACACCGCTCTGCAATTTTGAAATTTACACCCAAAAGTAAATCGTTCTACGCAATTCATTGGTCTAAATCAAGACTTATCGGTGTTTGACCAATCAGCTGTCAGAATAGATCTGCCACGCCCTTTTCCTCAGTTCGCATTGCGTTTCTTAATATTTTCCTCAAGACGCTATTTTTTTCTATTTAGGCACTTCAACATCTGCAAGCATTATTTCCAAGACATTCGACGAAGGATGCAAAAAAAACCGACTTTATGACTCGCCTTTCGAAGTGGCTTGTCAGATTTTTGGCTTTTGTTTCGATGCAATAATTTAGAAAGCTTTACGAGCTTAGCGTGAAATTCTATGGTTTATTGGTTTTTAAAAAAATATACCCTTAGCTAAACTTTTACGAATTTCTAAGGCCTTTCTTGTATTTCCAAAAAAAAAAAAAACCTCGCTTAAAATTCTGACGAAATTTTACGTATTGCGCTATTTATTTAAAATTTGAAATAATTCATGGAATAGCTAGGGCCACATGTAGGGTGTCCACTTCAACAACTGAACTGATTTGGCTGAAATTTAAAATGAAGATAGGTAGCTTAGAACACAAAGGCTATTTGATCCCGAAAAATTAAAGAGTTCCCGCGGGAGCCAAAAAACCTTGAGGTTTTTTCCACGCGGACGAAGTCGTGGGCGTCGTCTAGTTTGAAATGAAATAAATTAATAAGTAAGAATTCCTTGAAAGTCAACGTCTAGAAAAAATTACGGACTGCGCTATACAAACTTTCACCCCCTACCCACTCACTCACCCATCCAGGACCCACTCAGCCCACCCAGCCCAGTCAACCCACTCAGAAATAGAATTTTAAAAATTGCTGTGTATACTTAGTAGAAAAACTAGGTAAGTATAATTAAGTTCCTTTACATAATAGCAGTTTACTTATAAGCTGTATGTTGATACATCTATTTCGTTTACTGATAATTTGATGTAGGTATGAGTATCAAAATATTATAAATTATAAAATATTCCCAGCTGGGAATCGAACTCTGGATTTTCTTGTTAACACTAAGATCGCCGCCCTCTCTACTATGCCAGTAAGTACATCCGAATTGTCCAAATATCAGAATTATTGTCGGCTCGGTCCTCCCCACCGAATTTCGGCCACGTCGGCTAATTTCCAGGGAGATTAGCCATCTGCGCGGGAGCTATTACAGTGCACACTCTCTCCCTGCGTCGTATTCCTCATTACTGAGGGTCGTGACCCCTTTCCTTTAATCACATAATGATATGAGCTTTCTTGGGATAATAATGCGGTGGGTTCCCACATCCTTCCGCATACGACTCGACATTGAATCGAGTATTTAAACTCTTAGGTTTTTGTACCGAGACCGACGGCTTAACGTGCTCTCCGAGGCACGGAGGAACATAAAGGCCAAATTTGAACGTCCAAATTCGGTCACCCATCCAGTTACCAACTTGGGTCATCGTTGCTAAACAATCGCAATTGACTGATATGCGTTGTCACTTGTCACAACTAGGCCACTCGTGCCTCATAGTCATTGAAATAGAATGAGTACACTAAAAAAATTCTAAATCAATGCTCATAGTGCAAATAGGTAAGTGTGTGAGCAAACACAGGTGCACTCTCTGTTATTTACTCTCATAGCCCGATGGAACGAAAAATCCGACACGACCGGAGAGAGATCAGGCGCAGGACCGACGGCTTTACGTGCTCTCCGAGGCACGGAGGTGAACCAGCGCCAACTTCCTAACTCCGGCCTATTACTGAGAATTTTTAGTCAAGAAGAGCCTGAAAAACCTAATAACTAATTAAAACCAAACCCGGGTCTCGGGACCTCGTCAGCCACAGTCAAACATGCTAACCACTAGAAAACGAGGCAGTTGTGGGAATAATACACACAGCGGGAGAGGCCGGTGACATAATGTTTGCTTGTAAAAATAATGTGCTGTTTTCAAGACCTTTGAGCAGCCATTGACGCATATAAATACACAATTTAAAAAAAATATCTGCATTGAAATTTATTAAAGCAATTTTTCTCCTTATTGAAACCAATAATTAGCTCTAGAAATATAAGATAAAATTCGTATTTCTAAATCAAACACATTGTCGGATTCATTTGTATTGAAAACTTACTTACTTACAAATTATTTCATGCATTTTTGCGACATGCGCTTGCTCGATTTCACCCCCGCGCGCCTGTGTTTTTCATCTCGTGAGCTCACAGCGCCTTAATTATGCCTGGTTCGTGCAATACAATAGCGCACATCAGAGGTGCAATCATGTAAATATTGCCGATGAAATCGTTAAAGCTCGACCTCAAAGTAAAATAAACCATAATAGTATTGATTTAGACTGAGCTCAATTTCGTGTATCCATTCTCATACGTTTAGGTATGTACGATACCCTAAACCTATGAGAATGGATACACAAAATTGAGCTCCAGGTTTGATTTGACCTCCCTCTTAACTAATTGTAGTCCTTCGACAATGTACACTGTAGGTAGAGGCTGCACGGTTTCTGGACATTGATTTCAAAAGAAAATTATTTTTTACTTTAGAGTGGCTTTGGAAGTCGGTTTTTTGGAAATAATTTTTATTTTGAACTGTATAGTTTACATACTCTAAATCCCCACGGCTTAGGAGTGCAGTACCCTGCAGCATTAGGGTTGAGGAGTTGGGACTTGAGTTTAAGTATGAAGTCGTTGCTTGACACCTACAATATGAATTCACCATAATAAATCCTAAATCGCTATTGTTAAGGAGGTCTGTACCCTGCGAGCATGAGGGTTGACGAGTTGGGCCTCAGAGTTAAATCATATACATGTAACTTGATACCTGCTATATGAATTCACCATCAAAATTTCCTAACTCCCTAGTTGTGAGGACTTCATGTAGTACACCTACAGCATCAGGATTGAGGATTTGGAGTCAGAATTTTACATGGGACCACCTCGCAAGCTACTTCTAACCACTGAAAAATAAATTTTTCAAATCGGATAAGAAACCAGGGAGATATGCACCGACATACTCGTACATTAAAAAAAAAAGATACGCGCCAAATTTGGCCACCCCGCGCCGCCGCGCCTTGCCTCGTTTTTGGGGCTAGGACTTTGACATTGGTTACCCCGTTTAAAGCCCACCCAAGGGCATGCGAAGCGGGGGCCGGCGGATAATTGTTTTTTTACTCCATACCTTCAATATGGAGTCAATACACTTTCGAATAACACGGGTATATTATTATATTCGCAAGTCTATTGACCCCATATTGAAGATACGGACTATGGAGTCATTTTGCATTTGTGTCAATATTTTGATTGACTCATCTGACATTTGACTGATTAAGATCACTTGCAATTATAGGTTATCGAATGAATGAATCGGATTCGCGCATCTCATGATGTTTACTAGTAATTTTCCAAAATAATGTCTATCACGTTTTGTACGTAAATTGAATATAGATACATTAATAATGTATTTTAATGTATTTTATAGATAATAATACATTGAATATACATTCAACAAAAATGTAAACAGGTGGTCAGCGCTCTTGTGAGTTATGGAGATTTATATCTAAGTATCTATGTAAGTAAGTAGTACGAACATAATACGTTTTTATTGGTTTACTAGCGACGCCCGCGACTTCGCTCTCGTGAGAATTAAAAATGAAACGGAAAAATTAAGAATCGAACTTTAAAATTTTGACTACCGCCTGGCGTGTTAGAGAGCGCTGTGTATGTTTATTGTGTGATAAGTGTATTATTGTGGGAGGTCACAGGTTCGATTCAGGCAGGGTCAATTTGGAAATTTATTATTTCAGAATTTTCTCTTTAAATATTTTCTGGTGGGAGGCTTCGGCCGAGGCTATGACTATTAACTACAATCGCTTAACGACGTACTAATTGTTTTCATAGTGTTGACGTTCGTGTTTTTAGAATTATAATCCTTATTTTAGGGAGGTCAAGTTACGTGATATAAAAGTGTCTTTTTGATCTTATAATACTGCTTTAAGCGATGGTACTTCGACTTCTGTTATATTATTGTAACTAGATACGATGATGCCTGTGACTTCATCCGCATGCATTTAGGTTTTTTAAAATCCCTGGGGAATTTTTCGATTTTCAGATCTTTAACTATATCCATGATAAGTCCGCGTGTATTGAGGTCTTTTTGAGGAACCCTTAAATTTCTCAGGATAAAAAGTAGCCTATGTGTTATTCCAGACTATAATCTATCACTGTGCCAAATTTCACTAAGATCCGTTCTGCCGTTCAGGCGTGATTGAGTAACAAACATACATCCATACAAACTTTCGCATTTATAATAATTAAGTATAGATAGGACAAACCAACAAACAAACACAAATTTTGCATACATAATATGGGAATAGTGACTCTACATTACTGATATTCTGCAACTAGGTATGTCATGTCCGTCTTACGAAGTCTAAAATTATCCTCCCTTTTAATTGCTTCATATCCACCATTCCATACTAATACTAATATTATAAATGTGAAAGTGCGTCGGTCTGCTACATTTACTGTAATCTTTTTACAGGCCATCTTACCGATTTCGATGAAATTTGTTGTTGAGATAGCCTGTTTCATCTTGGGGACGGAAATAAGCAAGTTTTTATCAGTAGTCTAAGTAGGTTACCCGTCTGATTTTCCGGGATGCAAAGACAACATTTTAAAAGCTCACGCGGACTAAGTCTCAGACATTCGCTAGTCTAAATATGTCACCGTAAGATTGTAATCTAACTAGCGATATTGTAAACTGTCGACAGATTACAATTTAACGCAATTTTTAGTAGATTGTAATCTGTTAGGTATATCTATTAACCCGATAAAACCTACCTACAACATAAATAATCACTACCTGATTATTTATGTCGAACCCTAACCTAACTTACAAGAAAGAGACAAGAAAACGTAAATACAATGGATATTTCAAAAATTGACACTCAGAACATTGAATGGTTCACTGTCGACATTTTATAATATCGCTAGTTAGATTACAATCTAACGGTTGTTACAATCTTACGGTGACATATACAAGCATCCGCCCCAGCTTTACTCGGGTGGGAATTCTAAACATACTTCAGTTATAGAGAAAACTAGTGGCATAGGTTCCCGTGAACGAGAGCTCTATGTTGTAATTTTCCTTCTTTACGTTGTTATCCTTTTATATGAATGAGAAAATTTCTTATTTTATTCAACAATTAAAGCTAAAGTGCATAGAAAATCAATTTCATCTAAAATATTAAACTGGTCGTACCTAAATAATATACGAAAAGACACGCTTTTAAGCATAAATCTAAGTTATTTTCCTGCAGGAAAATAATTCCTCAATTAATACACCTGCATAAGAAACAACTTTTGATTTAATTAACGAGCAGTTTGCAAGGAAAAGCGAGTCGATATCAATGTAGCCGGCAATTGAACGAGCATTCCCTTGCAAAATTGTGTTTGCTCTGCATTTGAGACGTAGAAAGCTTTAACTATAGAAAATGCACAATTAAATTATTCAGAAATCAGAATCTCAACTCTCAAGATTGAATCGTGTGAAGTTCGGGTATTAGAGTGAACAGTCATGATATGAAACGTTAATTAATTTAACATTGGCATTGGTGTTTATCAGCCGATGCACGTCGCATTGCAAGCGTTGCAGATAAAGGGTTTGCAGTGTTGTTTATACCGGCGGCGGTGCGGAAACCGCGCGGGGAGTTCAGTGCGCGCGCGATGTGCCCACCGATGCACGTGGCCAGAGTTTAGTATAACGCATTAGGCGATCAGACGTGTGAGAACATGAGCGAGTGGCCCCTCTTTGATGGGCGCTATCCCGGTGGTGCGTACAGACCTTACCCCCGCCCGCAGCCGCCTGCGCAGTTCCGACTGCCGGCGCCGGCGCAAGCGCGACTATTTCAACCCCCCACGATGGACGAACCCCTACCTGGAGTCTCCCAGCCTAAACCTACCCCTAAAGGGTAAGTTAGCATTTCAAATTTCCACATTCTTACACATTTTCTATATAATACATGACGTAATAGGTATTATATTATAATTTATTATTATTGGCATGGCATGATCGACACATGTGAAACTGATTTATCGGTCGGTGTAAACATTGTAAAGAGGTTGTTTTAATAGGAGTAGGCTGTTTGGATCATGATTAGTACCTACTAAACCATACCTATCTACAGCATTATAGATATGTTTAGTACTTAAATTGAGCCTGTAAATGCGTTACAAAGTCGCCACTCGCCATAACACTGTGCATTAATTATATTATGTTCTACATTACTTTAAAACACATTAGCAATTAAGAAATATTACGTACATACTTAGTTGTCTTACAATGAGCGGTAATAATAGCCGATTGGAGTGAAACTGCATTTACCTACTTAACTATATCTCAAGTGTTGTTTTCCACTGAAAGTGTTTTAAGAAGTCTGGGGGGTTACTATACTTTGATGTCACGTACCTCAACGTCTCTAAAATAAGGATTATATCCATACTCCATCCATACTATAATACAATTATTAAAGCGAAAGTGTGCCTGTCTGTCTGCTACGCTTTCACGGCCCATCTGTTCAATAAATTGTGATAATATTTGGTACAGGGATAGGTGGTATCCCAAGGAAGGACACAGGCTACTTCTCATCCCGAAAAATTCAAGACCTCCCGCGGGAAACAAAAAAATTATGTGCTCAACCGATTTTAATGAAATTTTGTACAGGGGTAGGTTGTATCCCGGGAAAGGACATTGGCTACTTTTTATCCCGGATAATTAAAGAGTTCTCGCCGGAACCGAAAAACCTCAACCTCAAGCGTACGAAGTCGCAGGCATCAGCTAGTAAATAAATAAATCTTTATTTGGGATTAAAATTAACACAGATACAAAACAGACACACACATACACATCATAATAGCGCTGATTTTCAGTCGACCCCTAAAATCCACGACGTCCCGGAGCGGCCCGGGCTACCCGTCAATCTGACTTCGCTGACCAGCAAAACAGGAAACTTTAATGTACCTACCCACTAAGATTATAACTAAGCTCACATAAATAACTAACTATAACTCATATCTATTTATTTTTTATTAATACTAGTATTACTAATATAATTATTTACTATTACTATAAATCTGAAACACGAACGTCAACAATATTTTAATGTTGCGATGCAATGGTAGTAGGTACTAGTAGGAAGTCCCACAAACTTATATGATCCGGTGGCCAAAATTGGAACTAATTTTTATGCCTGTTTAGTTTTTGTTTTTATTTGATTTTTCATACATACCTAGTAGCGATGCTGTCACCAGGTCAGATAAGATTGTCGGAGTATATGCTCCACTGTTGGTAACAAGTAACAACTACGTACTTCACATTAGTCATTATATAACAGAGATGCATTATTAAGTATAAAAACAAATGTCTTTCATCGCTTATCATCAAAGCGACACTGTCTATCACATTGTAACAAGTTTTTTTAAACATAAATGTTGGTGTACCAATTATGTTTATTACTTGTATAGATGTGTAACATTTAAAAATAAATTACGATATATAGAGCTGTCCCCTATCAGCCTATATGCGTCCACTGCTAGACATAGGACTTTTTTGAGAGCGCGCCACCAAACACGGTCCTCCGCCTTTCTCATCCACCCGCTTTCCGCCACCTTACCACATTCGGGAATAACAGGGCTCCCGGCAACTGGGGAGACCTGTTATTCCCGAATAATGCCCCCAGCATTTATTTGTTGGCTCTTAGTAATGTAGAGCCGTAATAGGTTTCGTTTTATCCAACACCGATTGGAGTGAAAAAAGATATCTCAAATGCTGTCTGAGGGTTACTACCGCTTAAAGCCTTAAAGCAGTATTATTTTAAATTACAGTTTTATGTTACGTACCTACGTTAAAATAAGCATTATAATAAAAAAACACGGATGTAAACAATATTTTAACTAGGTTTGGTGTATATATCCACCACCACCACTACAGCCTATTAACGTCTCACTGCTGGGCACAGGCCTCCACTCTCATAGGATAGAGGGAATTAGAGCTTAGACCCACCACGCTGCTCCAATGCGGGTTGGCGGGCTTTAACGACTATTATCATGTTATAGTGATAATAACCGGGACCGACGGCTTAACGTGCTCTCCGAGGCACGGGGGTGAAACACCGCCAACTTCCAACTCCGGGCTGGCACTAAGAATTTCTGAATTGAAAACCCAATACCAATTTTTTTGCCCAACCGGGAATCGAGCCCAGGACCTCGTGATCCGCAGTCGACTATGCTAACTACTAGACCAACGAGGCAATTGTATATATAACTGTTGGTAACTATCACATCAGTCATTTGTATAACAGTGATACATTATTAAGTATAAAAACAAATATCTTTCATCGCTTATCATCAAAGCGATACTGTCTATAACAGTGTAGCAATTTTAAAAAAAATAACATTGATATTCCTGGAATTAGATTTATTGTTTGTTTAGTTCATCAATTGAATTTAAAGATGTGTACCATTTAAAAAGAAATTACTATATAGAGCGCGCCACCAAACACGGTCCTCCACTTTCTTCATCCACCCACGTCCCCCACCTTACCGTATTCGGGAGTTACTCTCTAGTTCCTCAACCTACAGTTGATAAACTAGAGAGAAAATTAAGGAATTCCCGCGGAAATTAAAAAATTCACAGTTTTCGTAATCCCCGCAAGAATTCATTTTCAATGCTCGGAGCATTGAAAATGAATTCTTGCGGGGAATACAAAAATTTACGAAAAACACTTCTCGCCTGCATCCGCATCTTTTAACACCATTACCATGACGATCGGTCAATAATCATAGAAGCTACATCAGTTTTTATATACCGAAATACCCGTCTTTCTACAATTCCAAATCTAAAAAAAAATCCAATCCCTAATCAAAATTTTTTCTCCATTTTGTAGCTAAACTAATAGTAGTAGTAGTAATAGTATAGCTAATATTAGAAAAAAATAAAAAAAAGGCCCTAGGACCTTTTATTCCCATTTTTTCTTAAGTCGGTTTTTTCCGAAATATTTACAATTTAATAAACCCATAAACAATCCCGACTTTTTTTCATTTTTCAAAATTCCAAAAAAAGGTTACCAGTCGATTTTCAAAATTCAAACGCTCACACGTGTCTCGATGAGTTCCTCAACTCTTGGTACTATTCCTATCTCGATCCTTTCAAAATCCTCAGAGCTATGGCCAAAAATACGTTTCAGGCGATTTGCATCTGTTAACCATTTTCAATCGTAGGTAAGAACTTATTACACGCGGACGAAGTCACGGACATCAGCTAGTTTATAATATTACTAGCTGACGCCCGCGACTTCGTACGCGTGGATCGAGGTTTTGTGGTTCCCGCGGAACTCTTTAATTTTCCGGGATAAAAAGTAGCCTATGTGTTATTCCAGACTATAATCTATCTCTGTGCCAAATTTCATCCAGATCCGTTCAGCCGTTGGGGCGTGATTGAGTAACAAACATCCATCCATACATCCATACCGACATCCATACATCCAAACTTTCGCATTTATAATATTAGTAAGATTAGTATGGATGAAGTGCAGCTAGACTTTGAATACTCGATGTAGGTCTCTGCAGTATCTAAATACCTACTCTAAAGGTTACGGTCGTTAGCCGCGACGGTTAAAGAAATTGAATTTTAGACTGTAGCTAAATATAATGTGATAGTAATTAGTATACTTACCTGTATCTCAGAATACTGGTTTGTTCTACAAAACAAGACACCTGAAACCTGTACAAGATACATCTTGAGATATATCATGTTTCTTTTATCTGCCTTAATAATTAAGTAGGTACCTATTGGATATTTCCGACAAGAAATTCACAGTACCTACTAGCCCGATGTTAGGAGCTTTGTGGTATTTCACCCCCGTGTCTCTGTGTGACATTTGTTAGTGGCTACTTATTTATTATCCTAGAAAATAACTTAGTTCCCGCAGGATTTTGAAACCTAAATCCACGCAGACGAAGCCGCGGACATCTTCTAGTAAAGTATACAACCAGTGGCGTGCACGACATAGCGGCATAAAAGCATTTCTATCCACAACGTATTTTAAACTTGCCTTTACACAAGTTTAAGAAATCCAATAAAAGTATGCTCCTGAAAAAAGCTTAAAATATGTAAATGATAAAAGAGCATGGATTCGACTTTTCAAAAGTACTTTGTTTATTTGAATAAAAAAACATGAGTATGAGTATACTTACCCTAGTTAAAAAATATCAATGCTTGTTATTCAACATGCCCTGTATGAAAATAGATGTCTATCTAACCAATGCCTACCCTGGCTCCGAAATCGAATACTATACAGTACAGTCGCGGCCAGAAAATGTTTATCACCTTAAGGTTCATAATTGCATGGATTTATCTGTGTTAGAAGGTCGTTATGTGGTTTGATTAGGCATAGATATCATAGATTTTTTAAATATTTTCAGTAGGTGGCAAATGTGGCAACTAGATAGGATAGATGTATAGAAAACCTCTTTCAATATTTTTAGTAAATGTCACGTCACTATAACAAATGTGATTGTGTCAAAGTTAAAGTTAGGAAATTAACTTTACGATAAAAATTCATTATATTTGTTGAATTCGATGTTTGAAAACTTTGAAACGCAATAAATACCTTGCTTAAGCGTTTTAGACCTTATTGAAGTTATTGCACGCAGTGTTTTAAAGACTCAAATTCGAAAACTGGTAAACATTTTCAGACCGCGACCGTACTCGTACAAGCCACTGTTAATACAACTGATACACGTACGTATATTATAACGTTCGCTTTTGCGAGTATCAATTTTCCCGCGCCGCCGGCCACTTGTTGCCGCAGGCTGTAAGCTTTTAATCGATTTTATTCCCTTCATCAAATTTCAACTGCTATTGATTTTTTTTATAAAAGTTAATATTATCAGGTTGGTTTATTGTAAATTTCAAGAAAAATTGCACCGCCGCACTTGGTCTGCGAAGTGGACTATATAACTTAACTGTTTCCCTATTAATAATAAAATAATATCTTCCCGACCGAATTTCGGCCACGGTGGTCTATCTCCAGAGAGATTAGCCATCTGCGCGGGAGATATTACAGTGCACAAGTTTGTGCGCATACACAGGTGTACTCTCTGTTCCTTTACTGTTATAGCCCGATGGGACGGAAAATCTGACACGACCGGTGAGAGGTCAGGCACAGGACCGACAGCTCAAGGTGCTCTTGCCGCTCAACGGCACGGAGGTGAAACACCGCCAACTTCCAAACTGAAAATTTCTTGCTAGAAAAATCCAATACTTGTTATGGCCCGACCCGGGACCCGAACCCGGGACCTGGTCGGCCGCACCTGGTAACCACTAGACCAGCGATACACTTAATATCCATAATAGTTAGTATTCTGTACAATGAGATTCGTGGCTCGTGCTGAGTAGTGGCTCGGCGATTGGTTGATGATGATCACAAATAAGGCTTTTCAACAGGCTATACAACATATTTAAAATTGTACGGACACGAACGAAGCGATTGGCTTCGTCGTTTCTAATTCGAACCGCTAGGATATGGAATGCTGTTCCAGCTTCCGTGTTCCCCTCCACTTTTAATCAATATTAAATATATATTATATATCTCTTCTAAACAAGCGGTCGCCGCCTTTGGCTACATCACTTGATTGAAGCCAAGTGCCGCTAACTTATAAGTAAAAAAAAGTGTATGTGTGCAACTTACATACGGCAGAAGTGAAACTTCAGAAAAGTATAAAAATATAGCTTGTATTCTATCTCATTCTCTCGCAAAATCCTAATATTAATATGTTTGTGTCGCTTTTTCGTTTCATCGAATTTTCAAATCACAACGATTCTAAATAAGTTTCACTTAAAAAAAACTGGAAGAGACGAAATATAAATTTTCACCCAATGTTGTTAATTATCGTAGAAAAATAATATTGTATGGAACGTTATGCTTCACTTGATTAGGTACTCGGTGCTCAAATATAGGCTAAGCGTAGAATGCAATTGCATTCACTAGTAAATTAAGTAGAGTAATACATAGGTTCTATAAGTTAATTCATTAAATTGTACTTAGATTATCTAAAGTGTTGGTCAATAAAGATTTACTTATTTATTTTAGTATGGTACCTACCAAGATATCCATTTTGCTATTTATCTTATGAATAAAAATGCACACTTATGCATCTACGATTTATGACAAAAATCGCCTCGCCGATTCCCCGAGAGACACAAACAATCTGATTCTCCCACTGTCAAAATTAGTACTGCACAGCTCAAGCCCCTATTCAATGTCAATACAGATATTTCACAATCTGCCAGATCACATTAGGAACATCGGAAAAGAAAAAGAGTTTAACAACACGTTAAAAAAATGTTACATTATTATTGATTTTTTACATGACCCCCTAATCGATCTCCCTACTACAAGACAATGTTGCTATACCCAAACTGGGTATCCATAGCATGCCTTGTTTACTAATGACTAACTATGGAATTGCAACTAATAAAGAAAAGAATTTGAAATTCAAAATGCTTTTAACTTATATGAGTGTAGACGTTAAAATGCTAAGACAATTCTGTAGTAACTACACGATCTCTAACCTAAAATGACATGTCCATTTAGGTTGCTATCCCTTTCATAATACTCTAGACCGAAACGGACAGCACTAGAATTTGTGCTGTCGTTTTACTTCAGTTTAGAGATTGTGTGAAACAGAATTGACCCGAATGAATTGTCTTATCATTCATGTATAACTCGCGCCTTTATATAAGAACGTTCTCAAATAAACACAACCTATAAGTTAAGTAAATAAAGCGCTGGCTAATGAGGAAGCACCCAACAGTAATAAACACAATATACCTGAAACTGACCTGCAGTCTTAGCATGCGCACAACGAAATATCTCGCGACGAGAGAGAGATGTTGTCGATGACGGCTAATTTCTGATTTACCCTAACATGCACAAAATCCAGTATATTAGAAGAGAACAATAAACGACATAAAAGACTTGAGCATTCCTTGTTTGCTATACAATTATGCAGTTGTACTATATCAATGCACAGTTTTTTTAGAAAAACTATTAACGATTATGACGTGTAACCATGTCAGCTCCGGTAGACAAATAGAGATAACGGGTGGCCATAATTTTACTCGTTGTGCGGGTGCTAGCCCTACAGAAATATATAAAAAACGCACTTTCTGTTTCACCGCCAGCCGGCGTGAGATGCAACGAATTTGCAAAGCAAAATTTCGGAATTAAAACGTGGTCCCGTCAAAGGAAAATGAAAATAGCTTTTCCAAAGCTGAAATAAAATAAGCTTTGGGGTATTTGTTTTAATTTTTAATTGGTATATTTTTATATGCATGGAAGGCGTACAATGGGTCCGGTCGTATAGCATTTCTGAAAATCATTACTAAGTGTACCTAGTGATATTATAGTCCCATAAACTTATTTGACCCGGTGGCCAAAATTTTAACTAATTTTTATGCTTGTTTAGTTTTTGTTTTTAGTTATTTGTCGGGGTCAGAGAAGTTTGTGGGACTATAGTAAGACTTACAGTTCGAGTAACTATAGACTAATAGAGGTAATAAACTAAATAAGTAGGTATATATTTGACTAAAGTTGAGTCAACATTCAATACTATTATTGATTGCTGGCTTATTGTTCGGTGCATATCGTAGGCTGCACGTTGTGCCACATACCTACGAGTAGATTTGTCTGTTTTGGCGGATTATAGCGAACTAGCTGATGCCCGCGACTTCGACCGTCCGTTCCGTTCAGCCGTTCTGGTGTGATGGATACGAAACATCGATTAAAATTTTCGCATTTATAATATTTAATTTTTTGGTTACAGTTTACAAATAGGCTGAATATGTCAGCCTGATTTGGGCTTGGGTAATAACTAATAATAATAAAGATTTCTCAAGACTAGTCCCCCTACCCAAGTTACATAGGTACGTTACGTGTCTATTCTCTTTCAAGCTTCGTTAACGCTTTAGTGGAGACAAGAAATAAGTGAATAGTTTATAGTTAGCGTTTTTAATCTCTTTCGCAAAAGCGTTATCGATGAGATAGAAAGAGAATAAACACGAAACGTATATTATGTATATGTAACTTGGCTAGGGGGGCTGGGGCGGACATCCCCCGGCAGCCCGACGAGCTCGACGAGGCTTGGGCTAATATTAGGTATCAACTATCAAGGTACTACGGTTACATAAAGTTGTCGGGAAATTCAAATAATATGCAGCTCTAGAGGCAAGCAGATTATCTGTACCGTAGGTAATTCAATTATCGAAGTGGAACTGGTATTTGAACTTTGTAAACCAGCTAAGCGGATAGGAATATCGATTATTTTATTTGCTGCTCTACGAATGATATGATTCCACTAAGCCCTCAAAGCACTCCCACCTTTGAGTTATTACCTTTGAGTCTACTAATATACGGTAGCCGTCTGAAAATGTTTACCAGTTTACATTAAATTCTTTATAGCACTGCGTGCATTAAGGTCTAAAACGCTTAAGCAAGGTATTTATTACGTTTCGAAGTTATCAAAAGCTTTCAAACATCGAATTCAACAAAAGAGACATTTTTATTATAAAAATAATTTAATAATTTCAAGTTTGACAAATAAGCATCATCGCATTTGTTAAAGTGTCATTTACTAAAAATATTGAAAGAGGTTTTCTACATCTATCCTATATCTAGTTGCCACCAACGGAAAACAGTGAAAAAATCTATGATCTATGCCTAATCAAACCGCATAACGACCTTCTGAAACAGATGGGTACATGCAATTATAAACCTTAAGGTAACCTTAAACATTTTCAGACCGCGACAATACACGTTTACATATTATCACCCATACCATAATTGGTAATTGGCAATACATACTATAGATCACCGCAACTTTATCTGTATGATTTTTTCTGGAATTTAAATAAGTAGCATAATATATCCATTTCCGACTGGAAGCGATCTGTCTCTGTATATACCTACTGAATCTCGTCAAAATCATATGGGCCGTAAAAGATTGTATGTAGGAATATATAAAATGACTAGCTGATGCCCGCGAATTCGTACGCGTGGATCGAGGTTTTGTGGTCCCCGGGGGAACTCTTTAATTTTCCGATAAAAAGTAGCCTATGTGCTATTCCAGACTATCTCTGTGCCAAATTTCAGCCAGATACGTTCAGCCGTTGGGGCGTGGTTGAGTAACAAACATCCATACATCCATCCATACATACATACATCCATCCAAACTTTCGCATTTATAATATTAGTAAGAAGTAAGATATAAATAGGTCACGGACTAAAACTTAAACTGAATACACATATATTTTATCTTATTATTCCATGTTTGTATTAACATCAGTGTGATTGTGAAACGAAATGTCTAAAACCTACGTACCTACCATTTTATTCTGGTTCATATTGAATGTGATTTGTATAGTATTAAAACTTTTTAGTGATATTTATGAACAACTAGCTGACCCGGCGAACTTCGTACCGCCTTAGTACCTATGCAAAATTAAATGTATATTTTTCAATATTTCTGAGAGATTTTCTTAATATTTTATTCCGTAAGAACCTTCTCCTAATAATAACAAATACAATAAAAAAATAATTAGTGAAATTGGTCCAGCCATTCACGCGTGATGCCGTGACCAAGGAAAACGGGTTTCATTTTTATATATATAGATATAGATTATGAAACACTAGATGATTCCCACGGCTGCCTCATTGATTCCCGCGGAGAATTAATTTCAATATTTATAAAATTAAATTAATAATTTTGCAGGATAATATAAAACAAATGAAATGTAGCCTGTGTGTTAATATCAGGGTATTGAGTAATCTCCATTCC
This sequence comes from Erebia aethiops, assembly GCA_923060345.2. Classification (NCBI taxonomy): domain Eukaryota; kingdom Metazoa; phylum Arthropoda; class Insecta; order Lepidoptera; family Nymphalidae; genus Erebia; species Erebia aethiops. Next base: position 18,851,334 of record OV281079.1, on the reverse strand, counting down.
GAATTTCATCCATATTATTAGTTCAGTCGTTGTGGCGTCTCTCTCAAATTCAAATTTTCAAATTAATAATGTTTATTCAATATAGGTAGGTTGTCGTTGTCGTCGGTAGGCCTCTGCGTCGTATTCCTCATTACTGAGGAATTCCCCTTTCCATTAATCAAATAATGGTAGGAGTTTTCTTGGGATAATAGTGCGGTGGGTTCATACGTCCTTCCGCATACGACTTGACATTGAAACTCTTAGGTTTTCGTAACGATTATTATCAGATGTTAGTGATAATAGCCGGGACCGGTAAGGACCGTGCTCTCCGAGGCACGGAGGAAACAAAAAGGCCACATTTGAATCTTATTTGACTTGGGTCAACGTGTTAAGCTAAGTTCGCAACCGACTGGGCCACTCATCCCTCGCCATCGTTGGGGCGTAATGATAAATGATAAATGATTTATTTATTTCACGTAGGACTACTTGTGTCACTTATGAAACGTCAAGATTGTACCACCGGTTCGGAAAACTGATTCTACTGCGAAGAGCCGGCAAGAAACTCAGCAGTTGCTCTTTTCTTAAAAAAGAAAAAGGTTACAATAAGTATAGACAATACAACACATAGGTACGTTACAAATATTACACTGACTTGTGGGTCACTGGATGCGAGGCCGGTTGCTTCCATGCAACTTTGTCATTAATAAAATCATCGAAGGTGTAATAACCTCGACTTAATAAAATAGATTTATATAATGGCAAATCCAGAAATTCTTCAGGAATCATGTTATAATAGCGTACACTCGACCCCACAAAGGATTTCTGCACCTTGCGCACACGATACGACGCTGTTACTAGCATATGGCGGTTTTATCCCGGAATATTGAGGAGTTTTCGTGAGAATAGATAAAAACTTATTCCACGCAGACGAAGTCGCGTGTAAACATAATAACATATGAGTAGATTGATCTGGTTGTACTTACAGCGAACGATAGCAAAATAGTATTTTATATTTCCTTTTAATATTGTTAAAGAACATATTTCATTACGAATATTCGAGGTACAGCAACGGAAAACGATGATATTGTACACTCAGATGAACATGAAATCAATATTCGAGCTTGCATCGCCCGGGATTTCCAGGAAAGGGCAGGAAATAATTCAGGCTACATCCGACTACCTAGAATTTCTAAATGCGTATTACGGCTCCGTTATTGCTTTTTTAATTTCGCGTGGAAAATTCTTGTAAAATTGTTTTTTTTTGCCGAATTTAAGTTACTGATATTTTTTTGTTATTTATCTTTTTTTACACGTAAAGTTGAAGTGTCAAAGGCTTTCTCGTAGGCCGTAAAAGCGACCCAAAGTCGTAAAGTCTTCTGACGAGAAAAACTTATAAACATCCCTAAAACGGCTTTTTCATATAACCTGCATTAAATAATAACATAGATTTATCTATGAATAATAATAAATAAATAATGAATCAATTTATTGTCCATGAAGTAATTCCAATTACAAATTACACAAATCATTTAAACTTAACCTACTTAAAAAATAACACACTCCTTGAAATTTTAAATGTATCTAAATGTCTCTATAGGCATTGAAAGTGCGAGTTTCAAATGCCTATAGAGCCAACCGAAACTAGTCAATAAACTAAAAAAATAGTGGTGGTGGTTAACTTTTATTAGTGGTGGTAAGTGGTGGTTCTATCCGCTGAATGACGTAGCAGCCCTCCTTTCAAGCCTGTCAGACCTCAGAGTATATCTTCTGTTTATTTCAAACATAGACATAGAATTTTTTTCAAACCTTCGTAATTGTCATTTTAACCATCAACTAAATTGACAGATATCATATTAATTGTAAATAACAACTTAGTAACTAAAATAAATAAGAAATACAATTTTAATAAAACTCGCACTTTTAATGCAGATTATATGAAAAATATAGTGTGTGCCGCGGGATGAAACACGATTTCAGACTTCGGGTGAAATCGTCTTGTTTGACCCGTAAGCACACAATAACTATTGCTCACTGCGTTTTAACTAATAACTACTATTACCTATTCTGTGCCTAAAAGCAGCAAAGGCGCACTTTTCCAGCTAGCAAGGTGAAATTATAATTTGTACTAGGTTTGAAAAGTGACTTTTTGTATGTGGATTTGTATGGGTTAGAACACTTTTGTTTGTTTAATTATTACTTGATTTATTTATCCACAGTTAATTTTTAAATGCGAAAGTGTGTCTATCTGTTACTCTTTAACAGCCCATCTTTTCAACCGACTTTGATGAAATTTGGTATAAAGGTAGATTGTGTCTCGGGGAAGGACATATGACTTTTTAACACGGAAAATAAGGGAGTTCCCGCGGAAATAAAGAAAACTTAATCCACGTGGACTAAGTCGTGGTGGGTATCATCGAGTTTTCCATAAATTAATATTATGACATTACCATCTCAAAAAATCATATGTCGTTAGAAGCCGGGTCGATACCTACCTACACCTATATTTTTTATAAAGGAAAAAGATACCTAATAAGTACTTACCTATTATAATATAATAAACTTAAAAACAATAAATACAGTGTTTATATATTATTCATATTATCTTATCAACATCATAACACAGCTTACTCATACACCATTAAGATATAAATAAGACCTAGTTTCGCCAGACACGCTGAGTCGGGGGAGTGGGGACCGTGACATTTTGATCTGTAAACAAAAACTATATACCTAGGTATGCATTTCCTCCTAGTATAATGAAGCATCTATGAATATATTTGCGTGTTTCTATACAGATCGGACTGATACGAGTGATGTGTGCTATTCCTGTAAACTCCTGACGACCTCCCTGGCGCAGTGTTGAGCGCTATTATCTTAACGTGCGGAGGTCCCGGGTTCGATTCCCCGGCAGGGTCAATTTGGGAGTTTATAATTTCAGAAATTTACCTGGTCTGGCCTGGTGGGAGGCTTCAACCGTAGCTAGTTACCACCAGTGTACCAGATAGTTTAGTGCGTGAATTGCACACACACTTTTTTTTTCAAAATGTATGTTAATGAGATGATTTAAATTTGTAAACATAGTATTTTGATAAGGTTAGATTTGGTATGACGTGTAACTAATATATTTATTAATTAATCTGTGGTTAACGTCGTGGGTAGCAAGTTTAGCAATAGTAGATTATACACCAAGGGGATAAAGCACTGTTTTATGTCACGGGCGCTACATTGAATCCTGAACATAACGAAGGACTCCAAATTTAACTCCCGAGCGCAGCGAGGGTGTTATAAGTTAGATTGAGTCCTGAGTGCTGTGAGGGATTCAAGCGCCCAAGAAAAAAACAGTTTTATCCTGGTGGTGTATACTCTACTTTTCTCACTTTATGCGAGATAATAAAAAACCAGGCTTAGTAGATAGTGTTTATTACAGCAAATGAAAAGTGCAAATTGATATTGGAGACATTAGTCCAATTATGGAAAGATAACGTTATATTTTTATTTATCGAGGTTGAGCTAGAGTTTATTTGAGTTGTGATAGAATCTTCTAAATGTACTACTAGCTACGGCTATAGCAACTTCTTTCAGCTGGCGTGGCCTACTCGATTTGACAAACAAACGAAGTTCGTCTCATTGCGAATCTAGTGGGCCACGGCCTATATAGCCACTTCTTTCAGCTGGCGTGGCCTACTCGATTTGACAAACAAATGAAGTTCGTCTCAGTGCGAATCTTGTGGGCCACGGCTTCGGTTTTAGAAAATCGAGTTGGCCGCGCCCGCTGGGAACACATTCTGTTTAGCGAAATTAGACTTTATTGAAATTGCAATAAGAATTATGAAAGTAAAAATCACATTATTGACCAGCGGGTTATAATGAAATTCAATAGAACATTTATTTATTTAGAACCCGTCTAAAGCCAAGAGATATAATGTCTTTCTTTCGGTAAGGTTTACATGACATATAATTCGGCATTTTCGAGCATGTGGTGTGAAATAGTAGTTTGTGATATTATAAGGGCGGTAAATAGGTGTTTACATACGAGTTGACTAATGTCAGCCCGATGACGCCAGTCGAGGGCTGACCATCGTCACGAGTATTAGAAACCTTAACGCCCGTGTATCACACGATATTTTTCAATACATTTGTGAGAAAACTTGAAAATAAAAGTCGAGTAGGAAGGTACTAGGTACTCACTAAAAAATGGCTTTTCACGCCCATACTTAGTCGAGATTTTTGGCGTCTATTACAAGCGCGATTTTTTTCTCACAGGTAAAATACCTAATTGTTGATTTAATTTTATGATCCCACATCACTTAAACCACATAAATTATTTAATAATTTATAAGGAATACTCAATGAAACTTTTAAAAATAGCGCGCACAAATTAAAGATTTGTATGAATTGTATCTACGGCGCGTTGTTGTAATTGCTTTTTTTTTAAATTGGCTTCATGGCTCTAGGTTCTAGTTCTTAACTCAGTAACAGCCTGAACTATTCAGCCTTTACTTTATTGATTTATAAAACCTAAAATTATTTTATTTAAATACAATTTTTTATTTTATGAATTAATTTCATCAATTCACATCTAAATGTCATTATTTTTAGGTTTTCTACATACAAAGTCAATATCATTATGAACCTTCTTGTAAGAAAACTTTTTATTTAGAAGTAACGTGGACTTACAAAAATTAAAAAAAACTGCATGAGGGCGGTAAATATTTACTGCACGAGGGCAGTAAATTTAACTTACAAGCCCTGTTTACTGCCTCTGTAAGTGCATTTTTCGAGTGTATTGTATTGTTATTTATTGTGTATTGAAAAATATTATACATGTACCTACTTTATAAATATTTAATGTTTGTTAAAATGCACGGCGCGCTACTGTTTGTTGACCTCAATAAATAAAATTAATTAAAAAAAATAAAAAACTACTTCAAAACTATACCTATAAGTACCAACTTAAACTAAAAAGTAATTTTTTTTTGTTGATTTTTGCAAAAAGCGCTATATCAATTTCGATAAAATTTACATGGGACCACCCTCACACCTCTGAAGTATCTCCAATATCGCGTAACATACATACAAAAAAAACATACAGTCGAATTGAAAAGGTCTCCTTGTTTTGAAGTCAGTTGAAAATAGAATAAAATACGGTAATAATTTCCGACACCCCCACTTTTTTGTATGTTGTATGTCGATTTTAAATTGTAAAATGTAGGCTATATTACCCGGGCAACAACGAATCGATTGACACCTTAATCATCAAAATCAGCTCAGTAGTTTAGGCGCTATGGTGGAACATACATAAAGACAAACATACATACATACATACCCTTCCTTTTGGCTTTTTCGTAGTCGGGTAAAATGTGAGTCCGTCCGTTTGTCTCCTATATTTAGATTACTATCACGGCCCAGGTTCAACCGATTTCGATGAAATTTGGCAGACAGATAGGTTTTTCTTTAATTTATTCCATGAATCCCAATCAAATCCCAATGTTTATATGAGGGGTCCTTGAATGTCTTTTTTGAAAATGTTTATCTAAAATATTATTATTATTAGGTAAGTAGATATAAAAACGTTGGTAAACGTAGAGCGCCCCCTAGCAAGGTGGAGCGATGATATCCGGCGGGTGGATGGCAGCCGAGGAAAGAGCACGTTGGCGCTTCTTGAAAGAGGTCTCCAACAGTGGATGCCCAATGGCTGATGATGATGAATTATAGTAGGTAGATTATTTGGATCGTTGAGGTGCGGTGATTTACCTTTTTAGGTAGGTATGCTTGTTTATGTGTTGGAAATAGTATTTGGAAATAAATGGTTTTTTTTCTTCTTTTTTTTTGGAGTTTGTTTCATATGGAATACGCCACTTAGGGCTTAAATAATTCCATACTAAATCTTATAATAACCTAAATCTTTCGAGAAAAGAAAAATCTGCCCTGGCCCAGCTTCCTCTGATAGAGGCTGGGCCTGGGCAGATTTTTCTTTATTTCTTTTAATAAAACTTAGCACAATAAAAATTGTAGAATATTAAATACACAAAGGTGCCAATAACAATTAAAATTGATAATTAATTTTGACGACCTCCGTGGCGCAGTGTGTGTGTGTGTAGTCAAGGGCTAGCTTGTAGTGGATAAAAAAAAAAAAAAACTGCCACTGCTCTCCTGACACCAACGCAAAAGTCAGTAGACTGAAGCTGATCGATGACCGCATGGAGGAGAATTCCAGTTTGAATTTTGAAATCAAACTGAAATTCCAATTCATTCCAGTTTCAGAGAATTTCACTTTGATTTCAAAGTTTTCTGAAACTGAAATGAATTGAAATTTCAGTTTGAACTTTGAAATCGTAAGTCGTGCCCCTAACAGATTTTGTTCGTGTAAATTATAGCCTAAAAGCTGATGCCCGCGACTTCGCTCGCGTATATTGAAATATTTCCGTTCCCGCGGTAACTCTTTAATTTTCCGGGATAAAACGTAGCCTGTGTAATTCCAGATTATAATCTATCGTGCCGCAGATCTGTTCAACTGTTCAGTGATTGAGCCATTAACAGACATCAATCCATCCAAGCTTTCACATTTATAATATTAGTATACTTAGATGTCAGCCGGACCATGATAACGAATCGATTGACACCTGTTTCATCAGAATCGGCTCAGTAGTTTAGGCACTTCGGTGGAACCACAGAGTACTTTTTTATAAAGGTGGAACATATAATTACAATTATATAAAATCATAACACTTCCTTTTGGCCGTGCCGTAAAAATATTATTTTGTCCTTTCGATTTTCGATTGACTTAATGCTAATGTTAACCATAACCATTGATGGTGCAACTGATCCTTAGAGTTAATATATATATATATATCTTTTTTATTTACAAATACATTTTATTTGACGTGGGGCTAGTTACTAAACATTTTGGTATAGTAGCTCCTTTTATGACGTAGGCTATAACTAAAATATAAACCAGTCAGGTTTATGTAAGTTATTGTTATACGGTTGACGGAATAATTTAGAGAAGTTTGTACATATGGTTTATAAATAAATTTTAGTAAAAAGTCAAGTGCATGGATTACGTATCACCATACTTTACTTTTTAACCACAATTTTTTCCAGCCAACACAAAAACATATTCCATTCTCCTATTTCACCTTGGATGCATGTAATTCAATACATATGTATCACATAGGTGAAATTACGTACAAAATAAACCATTAAAATACAATGTTCATAGATCACGAAATAATGGGACGGCTTCCAAATCATTGCGATGTTGCTTTTGACAATGCTATTGGAATATATTAATTATATTGATATTGGATTTTGCGACCAATTTGAGCTATAGCGTGTTTTATGGCTATAGATTGGGGGTAGATTGAGTTGTGTAATGGTCCAGACACCCGGATTCCTATTCGGGTGGTAGAGGGTTTCCATTAATTATTATTATTACACTTTATTTGTACACTACAACACAAAAAAATAATTGAACGAGCAAAGCGAAGGTCTCTGAGTCTACTTGAGTGAATTGGCACTTGTCCGTCCGTCCGTTCCTTACAATATTGTAAGGAAACGGAATTATTAAATTTTTAATGAGCTCCAGTATTTTTAACAGAACTTCACATTTATGTCAATAGATGGCGCCGCGAGGTCTCAGTTCGGGGCGAACCACTAGTAATTAAGGAACACAAATACACAGAAGGAAGTAGAATACAAAAAATCGCCCTTATTCCATAGTATCGATCTCTGCCAGGCAGCCTTAGGATTAGGAGAAGTTAAGGAGATTAATTTGCGGGTGGTGTATTAATATAAACATACAAACAAATACCTACATACTAATACATAAACCATTTATACAAATAACATTATACTTAAACTAATATATATTATTAGGTATTTAATATTACTTATACTATATAACTTATTATAATGAAAACTAATCGTCTGTATTAAGATAAATAGAAATTCTTAACAGATTTTTTAAATATTTCCAGTGTCGTATGTTTAATTCCACCCCGGTCACTTACTTCTAACTTTTCGCGAAGTTACAATTTGTGCGTTTTGAGGAAAACCATATCACTAGCTCTAACGGCAAAGGAAAATTTCGTGAGGGAACCTGCATGCCCGAGAGTTCTTTACAATGTTCTCAAAGTCTGCCAACCTGCGATTGGCCAGCTTGGTGGACTATGGCCAAATACTCTTTTCATTTTGAGAGGAGACTCGTTCTTACTAGCGAGCCGGCAATGGATTGCAGCAATTGTATTCCAAAAAATTATGGAGTTCCCGTGGGTATCAATAAACGTAATCCCACGTGGATTGCGTTTATTGTAATTATCTATGTTATTATCTAGTATTTTCTAAATGTGTTCATATGTATATGTAATGTACATAAATCGTCCAGTTACAGTTTTATTACAAGCATAGAAAACAAAGCAATTGATGATGCTTTTCCTCAAATATTTACACCTACACTACATTACAAGTCGGGAGTTACCTACCTACCTAAGTAGGTAATGAAATAATATCGTATTGCTGAATCCCATTTTCGCGGCAGTAAACATAACAGGACGTATAAATTTACAATCCAAGAATACTAAGGGCTAGTTGCACCACAGGTGGTGACCATAAACGTTACTTAACATTGACCACAAAAAAGTCACTCACGGTCACAAGTCAGCGTTCTTTATTAAAAAGAAATTGACATATTTATTACCTTATGAATGGGTTTAAGTAATAATATTATTATACTTAATTCTGAATCCGCAGCACTAAGCTATTAATATAGTCAAAGATTATTATTAAATAGCATTGATTTAACTCGCTCGCTTTAGCAATGTTAAGCACTGCAGTTACTTAACTATACCTACTTATTATAAAACTGTAACTGAACAATTCTTGATAGGATAATGTTTTTTTTTTAATTTTAGAAATTATTATATTGCTTTTATTTAAAAAAAAAAATTATGTAATTTGATTTTACACTTTGCTTACTTTGATGACTAATTTTGCTATACCGATAACTTGTCTTGGTGCAACTGGTCCTACTCTTATACATTCAATGTAACAATTAGATCACAAAATTTTACTTAATTCTATAAAACATATTTGGCTAAAAGATAATTTTACCATTATTTTTGTAGCTTGTATTGCACCTGACTCTAGAAATCTGCTTATTACTTTGTTCTGTGGTTTAAAGCAATTAAATATAACTTTCTAAGGTGAGGAAAGACAACGAGAGGTACTTAACTTGCATGCTTGAGAATTCTTCATTTTGTTCTCAAAGGTGTTCTGTCAAACTGCAGTTGCCCATCGTGGTAAACTATGACCCAAATCCTTCTCATCCCGAGAGGAGGTCTATGTAATTAGGGGGCGATGGGCTGATGATGATAATGAATTAATGATTATCAAGAGTGTAAAACAAAATTGCATTAAATGTCAAAGTCGTAAATGAAAGTAAGTACTTCTCACCTTATTTCGAATTTGATTTGGCGATCGGCTGTAATAGATTTTAATGGCAAGTAGTGGCTATATTTAAACTTGGCATCAACGACGTTGCACTATATAGACGTTGCGATGATGTTTGGTAAGTACTTGCGTTCCCACGACTATATTGCTAACTACTGTACTATAAACTAGTGGTTCGCCCCGAACTAAGACCTCGCGGCGCCATCTATTGACATAAATGTGAAGTTCTGTTAAAAATACTGAAGCTCATTAAAAATTATATAATTCCGTTTCCTTACAATATTTATCTAATTTTAGTATTTGTTGTTCAAGTACAGGATATAATTCAATTTCAATTTCAATTTCAATTTATTATTTCCAAAAACTTACACACTAGCCACACCAATATCAAATATAAATTACATTTAACTTACTAGTAAACTATAACGGAATAATTTGGCCATTTGCGTGGGTGGCTGGGTCTGAATCCTAACTAGTTTGACTGTGACTAGGATTTCATGCCCACTTCCATCGCGGTTTGCGGCTCGTTAGTTTATCCAGTTTATCCAGTTTATTATATATTAAGATAGGTACTTTACTCCACATAAATACTCCTAAAAATGCACGAAAACTTAGCTAAAACTCCACACTAAATAGAATATGCCGAAGAAATTGTATGCCCTACCCGCTTTCAAAAAATACTGGCTCGGTCGACGCAACGCGACATGACGCGAGCATTGCGATATTTTACGTAGATATTAGACTCACTTTGCAAGAAGAGACATTGAGCGTACTTGTTACTTACGTAGAATGGCGAACCTTGTTATAATGTGTATAACTATAAGTAAGATTTTAGTTAATTGAAATAATTGATCAAGTTTCAGGCTCATCCTTTCAGAAAATTTAGAGTTCTGAGGTCATCTTTGGACGTTAGAAAATCACCACTTTGAAAGCCCTCCATTTCGTCAATTTTGGGGGAAAAATTAAAAAAAAAATATTTTTGGACTCTATTCCTAATTATCTTTAAAATGATATACCGCAACCCTATGTAACTTTATAAAAAATATTTTACTTCGCATTCGCTTCTATGAGAGCCCCCCTGAAATAAAGATTTTTATTATTTTTGAAGCCATATTCGGCGGGAGGCCATTGGTTTACATATTATATTTAAAGCTGAAGTAATTGCGTTCAGTAATTCAGAAGTTATAATGCTCTGACAGACGGACGGATGGACGGACGGACGGACGGAGGGACGGACGGACGGACAAGTGCCAATTCACCCAAGTAGACTCAGAGACCTTCGCTTCGCTCGGTCAACTATAAAAACTAAAATATAATAACTGTAAAAAAATATGGAACTATACAAAAACTATAGTATGTAGATACGTTATTTCCTATAGTTCGTTCAATCTACGAAGGCACGCCTCACTCGTATTAATTATTGTGACGATAGCGCCATTTAGAATGTAGTAAAAATATTATACGAATGTTATAATATGCGAAAGTGTGTTTGTTTGTTGACTTCTTGGTCTGTCCTTCAATCACGACGCAACAGAGCAACGGATCGACGTGATTTTTTGCATGGGGATTGTTGAGGACCTGGATAGCGAGGCTATTTTTTATCACGGCAAAGTAATTCCTGTCCTGTAAAGTAAAGTCCTGTAGTTATTAAAAAACTTATTGCACGCGGATGAAGTCACGGGCATCAGCTAGTTATGAAATAATCAATGATTAGTTAATTGATTAATTAATTAAATTTGGGAATTTATAAGCTCTGATTTTTCTCTGTTCTGTGCTGGTTAGAGGCTTAGGCCCTAGCCAATTACCACTCAACAGGTAAAGTCGTACGACCAATGTCGTACCAACCAAAAACCAGTCCTGTACGATGCCGTGTTGATACTGGTCCAATGTATTAAAGCTATCAAAGCTGTACTGGTGGCGCCATCATCGAGCAAACAATAAATTTGATAGCTTATCTTACTAATATTATAAATGCGAAAGTTTGGATGTATGGATGTCGGTATGGATGTATGGATGTATGGATGGATGTTTGTTACTCAATCACGCCCTAACGGCTGAACGGATCTGGATGAAATTTGGCACAGAGATAGATTATAGTCTGGAATAACACATAGGCTACTTTTTATCCCGGAAAATTAAAGAGTTCCCGCGGGAACCACAAAACCTCGATCCACGCGTACGAAGTCGCGGGCATCAGCTAGTATGTAATATATCTGTTAAACCTGACGCTTTACAAGATTTTGTCTCCTAATATACTTGACCAGCTATTGATTAATACAGGAATTATGAGTAGCCGCTATTTCGAAAAAACGTTATGTAGGCCAAAATATTTAAAATCCTTCCAAATCTATACGATATAAATAATCTATACATGCATAGTCAGTTATAGTCCCACAAACATATCTAACCGGCGACAGCGTCGCTACTCGCTAGTATCTATTAAAAATAAAATAAAAACAAAAACCATACAGGCATAAAAATTAGTTCCAATTTTAAAGATAAATTTGTTGGACTATAACTAGTTATTTACAGGTAAAGTTAATAAAGGCGTGTTAAAAATTACGTGATAAAATTATCATATTATCATCTCTCTTTTTGACGACCTCCATGGCGCAGTGTGTAGCGCTGTTGCCTTAACGTGCGGAGGTCCCGGGTTCAATCCCCGGCAGGGTCAATTTGGGAATTTAAAATTTCTGAATTTTCTCTGGTCTGGCCTGGTGGGAGGCTTCGGCCGTGGCTAGTTACCACCCTACCGGCAAAGACGTGCCGCCAAGCGATTTAGCGTTCCGGTACGATGGCCGTGTAGAAACCGAAAGGGTGTGGGTTTAATATAACTGCCATGCCCCTAACAGGTTAGCCCGCTACCATCTTAGACTGCATCATCACTTATCATCAGGTGTGATCGCAGTCAAGGGCTAGCTTGTAGTGGATAAAAAAAAAACTCTGCTCCGCTCCGCTGCAGCATAAACAAATTAGTGCAATTAATGCTGTAATTATATCATCGGTATTAAACTAAGTGCTTTCCATTTATCTTTGGCATAGACTCGAGAAGACAATTGCTAGTGTCGTCAGTTTATTATAAAGTGGCCTGAGCTTTCGCCAGGTTTTGTTATAATACCTGAGTACTCTTTCAAGTAAGTATAGAGTTTACATCAACTAAACAACTTCTTTCTACGTCTTAATTTTTTTTACGCAACAACTAAAATCCATTATAATTGGCCGCTCTAAACATATTATGGCATTACACTACTGACTATGTGCGGCTGGCAAACAGGTTCCCGTCGGCAAGTATTTTTTTAAAATACAGAGCTGAAAAATGTCTAGGTTTTACCTACAGTAAAAAAACTTGAAATGGTTTGGTTGTTTTTTTTTGTTTTTTTTATTTGTAGTACAAAACTTCACTTTAGTAGGTATAATGTAGAAAAGTTAACCTTAGCATGATATCAGTATGTTTGAATAAAGCCTGTTCATTTGATCGAGCAAAGTGAAGTTTCCGAGCCTAATTGGCTACTTGACAGCTGTAACTATAAAATATGAAATATGTTAGATTTGGTAGCTTGTGGGTTAACAATAATTATACAATATGTATTTTGCATTAAAATAAATTGTAAATATTTTATTTTTGCAAAACAAATTTGAGATTTTTTATCTGTGGATTACAAGAAGCAAAACGCGGGCGGTCATGATAGAGCCCCGTGTGACGTCACATTTCAAAAAAAAAAACGTCGTGGGTACTAACGTTTGCGTATTGTTGAGAAAATTAACAGTAATATATTTCGATTTGTGATTGTGAGAGGTTAAATGAAATGGGATTATGCTTTAAAGCTGATAGTACAAATCTGCCTAAAGTCGATTCATTTATACATATAGTTGCAAATTTATTTGCGTGTAAACTTTTGCACTGCCGAATTTCGTAATGTATTATAACTTCCATGTAAGTACCGAAATAAACAAAGTAAGTAATACTTAGGTCTCGTGTTTAAGACCTAAGAAAGTGCTGCTGTAAAGTGACAGAAATATAATTTATTTTAATTTTATGTCATGTTTTATGAAGAAAATGTCAGGTTAGGTTAATTCATTTTTGCTAGATCAGAGTTTTAAGTTGATTTCTTCATAACACGAACATCAAAGTGGTCTTCACAAAGTAATACCGCAGATATTTATCCGATTTAAATTCCGGCTCTCGGCAGATTAACTCTAACCACTGCTTTCGACGTTTAAATTATGACATACCTAGGTAATATAGTATATAGGAATGTGTTTATACAATTTGTCAGGATATTAATTACTTATTATTTATTGTATTTCTACACACGTCTTGTAGCTTGTAATTTCCACAATTGCATTAAAAAAGCTGTAAACTTTCCACTTAAAATTAAATGAAACTTGGAGCGTCGTATAGTTACTTTATTTTATTTTGAGCTGTGACGTCACAGCTAGCAAATGTCACGTGACCGGCTGTTTTCGCGCGAATTTAAAATTAATGTATTAAAAATGTATTTTTTTCTAATAAATAACGCTTTTTTTGAGAAAAAGTTAATTGTAAGAGGTATAAAATGAACCTACGTACATTTTTAAGTATTTTTCCGAGAACTGTCAAATAGCCAATTGGGTGAATTTTCATAATTGTCCATCCGTCTGTCCAGACCGTCTGTCCGTCTGTCAGAGCTTTAGAATTAATGCGCATAATGTATACTTCAGACATATAACATGAAAATCATTGCCTCGAGGCTACAGAGTACAATGGTGATAGAATGTCATCAGAACGGAGATAATTGCGTTTGTCACATTGTAGCTGTCCATCAACTGCAATAAACCAACATGTAGCTAGTCCATACTGATATTATAATTGCGAAAGTATGTCTATCTGTATCTCTCTGTCTATGTGTCTGTCTGCCACGCTTTAATAGTCTATCTTTTCCCCCAATTTTGATGATTATTATTATAGAAATAGATTGTATGCCAGGGAAGGACGTAGGCTACTTTTTATCCCGGATAATTAGGGAGTTTCCGCGGGAATAAAAAAACTATCCACGCGGACGAAGTCGTGGACATCATCGAAATTACCTGTAGTAACTGTAGTACCTCGAGAATCATAGATGCAGTAAAGGCCTGGTATGTATTTTAATGTTCACCCTAACACTAAACATCATCCGTCCACCTAGGGGGGGTCACCCAACCACAGAATAGATAATAGTATGGACCAACGCTGTGCTTCCCAGTGCGAGCCCGTACAAACTTGCGAATTAAAAAAAATGGCATTCAAACAAACTCAGATGATTCCTTAAGGACAGGGGGCATACTACCATCGCTTAAAGCAGTTTTGTTTTAATATTGTTGTTGGTTGTGTTTTTGAATGATAGCCGTTATTTTAGGGACGTCAAGGTACGTGATATAAACTATCATTTTGCAGTAATAATGCTATAAGCTTAAATACATACCAAAAATATTTAAGTAAGTTTAGAAACTTTCCTCGTGTGTGAAGCACTGTAATAAAATTATAAAATTCTATAAGCGATGGTAGTAAGTAGTAAGTAAGTAGCCCCGCAGAAGGAGCGAGCATAAAACACACGATATTTTAAAAATATGGTTTGTAGAGCAACTTTCCTGATGAGACGCAAAAAAGAGGGCCACATCTTCGTGTATTGATATTGAACTACTATGTTACGAAGACGTTGCGCAATCAGCGTCAGCTTACCAAGTAATTATTACTCGTATTTAATCTACATACTTATACCTCAGTTAAGAACAATAGGTGTCGAATAACTTGCTTGATTGCAATAACATCCTGCACCTGGCCTAGGTGAGAGCTTTCTACGACACGATAACTGGGTGTATACAATGCGAATATGATCAGTTTACCACGACAAATATAAATACTGATAGATAGATAGAAGTTTGAAAGTCTAGCCCCATTTGAGATACACGGAGTGAGTGACGCGACACGTACTTAGCGCCTATTAGTTGTATGAGTTTGTACGGGGCCGCGTCATGCAGTGCATCTCCGTGCTGCGTAGCTCATGTGGGTTCAGCTCCATAAAACCACATAGGAACATACAAAGAATACTTGCCGCTAGGTGCCGCGCCGCGCCGCACCTCAGCAGTAGAACTAGACCTTTATTTGTTCACGAACCATTACATTACAGCGCTGGTTTTCAGTAGGGATTTTATCTTAAACTGAAAATGACCCTTTAAAGTTATTAACTATTTTTCTTATTAAAACTGAATTGTAGTATACTAGTCTACTAGTACTACTAGTGTACTAGTCCATTTTGTTTAAACGGTTGGTTTATGTACTTATTTATAGTATCTCCATTCATTTGCAGTCCATTTTTTTCTATTCCTAATATTATGGTTGCCTGGTAGAGATTGCTAGTAAGCGATAAGGCCGCCTTTAGTATCATTCTTTTGCATGTGTTTTCTTCTATTTATTGTTTTAGTATAATAATAATTCGCTTGCAGCTAGGACGCAAAAAGCGTTATTGTTAGACTCGGCTAGGATAGTCGGCCGGTTTCTCAACCTGTCGCCCCGACCCCCGGCCATTTGGCCAGTACAAATATGTATTTAAGTAATGTTTACGTAAGTTTATTACATTTATTTTCGGCCTTATATGTATTTATTTTGTACACGAGCGTAAGAGTAGTATTATATAGATGATAATAATAATAGCCCTAAAGTGTCCATAGACGTGCTTCCGACTTATTAGCCTCTTATTACTATAATTTAATACCTAACATTATTTACTTGACAATTTAATCTATAAATAGAAAACTATAATTACCAGAGTAAAATGCTATTTCTGACTGTACTGAAAACTGTAAAGTTATAATAAAGCTCTATCGTTGTCGATACAGAGCCCAAAAAAGTTTCAAGTTTTTCAAGTCTGTCACGCCTGAAATACTTGACGGATTTGAATGCAACTTTAAACACTAAGGCCCGCATGCAGAAAACCCGGGTTACCTACGTTTAACCCAGGAATAAATTTGAATTTTTGACACAGGTTTTATATGAATTCTGTCAAAGTAACAGCTAACTCTGGTTTAATTGGATAACCCGGCGTTTATAAGGTCATATAATATGAAATTATATGGCCTTATAAATGAAATTACCTAGTTAATCCTAATTATTACCTATTGAAGGTCTATACTCAATGAGGGATCCTAATCTAAAACGATTTAAATATACGTACATTTATATATATAAATATGTAACTATATTATCTAACAATCACTAACTCTTAACTGACTAACATTACTTTAAAAATTAAATACTAACAAATAACAATACTAACATTAGGTTAAGTGAATACAAAAAAAAAGTGAATACATTGTGTAGTTAAGTTTAGTCATAAGAAAATAATGTTACATTTTAGTTATAGATAAGGAAGTCAATAAAGGCTTAACAATAATAATAAATGAAATTATATCCTACTAGCTGACCCGGCGAACTTCGTACCGCCTTAGTATGCAAAATTAAATGTATATTTTTCAGTATTTCTGAGAGATTTTCTTAATATTTTTTTCCGTAAGAACCTTCTCCTAATAATAACAAATACAACAAAAAAAGAATTAGTGAAATCGGTCCAGCCATTCACGCGTGATGCCGTGACCAAGGAAAACGGGTTTCATTTTTATATATATAAAGATCAAAGATATTGACTAATTTTATTAAAGTACTAAGATCAAAATTATAAATCGGTGAATAATGATCAAAATCGGTCGATCATTTTGTCAGCCTGTTATATCTAGTATCTGTAAAATTGTGATGTAATTTTATTAAGTTTTTTAAAGGCAATAAATAAATAAATAATTTTTTTTACAGGGTAAGCCCCCGGGAGCTCCGCAACCGGGCGGAGAAGCAGCGGCGGGACATAATGCACCAGTCGGTCACGCGGTTGGCGTCCATCGTCCCGCCAGTCGCTATGTCCACCAAGAAAGTGGACAAAACTAGCGTGCTACGCCTAACAGCCCATTACCTGCGCGCCTATAAACATGGTGAGTTCACGCGAATATTTTTAAATCCGAACTTATATTATAAATGCTTAACGTGGTTTTCTGACACATTAACCGTTAAATTAACCGTTAAATTAACCGCTAAATTCACCGTCACTAAATGGTTTCTTAACAGCTGAAACCCTGCAGCTATGGTTCACATAGTAGCAGTCAAGCCTGTTGGCTATCATGTCTAGGACTCCGTTGGCGTTGACCAGCACCCGACGCACCGGGGATCTTTTGCACATGACTATAAAGAAGCAATTTATACTGTTTTTACAATCCTCGTCCGTCCACTCTTGAACTAGTCTCCTGTAGGGACTTCCACACGTCGTGGTCTTGCGCTACCTGAATCCAACAGATATTACATAAGGATACATATATTTAAAAGGAGTCTATAGTCTAGGTGCAGCATTTTTTCCACAAGACCTTTATTCCCAAATTCACACGAGATTGGAGTCATCTTGTGACAGGACGGTTAGTTCAATATTTGCGCTTGGCTATTCAATGCTGAAATTCGACAATTATAATAACTTGGTTAGTATTGGCTATGTCAATAACCTTTGCTCTCCTGAGAATTCCAACCTCCTTATCAATTTCGTAATCGAATTTCGTATATCAGCTCCATACCAATTCGACTTAAGTAAATTTATTCAGAATTCCGTAGAAGTGATCCACTTAACTTAGCCGCATTATATTATTAATTATAGGTACGTATATGGACACAGTACATTCCACGCCATAACAATTACACGATGGAATGTGGTGAAACTAGAAAATGGTACGCAAAACAAAGTGAAGCTATAAACTACATCAAATACTGCGCCACAACACGTCGAATTGTATGATCGTAAAACGATGCCTTAGTGCAAAATGCAGATAAATTATTACATGAATAAATCAATTCATTAACGTGAACTCACATACTACGAAAGATATTGCGGAAAACCGTGAGCGTTGGTATCAGTGGTTGTTGTTCAATCAACTCGTTTTCGTTCAACATTAATTTTAAAACGAACGCGCTGACGCAGGGACAGTAAAACAGATTCATAAAGGTTACAGAAATATAAGTGTTACAGAATGAAAGTGTAACAGAATCGAATCTGCAACCCTTTTGAATGTGTTTTTAATTCTGTTAACGCGAAACACTTATATTTCTGTAACAGAAACAAATCTGTAACAGAAATGAAAGTGTTTTAATGTGTAACAATTGCACCGTCGCGTTGGTTGCAATTGTTTTAAGTAAAACTTGGCCATGTGTCAGTATGTGTGAAGTCCGATGAAGTGAGAAGAACGCGTTGTCACACCGTGCAGTTTGTTAGGGCACGTACCTATTAGGGTTACAGATAAAAACACTTATTAACAGAAATAAACGGTTACAGATTGATTGGGTTACAGTATCGTTTCTGTTTCCGATAAAAGTGTTTCTGTTTTATAACAGTTTCAAAAAACAGTTTAAACCCCTTATTTCGGTTACTGTTTCAGTCCTTAGTGCTAAGGTTTGGAATGCCCTTCCGGCGTCCGAGTCGTATTAGTATAACATAAGTACATTCAAGGCAAGAATATACATTTTCTAGAGAAGCTCGCTCCAACCTAGATATCATCATTGCTTTTCGTAAACGTGATTGTCGCGCAAGCCTATTATCAAACTAATATTATAAATGCAAAAGTATTATATTTGTTTGTTGGTTTGTCCTTCAATCATGGTATAAATCCGGTACGATGCTGTGTAGTAACCGATTAGGGGTATGGATTTATTAGGTATAACTGCGGTACCCCGCTACCATCTTAGACTGCATCATCTCTTACCACCATGAGGTGAGACCATGGTGAGACCGCAGTCAAGGGCTAACTTGTAGTGGAATAAAAAAACTATGTTGGCATATGTTGACGACCTCTGTGGCGCAGTGTGTAGCGCTGTTGCCGGTCCTGGGTTCGATCCCCGGCAGGGTCAATTTGGGAATTTATAATTTCTTAATTTTCCCTGGTCTGGCCTGGTGGGAGGCTTCGGCCGTGGCTAGTTATCGTAGTTAGAAATCGTAGGGGTATGGGTTTAATATAACTGCCGTGCCCCTAACAGGTTAGCCCGCTACCATCTTAGACTGCATCATCACTTACCATCAGGTGACATCGTAGTCAAGGGCTAGCTTGTAGTGAATAAAAAAAAAATATTAAAAAAAATCTTTCTGTTTGGCGAGGTCGATTCTTCCGGTGCGATCAATTAATGTGCGTTCGCCATTAAGTTTTATAAATTTAACATGCTATAGTTTGATTGTATTTTAATAGTAGGTATTATCATTTTGTTGAATTAATTATTAATTGTAAATCGGATAATACTATTTTAAAAATTTGCACACCAATGAGTTGAATGTATCAGCGCAACATAATTTTAAGACCTAATAATTGTACCATATTCTTGCAAATAAATTATTCTATTTTATTCTATTCTATTCTAAGACCCCCTGTAGGTATAGTACGTGTGAGCTTACTCAGTATGCCATTTCAATCTGCATTTGAATTTTGAGTGTGATTCCTCCAGAGATGTGCGAGGCCAATAAGCCGATTATTTGCCTTGCAAATACGCATTGGCAGGCTTACTTTGACAGAATTATGGAGAACTTTCAAGCATGCAGGCTTCCCCACGATATTCTCCTTCAACGTTAATGCAAGCGATAGGTATTTAATCCATGCTACTACTTCAATATTTTTATTTTTTAATCCACTACAAGTTAGCCCTTGACTGCGATCTCACCTGATGGTAAGTGATGATGCAGTCTAAGATGGTAGCGGGCTAACCTGTTAGGGGCATGGCATTTATATTAAACCCATACCCCTTCGGTTTCTACACGGCATCGTACCGGAACGCTAAATCGCTTGGCAGCTGCACGTCTTTGCCGGTAAGGTGGTAACTAGCCACGGCTGAAACCTCCCACCAGACCAGACCAGGGAAAATTCAGAAATTATAAATTCCCAAATTGATCCTGCCGGGGATTGAACCCAGAACCTCCGCAGTCCGCACGTTAAGGCAACAGCGCTACACACTGCGCCACGGAGGTCCTCAAAAAATATTATAAATGCGAAAGTGTATCTGTCTGTCTGCTATGCTTTCACGGCCCATCTGTTCTACCGATTTTGATGAAATTTGGTACAGCGATAGGTTGTGTCCCGGGGAAGGACATAGGCTACTATTTATTCCAGAAAATTTAGGAGTTCTCGCGGGAATCAAAAACCTTAATCCATGCGTACAAAGTCGTCATAACTGGCAAATAGCTCGTCGTTTCCGATACAAAACTAAGTTGGCTATAGACAATAAATTATAATAATAGAATGCAATAGAAAGAGTAATTTTTGAAGTTAGGTAAAAACAATTTAATTTTATAAAATTAGCCAATTATTGACCGAGCGAAGCGAAGGTCTCTGAGTCTACTTGGGTGAATTGGCACTTGTCCGTCCGTCCGTCCGTCCGTCCGTCCGTCCGTCCGTCCGTCTGTCAGAGCATTATAACTTCTGAATTACTGAACGCAATTACTTCAACTTTAAATATAATATGTAAACCAATGGCCTCCCGCCGAATATGGCTTAAAAAATAATAAAAATCTTTATTTCAGGGGGGCTCTCATAGAAGCGAATGCGAAGTAAAATATTGTTTATAAAGTTACATAGGGTTGCGGTATATCATTTTAAAGATAATTAGAAATAGAGTCCAAAAATATTTTTTTTTAATTTTTCCCCCAAAATTGACGAAATGGGGGGCTTTCAAAGTGGTGATTTTCTTACGTCCAAAGATGACCTCAGATCTCTAAATTTTCTGAAAGGATGAGCCTGAAACTTGATCAATTATTTCAATTATATCCTGTACTTGAACAACAAATACTAAAATTAGATAAATATTGTAAGGAAACGGAATTATTTAATTTTTAATGAGCATCAGTATTTTTAACAGAACTTCACATTTATGTCAATAGATGGCGCCGCGAGGTCTTAGTTCGGGGCGAACCACTAGTATACCTAGATCTTAATATGACGTCATCCTTAGCCGCTAGATTATTAGTATAGTAAAATCATAGATATAGTACGTCTGAGTAAAATACTACCTACGCAACTATTTAATAAGTGACTCACATATTGGTACGTGATGACTGCTCTACACTATCGCCGCGGAAGACCGCGAAAGCCGCGAAACGATCGTGTAAATGTGGCATCTCCATCTTTTTTTTAAATAAACTTTTGCCGGTACTTTTGAATCGTCAAGTGAACCACTGTTTATGTCATTCCGACTACTGTAGGCGAAAGAGCAAGAAGAATCTCGGTATCCGATATCGCTATTATAGTCAATACTCAATTTATTTATTTATTTACATCTAGAGCACCTACAGGTGTCTCTTATGTTACGTCATGTTTTGACTCTACCGTCGGTTCGGAAAGAAATTCTACTGAGAAGAGCCGGCTAGAAACTCAGCAGTTGCGCTTTTTAAAAGCAAGACGATTCTCAGTACTATCTCTCACTACTAGGAAGTTGGCGGTGTTTCACCCCCGTGCCTCGGAGAGCACGTTAAGCCGTCGGTCCCGGTTATTATCACTAACATGATAATAGTCGTTAAAGCCAGCCAACCCGCATTGGAGCAGCATGGTGGGTCTAAGCTCTAATCCCCGCTCTCCTATGAGAGTGGAGGCCTGTGCCCAGCAGTGGGACGTTAATGGGCTGTAGTGGTGGTGGTGGTGGTAGGCATTTAGAAGTTATGATGGAATAAAATAAGGCTGACAATCCGCACTTGACCAGCGTTGTGGACTATGGCGAAACCGTTCTCATTCCGAGAGTGGACTCGTGCTCAATAGTTTGCCGACAACAAGAGAGAGAGATAGGTGAACCACTGTATTTACTAACCTTAACCTTAGAATATGATATTGGTAAGGAATAGACGGTTACAATACGCAATAATTGCTCGAATTGAATTATTGTACTATACTATATTTTATGCTTAGGAAGTTATGTTATACCTCGTCTACAATATTGTATTGTGTATTACTTACCTACCTAGAATCTTAGGATATGGAATTCATTAGTTGTAATATTATTCTATGAGTCATTATTATGGCGTGGCATTGCATATAAATAATCAATAATATCTCAGCCTGCGTTCACTGGTGTACATAGGCTTTCCTAGTGTGCGCCACCATACCATGTTTTCAACCTTCTTCATCCAGCCACTTCCCGTCACCCTCAGGTGGTCGCGTCGGTCCATTGACTGCCTCGTTGGTTCAGTGGTTAGCATATTCAACGAGATTCGATTCCCGGGTAAGCCATAAGTTTTGAGTTGAAAATTGCGTGCCTGTTCCTTTACTCTCATAGTCCGATGGGGCGGAAGATCCGACACGACCGGAGAGAGATCAGGCGCAGGACTTTCGGCTTTACGTGCTCTCCGAAGCACGGTGTGAAACACCGCCAACTTCCTAACTCCGCGCTAGTATTGAGAATTTCTAGTCAGTAAAACACTTTCACGCATTTCTAGTCAGATCGGGAGGACATTATATTATAAATAAATAAAATACCGAGTAAATTTAATTTTGAGCAACATTGGACTATTGATGCAAACATTAGTAAACCACCAAAGGTAAACCACAATTGGATATTTGACAATTAAAAGTCAAATCAGCAACATTGTTTCAAACGTCAAAACGCGTCCTATATTAAATTCTGAAGTGTGACGACATTAAAGTTCGACGCACTTTTTTACTTTGATTGCTTAAAATGGTTATTCAACATAAAACTATCAGGGGACGTGGGTATTTCGACTTTTGGGAGATCCTCTATTTCATAATCACTAAAAAATTAATGTATTCGAATAGTAGTCAAATACACAATTTATTATATTGCAACAAAATCTGCATTCACGCACCCTGTTTCCAAACATTTACAAGACTGTAGTCCAAACTGCAAACAAGCTGGCAAAGCTTGACCGCCACCACTCAATTAGTTTCGTGGAATTCAGTAATGCGGAATCGACGAACAATTTGTAAGCCATTAGATGGTGCCCGGGATTTCGTCCGTGTGAATTTAGGTATTTTCCGGGATAAAAGTAGTCAACGTCCTCTTCTAGGATGTGACCCATCTCTCTATACCAAAGGAGTAGTTTCATTTTGGGTGTAGTCTTGTACACTTTATCATGAATAGAGATGATACATAGATTTTATTAAAAATAAAATAAATTAGAATAGCAAATTAGATAACGTGCAAAAATACAAATCTATTTCAAGTTTTTCGATATGCTTCCAAGATGGCGCCCTTCAGCCATAGAGAAGTCAGTAGGCGCGAAATGTGTCAAAATGACATTTCTGAAAAGTGACGTGAGTCATCGTGTTATTTTTCTTTTTCTTCTTCTTCATAAATTCTTTCATAATATTTGACACTTGACAGAAACGTCAAAAATATGAATCCACCATTGTCACCTACTTCATGTTTAGTGTTGCTAATCGTGGAAAGATTAAATAATTTCACCACTGAAATTAGGACGAATTCGTGGATTTAAACAATCAAACCTGTTTTAATATTTTATTTTCTTTCTTTTCACTACTTCTACAAGACCAGTTCCACTCCCCATACAAATCCGAACCGTCTCCTATCGTTTGAATCGGCTATACATTTACGCCTTTTCCACACCTTCCAAAAGTCAAGGCTCAGGCCTCACGAGCTATAAGTCCGCCTATTGCTACTACTGCGAGCTACATTTAAGTTCGTCTATAATTGTACCTACATAGCAGCTAGTTCTGGGTGTGCAATAAAGTTTTAAAAAAAACATTATGAGCCGACGAAAACTGAATAACAAACGAAGAGACAGTTAAACAGTAAACAGAATCGCAGTTATAATATTACTAGATGATGCCCGCGACTTCGTTCGGTGGATTAAGATTTTTTGATTCCCTGGAGAACCCCCTGCCCTTTATAGCCCTGAAAGTTAAACTTTCAAGACTAAAATAAAAAAAACCGCCTTCAAAAACTAAAAAGCAAAAAATAATTGGATATATTTACTTATTATTTCTACCCACTATGTAGAAGTCGGGCGAGCCTTGCGTCAACTTTGCTTATCCTTGTTATACCCTCCCGATTTCAACATAGTGGGTAGAAATAATAATATGTAAATATATCCAATTATTTTTGCTTTTTAGTGCTGTAAACTAGTGGTTCGCCCCGAACTAAGACCTCGCGGCGCCATCTATTGACATAAATGTGAAGTTCTGTTAAAAATACTGATGCTCATTAAAAATTAAATAATTCCGTTTCCTTACAATATTTATCTAATTTTAGTATTTGTTGTTCAAGTACAGGATATAATTGAAATAATTGATCAAGTTTCAGGCTCATCCTTTCAGAAAATTTAGAGATCTGAGGTCATCTTTGGACGTAAGAAAATCACCACTTTGAAAGCCCCCCATTTCGTCAATTTTGGGGGAAAAATTAAAAAAAAATATTTTTGGACTCTATTTCTAATTATCTTTAAAATGATATACCGCAACCCTATGTAACTTTATAAACAATATTTTACTTCGCATTCGCTTCTATGAGAGCCCCCCTGAAATAAAGATTTTTATTATTTTTTAAGCCATATTCGGCGGGAGGCCATTGGTTTACATATTATATTTAAAGTTGAAGTAATTGCGTTCAGTAATTCAGAAGTTATAATGCTCTGACAGACGGACGGACGGACGGACGGACGGACGGACGGACAAGTGCCAATTCACCCAAGTAGACTCAGAGACCTTCGCTTCGCTCGGTCAAATATATAAAAATAGGTTCTCGAAAGGTTGACAGACCTGTACCTAATAACTATCTGGGTTCGTGTCCTTATAAAATTTAAGTACCTTTGATTTCCCTAGGATTCCATCATCAGACCTAATGACCATGGGACCACCTGGAAAGTATACCCTTTCAAAAAAAAAATAATTTTCAAAATCGGTCCAGGCGTCTTCGAGTAATCAGGGAAGATACATAAAAAATAAAAATAAAAAAAGATTCCGACGAATTGAGAACCTCCTCCTTTTTTTGAAGTAGGTTAAAAAAGTGTAATCTACCTCTATACCAAATTTCATCCAAATCGGTTGAACAGATGGGCCGTGAAAGCGTAGCAGACAGACAGACAGACACACTTTCGCAATTATAATTTTAGTATGTACTATGTACTAGTGCACCCGGCAGAAGTTGTCCTGCCCTAAACCTAGAACCCGATTGCAGCGCCCCCTACCGGGTACAATCGTGATTGTAAACCATCCCAAGACCCACTCAAACATACACAAAAAAATCCATCAAAATCAGCGCGTAATGTTATTTTTTACTACTGTATAATAAAAACAAGCAGTTAATTAGTCTAACTCGCTACCTAAACGTGACTTAAAAACCGGCCAAGTAGTGTCGGGCCACACGCAGTATAGGGTTCCGTATTTGCCGTATTTTATGTTGGTCGACTATTACTTGTTAACTTGTGAAGTCTACTTAGCTGTGACAGATTTTGCTTTTAACTTCGTTATTTAAATTAGTGCCATGATTTTTTTCACATATACAAGAACAAAGGGGGGGAGGGGGGGAGACACTTGACTCTAACAAAGATTAGCACTTTAAAGCCATTTAATATTTCACCAATGGATCCCTGATTAATAATTTAGTTTAAGCGTTGCCTATCGTTTTCTGGAATAGCCCACGCATTTATCACAATTCACAAAATGTAAACAAGTTTCGCACTTAACATTATCGTAACGTAAGGTTTCTAGGCAGGCAGATATCAAATGCCAACCCATAATAATATTTTGGCGCACAGCAACTATAGTGACACAGTATGACCAGTACCATACAGTGTTCCTTTTATTTCTCTACTAGCTGATGCCCGCGACTCCGTCCGCATGGAATAAGTTTTCTAATTCCCACGGGAACTCCTTAATTTTGCGGAATAAAAAGAAGCCTATGTCACTGTACCCGTGTAAAAAATCACGTTAAACGTTACTCTGTTGCGACGTGATAAAATTAATTATTTTTTAATAATAAATTAATTTTTTAAACAGATGTCCAATTCGCATAATTATTACTGTTCGAAATCTAAATTTGAATCCTGCTACTTACCTCTACAGCTACCTCTACAGGGATTGCAATTCGGCGTCAACTTCAATCAGGCCAAATCCAGCCGGATTATTCAAATCCGTCATTCTCCCCTTTCTGTTCATTCCAAAATGGACTGTTCATATGAGATAATCGAGTGAGTGTATTAGTTAGGTAGGTACCTAGTTGATTTCAGATATTTTAATTAGACAACAAACAATTAAATATCTAGTACAGTTAAACAGTGTAAGCAACTAGTTCAATTTTAACGTAACAGGTGGTTTAGTCTCACTAGATCTTATTTAAATCTATCATAATAAAATTTACTTACATTCCCACGAACTTACCTGACCCGTTGGACAAAATATGAACTAATTTTTATGCCCGTTTAGATTTTGTTTTTATTTTATTTTTGATTTACACTAGTGACGATGACACCGGGTCAGATATGTTTTACAGACCATAATCTACTGAGATCTAAATAATTAGGTATTTCGGCATGTTTGCAAGTCTCAATCATATTTATGGCAGACTAGCTGATGCCCGCGACTTCGTCCGCGTGGAATAAGTTTTTTAGATTCCCACGGGAACTCCTCAATTTTCCGAGATAAAAAGTAGCCTATGTCACTCTCCAACTATACGGATACACGTTGATCCGTGCTCCATAGCAGCGTGATTGAAGGACAAACCAACAAACCAATGAACCAACAAACCAACAAATAAACACACTTTCGCATTTATAATATTAGTATGAAGTATGATGGCAAATGCGATGATTAATCTGTGTTTGCCGTTTAAGTAGTCCTTTACATGATAATTATAAGATTTTTCAATGAGTTTACGTTTTACATTAACTTTGTACTTATTCAGAGAAATCATCAACATGTCTTCTGGGAGCTTATTGTAGAAGCGGACACTGTTTCCAACAAATAAATTGCTAATTTGATAGTGAGGTTATATTACCTTAGTTTAATTATTTTATATCCTGAAATTTTATCTTAAAATATAATTATTTAAAAATATTCATTATATTTTTCATATCTACTAGCGACGCTGTCACCGGGTCAGGTTAATGTGTGGGACTATATACTTGTCGGCTTTACAACAAATACTCAATTGCATCCCTATTTGTGTTGCAATCCCTAGTTGAAGCATGTTTGATAGGGAGTAGAATATTTGGTCGTCTTAGATTATAATGATGTAAAGTCCGTCTTCTCCGTCTCTGGTGATCGACTGTATGCTTTTTCATTGACAGTGGTAATACACTGTTGAATTTATTTACTGCTAACTAGAAAGTTAAATAAGCTTGTTTTAATTAGACGCGCAAACATTATGATAACATTTACATACGATTACGATGCAACAATGTTACCCGCACGCACTTATAGGTACATATTAATTAACTAAAACTAAATGTTCATATCAATAATATTCAAAGCGTCAGCGTTTTATAGTTCCATGAGCATCAAAGCTGGGTCGCTAGTCGCTACCTATAAAAATGAATAATTATTATTCGGGAGGACATAGTCCTCCCGAATGAATTTTGGCCACGGCAGCCAATCTCCAGAGAGCAGCCATCTGCACAAGTGTGTGCGCATGCACAGGTGCATTCTCTATTCCTTTACTCTCATAGCCCGATGGGATGGAATATCCGACACGACCGGAGAGAGATCAGGCGCAGGACCGACGTCTTTACGTGCTCTCCGAGGCATGGGGGTTAACAACCGCCAATTTCCTAACTCCGGGGTAGACCGAGAAAACGAGAAACCGAGAATTTCTTGTCAGAAAAACCCAATACTTAATTATGGCCGGACCCGAGACTTGACCCGTGGGGGCCTCGTCGGCCGCAGTAGAACATGCTAACCAACCTATATAATAATAACTATAGGCCTATTTCTCTGGGCACCATTGTGGGCAAGGTGTTTGAGAGTCTGCTGCAGCCCGAGCTGCTGGAAAATGTGCGTACAGATGATGCGCAGTTTGGCTTCCGTCCCGGTGTCTCAACAGACTCGGCCATCGTCAGCCTCAAGCACACTGTTGACTATTATGTCAGCCGTAACACGTCTGTTTATGCTTGTTTCCTGGATATGAGCCGCGCATTTGATCTAGTGAATTATGAAATCCTCTGGAGCAAATTGCGCGGCTCAGGAGTCCCTGAACAAGTGGTTGAGGTACTGAGATACTGGTACGGGGGCCAAACGTATCATGTAAGGTGGGGTGACACGACCTCTGACGCTTATAGGTCAGAATGCGGTGTTTGTCAGGGTGGGTTAACCTCTCCGGACCTTTTTAACGTGTACGTTAACGACTTGATCGGCGAGCTGCGGAGCACTGGTATCGGATGCCATATCGACGGTGTTTGTTTAAACAATCTAAGCTATGCGGACGATATGGTGCTCCTTAGCCCGTCGGTAAAAGGTCTCAGAAAGTTATTGTCAGTCTGTGAGAATTATGCAAGATGCCACGGGCTGAAGTACAATGTCCTAAAGACTGAGATGCTCGTTTTCAGGGCGGGAAAGGGTCCGGAGAGGGTTCCCGAAGTGTTTTTGGATGGAACAGCAGTTCGGGTTGTTAGGCAGTTCAAATACCTTGGTCACATCGTCACTGACGATTGCAAGGACGATCTTGACATGGAGCGAGAAAGACGGGCATTGTCGGTTCGGTGCAATATGCTCGCGCGCAGATTTTCCAAATGCAGTAAGGAAGTCAAGGGCACCCTTTTCAGGGCCTACTGTCAGTGTTTCTACACTTGTCAGTTATGGTACCGGTACAAAAGGGTGTCCTTCAGCACCATAAGGGTGCAGTACAATAATGCATACCGCATCCTTATGAAGCTTCCCAAATATTGCAGCGCGTCGGGCATGTTTGCCGAGGCGGGAGTGCCCGATTTCTTTGCTGTTATCAGAGCGCGTATATCTTCCTTTTGGGAAAGATTGCGTAGCTCTGGTAACAGAATCCTCCAGGTGGTGGGCCAGGACTTGCATAGTCCAATGACGACTCATTGGATTTCGATGCATCGAAATCCAAATAAGAAGTAGACACTGCTACACCTGTTGTGTACAGTCTTATTATGTAAATTTATTTTATTTTATTTTATATATTTTAATCTAATTTAATTTTTCTTTTTGTATTTTTTGGGTTTTTACCTTAATAAAGAACTATTATTATTATTATTATTATATTATATAATATATATATAGTATAAAGTAGTGGTATATAAACTACAAAATATGGGAACAAAATATATTATTATATTGTAAAAAAAACGTAATCATAATGTGCAATGTAAACTTTGGCGTGTAAGTCACAGTAAACAGATTTGTATCTGTTTACTGCGTGTAAATGCTCGACAAACTGCAATTGTTTGCCACAGCGGTTACATTATGTTGAAAGGTTTGTTTCTGTACAACTATAGTCGTTAAGAACAGACTAGAGGATGTCCGCGACTTCATCTGCGTGAATTTAGTAAATTTTCGGGGATGAAATGCCTATGTGTTGTTCCACAGACCTTGTTTAACTGATCTGTGGTTGATTCAGATTAACTATAAGCTCCATTGCAAGTCTCGGCATAATCAGTTCAGTTATTGTGGCATGAAGGAGTAAATAAATATCCACACATACAAACTTATGCAAACCTGCAAACCTCCAAACTTTCACATTTATAATATTAGTAGGATATTCATCATCATCAGCCGTGGTGCATCCACTGTTGGACATAGGCCTCTTTCAAGCGCCAACGTGCTCTTTCCTCGGCTTGTCGCATCCAATCGATGCCAGCCACCCTCCGGATATCATCGCTCCGCCTTACGCTCCGTTTACCAAATACCAAGACGCGGTCTCCAGTCTCCACTCGACCTCGACTCGATATCGAGTAGGATATTAATATGAAACAAAAAATACATAAATAGATGTTATTTATTTATTCATTTAAAACAAAATTACAAGATATAATAAAAACTTATAGACTAAAAGTTAATCTAAAATCCTTATATACCTAATTATAAATAAATATTTATAAATAATTATATCATAAATAGATAGGTGCTCACTCTGATACTTTTTTAACCGACTTACAATAGGTAAAGGAGGAGGTTCTTAATTCGGCGCGTTTTTTTAAATGTATGTTACTGCATATCTCCGTGGTTTCTTAACCGATTTAAACATATTTTTTTTCAATGGTTAGAGGAAGCTCGTGAGGTGGTCCTATAAAAAATTCTGACTCCAAACCCTCAATCCTTATAATGTAAGTGTACCTATGGCTCAAAACTAGGGAGTTAGGAAATTTTGATGGTGATTTCATATAGTAGGTATCAAGTCACGTGTATAGGTACGCTTCAACTCTGAGTCCCAACTCCTCAACCCTGATGCTGCAGGGTACAGAACTCTTTAAAAATAGCTATTTAGGATTTTTTAATGGTGAATTCAAATTGTAGGAGTCAAGCAACGACTTCATACTTAAACCCAAGTCCCAAACTCCTCAACTCTGATGCTGCAGGGTACTGCGCTCCTAAGCCGTGGGGATTAAGAGTACACTAAAAAGTTAAAAAAAAATTCAGTATAACAAAGATAGGCAAAGTTGACGCGTCAGACTCGCCCGACTTCAACATAGTGTGTAGAAATCAAAATTATTTTTTACTTTACAGTGGCTTTGGAAGTCAGTTTTTTGGTAAGAATTTTAAACTTACGAACTTACGAATAAATACGATAATAATTTTGATTATGTAAGAAAATCAATACAAAAACACTAGTTTTTTTGACGACCTCCCTGGCGCAGTGTTGAGCGCGTCTTAACGTGCGGAGGTCCCGGGTTCGATCCCCGGCGGGATCAATTTGGGAATTTATAATTTCTGAATTAACGGGAGCCTGCGGCCGTGACCATTTACCACCCAACCGGCAAAGTTAGTGGTCAGACAGTGTGGTCGTGTAGATCAATTTGTCCGGTATGGGTTGATCATTTTGACTACCAGCCCCTAACAGGTTAGCCCGCTACCATCTTAGACTACATCATCACTTACCATCAGGTAAAAACAATCACAGATTTCGCAGTCCCCGCAAGAATCGGAGGATTGAAAATGAATACAAAAATTTACGAAAAAAAATTTGTATTAACAAGTTGAATAATAAGAAATTTTTATCGAGATTTGCTTCCCTAAAATTACACAACTACATTTACAAGTCCTACAACCTATTTCCAAAATTTTTCAAAAATGTACTAACCGATTTTCAAAATCCCAATTCGAATGCACTTCTCGTCTGCGTCCACATCGCGTATTTACGTTTGCGTGTTCAATAGAAGGAAGTACTTCCTCGAAACCCGCACGTGTTTGTTACGCTAACGTCCTTTCAAACTCTTGCTCAATTCGAGGCACAAAACCTCTAATTGCGCACGGGTTTGCGGCCTGATAGGCGTATTTATTTCCGTGTTTAATAGAAGGCAGTATTTGCCTTGATGCACGGGTTCCGTGTTTGTTTGATGTGAGGCGTGTGATGAAAAGGCAAGAAAACCCAAAAAAAATATTTTTTTATGGGTTATAAACTTATAACGATTTATAAAAATGTAGATGTAAAATAGATGGACTACGCCAGAAGACTCGTTTCGTCGCCCCTTCATTCACCTTCACCTTATCGATTTTCGTTTCGCTACGGAGGTCGCCGGCTCGCTTCATTTAGGACCTCCTTCGCGAGCTTCTGGCTTCGCGCTTTACAAAAACACTCTAGGGGTAGGGCAGACAAGATTGGCTACTTGGAGTCGGGTTGTGCTGATTCGGTTTTGGGAGAGATCTACATTTTTAAATAGTATTATGACTCTTTTATGGCATGAAATTCACTATAAAATACCGTCGCCAACGCTTTCAAACTCCCGTGCTGCACAGCGTTGTCGGATTGATCCCTTGAATTGAACACGCGTTTGGAAGAAAATTTCGGTTCCAAACCCGTGCGCTATTGGTGGACGAGTTCCTTATAATGAATACTAGTTTGAATAGAGAGCATCTTTTAACACCATTACCATGATGATGGGTCAATCACTCCAGCGTTGATTCTTAAAAAAATCAAAATCTCTTCTTCAAAATTTTTCAAAAATATATTAAACGATTTTCGAAATTCTAACTCAAATGCAGTTTTCGCCTGCATCCGCATGTTTTAGCATCATTATCATGACGATCGGTCAATAATCATAGAAGCTACATCACTTTTTAACCGACTTTCAAAAAAGGAGGAGGTTCTCAATTCGGCGCGTTAGTTTTTTTTTTAGTGTATGTCGGTGCATATCTCCGTGGTTTCTGAACCAATTTGTTCTTTTCAGTGGTTAGAGGAAGCTCCCGAGGTGGTCCCATAAAAAATTCTGACTCCAAAACAAGGGAGTTAGGAAATTTTGATGGTGAATTCATAATATAGTAGGTATCAAGTCATAAGATTCAACTCTGAGTCCCAAGTCCTCAACCCTGATGCTGCAGGGTACAGAACTCCTTAAAAATAGCGATTTAGGATGTTTTTGTGGTGAAGTCATATTATAGGTGTCAAGCAACGACTTCATACTTAAACTCAAGTCCCAACTCCTCAAGTCTGATGCTGCAGGGCATTGCATTCTTAAGCTGTGGGGATTTAGAGTACACTAAAAAGTTAAAAATAAAAATTCTTTCCAAAAAACCGACTTCCAAAGCCACTGTAAAGTATTTTTTACTTTACAGTGGCTTTGGAAGTCGGTTTTTTGGTAAGAATTTTTTATATACGAAAATACCCGTTTTTCTACAATTCCAAATCTACAGGGACTACAAGGTCACAGTTATTAACCGATTTTCAAAATATTTTCGCCATTTTGTAGCTAAACTAATACCCTAGGACCATTTTTTTATTTTTTCCGGTTTTTATTCCGAAATATTTACAATTTTGTAAACAAACACCCCCCAAAAACCCGTCTTTTTTTACATGTTTCAAAATTCCAAAAAAGTTACCAATCTATTTTCAAAATTCGGACGCTCACACGTGTCTCAATAAATTACTGAACTTTTGGTACTATTCTCATCTCGATCCTCCCAAAATCGGAGCTATGGCCAAAAATACGTCTCAGGCGATTTGCATCTTATAACCATTTTCAATGCTAATATAATAAAGATCGCAGTCAAGTGCTAACCTATAGTGGATAAAAAAAACTACAGGTTATATATTTGTTGCAGTATTCGGGAAAAGCATGCAACGCGGTCCGCGATTCAGTATGGAGTTCACACACTCGTTTCTCAAGACCATGAAAGGGTTCGTTCTTACGTCCACTTACAAAGGGCTCGTGGTGGTGGTCTCGCCGAACATTCAAGAATACTTGGGCTATTCGGAGGTAAGAAGCCTCACATAACTAAGGCCTAGGGCTGCCATCCGTCCGGATTTGTCCTCGCCTCCGGGCAGCCCGTGTGAATAAAAGGCTTGATTGAAGACTATTTTTTATTATATTAACTTTTAAAAAACATACCGTTGACATGTCTGCGTTAGAAGCTCCAAAATCAAGAGTTTTCACGTTTCTTGTCCTGGTTGTCAGAGATGGCATTTGGCAACCCTACTAAGGCCTAATTTTAGCTATAAAAAGGTCTGCGAATCGAATTTCGGCCACGGCAGCCAATCTATCATACGCATGAATTTTTTTTTTCATTTTCATTGGTTATTATACCTCTAGTCAATTTTTTTGGGGTTATTCAATAGAGGAAACTGTCCCCTGTTAGTTTTATGTTGAACAACCATTTTAAACTACCGATTAAAGTAAAAAAGGGCGTCGAAGTTTGATGACGTTACAATTCAGTATTTCATACAAAATCCCATAATAAGCGTGCGTTTGGCGATTGCATAAAAAGTTACTTATTTGACTAGTAGTCAAATACCCTGTCTAAATTGTGTAATCCATCCATTTATATAATATAAAAATGAATTGCTGTTCGTTATCAAGCCTGTTTTCCAAATAAAAGGCCGTTATCATTGTACACAGCTCGAGTTACTCGGCCAGAGCGTATACAAGATCGTCCATCCAGAAGACCACCAACGGTTGAAGGAGCATCTTTTCCCGAGATGTTGCAAGCTGACCTCTAACGGGGAGCTCTTGCTGCCTCAGGAACCTAACGCTGCAGAGAAGGTTGCCGAGGCATTGAAGCATGAGAAGCGAGCCTTTATGATCAGGTATTCTTCTATAATATATAAATTGTTAGTCCTAGTCTAGAGTTAAAATGGAGTGGTGGAGTGGAGCAATGGAATAGAGAGTGCTTCTGTGCTTGCGAATACGTACACCATCTCCCGCGCAGGTGACTAAATAGTTTTTTTTTTAAAATAAATTTATAGACTAACGCTAGGCTGGCATCAGCCTTGCTGGCAAGTAGTGATGCAGCTTAAGGTGGAGCGTGTTTGCCTAGAAGATATAAATATACTTTTAATGGATGTATACTTGTAGTGTAAATGCCTCGTTGGTCTAGTGGTTAGCATGTTTGACTGCCGACGAGGTTCGAGTCCCGGGTCGGGCCCTAATAATTAAGTATTAAATTTTTCTGACTAAAAATTCTCAGTAAAAGCCCGGAAGTTGGCTGTGTTTCACCCTGGTGCCTTGGAGAGCACGTTAAGCCGTCCTCCCGGTTATTATCACGAACATGATATTATAGTCGTTAAAGCCCGCCAACCCGCATTGGAGCAGCGTGGTGGGACTAAGGTCGAATTCCCTCTCTCCTATGAGAGTGGTGGGTGGAGTGGGAGTGCCCAGCAGTGGGACATTAATGGGCTGTAGTGGTGGTGGTGGTGGATAAAAAAAAAGATAACTATTCACTCTTGATTTGAAGTTATCAATATCAATATTATAAGCGGAGGAAAAAACGGAACCCGGAAGGGTGTTCCATATCCTAGCTAGCGGTTCGAATGAGAAACAAGGCAGCAAATCGAGGGCTTCCAATACCAGGATCACGGTATTGGCTAATACCGGGATCCCGGACTTTTTTCGTCCGTTTTCAATACCGGAATTGAAATGTCTAATACCGCGATACCGGTATTGGTGACACTATAAATGAAACAGCGACTATTGCATATACTTCTTGGTACATACCACTGTTTTTATTGGATTTTATTGGATATCCGTATCCGCGGATATACATTTTTAACGATCCAGCACATCACTAGGGAGGACTGTGAGGTTTCGACTGTCAACTGACTATCTCATTATAATAATTCCAAGATTTTTCCACAGGTTTAAAAAACTGACACATCAACGTTCCGAGGAGGCGAAATACCTCACCTGTCACGTGGAGGGTTCGTTTCGTAAATCAGACGATGCGGGCGTCTATGTCGACAACCATGTGCAGATCGGGCGCCGCGTCCGTTCCAGAGGAAACAACCCTTACGCGAGTGGAAATGACATTGTAAGACTTTTTAAATTTAACTACAGGTATGGGGCCATATTGCCAACGTTTAAAGCCATAATATACTTTCATTATTGTTGACTTTCGTGTTTTAGAATTATAATCCTTACTAGCCCGCGACTTCGTGAACGTGGATGGTAATTTTTAATGAGCCCCAAATAATTACCAATTTTTATGGTTAAAAATAAATTGAAAAATTCCAAACATTATTATAACTATTATACCTTAATAAAATTACTGTTTTATGCAAGAAGACTTTGAAGCGCTTAGGTTATTGAAGATGAAAATCATTATCGAGAGCAAATTGTTGGGATGGAATGACGCTCGGGTATTTCAAAGAAGTAGTAAATGATGTTAAATTTTTTCCCTGCTCATGAAAATATGTAGAGAAAATGCAAAGCTCTAAATAGCTAGATCTTGAAAGAAACGCCCACAGTGTACATAGATATTGAACAACAAAGAAATAGAGTTGATAAAATGTTTTGTGTGTCATGTAGTATGTGCTATAATATTTTTTTGTGAGAACATCACATGATGCCCGCGACTTCATCCGCGTGAATTAAGTATTAAAAAATTGTATATTTTGCTTATTTCCATAGCATTATGTCTTACGGGATCTTACTGTGGGGTAAAGCGGCAGATATTCAAAAAAAAATTGTACTACAATAAAGGGAAATACGTGCAATTTATAATTTAAAACCGCGTGATTCCCTTAGAAAGAAATTTAAAGAAATTGGTATTCTAAAAGTAGCTTCGCAATATATTTACAGTAATATAATTTTTGTAAAACAGCACATCTATAATTACACAAAAAATGCGATCTGCACACTAGGCAAACTAGAGGCCGTAATAAGCTCGTGACTCCATCGCTCCGCGTTAAAAAAAGTCAAAAGGTCATTCGTGGAAATGGGCATTATTTTCTATAACAAATTTCTACAACCTATTTTGGACTTACCTATACACAAAGTATGCTCCTGAAAAAAGCTTATTATACTGTTGAAGATTATGTAAATGATAGACGAGCATGGATTTGATCGCTCCAGCAATGCTAAGGACAGCGGTTATTTATGTACACATTGATTGATTTATTGTAAATGAATTATTTAAAAACAGCAACCACCGAGTTTCTTGCTGGTTCTTCTCGGTAGGAATGGCATTCCAAACCAGTGGTAGATTCACTTGACGATTCAAAAGTACTTGTAAAAGTTTATTTGAATAAAAAACATTTGATTTTGATTTTTGATTTTATGCAGTCACAGCTTTCCGGGCCGGCCATACACGGAATACAGTCTTCAACCACACCAGAAAGGCTGAACGGATTTGTATGAAATTTGGCACAGGGATAGATTATGGAATAAAATATAGGCTACTTTATTTCGTCCGCGTGAATTAAGTCTAATTAAGTATAATATTTTTTTGAGAGAACATCACAAAAAAAAAAATTACTTATAGTACTACATGATGCCCGCACAACGATTTGCACTTGGCGATAAGCACTGTGTGCAATATGGGCGTACTTTGCGCACTAGGTATAAACTGTTGCCGCTATCTCGCCATCAGCTGTCAGCTGGTGATAGCGCCTGATCGTAGGGCAGGCGGGGGCATTAACTTAAGCTGCTTAGAACACATTCACACTGGAACACTACCTCAATAAATAAATCATAAAATCCACATCAATATTATAAATGCCAAAGTATTTCTATTTGTTTGTCTGTCTGCTATACTTTCATAACCCATCTTTTCAATTCCATCAATCCACACGGACAAGTGGCCGGCAGTTATTTTGTACATATCTTTTATTTCATTAATTTCAAATTATTTAAACCTACCTAACAAAAAGCTAGTTCTCAAACAGACACACCTTTGCTTTGAAGTGTTAGCACGCATATCACAGCCTTATACCTAAATCAGATCTGGGGGTGTTACTACCATTGTTTAAAGCAGTACTATTTTAAAATGATAGTTTTATCACGTACCTTGACGGCCCTAAAATAAGGGTTATAATTGTACGACATGAAATTGTCAAAAATATTAAAACAATACGGCTTTAAGCGATGGTAGTATGGCCCCAGCGCATTTCCATCTAAAACTGCATTGCGTTTCCGGTTTCGGCATCGATGCGTCGTGTTCATTGAGGAAACATTTTCCGACATCCTCGGGCTGGTCAAAATATGGCCGCATTTTTGCTGAAATACCGGGACATACTGATTATTCACCTATCGGCTTTGCATTCAGCTGTCCACTGGGTGACTGATCCTCGGGCTGGTCAAAATATGGCCGCATTTTTGCTGAAATACCGGGACATACTGATTATTCACCTATCGGCTTTGCATTCAGCTGTCCACTGGGTGACTGATCCTCGGGCTGGTCAAAATATGGCCGCATTTTTGCTGAAATACCGGGACATACTGATTATTCACCTATCGGCTTTGCATTCAGCTGTCCACTGGGTGACTGATCCTCGGGCTGGTCAAAATATGGCCGCATTTTTGCTGAAATACCGGGACATACTGATTATTCACCTATCGGCTTTGCATTCAGCTGTCCACTGGGTGACTGATCCTCGGGCTGGTCAAAATATGGCCGCATTTTTGCTGAAATACCGTGACATACTGATTATTCACCTATCGGCTTTGCATTCAGCTGTCCACTGGGTGACTGATCCTCGGGCTGGTCAAAATATGGCCGCATTTTTGCTGAAATACCGGGACATACTGATTATTCACCTATCGGCTTTGCATTCAGCTGTCCACTGGGTGACTGATCCTCGGGCTGGTCAAAATATGGCCGTATTTTTGCTGAAATTTCGGGACATACTGATTATTCACCTATCGGCTTTGCATTCAGCTGTCCACTGGGTGACTGATCCTCGGGCTGGTCAAAATATGGCCGCATTTTTGCTGAAATACCGGGACATACTGATTATTCACCTATCGGCTTTGCATTCAGCTGTCCACTGGGTGACTGATCCTCGGGCTGGTCAAAATATGGCCGTATTTTTGCTGAAATTTCGGGACATACTGATTATTCACCTATCGGCTTTGCATTCAGCTGTCCACTGGGTGACTGATCCTCGGGCTGGTCAAAATATGGCCGCATTTTTGCTGAAATACCGGGACATACTGATTATTCACCTATCGGCTTTGCATTCAGCTGTCCACTGGGTGACTGATCCTCGGGCTGGTCAAAATATGGCCGTATTTTTGCTGAAATTTCGGGACATACTGATTATTCACCTATCGGCTTTGCATTCAGCTGTCCACTGGGTGACTGATCCTCGGGCTGGTCAAAATATGGCCGCATTTTTGCTGAAATACCGGGACATACTGATTATTCACCTATCGGCTTTGCATTCAGCTGTCCACTGGGTGACTGATCCTCGGGCTGGTCAAAATATGGCCGTATTTTTGCTGAAATTTCGGGACATACTGATTATTCACCTATCGGCTTTGCATTCAACTGTCCACTGGGTGACTGATGAAACTACGATAGTCGAAGTCAAAATATGTTTATTCAAAATTGAACTCAGAATAGATGATGTTAAGTTTTTTCTTATTCCTGCGGGAACTTCATATCTAAAGTAGCCTATGTCCTTACCCGGGATTATTATTATTATTTATAATAGGCTTTCGCTGATGCGCCTATATCTTGTGCTTTGTCTTTAAGTGGGATGCAATCTATTCTATATCTATTTCATCAATATCGGTTGAAAATATTAAAGCAATAGCTGATGCCCGCGACTTCGTCCGCGTGGATTGAGGTTTTTTTAGTTCCCGCGGGAACTCTTTAATTTTCTGGGATTAAAAGCCTATGTGCTATTCCAGAAACCCGACTTTTTATATATATATATAAAGGTCGCCCGCGACTTCGTCCGCGTACATTTGCTGATTCCCTATGAGGTTATGAAATTTTTCCGCTTCAAACAGCCTATCTATAGAGGCTTTATACCTATAGCTTATGCTGATTTTCATGTCTATACTTGAAAATCATAGAAATTTCATACAAACTTTCAACCCCTATTTCACACCCTTTGGGGTGGATAATCGTAAAATTGCTTATGGAGTTTATTATTACTTAAAACTAATAACCTAAATGCTGATTTTCAAGTCTTTAACTTCAAAAACTTAAAACCCTCATGTAAGCTTCCAACCCTATTTCACCCCTATTGGGGTAGATTTTCATAAAATTGCTAATGCAGGTATATACATACTGTTCGATCTTTTGCCTATGTATTGATGGGTAGGCTATAAGAAAATGGTTGTACAATTCTACGTATAAGTCAACGTATTGGTTTGTACTAGGGCTTTCGAATACCGGTTTTATTCAATACCGGTATTAATACCGGAAAGATTTTTTTCAATACCGGGATCCCGGGATCCCGGTATTGGGAAGAACTTAAAATTAGATAGATTGTTTTTAACTTAAAACTAGTCTTTTCTGAAGAAAACTGCACCATAAAAAACAGTTTTCCATAAAAAATATGTTTTCACCACATTAACTCCAAAAGAGCACTTTTCTGCTTAAATTCAATGAAGAAATACCATTTTTTTTACTCGTAAAAATACATAGTTTAGTCAAAACACAAATTAATTAAAAATCAATAGTTATTTTTTAAAAGAAAATAAATCATAATAAAAAAATTGCATTGCATAAAAAACAGATTTCTGAACGTTTCACGAGTCAATGAAATAGAAATGCCAAGTCAAAGGGTTCTAAATTCAAACACTAATTTTTCCCTCTCAATGATCAAAAATGACTTTCCTTCACTGGTTTTCAGCAATAAAGATGATCTTATTGAGCTAATGTAAGCATAAGATACAAGTTAAACTTAGCCGAATAAAAACAGTGGCTTGTACCAAGAAATATATGCAATAGTCACTGTTTCGTTTATAGTGTCACCAATACCGGTATCCCGGTATTAGACATTTCAATACCGGTATTGAAAACGGACAAAAATGTCCGGGATCCCGGTATTAGCCAATACCGGGATCCCGGTATTGGCTACAATGCGCCGGAGCAGGCGCGTGCGCCGACGGCGCCACCATCTCACTTGCGTCGCTAGCGTCGAACTAAGCAGATATACATACTTTCGATATTGTGAATTAGCTCCACGTGGATGCCGTGCATCATCAGTGCTTCTGTGGAGTGTGTTGTGCCAACTTGTCCTGGGAAACTGCGCCGTGCGTGGTCAACATTCCATACAAGGGCGAATACAAGGTCAGTGCAACTATTTTACTACCCATCGAACCACTGGCCAAGAGTTTGAAACCCCTTCGTTCTTCTACATACATTCCATACATACAGTCCGCTTTCATACATTTCATTGTGCAAGAGAACCGCACACATACTATAGTTAATAGAAAACTAGATGGCGCTAGTAGTCGTATACACCGCGCTATCGAAGAACAACCAACCGGATTGAAATAGTCTACGAAGTACACTTTACATTGATGGTCAAAGAGGACCTAGGCAGCCAAGGGTTCGACGCAGAGTACGTCCGACCCATCCGCGCGAGGAGAGGCAGACCGGGCTGCATTTTCCTCGCAATTCTCCGCAGGACCCCGAACCTGACGCCGGCCATTTACGACGTTAGGGAGATTTTGTGCATGCAGGGAGTGACGATCGAGGCGTGGAGGGGGAGGAAGGGTCCCGCCCAATGTCACCGGTGCCAGAAATTCCGTCACTCCTCCCAAAATTGCCACCGCCAGCTGGCATGCGTGCGCTGTGGAGGAGAACACAGCGCCCACGAGTGTCCGCGCCCACTAGACGAACCAGCAACGTGCGCAAACTGCAGCGGCCAACACCCAGCCAACCACGCCTCCTGCCCGGTGTTTAGGAAGGAGGCGCGGAATAAGCGCGCCGGCACGATCGCTTCTACCGTGCGGCCGCCACAAGGTGAGTCCCAGACGGAGAAGCCGTCCACCAACAAGACTGCCCAGGGGTCCAACATAAGGACCCCTGCCAATGAACCAAAGAAGCGTGAATCGGAGCCTCCAAAGGAAAGAAAACGAAGACCCAGGGGCAACAGAGGAAAGAAGAGGCGACCGGAGCAGGAGCCCCCCCTCACCAAACCCCCCCCTCCCTCGGCGGACCGCAAACAGGTCCCTACCGCCGAGAAGAGCCAGGAGGGCAAAGGAACCAAGTACGCCGTCCTCGACTCCGCCATAGGAATCCTGCTGGACGTCCTGACGGCAATACGCGCCGGAAGGGACCCCACCATTAACATCACCGAAGGCATCGGGAAGCTGCTCTCCTCATACGTCTGAGCCCTCGGTGAGAACACATAGACCAACCTTGCACAATGGTGGACTCCCGCCTGACTGCTGGTAGGCCCCTGCTGGGCCTCCCTCCATAGGGTTTCACCCGGTAGGGCCGGTCCGCGTCGGCACCGAGTCCACCACTTGTCCTAAATAGGCCCTCTCCGGCCGACCAAAAGTCCCTGGCGTGTTGACGCCAGGCGTTAGAAACCGCATGCAGGGGGCTCTGCCCCGAACATGCCCACCCACGCCCTTGCGGGCGTGAGTGAACAAGTTACGTTGTGTTTACATTGATGGATATATTTCTGACATAATATTAATCTAGTTAAAAGTCAATTTTTGCATAGTAGTACCTTTTTTTTTAAGTACTACTACCATTGAAATAGAATGAGTACTAGAAACAGGGTCACGAACAAAAAATATCGCAAAAATGTCCCAATTTGCACACACATAAACATTTGTATGCTGAGTGGGAAATGTAGAAAAAGGTATTATATTAGCAACAACTTCAGTTAATTATGCACCTTAAGTTTAACACATAAAGCTACATTACGATTAGAAAATATTAATTTTTAAGACGTTCTGTCATCAGAGAAAGGGTAGGAATAACCTTTCAATCCAAAACAAAAAGTAATTTTTAAAATAAGTACAAAAATATTTATTATTAAAATAAAACTTAATGTGTAAGCAATAAGGTACTTCATACGTTGCCAAATTGATACCTTTACACTATTTTGGAACAAGACGCAACTCTTGGCATCACATTGTCAATATCAACAACGTCAATTTATTATAAACCTTAAAACTTAGAATTTAAGTTGAATTACGAATGTAGTATGTTTATATAAAAGACCTTTTGTCTTTGTAAAAAGGCAAAAACAAAAAATTCAATGGAACGAAATTCAAATAGAACAATGGAGACATGGAGTTGCTGATTTTTTTAAAGTTGTATATCGTGGTGGTATGTGGTCGTGTATATTTATTACTAGCTTACGCGCCCCAGCAACTCACTTATGTGTTATACTTGTACAGTATGTTTTATTTATCAAAATAAATATTGATACAGATTTGGTGGGTAGCACTGCGAAAAACTACGTAGGTTTAAATGGCGTACTCTCTCCTCTTCTATCAATATTTATAACTATACAATGTTATGATATGCATAAGTATCTGTGTAAAAACATGAGGAAACTAAAACTAAACTACCTAACATTTGTTTAAGAAGTAAGATTTTAACTTAAAATTAAATTGTCCTTACTTAGTTTCATTTTAAAATTAATATCAAGGTTAAAAATCTACGTTTTATTGACGTATTACACGTAAACTTAAAAAGTACCAAGTAAACTTTATTCAGATTTAGCCTTTGCGGCTTTTATTATTTTTTACTACATTATTTTATAAAATATTTATGTAAAGTATATAATATCTTTATGTACCCATGTATTTTATGTGTATTTATTTAACTATGTAGGTATGTGTGTTTCCAGTAATATCAATTTTATCAAAATTAATTTGAATATAATTAATGTTATCTGTATATTTTAGATGGCTTAAACAACTCTACTGCATAACGAAATGGATTACCAGGGAATCACTAAGCAACAATACTTTTAAAACACCAACACTACTCCAGGCATCCCGTCTATCCAGAACAGTCAATGTTTGTTACAATATTTGACGCATTGTCACAAACATTGGCCAAAGGATATTAGCACACTTTTTATAATATGAGCACTGCAGCATTTTGACGCGTCGTTATGTTGGCTAAGGTTGGCCCGTACTAATGTCAAATAAGAGCACTTTCGTATTTGTGCTGTAATTTGTCGGGGACATTTTTGAAGCGCTAATCCTACATCTAGTATAGGTACTAAAAAATTCTACATCAATGACTACTACAGAATAATTTATAATGTAAATTTATAATGTAATTAATTTATATGTATCATGAACAATCTTTACTTCTTTATACTAATATTATCTCATTTCTAATTTATTCATACAAAAACTAGAAAAATAACAATAAATATTATAACAGTAACATAAAATAAAACATGAAGTTGGACTTACGTCTTACATGATACATAATTTGGCCATGGTAGGTCAGAGCCCAGAGGTCTGACTCCTAACTAGATACCTGTGTTTAGGATATCATTCCATAATACCGCGGGGCTCAAGGCTTATGAAGTACCTACAACCTGTTTGGTTTATATAATGTAATGTAATATTTTTTTCACACCACATGCTCGACAATGCCGAATTATATGTCATGTAAACCTTACCGAAAGCAAGACATTATATCTCTTGGCTTTAGCCGGGTTATAATGTTCTATTGAATTTCATTATAAC
This sequence comes from Erebia aethiops, assembly GCA_923060345.2. Taxonomy (NCBI): domain Eukaryota; kingdom Metazoa; phylum Arthropoda; class Insecta; order Lepidoptera; family Nymphalidae; genus Erebia; species Erebia aethiops. Next base: position 18,806,851 of record OV281079.1, on the reverse strand, counting down.
CCGCTGGTTAATAATGTGATTTTCACTTTCATAATTCTTATTGCTATGTCGATAAAGTCTAATTTCGCTAAACAGAATGTGTTCTCAGCGGGCGCGGCCAACTCGATTTTAGAAAACCGAAGCCGTGGCCCACTAGATTCGCACTGAGACGAACTTCGTTTGTTTGTCAAATCGAGTAGGCCACGCCAGATAAAAGAAGTTGCTTTAGCCGTAGCTAGTAGTACCTTTAGAAGATTCTATAAATATTTAAAAAAATATTTCAAAAATGTCGAGTGATGTATATTTATGAGTGATGTGATGAGTATTTTGACTCCAGAAGCTATTAAATATAACGTTATCTTTCCATAATTGGACTAATGTCTCCAATATCAATTTTCACTTTTAATTTTCTGTAATAACGACCTCCGTGGCGCAGTGTGTAGCGCTGTTGCCTTAACTTGCGGAGGTCCTGGGTTCGATCCCCGGCAGGGTCAATTTGGGAATTTATAATTTCTGAATTTTCCCTGGTCTGGCCTGGTGGGAGGCTTCGGCCGTGGCTAGTTACCACCCTACCGGCAAAGACGTGCCGCTAAGCGATTTAGCGTTCCGGTACGATGCCGTGTAGAAACCGAAGGGGTATGGGTTGAATATAACTGCCATGCCCCTAACAGGTTAGCCCGCTACCATCTTAGACTGCATCATCACTTACCATCAGGTGAGATCGTAGTCAAGGGCTAGCTTGTAGTGGATTAAAAAAAAAAACACTATCTACTAAGCCTGGTTTTTTATTGTCTCGCATGAAGTGAGAAAAGTAGAGTATACACCACCGGGATAAAACTGTTTTTTTCTTGGGCGCTTGAATCCCTCACTGCACTCAGGACTCAATCTTAATTCCCTCGCTTTGCTCGGGAATTAACTTATAACACCCTCGCTGCGCTCGGGAGTTACATTTGGAGTCCTTCGTTACGTTCAGGATTCAATGTAGCGCCCGTGACATAAAACAGTGCTTTATCCCCTTGGTGTATAATCTACTATTAAATCCTTTCAGCACAACAACTCACAGAACTCCAATTTGTACAAAAATATCAATGTAATTTGTGTGCCTACCCTTTATTGGTGCGGTCAGTAAGCGGCACGTAAACATTATGCGGTCGATACGTCACCGTAAGATTGTAAAATCCGTTAGATTATAATCTAACGGTTTCTATCCCGCGAGATTATAAACTGTCGAAAGATTGTAAACCGTTCAATGTTCTGTGTATTAATTTATGAAATATTTATTGTTTTTAAGTTTTCTTGTCTCTTTCTTGTACAGTTCGCGCGCGAGTTGAATGCAGAGTTATATATATAGGTTAGGTTAGGGTTTGACATGAATATACAGGTAGTGCCCGGCCACAGGCCGGGCACTTAGGTTCTATCGGGTTAATATACCTAATATATTACAATTTACCGAAAAATAAGGCGTTAAATTGTAAGCAGTATGTTACGGTTCACAATCTGTCGACAGTTTATAATCTGTCGAGATAAAAAACGTTATATTATAATCTAACGGTTTTTACAATCTTACGGTGACAGATACATAGATCTATGCGCATCCCGTAAGAAGAGACACGAGCATTGCATATTGAGCGTAGTTGGTATTAGGCAGTATAATAAAAGTATATTTTTGTTTTTATAAGTACCATAGTGGATAGCTTGGGTTTTATTTGAATAATTATCATTATAGTAGGCTTAGATATGTATAATAATTGAGGTAAGTAGTGATGCAGCCTAAGGTGGAGCGCGCTTGCCTAGAAGATGCCTATTCACTCTTCATTTAAAGGTACCTATATTAAAAGAGGAGGGGAAAACGAAAACTCGTGTGCAAGATGGAATAAGTAAACTTTCCACATGTCTTTCCATTATAAAAACCACAAAATTGCTTTTCATTTCATAGTACCCTCGTATAAAGCAGTATTATTTTAAAATGGCAGTTTTATATGACGTACCATGACGTCCCTAAAAAAAGGCTTATAATTCTGAAATAAGAGGAGTTAATAAGTTTTTTAATGAAAATTATTTACTCTGATACTGAACTGAACTGAAATTTTTTTTTCGAAAAAAATAGCGACATCATATGCATCCTGCTGTTGAGAAACTTCAAAAATCCTAATTTTACGTATCATATTTTAATAATCACCAACCAAAGTCGCCACCGCCTCCCTAGCTAATAAGTGGTTCAACTTGTGTGAACATTTTAACATAATATACATAACATGAATACAGCTTCTCTGTGGCATAGGCTTTCTTTGATGAAGCGTATAATTGTTGGTTTAGTTGCTTTCTTGATTAATATATTTTTGTTTGAAGGCGGGAAAATTATTAGTTTTAAAAATTAGTAGTTACTTTAAAGCAACTTCGAAAGAAAGTCACTATGTGAGCGGCGCAAAGTTGAGTGCCAGCTGTCATCTTACTAATATTATAAATGCGAAAGTTTGGATGGATGTATGGATGTTTGTTTGTAGCCCGCCAACCCGCATTGGAGCAGCGTGGTGGGTCTAAGCTCTAATTCCCTCTCTCCTATGAGAGTGGAGGCCTGTGCCCAGCAGTGGGACGTTAATAGGCTGTAGTGGTGGTGGTGGTGGATGGATGTTTGATACTCAATCACGCCCCAACGGCTGAACGGCCTGAGGCTGACGAACGAACTGAGCCGTTCAGCCTGGATATAGGATAGATTATGGATGGATAGATTATAGTCTGGAATAGCACATAGGCTACTTTTTATTCCGGAAAATTAAAGAGTTCCCGTGGGAACCTAAAAAAACTCAATCCACGCGGACGTAGTCGCGGGATCAGCTAGTAATATAATAATATAACCTAAGTCATAATCATATATTTTCTTTCTAAATTATTAACCTTCAACCTAATATGACCTCTAACTAATAACCTAATAAACCTCTATATGAAATTTAATCGAAATCGGTTGAAAAGGAGGATCGTTAAAGTGTAGTAGACAGACAGACAGACACTTTCGCATTTATAATATTAGTATGGATACTTTCGCTGTGCTATGAGTAATATTACAATTTGTCACACAGGTGTTTATCAGCGTAATTCGCCCAATAACGGAGACCTTCGCGACAGAGAGTAGACTCGAAGCCGTGAGGATGGAGTACCGCACCCGGCACTCAATAGACGGCAGCATTATCCAGTGCGAGCATCGCATCTCCCTCATCACTGGGTACATGATCCATGAAGTTAATGGCGTAAACGCTATGAATTTCATGCATCGGGACGACGTGCGATGGGTCGTCGTTGCTTTAAGGGAAAGTAAGTGACATCTTAGGCGACTATCCCACTGTTGAAGGTCTAGACAACTGAGTTCATTGTAAGCTATGCGAAACCGCGGTTCCGTGATTATATCTTGAACTAGATGCGTCATCTAATTTATGGTACATACGGATTTACGTATGGGAAATTCCGTGGATAATCTTGATTTTTCGGGATAAAAGTAGCCTATTTCCTTCACCGGGATGTCTCTTCTCTTCGGGAAACTATCTCTGTATCAAATTAGGTCAATATTGGCTAAAAACATAGGCTACTTTTTATCACGGAAAATTGAAAACTTTTATTTTTTTAAACCTAAATCCATCCAAAAAATTCCTTACGTTGAGTACGAAAATACGAAAAATAAAGAGCAAAACTGTAAAACAAATCTCAGACCTTAATATTATAAAGTCTTTGCGAACGGTGCCTACACTATTAATAATTGTTGTAATCTGTGTTATTCTATGTATAATATATCATTGGTTGTTATTAAGACAACGTCGTGCCTTGGGTCTTATTCTATATAGCTTCAATATTCAATACCTATCCCCTAGCTGCACTACCTGCCTGTAATCTGAGCAAAAACTTTCTTATTGCATTTAGCGAATTCCGAACGCTATTTGTTTGGTACGAGTATATTAGCTTTCCAAACAATTTTCATATTACGTTTGTTTACTGCGAATCAAATACGAAGCAATGCACTTCGTATTGCTTTGTAAACGTACACCTACTTCCAGACCTGCGAATGCTTACCTAAGGGTGCGTACACATCTGGCGAATGCGCTGGATGAGCTACGCGCGCTGTTACTCTACCTGTTGGTGCGCCTCATACACAAGGCTCGCATAATGTGCGCGTGAAGATCGCGCGCGTGTATTTCAACTTGATCCCTTTATATCCTTGTGTTATAAAGTTGATTTTTGACTGTGAGCAAGCAGCGCGCGGTTCACGTACGGCGTAGGAGCAGCGCGCGAACATAATAATATCGCACTGCGTATTAATCCACATGTGCAGCATGCGAGTCTTTCGCAAATAGGCACATTGGCGGCACATTCGCCAGATGTGTACTCACCCTAATAACTTAAGTACGTAGCATTGTCAGCAAAGCGAAAGTATATAAGTAGTTCCTGGTATTTTTTCTTGATCTGATAAACTTTCTGTTAGAATTTTAATTACTATTAGAACTACTAGTTTTATTTTAATATGTACTTGTTGCATACATGCTATTTCTGACTTCTGAGACTATAATAATTATGATGGAAGTAATGAGTACCTACTAGGTGTACCTGGGTACAGAACACCTTATAGACACTAATTATATTCTTGGACTTTATAGACTTACTAGCTGATTCCCGCGACTTCGTCCGCGTGGAATGAGCTTTTCGTAAGAAACGTTTTCGTTCGACCGTTTTTTCTCCGTCTTACATTGCAAATCCGACATAAAATAATATTGCGGCTATAAATTAAAATGTAAGCTATCATATCTTTCAAGTTAGATCAAACTGCACACGGTGTGCAAATTTAATTTAAAATCGGTTAAGTAGTTTAGGAGTCCATCGCGGACAAACAACGTGACACGTGATTTATATATATTTAGATTTAACATTTAGTTATATGATTAACATCACAATAATCGGCCCTTGCCCGACATTCTGTCAGCCAAAGTTGAATTTTTTGTGGTAGGTAACTGACTAACTGCAATTTTAGAGTTTATTTATTTTATTCCTATCATATACGTGAGAAAAGAGACCATAACTTATCAAGTATTTATTGCGAGAAACGAGAAGACAGCTGACACAATCACGTTAACCCCTCTATTCAGTAACTCAGTGGCTATAAAAAAATTAAAACCACGGATATATTATTAGTCATATTTATCCATTGAAAGTTTTCTATAAAATAAAAATAACATTTTCATAGCAAACCTTCAATGGTTAAAAAATATATGGCTTTCATTTTTAGGGTTCCGTACCTCAAAAGAAATAAACGGAACCCTTATAGGATTACTTTGGTGTCCGTCTGTCTGTCTATGGAGGTATCAAGCTGAAATTTATATTAAATACTCAAGTTTACTGTCCCTTGGAGAAAAAATCAAACTTCTAAGCCAACGCAATCACAAGATACAGCCGTTTATGCTGCAAATTTTCGACACTCGCAAGGGAATCAAAACCTACAGGGTACTTCCCGTGCACTCAGAAACTTCAAATTTAATACGAAGCAACGTCTTATAGCCCAGATAAAGGAAAAAATTGCGAAAAGCAATGTATGCTTTTCGCAATTTTTTTTAGTTACATCATATTATTGTAACTTAACTGCCTCGTTGGTCTAGCGGTTAGCATAGTCGACTGCGGATCACGAGGTCCTGGGTTCGATTCCCGGTCGGGCATAAAAATTGTTAGGTATTGGGTTTTTCAATTGAGAAATTCTCAGTGCCAGCCCGGAGTTGGAAGTTGGCGGTGTTTCACCCCCGTGCCTCGGAGAGCACGTTAAGCCGTCGGTCCCGGTTATTATCACTATAACATGATAATAGTCGTTAAAGCCGCCGCAACAACGTCCAACCCGCAATGGAGCAGCGTGGTGGGTCTAAGCTCTAATTCCCTCACTCCAACGAGAGTGGAGGCCTGTGCCCAGCAGTGGGACGTTAATAGGCTGTAGTGGTGGACATCATATTATAATAAAAATAATGTTAAACTTACTAATGTTACGGATTTCATTTAACCATAAAAATACCATAACTTTAACTTAAATACCTACCTACAGGTTTGTACGGAACCCTCGGTGCGCGAGTCCGACTCGCACTTTACCGGTTTTTTGATAGGCACAGAGTTAGAGACAAAAGACACGGGATTATGTAAATTGTGCTGGTATAAATAAAAGCCACAAAATAAACTAAGTAGAAGAAGACACGTCATTATCTTAACCTCTTACCCTCACTTACGTCTATAATGTTATTACCCTACCTACATCACAATTCCAACGTAACTTAAGTATACTTAACATACTTAGCTAGGGCAATTGCAGCGGGATTCTACGTGCGTAATTTCACCCGACGAGTCTATTCAATGAGATACGTTGAAGCGGAACTCCGTGCGCAATTTTCCGTTCGATTTGTCCGTGCCCTAATATGAAAATAGGTATTTGTTATACAACGCACTTGTAGATAGATACCTATTTCCTTACTAATGCGAAAATAGTTAAGTATTTATATGAATACAAGTGTTGCATGATGAAAATTATACGCGATACCCAAACTTCAGCATTGAGAGGTAATGCCATCAACAGGAAACTTTGAGAATAGTTAATGAAGAAATATATTGCCCTCGCGCTGCTCCTCGAATAGAATCCCGTAACACCCGTTAAGGACAACTGCTGCTTGGACCGATTATACCTATGAAAAACAATCGAATTCTTACTTTCGTATTCTTCTATTTCCTCCTCCGAAACAGAACCGATTTTAATTTTTATTTCAAGAATAATTTAGGAATAATTTAAAAAAAAGTAAAGAAGTACTCAGGCTATATCAGTATGTTTTTTGTTTTATTATATTTGTCAAATTTGATTGCGGGATGTCGGATGATTGATGATTGTCGGATGCCGCGAAAACTAAGGCATTTTTGTTAATTTAAGTATTAAAAAAAGCAAAACATAGGGACATGGCACGAACACATGGATTTTATGATGCAAACATATTTTTAACCGACTTCCAAAAAAGGAGGAGGTTCTCAATTCGGCGCGTATGTTTTTTTTTTATGTATGTCTGTGTCATATCTCTGTGGTTTCTAAACCGATTTGAAATTTTTATTTTTACTGGTTAGAGGAAGCTCGCGTGATGGTCCCATAAAAAATTCTGACTCCAAATCCTCAATCCTGATGCTGTAGGTACCGTACTACATGAAATACTCAAAACTAGGGAGTTAGGAAATTTTGATGGTGAATTTATATAGTACGTATCAAGTCACGTTTATACCATACAACTCTGAGTCCCAACTCCTCAACCCTGATGCTGTAAGGTACAGAACTCCTTAAAAATAGCGGTTTAGGATTTTTTCATGATGAATTCATATTGTAGGTGTCAAGCAACGACTTCATACTTAAACCCAAGTCCCAACTCCTCAACCCTGATGCTGCAGGGTACTGCACTCCTAAGCCGTGGGGATTTAGAGTACACTAAAAAGTTAAAAATAAAAATTCTTTCCAAAAAACTGACTTCCAAAGCCACTGTAAAGTAAAAAATAATTTTGATTTCTACACACTATGTTGAACTCGGGCGAGTACAACAAAGATAGGCATAGTTGACGCATCAGGCTCGCCCGACTTCAAAATAGTGTGTAGAAATCAAAATTATTCTTTACTTTACAGTGGCTTTGGAAGTCGGTTTTTTGGAAAGAATTTTTATCTCTATTGTAATTATCCACGGAGATAAACGGAGAAAACAGATAAACACGATTGTATGGGGAAATCGCCGTTGCATCAACTTAGTGTCTTAGTGATAGTGCCGAGATTTTAAATTCATCATCAAGCTGCACTTGTAATACTGTTGTAATACTTTAAGCTGTTTTCGCATTTTGTTAAAGTTGTTAATGCGTTGTAGTTAAGGTGCCCTATTACCATGCATGTCAATTGCCATGTCCGAATCTGAAAGACTGAATTGTAAATCTAAAGCAATTGTAGTTTTGTGGACTATAATTATATTTAAAAAAAGAAATACTTTTGCGAGTGAGCAGAGATGTATAAACTTCATTATAAAATATTTTATTATATTCTAAATTGAAATTTTGCACAGAGGTTCCCACCTTTGTGCAAAATTTCAATTTTCCAGGTCCAAGGATTTGGGCTTGGGGGTTGATCAGTCAGTCAGTGAGTGAGTGATTCAGGTATACATTTCTTTTAAAGTATATTAACATGGAGAAGTTGCTTGAAAGAAGGCTAAACATGTAAATTTCAGTTATGTACCTAACCTAACATGAAAATACTTATACTTTTCCAGTATCGGAATTGGCAACAATGTTATCAAAAGTAAGTCTGTATATATTATAATTACTTATTATTAACAGTAGTCGGTACTTTAGAATATCAAAAAATCACTATTTTCATCGTTATATTTGCGTGTAGCCCATTCATCTCGTATCACTGTCATGTAGTTTCATTACATTCACATACATTTAGAAAATAATCGCACTGAGTTTGAACAATACCATAATCGCAATTTGATGGATTATTTTTTGTAGATGAATAATAATAAATATAAATTTTTAATTAACGAACGATTGTTAGAAGTCGTTTATTCTAAAACTGTACATGCCTCCCTAAACTTTCGCGTCATTTTACACTAGTTGGCCAAAAAAAATGTTAGTTTAATTTTTTTTTATAGGTAGGCCAATAATCATAAGAAACTAACAAGTAGATGTATGTGCAAGAAGAAATAAGGAAACTTTAATGGCCTGGCTCAACAGGAATTGAAACTCGTATTATTTCAATGCAGATTATATGAAAAAACCTTTTTTTATTTGTTTTTATTAGACCTTTTTTTATTTTTTATTTTTATTTTTTTTATTAGTAACAATACAAAAAGTTAGTTATACGTACGCACAAGTTACTTAAGATACGCTCATTTCATATTTGCTTGTTTACAGTCAGGCTATCGTCCGTGCAAATTGTTATTGCTTTGATAAAATCACATTTCACATTTCCCTAACAAGTATATCCGCAAATAGAATAATAAGATAACATTATGTTATGATTTAACTTGACTTTCTTCAGACATGTGCAAATCATTAATTTATGATAATTATACTCTATACCAATATTATAATTGAGAAAGTTTGGATGGATGGATGGATGGATAGTTTGCTTGTTACTCAATCACGCCGGAACGGCTGAACTCATCTGGATGAAATTTGGCACAGTCGTTAATGCCCGCAAACCGGCATTGGAGCAGCGTGGTGGGTCTAAGCTCAATTCCCTCTTTCTTACGAGTATGAAAGTGGAGAGCTGTGCCTAGCAGTGGGCTATATGTCCAACGATAAATAATATATATTATTGGGGTTGTACCAATACAAGCATCGTATAATTGAACAGGGCGCAATTGCATGTAACCTCACTCAAAAGTATTATCTAAACATCGAAATTGGATGTATTCATTGATTATAATATTAAGATTAAAAATTAAAATCAAGTGAGGTACATTAAAACTGCCTCGTTGATCTAGCGGTATATATATACGGATATTGCTCAACTCCAGACTGGCACTGAGAATTTCTTAACTGAAAAACCCGATACCTACGTAACAATTTTTATGCCCGACCGGGAATCAAACCCAGGACCTCGTGATCCGCAGCCGACTATGACAACGAGGCAGGCAACGAGTCTATAGTGGTTATCGAGTTATATTTACAGAATTCTAACTATTATTGAGCCACTATTATCAATATTCAAAGTGAAGCCGTACAGCAGACAAAAATCAAAATGAAAAGTCGTGGACTCTGTATCGATAACCGGCTAGGCTCTCTCCAATTAAAATTTTCACAAAATATTTAGTCCGTCTTTCACTAGTTAAATTTTTTGACGCTCTCACTATTTGTTAAGTTTATTTCGGGTTCGACATAACAAGTACACGTATAGAAAATTTAACATAAATATTTTAAAGGCAATTTTTAATGGTGCAAATGTGCCTTGTAGGTGGGAGAAATCGTCCAATTAGATTTTGCTCTAAGTAAGTATAATAAGAACGCAATAATAGGTGCTACGAGATCGTCGCGTGTCCTCGTCTCCGACGCGTGGCGTAGGGGGCTACGGGTCTTACTACGTGAAATTATTTCTACCACGGAATAGCTTTATTTATTTTTTCTATAATTGCTACAGTTGCTCGGGGGGCAATAGGGATGATGACAACTCAATCAAATCAGCAACTCTTTATCAAACTTAAAAACGCACTTCTAGTATGGGAGTTGTATGAAATTCACAATAGTGACGTCATCAAATTTCAACGCACTTTTTTTCTTTAATCTGTATTTTAAAATGGTTATCAAACTTAAAACTAACCGAGGGTGTGGTTTTTAGGTCTTTTGGAAGACCCTCTATTTAATAATCAGTAAGAAATAATTTATTTTTGATATAGGCGTCATCCTATTGTCTAAGAAATCCTAACCACTTGACAGCTTCAACGTATTACTCGAACTGTTTGGGTCATGCTTTTTGACATGCATGCATGCAGGCAACTCCTTTAACAAGTCAAATTATCCGTTTGAGAAACGATTACGATTACCTTACAAAATCGCTTGGCTGATTGGTTAGTATTCTTTTGGTAAAACCTATTGTCACAACTATTAAGAATACCACAATCTCAGCTCATCACAAAAATTTGATATTTAGTTTAGTTAGGAAGACAATGGGGCTGATTCTGTATAACACAATCTCTAAACTAAACTAAAAACGCAGCTTTAAATCTAGTTCTGTCCCTTTCCGTATGAAGAATTATGAAAGGGTTGGCAATATTTGTAATACTCTAATTTTAGTTTAGTTTAGCGATTGTGCACTACAGAATCAGCCCCAGTAATGTCATTTAAAGAACCGCAGTACTCACCACTGCGCAAGGATCGTAGTTTAGCCACATTAATATACTAGCTTTTTCTCGCGGTTTCACTCACGTTAGATTCGATTTTCATACTAATTTCAAAGCCCTGTTTTACTGCCTTAGGGGTTGAATTTTCTTTTCAAAAGGCCTACTTATAATGGCTATAAAGCAACGGCAGGTTTGTATTATTTAAAACTAATAAGTAATAAAATTAATGCCGATTTCAAAAACTTTTTACCTTCATGCAATTTCACACTCTTTAGGGTGGATTTTTGTAAAACTGCTCACACAGGTTATTATTATTTAAATCTAATAACCTAAATTCCGATTTTCAAGTCTCTAACTTTACAAACTTACTACCCCCATTTCACCCTCTTTGGGGTGAATTTTCGTAATATTGATTATAGGTACAGGTTAATAATCTGTTTTAGTTTAGAACCTTAGTTTAAAACTAATAACCTAAATCCCAATTTTCAAGTCTCTAACTTCAAAAACTGAAAACCCTCACGTAACCTTCCGACCCCTATTTCACCCCTATTGGGGTAGATTTTCGTAAAATTGCTTATATAGGTTTTTCTTATTTATAACTATTAACTTAATTGCCAATTTTCATGTCTCTAACTTCAAACACAAAGGACTTTCATACAAACTTCCAACCCCCATTTCAACCCCTTAGGGGTGAATTTTCTCAAAACCGTTTCTTAGTTGATGTCTACATCATAGAAGGATCCTATCTTCCAAATTTCAAGTCTGTATGCTTTATAGGTTTTGAGATAGTCAGTCAATGAGTGGTATTTCGCTTTTATATATATATATATAGACTAGATGACACCGCCGACTTCGCCCGCGTGGATTGAGGTTTTTTTCCCGGAGGAACTCTTTAATTTTCCGAGATATAAATTAGCCTATGCGTTATTCCAGACTAATCTATCTCTGTGCCAAATTTCATCCACATCCGTTCAGCCGTTCTGGCGTGATAGACTAACAAACATCCATCAAAACTTTCGCATTTATAATATAAGTATAGAGTAGATAATACCCGAGACTCAGTCATAGTCATAGTCATTTATTTATTTTTTATTTATTAAATATAGGTACACTGTAGGTACACTTATTTTCGTCTAAAAATTACTTAGGTACTTAAAAAGCATGATGGTGATAATGGGTAACGGTATCTTAAAACTAAAGCTTCGAGGGTTCCAAACGCGCCCTGGTCTGAGAAGAGCCCACAACAAACTCAGCCGGGTTTTTTTTTTTTATTATTATCACCATCTCAAATTTTCAAATTCTCAAATTTCAAATTTGTCAAATTTTCTACCCATACCAACTAAAATAACGCTAGCACAGTCTCTTCTTTTGCCAATTCTCGATTATGCTGATTCTTGCCATCTCAATCTAAATGAGGAGTTGCTTAATAAACTTGAGCGCATTCAAAATCTTTGTATACGGTTTATATTTGGACTCAGAAAATATGACCATATTTCTGAATTTCGCGAAAAACTCAAGTGGCTCCCGATCCGCCTTCGCAGGGATACTCACATTCTTTCTCTTTTATACTGTGTTCTATTCAATCCCACTACTCCTTTTTATCTCAAAGAGCGGTTTGAGTTTCTGAGTGACACTCATGGTCGCTCTCTTCGCTCTAATGATAACCTAATTTTAAAAATCCCTTCCCATAATACCTCTTTTTCGTCGAAATCCTTTTCCGTTGAAGCTGCTAGGCTATGGAACTCCTTACCGTTGCATATCAGGCGTGCGCAATCTCTTGCAGCTTTTAAAAAGCTCATCAAAGCGCACTTCCTTCCTCCATGATTTACTTTGCGTCTTCTGGCTTTTATTTTATTTTACTCCCTTTTTGGCATAACATTTAGTATATGTATATAGATATTTATTTATATTAGTATATGTTTGATTGTATATAGGTATTGATTTTATTTTGTATTATATAATTATATATATATTATTATTATTAGTATTATATTAGTATAAATTATTACATTATTATTATTTCCTCCTAAATTTACGTACACCCTCGACTCACTAGGCTTAATTCCTGAGCGTGGTTGCCTGGAAGAGATCGCTTCAAAGCGATAAGGCCGCCATTTGTACCGATTTTCTTTAATTATTTTTATTGTTATTATTTAATGTATTTTTTTTTTGGTGTACAATAAAGAATATTTCATTCATTCATTCATTCATCTCACAAATATTCTTACTAAGTAACTATCAGAGACATTAGAGCAAATTATTGCCAGGCTTCCTGTCGTTTAAGTAGTCCTTTACATTGTAATAAGATTTTTCAATGAGTTTACGACTTATTCAGAGACATCTTCAACATGTCTTCTGGGAGCTTATTGTAGAAGCGGACACTGTTTCCAACAAATGAATTGCTAGTTTTACTAAGCCTAGAAACAGGCATTACAAGTTTATTTTTATGTCTAGTATTGACATTATGACAATCACTTTTCTTCTTGAATTTATCAGTGTGCTTATGCACGTGTACTAAATTTTCAAATATATATTGGTTGTGCACTGTCCTAATATACTTTGATTGCGTTTTTGATTCCTGCGAGAACTCTTTAATTTTCTTGGATATAAAGGTTTTCTGGCCCATCTATTTAACCAATTCTGACTAAATTTGGTGCACAGATAGATTGCATCCCAGGGAAGGACATAAGCTTTTTATCCCGATATAACCAAAAGGTTCCCATGTCAAGAGCATCATCTGGTAGTTTTGATAAGCTATATCGCTAAAGTTGGAAATTATTAACTCGCAACAGGTTTCCAGAGTAAGGATGTTTTTACAACGTTGAGCTGATTCAAACGAAAGCTAGGGCTTAATAATACCTACCTTTTTAATGAAATTCGATTGAATAAGCCCCTTGCATTCGTCTCCAATTCATTTTCCAGTAATTTTATTCTAGAAATGTATTGATGGTACAAATACATCCAGTGATGTTATTAAGCTATTGCCTATTACTCGTTGAGCCGCCACTGCTTTGCTTGAGCGAAATTTCTGAAAATCAGTTTGGGGGGGGCGTACTTTTCATAAATCACTGGTAGATATGAGATAGAGAATATGCGTGCACAGGTCGATAAACAAATCTGTGACCGTAATAAAGTTTCCTACAAATAAAATGTATCCAGATAAATGGAATATTTATAAAAAGAAATGTGTCGTCTATTAGGAAAACTTTGTAATATTTAATTTTATTTATTTATTTGCTTTGATTGAAGATTTATAGCTGTTATATACTACCTACCCTTATAATATGTCGGATTGGTTGAAATGATCTATGGTAAATATACAATACGATTACTTATTTATGGGAAATTTTGTCGTAGCTCGTGTTCAGGGCACAGTTAGACTACAACAGCTAAACAACAACAACAACAATAAACTTCCAGGGGCCATATTGCCAACGCTAGGCGCTTGAGCTCTCAAAATCAAAACACAAATCGATACTTATGCAATATAATATATTACTCAAAATGATTATTTGATGTACGTACCTTGACGTTCCTAAAATAAGAATTATAATTCTAAAACACGAAAGCCAACAATGATGAAACAATATGGCTTTAATTTAATTCCCTCTATACGATTATTTGCGGCTTAAAATATTGTCGCTTATTTTTTTAGAGAAACTTAGCTCTCTGACGCCTCGCTCTCACTCTGTTCATTTCCGCCTTCAGTGTATGTGAATCATCGTCTCATGGGTGAGTCCTGCTACCGGCTTATGACGAAGAACGGCAAGTTCATTCACATGCGAACAACAGGCGTCCTAGAAGTGGACCCCATCTCCATGGAAGCCACCAGCTTCGTATGCACCAACACTGTGGTGCCAGAGGATGAGGGCTCAGAACTTATAAAGCTAATGAAGAAAAAGTTCTCCCTCAAGATTCACAATGAAAAACCAATGAAGGACCACACTGAAACGCAGGTAAGTGCATATAGCTTTGTGTTAAGATTTCCCCTTCATATAAACCTTCGAGTGGGATAAAATTGTATGCTACTCGACATATGTAGTCTTGTTTTTTTAATTCCATTGAAAGTTAGTCCTTGACTGCGACCTCGCCTGATGGTAAGTGATGTTAGGGGCATGGCAGTGATATTAACCCATACCCCTAGTCGGTTTCTACACGGCATCGTACCGGAACGCTTAATCGCTTGGCGGTACGTCTTTGCTGGTATGGCCAGAACAGGGAAAATTCAGAAATTATAAATTCTCAAATTGACACTGCCTGGGATCGAACCCGGGACGGCACGTTAAGCCAAAAGCGCTCAACACTGCGCCATGGAGGTGGTAAAATGTATTTATTTTTATTCCCACGGAAACTCCCGGTTAAAAAGTAAAATACGTCCTTCCTCGGGATACAATCTATCCGTGTACCAAATTTCATCAAAATCGCTTGAGAAGATGGGCCGTGAAAGCGTAGCAGACAGACAGACAGACACACTTTCGCATTTATAATATTAAATATGGATTATAAGTTCTGTCCTTAGACTCAATATTTATAATTATTAGAAGAATATTAATAAACTATGTGCATGTTAGTCTTAAGAAAATAAATCATGTATGTAAATAATAATAACAGCAATTTTATTTTATTTATTTATATATTTTAAGGGTCCAAATCTATGACTATTTATAAAAAAACATCATTATGGTAACTATATGCGCTTTGAAGGATGCAAAAATCGATAGGTAGGTATCAAATTGGCTCCGCCCACATACCCCTCCCCGCCCCTGTATTTCTTAGAATATACTCTGATGCACCTCTGAACTTTCATGACCTAGATTCCTAGGCTTTAGGAATATGAGCCTTATAATTTCATCGTTACGTACAGTTTTCAATCGACGTACATGGATGTAACAAGTCCTTTTTCAGCGGCTTTGAATTATGTATTCTAATTTCTGCTATTAAAGTCTCTTTTTGCCTGTATGTATCCTATCCTAGGTATTTGACGGTACGAATAATATGAACGCACTTGCAATCCACATCTAGACATTAATCATTGCGATCTTGGCCCTGGGGCAGAAAGGTGCTAAAGAACCTGTTTTTGGTGAGTGGCAATTTTTAAATATCCAGTTTAAACTACATTAAAGAAAATTAAAACTGATTATAGTTCGTCAAACTAATCTGATTCGGAGTCCAGTAAGTATATATTGAAAATAAACACAACAAAAACTTATCAGGCATAAAAATTATTTCCAATTTTGGCTTCCGGGTCCGGTAAAGTTTGACGGACTGTACTACTATTTTTGTGAAATAGTTTTGTGCTCATTTAAACTCTTCTAAAGAACTTTATTTGTATTTGTAATCCTTATAAAATAGAAACATTTAAATTATGTGGGTACTAAAATAGATATTAGTAGTTAAATCTATGGGTACTAAGTATTAATATTAATGTGAATATCGAATGAATGAATGAATGAACGAATGATGTATATGTCACCGTAAATTGTAAATTTTATTTTATTTCTTTGGGTTCACAAACAACGACACAGTAGGTAGGTATTACATGTATAACAATAATAACTGTGGCGTCAACCACGTAAACCACAAATTATAAAGATACATTTCTAAGTGGACTTAGTGTTAAATAATTATAATATACCTAGGTATGTTTAAATAAGCTAATTAATTAGTTAGGTTATAGAAAGAAAAATAATGACGTAAAATATATTAGTTAGGTTAGGAAAAAAAAACAAAGACAAAATGGAAATTTTCAGTTAGGTAAGTAAAAATAATTCATAGTGATTCTTTTAAATGTTCCATAACCAACCTCTTAAAGGCGCCAGTACGCGTTGAAAAGATATCGATATTATTAAAAGTTTCATTATATGATTGCGTCATTCTTTAAAACGGAGACCGCTTACCCGCATTAGTACGACATTTTGTAGTGGCAAAGAGTTGATGTATACGATTACTTCGTATGTGTGTTCGAAAAGGTACTCTATAACAAAGTTTTCTGGTTAAATCAATACAGTGGTATTTATTATGACATAAGTCATACAATAACATTGCTTCTAGTTGTTTACGTCTCGACTTTAAGTCAAGTATGTTATATTTTTTAAGAAGTTGGTTATATGGGAGGTAACTTCGATTACATTTATAATGAATCCTGCGCATAATTTTTTTTTGTACAGTTTCAAGGCTCTTATTATATTTATCATAGTATGGGTTCCATATAAAAACGGCATATTCTAATTGAGAACGTACTAAAAAAATGGTAAATGGTCGAAAGATTGTGAACCATTCAATGTTCTAAGTGTAAATTTTTGAAATATTCATTGTATTTACGTTTTCTTGTCTCTTTCTTGTATAGGTTAGGTCAGAGTTCGACATTATAATATAATCGGGTAGTGCGGCCGGCCACTTAGGTTTTAACGGATTAATGTATCTTACAGATTACAATCAACAGAAAAATAATGCGTTAAATTGTAATCTTTCGACAGTTTACATTCTCGCTAGTTAGATTATAATCTAACGGTTTTTACAATTTTACGGCGACATATTAGTTATTGTAGTAAAAATTATCAATAAACTAGCTGATGCCCGCGACTTCGTCGGCGTGGTTTTTTGTGTGGGAAAATATGTTTTTCTTTTATTTTATTTTTTCGTCAATTTTCTAATGTTTTTAATAGTTATTCTCCTATTTGGGACTGTGACAAATACAACAAATCTTAATCCATGAAAATCAGTCCAGCCGTTCTAGATTTAGTTATAAGTGTTCGAAAAGACCCGACTTTGTTTTATATATTAAGACTAGCTGATGCTCGCTACTTCGTCCGCGTCGATTTAGGTTTTTATGGTTCCCACGGGAACTCTTCAATTTTCTTTTTTTTTGGGATATAAAGTAATATATATATGTATGTTATTTAAATGTTCACGAAACCCATGAACATTTTGAATGGGAAAATCGAGGGTTTTTTTTTTTAATTGATTTTTCGTCAATTTTCCAATGTTTTTAATAGTTATTCTTCTATTGGGGACGGAGACAAATACAACAAATCAAAAACCATGAAAATCGGTCCAGCCGTTCTAGAATTCTTTAGTGTTCGAAAAAACGCGACTTTGTTTTAAATATTAAGACTAGCGGTCGCCCGCGACTTTGTCCGCGTACAATTTCTGATTTCCTATGAGATTATAAAATTTTCCCGCTGCAAAAATTCTATCTAAAGAGGCTTTATAATATAGCTTATGCAGGTTTTTATTATTTAAAACTTATAACCGAAATGCTGAATTTTCATGTCTCTTTCTACAAAAACATAGGGCTTTCATACAAATTTTCAACCCCCATTTCCCCCTCTTTGGAGTAGATTTTCGGAAAATTGCTTACACAGGTTATTTTTATTTAAAACTAATAACCTTAATCCCGATTTTCAGGACTCTAACTTCAATAACTTAGAACCTTCATGCCACCTTCCAACCCCCATTTAACCCTCTTTGGGGTAGATTTTCGTAAAACTGCTAATACTGAAATTTATTATTTTGAACTATTAACATAAATGCCAATTTTCATGTCTTTAACTTCAATAACAAAGGACTTTCATACAAACTTCCAAACCCCATTTCAACCCCTTAGGGGTGAATGTTCTCAAAACCGTTTCTTAGCTGACGTCTACACTATAGAAGGAATCTACCTTCCAAATTTCAAGTCTGTATGTTTTGTAGTTCCTGAGATATCGTGATGGATAAGTGACTTTTCGCTTTTATATATACGAGTATAGAATATTATATAAAATTAAGATTTATATTAATATATTATAAAAAAAGCCTGCAGAGTGACATAATATCACTCTCAGCTATACCCATAAAACACGTTGCTCTGTTGCGGCGTGATTGAAGGACAAACCAACAAACAAACACGCTTTTTCAATTACAATATTAGTGTGTAGATGTTGCTGGCCTTTTGATTAATTGTTTTACACGAATCGCCTGGGAACTTTTTGATCTTTCGATATGAAACGTAGCCTATTCCTCTATCCTGGGATGAAAGTCTCTGTACTTTGTCAGTCAAAATTGGTTGAGCAGACAGTTAGACAGACACTATTGAATTTATAATATTTGTATGGACCAGGAGATGCCCGCGTCATGATCTACTTCGATTTATTACGTTCGATATTCCGGCATAATATTATATTAAGGTAGCTTGAGGATGAGTAGCTTGGTTGCGACATCGCGTATCAGTCGATTGCGATTGTTAAGCAACGTTGATCCAAGTCGGTAACTGGATGGGTGACTGAATTTGGAAGTCCGAATTCGACCTTTTCCTTTCCTCCGTGCCTTCGAGAGCACGTTATCCGTCGGTCCCGTTTATTATCGCTAACATATGATAATAATTGTTACAAAATCCCAAGGGTGCTAAATGCTGAAGTGTGAGTAAAATATGCAAGGCGTCTTACTTTTTAAGAACTTTAAAGAATATAATAAGTATATCGTCTGTGACTTACTGTACCTACCTATAGCCACTATTTACCTAATTATCTATCTATTTAGGCATTGTAAATGACGAAAAATTAATTACCTGCAAAAATAACTTTGTAATATCATTTCGGTAATATTTATACAGGGTCCAAAGAAAAAAGTGAGATTCTTCGTACCTAGACCTATCGGAAAATGCCCCATGTATGCGATTATTGGTAGGTTTCGAGTTATAATTATTCTATTCAGTTTTATCTTAAGATTTCTGGAGGAGTGAGTGTTAATTTTCTTTTTATTTAATGGTTCTTTCGGAGCAGTTTTTGTGAACATGCTTGCTATGAAGTGTACTACTTTGCATAAAATATTTACTTACCATCTTTACACTAACACAAGTAGGAAAATTTTTGGTCGTAAGTGAAAAGTTCACGTTTCTTTTTAGTTCTCGTTTTTTTTTAGTTTTTCTTTATTTTAACACTAATTGTGTTTAAAATTTGAAACTAGTGTGTCTACCTACTAGAAACAGTGGCGTGCGCCGTTCAGTTCATAGAGTCATAAAAGCACCGCTTACCCAGTTGAAAATACGTCAATGTTCATTTTTCACCAAAACAGTAAACAGGTATTCTGATCAACTAACACCTACACCACATTCAAACCCTGTGCACGCCACTGACTAGAAACACCTTAGATCGGTGAGTGACGAGTGAGTGTGTCAGTGAAAAAATTAATCAACTTTGACTGGCAATCGTGCTTAAACTACAGGTTCAAATTTAATATAGACTATACGTATTTATGTTATGCCCTCTTGGTCACAGAAAATTCGAGCTTTTAGCTTTGCCCGTATCGAAGTTACAGGGGGTCGAAAATGTCCGGAATGGCTTCGAGAAAAGGAAAGGCTGTGCTTTTTAACCGACTTCAAAAAAAGGAGGAGGTTCTCAATTCGTCGGAATCTTTTTTTATTTTATTTTTATTTTTTATGTATGTTCCCCGATTACTCGAAGACGCCTGGACCGATTTTGAAAATTCTTCTTTTGTTTGAAAGGGTATACTTTCCAGGTAGTCCCATGGTCAATACTTCAAAGGGGGTCCCATATAAATTTGGTGAAGATCTGATGAAGATCTTCGAAGACAGATGTTCCCCGATTACTCGAAGACGCCTGGACCAATTTGGAAAATTCTGTTTTTTTTTAAAGGGTATACTTTCCAGGTAGTCCCATGGTCATTAGGTCTGATGATGGAATCCTGGGGAAATCAAAGGAACTTAAATTTTATAAGGACACGAACCCAGATAGTTATTAGGTACAGGTCTGTCTACCTTTCGAGAACCTATTTTTTTTTTAAATATTTACAGCACTAAAAAGCAAACAATAAAATTGGATATATTTACATATTATTATTTCTACCCACTATGTTGAAGTCGGGCGAGCCTTGTGTCAACTTTGCTTATCCTTGTTATACCCGCCCGACTTCAACATAGTGGGTAGAAATAATAATAATATGTAAATATATCCAATTATTTTTTTCTTTTTAGTTTTTGAAGGCGGTTTTTTTTTAAATTTAAAAATAATTTTATCTTTGTTTGATTTTGCTCGACTTGACGGGGGCACTACCGTGCCCCCAGATATTATTTCATAATTTCAAGTTCATTTTTCAAAGTCTTTTTTTATGACTTTTCTATCCATCCGAATTTTCACATTCATAAAATTAGTATAGGTAGATCATTCTAAAAAAATTCTACATCAATGAGGTAGATTATTTCATAATTTTGAGTTAATTATTTTTTCTGAAGTCGATTTTGTTTTAATATGCGTTCATAATTTTTGGATATTTCTGTACTGTAAGTAGTTACAAGTTTTGTTGTAAATATTTAAAGATGTCGTTGTAAGCGTTTATAGAAATGCTATATTTACTGTTTACGTATATTGCTATATTGCGGCCCGATTGAAGGATAAATCAACAAGCAAACACACTTTCTCATTTCTAATTCAATCTCTGCTGCATTTTAGTGCGAAAACACACTACGGGCTGGACAGGACAAAACGTTACACGACCGTTCGCATCGGAGGGTAACGACGTTTTCCTGACGCGCTAGTGTATACTTATATGCTGATCTATATAAAGTGAATAACGCAGACATTTTGGCCATAGTGTGTTTTCACTTTTCATGCTTAATCATGGCATGCTCAGCGTACCAGCTGTTCGTACGTCGCCATTTACAACTGAAATTTCTTTTGCTAGTGACTACGAGAATCGCGAAAACTTATCTAAGTGCTCAGAAGTTTTTACTACAATGACTTTTCTTTTTCTCATTGCAGCGGAACGAAAATCAGTCAATATC
The DNA here is from genome assembly GCA_923060345.2 of Erebia aethiops. NCBI lineage: Eukaryota > Metazoa > Arthropoda > Insecta > Lepidoptera > Nymphalidae > Erebia > Erebia aethiops. Next base: position 18,785,227 of record OV281079.1, on the reverse strand, counting down.
AGTGGAGGACCCTCGACAGCTTGAACAAGTAATTTATCACCTCGTCACGGACCTACCCTCGCCACGACCAGATGAATACGCCCCTAAAAGCAAGGCTTCCCATCCAGATCTCTCGATTATACCCCCAAAAAGAGAGCAGATTAAAATAGCAATAGAGAAAAGCTATAGCGTGCTTAAAACTTTACGACATTCCGATTCAAAACCAGAAAAAATGTCTCAAGAACAACCACCGCCTGGGTCGGGCCGAAACTCGCCCAATAAGTACTCGACTACATCAGAGAATTCTGAAACTGATCCTGGACAAATAGTTCAACCATACGAGACAGCTGTTAATGGAGAAACACAAACTTTTGAACCCCCTTCGACACATGTAGATGAATACACATGGGCTGACACACCTTCTACGTCAAGTTACAACCCACGCTCAGATCCAGGTGTGTATGGGCATTCTTCCCGCGAGCATAACATTGATTTTGCACAATCAGACGATGGTAGTGCCAGTTACAACTGTTTGCCCACACCAGCCTCTCAGACCGATAACAATAAAAATAGCGCGGACGCCAGGACCGCAGCCGAACCATTTGACATTCAAATCCTAGAAGCTTCGACGTCGACGGATGGAATTAACAACTTCTCATGCACACAGAGAAGTGTGCACACGTCGAACACACCTGACTTCGAGAAATCACAATCGATGGACAGCATGACACCGGAAGTACTGCTGCAGCGTGAGTCTTCTTCTAATATATTAGGTGGAATCACAATATGTTGCAGCTGGTTTTTCTGACATTCTTAAAATTGCCTCGGAGAGCACGAATAGCAGTCAGTCCTCACAGACTTTCCTGCCGCAGTAGTGGGGATGTGGTCTTATTGTGCGAGGTTCTGGATTCGATTACTGAAATTTATCTTTAAATTTGGAAACTTTTAATTTCTGGAGTGTCTCTGGTCTGATCTGCTGGGAGGCTTCGGCCTTGACCCTAGTTCTTAAGGGCAAAGACGTACCGTCAAGCGATTTACCGTTCCGATACAACACTGATTAGGGAGTTTACCAAACTACCGTACCCCTAACAGGTTGGCTCACTACCATCTTTGACTGCATCGCCATTAACCATCACGTGTGCGCGCAGTCAAGGGCTAGTGTGTAATGGAATAAAATAAACATAAAAATTCTTTCCAAAAAACCGAGTTCCAAAGCCACTGTGAAGTAAAAAATAATTTTGATTTCTACACACTATGTTGAAGTCGGGCGAGCCTGATGCGTCAACTATACCTATTTTTGATATACTCGTCCGACTTCAACATAGTGTGTAGAAATCAAAATTATTTTTTACTTTACAGTGGCTTTGAAAGTCGGTTTTTTGGAAAGAATTTTTATTTTTAACTTTTTAGTGTACTCTAAATCCTCACGGCTTAGGAGTGTAGTACCTACAGCATCAGAATTGAGGAGTTAAGACTTGGTTTTAAGTATGAAGTCGTTGCTTGACACCTACAATCTGAATTCACCATTAAAAATCCTACATCATTATGTTTAAGAAGTTCTGTACCCTGCAGCATCAGGGTTGAGGAGTTGGGAGTTGTATTATATACACGTGACTTGATACCTACTATATGAATTCACCATCAAAATTTCCTAACTCCCTAGTTTTGAGGATTTCATGTAGTACGGTACACCTACAGCGTCAGGATTGAGGATTTGGAGTCAGAATTCGGGAACTGGCGAGCTTCCTATAACCAGTGAAAAAAAAAAATTTCAAATCGGTTTAGAAACCACGGAGATATGTGCATATCTATACATTTATATTTTTAAAAAAAAGATACGCGCCGAATTGAGAATCTCCTCCTTTTTTGGAAGTCGGTTAAAAATAGTCTTTACATAACTAATCTAGTGGCTTCTTTTCCATCGAAATTTCGATGGAGCCGGTCTTATTTCTTATCTACATTAATCTCCATAAGGGTTCAACGGAGGGTGAATTGCCTATACAATAACGTTGTAACAAAATCATTTATAATTCGAGAATATTTCCACCATACTAAAGATTATTTGGATTCAAATAATATTTACCTAGGTCCCTGGACTTATATTATTTTTTCAAAATACTTTCCTAGAATGAAATGTAAGTGAATTGCATTTAGCATATTTTCACGACAAGAATGACATGTTTTCCTCTTATTTGTTTCATATAAGAACCAACGATATCCTATGTACTAATTGATCAATTACGTAGCCTATATTGTTACAAAATAACAACACGAAGTGAACAACACAACAAGTTTTCATTCAATCTTTTTTGGTATTTACGGAACAAGACTAAATGTATAAAAAATTCTAAGCACTCATATTGCTATCGCGCATGCACGCGATCATGTGTCATCAGCCAAATAGACATAGAAATATACCGGCAGATTTTTGTTCGCATCTTGAATAGAAGTTGTAAGCCTCGATCGCCGGCTTCTTAAACTCCATGCAAAAAATCTTACGAGGTCCAAGTGTTTGGGCATGGCGTTTACAAGTCAGTAAGTGTGTGAGTCAGGACTTTTTTATGTGTGAAATGTTAATGTTTGTTATATTTTATTTTACAGCTCCGGACGTAGAATTCCATGCATGCGGGGCGGAGCAGGCGCCACCAAACCTAGACGGTACCTATACCTACTTACCTTTTGTCTTTCAACTTCCATTTATTAAATAATATTGCAATTCACGTGTGCTCGTGGCTAATGATGTGGTCTTAATATTGCGAGGTCCCAGGTTCGATTCCTGGCAGGGTCCATTTGGAAACTTTTAATTTCTGGAGTTTTTCTGCTCTGATATGCTGGGAGGCTTCGGCCGTAGCCCTAGTTATTATCCCAAGGACAAAGACGTACCGCCAAGCGACTTATCAACCGATTAGGGGGTTTTCCAAAATGCCGTACCCCTAACAGGCTGGCTCACTACCATCTTCGGCTGCATCGCTACTTACCATCACGTGTGAGCGCTGTAAACGGCTAGTTTTTAATGGAATAAAAAATAGTCTTTACATAACACATCTAGTGCCTTCTTTTCCGACGTTTTCATTCATCTGTTTTGGCATTTACGGAACAAGACTAAATGTATAAAAAAATCTGAGCACTCATATTGCTATCGCGCATGCACGCGATCATGTGTCATCAGCCAAATAGACATAGAAATATACCGGCAGATTTTTGTTCGCATCTTGAATAGAAGTTGTAAGCCTCGATCGCCGGCTTCTTATAACCTCTCTGCAAAAAAATCTTACCAGGTCCAAGTGTTTGGGCATGGCGTTTACAAGTCAGTAAGTGTGTGAGTCAGGACTTTTTTATGTGTGAAATGTTAATGTTTGTTATACTATTTTATTTTACAGCTCCGGACGTAGAATTCAATGCATGCGGGGCGGAGCAGGCGCCACCAAATCTAGACGGTACCTATACCTACTTACCTTTTGTCTTTTAACTTCCATTTATTAAAAGTTATTGCAATTCACGTGTGCTCGTGGCTCATGATGTGGTCTTAATGTTGCGAGGTCCCAGGTTCGATTCCTGGCAGGGTCAATTTGGAAACTTTTAATTTCTGGAGTTTCTCTGGTCTGACCTGTTGGGAGGCTTCGGCCGTAGCCCTAGTTATTATCCTAAGGGCAAAGACGTACCGCCAAGCGACTTATCAAGCGATTAGGGGGTTTTCCAAACTGCCGTACCCCTAACAGGTTGGCTCACTACCATCTTCGACTGCATCGCCACTTACCATCATGTGTGAGCGCTGTAAAGGGCTAGTATTTAATGGAATAAAAAATAGTCTTTACATAACAAATCTAGTGGCTTCTTTTCCATCGTTTTCATTCATCTTTTTTCATATTTACGAAACAAGACTATATGTATAATAAAATCTGAGTGCTCATATTGCTATCGCGATCATGTGTCATCAGCCAAATAGACATAGAAATATACCGGCAGATTTTTGTTCGCATCTTGAATAGAAGTGGTAAGCCTCGATCGCCGGCCTCTTAACCTCTATGCAAAAAATCTTAGTAGGTCCAAGTGTTTGCGAAGGGCGTTTACAAGTCAGTAAGTGAGTGAGTTAGGACTTTTTATGTATGATATGTTAATGTTTGTAATGTTTTATTTTACAGCTGCGGACGAAGAATTCCTGAATTGCGAGGCAGAGCAGGAGTTATTCATTCTGGACGGTACCTATACCTAATTACCTTTTGTCTTTTAACTTCCATTCATTAAATATTGCAATTCACGTGTGGTCTTGGCTCATGATGTGGTCTTTATGTTGCGAAGTCCCGGGTTCGATTCCTCGCAGGGTCAATTTGGAAACTTTTAATTTCTGGAGTTTCTCTGGTCTGACCTGTTGGGAGGCTTCGGCCGTAGCCCTAGTTATTATCCTAAGGACAAAGACGTACCGCCAAGCGACTTATCAAGCGATTAGGGGGTTTTCCAAAATGCCGTACCCCTAACAGGTTGGCTCACTACCATCTTTGACTGCATCGCCACTTACCATCACGTGTGAGCGCTGCAAACGGCTAGTTTTTAATGGAATATAAAATAGTCTTTACATAACACATCTAGTGGCTTCTTTTCCAACGTTTTCATTCATCTGTTTTGGTATTTACGGAACAAGACTAAATGTATAAAAAAATCTGAGCACTCATATTGCTATCGCGCATGCACGCGGTCATGTGTCATCAGCCAAATAGACATAGAAATATACCAGCAGATTTTTGTTCGCATCTTGAATAGAAGTTGTAAGCCTCGATCGCCGGTTTCTTTACCTCTATGCAAAAAATCTTACCAGGTCCAAGTGTTTGGGCATGGCGTTTACAAGTCAGTAAGTGTGTGAGTCAGGACTTTTTTATGTGTGAAATGTTAATGTTTGTTATATTATTTTATTTTACAGCTCCGGACGTAGAATTCAATGCATGCGGGGCGGAGCAGGCGCCACCAAATCTAGACGGTACCTATACCTACTTACCTTTTGTCTTTTAACTTCCATTTATTAAAAGTTATTGCAATTCACGTGTGCTCGTGGCTCATGATGTGGTCTTAATGTTGCGAGGTCCCAGGTTCGATTCCTGGCAGGGTCAATTTGGAAACTTTTAATTTCTGGAGTTTTTCTGGTCTGATCTGCTGGGAGGCTTCGGCCGTAGCCCTAGTTATTATCCTAAGGGCAAAGACGTACCGCCAAGCGACTTATCAAGCGATTAGGGGGTTTTCCAAACTGCCGTACCCCTAACAGGTTGGCTCACTACCATCTTCGACTGCATCGCCACTTACCATCATGTGTGAGCGCTGTAAAGGGCTAGTATTTAATGGAATAAAAAATAGTCTTTACATAACAAATCTAGTGGCTTCTTTTCCATCGTTTTCATTCATCTTTTTTCGTATTTACGAAACAAGACTATATGTATAATAAAATCTGAGTGCTCATATTGCTATCGCGATCATGTGTCATCAGCCAAATAGACATAGAAATATACCGGCAGATTTTTGTTCGCATCTTGAATAGAAGTGGTAAGCCTCGATCGCCGGCCTCTTAACCTCTATGCAAAAAATCTTACTAGGTCCAAGTGTTTGCGAAGGGCGTTTACAAGTCAGTAAGTGAGTGAGTTAGGACTTTTTATGTATGATATGTTAATGTTTGTAATGTTTTATTTTACAGCTGCGGACGAAGAATTCCTGAATTGCGAGGCAGAGCAGGAGTTATTCATTCTGGACGGTACCTATACCTAATTACCTTTTGTCTTTTAACTTCCATTCATTAAATATTGCAATTCACGTGTGGTCTTGGCTCATGATGTGGTCTTTATGTTGCGAGGTCCCGGGTTCGATTCCTCGCAGGGTCAATTTGGAAACTTTTAATTTCTGGAGTTTCTCTGGTCTGACCTGTTGGGAGGCTTTGGCCGTAGCCCTAGTTATTATCCTAAGGGCAAAGACGTACCGCAAAGCGACTTATCAAGCGATTAGGGGGTTTTCCAAAATGCCGTACCCCTAACAGGTTGGCTCACTACCATCTTTGACTGCATCGCCACTTACCATCACGTGTGAGCGCTGTAAACGGCTAGTTTTTAATGGAATATAAAATAGTCTTTACATAACACATCTAGTGGCTTCTTTTCCAACGTTTTCATTCATCTGTTTTGGTATTTACGGAACAAGACTAAATGTATAAAAAAATCTGAGCACTCATATTGCTATCGCGCATGCACGCGATCATGTGTCATCAGCCAAATAGACATAGAAATATACCGGCAGATTTTTGTTCGCATCTTGAATAGAAGTTGTAAGCCTCGATCGCCGGTTTCTTTACCTCTATGCAAAAAATCTTACCAGGTCCAAGTGTTTGGGCATGGCGTTTACAAGTCAGTAAGTGTATGAGTCAGGACTTTTTTATGTGTGAAATGTTAAGGTTTGTTATATTATTTTATTTTACAGCTCCGGACGTAGAATTCAATGCATGCGGGGCGGAGCAGGCGCCACCAAATCTAGACGGTACCTATACCTACTTACCTTTTGTCTTTTAACTTCCATTTATTAAAAGTTATTGCAATTCACGTGTGCTCGTGGCTCATGATGTGGTCTTAATGTTGCGAGGTCCCAGGTTCGATTCCTGGCAGGGTCAATTTGGAAACTTTTAATTTCTGGAGATTCTCTGGTCTGATCTGCTGGGAGGCTTCGGCCGTAGCCCTAGTTATTATCCTAAGGGCAAAGACGTACCCCAAAGCGACTTATCAAGCGATTAGGGGGTTTTCCAAACTGCCGTACCCCTAACAGGTTGGCTCACTACCATCTTCGAGTGCATCGCCACTTACCATCACGTGTGAGCGCTGTAAACGGCTAGTTTTTAATGGAATATAAAATAGTCTTTACATAACACATCTAGTGGCTTCTTTTCCAACGTTTTCATTCATCTGTTTTGGTATTTACGGAACAAGACTAAATGTATAAAAAAATCTGAGCACTCATATTGCCATCGCGCATGCACTGTGTCAACAGCCAAATAGACATAGAAATATACCGGCAGATTTTTGTTCGCATCTTGAATAGAAGTTGTAAGCCTCGATCGCCGGTTTCTTTACCTCTATGCAAAAAATCTTACCAGGTCCAAGTGTTTGGGCATGGCGTTGACAAGTCAGTAAGTGTGTGAGTCAGGACTTTTTTATGTGTGAAATGTTAATGTTTGTTATATTATTTTATTTTACAGCTCCGGACGTAGAATTCAATGCATGCGGGGCGGAGCAGGCGCCACCAAATCTAGGCGGTACCTATACCTACTTACCTTTTGTCTTTTAACTTCCATTTATTAAAAGTTATTGCAATTCACGTGTGCTCGTGGCTCATGATGTGGTCTTAATGTTGCGAGGTCCCAGGTTCGATTCCTGGCAGGGTCAATTTGGAAACTTTTAATTTCTGGAGTTTTTGTGGTCTGATCTGCTGGGAGGCTTCGGCCGTAGCCCTAGTTATTATCCTAAGGGCAAAGACGTACCCCAAAGCGACTTATCAAGCGATTAGGGGGTTTTCCAAACTGCCGTACCCCTAACAGGTAGGCTCACTACCATCTTCGAGTGCATCGCCACTTACCATCACGTGTGAGCGCTGTAAACGGCTAGTTTTTAATGGAATATAAAATAGTCTTTACATAACACATCTTGTGGCTTCTTTTCCAACGTTTTCATTCATCTGTTTTGGTATTTACGGAACAAGACTAAATGTATAAAAAAATCTGAGCACTCATATTGCCATCGCGCATGCACGCGATCATGTGTCAACAGCCAAATAGACATAGAAATATACCGGCAGATTTTTGTTCGCATTTTGAATAGAAGTTGTAAGCCTCGATCGCCGGTTTCTTTACCTCTATGCAAAAAATCTTACCAGGTCCAAGTGTTTGGGCATGGCGTTTACAAGTCAGTAAGTGTGTGAGTCAGGACTTTTTTATGTGTGAAATGTTAAGGTTTGTTATATTATTTTATTTTACAGCTCCGGACGTAGAATTCAATGCATGCGCGGCGGAGCAGGCGCCACCAAATCTAGACGGTACCTATACCTACTTACCTTTTGTCTTTTAACTTCCATTTATTAAAAGTTATTGCAATTCACGTGTGCTCGTGGCTCATGATGTGGTCTTAATGTTGCGAGGTCCCAGGTTCGATTCCTGGCAGGGTCAATTTGGAAACTTTTAATTTCTGGAGTTTTTCTGGTCTGATCTGCTGGGAGGCTTCAGCCGTAGCCCTAGTTATTATCCTAAGGGCAAAGACGTACCCCAAAGCGACTTATCAAGCGATTAGGGCGTTTTCCAAACTGCCGTAGCCCTAACAGGTTGGCTGACTACCATCTTCGACTGCATCGCCACTTACCATCACGTGTGAGTGCTGTAAACGGCTAGTTTTTAATGGAATATAAAATAGTCTTTACATAACACATCTAGTGGCTTCTTTTCCATCGTTTTCATTCATCTTTTTGCGTATTTACGGAACAAGACTAAATGTATAAAAAAATCTGAGCGCTCATATTGCTATCGCGCTTGCACGCGATCATGTGTCATCAGCCAAATAGACATAGAAATATACCGGCAGATTTTTGTTCGCATCTTGAATAGAAGTGGTAAGCCTCGGTCGCCGGCCTCTTAACCTCTATGCAAAAAAATCTTACTAGGTCCAAGTGTTTGGGAAGGGCGTTTACAAGTCAGTAAGTGAGTGAGTCAGGACTTTTTTATGTATGATATGTTAATGTTTGTAATATTTTATTTCACAGCTGCGGACGAAGAATTCCTGAATTGCGAGGCAGAGCAGGAGTTATTCATTCTGGACGGTACCTATACCTACTTACCTCTTTTCTTTGAACTTCATTTATTTACAGTTATTGCAATTCACGTGTGCTCGTGGCTCATGGTGTGATCTTAATGCTGCGAGGTCCCGGGTTCAATTCCTGACAGAGTCAATTTGAAAACTTCTAATTTCTGGAGTTTTTCTAGTCTGATTTGCTGGGAAGCTTCGGCCGTGGCCCTAGTTACTATGATAAGGAAAAAGACGTACCGCCAAGTGATTTTCCGTTCCGATACGAAACCGACTATGGGGTTTACCAAACTACCATCATCGATTGCATCGCCACTTATCATCACTTGTGAGCGCAATCAAGGGCTATTTTTTAATGCAATAAAAAATAGCCATTACATAACACATCTAGTGGCTTCTTTTCCATCGTTTTCATTCATGTTTTTTGGTATTTACGGAACAAGACTAAATGTATAAAAAATTCTGAACGCTCATATTGCTATCGCGCTTGCACGCGATCATGTGTCATCAGCCAAATAGACATAGAAATATACCGGCAGATTTTTGTTCGCATCTTGAATAGAAGTTGTAAGCCTCGATCGCCGGCCTCTTAACCTCTATGCAAAAAAATCTTACTAGGTCCAAGCGTTTGGGAAGGGCGTTTACAAGTTAGTAAGTGAGTAAGTCAGGACTTTTTTATGTATGAAATGTTAATGTTTGTAATATTTTATTTTACAGCTGCGGACGAAGAATTCCTGAATTGCGAGGCAGAGCAGGCTTTATTCATTCTAGACGGTACCTATACCTACTTACCTCTTGTCTTTGAACTTCATTTATTTACAGTTATTGCAATTCACGTGTGCTCGTGGCTCATGGTGTGATCTTAATGTTGCGAGGTCCCGGGTTCGATTCCTGGCAGAGTCAATTTGAAAACTTTTAATTTCTGGAGTTTTTCTGGTCTGATTTGCTGGGAAGCTTCGGCCGTGGCCCCAGACACTATGATAAGGACAAAGACGTACCGCCAAGCCATTTTCCGTTCCGATACGAAACCGATTATGGGGTTTACCAAACTGCCGTACCGTTAACAGGTTGGTTCACTACCATCTTCGATTGCATCGCCACTTATCATCACTTGTGAGCGCAATCAAGGACTATTTTTTAATGGAATAAAAAAATAGCCATTACATAACTAATATAGTGGCTTTCATTTCCATTGCTTTCATTCATAATTTTTGGTATTTACGGAACAAGACTAAATGTATAAAAAATCTGAGCGCTCATATTGCTATCGCGCTTGCACGCGAGTCAAACTATCCCGAACTCACTGATTTTTAAAAAATAAAATATTTATTTGCAATTTAAATATTAATTATAATTTTCTTATTTACTAGTTATCTCTAGGAGTATGTAGTGAACCAGAAGTGCCGTCTGGTCTTGGCGGACGGTCGTTTTATACTGATCTAATAACCATTGTTTTTATGTGCTGGTTGCTGCCTGGATACTTCATTCTTCGAAGTCCACGGAGTAATCGAGAACTCTATGTTTTGACTGTCTTTAATAGTTTCCTTGGATACCGAGTGTTGATTGTTGTTAATGTCTCCATTGTTAGGAAGCACTTGACTCGCGATCATGTGTCATCAGTCAAATAGACATAGAAATATACCGGCAGATTTTTGTTCGCATCTTGAATAGAAGTTGTAAGCCTCGATCGCCGGCCTCTTAACCTCTATGCAAAAATTCTTATTAGGTCCAAGTGTTTGGGAAGGGCGTTTACAAGTCAGGACTTTTTTATGTATTAATTTTTTTTTTGTGTTAATGTATGTTTTATTTTATTTTACTGCTGCGGACGAAGAATTCCTGAATTGCGAGGCAGAGCAGGAGTTATTCATTCTGGACGGTACCTATACCTACTTACCTCTTGTCTTTGAACTTCATTTATTTACAGTTATTGCAATTCACGTGTGCTCGTGGCTCATGGTGTGATCTTAATGTTGTGAGGTCCCGGGTTCGATTCCTGGCAGGGTCAATTTGAAAACTTTTAATTTCTGGAGTTTTTCTGGTCTGATTTACTGGGAAGCTTCGGCCGTGGGCCTAGTTACTATGATAAGGACAAAGACGTACCGCTAAGCCATTTACCGTTTCGATACGAAACCGATTATTGGGTTTACCAAACTGCCGTATCCCTAACAGGTTGGCTCACTACCATCTTCGACTGCATCGCCAATTATCATCACGTGTGACCGCAGTCAAGGGCTATTTTTAATGGAATAAAAAATAGTCTTTGAATAATTTAGTGGCTTCTTTTCCATTGTTTTCATTCATAATTTTTGGTGTTTACGGAACAAGACTAAATGTATAAAACATTCTGAACGCTCATATTGCTATCGCGCTTGCACGTGATCATGACGTGTCATCAGCCAAATAGACATAGAAATATACCGGCAGATTTTTGTTCGCACACTGAGTAGAAGTTGCAAGCCTCGATCGCCGGCGTCGTAACCTGCAAAAAATCTTACTAGGTTAACCGTCCAAGTGTTTGGGCAGGGCATATATACAAGTCAGTAAGTGAGTGAGTCAGGACTTTTTTATGTATGAAATGTTAATGTTTGTTATATTTTCTTTTACAGCTCCGGACGAAGTATGCCTGGTATGCGGGGCGGAGCAGGCGTCACCAATTTTAGACGGTACCTATACCTACTTACCTTTTGTCTTTTAACTTCCATTTATTAACAGTTATTGCAATTCACGTGTGCGCGTGGCTCATGATGTGGTCTTATTGTGCGAGGTCCCGGGTTCGATTCCTGTCAGGGTCAATTTGGAAACTTTTGATTTCTGGAGTTTCTCTAGTCTTATCCGCTGGGATGCTTCGGCCGTGGCCCTAGTTACTATCCTTAGGGCACAGATGTATCGCCAAGCGATTTACCGTTCCGATACGAAACCGATTAGGGGTTTACCAAACTACCGTACCCCTGACAGGTTGGTTCACTACCATTTTCGATTGCATCGCCACTTACCATCACTTGTAAGCACAGTCAAGGGCTATAGTTTGAAATTGAATGAACTAGTGGTTCGCCCCGAACTGAGACCTCGCGGTATCCATATGATAGTTTTAACTGTATATGGTAATAGTTAACTTTTAACATTAGACGCAAAAGAGCTAAAGAGTATTTAGTAAAGAGAGATGATTGAATTTTTGGGTAGGTAGGGGAGAAGTGGCATGAAGGAGCCAAGTTTTGAAAGAGCCACTTACATTATTTTGGTAATTTATGAACGAATTTGGTTGGTAATTTTATTTTTAAGTGGCAGTACTGATTTCCCGTCACCCACAAACATTTGACAGACCGCCGAAACCAACAGACACCGACATATCGAGTTAAAGTTTTTTGTACTTAAAAGTAATTTTTTTGGTTCATTTAAATTGTTTTTTGGTATTTTATTGTAAACAAATTTAGGTAAATGGATTGCAGATTGAGTTTGTGCATATATTTGGCCTTGCAACTGCGTAAAAACTGAGCCGCAAAAGGTTTGATATTGATGTTATTTTAAAGGTTATATTTTTTTAAAGAATAAGTTATGAAAGAGCCAGGTGAATGGGTCATGAAAGAGCTTAAGACTTTGAAGCTCAAAGTGAGCAATCTTTTTTTCTTCTTTCTTCATTGTTCATAAAGATATAACGATGTTGTTTTTGATTGAAGATATTATTTGTTATTTCGTTTAATTATCAAAATTGTTATTAATAAAAAATTCGAATAAATAAAATAAGAGTTTAAGTTAAGAATAAAGCGATTGTTATAATTACGTAAAATAGCTGATAGAATTAAAAAGTAGTTTTTAAAAAGGATTTGTTAGAATTGTCTTTTATAATAGTGTAATTATTATTATTTTGCATTTATTTCACAATAACACTTTATAATACAGACAGTCTCTTTCATAACGTTTAGTACCTAGCTCTTTCAATACCGAAATGTTATGAAAGAGCCAAAAGACACATTTTTGTAAAATGAGTATTTCGTTGATTATTTCAAAGTGTTTAGGATTTTTTCGTATGCAATTACCTAATTTAATATATGATTAATAACTGAAGATAAAAAAAATCACAATTTTTTTCATTAAAAGTATATTATTTCATTAAGACATGCTTGAAAAAATTCAAAAGAAGTTTATTCGGTGGCTGTATAGAAAGCATTATGGATATTCAGTGGGTTATCCTACCATATTCCCACGCTTATTCCTTCTTGGAATGATAGGATATGATAGATTGGAAGTGAGGCGCAACATTGCTTTACTCTTATACGTGGTCAATGTGATCCAAGGGAAAAAAAATCAGCTATTTTAAATTGTGTAGGTCTGCACGTACCGAACGACTACGCAAATTCGCGTCGTCGTAATTTTTTGCTTTGCCGTACTGCAGAACAGAAATGGCTACTCAAGCACGACTGGCTCGTGCACTACGCTTGCTCAATAATCTGATCTGGACATTTTTCACACCCCACCGCTCCAACTCATTAAACAAATAAAACCTTTTTTAGAGTGGAAATAATTTAGCTGTAAATTTCTATGGTCATGTTAGTGTAAAATCTGTAAAAATTTAGTAAGTAAACATTTTTTTTTCTGTAAAGATTTAGTTAAGTAATTTCCTATATATAATAATATATAGGAAATTACTTAACTAAATTATATTATATATTATTACTATTATGTTTAATTGTAATTGTTGTTGTAGTTTTAGGTAGCCAGGGGAGACGAATTGGGCAACTGTAAAGTCTTCCCTGGCATGTTTTTTTATAATAATAAAGAATTATTTTACTCCGTTTAGTAAACTCTTCATGCCACTTCTCCCCTACTCCTACTCAATTGTACTCCTACTCCTATGGGCATGTCTAGATGCGCGCTCATTTTTACGTTCATAGACATCAGTACTATCATTAGACTGTTTTTTAATTCCACGTATGATGGTGCTAAAAAGGTTGCTAATGTTTGTAACGTGCTAACTATTATTTGTAAGCACAAACAAATAAACAAAACGAATAACTTCATCGTTGTGAAGTTCTGTTAAAAATACTGAAGCTCATTAAAAATTAAATAATTTCGTTTCCTTATTATAATTATCTAATTTTAGTATTATTTTTTTCCAAGCAAGTAGGAGGAAAATTTATTCATTTAAAACAAAATTACAAGATATAATAAAAACTTATAGACTAAACGTTAATCTAAAATCCTTATATATTTTAGTATTTGTTGTTCAAGTACAGGATATAATTCAAATAATTGATCAAGTTTCAGGCTCAGCCTTTCAAAAAAATTGAGAATTCTTAGGTCAACTTTGGACGTTAGAAAATCTCCACTTTGAAAGCCCCCCATTTTGTAAATTTAAAGGGAAAAGTTAAAAAAAAAATTTTTTTGGACACCATTCTTAACTCTCTTTAAAATGGTATACCACAACCCTATGTAATGCTATAAAAAATATTTTACTTCGCATTCGATTGTATGAGAGCCCCACTGAAATAAAAAAAAATATGACTATTTAAGCCATATTCTTCTGGAGGTCATCGGTTTACATATCATATTTAAATTTGTAATTACGTTCAGTAATTCAGAAAATATAAGGCTCTGACAGACGGACGGATGGATGGACGGACGGACGGACGGACGGACAAGTGCAAATTCACTCAAGTAGACTCGGAGACCTTCGCTTCGCTCGATTAAAAAATAGTCTTTACATAAGTAATCTAGTGTCTTCTTTTCCATCGAAATTTCGATAGACCCGGTCTTATTTCTTATATACATTAATCTCCATAAGGGTTCAGCAGAGGGTGAATTGCAAACGTTATATCAAAATAATTTATAATTCGAGAATATATCCACCATTTTAGAGACCAGCTGAGTACCCTAGCATAACACCCACTAAGAGAAAGATCTTTCTATTGCTACACTCCAGCATACACTGAACTCCCATACATTAGTACCTTACCCGAAGTTATTATTATATAACCAACAAACAAACAGATTTTCACATTTATAATATTAGTATTTGGTCATACAGACATTTATGGGGACTCCTATTATAATTATCACATTGTGTTTACGTTAAAAATTATTGTACCTACTCAGACGTGAATATTAAACAAATTGCATGTTTAAACACTTAGCCTATGACAATCACAAATAATGTGGCTTTCTATAATGGTACCAGAATTTTCAAAATCGGTTCAGTAGATCCAGAGATTACCCCCTACAACGTCACAAACTTTACCTGTTTATAATATTTATAATATTAAGTATAAAGTATCCATCTAGATAGCTTTTAAAATCGATAGTTTAACTTACAATAGTAATTAATTATCCTTGAATCACACCACAATGAATCTATATGAGGTTTTGCGTAGCCTGGAGAGAGACATATGCTACTGTATTAAAGTCGATCCATGCCTCTGTGTCGAAATATCGAGAACCGCAAGGCAACCGCAAGGCATCATCAAGGTCTGCACTCATACATAGTTGAATTTCCATGGACACCTACAACGCGATTTCCTTCCCTTCCACCTTCTTCCTTTCTTATTTGAGGCGCTAGGATATGGAATGCCCTTTTGGCTTCCAATTTTCCTTCTACTTTTAATAATTCTCGATACCATCCAATGAAGAGTGAAAAGGAATTTTCTAGGCAAGCGCTGGCTGCATCACCACTTGCAAGCCTCGCAGCCAAGTTAGAGTTTAGATTATTAAAAAAAAATCTTTCCTACAAACCGGGCGAGCCTGATGCGTCAACTATGCCTATCATTGTTATACTCGCCCGACTTCAACATAGTGTGTAGAAATCAAAATTATTTTTTACTTTACAGTGGCTTTGGAAGTCGGTTTTTTGGAAAGAATTTTTATTTTTAACTTTTTAGTGTACCTACTCTAAATTCCCACGGTGCAGTGCAGTGCCATCAGAGTTGAGGAGTTAGGACTTGGTTTTAAGTATGAAGTCGTTGCTTGACACCTACAATCTGAATTCACTATTAAAAATCCTAAATCACTATGTTTAAGGAGTTCTGTACCCTGCAGCATCAGGGTTGAGGAGTTGGGACTTGGGTTTAAGTATGAAGTCGTTGCTTGACACCTACAATATGAATTCATCATAAAAAATCCTAAATCGCTATTTTTAAGGAGTTCTGTACCCTACAGCATCAGGGTTGAGGAGTTGGTTGATACATTTAGAGTTGTATTGTATACACGTGACTACTATATGAATTCACTGTCAAAATTTCCAAACTCCCTAGTTTTGAGGATTTCATGTAGTACGGTACACCTACAGCATAAGGATTGAGGATTTGGAGTCAGAATTTTTTATGGGACCACCTCGCGAGCTTTGTCTAACCAGTGAAAAAAAATTTTTCAAATCGGTTTAGTAACCACGGAGATATGCACCGACATACATTTAAAAAAAAAAAAAAAAGATACGCGCCGAATTGAGAACCTCCTCCTTTTTTGGAAGTCTGTTAAAAAAATAGAAATAATTGTCGTATTTATTGTGGTACATTATCTAGGCCCCTGGATTATATTGCCTAAACGCGTGAATGATGATAAACACCAGTTTATGCCGAATATATCATTAATAAAATTTATCAAGGCACAGTCGCACGTTAAGGTTAGCTATTGGACGTGTACGTACTCGTATGTTCATAATAAGCTATTAATATAGAAGATCATTTATCTGCCCTTAATCCGATCTCTGTTCCGAAAAGTTATATAATAAGACATTTTTTTAATTCCAGGGTCCAACAGAGTTGTCGAGCAGATGGATATGGTAAATATAGAAAACATTTTATTTATGATATATTAAAAACGATATTTCGCCCGCGACTTCGTCCGCGTACAATTTCTGATTTCCTATGAGATAATGAAATTTTCCCGGTACAAAAAGCCTATCTATAGAGGCAGGTTATTATAATTTAAAACAAATGATTTTAAAACTTCCAACCCCCCAAGGATGGATTTTCTCAATACTGTTTCTTAGCTCATGTCTACACTATAGAAGGAATCTACCTTCCTTTCAAGATTGTATTCTTTACAGTTCCTGAGATATAGTGATTAGTCAGTGAGTGAGTGAATGAGTGGTATTTCGCTTTTATATATTTAAACATATAGATAGATCAAATTAAATAAATAATATTTTAATAGAAACGCACTGCAGTCTTTTACTAAAAAACTCCGTTTTTGACGACTTCTGGCGCAATGTTGAGCGTGCGGAGGTCCCGGGTTCGATACCCCGCCAGGGTCAATTTAGAAAATTATAATTTCTGAATTTTCCCTGGTCTGACCTGGTGGGAGGCTTCGGCTGTGGCTAGTTACCACCCTACCAGAAAAGACGTGCCGCCAAACGATTTAGCGTTCCCGTACGATGCCGTGTAGAAACCGATTAGGGGTATAGCCATGCCCCTGAACATCTTAGACTGAATCATCACTTACCATCAAGTGAGATCGCAGTCAAGGGCTAACTGTAATGGCTAAAATACTAGGAAATACTTTCAATGAATAATCAAGAATTATCACTCTAGACATCGTCAGATTCTTATCCATTATAATAAAATGCCGAATAAAGGGTATTTTATACCAGTAAGTTCAAAAGTAATTCTCTTTTCTTCCCTCTCTCTTTTAATTCTAAAATAATTCCAAATAATAAAGATTTCTATTTCTATTGTACATGCAAACGGACCTTAGGGTGTTGAGTACCCTTTACCGGAGCTTGCATACCCAATATTTACTATTTACCTATTTCTTCAATTTAGTAATTTATAACTATATTATCATTTAATCATATCGAACCACTTATTATAAATTCAAAACAATGAGAATTAAAGAATTTGTACGGAATATTTAAAAATAATGCAGTCGTTGGCATAAATAGATTATATTAGAATAAAAAGCCCAGATTTAACGAACCAAAGAATCTAAAAGCTACTTAAATACAATAGTAGATTGTTCATCAAGGGACTAAAATGAGCCATTACATACGAGATGTTTAGCTTACCGAGCATAGCGAGGTATGCTATAGAATCGAGTAGAATGACTTTTGGTCCTGTGGTAAACACTCTACTTTTCACTTCGATTGCGAGAAAGTAAAATAAATAACTATTTTTAATTTCGAAATTTCATTAAATAAGATTAAAAATTTCATTGCCTTTCTGTTACATTTTCATATTAGGAGTAAGATCTTTGTTTTCACTTGATGATTAACAAATAAATAGTAACATCGAAATTTAAAATGGATTAAATTTAACATCCATAAAAATAAATGTAATATAATTACAACAAAAATTCTAGAGATTTCGCGGCAATGTGCAATACCAACTTTATTTTACTCCTTATTGTTAACAAGGAATTAAAAAAAAAAGTTCATTAAGCACCATAGACATTGAGCTGTATATAGGTGACGATGGGTAACATTAACACAGTGACGCATCCACCACCAACACCACTACAGCCTATTAACATCCCACTCGGCACAGGCACAGGCCTCCACTCTCATAGGAGAGAGGGAACAGCTTAGACCCACCACGCTGCTCCAATGCGGGTTGGCGGGCTTTAACGATTATTATCATGTTAGTGATAATAACTGGGACCGACTGCTTAACGTTAAAGAGTAGATAACACCACAAAGAGCTAGATTTGTACTTAGAAGATAATTCTTTAAAGTACGCCATGAACACATTTTCTGAAAAAGACTGCTTTTTCTTGTTGTTTTGCCATTCTATGAAATTTTGGTACGCTAATAGAGATTTTTCCTCAGAGTTTTCAGGTAGTAAACTTTCCATAACGTTAAGGGCTTCACATCTTATATCGGGCGTTGTACTACATACATAATTTTCTTCATAATTAGTATGTACTTGTAGACATTTTAATTACTAAATAACTGTAATTTCAACAGTGAAAACGAGTTGCGAAAATTTTTTCGCTTTTTCGCAATGGCGGGAAAAATTAATCAGTTTTCCTATGCGCGCGCATCTTACAATGGCGATCGGCCATGGACTAAAAGAATGAGGTTTCTTTTTTTGGCTTTTCGCTAATAGCGTTTTAGCCACGTACAAAATTTCAAGTTTTCTTTATTACAGAAAAAACAAAAGTTATATTTGAGTGAAAGTTTTATTTAATAAACACGTACAAGTTCAAATTATCTATTTTTAAATACGAAGTTGCATGAAATGAGCAAGCAATAGGTACAAGGTAATACCAAGTTTCATGGAAGTAACTTGAACCGCCTGTTTAACCTTCTTGGGGGTGGAAGTTTGAAAATTCTTTCCTAAGTACATCTCTAGTGTGCTCAAGGAGAACTCTCTCAAAATTTCAAATTTCTACATTCAACCGTTTAGGCTGTAGGTTGCCTGTTAGTCACTCAGATATAAGCCTTTTACAGTTAGTTATTGATAATGATAATGGAAGGAATTAGACATATTTTATTGGAATTGGAAGAAAAGAACGTTTCGAGGGAAGCGTAGACGAATGGAGCAAAGGGTTACTAGTTTGCGGTGTATTTGAATTTTTCCGTTGTTTTTTTTTCAATCGAAATTCATTCCTCTATCAATCTGATCTTAGTAATGACCTTTCCGAAACTTGGCTTTACCTTAATTTACCTTTCTAATACAGTTAGCACAGAGGTATGCTAGTAGCAACAGCGTAAGTGGATGGATACATCTTTTTCCTGAAATTCGGTGAATTCTTTTACCAATTTCAATCGAAATCCATTCCTCTATCAAGCTGATCTTAGTTATAAGTTATGAACTTTCCGAAACTTAGCTTTACCTTACTTTACCTTTCTAATACAGTTAGCACAGAGATATACTCGTAGCAACAGCGTAAGTGGATGGATACATCTTTTCCCTGGTTAAACATGTCTTCCCGAAAGTTTATAGGTAAGATGTCGAGTATTCATAACAATTCTCTTAAGACCTTTGCTGATTGCGTATAATTATAGCGTTGCGAATGACGATGTCATTTTTTTCTTGTATTTAAGCGTTTAAACTGTCGTGTGTGATATTCGTTTCAATCTCTAGCTGGTATCTTTTGGAGTTTACCTCCTAAAACCCGCACAAAAAAAATCATCTAAATCAGTCAAGCCGGTTCTGAGTTTTAGCGAGACAAACGAAAAGCAATTGATTTTATATAATATGTATAAGCGCAGGGTATGAAAATTTATGGGGAATAAAATCAAACTTTCCCCGTTACGTTATTGATTTTATGTTTCCATGGTAACACTTGTTTATGTTTCCATGACTATGTAATGTATTTTAATGAATATAAATTATATAATTAATATACTAAATAAATGTATCAAGCATTCTTTCAGTAATATAAAAAATGCGTTCATTTACCCTCATTTACTGATCTATATATTTTATAATCGTTCGTAAAGAGTAAACTCCAGTCGTGCGCCGGAAAAAAAATTGTGTTTTTTTTTTTCGGAATATGCTCGACTAATTTCGAGCCTTCGGAGTCCGCGAATCATCGTTTAACCAACTATCAATGCGCTGAATGCAAACGCACGGCTTTTTGCAGCAATACTTTCAGTAAGTTTCGAAACTAGTCAGACATATTATTACGACAAGGTGTGACATTTTTCTTACCACCACCACCACCATGTCCCACTGTTGTTCACAGGCCTTCACTCTCATATGAGAGAGGGAATTAGAGCATAGACCCGCCACGCCGCTCCAATGCGGGTTGGCGGGCTTTAACGACTATTATTATGTTAGTGATAATAACCGGGACCAACGGCTTAACGTGCTCTCCGAAGCACGGGGTAAAACACCGCCAACTTACTGAGAATTCCTAGTCAGTAAAACACAACACTTAATTTGGCCCGATCCGGGACCTCGTCGGCCACAGTCGAACATGCTAACCACCAGACCAACGAGGACCATTTTTCTTACAACCGGTTTAAATATTATGACGTTTTTTTATATTAGACTTGAATAATTTTGATAACTCAGCAGGGCAGTTCAGAATTAATAATAATTGCAGTTGCACTGCGGCGAATTTGCTAGCGTCCTAGCGAATACCTTTTTTATTATCTCTACTCGTACTATATTATTATTTATCAAATTTTCTTTCGTTTTTTATAAATCTGTTTTATGTACATGTTACGGTCTTAACAATGTTAAGTTAAACAATGTTATGTATTCTACATAATATTATTTTGTCTTTTTACAAGCTTTTTGCCCACGACGGAACGGAGACGGTATATGTGTTTGAGAAGATTCGTAGATATCTTACGGCCATAGTCCACCAAGCTGCGCTGCAATCGCGATTTTTATTTTTTAATGTTACCTTGTTTCTTAAAATGTAATTAACAGATTTAGATGCAGTTTTTTGCATAAGATGTGTATAGCTTGTCAGCAGGTTCTTAGATATATTTTAAGGTCAAAATCCACCACGCTGCGCCGCAATAGTGATTTTAATTTTTTACTTTTTTACCATTGTTCTGAAAAGCTACTATGCAGATCGGGGGGGGTTGGCTGCCGGGACACCAGTAACCTGTGTCCTAACACGGGGAAATGGGTGGAATGGTTCAATTAATAGACCGATCACCCGCCTGGCGACGGCAGGCGTCCCCTCTATAAGTACATACATACATGCAGATTTTGAATAGTTTTTTTGCATTTTAGATATATGAGCTTGTGAGATGACTCTTAGATACCTATACTGTAAAGTCAAAGTCCATCACCCTGCGCTGCAATCGTGATTTTTATTTTTTTACTTTGTTAGCATTGTTCTCAAAAACTACTGTTCTGATTTGGATTCGCATTTTTGTTCTAGATAATATGTTTAGCTTCTTAGAAGGTTTTTAGATATTTTTTTTACAGCCATAGTACACCAAGCTGCACTTCAATCGTGATTTTTAGCGTTTTATTATTACCTTGTTTCTTATAAAGTACTGGGCCAACATAGGCGCGGTTTTTAGTTTTAGTTAAGTACCTTTTATTTTTTAGCGCTGCAGTTCGTCATGGAATTTTAACTTTTTTTATTTTCTTATTTGTTTTACACAAATAATCTATTCAATTTATTAATTCTAATAAGGCCAAGCATTATTATTAAGGCCGTGCTAATTTTTTTTACCACGATAGCAACATATTTTTTTTTACGTAATTAATGAAGCAATTAGTATCCACACTAATATTATAAATGCGAAAGTGTGTCTGTCTGTCTGTCCGTCTGCTTCGCTTTAACTCATCTTTTCAACCTATTTTGATGAAATTTGGTATAGGGGTAGATTACATTCCGGAGAAGGACATCGAACTTTTTATCCCGGAAAATGAAGGAGTTAAGATGAAGTCGAGTAATCGTCTAGTTAAAAATAATAATTCAAATATTTACAGACCTACTAAAAACATCTATAACATTTATATTTACAAAAAATAAACACTATCTAAATGATCGTTTCATGGACATGCCAACATGGTACCCAAGAGACTGGCGCTATATTCTCTGAATTGCCAGGATAAGGATTTGCTGAGTTAAAATTAATATATTATTTCTCTTTTACAGCAGAATCATCCTGCAGATAACAACAACGGAGGAGCAGAAACAGGGGAACAAAATAGTCCGCAGGCGGTTCCTGAAGTACCAGTTGCGCCTATTGCAAACAATATCATCGCCAATAATAATCAAAATGATCCCTACGAATTTGTAGACGACCAAGAACCCTTATAGCGGTACATACCTCTTCGGAGGTCCACTAATAAGAGGTAAAAAGAATACCTCTGCAGTAAGTATACTGCCACCAACTTCACTGGCCCGGTGGCCCAAATTGGAACTATTTTTTAATGCCTGTTTAGTTTATGTTTTTATTTTATTTTTCATAAATTAATAGCGACGCTGTCACCGGGTCAGATAAGTTTGACGGACTTTAACACGGTTTTGTCATCTTTTGTAAATAATAATGTAATTTTTGAAAAATATTAATATTAGGTAATTAATTGAAAAAAAATCCGTCTATTGTAAATTGTAGCTCATTCCACCTCTCTTTATGTTTTCCGGACGTTTTATTTACGAGGTCATATTATTATTGATTATTTGCGCAAAAATGCGGCATACCTTTTTTTTTTTTTAATCCACTACAAGCTAGCCCTTGACTGCGATCTCACCTGATGGTAAGTGATGATGCAGTCTAAGATGGTAGCGGGCTAACCTGTTAGGAACATGGCAGTTATATTAAACCCATACCCCTTCGGTTTCTACACGGCATCGTACCGGAACGCTAAATCGCTTGGCGGCACGTCGTTGCCGGTAGGGTGGTAACTAGCCACGGCCGAAGCCTCCCACCAGACCAGACCAAGGAAACATAACTAAAACATAAATATAAGCAATATAAAATATACATAATATAATATATAGGTATAGGTACATATATTCAGCCTAGAGGCACACACTACAGTCTGCATATAACTTTGTCGCTTCTTATGAATTATGAAAATTCACTAGGTAATTTACTAACTGTAATTTTTATTTTTTGGTATACAATGGATTCTGTGTATGTAAAAATTGTACCTATTGCGTTTGTTTTCTTACTTTTTACTAATATTATATTTAATGCGAAAGTTTGGATGGATGTATGGATGGATGTTTGTTACTCAATCACGCCAGAACGGCTGAACGGATCTGGATGAGATTTGTCACACAGATAGATCTGAAATAGCACATAGACTACTTTTTATCCCGGAAAATTGAAGAGTTCCCGCGGGAACCAAAAAACCTCAATCCACGGGGACGACGTCGCGGTCATTTAGCTAGTAGTTTTATAAATCTGTAGCTATTCTTATGTCAAATTAATTAAAACCCTGAAATATAATGGTTATACAATTTCCAAAATTAAATATAAGGTGC
Organism: Erebia aethiops; assembly: GCA_923060345.2. Taxonomy (NCBI): domain Eukaryota; kingdom Metazoa; phylum Arthropoda; class Insecta; order Lepidoptera; family Nymphalidae; genus Erebia; species Erebia aethiops. The sequence goes on along the minus strand of OV281079.1, from coordinate 18,761,597 downwards.
TACTGTTTATTATTTTTATTGTTTTGCTTTATTTATGATTTATAAATTACCTTGATTTTTCTCGTATAGTAATTTTAATGTATGAGTAAACCAAAAACGACTTAACCAATTTTATAAATTATTTCATCTACGGAAAGCTACATTATCAGTGAGTAGTATGGGCTGTTTTTGCATTAATGTAATTATTTATAATATAAAAATGTGTGTTTGTTTGTAACGCTTTCACAGCCCATCTTTTTAACTGATTTTGATGAAATTTGTTACAGACACAAGTTGTGACGACGGAAGGGATAGGCTTACTTATATAAAAAATAAACCTCGCAGACGAAGTCGTAGATAACAGCTAGTAGATTTAATAAATTACGAATTTCATTCCATACTTGGTTGACTTACCTAAAAATTGTTTAAAAATCTTTAAGTACTTAAATGTTGGAAATAAGATTGAACAAAATCAATATAAGATTTAAAATTGAAAAATTAAAAAATTTGTATAGAGTTTTGTTTTTGTGGCGCAGTATTGAGCGCTGTTGTCTTAACGTGCGGAGGTTTCGGGTTCGATCCCCGATCAGGGTCAATTTAGGAATTTATAATTTCCTTGGTCTGGCCTGGTGGGAGGCTTCGGTCATGGTTAATAACCACCCTACCGGCAAAGACGTGCCGCCAAGTGATTCAGGATTAGGTATATTCATTTCAGCTAATAAATTCCAGTGCCTTACTCAGGTAATTTTACGTTTTTTAAATCTCTAAGTGTTAATAGGTTTAGTGTTTAATTTTTTTATTGATTTATATTATACTAGAAGATGCCCGCGTCTTCGTCTGTGTGAAATAAGCCTTTCAATTGGTACCAGAATTTTCAAAATAGGTTCAGTAGATCCAGAAATTACTCCCTACAACCTCACAAACTCACAAACTTTAACTCTTTATAATATAAATGTAGATAGCTGTTAAATTACTTTCATATTTACGTATAATGAATTGTAGATATATCTACTTAAGAGCGTACATTCGTCGAGCCTTTCTGAGATAACTTCCTAAGTTTAGGCAACTATTTCCAATTTTGTAGCTTAGGTAAATCTGCCTTTGTCTCAGATAGTCCTTTTAGCGAGTAAACAGAAGGTGTCTAGTGCAAAGTAGTTTGACAAAACATTTTGATCCAAATCCTATTTTTTAACGGGCTACTTAGTATAAGTTTTCAATATTTTTAAAAAATTGAATTTATTTCACTTTACATAAGTTTCATATTAACCTTTTTAAATATAAAGTGTATTAATATGAAGAGTAGTTTGCATGATTGTTAGTAGTAATTGTTAGTAGTAGTAGTTTTGTAGATGTTTTTAAGTAGCTACTATATATACATACGAATATTATAAGTCTGACTGTGCGTCCGCCTGTCTGCTACGATTACAGGTACGAGGTAGATAGTATCTCGGGGAAGGATATAGGCTACTTGGGTTTCGCGCGAAAGTTTTGCCCTGTCCTGTCAGTAATGTATTTTCGCACTTAGCATCGAGCCAACAATTTAATTTGCTATTTCATCTTACTATTAATATTACAGCTATTGAGTGAGTGAGCAGTGGGCAAACAAATGACATGTTTGCTCATGCCAATTGTTCGCTCTTGAGTCTAGAATTCTTGATACAACTGTTGATGTGTAGTTGACGACTGAGGTACCTAAGTTGGTTTTAATCGTTTGAAATCATTTTTATTTCGTGTATAATACACAAATAGAATATATACCTAGGTACAAGTATAGGATAAGGATGACACTTATCTAATTATTATTAACAATATTTTGATATTGTAGTTTGAAGATAGTTATTTTTTACCTTATGTTTTAGATTTTTAATAGTCATTACATCTGTATAACTAATTTATTAGGTTAGGTATAGGCCCAGAATAATAACTGGTATCTAGGTAGGTTAGGTATGACGTTATCCTGGAAAAAGAAGATTAAATTACGTCATACCTAAGTAGTTTAGGGTTGTCAATCCTTTGAGCTGAGTTTTCATTGAAATAATTTTCGAGTAGTAGGTAATGTAAGTTAACAGAAATTGAATAGTTTACGGTAATCATCTTTATGAGTTATTTTAATTTTCTGCGGAACTATATTTTGTTTTAAAATACGCAATTAAAGGTGCTCCCACACAGCAGTTATATAACATTATAAAACATTGTGTAACACGATAACATTCTATAACATTGTGCAACATGTTACATGTTATAAACGCTCCCATACTAATTCAACTTGTTGTTTAACATCCTAACATTCTGTAACAATCAGTTTGGGTCTGCCTTTCGAGGAAGCTGGTTGTAACTCTAAATGGAGGAAGTGCTTATAGGTTTGGCTTTTAGTTTTGTCTGAAAAAACAAAAGAAAAGGCGCTCTTGGATGCGACGAACTCTGAAAGCGAGAGCATGTTATAATTTGTTGAATAACATTTTGTTACAAGAAGTTGAATAACATCACTAACAATTTATAACTTTTGTTACAGTTTGTTAAAAAAACAAAATGTTGCATCATTCTCTGACATATTGTAACTGCTGTGTGGGAGCAACTTTAATTATAAATATTTGATCAAGGTGTGTTTTATATGTTCTAACTTCTACCGTAGCTTGACAACCCTTATGAAATAATGGATTCAGCCAAATATATGTACCTATTTAACAATAAAAATGTTTAAATGCCTATTTTGTATTTTATTAGTGAAAATTTTGCCAAAATCCCTCTAACTTCACGTAGGTACATGATTTACATGTACTTTCCAATTTAGTCGATCGTCAATAACAAACCCGAGGTAGGGGTGCTTGTCTACCTGAGGTGCAATCATGTAAGGATCGCAGATCAAATCGTTAAAGCTCGGCTTCAAAGTAAAATTAGAGCTCAATTTCGTGTATCCATTCTCATACGGATATCGTACATATGATAATGGGTACACGAAATTGAGCTCTAATTCAATGATGTTATGGTTTATTTTACTTTGAAGCCGAACTTTACCGATTTCATCGGCAATCCTTACATAATTGTTTGGGTATAAATAAGCTTCTGTTCTGACTAGAACTAATCCATACTATTCATACTTCCATACTAATATTATAAATGCGAAAGTGTTTCTGTCTATCTGTCTGTCTGCTACGCTTTCACGGCCCATCTGTTCAACCGATCTTGATGATATTTGGTATAGGTATAGTTTGTATCCCGGGGAAGGACATAGGCTACTTTTATCCCGGAAAATTAAAGAGTTCCCACGGGAACCAAAAACCTTAATCATCAATCAATCAATTAAAGACGAAGTCGCGGGCATCATCTAGTCAGTCTAGTGTATAATAATTAATAATTTAGTTTGGCTGGCATTGAGCACTAGTCCAACGTCGTACGACCATTTTGCCAGTGTATTAAAATCAGTTTGAAGCTTCTTCAATATTGCTAACCGCGGCAAGTAGGCCAGTATCATCTGCAAAGAGATAAATCTCACACTTCCTTATGATATTGTAAAGACTATTTACGTACGAGAGATAATGTAATGGTCCTAGACCAGTCGAGATACCAGTGGTCCTTGAGCCGTGCCTTCCGTCGTGTGCTTCCGTTACCTGTTAGATGTCAAAGACAGCACTATCGGTCGGGGTGAGGGCGGACGGGGAGGCCCGTCACCTCAGGCCCCGACTGCATTCAACTCGGGTGCGTGCTATAGATCACAATGGTAGTGTACCATTGCTGACATAATATCTTTTTCTGTCTAGTAGTAACTTATGCCTTCTGTGTGCTTTGTTGAGCTCGTCAAGACAACATTAGTAGAAGTAGATGGAAGAATACGATGGGCAGCGGCTGGCTTGCCTACGTTTGAATCCTACGGCACGCCACTGTCTGTAAATACTGAAAGCAGTTGATTGGACTGTGTTCGACCTTTTCATTCATCATTATTTCACTTATACCGATCTCGAATCATTGCGACGGGTCACGAGGGTTCAACTTAAATAAAACAAATTGGTAACAATTTGAAAGAAAACATTTATAATAGTAGATACTTACTTATTAATCACCAATAATTCGGAACAACCGAACAAGTCTTCTAGGTAAGTAGCTATAAATAATACAAAACAAATCAATATGTTTATGCAGTAGGTAGGTGTCTTTAAAGAACATAGAATTATAGATACACAACCTCTTATGTCACTGGCAAGTAACATAAGTTAGCCTAACAACCTATGTCACCAATCATTCGGAACAAAAAAAACAACTTCTATCAGGATATAAGCAATTATTCTATGTTCTTATTATTATTACCACGTAATTCACTATAATACAATAATATTTGCGTTATAAATGCATTATGATCTTTTATATATAAATGATTACCAAACCTGCCACTAGCCTGCTAGGTAAGTATCTGTGAAGAATAGAAAACAATTCAATATTCTATGGTATTAAAAAATAATACAAAATTATAGATACACATACACAACCCCTTATGTCACTGACAAGTAACATAAGTTAGCCTAACATAAAGTACCGCCAATCACTCGGAAGAAAAACAATCAACTTATAACAAGATAAGTACTTCTTTGTTCTTATTATTATTACCACGTAATTCACTAATAATATAATATATAGCCTATTTGCGTTATAAATGTAAACTATTATAATAAAACATGCCACTAGCCTGCTAGGTATCTATAAATAATACAAAATTCTATACTTAGTCCATTTCTAGAGCAGATGGAAAAAGAAACGAATAACGAAAGAAACGAGGTTTTTTCTCAATAACTGAGTTCGTTTTTTTCAGAAATCTCTGTAATGATTTATGTTGTTTTACATTCGATTATATCTCCATGTTTGTCTTTTTAAATATCTCCTTACCTACTATTAATTTTCTTGTTCCAGATTGTATTTATATTTAGTGATCTAAAAGGTGATATATAATGTTATTTTGAATACTTAAATCGTAAATAACTTAATTCGGAGATATGTAAATACTACACACAAACACTAACATAAAATAGGTAAACTAAATTTGGCATAATTAAACTAGTGTAATAATAAGAATAGCATAGCAATTAATTCTACGCCTTCAAACTATTTATTAGCACATCAAAGTAAAGTTTTTTGTAAGTATATTATACTCTCGTCTTTGAAAGGCGATTCCAGTAAAGGCCCCGATGAATAGCGTCAGTTTTTATACTATTTACATGCGCATACTTAAATACTATACTAGAATAAGCCGTCCAAGTTATTGTTCATTTTTGGTAACAATAACTCGTCTTTGAGCGGGTCCCCAGCCGCTTTCGGGCAGACCGTCACAAATTCCACCAGAGGAGAGTTCTACACGCACCGAATCACTGGATCAGCCTTCCTGGCGATAGTTACCAAAAGTGATCTCTTAGTCTATATAGAGCTTGTGTCCTTAAACTCGATCACTTGGTGTGGCCCTGGAAAACAAAAGAAAGGGCAGCTATTTATTTCATTACATAACTACCTCGTGGTCGTCAATCGATATACGTCCAGCACAGGACATAGGCCTCTTACATGGACATTCACAATCCTTGTAGGGAATTCAGCGGCTTCCCACAGTTCGACTGATGTCACCGGTTCACCTAAAGACGGATCTGCCAGCTCTACGCTTTCCAGTGCAGGGTCGCCATTCTAGCACCTTGGGACCCCGACGTCCCAATCAACATTCGTGCATTGTCGAATCAACATCTCCTGAAGATGTTCCGGTTTCGGAAGATTTATGTGGTGTTGTACCGTAGCGAATTGCTGGCTTACTGGGCGGTGAATATCGCAAGCTACAAGCTGTACCACATAGATTTGTCTGTTTTCGCGGATTATAGCGAGTTAAACTTCTAGTTCCTACCATCCCAACGTCCCGCCCGTTACCTACATATTTAAAGACTGCATCAATTGACTGTGATATTATCACCTGATGGTGACATTGCAGTTAAAGATGAACTTGAAATACTTAACAATGAAAAAAAGAAGAAAAAACAAAGAATCTAGAATTCTTGGTCTCAAAAATTAGTGCCTAGCTTTGCTGGAAAATGCAACTGGATGTTACTTACGAAAGATGACCATATTATTAAGTTCTCCGGTTTTTTAAGATTAACAGCTGACTATGCATATCTGAAAAAAAAAACATCACTGGATGAGAACAAAAATACACTGGACAGAAACAATTAAAATGTTGTACGATAGACATGACTGGAACTTTGGAAGCATGCCGCGTCCACAACAAATAAATAAATCTATATCCAATAAAAATGAATAAGTGAATGAATGAATGAATGAATGAAATCAATTACTTTTGTCTGTAACCTTGATTCTAACTTTTTTCTAAGTTTCTAACTACGCCAATGTTTTCAACGAAAATAAATAGCATGGCATAAAATTTTTGATGAACGATTTGCTGATGACGACCACTACACCAACTGCTCCATTGTTCTAGTGGTTAGCATGTTTGACTGCAGCTGACGAGGTCCCGGGTTCGAGTCCCGGGTCGGGCCATAACTAAGTATTTGGTTTATCTGACCAGAAATTCTCACTACTAGCCCAGAGTAAGGAAGTTGGCGGTGTTTCACCCCCGTGCCTCGGAGAGCGTAAAGGTGTCGGCCCCGCTTGTTATCACTAAGATAGCCCGCCAATCAGAATTGGAGGAGCGTGGTGGGCGGCTGGGTCTAAGCTCTAATTCCCTCTCACCTAATATGAAAGTGCAGGCCTGTGCCCAACAGTAGAACGTTAATGAGCTGTATGATGATTTACCGTCTAATTTGAAGAATTCGGCCTCAGCTATTAACAGATCTAGGTGTTTGTAGTCTTGATTAATTAGTAAGGCGTCATTCCTCAAGTAATTGAGAATATGCCGGAACATACCGCCATCCCTATCAATAAAATAATGCTGCTTTAATTTGTCCACCACAATTGGAATTTTTCCCGAAAACATTTGAGAAAGCCTTGACTTGGGATACCTGAAAATAAGAAAGACTTTTACAACAATAACTATTAATTACACTAGATTCCTACCTAATCTATAGTAAAGCGCTACTTGAGTGTGTTTATTAGTATATCAGTAGGTATATGATGTGCGTCTCCGGCATGCAAGCTATCTCGGATACATAAACGGACAGACAGTCACACTTATCGTATTTATAATTTTTGTACGGATGGTGATTACAAAATGTACCGCGGTAATATTATTCTCTGTACCACAAAATGGAACGTATGGTGTTGAGAGTGCGTTCATTATACAGCTAACCCGCTGGGCATATCACGCCGAGTGCCCGGGGCGTTTACCGCTACAAATTAAACGAGGTTGTTTTCAATACGAATTCTCGCTGCCGTGGGGTACCCTCGGGCACGATGGACTGACGATATAAAGAGGGTGGCGGGGCGAGGAAGCCTGAGGGCAGGGTGTGGTGTGCTCCCGCTATGTTCGACGTCCGTCGTCCTCTTTTAATATAGGTACCTTCAAATCAAGAGTAAATAGGCATTTGCCAGATAAGCGAGCTCCACCTTTAGGCTGCATCACGACTTGCATGCAGGTGTGATTGGCTGCAATAGCGCTAGCCTATATATGAAAATGGACTGCCTCGTTGGTCTAGCGGTTAGCATAGTCTACTGCGGATCACGAGGTCCTGGGTTCGATTCCCGGTCGGGCATAAAAATTGGTATTGGGTTTTTCAATTAAGAAATTCTCAGTGCCAGCCCGGAGTTGGAATTTGGCGGTGTTCCACCCCCGTGCCTCGGAGAGCACGTTAAGCCGTCGGTCCCGGTTATTATCACTAACATGATAATAGTCGTTAAAGCCCGCCAGCCCGCATTGGAGCAGCGTGGTGGGTCTAAGCTCTAATTCCCTCTCTCCTATGAGAGTGGGAGGCCTGTGCCCAGCAGTGGGACGTTAATAGGCTGTAGTGGTGGTGGATATATGAAAATAAATCGATATGTAATCCCTCTGTGCGTCGTATTTCTGAGGGTCGTGACCCCTTTCCATTTATCACATAGTGGTAAGGGTTTTCTTGGGATAATAATGCGGTGGTCCTTCCAGGTCCTTCCGCATAAGTGTACTATTTCAACTCTTAAGTTTCTAACGATTATTATCAGATGTTAGTGATAATGACCGGAACTGGCGGTTGAACGTGCTCTGAGCTCTCCGGAAGAAACAAAAAGGCAAATTTGGACTAAATTCAGTCAGCTATCCAGTTACCGATTTGCGTCCACATTGCTTCACAATCGGTAGTTTATTACCACAATCTTTGACACTGACGTTTGAATACGAAGGCATTTTTAAAAAAGCAGATATATTAAAGCAGACCTCATAACCTAGTATTATTATAAATTAAAAAATGGCACCTACTTGGTAAGCGTTTTCAAGGTAGATGTGTAAATAACCCCGCCAACATCTATATGCACGGGCGCGTCCTCGTGTGATGGAGATGCGACCTGCGGGATTTCAACCCTCTTCCGCTTCCGCCGAAGCTCGCCCGAGTGACCAGTGGTCACCTCGAATTTCACCTGTATGTCTTCCATGATAAATTTTCTGCTTTACTGAAACGACACAATAGTAAATTATTAACCAAGGGGATAACGCAGTGTCTTCTGTCGCGGGTGACGATTTAAATCGCGAGCGTAACGAAGGACTCGAGGTTTACTCCCGAGCGTAGCGAGGGTGTTAAAAACTTAAATCACGAGCGAAGCGAGGGATTTAAGACGAGTCCTGGGTGTAGCGAGGGATTTAAGTTCACCCAAGCAAGACTAAGACAGCTTTATCACCGAGGAAAATACTCTACTTTTCGTACCATTTGCGAAAAAATTAACACAATAATAATATGAGATAAGCATTTATTAAAAATAATGACAATTAAAAGATTTTTAGAACATTAACTTATTTATAAAAATAAATTAAAATAAACTTAACGTTTATGTATTTGAAGAAAACAAAAACGCGGCAAATTTCTAGACATATATTTTTTTGTCGGAAAAGCAAAGGCATCAAGCTCATACGGCCTCGTCGGTTTTCGTAATTTTATTTAATAATCATAACTGCATAATAAATGCGTATTCCTTTTTCAAAAAGATGTATAATGCTTTATATACAAACTCAATGGTGTAAACACAGATGTAGTTCAGTATAAATTTAAGTATTCCAAATTTAAATCATATTCTCCCCCTAGAGGATGAATGAAATTCAGTACAATTTTCTTTCCCTGTTTTTGACAGATTAAAAATGACTATTGTTATGTTCGCTTTTTGTGGCATAGAATGTCACTTTTTTGAGCAAGTGGTACGAAAATATAATTTTTAAACATAAGCATTTTTTTTATTCCACTACAAATAAGAATTACGCGATAGAAAGAGAAATATAGAGTTAGGTATTTAATTATTTTCACTCGCAGCGCTGTGCGAGCTGAATTGGGTTTTATTACGACGTATTTGTATTATTTCGTATTCTGTGGTATAACTACCATAGAGTTAGTATATACCTAGCTCTATGATAACTACGGTTTGTGCGCAACACCCGACTGATACTAGTGCCGTCCGTCGGACGTCCACGCAGCAGTAGCATATATCTCAGGTCACGGGACAAGTGACGACCTCCCTGGCGCAGTGTTGAGCTCTGTTGTCTTAACGTGTTAGGTCCCGGGTTCGATTCCCGGCAGGGTCAATTTGGGAATTTATAAGTTTTGAATTTTTTCTGGTCTGGTCTGGTGGGAGGCTTCAGCTGTGGCTAGTTACCACCCTACCGGCAAAGACGTAGCGCTAGGCGATTTAGGATTCCGGTACGATGCCGTGTAGAAACTGACTGCCGATGGCATACCCCTAACAGGTTTGCCCGCCACCATCTTAGACTGCATCGTCACTTACCATCAGCCATCAGGTGAGATCGCAGTCAAGGGCTAGCTTGTAGTGGAATAAAAAAAAAGTGAGCCAGGCCTGGTTATATTTAGGTATATATATGTCACCGTAAGATTGCAAAAACCGTCAGATTGTAATCTAACTAGCGAAATTGTAAACTGTCGACAGATTACAATTTATCAGCCTATTGTAGATTGTTCAAGGGACTAAAATGAGCCATTTCATACGAGATGTTACGCTTACCGAGCGTAGTGAGGGATGCTATAGAATCGAGTAGAATGACTTTTAGTCCCGTGGTAAACACTCTACTTCTCACTTCGATTGCGAGAAAATAAAATAAATAACGATTTTTAATTATTTCTTTGCCTTTCTGTTACATATTCATATTCGGAGGAAGATCTTTATTTTCCCTTGATTATATTATCAAATAAATAGTCACATTCCCTTTACACTAAACCTTCACCATGTATTACGTATCGTGCATCGAAATTCGAATTGGATAAATTTAACATCCATAAAAATAAATGTAATTACAACAAAAATTCTAGATATTTCGCGGCAATCCGCAATACCAACTTTATATGTTAACAATAAAGAATTTTAAAAAAGCATTAAGAACCATAGAGATTGAACTGTAGTGACGATGGGTAAACACATAACAAAGGGGTAACATTAACACATTGACGCATACTTATTGCGTGCAAATTATTTCTAAAATGGAACATAAAAAAGTAGATTCTGTGTGGATTAGTTCTATTTATTCATTTCATCCATCCGTACATACGTAAACGTATGAGAATGGATTCACGAAATTGAGCTCTAATTTAATGCTTTTATGGTTTATTTTACTTTGAAGCCGAGCTTTAACGATTTGATCGGCGATCCTTACATGATTGCACCTCTGACTACCATCATACCATGACAGTTTTAGCAGTCCTAGATGTCCTGCATGAACGATATAAGAGTGGTAGAATTTTTTATTATTTCTGCTAGCAGCCAGTTTCATTCGTTACGCCCCTGTCAACCCGCAGCTTTGCTAAATCTAGATGCCTTCGTTGAACCACTGGTAGGAAAGAACGTATCTTCTAAGACCGTGTCTATGACATTAGTTTGGGCTGTTGATACTATTTACTATTTACTACCTATAACTTAATAACGCCAGCAATTATTTAAAAAAATACTTTAATGCCTAGGCCCTAGTCCGCCTACGCTAAGCTATAATGGCATATTTTTAGAGCATGAGAGGTGAAAAATATAATAAATACTATATCACATATTATAGGCTAGGCTGCTGAGTGCTGACGTCAACAGATTTAGCGAATAAAATTACACAGTACATGTGTCAGATCAGCATACATTTACTTAAAACGTTAAAAGTTGACAAAATACAGGCATTAAGTATTCAAATGTAAACTGAGAATGTAATTCATTGCAATGGCCTGACGGGGACTCATGACTTTGGAAAATTATATTATGTATGGCCATTGTACATGAAAGCAATTAATAAATGAAATGAAATGATTTAAAAATGACTATAATCACGAGACCGCTACTTGTGTTCCGTATCGTGGCACGACGCAATCGCCGCGGGGCGTACGATGCGCCTCTCGCTTGTGTGGTTTCATGGGTTTCATAATGAACACGCCTGCGGCCACTCACTATATTAAACACCAGCTTATGTCCAGGACTTCGTCCGCGTGGAATTAGGTTAAACATACGAAACGATCATACGAACCATCTCCTTGGGGATGGAAATTTCATAAACTTTGAAATACATATTATTACTTCGTTTTCGACCGATAGCCCAAATACCTTGGTAAGTTGGTATGGATATGTCACCGTAAGATTGTAAAAACCGTTAGATTATTATATAACGTTTTTCATCTCGATAGATTATAAACTGTCGACAGATTGTGAACCGTAACATATCTACTGCTTACAATTTAACGCGTTATTTTTCGGTAAATTGTAATATATTAGGTATATTAACCCGATATAACCTAAGTTTTCGCAGGCCGCAGGCCGGGCACTACCTGAATATTCATGTCAAACCCTAACCTAACCTATAGTTCGCGCGCGAGTTGAATGCAGAGTAAATGTATGGTGACACTTACATTTACTCTGCATTCAACTCGCGCGCGAACTTTACAAGAAAGAGACAAGAAAACGTAAAAACAATAAATATTTCATATATTAATACTCAGAACATTGAACGGTTCACAATCTTTCGACAGTTTATAATCTAGCGGGATAGAAACCGTTAGATTATAATCTAACGGATTTTACAATCTTACGGTGACAGATATAACTCGAAAAACACTATATTAAACACCAGCTTATGCCCAGGACTTCGTCCGCGTGGAATTAGGTTAAACATACGAAACGATCATACGAACCATCTCCTTGGGGATGGAAATTTCATAAACTGTGAAATACATATTAAGTCAGTCACCTTTCCCTTTTATTTAGATTTAAACACCAAAACTACATTAACTGTGCAGCGCGAACTCCGCGATAATGACTACTTGCAAATGCGATTAATGAATCGCGTCACAGTTTGCACAATTTAAATTAATTTTTCTAATAATAAATTGCTGGCTTGCAAAAGCCTTAGCACAACAAAGGAAATTACTTTATTGCAAAGGCGATCAAAAGAAATACCACACTCACTATAATACGTAATTAAGTAGGAAGGTACATAGGATTTCATTATAAGTATGAACTTTAAACAAGAAACTATTTATGAGGTGTGCACCTCCATGGCCTGCAACTCAATGGTATAATATAAAAGCCTTATTTATGCATTGTAGCTTTTGAAGTGGGTACAAGCCTCGAGGGCCCGGGATATCGCAATAATAGGCTTGCGCTCGCGGCTATGCGAGCGTACGAGCGCGCCCGCTGCCCCGGGGCGGTCGACGTTGCCCCAGGGATACCGCCATCTTGTGGGTTACTACTTACTACCATCGCCTAAAGCATTATTATTTAAAAATGACACTTTTATGTTACGTACCTTGTCGTCCCTAAAATAAGTATTATAATTCTAAAACACGAACGTTAGCAATATTGAAAGAATACGGTTTTAAGCGATGGTAGTAAGCCCCCTTGGCTTCGACGTGGCGGGCTGAATGTAAAAATATGAACTGTTTTTAGCCGGTTTTAAAAAGGATATAATTAAATACTGCTTATTGTTATTTATTGTCTAATTACTAAGGAAGCGGCCATCTTGAATTCAACATGGCGGGGTGAACGTAAAAGTAATAAGTACTTTTAATGAACTGTTTTTAACCGATTTAGAAAAAGAAAAGGATACCTGGGTATGTTCTGTTTATTGACAGTTTTTCAGTGAAAGCGTTACAAAGAAACTTGTAGAATAGTCTTATTACTATACAATCATACGTGGAATAAATGGTGACAAGACTGTTGGCTGCATTACTGCGCTGGACAGCCAGGCTGATTCTTTGCGTAACCATATCTCGATCATGTCGCTATACTAGACAAAGCCCATGGTCTATCCTATATCTATGAATCATCTAATATTAAAAGCGCAAGTGTGTTTGTTTGTTGGTTTGTACTTCAATCACGCCGCAATGCAGTAACGGATCGACGTTATTTAATCAAGGGTATATATTTGAGGACCTGGAGAGTGACATAGGCCGGAAAATTGGAGTTCCCGCGGGAATAAAAATACTTAAACCACGCGAACGAAATCGCGTGCATCTAGTTGTAAATAAACAATTTAAGAAAATATAGAAGAAACACGGTTGGGTCTTTTGGAGTCTGTGGCTGAGTGCTTGCGGGACAAAAGCGTCTTTCCTCTTATATCTATACTTTGCATTTTTGCCCCGGGCACTCGTCTTTACTCTTTACCTAAAAGTATCTCGATCAACTTTAGAGTAGATCACCTCAAAGAAAGAATATAATACTATACTAGCAGATGTCCGCGACTTCGTCCGCGTGGAATAAGTTTTTTTAATACTCACATAAATCTTTAATTTTCCGGGATAATAAGTAGCCTATGTCACTCTCCAGGTCGTCAACTATGCCCATGCAAAAATTCACGTCGATCCGTTGCTTTGTCGCGGCGTGATTGAAGGACAAACCAATAAATCAACAAACAAACAATTTCGCGTTTATAATATTAAGTACCTGTATAATATTATGTCACCGAAAAATTGTAAAAACCGTTAGATTGTGATCTAACGCTTTTTATCTCGATAGATTGTAAACTGTCGAAAGGTTGTGAACCTTTTAAGTTCTGAGTGTGAATTTTTTTTTTTAATCCACTACAAGCTAGCCCCGTGACTGCGATCTCACCTGATGGTAAGTGATGATGCAGTCTAAGATGGTAGCGGGCTAACCTGTTAGGGGCATGGCAGTTATATTAAACCCATACCCCTTCGGTTTCTACACGGCATCGTACCGAAACGCTTAATCGCTTGGCGGCACGTCTTTGCCGGTAGGGTGGTAACTAGCCACGGCCGAAGCATCCCACCAGACAAAAATATTCATTGTATTTACGTTTTCTTGTCTCTTTCTTGTAGGTAAGGTTAAGGTTTGACATAAATAATCAGGTAGTGCCGGGCACTATACTGGACATAATATATAAAGTAAGTATGAGCTGTGTACCCTACTTGGTTCTTAAGTAAATTATAGTTTATTTTAATTCCACTACAAGTTAGCCCTTGACTGCGATTTAACCTGATGGTAAGTTATGATATAGTGGCTGGCTAACCTGTAAGGAGCATGACAGTTATATTAAAAACCCATTGATACCCCTAATCTGTTTCTACTTTCTACACGGCATGGTATCGGGACGCTAAATCGCTTGGCGGCAATACTTTGCCGATAGGGTGGTAACTAGCCACGGCCGAAGACCAGACCAGACTAGGGAAAATTCAGAAATTATAAATTCCCAAATTGACTCCGCCGGGAATCGAACCCGGGACCTCCCGGTTCGTCAAAGGCTCCTGAAACAGAATTATCTAATAATCGTCTTACTAAATTGGGGGACTTATGAATAGTTCGGATATGGCAGGCGGAACTCCTCAGTGGCTATCAGTGTAAGTACCTAACAACTTTACAAAATATGAAATGAATGAAATTAATAGTATATTGTGTGCTTAGGGGTGAAACAAGACGATTTATACCGAAGTCTGAAATCGAGTTTCATCCCGCGGCACACGCTATATTTTTCATATAATCTGCAATAAAAGTGCGAGTTTTAATAAAGTTGTATTTCTTATTTATTTTAGTTGCTAGGTTGTTGTTTACAAATGTTATATCTGTCTGTTTAGTTGATGGGTAAAATGACAATTAGAATGGTTTGAAATAAACAAAAGATACTCAGACAGGATTGAAAGGAGGGCTGCTGCCTGCTACGTCATTCAGCGGGTAGAAAATTATCGTTTTCTGCCCTAGTCTACCCGCTGAATTACGTATAGATACGTCTGAAATTGACTAGTTTCGGGTGGCTCAACAGGCATTGAAACTCGCACTTTCAATGCAGTTTATATGAAAAAATATTTATTTGTGAGAATACGGGATCATACAAGATGTTTATACTCGTAAATAGATTCCATCCATTCCATTAACCATAAGTGAGAACTGAATATAAGAGGTTGATTTATAAGAGGCTTAATAACGTTCATATCATATTATTGAGGATAATCGATATCCATACTAATATTACATATCGTCGCTTTTCTGACGTCGTAACTGAGATTTAGCAAATTGTTCAGGACAAGCCTTTTTCAGATTCGCGCTCAACTATTTTATCTACAGCTTGCTCAAATTAAGCTATATTAGAATTTAAAAAATATTCTTCTACTCTGTGAATCAAGATCCTTTTTGCAAGTCTTAGTTGCAAGTCTTTTTGCATATCTTATTTAAATGTGCATATTCATTTAGGTAAAAATATTTAAAACACGCCACTTCATAAGAACATTGTTTTTCTGGAAAATGAATTACTTGCAGATACGACTGTATTTTTGACTGAATAATTAAATCACATTTAATCTAAAATAACTTGTTTTTTTTATTTCTTTATATACATATAATAATAATTAGGATGGTTTTAAATCATTTTTTGACTGAAAGTTTTTGGATTCGTACTATTTTGGATTTTTTTATTGCCCAAGGTTTTGTACATTTTTTGTCACCAATATCGTTTTTTTAAACCCAATAAGTTAATGTTTAAGGTATTCCGTCCCAATCAAAATGCAGACGTAAGTGAAAAACCCATTTTTATTCAATATAGTCTAGTTCACACTAAATGACGTGCCTATTTTCAGTAACGTCATAGTTGAGAGATTTTTATTTAGCTGCAATTGCTTAATTAATATCTTTCTAATAGCCCTAAGTATAAAATACGCCACTTAGTATGATTTCCTTTTCGCAAATGAGCATATATACGCCATACTTATGGATTGTCCTAGCTAGTAAACGGTAGAAGATAATAAAACGCCGATAAGACAGATCGATAGAGCCTCAAAAGTACATTATTAAGATGATTTTAGTGCAGTTACGTCAAAAGTGTCAGATAGGTCCTTTCGTCAGAAAAGCGACGATATGCGAAAGTGTGTCTTTCTGCTACGTTTTCACGGTTCGTCCCTTCAACTGATTTTGATGAAATTTGATACAGGGACCTATCCCTGCCTAAAGGCAAAGACTTTATTGCTAAATAAAGTGGCCTATGTCCTTCCCCGGGATACAATCTAATACTAATTAGATTGTATCCCGGGGAAGGACGTAGGCTACTTTTTATCCCGGAAAATTAAAGAGTTCCCGCGGGAAACAAAAACTTAATCCAAGCAGACGAAGTCGCGGGCATCATCTAGTTAAATATATTTTTAGTACTGAATACCTAAATCTGTAGTAATAATTCCTAAATGCCCATCTACGAAGTCCCAGTTATAAGCTATTGATAAAAAATCATTGGTGTTTGAATGGAAAATTACGGTTTATTCACTCAAGATGAATCACTAATCACCACAGATTTGGAAAAGCAGTTTCAATGCTAAGAAAAGCCGTAAAAAAGTATTCCCTACAAGGCTACACTCCGGCTCCAAAAGTACCTACTTCCATAATAAAAATTGAACCTTGGACCTTTTGCCTGCAAGGCTCCGGCATTCCTCTATGTCAGAGAGATAGTGTCGGTCCCGGCTATTCCTGAGGGCGAAGGAGGGCGGACGAGTTGCTGTGGGCGAAATGCCGCGACGTCGAAGCCGAGGCCGCGGGCAAACAAAGAATATCGCACTTTAGAAATTGTACAGTGAAGAAAACAAGCGCTCGACAGCATCAGGAAACCAATTATAACAATAAATATGTCACCGGTTGTAACTCACTTGATTTATCGGATTATGCCAGACTAGTTTCGGACCCGTCCGGAGCCACGGCTGTTCCGGCGACACGGCCGTTGAACGTTGCATAAACCGACAACAAGTGAGTTACCACCGGTGACATATTTATAGTTAGAATTAATATCACTCACGATACGTAACGTTAACGAACTTTAAAAAAAACAATTATTACATGACTATTTGTATTTCTCAAATCCATACTTCAAACTAAATAATATAAATGGGTCTAGTCTAAGTGTTTCCGTCTGTATGTACGCTACGCTTCCTCGGCATTTAGTAGCTTAGTCCGACTGCAGTTGTATATCAGCTTTGAATTTTGATTGACCAACACTTTCATAATTGGCTGAAATGCATTGTTGCAGAAAGACTACCAAAATTTCAACCAGTCACCTCACATTGAGATTGATGCAGCTTTTTTGCCGAACTGTACAATAGCTAAGCCACGTCGGGAAGGAACTAGCGACTCCCTCGGGCAACTCAACGCCTGCGGCTGTCATCCATAGAACAATCACTCCAAAAATTATTCTGTATTCGCCTACAGCTATTCCACTTTGAGAAACCCCGCTTCATGTAAGTAAATATGTATAATGTTTTTGAAATTACGTTGCCTAATAATTTAAAACTGTTGACCTCATGTAAAAAAATATTATATATTTTGCACCAAGTGCGGATGACAAACGCGGAGGTCCACCGACGCACTGTGACTCGACGTTGGAAGTCAGAGTCAAACTTAAGTCGCGCGACATCGCATGCACGCAGCACGAGCCCTTAGTGACAACAAGTGAAGCTTGACCTTAAAATATATCTAAGAACCTTCTTACAACCTATACATATCTAATGCACAAAACCGCATCCAAATCTGCTTAGTACTTTTTAAGAAATAAGGTAACATTATAAAACAATAAAAATCACGATTGCAGCGCAGCTTGGTGGACTATGGCTGTCAAAAATATCTGAGAACCTTCTCTGACGCTAAACCAATATCTAAAACAGAAAACCGCATCTAAATCACAGTAGTTTTTCAGAAAAATGGTGACAAAAAGTGCATAAACAAACGGACAACCTCTTAGGGCAAATACATAGTATACCGTCTCAGCTCCGTCGTAGGTAAAAAACATTACAACAAATGAAAATTGAAAAAAAGAAGGAAAATCCGTTGAAAAAATATTTTTTCCGTCGATGAATATGGGCCCAGTTTTACTCAATGGCGTGCAGTTCATAGAGGCATAAAAGCACGCTTACCCAAATAGAAATACCCAATGCTCATATTTGATCAAAAAAGCTACTAAACAGGTATTCTCACCAACTAACGCCTACCCCAGGTTCAAAACCTGTGCACGCCACTGAGTTTTAGCCAGCTTTATTGTGCGCATGGAGAATCACACTGTATCGGTAGTTTATAGAAGTGATAATGGAAATGAAAATACCTTGGATCCCATCCACGAACAAATGCTACTTTTTATCCCGGAACCCGAGACTGTTCCGCGGGTTTCTTATTTATAACCAAAATCCAAGCAGCTTAAATCTTATAAATCCTAAATTCACGCAACTTGAATATTAATTAAAAACACTAAATCCTAATCCAATACCTAAATGCGGAAAAACACGTGGGCATCATTTAGTATTCGAACAAGAACCAAACTACGTTTACACAAAAGCTAAAATTTTCCTCAAATAAAAGACAAATAACGTTAAAAGGTTAATTTTAAATATTGGGCAACGTGCTGAATGTAAAACGTTATTCTGCCCACTTTTATGTCTACAAAATAATAAAATATGCTTAATCAGTCGCATAGCAATCGCAAAATAAAAAAAAGTTAAGTTAAAACTTATATGTACCATTTAATTGCACAAAAGATCACGAAAATTGTATAATAAAATAAAATTAAAATTAAATGCAATATAATAAAAATTAAATTTCAATCCTAGCGAAAAATTTTTACTACTTACGCACTTTTAATAACTATTATGATTAGAAAAAATGAATCTTCTTTATTTTCCGAATAAATACCAAAATACGCATTTAATTTCTAAAAAAGATTCACCTATAAACTTGTACACGGTTTGGTAAAGAAAAAAATTACAAAAAACTCACCTGCACGTATATTATAGCGCGTTGATACGTCCGACTCAGGGCACGAGGTCTGACGGAATACCCCTGTGAAGTCCCCTACTGCGAAGGCTGCTCCTATTAACTTAACTCGGCTTTGCAATTTAGGGCGGCCACGTACTCATTCGGATTTCGTTTCGAAATTCCGATTCAAAATGTCGAAATTCAAATGCAGCAAATCCATATAAATCAAGGACCGTAACTTCTGTTCAGCCTGTTCGAAATTGTTTTCAATTTGAAATTCTGAACGGAAAAAATGGCTAGGGTCTCTCAAGTGCCTTGTTGTTCCGCACGTATATAAACGTATGTGTGTGATTATCGGAACGGAATTCAGCAGGCCAATTCAGAACCTAACGTTACCTTAAATTATCGATCGGTTCGGCTTGTTATCGTACGATAAGATATATTTTCAATTCAGAATAATCGTTTCGACACTGAAATTGTCGATATCAAAACAGAACCGAACGTTGTTATCGTTCGATTCGATTCGATTAACGCTATTTAGACCAACTTCAATCGAATAAAAATTACCAAACGTCCGATTAATTTGCTGGTTACTTATCAAATGTATCATTCAATAACCTTTCCGTTTATTATTATTTTCGTAAATACGAGGAAAAAACAAAAACTTTGTAGGTACAAGATTATATACGAGGACACAAGTCTTCGCAGACGTAGATATTCCAGATTAATTCTGAAGTTTTAATTGGATTATTATCTGCATTAATTAATGCTCTTTGCAGCTTAGTTTAATTGTAGAAGCAGCACCAGCAATTATGTTCATATTTTAGTTTTTTTTACATCATAATCTTTAATCAACAAATTATCATTTTAAAGAATGACATAACCCTCAAAAATGATTTACACCAATTTTTTTTATTACTTTATAAATTAAAATTATGATATAAAAAAGAATGACATTAATTTCATTGCTTAATAAGCTAAGTACAATTTTTAATTTAAAAAAGAAACTAAAAACAAAATCGGGAAAATAGCAAACTTCGTGAATGCACACATGATCTCGATACCGATGGTTATACCGATATCGTTATCGAAATCAAATCGTATCCTTAAAGCGAATGTTCTGAATTGCATGACTAAAATTTTTCGATACGAGATCTATACTTAATCGTATCGAAACGGTATGTTATCGAAACGTTGTGTATCGGCCTGCAGATTCGATATTTTAAAACGGTTTCCGTTATTCCGATTGTATGTGGCCGCCCTTAGTAGCGTTGCCACGTTTTCTCTATCCTGCCGAGGGAAAATTTTCATCACTACTACGTAAACTCTGCATCCATCATTGGTACAATCTCTGTGACAGTGGATTTTAAAACTTCAATAAAGCTTTCGAGCAATATTGACTGTGTTAGTAAATATTATTATTTACTTATAATATTTACTGACAAAATAACAATACACAGTAAGGAACCGTAGGTATTTTCTTTTATTCCACCACAAGTTAGCCCTTTGGTTAATAAATATGGCAAAATAAATGATTTATGATTATGAAAAAAACTTAATCTTACGAGTCAGCATAAATCGAAAATATCTAGTATATTATGAAATAAAAAGCGTGGATTTGATTCGTTCCAGCTATGTGTGGCACAGCGGCTACATAATAGGTATGAATGTACAATGTACATGTAGGTGCTATTATTTATTCTGTGGTATAAGTACATACCTACTTTTTTTACTTTACTTAAAAAATTTACTTTACTTAAAAAATTCAAGTTATTGTAAAATTAAAAACACCAACCGCCGAGTTTCTTGTAGGTCTTCTTGGTAATAAAGTCATTCCGAACCAGTGGTAGATTCATCTCACATTTCTTACACGTCTCACAGCACTTGTAACTATATAAAAGTTTATTTGAATAAAAACATTTGAATTTAAGTAAACATCTCTAGTAAAACGTAGTTTGACGTTATGAAAGCGATGTTTTAGAGCGGCCGCAATGTATCACTAGGTATAGTGCTGTTAATAACCTTAGAAATAAAATAAAACAGAAAAATTATAATTAATATTTTTATTATTTGATGTCTATAAATAAATAGTGACATTATAAATTAATAATCAGCTTTTAACAATTACTTTGTATCTCTTTACATTGATAATAATATTCAATATACATAATACTATTTTTAATGGCCCCTTTTGGAACATTTTCGACGGCAAACTTTAAAGCTGACTCGATTGCAAATTAAACTTGTCTACTATTTGTATGGAACATACAAATATTTGTATGGAAAGGTATCTCACCTTTCTAATCATACGTTTGATGACAGATAACAACCGCTTTTACAATGCCATACAAATCGCAGTTAACTTTAACCTTTAGCGCGATCCAAAAGGTTTAGAAAAGTCCCACGATACTTTTAGAAGCCACGATTTTTAAACGACGTTCGCTGCCTTTAATGGAACAAGGCTTACACCAGACTTATAGCTTTCATAAATTGTAATTATTTATGTGTCATAGGTACATGATGAAAGTTCATAGTTTTTGTTATGGTTTTATTCACCAATTTAAAATCATAATTTACTATCACCTTTTTAAAACAAAACATGACATTATTAAGTACCGATTTTAACAAAAAAATATATTTTATAAATCAGAATAGCTTAGAGCTTAGCAGTGTTTCTTAAGTATAAGTTTTATCATATTTTTAGGTACAATAAACAGAAAAACTTAAAAGCTAGGTATTAATTATAAAGTTTAACTTTCTTAAATATAAGTGCAAAAACACGCTGCGGAGTAGACACGACAAAAAAGCCGACGCGACGGAGGGAAACGACCTTAAGTCACCTAAAAGTTTTTTATTTTCTTTTTAGTGTGCGCGATCTTTATAAAAAAATTGCTGCAATCTCACTTGATGGTTAGTGATGATACAGTTTACGATGCTAGCGAGCTAACCTGTTAGGTAGTAGGTACATGGCATCATACCGGAACGCTAAATCGCTTGGCTGCACGTCTCTACCGGTAGGGTGATAACAAGCCACGGCCGAAGCCTCCCACCAGACAAACCATGAAAATTCAGAAATTATAAATTCCCAAATTGAGCCCTGCCGGGATCGAACCTGGGTCCTCCCACTTATAAATGTCATCGCGGACATTTTGCCCTGTCTGGTCCGTTGTATGTTTTCGCCCTAAGGTACTTTGTAAGTTAAAGGGATCGCAGTACAACCCGCTTGATGTTAACGCTAAGAATTTTTTAAGTTTTGTAGAAAATCTCAAAAAAATTCATGGTACAATACGAGTAAGTACAGTCGCGGTCAGAAAATATATATTTAGATTGGCAGCAGTTATTAATGGTAGCTTCAAGCTGTTGACTATGACTGCTAGAGCAGTCCGTGTATAGCCGGCCTAAAAATTCAGTTGCGGTATTATTTCAAAATGACAGTTTTATGTCACATACCTTGTCGTCCCTAAAATAAGGATTATAATTCTGAAACACGTACGTCAACAATATTAAAACTATACAGATTTAAGCGATGGTAGCATGCCCTCTGTTTATTTCCTAAACAAGTAAAACGTTATCGAATTGAAAATAAGAATAGTTGTAAATAATGTTTGCCAAACTATAAAGCAATCAAGAAAATAATTCAAGGGGCTAGCTTTCACTAGACATACACTTGCATGCGTGAAATCTACCCCTGCATTTATTTCTACGGTGCGTCGGATGCAGCTGACTCCTAAAATGTTCAGTAGCTACTGTAGGTGACTCATGCGGCTGTGGCGGGTCTTGTGCAATCTCTTTGAGGCGGAATTTCAAACCAATGCTCAGTTGTTGCTAGTTCTGAAATAAATGAATGATATAAAATAATATGCTGTTTATTAGGTCAACAAATATAACATTGGATGATGCCCGCGACTTCGTCCGCAGTTTTTGGATTCCCGCGGGAATTGGTTGTATCTAGGTTGCAGTTTGTAAGACGTACCTAATTATTAAAACATCTAGATGATGGCCGCGACTTCCTCGACTTAATGTCCTTATTTTTTCGGGATAAAAAGTAGCCCTACTCCGGGATGCAAAATTCTATAGCCATCGAAGTCGGTGGAAAAGATCGGCCGAAGCGTAACAGACAGACAGACACTTTTTCGCATTTAGAATATTAGTATGGAATAGTATGGAAGTATGGATACAGGTTGTCCCAAAAAATTATTATTTAAGCTAATATTTGTATTTTTTTCGTAAATATAAATAGAGTGGCGGGAAGTGGCCAAGATGAATCATTAGGATATATTTTGGACCTTTTTATCATCGAACTGCAGACTCGTACGAAGTGATAGGCTTCCTCGTTCCTAATTCGATAGGATACGGAATGCCCTTCCGGCTTCCGTTTTCTCCTTCTCTTTTAATACAGGTATCTTCAAATCAAGAGATTGGTTGACACCCTTATGTGGTTGACGTCTAATTTGCTCGCACGACGCGTTTTTGCTCGACGTTTCTGATACGAACCGCTAGGGTGTGGAGCACCGTCCCAGCGCACGTGTTTCCTGCCACTTATAACTTAAGTACCTTCAAGGCAAGAGTGAATAGGCATCTTCTAGGCAAGCGCGTTCCAACCTAGACCTCATCATTGCTTTGCATTAAGCATGATTGTCGTCAAGCGCAAGCCTATCACGCAATAAAAAAAAAAGAAAAAGAGAATAGGCATCTTCTAGGCAAGCGCGCTCCACCTTAGTCTGCATCACCACGTGCAAGCAGGCGCTAGCCTATAAGTGTATTAAAAAAAATGATGACTCACATAGCAACACACAACACCCAAGTGCTTCTGCTTAGGGCACCAGTCCGCGAGGATTTGAACCACGTTAGCAGGATCGCAGTCCTCGTTCCGCACGCACATGCCGCCTTGCATTGCGCACGATTTTTCCAGTTCAATAATCGTTATAGTTTCTACTGGAATAGCGGGGAAATATTACAAATTAATAAACACCGGTCAAGTGCGAGTCAGACTCACGCACAAATCATCCCGACCTCCCTGGCGTAGTGTTGAGCGCTGTTGTCTTAACGTGGGAGGTCCCGGGTTCGATTCCCGGCAGTGTCGATTTGGGAATTTATAATTTCTGAATTTTCTCTGGTCTGGCCTGGAGAGAAGGCTTCGTCCGTGGCTATTAACCACCCTACCGGCAAAAGACGCGACGCCAAGCGATTTAGCGTTCTGGTACGATGCCGTGTAAGAACCGAATAGGTGTATGGGTTTAATATGACTGCCATACCCCTAACGGGTAAGCCCGCTACCATCTTAGACTGCATCATCAGTTAACATCAGGATCATTTTTTTAAAAAAACAAAGAATTCCGTACGACCACACAAAATAAATTATTTTAGTAAATAATAATAAAGATGTCAGATTACAAGTAATCGTAACGTGTAGCACTTGACATGCAATTCGACACCCTATGAGTAAGGAACCCTAATAACCAATTTTCGGATTTCTTGACAGTAATAAAAAATTAATATTAATATTAAATATAAATAAAAATGAATGTTGCTAAGCGCATAACTTTTGACCGACTGCACCAAATTGGATAATTCTCTTTTCGTATGTTCCTTAATATGACCCACGGAAAGAAAATGTAATTTAAAAAAAATATTACGTGGACAATAGTAAAAACAACACTTTTCTTTTCACGTAAAATTTAATTTAAGTTTAAATTTGATACAGATAGTTTACATGCCGGGGAATGACGTAGGCTACTTTTTATCCCGGAAAATTTAAGAGTTCCGCGGGAATTAAAAAACCTCAATCCACGCGGACGAAGTCGCGGGTATCAGCTAGTATTAAATATGAATGGCATAAACTTAATACCGGGGAAACTCAAAAATTACGTCTGGCCCTAGATGGCGCTACGTGCCTTTTGTGTCGCACGTTGAATATACTGTTTCCAAGATAACTTAAAGCTGATTTATAACGTTATTTTACTGAACACTTGTAAAAAATTCCTTTTATCAATTTGTGACAAATTTTTGGAGTGGGGAGAAATCTAATCGATTTAACCCTATAGTAATTAATAACCTAATCAGCTGTGAAATAACAGCCTAGGTACATATATGTGGCGCTAAACTGGAACCGCCTGAGCAAAAATTCGACCCCTTATGTGTACGGAACCCAAATTATCGATTTTCGGATTTTTCCTTTACATGTGCTGTGAGATCTTGCTTCTTGCCAAATTTCATGATTCTAGGTCAACGGGAATTACCCTATAGGTAGGCTTTGATTTATTGGTATAAACGGCCGTATCTTTTGATTGCGTTGACTTCAAAGCTTGATTATTTTACAGCTCTAAGGGACCGTAAACTTAGGTATTACGCGTTCCTGGGAAAAAGGTGGTTGACAGACAGACAACAAAGTGATCCTATAAAGCCTGGTGGGAGGCTTCGGTCGGGGCTTGTTACCACCCTACCGTCAAAGCCGTGCCGCCAAGCGAATGAGCGTTTCGCTTTGATGTCGTGTAGGTATATTGATGTAATATAACTTCGGTATCTACACAGCATCGTACCTTAGTGCTCGGCACGTCTTTTGCGGGCGGTAACTAGCCATGGCCGAAGGCTCCCACTAGACCAGACAAGACATTTACATTCAGAATCCATAAATTACTCCTGCCGGGGATCGAACCCGGGACCTTCTACGTCCACAGCGCTCACCAGTCCCATATACCCGCTTAGTGCGGGATGCGTAAAAGCATTTTTCCAGCGTTGAAAAAAACAAGGGAGGTCATCAAAAGGTCAAAAGGAAGGTCATAAGGTACTTGGTCGTTTTCATAATTACGATTGTTTGTTGTATTCAATGTCAATATTTTCGCCATGCTTGCGTTTGTGGCACGCTCTAATGGACCCTTACAATGCAAATAAACAGACGCTATTAAATGCAATGTCGCGGGGAAAGTTAAACATACAGAATTAGGTCATTTTAAAAATAGACACCCAAGACATCACAAATATTTATAGAATCCAGACAGATTCACTCTAACGAACATTTAACGAGTAGGATAACATCAAACAAGTATATTTAAATTTATATTTTGATACCCTTAATTAATTTAAAGCGGTTATAGCGTAGCGGCTTAGATGCCCGGCATCTTATTTGGTATATAGGTATAGGGGGTGCAAACAATCAATCAATATTTATTTATTCAAATTAGGTACACTGTTGACTGTACTCTTTTTGACGTCCAGTCATACTTAATATTATAAATGCGAAAGTGTGTGTAAAAAATAAAAATTCGACTTCAGGCTAGATCGAACAAAAACGGATTTTCGTCGTTCTATTTGTTGGTTTAAGACCCAGATATGGATTTTTTATTACAGAAAATTAAGGAGTTCCCGCGGGAATAAAATAAGAAAGTCGCGGGCATCAGCCAGTAACTTATTAAACAGGATGGTGATAATCAACGGTATCTTGGAAGTAAAGCTACGAGGGTTCAAACCGCGTCCTGAACTGAGAAGAGCCCATAAAACTCTGCCAGATTTTTTTTTTCAATTTCGATCGATCTCTCGACCTCTTACTTTTCTGAGATACCTATGCGTTGTACGAAATTAAATATCAATTGTGAACCTGCACGCCCGAGAGTTCTTCACAATGTTCTCGTGGTGGACTATGGCCAAACCCTTCTCATATCCGAGATTCATCATTCCGAGAAGAGACTCGTGCTCGGTAGTAACCCGGCAATGGGTTGAAATGACGATGATGATGACACCAAATTAATTTAAGTCAAATATGATTGTTAAGCGCAACCAACCGTCCGACTCGTGATTTGACATCGACTTGATGTCACACTTGAGTGTCACATAATTTGAATTTAAAATATTTAGTTTATTGCGAGTAGTGTATTTTAAATAAAGTAATATATATATATTATTATTTCACCAAATAATTTACTGTCAAATTCCCGATTTTACAAAATGTCGGAACATTTTACAAACTTTAGTGCTCTTAGAAATACATTTTTTTAAACTTAAGTTAGTTATACTAACCCGATAGAAACTCAAATAGTATTACAGTACCTAGCAATAGTAATTCCGCAGCCCACAAGAACATCCTAAAAGGTATATTTTTGAAGCACTTAATGTACCTATTAACTCAAACCGGTTATAAAGTTACTTACTTAGTTTAGTAGTCGCTAACTCAGTATTTTTGTCGCTAGCTTTCATTCGGGCATTTAAAATTTTATTTGCTAGTTTAGATTAATTATTATTGCTCTTAATAGTATTAATCTTTTAGTAGCGCATTTTACCTATATATTTTGTGTGATTTATTAATATCGTAAGTTTAATAAAGGTTTTGCAAACTTATTTTAAAGTCGCTCGGTTTAATATTAAAGTATTCCTATAACAGTTTTTTAGTCGCTCGATTAATAATATCCCAAAAAATAACCAGTGTCATTTGGGATGATGTAAGTATTCTAACGATACCCCATACACATCCAAATCTGTTCAGGCATTTAGAAGTTAAGGTGGAATATAGAAACTCACATACATACATGAACCCTGAAAACAATACACTCCTTTTTTTGGGCAGTCGTATAAATCGGCTTTCAATAAATACTTAAGTGGTCAATTACAATAGCGCAAGTAATTTCAAGTCACAGTTTTCGCGCTTAGCACGTTCATACTTAAACACGCATACCTACTTAAAACGGCTATCTATTATAACCATAGTAATATAATTTTCTACAGCATAATGTTAATATTTTTTATATTAAAATAATTATATACCATCTCATTCAATTTAGATCAATGCAGGTCAATCGCTCTACCTACTGTAAAATTCCTAATAACTCTAAGTAGGCAAATACTCAAAGATGTGACTAACATCTAAAATTAAGTAGGTAAGTATATAAGAAACTTATTTTTCTACAATATTGAAATAATAGCACTTGGAATATTTTACAATAGAATTACAATAAGGATTATTATTAACAATATTAAACAATCGAAAACACAATTATGTAATTTTTAATTGCTTTGGTTTACAAAATAAAACATGAAAACGTTATTTCAAAACTTTTAATATTTTAATCTGTAATCTCATTTTATTGCTTGACTTTCGATATACATAAATATAATCATTCACTTAGTGCTTTTGATTTAGTCTTTTAAGTAACTTTTAATATACTAAAAATGTCGTCCTTTAGAATAATTATGAATTTTACTTTTATTGGCATGCTTATAATATAACATTTTGCCATGTTTAAAATGTTGATGTGTTAAAGTTTTAAGTATAGAAAATCGCTTGCAGCCCTAATAAACAAAAAAATAGCTAAATTAAGACTTACTTTCAGGTGGTGACCTCAGCATCCTCTGGGGTCTCTGCCAAGGGTTGCCAACCACTAAAGGAACAAACACAACAATCGCAGCGAAACTGAACACCGTTCTAAAGAACATACTGAGTATTTTTTTACTGAGTTATTCGATCAAATAACAGCAACACCGGCTATCTCGCAATTCAAGGAGTGTGTGAACGCGCCGCAGCCGGCACCGGTTATATATAGGGTCATGTTGATAAACAACTGACTTGTGTATGAGCGAAATTAGAATTTCCCCGACAGCTTACGACTAGGTATATCTATGTAGGTATTAGGTACGGCGCACGAACTTAGTTCCCGCAATTTGCGCTGAGACTGGCCCCGAAGGATAAATAACTCATATATTTTTATTCAAAAAAAGTGCTTTTGAATCTTAAAGTCAATCTACCACTGGTTCGGAACACCATTCCTGCCGAGAAGAACCAGCAAGAAACTCCGATGGTTGCAATTTTGAAAAAAATCATTTAACTATTATACCTACCTATTACTAAAATGCGTAGATTACACAAGTAACCGAAGTCCTAAGCGACTAATAGTCTTCTCAGACCACGTTAGCCTTTGACTGCAATCTTACCTGATGGTAAGTGTCGCACGTTTTAATGTTAGTTATTGTACGTGCGACTGCGCCTTGATAAATTTTAATATCAATAAGTATACGATGTAAATTGATAATAATGAAAAAATACGACATCTTTCTTGTTATTTGCTAAAATAATTTATATTGTGTATTGGGTACCGAACGGAACCCTGTGTTAATTTTTTTTTCT
This sequence comes from Erebia aethiops, assembly GCA_923060345.2. Classification (NCBI taxonomy): domain Eukaryota; kingdom Metazoa; phylum Arthropoda; class Insecta; order Lepidoptera; family Nymphalidae; genus Erebia; species Erebia aethiops. The sequence continues at coordinate 18,732,214 of OV281079.1, read as the reverse complement.
GACCGAATTTCGGCCACGGCGGCCAATCTCCAGAGAGATTAGCCATCTGCGCGGGAGATATTATAGTGCACAAGTGTGTGCGCGTACATAGGTGCACTCTCTGTTCCTTTACTCTCATAGCCCGATGGGACGGAAGATCCGACACGACCGGAGAGAGATCAGGTGCAGGACCGACTGCTTAACAGGCACGGGTTAGCTCTCCGAGGCACGGGGGTGAAACACCGCCAACTTCCTGACCCCGGGCTAGTACTGACAATTTCGTATCAGAAAAACCCAATACTAGTTATGGCCCGACCCGGGACTCGAACCCGAGACCTCGTCGGCCGCAGTCGAACATGCTAACCACTAGACCAACGAGGCAGAGGCTTTGCAATACATCTTCACCAGCAGCGTAACTAGCCACGGCCAAAGCCTCCACCAGACCATACCAGAGACAATCTTAGAAGTCATGCCCAAACTGCCTCTGCCGGGGATCCAACCTGCGACCAAGCCTTACAAGACCATTCCTATCGAGAAGAACTGGCAAGGAACTCGGCGGTTGCTCCGTCAAGCAAGGCTCATTGACAGTAAGTCATTTAAAAAAAAAAAAAGAGCAACTGGTGAGTTCTTTGCCGGCTCTTTTCAGTAGAATCTGTTTTCCAAACTGGTGGTAGAGACAGAGTCAAAAATAAGAATAAGAATGTAACGATTAACATTTATTTTCATAAAAGAGTTAAAAAAAAATATTTCATAAATGACGTAACATTTTTCGCCCAATTTTCGCATGCCTTTGAATGAAATGAAATGATTTATTTATTTCATGTAGGACAACTTGTGACACTTATGATACGTCAAGACTCTACCACCGGTTCGGAAAGCTGTTTCTACTGTGAAGAGCCGGCAAGAAACTCAGCAGTTGCTCTTTTCTTAAAAAAGAAAAAGGTTACAATAAGTAACAATACAACACATAGGTACCTAAATTACGTTACACTGACTTGTGGGTCACTGGATGCGAGCCCGGTTACTTCCATGCAACTTTGTCATTCAGAAAATCATCGATAGTGTAATAATAACCTCGACTTAACAAATGCTTTTTAACACAGTCTTTAAATTTATGTAATGGCAAATCTAGAAACTCTTTGGGAACCATGTTTTAAAAGCGGACACTCGACCCCACAAAAGATTTCTGCACCTTGGGCACACGATATGACGCTGTAACAAGTTTAAGCCGGTTTCTAGTAAATCGATTGTGAGTATCACTTATTTGCATAGATAAAGATTAATGTTCCGCCTGACAAAGACTATGTTATTGCAAATGTATTGTGAAGGCACCGTAAGTATACCAATGTCTTTAAATTTTTCACGAAGTGATTTGCGTGATCCGAGTTTAAAAATAGATCGGATGGCTCTTTTCTGCAATATAAAAATTGTTTGGATATCAGCTGCTCTGCCCCACAATAAAATGCCGTACAACATGACACTGTGGAAGTAGGCAAAGTAGACAAGCCTAGCCGTTTCAACATCGGTAAAGTGTCTAATTTTCCTGACAGCAAAAGCAGCCCAGCTAAGTTTTCCAGCTAGTGTCTCTTTATGAGCGCCCCATTGAAGCTCCAAAGTCACTTTCTAGGGAGTGATCCAAAGTCACTCCCTAGAAAACTGTGGAGTTCTCCATTTTTAGTGTTATAATATAGGAATAGTCCTATACCTATATTGGTACCTAGTCGTGCAGATCTAGGTAGGTAAGTACCTCATTAGTAAAGTTATAACTTAAATGTGGCCATATACTCACAGATAAGCGGATATTATAGGATCTTACATTCCAATGTAATAAGACACTTCTTGTCTAGTATTACCTACTTACTTAATTATGATTCATAATGTGATAGTAGTTAAGTAGAATGCGAGAATCACTATAGTTAAGTCGGTATCTACTTGATACTTATGTATTACGATAAAATTTTAACTGGACGTTTCCTGGTAGGTACCTATACATCTACATCATATTTCCCACAAACCCACTTTCGCATTTTTTAAATGCGAAAGTGAGTTTGTTTGTTTGTTTGTCCTTGAATCACGTCGCAACAGAACAACGGATCAACGTGATTTTTTACATCAGTATAAGTAGGTAGTTGAGGACCTGGAGAGTAACACAGGCCAGGCTTTTCCCGGAAAATGAAGGTGTTCCCGCGGGAACCAAAAAACTCAAGCCACGCGGACGAAGTCGCAGCATCAGTTTATAACCGACTTCCAAAAAAGGAGGTTTACATTCGGCACGTAGGTATCTTTTTTTTTACTACACCAATGTCTCCGAGGATTCTGAAATTTCTGAACCGATTTTAAAAGATATTTTGTCAGTGACTAGATGAAGCTCACGACGACGTCCACCCATAAAAAATTTTGATTCCAAATCCTCAATCGTGATTCTGCTGAGTACAGAACTCCTCAACCATAGGGAGTTAGGAAATTTTGTTGGTGAATTTGTATAGTAGGTACCAAACAAAGTGTAGGTATACGCTGCAGGGTACTGACTTCATAATTGAACTAATGAGTACCTACACTAAATGTTAAAAATAAAAATTCTTTCCAAAAAACCGACTTCCAAAGACTAACAAAGATAGGCAAAGTTGACGCGTCAGGCTAACCCGACTTCAACATAGTGTACTACAGATAAAAAATATTTTTTACTCTTGGAAGTTGGTTTTTTGAAAAGAATTTTTATGTAAGTAGGATAGTGGGTTCACGAGAATACAGCGTCACATAAATATGTTACGAATTTACGATTATTCCTTGAATTTGTTCTTGACCTTGCTACTTGTTTACTATCGTAAGACGTTACTCGTAATCACACTGACCCGGAGACCTGCCCAATCAACTGTCCCACAAATTGAGATCATCTCCGTTAAGCCACACTAATGTAAGCTTTGATGCAAATGGTTAAAAGTGGTTTTAGTTTGCCTTTTAAATTATCACTATTGTGCCAAATAATTGAATATACGTAGGTACATTATAATACGCCTGTTAGATTTTTTATATCGCTTACCTACCGGGAATTACCTAAATATTATTTTCAATTTTGGTAATTAGAATAAGCTAAAAAAATCAATTGCCTATTTGGGCTTACTACCATCGTTTGGAATTTCGGTTTGAAATGAAGAAATACGTGATTCACAGTTTTTGATAATTCGATCCCCAAGGACGTAAACTAGAGAGTTTGTCACATATATAGGTACATAGGCTACTTTTTATTCCGGAAAATCTAGGAGTTCCCGTGGAAATAAAAAAAACTTATTCCACACGGACGAAGTCGCGGACATCAGCTAATTTATTTATGCTTAGAAGAATTTTCTGCCCCAAGTAATTACAATAAAAAGTATGTAGTCATAATATCAGAATTTTTCGATGGAAAACCCCATTTTAAGCACTTCCGCGGAAATCGAATCTTCAAATCGAATCTTCGAGTCGAGACAGAGTTTAAAGTTTAAACTAGGATAAAAACGAGACTTGGGAATGTAGGCAAACTGCTTCCGCGAGGGGCGAGTGAAGTACAATTTCTAAAGCTATTATACATAATTGCTGCTGCGTTATGTATCCAGGGCGATATCGGCGCAAACGCACGTCTTATCCCAGCAATCGGCATACTAGATGATGCCAGTGACTTCATCCGCGTGGGTTCAGACTTAAGGTTCTTTAAAAATCAGTCTATGCCCTTTCCCGGGACAGACCGCAGGTATCTCTATACCAAATTTCATAATAATAAAAACGAACTTTTTGTTTCACTTACCTATTGCCAGGAGATGTAAAAACGCGCCAGAACCAGCCAGTCGTATTCGAGCCTAGGACGTCTCGATTTATAAGACTATAAGCTAAGCGTTAAAGCGTCAAATTATTTAAAAGAGGGCATTAATAAATCAAATAAGATTTTTTTCAATCAAATATATTATTACCCATACACATTCCATATTTTTCAATAAGGTACAATTCCCACTCGTATACAAATTACACATTGCATTCCCTTAACTTTTAGATCATTGCGATTTCGGAAAACACCCTTTAAATCTAAAATATTATATTAAATTAAACTTACTTATTTAATTATATAAGTCACTTTAGTCTATATTTAACAGATCTTTCGAGCGATCAAACGCTCCTCATACATACAAAGTTTGATTCTCATTTGCGCTATCAAACTCAATGGAAGGACAACCTCCAATTTCTATATAGTTGTTACCACAACAACGAGTTGTCGAGTCACATAATGTTGTCTATTGGAACCACAATTGGAACCTAATTTTTTTTCTTATTTATTGGCGTTTTTTTTTTATTTCTCTGGCTAGGGTTTCCGAAATAATACATAAAAAGCTCTTTAATAGCACAATAAGTTTCAATTCAAAGTGAAACATTGTTTTGCAATTTTGACATATCTCCCATATGATTATGTATCCCTTATCTAATTAATACAAAAATATTATGGATTAAACACTACAAGGAACATAGTTCAGAGGTTAGTTTATTTATTATACATAACTTTGACACTGTAGAATTATTTTGCCAAAGAAAAATAATAGGAACTTAAAATAAGCACGACACGTAATAGTGTAGGGTAGATAGTTAGTAGTTACATATCAAATATACAATAAAAAAATATAATTCACTCTTTTTTGACTCTAAACAATCTTGACCTTTCAAATCTACCTCAAATATTGTTTTACTAAGTAAAACCAATTTTCAAAGATATGCATTCTTTGTATAACGTAACTTGATTGCTGATAAGCAGAATTTATATCTCAATAAAGCGTATATATGTCAACGTAAGATTGTAAAAACCGTTAGAATGTAATCTAACTAGCGATATTGTAAACTGTCGACAGATTGTGAACCGTTCAATATTCTGAGAATCAATTTTTGAAATATTCATTACCTGATTAGTTAAATAATGCGTTAAATTGTAATCTGTCGACAGTTTACAATATCGCTAGTTAGATTACAATCTAACGGTTTTTACAATCTTACGGTGACATATATAAATTTTGTTTAGACTCATATCTAGTTGCATGATAGACTATTAAAGTAAAGTAACGTACCTAATCGGTAATAATAACCGATTAAGTATTTCAACCAATAGGTAATGAAAAGAACAATGGATAGTAACCGTAAAATTAAGTATAAATTATCCTTCCCCTTCAATTAACTTTGAAAGATTGTGATAGAAGTGGGTTTGAAAGTGGGTGCAATGGGTTGGAAGAAGATGGGCTTGAACTTACAACCTTTTTGATTTCAGTCCACTCCCTGACCATGGAATTATTGAAGGTCCTATAGACTATAGTTAACCTATGTTATTTGATACAAAAGGATGACGAATTGGGATATGCATTCATAAGAAATATTAATACCTAGTAATTATTATTGTTTCATGTATGAAATTGTATCATCTAAGAAAAATACCATGATATGTGATTAAATGTCTATACATACCCACCACAACACAAACACAGCGGCAAAATGTTACCGCTAGGCAATGTTCGAGTTTACCTGTTTGTTCGAGATCTAGAAAATTCTTACAAACTTACTTAATTTAAAACCTTTATACTTACGCAAAGCTTCCCTCTAAATATTCATTATCAGGCACGTGTTCAAAGCGCGATTTGACCTCCCCAGAGCATGCTCCATACAACCGAAGTTTGATTGTTATTAATTATTAAATATATTATATAAGTTAAACTAATTCAAAAAAATATTGCAACTATTTTATCTCTAGAATATCTCAAGGTGTAATTGAATTATTTCTTCACTAACATTTTAAGATTTCTTTCGAACAGCTAAATCTCGAAACACCATTTTTGTTCGGAAATAGTTAAGCCAGGCTCAGATATAACCTAGTTTCAAGGCGTGTCTAAAAACATTCGAGTGATTTCAATGAATCAATCTTGTTTGTATGGGACGCGCTCGAAACTAACACAACATCGGCAAAGTACATATTATATAGGTACATGTATATTATATTCAAGTTAAATAACTTTATTTAGCACAGGAATACGTTTTACTTTATGTTAAGGCCGTTTTTTTATGATGCTCAAATTGTAAAAAATTGTAAGAACGATTTAATTCCTATATCTTAGCTAGTAGGGATTAGGTACACAGAATTACGTCTAATATACAATTTAGCAAAGGAAGGCACACATTAGGCAATCATTCAATTTATAAAGCGTTAGGTAATATAAAAATTACATTGATGAAATCATCCGTCTTTGAATAAATCTTTTGCCGGTGAATATAACACTATAACTATAACAACTCAAAAAATGTAATGTATAAACAATATTGAAGCGAAACTGGGATCTGAGAAGTGTAATAGGCATGATGACTGATTTTGAAAAATGGTCAGATTATGTTCGGAAGTATCTACTATTTCGAAAAAATATCCTAATTCAGCAGAAAAATAAGGTTTGGTAGATGAAATTGGCATTTGAAATTTAAATTTTAAAATTGACGCCAAAACGTTCGACGGTGTCATGGCGTCGTTTGTGACGTCACTATTATTTTTACCAATGTACTATGTGCAGTGTGCAGTAAACAATAGTGTGATTGTCAAAGTTCGAAAATAATTGTGACGTCATTGTCGCTTCATTGGTGTTTTGACCAATATGGCGGTTTGCTGTATTTTATAGTTTTATTTTATCAAAATAAATAGCAATCTTACTCGAAATAGGAAAAAATATACGTTTTTTATAATCCATGAATCCAATTTTATTAGATAAATTTATAATTTCATTGATTCTTTGTTACTGTCATCATGCCTATTGTGCAAACCTGTGATAAACTCACAGACGCAGACGGGCAAATTTATGATCTCAAGACAATTATTTCGTGAATCCGACGCCCCTAGTTATACTACACTACACTACTACGTTACACTAGACTTTGCAAGATTTACACTATTACAGTATAAGTATTCGCTTTCATCTAAAACAAAAACCGACCTTAAAACTAGGTATACCTATATATAAGTACCAACTTAAACTAAAAAAGTAAAAAACATTCTGGGTACCTATAGATATATTTTGTATTTTTTTGTGATTTTCTCAAAAAGCGCTAAATCAATTTCGATAAAATTTATATGGGACCACCTCTGAAGTATAATCTATCAAACAAAGAATCATCAAAATTGATTCATAATATTGGCGGAATAATCGCGCAAACAAAACATGTAACACACATAAAAAAAACATACAGTCGAATTGAGAAACTCCTCCTTTTTTGAAGTTGGTCAAAAATGATCGCTAAACCTCTCCAAAATGATCACCTTTGAGATCAATGCAAAAATCGTTTCATTTTTATTAAAAAAAAAATGAATGCCTATAAAACGAAAATAAAAAAGTTCTTTGATAAAGAACTAAAAACCTTAATTAACGCGGACGAAGTCGCGGGCATCAGCTAGTTGTACATCTTTAAAAAAAATTCAATGCGATCTAGCGAACGTAAGGACAGAAATTATTGTAGACTAGTCAGCTTTATTTAGATTTGTACGAGTTGGCAATTGAGGCACATATTAAATCCAACCTTGAGATTGTACACGGTTTTTATTGGAACATCTGGTGCAAAGAAATGGGCACGAGGCTGCGCAGTAAAAGTTTAATAGCGCGAATTCCCAATTTCCTGATTGGATGCCCATCTATTACCTACTTTTAGTTCGAACTTTCATGAGCGATTCAACGAGGACACGGACCTAGACAAAAGATTTTCATACTTTTCTGGCTTTAATTACTTAGTTGTTTCTAATTATTGTCTAAACACTCTAATCTCTAAACTGAAATGACAGATCTAAATATACTACTGTCCCTTTCATTGTCTCTTTGCAGAAAAGGACATTACTAGATATAACACAAATAGGGGTAAGAACCTTAATTAGTAAGAATAATGACTAATGCCACTCACTTAGTAAGAATAATGACTAATGCCACTCACTTTGCTAGGTTTTTGGTGAATTTAACGATAACCATAAACATCGATGGTGCAATCGAGCCTAAGTCGCTTATCCACCAAATTGCAGCTTTGGGACGAGCTTTTGGTATAAGTCTGAATTCAACTCCAGTTTTACTAGACACAATATTTTACCGTTAGCGCAACTTTTTGCCGAACGACATATCGCTGGTGAGACCTCACCTTACACGTTGACCTTCGTATGTTGATGACGTTAATCATGCTTTCTTGTTAACAAAAAGTCATCCTGAAATAACTTTAGATCGGTGATTTTTGTAGGGATAATATCACTAGAATAATTATGATTATCTAGCGAACGCTCGCGGCTTCGTTCACTTGAGAATTTCAAAAAATCCAGTCCTTTTGTCTACGTCATAAAAGACGTCAAGATAAAATGAGTTTGTGATTGTGACTTCAGGGGGCTTACTTATCATCGCTTAAAGCTATTTTAATCTTGTTAACGCTCGTTTCAGAATTATAATCCTTATTGTAGGGGCGTCGAAGTACTAGTTTTGTTTCAAAATTGAGTTATACAAAACGTCAATTGTAAATACTAGTAACCCGCCAGAACTTTTCTTTTTGAATTATAGATTTATGCGAATAAGAAAGTGTTTATTTTTTAATCAACTACGCCACAGATTTGCGTGGACATCAGGGGGCTGGTCAAAGACCAGCAAAAACTGAGGAGTGTGCAGGCTTTTTTTATACCGGAAAATCACAGTTCCCTCGTGATGTTGAAAAACCATTAATCCGGACGAAGTCGTAGGCATTATATAGTTACAGATGAATTAATTCGTTATATATTTATGGATTTTGGTATAGGGCTTGTTAGTGAGGTATCTAAATTAATCAAAAATATAGTTTATAAGTTAGTCACACAACATATAAAGCGGACAAATTTCATCAATGTAAAACAATCAAATTATGCACAAAATAAATTTATTAACATACAAATGTTATTTCATATAAAATTCCATTATAAAATGACACTAACAGGTATTTATTTATATTATAAAGTTATTTTTATATACTATTATTTTAAAAATTAAATTAATACCTCGTTTATCGTTTTGGTGATAATTCGGTTGTATTTTATTTAGCAAACATACAAAATAGGGATGTTACCCATTGCAAAAATGACAAAATAAAATATAGGCCTGCGAAATCACTTTCAATCCACGTTCTCTGTTCGCAAGTTATGCTAGCTAATTGATGATAGCTAATTCTGTCGCCATACAATTATTTTAAATTATCGATTTGAAATAAAAAAAAAACAAGATTTTTTTAATGAAGTAACAATAATAGTGCGTAGAGTATTTTCACATTTTTATGTTTGCGTTTGCGTTTTGATAATGCATAAGGCGGTTGCGCCCACGTCAGGCAATCATTGACAGATTTTATGTCGACAATAAACGAAACATTCAGAATTGAAACGCACACGTCCTATAAAATGTCGGTCAAAGACTAAATCGGCCCTTAAGACGCTAAGAATCCTTGAATTAGGTGCTAAGTAAAAGTATTAAAGTTAGTAAATAAATTAAATTAAAAATAAATAAATTAAATAAATACTTGACTAGTTGGCAACAACCCTACTGTAAACAAAACTAAATCGATAGACTTAAGGTGCAGTTCCACTGAACCACATGTCATAAATGTCAAAATAGTGACGATTTTGTACTAATACTCATTGAGTGCAGCAGTGAGGGTCAAAATTTCTTTTCTGTCGTCCTCGTTTAGTCTAATATACAACCGAATCAACACCAAGGGTTAGTCACCTACTTCAGTTGAAAACAAATCTCTTAAGCGACACGTGTAAAAATATAGTCAGGAAACTGATTTCACTTGCTCAGCTTGATTCAGTTTTTGTCTATACAACAATAGTGTGTGCTACGTATTATAGCTCATTTGCTTCAATTATTGACAAAAGCAGAATCGAGCTAAATAAGTGTAACTAGCCCCTTAATGATGACGTGTATCGTGCAAATTTTTGATTGTCATACGCATTTTAATACTGAAAAATGCTACATTATTTGCGGCGCATGGGCTATGTTCGATCAACTATATCTATATAAATTATACCAAATATTTGGTACTTGAAATAATACCCAAAGAAACAAAACACAAATATCGTCGCCGGCATAGAGGTACGAAAAATCACTGCTACCTACCTACATGTTTTCTTCTGTATAAAAATACAGAAGAAAACATACAAGAATACGGGTAAAAGCCCGTTCTGATATCATATTTACGTACACCTGAAAATTATTTGAATGGGCTTCGATCCACTGTAAAAATATTACATACATACTCTGTGGTTATGGGCAAAACTTATTACTTCTATTTAGAATGTTTTTATTATTTGACTTTTCCAATACAAAATACCAAACACCGACACTCCTATCTATACCGACGATATAATTAGTACCTTGCACGTATTTATATATACACATGTGTAAGTACATACTTATGTTTAAAACTAATATAAATATATTTTATGAATAGTTTAGCACGAATTATAAAACAATAGTGCAAACTCGGTTGAATCTCTGCACTTAATTATTTATACATATTAAGTATTCCTTCAATGACAACAATGTAATATTCACAATGACATTTTAATTCAGTTTAGAGATTGTGAACAACCGAATTAGCACATTATACGAATAAAACAAAATCAGATCTCAAATAAAAATGCTGTTCGGAATGCAATATCTAAAGTACTTTTGATATTTTGGTTTATATCATTTAAGGTATAAATAAGAAGATAATTTTGGAAGTTTTTCTTCTACGCAAACACGTAATATTTAGCAATATGCGCAATATTTAGCAATAGAACAATTTATGTCATACAAATTTTTGAATGAATACCTTATACCGTACCCTATAAAGTTTAAATAGAAAATAGTGTAGATTCTTAGCCAATACCCTGAAAATTCATTGAAATGATTGCATTGAAATTTTATTCTAGACACAAAAAACGTTTTCATTGAAATTCATTGGAAATTCGTTAGTTTACGTTTAAATTCATTAAATAATAAATTACAAGCGTAAAAATACAATTATGGAAAATAATCGAGTTATTTTTCATTTATAAAAAGCACCGACAACAATGACTAATTCAAATTCAAAGCAAAACACACCTTAGTACAATATACGATCATAATATAATACTTTAATGTTTAGGGTCTCTTTCCACCAGAGATCTACGTTACTAAGCTAAGGGTATAATCACATTTGATCGCTAGATCTGACGAATTTACGCGATCATTTGATACGCCGTTGTGATACCGTATCTAACACACCCCGTTCCACACTAAGCCTCGTATCTGATACACCTCGTATCAGACGCAAGTATCGTGGACAATACGTCCACGATCACGATACAACGATGCGTTACGATACGTGACACGCGACATTCCATCTCGAGGCGGTTATTCCCCGATCATCAAAGGGGGGACTACTTGCCGCAACACGGCCTTGAGACTTCTTGACGTCAGGAAAATTTTTGGCGTACACATTTACACCGATACACTGACACGATACGAAATGAACGAGGTTTTACTGACGATACTTATTACTTTAGTAATCCGATATGGTCAAAATGGGCGACAGTGTTTAAGATAAAAGTACTCGATACGATACGCCTGATCAGTAGGGTGGATCGTTTTTTTTTTCGAAATATTGTTAGGGCGCGGTGCGGAATAGATGATTGTGATATTTTATGTTAGTGTACTGCCACAAGTATGATGAACTTTTCAAATATGACTTAAAGTTCAGTAGAGTTCAGTGTGAGCTTAAAAAAATAATTTTTGATAAGTAAGATGTTTTATTAATTTTATAGACTTAAAACTAGAATCAATAATAAAAAATGCAATAAAACTAAATATAAAAGCTACAAAGATTGGAAAAATTTGCTCAAACGTTAGTAAATTGCGTAATTTTGTAACTTTTTTTTTGTGTTCAGGATCGGCATGATCCGACACGATTCAATTTTGTTACGAATCTATCCCTCACGTCTTTCTGGTCCACAAACTGCAGAACAGGATTATGTGACAATCTTGATGCATCTCTCTGTAGCTTGCGTGTGACATGTGTTAGACTATCAATTTGACTTATTTCATGACGTTTCTTTAAATTTGTACGGGGGTAATTCCTATAAATACAAACGTTTTGAGATTCATAGGGCAGTCTGGTACAAGTCGCGGCTCAGTGGACAACGATTGTTAAATGCTTCGGCGTTTGGGTCGTAATTTTGATTTGGTGGTCCCATTAGCGATTGGGCCATGGGATTAATGTATTGGTCTTTCGAGTTGTAGCAAATTAATCTTGTACGTTTGAATTAGAGTACAAAATTATTACAAGGGTTTTAACTGGTGCCTATTTCTGAGATGTTCCTTACTACACATGGCATCAATCGAAATATAGGCAAAAATTATCTTTCAACTATGTCCAGAATTGCCATTAGGCTTACAAAATGGTCTCATCTTTTATTTGTTATGTCAGTGGTGGTTCTGTCATTTTTTCCCAGTCGATCAAATCAATGTAGTCTTTCGCGTTGAAATTAAACGGCGACAACTTAAAACCCCTTAGAGGCGTAAAACCCGAGGAACGCTGGTGGATTTTAATTATTTGTCGAAGCGCTAGCACTTTTATAGGTTTCCGTTCGTCGACTAACATAGCAATCAAAATATTTTCGCTATGACCAAAAAATCTATTACATTGAATCACCGGGTCTACCACTAACTTAAGATAAGATAAGATAAGTTTATTTCATAAATATAGTGTGGGACAACTAAATAACATTTATAGCCTTACACCTAGGATAAAACTAATATAGTTGATATACATTTTAGATATTATTGTGCACCTGTTCTCCGAACTAGTTAAAACTGTGTCTCGGAAAACAGGGCTTCCAACTCGAGACACAAGAAGAATACAACAATGCATGTGTGTGTAGGCTTGAGTTTGCATGAGTACTTATGGGTGTTGTGTGTTGTGTGTGAATGTGAGTATATGTGTTGTGAGTGAGTGGGTGTTGTGTGTGAATGAGTATTGTGTGTGTGTGTATGTGTGTGGTAATTTAGGTAAGAAGGGATTAAACTAGAATCTCCAAAAGTCCTTCAGTAGTCGAGTATGTTTGCTTAAGAAGCCAATTCCTAAGTGCGTCTTTGTAATTATGGTGATTTAAGGAATGCAGAGAAATAATTCTATGCAACTTATTATAAAGGTGAGGTCCAAGGAAGACAAAAAACCTACGACTAAAAGCTGTCTTTAGTTTACTATAGCAAGCAAGCTGAGGTCTACGACGGGGGCAATCACGGGTGAAGTACGTCAGGGAATGTTGCTTGAGAGCAGTAGCCAGAATAAATAATTGGCGTACAGTTAATACCTGACAATACTCGTAAAGCATATTTGTAGGATACAAACGGGGTTTAAAGCAGCACACCTTCAATACAGCTCTTTGTGCACGTTCGATTTGAATAAGATGTGTTTTAGCTGCACCTCCCCAGACTGATATGCAATAGCCAATAATAGATTGACATAGTGCTTGATAGACCATTTTTAAAATTTCAGGATCGGCTGAGTGTCGAAGTTGTTTGAAAACATAAATAAGCTTACGTACTCTGTTTGAAAGGTGTTCAATGTAATTTTTAAAAGTTAAGTTGCAGTCAAGCACTATGCCAAGATATTTTATAGAGGTGACATTTTCCACTAATATGGGATCACTGTTAGGTGTGAGGTTAAACTGCGCTGACGAGGCAACCAGCTTAGGCAAAGAGTTACTAGGGGGAAGTGTAGAATTACGAATGGAAAAATTTATGCATTTTGTTTTAGAAATATTTAATGTTAAAAGATTGTTATTAAGCCATTCCCTTACGGTGTCAAAGCCAATTTGAGCAAGTCGATACGTATCAGACCAGGTGTTAGAAGAAAAAATCAAAGCTGTGTCGTCGGCATATGAAAATATCTTACCTTGATGAAGATGAATGTTACATAAATCGTTCATGTAAACCAAAAATAAGCTCGGGCCAAGAATGCTGCCCTGAGGTACACCATACGTGAGAGGTAACTCAGAACTTGTATAGGAATCTATCCTCACAAATTGGGTTCTACCTGACAAGTAACTCTGAAAGAGTGCAAGTTGGTTTCCTCGAATGCCAAGAGTCTCAAGCTTAGAAATTAAGATAGGTACAGAGACGGTGTCGAAAGCCTTAGACAAGTCTAAAAACAAAGCTACACACTTTTGTCCTTTATCAAGTTTGTCCACTAGATGGTCCACAAGGCTGTGGACAGCATCCGCAGTAGACCGTTTCTTACGAAAACCAAATTGGTTATTAGATAATAAGTTACATGATTCTAGATAGGAAACAAGCCTCAAATTAATGATTTTCTCGAGAATCTTTGACATAGCTGGCAAGATCGAGATAGGCCTATAATTTTCGACATGGTCCCTTTCGCCAGATTTAAAAATGGGATGTAAAAGCGCTTTTTTAAACAGGTTAGGGAAAATACCTTTTTGATGCTGAGATTGCAAATGTATGTGAGAGGGGGAACAATTACACCAATGTACTTTTTTAAAAATCTTGACGAGATACCATCCCAACCAGCTGCACAGTTATTTTTAAGAGAATTGATCAAGCGCTCAACTTCGGACTCATCCGTCTCAAGCAATACAAAGGATTCCCTGTGAGATGAGTGTAACGGAGGAGGTTGATTATTTTTGAGTATTTTATCGGCCAGTTGACTTCCTATAGTGGCAAAGTAGGAGTTGACCTCGTTAATGCAGACTTCTTTATTACAATTCGAAAGCAAAAGATCTCTGGCAGTAGATTGAGTTTTTGATATATTAGTTACGGACTGAACAACATTCCACAGTAATTTAGGATTTTTACCAGCTTTGATGAATTCATTTTTCTCATAATCTCTTTTAACTTTGCGTAGTAAATTAGAGCAATAGTTACGATACCTTTTGTAAGAAACCTTAAGAACTTCATTTAAAGGATCCTTTTTAAGCTTCTTATGTAACTTATCTCTATGACGTATGCAATTCAGTAGGCCTGGTGTTATCCAGGGTTTGATGGGCCTACGTCTACGAGATAAGGGGATCTTTATGGTGTTCGATGATAAGGCATGTAAAATAGGGTTAATTAAATTTTCAGTTGCAATGTTTGGGTCAAGGGTCGAATATACAGAATCAAAGTTTATGTTAAGAATGTCACTAGTAAGTTTTACTTCATCAGTTTTAGTGGTATAGGGTTTATTTTGATGACTATATTTAATCTTTGACAGAGATATAAATACAGCGTAATGATCAGTAAGCGTAGATTCTAAAACCAGAATTTTAGGTGATACTACAGTTTTTAAGTTAGCATGGTCAAGACATGTGGAGCCATGTGTTGGTATTACATGCCCCGGGAAGAGACCATGTTGAGCAAGGAGATCCAGATAGTCAAGTGAATGGATAGCTTGATGATTATTTGCAATATCGATGTTAATATCCCCGACAAAAATAATGTTATTATAGGATTTATAATCCGAGAGGACTCGATCCATCGAGTGAATAAAATTCGACGGATCTTTGAATGCGTAGGGCCTGTAAATAGAAATAATGACAAGATCGGATCCAACCGTAGTTATTAGACAATTTGCATCAGAAACTACAGGTTCAATAGTTTTGACATTAACTAAATTATCTTTTATATATACGACTACTCCATCGTTTTGATTAAAATTACGACTCGTTTGGTGCGCGTAGTAGCCGTTCAGAATGGGAATAACGGGATTACAGGAAAGCCAGCATTCAGATAAAACAATAATATCACAGTCAGTTTTAATACGTTCAAGCAAAGTTAGAAGTCCACTAAAATTGGCTTTCAAACTACGAATATTTTGTGTTAAGATAGAAAGACCCGTCTTAGATCTCGGTAGTAAATCGGAGCATTCGTCGGGGCTACATGTTAATGCATCACAGAAAGAGACTTTGTCCAGGTTAGATAGGACATCATTTACTGGCGTGAACATGGGGAAAGATTGTTTACTAAGTGGCAGGCAAAGGTTCGTTTATGGAGCATAAACAAACACGAAATGTAAAAATACTCGTATGTTAAAAGATACTTATTCTGTATGAGACATAGCTTATTCAGTTCGTAACAACGATATAGGGTCGAGAATATTATTATATTAACTGTTAGCAAGTACCATAACCTTGAGATAATATTTGCGTATAACATAGATTGGGATGAATGATAGATTCTAGTACGTTTATTATAATGTGTAAAAGGAGTAATTATATAGTGAGTTATGAGTGTAAAAATAGTATTAATTATGTAGATCATTGAGTTATAAAAGTGAAATGTAGGTAGTTGTACAAGTAATATCAGTTTAACAAGGAAACTTAGGCACGGGACACACTGAGAGAAATATACAGGTAAGTAATAAATTACAACAGGATATAATATTATGTTACCTATTAGTCACTTATTTTTTAGGGACACCAAGTCGGACTCGCCTTTTATTTCAATGCGAGCGCTGCCTTCTGTCTTTCTCAGGTAGATTCGGCCTTGGTTTGTCCAACAGTATTTGTAATCAAGTGCTTTTCGCGCATCGCGTGCCATAGCGAATAATTTCCTGTCCTTATTTGTTAAACCCTCCGATATATAAACAGGCATATTAGGCCCAGGTAAGCCGAGAGTAGACGTCGTCAGTTTAGTATTTGGGTGATTTTTGTTATAGTCTTTGGCCGCGCTTAGTATTTTGTTTCTAGACACAACAGTGGTCAATTCAGTGACAATGGTGGAACTGCCGGATTTATTTTTGATTCTGTGGACATCTTTTACTTCACCCGACTGGATGTTCACCCCCAAAGCCACGCATGTCTTGTGTATTAAGTTTGTGAGGTCTTGTTGTGTCTCATGCTTTACGCTCTGTTGCTGGGGTACATTTCTGATCTCCAAAACTGTGAACTTCGACCTTTTTTGCAGTTCATCAATCTTGAGGTCTAAGGAAGCAATTATTCTGCGGCTTTCCTTGCGCTCATCTTCATAAGAGATCAGTTTCTCTCTCACATCCTCGTATTTTGAGGATATAAAAGTGAGGGACTGCTCCAGTTGAGAGTTTGTGGCCTGGATCTTTGTATTTTGTACTTTTAACTCTGAAATTTCGAGGCAGAGTTTAGACAAAGTGGCATCTTGATCCTTCTTCCAGTTTGTCAGCATTTCTAGAAGTTCTTCTTTTAGTGACTGACCAACGATGTCCTCTTCAGAATTATTCAGCATCTCGTTGCGAGGCCGTTTCTGTCTCCTTATAAGCAGTGGATTATCAGGGTCAAGTTTTGTAATATCACCTTCAGAGGCTCCATGAGGTACTTTTAGAGTACTTTTTTTCAGCGATGCCGACATGTTTTAAAAAAGATTAAGTCCAAAGTTTAAGCGGTAGAACTTTCCGTTTGTCGATTTACGGATCTGCGCGTGCGCAAAGAGGTATGAACTATGAAGCGCGCGGTGAAAAATATATGTGTCTTCTTCGTTCCTGTACACTTGCACATAGGCGCCTACACTCACTTAGTACTATGAATACTTCAATTTAAAATATTTTTAAGTGCACGTCCGTTTACTGACGCGGTCCGAGTGGAATCAAACTTCAAGTGCTCTGGGAGATATCGAGACAGTACTATTGTCTCGTGCAAGTGTTTTGCCCCGTAAATGCATAACGATTGCGTTTTTATCCTAAACCACATTGGCGCGTAAACTTTCAGTAAAAATTCCGTTAATATCAGTAAACCTTGAGAAGGGGTAGTAGTTGGAATGTACGTTTTTAGAATCCGATTGGCCGTGTCAGCCTGCACGTCGTGCGGTCGCAGCTCCTCAGAGCTCAGGAGCAGAGGGGGCCACTCATACTCTTGACCAAGGCATATCGTACCACCAGTACCTCGGCGCTCGCGGTCTTGGCGGGCGTTTTGCCTGCGGAACTGGAGTTGATCCGTGCCGGCAAGGTGGATCTGGCGCGCAAGTCCGCGACCAAGCAGGAGTTGAGCAGTCGGAAGCGCGAAATCGGATTCCAGATGGTCGACTTGTGGCAGCAACGCTGGGCGAGCGATGAGAGAGACAGTCATCTCCGGCGATTCTTCCCTGCGGTGACGGAGCGACTCAAGGCGACTTGGGTCCACCCGGACTACGAAACATCGCAGATCCTCACGGGCCACGGATGCTTTCGGTGGCGCCTATTCGGGTTTCGGCTGTGTGTTAGTAGTGCATGTGAGTGTGGGGAGGGGGATGAGGATGCACGCCACGTTCTGTGGGAGTGCAGCTTGTATGAGGTCCTCCGGTGCAAGATGCACGGAGGAATGCTCCGTGTACTACCGGGACCTCGTCTCGTCGGAGGCGAACTTCCGAGGACTGCGGGAGTTCGCGCACGCTTGGCAGGAGGCGAAGCGGCTCAGACGTACGGCGGCGGCGACGCAGAAGAGGACGCGGAGAGGAGGACAGCGAGGAGGAGGAGGACAGCGGCAGCGACGTAGATACTTCAGAGGGTGATCAGCACTCGTCATCTACGGAGGAGGGACGCTCAGGAGGTACTGGAAGGCGATGCCACGGAGAGGAAGCGGGGTCTCTTAGTGTGCTTGTAGAGTCAGCCCCAGAATGGGGAGAATGACCACAATAGGGACAAGGAGATGGATAAAAGAACTTGTAGGGAGCCAAGAATGCGCCCCGGGAACACGCCAAGAGCAAGTACCGAACGGGCGCTCTCCCGCGTTTCGGCCCATATAACCGCGAGGTTGGTGGGGCCATGGAAGGAAGGGTTGGCCGTGTCAGCCATCGCGAATGGCATATTTTACCTGGATTCCGTTTTGCCAAGTTATTGCAGTGGCCTTCGCTGATCGCACGTCAAATTTCCAATAAGTGTAGTTGGTCTGGAGAAAATTGTATTATAGAAAGATTTTCACAGTCATTGAGACATTTTCCAATCGTCCTGTATATTAGTCACATTTCAATGCTCTTCAGTAATAATTTTCTGCGATTGTCATCGCTTATTACGTTTTATCCTTTCGATCATCAAGTTTAATATTTCATTAGTCATCAAAGTGGTCATTGTCTTGTAACGAGACATTATTAGAATTCTTTCTAGAGGGCTCAGAACTTTTAGAAGTTGACAGTTTGGCTGTTTCTTCGTACAACTTGCGCTTCAATTGTCTTGCAACATTGCTTTCATTTTTCTTTGTAGCCTCTTTATCCAACGAGCTAATTATCATTTTCCTATCATCTCACTGATCTAATATTAATATTCTTTCTTTAATAGGTATTTTCCGAGCCCTTTCACAACAAATGTCAAACGAATTACATTTGCAAGCAGCAATGTCGAACAAAGCCTTACTATCCATTTTGAATTTTTCAACTTGTTTCTATAGCTTTAAGATCTAGCAGTATTTGTCATTTGTTTGATGTCAGTGGCAACAATTTCACTTGTATTTCTCACCAAATGTTGGAATCGTTACGATTTCGAGCAGAATATTAAATGTTTCATCATGTCTTCATACGTCGGTAACAAACTAGCAGGTAATTATTTGCCAGAACCAAATATGGGACATATTTTGTTCACAATCACAATCACAGTATAAAACAAAAACAACCGCGTGCTTCTCTTGCCCAATTGAAACAAATACTAATAAAATAGCATGTCAAAAATGTATGAATAATATGATGCAATTGATTCAATCTATGATCATTAGCAGTTTCTCTCTCTCTAAAAAAAAATCGTTGAATAAGTTAATATAATTAATTAAACTTATTCTGTTCGAATATCAATATTATCCGATAATTACTTTAGTACAGTACTTCTGATTATTTTTTAAATAGTATTTTATAATCACAATCAAAGCATCTATTCCGCACACCCCAAAAACGAAATTCCAAAAAATGTATACCCTACAAGAGCGAACCCTACTGATTAGAATACGTCAAGATGATCAAATGTGGACCTAGCAAAGGATGTGTGTGTGCGTCAAACCGACCAATAGGACCACTTGGTTTTACATAGCTTAGATCTCTAGATGTTAGATCAAGCGCTCCTATTATTGGGTTTGATACAGATCCATAGCTTAGGAACGTAGCACATCTCTGGTGGAAAAGCCTTCTAATAAATAAAGGTTTATAATTGGGATGATGCCTATAACAAAAATAAATTATTTCTAACTGATTATTAAATACAGGGTATTCCAAAAGACCAAATATTCACATCTTCGGTTAGTTTTAAGTATGATAACCATTTTAAAATATAGATTAAAGAATTTCATACAACTTCCATACTATGTCATACGATGTCATGTCATCAGTGGTCATCATCCCTATTTAATTTATCCATATTTTGAATTCCTCCACGAACCACGTGAATTCGACGTTATTTGGTACAACAGATTGCATACCATTATTATTAATTTAACTTTGCGTCATATCGTAAAAATACATAAATTTACAATATTTGTTTTAAAAAAAAATTCTTTAACTAAAGATCTTTGGTCCGGCGAGTTTCGTCCAGCGTTAAATGGCGCCGAATTTAAATTAATTTACTAACACAAACAAAACGAACGTTTTAAAACGAAAACTATTCGGGTATCCGCCACTCATTATAGTTTGCAAAACATTTATTTGCACAGTTAGTCCAATCATATCAGGGGTGTCACCTCGGAATAAGAGACAATAAGCTGGCAACTCTCATACACCTTCATTTTGGCTTAAAGTTATCTCAAGTTTTATAAAATCTTGAGTCTGCGTCCTAAAAAGGTCGAGGACACTGACCTTTGACCTTGAATAACTTATGACTCAGACAAGATATTTTGAGGCTTCTGAGACAACTTTTAAAACGCCCCAGCTTATTGTTTCTCATTCCGAGGATGACCCATTATTTTTGCTATGTGACTGGGCTAAGATAACAGGAGTGGGGACAACAGTTCAAAGTTGTAAACCAAAAAAAAACATTATTATAGACTAATTTCACTCAGGTAATCAGCTCGATTCAGTTTGTCAAACGTTTAATCGTCTGTCGACCTGTTTAAGGAGTTCATGGATGCAGTGGCGTGCAGTTCATAGAGGTATAAAAGCACTGCTTACCCTAATGGACATAGGTAAATGCTCATTTTCCATTGTAACACTCAGTGAATAGGTATTTTGACTGACTAAAGCTTATTCTAGCTTCAAGCCCTGTGCACGCCACTGCATGGATTCTTGCACGTGAAAAAGCATGTATTAACTCCTTAAACAGTTCGAGTAATACGTTTTAAGCTGTCAAATGTTAACGATTTGCTTAGACAATTGGGCCTCAGATGCAAAGAAATCGTCAGTTTTTATGCATTAACGCTGAATCAAGCTGAATCAGTGCAATTGATTACATTGACTTAAAGAATTAACCCTCAGGATGCTATAAGTATTTTGAAACTAACGCTACGTTATATGTCTATTATTATCAATATTATAAATGCGAAAGAGTGTCTGAAAAATCAAAGATTAACGCCGAGTTGCACGAAACTAACTCAAATATTTAAGTTGTACTTTAACTAATTTAATCGAAAGAATTGTATGGAGTTTTGTGATTAAATTAGTATTAATCGTCTTTTAAAATTATTTCATGCAACTCAGCGATAAATATCCAAATCCACGCGGACGAAGTCGCGGGCATCAGCTAGTAATAAATAAATACGAATTAGTGAGATTACGACTGGTCGATGATTGAAATCTGCGCGAAGCCTATCAGCGTTTTATCGTCGAATTGTTCGTTGGCGCCGGTAGAATTCTGAAAAAAAGTATTTCTTTTTTAATTCCATAAATAAATCTCTCCGATGTTTATAATATTTCAGGGTCCAAGAATGTGATCACGTGTGTGTCAGAATACGCATGAGGTGTTCCGTAGCCCGCAAAAATCTTTGACGGCCATCATTATTTCCTAACCGATATATCTTCCGAGCTTTTGCTTTAGCTGCTAAATTGACTTAGCTACGAGTATATTTCGAACCTACATTAACTTTTAACTATAATAGTTAATCACAGGCTGGGCGAAACTTCAAAGGTTATTTTACTACAGAACCCTAAAAACTATAAGAAACAATCCAGTTTCAATATAATATTATGTAGAATATTATTATACTCATCATAAATAATATGATGTACTTGTGAAATAATAGGATTTTTCAAAATTGTTCACATTATAAGCGCCCCAACACGGATAGCATACTATATGGCGCTGTTCGAATTTGAATCGCGCTCATAAGGGGCTGAGGGACGAGTGGCCTATATAGTTGCGACAATGCCAGCCGATTGCATGACCCAAGTCGGTAACTGGATGGGTGACTGAATTTGGAAGTCCGAATTTGGCCGTTAGAAACCTAACGCTACGTTCGCATTACGAAAAATATTCGCGCGAATATTATTCTAGCGATTTAAATTTCGCGTACAGATTTCACCTACTTTGTCAGTTTTTATGGATTTTTTGGCATAGAACCACGTCTAAAATGGAAAACAGAACTAAAATTATTTTTAATCTACGACGTAAAAGACGTATCGAAATCTGTCATCATAACTGGGATTCATCCACTATGTGCTATGACCTATGAAAGGATTTTTCTACGTAATATTATATTATGAATCCCAAAAAAACACATTAAAATGTGAAATTATATGGCCAACTTCTTATCAAAAATATTGGCCATGTATATTACTGAGATTAAATTATGATCAAGTATTTTGCTAGGCTTTTGTCGGATTGGCGACATTTTGAATTGGTTTTAAATTCACATTCAAAGGCGTAATAGCCAACAACAATAGCTTAGCAAAGAACTTGGTCATAATTTTGATCTCAGTAATTTAAAGGGCCAATATTTTTGATTAGGAAGTTGGCCATAGAATTTCACATTATAATGTTTTTTCTGATCGCACTTATTTTTTCGAAGTACTTCAAATAAGTCAATAGCATAGCACTCACCAGGTGGAAGGTGACAGTCTTCATGGGCGGGGAGAGAGCAGTGGGCGCCAGCAGCTTGGCCAGGTTAGTGGAGATGGGCACAGAGTCCAGCGGGTCCACGAGCCCAGCGCCCACCAGCTCCGCGGCTATACCCTCGGCCGTGTCCTTGCCCACTATGAACTCGAAACGTATGTCGTTTAGCTCCTTTCGCGAGTTCCTGTCAATATTAACACACGTTTTCTGAATAACAGTAACGGAACTCTTCATGCAGACGCTTCTACATGAACATTTTCATATTCACTCCCTTTTTTTACACTCGTGGCAGAGGCCAGTGCACCGTTCCCAACAAGAGGATGCACTCGACTTCGTCTGCGTGAGTTAAGGTTTTTAATTACCTTGGGAAGTTTTCCGGGATAAAATCTAGCCTTTCTCCGGGATGCAACCAACATCTGTATCAGATTTCGGCAAGATCGGTTAGAAAGATGGGCGAGAAAGCGTAGCAGACAGACAGCCACATTTTCGCATTTATAATAATTATTACTAGATGATGCCCGCCACTTCGTCCGCGTTTTTTTTATCCCGCGAAGTCTTTCTATTTTCTGTGTTAAAATGTATGCCTATGTCCTTCCCTGGGATATAAACTTTTTTTTTTATTTTTATCCACTACAAGCTAGCTCTTGACTACGATCTCACCTGATGGTAAGTGATGATGCAGTCTAAGATGGTAGCGGGCTAACCTGTAAGGGGCATGGCAGTTATATTAAACCCATACCCCTTCGGTTTCTACACGGCATCGTACCGGAACGCTAAATCGCTTGGCGGCACGTCTTTGCCGGTAGGGTGGTAACTAGCCACGGCCGAAGCCTCCCACCAGGCCAGACCAGGGAAAATTCAGAAATTATAAATTCCCAAATTGACCCTGCCGGGGATCGAACCCAGGACCTCCGCACTGGAACGAAATGAAACACGGCTTGGATGCTAACTGACTGTATTGACATATATTCGCCGCGTACCCACATATTGTGTATAACCTTGCTAATATACATTACACTTTCTCCCCTTTTTATATATAAGAAATACTTAAAAAAATAAATTAAAATTAAATATTATTAACTAAACATTTTTCTTACGATTATAAGCTCGCAGAGCTCGAGCAGACGCGTCAGGGGGCGGCGGGGTAAGTGAGTGCCTGTCTTCAAAAGGCTGCGCCGAACCTCCGCTCCCGGACGGCCCGACGGCATCTTCGAATGTAACGTCGGCATCACTATCGACCCCTTCCTCTTTTACAACACTCTCTTCCATCCGCTCCCCTTCCGGATGAAGAGAGCTAGTTCGCGCGAGAGAATAACGATTTTTTGGATTTACTTTTACTACCTGATCCTGATGTCTACGCCATTCTACCCCTTTTCCAACATTAACCTTATAAGATACCGGCCCTGTCTGGCTTACTACTACTCCTTCTTTCCATTTATTCCCCTTTGAGGAGTAATCACGTGTCATGACGGTATCTCCAATATCAACTTCTCTGTGTGTACCCCTTTTATTTTGAATCTGGCGATCTTGTGCAGAGCGTACTACCACTGATACGTCCGGACGCAATGCGTCCAGACGTCCACGCAATCGCCGGCCTAGCATCAACATCGCAGGGGATACGCCCGTTGTGGCGTGTTCACAGTTTCTATATTGAAATAAAAATTTATTTAGGGCTGTTGATACATCCTCTTTTACAAACAAAGCGCGTTTGATTACTTTTTTAATGGTCTTCACCATATTTTCAGCTGCACCGTTGCCCTGAGGTCGATACGGGGCCGTCGTTACACTCTTGATGCAGTTATTCGTACAGAAATTCTTAAAATCTAACGAGCTAAACGGGGGGCCATTGTCGGTCACCAGCTGAGCGGGCTGACCGAATCTCGCAAACAACGTCCGAAAGACCGAAATCGTCGACTCCGCATCGGTACGGGTCATCTGGATCACTTCTACCCACTTTGAATGTGCGTCTAAAACAATCAAATATTTTTTTCCTGCGCATTCCGCAAAATCGGCATGTACGCGTTGCCATGGACAAAGTGGGTATTCCCAGGGATGAAGTACGGCCCGGGGTGGAGCGTCGCGGACTATCCGACACGCTTCACAATTCCGACCGAGGTCCTCGATGTCGCGGTCTAAACTAGGCCAATAGACGTAATTACGTGATATGTTTTTCATCTTATTAATGCCCAGATGCCCTTCATGAATTTCCTTCAAAATTTCTTTCTGTAACGATGGCGGAATTATAATCCGATATTTATAAATTAAACAGCCTAATTCCAAAACTATTTCATTTCGCCTATCAAAATAAGCCTTTTCCTCCTCGCAGCTCGCTACCGACGACGGCCAACCGAACATGACGTAACCAACTATTTTACTTAATACAGAATCCTTCTTTGTCTCCTTACTGACATCCCTAAAACTAATCGGTAAATTATCTTCGATAAGTTGAATATAGCTTGCAGACTCCGAAGGAGCCACCCGTTGGTACGGCAATGGCAGACGGGATAACGCATCGGCCGGCCCGTTGTCATAGGTGCGCACGAACTCCACCGTAAAGTCATACGCAGACAAGCGCGCCGCCCACCGCTGTAAACGGCTGGCAGCCGTCTGCGGGATTCCACCTTTTTTTCCAAAAATAAAACTTAAAGGCTGGTGGTCCGTGCGTAATATAAAAGGTCTACCGAATAAATATTGGTGATGTTTGGTAATACCAAAGAAAATCGCCAGCGCTTCTTTGTCGAGTTGACTATAATTTTTTTCAGAATTATTTAATGTTCGCGAAACACAACTAACGGGGCGTTCACTGCCGTCCGGATAACGGTGCGCGAGCACAGCGCCCAAACCATACGCGCTGCTGTCCACGGACAGTACCAACGGTCGACCCTCTTCATAGTGTGCTAACACCTTATCGCACAACAGTGCGCTCTTAGCCCCCGAAAACGCGGCCTCACAACGGGCATCCCAATTCCAGGATACATCTTTTTTTAATAGGGCGTGTAACGGGTGCAGTAAAATACTGAGATTGGGAATAAATTTTCCATAGTAGTTCAATAATCCCAGGAAACTTTTTAGTTGTGTCACGTTTTCGGGTCGTGGCGCGTCCTGTATCGCTTCTATTTTATTCGGATCAGGGTGTAACCCTACTTTATCAATAATAAAACCTAAATATTTTACACTAGGCTTCAGGAAACTGCATTTACTTAACTTAATAGTAAAACCCATAGACCGCAACCGTTCAAGTACAGCTCGTAAATTGGCTAGATGTGTTTGTCTGTTAGCCCCCGTCACACAAATGTCGTCCAAAAATACGACCGTTCCAGGAATACCTCGTAACGTTTCCTCCATTAATTTTTGGAATTTTTCCGGAATGCATGATAGCCCGAATGGCGTGCGGCGATATACGAAAGTGCCTATGTGCGTAGTGATAGCCGTATAGGCCTGTGAATCTTCGGATAACATGACTTGCTGATACGAGTGCTTCAAATCTATCTTCGAGAACTCTTCTCCCCCACTCAACGAGGCAAATAGTTCCTCGATCCTAGGTAATGGATAGTAATCCCGTTTTAATTTAGGGTCAATCGTTACCTTATAGTCCCCGCATATTCGTATCTCGCCGCACTCCTTTACCACCGGCACGATCGGCGTGCCGTACTCGGAATGGTCCACGCGGTACATGTAACCCTCGCGCTCGAGTCGCTCGAGCTCGCTCTCGACGCGGCCGCGCAGCGCGAGCGGCACCTGGCGGGCCTTCACGTAAACCGGTTCCTTATCGGTGAGCTGTAATTGAATGGTCGTTTTACAAGTTCCTAACGTATCTGTAAATACTTCCGGAAATTCGGCGGTTAAACGGTCCACAAATCGATCTTCGGCTATCTCCTTTAATGTGATTTGTTTAATATCTAACGCTCGGAGCCAATCTCGGCCCAATAAAGGACGAGAACCATTTTTAATAACATATAATTTTAAATTAGGTACTCGAACGTCCCCGAGCGTGACATTAACATACGTATAACCCAACGATTCGATCTGTGTACCCGAGTAGCAACGTAATATTAAATTATCAGAAATAATTTTTTTATGTGAAAAATGTTTATAATACAGTTTGTCGCTAATCGCCGAAATACGACTTCCAGTATCAATCTCACATTCTAATAAATCATCATCTATCTGTACTTGAACAAAATAGGGTTTGTTACCTTGCGCTGCCAGTTCGAGGTTAAAGAAGTCGTCTTCCTCCGAGACACTTCCGTCGTTCACATAATTATTTCGCACATTCGACCCATAATAATTACGCACTTCATCGCACATCACTTTTAAATGGCCGCGCCTTTTACACTTATCACAATGGTACTGCGTATACTTGCACTTATTCGCCTGGTGCGCCTTTCCGCACCGCCAGCAGCGCGCCGCCGCGCCCGTGTCCGACGGCCCCGCTGCGCCTCGGCCGGCGCGCCCGCCGCCCGCGCTCGCCGCCGGGCGCGCCGGGCCGCGCCGCCCGCTCGCATGATGCAGGCCCTCGCCTGCCTCGCCGCCCGCACCCGAGGCCGAAGTCGCGGTCGTTGTAGACCCGCTCACCTCCGCGTGCTTCTCTGCAGCCTCCAACGCCAGAGCTAGCTCCACAGCCTCCCGATATTTAATGTCCTTTTCGGCGAAAATTCTGGACCGCATCAGTTCGTTCGCTAATCCCGATACGAACTGGTCGCGCAAATTTTCCTCTAACATTGTTCCAAAATTGCAAGTCGTTGCCAGGTGTTTTAAATTATGTAGATATTCCGTAAGTGACTCGCCCGGTCGTTGTCGACGTAAGCGAAAAACATGGCGCTCGGCTATTTCGGAACGTTTCGGCTCCAAGTGTTCCGTGACCAATTTCACTAACTCCTCGAAACCTTTTGATTCTGGATGCGCCGGGGAACATAAATCGCACATCAAACTATACGTCGCTTCACCCACGATAGTAATTAATAACGGCACTTGTAACTCATCCTTCACTTCGTTAAGGAGAATGTATTGTTTTACTCGCCTAATATACGCGGGCCACTGTTTAGAATTTAAGTCGAACGGTTCTAATTTACCTATAGGCATTGTTTAACAGGTCAAGAACTTTCAAACGCGTGTAAATTTAAATGAAATTAACCGACTCGTCGCCAGTGGAACGAAATGAAACACGGCTTGGATGCTAACTGACTGTATTGACATATATTCGCCGCGTACCCACATATTGTGTATAACCTTGCTAATATACATTACACGCACGTTAAGGCAACAGCGCTACACACTGCGCCACGGAGGTCGTCAAAACGACAAACTATACCTATACTAAATTTCATCAAAACAGACGGGCCGTGAAAGCGTAGCAGACAGACACACTTTCGCATTTATAATATTTTCTAATTAATGGAGTATGAATAGTATGGACGCAAGAGTGCATTTGTCTGTTTATCTGAGTGTCTGATACGTTTTCACGTCATATCTTTTAACAGATTTTGACGAAATTTGGTAGTGAGATTCAATCAAAGGAAGGATATCATAGGCATGTCTAAAAAACTGTTTTTCCACGGTTATCCTCATAAACCTATATCGCTTGCATCATCCAGTTTCATAGTGACTGAATAATAAATCTTACTGACCTTAGCCTTAAAACTAAGTTGATAACTACGGGCTCTGTGGCGGCCGGCGTCACCGCAGACGGAACATTTTGCCGGGCATCCTTGCCTTGTGTGTCCTAAAAATGTTAAAAACATTAATTATTATTCTCTGAAGGAATATAGTCCTGACCAACAATAATTATTGTATATTTATTTAGATAAACTATTATTAAAATCACTAGATAAGACAGAGGATATTTGCGACGCGAAGATGGCGAGAATGAGAGTAGCGCCACAAGCGGCAGCTGTAGGCGTTAATTTTGATTTATAATTATTGGCAAAGGTCTACATTCAACGACCTCAATTTACAGACGGGCCCTGTCGAACAAAGAATGTGGACTTATTTTACTAACGCCATCTATTCTCAAAAGCAGGACAGCGCTATGGCGGGGACAAGGACAGGCTTATACAGGTGTGGAGCGCGCTCTACAAGCCGGATGCCCAACTTTTTTCTATGAAAGGGCCCATCTAGTACCTACATATATATCGATGTCTACATTATATTCTGCCTACACTCATAACTACCGGAAAAGTCGTACTGCCAAGCGAAAATGCGTTCCGGCACTATGCCGTGTAGAAACCGACAGGGGTATGGGTTTAATATAACCGCCGTACCCCTAACAAGTTAGCTCGTCACCATCTTAGACTGCGTCATCACTAACTTGTAGTGGAATAAATAAAAATTTAGTTATTTACTCTACAAGTGCAGCATCATGAATATTACACGCGAGACGAAAACGATGATGCCTGAGCTGCAAGCAAAAAGGCTTCTAAAACCTTGTTTGTGAATAAAGTTCTAACACAAGCAGCGATAGTCTAGTCGTTTAAACGCCCGGATTCCTTTTTCAGTGGTCGGGGTTTCGATCCCCGAGCACGCACCTCGATTACTTTTCGGGCTTATTTCCATAACCCTTAAAGTGCCACTGCTGACTGTGGCTGAAGGTACAAACTTGAGCTCTTAACCAATGGTGTTAGGGCTCATTTTTCTTCAACAGTTACCTCCTCGTTCTCGCTACCACTCGAGTCGGCTCGCTGTAGCTCGTTCATGGGCCTCTTGTCAGGCGCCTCGTCGTCGGAGCCCGGCGCTTTGCCCTCGTCCTCTTCTTCGCTCCACACCCACTCGCCCGTCACGGTGCGGTGGAGGCGCCCTGAAGCGCCCGGCTGTCGTTTACTGGCCTATACAAATGTATACAGTGATAATTTAAAAATATAGATATCAGAATGAAGGTAGTTACAAAACTGCAGACCGTGTCACGGAAGAAGTTCCCCTAAAGGCGGCGCTGTATTCGCATATTTATGCAAATATTGTTTAGCAAACGTATCATTAGTTCCACTGATTGCCGCAGGAATTTTTGAAGTGAAAACTGCTTTAGGCGCGTTGAGCACTTTTTAGTAGGGGGTAAAAATATGTAACAGTGTCAGTCACGCGACACCATTCTTCTTAAGACAAAAGGTCTTAAGTGTAAATAGTATAAATATAGTACATTCGTAATTGAACTATGCCTTAGTTTTAAGGTTCCTATTTTAAATATTTTTATTGTATATTATAATTATGCTGAATTACAAATAAAAAAAAAATTGTTATCACTTCTTTCGGCAGGCCCTATGACTGGCAATTTTTTTTTGTGGCATGGACTATAGCCATGCGCATTCACTTTCTTTTCAGGACTTTGTGTTGAGTGAACATACTCTACAAAATTGTGATTGTAATTTACTTTTTTTATTTAAATAAATTGTTAGATTGTTTGTAACATTTAATGATGCCAAAACTAAACCGACTTCTGGTAGCTAATGCCTGGCTAACAGCTCCTGGGTAATTTATTGACCGTTACAGAGATTACCGGCTAATTAAATTAAATTAATAAAACGGCAAAAGCTCAAAGTCAAAGTATTCAAAATTGATACCTACACAGTACACTTTTTGAAAGTCAAGTTTACAAAGTATTAAAAGTAATGGTGATAATTCTTAACGAAGGTATCTTAAAACTAAAGCTCCTTTTTTTTGCTCAACCTAAAGACTAACCTCGGACCTCGGCTAATTTAACTACTATTCAAATAGAATTTGGACAAGCACTTGATGACAGGGAGCGCTTATTCAATTCCATACAACTCTTTGTTAACTTCAATGCGATCAAATAGGTAAAAAACTCTCACTATATCTGTCCAACCATTTATTTTATTTTTGACATAAGCACGCCTATGAAGTTTTATAATTATTGACAGGCAACCATCGACAAAAAGGCAATACTTCATAGACGCAGATATTTTTTTACAAGAGTGAAGCGACATTCCCTTTTTTTTTTTACGACATTCCCTTTACATTTCGTAACTCATCTAGTAATTACCAGTACGAATTTCCTATATAAATACATAGTTACACAGCTGCAACGCAAGCTCTCTTGATCTCAAGCACCACAAATCTTTGGCGATGGATGGTTTCGAAATATCACCTGACTGATTCACTGTACTGTTTTACATACATGATTTATTTTAATAAGCCCTCTGTAGTGTACATACCGCAATACCTAATGTAAGTACTCTGATTAGTTTTAGTGCATTTACTATTGTCTAGTGATTATACGATACCCTTTGTCCTACAACTGTCCTTTGTCGCGTAGAACTTTGTCACTTTCTATGGTGTCTTATCGCGTCGCATCACTAAAGTAAGTATCGTAAGTAGTAACTGCGAGGGCCGTCTACTTCATGAGTTTTTATTGACCAAGATAGTCCGGAGTTGGCTTAGTGCAAACTCTATAGAAGTGAAAAGCAAAAATAACTTTGTTTTTATTACCTTATGGACTCTAGTCTCCATACTAGGGCCGATGGCAACCAGCGTTTGCGTGAGGTACCGCTTGTCTTTGGCTTTCTTAAAGAACGCATGCTTCAACAGTTCTGTAGCGGACGGCCTCTTTGTGGGGTCCTTTTGCAAACACTCTATTATCATTTTCCTGAACGTCTTCCCGTAAACTTTGTACTGTTCTTTTTCGTCTGCGCCTGGAATAATATAATAAAATAAATAAAATATATGCTTTATTAACCCAAAGGATAAACAAATTAAACCTTTCGCTGGTAGTGCTTATTACGCGATTTATTTCGGGTTCAATACGTTGCAATAGATTCGTTAAACATATAAATTTCTCTCGCTTTTGCCGCGATATTTTAAATCGTTGCTTGGATAACATTTTGCTTATGCTCGCGAAAGGCTAAACAAAATATGAAGTAAGAGGTCTATAGTACTTCATATTTTGTTTAGCCTTTCGCGAGACCAAGGAGCCAACCAATGTTTAAACCTACCCTGGTTTAGAAATACTTCTTAGGTCTAGCTTAAAGTGGCAGTGTATCCTAAGTTTCCCATTTTTAGGTTAAGTAAGTAACCCATTTTGATGAAATTTGGTATAGAGGTAGATTCCATCACAGGGAAGAGACGAAGTCGCGGAAGCGGCATCTAGTTCTCAATTATTGTAAAAGTCTCAGTATACTTTTGACAGAAATGTGGTCTTGACATTAACATTAGGTTCATTTAAGACTTTTTTATATTGCATTTTTATTTTCATAGAATGGCGAAAAACAACTAATATTTTCTTCGCCTTGAAAAATCAGTTTTTCAATCCCACGGGTGCCCAAGACTTTCTCAAATAATATTCTCGCCAATAATTGTGTTAGTCGCCAATAACACTAGAGCCCGGTTTCGCCAACAACGCTAAAATTTTAGGGAACACCTGAAGACCAATAGGCGACAAATTTCCCTTATAATAAATGTCACCTAATGGATTTAGGTGTTCCCTAAAATTTTGGCATTTTCAGTAGAAACGGACATTATCGTTTACCGTCGTCACAGAGAACGAATCAAATTACCTGTATCTAAATTAGGTGGGTCATTCTGTAGGGTCAGCATCAAAACCTTCATCGGTGGGTATTTATGATAGGGCGCGGTCCCTGTCGCCATCTCTATAGCGGTGATGCCGAACGACCAAATGTCCGCCTTGAAGTCATAGCCGTGGTCCTGAAATATTATACCAGGTGCTTGTACAACCAGCTCTCCTAGCCTAGTAATATACGTTTCGTGTCTATTCGCTTTCTATAACCGTTAACACTTTAGCTAAGTTTCGCAGACTGTCAGTCTATGAAAATTATGCAAAATCCCACAGGCTGAAGTACATTATATTATTATTTAGCGAAAACGATTAAAAACGCTAACCATAGACACTTATTTCTTTCTCTTCGCAGTATAGATGTAAAGCGTACGATTATAAAAAATAATTTTGATTTCTACCCACTATGTAGAAGTCAGGCGAGCCTGATGCGTCAACTTTGCTTACCCTTGTTATACCCGCCCGACTTCAACATAGTGTGTAGAAATCAAAATTATTTTTTACTTTACAGTGGCTTTGAAAGTAGGTTTTTTGGAAAGAATTTTTATTTTTAACTTTTTAGTGTCAGGGTTGAGGATTTGGAGTCAGAATTTTTTATGGGACCACCTCGAGAGCTTCCTCTAACGACTGATAGAAAAAAAAATCAAATCGGTTCAGAAACCATGGAGATATGCACCGACATACATTTAAAAAAAAATACGCGCCGAATTGAGAACCTCTTCCTTTTTTGGAATCATCTAGTTAAATCTATACTCAATCTATACTCAATTTATTTATTACATGTAGGACATACAGATGTCTCTTATTCTTACATTATATTTTGGCTCTACCAACAGTGCGGAAAGGAGATTCTATTTATATAAGAGTCGGCAAGAAACATGTGTTTAGTGTTTACCTGTTCCATGACTTCGGGGGCCATCCAACACGGGGTGCCTACGAAGGTGTGTCTAACTTTCTGTCGGGAAAGGTCCCTGCCTGTGGCCAGCCACGCTGACACTCCGAAATCAGCTATTTGCACTGTCCCGTCCTCGCCGAGCAATATGTTACCCGCTTTTATATCCCTGAAAGGAATTAGTGGTGCCATAAACATAAATTTTCGACATACATATAGCATATGAAAGGTTCGTTAGGGGATGAAAGTTATGGTCGATTTTACTCCTTAATTCCTTTCAGGCGCAATTTCACTCGATAAATTAACATACAATTATTAATCTAATCGATCTGGGTGACACTATACACTTTTTGAACATTAAATGTATTCATTTAATTTATTATTAGCAATATGATGGTGATAATTAAATACGGCATCTTAAAACTAAAGCTACGACAGTTTCAAATACTTTGATTAATTTGATAATTAATAATTTGCAGATATGTTTATTATCTACAAATCTTATGACCATGCTTAAAAAATTAAAGAGTTTTACACCATACCATAATTACAATCGCAATGCAAGTGATATAAACAATCATAGTATGTATCAATTTACTGTTTTTTTTAAAAATAAGATATATTTAAAAAGAAGTTTATATCAGCAACTGAAATAAAATAATAGAAAAGTGATGAAACATTAAAATCGCAATGCAAGTGATATAAGCAATCATTTTATTTACTATTTACTTTTTTATTGCCAAAATAAGACAATGAGACTGATTCTGTAGTGCACAATCTCTAAACTAAACTAAAATTAGAGCAATACAAATATTGCTAACCGTTTCATAATACTCCCTACGGAAAGGGACAGAACTAGATTTAAAGCTGTCATTTTAGTTTAGTTTAGAGATTGTGATAAACAGAATCAGCCCCAGTAGCAAATTCAGCAAGTAAACTAAAATAATAGAAAAGTGATGAAACAAATGACAAATATTTTTATGGGAATTTTGCAATACTGCAATGTATATGTCACCGTAAGATTGTAAAAACCGTTAGATTGTAATCTAACTAGCGATATTGTAAACTGTTGACATATTACAATTTAACACATTATTTTTTGTTAGATTGTAATCTGTTAGGCATATTAACCTGATAACACCTAATTATTTATGTCGAACCCTAACCTAACCTACAAGAAAGAAACAAGAAAACGTAAATACAATGAATATTTCTAAAATTGACACTCAGAACATTGAACGGTTCACAATCTGTCGACAGATAATAATCTTACGGTGACATATAAAGTGTTGTTATCATGCATTCATATTGGTTAAGCATACAGCATAATATAAATCTTATTCATGTATTACTAGATGACAGTATCAATGACAGACTTTGCCCGCATGCATGCATGTATGGATTTAGGTTTGTAATAAATCCCATGTGAACTATTAATTAATTGTCCGGGATAAAAAGTAGTCACGTCATTCTCCAAGTCCTTATCAATGTCTATGCAAAAAATCACATCGATCTGTTGCTCCGTTGCGGCGTGATTGACAGAGACATAAATAAACTGTCATCGTAATCATTTAATTGAGACTAATAATATAATGGAGTCAGCGTTGTCGCCTAATACCTAAAGATTTATCAAATCGCACATAAGACATAATATAAAACCAGTTTTAAAACAATAAGCTCATTTTATATAGAATTAATTTAGCAATTCGCATTATTTAGTTAAAGTAAATGCAAGCGATTTTGATAGTCCACGATTACTAAGCCTAGCATGTCACGTTTACACTATAAAAAATATGCTAATGTTATCGTTTTAAAACCCATCTTTTCAACCGATTTTGGTGAACATTTTTACAGACATGTATGCTACTTTATCCTGGAAAATTAAGTTGTTCCTAAGGGAATTAAAAAACATATTCCACACATAGTCGCAGACATCAACTAGTTAATGCAACCACTACCACTACTGCCTATTAACGTCTCACTGCTGGGCACAGGCCTCCACTCTCATAGGAGAGAGGGAATTAGAGCTTAGACCCACCACGCTGCTCCAATGCGGGTTGGCAGGCTAGTATAAAGAGTAGTAATTAACAACAATTTTGTAACTAATCAATTTGTTTATGGGGTAAATATAGCATAATGTGTACAATACAAGAAGGGATTAGGGCAAAGTCCACCACTGTGGTCAAGTGTGGGTTGGTAGGTTTCAGATTGACATAAATATATGTCTGCGGTAATAGCATAGTGGTTTAGACATTCGGCTTCCTGTTCGGGCGGTCCGGGCTTAAATTCTGGGCCACCCACAAACTTTTCTGAGTTGTGAGCGTTTTAAGCAATAAATATTAGTTGCTATAACGTCAAACAACGGAAAACATGAGGATCCAAGAGTTCTTCAAAATATTCTCCAAAATTGTGTGAAGTCTGCCAATCCGCAATTGGCTTGATGGACTGTGGCAAAACCCTTCTTCAGTCCTTAAAATATAACTTGATTAGAATGACTGCTGTGACTAGTGTTCTTTCTCAGCTGTAGTCACATTAGTTTAACAGTTGTCTTTCTAATCGAGCAATATTCTACTTTTACTCGTCGTCAAACGCTTTAGACGACAGAAGCGACGCGACGCGATGTGACCCCATAGAAAATGACAAACTTAGGCCACGAGAAGGGTCAGCTACTGTTTGATATTGTCGCGTCGCATCATATCGAGTCGCGGTGTCGCGTGAATTTATTTTCGCAATTCTGTAACATTACAAATCAAGTACGCAAATGCGAAAAAACTAGCGCGAAAATAAAATTGCTGGTTCGATAATATAATTTCACGCAGTGCGGTAAGAATATATTAGCGCGAATATTTTGTGCTGTACGGAGTTATATGACGCTCACCGCATTCGCAGTGCGAAGTACGCGTACGCGAAATATAAATTGCGAGAATAAAATTCGCGCGAATGTTTTTTGCAGTGCGAACGTTACAGATGCATTGCGGGCGTTTTCTAGATATTAGTTTATATTATCATACCTATGTATTTGTCCATTGCTATGAAAGTACTCGAGCCCTTTGAGCACCTCCTTCAGAACAGTGGCTATAGTGGCCTCGTCGAACACACCGTGCTTACAATTTGTTACTCGCATCTTATGCTTTATCACATCTAGGAGACTCCCACCTACAAAGTGCCAATACAAAATTAAAGCAATGTGTTAAGCCAAGAGTAAACATCCTATCAAATTGAGTAGAATTTGTTCCATATACAATCATACTAATATTATAAATGCAAAAGTGTGTTTGTTTGTTGGTTTATTGGTTTGTTAGTTTGTTGGTTTGTCCTTCAATCACGCCGCGACGGAGCAACGGATCAAAGTGATTTTTGGCATTGGTATAGTTGAGGACCTGGAGAGTGACATAGGCTACTTTTTATCCCGAAAAAGTAAGTATGTGGACTTGGCGACTCGAAGCGGTACGCATTTAACCCGTTGTCCTAGGTGACAAATGACAACGTCGTCGTCATTTTCTATGGCGCCGTATCGCGTCGCGTCGCTTCTGTCGCTCACCCATTGTTCTAGGTAACCCGATATCCTATGTGAGTGACAAACTCGGCAACGCGGCGCGATGCGACAGTATCAAACAGTGGCTGACCCTTCACGTAGCCTACGTACGATGTCGCATAGATACGTCTGTCAACTTCTATGGCGTCGTATCACGTCCCTCACCTAGGACAATGTGTCAGCGACAGAAGAGATGCGACGCGACGCGATACACCATAAAAAGTGACAAACTTGTTTAAGTGACAGCATAGGCCACTTCAAGGGTCAGTTACTGTATGATAATGTAGCTTCACGTCGTATGGAGTCGCGTTGTCGCGTTTGTCGCTCACGTAGGACAGCGGGTAATCGAAGCAGTTTCACAATACATATTAGGTGGCAAATTATTTTGATTCGACTCGGCTCAGCAAGACTAATGGATGCCAGCCTTTGATAAATATGTAATTATAGAATATAGATAGTTAATTTGACAGGTCATCCAGTGTCATATTATGAAACTAGCAACCACCCACCCAAATAGGAAGATTTCTAAACCTAGCTATCACTGATGTTTAAAATTAAAATTACCTTCCAACAATTTCAAAACCAGCCATAGTTCATCCTCTACAACAAAACTTGTGTAGTACGTCACTACATTTGTATGGTTACAGCTAGACATGGCCTGAAAAAAGAAATTAAATCAATTACATAATGTGTTCAGAATGACAGAAGTATTATTTTATTTAAGACTAGCTGATGCCTACAACTTGGATTCCTCCACCTCCACGTGGATTCAGGTTTTTTGGTTCCCGCAGGAACTCTTTAATTTCCCGGGATAAAAGTAGCCTATAATATATTATTCCACCCTGTAATCTATCTCTGTGCCAAATTTCATCAGGATCCATCCAGCCGGTCTGGCGTGATTGAGTAACAAACATCCATCCATCCAATCTTTGGCATTTATAATATTAATATAGAATATAGATAAACTGAATGCAATAGAACCTGAAATTTTAAATTTTAAAACTAATAACCTCTTAAAGGCAACTTCTCTACACACCTTTATAGGAAAATACTAAAATATTTTTGATCTGCAGCTTTTTTTTAAACTTAGGGCCGGGCACAAGGATATTTGAACTGATTTAGTTAAATTTTGTAACGCTTTCACTTTTTGGCAAAAGCATATTGCAGTTTCCAAAAGTGACAGCATTAAAAAAATTATCTAAATCTTGAATCTCTATTGAAATCTAAATCTTTATTGAAGTTTTGGCTATACACCTAGGAGGTAAATTTTTTTGGTAGTTTTGTGATTTGTCCAACAATCATGCTACTAAAGAGCAGAGTAAATGAATGATGGAATGAATGTAATTCTGCTGATAAACTTAGTTAAATATTTGGAGAGTAGCATCTTGAATCTTGAAAATTACAGAGTTAGGCATATGAGTACATACTTGGATTTCTTTTAAGAGTTCGTCCATAGAAGTATTCCATTTTTCTAAGTTAATTCTTTTGATGGCACATTTTTCACCTCTTGGTTTGCAATAGGCGGAAAAAACCACAGCCGTTGCCCCAACACCTTCAAAGAAATATTAAGAAAAATAAATATGGCATGAAAATGAAATGAAATGATTCATTTCTCATAGGCTACTTTTGAATAAGTGGTGCAAACTATACTTTTTAGTATACTTGATCAATAAGTTGTTGTGGGCTCAGACAAAGGTAAAGCGTAGTGGATATTACCTAGCCTTGTAGCTTTAGTTTAAAGTGGATGCTAATTATCAACATTGCTTACCTCACTCGTTTTACTTTCAAAAAGGTAAATGATTTGATTTGATTCCTATCACTAAGAAAGATTTTTCAGAAATTCCACATAAGCAAAACCAGATAGATAGAAAACTAGATGTTCTATAAAATATAATGAGTAAACAATATTGAATCAAAATAAACTTGCAATTCATAGCCTAAAACTAGGTTTGAAGGGTCAATTGCACAATCGATAATAATCGTTAAGACTAAATTTGACCAGCAAGCTAGCAGAGTAAATAGCAAAATTCTTATATCAATAATTTACGTTATACCTAAGTCAAATATTTTTATACTATTGATGATTTTCTTAATAACTGACTGGATGCGACTGCCGATTGCTTCGATGCAACTTATTGCATGGAAGCAATCGGCTTCACATCCAGTCAGTCAGTCATTGTAATACTTGTAATACATAGCATATGCATTGTACATTATCTACATAAAGTAAAATTTTTCTTTTTATGAAAGAACAACTGTATTTTCTTGTTGGCTCTTCTCAAAAGAATTTATTTTCCGAACTGGTGATAGAGTCAGAACATGACGTAGTATAGGAGATGTACTATATGAAATAAACCAATTGAGAATAGAGTATTAGTAAAATTAGAAGAACAATTACTTTTGCTACCAAAAGTTTATGTGGTCATATTTAACACATCAACCATGCAATTGACCCTCAAAAAGTCAAAAGTGCATTTTAATATAATAGAAAAATAATGCTTACATATTATACGAAGTAAATATTTTTAAACAAACATTGCAACACACATTTAATAATATGTTCAGTCAGATTTGTGCATGTAATGAATTTACAAATTAATAGGTACTTAAAGGTAAAAAATAATTTAGCAATAATAGGTTTCCATTGAATTAAAATTTATAGACCAGTTTGTCCTTGCCACACAAAGAATAATTAAATCCATACTAAAATTAAGAATATCTGTACACAACTGTGGTTAGAATAGGAGCAATTTTTATACTTATTCCACCTCAAATGTACTCTATTCACAAATAAATAAATTGAAATTGAACTGATATTATAAATGGGAAAGTGTTTGTGTCTATCTGCTATGCTTACATGGCCCAACTATTCAACAAACTTTGATGTTTGGAAGGACATTTGCAGGCATTTTCTAGTTGATTAACTGTAAAAGAAGTATTTGAATTGCCTGAAACTTAGGACTATATTATAAGAGGCAGCATCCTCTATGTTATCATCGTCACCATCAACCGATAGACAGCTGCATTTGGAAGTTCTTATTTCCAGCAGTATATGCTGGAAATAAGAACTTCCAAATGCCACAGTTTTGCGCAGCCTGGATCCAGTAGCTGAGCATAGCATAGCAGTAGCAGAGACAGGTATACGTATTTTATCCTAGTAAATTAGTGTTTCCACAGGATTTTTAAAAAACTAACAACCTAAAACTAATGCAGGCGAAGTCACAGGTATCATCTAGTGGAGATATAAATAATTGTACATGGTTGAAGACTGCAAACCGTCAATCTGTCTATTAAGCCTGGGGTACATGGTTAGAGTAGACGGTAAAGTGAACTAGAATACCACTGTACTACTTCCAAGTCTGATCAATACCTACACAATAGAGTAAATGTTTACACCTAAAAATTTTTTTGTTAGTAGTGTAATTAATTAGTGTTTCGCAGTTTACAGTAGATTGTGTGGAAGAGTAGATGCTGGGTTGGGTGAAGCCAAGAGGTGGAGTAGCTTGCCCTCAGCAATAGCTAGTCTGCTCTTCCAAATGTAAGTAGGTACTCTTAACTGACAAATAAATTTGGAAATGTTGACAGGGTTCCTATACTATTTCTTTTAAAACATCAAGTTTATTCATCAGATAAAGTTTACTTGGCGATTGTGAATCAGGCCCTTATTAGACTAGTGCTGTCTACGTTGGTATAGTTAATAGGATAGCTAGTACTCTTCCATGCTACTATGCTGTTTACTCTACCCGTGTACAGGCATCCTAAAGACGTAACGGCATCCTAAAGACGTAACACTATACGCAATGTTTACATACAGTGGAAATGGGCGGATTCTGTCATTAAAGTGCGCTGGAAAAACCTTAATGCTCTTAATAAAACAGACACAAATCAATTTATTTCATTTATAGCGCCTATGAAACATGATAGGACATCACATTTCCATTAGCAATTTCGTGATAAACTTGAATTACCTTACAATTTACATATTTTAGGAAAAATCTTTCAATTGACGTGCATTCATCAATACGATATGACAGATCGGATATTAATAAAATAAAACCTAAACATACCACCATTATTCTTTAAAGAATAATTTTATTTTATTAAATCAAGTAAATAAAAAAGTAAAACGTTATCACATACCAATGACATCTCGTAATTCGTAGTCCTCTTGACTATTAGACCACGGACATGAAGTATTTGCTGCGGCCGCCATCTTGCGAGTGAATAAATTTCCAATCCCGGCTGTTTTGTTTACAGAGCAAGCATTTCGCATAAATGATGACAATGCTGATAGTTGGCGGTCACAAGTCCCGAATGATTTCTGAATTAAATTATGTATTATTACATCATTTTAAGTAATTAATTTTAAAGGAAATTTAAATCAATATTATGTGATATTATCATATTAAAAGTTCATATTTATTTCTCAATAGTTGGCAACACTATCATTGCAAGATGACCTTGAAGATGACAACAGGAAATTGAAAATCCATAGATGAGGACGACCTTGGGAGGAAACAGAAATCAAACTTCCGCAATAATCGAACCGCGGCAAAGGCGGCAAAACTTAAAATATGAAAGTTAGCAGTGGAACGCAACGCACCCGCACCTGTGTCAATTTAGTTATATATTACGTAGGTGCGAATTGTAAATTAGTTTAGCGGAAATTCAGGGGTAATATTATCATAAAAACACATCATCAAGACACAAAGCTCAGTCGCACACCTCGCATTTTACATTTCCACTACTATTAAATTTAATTTATATCTATAAATTAATGTACTGTGTATTCTGTATCAACTGAATTAGTAGATGCAGAATATTTTGTAATAGAATCATAAATTCTATTACAAAATTTATTCGTTGTTGTCATTAATTGAAGCCCAGTCCCACCTCAATGCTCTGCTATATTAATAAACAAAGTAACAAATGTAATTTAATAAAATAATATTAATAAAGTAAATGTTATGTATGGTGTTTAATTCAATATTTTGATGAAAGGAGTTAATGTAATAACTAGCTGATGCCCGCGAGTTTGTCCGTGTGGATTGAGGTTTTTGGTTCTTAATTTTCTTATCCTCTTTAATTTTCGGGCATAAAAAGTAGCCTTCTAAATCTAATCTATCTCTGTGCCAAATCTCACGAAACTTCAACCTGGCTTAACTGGCATAATTATTATAAATAGGTACGTAAGTGTGTTTGTTTGTTGGGTTGTCCTTCAATCAAGCCGCAACAGAGAAACGGATCGACGTGATTTTTTCCGTGGGTATAGTTGAGGACCCGTAGAGTTATAATTATAGGATGCTTTTTATCCCGGAAAATAAAGGAGTTTCCGTGGTAATCAAAAAAATCCACCCGGATGAAGTCGCGGGCATCAGCTAGTCTGACATAATATTTTGATGGATGCAAAGATATTGCGAAAATACCATTTAGGTATAGAAAAGTAATAACAATTATGTAATGCTTATGCAAATACAGCATAATAAAATATCGTGGCCTAAAAACGATTTACCTGATGAGCAACGATTTATATGATATAGTTCCTTAGTTTATGATTATATTTTATGAGATGGTGATAAGTAACAAAAACCCCGGCTGAGTTTGTTGTGGGCTCTTCTCAGACCTGCGCGTCCGGAACCCTCGTAGCTTTAGTTTTAATTATCGTTACTGATTATCACCATCATGTTTTTAAGTAATTGGACCTCAATAAGTGTACCTACCTACAGTGTACCTAATTTGAATAAATAAATATTGATTGACTGATTGATTGAGCATTATTTACAAATTTACAAATTATAGTCTGAACATTATAATATTAATTTAGAGTGAAAGCTGAGACTAGGTACAACTGGTGGGAAATTAAAAAAAAATTGGTATAATCCCCGAATGAACTAGATTTTTTGTTTTGCCTTGAGTTTTGTACGTTCCCATGGGCCGTGAGTTCTCCATATCAATCCAGTCTCAGTTTTCACTAGACAGACTCTGTAGGTATTGTAAAAAACCGGCCAAGGGCGTGTCGAGCCACGCACAGTGTAGGGTTCCGTAGTTGCCCGTTACATTTGACATATAATAGATAGACAAAAAACACGAGTGTGCTTTAGACCGCACGACTGAAGTAAAACTTCTTTAGCAACATCTATATGTATATATGTAAACATATATATATGTTTATATAATATGTATAATATTATAATATACATATT
Organism: Erebia aethiops; assembly: GCA_923060345.2. Lineage (NCBI taxonomy): Eukaryota > Metazoa > Arthropoda > Insecta > Lepidoptera > Nymphalidae > Erebia > Erebia aethiops. The sequence continues at coordinate 18,689,132 of OV281079.1, read as the reverse complement.
ATGTACATATATTAATTTTCTACAAATATTTAAATTTATTATGGGTTTTCATTGATAAATTAATATTTTTGAATAGATTTTTTATTTTTATTCATTATTTCATTATCGGATACATCAATAATTACTGTGTTGATTGTAAGACCGTGACAATAGGCCTACCTATGGTATGAGAAATAAGATACATAACGCCCCAATATACGAAACGTATAATAACTATCTATGAGAGAAAGAGAGAAAGAAAATGTGTGCTTGCACCTCTCTCTCTTGCCCCTACAGTAATATATGAAACATAACTCTCTCTCTTTCTATCTTCTCTAACTTATATCTCCCTCTCAACTTTCATTCGCTTTCGTGCTCGTCACGCATTCACCAACTTACTTACTCCCTAAGTCAAGCGTGCGTAAAGAAGTTTTACTTCAAAATTCATCCCCACTTTACGTTTAGGGGAGGTACCCTAATAAAATATTTTACCGCTTTGTCGGCGTGATTAATAATTATGGTACCTTTAACTCATCCAAATTATAGCTTTCTATTACTAACAGCCTCTGATCTAAGCCGCGGACGGACAGACGGTCGGACTTAACGAGAGTATAAGGGCTCCTTGTTGACTACGGAACCCTAAAACAATAAGTAATAATAATTAAATTCTCACGTTACCTGTCGAAAAACGCCAGGCGCGCCGCCCTGCGGTATATTTTTTTCTGGGCTGAAGTTGCTGGAAATAAGTTTGTACATTGTTTAGTAAATAAATGATGAGCGAAGCGAGGTCTTAGTGTGAGATCTATAGAGCGAACTTTGACTTTGCTTGGACTTAAGACATGGTTAAAACGAAACAGAATTACGTTACTCACATAAGTCCATCTTGTTTTATCTCTGAGTAAAGTCTGAGCCAAGTCAAAGTACGCTCTATAGTTAGATCTCAGCATCAGTCTACTTAGGCGAATTTGCATTGAATATAAATCCGTCCGAACAGCTGTCCATCAGAACTTAAAGTCGACGACCTCCATGGCGCAGTGCGGGCGAACGCTGTGGTCTTATAATATATAATCTTGAGTACCTTTTTTTTTTTTTTTATTCCAATATTATGACATTTTTATTATGACATTTTATTATGAAATTATGACATTTTTACTATGAAGATACGACACATATTTGTAAATCACATTATTTAAATTTTGTATGACTAGGTACTTAGGTAAATTATTAATTTTTATGACATAATGTTTTGTATTAATATTGTGTTGTACTATATCAATCTGACTTTCGTAAGCGCTTTTTATAAGTCTATGCGAATAAAAATACAAATATACAAATATACAAATATAAGTGGGATGTCTCGGGTTTGAAGTCCAGCAGGGGCAATTTGGTTGGATGTGAGGATACGGACCGCCCCGGGTGCCACCAGCTTGGGGGTGGCACACGGTTCTATGTCTTTTTGTTCGGTCTGGCCCACGGAATAGATAAATGGTATTTTTTCTATGTAATGGTAATTTACGTAATGTAAACCGTCTTGTAAGTCGTTATTTTTTCTATGGTCTGGCCCATAGACTTGACCAAGAATAGGTATACTTGGTAAGGTTTAATCAATTATGTCGAAGTATGAGTAATTTACGTACCTAATGTAAACAGTCTTGTAAGTCGCGTACCGCGTGCAAATGTTAGTTATATAAAATAAAAAAGGGTCTAAATACAATATTGTCAAAATTTAAGTCAAAATTTAAAATAATTACAGTAGTCAAAAATAATTATAAAAACATGCTTGGTTATAAAGTCGGATAAAAATTATAAATTTGTTTTTTAAATACGTGTAGAAAATTATTGAAAATGTCAATATTACGGTTAATTAAGATAAGATCATTAAGTATATTATAGGCGGCACATACGAACAATGGGATTGTAGAATGAAGTATTATTTTTGTGGGCACTAAGGGTGAAAGGTTTAGGATTTCTCAATCGGAAGTTACAATTTATGTTGATCTGTGAGAGTAAAACGGGAGAATCTATTTTGGAATGAATAATCTTATGTAAAATTATCAAATGAGAATACTTTCGACAGAATTCCAAAGTTAGCATCGCGAAATGTGTAAGTCTATCTTGGTAGGGTGTGCGTCTGTAACCGAAGTGATACCGAAAAGATAAAATTCTTAAAAATTTCTTTTGTACGCTTTCTAAGCGATCGCAATGGACTGCATAGTACGGAGACCATATTTCAGAGTTATATTCCATAATACTCCGAACCATGGTTTGATAAAGATTAATCGAGCTAGATGTTTTTTAAAACTTCTCGTTTTGGCCAATAGGTATCTGGTAGACGGGTGTTAGCACATCAGAGGCGACTGCGATCGTTATGCCACAGTAAACAGATGCAACCAGTATGGAAACTACCTAGAAACGTTCGAAACAGGCTCACTCGATGAGACCCCAAGCGCTTGTCGCAGTGCCGTCAGTAGTGAGTGCCGCGTCATCGCATGTTCGATGCGCACGTTTGTGTGAGTGAGCTGTTTCGAACGTTTTTAGGTAGTTTCCATACTGGTTGTATCTGTTTACTGTGGTTATACTCCCAAGCACCATTGCAACATTGCAAGCTGTATACGAGCCGTATCGAGAATTGGGTATTTGACAAATAGTCATATCAGCAACTTTTATTTAAACGTCATAACGCGTCCTAAGGATTCTAAAGGAGGTAATCTCCAAGAATTGGCACAAATTATACAGTTTTATGCGTTAGTAGCGCTACAGTAGCTGTATAAGCATAAAAGTGGCTGTATATTAGCTGTGTTACAGTGGCAATCATTTTTATGTACTTACCTATTATTTAAGGCTATAGACCTAAAGTAATCCCCGACGCGATGAAGTCTGAGGAGAAGAAGAAAGGTTGTATAAAGCTAATTCCTAAAATCCGAACCAGCGTGGGAGTCACATTTCATATTATGTGGCACAAGTTGCCCTATGAAATAAATCATTTACCTACTTAATTTCATTTAAAAAAATGCGTATTTAAAAAAAACTTGTGATAGCTATGGAACTTTTTAAAAATAATAGACATAAAATGTATTACCACACACAAAGTCCCTGGTATCAATTAGTTTTAATAATTTCTTGCTGTTAATGAAAATACTAATCCTCCAGATTAATTATTTAATTTGTTAGATTGAAATTTTTACTTTACGGGATTTATTTTTTGTTCCCTTTCATTTTATAAAACACGACCTAAATGAATGAAAATAATTAAGCCGGCTAAAAATAAATAGGTAAGTAGGTCTAAGTGAATCCTCAATCACTCTTATTACGATTTATGAATTGCTTTAAGATTAATTAACTATTTAAGAGTTGCCGACCAATTAATTGTCGGTATTGCTAAGTACCATAGATATTCCTGCGCTTATTGAGCCGGCCGGGATTAGTCGGGATGTTGGCAAGAGACCTGATGGATTGACGCTGGTTCCCTGGGAACGTGGACGGGCGCTAATGTGGGACGCAACATGCGTAGACACATTGGCCCCGTGTCATATCAGGGAGATAGCATCAAGGTCGGGAGCCGCAGCAGAAAAGGATAAAACCGGCAAGCGGCGGAAGTATGCCTTTCTCATAGAGAGTTACAATATATTTGTTCCGTTAGCCGTGGAAACTCTGAGGCCGTGGAGTCTTAGTGGCAAATTTTTTTTGCAAGATATTTTACCCTGGTTAGTTGCCTCATCTGGTGATGGGAAGAAGGGCTGGCTCATTTTGTAGACAAAGGATCAGCCTGGCTGTCCAACGTGGAAATGCAGCAAGCATAGAATGCCACCATTCCACGTGGGTATAATTGGGTTAAGTTATTGTATTGTTTTCAATTAAATTTCCATTGTATTTAGGTACATGTCTTCTGCATCAAAATATTTGAGTGTTATATATGTATATTGTTAGTGTACCTATAATAATAAAATAAAAAACGTGGCATAAGTTTTTTGAATTCCCACAGGCACTCCGGACAAAAAGTAGCCTATATCACAGGTCCTCAACTATAACCCATCAAAAAATCACGTCGATCCGTCGTTGCTCTGTTGCGGCCTGAACTACCTTCCAGGCCTTCAAACTAACTCTATTTCTAACGTACTTGGGGATAAAATTTTCAAAAACTGTGAATCACGTAATAACATTAAATCAAACCAAAATGCTTTCTTGCTTTTGCAACTTTCTTGCTTGCTTCGTAGATATTATCTACTTGAAAAATAACTTGGGAACTTTCTTGCTTGTTTCGTAGATATTACTTGAAAAATAACTTGTGAAATGAAGGACTTTCATACAAACTTTCATCCCCTATTTCAGGGGACCCTAAAAACACACCCTCCAAATTGTATGTCTCAAGGACCAACGGTTTAGGCTGTGCGTTGTGATAATATATCAGTCAGTCAGTCATTCAGTACTGTGAATTTGATATATATATAGTTCATTTAATCCGCGACTTCGTCCGCGTGGATGGAGCACCAGGTATTATGAAAGAAATAGCGAAACATTTAGCGTTTAGACCTAATATTTTAGTAGATAAGAGAGATAGATTTATAACGCACATTTTTTTCTTTAATCTATGCTTTAAAATGGTTATCATACTAAAACTAACCGAGGATGTGAATTTTATATCTTTTAGAAGATCCTCTATTATAATCAGTAAGAAATAATTTATTTTTAACATAGGCATCATCCAAATTCGTTGACGTCAATAATATTTATATATTTTGGTCCGTCTCGTTCATATTACTAAATTAATCACGGGCTTGCTAATTTGAACGGCAATCTCGGAGAGCGACGATATCGCCGAGATAATCTCGCTTTTGTAAAACTCGTGCCTAATATAACAAATGAAAAGCTTCACGTTGGCTTACTGTGGATATTCTTTTTTTCTGGCAAAATGAGTATTTATTTATAGTATAAATATGCAAAGAAAAGGTGATTGACTGACTGATCTATCAACGCACAGCTCAAATCACTGGACGAATCGGGCTGATAAATCTGGCATGCAGATAGTAGTTTTGACCTCGTACCTACACATACTAAGAAAGGATTTTTGGAAATTCCAAATCTAATGGGGTAAAATTGGGGTTTGAACTTTGTGTTGTCCACGCGGACGAAAGCTAAAACGCATGAAGCGAGTCGAGTCGCAAGATCATGACGCGTAGAACTTCCTTCAAGAGACCTGCGTCGGACGTCTATCGACGACTAGACGACGAAGACAGGGGTGGAAGGCAAAGTCACACTCTTTTTATTAACAAACAAGCTGATAATAATATTAAAAAACATTTATATGAACAAGCTTTTATCGTCTGCCATATTGAATTTAGTGTGACGTCATTTTGTTTATCGTATTCTTCTCAGAGAACCCTTTCAATTGAACCCATTATCATGGGGTTGCATATCAAAGAACTAGTCGACGTCACCATGCAAATTGATCTGCAGCGAAATTGAAAATAGGTAGGTATTAAGTAGGTACCTATGCGAAATTTCAGCTCAATCAGAAACCGGCAAGTGAGTCAAAAACTTGCAAGATTTGATTACAGACAGACACCGGGACAGATGAAACTAAATAAAAGCTTCTCTAATAGGCTAAGTTAAATTATTAATCGACACCTAGATAAATTACATTATATCTATTGCTGTTTTGTAGGTGTGTGTGACAGCTGCGAAATTTAAGAGCATAATGTTGTTTGTTTCATCCAAGGATTTTACGTAAGCACGAAAAAAAAACCGGTCACTTTGGGCCTTGATTTAATTCGCAATAGCTACATAGGTGATTAAATCAATCAAACTTTCGAGACTTAGAAATTGAAATAAAACGTTTATTAGCCAAATAAATTGCTATGAAATTCTAGTTGTAATTCAGTTAGGTATCACATGACCATAGAAAAAATAAATACAGCACATGACAATAGTCAATTACTAGAAAGCATGCATTGCAACAACATCTCAATTTAATTGTTGATCATCGTCGTCATCGGCTCAACGTCCACAGCTGGACAAAGATCTCCTGCATGCCGGCAAGGTGCCAAGGATCCCAGCTTGAGATCTTCCGGTAACCTAGTTGGGGATTATCCAACGCTACGCTTACTGCCGCCATTCCCTTGATCTCTTCATTTCTGATTTGGTCACGTAGGGATACTCCGAACATAGCCTTCACCATCGCCCAGTGAGTGACCCCAACACATATCTAGCAAGCATTATTACTGTTTGTCAATAAATCTCATGAAACAGGAAGTATAATATCTGTCAATTTGACTCGTTTTATGTCATTCGATTTAATCTGCGGATACGGACGCCATAGTAGTAGTAGTAGTATAAGTCTTTATTGCATCTTAACACATCGGTACAAAATTATGCATACAATACAAAAGACAGGAAACTGTGGTAAAGCGCAAAGGCGGCCTTATCACTAAAGTGATCTTTTAAAGGCAACCCGAGCGTACAAAGCTGATGACACTGGGTCTAGGAGCTCATGTGGTCGATGCACATAAAAGAAAAATAAAAATAACAAAAGTATAAAATAAAATATACTTACATAAACATACATACTATAGTTTACATATAAATTACACATATAGATACTACAATAACTAAATATAATACATATTATAAAATATATATTGTTATCATACACTTACAAGTACATTACATAGATAAATAATGATTTTTTAAACGAAGTTTAAATATATATATCGATTCGGAGTGACGAATTTCGCGGGGTAATGCATTCCATAATATTACTGCTTTTACAGTAAAAGACTCACTGTAACAATGGGAGCGAGATGAGGGTATCGCAAGCTTGTTATCGCTTTTCGACCGGAGGCTAAAAGGGTAGAAAGAATTTGAACCTAGAAATGAGAAACGTTCTTTGAGATATGCAGGAGAAGAGGGATTAAAGAGAACAGAATAAAGAAGGGAAAGGACATGAACATTACGCCTATCACTCACCGTTAACCACTTGAGTTGCCGGCGGTATTGGCTAATGTGATCAAATTTCCGTAGGCCAAAAATAAAACGTATGACTAAGTTTTGTAGACGTTCAAGCTTGTTGAGTAGGAACTGGGGTAAATCTAAATAGCAGGTATCAGCATAATCAATTATAGGAAAATAGTTATATATTATAAGAGATAGCTGCACTTTTTGTAACTATTGCCTGAAAAGCTGATTCAGTATTAGGTGGGTGTAGGGCTCTCCATTGTTGTCAAAAGTGAAAGTCTGCCCGCATATGGATGGGCCTTTCGCTAGGCCGCCTATAAACGGTTTATCGTTACCAAAAATGAACCATACTTAGAAAAGCTGATTCTTGTACAAAATGCGCAATACCTATTCAAACAATATAAGAACTGACGCTATTTATCGGGCCTTTCACTAGAAATCACCTCTCAAAGACGTTATGAACATACATACTGTAAAAAAATATAAGCATTTATTGTCGTCACGTTGATTGCTATTAAAAATTATGAAGGCGTAAGAATTTATCTAACATGGTTCATTTTTGGTAACGATAAACCGTTTTGAAGCGGCCATATCTAGCGAAAGGCCCATCCATATGCGAGCAGACTTTCACTTTTGACACCAGCGGAGAGCCCTACACCCACCTAACACTGAATCAGCTTTTCAGGCGATAGTTACAAAAAGTGCAGTTATCTCTTAGTCTATACGAGTGTTTGAACGATAGTAATTCAGTCTCCTGCCGGCAGACTCAGCAGTCAGCGATTATTGAATACTTTTGTGTTTAGATAGCATTTTGATTTAGAGCCTTACGATAGCAATCGTGGCCGGATCCAATTAATATTATCTTTAAGTTTAGCCAACTTTTATCTAATTACATTAAATCTCTCGTGGAACCTCTACACGTTTAACCATTTACTCGTGCAAGTTCCAAATGAGAGTACAAATATATTCAAAGTGTCTCATAAATATCTACTTCTGGATTGTCGCTTACACAAGTAACTAAGTTTTGGAGCCGTAAAGTCATATATTTTATAAAAAAATCAGGTCAAGTGCGCCACGCGCACAGAGGGTTCCGTACCACCACGGAATTTAAATTAGGTGTTTTAGTAAATAACAAGAAAAAATCAAGTGGCGCTAAGCTGGTAGTGCCTGACAAAATATTCGACACCGTATGAGTACGGAACCCTACTTACGATTTTTGGATTATTCCTATACTTGTTCTGTGACTTGTGAGAGCTTCTTGCCTAATTTCATGGTCATTCTAGGTCAACGAGAAGTACCCCATATCTAGGTTTTTAATTAATTGAAGACTGAGTATTATTAGGTATTTATTACTCCAAAAATTTATCATTTACCATAGAGTGATAAAAACTGCGATACAAAAGGTACTGTAGGGAAAGACGTAATTTATGTGATTCATTTTAATTTCCACTCTCAATCGAGTCCCCTTGGTAGTAAATACATATATTAAGTTTACGCCAAACATATTTAATACTTTTCAATACACTTGCTCATAAAGTGGCTCTGATTTAACCGCAATTAGGCACATAATGATACCTATAATCAAACTGTGACTTTTTCATTACTATTATTCACAAGTGAGTTGTAGAGTTTTTATTTTATTTTATCTACTATATAAAATTATTTTTTAGTATTATTATTATTCACAAGTGGTTATAGATTTTTATTTTATTTTATCTACTGAATTAAATTATTTTTTAATATTATTTTCTTCACAAGTGTGTTGGAAAACGTCGTATGATACACGTGTGTATTGATGATTACCGTCCTCGGCTATCTTAAGACCCTCACCTAACGGCTCGGGTCTCAATGGCGCCTCAGCGGTAAATCACCAACATTACATCTAGTACCATAATGTACTATTATTACTGTCAAGAAATATAAGAATTGTTAATTAGGGTTCCATACTCCTATGGTGACAAGTTGTATGTCAAATGCTACACGTTACAATTGTGAATCGTTACAAAACGTGTTGTTAATTGTTATGACATCTTTCTTGTTATTTGCTAAAAAAAATATTTAGGTATATTATGTACCTAGGTATAAGGTTTAGATTTATTGGCTTTTGATTACGTTGACATAGAAGCCTGATTTTATTTATAGCTTCAAGGGACCGTAGACCTAAGTATTTGATATTAATTTCAACTTGATACCTCGAGGCACCACAGAATAGATAATATAGTGCGTTCCCGAGAATAGGTTGTTGACAGACCGACAGACAGATAAACGGGCAACGAATTGATCCTGTAAGGGTCCCTTTTTCCTCTTGAGGTACGGAACCCTAAGAACACACATTGACATCACATTTCCTTTGTCTCGATCATTGATGTAGAATTTTAGTGTACCTACTCATTCTATTTCAATGGTCTCGATATAATTAGTTAAAAACGTAAAAAGGAAAATGAATACTTTACAAGAATATCCTTACTAATCTACAGTAGGGATTAACAACGGTATTTTGTGAAAACAACTTCACAATTGTAACCGAGCGATAAATCAAGATATAAAAAGAGTTGGGGACGAACATTTTTCTTCACAAATTAACTATCATAGGCCGTGATCAGTGTTGGTAGTTGAATAAATTTATCTGTACCTACAAATTTATTCCAAAATGGCTGTAGTTAAAAGTTTTCCCAAGGTAAGTTTATAAATGTTTTGGCGTTAAATGAATAGGTACTAGGTATTTACTAGGTATAATATACTATATACAACTAGCTGATGCCCGCGACTTTGTTCGCGTGGATAAAGTTTTTTATTCCCGGGGGAACTCCTTAATTTTTCGGGATGAAAAGTTATGTTACCTATCCTTATACCAAATTTCATCAAAATCAGTTGAAAAGATGGGTCGTTAAATTATATGTAGTAATAATCAGACCGACACATTTTCCCATTAATAATACTAGAAGATGATGCCCGCGACTTCATCCGAGTGGATTAAGGTTTCTTGATTCTCGGGAATGCCCCTTCCCGGGTTACAAACAGATGGGCTGTGAAAGCGTAGCAAACAGACAGACAGACAGACACACTATCGCATTTATAACATTTCTATGGTTATAGATCCATAGGCTAATAAAGTACTCTAGATCAGCTCATTCAAATAAAATCGGCTTTTTATCAGTATCCAAGGAGAAAATAGAAGTATACAGTTGTATGGACGAGGAAAAGCGGGCGTCGCTAGGCGGAAACATAGCGCGGTAAAACACACTGGGCATAAAAAATTTGACAAGAATCCGCGTCATATTTTTGTATATAGAGCGCGCGGACTTGCAGAACAAAACCTGCTTCCGATGTACATGTTTTACCGTGTCCAGTCCGTAGTGTGATTTCACTCTAAATTCTAAAATTATCAGCGTTATAGCTTTGTGTCTTACATCATTATTATTATGTTACAATGATAAAGAAAAATAGGTAATGATGAAAATACTTGTCCTACTATCTCTTAAATTCTTATTTTAACTAACTATTTGGCCATTTCATAATTCAAAACATTAAAAAAACACGATGCCCAGTCATATGCTTTTTTTTTCAAACAATTTATAGCCAGTGTCACTCGGGAGGATGTAAGAATTCTAACCATAGCGCATTCATCCAAATCTGTTGAGGCATTTATACGTTATGGTGGAATAAAGAAATTCACATAGGTACATAATATAGAATCCTGAAATCATTACACTCCTTTTTTAGTCGTGTAATAAACTAGGCAAGTACATTATCTATATTGTGCATACGTCCGTCGTTTTGTAGTAGGTAATTGTCTTATTAGTCTGATTAAGTAGTCTAATTAATGATTTACCTCAGACATTATGTTCAATTGATGATTAGGCCTAGTCATTGCGCTCATTAAATAGATTAGTGTAGCATTTTTAAATAAACGGATTTAACTACAATGAGACACCTTTGTACATAACAATTTCAGATGAGAATAGGTAATATTTTGTTTCATACTTTTTAAAGCGTGATTTTTCAGTAATCGGGTTTTAGTTTTAGAACTTACTTTTTATTCTGGTAAGATTGTGGAGTTCCCGCAAGAATGAAAAAAATTTAATCCACGCGGACGATGTCGCGGGCATCATTTAGTAATCATTAAATCCTACCTCCCGCTTCGGGGTAGAGGGCGAGTCGACAAACTCTTCGCCAAAACTATCCATCTGACGGCTTCACGTTTCTGCTCACCCCAAACCCCAATTCTCTGCCCAAATAAGGGCCCAATAATGTTTTCAGGGTTCATGTATGTAATATGTATGTACTCGTATTACAAAACGGCTAGCCGTATTGTGATACGGCGGATTCTATCATCCGGCTGCGGCTGCGACATAAATGTCCGATCTACGGGTTGTTCATGGCATAGCCTCCATACGGCGGATTCTATAATCCGGCTGCGACATAAATGTCCGATCTACGGGTTATTCATGGCATAGCCTCCATACGGCGGATTCTATAATCCGGCTGCGACATAAATGTCCGATCTACGGGTTGTTCATGGCATAGCCTCCATACGGCGGATTCTATAATCCGGCTGCGACATAAATGTCCGATCTACGGGTTGTTCATGGCATAGCCTCCATACGGCGGATTCTATAATCCGGCTGCGACATAAATGTCCGATCTACGGGTTGTTCATGGCATAGCCTCCATACGGCGGATTCTATAATCCGGCTGCGACATAAATGTCCGATCTACGGGTTGTTCATGGCATAGCCTCCATACGGCGGATTCTATAATCCGGCTGCGACATAAATGTCCGATCTACGAGCTGTTCATGGCATAACCTCCATAGCCTATGTTAGAAATAACTATGGTAAAAGCTTACCTGTCCTTCTTCTTGTACGGACTTCCAATTTCTATCACGGGCTCCATCTTGAAGTAGCCACGGTTCATCTTCACTTTTTTCAGAACTCAACTCTCAAAAACTTTTGTAAAGGAAGTTTGATTCTGTAAAAAGACAGAAATAGGCTATTCAGGGAACCTTTTTAAGTACATTAATGCACATATCTACCTATCCGGAGTTTTTATTAATGGACGACTCCTGTAATTGAAGTAAATATTTATTTTTAATTTTAATTGGAGGAAGCTATACTGTCGCCAAACCATTTATTTTAAGAATTTTTCTCTGTCTATTTTGGAGAAGCTCTAAATGTAAGAGGTATTAACTTAAACTTAGCACAGATTTAAAGCTAACAGACTGAGCTTAATATATTTTTCTTTGTTGGGTTGGAAGGTTCTTCGGGATATGGGATGAAAGATTTGCCCGGCAAAAATTTTGCATAGTGTACATGCTGTTATGGTCTCATAATGAATTTCGTGAAAATCTGATGAATACTTAGGCGATGGTGGGCGGAACACCTCAACGGGTACTTATCAGTTTCATACACCAGTATATATTTAAAACCAGTGAGCAAAAGTCGCTTTTTCTCACAGAGTGAGATAAAACCCAAAAAACAAAATCGAACTAGCCAGTGCAGTGTCACTTGGGATGTAAAAATTCTAATCGACCCAATACATCCAAATGAAGTTATATAGAGGAATAAAGTAACTAACATACATACATACCTACATACATAGGTACATGAACCCTTATAAAAAGGATACTGCTTTTTTCGGCAGTGTAAAAATCTATAAAGCGAAATCTCGTGCGAAGCCGGGCGATTCAACTAGTGGTTAAAAAAATACCTAAATTGGACAAAAGATGCGCGATTGCCCAGGACCACTGTCTACTTAAGGTGGATGACAAGGGTCTGCCCGCGAAATTCAAATTTAATTTGGTTTTTCACAATTTGTAAACTAATACGACAAAGTAGGCATATGGCATTCAAATTGCGAGCCTAGGAATATCATCTTCACAGGTTTATATAAAAATCTTTACTTGAAAGTGTCCAGTTTAAGAAATTAGTCAAAATAATGAGTTTGACGTGAGTTACTCACAAATTAGTCAATAATTTGACTAATTTCTTAAACTGGGCCTTGATGGTCTAGTGGTTAGCATGTCGATTCCGGATGAGGAGGTCCTGGGTCCGATTTTCGGGTCGGGCGATAAGCGTTGGGTTTCCTGAAGAAACTCTCAGGATAGCCCTGAGTTAGAAAGAAGGTAGGCGGTGTTTCACCCCTGTGCCTCGGAGAGCACAAAGCCGTCTCAGCCCATCCTCTAACTCAGTGGTTATCTAAAATAATAAAAGTTACTGACATTGTACAGCGTCCCTACTAGCTATATAATATGAAAAACAGTATAAAGTAAAAACAAAAACTAAACAGGCATAAAAATTAGTTCAAATTTTGACCAACTAAGTTTGTGGGACTATATTTTTTTAGCATTCCCCCTAGTCTAAAAACCTCACCACGTACTGGTGCTACAGTGGTTACCAACACCATCACATGATTAATGAACGTTCCCAAACTTGTATAATATCTCCAGTGCTAAGTAGATGGCTATTCTATAAGAGTGAGAATGTTGGCCACAGTGGCCGAAATTCGGTGGGAGGTCGTTAGTTTTTCTGCCTCCTTGTTAAACCCTAGGATAACATGTTCAACTGCGAAAGACGAGATCCTGAGTCTGATTTCCTGGTTCGGCGATAATAGGGATGCTGACAACTCAATCAAATCAGCAACTCTTTATCATACTTAAAAACGCGCTACTAGTATGGAAGTTGTATGAAATTCATAGTTGCACTTTTTTTTCTTTAATCTATATTTTAAAATGGTTATCAAACTTAAAACTAACCGAGGATGTGAATTTTTGGTCTTGTGGAAGACCATCTATTTAATAAAATCAGTTAGAAATAATTTATTTTTGATATATAGGTATATATCATACAAATCAAATTTTCAGTTAGTAATAGCCCTGAAAACAGGCCGTATTCAAGAACGTGAAGCGTTGATTGAGTGAAGAATATTTAATTGTGACGTTTTGATAGTTAATAAAGCAATAAAAGTTAGACTACTTACGATGTACCTAATCATTGGAGGAATACCCTTGCATATAAAAGTAAAAGTCCTGACTCACTCACTGTCCGACTCACTAACGCCCAGCCGAAACCCATAGACCTGCAAGCTGACATTTCGCACACAGGTGCCCATTATATTATAGGCTAAGACGAATTTTCCGAATTTACTAAGAGAGCAAAGCCGCGTGCGTTCGCTACGTAAACAAATACTTAGTAATATTCATGAAACCTAGGCACACAGTAACACAATTTCAAAACACATCTCGCCGTTTCATGCATTCTAAAGAACTGAACGGATGCGTTAAAATCACGCATTCGCTATGGTAGTACATTTTCACGTAACAATGTAAGATATGGCTGCCCGTGCGACCTTACAGTCAATCACAATATCAAAATGCCGGGGACCTGGACACAATAACAACTAGCTCCAACTAAAGTAACTCACAGGGCAGAGTTGAGGCTGCAGGGGATACCAACATTTTAAACAAATAATACTTAATTAATTGAAAACTAGCTGATGCCCGCGACTTCATCCGCGTGGAATAAGTTTTTTTGGATTCCCGCGGGAACTCCTCAATTTTCCGGGATAACAGCCTATGTCACTCTCCAGGTCCTCAACTATACCCATGCCAAAAATCACGTCGATCCGTTGCTACGTTGCAGCGTGATTGAAGGACAAACCAACAGACAAACTGACTTTCGCATTTATAATATTAATATGAATAGATAATGCAATAGAACCTAATGCTTAACTAATTACTATATAAATCATACTAAATTAAAATGTTTACAAAGTTTGTTGGTTTGTCCTTCAATCACGCCGCAACAGAAGCACGCATCGACGTGATTTTTTTACATGCGTATTGCGTTGAGGTGACATAAGCTATCTTTATCCCGGAAAAATACCTTCTCACAAGCTATACGTTTCTAATGCGACAAACCTAATCTCAATTGGCCCAGTAGTTTTGTGAAAAATGGTAACATATTGAAAAATTAAATCATAGACTACTGCTCTTCTCGGTTGTCTATGGTATTAAAATATATCTAAGAACCTTCTCACAAGCTATACACATCTAATATAAAAAACAGCATCTCAATCGGCCCAGTACTTTTTGAGAAAAATGGTAACAAAAAAGTGCACAAACAAACACACAACTTAGGGCAAACACATATACCGTCTCCGTTTAGTCGACGCGACGGTAATAATGTAAAAAACAATCTAAACTTACCTTAATTTTCAAGTGTCAGTTGACAGATTGGGATTATTGACCGTCCTGTTCTTAGTTTGAACGCGTCTATCACCGTATCACTTGCCAGATGGCAGCCCCGTAGGGCCGAGGGTGGCCGAGGTGTTACTTCGAAAAAAAAATTTTTTTTAATTCGAGCCAGCGGCGTGACGATTCCTGGTATCCAGTACTCGCGATGTCCGGATGGCAATCAAAGCCAGAGCGCAGGCCAATCGCCACTAATCAACTGAACGATGAGAGCCCGTGTCGTCATGCGTCACATCTTTCAAATGTTATTAAATTCATACCTTCTTTTGGGACACTATTTTGCTTAAAGTCGTATTACATGCAACTAGGTCACGTTAAAATTTGGAGATGGTATGAATCGCATCCAAATATTATGACAATGATAGTTAAGTGACCTAATTTAAATTAAATAAAGTATCTCTTGCTAGATGATGCACGCGACTTCGTACGCGTTGTTTAAGTTCTTTTGATTCCCGAGAGAACTTCTTAATTTTCGTGATAAAAAGTAGCCATGTCCTTCCCCGGGATGTAAGCTAGCTCTGTACCAAGGGGTTAGAATATTTTTTTATGAAGCCAGGCCTACTTACCGTGCCATTTTTATTTTTTCTCGAAACAGCAGCCTGTATTTGTATTTGTCACCGTAAGATTGTACAATCCGTTAGATTATAATCTAACGGTTTCTATCCCGCGAGATTGTAAACTGTCGAAAGATTGTGAATCGTTCAATGTTCTGAGTATTAATTTATGAAATATTTATTGTATTTACGTTTTCTTGTCTCTTTCTTGTACAGTTCGCGTGCGAGTTGAATGCAGATTAAATGTAAGTGTCACCATACATTTACTCTGCATTCAACTCGCGCGCGAATTATAGGTTAGGTTAGGGTTTGACATGAATATTTAGGTAGTGCCCGGCCGCATGCCGGGCATTTAGGTTCTATCGGGTTAATATACCTAATAGATTACAGTTTACCGAAAAATAATGCGTTAAATTGTAAGCAGTATGTTACGATTCACAATCTGTCGACAGTTTACAATCTATCGAGATAAAAAACGTTAGATTACAATCTAACGGTTTTTACAATCTTACGGTGACATATTAATCAATGTAAGCAACTAGCAAGTAGGTATTACATGAAAAAATCTTCTAAAGCGTCGGGTTTTTCGAGACAGGCTATGCCGCCAAGCGATTTAGCGCTCCGGTACGATGCCGTGTAGAAACCGAAGGGGTATGGGTTTAATATAACTGCCATGCCCCTAACAGGTTAGCCCGCTACCATCTTAGACTGCATCATCACTTACCATCAGGTGAGATCGCAGTCAAGGGCTAGCTTGTAGTGGATAAAAAAAAAAAAAAAAAAGCTGTGCTGGCGGTGCCATCATCGGCCAAAAATATTCAACCCCCTTTCAAAATCGTTTGAAAATTTAGGAGACAGACAGACAGACACACTTTCGCATTTATAATATTAAGTATACCTATTGCACCATCCAGCGTGTGGCATTGTGCTTTGACGCGTCAGCACTCAGCATCAAAGTTTCATATTAATTAGAGACACACTATAAATAATGTGTTGTGTCGTGTGTCTATCGAACTTGTAGTGAAATTTACCTACAAGAAAATATTCGATTAAAGTAGGCGTCACTTTGCGGCAGTACATGATAATTAAACTAGAAGTTTAATTCGTTATAATCCACCAAAGCAGACAAGTCTATGTGGTACAAAGTGTAGCTTGCGATATTTACCGCCAGGTAAGCCTGCACCGGCAAAACACCACACGACACAAATCTTCCAAATTATTCTCGACGTACGTTTCACTCCAACACCGGAACATCTTCAGGAGATGTGGACTCGACAATGCACGACTTCTAGTTCCTTCATTAACAAAATATTCAACAGATTATCTGCTTGTGGGTGGCATGTCTAACGCTGGCTCAAGCGACGATACGCGAGGAGGCTGTCGAAGATATCATGGAACGTGTTCTGGACATCCCCAACAATGATAGAGTCATCAACTCGGTACTTGGGAGGCTGGAGAGGAACCGGCAGGGGCTCTTAGAGAGGCTGAAGTCGAGGTTCGGTGAAAACGCCGAATGTGACGAATCCGAGGTTTGTATGATCATCTCAGACAACCTCCCTGGCGCAGTGGTGAGCGCTGTGGTCTTATTGAGGTCCTGGATTCGATTCCCGGAAAATTCGAAAGGTGTAAAAAATTCAAGCTTCTAAGTCAACGCAATCAAAAGCCGCATATTTTGACACTCGCCAATAAATTACAACCTATAGGGTAATTCCCGTTTACCTAGAATATTAAAATTTGGCAAGTCAGAAGAAAGGTCTCACGGCACAAGTATAGGAAAATATCTGAAATCGTTAATTAGGGTTCCGTACTCATAGGCTGTCGAATTATTGTCAGGCGCTACCACTTACCAGTTTCGCGCCTTATGTAGGCCAGTTATTTCACAGCTGATTACGTGTTGTTATGACATCATTCTTGTTATTTACTAAAATAACTATTTTTACACAATATAAATTATATTTACTAGCGACCCGCCCCGGCTTCGCACGGATGCAATGCTGATATTAAACTATACTACGCGTGCAATATACTACAGAATGTCTTTATTTAGTGAAAAAATGTATTTATTTACGACATCACATTAAGAACCTCTAAAATTATCAGTGTTTCTCTACTATATTATGCATGTATTATACATATAAACCTTCCTCTTGAATCACTCTATCTAATAAAAAAACCGCATCAAAATCCGTTGCGTAGTTATAAAGACCTCAGCATACATAGGGACAGACAGCGGGAAGCAATATGTAGTGATATTGTGTACGGAATACATGTTAATAAGTGGAACGGAACCCTTAGTGCACGAGTTTGACTCGCACTTGACCGGTATTTTTATACCCACTAACCTAGCTGTACTGTATTATCGGTTTCAGGGTCTGCCCGAGTACACAGAATCAGTGGAGAACTCTCGAGAACGAGGCATGAGACACCTAGATGTACAGCTGGTGCGTAAGAAACTTGCAAAATCGCTAACTATGTCTACCTATTATAGTCTACCTATTGTAGTCTATTATAGGTAATAGACTATAATAGGTAGGCATAATTAGCGATTTTGCAAGTTTAGGCCGCAGGCGGCCTAAGGCCTACAGCCGCGACTAACTACAAGAGGATTTAGGTTTTTGTGGTCCCGTGGGAACTCTTTAATTTTCCGGGATAAAAAGTTGCCTATGTTATTCCAAACTATAATCTATCTCTGTGCCAAATTTCATCCAGATCCGTTCAGCTGTTCTGGTGTGATTGATAAACATACATCCATCCAAACTTTTTCAGTTATAACATTAGTATAGATGTGATGCCTCCAGCCTACGCTTCAAACCAGCTTCAAAGCAGAGGGTTTAGGTTTTTGGATAAAGAACCTATATGCATTTCCTCGGGATGTAATCAATATCGGTATCTTTCACCAAAATCGGGTCTACAATTTAAATACGACGACATTTTTTATTACTCTTTATAAAACTAATACACAATAATAATATGTACCTTGCATATTCATATGAACGCATTTAATATTCCATTCGAGTCTTGAGATGACCTTGCTTCTTTCATAACTACGTAAACGTAGAGTATGTATTACATTCTACCTTTGTTTACCGTTTTACTATAATTCTTTGCTCTTAGCCTATTTAATATTAATCCATTGACATTGAAGATGTCATTGACATGCACGTAAAACTAGCCCTAATAGGGCAAATCTGCATCAATCATTGTTACGGTCTCAATTGTTGTGATTGGCTGAATTTATGGTATTTTTTTGAACTGAAATTGGCTTTTAGAAACACGACCGGATGTGCCGAGCGAACCGGACCATCCACAGGCTAAACACACTTGAATACGAGTACAGGCCGGCTTATTATGAAGAAGTGCGTTGTGACTACAATCCTGAGGACGAGGTCGGACACAAAGAGCAGGTAAACGGCTTTTCTAATTCGTCTTAGGCCATATTTTAACCTTGCTATTTGAGTTGGCGAAAGCTCGACACGGTGATAGCTCCTGTATGGCGTCGCGGGAGCGGTTTCCCGAATACACGCCTCTAACTTTTCGGAAGTAGGTATGTGCGTTATAAGAAATTTAATATCTTTTGCTTCAAATGGTGAAGAACAATATTCTCGAAGGTGTGTGAAGTCTGCCAATCCGCACTTGGCCAGCGTGTTGGATTTTGGCAAACCTTTCTCATTCCGAAATGGGCTTATTAGTGAGCCGGCAATGGGTTTAAAATAATGATGATGAAAGGCTGGATTCCGAGACCAGCGGCAGGCGACAGCGACGACAACGATGTTTTTTGGTAGGGGGTAAATTTGTGGAAACGCGACCGACACCACGCTTTGTTACGAAGGCAAAAGGAAGTTACGCATACACCAGCATGAGGTCCTAAAAGCCCTTCGGAACCTCGATGTGAGTAAGGCCAGTGGTCCTGACGGTATACCTGCAGTTGTTCTACGGAATTATGCTCCTGAGTTGTCTCCTGTACCAACACGCTTGTTCCGCCTCTCTCTTGAAACTGCTCAAGTCCCCAAGTCGTGGAAAGTTGCAAATGTGCAGCCAGTATTGAAAAAGAGGAGTCGTGCTGATCTGGCCAATCACAGACCTTTTGCCATCACATCTATCTTCTGTAAGAGTATGGAACGTGTGCTTAACAACAAGCTCCTAGCATACCTAGAAGAAAACGATCTTCTGTCAGACCGTCAATACGGCTTTCGGAAAAATCGGTCTACTTCTATCGGGATCTTCTAGTGTATACCACACATACTTGGGGCGAAGCCATCGAGAAGCACGGTGAGGCACTTGCTGTCTCACTCGATATATATCGCTTTGGACCGGGTCTGGCACGGCAGTCTTCTCAGCAAGCTCTCCGCGTACGGGATTCCCACTGGTTTCTGCAACTGGATATCTGATTTCCTGAGTGACAGGTCATTCCAGGTAGTCGTCGACGGCTGCTCCTCTGACCTAATGGCTGTCAATGCCGGTGTTCCTCAGGCAACCTTAACCGCAAAGTGGAGCCCCTTCATCTTGGCTCCTACTTTTCATGGTATGTTCGTACCGATTAGTGATCATATTGAGCTCTTGGGTATTGACATCTCTCCCAACCTCAATTTCGGGAAATGTGTCGAGTCAAAGGCCAAAACAGCTGCCAAAAAACTTGGTATCCTGAATAAGGTGAAGCGGTACTTCACGCCAAAACAGCGCCTCGCTCTTTATCAGGCACAAGTTCGATCTGGCACGGAGTATTGCTGCCACCTTTGGGATGGATCCGCCAAATACCAACTCGATACATTAGACTCGATAGATCGCCGTGCCCAAAGGATAATTGGCGATCAATCACTTACGCAGGCTAAATTGCTCAGTCTACAACACCGATGTAATGTCGCCTGCTTATCGGTTTTTATCGGATATACCATGGGGAGTGTGCTCAGGGAACTTCACAACCTTGTTCCTCCTTCTCCATTCTACCACAGAACTGCGAGAAACCGTCTGCGTTGGCATCCCTATGTGGTTGACGTCCAATCTGCTCGCACGAAGCGTTTTTGCTCGACGTTTCTGATACGAACTACTAGGGTGTGGAACACCCTCCCAGCGCACGTGTTTCCTGCTACTTATAACTTAAGTACCTTCAAAGCAAGAGTGAATAGGCATCTTCTAGGCAAGCGCGTTCCAACCTAGACCTCATCACTGCTTTGCACTAAGCATGATATCCGTCAAGCGCAAGCCTATCACGCAATAAAATAAAAAAAACTTAAATACAAATAAGTATACTAATTCGTAATGCCTTAGCTTTTTATTAAAAAAAAAAAAAGATTTAAAGAAAAATTATTTTAAATATTTGTTTTCACTTATAACGGCAGTCTCTATGACTGCCAATTTTTTTTAAATATAAATCTAAGTTTGCAATGAAACCTGGTGAGTTTTTAAATTATCTTTACAAATGACAAAGTTATGATTCATAACGCGGTATCCAAATGTCGTAGGTAGGTCCTCATATACAGTGGTAATCGGAGTCAAAATTCGATACAAAGCAGAAAAATTAAATGAATTCAACGAAATCACGCACTCGTATAGCAAACCGAAATAGTAAGCGACTGGCCTTAAGTAAGTAAAAGTAAAAACACTATTACATACAAACAATTAACAGAGATAAAACTAATCATGATATAATTTACAACTTATTGCGGTTTAAAGGCGGCCTTATCACTAAGAGTGATCTCTTCCAGGCAACCTTTATGAAAGGAAGGCCTTAGTTTTCTTCGTAAAAACTTTTTCAGGTATCAGGCCATAGAGCATTAGAATATGGTACTTATATCACCTCATTGTACTCTTATATCCTTAGTCTGAGTTTCAGCACCACCTATGATGTTTCTAAGGAACGTAAGCTGGAAAGTTCCTCAAACTTTTACAGAGCGCCATCTATTGACATCATTGTTAAGTTCTGTTAAAAATACTGAAGCTGATTAAAAATTAAACAATTTCGTTTCCTTATAATATTTATCTAACTTTAGTATTTGTTGTTCAAGTACAGGATATATATAACAAATAATTGATCAAGTTTCAGGCTCAGCCTTTCAGATAATTGAGAGTTCTGAGGTCAACTTTGGACGTTAGAAAATCTCCACTTTGAAAGCTTCTCCAATTTCGTCAATTTAAGGGGAATAATAAAAAAAAAATTTTTTTGGACTTTATTACTACGCATTTGGCATTTAAATTTGAAGTAAATTAGGTACGTTCAGTAATTCAGAAGTTATAAGGCTCTGACAGACGGACGGACGGACAAGTGCAAATTCACTCAAGTAGACTCAGAGACCTTCGAGTCGCTCGGTCAATTATATTCAAATTAAATAACGATGATTTAGATAAAATAATATCTAAAACACAAAACTGCATATTTGCCGGCTCAGTAGTTTTTTTGACTAGCGTGGTGGACTATGGCCACACCCTTCTCATTCCGAGACAAAACTTCTGCTTAGTAATGAGTAGAGTGTTTCTTTCTGATAAAAATTGTTAAAAAAAATGTGATCACTTAAGGAGTTCTTGTGACCACTTTCTGGCTCCATCACGAGACCCTGGGCAGCATCAAGGTTTAAAGTGCTTGTCAAGACAAATCAAAAGAGTCCAAATACGACGGGTTTACGATGAGAACTTAAGGAGTTCCCATGACCACCTCCTGGCTCCATCATGAGACCCTGGGTAGCATCTAGGTACAAAGTGGTAGTCAAGACAAACTAAAAGAGTCCAAATACGATGAGTTACGATGAGAACTTAAGGAGTTCCCATGACCACCTCCTGGCTCCATCATGAGACCCTGGGTAGCATCTAGGTACAAAGTGCTTGTCAAGACAAATCAAAAGAGTCCAAATACGACAGGTTTACGATGAGAACTTAAGGAGTTCCCATGACCACTTCCTGGCTCCATCATGAGACCCTGGGCAGCATCTAGGTACAAAATGCTAGTCAAAACAAATCAAAAGAGTCTAAACACGACGGATTTACGATGAGAACTTAAGGAGTTCCTATGACAACTTAGCAAATAGCGATTGCAGCTCAGCTTGATTGTCTATGGTCCTAAAACCTGGAACCTTTTCACAAGCTATACATATCTAATGCAAACAACCTCATCTCAATTGGCCCAGTACTTTTTGGGAAATTTAGTAACATAGTGAAAAATTTAAATCATTGACTACAAAGTTACATAATTGAGATCATATTCTTCGACGCAATATTGTAAAAAATTTCAATCTTTTTAGTTTACTAATTTTCATGCATGATGTATTAAAACAAAGATTTGAATATAAATACTATTTATGTTGATTTAAGGTTTTATTTTATTACGACGTTCTAAATTAAGACCTAAGCTATATACCAGACTATTGTGAAATTAAATTTTTGCAAACACTTCGTCACAGAAGGCTGGAGTTTACGAAAAAATCTAATAGAAATTAAGTACTTAATTTAATAAATTAAATAAAGTATTCTTCAACATAGTAGACTTCAACATAGTGGGCAGAAATAAAAATTATTTATTAGTTTACAGTGGCGTTAGAAGTCAGTTTTTTGGAAAGAATTTTTATTTTTAACTTTTTAGTGTCAGGTTTGAGGATTTGGAGTCAAAATTTTTTATGGGACCACCTCGAGAGCTTCCTCTAAAGACTGATATAAAAAAAAATCAAATCGGTTCAGAAACCACGGAGATATACAGTATCGACATACATTAAAAAAATATATTTAAACGCGCCGAATTCTCAACGCCGGTTCTCAACCTCCTCCTTTTTTGGAAGTCGGTTAAAAAATTTACGTATTTGACTAGTTTTCAAATGTCAAATACCCAATTAAATTATGGTAATAAATCGGTTTTTTCTTTTACAGATATGCTCCCTTTTTGGATTATCGTGTGTACAGTGGAACAAAACTATACATTTGACTAGGAGGAGATATACAAGGTACTTATTTGATTTTAATTAGATACTCATAGGTTATATATTTTTGTTTAAGTGTTTACAGGCAAAGAAATTTCTATTTGTCACCGAATTTGAATTTTGGTGACAACGAGGAATGAAAATTTCTTTCTGTCCCCGAAAATCGAACGAAATCGTTTAAGAAATTCACTAAAGGTTTCTCCTGAAAAAATCTTACTATACTATTGAATTTTATTTAAGGCGCTGTCAGCTCTTAAAATCAAAACACAAATCGAGAGGTTGGCTCTCCTCAGTCGTCACCCCTCACGTCAGTTATGCCCACTTCGGCCGGGTGGCGCTCCCGTCGCGGTTTTCATTATTTTCGCGCGCTTGTCATAGCATGTCACGGATGCCCTCGGATGACAAAACACGGTAACTCAAAATTTGTGAAATTGATAGAATAACGTAAGTGAGTAAATCACGTACCTACCAAAGTCTCTTACATGAGTAGGTAATTGACAAAATACCTATTGTAAATCGCATATCGTGTGCAAATCCATTTTAATACTTAATATTATAAATGCGAAAGTGTGATTGTAAATTGAATTGCCCGTCAATCACGCCACAACGGAGCAATGGTTCGACGTTATTTTTGGCGTGGGTATAGTTGAGGGAGAGTGACTTTTTATCCCGAAAAATTAAGGAATTCCCGCGGGAATAAAAAAAACTTCAACCACGCGGACGAAGTCGCGGGCATTAGCTAGCCCAGCATACTAATATCCATACAAAATATAATAAATGCGAAAGTGTGTCTGTCTGTCTGCTACGCTTGCACGGCCCAACTACTCAAACGATTTTGATGAAATTTGGTACAAAGATAGATTACATCCCGGAGAAGGACATAGGCTACCCGGAACCATTATCCTGGAAAATTAAACAGTTACCGCGGGAGTCAAAAAATCTTAATCCATGTGGACGAAGTCGAGGGCATCATCTAGAGTTACATAAGTATCTTATTTACATAAACTACTTACGTGAGTTAATTACAAGTATAATTGTGGCATAAATCAATATCATACGCATATACAATGTACTTACCGACTAAGAGTCTGATATTCATTTTTTGTCAGAAACAAGAAATACAGATGTTATTTCAAAAATTTAAATAGCAAAAAGATGTTGGAAATTGATCATTGAAATCAATTTCTAGTCTTTTGCAGACATATAGTATTATTTACAGTGTTTGAAAAATACTCAAAAATAAAAAACGAAGAAAATCATACAATTTTGGTGTCATGATTTTTTATCTTTACATACAGAATTATCTATATGGTAGAACTTCGTAAGAGCCAAAACCGCAAATTAGCCAATTTATGTAAAATTTCAAATTTGTACGTTGTTTCTGTACTCTAAAATTATAAGTTTGATTGACAATATTATGTCCGAAGCAAAACCTATTATATTAATTAACTGGACTTAGGTTGGGTGAAACTAAACAAATTAACTTTTTAAAAATCCCACTCAATCAAAATTAAAAATAAATCTCGGGAACGGCAAATTTTCAACTCAAGGAAACGGGAATAAAATTGGCCGATTCCCGGGAATTCCCGAGAATCGGAATTTTTTTAAAAATAGTAAGTGATGTTGCAGTCTAAGATGGTAGCGGGCTAACCTGTTTGGGGTATGGCAGTTATATTAAACCCTAGTCCATATCCCTAATCGGTTTCTACACGACATCCTACCGGAACGCTAAATAGCTTGGCTGCACGTCTTTGGCGGTAGGGTGGTAATTGGTAACTAGCCACGGCTGAAGCCTCCTACCAGGCCAGACCAGAGAAAATTCAGAATATTTAAATTCTTGAAATACAATGCAAGAAAATATTGTTGCCGTGAATTCATTACGGTCCTTTAAGTAACTCTTTCGAAATTGTCAGTCAATTGAACAAATTGGTACTCAATGGATTTCTAAAGGTTTGTACACGGTTAAGCTTTTACGGCCCCGAGTTTTGCATTGGAAACGAGTATTGTATATATTAAATTATTCAGGTGTAACAATGGCGCTGACATCTGGTGAAATAACAAGGCGGCATATAGAGAAATTAAAGAGGGACTCTTAAAAGTTCAAACAATAATATATAAGAAAATAACACTTGGAGCTCGTAAAATCTAGAACAAGAAAAATATCCGAGGTGAGATAAAATATCAGAAAGGGAGAATCGAAGAAGACAAAACGCAAAAAAAAATTGTTACTTATAATCATTCTTACAATGTGATTTAACATACTATACATTGGTTGGAAGTTCTACTTATATTTTATAGATGACATTTTACATAATTTAAGTACAAAATAAAGAATAAAGAGTTTAAAATACTCAAAAGTACCTACTACGACTATTATAGTTTTATGGTAAGAAAGTACAATAATTCTTAACATTGTGATCAGTGCCCTTACTTTTCCTTTGAGTAATTGTCAAGGTTCCACTGACAAATTGTCCTCTCAAAAAATCCTCCAAAAAGTTTGGACAGATGGATGTATGGATGTATGAATGGATGTATGGATGTTTGTTACTCAATCACGCCCCAACGGCTGAACGGATCTGGCCGAAATTTGGCACAGATATAGATTGTAGTCTGGAATAGCACATAGGCTACTTTTTATCCCGAAAAATTAAAGAGTTCTCGCGGGAACCACAAAACTTCGATCCACGCGTACGAAGTCGCGGGCATCAGCTAGTATTGCATAAATACTTATAATATTGACAATTTATCATTAATATAAGTTATTGTTATGTTATATTTAAATGTATATTTTTATCGTAAACTAACTTACTTGCAAAAACAAAAATAAAAAGCATTGTCTATTTCAGAAGTTATATAATAAATTATGACATAAATTTGCCTTTACGTTAGTCAAAAGAACTAAAATTATCAAATTTTGATAGTGTTTCTGTTATTTTATGTTTGCTGTCCTATTTTTGTGATTGGCATGATTGGTAAGACTAGTAAAACACTTCTGTGAATCTTATCTAAAGTTGTTTTTTTAAGTGCCTTTTGTGAGATAAAGTTTAGTTACTCAATGGAATAATTCTCCGTCACTTAATTTTAAAATGATTCTTTTTTTTACTATAATTTAACATAATATTTGTAAACAGTGCTACTGCTCATAAAGATAAATAACTAAGAAACACAAATTTATCAATAAAATAACAAAACATGATGAAAAAAAAACATCGATTTTATTTCATGTACAATTTTACAAAAATACGCCCAATTCCCAAATTCACTCTGCTGGAGATTAAACCCGGTACATCCCACGTTAAGACAATAGTGCTCAGCACTGCGCGAGTGAGGTACCTAGTCAATAGGGCATGCTCCCGATAATTCCTGGTACCAAAAATTCCCGGTACTTCTGAATAATTTTCAGTCCCGGTTCTCCACACCATAAAACTGGTACTTTTGATACTTTTGAGACTCGAAGTACATACATTCTGTCGATTCTTCTCTAATTAAGTGTGGATATTTCTGCATGTAACAATAATTTAATTCACTATACTGTATTTTATGCTCACAAATTCGAGGTATTAGTTTAAAAACCCCTATTTTTACTTTGGCTATAACGATTATTTTACTGCCACTTCGTACAGTTTCGTATGTTAGTCTTTCTGGTAAGTATTATTTACCAGCAGAGAAGAGCTTTTTTGAAGATCAATGAATTGATGGATCTGTCACTGGAATAAAATTTGTTCAGCCATAATAAATTACAGTAGATTATGCTATATTCTGTTAATTGTATCGTTACTTTCATAAATTTCACATGAAGATTGACAGGAAAATATTGATAGACTGTAATATAAAATATACCTCATAAGCCCGAGGCTACTAAATTTTGATTTTTGACTCCATTGTCAATTATACCAATAGCAGAGGGAAAGAAAATATGGATATCCGTATCCATAATTCCCTAAGATGCTCAGGAGTTCTCCATACAATGTTATGTAAAAACCAAGACTGTGAACAGTCCAATCTTTATGTATGGATGTGAATCCTGGACAGTAACGCAGCAGTAACGAGGCTCTTTATGGCTTATAGGAAACGTCTTTAGAAAATCCTAGGGTCCTCGATCCTAGGATCCTCCATACGTTTATGGCTTATAGGAAACGTCTTTAGAAAATCCTAGGGTCCTCGATCCTAGGATCCTCCATACGTACGGGGAGGACGGTGAATGGATACCAAAAATACTAAGAGGTAGGTACCATATCCAATATAATTGTAGAGACCAAATCAGCGTGCGGCAAAACCAAAAAACGGCACAGAATAGGAGAGAGTAACATCTTCACGAGATTCTCTTGGGAATACTGAGTATGGGTTGGAAAATATTGTTGATTTAGATTAACATTTGTAATTCTTTGAGGTGAGGTTACTACGTACGCCTGTCTATAAAAAAAGACCCGTAAAGGATCACTTTGTTGTCCGTGTATCCAAGGGTCAAGGCTTGTTTCTCATAAACTGCTTGATGTAGTAAATTTATATTTGCACTGGCTTCTAATTGCTATAAAAGTAGTTACATATGAGCGTATCACGATAAAAAAAATTTCAACTTTTCAAAGTGTATTTTTTTTTTTTTTTTTTTTTTTAAATATATAGGCTAGCGCTTGGCTGCAATCAGACTTGCATGCAAGAGATGCAAGAGGTGATGCAGCCTAAGGTGGAGCGCGCTTGCCTAGAAGATGCCTATTCACTCTTGATTTGAAGTTACCTATATTAAAAGAGGATGGGAAAACGGAAGCCGGAAGGGCATTCCATATCCTAGCGGTTCGAATTAGAAACGAGGAAGCAAAACGCTTCGTACGAGCCCGCGGAATTTCGACTCATACAAGACGCAATCTCTGTAAAACCTATGAACTACAATAAAACTTTGAAATTTGTAACGAAGCGAGTTATGGTACAAGTACATGAAAAAATCATGAATTTACAGTCCTGTGTGAAATATTATGCGATAAATTTTTGTATAATGCCTAATGAATAGTAATATTCAGTATATTCCTGTGTGAAATATTATGCGATAAATTTTTGTATAACGCCTAATGAACAGTAATATTTGGTCTATTTCATACTTTCTGTAATGTCTTAGCCGTGTTTTTGTAATAATTTAAGGTAGTATCGAAAGTATCGAAAGTCCCGGGAATTCCCGGTTCCGTGCCAATATCGGTCCAAAATTTCCCGGTACCTACTCAAACACAGCACCGAATGCATGCCCTAGTAGTCAGGGAGAATTATAATAAACAAGTTAAGAGATCAACTTGTTTTCAAATATTTCTCAAGAGATAAGTTAAAAAAATACTCTGTACACAAAAACGGGAAATCACAAAAAAAACCAACGACGTATTTCCCGGAAATTTCTAACTCCCGGGTCCCAGAAACGAAACCCTAAGGGTATCTAATATCCAATCAATTAGTAATAAAACTTGCAATAGGCACTTATTTGAAGTATTTGAGACACTACTAGGTCCTTACTCAGCAAGCTTTCGATATAATAATATTATCTGGTCGGTCTGGTCCAATGAGAGCGGACGAGTAGGCAGTAGCAAGCTGAAGTGGCAATGCTTGATTTTCAGTTTTCCTTTCTGTCTTACCACTGTTTTGTTATTTTCCATTCATATCAAAAATTGCACTGGAGGCATACTACTATCGCTTAAATCCGTATTGTTTTAATATTGTTGACGTTCGTGTTTTTAGAATTATAATCCTTATTTTAGGACCTTCAAGGTACGTGACATAAAACTGACATTTTTAAGTAATACTGCTTTAAGCGATGGCAGTGAACCCTCTGACAGTAATTGGATGTTTGACAACTTACCTACTTCTTGGAAATATTAAAAGACGTCATTGTTACAACCAGCAGGAGTTTTTTTTTTAAATAGTGAAGCGACGTGCCTTTTTATGCGATAATTCGCAACTCGTATGTCAATCTAGTAATTACTAGTACGATTTTAATTTTGAATATATTTCAAAATAATTACGAAGCTGCAACACAAGCTCACTTGATTGTCATTTAAGTAGCGTCATCTTTGGCGTTGGATGGTTTCTATGACCTGCCTTATTGATGTTGCCAAATAATAAAATATACATTTACAGCATTGCTTCACCAAAAATATTTATTTTAATACATAAAAAAGACATTTAGACGCCTGGGTATGTTTATAAAACAATACAAAAAGTTGTAATATCAATGTGTCAAATCGATTAAAACTTCTTCGTAAATGAAGTCGATTGTTGTCAAAAATCGAATGGATAGCGCATTACGGCATCATTATTTCGAGCTGTCAAAAGTTTGGTCAGAGAACACATATTCATACTTTATTTGATTATGTATTTTTAGTTATATAAAAGAAGATAGCTCACGAAAGTTGTAATATCCACGTCTTCTGTCAATTCATGTTGAATAAACATTAGTCTTATTCATGTTATGTTTGAAAACCATTTTAAAATATCGATTTAAACGCTGGAGCAAAGGAGCACAGATCCATCGTCTGTGAAGTTCTTTCGAACACTGGCGGAGGTGAAAATGAGCTAGCGCTTCTCGAAAAACCGGAATACAATGGAAAACAGAAAATAGGTGTACATTTTAATAAATATTAATAAATCAATGGATGTCATTTAGAATTTGGAATTTAATGATATATTTTTCAAGTAAATTGAGGTTTTCAATTTGGAGATGTGTTGATTTGAAAACTGAAATAAGAGGTATGTTTGAATTTATTTTTTATGCAGCGAAGTTGTTTAAATCGTGTTTTGGGATAAAACAATATCTGAGTTAAGGTCTTGAAAACATCATATATTTTTTTCAATCTTTCATATGCCACCATTTAATGGATACACTGCTTTGGAGACCCCCCCCCCTGACCACACACAGCGCCTTAAATGATAAAAGAGCATGGATTTGACTCGCTCCAGCAATGCTAGGGACAGCGCTTACTTATAATACTTATATCCACTATCCACACGTTGATGTAGTTGTAAATTATTTTTTTCAAAAGAGCAACCACCGTGTTTCTTGCTAGTTCTTCTCTGTAGGAATGGGATACTGAACCAGTGGTTCACCACCAGTGGTAGATTCACTCGTCGATTCAAAAGCACTTGTCTAACCTATCTGTCTAATCTATCTGTCTGTCTATTCTATCGCAGGCGAAATCCTATTATGAATATGTTTGTCTCTTTTTAGTGTCGCTTTTTCGTTTCATCGAATTTTTAACCGACTTCCAAAAAAGGAGGAGGTTCTCAATTCGGCGCGTTTTTTTTATGTATGTTACCGCATATCTTCGTGGTTTCTAAGCCGATTTGAAAAATGCTTTTTTCGGTCGGTAGAGAAAGCTCTCGAGGTGGTCCCATAAAAAATTCTGACTCCAAATACTCAACCCTGACACTAAAAAGTTAAAAATAAAAATTCTTTCCAAAAAACCGACTCCCAACGACACTGTAAAGTAAAAAATAATTTTTATTTCTACCCACTATGTTGAAGTCGGGCGGGTATAACACGGATAAGCAAAGTTGACGCATCAGGCTCGCCCGACTTCAACATAGTGTTCAACATAACATTCAATAAAAAATATTTTTTACTTTTACAGTGGCGTTGGAAGTCGGTTTTTTGGAAAGAATTTTTATCAAATTACGATTCTAAAGAAGTTTCACTTCAAAAGATAGCTTCCTAGACAGAGTCTCGCATATTTTATTTTTTCGCTCTAGTTATTCTTCCTTTTCGCTGTAAGCGTAGTATGATTTACGAACTGAACTGAGTTTGGAAATGCAATAACTATTAGATGAAAAATAAATTCGAAAGCGCTCTGGCCTCTGACTGTGTATGTAATACGGGTCTAAGTCAGAAATACTTAAATAATAATTATTTCTTAGTTCTTACTTATATTAATGATTATTAATTGAATAGAAGGTCTTCCGAAAAACCTGGAAGGCTTCCATTATGTGACTAGACTAAACCAGAGAAAATTCAGAAATTATAAATATCCAAATTGATCCTGCCGGAAACCGAACCCGGGACTTCCCGCAAAACCGCAGCACTAACCACTGTGCCAGGGAGGTCGTCATGATATTCATTTCATCAAATCATTAGTATTTTTCTTACTTTTCAGTGACTGCTGGGAAACGAAGACCATTATAATACCGGCTGGATGCGAATGCATGTGGCCCGTGCACAAACTAGGAGCCATCTCGTCCTATGTCTAAATTGGAATAACTATAAATTCGTGAGGTCGTCTTTCCTTTTAAAATATTTGCACCTAGGGTTGCCACCTCGACTCAGTTTCCACTTTGTTTGTATGCGCGACATGGCTTTATACAGTCAGTCTCTATTGATTTTATCGGCTATCGCTTAAATGCGATAAGACTGACGGCCATTTGGGTTGATAAGAAAATCTATGGATATCATTACGATAATATTATTATATTTTAAAATGTAACTTATTAACTAATGTACCCCAAGACCGTGTAATGTACATGTCACCGAAGACCGACTAAAAGGTAGCCCGCTTATTTATGGTGGATGACAGTACATGTATGTAGTCGTACCAATAGGCCCTAAGAAACTTTATTATATAAAAATGTACTTGCTTCGCTCGTGCTTTACAATGGCAATTGGAAGTAAATTTTATTTTCTGCATACATATCTAAAATTTCACGCAGTTTATCAACTAATGAACAAATATTTTTCATTGATATATATCTGATAATAAACTAAACAACAAGGTATCTAAATTTAATAGAAGCAGGAGTTACTTAGCAGAAGTCCACGATAATCAAGAAACAAGAAGCTTAGTTCGTTATAATCCGCCGAAACATATAAATCTATGTGGCTTTAAAATCCTGCATTGTCGAGTCAATATCTCCTGAGGATCCTCCAAATCAAGAGTAATTTGGAAGTTGTGCGTGGTGTGTTATCGATGCGTATTGCTGGTTAGTGGGGGGTGGTACATATCGCAAGCTGCGCGCTGTACCACAAAGATTTGTCTGTTTAAGCTTCTTTTTCCTTGATTTTATTTAATCGTATGGCGTTTGGTCCATAATAAGCGTTTTTATAAAAATAACGCTTATTTCGCCTGCAAGTTCGTCGCTCGATTAGCATCACCCAGGGGACACGTGTAGGGAGGTAAAACGTAGCTCCTGCGGACGTGAGCGACGGGGCATCCCCCAGCGACGGGGCATCCCCTTTCCTTGATTAACATAATGGAGTATATGGACCTATATTATTCGTTCGGCAACCCTTAAGTTTACTTGCGGCTAAAATGTGATATATTTAGTTATAAATTATTGCTGTTAT
Organism: Erebia aethiops; assembly: GCA_923060345.2. Classification (NCBI taxonomy): domain Eukaryota; kingdom Metazoa; phylum Arthropoda; class Insecta; order Lepidoptera; family Nymphalidae; genus Erebia; species Erebia aethiops. The sequence continues at coordinate 18,656,192 of OV281079.1, read as the reverse complement.
AACTAGGTTGTTGATTAAAAAGTTAATATTTAATTTTAAAAGATAATAAAAAAATTATCAATTAGAGTTTAGACTAATATTCAATAGTTGTAAGTAATTAGATAATTAATTATTATATTATTGAAATTATAGGTACAAAGTACAAATAAACGATGAAGATAATTGTATTCATTATTATTGTAATTATTTTTCCATCTCAGGGCCATGGGGTCTCGGACCTTTGGAAGGCGTACGAGGGGCAGAAGTCAACTCGCAGCAGAGTCTCGTTACAACTTATTGGAGTTGTTCACTTTGCAATTCAAAAGCATATAGTAATGCACCATAGAGAACAACTTACGCCCGATTTCCAATTTATTCAACCTAACCATACCTCCAACAAAAGGAGAAGGAATCATATACGGATAATAGCCATATATTATTGTTAAAATATAAATAAGTACTAGCGGATACCTGCGCCTCATCTGCGTGGCGCAGGTTGAGGTTTCTTTTCCCCGCGGGAAATCTTTAATTTTCTGGGACAAAGAGTAGCCTATATCCTTCCCCGGGATACATCATACAACCTATCCCTGTCCCAATTTCATCAATATCGGTTGGCCAGATGGACCGTGAAAGCGTAGCAGACAGACAGAAAGACATACAGACAGACAAACACACTTTCGTATTTATAATATTAGTATGGATTAAATATAGCGTATACTTTCAATTAAAGTTATATATTTTGCTTCGTATGGAACCCAAACTATGGCTCCGTATTCTAATTTACTACGTGCAACTCTTTTTTTTTTAATCCACTACAAGCTAGCCCTTGACTGCGATCTCACCTGATGGTAAGTGATGATGCAGTCTAAGATGGTAGCGGGCTAACCTGTTAGGGGCATGGCAGTTATATTAAACCCATACCCCTTCGGTTTCTACACGGCATTGTACCGGAACGCTAAATCGCTTGGCGGCACGTCTTTGCTGGTAGGGTGGTAACTAGCCACGGTTGAAGCCTCCCACCAGGCAAATCTTTCAATAAGATCACCACCTTTAGGTACATCCGTTAATTGAAAGGATAGTCTGTTAATAAATCCTAACGTTTTTTGTACAGATTTGTAAATTGCTTCTTAATGTTCTTTGAAGTCTTGCCTTGAATTGGTTGTATGGTCTGTGCTTGCATCTAATATATAACCAAGGTCGCGAATTTGATTAACTCTTTCGAGCGGCTTCTAAGACATGGTGTAATCATTTATTAATGGCAATCTCGAACGTGACAAATTTATAGCTTTACATTTCTTATTATCGAATAGCAAACGATTTATTTCTGCCCACTCGGCGTCTGCTTCGATATCTCTTTGCAATGCATGACAGTCCGCAACGTGTTCAATCTTATTGCATAAATTCAAAACGTCTGCAAATATATTAATAAACATTTTGATGTGTAGATGACTTTAATCATTTACATCATGATAAAGAACTGTGTAGGATCTAGTGTACTTCCCTGACTTACTCCTGATCTGCTGTAGTATGTATAATTGTTATTCAGTTTGGCCAATATAAATAAGTAAATAGCTCGCCATGTTGGGTGACACAATAACAATAAAATTGACAAAAATATGCAGTTTAAATCAATTTTAATAATCTAAGAAATTTGTAAGTTCAGAAATTTCCACCTTGAAATCTCATGATAAAACTAATAAAATCGCTGAACATTTAGGGATTATTTTCTGATAGGTCTAAGTACGAGGAATCAATTTATTTTCTTTTGAGGTCACTATTTGGATCACCTTGTATTTTAATATTTGTATGGAATTTTGGTTATAATGTATAAATTGTTTTATTGTTAGATTTAACTTCCTTTAAATATTATTTAAGTTTTTTCTGCAGTTTAAAAATCTAAACCCACGCTGATGTGTCCAGCGCATAATCTCTAGTATCTACATAAATAAAGGCTACAGTAAGTTATAAAACCAACCCATGCATAACTAGGTGGTTCTACTATTATAGTAAATATCCTTCTTACAATGATGGGTGAAAAAAGTTATAACTTCCGAAAAATATTAAAGAAATTAATTTTCCATGTGAATTTGCAATAAAGCAATTAACATAATTAGATCAACGTATTTTTATCCGACGCCGCGGCACTTGACGCCAGTCTATTGACAGTGTGCGTGAGAAGTGGTCTCGTGAAAACTTCGCAGGAGTTGGCTTACGGGTGAGTGACCCACAAAATACGTACTCAATTTATTTTATTGGATAGCGAAGATGCCTACATCAAACATAAATTATGTCTTACTGGTAATTAAATAGTGTCTTCCAAAAGGCCTAAAATCAACGTTCTCTGTTAGATTTCAGTTTTATCATTTTAAACTATCGCATAGAGGAAAAAAGTGCTTAAAATTTAATGACGTCACATGGGCGTCACAATTTTTTCATACATACTCCCATACAAAAACGCGTTCTGACATTTGTTAAGGAGTTGCTGATTTGATTGAGTTGGGATCATTCTTATTGTTACAATGTCCTAGCATTGTGAAAAAGAAAAACCACGGAGGCCTATGTTGCGTGCGAGCTATTCCGTCTTCTATCAATTATTATAACTTTAAATATTACGAAATTTATTTATTATGAAAAACCTAAAACTAAAAAGTAATTTACCTAACGACCTATGTATAAGAAATATGATTTGAAGTTATATTTTAAATTATCTTTACTAATAGGTCCACTCTAAATCACAAACTGAAAACATAACAACTCAAGATGTTTGTTTTTATTAAAATCAACTTTTACAAGTACTTCTTCATATGAACATCGTCAATGGAATCTACAACTGGTTCAGATTACGAGAAGAACCAGCAAAAATACAATTTTGTGTCTAACTAGAATGATAACTTCTGACTTTTGGAGTTTCTTATTTCAAAAGTATTTTTTCTTTGAAATATGTGGTTTTTAGGTGTTCAATGTTGGAATCACATTAATTGTCTGAATCAATTTGTCTTTCTCTTTTGTAGGTTCTTGAAAAGCAAATGCCATTCCTTCTGAACTTTATGTTACACGCTACTTCTGCTGTGCACATAATATTATCAGGCCATATTTGCCTGGTGGGAGGCTTCGGCCGTGGCTAGTTACCATCCTACCGGCAAAGACTTGCCGCCAAGTGATTTAGCGTTCCGGTACGATGCCGTGTAGAAACCGAAGGGGTGTGGGTTTAATATAACTGCCATGCCCCTAACAGGTTAGCCCGCTACCATCTTAGACTGCATCATCACTTACCATCAGGTGTGATCGCAGTCAAGGGCTAGCTTGTAGTGGATTAAAAAAAAAAAAGGCCACGAGCACGGCAAAAGTATGCGAGTACAGGGCTTCAAGCCAGACAATTGTTAGATATGGATTAGGGACCTCTTCACTGCTAGGTCATCGTGAATAAAATAATAGAGGTATTACAACTAGTGCTTTAATGACTCATTGTCATGCACGCCACTGTAAAACAAAGACATAATTATATTTGAACCCGATTTGAGATCACAGTAATAAAGACACAATTAAATAGATGCGTGAATATACATTACGTTATTATACATAGTGTTAGGCTTTGGCTCAGATTTTCTAGATCTCCAACACTACACAATATATGTACTATATATATTATATGGTACCTATATTAATTGTGGTATATATGGTCAACAGAACCATGCATGTGTCTTAACTCCGCTTGGATTTAGGTTTTTAATATCCCATTAAGCCATGGATAAAGATAAGGATCAGCCCCCTATTCTTTAACTCAGGGGCTAACAAAAAGAAAAGCCAGGCACTGATATATATTTTTTATCCATTGAAAGCTTACTACGTTTTTTTTTTATTTCATAGCAAACCTTTAATGGTTAAAAAATATATGTCAGTCGTCGTCGTCGATTCAACCTATAGACGTCCACTGCTGGACGAAGGTCTCCTGCATGGATCTCTACAGAACACCGATCTTGTGCCGATTGCTTCCAGCGCTTAAGATCGTCCGTCCACCTAGCGTTCAACGCTTTGGGACCCCAACGCCTATCAGTTCTGAGTTCTGTCCCGCCCATTGCCACATGGCGACTCTTCGAGCTATGTCGCTGTAGGTTACTCTGTCATAATAATTTCAGTGGCTCTCACTTTTTGATAGCCACTGAGTGAGAGAATAGGGGTACTGGAGTATGTTATAGTTATAGCCCGCTTAATTTTATCCTGGAAAATCGAAGAGTTAACACGAGATTCCAAAGACCTAAACCCACGCGCACGAAGTCGTGGGCATCCTCTACAGCTGCATAGCATTAATATTATGTGTTGTGTTGTGTACGATGCGTCTGTTTGAAACATAAATATTTTACGATACTTTTCGTTTATGGGTTGAAAACGTTAACGATTGCCATCTTTTATTTTATTTCATCGATTTTTAAATGTATTAAAAAAATACGCGCAGAATTTGACCTCCTCCCTTTTGGAAGTCGTTTTATAAACGGTGCTCTGCTAGCCTTCCTTCCTTCTTTTGGGTTTCGGGAAATTGAAAATTCAAACATGTTTGTGACTAGTACAATACATACATCTCATACGCAGATGGCTAATCTCTGTGGGGATTGATCGCGCCGTGGCCAAAATTCGGACATTATTATAAAGAAGGCTATTATAAACGAACGACGAGGTAATTTGGTTTCAATATATATCACTTTGTTTATAAAATATACTTAATCGATGTTAGGAAACGCGATGATCTTTGACCTGATGGGCCGGCTGCTTTCTCCAAGCTTGCACTATGTGAAATTATTGTGGTAGTTGGTTCAGTTTGAAATTTGCATATTTAGACACTTACATAATAATATAAAATCTTAATCATAAAACAAATTAATTTAAAAAGTTCTGTAACCCGACAACGGAAAAAGTTTTAGCGGACCCCACTGTTTTAGATGTATCATCCGTCATATCGATTTTGTTCGTATAAAATACTAGCTGATGCCCGCGACTTCGTCCGCGTGGGTTCAGGTTTTATGGTTCCCGCGGGAACTCTTTAATTTTCCGGAATGAAAAGTAGCCTATGTGTTATTTTAAACTATAGTCTATCTCTGTGCTAAATTTTATCCAGATCCGTTCAGCTGTTCAGGCGTGATTGAGTAACAAAAATCCATTCATCCAAACTTTCGCATTTATAATATTAAAAATCGAGAGATCGGCCATCTCGGAGTCAAATCAGCAACTTTTTTGCAAACGTCTAAAGGCGTGCTTAGTTTGGGATGAAATACTGAACAGTGAAGTTATCAAAATTCGACGCACTTTTTTCGAACATAAAACTAAAGCTTCTATTTAAAAATCAATAAAAAATAATTAATTTTAATTCAAACACTTACTTGCCACATAAATAGGTATTAATAATCAATTTATCCGTACTTACTCTGTCGATAACTTGCTTGCTAAGGACAATACATTGTACAACCTTTGACAAACAACGTTGATGTTACATCAACAGATACCAGATAGATTGGTTATTAATTTCCATCGTTATTCACCCGGACCATAATAAGGAATAGATTGACACTTAGTACTACATCTGTGATTGACACCTTCTTCATACTATTGCCTACATAAATACGTAGGGATTACAATATTTACTACCAAATACAAATATAGGTAGGTACAGGAACTGCTACAATCATAAAGCTCACTTTTGGCTTTGCCGTAGATGAAATCCTGATAGAAATTACCACAGCGAGGCAAAGTGCCTATGATGCTGCCAGCGTTGCCCCTTCTTGGCCAGGATAAGCTATGAACTCGAAAATCCTTTTCAAAAGCTCATCAAAAGCGTCCGAGCCCCACGGCCCAAAGGGTCTTCACGCCGAAAGGCACGAATATGACCCTCCATTGAGAATTTCATATTGCGCTTTGTAGCTCTGAAATTCATTAGGGTCTTTATAAAACCTACATGCATGCATGCATAATATATTGTGAACCCTACCTCATATAATAGGGATATTGATTTTTGATAATAATTCTTCTTGCATTGCGAATTTTTTTATCAAAACCAGAATTTTTATAATTTATCATTAACTCTCAATCACATAAAAATATAAACACTTCTTCAACAATTAAATACAATAGGTTTCTATATTTTTTTATCACTTCAGTGTCATTAATGTAGGTAAATAGGTCTATTATAATTTGCATTTGCGAAAGTTCTTTTTAATTATGTGTGTTGTTACTAATTATATCATAAAGATATTATATTATATACCTACTTAATGTCTACTTATAGTCTAGTCAACAAGTGCTTTTTGTGTCAAACTTTTTTCCGCCTACGAAAAATATGAACGTTCGATTCGGAATAGCGTGTAGATTTATTTTCGAACAAAATTCAAGACCCGCTTGCAAAAATTGCAAAAGTTATTAACAATTAACTGAAATTAAATGAAAAAATAAATGGGGTTTGGTTTCTTGCAAATATCTCAAAAACGATTTGTCATTTTTTTTATTTTAAAAAATAAAATAGGGAGAAAAATGTTGTGCTCTCCGAAACTGTAGGCCAAATATTTATAATTTTCCAGAGGGTTGAAAATACGGCCGAAAACGGGGACTCTGGCTTTCGTAAGCCTCGCCCACGTCGGACCTTTAATGAATAAATATTATTTAAACCTACTATAATATAATATGAAAATTAAGAACTCAAAAAAATTCAGGCGTCTGGATAGATGAATGAACAATAATCCGCGGTCAAAAATTATTTATCGTGATTTTTTATTAATTATTTTTTTGTTAATTAATATTTTTTTCCTACTTGAACATGAACATTGCAAGTGCGTTAATTAACAAATTCCACATATTTTTCCTTTTTTGGAGCTATTTTGGAAAGGCCTCAGAAGAGATACCCTTTGGAAAAACGAAAAAATTTTTTTTTTTAATTTGTTATCAACAATTTACTTAGGTTAAAAATTAATTATCAAAATTAACTATCAAAATAAAATCTTTAATGGTTCCAAAAGCAAAATTGCAATGTCAGTCTCTGCTCTCTTCCCAGCTGTGCATTGTAAATATATATGCCCCTAACAGGTTAGCCCGCTACCATCTTAGACTGCATCATCACTTAACATCAGGTGAGATCGCAGTCAAGGGCTAGCTTGTAGTGGATTTAAAAAAAAGTATATAAAATAGAAATAGGGGCTAAAGTGAAGTATAGTTTAATAAGGCAAGTAAAGTTAGTTAAAACCAACATTAATTGAAATAAAATTAAAAATAATATTGAATTTTTATTTTAGATTTATTGCTCAAAGTAACATAAAAACAAATATTAAATTATGACTAACAATACATAGTCAATATAATAAATGCAAATTTTATTTGGTATCTCCGTGAATGTGGCTGGAGGAGGTTTTTTTTGTAATGTTTCGCACTCAGTTTTGCGAGTTTGGTTGTGAATTAGGTGCGAATCAACACGGTCGTTATGTGATTGTTTTCTTTTCTTACTTAAGGTATATATATATATTATATATATTATATTTATTATTTTGTGAGCGGTGTTTTTTTTGCCGCTTTTGGACAGTTTAAATGTTTACATAGTTGCCAATGTGGACGTTTCTAAATGATCAAGAATCCCAACTCGCTTCTAACCCACATAAACGGTATAAGTTTCGTAATATATACATAAAATGCCTACACCTTTTCTTGCATATAAATTAGTTTGAAATCGCTAAGCTGGGTCAGCACAACAGTAAACTTAAAAAGAACCAGTTCTCTTAACACAATGAGTTTATTGATTTCTTAATTTCTACGGGCGTTTTTTACTGATTCCAAACACGATAAAGTTCAAATCGTGACTGATTTATTTTCTAGTTTGTATTAGATAAAATATTACTATTTTTGTAGAAGCGATGATTGATGGTTTAAAATTTTAGAATTTGAGAGGTTTAGAGGAACTGTCCGTGGGTTCGATTATCGGGTACGCATTTCTAAACTTTCCGAATCATGTGTGTGTTTAAGCAATTAATTAACATATTTGCAATAGTTGAAGGAAAACTTCGTGAGGCAACCCGCATGCCCGAGAGTTCTTCATAATGTTCTCAAAGATGTGCGGATTCTTGAAATGCGCAATTGGCCGGCTTGGTGGACCATGGTCAAACCCTTCTCATTCTAAGGGGAGAGTCGTGCTCAGTAGTAGGCCAGCAATGGGTTGCCCACCCCTCACCTGCCCCTACCCGTCCAATACCTCTTCCAACTAAGGGTGAAAACTTTTCACCCTTAGTTGGAAGAGGTATTGGACGGGTATTACTTACGGACTATTTTTTTAAACCACGGGCAAAAAAAATAGTCCTGCGGAGACTTTAACATGCAACTGCAGCTACCGCGCCACGATGAAACGTCTCCCATACGACGCGGACGATTTTTGATGACCTTTCCGTATAGTAGCTTCTGTTACTGTGAGACTAAATTATTATCAGATAAATTAAAAAAGAAGCGAGATAACGAACATTATTATTATCGAAAAAAATAATATACCTAAAGAAACATACAAAAAATTTAACTATACTTAATTTTTTGTATATGTCACCGTCAGATTGTAAAAACCGTTAGATTATAATATAACGTTTTTTATCTCGATAGATTATAAACTTTCGACAGATTGTGAACCGTAACATACTGCTTACAATTTAACGCGTTATTTTTCGGTAAATTGTAATATATTAGGTATATTAACCGGATAGAACCTAAGTGCCCGCCGCCCGGCCTGTGGCCGGGCACTACATTAATATTCATGTCAAACCCTAACCTAACCTATAGTTCGCGCGCGAGTTGAATGCAGAGTAAATGTATGGTGACACTAACATTTACTCTGCATTCAACTCGCGCGCGAACTGTACAAGAAAGAGACAAGAAAACGTAAAAACAATAAATATTTCATAAATTAATACTCCGAACATTGAACGGTTCACAATCTTTCGACAGTTTATAATCTCGCGGGATAGAAACCGTTAGATTATAATCTAACGGATTTTACAATCTTACGGTGACATATATAACAATAAAACACTACTACTAATTATATTTACAAAAAAATACACGCCGTCCAAGTGATCGCTAATGGGCATGGTGCCCAAAACACTGGCGCTATTACCACGTTGAAGTTAAAGCCGTTGGGCTAAATAAGCCCCAGCTCTTGGATCACCTGAGTTAAAAAAATAAAATAAAAAAAATATTATCAAGCAATTTTTTCTTAATCTCAGGTCTCAGAGGATACATTGTTTTCATGAAACAATTAAGTTAAGCCACTTAATGATGTTGATTATCATTGATTGCCACAGTAATTGCGTCAAGCAGGTACCTGAGTGTTACATAATTTAATTTCTGTCCTATCTACTGTTCTTGAACCCAGGAGATCAATTGCATAGGTAGAGTCTTTTCTGAATAATTTACCCATGTAAATTGACTTAGTCGTCAGGTAAATTACTATAAGGTAATTGAAAGATAGGATATATATATAAATAATTGAAAGATAGGATATATATATAAAGATTTTTTTTTACAGTTAGTTTAATATTTTAATTTTAGTTTACATAAATCATTAAATTAACTTAGTTTATAGCAACACTGTGAAAGGATCATCAATGAATCAAACAAATACCTACTACTACTAAATACATAATACTACAAAAAAATTATCTACTGGACATGGCGCAACAGGCTATGTATGGGTATGTGTTTATTATAACTGCCGTACCTGTTAGCCCACTACCACCTTAGACTGCACCATTACTTAAAACCAGGGTGAGATGGCAGTCAAGGGCTAACTTGTAATGGAATGACTATATGAATTCACCATCAAAATTTCCTAACTCCCTAGTTTTGAAGATTTAATGACCTACAGCATCAGGATTGAGGATTTGGAGTCAGTTAGAATTTTTATGGGACCACCTCGGGAGCTTCCTCTAACCACTGAAAAGAAAATTTTTCAAATCGCTTCAGAAGCCACGGAGATATACACCGACACACATTTTTAAAAAAAACACGCGCCGAATTGAGAACCTCCTCCTTTTTTGGAGGTCGGTTAAAAAAAAATACGCGCTGAATTGAGAACCTCCTCCTTTTTTGGAAGTTGGTTAAAAACACAGCACAACTTGCGCCACTTTATGATATGTCAGAGCTCTAGCAACATGATGATGATCTCAACCGTAAAAATATAGGTACATAACATCACACTCAAAGTGTACCTATAGTTTTTGTACTTTTACCTATTTCAAAAAAATGTAATTTAAAAGCAACAAAGGTGTGAACAAGATGAGGTGCAACAATATCGACACGGTAGAGCGATGATATTTCTGTGATGTTGCATAATTTACTACTTTGTATGAAGGTTAGGTGAATTACAGGCCTCTGTTTCTCATATTTTGACGACCTCCGTGGCGCAGTGTGCGGCGCTATTATCTTAACGTGCGTAGGTCCCGGGTTCGATCCCCGGCAGGGTCAATCTGAGAATTTATAATTTCTGAATTTTCCCTGGTCTGGCCTGGTGGGAGGCTTCGGCCGTGGCTATTTACCACCCTACCGGCAAAGACGATACTGTTTAAATAGGTATTGCGAATATTTTGATACTGTACAAGAATCAGCTTTTCTAGAACTGGTTCATTTTTGGTAACCATAAACCGTTTTTAAGCGGCCATATCTAGCGAAAGGCCCATCACTTTCTTTCACTTTTGACATCAGTGGAGAGCCCTACACACACCTAATACAGAACCAGCTTTTCAGGCGATAGTTACAAGTGCAGTTATCTCTTAGTCTAAGAGTAGCTTTTTTTTTAATGTAGGTAATGGATCGACGTGATTTTTGGGCGCAGTTGAGGCGGGGGAGTGACATAGGCTACTTTTATCCCGGCAAATTAAAAAGTTCCCATGGGAATAAAAAAACTTATACATAAAGTTACACTAAATTAACAACTAGGTACCTAAATATCTACACTTTAATATTCATACGATTAACAAGTGCGAGTCGGACTCGCGCACCGAGGGTTCCGTACTGAAAACTGTAACGACCAAAGATGTAAAACGGTAATAATTACCTTTGTTAATGAACCGCAAAACTAACTTTGTTTGTAGAGGTTTACTGTTAATATCAAAAAAACTATGCTAGTTAGAGCATTGGCTATAGTTTTCCTGTAAAATATACATAAATTCCTATTGACCATAATTATTTCAGATTTTTCAATTGGTAAACTCCGGAGATAAGGGGGGGGGGGACGGTATTTTTTTAGACTTTTTCCCCGATAAATCAAAAACTATCATAACTAAAAATAATTAAAAATCTGTTTTAGAATGTACAAAGTAAACCCTTTCATATGATACCCCGCACAGTACAGTTATCTCACTTTTAAATTTCAACCCTCCGATTTTCCTCCCTTTTTAAATAAGAACAAAAATAATTTCCAATTTTTTTTAATTCCAGTGTCTTTGGGCCACTAATATACACAACTATTCCAAATTTCATGTCGATAGCTTCGGTAGTTACTGAAATAATCGAGTGTGACGGATGGACAGACAGACGGACGGAGAAAGTCGCACCATAAGGGTTCCATTTTACCATTTTGGTACGGAACCCTAAAAAAATAAGATAGGTGGTACCGAGTACTGCCTCGTTGGTCTACTGGTTACCACGTTCGACTGCGGCCGACGAGGTCACGGGTTCGAATCCCGGGTCGGGCCATAATTAAGTGTTGGGTTTTTCTGACTACAAATTCTCAGTACTAGCCCAGCATTAGGAATTTGGAGGTGCTTCACTTCCGTGCCTCGGAGAGCAGTTATGCGGTCGCGGTTATTATCACTAACATGATAATAGTCGTTAAAGCCCGCCAACCCGCATTGCAGCAGCGTGGTGGGTCTAAGCTCTAATTCCCTCTCTCCTATAAGAGCGGAGGCCTGTGCCCAGCAATGGGACGTTAGTGGGCTGTAGTGTTACTGAGTACCTACTGATTTATGAGGTCTAGCTTAGCTACATTTCTCTTCTTCGGCTTTAATCTTCTTCTTTTGTCTTCTCTCTTCCTGGCCTTCGCAAGCCTTGGAATTCATGGACCGTTATTTCCTAAAAGGTGCCCAAAGCACCAAAGATGTACACGGTCATTAGGTACATGGCTAAATTACGACCCGGAGCATTCATAGTGATTATCTTAATTGATCTACTAAAACTACCTGGGTCTGCTCATATCGCCGTGATCACAAACTGGCACGTACGTACTAGATAGCGGACATTTTGACGGTCCCGGCCCATATTGTGCCGTTATTTTAACATACTTATATACATATATTTTATATAAGTAAGTAAGCGGGGCGGGCGGGTAACTTACATCATTGTATCATTTTCTGTCTCTTTCTAGGAGAACAATTATGTCAATGAGTCAGTCAGTGAGTCAGTCAGTGAGTGGTAATCGAGCTATATTATATAGTATAATATATATATATATGATCCTCCTCGACGTATCCGTCAACGCCGGATCTGGCTAGTGCCGGTTATATTGTGATCGGAGGTGACTGGCGAACCCAAATTTTGTGTTGAAGGTCCGGTTGCAGGGCGCACAATGCAATTCACTGCATCCTTAGATTCCTTACAACCACCGGTCGTCCCGGGTAACCGGTCCACCGGGCACTGGTAGTGTAGGACGGGTTGGTTTGTACCTGCGCAATTGCTTACTCACCTAAAACAAATCCTGCGCTGAAGGACCTTGGCTAGTTAAATAATGATAATATAATGTAATAATGGGATCCCACATGATCCCAGTATTTCGGGATCCCGGTATCCCAGGATTACATTCCATAGACTCGCGCTGTACTCATAAACACATGGTCCCAAATACCTAGTTGTACAATTAATTTTCGAATTGTTCTGCGATCGAAGTCATTTGACAGCTTAAAACGTATTTAAAATGCTATTTAACATGCAGGCATCTTTATTTCTCGAAACCAATTTAAACCAGACTATATTACCTATTTTAAACAGTCCGAATTTCAAATCAAATCAAATCAAATATTCTTTATTCAAATAAACTTTTACAAGTACTTTTGAATCGTCAAGTGAATCTACCACTGGTTCGGAATGCCATTCCTACCGAGAAGAACCAGCAAGAAACTCGGTGGTTGCTTTTTTTAAATAATTCATTTACAATTACTATATCAATGTGTACGTAAGTAACCGCTGTCCCCAGCATTGCTGGAGCGATCAAATCCATGCTCCTCTATATTAAACTAATTATATATACGTTTGACAAACGTTGATTTTCTTACACAATCTGGGGGCTGGTTTAGGCTCCCCTTACAATCTCAATCGCGATCCGGATTGACTGTGTATGGAGCGGCTTGGCTTCGGCCAATGCTAGTTACCGCCCTAACGACAAAGAGGTGCCGCCAAACGATTTAGCGTCCCAGTACGATGCCGTGTAGAACTAGTTACCGATTACGGGTATGCATCATTGGTAAGTCCGTCAGGACCCTGACGGAGTGGACTGACGGAGCACTCATTGGCTGCTGGAGATAGGGGCACTCACAATCATAAACATAATTATTATATACACACGAAAAAAAAAACGCACACAAACCTGCTTCACGACTATCGTGAGTTGGCACCTTCTTTCAGAGCAAAACTCGCAGCAAAAAGGTCTCAGACTCCTAGTCAGAGGATAATTTGAGTGCGAAACATTAAAAAAAAATCATTGGTAAGTCAATGGTATGTATTAACGGTTACCTACAACTTATGTATACTTAGGTAATACTTAGGTATCTATAAAAACTACGTGGAATCGAAAGTTTTAAGTTTCCGTACTTTTTCTTTTTCTAAATTAGGTATATAATATGTATTATATAGTTTAGAAAGAGAAAAAATCCAGATTCACTCTCTTACTCATTATTCATCAACTCATCAACGCCTAGACCGAATCCTTGGACCCTAAAAAGCTGAACTTTTGCACGTAGATTCCCGTTATAGTGTAGGCAGTAAGTAATTTGAGACTGCAGTTACTTTTACTATGTAGTTTCCTATATGCTTTAATTAATTATTATCCTTTCGAAGAGCAACCGCTAATTGACGAATGGTAAAAGTTGGAGTTGGAATTTTGGATACCTTTTTCAATTCAAACTTCACTGCAGTCCAATAGGTATACAGTAGATACATATTAGAAAGTCAAGTATTTACTTCTCTATTTTCAAAAAGAAAATTAAACTTACAAGTTGCGGCATTGAACTTGCAAATAGGCAAGTAGTATCTAATGGTGGTACCATTAAATACTAAGTACCTACTTTGTATAACTGTTACAAAAGTGGTATTTTTAAGTATTCTGTGGCTGAAGTTAAAATTGGTCCTAAATAGGCACAGTTTGTGGGAAACCGCCGAGGAGCAGCGGTATATGGCTGCCTGTCCACCAAGCAGTATAATTATATGTCGCAGTAAGATTGTAAAAACCGTCAGATTGCAATCTAACGCTTTTTATCTTTTTTTTTATCCACTACAAGCTAGCCCTTGACTGCGATCTCACCTGATGGTATGTGTCTGTCTACAGTTTACAATCTATCGAGTGTCTGGTGGGAGGCTTCGGCCGTGGTTAGTTACCACCCTACCGGCAAAGACGTGCCGCCAAGCGATTTAGCGTTCCGGTACGATGCCGTGTAGAAACCGAAAGGGTATGGGTTTAATATAACTGCCATGCCCCTAACAGGTTAGCCCGCTACCATCTTAGACTGCATCATCACTTACCTTGGTGAGATCGCAGTAAAGGACTAGCTTGTAGTGGATTAAAAAAAAAACTTCCATTCATCCAAACCTTCGAATTTATAATATTATAGTATAGACGAGTAAATGAAGCGCAAGTTTAAGTTTACTAGGCTAAGCTGAGCTGACCTTTAGTAGGTATTTAGGTAATAGGTACCACAGTAAACAGATGCAACCAGTATGGAAACTACCTAGAAACGTTCGAAACAGCCTCACTCACACAAACGTGCGCATCGAACATGCGATGACGCGGCACTCACTACTGACGGCACTGCGACGAGCGCTTTGGGTCTCGTCGATGCGCACGTTTGTGTGAGTGAGCCTGTTTCGAACGTTTCTAGGTAGTTTCCATACTGGTTGCATCTGTTTACTGTGTAGGTACCTACCGCTTTCCTAACTACTAGAAACGTCCCACGGCACCAAATAACCAGTTCCAAATGCATCTGCAAGATTAGGTATATGATACCTTCCTAATATACAGTTAAAATAATTAACTAAGGACAATTCAAACTTTCGATTCCCCGTAGTTTTTTTAAAGATATGTAACCTGTTAATACATAAGTTGTAGGTAACTGTTAATACATACCCGTAATCGGTAACTAGTTCTACACGGCATCGTACTGGGACGCTAAATCGTTTGGCGGCACCTCTTTGTCGTTAGGGTGGTAACTAGCATTGGCCGAAGCCAAGTCGCTCCATACACAATCAATCTCAATCGCGATCCGGGTTGACTGTGTGTAAGGGCGCCTGCCTCGTTGGTCTAGCGGTTAGCATAGTCGACTGCGGATCACGAGGTCCTGGGTTCGATTCCCGGTCGGGCATAAAAATTGTTAGGTATTGGGTTTTTCAATTCAGAAATTCTCAGTGCCAGCCCGGAGTTGGAAGTTGGCGGTGTTTCACCCCCGTGCCTCGGAGAACACGTTAAGCCGTCGGTCCCGGCTATTATCACTAACATGATAATAGTCGTTAAAGCCTGCCAACCCGCATTGGAGCAGCGTGGTGGGTCTAAGCTCTAATTCCCTCTCTCCATTGAGAGTGGAGAACTGTGCCCAGCAGTGGGACATTAATAGGCTGTAGTGTAAGGGGCGCCTAAACCAGCCCGCAGATTGTGTAAGAAAATCAACGTTTTTCAAACGCAGGTATAATTCAGACTGTTTAAAATTCACGGATTTGATATATTCCCAAATCGAACATGTGTAGGTATAAGACTACAGCGCGAGTCTAGGAAATGTAATCCTGCGATACCGGGATCTCGAAATACTGAGATCATGTGAGATCCCATTATTTCATTAAATCATTATTTATTATTTGTCATTTTGCGGGACAAATCTCGGTTTATAGAAATGCGGAATCCTGCTTGACTGACGGGATTACAAAGAAGCGTGGATCATTGCGCGGTTCACGCTAATACCTGGATTCAGCGGGACTAAAATGATTCAGTCCCGTAAATATCTGGATTGACATTATCTTGTGGGATTGCATTCCCTAAGCGCGACTATTACGCCAAGAAAATTGACAAGAAATTCAATTCATTCATACCACGTGCCTTTAAGGCGCTGTGTGTGGTCAGGGGGGGGGTCTCCAAAGCAGTGTATCCATTAAATGGTGGCATATGGAAGATTGAAAAAAATATATGATGTTTTCAAGACCTTAACTCAGATATTGTTTTATCCCAAAACACGATTTAAACAACTTCGCTGCATAAAAAATAAATTCAAACATACCTCTTATTTCAGTTTTCAAATCAACACATCTCCAAATTGAAAACCTCAATTTACTTGAAAAATATATCATTAAATTCCAAATTCTAAATGACATCCATTGATTTATTAATATTTATTAAAATGTACACATATTTTCTGTTTTCCATTGTATTCCGGTTTTTCGAGAAGCGCTAGCTCATTTTCACCTCCGCCAGTGTTCGAAAGAACTTCACAGACGATGGATCTGTGCTCCTTTGCTCCAGCGTTTAAATCGATATTTTGAAATGGTTTTCAAACATAACATGAATAAGACTAATGTTTATTCAACATGAATTGACAGAAGACGTGGATATTACAACTTTCGTGAGCTATCTTCTTTTATATAACTAAAAATACATAATCAAATAAAGTATGAATATGTGTTCTCTGACCAAACTTTTGACAGCTCGAAATAATGATGCCGTAATGCGCTATCCATTCGATTTTTGACAACAATCGACTTCATTTACGAAGAAGTTTTAATCGATTTGACACATTGATATTACAACTTTTTGTATTGTTTTATAAACATACCCAGGCGTCTAAATGTCTTTTTTATGTATTAAAATAAATATTTTTGGTGAAGCAATGCTGTAAATGTATATTTTATTATTTGGCAACATCAATAAGGCAGGTCATAGAAACTATCCAACGCCAAAGATGACGCTACTTAAATGACAATCAAGTGAGCTTGTGTTGCAGCTTCGTAATTATTTTGAAAACTATTTTCAAAATTAAAATCGTACTAGTAATTACTAGATTGACATACGAGTTGCGAAATATCGCATAAAAAGGCACGTCGCTTCACTATTTAAAAAAAAACTCCTGCTGGTTGTAACAATGACGTCTTTTAATATTTCCAAGAAGTAGGTAAGTTGTCAAACATCCAATTACTGTCAGAGGGTTCACTGCCATCGCTTAAAGCAGTATTACTTAAAAATGTCAGTTTTATGTCACGTACCTTGAAGGTCCTAAAATAAGGATTATAATTCTAAAAACACGAACGTCAACAATATTAAAACAATACGGATTTAAGCGATAGTAGTATGCCTCCAGTGCAATTTTTGATATGAATGGAAAATAACAAAACAGTGGTAAGACAGAAAGGAAAACTGAAAATCAAGCATTGCCACTTCAGCTTGCTACTGCCTACTCGTCCGCTCTCATTGGACCAGACCGACCAGATAATATTATTATATCGAAAGCTTGCTGAGTAAGGACCTAGTAGTGTCTCAAATACTTCAAATAAGTGCCTATTGCAAGTTTTATTACTAATTGATTGGATATTAGATACACTTAGGGTTTCGTTTCTGGGACCCGGGAGTTAGAAATTTCCGGGAAATACGTCGTTGGTTTTTTTTTTGTGATTTCCCGTTTTTGTGTACAGAGTATTTTTTTAACTTATCTCTTGAGAAATATTTGAGAACAATTTGATCTCTTAACTTGTTTATTATAATTCTCCCTGACTACTAGGGCATGCATTCGGTGCTGTGTTTGAGTACCGGGAAATTTTGGACCGATATTGGCACGGAACCGGGAATTCCCGGGACTTTCGATACTTTCGATACTACCTTAAATTATCACAAAAACACGGCTAAGACATTACAGAAAGTATGAAATAGACCAAATATTACTGTTCATTAGGCGTTATACAAAAATTTATCGCATAATATTTCACACAGGAATATACTGAATATTACTATTCATTAGGCATTATACAAAAATTTATCGCATAATATTTCACACAGGACTGTAAATTCATGATTTTTTCATGTACTTGTACCATAACTCGCTTCGTTACAAATTTCAAAGTTTTATTGTAGTTCATAGGTTTTACAGAGATTGCGTCTTGTATGAAAATACACTTTGAAAAGTTGAATTTTTTTTTATCGTGATACGCTCATATGTAACTACTTTTATAGCAATTAGAAGCCAGTGCAAATATAAATTTACTACATCAAGCAGTTTATGAGAAACAAGCCTTGAGGCTTGGATACACGGACAACAAAGTGATCCTTTACGGGTCTTTTTTTATAGACAGGCGTACGTAGTAACCTCACCTCAAAGAATTACAAATGTTAATCTAAATCAACAATATTTTCCAACCCATACTCAGTATTCCCAAGAGAATCTCATGAAGATGTTACTCTCTCCTATTCTGTGCCGTTTTTTGGTTTTGCCGCACGCTGATTTGGTCTCTACAATTATATTGGATATGGTACCTCTTATTATTTTTGGTATCCATTCACCGTCCTCCCCGTACGTATGGAGGATCCTAGGATCGAGGACCCTAGGATTTTCTAAAGACGTTTCCTATCAGCCATAAAGAGCCTCGTTACTGCTGCGTTACTGTCCAGGATTCACATCCATACATAAAGATTGGACTGTTCACAGTCTTGGTTTTTACATAACATTGTATGGAGAACTCCTGAGCATCTTAGGGAATTATGAATACGGATATCCATATTTTCTTTCCCTCTGCTATTGGTATAATTGACAATGGAGTCAAAAATCAAAATTTAGTAGCCTCGGGCTTATGAGGTATATTTTATATTACAGTCTATCAATATTTTCCTGTCAATCTTCATGTGAAATTTATGAAAGTAACGATACAATTAACAGAATATAGCATAATCTACTGTAATTTATTATGGCTGAACAAATTTTATTCCAGTGACAGATCCATCAATTCATTGATCTTCAAAAAAGCTCTTCTCTGCTGGTAAATAATACTTACCAGAAAGACTAACATACGAAACTGTACGAAGTGGCAGTAAAATAATCGTTATAGCCAAAGTCAAAATAGGGGTTTTTAAACTAATACCTCGAATTTGTGAGCATAAAATACAGTATAGTGAATTAAATTATTGTTACATGCAGAAATATCCACACTTAATTAGAGAAGAATCGACAGAATGTATGTACTTCGAGTCTCAAAAGTATCAAAAGTACCGGTTTTATGGTGTGGAGAACCGGGACTGAAAATTATTCAGAAGTACCGGGAATTTTTGGTACCAGGAATTATCGGGAGCATGCCCTATTGACTAGGTACCTCACTCGCGCAGTGCTGAGCACTATTATCTTAACGTGGGATGTACCGGGTTTAATCCCCAGCAGAGTGAATTTGGGAATTGGGCGTATTTTTGTAAAATTGTACATGAAACAAAATCGATGTTTTTTTTTTCATCATGTTTTGTTATTTTATTGATAAATTTGTGTTTCTTAGTTATTTATCTTTATGAGCAGTAGCACTGTTTACAAATATTATGTTAAATTATAGTAAAAAAAACAATCCAATCAATTCCATTGAGTAACTAAACTTTATCTCACAAAAGGCACTTAAAAAAACAACTTTAGATAAGATTCACAGAAGTGTTTTACTAGTCTTACCAATCATGCCAATCACAAAAATAGGACAGCAAACATAAAATAACAGAAACAGTATCAAAATTTGATAATTTTAGTTCTTTTGACTAACGTAAAGGCAAATTTATGTCATAATTTATTATATAACTTCTGAAATAGACAATGCTTTTTATTTTTGTTTTTGCAAGTAAGTTAGTTTACGATAAAAAATATACATTTAAATATAACATAACAATAACTTATATTAATGATAAATTGTCAATATTATAAGTATTTATGCAATACTAGCCGATGCCCCGACTTCGTACGCGTGGATCGAAGTTTTGTGGTTCCCGCGAGAACTCTTTAATTTTTCGGGATAAAAAGTAGCCTATGTGCTATTCCAGACTACAATCTATATCTGTGCCAAATTTCGGCCAGATCCGTTCAGCCGTTGGGGCGTGATTGAGTAACAAACATCCATACATCCATTCATACATCCATACATCCATCTGTCCAAACTTTTTGGAGGATTTTTTGAGAGGACAATTTGTCAGTGGAACCTTGACAATTACTCAAAGGAAAAGTAAGGGCACTGATCACAATGTTAAGAATTATTGTACTTTCTTACCATAAAACTATAATAGTCGTAGTAGGTACTTTTGAGTATTTTAAACTCTTTATTCTTTATTTTGTACTTAAATTATGTAAAATGTCATCTATAAAATATAAGTAGAACTTCCAACCAATGTATAGTATGTTAAATCACATTGTAAGAATGATTATAAGTAACAATTTTTTTTTGCGTTTTGTCTTCTTCGATTCTCCCTTTCTGATATTTTATATCACCTCGGATATTTTTCTTGTTCTAGATTTTACGAGCTCCAAGTGTTATTTTCTTATATATTATTGTTTGAACTTTTAAGAGTCCCTCTTTAATTTCTCTATATGCCGCCTTGTTATTTCACCAGATGTCAGCGCCATTGTTACACCTGAATAATTTAATATATACAATACTCGTTTCCAATGCAAAACTCGGGGCCGTAAAAGCTTAACCGTGTACAAACCTTTAGAAATCCATTGAGTACCAATTTGTTCAATTGACTGACAATTTCGAAAGAGTTACTTAAAGGACCGTAATGAATTCACGGCAACAATATTTTCTTGCATTGTATTTCAAGAATTTAAATATTCTGAATTTTCTCTGGTCTGGCCTGGTAGGAGGCTTCAGCCGTGGCTAGTTACCAATTACCACCCTACCGCCAAAGACGTGCAGCCAAGCTATTTAGCGTTCCGGTAGGATGTCGTGTAGCAACCGATTAGGGATATGGACTAGGGTTTAATATAACTGCCATACCCCAAACAGGTTAGCCCGCTACCATCTTAGACTGCATCATCACTTACCATCAGGTGAGATCGCAGTCAAGGATAGATAGTCAGTTATAAGGTACATAAAAGTAGCAATAACTTTTTTTTAAAAAATCCCGATTCTCGGGAATTCCCGGGAATCGGCCAATTTTATTCCCGTTTCCTTGAGTTGAAAATTTGCCGTTCCCGAGATTTATTTTTAATTTTGATTGAGTGGGATTTTTAAAAAGTAAATTTGTTTAGTTTCACCCAACCTAAGTCCAGTTAATTAATATAATAGGTTTTGCTTCGGACATAATATTGTCAATCAAACTTATAATTTTAGAGTACGGAAACAACGTACAAATTTGAAATTTTACATAAATTGGCTAATTTGCGGTTTTGGCTCTTACGAAGTTCTACCATATAGATAATTCTGTATGTAAAGATAAAAAATCATGACACCAAAATTGTATGATTTTCTTCGTTTTTTATTTTTGAGTATTTTTCAAACACTGTAAATAATACTATGTCTGCAAAAGACTAGAAATTGATTTCAATGATCAATTTCCAACATCTTTTTGCTATTTAAATTTTTGAAATAACATCTGTATTTCTTGTTTCTGACAAAAAATGAATATCAGACTCTTACGGCCGAAATTAATAATCAATCTATCTGTAGTCTGTCGGTTTGTTACCAAGCAACGTTGTTATTTGTATTGTACTTTTCGTCATAAAACAATGTTGCTAAGCAACTAATCGACAGACTACAGATAGATTGATTATTAATTTCGGCCGTTAGTCGGTAAGTACATTGTATATACGTATGATATTGATTTATGCCACAATTATACTTGTAATTAACTCACGTAAGTAGTTTATGTAAATAAGATACATATGTAACTCTAGATGATGCCCTCGACTTCGTCCACATGGATTAAGATTTTTTGACTCCCGCGGTAACTGTTTAATTTTCCAGGATAATGGTTCCGGGTAGCCTATGTCCTTCTCCGGGATGTAATCTGTCTTTGTACCAAATTTCATCAAAATCGTTTGAGTAGTTGGGCCGTGCAAGCGTAGCAGACAGACAGACACACTTTCGCATTTATTATATTTTGTATGGATATTAGTATGCTGGGCTAGCTAATGCCCGCGACTTCGTCCGCGTGGTTGAAGTTTTTTTTATTCCCGCGGGAACTCCTTAATTTTTCGGGATAAAAAGTCACTCTCCCTCAACTATACCCACGCCAAAAATAACGTCGAACCATTGCTCCGTTGCGGCGTGATTGACGGGCAATTCAATTAACAATCACACTTTCGCATTTATAATATTAAGTATTAAAATGGATTTGCACACGATATGCGATTTACAATAGGTATTTTGTCAATTACCTACTCATGTAAGTGAGTAAATCACGTACCAAACGTGATTTACTCACTTACGTTATTCTATCAATTTCACAAATTTTGAGTTACCGTGTTTTGTCATCCGAGGGCATCCGTGACATGCTATGACAAGCGCGCGAAAATAAAGAAAACCGCGACGGGAGCGCCACCCGGCCGAAGTGGGCATAACTGGCGTGAGGGGTGAGGACTGAGGAGAGCCAACCTCTCGATTTGTGTTTTGATTTTAAGAGCTGACAGCGCCTTAAGTTTATACGTATGTACTATTCTCACGTACCGTTTACTACGATGTTACACACCATATGTCTGGCAGTTACAGTCACAACAAACTTAATGTTTACTTACCTCATTAATGGCCAGTTTAGAGGTTATTATACCCATCAGAACTCAGCGGCCCTTCACGCTGCCTTACTCCAACCAACCAATGAAAAAGGCGGGTTTATTGCCACAGTTTATACATATTAAACTCTATTCGTCCGCGTGGATTGAGGTTTTAGCTTGCTGCGGAAACTCTTTAATTTTCCGGGATAAAAGTAGCCTATGTGTTATTCCAGACTATAATCTATCTCTGTGCCAAATTTCACCCAAATCCGTTCAGCCGTTCTGGCGTGATTGAGTACAAACACCATCATACAAACTTTCGCATTTATAATATTAGTATAGATTAATCGGGAGTAAATAAAGTGCAGTAAAATCACTTTGTTTGCATATATAATGTTTCGGTTTGCAATAAATTGAAAACATTAGCAACGCTTGATTTGCACTTAATCTTGGCCCTGCGTAAAATCAACAAAACGGAGTTTTTTAAAGCAGTGTATCCATCAAACGGTGACATAATGTATGCTCGTAAAACTAATTAGCTATTTTCAAGACCTTTAAGTAGCCATTGACGCATCTCAAAACATAATTAAAGAAATCACTGCATTGAAATTTCTTTAAACATGCCTCTTAGTTTACCTTTTAAAGCAATTTGGCTCCTTATTGAAACCAAGATTATAATAGTCTGGAATAACACACAGGCCCGGAAAATTAAAGAGTTCCCGCGGTAACCAAAAAGCTCAATCCACGCGGACGAAGTCACGGGCATCAGCTAGTTACTCAATTATGCCGTCGTTACACCATGCTCTGAACACATCAATGGAACATTCCGGCAATTTGTAGCTCCGTTCTGCTTCGTGATTCTCATGGAAACCCTAACCTCGTGCGTAATAACGCTAGATGGTCCAATGGGCCTTGAAAAATTTCGAAAGCACTTAGCTAATAAAGCTATTTGACGACCGTAGTGTTTATTACACTGCTAAAAGGCATAAAAAGAATTATTTTTATGATTAATACATGCGCTAGCCGCTATATTAACAAAGTTGTTTAGCTGAAGCACATAAATTAAGCTAATATTTTGACATATTTTATCTTAGAACAATGAAGATGAAAATATACATAATGTCATAATTCGTATGGTATGTAAGTAAGTACTTATATGATATTATTTATTTGATATAACTAAATCTAAACTAATAGGTATAATAAAAAGAAAAGGTTTGAATTTTTTGTATAAGTAATTGTTTGTAATGGATTTAAAACTCATAAATTAGTTAACCGATTTTCATATTGCTATCACCTTTAATAGAAAGCTACACTATCAGCGAGTATTTTCAAAAAAAATTGAGATCCGTAAGAAAACACTAAATATGGACCTGTTGTGTTGCCCACCTTGTCTATAGATATCTGCAGACGCGTGCGAAGCCGGGGCGGATCGCTAGTATCAGATATGTTTCCATACTAATATTACAAATTAGCACGTGTTTATGTCTGCCCATCTGTTTGACAGTGTGTCTGTCTGTCTGCTACGCTTTTACAGTCTATCTATTCAACCATTTTCGACGAGACTTATCAACTTTGATTAAAGAACGCAACATCCAAAAATGACGAAAACTATGTAGAGCAACCGGGTCGATGGACGGCCGGTTATGCAAAATGTTTACTAGCGAGATTCAGGTTAGGGTTGTCGCGGACAAACTTTTTTTCCAGTCTGGATACTTTTAAGTAAAGTCATATTATGGCTCATTGGTAGAACATGGAGCATTTTAACTTTTAGACTTTTTGAAATACTGAAAAACACCAAGACAACGCACTCGCTCACCTAGCCGATTGGAAAATGGACTTTTTAGCATTAATAGGCCAATGCCTGTAAATGCTAAAAGATGGGATATTGATTCGATAATCAATATCCCATCTAGCTTACACTCCCTTTTTTTTCACCATGCAATTGTTTTTGATGATGATGTTTATTAAACTAATTAATAATTAATTTTTTAAATTATTTCGGGAATAACCGACGTACGCCTATAGTTAGTAAAATTTACTGCCGTCACTTCGATCTAAACTTTACAGAAATTCCTCTTCATAGTTCAATTATATTAAACCTAGTAAAATGACACATTTAAAATGTGTGCATATGTCAACCCTAATTGCAGTAGGTACAGCAAAACACGTGGTAGGCCACGTTTGAGAAAAATTACTTCCAGTGAAAGCAGTTCAAACCGCCGAATCGCGATCTTACTTTTTATAATAAGTACATTCGCCAGTCTATATACTCCGACATTTTTAGTGAGTACCTACCTAATCATGGTTCCGTAGTCAACAAAGAACCGTTATAGTTTCGCAATGTCCGTCCGCCTTCCTGTATGTCTGTCCGACTTCGTTCTAAATCTAGAGGCCCTTAGTACTAGAAATGTGTGAATTGGCATGGGTGTACAATGTACAAATTAATCACGCCGATAAAGAGGTAAAAAAAATTGGGGGCCCCTACACAAGAGGGGATGAATTATTATTCTTATCTATCCCATGGTGTGGTGAGTGTAGTTGGAAAACCATTTTTTGATGCAGGAATCTGTTTGCGAAATATTAAGTTTTTGTTAGAGTCAAGTGTCCAAAATCCTGGCAGCAGTATGTATACGTCACCGTAAAATTGTAAAAACCGTTAGATTATAATCTAACTAGCGAGATTGTAAACTGTCGAAAGATTACAATCTATTTATCAAGATATAGAGTTTGTAGAGTCAGGTCTTATAGGGACTAAATGTGGTACAGCAAAAGTACTTAAAGCTATACACTTTGGACTGACCCCATGGGATATGATGCGCAGCACAAATCGGAGCTCAACTAGGGGCTTGGCTCTACTAGAGATCTCGTAACTTTTTAACAGTGAAAGCTATATGATTTGAACGTATGTACGTCTTGGCAGCCTATCCATGGAATGGTATTGGTGGGATATTAATGTCCGCTTATTATTGTGACAGGCAACTACGAGACCCTGCATGTTGCGCGTGGACCGACACGCACTTGGCTGGTTTTTCTAGAATTTAATGACGTGAATTATGCGATTACATAATAGCCTAAAATTAGATCAAATATTATGTCATTTTGAAAATTGATACCTGAGTAAGTAACTCTTTAGTTTAGCCAAGTTGCCAACACTTAAAGCAATACTTATGCAATATTACTCAAAATTACAGCTGTTGTATGTCACGTTGTTTCAAAAATAAGAATTATAATTCTAAAACACGAAAGTCAACAATAATGAAACAATATACCTATTATTATGGTTTTATACAAACAATATATTATTATGGGTCAAATAATATCCGTCTTCTCCCCTTACAAACATTAAAGGATACTGTAATGGATCATAGGAGCGGTTTAATTCGGAGACTCGTTTTAGCTGGCCATCTCAACCATGCAGCACTATATCCCTGGGACCTTATTCTTCATCAATTAAGAGAACGGCTACCTCGTTTACAGTTGGAGCATTATATCTACCTCGGTGTTCTGTTTGTGGTGTACGATCTGAGTGAATAATTAACTTTAGGTTATCTGAAGAAGTGAAGAGTTAAGTTCTAAGTGTTGTTTAAAACTTCGTATGCATAGATTTATCACAGTCTGTCAAAGAAATAATTAATAGACGTATAGAGGTTTAACGTAACGTAATTATTATTGCAATTTTCGTAGGGAACTCTAATTTCTTTGAAAAAAAAATTGCCTATGTTACTCGCTGATAAAGTAGGTGAAAGAAATTTTAAAATCGGTCGAGTAGTTTTTGAGTTTATCCATTACAAACAAACAAACATATCTTTCCTCTTTATAATATTAGTTTATTGATTTATTCTTGGGTTCGCGCGGAAGAAATCTATGCATAAATATGGGTACTGAGACGCGCAGGTTTGTTATAATAATATTATTTTAACAATGATACTCGACCGTATTTAAAATTACACTATTGGCACTATTTAGTGCTCTCGGCTGCGGCTCAGGTATTAAAGTATTCAAGTTTGTGCCTCGAAATTATATCCGAGGCCTCAAATGTAATTTCCATCATGCTACACTAGTAGCTTAAATAACTAATATTCTTCTTGAGAAAACGCAGTGTAACTTTCAAATGCATAACTAAATGGTAAAATATTATTTTATGATGATCGATCCATTCGAGCATAATTATAATTTCAGATAAGTATTGACATTCGATACAATTTTGCAAAGGAATTAGATTATGTGTTGCGTTGAGTTAATGGTTATTTGGTTGTTTTCCCATGCGACTATTACACCCATATTATTTCATCATGGACCAAGGTAAAATATTATGCCATCATAATAATATTATTAGGTATGAATTTAATTTACATATCTAGTATGGAATTAAATTAATTTACATAAAATGGAAAATTAATTTCAATAAGCAATAGGCATACGCAACGATCTTTCCTAGGATAGGCCTCGTTCTTATAAAAGAGATTAAAAAAAACCGGCCAAGTGCGATTCGGAGTCGCGCACCGAGGGTTCCGTACTTATTTTCATTGCTAAATGAAATCCATAACTTACTAAAAGTTTAAAATTATTAAAAATATTTTTATTAAACGATGTAACTAAAAATTTATGCTTTTCGTAATTTTTCCTTTATCTGTGCTATAAGTCGTTGCTTCGTACCAAATTGAAAGATTCTAAGTTCACGGGAAGTACCTACCCTGTAGGTTTTGATTCCCTTGCGAGTGTCGAGCAGCATAAACGGCTGTATCTTTTGATTGAGTTGGCTTAGAAGTTAGAAGTTTGATTTTTTTACAGCTCCAAGGGACAGTAGACCTGATATGAATTTCAGCTTGACACCTCCATGCGTTCCTGAGAAGAAGGGTCTTGACAGACAGACGGACAGACAACAAAGTGATCCTATAAGGGTTGCGTTTTTTCCTTTTGAAGTACGCAACCCTAAAAATAACCAGGCAGGGACGAACTAAGATCGTAGAAGGCCCGGGATGATAGCCGTATTGCTGGATGAGGCCTTAGGTAAGTAAGTAAGTAAAAACACTTTATTACACACAAACAAATAAAATAATAAAAACAGAGGTAAAACGAATCGTGACAGAATTTACAACTTGTTACGGTGTAAAGGCGGCCTTATCACTATGAGTGATCTCTTCCAGGCAACCTTTTAAGATAGGAGATTAGTTGCATGATGACAGGGCGGTGCACACGTGTACATTTCTAAAAGAAAATTTTTAGCAATCTACTACTATTACAATATAATAAACTTACATAACAGTACATACTATAGTTACATACTATTTTACTTATATGACAATATAACTCTAAAAATAAAATAAACATAATATATACTCATATAATAAATATGATATCATAAACTTACATACACAAGCTTTACATAGATATGTACCTATACTTTTATAGCGATAAATAATATTTTTTAAGACGACGTTTAAAAGTTGACACCGACACAGAGTGTCGGATATCCCGCGGTAGCGCATTCCAGAGAATCACAGCTTTGACAGTGAAGGAGTCGCCGTAGCATTGCGAGCGACTGCTTGGCATTGCTAATTTGCTGTCGTTCTTTGAACGAAGGTTGAGAAGATGGCTAGACCGAAGAAAATGAAATCTTTCCTTTAGATATGGAGGAGTATGTGGAAGAAAGAGAATAGAGTAGAGAAGAGAAAGGATATGGAAATTACGGCGTTGTTTAACGGTTAGCCATTTGAGTTGGACTCGATATTGAGTTATGTGATCAAATTTTCTCAGCCCAAACACAAATCTGATAGCCATATTTTGCAGACGTTCAAGCTTATTAAGGAGAATCTGTGGTAAGTCAGAATAGCATGAGTCTGCATAATCTAAGAGGGGAAGAAGAAGTGATTGAGCCAGGGATATTTTGGTTTTGACCGGTAAGAAGTTTTTCCATCTTCTCAACCTACCGATCACGGCGTAGATCTTCCGACTAACTGCAGCTATCTGAGGAGCCCAGGAAAAGGAGTTGTCCATAACAAGACCCAGATTTTTGACAGTGCTGCAAATTTCCAAATTAGTGCCATTGAATACTACAGGAGGGAGAGATGAAGGGTTTATTTTGGAAATTTGCTGCCATGATCCAAATAAAGAAACCTGTGACTTACTTGCATTTACACACAACCCATACGACTTACTCCAGTTGCTCACAGTATTGAGTTCGGAATTAAGTCGTACTATAGCACCACAGAGATCGTCGACGGTTGTTGATGTGTAAATTTGCAAATCGTCAGCGTAGAGATGAAAGGATAGTGAGAGAAGATCAGTGATAGAGTTGATGAAAATAGAGAAGAGGAGGGGAGACAGAACACCTCCTTGAGGTACACCCGCACTAAGACAGCAGAATGATGAGTATTTATCATCAATGCGTATGCATTGCTTGCGATCATAAAGGTAGGAACGAAACCAGCCAATAGCATCGGAGGAGACATTTATTGACTTAAGAACTGCTAGGAGAATATCAAAATCAACAGTATTGAAGGCATTTGAGAAATCAAGTAAGGTTACGATACTAACTAGCCGGCTATCAATCCCGTACCTTATGTCATCACAAATTTTGATCAAAGCAGTCACAGTGCTGTGCCCAGGGCGAAATCCGGATTGGTATGGACTCAGAATATTGTGCTTAGAGAGGAATAGTGAAAGTTGACTGTGGACCACACGTTCAAGCACTTTCGATAAAAATGGAAGGATTGAGATTGGTCTATAGTGAGAAAAGGTTGAAGGATTGGAAATTTTAGGAATGGGAATGACATAAGCCGAGCCCCAAATATTTGGAAAAGTGTTAGAGGAGAGGGAGTGATTGAAAATATGGCAAAGGACAGGTAGGATTGTGTCAAGTGCCAGCAAAATCATTTTACGACTCACACCATCACTGCCGATGGCATCAGATTTTATAGCCATGATATGCTTCTGGACTTCCGTAGCAGTGATGGGTGTAAAATTGAATAGCCCAGAATTAGGACTAGGCCTTAAACTAAGGGAGTTAAGCGTGTTAGATTTCGTTAAATTGTCTAATAAAGGAACAGTCGTAAAATGTCTATTAAGCGATTCTATATCAACGTTGCTAGGGGTAAGAGAGGATTTGCGATCCCGGCCAATTCCCATGGTGTCAAGGAATCTCCAGACTTTCCCAGGGTCTTTATTGTCCACTGAAACATGTATGTATTCTCGCTGAGCATCCCGGCAACGCCTATTGCATTTATTACGCAGATTTTTATATTTACATAGATTTTCTGTAGTAGGGTTACTCTTGAATTTCGACTTAGCTCTGTTACGTTTGACCATCAGAATTTTTATTTCCTCTGTTAGCCAAGGTGCTGGAAGATGTTTGAGTTTAATCGGTCTTAATGGAGCATGCACATCGAATAACTCAATAAGAATGGAATTAAAAATATTAAGCTTGTCATCCGTCGTTGTGGCATTCAGCACAGCGTTCCAATCGATTTGGCTAAGGTCGTTCATAAAGCTAACGTTGTTGAAGTCCTTAAAGCTGCGCCGCATTATGACCGTAGGTTTAACTTTGGGCGGGCGTATTTTATACGAGAGATAGACTAAGTCGTGGTACGAAAAAGCCTCTGCTGGAAGTTGTCCAAACGCATTGACACGATCAGGCGAGGAGACAATCATGAGGTCCAGTAGAGAAGGAACGCAGTTAGGAAAAAAGTGTGTCGGACGTGAGGTGTTTAAAATATTTAGGTCAGCACTGTTAATCATATCAACCAGGCGCTTGGCTCGAGAGTTATCCTTGACTAGGCAAGTATTGAAGTCGCCCATGATTATCGTATGATCGGCGTTAGGGACAAACTTCTCTAGCAAGGTCTCGAACTCATTAAAATAGTCTATGCGCAACGAAGGACTATAGAAAACTCCCAATAGAAGCTTCAAAGTACCGAAGAGAACTTCAATAAATAAATGTTCAGATGATTCCGCATACTGGGAGGGAGATTTATCTACGATTGTAAACGGAATTTGAGCACGAAGGTAAATAGCAACTCCTCCACCACCCTTACCGGTTCGGTCATTTCTAATTAAATGAAATCCTGGCAACGAGTATGAAGTTGAGGGTAAGCAAGGCTTGAGAAAGGTTTCAGAAACCAGGATAGCATGTATGTTCTTGACGTCAAACGAGCTCAAAAGGTCAGAGTGGTGAGCAGGAATGCTCTGCGCATTTATGTGGATAACATTGAAACTTTTTGAGTATTGAGAGAAAGTAGAATCTAAGGTTGAATTGAGAGGTATAGATAAACTGTGAAAACTGTCGTCAGATGTGGTGGAGTCACATTGGAAGTATACATTGTCGTCGTCTGAACTATCGCTATTATCGCTAATAACCATGGTATAATATATAACAAAATAATATAAAATATATACTATAATATAATACGATAAACAATAATAATTACTTATAATAATTTAGCTACTTAAATGCAATACTTCTTATCATACCCACCAGCTGCTAAACATAACTTATGATATGAACAACTAACGTAACATTACTACACACTACTGAATTATGATTACAATCAAAAAGTACATCTAAACATTTAATTATCAAGTCTAGGCAAGCTTAGTCCGAAAATCAGTACACAAAGCTAATAAGCTATAAACTATGAATTTCGAAGAATAACAAAAATAACCGCCGTTAGAAATTAAATTGTATAATACTTGAATTCAAAGCCTAACTCACGAGCAAAAGTCTACTCATAGTCTATGGCTAACATAATATGTCATTTTCATAAATTGAACTTGACAAGTTGACGTTGACATATGACATGTGAATTTGATATTGTCAGAGACAAGTTAGCCAGGATATTGTTTTGTTGACTATTTACATGATTGATTTTGATTGCAATATATTTGCACACCCGCAATAATCAAACATAAATATTGATTGCATAAGATTGCGGAAAAATCAAGCGCTAGGTTAACTACAATACAAAGCAGCATAGAATTAAAGCAAGCGTCTACAGATCAGCATTAAAACAGTCCATACCAGGCAAGAAGGATAGTCTGCCTTACTTCCTAACACTCCGTTTTGTCTTTGCCGCCTCATTCATCACTGGCTTAGTGGTCTTCGGTACTTGAGGAGTGACTTTAGCACTGGAAGTGGCCGCTGGAACCAGATCATCACTGCCCAACTGAATAGAGTCAACCTCCGCCTTGGTGGTCACCCGGTGGCGCTTGCCGTCACGTCCGATGATTATAATGAGCCCTTCTCTTGTCCAGCACTTTGTAACTCCAAACTTCTGCCTTGCAGCCATGAAGGCATCGTGCCGGTCTTTAGTTAAGAACTCAGACAAAGTTATGCCAGTACCCTTGAGAGCAGTTTTCGCTAACCAGACCTGTTTCTTAACTGGAGGGTCCCGGAATTTAAGCAATATAGCCCGAGGCTTATCGCCCTTAGGCTGACCCAGGCGCTGGCAGCGACTAAAACAAATATCCTGCAAGTTGGGTAATTTCAGATGATTGGACAAAGATGCACTCACTGTGGCCGACAGACTATCATCGTTGCCCTCTGGGATCCCGTGAACCAGCAGCATCTTCCGCCTACTCCGCATCTCCAACTGATCGGTTTGTCTTGCCAGTACTTCTACCTGCTGCTGGAGCCCGGCGAGTGCAGATAACACAAACGCACGGAATGTATTGAACTGACCAGCTATGTTGGAAGTGGGACTCGCTGCTGGTATTGCTCCCTGTAGACTCTTCTGAAATTCCGCCATTTGAGTGTTGAAATGTTCAGTCAATGATTGAATAGAGTTCTGAATGGCCTCCATAGTTAGTGAATGTGCTTTGGTGATGTGTATAACAGTGAAATCCTTCAGTAACGTTGCTAAGTATGGATTATTTGAGTGGAGTTAAGGCTGGTAGGTACTAAAACACTTAATACATATGTATATTTAAATTCTAAATATTTTTAATTAAATAAAATAACTCAACACCCCAAAATCACGTGTACGCTTTTTGAGTGCCTACCCTCATAAGTCTTAAGTAGGTTTTGATGGAGGCAC
Source organism: Erebia aethiops (assembly GCA_923060345.2). Classification (NCBI taxonomy): domain Eukaryota; kingdom Metazoa; phylum Arthropoda; class Insecta; order Lepidoptera; family Nymphalidae; genus Erebia; species Erebia aethiops. The sequence continues at coordinate 18,623,269 of OV281079.1, read as the reverse complement.
TGAATAAGTGTTAATACTAAAATAATTAATAATACTAAATCAGCAACAAGGAGTTGAATAAAACCGCAAGAGAACTAGCAACAAAATCAATGTTCTCCATTATAACTCAGTGAATAAGTGGCTGTCATATTGCTTTTTATTGACACCATTTTGATTTAATCTAACTCTAAGCCAATGATACGAGTGACCAAGGAACTAAAATGAATGATGTGCAATAGTTGAACATTTCGGAAAACATTTGCGACTAAACTAATTCTGCAATATATTAAACAGATACTGCAGACCCTTCGTCCCCGAGTTCACCTCTAGATCCAAATCTGTATACTTATCTAAAACACAAAAAAAAAGGTCTATAATATATGTCCGTTATAGACTTTGAAAGTTGAAACCATCCATCCGAAGTGCCCTAAACTGGTTTCATTAGAAGGGCAGTAAATGCGAAGAAGTTTTTTTTTTTGTTTAGCATAGTAGCACACACCCGGTATTCGCTAGTATCCATATTATATACTATCCATACTAATATTATAAATGCGAAAATAATTCTGTCTGTGTGTGTGTTACGCAATCAGGCCTAAACTACAACCGATTTAAATGAAATTTGGTACAAAGATAGTCTAGATTTCTAGAGCATAGATAAATATGTACAATAAGAAGGACGCTACTTTTTAATGCGAAAAAAGGGGTTGAAATAGGGGATAAATACGAAATTCAAAGATTTGAAAAAATTTACCGAAAACTTTCATCCCCTATGGATGAAAGTTTTTGTGTGATGACGTCAGCAAAAAAGCTTAGTAAAATACTGTAAATAGCATAATTTAAGGTATGTATGTTTTATTTGCAAAATAATTAGCCTAAAAAATTTAAAATGCTGCCGAAAGTCACTATTCCACGCGGACGAAGTCGCGGGCACAGCTAGTCTATATATATAAAAGCGAAAGGTCACTGACTGACTGACTGACTCACTGATCATCACGATATCTCAGGAACTATAAAACATACAGACTTGAAATTTGGAAGGTAAGTTCCTTCTATGGTGTAAACGTCAGCTAAGAAACGATTTTGGGAAAATTCACCCCGAAGGGGTTGAAATGGGGGTTGGAAGTTTGTATGAAAGTCCTTTGTTTTTGAAGTTAGACACATGAAAATTAGCATTTAAGTTATAAGTTTAAAATAATAAAAATCTGTATAATTTTTTTTCCGAAAATCTACCCCAGAGAGGGTTAAATGGGGGTTGGAAGTTTGCATGATGGTTCTAAGTTTTTGAAGTTACAGACTAGAAAATCGGGATTTAAGTTATCAGTTTTAAATTATAATAACCTGTATAAGCAATTTTCCGAAAATCTACTCCAAAGAGGGTGAAATGGGGGTTGGAAGTTTCTATGAAAATTCTATGTTTTTGAAGATAGCGACTTGAAAATCGGGATTTAGGTTATTAGTTTTAAATAATAATAATAATATAACAAAGGGTGAAATGGGGGTTAAAAATTTGTATGATTTTGTATAAAGAGACATGAAAATTCAGCATTTCGGTTATTAGTATTAAATAATAAAAACCTGCGCTATATAAAGCCTCTTTAGATACTTTTTGCAGCGGGAAAATTTCATAATCTCATAGGAAATGAGAAATTGTACGCGGACGAAGTCGCGGGCGACCGCTAGAAATATTAATAAATGCGAAAGTGTGTGTGTCTGCTACGCTTTCACGGTCCAACTACTTAACCGATTTTGATGAAATTTGGTACAGTCATAGGTTACATCCCGGGGAAGGGCATAGGCATCATCTAGATAAAAATAAAATAAAAACCAAAAATTAAAAACATGCATAAAAAATGTATTCCAAGTTTGCCCACCAGGCCAGATAAGTTGGTGAGAGTTGGGACTATACTTGGGTAGTTTGGCGATATACTTACCTACTTATTTATTTATCTTTTATTTGTTTGTGCAATTATGAAATACAAAAATCTCGTGGTGCCAGTGTTATTCTACTACCTATGATTTATCATTATGTTGTAGGGAATAATTGATTACAGTCATTGATGTATAATTTTAGTATACTATACTTGTATTTCTATGTTTTTAACCGACTTCCAAAAAAGGAGGAGGTTCCTTATTTTTTTTTTTTTATGTATGCCGTCGACCTTCTAAGTTGATGGTCGGTGCATATCTCCGTGGTTTCTGAATCGATTTGAATTTTTTTTCTATCAGTCTTTAGAGAAAGCTCTCGAGGTGGTCCCATAAAAAATTCTGACTCCAAATCCTCAACCCTGACACTAAAAAGTTAAAAATAAAAATTCTTTCCAAAAAACCGACTTCCAACGACACTGTAAAGTGATAAATAATTTTTTTAATTGTTTTACTGTCGGCAGGTACAGCGCCCTCTACCTGCTTAGGCCAAGATTAACTAGGCAAATGGTTTTTGGGTGCCTTTCTCTCTCACCCTTTGTGGGCCGAGTTATCTCGAAAAACCAAGTGATTGGTTCACCTAAACCTTCTGTGAAAATCTGTGTAACTTACCTACATAATTAAAATATGAACAATTTCACACAGAAAGATGCAACAAGGATAATGAAATATTACTGTAAAAAAATAAAAACAATGTTTACGGGCTTTTAATTCTTAATATTCATGTATTAGTTAGTGAAGTATTTTGGCTTTGTGTATGAACGGTGTACCTCATCGATTTTCCTGCATCGCGATGTCGGAGTTTTTTCTCTGAGTGATATAAATAAAAGGTCTGAAATGATTACTTCGCAGGGTCTGATTCCGTTTACTACTATGGTAGGATGAATTAGGTATGCTGTAGCTTGACTTTGTTCTTCTAACATTTCTGAATTTCAATATATTCATTGTCCAAGTTGACAGAATAGAATGTTAATTACTTACTTGCTAGTTGCTCGCATTGCCTACTGGCCTAGGAACCCAGTAGCTACGCGAAAATTGTAGAATTGGAATCACCGACCCTTTTGTAACTTTTAGGATTTTTTAAATGCAGGTTAATATTACGACCTTAAAAAATTAACTAATAGTCTTCATTTTTTTTTAATTAAGTTAGCATCGGTTCAAACAGAATGATAAGACAGATAACTGAACCGAGTACTTTTCTGTTTAAACCGTGCACGCCACTGCCAATGATTAGGTAGGTATCTTCAATGGCGATTGGCGAACTGCCTTTCCACCAGAGATATTTTGCTACGTTTCTAAGATGTGTGTCAAACCCACCAATAGGAGCGCTTCATCTAACATCAAGTTAGAAATAATTGTAAAGCTTTGTTGTTAAGTATGTACTTGCTTACGTTAAAACCATCGAAATAGAAAAGGTAAGTCCTACTGAAATTCTTCATCAATGGTTTTAACAGAGCGCTGATGGCGCTGATATAATTCGGAATTTCGGAAGGTTGCTAACTTAGATTGGAAGTGAAAGAGAAAGGGTCTCAGGTGATAGCCCATAGGGTCTAACTCTAGGGATATTTTAAAATTCTGACTATTTTTTTTAATGAAAATACAATTAGGTAGATATTTAAATAAGCTGCTCAGGCGGCCCGCGGCAATGTCTACTAAAACTGCGTGGATTAAGTTTTTATACCCGCGGGAACTCCTTAATTTTCCGAGATAAAAAGTTTCATCAAAATCGGTTGAGGAGATGAGCCGTCAAAGCGTAGCAGACAGACAGACAGACTGACCGACAGACAGATACACTTTCGCATTTATAATATTAGTAATTATGTATTACCAGAAAGGTAGGTAGGTATTCTGTGCTATTATTTTTTATTTTTTAAAGCCTTTATTTACTATTAGATACGTTACATTTTTTCTTATTATAAGTACATAATAAGTAAGTTAATTATGAATCTATTCTGTGCTATTACCTAATGTTTAAAGTAGGTATTGTGAATTTAATAAGCAAGATTTTTTATTTTATAGAACAAACATTTTTCAGTATTATTATAACTAAAAAAATCTATAGGTACTAATATTATAAATTCGGAAGTTTGGATGGAGGGATGATCCTTTGTTCTCAATCATGCCAGAGCGACTAACGAATCTGGATGAAATTTGGCGTCTGAAATTTCACATAGGCTAGTTTTAATCCCGGGAAAATTAAAGGGTTCCCGCGGGAACCAAAAAACCTACATACACAACCGAAGTCACGGGCATCACCTAGTTAAAAATAGATTAAGATTATTTTGAAGTTCCATTGTGGGAACCTTACCAAACACCGACAATCACCGAATTTCACGGTTTTGTTTTGTTGTGCTATGTAGTTATATGGTCATTTTAAAGAACATTTGGTAATAACTAAGTATACTTAGGCACGCTTTGGGTGGAAAAATACATACCTATCGACCGTTAGCGTTATTGCAATTATTTAATTTGGGACGCGCTTACTCAATTGTTTTCTTCACATTAAAGCTGGCATGTAATTTTTTTTATTGTGACATAGTTCCTGTAAGCACGGTAAGACACGGGCATCTGGCCTGAAATAAATCGTACGTGACACATAAAAAAGCGTTAGATACATACCTGCATGGAACCTGTGCGTAATTATTTTAATTAGTTTTAAAGATTTTGAACATTTCCATGTACCTACTTAGCTCTCAGTAGTTCAGCCTGAAAAGAGCTACGCCTCTTCAAGATGTAGCAGGTTCAAATCTATTGATAAAAAAAAGTATAGAATAGCGAAAGTAACTATTATATTTTTATTAATTTTGTACAAAAATATGTCTTTTAATTATGAGAAAATAAGTGGACAAAGGTAAAGTTTATCTCCCAAATAGATATTTCTTCCAGCTTTCCTTGAAAGTGAGTAACCTAGGTGGAAATGTTAAGCGGTCTAGGTATAAAAATAATTAATTATTGAAATTAAGTGAAATTATAAAATTCTACAAGATGTATATATACTTGTGACTATACATCGCTCTCAGTCTATAATATTAAATTAATAATAGAATAATAGTGTATTTACGATCTACTTGAGGCGCGATCTCGGACTAAACAAAGGTGGTTTTCGGCCATCAGGCACGACGTGGAGCAAACGACAATCCTGCACGGAGCGAGAACAAACAGATATTCACTCACGGTCGTTTGGTCCGTTTGTTTTGAATACATACTTTATCACTAACACAAACAAAACACACACATACACATACACATTACACACACACCTCACAAAAAACTAATGTATAAGTTGCATATGTTTATTTTTTAAGTTTATTCTAGACTATTTTATTTATGTTACCTACGGAAGGAAGTGATTTCAGCGATACAAGGAATCCTAGTGTGGAAAGTACTGTCCCACTTACTGTTGTAATTTCTTCTGTACTTGTGATCTTTATCTGAATAAATCTTAACTAATAACTATATCTGTTGTTGTTACAGAAAATATGGCTTCGAAGACATCAATACGAGAATTCTACAAGGGCAGGCATGTCCTAGTGACGGGTGGGACGGGTTTTATGGGCAAAGTCCTTTTGGAGAAGTTGCTGTACAGCGTACCTGAGATCGGCAACGTGTATGTGCTTATGAGACCCAAAAAGGGAAAGTCGATCAATCAGCGTTTCGACGACATGCAGCGTTCACCGGTGAGTCGAAATATTTATTTTATCGTATTTATTATCGTAAGGCCGTTTTTTCATTGGTTGACACGATAACGAATTATGGGTGCCGACTGCCGACACATGGGACACATCCATACTAATATTATAAATGCGAAAGTATGTGTCTGTCTGCCTGTCTGTCTGTCTGTCTGCTACGCTTTCACGGTCCATCTGTTTAACCGATTTTGATGAAATTTGGTACAGGGATAGATGGTATTCCGGGGAATGACATAGGCTACTTTTTATCCCGGAAAATTAAAGAGTTCCCGCGGGAGTCATAAATCTTAATCCACGCGGACGTAGTCGCGGGCGACGATACATCGGTGTCGTGTCGGTCAGTGAAAAAGCGTCATACATCCGTCTTTTGCCGATAGTGTGGTAACTAGGCCACGGCCGAGGCCTCCCACCAAAACAGAGAAAATTCAGAAATCATAAATTCTCAAATTGACCCTGCCGGGGAACGAACCCGGGAAGTTCATCGGAACGTTAATATAAGACAACAGCGCTCACCACTGCGCCAGGAAAATCGTCAGAAATATTCAATCTATAAATATAAATCAATTGCCGAATGTATGTAAGCGCATCACTTCAGAACGGCTGGACTGATTCTGATGGAACTTTTTATGCGTGTTCGAGTGGGTAACGGGGTGGTTTATATTCACAATTGGACCCGGTAGGTGGCGCTGCAATCGGGTTCTCGGTAACGGGTTTAGGGCAGGACAACGTCTGCCGGGCCCGCTAGTATAATACTTAAATAATAGACTAGCAGATGCCCGCGACTTCGTATGCGCGAAATATGTTTTATGAATTCCCACGGGAACTCCCTAATTTTTCAAGTTAATAGTTATAGCCTATGACACTCACAAATAATGTAGCTTTCTATTGGTAGGTACCAGAAATTTCAAAATCGGTTCAGTATAGATCCAGAGATTACCCCCTACAACGTCGCAAACTCACAAACTACCTCTTTATAATATTAAGTAAGTACCCATAGATATCCTCGCCTGCGCCTCGAGTGTAAATTTTAGTCATTTTGAAATGGCAGTCGATTATGGCGGAAAGCACGCACCATAGATTTAGTATAGGTAACTCTATGGCACGCAAATCGCAATATTCTAAGCTTGAACGCGCGTTATTTTAAAGTCGGATGTATTAGATACCTACCTACTTAGTAGGTAAACTGTTTCATAATAGTTAAGTAAGTACTTACTTCTGGCGTCTTATAATATTTTTATTATTGCACGGCCTTGCACTCGAATCAGTGTGGAAACACCGAAAGTAGTGCGGCACATTCACGAAATCTACCTCAGAATAATGATTGATACGTTTATGATTACGTATGGTAACTATTGCTAAGTTTATACGAAATATATATCTTTAATTGGTCGTTAATAAGTACCTACTAGTATCCCGCGTTACAGATAAACCCGCGTCCCGCGTTTGACGACCTCCGTGGCGCAGTGTGTAGCGCTGTTGCCTTAACATGCGGAGATCCTGGGTTCGATCCCCGGTAAGGTCAATTTGGGAATTTATAATTTTTGAATTTTCCCTGGTCTGGTCTGGTGGCTGGGAGGCTTCGACCGTGGCTAGTTACCACCCTACCGGCAAAGACGTGCCGCCAAGCGATTTAGCGTTCCGGTACGATGCCGTTTAGAAACCGAAGGGGTATGGGTTTAATATAACTGCCATGCCCCTAACAGGTTAGCCTGCTACCATCTTAGACTGCATCATCACTTACCATCAGGTGAGATTGCAGTCAAGGGCTAGCTTGTAATGGATAAAAAAAAAGATGGATTAATAATAGTTTGGTACTTCGTCTAATATCATAAATGCGAAAGTGTGTTTGTTTGTTGGTTTGTCCTTCAATAACGCTGCAAAAGATCAACGGATCAACGTGATTTTTTGCATGGGTATAGTTGAGGTCCTGGAGAGTGACATATGCCTACTTTTTATCCCGGATAATTAGGGAGTGCCCGTGGGAAATACAAAAACGTGCTATGCCACGCGAACGAAGTCGCGGGTATCAAGTACCTAATATTAAGGAAAACGTACCAGCTAGTACCTAATATTAATTACTGTACAGATTTTTAGATTTTCGGGGATAAAGCCTATGTTTCCGGGATGGAATTAACCCCAACTATCTCTCTACCAAACGCCAAAATCAGTGTAAAAGGACGGGCAGTGAAAAAGTTACAGGCGGACAAACTTTCCCATATTTAATAATATTAGTAGGGGCCTATGGATTTAAAATTAAAATCATATTTTTTAAATTTTATTGTATTTTTAAACTTAATAAAATAAAGCTCCTGTGAGGGACCAGTAACTCTGCTAACTAACATTATTTTTAGTAAATTTACTATCCATGCTAATATTTTAAATCTTGATATAGATACCTAAGTATAATATTCAAGCCGTGTGATATAATTGGACACCACGTGAGAACGTAAAAAGATACTCTCGCAATTCTACAAAAAAAAAATATGATCTGTCATCTTGGTAGAGGGATATAGAGTTTAACGCTTTTTCGTCACTTACCTACCTATATAAGTATAATTACATAATTAAATAATAAGTATTAGTAATAATTAGATTTTTCCAAGTCAGGTCCCAGTGTATAGCTGTTGTAAATTAAATTGGTGTAGTAAATTGGTATCTTATTTTTGCAGCTCTTTGACCGTTTGAGGAAAGAAAATCCGTCAGCGATAAAGAAAATCAAGCCTCTTCAGGGTGACGTCCTGTACGACAATTTAGGGTTGTCTGACAGAGAAATAGAAAAGTTATCCGAAGAAGTATCAGTGCTGTTCCATTTTGCGGCAACCCTGAAACTGGAAGCTCCACTTAGAGACAATGTGAATATGAACACTTGTGGAACTCAAAGGACACTGGATGTGGCCAAGAGATTGAAACATCTAATGGTGTTCGTACACTTGTCCACCGCATTCTGCTATCCGGATTATAAGATTTTAGAGGAGAAAGTGAGTATGAGTACCTAACTGCACAACTAATGCCTACCACCCCCTAAGTGGTTCAAGAAATGAAAGCCACTGACTGACAGATATTTTTTAACCATTGAAGGTTTGCTAGGAAAATGTTATTTTAGTACATGCAAATTGCATGATTCCATTGCATTCAAAGTTACCACGATGATCGAGTTAACAGGTATTAAAATCTTCCATTATAATAGTTTGGCTGTAACCTTGTACATTTATCTTAATGATTATCTTTTCTAATAAATCTATATAATATGACGACATATTATAAATATCTTAAACGGTTAGATACATTAGACATTATTACATTACATGCATTAAACCCCGTATAACCTTATTAAAATTGATGTTAATTCCAAGGAGCGATTTTAGCCACATTAGCCCCGTATCGTGGGTTAATGTAACTGTCACTCTTAATTCCTAAACTTGAAGATATATAGGTAATGCTCGATGTCACTGAATATGATAAACTACCTACCTCAATGAAGGAAGGTTAGTTTCTCTTTAAAAATACTTTTTTGGTAAAACGCCCCCGTTTTACCAAAAAAGTATTTTAGTTTTTTTTTAATGTGATGCCGGTTGCTTCTATGCAACATTGTCTTTGAGAAAATCATCAATAGTATTATATATAATAATAGTTACAATGAAAGTCTGTGTTTCCAGACACACGCACCCCCAGTGAAGCCCAGAGAGGTGATGCATCTGATCGAATGGCTGGACGACAAGCAGATGTCTCTGCTGACACCCTCACTCTTGGGCCCGCACCCCAACTGCTACACATTTTCAAAGAGGCTAGCCGAAAGCGTGGTCGAGGACGAATACGGGAACTTGCCAGCGGTTATAGTACGCCCGAGTATTGGTGAGAATCATAATTATAATATTACCTGTTTAATAATGAATGAATTGAAAAAAAATACTGGTAACATCTTATAATTTATGGGTAACTTTTGTAGTCTACGTAATACTATAATCTGCTAAAAATTCTGAATAAGTACCCACGTGTTTGTTTCATCCAAGGTACCTACTTAATCATTGTTTTCATTAGGTATCTACTTAATATGAATTTATTTTAAAAATGCCTGCTCTTAGATGGCATTACTCCACGCGATGCGAAGTCGGCGCGGCGGACAGGTTAACGCTCGACTACTTAACCACTGAGTATAAAAAAATAACCAAATTGCGGAGTGTCTAGATAATAATAGCATTTGTGGCCTCCGCCAGGAAGAGAAAATAAATAAGTTTCGAGCCCAATAGTCATGACTATTGGCCTCGAAGCAACTCATGGCATTTTTAAGCCCCCTATATTATTTTCGTTGTTAATGAAGTTAGATATTTTTCATTGTAACATTTTAAGTAAGTATATAATTTCACGTTGTTAATAAAGTTAGATAATTTTTATTATACCTAGCGTTTACATTACACAATTTCAGTTTGCCCATCACAAAAGGAGCCTGTGGCAGGTTGGGTGGACAACCTGAATGGACCAGTTGGCTTGATGATCGGCGCTGGTAAAGGTGTCATAAGGACCATGCTGTGTGACGGGAGCCTTTTAGCGCAGGTGATTCCTGTGGACACGGCAATCAATGCAGTCATAGCTATTGGCATGATTGAAGGTTCGAAGAGTGAAAAGTATGTATCGAATTTATACCTAAATATAAACTTTTTTATTTTTATAAAAAAATTTTTTTGAACATCAAAACCTGTGACTGAACGAATTAAACTTTTTATCACCTTCAATTCCTTGATTGCGATCTCACCTGGTATACCTAAGTGATGATGCAGTTTAAGATGGTAGCTGCTAATCTGTTAAGCCCACTTGCAGAAACGCCGAGTTATCCTTTTAAACCAGAGTTAGGCTGCTTTTTTTGACCGAATAACTTATGTCAAAATTCCAAATCTAGAACTCAAAACTGCTTAGCGTCACCTCTGTACCGTTCGGGTGGTAACTAGCTACGACCGAAGCCTCCCACTCACAGACCTTTCTTTGGTGCTTTCATCAGACATCTAGATACTGAGAAAATTCAGAAATAAATTCAACCCGGCCAGGGATCGAACCCGGAACTTCCCGCCCCTAAGACAACAGCATTCACCATTGCGCCAAGGAGGCTGTCAACGTTAAAGACTTTCCTTGTTTTCAGGCCAGAATTGATACCAGTTTACAACGTGAACGTCGGCCATCAGAAAGCCACATCCTGGGGTGAAGTCATCCAAATTGGCAAGGACTACGGACGGAAATATCCGCTCGCCTGGCCACTGTGGTACCCCAACGGCGATATCACGACAAACTTCCTGCTCCACGAATTAAGACGGATCTTTTTTCACCTGATTCCGGCATACTCGATCGATCTCCTCCTGTTTCTGTTGGGTCAAAAACGATTGTAAGTTACGCAATTTTTTTAAAGTCGTTTGCACCATCGATGGCAACGTTAAATTTAACCTCCAAAAAGCTAGAAAAGTGATTAGCACAAGACTTTGGTATTTTTTATACCTAATACTTACTCAAATTTAGTAATAGTAGAACCCTGCCTTTGGTTTGCCACTCTGGCTTTCATTTCGTCGATGGTGCATTTAAGCTTTATTATTAAATTATAAGTATTTATTAGTACGTAGATTTATTTAGTACTTTAGGCATAGGGGTGCTAAAAACCATATAAATTCAAAAAAAACTATGTAAATAAATAAATTGAATTTAATTTAATTTGGCCCGCGGCTTCGCTAACGTTAAGTTCGATTTTCATACAAATTTTAAAGCACTATTTTACCCCTTAAGGGTTGAATTTTCAAAAATCCTTTCTAAAGCGGACGCTTACGTCATTAAGTATAAGCCTGATATGCCAAATTTCAGCCTGATCCTTCCAGAACTGCCCGCCGCGCCCGCTGCCAGCTGTGCGTTGATGGATTTTGTCGACTCCCTGGCGCAGTGTTGAGCGCTGTTGTCTTAACGTTCTGAAGTTTCGGGTTCGATCCCCGGCAGGGTCAATTTGAGAATTAATTATTTTTGAATTTTCCCTAGTATGGCAGGCTTCGGCAATGGCTAATCACCACTCTACCGGCAAAAACGTGCCGCCAAGCAAAATAGTGTTCCAGTACGATGCCGTGTAGAATCTGATTAGGGGTATGGTTTAATATAACTGCCATGCCCCTAACAGGTTAGCCCGCTACCATCTTAGACTGCATCATCACTTACCACCAGGTGAGATCGCAGTCAAGGGCTAACTTGTAGTGGATAATAAAAAGATCAGTCAGTCACCTTTTTCTTTTATATATTTACTTGTTACTACATAATATTTAGATTCTTAGTTGATTGTTGGCGCTCTGCCTTGTATTCGTAGGTATGATATAGAGAATTACAAATAACAGAGTGAACAAATTAACCTGAGGCGTACTTACATCCATTGAGGGTTGTGCCACAAATGACAGTAACTAGTTAGTGGGATTTCCAAAAATCCCTTCCTTAGTGAGTGCCTTTGTCATGTTTGATTATTTTAAGTATTTCTTTATTTCTTGGGCGATTAGATTTTTAAACCCTAAACTAGACCGTCAGAATTTGAAATTTCCTCTTCAGGACAAACCTTTTTAAAAGTATAGAAGATCAAGCTCATGTCTCCTATGCAAAATATGTCTCAGTGAGACCGCCATTTCTATTTTCAGTGCTAATGTTATGTTTTTGAAAATTCCAGCATGGTGCGAATTCAAGACAGAATAAGTCAAGGTCTAGAAGTATTGCAGTACTTCACTATGAGACCATGGAACTTTGCAAGTCCAAACTTCGACAGTATCCAGTCAAAGCTGGATGAAGAAGAGCGGGTTATATTCAACACGGACCTGACGAGCGCTGATCGGGTGGACTATATGGAGAAATGCATTGAGGGAGGACGCATGTATTGCCTTAAAGAGGATTCCAGCAAAATACCCGTCAACCGAGCGTATCACAATTTGTAAGTTGTCTTTTTTCGATTCATTTGAGTTCGTGGGAAGGAGCATTCTATTCTCTAACAAAATTCCACAACCCCTTTACACAAGTTTAAGAAATCCATTAGAAGTATGCTCCTGAAAAAAGTTGTTGAAGATTATGCAAACGATAAAAGTGCACGGATCTGACTCGCGGCTCCAGCAATGCTAAGGTTGTATCTACACAATGATGGAGGTAGAGTTTCTTGCTGGTTCTTCTCGGTAGGAATTTCATTCCGAACCAGTGGTAGATTCACTTGACTATTCAAAAGCACTTGTCAAAGTCAACTTGATTAAAAAATATTTGAATTTGAATTTCAAGGCTCGATTCCGATACCAGCAGCAAGCTGCAGCAGGACGTACCTAGTGTTTAGAATTATAATTGTCTTTGGCGGCAGCGAATGGTGACAGTATCGTGCCGCCGCCCGCCGACCGCAAGTGACACTTCTGGTTCGGTCGGCGGCACAGTAGGTATTGGCTTGTGGCCAGTCGCTGCCGCTTGACGCTGGTCTCGGAGAAGAGCCGTTTTGCTTTCTGGACAGGCAAAGATCTATGAACATTTAGCCTAGAGCCAATTTAGTGAAAGTTGAGGGACGATTCTTTTTGAAGTGAAAACTTCTTTAGCCGCGTTGTGCACTTTTTGGTAGGGGGTAAAATTGTGGATTCGCATGACCGACATGCTCGCGAACAGCGAGATGCTCGCGTTGTTACGAAGACAAAAGGTCTAAAATGTAAATATACTACATTCGAAATATATTTTAACTCCTTAGTTTTAAGGTTTATTTTATTATGAATATCATTTGGATTGAAAGGTTATTCCTGCGTTTTCTCTGATGACGGAACGTCTTAAAAAATAATATTTTCCAATCTTAATGTAGTTTTATGTGTTAGTCCTAAGGTGAAGTCCTAAGGTTATTAACTGAAGTTGTTGCTAATATAATACCTTTTTCTACATTTCCCAGTCAGAATCTCAAATGTTTATGTGAAGTAAAATTGAATGGATTTAGTTTTTAATAACTGTAATAGACTGCCAATTTATTATTTATTTTATGATTTTTCCATCAGCCTGTTCGTTGTGGACTGCTTGGTCAAGATATTCTTCTGCCTGCTGATATTCTCCTTCTTGGCGTCGTGGTTTAGCCCAGTGAAGACCGCTTTCAGATATGGAGAGCCCGTCGTGAAATATCTACCAATATTGGGACGGACTGTATTTGACAACTGAAAAATTGCAAAATCCCGCATTGGTACAAGGTCAGGGGCCATACCACCAACGCTTAAAGCCTAGCCATATTGTTTCATTAATAATTGTTGACTTTCATGTTTCAGATTTATAATCCTTATTTTTGAAATGTCAAGGTATGTGATATCAGACTGTCATTTGGAGTGATTAGTTGGGTTCGCAGTATGGCCTCAGAATCCATAATAGCAGAGCATAATAATATAGTAAAGAACGTATATACTGATGTTACAGAGGGCCGAGTGGGAGTTTTTTTACTGTATTCGATCGCGATCACGGTTAACTATCTTTTATGGAATTGATCGAGCGCCAGCTGTCAAGGCGTTTGGACAATACCATACAAATCGTAGTAAACGTTGTCGCGCTCGAATGGCCAGATAATCTCCCACTAGGTACTCAAAGATAGAATTCTAACGTTCAATCCATACTCATATAGATGCGAAAGTGTCTGTCTGTCTGTCTGCTACGCTTACACAACCCATCTTTTCAACCGATTTTGATTAAATTCGGTATAGAGGTAAATTACATCCCGGGGAAGGACACATGCTACTTTTTATCCCGGAAAATTAAGGAGTTCCCCTGGGAATTAAAAAACATAATCCACGCGGATGAAGTCGCGTGCATCATCTAGTAATGAATATGTTTAATCCATTGAAGGTTTGTGGGAAAGTAGGACGAATATTGTAAATATATGATCGGAAAATTATCTTTAAAATGTTTAGAATGGTTTAATAGTCAAGTAAACTTTTAGGTGTAGGTAATAATTAAGTGTTAGTAGGCGAGCATTTTTATTTGGGTAGTTCCCACAGGTTTACCAACATACAAAATGTAGTTATTAGATATTATTAGTCAATATTTTTAATATGTTTACCAGATATAGATAGTTTTAGACAAGACACGGAGGACCTTTATTTTTGTATAATCTCTTGTATTCGTTTATTATCTAGGAATACAGGGTTAATTTACGAATACTATTAACCTAACCTTTTATGGGCACCCTTTTTTATTCACATTTTTCATAATACCTACTGAAAAATGTATCTTTAAATGTATTCACCAAAAACAATTTTTAATTATAGGTATAATGTTTTTGGTGGGCACTCTAGACACTATTCAACTCTGTGGTCTTAGTAGGCAGGTCTAGTCAATCGATGAATAATTATAATACTATATCTATGTTATAGAGCTGCCAATTTTTAAAGTTCCGTTTCATGAAAAGGAGACACTCATAAGAGGTTAAAAGTATTTTTTAATTGTATTAATTTACAAACATTTTAAAATTTTTATATTAAAAATATGTTAACATTTTGCCTTCGTCTTTTATTTTTCATATTGAAATATAAACAACCTACAGTTTTGCAATAAACCAATATAATAATAATATCAACTATTCAGCCTGCAGGAGTCAAATAAACCGATATTTTCTTAATGTAGGTATTTTATAGAAAGTGGTTTTTACCTTGGCCTAAGTTAGCCCTTGACTGAGGTTTCACCTGGAGGTACTTATGTGATGATGGGATCGGGCCAACCTCGTGGCGGGTTTAAATATAAAACAAACAAAATACATCATACGTATTAATATTATAAACGCGAAAGTGTGTTTGTTTGTCACACTTTCGCATTTAAAAATAAGTAGGTATGATAAAACACTTACGCTGATCATAATTTCTTGAGGCGCTTCTTAAATTACTAGATGAATCCCGTGACTTTGACCGCGTGGACTAAGTTTTTTCCATTCCAGCGGGAACTCTTTAATTTTCCGGGATAAAAAGTAGCCTATATCCTTCCCCGGGATATAATCTATCCCTGTACCCACTTTAATCAAAACCAATGAATAGGTGGGCCGTTAAAGCGTAGCAGACAGACAGACACACTTTCACATTTATAATATTAGTAATGAATGTATAACTGCCATGCCCCTAACAGGCTAGCCCGCTACCATCATAGACTGCATCATCACTTACCATCAGGTGTGATCGCAGTCAAGGGCTAGCTTGTAGTGGATAAAAAAAAACAAAAAAAAATAAAAAAAAAGGGTAAAGAACTTTACAAGAACGAAACAAGTATCACTCATAATAATATTATTTATTGTAATTCTACAAAACATACAATATACCATAATATAGTATCGCCTTTGAGGTCACAATACGAGCTTAAGAATTACACATAAACAGTAAATACCTTCGTGAAATGAGATTCCACTAACAAGAGAGCTTCGCAGGTGTAGGTATTATGAATATAATAAGTATATCATATACGCATATGAACTAAGAATAGGACTGATTTTCTACCATATTGTGACGTGTTATTGTCAATATATATTACTAGCGAATGCCCGCGACTTCGTCTGCATGGTTTGAGGTTTTTTGGTTCCCGTGGGAACTTTTTAATTTTCCGGGATAAAAAGTAGCCAATGTGATATTCCAGACTATAATCCATCTCTGTCAAATTTCAGCCAGATCCGTTCAGCCGTTGGGGCGTGATTGAGTAACAAACATCCATACATCCATCCAAGCTTTCGCATTTATAATATTATTAAGACTAGGTACCGATTACGGACGACGTTACAGTGTTTCTGATAATAAATAATTAATGTTTAAAAAATTCGCTTTTAAGCGGAAAAGGTTATTTTCCGTGCGAAAAAGTAGTAATTAATGACAGTTGCAGGTAAACATGTCCTTTTCTTAGCTCCAACGCTTTATTCATTCAACATATTCTACTGAGGCCTCACGTAGACTGATAGGTCAGTAAAAGACTAAAAGATAGAACATCTTTAGCAAGCCGTTCCGATTTTCCATCCGCTTATAATATTGGTGTCTTCAAATCAAGAGTGAATAGGCATCTTCTAGGCAAGCGCGCTCCACCTTAGCCTGCATCACTATTTCCAGCAAGTCTGATTGCAGCCAAGCGCTAGTCTATAAATTAAAAAAAAAAATAGCGTGCGAAATGGTATCAAATAAGAAACGAATCGAGACGAAGCAGTACTAATAATTCCCTCTCACTCTCACAGTACTCGGGAATAGGGTTGTAACGGAACCTCGCCTTAGCCTACGTAAGTCCGGAACTTTCGCAAGAAATCGTACCTCCGCTTCCGCATCCGCCTCCGCAATTTTGTTGCGGAGTTGTAACGGAGGTTTATTTACGTTCTTACAATGAGAGGTACATTAATACAGGTATCTTCAAAAAAAAATCAAATGTGGGATTCGTCGCATTCTAATGCACAGAAAATGGACGATGTGATCGGAGAAATCCGCCTCCGCTTCCGCTAAGAACGCCTCCGTTAAAATCCTACTCAGGAATACTGTGTGAAATCGCATAAATTCGCGCGCAACAATGTTTATAAATACCATACATACGACCGTACAATAAATGTCTTGTATTGATGTCTTTCAGGCATAAGCTATGAGATAAACATTCTAAGAAGAAAGAACGGATTCGGATGAACGAAATACTAAAATCAGCAGTCTACGTTTGACCTTACAATAATATAATTATAAAATACCTGACAAATACAAACACTTGACTTAATTTCTATAATACTACTAAAAATACATTTGATATAACTTAGGTACTATAATATTTTCATATACTATATATTTAAACAATAATGTTTTACGGGCCGCAAATGGTCGTTTAATGAAAAGCAATATCCCGCCACTAATGACAATTTTTTTTTAAATTATTCCCCCGAACTACTCATCGTGGATTTAGGTTACTTGAAATATCGTGGGAAATCTTTGACTTTACGGGTTAAAAAATATTGGTGACATGACTGAACATTTATTAATATAACCAGTGGCGTGCAGTTCATAGAGGCATAAAAGCACTGCTTACCCTAATGGATATAGGTAAATGCTCATTTTCCATTATAACACTCAGTGAATAGGTATTTTGACTGACTAATACTTACCCTAGCTTCAAGCCCTGTGAACTGAATATAACATCGTACATAACAAAGATACCTAGGTTTATTCTATACTAAAACCTACCTGAAAGTACGTAGATTATACGATAGTAAAGAAAATCATTAAAATCGGTCCACTGGTTTCCCAGAAAATCGTTAACCAACACACATTCATATGGGTCAAATACAGAACCTCCTTTTGGAAGTCGGTTAAAAATAGACTATGTCACTCTCTAGAACTTTAACTACATCCATGCAAAAACACATCAATCCGTTGCTAGGTTGCGGCGTGATTGATGGACAAACAAACAAACATACTTTCGGATTTATAATATAGATAGTGATTATTATATTCTACTTAGTGGCAGGGGATTGTTTTAAACGCCCACTTTTAGCAATTTTGACACTTTCTACAATAAATGCATGTAAACAGTTCTAACATATACAAGGAATGCTAATCAAATTTTAGTGCGACTTTAATAACGTGATAGCTCTAAGCATTTGTGCAACAAAGAGAAATACTGACAGTTAGGGCGCGAGCACACATCTCGAATCTTACGTACGTTTTATATTAAATCTAATTTTACTGCGGTTTTGTATCGCAACATTTAGAAGAATAGACAGGAATGATAAAGATGCTAAAATTGTGGAGAAATCAAAACGTACGTGTTTCAATGCGACGGTGTATGCGCAGGCCTTTACATTTTACAATAATTGAATTATAATATACAACACACAATACTAAATATAAGTATTATAAAATTGACTATGCAGTCCATAGTAGGGACGTCTTAAAAGGAAACATGGAGGTCAAATTTTAGAAGTAGGGTACATTAACATTTAAAAAATATTCAGTAAAATTTTAATACAAGTTATACTTTTTTAAGTATTTTAATTTAAAAAAATGTAAAATAAGTAATTGTTTAATTTTAAATATAACAAACATTATACAATTTATAATATTAAATACTCTGCAACGAGATTAAATAAAATTAATTATAGTATTATGGAATTTTTCACTTAGTATAATATTTGTTGCAGCAACAACCGAACCTCCTAAATCAATTTTAAAATCAAAGATTAAATTAAAATATTTTACTTTAAGTAGCAGTTGTTTATTTTTGTCATATTTTGACCAATGCAAGTCACAAGTTCAATAAAATGATGAAATTCAATTTAAATTATTAATTTATTATTAATTTATAATTATATCATAATAAACGCACATTATGTTGCATATAATATTAAATATTTTGATGCCTTAGAATAAATAAAATAAATATTATTAATTTAATTAGAGACTAATGTTATTTGGCGGTTTTAAATAATTAAAAAATAAGTAAATTGTGATTTAAAAAAGCATAATAATATGCATTATACGTATTCGCCGGATTCAGTTTAACTGGATTCGTAAACCGTATTGGCCTATTTACATTAGGTCAGTGACCGAATGCGTCAGCCGCATTAGTTTTTCGGGCAACACAGTTTACATAAGTCGGTGACCGAAAACGGCTGTGGTCGAAAAAGGCCTAATTTAAACGCGCCAAACCGACCTAATGCAAATATTTACTGGCGGGTCGCGGGACATACTCAAGACCGAGATGCACGAAGTTTTACATTAAGTTTTACTTTTGCGAAACGGGCCTCTTTAAATATTTAACGTTTTTTAAAAATCCCATTGGAACAGTTTGGTAGTACGGAATAAAAATATGACTATATAACAACATGCAACAGGTACTAGGATATTATGAATTTTGTACATTTCAGTTGTACATAATGTTAGAATTAAAACAAGAAGATTTTTACAGTTACCATAAACAAGACCAAAGCGCCAAAACACTAAGCGATATGTCTAATTTGTGTGGCAAGTTCTGGTGTACACAATCTAAACGAAAATAACAGGACCAATTTTATTGCTAACCCTTTCATAATACTGCTTGGGGAATAGGATAGCACTAGATATAGTTCTGTAAAATTTCGTTTAGAAATCGTGTATTACATTATAACGTAGGTGAACTTAAAATAAGTTTTCACCAACTACAGCTGAATTTTAGGGAGCACCTAAGCACATTAGGGGACAGTAATCGAATGTGAAAAGTGAAAACTGCCACCTATTGATTCTTAGGTTTTTTTTTTTAATCCACTACAAGCTAGCCCTTGACTGCGATCACACCTGATGGTAAGTGATGATGCAGTCTAAGACGGTAGCGGGCTAACCTGTTAGGGGCATGGCAGTTATATTAAACCCACACCCCTTCGGTTTCTACACGGCATCGTACCGGAACGCTAAATCGCTTGGCGGCACGTCTTTGCCGGTAGGGTGGTAACTAGCCACGGCCGAAGCCTCCCACCAGGCCAGACCAGAGAAAATTCAAAAATTATAAATTCCTAAATTGACCCTGCCGGGGATCGAACCCGGGACCTCCGCACGTTAAGGCAACAGCGCTACACACTGCGCCACGGAGGTCGTCAAAGGTCGTTAGGTGTTCCCTATTTAGACATTATTGGTGAAAATTGGCATAAATATTTGCTATATATCATTACATAACTAGATTTAGTCTTGTAAATAAGGTTTAGTAAGAGAGATCGTGTACAACAGAATTTGTCACTTTTTTAGTATTAAAGTAAAAATGGAGATTCTAAATCTAAGGGAATGCATCTCTTTCACTATTGGTTTAATTAATAAGTAAGACTGCCTTGCGAAATAGGAAAGCTCAGTTAAGTCGAATTTTTAATAAAACCGACAAAATATGTACACAATTTACTAAACTACAATGACACCTTTAAATGTATTATGAAATATACTACTTATATGTATTTCGTAATACTCGATGCGGTAAGGGATAGCTAATATTTAGAGCTGCCATTTTAGTTTAGTTTAGAGTGTGTACAGCATAATAAGCCGCAATAGTTAATGTCAAAATTAAAAAATAATGATGTATATTCCAACAAACTTATCTGACCCGGTGGCCAAAATTGGAACTAATTTTTATGCCTGTTTAGTTTTTGCTTTTATTTTATTGAAGTGAAAACTTCTTTAGACGCGTTGAGCACTTTTTGGTAGGGGGTAAAAATGTGGAACGGTGTCGGTCACGGTTGTTAAGACAAAGGGTCATAAGCAAAATATATACATTCGTAATTAAACTTTAATTGCTTAGTTTTAAGGTATAAGTGATGTGGAACCGTGATCGACACCTCGCGGTGTTACGAAGACAAAAGTTCTTACACATAAAATATAATACATTCGTAATTAAACTTTAATGGCTTAGTTTTAAGGTATAAGTGATGTGGAACCGTGACCGACACCTCGCGGTGTTACGAAGACAAAAGTTCTTAAACATAAAATATAATAATTCGTAATTAAACTTTAATGCCTCAGTTTTAAGGTTTATATAGGTATTTGAAATATTTTTATTATTACTATAAAATATTTGTAATTAGAAAAAAATTCTCTTCTATCGACAGTCCCTATGACTGCCAATTTTTTTTTCATAGATACTATAGCGACGCTGTCACTGGCTCAGACAAGTTTGTCGGACTATGAGTCAAAGTAATAGAGATGTGATGTGGTTCATTTGTATAGTCCCACAAATCATCCCCCATATCTGACCCAGGGACAGCGTCACTAGTAGATATGAAAAATAAAATTTAAAAAACTTCGTCAAATGATCTTCTCCGTTTGGCCCGTGAGGGCCAAGCGGGGGTACGGGCGTCGAGGCTGAGCCTCCTTACCCGGGCGGGGCGCGGGGCAACTCTGTGCCCCGCTGGGTGTCTTGAGCCGAGTGAAAACGGCTAGGGCCTGCCTTGTAGGCTACGGGCCCCTTTAAAAAACTTAACAGGCATTAAAATTAGTTCTAATTTTGCCCACCGGGTCAGATAAGTTCAACGGGCCATATCAATGAACCAGGGCACAACTTCTAGAAGTTGAAAGGTAAAAACAGAGCAGTGTGCCCCGAGGAAACGTCAATTTACTTTAATTAAAAATACGACTTCAGGCTAGATCGAACAAAAACGGATTTTCGTCGTTCTATTTTTTTTTCTGAAACAAAGTTTATACTTTCGTGATGCGATGCAAAGCAAGCAGACGCTGTGCGTATCGGTTTCACCCTTCACCAACTTACGGTGTGTGTTGTGCATAACCTTTCATAAAAATAAAAAATAAAAAACCTAAAACTAATAATGTGGCTACTACGCGTTCAAACTAACAATAGGACAGTCTTTCCGTCATATTAAAACGTCGTTTACAGAAATACAATGTGATTCGCCATAAACTGCATATAATATAAAGGTCAGATAGGCTGTTCAATACGTCAGTTTACATGGGTAAGTTACAAGGTCATTGAAAATGAGTTTATAGCAACACTGAAAGAATCATCAATGAATTAATTTCTATTGTGAATATTCACATTGTATATTTTGATTCAATATAATATTACCACCACCACTACCACTACAGCCCATTAACGTCCCACTGCTGGGCACAGGCCTCCACTTTCATAGAAGAGTGGGAATTAGAGCTTAGACCCACCACGCTGCTCCAATGCGGGCTTTAACGGCTATTATAATGTTAGTGATAATAACCGGGACCGACGGCTTAACGTGCTCTCCGAGGCACGGGGGTGAAACACCGCCAGCTTCCTAACTCCGGGCTAGTATTGAGAATTTCTAGTCAGAAAAACCTAATACTTAACAATGGCCCGACCCAGGACTCATACCCGGGACCTCGTCGGCCGCAGTCGAACATGCATACCACTAGACCAACGAGGCAGTTATATAATATAATATTACATTATATCTTCGAACTGTTACGAGGGCCGGGTCGACAGTCTTTTTATTTGAAAAAAAACCACTGAAACTTTCCACTGAATTTAATAAAATTCTAAAAATGGAAATACAAAAGACACGGTTCTTACTAACTACGCGCTCCAGCAACAGGAGGCTGGGTTTTCGAAACGGAGTTCTGATTGATGGCTGACTGACTGGCCGCATCGTGAACCGCCAGTTTTAAAGCGCAATAGTGCTGATGCAGCGAGTCAGTGGACATAGAATAATAATTTATAACATCTCCCCCCTTTTAGACGAAGCTTTAATTTAAAATAAAGCGTAGTAAAAAAGAACTAGGCTAAAAGGAGAGATTTAGTAAAATGTAAATATTTTGATACAATTTCAGGATACATATTGACATAGGTACAGGTTATTTAACAATAAATTAAAATATTTGCCAACATTAATAAATTCTTAATTTAATTATTGGACAGAGTTCTTTTCAATGCGCTAATATTTGAAGACAATTGTTTCCTTTCTGCTTATAACATTTGAAAATTGTATATCTAAAAATAGGAAAATAAATGATATAATTATGTAAGTAAATGTAGAATGATAAGTGCCATATTTTATAAAATAAGATTTCTCTGATTGCAGCAGTCATCATTAGTTATGTTTATGTTAATGTTAAAATTGTCGTAATCAATTGTTAAATTTGAAATAGAAAAAGGTATAAATTGAATAGTATAGTACAGATATGGAATAACATTTAACTTAATTATTAATTATAATTATTACAGACAACTTATTCGTCGTTGATTGTACATATTATATCCACTAGTTTTTTGTTAGCTTATGCCGTATCATACCAATAAGAACATCAGGATTTTAAATAGAATAACAATAGAACTATGGAATATCAATCTTTGAAAACAATATCGAAAAATTAGAGATAGGTAGCTAATAAAGAGCTTTCAATTAAATTACAGTGGCTAAGTGATAAAAATCTAGTTATTGCTTATTTAAAGTTTAAAATATAAATTATAACTCATTATTAGTAGCATGAGACAATATTTAACTTATTAATATGAGAATTTGATTTTACCTCATTTTGATTTATGCTAGAAATAGTACAATTAAAATACTTGAATATTATCTTTCATTAATATGAGTTAATATCTCAAATTCAGAAATCTGACAAAAAATGATTGCAGCATAATAGTTATTACTATCGAGCATGTTCAGGATATAAAGTGCCAAGGAAACATAAGGGTTTCGCCACCAAACTCTTAAGATAAAGTGGGTCTAAAATCTAGGATAAAAATCTGAAAAAAAATGATAAGATTAAGGTACAGCGAGTTTAATTAAGTTAGTATGATATTTAACGTGTTTTCTATTAATTAATAAAGTGACATTATGTTTTCCATTTATTTTAATGATTTTGTATGGGCCTTTCCATATGGGAGATAAGGCCTTGCGAAGTCGGTGATGGTGTTTTAAATATACCATATCACCAATTTTGTATTCTATGTTAGGGTTAGAACTTGAGTCATAGATTTGTTTTGAGGATTCTTTACTTGACCTAATGTATTCTAAAGCTTTTTCACGGCTTATTTTCATTCTGTATTGGAGAGCACGGACATACTCGTGGTATGTAACGTTATTATATGTGTCGTATAAGGAATTAGGAAGGGTTGGTTTATATCCAAATAGCAGTTCAAAGGGAGTAAATTTAGTAGTTGTATGTGGAGTCGTATTATATGCAAGAACGGCTGTTGGTAGATAGCAATGCCAATCATTTTGATTCTCGTTGACAAAGGATTTTAGATATTCTTTAAGAGTAGCATGGCTGCGTTCTAGTGCACCATTAGTTTGGGGATGGTAAGGGCTGGAAAGTAAAGGTTTTATTTTAAATATATTGGTAATCTGTTTAAATAGTTCTGAGGTAAAAGTCATAGCTTGGTCAGTGAGGATCATGTTAGGAGTTGCAAATAAGGACATAAAGTGAACCAGATTACGGGCTACTTCATCACTTGTTGAGGAAACCATAGGATAGACACATGTGAATTTAGTAAGATCATCTTGCAAAGTCAAAATGAACCTAAACTTTTGGGCACCTGATTCAGGTAAGACACCAACGATATCCAGGGCTAAACGTTCAAAAGGCTTTGTGCTCGTGGAAGTTATGATCATAGGAGCTTTATTACTAGCACGTAGAGGTTTGTTAACCTGGCATAATTTGCAAGACTTTACATAGCGTTCTATATCAGTTCTCATTCCTTTCCAATAGTAAGAGGCTTTTATTCGATTATACATCCTATTTACACCAGGATGTCCCGCTATAGGGGTGTCGTGATTTTCTTTGAGAATCTTGGGAACTTCAGTAGGGGTTGGAAATATTATTTGATTTTTATAAATATGTATTTTGATGTTAGTGTTATGAAATATGTAAGAAATAATATTATAAATTTTAGTATAAGATAATTTAGTAAAAGGTTCAGAGAAGTCGGAGATAGCTAGTTCATCAATGTTAGGGTGATGTAATATAAGTTCGTCACGAAATATCATCAAAGTGTCGTAAATAGAGCGAAAAGTTGTCTCATCGTAATGATGAACTTTAGTAAAAAGAAAATAATATGTTTTATTATTATTTGTAATTGACTGTACCGTGCATTGTTTACGTTCGGTTTCAAACAATGAAGCGGTGTCAGATATCTTTGATAATAATTCCTCACAATGCGGCATAGAGTTGTCGAAATCTAGAGAAACAGGGCATGCAATAATATTGCATTTCGAAAGAGGTAAAGCTTGTGAGTGTTCTTCAATTTTTGTGTTCGAATCTGGTAAAGAATTTGTAAATTGTTTTTTAAAATATGCCTCGTAGGTAAGCTTATTAAGAGTATCTGTATTTATAGCATGAATTGGGATACGAGACAGAGCGTCTGCATTTGAATTTAATTTTCCAGGTTTATAAACAATCTCGTAATCGTATTCCTCAAGTTTGAGGCGCCAACGGACAAGTTTGGAACCAGGATCTTTGACATTGAAGAGCCATACTAAGGGCCGATGATCTGTTACGATCTTGAATTTAGTGCCGTAGAGATAGGGTCGGAACGTTTTAACGGCGAATAAGATAGAAATTAACTCCTTTTCTGTAGTCGAGTAATTACCTTCTTGTTTATTTAAGGTTCTAGAAGCATAAGCTATCGGTTTGTCCTTGCCGATAGAGCCTTGAGATAGTACAGCGCCAACGGCGTAATTGCTGGCGTCTGTAGTAACGATAAATGGTTGAGAAAAGTCGGGATATTGAAGAAGAGGGGCTGAGGTTAGTTTTTCCTTCAAGAGGTTAAAAGCTTGTTCTTGTTCCATAGACCAATGAAAAGAGACATCTTTCTTGAGTAAAGATGTAAGAGGCTTTGTGATTTTTGAAAAATTATCAATAAATCGGCGATAATAACCAACGAGACCAAGGAATGATTTTATTTCTTTAGGGTTTTTAGGAGTTGGAAAATTGCAGACAACTTTAACTTTGTCTGGGTTAGGAGAGACACCGTTTTCGGTGATTATGTGTCCTAGATAAGTGACTTCTCTTCTAAGAAATTCGCACTTATCGGGCTGAAGTTTGAGATTGAATTCTCTGAAACGGTCAAATACCATTTTTAGTTTTTCACAATGAGATTTGAGATCTGCACTATAGATGATGCAGTCATCTAAGTAGACGTAGCAATGTAGACCTTGAAGACCTGATAAGACTGTATTCATAAGACGTTGAAAAGTACTGGGAGCGTTCTTAAGTCCAAACGGCATCCTAGTAAATTCGTAGTGGCCTGTAGAACCGTTTGTGTTGACTACAGTGAAACCAGTTTTAGGTGCATCTGAAGGATTCAGCGGAATTTGATGGAATCCGGAAACTAAGTCTAGTGTGCTAAAATATTTGGAATGACCTAGTTGATCTAGGATATCTGTAATCAAGGGAATAGGATAGACCTCGGATACAGTGACGTCATTGAGGCGGCGATAATCAATAACAATTCGCCATTTCTTTTTCCCAGATACGTCCATTTTTTTGGGAACCACCCAAACAGGGGCATTCCAAGGAGAGATAGAGGGTTTTATGATTTTCTGTTTTAGCATCTTCTGGATTTGGGAATCAACTTCACTTTTATGACATTCGGGAAAACGATAAGGTTTTACATTGATAGGAGGGTTATTACCAGTATCAATGGAGTGTTGAATAGCGTTTGTATGAGTTAATGTATCTCCCTCGAGATAAAATATATCAGAGTACTCAGAACAACATTCTAAGAGAGATTTTCTTTCCTCATCGTTAAGATGTGAGTGTCGTATAAGATTTAAAACACGATCGAGTCGATTTGATGAAGAATTAGAAACATGGTTGATAATTTCAGAGGATTGAGACACTTGGCGTAATTCGGAAAAATCTATGGGAGTTAAATGGACCTTGAAGTCTTGAATTTCTACTTGAGATTCAGTGGTATTTAAGACTGAGACATTGACTTTATAATTAGGTTTTAAACTTACTATACAGTTTGCTATATATACACCTTCAGATATAGAGTGATCGAGTATGAGTGCGTCTTTTAAGTGACGTAACTCGGACTTGTAATTTGAGACAGTGCATTCAACAATGGCTTCGGAGCGAGCCGGTATTATATATTTAGGGCTAGAATAGTGAATTGGTAAAATGTGATTTGAAATAGTAAGAGATTTAGTATTATAATCGATATTAGTATGAAAAAATTGTAGAAAATCGGTACCTAAGATACCATCCGATTGCAGATTCAGAGCGTCAGTTATGACATGGAATTTAAAAGATATGATGCAGTTGTTTATATTAATTTTAAGCACAACTGAACCCAATGTTTCGCTATATGAGTCTTTATCGTTTATGCCTTTGAGTTTTATAATTTCTTGAGATAGTTTGGGCTCTGCTGTTAAGCACGAGCGCTTGATAATGCTGACACTTGCGCCTGTGTCAACTAAGAAACAGAGAGGTTTTTTATTACATTCTACATGTAAATATGCATGAGGTAGAGACACAAACTTTTTTAGGGTGCTTATTTCAAAGATCGAGACGTCTTTGAGAGGCGACGAGCTTTTGCTTGCGCTGTCTTGGGAGTTATCAATATCAGGCATTGTAAGATTCAGTTGATCCTTTATAGGAAACTGAGATTTAAAAGATTTAGTAGGATAAGAGCTAGTATAAGAATTAGAATTAGATATAGCAATATTCGAGCAATCTTCTTTGAGATGCTTTGTGTTTGATTTTGTAGGAGTCAGTGAAGATTTAGCATAAGATTCAGCGATATTTTGGCAGTCATGTAGCGATTGCCGAGTTGGAAAATATTTAGAAGACGATTCAGTGGTACTCGGGCAGTCATGTAGCGATTGCCGAGATATAAAAGATTTGGGAGGATTAGCATAATAAGATTTAGTAGAATTGGTAATAAAAGATTTAGTAGTTCGAGTGCCATTTTGGATTGCTGATTTCGGCAGGCACGCATCCGAAATCAGTTTGAGTTTTTTGATTCAGGGACGTTACTGTTCGTCACTTCATTTAAAGATTCATACATATTAACATTAGCATTATTACTATGAGGAGGACCCGGTGAAGGGTGTGAATTTATTCGACGCTGATTATTATTATATTGGCGCTTACGGCATTCATTAATTGTGTGATATTTGTGTTTACAATAAGTACAGAACTTGACGAAATTTGAGTCCTTTGATGGACTTTGATTTATTCGTGCAGGATATTGAGAGTTAGCAGAAGGAATGTGGAAAGATGATCTCTGAGTCAAATCGCGCTTTTTATTGTAACACTCGGAAGAAGTGTGATTGTTTTTATTACATAAAGAACAAAATTTAGTAGGGTGTTTTGGTTGTGTAAATCTGACAAGTTTAAAAATCTTTTCCTCTTCAACGGCTAATGAAATTGCTTCGTTAAGGGTAGAAGGATTTCTGCAGCGGACAATATTAGAAATATTAGGGTTAAGACCTAACTGGAATGTGCTTAAAGCGAGTTCTTCCATAGCGGAGATTTTGCCTAGAAGAAGGTTGCGATCTGTACATGAATTTTGAATGTCAGCTTGAATTCGAGTTAGGCATGCTTCTAGTCTGACGGAGTACTGTGTCACACTTTCAGATTGACCTTGTTTGCAATTTTGGAGATCTAGCAGTAAATGAGACGAGTGCTTTTTCTCGCCGAAAGTACTTTTGAGGTATAATTTTAATTCATTCCAATTATTGAAAATTTTGAGGCTGCAAGCTAATTGCGCTTTGCCCTCAAGTTGGGAGATTATAAATTTGCATAAAATATTTTGTTGATCGGGAGCAGCTAAACTAAGTGCATTATCACAATTTGTAAGGAAAGCGGCAAGGGTCTCGCGATTTCCGTCATATGATCTTATGAATTTGGTGAGAACAGATAGAGGCACTTTAGGTTCGGAACTTTCTCCTCGCTCTGATTTGGTACTCATTTTTTATTTATTTACTGAAACTGAGATATTATAAATATGGGATAAGAATTAAAGTAAAAACAATGTACTAAATTACTCACAGGACCAACAGGATAGCGACCAACATCTTAAAATTATCACACTTTTTTTTTCACTTCACTAATTTAGATATTATTTCACTGCACTTGATTATTGTTAGGTAAAGTTAAATTAGGTCGATGCGCTGACACGTGTAGTCAATGAACGGGTCGGAATTTGCAACGTAGATATTTCGCGCGGCAGCAATTTCGACGTAAACTGGCACGATTTATGGAGTTTTATAATTTTGAAGTAATTGAAGATATTGTAAGATATTGAAATTATGCGGTGAGTCCAGCCAAGCCAAGGTGTTGTAGATGTAGATTTCGCGTATGATGCGGGCTCAGTCCAGCGGAGCTGAGGCTTACCGTCGATCTTGAAGACCGGTGCTTGCTGTGGTTGTGGTGCGGGCTCAACCCTATGGGGTGAGGCTTACCGTCGACCACGACTGCGATGCCCTCAGGATTCTTTGGATGCTAAGGGTTCTCTTGCATGAACCTTCTCAGCATCCCACTTCTGACACCAGTTGTTACGAGGGCCGGGTCGACAGTCTTTTTATTTGAAAAAAAACCACTGAAACTTTCCACTGAATTTAATAAAATTCTAAAAATGGAAATACAAAAGACACGGTTCTTACTAACTACGCGCTCCAGCAACAGGAGGCTGGGTTTTCGAAACGGAGTTCTGATTGATGGCTGACTGACTAGCCGCATCGTGAACCGCCAGTTTTAAAGCGCAATAGTGCTGATGCAGCGAGTCAGTGGACATAGAATAATAATTTATAACAGAACGAAGCGACTCATATAATTATGATAGAACTTCACTTTGTAAGTTTGTTTAATTCCTAAAAAGTATTTTTTCTTATAAACACCAATTTTGAAGTAAATGTTAATAGAAAGAGGCCATTGTCAATCCTATTCTTAGGTTGAACGTGTTATAGTTCTATTCCCCCTCGATCTCTAAATTAAACCCAATCCAGTGCTATAATGTTACCTGTATGCCATAAAAGAGATAGCAACACATTTAGACATAAATTTTGGTTTACTTCAGAGATCGTGTGGAGCAGAATTAGCTACAATATAATAAATAATAAAAGCGTTAAATAATTGTGCGTTAAACTTAACAACAAAAATAAAATTAAGTTAAAACATAAAATTCGCATTCTGATCAATATAAAGTCGCAAAGAAAATTGGACTTTAATTTGTGCTATTTATGAGATAGATGCGTTTCATTGTATTCAGACAATATCACAACCATTGTCAATTTCAATAAATTTGTCTTTATCTATTTATATATTTTTCCCTTAAAAAAGGTAAAAATTCACGAAAAAATAATAGAATATCTTTACATAATATAAGTGAAAAAAAACTTTTCTTGATTGAACTGTTTTGACGGTTAGACTTGCAGGATTTCCATTTTTGAAAATCATATCACGTCAAATTATTACTTAAAACTAGTGAGCAAAAGTCGTTTTTGCTCACTCAGTGAGAAAAAGTATTTTGAAATCTGTTTTGGCGGCCATAACATGAACGTTAGTTCCGAAAAAAGATCTGAGTTACAATCAGTAAGAAGTTATACTACACAAATGTCAAATAAATAAATAACAACACACAAATGAACATTAATGGATACCTTGGAACACAAAGAGATATAAGTGACATTTTATAAGTTTCGAGATATTAGATGTAAATGAGTTTCTGTCATACAAATCATACACAAGTACACAATAGAAGTTTTCACAAGGTTACAATGCAGTTAGAATGATGGAATGCTCTACAACACCCTAAATAATGGTCCCAAAAAACCGGAAATGCATAAACTCGATTTTAACCAAAATGCCACTGGATTTCAAGGTATCCATTTTATATATCCTCCGTATCGCATCACGACGACTCTAAGTACAGTTGGCGTCAGGTAAACCAAAAAGTTATTTTTGTTTGGTTTAGAAATGGTGTACAAAAGAATTACCCACATTTTGTGTTAAAGCTTTACTAAAGCCCGGTTTCCACCGTAAAAGGGTAGAGCTGATTGGGCGGAACGGATTAAAAGACAAAATAGGTTTAAACTTTCACTAAGAATGAGTTTTGATAGTTGCCTTATAGATTTATTTTGACTCTTTTTGAACACCTTTGCTCGCTCAGTCCTTTCCGATTGCTCTTTTTTGGTGAAAGTGCTTGTATGCAGTTTTCATTGGCAAGTTAAACGAAATCCGTATGGAGCTCGCTTCGGTTGCGGTGGAAACCGGACTTTTAAAAAGTTTCAAGGTCAGCTTTCGTGGTGGCGCCAAGTGTATGACAGGGTTTGTCACTGATTGTTATAGTGTCATAGTGTCATATCGGATGTTCAGTTTAGGCTTTCCTCACCAGTAGACAACACGCGGTAAGCCCAGTGGAGACGCGAGCTAGAGCCGTGAAGCAAATGGATCGACGGGCGAAGTCTATCTTCTCGCAGAAAACCTGTAAAATGAAATTCGTAATCAATACTAATACTAGTTGATGCACGCGACTTCATCCGCGTGGAATAATTTTTTTAATTTTCGACAATTTTCCAATGTTTTTAATAATTATTGTGCTATTCGGGACGGAGACAAATACAACAAATCAAAAACCATGAAAATCGGTCCAGCCGATCTAGAGTTATAGGTGTTCGAACAAACCCGACTTTGTTGTTTTATACATATATTAAGAAGATTATAAATGCGAAAGTTTGGATGGATGGATGTTTGTTACTCAATCACGCCAGAACTGCTGAACGGATCTGGATCAAATTTGGCAAAGAGAGAATGGTATAACACATAGGCTACTTTTTATCCCGGAAAATTAAAGATTTTCCGCGGGAACAAAAAAACCTCAATCAACGCTGACGAAGTCAGTGAAATACCGGGTGAGTCAGTAAAACTATTATAGTCACTAAAATAAATTTGGAACGACGTCCGGGCATACCAGGTGTTGGTATCCATCCGGATTTTTCTTCTCCAAAGAAAAAGAAAGGAAAATCTTTAGTAGGTACTAATATTGTAAATATAAAAGTGTGTCTGACTTTGGCTACTCAGTACTCAGAGGAGGCCTGAGTGTGGGACGTTAATGGGCTGTAGTGGTGGTACTACAATATAGCGCTTGACTGCGACTTGACCTGATGGTAAGTAATGATGCAGTCTAAGATGGTAGCGGGCTAACATGTCAGGGGCATGGCATGGTGTTAAGTGAATTATGAACCTGCATATATAGATTCGTGTTTACCTTACTTTGTTGCCACGAGACGTTTCTTTAGTTCCTGCGGAGACGATTTAATGCTGGATGTAGTAGGTTTTTCAAATAATTTTTATTTTCTTTGTGTTCAAGAGGTCAAACCTCTGTGGTTTTTTTCAACGTGTATTAACTATGTGTTTATTGTAAACTTGTAAAATAATAAAAATAAAAAATAAAAAAGTGGACCTCCTCACCTTGAAAGACTGCGGGATCTCCTCGATAGCGCGGTGTATGAGGGTTCCGTTGACGTAGAGACAATTAGCAGCACCATTCTCAGGTACAGTCAGCGTGCGATAGGTGAAGCTGGCGCCGCTCTCGATCCTCTTCAGCATTTCCTTAGCCTCCTTACTGGCTGACACACACAGCACATCCGGCCCCGCCACGCTGATGTAACGCTTCAAATGCCTCACCCCCTTAGCGACCTGGAACAAAATGACACTAAGATTAGATTAATTTTATAATTTTAATACAGTGTTCCACCCACGAGGAAAGTTTCTAAACATACTTAACTTAATTAATTAATAAACAGTCGCGTTAGAAGACTGGATTAAAAGATGCATATCTCAAATTTCGGCACTGGCAGGTAAGTGAACCGTGGCTGAGTGGTCAAGGCGCTCAGGGCGCGATTCCCAGAGAGACGCAGGTTCAAATCCTGCCGGTTCCGCGAATTTTTGATATGTATTTCAGTAAGTTAAGATTAGATTAGATTCTCAGCAGAATCTCCTTTCCGAACCGGTGCGTGGCAGAGTCAAAGCATGACGTAACATAAGAGACACCTGTATGTCCTACATGTTTTAAATAAATTGAGTTTATTGATTTGAAAGAACAAGAATCTCTTTACAATCGTGTGTCGAGTCAACATCTAAGGATGCTCCGGTGTCGGAGGACTCTCTCTCTCTCTCTGCTCATTCATTCCTCATTGCTGAGCGTCGTGACCCCATTCCATTAATTACATAATCGTAGGGGTTTTCTCGGGATAGTAATGCGGTGGGTTCCTAGGTCCTTAAGAGTACTATTTCAACTCTTAGGTTGCTAACGATTATTATCAGATGTTAGTGATAATAACCGGGACTGGCGGCTTAACGTGCTCTCCGAGGCACGGAGGAAAATAAAAGACCAAATTCGGTCACCCATCTAGTTACCTACTTGGGTCAACGTTGCTTAACAAACGCAATCGACTAATATCCGTTGTCGCAACTAGTTCACTCACCCTCAACCTACGTCGAGAGTAATTTAGAAGATTGGGTGGTGTGGTGTTGTAGCGATGTGTATTGCTGGCTTATTGGGCGGTGAATATCGCAAGTTACACGTTGTACCACATAGATTTGTCTGCTTTGGTGGATATAATAGCGAATTAAGCTTCTTGTTCCTTGATTATCATGGACTTCTGCAAATTAACGCCTGCTTCTATCCAAGTCGCTGTTCGCGAGCATGTCGGTCATGCGAATCTACATTTTTACCCCCTTCCAAAAAGTGCTCAACGCGGCTAAAGAAGTATTCACTTCAATAAGCATGTGTAGGTCCTGTACTCTTTTATGATACAATAGAATAAAATATAGTAAAACCCTTTATAACAAGTTAAGATTTTCCTTTACACAATATCTTATGAAAAGACTTTTTATAAGTACCCGGGCACACTTCTAATCTTTGAAATTATTTGTGTTGTTAGCAATTGAAAATAGGCCCTTAAAAACCATAAGTGAATATTATACAGTCAAAACTGGAAAACTATGCCGATTATAATAAGGCGTGGATTTGACTTTATTGAATGCATCATTTCAACCCATTTGCCAAAGACAAACTAGTACACAATCAGCAGGTACAGGCATTATCAATACCTTAATAGGCGTGCAAGGAAACTCAGGGAATGCCTCCGCAACAGCGCTGGCGCCGGCTTCGTTGGTCGTCTCAGAAATGCCCACGAAGAATTCCCGGCCTGGAAACATGTTAAATAACATCATACTAATATTATAAATGCGAGTGTGTTTGTTTGTTAGTTGGTCCTTCAATCACGCCGCAACGGAGCAACGGATCGACGTGATTTTGGACATGGGTATAGTTGAGGACCTAGAGAGTGATATAGGCTACTTTTATCCCGGAAAATTAAGGAGTTCCTGTGGGAATCAAAAAAACTTATTCCACACGGACGAAGTCACAGGCATCAGCTAGTATAACAATACATTTTAAATACTCATTTTGTTTTTTTATTCATATGGGACATCCTACAAGTGCCTCTTACAATATTTGTCTTGTTTTGACTCTACCTCGGTTTCAGAAACCAGATTGTACTGAGAAGAACCAGCAATAAACTCAGCAGTTGTTCTTTTCAATAAGCAAAATGTTAAGTATACAAGGACAGATAGTGTAATTTTTTATACCATGTGTATTATGCCTGCTTTCAATCACTGAATTTAACGTACCACACAACATTAACCCAATTAGCAACTTGAAAACAGTCACCTTTGGGTGTTTTTAAATGGTGAACGCGATGTCCAGCGCCCTGCAGGATAGTAAATTAACTTCTTGTGTAAGTATGTTATATAATCCTGTGTATGTTTAAATATATCTACATGTAACATTTTGCTTTTTGACAAGAGCAACTGTTACATTGCTTGCTGGCTCTTTAAGTAGAATCTGCATTTGAAACCTATGGAATAATCATACAAAGCATCATAAGAGACATTCATAAGTATTGGCAAGAACAATAGAAATGAAAATTAAAATACACTTTATCAGATACAAAAATTACCAAACTTGATACAAAACAGAAGAACATATAGAAATAATAATAGAAATACTGGATCATATAGATAAGGCAGATATTAGGCTCGTACCTGTGAACAGTACATCTGATCCAGCGAGCTTCGCCTCAGGATCACTCACTTCTATGACAGTTTGCCCGAGGTCCTTCTGCAGCACTTCTTTGAGGGCTTCCATCTATGAGCAAAAAATATAAAGTTGGAAAAATATCTCTTTATATCATACTTGCTCAGTAACTAGGGATTACTATGGTGGAAAGTCTCCTTGTAAGTTGGTGTTTGCAATTCAAGGCAACATTACGTCGCACTATGCTTGAATTGTAATGTTCACATTACAGTTCAAGCTATGCAAAACTCCTTGGTAAACAATCTCTTTTCTTATAAAATGGTAAGAAAACTTTTTACTGAAAAAAAAACACTGAACATGGCGGCATTTAATTTCCATACATTTCAAACTATGCAAAACTCCTTGGAACTCAGAGCCGTAAAAAAAAAATGGAAAACTATAGGTGTAGGTGTGTAGGTGTGTCCTTTTCTCTTTACAATCAAAAATTACAGTCATTATGAGGATACAAGTAACTGAAGTCCCAATCATAGCTGGAGTGAGTCAAATTCATGCTCTTTTATTGTTTACACATTAGAATAAGATTTGACTAAGGGGCACTTTTAATGGACTTTTTAAACTTGTGTAAAGGCAATTCTAAAATGGATTGCGGATTTTTACTTTTACTATAGAAGAGAACGCCCATTACCTCCTAGAATGACCTCCAGACTTCTTTGAGATGCTAAGATCATAGCTGGCTGAACTGGTGAGGCTATAGTATTAAACCCTTAATCGTTTTCCATAAAGCTTTAGGTACAGCTTTTCCATCAGTTTAGTAAATACTATTCCCACAGGCCAAAGGTAAGTCAGAAATTATAAACTGCTAAATTGCTTCTGTGGGTATTTGAACTTCCGAGTTATAAATCACATGATTAGATTAGGATTACACTTGTAAGTTTCTCATTATCGATACAGCAGAACTGCACTATGTTAACTATGAGACTAGCTACACATAGTCATTGTCATCTGAACGCAGTGCTAACTTAGACCAGCTTAGCTACTGGCTTCCAAAGAGAGGGTTGATCCCACACTTGTGAGTTTTACTCATATAAGTTGTTCACATGAATAACTTGTGACATGTAAAGTCTCGTAAGTGAAGTATTAGGGCTAATTCAATTCAATTTGTTGTACACCCTTTGTACACCATCTCTAAACTAAACTTATATGACAGCTCTATTTATATTACTATCCCTTCCAGAATACTCTCTGCAGAAAAGGGAAGCACTTGATTTAGAGCTGTCATTTTAGTTTAGTATAGAGATTGTTATACAGAATTGGCCAATTAATTTATGCAATCAATGTTAGTTACGTAAGTTACATATACACTACTTACGCAATAACTTACAAGATGTGTATTCCGGGCCTTATCTCTGCACCAGACAGGTCGAAATTCATTGGGCTCCAAGATTCTAAAACCCTCTTGATAACTCATATGTGACATCATTTCAAATGAGACTACGAAAATACTGAATAGTGACCTGATTCCTACTAAATTGCCATTTGACCTGCTATTAACCTGTGTTTGCTATTTTTAATTGCCTGAGCATCTAACATCTCAGTATAAAGGTGGATTCACTGAGTGAACCTATAGGAATTGATATGTATATGTCACCATAAAATTGCAAAAATTATTATTATCTAAATAAATTCTAATAATTAAATTATTATCTCGATAGATTGTAAACTGTCAAAAGATTGTGAACCGTTCAATGTTCTAAGTTTCATTTTTTGAAATATTCATTGTATTTACGTTTTCTTGTCTCTTTCTTGTAGGTTAGGTTAGGGTTTGACATAGATAATCAGGTGGTGGTAGGTAGGTTTTATCAGGTTGATATACCTAACAGATTTTGTTTTTTTAACCACTACAAGTTAGCCCTTGACTGCGATCTCACCTGATGATAAGTGATGATGCAGTCTAAGATGGTATCGGGCTAACCTGTTACAATGTACGGACAAATAATGTTTCAAATTGTAATCTGTCGACAGTTTACAATCTCGCTGGTTAGATTACAATCTTTTACAGTGATATATTATATCACTTTGGTATAGGTTTGCATGGACTACTTGATGCAAAATGCATATTTGCCACACTGTCTTGTTTTTGACAGAATTTTATATTGTAGAACTAGTTGACTTGTACCCCAGATTTATATGGGTGTTCATACAATTTTTTATATGGACTCATGTGATAGTATAACTTTTGTATATACCAGATTTTACAATGAAGAACTACAGTTATGAAGTAAGTAAGTAACATCAACAAAATTCTATCCAAAAGGAACCCTATTTTCTGGTATAGTTGTTAACTAGAATTTATATTATTGCTTGGGCTTGGCGGCAGTTTTTGTTGGTAGGGTGACACTTAGCTAAGTTAAGACAACAGTGCTCAACACTGCCCCACAGATCACTTAGTACAATGTATATTTTTATCTGTGTGGATTCAGGTTTTTGAAAACTATAATTTTCCAGGATAACAAGTCTGTTCTAAGACTAGACAGTCTATCTACCCAGGATGCAACTTATCTCTACACTTGTCAAACAGACAGACACACTTTTGCATCCATACTAATATAAAAATCAATTGCTGTTCATTTGTCTCGCTAAAACTCTACAACGGCTGGGCTGATTTAGCTGATTTTGGTTTTGAAATGTTTGTCCGTTGTCCAGGGAAGGTATAAACGGTGAGAAAATATGAACAAATTAGTTAGCTACAAGGTGTTGACTAAGTCGCTGGCATTTAGTATAAATGTGAAAGTGGGTTGGGCTATAGTATACTGACGGTGGCGGAGGGGGATGGGGAGGGGGGGTGGGGAGGGGGGAGGGGGGAGGGGATATACCCCCCCTCAAAGTAAGACGTTCCGAATTTTAGTAGTTTCCGAGATATTAATTTTTTAAAATTTTGAGGTTAGTTTTACCTTTATACCTTTTAATTAATTATACCTACTTTAACCTACCATTATACCTTTTGTTTAAGGTTGTGGAAGAGGTTAATTTCTTAATTGCAATGGGCTACGCCAGAAGACTCGCTTCGTCGCCCCTGAATGAAGCTTCGCCTACTCGACCTTCGTTTCACTGCGGAGGTCGCCAATAATGTTTTTATGTTTGAATATGATTATTACTCGATTATTAACATTTTGTAATACTTTTTATGTTTGGAACGGATTATAATACGTAAAACGAAACTTTAGTACGTCAACTAAACGTCAACGAGTCTGTAATCTATGGCAAATGTCGTAAGAAATAGTGAAAAGTGGTCAAAAGCGAATTTCAAAAAATTATTTCTCGAAAAGTATTAAAATTCGGAGTAAAATATTTTAGTGCAAGGCTTACCACATCAAGGTCTTTTTGTAAAAAAAATATGAACGTCCAACTCCACCGACAGTATACTATAGCTGAGCCTGAAAGTGTGTTGTATTTCTGTCTGTCTACAACACTTTTCCAGTCCATCTTTTTAACCGATTTCGACGAAATTTTGTTCAGAGGTAAAGTTGTATTCCTGAGTAGGACATAGGCTACTTTTTATCCTGGAAAATTAAGGAGTTATCTAAAAACTTTAATACACGCGGACGAAGATGCGGGCATTATCTAGTTTATAATATTTATTACTTAGTATGGACTTGTACTTAAAGTAAAGTAGTACAACTAAAGTTGTAGGTACTTACAATGATTTCCTCCGTAGCGGAGATCGGGCGTGGTAGAAGGACGATGCCATGGCACACGATAGCCAAGTCTTCGAAAACGATGTTTTCAGGAAAGAACGCGTCCGTCTCGATCTCTATCAGCTCCAGATCCAACTCTCGAAGCAGCCTCAAGTAATTGTCGTACTGCCTTCGTGCATCGTTCAAGTCAGCCTTATCCGTCACTCGAAGCTGCGGTATCATCTTACCCACCACCGCGTGTGTATACTCGTGCATTTTAAAATCCATTTTCACAAACAACGCCCGAATTTAAACAGAGTTCTGGGTATGGAAACTTCGCAACTCCACGTCCGCAACCGCTGTTTAGTGTTAATAAACTAACTACACCTTTGACTGTGATAATCAGAATAATAGATTTGTTAAGATTTAGCAAATCAAAATTACATGTATTAATTATGTAGGTAGGAGAAAACAAAAAATATTTCTATTTTTAATTTTGTAACCATTTGTAACAAACATTAACAAACCACCATAGACCACAGAGTCAGTACATATTTATTATTTATCTATGAGAGTCAGAAACATTAACTTGTCTCTGGTCAGACACACTGCACAGAACACTCAACACAAATCAAATAGTCTAAGACACAAATGTACTCTGTGGTGAAATCCTAGGTAAGACAGTCTTTTTTTTTTCTGATCGGTGGACCAGACCAAAGATTGATGCTAGTTCACCAACGACCTCAATTTACATAGACGGGCCCTGTCAAACAAAGAATGTGGGCGATTTTTAGCAACGCCATCAACGCCATCTAGTCTGAAAAGCGGGAACTTGCTTGCAATATCCGCCATTGCTGAATGACAGCTTGAAAACATATATGACTCGGTCATAGATTAGTACAGATACGCTTGTTGAAAATAATACCTACATCAGTGTACTCTCTGAGGTAAACGATAAATGATAGTATGATGTTGTTAGTTTTACCACTTTTGTTACAACTTTCCTGTAAAACTATTGGACCGATTATAATGCGGTTTTTTGCATTAGATATGTATAGCTTGTGAGAAGGTTCTTAGATATATTTTAAGGTCAAAGTCCACTGAATGGGGAGTTGCAGTACGTCGTGGGTTTTTTAAATTTTATTATTTTTTAGTTATTGATACTGAAGTTTTGTCGAAAATTGACAGAAATAAAATCATTTTTAAGGTTGCGTACCAAAATGATAAGGAAACAACCCTTGTGGCGCGACATGTCCGTCCGTCACACTTTGCATAATTCAGTAACTACTAATGCTAAAAACTTGTAATTTATTGTAGTTAAAAATTTAATTCACGTCACGTCACGTCAATAATAAATTTTATCATATTATTATTATTATAATATTAAATTAAATTTAAATAGAGTTTAATTTTTAATATTAATGCCTATTGTACGGTCTGCCCGTCTCTAATCTTGATTGCATTTTTTTATCGTACTGGGCTGACTATTCTACGGCTGGAACCCAAAGCCCAAAGTTTTTACTAACTGGCCAGTTAGTAAAAAAAAATCATACAGTTTGCCGCGGAAGTTAAATGATTGCGTAATGGATAAAAATATTAAAAAGGAAGATTAAATAACGTTTTTTTGGAAATGTATGATTGTGAATTGAAACACTTACCTATAAATAAAAATTATACAGTGCCAAACTAATTAAACTTTAGATGTTAACTTAATAATAAAAAATTATCTGCACGACGAGCGATCGTGACAGCGCTACGACGGGAACAAAGACAGATGCGGAACGCGTTCCGCATCTCGGCGGCCCGGCGTTTTTCTAAGAAAGGGCCCATCTAGTACTTACATATATATCGATGTAGTTCACCTCACAGATATTTATAGACCTGTTCCATAATGGTCATCGATTTACCAACTAGGATATAATAATTTAACAGGGATGCATTTTACCAGGGTCTTATTCAATGTCATATCCCACTTCCGACTTCTGTTGACATCCTCTTGTCCTCTGATGAACCTTATAAATAAACTTTTTTCCTCATTTATCTTACGTAATGATATTAAACTGTAAATATGTAGTTAGTTAGTATGAATATTCCATTTTATATTATTTTCTACCCTTTTCTGATCCTTTCCAAAATTCCGTTTTTTTTTTAAATTTTGATTTTATTACTATTATAAATTAAAAGTTTCTGCGTTTAAAAAAAAAAATTGTCTATGGCTCAAATGCTCGACGCGCGGAGCCACTAAAAATGAAGAAGAAAATTAAATACTCAAAAAGCGTCCACAAAATATGTTTAACGAATCTATTGCAACGTATTGAACCCAAAATAAATGGCTCAGAAGGACTGGAATCCAGAGCCGTTAAACCAGTTAAATAAAAAAAAACCCAAAATAAATCGCGTAATAAGCACTACCCGCGAAAGGTTTAATTTGTTTAAGTCCTTTAAAAGGAAGCGCCAAATATTATTATAGTAGGTTTATGAAATAAACAAGGAAAGAAAACATTCATCATTATTTTGTACAACTTAGTTGTTAAAATTTTCAATAATTAACTACTTTAGTCGAAAATAATATTAAATTATTTAGCTCGCCATACTTCACTTCGTCACACACCGTCCAAAAAGAACCAAAATGTTTTCAGACCACACTCTCAAACTTATGGATGAGAGAGCAGAGATGGGACTACAGTCTTCAGCAGACGCGTCTGCTTACCGGCAGATTAATAGGCAGATCTCTAAAGCGCAAACGCGCGACTTGCGAAACTTCAATACTAAATACATTCAAGATACCATCGAGCGTAACAAGGGCTCTAAAGTATTCGCAAGAGATCTGTCTATCGGACAGAGCCAGCTGACGCGACTAAAAACTGATGATGGTAGTCTCATCTCATCCAAACCTGAGATCTTGGGAGAGGTGGAAAAGTTCTATGGACAGTTATACACCACAACACAAAAGCCTGTTGAGGATTTGGCTAGAGATCCCAGAGCCAAATTGACCCGACACTATACTGAAGATATCCCGGATGTCAGCCTCTACGAGATTAGTATGGCTCTCAAGCAACTCAAGAACAACAAGGCGCCAGGTGAGGACGGAATCACAGCAGAACTCCTGAAAGCGGGTGGAAAACCGATACTTAAGGTCCTTCAGCGATTGTTCAATTCCGTCATTCACGAGGGCTTAACGCCACAGGCATGGCACAGGAGCGTGGTGGTTCTATTCTTCAAAAAGGGAGACAATACCTTGCTGAAGAATTACAGACCCATCTCGCTGCTCAGCCATGTCTATAAGTTGTTCTCGAGGGTCATAACGAATCGTCTCGCTCGTAGGTTCGACGACTTCCAGCCTCCCGAACAAGCCGGATTCCGAAAAGGCTTTAGTACCATAGACCACATTCACACGCTGCGGCAGATTATACAGAAGACTGAAGAGTATAACCGGCCACTATGCTTAGCGTTTGTGGACTATGAGAAAGCCTTCGATTCGGTGGAAACTTGGGCTGTGTTGAGGTCACTGCAGAGATGCCGGATAGACTACCGGTATATCCAAGTGCTGAAGTGTTTGTACGAAAACGCCACAATGTCAGTTCGTATACAGGACCAGGCTACAAGGCCAATCCAACTGCAGCGGGGAGTGCGACAGGGAGATGTAATCTCCCCGAAGCTCTTTACCGCTGCGTTGGAAGACGTCTTTAAGCTTCTGGATTGGAACGGATTTGGCATCAACATCAATGGCGAGTACATCACTCACCTTCGGTTTGCCGATGATATAGTCATCATGGCAGAGACTCTGGGTGACCTTAATGCAATGCTCAATGACCTCAGCAGAGTTTCCCAACAGGTGGGCCTTAAAATGAACATGAGTAAGACGAAAATCATGTCTAATGCTCATGTTCCGCTCCACCCAGTAATTGTTGGGAGCTCTGCACTCGAAATTGTAGACGAGTATATATACCTGGGACACGTGGTCCAGCTAGGTAGGTCCAATTTCGAGAAAGAGGTGAGTCGCCGAATCCAACTCGGCTGGGCAGCGTTCGGGAAGCTTCGAGATGTCTTCTCGTCCAAGATTCCTCAGTGCCTGAAGACAAAAGTCTTCGAACAGTGCGTGTTGCCAGTGATGACATACGGTTGCGAGACTTGGTCGCTAACTATGGGCCTCATAAGAAAGCTCAGGATCACTCAGCGGGCGATGGAGAGAGCAATGCTCGGGGTTTCTTTGCGCGATCAAATCAGAAATGAGGAGATCCGCAGAAGAACTAAAGTAACCGACATTGCTCGACGTGTTGCGAAGCTGAAGTGGCAATGGGCGGGGCACATAGTTAGAAGAACCGATAGACGCTGGGGTCCCAAAGTGCTGGAGTGGCGACCACGCACGGGAAAGCGCAGCGTTGGTAGACCCCCTACTCGCTGGACAGACGACATCAGGCGAGTCGCAGGGAGCCGCTGGTTCCAGGCGGCGCAAGACCGAGGCGTGTGGAAATCCTTGCAGGAGGCCTATGTCCAGCAGTGGACGTCTATCGGTTGATAATGATGATGATGATGACTTCACTTCAATCTACAATTGCTACATTCATACCATACCCTTTGCCTACACTGTTAATTATAGCAACCACTGGACACTTTTTCAACTTTTCTCCCTAAAGAGATGTTGTGGTTACTCCTTACCTCTACGTGGCTTGACGGTAGAAAAGGGCGGCAAATTGAAAAAAAAAGGCAGTCATAGGTACTGCCGATAGAAGTGAGCACGAATATTTATAAAAGTAAAATTAAAAATTTTAAAAATAAACTATAAAAACTAACAAATAATATTTTAAACCTATTAT
This sequence comes from Erebia aethiops, assembly GCA_923060345.2. Classification (NCBI taxonomy): domain Eukaryota; kingdom Metazoa; phylum Arthropoda; class Insecta; order Lepidoptera; family Nymphalidae; genus Erebia; species Erebia aethiops. The sequence continues at coordinate 18,579,706 of OV281079.1, read as the reverse complement.
TATTATTATCGTCATAATATATTAATATGTAAGTTCAAATATTTTTATTTTCCAAGCGTCGTCGTGTCGGGGGACCGCTAAAGTTTATGAAGTATTTTTCCAACAACAGCTAATTAATTACTACGAATTACATTTCCCCGGTCCCCTGGTCCCCCGGTTCCAAGCGTCGTCCCGTCGGGGGACCGCTAAACGTGAGGGCAGACGACCTTGACGGTTTTGTCGATTTTGCTAATTTTTCGGAGTAAATTCTTTTGTTGCAATCTGCGACTACACCTGTTTTTCTCACTTAGTCTTTTGTCCTTTTTAAAGTAGGTATAAATATTAGTAAGGTATTTATAGTGAGTAGTTAGTTGAGTTAGACGCGTCGCGTCGCTTCGACTCTGCCGCAGTGGTAATTGAGCCTAATTGATCCCATTTAATTACCCACCTTCGAAATCTAAACCTAAAGGCGAGTCACCTCAGCTCAGCGGTGAAAACTGGTTTGCTAGATCAAATTTTTTCGGTATTTACTATTAAATAACGGTCTTACAAAAAATATCCGATACACTTAAAGATATTGTCTAAAGAATGTGCTAATTTGTTACACGATAGGATGTACTTTACTCGATCAAAAAAAATCTTGAAACAGGCTAAATTAAAAGTTTAAAATGAATTTTTTATTAATAAAATTTTCGAATTTGCTCATCATTTTTATATGGATAAATTCCTCTTGAAGTATTAATGAGAACCTGCTAAAATTTTTTTCAAACTGAAGTCCTATATCTATTTAATTCAAATTAATCCCAGAACTTGAACGTTGCCAAGCGGTTTCAGAATATACCGCGCTGCCCGCTTCCCCGACAGTCTCTACGAGAAATGTACCGCGAGACGCGCGGGAGGCACCCCACACCTCACCTCCTAAAATCTTGCAGGTGACTCGCCATGGTTACCTTACCATGTTCTTTCAATATCATTGAAGTAATACGGTACCAAATTTCGAATCGATAGGACATAATATGAAAGGTAGTCAGATCCCCTCATCAACTATTAAAGAGCTGATGATCTTCAAACGGCTAAACAGATTTTCATGAAACATGGCTAAGAACACTCGGGATAAAATTATCTATGACACAAAAAAAACTAAACGAAAATCGGTCCATCCGTCTGGGAGCTACGATACCACAGACAGATACACAAACAGACACGTTAAACTTAAAAATAAACCTTAACACTAAGGCATTAAAGTTTAATTACGAATGTACTATAATTATACGTAAGACCTTTTGTCGGAAGAAGAACGGTGACGTCACGCATGACCGACACCGTTCCTCATTTTTACCCCCTACCAAAAAGTGCATATCGCGCCTAAAGAACTTTTCACTTCAAAAAATGAATTTGCCGCGCTTTTCCGTTTCTTCTATCTTTAGCCAGGCTATACGGTTTATTAAACTGCCTCGTAGGTCTAGCGGTTAGAATGTTCGACTGCGGATGGCTCGGTACAGGAATCTTAGACTGAACGGTCGTGTCAGATTTTCCGCTCCATCGGGAAAAGAGATTATAATATAATTGAATCCATTGAATAGCTTACTATTCCCATATTCTATTATGGGAATAGTATCTATTCAATGGAACAATTATTATTAACGTAGTGTGTTTTCACACTTCAGTGTGCAAAGATAACAACGACTACTAAAAATATACTAAGCGCAGATGGCTAATCTAAATTTTTTTTGGCCGCCTTAGGCGAAAAACTTCGGAGTCCGTCGTAAAGTAATAATTTAGGTGAGTACCTACGTAATTACGTTATAGTCAGTAGGTATTAATTTGTACATCAGGTTTAATTACAACGATAGCATTACTAATTGCCTGGTATTCGAGAAATAATTAGTTACTTAATGATCAGATAAAAGCAGATATTCCTTGGTCTTACGGGGGACTTACTACGGCCTTCACAAACCGACAAGTTCTCCTATTAACCAAATTATTTCGTGTTACAAAACTTATTACTGTACAAATCATGCCCGAGTGGAAAAGTGGCAAGAATGTTGTCTGCATTTCCGCGACGTACGACACAAAGGGTAGGGTGCCTTACCATTTTATAAGATTTAAAACTATGTCTATGTATTTTTTTAATACTTTCGTAACCAAAACAAAAGAGGCGTTCAAAATCACGGTTCCTGTACAGGGCTTCCTTTATTTTTTGTAGTTTACCTCCTTATGAATCGATTTTCATATATTTAAAGCCCGGGGTATGAAAATTTATGGGAAGTAAAATCAAACTTCCTCCGTTACGTTATTGAATTTGTTTCCATGATAACACTTGTTTATGTTTCCATGACTATGTCATGTATTTTGATGAATATAAATTATATAGGTACCTAATTAATATAAATGAATGAATCAAATTAATATAAATGAATGAAAAAAAAAATACCCGGCTGAGTTTGTTGTGGGCTCTTCTCAGACCAGGGCGCGTTTGGAACCCTCGTAGCTTTAGTTTGAAGATACCGATACTGATTATTATCACCATTATATTTTATAAATTCCTAGACGTCAATAAGTGTAGTATACCTACCTATATTGAATAAAACATTATTTTATTTGATTTGATTTGAATCAAGCGTGCTTTCAGTAATACAAAAAATGCGTTCATTACTGATCTATATATTTTATAATCGTTCGTAAAGAGGTCCAGTCGTGCGTCGGAGCTGACACACACAATTTTTTTAATTCAGGCACGTTATCTGCTATGACGTTATCAAAGCATTTTTTTTAAATTTATTTTGTTCCAAAAAGTTATAAAATATGAAGAAAAACAGATAAATAGTGGACAAGGAAGCACTTATCTCTATAAGAGATCTCTACCAGTGAACCTTGGCAGTAAGAAAGGTTGTGGAGGAAGAATATAGGTATAACAAGATATGAGATAGAATGAAACGAGATAATTATATCATAAACTTACATAGACACACAAATATACAGACTAATAACAAATAATGTCAATAAGTATTAACTTAATGATATATCATATTTTACATATTATTAATTTATAATTATGATAGAGAAGATAAAAGATAAAAATGTGTGAATAGATGGGTTATTCATAAAAATACTTTAAGGTAGTGAGTTCCATAGGCGCGTCGGAGCTACTGTGAAAGATTTATCTGGTACTGCAAGTTATTTTAATTTGACACACGAACGCATTGGTATCACACGAAGAGGGGCCTCGTGAAAGCGCCCACGTAAGTATGAAGGGGAAGATGTGTTTAAAAACCTAAAAAGTAACGTGAGAATATGAATATTCCGGCATTAGGAAAACAATTTAAATTAATTTAAATTTAACATTAAGAAAACAAATGATTTATGGGGCATTTCCGCTAACGTTGTTAAATCATTGATAGATTGCACCCGAGTTACTCGTAGCATTAATATTTAATAATTGTATTATATTAATATTTAATTTGATTGTGGTGAATTTCCTGACTTAATGACGCATAGTAAAATAATTACTCTATTTAAATCAGCAAGTACTAGAGACCCCACTAACTTTAGAGCTATTAATATTAATTCAAATTGGCTCAACATTTTGGTAATAATTATCAGTAAAGTATATGATCAGTTTGGATTTACAAGAGGTCGCTAAACAATCGATGCAGGTGCTAAGTCAAAATATATTTGAAGCGTGGGAGAAGTCACATGATGCACTTGGCATTTTCTGTGATTTATCCAAGGGCTTTGATTGTGTTGATCACGAAACATTAGTCAGAAAATTGCACCATTATGTAATAAGGGGTGTAGCACTGGATATGATCAGTTCCTACTTAATTATTATAAGTAGGAACGTATAAAAAGGTAGACGTCAATGGAAAGCGGTCTTCTGGATCGATTGTAAAAATGGGGGTTCCACGAGGTTCAATTTTAGGATATTTTCTGCTCCTCATCTACATCAAAAAACTTCCTTATATCGCTAAGGATAGGTACATAACATACATACTTTGACTTTGAGTGCAATCGTATTATTGCTTGGTATTTACAAATGAGTTCACCATTAACATATCCTTAATCTTAATAACTTAGGTGGGCAGTAATCCTGCTGCATCAGGATTTCAGGTTGAATTCAGACTTTTATGGGACCAATCTGAAAGTATATCCTTTCAAATAAAATAAAAGATTCCAATTCGGTGTATAAATGGCGGAGTTCTGAGGTAGCAAATATTTAAAAATTACAACCGAATTGAGAACCTCCTTTTTGTGCAGTCGGTTAAAAAAGTATAAATACGTAAGTTGTTGTATGGCATTTTTACAACAAAGTACATAGGTAGGTACTTATAGTATATTATGTCTTGTGAAGACTGCAGGCTCACTACTTTCAGTTCGTCTCGCGATGGTGGCTTTCGTGCTTCTAGTAATTGTGCTGATACTGACTTACATCTTCAGTACTGTTATCAAGCCTAAGAAATACCCACCTGGTAAGTGGTTCTTTTAAATCCATACTAATATTATTATATTTTATTTATTTTTTTATCCACTACAAGCTAGCCCTTGACTACGATCTCACCTAATTAAAAATATATTTATGCGAAGAATGTTTGTCGGTCTGTTACTTTTTCACGGTCCACGTGTACAAAGACATTTTGTACAAAGAAATTATTATTAGGTATGGTGAATCCCGTGGACGGCGTAAAAACAAAGAATTCCCACGAAATTTTGATGAAACCTCTGAATAAACGTCACGCATCATACTTCATCATAATATAATATTTATTTATTTTATTTAAGTATATCTACAAAAAAAAATTATCCACTGCAAGTTAGCCTTGACTGCGATCTTTATTTAATTTAATTTCATTTCAAATATTAAAAATGCGAAAGTGTGTTTGTTTGTTGTCTTTTCAATCACGCCGCAACAGAGCAACGAATCGACGTAGTTTTATGTATAGTTGAGGGCCTGGAGAGTGAAATAGGCTACTTTTTATCCCGGTAAATTAAGGTGTTTCCGCGAGAATCAAAAAAACTTAAACCACGCATACGAAGGCGTGGACATTAGCTAATATAAACGCAGCTTCGCTTCGTTACTTATTTCAAAACTTACAAAAAGTTGAATTTTCAAAAGTCCTTTCTTAACGGATACTTGCCTCTTAATGGGTATTGGGTATCTTTGCCACAGTCCGATCCATTCGGATGATCCAACAGATCGTTTTTTAACTGACTTCAAAAAAAGAAGGAGGTTATCAATTCGGCTGTAGGTATGTTTTTGTATGTTTGTTACGCGATTACTCCGCCAATTATGAATCAATATTGATGATTCTTATTTTTTAGATAGATCATACTTCAGAGGTGGCCCCATATAAATTTGGTGAAGATCTGATGAATATCTTCGGACATGGCGAACGGAACTCCTTAATGGATAAGAGTAAATTGCTCGCGATCTGTGTAATAGCTTAGTAAATAATAGGCTTTTAACCAGACATAGCATATTATTTAATACGTGACTCCGATCATATTATAAATATTTTTTGGAGTCGGTGCCACTGAGGTGCCAATGTGTCCAGCCCCAAAACAATATGAAGATTAAACGATTCGTGCGGCTAATAAATACTGCACAGTCTCCAAAAAATGTTAGTATAGAAGTACATTAACTTTTCTAAATATTATAATATTATATTCGGTAATAAATTAAAATATTTTTTTTGTGTTTGTGGATAATGAAGTCGTTTTTAATTTTTTTTTTTTTTTAAATTACAATTTTTATTTAAAAAAGATTTTTCGCGAGTTGTACCTACGATAAGTACAAGCTTATAATATATTATTATTATCAAAGGTCCTTGTTAAAATAATAATGATTAGGATTAAATGAAATTCATTCGAATTAATTATTGTAACTATGATTGTAATTTTTAGGGATTCGATACCCTTTTTGGAATTAATTTTGATTCACAGCTCAGTTCCAAGTTTTGTACTAGTAAATTTTTATTTTATTGTAAACAATACAATAGAACTTATAGCTAGCTAGCCTAAATTAGTATATAAATTTTGTTTTTTATTATAACTGTATCCTTTTCTAATTTCAAATAAAGATTTATTTATTTGTGACTAGGTAATTTATGCGTCGTTCCGCAATATAGCCTTGAATTTACTCGTAGTTTGAAAAAAATCTCAGGGTCCCCGCTCTTCCTCCTGCATAAATAAACATAGTTAAATAGTTATATTACGTGTAGTTTTTTAGAAAAAAAGGTAACATAATAGAAAAAATTAAGATCACAATTGCAGTACAGCATGGTGGACTTTGACCTTAAAATATATCTAGGAACCTTTTCACAAGCTATACATATCTAACGCAGAAAACCTCATCAAAATCGGCTCAGTATTTTTTCAGAAAAATTGTAACTTATTGAAAAATAAAAATCACGTTTGCAGCGCAGCTTGGTGGACTATGGTCCTAAAACATATCTAATAACCTTGTTAGAAGTTATGCATGTCTTATGCAAAAAACCGTATATTAATCGGTCCATTAGGTTTCGAGGAAAATGGTAGCAAAAAAGTGCACAAACAAACAAACAAACGCACAACCTCTTAGGGCACACACATAATATTATACCGACTACCGTCACGGTTCCGTCGTGGGTTATTAAAAAAAAGACTAAATCGTTTCAGATTTGACAGAGTTATATGGAGTAATATCACCAAAAAAATTAAAAAATATATTACTGTCCATTTATAACTTAATTGTCATTTTTTACCATTAAATTAATATTATACGGATATTCTTGGTATTGGGCAGAGCGAATTCTACACACTTCTTAGCATTTAAAAGTAAGCAGTTTACAGTAAACAAGGGAGTGACTGTCCCCACGGATTAGGAGGGCAGTACCCTGCAGCATCAGGGTTGAGGAGTTAGGACTTGGGGTAAGTACCAAGTCGTTGCTTGACACCTGAAATATGAATTCAATATAAAAAATCCTAAATCGCTTTTGTTAAGTTCTATACCCTGCAGCATCAGAGTTGAGGAGTTAGGACTCAGAGTTGAATCGTCACGTGCCTTGGTAGGTACCTACTATATGAATTCACCATCAAAATTTCCTAATTCCCTATTTTTGAGGATTTTTGTTCCCTGCGACATCATTGAGGATTTGAGGTCAGAATTTTTTACGGGACCAATTCGCGAGCTCCCTCTCTCTAACCACTAAAAAAATATTCATATCGGTTTAGAAACCACGGAGAAAAAAAAAGATACGCGCCCAATTTATTGAGAACCTCCTCCTTTTTTGGAAGTCAGTTAAAAAAATAATAAACCAATAAACCATTGCGACAACAAGTATATTATATTCTAACGACTACTCAGTTATTGTTCCCTTGAGTCAAGCGAGCGAAGCCGCGGGTAATAGCTAGTATTTTATATTGAGACATTCGAGGTAGGTACCAGAAAGGGTACCTTTCCAAAAATTTATGCTGTTTAGCTAGTAGCTACGTACAGCAAAACGTATAGTTCGCGCACGATTTAAATGCAGAACCAATGTATGGTGACAAATACATTTACTCTGTATTCAACTCGCGTGTGAACTATAACAAGGTTGGGATGACTGTAGTGTAGTCTTATTTGAATAGCCCTTGTAAGCTGAAGCGCGAGATAATGCCGTTCAATGGCATCTGTTAGCGGTTTTACGTATTCATTCAAAGCTAAACTAAAACGACAGCTAACTAATCCAGTTCTTTCCCATCCCGCCGAGAGTATTAAGAAAGGGTTAGCAATAATTTTAATGCTGTCATTTTAGTTTAGTTTAGAGAACATTCTACAGAATTAGATCCATTGTTCGTGTTTAGTATCGCACGGCCTCAGGGAAAAAATATTCGTTTATTCCTAGGTTTTAAGATTACCTAAATAAAGAGAAACAATTGATATGTTGTGCTACTTTTCCTAATTAACTCTGAATGCCCCGTTATAAATATTAGCGTATAAGTAAGTACTTCTCCTACAATTAATTTATTGTAATAAAAGTAAATCCTTTAACAAATAACAACACTATTGAATTTATTAACAGTATAGATACTATCGATATTATATCGATATATTGCCAGCAATACTTTACAATGCTGCAAAAACAGGAAAAAAAGCTTGTAAGTGTACCTAAATAAAGATAATATTTTTACTTGATAAATCAAACCAAACACTCATTGGCTAGTGTTGTTTAATAACGCCATCTACTGGAGTAGCTTTAGTGTAGCTGTCGTTAAAGCAGTTCATGGAACTAATAAGTACTTACTTATTAGTTCCATGAAGCAGTTACATTCTGAGTGTTAAATGGACTGCTTTAAATGTTATGGGGTGTAGAGTAGAAGGAGCTCAGATTAAAAACCTAAAGGCAGTCATGTCAAACATACGGCCCGCGGGCCCTATGCGGCCCTCGGACTATTATGATACGGCCCGCGGCCAGAATCCAGATCTCATAATTTTTATTCGGCAATATTAAAAGTTATTAGCGAGAAACTGTGTGCCGCGCAGTGCGCTGGGCGGTCAACGGATGGCTAACTAACACATCTGGTAACCAGATGTGTCCACGCCTATACATAAAAAAATGCGTCTGGCCCGCTAACGGACCCTAATTTATGCAAATGGCACTTCACGAGTTTGAGTTTGACATCCCTGCCTAAAGGAGTGTTGTCTCTCTCTGCATATAAAAAGTGTCCGTCGAAATGCACCACATTGGGGGCGCCACATTAGCATTAAGGTAAATTTAAAAGGAAGCGCCAAATATTATTAGAGTAGGTTTGAGAAATAATCAAGGGAAGAAAACATTCATCATTATTTTGTACAACGTAAGTTGTTGAAATTTTCAATAATTAATTATTTTAGTCGCTATTTTAGTCGAATTCATACCATACCCTTTGCTACACCAGCGCCACTGTGGAAGGTTTTTGAACTGTTATTTTCAGCAACCACTGGACACTTTTTCAACTTTTCCCACGTAAGAGATGTTACTTCTTCTACTCTACACTTCACTCCATAATAATATTATACAATCGCATTAATCTAAAGATATTAATAAAAATAAATATAAATATATTTTATTTTTTTCAAAAGAGCAAGAAACTCGGTGATTGCTCTTTTGAAAAAATATAATCATTATTATTTTGAATCGAATTGAGTTGCTCCCAATTAAAAAATGAATTGTATTATTATTCGCCAATAGAGTCAGGGAGAGTCATATTTTTCAGTTTATGTTTTGACTTTTTAAATCTTTGTACCGAAATATCGCCAATAGCCTATTGGCGATATTTCGGTACTAAAACTATTTGCACTAAAAATATTTGCACAATGTCGGTTTCTTTACATAAGTAATTACTTACTACCGTATTCTTTTTTTAAAGCTCGGTCATTATTTTCGTGTTTTTAAAAAAAATAGACTAAGATACGAATTAGATGCGTTGATAGAGGGTTCCCAGTAACAGTTTTTCTCACAAAAGAACGAACTTGGACAAAAAGGGAAAAAAATAATCGAACTGGAGCCATCTGGACTCAAACCGGGGTCTTCTGGTTTCGGGACCGCCCGATTTCCCACCCGAGCTATTATAACCTTGTATAATGTAGATGGTGGCGATATTGTAGCAGTTTTTTATTGCCTGAACACACGGATAAAACGACATTTTCTAAAACTGAATCCTAGCTAGACCGATTTATCGCCCCCGAAACCCCCTGCATACTAAATTTCATGAAATTTGACATAAAATAATATTGCGGCTATAAATTAAGATGTAAGCTATCCTAACTTTCAAGTTGGATCAAACTGCACACGGTGTGCAAATTTAATTTAAAATCGGTTAAGTAGTTTAGGAGTCCATCGCGGACAAACAACGTGACACGTGATTTATATATATTTAGATAAGTTATACTCACAATCGATGTACTAGAAACCGTCATAAGCTTGTAACAGCGTCATATCGTGTGCGCAAGGTGCAGAAATCCTTTGTGGGGTTGAATATGTACCTACGCTTTTATAACATGGTTCCAAAAGAGTTTTTGGACTTGCCATTACATAAATTTAAAGACTGTGTTAAACAGCATTTGTTCAGTCGAGGCTATTATACTATCGATTTTATTAATGACAAAGTTGTATGGAAACAACCGGCCTCGCATCCAATGACACAAGTCAGGGTAATACTTGTATCGTAATTCGTAACGTATGTGTTGTATTGTATTATTTTGTAACCTGTTTATTTGTTTAAGAAAAGAGCAACTGCTGAGTTTCTTGCCGGCTCTTCTCAGTAGAAGCATTTTTCCGAACCGGCGGTAGAGTCTTCGTTCGTCTTCGTCAACGTTTAATGAGTGACATAAGTTGTCCTATGTGAAATTTATTTATTTATTTGTTTACATCAGGCAACTAGGCCCATAGAAATATATACATAATATAACATATAACACAATAAAATAACATTAATACATAATTATGAAACAGTAGGGATTCTGGATCTGGCTTCCCTGAAGCGACGGTAAACTATGCCCTCAGGCCAAAAGTCTGAGCTGAGGAATTATACGTCGGAAATAAATAAATCATTTATCATTTATCATTTTCCATTTCTCATTTACTACAATCATACTAAGTAAAATTCAAAGTTACCAATATAAATGAGTATAATAGGTACATCCATATCTTATTTTGTCTATTTCTTGCCTTGAAATTTGAGCTTATATTATAGGAAGATCCAAACTAGTGACAACATAGATAACCAATCTTCCTTCTTTTGCACATAATTAATACGTGGTTTTTGGCGTACACGTCAAACGAATGACGTCAAAGATCTCAAATCTATTCAACTACCGTGACGGTTAATTAAGGTACCGTGAAACTTTTTCTCGTTTACATGTAGTGACGGTAACGATTTTGACGACCTCTCTGGCGCAGTGTTGAGCGTTGTTGTCTTAACGTGGGAGGTCCCGGGTTCGATTCCCGGCAGAGTCGATTTGGAAATTTATAATTTCTCGATTTTCTCTGGTCTGGTCGGGTGGAAAGCTTCGGCCGTAGCTAGTAACAGAAGTTAGTGTATAAACAGACAAGAGGTATGGGTTTAATAATATAACTGCCATACCCCTAAAAGGTAGCCCGCTATCATCTTAGACGGCATCATCACTTTCCACTAGGTGAGATAGCAACCATGGGCTTACTTGTTGTGAAAAACTGTTACTCGGGTACGAAAAAAATTTCACAGGCGTAAACTTTTTTGGATGTTAAATCCGTCATATCGATTTTGTTCGTGTAAAATGTTATACATATATGCACTACGGTGGAACATACATAAATATATATCATACACTAATAACGTCCTCCCGGATGTATTTCGGCCACGGCGGCCTATCTCCAGAGAGATTAACCATCTGCGCACTCTCTGTACCTTTAACTCCGGGCTGGTACCCGTGCTAGTACTGAGAATTTCTTGTCTGAAAAACCCAATACTTGCTATGGCCTGAACTGGGACCTCGTCGGTCGCAGTCGAACATGCTAAGCACTAGACCAACGAGGCAGTTCATATACATACGTAATATATTAAATACATGTAAACATACTATATTATACTGCTAAAATCATAAACCTTCCTGTCTGTTCCTGTCTTTGCCGTAGTCGGGTAAAAAAGCCTCTTGGAAGATTAAAATGAGATACCTATTATTATCTTCTTTAAATTTGTAGGTCCAAAATGGTATCCTTTTTTTGGCTGCAGCGGTATAATAAACAAGCGAATTAGCAAATACAAATCTCAATGGAAGGTGCTCTCCGCAATGGCAAAGGAGTATTCGACAAAAGTACTCGGCTTAAAGCTTGGAAGCGAATTGGTGGTGGTGGTGTACGGAGAGAAGAACATACGGCATGTCACGACGGCTAAGGAGTTCGACGCCAGGCCGGACGACTTTTTCTTGAGATTGAGGACCTTTGGGAAACGGGCGGGTGAGATCCTTAGAAGTTATGCCCTCTTCTTAGATTAAAAAATCTACACTAATATACTTAAGCATTTTAAAAAAAAGGAAACATGGAACATCTATTTTCTATACTATATAATATAATATACTTAAACTAATAATATTATAAATGCCAAAGTTGGGATGGATGAATGGATGAATGTTTGTTATTCGATCACGCCAGAATGGCCGAACGGATCTGGATGAAATTTGGCATAGAGATAGATTATGTTCTGGAAAAACACGTTTTTTTTCTCCAGCGCAGCATCATGTGGCAGCAAGCTACAGCACTGGTTTTCAGCTGGTATACCTTAAACAGGTGAAGTCATTGACAAAACTATGTGTATACTATAGTAGATTGTTCATCAAGGGACTGAAATGAGTCATTTACGCTCGGTATGCTATGGAATCGAGTAGAACGGCTTTTAGTCCCGTGGTAAACAATCTAGTTTTCACTTCGATTGCGAGAAAATTTAATAAATAACGATTTTTAATTAATTCTTTGCCTTTCTGTTACATTTTCATATTAGGAGTAAGATCTTTATTTTTACTTGATGATATTAACAAATAAATAGTCACATTCACTTTACCTGCCTTCGCCTTGTATTATTTACGTATTGTGCATCGAAATTTGAAATGGTTTAATTATTATCCATAAAACATCCATTTAAACATAAATCTGTGATTTAAACAAATGTAATAATTACAACAAAAAATGTATGATTTCGCGGCAAACCGCAATACCAACTTTATTTTTCTCCGTATCGTTATTTATCAAGAAGGAATTTTAAAATATACAGTGGGTATAGTATCTACTATAGACGTAGATCTGTAGGATAACGGTAGGATACGATGGGTAACATTGACATTCAACTATGTGACATAAATTTTTTGGCTGTTGATAGTAACCATAGACTAAAAATTTTGATATAATACATAATCCACACATAATCAAAGCGAATGAGGATATCACGTATGATGCGTATGACGTATACCATACTTTAAGGAGATAGTAGGATAAAAATTAAAAAAAAAAATACTTTAATCCCTAGACTATAGTTGAAAAAGTGTCCAGTGGTTGCTATAAATAACAGTTCAAAAAACTCCCTTAGTGGCGCTGATGTGACATAGGGTATGGTTATGAATGTAGCAACTTTTGATGAAGTGAAGTAGGTATGCCGAGTTAAAAAAATTTATATAATTTTGTAGTTATTTATTAAAAATTTCAACAACTTACGTTGTACAAAATAATGATGAATGTTTTCTTTCCTTGTTTATTTCTAAAACCTGCTCTAATAATATTATATTTGGCGCTTCCTTTTAAATTTACCCTGATGATAGGTGGCGCCCCCAATTTAATGCATTTCGACGGACACTTTTTAGGGTTCCGTACCAAAATGGTAAAATGGAACCCTTATGGTGCGACTTTCTCCGTCTGTCTGTCTGTCTGTCCGTCCGTCACACTCGATTATTTCAGTAACTACCGAAGCTATCGACATGAAATTTGGAATAGTTGTGTATCTTAGTGGCCCAAAGACACTGGAATAAAAAAAAATAGAAATTATTTTTGTTCTTATTTAAAAAGGGGGGAAAATCGGAGGGTTGAAATTTAAAAGTGACATAACTGTACTGTGTGGGGTATCATATGAAAGGGTTTACTTTGTACATTCTAAAACAGATTTTTAATTATTTTTAGTCATGATAGTTATTGATTTATCGGGGAAAAAGTCTAAGAAATACCGTTCCCCCCCCCCTTATCTCCGGAGTTTACCAATCGAAAAATCTGAAATAATTATGGTCAATAGGAATTTATGTATATTTTACAGGAAAACTATAGCCAATGCTCTAACTAGCATAGTTTTTTTGATATTAACAGTAAACCTCTACAAACAAAGTTAGTTTTGCGGTTCATTAACAAAGGTAATTATTACCGTTTTACATCTTTGGTCATTACAGTTTTCAGTACGGAACCCTCGGTGCGCGAGTCCGACTCGCACTTGGCCGGTTTTTTTATATAAGTAGGTACAGAGATAACACTGCTTCTACTCTACCCTCCATACCCTAGACCCTAAATGCTAACTTTAGTCCGCCTACGCTAAGCTATAATGACGCCTTTTTAGAGCATGAGAGGTGAAAATATTATTTGCTAGATGATGCCCGCGACTTCATCCGCGTGGATTAAGGTATTTCGGTTCCCGCGGGAACTCTTTAAGTTTCCGGGATAAAAAGTAGGTAGCCTATGTCCTTCCCCGAGATACAAACTATCCCTATACCAAATTTCATCAAAATTGGTGGAACAGACGGGCCGTGAAAGCGTAGCAGACAGACAGATAGACAGACAGACAGAAACACTTTCGCATTTATAATATTAGTATGGATGAACAGGAAACATCGTCAAGATGATGATGTCCGCGTCTTCGCTAGCTTAGATATGTGTTTTAAAAATCTCGGGTTAATTTTCCGGGATAAAAAATTGTCCATCTCATTCTCCAGGTCCTTAACTACGCTCATGTAAATATCACATGTTTGGCCAGAGCCAGACATGTGATATTTACATGAGAATCCTTGAATCACTCTGCAACAGATGCAGAGTGATTCAAGGATAAACTAACAAACCAACAAGTGATAATCTAAAAGGTTGAAAATTAAACCGACTTCACCACACACTTAACATAACCGATTTTGATGAAACTTGCACTGTTCCCTAAGTGGAAGTAAATGGAAGCCAATAATAGAAGAATGGTCACAATCCAATTAAAATTTTCGGAGAAATCGGTGGACAAACATACATACATACAAATAGAAATTCCTACATACATACACCTACTAAATTAGGTATATTTGTTCAGAAGCCCATATAGATTATCATATCTGAATAGATTGTAGTTCCAATAAAATTAAATTACATGTCGAATTGATAACCTCCTATTTTTGAAGTCGGGTAAAAAAGAAACACACTTTTGCATGCATAATATTAGTAGTAACTACTTCCTACTCTCACTTTACCATTTATCTAATTACAGGCATAACATTTAACGACGGACCTCTATGGCGAGAGCATAGAGCTTTCACGTTGAAAAATCTAAGAAGCAATGGTTTCGGGAAAGCCGAGATGGACCTCGAAATTCACGAACAACTGAGTATTATATTGAACATTTTGGAGAAAAGCCATGGGAATCCCATAAACATAAAGACCTCGGTCGCCATGGCCGTGTTAAACGTAATATGGAAATACGTGGCAGGTACATCAATACCAATATTATAAATGCGAAAGTTTGGATTGATGGATGATTGTTACTCAATCACCCCAGAACGACTGAACGGATCTGGCCTAAATTTCATAATTTAGCCCGGAAAATTAAAGAGTTCCCGCGGGAACCAAAAAACCTCAATACACGCGGACTAAGTCGCGAGCATCAACCATTTTATGATATAACTAGATGATGATTAGTAAGGGTTTGAACCCCGCGGAAACCCATTAATTTTCTGGCATAAAATGTAGCCTAGGTGTTAAATCAGGTTATAAGCTAATTCCATTCTAACTGTCAGCTAAATCAGCTACAGATTCAAATTCAGCAATCCGACACACAGCAGTGATATTTAAAAATGTGTAGTGTGTAACAGTTTGGAAACTGAAGATTACCTCGTTCTCAGGCGAATACATAGAAGAGGTCAAGATAAAACGGCTTCTACACTTCTTGAGCTTGAGGAGCAAAACTTTCACCATGGCTGGCGGATACCTAAACCAGTGGCCTTGGCTGAGGTTCATCTTACCAAACTGGACTGGTTACTCCATCATCATGAAGCTGAATACGCAGATAGCTGATATAATTCAGGTATCAAATTATTACACTACAAGCTAGCTCGATGACTACGATCTCACCTGATGGTAAGTGATGATGCAGTCTAAGATGGTAGCGGGCTAACCTGTTAGTTTGATTGTTTTTAGATATGTTAATAAAATTTCAGCAACTTTCACTATACATTCTGTAATAAAATCACCACACATAGTGAAAGGTTTTGATCGCTTGGAGATTTTTAATGCAATATTCAAGCTAGATTTGAAAATTAAGCTCGGGAAAATTAGACAGTTCACTGATATTGAAACGGCTAGGCTTGTCTACTTAGCCTACTTCCACAGTGTCATGTCGTACGGCATTTTATTGTGGGGCAGAGCAGCTGATATCCAAACAATTTTTATATTGCAGAAAAGAGCCATCCGTTCTATTTATAAACTCGGATCACGCGAATCACTTCGTGAAAAATTTCAAGAGATTGGTATACTTACGGACTACGGTGCCTTCACAATGTATTTACAATAATAATATAGTCTTTCTTAGGCGGAACATTAATCTTTATAAGCAAATAAGTGATACTCACAGTCGATGTACTAGAAACCGCCATAACCTTGTAACAGCGTCATATCGTGTGCGCAAGGTGCAGAAATCCTTTGTGGGGTTGAATGTACGTTTTTATAACATGGTTCCCAAAGTGTTTCTAGATTTGCCATTACCAATATAAATTTAAAGACTGTGTTAAACAGCATTTGTTAAGTCGAGGTTATTACACTATCGATGATTTTTTGAATGACAAAGTTGCATGGAAGCAACCGGCCTCGCATCCAGTGACCCACAAGTCAGTGTAATACTTGTAACGTAATTTACACGTATGTGTTGTATTCTTTACATATACATGTGAACATAAACGGTTTTAACAACTTTAACATATAAATCACTCCGTTTATGTATGTACCTATATCGTACGATAGATGCCAAAGACAGCACTTGACAACACTATCAGCGGGGTCACAGGGCGGACGAGGGAGGGAGATGCTCCCGCCCGTCACCTCAGGCCCCGACCACGCGAGTGTCCCGACTGCATTCAACTCGAGTGCGTACAATATACCTACCTACATATTACCCTTCCGACATATTACTGTATTACGAACTACACCCTCGTTAGTAATCGGTCACTTTCTCTCCGTAGTGAAAAATGTACTATTTATTATTATTTCTATAATTTATCTTTGTCCAAGTTTTTGATTCGTAGATACCGTAAAACCGCAAGCCCTTTTTTTATAAAATATATAGAGGCTGCTTGCAAGTGATGATGTTGCCTAAGGTGGAGCGCGCTTGCCTAGAAGATGCTTAAGGCGAGTCACCTCAGCTCAGGGGTGAAAACTGGTTTGCTAGATCAAATTTTTTCGGTATTTACTATTAAGTAACGGTCTTACAAAAAATATCCGATACACTTAAAGATATTGTCTAAAGAATGTGCTAATTTGTTACACGATAGGATGTACTTTACTCGATCAAAAAAAATCTTGAAACAGGCTAAATTAAAAGTTTAAAACGAATTTTTTATTGATAAAATTTTCGACTTTGCTCATCATTTGTATATGGATAAATTCCTCTTGAAGTATTAATGAGAACCTGCTAAAATTTATTTCAAACTGAATTCCTATATCTATTTAATTCAAATTAATCCCAGAACTTGAACGTTGCCAAGCGGTTTCAGAATATACCGCGCTGCCCGCTTCCCCGCCAGTCTCTACGAGAAATGTACCGCGAGACGCGCGGGCGGCACCCCACACCTCACCTCCTAAAATCTTGCAGGTGACTCGCCTTAATCACCTTTCTTCTTTTCTTGGAGAGGCTATGCAAGGCTCCTGGATAGGTACCCAGTGTAACTTTGACCGTTGTCGATCTATTTGTGATCGCCACTACCTATGGATCCTGATCAATACCACTTTCAGCACTGAACAGCAGTAGATTCTTAACCAAATTAATACTTCCACAGGATTTTTTCTGAAGAGCTAATTAATCTACTATTGAGTTATTTATTTATTTAGTATCTAAATTCTAATACCACCTTCTCTGTCTTCTGATCAATCAAATCTTAGGTGGTAGAAACAATTTTAGCCCCACCACTTGGAATTTGGTCGCCCGCCTTTCTTCCACCTCTGAAAAGACCTGAAATAGAGAGGTCTTTTGTACCACATATTATGCCAGAAATGTATTGAACCTGCTTCCACCATCACTGTTGTGTTTGGGGGCGGGCAGTGGTTCTCACAGCTTTGTATAAATGCTATATAGGATAGCCCGCTACCATCTTAGACTGCATCATTACTTACCACGGGTGATATCGCAGTCAAGGGCTAACTCAAGTCCTCTATAAGTCGAAATATGTCGGTAATCGTCCAGCAGACAGCAGTAGTCGCTTATAGGCTGATGGAATGGATTCAGGCATCGCTTATAGGCTGATGGAATCTTCCTGTATTCCTCATTTCTGAGATGTCTGTCTCCATTCAGCATTTATCTTGCGAATAATGCGATGTGAAGTGAATCAGTGTGATTGTAATCATATAGTCGAAATCGTTATCGTTTATAACGGACTAGCTGATGCCCACGACTCCGTCTGCGTGGTTTAAGTTTTTTTGATTTCCGCGGGAACTCGTTAATTTTCCGGGATAAAAAGTAGCCTATTTCACTCTCCAGATCCTCAACTATACCCATGCAAAAAATCACGTCGATCCGTTGCACCGTTGCGGCGTGATTGAAGGACAAACCAACAAAAACAAACACACTTTCGCATTTATAATATTAGTAGGTATGAAGTAGGTATAATTATTACAATTTTTTTTTCAGGATTCGATAAAAAAACACAAGGACAATACTATAGTAGGAAATGATTTGATTCACTCATTCCTAAAAGAAATGAAGGATAATGAGCTGTACAAGGGTGAGTAGAGTTGAGAAATTGTGGAACAATCCATTGTCATCCACTAATTTCAGAGACAGATCTGCTTTCCACCATTCATTATTATTATTAAATTCTTTATTGCATAAAAAAATCATCTGCTTTACCTAAATATATGTATTTGATTTATTTCCAGAGGATCAACTTATAGGCATATGCTTAGACATTCTGATCGCGGCTTCTAATACTGTGAACAATGCCTTGAACTTCGCGATTATCATGCTTTTGCGACATCCGGATGTGGAACAAAAAGTGTGTGAGGAGATTCGAAATGTTTTGGGCGATAAATTGCCTACCTGGGCTGATAGTGCAAGGTATGTGCATTACTGACAAGGTCGGAAATAAAGCAATTCATAACTGAGTCATACTGGAAGGGCGAGTCAGGCTGAGGACTTTTCAAGTGATTTTAAAAGGACGAGGCGCCAGCCGAGGCCTTTCTAGGTAAACGAGGCCGTGAATTGCTAGTTCTCACTTACCCGGTGAGATCGCAGTCAAGGGAAAAACCTAAGTAGTGGAATAAAAATAAAAATAAACTATTTTCAGACTACCCTACACATCCGCGTTCATCTGTGAAGTGCACCGATGCTGCACAGTCGCACCATTTGCTGGAGGAAGAAAGGCATTAACCGACTCCGAAATAGACGGCTATGTTATACCGAAGGGTGCGACCGTACTAGTGTCCTTGGGAGATTTGCATGTAGACGCGGATGTGTGGCTGCAGCCTGATAAATTTATGCCAGAGCGGTTTATTGACGAGAAGGGAGAATGCAAGACTGTTACCAATGTGTATCCATTTAGTATGGGTAAGATAATTCAATTTACGTTACAATGGAGAACCGGAGAGTTCAACGTTACATCATCATTACTTTTATATTCTAGAAGTAATTCAAGAAATAGAAATTGACATATCCGATTATGTTAGAAAAGGGTGGATGTTAGATATCCGGTTGTGTTTGCAAGCATGCGACAAGTCCTGTTTTGTTATTAGCAGTTAATACCAGACAAGTCCAGAGTTCCGCAGCCGCTCGCTATACATACTATATTGTTTGAATTATTAAATACCTAGTAACAGCCACTAGTTCCAGAAGATACTGCTGCAGATAACACTTCTGTAGCAAAACTCGTTATCTGCCCTTTCGAGCTACTTATACTCTGGTTCAAACTTCAGATATTGAGTCACGACATTTTTAATACACGAAATCAAGTCCACATATCACAGGCAAACATATGGCATCGAAATACCGACAGCTGACAGATTTTCTCTTGGTCGTAATTTTTTATATAATTAATTTTGTTTCAAAACTTACCTGATGATTTAGATGTATCTAATATACCTTGACTACCTCCGTGGCGCAGTGTGTAGCGCTGTTGCTTTAATGTGCGGAGGTCCTGGGTTCGATCCCCGGCAGAGTCAATTTGGGAATTTATAATTTCTGAATTTTCCCTAGTCTGGTCTGGTGGGAGGCTTCGGCCGTGGCTAGTTACCACCAATTATTTTTTAAATTTAGGGTTTACAGTTTGCTACATGTTTGCTATCCTAAATCCATAATTATTTAATTTCCAGCTTTACGCGACTCACAACGCCATATCGCGGGATAGGTATGAACTAACTCTGAAGGGTTTTAGATTTTTTCAGGAGTACTGCATAGAATTATCGCTGTAGGGTTTGCAAAGTAGTTCAACCATTTAATCACAGGTGGCGCTGTAAATAAGCTCCGCTATTCATATGAAGATGGCATTATTTTGTAATTCATAAATTAAGGTTTTGTTCAACAGCTTTCATTCGAATTTTTGTTCCAACTTTAGAAATTTATTTCATAGAATCCATACTAATATTATTATAAATGCGAAAGTGTGTCTGTCTGTCTGCTACGCTTTCACAGCCCATCTGTTTTGATGAAATTTGATAAGGAGGTAGTTTGTAACCCGGGGAAGGGGATAGCACTTTTTATCCCGGAAAATTCCCTCCTAGTATATTATATTCCTAATTCTATTATTTATTTCATGCAAATATCACAGTTTGCTTATTTTTATTTCGTTTTCTTGAGCGATTATTTCGGCCTCAGGCAATTAGGCTTTCCATACCTACAGGGTTGTCTTCGCCTCAAATCGTAATGACCGCAAGCAGTTCACGCGCTGACAGCTCTCTATCCGAAACTGCCTCGTTGGTCTAGCATAGTCGACTGCGGATCACGAGGTCCTGGGTTCGATTCCCGGTCGGGCATAAAAATTGTTCGGTATTGGGTTTTTCAATTACGAAATTCTCAGTGCCAGCCCGGAGTTGGAAGTTGGCGGTGTTTCACCCCCGTGCCTCGGAGAGCACGTTAAGCGGTCCCGGTTATTAGATATCACTCACATGATAATAATCGTTAAAGCCCGCCAACCCGCATTGGAGCAGCGTGGTGGGTCTAAGCTCTAATTTCCCTCTCTCCTATGAGAGTGGAGGCCTGTGCCCAGCAGTGGGACGTTAATAGGCTGTAGTGGATGACTGTATCAATTGTTCGCAGGTCGAAGGCGGTGTCTTGGGGAGCCATTTTCTAAGTCCTTTTTATTCATCACACTCGTCGGGATCCTTCAGAAATACAGTATACAATGCAACGGGCCCCCGCCGTCTGCGGAACCGATAATAGGTTTACTAGCAGAATCCAGATATTTTACCGCCCAGTTTTTGAAGAGAGCATGATGTAGGTACTCATATTTTAGAATATTTCATGCACATCTTATGCACAGCTTATGTATAATAAATTAATTCTTTTTACTTTGGATATTGTTATTTAACTTGACGTTGGTAATGTGTTATTGTTATAATTATATATTTTAATTCAATGAAATATATTATGTTATTTTAAGAAAAAGCTAACAAATACATTTTGCACACCATCACAACATGGAGTAGCCATTTTAGGAAAATGTCTACTTTAGACCTTTATCTAACTGTAACCGTGCAAATATTATTTATGTAATGATTTATAGCTACAGCCTCGTCAGGAGATGTTTTGCGGGGATGCTTGATCCGGCTGCGGGGTGACAGCGACGTGACGGAGGAAACTGGCATTACAAAATTGTCTACTGTCACTTCATGTTAAATTAATTTGCAGTTTTGTGAAACTGCAAGGATAATAACTATGAAACTGCAACGAATACGTTAAATAAGCCGAAGACGCAGTCCAAGTCTGGCATTCGCTAGTAAAAGATATCAGTGTAGTTCGCGCTAGAGTTGAATGCAGAGCTTGGGTATGTGTCACCTCAGGCGCCGACTGCATTCAACTCGCGCCCAAAATATATACGAGTATGTGCGTGAAATGTCACCTGCTTTATCGATGTAGGAAAACTTAGTGAGGAAACCTGGAAGCCCGAGACTCTGCCAATCTGCACTTGGTCAGCGTGGTGGACTATGTCCAAGACCCTTCTCATTCTGAGAAGAGACTCGTGATCAGTAAGTAGTGAGTCGACAGTGGGGTGAAGTGAGTATTCAAAACATTATTTAACTATAGAAGGTCATTGATTACGCCACGTGAATTAAGGCTACTATATCCCAGCACTTTAGGCATTTGTCGCTCACTCAGACCCGCGCTACGATACCTACCGATCATTGCCGTGAGTCGCGCAGTTCAAATGAACTCCGTGACCCTGTCATAAATATTTGCGTCACAGTATGAACTGTTACAGTTGGACTATTTACATTATAATTCGCTTCACGAAATACATGTTGGAAGTTGCGTTTTTACCTATATTTTGATTTAGACTATATAAAATGAAATTCAGGGTATAATCTAATCGTATCTATATTGCAAATTTCAGCCAACTTACATTCCAAATTTCAAAATAACAGTAAAAATATTAAAACTTTCCCATTTTAATTGTCATCCCCAATTTTATTAAATAAATACTAAAAGGGAATAAAAATAAATAATTACTAAAAGGGGATTTTCCAACACAATTTCTATAGATCTTTATAATCTCTTTATAATTTAAAGCCGATAGACCTACTGACAGATTTTTTTGCATCAAGCATTTTTAAATTTATTAGCTGTCAATATCGTGTATACAGTGGTCAGGGACGGACTAAGTCCATTGGGAGCCCGGGGCGGCAATCTCAGTGGGGGTTGCTGTATTGTAAATACATTGGTGAAAATCTCTTTTGTTACTGATTCACTAATTTACTTTTACCCGACACTTTTTTGGTATGCAACAATACTATAACTAAACTAACTAACTATATTAATATAGACTTCGTTTTTTTAATTTGTGCTAAGAAAATTTTAATTAAGTTTATTAAAATAAAATACACACATATAAGAACACATTTTTATTTGGTTTTTAAATGAACAAACTTAAACCACTGAAAAGCGCCTACATACTTATAAAATTATTATTACAAAAACAATCAAAATTCATCGTAAAAAATCACGCGTGAGCTTGGACCTGGTTGCTGCAAATCTGGTTGCAAATCAGAGGGTGTACTAGATGAATGTTTTTTAGGCTGCACGTTTTCTATATCTTCCTGGTCTCGTATAGGCATGCCACGTTCATATCAACTATCTATAATTTCAGGCAGTAGGTATTTTAAATAAAATTGTAATATCTTTGGCTCCATGTTCTTAAACCAGAAAGTATCATCTTTATCGATGTACTCTGTATATAAAGGCTCATTTTCGCCTGCCCAGATTCCAAGCAGACACACTTTTCCTGTAACAACAAAAAGATTTTTAGGTACGTTTCTAGGTTTGATAAAATTCACAGAGTAGGTTACCGAATGAAAAAAAAATTGACAAAAGCTCTTAAACCACCTTAAACTCTAACTGCATCTACAGTTTCACTGTTTGAAATTATATAAAGGTGAAATAATATTACGGTGAGGTGGTGAACTTGAATATAATTTGATTACAGGGTGAGTTACTGGAGGGGCCTCCAGTAACTCACCCACACTTTAAAAAAAATTAAGCAAATTGAATTTAGTATTTCAAAGAAATGCGAGTGAAGCAAGCACAAATATTTTATTTTTTAGTGAATAATTAAATTACGAGCACAATATAATGTAAATTTTATAAGCCTTGAAAATATAATTATTATAGGTTCGATATATTAGGTATAGATTAGGTATATAAGGTTCTTGGGGAACTCTACACCAAGGGTCCGGCCACCGGTGTGCCCTATCGCCCTTAGTCCGCTACTGTCTCACTTTCTCACGTATCAAACAAAATATAATCTGTATGGAAACTACTCACATGTCATCTTTTTCAAGCGGACGTGTGTCGTCTCTCTTTTTTGATGCAAAACGATTTCCTTTATGAGGGATATTTGAACTGAAATAAAAATTTAAAGAATTATTATTTTGATAGTACAAAATCGCTAACAGAGTCTCGTTGGTTTTATGGTAACTACTATCTTCGACTGCAGGCATCGGGTTTATCCCCGGGTTTGGGCTCCTTAATATTATTTGTATTTTTCTAAAAACTAATTAGTAGGTAGGTGAGGTATTTCTATTTAGTATGAACCAAACTAGGGGTTGGAAGTTCAGAAATATCTCCCGCGCAGTTGGTAAATTTCTATTGACCGCCATGGCCAAAATAAAGTCGAGATTTAGGATAGGATATTATTATATCATGTATTCATGAGAAACTCAGTATAGCCAAACAAAAAAAACCTCGTCTCCCTTACTGACTGTATATAGGTATAAACTGTGGTTACGCGTGGTGGTATTTGCACGTGGCGGAATTTACTCTACCTATCATAATTTTCTTAGTTCGTATCAGATTTTCTTCGGAGCTTTTGAGGACTAGGTATTTTGATAAACTCAAGAAACACTTACCATATATTTTTTTTATTTCTCCTTCGCTTCCTGTCAGATAGTTTTTTTTTCCGGCACTTTTATTTCCCATTTTAAATAAAAATCACAAGCAAAGAAACACTATATTTACAGGCTAACTAAAACTATTTTAATTTTATCACTAAATGTAGCAAAAGAATTTATTTACAAATAATTAAAAAATAAATAATTTTAGCGCGAAAGGAGCGTGATTCGTGAAAACTTGCGCAAGTCCTTCTCGTATAGAGGCTCGTGAGCCACTGAGTACATCGCATATTCGATGCGTTAGATCATTTTATGACTTCTGTTAGGCGAAATTTTGCAGCAATTTTTTTATTTAAAATCTGTCTGTACAGTGAATAGGTAATACAATGAGCTTAATTTACGTATAATTTTTATGAAATTTAGTCTAAAGCTTTGGAAATGCCATTAGAAAAATGAACAAAAACAACCTGTTTTCAAAAATTTTTATGATCGAGGCAAGTTTAACTTATCGTGTTTTCATGAGTACATTAAAGAGATAAGGCATGTATCTTTAATATGTATTTTTAACAGTGAAAAAAAACTATTTTTTCATGACTTTGAATTGGTTTGAAAAGTGGCGTAGTCGCTAAAAACCGGGATAATGGGCCGAGGTTTATAATTCCCGCGGGAACTCTTGAATTTTCTGTTATAAAAATGATAGGTAGCCTTTTTTTTTTATCAACTACAAGCTAGCCCTTGACTGCGATCACACGTGATGGTAAGTGATGATGCAGCCTATGTCCTTCTCCGGGATACAACCTACCCCTGTACCAAATTTCATGAAAGCGTAGCAGATAGACAGACAAGAGAGACACACTTTCGCATTTATAATGTTAGAATGGATAACATTTGATTTGGTACACAGCTAAAATTATTCTAATTCAACTGTGGAACACAATAAAACTAGTTTGATAACACAATAGGAATGTATCATCAAAATATCCTAGCGAGGCGATATTTTAAAATTGAACCAAATTGATCGATCATCCACACCGAATAGACAGCCTTTCATTGAAAAATTAACTTTATTCAGACGTTTTAGGATGGTTTTCGGTTTAGCCATTAGTTGTAACAAACTAATTGTCACCAACTCATAACGATTAGTTGAACATTCGTATTTATTGGTACAACTCTGGTGCAATAGGGTTACACATTAAAACGAGGGGCGATTACGATTTTGTTGAGCCTAATTCAGCCTAATATAGCTAGTAATATGTGTGTTTTTTTTTTAATCCACTACAGCTAGCCCTTGACTGCGATCTCACCTGATGGTAAGTGATGATGCAGTCTACGATGGTAGCGGGCTAACCTGTTAGGTAAGGAGCATGGCAGTTATATTAAACCCACACCCCTTCGGTTTCTACACGGCATTGTACCGGAACGCTAAATCGCTTGGCTTTAAAGGGAAAATTTAGAAATAATAAATTCCTAAATTGACCCTGCCGGGGATCGAACCCGGGACCTCGTGCTACACACTGCGCCACGAGGTCGTTAAAGTTTCGGAGTGTCGTGTTTTTTAAAATCCAATGCAAGTTAGCCTTTACTGCGATCATGCTGCGATCTCACCACGGAATAGATAAATATTTATTTTTTCTATGGATCTCACTTAATGGTCACGGCGATCCAGCTGCTCAACGTTACGCAGTTAGTAAGGAGACTTATAAGGACAAAACCCTATGAGCTAGTTAGTTCTCAATAGTGATTAATGAAAGTTTAGTGTTGTCAGTTGTGTTGCCTTCAAGAACACAAGAACGTCGCCTAACCGCTAACAGATGGCGTTGTACGTCATTAGGTCGCGTGTCAACTTCACAGTAATCTATTACTTATTGGAGGTTTTGACGACCTCCGTGGCGCAGTGTGTAGCGCTGTTACCTTGACGTGCGGAGGTCCTGGGTTCGATCCCCGGCAAGGTCAATTTGAGAATTTATAATTTCTGAATTTTCTTGCGAATAAAAGTCGCACGAAAAAAAAATCGCCATTTTGATACAAATTAGGTAGGTGTAGGTGAAATCTACATATGCGAAATATAAATCGCGAGAATAAAATTCGCGCGATTGTTTTTCACAGAGCGAACGTATCCTTATTTGATTTTATTTTATCTAATAGGAAGCCAGTTTACAATGATCTTTTGTTTTATTCTAATACAACTAAATATATTATATTATTTCTATAGTTATTACACACAATTTTTAAAATGCATCTGGATCATCACGCCATCTATTGAAAGAACTGGAACTATTTTACGGTGTTGTGTCCGAACTTCGCCGAACATTGAAATAGAATAAAATTCTACATCAATACCGCCGAACCTTTGTGTCCCAACTCGCGCTATTAAAGTTTTTTCTCGATGCGACGTATATACACAGACCGCCGTTATACTTGCGGGATCATCCCCCTCGATGGAAGCCAGTCGCCAAGCTGGTCTGAGTTGGCATAATCTTTCAGATGAGACATTTCGTCTAATGCGTACCTAACACTACAGTTTGCACACTTGTGTGTGAACTTTAATTACATCGAGGAGTGGAACTAAGGCTCAGTGAAGTCAACTTGATTCCATTTTGTGTTTTTTTCTTAAATATTTTAATGACCATTTTTAGGGTTCAGTACCTCAAAAGGAAAATTCGGAACCCATATAGGATCACTTTGTTGTCCGTCCGTCTGTCTGTCGAGTGTCAAGACTCAAGACCCTTCTTCTCAGGAACGCATGGAGGTATCAAGCTGAAATTCATATCAAACACTCAGGTTTACTGTCCCTTGGAGCTGTAAAAACCCAACGCAATCAAAAGATACAGCCATTGATGCTGCAAGTTTTTTTTATCCACTACAAGTTAGCTCTTGACTGCGATCTCTTCTGATGGTAAGTGATGATGCAGTCTAAGATGGAAGCGGGCGTGGCAGTTAATTAAACCCTATTCGGTTTCTACACGGCATCGTACCGGAACGCTAAATCGCTTGGCGGCACGTCTTTGCCGGTAGGGTGGTAACTAGCCACGGCCGAAGCCTCCCACCAGACCAGACCAGGGAAAATTCTGAAATTATAAATTCCCCTGAAATTATAAAACAGACCCTGCCGGGGATCGAACCCGGGACCTCCGTACGTTAAGACAACAGCGCTAAACACTGCGCCACGGAGGTCGTCACTCGCAAGGGAATCAAAACCTACAGGGTATTTCCGTGAACTCAGAATCTTGAAATTTGGTACGAAGCAACGTCTTATAACACAGATAAAGGAAAAATTGCGAAAAGCATACATTTTTAGTTACATCATATTATAATAAAAATATTTTTAATTCCTCGGTGCGCGAGTCCGACTCGGAGTGTTTATATCATGAATGTAGGAATTGAGGTTTACATAAAATTATAACAGTAATTTTCTTTTTGTGGTTAGCATAAATAAGTAATTATTTTTGACATCCGTTGCTATTAAATCACAGGAATATAATTTACGTCAGAATTTAGATAATTTAATTTAATTTAATTTAGTCTAGCTATTCAAAGGGGGAACGCTGCCAGTATCTTTGGAACCTTGCCTAAAGGGCATTTAATAATATATTTTAGTTATTATATTATTATTTATTTATTTTTAAGAATTTTAGATGTATTGTGATTATTTAACACTGCAATGTGAGAATATTAAAACCAATTAGCTACTTTTATTTTAATAAAACACAATTTCAGTCTATTGAAAAAAAAAAATTTAGATATATCTAGATGCATTATTCATATTAATAATTTATTAATTAATATAATGAGCTAATAATTAATATCACTCATAAGACACACTTTTAGGGTTCGATAATGAAAGCTTATAGTGTTTATTTTTTTTAAACATCACTAGAAGTTAGCCCTGGATCTCCCTGGCGCTGTGGTCTTATAGTGGGAGGTCCCAGGTTCGATTCCCGGCATTGTCTATTTGGGAATTTATAATTTCTGTATGTTCTGTATGTATGTACACGTCATGTGTGGCCTTCGCCCGTGGCCAGATACCACCCTACGGGCAAAGACGTACTGCCAAGCGATTTAGCGTCCTGGATGCCGTGTAGAAACCGACTAGGGATAAGGGATATGGGTTTACTTACTATAACTGCCGTACTCCTAACAATTAGCCCGCTACAATCTTAGACTGCATCATCACTTATGAAAACTCGAGACTACATGACAACACTTTTTATTCATAACACTTCACTTACACTTGGGGAACACAATCAGGTGCGAGATCGCAGTGAAGGGCTAATTTGTAGAGGAATAAATAAGTTCGTAGTTCTAACGCCTAGCTTAGCGGTATATATGAGTTTGCTCTGAGAGGTTGTGCGTTTGTTTGTATGTTCGTGCACTTTTTTGGGACCATTTTCCTAGAAAACTACTGGACCGATTAATATAATATGGTTTTTTGCATTAGATATGCATAACTTTGATCCACCCGTTTCGATCAAAGGTGCGAGCAACCGTAGACCAGACGGAGCGCTTAATCCAGACCTTAGGAGGTGGGTACAATTTGACCCGATAGGTGAAAAAATCCTGGACGGGCTGGTACTGTATTCCAAGGACCGTCAACAAATTGGGATTTTCGATGTTTTCAAAAATACGAGGATCCTGCTGATCCTCTCCCGGGAGACCCTTCAAGATGTGAGGGCAGTTCGACAGCCACTTGCGCAACTCATAACCGCCGGACTTCAGTACTGAAATTAATTCGTCGCGCAGGATCGCGCGTCAAAGCTTCCTCAACGCTAGAAGCTTCCGTGCAAATGCCGTCCATATAGACTGACGATTCCAAAGTGAGTGATGCGCGAGGATAATTCAGCCGCTCACGGTTAGCTAGTCCCAACAAGGTCCTAATAGCAATATAGTGACTTGACCTGAGTCCATAGGTCGTAGTGTTCAATTCAAAGACTCGTATCGGCTCATTAGGATTCTCGCGCCACAAAATCAGTTGATACCTCCGATTGTCGCGATGTACCACCGACTGCCTGAACATCGTCTTGATATCAGCTACAAAAACAAATTGGTGACGGCGGAAATTAGTGAGGATGACGGAGATATCCTTGATCAACTTAGGGCCGGAGTGCAGACACTGGTTCAAAGTCACTCCATTTTATGTAGCCGCAGAGCCGTCAAAAACTACTCGGATCTTCCCTCCAGGAGTCTTCAAAACAGCGTGATGAGGCAAGAAGTGGTGCTCGTGCGAACGCCAATCAAAGTTGGACTGTGACATATGACCAAGGTCCTCGTACTTGGTACGGAAGGTAGGGTCGCGCTGCATGCGTCGTTCCATAGACAAGAGCCTCTTCTCAGCTAAGGACCGTGATTGACCGAGATATAAGAAAATTACAATTTACAATTTACAATAATTACAACTCACTGTTTACAATTGATTACTACAATAATTTACAATTTGTAAGTAGCAGTTAAGTAAAGAAAATTATTAAGGAGTTAACTACAACAAGTTATGTATAATATCTATTATGTTAACTCAACAAGCTTAAATAATTCTACTAAGAAGTCAACCACCACAAGTTATGTTCAACAACAAAGGTTAAGTGTTGTTTAGTTCTCAAAGTAAACAACAATTACAATAATTGGCAAACAACAAATCTTCAAACTCAAGAATAATAGTGGATGTATAACCAATAATGACTATAATTAAAATAACAATTAAATTTTTTCAGTTAAAGTTACAAGCGAACAGGAAATTAAATATTTTTACAAGTAATAGGTAAGGGATATATTCAAAAGAACAAATGGTAGTGGTAAACTTACAGATCCCACAATTAAATATTTTTGAAAATAGTAAGGGATATAATACAATAAGAGTTAAGACACACTACTATACTTAATTAACTATTAACTCAACCTAGTTAAATAAAGTTAAAGGCAATGGTAACTACATACAATACTATATTATTACAATATGTTACTCGGCCAATTTGTCAATTTAAGCAATATAACCTGCCCGAGCGTTTCAATCAAAACTACGCTCTGGTACCAACTTGTTGAGGCTTGGAAGCCAGTTCAGCGAGTCAAGGACAGGGAGATCCACTGGTTCGGGCCCATAAGGAACAAGGGATCCCTGTTCGCTGAGCTTGGGCTCTACGGACGGCTTATTCCTATTGACTTTTACCTATTAATACTGTCAGATAGGGGCTAACTTACATGAATCTTCACCGTGGCTGTCTAGGGAGCTAGTGGGGGCGGAATATGTATAGGTCATGAGATGTGTAGGTAGTAATAGTGTGAAACTATGAACCCTCGACTGCTGGTGATTGGCGCAAAGTTACAATAATTAACTCTTGCACAATAATTTAATCTTTGTCAATAAAGAAGGCTGTTGACTTTTGGTATACTTTGAGACTTATTAGTTCATGTATTAATATAAGGCAGCCGTCTCTCTACTACCACTGATTTTATGCTGTGCCCCACCGGGGTTCCAATATTATGATAAGAACTTTTCTATTGACATATTGTAAATTACTATAAGAATTATATTGGAATACAAAATAAATGAATATGAATATGGGGTACCAAGAGATGGAAGAAACCTACAGTTAGTGGCGGGGAGGAGCCAACTAGCCATCATTTATTTTTTAAAAATATAAATGATGCCATTAAACGCATCTTCATTTTCTTTAGGTATAAAAGGAAGATGCTACCACTAGGTTTAGTTCGTTTCACTGTGACCCTGGGTTTCAAAGCGTATAGAATAATACAAAAGGTCTTTAACTCTCATAGTCCGTGTGTAAATGTCTCGAAGAGATTTATCTCTTTGCGAACAGTTTACTTAATGCCTGTTTTAAGTTAACTGAATTACATCTAAATCGGTGTATAAGCAAGTCGTTGGGTTGAATTCCGAATCGAATTGAATTGAATTGCAGCTTCCGAAACTCAAGATCTTGGTTTATTATGGACACGAGGGTATATTACTGCTAGATGATTTACGTGCCATTTTGAGAAGATATTGAATTTTTTAAGTAGAGAGGGGTGTAAATGCTTAGGGACCCCGTCAGGTTGGTTACAGCGCTGATTGACAGACTTCAAACACGATGGATAACATTATGAAGAGGTCTTGGGCAGGTTCACGATGTTTTCCTTCACAGAGAAAATGTCAGCGTTGGCATCCTTATGTGGTTGGTACGTCCAATCTGCTCGCACGTAACGTTTTTGCTCGACGTTTCTGATACGAACCGCTAAGATGCTCCCAGCGTGGTTCCTGCCACGTATAACGAGAATAGGCATCTTATAGGCAAGCGCGTTCCAACCTAGAACTCATCATTGCTTTGCATAAGCATGTCGCAATAAAAAACTAATAATAAAAACTTTAGAGTTAAAAAGTTAGAAATGCGTGCCTGGGGATCGAACTCCCGAACACCAGAACATGAGGCTGAAAGTTTAAACCACCGACGATCACTACTTCGTACATATTATTAATACTCATTATTTGCACCACACAAAAACAAAAACAATAATCATCATCAACAGACAGAAAAAGGATAGGTACAAAAAGCGGCCTTATCACACCTAATTATACTTGATATAAATGGAACGATCGGTTGCTATTTATATTAGTGCATGCTAGATAGAACTCGATACTACATCCCAGTGGACATCATCGGTTTGCAATCCTTTAATTATATACCTACTAATTTCACTTTAATTCTATTAGTGTATACTACGAATATTTCAGTGACAAAAGGAATTACGCGAGCTGTGTTAAATAGGTTAGTAACAGTTAGTAATAAGTTATTTATTTATGATGATTAATATATAATCTATACCCAACTTATAAATGCAAAAGTGGTGTTATTTGCTTGTTCTTTGATCACGCTGCAATAGGGACGTGATTTTTGTCATGGTTAAGGTTAAACACGCGGAAAATGACATGGACTACAGAAAACTGACAAGAAGTCTGACTCCAAAGACTTATTTCTTAAATAAAGGACTCTACTAATCAAAAACAGAATATTGGGTCACCAATATTTTTAGTTTTGATGGAATAAATTTGTGTGAATGAAATCAGATATCCATTCAAGGTTTGAATAAAAATCTACATAGTTAACTATTGTTCTTTTCTTCGAACTGCTGATGGGATTCAACTGATAATCAGCAGTTATTTTAACATCGCTATTCGTGATGTAAACGACGCGACGTTGAAGTTGAATGAAGAACTTAATATGAGGTATGCAGGAGATACAATACCGAGTAGGTACTCCAGTAATCATTCCATGAAATAGGACCAGTTGCCGCGTAACAACACATGTGACACCTTGCCCGAACCAATGTACTTTACGTAATACTCGGGAACATAAAAAGAATGTGTGTTTGATACACCATTGACAGTCGTGTTCCGATCGTTGTGACTAATAGACTATTCGAGCGATACTTCTATCGCACACACGACAATGTTATCGATTTTAATTGTAGTGTTAGTGCTCCTATTCACTGGTTACATCGTACGATCTGTCACAAAACCGAAGAACTTCCCGCCAGGTATATTCCTTTTATAACTCTATTCGACTCATGCAGTCTTGGTACATACATCAAAAATTCCTTTAATTAAATAAGAATTGCATAACTTTTTGAAATGCGTTATTTGACTTACATCAACTATTTTGAATGGAATGGCTCTCCTAATGATTGGTTAGGAGATGCATTTATAAATAGTCGCATAATGTCTTATGTCCGCTTCTGTCAAGGGATGCCAATTATGTTGTATGGATAGTATAGCGTTGCATATATATCTACTCGTTCAATCATTTCGCAGCATCGCTGCGGTCTTGTTGGATCCAGCTAAATTTTTCTTTTAATTTATAGACTAGCGCTTGACTGCAATCAGACTTGTTGGAGTTAGTGATGCAGTCTAAGGTGGAGCGCGCTTCTCTAGTAGATGCCTAGTCACTCTTAATTCGAAGATACCAATATTATAAGCGGAAGGAAAAACTGATGCCGGAAGGGTTTTTCTAGTGGTTCAAATTAGAAACGAGGAAGCAAATCGCTTTGTACGCGTCCGTGGAATTCCATCAGCTGTATAAGGTTGTCTGGGAATCACTTGCTGTCGTCCTTCCACCTAATGGGGTCCTGAGCTCGTCGCGCTTGCTTCTACAGGGTCACCATTCCAGCACCAAGGGGCCCAATGACTTAGATCGTTATTTCAAACTATATGCCCCGCCCATTGTAAAATGGTTCCTTTTGACTTGCTTGATGTCATCCGTTCACCTAGTGGGCTTCTGCCAATGGATCACCATACCAATATCTTGTCGAATCTTTCACATCACTTTCGGTCAGTCGGTTTAGTTTTTCCAAAAATTTTGTAATTTCGATTTGATTGTTTTGATTAGGTAAATCTATAGCAGGTAAGTTGAAAAAATGGACTTCAAGAGAAGTCAAATTTTATTTGCCTTTAAAAAAAGAACTGAATTAGGTCTGTGTCAGACCAACTCCTCCTAGTTATTCGTTTCTAAACATATAACTTCGACCCGGAGTTAGATCACAATAATACTATTCTATATTACCGTGGTTAGATGCTAAGACGAGAACAAACTTTAAGGTGCCAGCGGAGGGTGAATTGACCATACAAACGTAATACTAAAATAATTTGTAATTTGAGAATATTTCCACCATAATATGCGATTATTAAGATTAAACTTGTATTTATTTAGGTCCCTGGATTATTATTTTTTCAAAATACTTTCCCAAAATTAAATCTAAGCACATTATTATTATTATTATTAAACTCTTTATATTTTGTACCACACTTAACAAAAGTAAACTACAGAAAACATAAAATATATTATAAACTAACATAATATATTATAATACACATACATACCATAATATAAACTTAAGTATACTACAAACATATACTTTCAATAAAATCAAATATAAACTAAAGTCGTCTTCAATTTGCAAGGTAATACGTCTTAAGAGCATTTTTGAACACACCCAGCGATTTCGACTGTCCACTGACAGCGATTCAGTGGGAGTGCATTCCACAGTTCAATTGCCTGCACAGAGAATGAATTTCCGAAAAATTAGGTTTTATGTGAAGGCATTTTTACAGTAAGCGTTTGACAAGTTCTCATGTCTGACAGCACCCCAATAAATTGAAACCTCTCTTTAAGATAAGAAGGAGTATTTAAGTGAAATAAAACACAGTACAGAAGAGAGAGAACATGCATATCCCGGCGACGGTGAATAGGGAGCCACTTGAGTTTTTGGCGAAATTCAGATACGTGGTCATATTTGCGCAAGTAAAATATGAACCGAATAGCGAGATTTTGCATCACCATAATCGAGAATAGAGAGAAAGAGAGATTGTGCTAACATAACTTTGGTTGGAATTGGAAAAACATTGCGCAATCGGCGTAGCGAGCTCATGACAGCAATTAATGTTTTTCTGCTAATTTCCTTAACCTGCATGGACCAGGATAGTTCAGAATCCAAATGTATACCGAGACCTTTAACAGAGGCGCAGTAAGGTATAGAAACACTGATAGACTAACTCCTCAAGAACTTTGCGTTTTGCATGTTTTTACGACATAAGTGAAATGTTTTCTCCTTATTTGTTTCATATTAAAACCAACGATATATCACGGACTAATTGATCAGGAACATAGCCTTTACTGTCTAGTTACAGAACAAAAATACGAAGGTAAAAACACAAGAATTTTTCATTTATCATTTTTGGTATTCACGGAACAAGATTAAATGTATAAAAAATTCTGTACGCTCATATTGCTATCGTGCTTGCACGCGATAATATGTCATCAGCCAAACAGAGATAGCAATATACCGGCAAATTTATATTTGCGGTTCGAATAGAAGTTGCGAGCGGCTTTTGCCGGCCTCTTAACACTTTAGCATCGACCTGTCTACACGTGCCTAGTGCAGTTATTATTGCAAATCTGCCTAACCTTGTACGGAGTTTTAAGGTAAGTGGTTATCAAACTATTAAAAGCTTGAGTTTTGGTTCATGTATAGTTTGAAGGTTGAACCCCAATTATTTAATCTGTGGATAAACTGTTTTACAGAGGTCAAGTTTAGACAAGTTTAGATGATGCCCGCGGCTTCGTCCGCGTGGATTAAGATTTTTTGATTCCCGCGGGAACTATTTAATTTCCCGGGATAAAAAAGGCCTATGTCATTCCCCGGGATATAGTTTTAACCCTGTACCTATAAAATTGTATCAAAATAAATGAACCGTGAAAGCGTAGCATGCAGACAGACATACAGACGGATAGACACGCTTTCGCATTTATAATATCAATATGGATATAGCTTTAAGTTCTATTGTATTGTTTTCAATAAATAGTAAAAAAACAGATATCCCTTGTCTGTGATCTCACAGGATGGTAAGGGTCTAAGATGGTAGCGGGCTGACCTGATAGGGTCATTGCAGTTATATAAAACCCATACCCTTAATTGTTTTCTACACGGCAGCGTATCTTAGGGTAATATCGTAGGGTGGTAACTAGCCACTGCCGAAGCCTCCCACAAGGATATAGACACACTTACATTATGGCTTTACATTATGACTTTGATCGCGATCATTATGAATCCATGTGGAAAGCGTTTTCGGATTAGCTTGCATCGACATTTTACTACATAATCACTTTCAATGAATAAAATCTGGCCAAGTTCCAGCCAGAACACCTATAAGGATTCCGTAGACATGCTATGCCAAAAACTGTAGCGGTCGTTATTTTGCATACGGTAGTCTTTTTTCTTAAAAACTGTCAAAGAAATCTCTATCACATAGAACTAATAAGTACTGTTGTACGTAGTACTTATTAGTTCCATGCTCTATCATGATTTATCTAAACTTATACTTACTTAGAATGCTGTCACAAAAAATAACGCTCGCAGTAGCTTTGTCAAAGGGTGCGCTTTTTTAGTGAGACAAAGGACACCCAGTACTTATTTAGTTCTATCATTTCAACAGAACGGTTGGGAATAAACGTGTTCAACACCCGTACGCGATCATTCTCTTTCGGAGTATACATTGTATTCTCTAGGGTAGTTACAGATAAAAAGCGCTATAGATTTGTGAACGTAGAGCTACTTATAGGTCTACCCCTATTGTGATGCACGGTGCGGCGCGGCACGTAGCGGCAAATATTATTTGTATATGAGTACGGGGCCGCGTTGCGCAGTACACCTCCGTGTCGCATCCTGGTTCCATACAACCTCATACAAAGAGTACATGCCGTTACGTGCCACGCCGCGCATCTGTAGTGGGGTTAGGCCGTTATTTTTAAAGATTATCGGTGGCCTTTTGGGTACATAGTAGGTACTTTTTTAGTCATCCTGTCATCGTCAACTGTTTATTGCTGGTCATAGGACTCTTGGAGGGATTCCCACACGCCATCTGAATCCAGCGGCTCCCTGCACTTTATGTCATCGTTCGACCTTGTTAGAGCTCTGCGAACACAGCACTTTCCGCTTTGCGCTTTGATCAGAAGGCTCAGGGTCACTCAGCTGGCGATGGAGACAAAGAAAGAAATAGAACCGCCTTAGCTCGACGAGTGTGCCGTTAGTGTATGATCTACTAACGAACAGTTTCATAGAGCTGTATAATCACTTTTCCGTGTAATACTGGATTCCTCAGAGGACTATAACTTTACTGGTTGGAGTGGCACATATTATTTCGATGAACCAATAGACGTTGCGGTCCCAAGGTGCAAGAATGACGACCACCAACCCCGTGTATATACTATATACATTTAGTTTGTATTCCTGTAAGTATATTCGTTCAATGTATATTTTACCGCTTGAAAAACAGAATATTTTTGTTCTATTTTTCAATTTGAAAAACATTGAAACGGAGTAAATATTTGTATTGTTATCTAACGCTAGTCGTGGTCCGTGAATCCAATTAATGAATACGGAACCTGCAATTGGGTGCCCATAGTTGGAAACTAAAAACTATACCTACACCT
Organism: Erebia aethiops; assembly: GCA_923060345.2. Taxonomy (NCBI): domain Eukaryota; kingdom Metazoa; phylum Arthropoda; class Insecta; order Lepidoptera; family Nymphalidae; genus Erebia; species Erebia aethiops. The sequence continues at coordinate 18,542,262 of OV281079.1, read as the reverse complement.
ACAGGTGCTGCCGGAAATCTAACAAATAGGCAAAACTTACTTTAACCTACTGCTAATTGAAGCAGCTTACCTGCACTTCTAGTGAAAATTCTCAAATCTATACCGCGTAGAAAACGTTCGCCTGTATCTACTGAATACTCAATTTAGTTATTACATGATGTAGGACATACACATCATGTTTTGACTCTACCAACGTAGAGTCGAAAACACATATCAAAAATATTTATGGACAAAAAGACCTCGCGCGCACCCTTTTATTGAGGGCAGATGTTTCCACTGCGTTCGGTTGTAGTCTACCATACTGCCCAAGAGCAGATTGGCAAACTTTACAAACCTTTGAAGAAAAGAAATAAACAAAATAAAAATAAAAAACAAACTTTCATTCACACTTTCACTTTAACTCGTAGCTTTCTCGGGCATGCTGGTTATCTTGTGTCGAAAAACGCACATTTAAAGGTGTGAAATTCCAAATCAGGCTGAAATATATTCATCAAGTCATAACAAAGGTTTTAGGAAGTGATATTAAATTTCCTAAAACGCACATAGCTCAGGAAAAACCAACATTGTTTTTTTTTGTTACAGGCCCAAGGTGGTATCCTCTACTTGGATGCACTACAATAGTACAGAAATATACAAAAGTATACGGATCCCAATGGAAGGGTCTCTCTCATTTGGCCAAAGAGTATTCCACGCAAGTGCTCGGTATAAAGCTGGGTTTGGAGCCTATAGTAGTTGTTTTTGGAGAAAACAATGTAAGGAGAGTTTTTATGGAGAGAGAGTTTGAAGGGCGACCGAACAGTTTTTTTATTCGATTACGATGTCTTGGCAAGAGAATGGGTAAGTCATTGCAGGGTTCCGTAGCAAGTACCAATATGATGTACACTATAAACTGCGGCAGACAGATTTTTAAAATCTCTCTGCCGCACTATTGTATAGATATTCCCGGATATTTATGTAATCCGTCATTGTATACATTCCCTAGAATTTTTTTACACTGGCTAAAACTGGAAGGAAGTCTGTGAAATAGATTCCATCATAGTTTCTAAGGATATCTGGGTGCAAATACACATAATTATTATTCTAGAAAGAGAAAAAAATAGTATTGTAGAAGTGTATACTAGTCTTACCACATTTTCGGTAACGTAGACATTTTATATGACATATATTGATATACCTACATTTCGCAATGCATTGAAACTATACCTAGTACTTAATATTTCTAGGCATAACATTTGCCGATGGGGAACTATGGAAGGAGCACAGGCAATTCACAGTGAAATATTTAAAAAATGTCGGCTTCGGAAAAACGGCGATGGAAGCAGAAATAAAGAAGGAGCTACAGACCATACTCGATTACATAAAGCGACATAAAAACAAACCCATCAACCCCAAGACGATATTGGCTATGTCGGTTATGAATATACTGTGGAAGTTTACTGCAGGTAGATATGGAAATTTAAATATCAATATTCGTGGCATTCCAAACCAATGGTAGATTCATTTGACGATTAAAAACTGTTGTAAAAGATTATTTCAACAAAAAACAAACTGAATTTATTTGAACAAAAAAAAGAATGGCGGTAGAATCTAAAATTTGTTTTTTTTGACAGGTGAGCGAATTAAGGAGGACCGCTTGAACTTTCTCTTAGACCTGCTGAGCGCTCGATCGAGAGCTTTCTCAATGGCCGGCGGCTGGCTGAACCAGTGGCCGTGGATCAGGTACCTTCTGCCGGAGTTGAGCGGGTTCACGCTCATAAAGGAAATGAACAAGCAAATATCCGACATTATTGAGGTAAACAAATATTGACTTTTTTTAACACGTTACAATGAAACTTACCTATCTGATGATTCTTATTACAAAAGACCTGAAATTTTAAACAAGCGATTTAAAAAAAATTGTCCTGCAATGTGATGACGTCACAACTATAGTCACGCGCGAGTTGAATGCAGAGCAAATGTATGGTGACATATGAATTTACTCTGCATTCAACTTGCACGCAAACTGTATGTATTTCATCGTATATTTAGCAAACTTAACAAGCGTCTCAAACTTCCGAACTTGAGACGCGTTGTTTGCTAAAGATTTGCTGATTTGATTAAGTTATCATCATCCCTCCATCCATCCATCCATCAGCCTGTATGCATCCACTGCTGCACATAGGCCTTTTCGAGAGCGCGCCACCAAACACGGTCCTCCGCCTTCCTCATCCACCCGCTTCCCGCAACCTTCTTTAGGTCATCATCATCATCATCATCATCATCCCTATTAATGTACAAATGATGTCCGCGTGGATTGGTGGCAAAAATGTTGGGTGCATGTCCACGTTGAACAGCCAGGCAGATTCTTTGCGCCAAAAATGAGCTAGCATTTCCGTCATCAAATGGGGTAATCAACCGTGATACAATGTCTCGTAAGAATTGTATTGCACCAAGACTCCATGCATGGCAAACGGAACAAATATCTAACTCACAATGAGAGAGGAACACTTGGGACGATTGCTGGTGCTGACATTTTAGCTGTGGCTCCCAGCCTTGATGCTGCCTCTCTTAGAGATGTAACTCGGTTCAGGTACATAATGAATTCGGTTTAATCGGTAAAAATTACGGTTTTGTCCATCACTCTCCCTGATAATATATTAACACAGTTAAATCAAAATTAAAAATAAAATTAACATCACGTTGAAATTTTTTAAGGAAACAATAGCGAGGCACAAGAGCAAGACAATAAATGGAGAGGACTTTATGTACAGCTTCTTGGAAGAGATGACCGGGAAACACAAAGAGAGCTTTACGGGTATGTAAGTTATCTATTTTTATATATATTTTCTACTATAAATAATTGCTGCGACTGCAGCTGTGAGGATTAAGTTTTAATCGCGAAAGTTACCTGGATAAAAAGTAGCCTATATTCTTTCCCGGGATACAACTTATCTCAGTACCAAATATTGTCAAAATCGGTCGAATAGCTGGGCTATAAAATCAGTCAGAAAAACTTGCACATTTAAAATATTAGTATTGATATTTCAATAAATAAATCTTTAAAAATTAAAACAGAAGTATTGGTTTAATTTTAGTGTGGGTTAGGCTAGATCTAGTTCGCAACTACGTTCACTTGGATTAAGGTTTCGAAAAATCCTAAAATTCTACATCAATGGTTTTGGTTCTTTTTTATTTGCAAAATAACATTTTCTAGCAGTTTTCAAAATTCCACTTGAGCTAGGTCATCTTGTATTAAAATAATACAACTTATATAATATTTTGCAGAAATTTTAAATTAAAATGTTAACAAAATATGTAAACAAAAAAAAGTTGTGAATACCTACCTAAACAATATTTTTTAAACATGAAACGTAAAAGTAAGTGTAAGTGTAAAGAAAAATAAATAAGCAGAAAAATCCCGTCTGGGCCCCGGACGGGTTCGAAACTAGTCGGGCATTTTCCGACTAAACTATTGAGTTACATACAACCTGTGATATAATATATTTATGGTTATTAAAAATAAAAGCTATTTTATTTATTTTTTATCATATATTTTGCAGAGGAGCAGTTGAAGATCATCTGTCTCGATATCCTTATAGCTGGCTCTCAAACAACTAGCAATGTTTTAGAATTTGCTATTCTAACAGTGGTAAGAAATAAGGTTGTTCAGGAGAAGATTTTTGACGAAATAAGTAACACATTGGGCAGTGAAACTCCTTCTTGGGCGGACAATTCCAGGTAAGGATAGTACTTTTTTCCGAAATAGTGTGTTAGGTGGGAGGCTTTGGCCGTGGCTAGTTACCACCCTACCAGCAAAGACGTATCGCCAAGCGATGTAACCTTATGGCAACATGCCGTGTAAAATTAGTTGGAAAAAATTTCAGATGCGCCCTTTGTTTTAGATGTAAAATCCGTCATATCGATTTTATTCCTGTAAAATGTAGCCTATGTCACCCGGACTATAATACCGAATCGATTGACACCTATTACATACATTTATACTGTACAGACTGTTAATTTTATTGCAAACAAAAACGTAAATATTTTGCTAACCAGTTTAAAAATAATAGCCAAATCAACTCAAATAACCCTTCCTTTTTGCTTTGCCGTTGTTCGGGTACCTAATGAATAACCGATTGGATTATACATAGCTAAACTACTGTTTTAAAATTTAATACATTATTGAGCACTATTGATACCCCAGAATACAAACTATTACGATATTCCAACGTTTATTTATGTTTTCTGTTCAACATGAATGCTCGTTCAGTTTTCATTAATATTCATCCATTAGAAACCGATTCCATTTAAAGGTCTATTCAAAAGTTTTAAATGGCTGTATTTTAGAATAGCGACGTTGAATTGAAATAATAATTATTAATAGAAACACGGGGTTAATTTTGTATTATATACTAGTGAATATTTTGTAAAAACAAAAACCTTATATTTTGATAGATTTTATATCCATCCGTTTCATTTTAAATCATTTTAATTAATCGTCGGACCACTACCGTATACCACGAGACTGGGAATTAATTATTTCAGATTTTTTCTGGTTGGGTCTGGTGGGAGGCTTAGGCCGTGGCTAGTTACTATCCTACTGGCAAAGACTTGCCGCCAAGCGATTTAGCGTATCGGTACGATATCGTATAGAAACCTATTAGGGGCGTGAGTTTAAGGCGAGTCACCTGCAAGATTTTAGGAGGTGAGGTGTGGGGTGCCGCCCGCGCGTCTCGCGGTACATTTCTCGTAGAGACTGGCGGGGAAGCGGGCAGCGCGGTATATTCTGAAACCGCTTGGCAACGTTCAAGTTCTGGGATTAATTTGAATTAAATAGATATAGGACTTCAGTTTGAAATAAATTTTAGCAGGTTCTCATTAATACTTCAAGAGGAATTTATCCATATAAAAATGATGAGCAAAGTCGAAAATTTTATTAATAAAAAATTCGTTTTAAACTTTTAATTTAGCCTGTTTCAAGATTTTTTTTGATCGAGTAAAGTACATCCTATCGTGTAACAAATTAGCACATTCTTTAGACAATATCTTTAAGTGTATCGGATATTTTTTGTAAGACCGTTATTTAATAGTAAATACCGAAAAAAATTGATCTAGCAAACCAGTTTTCACCGCTGAGCTGAGGTGACTCGCCTTAATTTAGTTAACGGCCTTAAGAATGTATGTAGGAACCTCTTACTGGTTAGTCCGCTACCATCCTAGAATGCATCATCGCTTACCATTAGGTGAGATGGCAGCCAAGGGCTAACTTGTAGTAGAAAAAATGTTTGTGCAGTCTACAATTATTTTGAAACCATATCTTTTTCCCGCGCGGCTTACGTTAAGTTAGATTTTTATAAATTCAAATTTTCAAAAATCAAATTACAAACCTCTATTATACCGATGCCTACGTTATAAAAGCTATCTGTATGCCGAATTTCAGCCCGATCTATCCAATGGTTTGAGCTGTGCGTTGATAGATCAGTTAGTTTCCTTTTATATATTAAGAAGATTTACCTTATTTCAGATTAGTCTACACAATGGCATTCCTTCTAGAAGTACAGAGATACTTCACAATAGTGCCTCTAGCTGGACCAAGAAGAGTCCTAGAGGATGTCATCATGGAGGGATATTTAATACCCAAAGATACAACCGTCCTCATCGGCGTTGGTGATGTGCATTTTGATCCAGATATTTGGGAGAACCCGGACAAATTTATCCCGGAGAGGTTTATAGACGAACGGGGGAGTTTAAAGAATACGGAACATATGTATCCGTTTGGAATAGGTGAGTTAGGCTATAACAACAATTGTAAGGCGCCCTGTATACAATCAATCTGGATTGCGTTCCACGATCAGTGATCGTGATCCATTTTAAGAGAAGCGAAACAATTTCAGAGTTTAAAACGCATTAGTCGAGCTGTTTGAGGATTTCATACATGCTTTTTCACATGCAGATGCATTTATGGCGTAACTCCAAACTCTGCCTATCGGTATTCTATAGAATATATTTCGGTTAGTGTGCTCAAGAGCTGTTCGATCTTGTACCACCTTCACCTTTCTACCATCGTACCGCAAGACGTCGTGCGAGTTTCCATCCCTGTGTCGTCAACGTTCCACCCACACGCACGAAGCGCTTTGCGTCTTCATTCCTTATTCGCATGGCTAGTGTCTGGAACACTCTACCAAAAACTGTGTTTCCCACCAATTACAATCCGGGTATCTTTAAATCAAGAGTGAATAGGCATCTTCTAGGCAAGCGCGTTCCATCTTAGGCCGCATCATCACTTCCCATCAGGTGAGATTGTGGTCAAGCGTAAGCCTATAATGAATAAAAAAAAAGTATAATTTTAGTAGAAACATTGTACAAAAATTATGATGACAGTCTAACAATATTCCAAATGTCATAATTAGTCAATACTGACTACAGTACAGTAAGAGTTACCTATGAACTCTTTAAACCTAAAATTCTACATCAATTCCTTAAACAGTTCGCGTTACACGTTTGACAAACGTTTACGATTACGATTTATTACACAATCGGTAGTCAGAGGTGCAATTATGTAAGGATCGCCGATCAAATCGTTAAAGCTCTTCTTCAAAGTAAAATAAACCATAGCATCATTGAATTAGAGCTCAATTTCGTGTATCCATTCTTATACGTTTAGGGTATCGTACATACCTAAACGTATAAGAATGGATATACGAAATTGAGCTCTAATTCAATGCTGTTATGGTTTATTTTAATTGGAAGCCGAGCTTTAACGATTTGATGGGCAATCCTTACGTAATTGCACCTCAGTTTGTCCTGTAAGTACAGAGTGCATTGCTGTAGTCGCGATCAATTCATTGATCTCGGAGCGCGGATCGTGACCCAGATTGACTGTGTGTCAAGATTTTACGTAAGTAAGTTTTGGAAACAATACGCGACTTAACATACATTTACGCGACTTTTCATTTTGTATCGTGTAAGCAAACTTACGTGTACCTACTACAGATAAACACATTAGTATATTCAGTGCCACTAGTTGTCCTTAAACTACGCCCTTAGAAAGTCTGATTACCTACTATCCATACACCAAATCACAGGAAGACTTAGATAACAATAATTATCATAGTAAAATGCGAAAGTCAGTTTGTTTGTTGGTTTGTCCTTCAATCACGTCGCAACAGAGCAACGGATCGGCGTGATTTTTGGCATGGGTATAGTTGAGGACCTGAAGAGTGACATAGGCTACTTTTTATCCCGGATAATTAAGGAGTTCCCGCGGGAATCAAGAAAACTTAAATCACGCGGACGAAGTCGCGGGCATCAGCTAGTCATCCATATAGGATGATAATTATATCCATATAGGATTATTGTTATCAAAGATTAAAATGTTATAGGTGATACCTATAATAATACTGACGTTGATGTTAGCAATATCATTTAAATGAAAGCGAATTAATTTACATCAAATATTTTATTGCATTGTGACTACTTTAATTGTTCGCCATTTTGATTGTTCCTCAATCCTAAATAACTTGACTTTGTAACTTTGCTTGTAGACCATAACTTAAACTACTATTCGTCCAAACCAATCCGAGTTTCTAGATAATAATGGACGAATAAACCACTATTCGTCCAAGCTATTCCAAGTTCCTGGGTAACCGAGTTTCCAGGTAATAAATTGGCTTTGTAACTTTGATTGCAGGCCGCAGGCGATGCCCAGGCGACTCGCTAGCGAAGTCGTTTATATTCATAGTGTTCGTGGGGATTATGCAGAAATACCGCATAGAGTGCAGCAACGGCGTGCTGCCTTCCGAGGAGCCGATAATCGGCTTAATATCTAGCGCTCGACCTTACACCGCCGAGTTTGTGGCGAGGCAATAGCATGGACTATTGCTATAGTTTAATTTGTAGGCCAATTAAAATAATATAAGCAAATATATATATTTTTTTATTTCTTACTACATGTTGAACGCGACTTCATCCGCTTGGATTGAGTATTTTCATTCCCGCAGAAACTCCTTAATTTTCCGAGATAAAAGTAGCATAAAATTCGTTTAGACGATGGGCCGTGAAAGCGTAGCAGATAGACAGACAAACAGACGGACAGGCAGACACGTACTTTCGCATATAATGTTAGTATGGATTCTAATAGAATTTGCAGGCCCTTGACCGATATCTCTTTCAAATGGTCAAAAAGTCCTCCCTACTGAAGAGTTTTTTATTCCACTACAAGTTAGCCCTTGACTGCGATGCCATCTGGTGCTAAGTAATGATGTAGTTTATGGTGGTAGCGGGCTAACCTGTTAGGGGTATTACAGTTATACCTACCCCTAACAGGTTAGCCCGCGTATCCCTTATCGCTTTCTACATGGCATCGGACCGGAACGCTATAGTATAGCTTGGCATCACGTCTTTGCCGGAAGGGTGATAACTAGCCACCGATGAAACCTCCATGCCAGACCAGAGAAAATTAAAAAATTATAAATTTCCAAATTAAAGCTTAAATTATCCAATTAGAATACTATTTAAAAAAAAATGTGCAGTGAATCGAACCCGGGAGCCTCAATATATACATAAGTTACATTACATTTAGCCAAAATCGGAGTACCTAAATGTATGTTTAGCTCACCAAACATCCGAGCGCATCCATGCTCGGGGCCTTCACCTTTAAGGTCAGAAAAGCGTTGCACAAGTCTATTTGCTAAAGGCTTCACTACGGGCCGCTATTTACGGACGGCTTTCAGTAAAACATTTTACAGGCAATACCAGGTATTTCAGTTATTGCGTAGGAAGGTATTAATTCCACGTGTCTTATGTGGGAACGTGGGCGTTTCCCTGACCCTAACAAGCCGCGTTTGAAAGGTATGTTTTCGTAACAAAATTATCTCTACCGCTCATAAAAATGACTTATTATTGACTACTAGCCGATGCCCTCGACTTCGTCCGCGTGGATTGAGTTTTTTCGGTTCCCGCGGGAACTCTCTAATTTTCCGGGATAAAAAGTAGCCACGTATTTATTCCAGACTATAATAATCTATTTCTAATCCGTTCAGCCGTTCTAGCGTGATAGTCACAAACATCCATTTATCCAACCATCCATTCATCCTAACATTCTCATTTATAATATAGGTATAGATATTAACCTAATCCATACTAATATTATAAATGCGAAAGTGTGTCTGCCTGTCGCGGCCCATCTGTTCAACTGATTTTGATGAAATTTTGTACAGGACATAGACTACTTTTTATCCTGGAAAATTCAAGAGTTCCCGCTGGGAATCAAAAATCTTTATCCACGCGGACGAATTCGCGGATATCATTATTATTATTATTATTTATTATTATTAGCCTTTATTAACAATCTTATATTTTATAACAAAGTTGTGAATTTCGCGGATATCATCTAGTATTAAATAACGCCATGCATGCGGTGCGCGCCATATATATTCCACGTTGATGGTAGGTTCTATGTGAGAAATCTCCCTGCAAGTCCTAACCACAAATAAACCAAACTTCATTAAATAGGTAACGAACAAACAGACATTAGTTTTTTTTAAATAAAAGAAAATTGAAAAAACGCGTCTGACTTGAACTTTGTGTTATTATTATCGGTGTAAATTTAGCCCTCACACCCGCATACAAAATAAATACTTATTATTATTATATGGCCAAAAGGATACGAATAATATAATAAGATATTTTTTTATGTAATTGTCATATATCGTCGCGCGTCGTTCTTGTGTGATTTTATTTTGTCGTTGTATAATATTTTTCCTATTTAAAGAATTATAAAGGAGAGCTTTGTGTCTTTGTATAATAAGTGTCTTCCAGAAAGCAAAAATATATTATGTTGTATATTATGGGAATAACAATAATATAAACTTACCGCTTAGTATTATATTATTATTATTGTAACTCTGAATTTTCCGAAATGACAAGTAGCGTAAGTCGGTCCCTTGGATGCAACTTTCTCATTTATTGTGTATAGGTTTTTTTAAATCCACTACAAGGTAAGTGGGTACAGTGATATCTGTTCCTAGCTCTAAACAAAATACAACTAAAGTAATAAAGTATAGGCCAGTTACCACTAAAAAAAGTACAACTATTTAAACAAAATATCTTAAATACTTTACCTACCCTTGACCTTACACAGGGTGGTCCGGATGAACACTACAATACCTTCTTTGATCTGTTAAATTCTCAGTTTAGTTCCATTTTTAAAATAGTAGAAAAAAAAATTGTTTAAAAATCTCAAATTTAGCGACTGGGCTACTGTTGGCATTTATAAAAGCAGGAATAAGTTGTTTGATGTGTATGCTGAAAAACAGTATAATTACACTCCTACATTTGTTCAATATTATGTAAGAAATTATTCAAAATTATTTAGAAATGGTTGCATGCAAGCAAAATCACTTTATATAAAACAAAAAATTATTAATTCAGATAATAAAATAAAAGCAGTTTGGGAAATAATCACAGATGAAATTGGGAAACATAAAGTGGAAAAGCCTAAATTGGAGTTAAAAGTTAATGACCGTATTATTAACTGCGATACTGAAATTACAAATACATTTGAATTTTTTTTCCAAAATATACCTGTTACCACTACTAGCTCCCTTAATTCCTCGCCAATAGAAGCCCTTAAGCTTCTCAAGGCTAATGTCACCGAGTGCAGTGTGTTGTTTAAGTTTAAACATGTGACCCCATATGATATTATTAAAACATTTAAATCTTTGTAATTCAAAAAAGCCGGGGATCTATGGGGAATATCAGTAAAAATAATCAGCAATGTTATTGATATAGTTGCACCATATCTTGCTTTAATATTTAATGAGTCTGTAGATTCAGGATCCTTTCCAGATCTTATGAAATGCAGTAAATTGATTCCACTTTTTAAATCTGGGAGTAGAAGTGACCGTAATAATTACAGACCAATTTCTATATTACCAGCACTCAGCAAGATATTTGAGAAAATTATGCTCAACCAACTGCTTCTGCACTTTAACTCAAATAAACTACTACACTCAGAGCAGTATGGTTTTACTAAAGGCCGATCAACAACCGATGCGGGAGCTATGCTGTTAAAGCTTATATTCGATGCGTGGGAGAAATCACAGAATGCTGTTGGTATTTTCTGTACTCCAGCAATGCTAAGGACAGCTGTTACTTATGTATTTTACAAATTAATGAAATTGTAAATTATTATTTTTTTTCAAAAGAGCAACCGCCGAATTTCTTGCTGGTTCTTCTCGGTAGGAATGGCATTCCGAACCAGTGGTAAATTCACGTGACGATTCAAAAGTACTTGTAAAAGTTTATTTGAATAAAAATCATTTTGAATTTTGAATTTTGAATTTTGAATAGCTTTAAATTGTATGGATTTGTATGTTGTATTTACAAAGTTATATTTCTTTTTATGAAAAGAGCAACTGCTGACTTTCTTGCTGGCTCTTCTCAGTAAGCTTTTCGAATCGGTGGTAGAGTCTTGACTTATCATATGTGGCACAAGTTGTCCTATTAAGTTATTTTATTATAATTCTCGTTAATTTCATACCAAATGATGAATCGAAAGTAGTCGAATTATTTTTAGTTACAGTATTTTAAAAAGAAACGGATTCCGAGAAACGTCTAAACACCATCTAGTCATCCCTTAATGAGAACCGACCGACGCTGCCTAGGAAAACCGACATTAATTCTACTCATTTTTCTTTTGAAGGCTCCCAAGACGAATCTCATTAAGACCTCGGCACTGGATAGAGCATTAGATACGCGCTGACCTTTAACTAGAGAGAACTTTGACTTTGGACTTAATTAAACTTGAACCCGACATCGGTTATGGCGAGTAAGTCGGTGTGTTGCTTTATAATTTTATAAATATTCCTGGGAAAAATTGGAAAAGGATTTAACAACATAGTTATTTTTGCACGATAAAATGCGGGGCTTGGCCTGGGAAAATCGTACGTGACAAAAAGCGTTAAACTCTGTATCTTTCCCTCTAGGATAGATTAATTTATTTAATAGTAACAGAGAACCTGCCAGAATAATTAAATGCATACCTACAGGTAATATGTAATTAATTTACTTAGGATTGAACATTTTGATTGTTGTATATAAACACCAAATATAGCTGTATACAGTGTATACTTCCATGGAAGGTCCTATTAGCTCAGGCCACGTATGCACGGCTCGTAAGCGAGATGTCGCAGGTTCGAGTCGAACTCACAAAATTCGATTCCTATTAATTTCTTTTCAATTTATTTGTTTTATAATAGAACACCGAATTTTCTTGCGAGGTATCTAATGACATAAAATGGTTTGTTTAGATTCTCAGATTCTCAGATTACGAAACTGCTTGGTGATATAAAAACTAAAAAAAGCCGTCAATGCATCAATGATATACTTCAAATAAAGACATTAACAAGCAACGTCAGTTTATACATTATTCATTGTCATCACCGTAATCCAAAATAAAGTTATTTGTATCGGATAATCCTATATTTAATATTTAAATTAAATACCTGCTTGTTTCAATCAGTGAGTATCCATTATTAAAATGCGCAATCAGTGAAATAATAATTAATGTTGGTAAATCTGGCGATGTAAACATTACCTATACTTGAAACAGTACGATAGGACCATGTTAGAGTTTACTGTTTGAATAGTGATAATATTTTAGGAGACTAAAGTAGTCCTCCCGACCGTATTTCGTTCACGGCGCTGGCCGACCTCCATAGGGAATAGCCATCTGGGAGGGTGTAATTATTACAATTATGTACAAGTGTTTACATATATAATTGTTTACTCTATGTACCTAATCTCTTTCTCTCATAGTCCGATGGAACGGAGAGTCCGACATGACTGGTGAAAGATCTAGGCTACCATCGCTAAAAGCAATATTATTCCAAAATAACAGTTTTAGGTCACGTACCTTGACGTCTCTAAAATAAGGATTATTTTATAATTCTAAAACACGATCTTCTACAATATTTTTTATATTAAAACAATACGGCTTTAATAGCCCGCAGGGCTGGCGGATTTATATTGTGTTCTCAGAGGCACGAGCGTGAAACATCCAAACTCCACGTTAGTATTGTAATTATTTTGTCAGAAAACCCAATGCCAAAAAAAATTTCCACGCATGGGAAACGAATGCAGGACCTCGTCAACCATTGTCCTTCATTCAGGTCGCAACAGAGCACCGTATCGATGTTGTTTTTTGCATGTGTACAGTTGAGGACCTGAACCGTGACAAAGGCTACTTTTAGTCCCGGAAAATTAAATTTTCGAGATTTTTATACCTAAACCTGGGCGAGAAAAGTCGCGGGCATTATCTAGTCTAAAATACCTTTATATGGATAAATCAAAAAGGGATAAATAAATAAAAACCTAAATCCATAAGGATGAATTCGGGGGCAAGCTAGGATTCAAAATATTTAGGTAAGTTTTATTTATACTTAAGAAGTTGTTTATTTTTATTACTGTAGTTCAAGAACTAAGGTAATCAAAAGTTAAAAACCCGGAAACTCATTGGAGGGCAAAGCGGTAAAATCGGAAGCAAAGTTGAAAATTGAAATCGACCTGAAATCCGTGTGAAAAACAAGAAGATGAGAGTTCTGACGCAGGCTAAGCCACGAGTCTTTTTCATAATTAATTACACAGTAATGAAATTCCAATTTCTATATAATTTGTACGTATACAAAACATTTATTTGTAACAACATTAAAGGCAGGGAGACGTGGGGTGCACGTGAGTGACAAACGCGACACCGCGACTCGATACGACGCGACGCAACCATATCAAACATGGTCACGTGAAGGGTCAGCTAGAACCTTCACGTGACCTACGTTGTCGCGTAGATACGACTGTCATTTTCTATGGCGTCGTATCGCTTCGCTCCAACGACCTCAATTTATATAGACGGGCCCAGTCAAACAAAGAATTTGGACTTATTAACAACGCCATCTAGTCTGAAAAGCGGGAACTTGTTTGCAATATGCGCCATTGCTGAATGACAGCTTGAAAACGTATATGACTCGGTCATAGATTAGTACATATGCGCTTGTTGAAAATAATACCTACATCAATGTACTCTCTGAGGTAAAAGATAAATGTTAGTATGATGTTGTTATTTTTACCACTTTTTTGTTACAACTTTCCTGTAAAACTATTGGACCGATTATAATGCGGTTTTTTGCATTAGATATGTATAGGTTGTGAGAAGGGAGTTGCAGTACGTCGTGGGTTTTTAAATTTTATTATTTGTTAGTTATTGATACTGAAGTTTTGTCGAAAATTTACAGAAATAAAATCATTTTTAAGGTTGCGTACCAAAATTATAAGAAAACAACCCTTGTGGCGCGACATGTCCGTCCGTCACACTTTACATAATTCAGTAACTATACTAATGATAAAAACTTGTAATTTATTGAAGTTAATTTAAAATTTAACTCACGTCAATAACAAATTTTATCATAATATTATTATAATAATAATAAATATGATAAATGCAAGATCCAAATAAATGCAGACTCGGAAGAAGGCCAGAGATACGATCGCACACTCAACACCAGGCGATGCTACCTCGTCGAGCGACGATGATTATGAGACCCCGCCGTCATCTGCAGGGTCCGCTGTCGAAATAAGCCCACCAGGACGACGACGACGAGGAACCATACGCCCGCCACGGGATGGCTTGGAGCAACCGGAACTGCGTGCTCCGAATAATGCTTCCGCCGCCGGTGGTGTAGTGCGCCGCATGAGATGGTCTCAGAACATGAATGAGAGCGTCATGCGAGCGTACTATGGGGCGACAGAGGGGGGAATTAACCTCACTGGGTACCGTTCAAGGATGTTGTCTCTGTTTCAGGCGCTTGAACCAACAATGACTGTGACTGCTCAACGACTATCGGATCAGGTGCGACTTATTCAGCGTCGTAGGATGCTGGACGAGTCTACACTTGAGCGGCTTCGCTTAGCTGTGCCACAAATAGATACCACCAGTAGCTCGGCTATTCAAACTCGACAAGTCTCCAATAGGGTAGAGATTGTTAACACACAAGAGGAGTCACTAGGTGGTTTTGATTTGTTGGTAAGTAACCAGGATGATGAGCAAGTGAGGAGGGCTTTGGAAGATGCGATTTTGGAGTATAGATATATGCCAAACGATCTAAGACCGAAATTACCTCGTTTACCTGTGCATCGACGAAATATGGCATTGGTAGGAGTTCTAAATCAAATTTTAAGTAAATACTTAGAAAAATCATGTGATTTAAATGATACGCATTCGATTCTGTACTGTGGGGCCGTTGCAGCATGTCGTGTAGCACATGTTAAATTTCCAGAACTGCATAGTGCTGCACAAAGACCGAATACAATTCCGACCTGGCAGGCTAGGATCGAAAAGCGAATCACTTTGACTAGAACTCTTATTGCTAAGCTGACCTGTTTCAAGGCGGGTAATAATCGCCCGAGAATAATGCGATTTGTACACCAGGCATTTGCTGGGACTAATACTAGTCCCACACAGTATTTACCTTTGGTTATAGATCGCATTGATTTCCTGAAGCAGAAAGTTTATGCATGGGCACAACGCATTAGGCGCTTTAGAAAACGCAATGATCGATTCTCTCAAAATCGTATATTCCAAAGTGACCAACGGAAAGTATATAGGAACTGGGAACGATCTAGAGATTGTGTGATCGACGGACAGCTTCCGACACTTGATACTATGTCAGGTTTCTGGCGTAGTATCTGGTCGGATTCCATAGAACACACTGTAGGTGAGTGGATGAACGTTGTTAGGGAGGAATGCGATGCGGTGGTAGATATGAACCCCGTTACCATTAGTGCTGAAGATGTAGGTTGTGCAATCCGTTCGGCTGCGAACTGGAAATGCCCGGGGCCGGATGGGCTGCACAACTTCTGGCTAAAATGGTTTCGTAGCGCACATACAGTCTTAGCAACGCAATTCCAGAACGCCATTGACTCTGGATCGTTACCGACACTAATGACAACAGGTGTCACGTTCCTAATATACAAGTCCGGTAGTACCGCAGATCCAAAAAACTATCGCCCGATAACGTGCTTACCTACCATCTATAAGCTACTTACATCCATTCTAACTAAAAAAATAACTATGCATGTTAATTCAAATAATATTTTGGCCCAAGTTCAGAATGGATGTAAGGCTAGGACACGCGGTACTAAGGAACTCCTTCTCATAGACACCACTATTTGCCAACAGGTACGGCGAAATAAAAAAAATCTAGTTGCTGCTTGGATTGATTATAAGAAGGCCTATGATTCGGTGCCTCACACGTGGCTCATGGAGATCATGAAGTTGTATAAGGTCGATGCAACTCTATGTTCCTTTCTCGACTCATGTATGAGGCAATGGATGACAGTTCTTCGTCAACCAGGGAATGCTAGATCTTTTGAATCAGCCGAACCGATAAGGATTAAGCGAGGAATTTTCCAAGGTGATAGTTTGAGCCCTTTATGGTTTTGCTTGGCACTTAGTCCACTCAGTACACTACTGAAGGATTCAGGGCTAGGCTTTCGTCTTCGCAGAGGTGGTGAGGTCATATCTCACTTACTGTATATGGATGACCTCAAGCTGTATGCATCAAAAAGACCAGACCTCGTGAAGTTGCTAAAGATAACTCAAAACTTTAGCAATGACATTGGGATGGAATTTGGTGTCGACAAGTGTGCGGTTATCAATATAGAGCGAGGTAGGGTTGTGAACTCTGAGAATCTAGTTCTTTCAGATACTTTGATTCTCAGATCACTCTGTGAGGGTGAAACATATAAATACCTTGGGATGTCAGAGGCGCTTGGTATTGAGACAAGGACTATGAAACAACTAGTAGAGGAGCGTTTCTTTGGCCGCCTGAAAAAAGTCCTTAATAGTCTTTTATCAGGTGGTAATAAGGTGCGTGCCTTTAATGGTTGGGTCATGCCTTTACTCACATACACCTTTGGCATTCTAAAGTGGACTCAAACTGAATTGGATACCCTGGATCGAAAGGTTCGAAAACTGTTGACCACATACCGTATGCATCATCCGCGCTCATCTGTTATGAGATTGTACATCCCACGCAAGTATGGAGGACGTGGTTTTTTGAATATCAAGAACCTCCATAATCGTGAGATTTGCAAACTCAGAGATTATTTTCTCAAGGTGAATGTGGGTATACATAAGGATGTAGTTACAGTTGATAAGGGTTTCACCCCGCTTTCCTTAGGCAAAGAGAACTGGCGCAAACCAATAGTACTTAGTGCTTCGGATCGCATGGCGGTATGGGAGAGCAAGGAGTTGCATGGTAGATTCTACAAGGCCCTAACCAGGGCGGAGGTAGATCCAATAGCATCTATATTTTGGTTACAGTTCGGTGACCTCTTTGGGGAAACCGAAGGTTTTGTGTGTGCAATTATGGATGAAGTTATCAAGACGAATAACTATCGGAGACACATTATGAAAGATGGCACTGTTGACATATGTCGTGCGTGTCATCTTCCTGGGGAGTCCCTCAGACATATTGTCTCCGGTTGTTCTCATCTTGCTAATGGAGAGTACTTGCACAGACATAATCAAGTAGCCAAAATAATCCATCAACAACTGGCTCTCCAGTACGGACTTGTTGAGACTGAGGTACCATACTATAGGTATGACCCCGTGCCAGTTCTCGAAAATAGTAGTGCCTTGCTCTACTGGGATCGGTCGGTTATCACTGATAGGTTTATTGTTGCCAATAGACCTGACATAGTGTTAGTCGACCGCTCAGCGCGCCGAGCAACAATTGTTGATGTTACTATTCCACATGATGATAACCTGGTGAAAGCAGAAAAGGAAAAAGTATCGAAATACTTGGACCTTGCTCACGAGATTACCGCCATGTGGAGTGTTGACTCAACGATTGTTGTACCGATGGTTGTATCAGTTAATGGTCTTATTGCGAAAAGTTTCGATCAACACCTTAAGAAGCTTTCGCTTGGTTGTTGGCTTAAGGGTCGGGTACAGAAGGCGGTTATCCTTGAGACGGCACGAATTGTGAGGAAGTTCCTCTCTCTGGAGCCCTGACCACCGGCTGTTTGGGTCTTTAAGACCCCGCAGTGGGTGAAAGTTTTATAAGGTTATTTTTAAATGTGTTTTGTATAGTATTTTATATATTTATGTAAAACGTGTTTAGAAATAATTTTATAAATTTGTACAAATAAATGAGAGAAATAATATGATAATATAATTTTATTTTTAATATTAATGCCTATTGTCCGTTCTGCCCGTCTATGCTTTAACTAATCTTGGTTGCATTTTTTTGTCGTACTGGGCTGACTATTCTACGGCTGGAACCCAAAGCCCAAAATTTTTACTAACTGGCTTGTTAGTAAAAAAAAATATCATACAGTTTGCCGCGGAAATTAAATGATTGCGTAATGTATAAAAATATTAAATAGGAAGATTAAATAACGTTTTTTTGGAAATGTATCATTGTGAATTGAAACACTTACCTTTAAATAAAAATTGTACAGTGCCAAACTAATTAGACTTTAGATGTTAACTTATTATTATCAAATTATCTATACGACGAGCGATCGTGACAGCGCTACGACGGGGACAAAGACAGGCTTAAGACAGGTGCGGAACGTGTTCAGCAAGTCGGACGCCCGCCATTTTTCTATGAAAGGGCCCATCTAGTACCTACATATTATATATCGATGCTTCGCTCACTTAGTTATAGCGGCGCACGTGGTGGCCATGAGTATTGCTAGATATCGAAAATAACGCGCGTGAATACGCTTCCACATGAACGCTCTCGTATAATATTATCAAAACGTTTGGTTTAATCGCACTACGGGACGCGTCACGCAACGCCCCGCGTCTCCCTGAGCGAGCCATTAAGCCTTAGTTAACGATGGAAACCTTTTTTTAGAATGCACAAGTAAAAGCTAATAAAAGTGAAAATGAGGCACAGATATATCGATTTTCCCACAAGAAACACGTCTTCCTCTACAAGCGAGAAAACGGTAATATTAAAACAAAATCTTAAAACATAAATACATAATACCTTATCATTGCTTTTCATAAGCATGATTGTCGTCAAGCGCAAGCCAATCTTGTCCCTTGTGCATAGCCCTCTTCATCGTCCACTGAGCCTTCTAATTATACGCCCATAGTAAGTAAGCGACCATGTTTCGGAGCCATAAGCGACCACGGAGCCGTAAGCGACCATGTTTCGGAGTCGTAAGTGACTATGTTTCGGAGCCGTGAGCGAGCGATTAAATGCAAGGAGACGTAAGAAACAAGCGGCACAAAACCGCGTCCCGTGGAAGTAGAGTGAGCAAACATCTGTAGGGACGACGACGGCGAACCAAGCAACCAACGCAAAATCTATTACTACCTTTTTTATGAATATCGGTCGCTATGGTTTTCACCACGACAGACAGAAAGAAATCTTGCCTAGAGGCGGCAGAAAGAATGGCGAGGATTATCTTCATAACCTAGGGTGCGGACCCAAACCTAATCTAGCCTTCAGCACTATACGGCCCGTTCAAACAAGGATGATTGATTTTTTCAAAATATTAACGTCTCATTCCGTAATCTAAACTGCCATTCGACTAATAATGATAGCAATACCCACAAACTTGTCGTCTTTCGATACTTCTATCACTCTTGGTCACACTGAACCGCTTGGCGGTTGGGTGGTAACTAGCCAAGGCTGAGGCCACCAGAACAGACCAGAAAAAAATCAGAAATTATAAATTCCCAAATTAACCCTGCCGGGAATCGAATCCCGACCCTCTCACATTAAGACAACTGCGCTCAACACTGCGCCAGGGAGGTCGTTCTTTTACGAAATCAATTCCACTCTGACTGTATTATCTAATAACTAACGGAGGATAAAGCCAACTTATGAATGTGCTGTTTCAGGAATCAAACCTCGGAGATCACTTTCGATGGAAAAGTATAAAACAATTCCTATACATATCCCACGCTTTCGCCTCCACGACATTTAGTTTTGATATGTTTTCCAAAGTGCTGAATGTTAATGGTAATTAAATCTTTTTAAATAGAGGAAAAGTCTTAACTCACTCACATACTCAATGACTCATCAACGCCCAGCCCTTGGATCTAAAAAGCTGAAATTTTTCACAGTTGTACCTATCACCTTTATAATATAAGACTACGTAGACGTAGAGTATAGGAATTTTAAGGATGGACTTTTTGAAACACCCACGGAAGCGAAGTCACGGGCGATCATTAGTCATACAATTAAGATGCATGTCCTCACATCCCTTACTACCTCGGTCCTGAAAATCTGAAATTTTGCATAGTACCATTTTTCTAAGTTTTAATTCGATTGATCCTATAAGCATTCGATGACATTAGCGACAAACTGAAATGAACTTTTACGCATACCAAAGGTTCCCAAATGAAAATCAGTTGTACTGAATTTGTGAATTAAAATCGATGCTGTTAAGGTTCATTTTACTTTGACGCTAATGTCATCGAATGCTTATACAACAATCAATCGAATTAAAACTTAGAATAGTTACCTAAGCGTACATAGGCTCCATTTATAATTTAGTAAAGGAATAAAATTTGTCTGGTGGGAGGCTTCGGCCGTGGCTAGTTACCACCCTACCGGCAAAGACGTGCCGCCAAGCGATTTAGCGTTCCGGTACGATGCCGTGTGATACTAGCTGATGTACGCGAATTCATTCAGATTGAGGTTTTTTTGGTTTCCGCGGGATCTCTTCAATTTTCCCGGATAAAAACAAACCTATGTGTTATTCCAGAAATCCAGACTATCATCTATCGCTGTACTAAATTTCATCCAGATCCGTTCACCCGCTCTGGCGTGATTGTCCTTCAATTACTCCAGAACGGAGCAATAGAACGTGATTTTTTGCATAGACCTGGAGAGTGATACAGGTTACTTTATGTGGCGGAAAATACATTCTGTGCTAGTGGCAGGTCTTTTTATGTGTGATATGTTACCGGATATGTAACATATATGTAAAATCCGTCATTGTGGCCAGTTCTGTATCTCTAAACTAAACTAAAATGACACCTCTAAACCTAGTTTTCTCCGTTTCTGCAGATAGTATTATGAAAGGGTTATTAAAATTTATAGTGTAACATTTTAGATTAGTCTAGAGATTGTGTACAACAGAATCAGCCCCATTGTATACATTTCCTAGGATATGTATATGTCACCGTAAAATTGTATAAACCGTCAGATTATAATCTAACTCGCGATATTGTAAACTGTCGAAAGATTGTGAACCGTTCAATATTCTGAGTGTCAATTTTTGAAATATTCATTGTATTTACATTTTCTTGTGTCTTTCTTGTAGGTTAGGTTAGGGTTCGACACAAATAACTAGGAACATAACGGGTTAATATACCTAACAGATTACAATCTACCGAAAAATAATGCGTTAAATTGTAATCTTTCGACAGTTTACAATATCGCTTGTTAGCTTATAATCTAACGGTTTTTACTATCTTACGATGACATAATATACACTGACAAACGTAGGAAGGAAATGTGTGAAATAAACTTAATAAACGATTACACACATTCCTTAGAACTTGTATAGGTTTTCTAGCCACTTTATTTGGATGATTAAGTAAATTGTCTGAATAGTTAAAAAAATAACGAATATGATCACCATAATGATTGATTTATATTAATTATTATATCTACCATTTCAGCACACATATTTGAGTATATAATATACGCAATATTCATAGGTGTAAGCTATATGTTCATGGACTTCTTCATAAAACAATACACACGTCGATTGGACACTTGCAAGGCGTTGAACCCTCTGATGAGGGGGGTATCCTTTGGAATCCTTTTACAGACTGCGGTATGGACTTTACTGGTGAGTTTTTTTAATTTGGAATTCCTTCATCATCGTTATCATCCCATCGCCACCCACACAGAACGAACTCCCTTTCGCAGTGGTGATTACTATGGTCTTATAAGTGGGAGGTCCCGGGTTTGATCCCCGGCAGGATCAATTCGGGAATTTATAATTCCCAAATTTTCTCTGGTCTGGCCTGGCGGGCGGCTTCGGCTGTGGCTAGTTACCACCCTACCGGCAAAGACGTACCGCCAAGTGATTTAGCGTTCCGGTACGATGCCGTGTAGAAACCAACCCCCAACAGGTTAGCCCGCTACCATGTTCGACTGCATCATCACTAATTATCAGGTGAGATTTCAGTCAAGTCCTGTCCCTAGAGGCCCCTAATATATCTTGGTATCTGCGTTTACGTTACGACCAGCTTAATAAACCCTGAGACAGAAGCATGAAACAAACCAAACTGAAGAACTGCGGACAATGGTTGAGTAGTTACAAGATGCTTCTGCTGCCATTGGTCTAAAAATGAACATAGGGAAGATCAAATTCATGTGTCAAAACGTGGATATTGAACACATTGCTATCCAAGGCATTGAATCCAAGAATTGAAAGAGTGGACGAATATGTTTACTTGGGCCAGTGATGACCTTGAATAAACAAAGCCAAATGAGAGAAGTGGAACGCCGAATTCAACTCGGATGGACTGCTTTCAGCAAACTATCCGACGCGACGTCCTGAAGAACAACAAGATCCCCATATATCTCAAGCGGTGCTTGTTCGAGCAGTGTGTGCTGCCAGACATGACCTACGGTTCGGAAACATGGACTCAGACAAAACAAATTACAACTAAGCTGCAAGTGGCACAACGAGCAATGGAGCAGGCCATGCTCGGTATATCGCTCATTGACCGTGTGCCAAACACCACATTGCGCCAAAAAACGGGACTAACCGATATTGTTTTGAAAGTGTCCAAGTCAAAGTAGAGGTAGGCAGGGCATGTCTGTAGGACCAAAGATGATCGATGGACCCGTTTACTACTGGAATGGAGACCGCGTATCGGCAAACGAAACGTAGGAAGACAACCATCTCGTTGGTCTGACGTCATCACCAAGCTTGCGGGGAAAACATGAAGGAGGCTTGCCCAATATCGGGAAGAGTGGCGTGCTCATGAGGAGGCCTATGTCCAACAATGGATGAAGAAAGGCTCATAAAGAAGAAGAAGAAGAATTATGACCTCATCACTCGACGTCACGTGACAGGCAAAATTGAAAAGACGCATAGGTCCGAAAAGTTAGAGCTGCGTTCCCGCGGACTAAAGTCGCGTCTCTCGGCAAGATTTGAATTCCGTACCAGAAAATTATATTAAATTATTTAAAATATCTATAAAAGAAGAAAGAAAGAAAGAAAAATCATTTTTTTTTATTAACGCGATCTGCGGTCGAATCAGAAATGAAGGTATCCGAGGGAAAACTAGAATAAGTCACATAGTTCAGCGAGCAGCCACTTAGCACTAATAACACTCCGATACCCTTATTATCGAAACATATTCCGCATGCTTTTTCTGCTCGTGGAATAACGTTCATTTGTCTCTAACCTTATATGGAACGTGGATCTTGTCAAATTGCAATTTAAAAATGATATTTTTATAAAAGCAACACAAAAGACCGTTACAAAGCCCTTTGATGTTTGCATCAATGCAAAAAATATGAAGGATTTAAATTTAAGGCTTGACTATATACTAAGCGGAAATTTGACGCGTGAAGGTGGTAGCGCGTGTCTTCAAAGTAGGACGTCACACGCTGTTAAACTTTGATGCTAGGTTTAGTATTATTGGTCTAAGAGCTCGTGAACCCCAGACCTTCATTATTTTATAAAAGCTGAAAGTTTATCTTAAGGACGATGGACAATCATGAAGTTGTGGTTATCGTGGCTTTGGCAGGCAAACGATACTAAAGGTACAAGCCTTTAGTTCCGTTTACCAACTTAAATTCATCAAATTATAACATTTGGTATTTGATGTTTCCTTCAGAATATTATTAAAAATCACGTCATTCATTACCAGACACTTAAAATCGTGGAAACCTCTTGCCAGACACCCTTAAAAGTAAATATTGTTATTATATTTACTTTATAGTATAAAAGCTGATTTTGGTATAATTGGATAATAATTAGAAGATGTTTACTCATCAATGAGATCGTTTTGACAGTTCCAACCCCTTGCCAGACAAGCATACAGGGTAGCTATAGTGCGAGCGCGAGGCAATATACATACAGGTGGGTGCAAGTGAGATAGTGAGTAAGAATATATCGAATAATTTTATTGTATAGCTATAATTATGTCTAAGAAATAATTATTGTTTAAGGTTATTGTATCGCACACTTTATAGTCCGCGTAAAGGCACCCTAATGAGCGAGAAATGGATAAGTGGAACGGATTTTGTGTAAAAATAGTGTGTGTGTGCTATTCACATACGGCCGAAGTGAAACTATCTCATTCTCTCGCAGGCTAAATCCTTTTATGAATATGTTTATTTATTTTTAGTGTCAAATCACAACGATTCTAAAGAAGTTTCACTTCAAAAATAGGTTCATACAAAGATTTTAGGAAGTTGCCATAAGAGAGAGCTCATTTTGAAATCTTTTTGCTCGCTTAGTACTTTCCGCTAGCTCTTTGTTGGTGAAAGTGCTATTATGCAGTTTTCCTCTGCGAGTTAAACGGAGCCTGTAGGTACGGAGCTCACTACGTTCGCGGTGGGAACCCCGCTATAACTCGATGCTACGCTCACAGATTGAATGGTCGCTCGCACAGCTCCTATCTTTTCATTTGACATACGATGGACATTCTTCGTCTCAACTGTTAAACACTTAAAGAAGTTTTCCTGCATGGATCTCCACAGAACACGATCGTGTGCCGCTTGCTTCCAGCGACTCCCAACAACTCGCTGATCGTTCGCCCACCTCAGGGGGGTCGTTCAACACTGCGCCTCTCCATTCCATTTACATTGTTTTAAAGAAAATGTGCGCGCTTCTTGCCAATAGTTTTATCCAGACATAAAAATTAGTTTACTAATTATTTGTATAACAATTTCTAAGAGCTGTTTAGGACGACTTACTAACGCGCGTTTTGTTTATCCAAGCCTTTAAAACTTTGTAAAGCTCCAACCAAGGCCAAGTTCAGTTACACGTGTTGCACATCCTACAGGGGGAATATCCATTATAATGCCCTCTTTAGAAAACGAGAGGGTTATGAAATTGAATTTAAATTCATAACAAAAATTGCAGAACCGGAATTGCACGTGCCCTGGAGCGCCTTTGAAAAATAGGTCACGGTTCACTTTATCCTCTTTATCAAAATAATATCGCTTGATTTCAAACTAAGTAACTGTTAGCGGCATGAGCCATATAATAGTGAATTATTAGATATCAACTTTAAAAGGCCCGTAAAAGGAGGCCCATAAAAGCCTATGCTATAGAATGTCATGTCTTGGCCTTCCAGGCCAAAACAAAGGATCCAGATAGAAAGCCGCTACCTGTTAGGAAATGCCCGGCCCGGGATTGACTTAGGTCAATCGAGAAGACCCTTCATCATAAAAGTATGCTACGCCTCAAAGCCCATCAAGCCCGCAAAGACTGGCTCTGCTTGTAAAACTCATATTATAATGGAACTCTTCAAATCGTTAATTCATGACACATTGCTTTTTGCTTTACAAAACTTTTCATATAATACATATTTTTACCTAAACTTTGAGGAGTTTCCAATTAAAAACATTTTTAAATTCATAAAATTATCGTTCGGTATAACCTACATAAATTAGGACGCATATTAATTAATTGAACTAATTAGTATTGACATGTAACATGTAGCTTTAACTAATTTTGAAAATATTTAAAAAACTGACTGCTCTGCAAAGCAGTTTTTTTTTCATAATGAACTCCCTCGCTCAATATTGAGCGCTGTTGTCTGTGTATATAACTAGATGTGAAAGTGTGTCTATCTGTCTGCTACATTCCCACGCTCCATCTTTGCAAGCGATATTACCGAAATTTGGTACAGAGACAGGCGGGAGAAGGACATAGGCCACATTCATTTATTCCAGAAAATCAAACATTTTCGGACGTCCATTTTGTACAATCATTTTGAATTTATATAATTATCGATTTACGCAATCATTTCATTTATAAACTTGTATGTGTGAATGGTACCTATTTCATGTTATAAAATATTAGTATATTAATTAAATAGATCTAGTATAATTGATAAGTAACTTATTCATAATTAATTATTGGTATTGCGGCGCAAGCTGTGCAATCTTAGAGGAAACGCCACTGCCCGCTACTATCTTAGACTGCATCATCACATCATAAAAAAAAGACATTAAGAAGTTTTAGTGGAATAAAGAAACTTGCTTATATACATAAATACAATAAATGGAATCTGAAAGCTCCTCCTCTCTTTTTTTGGGCAGTCGTGTAAAAAGTTATAATGAGTGATTGACTTTTATTTCATTATGATTGATTTTCCAAAATAATGACAATAAAACAGTGGCGAAATACCAGTAAAGGGCTTTACACCGTACAAAGAGAACACATATAAATGTTAAATGAATAATGTCATATGAGCAGTTTAATCGAAATCCATTGAATCGCATTAAATTTCATTAGTTTGATATAGTTCGGCGAAATGACCAGACAAGGGCTTTTCATAACGCTGTAATCAGTTGAAATGTTATACAGGAATACATTCGTTACGAGAACTACATAATATCAAATCAAATTTAAATTGATAATGGAAACTTGCTCTTTTACCAGCGCGTAAAGAGTAGAATATAGTTGATTATGTTTACTAATAAATTCGGCCAAATCTTATTTTTGCCCGAATTTTACACGTGTACATATTAAAAGCTTAGTACACATTGGCCCAATGCACTCGGCCTATGTACCTACTCCGCAAACTTGTGTCACATTAAATTTTTGCCGCGTTCAACCATCTCTGGTTTGGTTTGGTGGGCGGCTTTGGCCGTGGCTAGTTACCACCACACCGGCAAAGACGTGCTGGTTAGCGATTTACCGTTCCATTTAGATATTATAAATCCCTAAATGACCCTTGCCGGGAATCAATCTTGGAACTTGGGACAAACACAAACAGAACACTTACCACTGAGCCAGTGGTAAGCGTCCTTTCGGGTCGTCATAACTAATCGTTCGTCGTTTTGATGAAGTCCGTAACATTGATTTTCCTTAGGATTTCGGATCTTGGGGTCTAGTGGAAGACTAGGCCTGCTGATCTCTAGCTAAAGCCATATACGCTAAGTAGCTTTATATGAGTTGGCTGACTGCGTTGGGCCAACTTATACAAGGGTCGTAACACGATGTACCGATTGAACGCCGTATTCGCAAAAAGAACAAATCGAGCAAAGCCAAAGCCTGTGTGGTTTTGTACTGCAGCCAGTTACAAAGGGGCTCGGTGGTAATTCTTCGAGCGATATGCCTAGAAGTTGACGTGCTATAGACTGATTTCTTTTTCTACATAGTGTTCCTCATTACTGAGGGCTATGACCATTTTATAAGGGTTTTTAGAATAAAGATCCGTCCGCATAATAAAAATACGGGATTTCGAATCTTAGTTATAACGATAAGTTATTACATGGTTGACAGTTACATAGATGTCGAATATAATATGCAAGTGGAAAAAACCGGCCGGGTGCGTGTCGAGCCAAGCGCAGTGTCGGGTCCCGTACAGTTTTCCTTTCAACTTCGTTATTTATACAGGTACTATTGCCATAAATTTTTCAGGTATCCAAAAACATCCGTTTAGCTTACGGGGGGAGGGACACTTGTCTCTAACAAAAGTTTGCACTTTAAGCTAAATATTTCGGAAACGGATGCCTGAATCGATAAATGGTGTTCCCACACCCACAATATTTCTAAACGACCTTTTCAATGACACCCTTTACTATGAGATAGACGATAAAAAAACATACTTTACGAATATGGAAGGTAACCTAAAAAAATGTTTTCCGTGAAAAATAATATGTATAATATCTATGCCAAATTACAGTTTTCTAGTAGTAACAGCATATGAAGTAAGCCGCGGATGGACATGGGGAAGGTCCGTCTTATACAAGTATTCTCGTGAAGAAGTGTATTTGTGTCGTGCTTATAGTTATAAGGGTTTCTTGTTAACTACGGAACCCTAAAAAGAGGAAAGGAAGACCAAAGAAAAGATGGATGGATTGTGATAATAAAAGTAAAACCAATATGAATTAACAGATTTTGTTAATTTTGTTACTATCTCTGATTAAAATCGTAGGCGAGTCCAATTTTATTAAGGAAAACCTGCATGTAACGTCTCCCCTCTAGGGGAGTTGGATTTTGCGGATGAGAGACTGAAAATCTTCTTTTTTTTTGGGTTTATCTGTTGGGTCGGAAGTTTTCGAGACACGGAATATGCAGTCTTTATTGTTTTAACGATGCATACTCGTTATTCTATCTCACAAAATCCGTTTTTCCATGTTATTGTCAAACAAGAGACCCGCTTCGCTCAGGTGTAATTTTTGGAAAACGGGGTGGGATTAAAAAAATCGTGAAACTTGTTTTTTGTCATTTTTACCCGAAAGCCCAAATACATATATTCGTAATATACCCAATAGTTAACTCGTTTATAGACCGTCAAATTTAACTGACCCGGTGGCCAAAGGAACTAATTTTTATGCCTGTTTAGCTGTTTATGTTTTTATTATTTTTGTTCTGATTATGATCGTTTTATTTTTCATATCTACTAGGATCAGAGGTATGTACGATACCTTAAACGTATGAGAATGGGATACACGAAATTGAGGTCTAATGCAATGCTGTTATGGTTTATTTTACTTTGAAGCCGACCTTTAACGATTTGATCGGCAATCGTTACATGACTGCACCTCAGATAAGTTTGTGGGACTATATTCCATGTAGGACATACAAGTATCTCTTACAATGCTACGTCATATGTTTTGACTTTACTACTTTTCTACTTGAAAGATGATGGGCTGTTATTAGAATTTTTATGCCCTATTTTACCTTCTTGAGCGCAGAATTTTCTAAAATCCTATACTTACTACGTAATTCTTTATTAGAACATAGTACTTCTTGGCACGATAAAACGCGAGGGACCTGGCCTGGAAAAATCATAGGTGACAAAAACCGTTAAACTCTGTCTCTATCCCTCTATTATAGATGGATAGGGATAGAGTATCTGTATGTAAGTACTAGCAGATGGCTGCGACTTCGTCCGCGTGGATTGAGGTTTTTCGGTTCTCGCTGGAACTCTTTGATTTTCCGGGATAAAAAGTAGCAGGTATTCCAGACTATTTTTATAATATCTATCTCTGTGCCAAATTTCACCGAGATCTGTTCAACCGTTCTGGCGTGATTGTGTAACAAAAATAAATCCATCCTGGATGGATGGATACTACAGGATAAAAGTTCAATTCAAATCAAAAATTAAGAAGTAAGAGTTTAAACAATAAATTCACAAAGAGGTTAAAACCTAAATATGGGATAAAAGTTTGTACGCAAGTTCGTCATTTATACCTAAATAATACTCGAGAAAAGGATTTTATTTTTTTAGAAAAGGTTTTTAAGAACGTTATTCCACGCGGATGAATTCATGGGCAAAAGCTAGTTAATTATAAATGTAAGCGACGATGACGACAAAACCTCCATTTGCGAACAGTCTCAATAGAATAATATATTTTTCGTTTACTATTACTATGACAATTATGATTTATTTATGCTAGTTAAAATTTACAACCATACTTCTTACTTAAAAAAACATACGCGCCGAATTGAGAACCTCCTTATTTTTTGGAAGTCGGTTAAAAATAATGAGATGCTCCGTAAAATTACTCAATTAAGAAAGTCTGGAACACATTCTATACCTGTTACTCAAGACCGATATTTTTTTCCCATCACTAGTTATGACAAACTGACAGGTGCCAAAAACGCAAACTGAAAGTGTCCCAGATTATAACTATAGTGATTTTTCACTGCATTCACTCGCTCTCAAAATATGTAGTTCACGGATGAAAGCAAAATTCCCAAATATTGTTCGCCAAAGCAAAAGAGTTTATAAAAATAGAGATTCGCGCTTTGCCTCGCAGCTCGCTCACAGCCTTCGGGCATTTGTCGCTATATAAAAGCTAATAAAAGTTCTAATAAATTTCGTGGTCTGTGTTGAATGATATGAAACTCCGAAAATTCTGTAAACTTTTGAATATGTAACAATAACTGGTGATATGAATTTTATGCGATTTTTGAAAGTTTCTTATTTGAAAACTGTACTTCGATGTGTGCTTTTTGGTCTTTAGTCTAGTTGTTATTTATTATGTGACAGAAACACGATCAGCAATTTTCTTATACAAATATTTTCCACATATTGCTCTAGAATTGTACTTATTTTAGTTTTTTGGAAATGGTAAAGAGGTTTTCGATCCGTTTTTAAGAACTATGTATTGTAGATAATTAACAGATAAAGTTTATTGCTAAGTATCGAAAACCTCTTTACCATTTCCAAAAATGTAAAATTCTAGAGCAATAAGCTTACTTTAGCTATACCTACTAAGATTTTTTTTTCTCCCGTTGCAGCCAATATTAAATGCTTTATCTATCCTATGATTCTCACATTCATCACATAGTTTTTTGCTATTTATTTACTTTTATATTACTACTAGCTATTGCTTGCTTTCGTCCGCACGGATTGAGGTGTTCCCGCGGGAACTCTTTAATTTTCCGGGATAAAAAATAGCATATGTGTTATTCCAGACTATCTATCTCTGTGCCAAATTTCATCCAGATCCGTTTAGCCGTTCTAGCGTGACTGAGTAACAAACATCCATCCATCCATCCATTACTTTAACGTTACATTTATAATATTCTAGTATAGAAAAATGCCGTCTTGACCGACTGACTGATCTATGAAAACACTCTCTAAACCAATAAACCTAGACTTGAATTGACGGTACAGGTTCCATAACAGAAAAATAATTTTCACAGCAGTGTAGCAATAAAAAGAGGTGCTCTTTTTATTTTGCACTTTTTATTTTACTGCGGAACCCTACTTTATGTTTCAAGTTCAAAGCTTTTATAAAACGCAAACTAATTGAAAAATTCTGTTACAATCTAAAGGATTATTGAAATGACAAGAAAGCTTGGGAATGAATTGATCTAATGTTTCTGACAGTTGTAATTAGTTTTTAATGAATTATGAGAATATTTTCATTTGCTTTAAAGTTGAAACCTTTTTAATTTATTCTCTTTATTCTGTAACCTAATCGTATAATTTATCTTTATATGTACTAAAAAAATCGGCCAAGTGCGAGTCGGACTCGCGCACCGAGGGTTTCGTACAAACCTGTAGGTTAAGTAAAGTAAAGTATATAAGTAGTTTTTTTTTTCCTTGCCATAACAACTTAACAACTTCCTTTACAATTATATAATGGCAACTAACTAAGTAAAGTTATGATATTTTTATTGCTAAATGAAATCCATAACATTAGTAAGCTGGAAATTATTAAAAATATTTTTATTATAACAATATGATGTAACTAAAAATTTATGCTTTTCGCAATTTTTCCTTTATCTGTGCTATAAGACGTTGCTTCGTACCAAATTTCATGATTCTTAGTTCACGGGAAGTACCCTGTAGGTTTTGATTCCCTTGCGAGTGTCGAAAATTCGCAGAATAAACGGCTGTATCTTTTGATTGCGTTGGCTTAGAAGTTTGATTTTTTCACAGCTCCAAGGAACAGTAGACTTGAGTATTTGATATGAATTTCAGCTTGATACCTTCATGCGTTCCTGAGGAGAACGGTCTTGACAGACAGACGGACGGACAACAAAGTGATCCTATAAGGGTTCCGTTTTTTCCTTTTTAGGTACCGAACCCTAAAGAATGTTCATTGACGCATCTTAGTCTTCTTCCTTTATAAACGTAGACACTTTGTTTACGTATTCTTTAGCACTTACACTGTCACTAATCACTATGAACTAACTCAAAAGATTTAGTCCTTTTTAGTCACTAGTTTCGTTATCGTGAGGAACCTGCACACCCGAGAGGTTCTTCTCAAAGCTGTGTGAAGTCCGCACTTGGCCAGCGTCGTGGAATATGGCCATAGGCGTTGGGGTCCCAAGGTGTTTCAAAGCCGAAAACAAGCGGCAAAAGACCGTGTTCTGTGGAGATCCATGCAGGAGACGTTTGTCCAGCAGTGGATGTCAATAGGTTGAGACGACGACGACGATGATCAGAAAGGCATTAATTGACCTGCAGTTTTCTTTTTTTCAGCATGCCAGCAATCTAGCAGACTCAGTGAGGTTTTTTATGGTCAGCATGAATCGGGCGCCATCATGGACCAAATGCCACAAGGCCTTGAATGTGACATGTCTGTCATCACAGGAATTAATATTGAACTGTCGCAATGCGATGGTGACTAATTTCAGTAGCACGTCGGCTCATCTCAGTTACAAGTGAGTTTTGGACAGCGCGTTCCACCCTTGCCATTCTACCCTAGAAATGCAAGGTTTGGCGACCTCTCTGGCGCAGTAGTGAGCACTGTGGTCTTTGTCGTCAAGAGTTTGACCCCTGACATGGTCCAACTAGGAAATGTATACTTACTGAAATGGCTCTGGTCTAGTCTGGTGGGAGGCATCGGCCATGACTAGTTATAACCCTACTGGCAAAGACGCCAATTTTATTTAAACCCATACCCACCAGACCAGACGAGAGAAAAATCTGAAATTATAAATTCGCTTTACACTTTTTTTTTTTAAATCCACTACAAGATTATTAATAAGATTATCCTTGACTACGATCTCACCTGATGGTAAGTGATGATGCAGTCTAAGATGGTAGCGGGCTAACCTGTTAGGGGCATGGCAGTTATATTAAACCCATACCCCTTCGGTTTCTACACGGCATCGTACCGGAACGCTAAACACTGCCGGGACACCGCGACATCTAACACTACGAGTAGTACCACAGCACTCACGACTGCGTCAGGGAGGTCGTCAAAAAGGGGGGTAGGGTCTTAAATGGATTGTTGTATTCCTAGGAGACAGTTTTCCAGCTACGACAGGAACAGCTTGTCAATGAGGTTGTTCGTTATCGCCATCGTGTGGATTTGTAACTTCTTTGTCGCCACCATTTCCGATAATGCTCTTTTGAAGGTTGGTACCATTTTAATTTTTAGCCGACAACGGCAAAGCCAAAGGGAGGGGTAAAGTAATTTAAATAAAGGCTCCAGACGGATGTAGACAAAGTTTCAGCTGACTATAGATAACCCAAACACAATATCAAAAATATATCGTTGTACCATTTATATATTATTAATCGATGCATGTTCCGACACCAAAAGTTGTGTCTGCACAGACTAACTTTTGATTCAAATAGGTTTATTTCTGTTGTTTTAACTGTAACGGAAAACAATGAACCGAAACATATTTTAGTTTACAAACTGCAACCTAAAACCAGCTGGCAGCAACATGATGATCTAAGCACTGGGTTAAATTTTTTGTAGCCTAACCACTATATTTTTAAGTTTGTTTGTTATAGTATGCTTATTTCCTTAGACTTAATTAATTATTGTTTTATGTCTTATCTATTAACTTATAATACTTTGAACAGTAAAACCGACTTGTTTTCGTGGCACTTTTTCTAACACAATTTTAAGCTAATTTTATTAGATTAATAATATATAATAAAAATAAAAATAAAAATAAAGTTTTATGGAATTGGACTAACATTTTCTACTGATGGTGACCTCCAATTTGGATGGTGCCTTGACAATGACCTTGTTATTTTAATTTTTTACAGCTTTTCAAATTCTCTTTCCTATTCGGGTTATTCTCAACCGTGTTCATATTAATATTTTTAATGTTTTCAACAAAATACACCACCAAAGCTTTCTATGATATAATGAATTTAAAGGATGGATTTAATGTGAGTATAATTTTTTTGACTAACTGGCCCGCTTCTGCTTCGATTGAGTGATTTTTAAAGATCCTAATGAAACGGAGATTTCTTAATTTTATAACATAATTACCAATTTTCATGAAACTAACTTTGAAAATAAAAGGGATAGGATTGGATTGGAAAGTGATCGAACGCTCAATATGATCAATGGAATTTGCAATGTAAAATCTTAGAATAAGCGTCCTGGCCGCTACAGAGTCACCGGTTGGGCGAGCGCTGCTTGACCAAATTTATTATGAAAACTACTATACTTTCAAAGAACTGATGTATCTATTTTACTACTAACACCACCTGGTGAACGTAATACTGTTGTGTTCAAGTATAGTCCCACAAACATAGCTGACTCAGTGAAAACAAAACTGGTGGGACTATAACAAGCAATGTTATTGTTTTGAAAATGGCTGCCCTTACATGGCTATAGGACTATTAAAGCGGGAAAATTTTATATCTCATAGGAAATTAGCAATTGTATGCAGGTAGCGGGCAACAGCTTGTTAAACATTATTTCTTTTTTGATCTCGCATCATAAACGTGTAAGGTGCTTTTAATAAATAAACCCCAACAAGCACGGCTCGTGAGCTTGTCCTATTAACGGTAATGGAATTGAAATGGAAAACCTAGGAAGTCTATATTCGTAGAAATCAAAGCACGAGAGCAACGTTTTAGAAGAAGTGCACAGACCTTGATAGCTAACACCCAAGATATCTGAATACACATGAAGGGCTAACTTGTAGTGGATATAAAATAAAAAAACAGTAAATTTTGTGGTGACTAGCTTTTGCCCCGGGGCAAACTAAACCCCGGGATAGGCCAGAATTTTGTAGTTTATTTTTGTGATATTTTTCATACTTTACTACTTACTAATTAATACTTAATATTATAAATGCGAAAGTGTGTCTGTCTGTTTGTCTGCTATGTTTTCTCTGTTCATCTGTTTTACCGATTTTGATGAAATTTGTTTCACAGGTGGTTGTATCCCGGGGAAGGACATAGGCTACTTGTAATCCCGGACTTAATTCACGCGGACGAAGTCGCGGGCATCATCTAGTACTATAATACTTTTTGTAATGTTCTCACAATTACTTAAATCGGACAACAAAACAGTTTAAATACGTACTTTATTTCTTTATTTTTCAATATCTATGTGCATTGTTTTCATTTCTTTCAAGATTTTGCTATTTAGAGCATTGCATTTTCTGAACATATTTTCATGAGCAGGGAAAAATTTAATATCATTTACTACTTCTTTGAAATATCCGAGCGTAATTCCATCCCAACAATTTGCTCTCAATAAACTTAATTTTAGATAACTTGAGCGCGTTAAAGTCTTCTTGTACAAAACAGATATTTTCTTTATTATTATGGTATATTAGTTATAATAATATCAGTTCCAATTTACTTATATCCATAAAAATTGGTAGTTACTTGGGGTTTTGATTAAAAATTATGCGGTACGTTTCCTAGTTTTTGGGCACTACACATGACTTTCACGAGAACGGCTTTCATACAAATTTATAAAATATTATGTTTATAAGTCCGTTATTTTCAAGTTATACTTATCGGAGAAAGTCATTATTATTGCGGTTTTCGGTTAAAAATGTAAAGGAACGCAATGTGTTTCAGGACTATTGAACATACCATCTGCAAGGGATTTTCAAAAAACCAACCCGA
Source organism: Erebia aethiops (assembly GCA_923060345.2). Taxonomy (NCBI): domain Eukaryota; kingdom Metazoa; phylum Arthropoda; class Insecta; order Lepidoptera; family Nymphalidae; genus Erebia; species Erebia aethiops. The sequence goes on along the minus strand of OV281079.1, from coordinate 18,506,744 downwards.
GCGAAGCAGAAGCGCTCCAGCTATTTTATGTTTACCTAAATGATACGACATTTTAAACTCAAAAATAGTAATATTCCTTTTCAGCGTAAATCCTTCAACCTGGTAACAGATCCATTTGGAGTCGGGCTAATAGGCGCTTACGACTTCGGCAACTTATCACCGTTTCTCATGGTGGACAACGCCGCAATGATTTTCACCATAGTTTTCATAGCGACAGCCTTTGCCCGATCGCTAATAGTGCGAGTACTGTATATGAAACTAACTAACTGTGTTAATGTGAAGCTCGTTGAAACACCGCACTACCTCTTGTTCGCGATTCTGCCTCTGAGTACGGAATTCATGGACGCGCACAAACTGTTCGTTTTATATATATACTTGTACCTGATGGCTGCATTGGTTTCGTGTCTCGTGAGTATTTTTTAAATCTTATACAAGATGTAACAAGTTACCCCTTTATTCTATGTCACCTGGAAGTAGTCGCAATAATATGGTGGCCACTGGAAATCAGCGGTGGGGCGCCTGCCCCCCCTATTCTCTAACTCATGGCTATCAAAAAGATCGAAACCAACTGACATAAATATTTTTTTATCAATTGAATGTTTGCTATGAAATCACGCTGTTTTTATTTCATAGCAAACCTTATATAAAAACCTTAGAAGACCTTAGAAAAATATTCAGTGGCTTTCTTTTATTGATTGTTAGAGAATAGGGGGGCTGAAACCTCAGATCTGGCCACAGCCATAAATAATATACATGTGATGTGCGCCATATTAGTCTCGTGTCTGAGAGGCCCGGAGTCACAACTCAAGCTGAGCGGCTTGCCTTTTACATGACTTCTACAAATGTATAATAATAAATATATAATATATATATATTAAGTAGGTACGACATATTAATTTTGCATCTAAGTGCTTATTTTAAATTATATTTACCTCCTAGTTGACGACCTCCGTGGCGCAGTGTTGAGCGCTGTTGCCTTTACGTGTGGAGGACCCGGGTTCGATCCCCGGAAGGCCCAATTTGGGAATTTATAATTTCTGAATTGTCCCTGGTCTGGCCTGGTGGGAGGCTTCGGCCGTGGCTAGTTACCACCCTACCGGAAAAGACGTGCCGCCAAGCGATTTAGCGTTCCGGTACGATGCCGTGTAGAAACCGAATAGGGGTATAGGTTTAATATAACTGCCATGCCCCTAACAGGTTAGCCCGCTACCATCTTAGACTGCATCGTCACTTACCATCAGGTGAGATCGCAGTCAAGGGCTAACTTGTTAAAAAAAAAAGATCAAAGATTTCTTTCTTCTTTTTAGTGTTTGATGATGCACTCTGCAGGTGTAGTGGGCTGACCTGGAAGGGGTACGGGAGTAATATATTAAGAAATAATACTGTTTGTTTTTTTTATTAATTAAAAAAAAATGGGTTCCTGTTCTTCTCTAGGTCTTCTAAACCATACTAAAAATATGTCTCAAATAGCTAACCTTTTTAATTGTAGGTACTTACTTTTAGAAGTAAATGACAAAAGTCCGCCCCAGAGAATTTTAAAACGGTGTTAAAAATCGCAGTAAAATATAAAACTTAACATTGAACACTTTTGTCTCCAGGCTAAAAGTTTATACAAAAACTGGATAACAAAATGATTATATTTCATTAAAGCTGCTTCCAACAATCAATTCAGAAATTCAACGTCGGATATTCGACAAATCAACCACCGATAAATGCCTGCTGTAAATGTAGTTTCGTGCATATTTATGAGCGTTAAATTCGAGAGATTGACAACACGTTACATCGTGTACACCTGTTAAACACACATTTCATTTATTTGATAAAAGACAAGGAGAATAAGTCATAACATTTTTGAAAACAAGCTTAGATCGTTCGCCATATTAAAATTAGCGTGAAGACATTTTATATTTCGTGTTCCTCTCAGCAAACCCTCTTAATTATTGATACCCTTATCATGGGGGTGCATAAAAAATAACTAGTCCACCATCTTTGGTAGACAGACTATTGCATTTAGAATGACGTCACTTAACTAAACGTCATTCAATCTAAACATGTATGGAAAATTTCAGCTCAGTCGGATGGAGATTTTTGAATCTGTTTTAAAGTTCAGTTGCAAAATTTGACCTAAATAAACCCTCTAACATTGCAAGTCAAATAAAAGCTTGTAAAAAGAGGAACCGTCGACTTCCCTCCTAAGATTTTCTTAGAAGGTACATTCCGAAGCAGTGGGAGATTCACTTGGAGTTACAAAAACACATAATGACTATATTTAACACCTTATCATACTACTAGCTGACGCCCGCGACTTCATCCGCGTCGATTGGGGTTTTTGGTTCCCGCGGGATCTCTTTAATTTTCCGGGATAAAAAGCAGCCTATGTGCTATTCCAAACTAGAATCTATCTCTGTGCCAAATTTCGTCCAGATACGTTCAGCCGTTGTGGCGTGATTGAGTAACAAACACCCATCCGTCCATCCAAAATTTCGCATTTATAATTTTATATAATATAATGTTTATATTATATAATAATTATAATAATTAGTATAAGTATAGATTTTATTTATAGCAAGTACGTATCGCAAAGCAGTTACGTTGGATCAAACCAAACTAAAATTACAAAAGCAAATACAAAATTATTTTGACTACGAAATCGCCTTCTTTTAATTAATAGAAGTCGTGAAAAATAGACGAAGCGAGTTGTTTTGTAGCGCCTGATATATGGTAATAGCAAACTGAAAACCCCTATAAAATAATTTTGCTAAAACATTTCTACAGGCGCTATCTCTTTTAATTAGATCTAAGTTAAAATAATATATACCTTTAGACATAATGAGCAAAATTGGCATCTTAATGAAAGAAGCATCGTATTTTGCATTTAACTCGTTAGTAGAAGAGGATTACGAATTGAGATAAACTAAAATTATTTATTCTTTACGGTTTTAAGTACTTTAAATGTATAAACTAAAATAAAACAAATCAACGATAATCAAGTAACTTATGCAAAAAATTAGATAAATCCAATCTAACAATTCAACGTTGTTTACAATAGGTTTAATAGCTAGTAGTAGTAGGTTTATAAATTGTGATCCGAGCCTTTATTTGATGTTTTCTTGGACTTTCCATCAATCATGCCGCAACGGAGCAACTGACACCGTAAAAGTCCAGACTCACTCACTGACTTACTCACTCACTGACTGACTGACTGACTCCACCCCCAGCCCATCTCTTGGACCTTCAAGTTCCCTTTATGATGTAGACAGGGTATAAGGCTGTAGTTTTCGAATCTCCCACGGGAGCGAAGCCGCGGGCGGGCGCTAGCAATAAAATATTAAATTTTTTTTCAGGCAATGTTCACTTCAACCATCTCTAGACTTCTGCATAGTGAATTTCGTTCCGTGAAAAACATTTATATCGTCGGGTTGTTATGTTTCCTGGGATTCACTTTGTCGCTACCTCTATGTATAGTAAGTAAAATACTTTGTTTACCTAATCAATAAATGATGGCTGCGTTCAATATGTTTGTCCATAGAGGTCACATTTCCACAATGCACATTTATGTTATGAAATATTTTAAAATAATTATTTTACCGCTCTGTTTAAATTTTCTGGTGTTTTTTAGAAACTTTATTCGATCTATCATAGCAAAACCCAACTTCCTGTATGGGGTCGTAGGTTCGATCCCCGGGCACGCACCTCCAACTTTTCGAAGTTATACATGCGTTTTAAGAAAAATATTCCCTTGCTTCAAACGGTCAAGGAAAACATCGCGAGGCGAACCTGCACGCCCAAGAGTTCTACATAATGTTCTCGAAGGTGTGTGAAGTCTGCCAATCCACATTTTTCCAGTGTTGTAGACTATGACCAAACCCTTCTCATTTCGTGACGAGATTCGTGCTCAGTTGTGCCAGCAATAGGTTGATAAGAGAAGTGCTCAAACAGACAGGTGGATACCGACTACTTTTTTTTAACTATTTTTAAGTTCATTGAATAATATTTTGTAAATTGCGTTAGTGAGTGTAGGGTAAAAAAAGAATCATATTATGCGCCGTGCATGAAAGGAAGAGGTACCATAAACACAAGTATATAAATAAAAGAGTAGCCTCTACAGTCTATTCCACACGAGGTATTTTCACGAATCGTGGAACTCTTTTGACATGTAGATACTAGAGAATTGAATCACATTTATTGTCATAAAATGCATTTTATAAAAGTTTTTATTTGAAAACGTATAGAAAGATTTGGTTTATTCATTATCGGAATAATTAAGAGTGCTGAAATAGACAGCCTGTCATCTTTTTCAGACAGACATAGACTTTCGCATTATGCATTTAAACTTCTAAGAGACGCATTCCATTAGTATTTGTCACAGAAAATTAGATGAGGCGATAGAAGTGATATCTTCTGCCTAATACCAGGACAACAATTTATGAGCAACTAACTCGTATATAATATAATAATATTATAAATGCGAAAGTTTGGATGGATGTATGGATGTTTATTACTCAATCACGCCCCAACGGCTAAACGGATCTGGCTGAAATTTGGCACAGAGATAGATTATAGTCTGGAATAGCACTTAGGCTACTTTTTATCCCAGAAAATCAAACATTTTCAGCGGGAACCAAAAAACCTCAAACCACGCAGACGAATTCGCGTGCGTCCGCTAGTATAAGCATAATTCGAAATATCAGTCTCTAGGATTTAAATAAAAGACCCAAATTAAACCGTTCTTTCGTGAAAGTACGCGTGTTTTTACAATAACACATAATTTGATTTAATAATTAATGTTAATCGTCCCCAATGAATAAAGATAAAAATGAAAATAAACAGGTACTGGTATCAAACAGATGACTAAACAGATGCAGGGTGAAAATCATCTATGCAACACAATTTTCTCGATGCAGTTATTTAATTTAATTTATTATCAGAATGCTACAGGTAGGTAAATACTTAAATCATTTTATTTTTTTCGCTCTTCACGGCCATAACTGTTTTATATTCATCTCTTTTCCGATACACTCTGGCCTCCGAGCCAGATTATCATAAATATTTTACAAATTTAAAGACCAGTGAAAACCTTAAAAGTCCTATTTTTGTCATATTTATCATATAATTTACGTATATATACTCATTTCTGTCTTAAAATATTAATATTCACGTGTATTTTACGTATATTTCACTATATTTTAACAATAATTCGTAATTATTGCAACCACATTCGATTCTTTTGTTTGCGTGTCATTACCGGTGACCTTTTATCAAGATGGCCGAACCAACGCGTACTGAGAAACTCGAGTTAATGTTAAAACATTGCATTTTAAAAGAGATTATCTATTTGGAAAGGCAACATTTCTAGTCAATGACGTCACAATTATGTATTTTTAACCATAGATTTAAAGCTCGCGCGCGCTTCGCGAACCTTTAAATCTATGTTTTTAACAAACACCGATACTAAAAGCGCATTTTGAAGTTTGATGAAGAGTTGCTTGTGTTGACATTATTCGTATATCTATGGGAGTGAAGCAGCGGATGGCTGCTAGTACTAATAAATTATGTATAGCTGAGCGTTTCTTTATACCTGCACGTACACCTCGCAGCGTGTTTTTCGAATTCAGTGGTTTTAGGATGATAAAAGTACAGATATTCTGTCGGAATAAGAGGATTAATTATCGTTACCAGTACCCTTACCACGAGTTTTAAAATCACACCTACGTTGGTCGAAGTACGTATCTCTGCGAATCTGAGAGTAGGCAATTTTTTTTTCTGCTGAACATAAAGTATATATATATATAGTAAATTTCGTTTATGATTATTTATTTTAATTTATGACACGAAGTTGAGCTCTAAATTATGGCAGTTTAGATTCGAAGGCTCGAATACGATTAACGTAGGTGTAATTTAAAAACTTGTGGTAAGGTTACAGGCGTCCTGCTGGCAAGAGCTTTAAAGCGAAAATGTACAAAAACACGCCGTCCAGCTAGAAAGAAAATTCTGTTGAAAATTTTCAATGAAAAAAGAACTGAAATTCCCAGGATGAGCCAAACGGTTTATTTAAAGGTGATTCTTTAGTTATTTTGCATCGAATATTTTGAAGTGCCTTTTGTGCAGTGTAATATTTTTACCTTCACTATAAATTTTCATCAGATTTTATTTGGCTTCACTTCCGGATATTTCTTTTAACTCTATAGATATCGATGAATTAAGAAATATTCAGGTAATCTGCGTATTATTATTAATAAGTATACTATGTTTTGGTGTCATTGGCTATACAACTTAGGTACCTACTTAAGGAATAAGAATCCACAATTTCCTAATACGTAATTTCCAATTTCCTAATAGCGTAAACTTTGTCTGGTGAGAGGCTTCGGCCGTGGTTAGGCTTTCCGGGAATGGAATCCAGGAATAAAATAGCTTGTATAGCATAAACTATCAAAAACTATACAAGGCTTTGGCCTTACTACAGCCAAAACGGCTAAACATAGGAAACCTTGAGAGATTATCCTTGAGCACCCATGAAAATCACCCATATATCCATGAAACTTGATATTTTGATTAAAAATGAATAAATACGTGTTTCATAGTTTTTGAAAAATCCACTCCCAAAACGGTTGAAAGTACTTTTTTCAGTTATATCTATAAACTTATCTTTTGGCTTTTTGTTTAAAATAAAGAAGCCTACGTGTTTAACCGTTTTTAAAAGTTCTACCCGTATAGGGTTTAATTATGGGATAAAAGTTTGTAATTTTTCAATAATCAATAACTCTTTAAGGCTTTGTCCTGAGTGACAGACAGACAACCTACAGCCCAAACGGAGATCTCGGAGAAATCGGTTCACATACATTAAAAAAAGCATATTATATGAATTGAAAACCTCCTCTTTTTTAAAGTCTGTTAAAAAAATTCTAAAATTATTTTATTATAATAAAAATGGAAAGTATTTTTTTTTTGGCAATGTGGGCGCAGGCTCATTTTCGCACTCCGGCATCCAGAATTGTTAAGACGGCCAGGTAAAAGCACTGAGGCCCGTTTAGAAACACGTCCTTCCTCGAAGAGCGCGGGGCTCGGTATGCCAGTCGTACGGTCTGCACGTCTGCAGTACAATTTTACACGTGAACTTTATCAGACTTTTGATAATTTTTTTTGGTCATATAGGTATTTTATAGAACTTTTATTAATTTTTGAGAAGTACATAAGTACTAAATATTCATGTGGAATTTTATTTAATCAGTCAATTCGCCGAACTTTTAAGAAATATAGGTTATTGTGGCGCGTATAAATCGGGCACATTGATTTGATTTTTTTATTAACTAATTTTGTATAGAACGTATGAAAGAAATTGTAACAGTTTAATTCTAAGAGTGTGTTTATCATTTTAGTGTTTTTATTAAATTTTTATGGGTCAAAATTGTCACTCAAAACTGTAACAAGTGAATATAATTAAAATTATTAAAAAATACGACTGCTCTGCCGTAGCCCGTATTGAATTACCTTTGGAATCTTATTCACATTTTTATTAAATGATATTTTTTTGTGAATCACTGGATATTGAACTATAGTGTTATTTATTTTTGGAATCTACTCATCATTTTCTAGATGATGATTATATAGTAAATCTTAATTTTGAATTTTTTTTTCAACTTTAGTCTTTAATGCGGGATCATGTCACCCCATCAATTTTTTTAAAATTTTACTAGCCTATGTCACCTGGAATAAGCTAGGGATTCTAACGATACCTCATTTATCAAAATCGGTTCAGGCGTATAGAGGTTATGGTGGAATATACAAACTCACATACATACGAGTACATACATACATACATGAATCCTGAAAACAATATACTCCTTTTTTCAGGCAGTCGTATAAAAAATGGTAAACGTCTTCTGCAAGAATGAGAATTTCACTATTATATTTCATTAAAATTAATATGTTTTTGCGACAGTCTACCAAGGAGGGATCTTCTTCTTCTTGGTGATGCGGCTTTGCAGGGCTCTGTAGCGAGACCCAGTATCACTTTGACCGTCGCCGATCTATTGTGATCGCCACTATCTAAAGTTCCTGACCAATGTTGCTTGCCGCTAGAAACAGCAGCAACTTTTTGACCGGGATGTTTTTTGCCTCTTCAGGGTCTACAAGGTGTTTCCCTAGGAGGAGGCTGCGTTTGTGCATTAACGCGGGGCAGTAACAGACAAGGTGCAGAGGCGTTTCCTCCGCCTCACAGCAAAGCCTGCACTTGTCCGTTTCTCGGAGCTTTAGATTGAACATATGTCTGTTCAGCCCGCAATGCCCCGTCACTGCCCGCGCTAGTATGCACAAATTTTTCCTGCTAAGCGCTAGTGCCGCTTCGGCGGCCTTCTTGTTGAAGGATTTGACTAGCGCTTTAGAGTGTTTCATTCCTGGTAGATTTCGCCAGCGAATCAGTGTTTCGTAATAACAATAGGTCAACAGGGTGAGGTTGGCCAGGCTCCTAGGTATGCCGCACACAGGCTCAGGTCCAGTTTGCCGCTCCCTAGCTCCTAGCTTTGCGAGTTCGTCAGCTCTTTCATTGCCGTCAATACCCGCATGCCCTGGGACCCAACGGAGGATCACCTTATTAGCATTGGCTAAGGTGTTCAAAAGTTGCCAGCAGTTTTCAACCAGCCTCGAGTTGAAGATCACTGAGGACAGTGCTGAAAGAGCTGCTTGGCTATCCGAATGGATGTAAATTGTTTTGTTGACAGTGTTGCTTTGCAGTAGGGTTTCCACACATTCAATTATGGCATACACCTCTGCTTGGAATATGGAGGCATGCTTCCCTAGGTTCCGACGAAGTCGCACCTTGGGTCGCTCGCCATATATTCCGCAGCCCACGTCACTGCCTGACTTGGATCCATCGGTATACCATTTTTGGCTGCCCTGTCTCCAAGTCATTTGGTTTTTCAACCATTTATCCCTTTCAGGAATTTCCACAGAGTAGTTCCTCTGGAAGTGATATTTTGGGATCATGCTGTCAGACGGCATTCCCAAAATTGGTATCTCAAGCACTGAGTCATGGAGAGATCTCATTGCTTGAGATAGCCAGTTCACCTCCCTCTGGCTGACAATCCTGTACATGCTAGCCTTCGCCTCCTTTTCCAAATAGATGTGAAGGGGCGGTAGGTTCAGCAATGCATCCAGGGCAGCTCCCGGAGAGGTGCTCATGGCTCCTGTGATGAGCAGACCAGCAGTTCTTTGTATACTGCTTAGCTTGCTTTGTGTAGTCTTCTGAGTCGTTTTCCTACTCCAGACCACGGAGGCGTACGATAGCGTCGGCCTCACAATGGCGGTGTAGAGCCAGAGGGCTATTTTGGGTTTGATTCCCCATCTAGTCCCCGCTAGCCGACTACAGATGCCTAGGGCTTGTTTTGCCTTACTAGTAATACCGTTCACATGAGGATTCCATGTAAGTTTTTGATCTAAGGTTACCCCTAGATATTTAACCTCAGTTGAGAAGGGTATTTCTATGCCATTCAATCGGGGCGGCACGAGCTTGTCGAGTTTGCGCCTTTTGGTGAATGGAATCAATACGGTTTTTGCCGCATTAACATTCAGCTCGTTTTCTCTGCACCATTTTTCAATAGTGCAGAGGGCCCTCTGCATGAGGTACGAGATGGTGCCTTGGCAGCTACCTCTTACAGTAACTACCAAGTCATCGGCGTAGCCTTGGGCATCGAACTGAAGGTCAGCCAGCCTGTTCAGAAGCTCATCGACTGCGAGGGTCCACAAAAGAGGCGAAAGAACTCCCCCCTGAGGACAGCCCCTTGTCGTGAGCACTTCTGATGAGGAGTCATTTAGCTCAATCTTGGCTATTCGGTTAGAGAGCATCGCTTCTACCCATCTTACTGTGGTAGGGTCAGCCATTTTCCTGGCTAGGCCTTCCACTAATGTGCGGATGGGAGTGTTATCGAAGGCGCCCTCAATATCAAGGAATGCCGAGAGGGCAATTTCCTTATCTTCCAGTGCCTTTTCAACCTTATCTACAAGGTTTAGCAGGGCAGTCTCTGTAGAGCGACCTCTGCAGTAGGCATGCTGGGTGCTATGGATGGGTCTCTGAATGAGAAACACATCCCTGATATACCTATCCAGCACTTTTTCCATTGTCTTTAGCAAGAACGAGGAAAGGCTGATGGGTCTGAAGGATTTTGGCAAAGCATAGTCCTTCTTCCCTGCTTTAGGTATAAAAATGACTTTTACTTTAGTCCAAAGTTCTGGTATGTATCCCCAGGCATAGCTCGTCCTGAAGATTTTCACCAGATGCGGAGTTAACAGCGCTGCACCTCTCTGTAATAGGAGAGGCCCAACACCGTCAGCTCCACACGCTTTGTTTGGCTTGAAGGAGCTTATTGCCCAGTTTACTGCCCCGGGTCTGAAAATTATGGCGGCTCTCCTCCAATCCTCTGGATGAGGCTTGTGAGGTATACACACCGGGGTTTCATTCGCATTGCAAACGACCCCACCGGGAAAGTGTGTCAGCGCCAGCAGCTCCAACGTCTCCCTCTCATTAGTAGTGAAGGAATCATCTGGCTTCTTGAGAAGCCCGAGTTGGTTAGGTTTGGCTTTAGCGAGCACCTTGTGGAGTCTCGCACTTTGGGGAAGATTATTTATTTCCTCGCAGAACCTCCTCCACGATGCCCTTTTAGCCTTCCTAATTTCTTTGCTGTATTCAGTAAGGGCCCTCCTATAAACTTCCCATTCTTTGGTCTTCTTGGCCCTGTTGAATAATTTCCGTGTCTTGTCTCTCAAGCGTTTAAGCTTTGAGCTCCACCACGGTACTTTATGCCTCGAAGTCCTGGTTTTGGGGGCACAACTCTCTTCAAAGGCTGACACAATGCCGCCTGATAGAGCCTCCACCGCTAAATCCAGGCTTTCGGGTGTTCTTATACTTTTAGGGATTTGCTCCAAGTATCTCTCCAGGTTACATTGAAAATCTCCCCAAGAGGTGCACTTTGGATCCCTAAAAGTAATCGTTTCACTTACGGAAGTAGTTGTCAGATTAAAGCAGATGTGCCTGTGATCTGACATTGAGCTTTCGTTACTTACCTGCCAGCTCTCAATGTATCTTGCTAGTTTGGTAGTGGCGAAAGTGATATCCAGAACTTCTTGTCTTGCACTCGTTACGAAGGTCGGAGTGCAGCCTTTGTTCAGTATTTGGAGGCAGTTAGCTAGGAGGAAGTCATAAAGGTACTCACCTCGTTCATTGGTGTCGCTGCTGCCCCATGCTTCATGGTGGGCGTTTGCATCACAACCCACCAGCAGTTCCGCGTTGTGCTTCCGGGCGAAGTCAACCACTGGATAAAGGTCCACAACGGGATTCTTAACCTCTCCGGGCAGGTACGCCGAGCATACAAGTATCCTCGACCCCTTCCACCCTTTGAGGTTAATAAATGCCGTCGCCAGGTCGTCAGTACAGAGTTCTGGAACAGGCAAAAAATTTATATGCTTGTCAATGACAATGCAGGCTCTGGGCCTGACGCTACCGGTGTGATAAAAAATAATAAGGAGGGATTAATCTTTAATGTTTTAATTTTCTTTTCTTTAATCTCATGCACAAAGCTCATCAAAAGTTCATAAAAAATCGGTTTACGGGGATACAGGTTCAAACCAAAGATAACACGGGACTTAACATCTGATGTGAGACCAAAAAAAAACATCATGTAAAAATACCTACTAATATTATAAATGCGAAAGTCCTGTCCACAGAACAACGAATCGAAGTGATTTCTTGCATTGTTACAGTTAATTATACCAGGGGATGGTACCAGGCACCTGATTATTTATCTATTATAGCATCTAGGTACTAGTGGTAGATTCACTCGCACTTTCGACGAAAAATCATTTGTAAAAGTTTATTTGAATAAAAACATTTTAAGATTTAAATACCTTTAAAATTACCTAAAACTTTGAATACATTAGCTTTGATATTTTCGATTATTGAGTATTTACAATTAAAAATCAAATTCGTTGTGAAAAACAAATCCAATTGGTAAAATTTTTTTCGATTGAAAAAAAAAATCATCTGCTCCGAATATCAGGATTATACTTTTGGGTTTAACCAGAAATGTTAGTCAATGTTGTAGCTTTTTTTGGGTAGATAAATTGGACCTACTTATGCAAACACGAACCAATCCACACACAATATGCCAAAAATGAGATAAGTATACAGAAAGCTTTTAAAATGCACCTTCTATCGACCCTGTAAAGATCAAAATGATCTGACAATTTTGGCAGAACAAAACATTTCAATGACGAAGTTATCAACCCATCAATTTTGATATTTAAACGCCTTTTTCTCAAAACTGTAATTGTGTGGTCCAAATATTCCTAAAATTTCCAAAATCGTCATTTTGCTCCCGTCGCAATCAATGAGAGTACCCAACTCTCAACCCCTAACTGTTTTAACCTAAATCTGTCTTGACTTGCCTTGCTTTGATACCTTGGGTATCATCTCATAATGATTCAACACCACAGGGTTAGGATATCGCTGATAATAATTCGACAGCAACAACCGTACCTACGTTGTATCATAAACACAAATGTCTAAATTAACAGATGAAAGTGATAATAACCAGGACAAAGTAAAAGTCGATAGACTTAGGGCAAGTGGGGTATCGATGAATAGAAATAATTTTGTAATTATTACAAATTATCAAGGCGCAGTCGCAGTCGTACTGCTATGCCCCTAACAGGTTAGCCCGCTACCATCTTAGACTGCATCATCACTTACCATCAGGCGAGATTGCAGTCAACGGCTAACTTGTAGTGGATTAAAAAAAACTAACATTAACGTGCGACTGCACCTTGATAATTTGTAATAATTACAAAATCATTTATGAGGGAATAATATTACTATATAAAACGTGAGCTGTGAGAATAATTAATTGCTTTATTATTTTGTTCATTTCATTAAAAGTATTATACTATGTAAATTTGATAATAATGAAATTAACTTCTTGTTTTATACTTTTTGGTATCTAATCGGGTTTTTTGTTTTTTTTTTAAAATTATATTAGGTTTATGGAACTAACTGCAACTAACTAACTAAAAATTAGTTCGATGGATGATGAAATGACATCAGTTGACTGCATTTACATTGATACTCCATGTGAGGCTTTACTAGTATATCACTTGAAGGGTCGAGGGTTGATTCGGACTGGGGAGAAGAGGTAGGTAACTATAAGTTTGAAAATTTATTGCGTAGTCAACTCTTGTCGCCTGCTGAATAACCTAGCTAACTAAAGGCTACGCGGGTGTAACATCATTGATGCCAACAAGTCCAAAGACGAACAAGCAGCACTTCTGCGCCAAGTGCGCGACTTCTACGCCAAAACTTGAAGACCCGAGCAAGCAAGTGGGTTGCAACTTGCACCATTACCAAGATCAGTGAAATATCCTTAGCAGATTATTGAGGATCTTGATGTTAGCGGATAAGCAGAGTCCAGAACAATGCAAGAGGGTTTATACGAATATACATACGCCTGCATGAAAACATTACGCCGAGATGATGTAGATTGCGATATGCCTACTGTAAAGGCTTCATCGTCACATCTTGTCAAAAATATCAAGTGAATTTACCTACCTGATAATTGTAAATTGTTCACTGAGGGGAGAAAGTGACCGATCAATATACGCGAGATAGGTATCGTTGAGTTAGGAATAGTGCTTTATACTACACCTGCGAGAAAAATAAGTGATAATACTTTGAAGCTTCAGTACCATTACTAGACTTCAATTTAAGGATCTATTTTATAAATTCAAAATTAAAATAAAGCAATATAGTAGATTTTTCATCAAGACAGTAAAATAGCCATTAAATACGAGATGTTTAGCTTACCGAGCGTAGCGAGGCTGGCGGTTTTAGCTACCACATTTTAGCTAAAGATATGAAATCAAAACATACCTAATACAAATAATGTTTAAGAGATCAACAAATTCTTAAATTTGAACAGTCGAATTTTTTAGTATAGACCTATCTACCTAGTACATAGTATTTACCTACTCGTAAACCCCAATCGTTTCTACACAGTATCGTAAAAACTTTATTTTCACATCACTACAAGCTACCCATTGTCTGCAATCTCACCTGATGGTAAATTATGATGCAGTCTAAGATGGTAGCAGGCTAACCTGTAAAATTCTTCTCAATTTGAGGGGAGACTCGTGCTTAGAAGTGAGTTTGCGATCTTATGAAATGATGATTATGATGTGCTGTATAACCGACTATAACATCCAAATGGCAAAGATTTTTCTTACCCAATAATAATTATTTAGAACATAATATTTTAAACCGTATTTGTGAAAAATTTGGCACTTGGCAAGTGAAAGTGCAGTCGTATCTAAAGGTGAGCGTGCACTGAGTTTTCCTGTTCAATTCAGATTTATTATTTTTTGCATGAAAACTTTTCATTCATTAATTTCTTTCTGGGGTTTCAATAAATCGGTCGCCTATTGTGTGACGTGAGCGGAACTTCCACCCACGGTAGACATCGGTGACCGATTTTTGTCGTTATAAAATGAAACATACTTAAATTGAAACGCATACATCCTAAAAAAATTCGGTCTAAAACAAAATCGGTCCATTCCGGCCGATTCGACTGTCGGTGGAAAATGAAAGTTTCTTATGTTGAGTTGGTCACAAAAGCGGTGATAAAAGTTAGCTCAATTACCAGCCCAAGACGTGGGCGGAGGCCCTTAACGAATTTCTTTATAGATACTAGGTAATAGGTGATCCCGTTTGTATGATGTCATTTTGACAGTTCAGACAGATACATATTTCGATTCGGTTGGTCGACGTTGGTTCACCTGAGTTACGGATTATTCACTAGTCCTAGCAAAAGCTTCCTTGAATCTTATAGAAGAAAATGTAATGCGTTTCAAAAATATGATTAACATGCTTTGCATGTTGTTATTAATAATATATTGTGCACCTAGGGCTGAAATACGACGAGGGTGAAGTTCTCGAAAGACGAAATCTGAAATCGTACTTAACTGTGGCGTACACACTATTTTTCATAATCTGCATTAAAAGTGGGAGTTTTATTAAAATTGTATTTCTTATTTATTTTAGTTGCTAGGTTGTTTTTTATCATATCTGTCAGTTTATCAATCAACTGGTAAAATGACAACTAAAAAGGTGTGAAATAAACAAAAGATACTCTGACAGGATTGAACGGAGGGCTGCTACGTCATTCAGTGGGTAGAAAACCATCACTACTCCTATACTAATTTCAGGTGAATCAACCGGCATTGAAACTCGCATTTTCAATGCAGGTTATATGAAAAATATAGTAAATAAAAATAAGCATGCGCGTTCAGCCATTGGGGTGATTTTTTTTTTGGCATTTGCACTAATTAACGGAAGCAGTGTTTAATTACCATTGGTATAATTATAAATTAAATTAAGAAATGCTCGTGTTTAGGGATGAATTAAACGTTTTGTAATTATGACGTACTAGCTGATGCCCGCGACTTCGTCCGCGTGGATTGAGGTTTCTTGGTTCCCGCGGGAACTCTTTAATTTTCTGGTATAAAAGTAGCCTATGTGTTATTCCAGACTATAATCTATCTCTGTACCAAATTTCATTCAGAACCGTTCAGACGTTCTGGCGTGATTGAATAACAAACATCCATCCATCCATCCATACATCCATCCAGCCATCCATCCAAATTTTCGCATTTATAATATTAGTATAGATATTTTATTATTATAATTATTTTATTCTATTTTGCATATTAAAATAATTGCAAAAAGCACCTAGATAATACATTCCATAACATAGTTTTTACTTTTTTTGCGAGCCAAGTCATCAATGTGAACCTATGCCATTTTTGCAAATAAAGAGATTTATTTATTATTTATTTCTTATTAGCTGAAACAACTAAAGTCATCTCGGACTGTTGGTCCTACTGCTTGGTCCCACCGGTGGATCCATAATACAATAATTGTGCACCACGTTGACAAAGTGCGGATTGGCCGACTTCACACTACCTGCGAGAATATTATAGGTTCGGAACTCTCGGGCATGCAGGTTCTCACAGTATTTTCCTTCACCGCTAATGTGATAATTAATTGCTTAAAACTCATATAACTCATATTTAAAAGTGCCTGCCTGAGTATCGAACTCCTGACCATCCGAATTATCAGGCCAAGCGTCCAAACCACTAGGCTATTAAGTCAAAGTCAATGTTTATTCAAAATTGGTACCTAAACTTTATGAACGTCAAGTAGGTATACAAAGTATAAGCCGGCTGAGTTTGTTGTAGGCTCTTCTCAGACTAGCTTTAGTTTTAAGATATCGTAACTGATTATCACAAATTGGACGTTAATAAGTGCACAGTGTACCTAATTTGAATAAATAAATATTGATTGTTAAGATGTAATGGTGATAATTAAGGTGCCAGCAGAGGGTGAATTGCCCATACAAACGTAATACCAAAATAATTTGGAATTCGAGAATATTTCCACCATATTATGCGATTATTAAGATTGAACTTGTATTTATCTAGGTCCCTGGATAATTATTTTTCAAAATAGTTTCCCAAAATTAAATGTAAGCACATTGCGTTTTGCATGTTTTTACGACATAAAGTTTTCTCCTTATTTGTTTCATATTAAAACCAACTATATCTCACGTACTAATTGATCAGGAACATAGCATTGTCAAGTTACAGAATAACAACACCAAGTTAAAAACACAACAATTTTTCATTCATCATTTTTGGTATTCACGGAACCAAAACTAAATGTATAACAAATTCTGTACGCTCATATTGCTATCTCGCTTATTATTGATCATGTTTCATCAGCCAAATAGAGATAGCAATATACCGGCAAATTTATATTTGCGGTTCGAATAGAAGTTGCGAGCGGCGCGAGCCGGCCTCTTAACGACGGTATCTTATAATATGTCATATCCATAAAAGTGCTTTATTTGTTCGCAGTTCACAATCAAAAGAAGATTGGGTGTTTTTTATGGGCTGAACGCGTGTACTCTGTACCTTGGAGGCTTTAAAGTGGCAATCGTGATGTGGGTGTATGGAGTTCAGAGGTTCGCGACGGACGTCCAGTTCTGGCTCGGTTTCAAACCCACAAGGTTCTGGATGTTCCTATGGGTGATGCTGCCGGTTTTTATTTTGGTGAGTATCTTAGAACATATAAACGTGTTCGAGTAATACAGCATTGTATGAAGCATGTTAATGTGTATGTCCACCCATATAACTTTTGACCTATGCAGTTTCATAATTATTGACAGATAACCTTCGACCAAAAATGCAATACTTTATAAACGCAGATTTTTTTTACAATAGTGAAGCCACGTAATACCAGTAGACGATAGTAATTAGCAGTGTGAATTTCCTTTTCAAAATAGTCACGAAGCTGGAACACAAGCTCCCTTGATAGTCCTTTAAGCACCATACACCTTTGACGATGAATTTTATTCTATGACCTGCCTGATTGATGTACATTTACTGTACTGTTTTACATAATGATTTATTTTAATAGTTACATACAATTATACTTAGTCATTTAAACGGGAATGTTTATAAAACAATAAAAATGTTGAGCAAAAATGAAATATCTGCGTAACAAATCGATTACAACTTCTTCATAAATAAAGTCGATCGTCATCAAAAATCGAATCGGTAACGCATTAGGACATCATTGACTCGAGCTGTCAAAAGTTAAATAAATGATTGGACAGAAATTAGCGCTTCTCAATGCGGATGCCACCTTACATTATAACATCTAGCATTTAATAATATTATGTATCCGGTTTATGGCCATACGATACGGCTAAATAATACGATATTAATAATTGGAATACGATTTAGATAATACCTACAGCATATTGTATGCCCGCGATTGGGTATTACAACAAAGGTACATAGTTCGTTTTGGGACGATAAAACGTGAACACAGGTCCTGGAACAATAAATGTATACGTGACAAAAAAGCGTTAAACTATCTCCTGTAGTATAGCGCATTTTTGTACACTTCCAAGTACCTCTCTAGCGCACAAGGAGCGCTTTTGTATTAAAAGTTCGATGTCGTTGTTGAAAAGCTGTTGGGTTCTATCTTCGGCGGAATCAATTTTGGAATTCATAATTACTTTTAATTAATGAATTTTCTCTGGTGTGGACTGGTGGGAGGCTTCAGCTGTGGCTAGTTACCACCCTACGAGGAGACGTGCCGCCAAGCGATTTAGTGTTCCGTAACGATGCCACGTAGCGTAGGTACCGATTAAGGGTATGAGTTTATTTTAACTGCCATACGCACAAGATCACTTGCTCCATAGCATCATCAGGTGAGAACGCAGTCAAGATAGGTATAACTTGTAGCGCTTATAAGAAAACTAGCTGATGCCAGCGACTTCGTCCGCGTGGATCAAGGTTTTTGGTTACCGCGGGAACTCTTTGATATTCTGGGATAAAATATGTGTTATTTTAGACTATAATCTTTCTCTCTGCCAAATTTCATAAAGATCCGCGTGATTGAGTAACAAACATCCATCCAACTTTCGCATTTGTAGTATTAGTATAGAAGTATAGATAGTATAAATTCTGTGAACACCGTCGTTACGATGCAAAATAATGCCAATGGTATAACACACTTGTTCTCATTTAATATACGTTTGCTGCGACAGCTGAATAGACGCGGAAGCGGATCGGATGGCGTGTGTATGCATTTTCATAGGAAATACAGTTTTATGCAGATAAAAGTTGAATCGAAGCCAATAAGACCGATAGGCTTTTGCATGCTGTGTAGTTCTACTCGTTTTCCGTAAATTCTTTTATTTGTCTGATATCAATAAATTTTCTACAATCAATTTTAAAAAAATGATTCCCTGTTTCCTTTGGTCACGCAATAATTTGAGAACGACTTTACCGATTGCATTCATCTTGTAGATTGTACGCAGAAGCGTAGCAGGTATTATAGTGCACGAGTGTGTGTGCAAACACAAGTGCATTGTCTATTCCCTTAACACTGATAGCCCAATGGGACGGAAAATCCTACACGACCGGAGAGAGAGAGATATTAGGCGTAGGACCGACGACTTTTAAAGCCCTGATTCACTGACTAACTGACTAATTAATGGCCTTGGACCTAGGAAGCTGAAATTTCCACAGAAGTTTCCTTTATTATATAAGGCATTTTTTGAAATTAGCGCGTGAGCGAAGAAGCCGTCGTTTAGTAATTAAATGTAATAAGTTCCTAACTCATTATATCCGACCAAATATATGTAGTAAATTGACTATTACAATCCAAATATGGCCATATTAATTCTGTATGGAGACTTTACTTTGTTAATTTCAATAACAAAATCGATAACAAACATTTTATTGTCCTACAACATGAGTATTTTTTGGGGTGGCATTGAAATGTCAGAATTCTTTTGTGCCGGATATTTTTCATTCGTTTACGAATATAATATTATCGTGTATTTTTATGTTGAGTACCTACCTATAATTTTTTTTTATCTCAAACCAGCGTGAAATGTATGTTTTGTAAGGCGAGGAAGTCTTCAGTAAAACCCGATAGCGTTCAGTACAGAGTTTTATTAACTTTAACGGAATTAGGCAAAATAGGTTTACTATTTACTAAGAGAAAAAAAACAAGTTCTCAAAGCGGCCCCACGCTGGGCGCCACTTGTAACGCGAGGAAGTCTTCAGTAAAACCCGATAGCGTTCTGGAGGGTGAAGTAGGCAACTTTTTATCACGGAAAATTAAGGAGACGAAAAGTCAGACGCACTTTCACATTTATAATATCAAGTTCTTATTTTTTGTGTTAGTATAAACAATGAGGGACGAATGGCCTAGTTGTAACAACACATATTATATCACCCAACCCAACTCGGAAATTAGATGGGTGACCGAATTTAGTAGTCCGAATTTATCTTTTTCGTTTCTTCCGTGCGTCGGAGAGCACGTTGGGCCTACCTAGTATATAGTAGAAGCCTACTAGCCTATAGTAAGATACCTAAGAGTTAAAACAGTACTCTTAGTTGAGTCGTATGTGGAAGGATCTGGGAACCCACCGCATTATTATCCCAAGAAAACTGCTGCAATAATTATGTGATTAATGGAAATGGGTCACGACCCTCAGCTATGATGAATACGACGTAGAAAGCGAGAGATAAACAATGAACTGAATTCAACAAATATAGGTCAGCACTCAGGACTATTGAAGCCGTTCGCTTTAAAGTGATCTCTACCCAGGCATCCACGTTCTGTGAACTTGACATTACCTCGTTTCAAGATCAGGCCAGGAGTTATCGCATCATTTCGTTCCATTGAACACGATTGTCGTCAATCGCAATCCTATATTCCAATAAATAATGGAGGTACTACACGGTATCAGATTCACGTGTATCGCATTACCTTATAGTTCACGATTTACCTCCACTTTACTCGCATTTTGCATCTTAAGAACTTATAATAGCTTTATTACTAAGGGTGGTATTCATATTAAAATGTAAGGAAGAATTTCGGTGTATTATCCATGCTAATACTATAAACTAGACGATGCCGGCGACTTCGTCCAAGTGGATTAAGGTTTTTTATTGCCGCTGGAACTCTTTAATTTTCCAGGATAAAAAGCCTATGCTTTAGCCTATCCTTCCCCGGGATACACCCTATCCCATTATCAAATTTCATCAAAATCGATTGAACAGATAGGAAGTAAAAGCGTAGCAGACATACAGACAGACACACTTTCGCATTTATAATTTTAAGTATGGATAATACACGGTCAAGTTGGTTTCATGACAATTTTATGAAGATCTGATGAATAGTTCACAGATGGAAGTCGGAACTCTTCAACGGGTAACAAAATTGATTTTAAAGTTAGGGTCGTAGCACGTTAATATCGCTTGCCAGTTGAGAGGTTATCCTCTCAACTGGCAAGCGATATTAACGTGCGTATTAACGTGCGAAGCCAGGACGGCCAACTAGTAAATAATATTTCTCGTAGAGCTACGGCGTAGTAAGTTGCTACATTGGCGTAGAAAATTACGGGGATTAGTACGACGCGTCGACGTTCGTAGGGCATCGAACTATGAGTTATTATTATGTAGTTTAAAAAAGCTTTATAAAACACGCTTCACCAGTTATATATATATCTATATAGTAAATTAGATTATTCCCGCGACTTAATCCGCGTGGAATAAGTTTTTTAAGGAAGGAACAACTTAATTTTCCAGTTACAACCTGTACAAACAAGTTATATTAACTACAGGTACAAAAATTCATAAAAAATAGTTGAAAATATGATGCTAACGTCTATTATTTGTAAGCACAAACGAATAAACTATTACAGAGCGCCATCTATTGATATCATTGTGAAGTTCTGTTAAAAATTAAATAATTTCGTTTCCGTATAATATTTATCTAATTTTAGTATTTGTTGTTCAAGTACAGGATATAATTCAAATAATTGATCAAGTTTCAGACTCAGCCTTTCAGAAAATTGAGAGTTCCGAGGACGACTTAGGACGTTAGAAAATCTTTATATTGAAAGCCCCCCATTTCGTCAATTTTAGAGGAAAAATTAAAAAAAATATTTTTGGACTCTATTCACTCAAGTGCAAATTCACTCAAGTAGACTCAGACACCTTCGCTTCGCTCGGTCAAATAGTTCCACTTTAAACCTCCAGGATAGACCGTCAGACCAATGTCTCCAATTATAATGTATTGGAATGAACTAGTGATGGAAACAGGATATGAAAAATGAAACTTTTCAATGCTTTCTAGTAAACTCTTTTCTTGTCATTTGGTTTGTTTAAACGAGTTCCATCAATCAAATCAAATAAATATTATAAATGCGAAAGTTTGGATGGATGTATGGATATATGGATGGATGTTTGTTACTCAATCACGCCCCAACGGCTGAACGGATCTAGACGAAATTTGTCACAGAGATAGATTATAGTTTGGAATAACACATAGGCTACTTTTTATCCCGGAAAATTAAAGAGTTCCCGCGGGAACAGAAAAACCTCAATCCACGCGGACAAAGTCGCGGGCATTAGCTAGTTTACACTATAGGTAGATACAATTGTTGAAGCTTTATAACTAGTGGTTCGCCCCGAACTGAGACCTCGCGGCGCCATCTATTGACATCAATGTGAAATTCTGTTAAAAATACTGAACCGCATTAAAAATTAAATAATTTCGTTTCCTTACAATATGTATCTAATTTTAGTATTTTTTGTTGAAGGATATAATTGAAATTATTGATCAAGTTTCAGGCTCAGCCTTTCAGAAAATTTAGAGTTCTGAGGTCAACTTTGGACGTTAGAAAATCTCCACTTTGAAAGCCACCCATTTCGTCAACTTAATGGGAAAAATTAAAAAAAATATATTTTTGGACTCTATTCCTACTTATCTTTAAAATGATATACCGCAACCCTATGTTACGCTATTAAAAATATTTTACTTCGCATTGAAGATCGCAAGAGACCTGAAATAAAGATTTTTATAACTTTTTAAGCCATATTCGGCTGGAGGCCATTGGTTTACATATTATATTTAAAGCTGAATAAATTACGTTCATTAATTCAGAAGTTATAATGCTCTGACAGACGGATGGACGGACGGATGGACGGACGGACGGACAAGTGAATATTCACTCAAGTAGACTCAGAGACCTTTGAATTGATATGGTTTTATCGAGTCGAATACGAAGCTCGTTTTTAAAACTACTATTTTATAAGTCATACTAACATTACGTCGCGTACTTAGCTACACAGCGTAGGTGGTTGCATTCTTCAACAGGTAACTCTCATATGCACGATTCAATGAACATTAATTCAATGTCACATGAGTCATCATTATTTACAGTCTCTTGCAACCCTAAGACCTCCTCATTTGTACACGCCATTGACTTCTGCTCTTGGTTGGTTGCGACACATGTTTGGTATTTATAAAATATAAAAGAGACTGTTCTTTTTAGTAAGTAGGTACTAAAATTCTCCATCAATGAGTGTAAGCTTAGTAATACAAGGTTCCTTTTTCATGTTTAGTTTTAAACTAGATAATTCCCGCGACTTCGTTTAATTAAGTATTTTTTATTTCCGCGGGAACTCCTTAATTTCCTGGCATAAAAATGCCTCTCTATCTTTATTCCAAATTTCATCAAAATCAGTTAAAAAGATGGGCAGCTATAACGTAGTACACAGACAAACTTTCACATTTATAGTATATATTATCCTACAAAATAGCCCTTGACTACGTTCTCATCTGTAAATTCCCTAACTGTTCCTGTATCAAATCAACACAACACTTATAGGACAAAAGTTTTTTTTTTTATCCACTAAAAGCTAGCCCTTGACTGCGATCTCACCTGAGCTTTTACCACTGCGCTAGGAAGGTCCTCAATCGCCAAAGAGGTAAGGTGCCTTTAAACGTATAAGTGTCCCAATAGGGCTTATAGTGTTCCAATGCTTCATAACCTGAGACTGCATACTCGGGAGGTGCCCCTTGTGCCCTGTGCCCTGACCGGAATTTTCGAGGTCACGGTCACAAGTAAAAGTAACGAGTACTCGCTCACTCCCGCCTGTGATGCAGTGGGTGGGAAAGGGAGAAAGCGAGGCGGCGTCAATACAATATTCAGGTTTAACGCGTCAAGCTGCGCCCGTATTTCCGGGAATTCTCAAAGTTCACTTTTCTAATTTCGCGCAAACCGCGGGAATGTTTACGCGCCCACAAGATCAAGTTCGCATTATATAAGCAAACTACCAAGGTTATCTACCTATGCAGTTACCTTCTAAACTCTTATGCCGGTTAAAAGTACTTTTAACTGGGAAATAACAAATTAAATCAAATTTATTCATTTGTGAAAACAGTTGAGATTTGTACATAGGTGTTACTTTTAAAGAAGGTATCATGTATTCTACCACAGTGTGGTGTACAAATCTATTAACTACATTATTAAAACACCATGTAATGACTCATTGGTCATATCCTTAATAGCGTCTTTACATTAAAAAATATTAAAAAAATATAAAATATAATAAAGATTTAAAATATAAATATATAAAAAACCAAATTACATTTATAACATAAACTAGCGATCCGTGCGGCTTCGCACGGGTAGCACTAATAACCCTAATTGTCTATAGCCAGTGGGCAGTGGGCAGGTTTTAATAGACTCAATACACCTGCCACTGCCGCTAGCACTATTCAATCTGAGCGCCGGCCGCTGCAGTCGCGCCATTTTCCCTTGCACTTAATCTCTATGATATCTTAAAAGATATTCATATAAATTGAGTGGTGTAAAGGACAATTTTTATCTTAATTTAATACTTGAGTTGACTAACATATTTATTTTGATAAGGATTAATACTATGTCGGTAAAAACACCTTCGCAAGTAAAGCATTGTTTTAGACCAAATTTGAAAATCATCAAAATGGTTATTGTGAGTCAACCTTAAAAGAAAGAATGTATATATAATACTCTCGCGGATTTTTCTTAGAACTTTTTGAGAGGAACAATTCCACCATACATTATTTTCGTGTAACTTTAACTATTTACGCAGCGCACGCCACGTAAGCTCAAGAGACATTTTTTTCCGACTTAGTTCATATTATTGCAATTTTCGTAAGGATCTCTAATGTTATTGAAAATAAAATATAGCCTATGTTATTCGCTGATAATGTAGCTTTCTATAGGTGAAAGAATTTTAAAATCAGTTGAGTACCTAGTTTTTGAGTTTATCCATTACAAACAAACAAACAAACAAAAATATCTTTCCTCTTTATAATATTAGTTTAGATAATAAATCTAAACAAAAAAAAAACAAATATTATCAAAAATCAATCAATCAACTCATTTATTCAATATAGGTACACTGTGGGTATACTTATTGACGTTAAAAATTACTTACTTATAAAACACGATGGTGATAATCAGTTACGGTATCTTAAAACTAAAGCTACGAGGGTTCCAAACGCGCCCTGGTCTGAGAAGAGCCCACAACAAACTCAGCCGGGTTTTTTTTATTTTTTTATTATCTATCTGAACTATCAGAGCCATTAGAGCAAATCATTGCCAAGTTTCCTTATCGTTTAAGTAATCCTTTACATGGTAATAAAATTTTTCAATGAGTTTACGTTTTACAATAACTTTGAAGTTATTCAGACATCTTCAACATGTCTTCTGGGAGCCTATTGTAGAAGCGGACACTGTTTCCAACAAATGAATTGCTAATTTTACCAAGACTAGAAGCAGGCATTACAAGTTTATTTTTATTTCTAGTATTGACATTATGACAATCACTTTTCTTCTTGAATTTATCAATGTGTTTATGCACATATACTAAATTTTCAAATATAATATATTGGTTGTGCACTGTCATAATATTGATTTTTTAAAATTTATCTCTTAGTGACTCTCTTGGTCCCATATTATATATGGCTCGAACAGCCCTCTTCTGCAGCACAAAAACAGAATGAATATCAGCAGCATTACCCCATAATAATAATATACCATATGACATAATGCTGTGAAAGTAACCAAAATAAACTAATCTCGCCGTTTCTATATCTGTTAACTGGTGAATCTTTTTAACCGCGTATGCAGCAGAACTAAGCCTGTTCGAAAAGTCATTTATATGATGGCCCCATTGGAGTTTTGCATCCAACGTTATTCCGAGAAAAAACAGCGGTACCCACTAAATCTAATTCCTCATGATCAAGTTGTAAAGAATATCAAACCAATTTAAACTGCCATTCATTTCAATAATATGTCAAAGAATTATTAAAAACGTAACTGCGTGTAGCAAGTAGAATCATGTCAAAATAGAAAATGCTGACCGGTCAAAATTCATAATCAAAATTAATTTAATATTATTAATTTGAAAGTGTGCTCTGTTCAACCGATTTTGACGAAATTTGGTGCAGAAAGTTGCAGCCCAGGAAAGAAGAGTTCCCGCGGGAGTCAAAAACCTTAACTAGACCTTAATCTTCTCAGACCAGGGCGCGTTTGGAACCCTCGTAGCTTTAGTTTTAAGATACTGTGGTTAATTATTATCACCATCACATCTTAATTATACTTTGTATAATACACTTTGAGTTTGAGTAACCCACGCAGACGAAGTCGCGGGCATCATCTAATGCTTGTACAGATACGCATTCCTTTTATACATATAAAGCCGACTTTGATGTAGTCGGCTTAGCACGATTGAGCTTTTGCACGTGTATAGGATTTTACAGGAATAGTATTCTGTTCAATACAGCCCTGGGACGGTATTAATTCATACCGTTGTATACAGGAGGCTTTCAAATGGATATTCAAATAGTCGGTAATACTCAGGTACATTTAATGATTTGGTAGGATTAAGGTTACACGTGAAACCTAGAGTTCGCGCGCGAGGTCCGAGGAATCTTAAGGAATGTTGACGTAATGAGATAGAGTTGTGATTTAGTCGATATTAAGTTATCTATACTATCACATTATGGCCACAGATCAGGCATCCGCTGTTCTGACCGAAACCTTTTGAAGATATAATACTAGAAAACTAGGATAATAAACCTTTTCTCTGTTCAAACAACATATTTTACTTTCATTATCCTAGTTTTCTAGTATTATATCTTCAAAAAAAACATTCATCTAAATCCCAATATTTTAAATGTTTTCGATGATTTTTTTGTGATTATTAAAAAAGGTTTCCAAAAGATGTCTTGTGTTAGCTTTCCGTTTTGATAAAAGTGCGTCGAATGTTATTGACCTTGTTTAATACATAAACATAATTGCTTTTTATCTGTATTCAATTTGTTAATTACTCTGTACTTTTTACTATCCTATGTTATTTACTTGTCACTACTTGTTTCTGATCTATGTACAAAATGGTCGCCATATAGAAAATTATTACAATTCAAACAAAGTTTTATTTAATAAAACTTCAAAATAATAATAAAACTTTACTCCACAATAATGGAACAAACAGACGTCACAAGTCAGTATTTCATAGAAAACCGGCCAGGTGTGTATCGGGCCACGCATAGGGTTCCGTAGTTACCCATCATAATGCGGACGTCTTATACGTTGGTCGATTATTACGTGTAAACTTGTAAAGTCAACTCAGCTATTTATATTAATTAATATTTTCTTTTCAATTATATTGTGTAGAGGAGGTATCGTTAAAAACATTTTTTTTCAAAAATAAATTTACCACGACGTGATTGAAATGTATACCCATGCTAAATTAAAGATTTCTAGTACTTATAGTTTCTAAGCTACGCCGGACGGACGGACTACATGGCGAGACTATAAGGGTTCCCTGTTTACTACGGAACCTAAAAATCGCGTTTTGAAACTATTTTTAAATAGCTTCTAATTTGATTATTCATCTCATATGGTCTAAGATCCCGATATAAAACGACCTTCACCGAGATGCTTATTTAATGAAACGTATTTTATATTTAATTTAATATGTCAATAAATATAATCCATATGGGTTGCCTAGCAAATTTCAGTCCAGAGTATGTTTAATTAATAATTTTAAAAAAATATTTTTTTAAACATTTCACCGGTATGATTATTAGATAAATTCTATACCAATCGAAAGTATGAAGCCCATAGAATATGCAAACGTTAGGTTGCCTATTCTTTTCCGGTCACATCTATCGGGTTGCCAGGTATAAACAGGTAAATCTGTACTAGCATTTTGCAACGGTCTGTTGAATGAAATTTAAATTAAATTAAAGATTATTTTATTCTGAACACGGTGGTATAGGGTTGCCTGCGAAAAATCAGTCCAGAATTGCGGTTGTCGAATTTTAAAAAGTAAAATATTGCTCCGAGTGAGTGTGTGCGACTGAGAGGTCCCAACCGACCATCCCATGCGATAGAAGAGGACACAGCATAGCAGCTGTTTAAAGTCCGCCCACTTAAAGAAAGAGAGTGCGCATGCTATTTGGGCTTGGAAAAGAAAAGGATAGCGATAGACTCGTATATACTATGCATCATTTTGGAGTAGTTTATTATTTAAGCCCAGTACTTTTTGAGAAAAATGGTAACATATTGAAAAATTAAAATCATAGACTATAGTTCAGCTTGGTTGTCTATGGTCCTAAAATATATCTAAAAACCTTCTCACAAGCTATACATATCTAATGCAAAAAACCGCATCTCAATCGGCCCAGTACTTTTTGAGAAAAATGGTAACATATTGAAAAATTAAAATTATAGACTACAGCTCAGCTTGGTTGTCTATGGTCCTAAAATATATCTAAGAACCTTGTCACAAGCTATCCATATCTAATGCAAAAAACCGCATCTCAATCGGCCCAGTACTTTTTGAGAAAAATGGTAACATATTGAAAAATTAAAATTATAGACTACAGCTCAGCTTGGTTGTCTATGGTCCTAAAATATATCTAAGAACCTTTTCACAAGCTATCCATATCTAATGCAAAAAACCGCATCTCAATCGGCCCAGTACTTTTTGAGAAAAATGGTAACATATTGAAAAATTAAAATCATAGACTACAGCTCAGCTTGGTTGTCTATGGTCCTAAAATATATCTAAGAACCTTCTCACAAGCAATACATATCTATTGCAAAAAACCGCATCTCAATCGGTCCAATAGTTTTCCAGGAAAACGGTAACAAAAAAGTGCACAAACAAACAAACATACAAACACACAACCTCTTAGGGCAAACACATATACCGTCTCCGTTTCGTCGAGGGTAAAAAAAATAATTTTTGCGATTAAATGAAAATGTTTGATATATAAATTTTATAAACTTCTTGATAAGAATAGTTGATTGAAAACATACTCATTAATTGTTTAAAAAAAAAGGAAATCAGATCATTTTCTTGTTTAATTTATAAATTACCGTTTTAAAGTAAATTAAAAAAAAATTATGTGTGTCGAAAATTAACAAAACCATAGGTGAATTTTCCAAACAATTATTTAAACATGAAAAAAATATAGAAGATGTATTACTTAAGATAATTTTAAAGATTCAATTATTATGTACTTACTGTATATTCAGCACTAAAATTAAGAAATTCTTCGTTATATTTTTTATTCAAAACGGTTACTTTTTTGTAGCACGTGGTATGATAACCTACAAATTGAAGAGACGCACTGGGTAGCTCAACAAAATTGTATTTAAAGTGTTTTTCTTACGAAAAGCTAACTTTAATACACAGTTTTTAAAAGTTTCATCATTAAAATCAATTATTTCATCATCCGATCCACACAAAAAACACTTTTTTGCCATTTTTTCCAACAATAAATAGTAGCATGTTTTTTCAATTGTATTTATAGCGACACTCTACTCCAAAATGATGCATAGTATATACGAGTCTATCGCTATCCTTTTCTTTTCCAAGCCCAAATAGCATGCGCACTCTCTTTCTTTAAGTGGGCGGACTTTAAACAGCTGCTATGCTGTGTCCTCTTCTATCGCATGGGATGGTCGGTTGGGACCTCTCAGTCGCACACACTCACTCGGAGCAATATTTTACTTTTTAAAATTCGACAACCGCAATTCTGGACTGATTTTTCGCAGGCAACCCTATACCACCGTGTTCAGAATAAAATAATCTTTAATTTAATTTAAATTTCATTCAATAAACAGACCGTTGCAAAATGCTAGTACAGATTTACCTGTTTATACCTGGCAACCCGATAGATGTGACCGGAAAAGAATAGGCAACCTAACGTTTGCATATTCTATGGGCTTCATACTTTCGATTGGTATAGAATTTATCTAATAATCATACCGGTGAAATGTTTAGAAAAATATTTTTTTTAATTTATTAATTAAACATACTCTGGACTGAAATTTGCTAGGCAACCCATATGGATTGTATTTATTGACATATTAAATTAAATATAAAATACGTTTCATTAAATAAGCATCTCGGTGAAGGTCGTTTTATAACGGGATCTTATACTAATACTCAATTATGTCGTATGAACAATTACATACAAGTATCTACAGTCTACACGGCACGTGCGCCACGCCGAGGTTTGGCCTAACCCTGCAGTGTGGGTACACGGAAATAATAAAAAATTCGATTCTACTAAATTAAAAAGTCTACTAAATTCGAAACTCTCGTTGTTTATTAAAATGGCTGTGATACTCAGATATACATATTATGTACTAGTCGAAACTATTCCCTTACTTTACTAGAGAAGCCTAAAAACAATTGCTTTTAACATGTGTTAAGTTGAACATCAAGGGAAGCATTCCCCTTTGAAGCTACTAAAAAAAACATAAAGTCAACTCGAAAGAGTCGCAATTTTTTTACGAACCAACCAGATTTTTTCTGAAAAATGTGAACGGTGTATTTTATCCTTTTTAAATACCTTTGGTTTTTTACACTGCAAAATAGAAATAGAAAGAAAAAGCAATATTTAGATCTTTTCCCCGTGTAACTTTATAGTGGAAACACATTAAACAGTGAACGATCTGTCTATCCCACGTCATAGAATCTATAGGACTTATAAAGATTTATACCGACTGACTGATCTATCAACTCTACTAATAATAAGAAAGAAAAATACTAACGTAACTTTTATAATAAAAAGACTCGCTAAGAAAAAAAATTGAAAAAAAAAAAATAACAATTAGAATTTCGGAAATCCATGTCTCATTCAATGTCTGGATTTCTGGAATAAACGAACAGAAACTTTAGTCATAGATAAGTTTGTAATTTCAAAAATAAAAATAAAAAGTAAAATAAAAATTTAGGTATAGGTGCGGCAATACTATCGCTACCGTAGGCAACGTACTACGTACTAGGTACTACACAAAGGTCGAAAGGTACTAAATGATGCCCGTGACTTCTTCCCCATGGATTAAAATTATGATTTTCGATTACCGTATGAACTCTTTATGGGATTAATGTAGTCTTCATGTTAAATCAGGTTATAAACTATCTCCATTCCAAATTTCAGACAAATTGGTTCAGTCATTGTGGCGTGAAGAAGCAACAAAGATCGAACCATACAAGCTCACGAGTGTAGGTACAAACTTTCAGGCATCAAAACTTCCACATGTGTAATATTAGTATTTAGTAAGATTCTGTACCATGGGTGAGGTGGGTGGGGAGGGGTGGCAAGTATTACCTATCTACCATTAATTCCGTTGAGAGTATGTGCTAGGTTTAATAGCTTAGGTTTAGAGAGGAAAGCGGATTACCACGTGCAAACGGTAATGGCTATGAAATGGCTAAGCGTACAAACGCAACGGATTCTGTATATAGATAAATTAGGTTTACACTTAAAAAACTTAGGTCTAAAAAAGAGTATATTCTCTTTAATGAGCCAGATATAAGAAAATAAGAGTAAAATTGAAAGTGATTATTTGCAGTTTTCCTCTGCGAGTTAAACGTGTTTGAACGGGGCTCGCTCCGCTCGCGTTAGAAACGCATTATGTTGCAAGCAACAGGGTAGGTAGAGTAGCGTATAGATAATGTGTTTCTGCCATTATACAGTTGTGAGTACGTACCAGGCCAGCAAAGCTCTGGGAGGCTGAGAGTGTAAATTAGAGCAGGAAACAGTTTTGTTCCCGTTGAATAAACCTTTCATACAAAATGATTCACTGGAGTTCTATAGTGTGTTAGCTCTCAAAACTCTATTGCAATTTGCAGGAATATGCGTTTCAAATTAAGACACTATGACCTAATTATATTTAATCATTATTTAAGTATCCATATTGTCGGTCTGTCTGTCTCCTATGCTTTAACGATCTATCTGTTCAACAGATTTGGCGAATGGAGCTTAAACCCTGAATTAACACATAGGCATATTTTTATCCCAGAAAAATTAAAGAGTTAACTAAAGAGGGAAATTAAAAAGGGAATTCAGGGCGTTTTTCACGAGTCACCGCACGTCACGAATTGCGATCACGGTACACAATACACTGCACACGACGTGAAGATCGTACGTGACAATTCTGCAACTACACGGCCGGAATATTTATTATCTGTTGTAAGTATAGGTGTCGTGAATCGTATGATACAGCTGCTACATCGTTACCGTGAAAAATCGTAACAACATAGCGGTACCAACGACATACCAAAAAGCCGTCTGCAAAATGTACTACGTGCTGTGCGGTGTCCTTAAATGAGTAAACGGCTTAAAGAAATTTAATATGGCGATCTGAGTCGTCCCTGCTTTTTATCTTTCCGTTCTAAAATGCCCTAAATAAATAAATAAATAAATAAATAATCATTTATTTGCAAAGTATGTTGTACAAGATTTCATTTATTTTGTAAGAAATGTCGCTGAGAGGTCATAATATTCAGCTAAATCAATAGTGCAAATTAAAGGTAGATATTTTAGTAATTCTTTTCCTAATCTCACACAGTTTTCCCGCTGTTTTTATGATGTCATGTTAGGAAAAGATAAGAGAAGGAATAAATAGAAGGTGGAAGAGGTTGGGGGAGGCCTTTACCCGAGAAGGGGCCCATATCTTGTAAGATTTAATACAAATAATTTACTTCACATTGTAATTTAAGTAAAATCCAAGATTTAATACTAATTTAATACTAATAATTTACTTCATATTGTAATTTGAGTAAAATGAGTAATTATGACATAAACTGTAGCTAATTTAATTCATAAGTAAGATATGGTGAATAAATAGCTTTTTTATTTTTTTTATTTTAGTAAATTTGAAATCAAATTAAACAATGTTAACATAATAATAATTATGTTACACTACAATGTTTCAGCAATGTCGAACATGAATTAATAATGTATTAAAATATTATTGAACGAAAAGTTGAAATAATATAACATTGTAATAAACAAAAATTAACAACTAAGACAACGGTCGGGTCAGTTTGTACTCTGCGTTACACGGTACAAACGTGTAACTGAATAATATTGGAAATTTCCACGTTCGCTCGTGACCCTGACCATCCGATAATATCGGAGTGCACCCGCATCGGCAAACATCGCCGTCCTCTGACGGCTTGTTTGCGGCTACGACTCTCTCATAAATTGATTGAGCTACTTGTATGTTACGTTCGTTCAATTTAAAAATTGCTTATATTTCAATTTCCTGACCTCCCTAGGGCCCCTCTATTAAATTGATTGAGGTATTCATACGAGTACGTTATGTTTGTCAATTTAAAAATTGCTAAAGTTTTCAATTTCCTGACCTCCTTAGAGTATCTGCAAAACTGACTTGAGTAGAATAGCTCTTATGATAATGAATCAGGCTCGTATGAACGCGTTTTCAAGTCTTGTACTCCAGTGGGCGAGTGATGTGTACAACAACAATGAACAAGTGAAGAAATGTAGGTAGGTATACTCCGTCAAACTTATCTGGCCCGGTGGCCAAAATTATAACATTTTTTTTGTCTGTTTAATTTTTGCGTTTGTTTTATTTTTTATATCTGCTAGCGACGCTGTCACCGGGTCAGCTATGTTTGTGGGACTATACAATACTTTACATTTCACCCCTTGAGGGCATTTGCTATTTGACTGACAGGTTTCACACTTCGAAACTATATTATTTTTATTTATTTATTATTATTTCCCGGTTTGTAATAGTGTCGAATAAATTAATCTTTTAGCCGTCTTAGATAAGTAAGCTATTAGTTGCTTAGTTACTGAAGACAATTTCAAAAAATAATAATTTTGAATAACAATTTCGTGAATAATTATTTACCTTTTACAAAAAATTTGGTACTTTACACTTTTAAAATTTAACATTTTTTTTTTTTTTTTATCAACTACAAGCTAGCCCTTGACTGCGATCACACCTGATGGTAAGTGATGATGCAGTCTAAGATGGTAGCGGGCTAACCTGTTAGGGGCATGGCAGTTATATTAAACCCACAGCCCTTCGGTTTCTACACGACATCGTACCGGAACGCTAAATCGCTTGGCGGCACGTCTTTGCCGGTAGGGTGGTAACTAGCCACGGCCGAAGCCTCCCACCAGGCCAGACCAGGGAAAATTCAGAAATTATAAATTCCCAAATTGACCCTGCCGGGGATCAAACCCGGGACCTCCGCGCGTTAAGGCAACAGCGCTACACACTGCGCCACGGAGGTCGTCAAAAATTAATTAATTACAATGAATGCTTATAACAGTTATAGTCATACTTGATGACGCCAGCGACTTCGTCCGCGTGGATTAAGATTTTATGATTCCCGTGGGAACCTTTTAATTTTCCGGGATTCAACCTATTCCTATATCTAATTCATCAAAATCGGTTGAACAGATGGACCTTGAAAGCGTAGCAGGCAGACAGACTGACAGGCACACTATCGCATTGATAATATTAGTATGGATGTCACAATTTCAATTACAAAAGAATTAAGATAGCATTGCGCCAGGGATATCTTAAAAGTGGTATGCTTTTAATTTAATATGCTTTCAGGTGGTAATAATAAACAAAGTTATAGACATGATGTATTTAGAAGATTCCAGGCATCAAAGAACTGCATTTGTGTGGACGAGCATTACTGTGATAATTGTGCTGATTTTCCACGCGAAAATTATCGCTAAATATATTCTGAAAAACGTTAGTATTCAGCTTTATATTTTTAATTTTTATAGCTGATGCGCGTGACTTCGTCCGCGTGGATTGAGGGTTTCTGATACCCGCGGGAACTCTTTAATTTTCCGGGATAAAAAGTAACCTTTGTGTTATTCCAGACTAAAATCTATCTCTGTGCCAAATTTCATCCAAATCCGTTCTGCCGTTCTGGCATGATTGAGTAACAAACGTTCATCCATCCATCAATACTTTCGTATTTATAATATCTGTTAGTAATATTTAATAGATTCCATCACGTCGACCCGCTGTTGTGGCGTGATTGAAGGACAAACCAACAAACAAAAAGACTTTCTATCATACTAATATTATGAATGCGAAAAAATGTGCTAGTTTGTTGGTTTGTACTTCAACAGAGTAATGGATCGACGTGTTTGAAGACCTGGAGAATGTCATTACTATTTATCCCGGAAAATCAAAGAGGGGTTTTAAACCTACATCCACACGCACAAAATCACGGGCATCAGCGAGTATTTTATAATAATAGTGTGTGAAGTCTAATCCGCACTTGGCAAGCATGGTGGATTATGATCTATTCTGAGCGATGGTTGATGAATGATGTTTTTAATGTCATTTCAGAATTTAGCTGGAATATTTAAA
The DNA here is from genome assembly GCA_923060345.2 of Erebia aethiops. Taxonomy (NCBI): domain Eukaryota; kingdom Metazoa; phylum Arthropoda; class Insecta; order Lepidoptera; family Nymphalidae; genus Erebia; species Erebia aethiops. The sequence goes on along the minus strand of OV281079.1, from coordinate 18,471,597 downwards.
AGTGATCCCAAATATGGCCCCCCGGAGTTGGATGATCGTAAAAAGCGGAGAAACTTCAACGAATTATATCATAGTAGGCAATGTAAACACGAATGCCTTATCCTAGACGTGAGTATTTTTTTTTTCACTATACGTTAGTCTAAGATGGTAGCGGGCTAACGTCTGTGTTGGTAGGGTCACTACTACAACTAGCCACGGCCGACGCCTCCCACCTGACCAGACAAGAAAAAAATCAGAAATTATAAATTTCCAAATTGACCCTGCTGGGGACCAAACCCGGGACCTCCCTTTACCAAAAAGCTTAATACTAAAGTATTACCAAAATGGAGACAAAACGGGTTAATGTCGATAATAGTTATCGATAACAAGTCTGCCATACTGCCAACGCTCAAAGCCATAATATTTATTAATTATTATTGTGATTTAGAATTTTATAATAATCCTTAAATTAGGAATGTCAAGGTAAAGTCATCAAACTGTCATTTTCAGAAATATTGCTTAAGTATTACTTTATGCGTTGGCAGTATGAAACCAGGTGTGCATTCGGCCAAAATTGGTAATTTAAAGAGGTTAATATTATTGTCGAGGTTTTTTATGTAGAATAGATTTAACAAGGCGGTACTGCGACAATTCGTTTAAAAAGGTATTAATATCTAAGTTTAACGACCTGTAAATGTGTGACATTAAAGTAGGTCATTGCTTTTTATAATATGCTATTTTGCGGACCTTGTTTTTCTACTACATTATTTACTATGAGATTATAATATTCTTAATACAAGTAATAAAATTAAAAATTTTAAAAAACCCACGACGAACTGCAGAGCTCCATTGAAACAACAATTAGAACTTAGCAAAAGTATATATAAAATCATATCTAAAACACAAAATTGCATATTTGCCGGCTCAGTAGTTTTTTTTGACCAGCGTGGTGGACTATGGCCAAACCATTCTCATTCTGAGATAAAACTTGTGCTTAGTAATAAGTAGAGGTGTCAAATAGTGTTAAATTTTAATATTCTGATAAAAATTTGTTAAAAAATGTGATCACTTAAGGAGTTCCTGTGACCACTTCCTGGCTCCATCATGAGACCTTGGGCAGCATCTAGGTACAAAGCGCTCGTCAAGACAAATCAAAAGAGTCCAAATACAACGGGTTTACGATGAGAACTTAAGGAGTTCCCATGACCACCTCCTGGCTCCATCATGAGACCCTGATCAGCATCTGTGTACAAAGTGCTAGTCAAGACAAATCAAAAGAGTACAAATACAACGGGTTTACGATGAGAACTTAAGGAGTTCCCATGACCACCTCCTGGCTCCATCATGAGACCCTGAGCAGCATCTAGGTACAAAGTGCTAGTCAAGACAAATCAAAAGAGTCTAAACACGATGGGTTTATGATGAGAACTTAAGGAGTTCCTATGACCACTTACCAAATCACGATTGCACGATTGTCTATGTTACTAAAATATATCAAAGAACCTTCTCACAAGCTTTACATATCTAATGCAAAAAACCGCATCTCAATCGGCCCAGTACTTTTTGAGAAAAATGGTAACATATTGAAAAATTAAAATCATAGACTATAGCTCAGCTTGGTTGTCTATGGTCCTAAAATATATCTAAAAACCTTCTCACAAGCTATACATATCTAATGCAAAAAACCGCATCTCAACCAGCCCAGTACTTTTTGAGAAAAATGGTAATATATTGAAAAATTAAAATCATAGACTAGAGCTCAGCTTGGTTGTCTATGGTCCTAAAATATATCTAAAAACCTTCTCACAAGCTATACATATCTAATGCAAAAAACCGCATCTCAATCGGTCCAGTAGTTTTCCAGGAAAACGGTAACAAATAAGTGCACATACAAACATACAAACAAACACACAACCTCTTATTGCAAACACATATACCGTCTCCGTTTCGTCGAGGGTAATAAATTTAAAATTAAAAAAAACTTAATAGAATAGAATACCAAATTTCAAATCGATCATCTACCTGTGGTGTTTGCTTACATCCGTTCATCAACTAGTAAAGAGCTGACAGGCAGGCTGCTTCAAACGGCTGAACAGATTTTCTTGAATTATAATAATTTGAGATCATTTGCGATCTTTAGTCACTCTTCAAACATAAAAAAAAAAATGGATTCGTCAATTGGTTTGGAGTGACGGTACAGAAATATGTAACACAAATAGAGAATGCATTAGTGCTTACGCAGTCTACTTTTTTTTAATTCACTACAAGTTAGCCCTTGACTGCAATCTCACCTGATGGTAAATGATGATGCAGTCTAGATGGTAGCGGGCTAACCTGTTAGGGGCATGGCAGTTATATTAAACCCATTCTGGCGGCACGTTTTTGCCAGTAGGGTGGTAACTAGCCACGGCCGAAGCCGTATAAATTCCCAAATTGATCCCTGCCGGGAATCGAGCCTGGGACTTCTGCACGTTAAGACAACAGCGCTCAACACTGCGCCATGGAGGCCGTCGAAACTCGTACTTATTCTTATTCTACTATCTCCCGAGTCAGACAGCTGTTGTCCTGAATTATTATTGCCCACGCTTTTGAGTTCGAAGTTGGTAGACATAACTAACAACTTTGAACTGGAATTTTCTCCTTTGTGTTAATCGTTCAGGATCAAAGTTCGCTGACATTTGTGTCTGTGTCATGAGGGCAGTGGCAAAGGAAAATGAATTTTGAATCTGTTTCAACTATTTTAATACTAGCTATTACCCGCGGCTTCGCTCGCGTGGCTCAAGGGAACAATAAATGAGTTTTTGTTAGAAAACTGTATTTAAATTAAGAATGCAAGAGGATGCCACGGAGAAGAATACTGAGACGTTCAGTATCGACGTATTTCATCGAAAGGTCTTGCCTTTCGATGAAATACGTCTTGCTAGGTTTTTCATGCACGAAAAATGAAAAATATTCGAAAAAATATTCACGATAGCTATTACCCGCGGCATCGCTCGCGTGGCTCAAGGGTCCAATAAATGAGTTTTTGTTAGAAAACTGTATTTAAATTAAGTATGCAAGAGGATGCCATGGAGAAGAATACTGAGACGTTCAGTATCGACGTATTTCATCGAAAGGCAAGAGCTAGGTTTTTCATGAACGAAAAATGAAAAATATTCACGATATCTACGAAAGAAAACACAATGCTATAGGTTACCCGTTATACAGATTCCTGATTATACAAACGATGTCGCATAGTTGCAGCAGCATGTAACCGATTAGTCCATCGGACACTACTGGAACAATTACATTACGCCGCAAAGGAGAAGGGAGGAGTATATTTAGTCAGTGGACAGTTATGGACACAGGGCAGAGCATTATTTTAACACGCTACTGTAAACAACATGCTATCCTGTGGGATCTATTAGATTTTCCGGGACATAAAGTAGCCTATGTTACTTTCCAAGATCTAGACTATACCTACTATCAGACTGTGTGAAAGTCTCCGGGAAACTGTTTGTTTTCCCGAAGTAAATAGTAGCCTATGTCACTCTCCAGGTCCTCAAATATACCCATGCGAAAATCACGTCGATCCGTTGCGCTATTGCCGCCTTATTGAAGAACAAACGTGAGAAAAATAGCATACTATCCCACAGGAACTTTTTTTTTATTTTTTTATTGTGAGATAGGCTTGCGCTTGACGACAATCATGCTTAGTGCAAAGCAATGATGAGGTCTAGGTTGGAACGCGCTTGCCTAGAAGATGCCTATTCACTCTTGCCTTGAAGGTACCTAAGATATACGTATATAACTGTTTGTTTTTCCGGGATAAAAAGTGGCCTATGTCACTTTCCAGGTCTTCAAATATACCCATGCAAAAAATGACGTCGATCCGTTGCGCCGTTGCCGCCTAATTGAAGAAGAAATGCGAGAAATAGAGCATACTATCCCACAGGAGCTGTTATTTTTCCGGGATAAAAAGTAGCCTATGTCTCTCTCCAGTTCCTCAATTATACCCATGTAAAAAATCATATCGATCCGGTGTGCCGTTGCCGCCTTATTGAAGAACAAATGCGAGAAAAAGAGCATACTATCCCACAGGAGCTGTTAGTTTTTCCGGGATAAAAAGTAGCCGATGTCACTCTACAGTTCCTCAATCATACCCATGTAAATAATCAGGTCGATCCGGTGTGCCGTTGCCGCCTAATTGAAGAAAAATGCGAGAAAAAGAGCGTGCTATCCCACAGGAGCTGTTAGTTTTTCCAGGATAAAAAGTGGCCTATGTCACTCTCCAGTTTCTCAATTATACCCATGCAAAACATCACGTCGATCCGGTGTGCCGTTGCCGCCTAATTGAAGAGAAATGTGAGAAAAAGAGCATCCTATCCCACAGGAACTATTTGTTTTTCCGGGATAAAAAGTAGCCTATGTCACTCTCCACTTCCTCAATTATACCCATGCAAAACATCACGTCGATCCGGTGTGCCGTTGCCGCCTAATTGAAGAAAAATGTGAGAAAAAGAGCATCCTATCCCACAGGAACTATTTGTTTTTCCGGGATAAAAAGTAGCCTATGTCACTCTCCAAGTCCTCAAATATACCCATGCAAAAAATCACGTCGATCCGTTGCGCCGTTGAATCTTGATTGAAGGACAAACCAACAAACCAACAAACCAACAAACCAATAAACCAACAAACCAACAAACAAACTGACTTTCGCATTTATAATATTAGTATGGATATGGATGTAAAAAATCACGTCGATCCGGTGTGCGGCGCCGCCTAATTGAAGAACAAATGCGAGAAAGAGAGCATACTATCCCACAGGAGCTGTTAGTTTTTCCGGGATAAAAAGTAGCCGATGTCACTCTACAGTTCCTCAATCATACCCATGTAAATAATCACGTCGATCCGGTGTGCCGTTGCCGCCTAATTGAAGAAAAATGAGAGAAAAAGAGCGTGCTATCCCACAGGAGCTGTAAGTTTTTCCAGGATAAAAAGTGGCCTATGTCACTCTCCAGTTTCTCAATTATACCCATGCAAAACATCACGTCGATCCGGTGTGCCGTTGCCGCCTAATTGAAGAAAAATGTGAGAAAAAGAGCATCCTATCCCACAAGAACTATTTGTTTTTCCGGGATAAAAAGTAGCCTATGTCACTCTCCACTTCCTCAATTATACCCATGCAAAACATCACGTCGATCCGGTGTGCCGTTGCCGCCTAATTGAAGAAAAATGTGAGAAAAAGAGCATCCTATCCCACAGGAACTATTTGTTTTTCCGGGATAAAAAGTAGCCTATGTCACTCTCCAAGTCCTCAAATATACCCATGCAAAAAATCACGTCGATCCGTTGCGCCCTTGAAGCGTGATTGAAGGACAAACCAACAAACCAACAAACCAACAAACCAACAAACAAACTGACTTTCGCATTTATAATATAAGTATGGATGTCAGTCTCCAGTTCCTCAATTATACCCATGTAAAAAATCACGTCGATCCGGTGTGCCGTTGCCGCCTAATTGATGAACAAATGCGAGAATAAGAGCATCCTATTCCACAGGAACTGTTTGTTTTTCCGGGATAAAAAGTAGCCTATGTCACTCTCCAGTTATTTATAAATTTACTATTTAAATCTTCCGATATTTATTTTTCGGGATCCTTGTACGAGTATGTCTCGATCAACTAACCTAAACAAAATTAAAAATAATATTATTATACAGCTAACTTAAAAAACAATAATCCATACTAATATTATAAATGCGAAAGTCAGTTTGTTTGTTGGTTTGTTGGTTTGTTGGTTTGTTGGTTTGTTGGTTTGTTGGTTTGTCCTTCAATCACGCTTCAACGGCGCAACGGATCGACGTGATTTTTTGCATGGGTATATTTGAGGACCTGGAGAGTGACATAGGCTACTTTTTATCCCGGAAAAACAAACAGTTCCTGTGGAATAGGATGCTCTTTTTCTCGCATTTTTCTTCAATTAGGCGGCAACGGCACACCGGATAGAAGTGATTTTTTACATGGGTATAATTGAAGAACTGGAGAGTGACATAGGCTACTTTTTATCCCGGAAAAACAATCAGTTCCTGTGGAATAGGATGCTCTTTTTCTCGCATTTGTTCTTCAATAAGGCGGCAACGGCACACCGGATCGATATGATTTTTTACATGGGTATAATTGAGGAACTGGAGTGACATAGGCTACTTTTTATCCCGGAAAAACTAACAGCTCCTGTGGGATAGTCCCACAGGAGCTGTTAGTTTTTCCGGGATAAAAAGTAGCCTATGTCACTCCAGTTCCTCAATTATACCCATGTAAAAAAACACTTCTATCCGGTGTGCCGTTGCCGCCTAATTGAAGAAAAATGCGAGAAAAAGAGCATCCTATTCCACAGGAACTGATTGTTTTTCCGGGATAAAAAGTAGCCTATGTCACTCTCCAGTTCTTCAATTATACCCATGTAAAAAATCACTTCTATCCGGTGTGCCGTTGCCGCCTAATTGAAGAAAAATGCGAGAAAAAGAGCATCCTATTCCACAGGAACTGTTTGTTTTTCCGGGATAAAAAGTAGCCTATGTCACTCTCCAGGTCCTCAAATATACCCATGCAAAAAATCACGTCGATCCGTTGCGCCGTTGAAGCGTGATTGAAGGACAAACCAACAAACCAACAAACCAACAAACCAACAAACCAACAAACCAACAAACAAACTGACTTTCGCATTTATAATATTAGTATGGATTATTGTTTTTTAAGTTAGCTGTATAATAATATTATTTTTAATTTTGTTTAGGTTAGTTGATCGAGACATACTCGTACAAGGATCCCGAAAAATAAATATCGGAAGATTTAAATAGTAAATTTATAAAAATCTCCCACGCTTATACTGTGGATGAAATTCGGTTGGAATGTTATTATGTTTTATGTAATACAGTAGTATTTTTTATGTTGCAGGGAAACTACGAATGTAACCATTTGCCTTTAATATTTAAGGATACAGATCTTGGTACATCTGAGCCCACTTCTGCGTCTTCCTTGACGAATATATACGACGCGGACCCTTCGAAGAAACGAATTTCAAGCGTCATAGATGTATCCATACTGCACATTAATTAGGCACAGAGTGAAGTGGTACCGAAACATATATTTTTTGATGACAACTCAAATCATTGCTTACTTTGGTATAGCGCCTACTTCAAGTTTTTAGTATAGTATTTATGATCGTAGGTACATTTTTCAACAAAAAAAAGAACGTTAAATATCACGACGAAAACAATATGGCCAATGTATAATGAAATTACATATCCCTCGGTGTCGGCAATAAGTACCTTAATTGAAAAACTGTTTTTTGGAAAGGGTGGTCTAAATAAGTTGCCGATCCAATAAACATACTTTTCCTTAAACGTTTTTCTTTCATTACGAATCATATGTTAGAAAATCTCTACTTTGAAAGCCTTAATTTCGTCAATTATACATTATTTTTGGATTTATTCGCTATTATCTTTAAAATGATATACCGCAACCCTATGTAACCCTATAAAAATATTTAACTTCGCATTCGCTTCTATGAGAGCCCCCCTGAAATAAAGATTTCTATAACTTATTAAGCCATATTCGGCTGGAGGCTATCGGTTTACATGTTATATTTAAATTTGAAGTAAATACGTTCAGTAATTCAGAAGTTATAATACTCTGACAGACGGACGGACGGACAAGTGCAAATTCATTCAAGTAGACTCAGAGACCTTCGCTTCGCTCGGTCAAAATGTTACCTAATAGTAACCTACTTTAAGTATACCTAAAATAAAAGGTTTTTATTTTTGATTTTTATGTAACTCATATTAGCTTTTTAGCTTCAATTATATATTTAACTAAATACACTTACTAATTATTTAACAAATATTTAATATTATTAATAAACATTTTTTAAGTTGAATATAGAGTTTTATAAAAACAGCTAGTGCTACAGTGTTATATAATATATCCACAAAGTTTACAGTATAGGTAGTTTGATTGGTACAACTAAAATTACAGGGTAAGGTGTTTTAGCTTATACCATTCATATAGCTTCTTTCAGCAGATCTTCCTCTCAGCCCTTAAGGCATTTAAATTCTTCAGATGAGCATTCTAGGAGAAATTTCTCTATTTTAGATTTTAATTTACTCTTTAAAGAAGGGTGCTGGGCACACTTAGTGCCCATAATTAAATTAAAGATTATTAGTTAGACATATAATTAAATTAGATGTCTCTTTAAGAAGATTGTTAAACAGTTTCGGGGCCGCAGCTGTAAAATGGCTTATTGTGACTCCAGACGTTCGTAGGAGAACTGAACATCTTTGGTATCTTTGGGATTCCGAATCAGTGGTAGATTCACACGCCGATTAGAAACCACTTTTAATAAGTTTATTTGAATAAAAAAATATGAGTTTGAGTTTGTTTCCTTTGCCTCAGGTGACTGATAGTTCTCTCAAGCGGAAACTTGTTAATATATTTTACCATATACGTCGCTAATTGCCATATTATATATATTTTTCATGGGGTTAGTACTTGACTCAACAACTACAATTCTTCCATAGGAAATCTTCCATTTTTCTTACTATGATATTGAGATGTTTTTGAGCCTTATTTAGTCCATCAAAATTAACGACTGACTTATAGAGCTATACACTCTTAACAATAGGTTAGTACTCAAAATATTTTCTAGATATAGCCCAGGCTTCTGACTTTCGTAGTCAGCATATCCACTTGCTTATCCCACCTTAAGATGTTGATCAATGATGATCCCAAGGTAAGTTGTACTATTGGTAAATGACGGAGTTTTGTATTTACATATTCAGACAAGAGTGAACTTGGATTTTCGGAGTAATGGTTGGATGAACAGTACTAGTGGATTGTGTTACCTTTGATTTTTCACTAACCGACACGACAAAGATATATTTTCGTCACTGATAAATGAGAACCGAGCGTCGGAGCCGATAGATCGGCATCGTGTCGGCCAATGAAAAATCGACCTTAGCTATAACTAGCCAACGAGGCATTAAATTACATCTCTATTTAATAAAGGCTTTTGATTGATTATGCTGTTGTTTACTGATCATGTTTAACCGGCATTGCATATTCAGATATTCATGTGAACCGTGCTACTGACATTGAACTTTCCTCATATTAACAAAGAGATCAATAATAACTGTAATAGCACTCCACGCAGTATAGCATGAACTGGCCCGGCTTTGATAATGTTTGTAAACAATATTGTATTGTGTTACGTTTGTAAATAATATAGTACACTATTGTGTGTGAATAATTTGACCTTGACTGCAATCTCACCTGGTGGTAATTGATGATTCAGTCTAAATATTATGGTAGTAGGCTAACCTGTTAGGGGTATAGCAGTTATATTAAACCCATACTCCTTATTTGGTTTTACGCGGCATCGTAACGGGAGGCCATATTCAAACACACACGGTTTCCGTATTGAAGGTACCGTGACTGTTGAACAATGTAAAAAAGCAGCAACCGTGAGTGTGAAAAGGGCTGCAAAAAATCGCTTGGTGTTGCGTCTTTGCTGGTAAAGTGGTAACAAGCCACGACCGAATCTTCCCATCTCGAAAGACAAACATTACCAAAAAGTTTGTTGTCGATCTGAGTCAGTTCACGAATGACAAATTCGGATTTGACGGACGGATAACAGGTACGGGACAGGGCTATTAGGAGGAGATGAGGAGGTCCGTACATGAAGTATTGTTAACGACAATGAACCGACATAGCTAATATTATTATTTTTTGTATTTCTGTCTGCTATGCTTTAACGGCCCATCTTTTTAACCAATTTTGATGAAATTTAGCATGGAGGTTTTCCCGCTTGCTCGTTTGCTCGCTATATATATATTTAAAAAAAATGGATGTAGGTTACATCACGGGATATATCTCGGAAAGTTAAAAAGTTGAAGAGTCAGATTAGTTTGTGGTACCATACAAAATATTAGCGTAGTGTATAATGTGAAAAATAAAATAAAAACAAAAACTAAACAGACATAAAAGTTTATTCAAATTTTGGCCAAACTTGTAATTAAAAATTCTTCTATAGTTACCATCGCCGCGCTTTCCAGTCCGGTTCCAGCACTTGAGAATAATAATATTACGGCTCAAAGTCAAGGTTACCGGGGCAATCTAAACACGTGCTATCCTTAACACACAGTTAACCCTAACCTTTACAGAATAGAGGCTATAAAGGTTGGTTAAAGGCTAACTTAATAGAATAAAAAGATAAAGTGAAAGCAGGATGGTCTCGACAGGCTTTGTGGTAATAAATGCAGGAGTAATACTATTATTATAGTTTGTCTCACCTTGAATATTTTTAGGGTTCCGTATTCAAAGGGCAAAACGATGCCTCGTGTCACTCTGCCATCTGTATGTTTGTTTATCTAGAAGCTTGTAAGACGGAATGAGGCATCGTACCTGAATCCATACTAACATTATAAATGCGAAATTCTATCTGCCTGCCTGTCAGCTACGCTTTCGCGGCCTCTCAGTTCAACCGCTTTTGATGACATTTGGTTCAAAGATTAGTTACATCCCGGGAAAATACATGGGCCGCTTTTTGTATCCCGAATAATCAGAGTGGCCGTTTTCACCAATGGATTTTTACAAAAACCCAAATCCACACGGACAAAATCCGTTCTGAATAACTAGAGTCTAGTTATTCAGAATGGTTCATATGTACGGAACCACAATTATAGAGCTAGATCCGTCTCGCACTTGACTGGTTTTTTCACGGAATACCAAGCGCTTGGGAGCATAAAGAAATCAATTATCTCCTTCGTTTGTTATAAAAGAAACTCAACTGACTGCTCCATCTCTCTATAAGTATAGCTTTAAGGTAGCTATTTCTGATCAAGGGTGTAGGTCTAGGTCATCGGGTACAATAGTGTATAGTATTTGTTGGAAACTTGAACGGAAGGGCAACGTAATAGTACATCCACATCATTGAGTTAATTGACTTCCTGAGGCCAACGACAGAGGAGCTGATCGTATTGAAATCAGCACTAATGTCGTCAGTTTGTGGACGTCAACTGCTAGATATACCTTCCATAGTGAGTGCCACCACACCACACTGGTCCTCAGGTTTCCTTATATACTTCCGCTGCCTTGTTTGTATCGTCAGACTCCTATGTGCCTTATTCCTCCTTAAATTATGCTAAAAGTTTCCTCCTCGTGTACCCCTCATCGTTGGGTATGAACGTAAACGCACTAGAGACAGTACAAGCATTTTATCTCGGAAAATTCAAGTACTCTCGCGGAAATAAAAAAGCGTTAATCCACGAGGACGAAGTCATGGGTATCATCGTCGTCATCACATCAAAATCCAGAAGTAAGGATCCAGGATAGGACATAGGTGGACAAATATGCTGTCGGAGGGAGAGTCTTGTGTGTCCAGCAGTCCACTGTAGGTATGACCGCCATGTCCACTAGTGCACACACACTTCTCGATGACAACAACATCGAGAGGCATGCGTCCACGAGCTGGACATAGGTGTCTTATATGGACTTTCATGCGCCGCTGTATTGTGCCGCCTGGATCTTGCGGCTACCTGCGACTCGCTTGATTTCGTCGGTGCACCTTATAACGGTAGTATTTTATTCAGTATTTCGATCACAGTGAAGAACTTGCTAGTAGTGGATAAAAGATATATTAATTTTCAAACTACCAACCTGCAGTTCGTATTCGGGATCTTCCACGACGCTGTCGGAGAGAGAGTCTTGCGTCAAGCGGTCTACTGTACGTAAGTCCACCATATTCACCAGTGTACGCTCACAACTGGATGACAATAAAATCCAGACGTAGGTGTGCCGGGTTGGGCATAGGTGGACAAACTAACTTAACTAACATGCATGCATGATTTTTAACTTGCATGCGCCGCAGTTTTGTGCCGCCTGGATCCAGCTGCTACCTGCGACTCGGTTGATGTCGTCGATCCACCTAGTAGCGAGGTGCCAATACATCACTATCCAGTGCCAATATATCGCCTTTCCAGATCTTGACTATATATTTATGCATAATATTTACTGGAAACTTGGGCGGAAGATTTCTACGTAGTAATAGTACATCCACATCATATAAGTCGTAGAGACAGGACAAGCATTTTATTTCGGAAAATTCAAGCATTGTCGTGGGATACAATATATCTTAATCTAAGTGGACGAAGTCACGGGCATCATCATCATCACATAATATAATATTATGTCGCATTAACCGTGACTTTTGTCAGAAAAGATGTGTGACGTGCCGGAAAGGGAAAGGCGGGTTTCTTTTTTTTTAAATCAGCAGAGCCTCTGATCTATATTAGGTCACTGTCTCTGATGTCACTATATACAGCACTGAAGTAAATTATCGAAAAGCGGAACTAGATTAACATCCATCGCAGATTCCTACGCTGACTGATCTTAACAGAATGCACCGCAGATGTGTGCATAAATGGGTGGCTTTATCTGGTTTTAATAGTTGTCTAGTCTATCACTGGCATTGGCCATCACTAAATAAATAGGCTACCTACAAATGTAATTCATAGAAAAGCTAAGCAAATTGTAATACGGTTGTAATTCTAATTAATGCTTCTTATCCATCACTGGCTTGCAAAAGCCTTACTATCTTGTCACAATTAATGAAATCACTAATAGCAAAGGTGATCAATGAAATACTGACGACCTCTCTGGCGCAGTGTTGAGCGCTGTCGTCTTAACGTGGGGGGTCCCCAGTTCGGTCCCCGGCAGGGTCAATTTGGGAATTTATAATTTCTGAATTTTCTCTGGTCTGGCCTGGTGGGAGGTTTCGGCCGTGGCTAGTTACCCCCCTACCGGCAAAGACGTGCCTCCAAGCGATTAAGCGTACGATGCCGTGTAGAAACCAATTAATTTATAGGTTTAATATAACTGTCATACCCCTAACAGGTTAGCCCGCTACCATCTTAGACTGCATCATCACTTACCATCAGGTGAGATCGCAGTCAAGGGCTAACTTATAGTGGATAGAAAAAGCTATGATTATTATCATACGTAGATAGGTACGTAGGAGTTTAATATTATTATTATCAACCTAATAACAATAAACAAAGCACATATTAACCTCACAGCTTGTTACTTTTATTAAGAAGGACGGCTTGCTTGAAGTGGATAAAAAATATATTAATTTCTAAATTACCTGCAGTATTTGGGATCTCCCACGATGCTGTCGGAGCGTCTTCTGTGTCCAGCGGCCCATTGTAGCTATGTCCACCATATCTACCCCGTATGCTCATAACTAGATGACAACAAAATCCAGATATAAGCGTACAGGGTTAGACATAGGTGGACAAATATGAACTTTTGGAGTTTTGTGCAGCCTGGATGCAGCTGCTACCTGCGACTTTCTTGATGTCATCAATTCCTTCTGACAGTGAAGGTAATGGTGATTACATCATCATCACTGTCGTCAGCCTGTGGACGTCCACTGCTGGACATATACCTAACATAGTGAGCGCCACCATAACCTGGTCCTCAGCCTTCATTATCCAGCCACTTCTCTACCATGATTATCAGTGCACCAGGAACTTCTATGTGCCTTATTCCTCCCTAAATGAAAGAAAGAAAAAAAAAATTCTTTTATTAAATTTATATTAAGCAGGTAAACACAGACCGTCTCCTTTTTAGCATCACGCAACAAACTGCAGCGCTGGTTTTCAGTGGAAACCTTAATTATTATAAGTGAAGTCACGGATGGAACTATGAATATATGAGTGCAGTATCTATTCTAATATAATAATAGTAATATAATAATATTGTTTTTACGTAGGTATATATTACACAACATTATAATAAAGTAAATAAAATAAAATAAAAGCATAAAAAGAGGCGTTATTAACTTAATGACATTGGTGTAACAATAATTAATGTGGTATGATGCGGCATTAGTGCTGAAACGAAAGTTAACTTTGAGATAAACAACAGTGTTAAATATAGCAATATTTAATTTCACGGTAAATTTTTAGGAAGAGTTTTAGATGCTTTATCATCATCGTGTAACCAACCCTACGAGTCTATACCTTACTCTACCTATAAAATTGAATAAGAGTCGCACGTGAATCATCTAGCAGCAAGACCCTTTATTTTATTGTTGTGTCCATAATTAACCAAGAACTTTTAGAGCTTCGGAAGCTTCGAGTTCAATCAACCCAACGACTGGCATATAATATGTTTGTGTTTCGAGAAGTTATATTTGGTTTTAGGGATTCATTTTTAACAATGCCAAAGTGTTTTGTTCGTGTAATACGTGCATTACAGTGTTCCGTATTCCAAAGCACATACATGTCAGCGACAATCCAGAAGTGGGTATTAATAAAACACATAATATATTTGTACTCTCATTTGAAACCTAGCACGAGTAAATTGTGTAGAGGTTCCACGAGAGATTTAATGTAAATTATATAAAAGTCGGCTAAATTTAAAGACAATAATAATTTGATCGGGCTACGATTGTTATCGTTAAGCTCTAAATCAAATTGCGATCAAAACACAGAAGTATTCAGTAATTTCTGAGCCTGCCGGCAGGAGACTGCATTACCATCGTCAAAACACTCGTATTATACTATCAATGCTTGAGAGTTCAACAAGTCATAATATTGTACTTTGTTTTTTCAACCCAGGTTAAAGATCCCAATATCTTAGATAACAACATTAATTTCACCGTGAAAACAAGCTCATCTGTGTGGTAGCATCTTCCTTTTAAAACGAAAAGTATTTTCCTTCTAAAAGGAAGACGCTTTGAATGGCATCATTTACTTGTGAAAAATAAATGAAGATTGGTAGCTCCGCCGCGCTACCAATGGTGAGCTTCTGCCTTCTCTTAGTACCTTACAAGGCATATTAAGTAAATAGACTAATAGGACTCTTTAGTATACCAAGAAACCTTGCTCCCCCCCAAAACCACACGGCTATCACTAAGCAATACATTTCAAGAGTGGTGTATTTTATATGGTGTATAATAAAATCCACAGGTTTGATCCATCCTTTGGTAATTTATATATCGGAAACCACTATGGGTGGTAAGACGTCGTTTGTACGTAGCATAGGTTGTAAGCCAATGCTACGTTATAGGCATAGGTTCTGAATCTATGAAACTATGAATAAGTCTCAAGGTTTAGTCAGGCGTAGTGCAATACATCGTTAGGTACCTGAAGTGTACCTCACAAGTGATCACACCTTCGGTATTAGCACAGCGTCCTATCCACCATCGCAAGTTGTCATTCGAACGTAGCAAAAGTTGTGAATCTATGCAACGTAAGCATAGGTATCATCTATAAATAGATCGCAAGGTACTGCAGTGTAGTGGATCATGGTGGGTGAACTGACACTGCTGGGGGTGTGTCATAATAAACATTCTGCTGCACTGTTATGCACGTGCTTGCTGCGCGTGATTTTTAATTGAGAGGAACTACATAAAATTACTATATTCAATATTATTAATGAACTCAATTCGAACGCATTACGTCGTTGGTCGCTACCTGAGCGGGGAATCTTTAGCACTTAAATGCGCTTCGTGCTACCCTTGTTGCACCCTCACTAATAACGGGAGTTGGGTAAAACGAAATCAAAAGACATTGTGCCGCGACCAGATCTGCCGTTGAGGACTATCGAAAATCTGGGAGGACAAAAGAATTACGAAAAACACAAACATTCGTCTACCAAATTACCAACCTGCAGTTCGTATTCGAAATCTTCCACGATGCTGTCGGAGGGAGAGTCTTGTGTGTCCAGCAGTCCACTGTAGGTATGACCACCATGTCCGCCAGTGCACACACACTTCTCGATGACAACAACATCGAGACGCAGGCGTGCACCAGTTGGATATAGGTGTCTTATATGGACTTTCATGCGCCGCTGTTTTGTGCCGCCTGGATCTTGCGGCTACCTGCGACTCGCTTGATGTCGTCGAAGCCCCTTATCACGGTAGTATCTTATTCAGTATTTCGATCACAGTCAAGAGCTTGCTAGTAGTGGATAAAAGATATATTAATTTTCAAATTACCAACCTGCAGTTCGTATCCGGGATCTTCCACGATGCTGTGGGAGGGTGAGTCTTCTGTGTCCAGCAGTCCACTATAGGTATGACCACAATATCCACCCGTGTACGCTCACAACTCGATGACAACAAAATCCAGACGTAAGTGTGCGCGGTTGGACATAGGTGGACAAATATGAACTTTCATGCGCCGCAGTTTTGCCGCCTGGGCTTGATGTCGTCGGTCCACCTAGTTGCGAGGTGCCAATGCATTGTTATCTAGTTTGGGATCGCCCCTCTAGACCTTGTGCATAATCTTATCTGGAAACATGGGCGGAAAGGCATTTCTACGTAGTAATAGTACATTCACATCACATAGGTAGTTGACTTCCACTGAATGATAATAGTGAATCTGATGGTATTGACATCATCATCAATATTATCTTCACAACGTGGACGTCAACTAAAGGACATACACCTTCCATAGTGAGCGCCACAACCTGATCATCAGGCTTCCTTATCCAGCCCCTGCCGCTCAATGTTTGTATGATTAGTACACCAGGTACTCCTATGTGCTATATTCCTGCTTAAATGCTTGAAATTTTATCCTCTTGCACGTTAGATCGTTGTATTAGACCGAAAATGCACTAGAAACAAGATAATCATTTTATCTCGGTAAATTCAAGCGATTTCGCATGAATCAATAGCTTTTAATTCACGGGCATCGTCATTCTCATTGTCTTATTACAACAGATTATAATTGGAACTGGTTACAATATTATTGTATTTTAATTTAACACACTGAATTATTTTTTAAAAGTTATCTCAGAAGTAAACTTAATTATTATGACTGAATAAAATTTTGAAAATTCTTACTGGTAGAATGAGCTCCATTTTACCAGCTTAAAAAATTTTGTTCAATTTATAATTTAAAAACAGTTCGTCTACCAAATTACAAACCTGCAGTACGTATTTGGGATCTCCCACGATGCTGTCGGAGGGAGAGTCTTCTGCGTCCGGCGGTCCGCTGTAGGTATGTCCACTATATCCACCCGTGTACGCTAACGACTAGATGACAACAAAATCCAGCCGTGAGGGTCCTTGGTTGGACATAATTATGTGGACAAATATGGATTTTCGTGGGCCGCAGTTTTGTGCCACCTGTATCCAGCGGCTCCCTGCGTTTCGCTTGATGTTGTTTATTGATTTATTGATTTATTGATTTATTAAATAATATCCTCGGTACGCTTACAGCAATGCCAAAACGCATACCGAGTCAAGAATTACAAATTTGACAAAATTCATTAAAACTAATATTAAATACGTCTAGCTGTTGGTGCTGAGCAATCAGATTGTTGAGCAGAGTAAGTACTCGTAGGGTTGGCGCATTATCTGCAAAATTTGTTCGCGTTACTTTCAAATAAAAAAAGGGCAAACGCCTACACGAACGGACAGCCTTATCCGGCGCCCTCACTGCCAATGCACACCTAGACAAAGTGTCGGGGTTATCAACTTTGCCGTGGAGTAAAAGGTAATAGTGTAGCAAAATAGCTCTGTTTCTCCTTGTTTCTAGAGTTTCTAACCCCAACATACCCAATACAAAAGCCGAAGGATACAAGTATGGATAGTACCCATATACTTTTTTATACAAATTACGGGCGAACTTACGCTGTACTTTTTCTATGGCTAGAGTATAATTTGCATGTGGTGGGCTCCACACTGCGGAATTATACTCGAGCTTACTGCGGACGTACGCGTTATATAGTGTAATCATTACACATGGAACCGTAAAACGGTTACTCTGCCGTAAAACAAATCCTAAAAGCTTATGCGCTTCTTTGCATATTTTATTAATGTGATCACCAAAAGTTAGTTTTGTATCAATAATGAGACCAAGGTCGCGAATCTGACTCACCCTTTCCAGTATTATGCCCGATAGGGTATAGTCAGTGACGAAAATGCTACGATTGCGAGACAAAGTCATAATTTTGCATTTAGATGTATTAAATTCCAGAGAGTTGTTTTTAGCCCAATCCAAAACATTATCAATGTCCTGCTGAAGTAATTTGGTATCGAATATACCGCCTATATCAAGAAATAATTTTAAGTCGTCTGCAAACATTAGACATTTAGCATGCTTAATTACTTCAGGTAGGTCATTGATCATGATTAGGAATAGAGTCGGACCCAAGGTGCTTCCTTGACTTACACCTGAAGTTGTTGTAAAGGGATCAGATTTATATTCAGCTAGTTGTACATATTGTTGTCTATTATAAAAGTAACTTTCAAAAAACGCTATAAGTTTAGGAGTGAAACCTATATGAGATAACTTCTGCAAAAGGACATTAGTTTCTACTCTGTCGAATGCTTTTTTAAAATCAAAATAAGCTACGTCAATCTGCCTAGCAGAATCCATTACAGTTGAGGCATAGTCTACAAAGTTGATGAGGTTAGTCAATGTGGAGCGACCAGTTCGAAACCCATGTTGGCAATCTGATAGGTAAATCTGAGTTTGCTGTTTAATCTGGGTATTAATTGTTATTTCAAATAGCTTAGCAAACACAGAAAGAACAGCGATGGGTCTGAAATTTTCAATATTGTTACTAGAGCTCTCTTTTGGGATAGGAGTGACCCTAGATATTTTCCAAATATCGGGATAAGTTACTGAATTCAAAGATAGGTTAAACAAGTATTTTAGTGGTTCTACCAAAATGTGTAAACAATCTTTAGCAATAAAAGCAGGTACAGCATCAGGACCAGCAGAAGAGTTTGGTTTGATTTTTCTGACTGCTAGCTTAATACTTTTCTCTGTGATTTCACCAACATCAATACGCGCGGAAGATTTTAAATTTAACTGATTTGTTACTATATTGCAGGGAGTAGAACTATCTGCTATAAACACTGATTTGAAATAGGAGGCGAAAGCTTGTACAGCTTCTTGCTCCATAATAATCTTACCATTATATTCGAATTCCATATTTGTAGTTTTTAACGACTTTTGAGTTTTAACAAATTGCCAAAATTGTGCAGGATCTTTGTAAATATTTTGTTCAGTGCGTTTTATGTACTCACTGAAAGCTACGTTTATTAAAGTTTTTACCAGTTCCCTATAGTATTTGAACATTTCTAAGTTGTAAGGTTTACCTTCACTTTTATATCTTGAATGGTTAAAATATTTACATTTAATATATCTAATTATTTCAGCCGTATACCAAGTCGGATATGAATATTTAGAATTATTATTATTATGTCTTTTAGCTGGAACATGTTGATTAAAACAGTCGTATATGTTATCGTAGAAAAATTGTACAGCCAGATTTACGTCACTTATTATATAGAGTGAGTTCCAGTTGATGCAAGATATAGCTTCATAGAGAGAGAAATAATCTGCCTTACGCCAATTCCACCTCTTAACTCGCACGTCGCTTGTTGCTCCAGAAGGTTGCCGCGGCGGCGCGGGCGCAGCGAGATCGGGCCGTCCGCATTTAAGCGCCAAACCTATCTCAAGAGCAGGATGATAGGCATCCGGCCTGACAAGCGGCTCCGCTAATATAATTTTTGAAACGCACTCATCGTCAAAATTGCTCAGCACCAAATCTAACATTCCGCCATAATTATTTATAACAGTATTACATTGTTTCAGTCTGCAATATTCTAAGGTACAATTGAATTGATTTCTGACATTTTGGCTACAAGAATTTAAATTAAAATCGCCTAGTAACAAAAAATTTAGATCCGAGTACTCAGTGATAAGAATTTCCAGAATATTAAATATTTTCAAATAATAATCGTCACTAGAACTGGGTGGTATATAAATAACCCCGCAAAGAAACTTACTGCACCTATATGATATTATTGTGAATACTGCTTCTACACTATTGTCGTAGTATTCGATATCCTTAATGATTCGAACGGAATAAGAATTTCGCACTGCCAATAGCACGCCTCCCCACCCCGCATCATTTGCTCGGTCGCGGCGCACTACAGTATAATCAGAGGGAAACAACTCGGCATCGTATACAGAACTTTTTAAAAATGTCTCGGTTAAAGCGTATACATCAAATTGTTGAGCAATAACTGATAGTTTAAACGCATCGATCTTACTGCGTAACCCT
The DNA here is from genome assembly GCA_923060345.2 of Erebia aethiops. NCBI lineage: Eukaryota > Metazoa > Arthropoda > Insecta > Lepidoptera > Nymphalidae > Erebia > Erebia aethiops. The sequence continues at coordinate 18,451,489 of OV281079.1, read as the reverse complement.
CTAACATTTTGGTATAGAAGGCAACAGGATTTAGTCTTGTTTCGCTTCGGTTTGTTTCCGAAACCCATTTCTCCATGCCTTAATACAGATATCTTGCGGCCAATTTTTCCCATCCAGAACCTGTTCAGAATACTTCGACAAGACGCCTATTTTAAACGATGAATATTGCCCGCGCGATTTTAGGGTTTCCACTGTACAGTTTTCGTTAGCGCATATATTTTGCAAGTGCTCAGTTATTGCCTTATCAGATGTACCTTCCTTCACATAAAACAGATGATAGTATCTCCAACGTTCCGCCGCTTCAAGAGTGCCATTTTCAGCCACTCCACGAATTACATTGCGAGGAGCTCGCGAGCGCCGATGTACTACCTCAGTCCATTCATTGTTTACGTCGGAATAGTCGCCTGCACCTAACGGCTGCGCTAGCGGTTCGGCGGAGTTCGTAGGGATCGGTGGGGTGGCGGGAGGCACGACAGACTCCGTTCTCACTTCAACAACGGGTGTCCGTGGTGTTGTTGTCCCTTTCTGCGCCGTATTCGACGTTTTCTTGCGATCTCCTACTGCAGCGATGGCCGACGTTGCACGAAGACGCGCGGATCTTACCGATTGAGGTTGTTTCGTCACTGACAAACCGGCGTCGGAGGTAGTTTGTTCGGTGGAGTTGGCGGTAGTCGGCAATAACATCTCGCGAATTGTGTCACCTTGCTTTTTTATCAGAAGATTTTGCTCACATATCTTCTGTTCCAAGCTGCTAACTTTATTAACTAAACTCTCAATGGTGTTTTGCAAAGAAGTAACCAATTTTTCTAGTTTATTTTGCGCCATTGCACACAAAAACGAATTTATTTGTCGGAGCGGATAACGGATGACCCTGACGTACCGTAAGTCAAAAAAAAAAAAAAAAAATGAAAAAAAAAAAAAAAAAAAAAAAATAAAAAAAAAAAAAAAAAATAAAAAAAAAAAAAAAAAAAAAAAAAAAAAAAAAAATGTTGTTGTTGTTGGTCCACTCGGTCCACCTAGTAGCGAGGTGCCAATGCGGCTACCCAGTGTGGGATGATTTAAAAAAAAATTAAAACTTAGGAATGCAACTATGGTGTTAATATGAAAATCAAGACCTGAATTAATTCTAATCCATAAGGAATGTCTACAAAGAAAATTCTTGTATTCTCAAAAAAAAAACACCCTATAGCAGATCCGCGGGCCACGTTAGGGGTCCGCGCAGCCAAGCAACATGCTAGTACCTTATAATAAGCCTTTTTGTATGTTCGTTACTAGATTCCACACTAATCCATACTATATAAATATTATAAATGCGAAAGTGTGTCTGTCTGTCTGTCTGCTACGCTTTCACTGCCCATCTCTTCAACCGATTTTGATGAAATTTGGTACAGGGATAGGTCGTATCCCGGGGAAGGACATAAACTTATTATTCCGAAAAATTTATGAGTTTCCCAGGGAATCAAAGAACATTTGTTTGTAAAAAAATCCTCCACTTATAATAGGCGAAATCATTAAAACAAATTATATTAGAAGCATCAATATTGATAAAAATAGTATTGTGAATTTTATCAAGAAAATTTTCCACGAGGACGAAGTACGCTTCAGGTTTATTGTATGTCTTTTTGCATGTGGGTGGACCACGTGGCGTGCCGTTTCCTGATCCCTGCCACGTGTAAAGTATTAAAATTGAAGGACCCTGATATAAGACGTTGGAAACGGTGTATTGTGTATGGAGGTAATATGTCTTTCCTATGCAGTATTTTTACATCGTAATACTTGCACGTGCCGTTCATCCTCGTGGATCCATTTGCGTCAATGTTATGCAACATTAAACTATACTAATGTTATAAATGCGAAAATTTGGATGGATGGATGTTTGTTACTCAATCACGCCCGAACGACTGAATGGATCTGGATGTAGCACAGAGACCCACGCAGACGAAGGGCATCAGTAGTATAACTAATTAATGATGCAAAAAATCTAATCAATTGCTTGCACCACTAATGGGGATAATTTAACGATAACAATTATTATCGATGGTGATATCGACCCTAAGTATTTTCTGACAAGTCAGCACTAGTCCAGAGCTAGTCCAGGGTTGGTCCAGAGTTTTAACCCCGTACTTCGGAGAACATCCAAAAGCATTGGTCCTTCACCTGAGTCGCGTCGGATTTTCCGTCTCATTTTTTATCCGCTACAAGTTAGCCTTTGACTACGATCTCACTTGATGATAAGTGATGATATAGTCTAAGATGGCAGCGGGCTAACCTAGGTTAGGGGTATAGCAGTTATATTAAGCCCATACCCCTAATGGTTTTCTACATGGTATCGTACTGGAACGCTTATAATCGCTTGGCGGCACGTCCTTGCCGGTCGGGTGGTAACTACTTAGCCAAGGCCGAAGCCTCCCACCGGGCCAGACCGAAAAATTCAGAAATTATAAATTCCCAAATTGTCCCTGCCGGGGATTGAACCGGGGACTTCCCACGTTCAGACAACAGCGCTCAACACTGCGCAAGGGAGGTCGTCCCATCAGGCTATAAGTGTAAGGAAATAGAGACTGCACCGGAATAGCATCTCAGTGGAAATTGGCCGCCTTGGCCGAAATTCATTCGCAAGAAATTATTATATAATATCTTTCGCTTGTTTTGAAGAGAAGAAATCTTTACCCAGTATAGTTATACGGCGTTACAGTTCCCGTTAGGTACTCTTAGTTGTGGTAGTGTAATTGGCGTTATTCTTATCTTTGGCCGTTCGTTGGGTGCCGCTTACCGCAGTGCGTCATTCAGGTGGCTAATACTCCGCCCCAGTATCGGAGCCTAATTCATTTCCATTGCGAGACATTCCGCTAAACTTCGATAGATTAACAACTTGAATATATATTTGATGAATTATTATAACACGAGATGAATTATTATGACTTTAATCAATGTTTTGGAACTCTTTAATTTTCCGGAATTAAAACTCGCGTGCATCTCTCTCTCTCTCTCTCTCTCTCTACGTCGTATTCCTTATTTCTATTAATCAAAGAATGATAGGAGTTTTCTTGGGATAATAATGCGGTGGGTTCCCTCGTCCTTCCGCATACGACTCGACTAAGAGTATTTAAGCTCTTAGGTTTTTGTAACGATTATAATCAGATGTTAGTGATAATAACCGAGCCCGAAGGCTTCACGTGCTCTCCGAGGTGCGGAGGAAACGAAAAGGCCAAATTTGAACCTCCAAATTTGGTCACCCATTCAGATACCGACTGGGGTCAAAGTTGCTTAACATTCGCAATTGACTGATATGTCTCGTCCTGCATCCCTCACCTTCCTCCCTCCCGTGCCTGCCTCGCGTGCATCTATATGAAAAGATTTATTTTCAACTCATTTCACTAAAAATACCTCCAATTCAATTTATGCAAGTATCTGGAGCATAAAGAGACTATCAAACTCAGTCTTTTGTGGTTCAATCGACGTTGTAATTGTTGCGCTTTGACCGGTCCAGCCCGCTGGACCTAAGGTACTTCCACTAGTTACAACAGTTTATTATTCGTACTGCATTTTATAGGATTTTTTTACAATATGAAGATAAAGAAATATAAATTATTTATTTATTTTACAACTTGTGCAACTTTTGAAATGTCAAGACTTATGAACTCCTTAATTTTCAGAAATGAAAAGCCTATGTCCTTCCCCGGGATATACTCTATCTTTGTATTAAATTTCATAGAAATCTATTGAAAAGATGGACCGTTAAAGCGTAGTGTCTGTCTGTCTTTCAGTCTGTCTGATAGAAAGTATGAATCAAATCAAATAGGTACGAATAACAATAATAATTATATTGTAATCGTATTTTTTGTTGTAATTTAATAATTTATTGAAATAAACGAATTTATTTATTGAATCAGAAAAAAAAAGACAGACAGACACACTTTCGCATTTATAATATTTATTAGTACAGATCGTGTAAAGCTTCAACCTGTAATCAACCTTAACCTTGGACGGTTACATACATCTCGAAGCTTACCAAACAGCTTAGTGCGGTCAGTCGTAAGCAGGACTGCTTTGATTACATGTTAACCTTCCCTTGAGTCCACCCGCCCGCCTCAAGAACGTCCGAAAGTCATTAGTGGGAATAAGCATAACCATACCTACTAATAACATGCAAACAACAGATGAAGTGTGTGTGTCTGTAACTAAACTCTTTCACGGCCCATCTGATTAATCGATTTTCACGGGTACAGAATATATATAGTTCGATTATATGCTTTATCCCGGAAAATCAAAGAATGCAGTAAAATTTTTAGTTTGTCAATGTTATGCATAAGTAAATAAATACTACTGCAGTACGCGCGCAAATTGAATGCATTCGAGTCCGTTGTTCTAGGTGACCGACAAACGTGGTAAAGCGACGCGACGCGACAGGAACAAACGATTAACCCTCCACGTGGCCTACGTTGTCACGTAGATAAGTTTGTCGTTTTCTATGGAGTCTTATCGCGTCGCGTTGCGTCACGTCGCGTCGCTTTCCTCGTTCCTTCGTCTGTAGACTTCCCTAACAAAGTGATGCCCTATTCATCTTTCTTACGTTTAGCAATAATACCTAACTTTTTTAACCGACTTTCCAAAAAGGAGGAGGTTCTCAATTCGGCGCGTATGTTTTTCTTTTTTTTTTTATCTAAGGAGTTCCTTATTATAGATGTTGTAGTAATACGTATTCTGTTAATAACCTGACGGGGTCCCTAAGAATCTATAATTTATTTTCCCTATTTTTTTAAAAGTATGGATTGAGAGGTACGTATAGTTACAATACTAAGATATTCTCCAGTGACTCTGACTAGTGCGGCGGTAAAAAGTTTACGACCAAAATATGTATTGCAGAAATCATTCTATTTCCCCGAATGAAATAATCCGATGTAGGTATCGTTTTCAAAACAGAAAATCTCAAAATTAACTATCTCGGATATTGTTCGAGTGTAATTTCCTAGCGGCCAATAACTGCATGTTCTGCTTTTTGTGCCAACGGTTATCTCATGCATATTTTAGAACCAATTAGGTACTAGCTTTTGACCGCGGCTTCGTTCACGTCAGTTTCGATTTTCGGCTGAGTTTGTTGTGGGCTACGGAAAAATCACTCGGATTACTTTTTTGGATGTAATATCCGTCATATCGATTCTGATCGTATAAAATATAGCATTTATTACCCAAACTTCAATAACGAATCAAAATTGGTTTGAGTAGTTTAGGCGCTATGGTGGAACCCACTCAAATATAAACATACAAAGACTGCTAAAATCATAACCCTTCCTTTAAGCTTTGCCGTAGTCGAGTAAAAAGGGAAATAAGTATGTTAGAAACCTACATAACCATGCATTTGAAATTTTAGACTTATTTCTAGACTTCAAAATACCGTTTGCCTATGATAACAGCGGGTGAGATCGCAGTCCAGGGCTAACTTGTAGTGACATCCATTCTAATATTATAAATGCGAGAGCATGTCTGTCTATGACTGTCTCTCTGCTACGCTATCACAGCCCATCTTTTCAACCGATCTTAATGAAATTTGGTATGGGAATAGGCTTTATCCCAGGGAATGACAAAGGCTATTTTTATCTTGGAAAATCTATAACCACGCGGATGAAGTTGCGGGAACCATCTAAAAAAATATCAATTATGGGCATACAAGTCACGAATGTAGCGAAATGGCGGAGTTTCGTAGTCATTCAAATTGCACGCTGATGCCGCCGTAGTATTAATTATTCGGTTGTGTTGGGCGTCCCTGGTACCGGCCCTGTAGCTATACGTGTAATGCATACTGGACCCCGATTATATACCTGATCTTCACCGATCGATATTATGGTAATGAGTATAGTACTTATTTTTATCAACTGATTATCTATAAAGGCTATAAAGGACAAATATACAAAACTAGCTGATGCCCGCGACTCCGTCCGCGTGGATTAAGGTCTTTTGGTTCCCTCGGGAACTACTTAATTTTCCGGGATAAAAAGTAGCCTATGTGCTATTTCAGACTATAATCTATCTCTGTGCCAAATTTCATCCAGATCCGTTCAGCCGTTGGGGCGTGATATAGTAACAAGCATCCATCCATACATCCATACATCCAAACTTTCGCATTTATAGATAATAATAATAGATTTCATAGGTGTATATGTATATGTATTTTATGTTAGGTGTATGTGTATTATTGATGTAAGGGGTCACAACCCTCAGTAATGGGAAATACGACGCAAGGAGAAGAGGATGTATATATATACGAGTATGTTTATCCGCGGATTTCTTCGAAATTATTAATGTCCTCCCGACCGAATTTCGGCCACGGCGACCTATCTCCAGAGCGATTAGCCATCTGCTTGGGATATATTATAGTGCACAAGTGTGTGCGCATAGACAGACCGTGCAGTCTCTGTTCCTTTACTCTCATAACCCGATCGGGCGGAAAATGCGACACGACCGGAGAGAGATCAGGCGAAGGACCGACGGCTTTACGTGCTTTCCGAGGCACGGGCGTGAGGCACCATCAACTTCCTAACTCGGTCGGGTGTTTACAAGTATTCCTTTCCTTTACAAGTAGGTACTTGTAACCAACCTGACGGGGTCCCTTAACATCTACACCTCTCTCTACTTATGAAATTCAATACTTCTTTAAAATGGCACGTGATACATCTAGCAGTAAGACCCTCACAACATTGCTGTGTCCATATTAAACCAAGATCTTTTAGTGTTTCGGAAGCCTCGAATTCAATCAACCCAACGACTTGCTTATACACAGATTTAGATGTAATTCAGTTAACTTAAAACAGGCATTAAGTAACGTGTTGTCGAGATAACGAGATATTTACACTCGGACTGTGAGAGCTTATGGAACAACATAAATATTGTTCCATAAGATCACAGTGAAACCATCTAAACCTAACGGTAGCATCTTCCTTTTATAACCTTTTATAAAGGAAAGGAAGATGCTTGGAATGGCAGATATTCATATTTTCTAAAAAATAAATGATGGCTGGTTGGCTCCTCCCCGCCACCAACGGTAGGCTTCTTCCCTCTCTTGGTACTCCAAAAGGCATATCAATACAAGGACTCATAACTCTCATAGAATACCAAAAGTCAACAGTCTCCCCCCCTTTAACCACTTGGTCATCAACCGCGAAAATAGCACAACGTATGTACGAGCATACTTTAGAGTGACTCCCACGATGCTGTCGGAGAGTCTTCTGTGTCCAGCGGTCCATTGTAGGTATGTCCACCACATCTACCCCGTATGCTCATAACTAGATGACAACAAAATCCAGATATAAGCGTACAGGGTTAGACATAGGTGGACAAATATGAACTTTTGGAGTTTTGTGCAGCCTGGATGCAGCTGCTACCAGCGACTTGCTTGATGTCGGCGGTCCATCTAGTAGCGAGGAGCGTGGGAAAGCCATTCCAAACCTTGACGACGAACGGGCAACGTAGTAATAGTACGAGCATACTTTAGAGTGGTGCGTTCCACTTATGTCAGCGTATAGCTGGATAGTTACATTTTAAGAGTGGTGTACTCCCACATATACCTGTAATATGTTTAGATTGTAAGTATGTATATAGATCCATCATAGGCAGATTGAATATCGTCGGATACATATAGCTCTCCAAGCAGGTTCACGAAGTACATAGTACTAAGGCTCCCTGCTAGACAGCATCCAACAAAACACTGCGTTAGAAATTGTTTATTGCATATGTACATAAAATAATAATTTTATGTATCGCGCTCCCAGAGGCAAACAATACTTTTATATCGAACCACATAGCATTGATTTTAGTTGATTCATTGAACGTTCGTTCTCGTTCTCGTTGTGCATACATATTACATACACCATGCCTCGTCCCTTGAGCTGTCTAATCGTCGTTAAACACCTTAGTAAGTTCAAAATCGCACCTCTACTATATCATTATATATACTATTATTCTATTATTGTTTTAATATTATAATATTATATGGGGGATGCCCCGTCGCTCACGTCCGCAGGAGCTACCTTCTACCTCCCTGCACGTGTCCCCTGGGTGGTGCTAAACGAGCGACGAACTTGCAGGCGAAATAAGCGTTCTTTTTATAAAAACGCTTATTACGTACCAAACGCCATACGATTAAATAAATTTAATATTATTTAACTATCATTTTTATTATAATAATATATTTTTTTTCATATATTTTTTTTCACTAATTAGTAAGATACGTATAGTTACTCACATACTCGAACCCGGGACCTCGCGTGTCACAGTCGAACATGCTAACGACTAGACCAATGAGTCAGTTTAAACTAAGCTAAACTATTCCGAAACCGGATTCCGGATTCCGGATTGTGAACTTTCTTTTTTATTTTCTTAAATTTACTTCAAGTTAGGGAAAGTGCAAGTTTCGTCAAAATCTGTTTAACAGTTTTTAAGATATGGACTGTTAAGTGTGTGGTGACATCGGATTAACTATCAATCTTTTATATTATTCCAATAGAAGCTAGCCCTTGTCTGCGAACTCATCTGATGGTAAATGTTGTTGCAATCTGAGATGGTATATAGTGGAATAAGCTGTGAGAGAGATTAAAGCAGTTATGTTTAACCCATACCTCTAATCGGTTTCTATACGACATTGTCGTGAACGCTATACCGGTACGTTGGTAACCTAACCACACTGTAACTAACCTGACGAGGTCCTTGAAATCTATACGCTATTCCATACACGTAGATTTATCTAAAGATCTAGTGAGAGCCTTCATTATACTGTTGTGTCCATAATAAACCAAGAATTTTTAGAGTTCAGAAGCTTCGAGTTCAACTAACCCAATGACTTGCTTAGAGGTATAAATACCTATTTACATTAAGCGTCGCGACGCGTCGTCGCGTCGGGGAACCGCTAAACGTGAGGGCAGACGATGTTGACGGTTGTGTCGATTATGCAAATTTTTAGGTGTAAATTCTTTTGTTGCAATCTGCGACTACACCTGTTTTTTAACCGACTTTCAGAAAAGGAGGAAGGTCTCAATTCGGCGCGTATTTTTTTTAAAAATGTATGTCGGTGCATATCTCCGTGGTTTCTGAACCGATTAGAATTTTTTTTCTATACGTCGTTAGAGGAAGCTCTCGAGGTGGTCCCATAAAAAAATCTGACTCCAAATCATCAACCCTGACACTAAAAAGTTAAAAATAAAAATTCTTTCCAAAAAACCGACTTCCAACGCCACTGTAAAGTAAAAAATTATTTTGATTTCTACCCACTATGTTGAAGTCGGGTGGGTATAACAAGGATAAGCAAAATAGAGGCATCAGGCACGCCCGACTTCAACATAGTGGGTAGAAATCAAAAATATTTTTTACTTTACAGTGGCGTTGGAAGTCGGTTTTTTGGAAAGAATTTTTATCTCACTAGCGATCCCCCGACACAATGACGTTTGGAAAATAAAAATATTTGAACTTACACAATATAATATGTGATGGTGATAATTATTATAATAGATTTAAAATATTATTATTTGTTGTTTTAGAGTTTATTTTTTGTCGGGGGTTTTTTAAATTTTAAATTGTACTTTTATTTTGCCCTTCTTAAAGTAGGTGTAAATATAATATAATATTATATTTTAGATGAAGTTTGGTTCATGTATTGACTTCTGTACATTGTATAGTTTGAGCATTGTATTTATATGAAATGCTAACTTGATAACGTATTAAACATGGGTGAGATTCATATTATAAAGTCTCCTAGATATATTAAACACGCGGTATCCGAGTCCATGCAATCTGGCTTTGACTTTGCTCTCTCGACCCTGGCTTAAGATTTTAATTATCAAAGATAATAACACCTAAAGCTGCTCCAGAAAGAAACCGTGGAAGCGATATAACCCGTGTGGTAGCATCTTCCTTTTAAAAGGAAGAATCTTCCTTCCAAAAGGAAGACGCTTGAATGGCATCATTTACTTGTGAAAAATAAATGATGATTGGTAGCTCCGCCGCGCTACTAATGGTGAGCTTCTACCTTATCTTAGTACCCTACGAGGCAAATTAAGTCAATCGACTAATAGGAATACCAAGAAATTTTGCTCCCCCCCCAAACCACACGGTTATCATAAAGTAAACAGCGCGGAGTATGCAAGCATACTATATTAATGGTTATATGTGTATTAAGTGTGTACATAGTGTAGTTAGAGTATTGAATTTACCTAATGCTAATTTGATAATTGGACGGTTTATTTTGTAATACTTGTTAAAAGTGCAATGAGTATTCCGTATTTGACTTAGCACATAGCACTATGAGTTGATCTATAATGAGAGTTTACCGATTATGTATAGGATCATATTAAACATGGGTTAAAGATGGGAAAAATCTGGTTCTATACAATCTAGCATAGACTCTGCTCTCAAAAAGATCTCAATATCTAGGTTAAAAACATCTAAATCTGCTCCAGGAGGACCGCGTCAGCTTAGTTACAACGACCGAAGCGTCGGAACCAGTCCAGACCAAAGAAAATTCATAAGTTAAAAAGTACTGATTCTTTAGCCCGCCAAAAAGTTAATCAAGAGCTAACTTACCGCTACCGCTACCATCTTAGACTGCATCATCACTTACCATCAGGTGAGATCGCAGTCAAGGGTTAGATTGTAGTGGATAAAAAAAAACTTGTAGTGGATAAAAGAAAAGAATGCAAGAAGGAGTTGAAGTTAATCACTACCACTGCTATAACTTGAAAGTAGCCGTAGTTAACTGCTTCACTGCTGGTAAATTTTTGTTACAATAATTGACGTTTCTAACTTACTATAAGCCAACACGGTAAATATGATTGCACTCTGAATTTGCAATAAGAGTAAATTATGTCTCGTAACTTGCTCGGTTAGTAAGATTTTGTATTCATGGTATAGGCCTGAATTATTTTTTCTATGGGCCTGAATCACACTGAATTTCGTGCTTTTGACGTCTTCATTGGTATATAGTCACACAAACATAACTGACCCGGTGACAGCGTCGCTACGGCAGTAAATATAATAAATCTATGGTCGCTCGTACTAAAATTAAAACTCATAAATTATAAACAAAAAACTAAACAGATTTAAAAAAATTGTTCCTTTTTTGGTCACCGGGCCAGATAAGTGGGTTGGTTGGGTAATCTCAAATGGCAAAATTATTTTACGACAGTCTTGCTACGACAGTGGATTTTTATATCCCTAAATCCATGGATTTTTGCCAATACTAAAAGAGTGTTAGTCAATCCAAGGTTGTTAAACTGTAGCGATCATTAATTATCCCGTTATATGGCCTCAGAGTTTAGAAGTTCAGTTAAATGTAGTAAATAAAATCATTTCGTAATAGGCCTGTATAAGTGAAGTTTTTAGAGTTAAAAAAGTTCGTTATTCGAGTTACAATGATCTATGAAATATGTAGAGTTGACGAATTGGCGCCGCGGCGGTTAGGTAAATTGATATGGCGTTTGGTCTTGCATAGGTATCACCTTAGCCAACTGGCAAAGTAACTGAGTATGGCAGAGCCTCTGGTATGGGTATCGGTGTTAATAAAACATGAGTGAAAATTCGCAGTCAAGAAGTTTAGTGTTTGTCGCTCGTTAAGAGTGGAGAATCTGAGCGTCAGGAGGAAGAAATGGCCGGGTTGCGGTCGATAGGAGCGAGCGCAAGCGCGAAATTCATGCTGATACGGACGGTTTGAAAATACGTTAGTTCGCCGGCGGCAATCTCGCGGGCCGCAAGCGTCCGAAGCCGCTTGCAACATGCACGGCACGCGACCGCGCGAGCTTCGCAACATAGTGATCGCGATCGCACTCGCCCTAGCCTGGTTGCCTCATGCCGACCACGCTGCGTAAGTATTATTTATTATTAGTATTATACTTTTAATAATATGCCTAAAAATCACGTAGAATTATTTTTAAAAATACCCAAGTTTTTTAAGTGTTACCGACTCGGACATGGAGTTTGAAACTTTTTAAACTTCGATAATCGTGCGACCGCATGGGAGCCATGACATGGGATGAGCTTTGCAGTGATACAGGATTTGTTAATCGCTTATTCTGTATTTTTTTACTTTTACTCGTGATTCTTTTCTCGTAAAAAAAATGATTCTCAAAAAAATTATGGTGATATTTATATCTAACTACCAATATTAAAAACCATGCTGGTTTCTATATTTAAATAAGTTTTAAAAATATACTACACAATTAATAATATAAAATATATCCTGTAACAAAAAATAGAATTTTCGAATTAAGGATTATGACGGACGTACAACAGCAGGCAAAAACGGGTAAACTAGTGTGTTATTTAAATTAACTTAAATTGCTTTTTTCTAAAGAGTATAAAAATAATAAAAAAAGGTTATCTTATTTTATGAGCTACGTTATGTCTCTACTGTTCTTAAACGTAAAGAATAGATCAATGAAGACTATACATGACAGCGCCATTGCCGCGCGAACGAAAACGTAACATTTTAAATAATTCTGCTCTCATTTTATATGTGGTTTCACATTAACAGTGTTTAACTGGCATGTCCTTAAAGTTTTAAACTTGAAGCTTTGACTTCGTGATAGGATTATTTACAGTCGCCGTGAAAATTATATTTTGTCCATTTCGCTAACAGAATTTGCCAGCAAGCCGCCCTGGCCGATTTTCGTATTGTATTCGCGACCGCTTGCAACAATTTTGGGGGCAAAATTTATTTTAAGGGACGTTGAAAATTATTATATTGTTTAACTACTACAGCTACGGTGATATTCATCGTAGCTTTAGTAGTTGTCAAATTTAGTTGGAAAAAACATACACCGAATGTTTTATGATATAGCAATTAAAATAAATTGATTAGTAAATTTTTAATGAATGGGTTCTGTACCTCGAGAGGAAAAAAAACCTTTAAAGGATCACTTCGTTGTCTGTCTGTCTGTCAGTAACACCTCTTTTAACCGTAAACGCGTGGAGGTATCCATATCAAATACATAGGTCTACAGTCCCTTGGAGGTGTTAAAAATCAAGCTTCTAAAGTCAACGCAATTAAAGAGACGGCCGTTTATGCCGCATATTTTTCATATTTTAACATTCGCCAGTAAATCAAAACTACTTCCCGTTTACCTAGAATCTTGAAATTTGGCAAGAAGCAAGGTCTCACAGCACAAGTATATTAAAAAAACGAAAATCGGTAATTAGGTTTCCGTATTCATAGGGTGTCGAATTGTTTGTCATGCGCTACCCGTTTAGCGCCATACGTAAGCCAGTTATTTCACAGCTGATTACGCGTTGTTGTGACATCTTTCTTGTTATTTACTAAAAAAAATACATTGTGTGCTGGTACGGCACGCTTTTAGCGGGAGTTTGACTAAAATTTTTGCCCGGTTATTTCGAATTGTTTTCCTTGTCTCAATTTAATAGATTTATTTCCTTGTCTACATTATAGAGGCAACCTGTGTGCAAAATTTCAGTTTTCTTGGTCCAAAGGTTTGAGCTTTTAGTCTGTGAGTGAGTTAGAACTTTTCTCTACATTACTTTTTAGTTTTTACTTGAGTCATGTTGTCATAGTACGTATGGCTAAAATCTACTTTTAATTAAAGCTTTGAGCTGATTGTGATTTATGGGCTGTCATGCGTTGAGGACCTTCCATTTCGGTACACGCAGGCCAAGTGGGAGTTTTTTTACGTATTCGATCGCGACAACTCAATCAATGGAATTGATTGAGCGCCAGCTGTCAAGAGCTTGACAACTCCATAAACTTAATTAACGTTGTCGCGATCGAATGGGAAGAAAATCTCCCACTTTTACTCTGTCCAACCAACAAATTTACTTTTATTAATAAAATGGAATACTACATACACGCATATAGTGTTTTATTTACAATAGTGAAGCGACCGTGCCCTTTTATACGATATTTCTTAACTCGTATACACATCTAGTAATTACAAGAAAGTACGATTTTCCTTTTCAAAATAGTCACGGAGCCGCAAGATTAGCTTCCTTGATAGTAGGTACTTTAAGCCCCATACATCTTTGGTGATGATTTGGATGGTTTCTATGACCTGCCTCATTGGTGTAGCAAAATTATTATAAAATGTACATTTACTTTACTGACTTTAAGAAACTTTAGCAGTTGCTATTTTTTAAAGATTAAAACATACATTACATACGTTATTTAAAAAGTATTATACTGCTGGATGCAAAGCCGATTGCTTCCATGCAACTCTGTTATTAAGGAAATCATCAATAATATTATATTATTAATAATGTCAATTAAAAACAAATATGCCGTTCTTAATTCCTCAAAATTATTTTCCACACACCACAGCTTATGCCAACTCTATCCTTGCGACCCGTTTGATGTCACCGTTTCACATAGAGGCGTGGTGCCAAAGTATCGTTATCCAGTGCAGGGAGGCCATTCCAAAACTTGAGTCTTCTTCTCGGGCACATAGGTATTGTTGTCAGTCGTGTTCACTTGCTGCATCATCCCAGCACGCCTGACCACTTCGAGAGTGGCTGCTGGTATGTCTACTCCACTGTAGTTATGTCTCGCACGTCCGACAGATGACGTCATCACTTGATTGCAAGTAATTAATGTCAATTGCCGGACATAGGTCTGACGGAATTTCACACGCCGCAGTCTTGTGCCTACAGAATATAGAGACTAGCTGTGACTAGCTTGAAGTCATACGTCCATATAAAGAAATGAAATGAAATATTTATTTCATGTTGAAAAACTCATAATATCGTCATGACTTTAACTGTACCGGCACGAACTTAGCAGTAGCTATTTCTTACAAAGAATTTAACAACATGTTGATAATATTTATATTATATACAAGTAAAAAAATTAAAAAATTTAAAAAACCCACGATGAACTGCAGAGCTCCATTGAAACAACAATTAGAACTTAGCAAAAGTATATATAAAATAATATCTAAAACACAAAACTGCATATTTGCCGGCTCAGTAGTTTTTTGACCAGCGTGGTGGACTATGGCCAAACCCTTCTCATTCCGAGATAAAACTTGTGCTTAGTAATGAGTAGAGGTGTCAAATAGGGTTAAATTTTAATATTCTGATAAAGATTGTTACAAAAATGTGATCACTTAAGGAGTTCCTGTGACCACTTCCTGGCTCTATCACGAGACCCTGGGCAGCATCTAGGTACAAAGTGGTAGTCAAGACAAATCAAAGAGTCCAAATACGACGGGTTACGAATAATATCTAAAACACAAAACTGCATATTTGCCGGCTCAGTAGTTTTTTGACCAGCGTGGTGGACTATGGCCAAACCCTTCTCATTCCGAGATAAAACTTGTGCTTAGTAATGAGTAGAGGTGTCAAATAGGGTTAAATTTTAATATTCTGATAAAGATTGTTACAAAAATGTGATCACTTAAGGAGTTCCTGTGACCACTTCCTGGCTCTATCACGAGACCCTGGGCAGCATCTAGGTACAAAGTGGTAGTCAAGACAAATCAAAGAGTCCAAATACGACGGGTTACGAATAATATCTAAAACACAAAACTGCATATTTGCCGGCTCAGTAGTTTTTTGACCAGCGTGGTGGACTATGGCCAAACCCTTCTCATTCCGAGATAAAACTTGTGCTTAGTAATGAGTAGAGGTGTCAAATAGGGTTAAATTTTAATATTCTGATAAAGATTGTTACAAAAATGTGATCACTTAAGGAGTTCCTGTGACCACTTCCTGGCTCTATCACGAGACCCTGGGCAGCATCTAGGTACAAAGTGGTAGTCAAGACAAATGAAAGAGTCCAAATACGACGGGTTACGATGAGAGCTGAAGGAGTTCCCATGACCACCTTCTGGCCCCATCATGAGACCCTGAGCAGCATCTAGGTACAAAGTGCTAGTCAAGACAAATCAAAAGAGTCCAAATACAACGGGTTTACGATTAAAACTTAAGGAGTTCCCCTGAAAAAACCGCATACTAATCGGTCCAGTAGTTTTCCAGGAAAACGGTAACAAAAAAGTGCACAAACAAACATACAAACAAACATACAAACAAACACACAACCTCTTAGGGCAAACACATATACCGTCTCCGTTTTGTCGAGGGTAAAAAGTGAAATAACACTCACTTATTACTCAACCACTCATTAATCACGATATCTCAGAAAGTATAAAGCACACACAATTTACATTTGGAAGGTAGACTCTATCTATGGCGTAGACATCAGAACAAACGAACGAATTAAGAAACGGTTTTGAGAAAATTCATTCCTCACTCAAAAAGTCACTCCCTTTGGTGATAGTAGTAACCCCCTGGGCTGGACTTGGGGTGTGGTTTACATGACACTCTATGGTGCCGTCAAGCAATCAGATGTCTGGTATAATGCTGAGTAGAAACTCAGCTACGAACTCAACTAGAACTCTTCTTGCGGACGTGGTTTAAGCTAATATTGATTTAATAATAACGAGCCTAGGAGTATTATAGGATCATCCTACCAATTCATAAAGCCGCCTACAAATAATCCAAGAGCCATTTAGACTCTAGAGCTAGAAAAATATAAATTCCATATTTACCAGTACTGGAATCGTATTCGGGACCTCCAACGAAGATGTCAGAGGGAGAGTCTTCTGTGTCCAGCAGCCCACTGTAGGTATGTCTCCCACGTCCGGCATATGACGGTTATTACTTGATTACGATAATCCCAAGTTATAAGCGTCAATTGCCGGACAAAGGTCTGACGGAATTCCACAAGCTGTGAAAATTATAACGGGACCTCCCACGATGATGTCAGATGGAGAGTTGCCTGCGTCCAGCAGCCCCCTGTCGGTATGTCTCCCACGTCCGGCATATGACGGTTATTACTTGATAACGATAACATCAAGAAATAAGCGTCGATTGCCGGACAAAGGTCTGACGGAATTCCACATGCTGTGAAAATTATAACGGATCCTCCCACGATGATGTCAGATGGAGAATTGCTTGCGTCAAGCAGTCCACTGTTGGTATATCTCCCACGTCCGGCATATGACGGTTATAACTTGATTACGATAATCTCAAGTTATAAGCGTCAATTGTCGGACAAAGGTATGACGGAATTCCACAAGCTGTGAAAATTAAAACGGTACCTCCCACCATGATGTCAGAAGGAGAGTTGCCTGCGTCCAGCAGCCCCCTATCGGTATGTCTCCTACGTCCGGCATATGACGGTTATTACTTGATAACGATAACATCAAGAAATAAGCGGCGATTGCCGGACAAAGGTCTGACGGAATTCCACATGCTGTGAAAATTATAACGGAACCTCCCACGATGATGTCAGATGGAGAGTTGCTTGAGTCCAGCAGTCCACTGTTGGTATGTCTGGCATATGACAGATATTACTTGATTACGATAACATCAAGTTATAAGCGTCAATTGCCGGACAAAAGTCTGACGGAATTCCACAAGCTGTGAAATTTATAACGGTACCTCCCACGATGATGTCAGATGGAGAGTTGCTTGCGTCCAGCAGTCCACTGTTGGTGTGTCTCCCACGTCCGGCATATGACGGTTATTACTTGATTAATATAATCTCAAGAAATAAGCGTCGATTGCCGGACAAAGGTCTGACGGAATTCCACATGCTGTGAAATTTATAACGGATCCTCCCACGATGATGTCAGATGGAGAGTTGCTTGCGTCCAGCAGTCCACTGTTGGTATGTCTCCCACGTCCGGCATATGACGGTTATTACTTGATTACGATAACATCAAGTTTTAAGCGTCAATTGCCGGACAAAGGTCTGACGGAATTCCACAAGCTGTGAAAATTATAACGGTACCTCCCACGATGATGTCAGATGGAGAGTTGCCTGCGTCCAGCAGCCCTCTGTCGGTATGTCTCCCACGTCCGGCATATGACGGTTATTACTTGATAACGATAACATCAAGAAATAAGCGTCGATTGCCGGACAAAGGTCTGACGGAATTCCACATGCTGTGAAAATTATAACGGATCCTCCCACGATGATGTCAGATGGAGAGTTGCTTGCGTCCAGCAGCCCCCTGTCGGTATGTCTACCACGTCCGGCATATGACGGTTATTACTTGATTACGATAACATCAAGTTTTAAGCGTCAATTGCCGGACAAAGGTCTGACGGAATTCCACAAGCTGTGAAAATTATAACGGTACCTCCCACGATGATGTCAGATGGAGAGTTGCCTGCGTCCAGCAGTCCACTGTAGGTATGTCTCCGACAGTTGGCGGTCATCACTTGATAACGTTTATAGCCGGACATACATCTTTCGGAATTCAACACACTGTGAAAATTATAAAAAAATTACCAGTTTTGGAATCGTATCCGGGACCTCCCACAAAGTGTCAGAGGGAGCCCACTGTAGGTATGTCTCCCACGTCCGAAAAATGACAGTCATTACTTTATCATAATAACATCAAGATATAAGCGTCCATTTCCAGACAAAGTTCTAACGACATTCTACACGCCCGCGTCAAAATTATAAATAAAAAATTACCAATACTGGAATCGTGTTCGGGACCTCCCACGAGGATGTCGGATGGAATGTTGCCTGCGTCCAGCGGTGCACTGTTGGTATGTCTCCCATGTCCGGCATATGACGGTTATTACTTGATTACGATAACATCAATTTGTAAGCGTCAATTGCCGGACAAAGGTCTGACGGAATTCCACAAGCTGTGAAAATTATTACGGTACCTCCCACGATGATGTCAGATGGAGAGTTGCCTGCATCCAGCAGTCCACTGTTGGTATGTCTCCCACGTCCGGCATATGACGGTTATTACTTGATTACGATAACATCAAGTTATAAGCGTCAATTGCCGGACAAAGGTCTGACGGAATTCCACAAGCTGTGAAAATTATAACGGTACCTCCCACGTTGATGTCAGATGTTGAGTTGCCTGCACAGATCACGGAAACAAGGTTGCCTGCATCCAGCAGTCCACTGTTGGTTATGTCTCCCACGTCCGACAGATGACGGTCATCACTTGATAACGATAACATCAAGATATAAGCGTAAATGCCGGACATAGGTCTTCCGGAATTCCACACGCTGTGAAAATTATAAACTCCAAAATTACCAGTACTGGAATCGCATCCGGGACCTCCCACAAAGTGTCAGAGGGAGAGTCGTGTCCAGCAGCCCACTGTAGGCATGTCTCCCACGTCCGAAAAATGACGGTTATTACTTGATAATAATAACATCAAGATAATAAGCGTCCATTTCCGGACAAAGCGGTGACGAAATTTTACACGCCGTGAAAATTATAAATAAGAAATTACCAATACTGGAATCGTGTTCGAGACCTCTCACGAGGATGTCGGATGGAGAGTTGCCTGCGTCCAGCGGTCCACACCGTGAAAATTATAAATCTAAAATTACCAGTACTGGAATCGTATTCTGGTTCCTACACAATCTAGTTGGTTGCGACTCACATAAAATACCATAAGACTTTCGTACAACTAACGCCACAAGGCTGACTTTTAGTTATTAAGTTTAATATAAAAAATTCAACCTAATATAAAATATAAAAATTTACGCCAAGTGTATGCAATTTGCCTCGAAGCTCTAAAAATTCAGAGATTTTTTACTTACTTTGCATGTTAGCTACTTTAATACGCTAGATTTGTTCAAATTATGACTGCATCTCAGTACTGCATAAAATATTATGAAATACTAAACGCCAACTTACATATTATCACACAAGTAAATATAAAAATTCAATTGCATGGCTTTTAATATCAAATTCATATGTGTGTTGGTAAAATAAACTTTTATAAGTGATATTTTTACTAACAAAAAGTTTGCTGTATAGATAGCTGTTTATCACGGACAAATAAAGCGGTAAAAAGTATGTTTGAACATTTTGGTCTTCTCGTGTTGCGAAACCCCATGTTAGTCAGCATGGAGGCCTCAATCTTTCTCATGTTGTAGCGAGATCTGGCTGGCGCTCCGCTTCCGTCACAACCGTCTAACATATGCTAACTGCGAGCATTTCTGGGTGCAATTTTACATAAATATCCTAGAAAGAGGAAATAGTTTTACAAATTTCCTATAATGGCCATTACAAACATTTCCTAGAAAGTTTTCATGCATTTCCGGTAACATTGTAATTTTTAACATTATTTTATACGACCAGGATTCGGGTCTGGCTAACTTGTCACGTGACCTTAAGATATTTAACTACTGCGGTGGGTTCCGTAGATGGCACTCGTATAATATAGAGTCGCGCGCGCACCCTAGTTATACCACAGAGTAGGTAATAGTACGATGTTACACATTTTACTTTTACCACGTTTTTTTTACGTGATACGATTAAAAAACCCTGATGAATACTTGTACACAATTAGCTCAAACTTGCTTAAAGGTTCTTTGAAATGTAGACAACGAAACAATCAGCATTTTTCGAAATTTAAAACGGAGGGAGCCGCAGGCGTACGTCAGTCGGTTATGAATCAGGAATAATGAAAACAATTCAATAAATAATCACTCTTTATTTATTGAACAATTACGTATACAATTGTTAACACAGGAAATCTCTTAATCGGATTGTGCCTATAAAAAGTAAATGTGAAATTAAAATTACGTGCTTTTTAACATTTAACAGTACTCCATATTAATATTATAAATGCAAAAGTGTGCCTGTCTGTCTATTTGTCTCTGATTCTTTCGTTCAACAGATTTTATTGGGTTCGTGTACTCTGCCCCAATTTTTAAAATTTCTATCGAAATTTGGTACAGCGCTAAGTTATATCGAGAGAAAGAAAATAAGCTACTTCTTAACCGGGAAAATGAAAGAGTAAGCACTAGGTTTTGTAACTGTTACAACACGCGGACGATGTCGCGGGCATCATCTAGTCATTTAAACAACAAATACTTGTGCTATCTGACAGTACAGACTAAACCTTAGGTTTCGTAGGTACCTTTATGATGTAAGCTCACAAATAACATAAGGGAAAATTGGGAATTAATGCTGAAATCAAGCTTTCTCGAATTTAAGCTTTCGGGCAAAAAAAGTTTCATGATTTTTTTGGTAATCTGGGCACGAAGGGGGGTTAAATAGGTAATGAAAATTTAAAGTTATGAAAGTCAATTTAACGTTAAGTATGTTCAATTATATCCGCAAAAAAGTATGGGCTTTTGGTAATAAATGGAGAAATAAAAGTTTTAGGATTTCGGATACTTCCACACCATTCCAAAATCACCACCTTTCGTCAAATTTTAACTAATTGGCCGTGAAAGGGTCATATCCTTAGGAATGGCTACTTAAGTTTCTCGTACACCGTAGCGGTGGCTTGGCCCTGACCAAGTGGACCGATGACATCAGGAGAGTCGCGGGAAGCCTCGGCGCAAAGCCGCAGCGAGTGGAAGTCCCTACAAGAGACCTATGTCCAACAGTAGACGTCTATCGGTTGGCGACGACGACTACAATAAAGACGCATCGCATTAATTTTGGCATGGACATACCTAGTGGCGAAGTGATACAGCCGGAAAGAATTCGCAATAAAAATTTCTCATAGTTACTAAGGAAACATTCCATGAATGTACCTAGCATTTAAATCATAATATTGTGACGGCCAAGGGAAGCGGGTGACTGTAGCGGGTGAAGGTAGGGGGTTAAGTTAGGGGGTTGACAAACCCTCGCAGTCGCATACTAGTATTTCGGGCGATCTAGACATTATACTTGGAATTCCGAACTTTAGTCATATTTCGCAAGTTTAGGCTTGGAGCGATGACATTAAACGCTATTTATAAATATGTGAATTTACTCAATTTTCCATAGCGGAACAAAAATGTGAGTAGCGTATGTAAATTTTAAGTGAAAGGTGATGGCATTAAAGCAGCATTGGCCGCAAATTTCTGCTGAGAAAAAATCAACAACCTTTAGTTACCCATTGTCTTCATAATAATATTATAATGTTCATAAAAAAATGCCTACTAAATAGTAAATTATAGTACAATTATGTTCGAATTGCACACAAAATAATTGACCAAGCGAAGCGAAGGTCTCTGAGTCTACTTGGGTGAATTGGCACTTGTCCGTCCGTCCGTCCGTCCGTCCGTCTGTCAGAGCATTATAACTTCTGTATTACTGAACGCAATTACTTCAGCTTTAAATATAATATGTAAACCAATGGCCTCCCGCCGAATATGGCTTTAAAAATAATAAAAATCTTTATTTCAGGGGGGCTCTCATAGAAGCGAATGCGAAGTAAAATATTTTTTATAAAGTTACATAGGGTTGCGGTAAATCATTTTAAAGATAATTAGGAATAGAGTCCAAAAATATTTTTTTTTTAATTTTTACCCCAAAATTGACGAAATGGGGGGCTTTCAAAGTGGTGATTTTCTAACGTCCAAAGATGACCTCAGAACTCTAAATTTTCTGAAAGGATGAGCCTGAAACTTGATCAATTATTTCAATTATATCCTGTACTTGAACAACAAATACTAAAATTAGATAAATATTGTAAGGAAACGGAATTATTTAATTTTTAATGAGCTTCAGTATTTTTAACAGAACTTCACATTTATGTCAATAGAATGCGCCGCGAGGTCTTAGTTCGGGGCGAACCACTAGTATATATTGCACATCTAATATCCATATCCATACTAATATTATTATAAATGCGAAAGTGTGTCTGTCTGTCTATCTGTCTGTCTGCTACGCTTTCACGGCCCATCTGTTCAACCGATTTTGATGAAATTTGGTATGGGGATAGTTTGTATCCCGGGGAAGGACATAGGCTATTATCCCAGAAAATTAAAAGTGTTCCTGTAGAAACAAAAAACCGTAATCCACGCGGACGAAGTCGCGGGATTCATCTAGTATAGTAATAAAATTAAAAATGAAGTAGTAAAACTACAATGAAACGTGCAAGGGCGGTCTTATTGCCGTGACGTAAAGGCGGTTGAGTTAAGTGCGTGCTAGAAAACGTATTACCTTAAATGAGTGAAAAATGCAACATTTCTCTGTACGACGCGGTCCTTAGCTCTAAGTTACACTTAGCTCGTTTAGGTGTACAGCATTTGAGACGAAATGATTGCACGAGATCTTAAACATCCTTCTCAGTGCCCACATTTCAAAGGCCTCTAACTGTTCAAAGCTTTCGTTTTTCTTTCTGACAAACTACACCCGGGGTCTTTTTAAAAATAAAATATTGTTACAGTGAAACAATCGCTTATCAAATCTGGGGGTTACTACCATCACTTAAAGCAGTATCCATACTAATATTATTAATGCGAGTGTGTCTGTCTGTCCGTCTGTCTATCTGTCTGCTACGCTTTCACGGCCCACCTATTCAACCGATTTTGACGAAATTTGGTACATGGATAGTTTGTATCCCGGGGAAGGACATAGAAATTTTTTATCCCGGAAAATTAAAGAGTTCCTGCGGGAATTGAAAAAAATAATTCCACGCGGAAGTAGTCGCGTGCATCATCTAGTTATTTACGAGTATATATTGACAGCTTTGTATTACACGTACTTTGACGATCCAAAAATAAGGATTATAATATAAACGAACGTCAACAATATTAAAACAATACGGCTTTAAGCGATAGTAGTATGCCCCTTGATTGGTTAACAGCCTACCATTATTGACCACAATCCACAATCTAAACAAGAATACCATAAATTCAGCCAATCACAACACCTGAGACAGAAACGATGATTGATGCAGGTTTTGCATGATTCAATTCAGAATTTCAAATTATTTCATCAAATTGATCCAGCAGGCTATTTTTTTATTCCAGTACAAGTTAGCCCTTGACTGGATGATGCAGTCTAGGATGGTATGAGAGCTTACGCAGATAATATAGGTTAATTAATTATATCCCCAAAAATCTGTTTCTACGAGTATTTCGGGAAACTTAAATAGGTACACGTAGTAATGAGCATTTTCTAGTTTGTAATTTTGTAAATTTACTTCAAAAAGTTATATAGGACGTAGAAAAACAGAAACATATTTATTTATTTACTAGATGATGCCCGCGACTTCGTCCGCGTGGACTAAGTTTTTTCGATTCCCGCAGGAACTCATTAATTTTCCGGGATAAAAAGTAGCATAAGCCCTTCCCCGGGATATAACCTATTCCTGAACTGTAAATTCCATCAAAATCGGTCGAAAAGATGGGCCGGAAATGCTTATGGACAGACAGATGGACAGACGGAAACACTTTCGCATTTATAATATTAGTATGGATATGGAAGTATGGATTTATTCTGCACCAAAATAAAAACTATAACATAAACATTGAAAGGACATGCACAAAGGCAACTTATCTCTAAAAGAGATTTCTCCCAGTGACCCTGAGCAGTGGCAGTGAGTTTTAGTAGGATTGAAGATGCTTTGAGATTATTCACAAAAAGTCCAGGTAACGACGAAAACACTATTTCTCTAAAGAAAACATATTTGACGCTCACCGTCGTTGCCTTAACCTAGTTTCGCTTCAGAAGGCCGTAGTGAAGATTTTTAAGAAAAAAAAACGTAACAACGCGGTTAGATTAGCCGCCAAATTTGACGTTAAGCTTTTCTAGTTACAATTTGAAGTTAAGCTTTTCTAGGCCTCCACCACGTAATATCCAAAATTAAGCCTTCTCGGTTCACATGCATTTCTAAACCGTTTTTTCCGATGTAATGTCTGGACTACAGTAAATGTACATGAATCAGTCAAGTCATAGAAACCATCCATCGCCAAATATATATATAAATATTTAAATATATATATATTACTTTATAATATATTTTTGCATTGTTTGCATTAAGGTATTTCACAATTGTTGTCTATGTATTGTTATGTAGTTTTTAGTATGTAGGTAGAATTAGTATAATTTGCGCCACCTGCATTCTGGTTTCCTTGCGTTCTAATAAGGTTACCTGGAAGAAATCGCTGCCTAGCGATAAGGCCGTTTATTTATATGATGTTTTTTGTTATTTGTGGTACAAATAAAGATTTAAATAATAATAAAAATAAAGACGTACCTATGGACTATCAAGAAAGCTAGTATTGCAGCTCCGTGACTATTTTGAAAAGGAAAGTCGTACTTGGAATTACTAGATATATGTACGAGTACATATCGGATAATAGAGCGGCTAAATGGGACTTAAATCCATAGATTTAGTATTAGGCTGGCGCGAGACCAATGCTAAATCTATGCGTAAATCCTACGTAAAACAATAATGCTGCTCTCAAAAACACTTGATGGTACGAATTGAGTGAATGATTTGCATAATGGCGTCACAAAATTGCTTAGGAAACAATGTTCTAATAAGCTTACTTTTGGGCACGTCATGGTAGGTTTTGGCAAAACAATGTCAAATAGTACTTTAAGCAGTGGCAGTAACCCCCCTGGGGCACCTCGTTTTCCTATTGTAAAAAACGTTAATATGCGTCTATGGAGTGTTGCATTATTTTGTCCATGGTTGCCTGTCAATGATAATAACACTTCATAGGCGTGCTTTTAACAAAAGTTAAATAAATGGTTGGATAAATTATAGCGACGCTGTCATCGAGGTAGGTTTGTGTGACTTGCCAACTTATCATCGAACTATAACACTTTAGAATAGAAGTTAGTCTAGTCTTAGTCTAACCCGCACGCAACCTGCGCTACACAAAACCAATGAATGCAAGTTGTTCAGTAGTACTTGCGGATGAAAAAGATGTTTTTGATGGTTATGTGTTGAATTATGACACTCTTTTACAGAACAGTACGTATTTTTAAATATTTTTTTGCGAGCTCACGACGAGGTCGCAGAAAATTATTAAGATTCTATTTTGAGCTCTAACGCGAGGCTGATATACAATGGATTATCACCACGTCAACATCTGCGCTTGTAAGGGTTTAAAGTTCAATGCTACTTATTAATTCCATGGCTTAGAGTTCTGTCTGATGGGAGCTTAATTGGAGGGCGACGGCTTTGCTAGGGAACTCTCATTTCCGTAGCAAAGCCGCCTTGCCATTTGGCGTTCCGGTTTGACGCCGAGGTAGAAATTGATTACGAGTATTGGGTTTGTTATACCTGCCTTACTCTTAATAGCTTAGGCCGCTACCACATCATCATCACTTACCGTTACGAGTACCATCAGCTGATATCGCAGTCAAGGGCTAACTCGTTGTTCAATTAAAAAAAAAAAAAGTGTGTGAGTGTAGGGTTCTGTAGTTACCCGTTACATTAAGTGAACATTTTATAAGTTGGTCGACTACTCTCGATAACCCGTTTCTTGTTTCATTCAATTCGATCTGGTCTGCCTATGGATCTGAGGGTACGGGCGAAATGTTGAAAATAATTTGCATATAAATACGATTGTTTTGACGATGGTAATTCGTTCTCTCACTCAGTCTCTAACGAATTATTGAAAACCTATTTATTACCTTTGGTATTCGTTAGCGATTACATTGATTGAGAGGTTGCAATAGCAATTGGTAGCTGACAGCGCCTTAACCAAGTTTTATAATTAACCTCTCGTGTAGCCTCTACACGTTGTAATAATTTACTCATGCAATTTTTTTTTATCCACTACAAGTTAGCCCTAGACTGCGATCTCAAAATGAGAGTACAAAAATATTAAAAGTGTTAAATTAATACCTTGTACTATTATGTATATATGTGTAAAGGAGCAACCGCCGAGTTTCTTGCTGGCTCTTCTCAGTACGAATGGTATTCCGAACCAGTGGTAGATTCACATGATGATTTGCACTTGTAAAATTTTACTTGAATAAAGAAAATCATTTTAATTTTATTTATACTAATTAAGGGCCCATAACGATGCGAAGAGCACGAGAAGTGCGAAGAAAGAGAAGCAATAAAGCAAGCTACCGCCATGGGCGCAAATAAAAGAGTTTTCCACCACACCAGGACCACGATCGTCAGCAATGAAGGAACGAACGAAGAGAGAGGGATCAAAATCTTTCTTAAAGTATAGTTTTAAAAATTATCATTTATTACATTAAAAAAAAATACCTTTAAAATAAAATACCTTTTTGGAAAATATTTATTTGTATCTAGAAATTTGTTGTCAATCATGTTTCTGTCACATAATCAAATTTAGATTAAAGGCCCAAAAACCACATTTAAATTTAATAGTATGTGTGCTTAGGATTGGAACAAGACGATTTCAGACGAGGAGTTAGTTGCCTGCCTGAGCGAAGCGAGGGGATATATACTCTGACAGGATTGAAAGGAGGTCTGCTACGTCATTCAGCGGGTAGAAAACCATCACTTTCTGCCCTAGGTCAGATTCGTCTGAAGTTGACTAGTTTCAGGTGGCTCAACAGGCATTGAAACTCGCATTTTTAATGCAAGTTATATGAAAAAGATAATGTACTTTTTTATAATTTCCAAATAAAGAAGCATACGCATTCGTTTAGTAGTGTCAAGCTGAACGGATGCACATTAAATTATTATCATGCATCCCTATAGTAAACCTCAGTTGCTTGGACAAAACTTAAATTGAGCTAAATATATTTTGGCCCTTAGCTCCCGTTATTGTTAAATTGCTACTGCATTTGAACCACCACCTGCGCTGTGACAGCTGCCATTTGGCCGCTCAAAGGGTTAAATGCTCGATGTCTGTCGCAAATAGGTCATGCATCATACAAAACATTTTACATCCACGTGTGATTATATAAGCCGTGACCTTGCGTCAGCTTTGCGTGATAAGGGCACTAATTCACTAGGAAACCAGTGGCGGTGCAAACAGTCGCGCTACCAACATAATTTATACAGCTCTATGGAGGGTACATCACCTGGTGTCCGCTTGGCTTGCTTGCTTGATATGATAGATGATAGGCATCTTCTAGACAAGCGCGCTCCTCCTCTCCTCCTTAGGCTTCATCACCACTTGCAAGCAAGTCTGATTGCAGCCAAGCGCTATCCTAAATATTAAAATTACTAGAACGATTAAAAGAACACTAATACGTATGAGGTATTTGGCGGTCACTCACTCGACCGCCAGTTGAATTGCCAGGAGCACCCCCCCCCCAGCACCCCCCCCCCCCTCCCCCCAAGCACACTCTGTCCAGGCGTGACGATGTCATTCGTGTTAATTCTTTGAGATCCATTTTAAAACTGATGATCAGTTTGAAAATAGATGTCGTCAGTGGTGTCTACTCTGGGGTTCTCATGTGGTAGCTCAAGATACCTCGTTAGCACGACCGGTAGCGCCGCCATGGTGACCTAGTGAGATATTGGCCTGAATGACGCTGTGACGTCACTGGTATCCGAGGGGACTAGCCAATCATTGTTCAATCTCCCAGGTGTGTAGTGTTAATAATTATTTAGTTCAAGGTCGGAAAGTTGTTTCTGTTTTTTAAATTTTTCAATAAATATTATATTGTAAAGCTGGGAGATATCATCCAGATATCTCCCAGTTAATCAAAGTTAAATGAATAGTGGTATCAGATCACCTTGAAGTTGAAAATAGGAAGTATATAATTTCATAATATTTCCTTTCCAGTTTTGTTAAAAGGTTTTTATTTAACATTACATTAAGTATAAGCTTAAAACTTTAAAATCAGTCAATCACAATTATTGCGACTATTGCAATACAAAAAAAGAAAGATGCCTTTATCATGGCGGTGCTAAAACATATTCACTCATTCCCTGACGTGAATGTGAGGCAGTTTTTAGGACACTACCAACGCCCTGCCCATACCCTTGAAAAGGAATAAGGCCGGTTTTTTCTTAAATTCCCACGGGAGCGGTATCGCGGGCGGTCGTTATTGCACTAGGTATATTATGAATAGAGACGGGAAGTTCGTACTATATCTACGATACAATAACATAAACCTTTACGTTACTTCCCAGAGACATTTAATTCATCCGTTGGAATATAATTTGAAGATTCAAAAATTTAGTAATTAGTTAGTAGGTATTATTTTGTATTCAATTTTCATTGTTTTTTGTGTATTTTTTTTTGTAATTTATTTGTATTAATTTTCCATTGTTTCTTTCTTGAGTATTTTTTGTAACAAATGTTTGTAAATGTTTTATTGCAAGTGGTCACTACATTAAGCTAGCATTTTTTTAAAGAATAAGTAATCGAATTGCGTATAAGTTCAACGGATAACAATTATTTTTATTTGTAAGTAAGTAAATAAAACTAGCTGATGCCCGCGACATCGTCCCGGTTTTTGGTTCCCGCGGGAACTCTTTAATTTACCGGGATACTGTCCCCTGTACACTATTTTCATCAAAATCGATTAAACAGATAAACTGTGAAAGCGTAGCAGACAGACAGACGGACACAGTGTCGCATTTATTATATTAGTACAGACAACGTCATCAACGTTCCCCAGCGGACGAGATTTTCACACTCAACACACTGGAGTGTTTCCCTACCATTTTAACATGATTCACCCTGATTGCAAGGTGTTAATTAATTATTGGACAGATGATTACTATCGGACCATTTTGGTTTAATTTTTGTTGTGCCGTTAAATTTCCATAAAGAAGGCTGCTTATAAATTTCACTCTTGAGGGACGAGTGGCCTAGTTGTGATAACGCATATCAGTCGATTGCGGTTGATAAGCAACGTTGACTCAAGTCGGTAACTGGATGACCTGGACTGGTGACCGAATTTGGAGGTTCAAATTTGGCCTTTTCGTTTCCTCCGTGCCTCGAAGAGCAAGTTAAGCCGTCTGTCCCGGTTATTATTATCAATAAAATCTGATATAATATAATAATTGTTACAAAAACCCAAGATTTTAATATTCTTAGTCGAGTCGTATGCGGAAGGAGGTGGGAACCTACCGTATCCAATACTCCGTATATAATACCAAGAAAACTCCTACCATTCTGCGACCACGACCTCACGACGACGCTCAAAGAGAGATAAATTTCACTACCATTGTCATTTACTTGCCCTTAATCCAAACATAATAATATAATTATAAATGCGAAAGTAAGTCTGTCTTTAAGTATGTCAGTGTGATAGTCTGCGTGTTATGCTTTTACGGCCGACCCTTTCAGCCGATTTTGATGATATCTAATATATAATATTCTTTTTCTAGATAATTAACAGCAAACGGTACTACAAAAATGGCAAAAAACGACCCTTTTCATGAAAGGGGACTTATTGGAAAAATAAATATATATATTTAGGCTGTGCGTTGATATATAAGTCAGTCAGTCAAGACTTTGAATATTATATATATATAATATTCAAAGTCTTGACTCTCACTCTTCTTCTTCTTCTTGAGTCTGAGTCTTGTCTTGATCACTTTGATCTTTGATTGATTATATATATATATAATATTCAAAGTCTTGACTGACTGACTTATATATCAACGCACAGCCTAAACCGCTGGTCCTAGAGACATGACATCGTGTGTTCTTTGTGAAAAGTAGGTAGGTAGGTAAACCATGCGGACGAAGTCTCGAGCATCAGCTCATTTCGCAAAGTCCTTCATTTAATTAAAAATTAATAGCCATAAAACATGTATGAACTGCGGGTTGAAAAAAAAATTTAGATTATGTTTAAAAATATAAACCTTAAAACTAAGGCATTACAGTTTAATTAATGATTAAACGAACTTACCTGTAAGTGAAGTTCTATCATAATTATATGAGTCGCTTCATTCGAAGATATAAAGATACACACGTAGTTTCCCACGTACCAGCAAATAATCGCACGTTGTTCAGAGGAGTTATAAAAAAAAGAACCCCCACTACCCGCGTCTGTCTCGCACGACAGAGCGGATTCGTTCGTCATTTAGTTTAGAGATATATACCTATACTTAAAGCTCTTGCGAAAATATGTTTCGGGATGGGTGGGTTGGGAACTTAATATTATATCTTCGAATGAAGCGACTCATATAATTATGATAGAACTTCACTTACAGGTAAGTTCGTTTAATCATTAATTATACTTCGTCGCTTCATTCTTCAGATATAAAGATACACACGTAGATGTTAAGAGATATTATATATTTTTGCAAGAGCTGTATCTACGCTGAATAGATACTAATTATTGTTATCAATAATTTTATTTATTCTTCTTATCTCTTATTTGAGCTGTAATGTTTTAAACAGTTTATGTTTAAGGTTGGAATCATGAGCTGATTTCCCCGAGATGCTTATTTACGTACATTTAAGATTACATTAAAATTTCTCTTAAGTATTTATTGTACTTAAGTTTCAATTTAAATAACTTTCAATTTACCAATAATACAATCTTGCGCTCTTTTGCTTTAGTTGCTAGTAACAAGCATAAACGTATTATAGTTTCGATGCAATCGAATGGAACTAAATAGTTATTGATGTCCATAACTAGTAGCAAGATTTATAATCTAATACCAAGTATATTAGCCGGGGCAATACTTTATTTTATTTACACAATTAGCACAACAGACGTCCAATGGGACGTTTAAGTGCGAAATCCTGCCCAGTAGCAGAAGAAGGAACGTTTTGTTTTTTGGAAGCGTGGCGAGAAAAGAACAGGTTTATTCTGGTCCTGTTCTGAAGGTACTATCTCGAGTATTGCTTTAACTATATATTTGAGTAAAATTTTATATTAAAATACCGTTTTAAGATGTTTGTCGAACAATTATATCGTCAATAAGGTTATGGAATGTAATAAATTCCTACCCGCGTAAAAGTTACCCCGAAATTATAGGTGAAGAATGAATATTCGGTCGATATTGTGACAGACTACTAATATCGACTTTGAAGGGTTAATCGATTGGTTTGAACTTTTTAGCCCCACTGACGTTAGAAGCTTTAAAGTAAGTTATCTAAGAAGTCTAGACTTCTATACTATTTAACGATGCGTAACCTAGCTGTGCAGGTCATTGAATATTGAATTTGAATAAAAAAAACATTTGAAATGAGAAAAATAAACATCATTATAAGCTATTTAATTAATGAGAATCTTTGAACCGATGCATTAATTCCCTGATATTTTATGGAAAATGCACTGACACCACTGATCCTATGTGAGGTAAGTGTGATCCAGAGGTTACATTTGCGGCCGCTGCTCAATGCCGATTTTTGGTTTTCATTAATGTCTTTATTGGTAACTCTCATTCAGGGTCTGAATTGACTAAACAAGAATTTTAATTTTGCAAACAACTCTATGCAAGTGTTGCGGGAGCATATTGTTTACGCGAGTAAATTGTACCATGTTTTCGATTACGATGTACGAGTACGTATTATTATAACGACAGTTTTATAACAGTTTTTCAAAGATTGTTTCCAATATGCGGATAATGGATATTTATGGATGGATCTTAAAAACTTTTTACCCAACACTTATATATTTAGAAAAACAGAAACATAGTGGTCAAGGAAGCACTTATCTCTATACGAGATCTCTACCAGTTACCCATGGCACCCCGCTTGGATTCGCGTTTCGGGTAAGACAACCTACGCGTTTTACTGTGTCTGCAGAAACAATTTCCAACGAAATATTTTTAAAACAGAAAACAATAATACGATGGAGATTTTAACCTATTACGTAATATTATATAGTCTTCATCCGGTCGTTAAAATACTCGCCGTTAGATTATCATTTTGAACCGACTTCCAAAATGAAGAAGGTTCTTTATTAGTTTTTGGTTTTTCGAACTCTTTTATGGATAATCTTTAAATAATGACAAGCTAGCCCTTGACTGCGATCTCTCCTGATGGTAAGTGAAGATGCAGTCTAAGATGGTAGCGGGCTAACCTGTTAGGGGCATGGCAGTTATATTAAACCCATACCCCTTCGGTCAATCGTATTACATGTCAACGGGTGTATGATATATGCTTCCCGGGCACTAAAGAGTTGTAAAACTCGAGAGTACGTTGTTAGTTAGGGAAAAAACATAAAACTTGTGGGTAATTTTGCAATCTAACCACACAATTTAACAATAATATTAATTGTAATTAATAAGTTAAAATATTTGTGCACCACACTGTGGTGCACAATATAAATGGAATACATGATAGCTTATTGTAAAACATCTATGTATACCTCCACTGTATTCAGAAATAAATAAATCTGAATCTGAATCTGAATTTCCTTCGTAAATGTTCTTTGCATACCTACCACGCTGAGGGTAGAATACTAGCAGTTTTTTTTTTTTTTTTTTTTTTTTTAATTTGACGTTTCTGTATCATATTAGCAAACAAATTGATTTATTGCTGAAGTAACTGATAAAAAAGATAAAGATATTTATTACCTCAGAATTGTCAGAACTTTCGTTACCACTCCGCAGGTGTATGTTTGATACCGAGAGGCTTTGCATTGAAAAAATTACATCTGAAAATTTTGAGCCCCAGATCTTGAGTCTGCATACACTGTATGAAACATTTATGTTTCTTTTGTCCATAGTGACTGCGTGTGAGGCGCTGAAATCTGTAAAAGCTGAAAACTTAAATAGCGGTGTTACGCTGAATAGCGGTGCTTCAATATTACTATATTGCAATCTCAAAATAAAAATCTGAAATTTTTGAAATGAAAATCTTTTCATGTTTTAGTCGAGCAGATATTATGTAAGTAACGTTTGCAGAAATGACTAGAATCACCACAAGTGTTTCATTGTAAGTAAAAACACTGGTATAGAATTTTACTAGTCTTCTTTATGGTCGATTAGACATACCTACCTTTTTTGTAAGACGGTACTCCAAAGATTATATTATCATGGAATTTGTTCCGTAGGTTTACATTTTAAAATAAGGTTCTGTGATACCGATATTAGATTAATAATTGCATTTACTTGCTTGAAAGAAATTAAATACATAGATATTTTTAAGTATTCTGTTTATCTGTCGCCGTAAATAATAAACACTTTTATTATTTATCTTAAAAACATAACCTCATTAGTATTTAAAGGTTTTTTGGCCTTATCGGTGATAGTGTGTGAACTATGAAGACAAAGCAAAAAAAAAATATGGTAGGCGATGCAAACACTAATAATAATTATGATACATTACATTACATGGTACTTGTGATTGAATAAATCATGTCCACTATTTTGAGCGGTAACACCTAGGTACCTACAAAAGATAATATTTAGCTTTGATTTCGAATTAAGTAAGTATCCATACAATCTTTGACCCAGTGAATCCTGAAGATTGTTAATAATTTACCGCAGTGGATAAATAAAGTAGAAGGTAACCTTCTTTATGGTAGGTGCATAGTATTTACCTGAGTTCCGATTACTTCTCAAGTATTGCTCGAAATCACTTTGTGTTAGGCGTACTAAGCTGGGCCTTGGTGACGTATCCGATCGTTGGTCCACTTTAACCCCCAACGCCTTCCCCCTGGTTCAGAGGACGGTGAACAGCTTACTAAGTGCCAGCTATCTTGATTTAGTGGACAAATTCTTCATCGCCGGAATGCTAATTGGGCAGATGTCATCGCCCGGCTCGTCTAGCTGAAAGGTTTGATTTCCGTCATGCTACTTCGCGGGCGACCTCCCAGTGTACCATTGTCGTACTTTAACACGTCTTCGTGTAAGTACCTATTTTACTTAGGTTTATCATGCTGAAACGCTTAATCTTCGTGTTAACTTTGAGGCGACCCGCCGGAAAGTCCTTTAGTGCAATTAAACACTACATGGACGAGTAATCTCTTAAGTGCGTTCCATGCTGAAAACGTTTATATTCTTTTGTATTAAGTACCTCTCGAGTAACCTCCCAGAAATCCTTTAGTGCAATTTAACATTGCATGAAAGTATATATTTTCTGTAATGAGCGCGTATAGCTGATTCAATACTAACTTTTATTTTAAGTACCCTCCTTAGGAAATCATACATTTTATATGGTATTGTACTACAATTCCTCAGGCGCGTCGTATATTGAAAGGTTTATAACACTATTTAACACTATCTTAATTTTAATATTATTATATTTTTAAAGATAAAATTATCTTTGTTTGTAGAAAGTAGGAACGTGTGATCGTTGCTACGCACGAAAAAGGAATGACGAACGAATCCGCTCTGTCGTGCGAGACAGACGCGGGTAGTGGGGGTTCTTTTTTTTATAACTCCTCTGAACAACGTGCGATTATTTGCTGGTACGTGGGAAACTACGTGTGTATCTTTATATCTGAAGAATGAAGCGACGAAGTATAATTACGAATCATTTATCATACTTCATATCATACTAATATTATAAATGCGAAAGTGTGTTTGTTTGTTGGTTTGTTGGTTTGTTGATTTATTGGTTTCTTGGTTTGTTGGTTTGTCCTTCAATCACGCCGCAACGGAGCAACGGATTGACGTGATTTTGGCATGGGGATAGTTGAGGACCTGGAGAGTTTTTTTTATCCCGGAAAATTAAGGAGTTCCCGCGGGAATCAAAAAAACTTAAACCACGCGGACGGAGTCGCGGGCATCAGCTAGTGTACTATATTTACACTAAAGACCTTTTGTCTTGAGAAGAATGGTGTTGCATGACCGACACCGTTCCTTATATTTACGCCCTACTTCAATATAGAAGTACGTGTGTCAGTTAGTTCATTCATTCATCCCCAAAGGGGTAAAATAGGGGTCGAAACTTTGTAAGAAAGTCTGTAATTTTTCACGTTATAGCCATGAAGTTTTTGGAGTTTCGGTTTGAAATGAAGAAATACAGTTTTTGAAAATTTGATCCCCAAGGACGTTAAATAGATAGTTTGTCTGTCAATCACGCCGCAACAGACTATCGTGATTTTTTGCATGGGTATAGTTGAGGACCTGGAAAATGACATACATACGGCTACATTTTATCCCGAAAAATTTAGGAATGCCCGTGGGAATTAAAAAAACTTATGCTTCGCGAACGAAGTCGCGAGCATCTGCTAGTAACTACATAATGATAGAATGCTGTTATCACTGTTAGAGCATTACCGAAGTAGCTATTATGTCATCTGTGGCATTACGGTGAATTAAATCCAGCGTCATTTATGTTTGAGTGGATTAAGTGATTAGTCTCCACTCGAGCGGCACTATTGAAAGGTGCAAAGAAACGGGGTCGATATCATTGGTGTGTCTAAACTACGAGCGGCAAGAACACAAGGCGTTTGCAGGACACAATTCTGCCACGTCCTAATAATAAACAATAATGTCCTCCCGACCGGATTTAGGCCACGGCAGCCTATCTCCGGAGAGATACTAAAGTGCACGGGAGATATTATAGTGCACAGGCGTGTGCACATACACAAGTGCATTCTCCATAGGTTCCTTTATTCTCATAGACCAATGGAAAGAAAAATGCGACACAACCGGAGAGAGATCACTGACGGATAAACGTGCTCTCCGGGTGTGAAACTTTGCCAACTTTCTAACTCCGGGATTCTTGTTATTGTCCTGACCCGGGACTCGAAACTGGGACCCCGTCGGCCGCAGTCGAACATGCTAACCACTAGACCTACCTCGCGTCGTAGTAAGGACTTGAGGACTTACACCCACGAATATTATAAGCACGGCAAATTTATAATAACAGCGCGGCATTTGACGCTTTATGTTTGGACACCCTCCCCCACCACGTACCTACTTTTACCCAACTATTTTAAATCAATCGAGTATTCGAGCGTCAAAATTCTTTGGTATAAAGTTTAGTATGGTAGTAGGAAGTTTGTTTCGCGGGCAAAATATGGCGGGGTAAGCCGTGTTTAGTTAGTACCACCCATGACCCAGCGCGCAAAGACGCGCCGCCAACATATTTGGTGTTTCGGTAAATCGTTTGGCGGTGTTTGGAGTGTCGAGTGTATCGCGCAATTTAGTGATTGAGAGGAGGTGCGAAGTGGCGGGTCGATATCGCTAGCACCCGCCTGTACCTTTACCACGGGAATTTTTAATCATAAACATTATACGTAATCATGCGTATTCGAGCGTCGAAATATTTTTGCGTTAAATTTATTCTGGTGAGAGGTTTAGTGTGGCTAGTTACCTCACAAACCGGCAAAGAAGTGCAGCCAAGTCATTTATCATTCCGAGTTGATTCTGAGGGGTAAGTTTAATATATCGGTTAATAAGTGTGACCGGAATAGGTGGTCCTTTTTGATTTGGAATTGTAGAAAAACAGGTTTTTCCGTATATAAAAAGTGATGTAGCTTCTATGATTATTGACCGATCGTCATGGTAATGGTGAGAATTGCATTCGAGTTAGTATTGTGAAAATCGGTTAATAAGTTTTTGAAAAGTTTTGAAGAAGAGATATTTATTTTTTTAAGAATCAACAAAAGCAAGTAGGACTTGTAAGTACCTAATGTAGTTGTGTAATTATAGGGAAGTAAATCTCAATAAAAAATTCGTATTTATTATTCAACTTGTTAAAATAATTTTCGTATTCATTTTCAAACTGCCTCGTTGGTCTAGTGGTTAGCATGTTTGACTGCGGCTGACGAGGTCCCGGGTTCGAGTCCCAGGTCGGGCCATATTAAGTATTGGGTTTTTCTGATTAGAAATTCTCAGTACTAGCCCGGAGTTAGGAAGTTGGCGGTGTTTCACCCCCGTGCCTCGGAGAGCACGTTAAGCCGTTATATATATATATTCATTTTCAATGCTCCGATTCTTGCGGGGACTGCGGAATCTGTGAATTTTATAAACATACCTCTCAGTTAACCTTTTAAAGCAATTTTTCTCCTTATTGAAACTATTAATTTGCTCTAGAAATATAAGATAAAATTTATATTTCTAAATCGAACACAATGTCAGATTATATTGTATTGAACAGTGAATATATATTTTTTTTACAAATATTTTTTCCATTTTTTGCGACATGCGCTTGCTCGATTACACCCCCGCGCGCCTATAATTTGATCTCGTGAACTGAGAGCGCCTTCAATTTTTGTGGTAAGAGTACCGCTGTAACGGAACGAGTTGAGCTCGGAATCGGCCGTCAATGGTAGGTATTTCGTATGATATACGTTACTATACTTAAAGGTGGGTTTAAACCAAATGAACATAGAATGCGAGAGCATTCTTTTCTCGAAATTCTTGATCTTTTCGTGTAAACAAAAAAAACTTTTCTAGCATTTACACTAAAACAATAGTTACATACGAGCAAGAACAAGAACTGCAAGAACTAGGTTCTTGATCTTTTCGTGTAAACAAAAAAAACTTTTCTAGCATTTACACTAAAACAATATTTACACACGAGCAAGAACAAGAACTAAAATACTTCATGGATATACATTTGAGCTTTAGACCTCCAGCTGGAGGTTTAAGTGCGGAAATCTGCCCAGCAGAAAGAAAGAGAGAAAGATACATTCGAGCTTTCTAAAACCGTTTCATAGAATTTTTACGAACAAAGATAGACCTACAAAAGAATGCTGAATTTACACAGGGATAATTGGATGGTGTGTGGAAAGATTGAACATTCGCTACAACCATTGATGTGGATACTTAACCTATGCTATAACTATTACATTGATGAATTACTTATGATTTATATTTTCTTCGTCCGTTTTCTACTGCGTCCGCGTGGATTGAGGTTTTCTTTAATTTTCCGGGATAAAAAGTAGCCTATGTGTTATTTCAGACTTCATCCAGATCCGTTCAGGCGTTCTGGCGGGATTGAGTAACAAACATCCATCCATCAAAACTTTTGCATTTATAATATTAGTATAGACTAGTTACAACCCGGGTTAGCACGGTTGGTCAATAGAACTTCTCAAATAGTGAATTAAATCCAAGTTTTACAAGTCCTTTTGAATCATCGAGTGCATCGAGTTCGGAATCGAGTTCAAAAGTACTTGAAGGAAACCTGATTTCATTACACAATCAAATTATTAGCGTAGATGAAACGTCTATGTAATATGAATCAAATTTTTTTCGAATACCTACTGTACAGCAAAAAAGTAACCTACTTCCAAGTTCCATATCATTATAACGTCGGTACAACCAAAAAGTCATTACAACAAAGGACATTATTAATGAAATTCACTGTATTTAATCTTTTTTTTTTTTTTTTTTTTATTCATTTAGAAAACAAACAGCTAAACATATTACATAGTTTTAACCTTAATCTAGAAATTTCATTAAGCCAGTGAAGTTTTCACAAAAAAATTATAAATACTAGTTAGTTCCTACATATCCCGATCGGGTAGATATAATTATAAGTATTTAACTTTGGCCCGCATACAATAGTTAAAGGCAGGTAAGGCTTGCAGCTGTAGTCACGAAACGAATCAGACACATTTCCTGATTTCAGATGCAAACCTCCCGTACTTATAAAAGAATATGTCAATATGTTGGTATTTATTGTTATACCTGTCGCAAGACCTGTGGAGAAATTTGTTTCTGCAGTAATTACGGTTTACGTGTGAAAGATGAAATGTGTACTGCTGCCGACAACTCCTCTGTAAGGGTTTAGGTACACTATATTTAATTTTATTTAACAAGTAAGGAGAATCTATCATTCCATTAACCAATTTGTATAAGAAGGTTTGATCCTTATGTTCTCGTCTTAATTCTAGAGAAGTTAAACTGTTAACCGACGAACCAAATCTTTTGTTAATGCATTTGAGAAATTTGCGCTGGATGCTCTCAATCATATCTACGTGACAGGCATATTGTGGGTTCCAAGCGGTGGAAGCGTGTTCCAGCTGGGATCTTACCAGGGATTTGTAAAGTAAAATAAGGGATTTTGGGTTTTTAAAATCAGTTGTTTGGCGAAGGACAAACCCAAGCATCTTATAGGCTTTGTTTTTAATTTTATTAATGTGTGACTCAAAATATAATTGTTTATCCAACAACACGCCAAGGTCTCTCACCTCGTCGACTCTGCGGAGTATTTTACCCGATAAATAGTAATTATGAGTTGACACTGTCTTCTTTCTTGTAAAGGAGACAGTGCAACATTTGTCAACGTTCAGGTGTAAACCGTTGTTTGAGCAATATTCAGTAATGCGGTCTAAATCTTCCTGCAAACCATAACAATCTGTTTCCGTTTTAATTACTTTGAATATTTTAGTATCATCAGCATATAATAGTAACTGAGAATTTTTTATACATTTGACCACATCGTTGATAAATATATTAAAGAGTAATGGGCCGAGGTGGGAGCCCTGTGGCACGCCAGAAGTTATTGGTACAAAGGTTGTAGTATAACCCTTGACAGTTACCGCTTGGGTTCTCTCACGCAGATACGACGTGAGCCATCTCAGAAGGTCGCCGTGAATACCTATCGCTTCCATTTTAGCTATTAATAAGTTATGGGAAATTTTATCAAACGCCTTGGAGTAATCTGTATAAACGGCATCAACGCGAAATCCCTTGTCCATAGCATCTAAAATTGTATCCAGCATCTCGCAAAGATTTGTCTCTGTGGAGCGCTTATTAATAAAGCCATGTTGAGACGGTGTCAATAAAGGTCGCACTGCCGGGAATAACGCATCATACACAATTTTTTCAAACAATTTTGGGATGACTGACAATTCAAATCATAGACAACAGCTCAGATTGATTGTCTATGTTGCTAAAATATATCTAAGAACCTTCTCACAAGCTATCCATATCTACTGCAAAAAACCGCATTTTAATCGGCCCAGTACTTTTTGAGAAAAAAAGTGACATATTGAAGAAATTAAAATCATAGACTACAGCTCAGCTTGGTTGTCTATGGTCCTAAAATATGTCTAAGAACCTCTCACAAGCTGTAGATATCTAATGCAAAAAACCGCATATTAATCGGTCCAGTAGTTTTCCAGGAAAACGGTAACAAAAAAGTGCACAAACAAACATACAAACAAACAAACAAACACACACACAACCTCTTAGGGCAAACACATATACCGTCTCCGTTTCGTCGAGGGTAAAAAGAAAACGACCAGTACTGATATTGAGTTCACTCAGCTTTTTTAAAATATATAGACTTTATTTAAACCACTTTTTCACTAAACTCGACTTCAAAGGTAGACCGCGGTAAAAAAAGTGCAAATAACGTCCATTGATTACACCGAACTAAATATTGCTGCTCCGAGCGATATTGGTGAGAGTTAAAATTCGAATTGTGGGAAAAGTTTTTTGGTCGTTTTACATCAATTTGGTGTGCTCTCAGATATCTTATTAATTTGACCGATCGTTTTTAGGGTGCCGTATCCAAAGGGCGCCAAGCTTGTGCCAACGGGCCCTATTACTATGCCGCAGCTGTACATACATACTGTACCTTATTGCGTGATAGGCTTGCGCTTGACGACAATCTTGCTTAGTACAAAGCAATGATGATGTCTGAGTGATTATTTCTATTGCCGCTAAAACAACACACAATAAAAATATAAAAACAAAATCTCCCCTCTCTAGTATTTGGAAAGAAGAATACTTTTAAATGTTGTAAAAATCTTCGGGCGCAAGATAACTCGCACTTGGCTGTTCCCACAAGTTATAATAATCAGTTTAACACACGGCATAGTACCGGAACGTAATCGTGCCGCGGTTGGCCGTTAAAATTCTAAATTCAAATTATTTCATTCACATAAACTTAAAAATCAAACCATGTGACCATCTACCAAATTCCAAATTGATCCAGCTGGGAATCAAATTCAGGATCTCTCACTGAATTGCCGTGTCAGCCGGTCGTCGGAAATTATGTTGCGACAATCTTTTTCCTTTTAGAGCGCTATCTCCGAAATATTTTTCAGACGAACTCAGCAAACTGCCATATAAAGAGCATCAACTAGCTTTTACACCGCCAACCAAAAATCTGGGAAAGCTATTTTTTAATCAAAACACAACTGGGCTATGTATGGGGGCCGTTGACGGGAAAGCTGTGTACGTTGAACGGCGTTTTATGTTATTACTGGGATGACCCCCCCAGGCTTCGCATGAACGGGCTTACCTTTTGTACAGTCGCTGTCTGAAAGTGTTTACTATCTTATGGTTCATAATTGCATGCATATGCAAAAGTAGTAAATATATATTTATTTTTTATTATTTTTGCATTATTATGCATGCAACGAAATACTGACACAGATATCTTTGTCTGAATTTCGTTACATGTCAATGCACTGATGCTAATAATGTGTCATCTTTGAAATTAGGAATTGAGTTTTTTTATGTAATAAAAAATATTAAAAAATTAATTAAAGCCGAATTCAGTAACCACAAACACTAAAAAATACTATTAATTTATTATCGAATATATTATATTTAGAAAAGTAATGTATTTCTTTATTACTATTTTTAGTGGTCACAGCTACTAGATGATGCCCGCGACTTAGTCCGCGTGGAATAAGGTTTATGATTCCCTCGGGAACTCTTGAATTTTCCGGGACGAAAAGTGGCCTGAGCCCTTTCTCAGGACACAACCTATCTCTGTACCAAATTTAATCAAAATCAGTTGCACAGATGGGCCGTGAAAGCGTAGCAGACAGACAGACCGACAGGACACACTTTCGCATTTATTATATGAGTATGCTATGTCTGGTTAAAAACAACCTACTATTTTCTAAGCTATCACACTGATTGCGAGCAATTTACTCTTATCCATTGAGCAGTTCCGATATCCATGTCCGAAGATATGATCTGAGTCACATTTTAAAATAGTATGCTATGTCTGGTTAAAAACAACCTACTATTTTCTAAGCTATTACACTGATTGCGAGAAATGTACTCTTATTCATTGAGAAGTTCAGTTCTCCATGTCCGAAGATATTCATCAGATCTTCACCAAATTTATATGGAAATGCCTCTGAAGTATGATCTATATATAAATCGGGATTGGGACAGTACGTTTACGTATAGTTACAGATTTTCCGTGAGATCAATAAATTTTCCCGCTATAAAAGCTTTACTATCGATCTATAATAGTCCAAAACTATTTATTAAGGCGGAACATTGTCTCCCTCATTATGTTTACCACGTTTTATTTAAAACACGTTTCTGCAAATAAATGAATTAAATTGAATTGAATTAGTAATCTTGTCTGTGTGTCTGTTGGGACACCTCGCTATTTACTTGCTAGATTTGAATGCAATTTGGTAAGCTGAGCATATATAGCTGAATCAACTTAATATAGGATATTTTTAATCTCAAAAAACAAAAAGGTTCCTTTGGGATGAGGGATGAAAGTTTAAGACGATTTTACTACATGTACGATTTGCCTGGTGGGAGGCTTCGGCCGTGGCTAGTTACCACTGTCGTAAAAACGTGCCGCTAAGCGATTTAGCGTTCCGGTACGATGCCGTGTAGAAACCGAAGGGGTTTGGGTTTAATATAACTGCCATGCCCCTAACAGGTTAGCCCGCTACCATCTTAGACTGCATCATCACTTACCATCAGGTGAGATCGCAGTCAAGGGCTAGCTTGTAGTGAATAAAAAAAAATGTTTGTTACGCAATTACTCCGCCAATTATGAATCTATTTTGATAATTCATTGTTTGATAGATAATACTTCAGAGGTGGTCAGCATATAAATTTGGTGAAGATCTAATGAATATCTTCGGACATGGAGAACGGAACTCCTCCATGGATAAGAGTAAATTGATGATTTTTTTTTGTTTGATAGATCATACTTCAGAGGTAGTCCCATATAAATTTGGTGAAGATCTGATGAATATATTCGGACATGGCGAACGGAACTCCTCAATGGATAAGCTTGTCAACAATAAAGCTTCCTCGATTTAAAACTAGACGATGGAACTCCTTAGTTTCCAGGATAAAAAGTATACAACCTATTTCTATACTAAATTCCATCAAAATCTGTTGATAAGATCGGCCGTGAAAACGAAGCAGACAGACAGTATGGATTATTAGTAAAGATTTTCAAGAAGTACTTATTTAATGTACCTACATGAATCGTCCAGTTACAGTTATAGTTTTAGCCAAAATCCATAATTATCGCTTCAACGAACCTCCACGCGCACTGCATGCGGTGGCCACATGGCGTGCCAGGTCACGAGGTACCCGCGCGTGCGCGAGAGGCCTCCAAAACCAAGGCCCTAGGGGCTTACCCCGAATACGTCAACGGCCCGATGCAGTCTGCCTCTCTATAGTCTGTTCCAATAGAGAACTTCTATGTCATCTTATCTGCCACTTGATCTCAGATTATTAAAATGGATCGAGGACTAAAATAAAAACTGTGTATCTTTTCTACATCTTTATCTTATTCAATTTTTGTCTATCAGCGAGAGTGCGAGTGAAACGAAACATGGCTGTTTGTGTCACTAAGTTCAAATTGTCAAATGAAATCTTTTACATACCTTCTAATATTGTCAATTTAGAAAATACCGCTACTGGTCACCATACTACACGTGACGTAAACTTAATTTTGTTGCCTTGAAACTTGAGGTTGCTGAAAATCTCCCCTCTAACTCCCACCTACCACTAGGTAGATCTTAAA
The DNA here is from genome assembly GCA_923060345.2 of Erebia aethiops. NCBI lineage: Eukaryota > Metazoa > Arthropoda > Insecta > Lepidoptera > Nymphalidae > Erebia > Erebia aethiops. The sequence goes on along the minus strand of OV281079.1, from coordinate 18,407,256 downwards.
CTCTGAGTACAAACTAGTGACAAAATACATAGACAATCCTCGATCTATTACAACACACTTGACCAATAGTGATGGGCGTATTGAAAGACAAGTTTCCCATCCATAGACTTATTATATTATTTACTAGCTGATCCCCGCGACTTCGTCACTACTCTCGTTTTGGCGTGATTGAGTGACAATCATCCATCCATACATCCATCCATACATCCATCCATCCAAACTTTCGCATCTAAATCAGCACAGTAGTTTTAAAAAAAAGGTAACATAATAAAAAATTAAAAACACGATTGTAGCGCAACGTAGTGGACTTTGACCTTAAAATATACCTAAGAATCTTCCCACAAGCTATGTATATCTAATGGAAAAAGCCGAATCTCAATCGGCCCAGTACTTTTTCAAAAAAATGGTAACATATTGACAAATGAAAATCACGATTGCAGCACAGCTTAGTGGACTATGGTCCTAAAACATATAGTATTAAGAACCTTGTCAGAAGTTATGCATATCAAATCAACAATCAACAAACAAACGCACAACCTCTTAGAGCAAACACAAACACCGTCTCCGTTCCGTCGGGGGTAAAAATGAATCTGCTTATCGTATTTTCTGTGAGATTACGTGATCGTTAAAAGACGTCAATGAAGTTAAAAAATTCCAAAAATAAATAAAAACTGACTTCACTAATTATCCACAAATGCTAAAAAAATATTTTAATTGATTACCGAATATATTATATTTAGAAAGGTTAATGTAGTTCTATATTAATATATTTTGAAGCCGGTGCCAATTATTAGCCGCACGAATCGTTTATTCTCATATTATTTTGGGTCTTCACATTGGCACCTCATTGGCACCGACTTCTTATGGACATATTTTGCTTGTTGGTGATTTTAATATCAACATTTTGAATCCCGAAGACCCAAAAAGTAAAAAAATTAATGATTTTCTTATGTACATGAATCTTTCTCAATATTTTACTAATCCTACTCATTTTACTGACCATATAGTATAACTTTAATTGGCGTTGTTTGTACTGACGTAGGTATATCTAGTGTCAGTGGAAATTTTATTCCTGAACTAAGTGGTCACGCTTTTATCAGTTTTCAAGTTAATGTCCCAAAGAAAAAGCACGTTCCTAAAATAATTAACTTACAGACCCATAAAGGATATAGATATGGATATTTTTCTGGAACATGTTAACTTCATCAATTGGTCAGAAGTGACTTCTATGCAAGATGTCGACAGTATGATCGCTGCTTTTAATGCTTACATTCTTTTATTATTTGATGTACATGCCCCACTGAAATCAGTTCGCATTAAGGAACAGCCATCCCCTTGGATCACACCGAAAATGACTGAAATGATGAAAATCCGCAATCAAGCTCATAAGAAATACTTGCAAACTATAAAAATAGTAATTTATTGCTTAATAAAAACGTAGATAAGACATTGGCATCCCAAAAACAATTCTACAAAGATCTAAATCATATTGTCTCTTTTGCACTACATAGTGAAAAAATAGCTTTTCATAATCAAAACATAAATAGATACATAAATGACTCAAAAAAACTGTGGAATAATTTAAAAAAGTATTTAATCGTCGACTCTTATTCAAAAGACTATCAGGTTGCCGAAGTTTTCAGAGACCCGGATCTTATTAATGATCATTTTCTCAATGTTCCCACCAGTGATGATGTGCCTGAATCATTGATTTCATACTATAAGGAGCACCACTCTGAATTAACATTCGAGCTTAAAACTGTTACGGAAACTGAAATCTCCAAGATCATTAAATCTATAAAAAGTAATTCAGCGGGTGTTGATGGTATTTCTTTGGATATGATTTTAATGACGCTTCCTGCCACTCTCAGTGTTATAACTGAAATCATAAACAGATCTATTGTCATCGGCACCTTCTCACAGACATGGAAGTCAGCAGTTGTAAAACCAATACCTAAGAAACCAAACATACAGGAATCAAAAGACCTGCGACCGATAAGCATTCTGCCGTGTCTGTCGAAGGTTCTGGAAAAGGTGGTTTGAATGGGTTGGTGGTTGTGGTGGCTCAACTTTCACTTTATCTCAAAAGTAATAACATTTTACCCAATAAGCAGACTGGTTTCAGGAAATTTCGAAGCACCACTACCGCTCTTATAGACGTGGTCGATAACATGCTTGCCTCACAGAACGCCGGTGAGGTGACAGTTTTGACTCTGTTGGACTTTTCACGTGCGTTTGACGCCATAAATATTCCCTTACTTATAGCAAAACTCTCATACTATGGGTTCTGCTCAAATTCAATCAAGTGGTTTAGGAGCTACCTGTATGAGCGTACCCAATATGTCAAGCTTCGTGATTCCGCAGGTTGGTCTGCTACATCTGCACCTAAATATCTGTCTAGAGGAGTACCACAAGGCTCAATTCTTGGCCCTATTTTATTTATTATTTACACTGCTGATATAATAAATAACATTAGTAATTGTAATCATCACATGTATGCAGATGACATACAATTATATATCTCTTTTAAGCCTTATGCTCATAGTGATGCGGTTAATAAATTGAATAATGACTTAGACAGTATAGCGGACTGGGCTCATGATAACCAGTTAGTCCTAAATCCCGCCAAATCATTATTCATGTTGATTGGTTCACGCCAAACTCTAGCAAAGGTCTCTTCTAATGACTTTACAGTACGAATTAAGGATGATGCGTTGGTGAGCACTAACGAGGCCAGAAATCTAGGAGTGCTAATTGATAGTGAACTGCGTTTTGATCACCATATTCTTGAAGTAGTACGTAGTTGCTTCTATAGATTAAAAACATTATACCGGGTGCGATAGTATCTAAGTGTCGACGTGCGTATCAAAGTGTGTGAGACCTTAATACTGTCGAAGTTGAACTATGGTGATGCATTGTATGGGCGCTTTTTCTATGTATGGTCTTATACCCTGCACTCTATTAACTGCTGTTATAGTACGCCTTGTTTTACAAAAAATATTGTGTTTTTAATTATTTACATATTATTTTAGTATATATAACACATTATTGTATCATAGGCTAACAGATTTTTCCTTCTTTTTGTTTTTGTATGTGTTTTTGGAGCGCCGTCCAAGCATATTGGCTTCACGGAAGATCAGCGCTGTATCCTAACAGGTATAGCACGTGCTGAGTCAAGACCATTTTGGGGATCAAGTCACATTTCGCGTTATTTTCTGTATCATTTTATAAAGTCTTATTTTATTATTAGTTATTTCTTGTACTTGTATCCTTGAATAAAGATTTCTTTCTTTCTTTCTTCTTTAAACACACACTTGGACGGCATTCGTCTTTTCGAGTCTCCGAGGATTCTTTCAAAAGCCTCTATGCGTCATCTCACTCATCTGACATTTCGTTTCATACATCATGCACATTGATGTAGAATTTTAGTACCTATCATGCATCATCATCATAATGATGCATACATCCTCTCTCTCATACCTGTCAACTTACGTTCCGTTCCCACAAAAATATACTATATATATTCGAAATTAAACTTTAATGCTTTCGTTTAATTTCGAGTTAAAAGTTTAATTTCGAATAAAAATCTTAGCCAGGCATTTTCTTACGAATGTTTTTTGCCGGCTAGGGTACCCTTTCGCATCGTCACATAAGGAACTTCGTTCCAATTATAAAATTAAGGATAGCATTATCCTAATCTAGTCCTAATTAATAAGCCTAATCTAATTAATACAAATATTATAAATGTAACAGTGCGTCGGTCTACAATAATGTCTGGTATCTTTTCACTGTGCTACTTACCTCATACACAGAAAAAGGAATCTGCTTATTACTTTTGTTCTGCGATTTAATATGAACATTTATAATAATATGAACATTTGAGAGATTCTCGGAAGCTGTTTATTTGAAAACTTTAAGTAGGTACAAAAACGTTGCTTTTTGCATTTTAATCTTAATGTATTAATATTTATTATTATATTCACGCCCTTTGCATCTTTAGACCGTCCCGTGCTGACTTCCATCCTGGGTGCAATCTATCTTTGTCCAAAATTTAGTCAAAACCAGTTGAACAGATGGGTCGTGAAAGCGTAACTGCAGACAAACAGACAGGCAAACTTTCACTTTCATGTATGTGTGGATCGATATTGTATGGTATACGGTCCACGCCATACTAAGGCCAATACCTACAAAGAGTTAATTAACTATATCGATCCTAATAGCTAATAATTATAGCGCATGTTAGCCTCCTACATGATCTAGCACAAAGCAAGAATACTGAACGCAATTAATAGAGGTGTAGTATAGGGTATGGCTATTATATTCAAGGGAATACAATGCTCTATTAAACTAGTGAAGGGTGTGCGTGACATGTATAGACTGTGGATTTCGAACCATCGCATCGTGGCAAATACTAGGGTGATTCAAAAGTAATGATGAGCAAATATTATTAATAAATATTTAAACCTAAAAATGTGATTCAGCGACTACAGCCATAAGATATTAATAATCACGTACGCCTTACTACTAGGTGAATTTTTAAACTAATAATATAGGTTAATATTATAGAGGTATTATTAGTCTAATTTTCTTAACTTTAATGGTCCAAACATAAATAATTGGCAAGAGCGTGTGGTTTAGACGTCTGCCTCGCATATTATATTCGTGAGTATAGTCTTTTTTGTCGGATTGAGTATGCTTCGTAGGCCCTATTGGCCGCTACAGTATCACCGGGCGGTTGGGCGAGGCACAAGGTGTCGCGTCGCCTCGAAATGAGCCCTAAGGCTCGAAGACATCGGGCGCCTCCTGTGAGGCTTGGCCTCGGCTTAGGGTGGTTAGGTGCATAATTATAGGTATAGTTTTGCAGTCGGTTTTTGTTTTAGATGAAAGCGAATAATAATATTTTCAATACACTTGCTCGAAAAATGCACTTACAAAGGCAGTAAACAGGGCTTGTAAGTTAAATTTACTGCCCTCGTGCAGTAAATGTACAGTTTTTTTTTTAATTTTTGTAAATCTACTTTTCTTCTAAATAAAAAGTTTTCTTGCAAGAAGGTTCATAATGATAGGATAGACTTTGTTATAGAAAACCTAAAATTAATAACATTTAGATGTAGATTGATGAAATTAATTCATGAAATTAAAATTTAATTAATTAAAACTGTTTTAAGTTTTATAAATCAAAAAGTAAAGACTGAATAGTCAAGGCTGGGAGTTAAGTTAGAACCACAGAAGTAATAGTACAACTAGAACCAAGAGCCAAGAAGCCATTAAAAAAACACAATTAGGTACATACTAAATCTTTAATGTGTGCGCGCTATGTTTAAAAGTTCATTGAGTTTTTCTTATTAATTATTAATTATTATTAATTAATAAGAGTGGTTTAAGTGGTGTGGAATAATAAAAATAAATCGACAGTGAGGTATTTTATATGTGAGAAAAAATAGCGCAATTAATAGCCGCTAAAAATCTCGAAATAAATATGGGCGTGAAAAACCATTTTCTAGTGAGTACCTAGTACCTACCTACGCGAGTTTTATTTTCAAGTTTTCTCACAAATGTATTGAAAAGTATCGTGTTATACACGGGCGTTAGTGTTTTAACAAATTCGTGACGATGGTCAGCCCTCACCTGCGGCGGTATCGGACAGATATGAGTCAACTCGTTTATAAAAACCTACTTACCGCTCTAATATCACAAACTACTATTATATTTAAAGTGGAGTTTTCAAAAACCCACTGTCATGCGCGCTTACATTATGATAATGATGTGAAGCTATTGTCATATCCCCATTTGTTTAGGCTATTTTGAAGAATCTCTTAGTCAGGACAAGTCAGTTTTACATGTCAGTTTTACTACATTTAAATGCCTAGATGATAAGTGAATCTATTGTCAAATCCTCACTTGTTTAGGCTATTTTGCAGAATCAGGTAGAAAGGACAAGTCTTTTTACATTTCATACTCTCATGTCATGTTAGTCTCTTTGATGTGCCTAGATGACATATCCGTAGCCCAAAGTGTCCGGATACGGCCGACGCTGTCCGAACGGATACGATACGACGCTACGCCTGCGCAGTTGTTACGGAGAAGGACAATGGACGGTATCGGTGCCAACTACCGGCGTGATAACTCTTCTCAAAACACATACCGCTCTACGAGCTTTTAAACCAGGGCCGCCTCAAATCGTCATAGATTTAGGAATAAAAAGAACAGTCGAATTGATGTAAAGGGCAAGTAAACTCTGCTGTTGCTGTAAGGGCAGGTACAAATACAAAGCCGGCTTTACAGTTCGACTCAAACTTTATGATTCGCATGAACATCAACGAACATCGTGCATTTCGATGCGCAGAATACTATGTTTTTTTTAATTTTTATTTATTAATATTCATCTTATAAAATATATACGAAGTTGCGTTGCAAGCAGTGCCACAAAAACCACAGTCGGTTTTACTGTGCACCGTGTTAATATACGAGTAGGTTAGACATAAAATAATAATTATAGCCAATGTATATTAGGTATCAGCGGGACGGTTTAGTTGACTTGTATTGCGCGAACCTACACTCGCAGAAAACTTCCGAGACGTTTCCAAGATGTCATAAAGTTTAAATCAGACTGTACCTTAAGATTATAATTAGTGTTACGGTGCGATTCCACCAAAACCGTGCGCTGACATTTTCATCACGAATGGATGGGTAGAAAAGCACTGCGAACATGTTTGCTTGAACACCGAGTGAAACATATTTTGTGTCGCACACTGGTGGAATCGCGTCTTAATAATGACTGGCCATCAGTTATAGTTAGAAGTATCAAAAAAATCGAGGATAGATTATAAGGATAACTATGTTTTTATTTTTTATTTTGGTAAAATGAGTGAAATTATGGAGATGAAGGTATTTCGCACGAGTGTCTCTCCGCGATTTGCAACGAGAAGGAACCTACTTATTTGTTTACCTTTTCCAAGTTAAGGAATAATATGCTACAATACTTTATTAACACTATGTTATTTAGCTGAAAAGTAGACATAAAATATTATCTGGAGTTTCGTATATCAGTGGGCTGGTATGACGCATAAAACTGTTACCATTCTTATTCTAGACAAAGGCTCAAATATAATACTGAGTTTTATGGAATATCGTTGCAAAGCTCTCAACTGATGTAAAAGCCTCAGACAATCGTACAAATCTCACAAAATGAATATACTACGGTAGTGTTGTGTATATGTACATTCGTTATCAAATACATTTTTTGTTAATTAGTGAAATTAAAACCGGGAAAGAGGTGGAAATAAAGCAATTTTGAATATAAACTATAGTTATGTAAATAAAACCTAACAAAAACAAACAAAATAAAGAAAGTGAAATAGTTTTTCCTGTTCTCATTAATTTTCAAAGCAGGAAAAACTATACGTGTGATGCTTGGTCGTGTGACGTGTGTTAATTTCTGGCAAAAATTTTAAGCGGAGAAGCACACTTTGATCTTCATTTTATCACTCATCCATACTTAATATGATAAATGCGAAAGTCAGTTTGTTGTTGGTTTGTCATTCAATCACGCTTCAAAGGCGCAACGGATCGACGTAATTTTTGCATGGCTATATTTGAGGACCTGGAGAGTCACATAGGCTACTTTCTGTCCCGGAAAAACAAACAATTACTGTGGGATAGTGTGCTCTTTTTCTCGTATTTGTTCTTTAAATAGGCGGCAACGGAGTTACAGTTTGACGTGATTTTTTGCACAGGAGCTTGAGGAGAAGTTGAGAAACTGCAAAGTGATAAAGGTAACTTTTATCCCGTAACCAACAGTTCCTGGGGGATATTGGTATGCTACTTTAAACTTTCCTTTATACGATACCTTCAATTATACGGTAACAGAGTAAAATATCGACGGACCTGGAAAGAGACATAGGCTACCTTTTTGTTCCGGGAAAATTAACGGTTCCTGTGAGATATCATGCTGATTTTCATAATCATTCATTCATACGGCAACGGAATAATACATCAACGTAATTTTTGTTTAGGACCTGGAGAGTGACAGGCTCCTTTATGTCCCAGTAAAACTAACAGCTCCTGTGGGATATCATGCTGATGGTTACGTATTTTTCGGACCAGGAAAGTGACATTTGCTACCTATCCACCTATTATTATCTATCCACCTATATTTGATGCCTATTAAGTTCCCACTGCTGGGCACAGGCCTTCACTCTCATAGGAGAGAGGGAATTCGAGCTTAGACCCACCACGCTGCTCCAATGCGGGTTGGCGGGCTTTAACGACTATTATCATGTTAGTGATAATAACCGGGACCGACGGCTTAACGTGCTCTCCGAGGCACGGGGGTGAAACACCGCCAACTTCCAACTCCGGGCTGGCACTGGCAATTTCTGAATTGAAAAACCCAATACCAATTTTTTTGCCCGACCGGGATTCGAACCCTCGTGGACAGCAGTCGACTATGCTAACCGCTAGACCAACGAGGCAGGTGCTACCTATATCCTATCCATATCCATACTTCCATACTAATATTATAAATTCGATAGTCAGTTTGTTTGTTGGTTTATCCTTCAATCACGCTTCAACTGTGCAACGGTTCGACGTGATTTTTGTACGGGTATATTTGAAATTGATATTATTTGACATTCAGCGTGTCCTTGTGACCGTTTACTATTATCTAAAGTTCAATATATCTCTTCAACTTACCATGGACATCTTAGCCGAGTGAGCTTACCTGTGAACAATAAATAAGAACATGTAGCTATCATCAGTTTTATCATGGTCCGGTTTCATGAGAGGCGGCTAAAGCTACTCTAGTTACCATTAACTCTCTACACTCACTCGCATAATATTAATAAAATTATTGAAAATAGTAAATAATGTAAAATTTGATATTAATATAACATGGAATTTAGTACTATCAATTCGAAGTACTTACCTATCGTGAACCTAAGTCGCGGGCAATAGCTAGATAAATATATCCCACAAACTTATCTGAGCCGGTGACAGCGTCACTAGTTTATATATTAAAAATTTGTTCCAATTTTGGCCACCGGGTCAGATAAGTCGGTGGGGCTTTTATCTATCTTTTTTTTAACCACTACAAGTAAGCACGTCTTTACCGGTAGGGTGGTAACTAGCCACGGCCGAAGCCTCCCAGGCAAACCTGTTACTACCCAGCGATGGAAAACCGTCAGAACGTTAATTATGATAAACGCTAGTCGCAATGTGAACTACATCCGTGCTAGCCTTTGCTTTTAACATAATTCTTTGATACGAGAACCTAGAGCTTTCAGTTTCCTTAACGGACTTTCGGTTTCATTAAAGTTAAATTGAATGCTAGGAAAGTTTCGAAATCCAGTACTTAGGAAGACATTTATACTCATTTATATCAACTTTCACGCGAAAGCAAAACTTATGAGTTATGACTTCCTCTTCTCAACTCCATTTCTGTATATAGGTCTTTTGTATGGCACGCGGAAATTCGTTCAGACACGAAAGTATTTACTTCTATAAATTAATTAGGAAAATTAAGATTGAACTGTAATAATGAAAAAACTTTGAAGATAATCAACTTAAACTGACTGATTAAAAATTTTGAAATTATATTAGTAATAATATTGTTATCATATTAATGTACTAATAATTAATCTAAGTAAATGTATAATTTTTATGATGTGATGAAATTAAATAAATAAGTTAATTACTATTATAATATACTATAATACTAATATATTTGCCTGGTGGGAGGCTTCGGCCGTGGCTATAGTTACCACCCTACCGGCAAAGACGTGCTGCTAAGCGATTTAGCGTTCCTGTACGATGCCGTGTAGAAACCAAATAGGAGTATGGGTTTAATATAACTGCCATACCCCTAACATGTTAGCCCGCTACCATCTCAGACTGCATCATCACATATCATCAGGTGAGATCGCAGTCAAGGGCTAACTTGGAGTGGTTAAAAAAAAAAAAATTACGAATGTGAGTGTGCGAGTCTGTCCATCTGACTACCTGTCTGTCCGTTTGTCTGCTATGCTTTAACGGCGCATATTTTAAGCCAAATTTGGTACAAGGATAGGTTGCATCCCATGTAAGGACAACGGAAGCTATAATTTTTAAGGAAAATTAAGAAGTTCCCGCGAGAACCAAAAACCTCACGTCAATTAAATGCGGACAAAGTCATCATCATCATCTAGTTAAAAATATTTAAGGCGCTTATTTAGGCGAGTCATTTTATTTCTTAAGATAGTTCTCACCTTGTGATTAGCGATGATGCAGTTAAGGATGGTTATGGCTAACCTGTTACGGCAGTTATATTAAACTGATACCCCTAATCGGATTCTACGACACGTATGTAGTGGATATCTATCAGTTGATGACACATCTCTCTTTCTCTCTCTCTCTGAGCACTCCTCACTCCTCTCGGAATGAGAAACGTTTGGCCATAGTCCACCACGCTGGGCAAGTGCCTATTGGCAGAGTTCACACTCTTTAGCATGCAGGTTTCCTTACGATGTTTCCCTTTAACGTTTGAAGCAAGTGATATTTAATTTCTTAAAACGCACATAACTTCGAAACCAGGGATCGAACCCGCCACCCCGTATAGGAGGTCGGGTGTCTTAACCACTAGACTATCACCGCTTCACACATACGATACACATACGATAGCATATCAATTCCCTTCGCTTTGGTGGAAACCCGCCCTTAATCACAGATCAGTGATATTATTCCGTGATAATACTTAATTACATAAAATCAGATTAGCTTATCCCATTAATATAATAGTTATTGGTAATAACCTTCATAATACAGACTACAATACTAGCAGTCAATCTAGCTAATTTATCGTTTGAATTGTTGAATCAAATGATTAGAACATTACTAAATGATTCGAACATTACTAAAGCCTACTTATTGTTCTCGTCATAATAGTTTGCGTCAGGTGCCACACCGCTAATACAATAGTCTGAGAGCCTGTGAACGTTTCTTTAGGGTCTCCTCAAATTTTACTTTTATAATAAACTTGTGTAAAAAACTTTATATCATTGTTTTTGGAAAGGACTCAATTCAAAATTCAAAGTGAGTCAAAATTAACTCAATCATTAAAAGCAACTGTCAAAATTCTGCGTTAGTGAAAGTTTAAACCTATTTTGTCATATATACCATATTATGTAAAAAGACCACCACCAAGAAGAAAGTAAGAAAGGCTTCAGCACCATAGATCACATCCATACGCTGCGGCAGGTTATACAGAAGACTGAGGAGTATAACCGGCCACTTTGCTTAGCGTTTGTGGACTATGAGAAAGCCTTTGATTCGGTGGAAACTTGGGCGGTATTGAGGTCTCTGCAGAGATGCCGGATTGAGTACCGGTATGTCCAAGTGCTGAAGTGTTTGTACGAAAGCGCCACCATGTCAGTCCGTATACAGGACCAGACTACGAGGCCGATCCGACTGCAGCGGGGAGTGCGACAGGGCGATGTTATCTCCCCGAAGCTATTTACCGCTGCATTGGAAGACGTCTTTAAGCTTCTGGATTGGAACGGACTTGGCATCAACATTAACGGCGAGTACATTACTCACCTTCGGTTTGCCGATGACATAGTCATCATGGCAGAGACTCTGGAAGACCTCAATGCAATGCTAAATGACCTCAGCAGAGTTTCTCAACAGGTGGGCCTAAAAATGAATATGAGTAAGACGAAAGTTATGTCTAACGCTCATGTTCCGCTCCACCCAGTGATCGTTGAGAGCTCTGCACTCGAGATTGTAGACGAGTACGTGTACCTGGGACACACAGTGCAGCTGGGTAGGTCCAATTTCGAGAAGGAGGTCAACCGTCGAATCCAACTCGGCTGGGCTGCGTTCGGGAAGCTTCGAGATGTCTTCTCGTCCAAAATACCTCAGTGTCTGAAGACCAAAGTCTTCGAACAGTGCGTGTTGCCAGTGATGACTTACGGATCCGAGACATGGTCGCTGACTATGGGCCTGATAAGAAGGCTCAGGGTCACTCAGCGGGCGATGGAGAGGGCTATGCTGGGAGTGTCCCTACGTGATCAAATCAGAAATGAAGAGATCCGTAGGAGAACCAGAGTCACCGACATAGCCCGAAGAGTTGCGAAGCTGAAGTGGCAATGGGCGGGGCACATAGTTCGGAGAACCGATGGACGTTGGGGTCCCAAAGTGTTGGAATGGCGACCCCGCACTGGAAGGCGTAGCGTCGGTAGACCCCCCACACGGTGGACGGACGACATCAAGAGGGTCGCGGGGAGTCGCTGGATCCAGGCGGCGCAAGACCGTGGCTTGTGGAGGACCCTACAAGAGACCTATGTCCAGCAGTGGACGTCCATCGGTTGACGACGACGACGACGACGACGATGTAAAAAGACCATCGTAAATGGCACCAAATTCACTACAAAACTCGCATTAAAAAGGTCTCTGATATTATTTCAGAGGATAACTGAGTGCGAAACATACAAAAAAAGATCTATTTTGGCTACACACAGAGTCCGTTAATTTTCCGTTCATAACCCTTTTGCAATAGAAACTCCTTTTCAAGGCCGTATCGATGTTAATACGATATAGCTCTCAAAGCAACCGCATTAGATAAATAATTATCGAAGCTTGCAGCAATGACATCCAATACTGAAATTGATTTCAATATTTCCTTTGACACCTCATCACACACCTTACTCGAAACCAAATTGAAACAATCAAACCAAGATAATAATATTATGTGCAACATTGACATTCGATACGACCTTGGCATTGGTAATTTCCTTTGACATCCTATCTTAATCATCTGAGTCGATTCAACGTTGGATATTAATATGTCGTATCGTATCGTATCCATATTAAGATTGTTAGTGCGGAAGCGTGGCCGTGACCCGTTTAATGTTTGACGAAATGTAATACAGAGTGGCTGCGTTCCGCGAAAAGGTAACCCTATGTTTGTAGAGGATACATTTTATCCCGGAAAATCAGAAAAAAATATATTATTTTTAAAAAAATACAGGAAAAATACGCGTATTTCGTGAGTAGGATTTGAACCTATGGCTTACGAAGAAGTTTAATTTCGGCTTTATTATGGCCTACTTAGAAGTGCTCAAAAATGTTCAACTCTAACTACATACAGGTACTCTCTCTCTCCATCTGAACGAGAGAGAGAGAGGGAGAGAGACAGAGTTTAATGCTTTTATGTCACGTGATATTATTCCAGGTCAAATCGCCGCGGTTTATGTACTAAAAAGAACTATGTTCTAAAACCCTAAACCACGCAAATGAAATCGCGGACATACAATATTCTGTACAATTTAAATCGTATACAGTTAGTATTTCCATACTTTAAGTACTTACATAATATTAAACTCTAGATTTTATAATGTAAGGAGGCATCCATACTGAGAAGCGCGAGTAGACATGTGACATGCTTCATCTGTATTACATAACGAACATGCATATGCGCGCAGTATCTATATGACGCTTTACAGTTTCAATACTCTATTCAGTCAGTCATATAAAATCGAGATACATAATCAGCCATTCAAAAGGACCTTGACCTTTTATTGAAATAATATACACAGCTCAATTATTCTACAGTGGCTAGAATAAATTATTTAATGGTTGATATAAATATCAACACAGCATCCGAATCGGGGTATTATTACACAAATTCAGTTTTATACGCAGTACATTATCATTAAAATAAGGAAAATAATTCTGAAAGAAGAACGTCAATAATATTCAAGTAATACTGCTTTAAGCGATGGTAGTGAGCCCCCAGGTCAGACTATTTCGAATTATTTTGTGGAAGTTTAATTACGATAGATTTAAATAGTTTCAATTATATTCTACGCTTTAGTATGGAAACTTGTTGTTGTTGTCCAAAACTTTCAACCGCGAGCGTAGCGAGGTCCGTACGGACTCCGTTTAACTCTAAACTAAGCACTTTCATCAATAAAGAGCTTGCGCAAAGGACTAATAATAATCATAATGTGCTAACTGTCAAAACTCTTTGTTAGAGGAAGTCTGTTTTCTCTACACAGAGTCCGTTCCGTTTATCCGTTTCCCTCTCATTACCCTTTCGCTGTGGTAGTCTAAAGCCAGAGGTGCTGGCAGTAGTTTCCTTACAATACTAGATGATGCCCGTGACTTCATTCGCGTTGATTAAGTTTTCTCTAATTCCCGCGGGAGCTGCCTAATTTTCCGAGATAAAATGCCTATTTCCATCCCTGAGATGGCACTTATCTGTATACCAAATAACATCACGATCGGTTGAAAAGATGGACCATTAAAGTGTAGCACACAGGCAGACAGATAGACAGACAGACCTTTGAATTTATAATATTCTTATGGAATTTAGTAAATAATAAAAGAGCATGTATAATTGATCCGCTCTAGCAATGCAATAGCTTATGCACGTGGCATGCAACTTTATTTTGCAAACTTTATTTTGGATGTGACATTGCAAAATAAAGTTTTAAAGGGCAACCGCGAAGTTTCTTGTTGGATTTCCTCAATGAAAAGGGTATTCCGAGCCAGTGGTAGATACACTTGAAAGTTCGATTCGAAAGCACTTAAAAAAGTTTACTTGAATAAAATATTTCTATTCCATTCCATATTTCTAGGTAGATAATGTCCGCGACTTTTGTATGCGTGGATTACAGTTTTTAGATTTCCGCGGGAGCTTTTTAATTTTCCGGGATAAAAAGTAACCTTCCCCGGGATGCAACTATCTCTCTCTGTACCAGATTTCGATGAAATCGGTTGAACAGAATGTGCCCTGAGGAGCCCTGTAGTATCAGTAGCGTAATAGTTATAATATTATTAGGATATATTTCCGCACGTGTACCCGATCTCGTAGGAAAACAAGCAATCTAATAATATAGTCCTTTTGAGCTCAGCCTAGCAAAGCAAATTGCGTTCTCAGCATTAGCAACATCTAAGCCCCTGTAAAGTTATTAAAGCATCACGGACATAGGTCATACTAAGGCAATAATGTTTCTAGGTTTGCACGTGTTTAAGCTTTGTTAACCCCCGATGCACAAAGAGGGGAGTAAGGCCGTAAAACTAAAACCGTCGTAGGATTTGAGGGTGAACGAAAGGTTTCTGCATTATAAAGTTACACTTACAAGTTTGCTCAATAATTTAGCAATACGACATGAAGGCTGAGTTTAACATCATAATTTACGCAATTTCAATAAAATAAATAAATAATATTTTATTTGCAATGTATTATTATTATTATTATTACCCTATTATGTTCACTTTTTGCCACGACAGTACTCTTTTTGTTCAGGTCAGATAACTATAACAGAGACCACTATAAGCATAAAAGTATAATTGCAGAGTGAACGAGTAATAGTATTTAAGTATTTGCTTCATAAAGTTTCACCGCCGAGTGTTTCTGTTTGTGTGCGTGAGTGCTTGCGTGTGTGTATAAGTGTGTGTGTCGAGCCACGTAGAGCTCAAACAAATACACAGATTTAAATGCGGTTTATTTAATCCAAAAGTGGGTTAAATTGGGTCCCAAGGATTTTCTAGAATAGGGCCAGTTTAACATTATTAGGAAAAGTTCTCAGAAGTTATATGCAATATCTAATAAAAAACCACCATACAATAATCGGTAAAATGGTAACAAAAAAGTGCACGAGCAAACACGCAAAGTTAGGCCATCTCTGTTCCGTCGTCGTTATTAAAAACGATACCTTAACATAGTACCTACTTAAAATAATTTTAGGTGTTTTACATACAGATAAACATAGAATTTATTTTCAATCCCGACAACATCAATGGCGCAGTGGTCAGCGTTGTAGTCTTTTTTAGACACTCGAGAGAAAAGGATAGAATGCTAACTCTAGCTAACTGTCATCCTAATAGCATCCGGATAAATTATTAGTATGGATATTTACTACCGGATAGTATATTATTTTAAAATAAATTTACTTTTATGACATTTTCACATAGATACTCGTAGCTTAATGTGAAAAAGTCATAGCATAACATAACGATGCTCTGCCATTTTAAAATTTATTTTGTACCAAAAAGTTATAAAATGCGTAGAAAAACAGAAACAAGAAGTTTATTATTTTTAACCGGAGAACAACGAGTGCACAAAATTGTTTTGATGTAAAACTCAAACGGCAAGAGGGGAATTCCGACGGATGACAATTTTAAATGGCTGTTTCCTATCCAGTGTGAATGGCATTTCTCAGAACGCTTAATGAAAATGCATTTTCCGGTACGTTGAAAGTGATACATTTAGAAATGACTTTACTACTCTTTGTCTCTGTAAAATATAAAAAAGACTTATAGTTATATGCAGACGTCTAAGCTCTAAATGGAATTACAAATTGTAACCTTTTTTGGTTCATCATCATCATCAACCTATCGATAATATAATATAATATAAATATCGAAAATAAATATATAAATGATACGACAATCATTGGTATAGGTCATAGTCCACCATGCTGGCCAAGTTTGGATCGGTAGACTTCATTTACAACATTTTACTCTCGGGCATGCAGGTTCCATCAACGTAACGTGTAATGCAAGTGATATTTTTGATTGCTAAACAATTAAAGTGAAACATTGAGTTTCATCCATATACTAATATTATAAACTCGAAAGTATGTCTGTCTGTCTGCTACGCTTTAACAACCCATCTTTTCAACCGATTTTAATGAAATTTGGTACAGAGAAAAGTTGTTTCACATGGAAGGACACAGGCTTTTTTCTCAGCAAATAAAGGATTTCAGATGGGAACAGAAATCAACGCGGACGAAGTCGCGGGCATCATCTAGCTGGTTATTAATATTGCATTTCATGAATACATTCCTCTTGGTATTTGAGTTGTCCTCAAATATTTCAATATTCAGCCAATATTCTGTCTCCACTTCAGAATACTGGAGTATCGTTCATTTGAAATTGCACAGTGACCGCCGGCACGGTCGCTAACTTTAAAATGTAGATTGGAAGTAACCACCTTCGTTGAACTTGATTCCTTTTTTTATCAAACCGACCTTTTGGTGGCACGTTTTATAATAAAAACAAAAGTTGCGTCCTTTTCTCCTTTTGGTTCGTGCGACGAGTTAGATAGCGAGATAATCTCACATTAGTATTACATGTGAAAGTGTGTTTGTCTTTCAATCACGCTACAACCATTGACCAATATCTACTTAATTTCTGATTCAACAAGTAATTACTTTGTTGGAGTTTACTCCTTAAGAATCGATTTTCATTTATAAGCCCGGCGTATGAAAATGTATGGGGAGTAAAATCAAACTTTCTTCGTTACGTTACGTTATGTTTATGTTTCCATGGTAACACTTTTTATGTTTCCAGGACTATGTAACGTATTTTGATGAATATAAATTATTTAATTAATGTAAATAAATGTATCAAGCATGCTTTCAGTAATATAAAAACGTAAGAGTAGACTCCATTCGTGCGTCGGAGGTCAGACACAATTATTTTTTGTTATGATATAGGTATTACGTTGTAAATTAAGTTTTTGATTGAAATTCTCTGGGATGTCTTTGATTGAAATATTCTTTCAATTGAATAAATCAAATTAATGTTAGTAGGTACATAATTATTATTATGTGGGACGTAAAATGCTCTGACACATATTTGGCCATCTGTCATGGGACCCGCAGCAGAAATGGCTGAAGCCGGCGGGCGACGGAATTGAGTATCAAACACCTAAATAATTTTTAGTGATTACTGAATAAAGAATCTCCCAAAAATCGTAATAACCACGTCCCCTGTTAGTTATATGTTGAGTAACCATTTTAAACTATCGATTAAATTAAAAAATAGATCGAACTTTGATGACGTCACCATTCAGTATTTCATACAAAACCTTTAAGCACACGTTTTGGCGTTTGAAAAAACGTTTCTGATTTGACTAGTTGACAAAATATAACCAATTATCACTTTCTCATCGAGTATTAATATTGCTGGTGTGGCATTAATAAAAGCCATAAAACAAAATAAGAAGAAGGGTATTATAGTACATTGTTCACCGAGGGGAGAAAGTGACCGATTACTATCGAGGGTGTAGTTAGAGGCCCGAGGCGTAGCCGAAGGGCCGCAATACACGCGAGGTAGGAATCGTACTTTCTACCGAGTGATACATAGTGCTTTAAATATTACACCTGCGAGGAAAATAAGCGATAATAATTAGTGATTAAACGAACTTACAAAGTGAAGCTCTATCATAATTATATGAGTCGCTTCATTCGAAGCTTCACTATCAAAACTAGACTAGGTACATTTTGAGGATTATTTCAATATAGATTTCGATATCGACAATCGACATCGATATCGACAATCGACAATCGACTACCATATCGACAATCGACATCAACACTGATATCGACTATCGATATCGACATCGACATCGATAGCGACAATCAACAAAGATATCGACATCGATGTTGACAATCTACATCGATAACGACATCGATATCAACAAACGACATCGATATCGACAATCGACATCGACAATCGACATCGACAATCGACCACGACATCGATATCGACAATCAACATCGATATCGACAATCGACCATCAAAATCGACATTGATATCGACAATCGACATCCACCATATTTGACTTTTGTATGTCAAATATGGTGAAGCTGCTTCTAATATTATATCCATAAGGACATACCCAAATTCTCAACGTCCATATACCTAATGTACTTAAAATTAAAAAAAAATTAGAAATGGATTTTCATATAGTTTTTCTCCCCGCTTAGCACGTTAGAAATGAAATTTCATACATCTTTCCCTCCCGCATATTTGGTTTGTAGCAATGACGTACTTTCTAGCTCGTTTTTAAAAAAGAATGAAGGTACTTTCCGAGCGGGTGTAGTATAAATATTATTTAAATTGAATATTTCGTATTGCTGTAGATATATTATTTTATAGACTCATTTTATTAATTAAACAGTACTATACCGATCTGTCCTTTGTAAGCGAAGTCTAAATCGAACAATTAAATACATAAATCATACTATCATACTAATATTATAAATGCGAAAGTGTGTTTGTTTGTTGGTTTGTTGGTTTATTGGTTTGTTGGTTTGTTGGTTTGTCCTACAATCACGCCGCAACGGAGCAACGGATCGACGTGATTTTTGGCATGGGTATAGTTGAGGACCTGGAGAGTGACACAGGAAAATTTTACTCTTTACCCCGGAAAATGAAGGAGTTCCCACAGGAATAAAAAAGACTTGAACCACGCGGACGAAGTCGCGGGCATCAGCTAGTATTAAATTAAATTGACAACTCGAGTTAACATAGCGCAGTCGGGTGATATGAGCTGGCCAGTCTTCAAGCCAATAACTAAGTTTCCATCAAATCCGTATTCATTTTGTGAATACTTGTTCAATTCAGTAATTGCCAATGCAGAATCGTACCAATCGGAGTAAGAGGTATCGGAAAAGCCGATATGTTTTGACGGCGCCTCTCACCGTCGTATCAATACCATTCAATGTCAATGTTACTGTGTCCAATACCATTCAATGCATTGCACTTTGTGGAATTACGTGGAAACTATGATAACTTTCACCGCTGTAAAGCTTTGACGGGTGGGCTGACATTGTTACCCAAATCGTTAAGGTAATAATTCCGTCCAACCGTTTATTTTACTTTTGACAGCTTGATTTATTGGTGTCCCAATGCTTTACCGATTCGATTTCTTATAACCATCGACTTCATATTTGTGAAAAAGTTTTAATTGATTTATCGCACTTTGTTATTTGTATTTTATGCTCAACATTTTTGTATCTATTGTTTTATAAATATACCCAGGCGTAAAAATTACTCTATTTAATACACACAGGCTACTTTATATCCAAGAACCAAAAAACCGCGGGCATAATCACTTTGACGTCCATAAAATAAGGATTATAATTCTGAAATCAAGCCCGTCAAGAAGGTAAAGTTAGTAGTTTTTATAACTTTTTAAGCAATTTCGGTCTGAGGCCATCGGGTAATTATAATATGATAATTGGCCTTCTCGCTTCCTCCGTGCTACAGAGAGCTCGTTAAGCCTTTGTTCTCGGTTATTATCACGAATATCTGATAATACCTAGGTAACACTGAAAATGTTTAGAAAATGAAAAACGGCTTAGTGAAGAAAGTTGCCAATACTTTTATTGTTTTTCGAAGTAATCTCCGTTCCTCTCTACACATCGTCGCATTCGATGGAACCACTGAGAAAAGCAGTGGGCCCATTCTTCCTTAAGGGTCTCTTCTATGGCATTTTCGTACGCTTTCACCGCATCTTCAGGGCTCGTAAAGCGAATACCTCGAATTTTATCTTAAGTTCTTGGGAATAAATAAAAGTCGCAGGGCGCCAGGTCAGGACTGTATGGCGGATGACTCATTATCTCGACACCTACCATAGTCAAATATTCAACAGTCCGTTTTGCGGAGTGTGCTAAAGCATTGTCGTGGTGAAGGAGGATCCTTCTTCGAGGGCGCTGCTGTCGAATTTTTTCCAAGACAACAGGCAAACAGCGATTGACATACCAGTCTGCAGGAACTGTCCTTCCATCTTCTAGCACAACTGTCGCAAAATGACCTTTCCGACCAAAGAATAAGGCAATCATCTTTTTTCCTTGACTTCTTCCTTTCTTTACCTTAGTTGGCCGATCCTCGAAAGGAAACACCCACTGAGCTGATTGTCTTTTGGTTTCAGCTTTCATCACCTGTGACGATGTCAAATACAGCATTTGAGTCAGCGCCGTTGAACTTATCTAACATTTGGCGACACCAGTCCATGCGAAGGTGTTTCTGGTCGTCGGTTAAAGTATGGGGAATCCATCTGGTACAAAGCTTCCTGACACCTAAATGTTCGTGTAATATTTTTTAAACTTGACTCATACCAATGCCTAGGCTTGCCCGTATCTGCTGATAGGTCTTATCTTCCTCTATCATGCGTCGCACAGCACTGATGTTATCTTCAGTAGTCGCTGTTAAAGGACGTCCCTCACGCGGATCATCATTGAGATTGCTACGTCCACGCTTAAACTCGTTAAACCGATTGTTAATAGTGGCCCAAGATGGGGCTTCATTAAGAAATGCTAATTGCAGCCTATCATAGCTTTGTTGTTGAGTAAGCCCACAACGAAAGTTATAATAAATCATTGACGGAAACTTTTCTCGCGTTAGGTTCATTTTCACGTGTAACATGAGTTTTAGATTTGCCGCCAATTCACAAAAACAAATGACAAATGAATGCAATATACTACAATAGGTTACCAAGGAGTTCTAAAATTGAAATTCAAAAAAAGTTTTCATTAGCAATGTTTCTAACTGGCCAGTTCTAAACATTTTCTAATCGTCATAAACCTGGATCGAGTCGTATGCGGAAGAAAATGGAAACCCAGCGCAATATTATCCCAAAAAAAACTCCTACTCATAAATGTAGTGTGTAAATAGTCAGAGATCCGGATATACTGCACGACCTTCACCGATCTAAAATTCATTTCATTTAACAGAATCCGTGAAGTTACCTATGGACAATGGTTTTAACGTACCTTAACTTACCATAGTTAATAGGTAACTTAACGCATCTGAACCGCTTGAGTTACATATCAAAATATAGGTAATTTTATAACAAACGCGATGGTATAGCATTGGCTGCATTAAAATTTTCAAAAAAGAATTAATTTTAATTAATTAATTTAAAAATAGCCTTGACCGGATTTTGAGAGGCAACCTATATTTAAGGCGTATTTATCTATTATTAAAAAAATAAAAAGTAAGTTTCATCTATTAAACAGGTCGGTGAAGGTTAAGGTATATCCGAATCTCTGACTAAAAGGGTTTCCTGAGTAATGAAAAATATGATATCTAGAGAGAGAGATAGAGACAGAGACAAAATGAGAGTAGTGTAAATATAGTGTGCCAACACAGTAATGTTAAAAATGTGATAATGAAAAATTTGCACAAATAAACTCCGCGACTCAAATAGAGAAATACTACGTACTTCAAGATAATTAAATGCCCCGCAATACTGGCTTCAAGTGCGCTGCATTGTGCCACAATCGTCTATTGACATCAGAAGATAAACAACAAAAGCTACCTGAAGGTAGATTTACATTTTGTGCAAGTTCAGCGAATGCGAGCGGCAGCTTCTTGCTAGGAAATAATTTTATCGCCTAGTTTTTATTACAAGTAATATTGATAAATCATACTAATAATATTATTTAATATGCGAAAGTGTATTTGTTTGCTGGTTTGTCCTTCAATCACGCTGCAAAAGAGCAAAGACGTGTTTTTTTTCATGTGCATAGTGGACCTGTAGAGACCTAGGCTTTTTTATCCCGGAAAATTAGGAAGTTCACGTGGGAATCAAAAATACTTATTCCCCGCTGACGAAGTCGCGGGCATCAGCTATATGTATATGGCCTTTTACTATCAGTAGAACCGGCGCAGTCACTATATTTCATTTCATTATAATAGTTAAATAACTACTCTAGGAAATTAACTCACGAGTGCTTATAACATTAAACTCTCGTCCCGACAAACTAAACTTCCCTTTTCACTTTAACCTGTCAAAATGATAGAAGTTAATTAACAACATTATGAAGCACTTAGCTTGCGGCATGGCTTACTAACGGCCGAAATTAATAATCAATCTATCTGTAGTCTGTCGGTTTGTTACCAAGCAACGTTATTATTTGTATTGTGCTTTTCGTCATAAAACAATGTTGCTAAGCAACTTATCGACAGACTACAGATAGATTGATTATTAATTTCGGCCGTAAACCTGTCTGCCTTACGTCTAGACTAGAGTTCTACATAGAAATCGACGCTCCCTCTAATAAGGGCAAATCAAATGTTTTGGTTGTGTTGACTTTGTAAATTGATGAAAATTATTAAAAGAATGGTCTTATCAGACTGACTAACTAACGACCTTCCTGGCGCATTGGTGAACGCTGTGGTATCAAACTTTAATGGTTTTATATTCCAATTATAATATGTGAAAGTGTGAATTATTTTAATTTCTGATTTTTCTTGGCAAAATTTTTTTTCCGTGATATTTCATAGATCAGATATTTCACCATGACCTCATCTGGTGATAGAAGGACTGGCTGATTTTATGCGCAAATGATCAGCCTGGCTGTCCAACGCAGGAATGCAGCCAGCAGTCTTGCCACAATTCCACGAGGGCATGACTTTTATAGTACGTAACTTGGTTAGGCTAGATAGCTTTAAGTTCTATTGATTTTTTTTCAATAAACATTTGAAAAAAACTGAATTTTCTCTAGTCTGGTCTAGTGGGAGGCCTTGGCTGCTAGTTGTCACTCTACCAACAAAGACGTGCCGTCAAGTGATTTAGCGTTTCGGTACGATGCCGCGTAAAAACCGAATAGGTGCATGGATCACTTATAAGACAACAGGGCTCGAGGAGGAGGATTATGTATCGAGAATTAAAAAAACAAAAACCATTTGGATGGATTCGCGGGCATCAGCTATTCATTGATAAATTATTTAGCTCTTATAAAAAAGGGTCTTAGACGATGACTAAGAAAGGTTTCACAGAAATTCCAGCAGAAAACTCGAGGTGGGTCAGCTAATTTTTAGGGTTCCTTACCCAAAGTGTGCCAAATGGACCCTATCACTAAGCCTCTGCTGTCCGTCTGATTGTCAGCGGGCTGTATATCATGAACCGTAACAATAGACTGTGTTTTCTATTCAAATTCAAATATTCAAATATTTTATATTCAAATAGACTTTTTAAAAGTGCTTATGAATAGTCGAATGAATCTACCACTATTGTAGTGATAACAACAAAAAATAAAATTAAAAATTAAAGGGGGCTAATTAAAATAAACTATCTTTTTCGAAACTATTTAAAAATTTCGTAGGTACCTATTTAATAAATACAAATTTGTACGATGGTACGGAATCCTTCCTGCGCGAGTCCAATTCGCGCTTAACCCGTTTTTTAGTAGAAAAGCGGGAAAAAATACAAAGCGTTCCAAAAATCACGGCCGTGAGTTCGCAAGTGACGGCTGACATAGTTGAAGCAGAAAAATTAGAACACCTCAAAGTGCGGCAGAGTTCCGAGTCATCGTCGTCTTTTAGGGTCACTGCACACCAGCAGATTGGAGTGTGAAGCCATAGTTATGCATCTGATTACTGTTTGTTCATCAGAATTACAGCTTTTAGGCACTGCATGAAAGCACAAAAAATAAAAAATAAAATAAAAAAGAACTATCGATACGATATTTTTTTACAAGTAGGTACGAGTTGGCACTTGACTGCGATCTCACCTGATGGTTAGTAATGATGCAGTCTAAAATGGAAGCGGGCTATCTTGTTAGGGGTATGATAGCTGTATTAAATCTGTAAACCTAGTCGATGTCTACAAAGTGACTTATCGGAATGCTTAAACGCTTGGCGGCACTTCTTTGCCGGAAGAGTGGTAACTAGCCACGACCGAAACCTCCGACCAGGCTAACCCAGAATAAAATCAGAAATTATAAATTCACAGAAATCATAAGACCACTGCACTGCGCCAGGGAGGTCATCAAAACAGAAGATCTCATTCTCTTCTCCCAGTAGGTACAATAAGTGAATAAATTAGGCTTCTCACATTATGAGCTCTTAAGGAACATATAAAAATAAAATAAAATAAACTTAAATAGCCTTTTATTACTGAATTTTACAAACTTCGCTTATATTTTATATTAGTAACTAGATACATGCTTTAACTATATAATTTGGTAAAATGGTTACATCCTTATACGCACACATAAACTAGATATTATACTTAGTAAGTTTAATAAATTTTACAAAGTAATATAATTAACACGATTAGGATAGTAATCCTTCTGTCTTTTTTTCTAATATTCTTCTGATTCTGCTTAATATTTACAAATTTTTATTTATTAGTATACTTATCTAGTGAGTAAGTATTATTACAGTTGAAATATAATAATAAACCTCAGAAGATTTTTGTAGGTAGGTACCTATTTTGAATAAATATGTTTTGAGTTTGAGTTTGAATATTTATTAGTTATTAGGTACTGTTCAATATCCGACGGTATATATTTTTTAACAAAACAGAAAGTTTTCTCATTCGAATTATCGTAACAGGTAACTATATGATATTGGATTTACATGCTTTTTCCTTTATTTAACAGTAATTGTACAAGATTAAAAAAGCGTTTGTTAGTTACTTTTATCTTTTGCAATAAACATAGCAATTTCCTTATGATATTCACAGCTGCTAAAAATAAGATGTCTTCATAGAGTAAATGGCGAGACATAGGTAGGTACATAAATATTTACATAGGTAGTTGATAATCGAAATTAACAATTATGGAATATCTTAATGTTCCTTAAATGTTTTAAAAGTAATCCTAATTTGATTTGCGCATGCTGTAGCTATGATATTTAGACATATTTTTTTTCAGTTAAGGCCTCCTCCTTTTGGTTATGATTCTCTGTTATTTAATCAATGTTTGCCTGTAAGCAATGCTATTTTCACCATAAGAAGGGTTGCGGTCTAGCACTCCCTCGGGGACCAGCCGTCTTGGGAGGCAGAGAGGGGTTATCTTAAGTACTGGGTTACTTTGACTTTTTATTTTTGCATTGTTTTTGTGATACAATTTGGTTATTTTTATTATATTTTAGATTTGCAATATTATTTATTTCCATTGAGTGCGACTTATTTCTTTCATACACATGGTTTTTAGAGAGCGATTATTTTTGGCTTCTTAAAACTACTATCTTGTCATACTTTATAATTGCATTTCTTCCTTGTTTTCTTTCTTCTTCTAGATCTTTTTTTATCTGTTTCCTTTTTTCCAGAACTGCTTTGGGAAAATCCTCCATTACCTATATAATAATTTGTACCCTTTAGGCATTTTTTCCTTTTCAACAATTCTATTTTATTCCCCACCGTAGATAAAGATACTAATACCGGTCTCAGTTTACTTTTGTTTTTACCCATTCTTCCTATGTATTCTATACAGTTTTTATCAAAGTTTACATTAATTTTACTGTTTAATAAATTAATTATCTTTTCCTCTAAATCTTGGTAGGTCCTTTCTTCTTCCTCGATGCCAAAAAAGATTATTTTTTTTCGTTTTATATACTTTTCCAAATAATTTATATGTTGTTGCTGATTATGTATTTTTTCTTGAAGTTCTGTATATTTCTCTATAATGCCTGAAAACTTTTTATTGATACGTTCATTTATTGAGCTTTTAATTTGTTCTTTGATATCCAGGAAGTCCTGTTTTTGCACAATTAATTGTTCTCTAATCTCTTGTAGCAAGCGCGGAATACCATCCGTCAGTTCCATCGTTATTTACAAATTTTAACTTTTTTCTTTTTCAAGTTCACGTACACGTATTGCCCCGTAATATTGTATAGATAGATAATATAGTATCAGTGGAAATTTGGGCAGTAGGTATTGTCTATTCAGTGTGACTAAGAATATAAATTTTTGGCTTACCTTCAATATCCAAATATTTACTTCGTTATTGTTATCCGAAATATAGCACAAATAGCATAAAAATAACTTTACAAGATCTTCTTATATACCTTATTATGATTTTTAGTTGAGGCATTAATTTGTCTTGATAAGTTTATTTGATGCAAGTTCATCGAACTTTGGCCCAGTCGACACGATCCGTACAAAAAAAAACACTTTTTTAGCCAATTTATAGCACACTTAATTTGGATAACATTTACACTTAGTTATTAGATACAGATCTTCTATTTCGTAGTATATATAGACTTTTTATTTCACTTTAACTATTTTCTATACAAATAAATCACGGAGCTGCGTGCACTGTGTGGCGTACAGCGCCACGAGTTTAAAAGTAAGTTGTTTAGCAATAAATATTAACTAAAAAATTGTAACCCGACTACGGTAAAAATTTCATGGGCGCCCTTCTTCTTGGATGTAAAATGGAGGTAAAATCTGTCATATAGATTTAGTTCATGTAAAATGTAGCCTATGTCACCCGGACCTTAATAGCGAATCGGTTGACACCTCATTCATCAATCGGCTCAGTACTTTAGGCGCTACAGTTGAATATACATAAAATACAAACATACATACAATTATATTCATACATAAATGAACTGCTAAAATCACCCTTCCTTTTGGCTTTGCAGTAGTCGGGTAAAAGTACTCAGCTGCACTCGATTCTATCTGTATGCGCTAACCTTCTTTCGCCACTATAGGCCTTTTCGGATTATACTTCCGGCCGGGTAAGTCCAAAAAATTCTGGCAGCACCGTGGCCTCTTTCATTAATCACTTCATAATAATGAGCGATTCCACCTTGACGCTACAGTTTTGACGACTGATTTTTAAGCGAAAACGTGAGAAAGATAGATTTAATTGCTTTATTGAACCGAAAAATGGACGGTAATGAAGTAAATTGGGCACAATGGAAGCAATAATCCCAATAAAGTAATATAATTAATAAGAACAAGTAGGTAATCATGAATTTTTGGGAAATCTATTAGGTATTACAACGTAATATTATTACGACTTGACAAAGAGTACTTTTTCAACGTGGGTCTTTAACAATAATTGTATCCGATGTGATAAGTGTGTCATACTATCCAAAACCGAAATTAACCAAGGTACGTATTATGCAAGGTACAAACTCGGTCTGCCGTACACCCCCGTGGTCTAGTTCGTAGAATTCGGACACGCAGAATATTTAATGTACAAAACGACCAAAGTAAAATTTCGCGAAATGTTCATAAGTGATTTTTGCAAGAAAATAATTATAGATAGGTAATATGAAGAGTGACATAATATATTGGCTAAAAGACGCTATTTTTTATCCCAGAAAATCACAAATATCCACTCCGCCTAAGTCGTGGAGATCAGCTAGTTAATAATTAAAAGACTTTCTGTCTGTGATTTTTATAAAGCTAATACTTATCTCTTTACTTCAAATAGGTACTTGAGTTGGATTGGCCTTTAAACACTCCTTGACTTAACCCTGACAACCGTACAAGGGGTACTTGAGAACTTCAATTTTTTTATTTCTATATGTATTTTAAATTAAGCCAAATAGAAATATATTTAATTATCTTCAGACGCCAAATGACCTAATAATTAAAAAAAAAAAATTAAAAAGTTTAATTACACATCATTTGATGTTCCGAGTGATTAGTATTTTGCTGTTGTTCTTCTTACAACAATATTATTTGCATACCAGACAACCCCGCAATGCATGAGCTTACAGCAAACAATACTTCTGTCGCTATTTGGTGAACTGGGAATGAAAATGTATTTGTGCATTAAGTAGCTCAGATTAATGAAATGAATAGGTTGAGCATAGTCTTTGTATTTTGTCACTTGTTTGAGATCTTCCTAGTCATAGGTGGGAGCAAGAAGGGAGATTTTCAGCAGCCTCAAATTTCAAGGCAACATTTTAATAATAAGCGAAAAAATTAAGTTTACGGAACGTCACGTGCAGTTTGACCAGCAAGTTACTTTCAAAGTAATTGACATTAATAAAAGCTTAAAGGTTTTATTTGAAAATTATAACTTAATGACGAGTTCATAATCCAATAGGCTTGCGCTTGACGGCAATCATACTTAATACAAAGCAATAATGAGGTTTAGGTTGGAGCACGCTTGCCTCGAAGACTAACTAACCTGTTAGAGGTATGGCAGTTATATTAAACCCATGCCCCTAACCGGTACGCAATTAGTGAAAATAAAAAATTCTCAACGCTGCGTCCATTTAAGGTTTCTAGGGTTAAGAATCCATCAAGCAAATGAAGTCAATGGGTGCAGAGTGTCTTAGCTCGCAAGTGCTCCTGACACGAGAGCCCTTGGCTTTTGATTAACCACTTTTATACTGTAGAAGCAAGGCCACTTTTATTGATGACTATCGATGTGTTTTCTACTAAATTGTGCTTACTAAATTATCAAAAAAAAAATTACGTTCGTCAAACTCACGAATTTCAGCCACGGCGGCTAATTTCCGCAGAGACTTCCCATTTCAGCGCGGGAGAAATAAAAATCTGGGTTGTTACTGTATCTAAGCCAAAAAAAGTACATCCATGAAATTGGGTATTTGACAACTAGTGAAATAAAATATATTTTTAGTGAATAATAAATAGAGGACCTGCCAAAAGACGTTACGTCCACCTCTCTTGTTAATTTTATGTTTGACAACCATTTTGACTTATAGATTAAAGTTAATAAAAAAAATTATAAAATAAATAAAAACCAACTTCAATAACCACAAACACTAAAAAAATATTTTATTTTATTACCGAATATAATATAATATATTAAGAAAAGTTAATATAGTTCTATAATAATATTTTTTGAGTCGGTGCCAATTATTTATTAGCCGTACGAATCGATTATTCTTCATATTGTTTTGGGTCTCCACATTGGCACCGACTCCAAAAAATATTATTATAGAAATACATTATCTTTTCTAAATGTAAAATATTCTTTTAGTGTTTGTGGTTAATGAAGTCGGTTTTTATTTATTTTATTTTACAATTTTTAGTGATCACGGCTACTAGATGATGCCCGCGACTTCGTCCGCGTGGAATAAGGTTTTTGATTCCCGCGGGAACTCTTGATAAAAGTCTTTCCCCGGGATACAACCTATCTCTGTACCTAATTTAATTAAAATCGGTTGCACAGATGGACCGTGAAAGCGTAGCAGACAGACAGATAGACAGACACACTTTCGCATTTATTATATTAGTATGGATGTCTGGTTAAAAACCATTAAAAACCAAATTTCTAAACTAAGCTATTTCACTGATTGCGAGCAATATACTCTGATCCATTGAGGAGTTTAGTTCTCCATGTCCGAAGATATGATCTGAGTCACGTATTAAAATAATATGCTATGTCTGGTTAAAAACCTACTATTAACTAAGCCATTACACTGATCCCAAGAAATTTACTCTTATCCATTGAGGAGTTCCGTTCGCCATGTCCGAAGATATTCATCAGATCTTCACCAAAATTTATACGGGACCACCTCTGAAGTATGATCTATTAAACAAAAAAATAATCATCAATTTACTCTTATCCATTGAATAGTTCCGTTCTCCAGGTCCGAAGATATTCATCAGATCTTCACCAAATTTATATGGGACTACGTCTGAAGTATGATCTATCAAACAAAAAAAGAATCATCAAAATTGATTACTAATATTGGTGGAGTAATTTCGTAATAAACATACAAAAACATACAGCGGAATTGATAACCTCCTTTTTTTGAAGTCGGTTAAAAAGTGCGCTGAATTTTTATGATGTCCAATTCAGTTTTTACATAGATTTAGGATTGGTCTCCGCTGCGTTTGCGGAGACCAATTCTAAATCTATCAAAATACCCAATTGCTCCATTGATTTGCATGATTGAACTACAAATCAAAAAATAGGTAAATATAGTATAATTTATGTAGGTCAAAGAAGAATATAAATATACTTCTAAAGCGTTAACGATTACAGAGAAAGAATGGACCCGAAAACTATACTCAAACTCATATTTTTTATTCAAATAGACTTACTAAAAGTGCTTTTGAATTGTCGACTGAATCTACCACTCTATCTCCGTAACTTGGCAAGGGATGCAGATTCTGAGAGGCATCGTACCGGAATGCTTAATTGCTTGACTGGACGTTATGATCATCATCACAAAAATCCATTGCTTGCTCACTACTAAGTACGAGTCTCCTCTCCAAATGAGAAGTGTTATAGTGCACTACGCTAGCCAAGTACGGATTGGATGACTTCACACACCTCCCTCCCTGGCGCACTTGTTGACAACCTCCCTGGAGCAGTGGTGGACGCTATTGTCTTAAAGTGGGAGGTCCCGGGTTCGATCCCCTGCTCGGTTAATTTGAGAATTTATAATTTGAGAACATTTGAAAATAATACAATAGAACTTAATGCTAGCTAGCCTAACCTCATTACTATATAAATCATGCCCGCGTTGAATGGTTTCAAGAATGCTGGCTGCATTTCCGCGCTGGACAGCCAGGCTGATCCTTTGCGCAAAAAATGAGCCAGCCCTTCTGTCACCAGATGAGGCAATTAACCGCGGTGAAATATCTCGTAAAAAATTTTTGCCACTAAGACTCCATGGCCCCAGGGTCTCCACGGCAAACGGAACAAATATGTAACTCTCTATGAGAGAGGCATACTTCCGCCGCTTGCCGGTTTCAGCCTTTTCTGCTGCGGCTCCCGGCCTTGATGCTGTCTCCCTGATATGACACGGGGCCAATGTGTCTACGCATGTTGCGTGCCACATTAGCGCCCGTCCCCGTTCCCAGGGAACCAGCGTCAATCCATCAGGTCTCTTGCCATCATCCCGACTAATCCCTGCTGGCTCAATGAGCGCAGGAATATCTATGGTGGCAAGAGCCCTTTTGATCGTATCATTGAGAGAGTCATGCCGAAAAAGCCTACCAGCGCTCCTTTGGCAAGAGAGTCCGTGAATTCCAAATTTATCAACCTCTTTTCCACACGGACATCTGTGCTCGTAGCACAGGGGTATTCCCAATCTGAGACCTAGAGCCACACGAAAACTTTCATTATCTAAAGAGTGCCGAGATTTTTCGATGGCAAGGCATGAAGCCAATACCCGGATTCTTTTTCAGATAAGGCTAGAAGCCTTGCTCGATCTCTTTCACTCGTAAGATTTTGAACCAAATTTGTATGTGTCAGCCGAACCAACGGCACATCCCAAAGTTTTTGTGTGAAACATTCCTTCGGGATGTCGTCATTGGGACACCTGAGCTTCCAACTCTCTAGGGCCTCTGTGGCATAGATCAATGAAACTGAATTAGAATTAAGAAAACATTTTGAAATATTCTCAGGCATCCAAGTTTAATTACGTTGTTTTATTTTTCCGCTAAAGTGATATAGAATTTTTTTACGCACATACTTAATGTGCGTTTTTCCGAGTACCTACTCGGAAAAGTTAGAGGTTCAGCCCGAGAATTGAACCCTCGACCACTCAAATAGGTAGCCGGGCATCTAAACCACTGGGCTATCAGCGCTTTACTACGGTTGGATGGTATATCCGACCAAAGCCGAAACAATAGGGATGATACATATGACATGGACCATGGACATGTGCATTCTACCGACTCTCACATATGGTGCTCAGACTTGGTCCCTGACGAAATCTCAAAAATCCAAAGTCAAGGTTTGCCAAAGAGCCTTGGAACGCAGCATACTAGGTTTACAACTAGCAGATCGTGTTAAAAACTCAGACATACAATCCAAAACGCTAGTAGCTGACGTTGGCCTTGCAGGAAGACTTGTGGGCAAGATCTGCTTCCTTCTGGACCCCCCAAACTCATCAACGGTATGGTAGGCCGAGGCTACGGTGGCGTGACGAACTAGATAAATTTTAAGTTCAGTGGCCCATAGTGCAAAAAATAGGGAAAATAGCTTGCATTCCAGGGACATATTTTGTCCCTGGGTTTCTTTTTATCCCGGAAAATCAAAGAGTCCAAGAGGATATTATAACTATAAATCCACGCGGAGAAAGTCATGGGCATCTTACCTAAAAAGTACCTATAAAGTGTAACTAAAGTAGGACAATCGTATCTATAAAGGTAACTTCACGAGACGCCCTCCCTGCTTTGTTTAATTTAAACCATAATATATCAAAAATCTCAAACATAAAGCCAAGTTTCATCACCACGTCTTATTCCCTCTCTGCAGGTGTGCATTGCGCTTTATTATACGTGAGTTAAATATCATTCGTCTGATATCATTCAATTTGAACATTAATTGATCGAGCTTTTTGTATTTTTTACACGATAAAAGCTTGAGTACAGGTAAACTATTTATTCAATTAATGTTTTAAGTACCAACCTATATAGTAGTAAATACTAGCAGCCCGATCAATGTTCTTTCAATATGCGCTTCTTTTACGGATCGAATTTCTAAAGCTTTTTTCTTAGTGAGATGCAGTGTGATAAATTAAGTAATTCGAATAAACTCTTACAAATGCTTTCAAAATATTGACAAGGGAATCTACCACAGGTTCTATGATAATATATTGATTCAAAATTTATCACACATCTACCAACAGGTAGAAAATAAAAATTGAAAAAAAAAACCCCCTCAGACCTGTTGTTCGGTCTAGAGCCGTTTGAATGATAGATTGATGCAAAAATGTAATTTAGTAGCTGATGCCCGCGATTTCGTCAGTGTGGAATAAGTTTTTTTGGATTCCCGCGGGAACTCCTTAATTTTCCGGGATAAAGTAACCTATGTCACTCTCCAGGTCCTTAACTATATCCATGCCAAAAATCACGTCGATCCGTTGCTCCGTTGCAGCGTGATTGAAGAACCAACAAACCAACAAACAAACTGACTTTCGCATTTATAATGTCAGTACGATTGATTGCTAGTTAATATTATAATTATTAAAATAATTATAATTAAATTCTTATGATCTATATGAGTGGACGATTTATCTATTGTTAGAATGAATGTATAATGAAAACTAGGTTTTTTTTATCCACTACAAGTTAGCCCTTGACTGCGATCGCACCTGATGGTTTATGCTGATGAAGCAAAATGTACCACAGCAAAATCCACATAAAGGGTCATTGCATTTATCTAATCATATCATACTTTATACTAATATTATAAATGCGAAAGTGTGTTTGTTTGTTGGTTTGTCCTTAAATCGCGTCGCAAAGGAGCAACTGATCGAGGTTATTTTTGGCATTGCTATATTGAGGATTTGGCGAGTAACATAGGCTAAATTTTTTCCCGGAAAATTAAGGAGCTCCCGCTGAAATCAACAAGACTTAAACCACGCGGACGAGGTCCCGAGCGTCAGCTAGCTAGTACATAATATGTTAAAAAAAGAACTGAACCATTTCTTTTAATTTAGAAGGATTACGTAACCCCACCAGCCGTAAGTGGTGTCTTCTTTTAGAACATGTATATACAGAACCCCGTGTGTAAATCGATAGCTGCAACCCGTGCAAGCGATAGCTTACCTAGTTGGCATCACACGCCACATTACCTTATAATATATAATTAAGCTGACTCCACTGCACTTGGGAGTTAACTTTTGACGTATTGAGTTAATCCATACTAATGTTAATAGAATAATTATTATTCATACTAATTATAATATTAGAAATGCGATAGTTATCCCGGAAAATTAAGGATAGAATAGAAAGAAACTCAACGCGGATGAAGTCGCGGGCATCGTCTAGTAAATTAGCCTTTAGTCAAGATCTCCGACAGGGTTGTGGGTTCGATCCCCCGTATCAATTAAAAGAGTTTTCTGAGAAGAAAACGAAAAATATAATAAATCACCTAGTTTTGTATCAGTATAGTATCAGTGTGTGTTTTTTTTGGAAATATATATATAATTGAATTGAATTACAATTGAAAGACGTCATACTAGATTCAATATTGCGGTCGATAAAAGCTTGTATTGAAAAATGTTTTTCAATATTACTTAAATCTGTTTAATATGTACCTAGATATATTAATTTTATATTTAAAGTATCTAAAAAACTTATAAAGAAAGCTTTACTTGTTCATTTTACTTGTTCATTTTAAAATAAGCATAGAAAAGAAAATAAATATTCCAGGTAAGTGAAGATAGATGGCAAAGTTTTACAAACTTGTACGGCGAAAAATTTTAAAGCTACTTATGGGCTCATGTTGAGAGAATTTTTATTGTTGGATAAAAATATGAATACAACAACTTTTATATTTCCATAAATTCTTGTATTGGTTTAATAAAGTGTCATACCTCTAACATTTTAGCTCACTACCATCTCAGGCATCATCTCATATCATCTGGTGTAATCGCAGTCAATGGCTTGTAGGTAGTGGAATAAAAAAAAGGGGTTAAGTAGTATAAGGCGTATCTTAGGTGTCACAAGTACTTCTTATGTCCTAAAAAAGTACTCATGTACCAAGTAGGTACTTAAAATATTCATAATGATATCCTATTATGAAACAACTGAGAGTTAAAATTTCGTCTTAAAAAGGTTTATCTTCTTTCGTAAAATGGAAAAGGCCTCCAATATCCGTTGAGCGCAGTTCGGAAATTAGCCTTCCTAAACATTGCTTCGAGCTCGCTGATACATAGCATGATAGAGTTAATTAGGGGGTGATAATATAACCACATAATATTAATTTATTACACAACTGTCCAAAATAAGGAGTGTAATGGTTTCGGGGTTCATCTATGTTATTCACTATAAATTAACCCGTGACTATGATCTCACATGTTAGTAGTGTAATAATGCCGTCTAAAATGGTAGCTGGCTCTTGAAGTGCAATTAAAAAACAGTCAAGATAAGACGTATCATAAGTGAAACAAGTTTTATGTCCTACAAACATGGAAGTAGGAGTATAAATGGAACCCGGACTAAAATAAAAACGGAGTAGATAATTCTATACCATATAATATTTTTTGTCTATTAGCATTACCGCGTATGAGTGAAATGAAACATCACTGTTTGTGTTTATTGGATTATGAACTCGTCCTAAGATCAAATTCTTAAATGAAACCTTTTATCTTTTAATACTGTAAAATAGGTACTAAAATTCTACATCAATGACTGTAAATGAAAAAACCCTATTGCTGGTCAGCGTACGTGACGTTCCGTAAACATAATGTTTTCGCTATATTTGTTGCCTTGAAATTTTTGCTGAAAATTACCCCTCTAAAATCCAAACTAGTGACAAACTATATATAAACAATCTTCCTTCTTTTATACAAAAGACACTAATAGGGGTGTATCTAGTAGGTCCGTATTACATCCATAATGATCCGTGAAACGTTAAAATTAGAGTTTAAATTCCGTCTTAAAATGTTCTATCTTCTTTACTTAAATGGAAAATACCTCGAACATCCGTTGAGCGCAGTTCGGAAATTAGCCTATTCAAACACAGTATCGAGCTCGGTAATACATCGCATGAATTGGGTAAATATGGGGGTGAGGGGACCAAACGCGTCCTCTTTTGAGGTATTGAGAGCGCGTATATATACCGTATCGATTCCTCTTCAATACATATTTCAATGGATCTCGTTATGGTAGTATCTACTATTTTAGGTGTTTCGGTACGATCAAATCAAATTACTGTAATCTCTCTATTTGCATCGTGGTTGCATTTGCTATTCAAATTCAAATGTTTTTTATTCAATTAAACTTTAACAAGTGATTTTGAATCGTCGACTGAATCTACTGCTGGTTCGGAATGCCGTTCCTACCGAGAAGAGCCAGCATGAAGCTCCGTGGTTGCTCTTTAAAAAATACTCAAAAATTACATCTATACTAATATTATAAATGCGAAAGTTTTGATGTATGGATGTATGGATGGATGTTTGTTACTCAATCACGCCCCAACGGCTGAACGGATCTGGATGAAATTTGGCACAGAGATAGATTATAGTCTGGAATAGCACATTGGCTACTTTTTATCCCGGAAAATAAAGGAGTTCCCGCGGGAACCAAAAAACCTTAATCCACGCGGACGGAGTCACGGGCATCAGCTAGTTTATAAAGATACAAGTACTTGTAACTGCAGTCCCAAGCATAGCGAGTCAAATCCACGCTCTTTTATCGTTTACATAATCTTCAACAGTAGGTATAACAAGCTTTTTTATGGAGCACACTTATAATGAACTTTTTAAACTGATGTAAAAGCAGGTTTAAAATGGATTGTGGAATTATATTATAGAAGCTCTGTCGCGGCGTGATTTAAGAAAAAAACATTGAATAAGAGCGAGGCCGAAAACACACTATGAACAAACAAAAATGACAAAATGTCCCTGTCATTAACTTTAATATTACCTTAACTTGGCGACAAGATAAAACAACACATTAGTATATTTCGCCCGATCACGTGATATCTAAGTTAGCATTACTAAGTTAATTTTTCTTTGCAGGGGAGCAGGCAGAGGTGGCATGTTCGGAGATGTCAACATTTCTGCGATTTTAGATTCCCTGAGTGTAAGCTATGACAAGCGGGTCAGGCCGAACTATGGCGGTAAGTTCAAAACCTATTTACTATGCTCTTACTGTAAACGCTGCCGTCCGAATCAATCGCTATTCCATATACGGAACACATGCGACTCGATGCGATTCGGCTGTAGTCGACGTTGGGCTTAAGATCGTTTAAAGTACCTACTCAACCCGTAGAGGCAGTTACAAATAGGGTAAAGTTACTATGTATCAGATACACGTAGCTATAGCAGTCAGTTTGTTTCCTTTGTTTCACAATCAAAATGGCCGTCCTTATAAAAATGAGAGAAAGATGGAGAATTGCTGTCTCTGTTTATCACATTTGCAATTCATTCTGTGCTCTCTTTCTGGTGTGAATATAAAAGGCATCGTCACTGACTCTATTTGTGACTCAACCCTAATAGAAGTCGTCCAGTAATCGCGGGTGCTTTTGTAAAAAAGTTTTGACCCTTCGGAAGGGGGGGTTTTGATGACTTAAAATAGGGCGGTGCACAGTGCGTTCTGCAGATTGCACCTACAATAAAAATGTCTGAATGTCGGTATGATTGATATGAAATTTGTCTCATTTATTAGTGGATAGTAAACAAATAAAATAGCTGAACTTAAAATTGTCGACGTCAAAAGTTCATGCAAAATATATAAACTGCAAGCAATCTGTGAATCCCTAACAAACACGCCGTAAGAATTAACTAGCTATAAACAATATCAAATTTGAATCAAAAACATGTATTACATTTCAATCATTGTTATTCAATACTACCTGCTTTATACCATGAGCTGACAACAATATCTATCGACCTACAAAATGAAAATTGTTGTACTTTGTGGATGACTGGAGCCATCTTGTTAGCCTATTTATATGAACTTTTGTAGTCGACTGTACATTGTGTAACTCTGTCATTCATTAACACCGTCTTTCACTAAAAATCATCCACTTTAGATGATCAATTTTCGCACTGTAAAGTAGGAAGAGAAAACTAACTATAGAAAATACATTAAAAATAATTATAAGGGCAAATTACAGGGAAATTTTTCGCCCTTAGGACATTAAAAATAATCTTGATAGAAATCAATCAATTGTAGGCTTCATATTAATCGGGGGCCTCGGCAAAATTTTTAACGTTAAATAGAATCGGGAAAATTTTACAAGATAAAAATATTTACCGACAGAAAGTGGGCTCTTAGCAACTGCATAACAGGCGGTTAAAGGCGGAAACCTTTAAACTTTAACCACTAATAAGAAACACAATGTCAGTATTCATATTATTATCTCCAATGCAACGGTATTTTATTTATAGTGATGCTGCAGTCTGAGATGGTAGCGGACTAACCAAGTAAGGTGTAATGCAGTCATATTATTAAATCCATACCCCTAATAGGTTTTGACGCGGCATCGTACCCGAATGCTTCATCGCTAGGCGACACGTCTTTGCGAGAGCATGAGAAAATTCAGAAATTATAATTTTCTAAATTGAAGCTGCCGGGAATTGAATCTGACTCTTACATCTACTCTCTTACTCTCTTACTCTTTTGATCTGTCCTCTTATACGACAACCAGCGTTCCCTACTACACCAGGGGTGGTGTTGGTAGCTGTTCGCACGATATTTAAATTCTCCCCCTAAGCAGCGCGGAAGCGGGGGTGCGGGTAATCATCGGTACGCGGGAGTCATTGCGGCCGTCTCGCAATTACCACGCAATGACCGTCACTTACACAGTTTAGGTCAAGCGACTCCAACTACCAAACTCAATAAAAATGTGTAATATCTTTTTAAATAATAATTAATTTAGTGCGTAATTTATCTTTAAACAGTTTTAAAGATAAATTTATTATTAATATCTACTATTATCTTAAATGCAGTATGCACAGTAGCCATAAAATAATGGCGCGTAAAGTAAGTAATTAGGTAGATTTTGGCTGCATTCGATTTCACCCATTTGAGGTGACCAATCTTGTGTAAAATATGTCATATTTGGACGTATTCGGTCATGTCCGGCTTATAGTAACTTTTTGAAAACCGAATACGCCCGATGTCACCAACCTAATATAAACAGGCCAATTTGGTAAACGAATCCGGTAAAACCGATCACCGGCAATGTAAACGTCCAATTACTTTAACCGCCTGTCATGAAAATAAACTTCAACTTAATAAGTTGTTTAAAATTCCTACAAGCTGAATAAAGTTCAACGTTTTTAATCAACGCGGGAAGTTAGCTTGTTCATTAAGAATTTAGCATGTACAAAGATTTAAACGTTAAAATGTACAAATATTTGAAGATTTTTTTTATTCCACTACAAGTTAGCCCTTGACTGCGATTTCACCTGATGGTAAGTTATGATGCAGTCTAAGATTTTTTTTTATCCACTACAAGTTAGCCCTAGATGGTAGCGGGCTAAGCTGTTAGGCAGTTATATTAAACCCATACCCGTAGTCGGTTTCTACACGGAATCGCACCGGAACGCTAAATCGATAGGCAATACGTCTTTTCCGGTAGGGTAATTAGCCACGGCCAAATCCTCCCACCAGAAAAACTTCTTGTCTTGTCTTGACTGTTGTTTTTTATCTGATATTTGTGGTATTTGTTTTCACGAGAACAATATTATAAAAGCGGAAGTAAAAACGGAAGCCGGAAGGAAATCGAATCGCAAACGAAGAAATTTCCAGGAAGGAAGGAATTAGACATTTAAAAATATATCGACTTCTAAAATTTGATACCCCTGACGTTGTTTACATGGATTTAGGTTTTTAAAATTCCCCTGGAATACAATGATTCCCCGGGAAAAAACGTAGCCTATGTACCTAGTATAGTTCCACAAAGTCCTGAAATTGGTTTTTAATTAAAAAGTATTTTTAAACGCTGTCATCATCACATTATCAGCTCAGTCACTCAGTCAGGATTTAAGACATAGTCCACCATGCTGGCCAAGTGCAGATATGCAGACTTAGCAAACCTTTGAGCTTTTCATAATTATGGTCAACTATGCAGGTGAAGCAATACCTCACGATGTTTCCTTCACCGTTACAGCAAGTGATACTTATTAATTGCCGAAAACGCATATATGCATAATACCTTACCCCGAAAAATTGAGTGAAACCGGCACCCTCTCAATACTAGGCCAAAGTCTTAACCACTCGGCTATCACCAGCTTAGATTGGCAATTAATTATTTAACGCAATTTTATTTTGGTTAAGTTATTTAATGCTTAATTCTGGTTAAGTTAATCTGTTTGTTTATAAACTCTATAATTTGGTTATGTTATTTACGCTAAAATTTGGTATGTTATTATACGCTCTGATAAATTGGTTATAATGATTATTGACGCTATAATTTGGTTATATTACTAAACGCTACTATTAGTTGGTTATGTTATTTACGCTATAATTTGGTTATGTTATTAAACGCTTTATTCTTGTTATGTTATTACACGCTATGATTTGGTTTATTTTCTTATGTCGCTTCAATCAGCATTGATTTATTGCCATTTATTTTGCGACACACGTCTGGGAAGTAACCTATGATTTTCACTATGTTGTTTGATGTTGTTCTCTATGGCCTGATAAGGCCACCCATGCGAAAAAGTAGGACGGGAAAGTTGAATTTTGTAAAGGCGGAAGTTTAATAAACTACAAAAATTCGTACGAAATATTTATTAGGTGGGAAAATTTGAATCATTGTGTCACGGCGGTAGTTTAAAAAACACTAGATGTAACCCATGTAACATTTCAGGACCGCCGGTGGACGTGGGCGTCACCATGTACGTGCTGTCCATCAGTTCGTTATCTGAAGTGAAAATGGTATTTAAGAGAGTAATACTTAAGTAGATGCTCATTTAGAGAGGAGATAGGATCACCTCCGGTCGAACCAGCCCTCCTAACACCGAACTTGAAATTATCTTACGTTTACGCGGTAGTTGATTTATAAATTCTATTATATAGCAATCTATTTGGTAGTTAAAAAAGAGCCGTTTGTACCTACTGTTCTTTCCTGCAGGAGAGAACAGTATCATTATACTGATTTCACACGAGCGCAGTGAGGCAAAAATGTAACAGAACAACTACCACGTAAACACGCGTTCTGGAATAGAAGAGTTCTGTTTTGTTCATTCACATGGTACAACAGTACTCTTCTGGTCACTACTCTGCCTTGTTGCTCTACTCTCGAGTGAAATAAATGAATTGCTGGTATGTATTTTTACATGACACCAATTACTGTATTGTACACAAAACTTAGGATTTCATCCAAAAGTGGAAGAAAGCCGGTTGTAATAATTGCTGGCTAAAGTTCGGTGGTAGTCTCAAAGCGGCTCGTTCGATTGGGGGGATCGGACGTCACATCCCGTCCTCTGGTTTGGTTTTCACGGCGCTCGGCGCGCGCGCGACTCACGATTGGGCTTGATTGCAGGTCCGCCAGTGGAGGTGGGCGTCACCATGTATGTGCTCTCTATCAGCTCCGTCTCCGAAGTGCTCATGGTACTCGCAACTGTCAGCTCACGCTTGTCTCGGTCGCTCCGGCCGCGCGCGACCGCCGCGACCGAGCAGCCCCAGACACGAGGCTGCGAGCATGCCGGCGTATTGGAGCCGACGGCTCGGCAGGCGATACACCACTCTTTTACCATCTTACAATTTTTTTTAACGTTGGAAAACGGAATCATATTGGTGGCCACGAAAAATTCCTTTTTTTTTGTTTTATTGCTAGTGTTTCGCCCTAAACGTGGACCTTGCGTGCTATTAGTTACCTACCAATAGAAATAGAACATTATTTTTTTACAGCGTAGTTTGAAATATTTGTACTTTACATCTTTCGAATTTTTAATCTGCGCCAAATGCAGCCACAAGAATAATTATTGGCAATGTTGAGCCATGTATGAATACAATTGAAATGATTTGGCCTAAACTTGTGCTAGAAAAAAGTGTGATAATTTTTTTATTTAATAATTGACTGATCTTAGCATTTGTCATTTAAATAAAGGCTATGCCTGAAATTAAACGTAAGATAAAATTTTCTTATGTAAAGTCATTTCTGAAAGTCTCCGGGTCAAATTTGATTTAAAATATCTACTTTGATGAAACTCGAATCCGACTTTTATTAAAAAAAACTTATTTTGTACCCCGAAAAAAATTTATATTCAATGATACCTCACAAGGTAAACTTTAAAAAAATATTTCCCATTTTTATTCCCATGCCTATTCGCTGAATGACTTATTTTTAAAAAGACTTGATCGAAAAGACTCATTTGTAAAAATATTTATGTGACGAGGAGAGTCAAAGCATTTTTGTGTACCTTACAGGGAAAGTCTCTTGATCAGTTCTTCGAGTCTTTATGTGGCAGATCCACCAAATAATATCTACTTTTATAATTTTATCAAGTATCAACATATTATGCAATCCGATATAAAATCAAATTAAAAATTATTTACTTCGAGTTTATAGTTTGACTTTTTTTTTCTTAAACCAAACGAAAAACTTATAAAGTGCACAGCGGCAATTGTTTCTATTGGCCAAAGTAAAAATATAGAAAATAAAAGTGTTTAAATTCGGCAATAGGTTTGAAATATTATACTTAAATACACAAAAAAATACATAAAATATCAGCTCTCTCAATGTCAATATTACAAAACTATATTTCAAGCAGCAAATAGATGAATTCAAAATTGCTAGCGTGATATTTTATTTGCATTTGGCTTTACAAATAAATGAAGAGTAATACTTCCAACAAAGTTATATTAATTTTGTAGCTGAAACAGAACGGAATATTAAATATTTTAATATGCAAATTTGGCTACATCCGATGATACGTATCTATGTATTTAAATATATATATTATATTACTTTCATATAAGATGGCGTATGAAATCTGTTGCCAATGCAAACTAACCGAGACATTGTCAGCTCGCCGTGCCGTAAAAAAATAAAAAGAAGTAATAATTATTTCTGTTCTAGGCAAAATAACCGCAAGATATCTGAGCGATGTGTGTGAATTACGGAATTTTGAATTATATTTATTATAGCCGCGTTTGCAACAAACCTTTCTCTATATTTTTTATAAAATACCATTTCTTACATCCGAAAATTAAGTTTATTTCGATAATCCTTTTAAATACTGCTTGTTTTACCAAACGCATTACGTTTTCCAACGCATATTACAATATTTTTAATAAAAATTGTACATAGATTTGATATCAATTGGCATACAGTGGTGTACCTTTCCGGGTGTGTCATTCATAAAGACATACAAAATTGTACTTGCTACCAAGCATTCCACAAAGCGAACACTGTCGTTTTTGCTCCATTGTTGTTATTTTTGTTTTAAGCTTTTTATGTTTTTGAGTAGGTATCTGTTGTGACTGTGGGTTTCTTTACTATTGTCTCCCAGATTGGCGTTTAAACTTTTTCGATATCGCCACTCGCAATTTTCTTTATTTTAAGGCGGCTTCCTTACTTTTCGGTGCGGTTTCGGCGCTTACCGCTAGGTTATGTTTGCGTAGTACCGAAAGATAACCGGGCTCTATATTTTAAATGAGTGTCCCCTGAACTGTAGGAAACAATTATTCCATCCTGCATATGCTGTGACAGTCAGAATTCGCCCATTTTAATGTAAGCGTTCGGTAAACATTCGGCAATACGCTTACCGAGCTTACCGATACCACGCTTTTTCCGCGCCGTAAAATCAGGAAACGGCCTAAGTAGTCTTGCTATGAATGTATTTTAATGTTTGTACCGTTGTCCAGTGAGTTCCGGTTGGACGAGGGAACTTTATGTTTATTTTATTCCTTCGTATTATTATTTCGTTTAATTTCACTATTCACAAAAGTATAATTTACATTTTTAGTTTCAACTGTTGATACGATTGCAAAAAAAAAACAATTAAAGCTCGTTCGTTCGATCAAACATGGTCACGCAAATTAAATGTTTAAGTCAAAGCAAACCAATACGTCCTCATGTATTGTCAATTTTAAGAGAGAAAGGCCGAAAAACCCTTGATAACGGTTCCAAAGGACAATGTGTAATGTATAAAGACCAGGGTGTATGACCCCTAGTGGAAACCAAATCAAGGGGACTCTTAAAGTCACTTTATGACGTGACCTTGAAATTATATGTCATTATATTATGTGGTTCATACTTTCACAAAAAAAGTACACGTAATGTAAAAAAAATATTTTCTCATTGCCAATATTAATTAATCCTTATTTTCTCTAAATTATGCTTCCTTAGAGTTAATATTTATTCCGTGTACTTTTATACTGATGTGCAAATTTTGACATTTGTATTGTAATTGTTAATAATAATATTATGTTACCTATATTGACACATGGCAAACAAAAACATTAACAGTATACTTTAATGAAACTTTAATTATTGTACATAAATTTTAATATTTTAAATTAATTTCGATGTCATTATTTTTGCTTTAAACCTATCAAGAGCTTGAATTGTAAAAATTTGCCGTTGTGAGCTCGAGAA
Organism: Erebia aethiops; assembly: GCA_923060345.2. Lineage (NCBI taxonomy): Eukaryota > Metazoa > Arthropoda > Insecta > Lepidoptera > Nymphalidae > Erebia > Erebia aethiops. The sequence goes on along the minus strand of OV281079.1, from coordinate 18,362,794 downwards.
TTTAACAGCTGAATTCTCATCTACAAGGCTATTTAATTTAGATTTTGATGAACACTAATAAATATCAATTAGTGTACAAACAGTGTCTAACAAATAATTATTTAATGCGTTACGGTTTCCGTGCCATATCTATCCCTTGAGAATAATTAAATGTTTATGAAAATATCTTAAGCTATAACTAATTATTGTTTTTATGGAAAATCTCTGCACATCATAAGGAGAAAATTAATGTCCTGACTCACTCACTGACTGTCCAGCCCAAATTCGTGGACTTGGATAGCTGAAATTTTGCCTAAAGGTTGGCGTTGGCTAGTATAGATAGAAAACTGGTCACTACTTATATATATATATATGTACATTATTATATTATATACAAAAGCGAAATAACACTCATTCACTGACTCACTGACTAATCACGATATCTCATGAACTATAAAACACGGAGACTTGAAATTTGGAAATTAGGTCCCTTCTAAGTCCGCTCCACAGGCGAAAGGTTAATGTAGACGTCAGCTAAGAAACAGTTTTGAGAAAATTCACCCGTAAAGGGTTGAAATATGGGTTGGAAGTTTGTATGAGTCCTTTATTTTTGAAATTAGAGACATTAAAATTGGCAATTAAGTTACTAGTTATAAATAATAAAAACCTATTTAAAAAAAATTACGAAAATCTACCCCAAAAGAGGTGAAATGGGGGTTGCAAGCTTACATGAGGGTTCTAAATTTTTGAAGTTAGAGACTTTAAAATCGGCAATAAGGTAATTAGTTTTAAATAATACTAACTGTATAAGCTATATAAAGCCTCTATATATAGGATTTTTGCATTTCCTTAATAGAAATCAGAGGTTGAATGCGGACGAAGGCGCGGGCAACCTCTAGTACTACTTATGATAGGGTTCATTTGTCATACCTGTGCTAAACAGGAGGCATATGCCCATTGGTTAGAACTTGGCCTTGGTAGTTCAGTCAGTCATCTTTTCCTATATATATTTATTTTATAGAAAAAGATAAAAGTGACGAAAATTCCTTAAATATTGGATTTACAGATGACAACGAGATTAATTCGATACTTTTGCCTGCCATGCTGTCATGATATATGCAGAGCATTTAAAAATTTCACTTTGAGAATTAAAACCAATCACCATTATTTATGCAAAAAAGGGATGACATGCATTGTGTTTATGTTAATGCAACTCAGAACAGAATGCTTTATACGATAACTCTGTTTCAGGACTTCACATTGGATTTCTACTTCAGACAGTTTTGGACGGATCCGAGACTTGCGTACAATAAGAGGCCCGGCGTTGAGACTCTATCAGTTGGCTCCGAGTTTATAAGGAATATTTGGGTGATTATATATTATTATTGTAATTTATAAATATTAATATTAATATCTTGTTTTAATAAGCTGCCTTTCCACTGAAACGGGGCGGAGATATGCAGACCAATTAATACACTGAGTGTAAGTTTTTAAATTGAAAATTGGATTGATCGTAATCGACCGTTCGATCACATGGGCGACTAAATAAAATGGACTCGAAACTTCTTGATTTGAAGTCAAAATTTCAGTAGATCGGAGCACTAGCTGGTAATTTATATACGAAATTGAGCTCAAAATCAATGTTGTAAAGCTTCATTTTACTTTGGCGACAAAGTGATCACAGAAATACTATGTAAAAACAGAGATTAAGCGTACAGGTTATTGATCGATGACGCGATATTTTTTTAAAGTCATAATATGTAAAAAAATCTAATCGTCATGCTGAAAACATCTCCGTTCCGCTTCCGTGGATAGGCAGCTTAACGCTAATTCAGTTGTACAGTCGGACTCTTATATTTACCATTTTAAGGTTCATAGTTGTATGCACACAATATCTGTGTCAGAATGTTGATATTATGTGATTTGATTAGGCAAAGGTCATTAAGCTTTAGAATTAAAATCTTTTGTCCTGACAGACTGTCAGGTCTATCAACGCACAGCCGAAACCGCTGGGGATAGAAACTTGAAATGTTGACAGTAGGTTCCTTTTATAACGTAGGCACTCACTAAGGAAGGGATTCTTGAAATTCCACCCCCAAAGGGGCTCAATAGATGGTGAAATTTTGTATGAAAGTCCTTCATTTTTCAAGTTATAGCAATGAAACTTGGTATTTGATTTTAAGGTTAAATATAAAAAAGTACCTACGTGTTTCACCATTTTTGAAATTTCTACACCCGAAGGGAAATAAGGGATGGAGTTTTGTATGGAAGTCCTCCATTACTCAAGATACCTACTTTTCAAGTTATATCTACGGAACTTACGTATTTTGGCTTTCGGTAAAAAATAAAAAAGTACGTGTGCCACAGTTATTCATATTTCCACCCCCACACACTCGAAGTCGCAGGCAAAAGCTAGTTTATTATATTTTTACAGATAGTCATTTTAACAAATGCATTGATACTTGGCTGTAATCCACCACTCTGCCAGTACGCAATTGGCCACTGCAAACTGGCAGAGTTTGAAAACATAACCATGAGAAACATAAACATTGTGAACTCTCGGGCATGCAGTTTCATCACAATGTTTTTCTTCACAATTAAAACAAGGGATATTTATTATCTTAAAACACACATAGCTCCGAAATGCTAGAAGTGTGTGCTCGAATGTGTGTGTGCCGGGGATCGAACCCTCAACCACGCGAACAGGAGACCGCGGCGCATAAATGTTCTGTAACTTCTCAAGTAACTTTTTTATCTGGAGGTGGGCGTTAGCAACTTCAACGTAGTTTCAAACTAACGCAGTAAATTAACGTCGTATAGTTTTAACACTGTTATGTGACTGAAAAAATAATTTAAAAAAAACTATTAGATATAATATAGCTAGCTATAGTAATAACGCGAACCATTACCTACAGGTACCCGATACATTCTTCGTGAACGAGAAGCAGTCATATTTCCACATCGCCACCACGAGCAACGAGTTTATACGCATCCACCATTCCGGCTCTATAACTCGCAGCATAAGGTAAACAGGCATGCATATGTAGTTATAGTCAAAAGTCAGAATATATTTATTAAAAAAGTGGTACACACAGTACACTTTATACGTCAAGTATACAAAGACGTGATGGTGATATACGAGGGTTCTAAATGCGCCCTGAGTCTGAGACGAGCCCACAACAAACTCAGCCGGGTTTTTTAAAATCATAGTCCTTTATTATTAGTAGTAGAATATTAAGTACATAAATCCACTGGCTATTCATGTTTTGAAAAGAAGACAACAGATGGACTACAGAAATTACAGATTGGTGCCCAAACTATATCACAAGGAAGAGAGAAAGGCCAATATATAGATGGAGAAACGATATTTTAGAGTTTGCAGGCCCCCTTTGTCATAAAAACACGAGCAATAAAAAATGGAAGAGACTAGAACAGGCCTTTGCCTGGAAATGGGATGGGTTACAGTGGCATCTCAGTATAATTATGCTTATAATAATTAAAATAATTTTAATAAAATATTTTTAACGAGCTTTTATTCCATGCAATGGGTTTATTCAGGTCAAATCTTGCAAGTGAATTTTAAAACAGTTATCTCCAACCGATTGAGCTGTGCATACACGTTTTGTTTAGATACGTTTTGATTAGAAAAAAGCCGATATCCTTGCTTACAATCCAACCTAATAAGTAATATATAACGAAATACACACGGACACTCTTTCGCATTTATAATATCAGTATGGATAATCATTTATTTTTCATTTAAAGGGGCACTTAAATACCCTCGGTATTATAGAATACGACGCAGAGATAATCTTAGTCTTGATTAAAAACGAAGACATATTTGTTCCAGATTAACTATTACCGCATCTTGCCCGATGGACTTGCAGTATTTCCCAATGGACCGACAGCTATGCAACATTGAAATCGAAAGCTGTAAGTTGACGTGAAAATACTAACAACTGAAATCTCGCTTCTATTAGTTCTTTAAGAAATTATGTTTTGATTAAAATTTCATTTTTTTTGTACTGCGCTTGGAAATAAACTACGACGCTATTCGGAAAGGGGGTTCTACTTCTAACTCAAAAAAGGATCACTATACTTACATATTTAATTACTTTTACTGTACCCCTTGAATTACGAAAAAGAAATCATCTTACTATGGAATTGAAAAGTGAAAAAGACAGATTGAAATTTGGCTAAACTTTGTAAAGAAAAAAGAATTTCCAAAATTGGATCAGATTGGACTGAATTATTGAGTAAAAATGACCAAAACTTTCGTCCTTTTTAGTGATTAAAAAATATTACTATGTTATCCATGAGGGTAAGTTTTAATAGTAACGAGTTGAATTCAAATTGATGACGTAGTTTCAGACAGACAGACTAAAAATTAAGATCGAAGTCAGTCAGTAGCCATATTAAGCTTCCTACAAAATATTTAAAAAAGTGTGTACTTTTGTACGCACGCACTAAGTTATACTTTTTGATAGTAAATAATAAATATCTTGAATATAGTTATCAGTTCTCAACCAACATACAGTAAATATATTTATTTTTATTTTGTTGGTTTTCTGCAAGACTTATAAAGTTGACCAACTAACGTCAGGTTGTCGAATTTGGTTGTCGGTGTGCGCACGCATCGTAAAAATTCACTATAACGCACCAAAAGAAGTATAATTTCAAAAATGCACAAGAATGGTTCAGTTATAGTTTTGTTTTAAGTATAGAATAGAAGATTTTATCCTATTGTAAAAATTGTTTTTAATGGTCACTATAATGACTCCCTTTCGCACAAGAACCTCCTTTTCGACTGATCTTATACATATTAACGGTACGATTTACCATATCTATACACACGTAACAAACCGTACCGTATACACGGATACCGTAATAGCGGACAAGCACTATGCGTGTGCAAACTCACGAGGCTTTCATTTTGTAGAACAGAACCATAATAAAGCAAATTAACGCTTTAAACTCTTTCGTTGTACGACGCTATTAGTCTTTACGTCGTAACACTTTATAGCTTTAGTAGAATCAGTCATCCATTGCGGTACAGTTGTATTGAAAAAACCCAGTGCGATGGGCGTTTATTTTATCGTTTCATATCTCTGCATGGTACAGTCGGCTACACCATGCGGGACATCCGCTACAAATGGAACGAGGGCCCAAACTCAGTGGGAGTGTCAAGCGAGGTGTCGCTCCCGCAGTTCAAGGTGCTCGGACATCGTCAGCGAGCCATGGAGATCTCCCTCACGACTGGTATGAAGCACACTTGCAAATCTTCTCCTTAACCCTATGCACGTCTATCGCTTCACCGGGATCATTTGGATCTACTTCAATTATTATCAACTCAGATGCTACATCATTCCGAGTTCATTATAATATTTTTTCATTGAAAAATTTGTTACTTAAATTGAATCTTCATTACAGGAAACTACTCGCGACTGGCATGTGAAATTCAGTTCGTCCGTTCGATGGGCTACTATCTCATTCAGATTTACATTCCGTCTGGCCTGATCGTCATCATATCTTGGGTCTCCTTCTGGTTGAACCGGAACGCTACGCCTGCCAGGGTATCCCTTGGCGTCACCACTGTCTTGACCATGACTACGCTAATGTCTTCAACTAACGCTGCTCTCCCGAAAATCTCGTACGTCAAGTCAATAGATGTTTACCTGGGCACCTGTTTCGTCATGGTCTTCGCTAGTCTTCTAGGTAACAAAAGCTATCGAATTTAATTCAATAATTTTAAGCTATACATTTAATGTTTTCCAGTACTCTTTTTTATAGTTATTATGATAACCACTTAGGTTAAAAATAAAAATTAAGTGAAAAATAAGTATTAATTTTCTTCTTGAATAGATATAGGAATCATATATTTTAGTCAACTTATCGTGATTTATTGCATTTTGTCTCTAAATGCGAGAGTTTTTTACATTTTAATACACGGCTTGTACAATATTTTGTAACAGTGATACTATTTCAGTAAAATTTTTTTGCTGTTTCAAAATGTTTACGCATACTGCTTCTATGAAATATATTATGCGTTTCATACCTTTGCACTTTTGAATTTGATAATTTTAGCTATGCGTTATGCACTCTGGATTATTTTTTAAATATCCGCCTTCTTTGCAGAATACGCGACCGTGGGCTACATGGCGAAGAGGATCCAGATGCGCAAACAACGGTTCACTGCTGTCCAAAAAATGGCTGCCGAGAAGAAATTGCAAATCGACGGCGTTCCTGGGCCTTCAGTCCCTGAGCCTTTGCCGCCGCCTCGTGCTAGTACCCTGACCAGACCAGCACCGCCGAGCCGATCATCGGTGAGTTTAATGTAACTCTAAGCTCTATCTCTATTGTTTCTGTGAACATTCGATTCTACTTTTAATGAAGTCTTACAATCCTCACACACAGGAAGTGCGATTCAAGGTTCACGACCAGAAAGTGTACTCAAAAGGTGGACCATTAGACAACAGTATCAACGGACGCGGCGGACCTTCAGCTTCGATGCAATCCATCCCTCACTCGGTTCACTCAGCCCACCCGGCTCACCCGGCTCTGCCTGCTCACACACTCCAGGCCCACGCTACCCTTCCGGCCCACGCTACTCTACCGGCTCATACAGCGATCCCTGCGCACTCCGGACTACCGGCCCACGCTGCGCCCCCGGTTATCCCTGCCCCGTTGCCTGAGGGTGAAGAAGCCGTAGCACCACACCTAATCCAAGCATCGAAGGTTGGTACATGTTCCTTTATTTATTTACCTGCGCTCTTATCTATTCCCAACATTAGGTATTGTGTGCATTGCGAAATTCCAGCACTGCGATTTTCTCAGCGAATATTCCAATTTTTCTGAGCGAAATTTATTCATGTATGTTTGAATTTTATTTGCATTCATTTAATTATAAACGTCAAGTCCGAAAATTTTGCAGGGCATCACCAAAATACTAGGCACCACTCCTTCGGACATCGACAAGTATTCACGAATCGTCTTTCCCGTTTGCTTCGTCTGCTTCAACTTGATGTACTGGATCATATACCTGCATGTATCGGACGTCGTCGCAGATGACTTGGTGTTACTCGGTGAAGAGAACTAAATGTGCTCCTGATTCGTTGTGTGAATTAACGACACCTATTAAGAGAAAATTGCCATTGAACCGCCACTCAGATATAAATGTATTTACCTAAATCTTGCTGTTTGCAAATGATCCCTAGAAGAAAGAATAAGGGAACTAAAAATGACAAAAAAATTACATTTCGTTTCGTTACACTGTATTTTAAAGGGTTCAAATGTATTGATGTAGTGTGTTTAAATCTACTTATAAAATTGTACAGTCCTGATGTAATTACAATATCAAATTTTATCATGTAGGTAACTCGAGTAAGTTTCTGTTAACGCACGAGTAGCTATGATTTCCGAATAATGTAGTGATATAGTGCATTGAATATTTTTTTTTTGTTTTTTTTTAATTCCACTAAAGCAAAGACTTAACTAGTGTAACTCGATACTTAGGTTATATTTCTAACTTTACTGTAGATGACTATTACGTAGACCTTAGATAGTTTACAAAATTAGAAATAGGGGAAGAGGGTCACTTTCATTTGACCATTTAGGGGTTTCGTTATTATGTTTCTATTCATTTCAGGAGCTCAAAAGAATAGTATAGTTAGACATAATCTTTATAGGCGTAGGAGTTTATGAGGGCAATATGAACTATGTCCATATGAATAACAAAAATTCATTCAGTCAGTGTGTAGGTATTTAAATTGCCTAAAAAAATTAAAAAAAAATTCTGTTGTTTTAACAAAACTAACTAGCTAGCTTTGTCGTTATTTATCAACGCACGTCAATTTTGGTCATTATATAAAATGCCCAATCATCACATTTGCCGTAATAGATGAATGAAAATAAGGCACCAAAACCAGTAAAAAAAATTAGTGCCTCTTCTTATTACGTGGTCCATAAGAATATAACGCGTAGATTTATTAGGTCGTGCCAATAGGGTACCGACAAAATGATTCTGTCTCTAGTATCTATGTGATTTACATGTAAACTTTAGTAATTTAGAGTTTACCAGTTTTGTTGAAAATCCAAACTATCGTTATATCCCTAAGGGTACGCTCCCACTAAAGTGTTGAGCAAAGTAATAATGCAGAAATACGAATTATATTGTTAAGATTGCTCGTTGCCGCTACGCTTTACTCCACTCCACTCCCCTCAAGTCATAACGCACCCAGATTTGCAAACATTTGAATGCAATTAGGTGCCATCAACCTTAAATATTTGATTTGCCATACTTGTACATTTTATGTAAACGATGCAATGCCAGTATGATAGATAAACCAGGTCTCAACTAAGTCGATACTTGTATTCAAAGTAGGGTACATACAAAGATAATTAAAAATGAATGTGAAGATATTTCAACCCAGTAAACATACTAAGCATTATTAGATTGTTACAGTTTATGTCAAGTTAAGACTATAGAAGAATTTTCTAATTAATACAATTGTTAAACTATAACATCTCAAAATTATAGATTACTGTAAATTTAAATGTTTTTAACTTTATCGATCATACCATTGCCATAAGATCAACTAGTTCAACGACAGATCGTAAATGTAAAAATACCGTAAAGATCAGTGATAATAATAATGAAATGACCTGTAAATATTGATGTAATATTATTATAAGATTATACAATATTCTTGCCCGTTCGAGACCTAGTTCTATAAAGTATATATACTGTATTATTCTGTTCAATTTAGTACATCAGATAATATTATGGACACCATTAAGATATTATAAATAATGTATTTCACATTCAATATTAACATATTCTTAATGCGGGAAACATATTCTTAGAGCACGGATCAAAACTACTCCACGCGATAATTGTAGTATCTCTTTTCACAATCGTTTTTATAGCGTGTTAATAGTGTACCTATTTCCGGTCTTACTTTTTTTGTAGTGCACGAAACACTTTTTTGATCATATTCAATTACTTCATGCGTTACCGTAAAAATGATGAAGAACGCCTCGCCGGCTAAGTTTTGTAATAATATATTCTGTGGTCTAGAAACCCAAGTTGCGCCCATACTTTTTGCTCATAATCATTTTGACATTATGAATATTATCCAGTGCACTGCGTGCAACAACTTTGCGTGCAAAATAATACGCTTGACTTTGTCAGTTCATAAAAGAAGCAACTTTTTAGTATTGTTGATCACTATACGATGTCTAGGTAATGAAGAGTTTAACTTCTGGTTGATTTTGGTTTCCGTCGATCATCTAACAACGAAGCGGGCCTCGCTAGAAGTGGTCTGGGAATAATTCAGGCTAGTTTAGAAAACACACGATAAGGCTTAATGTGTAGCATCAAGAAATAAATGAGCTCAAGCTCTAGGGAGAGTTTTGCGGATATTTTCCCTATATCTACCTAATACTGCGATGAAAAAAAAATAGTCCGAATTTTTCGTGCCAAACAAAGATTCCGCGTAAGGATCATATTAATAACAACATCAGGTAGCATAAGTGCTTCCCGGGGATGCAACCTATCTGTGTACCAAATGTCAAAATCGTTTTCGACATTTGGTACACAGATACATTTGGTACAGTCTCATGAAAGCGTAGCAGACATACAGGCAGACACTTTCGCATTTATTTATTTTTTGCTTTATTTTTTGTTTTGTTACAAGTTGTACTACTAGTTAAGGTGCCCTATTACGAGCATGCATGCCATGTACACTTCTAGAAGACTCAATTGTATATATATATCTATATTGATTTATTAAGCGTTATACTTAAAGCAATTATTGTAGTCAGTTTTATGGACTATGTCAATATATATATATTATTATTATTAGCATGGATTTGAGATAATTATTGCCATAAAGACATTTAGGGCTGAATACCTGCAATCTGTCTGATTTTTAAGACCCATTTACATTGGCAGTCAACTTGGTCAAAATATAGCATGCGGGGACTCCCCGACCCCCGTAACCTCGGTTTTTTTCCCTGCCGATCTATGATAATGTTTTGAGGATAAATTTTTGGGTCAGAAAATTGGACCTTTATTTTTAAATGGCATTATCATCTATTCCTTTTTGTTGTTCTAAAACAGATCAATTTATAAAGAATCGTAAGAAAACATAATAATATACATAAAACTGTTATTTTTTTTTAAATAATATGTTCTAATAACAATCATGAATATGTTAGTATCTACCTACTACAGGTATAAGTGTTTAATGTAACGTAGCTAATAAAACGTGTACCTAAATTAAAAAAAAACATAGCGCTGTGAAGATAATTTTATGTAAGTTATAATATAATAAATAAATTTATTATGAGTATGTTAAAAACAATTAAATACTCTAGTTCGAGTAATTTTAGTTTTCATCATAGTAAAGCGTATAATAATAATATGTTAAATTCAAACTATATAATTTAAATTATTTATTGTAAGCCTGATATTACGAATTTGAAAAGAAAATATTTTTCATAATTACTTTTATGATGAATTATTGTTTATATTCGTCCTTGTTTACTTAGTAATTAATTTATAAACTAAATACATTATAAATTTTAACTTAATTATGTAATTTGCAAAGAAAACTCTTTTTTATAATTACTTTGATTCTACAGTTTATTTTAAGAATTTATGAAAATATTTTTACCAAAGTATGATAGTTAAATTAAAAATGTATTAAAAGAAATTGCTCAATATTTAAATTTCTATAATTTTGTTTATTTTATTATGATGAGTCATAAAGTTTCGGTACCTAATGTATTTTTTTATAAAAATTTGAGAAAAGTTTTTTTTCTAATAATGTAAAAACGTAAGAATTTTATTTGTCAAGGTTAAATGGATAAGTATTTTAATTACTTACTTATTTAAGACTGATGTTTTATCTAAATAAACGCTGTTCGTTCTTAAAATAATTTATTCATTAAGGCACTATTGTTTCTAGGTACGAATATAACATAGTCCTTAGAAAATATCAGGAAAACGTTGTTTTACTGCAAAGTTATATCATTATACCAGTATCCAATACAAATTTTATTATTTTAACATGTTGACAAACTTAATATGCTAAAATTTATAACAAGCAATTCAGAAAACAATTAAACACATTTAATATTATATTTACTATATTTGAAATGTTAAACGTAACATATATTATATTTTAAAAGATTTTAATGTGACTTATTAATTGTTTGCTGATGATAATATATTTTGTATTTTCATTGTTATGTTTGTTAATCAAAAGAAATATATTATAATCATATGTTATCCATTTAGAAAATCAAGCAGCAAACAATATGTAATTTAAATATTATAATTAATATCATATTTATAGTAAAGTCTATGATTGTATTCCAAATGAAAATTTGATTTATAAATGTAAATCATTATGAAATAAATATTATTATTGCACCTTGTATGTAAGTAGTTAGTGTAGCTCTGCATAAGAGGGACCGGAGGACATACGCTTACACACGGCTTCCGAAAAACTATTTAAGAGCTGTCATTTGCAAGGATTTCCCTGCTCTGTGTATTCACTTATTAGTTGAAGACTCGTCTTGTTGCAATCCAATGTGAGCTGAAAATTTACCATTTTCGGCTGTTTCAATAATTTAAACTATTAAAAGAATTTCGGAAAATGGGTGTAATCTTTTATCAAAATTAATAGATTGTTAAACTAAAGAATATCATTATTCTGAAGCTGAAACTAAATGGTTGGGCTATTACAAGAAAATTAGATTCTGGACGGGTGCTTAATATTGCTAAATTTAAAAAAAATATATTGAGCTATTATTTATGCATACAAAAATATAATATGAAGAGTAATTGTCTTGTTATCGATGACGTTTGTTTTATTTATAACTTTTTGTATATATATATATATATATATATATATATATATATATATACCTTTAATTATGTGATTTATTTTTAAATAATATTAATGCATACTTGAAAGATTTAACTTTTTTTACTGTGATGACCTACTATTAGAAGTGAGATTGGCGTATATCGTCTGGAAACCTCGATGGCGCAACCAAATTCTAAATCACATTTAATAAAATTAGAATATTTAAAGTATATGTACTTAGTTTTAAGTCTAGAAAAAAAAACTATAAATAATTATTTACTATTTAGATATTAATCGGATACAATGAATGTATTTTATCGTGTTGCTAAATTATTGAAACTATTTCATATAGAAAATTCCAAGTTTTCCAAACATACGTTTTGAATTTTTCACAATAAACTAAATTTTATATTACCTAAAAGAAATGGTATCATATTTACTAATTGTTCCACTTTACCGCCATGTTTAATTATTTAAAAAATATTTCAAGGTTTTTAAAATTTATGCATTAAATTGGCTCAAGCTGATTTTTGACCGTGGCTAGTTATCAAGCAACCGGCGAAATTGTGAACTTAGCGATTTACCTTTGCAATACCTACAAAATTGCGTAGAACTGACTCGAAAGTAACACTCTTCTTCACTGATTTACTCTTCAGTTATTTCCAGATACCAGCACTATTTTATAAATAAATTGTAATCAATTAAAGAAAATTAAACAAATCAGATTTACTAAAAAGTTTATAATAGTAATAATTAGTCAACTGAATAGCCAACCGGGCTTATCACTCTTACCCTATGACTTGCATTGTCTAACGGCTGTGTGTTCTATAATTTTTCCTGTACAGTATGCCAAATGTCATTATAATGCAGTTTTACCATTGTGTTCCCATTCAAACTATAAAATACGTACATTTTATAAGACCCTTTAAAAAGTTGGAAATTTCTATACGAATAGACTAAAGAATGTTTCCTGACTTTATACTCTTGAACGTAGAAATATTTATGTTAAAAGATAATGATCAATATTTTTTTTTACATGAACCAATGTCAGCATTCATGCTGTTGTTACTCTATTTAGTAACAGCGACATATTATTATACTTAAATATAATATATTTTGGTTTGTTAGTCACGACGTAAATGTATCCCGTTAGATACATATCTTTTGTATCGTACAAACTAAAATTAAACTTTCTTGTTTTTATCCGGGCACCTAATCTATAGCCGGTAATGTACTCTACTCACTAGCCTGTGCACACTGGAATTTTTGTGAATGTCACTTCACCCAGATCTCTTCTCTCATCCAGCCACTCCTGGCTACCCCCTTTATACCTATTGCCAGTCCATCTTGCTGGAGGCTGCTGTAATCTGATGATATGGTCATGCTTGTACTAGGAGTGGTTTTGTACAATAAGGTCTACTTCTTCAGCTTGCTAATACTCGAAGTCATTTGCCTTACTCAGCGTATTTCCTTATTCCAAATCATCCAGTAAAGGCACTCTGCGATCTATAGAAAAGACCATGGTAGTTACAATGGGCCTTTGAACGGATCGCTGAGCGATAAGGCTTAGGATGAGCAGAACAATCTAGTTAAAGCAGCCTTGTACCTTTTATGTACCTCCTTGCTTCTTAATTATTAATTACTTAACGTCTGCAGTTAAAGTCTGAATTTTCAATGTAATCTGATCACCATCAATTTTAATAGAGTAATATAATATTAAAGTTTAAACGCACTCGATATGTTACGCCTAGCTACTAACGTCGTGTAACAGACTTTGTAGGCGTTGCGTTTGAACTTATAAGTCCTCAAATGTAATCTTTTGTATTGGAAGGTAGGTATGGGTATGGTATACCTTTATGCATTTATTGACTAAAGTTCTTACATATCAAACTCAACTGTAAAGTAGGATCTCTGTGTCGTTCTTGATCATGAAGTTGCTAAATAGCGACGCTGCATTGATGCATCACGTACTCGTAAAATAAATTGTTAAGAAAATTAAAATCAGGGAATTAAAAATTTTTTTTAAATATTTTGTGAAAGCCACTAAGAAGAAAACATAAAACATGTTTTTTTCAGATTTGAAGCCTTGACTTGGTACTTTCTTTTACAATTAAAATAAATAACGTTTACATTACTTCGTGACTAGCAGATCAAAATAATAGTTTGAATATAATAATTATTTTATTTCTAGGAAAATAAAATAGAAAATTTCTAATAATACGAAAAACTATTTTCTGGCAACATCAATTGCACCAAACTTCAATCTACCATTCCTTAAATTGTTAAAAAAGTCTATAACTAATTATTATTTTATAACTTTACATAATATTTTAATGATCAATACTTTACATTTATTTTTTAAATATTTACTATTTATTGAATTATTATTTAATGTAATTACTACATTTTTAAAATTATAAGTTCACATTTATATTCATTAATTATTTATTAATAAGTAATCTGTGTACTCTTAGCAATTATTTGTAACATTTTGAATTATGTTCTGTTCCAAAAATAGTTCACGAGTCCATGCTTCAACACTATGCACTGGTAGAGGCCAACTTTACAAATAGTTGCATTGAAAATTTAAGCAATATAATATTATTATGTTGCTTTCTACCAGAAAAATTTACTGAAAATCTTTAGTCTCAAAATTCTTCCAAATGTTAAAGCTTAGCTATAATTTAGTTTTAGTATTTAATTCTAAACTGCTTATTTGTGGCGTAAGTAGACGATTAGTCTAAGTACATTGAATAGAATTTAGTAACCCAGTGAATATTACAGCTTACTCTGAAATGCAGCCGTAATTTTTAAAAATTCGGTACTTATTTGATGTATAATGAATCGTCTAATTTCGCCATTATGCTTAGGCTCTAGTTTTCTAGGATAGCGATGCTTTCACAATATGGCGGCTTTTAGTTTTAAGATACCATCACATCTTACCATACTTTCTAAACGTGATGTTCAGAAGGTGCACTGTGTAGGTACCAATTTTGAATAAATATACTTTAAATTTGAGCTAGAATTTGAATAATAATAACTTCTTTACGTAATAATAATCACCTTTTGGTCCTGTCTTTTTGTCATACAACAATAAAAACATTTAATTGGTTCCCCTCATGCGGCATAAGTACGCGAAGCGCGGTCAGTGGATAAGGTATCGATCTTCCACTGCCCACTAAAAAACAGATCTGACTGTGCAATCGATAATTCAATTATATCGGTGAACATTAATTTTTGAAGAGTTTTTCAGTATGATGTACAATAGTTGCCCATAAAAGGTTATTAATATTTTTTGCTTAACCATGTGACAAATAAGTTACAATAGGTTACAGAAAACGTTTTTGAAACCAAGTTAGCATTGCTATTCCTAGGACTTCTGTGCTTAGGTTTGAGACTGAATTACGATATTCTGTGTTTTTGATAATTTTAATTAATTTAGTATAATCTATGTTTGATATTGTGTACTATTGTATTGCATTAATATGATTGTAATGTTTAATTCAAATATATTAAGTAATGTTATTGAATCTTCCTCGTGGCAATCTATATTTCAATACAATGCGATCAAAGTAAGAATAAGGTAGTCAATGATCACAACCTATCATCTGCAACTTGAAATGAATGATTTGCATGTGTTTGATAAAAAAAACTGTTTAAATCTATGAGAAAAGTCCTGAATCACTAACTTACCGACTGACTCATCAATGCACACTCTGGACCAATAAAGCTGAAATTTTGCACAGATTTCCCTTTAAAATATAAACAAGGAATAAGGCTGGATTTTTTGTAATTCCCACGAAAACAAACTTGCAGTCAATTCTTAGTTATAACATATTTTGTTCTCCCTTTTCTCTTATTTTTGAAGAAAACGCTTATGCAAGAAATTTTGCAAGATATTTATCAGAGGAAGTTTCTCTGAATTTATTTTCAGAAAATCACACCTAGCTAGGCTAGCTAGCTTAGATAAAATAATATGATAGAACCTAATTCCTATTCGAAGTTTGATAGCATTGTTAAAAATATCGGCGTGCTGATTGATGTTGCTCAATCTGACTGTTACCTTTAAATCATGCATGTAGTACCTTAACATTGTACGATATTTAGTTCTGTGCTCCAATAAAATTATATGTTCATCTAACTGTTTCATTTATCTAATAGTGATTATTCCATTAGCTATCAATTCTACCAATTCCATATCTCTCATTCGATTTGATTTATGATACGAACGCCATTATGAAATAATTGGCATAAATATAGTCCCACTAACTTAATATCTGATCTGGTGACATTTTTTTTATCCATTACTAGCTAGTGCTTGACTACGATCTCATCTGATGGTAAGTGATGATGGAGTCTAAGATGGTAGCGGGCTAACCTGTTATGGGCATGGCAGTTATATTAAACCCATACCCCTTCGGTTTCTACACGGCATCGTACCGGAACGCTAAATCGCTTGGCGGCACGTCTTTGCCGGTAGGGTGGTAACTAGCCACGGCCGTAGCCTCCCACCAGGCCAGACCAGGGAAAATTCAGAAATTATAAATTCCCGAATTGACCCTGCCGGGGATCGAACCCAGGACCTCCGCACGTTAAGGACTACACACTGCGCTACGGAGGTCGTCAAATCACATCACATCGACATTGTCGCTAGTATACCTATATTAAATAAAATAAAAACTAAACAGGCATAAAATGAATTTTGGCCGCCGGACCAGTTTAGTTGGTGGGACTCTACTTAGGACTGCGGAGACGCCTTCTGACTGTCGAAAAAATTTCAGTCTAAAAGCGTCAAATGGTCCGTAAGAAGCCGTGTCCCCAGACGTTTTGGAGTTTTTTTCAAACTTTAGTAAAGACTAATAGGATAGACAAGGAAACAGGGTGAATTTTTTGGGGGCGATATATACACGATCTGTAATTTGATACTTTTTTTTTAAATTTTTAGTTTTTGTTGTAGAGTGAGAAAAATGGAAAAGAGTCTTTGTTTCTAATTTTTATACTCTGAAATTACTGTGATTACTAACCGCAGAGTGAAACATAGATTAAAATTTATTGTTTATTTTATTGAGTTTAATAAAAACGGGTCCATTTTTTTAACCATAAAGAGGAGCGAGAGCCTTTTTAACTTTAATCTATAAGTATAGCTTTATTTCGTAACGATTTGAATGACTACTGTGTTTACGTAGCTCGTACAAGTAATACATAATCTATATATAGATATAAATATTTATATCTAATTTCGGGACCATCCAAATTGCCTAGGAGATGCCCATTGACACTTGATCTGAATGTTAAAAGTAGAACAGAAAACGGAAGCCGGAAAGAAACGAGGAAGCAAGTCGCTTCATACGAGTCCGTGGAGTTTCGACTGTAATATTGGTGCGGACCTTACGGTAAGAAAGTCAACGGAGGAACCAAAATCAATATCATCATCATTGAACCATTATTATTAGAACAAATTTTATCCCAAACTAACAAACTACTTTTTTTGCTTTAATAGTCATAGTCATAGTCATAGTCATTTATTTATTAAATATCGATACACTGTAGGTACACTTATTTTCGTCTAAAAATTACTTAAAAAGCATGATGGTGATAATGGGTAATGTTATCTTAAAACTAAAGCTACGAGGGTTCCAAACGCGCCCTGGTCTGAGAAGAGCCCACAACAAACTTAGCCGGGTTTGGTTTTTTTTTTATTATCACCATCTCACAAATATTCTTACTAAGGAACTATCAGAGACATTAGAGCAAATTATTGCCAGGCTTCCTTGTCGTTTAAATAGCCCTTTACATGGTAATAAGATTTTTCAATGAGTTTACGTTTTACATTAACTTTGAACTTATTCAGAGACATCTTCAACATGTCTTCTGGGAGCTTATTGTAGAAGCGGACACTGTTTCCAATATATGAATTTACTAAGCCTAGAAACAGGCATTACTAGTTTATTTTTATGTGGATTACTATCGTATAGTCGTATATCGTAATAGTATTATTGGCTACACATTTTTGATACGATCAGTTGCAGATTAATATTAAATTGCATTGTAGATGTCCATAAATTTACATAGCCTACAAGCATAATTCAAGAGAACAATAGACGGCAGTAGTCACGGCAAAGCAGTTAATGCAGAATTGGGCGTGCTTATGACGTCACGTCAAGTTTGCCCTCAGCTGAATTTTTACCCTTAAATCGTAGGAATATAGTCTTTAAGTCAGGGTATATAAGGGCGGGAGAAGTGTGCGAGAGGTCTGTTTCAGACAAAATCAATGTTCAAGTCGTTGTGGTTACGAGTCCTGGCAATTGTTCAAGTTTCAACGTTTGCCAAATATTGTTCAGATATACCTTTCCGAATATCAGCCATACTTGGATATCAAACGAGCCTGTAATTATTAGCCTTATGATCTGTATTATGTTAAGTAATAAGAATGTGAAAGTGGGTTTGTTTGTTGGTTCTGTCCTACAGTCACGTCACAACAGAGCAATGGATCGATGTGATTTTTTTGTATGGGTTTAGTTGAGGAATTGAAGAGTGACAGGCTACTTTTTATCCCGGTAAAAATAACAATTCGTTATATTTGTAACTAGCTGATGTCCGCAACTTCGTCCGCGTGGATTGAGATTTTTTGCTTCTCGCGCTGAACCTACACTTATTTTCAAATGGCTAAGTTATATTAATACCTAAATACAACTTATACCTGGAACATATACTATTGTTTATCTAAAAAGCATGATAACAAAATACCTATTTATTCACACCTAAGTCTAACATTAATGCAAAGATAATTCAGGGAGTAAAATAAAATATACCTATCTATACATAAACCATAAATCAAAATTACCTTCCCAAAAAATATCTTAGCAATCAATAATTAGCAATACAAATAATAATATAATAATTAGCAGTTATAGCGCGTAGGTAGTAAACCTACCTCTGCTACATTATGAAAGTAAAATTCCAAGAAGACACAATTTTTTCTTAAATAAGAGACAACCATCAACAACGACTGCCCTCATTCGACTGCTCCTGTGGAAACCTCGGAAACCTCCCTGTTCCCGCCCCGGCCCCCGGCCCCCAGTCACGCGTCGCTGGCCACGGCTACGACTAGCTATCAATGGAATAATTTTATTATTATTCCTATTAATTATTATTATTTAGTTATTTATTTACTGGCGATGAAGCCACAGTCATTTATATGGTTGCCTATACTACCTTAGGCTCTTGGTTACGGCATTTGTCTTCGAGCTTCTTTACTGAGGATTCCATTCCAGAAGATACTGCTGCAGATAACACTTCTGTAGCAAAGTTCGTTATCTGGCCTTTCAAGCTACTTAAACTCTGGTTCAGATTTCAGATTGAGTCAAGACATTTTTAATACACGAAATTAAGTCCACATATGACAGGCAAACATATGGCATCGAAATATTAACAATAAAACAATTAACATTGTTGTTGACAGCTGTTGACAGATTTTCTCTTGGTCGCATTTTTTTAGAATTTATTTTGTTTCCTTCAAACGTCACCAAAAACATAATATTATTAAGTCCTAATCAAGTGAATTGCTGTTGAGGAGTTGAGGAGTTTTGTCCTCTATCTCTGATAATATTTATCAAATCTTCACCAAAATTGGGCAAAACTTACCTACCTGATGACACGTACCTTCTAATAAAGAAAGATTTATTCAAATCAGTTCAGTTTTGACTGAGTTATGGAGTAAAATCAACAAAAAACCCCTATCCTGGAGGAACCTTATTTAATATCGGGATAAAAACAATCCTATATATTGACCCGGAAAATTAAGGAGTTTCCGTGGAAATTGTAAAAGTTATCGCACGCGTACGAAGTCGCAGCATCAGCATTAGTACAGCAGGGTCTAGAAATATGTGTTTTTATATAAGAATGATAGGTACCTAGTGGAGTTCTCAGATAAAACATACTTCAACTCCTAGTGAATCTTTATAAAACCTAAATTAGGATATAGTCTGCTAGTAGTGGAGCTACTGTGGAAAGCTCTGCCTTGCTCTAATATTTATAACTGATTAATTAATGTGTATTTATTACGTATTTAAAGTTTTATTAAACTTTTCTACATTGAAACTCTTCAGTTGGTTCATGAGATTTTAAAGACGGGTTGCGACATCTATCGCACCATCTAATAATTAAATTGAACAACGCCATCTCTTAATATATACTGACAATAGTTCTAAGAATTCTTCTTACAGATGGCGCTTGAAAAGGAGGCTAGCCTTCGAAGCTCACTACCTCCGCTTGACCATTACGGGCCAATCGGAGAAGACTCCCAGCCGTTATAGATGGCGCCATTCTCTTGGAGGCCAACTAGACATTTATTTAGCTAAAAATTATTTTGCTAACGCCATCTGTGGAAAAACATAAAAGTACAACGCCACCTAGCGGCATCTCATAAATTCTAACATTTAGGAAACAAAAATGCGAATAGATGGCAGAGATGGAGATAATGACACCGAGGGGCCTCAATACACTCGAGTTAGGAATCGTACTTTCTCCAGAGTGATTTATAGTGCTATAATACTATGAAACATTACTATCACTAACTACTAAACTTCATTTTGAGGATCTATTATAAAAATTCAAATGAAACAAAATATATCGCGCGCGATCGCTATTTTTTTCTTATTTTTTAAAATAAAATAACGACGTAATAGCGCAACTAACCAATATCATTTTGCGAACGAATACTTGTTTTTACGATACCTAATTATAACAATAGATAGCTGAGAGTTGATTAATAAATGTTCTTAAATACTACCAACACTACGGTTAAAACAAAAAAGGCAAAGATCTACCTAGGTAGATACCCAGCCTATTTTATCGTATTTTTTTATTCCATGTCATTTTGCACTCTCACCTCACTTGACAGACTCTAAAGTAGATGTAGAATTTTAGTACTCATTCTATTTCAATGTAAATATTAATCAAAAATATTTTATAATTAACTAGCGAATGCCCGCGACTTCGTGTGTATGGTTTGAGGTTTTTTGGTTCCCGCGAGATCTCTTTAATTTTCCGGGATAAAAAGTAATCTATGTGCTATTCCAGACTATAATCTAAATCTCTGTGCCAAATTTCAGCCAGATCCGTTCAGCCGTTGGGGCGTAATTGAGTAACAAACATCCATACATCCATCCAAACTTTCGCATTTATAATATTAGTAAGATTTGAATAACCTAAGAATATTTTATCATATAAATATATAAAATTCAAAGTCCTGACTGACTGAATGACTGATATTATATCAACGCACAGCCTAACCGGCTGGTCCTAGAGACATGAAATTTGGAGGGTGTGTTCTTTGTGAAGAGTACAGTACCTATACACTTAGAAAGGGTTTTTGGAAATTCCACCCTGAAGGGGTATAATAGGGGTTGAAAGTTTGTATGAAAGTCCGTCGTTTTTTAAGTTATAGCCATGAAACTTGGTGTTTGGGATTTCGGATTGAAATTAAGAAATAAGTACGTGATTTATTATTATTATTATTTAACTCTTTATTTGCACCACCCAAGAAAAACAAAGACAAGACATGATATAAAATAAAGAAGAAGGATAGGTACAAAGGCGGCCTTATAAGCGATTTCTTCCAGGCAAACTTAGTCCTTAAGATTAGTAAAGTGCTATGAAACCAGAATGCAGGTGGATCAAAATTTTTACCTAAGTAAATAATACAATACACAAATTATACAATACATTATATGACATATAAATATAATATACTTAAACTTAATATATTTGCAGCTGTTGACAGATTTTCTCTTGGTCGCAATTTTTTGTACTTAATTAATTTTGTTTCCTTCAAACGCCACTCAAAGTTAAACGCCACCCAAATATTATTAAGTTCTAATCAAGTGCATTGCTGTTATCAGTTGAGGAGTTTTGTCCTCTATCTCTGATAATATTTATCAAATCTTCACCAAATTTGGGCAAAACTTACCTGATGATACACACCTTATAATAAAGGAAGGTTTATTCAAATCAGTTCAGATTTGACTGAGTTATGGAGTAAAATCAACAAAAAACCCCTATCCTGGAGGAACCTTTTTTTATATCGGGATAAAAACTATCCTATATATTGACCCGGAGTATCAGCTACCGCTATACCAAATTTCATTTAAATCCGTTCATTAGTTTTTGCGTGATGCGCGGCCATACAGACGGACAGATAGACAGACAAAGCAAAATAGCCAGTAAAGCATACCCAGATTAATTTTTTTAGAATATATTAAATGTACAGAAATCTTACAATTGCAGTTTTATTAAAAGTATAGATCACCGTAAAATTTTGTTCAAAAATGCTCACAGTTAAATTTTGTCCACTAAAACAACACAATAGGTTTTTAGCATACTCAACGAAAAATGGCCGGAAAAAAGAAAGACGCCATCAATAAAGCAGTAGACGAGATAAAAGCACACTCTATTCTATGATCCACTTTAATAAAAATTAATTTCTCTATCTATAAGTAGATGTGATTTTTCGTAAATCTATTTATGAAGTCACATTAGCCTCGGTTCACCTTACATATTATTATAAAAAACTTATGTCACGCGGACGAAGTCGCGGGCATTATCTATTTAGTTATTACATACCTGAACATCGGTGTGTCTCTTGATATGATGTGTATGTCTCGTTCCACTATCCTGCAAAATCACTAGAAACATAATTTTATTATTGATTAAAAAAAAAAATTACAACAAAAGCAAAATAAGAGACAGAACAGAACATTCAGAAAGGAGGAGCTAGTGATTGGAGAACATTCTTCAAAGATCATCATAAGAGGGATGGCGAAAAACATTAAGACCCTCCACTCCTAAAAAGCTTAGAGGTAACTTAAGTCAGGATTTGTCAATTCTGTTGGGCACGGTCACTATCTTTACCCATCTGATAAACTCATTTGCAAAAAAAACGGGCGGTTTCGATTTTCTTCCTGGCTGAAAAAAATAAAATACCAAAAAGGTTTTAATCATTTGAACATGTTACTGGCCAGTTATAAAAGTGCCATAATGTTTATAAAAGTACATTCCAAATTCAAATTTATGACTGAGCCTGGTTTTCAAAGAAAACAACTTTTAACTACATTTTGTGGCGCAAAGTCCCTATAGTTAATATCGACTCTAATTAACTTTTTGTCAATTTTTATTAAATTATCTGATGTCCTTGACATTTAAAAGTATTGTTATTGCTGTTTAGCAATCTCGAAAATGGTAGATAAAGTGATAAAATCGAGCAAAATTATTGCGCTGCTTGAAGAAGGTTGCAGTCAATGCTTCGTGGCTCAGAGGCTAAATGTGAGTCGGTCGACAGTTCAAAGGACCTGGCAGCGCTATCAAGAGACCGGTTCCGTCAAGAGAAGGCCTGGTTCTGGCAGAAAGACATGTACCGAACCACGGGATGATCGTTTTCTAGTTAGTCAAGCTTTGAGAAATAGCAAATATGTTACCCTCAAGAACAGCCTAGAAGAAATAAGAAAAGTGCAAATTAGTCTATGGACGGTCAGGAGGAGGCTTCTCGCTGCTAATATACACAGTCATCGCCCGGCACGCGGCCCTAAATTACTCCGTGGACATCGAGTTGCCAGGCTTAGCTTCGCTCGAAATTGTGTGTCATGGACTCATGAAGACTGGGATAGGGTATTGTTCACAGATGAAGCCAGGATATCTCTGCATGGTGAAGATCGACGTCGGCGAGTGCTACGTAGACGAGGAGAACGCTTTGCAGAGGCATGTTTAGAGGAAATCACACCTTATGGAGGGGGTTCTGTTATGTTTTGGGCAGGAATAAATTCTATGGATCGTACGGAGTTAGTCTTCATCGAAAACGGTACACTGACTGGACACCGATACATAACAGAAGTTCTAATTCCTTATGCACAACCCGCTTTAGCCGCTCTTGGCGAAAACTCAATTTTTATGGACGACAACGCTCGCGCCCACCGGTCTGGCGATGCGGAAGCGTATATGCTAGAAGTCGGAATTCGTCGTTTGGACTGGCCAGCTAGAAGTCAATCTCAATCCCATAGAGCATGTCTGGGACGTTCTGAAGCGACGAGTGAGATCAGTGCAGCCGGCTCCGCAGACCATCAGAGAGCTAAAGAATGTGATTACCGCGGAGTGGGAACGTATTCCACAAGAAACCATGAAAGATATACTCGCTAGCATGCCCAGACGAATGCAAGCTGTGATTTCAGCAAGAGGGGGTCACACTCAATACTAAACTTTTATCTGATTTTAATGTATTCAAGAAAAACAAAGAAATTAACGCGTTTCATTTTTATTTAGCGAGCAGGTACAATAATAGTGTTTTGAGCTTAAACATTATTTCTCAATAATTTAATCAAAATGTTATAAAACTGATGAAAACTATTCCTTCCTAATTAATTTATAAAATTCTGAGGATAACAATACCTAAAATTGTCAAACAAACTAATAGTAACTATAAAATAGTTCTTTGCTTAAGTGCCCGTTTTTTTTGCAAAACAGTGTATTAAGGGCCAAGATTTGTCATTTGGCAAATCGAGATTTAAAATCTCAGTTATGTGCCAGTCAATCTTAGTTTCCGTTTGGAAACTAAGACTGACTTGCACATAAAGACATATAAAAAAGACATAATTAACGAGGGTACCGAATTATGTAAAAAATCCTCTTTCGCACTTACTGCATGCGCCTCTTCACAACAGAATGGTTCTAAGCTTACAATCATTACTGATTGTAAGATTGTAAGAATGATTGAAAGCTTACACACAGCGGGACATAAGCGCCATTTGCGTGCCATACATTAACGCATAATATCATGTTTTATTTGGCCTCGCTCAATATTGAAGTGCTACAAAAATGTTCACTGAAGACAGGTTGCATGGTTTCTTGGCATTGATGCGGAAAAGGATCGCAAATACTTGGTGGAGGGACATACAAAGCGAGAATTGTATTGTAAAAGCCTGTATAGTCCCACAAACTTCAGACCCGGTGACAGCGTCGCTAGTATATATTAAAAATAAAACTAGTGGTTCGTCCCGAACTGAGACCTCACGGCGCCATCTATTGACATAAATATGAAGTTCTGTTAAAAATACTGACGCTCATTAAAAATTAAATGATTTCGTTTCCTTACAATATTTATCTAATTTTAGTATTTGTTGTTCAAGTACGGGATATAATTGAAATAATTGATCAAGTTTCAGGCTCATCCTTTCAGAAAATTTAGAGTTCTGAGGTCATCTTTGGACGTTAGAAAATCACCACTTTGAAAGCCCCCCATTTCGTCAATTTTGGGGGAAAAATTTAAAAAAAAATATTTTCCGACTCTATTTTTAATTATCTTTAAAATGATATACCGCAACCCTATGTAACTTTATAAAAAATATTTTACTTCGCATTCGCTTCTATGAGAGCCCCCCTGAAATAAAGATTTTTATTATTTTTTAAGCCATATTCGGCGGGAGGCCATTGGTTTACATATTATATTTAAAGCTGAAGTAATTGCGTTCAGTAATTCAGAAGTTATAATGCTCTGACAGACAGACGGACGGACGGACGGACGGACGGACGGACGGACGGACGGACGGACGGACGGACGGACAAGTGTCAATTCACCCAAGTAGACTCAGAGACCTTCGGTTCGCTCGGTCAATAAAAACTAAACAGGCATAAAAATTAGTTCCAATTTTGGCCACCGGGCCAGATAAGTTGCTAGGACTATAAGTATGCAGACGAACGTGGGGTATTTACTGAAGCATTGGTCCCATTAATACATATTTTGAGATAATATGAGTGTGTTAGTTTTTAAATAGGTTAAGTTTTAAATGATTTATTTAATTTTTAATTGGAATATTTCTGGACAATAATTAGATTTACTATTTTTATTTATAATATGAAAGACATTGCTACCCCCGCCACGCCATATTGTAGCCGTATGGTTTTAATATTGTTTACGTTAATCCTTATTTTAGGGACGTCATGTTAACTGTAATTTAGAAGTAATACTGCTTTAATCGATGGTTGTAACCCCCCTGAACATTGCAGCAGCCATTGACTTACCAAAATCGATATCAGTAGCGCAATGCATCTGGCATCCGTCAAACTTGGTCTGTCAGACCAGGTGGCCAAAATTGGATGGAATTTTATTTTTCATATACCTACACTAGCAGCGCTGTCACCGGATCAGTTAAATTTGTGGAACTATAATTAATTTAAAGGACATAACAGGATAGGAGGAATAAAGTAGCGGGTCTACAAGATGCATAAAATAAATAAAACACATAAGCGTCAGTCCCACATAATACATTTAATAGCAAGTAGGTAGAGGTATTCTATTACAGAAATGGAAAAATAAATAACATTTTTTACTTTCCGAGTCACATCAAAGATTAGCTTTTTCGATCATTATAACTCTCGTTCGAAATACTATTGTGCTGACTTTAATAATAAATTTAATAAATAAGGAGCCAGGTTAAATTTTTGATGCATCTCGGATTAACAATAAGAAACATTTACTGGGTTCACATTATGTGTGGCAGTCTCGTGATATTTTGTTTTAGAGGCATCAAGCAGTCATACAAAACTTTGCGAGTCAGCCGCGCCTAATATGAACCCTAATTTAAATATACATACATTTGTATGTACGCCGCCACACACCGCTGAAATAGGGTGATAAAAAAAAAACAAAAAAAAAATTTAAATCGCGGTATTTTCGATGGGAGTCATCTCGACCACCGTTTCATACTGCCGGAAAAGTGAATAGCTCTAGTAGTTTGTCCGCATATTGATTGGAAGTGCACTGCGTCTGCGTAAAGGTTGCACGTATCCCGGTGCAGAGCTAAAATTAAACTGCATCTGATACCAAATGGCTCGATTGATTACCTACCTGTGAGAGCAAAGGGCCGGGCTGAGCAAACCATCACGTAATAATTATACAATTAAATAAATTTAAAAAACTGGTGAAATGATGAAACAATGAAAAACGCTAATTCTACTGCTAATGAATATCCATTACATTTAGAGCATCACAAACGTAAACCTGGATTCGCACTATTTACAATTTTAACCACTATTAGATATTATTATGTTTGTATTGAGAAAAAAAAATTTGATTAATGTATACGATATACATTTTAACTTGCAGGATACTTAAATCTTGCTCTGATAAATCATATTTTAATTTATACAAATAATCTTATTAATAAGACCGATAAACTTATTATATCATCAATACCTATTAATTTTATGTACATCACTAATTCAGCTACAAAATTTATATTCTTTGAAGATTTAATATTTTATTAGATTCACATTGTTGTATTTATAACACTAGTGATGTAACGAATAGACAAACCTATTCGAATAATAAGTAATAAATTGGCCATTTGCGTGGGTGGTTGGGTTAGGTCAGGATTTCATGCCCATTTCCTTCGTGGTTTGTGGCTCGAAAGTTTAACCAGTTTATATATAAGAGGGCCTATCGGCCTATATGTTTTGTGCGAAAACGCTCTAATAGGTCAGCCACCAGGATGCATGGAATACCGTGGCCGTGATTGGGTTTAATGGGTTTGAGTCCGACGTAATTTCACGCCTCCCTGGGCATGCAGGCAGAAGGATTTCAAAAAATGAGAAGGACCAAAATATTTGAAATAGGCGTTTAGCTAAATGTATATAGGTTCATAACCTATTTATCAAACATAAATTACAAATTCTATAAAATAGTATTCGTTACATCGCTACTTACTTTACTACATCAGAGACCAACAGACTGTTTTTATATCACAGTATTCAAGATTCAAATGGAAATTTCAGTATGAGCTTTGCAAACGTTTGCTCTAAGAAGTCAATGGTCTAGGATTTTATACTATTGTCACCATCATCGTCATCGACATCAAAAACATCATATTCTGTCTTGTAATAATTAATATACAAACAAGTCACAAAATTTCATTGTTATGATTTGACGATATTATTTTGTTAGTCAACCTTTAAGAATAGATAGCCACAAGTATACAGTGTGTTTTACTAATTAACTTGGACAGTATCGGTAAATTCGAAACCATAGAGGATACGGAAAAAGTGTCTTAGGACTCATCAGGTCTTTTTTTGGGAAAACAAACATACTAACCGGCCAAGCCAACTAGGCACCTAGAGTATATTACGTATTAATTTTTGCTTTACTAATAAACATTTTATTACCATATAGGTTTATTTTTTTATTTTTGCCAACCCTATCACAAACCCGCGTGACGTTAATACTCTAGGTGCCTAGTTGGCTTGGTCGCGTAGTAGTTATTTTTTTAGCCAAGCATAAGTTGTCCCAACAAATAACAATTTTTTAACCGACTTCCAAAGGAGGTTCTCAATTCGGTGCGTATTTTTTTAAGCTAATCGACTCATTTCTATGTAAAGATCAATAATTTTATCTGTAAAGTAATTGTTTATGAAGTTGGTGAAATGTTGTTTATAGACAAATTTTTACAAAAATATTACTCGCAGTCGCAATAGAGTGGCTTGCAAAACTTACAATTAGCACTAAAATTAAGAACAAGAAGATTTTCAAATTTACAGCATCCATTTCTTGATTAACCATCGATCTTAATTTTGAATTCTGATAGTACCTAAGTTAAAAAATTTACTGCAGCCTATTATTAGCCCTTGTCAATAAAAAAATATTTACGCGTATAAATATAATTTTAAATACATAATTATAAAATTATTAGTGCAAGCCAGACGCAATGCAAGGCTTTCGTCGACAAAAGTTAAAATATTTTTTGTGTTAAAGTATTTTTTACATTTAGTAACAAATTACTTTTAAAGATAAAAACCTGGTCGGTAATAATAAAATAAAATAAAAAATAAGATTGTTTTATTTCAGGTAGGGACCCATGTATGAAATACAGTATGAGTTCCCTAATAGGTACATTTTCTTATAGACAATTTTTTATGGGGTAAAAAAATTTTTGTGCCTAAGTTTTTATGTTAGAATAACGATGATATTCTTCCCATCACAAACTGTAGAACACAATATAAAATTAATATTCAAAAACTTCGACGCAGATGATATTATGCATTGTGCTATTATAGATTGGGAACAAAATGGTATTTTGCATAAATTGTAATTCTCAAAGATAATGAATCTTTGAGACTCATACTGACATATAATTATCAGTCCATAAAATAATAATGATATTATTATAAAGCAGAAAAAGTTTATGAGTCGCACATTGTACATTTTGCAGCTGATGTGTAGATACAAAATAAGCAATGGAGGTGCCAATAAAAAATAAATACCGAAAATGTCTTTCAGTTATAAAATTTTAAAAATTATTATTTTTTTAATAATTTTGATTATAGAAATTCTAGAATTAGTATCTCATCATACAATGCGATACGTATACAGCAACTATATATTTGATTAAAACTTAATTTTAAAACGTTGATTATTAAAGCTTGTTGTATATATACGCTCATAATTAAAATAGAGAATTATAAATCCAAAAATATATGAAAATTACTGACTAAGAATATTATTGAACAGAAACACACTTCGATAAAAATTAAAGCATTAGCTTGAATGTGCTTTAGTCTCAAAAAGAAATAATATTCTTAACCGAAAAATTAAAATAGTTGAAATAAAAAGAGGTCTATTCTGAAAATATCATCCTGTTGCAATAATTGAGAATCACAATAATTTGTAACAGAATCTCTTTGAATTCTGATTATATATCACTTCATCTCGATGCCCAATTTATTTATTTGCTTGCAAATAATATCAATAATTGTAGATTCATTTTTTTTATTACAATTGTATTTCCTGCATAATATGTTTCCCAAAAGTATAAAAGAAATATAATAACAAAGTAAATGCTATATTAGAAGTATATAAAAACTTACTCAGGCTTAGGCTTAATTATAATATATTATAGTTCAAAAACTCAAAATTATCCTTTTATATTTATGTAATCCTAAATAATTTGAAGTCTAATAGAAAATCTAATTACAGTGTTATTTGTTTCTGGAAATTAATTAGCAAATATCATCATTAGCAATATTTATGTCACTTATTTAAGTTATTGGCGCTGATTCAGATGGAAACAAAATTTAGAGTATTCGCATCTTTTTCTAACCAAAGTAGTTAAAAGTAAAGCCAAACTATTTTTTACCCCTGACGCATAGTTAGCGGTGACGATCAGCTCTTTTCTAGTTAGTGAAGGGATGCAAGCAACTTCCACAGGTCTGATCGGTTCGAATTTTGGCATCGTGATTCAATGTGTCAGGGGTTTAGTTTTTTTAATTCAGATACAGTCCCACAAACTTATCTGGCCCGATGGCGGAAATTATAACAAATTATTTTTTACCCTCGACGAAACGGGTCGGTATAATATGTGTTTGTCCTAAGAGGTTGTGTGTGTGTTTGTTTGTTTGTGTGTGTATTTTTTTGTTACCGTTTTCCTGGAAAACTACTGGGCCGATTGAGATGCGGTTTTTCGCATTAGATATGTATAGCTTGTGAGAAGGTTCTTAGATATATTTTAGGACCATAGACAACCAAGCTGAGCTCTAGTCTATGATTTTAATTTTTAATATGTTACCATTTTTCTCAAAAAGTACTGGGCCGATTGAGAGGGGGGTTTTTATTAATATTAGCAACACTCAGCAATTATGTTACCGGGTAAGATAAGTTTCTTGGACTATAGTGTTTTTATGAAAGTCCCACAAATTTATATGACCCGGTGGGTAAAATTGGAACTAATTTAATGCCTGTTTAGTTTTTGTTTTTATTTTATTTTTCATATACACTAGCGACACTGTCACCGGGTCAGATAAATTTGTGGGACTATATATCGGTAAAACCTTGGAACTTTATTTGCTAGGTTTATAAATATCCGTGTTTAAAAAATAGGGTGGCATAAAAATTACTGAAATGTTATACATTTTCTGTAATTTTTATACCAATTTTGGAGACAAAGATCCGTGTACTCTAAATTTAGTTCAGAGAAAGACAGAAGAATCGACGCCTACATTTGTATGGTTTACTTACGAAGAGTCTGTGAAAAGTAAAAATAAATGAAAGCACAAAAATATTTATAATTTATTATAATATTTTAACTTTACTCTATGTAGATGTCCTCAATGGGATATGCAGTTTCGATAAATTTTTGATAGAACCTCTGGAATGCTCGCCTGAAATGAAATAATAAAAGCTTTTACTTTATACGTTCAAGTAACTACCTACTGTACAAAATTTGCTTTTTTTCATTTCACTGAAGCTAGAAATAATATCGGTACATTTAAAGCAAGTTGAAATATTAAATTATTAGTTTAGATAATTTATACTGCTTGATTAAAATTATAATAAAGTTATGGCCATAAAAATATGTAACCGTCATAAGCCCAAGTTTACCGACGGGGTTCGAAATTTGGCGTATATCTGACGTAGTCACGAGCGCCATCTTTTTCAAATTTATAGTCTAGCTCTTGGCTGCAATCAGACCAGCCGGCAAGTGGTGATGCAGCCCAAGGTGCAAGTCACTCTTGATTTCAAGGTACCAATATTGAGAGAAAAACGGATCTAGTAGCAGATACTATCTTCTAGTAGTTAATGTTGCCAAAAATGGGCTTACCCAACGGCTTCAGCGACTGGCCTCGTAGATTCTTGGCCTCTAAAGACGTGGCAAGCGAATCTCTGTAGCGTTGGATGTTTTGTGATAAATCCTAAATATCGGTGGTCACGCGGGTGAAACGCACAAAATGACACGTTCTTCAGTGAGTAAAAGTAATCGATGCAAGGACCGCTGCGACTCCGCTGTTCGGGAAAAATACAAAAATTAAAAAAAAAACATGTTTATAAACTTTAAAAAAAATAGTTATGTGAGTTTTAAGCAATTAAATATAAAAATGGGATATAATTAATCGAGCGACTAAAAAATTAACTGACGCCTGTAAGTGACCGAATGAAATACTAAAGCTAGCGACAAAAATACTGAGTACTAAACTAAGTAAGTAACTTTATAACCGGTTTGAGATAATACATTTAGTGCTTCAAAAATATACCTTTTAGGATGTTCTATTACTATTGTTCGGTACTGTAATACTATTTGAGATATTTGTTTTTCTATTTTAATATATTATTTTTTTGAAAAAAACAGAACAGATGAGGTTGTCTCGTACAAACTTAGGGGGTGGGGCAATGAGGCGACAACGCTATGCAGCACGGGAGTTCGAGTGAATTCATGCGCATTTGGGTGACGGGTCGAGCCTCTATCTCGCTCGCAATTATTTGTTTATTTACTTATTCTAAATTTTAATTCAATTAATCTATGCATTCGATGA
The DNA here is from genome assembly GCA_923060345.2 of Erebia aethiops. Lineage (NCBI taxonomy): Eukaryota > Metazoa > Arthropoda > Insecta > Lepidoptera > Nymphalidae > Erebia > Erebia aethiops. The sequence continues at coordinate 18,330,596 of OV281079.1, read as the reverse complement.
CAATATTCTCTCTCTGCGTTAAATTTTGTTTAATAAGTACCTACAATATTTGTCAAAATGTTAGGTTAGGTTATGGTTATAGACATAAATATCCAGGTAGTTAGTTAGCTAACCCGATAGAACCTAATCTAGGGTACATTAGGTTCTATCGGGTTAATATACTTAAGTTGAAAAAAATGTATTTTCAGAAACACTAAAGTTTGTAAAATGTGCCGATATTTTGTAAAGTCGCGAATTTGACAAAAATTCTTGATGTAAAATATATACATAATGATGAGCATAATGTGAGACATAAAATTGTCCCTAAAATAGACGCTTAAGAATTATTTAACTGTTCTTTCTTAATAACCAGTAAATCAAATTAGTATTTTCAAGTCGAAATTTTCAATATTTGTAGTCGCCCACAGCCTGTCGCTAACCTAGTATTTCAGTACGCTATATTCTGTTCTATGACGCTTATTTTATAATTTAAATTTATTTTCGCATTAAATTTCACTTGCTTTAATGGTGAAGGAAAACATCCTGAGAAAACCTTCATGCCTGAGAGTTCTTCATAAGTTTCTCAAAGGTGTTTTAAGCTGCCAATCCGCACTGAGCCAGCGTGGTCAGCTATTGACAACCGCTCTCAGATTAAAGACTCGTGCTTAGAAGAGAGCCAGCAATAGGTTGAAGTGGTAGTGTCTGGTAAATGCTAAGGTCGAAGGTTAACTTTATTAAAAGCCTAATTGTCTACTTACGTCAGGTTTTGATCGGTCAACCATCCGTAGACCTTGATCTGATACTTCTAAAATACATGGTTGGGTTCCAGGTTCCCCATTGCATTCTCCTACGATTTTCTTCACCGCTTGACAAACTACTCCGGTGCCCTTATGCGCTAGTGTTTCAACGGAGCCCATATACCTAAAACAAATATAAATATTTAAAAAATAACATGTTACTGGACACGCATTTAACGAGGTTGCATACGGTTCAGTAATCATACTTATTAATAAATAACAAGTAATAAACTTAAAATTTGTAAAAAAAACCCACGCGGACTGCAGCGCTACATTATGACCTTATAACTTTTAAACAACAATTAGAACTTAGCAAAATTATAATATACCATAATATCTAAAACACAAAAATGCATCTTTGACGGCTCAGTAGCTTTTTTGACCAGCGTGGGGGACTATGGCCAAACCCTTCTCATTCCGAGATAAGACTTGTGCTTAGTAATGAGTACAGGTATCAAATTTTAATATTCTGATAAATAATTGTTCAAAAAATTTGTTACAAAAATATTAGGGATAAAAAATCCAAATTATCATTACTTAAGGATTTCCTGTGACCACCTCCTGGCTCTATGACGAGACCCTGAGCAACATCTAGGTTTAAGTGCTAGTCAAGACAAATCAAAAGAGTCCAAACACGACTGGTTTACGATGAGAACTTAAGGAGATCACATGATAACCGTCTGACTACATCATGAGACCCTGGGCAGCATCTCAAGACAAATCAATAGAGTCCAAATACGAAGGGTTTACGATGAGAACTCAAAGAGTTCTTGTGACAACCTCCTGGCTTCATCATGAGACCCTGGGCAGCATCTAGGTACAAAGTGCTAGTCAAGACAAATCAAAAGAGTCCGAATACGATGGGTTTACGATGAGATCTTGAGTTCCTATGACCACTTACCAAATCACGATTGCAGCACAGCTTGGTGGACTATGGCCATAAAGCATATCTAAGAACCTTCTCAGAAGCGAAATATGTCAAAAACAAAAAACCGCATCTCAATCGGCCCAGTACTTTTTCAGAAAAATGGTAAAATATTGAAAAATAAAAATCATAGACTGCATCTCTCTCTCTCTGCAAATAGGGGATGAAAGTTTGTATGAAAGTCCGTCATTTCTCAAGTTATATCCATGAAACTTAGTATACGAGCTACTGGTTGAAAATGAAGAAATAGGTGTTTCACAGTTTTCAAAAATTCTACCCCCCAAGGGGTGAAATAGGGGATGAGAATTTGAATGAAAGTCCTTCATGTCTCAAGACATTCTCAAGTTATATAAACGAAACTTTATTAGTTAGGTTAGGTATTTAGGCTTTCGTTAAAAAAATAAAGAATTACGTGTGTCACAGTTTTTCAGAATTCAACCCCTAAAGTGGTAAAATAGGGGTTGAAAATTTGTATGAAAGGTATAGCCATGAAACTTGGTATATCAGCTGCGAGTTGAAAATTAAGAAATACGTATTTCATAGTTTTTGAAAATTCGACCACCAAAGGGGTGAAATAGGGGATGAAAGTTGGAATGAAAGGCCTTCATTTCTCAACATATTTTACAAGTTATAGCCATGAAACTTGGTATGTGAGCTACCGGTAAAAATAAAGAAATAAGTGTTTCACAGTTTTTGAAAATTCTACCCCCAAAGGGGTGAAATAGAGTTTGTCTTTCAATCACGCCGCAACAGAGCAACGGGTATTTTGCAAGGGTAGTTGAGGTCCAGGAGAGTGACATAGCCTATTTTTTATCCCGAAAATTAAGGAGTGCTTGTGGGAGTTAAAAAAAATTATACCACGCGAACGAAGTCGCGAGCATCCGCTAGTTACCTATATTTTGATATAAAACTCAAGCGGTTTACAGATCCGTGAAGTTACATATGGACTATAATTAAACTTACCAACTTACCATAGTCCATAGGTAACTGAACGGATCGGAACCGCTTGAGTTATATATCAGAATATAGGTAATTTTATAACAAACGCGATGGTATAGCATTAACTATAATAAACTTGTTAAAAAAATAAATTAAAATTAATGAATTTAAAAATAGCCTGGACCAGATTTTGATAGGCAACCTATTTTAGGCGTATTTATCTATTCTTAAATAAAAATAAAAAGTAGGTTTCATCTATTAACCAGCTCGGTGAAGGTCGTTCTACACAGGGATCTTAGGCTATAACATTTTAAGAATTAAATATCGCATGCTTGTACGGTGAAGAAAAACTTCGTGAGGAAATCTGCATGCCTGAGTTTTTTTTAATGTTCTCAAAGGTGTATAAAAACAGCCAATCCACACTTGACCAGCTTCGTGCGACTCATCTTACAATTATTACTTACCCTAATAAGTATCTTTCTCGTTTAACTTTGGCATTTGCGGGATCGAAATCGTTATAGTCCATATCGACTGCATAGGCCGAAGGGAAAATACCTTGTTGCCCGGTTCGTAAGTTTACACCTGGAATAAAACAATAAATTTATAGTAATTTCTGCTTTTTTCTAATTCAAAGTGTGTTCATTCAAAATTGGTTCCTACACAGTATACACTTTTTGATGGTCTAGTATACAAAGTTTATGACGTGGTTGTGATAAACTACGGTATCTTAAAACTGAAGCTACGAGGTTGCCAAACGCAACTTAGTCTGAGAAGAGCCCACAACAAACCCAGCCGGGGCTTTTTATTATCACCGTCTCACAAAACATCTTAAATTAATACATCTATCAGGAGTTACTTTATTTGAATCCGTATCCATACCAATATTATAAATGCGAAAGTGTGCCTGTCTGTATGTCTGCTATCATTTACGGCCTATCTATTCACCCGTTTTTGACAAAATTTGATACAAAGAGTTATAGAGAAAGAGGAATCAAAAAGCCTTAATCCACGCAGTCAAGGTCGCGGGCATAATCTAGTCATTAATAGATTATCTAACAACCTGTGCAAGCGTAGACATTGTTTGTGTCCAGTTGCTTCCACTTTACACAAAACCACAGTTTTCTGTAACGTTGTCCCGTGTTGGTAACAAAAAGTGTCTACTATTGCCTCCGACTTTTGATTATCCCGTGAGAATTCTTCCTATATCCGGATCCGTATGCGGATACAATTCATCCTGTCTGTCCCAAAAATGCATATATTTCTTAAACAAATTTCATCAAAACTGGTAAAAAATATATCAAGGGCCGTACAAACGTACCTAGCAGACAGACGGACAGACACACTTTTGCATTTGTTAGACCAAATACTATATATCTTTACTTTTACCAAGACCGAGAAACATGCTATAACTTGCTTCACACTTCGCATCCGTAATTACACGCAATGTATTGTAATTAATTTTTATTTTATTTTTAAGTTTTTTGGTTGTATTTGATATAATATTTTATTAGCTAATATTAATATATTTATTATAAATAATATGTAATTTGTAACTTTTGTAACTTTATTTCCCAAGATAATGGCAAATTTATTATAAGCCATTACAATCTTTCATTACAATTTAGCCCGTGTCTGCAATCTCTGATGGTAACTGATGATGCAGTCTAAGATGATAGCGGGCTAACCTGCTAGGGGTATGGCAGTTATATTAAACCCATGTACGCTAATTGGTTTCTACACGATATTGTATTGTCATTACATTATAAACACGTGAGATAAACGTTACTCGGAGTTGGTAAAATCGGCACTAATTGAGCTCATTTGAGATTAAACACAATAATAGATTTAGTTTTTAATTATCTAAATTGGAACATGTATCCAATGACTCACCTTCACACCATAAATCGTCAGCCTCTTTTTGGACATAAATAGGATCGCCTATCTCCACCTCTATCTCATCATGATGCCTAGGGTTGAACTTGTGTAGGCCTCTATGCGTTGCTTCTAACATTTCCAATTGACTGTGTGGTACTGTTGTCATGTTTCCAGTGAAATTAATCCCACTGATGCTGCAGCTTGATGATGGTGATACTGAAATTTTAACGTTTAAATGTGCCATAGTCCATTACGATGACCAAGTACACATTGGCAAACTTCACCACTAAAGTATAATGTACTAGTGTACAGTACATATTATTATATTACTTTAACTGACTTCACACACCTTAGAGCACATTATAAATAACCCAGTCATTCTGGTTTCATCGGGATGTTTTCTTTGACGGTTATAGAAAGTGACATTTAATATACCACTTGGCAAGAGAAGAAATACTGAAAAGAAAGTACCAAGATAAGTACAAAATGAGTAGTATATGAACTCACCATTTTGCTGCAACGGCGTCGGTGATAAACTTTTAGGCCCAGTGTCGATTGGCGAATGTGCGGTACTGTGCCCACTATCAACATCGCCCAGGCTCTGTAGCCTTTCGGAGTCAGGACTCGAGTCTTCATCTAGGAGGTATCCACACTTCAGTACCAGCAGCGGTCGACCCTGGCACCCTGGTCGTACAAGAACACCCGTCAATGCTCCTAATTCATCAGCCAAGGATGCAGGCTGTCCAGACGTGATCAATGTCGCTGAAAATGGTACATATAAATATATTTATTTCATTTATTCAAAGCAAATTCAAACTATTTTTCAGACTAGCTGATGCCCATCTGATTTAGACTTCGTCTGTGTGGATTTAGGTTTTCACGATCCCTTGGGAGCTCTTCGATTTTCCGGGATAAAAATTCTATGTTTAACCTATGTCCTTCCCCGGGGTTGTAGCCCAAAACGCACCATTGCAGCGATTAGATTGATATTTTTTAAATATAATTTAGATTTTATTTAGATTTTAATGTATATATATAGTTTAGTTTTAATTTGTTATTTTGGTACTTATTATAGCTTTATTGGAACAAAATCAAAACAAATTTTGGAACTTTGTTTGGATAATATATTTTGTATCGAGAAGACAGTAACGGAACATTTCTGTTTCATAATTAATTTAGATTAAAGAATCAAAAAGCTCATAAGTATTCAAACTAATTTAATAAAAAGCTTTCAAAAATCACAATAATTTTCATATTGCCCTCGAAACAAATCAACAAACGTTGACATTCAATGATATGATCCATTATGGCCAGTAATAATTCACTATTTCCTTCAAATCGAGACAATTTCATTTAACTCCACCATGTCACAAAATGCTCGACTACTTAATTTATAAAATGTTTATTAATAAATAATTAGTATTAAATATATTAATTGATATTAATTATTCTACGATTTGGCCACGACATAATATCATTGTTATTATACAACACTAAATGTTATAATAGATAAAATTAGGATAAATGCGAAGCCCCCAGATAGTCAACTTGTAGGTGTAGGCAAATGACACTCAACCGTCTAGACGCCTGCCCACTCGAAAGAAAAAGGGTAGCTAAACTTAGCCAGATATTATAAGGATAGTTGGAAATATTAGGACGTGATTCAAAAGAAATAAATTTTTTTGAACTTCAAAAGAATGATTACTACTGAAACTCGGTCAGATCTTCATCTGAGATGATTGATAATATTGTACAAGAATTAGGCCAATTAGCGTGAATTAAGAAAAGAAATATGCAATTTTTATTATTTAGGACGTTTATTCTGGTTATTTTAGCAAGTTAAGCTAGCATATTATATGGATATAAATATGGCTATAATAACATTCGATTTTTGCGAGTTTTATTGCTACTGGACACATTAGATATTACATTAGTTTCAATAATTACGGGTTATGGTCTGGAGATCACTTTAAGCGATAAGACCGCCTTTGCGCACTTGTTATTTCCTTTTGTTTGTTATCTTTATTATTTCTTTTTAATGTTTTGTGTGGCAATAAAGCGTTTATCTATCTATCTACAATAGATATTGCATTAAATATTTGTTAACGGCTTAAATACTGAAATTAATGATATTTATTAATTTTCGAATAGTTCAGTATATTAAATATCTGCCATTTGTCGATACGTTGACAAGGAACGTTGCACGTTGGATACATCCTTTTTATTCCAGAAATAGTCATTGTTTCTGTTGATGATAAATAATATATATTTTAAAAATAGCGATCGTTTTCTTTTTCCGGAAAGTAAAATTTATTTATTTTTTAATTATATTATGACTAGTTAATAATTTGTTACGATGTATAAGAATGTTTAACGCCAAATTTGTTACCAAATAATGGTTGTTAAAACACACTTTTTTCTCAACCTACGTATAGCATTACAGAGGTTTCCCTAATTCACTAGATTAGCATTCATTTCCTTATTGGAAATAGATCATTGTATCCGTATACACGTAGATTTAAGTTTTTAAAAACACCGTGAGACTTTTTGATTTTCCGGGAAAACTAGCGTATGTCCATCCCGGGTTACAAGCTACATTCGATCAAAATCAACGTACAAGATATTCGTCAAAATCAGTAAGACACACTTTCTATTTTATAAACTAATCATATTTTAACATAATAATAATTATTGTAGCAATCCTTGTCAGTTCACTCTCAATGCAACAAGCATATTAAATTCGTGCCGTCAGAAAACTTTTTATTGAACAATGACAGTGCAATAGACTCTAATGTTAGAAAATTTCAAACACACCTACACCCACACAAAATATTTCAAACTCGCAAAAGCCTTTGAATAAAATCGTAGCAGGATACAAAGAGATCAATCGCGGAGCGCATTTGCCTTATTTTTAATAGACCAGCCTTCGCTAAGATTAGATTATGTTCTACTAGCTATTACCCGCGGCTTCGCTCGCGTGGCTCAAGGGAACAATAAATGAGTTTTTGTTAGAAAACTGTATTTAAATTAAGAATGCAAGAGGATGCCACGGAGAAGAATACTGAGACGTTCAGTATCGACGTATTTCATCGAAAGGTCTTGCCTTTCGATGAAATACGTCTTGCTAGGTTTTTCATGCACGAAAAATGAAAAATATTCGAAAAAATATTCACGATAGCTATTACCCGCGGCATCGCTCGCGTGGCTCAAGGGTCCAATAAATGAGTTTTTGTTAGAAAACTGTATTTAAATTAAGTATGCAAGAGGATGCCATGGAGAAGAATACTGAGACGTTCAGTATCGACGTATTTCATCGAAAGGCAAGAGCTAGGTTTTTCATGAACGAAAAATGAAAAATATTCACGATATCTACGAAAGAAAACACAATGCTATAGGTTACCCGTTATACAGATTCCTGATTATACAAACGATGTCGCATAGTTGCAGCAGCATGTAACCGATTAGTCCATCGGACACTACTGGAACAATTACATTACGCCGCAAAGGAGAAGGGAGGAGTATATTTAGTCAGTGGACAGTTATGGACACAGGGCAGAGCATTATTTTAACACGCTACTGTAAACAACATGCTATCCTGTGGGATCTATTAGATTTTCCGGGACATAAAGTAGCCTATGTTACTTTCCAAGATCTAGACTATACCTACTATCAGACTGTGTGAAAGTCTCCGGGAAACTGTTTGTTTTCCCGAAGTAAATAGTAGCCTATGTCACTCTCCAGGTCCTCAAATATACCCATGCGAAAATCACGTCGATCCGTTGCGCTATTGCCGCCTTATTGAAGAACAAACGTGAGAAAAATAGCATACTATCCCACAGGAACTTTTTTTTTATTTTTTTATTGTGAGATAGGCTTGCGCTTGACGACAATCATGCTTAGTGCAAAGCAATGATGAGGTCTAGGTTGGAACGCGCTTGCCTAGAAGATGCCTATTCACTCTTGCCTTGAAGGTACCTAAGATATACGTATATAACTGTTTGTTTTTCCGGGATAAAAAGTGGCCTATGTCACTTTCCAGGTCTTCAAATATACCCATGCAAAAAATGACGTCGATCCGTTGCGCCGTTGCCGCCTAATTGAAGAAGAAATGCGAGAAATAGAGCATACTATCCCACAGGAGCTGTTATTTTTCCGGGATAAAAAGTAGCCTATGTCTCTCTCCAGTTCCTCAATTATACCCATGTAAAAAATCATATCGATCCGGTGTGCCGTTGCCGCCTTATTGAAGAACAAATGCGAGAAAAAGAGCATACTATCCCACAGGAGCTGTTAGTTTTTCCGGGATAAAAAGTAGCCGATGTCACTCTACAGTTCCTCAATCATACCCATGTAAATAATCAGGTCGATCCGGTGTGCCGTTGCCGCCTAATTGAAGAAAAATGCGAGAAAAAGAGCGTGCTATCCCACAGGAGCTGTTAGTTTTTCCAGGATAAAAAGTGGCCTATGTCACTCTCCAGTTTCTCAATTATACCCATGCAAAACATCACGTCGATCCGGTGTGCCGTTGCCGCCTAATTGAAGAGAAATGTGAGAAAAAGAGCATCCTATCCCACAGGAACTATTTGTTTTTCCGGGATAAAAAGTAGCCTATGTCACTCTCCACTTCCTCAATTATACCCATGCAAAACATCACGTCGATCCGGTGTGCCGTTGCCGCCTAATTGAAGAAAAATGTGAGAAAAAGAGCATCCTATCCCACAGGAACTATTTGTTTTTCCGGGATAAAAAGTAGCCTATGTCACTCTCCAAGTCCTCAAATATACCCATGCAAAAAATCACGTCGATCCGTTGCGCCGTTGAATCTTGATTGAAGGACAAACCAACAAACCAACAAACCAACAAACCAATAAACCAACAAACCAACAAACAAACTGACTTTCGCATTTATAATATTAGTATGGATATGGATGTAAAAAATCACGTCGATCCGGTGTGCGGCGCCGCCTAATTGAAGAACAAATGCGAGAAAGAGAGCATACTATCCCACAGGAGCTGTTAGTTTTTCCGGGATAAAAAGTAGCCGATGTCACTCTACAGTTCCTCAATCATACCCATGTAAATAATCACGTCGATCCGGTGTGCCGTTGCCGCCTAATTGAAGAAAAATGCGAGAAAAAGAGCGTGCTATCCCACAGGAGCTGTTAGTTTTTCCAGGATAAAAAGTGGCCTATGTCACTCTCCAGTTTCTCAATTATACCCATGCAAAACATCACGTCGATCCGGTGTGCCGTTGCCGCCTAATTGAAGAGAAATGTGAGAAAAAGAGCATCCTATCCCACAGGAACTATTTGTTTTTCCGGGATAAAAAGTAGCCTATGTCACTCTCCACTTCCTCAATTATACCCATGCAAAACATCACGTCGATCCGGTGTGCCGTTGCCGCCTAATTGAAGAAAAATGTGAGAAAAAGAGCATCCTATCCCACAGGAACTATTTGTTTTTCCGGGATAAAAAGTAGCCTATGTCACTCTCCAAGTCCTCAAATATACCCATGCAAAAAATCACGTCGATCCGTTGCGCCGTTGAATCTTGATTGAAGGACAAACCAACAAACCAACAAACCAACAAACCAATAAACCAACAAACCAACAAACAAACTGACTTTCGCATTTATAATATTAGTATGGATTGACCTTAAATCAAAGAAAATATTTCAATAATTATATAACTTAGCTTTTAACGAGTTTTCAATCACCAATTGAAGTTTAACCAAGAAACAAAATTATAGAGGCTTGGTAAAAGGTTTTGTTAATTTTGCGACTCAAAATTCTGCTGTTTCTTATTCTTTTATTAAAATTTAGGGCCAAGTATTCAACTGCCAAGTATTGTTTAATCAAGAACGAATTTGGCAATTTGATAGTACAAATATTTAATTCATCAATTTGTTTGGCAATTGAAAAATCAGAGAGATTGTCTAAAAAAATCGTAGTCATTTGAGAGTTAAAAACGTATGGTTACGTTAATAATAATAGTCAAGAGGCTCACTCAAACTGTTCGATTTGCAGGCATCTTAACCTTATATACCTTGTGAGAATTAGCTATTTGACAAACATAGTTCTAAAAGATACGATTTTTTTACACAATCGTACTACTGCATTTAAAAACGTTTTATTACACGACTGCTCATTATAGGAGAATAATTTTTTCAGGGTTCATATATGTATGTAAGTTTATTTATTCCAACATCACTTCTAAATGCCTGAATAGATTTGTGTGTATCGTTAGAATCCTTGCATCAATCCGACTTGTATGGAGCTAACTACAGCAACATATTATAAGTAAGGAAAATAATGAACTTACGTTTTCTAGTTTTCGGGATTTCCGGGAGCTTTCTCCGCCGTCTTTCCCCGCTCGTGAATGCTTGATGGAGCGGACTGCTCTGTGCATCTGTAGTATCCGTTTGCCCAGGAGACTCATCAACATGGCCAGGATTGCCCGCATCGGGTTCCCCAGGTTCCTCTTCTGGCGTGCCCTCACTCTTTGACGACGGCGAATCATCCTCCAAGCCCACATTTGGCACTAACCTGGACAATAAATTAACACCATCTTAATTACAATTTACGAAAAGAAAACTTTAGTTATTTAATGTAAAAGCATTTTATTCAAATAGCTAAACTTTATTTTTATTATGACCACTATTTCGTCCGCGTTTCATTTTTCGGTACACAGCCTTTGTGGTATAAGCAAGCTCCGAAACAAAGCAAGCCATAAGTTGCCGTATTTTGGCGTGATTGAAGTAAAAACTAATAAACTAACACTAATTTCGCATTTCTAATATTAGCACAGATTATCTTGTTTATCAGCTTGACAAGAAAATATAATTAATAATATACCTAATTATATTTCCATCTTAACTTCTACACTATTTTCGAGAATTCTATTCCCCGACACCTTTTACATTTTTCTTAGAAACAATTATCTTATCCACAATTCATACTAAGTAATATATACATACTAATATTATAAATGCGAAAGTGTGTCTGTCTGTCTGTCCGTCTGTCTGTCTGCTACGCTTTCCCGGCCCATCTTTTCAACTGAAAACTGCTGAAATTCGGTACAGGGGTAGATTATATCCCGGGGAAGGACATAGGCTACTTTTTATTTACCCGGAAAATTAAGGAGTTCCCGCGGGAATCAAAAACCTTAATCCACGCGGACGAAGTCACGGGCGTCATCTAGTAAATAATAAATGTGAAAGTTTAGATTGTTTGGATGCTCGTTACTTCTTTACTTCACAACAACTGAATCGATTTCTAAATCAGTTCAGTCGTTGTGGCGTGAAGGACTAGCAAACATCGAAATATTGGTACAGACATCAAAATTTTCGCAATTATAATACTGACAATTAAGTATGATGATTATAAAAGAGAAAGAGAAATATTTATATAATATTATAGACTAACTTATTGGAAATTTTGGCAAACGGATCAGAAGAGGTCAGATTCTGAAAAAAATAATTAATCGGAAAGAAAAATAGCAATTACTTTTACCCACGACTGAACAGAGAAGTTACCTATACCTAATGTACACTTGGCGTTATACAGGTTGTGTTAACGTGTGTGTGTGTGTTTGATTGTGCACTTTTCAAATAAGGTACGGGGTTTTGAAAGAACGACGACCGATTGTTTTCTAAGTAAGCAGAGCGTTCCAAACCAGTGGTGTTAAATTATCACTTCATGATTCTAAAGCACTTTGTAAAACTTGTTAAAAAACGTGTCAATTTCCATTAAGTGAGAATTTAACGATTTTTCACGTGATTAGTTAACACTATGTTGGAGGTGAAAGTGTTTTTGGTGTTTATTTGGGGTTATAAATGGACTTACGAGTAGAAGGGTGTGGGCGCTTTTATGTGCTGCGGTAGCTTGTCGAAGACCCGGCGAAACTCTTCAAATTCGCTGTCGGCCATGGCTAAACACCTGGTGCAGCAAGTAGGTACATGCGCCACTCTCGTGTGTGAAGTTTATATCGACCGGAGTTCAGAATTGTTATGAATAGTCCATTATGCGCGCATGCGCGTAGTGGGTGCGTGCGCAACCCCAACCCCTAAGGCCATGCGCAATAGCGTCGTACCCCATTGCGCTTCACTTAACATCTTTTTATGACTCCTATATACGTTAACCTTTATCTCGGCGAATATTCAAAGTCATTTATTTAAATGATACTTCTGATAAAATATTATTATAAATGAATTAATAATAATATATTTTTTAAGAAACTTTCAAATTTAACGACCGTAGAAATATAATCATAAACGTAGTTACCTACATCTCTATGAGACAAGCCATCGAGTTATAAGCAAAAGTATTATCAGTGCGTTAGGTACATAAAATATCTTTATATTCAGTGCATAATAAAACTCCATAAATTGATTTAAAATTGTTTATACTTCTACCATACCTTTAGTACTGTTTTAATCATACTTTTGCGGGTCTAAAGTCAGTCTTCATGCCCTAGGGCCGTAATCTAGTCGATCGATCGCCCAACTAGTTGACCAACTCCATACTGTAAATATGCACAACAGAGTCTAGGCTCCAGACGACCAAACGATCGTACCATTTGACATAAAAGTTTTTAAACCAAGGAGTATGTGTACCTGCATAAACACTGGCAGCATGAAAAGCAAAATGACAAATGGACAAATGTGACTCTATCGAACGTGAACATTCACTTTTAATTTGTCTTTTCTTTTTATTATTTACTAGACCTATGTATCCTACTTACTATGATTTGCAATAAATATCTAACCGTTACAGTTCGTTTTACTGTTATGGTAGAAGTATAAAGTAGAGTATACACCACCGGGATAAAGCAGTTTTTTTCTTGGGCGCTTGAATCCCTCACTGCACTCAGGACTCAATCTTAATTCCCTCCCTTTGGTCGGGAATTAACTTATAACATCCCGAGCGCAGGAGTCCTTCGTTACGTTCAGGATTCAATGTAGCGCCCGTGACATAAAACAGTGCTTTATCCCCTTGGTGTATAAACTACTATTTTGTGTTGATCTTACAACCAAACTGAAACTTTTCTTCTGTTAAAAAATGTTTGGTCTATAAATATATTATAAGGAACATCTTGCTAACTCTTCATATAATTGTGTAGTAGAATAATGGCTCGTTAGTCAATTGCTTTTATTTTTTTCACTTCTGATGTCTAAAAATATAGAAGTTTCTTAAAATTCTTTATAACTGTAATTTACATAATTTAGTATTATAACTGTAAGAATGTCGTACAGTGTGTTTTCTATTTTAACACACAGCAAAACAACGAAACTTGTTTGGCCGACATGCACCAATCACGTTTGGGCAACATAAATTGGAGGCATTAAACATTTCGCAATTAAGTTTCTCAAATTGTGATTCACGGGAAACCCTCGAGAAGTATTATTTTGAAATGACTGAGTTTGTTTTTATTTTCGCTGTCAATTTTAAATGGGTAAATTTTTGTTTATTTTTTTATAGTATATTTCTGCCCAGACCGGAAATAAAGTAATTCACGGCTGAGTAATATTAGAAGGACTAGGCGAAGCCGAGGACTTTCCAAATTTATATAAAGGCCTTTATAAGTAAACGGGGCTGTGAATTGCTATTTCGGCCGGGACTTGTACAGTACTTTTCTCTTATCTGCGAGGAAACAATAAACTTACCTATTCATTCAGGGACACAGGTATTCATATTAAAAATTCCATTAAGATAATTAGATAAGACACCATTAATTGAACTCTTTTGCAAGTAAAATCTAATGTGTCTAGTCCGTTGAAACCTATTAACTTCGAATTGAATTTTGAATTTTGAATATTATCATAAATAAAAACGGCTATGAACGCATGAATGAATAAGTCATTTGCGCCAATTCGTCAAATGATCTTCTCCGTTTGGCCCGTGAGGGCCAAGCGGGGGTATGGGCCTCGAGGCTGGGCCTCCTTACCCGGGCGGGGCGCGGGGCAACTCTGTGCCCCGGTGGGTGTCTTGAGCCGAGTGAAAACGGCTAGGGCCTGCCTTGTAGGCTACGGGCCCCTGGGTCGGGTGTCATGTCCGGTGATGGGTCCGCACTGCGGGTGACGTCATCACCTCCGCGTGCAGGACCCGTGTCTTGTCCAGGTATCTCGGCGCTGCGGGCAATGGGGTCGCTCTCGCGCGCCGAGATGGTGTCATATCCGGTGGACTCTGCGTCGCGGGCGATAAGGTCTCCGCTGCGCGCAGAGTCGGTGTCAAATCCGGTGAATGTCGCGTCGTCGTCGTCGCTACGGTCGTCTGCGTGCCGCGCAGGTGATGGCGATCGTAGGAGCTCACGAGGTAGTGGACGCCCGGTCGGAGGTCGGGTGGTTGGCGGTGCGATCCCGTGGAGGTGTTCGTACGGTCCGTTGTCCGCGCGCGCAAACATGCGCCGCGTGAGTGTACGGACGTACCCTTCCACGGTGGGCGTCTTGAGGTCGCGATGAATGACGTCATTTCGCACGTACCTCGGAGCTCCCACGATTTGGCGCAGGCACTTATTCTGCCGGACTTGTAGGCGGCTCTTCTGGTATGCCGAGCACAGCGCATACCAGGCACGAGCCGCGTACGTCAGCCGTGAGTGGACATAGGCTCCGTAGATCCGGAGCTTGGTCTTCGGTGTGAGGCTCGAGGTGAGGACCTAGTGCAGCATCGACACGGCAGCCGTGGCGTGGTTCACAACATGATTTACCATGGGAACCATGGCCAGGCCGGCGTCAATGTGGCACCTCAAGTAGCACACCGAAGTCTGCCACTCTATGTCCTGGCCTCGCAGTTTGAGCTGACGCATGTCCTTCCGGGCGCCAAACAAAATGGCGGCCGTCTTCCCCACATTGACGGTCATTCTCCACTTGTCCAGCCATTCCGGAAGCAAGTCCATCAGACGTTGCATGCGATTTGTAGCGACGATTTGGTGGTACGACGACGCGAAGTACGCGCTGTCGTCGGCGTAGAGCGACAACAGCACGTCTTCCTCCCCCTCGCGCAGATGGTCGGCGAGGGTAGGGATATCGTCCGTGTACACCGCGTACAGACACGGGGACAGGCAGCTGCCCTGGGGTACTCCGGCCCGTATCGGACGCGGCTGGGAGTCCGCGCCCTCAACGGCCACTCGGAAGGACCTGCCTTCCAGGAATGAGGCTACCAGCCGCACAATCGCGGGTGGTAGGGTGGTCGAGAGGATGCGCCAATTCGACAACTGACTGAACTTAGTACCCGACCCGAAAACAAGATGGCGCTATAAGTATATTTCACGATATGAGCTGAAATGGTCTATAAATCGGCCCCCAAAGCGATTGAAGAAATTTCCGAGCAAGTATGAGAAAATTATTCTTACTAAGTAAATTTGGTACTAGCTCAGGCCCGTGACTCGTTCGTATGATTATAGGTTATTGAAAAATTTCCTGGGGATTTTATGAATTTATAAACGCTAAAACATACATTGATACGTCTAGGCTCCTCGTCCCTCAACTAGCTTTATCGTGTACAATATAAGTACATAGTAAAGCGGGTCTGGTCTGGTGGTACCGGCAAAGACGTACTGCCAAGCGATGATTTAGCATTCCGGTAGGATGCCGTGTTGAAATTGATAAGGGGAATATAATAATTACTACTTGCTACTATTATAAATGCGAAAGTGTGTTTGTTTGTGTGTTTGTTGGATTGTCCTTTAACCACGCTGCAACTGCAGAGCAACGGTTTGACGTGATTTTTTGCATGGATCTAGTTGAGGACCTGGAGAGTACCATAAGCTACTTTTTATTTCGAAAAGTTAGGGAGTTCCTGTAGGAATTAAAAGAACTTATTCGACGCAGATGAAGTCACGAGCATCAGCTAGTGTTTAATATAGCTTCCATGCCCCTAAATAGCTGGCTAGTCTGCTACCATCTTGACTGCATCATTACACGATCTCATTATACCATATTATGAAATGAAGAAAGAAAAGAATGAGGAAATGTTTGTATATAGCACCCAGAAATTGCTGTCTAGGATACACATCCTCAAGTTTTTCAGGGTGGTTAAAACAAAGTAACCAAGAATTGCCCAATTGTAACAATTTCTGGGTGGAACTTTAAACGCAATTTTACGAGAAATTACATACTTACCCATTTTTCGAATTGGGTCGCCATTGTGACATTTCGTAGGAATTGTATACAAATCCCAGTTTTCGACGACCTCCCTGGCGCTGTGGTGTTATCTTGAGAGGTCACGGATTTGATACCCGGCAGGGTCAATTTGGGAACTTACCTATAAGTTCTGAATTTCTCTGGTTGCATCTGGTGGGAGGCTTCGGTTGTGGCTAGTTACCCTACCGCCAAATACGTACGTAGCGATTTAGCATTCCTGTAAGATGTCGTGTACGAACCTGAAAGGGGAATGTGTATAATATAACAACCACACCCTTAATAGATTAGCCAGCTATCATCTTAAACTGCATCAGCATTTACCACTAAGTCGGATCGCAGTCAAGGGCTTACTTGTAGTAATAATAATAATAATAAATGTAGTGGAATAAAGAAAAAGCTTCAATTTTATTCTCTAGGTATAGAATCACGTTAGGTGTATGTAGGTCCTTAGAAAGAGGCTGCCGTTTATCTTGAGTGCGTCCGGAGACGCATTGACTGCGGCCCGAGATTAAAGTGTTTACATTACTCTTTAAAGACAACCGCTGCCCACGTAGTGGGTTACTAAGTTTCTGAGTGAGTATTTGTAGATAATGCCCCGTTCTAGTTCAAATAAATTCAAAAGTTTCAAGGAACAGATCAACGTGATTTTTTGTATGGGTATAGTTGAGGACCTGGAGAGTGATATTATAGGTTGCTTTTTATCCCGGAAAATTAAGGAGTGCCTGTGGGAATTTAAAAAATTTATGCCACGCGAATGAAGTCGCGAGCATCCTCTAGTTTATAATAATCGAGGTAGGAGTGGCCTAGTTGTGACAACGTATAACAGTCGATCGTGATTGTTAAGCAACGTTGACCCGAGTAAGTAACTGGATGGGTGACTGAATTGGGAGGCTCTTTGGCCTTTTCGTTTCTTCCGTACCTCGGAGAGCACGTTAAACCGTCGGTCCCGGTACTAACATCTGATAATATAATCATTACAAAAACGAAACGGGTCATGACCCTCAGTAATGAGAAATAGGACGCAAAGAGAGAGGTACACTTTTTGAACGTCAATAAATCACAAAACGCGATGGTGATAATAATTAATAACGGTTTCTTAGTACTAAAGCTTTTAATTGTTTAGTTGGTCTACTGGTTAGCATGTTCGACTGCGACCAACGAGGTCCCGGGTCCGAGTCCTGGGTCGGGCCATTACAAGTATCGGATTTTTTGACAAGATATTCTCAGTACTAGCCCAGAGTAAGGAAGTTGGCGGTGTTTCACCCCCGTGCCTCGGAGAGCACGTAAAGCCGTCGGTCCTGCGCCTGATCTCTCTTCGGTCGTCTCGGATTTCCCGTCCCATCGGGCTATGAGAGTGGAGGAACAGAGAGTACACTGTGTGCGCATACACAGGTGTGTACACACACATACAAGGGTTTCGCGACAAGCTTTTGTGTAATAAGTTGTGTAATGACGTTTATAAGTTGATAGTAAAAGTTTTAAAGGAAAAGTTTATTACATTCTTTTTGGCGCATTTAAATACAAGCTGCTGTTTAAAAAGTTTTATTTACTTTTAATTTAATTTTTACTTTTTAGTTATCGCTGGACAAGTTTCTCAGTCTGTTCATCTCATTCAACGCATCATTGTTGCAAGGTCGTTTGCCGGTTAATTTTGAACAGTCTAGCACCCTCAATAAGGAGACCTTCTAATGATTTAACTCTACTTAAGGCCACGTATGCTTGCCCAGCAGCGAAAAGCTTCGAGACTAAGTATAGAACGGCAATGGAACCGGCTACAGACTAAAAACCCCAAAAGCCCCAGTACACCAAAATGTCAGACAGATTGGAGCAACGGAGTTTAACTCGCATTTGTATTCTCAGCAAGCCCTTTCATTTGATACCCATATTGTAGGAAAGCATAAAAAACTTACTCCGCAATCCTTACAAGTCCGCCATATTGGATTTAGAGTGACGTCACTTTATTTTCTAGTTATTCTCAGCAAGCCCTTTCATTTGATACCCATAGAGTAGGAGTGCATTAAAAATAACTAGTCCGCCATCTTGGACGTTCCGCCATGTTGGATTTAGAATGACGTCACACATCTAACCATGCATTGTAATCCAAACTTAACGTGTATACAAACCTTCAGCTCAATCGGATGAATATATCTGCTTCAAAATTGAGCTGCAAAATTCCACCCTAACAAACATAGTTAAATACATTTCAAGTTAAATAAAAGCTTTTAAAAAGGACAAGGTGACTGACTGATTAACTGATTGACTGACTTAGCTCTAACACACAGAGATGCACACATACAGATACGTGTGACTGTGTGTGTATATATGTATATACAGTCACACTTAGTTTTCACACCATAAATAAGTAATTAGTTTTAATTAATATTATCCTGTATCACTGCAAGGAACTACCCTCTGTCATAAAGGTTATCCTGGCGTAGAGGGTAGGGACCACTTTATAATTTTGTTACACTGTTTGTCTGATAATTATGAAAATAAATATTATTCTTATTCTTATTTTCCACTAGACTGCTGCTACTATACTGCTAGAAAATCCAACCCAGCTTCACTCTTGACGTAGATGGCTACGTATACGTAGAGATAAAGCTACATGCAAAATCACATTATTCTCTCGAGCGGTTGAAACTTGAAGCCGCGGGAAAACGGTCATAATGTTTTCCAGCGGCTTAACTTACGCCATGTTCAATTTTTAAACCCGTATTTTCAAATATCCTTTATTTAACGGATGATTTCGTCATTAAATCTATCTGTATGATGATTTCAGCCCATAGCTTACTACAAATACATATTATACAATTCATTTTTCAACAAAATAATTTTTATTGCAACCTGAGTCTCAAACACGAGACTTCATGATCTCCAACCGAATAAGCTAGCCACAAGATTAACGAGGCAGTCCTTAACAATATACTTATTACAATAACTTTTGTCAAAACAAAGGCCGATTCCGTTCGCCTCTGATAGCGATTTCACAAAAGCTTGTAGCACGTTTGACGTCATACTATCAGAGTTTATGCCTCGTTAACTTGTATCTAACCCTATATTCACATTCTCATGAGCATGCCTCGTGAAGAAGTAAGCGTGGGTTGTTTGTTTTGTACGCTACAAGTTAGCGCTTGACTGCAATCTTAGCTGGATTCTAAGTGATGATGCAGCCAATCTCCTTCGTGCGACTTACACTGGACTGCTGTTTCGGTACGTCTGAAAGCAAAAAACCAAGAAAACAAGAAGAAGTGATTATGTAGTCTATAGCAGTGATATTAAATCCATCTCAACTAGCACATAAGCTGGTCAAGTAACTAGTTCAAGTACCGTTATATTGCTGTTAAGCAACGCTTCTAAGGGCTATACAGCCATTACCCACTTAAACAGCTTTTGTGCTAGTTGGGATATCTATAATCAGTACCTTCCGTGTTTTCTAGTCGCACCCTTCATCGCAGAAACCAATTTCATCATCATCACTTGGATGCCTGCTCTTCCTCCACCACCGATTATTCCAGGTCTTTTCTGCCACGTACCTGTAAACTATGGGACCAGCTTCCATTTTCTGTGTTTCATCATGATTCTAATATGGGTTTCCCCAAAGGGCCACCACAGCCCATTAACGTTCCACAGCTGGGCACAGGCCTCCACTCTCATATGAGACAGGGAATAAGATTGTTTGATGGGCGGATTAACAAATTTCTCAAAAGACTCAACGCAATCGCGGTTCCTCTGGTGCTGCAAATGTTCATAGGCGGCGGTAATTACTTAACATCAGGTGACCCGCCTGCTTGTTTGCTCGCTATATATATTTTTAAAACGGTTTATAAACGGTATTCTACCGGAACGCTTAATCGCTTTTCGGCACCTCTTTGTTGGTAGGGTAGTAATACTAGCCACTACCAAAGCCACGCACCAGACTAGAGACAATTGAGAAATAATTTAATTCCCAAGTATACCCCTGCCGCAGTTCAAACCCAAGATCTCCCACTTATAAGGCACCAGAGCGCATAACAGCGCCGAAAAGGACGTAACACTAGCCTCTCACCTGCCCAAATTTCTAGAGAACCTATACCGACAGGAACGTATCGGAAGCCAGGCGAGAGCTCTTTTAAATCTTCCTCGCGCTGCCTTGAATTGCGTTTAGAGAGTATAGATGCAGGGTAACATTGAAAGCTACTTAACATTTCCCACTTCATGATGCTTCCAACTTCATCCGCGTGGATTTAAGATTTAATTGTGGGTCACACTCTCGGTCTTCCACTCATATAATATCGTTACTTTTCTACTACTCTACTAGCTACTTACTCTGTGCATTCATAAAAAGGAACACATAGCATCGTTCGTCCCTCAAGCGTTGTTTATGATTGAATTTTCTGTACCCTGTGAGATCTCATAGTAATGTTCGTGAATACGGGTGTTGGGGTAAGTAGGATAACCTATATTCTGTGATACGGGTGGAAAGTTCCAAATGCACCCTACGGTCTCACGAGTAAGCACTATTGACGAACTCCCTGGCCAGTAGTGAGCGCTGTAGTCTGATAGAGGGAGGTCCCGGGTTCGATTCTCGGCAGATTCTAATGTCTGAATTTTCTCTGGTCTAGTTAGAGGCTTCAGCCGTGGCTATAGTTATGACCCTTACGGCAAAGACTGCCGCCAAGTGATAAGATGCCAATAGATACGTGTAGAAACCGATTAGGGGTATGGGTTTTGTATAACTGCCGTACCCCTAACAGGTTAGCCCGCTACTACTGACAAAGGCCGGGTATTTTTTATCATCATCATAATATCAAATCAATCAAAGAAACTAAAATATCAGAGTTTTACAATGTTCTCAATTCAATTCATTCCAAAGCTTTGTTAATAATAAGTAAATATACATTTCACTGATTCATGAGACACAAACACAGTTACATCGCCATTGAAAGGAGATTTTAAGTTAATTTCCTCCGAGACGCTGCGCCTCAAGGTTGTAGTCAATCAACGATTATTTATCTACAAGTCTACCCATTTCACTTAGTGCTTCGAAACTTATGCCGGGTTTACATTGATCCAGTTGAACTCCACTCCAGTGACAGAACAAAGGAGTGCTGCTCTGGTGGTATTTACTTTTTCCGATTTATAGTCTAGAGCCTACTGCAATCAGACCTGCACTCCCATTATGTAAGAAAATCGTAATCGTAAACGTTTGTCAAACGTATAATTTGTTATGAAGTTCATAGATGCCTGCCAGTCAAAAAGCATATTGTATGAACCCTTTAAACAGTTCGAGCAATACGAGCGAATTGAGCGCTCAAATAATTGCGATTTTCTAAGACAATTAAGCCTCAGCTTGCAAGTGCTGATGCAGCCTAAGGTGGAGCGCGCATGTCTAAAGGATCCTTGGCCTGACGCACCTCTTAATACGCGTAGTTTGATTTTTTAGACGAATACGTCTAAGTGCGGAACCTTAATCCAGGTTTCCTCGCTATCAAACCATTACATATTCATGTATCCACCCCAGCTCATTGCTCTTGTGGTCCCACTCCGGCCAATGAAGGCAAGACACAGGTGCGAGCCCATAAGGAGCATTCGCGATAGGGACCGTGATTTCGCTGCCCCTCAACAGCTCCCCCTCAACAACAGAGAGGTGGCACCATCAGGCGAGTAAGCGCATCACGTGAACATTCAGGTGATGCTAGCGACCAAACTTTGACTAGCCGTTCAAAAACGGACTCCTACGAAGGGACCATCGCGAGATTGCACCCAGAATTGGTGACCAACAGCAAGCCAAATCTACCTTGCGGTTCTACTAAGCCTTAATAACTTACCTAATATTAAGAATATTAAAGTTGATGTAGAAGAGGTAGATCTACTTACTGTGTTGTGTTTTGTATTCAATTTCTTACCAATAATACTACCCTTTCACGTAAATCCAATGGCTGAAACAAACTGTCTTATAAATGTACACCGGCCATGAACTAAATGAGAATCAGAAGACTTCTCCATTGAGCTTACTTTCACTTTCTTTTACTTATCCACTTTCTATTTTCCGTCAATAGAAAGTGAAAAATCTAAATGTATAAAAGGATAGGTACTAAGATTCTACATCAATGATAAAAGGACAAGGTGACTGACTGATTGACTGATTGAGCTGAGTCTGACCAGTTCAGGGAACGCGCTGAAATTTGGCATACAAATAGCATTTATGTCGTAGCCCGTAGGCATCCGTTAAGAATGGTTTTTCGAAAATTCAACCCCTAAGGGGTGAAATAGTGGTTCGAGATTTGTATGAAAATCCAACTTAACGTGAGCGAAGCTGCGGGCAAAAGCTAATTAAAATATATTGATATACGATGTTTTAATTCTAAAAACCCTATACAGCAATCCATACTAGTTATTTTTATAAATGCACATTATTGCGTTTGTTATCTTTTCATGGCCCATCTTTTAAACTAATTTCGACGAAATTTGGATAGTTTGCACCCTGGGGACGGTCATATTTTTGACCTGGTCAGAAGTCAGGTTTTCACGAAAATGTAAAATAATGTATTAATCCTCGCATATAAAGGCGTCTACATCATCTGGTTATTCAATAAAATGAATAATTAATCTCTTTAGTATTTTACACATATATAATGATGCATGGTGAAAAAATTAAATTAAAAAAATGCACAGAGTCAGAATAAATTTCTAATATTCAAAATTTAATTATTATTGATTAATTATTACTACATCATGCCCGCAACTTCGTTCCCGAGTGTAAGAAGTCTGCCAATCCGCACTCGGCCAGGCCCTTCTTATTTGTATAGGCACTGCCTCCTTGGTCCGGTGGTTAGCCTCCACGACTGTAGCTGACGAGGTCCCGGGTTCGAGTCCTAGGTCAGGCCATAATAAAGCATTGGGTTTTCTGACAAGGAATTCTCACTACTACCCCGGAGTTAGGAAGTTGGCGGTGTTTCACTTCCGTGTCTCGGAGAGCACGTAAATCTGTCTAAACACTGCCAGCGTCTTGGGCACTATGCCTTACTGCGGTGATTTGGATGAGAGTTTAACGATTTAAGATTTTAGTTTTTAATTTAGGTTTCAGTTTATTTTATAGTTAATTTTTAGTTATATTTAAGAATTAAGTTATACATTAAATCCTACATTCGGAAATTATGATTTCCAATATTCGCAAAGCGAGGGATCGAATCCGGGACCTCTCACTAAAATGAGACCACAGCGCGCAGCACATCATTTAATCGTTTAAGCAGCACTTAATGTTGAGTATATCTATTAGCAAAAGTGCCGGGTGTAGTTGAGTTGATAACGAATGATAAGGGATGCTCTTTTCGGTAAACAATGGTAATAAATACAGCGAGCGGCGCGTTTACCGCCCGTCTCTCCTAGGGCGGGCGGGTGGCATAGGTGCGCGTACACTCTGCAACCATATGCATCGGGAAAAACTGTAACCCGACTACGAAAAAAAACGCAAAGAAAATGGCTCACGAGACTCAATCAAGATGTTTATACCTCGAAAGACCACAAGAGAATGCATAAATTTTGGCCATACAGCGCTCGGATTTTTTGGTAGGGACATCAGTATAGCTATAAAATTCACCCGATTATATTATTTATTAAATATCACTTATTATTAAAGTAATTATTTGCACAAACCAACGCAAAAAATATTTGTAAAGATGTTAAAAAAGTTCACGAAGCCAATAAAGTTATGTTTCACAACTCTTAACAAAAGGAACTTTTTTGTCAAATTATTTTGTGAGGGTTCGTATTATTTAGGAATCCTGTAAAACACATTTAATTTTACAATTACTGGGAAAATTTCTTATCTTCTAGAGTATTCAAACGCACGTGGATTATGTGAAAAAAAACACATTTTCTTAGGCTAACTTAACCAAAGTTTGCAGTTAAAACTACTGGCAAAATATGAAAAATAATAATTTCTCTAAATTGCAAAATGTTATAAGTAATGCAATTTAAAATAAGTTATTGTCCAAGAACCCCTTCATAATCCACTGATTCCACGGATACTTCAAACAAAAGCTATAAAAAATTATCCAAATCAATAATTTTGTTTGGCACGTACTAATCATGATGCTCATTGAAATTCGGACCCAACAGATAAAGCAAAGAGTGCAAAATGGTAAAAAAACATATGTTCGGAATCCCTAAATGTACTAGCTTTCACAAGTTAGCCTCTACTAACCTTCTACTAAAGCATGCTTTATCTTTCTTCATATCTTAACACATAATCTAAAAACATACTCATCAGACGAAGAGGTTCTTTAAGCCATACGTAAAATACTCAACAATAAGAGAAAACCGCAAAAAAAAACTTGGCTTTCCAGGCAAATAAATCACATTTTATCGCTACAAATTCCGGAAAATATTCCATAAAATAATGAGGAAAGTTCTAAATCGAAAGCAAACGGTCAAAGTGTGTCCGTGACTTAAGCGAATGAAAGATTTTCCAAGTTACACAGAACACTTGATTCAGCCAATCAAATATACCCACCCTCCAGCGAAGCCTCCACGCCTCGTCTCTTTATAAAGCGAGATACGGTGAGGGCTGGCCACAGTGTATCTTAGGCAGTGCAACGTATCCCAACCTCCCATCGGCATAATTAAATAATTGGCACCCATATACCAAGTCACTCACACTCACTCGCTCATCGATAAAATCCTTTATTAAAATCTACTTCGGCTTTTACAAACCTAAATATGAGTGGATCAGGTAAAGGTCTGCTAGGTCTATGGCTGTACAGAAACGGGTCTGAGTGGGAAGTGAAGAGCGAGGCACCTCATCACCCAAAGCTGGCAGATATCCAAGCTGCATCACAACCAATGCATGATGGGGAGCGGATATCCGTTATATTTAGCGTGAAGAACCAAGTCGGTGGTTTGGTTCGGGTTTTGGGAGTATTTCAAGATCTTGGTATCAACGTCCTTCATATAGAGTCGAGGAAGTCTGCCATGGAAGTATCAGCTGTAAGTCTTGTCATTACTCCTAGCGTATTTCTCTTAGATGTATTTAATTTGTGTCTTACGTGTGCCTTATGTCTTATATTATAATATGTTTATTTGTATTCGGCCATGATTTTGATTATACGAATTAATGTAACGTTTTTAAGGATGAAACCCTAAAATTCTTTGGAATTTGCATATTTTGTTAGGATTTCTTGTCTTAATGTAGGTTTTTTTTTATTTTTAAATTTCACACTTAATTTTTCACATTATCTAATTTGTTCATCATCCTTTCTTAGTTTAAGTCTCGTTCTCGTTTAAGTGCTCGAGAATCTACACTTCAAATTTTAAGTTTCTGTCTGTCATTGTACTGTTTTATAATAATACTATGATATCAATTTATTCTCTTAAATACGTCTTATTACACCATATAAAACAGTACCTATATCATGTAGTAGCGAGTTCTGAATACTATTCTATACTATCTATATCTAAACTAATATTAAAAATGTGAAAGTTTGGATGGATGGACGAATGTATACAGCCCGCGACTTCGACCGCTTGTATTAAGGTTTTTTTGGTTTCCGCGGGAACTCTTTAATTTTCCGGGATAAAAATGTGTTATTCCAGTTTAACATCTATCTCTGTGCCAAATTTTATCTAGATCCGTTGAGCCGTTCTGGCGTGATTGAGTAATAATAATTAAACCTAAAGTTGTGGGTGCTTCTCAGACCGGGGTGTAGCTTTAATTTTAAGTTACAGTGGTTTATTATCACCATCACGTCATAATTGTAAACGTAGCGTTCAGAAGGTGGTAGGTACCAATTATTTTAAATAAATATACTTTGAGTTTGAGTTTAAACATCCATCCATCCAAATTTCCGCATTTATAATATAAGAATAGAATAATAAGTATGAATGTAACGCAAACACGAGTGGCAACGATTATTTTACATGCAATTTTCTCGAAACAAATAACTTCCAAAGGATCTTCTAAAAATTTTAATATTTTTAGTTTTGTTCGAGAACGCTATTTGATTTTATGTATTTTCTTTTGGATTATGTAGATAACTCAAATTGACAATAGCAATAAGTGAAACTTTTGTTTTATTAACTGGTTTAATTTTAAAACGCTATAGGGACTTTGATTTTTACCCCGATCGTGGACGACATGCTTTATTGGCATGCATTTCCAATGATAGATCGTGCCTATAGGTAACATGCACGTAGCGCGGTGTTAGCCAGTTTCCAATAAAAAACCGTTGATTGTCCATACAGTCCGATATCCTGGTGGACGTGGAGTGCGATCCACGCAGGATGGATCAACTGAAGCGAATGCTGAAACGCGAGGTGCAGGACTTCGAAGTGGTGTCCTCCCAGTCGGGCGAAGACTTCCCTCCTCCCACACCCTTGTCTGCTGCTGCGAGCTTTGGTAACAATATAAAAAGAACACACCAGCCATATTATAGTGCGTGTGCTCCAGGGACACGGATGCAATATGTTTTTTTTTTTCTTCTACAAGTTGGCCCTTGACTGCGTTTTCACCTGATGTGCATGTGATGATGCAGTCTAACCTGCTTTGCGTATGAGTGGAGTATATTATACTTAAATAAGTTTTTAAACGACATAGTATCGGAACGGTAAATCGCTTGGCAGCACTTCAATGCTGTAAGTAATATGTAACTAGCCAGGTAGCTTGCAACTAGCCATGGCCGAAAACTCCCACAAGACTAGAGATAAAAAAATTGTAAATTCCAGAATTGACCCTCCCGGAGATCACACCTACCTAGTTATCTTTATCTAAGACCATAGCGTTTACTGCACCAGGGAGGTCATCAAAATATACATTACTAGCTGATGCCCGCGTCTTCGTCCGCGTGGATCGAGGTTATTTGGTTCCCGCGGGAACGCTTTAATTATACACGGAACGGATAAAAAGTGGCCTATGTGTTATTCCATATATCTCTGTGTCAAATTTCATCCGTTCAGCCGTTATGGCGTGATTGAGTAACAACATAAATGCATCCATACATCCAAACTTTTACATTTATAATATTATAGTATAGACTATAGATGGTTACATAGGAGCGAAAGGAAGTTAACACAAGTTATTTTTCCGCATTACCTCGATCGACAAGCTATCCTATGACTAAGAAAACAGGGAAGTAATTGGTATTAGGTCTAGTAGACAAAATAATGCGGTTCACATTATAGATTTCGGCGAAATGCACTGGTTCCCCCGGAAGATTTCCGACCTGGACCGCGCGCAAAACGTGCTGATGTACGGCTCTGAGCTGGACGCAGACCACCCCGGCTTCAAGGATCCGATCTACCGCAAACGACGGGAACAGTTCGCCGCTATCGCCAACAATTACAAATAGTAAGTTTTTATTTATTTTAACTATTATAATATCCGATCACGAATCAAATACGAGGTGTGCATGAGACATCGAGCAAGCGCATCTCGCAAACTGATTACTACAAAACAAACAATAGAAGTACAGTAAGTAGAGTAGAACAATTTACTGTGGTTAAAACACTGTTAATTAATAAATCCGTTAAGCAATAAATTTGTTTAGAAATCATAATTTGCATTAAAGATTGTTTCCAGAAAAAAACATTTAATTATCTTATCAACAATGCATTATTGTTTATAACAATTTTTTAAACAATAGGAAATTAAACAAAATAAAAATATATTTTATGTAGCTTCTGATCATAAAAAAACGGGTCAATAGTAATATTTAAAAAAAAGAATGAAATTCTGTGATTAATCAAGATTTTTAATTTTTAACTTAAGTAAATCGTTGAAAAAAAAACATTTTTTTTCTGAGGCCTTTCCAAAATAGCTCCAAAAAAGGAAAATCTCAGATTTTTTAGTTAACAATTATCGCACTTGCAATGTTCATGTTCAAATAGGAGGAGGTAGGAGAGATAGGGCTCGCGCGGTGAAGCGCGCGAGCCTAATACTGAATCTATGGCTATTCCAAATTTAACGACACCTCATTCATATTTTTCGGAGGCGGAGAAAAAAGTTTGACCCAAAAAGCACTTGTTGACTAGACTGTACATATTGCAAAATTTAAAGCCATTGTCACTCGCAATTATGTAAAGATTCTAAAGATACATCAAAATCTGTTTAGTCATTTCGAAATGGTGGAAAAAGACACTTACATACAAACATATATACCAACATGAACCCTGAAAACATTCGGTACACTCCATTTTTGGGCACTCGTGTATAAATTTTATTGAAGAAATACTTCATTTAAAAAAAATACTTGAAGAGATTTTCGTAGTTTTTCGTACTTAAAAATTAATATTTATATTTATTACCAGCGGACACCCTATTCCGAAGGTGCAGTACACGGAAACCGAAATCAAGACTTGGTGAGTCAAAAAAAATTAATAAGTTATGGATGTACCTACTCATTTATATTAGCCCGGGTTCTTATATTTTAAACAGCCCGCGCACGAGCTCCGAGGTCTGAAGAAACGACGGCTGTACGCCCGCCACCCACGATCGTCGCTCCATATCCAGCTCGCTCCCAGCACTAGTTTTGAGCAAGACGCGTGAATTTTTGCGATAGCAGTTTTGTTTTGTACTTTAAACAACTCAAGGTCATTACTTTAACATTCCATAGGATTCCTCGGAGCTTGCGCTTGGACTATACATGATCAAAACCTTCTAGCTACGCTGGGTGCCTTAACACGAGAAATGCGCCACGTTGCTACTCTACAGATGTGTAACAAACCCACCAATAGGAGCGTTTCATCTAACATCTAGCAATCTAAGCTATAAAAATTAAGCGCTCCTATTGGTGGGTTTGAAACACATCCGTAGCTTAGTAACGTAGCACATATCTGGTGCACCCTTTCACTTCGCTATGTAGGTACGATGAGCTGATCCAGACGCTTTACTTACTAGAAAATTACTCCTGGAAGCTATTTATTTGAAAACTTTGAATACAAATAGCTTTGATATTTTAGCTTATTGGTATTTACAATTTAAACTAAATCCGTCGTGAAAAATAATTCCAATTGGTACAATTTATTCGATAGAGAAAAAAAACAGGAATCTGCTTTAAATAATATTATCAGGATTAAGTATATTTTTGGTACACAATCGTATGTAGCTTTTTTTTTTAAACTTTGAATACAAATAGCTTTGATATTTAAGCTTATTGGTATTTACAATTTTAAAAAATCCATCGTGAAAAATAAATCCAACTGTTACAATTTCTTCGATAGAGAAAAAAACAGGAATCTGCTTTAAATAATATCAGGATTATATTTATGGTAGACAATCTAAATCTGTCTTGCTTTGCCTTGCTTTGGGCATCATCTCCTAATGGTTCAACAACACAGGGACAGATCGTCGCTGATAATAATTCTACAGCAACAACTGTACGTTGTGTCGTAAATCACAATGGTCTGAGATCCCGCCATACAACCACCTCCACCCATCTGGCAACCAGACGGGAGGTATCTTTTATGAATAAGATTCAGAGTACATAAAGGAACATGCCTAGAATGGTTTGTGTAGAACGTTTATGTAGAATAGCCGATTTTTTGTTTTTCGATTTCCACTACACCAATCTGATAACTAAACGAAATCAAGAGCAGAAAATATATAATCTCAAAGATGCAGAAAATAAAGGCTTGCCGTGCCATGCGTGTAGGTAATGTTTAAAAATTCAAACAAATTACTCATCTGATAAACTTTGCACTCCAAAACTACTTAACCGATTTTAAAATTTATTTCTCCTATAGAAAGCTACATTATCAGCGAGTAACATGGCCTTTTATTTTATTTAGAAAGGATAGAGATCCCTACGAAAATTGCAATAATGTGAATGAAGCCGGAAAGAACGTCCCATCTGGAACTTCCGTGGCCTACGCTGCGTCAATAGCTATAGTTACACGAACAATGGGGCTGATCCTGTAGTTAACATACTGCTAAGCATGTCATAATACTCTCAGCAGAATGGGAAAGAACTAGATTTAAAGCTGTCATTTTAGTTCAGTTCTGAAAGAATGCGTAATACCGCTAACAGAGGGCGCTGAACGGCATCTCTAGCGGCTATCTCGCGCTTCAGTATGCAAGAGAGATTCAAATAAGATTACACTACAGTTATCCCAACCTTGCTAAAGTTCACACGCGAGTTGAATGCAGAGTTAATGTATTTGTCACCATACATTGGTTCTGCATTTAAATCGTGCGCGAACTATACGTTTTTCTGTACGTAGCTAAACAGAATAAGAAAAATTTTTGGAAAGGTACCCTTTCTGGTACCACGAATGTCTCAATATAAAATACTACCTATTACCCGCGGCTTCGCTCGCATGACTCAAGGGATCAATAACCGAGTAGTTATTAGAATACTTGTTGTCGCAATTGTTTATTTGTTTATTATTTTTTTAACCGACTTCCAAAAAAGGAGGAGGTTCTCAATTCGGCGCGTTACTTTTTTTCAGTGGTAAGAGGGAGCTCGCGAAGTGGTCCAATGAAAAATTCTGACCTCAAATCCTCAATCTTGATTTCGCAGGGAACAAAAATTCCCAAAAATAGGGAGTTAAGAAATTTTGATGGTGAATTCATATAGTAGGCACCTACGAATTCGCGTGACGATTCAACTCTGAGTCCCAACTCCTCAACTCTGATGCTGCAGGGTACTGCATTTTGATGGTGAATTCATATAGTAGGTACCTACCAAGTCACGTGACGATTAAACTCTGAGTCCCAACTCCTCAACTCTGCTGCAGAGTACTGCAATGCTGCAGGGTACTGCACTCTTAAGCCGTGGGTATTTAGAAACTGTTGATGGTGAATTTATATTAAAGGCACCGAAAATGGACTTCATCGAAGTTTGAACTAATGAGTACACTAAAAATATTATTTTTTACTTCAAAGTGGCTTTGGAAGTCCGTTTTTTAGAAAGAATTTTTATTTGAAAACTTGCGTTCCACCACCAACCCATTGTCGGCGTTCTACTTAGTACCTATCTCCTCTCAGAATAAGAAGGTCATCGGCCATAGTCCACCATGCTGGCAAAGTTTAGATTGGCAGGCTCCACATAGTTTTGAGATCATTGTGGAAAACTCTCAGGCATGCAAGTTTCCGCACGATGCATTTTCTTTACGAAAATTGAACCTAACTAAGTTTTTTAAATCATAACCCCTCAACGATCATTTAAAGCAAGTTAAATGAAGAAATCGTTCGGGAGTTAAATTATGATGTTGCTGACTGGTAAAATGAATCTCAGTGATTTATGCAGAACGTAGATTCTTCTCTTTTCTTTCGTAAACAACCTCCGTCATCTTTTAACTACCTCCCTGGCGCAGTGTTGAGTGCTGCTGTCTTAACGTGAGGACGTCCCAAGTTCTATCCCCGGCAGGCTCAATTTGGGAATTTATAATTTCTGAATTTTCCCTGGTCTGGCCTGGTGGGAGGTTTCAGCCGTGGCATTATTGAAGGACAAATACGTGATAAGTGACTTGAAGTATTCCGTGAGAACTATTCGTTTTCCCAGGATAACGTAGCATGTTATTATAATTATTTTGTGTATAATATATATGTATATATATATATATCTATATATAATATGATGTGTAGATATACTTGTATTATTGTATATTGATTGTATATGATATTTTATATTGGCTAGGATTAGTTTATTAGTTTAGAACTAATTATTAGTTTTCCTTTTAAATAACGTGCACCCTGAAGCTTTCTCACTGGGTTAATCCGTTGTGTGCATGGTTGCCTGGTAGAGATCGCTTTAAAGCGACATGTGTTAGTGGTGTACAATAAAGAATTTTTCATTTCATTTCATTTCATTCATGTTACTTTCGTGGTACTATAAACAAAATCACGTCGAATTGTTATTTCGTTGCAGTATGATTGATTCATCATTGTAAGCAATTAATAGGTAATACTCACAATTTATGTACTAGAAACCGCCATAAGCTAGTAACAGCGTCATATCGTGTGTGCAAGGTGCAGAAATCCTTTGTAGGGTCGAGTGTACGTTTTTATAATAAATGGTTCCAATAGAGTTTCTAGATTTGCCATTACATAAATTTAAAGACTGTGTCAAACAGCATTTATTAAGTCGACGTTATTATACCATCGTGGATATTATTAACGACAAAGTTTCATGAAAGCAACCGGCCTCGCATCCAGTGACCCACAATAGGCATGATGACTGATTTTGAAAAATGGTCAGATTATGTTCTGAAGTATCTACTATTTTGAAAAAATATCTTATTTTAGCAGAAAAATAAGGTTTGGTAGATGAAATTGGCATTTGAAATTTAAATTTTAAAATTCACGCCAAAACGTTCGGCGGTGTCATGGCGTCGTTTGTGACGACACTATTATTTTTACCAATGTACTCTGTGCAGTGTGCAGTAAACAATAGTGTGATTGTCCAAGTTCGAAAATAATTGTGACGTCATCACAATCATCGTCATGACGTCGCATCATTGGTGTTTTAACCAATATGGCGGATTGCTGTAGTTTATAGTTTTATTTTATCAAAATAAATAGTAATCTTACTCGAAATAGGAAAATAAATACGTTTTTTATAATCCATGAATCCAAATTTATTAGATAAATTTAGAATTTCATTGATTCTTTGTTACTGTCATTATGCCTATTCAGTGTAATACTTGTAATGTTACGTATGTATTGTATTGTTTAAAATATTGTAACCTCTATCTTTTTTTATCTCCATTATGTTCAACCGATTTAGATGAAATTTGGTAAAATTAGTTTGAAATCTGATAGGTTTTATCCCGGGGAAGGTCATAAAGATAAATAAAATTACTTTTAAAATATGTTTGTACTCTCTTCAAAACTTACAACTTGCAGCGGTTTCACGAGATATTCAATGCAAACAGTTAATTATAAAAACTTGGTAAAATAAAGAAAACACTCACCCGATCCCGGCCACGACTGCCTTTCAATCGTCAAAATATTCGTATTTATGCAAATTATACCAATATGGCGTATCCCCGCCAACAAACTGAGTGAACAAACGAGTGAAATACATTGAATGAGTCAAATATCGGTTTAATTAAACCTTCATCAATAAATAAATTAACAATCATTTATCTTTTCTAAAAATTCTACTTTAATTTAAAAGCAAAGCTGACATAGGCTACGTTTTAATCCCGGAAAACTAGAGTTCCCGCGGGAATCGAAAAACCTTAATCCACGCGGACGAAGTCGCGGGCATAATCTAGTATATTATAATATATTTAGTGACATTTGCGATTGCAGGTACCTGATCGGGTACCTTTTCCAAAAATTGGCTTATTTTTTTTGGTTAATTATAATTTAATACTTGTTGTGGTTCTGATCTTGTCTAAATTCATATGTAGATTACTGTGAAGTTGAAGCGCGACCTAATGACGTGCAACGCCATCTGTTAGCGGTTTCACATGTTAGCCCATATGTGCCCAGACCTATTTTGGGATTTCAATTCTGGTTAGTTTCAGATAATATTTATATGTTTAAATTAATAAATTTATTATTAATTTGTATTAATGAGGTATTTACAATGGAACTAAAATTTCCCTCCTTTTTCTCTTTTTTGAGTCTGTCAAGTGAGGCGAGAGTGTAATTTTTTTTTTATCCACTACAAGCTAACCTTTGACTAGGATCTCACCTGTTGGTAAGTGATGATGCAGTCTAAGATGGTAGCGGGCTAACCTGTTAGGGGCAAGGCAGTTATATTAAACCCATACCCCTTCGATTTCTACACGGCATCGTACCGGAACGCTAAATCGCTTGGCGGCACGTCTTTGCCGGTAGGGTAGTAACTATATAGCCACGGCCGCAGCCTCCCATCAGGCCAGACCAGGGAAAATTCTGAAATTATAAATTCCCAAATTGACCCTGCCGGGGATCGATCCCATGACCTCCGCACGTTAAGGCAACAGCGCTACACACTGCGCCACGGAGGTCTACGGAGGAAACGGCTAGGCTTGTCTACTTAGCCTACTTCCACAGTGTCATGTCGTACGGCATTTTATTGTGGGGCAGAGTAGCTAATATCCAAACAATTTTTATATTGCAGAATAGAGCCATCCGTTCTATTTATAAACTCGAATCACGCGAATCACTTCGTGAAAAATTTAAAGAGTTTTTTTTTATCCGCTACAAGCTAGCCCTTGACTGCGATCTCACTTGATGGTAAGTGATTGGTATACTTACGGTGCCTTCACAATGCATTTACAATAATATAGTCTTTGTTAGGCGGAACATTAATCTTTGTAAATAAGTGATACTCACAATCGATGTACTAGAAACCGCCATAAACTTGTTATCGTCATATCGTGTGCGCAAGATGCAGAAATCTTTTGTGGGGTCGAGTGTAAGCTTTTATAACATGGTTCTCAAAGAGTTTCTAGATTTGCTATTACATTCATTTAAAGACTGTGTTAAACAGCATTTAAAAAGTCGAGGTTATTACGCGTCGATGATTTTAAGAATGACAAAGTTGCATGGAAGCAACCGGCCTCGTATCCAGTGACCCACAAGTCCGTATAATACTCGTACTTGTAACATAATGTATGTTTTGTATTGGTTACTTATTGTAAACTTTTTATTTTTTAGGAAAAGAGCAACTGCTGGGTTTCTTGCCGGCTCTTCTCAGTAGAACATCTTTCCGAACCGGTGGTAGTCTTAACGTATCATAAGTGACACAAGTTGTACTACATGAAATAAATACGTCATTTATCATACATATTATATCACTTGCATGTAGAACTACCAGATTTATACGTCTTGAGAAATTAAACTTCTCATACGTAGTAAGAAACAAAATCGTATATTTTGATAAATTACAAGAGTATTTCTGAAAATTGTTCCCCTATAAATAATGGTAGAAAAAGAGGCAAAATGTTTCATCGTAGTCAAATTATTACTCCTACTCACTCTAATAAACGGGAGATAAATGGGTTATAACTTAGCTAAGTCTTGATCTAAAACGTGCTAACTTAGATTGCGCTTACAACTCAGTTAGTAGACTAGTAATCGAGGCAATACAAACTTAGAACATAATTTCAACTTTGGGGGGACACGCATCCTTTAGATAAATAGTTTGGCATCAAATTCAAACGTAAGCCATTGAAGTCACGGGCTTAACCTCAAACCACACGAGTATCAAACAGCTATAATATACATTCTATATATTGTATCTTAATTAATTATGTTTGTAAGTTTGGATGTTTGCTACTCCTTCACACCCCAATGCCTTTGCCACAATTTGGCTTTAACTTTATTACCTTCGACGAAACGGAGACGGTATATGTGTTTGCCCTAAGAGGTTGTGTTTGTTTGTGCACTTTTTTGTTACCGTTTTCCTGAAAAACTACTGGACCGATTAATATGGCGTTTTTTGCATTAATAAGCATAACTTCTGGCAAGGTTCTTACATATATTTTAGAACCATAGACAATCAAGCTGAGCCAGATGTTACCATTTTTCCCAAAAAGTACTGGGCCGATTGAGATGCGGTTTTTTGCATTAGATATGTACCTATAGCTTGTGAGAAGGTTCTTAAATATATTTTAGGACCATAGACAACCAAGCTAAGCTGTAGACTATGATCTCAAAAAGTACTGGGCCGATTGAGATGAGGTTTTTTGTATTCGATATGTATAGCTTGTGAGAAGGTTCCAGGTTTTAGGAACATAGACAATCAAGCTGAGCTGCAATCATGATTTGGTAAGTGGTCATAAGAACTCCATAAGTTCTTATCGTAAACCCGTCGTGTTTGGACTCTTTTGATTTGTCTTGACTAGCACTTTGTACCTAAAATGCTGCCCAGGGTCACGTGATGGAGCCAGGAGGTGGTCACAGGAACTCCTTAAATTCTCATCGTAAACCCGTCGTATTTGGACTCTTTTGATTTGTC
Organism: Erebia aethiops; assembly: GCA_923060345.2. Taxonomy (NCBI): domain Eukaryota; kingdom Metazoa; phylum Arthropoda; class Insecta; order Lepidoptera; family Nymphalidae; genus Erebia; species Erebia aethiops. The sequence continues at coordinate 18,294,068 of OV281079.1, read as the reverse complement.
TTGACAAGTGCTTTGTACCTAGATGCTGTCCAGGGTCTCATGATGGAGGCAGGAGGCGATCATGAGAACTTCTTAAATTCTCATCGTAAACATGTTTGGACTCTTTTGATTTGTCTTGACAAGCACTTTGGGTGCACATCAAAATTGATTAATCGCGTAACAAACAGACATAAACATACAGCCGAATTGATAACCTCCTCTTTTTTTTGAAGTCTGTTATAAATAAATTGCTTTTCGTTTGTCTCGCTAAAACTTAAGAACGGCTGGGCCGATTTAGCTGATTTTGGTTTTGAAATGTTTGTCGTTGTCCAGGGAAGGTTTAGACGATGAGAAAATATTATGGACAAAGTGCGAGGAGGAAGATAGGGCAGGGCAACGTCTGCCGGGCCCTCTAGTAGGTTAATATTTTTTTTTTTAATTTTGAAGAAGACATTTATTTTCGTAAAGTTTTGTATTCATTTTCAGTGCTCCGATTCTTGCGGGGACTGCGAAATCTGTGAATTTTTTACCTCGGAAAATCACTGTTTCCACGAGAATAAAAAACATATCACGCTGAATAAATTCACGGGCGTTAATATTTTAACTACAGGATGCCTATTACTTCGTCCGCGAAGATGAAGGTTTTTTTTTATTCCTGCGGGAACTCCTTAATAGGATGCAACCTATCTTTGTATAATTTCCCGCGGGAACCAAAATAATGCGAAAGTTTAGATGGATTGATGGATGTTTGTTACTCAATCATGCCAGAACGGTAAAGCGGATCTGGATGAAATTTTACACAGAGATAGATTATAGTCTGGAACAACACATAGGCTACTTTTAATCCCGGAAAATTAAAGAGTTCCCACGGGAACCAAAAATCTCAATCCACGCGGATGAAGTCGCGGGCATCAGCTAGTTAATAGTATTTGTATGGATTATATTTATACCTACCTATTAGTTATATTTATAGGGGCATTGTCTTCCGGGAGCTTTTCAAGCTGTATCAGAAGCACGCCTGTGAAGAATATCTGGAGAACTGGCCGCAACTGGTCAAGTATTGTGGATATAGAGAAGACAACCTGCCTCAGGTAGGTTTCCGTACTTTTCCTCACTGATTAGAAAAAAATTCACTGCAGCAAAGCCGGGGCGGGGCGTGTCAGCCCAATAATATTAAATTAAAACCATCCATCCAAACCATCATAACATTTAAATATTATGTAATATTTTTTTAAATATTTAATTTTTAAAAGGTACCATTCAGCACATCGCCACCTATCGGTGTTTTCTTGTAGCACGTTGCGAAAGATGACACCGTCTTGGTGAATACTAAAATTCAGTGTTCCTGAACCGAAGATAAAGTTTAAACTAATCAAAAAAGATGGTGCTATTTTAATATTTATTTCAAACAACGAGATGAATTCAGTACATAAGATGAACATAAAGGCATTATTAAGTATTCTGTGCTAATAATACAGAACTGATAGTTTGCATCCCAGGAAAGCAGAAAATCAAAGATTTCCTCACAGTATTAATAAAAAACCCTAAATCCACATTCCACGTTTATCTTAGTAGAAACTAATATTATAATGTAATATTATATTAATAAATAAATAGGATAAATATAAAAAATGTGACAGTAAGAATGTTTGGATGTTTATTACTACTTCGACGCCACATTCTGACTGAACCGATTTGGCTGTGGAGTAGAGATGCAGGATATAAACTCCCTGAATTTACACATAGGCTACAATTTATTTACAATTTATCTTTAACATTATCCCAGAAATTAAAGAGTCTCTACAGGAAATAAAAACCTTAATCCACTCAGACGAATTCGCGGGCATCGTCTAAATAGTAATTCATAAGCATAATTGTAACTTTTCAGCTTGAGGACGTCAACGTTTTCCTGAAGCGTAAGACCGGTTTCCAACTGCGACCCGTGGCGGGCTACCTGTCTCCGAGGGACTTCCTCTCCGGCCTGGCCTTCAGGGTGTTTCATTGCACTCAGTATATCCGACACTCTTCAGACCCCTTCTATACTCCTGAACCGTAAGTTTTATAACAGCGTACAATATATTGTTGTCATCGTTGGCTCAACCGATAAAAGTCCACTGCTGGGCTTAGGTCTTCTGCATGGATTTCCGAAGAAGAAGACCTTGTGGTGCTTGCTTCCAGTGGCTCCCAGCTACTCGCTTGAGATCGTCCGTCCCCTGGGCGGGCGGGTCGTCCAACGCTGCGTTTTCCACCTACCACCACAAACATAATATCTGGAATGTTATGTTTGTGGTGGTTATTTTTTTAACAACCCAATAGAATAAAAGATACGCATTTTACACCTGTCCTAAATTGGCTCGTCATTGTAAGTATTTTCCTAGGAAGAGTATATGAAACGTAGTTTTCTTAATATAGATTTATTTCCATTACAGCGACTGTTGCCACGAGCTGCTCGGTCACATGCCACTGCTGGCTAACCCCAGCTTCGCGCAGTTCTCACAAGAACTCGGGCTGGCATCGTTGGGCGCTTCCGAAGAAGATATTGACAAGTTGGCAACGGTGAGTTAATTAAGGTGAAGTGATTAAAGACCGACATGTGACTCGCTTGATTTACGTCGACCTAGTGGGAGACTGTGTGGTCGGCAAACGCCCAATGCTGCGCTTTCTGATGCGATGCCCCCATTTAAATCCCTGGGATCCAGACGTGTTTGTTTAATCTAAGCCCAACGCCTATTGGTAATCAAAACTATGCGCCCCGACCATTGCCATTTAAGATTAACGACAACTATACTATACTCTTACAACTAAATCGGTTACTCTGGTTCTCCTACGGATCTCATTTATGATCCTCTCCTCTCCAAATTTTCTCGACATTACTATTTTAAAGGTTTACGAACGTTGGGACCCCAACGTCTATAGGCTTATTGAACTATTTGCCCCACCTGCTGCTATTTCAGTTTCGCGTCCGTTTACGTATGTTCCTTGCTTTAGTTAAAAATAATATTTTGTATTTTTCAGCTTTACTTTTTCACCGTGGAGTTCGGCCTTTGCCGCCAAGAAGATGGCTCGTTCCGCGTATACGGCGCCGGCCTGCTGTCGTCCGTAGCAGAACTGCAGCACGCTCTTACTACGCCAGCGAAGATAAAGCGCTTTGACCCCGACATCACTGTCAACGAGGAGTGCATCATCACTTCATACCAGAACGCTTACTACTACACGGACTCCTTTGAAGAAGCCAAGGAGAAGATGAGGTAGTCTGGTGGTTTTTCTTCTAGTACCTTCCATATTTTTTCGGCAAACATCACAGCTAAGTGTCAGTCAGTCCGTCAGCCTGTCTATCAGTCCGCGGCTAAGATCAGGTACTGGGTATTATCAGCCATATTAGTCAGACCGGAAAAGTGGTAAAATATGATTAAATTCGAATAAAACATTGCACTCTTTATCATTGTCGCTCAGTAAATTCTGAGCTGTAGCTTAAAGAATCTGTTAACGAAAGAGAGATATCTCAATGTGAGAGGTGATATTATTACATATTTCCAACAACTTGAAGTTAACATCACGAGATTTGGTTTTACCCGATTCATTATGAACTATATTCCAAGTATGTAGTTTTTGTCTTATAACCTGATTTAATTATTCTTTCCTTTATACGGAGATTTTTTCATGAATACAAATGCTTTTGAAAATCTTCGGGCAGGTTTTCACGCGGTTAATAAAGCTCGGGGACCGATTATATTGCTTCTTATTATAAAATTAGTACAAATTATCCCTACTTTTGTAAATACCTACAGTAGCCCAATCACTACACTGTTATTTCTAATTTATATTCATATTCTTGAAATTGAATATATTATTATAATATCTTGAAGAGACTTCCAAACAAGTTGTCAGAGCTACCATTTTTAAAAGAAAGAGGGAGTTTGGCAGAGATACACATACAGACACGTTAAACTTATAACACATGACGTCTTTGACATAAACTTAATATATATTATTTGCCTTAAAGGACTGGTATCCAGGGCCGTAAAATAAATTAAAAAAAAAAAAAAAAAAATTATTTACTACCGAGGAGACTCGATTGAGAGTTTTAGTTAAAATCTATGACGGTTCCTAGATGGCGCTATGTCCATCGCATGTGGTTTGTATCGCATGTCAAAGTCTGTTTCAACGATAGCATAAAACATTATTGTCAACATAACACTATTGTTCCCATCGATACTGTAAGAACCACTGCTGGACACTAAATGATGGAATGTCATGTAATCTTCCACAAATAATTTTTGGAATAGGGAGAAATCTTATAATATAAATTCAACCCCATAAAACTAAACTTAACAAAAATAATATACTTTAAAATAATATACACAAAATTGCCTAAACTGACATAGTTAATATTTTTTGATGCCAGCTTTTTGTGATAAGATAGGACAGTTATTTAAAAAATTAATAGCCTTACGCATGTGGACCTTAATAATGTATGCTTATAGAAATATTAAGAATTTCCAAGGATTATTTTTATCTTATTTGAATTTATTAAAAAAATGGAACTATAAAAATTCTTTCCAAAAAATTTACTTCTAAAGCCATTGTAAAGTAATAAATAATTTTGATTTCTACACACTTTGTTGAAGTTGGACGTGCCTGATGCGTCAACTTTGCGTATTGTTATACTCGCCCGACTTCAACATAGTGTGTAGAAATCAAAATTATTTATTACTTTACAGTGGCTTTGGAAGTCGGTTTTTTGGAAAGAATTTTAATTTTAAATTTTTATCGTACCTATTTATTAGTTCAAACTTCATTGATGAAGTCCAAGTTCGGTGCTTTTAATATCAATTCACCATCAACAGTTTCTAAATCCCCACGGCTTAGGAGTGAAATACCCTGCAGCATCAGGGTTGAGGAGTTGGAACTTGGGGTTAAGCCATTGATGTAGAATTTTTTTAGTACCTGGTTAAGCATAAAGTCATTGCTTGACACCTATAAAATGAATTAAATATAAAAAATCCCAAGTCGCTTTTGTTAATGAGTTCTATACCCTGCAGAATCAGATTTGAGGAGTTGGGACTCAGAGTTGAGTCGTCACGTGACTTGGTAGGTACCTACTATATGAGTCCAACATTTTCTAACTACCTATGGGTGAGGAGTTCTGTACCTTGCAGCGTCAGGTTTGAGGAGTTGTGTACCTTGCAGCATCAGGTTTGAGGCTTTGTCAGTCAGAATTTTTTGCGACAACCTCGGGAGCTTCCTATAACCACTAAAAAAATCAATTTCAAATTCGTTCAAAAATCACGAAGATATGCACCGACATACATAAAAATAAGATACGTGCTGAATTGAAAACCTGCTTTTTTGGAAGTCGGATAAATTGTAAAGTAATTTGAGCCCCTTATTGAGCTAATTATTGACATAGAAGACATCCCTATTATGTATTAACATGTTCCTCAAAAACCCCCATCATTGATTCCAGAGCATTCGCCGACAGCATCCAGCGTCCGTTCGGCGTCCGCTACAACCCTTACACGCAGAGTGTGGAAGTGTTGAGCAATGCGCAGAAGATAACAGCACTGGTGCGTGAGCTGCGAGGCGACATTTGTATCGTGTCGTCTGCTATAAAGAAGATCTCCGCCCAGGACTCCACTATAGACGTCGAGACCATCGCGAATATGCTGCATACTGGACTGCAGGTGCGTTCACTCAAATCTTCATTTAAAGAGACGACCACCATGGCGCAATGGTGAGCGTTGGTGTCTTACAAGCAGGCAATTCCAGGTAGGATTGCATGTTGGGACCATCGCTTAAAGTAGTAGTTATTATTTCAAAATTATAGTTTTATGTCACGAACCTTGACCTCCCTTGTTCATGGTCAAATAAGGATTATAATAGAATCATGATATAATCATAATCCTTATTTCAACATAAATATCAACAATATTAAAATAATACTCCTTTAAGCGATGGTAGTATGGTGGTCATATCAACTGCTTGGAGATAGTAGAATAGTAGATTGTTCATCAAGGGACTAAAATGAGCTATTTCATACGAGATGATTAGCTTATCGAGCGTAGCGAGGTATGCTATAGAAACGAGTGGCTTTTAGTCCCGTGGTAAATACTCTACTTTTCACTTCGATTGCGAGAAAATAAAATAAATAACGATTTTTATTATTATTTATTTGCCTTTCTGTTACATTTTCATATTAGAAGTAGTAAGATCTTTATCTTTACTTGATATTAGCATATTAATTAACAAATAAATAGTCAAATTCACTTTTTGTATTACGTATTGTGCATCGAAATTTGAAATGGATTAATTGTCATCCATGAAACGGTCATTTAAATAAATGTAATAATTACAACAAAAAAATCTATGATTTCGAGGTTAGCCGCAATACCAACTTTATTTTTCTCCGTATCGTTATAAAGAAGGAATTTTAAAAAATACAGTAGTACCATAGACATAGATCTGTAGGATAATGGTAGGATACGATGGGTAATATTGACATTCAACTAAGTGACATACATTTTTTGGCTGTTGAGAGTAACCATAGACTAAAAATTTTGTGTAACCGAATGAGGATATCACGCATACCGATATGAGGATAGTACGGCAAAAATTAAAAAAAAAATACTTTAATCCCTAGACCCTAAATGCTAACTTTAGTCCGCCTACGCTAAGCTATAATGACGCCTTTTTAGAGTATGAGAGGTGAAAAAATGATTAACTGAGTTCTGTTTGATTTAATGGTGGTTGTTGCTCACCGCTGTGCCTAAGGTCAAATTTGGGTATGCTAGTGATAAGTTCTCACGAAGTGAAATTTGTGAATTTCTTTTTAGAATAAAACTCTTTATACTCCACCCGCTCAGAAAGTACCTTCTTACTTTTTGCAACGCAGAAAAAAGTACGTCATTGCTACCAACCAAATATGCGGGCGAGGAAAATGTATGATAAGGTACACTGGAACTAAAATTTCACACTCGTTTCTTTTTTTTTTGAGAGTGTCAAGTGAGGTGAGAGTAAAATGGCATAGAATAAAAAAAATACTGAATAGGCTGTATAGCCTGGATAAATCTTAGCCTTTTTTTGTTTTAATCCCAGTTTTTGTAGTAGGTTATTAGTTAATACTTATGCCCAAAAACAATAAAACAATTATTCGTTCGCAAAAAGATATCGGTCAGTTGCTTTAGGTAAACGTCATTATCTTATTTAAAAAAATAAGTAAAAGCAATCGCACGCAAGTTCTTTTGTTTTATTTGAATTTGTAGTTTATTAAAAAGATCCTCAAAATGCAGTAGTTTTAGTGAAGATTCAAAGAATTTGAATCGCTTATTTTCCTCGTAGGTGTAGTATAAAGCAATACGTATCACTCGGGAGAAAGACCGATTACTAACGAGGGTGTAACATACTCAATACACGCGGTCACTTTCTTCCCTCAGTGAACAATCTATGTTAATATTATAAATGCGAAAGTTTGGATGGATAGATGTATGGATGTTTGGATGTTTGGATGTATGAATGTATGGATGTTTGGATGTATGAATGAATGGATGGATGTTTGTTACTCAATCACGCCCAAACGGCTGAATGGATCTGGATGAAATTTGGCACAGAGATAGATTACAATATGGAATAACGCATAGGCTACTTTTATCCCGGAAAAAAGAGTTCCCGCGAGAACCAAAAAACCTCAATCTACGCTTACGAAATCGCGGGCATCAGCTAGTGTACTATTAACCACAAATTAGATACATTAATTTAATTTCCAGGTGAACGAGAGAAGTCCACAAAGTACTTCAGGAGGAAGTTCCCCCAACTCGGAGCGCGGGGTCTCACCTCGACCAGAAACGTCTAATAAATTTAACGCTTAAAAAGCTGCTTTTACTGGTCTGTAAATGCGGTGGTAACATTATAGAATAATAGTTAATAGTATTATCATACAGGGTTAGTTTAAAAAAACTAATTACCTCTTCAGGGTTACTTCTGTACGTAATTTTGACCAACTTAGGTTCTATGTCGTTTAAAAATGCTGATTAAAAAGAATTATGTTCCATTAAAATATTATAAAAATATTTAAATTGGGTGCTCTAATATGGCATTATTTTCCAAGTCGCACGGTCGGCGTACCGGTTTCATCGATATACATGTAGAAATTAGATGGGCCCTTTTATAAAAATTGGCCGTCCAACCTTTAGAGCACGCTCCTAACCTGTATAGCCCTGTCCTTGTCCTCGACATAGCGCTGTCCCGCTCTTCAGACTTGATGGCGTTAGTAATATAGGTCCACATTCTTTGTTCTACAGGGCCCGTCCACCCGTCTATGTAAATTGAGGTCGTTGACCGGTTTTCAATGACTACTAAAAACACAGAGCTGAAGAGAAGGTGTTCTGCAAAATGATTTTTTTTGTGGAAAATTGAGATTATTTATTAGTTGCAGGACAAAAGATTTTCAGTAGTATGTAAAAATATTGCCCATTAAGATGTTATTAGTATTCTTAAACTAACCTTGTACATATTAATTGCTCGATAAAACCGTTGAAAATTGAGAACACTATCTCTCTGCGTCGTATTCCTCATTGCTGAGGGTCATAATCACTTTCCGTTATTCACAAAATGATTGCTACTTAAATTCACTCGGACATAGTCGAGATCAACATCTAGTCTGTATTTATATAGCTACTAGCTAACTAGCTTTTGCCCGCAGCTTCGCTTACGTTAAGTTCGATTTTCATATAAATTTCCAACTCCTATTTTACCCCTTGAATTTTCAAAAATCCATTCTCAGCTGATGCCGACGTCATAAAATCTATCAGTGTGCCAAATTTTAGCCCGTTCCGTCCTGGTCCAGTGGTTTGAGCTGTGCGTTGATAGATCAGTCAGTCACTTCATTGTTATCTATAATTGAGGTGAGATCGTAGTCAAGGGCTAGCTTGTAGTGGATAAAAAAATATATAAAATTAAAATTAAAATAAGTCCTCCGACTCACTCACTGAAGGACTCGTCACCAGCCAGCGCAATCCCTTGGACCTAGAAAACAGAGGTAATGAATACAACTCCCGTGGGTCTAGAAACTTGAGAAAAAAACAGATCCGAATAAAAATGGAGTAACAGATCTAGTATCTAGTAAATAATTGGTCTATGTTTAACTCACACAAGTAGGTAACAATTTATGTTTCTTGCTTTAGTAGGTAACAGAGAAAACCTTAAAACTTTCAGGTTTTATGAGCACAAAGATGCCAACGAGCACTCCCGATTGATTATTAAACGATTTTAAGTTTACATGTAGGTATCCTAAAAATATATCTGATATATTTAATGTTAAAATTAGTACAATTTTGATAGAAGGCATCAATGATATTTATGACTGGAAGGCAATTAAAATATAATCACACATTCTAAGGATACACGTTCTAATACAAATTTTTAAACTTAAAAATGCCAACTGGTATATTTATAAAAATATAATAATAAATAATAAAAATGATATTTTTTTACATACCTATAATACCTGTCGATGGTCTCATTGAAACGCATAAATTTAAGTCTTTAGAGACGGAAAAAGGGTAAATAAGTAATTTACTGTAATATTTATTGAATATTTTTATCTTGGCATTGAAAAAATATATTATAATATGTTGCAAAATAGAACTACTAGTACATTGCAATCTTTAATGTTCACTGTTCTGAAATTTATTATAACAATGTGTGTATCTTATTTACGTTTAATAAAAATTTACGATTTCAAATCATTCATCTTTATTTTATTCTACCTTCTATATCCAGGTACCAGTTAGTCAATTACGGAAATATTCTTCTGCAACATAAATTAATTCTGCAACATAGATTAGAGCCGTTATAAATTTCATAACAAATCACTTGTCATGTCGAGTCATAGACGGGCAACTGACTCTTCTTCTGGTCGGTGCCAACGTAGCGAAAAAATCCTATGTCTATGGTGCCGACTACTGAGACCACGGCTGGACAAGAAGATCAATACCGCGAATTTTGTCGCTTCTATTCATAGTGAAAAAAATATGAACTGAAGCTCAAGTTGAATAACAACAAAGTACTGTGCAGTGACAATAGATGGCATACCTCCACTAACTCATATATGAACGCGATGAGTTTACCTGTGGCCAGCTAGTGGATGTGGTATATTAGGTACAATTTTTGAAGCACGTCTTTTTAGTTTTTTTTAACTACAACATAACTCCTTTCATTTAATTTAATTTATTTATCAATGGCAAGATTGTACTACAAAAGATCTTAATTAAACTGTAAGAAATGAAAAATATTTTAAGAATATGTAAAATAAACTACTAAATCGATTTAGTAGACCTACTATTCTAACCTCCCTTTTCAGCCCCTTTTGTAATTGCAATAATAATATTTTTTAATTCTTTCATCAGCAGTTGGGTAAGCATTATTTAAAACTATTCCAAATTTCAATTCTGCAACTTTTTCATAAATTTACTTAAATATGTGATATAAAAGAACATATTCGCGAAATGGGGCAGGAACTTATGCCTAATGCACTAATGCCTTAGTGTTGAACGTCTGTTACAATATAGGGATACCACTTTTAACTCATTTAAGGGGCAAAATAAATACATTTCTAGTGCTAGATTTTGGCCAACAGGATTAGTTTACCGACGATACAGAGAACGACCGACTCGTGCAGTTTTAGCATAACATCATCATACTAATATTATAAATGCGAAATGCGAATGTGTGTTTGTTTATTGGTTTGTCCTTCAATCACGCTGCAACGAAGCAATGGATCGACGTGATTTTTGGCATGGGTACAGTTGAGGACCTGGAGAGTGACATAGGCTACTTTTAATCCCGGAAAATTGAGGAGTTCCCGCGGGAATCTTAAAAAACTCATTCTACGCGGACTAAGTCGCGGGCATCAGCTAGTTAACAATAATATGGATTCTATGTCATTATTATCTGATCATTTTGTGTGTATATCTTATTTTAACTAATTGATTAATTTAAATTTTTAATGGCTGACAATAATGCCTGAAATAAATGACTATTTATTTATTTAAAAGTGACATAGTCGCACCCTAAGGGTTGTACACCTACCTTTCAGAATTAAAATCTGCAGTGCAATGGCGCGCAATTATTATACATATATCTTGATCTACACCAGAGATTGACAAACTTATTTCTCTTACCGCCCCCTTTGAAAATCAATTATTTTTCAGCGCCCCCAATTTTTATACACTCCTAAAACTTGAAAACCACAATTTCATTACATTGATTATTAATTTAGCTATGGTGTGCTTTAATAGTCGGATCTGGTGTTTGAAGAACCCATTTTCCGACCTCCATGACGCAGTGTGTAGCGCGTACGGAGGATCTGGGCTCTATCCCCGGCAGAGTCAATTTGGGAATTTATAATTTCTGAATTTTCCCTGGTCTGGTCTGGTGGGAGGCTTCAGCCGTGCAGGCTAGTTACCACCCTACCGGCAAAGACGTGCCGCCAAGCGATTTTGCGTTCCGGTACAATGCCGTGTAGAAACCGAAGGGGTATGGGTTTAATATAACTGCCATGCCCCTAAAAGGTTAGCTCGTTACTATCTTCATCACTTACCATCAGATGAGATCGCAGTCAAGGGCTAGCTTGTAGTGGATAAAAAAAAGAAGGTATTCCGAGACTGGGATGAGCTAGTCTATAAACGTTCATAAAAACAAATTAACATTACGAAATCACAACGTACCTTGGCATCACGACATTGAGAAGTTGATATTACTACAATAATAATATGTTAACAGCGATATAAGAAATATTTATTAATTTTGAACAAAAGTTCCCTAAATCGGTTTAGGCTACGTGCCAAAATATAGACGTTATTAATTTTTGTTTAATCTAATATGATGGTAGAAACGGGGTCACCTATGTGAAGCCATTTTTAAAGTATTATTAATAGCTACTCATGAAATAATACGTTGAAACTATCCATGTCCAGGCATCCAGAATTAATGAAGTCTGCTCCACTTTAGACGATGACGTTGCTTTAGCGTTATAGGTAGTTTTCACCTCCAATTACAGTTTTATTATAGGGATACGTGATAGCTTAGTGGTTATACGCCCTGCTTCTTGTTCGGGTGGTCAGGGATTCGATCCCCGGGCAGGTACCTCAAACCTATAGAAGTTACAAGTATATGTGCAGTTTACGAAATTAAATATCAGTTGCTTTATTGGTGTAGGAAAACATCGTGAGGAAACCGAGATGCCCGAGAGTTCTTCTTAACTTGGCAAAGGAAGTCAGCAATTCAGCTTTTGACCAGCGTGGTGGACTATTGGCCAAAACCTTCTTATTCTGAGAAGATACTCGCGTTCAGTAGTGAGCCGGCAATGGGTTGAAATGATGATGACGACAAAATTTCCACATTCCACATAATTAAAAATGTAAAATCAAACCCAGAACTTTTAATAAGGTACTATTGTGCTACAACTTTAGGAAGTGCTATTTATATGACCAATGCGCTTTATGTGCCAAAACGTGTAGCTCTACGTACAAAGATAAACGTGTAAAACCGCCATAACACAGCTGCTGGCTTCTGACGGGAGCGCCAAGATGAGAACAGAACACTATCGTTAGGAGGAAATTACGACCTCCCTGGCGGAGTGGTGAGCGATGTGGTTTTGTACTGGAAGGTTCTGGGTTCGAATTCCGGCAGGGTCAATTTGGGAATTTATTTCTGAATATTTATCTGGTCTGGTCTGGTGAGAGACGTCGGCCGTGGCTAGTTACCACCGACAAATGCCGCTAAGTGATTTAGCTAGTACGATGCCGTGTAAAAACCGATTAGGGGTAATAGAAGGCTTATTAATATACCTAACTGCTGTATCCTTATCAGGTTAGCCCGCTATCATTTTAGACTGCATCATCACTTACCACCAGGTGAGATCGCAGTCAAATCTAAGGAATTTAATAAAACAGTGCACTATAATAATTTAAGAGATAATTAAAGTTAATGCATACTATAAAAATGGGCGTACATTAACGAATGTTCTTAGCAAACTGAGTCTTTGGCAATATTACTTGAATTCAACTACATAATGTAGGTACGTGTGTCAAATTATAATAATTATTATGAGTACTAGGCGCAGAGGCGGTTGAGTAAATCACTAGACATTCCGACATGGATGGACTTACCTAATATTTTACCTAAAACGTTAAAACTGTACGTTTTATTAGATCCCGATTCAAAATCAGGTATAATAAAGAACTACATCATGCCCGCGACTTCGTCCGAATGGACTTCACAAATTTTAAACCCTCACTGGTTGAATTTTCAAAAATCCTTGCTTAACAGATGTCTACGTCATAACAGCTCTCTGCATTCCAAATTTCAGCCCGATTTGTCTGAGCTATGCGTTGATAGATCAGCTAGTTACCTTTTCCTGTCCTTTCCCGCGGGAACTCTTTAATTTTCCGTGTTAAAAAGTAGCCTATGTGTTTTTTTTAAATACCTGTCCTATCTTATCAAAAAGTGCCAGCATCAAAAAATAATAACTATGTCAGTTTAGGCAATGTTGTGCAGGTGGGCTTGTAAAGTGTAGTTTTTATAGGGTTAAATCTATATAAGATTTCTCCCTATTGCAAAAATTTTTGCAGATTACACAAGAATCCATGTTTTACTCTCCAGCAGTGCTTTGAAAGCGAAGTGATATGTAGACAATGTTATGAATCAAGTTTATGCTATCGTTGAAACAGACTTTGACATGCGATACAAAAGCACGTAGCGCCATCTAGGAACCGTCATTGATTTGAACTAAAACTCTCAATTGAGTCTCCTCGGTAGTAAATAATATATTAATTTATGCCAAACACTTTATGTTATAATAAATTAAATTACTGTTGATATAATGCAGTTCCTCGGTGTATTAAAATTATACATTAACTTTATTATATTATTATATTATTTTCTTTATAGGCGTACCTACCTCACAAAATACCTTACACAGAATATTATTAACGGAATACCTGTTTCTATTTCACTTCAATACATGCAACACAGCGGAAGTTTATGGGTACCTACGTTATTATTGCTGATGCCCGCGACTTCGTTCGCGTAAATTGAGGTTTTCTGATTCCCGCGGGAAATCTTTAATTTTTGGGGATAAAAAGTAGCCGATGTATTATTTCAGATTATTTATCATCTATCTCTGTACTAAATATCATCCAGATCCGTTCAGCCGTTCTGGCGTGATTAAGTTACAAACATCCATTTGAGGTTTTATGGTTCCCGCGGGAAATCTTTAATTTTCAGGGATAACAAGTACCTATGTATTATTCCAGACTACAGTCTATCTCTGTACCAAATTTCTTACAGATCCGTTCAATATTTGGGATTATGATAAGTTGGTAAGTTACCATAGTCCATAGGTAACTTCACGGATCTGTTAACCGCTTGAGAGATATATCAAAATATAGGTAATTTTATAACAAACGCGATGCTATAGCATTGGCTATAATAAACTTGGAAAAAAAAAAAAAATTTAAAAAAAATAGCTTAGACCGGATTTTGATAGGCAACCTATTTTAGGCGTATTTATCTATTATTAAATAAAAATACGAAGTAAGTTTCATCTGGTAAACAGATCGGTGAAGGTCGTGGTATATCCGGATCTATGACTAGTTGTTTGTATTTCATTAGATATCTCTAAATATAATGGCTATTGTCAATGGGGAAAATTTTGTGAACGTTATTTCCACTTTATGGAGGGGAAAATTTTCCCCAACCCCCATTAATGGGGATCTTCAATGAGGAAAAGATGAATAACCCCTCGAATTCATTAAGCAGGTAGTTAGATGTGATTCGCGGCCATGATACAGACCTGAAATAATTAATATTCCACATATTTTATAATATATTGTGTCATTCAAGGTACCAGAAAGGGTACCTTTTCCAAAAATTAAGAATGCTGAAGTTTCATTAATAAATGTGGTCATCGTGATTCTGTTAGAACGAGTAGATTACTATGAAATTCAACCGCGACCTAATGCCGTACAACGCCATCTGTAGCGGTTTTACATATTAACCCATACATTATGCCCAGTACTATGTTGGGATCCCAATTGTTTATTTAAGTCCTTTTAATAGTATTGACGAGTTTTAGTCTGAAATATTTTCAATAAGTAGGTATATTATGTAAATAAAACATAAAAATATGTATATACCTACTTATAATTTTTTTGGACAAAAAGTGACTTGAAATCATTTACAGTAGGCATATTGCAATCTACATGGTGATACATCTCAAATGGGGTTGTGATATGCTCGGGTCTAAATTTTACAGGATAAAAGTAACTTTTGTCACTCTCCAGGTCCTCAACTATATCCATGAAAAAAAAAAACACGTCGATCCGTTACTCCGTTGCCGCGTGATTGAAGGACAAACTGTCTATTTAACTTCCTTGAGCATAGAATTTTCAAAAACTTTAAATCACGTATTTCTTCAATTAAAACCGAAATCCCAGACACCAAGTTTCATAACTACAACTTGAAAAATTTCAGACATTTATAAGTTGTAGCTGTGTATACCTACGTAAAATTAGATGTCCTTGCCCAGAACTTTTGTCTATAACTTTGTTAAAATTGGTTGGAAATATCGGCCGCGAAAACATCAGAGAAAAAAAATTGATGGACGGACAGATCATACTATTTTGTCATTGTATAGTTACGAGTATCATAAATAAATTGACGAAATGGAATAATGCTATTATTATCATCCCATTTTGTCTTGAATTTGACGACCTGCCTGGCGCAGTGGTGAGCGCTGTGGTCTTATAAGTGGGGAGGTCCCGGGCTCGAACCCCAGCAGGGTCAATTTGGGAATTTATAATTTCTGAATTTTCTCTGGTTTTTCCTGGTGGGAGGCTTTGGCAGTGTCTAGTTACCGGCAAAGACGTACCGCCCAGCGATTTAGCGTTCCGGCACAATGCCGTCTAGAAACCGATATAAGGGGTGTATGGGTTAAATATAACTGCAGCCGTACCCTTAACAGGTTAGCCTTAGAATGCATCATCACCATAGTATCAGGTGAGATCGCAGTCAAGTCGCATCCGGCTATAAGTGTAAGGGACTAGATAACTAGCTGACTGTGTTTGCGCAATTCATTATTTTGTGCACTATAATATTCATCGTACAGATGGCTAATCTCTATAGCTATTGAACGCAGATGCCGTGGCCTAAATTCGGTCGGGGGGACATTACTTTTATTATTGGCGATCTAGTTACCATCTCTCAGTCTATGTATTTGGCAAATGAGCTTCAGAACCGACTGTGATTTAAAATTAGACTATAACATTAAAATTTCACGTATGTCACGCTTTGGTCACTGTTCATTCATTGTTTTGACGCCGCCGCCGTCTGCCGCTAAAAATAATTATACTTTGAGACGTTATTATAATTAGTTATTACAATAATTAAATAGTTTTTCTTTAGTTTGTGTTTTTTTATTTCACTACAAAATAAAGCCCTTGACTGCGATATCACCGTGGAAGTGATGTTATATGGTCTCAGTATGGCAGATATATTATTAAGTCCATACCCCCAGACCAGAGAAAACAAAGAAATCATACTAATATTATAAACTAGATCAGCCCGTGACTTTGTCCGCGTGGTTTAAGTTATTTTATTATTCCCGTTGGAAATCCTTTCTAGGTCTTCAACTATACCCATGCAAAAAATCACGTCTATCCGTTGCTCTATTGTGGCGTGATATCTAAAGTTTCTTAGGCATCGAACTCTTTTGAATTGTGTTTTCAAAACTTAATCTTATATTTTTTATGCGTACATAATACAATGTCTACACGCGTAAGGTTGTTAAATTTTTAAATACCTACCTGTCCTACCTTTAAAAAAGTGCCAGCATCAAAAAATAATACCTAACTATGTCAGTTGCAATGTTGTGCAGTTGGGCCTGAGTATTTTATTCTTGCAAAGTTTAGTTTTTATAGGGTTAAATCTATATAAGATTTCTCCCTATTCCAAAAATTTTTGCAGATTACACAAGAATCCATGTTTTACTCTCCAGCAGTGCTTTGAAAGCGAAGTGATATGTGGACAATGTTATGAATCAAGTTTATGCTATCGTTGAAACAGACTTTGACATGCGATACAAAAGCACGTAGCGCCATCTAGGAACCGTCATTGATTTGCACTAAATCTCTCATTTGAGTCTCCTCGGTAGTAAATAATATATTAATTTATGCCAAACACTTTATATTTTAACATATTAAATTAATAATAATAATAATAACCATTATTATTATTATTATTATATACTTTATTTGTACCACCACAACAAATAAAAATAACAAAAACAAAAATTGGAAATAAAATTAACAGACAGAAGTAGAACCATCTGAGGCGACTGGGATTCCGTGGCAGTTCACTCGCAGCCAGGATGCAGAAAGCGGTGTTGCTAGACTCGGCTAGGATAGTCCGCCGGTTTCTCAACCTGTCCCCCTGACCCCCGGCCGTCTGGTCTCCCCTGCCGGGGTGTAATCCTCCGCCCGCTACAACTATTTATTTGTGTATTTGTGTATGTAAGTTTATTAATCTACATTTATTTACGTAAGTTTATTATAAATCTTTTGGCCATATGGCGGAATATCCAAAATGGCGGATTCAAGATGGCCGCCATACAAATTTCGTCAGTGTCAGTCTCGGAGAGTATAAAAGATGGAAGAGTGGTTTCTCGGCAAAAGATGATCAGGACCTGAAGGTCTTCTTGATGAACAGGAAAAAAATTCAAGATGGCGGAATATACTTTTCCACAGAAAATGTATGGCGATGTTTCGTAAAAGGCACCACTATGTATTACACACTAAAACTACAAATTCAAACGGACTTATTATCCGCTCTTCTACGCGGTCCACTTCTTCGGGCCGCGCATCCACGCGCCATACAAGTATTAGTATAGAAGTATAGATTAGGTATTATTTATTACCCTTACAGTGGACCAATGCCCATACAAATTGCAGACCACCGGCTCACCTTCATTCTACAACACTTACCTATAAATGGCACACTTGAAATATACTACATGCATACTAATTTCTAGAGCAATTTTCAAAGAAAGATGCTGTTGGTGTGCGTCTAATCCATGCGCACAGTAGATGACTGTACTTTTTCAGGCCGATAACTGCAAATTTACGACGCCTTATAAAAAGCCTTTTTTACCTCTCTTTTCCGCCTTTGCTGCTTAAAACTAGTGAGCAATAGTCGTTTTTATTCACCCAGTATTTTAAATTTAGAACGCTGTGATTGGACATATTATTTTCTTTTCATTAACTCACAAAACATTTAGAAACTCCGTCACATCTTGTAAAAAAACTATAATTTATTTTTAATATTATTCTCGCGGGCATTAATTTATTAATATTTATTTAGTTTACTGTGTATTTTAACTTAATTCTTAAAATATAAATTATATAATCTGTTGTACCAATTAATAATTGTCTGAATCAAATGTATTATTATTATATTGTGTGTATTTATTATGACTTTATGTTAAATTTAGGCTTAATAAATATGCCTTTTAGAGATAGACTGTTCCTACTATTATATGTAAAATTATTTATGAAAATAAATTGAGTATTTGACTACACACTATAGTCATTTTTTTTCAGTCGTTATTTAATTATAGAGCATCTCCCAAAAGTCGTAATATACAGTATGTATTTCTTTTATCAACTCATTGCAGGCTCACTATTGAGCACGAAGCTCCTCTCGGAATTGGAAGGGGTTGGCCATAGTCTATCACGCTGACCGTGCACTGGGCGTGCAGTTATCCTCGCGATGTTTTCCTTTACCGTTTGATATTTAATTTCCTCGAAAAGTTTTTAGGGGCGTGCCCGGGGATCGAACCCACGACCCTATACCAGTCGGGTGTCTCAATCACTAGGCTATCACCGCTTCACCCAAGTAAGTATTTTTTTTGACAACCTCCGTGGCGCAGAGTTGAGCGCTGTTGCCTTAACTTGCGGAAGTCCCGGGTTCAATCCCCGACAGGGTCAATGCGGGAATTTATAATTTCTGAATTTTCCCTGGTCTGGCCTGGTGAGAGGCTTCGGCCGTGGCCGTGTAAAAACCGAAAAGGGGTATGGATTCAATATAACTGCCATGCCTCAAACAGGTTAGCCCGCTACCATCTTAGACTGCATCATAACTTACCATCAGGTGAGTTCGCAGTCAAGGGCGAACTTGTAGAGGAGAAAAAAAAGTATAATAATATGTAGTAAATATTATACTAAGATGGCAGCAGGATTACCTGTGGAGGGGTATGGCACCCAAAACCCAAACCCGTTGTAACACGTCATCATAATGCCAAATCGTTTGACGGCACGTCTTTGCCGGTAAAGTAGTAACTAGTTACGGCCGAAGCCTCCCATCGGACCAGAGCAGTTGAAATTTCGAAATTATAAATTCGTAAATTGACCCTGCCAGGATCTAACGTTGGTCCTTTCACTTATAAGATTACAGCGATCGCCACTACGCCAGGGAGGTCATAATAAACACAATTTCGGACAAAAATGCGCGTCTTGACACTGATTTATGATTGAGAAACAGGAATCGCTAAAAAATATTAGAAACATTAGTCTTGAAGATAAATAACACAAAAGGATATTAAAGCGCTTCGTGAATTTGCAGTTATAGGCCTGCTTTCTGCGGTAAAAGTAAAGTCATCTAATGTACAGTCGCAGTCAGAAAATGTTTACCTCTTTAAGGTTCATAATTGAATGGACTCATTTGTTTCAAACTTTTTCAGTTTTTCTTTTTTTTCAGGTTTCAGGTAGTAGGTTTCAGTAGGTAAATGTGGCAACTAGATAGGATTTATTATGTAAAACTCTTTCAATATTTTTAGTAAATGTTACTTTGACAAATGCGATGATGCTAATGTGTCAAACTTGAAATTAGGAAATAATTTGTATTATAAAAAATTCAACAATACTATTTTTAACCCCCGACGCAAAAAGAGGGGGATGTTATAAGTTTAACGTGTCTGTTTGTGTATCTGTCTGTGGTATCGTAGCTCCCAAACGGATGGACCGATTTTTGTTTAGTTTTTTTTGTCATAGATAAATTTATCCCGAGTGTTCTTAGCCATGTTTCATGAAAATCTGTTCAGCCGTTTGAAGATCATCAGCTCTTTAATAGTTGATGAGGGGATCTGATTACCTTCCATATGTCCTATCGATTCGAAATTTGGTACCGTATTACTTCAATTATACCTACTTTAAAAAGGACAAAATAAAAGTAAAATTAAAAATTTTAAAACCCCCCGACACAAAAAATAAACTCTAAAAACTAACAAATAATATTTTAAACCCGTTCTAATTATTATTATCGTCACATATATTATGTAAGTTCAAATATTTTTATTTTCCAAGCGTCGTCGTGACGGGAATCGCTAAAGTGTTTTTCAACAACAGTTAATTAATTATTACGAATTACATTTAAGTACGAGCGATCTTAAGTTTCATGCATAGTCTACACTCTACGTAATGCCGCGTGCGGCGAGCTCGGTGTGCGGTATGCGGTATGCGATGTCGAATTCAACAATAAAAGCAAAAAAAAATATTTTACTTTTATTGTTGAATTCGATATTTGAAAACTTTTCATAACATCGATACGTAATAAATGCCTTGCTAAGTGTTTTAGACCTTAATGCACGCTGTGTTTCAAGGAAACTGGTAAAAATTTTCAGACCGCGACTGTACATATACGCTCAGGCGCAACTCACACCAACAGCGTCTGTCTTTGATGATACTGTTAATAGGTAACTCAAACAATTTTTATTCAAGGAATAAAAAGCTTATAAATTTGCTTTAATCCGCCAAAACAGACAAATCTATGTGGATGAAAAAACTAGAAGTCTAATTCGCTGTAGTCCGCCATAGAAGGCAAATCTATATGTGGTACAGTGCGTATCTTGAACTTGCTGCCCGCGATTTTCACCACACCACATAAACCCTCGGAAATACCCTCAACGTACGTTTCACTCCGATACCGGAGCATCTCCAGGAGATATTGACTCTACAATACACGATTGTAAAGTGAGGATTTTGTCGCAAAATCTGGCTTTGTCGCAAGTGGGGGTACGGGCTTTGAGGCCTGGCTTCCTTAGCCGGGTGGGCCGCGGGTCAATTATATACCCCGGTGATTATTATCTTCTAGCCAGATTGGCTAGGGCCTGCCTTAAAGGCTACGGCTATGCTGCTATGTTATTGGCTGTTGATGTATGAATTACCAAATTGACCCTGCCAGTGATCGAACCCAGGACCTCAAAGCTCACTACTGCGTCAGGGAGGATGACATAATACGATAAATGGTAGTTTACACATGTTTTAAAGGCCCGTAACGTATTAATAAACCGTCATCGAACTTAGAACAAGTTATGATTTAATTGTTTAGGTATTTATTTCACGTAGGACAACTTGTGCTACTTATGACATGCGAAGACTCTACCAACGGTTCGGAAAGTAAATCTATTCAGAAGAGCTGGCACTGGCAAATCTCGATCAATCTATGCTTAAGACGGATACTTGAGAACCTGATTTTAGCTAATGTTGGTATATTACGGGCCTGATTCTGGCCTCGTAATTAATTTTGAGTTTGAGATTGGAATATACGGTCCCACAAACTTGTCTGACCCGGTGGCCAAAATTGGAACTAATTTTTATGCCTGTTTAGTTTTAGTTTTTATTTTATTTTTCAGAGATACTAGCGACGCTGTGACCGGGTCAGAGAAGTTTATTGGACTATACCTGCATCACAGATATTTGCACGGAGGTCGTCTAATGACGTACAGAGTAGCCGTGCATGAAATACTGTATGAATCGACATGGAAACGCAATAAAACTGTTAACGGAACACTCGCATTAACCCAGTTTCCACAGGACGGATATTACACGCGGTGCGTCTGTCTGTCACGGACCTTTATTATTAGTTGTTGAAGGTTCATTGCGTAATCTTATTTAAGGTGTGAGTATGTGTTATGTAAGATGCTGGAGATAGTTTTAAAAGTTCCCTTAGGCGGCGTGGTAACCAGACTGTCCCTCTCTATCGCACATTGTCTAATAACTATTGTGACCATGATATGAGTGACAAGTAATAAAATTAAAATTTTTGAAAAACCCACGACGAACTGCAGAGCTCCATTGAAACAACAATTAGAACTTAGCAACAACACTGCATATTTGCCGGCTCAGTAGTTTTTTGACCAGCGTGGTGGACTATGGCCAAACCCTTCTCATTCCGAGATAAAACTTGTGCTTAGTAATGAGTAGAGGTGTCAAATAGTGTAAAATTTCAGAATTCTGATAAAAATTGATAAAAAAATGTGATCACTTAAGGAGTTCCTGTGACCTCTTCCTGGCTCCATCACGAGACCCTGGGCAACATCTAGGTTTAAAGTGCTTGCCAAGACAAATCAAAAAAGTCCAAATACGACGAGTTTACGCTGAGAACTTAAGGAGTTCCCATGACCACCTCCGGGTTCCATCATGAGACCCTGGGCAGCATCTAGGTACAAAGCGCTCGTCAAGATAAATCAAAAGAGTCCAAATACAACGGGTTTACGATGAGAACTTAAGGAGTTCCCATGACCACCTCCTGGCTCCATCATGAGACACTGAACAGCATATAGGTACAAAGTGCTTGTCAAGACAAATCAAAAGAGTCCAAACACGACGGGTTTACGATGAGAATTTAAGGAGTTCTCATGATCGCCTTCTGACTCCATCATGGGACCCTGGGCAGCATCTAGGTGCAAAGCACTTGTCAAGACGAATCAAAAGAGTCCAAATACGACGGGTTTACGATGAGAACTTAAGGAGTTCCCATGACCACTTCCTGGCTCCATCATGAGACCCTGGGCAGCATCTAGGTACAAAGTGCTAGTCAAGACAAATCAAAAGAGTCGAAACACGATAGGTTTATCATAAGAACTTAAGGAGTTCCTATGACCACCTCCTGGCTCCATCACGAGACCCTGGGCAGCATCTAGGTACGAAATGCTAGTCACGACAAATCAAGAGAGTCATATCACGACGGGTTTACGACGAGAACTTAAGGAGTTCCTATGACCACTTACGAATTCACGATTGCAGCTCATGAGCTCAGCTTGATTGTCTATGGTCCTAATACCTGGAACCTTCTGACAAGTTATACATATCTAATGCAAAGAACCTCATCTCAATCGGCCCAGTACTTTTTGAGAAAAATAGTAACATATTGAAAAATTTTAATCATATACTACTCAGCTTGGTTGTCTATGGTCCTAAAATATATCTAAGAACCTTCTAACAAGCTATACATATCTAATGCAAAAAACCTCATCTCAATCGGCCCAGTACTTTTTGAGAAAAAGAGCTGTCTATGGTCCTAAAATATATCTTAGAACCTTCTCACAAGCTATACATATCTAATTCAAAAAACCGCATATTAATCGGTCTAGTAGTTTTCCAGGAAAACGGTAACAAAAACGTGCACAAACAAACATTCAAACAAATAAACAAGAAAACAAACAAACCAACAAACAAACAAACAAACACACAACCTCTTAGGGCAAACACATATACCGTCTCCGTTTCGTCGAGGGTAAAAATAGAGCACAACTCTTACGCGTTTAAGGTTTTTCACCTCTCTAGCTCTAAAAACGCGTAAATATAAAGTTTGCTCACTCAAATACGCACTCAAAGTTTTTTTTATACCTTAAAATACGAGTATAACAGCCGCTTTTTGTTTAATATTTACCCCACCACGGCAAAGCCAAAAAAAAGGGTTATGCAACTCTTTGTAAGTGAAAATGTACACCTATTACAAAGAGTATAAGACCAAAGAACATTCAGAAATTATGAATTCCCAAATTGATCTTGCCGGAGATTGAACTCGGGACCTCCCGCATAAACAACAATATTTGCACGGTCCATGCACGTTCTTTGATGACCGTGCTAGCACTCTGTACGGCAGCTTAGGGCGGGAAAGCTCGCCGACGCCGCAGTCGCGACAGGCGGTTGCCGAGATACGACGCGCGCCGCTCCGGGCCCGAATCGATATCGTACTGTAACGTCATAGAACTCAAAACAGGTATAGAAGTGGTAACTGAACGTTCAGATTTTGGCCTGGTGGGAGGCTTCATCCGTGGCTAGTTACCACCCTACCGGCAAAGACGTGCCGCCAAGCGATTTAGCGTTCCGGTACGATGCCGTGTAGAAACCGAAGGGGTGGGGGTATGGGTTTAATATAACTGCCATGCCCCGAACAGGTTAGCCCGCTACCATCTTAGTCTGCATCATCACTTACCATCAGGTGAGATCGTAGTCAAGGGCTAGCTTGTAGTGGATAAAAAAAAAAAATCAGATTCATTTATTTTCAGTAAACATGAAAAATTGTACAATTGCTTTTTCACCCCGTTATATGCAATTTTAGTGACAGGTTACACTTCGAAATTTATTTACTTACTAGCTGATGCCCACAACTTCGTTCGCATGGATTGAGGTTTTTTGGTTCCCGCGGGAACTCTTGAATTTTCTGGGATAAAAAGTAGCCTATGTGTTATTCCAGACTACAATCATAGAGAATATCTGTGCCTAATTTCATCTAGATCCGTTTAGCCGTTCTGGTGTAATTGAGTAACAAACATCCGTCTATCCATCCATCAATTATTTTTATTTACTTATTATTATTTCACAGTAGGTACTTAATAATGTTCAATAAATTTATCTTTATTAATCGTTTTCGTATCTCTGCACAGATCTTTCTGCACAGTTGTTTTTTTATACGACTGCCTGAAAAAAGGAGTATATTGTTTTCAGGATTCATGTATGTATGTATGTATGTGAGTTTGTATATTCCACCATAACTTCTATACGCCAAAACCGATTTTGATAAATGAGGTATCGTTAGAATCTCTAGCTTATTCCGGGTGACATAAGCTAGTAAAATTTAAAAAAAAAATTGATGGGGGGACCATGGTCCCGCATTAAAGACTAAATTGAAAAAAAATATTCAAAAATAAGATTAACTATATAATCATCATCTAGAAAATGATGAATAGATTCCAAAAATATATAAAACTGTAGTTCAATATCCAGTGATTCACAAAAAAATATTATTTAATAAAAATGTGAATAAGATTCCAAAGGTTATTCAATACGGGTTACGGCAGAGCAGTCGTATTTTTTAATAATTTTTATTTTATTCACTTGTTTACTAGATGTTGAGACTAGCAGTCATAGCTTGGTAGGAGAGACGTCGGCCGTTTAATATCACTTGATTCAAAAACTAAATAAACCATCGTAATGAATCCTGCATGCCCGAGGGTTCTTCATAATGTTGTAAAGTGTATAGCCAAAAACCTTCGCATTCTTCAGATAAATCATACCTACTGAGTATGATTTATTGAGTCGGTATATTATGGTATTGAGCCGGATATACAACGACTTTCGCCGATCGGTTACTAGATGAAACCTACTTTTTATTTTTATTTAATAATAGATAAATACGCCTTAAATAGATAGATAGATAAATACTTGATTGCACACAAGAAAGAATAATACAAAGTAAAGTTAACTATAACTAAGTATGCAAAGGCGGCCTTATTGCTTACTGAGCAATCTCTACTAGGCGACCTTTGGTGAGAGGATAGAACAAGATGTGTAGGGTAGTGTAGCACAATAGAATACACGTTATTATTAGTAGGTTATCAAATAATATAAAACATTTTAGACGTTTTATATATTTATACATTACAAATAAATAAAATAAATAAATATAGATAACAAAAAAAATATTATACATAAACATACATAAA
This sequence comes from Erebia aethiops, assembly GCA_923060345.2. Lineage (NCBI taxonomy): Eukaryota > Metazoa > Arthropoda > Insecta > Lepidoptera > Nymphalidae > Erebia > Erebia aethiops. The sequence goes on along the minus strand of OV281079.1, from coordinate 18,268,249 downwards.
TAGTACGTACTACCCGACCAAGCCAACTAGGCATCTAGAGTATTAACGTCACGCGGGTTTCTGATAAAATTGGCAAAAATTAAAAATAAACTTATATGGTAATAAAATGTTTATTAGTAAAAAGGCGCGTAGTACATAATACATTCATAAATTACATATATTATATAAATAATATTGCATACTACGTAAGAATTACGATAGAAATATAATTTAGTTATTATCGCTCGACTTGGTTGAAAGGAAATATTCTTTGAGACTATTTTTAAAAATAGGTAAGGATTTGGAGTCTCTTAAATTTTTGGGTAGATAGTTCCATAACTGCACAGCGTACACCGTGTACGATTTGCTGTAAAATTTTGTACGATGGTGAGGAGTTTTGAGTTTATTATCCATGGTAGAACGCATCTGCATATGGCGATCTACCGACCGAGAAAGTTGAAACGTTCTTTAAGGTAGCTGGGAGTATGAGGAGCATATAGGATAGAGAATAGTAAAGAAAGAACATGAAAATTTCGACGCAACCTAATTGGAAGCCACTTGAGACGAGCACGATACGCACTAACATGATCAAATTTCCTCAATCCATATAGATGAATCGAATACACATGTTCTGTAAAATAGGTTGCCTATCAAAATCCTGACCACAGAAGGTCGTGGTATATCTGGCTCAATGATTATTAATACAATTTAAACCACCACATTTTTGCTAAGAGTAGGTATGTGAAAGGGGGCACACCACCATCGCTAAAAGCCGTTTTGTTTTAATAATGTTGACGTTCGTGCTTTTGAATAATTATAATAACGTGAAGGTACGTGACAACATAAAACTGTCTTATTGGAATAATACTGTTTAAAGCTATGGTAGTAAACCCCTTGATCGTTTTGATATAGAACGACAAGCGACTGACCGCGACTTCGTGCCCTTGGGAAATTTGGAAAATACGACCTTATCCCTTGTTTTCTCTATATTATGTACACACGTGCAAAACTTCAGTTGTCTGTATGTTAATAAATTAGTCAGTGAGTGAGTCAGGATTTATCAATTTACTAGCTGATGCCCGCAACTTCGTCTGCGTGGTATAAGTTTTTTTGGATTCCCGCAAGAATTCCTCAATTTTCCGGGATAAAAAGTAGCCTATCTCACTCTACTATACCCATGCCAAAAATCACGTCGATCCCTTGCTTCATTGCAGCGTGATTGAAGGACAAACCAACAAACAAACTGACTTTCGCATTTATAATATTAGTATGATTTATTGACTGAGATAGCAGATACCACTTCCTTTACCTTGTTCACAATTCTGCGTTTTGTTTCTATTGTGCACTATTTTATTACACGTTAAACACTTTACGACAGTTTTAAAACTTTTACTACGGAACACACATTACATTATTGTAATAAGCCTGGCAGGGGCGGACTAAGGGTGGCGCGGAGGAGGCGGACCGTCTCGGGCTCTTTGAGGGCCTCGAAAGGCTGATAAATAAATTTTAAACATTTCCAATAACTTAGACGAGGCCCCGTCTCTAAAACTTTATAAAACTTAATTTTTTTTCGAGCTCATTTCGCTTCGTTTTCTTGTGTTCTTTTCAGAACTAAAGCTCCATCCGCGTTGATTTAGGTTTTTCTAATTCCCATGGGAAATCCGAATTCCTGGCCTATGTATATGCCTTTCTTCGGAAAACAACTTGTATCACAAAGTTCGTGTATAAACAGTTGAATAGATAGAAGGCGTCTGAGACAGATAGCTAAATATAATTCAGTACCTAATTGTTAGTAATTTCCTGTTTACTTTCATTATTCGAGTGATAATTAATTGCAAATCTCTTCGCTTAAGTACCTCCCTACTAAACCCTGGAAAAAAATAGTAAGAAATCGGGGGCATCAGTATTGATGCCGCTTGGGTTCTTCGACGGGGTTGATCCGCTACTGAAGCCAGGCGGTGTTGTATAAAGGTTCGATTGAACGAGTAGTAAAGTATTTAATTAAACAGCTGTTTTTTGAATGCCTCGAGTGAAAAAGTTTTAGATTTGGCGGTTCTATATTTAAAAACTTGTGTTTCAAATAAAAATCTCGCGCTGATTAAACGTCGGATGTCGTCGTGAATATATATTTTGTCGTAAAGCATTCTCGCGGTTTTTATCGTAAGCGTGGGAATACATTAGCGAAATGCTACAAAAGTTTAACAAAGTCTATTGATAATAATATGGTTCGTCCGTAAAATTTTCACGGCATCATACGTTCTTTTTACCCTGCATGACAGCAAAGTATTACTTTCTTTCTTTCACACGTATTTGGGTATGTATATTGTTTTCATGTGGCACTAGATGATGTCCGTGATCGTCCGCGAAGATTAAGTTTATTGATTCCCGGGAGTACTCCTTAATATTCCGATATAAAAAGTAGCCTAGGGGAGTAGCCCCGGGATGCAACCTACCTCTGTACAACCTAACGTTAAAATCATCTGAAAAGATGAACCGGGAAAGCGTAGCAGACAGACAGACACACTTTCTGCGTGTCGTCGTTTTTCTTTTTCTGTCATTGATAATACTAATTAAGTTAAATTTAAGACCCTTAAACATATATAAGTTATTGTATTAATAGTTTTTCTAAAAATTACCAAAAAAAGAAAAATGACCCGTTGAACTACCAAATTAGGTAGGTAACCCACCTAATTGCTGATTTAAATGAATCCCGCTTATCCAGTGCAATCGATACGGACTGTCGCAACTAGGGCACACGTTCTTGTTGCATGAAACTTTACAAAGTTTCTCAGAAAATTTGGAAATTCAGGGAAAATTCCACGTCCATTTTTGTATGGCGTTTTTGTGTGAACTTAATAATTTACTTTCGACAGGCGACGTCTGTCTGGTCAGGTATAATATTTTAACCGGCTTCAAAAAAAGGAGACGTTATCAATTCTACACGTATTTACTATCAATCAATCAAATCAAATCGAATAAATATTATAAATGCGAAAGTTTGGATGGACGGATGTATGGATGGATGTTTGTTACTCAATCACGCCCCAACGGCTGAACGGATCTGGATGAAAAATGAAAATGAAAATATTTATTTTCAGCTTAACTGTAAAGTTATTACAAATATATACTTATTAATACATTTTTTACATTTTACAGGTCACAAATTAATGTTTTGCTATCAACTACACTAAGCCGCTAAGCGCAGCTTGTTGTTGTAGTTGACTGCTTACCCTCTTGTCACAATATTTTCTGTGTTAACATAATATCGGTCTTTTGTTTTCGATTGTTAATAAGTTACTTAAAAATTGTTCTTAATCTAGTGTTAGTAGGGTTAGTTTATTAGAAGAATATAATACATACACATAATATAATATATACATCGTAGAAGTGTTTACGTGCATGTTAGCAATTAGCATGTGTGAGTGTGTGCGTGTGTGAGTAATATTTATGAGTGTGTGTATGTGAGTAGCAACATCTTGATTAGTTAAATGATAGTTTTTATAAATTTTTCAGTTTCCGTGTAATTTAGATTGGCTAGAAATTTGGAGGTTAAAGTCTTAACTTGTTTTTTACTTAAAGAATATATTTGAATTTCTCTGTTCACTTTGTTATAGAGATATGGGCCTATGAATTTAGAAAATTTATGAGCAGCGAAGGTGTTACAACTAGGGATTCTTGCAACACGGTAATAAGTTCTTTTGTTTTTGTAATTATTGTTGAATTTTAACTTGGAATGTTGTTTGATTATAGTTTCTAAATTAAAGAGCTGTCTTACGGTAAGGACTTTGAACTTTTTGTATATATCTGTGGTTGGATGTCGGTACGGTAGACGAAGACTCACTTTTATAAGTGCTCTTTGTGCTCTTTCCAACGGTAAAAGGTAGGTCTTAGGTGCGCCGCCCCAAACATTAATTCCATAGGTAATTAAGGATTGGGCAATTGCATGATAGACCATACGAAGAGTTCTATAATCTGCTGTATCTCGTAATCTTTTAAATATATAAATAAGTTTACGGATTCTCTGCGTCAGTAATTTAATGTGTTCTTTAAAATTTAAGTTTTGGTCTATAATAATACCTAGATATTTCAATTTAGATTTTTCTAAAACTGGATAGGAACATAAATTAGATGTGTCATTGTAATTGAATCCTATTCCATGTGCCTTGATTTTGTAGACATTAAGCGGTTGTGCTGACTCTGTAAGGGTAAAAGTAACCAACTTAGTTTTATCTGCATTTAAAGTAAGCAGGTTGCCTCTTAGCCAACTGTTTATCTGGTTAAAATTGATTTGGGCTGCCTTGAACAGTCCCTACCATGTCTTATTTCGGACTAGTAAAACTGTGTCGTCTGCAAATACAATTATCCTACCATCTACCATAGGCAACGTGCAAAGATCATTTATATGATGAAATTTGGCACAGAGATAGATTATAGTCTGGAATAACACATAGGCTACTTTTTATTCCGGAAAATGAAAGAGTTCCCGTTAATTGAATATTATTGGAACTGCAAAATATTGACATATGGTATTAATCTCTTTTAAATATACAAAGTTTCATAGGTATATGTACGAGTATGTATGTTTGTGGGTGGATTTCTCAGATACTATTAATTGGATTGTGATCAGTCTTTTTTTATTGGCTTACATTTACTTCAGCTTAGGGAAGAGTGCTAGTTTCTTCAAAATCGGTTCAGTAGTTTTCCAGATAACATGGACTGATAAGTGTGTGGTGAAGTTGGTTTAACTTTCAATCTTTTAGATTATTAGTTTAAATTAAATTTCATTTACAGGTGGGATAAAATGAGTTACTAGCTTTAGGTGAAATCGTTCCAAGGTCGCGGCGTGCGTCGACGGCGCGGCGGCAGCGCGGGCGCGGCGGCCCTCGGAGTTGTCAGTTGCGTCGTGCGTCTCAACGGACATGTCCGTACTATGGAATACCAGTGCGTGGTCGTGTATACTGTCATCAACATCGCGCCGCCGCGGCTCGCGACAACCGACGTCCGCAACGGCTGCGTCGAATGGATTAAAAATAAAATCAAAAGGTAAGTTTTGTAAGGCTCCAATAATTATTTCCGCACCTACACTAAGACCGACTTGTATTTAAAGCCATTTTTGTTTGACTTGAATTTTCTATACCTGTTCTTTTCATGTCAATCCAGGAATAAAGTTATTTAAAACTGCATACATTTTAACGGGCCATATGATGTTTTCTTTGCGATGAAAGCTTTTATTTGGAAACTATAAATACTATAACATATTAAAGATCGCTGATATAAAAACACTACCTATGATATTTCAGAATATTATGTATGTACCTACGCGATTGGCGTTAATTTTTTTATAAAAGTTTTTCGGAAATTGTAAACATCTGGTCTGACATTTTTTTAATTACTTACTAGTTGATGCCCGCGACTTCGTCCGCGTGGAATTGTTGAATTTCCAAGTGAAATCCTTAGTTTTTCGGGATAAAAAGTGTCACTCTCCAGATGCATATGATGTCCATGCAAAAAATCACGTCGATCCGTTACGACGTGATTGAAGGACAAACACATTTTCGTATTTATATTATTAGTGTGATGTATTTAATTGATATTGACAAAAATAGCATGCGAATGTTTTATTTTAAAACTATACCATGTATATTTTTAAGAGGCTTTAAATAGGTACCTAGAAATTTTCCTACCTTTACAGCCAATAGTGTTATATTGCCATCTCATTCCCGGTTCATAGTTTAGCATTTTATTTATGGTATGCTTAATACAATCTGAAACTATTATTGAAATAATGAAGCCGGATTTCCGCCGCCTGCCCGCCCGTCTGCCTAGCTAACTTGAAAGGCTTTAAATTAATTAAAACGAATGCTAGCAAACATTTGCAGGAATTATACTGTTCTCTGTTTATTTTATTTATTACCTATCCATGCCAACGAATATTGTAGAAACTATTAATAATATTAAAATAATACAATCTATCTTACAAATAAGAGGTCCCAGGTTTCAGCAGGGTCTATTTGGGAATTTATCTAAGTATACTATTATTATAAATGCGAAAGTTTGGATGGATGGATGTTTTTGACTCAATCTCGCCAGAACGGCTGAACAGATCTGGATGAAATTTGGCACAGAGATAGATTATAGTCTGGAATAACACGTGGACGAAGTCGCGTTCATCAGCTTTAATTTCTGAATTTTCACTCTAATGTTTGGTGGTATGGAAGGCTTCGGCCGTGGTTAGTAACCGCCCTACGGCAAATACATTTTGTCAAGAGATTTCGAATTCCGGTGCGATGCCAACCGATAGTACCCCTAACAGGTTAGCCCGCTAAAATCTTAGACTGCATCATACCTAACCCCCAGTTGAGACGCACTCAAGGACTAATTTTTTTAAAATTAAATATAGGCTTGAAGTGGATTAAAAAATTATAAATCGATGGCCCCTGTGAAGCCGCCGCCAGAATCTAACAAATTCAAATAAATGTTTACAAGTGCTTTTAAACCGTCAATTAGTGAATCTATCTCTTCTACGAAATGCCAATCCTGAGAATGATCAGGAAATCCAGCAAGAAACTCGGCAGATATTAATCGACTAACCATACTTCGTATCATAATACGATGGTGTACGATTTCGATGAAATTTGTTATATAGAGGTAGGTAACATTCCGGGAAAGGGCTTTTTTCCGGAAAATTAAGGAGTTCCTCCGGGAATTAAAAATCTTGATACACGTCGTTGAAATCGTTGGCATCCTCTAGCTCAGCTTTCACTAGGCTGTAAAATATTTTAGACCGCGTCGATTAGGGATATTCTGTAACAAGATTATGAGACGCAGATCATATCGCTTAGGACTCCAATTAAAATGTGATCAGACTCTATAACATTTTACTATATGATGTTCGGGTATTCATCCGCGTGGATAAGTATTTTTTATCCCAAGGAAACTTTAAATGTTCTGATAAAAATGTCGCAATGATTTTCGCTCATACGGCGTGATTGAAGAACAAACAAACACATTTATAGCATTAAATTAATCTAAATCTAATCTAAATGTATAAAAGGAAAAGGTGACTGAATGACTGACTATCAATGCACAGCTGAAATCAATGTATGGATCGGGCTGAAATTTGGCATACAAATAGCTATTTTGACCTAGGCATCCGCTAAGAAAGGATTTTTGAAAATTCAACCCCTAAGGGGGTAAAATAGGGCTTTGAAATTTGTATTCGATTCAATTCGATGGTAAAAGTTAGTAATATATTATAGTAAGATTAGGTGTCTAATCCGTTACTTCGACCCCTGCTTCTCTATCTTTACCCGACTACGGAAGGAAAGGTTACCACAAGGTAGGTACCAAAAGGAAGGGTTTTGATTTTAGCAGTCTATGCATGTATGTGTGTTTTTATTTATATATGTCCCACTGTAGCGCCTAAACTACCAAGTCGATTTTGATGAGTGAGGTTCGAATCGATTCGTTTTGATGGCCCGGTTGCAATAGGCTACATTTTACTTCAACAAATCGATATGACAGATGTCTCATCCAAACAAGTGATCCCTCTGAAAAACAACCCGTAGTCGGGTTACACCAGCTTATATTTTGCTTGCAACGAGTATGGGTCTGCTTAGGTCCAATTCTTCAACTGAATTTTTAAACAGTTATCTCCAACCGATTGTGCTGAAATTTTGCATACACATTTATTGGATAGAAGCAGGCGTTACAGTTTGCGAAAGTGCATGAGAACGATAAAATGAATTCGGGAATAATATAAGGAATTAAACTTCTAGTTCCTTCATACATATTTAGTTTGGATAAAAATGCATGGTTAGCTAACTAAAATGCCATCATTCTAAACCCAATATGGCGGATTCCCAATGAAAATGAAAATGAAATGATTTATTTCACGTAGGACAACTTGTGCCACTTATGATAAGTAGTAAGAACCTACCATCTTTACCTTTAAAAAGTTTGCCGAGAAGAATAAGAACAAGTGAATATAATTAAAATTATTAAAAAATACGACTGCTCTGCCGTAACCCGTATTGAATTACCTTTGGAATCTTATTCACATTTTTATCAATTCAATCACTGGATATTGAACTATAGTGTTATATATTTTTGGAATCTACTCATCATTTTCTAGATCATGATTATATAGTTAATCTTTTTTCAAATACTTTTTTCAACTTTAGTCTTTAATGCGGGACCATGGTCACCCCATCAATTTTTTTTAAATTTAACTAGCCTATGTCACCCGAAATAAGCTAGAGATTCTAACGATACCTCATTTATCAAAATCGGTTTTGGCGTATAGAAGTTATGGTGGAATAAACAAACTCACATACATACATACATACATACATACATACATACATACATGAACCCTGAAAACAATATACTCCTCTTTTCAGGCAGTCGTATGAAATTAAAATGAAATACACTAAATTCAATACGGCGGGCGATAAAAGCTTTATAATTAAAAATATTATTTTTAATATAATTTAACTTATTTTAGTATAAATATATAAGAGTTGCGTGCCTAGGAGCACATACTTACTTACTATTATTTTTTTAAGTGAGACATACGTGCCTACGACTGAACTTGGAACCACAGAACAGAAGGTTAACCACTTGGCTATATTATTACCGCTTATATTAAGTTTTCTGGTTCAGTGATTTGGTATTCTCCTAAACGTGTGACCTCATTCCATCAGTAACGTACTCGTACTTCGAGGTTCGATATACGAGCTATAACCTTTCTATTGACGTGAGTGATTATCGAATAATGTTTGACTATCGAACATTCATAATGTACCTAACAAAGACTGGGTAAAAGCCAGTAAAAGCTTTCTAAAAGCTTTATATGGAGTAGGTACCAGATGATGCGATGAATCCACGTGCACTAAGCACGTGGATTAAGGTTTTTAAAATCCCATGGAAATTTTTCGAGATAAAAAGTAAGAAGTAATGTCAAATGTCAAAAGATGAAGGGAAAGCATAATTATGTTTTAAAATATAAATAACTAGCTGATGCCCTCGACTTCGTACGCGTGTTTTAAGTTTTTTTGATTCCCGCGGTAACTCCTTTATTTTCCGCGATAAAAAGTAGCCTAGGTATGTCACTTTCCAGGTCCTCAACTATACCCATGCCAAAAATCACGTTACGAAACCCATGAACATTTTGTGTGGGAAAATCAAGGGAAAATGTTTTTTCTTTTATTTTAATTTTTCGTCAATTTTCCAATATTTTGATTTTGATATGGTTATTCTGCTATTCAGGACGAATACGAATACAACAAATCAAAAACCATGAAAATCGGTCCAGCTGATCTAGAGTTATAAGTGTTGGAACAAACTCGACTTTATATATTAAGATTAGATGATGTCCCCGACTTATTACTGTAGCGTAATTATCATAAATTTTATTGAAAAGATGGGTCCTAAAAGCGTAGCAGACAGACATACAGACAGACACATTTATAATATCAGTATGGATTCATTCCACGAATTTATTAGATCTAAGTAACTTTTCAAGTCTTGTTTACTTTGTAAGCTTATAGAGAGGTTGGAAGCTTTCTACTCCAGCGGACCTTTGAGATTGATTCCGTTTGAAGCATTGTGTACAATGCGTTCTATTGGAAAATTGGAAACCTTGTGTACATTAGATATGAACATAAAATAAATACGTAAAAACTTATTTTCTCTGATTGGATTTTTCCTTCAAATATTATTGAACAAATTAAGAAAATATTGCTAGATCCTTTTTTAAGGATCTATCTTCTCGTCTCACAGAGTCCACAGGTGACCGGAGGGCTGGCAGTTACCTCGGCCAACATATAAGTTTGGCTATTCAGCGGGGTAACGCAGCCAGCGTTCTGGGCACATTGCCTCATTGCAGCGGCATTATATTTTTAATTTTTAGTTTTTAGTTTTTAGTTTTTAATTTAGATTTTAAAGATTTTTTAAGAAATTATATATATTATTATATGTTTTATTAGTATTAAAGAAATAAATAATCTGTGTGGATAGAAAATATTCATTTCATTATATATTTAGTTCACTTGATATTATAACTTTGATATTTTTCATTTCAACTCATCGCCGGCTCACTACTGTGCACAGTTCTTTTCTCAGGATGGGAAGGGTTTGGCCAGAGCACACCACGCTGACCAAGTTTGGTAGGCTTCACACACCTCTGAGAATAATATATAACAAAATTATTAAAAAATACGACTGCTCTGCCTGCTAGGAATTCTAACGATACCTCATTTATTTATATTACGTACATAAATACATACATACATACATACATACATACATACATACATACATACATACATACATACATACATACATACATACATACATACATACATACATACATACACCCTTTTTCAGGCAGTCGTACAAAAACACTCTGGCGTACCGGTTTCGTTTGTTACCGTTTTCCTGGAAAACTACTGGACCGATTAATATGCGGTTTTTTGCATTAGATATGTATAGCTTGTGAGAAGGTTTTTAGATATAGTTTAAGACCATAGACAACCAAGTTGAGCTGTAGTCTATGATTTTAATTTTTCAATATGTTACCATTTTTCTCAAAAAGTACTGGGCCGATGGTTTTTTGCATTAGATATGGATAGCTTGTGAGAAGGTTCTTAGATATATTTTAGGACCATAGACAACCAAGCTGAGCTGTAGTCTATGATTTTAATTTTTCAATATGTTACCATTTTTTTCAAAAATTACTGGGCAGATAGAAATGAGGTTTTTTGGATTAGATATGTATAGCTTGTGAGAAAGTGAGCTTGTCGTGATTTGGTAAGTGGTCATAGGAACTCCTTAAGCTCTCATCGTAAACCCGTCGTGTTTAGACTCTTTTGATTTGTCTTGACTAGCACTTTGTACCTAGATGCTGCCCAGGGTCTCATGATGGAGCCAGGAGGTGGTCATAGGAACTCCTTAAGTTCTTATCGTAAACCAGTCGTGTTTGAACTCTTTTGATTTGGCTTGACTAGCACTTTGTACCTAGATGCTGCTCAGGTTCTCATGATGGAGCCAGGAGGTGGTCATGGGAACTCCTTAAGTTCTCATCGTAAACCCGTTGTATTTGGAGTCTTTTGATTTGTCTTGACGAGCGCTTTGTACCTAGATGCTGCCGAGGGTCTCGTGGTGGAGCCAGGAAGTGGTCACAGGAACTCCTTAAGTGATCACATTTTTTATCAGAATATTAAAATTTAACACTATTTGAAACCTCTACTCATTACTAAGCACAAGTTTTATCTCGGAATGAGAAGGGTTTGGCCATAGACCACCACGCTGGTCAAAAAAACTACTGAGCCGGCAAATATGCAGTTTTGTGTTTTAGATATTATTTTATATATACTTTTGTTAAGTTCTTATTTATGTTTCAATGGATCTCTGCAGTTCGTCGTGCGTTTTTTAATTTTATTACTTGTTTGGCAACTAAAACAGATTACAATACTGATCTTATCTGATCTGATCTTCATTTGTAATCCTACAGAGTCGCCATACATGAATAAGGTTTTTTTTTAAGTCTACAAGTTAGCCCTTCACTGCGATCTCACCTGATGGTAAGTGGTATGCTAGCGTGCAAAGTAAACCACAAAATAAAAGACGAATAATAATACCTGGTATAAGTAAAGCGAACACAATGTTATCCTACTTAACTATTTTATACAATTTATTTATGAATGAAAATAACCTAACGTTAAAAATATCAATATCAAATTTTCCAATTTCATTATACAATCGACACATTCTTATGATAGGATTGTAATATGAAGTATTATTTCTACAAACTTCGAGTGTTAATATTTTTGATCTACGGAATTATATGCCTGGGTTTAATTTAATCTGAGATAGCAAAGATTCCTGCATGTTAAACAGCATTTATGAACTCCTGAAATAGTTCGAGTAATACGTTTGAAGCGTTTTAAGCTGTTTCATGCGCTCTGGTTGTAACCTTTCTGTAGAAAGGCCTACTTCAAACTCAGCCTGTTTTTTTGTATTCATTTCACCCTCTGACAAATAATTTTAAACCAATTATAACTATCAGATTGGTAAGAGGAACTTCCCAAGCTTTCTTTTCTTTTTAACGAAACTGATTGCTTCTAGCCATCTTTTTATTATTAACAAAATAAAAGTATTACAATATTCAAATCTCTGTATTTAGCAGACTTCGTAATCAAAGTACAAAGTAAAATGTATTTTAATATTTATAATATTAATATATTTTTCGAGTGACTCTTCGTCATATCAAAGCGCTTTTTATTACAGAAAAAAAATCAAATATTATATAAAAAGCTTCTTTTTGTTGCCAGTTTCGCAAAAAGTTTTCTGACAAAGTGCTTCAAATCTTTGTGAGCGGAGTCGCCTTCGAGCACGCCCCATACCAACGAAGTTTGACTCAGTTCAATGTTAATTATGTTTGCTTCGAAACTAGTATTTGTGCCTATGATTTTAAAAAAATGTGTCTTCAAACTTTTTATTATAATAATCCCATAATTAATCAACATTGCTTGATAGCAGCTAGTCTTGAGACTAACTCGTTGAAGTGGCAGTGGGCTGGTCACGGTTGCCGTAGAACGTCGGTTCTACGGCAAACGTTAACTCCGCTGGAGTCTTAAGGTCCTAGAGTGGAGACTGCGTCTCGGCAAACGGAGCGTAGGACGCCCCCCGGCTAGGTGGAGCGATGACATCCGGAGTGCGGCTGGCATCAAAGGAATTGCAAAATGGATGCAAACAGCCATGGATAGGCAACGTTGGGGCAATTTAAAAGAGGCCTATGTTTAACAGTGGATGCTGATGATGATTATACTTAATGTTACAAGACAATGTATATGTGTATCTGAGGATGTGTGCTTCCTTTTTTCTGAGCTCTGGCATTGGTTCTGCACCTACACAGCGACTATCTACATAATACCAAGCAAGTTTGGTCCACATAAATCCATACTTCCAAAAATAAATGCGAAAGTGTGTCTGTCTGTCTGTCTGCTACGCTTTCACGGCCTATCATTTCAACCAATTTTGATGGAATTTGGTATAGATGTAGATCCCGTCAAATTAAGGACGGACGTAGTCGCGAGCATCATTTAGTATTTTATAACTTTTGGAACACTAGCCTCTTAGCCGACTGAACGAGCAATCCGACCGTTCCTTAAAAATTCAGGAATGCATGTAATCCTGTTTCAATAGATGATGCCCGCGACTTTGTTTGCGTGGACTTGATTTATACTTTGACGACCTACCTGGCGCAGTGGCGAGCGCTGATGTCTTAACGTGGGAGGTCCCGGGCTCGATCCACGGCAGTGTTAATCTAAGAATTTATAGCTACTGAATTGCGTGGGAAACATCGGCCGTGGCTAGTTACCACCCTACCAGCAAAGACGTGCCGCAAAGCGATTTAGCGTTCCAGTACGGTACCGTGTAGAAACAGATTAGGGGTATGGGTTTCATATAACTGCTATACCCCTAACTGGTTAGCCCGCTACCATCTTAGACTGCATCATTACTTATCATCAGGTGAGATTGCAGTCAAGGGCTAACTTATTGTGGCTTAAAAAAAGATATTTAATAATCACATGGAATTTCGTCGATTAATCGTCTTTGGGATGCAAACTTTTTAAAATATTTTTATCAAAATTGGTTTTATTTTGCATACATTCAGATATCAGGAGATATTATTTATTTAACTCAGATATTATACAATACTTATATACGGTACAATATTATTTACAGGTAGGTATAATATTTATTGCACGGGTATAATTGAGTACCTGGAAAGTGACATAAACAAATAAAAATCAAAAAAAAAAAAACTTATATAAAACAATGTATAAATTTTTTTTATAAAAAATTATAAAAAAAAGATGTACAAAATTTTTCGAGAAAAATAGAGAGTTCTCTTGGGATTTTCCAAACCTAAATCCAATCGGAAGAGATCGCGGGCATAATCTCGTATAAAATAAAATATTACATTATTATGAAACTTCAGTAAATATAATACGATAATAGTACACTAATACTTACATCAAACAAGAAACATCTTTTGCTGCCAGCACAGATTTATTTTATTGGGTACATAAGAGTGGTACTCGAAGCTCTCTTACGCTATCTCAAAATGAAATAAACAGAATTTTAAACGTACTCTTACTGCGAGATACAGTGTTACTACTATTTCAAACAATAATAATCATGTTGATGGATATATCGTAACATTAGGCTACATCATAGATAGATAGGGTGCCTCCACACATATTCGGAACGGCATTCTTGCTATGCTATTATTATATTATTATTGTTAAGCTATATAAAAGAATACGAAATGGTGATTTCCTAGTGGTTTAGACACCTGACTTACACTGATTTCATCTCCAGGCACGCTGCACATCTAACTTTTCGGAGCTACATATTATAATATGTGCGTTTAAAAAAATTAAATATCACTTGGTTCAAATGGTGCAGGAAAACATCGCGACGAAACCTGCACGCCCGAGAGTTCTTCATGATATTATTGAGTGAATCGTTATGTATAATGCAGTGTATTAAAAATAACTGGTGAGGGACTCGATCCTACAGTATTTTGTGAATATCTTGCTTACCCTAAAATAAAATAGGTACTCTTTCTCACTTCATCAATATCAGAGGCAGAGAAACAGAGAATAATGCTTCTGCAACGTACATTTTGTTTCAGTTCTAAAGAACTAACGTTCTTAAAATAATGTTTGCGAAAACGTGTGAATGCCCCGTAACGTTGTTTATTATTTTACAGAGCGGTAGCAGTGTATCTCCAATCGCTGAAACTCACGCCGAGCAGCGGTGTCGTGCGCGGGAACTTGGCATGCCTCTACTACAAGCAAGGTCTCATCGACCTCGCCATTGACACCTACCGACAAGCTATCGAACTCCAACCTAACTTCCCGGACGCATATTGTAATCTTGCCAACGCTCTCAAAGAGAAAGGCCGGGTGATCGAAGCCGAGGAATGCTACAACAAGGCCCTAAACTTATGCCCGGCTCACGTTGATACCCTTAATAATCTTGGAAATGTCAAAAGGGAACAAGGTAAGGGAATTATTACTACTACAGTACGCTTACTCTGAGTTTTTTCATTGCAAATTCGATTGACTTAGTGAGCGTTCACTCACATTAGCTTTAAAGTAAAATTAACCTTAACAGCATTGGTTTAGAGCTCATTTCATAATTTCGTGTATTTATTCACAGCCAGCGCTCCAAACGCTGAATTTATGATAAAGCAATAGCTTTTGGGTCCATTTGATTTTGACGCTAATGTGAGTGAACGCTCACTACGTCAGTCCAATTTTCAATGTAAAAACTCAGAGTAAGCGTACAGGACTCGATACGACACTGACGCGACAGTTTTTAACAGTCTGTAGCTGACCTTTCATGTGACTTGTTATTGCATCTATGAAGATGTATCCCGTTGCGTCTCGACTCAAGTTGTATCACGTTCCTTCGCTCTCCTAGGACAACGGGTAAGGGAATACTCACAACATTACACAAGTGTTTTGCAAAAAGAATATTTCGTTTGAGATAACCGCGATTTAGAGTCAGTTGTACCACAGGAGTTACTGGTGGTTAAATTTGGTTAAAGTTAAATTTGCCCACCTCAGCGTAGTGTTGAACGCCGTGGTCAAATGAGAAGTCCTGGGTTCGATCCCCGGCAAGGTCAATAAGGGAATTTATAATTTCTGCATTTTGTTTGATTGGAGAAGAAAAACGTGAGGAAACCTACATGCCCGAGAGTTCTTTATAAATGTTCTCAAAGGTGCGTGAAGTCTGCCAATCTGTACTTGGCCAGCGTGGTGGGCTATGGTCAAACCCTTTTCATTCAGAGAGGAGACCCGTGCTCAGTAGTGAATAGATGATGTAGGTTGAATTGATGATGATTTCGAATGCCCAGCCAAGATGAGCAAACAAACATGTAAAACTCTAAACAGGAAAAATGGAAGAGGCAACTCGGTTGTACCTGAAAGCGTTGGAAGTGTTCCCGAACTTCGCCGCGGCGCATAGCAATCTGGCTTCTCTTTTGCAACAACAGGGTGAGTATTTCGTAAATGTAAATTGGAATGAATGTATTCCTATTCACATTACAAATGGAACATACTCGTAATTGTGTTTTTTTTCTTTTAAATTAGCGTGAGTAGGTAATGTACGTACGTATACGGGCATCATCTAGTAATTTATATGTATACTATGTTGATTAGAAATACCGGCATGTTAGATACTCTAAATATGATAATGTAATTATGAACTGATAGGAAATCACATTAGAGTATGTAGAGCGTGCCAACTCTCGAGTGCATGTTCGATACTAATTGAGTATTGTATAGGCATTTAATGGTAATACTATTAAATTGTGGTAATTAATGGTAATGATATTAATGCTCGTAATTTTATTGGTATTAAATTTATTACAGGCAAACTTGAAGAAGCTTTGTTCCACTACAGACAAGCCATACATATACAACCAAAATTCGCTGATGCATATAGTAATATGGGAAACACTTTAAGAGAAATGCAAGACACTAATGGAGCTCTCTTATGTTTCAAAAAGGCTTTAGAATTAAATCCTCTATTCGCAGACGCTCACTGTAATCTAGCTAGTATTTATAAAGATCTAGGTAATATATGTGATGCTATCCAATCATACAAGACGGCATTGAATATCAAACCAGATTTCCCCGACGCCTACTGTAATCTAGCACATTGTTTACAAATAGTTTGCAACTGGGATAACTATGAGGAACGAATGTACAATATTATTTCAATAGTTGAAGACCAGTTATCGAACAGTGATAAATTATGTTCTGTACACCCACATCATTCCATCCTTTATCCATTGTCGAACAGAGCCAGAAAAGAAATTGCCGCTCGACATGCACATTTGTATCTTGAAAAGGCTATAATGTGCAACAAAACTGTATTTAAACATTCAAATAAGCTAAAAGGACGTCTGCGCATTGGCTACGTTAGCAGTGACTTTGGTAACCATCCGACTTCTCATCTAATGCAGTCGATACCAGGAATGCATGATCGAGCAAATGTAGAAATATTTTGTTATTCTCTAAATCCAGACGATGGAACCACATTCCGTAGTAAAATAGTAAAAGAATCGGAACATTTTGTAGATTTATCTCATGTAAAGTGTATCGTTGAAGCTGCCAAAATAATAAATAGTGATAATATTAATATATTAGTCAACATGAATGGGTATACAAAGGGTGCAAGGAACGAAATGTTTGCTATGAAACCTGCACCGATACAAGTTATGTGGCTAGGTTATCCAGGTACAAGTGGTGCTGAATATATGGATTATTTTATAACTGATGAGATTTCAAGTCCAAAATCGACATCTGAAGATTTCAGTGAAAAATTTGCCTTCATGCCATATACTTACTTCATTGGTGATCATAAACAAATGTTTCCACATTTGGAACAGCGATATAATGTAAAAGACGCAAAAAATCTCAGTGATAATATAGCTGTGGTTAATGCAGCAAAGAATGTTGATATGAATGCTCTTTTTGGAGTGAAATATTATAATAAAGTATTATCTTTTGAAAACTTGGAACCAATTAGTGTAGTTGTAAGTGAGATAGACATTCCTAGATATGTTTTTGATGCGACAATAAATGTTGACCAGAAGCAGGTAAACCATATCCAACTCGAGCAAAATAATATATAATCTTTAATGTATAGGTAATCTTTAAGTTTCTTAATTTGAATATTTTTTCTTATTACAGGTAATTATAAATAATGTTATAGTCGATAATGGAGTATCTCTAAATCATAGAAGCATAAAAACTTCTTCAGGGGAAGAAGTTTACGATAGCATTATATTTACATCAAGAAGACAGTATGGTATTCCAGAAGATGCCATAGTTTTTTGTAATTTTAACCAATTATATAAAATGGATCCAGTAATGATGGCAGTATGGGTAAATATTTTGAAAAAGGTGCCAAATAGTGTTCTTTGGCTGTTAGCTTTTCCAAGTGCTGGAGAACCAAATCTACAAAAATATATTCACAATTTTGGTAATTCATTTTACTTCGCGATCGAACTTAGTAGAGCTAAAAAATAATTAAGTCATAATACTTACTTAAAAATATTTTCAGGTCTACCTGATAATCGAATTATATTTTCAAAAATTGCCTGCAAAGAAGAACATGTACGGAGAGGTCAGTTGGCCGATGTTTGCTTGGATACACCTTTGTGCAACGGACACACAACTACAATGGACATTCTGTGGACTGGCACACCCGTTGTTACCTTACCCGGGGAAACATTAGCCTCAAGGTGACTGTTTGCTATATTGTTTTTCTGATGAACCATTTCTGACGAAGGTAGTTCGTAGATACTATGAAATTGTATGAAGAACCGATAGAGGTGAAGTCCCAAGGTGGAATGGTGACCCTGCACTGGAAAACACAGTGCTAGCAGATCTCTCATTAGGTGGAGGGACAATATCAAGCGAGTTGCCAATCGCTTCAAGACATGTATTGTAATTGTCCCTTCAAGAGACTTATGTCCGTATTTATCCGTTTGACGTCAATGCTGGACATTTGCCAATGACGATGCTAAAAGACTTGATATTATACTGTACGCAAATAATTATAATTAATGAGATTTTTTATAATTTTGACATTTTACTATACGAGCAGAAAAATCTTAAAATAACTTTGTTTTCAGGGTTGCCGCATCGCAACTCAGAACACTAAACTGTCCTGAGCTCATAGCAAAAAATGTGAAGGACTATGAAGAAATTGCGGTGAAGTTGGGAACTGATTGCCAATAGTAAGAACACTTCAATAGTAATATTGAATTGAATCTCATTCGTTTCAAGAAAACGACTGCCAAAGTATCAGATATTCATTGAAGTGAACGAATACACAATAAGGAAAATATACATATACCTAGTTATTACTTTAGCGCTGGTACATATCTATTAATATAATATTAGCACAGCGAAAACCAAAATATAATGCTGTTATGTGTTACTAATACAATAACTGTAAAAGCAGAGAAACACACTGCACGTTTTAACTCAATCCGAAATAGTCTAATGAGCTAAAAATATAAATTAACGTGTATACATAGTTTTGTTTCATAATCTTTAAATTATACAGCGGTATACGATGATAGCCAAACGGTTTTCTCGTTCGGCTCAGTTGATTAGGGGATTAATCCTCGGATATGCACTTCTAAATTTTCTGATTCATATACGTTTGATAAATTAATTAATATCACTTGCTGTAACGATGAAGGAAAACATACTCAACAAACTTTCATAGTTCTTAATAATGTTCTAAATTATCTGTAGTCTGCTAATTCACACTGGGCCAGCGTGGTAGACTTTGATCAAACCTATCTTCTTCTGAGAGGAGACGTCTCGTGCACAGTAGTGGATTGAAATGAGTATAATTAAATTATACAAACTTTTCCTATTAGTTTTTATATACCTATTGTATCCTATTATTTTTTATCGTGACGTACAATTCTCTGGTCTCCCGTAATAATTTCTATTTTTAACATCTCAATTAAGTATACGTCGGCAGAGTTATTTAAACCAACATGATCAAAGAGAATAATTATAATGTGTGCGTCTGTATAGTGTATATAACAAAAAACAGATTTTGCGGATTCGTTAGATCTGTCACTGTGGATTCACAATTACTTCACAATTTGATATTATTTGATAAATTAATTTCACTTCTTTATTTTTCTGTAGGTTTCGGATAAATTCCTTCTCTTGTGCCCTGTACCTATACCTATATACTTAAACATTATATATTATGTACCTTCCTTCTAAATAAGAATGATATGAAGTATAGGAACACTAACAATTAATATTTATTGTCTTCGCTAAAGTGTAGGTAGTAATATACATATTTATAATTAATAATATCAAATCATTCCATAAACTTAGTATACCTTGTTACTTGAGATTCTATATTTATGGATTCACAATAATTTCAAACAATTTGAAGTCTCCATCCATCAGGTTGAGAACTGATCTATGGACCAGTATGAGATTATTATATAATATATTAAACTATAAAATACATAATCTAAAATTAATTTATCTCATTCCCTCGAGCCGTTTTCAATAATAAGGCCTGATAGAGAAGAAATAAAATGAATATATAGGGTTCCGTCATAAGAAACACTATTAACAATATTTAATAGAAAACTACGCGTATTCCGAATGTTTAATATATTATTATACTTTCTATTTGATAAAATATTTTAATACGTCTACGCTTGTTACCGATTATAATATAATTGATTAGATGTCTAGACACCAAAACATTTTGGTTCAATCTGCATACTGTCTGCAATTTCAACTTTTTTTTTCAGTCGAAATTATATTCGTGCCAAAGTGTCCAGAGCCCGCTTGACCAGCACTCTGTTCGACTGTAAATTCTACGCCAGTGAATTGGAAAAGCTTTACTACAAAATGTGGGACCTGTACGCTAATGGTATGGCTCCGGATCACATACAAGCCTTCTAATAAACAGCTAGTCTGAAGAATTTTACCGGTTTTAAGGTAAATAACTGTTTTGAAAGGTTTCACTAACATTTTATGTGCCCATCTTTTCACTGTGAAGCGGTCACTTCTAACTGTTCGGAGTTATGTGCTATTAGACGATGCCTTCGTCCACGTAAATTAGGTCTGTTTTGTTTTCCCGCGGGAACTCCTTAATTTTCCGGGAAAATCCTACATATGTCCTTCCCCGTGATACAACCTATCTCTGTATCTACAATTTCATCAGAATCGGTTGAAAAGACAGGGCATTGAAGCGTAACAGATAGACATACAGATACACAGATAGATAGACGCATACACTTTCGCATTTTTAATAGTAGTATTGATGGATTTAAGAAAATAAATGACACTCTTCGAACAGTAGATTTATTGTAATATATTTACTTACTACCACAAACGGTAAGGAAACCTGCTTACCCCAGAATTATTCGTTATCGATCGTATATGACTCTATATGGCTTATATCGTGCTCCAGGATGCAACCTATCTCTGTACCAAATTTCTTCAAAATTGAACGTGAAAGCGTAGCAGACATACCTCCATATTCTAATGTTAGTTTGAATAGATTGTTATAGATTTTTTCTTGAACATAGGTTCATGTTTTGTTTATCACAGTAAAATATGCCTTTATTATTTCTTTACAGATGACGAAACTTAATTCGTACAAGAGAATTTACAAAGTTTCTCCGTCCAGAGGAATAACCATTTCAATTAAGCGATCGTCCAATAGAACAAACTGTATTGTCTGTACTTTAAACGAGTTCTAATGATGTTAAGACCAATAAAAGGTGTACTTTTGTCTAGTTCTTTCGTTCCTCTCTTTTATGCCTTGTTTGCACCAACTAACAAACAATAAGGCTTGATGTACCTGAATACCGGTGCGGCTGCGGTGCGGCTCGTATGTGATTTTTTTGTTTAATTCCAGTGCGGCTCCGGCTTCACGTACATGAAGCCTGAGAAAATTAATTAAAAAACTTTACCCCGTCTAAGGAAAAAAATTCAAAGGTCATATCTATATTGTTCAGATAGTATGTAGCCTTCTCACCTGTACGCTTACTCTGAGTTTTTACATTGCAAATACGGTTGATCGACGTGAGAACTCACCTCGCCAAGTGTAAGCGAACGGTCAAAGTAAAATAGACCCAAAAGTCACAAATTCAGCGTTTGGAGCGCTGGCTGTGAATAAATACACGAAATGATGAAATGAGCTCTAAACCAACGCTGTTAAGGTTCATTTCACTTTAACGTTCGCTTACACTTGGTGAGGTGAGCTCTCACGACGATCAATCGTATTTGCAATGTAAAAACTCGGAGTAAGCGTACTGGACCATAATAAGAAAACGATTGACACCTCATCAATCAAAATGGGCTCAGTAGTTTCAGCACTACGGTGGAACATACATAAATAAAAACATACATACCCTGCTAAAATCATAGCCCTTATTTGTTTTGCCGTAGTCGGAAATAGATTTGTGCTAGTAGTTTTCCGACAACCTTCCTGGAGCAGTATGGTTAGTGCTGTCGTCTTATATGTGGGAGGACCCGGGTACGATCCCGGGCAAGATCAATTCGAGAATTTTAAATCTCTCAATTTTCTCTGGTCTGGTCTGGTGATTGGGGTACCGGCGCAGACGTGCAGCCAAGTGATTTAGCGTTCCAGTAGGATGGCGTGTAAAAATTGATTAGGGCTATGGATTTCATTTAACTGGAATCTCTAACAGATTTTCCTGCTACCATCTTAGACTGCATAATCACTTACCACTTGGTGAGATTGCAGTGAAGTTTCAGTGGATTTAAAAAAGTTCTAGTAAAATTACACTTTTTTTATCCACTACAAGTTAGCACTTGACTGCGATCTCACTTGATGGTAAGCAAGTGATGATGCAGTCTAAGATGGTAGCGGGCTAACCTGTTAGGGGCATGACAGTTATATTAAACCAATACCCCAAAACGGTTTCTACACGGCATCATACCGGAAAGCTAAATCGCTTGGCAGCATGTCTTTTCCGACAGGGCGGTAACTAGCAGCTTCCCATCAGAAAAAAGGAAAATAAAATTCTGAAATTATAAATTCACAAATTGTCCCTGCCGCGGTCGAACCCAGCAGGAACAATTTAAGAAATTAAGAAAACAGCGCACAACACGTTACCCTCCGCACGTTAAGACAATAGCGCACAACACGCTACCCTCCGCACGTTAATACAACAGCGCACAACACGTTACCCTCCGCACGTTAAGACAACAGCGCTCAACACAGCGCCAGGGAGACATTGTCATTGTTTCAGTTCGGTCAATTGGACCATCGATGGCTTTGGTTAACATTAAATTTCACCACCACAAAAACAAGCAGAATGAGTGACACAAGGCAATATTGTAACATCTCAAGCTATAAGTAATTTTTTGTAAAAATAACAAGAATCTTGACATTTTCAACCGAAACGGGTTGTCAGATTTAACGGTAACTATAACCAACAAGGACCTTTACTAATTTGTGTCGCATTTAAGTTGCTTAATTTTATCATCCGTTTGATACCACTGACAGCCATTAATAGCTCAGGCGTCCTTTGTTTGAGTTGAGGGTTGCTAAAAAAATCAAAAAAAATAAAATAAAAACCATTTGAAAAATGAGTTTATTATTATTCATTAATAATTTTACATTCTATAATAATTATGAATAATTAACTAATAAATAATAACACTACTAATAACAAAATATTTTACGAGTTACACCATCTTTTGATAAAATTACTGATATAATTTTAGTCTAAACTTCAATTACAAAACCATTGGTTGCTAAATGAACAGACGGCTTGATCTGCATAGTGGAAAATACACGTCTTGTCATCATTATTGATAATTATTGAGCTAACTAGTAACTTACGTAATAGTAGTAATTTTTATTATGTTTAGTTTTCTTTTACACACGAATTACAAAAGAATATCAGCCGGCGGTTGCAAGCGTTTGAGAAAGGTGTGGGAATTTATAGAGAATGATAAATATATCTTGCAGGTAGGTACTTCACCTCTAATGAGAATTTTGTAGGTACTGGAAAAAGCGAACTGTAAACGGATCCTTACTTTTACTTACATTTAATACGGAGCATTTTACCTTTAAATTTATCAACAAGCTTATCAACTTTAACAAAGTTTAAGTTCCACTTACTTTTTACACTTATTAAAATATAACGCTACAACTAGGCAATTTTTCAGAATTGTTCAGTGCAAATTCGTATTTAGTTATTCCGATAGCGAGTAAGTATTACCCGACTAATATTATTACAACAAATTTATTCCGGCTTATTAGCAGCATCAATAATATCAAGAATATAAAAAATTGTAAATTTCACATTTATGCTGATGATTTAGAGGTATACTACTCTTTTGAACCAAGCAAATACCTATAGGTATGCAGTTCAGATGATAAATGAGGATCTCCAGCGAATCGCGGATTGGTCGGAGAGTAACTCGTTGGTTCTAAATCCCTGTAAATCTAAGCTTTTAATTTTTGGAACTAGGGCACATTTATGCAAAATTAATTTTACTTCGGCTAACGTCTTTATAAAGGGTAATGCTTTGGAACGTGTGTTTAAAGCCCGCAATCTAAGCTTGCATAGCATATAGCCATAGTAGTGCGTAATTGCTTTTCAAAAATACTGTATAAGATACGTAAAATCAGTCAGGATGTACGGATTCTTCTAGTGGAAGCATTAATTTTATCGAAGCTGAACTACGCTGATGATGTCTATGGTCCTCGATTGTTGATCAGAACGAGCAAGCTAATTCAGCGAGTTCAGAATGCGTGTGCATGATTCTGTTTCAAAAACATTCCTCCTAGAACTCACATTACGCCTTATTTAAATAAGCATAATCTGCTAAAAATGAGATATAGGAGGAAGGTGCACCTTGCCAGCTTGCTTTTCGGGGTTTTCAGAAGTGGCAAACCGTCGTACATTTATGTTAAGCTAGGAAGGTTGTACGAGGGCCGAGCTTTTAAATGTTCCGCATCCCACCGCCTACTCGGGAATGCTGTTCTAAGAATGCTTTTAATCAAAAATTAAAAAGTTCATTCTTGTTATACAAAGGGAATATCAAATGGTCGCTATGGATATATCTGTTATATACTCGTAGTTAGGTTACTAAATAATTAGTGTAGGATTTCGTATAGTTTATTCGCGTAATTATTAAGTATATTAAGTATTATATTTCACTTGCATCAAGTGAAATATAATACTTAATATTATGGTTAAATTATGTATTACTATTATGGAATGTTTTCTTATTATATTTTATTATTTTATATCATATCATATTATAATATATTTATTATTAACATGATCTTTACATATATTCAATTAATATTTGCATATACGTGTTTTTTGTTGCTTCTTTTGCTCTGGACCTGAATTTTAATGTGATTGTTTTTTTTCCTAGCTTTAGATTTGTAGTATAGTTGAATATAGGTAAGTTATTATTGTTTGTAGGTTAGGTATATTCATTCAGTTGGTTGTGACGCCACCCGGGTCACAGCTGAAAATCAGCGCCCTGCACTAAACGTGCAAACGCAAGTTTTGATGCAGGGCAAAAGCTGAGCTGTACACCCATTCTGGGTGGTGTCGCAGAAAAGCATAGTTTTAGATTTGTACCTACTGTTAGTACAATAATTGACTGTTTGTTTGTGACACCATCGATGAATATATTTTCTTTCTTTCAATATAATAATATTATGACCAGTTTTTACCCTCGACGAAACGGAGACGGTATATCTGTTTGCCCTAAGAGGTTGTGTGTTTGTTTGTTTGTTTGTGCACTTTTATGTTACCATTTTTCTCAAAAAGTACTGCGCCGATTGAGATGCGGTTTTTGCATTAGATGTGTGTAGCTTGTGAGAAGGTTCTTAGATATATTTTAGGACCATAGACAACCAAGCTGAGCTGCAGTCTATGATTTGAATTTTTCAATATGTTACCATTTTTCTCAAAAAGTACTGGGCCGATTGTGATGCGGTTTTTTACATTAGATATATTTAGCTTGTACCTAGATGCTGCCCAGGATCTCATGACGGAGCCAGGAGGTGGTCATGGAAACTCCTCAAGTTCTCATCGTAAACCCGTCGTATTTTTAACAATTATTTATCAGAATATTAAAATTGAACACTATTTGACACCTCTGCTCATTGCTAAGCACTAGTCTTATCTCGGAATGAGAAGGGCTTGGCCATAGTCCACCACGCTGGTCAAAAACCACTGAGCCGTCAAAGATGCAGTTTTGTGTTTTAGATATTATGTTAAATATACTTTTGCTATATGTTCTAATTGTTGTTTCAAAGTTATAAAGGACAATGTAGCTCTGCAGTTCGTCGTGGGTTTGTTAAAATTTGAAATTGTCTTAATCTAAACTTAAATCTAATCTACGTGAACATGTTTTAAATACTATCTTCGTTTCTAACATTTCGAATATACTATTTTTTTGATATTTTATTAGTACAAAGTACTTTGAGGTATTTTGTTTCTATACTCATTTTATTTAACAGCTATTAATACCTTAACTTGAAACTTATTCTTCACAGCAAGACTAACTAATTATTTCTGGTAAGTAATATTGATGAATGTCACTTTAATATAACAGACTTACAATTTAAATCTATAATGTAAGTCTGTTATATTAAAGTAAGCAATGTAAGGCACTTATTGCCACTCATTTTCTTGTTTAAAATTAGAGGACATAAAATTTTCCTCAAATGCCCAAAAAATTTGAAAATGACTCATATATTAAATAATAATTTTATATATGTATATCAATTTAATACAATAATTGGATGATTATTAATATTCAACAAGTTTAAGGCAGTCATTTAATTAAGACATCCTACTTAAATACTAAGTGTAGCAATCGCTATAATATATTCAACCTATTTAATAATATAACCGTTTCGACGGTTTCAGTAGACTATTCTATTTTAATGTTTTCAATTCCTTTCTGCTCATCGTATTAAACTCTATTCGATCATCTCACACAAGAGATTATGTGACACCAAATCCAATATTTTTTGTGCAAATGATAAAATTGATATTTTATAACATTTTTTTCATCGCATTTTAATCACACAAAATTTTACTAAGTTAACAACACAATGGTTACTGTATACAATATTTCTGAATGTCTTGTAGGTTAGGCAAGGACCAAGTCATATGGTAAACAAAACATTTTTAATACCGTTGTCTCAGTGTGATACTGCTATATTTTATGAATGGCTGGCAGTTATACGATAAATATTATACTATGATTAAATCCTATTGCTATAATCCTAGTTATTTCTTTGTGCAAATTTATTTGTACGCGTTTTATATCTGTCTAACACTTCATATATTGTTACTTCTCACTTTCACAGGAATTCTATACAAATTTTAGTAAAAAAAACTAAAATAAATTTAACACAGTGAAGATTATGTTCGAAATTAATAGTATAGCATTAATTTCACATAAACCAGTATAATATCTGTAGTATTCACAAGTACATATTCCTAGTACTAGTAGTACCTAGTTATAGTAGACCATTTTTAGTACTTCCTTTGAGCTGTTGGTTTTATCTCTTAAACTAATTTTGACGCATATTTAGAATTATATTTTTATGAGAAAACGAGCATGCTTAAGAATATTACGGTACGAAAGTTAGCTAACAATACTTGCTTCATAATTAAATTATTTTACAGTCTGCTCTAGGCACGCAGTCGAATATAATTCATCTCCGATCAGCCACATAATATGACAGAATTTCATAGATCGCAAAAAACTCATAAATTATTCCGATTTCGTGATAGAATGAGTTTGCAAGAAATAAATTGACGGATTGATACATCAAAATGCAAAATATCTACATATTCTAAAATTCGATACATCAAAACGAAAGCAAAATATTATCTTATTATTATAATATTATTACCATAGTCCATAGGTAACTTAACGGATTGGAACCGCTTGAGTTATACATCAAAATATAGGTATAATTTTATAACAAACGCGATGATATAGCATTGGCTACAATAAACTTGTCAAAAAAATAAAATAAAATAAATTAATTTAAAAATAGCCTGGACCGGATTTCGATAGGCAACCTATTTTAGGCGTATTTATCTATTTTAAATATTTAAATAAAAATAAAAATTAGGTTTCATGTATTAAACAGAGTCAATAATGTTTATTCAATTTAGGTAGGTACACTACACATATTGACGTCCAGTTATTTAGAATAATCAGTAACGGTATCTTAAAACTAAACTAGAGCTACGACTATAAAGGCAATGTGTTTCACAGGAACTTATTTTATGACTATTTGATTCCTCTTATTTCATGCACGCTCATTTGGTAAATTTTGGCATAAAATAGTTAAGCGTCCTTTTTTTAAATAAATTATTATTAGACACGCGCTTGATCACAATGTTTCTATTCAATCACAAAACTTATAATTTTTATGGTGAGATGTCCAACGCTGGACATGTGATACTTTACTGAACTCTTACTGTATCTATACGTTATTCGACATCTACGATATTGAACAATGTAATATTTTTAGTAGCTATTTAATAGTTGGGCGTAATTATTATCTTTCGTTACATTAGGTATGTGAAGGTTCACGAGCATTATACAAATATTTGTAATATTGTTTGTACTCTGGTCTATTATTGCTTTAACATCAAATTTAATAAAGGCCATTAATCGGGAGGTTAAAAGTGGTTAAAAATTTGGTGTTATATTAGTTGTTATTGCGGACATAATAATATTATTATTAACTACAATATAAAAAATCGTCCAGACTAATATATTTTGTAAATATTATAAATAACTTTCTTTATTTAGGCAACAGAGGCCCATGGTTGTTAGTACAATACAATCTTAAAAACTATGTTAGTATTTTTTTTTAGTATAAATTTATTTAATATAATAATAACAACCTACAGTAATGTCGACCTAACCCTCCAGGGTAAGATATTAATAAAGCGTAAATGATTTAGCTGATAGGTATAAATATAACGGAGTGGTTTTTAAAATCTATGAATTACATTTATGTATCCAAATTTAATTCCACTTTCTAGATTAATTACTATAATATGACTTTAGAATTTCATTTCAAACAGACAAAGTAGTACCTACCTGCGCTCAAACAGATTAATATCAGACCAATTAATATTATTATAATATAATAAATATTATAACGATTTGCAATTGAACTAAAGTGTTATAGAAGATTACAGCCTGCTCTTACTTCGGAGTGCCAACGACCTCAATATACATAGACGGGCCCTGTCAAACAAATAATTTGGGCGTAATTTACAACGCCATCTACTCTGAAAAGCGGGAACTTGCTTGCAACATATATGCGCCATCGTGAATTACAGCTTCAAAACGTATGACTCGGTCATAGTTATATAGGTCATAGTCATAGAAGCCGTAAGGCCAGTTAGTAAAAAAAAATATCATACAGTTTGCCGCGCAAATTATTATGATTGCTTAATGGATAAAAATATTAAATAGGAAGATTAAATAACGTTTTTTTGGAAATATATAGTCGTGAATTGGAACACTTACCTTATAATTAAAATTATACCTACAGTGCCAAACTAATTAGACTTTCGATGTTAATAACTTGATAAATATAACAAATTATCTACACGACGAGCTATCGTGACAGCGCTACGACGTGGACAAAGACAGGCTTATGACAGGTGTGGAACGTGCTCAGCAAGTCTGACGCCCGCCATTTTTCTATGAAAGGGCCCATCTAGTACCTACATATATATCGATGCAGAGTGCACGTTAAATTATCTAGATTTTATAATAAAGAATTACAAGACTGATTATTATGCTAAGTAGGTAGGTATAGCATAGAACTATCATACAAGTCTCTTTTATTGAGACCTCTATAATTATGTGGTATATTGTTTCAGCTATACACTGTCTCAGTCAACGTACGTAAATCAACGTGCTACAGTATAGCACGTTTACTTACGAGTACATAATTTGAATAAAATCTCTTTCCCATATGTAATAATTATATAGAATGATGTTTCACAACGCACCGCGAAAAGTGTTGCTCTTGTTACCAATGGGCGTATCTCCATAAAATATCGATCTATAAAACACAGGTAAACTTTCATTGAATAAAAAATGTATATAATAAAGTATTATGTATACACTCATACGTTATAATATTACCTAACATTATGAATACATCACTTTTTGTAAAAAAAAAAGAAGTTAATCAGTCATTCAAAATTGTTAATTTCATCTAATTCCTATTTTAATTGTTAGCTAACATGACGAAAGGACTTATTACTGCTACAGAAAATTATACATTATCTGTTACTGCATTTAAATTTTTAAATGACTGACTCCACCTCTACACGGGTTCCGTAAGGCAAATACATGACATGTTTTTGTATCTACATCGAACTAATCGCATAACTTTGGTGTTTATTCGGCAGTGTGATATGAACCTAAGCTATAACTTGCAAGATTATTATTTTATCTTAAATAACTAATCCTTATGGAACCCCCGATATAACTTTGTCACCGCCGAAGCTGACGACAGGAGCTCTGCTTTTCAGACCATCGAGGGGCCGGTTGTCGAAACAGGGAGTCTTATTCATTGTGCTCGAATGTGAAATTGAAACTATCACACGACCGCTCTTCCACTTAAATAACAATTTTAGGGCCATACTGCGAATGCTTGAAGCAATATTGTTTCATTATTGTTGACTCGTGTTTTAGAATTATAATCCTTATTCAAGGAACATCAAGGTAATTATCATCAAGCTGTCGATATGAGTAACATTGCATGAGTACCTAATGCTTTAAGCGTTGGCAGTTTGGCCCCTGTCCTACGTCAGCGAGAAACGCAACAACGAGACTTAATACGATGCGACGCGACACTATCAAACGTATCACGTTTTCACGTAGCCTACGTTGTCGCATAGATAAGTTTGTGGTTTTCTACAGGGACGTATCACGTCGCGTTGTGTTGCGTCGCTTTAGTAGCTCACCTAGGATAGCGGGTACCATTTGTTTTAAATACTATAATTGATAATAAATAATATGTATGTACATCTTTTCTTGTATCCCAATATGACATACAAATAATATAATATTGAAATTGATCGAATTCGATGAATTAAATAATTCGATAAAATTCTGCGATAAACTATCAAATAATATTATTATTAATTATGAATAAGCTCCCCGTGACAACAACAATGATTTTTCTAATGCTCAAGTTGCGGAGGATCTACTAGAGAGCATAGTTAGGTCAAACCAACGGGCAAAATAAGCATTACTTCTATTTTAAACTAATTTGATAAGCCTTGCATGAACTACGGAACTGTGCAGCACTAGTCAATGTCTATATTATATAAGAAAGGAAAAACTGACTGAAAAACCAATGTAGAGCTCCAACTGCTGCGTTGAGAAATACGAGTATGTACGTTTTCTTTAAACCCCAGCGAAATCTTAAAAAATAACTTCATAAGATACTTGTTTCTAGCAATAACTTATTATTTTGCATGTATATTTCTATAGTAAGTTTATTAATGGTTTATATTCTACTTTTAGTAATATTATCACTAAACATTATCCTATTTTTAGGGTTCCGTAGTTAACAAGGAACCCTTATAGTTTCGCCATGTCCGTCCGTCCGTCAGCAGCTTATCTCAGTGGCTGTTAATCCTAGGAAGCTGTAAATCAGTATGGGTTATGTTGGACAAAATGGTAAAATAAAATTGTGAAAAATAATTTTAGGGTACACGTAAAGTGAGGATAAGATTTTTTCTCATCTATCCCCTGGTGTGGGGTGTTGTTAGATGGGTCGTATAAAAGTATTGTGGGTGTGGGAAAACCATTTTTCAATTCAGGGGTCCGTTTGCGAAATATTTAGCTGCCAGCCCCCCCCGGATACTTACGTTTTTGGATACTGTCACAGTTAAGTAGGCTTTACAAGTTAACGAGAATGTTGACGGGAAACTACGGAACCCTACAATGCACGTGGCTCGACACGCACTTGGCCGGTTTTTATAGCAAACTAATCACTAGACTAAGTGAATATATGGAAAGGTTAACATGTTACAAAATAGTGTACGTTCACTATTAAATCGTGTGATTCTTACAAAGAAGGTTAATGTTGTGGACTTTTTATTTATATTAAGGAGATTATAATTGATATTTGAAGGATTTAGACGGGTCAGTTAGTATACTTCTTCTAGTGATGAGAGTTCAAGATAAAATGGGTTGAAAATACCTTTTGATGGATATAATATTAGAGGATTGATAAGTAGGTACAATATATTTAGGCAAATAAAGGCATGCAATAATTGCTACCGTATAAGATTTTTAAATAATATATGGTAAGTAACTTTAAGTGCTGACTATTCTCGTAGTGTGTGGTAAAAGCATTGAAATAGAACGGGGTACTAAAATTCTACATCAATGGGTAAAAGGCAAAATCATTATTATCATTAATTTACTATGTATACCCCGATAACTATAATTTTGTTGCTTGTATAACTACTAACCTAAATAAAATAGATAACAAAACATTATTTCGGGTGTAAAATAATTGTTATATTAATAATTCAAAGTTACTGTCTACTATTTTTACCAAATTAGGGGACTTAATTACGGCGATTTCGAAAACGTTATGGTGGGTATATCAGGATCAGAACTACACTATTAAGCTAACTTCGACATTACTCAGACAGGTACGAGTATATATACAGGAGGCGAAGAGTTGAGATCTTAATAAAAGTAACATGCATTTTGTTTTCAATGAGAAGCAAAGTAGACGCTTTAACAATGATATTGTAAAAATCATTCAAATAATTATGTTAAAACATAAAGCTACGAGAGTAAAACGTAATGTCTGAATAATATAAAATATGTTTTTGAAATGGTTTGCAACTACAATAGAGATGATGACAACTCAATTAAATCAGCAATTCTTTATCAAACTTAAAAACGCACTTCTAGCATGGAATTTGTATGAAAATCACAATAGTGACGTCATCCAATTTCAACGCACTTTTTTCTTTAATCTATATTTTAAAATGGTTATCAAATTTAAAACTAACCGAGGATGTGAATTTTAGGTCTTTTGGAAGACCTAAAATTAGAATTTGACAGTTAGAAATAATTTATTTTTGGTATAGGCACCATCCCTATTAAAAATAAAATACCTAGTGACACTAACAGTGATATAAAATTTGCAAACAATAAACAATGTTCTAGTCTTATAACAAATTAAAGTCGAGCTCTACTAACTTATTAGATATTTAAGCATAAAAAGTTGAGCATCAGACTTATAGTATTAAATTTTAACAACATCCACTTATTTTACCACGTAAATAATAATTTGAAACAATATGTATGCTTGATATACAAAAGTTATTGATATAATTATAATATTATTATTTTTATCAATTTTAGCTTAAGGCTTCATTCTCCTAAAAATCTGTGTTCTTACAGAAATATCATAAAATATTTGTTTTATTTTAAGTTATTAAAAATACAACAAATGGAATATAGTTAATGTGGGATTTGAAGTTTCCAAAATACATTTTTTATTTAATTTCATGCTACTTTTATTAGATTTTAAGCCTATAAACATATCTATATTTACGTACGAAACTCATTTACGCACACGTCACGTAAAAATTGTGACAAAAATACAAAATGTATTCACAATCTGTCGACACTTTACTATCTCGCTAGTTAGATTACAATCTAACGGTTTTTGCAATTTTACGGTGATATATAATATTTATTATATATTTTACAATTATCTCTGCTGGTTACTTTTTTTGTAAATGTTATCTTTTTTTTTTTATCCACCACAAGCTAGCCCTTGACTGCGATCACACCTGATAGTAAGTGATGATGCAGTCTAAGATGGTAGCGGGCTAACCTGTTAGGGGCATGGCAGTTATATTAAACCCATACCCCTTCGGTTTCTACACGGCATCGTACCGGAACGCTAAATCGCTTAGCGGCACGTCTTTGCCGGTAGGGTGGTAACTAACCACGGCCAAAGCCTCCCACCAGAAATAAAAAATCTTATTTGAAGAGGCTAAAATAGTTAAAATTTTATGAATTCGACCACTGCTAGAATATTGTTCTTCTACAAGAAACTACGATTATCGTAGTCACACTTCAAATACTTAAATATATTTAAAAATCATTTTGTTTTCATTTATCCAATCGATTGTATAAAACAAAAAATGTGCCGCTTCGGAAGCCTCAAGTAAGATAAAAGCTAAGTGTTGCAGGGAAGACCTGATCCATAACCATAACGCCAAATACAATTTTAACAATACAATTAAGGACGTGAAAGAATTAAAATTATTATGTCATATGATTACCAATATAAAATATCAATTAATCACGTTAAAAATAAATCAAAAAATATTGTTAAATTTGGATATAAATTTAAGTATCAATATGCAAGTAAAAACCGATCTAAAAGAAATTAAGCTGTGTCTATGTACATTAGACACGAAGAAAACGTTAAATTTCCTTATTATTATTATTATTATATAGTCATCTACAATTATTCATATCTTTCAAGTCTTTTATTCATTAGGTATTTAGACAACTCTAGCTGCTAACACTACCACAGATACCTTTTGTATTTTAATGGAAGAATATCTAGCGTTTATTAAATTAACACAATTTTATGTCATAATATCATACATTCAACACATTGATTCTTTTATGTATTAGTATAATATTATTTCCCAATTTATTCGAGCGTTTCAAATTATTACTAAAGTTTCGCGTGTGTAAAAATAAGTGGATGTTTGTTAACGCCCTCCATTAATCCTCTTCCAGAAGAACCAGATCATCAGCCACGACGTCAGAGACGTGAAGATAAATGATCCAATACATAAGATTAAAGCACACGAAGCATACTGGAAACACGATGCGGGAGTACTTGTCGATGTCTGATGGCGTCATACCCAGTAGCTTGCTTATATCCTGGAAATTTTATACGTACACGTTAATTTAATAATTATTTTAAAATGGGTGGCTCTTATACATACCCTCGCGATACTATAAATCATAACGATAACATCGCCTATTTTAAACACGAACCAATTACTAAAGTGACCTTCAACATGCAATAAAAGTGCCTAAGTGTAATGTTCTAATGAGTCTGTTTTGTGTGAACTTTTTAATATAGCATTACTAGTTACATTACAGACTTATCGCATTCAACACGCGATATAAAAATTCGCAGATTATACACAAACGCCAGCAAATTTTTTGTCGCGGGGCAAATTTTAAGGGCGTAAAACATGTTATTGTTATTTGTTAGTAAATTACCTTTCCAGGATGCAGGATATGTGGTGGTGGGCCAGGGTTGTCTTCCTCTGCACCTCGGCCCCCATTTAGTGTATTTTCTAACGTTCCACCCTTTGAATGCGCTTTTGGATCGTGCACTTTGAAACGGACCTCCTGAAATTTGTAGTTACTTTCTGTAGTGCTATTTAATTATATCTCTTTAATTATCATTATTTAAACCACGAGAACTAAAGTTAAAAGAAATAAGGTAAATAGATTTGAGGGTATAACTTATGTCTGAGTTTAAAGCTCAACTCCTTCTCAGGCGTAATACGAACAAATGGCTGATGAAGGCTTTATCAATTACGAACTGACACAGCGAGTTAAATGATTATAATGGCCACTTTTCCACGCGAAACATAAACATATGTATATTATAATATTATAACTGGACCGATGACCTGAAGAAGGTGGCGGGAAGCGGTTCGATGAGGAAGGCGGAGGACCGAGTTTGGTGGCGTGCCCTTGAAAATTAGCAGCTCGCCCAGCAGTGCATACAGGCTTATGGATGGAAGTACTTCAATTCGTTTTTGTTTTAATATTTTGTAAACCTTGGAGAAATTGTCTCGTTGGTGTAGTGGCTAGCAAGCTCGACTGCGTCCGACGTGGTCCCGGGTTCGAGTATCGGGTCGGGCCATGATAAAGTATTGGGATTTTCTGACTATAAATTCGCAGTACTAGCCCGGAGTTAGGAAGTTGGCGGTGTTTCACCCCTGTGCCTCGGACAGCACGTTAAGTTGTCGGTCCGGGTTATTATCACTTACATGATAATAGTCGTTAAAGCCCGCCAACCCGCATTGGAGCGGCGTGGTGGGTCTAAGCTCTAATTCCCTCCCCCCATGAGAGTGGAGGCCTGTGCTCAGCAGTGAGACGTTAATGGGCTGTAGTGGGGGGAACCCTGGGAAAAAATATTGCAGATATCTTATATTATTGAACTTACTGAGGGTCTGCCTGGAGGACATCTCCCTAGTGTGCTCATTTTGGACAGGGTATGAGCATCACCAACCATGGGGCAATCCAAAGGCATCTTTTTTTCGGAAGCTATTTTCTGTATCGCTACGAATCTTTGTTTTCTCATCTGTATTCTTTTAGCCATATATCCGACCGTCGCGTATTCTGCAAAGATAGAGAACTCCGTCTATACGAAAACTCTTCGGGATTGTCCCTTTTGCTCATTCGCATCCTGCTTTTTGTATCTACATATTCGCTTTGCATACCACTATTATTTTTAAAAAAATCATAATAATACAAAAACAAAGAATATAATAGAAAAGACAACCTAGTTAACTCACTTGCATAAAAATAATATCGCTTTGCATATTTAAAAAAAGTTTTATTTACCTAGTAAACTGGCGAAGACCATCACGAAGCACGTCCCCAAGTAGACGTCAATCGATTTCACGTATGAAATTTTTGGTAGAGCAGCATTTGTTGATGACATTAGAGTAGTCATCGTCAGTACAGTAGTCACCCCTAGAGCAACACGGGCAGGAGTGGCATTCCGGTTTAACCAAAAGGATACCCATGATATAATGACAATCAACCCCGACGGAATATAAATTTGAATCAGATAATATCCCATGGACCGGACAAACTGTATTTCACAGGCCAATCTTGAGTAATTTCCTGTAAAAATTTTTACACGGCGATTAGAATATTATTTAAGCCGATTATACTCGTAACACACGTAGAAGTATTGACCTCAAAGATTCCACTTTCGATTTGACCTTGCATTTGTATATTAATTTAAATTAATTAACTTTTACATAAATGTATTTACTTGAATCACTTAAAATAATTTAAAGTTTCTAGAACACTCAACTTGGTGTTGTCAGTGCAGAAATACGAAAGCAGGACGTGAAAAGATTCGTGACAGTTTACTGTTTATGTTCAGTGTTCCACGTTAGGTATGATTGGTTTCGAGTTTCCGTCATCTACTCATCGATTTCCCCGCGTTAGTACCTGTCGTGAGGGAGATTTCCATGGCTCGCTGGCGATGTCCGAGCACCTTGAACTGCGGGAGCGACACCTCGCTCGACACTCCCACTGAGTTGGGGCCCTCGTTCCATTTGTATCGGATGTCCCGCATGGTGTAGCCGACTGTGCGCAGCGGATACATAAATGAAACACCCCAGGCCCATCGCAATGGGTTTTAAACTTCGAGTCGCTATTCGGTCGGGGTAAGAGCGGGGAGTCGCGAGCCCGGTCGCGCGTCTCGTCGTGCGGTTATCGTGTCGGTTAGCAAGTGTGCTGTGTCGCGGTACGTTCGTTCGCACACGGGCGGAGGGAGGCGGGGCTGGATGCGGAGCGTGGATGGACAATGCTCGGGTGGCGGGCGGAACGACTGAGTACCTGTGGTGAGCGTCACGACAGTGGCGCGCTGGCGGTGGCCGAGCACACGGAACTGGGGCAGCTGCACCTCGTTGCTCATGCCGACGCTCATAAGCCCGTCCTTCCAGTGATACCGAATGTCTCGCATAGTGTACCCGACTCCGGAGACATGCCAAACACACAAAACGCTATCACTTACGCTGCGACGCATCGCGATTCCCTCGCGCGGCCGGTGTCGGTGTGACTCGCGGGTGGAGCGAGACTGACCGAGCCGGGTCGAGGCGCCTCGCCACGCTCGTGCTCGTGCTCGACTCGGCTCGGTATGGATGATGATAGAAAAATATAAATCTACTATTCTACCTATTGGGTGGAAACACCAAAACAAACTCTATTATTATAAAAATGTTCGTAAAAAATATACATATCGTGCAAAATTTAGAAGCAATAAAATTTAAAATGTGTGGTGTGTGAATCATGCATGTCGATCGGTGGGTGCGAAAGCGTGAGATCAGCAATGGAGTGGAGCGAGCGCGGCGCGCGGCGCGTTGGCGTGCGGGTTTGCGGATGCGGGCGGGTGCGGACGCGGGCGGGTGCGGATGGGAGAGTCGGACGTGCGGGCCGCGCGTGCGGGCGGCCGGGCGGAGGCAGCCCGCGGCTGCAGTACCCCGCCTCCTTCGGCCCGCTCAGCTTTCACAGCGTCGATGTCTCAGTATCATTTCTTTCGCTTAATGCTCGTGAGGACAAAGGCTTACTATTGTACGAGTCTGCCTTCTGCGGGTGCTGTATGCGAGAAGGAGACGTCCGAGTTATGAGAACACGAAGGTAATCACAGCACGTGTCGACGGTTAAGTTGTACGCATGTGCTCACAGGGTAGCCCTGAGTAGCATCTGTGATACAAGAAAGTGGTCACAACACAATCGTTAAGCCTAGTGATAAATTTGCATTGTGGTAAGAATCAAATCAATGATTGCCTTAGGTGAACACACATAATAATTTTATTAAATGCGATTAATTATTATTTTTCTATCATCGTAGAACTATCGAGCCTCGCATATCGTACGAGTATTTAGGTATTAGGGTATTAGATAAAAGGGTTAAATCAAATATTCATCTAACCGAGACTCCGCTGCTCAACGTGTAAATAAATGTTTCACATTTGCACGATACAAATATTATATAAAGCGTGCGTTAATATTAGATTATAAGTTTAAAACTTCTTTATATTTCAACGGCATAAATATTATAATATTGTATGAACAATCACTCCACTAAAATGTAACAAAATTGCTCAATTTCATTTTAAATGTAACTCATAATATACATAAAATTGTCACAGTTTTTTTTTTATAATCACAAACACACACTTAATATTTTATCATTGTCGAGATACTTACAACTCTCGATTTCTATGTGGCACAGTTGGCGATCCATTGGGAAGTACTGGAGATTCATAGGACACGATGCAGTTATAGTTAATCTGTAAAGTAAGTAGGTAATTAAGTAAAGCAGTGTACATTTAGTACATTCACACAAAATCAGGCCCGGTGGCCAAAATTGGAACTATTTTTTTACTGTTTGGTTTTTGTTATTAGACGACAACAGCGAAACTGTCACCGGATCAGATAAGTTTGACTGACTGTATTGCAAATATACCTACTAGTCCCGGATAAACAACAACCTTCACCGATCCGTTTACCAGATGAAACCTACTTTTATTTTTATTTATTAAAAGATAATATGCCTAAAATAGGTTGCCTATCAAAATCCTGACCAAGCTATTTTTAAATTAATTAGTTTTAATTAAATTTTTTACAAGTTTATTGTAGACTATACCATCGCGTTTTTTGTAAAATTATCTATATTTTGATATATTATATAACTCAAGCGGTTCCGATCCGTTATTTTATTTTAAGGCTATTTTAAAATTAATTAATTTAATAATAGCCTGATCAGGATTTTGATAGGCAACCTATTTTAGACGTGTTTATCTATTATTAAAAAATTTAAATAGGTATCATCTGGTAAACAGATCGGTGAAGGTTGTGGTATATCCGGCTCAGAGAGTATACAGGCTTATTTTACATTTTATACTAACAAGGTCAGTAATACCAGACAGAAAAAAATGTCTACGACTTTTAAAAATTCTCAGTAATAGAAAATTCCTTTTCAAACAATAATAAAAATATGCTCATTACTAAGTATGGCATTACTCCGCGCAATGCAAAGTCAGTGCGGCGAACTGGTTTCGCTTGATTATTGCCCGTAAGTAAGAGTGTATACAGCGAAAAGTAAAATAAAATTTTAGGTGATTGTATTTTGTATTTTTTATTCAAAATTTTATAGCAAATTTTATAGTTTTGTATATTGTAGGTAAGATGCCCTTAAGAGGTTAAGTATTTCCAAATAAATCCAAGGCATAAAATTAAAAACAATTTACTTCTGATCAAAAACATATTTAGGTAATATTTATATATTTATATAATATTTATATAGGGATATTTAGGTAAGAAGTATTAATGTAGTAAAGTAAAACGTAACATAGCTGGGAGGAACTGTCATAAATCCTTCGAGTTAATTAAAAGCTCGAATAGTAAAACCAAACAATTGTAGATAAAGAAATAGGTAATCCTTTCATGTAGCATTATCCTATTTATTTTTTGTAAGAAAGTAACATATCTTGCAGATAGTGATTAAATTTTAATATTACGTCCAGGCAATCAGTAGAATTCTCTAGATTGCGAACTGCCGAAGGCATGTTAAAAAAATGCCATAGGCTACATGATTTTATATGCTTCTGGCCCATAACTTCGGTGATATAATTAAAACACTTTTCACAAAATGCCGTAACCAATAATAATTACTTTCAAGATTCTGATTTCGGGGGTTCAAAGGTGTCAAGCTATTTTTTATGGGCTACGCGAGAACACTCACTTCGCTGCCCGATCGTTCAGCTTCACCTAGTAGACCTTCATTTTGCTACGAATATGATGATTGTAGCATCATTGAGCATTTCGAAAATTTGCCTTCGGTCTTCACAATCTAGCGAATGTTATTACTATGTTCAGTCCTATCATGGCGCAGTCGTGCAAACAAAAGAAATAACAGCTTTTTAATATTTTCATTGTTTTCAACTTATCGTTTTTAGTTTTAGAGAATGTTTTTAGTATACCTGATACTCCTAGTGATAGAGCCTGAATAGTGGATACGTATAAATTCGTTGCTAGTAGTTGCAATGTGGAAGTATGATTGCTTTTCATTTACAAAAAATGTATCAGGAACCCAAATGTTTTTGACAAAATTGCTCCCTACTGACAGCGTCTCAACACCTGGCCTTTTTTTGTAACCCAGTCGCGGGTCTGTCCAGAACTGTCTGAAGTAGAAATCCAGCGTGAAATCCTGAAGAGAAGAAATTTCCAAATGTAGAACCAGATTATTTTTTATCAAGAGCTTTCTAAATGCACGCCAGCACGCCATTCGACCCAACACCACGAATCAAATCAAAGTATGTTAAAAACACATAGGGTAAGAGTGCTTTTCCACCACATGAGTGTTACGTTGCTAAGCTATGAATGTGTGCCAA
This sequence comes from Erebia aethiops, assembly GCA_923060345.2. Taxonomy (NCBI): domain Eukaryota; kingdom Metazoa; phylum Arthropoda; class Insecta; order Lepidoptera; family Nymphalidae; genus Erebia; species Erebia aethiops. The sequence goes on along the minus strand of OV281079.1, from coordinate 18,227,388 downwards.
ACCCCCAATAGGGGCGCTTGATTCTCGTAACTTAGATGGCTAGATGTTAGATGAAGCGCTCCTATTGGAGGGTTTGAAATACCTCCGTAGCTTGACAACGTAGCACATCTCTTGTGGAAAGATCAAACCCATGTTATCACGCATGCGTTGCTCATTTTGGGAATACACAATATATTAAGAATTCAATATTTTGGAAATTTTAAATTCAACGTTCTGAAAACTCGACATTTTGGAAATAGTTATTTTACGAATTCAACATTTTGTGAATTCTACTTTTTAAGAAGTTGACGTAATAGAACAAAGAACAATTTTTTTTTTAAATTCAGGAGAATGTAAAAAAAATTTGTTCTTTGTTCTATTACGTGCAGCATTAGCCAACTACCGCTCGCACTCTCGCCACTACATAAACTTATTATGTAAAAATAGCAAGCAATGCACACCAACAACAGACGCTTTGCTGGTGTGGTTACATTACATGTTTTTCCTGCTTATGTTGTGTTCTTGCTGCTGATGTTGTAGCTTAGCAACATGGCATATGGTGCATAGCGTATACTGCACAGATTTAGCGGATTTTAGCAAAATAAACTGGTGCTTTCATGAATCGTACTATTCAGTCACCAAAAATACTTGGAAATGTGTTTTTGGTCCCAAGTAAACATATTTTGGCGATTGACTTTATAGAACTCAAAACGCATGGTGTCGGGTCGGATGTCGTGAGTTAAGTGTGTTTCAAACATAAAATTACATTGCTTTCAAAACATAGTTCTCATCCAGAAGATCATTTTGCATAGATACGGGCGTTATTTTGAGAATATCCAAGTTACACAATTTAACAACTGGAGTAGGTAAGTAGTTATAATTTATCTAGTACAGTAAACCGAAAATATTTTTTGGACCGCTAGAGCTATGCTCACGACTATGCCGCGTCATATTCAATGTGCTTAAACCTACAGAGTGGTTCAAAATTTAAATAATATATTCAATGCATGTCTCACACAGCCCACCTCTGTATCAACGGCAGAATAATATGTAGATGCTAAAAAAGTAATTTGTAAAGCGTTCATTCATCATCATGATTATTTCAACCCATTGCCGGTTTATTTAACTGAGCACGATATCTCTTCGCTGAATAAGAAGGGTTTTGACAACGTTGGCCAAGTTTTTTTTTATCCACTACAAGCTAGCCCTTGACTGCGATCTCACCTGATGGTAAGTGATGATGCAGTCTAAGATGGTAGCAGGCTAACCTGTTAGGGGCATGGCAGTTATATTAAACCCATACCCCTTCGGTTTCTACACGGCATGTACCGGAACGCTAAATCGCTTGGCGGCACGTCTTTGCCTGTAGGGTGGTAACTAGCCACGGCCGAAGCCTCCCACCAGGCCAGACCAGGGAAAATTCAGAAATTATAAATTCCCAAATTGACCCTGCCGGGGATCGAACCCGGGACCTCCGCACGTTAAGGCAACAGCGCTACACACTGCGCCACGGAGGTCGTCAAAAACGGATTGGCCTTCGCATACATTTGAAAACATTATGTCAAACTTTCAGTTAAGCAGGTTTTCTGACAATGGAACTAAGCGGTCAATGTCTTTTATTGTCTCTAGTTGAATAAGAAGAAACGAAATGAAATATATACGTTGAAAGAGTTAGACTTTGAGGATCTATGTAGAGGTGTATGGGGGAGACAAAACAGGATATGGAATGCATTTCTTATTTTTTGACTTCCGTTTTCCCGTCTGATTTTAATTTTGATATCTTCAAGTGAAGAGTGAATAGACATCTTCTAGGCAAGCGCGCTCCACCTTAAGCTTCATCACCACTTGCTAACAAGTTTGATTGCAGCCAAGATCTTGTCAATAAATGAATAAATAAAGATTCTCGGTTTATTGCAGATTAAAAATCAAACTAGTTTTTTGCGGTAAGGTATGAGCAATTACAAATCTCTAAAGAAATAACGCCCCCCGACAAGATAAATCAGTGAGAACTTTGTATTGTTAAGATTAAATCAAAAATTACATTCACGAATAGTTTCGATGTATAGAACAAGTGGGTATAAAAACAAACTATATGAAAAAAAACATCGAACACCTGCATGCGTTGATATGGTAGCTATTACATGAGATAATGAATTATGCAGCGATATATTATAGTATGGCGAATATGGATTTTAATAGGGGTTATAAAATTAACGACGTAACTCAAAATGGGAAGGGTGTAATGATAAAAGGGTATTATTAAAATGATTAAAGCGTGGCACAGTTCAACATAATATAGTGCAGTGCTGTGTGACACACAGACTAACACGAATACAATATACTGTGATGGCTAACAATGAAGAGATGGGTGCTGAGTGTCGGGACAGGGCGAAGTGAGTGGGTGTTGGCGCAGGCTGGCACCCACGGCTCGATAAAGGCAGTCTTGAACAGAAACTAACAAGCCGAAAATTACTTGTACAAATTGCCACGTGTGACTGTTGAAACTGAAGAACAAGACGTTCATCATAGATCTCGGGCGCTCGAGACTCGAAAGTGAAAATATAGACAATCTCTCCGCGGCCATGGGTCACGTCTTACTGTGACCTTCCCAACTTTGATTTGGTTTCCACTTCGGGGTCTTTCACCCAACGCCTAGCAGCTCCTTCAGTTTGGAAGACCGGATACGTTTTTATCATTCCACGGGTCTAATACGTTTTTGCATTACGGTAATATAAAAAAATATCAAATATTTGAAGCGATCAGAATAAACTGGAGCTACCGGTGTTCCAAGTGACTGGAGAGCGTGGAGGGTATCGATCATTGAGGCAATTCCAGATACACATATACGTACATACACATCAAACTACGAAATGAGTGACGAAGAATTGAACAGTCTTCGCAAATCCATAGAGTTTGTTTGATACAGCACCGAAATTTTACCATCGAAAATTTTAACCGCGTTTTTAAAAGAGTACGGTTTGAAACGAAGTGTTGATGTGAGCTCGAACGAGACATTCATATTTACATACGCGGTTCCCTGAAATACATTATTTTATGAATCGAAAAAGTTTGTTTGATTTTAAAGGCAGCTGCGAGGCGTCGGTCACTACTGACATCATCACTTCGCGTGAGAACAACCACTTCATCTTTGGAGTTACGAGAACTGCTGGACACACAACCTGATAACGTGTAAGTTCTAACGGATTGCTATTCTTATTATGACGTCACCAAACAATTTCTCAACACATTAAGTGATCAGGGGACACATAATAAGAAAGCAATATTTGCGGACAAAGGGCGTTCTGCTCCACGAATCGCGGGCATGCTCGCAGCCTCGTGTCTGGGGCTGCTCGGTCGCGGCGGTCGCGCGCGGCCGGAGCGACCGAGACAAGCGTGAGCTGACAGTTGCGAGTACCATTAGCACTTCGGAGACGGAGCTGATAGAGAGCACATACATGGTGACGCCCACCTCCACTGGCGGACCTGCAATCAAGCCCAATTGTGAGTCGCGCGCGCGCCGAGCGCCGTGAAAACCAAACCAGGGGACGTGACGTGCCCCATCGCCGGGGCCAGGTTACGCGTCGGCACCGCGGCGATGCGGTCGCGCCTATCCATCGAACCGTGGACACGGGTGCTACGATGAACGGTATAATGCTGGTGATTGTACTAAAGGACAAATCTTGCTATGTATGCGCTGTGTCTTTAACATTGCTATAAGTAAAATACCATTTTGACTTCAGAGAGAGAGCTGATGGAGAGCACGTACATGGTAACCCCCACTTCCACGGGTGGCCCTGAAAACGACATAACACATCACATGACATGTGGTACTGCGTTACCTTGTACCACGACTGCTTCCATTGCCCATTTTTTGGTTTTATTGGAAACAGGGTAATTCAGGCTCTACTCACAATCTTTCAAGTGATAGTTTTATAATATTACTAGAGGTCGCCCGCGACTTCGACCGAGTACAATTTCTGATGAGATTCCTATGAGATTATGAGATTTTCCCGCTGCAAAAGGCCTATCTATGGCTTTGCATGTCTGATGCAGGTTTTTATTATTTAAAACTAATAACCTAAATGCTGATTTTCATTTTATTTATTTATATAATATTTAGTATCGAACTTAAAAACTAAACATAAAAATTTAAAGGACATGTACAAGGACAACTTATCTCTTAAAGATAATTCTTCCAGCAGCCCTTCATCACTATACAGTATACATCATAAAACTTGTATGTAACTTTTCAACCCCCATTTCACCCCTTTTGGGGTGGATTTTCGTAAAATTGCTTAAACAGGTTATTATTATTTAAAACTAGTTACCTAAATCCCGATTTTCGAGACTCTAACTTTTGAAACTTAGAATCCTCATGTAAGCTTCCAACCCCTTTGGGGTAGATTTTTGTAAAACTGCTAATAATATATGTTTTTATTATTTAAAATGAATAGCTTAGATTCCCATTTTCATGTCTCTAACTTCAAAACACATGACTACATGACAAATTTCCAACCCCCATTTCAGCGTGTGAATTTTTTGTTAAAAAGTTATTATTTGAAGATAATAAAATCTCCCCTACCTAACCTATTACACTGGTTTCATATCCATTATATATACCTATATGCAAAAGTGTGTCTGTCTGCCTGTAAGCTTTAAAGGCAAATCTGTGTAAGTAATTTTGACGAAATATTGTACCAAGGTTGCATCCCGGAGACGGAAAGACCCGAAAGTGCAAGAATTTTTCGATGGTTAAAAAAACTAAATCTACGCAAACGAAATCGCAGGCATCCACATTATTAGGGTAAAAAATATTTTTCATATAACCTGCATTGAAAATGCGAGTTTCAATGCCTGTTGAGCCACCTGAAACTAGTCAATTTCCAGGGTTTTTCAAATTGCAGGTTAGCTGCAGCCCTCCTCTCAATCATGTCAGAGCATTGAAATAGAATGAGTACTAGAAACAGGGTCACGAACAAAAAATATCGCAAAAATGTCCCAATTTGCACACACATAAACATTTGTATGCTGAGTGGGAAATGTAGAAAAAGGTATTATATTAGCAACAACTTCAGTTAATTATGCACCTTAAGTTTAACACATAAAGCTACATTACGATTAGAAAATATTAATTTTTAAGACGTTCTGTCATCAGAGAAAAGATAGGAATAACCTTTCAATCCAAAACAAAAAGTAATTTTTAAAATAAGTACAAAAATATTTATTATTAAAATAAAACTTAATGTGTAAGCAATAAGGTACTTCATACGTTGCCAAATTGATACCTTTACACTATTTTGGAACAAGACGCAACTCTTGGCATCACATTGTCAATATCAACAACGTCAATTTATTATATACCTTAAAACTTAGATTTTAAGTTGAATTACGAATGTAGTATGTTTATATTAAAGACCTTTTGTCTTTGTAAAAAGGCAAAAACAAAAAATTCAATGGAACGAAATTCAAATAGAACAATGGAGACATGGAGTTGCTGATTTTTTAAAAGTTGTATATCGTGGTGGTATGTGGTCGTGTATATTTATTACTAGCTTACGCGCCCCAGCAACTCACTTATGTGTTATACTTGTACAGTATGTTTTATTTATCAAAATAAATATTGATACAGTTTTGGTGGGTAGCACTGCGAAAAACCACGTAGGTTTAAATGGCGTACTCTCTCCTCTTCTATCAATATTTATAACTATACAATGTTATGATATGCATAAGTATCTGTGTAAAAACATGAGGAAACTAAAACTAAACTACCTAACATTTGTTTAAGAAGTAAGATTTTAACTTAAAATTAAATTTTCCTTACTTAGTTTCATTTTAAAATTAATATCAAGGTTAAAAATCTACGTTTTATTGACGTATTACACGTAAACTTAAAAAGTACCAAGTAAACTTTATTCAGATTTAGCCTTTGCGGCTTTTATTATTTTTTACTACATTTTTTTATAAAATATTTATGTAAAGTATATAATATCTTTATGTACCCATGTATTTTATGTGTATTTATGTAACTAAGGTATATGTGTTTCCAGTAATATCAATTTTATCAAAATGAATTTGAACATAATTAATGTTATCTGTATATTTTAGATGGCTTAAACAACTCTACTGCATAACGAAATGGATTACCAGGGAATCACTAAGCAACAATACTTTTAAAACACCAACACTACTCCATGCATCCCGTCTATCCAGAACAGTCAATGTTTGTTACAATATTTGACGCATTGTCACAAACATTGGCCAAAGGATATTAGCACACTTTTTATATGAGCACTGCAGCATTTTGACGCGTCGTTATGTTGGCTAAGGTTGGCCCGTACTAAAGTCAAATAAGAGCACTTTCGTATTTGTGCTGTAATTTGTCGGGGACATTTTTGAAGCGCTAATCCTACATCTAGTATAGGTACTAAAAAAATTCTACATCAATGTGTCAGAGTATCTTTTGTTTATTTCAAACCTTTATAATTATCATTTTACCCATCAACTAAACTGATAGATATTGATATTTGTAAACAACAACCTAGCAACTAAAATAAATAAGAAATACATTTTTAATAAAACTCGCACTTTCAATGCCTGTTGAGCCACCTGAAACTAGCGGCCGTAGCAGACCCCTTTCATTCCTGCCACAGTATCTTGCGTTTATTTCAAACCTTTTTAATTGTCATTTTACCCATCAATTAAACTGACAGATATGGTATTTGTTAACAATAACCTAGCAACTAAAATAAATAAGAAATACAATTTTAGTAATACTCGCACTTTTAATGCAGATTATATGAAAAATAGTGCGTGCGCCGCGGGATGAAACACGATTTCAGATTTCGGGTGATGACAGCCCTCGCTTTGCTCAGGCAGGCAACATCACCCTCGTCTGAGATCGTCTTATTTCACCCCTTAGCACACAATATACTATTTTTGACGTCAAGATAAGGTGCCTTATATTTTTCACCAAGTGTAACTACAATATAGACGGCAATTTTAAATTAACAACTAAATCGACCCGTTGGAATCTCTAGATAAATGTAAATTGTGTTTTTTTCACAGTATGTTCTTTAATCATGCCACAACAGAGCTAAGGATCGACGTGGCATCATAACTGGACCTGGAAAGTAACATTATGTTTGTTTTACGCCGGCAAATCAAATGTTGTTCCGGGATTTTTAAACCACGATCCGCGGATGTGGATGAAGTCGCAAGCATCAGCTGGCATATTATGTACTTACATATTATTATTTGAATTTCGTTCAGCAAAACCGTCCAAGTTTATACGATCTACGTCTGGCCTTAAGCCAGAGAATAAATAATAACTTAAACCCCTGCCACATGACACGAAGTAACTATTATTTAATCTTTACGATGATTTAAATATATAATGATTTAAATTTAGATGCCGAACCAAATATGGGCAAACACTAGAAACAAAGAAAATTATTTGGCAGTCTAAAAGTCCGTGTAAGGGCATGTATATATGTATATAGGTATTCTAAAAATAAATAAATATTACAGTCAAAGCAGGTCAATTAGTCCGAGCAAAACGCTCGCTTCTCAGGGGAAATAACTTTTGCCCCACTGCAGTAGTCTATGCAGCTCTCTATACAGGGTTAATTTCTGGTCACCTGCCATAATTTCAAGGCTGGTTCAGAATCTACAGTATAATCTGCCTGTGATATAAAGAAGCAATTTTATTGTCAAGGTTTCTTTTTCAATCATTTTTCCACTAAAGAAGATAATGCGTGTACACCCCGCGTCACTGCAAGATTCAATGTCTATAATTGCGCGCGTCCTTGTGAAAGGTACGTATCTATTCGAACAATGAGCGCCGAGTGCGTAGTGTCCTTGCATTTTTATACATTAGCATTTTTGTGGGAAACTTTCAAATGGCTGTAATTAACAAAACTACTATGATTTATGATGTAATATTCAAAATATATATTCATTATCATCTATAAATCTTAAATTTAAGAATTGCAGGTCGTTGAAATATTGTAATCCTTTATCAGAGAGCACGTGAATTTTTCTTATTTTTATTTTTATCCGTTTTCGCCTAACTAATAATAATACATAATATGTTTCATATTATATACCTCGTACCAGACATGATAGGGTGCCTGGTTCGCTCGTGTAGTGAAAATATCCGAGGGAATCACATAGATTTGATTTTAATACGAAAATCTATTTGAGAAAAAAACTTGCACAACTATTAATAGCTTCATTGATGAATGCAGCTCTGCTATTTACCTGGCTCGTACGTAAATAGTATATAGTAAGGTAGGAGGCATGCTACATGCTTTGGTACATAGACACCGCGCATGTGCAAGGAACGGACTGCGCACATGGCAACAGGTTGGATAGAGTGAGACAGAAACAAGTTTGTAGCCTGTTTGTAACCACGTGGTCGTAGAATCGTCGTAGTTGCACATTTCTTCTCCGATTGGCCCGTGAAGGCCGTGCGGGAGTACAAACGGGGTTACGTCACGCCGTAGCCAGACGTAGCAGATTAAAAGGACGTAGCGTCACTAGATGGCGCTAGTTGTCTTTGAGAATTCTATTCTGGCCACACTTCAGCTGCATAAAAACTTACCTCACTTTATATGAACGGGACTAGCATATAGTTGAAAGTCAGTACTACGCGACCAAGCGAACTCGGCACCTGAAACCCACGTGACGTAATATACTCTAGGTGCCTAGTTGGCTTGGTCGCGTAGTACTTAGTGTCCCTGACCTGTATGTGGCTGCCATTCCAGAACCAATAGACCTATTACAATATATTTTACTGCCGGTAACTAACCTACCAGACTGCCGACAGGCAACCTTGGTAATTCGCGATAAGAAAATTCAGAGCCACCTGCACTGGTTTCGTTCATGCATTCAAAGAGGTAAAAAATCATGTACTATGGGACATAAACAATGTTATAATGGTTACCACATACAAAATTCAGTATCACTAGTTAATTTCCGTCCCATTCATGTATCTTTTGAAGTAAGTTTTTCTTCAGCGAGACCCCGGACTGGAGGAAGTCCTAGGAAAATATGGATTGCGTGTGGAGAAGATAATGAGTTGACGAATGACAGAGGCGAGTGGAAGAAAATAAAAACAATTTGTGCCCAGCGTGGGACGGGGACAGAAGGAAGAAGATTCTGGCCTCTACACTAGTCTAAAATCATTCCGGTCTAGCTGCCACTCAAAAACTTTGAAAATAGGTTCAACATTCATCTGGTACTAATTGATGCCGGTGACTACGAAGTCACCGGCATCCGCAGGCAGAAGGCACCGCGGAAACTAATATATTTTCCGAGCTAAAAAGTAGCTTATATCCTACACCCTGGACACAACCATAATATCTGTACTATATTTCATCAAATCGTTTGAAAAGATGGGCGGTGAAAGCGTAACATTATAATAAATATACCTTATAATATAATATTATAGTACCTACTAGATGATGCCCGAGACTTCGTCTGCGTGGATTAAGGTTTTTCAGTTCCCGCGGAAATTCTAATTTTCTGTGATAAATTTTTAAAAATAACCAAATTTCGTCCAATTTGGTTGAATCTGTTCAACCAAATTGGACGAAATTTGGTTATTTTTATAAGTGAAAGCGTAGCAGACAGACAAACGGACAGACAGACACACTTTCGCATTAATTATTATATTATGATATGATATTGGTATGGATAATAATATTGTATACGTTGTATAATACCTCCTACCTTAAAGGTCCTTAATTAATGGGTTGTCTGGAGGAGATCACTTTTAGTGATAAGACCGCCCTTGCGCACTTTGTTTTGTTTTGTTTTCTTTTCTATGTATTTTTATGTCTTGTGTTGCAATAAAGAATTTATCTATCTATCTATCTATAATACTCTATAGTAAATAGAATATGATGAAAGACTGAAGTATGATAATTATTGCTATCAAATTCATTGTAACCGATACACCGTTGCACTGACCTTGTGGCGCTTGTCTAAACTTGACCTCCTTTAAACGTTTAGCCTCTAAACTTTAATTGCACTCACCGAAACGTAAACCTTGAATAGGTACAAGTTTGATTGTAGTATGACCACGAACTAGGCTAGAGTGTTTCGACAAATAATTGCACTAGACTCACAGGTCGGACCCGGGACGATCCATGACCAAGCTAAAGATAGTTATCAAAATACATATAGCTTTCTATTGGTTATATTGTCCCTCTATTGATCGGTCCGAACGACCATAAAACATATGACTTCACAAAAATTAAGTCGGTAGGGCAAATTTCTTGATGAGACGAAAAATAGCAGGACGCGTCGTCACGGAAATCCACAAGTCGCGTGTTTTTGGTCTTTAATAGGTACATACATTCAAGCTATTTTTTTTTTTTTTTTTTTATCCACTACAAGCTAGCCCTTGACTACGATCTCACCTGATGGTAAGTGATGATGCAGTCTAAGATGGTAGCGGGCTAACCTGTTAGGGGCATGGCAGTTATATTAAACCCATACCCCTTCGGTTTCTACACGGCATCGTACCGGAACGCTAAATCTCTTGGCGGCACGTCTTTGCCGGTAGGGTGGTAACTAGCCACGGCCGAAGCCTCCCACCAGGCCAGACCAGGGAAAATTCAGAAATTATAAATTCCCAAATTGACCCTGCCGGGGATCGAACCCAGGACCTCCGCACGTTAAGGTAACAGCGCTACACACTGCGCCACGGAGGTCGTCAAAAAACTAAACTAATGGTGCCATCACTACACTAAATAAGAGTGGGTCGCGACTTCAAGGATTGAACTTTTTATGAAGTAATCTTCACTGCTGAGACTAGACTGACCAAAGTCGAAGCGAAGGTCTGTAGTTGAAGAGTGTACTCGATTGCTACGTCTTGTCCGCCTGCCCGTCCGTCCGTCCATCTGTCAGAGCCCTAATCAAATTTACTAATGATATCATGCGAATCGGTGGCCTACATCCGAAAATTACATAAAAAATATATTTTCTATTTTAAATTGAAATTTTCACTTGCTGATAATCTGTTTGGGGCAGATTAATAATAATTTAATAGAGAAAGATCGCAAAATATCATAAGACGGGAAAAAATTGGTTCTATTGATAGGTCCGAACTAATAGGACGCTAAGCCTACTAGCCTAATTATGTGTGTATTTTAATCCATACTTATATTATAAATGCGAAAGTGTTTCTGTCTGTCTGTCTGGCTGCTATACTTTCACGGCCCAACTACTCAACCGATTTTGATGAAATTTGGCACAGAGACAGGTTACATCCCGGAATATTGAAGAGTTCCCGCGGGAATAAAAAAAACAATTCACGCGGACGAAGTCGCGGGCATCATCTAGTAGTAAATAAATTGTAAAGCGAGGAAACAAATTCGGAAACTTTTGTCTTCTCAAGCATGTCGTAACAATAAAATCATATAAATAAAATCTGTTCTGTTTGCCGCATGTTGGCGCAATTATTAGTTTGAAAAGTTATTTCTAGTAGTGTCACTAACCTCCATAGTTTGGCCTTACTCTTTTGTCGTAACTTATGCTGAAGGAGTCCAGTATTGCGGAAATGTTGACGTCACCAAACATCCCCCCACCACCTCCACCCCTGTAATAAAATGTCTTATTAGCAGTTTGAAAGCTTTGATTCTTGCAATCACAGTAAATATTCCCTAACTGATTCCCAATTGTGTACGAAAATCTTAATCTGATACTGATACATTTTTCAAACGGATAATATGAACTGTTCAAGGAGTTCATAGATGCCTGCATATCAAAAAGCATGCGCGAACTCCTTAAATAGTTCGAATAATACAATCATAGATTACATATCATAATATAATAATATATAATCTCGTAAATCAATATCATAAACGTCATAGTGAAATCTTAAATAAAAAGTACAAATAATAATAACCTTTTTGCATAAAACTGTACTATACGGTCGATATCGACAATATCTGAAGTGATTTATAATCGCCAATCTGACTCAATTTATTCATACGTATTCTAAAATTTCCCTGTACGAGTATTGAACCAAGGACCCCCCTTACACTGCGTATACCTTTGCAGCAGAGATATCGATTTATATACAAGATTACAAAGGTTCAAAAAACTTTAACCCGACTACTTACGGAAACAGTATTGTAAGTATAATTGTTTTTTTGTATATTTATAAACCATTTGTAAAAAATCGCGCTTTCATTTGACATCCCAATCAATATTTAATAGAAGCAGGCGTTACTTTGAGAATAATTTGGAGGATTCGTGTGGTTTGGTGCTGTGCCGGTGCGAATTGCTGGCTTACGGCCAGTCCACACGGCGCGTTGCGCCAGTGTTGCGTCGACGTAGCGCTGCCGCTGCGTTTTACATACTAATAATCATAGTGTACACACGGTGCGCTGCGTCGACGCAACGCACTCACGACGGAACTGCAGCCCCCGAGACGAAGCGGGCGGGGGTGTACTCATTGCGACGCCGGTATAGTAACGCTGCGATGACGCAGCGCCCGTGTGGCCGGCTATGCGTCAAAATATATGCGTTGCGACGACGCAACGTGCCGGCTCTTACTGGGTGGTGAATATCGCAAGCTGCAAGTGCAAGATACACACTGTACCACATAGATTTGTCTACTGTGGCGGATTATAGCGAATTAAACTTCTAGTTCATTTATCCCAATTAATACATTACAGGACAGAACTCCTCAACAGATAACAGCAATTCACTTGATTTATACTTAATAATATCTTTTTGGTGGCGTTTGAAGAAAACAAAATTAATTATATAAAATTGCAACCAAGAGAAAATCTGTCAACAGCCTGACGGCTGACATAATTTACTGCTTACATCGGTATTTCAATAATATTTCGATGCCATATGTTTGCCTGTGGTATGTGGACTTAATTTCGTGTATTAAAAAAATCCTATGTCTATGATTAAAACTTATGCCAAACAGTTTCTTCTTCTGAGGAACTAATTATTTTAGTGTATGGTGAAACAGAGAATTTGACAGTTTGAGAGAATTCTTGGTTCTGTGAGCGCGCTATACTAACCACTCAAAACGATCAAGCTGCTGCAATAAACAACACCATATTGATGCGTGTTGATGGGGACAATGTTCAGTATCCATCAATCGGGTTGCTGATCAAGACGAGGCCATAAACTATCCCATAGAATTCGTTATCTGCCCCCGGGCTTCCATTGCACACATTGAATTTAAAAGTAGGAGTGCCTATAATTTTGCTGACATACCTAAGGCCACCAAAATTATGCAATGGCACCCGACTAAAAGTGACGACTCTACAGCGCAACGTTATAGAAGCGGAGTTGTTGACAGGGTTCGGAGTCAGAGAACACATCTTTATTCCTCGAATACCTCTAATCCCCAACAACTTTCCATTCCGCTTCAAACGCGTACAGTTTCCTGTCAGTTTCTGCTATGCCATGACAATAAATAAAGCGCAAGGACAGACGCTGCGCACTGCGGGCGTTGACCTCACTGCCAGCTGCTTTAGTCACGGGCAGTTGTACGTAGTTTTATCAAGAGTGAGCGACGCTAGTAGCATGTTCGTGTATGCTCCGGGCAATACCACGGAAAACATTGTTTACAAGGAAGCTCTATAAAGGACCGATAAAAGTAGGTCCAAAATCCCTGCCCGCAGCTCGGCTCCTGTTTTAATGTTATAGTGGGGAGCAAGGCCTTTTTTATTTAACATTTTCGTTGTTAATTATTTTACCAACGCCACTGCATGCGCAAGAATAACGATCGCGAACGAAGTCGCAGGTACAGCTGGACTTGATCTTTTAATATTATATATGCGAAAGTGTGTCTGTCTTTCTGTTATTTTTTAATGCCTCCAACTACTATATATTTGGGCTCTATTTTTAACGTTCGGCACAGATTCAGCTTTCGTCGTTCGTTGAGACGGGCATAAGTAACCTATAATTATTATATAGGTTATGAATTTCCGAAATAACAATTGAAGAATTGAATTGAATTAGATGACATTAAAATGAATTTAAGTTCATTCAAGAAGAAATCGTGGATGTATAGTTAAGTAAAAATGAGCATCTGCTTTGTATCAATTGTTATTGTGTTTTTATTGTACATATCGGTTAGCAGTTATGTTAAGCATCAATAAAATTCAACTATACATAAATTTTAGCTTATTTCTTAATATCTTGGTGTAAAATATGTTAATAGTGTTAATTCGGTCATGCACAATCCTTCTAATCATACTTCTTACTATCTTACTAATATTATAAATGCAAAAGTGTGCTTGTTTGTTGGTTTGTAGATTTGTTGGTTCGTCCCTTAATCACGTCGCAACAGAGTAACGGATTGACTTGATTTTTTCATGGGCTTAGTTGAGGACCTGGAGAGTGACATAGGCTACTTTTTATCCCGGAAAATCAAAGAGTTCCCGAGGGATTTTAAAAACTAAATCCACGCGGCGAAGGCACGGGCATCAGCTAGTCATTTATATATAAGCTATATCTATATAATCCGAATTAGGAGAAAACTAAAGCTGCCATAGTTCACGTTCTCCACAAAAGGCAAATTCTATCAACAATAAAAGCGGATCAAAATCCGATACCACTAACGAGCATAACAGGAATAAACCACGAAACTCTACGAAAAAGCGTTCGAAAATACACGTCGAACATGAAAATCACTTGTAATAGCATTAAAAAAAACGAATACGGAATATCCGCTACCAAGCTTTGAATATCGGATCCGGCTGCCGATGCACGCTGAACATTCAACTTTTATTTGTATTTTTATCTCCAAACCGTGAAAATCCGAACAAGGAATGGATTCGAGGTGGAAGTTTCGTAACTAAACTTATGTATAGGTACGGTAGCAAAACTAAACACGGAACAACATTTTTTTTTGTACTTTTAGAAATTCTGGATCATATTTTGTTTTTCGATTTTATTTTTATTTCTTTGAGTCTGATCAATGACCTGGATTGATGAGGAGAGTGGTGTGATGACTTATATCTAGGACCTTTATAATTTAATATTTATATATTAAGTACATTATCTACAATACCATTATTATCTTTCTTAACCGACGTTATTATCAAAAAAAGAAGAAGGTCTCAATTGGACTGTATTTTTTTTTGTATGTTTGTTACGCGATAACCTGCCAATTATAAATTAATTTTGATGATTCTTCTTTTGTTTGATATATCATACTTCAGAGGTGGTTACATATAAATTTGATCAAGATCTGATGAATATCTTCGGACATGGAGCACGGAACTTCTCAATGGATAGTAAATTGCTCACGATCAGTGTAATAGCTTAGGAAACAGTAGGTTTTTAACCAGACATAGCATATTATTTTAATACGTGACTCAGATTATATCTTCGGACATGGAGAATGGAACTCCTCATTGGATAATAGGAAATTGCTCGCGATCAGTGTAATAGCCTAATAACAGTAGGTTTTTAACCAGACATAGCGTGTTATTTTAATACGTGACCACTAAAAATTGTGAAATAAAAATATTTCAAAAATAAAATATGAAAACCGACTTCAATATCCACAAACACTAAAAACATTCACCGATTTCGCAGTCAGCAGAATCGGAGCATTGAAAATGAATACAAAAATTTACGAAAAAAAAAAATTTAACAGGTTGAATAATAAGAAATTTTTATTGAGATTTACTTCCCTAAAATTACGCAACTACATTAGATACTTACAAGTCCTACAATCTTTTTATAAACATTTACAAAAATTTAGTAACCGATTTTCAAATTCCAACTCGAATGTACTTCTCGTCTGCGTCCGCATCGCGTATTTACGTTTGCGTTTTTAATAGAAGGAAGTACTTCCTCGAAACCCGCAAGAGTTTGTCACGCTAACTTCCTCTTTTCCGTGTTCAATAGAAGGCAGTATTTGCCTTGATGTACGGAATCCGTGTTTAGTTGATGTTTGAGGTTTTTGATGAATAGGCAAGAAAACTCAAAAATTTTAAGGGTTATAAACATATAACGATTTATAAAAATGTAAAATGGATGGGCTACGCCAGAAGACTCGTTTCGTTGTCGAAATGTGTGTACCAAATATTAGATCAATTTTTCAACAGGGAAGGGATCAAATTTCAATTACTAAATTTGACTCAAATAAAAAACAAACAGGGCAAGCTAAATAAAACCGTTCAAAATTTAAAAAAAAAGTCGAAAACTCAGACTATTGGTAACTACAGAACAACTTTTATTTACAGCGGAAGCTTGCACAATAAACTTCCACCGCCGATCCTAATAAAAATAGAAGAATAGACTGACGCAAAGGAGCTTTTACAATTTTCCAGCGAAAATACGGAGTCTGGGTATAAAAGCTTTACCCGCTGTAAAGGTAGTGTAGCTACTTACTTCCAGGCATTATTTATACTTTTTGCTATTTGTTTGAGGCGCTTACCTTTTATCATGCGCTACTTTGTTTTTTTATTCATGAATGTTCAGTGAGATTTATTTTATCAGCACGCTTTTATTAGCTTCGCTTGGACCTACCTGCTGCCTGGACTGCCTCGTTGGTCTAGCGGTTAGCATAGTCGACTGCGGATCACGAGGTCCTGGGTTCGATTCCCGGTCGGGCATAAAAATTGGTATTGGGTTTTTCAATTAAGAAATTCTCAGTGCCAGCCCGGAGTTGGAAGTTGGCGGTGTCTCACCCCCGTGCCTCGGAGAGCACGTTAAGCCGTCGGTCCCGGTTATTATCACTAACATGATAATAGTCGTTAAAGCCCGCCAACCCGCATTGGAGCAGCGTGGTGGGTCTAAGCTCTAATTCCCTCTCTCCTAAGAGAGTGGAGGCCTGTGCCCAGCAGTGGGACGTTAATAGGCTGTAGTGGACCTACCTAACCTAAGCTAAACTACCTATGTATAAACACAAATCTTGAAAGTCAAATTTAACCAACATCTTATTGTCGTATCAATTTGAAACTTTATAAAATACCTTCTTCTTCTTCTTCTTATAAATGAAATTGCTCTTCGTTAGTCTCGCTAAAACTCAGAAAAGGCTCGACCGATTTTGATAGAATTTTTTGTGTGTATTTGAGTGGGTCTCGGGATGGTTTAAATTCACAATTGGACCCGGTAAGTGACTCTGCAATACTGTTCTAGGTCCAGGGCAGGACAAACTCTGCCAGACACAGTATAGTATCAAATGTTATACAATAATTTGTTGCCATTGAGTTGATCTGATGAAGGAACCAGGGTGGATATTGGAACTCTTCAATTACTTTTAGTAAGCCTCTAGAATTTCAAATTGTAACAATAGTGTCAAATACATCACTTAGTAAAAACAAAAAGGTCCTGATGATGGAACTGGTAAGTAGATAGAGGACTACTAGACGACTACACAAGGCTTAACCTGTAACTCCCGAGAGTTTGGCCTCCATTGATTTATTTAGTCTCATCAAAGTTTGTTGGCTTATCTTTCAATCACACCGCAACAGAGCCACGAATCAACGTGTTTTTTTCATGGATAGGTATAGTTGAGTGCCTGGAGATTGACATAGGCTACTTTTTATGATAGAAAATTAAAAAGTTCCCGTGGGAATTGAATAAATTTATTCCACGCAGACGAAATCGCGGGCATCAGCTAGTGTTCATTAAGGGTAGGCGAAGCGTGTTTTAAAGCTATTTGAAACTAAGTACATTAACACTTTGAACTTGATTCGCTCTTAAAATCTTCTTTAAATAATTAAATAAGTACCTAATTTATTATTTGTATGTGAGTAGGTAGTAATTAGCCTTTTTCCTCTGAAGATTCAAAAAAGATCCACTAGAGGCAGCACTAATATTACTTACACTGTTTTGATTTCCTTAAGGACAGTAACGTTAAACGCATTTCTTATCATAACAATAAATTAATTAATAAAGTGAATAAATAATATTAAAAAATAAATTATCATACTTACATACCAAACATTGTGCATTTGCGAATTGTAAAGTCGATTTAAACAAAATGGTATGCAATATTTTGTGCCGTTTATATAACCTCAAGTTGACACGAAAAAGTGCTTGGCGTGGATTCATTTATCGCGAATTCAACCGCTCCAGATTCGACTGGAGTTAAATTCAGTGTTGACTGGTTAATTTTTAACATTAATATGAATTTTTCATCAAATATAAAGTCATAGTTTTCATAATTTATACTCAATATCGCCACATAATTTTCCACGTTATTGGGGCTGATTCTGTTTAACACAATCTCTAAACTAAACTAAAATGGCAGCTTTAAATGTAGTTCTGTCCCTTTCCGTAGGGAGTATTATGAAAGGGTTAGCAATATTTGTAATGCTCTAATTTTAGTTTAGTTTAGAGATTGTGCACTACAGAATCAGCCCCATTGTCGTTTTTACTATGAATTATTTTAACGAATCTAAATATGAACTTTTCCTTGACTTGACAATTTATCAAACATTTTTTTTTTGGATTAAAGTTAACAATCGATTTCTTAGGATGTATACATCTAAAATTCTACATCAATGGATGTTTACGTTTTGTAGGGTAGCTGGCTGTTAAAATACTGTCTGGATTATTGACAAACTTTTTGTCCAGCTTTTAATTTGGATGTACAATTCAGACCAATATAACCGTAGCGCACGGAATAATCTTCAAGCTTCTTCAGTCAGTGAGTGAGTGGTAATCGAGCTATATATATATAGTATAAAGCTTCAGAGGAAAAAGGCTAATTAGCAATTTTTGAAAACTTTTTTGTTCATTTCCCACAAATTGCAACTTGTGAGTTAGGTCATTTTCATTCTGGGGGCGCGATGTTAAGTTTATGTGACTGGAATTGAGTTGGTGAGTTGCCAATTACGTAAGTTGAGCTTCAAGAAAATTACTTATTAAATGGTTCCAACTAAATCTACTTTATCCTATCCAATAACCATACTTAGTATTATAAATGCGAAAGTGTTTCTGTCTGTCTGTCTGCTACTCTAAAAGCTATTTTTTAGAGAAGAGCCAGCAAGAAACTCATCAGTTGTTATTTTTTAAAAACAAGTTAACAGGTAACAGTACAATACGTGTATAGGATAAGGATATAAATTAAATACAGTAGTGTAAGTTTTTTTTTATCTAATACAAGTTAGCCCTTGACAGCGATCTCACCTGATGGCAAGTGATGATGCAGTCTAAGATGGTAGCGGCTAACCTGTTAGGGGCATAGCAGTTATATTAAACCCATACCCCTATTCGGTTTCTACACGGCAAGTTATTATACTATCCCGTGGGGCGCTGGACCCTTGGACATTAATACACCATCTAGTGTAATTGTAAATTGGTACAATTCACACAGTGTAATAATTGTTTATTGCGAGCGCAGCTGACAGTTGATGGGCTCAGAGGCGCCGCGTCGGATTTGCAACATCACGGGTGGCAGGCGTCCAATAGCCGGCGGCACCCCGCACAATCAACGGTGGGGTGTCAATCAATAAAGGGAAAATGATTTACAAACAGGCTATATCGAGAGAAATATTCTCGTAGTGAGGTAAAAACCTAATCTGTAGTATAAAACACAAAAAACCGTAGCAAAGGTAGCCGGCCTATCGGTGTTCTATAGGATATATTTCGGTGAGTGCGCTCTGGAGCTTTTCGATCTTGTTCCTCCTTCACCTTTCTACCATCGTACCGCAAGACGCCGTGCGAGTTTCCACCCCTATGTCGTCAACGTTCCATTCACACTTACGAAGCGCTTTGCGTCTTCATTCCTTATTTGCATGGCTATGGAACACTCTACCAAAAACTGAGTTTCCAACCAAATTACAATCCGGGTATCTTTTAATCAAGGGCATCTTCTAGGCAAGCGCGTCCCATCTTAGGCCACATCATCACTTCCCATCAGGTGTGATCGTGATCAAGCGCATGCCTATAATGAACTAAAAAAAATCATTTCTACCTATGTCATACAACCAGGCGGATGTGCCCCAAACCTCATTAAAATACAATGGGAAGATGGGTATAGACCACATTTTTTAAGCGTAGTACCACACGCCGTGTATCCGCTGGTACCCTTTAAGTGGTGAAGGTGATAGCCCAGCGGTTAAGACACCTGACTTCCTGTACGCGGACGCGGGTTTGATCCCCGGGCATGCACCTGTATCTTTACGAAGTTATGTGCGTATTTTTTATTCGAATAAACTTTTACAAGTGCTTTTGAATCGTCAAATTAATCTACCAATAGTTCGGAATGCCATTCCTATCAGGAAGAACTAGCAAGGAAATTCGACCTCGAGAACATTATGAAAAAACACGGGCATGCAGGTTTTCGGATTCAGGTGTTTAATTTTTTAAAACGCACATAGCTCTGAAAATTTCATGGCCGGGGATCGAACCCGCGACCCCATGTAGCAGGTCAGATGTCTAAACCATTAACCATTAACCATTTCGTCGAGCTGTCACTGCTTGTTGAGAGTATCGGCCGGTTTCTGAATTGAGGATTTAATGTTGAGTTTGTCTCAAAGAATGCTTTATGCTACATAAGCGAATTATTGTTTCTGGAGACTTGGAGAGTGGAGAGTGTGGCTATTAATAAAAAAAGGATCAAAGGAGGGGGATTTCGAAACCAAATGAATGGAAGAATAAATGAATATTTTTATTTCTTAGACTACAGAGGTCCTTGTGTTAGTAGCAGACTTATCCTGTGTTAATATTATACCTAATTAAATAAATAATAAACAATAACATGTGTTACTAGTACGATCTATTCTATGTTTAATACACACATACTAAAGCTGACATCCAGTGCGCTTTGAAAGCGCTGTCCTATCTGTTAGCTGTCACCTTCAGAATAATATTCGAACTAATCTCCAATCTTTGGTTGAGGCGATTCCTTTCCGTACGATTGCGAAAAACCCGTCCACACGATTTTCCGCAAACTAACCGGACGCACTGCAGTAACGAGGCAGTCCCAACATTATCCTGAAGATGTTATTATTTTGGACTCGGAGAGCACTCCTCTGAGTGCCAGAGTGATTTTTGGGTATTGTCAACCCACAGACTGCAAGTGTAGAAGCTCTGACAAACCACCATGAAAAGTGAGACCTTCACTACTTTTGTACAATGAGCAAATCTGAGAGCCAACATATTCCCTCTAACCACCAAAGCCAATCCACGCAGACGAAGTCGCGGCGGCATCAAGTGCAAAATAAACTGTAGCTATGCTATTGATTTTTCCCTCTCGGTACGCCTTTTAGTATTCAGGTGAGATAGATGTTTTCTGTTTCACACCGCAGCTATATCGAGTTTTCAGTCCGTATTTGTTGTGAGGTTATTATTCTAAAAATAAAATATGAAGTTTTACATATAGAGTGTTATTGCCAATAACTTTAAAAGGGTTATTTCCTAAGTCAAAAATAAATTCAACTGCCTCGTTGGTCTAGTGGTTAGCATGTTTTACTGTGGCCGACGAGGTCCCGGGTTCGTGTCCTGGGTTGGGCCTTAATTATTGAGATTTTATAAGTATACTAGCCCGAGGATAGGAAGTTGGCAGTGTTTCATTCCCAAACACGTTAAGCCGTCAGTCCGGCGCCTGACCTCTCTTCGGTCGTGTCGGATTTTCCGTCTCAACGGGATATAAGTAAAGGAACAGAGATTGCATCTGTGCGCACACAGTTCTGCACTTTATCTGCCGCGCAGATGGCTAATCTCTCTCGAGATTAGCCGCCGTGGCCGAAATTCGGTTAGGAGGACGTAAAAAGTGTAATCGTGGCTTTTCATACAAACTTCCTTATTAGCTTGTTTCTATGATCAAACCCTAAAAGCGTTTGATCAAAGAAATATCGTTTGATAAAGAGTTGCGTGGGCCTTATGACGTAAAATAATCGCTACAGTGTAACAATGGCTGCCAATTGGCTCTTTGACTATTGATCAAAATCCAGTGCCAAAGCAAATACCATGAATTCAGCCAATCACAACAATAGAGACTGTCCCAATGATATATGCAGGTTTTACATAATAGGGCAGCTGGATTTGACGATTTGATTTGATTTTAAGTCAAATATCAAAATAAAGAAAGCTTAGCTATTTATTACAGTTTTCTTTACCATGTAAATGTAGGAGTAAATACTTCCAGATTCGTGAAAATTCCATACTCAATTGATTTTCAGAAAAGTCAAGCAGGGCGTGGTCGCTAGTCTATAAGGTATAGGTATTTTACTTTTAGCTAGAATGTAATAAGATAAAATATAACAAAGCTACGAATAATTATATATTTTCTAAATCCGTTACTCACACAACATTAAAGTGTTGGTATTCATTTATATTATAATTTATAGTCCTCGCGCTTTTACGGCGGACTAAAAATAGATTCTCCCGTATAGAGGTCCTCCGAGCCTAACGTACAAGGTCGTCCTGGAAAATTCAAGGGAATTCCGTCTTTCTCGCTCAACGATAAAGCCTTTTATCCCATCGATTGAAAACGACCCTCATCCCCATCGTCGGTAAAGTAGGATAGAAGATGCGCGATTTTATCAAAGATTTCGGTTTCGTCGAGCCTTGTAAGAGCTGTGTAATATCGTGGGGCAAATTTACCTGGTGTCGTAGCTTTAAAAAAAAACAGAGAAATGTAATTTAAGTAATTCACAAAATAATTGATGATGAAGATAATATTCGTGACTTCGTCCGCACAATTTTTTTTAAATCTCTTGTAAGCTTTGACACTTTCCGGGATAAATAGAACTCCATGTAGGTGCTTCCCCAGGATATAACTCATATTTATCTCTGTACCAACGCAATTTTATAAACGCAAAAGTGTGTCTGTTCGTCTGTCTCTCTGCTACGTGTTCATGTACCCTAAATACACAGTGTAATAGTTTACTAAAATGTATATTTTGAACCGTACATAATGTTGAAGACTGTTTTATTGTATGTAAGGTTATTATTATAATTATTATCGGTATAAATTTAGCTCTCGCGCGTCATTTAGCGTCCGTGCAACTCCTTCTCCTTCCATACGGTCTCCCGGTCAGAGGTGCTAAGTACCATCGGCACCTGCCACTCGATTTTGGCTAAGGATAGAGGAGTGAGTCCTTTATCACATTCTATGACCTCTCTATGCATGGGTGACTCCGTCTTCGTCTCGAAGTATGTTCTGAGATTGGCTATCTCCCGGTTATGCATGGTCTTGACGCTTAATACGCCTCGACCACCACATTTCCGGGGGATATGCAATCTCATCACAGACGATTTCGGGTGATGCATGCGATAGAGAGTCATAGTCGTGTGGACTTTTCTATCCAGGGCGTCAAGTTCGGTCTGAGTCCATCTAAGTACGCCAAAGGTGTACATGAGAACGGGCATAACCCAGCCGTTATAAGCTCGAACCTTATTTGCGCCTGACAAAAAGCTTTTACAAATTTTTGTCAGACGGCCAAAGAAGGCCTCGCGAACAGACTGTTTCATGTCCGCCTCATGTACTCCTATCGATTGCGACATACCCAAATACCGGTATGATTCAGCTTCGGAGAAGGTCCT
The DNA here is from genome assembly GCA_923060345.2 of Erebia aethiops. Taxonomy (NCBI): domain Eukaryota; kingdom Metazoa; phylum Arthropoda; class Insecta; order Lepidoptera; family Nymphalidae; genus Erebia; species Erebia aethiops. The sequence continues at coordinate 18,203,916 of OV281079.1, read as the reverse complement.
AATGCTCGATGGCTCGAGATTAAACACAGCCGAATGCAGCTCATGAACCGAGATTGAACAGAGAAGATTTTGAAGTCGCTCAAGTTTATTAGTTAAGGTTAGCCGGTTATATGTATAGTGTGTAGCCGCATCGTGTCAACTAGTATAGAAATAAATCCATACTAATGTTATAAATGCAAAAGTGTGCCCGTCTGTCTGTCTGTCTGTCTGCCACGCTTTAGGAATCATCTTTTCAACCGAATTTGACGAAATTTGGTACAGAAGAAATGAATGACATAGGCATTAGGGAAATGAAATAATTCCTGCGGGAATCATAAAATCTTACTTAATCCAAACGGACGAAGTCGCGGGCATAATTTAGTGCAATAAAAAATAGTCTGATGTGATGATTCTGCTCTCTCCATCCATCTAACTTTGAAGATACAAAGATTAGCCGCCTAGTTTCTTCTCTGAATTAATGGCATCCCGAACCAATTTCAAAAGCACTAATTGTAAAAGTTTATTTAAATAAAATACCTTTTAAATTTGAAATTTTAAAGTTACGTCACACGAAATCTATATACGAGTACGTAGCGTACCTACCTATGTGTGAGCTTCATCAAGGTGTGCAAGCTCGAAGCTAGTTTATAGCTTAATTGGGTTCTAGACCCATTAATACTAAATGGGTGTCAATAATAGCCGTAGTAGATACGTCGCCGAACGAGGCAATTTCCCTTGCATCACGGTGTAATTTCCATTATAGACTGCATACTGAAGAAAATTGGCCTGAGCGTAAATAAACTAAAGAAAATGTCTGGCGGACAAAAACATCCACTTTGAACCTTGTTGCAACTACTATTTCTTATAAAAATCCAGTAATATTTTAGAATTAAAAAATACTTAAGTCTATTCCATGTTATATAGAAACTTTAATACACTTCACTTGTGTGTGAATTAAAACACTTTCACGTCTAAAATTTTTATCTTTTTATTAATACAACAGACTATTAAAGTCTGTTTCCAAGTAGATGGCAGGAAATCTCATCCAATTAGTAGAGGTAAGTTAGTAGCACTCAGTGCAATATACTCTTAAAGGGTGGAAAACCTCGGGGAAAGAATTTTCATTAATAAATGCAACGGTATTTAAACGTTGCGGGGCTCGTGCGACCGCAAGGGAAATTAATGAAACAATATTCGAAAAGTCCGATTCGTAAACGCTGCGTTTTTGTAAATATTATTGAATAGTTCAAGTTGAGATATTTCTGGTATTAAATTGCGCCGCCAATTAAGATTAATGACTTAAGTAATAAGATAGACGGACACCAAAATTTTCGCCAAAAACATCTAAATGACAAATTCATTTCTCGATCGACGACGAAGCCTGCTACGAGAGTTCAAAAACCCACGGTCCACACAGCTTGATGGCACAAAGATTATGCACTCATAGGTATAGGTGACATGATAGTCACGGCGCGAAATTACTTAAGGCTTAATAAATTCAAAGTAAAAAAATTTTTTAATAGGTACAAGCTTTTATTAAAATGCACTAAAAAGAATAAAATAAACTTTTCCTTTAAAACTTTTACTATCAATTTCTAACGTCATTAGACAATTTATATCATATAAAAGCTTGTCGCGAGATATAGGTACACGTAATTATTTATTTTAAAAAATTTAAAAATAAAAAAATCAATGAGGTCTTTCGTATTTTAATAAAAGCTTTTACTTTTAATTTATTTTTAGTTTTTAGTGTAAACCAAAGCTGTTGACGCCAAATTACACAAGTCAAAGTCAACCAATCGATGCTACAGACTCGAACAATTCGGCCTCAATATCATAATCGAGGACTTCAGTATACCAAAATGTCAGACGGATCAGAGCAACGGAGTTTAACTCGCATTCGTATTCTCTGCAAGCCCTTTCATTTGATAGGTACCCATATTGTAGGAAAGTATAAAAAACTTGGTCCGCCATCCTTAGAAGTCCGTCATATTGGATTTAGAGTGACGTCATTTTATTTTTCGAGTTATTCTTAGCAAGCCTTTTCATTTGATACCCATATTGATACATATGTTGTAGGAGTGCAACAAAAAATAATTAGTCCGTCATCTTGGACGTTCCGCCATGTTGGATTTAGAATGAGGTCACATAACTAACCATGTATTGTCATCCAAACTAAACGTGTATACAAAATTTCAGCTCAATCGGTTAAAGATATCTGCTTCAAAATTGAGATGCAAGATTTCACCCGAACAAACATAGTTACTTATATTGCAATTTTAATAAAAGCTTTTAAAAAGGTGTGAAACTGAAGTGAAACTTAAGAAAAGTAACCTACGACAGAATGAGATAAATATAACTTGCATTCTTTCGCAGGCTAAATCCTGAATATGTGTGTCTCTTTTTAGTGTCGCTTTTTCGTTTCATAGAATTTTATCACAACGATTCTAAAGAAGTTTAACTTCAAAAAGCGCCATTTTCACTTGACAGAAGCTACCTAATCACTCTAATTCTTCAGCACGATGATGTAAACTATACTAAGTATATAAAAATCTTAGCGTAAAATAGACTGCTGTATGCTGAGGCTGCAAAATTAATGTTTCGATTAGAATAGTGCCACATTGTCACACGCTGTTACTACGTCATGGAATTAATAAGTACCTACCTGTTATTTATTAAGTCTATGTACTCTAGCGTTTTAAACAGAGTTCGAAATAGTTTGTGGAGAGCATGTAAAGTCTAATCTGGCTAAGGCTGTCTTGCACAACACTGCTTAAACTGATTTATACTCCCACCAACTTATTTGACCCGGTGGTCAAAATAAAAACTTTATTCTGTTTAGTTTTTTTTTTAATTTGATTTTTTATATTTACTAGCGAACGCTGTCACCGGGTTAGATACGTTTGTATGACTATATTTTATTTTTTGTGATACTGACTGACACTTTTTGATAATTTATTAATCATAATCATAATCACAATCACAATCACAATCACAATCACAATCACATTCATAATCATAATCATAATCATAATCATTTAATTAAGAGGATAGGTATTAGAAAATTTTATATAAACTAGCTCTAAGTAAGAGGGCCTTTATAAATAAACACCACTTTTTAGAGATCTTAGTAGAGGTATACCTCTTACAAGAAATTATATATCAAACGGTGCAGGAAAACATCGTGAGGAAACCTGCAGGCCCGAGAGTTCTTCATAACATTTTCGAAGTTGTGGGAACAAAACAACAATCCACACTTGGTCAGTGTCGTGAACTATGGCCAAATCCTTCCATATTCCGAAAGGTTTAGGTATGATTGATAAGGAGAGGTTTACCTCTACGCATAGAAATAATAAGTGGTGTACGAACTCTAGTCAGTAGAGCAAAGTTATTACCGTCAAAATATCTTTGTACATACATATTATTATGTCAACAAAATACTGGTTCAATAAATTGCATTGTTTTGTTACCAACCACCGCGTTCGCTTCACATAATTAACATTGATGAAACTCGACCGGATGCCGTGCTAAATTACACAATTTCACAGCTACGCTCCGCAAAACAAATTAAATCGCCAGCTACGGATGATTTACTCAAATTGATGGATGCCGATTATTAATTAATTAATCTATGAGATGCTTGGGGAATTAGATTCGAAATAGCCTATTTAACACGTACTATTAATTACCTTATTAATTAATTTAAATGCAATTAATTGTGGTATTCACTTTGACTACTTGAGAATTATGCAGCAGAGCAGCGAGGTCTGTGGTCTGATAATGGGAGGTCCTGGTATCAATTCCAGTAGAGTCAATTTAGTAATTTATAATTTCTGTAGATAGAATATAGAGTAATGGGAAGTAACTGGATAAGGAAGGCGGAGGACTGGGTGTGGCGGTGGTCATTGGGAAAGACCTGAAAAGACTGAAAGTTAGATAATATTTTGAAAAGTAAAGAGGACTTAAGAAATATATACCCTACGACGAGATGATCCCAGCCAAGCGTTAGTCTATAAATTAAAGAAAATTAAAGTCTATGTCCTTTCCCAGGATGCAACCTATCTCTGTACCAAATTTCGTCAAAATCGGTTGAAAGTATGAGCCGTGAAAGCGTAGTAGAGAGACAGAAACAATAACTGGCTTTTTTATTATTATTGTGGATTATAAACTACTAGCTGATGCCCGCGACTTCGTTCGCTTGGATTGAGATTTTTTGGTTCCCGCGAGAACTCATTAATTTTCCGGGATAAAAAGTAGCTTAAGTGTTATTCCAGACTATAATCTCCGTACCAAATTTCGATAGATCCGTTCAGTGTTGGCATGATTGAGCAACAAGCATCCAACCATCCAACCATCCATCCATACATCCATCCATCCAAACGATCGCATTTCTAATATAAATATAGATAGGTAGGCAAACTATGAATTAGTAGCGATAGCGCCCAACTTACAATCGACTTCCCAGCGTTGACTACTAGCTAACTAAGTAACTACGTTGTAAGATTCACTACTAAGTTTGCGTTAATTACCTAGTAAGATTAACAAGCTCTCCATATTTCGTCGATGCTGAACCTTGAGACGACAGCACATTCACCATGTTTAAATAATGATTTCAACCTATATTCGGTAAATTATGGGAATCCTGGGAACGAAGCCTTTATAGACGTTGAGTCAGTGGTAATCGAGCTATATATAGTATAATAGTACAATCTTCTTACTATTTAGCATCATATGACTATTTATCATGAGATATAAAATATTAATTAACTTACTATAAGACTACAAGTACTATGTGGTACTACTGCATGATTTTTTTGACAAGGGATTATAAAACGAAAGGCATGCATTCAGTAGTACAGTAAGTTATTATGGAATGGAAAAGCACATATCCATCTTTTATAAAGGGAGATCCGATAAAATAGGTGTTAAAATAGTAACTCTGTACAAGGTAAAGACACAAATCAAAATATAATAGTAACTTCTGTATAACAAATTAATTAATTATTAGTTACATTGGTGGATTGTGGATTTTATGGTGGGCATAGAATCATAATACATCACTCCAAAAATCGGCTTACATTTTACAATTTGGATTAGGTACACATTCATAATTAAATGTTGGCTGTAAATTTACGGTCTCAAAATGTTTACCACTTTTCAAATTAGATTATTTAAAGGTCGAGATATCGAGGTTTTTATTACGTTGAAACATCGATTTTAATGAAAAAGGTATTTTTTATAATAAAACTCATTTCATAATTTCAAGTTTGACACGTATAAGTAAGCATTTTTTTAACGTGACATTTAAAATAAAAATAATAAAAAAGGTTTGTAAGTAAGTATATAGGTCTAGGTATAGGTAATAAGTTCATTCGCGTGCGCTTTCGACCTCTACTCTTCAATGTTTTATGTAGCTAGTATATCAAGAGACCTTCATTGAAGCAAAAAATAACCAATATACCGCACAAAAGGCAGGGCCTTTAGAATTGCATGCAATGGAAATATAGTTTGATTTATTTCTCCACATAATTCCAACCGTATGCACGCAATACTAACATTTTGATGTTGCGAGCTTAAAATGTAAGTGGGGAAATAGGTCAAGAGTCAAATAAATAGAAATATTTTTAACTGAGTAATATGGCCTCAAATATTGAATTCGAACACTTGTGTTATGAATTATAATTATGAAATAATTAATTTCATGTAGGACAACTGAACTACTCTCGGTCATGCATACTTTCCTTCAGTGTTAAATCGAGAGATATATTGAATTTCTTAAAACGTACATTACTCCGAACGGGGATCGAATCCTCGAAATATCAAATTGTAGGCCTAAATAAAAATTAAAATACATAATGATATAATATTATAAGTTATTCATAATCATACATAATATTAAAAGTAATACATCTTAATATAATATAATGAGTTATTTTAAGTTAATATAATCATAATATATAAACACAGTAGGTACCTATGTCATAAACTTACGAAGAGAATGTGAAGAATATGCTGTAGATGCACATGGCTAAAGAATACTCCAATTTTGTTAAGTTCAAAAAGGAACTTGCGCCCTCAAAGTAAAGAGCACAAAGTATAGGTACTTTGCACCCTCGTTATTCCGAGGGCGCAAAGTACCTATACTTTGCGCCCTCGGAATAGGAACTTAACAAAATGTACATTTATTTTATGATCTTTAAAAACTTAAATTATTTTAAAAAATGCAGTTCGTCGAAATGTAGCCACGTAGTTCAATCCACGAAGACGCGCCCTACTATGTTTATCTCATCGAGAATGTTGCTATATTACATACATAATTTTTAGTAGTAATGTGTTTTTTATGAGATTAATGGCAAGGGGTTCCGAGAGACTGCATTTTCTGCGAAACATTTTATGCGATAAAATTTATGTTTTCATCAGCATGATGATAATCATGTCATAGTCTCCTAATTTTTCCCATTACACAAAAAGTGAGTCAGTTTTTTCCCATAATAAGATGCCGATAATAATATAACCGATGCTAGTAATCCCCCAGATGAAAAACAAGTCTAATCCTAAAAGAGGCAGTAGGTACATAGCTTATGTTTGTTCTAACAAAAGATCAAGTTTTTATGTCTAAACCGTTAGGTTTACAAACGACCTAACAAAAACGGCAAAATTAATGAATGAATCATAACAAACAGATTCAAAATAAACAAGGTCGTACCGTGAAAGTTTATCAATGAAATGTATTATTAGATGACGAACACTTTAAACGTGCTGGGTTCAAATTTCATTTTCACGGAACTGAGGCAGCAGCGGCTATTCATAGGATACAACTGAAAATGAAAGTAATTAAAATACGTGGAAACTGGACACGTGTGTTACTCAAACCGGTGATAACGAAATTGAATAATATTATGTTTAAGTGCTGACCTTCAGCAATGCTTAAGACTTAGGTTATTATTTAATGTGTGATGTAAACATTGATGTTTTTTTTTTTATCCACTACAAGCTAGCCCTTGACTACGATCTCACCTGATGGTAAGTGATGATGCAGTCTAAGATGGTAGCGGGCTAACCTGTAAGGGGCATGGCAGTTATATTAAACCCATACCCCTTCGGTTTCTACACGGCATCGTACCGGAACGCTAAATCGCTTGGCGGCACGTCTTTGCCGGTAGGGTGGTAACTAGCCACGGCCGAAGCCTCCCACCAGGGCAGACCAGGGAAAATTCAGAAATTATAAATTCCCAAATTGACCCTGCCGGGGATCGAACCCAGGACCTCCGCACGTTAAGGCAACAGCGCTACACACTGCGTCACGGAGGTCGTCAAAATGTATTTATTGTAATTTTTTCAAAAGAGCAACCACTGAGTTTTAATTTGATTAGCTGATGGCAAGTGGAAATAGCTGGAATTATTTTCTTTGCACCAGCAGAAACTTGGTCTATCATACTACATATTTTGTATTATAATAGCGACCCGCCCCGGCTTCGCACGGGTAGCTTTTATTTGATCACGCGTTAGTCTTTATTTTGCGATAACTCCTAAGATATTGTTTTAAATTGTATGGTGTGAATGACAATTATTATGTAAATAAAATGCTTAAGGTAATTAATATGTTTAATTTGATAAGAATTAATATCATATCCGTCAAAATAGTTTTCCAATTACCACATTATATGTGACCATTTTTTTAAACTTTAAAATGGGTATAGTAAGCTAGATCCTTAAAAGATAGACATGTATGGTACATGTCTACATCACTTTTCTATAGACCTCTAAAAGAGAAACAATTCCATGATACATTTTTTGTTAGATATCTCAAAGCGATTAGAAAGCGTTTTCGAGGAAGCTTCCTGTCGACTTGATTTTTTCCGACATCTTCAACACTCATCATTGTATTTCAACCAATTTACAGAATACATTAAAACCTATCTCTTGAATCACTCTGTCCATTGGTGAAAAGCGTACGAAAATCAGTTCGTCAGTTTTTGAGTTTATCGCGGTCAGACAGGCAGACTTTGTTTTATAATACGACGAGTATGTAGTGAAATGCGAAAAAATAAGTTTGTTTGTTGGTTTTTCCTTCAATCATGTCGCAACAGAGCAACGGATTAACGTGATTTTTTCCATGGGCATAGTTGAGGATCAGGAGAGTGACATGGATGGCTACTTAATTATAGACTAGGCTTTTTATTTCGGAAAAATAAGCACTTCTCGTGGGAATAAAACAAACTTTCCACGGGGACGAAGCCGCGGCCATTAGCTAGTCTCTGTAAACTCCGAGCTCACCGGAAATTAAAAGGTAGGTGGATGAGGAAAGCGGATATTAACGTGCGTGGTGGCGCGCTCTCGGCAGGGTGAATACAGGCTACATCACGTAACGCGCGCAGTATAACCACGGAATGTTACTTTGAACTTCACTTTAGCTGATAACTAAATAAGTTGAAATAGTCCGAACCGTTTCCTTTGTAATAGTAATTATAAATGTGAAAGTGTGTCTGTCTGTCTGCTACGTTTTCACGGCCCAGCCGTTCAACAGAATTTGATGAAATTAGGTAAAGGGATAGGTTGTATCCCGGGGAAGGGCATAGGCTACTTTTTATTCCAGAAATTCAAGTAGTTCCCGCGGGAATCAAAAACTTAATCCACGCGGACGAAGTCGCGGGCATCATCTAATCTAAAATTAAGTTAACTTATAAAAATGATATCTTTGTAATGTATTACATTGATATCAGAGGCGGAACTAGTTTGAACGTCTTCCTTTGTAACAGATGCTTTGTACCATAGACTTTGATAGTATTAATTTATATACTGGTGGTTTGTACTTAGCGAGTAAAAAACTTAAAGTAAAAAGTAGTTGCAAAATGTAGCGATATAAGGATAAAAAACGAAGGCTTACCAACATTAACATAAACCCGCATCCTCTATCCCGATTAGTGCGGAACCGACGATATTTCATTGAAATCGGATCGTTACCATTCACCTCATTTAATTAAAGTACACTACAGCTAGAGAACATTCTTGGAGATTTCCACTCAATTCTGGAGAGAGTAAACTTTAGAAGCTTGAACTATAGTGTAATTAAGTTCAAGTTGGTTTTCTTGATATTCGATAAGCTTCAACAGCCTTTATGCATTAGCGTATCAAACCATCGTGTCTCTTAAGTATGCAACTTCTGAACAAGTTTTACAAGCCACAAGAGCTCTAGAATATATTGTGAAATTGTTTGTTGAATAGCAAATGTTTTGCTTAGCGTATCGTGATTGTTGTTGTAACACGACCTATTCTTAGGTCACGATCATCATCAAGTTTTTACCAACACTTGGATACGATACGCGACTTACAAGACTGTTTACATTTCGTTGCCTGCCTCTTTGGTCTAGTGGTTAGCATGTTCGACTGCGGCCGACGAGGTTCCGGGTTCGAGTTCCGGGTCGGGCCATAATTAAGTTAAGGGTTTTACTGAATAGTATTTTCAGTAGGTACTAGCCCGGAGTTAAGAAGGTGGTGGTGTTTAACTTCCGTGCCTCGGAGAGCACTTTAAGCCGTCGGTCTCGGTCATTATCACTAACAAGATAATTAAAGCCCGCCAACCCGCATTCTAGCAGCGTGGTGGGTCTAAGCTCTAATTCCACTCTCTCCTATGACAGTGGAGGCCTGTGCCCAGCAGTGGGACGTTAATGTGGTGGTGGTAGTGGTTACATTTCGTGAGTACAATATACATGACTTACGTTAGTAAAACTTACACTTGTAGTCCCAGATTTATACTGTGATAAAACACCAAATGTTTACTTTACTCTGTACTACAGTAAACTTTAGCAAAGTAGACAATTCTTATTCATACATACAAAACATAGTCATTGATCCTATTCATACATACCCATCCTGCAATTACAAAACATATATTTCCGAATCTGCAATTTTTGATACGTAGGTTTCCTTAAATTTTCAAACAATTCAAACGTGTAGACTAGAAAAACTCGTGTAAAATAAAAGCCGTACAGTCTTTACAACTTTAGGTTTAGGTAGGTTGAAATTAGGTAGGTATTACAAGTACTAGTTTTTATTTGGTTCCGTGTTCAAAACTCATAGCAAACTATTTTTAAAACTAATCTATAACGATCACCAGCGGCTTTGCTTTTTCGAAGCTTAAAATCCGGTTTACATAAAAACACTGAAAAATATCAGCTTTCTGGGTTCAACGATATGGGCTGGGCGTTGTCAATTTATGTTGCGAGTCAGGACTTTGTTTATTGTGTGAGCTCGTTGGCTTCAGTGTCTCTTTACACTTATTACATACATTCATTTGATGAAGGAAAAGAGTATTTAATAATTGAAAATGTGAAAGTTATCCCATCACCAGGTCACAAACTCTCAGATGTAACTGTTTTAGTTACATCAATTAAAAAGGAAATATTTGCTGTTACAGGTGATTTATTTGAGAAATTCGAAGATATCAAGGACCCAAGTCTTTGGTTGGAGGCTGGAAGTGAGGATCCTGCCCAACAGAGAGTAAACAGACTAAAAGTGGCTCAGTTGGCTGACTGGATTGTGCCAGGACATGGACCACAGTTTAAAATTACTGATGAAATCAGAAAAACATTAAAAACACAACTACACAAAAGTGTAGCAAAATAAATATTATTCTTAAGCCTACTTACGGTTATTTTTTGTATTTTATTAAACTTTAATTAATTTGATACCTTGATATCTATCGAATTTTACTCCTCCTCGCATTAATGATGTAAGAATAAATATTAAGATATGTGAAAATATTTTGTACCGCTTAAAGCCCTTAAATAGTGTCATATAATTATAATTGCCATATAATATCAGGATTTGTACTGGTGAGTGGGTGAGTGTCTCATTTTTAACGCACGAAAAACTACGCAAAAGAGGGTAGTTATAAGTTTAACGTGTGTCTTTGTATCTATCTGTGTACCTGTGTCTCTATCTGTGGCATTGTAACTCCCAATCGGATGAAACTATTTTGACTTAGTTACTTTTTTGTTTGAAACGTGACTTGATCGAGAGTGTTCTTAGCTATGAGTCAAGAAAATCGATTAAGCCATTTGAAGATCATCAGCTCTCTTCTAATTGTTGAAATTGGTATACTGTTACATATTGAAGTATATATACATTGATTGAAATTGAGTTACATATTGATGTCAAAGGATATTTAAATTTTAAATTGAAGTATACTTGATAATGCATATGATGCCTAACTTTTCTCTTCCAGGTCAGATACAAGTTAATTTTTAACTTTCTTTTAACGATATTGAACAACGTATCTCATTTTACTGCTGAAGAGCTATCTCAATATTGGAGTCTGCTCTACTTCCTTTCCTTTCAACTTGGATGTTATTTCTGTATTATGTTTTAACCTAAGTAATTACTTTTTCTTTATCAAGACCATGAGCCGTTCACTGATGAAGGGCTCATTGTCTTGTTGTTGGATGTTTTTAATTTATTAGAACTATCAACCACTAATATATAAAATAAGACAGGTATAGAAAATTTAACATAAGCACATTTAAGGGCCTGGTGCAAGTATATAAAATATATTATATCAATAAAACAAAGGTTACCTAAATAATAAAAAAGAGAGAACCAGAGTAATGGATATAGCAAATAGTTAGAAGAATCTATATGCGATGGGATAGCAAAATGCTAGAATAATGGCCCATTAGTTTCCACTGGAAAGCGCAGCATCGCGTTGGGCGACTACGTGGATGCAAAATCTCAAGCGAGTAACTGAAAGACGATGGAAACAAGCATCAAAATACTGTGTCTTGAGAAGACACATACAATATCCATCCATAGATTTTCGATTGAGACGACGACGATTGACAAGTCAGAGTTACAAAATAATACTTTTAGTAGCGTCGTATGCGGAAGGATATTATTTATTATGCTACATATACAACTCTTAACCATTGTAATTTATGAAAAGGATGAAAAGGTCAGGACACTCAGTGATGAAGAATACGATATATTATGTAAATGTCACCGTAAGATTGTAAAAACCGTTAGATTGTAATCTAACTAGCGATATTTTAAACTGTCGACAGATTGTGAACCGTTCAATGTTCTGAGGGTAAATTTTTGAAATATTCATTGTATTTACGTTTTCTTGTCTCTTTCTTTTAGGTTAGGTTAGGGTTCGACATAATTAATCAGGTAGTGCTGTAGGTACTTAGGTTTTATCAGGTTAATATACCTAACAGGTTACAATCTACCGAAAAATAATGCGTTAAATCTAACGGTTTTTACAATCTTACGGTGACATAAGCATGGATTGTAAAATGATTATGATAATAATTTTATACTATAGGTATTGATAAAAAGTTACTGTAAGCCCCATTACAATCTACGGAGCTACGCGTAGCTCCTAAGATTAGACGTAGCACAATACGTAGCAGCGAACAAATCGTAGTTTTTTTTAAAAATTCCACTATAAGTTATTATAACCCTTGACTGGTTAGTGATGATGCAGTCTAAGATCTTACTAGAAGAGTTTAATCTGGAAAAATGATTGATAAAGCATACCGATTAAAATCACTTCTTACGGGTTAACGCCCTTTCGATATTGGTCAACATTCACTGTCGTGGCAAGAGTACGATTTTAGCCAATCACATCTATGAGACTGTAACAATGATTGATGCAGGAATGTGTATATTATTAATGGAATTATTAATATGTAATGTGTACATATTGTGTGTTTTATTATGTTTATCATCTGGACGAGTATAACCACAGGATGGGGAATCAACTCAGTATTTTCAGCCACATCAGCCGAGATAAGAATTTTTTTTATTGCGGGATCTTCTCGGTAGATATGGAATTCCGATCCAGTGGTAGATTCACTTGACGATTCAAAAAAGCACTCGTAAAATTCAATTGTCAATTCAGTTGTCAATAACAACATTGGAATATTGAAATTATTTGTACTATGAGTGCCACATTATATGCCTCCTATTGTTAAAATCAGTCTTAGTAAGACGTCTTTATTTGTCTTAGCTTAGTAATTTATATAATTTCATAATATTATTATGATTGCCCTAAAAAGTTCTTTAAAATTTTCAAAGTATTCTGTAAAAATAATGGAAGTAGGTACCTAAGTGCCAATTTTGTAACCAAATATTTTACGGCTGTTTTGGGTGCTTACATTTCTAGATGTCTTATAAATAGTACACAGTAAGTAATAAATTACTCACAACATAGATTTGATGTTTGTTGTTTAAGTTCAAAAATTATTCTCAAATATATCAACTTTTAAGATTAGGTCCTTACAGCATCTAAGTATTCAAGAAACATTCGCATTGTAGCATTTGCCCAATTCTTACGCAAATCAATAATGTTTGGTACCACCATCCAAGTAGATAGGGTTGCGGTACATCTACCTACTATAAATAGTACGAGGTAGGATAGGTAAGTGCCTACTTTACCTGCCTACCTAATATTTAAGTAGGTCGGAATAAAAACTAAGTAGGTAAGTACTTACCTAATGTATTTTGAGTTGGTAGGATATAAGTTTGCGTCAAACTAGCGTGAATGATCATTTAACATACTTCATTATTAATGCGAAAGTGTGTTTGTTTGTTGGTTTATTGGTTTGATGGTTTGTTGGTTTGTTGGTTTGTTGGTTTATCCTTTAATTACGCTGCAATAGAGCAACGGATCGCCGTGATTTTGGCAAGTACCCAAGTATACCTACTATACTTGGGTACTTACCAAAATAAGAGATTAGAACACTAAATTTCATTCGTTTTTATATCAGTAGGTACTTAGCTATTTTGTCGCAATATGTCCGATTAGGCTGTTCAATCCACGTATTAATTTCAACAGCTATAATAATATGTAGGTACCTTTATGTTTTTTATTTTGGATCATATAAAGCTACTTTTAAGTAAACTAGCTAATGCGCGTGACTCCGTCATCGTGGTTTAAGTTTTTTTCTCACGGGGACTCCTCAATTTCCCGGGATAAAAAGTAGCATATGTCACTCTCCAGGTCCTCAACTATGCCCATGCCAAAATTCACGTCGATCCTTTGCAGCGTGATTGAAGGACAAACCAACACACCATTAAACAAACACACTCTCACATTTATAATATTAGCATGATTTTAATCCATATTCCTGAAACACCTAAATTGTTCGATCACTAACGTAGTAAGCCAGCGCAATGTTCTGCGCATGTGACCTTCCGCGTAAAGTGCCGCATTCGTAAAGTTGAAACTTTAATAAGAACACTATTTATTGAAGTTTTTCACTTTAATATGATCTAAAGTAAATATCACGTCATTTTTCCAGTCTGTGCCTACTCACACTAGTACTTTTACAACTTTAAACTAAACTTAACTTAGTTTTGAGCGGTAAACTTATTCCGACGTCAAACACTGTGTTGAGTGTTTAGAACCGATTTTTTTTGTTTCTAAAGTGGTTTTTAGGCTCGAATTTTAATCTCTTGTATAGTTTGATCAAAAATGAGTGCAGTTTGTGTCAGAAATTATAAAAAAGTCGTGAAAATGTGGTGTCTTGTGCCCGCCATATTGGCGCGTATTTTAAATTTTTTGGGGGTAAAAAATACTTACGCCACGTATTCCGGCAGTGAAAAGTTGATTGCCGCTAAGGCTAGAAGCAGCGGCACGCTGCGCGAGCGGCCGGTCATTGTGCGCGCGATAGTAGCATGGAGCAGGTCGCGTGGAGATGGTACGCGGGCGCTGTCGCCGCCGAAGTCTTCGGCGGACTAGCGAGGATTGGGCCCCGACGACACGCGCCATGGCTTCCTATCGATCCACGACCCCAACACCGCTTGTCGCGCTATCGACCAACGCGCCGTCGCACGTCAGGCCCCTACTTACTAATTCTAATTGCGATTGGTGATGGTGGAGGATGACACTCCTAATCAAAACGTGCCTCACTTGAATGCCTCACTTAACTGATTTACTTATCATTTACTAATCAAACACATGATACATTCGGAACCTACTCTTAACTACTGTTTTTATAAAGACAGTCAAAACCTGAATACTGCTGCATAGCCTGAAAATCACACAACACAAAATCAAAAGTGCAGTTTCAAGTAACAAACTCCCGTGTGAATCAGGCTTTATTTTAAACCCCTATGCAAAACGATTTCGAGTCCAGACCGATTCCAGACATTCATTCAGGTTATCTAGACTTCAACGCATTCAGTCGGTGCAAATCCGGTCGGAGCCAGTCTTTTCATTTCAAGACGGGAAATCAATTTTGTAAATTGAGCGATGCATGTTGCCGTATGCAAGTACAAAATGCATTCATGAAAGATTACAAGATTGCAAGGTGCAGCTTTCATGTGACTTATTATTTAAAGATTTTCTACATATTTGCACAACACTGCCTATAGACTTCCGACCATCGCTTAAAACACTATTATTTTAATAATGTTGACGCTCTTGGTTCAGAATTATAATCCTTATTTTAGGGACACGTACGACATAACGATATACGATGCGATTTGTTCTGTGAGCCCACAGGACTCTTTCGGCAATTGACAGATGACATTCAGTAAGTCCAAAGATAGCTTGCATACTGGAGACGGACGTACTTTTCATCCCAGAAAAACAATGAGTTTAAAAAAATTCACACGGAAGAATTCGCGCGCATACTCTAATTTTAAACAATAAGCTCCATAATATATATACTTATTCCAACAATTATGTGAGTTGATAAATACTTCAATCGTGGTTTAGCTTTTGGAAAATCCAGCGGAATATCTACAATTTTACAAGATAATAAGTAGCCTCCTTCACCAAGACTTTACGAGAATGTAACCTATCTCTGTAAAAAAACTGTGAAAATTAGTTGAACAGATGGGCCTGAAAGCGTGGCAGACATACAGATAGACAGAGTTTCGTATCTACTATTATAAATGCAAAAGTTTGGATGGATGTTTGTTACTCAATCACGAGAGAACGCCAGATCGGATTTGCATAAAAGGCACAGAGATATATAATAATAGTCTGGAATAACGCTTTTTTTATCCGGGAAAATTAAAAAGTTCCCGCGGGAACCAAAATCCCTTAATCTACGGGGATGAAGTTGCGGGCGTCAGCTAGTTAATATTATAAGTTAAATGTTATACCTACTAAGAATGATGAAAACAAAAAATCAGCGGTAACCAATGAAAATAAATGTTTGAAATGTTACGGCTAGATAGGTACCTATCACAGAGTCTCCGTACCCAAACAAAAGCTCTTACATACAATGGACCCGAACACTGTGCTAGCATTTCACGGTTAATAAAGTTTTGCAAGCCATCTCTCTTATTACAATGAAAAGATGAAAAACCATTTTTTCTCCGTCTCTGAATGAAATGAAGTCACTTTTGAATTTCAGCGTTCAGGTGGTGCCTATTCAATTTTTTTTATATCACGAAGCATTAGCACTTGTATTAGATGACACTCGCGACTTCATCCGCGTAGATTGAGGCTTCTTGATTTCCGCGGGAACTCCTTAATTTTCAAGAATAAGAGTAACCTACGAGGGGCGTTTAATGTACTCTCGGTATAGGTAGGGTACCGCTGAACCAAATTTATTTTTATAAGTCAAGTCAAAGAACGTTTATTCAATTTAGGTAGGTATACTACACTTATTGACGTCCGGTTATTTATAATATATACGAAAAACAATATAATAGTGATAATCAGAACGACATCTTAAACTAAAGCTACGAGGGTTCCAAACGCGCCCTGGTCTGAGAAGAGCCCATAACAAACTCAGCCGGGTTTTTTTTTTCATTAGCACCATTTCACAATCATCTTAACTAAGGAACTATCAGGGCCGTTAGAGAAAATCATTGCCAAGATTCCTTGTCATTTAAATAATCCTTTACATGTTTTACATTAACTTTGAACTTATTCAGAGACATCTTCCATTTGTCTTCTGGGAGCTTATTGTAGAAGCGGACACTGTTTCCAACAAATGAATTGCTAGTTTTACTAAGCCTAGAAGCAGGCATTACAAGCTTATTTTTATTTCTAGTATTGACATTATGACAAGTACTTTTCTTCTTGAATTTATTAATGTGTTTATGCACGTATACTAAATATTCAAATATATATTGATTGTGCACTGTCATAATATTGATTTCTTTATATTTATCTCTTAGTGACTCTCTTGTTATTTATTTTTGCTTGTTCACTACATTGTTTCTTTTTTTAATGATTTGTGTGGCAATAAAGTATTTATCTATCTATCTATCTATCTATCTATCTCTTGGTCCCATATTATATATGGCTCGAAAGGCCCTCTTCTGCAGCACAAAAACAGAATTAATATCAGCAGCATTACCCCAAAATTACTATAAAATTTTTAGCATTCGTATAATAATCTAAGAAGTTACATAATTCAAATTATTTATCCACATCACCTTGCAGGCTGCAGCCAACCCTAGACTGTTCACCAGGTATCCTGAAAAAAGCTTATTAGGTATACCTACTGTTATCTAAGTGATTAAAGCGCATGGATTAGACTCATTTAGGACTGCGTTATCTTATGTATCTACACATAGATGTAATTGTAAATATTTTTTTCAAAAGAGCAACTAAAGAGTTCTTTGCTGGTTCTTCTCGGTAGGAATGACATTCCGAACCAGTGGTATATTCGCTCAAAGTTTCAAAAGCGCTTGTAAAAGTTTATTTGAAAAATCATTTGAGTTTGAGTTTATCGTCATTGCATGATGTAGAGCGTCAGTCAGTCCCCTAAAGTTGTTAAAATTTTGATTCAGAAAGTTTTACAACAGCCATAATTAGTATCGCACCATTATTTCTTGGTAGGTACAGTTGCATGATTCACCGCCGAGGTAAAAAATCCATGGTTTTAGGTCACTGGGTCAGGGTCTATGATGTTATATAGATTACATACATTTATATCACACAAGCTGATGCCCGCGTCTTCGTCCGCATGTATTGAGGTTTTTTGGTACGCGGGAACTCTTTAATTATCCGTTATTCCACACTATAATCTTTCTCTGTGAAAAATTTCAATTAGATCAGTTCAGCCGTTCTGGCGTGATTGAATAACAGGCATCCATCAAAACTTTTCCATTTATAATATTGGTAAAGAATATTTTCATGATTTAGCACCAAGATAAAATTTGACTTGAGTACAGATTTCGCACTAACGATCAAATGTTGGCTGTATAATATACAGTATATTATCCTGACTGCACCAATTTGTATTCCGCAATCAGAACACCAATCCATCAGAGCCGATGTTAAGATTAACTCAACTGTAGTGTAAATATATTACGGTCTCTGGCTGCACTGTGGTATTCAATCCATTAGGGTATGTGCCTTCAATAGTACAATAGATGTTGCTTACAATCAAGAACTTAGGGTGCTTTTCCACGGCACTTGATACAACCTGCTGTGTCGCTCTTTTTACTTGACTGCGCAATAAAATTAACATTTTTTTATTAATTGTCAAAACGCATTTAAGGGAGCTTGTATGAAATACTGGCATCACACGTTATTAACGTTCGATGTACTTTTTACCTGATTACCGCAAAGCCAAAATGAAGGATTTTAGCAATCTATTTATGTATGTTTTTATTTATGTATGTAGCGACTAAATTGCTGAGCCGATTTTGATGAATTAGGTTTCAATAGATTTGTTATGACATAGGATTACAAAAAAAAATCGTTAAGACATTAATTATTATGTTAAATAAAAAATGAGGGTCTCTCAATTAAATTACTTTAATCAATAGTGAATACCAAGGTAATAAACGTAGACGTGGATTATAAATTTTTCACTGTGTCTAAAAATATTTTACTCCTACTTGCTCGGAAATTGCTTCATTATAAAAAAAAATATCCTCGTCTTCGCCTCGTCCTTCCAATATTACTCAGCCGTGAATTGAATTGTGAAAATGTGAATTGTTTTATTTCCGACCTGAATAGTTAAGTAGACCTACTATTTTTTACACAGGTAACATCTCGATTGCACTGGTGAGGGTGATCGCAAGAGCTCGCGAGGTATATATATATATATATATATATATATATATATATGTATATATATTATACAGCACTTAGCACATAATAGGTAATAGTAGGTTCGGGGTGAAACACGTAAGACACAAAGTAAGGGGAAATACTAGTACAGATAAATATTAATTACAAAGGACTTTCATTAGACGGTACAAAGGAAAGAAGTTAACGTTATCTAATCCTGTGAGAAAGCATCGTAAATAACAATACACCTGACGTATTGGCGGTATCGTAAACAACAATAGGTGTAGCCTATCGTATTGACGTCGGAGTTACAGAGGAGAATTTGCTTACGGTTTGATGTTTGTGTTTGTTTATTTATTTGTTGATTTGTCAGTTTTTTGTTTGTTGGTTTGTTCTTAAATCACGCTGCAACAATTTTTTGTATGGGCATTGCTGAGGACCTGGCAATCTGATTTCAATCTGGAATTGAAGAGTGACACAGGCTACTTTTTACCCCGAAAAGTTAAGGAGTTCCCGTGGGAATCACAAAAACTTACTCCACGAGGTCGAAATCGCAGGCTTCAGCTTGCTAGCTACTATTAAACTTCTACTAAACTAGCTTACTGCTAGTATTAAATACTTTTAATACTAGCAGCTACCCGCGACGTTATTTATGTACAATTGCTGATTTCCCATAAGGCTATATTTTTTCACTCTAAAAGGCCTACCGCCCTAAGGTCAGACTCATACTTCGACCCCCTATTCAGCCCATTCTGCAATTTTATTAATAATATTTTGAAATTATTTTATTCGCAATGATTTGCTTTTGTTTGCTAATAGTGCTATCGTGTGAATTAAGCATTGAACCACTAAAGCTGCGAGTTCGTAGATCTGTATAGATTGTTCTGCGTAATGTCGCTGGACTCATGGATCTGTTTTAGAATTCACAGTAAGTTAATAACTAGAAGTTTGCCCCGAACTGAGACCTCGTGTATGATTGGATTGCGTTATGATGGCGCACTATCAATGAACTGATTGATTTGATATTTGGTTTGATATCTGTTTGATAATGGAGAAGTTTCATGATGTTGTGAATATCATATTTAACGCAATGGAAGTAAAATATAGATTAAAACTAATAAGTCGGTGGTTTTTTTTTCAAACACATCAATAAATGGCTGAGAAATTAATTATTATTTTATTTAAGAAGTTTAATTATTTTATTTTAGTATTTGTTGTTCAACTAAATGATAAATTACTGAAATTGTAAATAATTCAGCGTTCCAGTACGATGCCGTTTAGAAACCGATTAGTTAGGTATGGGTTTAAGAGGTAATGCCCCGGCGGTTTCCCCATACAGTCGTATTAATCTATTTTCTCCGTGGATAATTACAATAGAGTAAATATTTTTTCACCATAAAATATATATGTATTCGTGTTAGGTCCTTCATATGTATTGCCTTAAGACATTTGCATCTACAGGAGATGTTGACTCAACAATGTTGTTCACAATCGTGCATTGTCGAGTCAACATCTCCTGAAGATGCTCCGGTATCGGAGTGAAACATACGTTGAGAGTATTTTGGAAGTTTTCTGTGGTGTGGTGTGGTGGATATCGCGGGCCATAAGTGCAGGATACACACTGTAGGTACCACATAGATTTACCTATTGTCGCGGATTATAGCGAAATAAACTTCTATTTCCTTCATTAATTAAAAGTAAAACTACGAGTATCACTCACCTTTGCGTTTAAGGCATAATGTTATGTACCTATAATCAAATTATAAGCGAAATTTGGCAAAAAAAACACTTTCATCAAGATCGGCAAAATAATCAACCCGGCCCTTAAAAACAAGAATTTTCGGAATTCGAAGTTTAGTTGATGATCGATCAAATAAATCTATTTAAAGTAGGTACTTGGATGTTAACTTCGTGTTTAACTAGTGTTACTTGTCGATTAGATGAAACTGGAAGTAAGTTACAGGCTACTTAAACCATCGGTTAGTGCTACTCAGCAAAATTGTGAAATACACATTCACAGTTACTCGTGACTTTAACCGCCAATCAGCCTACTCGAGACTTTACTTGAAAATGGTGAAAGAGGCCTATTATGGTACTGAATATCATATATTGCACTCTTGTATCCTTAGGTAGCAATTCAGCGCCACTTATGTTGTTTTTAAAGAACGTAGACTGGAAAGTTCCTCCTTATTAAATAGAAAATATATTAATTCCACTAAAATAATTGCTGATTGATTTCATTCGTGACACGGACTCATAGAGTATTTTTTTATATGCACGGACTGTATGTTATTAGACGGATGGACCACAGATTAAAGATTGAGATGACTCCAAAATTACGTACGCCATCTTACGAAATTCATATGCACTACCTACTATGTGAAATGGACGCAACAACTTTACCCCTGACTGCAGGGACAGTCGGTGAAGCACCAACAAAAAGGGGCAACAACATTGTACGGTCGTAGAAGTACAAGGCGTTATGCATAGGTGGCATTTATTTACTCTTGATTTAAAATAATAATGGAAAGGTCTGGTTTCTCCATATCATAATGAATAACCAGACCGGAACAGAGACAAATTCACCATCATCAGTTATTTTTCCTTTAATTTTATGAAAGTCAATGGTTCTATAAATTAAGTAACTGTTCCTAACTTTAATACGAATCTGATTTATCCGGCACTGTCCCACGACTGGGAAAAGGTGTTTTAATTATCAAAAGCGTCTCCAGACATTTTCTATGCGTCATGTGATCTCTTTATCAAGATAAAAAAACAACCAAGTGCGAGTCAGACTCGTGCACCGAGGGTTTATTATGATAAGGTTATTATTAAATTTATACTTTTCGCAATTCAGTTAAGTGTGCTTTATGACGTTGCTTCGTACCAATTCTGAGTTCACGGAATGTACCCTGTATGTTTTGATTCCCGAAGTGAGTGCGAGTGTCGAAAATTTGCAGCATAAACGGCTGTATCTTTTGAATGCGTTGGCTTAGAAGTTTGATTTTTTCACAGCTCTACGGGACAGTAGACTTGAGTATTTGATATGAATTTCATCTCGATACCTCCATGCGTTCCTGCGTTGCACTCGATCTCATTGCTTCCTATCTAAATGATAGAACTCAGAGGGTATGCGTAAACCACGTGAAGTCAGAGGGCTCAACTGCATTAATGGGTTGGTAGTGCACAAGGCTCGATCTTGGGTCCTTTTCTATTTTTGGTGTATACAAATGACTTGCCATGCCATATCAATAATATCTGTGACATTGTATAGTTTGCTGACGACACATCGCTTATTTTTAAAGTGGACAGAAGTAAGGACAATTTTGACGATAAAAACAATGCAATATCACTCGTATCACACTAGTTTACTGTCAATAATTTATTATTGAATGCTAAGAAAACCAAGTGCTTAGAGTCTGTTCTACCTAATGTAAAGAATATTGATAAAACTATAATGATAAATCGAGATACACTAAAAATGCACAGAAAAACTCCACAGTTTTTTTTTTTGGAGGTGACCTTGGACAATAAGCTTCAATGGGGCGCTCATATAGAGCCACTAGCGGGTAAACTTAGCTCGGCTGCTTTTGCTGTCAGGAAAATAAGACAGTTAACCGATATATATACGGCTAGGCTTGTCTACTTTGCTTACGTCTACATTGTTATGTCGTACAGCATTTTGTTGTGGGGCAGAGCAGCTGATACCCAATCAATTTTTATATTGCAGAAAAGAGTCATTCGTTCTATTTATAAAATCGGATCACGCGAAAAGTTCAAAGAGATTGGTGTTCGCCGTCACAATACTTATACAATAATATAATCTTTGTTAGGCAGAATCTTCATCATTATAAGCAAATAGATGATACTCACAATTTATGTACTAGAAACCGCCATAAGCTAGTAACAGCGTCGCAAAGTGCAAAAATCCTTTGTGGGGTCGAGTGTACGTTTTTATAACATGGTTCCAAAAGAATTTCTAGATTTGCCATTACATACATTTAAAGACTGTGTCACACAGCATTTGTTAAGTCGAGGCTATTATACTATGGACGATTTCATTAAAGACAAAGTTGCGTGGAAGCCAGGGTCGCGCCGCCCCTGTGTGCGAAGTGTGCGGCACACACAGGCGCCAAGACAATAGGGGCGCCCCCAGTGGCGTGCAGATTTAATACTCAACTAATTTACATATAATTTGTACATTAAAGTAAAAATAGACAACTAAAATAAAATCGTAAAAACGCCATCTATAATAAATCACTACACTTCTGCCAACCCTAGCTTCGAACCCAGTGCACGCCAGTGCCACTGGGCGCCGCCATCGAAATTATTTTGGTTAAACGTCTTACACAACAACATATTATTCATTGTAGTGGAGTATTGATAAGTATGTAGGTACAATGGGCGCAACATATGCCTTGTAAATAAAAAAACATAATATAATATTGCGCTTATTGTACTAGTCTCTTAAGATAATCTCTGTGGTTTAATTTTACGCTTTGGGTTTTAGTTTACATTAATTACGAGCTCAGCGTTAAAATCAAAAGAACCGCCCGTGAGTTTGTTTGAATGAGTTTATGAACGAAACCCGATGCGATGCGTGCGACGCAAGCAACGCAACCCGATGCGGGTCACGGGGAGGAGAGCCAATACAAAACAATTTAACAATTAATAATTAGTTTCGCCGAATTTTCGATATTATTTACTACCGAGGAGACTCGATTGAGAGTTTTAGTTAAAATCTATGACGGTTCCTAGATGGCGCTATGTCCATCGCATGTGGAGTGTATCGCACGTCAAAGTCTGTTTCAACGAGAGCATAAAACATTATTGTCATCATCACACTATTGTTCCCATAAATACTGTAAGAAGAACTGCCGGACACTAAATGATGGAATGTTATGTAATCTTCCACAAATAATTTTTGGAATAGGGAGAAATCTTATATAGATTTAACCCTATAAAAACTAAACTTAACAACAATTATATACTTAGGCCCACCTACACAACATTGCCTAAACTGACATAAGTTAATATTTTTTGATGCTAGCACTTTTTGATAAGATAGTACAAGTATTTAAAAAAATTAACAGCCTTACGCGTGTGGACCTTAATAATATAGATATGCATAAAGAAATATAAGACGATGTTTTAAAGAAATATAAGAATTTTGAAGGATTATTTTTATCTTATTTGAATTTATTAAAAACAAATACCTACGTAGAACTATAACAATTTTTTCCAAAAAATCTACTTCCAAAGCCATTGTAAAGTAATAAATAATTTTGATTTCTACACACTTTGTTGAAGTTGGGCGTGCCTGATGCGTCTTTGCGTATTGTTATACCCGCCCGACTTCAACATAGGTAGTGTGTAGAAATCAAAATTATTTATTACTTTACAGTGGCTTTAGAAG
This sequence comes from Erebia aethiops, assembly GCA_923060345.2. Lineage (NCBI taxonomy): Eukaryota > Metazoa > Arthropoda > Insecta > Lepidoptera > Nymphalidae > Erebia > Erebia aethiops. The sequence goes on along the minus strand of OV281079.1, from coordinate 18,179,530 downwards.
TCGGTTTTTTTTAAAGAATTTTAATTTTCAATTTTTATCGTACCTAATTATTAGTTCAAACTTCAATGATGAAGGCCAAGTTCGGTGCATCAACAGTTTTTAAATCCTCACGGCTTAGGAGTGCAATACCCTGCAGCATCAGGGTTGAGTAGTTGGAACTTGGGGTTAAGTAAAAAGTCGTTGCTTGACACTTATATAATGAACGCTTTTGTTAAGGAGTTCTATACCCTGCAGCATCAGAGTTGAGGAGTTGGGACTCAGAGTTGAGTCGTCTCGTGACTTGGTAGGTACCTACTATATGAGTCCACCATCAAAATTTTCTAACTATGAAATTTATTTATTTTATGGGAGCTATGAAATCATCTCCAACTAATGCCCTGCAGGTGGAAGGTGGAGACCCCCCTCTTCTCCGTAGACAGTATCTCTCTGACAGATTTATGGCCAAAGCTCTGCAACTATCCTCACATACCCTTTTCAACAGCCTTAACGCTTTGCCTCCCTTATTAAAATCTGTAAATAAATATCCAGCACTACTTGTTAGCTTCCTCAAATTCACCAGACTCCCTTCTCCTTTATTTACTTTTCCCTCAAATCCTCTCAATTTTTAACCGACTTCAAGTGGTCTCTGTGGTTTCTGAACCGATTTGAATTTTTTTCTATCAGTCGTTAGAGGAAGCTCTCGAGCTGGTCCCATAAAAATTCTGATTCCAAATCCTCAACCCTGACACTAAAAAGTTAACAATAAAAATTCTTTCCGAAAACCGACTTCCAACGCCACTGTAAAGTAAAAAATAATTTTAATTTCTACCCACTATGTTGAAGTCGGGCGGGTATAACAAGGATAAGCAAACTTCAACGCATCAGGCTCAAAATTATTTTTTACTTTACAGTGGTGTTGGAAGTCGGTTTTTTGGAATGAATTTTTTTAATACTGTAAGATACCAGACTTTGTCCGCGTGGATTTAGGTTCTTTAAACAGCCTATGAGAACGCAATCCTTTTCTTGGATAAAAAGTAGCGACCTTTCTGGGATGCAACCTATCTCTGTACCTATCAAATTTCTACAAAATCGGTTGAAGAAATGAGCCGTGAAAGTGTAACAAACAGATACAGAAGACAGAGAAGGACAGATAAGCACACTTTCGCGTTTGTAATAATTTTAGTATGGAGTGTGACCGTGTGTGGAGTGTTTTGATACGAAAATCTCTTTATTATACAATGTGTCCAACATTGTTAAAAAATTAAGAGACCATTTTATATGAAACAAACGATGTGAAATTCAGTCCATATCACAATTAAAAATTGTAAAAGCCTTTGGCGGATCAAAAATCGTTCAGACAATAATCTACACTAATATTATAAATGCGAACCTTTGGATAAATGGATGGATGGATGTTTGTTACTCAATCACGTCAGAACGGCTGAACGAATCTGAGATAGATTATTGTAGTCTGGAATTGCACAGCTACTTTTTATCCCGGAAAATTAAAGAGTTCCTGCGGGAACCAAAAAACCTAAAACCACGCGGACGAAGTCGCGGGCATCAGCTAGTATACTTATTAAAAAACTGTAACAGGTCTAATTCTGTTCATCGAAGATATTTCGAATTTTTTTTCGATGGCCCTCTATAATCGACACTGGAGCCAAAACCGTAAGTTTTGTCTGTTTGTCTTTCTGTATCTTGACCGCGCATCACGCCGAATCTACTGAATGAATTCAAATAAACTTGGCATGATTTGAATTCATACTACGGGGTAGGACATAGGATATCACACTATCACCTACAGATGGCGTTGTATTACTTTGTTGTTTTACTTTCGTGCTCGTGATGTACCCTTTGCAAACGTATGAATCATACTGAAGTTTGTATGTACAAATTGTATTTAGCAAGGTATCAATGATATTAAGGTAAAATTTTTGGAAAAAGATATGTTTTTTATCTTTTGATATTGCAATATGGTTTAAATATTAAAACAATTACTGTCCCCATAGCGCTTACTTTTGCACCATGTACCAATAAAATGTTGTGTTATGTTAGTATTTATTGAAAATAATACAATAGAACTTAAATCTAGCCAAGCTCAACCTAATCTTACTATTTAGGAGATCTTTCGAATATAGATGCACACGGTTCAACGAAACGGATGCGGCGCGCCACAGCTGTTGGGTTCTTACATTTTTGTGCATTATAATAGCGAATTTAATGAAAACATTAGTTTTTATAAACCATTCCCTCTCAAAAATTAAAAGAATGAAGACTAATAGTTAATCATTTATGGCCGTAAAATAATCCTGCATTTAAAAAATTCTCTAACAAAAGGATCGAAGATTCCACATCCACAGTTTTAATTTAATACACAAATCGCGTAGCTACTGGGTTCCCAGGCCAGTAGGAAATGCGAGCAAGTAAGTAATTAACATTCTGTGGTATTTATATTATATATATATTCTGTCAACTTGGACAAATATGAGCAGAACCCTCAGAAATGTCTGAACTATTCATAAACAACAGCATTTTTCGTTACAACAAACTACTACTGTAGTAAGTGGAATCAGACCCTTCGATCTAATGATTTCAGATCTTTTATTTATATCACTCAGAGGAAAAAACTCCGACATCGCGATGCAAGAAAATCGATAAAAAGTACCTACACCATTCATACACAAATCCAGGACTGTTTAAATAAAATACTATACTACTAGTTAATTGAATATAAACAATTAAAATACCATAAACTGAGTTTTTCTTTTTTACAGCAATGTTTCATGATTTTTAATGCATCTTTCTGTGAAATTGTATAAATTTTACATTCATTTTACACATCATAGTACATTTTCCGAGAAGGTACCCACCTTAAACTCTTACCTTTAGCTTACACATGCTAATGGTTCTGTGATGGGTCGGTGAATCTAATGGTGAGAGCGATTCGCACCCAAAACCATTTGCCTAGTTGATCTTGGCCTACGTGGGAAGAGGGCGCTGTACCTGCCGACCGACGGTAAAACACTTAAAAGGATGTTATCATATTATCCTCTACATCATAATGATAAATCATATGATGTAGGGAATAATATGATAACAGTAGAATAACACTAGCGCCAAAGTGTTTTATTTACAGACTTCAAAAAGGATGTTCTGTATTCGACCCGTATGTAAAGATATTTAAATGTTTGTTTTTTATCAATTTCCTCGAAAACTCATGAACCGATTTTAACGATTTTTTAATATATTAAATAATCTACGTACTTTCAGGAAGGTTTGAGAATATAACACACCTGGGCGAGATGTATAAAACATATTATGTTAAGCGTAGGCAGTGAAGTAATGCTTTTAAAAATAATACTAAAAAATAATTTTATTTAGTAGATAAAATAAAACTCTTTAAGTTTAGGTACCAATTTTGAATAAACATTGACTTTGACTTAATAGCCTAGTGGTTTGGACGCTTGGCCTGATAATTCGGATGGTCAGGAGTTCGATACTCAGGCAGGCACTTTTAAATATGAGTTATATGAGTTTTAAGCAATTAATTATCACATTAGCGGTGAAGGAAAATACTGTGAGAACCTGCATGCCCGAGAGTTCCGAACCTATAATATTCTCGCAGGTAGTGTGAAGTCGGCCAATCCGCACTTTGTCAACGTGGTGCACAATTATTGTATTATGGATCCACCGGTGGGACCAAGCAGTAGGACCAACAGTCCGAGATGACTTTAGTTGTTTCAGCTAATAAGAAATAAATAATAAATAAATCTCTTTATTTGCAAAAATGGCATAGGTTCACATTGATGACTTGGCTCGCAAAAAAAGTAAAAACTATGTTATGGAATGTATTATCTAGGTGCTTTTTGCAATTATTTTAATATGCAAAATAGAATAAAATAATTATAATAATAAAATATCTATACTAATATTATAAATGCGAAAATTTGGATGGATGGCTGGATGGATGTATGGATGGATGGATGGATGTTTGTTATTCAATCACGCCAGAACGTCTGAACGGTTCTGAATGAAATTTGGTACAGAGATAGATTATAGTCTGGAATAACACATAGGCTACTTTTATACCAGAAAATTAAAAATCTCACTTGTGAATAATAGCAATGAAAAAGTCACAGTTTGATTATAGGTGTCATTATGTGCCTAATTGCGGTGAAATTAGGGCCACTTTATGAGCAAGTGTGTTGAAATATATTATTATTTAAGTTATAATCATGTACATGTGCATTATTTCTATTAATAATAGTATTAATGAACTCGCCAAACACCTCGTTATACCTAAGTTAGTATTAATTATTATGAGCGGCGTCAAACGCCCTTAAATCTACATCTAAGTAGGTACATCGTTACTTATTCTAGATACTATTTCACAAAGGCTACCTACCATTTTAGGCTTTTTTTTTATATCCACTACAAGCTAGCTCTTGACTGCGATCTCACGTGATGGTAAGTGATGATGCAGTCTAAGTAGGTAGCGGGCTTACCTGTTTAGGGGCATGGCAGTTATATTAAAGCCACACCCATATCATTAGTAAGTTTAAAATCATTTAAATATTTTTATTAAGTATATGATGTAACTAAAACATTATGCTTTTCGCAAATTTACTTGCTGTCAGACAAACAGACAAATTCACATATTTTCTTATCATCCTAATATTATATTCATATCATACCTACTAATATTAATCAACAAATAAACAACCTTTGTGTTTGTTTGTTGATTTGTCCTTCAATCACGTCGCAACAGAGCAACGCGATAGACGAGATTTTGGCACGGGTATAGCTGAGGACCTGGAGAGTGACAAAGGCTACTTTTTATCCCACAAAATTAAAGAATTCCCGCAGGAATATAAAAACTCAAATCACGCGGATGAAGCCACGGGCATGAACTAGTAGCGTATAAAATATAAGATTAATATTGTTATAGCTGTGAATTCTCATTTGCAAGGAGAAGTCTTTTCTATTATAACGAATCATTATTCCGTTTAACAATCGAAGGATTGAAAACTTTGTCTTCGAAGTCGCACTCGATCCGTACCCTTACCACAAGATTTAAAATTATACCGACTTTAACGTATTCGAGCATCGGAACACTTTAATGTCGAAGTAATGAACTTGAACTAGTTCAAGTTCGTCCATACATCGGCAGCGCTTCAATCGTATCTTACTTAATATTATAAACGCGAAAGTTTGGATGGATGTATGGATCTAAGGGTGTTTGTTACTCAATCACGCCCGAACGGCTAAACGGTCCAAGACCTTAAACACGTCCTCCAGGGCGCAAGTGAAAAGTTTCGGGGATATAACATCTCCCTGTCTTACCCCTCTTCGTATGGGGGTTGGATCCGTTTGTTGGTTCTGGACTTGAACTGTCATAGTGGCGGCCTCGTACAAGCATCTCAACACTTGGATATAGTGACAGTCGACTTGGCATCGCTGCAATGAATCCAGAACAGCCCAGGTCTCGACAGAATCAAAGGCTTTCTCGTAGTCCAAACACTCTACAGAGGGGCAGATTATACTCCTGGGTCTTCTGAATAATCTGCCGTAGCGTGTGAATGTGGTCCACGGTGCTGTAGCCTTTGCGAAACACAGCCTGCTCTGGTGGCTGAAATTCGTCAAGCCTTCGGGCGAGACGATTCGTAATAACCCGCGAGAACAGCTTATAAATATGGCTCAGAAGTGAGATTGGTCTGTAGTTCTTAAGCAGACTCTTATCTCCTTTTTTGAAAAAGAGAATGGTAACACATCTGGTCAATTTTTCCGGTGTTATGCCAGTTTTGATGACGGTATTAAAGAGGTCTTTAAGCTTATTAAGAATTGGCTTTCCTCCTGCGCGTAGGAGCTCCGCAGTAATGCCGTCATCGTCCGGAGCTTTGTTGTTCTTCAGCTGTTCGAGGGCTATACTAATCTCACCTACGTCGATATCCGGGAAGTCATCGGTATAGTAGCGCACAAGTCTCGCACGTTTGTCGTTCGCAGCCTGAGTGGGTGCAGGTTTTGGAGCATGAGCAGAGAAAAGCTGCCTGTAAAACCGCTCGATCTCAGCTAACACCTCTGCCTTCGAAGCAGCAATCCGACCATCTGATGTTCTTAGCTTTGTCAGATGGCTTCTCCCAAGACTTTGAGCGAATACTTTTGCTCCTCTATTGCGTTCTATCGCATCTTGCATATTGCGCGTCGAGGCAGCACGCATATCGAAACGTATTCGCTTTTTGATAGGCTTGTTTAGAGACTGCCTGTCTGGCAAAGCAGAGCACACTTCCCGTCTTTGCTGCATCAAACCCAAAAATTCCCACATCCAAGATCTCTAGCGAGACCCTCGCTAGAAATCTTGGATGTGGGAATTTTGCGTCCTTTTTGGCAAAATTTGCCACCCACTTCCCGAACAACATCCACAAAGTCGCCATATTTCTGATCAACTTCGTCGGTGTTTTCCATGGTTTTCATGGGTTGGTGTGTTCTTGGGCGAAGAGTTGACTCCATCAGACGTCGTCTCTCTAACTGAAGGTCTATATTCAAGGATCCCCTCACAAGACGGTGATCGCTACCAGTGTTAAATCGGTTGATCACGGAGACGTCCCTGAAAATATCCCTACGATCCGACATGGTTATTATTATTTAGACCTAATAACCTAATTGCCGATTTTCAAGTCTCAAACTTCAAAAATTTAGAACACTTATATAAACTTCTACCCCTGTTCGAGGTGAAATCCCTTAGTTTTTAGTTTCATAAATCCCTTAATATTGTCAATATAAACAGAATGAAAGATTGTATATTTTGCTTATTTTCATAGTATTATTTCTTACGGAATCTTGCTGTAGGATAAAGCGGCAGATATTAAAAAAATATACTTTGTTGTGTTACAGAAAAGCGCAATACGTGCAATTTATAATTTAAAACCATGTGAATCCCATAAGTAAGTGTAAATATACCTATTTCCTTGAATATCTCATTCAAGGAAATAGATCGCTCATCGTCAGTTTGATCTAAATTGTTGTGGTAAGGTTACTGCACCGAAACGGTTCTTATTTTATAATTGTGACTCATCTCTTTCATCCTCATTTGTCGAGAAGAGCTGGAAAGTTGCGATTGCAAACTGAGAACTTTTTTATAAAGCGTACTGGCGACCATAGACATAGGATTTTTTCGCTACAGACCTTCGCTTCGCTCGATCAATAAATCATCTCCTGTAATTGGTGGTATATTCTGTTCTTGCAGAGTCTAGCTACCGCCCCAATGAGACACACAATAACATAATGTGTGAGACACAATTATATGCTGGCGACATACTACCATCGTTTAAATCAGTATTATTTTATGTCAGATTTAAATGAACACTATTGAAATAATATACACTGTGTTGATAAGAACCCCCCTATGGTTTATGGTTTATATTAAATTTGATAACCAATAAGATTACATGTGGTTTAAAAATTAATTATACGCTTACTTATTGTACCTACAGGGTGGATAAAACGAACGGGCCACGGAGGTAAAATACTTTTAATATTGAACATAAGAAATTTCACTAAAAAGAAAATATTGTTTTATTTTTAATAATAAGAGATGCATACAATCATTTTTTATAAATCCTTACCTGAGCTGGGAATCGAACTCCGAATGAACTCTCGAGAGGATTCCAGCTACTCGCTTGAGATGGTCCGCTCACCTTGTGAGGGGTTATCTAATACTTATAATATCATAAATCTTTGCTCCAAGCATAGCCCTCTCCATCGCCCGCTGAGTGACCGTGAGCCTTCTTAACAGGCCCATTCTGTAGATATCATCTCATCTTATCAACCCATTCTCAGCTCACTACTGAGCACGAGACTCCTCTCGTAATGAGAAGGGTTTAGGCCATATTCCACCACCCGGGCCAAGTGCGGAGAGACTGCGCGCACCTTCGAGAACATTATGAAGAACTCTCGAGCATGCGGGTTTCCTCACGATGTTTTCCTTCACCGTTTGTAGCAAGTGATATTTAATTTCATAAAACGCACATTGCTTCGAAAAGTTGGACGTGCTGCCCTGGGATCGAAATCGTGATCCCGTACAAGGTCGGTTGTCCACTATATCACCGAATATATAATAACACAAAATATGTTTAGTTATTGGCAATTGTTGAACTATTGCCTAAACCTAACCTAACCTAACCTGCCTAAAACTAAATGGATTTTTGGTTGTTCTCATACTAATAAGCTAATTGTTAGTGTTGAATACTTTTTTATTCGTACAGTCGTATTCCAAGCGTTTTTTCCGTTAGAAATTATGATATAAATAATTTAACTGGTGCTATAAAAATCATCAAAATTCCCAAAAACATATACCTATAAGATTTCCGTTATTTCATTTTGAAATTTCGGAAAAGAACGCATAGGAAACTCCTTTGTCCTGCCAATTATTGGCAAATGAAATTTCAAATCATGATTCGCATGTACCTAGATCACAATGGTAGTGTACCATTGCTGACATATCATAATTCTGTCTAGTAGTAACTTATGCCTTCTCATAGAAGCGCGCGAGCCCAATACTAAATCTATGTGCCTTCTGTATATTTTGTTGAGCTTGTCAAGACAACATAAATAAAAGTAGATGGAAGAATACAATGGGCAGTGGCTGGCTTACCTACGTTTGAACCCCACTGGTCCCGATGTGATCAAATCAGAAATTAGGACATTCTTAAGAGAACCAGAGGAACTAATAAAGCTCGAAGAGTCGCTAAGCTTAAGTGGCAATAGGTGGGGCACATAGTAAATATTTTTTAGAAAATGCTTTTACCGGTAGGTTACTAAAGAAGGTCGGTCAGCTTCATACAAACTGTGACCTGATTGTAAAGTGTCGCGACCATAAATGACCTAAGGTGGGATCGATTGATAATAAAGCAGTGTATTAAATTTAATGATTCTTTTTTTTTTTTTAAGCCGGAATTTGCTGGTAAATTCATGTTTGGTTTTGAGGTTAGGATTGAATACGACACCGGCGCCATTATTAAAAAACAACCATTACCACTCCAGTATATTATTTTGGAGTATGAGCCATTTTTGATTTTCGATGTTGGTTTTTAGTTAGTTCGTTTTCAATGTTTGTCGTCGAAGCATCGATGTTTTTAAGAACAATGGTGCATCCATAGAGAAGGATGTTTATAGGACTGGCAACCCTCGTGATTTCAGATTTTGAAAATGATTTGAGTTTTGACGATACTCTTTGACTGATGACAGCTGTCACTTGAAGTTGACGTCTGCGATCCGTTTCATATAATTTTTGCTGTTTATTTGCCAAAAAACGACCATTCTGGCTAGCAGCTGACAAAAAACCATATTTATTTATACCATTTTACACAATTATTCACACATGAACACACTAAACAAGCTAAAAAAACATTGGAAAAGCTAAAATGAAAAAAAAAATCGTAACTGCATTAGATTACGTGATGAAACGAAACGTAGTGATGAATTATGGTGCACAGATTATAGAATATATCTAAAGGTGTGTTCAGAAACATTAATACGATCCGATATGGTATTTTGCAATTATTTTATTTTTTATTCCGGCTTTAATAAAAAAATATAATAGTTGTACTTAAATACCCCTCTAATCACCTATATTTTGCCATTGTATTTATCAATGGTCGCTTTCATTTTTGGTCAGGTCATATTTGGCCATCCTTCTTTATTTAAATGTTTTAACTTGAAACATGCTTTTAGTGAACCAAGTCGGATAACCAAAAACTTCAGCCACTTGCTTTTTAGGCAGAACATTAATATTTATAAGCAAATATGTGATACTCGCAATCGATATACTAAAAACCGCCTAAAGCTAGTAATAGCGTCGTATCGTGTGCGCTAGGTGCAGAAATCCTTTGTGGTGTCGAGTGTACGCTTTTATAACATGGGTCCCAAAGACTTTCTGGATTTGCCATTACATAAATTTAAAAACTGTGTTAAACAGCATTTGATAAGTCGAGTTTATTACACTATCAAAGATTTTATTAATGATAAAGTTGCATCGAAGCAACTGGCCTCGCACCCAGTGACCCACAAGTCAGCTTGTAACGCATGTTTTATTGTCTACTTATTGTAACCTTTTTCTTATGTATCATAAGTGACACAAGTTGTCCTACGTGAAATAAATTAATCATTTATTACTGTCAAAATTAATTTCTACTGGCCACAGATTAATTAACCACGACTGAAATGCAATAGGCAATTAATATTAAGCAGTCAATATGCAAGGCCGGTAATTGATAGTCACAAGTCAAATTGTGTCGTGTCAAATACCTATAGATGTTAGTAGTAGATACTAGTAATTGGTAGGAATCGATTAATTATTTATCTCCCATTTATTTGTACAGATTTTTATAAAATTATTTCTAAACACGTTTTACATAAATATACTATACAAAACACATTTAAAAATAATTCTATAAAACTTACATCCACTGCAGGGCCTTAAAGACCCAAGCAGCCGGTGGCCAGGGCCCCAGCCAGAGGAACTTCCTCACAATTCGTGCCGCCTCAAGGATAAGCGCCTTCTGTATCCAACCCTTAATCCAACAACCAAGCGAAAGCTTCTTAAGGTGTTGATCGGAACTTTTCGCAATAAGACCGTTAACTGATACACCTATCGGTACAACAATTGTTGAGTCAACATTCCACATGGCGATAATCTCGTGAGCAAGGTATTTCGATACTTTTTCCTTTTCTGCTTTCATCAGGTTATCATCATGTGGAATAGTAATATCAACAATTATTGCTCGGCGCGTTGAGCGGTGACAGTAGAGCAAGACACTACTATTTTCGAGAACCGACACTTGGGTCATACCTACCTCATCTCAACATACCTCAATCTCAACAAGACCGTACTGGAGAGCCAGTTGTTAATGGATTATTTTGGCTGCTTGATTATGTCTGTGCAAGTACTCTCCATTAGCAAAATGTGAACAACCGGAGACAATATGTCTGAGGGACTCCCCAGGAAGATGACACGCACGACATATGTCAACATCTTTCATAATATGTCTCCGATAGTTGGAGTCAATAATTATTATCATACATAGGTCAAAGGTTACATGCAGTGGAGCAAAAAAATAATTTGTATGTAAAATTTACAGGGCATTTTACATAATAGGGCCTTGAAACGGTCCATTTTCGACGCGGACTGTGCCGCTGGTTTTTATTGGGTATTAGTGTGAGTCCCACATAACCGCTTAATACGGTATGCGTAAAAGCATTTTTCCAGCGATTAAAAAAAAGGACAGTAGTAGCTTTAGTTTTAAGATACCGTTACTGATTATTGACCGAGCGAAGCGAAGGTCTCTGAGTCTACTTGGATGAATTGGCACTTGTCCGTCCGTCCGTCCGTCCGTCCGTCCGTCCGTCCGTCCGTCTGTCAGAGCATTATAACTTCTGAATTACTGAACGCAATTACTTCAGCTTTAAATATAATATGTAAACCAATGGCCTCCCGCCGAATATGGCTTGAAAAATAATAAAAATCTTTATTTTAGGGGGGCTCTCATAGAAGCGAATGCGAAGTTAAATATTTTTTATAAAGTTACATAGGGTTGCGGTATATTATTTTAAAGATAATTAGGAATAGAGTCCAAAAATATTTTTTTTTTAATTTTCCCCCCAAAATTGACGAAATGGGGGGCTTTCAAAGTGGTGATTTTCTAACGTCCAAAGATGACCTCAGAACTCTAAATTTTCTGAAAGGATGAGCCTGAAACTTGATCAATTATTTCAATTATATCCTGTACTTGAACAACAAATACTAAAATTAGAGAAATATTGTAAGGAAACGGAATTATTTAATTTTTAATGCTTCAGTATTTTTAACAGAACTTCACATTTATGTCAATAGATGGCGCCGCGAGGTCTTAGTTCGGGGCGAACCACTAGTTATCACCATTATATTTTATAAAAACCTAGACGTCAATAAGTGTAGTATAACTACCTATATTGAATAAACATTATTTGATTTGATTTGATTTGATTTTGACATTTACATACAATTTTTTTAAGTATATACAAAAGCAGAGTACTTCAAGTTAGCCCTTTACGGCGATCTCAACTGATTGCAACTTGCAAGTGATGATGAAGTCTAAGATGTTAGCGGACCTGTTAGGGGTATGGCATAGTGGCGTGCACGACACCTCCGACGACCTCCGTGGCGCAGTGTGTAGCGCTATTGCCTTAACGTGCGGAGGTCCTGGGTTCGATCCCCGGCAGGGTCAATTTGGGAATTTATAATTTCTGAATTTTCCCTGGTCTGGCCTGGTGGAGGGCTTCGGTCGTGGCTAGTTACCACCCCACTGGCAAAGACGTGCCACTAAGTGATTTAGCGTTCTGGTACGATGCCGTGTAGAAACCGAAGGTTTAATATAACTGCCATGCCCCTAACAGGTTAGCCCGCTACCATCTTAGACTGCATCAGTTTACCATCAGGTGAGATCGCAGTCAAGGGCTAGGCTGTAGTGGATTAAAAAAAATTTGTCAACAAGCAGTTGACAAGTCGATAAAAATCGTTGCTAAATCTCTTACAGTAAATTATTCACAATTGACGTTTTTTGACGATCGAGTAATTTTTGATCGCTTGATACATACCATGGCCCATGCTACACGGCATCACATCAAACGAAGAATCGCTTTCGGCAAGTCTTTGTCGGCAGGGTGGTAACAAGCCACGGCCGAAGCTACTCATCAAGCCAGACCAGAGAAAATTCAGAGATTGTAAATTCTTTAAATCCCCCCGCCGATTATAGAACCTATCCATACTCTCGTTTAAACTATTAATGAGATCGAATAACAATCAACAAAGTTCCCGCACATACCCACCTCAGCGTAGGTATATAATATACAGTGAGTCGACACCCATACAAATGACAGATTTGTTGTACAAAGTTGTAGCATGTAGAGGTACTCTCACTCCGGCGAAAGCTAGACGATCAGTAAATACTGTAGTCCATTCAGTATTTATTTTTTTGGACAGGTGGAAAACTGCATACTGATTTTACATTAGAATGGCAGAAATAGTATGAAAAATTATTTTTATTAATCTGCCAGTGTCCTCTGACACGTCCCTGTCATCCCACAGCGTCTAGACGTCTCCGTCAAACGACTGGTAGGAAAACTGTATGTTCTTAGACTGTGGTCACACTAAGGTCACCACTCGCTGCCCACTCGCCCTTGACTAACGAAGGAAAACTTCCAACTTGTTAATTGATTGTTGCAATACTCGACCAGGTAAATAAAGTTTGTAAAGGTTACATCACCCTCCCTCTCGTAATTAACTAAAAGGTCCCATAGTTCAACGGTTTCAATTTCGACCGAAAACTGCATCGCAACCGCTTCAAACATCGCAAAGCAAAGCAAAACATCGCAAGTGGTATTTGAAGCCGTCGCTATATCGTTTCCTTTACGTTTTAGTCACTTCAAATCGCTTGTACATAATATAATAAGGTTGTGCTTCAAATACAGTTAAAGCTGTCGAGATGCAGTTTTCAAACTGCCAAAACTGACTGAATGAAATCTGCATCGAGACAGCTTCAAATAAAATTTTTATTTACTGTGAAGCATTGAAATAGAAGTATAGGTACTAAAAAAATTCTACATCAATGCTGTGAAGTCAAGCAGTTTATAAGGTAAGGTGAGAGTGTCTGAACAGATGTACTTTCCTACTGCAGTCAATGTGAAAGGACGGACGAACCAATTGCACGGCGAACAGATTAAGACAAAAAGAGTAGGTACCTATTGATAAAGCTGCACTAATCTCTACAAGAACACGGTCTTGTACCGCTTGATACTAGCGGCTCCCAACTACGCGCTTGAGATCTTCCGGCCTCTTACCCTAACCTACCCAGTTTTATTTCATCAGCTTAGTAAAGCACATATTCATAAGAGTGACGTTATTCATTATTGAATCAGAAATAACAGAAAACATGGTGCGAAGCGAGCGCGTTTATTGAATCAATCGCGAGCAGGCTGGCGGCTGTCAGGCGCTCGTCAGAGGCAATGTGATTATTGCTTATTTCCAGAGCTGCGATACATTGTGAGGTATGATTCTTTATAAAGTACTTACACAGAGCCATTTTACATATCGACTGAAAAAAATTATAGGTTTTACAAAAAAAGGAAAGTCTTTGCATGTAAGGTTTAATATTTTTGATCCATACATATAATTTTCATGCAAAATTTGAATATATTTATTTGATTTAATGAAAATTATTAACATAAATCGACTCGAGTCCCTAGTTTCGAGTAGATTCGAACAACTGGAGCTGAAAAAGTGTACCCGTCTCCTCGAGTATATGCGCATGTGGGGGAGGCGCCACTGTTTTTTTTAAATCAAAATTTTAGGATCAACAAAAAGTACCTAGTTTCTATTAATTCAGAATTTCGATACACGCAAAGGTGGGCCGGGAGCATGTCGGGAAAATATATTTTGTCTAATATATACAATTATAGTGCTTAATAAGTGTCTTAAATTTTCTTGTCAGTTTCTTTTTATTCCACTGCAAGCTAGCCCTCGAATGTGATCTCAAGTGGTTAATAATGCAGTTAGTGGTGGCAATTAATGATGCAGTTTAAGATGGTAGTGGACTAAGCTGATATTATTATGGTCGTTATAATTAACACATACTCTTGGGCCTTACGAACCGGAAGTCGGAACGCTAACATGTTTGCTAGTAGGGTACGAGTAGGAACAAGCCACGGCCTGATGGACGGATGGACGGACAAGCAACGAGCTGACCCCTAGTAGGGTCCCGTTTTTCCACAAATAGGTACTTAAAAGTTACTTATGAGGAGCCCTAAAAATTGGGAGATTTTAATAAAACGAGTTGAACATTTTTATCATTTATTTCAACAGACATTTATGGCAGTTTTGACATTGGGGTTACAATAATTATTTTTCTTAACATCTAACTAATATCCATTACACATTTAGATTGAATTTTAATTCATATTATGTCAAAGATAAAACCAAACGTCTTCCACGTCTGATAGCTCGTCAAGTCTTACTAGTAAGCTGGTCGATATAATGCGTCCCGATGAATTGGAATGAATTTTCACCATATTGAGACGTACCTATTAGCTAGAATTATTTTTAATGAATAAATAATTTGTATCATAATATGTACTGTAACGATTCAATGTGTCCAGAATGCTGGCTGCGTTACCCCGCTGAATAGCCAAACCTGCTTTGCCATAGGTAACTTCCACCCGTTCGGTCAACGTGTAGCTTCAGATCGTGTCTGAGAGCAGACTCTCTAATTCAATCGCATTCTCTTAATATATCGACACCTGGATAGCAAAACATTGTATCTCAGTTTTTATCGATTTTGAGTTTTATCGAAAGTCAAGGGTCGAATTCAATATTGCCAAAATTTGAGATACAATGTTCTTCCTTGCAGGTTTCGATACATGCTTATGGCGCTGTGAGCTCACGAGATGAAAAACAAAGGCGCGCGGGGGTGAAATCGAGCAAGCGCATGTCGCTAAAAAGGCATGAATTAATTTGTAAAAAAATTAATAATTACTTTTCAATACAATAATGTGTTTGATTTAGAAATATGAATTTTATCTTATATTTCTAGAGCTACTTATTGGTTTCAATAAGGAGAAAAATTGCTTTAAGGCAAATTAAGAGGTATGTTTAAAATAAATTTCAATGCAGAGATTTTTTTAAATTGTGTTTTGAGATGCGTCAATGGCTCGATGGTCTTGAAAACAGCACATTATTTTTACAAGCATACATTATGTCACCGTTTGATGAATACACTGCTTTTAAAAACCCCCTTTTACGCTACACAGGGCCTTAATAACTAGTCAAAGAATAATAGAAGTTATCAATTTTATTATCAATCTTTATCTGTCAAAAACTTATTTAGCAGCGTTGTTCGTTGTAGCACTTCGGTTTAATGATTACATGGATGAAGCTATAGCTTGCTTGTTTTTTTACGGGTTGTCTGAAGGAGATTATTTTTAATGATAAGACCTCCCTTGCGCACACGTTGTTTTCTATTTTTTGTTAATAACTTAGTTCTATGTTATGTGTGGCAATAAATACTTTGTCTATCTATCTTAAATAAAGTGTCAAACTGCATGGTCAATTATTGTGACCAGCTAGTCGGTCAAACATTGCAGTTTGGTGCAGCGTTTAAGTTAAAAAAAGTTGGTCTGGCTAAAAATGTAATGTCAGAGTGAAAATATGTTGATAAGTAAACATTATATTCCCATGTTATCTGTTATTCATGTCATTCATTCCATTCGTTAATTTTTTTAGTTAAAAATTTAATCTTACGCTTTTGCAAGCTCTAAGCATGTCCAGGTATTAATTGGTCCAAGCTCAGCAAACGGTGTAGTGTCAGATTGCAGCAGATTTCTTAATGGACTAAGTTTTATCTCAACGATCGCGTAGCATTAACTACGATTTGTATGGAATTATCAAGCGCTTAATGTCACATGACAGCAGGCGCTCGATCAATTCCATACAATTCGCAATTAAATTAGACGCAATCGAATCGATAAAAAATTCCCGCTAGTTCTAGTGCGAGCCTAGTGGGAGGTTTTAACGATGACGATTTGTTTGGAATTACACACGACCATCTGCAATTTTTCATAAAGCACAAGTGATACTTCCAAAATCGCAGTTAACTTTAACGCAATCGATTATTTAAAAAAAACCTCCCACTAGGCTCGCTGATCGCAAAATGGAACCTTTGGAACACTTTGGAAAACTAGTCACTCGCTAAACATTTCTAACTCTTTTTACAAGCCGTTCAACACTCTAGAAGAAAACTTGACGAACTATAGAACATTAATACTCACGCGAAACCATACAGCAAAGTTAATTATTTAAACAATTTTGATATCAAAACTTAATGTCCTTCATGTTTACTAGCGGGCGATCATCTTTGCCAAAGGTTAAACGTAGAATTATTCTGCCCTTTGCAAGCGATAGCTGTTCGCAAAATGGCCAGAATACCTTACATAGCTGTACGCTTAGTCGATTGAATTTCCACATTAAAAATTCGATTAATCGTAACCGAGCGTTCGATGACATTAGCGTCAAATTAAATTGAACCTTAACAGCATTAATTTAGAACTGAATTTCATGTAGGGTAAAACCGGGATAGATGCCGCAGCAGGATAGATGCCTCATATTCTAAAAACCTAACTTCCCGAACTCGCGACTAAGAATTAATTTTATAAGTAGGAGCCGCAGTCACCCCGTACCATAATTACCCACAGACAGTCGTGCGATGAGGATGCGTTTCGCTCGTACGTGTAATCATCTCCGCAGCGATATTCCCGAACACGTCAAAGATTTAAAGGTTAGTATGTTGCGTTGTATAACTTTATAATTAGTAATAAATTCAGTTATATTTTTTATTACGTCAATATACTGGTTCATTGAGTCTGCATCTAGGTGTAAATAGATGCTATTTTGTTTATAATTTATTAAAAAAATACTTGGGCATCTATCCCTATCGAAAAGGATAGTTGCCCTGATTTTTCGAGGGATAGGTGCCCCTAAGGGCACCCTTAGGGGCACCTATCCCTGCATACACTGCCATATATGATTACCTACAGCACCACGAAAATATAAAAGAAAAGAAGGAGTGCGAGCTCGAGTATGTTCTTGGACTACAGAAAACCTACAGTCGGCTTTGGATGAAATGGACAAAAACCATGGGAATACAACAATTAACAAATTATATTTTTTTAAATAAATGCTTGTAAAATTTTATTTAACAAACAATATGGTTATGCATGTTGAAACTTAAGAATTTATATTTTAGTTAAACAAACGCTTTAAAAATTTAATTACCTATGTCATTTGTGTGATATTAGAATAATATCTTCTAATGATAACAATTAATTAAAAGATTTAAAAAATACAAAATGTTTTTCATTATTATGACCCTTGGACTTCTACCTAACATTTGGTATGGATTTTTCGTTTACACCTATAAAGGGCATCCATCCTGCACTGCAGGCATCTATCCTTCTCAGTTTTTTCATGGTGGGGCAACTATCCATACAGGTAGGCATCTATCCTCAAAAAACATGTTCCACGAAAAGCTAATTTCTGCAAAATCTGTATTTGATAGGTTAAAAAATAATAATAATAATTCAACATTAAGGATTGAGCTAGCTACATTAATAGAAATTATTCGTATAAAATTAATATATTTAAAACTAGGTGTCCTTTTCAAAAAGTGGGGCATCTATCCCGGTTTTACCCTATGCTTTCACAGCCAGCTTTCCAAGTGGAAACGTTTCGAAATTAAAATCGGTTTATCTCAATTTGTGACTTCAAGACAAAAAGTTTTGGATCAATTTTACTTTGATGCCAGTGCGATCCAACGCTGGATTACGATCAACCAAATTTGCAATATACTGCGTACTGACACAGATGTTCTATATTTTATTTAGAAAGTCCATCTGGCTGTTGGTGATAGTTCATATACCTACGTAATGTAGTTCACAACATTATTAATGATTAAACGAACTTACCTGTAAGTGAAGTTCTATCATAATTATATGAGTCGCTTCATTCGAAGATATATGTTTTAGTTCCGTATTAATAAACCTACATCAGCTAAGACCAGGTTCTTCATTCATCATTATATTTAGACTAAGTATTGTCTAAAGGTAATGATTTATATACGTCATACTACTACTATTAATACAGCCGAATAACACAGGCCTCCACTCTCATAAGAGAGAGGGAATTAGAGCTTAGACCCACCACGTTGCTCCAATGCGGGTTGGCAGGCTTTAACGACTATTATCAAGTTAGTGATAATAACCAGGACCGACGACTTAACGTGCTCTCCTAGGCACGGGGGTCAAACACTGCCAACTTCCCAACTCCGGGCTATTACTGAGAATTTCTAGTCAGAAAAACCCATTACTTAATTATGGCCCGACCCGGGACTCAAACCCATTTATACGTCGTAAATTCGTAATATTAAACACGATACTTGAAAACGTGTTCTTAACTGATGTTGGTGTATAATTACGGGCCTTAATCAGTATAATTAAACCTATATCAGCTAAGAAGATGTTTGCAATAGTCAGGTTTTCATCATCTTAAAACCGATACTAGAGTACATGTTCTCAACTGATATCGGTTCACTAATACGGATACTTGAGTGCTAAGCTCACAGTATTGTCATAATATAAGCAAAGCATCTAAATCGACTTGGTAATCATATTTTTTGACAAAGTTTTGATATCACTTTTTTTTAAATGTCAGTGACTCGAAAGGCTAAGTGCGCACTACTTTTTAGGGACCTTTATAGTTTCTATAAGTCTGTATGAGTATGTCAGTCCAAGCATTCGTCTGTCTGCCACAGCTTCATATTTCTCAATGAATGCGCAATCATTTCTAATTCAAAAAATATAATAATTATTACGTACCTATTTAAATGGTCCGAAGAAATATTATGTATTTAACGTTAGAATTAGGGTGCCTTTCCACCAGAGATGTGTTACGTGTTAATGTTACATAAAGCGCTCCTTTTGATTGGTTTGACACATACCTAGCTTAGCAACTTAGCTCAGCTCTGGTGGAAAGACCCCTAAGTAAAATATCAAAGCGGAAAATATAGGCCGAAAAGGTAGTGCGCGGTTAACCTTGCTGTACTCTTTACTTCATCTTGTCGGTAGTGGTTCATATAAATATGTTATACCCGTTCCCTTAATCTAACAACATTTTTAACATATTAAAATATACTAAGTAGTATGTCTACGCTAAACATTAATATAATTAATTAATGAAACGATTATGTAAATCAGTCGTTTGAAGAATAACGTTAACTTAGTAATAGGTAATGTCCATAATATCTATACATCTATGAACTAATAAAGGAGACGTGTAGGGTTGTCAGCTAGCAGTTTATCACGTGTATCACGTGTTTCCCGCGGGGCCAAGGCGGTCGAATAAGCGATTTCAGTATGGGCCAAATACGTAACAAAATGTTAGTTCACGGATATAGCTGTTATAATTTAAAATCAAATTCAAGTGTTAATTGGCGTGTTGGTTTAACAATTCCCGAAAATTAATCCCCACAAAAGTGCAGTCGCCCTTCAGTGAAAGTAATTAGGATAAAGCATTTTTAAAAAGGAAACTATAACCATAATAGGGGTTTAACTAATAAACGGGTAGGTGAATAATAATATTGGTATTTATATTATACTAGCTGACCTGTCCTAGCTTCACACTGGTACTATTCAGGCCTTACATTATTACGTATTGTGTACGATTAATCATCTTAATTTGTAAACTGACCTTTCATACTGGCGATCCAGTAGATTATTGCGTGATGCCGCAACAAATCGATAGACACCAAACAACTTAAAAAAAGTTACAGGCACGTCGCGCTATAACGATAATAAAGCTTCCTACAAACTAAATTTTCAAAAATATATTTTATTTATAGGAATCGTCCAGTTATAGTTTTAATACAAGAACAGATTATTCATTACGGTATCATATTTTTCTTGATTATGAATAAATTTCCTGGTGGGAGGCTTCGGCCGTGGCTAGTTTGCCTACCGGCAAAGACGTGTCGCCAAGCGATTTAGCGTTCCGGTACGATGCCGTGTAGAAGCCGAATAGGGGTATGGGTTAATATAACTGCCATGCCCCTAACAGGTTAGCCCGCTACCATCTTAGACTGCATCATCACTTACCATCAGGTGATATCGCAGTCAAGGGCTAACTTGTAGTGGATTAAAAAAAAGAAATTAATCACGAATTAAATGTAATGTTGATTTCGATTTATATTTCAATTCATTCTATCATATTATTTGTTGATTCTTTTATTATTAAATTCTTTATTGTATAAAATCATACTTCATTGTTGGTTTGTCCTTCAATCACGCTGCAACGGAGCAACAGATCGACGTGATTTTTGGCATTGGTATAGTTGAGGACCTGGAGAGTGACATAGGCTACTTTTTATCCCGGAAAATTGTGGAGTTCCCACGGGAATCCAAAAAAACTTATTCCACGCAGATGAAGTCGCGGGAATCAGCGAGTATTTTATAATTACACTCTTTTGGTTTAGTAGCTGTAAATTTCTCAAAACATTTTAAAGCGAAATGTTGGATAAAAAGCGGTTTCGTCAATAAAAAATCAACCGTGCGAAATAAGTTGCAAGTGTGATGCGACATTTCATTATCATAATAAATTAATTACCAATTAAAAGGAAAAGTGGATTACAGGGATAAACCTGACTTTTTTGACCACAATAATAGCAAAATTGTTTCCTTTCTTCTTCACAGGTACTATTTTTATTTATTAAACTTTAAAGGTATATGATCTGTCATAATTTAAGAGTTCAACCAATTTCAGCGAAATTTTCTAAAGATATTGTAGGTTACATCGCAGTGAAGGACTTCATAGGTTACTTTTATCCCGGAAAGTACCTACCTCAGTTTGGGGTTCTACATAAGGTAAACCAACCCGTGTGAAGCTTGCTAAGGACAAGGACAGCCAATAATACTGTTATACTTAATTGAAAAAAAAAAAAAATTTAGGATTATGAGTGTCCCTGAATAAATTTTTATGAAGAAAAAAACATGAAGCCTAATGCGTTAGTAGATAAAAAAAATTTTTGAATGACGCGACGTCGGAAGGTAAAAACCGTTCAACAAATCTATTACCTATCTATTAATTCCGAAGTCGGCAAAAGTGCTGAAAATGTCCGGAAAACATGATCATAATAAAAAAGCATTCTGCGTGCTTTTAGTAGTTTCAATTTCAGCCTTTTGTTGACGGACGGATGCGACCACACGTCTCCTTCCTCAACCCGCACCTAGCCTATTACGGCCGACCCACACGGCGCCTTGCGTCAGCGCTGCGTCGACGCAACACACTTACGACGGAACTGCACCCCCGTGACGAAGCGGACGGGGGTGTACTCATTGCGACGCCTGTCTAGTAACGCTGTGATGACGCAGTGTCTGTGTGGCCGGCTATACGTCAAAATATATGCGCTGCGACACGCAACGCGCCGTGTGGACTGGCTATTACTTGTTACATTCTTCGCTAGTTATCAGAGTAGGTATATAACTAACCACCTTACAATTTATGTTTAAAAATTTTTGGCACTTGTTTTTCCAATCGATCACAGAGTTCGATCGTCTGCCGATTGGCATTTGACAACGTAAAGGGATAAAAATCTATTGCGAAAAACAGCTTTAAGTTTTACGCATTAAAGCTAACTAACAAGCTGGATATCATGATAATTACTCGATCCACGTGTCCGATATAGCTTTATTATTACAAATATGTCGCCGTAAATCTAATTAATTTACGAATGATTTTAGTGATCAGCATTGTATTTATGTTAATGTTTTTTTATTTACCAAAAAAACTAACTTAACAGCCTTATTTACCCGTGTACTGCGTAAATTAATGACACCCCTAATTATTTCTAGTCCACGCTAACCTGATAGGGGCATGGCAGTTATATTAAGCCCATGTCATAGATACAGGGCCAGACCAGAGATTGAACCTGTCGGGGATCGAACCCGGGTTACCCGTTCGAACTGTTGCTCTCACCTCTACGCCAGGGAGTTCATCGAAACCGTACTACAGGGTATATTGGTGCCAGAGTAGTACTAGGACTGTCATGGCTCAAACCGGTAAATAAGGCATTTTTGCATGAAATATAAAAAAACCATGGTCTTGAAATATAAACTAGGGTAGATTTAATTACTTATTATGATGGACCTCAATGAATATCTGTTTATAAATGGCAAATGAAAACATGCAATAAAATATGAAACATGCAATAAAATATGTGTACTTAATGAACTTTATGTTATAAATAGATATCTGTATTGTACGCCTTCACAAAAGCTTTTTAGGACGGAAGCTTAATGATCAATATATAAGAAGCTATTTGGCTTAGATTAGTCTCAGACCAAGTAGAGACAACTAGAACTCGTTACTTCATAATTATATTTTATGACAACAAAAGATAGAGCTTATTATATTAATAAAATTAACAGAGCGCGTAGCTAAGCTATAAAAAGAGAATGATCTTGTAAAACAAACCCCAAAAAAAAATCAAAGAAAACTATATATTATTATATCATCAACCGTACTTAAATCGCAGCCAATGTCAAGGTTGAGGCCCGCTATACGGAGGCGCGGCTGGGCGCGGCACGTAGCGGCGAGTATTCTTTGCTACGCGGCACGGAGATGCACTGCGATGTACCGCGCAACGCCGTGCATCTGTAGCGGGGCTAGATCTTAAAGGCACGAGTCCGAAACCTGCGGAAAGCGGCAGCGACTGGCGATAGCGACAAGCGACCGAGCCACCGACCGCAAGCGATCTTCTGGTTCAGTAGGTATACTTTTTCAATGAATTTGTATGAAGATATATTCCAAGTGGTCACTTTACTCGTATTCGGAATATATCTTCATACAAAGACAAATATAAATGTATGGGAACCAGTTAAAACTGTTGGCAGTCGGCAGCACGGTCGCTTCTCGCTGCCGTCTGTCGCCTGTTTCGGACTCGACCCCTCCTTTATCTTTTTGGTTTAATGTAATTCATCAGAACCATTTTTTAAATTAATAAACAAAGTGTTAAAAATACATAATTTGTTCAAAACAACTCCATAAATAACATTATATTCCTTTGATATGAATTCCTTATAGCGCCTTTGGCAATTAAACTTATAGTATAATTTCAAATTTATTTTCTAGGAAGTTATTCTTAAACCACGAGCCATATTTTTATATGATAGGTACTATATAATATTTCTTGGCCATATCACAAATAATAGTTAATTAAATCTTTATATGTATCAAGAGTAAAAGTAACGTTAGGCAGTTTTTAGTGTAGGTGGAAAAACCACACTTGCTTTTTTATCAATAATTCGGTTATAATCAACTTTTCAACAAACTTTGCAGGGATTAAACTTAAGTCACTTGCAATATAAAAATGAGTACGTTTGACGTACTTAAGTAATACATTCGTTTCCTTGAAATTAACAGCCGAATTTCGACCTGCCCTAGAATAAATTAATGACATTGATAAATTTAAAATTTGTTAAGTTGGCTGTATTTTCAATAATATATTATATAAAGAATATTTAGACAGATTTACGACCTTAGTTTTTTTTGTGTTTTTTAATATTTGAACTACATGATACATGAACATCAACAGCGACTCTATTTTGGTCGGGCTAATATGGAATAAAATGAGAAGAAAAACATTGAGATTCAAATATACATTCCATAATTATATTATTAACAATCACTACTTCTTAATAATTAACACCAACGTTTATAATTGTAAAATTACCATCATGATATATAAATACTTTTAAACAGGGTAGGTGAACATATTTTCCATGGTAAACACTATTTACCATGTAAATGTAAATGATGTAAATGTTTAAAATATTTACATCATCTTTTTTATATCCGTGCTAGATCATGCCCGCGACTTCATCTGCATGGATTTAGTAGGTATTCCGACGGGAACACCTTGGGTTCAATTGCAAATTGAACTGAAGGTCCCCAAAGAGTTTCTAGATTTGCCATTACCTAAATTTAAAGACTGTGTTAATTGTTAAGTCTAGGTTATTACACTATCCAGGATTTTCTGAATGACAAAGTTGCATGGCAGCAACCGGTTGCCGGTGCCCACAAGTCAATGTAATACTTGTAACGTAATGTATGTGTTGTATTGTTTACTTCTTGTAACTTTTTTCTTTTTAAAGAAAAGAGCAACTGCTGATTGCTTGCCGGCTCTTCTCAGTAGAATCAGCCTTCCGAATCGGTGGTAGAGCCTTGACGTATCTGTGACACAAGTCGTCCTACATGAAATAAATAAATCATTTATCAAATGAATCTATACTTGTTTTGCAGCAAAATAATATCCATACTTAATAATTTATAAATGCGAAAGTGTGTCTGTCTGTCTGCTACGCTTTCACAGCCCATCTGTGCAACCGATTTGATGAAATTTGGTACAGGGATAGGTTGTATCCCGGGAAAGGACATAGGCTACTTTTTATCCCGGAAAATTCAAGATTTACCGTGGAAAGCAAAAAACCTTAATCCACGCGGACAAAGTCGCGGGCATCATCTAGTAATATTATAAAAAGTTCACCCACCCAATTTCAAAGGAAAGTTACCCTAACCTGAAATGAAAAAAGTTGCCTGATTTCTTACAGTAGTAGAAGTTCTGTTTGCCCCAAGCCCACGACGCGGCATGGGCGTTTTTACAAGAGCCATAACTCAGAATAGGTAATAGTAACAATTACCAATTTCGGATAGTACGTTGGCCATAACACGAATTTTGCGATGTGGATGTACAGTGACCCCAACGCTGTTTTTTCGCTGAATGAGCTTTTTGTTCTTTGAACCTAACATATATACCAAAGCAAAACGGGACAGAATACATAGCTTTGCTCTGTACGTAATTGACATTCCGCAAATAAGACCCAAGCACCATTGCCACGTTTCATGCGCGCTCCTGACATGTGGAATTTCTTTCCGGCATTTTACCTTCTATAAATCGGACATATTTCCGATACTATTTTTGCTTCAGGGCAATTATACTGGAATGCACATAACATTATACAATTAGATTTTACAAAACGAGAACGTTGCAAACTGGGTTTAACAAGTAGGCAAACTATGGAATCTTCATCTATGAAATAAATTTAAATTTTATTTTCAATTGATCGATGAAAATACCCAGTATGATAATGTTCACTTTATGGAGAATCAGGCTGTGAAATTTTATGTAAATAAAAGCATTTAGTTGACGGTTCATTAAAAACTAAATACTACCGGAACCTCTTCAATAAAGTGTGATAAAATATACTAAGGATCAGGCAACTTATAGGTTAAAAATTTAATGAGCAGGTGATTATACTACGGTACATATCTTGTGTTCTATCTAATTATTATTATAAATACAGGACTGTTTTTGACTAATTGAAGATTACACCTAGACACGTAATTTTTAAAGACCCTGATAGTAATTATCTACTTCGTAAGATACGATGTTTTTAGAATAATGCTAACATTCATTTCATAATTTCATAACACTAAAGGGAAGCCACTAAATTTAATAAATGAAATTATAGTTTTAAGTATAAACAATGATATTCTATAAATAAAATATTCCATAATGTAATATAATAATAAATTATAAAGCCTAATAATAATATAATTGAGTATGAGAAACAGTTTAGTCAATCTTCGCAGTGTTAGAAATGGTAAGTACGTATACAAATATAATATTAAACAATTAATATTTTTAATTATATATTTACGAAACTTAATTAAAAAAAAATTATATTTGCAAATAATCTATATAAATTATTATAAATATAATTTCTAAGTGGCTTCCACGAACAGCTAAACATCGATTTTACGATTTTACATATTAATTTTTGGAATTCACTGTACTTTCGTACTACGCAAATTTATAACTGACTCTATGTTCGTGAATTTTTAAGTTTTTTTTTAATAAAGATAACTCATCTATAAAATCATCTAATCGAGATAATAAAACCAAACATAAATTAATAGGGATGGCTTCCAAGATAACCAAAGTTTGAGCAACAATATCAAATTTTGTTGACATTAAATTATAGTAGAAAAGAATAATTGTTCCTATCTTAAGTTAAAGTCGGCCATAAGTAACTTTATCCAATCAATAGGAATTAGGATCGCTGACCAAGTTTCGTATCAATATACCTAAGTCTTATTAGAATCTAAGAGACTTTGATATCGATATTATAATTTTTCACATTTTTTTTTAATTATTTTATGACATACCTACTTACATAATAAGTATGTATGTTATAAATCAGTCAGCGTTTGCGGAGTGCTCTTAGTATTTGGCTTGAGCCTGTACGTAGTATTTATTATTATTTTGAAAAATATCAGTTATAATCCTGATTCAAGTATAATTTTAGGTTATATCCATCTTTTAATGACCAAATCTTAAAATAAAACCTTTAGTAAAACTGTTACATAATGACACCGTTATAGTAATAGCAGTAGAAAATATACAATCCTAAATTAATCAATGTTTCTACATATAACTTGACAATAAAAATTATCATTACTTATTCACAGTCTAATGTAAATAGCGCCTTCGTTTAACTTTATAATAAATATGATACACATGTCCATTGATTATAATTTTACCTTAGGTTCTGAGACGTAGGCAGCGCCTACGCATGGTGAAATTTTCAACCGAGCCGAGATTTTCGGGCTTAAAATTTCACCATCAACTTTAACTTTCAAAATAGTACACTAATTGTCTAACTATTTAATATTAAATATACAATAATAGTAGTGTACAATTTATTTTATTTTTTTAAATATTTTTTTTGTTCTATTTTTTTTTGTATTTTTACTGGTATTTTGGCAAAATAAATTATGATTATTATTTATCAAGTCTGAAATCTGTTATGTACAAAGATTTAAAGTATGTTTTATCATTATTATTAAAATATTTTTTAAAGATAACAGTGTAAAAATGAATGTAGTATTTACAGATTAATCCGATATTTACAAAAGTTAATGAAGTGAAATGTGAGATGGTATTAAATTTATTATACTGATTCTGTGTGAAACTATACTAACGTTTAGCAGTATAAAAATGAATGTAGTATTTACAGATAACACCAATATTTACAAAAGTCTATGAAGTGAAATGTGTTAGATGGTATTCAATTTATCATAATAATTCAATGTGAAACAGTATGAAAATATGAAAATTAATGTAATATTTACAGCTACTCGTAACTCCAATATTTACAAAAGTTTATGAAGTGAAATGTGTTAAGATTTTATTAAATTTATCATACTAAACGATATTAACGTTTAATAGTATAAAAATGAATGTAGTATTTACAGATTAATGCGTTATTTACAAAAGTTAATGAAGTGAAATGCGTTAAGATGGTATTAGTTTTTATCGTACGGATTCTGTGTGAAATTATATTAACGTGATTAAATGAAACCCTGCAGCCCAAGCACATTCAATGCAACAAAAACAAGATTCCGCTCGTCTGTATGAAGCGCGGTTTACACGGGTAATGAGCGAAATAACTGAGCCAAACGGACACTGTGTAAATTATCCGTTTACACTTCCACTAACAAAGAGTTTTGAAAGTTATTTGAATGAATCTTAAATCTACGTTTTGACTCTTTTTGAACTCTTTTTGCTCGCTCAGTCCTTTTCGCTTGCATTGCTGTAATAAACCCGGGGCAAAAATTAGCCAATAGTGACAGAGTGCCAGCCAATCAGATGTGATTGCGATTGTCACTCCGTATATGATAAAAAAGAAAAAGAAAGAATATGTATACTTAGCTAGAGGAAGGAAGAAAAATTATAGAGCTCTCAAACTTGTTTTTGGGGGTCCTTAAAATCATAGGGAGAGGAAGAAGAAGAAGAACTAAGGAAACTGTACAAATTGTCAGAGTCACACAAATACTATTCACACAAATGTATCGGTGTATTACGTAACAGTTTTTCAGTAAAACCACAAGTTGAATGAGCGTCAATTTCACAGCAATCCTAGCATGGCCGCCAATATATATTTCAAGTCGGAATCGACTAAACTCACATACCTACTTTTTACGTGTCATTTCTATGTTTATCGATTGAAAAGTTAGGATTTTATTTCTTTGTCAATAAAACTTGCGGTGGAATGCTAGTCTTGTGGTGAAAGACACTACGCGCTTGCTTCGCTCTCAATGTCATAGTACGGTGATTCGTATTTAGATGATGCTTCAGATGATATGGTAAGTGTGCCAAATCTCACAGTTCGTTTCACTTGAGTTCTCATTAACCAACGACCCCGATGTTAGAGTGAAAACACACTACGGACAAATAAAAATTCTGGTGGATAATAAGTCCATATTATTTAATATTATAAGGAGTTAAATTTAGTCCGTGCGTAGCTCGCTCTGCTTGCGGTGGAAACCCCACTTAAATGTTGTTCTCCAACGCAGACGTTATGTTTCCGTCGGAGGAGACAAACATATCTTTAGACGCTCTATTATCTTTAGTCTCAGTTTTAACGTTGCAAATTTGATCGATCGTTATCGTGCGCTCGATCACATTAGCATCAAAGTAAAATTGACTCAAAAGCTCTGAATTAAAGTCACAAATTCAACAAAACCGATTTTAGTTTCGAAACGTTTCCGTTTGGAGGGCTGGCTGTGAATGCTAAAGCACGCTCGATTACGATCAATCGAATTTGCATTGTAAAAAACTTACACATTTGTGTCCCTAGTATAATGAAGATACTAGAAGTTTAATTCGCTATAGTCGGGAATATCGCAAGCTACACGTGCAATACACGCGCTAAACCTTCTAAATTAAACTTCTAGTACCTTCATTATCATGAATTTTCGTAAAGTAACGCCTGCTTCTGTCCAATGTCCCTAGTGTGTTTTCTCTCATGTTCAGCAGTTAAAAGTTTCATGGCCGGGGTAGGTTGTTTGTTTGAAGTTATCGACACCTTACAGTTGGTACAGTTCATAGGAGTCGGAGAGGCGCCGGGTGCGCCGGGTGGGGGGCAGGCCGGAGCCTGACGCCTCGCATCAGACTTGCGCGAATCTCCCTCGGAGCCCCGACTGCTCTTGGACACCAGAGCAGCTTTGGCCTTCAGTTGCGTAATACTGTTGACAAAATTGATGGAACACCTTGTTGAGTCCAGGCTATGAACTCTCTGCATCGTATTCCCCATTACTGAGGGTCGTGAGTCCTTTCTATTAATCAAATAATGGTAGGAATTGGGATAGTAATGAGGAGGGTTTTTGTAACGATTATTATCAGATGTTAGTGATAAATAATTGTTATGGTACATACGTATTTTCTGGCAGGGCATGATAAAATATAAGCATTGAGTTTAAATTAATTGGGTCCCGCGCCCCACAGGATAGTATAATAACTTACACTACCTACTGTATATTATTATATATACACGTTACTTATTTTAACGTCTTGATTTTTAATACGAGCAACTGCTGAGTTTCTTTCCGGATCTTCCCAGTAGAAGATTCTGCTTTCCGAACCGGTGGTAGAGTCGAAAGATGACGTAACCTAAGAGACACCATGTATGTCCTACATGTAAATAAGTAAATTGTGTATTAAGTATTATCAGGACGAAAGTTCTTTATGGTAGGATAAATCGCAGAGCCCTGGGTAGGAGGAAGAGTCAGACTCTATCTCTCTCCCTCTAGAATAGATGGAAAGTGACAGATTATACCTATTAGTAATTATTTGAGTTATAAATATTTTGAACCATTGAAAATAGGTACTAAAAAAATTCTACATCAATGTTTTGAACAATTACAATATGGACTATGGTTGGTATGACACAGAGATAGCAGGGCCGCGTTGTAAGCAAGATGTCGCATACCACTCGGGAAGTTCGAAATGATGATGAGTTATTCACCCCAGAGTAAGCTCCTCCGTTCCACTCCAGTCGCTCCTGGTCATCTTGAGGCGCTCGGTGCTGAGGCGTGCAGTCAGGCTCTGGCGCACTCCGATTTGCGCCCTCTAGCTCTAGCAGGGCCTTCTTCTGAGTACGGCATTTCACGCGGCCGTGAACCAAAAAGTCTAATAGTGCCACTAGAAGGGATAGAGTGAGGCCACCCACTAGCACGTAGAACAGCCCCGCCATTTGGCTCAAAGTCAGCTCCTTGCCTTCGATCTGGAACGAGTCCCGAACGAAATCGACTTATTACAAACTGGCGTTTTGTTCACGACTTCGTCCGTGTGGACTACACAAATTTTAAACCCCTTTTTAACCCCCTTGAATTTTAATACGTTGTAATAGCTATCTGCAAATTTCAGCCTGGTTCATCCAGTGGTTTAAGATGTGCGTTGATAGATCAGACAGACAGTTACCTTTTACTTTTATTTAATTAGTCTAGCATAAACAAAAAGATGCCTGCGGCTTCGTCCGCTTGTATTTAGGTTTAAAACTCTTTGATTTTCCAGGATAAAAAGTAGCATAAATTCACTTTCCAAGTCCTAAACTATATCCATGCAAAAATCATATCGATCCATTGCTCTATTTTTTAAATAACAATATTATGGTTCCGAAATAATTTGTAGATATTAAGCCAATAGGTATCAAAAGGCACACTAATTGTCGAGTTGACACTATTAACAAATTGTGTGTGTAATTATTATTATTTCTTTACTATTAACTATTAATAAAGTTGTGTGAAAGCAATCAACTTAAGGGCAAGACACACGGAGCGGGCGCGGGTAGGGCGCGGGTCGGGCGCGGGCCGGGTCGGGTGCGTGGCTGGTTTAGTTCCACCCGCGCCAGGCCCGCCCCCGCTCCCTGTGTGTTTTGCGCTTAAGTGTCAAACATAAGAGCTTCTTTCTCTTTCTAATACAGCTGTAGTCACATTAGTTATGTTATTCCTCTAAGACATGATGCAGATCGAAGTCGAATTTTTGGAAAACTATTAATTAAATTTTAAAAGTACTTGTTAGACACACACCCCATGATCTGTCGCGCACTTGGTGTCAATGAACCACACGCGGATGAGGCGCTGCAGCTCCCCCTCCACCCGCAGCGCCTGTAAGGCCAGGTCCACACCGTCCCTGCAAGACGCACTTACAAATAACGCAGTGAACAAATATTAACAAAGGTATAGTTACATTCGCGCAGAAAATAAGCAAACACGCATGATAAATACAAAAAATCGCAATGACGAGTTCGCTACTGCACAAAATTTGAATTAAACGAGTTTGATAAGGATCTGATTTATTTTACACAGTGGCCAAACCGATATAATACTGTCGAGGAGTTGCAACAAGCTTGCCAGCCGCACTCTACAAGCACGGGCCATATGTGAAACAAATTAAGTCTAACATATTATATTATTATGTGTTAGGTTAGAACACCCAGTGGTGTGCACAGGGTTTGAAACTATGTTAGGTATTATAGGCAGATATTACAACTAGCTTAAACAATGTTTTTATGCCTCTATGACCTAAACGCCACTGAGAGCACCTAAAACACAACGACGACCACACGAATGGGCGGACGCATTGTCAATCCGTGCGGCCTCACTAATCTTTGTCGTCCGTCGCTAAAACCTGTCGCTTAAATGGAATACCACTTGTCAAAGCAGCCGCTAATATAGACGTTTTGGCTAGCGATACGCAAGACTTACTTCAAGCGAATCGCTGCAGCAGGCAGTGCCGTGTGTCATTCGCCTTACCGTAGTTTAGAGCCTTTCGGGAAAGCGACCGCGAATTCCTTGACTCCAGTCTGAGTGACCGAGATCAACAGTTCGCACGCGTTCTCATCATCCAAGTCGCCGTGAGATGCGAACCCCATCCAGGGGTGGTCGCCGTCTTCTCCCTGGATAGGCGGCTGTGTCATTTGGTCCTGTACCAACAATAGATGAGATATTAAGGCGCAAACTAATTAATATTGCTGTGCTTAATTATGTTTTTGTGATAAGATGCCTCGATTATAACATCTTAAGTTTTTTTTAAAACAACAAGAACACAGACAAAGCGCTACTTTGTGAAAATTATAGCAACATCACAGTTAATTATTCAATTGCTCATAAATATCACTCTATATTAAACGGTCGACGTCAAAAATACATACATATAGTTCGCGCGCGAGTTGAATGCAGAGTAAATGTATGGTGATACATACATTTACTCTACAATCAACTCGCGCGCGAAACTGTGTGCAAGCAATCTATCTTTCATCCACACAAACATAATAATATTATGTCCAAAATATTCACCTCAATTTATCAACAACAAACCATTACTATTCAATACTACTTAGATTATTGCCATAAATTGTCAACAATGTTAACCTACAATATAAATATTATTTAAATAAGTTTGAGGGCATTTTAGGGCGACTACCGACAAGCCATCTTGTTTGCTTATTCTTTATAGACTTTTGATATCGACTGTACTTATTCCATTTAAGTGGCTATTATTGGACCAGTGTGCTTAGCATGCGCACAACGAGATTATCTCGCGACGAGAGAGAGAGAGATGTTGTCGCTGCCGGCAAATTTTTATTTACCCTAACATGCACAAACTGCGGTATATTAGAAGAAAAAATTGTCGACATGTAAAGGTTCGTAAAGAAAAATACCACAGATAAGAAATATTAATTTTATCTCTACTTTTGACGTAACGAGACAAGTAACCATGTTAGCTTCGGTAGACAGAGAGAGATAACGGGTAGACATAATTTTACTCGTACCTAGTGCGCATGCTATGTGCATGCTATGCGCATGCGATGAAGTGAATTACCTGAGGGCACTTAGTGACTTTAGTGTAGGATTTCAGTGGTTCGTTGATGCGGTTGACCGTCATGTAAGACGCCATGTTTGCTGTGTATGTGGAGACTACGATGAGGGCAAAGAAGCACCACACGGCACTTACGATCCTCCCAGCGAATGACCTTAAACAGAAAATTACTATAAACATCTGTTTAAATATACAAGTGTAAGCAAATTTGAAACTTAATAAAATAATAACATTATTA
The DNA here is from genome assembly GCA_923060345.2 of Erebia aethiops. Taxonomy (NCBI): domain Eukaryota; kingdom Metazoa; phylum Arthropoda; class Insecta; order Lepidoptera; family Nymphalidae; genus Erebia; species Erebia aethiops. Next base: position 18,145,957 of record OV281079.1, on the reverse strand, counting down.
ACTCATTATTGTTTGTCAATATACCTCATGAACCTATATATACTAATTAACTTGTTACTAATTGTGGGCTCTTCTCAGACCAGGGCGCGTTTGGAACCCTCGTAGCTTTAGTTCTAAGATACCGTTACTGATTATTATCACCATTATATTTTATAAATAACTAGACGTCAATAAGTGTAGTGTACCTACCTATATTGAATAAACATTATTTGATTTGATTTGATATGATTAACTAAATATTAAATGCACTTTTGTCAATATCCGCTTGATTTCAAAATCGACGCAAATTCCGACGAATACTGACGAGAGCAGGTGCAACGTACAGTGATAACGACTTTTATAAAATAAGATTGTTTGTTATCTTATAATAAATTAAACGAAATTATGATAAAACATAGATTTTTAAGCACACTGTATAATATATATTTAATTATGTAGTAGCGTAATAGCGTCGCGTCGTGTGGCGTCGCTTCTATCGCTCATGTAGTACAATGTGTAAGATATATTAGGATCCCGTTAGTCAGGGATAAAAAGCTCACGAGGAACACAAAACGAGATGTGATACTGACCTAGGAAAAATATCGCTGCCTTGCTGCAAGAAAGAGCCCAGAGAGAACCATATTGAATTCCATAAGTTGAATTCGTTCACGACGGTGAACTGTAACAAAAAATAATGAGTGAAGGATGGTTACAACATGGGTGTCAAAATTGGAATGAATGGTTCATGGTACCAATTTGTTTTTCAATGATAAATGATTTATTTATTTTACGTAGGACAACTTGATTCACTTATGATACTTCAAGACTCCGGTTCGGAAAGCCGATTCTAGAAGAGCCGGCTAGAAACTCAGGAGAATATTTTGAAAATATGATTCTCAGGGCGGGAAATAGCGGGAGCTATTTATATAGCTCTGAGAATCATATTTACGAGTATGTGCTTACTTGGCCAGTTTTTGGAAAAGTACTACCGTTTCATTCTGAGGATATTTTGGCCGGAAGTTATTTCCAACATAGACCTATGTAAACTATGTCATGAAGAACCCGTAGAACTTCAAATCCGACGCCGAAAATGGAATTGGATCGGGTATACACTGCGTCGAGCACCTGAACATATACCCAAGCAGGCGTTGGATTGGAACCCGCAAGGTCAACGAAAACGCGGGCGGCCGAAACAGACTTGGCGGCGTACTATACTTGATGAGGCGAAAAAGATCGGCCTTACATGGGGTGAGCTAAAGCATAAGGCGTCCGCAGATCGGCTTGGAAAAGAGTAGTGTCTGCCCTCTGCCCCGAAGGGGGGACATAGGTCTTAATGATGATGACTACCGTTTACGAAATGTTACGGTGGTAACGGTATGTGGCTTCGGCCGTGCCTAGCTACCACCCTACCGGAAAAGACGTACCAGCAAGCGATTTAGCGTTTCAGTTCGAGGAAGTTTATAAACCGAATAGGGATATGGATAATAACCTCTAAGTTAGCCGGCTACTAGCTTAGACTGCATCATCATTTTCCACCAGGTAATATCGCAGTCAAAGGCAGTGGAATAAAAAAACAATCCACCACTATAGCCCATTAACGTAGCTGGGCACAGGCCTCCACTCTCATAGGACAGAGGGAATCAGAGTTTAGACCCACCACGCTGCTCCAATGCGGGTTGGCGGGCTTTAACGACTGTGTGACTGTGACAATGATCATGTTAGTGATAATAACCGGGACCTACGGCTTGCGTGCTCCCAGAGGCACGGCGGTAAAACACCGCCAACTTCCTATCTCCGGACTAGTACTGAGAATTTATTGTCAGAAAAACCCAATACTAGTTATGACCCGACCCGGAACTCGAACCCGGGACCTAGTCGGCCGCAGTCGAGCGTGCCAATCCCTAGACCAACGAGGCAGTTAAAAACAATACATTTCACAAATTAAAACGAGCAGTCTGAGCCAGGCAGAACTAAGTTCGAGGTACAATAATTATAGCAGTTTAAATAAATAGGGGCAGGAACAAAGCTCGTATGAGCGAATGTGTTCGCTGCTAAAAGTTGTAACCTTTATTCATTAGCGCTTAAGTGGCTTTAATGAGAGGGGTGCACTTACAGCAATATCACGGTTAAACGTCGTAAACGCCGGTGCCTTTAGCACGATCTTGTACGTATCGCTTGTGTTGATAGATTAATATCGAAAATCGAATCACTGTTACAACAAATAGGGTCATGTTAATTCATAAACCACTGTCCACCTTCGATCACACGAGTAGTAATACCTATACGATCCATATAGGAATTTAATTTTGAATTTAAAAGGCGTCCACGTAAGTCAAAGTGCGTATGAAGGAAAACTGGACTAAGCTGGGTTGGTGATGGTTAGATTAAGACGCGACTTCCATCCATACCTTCAGCGATGCTGAACATACCACCATCGTATTGAGCGTACCTGTACTAAGCCTAGAGTAATGGGCCGAGCTCGGCCACCCTTCGCGCTTACTTGCACAAAATGGCCTCTTTGCTAAAAATGAAGCCGTTTTGGTACTTTTAGCATAAAATAAAGTTCCAGTACGCGTAGGACACAACGATTTCATTATACGATGCTACGCACTGGGTTAACCATTCCAAACAACGATTGATCGATGCGACTTGCAGCATTTGCTTTTTGTTGGCCACAGGCCAGCGTCCTATTTAGTTTGACAGCTTGCTAGAACACGATTTTCTTATAGCTACATCGGTCTTAGAACATGGTTCTTTTAGGCAGGATAAAATGCCGAGGTCTAGAATTGATAAAGTAATGTGACAAAAAAGCGTTTGACTCTTTCTCCTGCTGGTCTTAGAGCCGGATACAACACGACCTTCACCGATCTGCTAACTGAGATGAAACATATTTTTTTTAATTTAATAATAAATAAATACGCCTAAAATAGATTGCTTATCAAAATCCTGACCACGCTAAATTTAAATTAATTCTCCTCGCTTCGCTCTGGCAAGCATCACCCGAAATCTGAAATCGTGTATCATCTCGTGGCGCACACACACTATTTCTCATATAATCTGCATTAAAAGTGCGAGTTTTATAAAAATTGTATTTTTTATTTATTTTAGCTTAGGTGGCACGACTGGTGGCGCCGTCATGGTTTCTTGGTGGTGAGATTTTTTTTATCCACTACACGTTTGCTCTTGACTGCGATCTCACCTGATGGTAAGTGATGATGCAGTCTAAGATGGTAGCGGGCTAACCCGTTAGGGGCATGGCAGTTAATTAAACCCGTAACCCTATTCGGTTTCTACACGGCATCGTACCGGAACGCTAAATCGCTTAGCGGCACGTCTTTACCGGTAGGGTGGTAACTAGCCACGGCCGAAGCCTCCTACCAGACCAGACCAGGGAAAATTCATAAATGATAAATTAAAAACTGACCCTGCCGGCGTCGAACCCGGGATCTCCGCACGTTAAGACAACAGCCCTTAACACCACAGAGGTCGTTAGATATTGTAAGCCTCAGATTTGTGTGGGACAAATCGAGAGTACATACCCTAGTAGCGATGATGTCATTGTTGTCATTAGCGGCCGGTTCAGTGTAGGAAGTGACGCGCCTCTCACGCGGCGAGAACCTGCCCACTAGGTACAGGCACATACTGACGCCTGCTACGCCACCGATAATGCACAACTGAAAACAAAGCTTGGGATGCAACTATAATCGTACTCTATGGCTTAGAACTATTTCGTACTATTGATTTTGAGTACTCAATTTTAATACAATATAATCAACATTTCTTTCTCAAAAGAGCACCCGTCAAGTTTCTTCCTGGCTTTGGTAGGGAAGGCATTCTCAAGCAGTGGTAGATTCACTTGACGATACAAAGTTTATTTGAATAAAAAGCATTTACTATACTAGCCCGGGGTTAGGAAGTTGGCGGTGTTTAACCCCCATATACCAGGATGAGTAAAGCCGTCGGTCCTATGCCTTATCTCTTTGGAATCATGTCGGACAGCCGTCCCATCAAATTAAGAAGAAGTGTGCACCTAGTTGTAGCGGATAAACTTATATGCACTATAATATCTCCCAAACAGTTAAGTAAATCTTGGTGGTTTTGGCCGAAATTACAACTGAAGGACATTAATTATTAGTTAACTTTTAAACCTGGTGGTATTCGAAGGAAAATAATACGAATATTCTATTTCCAATAGTAAAATATGTAAATATAATTAACTCGCTCGTAAGCAAAAAAAAAGAGTTGCGACGATTATGGTAAACGCTTGGAGCATTAGGCAACAGGAAGCTGAATATTCTAAATAGGTGGATTTGAATTGCTGCTTCCTTGCTTCCAATAAGATGGGAAGGCTTGTTTGAATTATTTGAAGGTTTTTGCAAAATATACCTATTTACCTTTATCTTACTCAGAATCCTAATAATGTAGAAGTCAAAATCTACTTATATAGAAGATTTATATAGCCAATGCAGGTTTTTATTATCTAAAACTAATTGCCTAAATGCCGATTTTCATGTCTATACTTCAAAATCATAGAACTTTTATGTAACCTTTCAACCCGATATAGTACGATTTTCAAGGCTCTAACTTCAAAAATATAGGACTTTCATAAAATCCCCATTTTACCCCCTTAGGGATGAATTTTCTCAACACCATTTCTTAGCTTATGTATACACTACCTTCTTTTCAAGTTTGTATGCTTTATAGTTCCTGAGATAAAGTGATTAGTCAGTCAGTCAGTCAGTGAATGAGTATACTAACTAGGAATCTCTAACTTTTAATTGAGAGTAGAGATTATAAGTACTTTATTGTTTACCAGATGATGCCCGCGGAATTAAGGAATTCTTGAATTTTCCGGGATAGAAAGTAGCCTACTTCCTTCCCTGGGACACAAACTATCGCTCTATTTCATCTAAATTGTATGAAAAGATGGGCTGTGAAAGCGTAACAGACAGACAGACAGATGGACAGACAGATAGACACACTTTCACATTTATAATATAACTATGATTTTTAAACGTACTTTTTTGTGTTTAGATATATTTTAGTTTAAATCTGACTTCCGATGTAGTGGTAAAGTGATCCAGTCGCGCCGTAAGCACAATTTAATATCCTACATCAATTGTATTGAAAATTCCGAATTCGAATCGTCGCTGTCGTCTCAATCAATAGACGTCCGTTGCAGAACAAAGATCTCTCAGAACGTGGTCTTGTGCCGCTTGCTTGCCAATAGGCTAGGCGTTCGGGTCCCAAGGTACTTGAATGACGGTCTCACACCGGAAAGCGCTGTGTTGTACGACAGTACTAGTAGTATCTGCTGGGAGCCGTATTTTAATAGTAGCTACTAATAATTACAAAATTTACCCATATTTCCATAGATAGCGGGATGAGGAAGCTGAAGATGGTGTAGATGTCCGAAGATTTGGCCTTCCTGGGCTTGGTGTCGAAGGTCAGATATGGCTTGCCGAAGTCGATGACCTCTTGACGCTCTCGGTTCACGGTGAGTGGAGCAACCACGAGGTCTACCTCCTAGAAAGTTGAATCTTATTTAACTCCAACGTCCAACGATAGCAGACCAGGGACGGCTTTAGTCTGTTACAATTCCTCCATGACTTGTGGAGCACGATAAGTCGCCGGTAGCCTTATTATCCATATTTTTTGCTCGACGTTTCTGATACGAACCGCTAGGGTGTGGAACACCCTCCCAGCGCACGTGTTTCCTGCCACTTATAACTTAAGTACCTTCAAGGCAAGAGTGAATAGGCATCTTCTAGGCAAGCGCGTTCCAACCTAGACCTCATCATTGCTTTGCACTAAGCATGATTGTCGTCAAGCTCAAGCCTATCACGCAATTTAAAAAAAAATGATCCATAGCATAATTATAATTATTTTGTCACCAAATTTTTATTGCTAGAAATCTCCTACCACTTCTACTAAAATTATAATGCAAGTGTGTTGGTTTGTCCTTCAATCACGCTGCAACGGTATGTACGTACCTACTACAATAACTAATGCTAGTATGCTATAGAATATTTAAGTATTCTATATGTAGGTTTATAGGTATATATATTTATGTTTATATGTATTTATAAAATTATTTATGTATTATTAGTATGTAAGGTTTATGTAGTATATTGTATGGCTGTCTATATTGTTGCACTATCCCGCTCCTATCATAAAGGTTTTTAATTAATGGGATGTCTGGAGGAGATCACTTTTAGTGATAAGACCGCCCTTGCGCACTTTGTTTTGTTTTGTTTTCTTTTCTTTGTATTTTTATGTCCTGTGTAGCAATAAAGAGTTTATCTATCTATCTATCTATCTATCTATCTATCTATCTACAAATCAAATTGAATGAGACACGCATATTAGAATGAGTCAAATACGAAATAATCACGCAGTACACTAATAGTAATTAACTTTTTAACATAAAGTCGGCGAAACGACGCAGTCCCCGTGTTAATGACAAAGAGTACCATTTCTATTTGGTTGTTAGAGTTATTTATAATTTTCTTCCTTTAGCAGTATTTTTGACACTGTATGCATGCCTTTGAAGGTACCTCGGGCGATATGAAACGTGTTTGAATATTCAACACATATTAATATTAAACGAGCAATAAAGGACGTCGCCGCAATCTAAAGAAAGTGAATTTTTCTGTACATATTTAAATTCAAAATATAAGGGTTTAATTGCAATCTTGTAAGGTAATCATGTTATATAAAAGCACGTTTCGAGCTAACTGACCAGTCCCAGCTTTGTTTGTGTGATAGCGGAGTAGGTAGTACATAGATTGATGCAATTGAGTGTCATTAAAATATTTATGGTTATTTATTCTCTAATAATTCTCTCTCACGTTCTTCATTAATGTTCTCCAAGGAGTGTGAATTCAATCACTCCGCACATGGCGAGCGTGATAGACTATGGAAAAACTCTTCTCTTTTCAAGAGGAGCGTCATGGTCAGTACCTAGTGAGCCGGCAATGGGTTGACATCATTATGATTATCTATACCTACTAATATTATAAACGTGAAATTTTGGATGGATGGATGGATGTTTGTTACTCAATCACGCCAGAATAGCTGGATGGATCTGGATAAAATTAGCGCAGAGATATATAGTTTGGAATAACACGCAGGTTACTTTTTATTCCGGAAAATTAAAGAGTTCCCGCGGGAACCCAAAAAACCCCAATCCACGCGGACAAAGTAGCAGGCAGCTAGTTTCAATATACAAAATCTCTTTCTATTATAAGGGGGTCACATAATATAATAGTCACGATGAATAAGTTCACTACACAAGGTTTTCCTTAGAATTTCAGGAATCGGTGCCATAATTGGTAGACTTAATTGAACTAGCCAAGCTCTAGTGGCTTCTTTAAGCACCTTTGTGCCCCCGGTGCTCCAAATAAATTAATTAGCACCACCGGAAAAACTTTCAAAGCTTTTTATAGGGAGGTACTTACTTAACTGTATTATGAGTGCGAGTAGTTTAAAATCTCATTCACGTCTAAGTTTTTAGTAAGTATTACCTACTAAATAGATGTTCTGAGACTTCCTTTAATTTTTGTTTATTAAGTTTGCGGTAGCTCTTATATTAATGTACTATACATGAATCGCGACGTGTAGATTTCCTTACGCCGTGGGAATTCCATTTGTTTTCGCAAATTACAAAATCACCAGGTTTAGTATATTATATATTTATAGGTAAAATATCTCACTAATACCTATTGTAACAATTCGAATTGGATTCACTTTCATTTTAATCACATTTGCTCCAATCTACAACAAAGAGATAATAATATGTTTAATAGTGGAGTGAGGTTCACTTCTATTGTATGGAGCGCTCAGCGAGCGATGGACAGAGCTGTATATGCTCGGAGTTTCTTTACGCGATCAAATTAATAATATCGAGATCCGTAGAAGTTATAAAGTAACTGATGTAACTTCACGTGCTGCGTAGCTGAAGTGTCAATGGGCTGTCAATATTGAAGTGTCAATAGTGTTATCTATCGCGAGCACATAGCTCGAAAAACCGATAGATAATGGGGTCCCAAACAATGGATTGGCAACCTGGTAAGGGTGGTTGCCCTTGGTGAAAATGAAACTGTAGTGAATGTCAACACTATATTATTTAGTAAACATAATATTATACAGAGGTGTTATTTTAATCTCGAATTAAACGCTGTGTCCAAACTCCAAACGCACCAAGCAACCGCAAACAAAAAAGAAATCTCAGAAAACCTATTTCAAATCTAAATACCTATGCATCAAAAAATATGTGCACTGCGCGTAAAGGTGTAAAATAACAGCTGCTTGGTCTGGTTTATGACGAGGACTGAAGATCTCCTGTCGTATCGCTTGGCCCAGAGATCAGAGTACCTAGATAATTTTAACACAATCGCAGAATGCATCTAATTTTGAAACCGAACTAAATTCAACTTGATTCTGAAAATTGAGACGTCCAGGCGGCGGCGGTTAAAAATAAACCAGAATACAACATGCCACACTGGCACTGGAAAGACCGTTGTGAGACTCAATGGACGGATGACATCAAACGCAGTCGCAGGGAGCCGCTGGATTCAGGCGGCGCAGGAAGGACCGTCGTATGTAGTCTGTCACAGCTGCATATTACAGTTATTTTGTAAGAGACCTATTTCCAGCTGTAGACGTCTATTGGTAAACGACGACGACGACGCATGTAGCGCGATCCGCCAGCGTAGCAGCTGCGCGAAGTAGCGCTCAAACTTCTACAAAGAATATTGGACTATTCATTTTGCTTTCAAAGTTCAACCAAAAAGCCCAGTAAAACCATCCATAAGCAATGACTTTCAGTGCATTACAGTTTTGAAATGCTAAACAGTATAAAGCTGAGTGTCCACAAAGTTTGCGCACAGATTCCATGCAGTGCATGGCATCGTCTACAATAGTGGTCTAAATAGGTATACCTACCTTTAGTAGTACTAGTAGTAGTAGTACTAGTAGTAGAAAATAGTAGTAATTGACAGTTCAATTCCCGCACCTCTAACTTTTTGGAATGAGAACATCGTGAGGTACTCGTAACCTATAACTATTAATTGAATGTTGACAATATGATATAACCTGATTTAGTTGATTGCTATGGCCTCTCATTAACATTTCTTACCATCGAATATCGTACATTATTTGCAAGTAAATGATTATTTATTTATTTATATAACCCTCCTTATATATATGTATATCTAAACCCTCCTTATTCCGAGGAGAGACTAGTTCGTAGTGAGCTGACAATTGGTTGAAGATGATATTAATAGCAAAATTGCGTGGTTTGCGAACTTTCTCGCAGTGGAATGACAGCCTTAGACTGCAGTGGCTTAAGTTTTTAAACGAACTTCGATTCAATTTGCACGCTCTTTCGGCGCCACTTTGTAACTACCCACTGTGATTTTATATTTATAATATCTGAAATAATAGAGGGAACTATGAAAAGAGCTGGGGCCATCCTGCCAACGCATAAAACCATATTGTCTCATTACAGTTGACGTTCGTGTTTTAGAATAATGGTATAATCCTTATTTTAGGAACGTCAAGGTACGTGACATCAAACTGTAATTTTGAGTAATATTGCTTAAGTATTGCTTTAATTTTGGCAGTATGGACTCAGTACTTGAAGGCTAGTTTTGACATTGACATTGACATTGCTCTCTGTCCATATTATACTGATAACACACATTAAAGTCGTAGAATAAGGACCGTTGGCATCAGGCGTTTCTCTTGGAGCTGCTCGATTCAAGTGGCGCGAGACCGCGGCCTGCATAGATCCCTACAAGATGCCTATGTCCAGAAGTGGACGTCTATCGGTTGTTAAAGATAAACCAGAATACAACATGCCACACTGGCACTGGAAAGACCGTTGTGAGACTCAATGGACGGATGACATCAAACGAGTCGCAGGGAGCCGCTGGATTCAGGCGGCGCAGGAAGGACCGTCGTATGTAGTCTGTCACAGCTGCATATTATAGTTAAAGAACCAGTGGTAGTTTTCACTTGTCAACCAAGAGGTGGCCTACATAAACATTACGTACCTGACGCAAAAGTTCTCCAACGAGGCCATCCCAACCACCGACCTGTTTTGCGTTTTCGCTGCCATACTTTCCGTCCTTTACAAGTCTGAGTTCATCTACAAATAAACATTATTTTATTATTACTTTACATAAAACCAAAAGGAATAGGTACCTGCTTACCCAAGAGTTCTTGAGCCAGTGGTCAGGTCTGTAGTTAAAGGTACGTAGATGAAATCACATGAAGGGGTATGAAATGATTTGGTTGATCGTTTCTGATTTGCACCTCTGATATTGGAATTCACCTCCGGTTTCTAATTTTATGTTTGCATATGTCACCGTAAGATTGCGAAAACCGTTAGATTGTAATCTATCTAGCGAGATTGTAAACTGTCGACAGATTGTGAACCGTTCAATGTTCTGAGTGTCAATTTTTGAAATATTCATTGTATTTACATTTTCTTGTCTCTTTATTGTAGGTTAGGTTAGGGTTCGACATAAATAATCAGGTAGTACCACTAGGGCAGTAGTAGGGCACTTAGGTTCTTTCGGGTTAATACACCTAACATATTACATTCTACCAAAAATAATGCGTTAAATTATAATCTTTCGACAGTTTACAATTTCGCTAGATAGATTACAATCTAACAGTTTTCACAATCTTACGGTGACGCATATACTATTAAATAAATGGTGAAGTATCTGATATAATGAGAAAAGCGCGTTAAACCGTATACTAAACTGTAAGTTGGACGACCGTGTGTTTTCGACGACTTCATTAGCACGAACGTTCTGATGGGGGCCCGCGGGTTCGATCCGCGGCGATCATTTCAGGAATTTATAATTTCAGAATTTTCTTTGGTCTGGTCTAGTAAGAGGCTTCGACCGTAACTATAATTAACACCCCACCCTATTTATCGATTCAGTATTTAGTATATTCAGTATTCAATGCCATATACATACTGATTACAGGGAATGAGTTTAACAACTGCCTGCCTCTAATAATAGGTAAGCCCGCTAACAATTTATACATCGACATAGATAGATAGATAGATAGATAAATACTTTATTGCACACAAGAAAGAATAATACAAAGTTAACTATAATTAGGTAAACTAGATATGCAAAGGCGGCCTTATTGCTTACTGAGCAATCTCTACCAGGCAACCCTTGGTGAGAGGATAGAACAAGATGTGTAGGGTAGTGTGGCACAATAGAATACACGTTATTATTAGTGGGTTATCAGATAATATAAAACATACTAGACATAATTAACAGGCAAGGTCTTACTAGTGGAATAAAAAAAGTGATTCTAGTCTAATGCGGGTTTCTAACACTTACACTTAGTGATCTCCATTTTGTCCAGTATAAGCCGAGTGAGGTCTACGCAGAATCCCGTGAGTTTCGTTGGCGCATCAAGCTTGTCAGATGTGTTATCTTTGTTGACGTAGGGGTGCTCGGCGATCGTGGACACTATGTAAGTCTTGTTGCGGTCGTAGAATCCAAGCTCCCTAAGCCCAGGAAGCTTCTCTTTCACTGATACATAGCCTTTATTGTCATACCAGGTGCCGACCTGGGAAAAGTGAAATATAAATTAAGTTTTTGTTATTACACTGGCCTAATTTTAATGTGAGATAATATAGAGTTGCTGGCTTATTTATCAACTCAGATTTTTTAAAGTTGAAGTACCTTATACTCGTAATATTAATATTATAAATGCGAAAGTTTGTTTGTTCGTTTGTTGGTTTTCTTCAATCACGCTGCAACAGAGCAACGGATTGATGTGATTTTTTCATTTTTTGAGGGCCTAAAAAGTAAAATAGGTTATTTTTTATCTCGGAAAATTGAGGAGTTCCCGTGAGAATTAAAAAAGCGTTATTCCAGGCGGAGGAAGTCGCAGGCGTCAGCAAGTTGAGAATAAGTTATCTTTAGGAACAACGGCATTGTCCTACTGCCTACGATAAACAAACGCGGAAATATCAAACAATATAGTTCCGGGTCACGTGGCCTACCATAGCCCCTAAAACAGCGGGTCAGTATGCGGTGGCCCGAGTGACGTCTTGACCATACCTTAACGATTTCACCTGTGACAGTCATCTCCATAACCTGCAGAGTGAAGTTTTGGCGGTGGCCCTTCTCCGTGAACCGGATGTGTCCAGTGAGGCCTTCCATCACCGTCTGCAGCAAACAATACAAATCTACTCTGCTTTATACGTCATCTGAAATCTGACATGTCGCTTCGCCTTAAATATACGCAAGCAAAACTATGATTTACATGATAAGTTCTTACCCATCCATAATAATTAGGCATTCATGTAATGTACTAGTTGATACCCGCGACCTTATCAGCATGGATTTAGGTGCCAAATAAGGCAACACAAACTTTTGAGATCCAAAAAAACTTTTTCTAATAAACCGCCTCGCGCGACGCCTAACTTACCTTTGGTGAAATTATGTTCGCAGATACAATACAAAATCTTTTATTCAGTTATAAATCAATCTGTCTGTCGATAAGTTAATCATTAAAATTAAATATTTTTTGGTAAATAACAACAAAATTCTACTATTTTATTGAAAAATATTTCAATTTCAATATTTATTTAATTCTACTATTGGATTAAATTGTATTGAAAAGTAAATATTTATTTTTTTACAAAATATGATTTCTTGCATTTTTTGCGACATGCGCTTGCTCGATTTTACCCCCGCGCGCCTGTATTTTCAGCTCGTGAGCTCACAGCGCCTTAGGTGGATTCATTTTTCTGTGTTCATCACATTGGTACCTACTATAGTGTGTGTGAATTAATAGTTGAATAGTTAGTAACAATATATTATAATGAGAGGTTATAGTGGTCATAACCAATGTCCCTGTGTTTTATTACGTTACTACGTCAGTACTCAGTACAGTCCTACAAACTTATCTGGCACGGTGGCCAAAATTGGAACGAATTTTTATGCCTGTTTAGTTTTTTTTTAAAAATCAAATCATATAAATATTATAAATGCGAAAGTTTGGATGTATGGATGGATGGATGCATGTTTGTAACTCAATCACGCGCTAACGGCTGAACGGATCTAAATGAAATTTGGCACAGAGATAGATAGTCTGGAATAACACATAGGCTACTTTTTATCCCGGTAAATTAAAGAGTTCCCGCGGGAACCGAAAAACCTAAATCCACTCGGACGAAGTCGCGGGCTCCAGCTAGTTTTTTATATACACTAACGACGCTGACTCCGTGTCAGATATGTTTGACAAACTATAGGTATCATAAGATCTAATAGCTTAATAGCTAACATTGACAGCTTTCATTATCTCGTCTTAAACTAATTAGTCAAACCGACTGATCTCATTAATCGTCGTGCGATCTCAATTCGTACGCTCAATATAAAATTTAAAAAAAAAACTGCTGAAGTAGACCTTGCGCCCTGGGGGTTCCGACTTCCGTATTTATTATTATTTATTAGCAAACCCGCCCCTTTGGGTGGAATTAAAATAGATTAATAGAACGGTCCTCTTGTGTCCGTGACTCTATTTAAGGCGAGTCACCTCAGCTCAGCGGTGAAAACTGGTTTGCTAGATCAAATTTTTTCGGTATTTACTATTAAATAACGGTCTTACAAAAAATATCCGATACACTTAAAGATATTGTCTAAAGAATGTGCTAATTTGTTACACGATAGGATGTACTTTACTCGATCAAAAAAAATCTTGAAACAGGCTAAATTAAAAGTTTAAAACGAATTTTTTATTAATAAAATTTTCGACTTTGCTCATCATTTTTATATGGATAAATTCCTCTTGAAGTATTAATGAGAACCTGCTAAAATTTATTTCAAACCGAAGTCCTATATCTATTTAATTCAAATTAATCCCAGAATTTGAACGTTGCCAAGCGGTTTCAGAATATACCGCGCTGCCCGCTTCCCCGCTAGTCTCTACGAGAAATGTACCGCGAGACGCGCGGGCGGCACCCCACACCTCACCTCCTAAAATCTTGGAGGTGACTCGCCTTAACGTCAAACTCAACCTCAAACTTTAAACTGTGTTTGATTTACAGTTTTTTTTAAATTTCACATGAGTACTGTGCACGGTTTGAAGGCTCTAGACTCGAGACCTAGGGTAGCATCTGCTTGGGTAGTTGTCGAAAATGCTGGATATTTTTCTTATCATGAACAAGTGTAAAGAAAGTCGTGACTTAGACTTAGAAACAATACTATAATAATACTACTATTACTTATTAAGTACGTACTAACTGAATACTTAGTAGTAAGAAAACATACGGGTGTGGACCGGGATAGCCACTATTATTCCGTTTTAAATGAAAGGAAAATATTTATTTCACGTAGGACAACATGTGTCACTTATGAGAAGTTAAGATTCTATAACCACCGGTTCGGAAAACTGTTTCTACTGAGAAGAGCTGGCAAGAAGCTGGTTTGGTGAAAGAAAGGAGATTATACGACGAGAAGACGGCCAACCTCCTATACTGGATAGGCACGAGAAGAAGAAGAAGATCAACTATTGAAATCAATTCTTTTTTAGTGTTTATTATATAGAAAATCTCCCAAAAGTCGTATTATTAGTAATATTCACGTCCCCTGTTAGTTTTATGTTTGAAAACCATTTTAAACTATCGATTCAAGTAAAAAAGTGCGTCGAATGACGTCACAGTTCAGTATTTCATACAACATAATATTAAGCGTGCGTTTTGACGTTTGAAAAAAGTTGCTGATTTGGTTTGTTGTCAAGTACCCAAACCTTGACCTGATTTCACACAGGGTACTGTTTCAAATATAAAATGTCTTACGGTTTTTGGTTTTGTTTCAGGTTGAATCAGACTTTTACAATAATTGCAGTTCGAAAAACTACCCACTATTCGCTCTCTTCGGTTTACCACACAAATCATAATTCCACACAATTATAGCATTAGTCACAAACAGAGATGATATTTAAAAATAACTGCACATCAAATAATGTAATGGGAGTTACGTAGAACGTAGAAACTAGTTACGTAGAAATAATAAATGAAGAAATTTCTAAAATGTAATGTATGAATATTTGTTGATGTACCTATATAATATTATGATATCTAAAGGGTGTAACCCATATATGGAAAATACAAGATAATAATATTATGTAACAGGAATGCTACCTATTGTAGTCCATATATATTATCTAACTTCTAAGGGAACGGTTTATGAAACAAGACACTGATAGGTGATTTTATTATAAAACATAGTATATTGTTACATACCTAGATTACTAGATATTATTTAGATTATAACCACTATTATTATAATGGGAAATTTTAATCAATAATAACCTCCTCCTTTTTTTGAAGTCGGTTATAAGACAGTATTTATCTAGAAGTCGAGCGTGTTTCATTCCTCACTTCGTATGGTTCCAAAATCGCAATAATTTCAGAAACTTGCGTCTTAGAGGATTACGAATATACTTCCTATTAATTAGAAATTTACGTTCCTACGGAAAAAAAATATACAGCAATTTCTCGGCGAAGACTACTTGAGTGGAGTGAGTGGGAGTGGCTGATCCTGATCTAATTCATACTAATATTATAAATGCGAAAGTGTGTTTGTGTGATTATTCTGTTTCACGACCTACCTTATCAACCGATTTTGATGAAATTTGGTATGAGGCTACTTTTTATCCCGGAAAATTAAAGAGTTCCCGTGGGAATCCTAAAATCTTAATCCACGCAGACGAAGACGCGGGAATGATGTAGTATTCTTGTTCTTTGACCATGGTTTGGTTGCAACCTGTTTTGTGTAAGTACTTTTTCAATAAAATTAAAATAAAACAAGGACCTATAGACAAACAGACGGAAAAGAAAGTGATTTGCTGAGAGTTCCGCTTTTTATATCGAGGTGCGGAACCCTAAAACGGGGCCCCATATTCCGCACCTGTGTACGCGTCTATAATTCGCTTAATTTGAAACCGACCCTACCTATCTTTCCCCGGGGCCAAAATCGATTGGAAAAAGTTCTCGCTAAATTAATTCTGGTTCGTCTAATGAATAAATGGAATTAAAATATTTTGGAGCGGTGAAGACCTAGTGGTTGTATTTTTTATTTTTTTATCCACTACAACTTACAAGTTAGCCCTATTGACTGCAATCTCACCTAATGGTCAGTGTTGATGTAATCTGAGATGGTAGCGGGTTAACCTGTTTAGGGGTATGACAGTTGTGTTATATCCCTACCCCTAATCAATTTCTACACGGTATAATACCGAAACGCTCGTATTAATATTGTTAGTTATTTTATCTACCGTCACACAACTGTAATAAAATGTTAAAACAAAAATTTAATAATAAATTAAGTAGAATTATATAGTATGTAATGTATTATATAGCAAATATATATTTATTTATTTTTTGTGTATTTATGTTTATGTATTGTATATAATATGTATGTATGTATGTATATACTTTATTGTACACCACAAAAACACAAAAGAAACAGATTATAAAAATGAAAACTTATAACGTAGGTACAATAAGGCGGTCTTATCGCTAACCAGCGATAAGACCGCCTAATATGTATTTAGTTTGTGTATAATAGTATGTCGTTTTTATAATATAAGTAAATAAGTAACTATATGAAGTTATTTATGAAGTGTAATATATTGTTAGAATTTAATAATTTCAATATAGTTATTTTTGTACCTATTACACTTCACAGTTTCAACTTACTCACTTTCAAGGAAGGCTGGAAGAGATTTCTTTTTAGAGATAAGCTTTACCTTTTTCCACTTTTTTCTATTAGTTTTAGACGATATTTTGTACAATAATAATAAAAATAAATAAATAAGTTCATTTAGTCATGTAAGTGATCTTTTGTTATTTTTTGAGCATTAGGTTTAAAGATATTTATTTTTGTAAACATCTTTAAACCTAATGCTAAATCACTTGGCGGTACATCTTTGCCGGTAGGGTAATAACAGGCCACGGCCGAAGGTCTTCAATTATGACCGCAGCCTCGTATTCGAATCAAAGGCGTAATCTAAGTGTGATATATTATATGCGTATACTACGGTAGTTATTAGTCTACCTAACTGTAATTTTCATAACTATCATTATCATTTGATACTTATGATAGGAGGAGGATTACCTCCCCCTCCTTGCGTCGTATATCCCATTACTGAGGGTCGTGACCCCTTCCACCAATAAACCTTCTATGAACGATGTCGCGCCATGATGCTCGGTTTTCTGCGATATGCAGGGCTTCGTGGACCTTGCAGCTTGCTATCGAGAGCGGTGCGGATTTGATCTAACCAACGCATCGGGCTACGTCCCCGAGGTCTCTTTCCGTCCACTTTGGCAATATCTATTAAAAAGTTATAAATGTTGCTTTTTTCCAGGGAAGAAAATATCTGCCTGCCGAGCAGGGCTTGTCGAACTTGCACGGACTAAAATAATTTCCCCCATGTTTGCAGTGGCGTGCACAATATTTGGAGCCAGGGAAGGCATTGGTTAGATAGAGGAAGGCTTGACTTTCAGGGCATGATGAAAAATAAGCATTGAGCTATTTACTCGTAACTAGCGTAAGAAATTTTTTTATGACTTGATATCGTGCACGCCACTGCATGTCTAGCAGCTGTCAGCAGGGAATTGCACAACATAATTTCATTTCAAGCTAACCCTCTATTATCTTCTTCTTTAACGATGCCATTTGGCAAAAAACCATATTTCTTTGGTCATCACCGGAGATACAAAACACTTCATGTTTGAAGTGTTTTGTATCTCCGGTTCTATTGGACCTAAGTACGGAGCTGCGGTTGCGGCCACATAAAAAGCTTTGTCCATTTTAAAAGAATGATGGCTTAGTTCCAATGAGATGCACCTTTTAGAAGTTAATCTGAAAAGAGCCCGAAAATATGTTTTTTGGCTTTTTTTCGGAAAATAAGGAAGGAGCTTTAAGTTGGTCTATTCTACATGGCAGCTAGTTCTTTGTTGTGCAATAAAGTTAAAAAAATACTGATTATACATAAGGTATCATGAAGGCAAAAGCAAAAGGTAAGAACTCGCTCGGCGTTACATACTCGTAAAAAGTGTTCTTCCCTTTGTTAACAGGAGAAGTGCAGGGACATCTTTAGTTTCTACGTTACTCAGTATGCTACTGGGGTTATTATGAGGTTTAAGCTCTCTAATGTTGCTAGAATTCGAGTCGAATCATAGAATCAAAGTAACCTGTCTGTAAGTAAACTTCGATTTCTATAATTTATCTTATTTTTTAGAGTTACAATAGTTGTAACGTTAAACCTTGTTTGATAAACAAGGTGTTAACAAGTATAATAATTGATATTCTGTGTTCGAAGAATAGGTATTGAAACTAATAACGAAATAATAAAACAGTGAAGAGATTTCTTTTCATTGCTATATTCCAGCATTCCATTGGGATAAGTATGTGGTTTTACACCTCGTGAACGTTCACTAAATTCGATCATAAAATGAACAAAACTTAAAATAAAGTCACGAAATTCAGTACCATCTCATGATATCTACTAGGACCGCCAGCTTGAGTTTGAATATACTTCAGCTCTAAAAAAAGACCCTATCAACGCTCGAAATCTATCATCGTAGTCGAGCTGTAGAAACTATTTGTACTAAGGGTATAATACATATTATTATCTATATACTCGACTAGTTCTTTGTTCTTTGTAAGCGAGACGGAATTTTTGTGTTAACATGTTATATTAAAACTCAACACAATAAAAGCGGGAATACTTTGTGCATAAGGGGAAATTTAATAATGAACCGGTGAAATGCATGTCACAACATGCTTAACGTACTAGGTTTCTGTAGTCATGCTATTTGATAAAATACTGCCTAGTTATAGCACATGAGTAAAGAATTCCGTTTCTTTACTCATGTGGTTATAGTTTAGTGGTTGGCTACATATTCGACTGCCAGTAGGTTCGATTCCCAGGTGGGGTCATTATTGAGTATTGGATTTTTCCTACAAGAAATATTCAAGTAGGTCCGGGGTCCATACTGCCAACGCTTAAAGCAATATTTAAGCAATATTACTCAAAATGACTATTTAATATCACGTACCTTGGCGTTCCTAAAATTAGGATTATAATTCTATAACACGAAAATCATATTATACATAATACCTAATTTAAAAAAAAAAAAAAAAAAATTTATTCCTAATTCAGAGCAAAACTCGCATTAAAATGGTCTCTGACATCATGTCAGAGGATAACTGAGTGCGAAACATTAAAAAAAAACAAAAAACACGAAAGTGAATAATATAATGAAACATTGACAGCATGGCCCCAGTACCTACACGGCTTTAGGAAGTCAGTGGTTAGTACTTTGGCGTTAGTATCTCCGTGCCATGGATATCACGGTATACTTCTGTATTGCGCTTGATCTCTGCGTTTATGTGACTTGTGAGGTAAGTTTTTTACTTGACTTCGGCTTTAAAGGACCAAGAAAAACTATAAAAATCTATAGGACACACAGTTCACAATGACAATGGCTACCTTAATCCACGCAAGACGAAATCGCAGGCATCTACTAGTAATAAATATGAAAATGTGAGAAATTGCTTATACCCAACATATTTTTACATACACACATCGGTATTACGTAATGAAGCATTCGCCTCGGTCTCATTGAATATCACAGACGCGAAGAAAAATATAGACGGAGGCATGGCGGTTTGTAATTAGTAAATTCACTTGTACGGACAAATTGTTAGTATCTATAGTCTATACTTATGCGTAAAGATGTGCCAACAAGATAGCTAATAAGTTGGATCATTAATTGGTTGTTATATCTCCAGTATTAGATGTTGCTGTCTAAGATGGAAGCTGACCAGGTCGAGTTAAACTTTAAAATTGTATGTAGCTTAAAAAGCTTATAATATTATAGCTTAAATATAAGCTATAGGTATCGGCTTCTTCGCGGCAGAGTACCTGAATGCTAAATCTCTCATATTTGCCGACAATGTGGCAACTAGCCACGGCTGAAGCTTGTTTTGTTTCATTTTCACATCCCTATCACTTTAAATAAAAATATGAAATTCGGTAAAACATCTTGCGGCCAGAGACAACTAAACAGTTTTTAATCAGAAAAATCAAAGAATCGCAGAATGTCGGTGGCTCTCCGCTGTAGCTTTTTCAGTGCGCTTTTTAGTGCCATGCACTGAGAAGGGGACAAACAGTATTATTTTGCTAAGAATTAGCTTTAAAATTATTTACATGCAATACGTATGTATAAATGCTTGTTTCTGATGGTATTTCTAAAGAACAGCTGAGTATGCCGTCACCAGATGTGAAATCCTAAACTCAAACGTTTTATCCTAATAAAGTATGTAAGTTATTGAAATAGACAATTTTAAAGAAATTTTTATCATTATAGAAGGGCTGCGTTGAACAAACTTCAGCCATACAAGAAAGTATTTTGTTGATCCAAGTTAAATTTGCAACTTGATGTACCCATCAGTCGATGGTACAAAGCGCTGCATCGTGCTCACAAGACGGAAATCATGATATTTTTCAAACGCGCTCCATTTCCAGTTTAAGACGTGACTTTTCATAAGAGTAAGTTAATTTGTGTTTTTGACAGCCCATTTTCCGTCTATCCTTTTCCTCCCGTCTGTGAAGAATATATGAATTGCCATCATTCATTCGCATAAGCAATACAGAATTTGAAGCATCTCTCGGGTATAGAATGTTACGCAGAATCAAAATCGAATAACTTCGCTGTGGTGAATAAAATATGCGATATGGGGTAAAAAAAAGTTGATTGAAATTGTGTTTGAATAAATAATAACAATTATTAGATTAAAATTTCTTTTCGGGTACAAACTTTTTTTGTAATTAATGTATTCAAAACTATATATATTATTATATATATCTATATTTTTGGGTTCTTGTATCGCTCCCACTATAGTATTATATTATGCTATGCGATGGCATTGATTATGGGCGAAAACACACCTGGACAGAAATCCTCTTGTCAAACACGTTTTGTCCTGCCGCGTTAAATATTAAAAGTGAGTTACGCGGATTTATTAACTGCCAGACAATTATTTTTTGTCCGTTCAGTCTTTTTGCTCCTAGCAATTTGTTAATTTCGCAAAAAGTTACGGCCTATGCATGCAGCGTATTGTCTAAACTCAGTCGACGCGATACAAATGCGAACCACGCGCATGATTGGCAGTCAGAAATTTTGCTGACGTCCAAACAGGCAAGACGCACCCTTATCCATTTCCATTCAGACGCGCTTCCAACGCGCAATAAGCGCAATGTCGTTTGTGTCAATAAAAAATACAGAGATACCGAAATAAGAAGAAACAGAAGAGAATACGCCATGTGCATGGGCCTAAGACATAAATTAGAGTGTACTTCACCCGTTTGATGATCTTGGACATTTTCTCGCCAAACTCGTAGGGCACTAGCGCGCCATCGGGGTTGCAGTCGGCAAAGCGGCTGATGTTGGCGCGGCGGCGCGCGCGCAGGTAGTTTGGCTTACGAAGTAGTAGTCGCGAGACAGAGTCCATTAGAACTTGCATCGTGTCGTACATAAGCGCCGCCGGGGCCTGTGAGATGGACATGGTAAAGTGATAATAATGCAACCTTGCTCCAGTAATGCTCGGAACTGTTGCAGTTATGAAGGTATATTCTACCTGCTCTTCAAATTATTATGAAATATTGTTTCCTTTAATTTTTAAAGAACAATCTTTGAACTGCTGGTACGTTTTAAAAGTTTAATTATTTGAAATTAAAATTAAATAATGTTTCCCACACATCATAGCACAACCGTCTTTTCAGTCTACACTTCAGTCTAGAACAAAGTGCAATCAGCTTAGGTCCCAAAAGAAATAGTAAAACTGGTGAAGTACTGGGTACGGCGCGGCGGCCGAATAAAACCTGTAAGATGGGGCGACGCGATCTCTCGGATATAGGCTAGAATATTGGGATCGCCAAGAGGGGTTTATCTCTCCGATTTTTATTAACATTCACATCAATGACCCGATACTGGATCACAGGGGTGCCAGCCGTGGCTGCCATCAATGAAATGTTTGCGTGAACAAACTTAGCAATGCGGACTACATGGTGCTCCTGAGCCCTTCGATTAGTGGCCTAAGAAAACTACTTTCAATCTACGTCCACATTATGTATTCGACCACTGGTCAAAATTAGAATAAAATATATATAAATAAGAGTTGATAGTAGTTAGAGCTGAAAAGGATTCTGAAATGGTGCCTTCGGTTCATTTAAATGGTTCTGCAGTTCGGAAAGTGCAATAATTTAAATAATTAGGGCATAATATACGAACCATCAAATGTTTTGCATGACTGAGGAACTCTATGCATATTCTGAAAAGGACTTGTCCGTTATGTTTATGAGGTACTGATCCCTAAACATGCACCAAAGTATGCCAGAAAGTGGACTCCGTCATACTTAATATTCTGTGCTGACAAGATAAAGATAAGTTGCAACTCGATAAATAGGCGTAATAATTTATTCAGATACAAAATGTTCATTTGATTTATCTAACCAGTAAAACCAATAAATAGCCGGGCGAGAGCCAAGGATACAATTAAGATTCGTGAAGAAGGCTTCATTGGGATTCATCTCGAAGGCAAGGGTCACTAAAAACAGGGGTGTAGGTTACCATTACATATTTACGTGACGGCAATGCGAATGGAAACAATTCCTTAAGGGCACGTGCCCGAATCATTATGAAATAATTATACATTCAGCCGGCGATCTTTGTAAATAGGTCCCGTTTAATAATGTCTTGTTAGGCGTTCCAGTTTACGCTAATTGCAATATTGATATTGATATAAGAATTTAGCTTGCTTTTCTTACTGGTTTCAAGATAATCATTCCCTCGACTTGACTTTAGAGAAGTTGATTTTGAATGGATGGAAGCTGTGCTCAAATTTTTCAAACCCACGTCTAAGGGTCTAAAGTGACTTCGATACGACGCGGCTGTTCTGCTTGTAAGGGCTCGTGTAGCATGCCGGTGATATCGGTATGCATTTCCAGTTCAAATAATTTGATATGCCCTAATGTAAGTAAATCAGGCGGCAGCTTACCGAAATGGAGTCGTGATGCCAAGCCTCCACGAATTTCTGGACGATTTTCCTAGAGTGGTCGAGGATACTGAAGCCGGTGACATTGATGGCCCCGAGCTCCCCGACACCTTTCTCCGACAGATTATCCATCACCTGAGAACGATGCGTAAAATTATTAACATTCAGATTAAAAATTATGTTTTCTTAATTTAGTAATATGAGACATTATACATGTGGCATCATTACTAAAAAAATTCTACATCAATGTGTGGCATACATAAAATTTGAGAAGATCTGACCTTGGTCGGACTAACAGACTGAGCAAACACATACTAGTGCGACAGGAAAAATGGGGTTTTCGCTTAAACGAGAACATTTTGTTGTGGCCGCTCCCTAGTTCCTTTTTGCCGTAATTCGTTGTCTTAGATGAACGGCGAAAGCGAATTTATAGAAAATGACAAACATTTATACGCAACAACGTAGGCCACGTAAAGTCAGCCACTGTTTGATACTGTCGCGTAGAATCTCACGTAGGAAAATGCCCAAAAGTGTATTAGAATTTAAAAATAACATTTAAACTCACCAAGCCAGTGAGGAAGTATTGATAGTTCCGCCTTCCAAGTTCCACGTTTCGTACGTGCAGTACCAGGGTCTCTTTAGCCAGTCGGGTCCCACAGTCCAAGACCACGTACTTATTACTCCATCGGTTAATTTTCTCTATAGACACGAGGAAGGCGATTACTTCGGTTGCATTGGACACGCGTTTCACATACGTGATTTGAAACATTGCCTTGCCTGGCGCCTGGCTTTGATACAGCTGCTGAAGGCGGAGAAGACCTGACAGACAAAGAAAATATTTTAAAGTATTAGGTTCAAGCGGTGCGGGTGGTAGCAGTGATAGCCTAGTGGCAGATTCGATCCACGGGACGCACCTCAAAAATATACTGAGTTGTTTATGTGCGTTTAAAAATATATATATTCAATTGGTAAAGGAAAATATCGTTAAATCGGCATGTCCAAGAGTTCTGCATAATGTTTTCGTTGCTTAGCATGAGCCTCCAATCATAGTGAAAATGGTTTAGGCCATAGCCATTATGAAAAAATATTTTCTTATCTTGCTTCACTGCAAACTAGATAAGTGATAAGTCATAGCTCTAACAATACAACATAAGTAATAGGTACGCTATATAAATAGGTACTCATACTAAGTATTTTTTACTTTTTCACAGCGCATCTTTGGCACCATGCACCTTTCGGCTCAATAAGTAAGAATATTTTGTGATATTCTTATTAGGTATAGCAAAAAATAAAAATATTATGTCGTTATTATTATTACAAAAAAAGCTCCCATTCCTCTAAGTCCATTTGATTAAGTGATGAGAAAATTTGAGGGAATGAAGGTCTGGAGCAATTCATTCCAAGTGACAATGGGACCCGGAGTAATTAATATTGTCAAAGAAAAATCCTTTTTTTACCATCGCAAGAAATGGTACGTACGGTTTACGTTTGAAAGAATATTTTCAATTGTGTTTGAGTTCAGTTCTAATTATTTTATTGAAGAAGGTAATTAGAATTTTGTGAAAGACTTGTAAAACATTCAGACTGCAGACTCATTTTCAAAGACTTTAAAGCGAAGCATCGTAGCGGACAGGTACTAAAAAAATTCTACATCAATGTAGCGGACGCATGGGGTAAGGAGTTGGGGATCTTACCCCGCAAAATGTGTTCATAAAGTGAGTGATATCTATACCTAAGAAACAACGTAGAGTTAGATTACAAGATCTATACGTAAGATAGACGAACAGGACCTTTTGCGAACGGGACATTATGCATCCTAGTCGATTCTATATACTGTGAACTATACTGTAACTGTGAACTGTACTGTATACTCCCTATACTGTTAATATCCAGATATTAACCATAATTTTACCATTGAACATGCCCCCAGGGGCATGGTAGTGCCCACGCAAAGACATGGCAAGGGTCCTACCTACCTTTTCTGGAATACATTTGTCAATACTACGATCGATCATCGTTTTTACATGCTACGTTCCTGTTATTAGTTAAACCACGAAGTATGTTTTATACCATGTGCTGATTAATGTAGTTAACTAAAATAGGAACTCTAATTCCTATTAAGGAATAGGAATTAAAGTTCAAAAAGACTTTTATTTCAGAGTTAGCTTTGTTAATAAGCAGAGTAAAACCTCAAAAAAAAATCTAAAACTCTGTGTGCCTGCACCAAAAACTCTGTGACTCATGTCCAACTTTGGAATAGAGGTTCGTAAACTTTACAGGAAAAAACTTACTAGGATTCCAATTACAATTAATTTGCATAGTTTTAGGGATAATTTTGCAGTCGCATTAACAAAGAATTTGTTTTTAAAATATTATGTTACTTTACAAGTTACAGAACGTCCGTTGGGCGAGACTGTGTGGTTTTAATGCGCAGTTTACTTTTACTTGCAGTGATGACCTTGTCATCAAATCAAATCAAATATTTTTTATTCAAATAGACTTTTAACTAGTGCTTATGAATAGTTGAGTGAATCTCACTAGTCGAGTGAATCTCACTTATCGTGGGAGTTACTGGTTCGGTATGCCGATCCTACCGAGAACCAGCAAGAAACGCGGTGGTTGCCCTTTTAAAAAACAATTTATAATTACATCATTCATTATCGTGGAATTACCATCGCGCCGGTCTACAGTTGTATAATATGTAGTGTCGTATGACTACACCGTTACTGCCGATAGATGTAATAAAAATTAAGCACAGCGTCTTCAAGTTCACGAAGGCAAGGTCCCCGACTTTTCGCGTCACCACGACATTACACGCGAAACGACCTTACACACGACACGACCTCGGGGGCGTACGGCCAAGACTAGTCCAACCGATCTCCAAAGCAGAAGTCCGAGCCTCACAGGAGGCACTCTTAGGAAGACGTTTCCCCCCGATGTCTTGGCCAACCATTTATTGATGCCTATCTCTAACCACTCGCTGAAGCGGCCAGTTGTCCCCACGCAGCATATTCAATCCAAAATATAGCATAGATGTCGCGTCGCATTTCGTTGCAATTAAAACTGGCATCATTTTAATTCGTGTAAAAACTAAAAACTCAAAAAAAAATACCCCTCAAACGTCATAAAAAGCTGCCTGTGTACTGATTGCAGCAACCGCAAAAAATAAGTAATTGGCATTCCATGTGAACCAATTAACTCGTTCAGAGCGCGACCCGTTTGGAGGCTCGGTCGACACACAGACAGAAGTAGTGAAATGCTGTGCAGTGGTTATTCAAGATGAGGCAATTTCTACTGCAAACAGTGCTATATCATAGATAGGATTGTCTCACAAATAGAATCAATATAAGAACGGATCTAGATTTTTAATAGTTCTACTAGGTCTAGAAGAGTGAAGTTATAAGTTTAAAAAAAATATATTTGGAACTCTAAGTAGAATGAAAGATATAGATCTGCTTTATTTAGTCAGTATTTAGGCTTACTTTCCACATGAGATGTGCGAGGTCTTTTGCTTTTCAGCTTTAGCTACGCAGTAATTTCATAGGTAAAGACTAGTTTAGTCATCTTTAGATTTTATTACTTTCATAACGCCGAATAAATCTCACACTTTTCACAAAGAAAGTGTTATTTTAATAAAAGTCGCATCACAAAAGCGATTTGGAAAAAGAAACAACGGAATCGCCGATGTACTCATATGTATTGGGTCGAAGTTGACAAAGATACAAGTTCCGAGGCTTTAAAGTTGCCATATTTATGTAAAGTTCTATAATTATTATTATTGAGTCTTAACCTGTGTGCAAAATATCTGATTTCTAGGTCCAAGGGTTGGGTTGGGTAAGATATGTAAATGCTTTAGTAAATAATGAAAGCTCGACCGTGCGAAGCCGGGGCGGGTAAACTAGTGCAGTATATGTACCGTAGTTCTTACAAAGAAAGTGTTATTACCATAAGGGCCGCTACACGAGAGCGATCTGATAGAAATGTCAATGGCAGATGGAACACGTCATTAAACACCACTTAATCACCTAGACTCATTATGCAGCGGGATGTCGTAATAAGTTCATAATTTGGGCGTAATATCTGCAATATCATGAAGAGGCGATAGCCTAGCAGTTTAGACATAAGACAGACCTCCTATACATTACAAACCAATAATTACATCCATCAACACCACTGCAGCCCATTAACGTCCCACTGCTGGGCACAGGCCTCCATACTCTCATAAGAGAAAGGGAATTAAAGCTTAGACCCACCACGCTGCTCCAATGCGGGTTGGCGGGCTTTAACGACCATTATCATGTTAGTGATAATAACCGGGACCGACGGCTTAACGTGCTCTCCGAGGCACGGGGGTGGAACACCGCTAAATTCCTCACTCCGGGCTAGTACTGAGAATTTCTAGTCAGAAAAACCCAACACTTATTATTGCCCGGCCCCGGACTCGAACCCGGGACCTCGTCAGCCGCAGTCAAACATGCTAACCACTATACCAACGAGGCAGTTTAAATAATTAATCGAGGCAATAATTACATATATAACAAAATATAATTCAAAATACAGGGTCGCGGTTTCGATCCCCGGGCACGCGCCTCAAACTTTTCGGAGTTATGGGCGTTTTAAGAAACTAAATATCACTCGCTTCAAACGGTGAAGGAAAACATCGTGAAAACATGCCCGAGAGCTCTTCTTTTTTAAGTTGTCTAAAGCCCGCCAATGTACACTTGGGCAGTGCGGTGGACCATGGCTCTTCTCATTCCGAGAAAAGACTGGTGAAGTAGTGACCTGGCAATGTATTGAAATGATGATGATCTACGATATTCATATAAGTATTATGATATTGTAATAAATTAAAGTAAGTACTTAAACCCGTAGTTCTCACAAAGAAAGTGTTACTTCCATAAGGGCCGCTCCACAAGAGCGATCTGATGGAAGTGTCAATGGAAGATGGAACACGTCATTCATCACCACAAGACTCATTATGCAGCGGGGTGTCGTCATAATTTGGGGGTAATATCCGCGAAGAGATTGAACCGAAGACGGCTGGAAGAGGGTTGACGTGTGCGTAATGGGGGCGTTATCGTTAGATGTGGGGTGTCTCGAGGTGGATTTATGCTACGCTGCGGTGATTTAACACGAAAAAACTACTTGAAAAATGAAAATAATATACTTTATGGATTTATAATGCAACAATTATTAGTTATGTTAGCAGTAATACCCAAGTTGTTTAGACGTTCAGTCTCCTGGTTACTAGGGGTTCGATGATCAGGTTCTGAATTATGTGCATTTTAAAAAAGATAGATAGACAAATTCTTTATTGCCACACAAACATAAAGATATAAAGTAAACTCTTAAAAAGTACAGAAAACAAAGGGCGCAAGGGCGGTCTTAACACTAAAAGTGACCTAGACCTCATCATTGCTTTGCACTAAGCATGATTGTCGTCAAGCGCAAGCCTATCTCACAATAAAAAAAAAGACATTATCTTCAAGACAACCGATTATGAAACTTTAAAAGGAGCGGGATATTGCAACAACTTAAACATTACAAACTAATAATTACATAAAATATAACTATAATTCTAATACAAAAAAGTTATAATACATAAATTCATACGTCATATCAATTCAACAATACAAATAACCAATTTACAAAAAATACATAAATCTTCTACTTATAGCATGTTAGATAGGTAATATATTAATCGATTCTTAAACATATTTAAGGATTTCGACTTTCTAATGTCACCTGGCAAGACATTCAAAAGTTTTACGGCCATAACAGTGAACACATAGATTAACTCAACAGTAATAACCTAGTGGTGAAGACGCCTGGCCTCCTATTCAGGTGGTCGAGGCTTCGATCCCCGGATACACTCCGGACTCAGCCTTGGATTAATTCGTCGAGGAAAATAACTTCGAACGCGAAACTGAACAAAAAATCCACGGGTCTTAAGAGCTTCTTAGACGGAAGTTAAATACAAGTTGATCCGGCATCCGGACCGACGCTAGACGCAAGAAGTCGTAAAGAAAAAGCAAAACTTCACGATTCGAATTTGGCATCCATCTGTGGTACAATAACGAATCGTAGGGATTGGAATTGAAGACACTTGAAATTACCAGTGGTGATAGCCACTCAGCTGCCTATTCGAGTGGTAGGAAATTCGACCCCCGATTAAGTTATGTGTGTCTTAAGAAATCATTCTAAATGTTTAAGTGTGTTTGTTTGTTGATTTGTCCTACAATCACAACGCAACAGAACAAAGGATCGACGTGATTTTTGCATGGTTATATTAGAGAACATGGAAAGTGACATAGGGTGCTTTTTATCCCGGAAAATTAAGAAGTTCCCGTGGGATTGAAATAAAATTATTCAACGCGGACGAAGTCGTGGGCATCAATTAGTACCTACCCTATATATAACAATCCGTTTACTCAGAACTTTCTAGTTTTAATAGCATTGTTTATTGTCATAATAGTGCAGCGAGAAAACAAATAGATAGACAGAATCAAATCGAATTTAAAAGCGAAGCGGGGCTTGGCGCTGATTGCGTTGACTTTATCTCAGACTCCTGCCTTTGTTTGTGCTGTAAGCTCCCAACCTTGGATTTCACGTGTATTGTGAATTGCGAGAAAAGGTTTTAGTTACTTAGTCTTGAAGTGGTAGGTACTCTTCAAGATTAGAAACTTTATTAAAGTTTCTAATCTTAAAGTGTACCCCTCGCAACAAACTTTCAAGAGACCAAATCGTTATTGTTTTGTAGCTATGTTGTAAGAAATAAAGATTAATTATAACAATAAATACATGGCTGGTTCATTTTTTCGCAGAGGATCGGCCTGGCTGTCCAGCGCGGAAATGCAGCCAGTATTCTTGCCACCATTCCACGCGAGCATGATTTATATAGTAATTAGGTTAGGCTAGCTAGCTATAGGATAATTATTGTATTGTTTTAATTAAATGTATTAAAGAAAAAAAATTGGCAGTCTTATGGACGATAGAAGTGAAAACGAATATTAAATAAAAAAAATATATAAAACTTAAAACTGAGGCATTAAAGTTTAATTACGAATGTACTATGTTATTATAATGTATTATGTTATATTACGAATGTAGTATATTTATATTCAAGACCATATTTTGTCTTCGTAACAAGTCAACGCGAGCATGTCGGCGCGGAGTATGTCGGTGACGCGAATCCACAAGTTTACCCCCTACCAAAAGTGCTCAACGCGGCTAAAAAAGTTTTCACTTCAAAAAACAATAAATACATTGTTTTTTCGCAAAATACCAAAACAGTCATGAAAAGAAGTTAATAAGAGTATTCTGTGATAATATGGCCCACATTAAATTGTTTGAGTTCGACGGCAAATAATTCGGGATATGCATCGAGGCTTAACTACACCAGCCTTAATCAGTGGGCCAATATTCAATAGGCAATTTATTATCAAAGTTAAATTGGAAAGTGGAATACCCTCGAGGGGTAAAGCAAATTTCCACGCAGTCTGCATTACGGCGGCTAATCGATGCCGCACTAGAGTTATTACAAAATGCGGATGTTTTACTGATCGTAATACATCATCGTAGCTTGTGGTCTTCCACTGCTGAAGAACATAGGCCTTTCCCAAAGAGTGCCACCACACCCGTACCTCAGCCTTCCTCATCCAGCCACTTCCCGCCGCCCTCTCAATCTCTTTGACACCTTTCTATAGTTACCCGTGACCAATATACCTAGTGAGCGAGGCGATTCGTATTATTATTATCCGTTGATAATGCCCGCGACTTCATCCGCGTGGTTTAAGTTTTTTTGATTCCCGCGGGAACTCCTTAATTTTCCGGGATAAAAGGTGTCACTCTCCAGGTCCTCAACTATACCCATACCAAAAATCGCGGCGACCCGTTGCTCCATTGCGGCGTGATTAAAGGACAAACCAACAAACGAATAAACCAACAAACCAACAAACAAACACACTTTCGCATTTATAATATCAGTATGATCTATTTTGTCCCCAGTCCGATTATTTTTTTCATAAAAATCTGGTAGCACTGGAAACGTCAAAAAAAGTTGTGTAATTAATTAATTTCTACTATAAGTAGTCTTTTCAGTAGCATTTCAAATTCGGTAGATTCTTTAATTGAAGATTCAGAAGCACTTATTTATTTGAATAAAAAATCTTTTCACCCATCAAGATAGTCAATGTCATATTGATTGTATTGCTTGGTTAACCAAGATGATCCAATGGAGAGAACCTACTTTAGTTTTTGCAAATTTTACCATAGAAATAAGACAGTTTTCACCCTTGATTGACGCCCCCTAATATTATATCTACGCTAAATATTTTACGTATAATGGGAATGGAATAGGCATGATGACAGTAACAAAGAATCAATGAAATTATAAATTTATCTAATAAAATTGGATTCATGGATTATAAAAAACGTATTTATTTTCATATTTCGAGTAAGATTGCTATTTATTTTGATAAAAAAAAAACTATAAAATACAGCAATCCGCCATATTGGTTAAAACACCAATGAAGCGACAATGACGTCACAATTATTTTCGAACTTTGACAATATACCGCACACTGCACAGAGTACCTACCTTGGTAAAAATAATAGGGACGTCACAAACGACGCCATGACACCGCCGAACGTTTTGGCGTTAATTTTAAAATTTAAATTTCAAATGCCAATTTCATCTACCAAACCTTATTTTTCTGCTGAAATAAGATATTTTTTCGAAATAGTAGATACTTCCGAACATAATCTGACCATTTTTCAAAATCAGTCATCATGCCTATTGCTGGCCCGTGTTTCCTGTCACTTATAATTTGAACATGTTCAAAGCATACGTAAAAAAAGTATATTTAATTCAAAAAATCTCAAATTCTCTCATTTTGATTATAATATCTATGTCTAAATTTGTCTGTTTTATTCTTAAAAAAATTGTTATGTTTTCTACTAAAACATTAAAAATGATTTTTTTATAAAAACATTTTTAATGTTTGTGTTCATAAACTATTCTAATTAGAGTGAATAAAGCTGAAACTCAGTAGGCACCTTGATTGTTGGCACTAGCGTTAAGGGTTCTGGAGTAGTATCATTATCATCAACGTAACAGTACCTAATTGATTAGAAATCACTTGATCGCCGACTTCACACACCTATGAGAATATTATAGAGATCTCATAGACCTGTACGTAATGAAAATTTAATTTCTTTAAAACGCAAACTCCGAAAAGTGAGAGATGCGAACCGCTCGGGAATCGAGCTTACTCCCGAATAGAAGTAGGTACAGTAATCTGTACTCCTATTCGTACCTATAATATATAGCTTCGTTAACGAAGTGTTTGATGACCTCTCTGGCGTGGTGGTCAGCGCCTTCGCCTTATAAATGGGAGGTCCCGGGTTCTATCCCAAGCAGGGTCAATTTAGTCATTTATAATTTCTGGATTTTCTCTTTTTGTTGTGCAGAAACCGATTAGCGGCATTGGTCTTAATATAACGGCCATACTCCAAACAGGTTATTCTACTACCATCTTAGACTGCATCATCATTTACTAGCAGATAAGATTGCAGTCAAGTCAATATAAAAACACTACGTTATTCAGTTTATTACCCGTGTTTTTATTGTAGCAACCTGTAATATTTGCAGAGATTATAATAACTTAGCAATTGCATCTCTGGCAATTCATTCGTTTACCGTGACTCCAAGTCCCAAAGTCACGAACTGTACGATTTACGCCTCTACCGCCGCCTGTCCGGTACGATGTAAGAAAAGGCGTATAACGATGTCTAGGGGAATCACGTCCACCGAGCGGCGACGCCGGAATTCCGTTGGACCGACTCAAGACTCCACGGATAATTTTGTTCACAAAGAGAAATAGGTTTCATTTTTGGTAATATTGGATTTACTATCTTTTTCATTTAGTTGTGTTTTCCGCCGTTAATAGGTATACAGTTTGGTTCTCCATGAATAGGGGTTTTCATTGACATGAAAAATTCATACTGTTTCGGCGCAGACGCCCTGTCACTTTGGAATACTAGTTTATCAAATACAAAGGTACTAAAATTCTACATCAATGATTACAATTATTGCTTTAAAAATATAACAGTTGTTTGTCAACACTATATTTAACTAATTTATTATGAAAATGTAATTCGTTATCCATCCATTAATGGATCCACATTTAAGGTTAGTGTTTTATTTGCCCCACTGTGTGCCTAAACATACACATAATTATGTAGGTACTAATATTATAAGTGCGAAAGTGTGTCTATGACTGCTACGCCCATAAGATTTCACGGCCCATCTGTTCAAATTATTTTGACGAAATCTATTACAGTAATAGGTTGCTTCCCGGAAAAGGACATAGGCTATTTTTATCCTGGAAAATTAAAGAGTTTCTGCAGAAATCGAATATCCTCCGTCCATGCGGACGAATTTGCAGGAATCATGTAGTAAGGTGACAAAATGGATTGATTCTCACATTTTGTCAGACTAGCTGGTTATTCAAGTACTGCAGATAAAAATTCTGATTACAAAGCAAGATTCAACAAGTAATAAAAATTAAACAAAGAAGTGAAAAAGTAACAAGAATTAAAACACTATTTCACACTTATTACAAGTCATTACTCTTGAAAATTATTATTGCCGACGCTGCTACAAGTGGGCTTGCTAAAATACTATAAGTGGATATTAAGTGATAAGTCTTGACGTTTGCTACTTCGTTAGCTGTTCTCGTAAACAATTCAATTTATACCGGGAAAATGTAGTTTTAATACTTTCAATAAATTATTTTCTCAGAACAATTATTCTCGGCTTATTGTCGATTCGAAGCTTTGAATGCAAAAGCAATTAAAATAAAAAGATTCGTTTTAGGACGAAAATGCAAATTATTGTTCTTCGAGCTACGGTAGGTACTGTACAAATTAATAGGGAACAACGAAAAAAAATTTAGCATTTGGACGATATTTAAAGAGGCATTAGGAGTTCTTTATAAATCTGTATGAAACTGTTTGGAAATGATAGTCTCTTAAGCATTTAGAGGCATTTGACTCAGTCACACGCCTTTGAATGATTCGTAAATCGTATAGCATGTGTTTTGACTTTTGAATTAATAGTCTTGATCTAATTAGTGTAACGAAGTTTAACGTGTAACGAAGTGTAACGAAGTTTTGGTCGCAAATTAGCAAACCTATTGGTAAATTTCGTTTGTAAGGGTTAATCAGTTGCTACTACCATCTTAGACTGTATCATCACTTTCCATCAGGTGAGACAGCAGTCAAGGGCTAATATGTAATGGATTAAAAAAAATACCAATAGGCTTATCCGAGCGTGTTAGTGTTAGTAAAATAATTAATGCACCTACTTGTGCATTTTTTGATTTATTTATATTAATTATTAAAAACATGAGAAATAAGGGCGTTAACCAAACAATTTTTATTGTTTGGTGCTATTACTTACAAAGCGTTCACCAGAACTTGCTTGGTTTACAATGCTTTAATTTCACAAACTTAATAATGTCTAGAGCGGGCTAACCTGGTCTGTTAATGAACATCGTACCAGAAGCAGGTATCAATCATCATTTCTAAAGGACACGCTGCTCCAGGACACAGGTCTGAATACACATAACGGCTTCACGATATTATAATTAATACTAATCAGTTGTCATTAAGGTGTATAGGTGCACCTATTAATAAAGTTCGGAATTAAACTAACCCTATTTTGAAAATATCATCAAACCTTATGACATATTATACTCAAGACATTATTAGACTTTCAGAATTTTGGAGTACGTACATGAAATAAAATGAGTAGTATTTAAGTTTGAAAATAATAAGATAAGTAAAGAGATAAAATAGAATAACCCCCAACAGACGAGGAAACTTTCACAGCATAAGTATCATAAGGTTGGGTACTTTTATAAGAATTTTATGATGTCCCAAAGATTTAAATTTCACCCATAAAGTTGGGGAAGCTTCACAAATCTAATATCTCCGCAAGAGTACGGAGATAAAACAGTAGCGTTGCAGTAATATATTAAAATTGGGATTCGAAAATTTAATAACGCCGTGGTCTAATATATTTGGACGTCGGAAACAGTTTCTGCCCATCTGCATTAGGCTACACTCAACATTACCAGGAAAATCGCAACGTTATTTTGAGTGAGTAGTATTCTCGTTGCATCATGTTCAATTTGAATAAAATAGTATATAGTTATAATCTTACTAATATTATAAATTCGAAAGTTTGGATGTATGGATGGTTGTTTGTTACTCAATCACACCCCAACGGCTGAACGGATTTGGCTGAAATTTCGCACAGAGATAGATTATAGACTGGAATAGCACATAGGCAATATAAAGGGTCCCCGCGGGAACCAAAAAACCTCAAACCACGCGGGCGAGTCGCGGGCATTCGCTAGTATTCCATTGTTATTTTGCCTGTCAACGTAGTTATAAAGTTAAGGGCGTCCGTCCAAGTCAGACTTTTAAAGGTCCGATAATCAGGCCGATTTTTATCTACGATTTTGTGACCGACTCAACGTCCGCCACCTTTATTTTCATTCCCATCGTCAATAGCCGATAGACCGCGATGATTTTGTTTTTGACTTACTTAAATATAAAGAGTTCATAGTAAAATTCCACTAACGCACATGCCAGGCTAGCTACTTGACTTACAAAGTGACAGCTAAATTAAGGTGGGCCTTAATTTAGCAGCCAGTGTCACTTTGTAAGTCAAGTAGCTAGCCTGGCATGTGCGTTAGTGGAATTTTACTATGAACTCTTTATATTTAAGTAAGTCAAAAACAAAATCATCGCGGTCTATCGGCTATGAACTAGTGAACTGGTTGAAGTGAATTAACGCGCGCGAATATTCAGCTAGATCTGTCCCTATCCTTAAACTAAATCGGGTGTGCATAACTATCTACGGCGGGGTATACCTAATGTGAAAGCAATAAAATTCATTATGGGCTTGAGAAATGAATCCAGCCCTGAACGGTTGGGGGGAAATCCGGGGTTTATACATTAAACTCGTCGGATAAATTGGAAGTCGATAAAACCCGCTTCTATGCAGTATCCCAAACTGGGGGCTTTGCTTAAATGGACTCAACTTAATTTTTTGTGTATATATCCCAAAATTATCAATAGTTTCTGACATTACAAAATTCCCGTTCAAAAAGCAGCCTATAATATGACAATCCAGATCTTCAACTGTACCCATGCAAAAAAATTACATGGATCCGTTGCAGTGTGTTTGAAAGACAAACCAACAGATCAATACAAAAACACACTTTCGCATAGCCTCGTTTGAAAGGCACAAAAGAAAACATTTGAGAAACAAAGAAAACGAAACAATTTAGGACTTTCAATGAGTTTAAAAAGTCGGCCATATTTAAAATCTGTATAATGATGAGGATTTACGGCGAAACACGCTAGATAGCGAATGAATTGCAAATAAGTACAAATTTAATACCCGCTACGTGGCTACCAAGTTACTTTGCGCTTGGCCCGAGCTCGTGACGTGATCACAAAGGCGGTAAAGACTAAAGGCGTGTCAGACGCGGGACGGTGCGTTCGCGTTAAAAAATGGATATTCTTATACCTTGTACCATGGCTATCAAAATATTTAAAATAGACGATCTCCTCTTTCAGGAGGGCTCTCATTTTACAATGTCCTCTTAGCAAACTATATGGGAGACAAAACTTATTAAAATTAAATATGTAACTCTGAAAATATATATATGTAACTGTAAAAAAGAGTCATTATTGACGAACTTTACAAAGTGCTTTACAAAAAAATGCAACGTTGGACGACCAACCAGATGAACGGAAGCTCTCAAGCGAGTACCTAGGAATCACTAGAAGCAAGCAGCATAACAGTGTCCTATGGCTATCATCCTTGTTCCTATTAGATGCTACGTCTTGTTTTGACTCTACCTCTGAGAGAGCAAAAGTGTAGGAAATAAAAAATGGGTCAGGTAAAATTTACTAGATCTTCTTTGCTTCGTATTGAGTTTTATAAAAAATAGTGTTGCCAGTATCTAAAAATCGACTCTCAGCTTTTATTTAAATAGACAAAAATTTTGTGTGTTTATTGTTTTTTTTATCCACTACAAGTTAACCTTTGACTGCAAACTCACTTGGTAGTTACTGATAATGCAGTCTAAGCTGGTAGCGGGCTCACCATTTTTAGGGGTATGGCAGTTATATTCAACCCATACGCATTATCGGCTTCAACACAGGATCATACTAAAACGCTAAATCGCTTGGCGGCACGTCTTTGCCGGTAGGATGGTAGCTAGCCGTGGCCGACAAACAGCACACAAATACACTATATACATAAATATATTAAGTGTTGTCAGTGCCTAAAAATCGACTCCCGGCTTTCTACAAACGCTACTATAATTCCTATCTCACGTCCCTCGTCGCTACCGCTATTCGTCTGGCAAGACTTTTACTTACAAAGTCGAGGCGTCTGCTTGTTTTATTCAAAGTCTTAGTAAATCCCTCCCATTCTGTAGCGACAATGCGGGATCAAGCTATTGTTGGCTGTATCGAGTTGATGATTAGGTGTTTCAATAACAATCGCAGCGTTGTTTACCCGCTCTAGAGATCCAGGACGCGTGACTTCTCATCTTCTTATGACGCATCTTAGGGCGAAAACACACTCCAGACAAAAACTGTCTGGTTTTATCTGGCGACAGGGCAAAACAATATCCTCTCGACCATATTTCGCGTTGAAGTTTTGTCCTGGTCGGTCTATAGTGTGATTTCGGTCTTATATCTATACTTATATTATTATCCACCACCACTACAGCCCATTCACGTCCCACTGCTGGGTACAGGCCTCCACTGTCGTAGGAGAGAGGGAATTTTAGAGCTCAGACCCACAACGCTGCCCCAATGCGGGTTGGCGAGCTAATATTATTATTATTGCAAAACGGTGTGAAAATCTGTCTATCCCTTAACACTAAGAACGTATTAAACTTAACTCTTATGTGGGACTAATAAGGGAAAACCTTTAAATAATGACGTATTTAAAGGTTTTCCCTTATCATATTATTACCTATCTATTATGACAAAATTATACTTACGTCTCAAATAATCCCTTTTATCTGGGAATGAAAAATTTTATAAAGCATGTTTTATGCTAATTTCTACAAAAGCGTTTTTGTTCGATCTGTAAAGTCTACAATATTATAAACCTCTATAAACACATTATTTCAGCTTTTTTGCTTTCCAAACATTGGAGATAAGGTAACTATACGAACGGTAAAAGAGGTAGCTCTTTGTATAATTTTTCATCTTAAGTCAATTAATAATCGTTTAAGAAAATAACTTTATTGTTCGGATTGAGTATGCTGCGTAGGCTCTAACGGACGTTACAGCGTTACCAGTGATTGGTCGAACGCTAGATATCGCACCTAAAAGTTGGGTGTGAGTCCTAGAGCTATGGAAAACAACAGGGCGACGTCTTCTTATGGGCGCCTTCTGTGAAGGACCTCGGCTTCGGATAATGTCGGAACGAGTGCGTAGTCGGTTGGATGGGAAAAAAATCATGTAGATTTTTTAGAGATGTTCAAGAGTTTATATACGCAGTAGTCAAAACAACGGAGATTGGAGCGATCTTTTTAAGGTACTTTATCCAATTATACAACTTTAAACAAGCATCAAGTTCTTTACATTTAGGGAGAGTCAGTTCAATGTTTATGATTCGATTGTGTACACGATAAGTTGCTTCGTAGAGTAGAATGCGCTATCACGTTAGATGCGAGACCATCCCAGCTTCATATCGAACTCAATCTCTAAACAATGCTAAAGCAAATTTGTATTCAATTACGTCGCACGCATGTTTCAACGTGCCGGAATTTAATGTTCACCATCGAATTAATGCGTACATATTGGTCTATAAATGTAAATTACACAGAAACTTTTATTTATTCTTGCAACTAGCTGATGACCGCCACTTTGAATTAAGAATTTGTTGAAAAGATGGGCTGTAAAAACGTAGCAGATAGACATATATCCACATTTGCATTTATAACATAATATTTTGTATGCACAATCACGAATAATTTATGGCATAATATTATTTTTATAAGTAAGTGTATGAGAACATAATGTACAGACCTTTAAGGCGCTGTGAGCTCACGAGATGAAAAAAACAGGCGCGCGGGGGTGAAATCGAACAAGCGCATGTCGCAAAAAAGGCATGAAATAATTTGTAAAACAATTAATATTTACTTTTCAATGCAAATGAATCCGACAATGTGTTTGATTTAGAAATATGAATTTTATCTTATATTTCTAGAGCTAATTATTGGTTTCAATAAGGAGAAAAATTGCTTTAAAAGGTAAATTAAGAGGTATGTTTAAAATAAATTTCAATGCAGAGGTTTTTTTAAAATTTTGTTTTGAGATGCGTCAATGGCTGCTCAGAGGTCTTGAAAACAGCACATTATTTTTACAAGCATACGTTATGTCACCGTTCGATGGATACACTGCTTTTAAAAACTCCCTTTTACGCTACACAGGGCCTTAAGAATAATATCGGCAGCTGTATGAAAGTGTATATAACAATGGAATGAGGCCATATCCATAGTTATTGAATGCAAATTCCATCTCAACTTGTATTTGCCTGAAACGCCAGGGAGGCATTGTATGAAAAGGAAGTTTTACCTGGATAAGAAAGGTAGGCTCTCCAAGCTATTACGGCTCTGAGCATCGAGTGGCATGTCTAAGAGATGACATACCGCGATATCAAAAGTTCTGGCGTTTCATGCATTTCAATTTTAAAATACTTTGTTTCAAAAGAATCCGCCACGTCCTTTATTGGCAGCATCAAATATTCTTGCTTTGCTAGAAGGTTGAGGCTTTGATTCCCGGAAATATGTGATTGGTGTTTCTAAAGAACATATTACATAATTAGCGGGTTATCGTATTTTTAAAAAACTTTTTCTGTACAATATTGGACTAAGACTATTGAAAAGATTGGATGAGCACTTGCTTTCTGTAGTAGGCATCGTGTACTTTTTTATAATAAATTTAGTCAGTTACTTGTGTAAATATAGTATTGATTAGTTCTCTGGCAACGTAATTGTTTGTGAGCGTTGGAAAATTTTGCTCCGTGTAAATCCATTTCTTTTCATTAAAATAAGAAAATATTACCAAATCTATTAATACCTTATTATTTGACCGAGTGGTCTAGTACTTCGGCAGATAAGAAAATTGTGAATTATAGTTATATATCGTAGAAGGAATTGCCGTGTTGCTTATATTTGTGGAGAAATGGAAAGAGTACGCAATAAATAGGCAAGGAAGCGCAGAGCCAGCGGGAGGTCTTTATTGCCTTTTTAGAGCTTTGTATATGAGCAGCTGCTTACATTTGACTACAATAGTTTACTTGATCATTCATATTATTTTTATACAAATAAAGCAAAAAATATAAAATGTAAAATTTAAAAATAATAATGATAATAAAACATTATTATCGTTGTATATTGTTATTAATATGATTCGGTTTTGGTGACAGATCTATCTTAGAGGTAATAGTTATTATTTTAGGGTTCAAGTTGACATACTTTTAACTTTTAATCATAACATTATAATAACTGTTGTGATTGGCTTTATGGTATTCTAATGTGTGAAATTTCTCTGGCCTTGTCTTGTAGGAGGTTTCGGGCCGTTGCCAGTTACTACCCTACTAGCAAAGACCCAAGATCGCAGTCAAGGGCTGACTTGAAGTGAAATAAAAATTCAACGACAACGGCCTAAAAACTATACAAACCTTTTCGGTTGTCAGGTAGATATGGATACGTAAGTGCTCTTTTAGGAGCATTTTGTTTCATTTCATTAAACGCATGGCCGGTCCACGAAGGAAATGTACAAAGATGTCACAAGACGCTGTCTGTTATAATGAATGCTCGGCTGGTCAACCGGAATTGATAATTCTTTTGTAGATAAAATATTTTCCTCTTATTTCAGTAAAGTTAAAAAAAACAGTATTTTGCTGTACCTACTATATATTAATAACTACCTGATGACCTTCTACTTCGTACGCATGGAATAAGTTTTTTTATTCCCACGGGATCTCCTCAATTTTAAACAAATACACTTTCGCAATACTCCTTCTTTTTTGGAAGTCGGTTAAAAATAATTATTATTTAATTTAAAATAAACTTTATACCAAATTTACATAAAATGTAAGTAAAATTTTACAAACTTTAGTACTTTTCAAACTATTGCGTTATTCAGAAATATTAAATTAAGATTGGAAATAGATGGGCTCCGCCAGAAGACTCACTACGTCGCCAATTCATTTAGCTTCACCTACTCGACCTTCGTTTCGCTACGGAGGTCGCTGCTCAACCCTTCGCTTCACTCGGCCTCGTAGTTTCGCTTCTGTATGAAGCGAAACTACCTTCTAATCAAATCAAATCAAATGTTTTTTATTCAAATAAACTTTTACAAGTACTTTTGAATCGTCAAGTGAATCTACCACTGGTTCGGAATGCCATTCCTACCGAGAAGAACCAGCAAGAAACTCGGTGGTTCTACGCAAGCTTCTGGCTTCGCGATTTACAAAAACACTCTAGGGGTAGGGCAGACTAGATTACAAATGGAGTCGGGGTGTGCTGATTCGGTTTTGGTGAAAGATCTGTCTTAAATGTCATAGTTATTATTTTAGGGTTAAAGTCGAGTAAATAAAGTACTTTCTTACCAAAATATAAATTTTATCAATCGTTTTTCTGGTATGCGTTTTTTTAATAATTAATGTGAATAATAAATGACTTTTTTGTTCAATAATGTTTAGTGAAATTAAAATTTGTCTTTAATTTTTTTTACAAAAAATGTTTTACAGAACCGGTTGTTCGTATATAAAGATTAATTTTTGATTCATAATAATTGTGCCAAACGTTGATTGTGAAATTAAAATTTGTCATTAGTTTTTTGTTAAATAATAGGTCACCAATATAATCATTATCGAATCATCATTAAACAATATTATCTTGGTAAGTATATTACGAGTACTAAATTAACATGGTCTTTTGCCGCTTGATTCATCGCATTTTGTGTTTTTCATATCGACCATTGTGATTGCAACCGCGCTGCAGGATTATCCCTGAGAGAGTTCTATTTCCGTTCAGAAAAG
Organism: Erebia aethiops; assembly: GCA_923060345.2. Classification (NCBI taxonomy): domain Eukaryota; kingdom Metazoa; phylum Arthropoda; class Insecta; order Lepidoptera; family Nymphalidae; genus Erebia; species Erebia aethiops. Next base: position 18,103,708 of record OV281079.1, on the reverse strand, counting down.
AGAAATCGCAATCTCAGCGTTTTATTAAGTTCCCCTTAAAAGCGAAACTTGACCGCCGCTGCCTTTTAATTCCTCGCTGTGGAAAACGCGAGTTAAATGGAGTTGTAAAGGTAAGACTAGTATTTAACCTGTACCTAGATATTATTGAGTACCTACATCGTTTGCTTACATCAAGGTCTTTATTTATTAAACCCTCGCTGTTGCGAAAGCGATCTATAATCTGTACGATTGTCTGTTACTTACCTATTCTGTGCTATAATGCAGTTGTAGTGGTAATAGACTAGTTAACCTGTAGATGTTTTTGTTTACCTACATAAATACAGTAATTGCATACATCAAAGTACATACATATTATCACCACTGCCATTATCAATTGAACTCTCACCGTTGCAAAAGCAATCTATAATGCAGTTATCGAATAAGAATAGTTAACCTGTAGATGTCTATGTACAGTCGCGGTCTGAAAATTTTCACCATTTTAAGGTTGCACGCACTCATATAAGCCAGAGCCCAGAAGCACCAGAAGGTTGATAATTATTATGTGATTTGATTAGGGATAGATCATAGGTTTTCCAACATAACGTATCGGTCGCTGTAGTAGGTGGCTACAAGAAAGCATTTATATACATCAAGGTTTTAAACGTACATTATTATTTTAGACCAATGCTGCAAGTAGTAAACACGTTTCTTAGTATTTAATACCTAGGTACAGCGTATTTAATCGCGCTGAATTGTAAAATGTTGTGATAGTACATTACAATGTACTATTACCTATACGTACATGGGATTTTAAAAATAAACTTCATCCACGCCGACCCTTAATATCGCGAGTACGATAATATTAGTGTAGTATCAATGTACCTAATATCTATCGAGCGTGTAGCAATGCCCTAGGTTAAAATGCGCAAGAAAGCTGCTGAGCGATGTGTTTTTGCTCCGCGTAGCTCAATATTGCCGCAGACTTGTCTTTAGAAGAATAAAAAACGAGCTCGAGTGTGTACGAAATGAGAAAAGTTCAAATGACTTAGTCTTGACATTTGTCGCATCACTCCTAGTAGTCTGACAAAAATGGAAATGTTACATATTATAATCTATATTTTAAAGAGACCAACTCGGTTCGTTTGTTTTAAGCAGTGGACGCCTCTTATGCCGCTTGGTTCTAGCGGGTCCTAGCTAGTATAGTTACTCGCATTGACATACACCGTCCACCTAGCGGGTGCAATAGAGGGGTCGTCCAACGTTGCACTTTCCGGTAGGAGGCCCTTCAAGCACCTTCCACTGTTAGTTCGCATGCACTTTACATGTTCTTAATATTATTATTCTTAAAAAAAGAAAAGGTATCATAGTGGTATCCCTCTACATCTTCAGAACGTAAGTCATCTCCGAGCCAAATTTCGGTGAATTCGTTTGGGTATCTAAACGTTCGCGAGATGGGCGAGATATGTAAGCACTTCTCGGTTGGCCAACATATCCAACCGTAGAAGAAAAGAAAAAAGATAATTGTAAAAGATCGGGTATGGTGACTAAGGTGAATAAGGTGTAACATCGACAAAACATTTAATCCCCTATCCCTTAATAATAACTTAAGAAGTAAAGTAATAATCATAGTAAAAGTAAGCAATAATCTCACTAAAGATTATTAATTAGTATAGATGAAGATTAATAATTAGTATACTTAGAGTGAAAGTGTTTTTTGGTTGGTTCGTCCTTCAATCACGCCGCAACAAACAAACCGATCGACTTGCTTAGTGGTATTGGTATAGTTGAGAACCTGGACAGTGACATAGGTTTATTTTTGTTCCGGAAAATTAAGAACTTCATAATCCACGCGGACCAACGCGGACATCAGCAAGTAGTTCGTCTTCTTCTTCATTTTTAGTGGATCCGCGCGTCGAGCGTTTGAGCCATAGTCAATTTTTTTTTTAAACGGAGTAACTTATTTTATAATAGTAAAATCAAAATTTAAAAAAAACGGAAGTTTGGAAAGGATCAGAAACAGCAAGTAGTTGAGAGATTAAAAAAATACAACTTGGAATTGTTGAAGCGAGAAAAAGCAAAACGAAGGAGCTCCTATATCATTTCAATTCTACTTCTAAATAAAGTCTGGCCGGAATCCGTGTCGTTAGTCCGCTACGAAGGCAAGAAGTGAAGCAGAAATTATTTACGGCATGGAATCGGCTGGGCCCTGCGTAATGGCCGCCGGACGTCGTTATTGATATTAATACGCGAGTACTCAGGTCCTAGCTTAGATACAATACCACTAGCATATAGCTGTAATACCTACTTAATATGGTTTTTAAATAAACTTTCGCGTGCGTACCTAAAGCCCACTTACAGACACGCCGGGTTACGTTTAATCCAGGACTAAACGACATAGTCAAAAATTGTATGGAAGTCTGCCCCAGAATGTCCAGAGATGAAATCTATGTCATTAAATAGTACAGATCTTCTATTTAAAGAATAAGAAAGTTACATACCTACTTATGGTTTTTAAATAAACTTTCGTGTGCGTACCTAAGGCCCACTTACAGACACGCCGGGTTACGTTTAACCCAGGACTAAACGACATAGTCAAAAATTGTATGGAAGTCTGCCCCAGAATGTCCAGAGAAGAAATCTATGTCATTAAATAGTACAGATCTTCTATTTAAAGAATAAGAAAGTTACATACCTACTTATGGTTTTTAAATAAACTTTCGTGTGCGTACCTAAGGCCCACTTACAGACACGCCGGGTTACGTTTAACCCAGGACTAAACGACATAGTCAAAAATTGTATGGAAGTCTGCCCCAGAATGTCCAGAGATGAAATCTATGTCATTAAATAGTACAGATCTTCTATATTTTAAAGAATAAGAAAGTTACATACCTACTTATGGTTTTTAAATAAACTTTCGTGTGCGTACCTAAGGCCCACTTACAGACACGCCGGGTTACGTTTAACCCAGGACTAAACGACATAGTCAAAAATTGTATGGAAGTCTGCCCCAGAATGTCCAGAGATGAAATCTATGTCATTAAATAGTACAGATCTTCTATATTTTAAAGAATAAGAAAGTTACATACCTACTTATGGTTTTTAAATAAACTTTCGTGTGCGTACCTAAGGCCCACTTACAGACACGCCGGGTTACGTTTAACCCAGGACTAAACGACATAGTCAAAAATTGTATGGAAGTCTGCCCCAGAATGTCCAGAGATGAAATGTATGTCATTAAATAGTACAGATCTTCTATTTAAAGAATAAGAAAGTTACATATTTTAATACAAGTGGCAGATAAGATGACGACTGATCAGTCGTTTTAGTTGGTTGAAGTTGAAAAAAATTTATCATCTTGAAAATAGATCAAAGTCTGTTCCAATAGGAATAGACTTTACACAGGAGCACGTAAAGTGCATATAAGTGTGTGTGTTAACAGAGGTGCAATAATAACTAACTACCTCAATATTAGTGTTGGTATGATGATGATCTTAACTATCATGGTGTTATGATCGTCTGATAATAATTATAAATGCGAAAGTGTGTTTGTTTGTTGGTTTGTCATTCAATCACGCTGCAACGGAGCGGATCGACGTGATTTTTGGCATGGGTATAGTTGAGGACCTGGAGAGTGACATAGGCTACTCTTTATCCCGGAAAATTAAGGAATTCCCGCGGGAATAAAAAAATTGAACCACGCGGACGAAGTCGTGGGCATCAGCTACGAGTAGTTTAAAATATTACATTGTGAGTTGTTGCGGAGTAAAATTTAACTACAGTAGAGTACCTATAATAAAAACTGCAATATACTTTAGAGGGATTATCGATGCGATACGAGGGATTACAATAACATCGCGCAGTCCGTAAAACATCACTTGTTTGAAAAAAATATTATTTCGGACAGAACGTTTTCATAAAATGGATACAGAAAACACATGAGTGGGTTGAAAATTATTGAAATATGGTTGAAATATTACATTCTTAAATACGCATTCAAATTTGAAAAGGTATTATTATATTTTTGGTTAATGCTCTTACCAGTGGACGTTCGCACGATATTTACAATATTATTTTAATCCTTAACAATATTATATTGAAACCTTTTCACATTATTATTAATAAGCTGCAAGACTAATTGTGTGATTACTACGACGCCTGAAAATTTAACGGAAAATTTAAAATCAAACTTTATACCAACAAAAATTGTTTTTTTTAAAATTATTACAGGCGATATAAACCCATTCTGAGCTGTACACACATTATGGATGGTGTCACAAACAAACATATTCTTATGTACAACTGAATGTTAAATGTTTGCGTGTACACCATTGTTGAATAAATGTATTTTCTTTCTTTATATATATCAGTAATTTCGATAATAACATAAGATGAATAATTATTATCTACGGTGAGTAGCATCACCACAGACCCGATGTACCACTGAGTGGCTCCTTCGTGAGAGTACGCCTTTGAGATAGCTTCAACGGCTGGTCAAACCAGTCGCAAAATTTTTAACTCTAGGAGGGACGTATCTAATGACATAATAGCGAGGAAACCTGCTTGACGAAGGATTGGTCCAATGGAGAAATCATCACCGCACTTTTCTACAACTAACTATCATCAGCATCTATGATCTAGCTAGATCCGATTGCATCATAGATTAAATCTCTCGTAAAGCCCCTACGCGTTCGACCTAATATTATTATGTCCCCGCGCAAGCATAAGGTCCGGACTGCGGACGTTGTCTAGCGAGAGTACAAAAAAATATTTTATCTACTCCAGCATCGAAAAGTTCCAATTTCGAATTTGACAACTATATCGAATTGAACCCTCTTTCGTGTTTGCTTCTCATAACGATACAGTTCGTTGTATGGGAGCTGTATCGTTATGAGTCGTAGCTGTATCGATATGGTTATCTTCATAAATAGGATACCTATAGCTTAGCGGCTATGGGTTCTGGCACTTTCCCAACCAGTCAATTGATTTGACTTTTTTATTAATTTACAAAGTAAAAAATTATAAAGACTTCCTTGTCCTAGATAAAATCTTGTATGCAACTGTACGTAATTAGTCATTTTAATTCTCGTACTATCCTATTTTGATACTCGGCAAGCCTCGTATCAAAAAACAGCACTCGAATTAAAATGACCCTCATTACGATACAGTTGCATAAATAGCTAATCTTTAACGTGTTTTTTGCGGACGTGCAAAAATATAAAATTTTGGGCTAGATTGTAATTTTAGTGAGTGTATACGTATTGTAAACCATATTAATTTTAAAAAAAAATTAGCCGATTCACACAACACTGCCTAAATTAATTTACTTGAAATTTTGATGCCGTCACTTTTTTAAAGTTTATTCCGGGGGACTAATAATATTCTAAAGTACAGACATAACTAGAAAATATCTCGAACTTAATCGGATAAAATAACGGCCTTGTGCAACTTGCAAGTAGGCCTCAGTACTTTCGGCTGTTAACCTCAATCAAAACTAATTTGTAATGAATACAAAAATAAAAGTGCTTGTTTGTAGTATGTACATAACCACCTAACAATGTTTGAACAATTCATACTAAACAATTAAAAAATCATATGACGCAATGTTTGTTTACACCAAACCATTTATCATTGGCTTCAATAAAAACAAATTGTAGCATTTTATTGTGAGTAATTGTTTGCGACGTTATATTTGGCATGGCGATATTTTTGGCAATATTTATCATTTTTGGGGGGCCGATATAAATTTATAACGTCTATAAATCAATGTGAGATTTCAATTCGGCGGTTGTAAACGTTGATTGATATGTTCTGCGGTAACGGAAACAATAACGTCCTGGTGCCGTATTTTAATCTTGTCGGCGATCTTCTTTCAGGATTACAATCCTTATTTTAGGGCAGTCAAGGTACGTCATATAAAACTGTAATTTTAAAATAATACTAATTATATACAAATATGTAATCTACTCGTATACTATTATACTCGCGCCTCCTCCTCGAGATTAGTAATGTAGATATTATTTACACATGTAGTTACGCATAGATGTCACCACTCTGCACTAAGTTGAGAAAAAGGAAGGAAAAAGGTATTAAAAAAATATTTCTTTTGTGGGTAGGTATCGTCCATTTGGATTCTCAGCCGATTGTTGCCCGTCATTCGCATTCTAGTGCTCAACCACTCAATACCTTTTAAGCGTTTTCGCACTGTTCGGTAAAAAAATGCCGAAACGTAAAAAATCAAAGTCTCGTGAAGACGATATAAACCATTATAAAAATAAAATACGAAAGTTGGAACGTTAAATTAGTGGTTCGGAAAGTGTATCAAACTTGGAAGAAGCTGTTGCTGCAATCGACGAATTTGGTGCAGGTATTTACATATTTGTTTGTCTTAAAGTGATGCACTCTCTCTTACCTGTACTTACGTGTCTACGTACCGATTAAAATTATATTTATATGCAACCTGAACAGTCATTGGGGCTGTTTCAACGCATTAAAATACGGTTGGCGTTCCTTCCGCTGGGGATTGAAACCTAACCTAATATAACTGACAAATTTACAAACTAACCTAGCTTAATGGTAATTTACCATAATCATATTATATTCTTTGTTTAAAGAATAATAAATTATGAAAATTTGTCAGGGGCTTCTTGAGGTCCACCTTATAAGTAAGCTATTTAGCTTACAAATTTTGAAATTATCATATCTATGATAAATTTCATATACGCCCGTACTGCGACCAGATGATTGGCTACTAGAATGGCAAACTGAGGACAACACAATTCAGAATTCTAATAACACCTGTGAACATCAGCCAGGCCTAGTACTTATACAGATATTCCCACCGAAGAGCCTATTGCTCATGATACAAATGTTCCTGATCTGGATACGGAAATTCTATCTATATAATCTATCTACGTGTGATGATAAATACGGGCCAGAAATACGCCAAGAACTTGCAAATCGTTTATTACACATTGTTAAACACGGTCTCAATAAGGAAGACCGTAAAAACTTAAACGCATAATACCTATTACCAAAAAATTGTGCTCAACTAGATGCCCCTAAAATAAACCTTGAAATTAAAGCGGCAATTGCTGATACCGTAGTCAAACGCGATAAGGGCATCGAAAGCAAACAAAAGCAAATGTCTAGTGCAATAGCTTGCTTAGCTGACATCATAAATTCTCAACTGAATTCGAAATCAATAAACAATGATAGGTATTTGCATAAATTAATGGATATTTACAGAATCTTATGCGATTTACAGCATGCAGATTCCATCATATGTAGAAACTTTATTTCATTCGCCCTCAAGAATGACTTAAAAGAGCATCTTAAAAACACGAAGATAAATACTTTTCTGTTTGGCGAAAACGTATCCGATACATTAAAATAGGCTAAGGCTGTAAAAAAAAAAAAAATCAGGGATAGAATTGAGAGCTGAATCTGGCAACAGGACTGCGAACACTAATTATGAAGGACTGGCAAGGCTCCCCCCCAGGCGCGCAGGCCGCCTGCGGGGCCACCGACGGGCCGCGAGCCTGCCACGGAGCGCGCTTCGTACCACCCACCACCGGCACACTACCCGCCGCCGACGCGCTACCCGCCGCCGCCGCACGCGCACTCATCGAAGACGTCGTCGCGGGGCAAACAGCCAACGTATAACGATATTACTATACTATCCTGGATAAAAGGTTATAAAATACCATTTATATCACCAGTTGTACAACAGATACTTCCTGCTAGCCCAACTTGCTCGGCTAATGGAAGACCTCATTACTTAGAAGCTATTAATAACCTACTCAATATAGGAGCCATTTCAGAATGTTTACCTAAATACCTAAACCTTGTCGCAAGATGCGCTTTATTTTGAATAAAAAAAAAAAAAAAACTTAATAAATTTGTTAAAACGGATCATTTTAAACTGGAGGATTTAATAACAGCGCAAAAAATTGTAACACATGATTGTCAAATGACGTCAATTGATGTAAACGACGCGTATTTTTTGATTACAATACAAAGAAGATTCTTTTTTGAGGGTACATTATTCGAATTTAAGGTCTTGCCATTTAGGCTGAGCACGGCCCCATACGTTTTTACTAAAAAATGTAAACCTATAACAAAATTATTGCGCTCCGCGGGTCTTCTGTCTACCGTCTATTTAGACGATTGGCTATTGTTCGGTTATTCCCGTTCAGAATGTTTAACCAACATCGACCTAACTAAAGAACTATTAGTGTCACTTGGTTTCATTATTAATGAAGTAAAAAGAGTACCTACTCTTTCCTTCAACCAAATGTACATTCTTAGGTATGATCATAGATTCACACAAATTTCAAATTAGCTTACCAACAGATAAAAGATTAGGAATAAAAGCGCAACTGGAAATATTCTCAAAATTAAAGCGCTGCAAAATTAGAACTTTGGCTCAGCTATTAGGCTTATTAGTATCTTCTTGTCCAGCCATCGAATACGGATGGTTGCACACTAAGGAGATGGAAAGATGTGTATCTCAACTTGAAAGGTTGATGATTATAACAAATTTATGAATTTACCCGAATCACTTCAACCCGATTTCGACTGGTGGATAAATAAAATAGAAAGTTCTGTTCATCGAATAAAGATTGATGTCTACCAAGTTGAGATATTTTCTGACGCCTCAACGACGGGGTGGGGGGCCGCATGTGAAGGTAGGTCTGCAAGTGATCCGTGGTCGAACAATGAACGAAAACGACACATCAATTATTTTAGAGCTCCTTGCTGCATTTATTGCTTTTAACTTTTTTTGCAAAAAAGATTTTTAGCTACCAAATATTGCTACGCGTTGACAATTCCACGGCAGTAGCATACATAAATAAAATGGGCGGTATACAGTACCCTCACCTCACAAAATTACTCTCGATATATGGGAATGGTGTGAAAGCAAACTTCTTTTCGTTTTCGCATCTTACATAAAATCTAGTGACAATACAATTGCAGACTCTGAATCACGAAGAGTTCACCCAGACAGAATGGGAGCTGTCTGATTGGGCTTTTGACAGTCTCACATTCACATACATTCGGTTAGTCATACATTCGGTTATCCAAATATAGACTTGTTTGCAAGTCGCATCAATAACAAATACGCCACATACATATCCTGGCACCGAGACCCAGACGCATTCGCTATAGATTCATTTACAGTTTCATGGTCAGATTATAATTTTTATGCATTTCTACCGGTGTCAGTCATACTTAAAACAATTGGAAAAATAATTACAGACAAAGCACGAGGTATGATGGTTGTACCATTTTAGCCTACACAATCATGGTACCCCTTGTTTAGGTCCCTCCTTATTTCGGATACTGTTACATCTTACCCTAAGAGCCATGCCTTATTGTCTAATTCCAACTCCCGTTGAATACACTACTCGACTACCCTGGTGGCAGGCTTATTATTCTGGATGCATTTTCAAGAAAAAATATACCAGAATCATCTCTTGAAATAATTTTGGCATCATTAGCACCTAACTCCGTGAAACAATACGACGTTTACTTGAAGAAATGGTGGTATTTCTGTCAAACGAACTCTGTAAATATTTATGATGCATCTGTACCCACGGTAATTTGTTTTTTAACCCAACTTTTTAAGGATGGTTACCAATATGGCACACTAAATTCGTGCAAATTTGCTCTTTCGCTGATACTTAACCCAGAACTAGTTCATGATGATAGTATAAAAAGATTCCTAAAAGGGGTATTTCGACTGAAACCACCAAAACCCAAATATGATGTTACCTGGGATGCCAACCTAGTGGTAAATAAACTGAGCTCATGGTACCCCAATGAGGAATTAACCCTAGATAAGCTTACAAATAAAACTTTACTAGCTCTGTCAACCGCACAAAGAGTCCAAACTCTCTCGAAGATAAAAGTTACTAATATTCAAAACTTCTCTCAGCGTATCACAATTAAAATTCCCGACATATGACAATGACCTCTAGACCTGGTTTTCAACAACCCATTATTCATTTACTCTTCTTTATAGAGAAAACAGCCACATGTCCAGCCACTACATTGCTACATTATAATATAGAACGCACCTCATCAGTAAGAACATCTGATGAATTATTCGTTGGAATAAGGAAACCTCATAAACCAGTAGGGACGCAAACCCTTAGCCGCTAGATAAAGCAAACACTCAGTGAGTATGGGGTCGACACGAGCGTGTTCAGTGCTCACAAGTCACAGCACGAAGCATGCCGCATCGTCGCGCGCGCACTCACTCGGAGTTAGCGTAGATCCGTAAAATGGCCGGCTGGAGTAGGAATTCCACAACGTTTGTTAAATTTTATCAAAGGGATATTGTTAATAATGATGATACTATTTTAGCAGAATCAATAATTAATCAAAATTTACCATAATTGATCATTCAATTATATCGTCTTACATTGTACCTACATGATTGTACATGATTGTTTACATCTAGCTAAGATAGCTATCGATAATAGTTAATTAATTAATCTTTAGTTAGTTAATATACTCTTATGAATCGAATTATTCTTAATAATCCTAGAAATAAAAGTTCCTTATGTTTATTAATTGTACTAAAAGATATAACAATAGAATTCTAATTAGATACAAACATTTATTTTTCATTGACGATATTCCCGCAAAACTCTCAAGGTCTACATGTGTAAATAATATCTACATTACTAATCTCGAGGAGGAGGCGCGAGTATAATTAATGATTAAACGAACTTACCTGTACGTGAAGTTCTATCATAATTATACGAGCGCCGAGTCCGAAGAGATTAGTAATCCCACCCGCCCAGTGCTATGCATACCCCAATTAGTGTCTCGGAAATACGTCAATGAATATCAGGATCTGTTACTCTAAACTAAATGACGGGCAACAATCGGCTGAGAATCCAAATGGACGATACCTACCCACAAAAGAAATATTTTTTTAATAGCTTTTTCCTTCCTTTTTCTCAACTTAGTGCAGAGTGGTGACATCTATGCGTAACTACATGTGTAAATAATATCTACATTACTAATCTCTTCGGACTCGGCGCTCGTATAATTATGATAGAACTTCACGTACAGGTAAGTTCGTTTAATCATTAATTATTGTAAAGAGGTAAAGTTTGTGAATTTGTGAGGTTGTAGGGGGTAATCTCTGGATCTACTGGACCGATTTTGAAAATTCTGGTACCAATAGAAAGCCACATTATTTGTGAGTGACATAGGTTTGTATATTAACCCGAAAAATTAAGGAGTTAACGTGGGAATTTAAAAAACATATTTCACGCGGACGAAGTCACGGGCATCTGCTAGTTTTATAATAATACTGCTGTGGGAGGTCACGGATTCGATCGCCGGCAGGGGCAATAATTAGATAATTTATAATTGCTTCTCTGAGCTGTTAGGATGCTTTGGCCGTGGCTAGTTACAAACTTCCAGCAAAAACGTTCTGCCTGGGCCAACTGTTGTAGCTTGAAAGTTCTATAAACCTATAGTGCAATCCGGAAGAACTTCGATAACGCGATGTAGGCTGTGGAATATAGGTACCTACTTTGTTCGGACTCTGCCGTGTATTCGTCTAGATTCGTCTTTGCCAGGGTTTTATTTCCATGAATTCTATCAGTCTGAACAATGAAATTGTTTCTAATAAACGCTCAAAAGTGCTTGTTGTAATCCGCAATAACAACATTATTGATAACGAGGAAGCGAACACAAAGTCATAACAAGCGTTATACCAGTCGGCGCGGTGTTACATAATGAAGAGCAATAAAAATGAAAAAGGCATAAAAAGAAAGTGCGGATGTCAGTCCAACCGCGACCCGGACACCATTCAGATGTTACGAGGGAAATGGTAAAGTTAAAGCTTAGAGCGAGTGTTTTTTTTTCTACAAGTTAGCCTTTGACTGCAATCTCACCAGCCCCCTCAGTGGCTATCAAAACATGAAAGCCATCTTACTAATATTATAAATGCGAAAGTTTGGATGGATGTATGGATGTATGGATGGATGGATGTATGGATGTTTGTTACTCAATTACGCGCCAACGGCTGAACGGATCTGGCTGAAATTTGGCACAGAGATAGATTATAGTCTGGAATAGCACATAGGCTACTTTTTATCCCGAAAAATAAAGGAGTTCCCGCGGGAACCAAAAAACCTCAATATGCGCGGACGTAATCGCAGGCATAGGCTAGTATGATATAAAATAACGTTTCATAGCAAAGCTTCAATGGATAAAAAATATATGTCAGTAGCTTTCATTTTTTTGGCAGCCACTGCGTTAGAGATAGGGGGGAGGGGGGTTACTACTATCGCTTAAAGCAGTATTATTGTATTACTGTAGTTGCAATATGATCTACCTTGACGTCCTTCAAATAAAGCTTAAAATTCTAAAACAAGAGTGTCAACAATATTGAAATAATACCGATTGAAGTGATGGTAGTAAGCCCCCTGGTGGGTAAGTGATGTTGCAGTCTAATATTATGGTTGCGGGCTAAGTTAGCGACATAAGAGAGCGGTACGGCAGGTATATTATTAAACCCATATCACATCGGTCAGTGTTCATGAAACATCGTTAAAATAGGAGTGGTTGCAGTGGTAGATTCACTTGACGTTTAAAAAAGTACTTGTAAAAGTTTAATAATCTCATCCCATTGCTGGCTCACGACCGGGACTCAGATTGAGAAGGGTGTACTTTCGAGAATATTTTGAACAACTCTCGGGCTTTTCTTTTTAACTTTAACTTTTCCATTTTATAAACAAGTCATATTTGATTGCTTTATTTTATTTATTAAATAGCTGGCATCGATATAGATAGATAGTTATATAAATAAATTCTTTATTGCCACACATCAACCAATCAAATCAAATTAAATCAAATATAAATATTATAAATGCGAAAGTTTGGACGGATGGATGTATGGATATATGGATGTATGGATAGATGTTTGTTACTCAATCACGCCCCAATGGCTGAACGGATCTGGATGAAATTTGGCACCGAAAACATATAAATAACTTAATTATTTACAAAAAACAGAAAACAACGCGTGCGTAAGGGCGGTCTTATCACTAAAAGTAATCTCCTTCATACAAGCCGTTTCTTAAGGAATTTTAAAAATAATCATAAACAACACAACAAGCTAGGCCAAATCTTCTAAAGCGTCGGGTTTCCGATATATAAGCTGTCAAAGCTGTGCAATGGCCACCATTGTACAGCTTCGCATCGAGGAGACTATAACTTTGATAGCTTATATCTCGGAATCCTGCTACTTTAGAAGATTTTGTCTCATATGAACACTTTTTTTTATTAATGCCAGTTATTTATTAAATCAGCGGGCGATGGAGAGAGCTATGCTCGAGTATCCCTGCGTGATCCAATCAGAAATGAGGAGATCCCTAGGCGAACCAGAGTAATCGACATAGCTCGAACAGTCGCCAAGCTCAAGTGGCAATGGACGGGGCACATATTTCGTAGAACCGATAGGCGTTGGGGTCCGAAAGTTCTAGCTAGAATGGCGGCTTCACACCGGGAAGCGCAGCGTTGGACGACCCCCACTAGGTGGACGGACGATCTCAAGCGTGCAGCTGGGAACCGCTGGAAACAAGCGGCACAAGACCGTGCCTTGTGGCGACCCATGCAGGAGACCTTCCTCCAACAGTGGACGTCTATAGGTTGAGACGACGACGACGAATTATTAAATTGGATTTTATGATTAGCCGCTATTTCGACAAAATAATAAAAATGGCGGCATGGTAGAAAGGCCAAAATATTCAAAACCCCCTTTTACAAAAGTTTGTTCATGTCTACTGCAAAACGTTTAAAATAAAATATGATGTCATGGCAATAATCCAATCATGAAGAAACTACTCACTTCACAAGCGATCAAATAATATTCCAGTCTAGCTCAACGAAAGGATCGGCTTTGTTCACTAAATAGAGTGATTTGTGGATTCAGGATTGCATTACCAGTTTCTCCAGTGGTAGAAATCCACTTGACGATTTGAAAGCGCTTTGTAAAAAGATTGTTTGAATAAACTTTCTATTCTATTCTCCTACTGTATTCTAGTGATTGGCAACTTTGTAAGGCACAATCCATACCATACTATAAAATTATAAATCCGCAATTGTGTCTGTCTGTTTGTCTGTCCGTCTGTCTGTAAGCCAATTTGTTAAACTGATAGTGACGAAATTTGGTACAGACCTGGGCTACTAGAATATAAGCTACTTGTTATGCCGGGAATCGGGAAGAGTTCCAACGGGATTCTTCAAAAACCTGATCCACGCAGACAAGTCGTGGTCAATGCCTAGTATCAAAATAATACTTATATTTTATTATATTTTACGACCTCCATGGCGCAGTGTTGAGCGCTGTTGTCTTAACATGAGGAGGTCCCGGGTTCGATCTCCGGCAGGGTAAATTTGGGAAATTATAATTTCTGAATTTTCTCTGGTCTGGACTGGTGGGAGGCTTAGGCCGTGGCTAGTTAACACCCTACCGGCAAAGACGTGCCGCCAAGCGATTTAACGTTAGTACGATGCCGTGTAGAAACCGAATAGGGGCATGGGTTTAATATATTATAACTGCCATGCCCCTAACAGGTTTGCCCGCTCCCATCTTAGACTGCATCATCACTTACCATCAGGTGAGATCGCAGTCAGGGGCTAACTTGTAGTGGATAAAAAAAAACTAAGTGATGATGGACTCGGCCTAACCTGTTAGGGGTTTGGCAATTATTTCCATAAGTACCACTAATCCATTAGTGCACAACATCGTACTTTAACGCTATAATATCACTTGGCGGTACGTCTTTCCCATAACGGTAGCCACTGCCGAAACTTAACAGTAGACCAGACCAGATAAAATTGACAAAATATATAATCCCACATTCAACCTGTCGGGGATCAAAGCCTGGACCTCCCACGTATAATAACCACAGCGATCACCACTGTGAAAAGGAGGCCTTTAAAACTATTATAGTAAAAGGTATTAGTATAAGGTTACCATATTTTCAATATTCGATTGCAAATGCCGGTAAAGCGATTGGTCAATTAATAATTCGACTTGCGGTCTAGTTTCCTTTTAACGAGCGGAAGTTTATAAGATGCAGCAACGGCGATATCTACGGAACGGAAATAAAGCTGAGATCGCCCTCTCAATGGAAGCGATGGCGAGGGTAGGCTGAGATCCCGTGGGAAATTCAGAGCAGGGCTTGACAAAAACTGAGTTAGTTGGCTTCTATCACAGATCTTATCTTACCTTACTAATATAAAAATGTGACATTTTAGATGTTTGTATGTTTGACAATTTGAAAGTTTGGATGTTTGTTACTCGTTCACGATGCAACAACTGAACCAACTTGGCTGAAATTTGAATTGGTGATAGCTTATACCTACCTCAACTTTAGGCATAAGCTTTTATACCGGAAAATTGAAGAGTTTCCGCGGGAATCAAAAACCTTTATCCACGTGAACGAAGTTGCGGGCGGTAAAATAAGAATAGATCGTTCAATCTACAAAGACGCGCCACACTCTTATTTAGTGTGCAATAGGTTATAAATAAAATAAAATAAATAAAGTAAATAACTAATAATAAACCTTTATTCAGGTTTACCTGAACATAACAAACCAGTAAGTTTTTATTGGAGTAAGTAGTGAATATTTTCATGTTTTCTACTCGCACGAAACGGTTTTGCTCCACGTTTCTGATACGAACCGCTAAGGTGTGTAATAACCTCCCGGCGCACCTGCGACGGACGACTTAAGTACCTTCAAGGCAAGAGTGTTTAGGTATCTTCTAGGCAAACGTGTTCCAACCTAGACCTCACCACTGATTCGCATTAAGCATGATTGTCGTCAAGCGCAAGCCTATATTGTAATTTCAAGCACCTGTTAAAAATGTGTCACGGGCTCTCGTGCCGGGTTGACCAGCGGACCTCGGTTGGCGGGGCTCGGTAAATCCGAGAGGATTTGTGAACGATCTGACAAGATGATTCAATAGGCACGGATATATAAGTATAATAATATGGATAGACATTGTTATCTTCTCTTAAGAATAATTACTGGCAAGACTGCGATCAATAATGTTTATGGTTCCATTTATATTACATAGCAAAGAACTTAGACATAATTTAGATTTCAGCACTTGAAAGAATCCATATTTTTGATATGAATTAAACCATATAAAAAGGGGAATCACGCTAAGTATAAAATTAAGTTACAAAAATCTAGAACCATCAATAATTTAACAAGATTTTTTTAAATAAACATCTTTTGATTGATTGATTGAAACTATAATAGTGTGCCGTTCCCTTAAGTTCTTCAACGGATCTCTACATTTCTGACTTGATCACGTAATCTATTGAATATTTAATACAAAAAACAAACGGATGAACAGATTTTTGTTAATTTTTGTTTTTGTTTAACTCGAGTGTATGATTTGATTTAAAAAATGGCACAGCCGTTCAATGATCATCAGCTCTTTTCTAATTGATGAAGGGATGAGAGCAACTTCCACAGGTCTGATGGATTCTAAAGTAAGTATTATTTTACTTAAAATCATATTGAAAAAACTTGTCTACCTTGACCGGATGCTGGAGCATCTCTTGGAATCTGCAAGATACATATACCAACTCACTGCAGCTCATGTTTGGCCTCATTGGAATAGTCTCAATGAACAAATATACAGTTATACTTAGACAAATAGAGGTTTATATTTGTTTTTGCACGATGGACCGACAACATAAAGAGGGTGGCCGGAAGTGGCTGGATGAGGAAAGCTGGGTGTGGTGGCGCTCATTATAAGGCCTATTTTCAACTATGGACGTTCACAGGATGATGATGATGATTTGTTTATTTAATCTAACATTTCAACTATTTTAAACAAACCATACGCAGTGCGAAAGCACAGAGTAGGTACCGTTAGAGTCATTAAACATTCAGGAAAATGTGTCAATGTACCTAATCCGGAGATTTAACGGCTGTTTAACTTCCAAGTACCTAATTGTAAAGCCGTAAAGTCCGGATTTGACAACACGGTCAACAAATACCCGGACAGAGGTGCAAGGCCCGAACTGACTCCGTACGTATTTATGCATAAGTGGGAGATCCCAGGTTCGATTTCCAACAGGTTCCATTTGGGAATTTATAAATTGTTTGATCTGGTCTGGTGGGAGGCTACGCCGTGGCTACCTACGATCATATTATACCGGCAAAGATGTACCGCTAAACTATTTAGCGTTCCGGTACCATACAGCAGCAACTAGGTATCATCATTAATTGATATCAAGTGAGATTGAAGTTAAGGGCTTAGTTGCAATGGAATAAAAAAAAACACGAGGAAACGTGAATGCCTGGTATAGATCGGTGAAAGATTATTAGATTTCTGGGTTCACGGGTTTGGATAGGACTATTTCTGTATTTATTAGGATGAGTAATTCTTTTTTTCGTATTTTGCCATTTCATTCTCAGTATAGTTATCGCAGTAAATAAATCTATCCCTCTCACATTTTTGTTTCATTATAGTCTCCTAAGTGTACAGTCGCGAAGAGCTTCACGATTTCAGTGTGTAAACCTGCGCTATAACCGAGTTTGTATGTAAATGAGATTCTCTCGGAACTGTTCTCTATCAGGATCCTTGCTTTAGGATTAGGACATAGAATGTACTTGTGTGTGCTTGCACTTTGCACTGGTTGTGCTCACTCTCTATAAAAAAAAATTGTAAAATCTTTTGGGTATATTATACATATTATGATTCATCTATACTTGCCTTTACACAAGTTTAAGAAATCCATTAAAGTGTGCTCCTGAAAAAAGCTTATAATACTATTGAAGATTATGTAAATGATAAAAGAGCATGGATTTGACTCACTCCAGTAATACTTAGGACTGCGGTTACTTAAGTATGTACACGTTGATGTTATAATGTAAATGATATTTTTAAAAGAGCAACCACCAAGTTTCTTGCTGGTTTTCCTCGGTAGGAATGGCATTCCGAACTAGCGGTAAATTTACTTGATGATACAGAAGCACTTGTAAAATTTTATTTCGATAATAAAGATCTGAATATTAATTAAATAACTATCAATAATATTATAGTAGATAGATATAACTTAATAAAAATATTATTTAAATAAATATGGATGGATGGGTGGATGGATGTTCGTTACTCAATCACGCCAAAAAAGCTAAACGGATCTGGATGAAATTTGGCACAGAGATAGATTATAGTCTGGAATAGCGCATATGCTACTTTTTAGTAAGGAAAATTAGGGAGTTCCCGCGGGAACCAAAAAACCTCAATCCACGCGGACGAAGTCGCGGGCATCAGCTAGTACTATACGTGTGAGCGCTGTAATTTCTCAGAAAAACCTACTAACAGATAGACACACATACCATTAAACAGACAGTCAAAGCAGTCACACTTTTATCACCCCTTAACGTTTATGGCTACACAATGGAACGTATAAAAAATGTAATATCAAACCAGATACGCGGCTTTAACAGGCCGTGTGATGTATAAAACATTATCGCCCGCTTCCCACGTGCCCCTACATGTCCCGACATGTCCCCATACGTTTCCGCACAAATGGCTCTATATTAGTTACGATACGATACAACACAAACGTTTTTATTTACGCCACAGACCAGCGAATCCATCAACGTTAACGACCATCGAATTGAAATCATTTTACGATTTGTTTCGGTTGTAAAAATTGCTAACCATAAAGCCATAGTTCTGTCGTTAAAATAATAAAAAGGTGAATATCCGGGAATATTTTTTTTGCCAAAGCAGGATGAACTGTAATATCCAACATTTTACTGTTAACAGCTTTATAAAAATGTTTTGATGTTTAAATTGGGTTAGTAAAATAGCATTAACGTTAACCATTAAAACCTCAACTAGTCGGTCACATTCCTATTCGAAACAATTCGGGTGAGTTTAAAAGGCCGACCATACACGGACTGCTCGAGCAGTTAGCCATCAACATACATGGACCGCTCTTGCAGTTATAGTCAACAGCTTGAAGCTACTAATGCTGCTGTCAACCTCCCGAAGTAGTTCAGCCATACACGGACTGCTTGAAGCAGTTAGGCTGGACTGCTTCAGGCTGCGACTGCTGAACTACAGTTTTCTACGCACACAAATACATGGAACCGCTTGAAAAGTTGCGACGGCTTCGGGCGGTTGGCAGCAGTTATCAATGATAGCTTCAAGCTGTTGACTTTGACTACGTGACTATGACTATGACTATGATACGGTCCGTGTATGTTGATTACTGGCTAACTGCTCAAGCAGTTTGTGTATGGCCGGCCTTATTTTGGATTATTGAGTGCTATTTTTAACCGACATCCAAAACCGGAGGAGGTTCTCAATTCGGCGCGTATTTTTTTTAATGCATATCTCCGTGGTTTCTGAACCGATTTGAAATTATTTTCAGTCGTTAGAGGAAGGTCTCGAGGTGGTCCCATAAAAAGTTCTGATTCCAAATCCTCAAAACTGACACTAAAAAGTTTAAAAAAAAATTTATTCCAAGAAACCGACTTCAAAAGTTAAAAAAAAATGATTTCTACACACTATGTTGAAGTCGAGCGGGTATAACAAGGATACGCAAAGTTGACGCTTATGTATAATATCACTGTATCAATATATTCTTTTGAACATGTTGTAGTAAAACTTATAGCTAGTTCTAATCCTTAGATATACAAAATATAATGTCCGCGCTGAATGGTAACAAGATTGTATTGCTTACTTTTAAAAAAAACCGTGGTGTTCAAGTAATGGAAATCCCACACTTGAGCACAGAATACTAACTATTACTACGCTCATAGGCTGCTAAAGCTATGTTTACTTTAACTTTAATGAAAACAAAACAAAAACCTAGCGTGGTGTACAAATTATGGAAATACCACACTTGTAGCACAGAATACTAACTAGTGCCACGCTTGTAGGCTGCACAAGATAAGTCATTAGCGAAACGCGGAGCCGTGACGCGAAGGCAGATATAAGCTTGCTAGTGCTTAATGCGCAGCCTTAATTATTCGCCTGTCTTGATAATATTGCGCCCAGTTGCAATTTGCATTCCATTTCTGATACTCAGAGTTATTTATTACCGCGAAACCGCTATTTTAAAATTCATAGAAATTTAAAATGTTAAGAAAATGACGGCTTCTTCTTAGTCGTTGAACTTGTTCCAGTTATTAATTAGGTCAAATTGAGCATGCGTGATTTACTATTGATGATGCCTGCGAATCAGCGCAGATTTTGGTTTAAAAATCGCAGCCCGTTGACTTTCCGTGATAAGTAGTGTACTCTTCAGCTCCTCAGGTTCTCCTTCCGAGAACTCAGTGGGAATCTTCACATAAATTACTTGTGTTAATTAACTTGAAGATTCTTCAAGTTGTTTGGAAAAGTTTATTTCTGAATAAAAGTTCTAGTGTATTTTTTTTTTTTTTTTTTTAAATTTGTTTATTTCGGACCCTTATTTTTAGTCCATATGTTGTTAGTACAGTATTAAACTTAAAGGCTATGTTAGTATACACACAATGAAAACACAGTAACTAATTTAAATACCTGCGGGTGCGTGCTGGGGCACTAGGTATATTGACATGCGTATGTATCCAGTGCCTCAGCATGGGACAGTCAGGTTTATCACTTAACACCCTCAAGATGACGTTGCGACTCCCCCTAACTCTGCGCATCAGCGATGCGACTCGTTTGCGCATGACAGCATAAAAGTCGTCCGTGTGCGAGTACGTAAACATAGCCGAGGCACTACAGTATCGGGGGAGCCCTCAACATCACCCTGAAAGCGTTATTGTATTGCACTCGGAGCGCATTGTAAGTCTTTTGCGTATAGTTGGTCCACAGGCCGCACGTGTATAACGTCTGGCAAAATGCTTTAAAAAGTGTCATTTGAACGTCTAACGTGCACCGCGCGAACCTGCGAGCCAACATATTACATCGGACCGCAATGGCTCTCCTTTCCCTCTCCATGTCAAGATCATCCTTCAGATCCTCGGTTACCACATAACCAAGGTATCTGAATTTTGACACTCTCCGAAGATCAATTCCTCTCAGTGTCACTGGCGCTACCTGCTTTGGTTTCCGCGCCCTCGCCCGAAACACTAGAAATTCGCTGTTCTTCACATTATATTGCAGGCCGTGTCTCTGTTCTCGCAAATCCCCAGTAGCTTGCGGAGTGCACTCACCGATGGACTCAACAGCACCATGTCGTCCGCGTAACTGATGCTGTTTACACAGCAACCATCAATAGAGCAGCCTACACCGGTGCTGGCGAGCTCTACAGTTAGCTGATTTATATAGAGTCTATATTATATATAATATTATAATATTTGTATAGAGATTGAAGAGTGCTTGCGATGTCAAACCACCCTGTTGCACGCCGCACCTCAATCTATACTCATCCGAAAGTGCACCCCCCCCCACACTGGACCTTGTTAGTCTGATAGTCGTATCAAAATTTGAAAATGTTAACCACCTCCTGTGGGATACCGGCATCTGTTAACTTAGACCATAGAATGTCATATCTAACCAGCACTATCAAAAGCCCTAGAGAGATCGAGAAAGGCAGCATATACAGGTGTACTCCTATCTGTGTAGTAAAATCGCACATTCTGTTGAACGCCCGGTCTAAATCCAAATTGTGCGTCATGAATTTGCAGATATTTATTGAGTTGTGGCTCCAACAAACCGTCAAACACTTTCACTATAACTGTTGCCAATGAGATAGGTCGATAGTTTACTTTATTCTGTGATATCTCAGATTGCTGATATCCATACTAATATTATAAATTCGAAAGTGTGTCTGTCTGTCTGTTACGCTTTCATGCCCCAACTGTTCAACCAACTTTGATAATATTTAGTACACAGGTAGGTTAGGTACATTCAGATTTTTTTTATCCCGGAAAAAAGAACAGTTGAACAATCAAAAAACAACAATTCACGCGGACGAAGTCGCGGGCATCATCTAGTACCTACTTACCTATATAATCACAATTGAGCGCAAAAAAATACTAGTAATTAAAGAAATTGGACAATAAGTCCGTTTGACTCACTTTTATATAAAGCGGTCTGCGGTACACACTTTAGTACGACTGAATGAATCGTCGTATTTCTTATCCTCAGCGACAGAAGTTATATATCCTTTTCCTACTGAGTTTTCGCTCGGGATTTCAATAATTGAAAGTCTTCCACAGTTCTTATAAGAAACATTTGATACATCCACGCCATTCAATAGAGGTCACTTACCATCATGAGAGTCGTAGATGTAGATGATGTGCTTCCAGCCGAAGAAAATAATGGTGTCCATGACCGCACGGTGGTAGTCGGGGCGCAGGCTGACCGCGTAGTCGATGAGGCCTGATGTTGTTGGTAAGACCTGAAAACATTATTTAGATTAAGGCTATGGCTAGATGGCGCTACTCGTAGTCTGAATCATGCTAATGAAGTTTTAAGACCTATACAAAGTCCAAGATTCACTAGATGGCTTGGCATTGCTCCTCGGCAGTAGACCTGAACTGTTGAAATTATGTAATTAGGTACTTATAAGAATCATTATTGTAAAATTGGACTGCAAAATAAATGAAAATGAATAATTCCCTCTTTTTGTAAAAAAATACCCACTATGCCACACTGCGTAGACGAGTGACGAGTCGGTTGAATGATGAAAAATTCAAGTTAAGTAATTGCTTTTGGAACAATATTTGCTAATCAATTTAAATACTTATGGGATATAGTACAGCTCTAGACTTATAACTTAGACCCGAATCTTTAGTGGGATTATAATATCATTAATGTATGGGATAACATGTTAAATATTCAAATATTGATTTCCGAAATGCGTCAAGATCCCCTTTACTGCTACGATGTAAATGGGATGACGACATAATGCTATTCCATTAACTTAATCCAGTAACACGTCACTACTTATTGCTTCAGTACGTAGTGACGTGTAGTAAGATTCAACCACTCCTACGCATAAGTTCGCAAATTATATCGTGAAAATTATAAGTTTTCACTACGCACATTTTACACATATTAACGTTGTCACGTCTAAGTGTGTTCCTTCAGTCTTTGTTGATCAAGGGTTAGGTGTGGCCGTTTATGAGTCAGTGAGTGAGTGAAGTGAATTTGTGAGTGAGTCAGGATATGAATGAGTGAGTGAGTCAAGACTTTCCTCTCAGTTAAATATGAGATTCTGTGTAAGTATATCTGTAGGTACTCTGTAAGTTTGTTATCCCGTGTTATAATTTAACAGACGTTGAAAAGATCAAAGGCGGCTTTTATTTAATCCTTAAAATTAAATTTCACCCGGAAGACGGACAAATTGTGTCAAGGGCTGGACGAAAGCAAAAGGTTAAATAACGTTGTTTTATAAACGTTACTGGAATTAAGTTTTGGATACCGTGCTAATATTTTTTCTTTTATCAATAGAGATTCACATAGCTTACCGGCTATTTTGGATACCGACTCGTACAAAAACCAGAGCAGGTTTTTGTTGGTATCATTGGAATACTTGAGTCAATAATTGTAAAATATTAATACCCTCTTAGATGTTAACTTCTGTTTGTAATACTGAACTACTTTTGTTCTCCGACTTTTATAAATAATGATTTAAAAAACATGCAAAAAAAGTTGCCTGCTCTAAAATAGCATTATTCTGCGCAAAGCACGGGCGACGGAAAGTTCATGTCATCGATATGTCACCGATTGTAAAAACCGTTAGATTGTAATCTGTCGACAGATTGTGAACCGTTCAATGTTCTGAGTGTCAATTTTTGAAATATTCATTGTATTTACGTTTTCTTGTCTCTTTCTTGTAGGTTAGGTTAGGGTTCAACATAAATAATCAGGGTAGTTACAATCTACCCAAAAATTATGCGTTAAATTGTAATCTGTCGACAGTTTACAATATCGCTAGTTAGATTACAATCTAACGGTTTTTACAATCTTACGGTGACAGATATACTACTAAAAACACAGGACTGAATAAGGTCTAGAATGCTCAAAAATATATTTCAAGTTTGTTTTTGGCCAATATTAAGTAAATTTTTGAAAAGTTGTAGGTAGAACAAAAGTATCATACCACCTATAAAGAAAGAGGTTATTAGTATTTTAAATTAATTAACCCTTTCATAGTGCGTAGAACAAAGAAGTTGTTAGTAAGTCGTTAGTAGGTAATTATTACTATAAAACAAGTGACCTTAAATGAGTTAACACAAACTAATGTCGGGATGATGTTAGCATAAATATTCACAGTAATGCCCATATATTAGGCAGACCACAAATTAGTTTGGCCCAGCAATGGTATGAGACCGCAAACGGTCTGCGCACACCTTAAACTCCCATTTATGAAGCACTGGTCACACCCTGGGCCGCGGCGAGAGCTCGCTAACTTGAGTTTAGAATTGTTTAACTGCTTTTGGTTCATTGTACGAAAACTACAATGAACCAAAACTATTTTTTAACAGACTTCAAAAAGGAGATTCTGTATTCGACCTGCAGGTATGTTTGTTTATGCGGGATAAGTAGGTTTCTACTGCACTTCTAAGCTATGTGAATATTATGAAGAAAATGTGACTTACGGGATTTTGCGGGTAGGTATATTATTATTCACTAAACGGGATTTTGCAGATAGATAATTAATCACATTTCTTGAGTCAGTTCTAATACTTTCAGGAGTTAATTCTATACTTTCACTGTCACTTGAAGAACTCATTTTTCAAAACAATAACATGAATTTTTAACAATCCGTGAAAATTGACGAATGGGCCCGTCGTACCAGTCAGTCTTTATTCAAACAATATTTGCGTTCGATGTCTTTGGATGTTCCAAATTCAAAAAGTGCGCGGCAAAGATAATTGCGGCGCACTTTTAAAGAGGATTAAAAACTCATTACTGCCCGCTAAAAGTTTATTATAGAAAATACTAACTATGGGTGCACTTAAAGACGAACGAAGTCGTCCTTTTCGAATAGATGGGATGAAAATAATATTACTATGTTGAATTGTCGAAACCGCAAATTTTTTCCGTTCGTGTTTGCAAACGTATTTCAACTAAATAATATTGTTATAGTACCTATTTTTCTTACCGTTACCGAAATAAGGCGCTGTGACTGACGGATGAAGTTTCACCAGAAGGTTCCCTTTTTATGCCATTTTGATAAGGCACCCATAAACGAGAGCCTCGTTTAAAAAATTGTCACTTCTGTAGAAAGCTCAAACTCATTATATGCAATTCTAACCTTTATGGGGCAATATTTTGTAGGGAAATGAGACATTTTTCGTCTAAAATTCATCTTAAAATTCCGTAGAAGCATCTCGCCCTTTGATTACCACTCATCAAACAATTTTCATACAAGACAGTGAGATGTATGGCTGCTATTTAAAGTGGCTTTTCGTCCAACAATAGAGCGTAGACTCTCGGAATTACGCTATTTTTCAATCGTTCTAATTAATACAAATCTATCTATTAATATAATTAATTAAAAAAATAGAACCTTGTAGATAGAAGTGGCAGAGTGACTGAATGCAAGTAAGTTCTTGTAGTAGACCCCCATGCGTATGGCGATGGATACGTTTTTATGATGCATACCAACAATTAAGAACGCAACGCCTTTTCGAGAATAAAAAAAGTACTTTGTAACCGGAATCTAAGCATTACTCTTCGAACACACATAGAGCGGTGCTATGATGTACTTCTTTATGAAGTAGAAGCTTGGACGGTGACAGAAACCATGTCCTAGAAATAAGACGCGTTCGAGATGTGGGTATATACAGTCGTATGCTAAGAATGTCTTAGACAGACCGCGGACGGAATAGCACCGTGTTGCAAATAATGGGAAAAGCTACAGAAATACTTACTAGTACAATTAAGAAACGAAAGTTAGAGTATTTTGACGATATTCTTTTGCGGCCAGGCCTGCTCCTGCCTTCCACCTTTCCCTGCATGATGAGTTGAAGGAGTAAAAGAGCACGAGGTCACTATTTAGAGCAGCGGTCTTGAAAGTTGAAATTGCCATAATGATAGCCAACCTTTGCAAGAAGAAAAATAAACCGACAATTATAGGTAGACTTGACCATTTAGTCATGAAATAAACACAAGTACATATTGTATAATATATTAATGAGGAACTATCCAGGCCACGTTTTTTAACTTCAATAAGTGTACCTACAGTGTACCTATATTGAATAAATTATATTGATTGATTGATTGACACGTTATTTCAGATTCTTAGAGGTGGTGCTGTTTACCTTCAGGGAATAAACATAATAAAGAGCAAAACATAGTACATACCTACTAGATTACACTCTTACACTTAATATAATTATTTATGGTTACAGTAGGACACGGGTAAGATTAGAATTGTTGCGGGCGTATAAATTTCTAATAATTCCAAAGAAAAATGCAACATAAATTGTTAACATTTTCTTCCCAATTTACACGAATAAATTATTAATTCTATTTTGAGTTTCCTAATATTATAATAAAGTGAAGTTTATTATTAAATTCAAGAATGGAACGCCGGAATATCGTATCTGGAATTAATTTCAATGGAATTATTAAATTAAGTAATAACTGCTTTGTCTGCGACTTGGCTCGCGTGGAATGCCACCGTGCTTAAGCATTTTTGTAGAATTCCTTGCTAAAGATAAGACTGCACTATCGACTTTTTGTCTCGCATCTTAAATTATAACATAACACGAAAAGTCCTGACTCACTCACATAAAGACCTACCTAACGACCCCCATTCTACTAAGAAAATTGAAATTTTAAACAGAAGTTTCCTTTTTAATTTAGAGTAGGAAAAAGGCTGGGATTTTTGAAATCCATTTATAATTTAACTAGCTGACGCCCGCGACTTCGTACGCGTGGATCGAGGTTTTGTGGTTCCCGCGGGAACTCCTTAATTTTCCGGGATAAAAAGGAGCCTATCTGCTATTCCAGACTATAATCTATCTCTGTGCCAAATTTCATCCAGATCCGTTCAGCCGTTGGGGCGTGATTTTGTAACAAACATCCATCCATACATCCATACATCCATACCGACATCCATACAACCAAACTTTCGCATTTATAATATTAGTAAGATTTACGTATTATATACGGTTATTATTATAACTGCCTCGTTGGCCTCGTCACCTAGTGGTTAGCTTACTGTGGCTGCTACCATAAGATCCCAGATCGGGCGTAAAAGTGGAAGTTTGGAGGGTATTTACACGCCCCTATCTTAGAGGGAACGCAAATACATTGATCCAGCATTAATTGATCCGGTTGTGTCGGACTGCAAAAACACAACATGAAAAAAATGGTACATGCAGGGCCTTTGGAATTGCAGGAATAAGTTCATCATACTAATCGACAATGGACACATAGTGTAATTTCTCATAAAGTTTTAAATAAAGTTGTATCCACAACAGCCCATTAACGTCCCACTGCTGGGCACAGGCCTCCACTCTCAGATGAGACGAAATTGATTTATTTTCTAGATATTATAAAGTTGTATAATATCTAGAAAATAAAAACATTTCGATCTTATAAAGCGACTTTTAGTCGCGTGATTTGTCTCTTGTGTGACCTAACGCTTAAAATACCAACTCATTTTTAGTTCAGGATTATACACCTTACGGGTAGTGACATAAGAACCAAGCAATTCACTCCGGACCACGTTCCTCCTTTATTATATCGCTCGGTATAATAGCATGTACTTCTGTATTATTTTATAACACATTGAAAATTGTTTTTGTTTTGTAATTTTAAACTGAAGTGCTCTGAAATCTGTACTGAGATTTTATTTCTACCATTTCGAGTAATATTATTTTTTCCTATTGCCCTACTTTTGTATACAAATCTCTAACCATATTATATAAAAGTTAGATGGACATTATATAGTTAACTAGCTAATGCCCCCCAACTTCGTCCGCGTGGATTGAGGTTTTTTTGGTTCCCGCGGGAACTCTAACTTTCCGGGATAAAAAGTACAGAAAAGTAGTAATAGTAGATAAGATTGCCATTTTCTCTAGAGTCGCATCACGCCGCAGTGCATTGCGTCGATTTCATCGCCCACCTAGGATAGTGGGTAGGTGCAAATTAATTTTCAATTAAGCACACAATTCTGGCCGCAACCGTTGCGACCGCTACATGACATTGTGTACCTACAGCTGCGCATAATAATGGCGGAGCAGCAGCGGGGGCGTAAATGGTCAACCAATAATAATATAATCAATTTGATATAAACTAACTGAAAACTCCACTGAACAATATGTTGATAAATTGATGCAATGTAGTGTATAGTACATTGATGTAGAATTTTAGTATGGTATAGTATCTAAACAGTTCGACTATGAAACTATCATACTATCATACTAATATTATAAATGCGAAAGTGTGTTTGTTTCTTGGTTTGTTGGTTTATTAGTTTGTTGGTTTGTCCTTCAATCACGCCGTACCGGAGCAACGGATCGACGTGATTTTTGGCATGGATATAGTTGAGGGGCTGGAGAGTGATAAAGGCTGCTTTTTATCCCGGAAAATTAAGAAGTTTCCACGGGAATAATAAAAACTTAAACCAGGCGAACGAACTTGAACAAATTTTTTACCGAGTTTTTAAAATTACTGTATTATACCGAGTTTATTACAATATCTAATTAATTAATTAATTAATAATTATCTAGTAATTTCAAATGAGATAAAGAGTTCGAGTAAGAACTGTGTCGTATAACGTACTGGTACTACTGTATTGTAGGTATGTGGCTGAAGCATTTGAAACCTATTTTCGTAACTCTGTCGTAATCTGAACGAAGTAAAAGCATTCCCTTGTACTTAGAAAGATTGTGGAATACCTCTCTACTGTTTTTTGTGCCACACAAATGGCCTTTAAGTGATCGACCTCTGTTTGAACAAATCTAGATTTAATAAGGTTCAAATTAACTTAAATTAATTGTGATAACAGAATATATCATTCTACTAAAGTGTTTTACGATTAATTGCAACATTTATTTAAAATTTTAAAATATTGACCTTTATTGACCTAAAGTTTAATTACCCTGAGTAGGGAAAGTTTACCTAGAAAATATTTTCGACAGAAAAGGCGAATTACATACAGAATAAGTACAGGAAGTTCATTTTACCGACGCATTTTTAAAATATATTTGCATCGTTACATACGAAGGACTTATGGAGATGGTCGAAGGCAAGTCTAAGATCTTTCAACGTAGGTAAGTATATACTTACCTTCGTGCTCTCATTTTTGCTCAAAGCAAATCTCAGAATTCACGCTTCAGATATTACGAGTATATTCACAACAGTTTTATTACATGTACCGATTCGTACAATATAATATTATGTATCGTTGTATACTCTGTATTTTTAAGTACCTATATTTCCTTTTGGTAAAATAAAATCATCAAAACCTCAACGAATGTTCATCGAAATAACACAAGTATATTTTGTTTCCCACCATGGTTACTACCTTTAAATAATTGAAGTACCATGTACCGTCAAATTCAGACCAGTACACTTTGTGGGGTGTCAGGCCCTGATTACCGCCACAGAGTAAGTAATATAGTACGGTAAAAAGCCATCGATTTAAGTATCTTTGCCTGGTATGCAAACAGCTTAATGTTGTGGGTACGAAATGTAATCACAACGCTGTTATTCTGTTGGGGCCAAGATGAGGGAAGTTCAGGTGACTGCAATATTATCTATACTTAATACTAGAAAATTACCTTAAAATATTTCGATTTGAGCTTGTGAAAGGTTTCACGAAATGGAGTCACGCTATACAAAAGCTGATAGTGCATACCTGCCTAAAGTCGATTCATTTATGGTTGCAAATGTATTTGCGTGGACCTAATCCTAACTTTTGCTTTGCCGAGTTTCGTAATTTAAAAACTTCCATGTAAGTACCGAAATAAACAAAGTAATATTACTTAGGTCTCGTGTTTACTGCTGTGAAGTGACAGAAAAATAATTTATTTTGATTAATTTTTGCTAGATCAGTCATAAGTTGATTTCTTCTTAACACTAACATCAAAGTGGTCTGCACAAAGTAATATCGCAGATATATCCGATTTAAATGCCGGGTCTCGGCGGATTAACTGTAACCACTGCTTTCGACGTTTATGACATAATATTGTAGGAATGTGTTTATACAGTTTGTCAGGATATTAATTAATAATTATTTATAGTATTTCTACACACGTCTTGTAGCTTGTAATTTTCACAATTGCATTAAAAAAGCTGTAAACTTTTCACTCAAATTACTTATGACTTGGAGCGTCGTTAGCTTTGTTTTATTTTGTGCTATGAAATCACAGCTAGCAAATGTCACGTGACCGGCTGTTTTCGCGCGAATTTAAAATCAATGTATGAAAATGTATTATTTTTTTCTAATAAATAACGCTTTTTTTGAAAAAAAAGAAGATAATTGTAAGAGGTATAAAATGTACCCACGTACATTTTTAAGTATTTTCCGAAAACTGTCAAATATCCAATTGCGAAAAAAAATTCGGGGGCATATTTTTTGCAGTGCGAACGTAGCCTTTGCTACATTATTTAGATATAGATGTAGCCAACAAAAGCAAAGCAGTCAAGTAATGAATTTACCTTTTCAGGGAACCACGGAGTCACGAACGGCACTTGGAAGGTGTTAGAGTAGGAGTGCAGCGTATCGAAGGAGTCCGGAGGAATCGCGCCCAACATCGACACCACGCCACGGGAGAACTGGTGGCATACTGGAACAAAACAAATTATATTATTCAAATTTAAATTTAAATGTTTTTTATTCAATTAGACTTTTTACAAGTGCTTATGAATAGTCGAATGAATCTACCAATACCATACCATATTATAAACTTGATTTATATTATAAACCTATCAACTCGTACATTCCCAAAACCTTTTGATTAAATTAATGCTCAGTAAATTAATTATATATATTTAGATATGAAAGTTTGCATGTTTGTAAATTTGTAACTTTGGATGTTTGCTTCTCCTTCCCGCCGAATGCGGGAATTTGAACCGATTTTGCTGAAATTTGGAATGTAGAAAGCTTATAACCTAAATTAACATATAGGCTAAATTTTATTCCGGAAAATGAAAGAGTTCCCGCGGGAACCAAAAAACCTTAATCCACGCGGAAGAAGTCACGGGTATCATATAGTTTTTTTACTTCACTCTCAAAATGTTTTTTATTCAAATAAACTTTGAAGCAAAGATAGCATTGGTTAAAAATTCGGCTTCCTATGGAAGGTAAATGCCTCTTGTGACGTAAAACATCGAGAAGATACCTGCCATTCCTCGGTGTTCTCCACAATATTCTACGTATTCTAATAGTATATGTATTCTTTAATTTATAACAGAACAGAAAAGTTAACTAACAATTTTATATGTTCTTACGGGGTGTCCAATAACACCACACACCTTTCTTTTGTTTTATGTCATTTAAAAGCGTAGATAAATAGCAATTTTGCGAAGGAGTCTGATGATCCGCGTCTGATGATGGTGACATAGGACCACCGCCTTACAATAGCTTACAACTTAATTTACGGAACCCTAATTCTGTGAACCATAAAGAGCCTCTGATTATAGTTCAGGGGGCATATTACCATCGCTTAAATCCGTATTGTTTTAATATTGTTGACGTCCGTGTTTTAGAATTACAATCCTTATTTTAGGGACGTCAAGGTACGTGACATAAAACTTTCATTATGAAGTAATACTGCTTTTAAAGCGATGGTAGTAACCCCCAGATTGACCTCATTCGTGCGAGACCCTGTCTTTATGAGGGAAAAATAATAATCCGGCTATGACAGGGTTATGTTTATTAGAAATTTCTAGAATATTTCTGGATTTCCAACTTTCAACGACTGTACATGGGTTGCCGAGCATTCCATGTACAATCGCGGTCTGAAAATGTTTATCATTGTGCATAAGGTTCGTAATTGCATTCACTCATTTATGCCAGAAGGTCGAAATGTGATTTGATTAGGCCAATAAAGATTTTTATTTTTTTAATCTGTATCGGTCGTTGCTGCAAGTAGGTTGTTGCAACTAAATAGGTTAGATGTAGAAAATATTTTTTTTCTAATATTTTTAAATGACACTTTAATGCTAGTTATGTCAGAAACATGGAACTAATAAGTACTACAACTAGTACTTATTAGTTCCATGGTCAGAAATAAGGAAATGAGTTTTGTTATAAAACTAGCCGATGCCCGCGACTTCGTCCGCGTGGAATAAGTTTTTTTTAATTCCCACGAGAACTCCTCAATTTTCCGGGATAAAAAGTAGCCTATGTCACTCTCCAGGTCCTCAACTATAACCATGCAAAAAATTACGTCAATCTGTTACTCTGTTGCAGCGTGATTGAAGAACAAACCAACAAACAAACACACTTTCGCATTTATAATATTAGTATGATTCAATTATTCTCTTTTTGTTCAAACCGACGCTATGCTTGAAATTTTTATAACTTTGATACGTAATTAATACCTTGATAATATTATTATGGTGTTTAGACCATAATGCACGCAGTTTTATAAAGACTTTAATTTGAAAACTGATAAACATTTTCAAACCTCGACTGTACCTATACCCGAATAATATCATGGTTTAGTAAGAAGTTCACTAACTTGAGCAAGATTACGGAAAAAGTAATATGACTTATCCATTTTTTTTTAAGTTTAGCAGTAATAGTACTGGATACAGAAAAAGATTCAATGCGTATGCAAAGACTGACGAGTTTCTTTATGAAAATCTTTTTGTTTTATTCCACTACAAGATAGACCTTGACTACGATCTTACCTGATGGTAAGTGATGCGGTCTAAGATGTTAGCGGGCAAACCTGTTATGGATATGGCAGTTATATTAAACCCATACCCCCAGTACGTTTCTACACGGCATCGTACCGGAACGCTAAATCGCTTGGCGGTACGTCGTTGCCGGTAGGGAGGTAGCCACGGCCGAAGCCTCCCATTAGACAAAAGTTGTTAAACTACGGCGTTAATTACGTCAAAACTCTACTAAAGTCCGTAGCCGCGTACAAAATCCTGCATTTACACCCCATCCTATCCCCGAATAAATCACGCCCAGAATAATATCTGTTTATTATCTACAATACTCTACTGCGCTAAATATCCAACACATACGACCGACCGCAAACGACTGCGGCACTTGCAAACCATTTCCATCTCTATACCGCTCGTTATAAGGTATGTTTACGTGTGGTAGCTCCCGCGTCATCCCATGTACGTGTACAATCACATTAGTATGCCCAACCACTCTTGTTAGAATAATCCGAAACTGTTAGTAATATCGCGACGGAAATTCGCGCCACATTTGAATGTACCCGAAAGCTACCAAGTGATAGCTTACTACAGCGGAGTCAGATGAAAAATGTAATATTCGGCTTCCCTTTATATTTTAGACAGAATTCGTGAGATTCCAAACTTTTTATGCACGGTGACTCACGTCACTTGTCAGAAATGTCATTTGAGATATTTCCCGCCTGCGGCCTTCTCTATGGATGAAGGACGCCATCTTGGAAACATAAAGAAAAGCTTGAAATAGATTTTAATTTTTTGTTTAGTTTGCTATTCCATTTTTTATTTAAGGCTCTGTGTAGCGTAAAAGGGGGTTTTTTAAAGCAATGTATCCATCAAATGGTGACATAATGTATGCTTGTACAAATAATTTGCTGTTTTCAAGCAGATTCAAAAAAACCTCTGCATTGAAATTTATTTTAAACATACCGCTTAATTTACTTACCTTTTAAAGCAATTTTTCTCCTTATTGAAACTAATAATTTGCTCTAGAAATATAAGATAAAATTTACATTTCTAAATTAAACACATTGTCGGATTAATTTGTATTGAACAGTAAATATTTATTTTTTTACAAATGATTTCTTGCATTTTTTGCGACATGCGCTTGCTCGATTTCTCCCCCGCGCGCCTGTGTTTTGATCTCGTGAGATCACAGCGCCTTAAAATATATATGTAGATTTTACTAAAACAAGTAATAAAATTAAAATTATAAAAACCCACGACGAAACAACAATTAGAACTTAGCAAAAGTATATATAAAATAATATCTAAAACACAAAACTGCATATTTGCCGGCTCAGTTGTTTTTTTGACCAGCGTGGTGGACTATAGCCAAACCCTTCTCATTCCAAGATAAAACTTGTGCTTAGTAATGAGTAGAGGTGTCAAATACTGTTAAATTTTAATATTCTGATAAAAAATGTTTAAAAAAATGTGATCACTTAAGGAGTTCCTGTGACCACTTCCTGGCTCCATCACGAGACCCCTGGGCAGCATCTAGATTTAAAGTGTTTGACAAGACAAATCAAAAGAGTCCTAATACGACGGGTTTACGATGAGAACTTAAGGAGTTCCTATGACCACCTCCTGCCTCCATCATGAGACCCTGGGCAGCATCTAGGTACAAAGCGCTCATCAAGACAAATCAAAAAAGTTCAAATACAACGGGTTTACGATAAGAACTTAAGGAGTTCCTGTGACCACCTCCTGGCTCCATCATGAAACCCTGGGCAGCATCTAGGTACAAAACGCTAGCCAAGACAAATCAAAAGAGTCTAAATACGACGGGTTTACGATGAGAACTTAAGGAGTTCCTATGACCACTTACCAAATCACGATTGCAGCTCAGCTTGATTTTCTATGGTCCTAAAACCTGGAACCCTCTCACAAGCTATACATATCTAATGTAAAAAACCGCATCTCAATCGGCCCAGTGCTTTTTGAGAAAAATGGTAACATATTGTAAAATTAAAATCATAGACTACAGCTAAGCTTGTTTGTCTATGTTCCTAAAATATATTCAAGAACCTTCTCACAAGCTATACATATCTTATGCAAAAAACCGCATATTAATCGGTCCAGTAGTTTTCCAGGAAAATGGTAACAAAAAATTGGACAAACAAACATACAAACAAACAAATAAACAAACACACAACCTCTTAGGGCAAACACATATACCGTCTCCGTTTCGTCGAGGGTAAAAATAAAATAAAATACTAATTTTAATTTCACTCTATTCATGATAAAGTGTACAAAACTACACCCAAAATGAGACTTCTCATTTGATGAATGAATAAGGCTGTATGTCTAGATAGATCTTTGCCTTTTTTTGTTTTAATCCCAGTTTTGGTAGTATGTATTACTCATAACTCATAATATCGACTCTCAGCTTTCTCTAAATACACTTTACCCTATATTTTAATTATTATTTAATAACCTATTGCCCAAAAATAAAAAAAAACAATTATATTATTCGTTCGCAAAAATATATTGGTCACTTATTTTTTTTAGAAATGTGTGTCAGCTACGATGCGATACGACTGGAGTTTACTCTTTACGGACGATTATAAAATATATAGATTAGTAAACGAGGGTAAAGGAACGCATTTTTTATATTACTGAAAGCATGCTTGATACATTTATTTATATTAATTATAAGTATAGTTTATATTCACAAATACATTACATAGTCATGGAAACGTAAGCCAATAAAGTAACGGAGAAAGTTTGATTTTACTTCCGATAAATTTTCATACCCCGTGCTTCTATATAAAAAACTATTCTAAAGTAGGTAAACTCCAAGAATAATAAGTGAAGTTTTAAAGTATTATCTCTTATTTTCCACGCAGGTGTAGTATAAAGCACTATGTATCACTCGGGAGAAAGTACGAAACCTAACTCGCGAGTATCGCGAGTATCTTCGGCTGCGCCTCGGGCCTCAACCAAGTAATCAGTCACTTTCTTCCCTCAGTGAACAATGTACTATTCAATGTTTGTGGGACTTGCGTATGCGTTTGCGTATTTACGTTACGTTGGGTACCCGATAGTAAGTTCTATATTCGGAGCGTGAGACGTGTGATGGATGCCCGAGCACGAATGCCCTAATTCCGTGGAGTCCTGTGTGGACCAGCTCTGAGACGCAGATATGAGCTATGCAAATTGATAAACAACGCGGCCGTGTTGCTGTGTAATAGCCCTGTAGTATTAGTTACTAAGTATGCGAGCGAATGTCCGGCAAACATTGCAATGATTATTGCATCATGCATATTGCTGCATTAGACTCGATCTAGATCGCCGTGCCCGAAAAATCATTGGCAATCAATCACTTGCCTACGCAGGCGAAATTGCTTAGCTTAGCACCGACGCAATGTCGCCTGCATATCGGCTTTTATATATGCTATAATAATAATAGATATAAATAAATATTTATTATAAATGCGAAAGTTTTAATGGATGGTCGGATGAATGGATGGATGGATGTTTGTTACTCAATCGTGCCAGAACGGCAGAACGGATCTGAATTAAATTTGGCACAGATATAGTCTGGAAAACAAAAAGGCTTTTTTTATCCCAGAAAATGAATGGCCCGACGGGAACCAAAAACCTCAATCCACGCGTACGAAGTCGCGACCATGTGCTAGTTGGATATACTTTGGCGAGTGTGCTCAAGAACTTTACAACCTTGTTCCTCCTGCACCGTTCTACAGAACAGCGAGAAACCGACAGCGTTGACCACATAAGGTTTTATGTTTTGAGGTCCAATCTGCTTAGTGCTTGCACGAAACGGTTTTGCTCTACGTTTCTGATACGAATCGCTGAGGTGTGGAATGCCCTTCCCGCGCACGTGTTTACTGCCTCGTATGCTCGTAATTTAATAATTATTTCCAAGGTAAGAGTGAATATACATCTTCTAGGCCAGCACGTTCTTACCTTGACCTCATCGTTGCTTTACATTAAGCAGGCTTGTCGTCTAGTGCAAGCTTATTTGGCAACTAGCTTATGCCCGCGACATTGTCCGCGTGGAATAAGATTTTTCAGTTCCCGCGGAAACTCTTCAATTTTCCGAGATAAAAAATAGCCTGTGTTATTTCAGACTTTAATCAGTCTCTGTGCCAAATTTCATCCAGATCTGTTGAGCCGCTCTGCCGTGATTGAGTAACAAACATCCATCCATCACTGGCGTAGTACCTTGGAACTATTGCAAGAATATAAAAAGGAAGAATAAAAAGAATAAGTAGTGCAGTCGTTTTTGGAGTGTTGAGCGCTGGAGGTCCCGGGTTCAATCCCAGGCAGGGTCAGTTTGGGAATTTATAATTTCTGAATTTTCCCTGGTGTGGGAGGCTTCAGCCATGGCTAGTTACCACCCTACCGGCAAAGACGTGCCGCCAAGCGATTTAGCATTCCAGTACGATGCTGTGTAGGAATCGAATAGGAATATGGGTTTAATAATATAACGTTCATGCCGTTTACAGGTTAGCTCGCTACTATCTTAGACTGCATCATCACCTACCATCATTATTGTCCCGCGACTTCATCCGCGTGGAATAAGGTTTTTTGATTCCAGTGGGAACTCTTTTATTTCCCTGGATAAAAAGTATTATATGTCCTTCCTCGCGAGAAAAACTAAAACTTTATCAAAATCGGTTGAAAAGACGGGCCGTTAAAGCGTGGCAAACAGACAGACATACACACTATCGCACTTATAGTATCTACTAGATGATGCCCGCGACTTCGTCCGCGTGGATTACGATTTTTTAATTCCCGTAGAAACTCTTTAATTTTTCGGGATAAAAAGTAGCCTATGTTTTTCCCCGGGATACAACCTACCCCTGTACCAAATGTCATCAAAATCGGTTGAACAGATGAGCCGTGAAAGTGTAGCAGATAGACAGACAGTTCACATTTATAATATTAGTATGGATTAGTATATTGTAGCACCTAAGGTACGGTACTTTACCCATGTTTGAATGGAACTACATACTTTGACGTAGCAAAATACAAACTGAACTCGCAGACTTTAAGAGGTATACGGTCATGGAAGTAGTAGGTAGGTACCAATACGGTAAAGCCGTATGGTACTTGGTTAAGGAACCTAATTCCATGGTTAAAGTGCTCTCACCCATGATTCGAGCCTCATTATATTAGTGGCAGAATTTTGTCTGCCAGTTTTCTCCGTACCCCCGCCGATTTTGTATTCAAAACTCTGCTAGTTCCCTTCGTAATCCCGTAGCGTTGCTCTGACTAGACGCCTCCGTCGAACGACTGATAGGTATGTTTCTCCTAAGACTGTGCTACAAGTATCGTTGCGGCTGTAAACAGCGTCTCGAATTCGTGCCCGTCTCGCAGCCACGTCCGCTTTCTATTAACAATTCACTTGGGTTTTCTAAGTTTTGCTAGGAATATTGATCAGAGGGACCAAATCATCTTTCCCGACACGCACGCATTACAGCACTGCGCTCAAATATTGCTTTGGGTATTGC
Source organism: Erebia aethiops (assembly GCA_923060345.2). Taxonomy (NCBI): domain Eukaryota; kingdom Metazoa; phylum Arthropoda; class Insecta; order Lepidoptera; family Nymphalidae; genus Erebia; species Erebia aethiops. Next base: position 18,065,398 of record OV281079.1, on the reverse strand, counting down.
TGCTGAAATATGGATGTGGTAATAAAAAAAAGCAAATACAGCTCTGGCCGGAGGGGCGCTTGGTAGGCGGATCACGTCGGGCCACGGACGACCACCTCCACAGGGCGGCGAGCTATAGCTTTACTAAGTTTACTGCGTTACTGTTAATAAACGTTGGACTTACAGCGTTATACTTGATTTACACTTTGTTTTATAGCAACTGTCTCTTTGGTAAGCGGCTGACGAGGTCTCGGGTTCGACTCCCGGGTTGAGCCATAACAAGTATTGGGTTTTTCTGGCAAGAAATTCTCAGTATAATACTAGCCTGGAGTGAGGAAGTTGGCGGTGTTTCACCCCCGTGCCTCGGAGAAACCGTCGGTCCCATCAATAATTAGTAAGGGAATAAAGAGTGCACCTGTTTATACGCACACACTTGTGCACTATAATATGTCCCACGCAGATGGCTAATCTCTCTGGAGATAGGCTGCCGTGGGCGAAATTCGGTCGAGAGGACACTATTATGACACAGCGGTGATAGCCTAGTGGTTTGGACGTCCGGCTTTTTATTTGGGTGGTCATGGATTCAATACCCGCACTTCTAACTCATAGGAGCTATGTCCGTTTTCAGAAACTAAATATCACTTGCACGATGGAACGTGAAAGAAAACATCGTAAGGAAGCCTCCACGCGTCAGAGTTCTTCATTTGGGTACTTCTTATTCCGGAAATTTAAGGAGTTCCCGCGGGAATTACGTTAAACCACGCGGACGAAGTCGCGGACATGCTACTTTATAATATTAATTAGAAGGAAAACATCAAAAATAATAATAAAACACACATTTAAGGATAGGTATGAATACAACTTTGTAGCCCATAGAGTAACTTAGACGTAGTTCTCCGTAGTATACCAGTTCAAAGTTGGTATGAAATTTAATATTTAAGCTTTTCTTTCTTCCTTAAATTTGATATCAACCTCGTAACAAGATTCTAATTAAATTCAGTATGGGTGAACTTATTAAAAAAATATGTTTCAAATTGGTTAATTAATTAACTTACTGCCTCGGTGGTCTAGTGGTTGGCATATTCAACTGCATATTAAGAGGTCCTGGGTCACACTACCGACGCCTAAAGCAGTATTATTGTAAAATTGCAGTCTTATATGACGTACCTTGACGTCCCTAAAATAAGAATTATAATGAGGAACTTTCCAGCCTACGTTCCTTAAAAACATCATAGGAGAGTGCATTGGGGTTTTATGTACCTTAATCTAATGCTCTATGTCCTGATGCCCTTTGCTCGGATTTTTTACGAAGAAAGCTAAGGCAAGTCACTCACTGTTTTGTTTTGCGATACGGTTCCGTGATTTCGTTAAACACTTATAATTGCACTTTTATATCCTTAGTTAGCATTTTAGCGCCACCTATGATGTTTTAAAGGAACGTAGGCAGGAAGGTACCTCATTCCGAAATGCCAACGTCAACAATATTAATAACCTTCCCTTTGTAAATCCGTGTTAATAACGTTGCTTTAAGCGATGGCAGTAAGGTCCCTAGATTCGATTCCCGGGTTGAATTTGGGTACTATAGGATATTTCTGATAAAAAATTCTCAGCCCGGAGTGTATGCTTACCTCACGATGTTTTTCTTAGCCGTAATAACAAGGGCTAAATAACTCAGAAGTATTTTAGTACGTGCCCGAAAATCAAGCTTCCGACACCGATCACATTTGTGTCTAAGTAAAATGTACTAAAATTTCTTGAATTCAGCACAACAACAAATTTTAATTTCAGAACGTATGCGTTTGGAGCCCTGGCAGTGAAATCATACAAGAAATTGAGCTCTGAATCAATGCAGCTAAAGTTCATTTTACTTTGATTCTGATGCGATCCAACACTCGACTGCGATCAATTAAATTTGCCATGTAAAAACTTAGACTAGGGGCACTGAAGACCGAACGTCTAAACCACTATGCTACGCCGCTAAAAACTTTACGTAGCAACTTAGGTAGAATAAAAATCGAGAAATACCTAAACAACTTTTGCTTAGGTATTTCTCGTAGGAGTACGTTGAGGAACTAGTTAGATTTCAAGGTATTAAGAGTAGTATCATCTGCCAACTTGTAAACTTTGTAAAGATAAAGCCTCGCCGTAGCACTTTATTAAGCTGCTTGTATTTATAGCGGGCTTATGTGGAAAATATGACTTCATTAGTACTACCAGAGTCTGGAGTCATAACCCGTCGAAATATCTGCGAACCTTTATTGGACAGAAGCAGGCGTTACTTTGCGGAAGTCCATGATAATGAAGGAACTAGAAGTTTAATTCGCTATAATCCGCAACAAAAGGAAAGTCTATGTAGTACAGTGTGTTCCTGCACCTATACACCATCACCGATATTCACCACACCACAGAAATCTTCCAAACTACTCTCAGTAGAGTGAGACATCTGCGGACCTGCCCAAATAACGTCATACAATCAGGACGATCTGGCGACGCGATGGTACGGGCATCCCGGTAAAGGAGATAGGCTACTCTTTATTCCGTATTTCTTTAAAATGGCACGTGAATCATCTAGCAGTAAGAATACCAAAAGTCAAAAGCTCCCCCCCAAAACCACTAGGTCAGCATTGGAAGAAATAGCGCGACGTATGCAAGCATACTTTATAGTGGCGCGTTCCACTATGTCAGTGTACCTATAGCTGGATAATTACATTTTAAGAGTGGTGTACTCCCACATAAAACTGTAATAGGTTTCAAGGATGCACCAGGGGCACAGTGGGGATGTTCGCCGCAACGAAACAGATTCCACAGGGTAGTTCAAATACAGCGCGAAACCATCATGGGTAGTAGGATGTCGTTTGTACTTAACATAGGTCGTGAATCTATGCATTTACAAGTAACATGGGTTGTGAATCCATGAAACTATGAAAAGTGTCGAGGCTGAGTCATCGTAGTGCAAAACGTAGGTCGATACCCGATGTATCTTACGCATGATCCAACCTTCGGTACTATTAAACAGCTACCTAACAACCAAGTTACAACGAACAACACACAAAGTAATGTGTAGTATGATTGAACGTGAACGTGCAACTTTCGCGTGTCGAATTCCCCGAGCGGTCAAATTGTTGTTAATCACCTTTGTAAGTTCAAGATCGCATCTCAAATAGAATAATACTACTAGCTGATGCCCGCGACTTCGTACGCGTGGATCGAGGTTTTGTGGTTCCCGCGGGAACTCTTTAATTTTCCGGGATAAAAAGTAGCCTATGTGCTATTCCAGACTATAATCTATCTCTGTGCCAAATTTCATCCAGATCCGTTCAGCTGTTGGGGCGTGATTGAGTAACAAACATCCATACCGACATCCATACATCCAAACTTTCGCATTTATAATATTAGTAAGATATATAATATATTATCATTATTCACTGGATAGTAGTTACAATACCACAGTCAGGGTACAGGGTATTTTTGAAAACTTTTCTCTAGTGAGTTCCTCAGTGTCGCAGTCTCTCTCGCCTAGGGCGGCAGAAGCGACGTCACGCGACGTGACCCGATACGATGTCATAGGAAATGACAGACGTGTTTACGCGCCATGTGAAGGTCATTCTGTGTTTACGGATCAGCTACTGTTTGATACTGTCGCATCGCATCACATCGCGTTGCCGCGTTTTGCTCACCTAGGACAAAGGCTGACGCGACAACGCTACTCGATACGACACGACGCGACAATATCAAACAGTAGTTTACCCTTCATTCTCAATGGACTCGTATCACGTTACGTTGCGTTGTGTCTTTTTCGTATTAAGACGTACTACGAAGCCATCCGCTAAGAAAGGATTTATGAAAATACCATCATTGAGGTGTTTGAAATTAAGAAAATCCAATTTTACGTGAGCGAAGCTGCGGTGAAAAGTTAGTGTAGCATAAGATCGTCCACGCTTCCGCCTTGGCGTTGCAGCACAATATTCGTACGTGCTACAAACTCCGGCAGTCGGGTATTCCCGCCGCGATAATCCCATGCAAATCCCCTTTGGACGGCCGCCCCCTTTGTATTTTTATCCCGATACAAAGCGCCCCAGCGTCAATAACGACACTTGTGGCGATATTAAAAATGTAATTAAATACGTTTGCTTTTGAATTTTCGGATTTCAGATCGCCTTGTGCCTGGCCGAATTGCTTTTTATGACTAACTAGATAATGCCCGCGACTTCGTGCGCGTGGATTAAGTTTTTTATTATAGCCTATTCCCTACCCTGAGATACAATTTACATCTATACCAAATTTCATCAAAATCGGTTGAAAAGATTATATATTTTACTTTAAGCAGTATCGTTTTAATATTCTTGGCGTAATTTTGAAATAAAACTGCTTTATGCGATGGTGGTAGCAACCCAGTCTTACTTTGCAGCCGTATAAGGGCATGCTAATAACTGAATGTGTGGAATAGAACATGATTATAAACTTGTACGGCTTGATGCTTTGATTGACTCCGTGCATCGTATTACGGAAATGGTGTTTACCTATTCTGTGGTTAAACTACCCTGGGTGAGCGACGAAAGCGTGTGTTGAGTGGAGTGCAGCAGAAGAATATAAAAATACCTACTTTTGGTATCAATGAGGGTATCAAGTATCAACCCACAATGAAGGTCTAGCGATGCACGTGCAATACAGTGTAGAACCCGTATGAATTTAATATAACTGCCATACTGACTATCTATCATTGGATTATCTAAGACTGCATCATAACGTACCACTATGTGAGATTGTAGAGTAAGTTGTAGTGAAGAAAAACCACAGTTCACTATGCTACGAACGTCATCATGACTGTGTTCTTCAGGAGTGTTATACGCCTTAGTCATCTGCTAATTCGTTCGTTTCTAATTCGAACCGCTTGGATATGGAACGCCCTTCCAGCTTTCGTTTGTTCATCCGCTAATAATATTTGTATCTTCAAATCAAGAGTGCAGAGAGTAGACTGCATCACTACTTCCAGCAAATGTGATTCAGCCAAGCGTTAGTATATAAAATAAAAATTCAATGCCATAATGCGTTCATGTATGCCAATATTTAGGACGTATTTCAGCACTTCAGTTACAGATCAACCGATAATGGTGAAGACATTGCACGCTCTACTGCATTCAATTCTCCACTGCATTCAATTAGCGAGAATATTGATTGTCTTTACCAAGTCACCGCTAAGTCCATGTTAGGGCTCATTCACACAGAAATATCGTATTTATAGGATCGTTTTGAATGGATCCGTCGCCACTGGAGTTTATGTTCAAACCGTATTTACAGTAAATATTATAATAAGCGCGACAGTTTGGATGGATGTAACGATGGTTGTTACTCAACCACGCCAAAACGGCTTAACGGATCTGGATGAAATTTGGCACAGAGATAAATTACAGTTTGGATACAATAACACATAGGCTGCTTTTTATCCCGGTAATTAAAGATTTCCCGCGGGAACCAAAAACTCAATCCACGCGGACGATGTCGTGGACATCAGCCAGTACAGTATAATGTAAAAAAAACGCCATCCAATTTTGTGCTTACTGGATCCAAAATAGTGTAGTGCGTGTGAGCTCGCTGCCACAATTTGAAACATACGCCATCGCCAAATAAAAAATTACCTGATAAAATGATCCTGTAAAACGGCCAGCTGTATATTTTGTTGGATGGGTATTTTCTACTGGATCAAGAATACTGTCGTGTATGTGAACTCGTTCGTAAAACTACATACGCTGTCGCCGAAAAAAATACGCAAACGATTTATCAAAACTGTAAAACTGACCGCTGTGTGAATGAACCCTAACATGGACTTAGCGATCACTTGGTAAAGACAATCAATATTCTCACTAATTGATTATTACTGAATGCAGTAGAACGTGCAATATCGACACAATATTGTTATAATTAGGCTAGGAACTGTTTTGGTCAGCTTAATCGTACCGTCACGTTGGTCGCATGACTAACAATTAGTGTACGAGCACAAAAGCGGCGGTAAATTTGCCCGCGACTTCGTCCGCGTGGATAAAGGTTTTGTGATAATGCGATAGCCTATGTCCTCCCCCGGGATGCAAACTATATCTGTCCCAAATTGCGTCAAAATCAGTGAAAAGATGGGCGTACTGGAAAGACAGACAGACCCACTTTCGCAGGTATGGATTCTGTGCTATTACTAAACGCCTATGCAAGATTTGTTAGCCGTTGGTCTTATACGCAATCAAGATTTATGAAAGAACTAAGCGTTTGTACTAAGTAGATGATGCCTGTGGTATCATACACGTGGATTTAGGTTTTTGGAATCTCGGAATTTTTTTAATCTTTTGAAATAAACGGTATGTATTTCGAAATTGATATAATTTCATACTAATATAATATTATAAATGTGAAAGTGTGTCTGTCTATCTGTCAGTTCAGTGTCTGCTACACTTTCACGGCCCATCTATTCAACCGATTTTGATGAAATTTGGTACAGGGATAACTTGTATCCCGGAGAAGGCTACTTTTTATCCCCGAAACTTGTAGAGTTCCCGCGGGAATCATAAAAACTTAATCCACGTCTAGTTCTAAATATAGGGTTCCGGACCACCACAAAATATAAATTATTTTAGTAAATAACAAGAAACATGTCATAACAACACGTAAGTAATGAGCTGTGAAATAACTGCCTTATACATATATGACGCTAAACTGGTACCGCCTAACAAACAATTGGACACACTATGGGTACGCTAATTAACAGTTTTCGAAGTTTTTCCTATACCTACTTGTGTTGTAAGACCTTGCTTCTTGCCGAATTTCACGATGACAACAGGTGAGCTGGTACGAGCGTGCATTTGACCTGATTACCACTGATAGCTGGGAGCCGCTGGAAACAAGCGGCACACGACCGTGCTCTGTGGCGATCCATGCAGGAGACCTTCGTCCAGCAGTGGACGTCTATAGGTTGAGACGACGACGACGCCACTGATTGCTCTCATGTGTTTTGATATTGATGTTATGCACTAGAAAGTCTGTAAGTTTCCAATAGTATGCGGGATGCAACTTATCTCTGTACAAAATTTCATCAAAATCGGTTGAACAGATGGGCCAAAAAATCAAAGCAGGCAGACAGGCAGACGGAAACACCTTCGCATTTTTATAATATTAGCATATTAGTATGGATTTTAGATTTACGTACGTTTTCATGCGTCCGAAGAAGTATTTCGTAGTTTGGAGTATCAGGGTTTTGGACGAAGCCTCCCAGTCTAGACCAGAGAAAATTCAAAAATTATAATATTAATTCCCAAATTGATCCTGTCAGGGAGGTCGTCAAAATGATGACGTAGGGAATAGGCTTCTCCACGTGCGATGTGCTCAATGGGCAAAGATCGTATTCGTTTAGAAGACGACAGTCGCGTTAGCGCGTGAAATTATAGCTACGTGACGTCACAACTTTGCTCGTAATTGCATTCGAGATTGCTTGCATCGTCGCTAGAATCAGAGAATAACATTATGCAGCTAGATTTTTGAATAATATTTTCTAGTTTTATTGCGTTTTATAGGTTAAGTTTAAATCCTATTGATCTGTAACTGGACTTTTACTGTAGGTACATCCACACTTAATAATATTAAACCGAATTTCGGCTACGGTGATAATCTCCACAGAGATTAGCCATCTGCGCGGGAGATATTATAGTGACCAAGTGTGTGACAAACACAGGTGCACTATAAATAGTTAATAGAACTAAAGTTCCTGTCATGGGACGGAAAATCTGACATAACCGGAAAGAGATCAGTTGCAGGACCGGCGACTTTACATGCTCTACGAGGCACGGGGGTGAAACACCACCGACTTCCTAACTTCGGGCTAGTATTGAGAATTTATTGTTAGAAAAATACAATTTTTAATTATGGCCCGACCCGGGACCCCGTCATTTGTAAACGAACGTGTTAACCACTGGTCCAACGAAATTTAAATCCATACCTTTATTGATATGATAAATGGAAAAGTGTGTCTGTTCAGGACAGGCACACTGATAGCCGAGGGATCAATGAAAAGCATTAAGCCCTAGGCATAACTACGGGAATTTAATTATATCATTAATCGAACACTTACGAAGTGCCAAGTAAAACCACGACTCAACGACGGATAGCGCCATCTATTTTTCATATGAACAATTTTGAATTACATCACAGGAATTACTTAGTAGTGTAAATTTTTCAGTCCGTCTGTCTGCCTGTCTATCTGTGTCTGTCTGACTGTCTTTTTGTTTGTTTTCTATGCTTCCATGACCCATATAATGTTCAACTGATTTTGACGGGTACAGACATAGGTTGCATCCCGGGGATAGACGTAGGTATAGGTTCAATTTGTTTCCCGAAAATAAAAGACATCCGACGGGATTTTTCATAAACCTAAATCCACTTGCACCCATTACGGTTATGACAGTTAAATTAAACCAATATCCCTAATCGGTAAGCCTGACCGGCACAATAAACCTTTTGGCGCCACGGCCTCCCAACAGACGAGACCAGAGAAAATACTTATAAATTTCCGAATTGACCCTGATTTTAAAGCAACTTAATTATCATTTTTGTTATTTTATTTAAAACACTACCTACCTACTAAACTGAACTTGCCCACCCTGGTGGAGCAAATTCTACTGCAAGTTTTAAGTCTTTATTTGCCCTTCTATAATGGGACAAAAGTGGGACAAAGTCGATAGCAAAATTTGAACAATAATTGGCACCGGTGGGCATCTCGGTGGGGCAAAGTCGATGAATCCGTCGTTCGGGGATAGAATCCGCCCCACTTACCAGACACTAGACAGCGCCCACCACTGCGCCAGGGAGGTCGTCGAACTACTGAGTTCTAAGTTCTAACAATATGTATCATATTTGTCGCTCGACTCGGAGACAACAAACTAAACTATGCTACTAAATTATTACTAAAAGCGAATAAGGGTTAACCCTCGCGCGTTATCGCGAGCAAAAACTTGTTGCGGTTTGTGAGATGTCATCCGCCATTAGCTAAAGAGCTGGTAGGTTAAATTAGCACTACTTGTGATGGCCTACGGCTTTGCTTCCATGAGAGTTTGAAAACGAGCCGTGTGGTTGTACAACACGTAAGAACTAAGAACAGGTTTACTTTCCCTGTTCTATTAAATGAAAAATAAAATTAGAACACAATGAAATGACAGGATTTTGAATGTCAATCCACTCGTATTTATGCCAACTATATCAAAATGGCGAAGGGGAATCCACAGATTGGATCGATTGAGAAACATGGAGGAATTTAATTTGATAGTTACACTATACTTCTAGCTTTTTGTGGGCCAAACGTCGCGGTATAGAAGCGGTGATAGCCTAGTGATTTGAACACCCGATCTTTGAGGTTGCGGGTTAAATCCCCGAAACCTCTAACTTTTTATAGAAATATACTTTTTAAGAAATTTAATAATGACTTGTGGGACATCTCGACCGAAAGAAACAAGGCCGACTGACAGAGTAGACCCTTTTCAATTTTTTTATGGTGAACTCAACCGGCAGTAAAATACTGAGGTGTTGAAGTACATTCAAATACAAAATACAAAAGTGTTTCGCAAATCTAATATTTGGTTTAATGATTGCGAAAAAAATTAACATGGAATTGGTCAAAGATAATCAAAGAGTTTAATCGGCTCTATGAATTCCTTTTAGACAAAGGAGCATGGATTTGACTCGCTCCAGCAATGCTGTTACTTATGTATTCTACAAATTAATGAAATTGTAAATTATTTTTTTCAAAAGAGCAACCGCCTTGTTCTTCGCTGTTTCTTCTCGGTAGGAATGTCATTCCGAATCAGTGGTAGATTCACTTGATGATTAAAAAGTACTTGTACAAGTTTATTTGAATAAAAACCATTTGAATTTTGAATTTTTCTTGTCATACGAGTTGCAATCTCTGCATGTGGACTGATCAAATAACCTGTTCTGGCTTCCAACGGTGAAGGAAAACATCGTGAGAAAACCTGTATGCTCGAAAGTTCTGCATAATGTTCTCGAAGGTGTGTGAAGTCTGCCAATCCGCACTTGGCCAGCGTGGTGGACTATGACCAAACCACCGTGAGACTCGTGCTCAGTAGCGTAATGATATAGAAACTGCCACCAGCTCCCCACATTCATAGTCAGAATAACCCGCTCTTGCCAAAGTTGGTCATGCATGCCCCGGGCGAGTGACAAACACTAATTTAGCCGGGAAACTTTGCCGGGGCACACTCCCAATCTTCGCAAAGCGTTTGCAAAGTACGCATTAATTTGACAACTTCAAAGTGTCATTTAGGCGCTGATGGGCAACAGATGGCGCTGGTGCTAAATACATTGCAGCCTAAGGGACTAATTACACTTATTCAGCTTGATTCAGCCTTTATATTTTCTATTGTATTTTCTTTAGATAAGGATATATGCGTCTATTCAGCTACTTCAGGTGAAAACATCAATTATTATGTAAGTATTGTTGCGGCGCGTCGGTTACGTAGTCCCTCGAAGTTCCGATTTCGCCAACTGTGAGTACCGACTGCCTTGTTGGTCTAGCGGTTAGCATGGTTGACTGCGGATCACGAGGTCCTCGGTTCGATTACCGGTCGGGCATAAAAATTGTTAGGTATTGGGTTTTTCAGTTAAGAAATTCTCAATGCCAGCATGGAGTTGGAAGTTGGCTGTTCGTAACCCCCATGTCTCGGAGAGCATGGACCCGGTTATTATTACTAATATGAATATAAAAGCCGATCAACCCGCATTGGAGCAGCGTGGAGGGTCTAAGCTGTAACTACCTCTCTCCTATGAGAGCTGAGGCCTGTGCCCAGATGTGGGACGTTAATTGGCTGTAGTCGATGGAGCTACGAAGAAATTTGATGTTTTCATAGAAGTTGTACTGTTGTACTGATTTCTGACACTTTATTCGTAGGATGAACCTTATTCGTAGATCGGTGAAATCGGCACTCGGTCTACTTAATGTATAGGAATTAATAGTAGGTAGGTAGGTAGGTATATAATTTTCACCTGCTCTTCGTCTTTGTTCGTCTCTACTGCCTCGATGGTCTAGCGGTTAGCATAGCCGACTGCGGATCACGAGGTCCTGGGTTCGATTCCCGGTCGGGCATAAAAATTGTTAGGTATTGGGTTTTTCAATTATGAAATTCTCAGTGCCAGCCCGGAGTTGGAAGTTGGCGGTGTTTCACCCCCGTGCCTCGGAGAGCACGTTAAGCTGTCGGTCCCGGTTATTATCACTAACACGATAATATTCGTTTAAGCCCGCCAACCCGCATTGGAGCAGCGTGGTGGATCTAAGCTCTAATTCCCTCTCCTCTATGAGAGTGGAGGTCTGTGCCCAGCAGTGGGACGTTAATAGGCTGTAGTGGTAGGTATATTATTTTGCATTTATGGTAAGTATAGGGAGAGGAGTTTCACAAAGACCACCCAACAACGTCTGGGCCGGTTAACTGGTCGCTACCGTATAGCTATAATTCTAGATATACAACGTCATAATAATATGATCATTGCTTCGATGAACGAATAATACGCTTTAAAATACCTATTGCTCTAATAGATAACCTGCTGATAGCTATAGCAAAGCAAGTCAGACCTGTAGATAGACAATTGCGTCTAAAACCTGCCGAAATACCACCCCGTTCTTATGCCACAGCGAATGCAATTAAAATACTTATTAAGGTTTTTTCGGCGCGCAGTGTCAGAAAAGCCGCCATTCGAGCTCGCTTTATAAAGTTGAAAATAAAAGCCGTATTGCTTTAAAACTGAAGGATTAAATTTGATTGCTTATTTTGGTGTTTCAATTTACACCAGTTTGAGTACTATACTTCATACTTTTTTTCATCTACAAAAGAGAAGTCACGAAATGATCACATTAAACATTTCACCATTTAATAATAATTTTATTGTTGACCAGCGGTTATGGAACATGGTTCTATCAGTCAACGGTCTTATTGTGAAAATTTCAACCATCATTCTAAAGAAGCTTTCGCTTGGTAGTTGGTTGGTTACCTACAGATTTCAGAAGGCAGTGCAAGTGATACCCCCATGCCTGTCGTGGGGAGGTTCCTCTCTCTGGGGCCGCGCACTCTGTTTTCCTTTTTTTATATCCACATAAAGGTCAGCCTTGACTGCGATATCACATTTTGGTAAGTGATGTTGCAGTCTAAGATAATAGCAGGCTTATCTTTTAGGGTCTTATCAGTTATATGAGCATAATATGAAAATCATACACATAATCGGTTTCTAGACGGCATCGTACCGAAACGCTAAATTCTTTCGCGGCACGTCTTTGCCTGGATGGATGGTAGGATGGTAACTACAGCCGAGGTCTCCCATAAGTTAAGTTAAATAACATTCAGAAATTGTAAATTCAGAAAACTCACCCTGCTGATGATCGAACCCGGGATATCCCTCTTACAAGGCAACAAAGCTCACAACTACGTCAGGAAGGTAGTCATGCGATTTTTGTAGACTTGCACATTGGAGAAGTTTACCATTTTTTTTAATTTAATATGAAAATTAAAACAAAATAAAAGAATCATCAAAATATCTCAACATGAAAAAGTTATAGAACTTTAAAGTTGCGCTTGCAAGACGGGAGACGTGACGTCATAATTCCCTATCAACAGACTTTATACAGCCGAATAAAAGAAATAAATGAACTTAACGTGACTTAATTGAATTAAAAGCACTTAATTTGTGTGTGAAGATAATTTTGAAGTATTAAATCTCGGCTAGGTATTAAAACTCACAAAATTTCTCACTCGAGTACGATACAGCCATCTGTGTACATTAAATAATTAAACTTTTAAATCGTCGTTTCTCAGTCATTTATTGATGGATTTAAAAAAAAACACTGATTTATTCGTTTTAATCTATATTTTATTTCTGTTGTGATAATATCAATATGATATAAATATGATATTCACAACATCATGAAACTTCTGCATTGATAGAAATTGAACATCGATGAAAAATCTTGTGGCAGTTTTACGGGAAAGTTAGAACTGAGGGTTGGGTACCCAGCTATTTCGATCGACAGGAATTCGGGGGTGGCTCGGAATGCGCGGCTGGATCGTGTTGCTATGTATGAATGCCTCACATAGCCGAAAGGTGCCAACTATTGAGTCTAGAGTGGGAAAGAAAGTGGTTATGAAGCTGAAGCGAAAATGATTTTGGAATTTTCCTTATTTACCGGTTTAAATAGTAGCCTATTGAGCCGGATGTACAACGACCTTCACCGATCTGTTTACCAGATGAAACCTACTTTTTATTTTTATTTAATAATAATTGATAAATACGCCTAAAATAGGTTGCCTATCAAAATCCGTTCCAGGCCATTTTTAAATATATAATTTTAATTTTTTTTTTTGACAATTTCATTATAAATGCTAAACCATCGCGTTTCTTTTAAAATTACCTATATCTACCTATACCTATACTTATAATAAAACTGTAACTGGAAGATTCCTGTACTGTATGAAATTTTTTATCGGGGTATGCTTTATTATCGATACTGAGCCTAAAACAGATTTTTATTTAATTTTTGTCCGTCTATCTGTCTGTCTGACTGAATGAACGGATTTAAACCAAATTTGGTATAGGGGTAGCTGACACTCTGGATCAATATATAGGACAGTTTTTATCCCGATAGGAAATAATGTTCCTCCAGGATAGGGGTTTTTTGTTGATTTTACTCCATAACTAAGTCAAATCTGAACTGATTTGAATAAATCTTTCTTTATTAAAAGGTATGTATCATCAGGTAAGTTTTGCCCAATTTTGGTGAAGATTTGATAAATATTATCAGAGATAGAGGACAAAACTCCGCAACAGATAACAGCAATTCACTTGATTAGGACTTAATATCTTTTTGGTGGCGTATGAAGGAAACAATAAAAAATTGCGACCAAGAGAAAATCTGTCAACAGCCTGACGGCTAACATAATTTACCATAATATTTCGATGCCATATGTTTTCCTGTGAAATGTGGACTTAATTTCGTAAATAAAAAATGTCGTGACTCAATATCTGAAATCTGAACCAGAGTTTAATGAAAGGGCAGATAACGAATTTTGCTACAGAAGTGTTATCTGCAGCAGTATCTTCTGTAACGGAATCCTCAGTAAAAAGCTCGAAGACAAATGCCGTAACCAAGAGCTTGAGGTAGTTTATGCAACCGCATATATTATGCGGTTGCATAAACTGTGTGTGTGTGACTGTGGCTTCAAATGTTATTTAATGTTTTTTATAAGGCAACCGTCAGATATTTACACTCGATTACTTGCACCCCTAACCCTTTTGTGTGCAGTCGGATAAATGCCAAATGCTATCCATCCACTTCCTCAAATGTTACACAGTAAGTGGTTTTTCATTATCCACGATTTTTTGATCAAATTCGCAACGAGGTGTTCTATGTAATAAACGTAATATCTGAGAAGTAAACCTCAAATAATACGTTATCTATACTCTATAAATAATACGTTATCTATCTCTCTAATATTATAAATTCGAAAGTTTGAATGGATGGATGGATAATACTCAATCACGCCAGAACGCCTGTATGGATTTGTGTGGAATTTGGCTACATATAGGCTGGAATAACACATAGACTACTTTTTATCACTGAAAATTAAAAAGTTTCGGCGGGAACCTAAAAAATTTCAATCCACGCGAACAAAGTCGCAGGCATCAGCTTGTTTTGATACATAACTCAAGCGGTTCCGATCCGTGAAGTTACCTATGGACTATGGTAAATTGGTAAGTTACCATAGTCCTTAGGTAACTTCACGGATCTGTTAACCGCTTGAGTTATATATCAAAAGTAGATTTCATCTGGTAAACAGATCGGTGAAGGTCGAGGTATCGGATCGGATCTAAGACTAATAAGTTGCATGGGTTGAAGTGACATAAAAACGAGTGCAATGTATGTGGTCAATATGGTCAATTTTTTTTATAAAATAACGTCTTTTTATTCAACTATAATAGTTGGCTTTGATCTATGTTGATGTAAAATTTGATTACACCGGTCTACATCATAATAATATAATGCTTTTAAAATGTGGCAAGAATTTAATTCTATATGAGAGGCCGACAGTCGTGAATATGAAATCTGGAGTGCGGGTGAAAATTGACCACAGCCCGCGGTGCAAAGATTAAATTGAATCTGGCAACTTGCCAAATACACCGGGGCAAAATTGCAAAATATTATTATGTTGATTTCGTTCTTTAAATAAGGAATGTTACTGTGTACTCTAGCTCCGAACAAGCTTTTGATTAAATCTTTGATTTACTACAATGATGATGATGCCTGAATTTTCGGAGACAAAAAGTATATGTGTAAAAAAGATAAAGCCTATGTGCTTACGCGGGTCTTACCCCATCTTCTTCAAAATCATGAATTTTGATCATTGAATAGATGGCCCTGAAAGAGTTTATACTATAAGCATCGATTACGTACCTATCATGTTAAATGTACGTAACTGAGAAAAGAGCTGATCCTCAAATTATTTTTGGCTGGCATTATTTTCATAAGAATCATATAATTCGTTGAATTTTAAAAAATTGCATTTAATCCTATTCAGTTTAATCGCTATCATGCCGCAAATAAACAGAAAAAGCGGTTACATTTTTATTGGAGCAGAGCTTAAAAATAAATCAAAAAAATTGCTTAATTTTTTTAAGCAAAATTTTGGTTTATTTTTTCAGTTTCAGCGTTTTCAATTTTAGACAAAACGCAAAAACAAGAATTTTAATCTTTGTTGCCGCTAAATGTAAATTTTTTGTCCAAAAATGAGGCCACCGAATTTACAATTCTACCGAGTCAAAGTATCAAAACTTCAAATAGACTCAAGGGTCACAATGTAATGAAAGCCTTTTTTATTTAAAAGGCGGGCTTCACTAGATTGAAATGACAAGAAAAGATCAAGACAAGGGAAACTCCTATTCAGACGACAATTTTTAGAATGATTTGCGTTTAATCTTTAGTTTATAATACTAATATCATATATAAATACGAAAGTGTGTCTGTCTGCTAAACTTTCCCGGCCCATCCTTTCAACCAATTTTAATGAAATTTGGTACAGAGGTAGGAGGTGGTGTGACCTAAGCCCACCTTACGCTTTTCCTTGACTTCAGGCACATTTACACACGATACAAAAATGGAATATTCAATTCACAAATAAGCGTTGCTTATGTGCGAGTTTAGGTGACGCGGTAACCGTGACCTAAACCGACGGAAAGTGCAAGAGCCATTTATCGCGAGTGTTTTCAATTTGCGTCTTGAAGAAGAAAGGAACAGTCTTGTTTGTTGTAAAAATAAATAAACGATTATTGACCACCTTTAACAAAATAATTACTTATTGTAACTATGCAACTTAAGTGTGGTCAATGGGCCACCTCTTCAGCCCGTGCCACAGCATGAAAGGTAGGTATGTACCTACCTGACATACTGCAACGCTAAGTTTCTAATAATAAAGTTACGAAATATTAATAATACCCATACTTATACCAATATTAGACTATTAATACCTACATTGGGGCTGATTCTGTAGTGCACAATCTCTAAACTAAACTAAAATTAGAACAATACAAATATTGCTAACCCTTTCATAATACTTCCTACGGAAAGGGACAGAACTAGATTTAAAGCTGCCATTTTAGTTTAGTTTAGAGATTGTGACAGAATCAGTCCCATTATTTGAAATAAGTTTACAATTGTGCATTATCGAGTCAACATCTCCTGAAGATGCTCCGGTGTCGGAGTGCAACGTATGTTGAGAATAAGTTGAAAGATTTGTGTGGTGTCGTGGTGGTGGTGTGGGACTACCGAAAAGTAACGCCTGCTTCTATCAAATAAAAAACAGCCGCCATGTTTCCGGAAAACACGTACCGAAGCAAGGACAGCAGATTTTTATGGCGCTCTCCGCTCTTCTGAGAGTGCTGTTGCAGACAGACAGGTATATTGAATTTACGTGCGCTTAAGTGGTCTATAAGGACGTATCTTAAAACGTCGTTCGCGTCATCCGATGGGCGTTCGAGCTTGGTGAACAACATTTATATAAATATTGGCTGTATGGTGTTGTTAGACACTCCGTTAGAACATAATTACTTTTGAATATTGTATTTAATAGTAGATCGTTCATCAAGGGACTAAAATAAGCCATTTCATACGAGATGTTTAGCTTACCAAGCGTAGCGAGGTATGCTATAGAATCGAGTAGAATGGCTTTTAGTCCCGTGGTAAATACTCTACTTTTCATTCCGATTGTAAGAAAATAAAATAAATAACGATTTTTAATTATTTCTTTGCCTTTCTGTTACATTTTCATATTAGGAGTAAGATCTTTATTTTTATGTTATTAACAAATAAATAGTCCCATTCACTTTACCTGCCTTCACTTTGTATTACGTATTGTGCATCAAAATTTGAAATGGATTAATTATCATCCATAAAACATCCATTAAAATAAATCTAATAATTACAACAAAAAAATCTATGTTCGTATTGTTATCAAGAATAAATCTTAAAAAATACAGTAGTACCTTATACATAGATCTGTAGGATAATGCTACATTGACATTCAAGTAAGTGACATACATGTCCCAGTTCAGTATGGAGGGTGGTTTTTTATTCTGAGTGTCAATGAACCAGAACCAAACTGCCATAAAAAATATAACATTTAACGCCATATTAATAATTTTAGAAAACCCCGTTTTATAATGAAAAATATCGTTTGTTGAAAATATTTTTCGATGGATGGCAACACTAAAACTTTTTCTACTTAACGTTACTGTCACTTTAATGTCATTTTGAACTGCCAAAGTTCAAAAATTCAAAATGCGCCATTACCTTTGTCACTTTTACGTCCATTCACCATTAACAAGTGTACCCACGAGCACAACTGTTTGTTTTGGCTATTTATGATTTTTATTTTTCAGTGAATTGAAGTGAATCGCAACGGATTGTTTATTTTACACTCCAATTTGCCAATCCTCCTCCAATCCCTTGCGCATTTACAACCTCAAATGTAAGTGTGGTAGTAATTCATAATTTTTTACGTGGAATAACATATCAGCGCAATAACAATGTGTGAAAATGATCCTTGGTACACTGGGAGTGGGCCACCCCCTACAGTAAACACGAAAGCCAGAAGGCTTAACTGCTGTCATGTGAACTACTGATTTTTAACCGACTTCCAAAAAAGGAGGAGGTTCTCAATTCGGCGCGTAATTTTTTTTTAATGAATGTTACCGCATATCTCCTTGGTTTCGAAGCCGATTTGAAAAATACTTTTTCAGTCGTTAGAGGAAGCTCTTGAGGTGGTCCCATAAAAAATTCTAACTCCAAATCCTCAACCCTGACACTAAACAGTTGAAAATAAAAATTATTTCCAAAAAACCGACTTCCAATGCCACTGTAAAGTTTTACTTTATTTTATTTTTGATGTATCACATCAAAAATTATATAATATTATAAGCCTTTATTACTGAATTTGTACACACATTTGAATACACACAAATTGTTGTTAATTATATTTTCTTATAAATAGATTAAATAAATTAAAACACTGGTAAATACACTGTTTTATTTATTCAGTTTGCTAATGGGCATAGGCCTCCTCCAGGGCTCCCCATAACTATCCTTTACCAATAATCCTCAAAATGTGAAATGATTTGTGATGGTGAAGCTTCGAATGAAGCGACTCATATAAAGGAACTTCACTTTGTAAGTTCGTTTAATTACTAATTATAATAGGTATAAGGTTAGAGAAAGCTGAGAATCGAATAATGAACGCTATTAAATACTATCAACCGTAGACTATACCTATGTAAGGGGAACACTGGGGTTAAAATAAAAAAAGGCAAATATCTTTCTAGACCATACAGCCTATTACAATTTCCAGTATATTTTTTTTATTCCATGCCATTATACACTCTCACCTCACTTGACAGACTCAAAAAAAGAAAAAGGAGTGAAATTTTAGTTCCAAAATAAATACCTAATTAATATAAATATAAAATAAATTTATTAACATAAACATATTATTATCTGAAAATAACCAGAATTGAAATCACAAAATACTTCGGGGTATATATTATGGGCCAATATGTAAAACCACCAACAGATGGCGCTGTACGACATTAAATCGCGCTTCAGCTTCGCAGTTATTATCTACATATAAATGAATTTAGATCTAAACCACACCAAGAATTGATGAAAGTTGTTAATTTTTGGTAAAGATAGCTGATCCCGATCGGGTACCTGCAATCTCGAGTGTTATATTAATATTATAATGGACTAATTATTACTAATTTCAGGTCTGTGTGTCTGTATCTTGAAAATAATACTAAGAACTTAATGCTAGCTAGCGTAATCTAATTTCTGTATTAAATCATGCTTGCGTCATTCAAGAATGCTGGCTGCATTTCCGCGCTGGAAAGCCAAGCTGATCCTTTGCACAAAAAATTAGCCAGCCCTTCTATTTAACTGTTGATAAGATTCAGACAAAGATCTAAAAAAGTCACAAAATAAAATAATATTTTTCTCCAAATTGGGGTTCTTTAAAAATGTGTAAATTATTATATAAGCCATATTTTAGGATCTCTATTCACGTGTATTAAAATCATCTTAGTTCATGTTCAAGGCCCAATCTTGGACAAGACCTTTTTTGGCTGTTGATAGTAATCATAGACTAAAAATTTTGGATAACTGAATGAGGATACCACGCATACCGATATGAGGATAGTACGGCAATTAATTACTTTAATCTCTAGAGGCTAAATGCTAACTTTAGTCCGCCTACGCTAAGCTATAATGACATCTTTTTAGAGCATGAGAGGTGAAAAAAATATATGCCTGTTAATTAAATATTAGAAATGCAAAAGTGTGTTTGTTTGTTGTTTTATTGGTTTTTCGTTCAATCACGCTGCAAAAATGCAACGGATCGACGTGATTTTTTGCATGGGAATAGTTGAGGGCTTAGAGAGTGACATAGGCCATTTTGTCCCGTAAAATTAAGGAGCTTCCGTGGAAATTAAAAAACCTTATTCCACGCTGACGAAGTAGCGGGCTAATAAATTATAAATTAGCGGATTTCGTGAAAGGGATTTGAACCTGCGACATCTTGCTGACGACGCGACTCTTTTCCGCCTTAGTTACTACTAAAACCTTCTTGAAAGCATAGCTTGAAAGTGTTCAAAATATTCAACACTAACTAAGCTAATTTACATACTTACACGTACCTGTGTACGACGCTCTCTATCTGTACTAGAAGGAGAAATACAGAATTTAACGCTTTTTTGTCACGTACGATTTTTCCAGCCCAGGACCCCGCATTTTATACTGCCAATACTATGTTCTAAAATTTTCACATATTTAGCATAGACTTACATTTCCATACGTTTTATT
Organism: Erebia aethiops; assembly: GCA_923060345.2. Taxonomy (NCBI): domain Eukaryota; kingdom Metazoa; phylum Arthropoda; class Insecta; order Lepidoptera; family Nymphalidae; genus Erebia; species Erebia aethiops. The sequence continues at coordinate 18,044,988 of OV281079.1, read as the reverse complement.
CACCGTGATTTTTTAACTTTAGCGAAGGTCGCGTACTTCTGAATACATTTCCTGACATGCCAATGCTTTTAGTCTTGATTCTATGAATCAATGCCTGTGAAAAACGTAAAATTTCCAGAAAATAATGTTTTTCCTCCACGTATTAATTACGAATCAGATAAGAGTAGATTTTATTTCCTAAATCCACATTCATACTAATAATTTTATAAATACAAAAGTGTGTTTGTGTGTCGGTTTATTCTTCAATCACGCCGCAACTGAGTAACGGATTGACGCGATTTTTCGTATAGGTATAGCTGAAGACATGGAGAGTGACATAGGCGATTGATTATAATTATATATATGCATATATATGTACACCTTGTACATATAGGTAAGTTTTATCCCGGAAAACTAAAGAATTATCCGGGATTTTAAAACATAAATCCACGCGCTTTTAGTCAGGGGCGCCATCTAGTGAAGAGTAAAACACCCACACACATCTTTTGAAAGTACAGACATAATGTGAGTACAAATTGATTAGATATTTTTAACTCCAAGAAGTGGTTTATAAATTGCAAGGTGCAAAGATTTTATAAATTGTTCAAAGTCTTATATTTATTTTCAATGGCTATTTTAGCTAGATTTGTTTTACTTTTCAGTTAACAGATGACATTGACAATAATTATTAAAAGCTTTATTAAAATTACCATTTTATTTTTGATACGAAGTTCGTTTTTCAACTCTCTTTAATCATAAAAAACCGGGCAAGTGCGAGTCGGACTCGCGCTTGAAGGGTTCCGTACCATTATTAATAAATAATTACCTTTGTTAATGAACCGCAAGACTAACTTTGTTTGTAGAGGTTTATTGTTAATATCAAAAAAACTATGCTAGTTAGAGCATTGGCTATAGTTTTCCTGTAAAATATACGTAAATTCCTATTGACCATAATTATTTCAAATTATGGGGGGGGGAACGGTATTTTTTTAGACATTTTCCCCGATAAATCAAAAACTATCATAACTAAAAATATTAAAAAATCTATTTTAGAATGTACAAAGTAAACCCTTTCATATGATACCCCACACAGTACAGTTATCTCACTTTTAAATTTCAACCCTCCGATTTTCCCCCCTTTTTAAATAAGAACAAAAATAATTTCCAATTTTTTTTAATTCCAGTGTCTTTGGGCCACTAATATACACAACTATTCCAAATTTCATGTCGATAGCTTCGGTAGTTACTGAAATAATTGAGTGTGACGGACGGACAGACGGACAGACGGACAGACAGACGGAGAAAGTCGCACTATAAGGGTTCCATTTTACCATTTTGGTACGGAACCCTAAAACCGACACGACATACGAACGAGCTTATTTAATTATTAGTACCACAACTGATGAGGATGAGCTTTATTAAAAGAAGACCTCCTTGGCGCAGTGGTGAGCACTGTGGTCTTTTATGTGGGAGGTCCTGAGTTTGATCCCCGGCAGGGTCAATTCGGGAATTGAATTTTCTCTGGGCTGTCCTGGTAAGAGGCTTCGGCCGTGGCTAGTTACCATCCTACCAGCAAAGACGCTCGGATATGATTCAGTGTAAAAACCAATTGGGGTACCATCAGGTGAGATTGCAGTCAAGGGCTAACTTTAAAAAAAAGAGCGCGACAAAGACACATGTGCATAAACAAGTTTTTGAAATATGTAAACTCTACCATAGAATATTATAAATAACAGTACTATATAACTCTACAAATCGAAGTTGGTATTTGAAGGAATTGACAGTAAATGTAGCGTCTTTACGTAGTAAAGTAGTTTTGTCGACCTCCGTGGCGCAGTGTTGAGCGCTGTTGTCTTTAACATGCGGAGGCCCTGGGTTCGATCCCCAGCAAGGCCAATTTAGGAATTTATAATTTTTCCTGGTCTGGCCTGGTGAGAGGCTTCGGTCGTGGCTAGTTATAACCCTACCGGCAAAGAATTGCCGGCAAACGATTTAGCGTTCCGGTATGATGCCGTGTTGAAACCGAAGAGGGGTATGGCTTTAATATAACTGCCATGCCCCTAACGGGTTAGCCCTATACCATCTTAGACTGCATCACCACTTACCATCAGGTAAGATCGCATTCAAGGGCTAACTTGTAGTGGATAAAAATAAGTAAATACCTAATAGTTAGTATTCTGTGCTTTAACCTCATGATTTTATCGTCTATATCGTATAGAGCGCTTAAACTCTGCATGTAGTATGGAAATTAGTATGCAAATCATGTATGAAACTGTCGTTATAATTATATTAGTCTCCAAGAAACAGTTGAGGATGTCACTTGATCAATTCATTTAAGCTCCAAGGTTTGAGCAGCAAGCGATAGTAGCTTGGCTTTGGCCTACTTGGGCCCCTCCTGAAAATCAGCGTTGCGGTATGTTAGGTAGGTACCCTTTATGCCGAGGAGGTGGCCCATAGGTACTTTATGTAATTAATTTTGTTGTGTTGGTCAATAAACCAATTTTGATTAGTTTAATTAATAAATTATAAATACTAGGCTAAGCCTGACGAAAGAAAAATATTGAAGAGACAAAATTCAAACAGGAAACTTCAGTTGACTTGGCTAGAAATCTTAAATTAACAAATAATTAACAAACTCCGATTTCAAGAACCAAGAATTTGTCACAGGAAACGTAAGGTTCAATTATTTCAAGGTTAAAAATTATTATTAACAACTAGCTGATGCCCGCGACTTCGTTCGCGTGGATTAAGTTGTTTGGAATTCCCGGGGTTTTTTTTTTTCAAATTAAAACTTTCAGTGTTACATATATGTAACACTGTACGTATGTACGTTTCCTGTGACATATTCTTGGTTCTTGAAATCGGAGTTTGTTAATTATTTGTTAATTTAAGATTTCTAGCCAAGTCAACTGAAGTTTCCTGTTTGAATTTTGTCTCTTCAATATTTTTCTTTTGTCAGGCTTAGCCTAGTATTTATAATTTATTAATTAAACTAATCAAAATTAGAAGGAACATACGAAAAAAAAATTTGCCGAATTGGTCGACCCGTTCCCGAGTTTTGCGCTTAGCAACATACATTTTTATTTATAATATATAAAATAAATAGAAATAGATAGAAAATGCACGGGTCAAACTGCCATAGTAATAAGAAATTACAAGTTCCAATGGTCCATCTAATAGGAGTTCAATATTTATCATCCTTTCAAATGAACAGCCACTGCCACTACAGCCCATTAACATCCCACTGCTGAACACAGGCCTCCACTCTCATAGAAATTATTTACATTATAATTATTATTGGCCATCTCAATGGTCAAAAATAAATAAATAAATTATTATGTCAATATTTTATTTGGAAAGCTGAAAGTACAAAACGCTTTACATAAAAATATCATATTTCCTCCCAACCAAGATTGCATTATTGCAATCTCTATCCCCGTATATACTACAGCTGTGATAAACCGGTCAAGTGCGAGTAAGACTCGCGCACAAAAGGTTTCGTACCACCACACAATATAAATTATTTTAGTAAACAACAAGAAAGATGTCATAAAAACACGTAATCAGCTGTGAAATAACTGGCTTTAATAATACATATGGCGCTAAACTAGTAACGCCTATTAAATAATTCGACACCCTATGAGTACGAAACTCTAATTAACAATTTCCCGATTTTACCGTTGAAGATACGCGCCGAATTGAGAACCTCCTCCTTTTTTGAAAGTCGGTTCAAAATGGTTATCAGATGCAAATCGCCTGAGACGTATTTTTGGCCATAGCTCCGAGAATTTTGGGAGGATCGAAATGGGAATAGTACCAAGAGTTGAAAAAATTATCGAGACACGTATGTGCGTCGAATTTTGAAAATCGGCTGGTAACTATCTTTTTAATTTTGAAAAATATGTAAAAAAATTTTTGGGTGGGTGTTTGTTTACTAAATTGTAAATATTTCGGAAAAAAACCGACACTTACGAAAAAATGAATAAAAAGGGTCCTTGCGTATTAGTTTAGCTACATTTTTTATAAATTGGTTAATAATTGTAACCTGTGTGTGGTCCCTTTAGATTTGGAATTGTAGAAAAGTTTCTATGATTATTGACCGATCGTCATGGTAATAATATGATGTCAAAAGATGCGGATGCAGGCGAGAAGTGCTTTTTCGTACATGTTTGTATTCATTTTCAATGCTCCGATTCTTGCGGGGACTGTGAAATCTGTAATTTTTTCCTATACTTGTGTTGCAAGACTTAGTTTCTTGCCAAATTTTATATATATATATATATATATATATATATATATATATAGGTTTTGATTTAATGGCAATTGACAAAAATATGCAAAATATGCGGCAAAGAATGCCGTAGGTTTTGGTTGCGTTGTTTTAGAAGCTTGATTTTTTTACAGCTCCAAGGGACCGTGGATCTAAGTATGTGATATTATTTTCAACTTGATACTTCACGAGTTCCCAATAAAAAGGCGGTTGGCAGACAGATTTTTAGGGTTCCGTACCTGAACCTTAAAAATTAAATAATGAAACGCGCTTACCAAGGAACATGTTCGGCTGCAGTCATGACACTTTACTGCATGTAAAATGCACTGCGGTGCGATTCGATGCGGTGCGTTTAATGTGATACCTTACTCGTAAAACTGCTCTAAGCGAGATCTTCTTTTTTTCCACTACTAAGTTAGCCCTCGCCTGCGACCTCACCTGGTAGCAAGTGATGATACAGTCTAAGATGGTACCTAGAGCTACTTTTTGTCTTGGAAGAATAGAAAAATAGAAGAGTAGCCACAGGATTTTCTAAAACCTAAATTATGAGCGCGGGCAGTAGTTCATAATATATAAATAGATATTAAAATAAAATAATTACGATTATTCAAAATAATTGAGAACAACCAATGATCTTTTATATATAAAGTGAGAGCAACAGAATTAATTTGCCTCATGCCAATATGACATGAAACTCGAGAGCACATTTAGACGTAGAGAAAGCATCTCACGAACATGAGACGCGGACACGGTAACCACATTTTCAGGACTCGTCCTGGGATTGCAGGATTTTGGAGCTCTTGACAGGATTGCGTTCGGATTTAGGAAATCTCAGGATTTTTTAAATTTTTCAATAGAATACAGTACCTACCTACATACATAACTAATAATATACTTTGGCGACCTATGAAATATGCTTTTTAAGAAATTAAATAATGATTTGTGGGACATCTCGACCCAAAGAAACAAGGCCGACTGACCGAGTTGATCCTTTTCAATTTTTTTATGATGAACTCAGTAAAATACTGATGTGTTAAAGTACAGTCAAATACAAAATACAAAAGTGTTTCGCAAATCTAATATTTGGTTTAATGATTGCGAAAAAATTAACATGGAATTGGTCAAAGGTAATCAGAGAGGATATAGCTGAAAGGAGTTTAATCGATTCTATAAATTCTTTTTGGATAAAGGAGCATGGATTTGACTCGCTCCAGCAATGCTAAGGACAGCTGTTACTTATATGTATATTCTACAAATTAATGAAATTGTAAATTATTTTTTCAAAAGAGCAACCGCCGAGTTTCTTGCTGGTTCTTCTCGGTAGGAATGGCATTCCAAACCAGTGGTAGATTCACTTGACGATTCCAAGGTACTTGTAAAAGTTTATTTGAATAAAAATAATTTGAATTTTGAATTTTTCTTGTCATACAAGTTGCAATCTCTGCATGTGGACTGATCAAATAACCTGTAGGTATATACTTATTGTGAAATGTATAACGTTCACTAGCTTCACTCCCCACATTCATAGTCAGTATAACCCGCTCTTGCCAACGTTGGTCATGCATGCCCCGGGCGAGTGACAAAAACTAATTTTGCCGGGAAGCTTTGCCGGGGCACACTCCCAATCTTCGCAAAGCGTTTGCAAAGTGAGCAATAATTTGACAACTTCAATGGGCAACAGGTGGCATTGGTGCTAAATACATTGCAGCCTAAGGGCCTAATTACACTTTTTCAAGTTTGAATAAACGTGAATAAGTGTAATTAGATGCCGATTTCACCAACTGTGAGTATCGACTGCCTTGTTGGTCTAGCGGGTAGCATGGTTGACTGCGTGCGGATCACGAGGTCCTGGGTTCGATTCCCGGTCAGGCACAGAAATTGTTAGGTATTGGGTTTTTCAGTTAAGAAATTCTCAATGCCAGCCTAGAGTTGGAAGTTGGCAGTGGGTAACCCCCATGTCTCGGAGAGCATGGACCTGGTTATTATTACTAACATGAATATGAAAGACGATCAACCCGCATTGGAGCAGCGTGGTGGGTCAAGGCTCTAACTACCTCTCTCCTATGAGAGCGGAGGTCTGTGCCCAGATGTGGCACGTTAATTGGGTATATTCGATGGAGCTACGAAGAAATTTGATGTTTTAATAGAAGTTGTACTATTTTACTGATTTATGTCACTTTATTCGTAGGATGAACGTTATTCGTAGATACGTATATACTATATAATATACGTATCTACGATACTACTATATAATATTATGTATCACATCAAAAATTAAATAATATTATAAGCCTTTATTACTGAATTTGTACCTGGTATACACACAAATTGTTGTTATTTATATTTTGATTATTGACCGAGCGAAGCGAAGGTCTCTGAGTCTACTTGGGTGAATTGGCACTTGTCCGTCCGTCCGTCCGTCCGTCCGTCCGTCCGTCTGTCAGAGCATTATAACTTCTGAATTACTGAACGCAATTACTTCAGCTTTAAATATAATATGTAAACCAATGGCCTCCTGCCGAATATGGCTTAAAAAATAATAAAAATCTTTATTTCAGGGGGGCTCTCATAGAAGCGAATGCGAAGTAAAATATTTTTTATAAAGTTATATAGGGTTGTGGTATATCATTTTAAAGATAATTAGGAATAGAGTCGGAAAATATTTTTTTTTTAATTTTTCCCATAAAATTGACGAAATGGGGGGCTTTCAAAGTGGTGATTTTCTAACGTCCAAAGATGACCTCAGAACTCTAAATTTTCTGAAAGGATGAGCCTGAAACTTGATCAATTATTTTAATTATATCCTGTACTTGAACAACAAATACTAAAATTAGATAAATATTGTAAGGAAACGAAATTATTTAATTTTTAATGAGCGTCAGTATTTTTAACAGAACTTCACATTTATGTCAATAGATGGCGCCGCGAGGTCTCAGTTCGGGGCGAACCACTAGTAAATAGATTAAATAAATTTAGACACTAGTAAATACACTGTTTTATTTATTCAGTGTGCCCATGGGCATAGGCCTCCTCCAGGGCTCTCCTTATTATAATGGTGAAGCTTCGAATGAAGCGACTAATGGAATGGAATATAATGGATATAGTGGAACTTCACTTTGTAAGTTCGTTTAATTCCTAATTATAATAAAGGTTAAAGAAAGCTGAGAATCGAATAATGAACGCTATTAAATACTACCAACCGTAGACTATACCTATGTACGGGGAACACTGGGGTTAAAACAAAAAAAAGGCAAATATCTATCTAGAACATACAGCCTATTTCAATTTCCAGTAATTTTTTTTATTCCATGCCATTATACACTCTCACCTCACTTAACAGACTCAAAAAAAGAAAAAGGCAAAGATCTATCTAGATTCTAGACCATACAGCCTATTACGTCGTAATTTTTTTATTCTTTGCCATTTTACACTCTCGCCTCATTAAGTGAGACAGACTCAAAAAAAGAAAAAGGAGTGAAAGTTTAGTTCCAAAGTAAATACTTAATTAATATAAATATAAAATAAATTTATTAACATAAACATATTATCTGAAAATAACCAGAATTGAAATCACAAAATACTTCGGGACATATTATGGGCTAATATGTAAACCCGCCAACAGATGGCGCTGTACAACATTAAATCGCGCTTCAGCTTCGCAGCTATCTATATGATATAAATGAATTTAGACAAGATCTGAGGTGTAATCATGTAAGGATTGCCGATCAAATCGTTAAAGCTCGGCTGCAAAAGAGCTTTAATGATTTGATCGGCAATCCTTACATGATTGCAGGTAGTCTGGTACCCGATCGGGGATCAGGTACCTTTTCCAAAAATTAACAGCTTTCATCAATTCTTGTTGTGGTTCAGAGGTGCAATATAATTGACCTTCGCTTCACTCGGTCAATTATACTATATGATACCCGTGACTTCGTCCGCGTGGATTAAGTTCTTTTTGATTTCATAAATTTTCCTGCATGGACTTAGCGGTCACTTCTTTTTTTAATTAACCGACTTCCAAAAAGGAGGAGGTTCTCAATTCGGCGCGTATGTTTTTTTTTTAAATGTATGTCGGTGTATATCTCCGTGATTTCTGAACCGATTTGAAAAATGTTCACACCAAATCCTCAATCCTGATGCTGTAGGTGTACCGTACTACATGAAATCCTCAAAAGTAGGGAGTTAGGAAATTTTGATGGTGAATTTATATAGTAGGTATCAAGTCACGTATATACGATTCAACTCTGAGTACAGAACTCCTTAAAAATAGCGATTTAGGATTTTTTTGTGGTAAAGTCATAAATATTATAGGTGTCAAGCAACGACTTCATACTTAAACTCAAGTCCCAACTCCTCAACTCTGATGCTGCGGGGTACTACATTCTTAAGCTGTGGGGATTTAGACTACACTAAAACACTAAAAAGTTAAAAATAAAAATTCTTGCCAAAAAACCGACTTCCAAAGCCACTGTAAAGTAAAAAATAATTTTGATTTCTACACACTATGTTGAAGTCGGGCGAGTATACAAAGATAGGCAAAGTTGACGTGTCAGGCGCCCGACTTAACATAGTGTGTAGAAATCAAAATTTGCTGCTGGAAGTGCCTATAGTAAAGACTAAAGACCCTAGTTGATTATTGAATGAAGTAGAGCGTGCAACTGCAATATCGTCACAGCATTGTTACCTTCGACCATAAAACCTATGATTGTTACTGTTTTTGTCAACTTTATCGAACTGCTCACGTTTGTCGCATGCTTTAAGCACAGAATACTAACACAAAGTACTATTAAGTAGGTATTAGATGATGGCCGCGATTTGTTCCGCGTGGTTAAAGGTTTTGTGGTTCCTGCGGCAAACCTTTAATTTTCTGGGATAAAAGTAGCCTATTTCCTTCCCGGGGATACTTCCTATCACTATGCTTACCATATTTCATCAAAATCGGTCGAAAAGATGGGCCGTTAAAGCATAGCAGACATACAGATAGACACACTTTCACATTTATATTATTAGTATGAATTTTCAGTTTACATTGTTTTTATTTTTTAATCAACTTAAAGTTAGGACTTGCCAATCCACCAGGACTTATTTTAATTTCTGTATCCATAGTACTTATTGCCGCACTCAGAGTCGCTTAATAATTTCCATAGTGCCTATAGATTTTATGTTGACAGCAGTTAATATTATAAATGCGATGCTTGTCCGTCATTTTGTTTGCACCCGTTTTTTGCAGTTTGATTTTGCATTCCGTGGACGGACGTATGATACTTTTTAAAAGAGTTCTTTAACTACGTCTTTCTTCTTTTCTTTTGGGTCGGGCGTTGATTACTGTAACTATAATATGTGTGCTACAGTGTGACTTCCGCTTGGATTAAGTTATTTTTGATTCCCGCGAGATCTCCATAATTTAACTTCATGGACTAGCGGTCACTTGGTAAAGACAACCAATACTCTCATTAAAAGTAAAATTAAGTAAGTAACTAATTGATTATTACTGAATGCAGTAGAGCGTGCAATATCGTTACAATATTGCAAGCAATATTGTTAATAGGTTAGGATCTGTTTTGGTCATCGAACTGGTCTGGTCTGGTCTATTCACGTTGGTCGCATGCCTTATAAGCACAGAATAATTAAGAATTACATGCCCGAGACTTCGTCCACGTGGGTCAAGGTTTTGTGATTCCCGCGGGAACGCTTTTATTTTCCGGTATAAGTAGTCTAGTAGTTAATAAGTACATGAGTAAAGAATAGCGGCCGTCTTTAAATGCTCTGAACGAAGAATTTGAATCCCAGCCCACGGTAATCGCGAAAATTTACAATTCACCCTCAGAGAAAGTTTCAATAAACTCGGGGGTCACAAATAAATTGAGAGAAATAAAAGGTGTTATAAAACCGTTCGCCCGACTGTCGACGAGATGCCGAGGAAATAGCGGAGCTAAGAAAATGTAGGTACGTCAATTATTTTACAACTATTTCTGGTAGCTCCATCGATGTTGAACTATCGGACATTCTTGCTACCTTCAGTCGATTATATTTTATAGGAAGGACACTGAATACCTACCTACCTTTGAATAACTCTTGCAAGTTATATTCGTGTACTCAGGGATACGAAAGACGTCCCCTAGAGGCGGCGCTAGTAGTCGCATGTTTATGCAAGTATTGTATGTGAAAATGTATTAGTTCCAGTAATGGAGAAGTTTCATGATGTTTTAATATTATATTCAACATAATGGTATTAAAATATAGATCAAAACTAATCAATCACTGAATTTTTTTTTGAAATCCATCAATAAATGGCTTAGAAATAGATTATTGAAGTTTACGTATTTTAATACGGAACGTCTGTGGTTTCTGATACGCCTGTGACGTCATCGGTCCTATCCGAGATCGCCGCGCACCACGAATCTTTCAAGTATTAGTTTCAGAGTCGCGCCAAGGCTCTTGCTTCGTTCATTTACATAGTCGTTTGTTTCTTTTTTTATATATGTGTGTGTAGTTTTTATTTCACTATAATGGAAGAAGGTTTCGTCAAAGGAAAAAGTGATAATTTGCCTAATATTGATATATACACAGTGATGGACTTTTTTCTTTAAATCCGTCTTATGTTAGTGCTGAAATAAAAGGAGTTAAATTTTTTAAGTAAGTATATACTTTTAAGTTTATTTCATCAGCCACATAGTCTTAACTTACAGCTATGATTTATAAATAAAAAACGTTTCAGGAACAGATTGTCGGTAAGTCCGTACTGGTTGTTTGGATCGTCATGTTGTATTGCCCCCCGTGTTGTATTGATGGAAACGATATCAAATGTATCGATATTTTTTCAGGGCCGGTCGAGAATCTTACCGAGATGAATTAATTAGTTAAGTTCAAGTGAAACTTGAGGGCTCTAAATGCACAGTGAAATGCAGAATTTCACCGCCTTTTGACAGTCAAATTTATGAGGACATATTATTTTGGCTTTTAACTCTTATGGTCCCCCAACTAGACGATGTTTGGCTAAATTTTCTGTGTCATTTTAAACTGTAAATAAATTCGATTTTTAAAGTACTTACATACCTACATATAAGGTAAACTAAACGACACCTGTGACTTCGTTCGCGTGGCATATGTTTTTTTAATCACGTCACGTGATCACGTCGCACCATTACCCTGTTGCGGCGTGATTGAAGGACAAACTCTCTATTTATTGTTCTTGGGGATAGAAATTTCAAAAAATGTGGAATACGTTATTCGTCATTTTAAACCGGAAGCCCAACAGGTTTCATAGCTATAACTTGAAAAACGACGGACCTTCATTCAAACTTTCAACCCCTGTATGTCGGATTTTCCGTCCCATCGGCCAACGAGTGTAAGGGAATAGAGAGTGCACCTGTGCTTGCGTACACAATTGTGCACTATAATATCTCCCGCACATAATCATATTGCTAATCTCTGTGTAGATTGGCTATACCGTGGTCAAAATTCTATCGGGAGGACATTTCATTATACAGGTCTAGCCCCACTTAAGAGGCGCGGCGCGGCATGGCACGTAGCGGCCAGTATTGTTTTATGAGGGTGTATGGAGCTAGGCTGTATGAGCGAAGCGGCATGGAGATGCACTGCACTACGCGGCCTAGTATAAACTTATACAAATAATATGTGCCGCTACGTACCGCGCTGCTCCGTGCATCTCAAGTGGGATTAGACCTTTAAGGCTTCAGAATTCGATGCGAAGCACAAAACACGTGAAACTCAATAAGGGAAGGTACGGCCACGCTTACGGAAAAGACAAGCCGTAAGAAATTTAATCTCAGCCTAATCTATTTGTAAACCCGAGTAGATAGATCGATAAATATATGTATAGCTACCTACTAACAAAGTTCTTAAGATTTTATCGGTCTTGAAAGGTTTTTAGGCGACAAGGGAAGCGATTTGGGATGACATCTTAGTTCAATTTTACTTTGCTTTTTATTGGATTGTTTATGTTAGAACTTTCAGTGTTATTATTTTTACTTACTAAGTGAGTCAAGCTGACTTCGCACGGGTGGGCTTAACTTATGTACGACTATTATGTTTTCTTAACGTGGGAAGTGCTGGGTTCGAACCTCGGCAGGGTGAATTTGGGAATTTAGAATTTCTGAATTTTCTCTGGTCCAGACTAGTGGGACGCTTAGGCCGTTGCTAGTTACCACCCTACCGGCGAAAATATGCCGCCAAGTGATTTAGCATTCCAGTACGATGCCGTATACCTAGGCTAACGAGGCAGTCGCCACGCCATAATACGACACGTTACTGCAGTATTGTCACTACGCATCATTTTCGCTACGCCACCTGGCCCTACGCCACAGAACCCTTATACTCCTAGTGCTACGCCAAGCAAGTAGGTACGCCACACGAATTGTTGAGCAGAGTACGTTTGAGATAGAGATACCGAAAGAGTTTTGAGAAGTGATGAAGCAACAAGAAGCTTAATTAGCTATAATCCACTAAAACAGATAAACCTATTTAGTACAACGAGCATTATTGAGTCAACATATTCTCTTAAGGATGTCCCGGTGTCGGAGTGAAACGTACGTTGAAGTTGCAGTAGAAGATTCGTGTGGTGTGGTGTTGTGGCGTGCTTGCGTGGTTGCTTTCTATTCCTTCATGTTTAGAACCGGTAGGGTGGGCGTTGCATATCGTAGGTACACGTATCCAATATTGAGAAGAGTTTTTATATGTATATCAAAAGTGATTAATATTATTTTGTTCCTTAGATGCAATTCACGTCAAAAATTTCTTAATGAGTTGAAAATTTGTAAGGAACGCGTGCAATCAGTCTTTTATGTTATAAATGGAGTTATATAGGAAAATTTTCTAGGGCCCCATTTTAAATTGCGTCTTGGAGATAAAAAGCGGGCGTTTCCTGATCAAAACACGTCTCGGACTAATGACGGCTTCGCGGATTTTTATGGCATTTCCGGTTCTTCAGTCTGTTTTTTTTCTTTCTCGAATAAATTTTTGCGTTCATTTTGTTGAAAAATGTTGTAAGCGTGTTTAACATTTTCTTGTGTAGTTTTTATCTGCAGCTATATCTGTAGGTGGGATTTATTCTTTCTGGAATCCTTTTTTGTAATTTTAATTTAACGAAATTTTAATCTATGTATTCGTTTGTCTATCACTACCGATATACGAGTATGTATGTATATTATTATGTGAAAGAGATGTCTGTTCGTTGTCCTACCCCGAGATTTAACCTACCTCTGTACCCAATTTCATCAAAATTGGTTGAAAAGATAGGCCGTCAAAACGTAGCAGACAGACAGACCCCGCGACTTCGTCAGCGTGGATTAAGGTTTTTTGGTTGGCGCGGGAACTCTTGAATTTCCCGGAATAAAAAGTAGCCTTTGTATTATTCCAGACTATAATCTATCTCTTTGCCAAATTTCATCCATATCCGTTCTGGCGTGATTGAGTAGCAAACACCCATCCATCCATACATCCATCCATCCATGCAAACTTTCAAATTTATAATATTAGTATAGATTAGTTGATATTAATTAGTCCTATTAACTACATAGGCATGTAGTCTGAAGAACTCTGTGTAGATTTAACATATTTCAAGGGGCGTGTTGTATGAACAGGAGATGGCTTCATCGGTGCCCGAGAGACGCAGCCGAATTGGGTCCGCGTCGCGCTTAGATGGAAAACATACAAAAAAATTTTAAAAAGAAATAATATAGAAATAAAAGATAATGCTCATTTCAAACATTAGAATGGAGTGTACTTGTTTGTGTTATTAAAACGTTTTTGTAGCTCTTGGGAGATCCTTTTTGACGGAGATGTTTTCGCGGATAAAATCAACGACCAGCCTAGGAGTTATGTACAGTCGCGGTCTAAAGATGTTTACCACTTTTAGGTTCATAATTGCATACATTCATCAGTGTCAGAAGGTCGATATGTGATTTGTCATGTGGTCTATACAGTAGACCTTCGGCCAGCATTGCACGTCTATCGGTTGAGACGACGACGACCTGGAAACAAACCTGGGACCTCTCATATAAAGCACTCACCACTGCAACAGCAAGCTCGTCGTGGTGGCATCAAACAATTCAATGTCAGCATATTATGCATTGCATTCCGTTTTTGGTTTTGATGATTCAAAATGTGGGAAGAAATTGGCTTCGCATTCAGCAGCACACAAGATAATGTAATCCTTGCTACATTACGTAGTATGCATTGTGTATTAGCTACTAATTATAACATTATTTTTTCTTTTTAAAAAAGAGCATCTGCTGAGTTTCTTGCCGGTTCTTCTAAGTAGATCAGAAGATTATCTTCTAACAGTGACAGAGTCTTGGCACATCACACAAATTGCCTTACGTCAAATAAATCATTTTATTTTAATTTTTCATTTTACGAAAAAACAATTTCGTTCAGAATTTTCATTAAAACATGTTTTGACTGAGTCTGTCCGCATTCCATAATGTGATGTGGATGAGCCAAAATATTTTCCGATCATTTTATCCTTTGATGTAAGTTTGTACGAATATCATATAGTCAGTCAATAATCCAGCGGGAAATCAAATTTGAAAATCTATCTGACCTAGATAAGTTTTGTAATTAAAAAGTTCAATTATTAAAATATAGTAAAATTATTAGACGAAGCCCGCGATTTCGCCAACATCCATATTATTCGCATAGTTATACATATTAATATTGTCAATGTGGAAGTGTGTTTGTCTGTCTGCTACACTTTTTAACCCGGCATATGGTTATAATTATACTGGTTAAATTATTTTTGTGTTGGATAGTCCATTTATCGAGGAAGGCTTTAGGTTATATAACATCACGCTGCGTTTAATAGGAGCGAAGCATCAGTGAAAAATGTTGCAACAACGGGGAAATTTATCCATATTTGAGGGCTTCCGTTGCGTGCGCTACGTAAACGGTTCAAGTTACACAAAAAATATGTATGAAAGAATTATTCCTCTTTAAACGATCTAAAAATGTCCGCGATAGTATATGTCTATGTATTAAGATTAACTCATTATAACCTTTTTTATGGTAATCAAATTTGGTCGAAATTATTGCATTATTGCCAATAATTATTTGCCTAAGAGTTTTATCAACATATAACATTATTATTAATCCATATCCAAATAAATGTGTTGTTGATTAAGAGCATTTAATTGTGAACAAAAGTGTCCTTGACATCACTTAATTTCAATTAACATCTTAGAAGATATTACAATTTTAGAATAACTCCGCAACAAAATTCACACGTGCGCATGATGCGCAAGACAAGACGCTGCGAGGGGGAGGCGGGGCTTGCCCCCCGCAGCCACCCGTAGCCACCCGCAGCCACCAACCCGCGCGTGTAGTTATCTTTTGCCGTAACAATTAATAAATCACAGGGGCAAACATTTAAACACGTAGGAATCGATTTACGTCAAGACTGCTTTTCACACAGCCAACAATATGTAGCATTGTCAAGATCGGGTTGCGGAGAAAATCAGTACGTTCTTAAGACTGCCATAAGAAAATAAAACTAAAAATATCATTTACGCAGAAGTACTATAAAATATATTCTTTTAAAAACTTCTTAATCGCGATCATAATAACAGAAATTGACGCGGATGAAGTCGCGGGCAACAGCTTTCAGCACTTTCACAACGACATAGATTCCTCAAATAAAAAGTCCATACTAATATTATAAATGTGAAGGTGTGTTTGTCTATCTGTCTATATCTGCTATGCTTTGACGGCCCGTCTTTTCAACCGATTGTGTTGAAACTTGGTATATACCAAGTACCTACTTTAATAGGTAGGTTACATCCCGGGGAAAGACAAGGCTACTTTTATTCCGGAAAACTAATGAGTTCCCGCGGGAATAAAAAAAACTTAATCGACGCGAATGTAGTTGTGGGTATCTAAATACACCATATTATAGACACCGCCCAGTTACAATTTAGTTATTAATTTTAGGTGTAGATAGTGCCTCGATGATCACGTTAAAGCCGTGTTTGTGAACTCAATCACTCTCCGGTCGAACGCCGTCTCAGTAGTTTATTAGAGCGAGCTAATAGAGAGTGCACCTGTAGCATATTCTGCGTAGTCTGAACATTATTAAAGTGCATGCCTGCCTTTACAACGGGGCCTCCGATTCAAACTGATACGAGCCATACAAATCTCGAATTCTCGACCCAACGTTGCAGGAGTGTGGCGCTCGGGCTATATTGTATAGACTAGATTATTTCAGATCGCAAAATCGCATAGAAATAATGCGATTTTTTACACAGTTGTTCTACTGAAATGCAACCATTTAATTAATACAGTTAATACATTTCAAACGATTTAAAAACCTTTTTGATCAGGTTTGGAATCCAAACCAATTTATCCCAAATAGTAATGGCTGTAAGTAAAAGCGATTGTGCTTCATAGGCTGGCCGAACAATATCAGACATTTTCTGTCAGAAGAATTATGATGCGAGCCGAAAGGCACACAATGACCACAGAGATTATCAGATTTACAATTTGCTAGCTACAATATGCTAGCTGGATGAACACTGACTGGACGTCTTAAATTTTGGTAATCAAACTTTTCTTGAAAAGTTTGATTACCAAAATTTAACATACTCTGTTTGCCAGTGCCTCAGAATCAGAGAGCTAGAATAGCTTAGTTATAAAGAAGAAAAATCCTGACTCACTCACTGACTGGCTCATCAACGCCCAGCCCGAACACTGGGATCTACACAGCTGAAACTAAGTACAAACTTAGGTTCCCTTTATAATGGGGTTGATTCTGTAGTGCACAATCTCTAAACTAAACTAAAATTAGAGCATTACAAATATTGCTATCCCTTTCATAATACTTCCTAGGGAAAGGGACAGAACTAGATTTAAAGCTGCCATTTTAGTTTAGTTTAGAGATTGTGTTATACAGAATCAGCCCCATTGTAGTTAAAGAATGTGGATAGGTCCTTTAAAATCAGCTGCGGGGATGAACTTATGGGCATATAGTGGTGCAGCTGATAATATTTTCATGGAAACGGTCTGGGTGTTCCATATTTTCCAGTACCTACGTATATGTCAAGTAGCATACGTGTATAACATATCAAAAAATAAGTTAGTAAAATAAATAATCATCAAAGGTGCCAGCTTGCGTCAGAAAGTTTTCTGCCCGATAAAAATATTCTGGTAGTATGCGGACGGCCTTAAACCGGATCTCCGAGGGCCCTTCATATCGATAGCTATCGGAGTATGCCGCAGGCGTCCACCCATTGTCCTATTCAATCCAATATCTTTAATAGTATACGCAAACGATACTAATAACAAAATCCCCGAGGCCGGGTTAGCAGAGTTATTTCAGTTATTTGCTAACTCGTCCTAAATATTTCGCAAGCTATGGATATTGATATTTATAGAAAATTCCAACGATACATAATCGCGTTTTATGCGAACACTACCCCTAATAAAAATATTCCTGTTACAATATAATTGAGGTTTATTAAAAAAAGAATAACAAAAACAGTGGAAACGATAAAGGCGAAAATAATAATATGGAATACTACTAATTGTATATATCCGATAATCAAGTCAACTTTTATTATCGATTTTGTGACGAACTCAACGTCCGAACATTCGAATTGGCCGATTTTGTTTTTGCTCGAATTTTTGTAGCCTAGTTCTAGTAGCGTTTCTATATTGTAATCGGCAAAAAAATGCAACACACATGTTTCATTTTTGTGCCGACAAAAAATTGGTCATTGGCTGATATTGGCGCAATATCATAATAGATAGTATAATAATTTATTTTTGTCCCGCGAGATCAAAGCAAGCCAGGCATTCCAAATAGCCAATAACCATAATTCATCTTCCGACTTTGCTCAAAGAGCTCTAATTAATAATATGCAATAAATACCTTGAATGCCATGCCATGTCAATAAATATAATATAATATAATTAGCCCGCTACTTCGTCCGCGTGGTTTGTTTTTTTTATTTCTCGCGAGAACTCCTTAATTTTTTGCGATAAAAAGTAGCCTCAACTGTACCCATTCAAAATATCACGTCGATCCGTTGCGCTGTTGCAACGTGATTGAAGGATAAACAAACACACTTTCGCATTTATAATATTTGTATGATTTGACGGAACTTCGTTGGAAGCGTTCTGCGTGGAATTATAATGCCCATGAATTCGTCTTTGTTTGAGTTCGAGTTCTCGCGGTGATAAAAAAAGTTATCACCGCGAGAACTCCTTAATTTTCCGGGATAAATGTACCCTATGCATCGATATATATGTAGGCACTAGATGGGCCCTTTCATAGAAAAACGCCGAGTTGCTGAACACGTTCCGCACCTGTCTTTGTTCCCGTCGTAGCGCTGTCACGATCGCGATCGTGCAGATAATTTGTTATTAAATATTAAGTTAACATCTGAAGTTTAATTAGTTTGGCACTGTATAATTTTAATTTTAAGGTAAGTGTTTCAATTCGCAAAGATTTCCAAAAAAACGATATTTAATCTTCCTATTTAATATTTTTATCCATTACGCAATCATTTAATTTCCGCGGCAAACTGTATGTTTTTTTTTAACTAACTGACCTTACGGCTATGACCTATATTATCTATGACCGAGTCATACGTTTTCAAGCTTTCAGTCAAGATGTTGCAAGCAAGTTCCCGTTTTTCAGACTAGATGGCGTTGCTAAAAATACGCCCACATTCTTTGTTTGACAGGGCCCGTCTATGTAAATTGAGGTCGTTGACCCTATGCCCTCTCAATACCAAATTTCATGAAAATCGGTTGAAAAGATGAGTCGTAAAAGAGTAACAGATGGAAAGACAGATAGACACCCTTTCGCATGTATAATATTAGTAAGGATGTCCTTTCGACCGAATTTCAGTCGGCAGCAGGTAAATCCACCCGTGCGAAATTGCGGCTGGAAGACTCGGCCAGTATATTATTATATTATTTGCCCTCGAAAGTTTTCTGAGTCTAATATAATAATAAATTCTAATAGTCTACTATACAATAGAACTATAGACCCAAAACACAATTTTGGGTCACTGCTTTCACTAAATAATATTAATATTATGTCGTTTGCGTAGGTGAACGACCTCAAGCTCGTTTCTCGTAATCGCACTGTTTTAGACCAGATTTTGCCGCGATTTCATCCCCATGCACAATACAAATTTCAAACCCCTTTTTTACCGGCTTAGAGGTTTAATTTTCTTAAATTCTTAAGTCTTCATCATAATAGCATAGAAACTTACTAGCATAGATACGTATAGAAACTTGGCATGCTAGCTGCAGCCCAATCCGTCCAGTGGTTTGAGCTGTGCGTTAATAGATCAGTCAGTCGGTCATCTTTTTCCTTTTATATATGTACTCGTAGATGAGTTTCTTGCTGGTTCTTCTCGGTAGGAATGGTATTCCGAACCAGTGGTAGATTCACTTGACGATTCAAAAGTACATACTTGTAAAAGTTTATTTGAATAAAAAATATTTGATTTGATTTGAGGCAAAAGAGATAAGCTTCTCTTGGAATGAGCTGAAGTACAGGGGTCCAATAGATCTGCTTGGAGAAGTTCAACTTGTACATACGTTATGACTGCCTCGTTGGTCTAGCGGTTAGCATAGTTGACTGCGGATCACGAGGACCTGGGTTCGATTCCCGGTCGGGCAAAAAAAAATTTGTATTGGGTTTTTCAATTCAGAAATTCTCAGTGCCAGCCCGGAGTTGGAAGTTGGCGGTGTCTCACCCCCGTGCCTCGGAGAGCACGTTAAGCCGTTGGTCCCGGTTATAATCACTGACATGATAATAGTCGTTAAAGCCCACCAATCCGCATTGCAGCAGCGTGGTGGATCTAAGCTCTAATTCCCTCTCTCCTATGAGAGTGAAGGCCTGTGTCCAGCAGTGGGACGTTAATAGGCTGTAGTGGTGGATACATTATGTACCGACAACTTGATCTAGCCTATAAAATCTTATCTGAATGATTGCCAGCTTAGATCAGCTTGGCGACTGGTTTCCATCGAAGAGGATGATCCCAACTAACGAACGAACTAACGGCACGGTAACGAATGTTAGTGTCGTCCCTTTGTTTAAAGGAGGTCATAGGATTCAAGGATGAATAGTACTTATAATGAATGAGTAAATGACAAGGAAGCTTGGCAATAATTTGCTCCAATCGCGTAGATTTTAAGTTTAATATTATTTGTGAGATCGTATTCATCATTACTAAGGGTCGTGACCCCTTTCCATTAATCACATAATGGTAGAAGTTTTCTTGGGATAATAATGCACCCACGTCCTTCTGCATACGACTCGACTAAGAGTATTTTCAAGCTCTTAGTTTTTTGTAACGATTACTAATTATCAGATGTTAGTAATTGATATTAACCGGAACCGACGGCTGAGTTTGTTGTGGGCTCTTCTCAGACCAGGGCGCGTTTGGAACCCTCGTAGCTTTAGTTTTAAAATACCATAATTGATTATCATTCTTCATTGTTTCTTTTTATGTTTTCTGTAATTTAATTTTGTTATGTGTGGTACAAATAAAGAGTTTAATAATAATAATATCACGTCACTATCATGTAATTGTAATTGATTGTAATTGATTGTCGCTATCATGTTTCTGAAAGTCATTGGTCATCAAAAAGTGTACAATTTACCTAATTTGAATACATAAATATTGCTTGAGTCGGTAGAGTTGGAAAGCTTCAGCAGTGTTGATGATATTTACGAAGAGCTGGAATTCGAGCCGGGTCTTCTTTTTACTGTTGGAGTAAGACCGGTCTTAAGCATAGATTGACCGATACCTACTTGAGGACGTGTTACTAACTGATGTCGGTTAATAAATACGGGTCTTAGTGTGTGCCCTGACCCTCGAAGGTAAGACATAATATTTAATTTAATGATGAGAATTTAGGTACTGACCGCGAGTCTTCTCTCGGAATGAGAAGGATTTTGCCATATCTACCACGCTGGCCAAGTGCGGATTGGCAGACTTCACACCCCTTCGAGAAAATTATGAAGAACTCTAAGGCATGCAGGATTCCTCATGAAATTTTTGCCTTCACTGTTTGAAGCAAGTGTTATTTGATTTCTTAAAACACACATATAGGTTCGAAAAGTTGGAACGCGTGCCCGAGGATCGAACCCGCGACCCCGTACAGGAGGTTGGGTGTCTTAACCACTATAGGCTATGCTAGTTTTAATAAGTCTTAAATTATTGAAAAGCATTTTAAAAAACTCGGTCAATTGCGAGTCAAACTCGCGTACAAAATTTTTCAGACCACCACATAAAATATGTACTCGTATATGTCACCGTAAAATTGTAATCTAACGTTTTTTATCTTGATAGATTGTAAACTGTCGAAAGATTGTAAACCGTATCAACTGCTTAAAATTTAACCTGTTTATTTATGTTGAACCCTAACCTAACCTACCAGAAAGAGACAAGAAAACGTAAATACAATTAATATTTCAAAAATTTACACTCAGAACATTGAATGGTTCACAATCTGTTGACAGTTTACAATCTATCGAGATAAAAAGTGTTAGATTGCAATCGGACGGTTTTCACAATCTTACGGTGACATATATATATACTCTTTCTTTAGTAAATAGCAAGAAAAACATCTAACACTTAAAGAGATGAAGGCTATCACCGGTTCATTCCGAGAGGAGAGAGAGAGGGTTGATAAGAGAGAGAAACTTACTGAGCCGGGAGAGTTTGAAAGCGTCAGCCGTGTTGATGATGTCTACGAAAAGCTGGAAGTCGAGCCGGGTTTTGTTCCTGCTATGGGAGTACTGCCTCATAGCGAATTTGAACGCCTCCTGGATCTCATCTGAGTGTTGTTCGAACACTGCACCTGAAAAAAAGAAATTTGTGAGAAATCTATTCAATTGAATATTTGACAAATCAGCAATTTTTTTTGCAAAACGCGTGCTTAGTATGGGATTTTCTATAAAATACTGAATTGTGGTTTGTTACGTCATCAAAGTTCGACGCATATTTTTACTTTAATCGATAGTTTAAAATGGTTATTCAACATAAAACTAACAGAGGACGTGGATTTTACCATTTTTGGGAGATCCTATAGTAAAAAATCACTAAAATATATTTATTTGATTAGTAGTCAAATACTCAATTATTGTAGTAGGCCAATTAATGCGTAGGTTTGAGCATAAACGTTAAGGTGCCTTCTTTGAGACCTTTGTACCAAATTATAACTTCAACGTTGTCCAGTGGTTAACATGTTCAACTGCGGCCGACGAGTAGGTACCCAATACTCAATATGGCCCGACCCAGGACTCGAGCCCGGGACTTGAGCCCGGATCGGCCATTATTAAGTACTCATTGGATTTTTCTGACAAAAAATTCTTAGCACTAGCCCAGAGTTAGGAAGTTGATGGTGTTTCACCCTCGCGCCACGGAGATCACGTAAAGCCGTCGGTTTTGCGCTTGATCTCTCTCCGGTCGTGTCGGATTTTGCGTCCCATCAGGCTATGAAAGTGAAGGAACAAAGAGTGCAATTGTGCACTATAATATCTCCCTCCGACGCAGATGGCTAATCACTCAGGACATTGGCCGCCGAGGTCGAAATTCGGTCGGAAGGACATTACGAAATTATAACAATGAGAAGTTTTATAATATAATATATCTGCTATAAGTTAGCAGTTAGCACTTGACTGCAATCACACCTAATAAAGTGCATTTAAGATGGTAGCCGGCTAACCCGTTATTATTACCCGTATATAGTTATGCTTATTGCAGATAAATGAAACCAGTACCTACCCCTGTTATACACTTAGTATAAGTTTTTACATTGCAATTACGATTGATGGCATAGAGTGTTCGATCACATTAGCGTCAAAGTAAAATGAACGCTACTCAATGGGCCGTTTCGATAGTAGGTATTTTTACTACAAGATTAATAGAATTTTAGGACCTTATGATACGGAGGAAGTTCTTGTTTATACTCGTATATAGTTTTCTAATAAAAAGCTTTCAGAAATCGCCAGAAAAACATATGGTCCGTGAATATGAGTGGAGTGCGACCGGCCCCGGCACGAGCGATTTATTATTTAGTAGTCGCGCTGCTAGTAATTTATAGTACGGCCCGGTCCAGTGAAAAATCCGTTCATTGTTCTTGCCAGGAAACAAATCGTTATTGAAACATTTTTCATCTTTAACAGGTTTAACTGGACTGTGATCTCACTTAAAATGGCAATTTAACACTTTGGCCTGGTGGGAGGCTTCGGCCGTGGCTAGTTACCCTACCGGCAAAAATGTGCCGCCAAGCGATTTAGCCTTCCGGTACGATGCCGTGTAGAAACCGAAGGGGTATGGGTTTAATATAACTGCCATGCCCCTAACAGGTTAGCCCGCTACCATCTTAGACGGCATCATCACAGGTTTACCATAAGGTGAGATAGTAGTCAAGGGCTAGCTTGTAGTGGATAGAAAAAAAAAATGATTTCAAACTTTACTTGCATGACAAAGGGCAAGGTTAACAAAAAACATTTTGATACCTCTACTAGTTAGCTTTTGACAGCAATATTATCGTGGTAAGTGATGATGTAGTCTAATGGTGGCGGACCAACCTATTAGGGGTAGGTAAGTATGCCATACCCCTAATCAGTTTATACCTATACTAGTTGATGCCCACGACTTCGCCCGCGTGGATTTGATTCTCACGAGAACTTCTTGATTTTCCGGAATATGAGGTAGCCTATGTCTCCATTTCCTCATATATATGCATGCAAAAAATCACGTCGATCCGTGGCTCTTTTGCGGCGTGATTTAAGGACAAACAAAAATACTTTCGCATTTGTGATATTAAAATTATAAATGCGAAAATATGTACGTTAGGTCATACTATAGACTACATACTAATTGTTACAAAGCCACAATTCGGTAGCCATCCTAATCCCCAGTGTCTCTTCTGACATACGCCTTCTCTATTCCCTTTCAAAGCTTTTTATTCACATACATTCATTGTAGTCCTTGCAGCAAACTTAAAATCATCTAATATCTTAGATCAAGTCAAGGGCTAATAATGATCGATCTCTCTCTGTGCATCCTATTCCTGATTACTGAGGGTCGTGACGTGATTAATGGAATCATATAAAGGCAGAGATTTTCTTGGGATAATAATGCGGTGGGTTCCCAGGAGGAAACGAAAAGGCAAAATTCGAAGTACCAAATCCGATCACCCATCCAGTTACCGACTTGCATCAACATTTGACTGATATGCGATGTCGCAACTATAATGATCGTCATAATAACGTCATCGTAATAATGACCATCGAATAAATAAACTACTTTTAGCCGTCAGAAGCGTAAACCCGGATAATCAGTGCAATTTTTAGCTTGCTTTATTATTATTTGGCGCCGCTATTATCAATCCAACCATATTTATTATACAGTAGGTATGCAAAACCATGGAGGTCGTTGGTACAAACACAAAATCGGTGAAATCTTTGTCATAGGCAATAAATAAATTATTGTGCAAGCTAACCATTGAGTTGATTTGTTTATCTATGGTCAGACATTTAAATAGTTTAGTTTGAATGGTATAGCGCAATTTATGGTTCTTAATCAGGCATGTTTAACGTTGGTGTAACGCTATGCGATATTTATGTGGACAGGGATTATTGGCTCGGATAACAGTGTTAATCGGAATGTTAATTGCAGCGGTGGGTACGAACGGCGTGAATGGAACTATTAGCGCTATATTTATTGCTAAAAATAGCTTGCTAATAACAAACACAGTGTGCTGTGATTACGATTTGCTGAATGGGGTGCGCAATTGAAGATTTAGTATTTCTGTTATTTATGCTTATATTATAAATGCGAAAGTGTATCTGGGTAGTGTGGCTGTCCGCTACGCTTTCACGGCCCACCTGTTCGACCGATTTTGATGTAATTTAAATAAATAAAATAAATAAATCTTTATTAAGAATTTCACATAACACAGAAAAAACAAAACAAATTACAAAAAAGAATTTAAAAGGAAAATAAAACTTATAGATTAACAATCTGTGTTGTTGAAAATGCCAAAAAGGGTATCAAACTCAGCGTAATACTGATATGGTGTAGATGCATCATATCAGCGCTGATTTTCAGTTGACCCCTATAGAAAATCCTCGGCGTCTCGGACCGGTCCGGGCTGATCATCAAACTTAACTTAATGTATCTACCCACTAAAATTATAACTATGCTTATATTTATAATTATTACTATTACCTAAACACAGCGTAACACTAACAATAACAAATTTGGTACAGGAGTAGGTTGTATCCCGGGGAAAAACATAGGCTACCTTTAATCCCGGAAATTTAAAGAGTTTCCGCGGGAATCAAAAACCCTAATCCATGCGGACGAAGTCCTATCATCTAATTCAACTATAAGTTAGCCCTTGATTGCGGTCACACCTGGTGGTAAATGTTGAAGCAGTCTAAGATAGTAGCGGGCTTTGCTTATAGGGCACTAGCAGCGGCTCAGAACCTCTTTCCAGACCAGACCAAAGGCAAATTTGATATTACAAACCAATTTACCCTTGCCAGACATCGAACCCGGGGCCCGGGACCTCGCACTTATAAGACCGCAGTGGCAGCGGTCTTTTAGCAGGGACAACTTCGTTCGTATTCTCTCCGATCCGCCACTACTACTACAGGCCTCCACTCTCATAGGAGCGGAGAATAAGGAATTAGAGCTTAGACCCAACTCGCTCAGACTAAAGTCTGCCAACCCACATTGGGCTGGCGGGCTTTAACGACTATTATCATGTTAGTTATAAAAACCGGGATCGTGCTCTCCGAGGCACGGGGATAAAACATCACCAACTACCTAACTCCGGGCTAGTACTGAGAATTACTAGTCAGAAAAACCCAATACTTAAGTATGGCCTGATCCGGGATTCTTCAAACTCGGGAACTCGTCGGCCGCAGTCGAACATGCTTATAGGCAGGCATAGTTACAGGCAGTCTCTGTGATTGGTTTCTATGAATATCGTTACAGTTTATTACTAGTATTACGAAATATTAACTACATATTATTATTAAACCTGTGAAACCTTTATGGAAAATCCCACGTTTCTACAACAATGAAATATGGTGTGTCAGATACTAGTCCTATGTATGAATATTTCATACTCATATGAAAGTTTAGACACGTATATGGAATATCACTAACATAATTAAAAAAATTGTTGTAAAATATTTTTTTAAAAGCAGCACAGTTTCGCCATGCGTCTATGGCACAGATGCACTATGCATATCAATGCCTCAATGCGCCGCCCCGGGACAGGAAGGCCTTAGGAACCTACGCGGTGCACTATGCATAGACTTATTTTGTTTTTAAAAATCCCCAGTGCAACGAAACGGTATATTTTTTTACAAACAGTACCTACACGTTTTAGTTTCTGTGGTTTTCTTTTATGCCATGATACTTAGGTAGGTACTGTATATTATCAACTAGATGATGCCCGAGACTTCGTGCGCGTGGATTAAATTTTTTGATTCCCGCGGGAACTCCTTAATTTTCCAGGATAAAAAGTAGCCTAATTCCTTCCCCGAGATACAACCTATCCCTGTACCAAATTTCATCAAAATCGATTGCGCAGATGGGCCGTGAAAGCGCAGCAGACAGACAGACAAACAGACAGACGGACAGACAGACAGTCACACTTTCGCATTTATAATATTAAGTATGGATATGTACCTCTATGTACCTCTTACCTACTAATAATTATGTGTCCGTGTATCTGTCTGTCTGTAAATATTATAAAACCGATTTTGATCCGATGGTTGCTTGAACCGATTTAAAAAAGTCAAAGAGATCCTTTAGGGCTTCTAACCTTAGTCCATGTGGACTAAGCCGCATCGCGAAGTAAATTATCTTTAAAAAACTTATATCATAAAAGCATTACTTAACACTCTAGTTGACACTCTGGGTTAACATCTATACAATATTTATTAAATGCGAAAGTTTGGATGGGCTCAATCTAGCCAGAACGGCTGAACGTATCTGGATGAAATTTGGCACAGAGATAGATTATGGTCTGGAATAACTCATAGGCTAAAAGTATTTCCCCGAATTATTAAAGAATTCCCGCGGATACCAAAAAACCTCAATCTACGCGGACGAAGTCAGGCATCAGCTAGTCGAACATAAGTGTGTATGTGAGCTTCCCGTAGAGCTGAAACGAAGTAGGCTTCCTTCAGAGCACCGTCTGCGGCAGACTTTAATTAACACCGGCGTCTATCCTTTATGAGTATTGCAATACACGTGTTCGAATCATGTATCGCTTCCTACATAACAGCAACAGAGAACTTTGAACCTGTACTTACCTACTTTATCTTACATAACTGGGCTATGAATGTCACGTACCTATAGACGGTCCTGGGGCTTACTATTCCAATCTTGATGACGCTCTTGCTTTATAGTTCAATTCTTATTCTAATAGGGAGAAGGTTCGTCATACAAAACGTCTATTTTAAAATAATACTGCTTTAAGCGATGACAGTAACAAGCGACGGCCGACGATAGTGTAATATTTCAAAACATGTCACGTACCTTAACACGCGTAAAATAAGGATTATAATTGTAAAACACGAACGTCAATAATATTAAAACAATACGACTATATCCGATGGTAGTATGCCCCCTGTACTAATAAGTAGGCTACACACGCTAGGCGATGCATGATGGTTTTAAATGTGCAAGAAAAACTATCAGGCCAAACCAAGTTTCAGAAAGCTTACACACGTAAAATCCATTAAAACTCTCAGTTTAAACCATCATGGCAACAGCAGCGGTGTTTGATGTTGACGCGTTCGTTTTAGCATGTTTATTAATTATTAACTTGATGATGCCCGCGACTTCGTCCGCGTAGATTAAGTTTTCGAATAATGCCGTGGAAACTCTTTGATTTTAAGGATAAAAAGCCTACCTACAGCCAACCCATCTCTGTAACAAGTCTCGTCTAAATTGGTTTAACAGGACGTATGCCGTAAAAGTTATACAGGCGCGGTAACAAAGTAACTGACTAAGAAAGTGCACTTTCACCTCTAGACTCTATGTAATATAGCGTTAGAATTTCTCAAATTTTAAACTGCATCCCTAGGGTAGTCATTTTTAAATATCTAGGTTAACTGATGGTTCTGTAGAGAACGCAACGTGTAGATAGATTTTACAATAACGAATGGAAACAAGGGATTCTTGATTTTTCGGGATAAATCCCTTTCGTCATTCTCCAGTTCCCTTGCATCATCTTACGACAATCCTGCTCCGAAGCGGCAGCGTGAATAAATGTTTACTAACTTCTTCTAACTTTAAAATTTATAATAATATAGTGTAGACACAAGAAACTGATTTACGTTAGGCGTTAAGCTGCTTATGTTTTACACAGCACCATCACGTGCAAGTTATATTTAGTTAATTAGGGTTTTCAACTATAAAGTTAGTATTCAAGTTATGATAATAAAACCTAAGCCCCTGAAGGCATGCTCCCAACAAAGCAAATGCAAAGAATGCAAGCACTTTAGTGATAGGCACTGTTAGTTTAATTGAATGATATGTAAAAAATAAGTACCTACCTACCTATATAATATTACATGCATTTAAATAAGAAAATAGATATAGTAAATAGATAAGGAATGAAGCTGAGTTAGAATTTAAAAAAAAAACAATTCTCCTTGCTCCATTCCACTCTGCGAGACTGCGTTGTGACTTGTGCCTATTTTAATTTTAAACCTATCTATCTTGAGAAAAATAACTGTACCTACTACGAGTACTTATCCGTATAAAATTGTCGAAATAAATAATATATAAGTAATCTATTTTCTTGAGTAAATATATAAAATATATTTAGTTACTCTTTTTACTCTATAATTGCGAGCTTGACAGCTCACAGGCGGGGGCATGGTTAGAATTAAAATTTGCATATCTTCCTTGTATATCTCCTTTCTCTTTTTCTCCTATACATTACTTATGACCTACACCTGTCCAAAACGTCCTTGTGGCGACCTCAGTCGACCGGTCAATCTATCATTCAACGCGCGCGCATGAACTGCATCTCTCGCAATTCAAAAACACGTTAATGGCCATCGACTAATTCGCAAAAGCTAAATATCTCCTATCGCATAAAAACTCTCAACAAATTGTGGTGTGATCCTCTACCAGGAAAATCCAGAAGAAAGTGCTGTGCAGTGAAAGTAAGGACGGTGAAAGACACGTACGTTTATTTTCCCTTTCTTTTCCTTTATCTTTCCTAAGTGCTTTTTTCTTCTGTTTTATTTAATTAGTTCCTATAGGTATTTACAGTCCTACCTATCGAAGTCTATCAATATTTTTTTACGCTGAATTCATACCATAATTTTTTGGTTCTTCTATAGATTCCATAAAATAAATGAAAAAGTCCTGACGCACTTACTCACTGATTGACTCATCAACGTCCAACCTTCAGCCTCATTATTTAAACTTATTTCCAGTTTACTACTCAGCACAATCGTAATAATTTCATAGCTTCAAACGTATTACTCGAACTGTTTATAGAGTTCATACATGCTTTTGACGTGCAGGCATCTATGAGCTCCATTCGCACAACCGTTGTCCTAGGTGAGCAACAGAAGCAACGCCACACGAAGCGACGCAATAGAATATGACGTTACGTCCATACGATGTCGCGTAGATACATCTGTCATTTCTATGGCGTTCCAACGGGTCGCGTTGCGTGGCATCGGTTCTGTCGCTCACTTAGGACAATGGCTTACACAATCGGGGGGCTGGTCTCCTATCAGAATGATCGAGTGCAGATCGACAAACTTGCCACACCTTTGAAAACATCGTGAAGAGTGGTAGGAAATCGCACACAAATTAAAAATTATGCCAGTTTCCTCCATCACATTGCTGTAATCCCGCAGCGATGCTCTGTTTAGACGCCTACTACGAACGGTATAAAGTATAGTTCTTGCGATTCATGAGCGCTCCTGAACCTTGCTTGTAGTTATGCATAATGTGTAAATAAATAAATAAATAGAAGTTTATTGACCAAACACTACATTATACTACGTATAACTAAATTTATACAAATACAAATTACACATAAATTACGTGTGGCCAATGGGCCACCTCCTCAGCCCGTGCCAAACATACTGCAACGCTGATTTTCAGGAGGAGCCCAAGGGTCAAAACGTCACGGACCATCACTTACACCTAATAAAATTTAAAATAAAATAAAAAATATTTAATTTAACTTAAAATAACATCAGTGTGTATCATTCATTATACTGTACTAATTTTCTACTTCCATGGTTAAGGTATCTGTGTCTTTGATCTGTGCGGAGTCTGTGGTTAATCTTTATAATGCCATTGTCATTGTCCGCAGACCATGGTCATGGTCTCCTGATGGTCTCTGTTTTATATCAAATCACAATGGTACCTATTACAAAAATTTAAAAAAAAAATGACAATTGATAGATTTGAAAACACAAGTCACATGTACAGATTTCCCGCCACGCGCTGCCACGTAAGCAAGCATAGGAAAGTTAAGTGTAAGTGTGCGTGCCTCTCGGAGTGGTCAATCGTACGCGCAATCACGTACCCATACACCTTTATACGTATACAAATGTATACAGACAGGACTTTAATACAACCATGGGCCAATTGCACTCATAAATTGTAAAAACTATAGGAAATAACGCATTATAGACCGTGCTATGACTGAGATATTATTTTGTAGTAACCTAGTACATAAAAGTGAGGAAGGAAAATTCCCGGACCGTATCTAGAACAAAGGCGTATAGCTGAAGGCTTTGCAGCGCTCTTGAGTAAGCTCGTAAGTCACAAAGCCTGAGTCACATGTAACTGTGAACGTATTTCCACTGCTTTTGTAAGTAGGTACACGAGGAAATTAAAAACTTTGAAAAATAAGTTTCAAAGAGTGTTCTATTGTCTTCATCGGATTATTCACTAATTCCCCGCCGCGGCTGTGTTTTGGTGGTCTTAGCTTAAAAAAATGTTGTCCTCCCAACCGAATTTCCACAGAAATCACCAATCTGTACTGGAGATTACCACTTTGCCACAACCGCACTAGGTTAGCCTAGCTAGTTTAGATAGCTTCATCTTTACGATACAGGTAAGGGCTAACTTGTTATATAATAGGAATACAATGAATTATTGAGCAAGCAAACATAAAGAAGTTTCCGTGGTTAGAAAAAATAAAACAGGATAATGATTAACTTAATTTATTTCCACCCCATTTCGAAATTACTTGAAAACGTGGAGTTGAAAAGTATGGCACGACAACTTTAATTAAGACGCACAGTTCTTCGGCAAAACGGGCTTCCGCATGATTTATGGGCTGAACGGACGGTTTTACCTGAAAAATGTTTTCATTTTAGCATGGTGAATACCTACCGAAGAATACCAAATAGATCAAAGAAAAAACAAGGTAGAAATCCGGCTCCACATAATATCGGTCGGTTTAAAATTTTTTTTTTGTGAGGGATCAATGAATTATGTTCAAGAATGAAGCCAATCTATTGTGAATGCTATTTTTTTACCCATACGTTTTCACTCTACTAATTTAAGTAACTGCCTCGCTGGTCTAGTGATAAGAATGTTTGACTGCAGCCGACGAGGTCCCGGGTTTGAGTCCTGGGTCGGGCCATAACAAGTATTGGATTTTTTCTGGCAAGAAATTCTCATTACTAGCCCGGAGTTAGGAAGTTGGCGGTGTTTCACCCCTGTGCCTCGGAGAGTATGTTAAGCCGTCGGTCCTGCGCCTGACCTCTCACCGCTCGCGTCGGATTTTTCGTACCATGGCGCAATGACAGTAAAGGAACAGCGAGTACACCTGTGTACACTATAATGTAAACTTGTACACTATAGCATACGCAGATGGCTAATCTTTCTGGACATAGGCCGCCGTGGCTTGAATTCATTCGGGTGGACATTAATAATTTAAGTAATTTACTAATTCGATCCGCGGGCACGCCACCTTTTACTTTTCCGAGTTTAGTGTTTTAAGCAATTAAATATCAATTGCTATAAAGGTGAAGGAAAACATCATGAGAAAACCTTCATGCCCGTGAGTTCTTCAAAATATTCTCTAAGGATTTTGAAGTCGGCCAATCTGCATTTTGCAATCATTCTTAGTGAACTCGTGTTCAGTAGTGAGCCGGTAATGGATTGTAATGATGATAACAATTATGACACATTTTCTTAGGTAAGTTTAAATAAACTATCATCATCATATCATATCATCATCAAGTTATCATGGAAAAATCTATGAAAAATGTATATTGTAGTAAGATACTGGAAAATTCGTCCGCGTGGATTAAGGATTTTAGGTGCGAATTCTTTTATTTTTTTCCAGGATAAATGTAGCTTCTTCCACTCTAGTCAGTTGCAAGTCTGTCAAAAATGTATCCATGCAGAAAATTCCGTCGTTGCTCCATTGCGACGTGATTGTAGAACAAATCTACAAACCAACAAGTTAAATCTCGATTTAAATTGTCTTAAACACAAGACAGAGTTATTTACATATTGACCGTATTCCCGGTAGCTGTACTATATGGGTACTTTTAAAGAATTAAGTTATTATATGCGCGTATTATATTACAATATACTGATTTGCGCGCGAGTGAAGGGCGTGCTTTACAATTACTGCAATCACCACAGCCAATGCAAGCGTTATATTGCACAAAGCAAACAACGTCGTCATTAAAGTATTTTATCTACACTAATGTTATAACATTCTACTTATGTTTCCAATACTTGACTTATAATTACTACTGTTATAGCGCAGATAACAAAACACTCAGTTTAAGCAATTTCACATGATGGTATAATATCCACATCGATATCGTAAAATCTCATTATAACATCAATAAAACGCGACCAATTAACCTGGCGAGCCTTATGTCAAAATCCTCATACAAGTTGTATAAAATTTTGATATTAGGCTGGCTTTTGAAAACAGTTGGGTTATACGTGAAAACTTCGTCGAAACTACTAAACTTACATACACAAAACTCTTTGGTAAGATCGTGTGCCAATTAAATAAAAAACGAACAGCGCGCGCTCGCTCCTGATTGGCCCTGCGCGCGCAGCTGCGCTGTCATTGGTTAGATTTTAATGGCGGCAAGTTCACTGTGACAATACACGTACGCGTAAATTTAATGTTTCGCAATGTGTTTTGTTTTTAAAATACAATTAAAAGTTAAAAATGGATAGCGACGATGGTATTTGTACGCCTCCGGATATTCTAGAAGATCAAAGAACTGGTATTAATAAATTTGGTGCTCTGGGAAAAACTATCGCAAGTTTTTTGAATCTGCCTAACCCAGCGTTGTACACGGGGCATTGGGGGCATTGCTTCCGGTGCACCTCGGCGACCCTTCTCATAGATAGCGGTGGTGATTTGACCGCACTGAAACGACACGGGGGGTGCAAGTCTTCTACTGTGGCTGAAAGCTACATTGACGAGTCTTCAATGAATAAAATTCAAGTCTCAAATACGATCTTGAACAGTATAGAAAACAAGACGAATGAAGTAATTATAAATATTCCGACTCCGTCTACGAGCTCTACTGCTTGCCCCGCGGCCGCTCAAAATTTGAACAATTATTATAAATAAACTATTGTCAGCTTTTACTCTTGTTGTTTGATAAATTGCATTAGTGAAGATAAAGTAGTGTATGCAACTGCATATAACACGGGTATTAAAACACTCGTTACTATTATGAAACTCGCTGCGCTCGTTTCATAAACTCACACTCGTGTTTTAATACCCTTCATTATATGACAGTTGCATAAACTACTATTATTTGGCTCTGTTAACGCATTATGACAAAGGTTCCTTACAGTAGGCGTGAACAAAACGATTAACGATATAAGACTCCACAAATAGGGCTTGGCTCAAAAGAATATTCTTTGTTACCCAAAAAATAGCCTCTGGTTATCTCAAAGGCTTTTGACTGAGTCTTATCAGACTGCTGTATCCAGCAGTATCCTCAGTAGGATGGTCCTCTCCACAACTTCACAAGTTTCTGCAACTGAATATTTGACTTTCGGAGGGAAATGTTATGTGGAGTTGTCGTTGACGGCTGCTATTAATGTCGGGTTCTGTTCTGTCCGCAATATTTTGTCTGCTGCACATCAATGATCTCTAATAACCCAGATTCCAGGACTCTTGAGCAAGGAGATGTCATGGTGAATCGTATTAACCTGTCTTGACTTGATCTGATATATTATGACATACATGAACTTATCATAACGTCTTATAATCAAATCACTCTTAGGGTAAGGCCACCCATAATTCTAGAGTTTATTTTTGTTAAATCTCGTTTGTGTTTGGTTTGGTGTATTCGGTGACCAATGAAAGAGAATCACTGGCCTAATATAACTGGTAAGCCCAGGACCAGTCAACTAAACGCAAACATTGTTTAAATTAATATCTTTATCGTATCGTGATCGTTCAGTGTAATGTTCCCGAATGCATGATTGCCAGTCATCGGATTGCAAATACGATTCCATACGGTTTCGGTATAATTCGTTGAAATTCAAAATAAATAAATTCGTATCTCGAATGGTCGAAATACTTATTTTTGCATTCATGGAACTTGAAAAATTAAAAATTGTAACTTATTAAAATTAACTTATTAAAACAATAAAAATTGTTCTATGTAACTAAGGCTGTAAAACTTTTTCAAAAGTTGCGTATTTTTTTGTAGGTTCTGTTAATGAACATTAATTTTCTTTAAAAAGGACTTACGAAGCCATTATGATTCTTGAACGTGAACGTTGATCTCATTCCAAGATTAAGGTGCATAAGCGTTTACTAATACAGATGCACTCTCTATACCCTTATTTTTAGAATCCGATACGATAAATGCAAAACAAAAAAAATGCATGTTATTATACGACTGTGTATGCGTCACACATAGTTGTGTATAACATGCATTTTTAAACCCACAAAGTGTCAAACCCACCAATAGGACCGCTTGATTTAACGTATTACATCTCTAGTCGAAAGGCAGGATTTACACTCAGAAATTTTATTTACTCAACGAAAAATACTGTTTTTTGTTTGACCCAGTGACGTAAAAATACCCAAATGTCAACCCCGCTGTCCTTGTATGTACGCCCGGTGCTCAAGGCGTTTTCTGTACCTCTCAACTAATGCGTCCCTCAGGAATCCGACGAAAATGCCAGCGCTTTGCTGTAATCCCTGAAGAGATGACATTAAGGTCCAGTTGCGTGACAGGCAGTTAAATTAACGTTATTTCGATGTTTCAGACTATTTCAGACTTTTCGCAGGTCTTATAAATAATCGAGCCAACTTTTATCACCGATTTTGTGACCGATTCAACGTTTCAACTTTAATTTTCCACCGACAATCGAATCGGCCGATTGTGTTTTTGACCGACGTTTTGTAGGACGTGAGTGTTTCAATTATGCAATCTGTTGGTATACTTTTCTTTTTTTGCTGATTTAAAAGTCTTTCATCGATTGTCCGACATGGACGGAGCTCCTAGAGGTGCGTGCCCGGGGATCGAACCTTTGATCATTCGAGTAGGAAGCCGGGCGTCGAAACAACCTACTCCGTCGGAATATGCTCCACCCCTCATCCCCCCGCGTCCGGTGTCCTCACGCGTTGCGGCGTAGCAGCGATTCATTATAGACACCATCACTTTTAGACGATTTCTACTTACTTATCGGCCTTCAGTTATGGCTCGAGTTCCACCATAAGTATATCAATATAATATATATATATTTTTTTTAATTTATATTTCTCGCCTCTACCGATCGATGTCCACTGCTGGACTGTATTAAAAATAAAATAAGTAAAAAAATTTAGGGCCTTTTCTATTCCTCATTTACATTAACGATCTTCCTTATCTTGCCAAGAAAAATCACGGTATAGTATTGTTTGCTGATGATAAATCACTTTTGTTTAAGGCGCTGTGAGCTCACGAGTTCAAAATATAGGCGCGCGGGGGTGAAATCGAGCAAGCGCATGTCGCAAAAAATGCAAGAAATCAATTTTGTAAAAAAATAAATATTTACTGTTCCATACAAATTAATACAATGTGTTTGATTTAGAAATGTAAATTTTATCTTATATTTCTAGAGCAAATTATTAGTTTCAATAAGGAGAAAAATTGCTTTAAAAGGTAAATTAAGAGGTATGTTTAAAATAAATTTCAATGCAGAGATTTTTTTAAATTGTGTTTTGAGATGCGTCAATGGCTGCATAGAGGTCTTGAAAACAGCAAATTATTTTTACAAGCATACATTATGTCGCCGTTTGATGGTTCCACTACTTTTAAAAACCCCCTTTTACGCTACACAGGGCCTTAAAATAAATCGTTACGAAACAACTCTTGACGAAGTAAACAATTCTCTCACTAAAGTGGTACAGTGGTTTGAAGCTAATAACCTACTCTGGAGAAAAGACAAAGTGTATCTTTACATTACCTAATGTCAAACAGGTAAAAAACACTGTACAGCTTCATCATGACGAATTAGATTTAGTGGATACCGCTGTTTTTCTCGGAATAACGTTAGATGCTAAACTCCATTGGGACAATCACATAAATGACTTATCCGAACAGGCGTTCTGCTGCATACGCGGTTAAAAAGATTCTTCAGTTGACAGATATAGAAACGGCGAGATTAGTTTTTTCGTTACTTTCACAGCATTATGTCATATGGTATTATTGCAGAAGCTCCATATAATACTCCTTCCTTCTGTCCACAGTAATACTCATTCGTGAAGAAGAAAACATGATTCAAGTATGGAATGAATTTCAAAACAATGCTGCTGCGTCAGGAACGAGCTTATAAAAGGATGCGCGCGCTGCTGCCAGGCTCTCTTCCTTGTCAACCGTCATCGCGTGTTGTTCTTGTGTGATTTTATTTGTTGCTGTAATATTTTTATCATGTTCAGACAAATAAATGTGCCAGGAGAGCTTTGTGGTCTTTCTTCTTCAAGTATCCTCTAGAAATTTGCAATAGTATATTATTATGGGGTAATGCTGCTGATATTAATTCTGTTTTTGTGCTGCAGAAGAGGTCTGTTCGAGCCATATATAATACTAGCGAATGCCCGCGACTTCGTACGCGTGGATCGAGGTTTTGTGGTTCCCGCGGGAACTCTTTAATTTTCCGGGATAAAAAGTAGCCTATGTGCTATTCCAGACGATAATCTATCTCTGTGCCAAATTTCATCCAGATCCGTTCAGCTGTTGGGGCGTGATTGAGTAACAAACATCCATCCATACATCCAGACATCCATACATCCAAACTTTCGCATTTATAATATTAGTAAGAGACCAAGAGGGTCACTAGGAGATAAATTTAAAGAAATCAATATTATGACAGTGCTCAACAAATATATATTTGAAAATTTAGTGTACGTGCATAAACACATTGATAAATTCAAGAGGAAAAGTGATTGTCATAATTTCAATACTAGAAATAAAAATAAACTTGTAATGCCTGCTTCTAGACTTAGTAAAACTAGCAATTCATTTGTTGGAAACAGTGTCCGCTTCTACAATATGCTTCCAGAAGACATGTTGAAGATGTCTGTGAATAAGTTCAAAGTTAATGTAAAACGTAAACTCATTAAAAATCTTATCACCATGTAAAGGATTACTTAAATGATTAGGAATCTTGGCAATGATTTGATCTAATGGCTCTGAGAGTTCCTTAGTTAAAATGATTTGTGGAATGGTGATAATGAAAAAAAACCCGGCTGGGTTTGTTGTGGGCTCTTTTCAGACCACGGCGCGTTTGAAGTCCTCGTAGCTTTAGTTTTAAGATACCGTTACTGATTATCCCCAATTTATTTTATAAGTAACTTGACGTCAATAATGTAGTGTACCTACCTAAATTGAATAAACACTATTTGAGTTTGAGTTTGTATTTATTTACACAGAACACGGTGGTGTGCCGCTTGCTTGTTTCAGCAACTAGATTATAGCTATGTACGCTTGAGATTATTCGTCCACCTAATGGGGAGTCGTGCAAAGCTGCACATTTCGGTGCGGGGCCACGATTCAAGCAAATTGGGACCCCAGTGCATTCTTTGAACTATGTGCCCCACACATTGTCATAACTAAGCGGCTTTTGGAGCCTGTGTAAAAAGTGTACCTATAGTATACAATATAGTACCCAGTTATTATTTTTTTACACACAAATAGAAAACATAAAAATGGGATTCTCGATGCATTCCAACATTAATTAAAAACACAAAGATTTTAGAATCTGGATGAAAACGAAAGCGTACGCATTGTTTAGAAAAAATCTGCCCCAGAGACTAAACGAGGTCAGAATGCACAATTTAGGAGTCCATTAAGTAATTGCAGCTGAAGCGCTATACATGCGCAATAATTACTAGATATATGTGACGGCTTAATGCCCCCTTTGACGGGTTCTGGCCTAGAATATATATTCCTTGTGCATAATCTATTCTCTCGGGTATCTAAATGGAAATTGCGCGGTCTTAAATGATACATTGCATATAATTTATGCCGAAATCTCAGAAAATTAAGAAAAGCATCTCGTATATGAAATTCTAGATTTTGCCCGCAACTTCGTCTGCGTGCAATTTTCCGGTATAAAAGTAGCGTATGTCCTTTCAGAAGAAACACGACGACCCCCGTGGCGCAGTGTGTAGCGCTGTTGCCTTTACGTGCGGAGGTACCGGGTTCGATCCCCGGCAGGGTCAATTTGGGAATTTATAATTTCTGAATTTTCCCTGGTCTGGTCTGGTGGGAGGCTTCGGCCGTGGCTAGTTACCACCCTACCGGCAAAGACGTGCCGCCAAGCGATTAAGCGTTCCGGTACGATGCCGTGTAGAAACCGAAGGAACCCCTAACAGGTTAGCCCGCTACCATCTTAGACTGCATCATCACTTACCATCAGGTGATATCGCAGTCAAGGGCTAGCTTGTAGTGGATAAAAAAAAACAATGGTTTTGCTATAAAAAATTCGAAACGCAGTAAGTACAGCCTCGGGGACAACACTTAAAATTCAGTCCCATTTCCAACATTCGCACCAAGTTTGAAAACGCTCCCGACGCGTGACTGATGACAGCTCATTGTCACGCGAGCGTTGTGTTCATACTGAGTGATTACTCACCGCCACTTGCGCTCACTTGGTAACTCCCCAAGATACTCCCTTTCAAACCGTTTAAATGGATATTGGGATGGCTTCATCAATCTATATTGCTGATAGAGGATCACAGGTCTCTTGGAGGAACTACCTCAAGCCGCGGTGTTGCACCTTGGTCTGGAAACTGGATAAAGTGCCTCCCTGAGCACTATTTGGTGTCGAACACTCGAATCATCAACGACCCAGATACTCCCTTTTGAATATGGATAAATGATTGTATAAATGGATACTGCATGGCTTTATGCCTACTAATTTATAGATAAGCATCGTAGATCTCATGTAGAGACTTCCCTAAGCCGCAGTCTTCTTGGACTGCGTTCTGGAATATGAATCCGGAGGCTCCCTGCGACTAACTATTCCATATTATCAGACATTCAAAACCTCAACGTACCAAGATACTCTCTTTCAAATTGTATAAAGTACTAACTGATGCCCGCAATTTTGTCCGCGTGGATTGAGGTATTTTGGTTTCCGCGGGAACCAAAAACCTCAATCCACGCGGACGCGCAAAACCTTTAATTTCCGGGATAAAAAGTAGCATGTATGTTATTCCAGACTAAATCTATATTTGTGCCAAATTTCATCTACATAGATCTGTTCAGCCGTTCTGGCGTGATTGAGTAACAAACATCCATTCATCCAAAGCTTAGCATTTATGATATTAGTATAGATAAATTTATACAGTTTGAAAGGGAGGTATTTAGGATTAATGATTAATCACACCACGGTCTTGCACTACGGAATGGACTTCGTGCGACTCGCTTGGTGTCGGACATTGACAAAATCAAGAGTCCACGTGGAGACATACATCCACTGCTAGACGCAGGTCTCCTGCATGAATCTTCCAACGACTCCTTTTAACTCACATAAGATATAGACAAACTCTTGCCTGTAATCAAGTTTGCTTGCAGCTTATGGCGGAGCGCTAATTACAAATCACCCTTAATTTGATGCCACTTAAATTAAAAGTGGAAAGATAAACGGAAGCCAGTAAGGCATTCCGTATCCTAATATTATCCAAGCGGTTTGAATTAGCAACGAGAAAGAAAATCACTTCGAACTTCGTATCTGTGGAATCTCGAGTACGAACGTTTCGATTACGACAGTAGAGACTGTTCAACCGATTTAGAAAAAAATAGGTAAAGAGGCAGATTGCACCCTAGGTAATGGGGAAGGATTCAGATTTTTTGATCCCAAAAACTCAAAGACAGGGAATTTTCAAACACCTAAATCCACATGGAACATGACAGGGGCATCATCTAGTAATTGTGTAAATCGTATCTACAAGCAAATGTATGAAGAGTTTTTTTTTAATCCGATTATTCTATCTTCCCATCTCAAAGAAAAGTGAGATCGTCTTCAAGCTCCTCATAATATATTCTAGCTAAGAAAATAATAAAACACGTTTCCATAAGTCTTTCTCTATTATGCGAGAATAAATTATGCATATTATCTGTTACATTAAAGTAGGTGCTTTCTTCATAAACGATGTTAGTTCCTGCGTACTTCACTACTTACCTATATTTAAAAATTACCCTAATACATTTTAAATTAAATCTTTATGATGACTTTTTTTTGGTACAATTCAATATGCAAAAATTATTTAGCCTAAAAATTGAAGCCTTTTTCCTATCTTTGTTATACTCGCCCGACTTCAACATAATGTGTAGAAATCAAAATTATTTTTTACTTTACAGTGGCTTTGGAAGTCAGTTTTTTGAAAATAATTTTTATTTTTAACTTTTTAGTGTACTCTTAATCCCCACGGCTTAGGAGTGCAGTATCAGAGTTGAGGAGTTGGGACTTGGGTTTAAGTATGAAGTCTTTGCTTGACACCTACAATATGAATTCACCTTAAAAATTTCCTAACTCGGAAGATTAGGATCGGAATCTACAGCATCAGGGTTGAGGATTTGGAGTCAGAATTTTTTATGGGACCACCTCGCGAGCTTCCTCTAAACACTGAAAAAATATATTTTTCAAATCGGTTTAGAAACCACAGAGATATGAACTAACTAAAAGTAATTGAGAACCTCCTCCTTTTTTGGAACTCGGTCAAAAACACATTAAACACTAGCTTTGAAATACCCTAAACTCTACAGTAAAACATAAACGCGAAAGTGTGTCTGTTTGCTACGCTTTCCCAGCCCAACTGTTCAACCGATTTTGACAAAAGTTGGCACAGCGGCTGGTTGTATACCGAGAAAGGACACAATATACTTTTACTTATTCAGAAAAATTAAAGAGTTGCCGTGGGAATCAACAAACATTAATCCACGCGAACCAACTCGCGGGCATCTTCTAGTTCCATATAAATGGTAGTTAATGTTGTCGCGATCGAATACGTAAAAAAACTCGCACTTGGCCTGCAGAACGTCATCCGC
The DNA here is from genome assembly GCA_923060345.2 of Erebia aethiops. Classification (NCBI taxonomy): domain Eukaryota; kingdom Metazoa; phylum Arthropoda; class Insecta; order Lepidoptera; family Nymphalidae; genus Erebia; species Erebia aethiops. The sequence continues at coordinate 18,003,193 of OV281079.1, read as the reverse complement.
TTGCGCTTTGTATAGATATAGTTCAATCTACAAAGTGCTCTACTCTTATTTATTGCAATAAACCAGCATGAAGTACAAGTTTCAATGTAAAAATATTGGTTTAGATATGTTATATTTACCCAAATTTCATCAAAATCGGTTTAAAAGATGGGAAATTAAAGCGTAGCAGACAGACAGATAGACAGACCGTTTCGCATTTATAATATTAAGTATGAACTGATCGAGAGCCAGCTAATACTTAACAATTCCATATAATTTGTATTAGTTAACGTTGTCCCATTCGATAATGGAAAGAAAATCTCCCACTAGGCACTCTGAACAAGGAAGGATACTAAAGCTTATTATATGACAAGAGATTATAATAATACCCACTATAGGTTATTTAAGGATTAAAGGAAGACTTATTAATAGAACATAGAAAATGTTGTCTTACCAGAATAGATTATTATCTATAAAAGCTACCTTATAGAAAATGTTGTCTTTACGAGAATAGATTTTAATAACACCTACTATAAGGCAATTAGGTTATTTAATTAGGATTAAAGGAAAATTACCTCAAAGAAAATGTTATTAGTGGTATTAACGCGATCAAATAAAAATCGATTTTTTTTCTAAAAATCCATAAATTTTTCATTGCTAACCGACTTCCAAAACGGAGGAACTTGTCAATTTGGCGCGTTTTATAACAGCGGCTTTACTCACGTGTCTCAAAGGAAGAATAACTGAATTTTTGACCGAGCGAAGCGAAGGTCTCTGAGTCTACTTGGGTGAATTGGCACTTGTCCGTCCATCCGTCCGTCCGTCCGTCTGTCAGAGCATTATAACTTCTGAATTACTGAACGCAATTACTTCAGCTTTAAATATAATATGTAAACCAATGGCCTCCCGCCGAATATGGCTTAAAAAATAATAAAATTCTTTATTTCAGGGGGGCTCTAATAGAAGCGAATGCGAAGTAAAATATTTTTTATAAAGTTACATAGGGTTGCGGTATATCATTTTAAAGATAATTAAGAATAGAGTCCAAAAATATTTTTTTTTTAATTTTTCCCCCAAAATTGACGAAAGGGGGGACTTTCAAAGTGGAGATTTTCTAACGTCCAAAGATGACCTCAGAACTCTAAATTTTCTGAAAGGATGAGCCTGAAACTTGATCAATTATTTCAATTATATCCTGTACTTGAACAACAAATACTAAAATTAGATAAATATTGTAAGGAAACGGAATTATTTAATTTTTAATGAGCTTCAGTATTTTTAACAGAACTTCACATTTATGTCAATAGATGGCGCCGCGAGGTCTCAGTTCGGGGCGAACCACTAGTTTAGAATATTTTTTGACTCTCGTTAAAGGAGAATGCCGAAAACCAGGCTGTTGTTGTGTCATAACCATTTATTTATAAAAAATCTTTTTTCAAATTATAATTTCACACACAATCAATTTTATTCATAAACGAATGGGCGTTTAAGAGTAGATTTAAAAAACAACTGTATTGTAATCAGTATTTGACCTAACTGAGACATAGTTTCGAGTGATAACTACAGATGGCGCTCGACCTGTGCGCTAAAGCAGTCTATCCGTGGGCTTTTGGGCTAATCAGAGAAGTTTCCGCTAATGTGGCAGCCATGCTTAATGGCGTGACGTCCTAATATTTCATATAACTCAAAAGGCAGATTACTAAAAACTCCCATCGAATATCTAATGAATTTTTAATTGTATAATCCTGAGTACATTTCCTTTGTTTTATCGTTAATTTGGTTAAGACGCAAGAAGAGCCCAAATCTGATACAAAATCCGGCATTCTCCTTTATGCAAATAAAACAAGTGAAAATAATTTTAAAAAACATGACTGCCCTGCTATGCCGGATTTTTTCAAAAAATTTATAGCCAGTGACACTCGGGAGAATAATATAAGGATTCTAACGATATTCCGGATAGACGTTATTATGCGCAGTCGTATAATAACGTCTATCCAGAGCTCTGTTGCGGCGTGAATGAAGTACTAATCCTTATTCCTCGTGTACATTATGAAGGTAACATCTACAATTCAGCTTTTAGATCCAAGACATAGGTGTGCATTTTATTCTACTCGACACTGTAGGCCATTTCTTCCTCAAAAAATCAAAGAAATTCCACCGGATTTTCATACAAACTGAACGTCGACGAAGTTTCGGGCGTCATCTAGTTTTAATAACCTGTGTATTGCGGTCGCCCAATCGCGGTTTCATTATAAGTTTGAAACTTAGCGTTCCCAATACAGGTTAGACTCTGCACAAACAACTGTTCCCGCCGTGGAGTCAGTCGAAGTATTCCAATATCCACCGCGGAAGTGTGCGAATTATACAAAGAACATCTCTCGGAACAACATCGGGTGTCAATGAGCGGCGAACTTCTGTTTTGTTAATACCGAACTTTGTGTTTTGAGGCCGTCTGTACAAACCGTCGATGTACAGTCGCGGTCTGAAAATGTTTACCACCGTAAGGTTCATAATTGCATGCACACATCTGTGTCAGTTGCGCAGCTGCGCAGTCGGGAGTCGCTGGATCCAGGCGGCGCAAGACCGTGACTTGTGGAGGAGACCTATGTCCAACAGTGAACGTCCATCGGTTGACGACGGCGACGATCTGTGTCAGAAGGTCAATATTTATAAATATGTGATTTGATTAGGCGTATATGACAGATTTTTTAACATGTAACGGTCGCTGCTATCGGACAACTAAAACTAAATAATTTCTACGTCAGTGGTATAGAGTTAGAAAACCTTTTTTTATTATTAGCTGGACGCCTTTATGGAGGACTGGCCCCAAAAATCTATGGACTGGAATAGATGGAAGGAGGAAAGGAAGGCCTTTGCCCAACAATGGTACACTGCAGGCTGGAAATAATAACAATAATAGTTCGACGCAGTGGCGTGCCTAGGGTCCAAAACCAGGTCAAGCCAGCTATAGGTATATCTTATAGGATAAGTATTAAAATCTAATTCACATCTTCCATAACTGTAAATTTGTGAAATGAAGAACGTTATTTTACGAAAACCGAAACAACAGCCAGTCGAATTCATAATATTAGATACCTACTACCTATACCTATAATCAAAGAATAGTCTATAATTACCAATCAAAGCAAGATAAGTAATTTGTTTCGTACGCTGATCTTATTCAATTGTATTTAAATTTTTATGCATTTTACTTGCAAATTTAGGACTTTAGAAATAATATGGTACCTAGCCTACCTTCAGGCTTGAAACTGTTTTCCGTTCCGTGGTATTCTCCTCAAAAAAAATATCCTTTCACCAATGCACACATTTTCGATATATAGTTAATGAGTTGACTGTAAGATACGATACGAGAACTTTTATTTCATCTGAACTAATTTTTTATCAAACATCAATATCACAAACTTCTAAATGCTTAGTAAACTTAATCACCAATTTTTGTTTGTTTACATTTTACCCAAAAACAAAACTAGCTGTTTCGCAAATCGCAAGGCGGCACATATACGTACTTCACACTTATTGGCGCCACAATTCTCACGAAGTTCACTACGAAGCCGGGCTTATTGCTGCCATACAAAGTGACTATATTTACCTATAATATTTATAGTTGATTTACTCATTTCTCAGCAAGAGAGAAGAGTGAATTGAAAGCCCCATTGCAAGCCAATATGAGCGAGCGGGATGGAACATTACATCCTATCGGAGGACTTCGCGTCTCTACGGACGCGATCGGCGCGCGGCGGCATGCTAGCGGGCCACTGACCTCTATTTAGTTTTGACAGATCACTGCGCGCGAATTTTAAACATTGTTTGCGTAAAGTAGTTGAATATTTTATAATAATTTTATAATTATTGATAACTAGGTATATCATAGGATTTCGCAACGCAAGCCTGGCTTTTTGGCTTGTACTATAAAAACGCCACTGGTTCGACGCACTTTTTAACTTTAATCGATACGTTAAAATGATTAAAATGGTTCGATAGGTAAAAATGGTTATTCAACATAAAACTAACAGGGGACATGGATATTACGTAATTTGGGTAACACAAAAAAAATAATTTATTTGAATAGTTGTCAAATAACCAATAACAGTAAAAACATTAGTTACAAGTGATTCATGATAATTCCCATCGATACGAAAGATAGGATCCGCATACTGATGCCTACTAATGTACCGTATAATCCTTTCGGAAGATAATTATTAAACCCTAGTTTCCATTAAGGAACACAGGATTGGTAGGCATTAACACGAGTCGCAGGGTGGAATAAGGGTAAAGACACATACGCATTATAAAACGCGTCTGTTTCTACGTAAGTATCTCTGGACCTCAAAATTTATTAGATTTCATATAATACTGCAAAAGTAACTAATAATTTCAAAAACTAACGAAAGTAAGTACTTACATAGTGCTTTTTGCCACGATAAAATATGATAAAATGATAGAGAAATGATATACTCTAAATTAGTAGTATTAATTGTTAGAATAAAAATATTCCATTTACCTATCAGCCAATATTTTTTTCGAGACGACAAAGAAGTCACCCAATAATAAGTATATAATTGTCAATTTTGTCAAGTTATTGATGTTAATTAATAGACTCTGATGAAATCATGGTTAAGTGAGCACACTCCTTAACAGCCCGTCTCGCATTCCCCCGGGCCATGCGAAAAGCAAACCGAATTAACTCTATCGCCTATACATGGGCACACAAATTATGATTAATACAAGCGATATCAAATTAGTTTGCGATGAGAGAGTCTATCACCGCTTCCGGTAGGTACATTCGTGGTAAATACACCCGACTTCCCATACGGGGTCGCATGTTCGATCCGCGGGTCCTTCAATTTTTCGAAGCCGTGAGCGATTAATGAAATTAAATATCACTTCTTTCAAACTATTTATATAAAATAACGGCTGGATAAGTGTGTATCAACACGCATGCTAAGTGCCAAAATCTTTGGCGGCCATATCGGGGCCAAATAAGCAAGGAGCGAGACGAGGGCGAGCGCTAGTGCAAAACTAAAAGGAGCAACCACTATGATTATTATTATAATAGTTAGCATTCTGTATCCGTGGCGTGTTGTCACTGTAATAAAACTTGTTATAATTCTTGCAATTTGAGAGTGCGCGTCGCTCAGGTTTAAAGTCCTATCTGTACACATTTGTATATGTCACCGTAAGATTGTAAAATCCGTTAGATTATAATCTAACGGTTTCTATCCCGCTAGATTATAAACTGTCGAAAGATTGTGAACCGTTCAATGTTCTGAGTATTAATTTATGAAATATTTATTGTTTTTACGTTTTCTTGTCCCTTTCTTGTACAGTTCGCGAGCGAGTTGAATGCAGAGTAAATGTAAGTGTCACCATACATTTACTCTGCATTCAACTCGCGCGCGAACTATAGGTTAGGTTAGGGTTTGACATGAATATTCAGGTAGTGCCCGGCCGCAGGCCGGGCACTTAGGTTCTATCGGGTTAATATACCTAATATATTACAATTTACCGAAAAATAACGCGTTAAATTGTAAGCAGTATGTTACGGTTCACAATCTGCCGAAAGTTCATAATCTATCGAGATAAAAAACGTTATATTATAATCTAACGGTTTTTACAATCTTACGGTGACATATACATGTAAATTTGTGCGTGTACGTGATTGTGCGTACGTTCGAATGACAGCTCGGCGAGGCACGCACACTTACGCAATGTGCTTAACTACAAGTAAAGTTCACGCGCGCTCGTGATTTGCAAGAACTTATGAGTTCTGCAAAGATAAACACTTACCGAGCGCAACTTCGTGCATTTCGTCGAGTCTAGCGGAGGAGCGTTGACCTGTAAAAAAAAAAGACAGTGAGACCTTTGATAAAATTACACATTTATTTTTTATTTTTACATCAAATCAAATCAAATACCTATCAAATAAATGTATGGATGGATGTTTGTCAATACACAATTGCGCCCCAACGTCTAAACGGATCTGGATGAAATTTGGCACAGAGATAGATTATAGTCTAGAATAACACATAGGTTACTATTAATCCCGAAAAATTAAAGAATTCCCGCGGGAACCGAAAAACGCGAGGATCTAGCGTTCCCCGCGATCCCCCGGGATTTATAAACCTTAATACACGCGAACGAAGTTGCGGACATTAGCTAGTAGGTAATATAATTAGATTGTAATCTAACTAGCGATATTGTAAACTGTCGACAGATTACAATTTGACGCATAATTTTTCGGTAAATTGTAATCTGTTAGGTATATTATCCCGATAAAACCTAAGGGCACTACCTGATTATTTATGTCGAACCCTAACCTAACCTACAAGAAAGAGACAAGAAAACGTAAATATACAATGAATATTTCAAAAATTGACACTCAGAACATTGAACGGTTCACAATCTGTCGACAGTTTACAATATCGCTAGTTAGATTACAATCTAACGGTTAAAACAATCTTACGGTGACATAAACATAAACTGTGTAATTGCACGCGAAAGGCCAGTGCCAATCTTCCAACCTGAATTATAATTAACAAGATGACACATCAGTATTATAGCAATTTATTTGCCTCGTGGCGATGTTTCTCTCCGTGCTTCGGAGAGTACGTTTGTCAGCCGGCCCTTGTGCCTCCCGTGTATCCATCTGGCCTCCCCCTCGTCCCATTGTTATCCTAAGCCGTGGTCCGAGCCTCACAGGAGGCACCCTTAGGTACCCCTGCGATGTCTTCGAGCTCTAGAGCTCATTTCTTGGCGACGCCTAGCGCTCACCCAACCCCCTGACGCTAGGTTGGTGATGCTATAGCGGCCAGGAGGGTCAACGCAGCATATTCAAAAAGAAAATGGAAAATAAAGGGCAATGGGACTGAGAGTGGTCTTTCGTCGAAGGATTGAGGGAACAGAAAGTGCACTGTGTGAGATAATTAAAGATAATGATATCCCACGGAGTTTGCTAATCTCAGTGCAGATTGGCCGCTGTGACCGAAATTCGATGAGGATGAGATTTTAGTGTTTTTAGATTTTAGTATGTATTTATCCTATAAACTTCCTATACTGTTATTTGTGTAACAAATTTAAAGCGTTAAGTGGCTCCTTTTGCACTTCCATCGTGTTCTGAGTGAATAAATGTAAATTATAAATGATAAATGATTTATTTATTCAACTTGTGCCACTTCTGAGAAGTCAAGACTCTATTATCGGTACACGCGGACGAAGTCGCGGGCACCAACTAGTATCAATATAAAATAAGAAATTTAATATCACGTGCTATAACGGTGAAGGAAAATTCCTATTCTTTAACAAAATTCCTCAACCTATTACCTATATACTTGCCTTTACACAAGTTTAAGAAAACCAAATGCTCCTGAAAAAAGCTTATTATACTGTCGGAGATTATATACCTTAAATGATAAAAGCGCATGGATTTGACTCGCTCCAGCAATGCTCAGGACTGCTTATGACTTACGAGTATGTATCTTTAGATTAATGCAATTGTAAATATATTTTTTTTCTCAAAAGAGCAACCACCGAGTTTCTTGCTGGTTCTTCTCGGTAGGAAGAATACACCCGAACCAGAACCAGATTACAGAGAATAGAGATTCCGAACCAGTGGTAGATTCATTCGACTATTCATAAGCACTTCAAAAAAGTCTATTTGAATTTTAAAAGAAAATTGATTTTTTTGGATATTTTTTAAAACATCGCGAGGAAACCATGCATTCACCGAGAGTTCTGCATAATGTTCTCAAAGTTGTGAAATCTGCCGCTCTGCACATGGCTTAACCTACCCTAACCCTTCTAATTCTGAGGGGATACTCGTTCTCAGTAATTCAATTTAATTTATTTATTTCAGATTATACAATACATATTTATTACAATGATGATGATGAAATAAGTCAATATTATTATTAGATAATTATCCATAGGTAGTAATATTACATAAAAATGCGAAAGTGTGTCTGTCTGTCTGTCTGCTACGCTTTGACGGCCCATCTGTTCAACCGATTTTGATGAAATTTGGTACAGGGGTAGGTTGTACCTCGGGGAAGGACATAAGGAATTTTTATCCTGGAAAATTAAAGAGTTCCCGCGCGAATCATAAAATCTTAATCAATGCGGATGAAGTCGCGGGCATCATCTAGTATATTATAAAAGACTAAATTTAAATTAAATTAAAACACAAATTACATCATAAAATTCGCGTGTGAGACGCTTCCATCAGTAATAAGCTAGTTATTTATTTAAATTATGAGAATGAATATGCGAAGAAGAAGAAGAAGAATCGCGAAGCTGTATAAAAGTAACACGAAGAGGATAAATTGTGGTGCAGCGCCGCCGCCGCGCGCTCTATTCGTCCGATGAAAAATCTCAAAGCGAAAGATATTACGATTTCAACTCGAAAGTGTTTCGTGAGCTTTTGTCACGGCTATGGCGAGAGCTGGCGCCCGAGTATTCTCTCCTGTAGGGCTACCATACGCACAACGAGTAAAATTATGTCCACCCGTTATGTCTATTTGTCTACGAAGCTACATGTCTCCTTACGTCAAAGGAGAATTAAAATTAATATTTCTTACCTGTGGGTTATTTTTCTGTACGAATCATTTCATGCCGATTATTTTGCATTTTAGGTAGGGTAAACGAAAAATTAGCCGACAACGACAACATCTCTCTCTTTCATTGCGAGATATCTCATGTTGCGCATGCTTAGCCTGCTGAATATCAGTGCTGCAGTATGGTATAACCCATCAGAAATATCTGCTGATCCATCAAAATTGCGTCATATTACTGTACGCTGTACAGTCAGCCAACTCTACTAAATAAGCGAACACGGGACTTCCATATTTTATTGAAATATGTCCGGAATAGATAGATTTATATATGTCACCGTAAGATTGCAAAAACCGTTAGATTGTAAATTGTAATCTAACTAGCGAAATTGTAAACTGTCGACAGATTACAATTTAACGCATTATTTTTCGGTAGATTGTAATCTGTTAGGTATATTAACCCGATAAAACCTAAGGGCACTACTTGATTATTTATGTCGAACTCTATAACCTAACCTACAAGAGAGAGACAAGAAACGTAAATACAACGAACATTTCAAAAATTGACACTCAGAACATTGAACGGTTCACAATCTGGCGACTGTTTACAATTTCGCTTGTTAGATTTCAATCTAATTTTTTTTTTTAATAATCTTACGGTGATAATATTATATTCAAGTGCAGTAGCTAGCAGATAATAAAATAATAAGTTTGTTGTGGCCTGAAAAGAGCGTCGTAGTCGCACAAGCGACTAAGCTCTTAAATGAAAGAAAAAAAAATCCCTATCCGTCCGATGAAAAATCACAAAGCGAAATAAATCACGACTCAAAAATCGAAAGTGTTTCGTGAGCTATTGTCACCGCAAAGGTAAGAGTTGGTATACAAATAGCCTCTCTTTAAAATCAGCGTTGTATTATGGTATCTAATCATAACGACCTCTCAACCGAATTACGGCCAGGGCGGTCAATCTCCAGAGAAATAAGCCATCTTCGCGAGATATATTATAGTGCACAATATTGTGTGCACACAGGTGCACTCTCTATTACCTTACTCTCACAGCCTGATGTGAGAGAAAACCCGACACGACTGGAGACATATCAGGCGCAGGACTGACGGCTTTTCGTGCTCTCCAAGGCAGGGGGTGAAACACCGATGAAAATCACAAAACGAAATAAATTACGACTTCGGGCTACGGGCATCTAGTGTTGTGTAAAACAATCAACAAACACGGATAATAACTCCACCTGCACCCAGCTTTAAAGGTTTCCATACTTTGTTAGGTACGTTTTGTAAATTCAAATATTCCTGCCCCGCCGGTTGTGTAGTCCGATTGTCGGCGTCGACTGAAAATTGACTTAACGAGCTGTAATCACCAAGTTTAATAAGTTTTCTATGTAGATTTTTGAATAGGAACTAATTTATTTTGACCAGTCCCCGTAGAGCGACCGAACTGTGGAGAGGGCTATGTCAGGAGTTTCCCTGAGGGTTACGATATTTCCAATGAAATAAAGTAAGGAAAATCTTTCTTTAAGGGAACTTGTACACTATAATAATTTAGTAAAATGAGTGGAAGTAAATTCAACATGTAATTTTGTACATAAAGCAGTGCAACAGTTTCTTTTTATGAAAAGAGCTGCTGAGATTCTTGCCGGCTCTTCTCCGTATAAACTCTTTCTGAACCGGTGGTAGAGTCAAAACATGACGTTACATAAGACACACCTGTATTTTCCATATGAAATAAACTAATTGATATATAGATTGATAGGTTCAAACTCTTTCTACCCTTTCAGCATCCGGTCGAAAAGCGATAACTAGCTTGCGATACCCTCATCTCGCTCCCGTTGTTACAGTGATTCTTTTACTGTAAAAGCAGTCATATTATGGAATGCATTACCTCGAGATATTCTTCACTCTGAATTATAAGTACAATGTAGTTGTAAGTGTATGATAACAATATATATTTTATCATATATATTATATTTATTTATTGTAGTATCTATATGTGTAATTTATATGTAAACTATAGTATTTATGTTTATGTAAGTATATTTTATATACTTTTGTTACTTTTTCTTTTTCTTTTATGTGCATCAACCACATGAGCTCCTAGACCCAGTGTCATCAGCTTTGTACGCTCGCGTTGCCTTTAAAAATCACTTTAGTGATAAGGCCGTCTTTGCGCATCACCACAGTTTCCTATCTTTTGTATTGTATGCATAATTTTGTACCTATGTGTTAAGACTTATACTACTACTACTACTACTATTAATTGAGTTACTATTGAGTATTGAACACCTCAAATAGGTACCTTCAATTAAAGAGTGAATAAGCATCTTTTAGGTAAGTGCGTCTCATACTAGACCTCATCATCGCTTTCCACTAAGCATGGTTGTCGTCAAGTGTAAGCATATTTTATTAAAAAAAAGTAGGCCACTCTGGTCCTGTTGATTATGGACAGATCCACAGAGAACCAAGGTTACTGACATATCCCAAACCACCAGTTGGATAGAAGCGGGCGTTACTTTGTTTATGTCCAGGATAACGTATTGTTCGGAGTGCTGGTTGTGAATGCATACATGAAACTGAGCTCTAAGTTAATGTATTTAAAGTTTATTTTAGGTTGCTTTTATCGATATAGACCACCATTGAATGACTATCGGTATATGTACTGAAGGATCTAGTAAATATAAAAATGAAATGGATAGTCATTCATCGCCGCGAATGGCGCAGGCATGTTAGTGAATTCGATTCATCATAATCGATTAAGTCCAATCACGCAGGCAAAGTTCTGGAAATAGTTAGCCGCATAAAATAAATGCGCGTCCTAAGACCAAAAACACACTAGGGCAAATAAAAATTGTCTACCGGAAAAGAAATCCGCGAAGCTTGTGATGCGCGTACACTAGCGCGACAGGATGAAACGTCCTACGTAGTTCCCCCGTGACGCAGACGCACTGCCCAACGTTTTTTTCTGTCTGGTCCAGTGTGTTTCTGCTCTAAAGCAGTTCTAAATATAGTGATACTAGATGATGCCCGCGACTTCGTGCGCGTGGATATAGGTTTTTGCGCTCGCGGGAATTCTTGAATTTTCCGGGATAAAAAGAGGCTTACGTCTTTCCCCGGGATACAACCTGTCCCTGTACCAAATTTCATCAAAATCAGTTGCACAGATATTTTTTTTTATTCCCGCGGGAACTTGAATTTTCCGGGATAAAAAGTAGCCTATGTCCTTCCCCGGGTTACAACCTATCCCTGTACCAAATTTCAGCAAAATCGGTTGAACAGATGGACCGTGAAAGCGCAGCAGACAGACAGACAGACACACTTTCGCATTTATAATATTAGGTAGTATGGATTAGGTATGTGATTAAAATGCAAAAAGCTCCGAAAAGTTGGAGGTATCGAACCCTCGCCTTCGAAGCTAAAGTCTTATAACTACGAGGCTTTCAGAGTAATTTGACGAACATCGGTGTGACGGCGTTAGGCCGTGTTTTTCATTGGCTGACAAGATATAATATCGGCGCCGATTCGCCGATATAACGTTCCAAATATTTCAGTGCCCGAATATCGGAGAATTTTGACGACCTCCCTGGCTCAGTGATAAGCGCTGCGGTCTCAAAAGTGGGATGTACCGGCTTCGATCCCCGACAGGGTCAAATCGGGAATATAATATATGTTCTGAATAATCTCTCGTCTGGCCTGATGGGAGGCGTCGGCCGTGGCTAGTTACCACTCTACCGGCAAAGACGTACCGCCAAGCGATTTAGCGTACCTGTACGATGCCATCTAGAAACTGATTGGCAGATTTAATATAACAGTCATACCCCGAACAAAAAAAGCTGTATCGGCAACGATATTAACGGCCAAAGAAAAAGCGCCCTTAGTGTATACAAGGAATATTTTGTAAATACGCCTTCCGAAAATCTGATACGAATCCATTAGTCGGTAATTTAATTTAGTGGTCAGCAACCTTTTATCCTAAAACAAAGTTTTGAAACAGGATAACTCCCTTGGTAACAACACTCGATCGGTAAAGTGAGGATCGACGGTTAAAAGTACTTTATTTTAGTATATATTTTATAGCAACTTTATCTAAACTTTCAACTTATTTATTCTACGTTTATATTATCTATAGGGGCAAAGTAAACGAAACAAATAAATCGAGTGGGATATCAGTAACATATTATAGTCCAGTCATTATATACATTTGGAAATGCAAGTGTACCGAGAAATTTCCATGTGCATTTTCCGCCATCTTGAAAAAAGGGGTAAATTCAGTTTTTTCACAATAACTCGGTTCTTCGTTGAGATACGAACTTTTGCTTTTCTTACTACCTACAATTATGGTCCTTTACATTTTTCACCTATCGTCAGGCAGGTAAGAGGATGATGCAGTCTAAGATGGCAGCGGGCTAACCTGGTGTTGTTTTTAAAACATTGCAGAATATAAATACACCTGATCATATTTCTATAAACGAAGTTACCTAATATGTCACCAGTATTTTTAACATATTTCTCTTATTAATATAAGTAAGTACGCACTCATATCTCCAATATTGCTGGACTTATTTGCGTGATTTCTCTCCGATAGAGGAAGCGAGATAGCTTAAGAAACCAAACCTCCTAAATGATTGTGATTGTGAATTTTAACTTTTAAATCAGTGCCAAATCGAATAGGGAAAAATACTAGCCAAATATTATTTGGGTTTCTAACATTTTTCCCTATTTGGTTTGCTTCGATCGACGATTCAAAATCGTCAACTGCATCTACTGGTACAGAAAATCCCTCCTTCTGAAAAGAAGCAGGAATGATGCTGCCAAAGATGGTAGCGGGCTAGCCTGTTATGGATATGGCAGTTATACATGCCCATACCCCTAATCGGTTTGTATACGGCAACGTATCGGAACGCTAAATCACTCGTCTTTGGCACCAGACCAGACAGAAGAAACTTCTGAATTAATAAATTCCCAAATTGACCCTCCCGTTAATCGAACGCGGCATCTCGTGCTATAAGACGCACAGCGCTCACCACTGTGCTATGGAAGTCGTCAAAAAAAATTGTACTCGTTTTAATGTGATGATGCGACCGACTTCGTCCGCGTGAATTATGTATTTTTGATTCCTACTGGAACTCCAAAATTTTCTGGGATAAAATGTAGTCTTTCCTCGGGATGTAACCTACCTCTATACCAAATTTCATCAAAATCACTTTCATATCCATATCCATACTAATATTATAAATGTGAAAGTGTTTCTGTCTGTCTGTCTGTCTGTCTGTCTGTCTGTCTGTCTGCTACGCTTTCCCGGCCCATCTTTTCAACCGATTTTGCTAAAATTTGGTACAGGGGTAGGTGGTATCCCGGGGAAGGACATAGGCTATTTTTTATCCTGGAAAATTAAAGAGTTCCCGTGGGAATCAAAATCTTAATCCACGCGGACGAAGTCGCGGGAATCATCTAGTTTATTATAAATTAAATTGTGTCCGCCTGTCTGTCTGCTATGCTTTCACGGCCCATCGGCTGTTCAACCGATTTTGATGAAATTTAGTATAAGGATAGTTTGTATCCCGGGGAAGGACATATGCTACTTTTTATGCCGGTGAATTAAAGAGTTCCCGCGGGAATCAAAAACCCGTAATCCACGCGTAATAATCTCGTTTATAATGTTAGTATGGGTGGTGTAGGTATATTAACATATCATTAGTACTTACTGCAGTCTTTTTTTTTTATCAACTACAAGCTAGCCCTTGACTGCGATCACACCTGATGGTAAGTGATGACGCAGTCTAAGATTGTAGCGGGCTAACCTGTTAGGGGCATGACAGTTATATTAAACCCACACCCCTTCGGTTTCAAGTCTCAAGCATTATCAGAGCAAGTCTCCTGAGTACATTCGTGGCGAACGTGAAATACAGGCTTCATACACAACCTACGAGTACATCGTTATAATATACAACCTATTTCTGTACACAACCAAACATTGGCTTTGGATTACTTTGCATGATTTATGAGTCTTGATTCCTGAAATTATTCACCGTTGCGATCTGAATAACTAACTAGAACTGCATTACCTAAACTCCTATATCAATTATTCGTAAGGACATACATAATAAGGTGCATTTGACTCGAAACTGTACTGACTGTCATATCATATCATCATATCATATCATATGACACGTCCCCGAGTGCACGTGTTAATGTCATGTAAAACGATCATCTATGGGTGTATGGATGGATGTTTCTTACCCAATCACGCCAGTACGGCTCAACGGATCTGGATTGAATCGGACACAGATAGATTATAGTCTGGAATAACATATAGGCTACTTTAAATCCCGGAAAATTAAAGAGTTCATGCGGGAACCAAAAAACCTCAATCCACACAGCGTCGCTGTTATCACATTTTAGTGATGCTAATAAAAAACCAAACAGTCACAAAAATTATTCCAATTTTAGCCACCGGGCCGAGTTCCTACTCTGGTCACCTCCTCTTACTCCGTTATTCAATACCTCCGTCCGAAAAAGGAGGAGGTTCTCAATTTGGCGCGTATTTTTTTTGTATTTTTAATGTATGTCGGTGCATATCTCCGTGGTTTCTGAACCGATTTGATTTTTTTTTCTATCAGTCGTTAGAGGAAGCTCTCGAGATGTTTCCATAAAAAACTCTGACTCCAAATCCTCAACCCTGACACTAAAAAGTTAAAAACTGACCTCCAACGCCACTCTGCAGTAAAAAATTATTTTTATTTCTACCCACTATGTTGAAGTCGGGCGAGTACAACAATAATTAGGATAAGCAAAGTTGATGCATCAGGCTTAGACTTATTTTTATAGACAATCGCCCTGCTGGTCTTATTTCAAGAACCGGACAAGTGCAAGTCTGACTCGCGCACCGAGGGTTCTGTACAAACTTGTGTGTAACATGACTGAACTATTAAAGTTCATAAACTTCTAACTATGAAAGCACTGAACATATTGATTCTCTCATAACGAAAAGATAAGGTGCACCTTTTCATTTACTTCTGTGAGAACTTGCTTCTTGCCAAATTTCATAATTCTATGTTTGACAGACAGGCAGATAGACAACCAGACGGACGGATCGACAAATAAATATAACAGCATAACCTTAACCACGCTACGCACAAAGTTACTTCAGCCTTACCGTTTCGATCTTGATTGTAACTTTGTTCTTTATGGTAGCTCCTTATACAAAACGACACCCCTACCGTTTATTTGATAAACAACTCAGATATGAGCCTAGTGAACTCCTTGTTCACTAATTAGTACGTGGGCACATAACGTGGATACGGTTAGACATCGAGACGACGTATATAGCCGGAGATAGGAGATACTATTTAATGGGACAGGTAAATTTGTAAACCAAACAGTTTGCTCAGTGAATAGGGGCCATACATTGTGTATTCTAGGAATACGTATTAGTGTATGCACGTAACCTGATAACTACTAACTAAGTTTGTGGTAAGATAAGGTTCGATGTTCCACCTTAATATTATAAAGATCAATAAAGCATGTAGCATCTATTAGGTAATCAAATCACCAGTATCACTGTTTAGTATACCTAAAAACCTGTTCAATCAGAGTATTTTGTCTGGTGGGAGGCTTCAGCCATGGCTAGTTACCACCCTACTGGCAAAGATGTACCGCCAAGCGATTCTGCGTTCCGGTACGATGTCCAGTAAAAACCGGCTAGGGATATGCCGTATGGGTTTAAATATAACTGGCATAACCCTAACCGGTTAGCCCGTTACCATCTTAGACTGCATCATCACTTACCATTAGGTGAAATCGCAGTCAAGGGCTTACTAGTAGTGGATTTTTAAAAAAACATGAGTCTCTATAAACTGAGTGTTCATAAAAACTTAATTAGTTGAGTTTATATTATAATTATATTATAACTAGCTGATGCCCGCCACTTCATCCGCGTGGATTAAAGGCTTTTGGTTCCCGCGGGAAGTCTTTAATTTTCTGGGATAATAAGAAGCCTACAGGCTTCTCTTTATATAGAAATATATATGTAGAGATAGATTATAGTCTGGAATATCATATATGATATTCCAGACTATAATCTATCTCTGTGCCAAATTTCGTCTAAATCCATTTTAGTCATTTTCTTTCGCATTTATAGTTCTTTTTTTATTTATGTTTAGATTTATTATCAATTAATTAATTAATTGAGTACATAAATCCTCGTTACAATCGCAATGGTTGTGATTGGCTGAATTTGTATCCGAAACCGATGATTTTCTGCCCTGCTTTCGATCCTGTCAGAGTATCTTTTGTTTATTTCAAAACTATAAAATTCTCATTTTAACTATCAACTAAACTGACAGATAATTAATATATTTCTGCAACTAAAATAAATAAGAAATACAATTTTAATAAAACTCGCACTTTGAATGCGAATTATATGAAAAATATATAGTGTGTGACGCGGGATGAATCATGATTTCAGACTTCGGGTGATGCTAGCCCTCGCTTTGCTCGTCTGAATTCGTCTTGTGTCATCCCTAGCCACACAATATGCTATTACGTAGTAAGGCCCTGAAAGCTCAAAAGTTGTCGAAAATATGTCATATAAAATAGAATCGACGATCTCTTAACACATTAGAGACATAATTTCGGCTGTTCTTAAATCATTTAGGGGATTAATTAAATTCATAAGCACCCTCGTTATGGCGTAAGGATGGGGGTGTCGGTTGGATCGGTCTGCCTCCTTATTATAAGAGGAGTGTATACGGAGCCGAGGTATACAATGGATTTTTAATTAATAAAAATAAATTATCATTTTCAAAGAATGTTGTACACTATTTGTAAGAAGTGTCAATGAGATGATTCTTATTTGAACTGAACATTAAGCCCTTTATCTATTTCGTTTTAAGTAATTATTAGGTATGTGTTGGTATATTTTTTATGACAATTAACAGTCTTTAAGAGTCCGCACGCAAGGGCAAGTTTTATTCGTCGGGATATCATGGACGTTGCAGGCCAACAAAAAGTTGCCGGCCACTTTTAGTTGCCCGTATGCGCTGGACTCGTAGTAAATCAGCGCCGGGCAAAGCGCGTCCGTAATCCGTTGTCCTACGTGAGACTAACGCGACACCGTGACTCGATACGCGACAGTATCATAGACAAGGGGTAGAAAGTTTCTGCTATTTTCTTTACCACTTATATACCCTAAAGCAAACTATGTAGAATATACAGTCTACTGAAATGACAAGAACAATATTATATAATTTCCTTTCAACTATGTCATTAGACCATGAAATTAATAAGTACCTATAGTCCCACAATCTTATATGACCCGGTGGCCAAAATTGAAGCTTATTTTTATGCCTGTTTTTATTTTATTTTTCATAATATCTACTAGCGAAGCTGTCACCGGGTCAGATAAGTTTGTGGAACTTTACTTCGTGAAACTCATGATAATCAAACTTCAAGTGTATGGGTGAAGTAACTATTATATTTTCATCTGTGGTATGGAGTTTACTCGGGAGCTCGAGGGGGACTATAGCCTTAAATGGAACGTGACCGCAAGCTATATATATATATAGCAAGGATAGTGAGGATGTCTTTACATTAGGCCAACAATAACATGGAATGCTTTTCAAACACACGTCTTATAAGGTAACTATTTTCCGTGTAAGTGTCTTATCCCAGTCATTTAGGCAGTGCATTGATAGATCAGTCAGTCAGTACAGGACCTCTTACTCTAAAAATCAGGGCTGTGGTATGATATGTAGGTAGGTAGATGGTTGGTACCTTTCATGCTGTAGCACAGGCTGAAGAGGTGGCCCATTGACCCACTTAGTTTCAATTAAATTGGTAGATTAAATATTTACTTTATGTAACTAATTAGATTGTTTTTTTTTAATTAATGTGTTGGTAAATAAAAATTTACTTTTTTAATTATGGAAATATCGTGCAGTAGTTTTTTTCATGTCTGTTTAAAACCCCTTGTCATTTTATAATCTGAATAAAGTTCTATTACGTACGAAATCTAATTACTTTATTAAAAAAGCAAAAGAATTGAATTATTAAAAGACTGGACTTTTTAAATGTTAAAAATGCTTTCTGTATTAATTTTCATTCCACATTTTCCGAGTTAATTACTCAATTCTCTTTTAAAGTCTTACTTATAAATGCGCTGATAAAATCTGGAAATGTACTAATAGCGACAATATGTAATACCTTTAAACGAGCAGCTAGGATTCATTTTTAGAAAATGACGTTTTATCCGTATTTTCAGGCAATGAAAAACTGCTACAATATCATTAGAATACGAAAGTAAATTTCGCCACCATCTACAAGGTGTATAATAGCTCTCGTGGGAAAACGGGCGGTCAAAACATCACAAGATCCCCGGTTCGAGTCCAGATTTCTCCAGTCCGATTATCTTTCCCCTTTTTTAATTTATTATTTAAATGTAATTTCCAAAAAACACGATTTACCAAAAATTACCGGTCATCCAGGTACTAATATATTATAATATTACTAAGTTACGTTTACGGCTACGTTTTTGCAGCGCTTGCTTTTGAGACTCTGGGCCCATGGTCATCGGATACGAAGAATTCTATAAATGTCGTGTCCCAAACATAGACCCACGCCTCAGATGACCAAAGAGCTGGCGCCTATTTAGCCTTGCCATTCAACGAGGTAATAGCGCCAGTGTTTTGGGCACCATGCCCATTCACGATCACTTGGACGGCAAGTATTTTTTGTTAATAGAATTTGTAGTAGCTATTTACATTAATATAATTCCAGTATCATATTAATATAAAAAATTGCGCAAGTGTGTTTGTTTTGACGGATTGACGTGTTTTTGGCATAGGTGGAGTTGAGGACCTGGAGAGTGACATCTTTTTATACAGGAAAATTAAGGGGATCCTGCGGGAATAATAAATAAAACATATCAAATCAAATCAAAGAACGTTTATTCAATTTAGGTAGGTATACTACACTTATTGACCGCATGTTCCTGCAATAACATTGAAGTATTCAAAAGGATATTCAATTTCGAATCGATCAGAATGCCGAAGTCGCTCACATGATAGGAGACAAGCGGAAGTTGGTTACATGATAGGATTGATCACACTATCCTAGGATACGAGAAGCTTTCTATATTGTAACACCTTTGTCACAGAAACCGATTTCATCCTCATTACCTGGATGTCTGAACTTCTTTCACCTCTCGTTATTCCAGATCATTTCTGCCACGTACCTACAAATTATGGAACCAGATTCCATCTTTTATGTTCCCTCATGATTATCATTATCATCGGGTGCCATCTTCAAATTGGCAGTTTGGCAGTGAAATGCCTTCCGATCTTGAACAATTTTCTTTAAATCGGCGTAATTATAGCGGGTTCACTCCCTCACATCGTCCATCCAATTCCTCCTTTGTCTTCCAGGAGCTCTTTTCCCCAGAACCTGATTACAATATGGGGCTCTTAAAAGGGCAGATAAACAAATTTCCCAAAGGCAGCAATGCACTAGCGGTTCCTCTGGTGCTGCAAAAATTTAATGGGCGGTAATCACCGTCAAGTGAACCGCCTGCTCGTTTGCTCGCTACTTATATAAAAAATACCTTTTTATACTAATATTATAAATGTGAAAGTTTGGATGGATGGATGTATGGATGAATGTTTGTTACTCAATCATGCCAGAACGGCTGAACGGATCTGGATGAAATTTTGCACAGGGATAGATTATAGTCTGGAATAGCACATAGGCTATCTGGAAGAAATCTCTTCAAGAGAATAGTTGTCCTTGTGCCTGTCCTTTAAATTTTTATGTTTTATTTTAAGTTACTTGTACAAAATATATAAAAAAATAAATAAGATAATTTTTATCCCGGAAAATTAAAGAGTTCCCGCGGGAAAAGAAACCTCAATCCACGCGGACGAAGTTGCGGGCATCAGCTAGTTAGACCAAGCTAGGAGCAAAATGTCCTCACGACCGAATTTCGGCCACGGCGGTATTTGTTTAAATACTAGAGGCTAGAGCTTGGCTGCGATCAGACTTGCATGCAAGTAGTGATGCAGCCTGAAGCAAAAAAGAAGCGCACTTACTTTGAACATATTCAAAGCGGAGAGGAAAACATTGTGGAGGAAACACAACAGGAAGCCGAAAGGGCATTCCATATCCTAGCGGTTCGATTTAGGAACGAGGAAGCAAATTGCTTCGTACGAGCCCACGGAATTTCGACTGTGTGTGAGCATTGAGCAAACACAGTGATAACACAGTCTCAGTTCCTTTGCTCTCATAGCCCGATAAGACGGAAAATCTAACACGACCGGAGAGAAATCATTCGCAGGATCGACGGCTTAACGTGCTCTTCGAGACACACAAAGAAAAATTTCTAGTCAGATAAACCCAATACCTAATAATTATGACCCGACCCGGGATACGGAACCGGGACCTCGTCAGCCGAAGACGAACATGCTAACCTGCACTAGCCCAACTTAACTTTTATTTCTAAAAACCCAGATCCACGCAGCAGAAATTGCGGACATTGTCAGTAATTGAAATATTATAATATAATTTTGCAAATTTCTGGAAGATACTTGAAGAACAAAGACAAAAAGCTCTCCTGTTACATGTAATTGCATGAATTAGAAAAATGTTACAACGACAAAATAAAATCACACAAGAACAACACGCGACGAAGGATGACAAGGAAAATGCAGCCCGACAGCGGCGCGCGCATGTCTTTTATAACCTTGTCTCTGACATCGTTTTTTTTCATAATCGCAGGTAATTAATTCGGTCCTTGAATATTATTTATTTCTTCTAAAGTATTTTCTTCAATAATAATATAATATAATTAAGTTAGTAATTTTGTAAGTAGTTTACTCCAAAATATAATTTTGAAATGTCTTCAATGAACAGTCATTGTAGATATTTCAAAATTATATTATGGATGGCATTCTATAATCGATACTGAAGCCAAAACTGTATTTTTTTGTCTGTCTGTATCTTGACCGAGCATCACGCTGAATCTACTGAATTAATTCAAATAATCTTGGCATGATTTGAGTTCATAATACGGAAATTAGAATATTATAATTATCAAATTTTTGAAAAAATATTATAAAAATATCTTTTGATATTTCATATAAGTTTAAATATTAAAACAATTTTGAATAGCCCATAGCGCTTGTTTTTGCACCAGGTACCAAAAAAAAATTGTAATGTTAGTAAATAATATTTTAGATTATACTTTTAGATTGTAATTATCCTAGCTAATTAATTACAATAAATATATATTATATCCATACTTAATATTAAAAATGCGAAAGTGTGTCTTTCTGTATATCTGCTACGATTTAACGGCCCGTCTTTTCAACCGATTTTGATGAAATTTGCTACAGTTTTATCTCGCAATGTTAAGGAGTTCCCGCGGGAATTAAAAACCTTAATCTACGCGGACGAAGTTGCAGGCATCGTCTAGTCAAATATAATATGATACAAGTAGAATCACAATGTTAGAGATGGATCATTCAAATACAGATGATCTATACTCTTATCCCGCTGACTTGTCGCTTGAGTTTATATGTATAACGTTTTTTGCAAGCCCCACTGAAGCGGAAACTTGCCGGGTATGATACACTGCGTAAGATTTATGTTAGGAAGAATGCCTCATTGATTGTGGTGTTAGAACTCTAAGATTTTTCCTTGTAGGCTAAAGACGAGTTCCACTTTTTTGTCAACGTTTATAGATACCGAGTATCTTAACGCTAATTCTTGTTATATTTTTTCCTGTAGGCTTAGAACAAGTTGCACTTTTTGTCAACGTTCATAAATATTTCGAGTATTGAGTCGCTAATCGATACCCAGTAGGGGTGACCAGCCATACTAAACTATAATATCATAAATGCGAAAGTTTGGATGGATGGTTGGATGAATTTTTGTTACTCAATC
Organism: Erebia aethiops; assembly: GCA_923060345.2. Taxonomy (NCBI): domain Eukaryota; kingdom Metazoa; phylum Arthropoda; class Insecta; order Lepidoptera; family Nymphalidae; genus Erebia; species Erebia aethiops. The sequence continues at coordinate 17,980,706 of OV281079.1, read as the reverse complement.
ACGCCAAAACGGCTGAACGGATCTGGATTGAATTTGATACAGAGATAGATTATAGTCTGGAATAGCACATAGGCTACTTTTATTTCGCAAACTTAAAGAGCTTCCGCGGGAATAAAAAAATCCTTAATCCACGCGAACGAAGTCGCGGGCATCAGCTTGTTTATAATAATTATTGCAATTAATGTGGCCATAGCAATGATCTTTTATATATAAAGTATAGGGACTATAGTAAGTTCTTAATTGTCTGTTCCGGCACGATAAGGACCACGAACGTCATATTGATTTGAATCTAAATGATTGAAGGACGAATCAACAGACCAACAAACGTAGATACAGTCTTTAAACATATATGCATTAAATTAGTAAATATATCATGAAGATGAAAATGTTTTAAACAAAAGAGAACAAGATACTTTAATTAATATTTATTTAAATTACTAGCTGATGCCCGCGACTACGTCCGCGTGTATTGAGTTTTTTAGGTTCCCGCGGGAACTCCTTAGTTTTCCGTGATAAAAAGCCTGTGTTATTCTAGACTATAATCTACCTCTGTGCCAAATTTCATCCAGATCCATTCAGACGTTCGGGCATGATGAGTAACAAACATCCATCCAAACTTTCGCATTATTATTATTTTATATTATTGTATTATATCATTATTATTTGATGATTATAGGTATGTTGCTTTTGATGCGAAAGATTGTATTTTGTACATTATTAAATAAGTACAATTATTTAACTTAACTGTAATTTTGTTGATGTCATGTTATGAAAATAAGATACAATTTTATATTTTATCGCAATAACCCGACTACGGAAAGCTTGAGGCTAGCCACACACATCCGGAATCACATTCTGCAAAATGATTAAAGCGGACATTTTCTGCAACAAACTTTATAATACTACCCTACCAGCTAATGCCCGCGACTTCGTCCGCGTGAATTAAGGATTTTTTTATTCCCGTGGTAACTCATCAATTTTCCGGGATAAAAAGTATAATATTATGTGTAATTCCAAACCATAATCCAAACCTGATCGGTTCGTATCAGAAATGTGGAACAAAAAAGTTTCGTACGACCCATATAAGGATGGCATCGCTCACGGTATCTCGTAGTACTATGGTCAAATGGTGAAGGAAGAATGAAGGTAGGTGGTGGTGCTGCAAGCTGAGCAGTTTCGCCTGAGTAAGTGATTGATCGCTAATAATTCTCGCCGGGCACGGCGATCTATCGAGTCACCTTCTCTCAAAAACCGAATGCGGAAACCGATTCCGGATATTATGTGTGGCCGGCCTTAGACGCGAGGTGCCTCTTTTGTATCTCTTGTATAACAAAGCGCTGGCATCTCATCGCTTTATATTAACCCGATGAAGGTATCCTATCTCATTTCCTGTTAATCTAGGGTTTTAGATGATAATAAAAGTAAAATTAAGTTTGAGTAAAGAAAAATGTTTCGTTTCGTTAGAGTGAAGAAATTTCTTAATCATATCTCATTTCATTTCATAATCTGTAACTTTTACATGTAACAGTAACTTTATGTGACACTAACCTAGATAATACAATATACATAGGTACTTACCAAATTTTAATGGGTAATCATACAAATATTATAAATGTGAAAGTGTGTTTGTTTGTTAGTTTGTCCTTCAATCAGGCCGCAAAAGGGCAACGGATCGACGTGATTTTATGCACGGGCATAGTTAAGGACATAGACTACTTTTTATCCCGGAAAATTAAGGAGTTCCCCCGGGAATCTTACTTACGGGAACAAAAAAAATTATCTAGTTCTCAATATAGGTGAACTGTTGTGTTGAAACCACCAACCTACAAATGGCTAGGGGAGAGTCACAAGTTAGTATATTAACATTACATTTCACTTACCAGTTTTTTTTTTATGTACATATTGACGACCTCCCTGCCGCAGTGTTTTAGCGATTTAGCGATTAACGTTCCGGTACGATACGTGTAGAAACCAACTAGGGGTATGGGTTTAATATAACTGCCATACCCCTAACAGGTTAGCTCGCTACCGTCTTAAACCGCATCATCACTTACCATAAGGTGAGATCGCAGTTATGGGCTAACTTGTAGTGGTTTAAAAAACCTACCGACGACGTCATAGTCCCGTCTCACGATTAGGGTTTTTTTACCATTATCATACGGAACCCTAAAAAGAGGGCATTATGTTTTAATGGTTCCTTTAACAGCATCACACCGAACATAAATATTGTTGATAGCCTAAAAAGGATGTTTAGGAAATTCTTTAAATTGTTCTTACTAGGTAGGTATACTCGCGTAGTAAAGTGCTCACGTTCAGAGCCGGCAGTATGGCGTATTGTGTGAGATGTTCATTGTTGCTGTTTATTCTTGTGCATTATATTTTTATGGTAAGCACCGTTTAACAATATTTTTCACCTCCTTTCCTTTGAATACTTATCTGATGTTTTTTTTGTTATATTAAAAGTTTACTCTTTACTGTTATACCTGGATAGCCTGATGGTAGCCGGTTAACTATGGCAGGGGTACCTATGTTGTAATAGTATTCTGTGGTAGGTTTATGACAGTTATACCCCTAATCAGTTCAATCCCCGTCAGAAGTCCGTCCGTTGTCTTCAGTCTGGTCTGGTGAGGCTTCGGCAGTAGCTAGCCCGCCTATAAAAGACGTGTTGGCAAACGATGTAGAGTTCCAATACGATGCCGTGTAGAAACCGATCAGGGTTTAATATAATTGCCATACCCCAAACAGGTAAGCCCGCTACCATCTTAGACACTGCTTCGTCACTTACCGGCAGTTTAGATTGGAGTCAAGAGCTAACTTGTACTTAATGAATTTAAAAAAAACATTAGAATTACGCTAACATAATATTTATGAAATCGTTAGTATATAATACGAATGTGCGAATTTCGTGAGTGAGATTTGAACCTCTGTCTTGGACATTACGATATTGCATTTTCGACTGCCACGAAGAGGTACCTGAAAGTGGTCTCTCTCTATCTGTACTAGATGGAGAGGGACAGAATCTAAAGCATTTTTGTCACTTACGATTTTTCCAGCCCAGTTCCTAAAACTACTAGTGGGCTTTGTTGTAACACATTTTTTTTTTTATCTTCAAGGTAAAAAGCGAAACTTACGACAAGAAGACAGTGGATGGGATGGTATTAAAGATGTTATGGGATAAAGTCTTCCAGGGATATGACGCTAAAGTAAAGGAGACCACCATAAAACAGATACGCAAGACTGGTGACTACGACAACCTTATAGACCACCTATTGAAAGCCAAGAAGGAGAGAGTGCAGAAAATTATCAACTTGGTCGGAGAAGTCATGATTGCTTACATGAAATGATACGTCTTGTTTTGAGATAAGGTACAGTGTGGCTAAATCTGTTGTACAAAATCTCTAACCTAAATTGACAGGACTAATTCTATTAATAGGTCTATCCACTTCAACTGTAAGTTACTCCCCTGCATTAATGTACAAACGTATAGCCTTCACCTGGGGAAGCTAACCCAGATGAGATCCCGGTCAAAAAGATCTCCAGGAGCCCTACATTGTCGCTTCTCTCAGGAAGAGAAGAAAAAGAATAAGATACACTTGCGGAAAAGGACGAACTACTATACATAAATAGATCAGTTCTTTCAATTATTGGGTGTTTGACAAATATTCAAAAAAATTAGGTGATTATAAAATAGAGGATCTCCCGAAAATCTTAATACCCACGTCCCTTGTTAGTCTAAAGTTTAAAAACCATTTCAAATATCGTTTGAAGTAAAAAAGTGCGTCTGATTTTGATGAAATCACAGTTCAGTATTTCATATAACATCCCATACCAAGCGTACGTTTTGACGTTTGGAAAAGAATAGTTGTTTTGAGTTGTAAAATACCCAATTTAGTATGAGTATACAGACTGTTTACAGCTTAGCCATAGTTTTACGGTATACACGTTATGAATAGGGCAGCGTAGACTAGTGGTGGAATCAGTGGCCGTTATATCAACCACACACCTTATTCCTTGTTTACCTAAATAAAGGAAACTGTACAAAATATCAGCTATCTAGGTCCAAGGCTTTGAGCTGGCCGTTGATGAATGATGAGTCAATCAGTGAGTAATGACTTTTAACTTTTTTATTTAAGATGTATTTGAATGTACACAGCGAAATATAATACTTCTAATTATATGAAATTCATTTTAATTTTAACTTCCCAATTACAAAAATATCCCTACCTAAAGCCCAACACAAAAATTCTATTTATCTTTGTGTAATTGAAACGTGAAAGGCTACAAATCAAAAGTTCTTGCTATGATCGTTTATATATAAGCGCGAGATAAGTTATAATTTGTATCCTGAAATTGTTATATTATTACAGTCATGCAAACTTATGTGACGTTATTAGCTTTACTTTTATATTTTCTATTGAAATTTCTAACTCAAGTGAGAAGTCCAAGGTTGAACCGACCTTTTGAATAGGAGGCCGAATATCTACATCACTAGGCTACCACCGAGTCGAGGCAGTAAGTGTAATGGTTAAGTAATGCAATTACATCGTAGGTACTGTACGTCTTTGCCGGTAGTGTGGTAACTAGCCACGGTCCGCGCCTCCCACCAGACCAGACCAGTGAAAATCAAAACTACCCAAATTTACCCTGCTGGGGATCGAACCCGAGACCTCCCACTTTTAAGACCACAACGCTCAAAGCTCCGCCAGGATAGTCGTAAAAAATTACAGCCCTACATAAAAGTCAGCGTGCTACAACCCCGTCTGCCGAGTGCTGAGTGCCGAGTTTGCTGCAAGCGGTAGCCTCGAGTTGCACCATTTAATTCATTACAGAAATAATCGCAGACTTGACTACGATGTCACCTGATGGTAAGTGATGATGTAGTCTAAGTAATATCTTACCGGGCGGGCTAACCTGATAGGGGTGCAGAAGTTAATATTAAATCCTAATCGGTTTCTACACGGCATCGTACCGGAATGCTAAATCGATTGGTGTTACGTCCATGCCAGCAGGATGGTGACAATCCTTTGCCACAGCCATGTACCAGACCAGACCAGAGAAAGCTCAGAAAGTAATAGCCCTGTACTAAACTCTGCGTGCTACAACCCCTTCTGCTGAATACCGAGTATGCTGCAAGTAGCCTTTAGTGGTACTCAATTCATTCATTACATAGATTATTACACATTTTCTCCTAAGTTCGCGGATGCGAAGGGATGTGAGGCCAGAAATTGCTCCCGGGAGTACTATTATGAATAGTTGCGCAATATATTATGTCTGCGCTAACTGGCTTGGTGGACTGTGAGGAATAATCGTTCTACATTTTTGTGTTCATTATACAGTGTTTAGCTTCACTTTCATATTGCTAATGATATTCATATCTTGCGACTACGTTTTCACTCTAGGGTCCACAATGCAGCTTCACCCTATGGTGCAATTTTTGAAAACAAAAATTTTTTTTTTACCTGGTTCAAAGGTTATCCATCACCATTCAGCGCGGCAATGCTGCAAGTTTGATTTACCTTTGGCCCAGAGGCAACCAGGGGTGGTCTTTTTGATTAGGGTTTTATTTTTATTTTTGTTAGTAGGTATATAAGGATTTTAGATTAACGTTTAGTCTATAAGTTTTTATTATATCTTGTAATTTTGTTTTAAATGAATAAATATATATTAAGAAATGGCTTTTGTACAATTCCTGCACATTAAACATATTTTTTAAATAATTGGAGAAAGCTCGAAGGAGCATACACTGATGTTAATCACAAAATATTTATTTTTATGTTTATCTGTCTGTAACGGCATTACGCTGATAGTACTAGATGGGTTCTTGAATTCTGGGTTAACATATCTATACACTGAACTTTCGGATGGAATGAAAGTTTTGAATCGAAAACGATTTTGACAATTCTTTTTCTTTAAACATTTTATACTATCAGGTAAGCAATTTGATGTAGTTAATTAAATAGTTAGGATTTGGATTAGATCACTAATTGTTATTAGTGATTTTTACATTACTGTATAAAGACTGGCGTCCAATTATAGGCCCGTTGAGTTGAATCTAATCACGATAATACGTCACCTATATTATTACCTAAACTAATATTATAAAGAGGTAAAGTTTGTGAGTTTGTGACGTTGTACTGAACCAATTTTGAAAATTCTTGTACCAATGGAAAGGCACATTACTTGTGAGTATCATAGGCTATATTATATTAACCCGAAAAATTAGGGAGTTCCCATGAGAAATTAAAAAAATTATTTCACGCAGACGAAGTCGCGGGCATCTGCTAGTTTACTATGAAACTGCGTTGATTAGCGGCTCGCCGAAGTGTGTCGAATCGTAATTCCAAATAGATTACAAAACGCGACTCGATCAGATTCGAGTAAATGCTTAAGTATAGATTACAGTTTGTACATAAGTACAGAAGGTAAATTAAATATTGGTTTAAAAATTCCCACTCAATTGTCAAAATAAAGCGAACAAAAGAAGAGTTAACGTAAATAATTCAATTAACTTTTGCATATGAGCCAATTTTGAACGCTGCGGTTACCACCGAACAACTGCGGTCTACATTGTTTGCTGCTGGAATGTGAACTTTTTGTCCAACACGTTAAGATTCTTTATGGTTTATGAATATCATATGGCTGAACGACTGGATAACGAGCAATTCCACTGCTTTTTATGTTGGTTTACCTGTAACCACTTAAGTCACTCAGCGGGCGATAGAGAGGGCTATGCTCAGAGTATCCTACGGGATCAATTAAGCGTTGTTGTGGTCCCTTAAGAAAACTAGAGTACCTACTCGACTCGGAGAGTGATGGAACATCAAATAATCCACATTTATGTATTGCCAACAGTCATCACACATAAAGTAGTTTATCTATCAATTAATCTATATCTATACTTAAGTTTAAGTAACCGACTTCAAAAAAAAGAAGGAGGTTATCAATTCGGCTGTATGTTTTTGTATGTTTGTAACGCGATACATTGCTCGCAATCAGTGTAATAGCTTAGTAAATAGTAGGTTTTTAACCAGAAATTGTAACGAAGCGTTACATATTTAAGTATTATTTATTTATAATGTTATTTTTTTACTATTTAAAGCCATATTTTATCTAATCTTATTTATATATTAACATAAATACACTTATTCAATACCAATTTCCGAACGCGACTTTGCTAGCGTCTGATATTAGTAATGGACGGAACCCGCGGCTTGAAGTTGGTTAATTGTTCTAACCTCATTCAGGCCCGGTGCGCTTCTAGCATCGGGCGTGATGTTTTTTGTCGCGTTCCAGCGCACTAGTTGGGACGCGACGACATCGAAAATGCATTTTTTTAAAAATTAAAATCAAAATATAATATAAATTATGTAGTGCAACATTTCTCCCGTATTAGGGTAAGTTTTTGAATGGTACCTAAAACATAAGTACTAAAAAAATTCTACATCAATGCTAAAACACGTAATTCGTAGTCATTGTCATCCAACATTCCATATAGTTTTTATTCTTGTTTTTGTTAATTTAGTTTAGTAATTAGTAAATTCATTATTCCAATTGTCCCTTGCAATCTTTGTTTTAGTATTTCATAAATAGTTTTATCAAAATTCGTTAGTAACTTTCCATTAGATTGCATCATCTTTTAAATTTTTGTATACACCCTCATTTTTGTTTCGTTAGTTAATCTTATCTTTGCTTTTCATATTTTTGGGCCTTCAGCCAAGTAATAGTTATCATATCCATTGTAAACTCCATTCTGGATCCACCACGCCGACAATTCTATCACGCCAAAGTACCTCCTGTGGTCTACACAGGCCGGGGCCGGATCCAGGGCGGAATTCGATATACCAGACGATAACTAGTTTGGTTATCAATTCCAGGAGCAAGGTTCGCACTTCAGCGACGTGCACCTTTACCATCCAGCCACGTCATACCAGCACCGTTCGGGATCCCAACGTTGACCATCTGCTGCGCTCCTCATCCCTGGGCCGCCTACTACCATCGCGGCTATTCACCCAGGACAGTACCTAACTACCACCGAGGTCAAAGCAGATATCACGTTACACCACGACCCTACAAATTTGTGTGCCTACTCGTTGAGCAAAGCCGCGGTACTCTGTGCCACTATTTTAGAGTTCCGCAAGTAAAACGTTTTTACCATTTACTACATTATGCATTTTAATTTTTTTCTAAATTCACTATTATTTATTCCACCCCGGCACAACATAGCATATTATTTTAAAACGTGTCTCAGATCATATCTTCGGACATGGATATCGGAACTCTTCAATGGATAAGAGTAAATTGCTCGCGATCAGTGTAATAGCTTAGTAAACAGTAGGTTTTTTACCAGACATCCATACTTATATAATAAATGCGAAAGTATATCTGTCTGTCTGATACGCTTTCACGGCCTATCTGGGCAACCGATTTTGATTAAATTTGGTACAGAGATAGGTTGTATCTACTTTTTTATCCCTGAAAAATCAAAGGTTCCCGCGGGAATCATAATATTTATCTGTTCAACTGACTTTAATGAAATGTGAAAAAAAAAAAAATTATAGAACTACATTAACTTAAATATAATATATTCGGTATTAAATTAAAATATTTTTTAGTGTTTGTGGTTATTGAAGTCGGTTTTTATTTATTTTATAATTTTTTTATACTATAAATGCGAAAGTTTAGATGGATGTTTGTAGGGTTGTTGATGATGGAAAATTAAATGGTTTAAAACGGGAACCGAAAAACCTAAATATACGTGGACAAAGTCGCGGGTATCAGCTAGTCGAATTAAAATTGGCCTTACAGCTAGTTCCCCCTTACCGACAAGGATGTGCCATGACCAAGTTATTTAGCGTTCCGGTACGATGCTGTGAAAATTCCCATTAGGGGCATACCCCTAATTTTTACTGTCACTCGAAACTGTTATGCCATTAACAGTTTAGCCAGTTTAGTATTCTTATACTGCACTTATATCACTTGCACCTGGTGTTAAGACTGCAGTCAAGGGCTAAACTATTTATAGTGGAATAAAAATTGAAAGAAGTGAAACCTAAATCGATTCAATTTAAACAGAGCACTAATGTTGCACAATACGTCACCAGCATGTCAGTGACGCGAACCCATAAGATTTACCCAATAAGTGCTCAACGCGGTTAAAGAAGTTTTCACTTAAAGAAAACAAAAACCATTTTCCAATTTCTTAGCCTATAATTATCAGCCACAGCACTGACTGTGACAAAACTGTCAGCAAAACCTGACGAAACCCATATCGTCTCTAACTCTAATAGACCCTCTAGTTAGACCTTCTATTATATACATGAAACCAAATTCATGCAAACAACAAGATTTCTAGCTCCCCAACTCCCCGGCCATCCATTAGGCGTTGTTAATTGAACGTTAAACATTACTAAATCTTAGTATGAGATTTTACGTCTCGAACGTTCGTATAGAAATTATAGGTACCTATCTATCTATAATGTCTGAGTTATTCAATTGGGAGTTGGTTGATTTTACTTCACCAATTATTATAGTATTTGGTTTTTATACATCGCATGTAAATTTCGTGAAGTCGGTGAATCATGTTCGGTACCCAATTTAAGTTTTTATTCGATTGATCGTATAAGTATTTGATGACATTAGCGTCAAAGTATAATGAACCATAAATAATTAGCATTGATTTTAAATCAAAAATTCAGTGGAACCGATTTTAATTTGGTGAAGTATCGTTTGATGCGCTGTCTATGAATGCATACATGAAATTGAACTCTAAATCAACGGTTTTGAGTTCATTTTACTTTGACGCTAATGTCCTTGAATACATAAACGATCAATCGAATTTAAACTTAAAATAAGGGTACGGAGATAGAGGGTGGAACTATCAACGGGTAAAAGCAAATCAATCGCGATCAGTGTGTATGGATTACGAGAATTTGGATATTGAGGGACCTGTTACATAGAATGGTTATAGATAGATAGATAAATGATTGTCATCGTATCCCTATGAGAATAATTAAGCTTTCCATCATAATGGCCGAATAAGTACATCTAACTGTAATTGGACGATAATATTCTGTGCATTCTATACTTTTTGAAAATTTTAATTGGAGGCAACTGTTCTATCGATACAGAAGCTAAAACCTTTCTTTGAACTTTTTATCTGTCTGTCTGTCTATTCTGGTACCGAAGTTACAAGTTAATTAAACAACGATCGAAAGTTAAAAGAAATAACTGAAAAAATACTTTATATATATATATATACATATATATATATATATGATATACTATATAAGTTTTTTGACAAAACAAAGACCCAACAAATGTGTGCTCTTCTTTAGATAAATAGCAAAATGTGTGCAAAACGTGTATTTTCAAAAAAATATACCATCGAGAAAAATTTCACCAATCGTGTTTTTTAAATACATATCTATATACCTAACCCATGATAAAAGTTCGAAGTATCATTTCCCCAAATATTAAGGTGAAAACTTTTACAAATTCTGAGATAAATAACGATTGAAAACAACAAAATTTCACTCTTAAGTAAATAAATTAGGAAAAAATTTGGGAATTTATAATTTCTGAATTTTACTGATCTGATGTTCCGATGCCGTGTAGAAACCGATTAGGGCTATGGGTTTAATGTAACTGCCATGCCCCTAACAGGTTAACCCGCTACCATCTTATACTACATCATTACTTAACATCAGGTGAGATCGCAGTCAAGGGCTAACTTGTATTGGATAAAAATAAGAAATAAAGTAAGCTAACCCGTGCAAAGCCGAGGTCGGGTCCTCTAGCCAGTAATAAATTCTGTATAGAGTTAGTTACTTGGTGGTCGCAGGTGTAATAACTTCGGAATCACTTACGTAATACAATTTAGCAACACTGACTTGGCGAATGGCCAACTCTTATGTTACTTTGCACATATATATTCGTTACACTAAAAAGCACGGAAAAATTGCCTATTACGCTCGCTGCGGGAAAACTGCCTCCTTTTGCCACTAACTGGACCACTCGAGGACTTAACCACTCAAAGCGGTCAATCCTGCTCCAGCAGATTTTTTGAAAAAGATTTTTATTTATTTTTTCTCGTTGATGCCCGCGAATTCGTCCGTGTGGGATATTTTTTTAATTCCCACAGGAAATCCTTCATTTTTCGGGATAAAAAATTGCTTAAGTGACTCTTTGCAGATACTCAACTATACCCATGCAAAAAATCATGTCGATCCGTTGCTCAATTACGGCGTGTTTCTTCAAACACGCCGTGAGCAAATTGAGCAATGGATTCTACAACCGTAATTGTACAAGGAAACACACTTTCGCATGTCTATTATTAGTATGATTAGTATTATGATTATTATGTTTCTTTTTAAAAAAGAGAAACTGCTGAGTTTCGTGTCGGTTCTTCTCTGTAGTGGTTTTTTTTTAAATTGTACTATGTTCATATTTATGACATGAGAATTTTCATTTGACATGAAAACTGCAAAATAAGTTTAAGATATGATGACGGTTGTTATATCTAAACAAGTGGGGGTCCCACTTGTTTAGATATAACAACCGTCATATCGATTTTGTTAGTATAATATTATTTAGCTTAAGTTACCCGGACCAGAATAACAAATCGATTGACACCTCATTCATGATAATCGGCCCATAAGTTCTTCTTATTTTGTTTTATGGCTTTTGGCCAATAAGTTTAGACGCTATAGTGGAACATACATACATACCATAACAAACATACATAGACTGCTAAAATCATAACCCTTATTTTTGGCTTTGCCGTAGTCGGGTTAAAAAATTGTCTATCGCATAAAAAGTCCGTGTCATTCAATGGAGCGCGTACAGTGACAGGACAGTCAGGACGTCGTTTCACAGGTCTATGCGGCCGTTTTTTCATGTCCAGTTCCCAGAGCATTTTCACTCCTAAACATATGAAATAGAAAAGTAAAGCTAAATAATACAGATGAATGAAACAGCTGAACTTCCCAATTAACTTTGGATTTCTCTACGTAAAAAAGCAAAAAGAAGATTTTTCTATCTACAGATTTCCAATTACGAACTTCTAATAGAATCACGCCTCATTAAACAAACTTAAATAAAGAAAACAAAAATGATCAACCGTCCGCACAAAAAAAATAAAGAAACAAGTGAAAAAGTACAAATTGAGAACGCGAACGGAATCGAATCGAAACAAAGAATTTAATGATCCACTAATTACGGCAGCTTTACTTACTGGCGAATATTTTTAAGCTTTTTGAACGGAAGACTAAGTATTTACAATTTTACAACTGAAGCGTTGGCTTGAAGGAGCTCTAGAAGACGATTGACACGTTTAGCACACCCTAACGTGCTTAGTTATGGTGCCTACGGGACTCTATTACTAAACCTCTGCTGTCCATCCTTCTGTCTGCCTGTCTGTTTGTCTGTCCGTCAGCGAGCTGTATATAATCAACCGTAATAGCTAGACACTTGAAATTCTCACATATTGTGGATTTCTTTTGGCACTATAACAACACATAGAGCCTTAACGTACCATAAATGACACAAGTTGTCCTACATGAAATAAATAAATCATTTATCATTTTTCATAGTAAAAATTAAAATAAATTAAAAAATAAAGGAACGGGGAACAAACGAGAAACGTATCGGCGTTTTTTGCTGTACCTATCTATTAAACCGTAATAGGTAGACATATTAAATTTTAAAAGAGTGATTAAAATATATATTATAGCTGCTATAACAACACATTATAATGAAAATAAAATAAAGTTATAAATTAAAAGTCGTCCCCCTCCCCACATAATAAACTTGTACTTATTCAAAAGTCCATTTACACCCTTCGTGTGCGAGTCCGACTCGCACTTGGCCAAATCATTTTTATTACTTTACTAAAAGTTATGCCTTGACGGCGATCTTACCTTGTGGTAAGTGCTGCCGTCTAAGATGGCAACAGGCTAACTTGTAGTGGAAAAAAAACATTGCGTCATTATAAATCCATACTAATATTATAAATGCGAAAGTGTTTCTGTCTGTCTGTCTGTCTGTCTGTCTGTCTGTCTGCTACGCTTTCCTGGCCCATCTTTTCAACCGATTTTGCTGAAATTTGGTACAGGGGTAGATGGTATCCCGGGGAAGGACATAGGCTACTTTTTATCCCGGAAAATTAAGAGTTCCTGTGGGAATCAAAAATCTTAATCCACGCGGACGGAGTCGCGGGAATCATCTAGTAATATTATGAAAATCATTCACATTAAACGCTATTGCCATAGTACAAACAGAAGCAAGCAAGTACTACAAAACTAAGCAGGGGGCTTACTACCATCTCTTAAAGTAGTATTCTTTTAATATCATTGACTCGCGTTTCTTGTTTGTTCAGAATAATTATAATCCTTATTTTAGGGACGTCAAGGTATATCTTAATATAGCTCTGCAATATTAAAATAATACCGCTTTAAGGGATTGTAGTGGTTCTTCGTGACAGGTTAAGCTTCAGGACATTTTTATGTTATTAAAAAAAGTAGATAAAAATGTTAAAAGTTGCGTTAAGATAATCTTGAACGAAGTTTTATTTTATAAAGAAAAAAGTTACAAACAAAATCCTCGTAAGTAGACTGTAGCTGCTTATAAAAGATTAAAACTTCTAAAAATGGCAACAACAATAACGATAACACGTACCTTAACTACGAAAAATAACGTCCCAGAACTTTGAATCAGAAACAAGAGCGCGTTTAAAATTCTAGGCCTTAATTTTTTTAGAAGAAAAGCTTATCGTGTCCTCTTGGGGAAGTTTATAATTTATCAGAGTTTAACCGAGACTTTTACGCGAGTCTTTACGCATACGGAATAAACGCGACTCGATTCGATTCGATACGATTCGGCTGTAGTCTAATATACTAGGCCATACTTCCAACGCTTAAAGCCCGTGCTTAAAGCCATATTGTTGATTTCCGTGTTTTATTTTAATCCTTATTTTAGGAACTTCAAGGTACTTGACATCAAACTGTCATTTTCGAGTAATATTACATATGTATTGCTTTAAGCGTTGGCAGTATGGCCCCTGGGCAGAGTTCTGACTGTAAAATAGATACAGCTGCCGCAGGCGCCGCGTTAGTCAAGTTGGAAATGAAAAATAAAATTGCTTGTCCCCCCGGGACTTACTATTTGATAAAAGTTGCCAGCTCCTGAACTAAAGGTTTGGACAGATTTGCAGCGACACCAATAGCATTGATGCAGGGCATAAACCAAACCTAAGGCATGATTGATAAACTCTCTGACGCAGTGGTGGCTGTACTCCTATAAAAGTCCAAGGTCCGAAGTCCGTTCAATTCTCAGAAGGCGCGATTTGGGAATTTGAATTTCTAAATTGCCTCTGGTCTGGATGGAAGAGTTCGGCTGTTCTCATTTACCAGCAAAGGCTAAGTGATTGAGTATTCCGGCACGGTGTCGTATAGAAACCGTTTAGGGTATCGGTTCAATATAACTGGTATAACCCTACCAGGTAAGGCTGCCCTCGGTGCATCATCACTTAATATCCAGGAGAGATCGCAGTCAAATATATATTTATTCGCAATTATATATTTTTACTAGCTGACCCGGCGAACTTCGTACCGCCTTAGTATGCAAAATTAAATGTATATTTTTCAATATTTCTGAGAGATTTTCTTAATATTTTTTTCCGTAAGAACCTTCTCCTAATAATAACAAATACAACAAAAAAAGAATTAGTGAAATCGGTCCAGCCATTCACGCGTGATGCCGTGACCAAGGAAAACGGGTTTCATTTTTATATATATAGACTTGCTGACCCGGCGAACTTCGTACCGCCTTAGTATGCAAAATTAAATTTTTCAATATTTCTGAGAGATTTTCTTAATATTTTTTTCCGTAAGAACCTTCTCCTAATAATAACAAATACTGTTGGGACATGTAGTGTAACCAATATTGGTCAAATGTTGGCGCAGGTTCCCAATGTCATAGAGACTGGAGGCCAGGGCGGAACGGAGTAGCATATTAGTTTATAGACCATAGATTGTGACAGTTCAAGAAAGTTATATTAGGTAGTCTGTGTTCAATGAACTTGCAATTTTGGTATCAGATAGATTCAGTACGGAAGCCACCAAATCTCCTTGTAATATAATGTGAAGTGCCAGAAATATATGGAATATTAATTGGACCCATTTGCCGTTTAATTTATGGGCCCCTTCGCTGCAGAAAACACCCGAATATGAACATTTTGGCCCTTACGACCGGATGGAATTTGACGATTTGAAGAACCAGCGTCGGCGCAGCGAAGGAATGACTCGGCAAAATTTAAGTTCTTATTATTAATATAGACTTTAAATGATTTAGCTTAATGAATTGACATGAGTTTTGATTAATTTTAATGTGATTATTTGTTTTTTATTGAATTTTAGAGTGGTCAGACATTATTTTATGAATAATGACTTGACATAATTTTCATTGACATTTGACATAATTTTCATGTAATTTTCATTGTAATTTAGTAATTTAATTAGATTTGGTGGCAATAGACATTGATTTATGATTGATTTATTGTTAAATTCAGTTGGACTTGTAGGATTATAGTAACTTTTGTAGTAAATTTGGACTATAACAATTTCAGACCTACTACTGCTTCCCAGAGATTAAAATGAGTGAGAAGGAGCTAATTAAAACCAGAGCAAGCTACAAGGGACGCTTAACAGCATTCTCGAATCATTTGAAGAGCCTAGGGGACAAATTGAACCCGGTGCAGGTAACCGAATTGCAGCTGCGCCTCGGTAAGTTAGACCATTTATATCAACAATTTGATGAGGTGCAGTTGAAAATAGAGTGCTTGGTTGATGACATAGATACCGCATTACTAGACAGGACAGAATTTGAGTCAATTTATTTCAAAGTAATTGCGAAGGCTCAAGATGTTATCGCTCAGAACACTGAGACTGCTAATGAGGGTTTATGTAGTGAGAAGGGCTCGTCCAAGCGGGGCAGCCAATTAGTTAAGTTACCTACCATTGCATTGCCAAAATTTAGCGGGTCTCTTAATAACTGGTTAGAATTCCGTGACACATTTTCTAGCCTTGTGCACTCGAATGAGGATATTAGCGATATTAATAAGTTTCATTACCTCCGGGCCTCGCTTGAAGGAACTGCGGCTATTGTCATCCAGTCTATTGAACTTAGTGCATTGAATTACCCTGTGGCATGGAGTTTGTTGTGTGAGCGGTTTGATAACAAGCGTCTACTTATACAAAACCATGTTAGTGCTCTTTTTGATATTGAGTCAATTAATCAGGAGTCATCTAATAGTTTGAAGCGCATTATTGACTCGGTTAATAAGAATATTAGGGCTTTAGACTCCCTAGGTGAGCCGACCAAACATTGGGATACCCTACTTATACACATGCTTAGTAAAAAGCTTGACTCAAAGACGTTCCGGGAATGGGAAGAGTTTAAGGGTAGGTCAACTAAGGATATCCACATTCAGTTGGATTCAATGTTAGAGTTTTTGCGGAACCGAGCAGATTTACTGCAGACAATTGAAACGTCTCGGGTATCGCATAGTCCAAATAAGAAGTCCAATGTAACAAGACATAGAGGTTTAGTTTCTAGTGTCGAACCACACGCCCCCTTGGATAATAAAGTAAGGTCACGCTCATGTCCCAAATGTAATGATGATCACTTCCTGCAAAATTGTCAGCAGTTTAAGGCTATGACTACACAGGAACGTCGGGATTTACTATCTAACCTCAAAGTTTGTTTCTGTTGTTTTAAGCGGGGTCACTTGGCCACTCAGTGCTGGGGCCAGCGCTGCGGGAAGTGTAGGCGCAGGCATCACATAATGATATGTTCAGCTGGAAGTCAGCGGACTCATAGTGGATCTAGTGTGCAAGTTAATAGGAGTCCTGCAGGAGAGGGGTCTCATGCTGTAGTGCAGAAGGGCCCGACCTTATGACTACTGACATCTAGTGATGAGATCGCAAAGGTAGACAAAACAGGGCATGATGTATTTTTATCAACGGCATTAGTAAAGATTTATGATGTTCGGGGTTGTGATCGTGTGGTGCGAGTGCTACTTGATCCTGGGAGTACTACTTCTTATATGACAGAGGAAATTTGTAGTTCACTTAATCTGCCTTTCTTAAGAGTAAATGAGCCTATATTTGGCATAAATAATTCGATGTCTCTGTCATCCAAGTTGTGTCGAGTATCCGTTAAGTCTCTGAATGAGAGTTTTTCTACGGATTTAGTTTGTTATGTTCTGCCTGCTATTACAGATAATGTGCCTGGTCGTGAGATAGATATTTCTAGTTTGAAGATTCCGAGTGATATCTTGCTAGCAGATCCTTTGTTTTATAAACCTGCGGGTGTGGACCTTTGTGTAGGTTCTGATGTTTTTTGGGATTTGTTAGGTTCAAGGAGTTATAGGCAGGGTTATGATAAACCTGTTCTATGGGAATCTAGATTAGGCTGGTTGGTTGGTGGACGACTGGTGAGTGAGCATAAACCACGTGTTCGATATAACAATGTATGTTGCTTATCTCCAGGTGATTCCGAGGTTCCGACTCCTCTCACTGATGACATTAATGCAGCCCTGTGTCGCTTTTGGCAACTTGAAGAAGTTAGCTGTCAGTCATCGTATTCTGCGGAAGAGAGGGTGGCCGAGGAACACTTTGTGAAGCATGTGTCACGTTTGGTGGACGGGCGGTTTCGCGTCAGGATCCCTTTGAAGAAATCACGTGACATGTTGGGTGACTCTTTGGAACGCGCCAAGCGTTCTCTGTTTGCTATTGAGCGAAAGTTTAGAGTTGACCCGTTGTTTAAGAAACGTTATATCGATTTTATGTCTGAGTACCTTTCGCTTGGTCACATGACCGAATGTGACCTTAGCCAGGCTCAGTTGGGTAACTTTATACCCCATCATGGTGTTATGCGTGAGACTAGTTGCACAACTAAGTTAAGGGTCGTTTTCAACGCCAGCAGTGCCACGACGTCCGGCGTGTCCCTGAATGACCTTCAAATGGTGGGACCGACGGTTCAGGATGATCTTTTGTCAATTTTGCTGAGATTTCGAACTCACAAAATTGTGTTAGCGGCAGATGTTGAGAAAATGTACAGGCAAATTGAAGTGCACCCAGAAGATAGAAATTTGCAATTAATTGTTTGGCGGAGGAACCCCGCAGAGCCTATTAAGGCATATCAGTTGAATACGGTCACATATGGCACAGCTAGTGCACCTTTTCTGGCAACCAGGTGTCTTAAGCAAATTGGTTTGGAATGTAAGGATGCTAAGATCAGGGAAATTATACTTCACGATTTTTATGTGGATGACCTTCTGACTGGTGCTGATTCATTAGAGGAAGTTATAGAAACACGGAAGAAGGTCTCTGAAGCCCTGTCTTTAGCCGGAATGCCTTTACGGAAGTGGAATTCGAATGACCCTCGTGTTGTATCACCACCACATGATGAACCACCAATTTGTCTTAACATGGGAGACTCCGAGGCAAGTAAGACGTTAGGTCTTGATTGGTTGACTTCATCTGATGAACTTCGTTTCTCTATTGATCCTTCACTGTCAAATGTGTTAACGAAACGAGGATTGCTTTCAGTCATCGCACAGATATTTGATCCGCTAGGCCTTTTGTCTCCATGTGTCATTGCTATGAAAATGTTGTTGCAGAAATTGTGGTTGCACAAGTTAGCGTGGGATGATCAGTTGCCATTGGATATTGCTAAGACCTGGTGTGAGATTCTTAAAACCCTACCAGTGCTAAACGATTTACGGATACCTCGTCTCATTCTTTGTGATTCTTATACTAGTGTGGATCTGCATATATTTTCAGATGCCTCAGAGGGTGCTTACGGTGCTTGCTTATATGTAAGAAGTGTTGATGAGGAAAATAATGTCTTTGTTCGTTTATTAGTAGCTAAGAGCAAGGTAGCTCCTCTGAAGCCGAAAACTATACCACAACTTGAACTATGTGGCGCTTTGGTTGGAGTGCGGCTGTACGAAAAAGTGAAATCGTCTCTGAGAGTTAATAATAATAATAATAATACTCATAATAATAATAATAATAATAATAATAATAGTACTCAGATGGACTCAGACCGAACTTGACGCCCTGGATAGAAAAGTCCGCACGACTATGACTCTCTATCGCATGCATCACCCGAAATCGTCTGTGATGAGATTGTATATCCCCCGGAAATGTGGTGGTCGAGGCGTATTAAGCGTCAAGACCATGCATAACCGGGAGATAGCCAATCTCAGAACATACTTTGAAACGAAGAGGGAGTCACCCATGCATAGAGAGGTCATAGAATGTGATAAAGGACTCACTCCCCTATCCTTAGCCAAAATCGAGTGGCAGGCGCCGGTGGTACTTAGCACCTCTGACCGGGAGACCGTATGGAAGGAGAAGGAGTTGCACGGACGCTTTTTTAAAGCTCTTAATGAGCCACACGTCGATAAAAAAGCGTCCGTGCAATGGCTGCGCTTCGGTGACCTCTTTGGGGAAACCGAAGGTTTTGTCTGTGCGATACAGGATCAGGTAGTTAAGACGCGGAACTACCGAAAGTACATTCTGAAGGATGGCACTCATGACATCTGTCGAGCCTGTCGCCATCCCGGTGAGTCACTCAGACATGTGCTTTCGGGATGTTCGGCGCTTGCTAACACTGAGTATCTGCACAGACACAACCAAGCGGCCAAAATCCTTCACCAGGAGCTTGCTCTGAAGTACGGTCTCCTGGATGAGAGGCTGCCGTACTACAAGTACACACCGGTGCCTGTACTCGAGCGTGACGGAGTCCGGCTCTATTGGGACCGGTCCATCATCACGGACAGGACTATTCTTGCGAATAAGCCTGACATCGTGTTGTTGGACCGGGCACAGTCGCGGGTGTTTTTGGTGGACATCACCATTCCATATGACGAGAACCTTGTGAGAGCTGAGACGGAGAAAAAACGTAAGTATCTCGATCTGGCTCACGAGGTTTCCGCCATGTGGCATGTGGAGTCCACTGAAACCATCCCAATCGTCATATCTGCGAATGGGTTAATCCCAGTCAGCCTCGCTCACCATCTGAGGCGACTGGGATTCCGTGGCAGTTCGCTCGCAGCCAGGATGCAGAAAGCGGTGTTGCTAGACTCGGCTAGGATAGTCCGCCGGTTTCTCAACCTGTCCCCCTGACCCCCGGCCGTCTGGTCTCCCCTGCCGGGGTGTAATCCTCCGCCCGCTACAACTATTTATTTGTGTATTTGTGTATGTAAGTTTATTAATTTGCATTTATTTACGTAAGTTTATTATAAATCTTTTGGCCATATATGTATTTATTTTGTATGCGGGCGTGAGAGCTAAATTTATACCGATAATAATAATAATATGTATTTATTAAAAGGCATATAAAACCCAATATAAAACAAGTCACAAAACACTATAGAAATACACATTATATAAAACATTCAAAACTTACGGCTAACTGAAATGGTTAAAAAACTCATTTCAGATGTCACAAGTCAAAAGACACGGCACGATGTTAAGATAAGGCACTCCACATTTTGGACAGATTCTACAATTGTATTGGGCTGGCTTAAAATGCTGCCAAGTAGACTCACAACGTTTGTTCGTAATCGTGTAGGTGAGATTTTGGAAAGTACGCAGGATTGTTCATGGAGGCACGTTCCGACGGACAAGAATCCCGCGGATCCGTTATCGCGAGGTGTTGAGAACTCTTCTATTCCCGATCTTGAGTTATGGTGGTCAGGTCCGAGTTTCCTGAGACAGGATATGTCACAGTGGCCATCAACGAATATTGCAGTTGAATCACTGCCGGAAGTGCGATCGGAAATATCATTGCTTGCTACTGTAAATACAAAAAATGATGCGAATTTAATTAACTTTGATAGATTTTCTAATTTTATTAGGTTGACGTATTGTATAGTGCATGTGTTAAGATTTATTAAGGCTTGTAAAAAGCAACCAAGGGCTGATTTTATTTCGGAAGATGAATTGCGAAATGCGCTTAATGTTTTGATTAGGACCTCTCAAAGAGAATCGTTCTCTGAGTATGATTTGTTGATCCGAAAACAAAAATTACCTTCTAAAAGTCAGCTTTTGAAGTTTAACGTTTTTATGGACGATCAGAATATAATGCGAGTTGGCGGCCGCTTAGAAAATTCTTCTTTTGCGTATGATAAAAAACATCCGATTTTAATACAGTCCACTCATAGGTTTACAAAACTTTTGTTTGATTATGAGCATAAAAAGTTAATGCATGCAGGGCCGCAGTTGCTTCTGGCGTCCATCCGTGAGAATTATTGGCCGATTGGAGGGCGTAATTTGGCTAGATCGTGTTACCATCGATGCATATTGTGCAGACGCATGCAAGGAAAGGTGATTGCGCCTCTCATGGGCAACTTGCCATCATTGCGGTTGCTTCCTGGAGGTTATCCATTCGAGTGTACAGGGGTAGATTATGCGGGTCCTGTTATGTGCGCTAGCCGTCAAGGCAGAGGATGTCGACTCGTTAAAGTTTATATTGCGATTTTTGTTTGTTTCACAACGAAGGCAATCCACGTGGAACTGGTAGGTGACTTAACGAGCGATAACTTTTTGTCCGCGTTGCGCAGGTTTATTGCTCGCAGGGGAAAACCGACACATATCTATTCGGACAACGGCACCTCGTTTGTTGGAGCTTATAAAGAAATAGGCAAGTTTTTAAAGAACAGCTGCACTTCGGTAACCGAATCCGTAGCCAATGAGGGAATTGCATTTCACTTCATTCCCCCTTATTCCGCGCACTTCGGCGGGCTCTGGGAGGCAGGAGTAAAGTCGGTTAAATTTCACTTGCGGCGCGTAGTAAAAAATTGTAATTTTACGTATGAACAGTTAAACACAGTGTTAGTGCAAATTGAGGGTCTGTTAAATTCCCGTCCGCTCACGCCACTCTCGTCTGATCCCAGCGATTTGCAACCCCTGACGCCAGGACATTTCCTCATCGGGCGACCACTCACTGCGCTTCCTGTGGCTAATGTTGAAAACGTCTCTGTGAACCGGTTGAATAGATATCAAAGAATTGAACAAATCCGCCAGCATTTCTGGACCAGATGGAGTAAAGAATACATAAGTGAGCTGCAGCTTCGCTCAAAATGGAACGTTACGAACTCCCCACTCAAATTAGATGAACTTGTTGTGATCAAGGAGGATGGGCTTCCACCATTGAAATGGAGATTGGGACGAGTCGTCGCAGTACATCCAGGTTCAGATGGTATCACTCGGGTGGCGGACATCAAGACAGCCAGTGGAGTGGTCCGGAGATCTTTTAGTAAAATTTGCCCACTTCAAGAAGATGTTGGTTGAAAGACGAGCTTTCAACGCGCGGGGGCATGTTGGGACATGTAGTGTAACCAATATTGGTCAAATGTTGGCGCAGGTTCCCAATGTCATAGAGACTGGAGGCCAGGGCGGAACGGAGTAGCATATTAGTTTATAGACCATAGATTGTGACAGTTCAAGAAAGTTATATTAGGTAGTCTGTGTTCAATGAACTTGCAATTTTGGTATCAGATAGATTCAGTACGGAAGCCACCAAATCTCCTTGTAATATAATGTGAAGTGCCAGAAATATATGGAATATTAATTGGACCCATTTGCCGTTTAATTTATGGGCCCCTTCGCTGCAGAAAACACCCGAATATGAACAAATACAACAAAAAAAGAATTAGTGAAATCGGTCCAGCCATTCACGCGTGATGCCGTGACCAAGGAAAACGGGTTTCATTTTTATATATATAATAGATAATAGATAGATAGATGACTGTGATTATGCGCTTTCTTAGAAGTGTCTTCATTTAAAAATCTTCTATTTGAGAAGCAGTAGGTACCTACCCATAGCATAATCAACAAGCATATATATTAAACATTTTTATTTTAAATAAACATTAGATTACAATAAATTATAAGCTCATATATACTCATACAACATAATATTCTGTTGTAATAAGCAAGCATCTCAATTCCTGTATGATTTTGTACTCAATGTTTGATGGATGTCTAAAGCCTCTAGACGTAACGTTGGACACGGAGCCGCCTCGCGTCGTGTGTGTAAAAGCCTTAAGCCTCGGTTGGAAGCAATAATTATGCATTATACTCGCTCAGTGTTCCCGGTGTTGTCCGCGTTTATGGAGATATATTGTAGCTTCACCGACCCGCAGCCAAAATCTAGCTAGCAGACTTGCACGTACATTCATTGCGAATAATGCTTTTGATAAAATGATTTTATATTTCAAACACGGTGGAATGGAGTTCTCGTGCGACTACTGAGTAACTTTTCGGGTTAATCATGATTCATGACTTAATTGTCTGACCTCCCTGGTGCAGCGTTGCGTGCTGTGATCTTACAAGTCGGTGCTGGGTTCGATTCGATTCGATTCGATTTCGATTCGATCGGCGGTGGGGTCGATTTGGTAATTTATAATTTTTTTGGACAGAGATCTCTCTATTGTATCTCCACAGAACACGGTCTTTAGCCGCTTGCTTCCAGCGACTCCCAGCTACTCAGTTGAAATCGGTTGTCCGCTTAGTTGGTATGTAGAGAGAGGTGTCATCATCATTGAGCACTAGTCTTCTCTTGAAATAAGAAGGGTTTGGCCATAGTCCACCACGCTTTGGAAATGTGGATTTGCAGACCTTCGAGAACATTATGAAGAACTCTCGGGCATGCAGGTTTCCTCACGATGTTTCCTTTACCGTTTGAAGCAAGTAATATTTTAATTACTTAAAACACACAACTCCGAAAATTCAGAGATCCGTACGTCAATTTTCATACAAGTTTCAAAGACCTATTTTAGCGTTGATAGATCAGTTAGTCATTCAGTCGCCTTTTCTTTTTATAATTTTTAGATTATAGCCAATTGCAAAGTCACAACTAATCAGCATGTATTATAGTTTATATACCAAACTCATGCTGGCTCTATAAGGCTGTAGGCATTAATAAACACTCAACGCATCGGCTATGCAGCGATGCCTTGGGAATAAACGCCGCTACCAAACAAAGAGCGCAGATCGCGTTATTTGCAGTAATCGCGCCCATTCTCTCTGTCCTATATGCGGATTCTCATTCTATCAGAGATCGCACGCGGCACAGCTGAGCCATATCCGTTAAATGTATTCAACGAAATAGGAGTGCGCAAGGACTCACCACTCTGCCCATTGTATAACAATGATTTAACAGTAGTATTCATATAGGTATACGTGCTATGAATGTTCGACTGAGGCCAACGATGAGGTCCCGGGTCCGAGCCATAACAAGTATTGGGTTTTGCTGACAAGAAATTCTCAGTAGTAGCCCGGAGTTAGGAAGTTGGCGGTGTTTCAACCCCGTGCTTCACCGAGCACGTAAAGCCGTTGGTCCTGCGCCTGATCTCTCTTCGGTTGCATCGGATTTTCCGTCCCATCGAGCAATGAGAGTATAAGAACAGAGAATGCACATGCGCACACACTTGTGCACTGTAATATCTCCCGCGGAGATCTCTCTGGAGATAGGCCGCTGTGGCCGAAATTCGGTCGGGAGGACATTATTATTATTTTGACATTATATATGAGCCAATTTAGGGAATGTCTAAAACAATTAATTTCCATCAATAAATCGTTTAAACATCTAGAAACATTGTACAATAATAATGATGACAGTCCAAAAATAGTCCAAACATGTATTGATTGACAATGCTGACGTGACGATTCTCTTTCCTAACCGGAAATGCTAGGAAATGTGTAAAATAATGACCAGAAATCCTACCTGTCCGCTGCCACGCCACGGGGCTATTCTTTTAACCACCCAGAAATACTTTAGCACCCTGAAATGCTGCTCAAGCTGTGTAGGGAATGAGAGGATTTCCTAAGTTAAAAATAATTATTTCACACATATGGTAATATTCTACTTCTAATTTTTGGTCTTTGAGTGCCCGGATTATAAAATATGATGGATGCAGTCAAAACTAATAGTGGTAGACTCTAAATAGCAAATTCAGGGACTGCTAAACCACCTAACAAACCATGTACAATTTCAAAATTATAAATTCCCAAATTGGCCCTACCGGGGATCTAACCAACGACGTCCCATGTATAGGATTACAACGCTCATCACTAATCAAGGGAGGTCGTCAAAGTAATATTTGTCTTCTTAAATATATTTCTTGTTATTAAATAAAAACCAGACATGATGCAGTTCTACTTAGCAGTGGAATTTTTCTAAATCTTTATTAAAGTAAGTACTTGTTTTAATCACTGTACTGAGCATAAAATCGGACAACATTTTATCAAATCTACTATACTTCACCAGGTTATTTTATCAAGAAAATACAACGTTATTCCCTCCCATTCAGAACCTAAGGGTCCTTGCTACTCAGGCTGGCTTTGTAAATGCCCTCGAGAATTTAACGATTAATTTATAAGAGATTCCTCTGTCAATAGAATTTATGTTGCTAGTAATATAACTTAATAACTAGTTAGAAAACAAAATCAATTCGGCGACGTACGTTATTTTCTACAAAACTTCCGATACAGACGTCTAGAGAACAACGCTAGGGATACACCCTATCACGGGTTATCGTATCTCCAAGTAAGTAGATTTTTCGATGCATTATTCGATATAAAAGATAGCAAAACAGCTACCTGCCTGATGCTATGTTTCCTGCAATAATGGTACGTCGTGAATGAAAAAATCGTAGAACGGAGGAGATTTTTAGTCCGTAGATTGCTGTACAATACCATCGATCAAATTGGGTATGCCATCTGATGGTTTCCATGAGGATTTTCCTCCTCCAAAAAACGTGTAGTTCATGAGTCTGTGGTGTGCAATTCGTATATGTGTCGATACACTGTGAGAGCAGTACAATTATACACATTATATTCTGTGGATAATGAAGGAGTTGTGAAATATACTACAAACTATGAGTACACTAATGACCCTATGCTACTAATATATTATGCGAAAGTGTTTGATTGTTGCTTTACCGCAACAAAACTACCGGACGGGTGTGATTTATTGCATGAGTTGATGACCTGGAGAGTACTTTTAATCGCAGAAAATCACAAATTTCCCAAGAAACAAAAACACTGAACCTGGATGAAATCAAGAGCATCATCCAGTACTTAAGTATTAGTAAAGTAGGTATGTATAGTTCCACAAACTTATCGAGCGCGGTGGTCAAAATTGTAACATATTTTTATGCCTGTTTAGTATTTTCTTTTTTAAATTTCTCATAAATTATAACGCTGTCACCAGGCCAGATAAGTTTGTGGGACTATACCCACTTAGTATTACCATGAGGGTTCCCTTTTCCCATAATGAGGTACGGAACCCCATAAACGATCCAAATAAATAGATACTCATTTATATCGCTTGCTCGACAATCCTGTGTGATGCGACACTGAAAACAAATACCCACAGCCGTACAAAGCCCGCGCACGATTTATTATCATTCATTTACAAAGACAACTACTCCGCTTTGCACTTTGCAGCGAGGCGCAAAATTAATGCAGAATCCCGTCTCCGAAACTTGGGTTTCATTATGGGACACACTTGTGAATTCTGGAAACTTCTTGTCTTATCGCTAAGCTAATAGTTGGGTTCGTTTCGAGACTTCAATATGTCCTGTCACCTAAGCTATTAACCCCTGCTGCAAAACTGTTATTAATAAAAAATAATAATACAAGTATTTATTAGAGGCATTAAAAACCAGATGTATACATATTAACACAATATGTAGGTACTTACCTAACGTCAAAATATGAACCTAATAATTACACAATTTAAAATAAAATAAAAATAATAATATGAAATTTACCACTATCTGGGAAGGTTAAAAAACTCTACTAAGGTCGTATATATTTTTTTCATTATCAAACAGCAGCATAATATTTTTTGTCAATCTTACTTTCTATTAAGTGTTTGATTAAAAGATAGAAATATATGAAAACTGGGCTAGGCATCCCATCACACACCGTTTGTAAAATGGTATTTTGAGATTGCTTTCTCTCTCCCAGAAGGAAGCCACTCGTGTTTTGATAATACGAGTAGCATAAAAGTCAGGCAGTATCGACTCGGCAAACTTACCTAAAGGCCTACAGTACCTAGGCAAACCCATCGAGATGCGAAAACACGTGTTTTGCCTAAGACTTTCTCAGATTTCAAGTCCCGCCGCAAAAAAATATCTTTTTAAATGTTTTTATAATTTTTTTAAAGGCTTTTGTCCCTTTGAATAATGACAGACCCATAACCCATCGCTAAAAATAAGAACAACCAAAAAGTTTAAATTGCAGCCTGCACAAATTACCGACATAGTTATAAAACAAAAATGTTACGAGATAAGTGTAATGACAAGTCTGTCAGTCCATACTTGGCCAGCCTGGTGGAATATAGCCTCACCCTTTTCTTCTAAGGAAACTCTGTACAAATACTGGCCCGGCATTGAGTTAAAGCTTTAATGGATTAAAATACCATTTTATAATGATGGATTAAAATACCATATTTCGTGTCGACAGATCATTACCTACGAGCTGATGACCGCGTGGATTGAATTTTTTGGTTACCGAGGGAACTCTTTAATTTTCCGGGATAAAAAGTAGCTTATGTGTTATTCCAATATTATATTGTATAATCTATCTCTGTGCCACATTTCATCCAGATCCGTTCAGCCCCATCCATCCGATCTTTCGCATTTATCTATATATATAAAAATGAAACCCGTTTTCCTTGGTCACGGCATCACGCGTGAATGGCTGGACCGATTTCACTAATTCTTTTTTTGTTGTATTTGTTATTATTCAAATCTGGTTACATATGTAGACTACTTAACATCACATGTTGATAGAAATACGCAGGTAGATGGGCTCTATACAGACTTCTCGAAAGCTTTTGACTTAGTCGATCATAACCTACTAATTTGCAAGTTAAAATATTATGGTTTTGTCGGAAATATTCTGCACTGGCTTGCCTCTTACCTAGTTGGCAGACTAATGACAGTAGTTATGGGTGGTTTCGAGTCGTCTATAACTTATACTGCTCACTCTGGAGTTCCTCAAGGATCTATACTTGGTCCAGTACTTTTTAATATATTTATTAATGATGTCGTTAACTGTTTTATCTACTCAGAAGTTCTATTGTACGCGGACGACCTGAAGGCATTTAGAGCTATCAATTCTGTCAATGATGCTATCTTGTTACAGGAAGATCTGAATCGTCTAACTCAGTGGAGCGCAGCTAATAAAATGATATTAAATCATTCGAAATGTTATTATATCTCATTTCATAGAAAAGTTCATCCCATTCAATTCTCGTATAAAATAAATGGTAATATTATTAAGAATGTAGACTGTATTAGGGACCTAGGAATCTATATCGATCATAAATTAAGTTTTATTACTCACATAGATAACATATGTAAAAAAGCCTCTAAGATTACTGGGTTTATAAAAAGAAGTTGTAAAAACTTTCGAGACTCGAATACTAAAATTCTACTGTTTAATGCGCTGACCAGGAGTATACTTGAGTACGGTTCAGTTGCATGGAATCCTCACTATAATGTACACTCGATGAGGATAGAACGAATACAAAAGCGCTTCCTGTATCATGTTTGTTTCGGCGATAAGTCATGTAATAAAAACCCCAGCTATTATTCCAGGCTGCAACTTTATAATCTTCTGACTTTGGTAGACCGTAGGAAGCTTCTAGATTTAAGTTTTCTATACAAATTACTTAACGAGGCTCTAGATGCGTCAAATCTTTTATCGAAAATTTCTGTTAGGATTCCTAGGCCGTATAGTCGAGTCAGGAACTACGTGCCTTTCAAATCTGGTTTTTCCAAAACTAATTTGGGGAATTCCGGACCTATCAATAGAATGTTGACGTCTTATAATGGCATTAGTAAGGTCACAGATATTGACATCATTGGTGATAACTTTCCTAAGTTTCGAAAGAAAGTACTGGATCATTTTAGAAGTCAATACAGCAATGATTCTGTTTAATTATATCGATTTTCTCCAATCTATAGTGTAGTTTTAACATCTTATAGCATGCTGTGGCAACCTCTAAGTGGGTATACAATAGTGCATATAACTTCTGTTTTAATTTATATATATTTTTCCTTGTTAATTGAATTGTAACCTGTTGGGTGTCCTAAAATAAATAAATAAATAAAAAATAAAATTATTAGGAGAAGGTTCTTACGGAAAAAAATATTAAGAAAATCTCTCAGAAATATTGAAAAATATACATTTAATTTTGCATACTAAGGCGGTACGAAGTTCGCCGGGTCAGCTAGTAATATTATAGTATAGATAGCAATTAAATCGACAGATATAATACAAACATTAAATCGTGTCTTGCTATAGGTATAACATTCCAAACCCAACACTTTACATCGATGACCCCGTTCAACTAGATTGTAAGGATCGCTCGTAATTTATGATATCCGGTCCGAATGTACCCCAACCCTCGTGGAGCAATGGCTGGGTGATGTATACCTATAACACCTTTTCAGTAAATTTCTTTTGGGTCGGTTAGGGAAGTGATTTTGAATGTTTTGGGCACAATTCAATCTATACAAGTACGTTCAGAGAAAAGGTGTTCTATTTCATTTTTTTAATAAAGCCTACTTAATATCATACTATAATGTTATTATAAATGCAAAAGTGTGTTTATTTGTTGGTTTGTCCTTCCATCACGCTGCAATAGAGCAATGGATCGACGTTTTTAATTTTCAAGGGCATAGTTGACGACCTAAGAGAATATCATAGGCTACTTTTTATCCCGCAAAATTAAGGAGTTCCCGTGAGCTAGTATATCTGTACAGATATAACAATTGTTTCTACCTATGTTACGTTATAGACTTTGCAACCATTAAACCGATGTGCCCCAAACCGGTTTCATTAGAAAGGCAATAACGAGAAGATGGTTTTTTTTAGCGTAGTAGCACACGCCGGGTATCCGCTAGGAATATTTGAAAATTTAATATACGTGCATAAACACATTGATAAATTCAAGAAAAGTGATTGTCATAATGTCAATACTAGAAATAAAAATAAACTGTAATGCCTGCTTCTAGGCTTAGTAAAACTAGCAATTCATTTGTAGGAAACAGTGTCCGCTTCTATAATAAGACCTGTTGAAGATTTTTTTAAAAGATTTGAATAAGTTCAATGTTAATGTAAAACGTAAACTCATTGAAAAGTCTTATTACAATGTAAAGGATTACTTAAATGACAAGGAAACTTGGCAATAATTTGCTCTAATGGCTCTGATAGTTCCTTAGTTAAGATGATTTGCGAGATAGTGATAATGAAAAAAACCCTGCTGAGTTTGTTGTGGGCTCTTCTCAGACCAGGGCGCGTTTGAAACCCTCGTAGCTTTAGTTTTAAGATACCTTGACTAATTATCACCATCATGTTTTATCAGTAAGTAATTGACGTCAATATGTGTACTACAGTGTACCTAAATTTAATAAATGAATATTTGATTTGATATTATAAATGTGAATATTTGGATGTTTGGTACTCCTTCACGCCAAAAGCACAGATTTGGCTGAAATTCGGAATAGAGATAGCTTATACCCTGAAACTTATAAACTGTAACTGGACGATTTCTGAACAATAAATATTATCACGTTATACGTAAGTATATTGTCATGTTGGTATCATGGAAATTTCATGAAGATAATATGATGACTAGCTTAGAGGATGGATGGGAGGGGTACTAGCAATTTAACTGCCATCGGTGTTATAGCCCAATAAAATTTGTAATACACGTTGATAAATTTGTAAAACGCTGAGGTATAATAAAATATTATAAGTAATACTAGACGATGCCCGCCGACTTCACCCGCGTGGACTAAGCAATTTTCAATTCGCGCACTGTACCAAATTTCTTCATTTCGGTTGAACAGTTGCGCCGTGAAATCGTAGCAGACGTACAGATAGACACACTTTCGCATTAATAATATTAGTATGGATTGTAAGGTACTCATGTGAAGCTAGGGTTGGTCATCAAATATTAAAATAAAAAGACTATTAGATTCGCTAGTTCTCTGCTCAAGTATAGTTTAACATTGCAACACGTTCTCAAGTCACTTAATACGAGGTCCATCGGTTCTCTTAAACAAGATCACAGTCCATTAGCCGCCAAGTATCGATGAGACCACACTAGCGATTGAGTCTTATGCTCGCCAGCTTTTAGTAAGAGAGCTACCTAAAAATAGGCTGTTACTATCTGTTTTTTTTATTAAGGTTTTGTACCGAAATGGTAAAATACCAGTGAAGTGCGGGTCAGATACGCACACGAAGGGTACCGTATCATCGTACAAGATTTATCAATAATATTTATGAAGTTTTTATAAATACTTTCGTATACGAAACAAGAGAGTCGCCCAAAATTTTATTTTATATTTATAATATATTGTTATAGCGGCTATCTGTGGAAATTTCAACATTCTATCTGTTACGGATCATAAGATACAGACTGCTGACAGTCAGACGGATGGACACGACGGACGGACGGACGGAAGGACGGACATCGTTTTCAAAAAATAAATCCACAGTAAATTAAATTGTAATATCAGCATTGAAAACGTTGATATTGAGTTAAATCACATTTCTGTTGATATAAATCCAAAAGATTTATCGGAGAGCCATATTGTGGTCCTAGATCGAGTATTGTGAGAGATAGGTTTGTGGCGTAGAAATCTCGACGATTCATCAAATGGATCAGCACATACGTCAGCTTTTAGCCCTGATGCACACGGGCGATTTTATAGCGCTCAACCGATACAATAGAATAGATTTTTGGGGTTCCGTACCTCAAAAGCTGGACTAAAACTGGCAACTTTGTTTCTTTATTTCGGAATTTAAAAAAATTGCGTTCTCAATAAGTTATCTATATACTTATATTATAAATGCAAACGTTTGGATAGATGAACAGATGTATGTATGGATGGATGTTTCTTGCTCAATCACGCCAACGGCTGAACTGATCTGAATGAAATTTGGCACAGAGATAGATTATAGTCTGGAATGACACAAAGGCTACTTTTTATCCCGGAAAATTAAAGAGGTCCCGCGGGAACCGAAAAACCTCAATTTACGTGATCACAACTACAAATTTACAATCAACAAATGAACATAATTAAAAAGCACGACTGCCCTGCCATATTTAAAAAAAAATAGGGTCTCACTCGGGATGATGTAAGGATTCTAACGATATCCCATAAATCCAAATCTTTTTAGGCATTTGAAATTATGGTGAAATAAGGAAACTGACTGGAATATACAAACATGAACCCTGAAAGCACTGCCTTTTATTTGAGCAGTCGTGTTTAAAATACTGCAGATAGACACATAGGTTTTTCCATTTTGGTACGGAACCCTAAAACAACCAATAGGAAAGTCCTTTGGAATATAAATCAATAAAATAAATTATGATTCACATCGGACGTTCTCCTCCATTCAATGATAAATAAGTCTTAATTAAAGAAATGTTTTGGCTCACAAATGAATTCTTGCGCTTTCCATTCGCTCAATTTGGCGCAGAATAGCAAAACCAAAAAAAGAGTGGAGCGGAGGATGTTTCAAAAATATTTTTGCAATTTTGTATCGCAAAAACAGAATCCATTCCAATACAAACATTCCACGATAAACGTGAAAGTGAGTTTGTTTATTCGTTGGTTTGTTCATCAATCACGCTGCCACGAAGCAACGGATCGACGTGATTTTTTGCATAGATATCAATCATAATATTTACAGACCTAGAAAGTGGTATAGGATTTTCATTCCGGAATATCAAAGAATTCTTACATTATTTTTAACCGAATTACAAAAAAGGAGGTTCTCCATTCGGCGCGAATTTTGTTTTTAAATGTATGTTACCGTATATCTCCGTGGTTTCTAAACCGATTTGAAAAAAAATATTTTCAGTACTTAGAGGAAGCTCCCGAGGTGGTCCCATAAAAATTCAGACTCCAAATCCTCAATCCTGATGCTGTAGGTCATGAAATCCTCAAAACTAAGGGAGTTAGGAAATTTTGATGGTAAATTCATATAGTGGGTATCAAGTCACGTGTAAACGATACAACTCTGAGTCCCAACTCCTCAACCCTGATGCTGCAGGGTACAGAACTCCTTAAAAATAGCAATTTAGGATTTTTTAATGGTGAATTCATATTGTAGGTGTCAAGGAAAGACTTCATACTTAAACCCAAGTCCCAACTCCTCAACTCTGATGCTGTAGGGTACTGCACTTCTAAGCCGTGGGGATTAAGAGTACACTAAAAAGTTAAAAATAAAAATTCTTTCCAAAAAACCGACTTTCAAAGCCACTGTAAAGTAAAAAGTAATTTTGATTTCTACACACTATGTTGAAGTCGGGTGAGTACCCGTATAACAAAGATAGGCAAAGTTGACACGTCAGGCTCGCCCGACTTCAACATAGTGTGTAGAAATCAAAATTATTTTTTACTTTACAGTGGTTTGGGATTTTTTTTTGAAAGAA
Organism: Erebia aethiops; assembly: GCA_923060345.2. Lineage (NCBI taxonomy): Eukaryota > Metazoa > Arthropoda > Insecta > Lepidoptera > Nymphalidae > Erebia > Erebia aethiops. The sequence continues at coordinate 17,947,166 of OV281079.1, read as the reverse complement.
TTTTATTATAAGTATCATACAATGAAGGTTCATTGTTTGACACTTAATATAATACTTATAAAAAAATTGAAAACATCATTGATTTAGAGCTCAATTTCATGTATGCATTCATAGCAAGCCCTCCAAGCGAAACGTTTCAAAATAAAAATCGGTTGTACTGAATTTGTGACTTTAAATAGCATTTGACGCTAATGTAATCGAAATCTCAATACGATGAATTGAATTTGCAATGTAAAAACTTAGACTAAGCGTACTGCACTTTACTTCACGCTTTACACAACTTTTGCATTTAATCTGAAAGTGTTTAAAACGCTCCGCACCCTATGTTCAGCACTAGATACGTAAAGAATAATTATTGATTGGAATTTAGCCGGCCGAAAGTTTGGATGGATCGATGTAATAATGTATGGATGTATGGATGGATGTTTGTTACGAAATCACGCCCCAACGGCTGAACAGATCTGGATAAAATTTGGCACAGAGATAGTCTGGAAAACAGGCTACTTTTTATCCCGGAAAATTAAAGAGTTCCCGCGGGAACCGAAAAACCTCAATCCAGCCGGACGAAGTCGCGGGCATTAGCTAGTAGGTATATAAATGGCCAAAAGAGTGTCCCAGAGCATCAGACGGATGCATTAATTACATCCATTGGACACTTTGGAGTTTTAAGCAGCAAAAAAAAGCTTAATTAAAGAATCGGTTTGGCTCGCGCCTCAATCCTCGCGCCTCTTTTTCTTTTATTTCTCTTATTGGCTGTGAATAGTCGTTTTCCATAGCATTTTCTCGCACAATTTTATAATAATTTTATATATCGGTACTTGGTCAGATTTTTTATTTCGGAACATTTTTTTATTACATTTCAAAGCAGTGAATCAGTATTCTTTAGTATTACGTAATAATAAGTATTATCCTTTGCACATCTTGTAAATATATATACCTAAGTAAATTTTACCTATAGCATTATGCTCCTACTAGAACACCAGCAATTTGGTGGGCCGTCGCATGACATGTAGGTACTTCTCTCATAAACGAGAATGCCACGCGAACTGGGGCTAAAGGACGTGAGAATTAATAAATTAGTGAGATTAGGAGTATGAGTTTAATATAACTGCCATACCCCTAACAGGCTAGCTCGCTACCATCTTAGACAGCATCATCACATACTTGGTGACATCATAAAGCTCGAACTTGTAGAGGAATAAAAAAAGTGAGTTTAATCTAAAAAGGCTCTACTACGTGTGCATCCGTTGAAAAAATCTTTATGCTTTATACAAAACTTTATATGGTTAATTCGTCCAAGAAATTTATGTATTTCAGAGCAACAAAGAGTCACATTGTGGCATGCCTATGATACATTGTGGCATTGCTATGGCAATTTTTCTATGACTGCATGGTAAAATTCGAAATGTACATTAACAATAATCGGCAGCTCTAAGTGAAGGCTACAATTCTACAGCACGATGAACCTTAACCTTAGATGAACCATAAAATAGAGACCTGTTTTACTAGTCTCTATCAACGTGTGGGAAGAGTAATTTTTTTTCCACCTATCCCTACTGGTAAGGATGAGTGGAAAATTAGTTACACTTGTCCCTACCGTGGGCCGTTTTTATTAAGACGTACATTCTGTCATAAGTATCTAACCTCTGTTGTCTGGTGCTTTAATCTCGAACAATGGAGGTCGCGTAGATGAAGTAAGCGTATGGTGATAGCAAGAACCGCGATGGATAAGCTGAAGAATATATGCAGAACAAGAACGCAAAAAACGTTAAAACGAGCTCGTTTTCTCCATATTTTTGTACGCTGCGGAGACGTGGACTTTGCGACAAGTCGAGATGATTGATGCTCTGGAGATGTGGTGCTGGAGGCAAATGTTCGGAGTCTCATGGACTGACATCCGCACCAATGTCTCTATTTTCCAAGAACTTGGCATTAAACAACGACTTTTAGCCCTGGTACATAGTCGCATACAAAAATTTTTTGGACACGTCTCCCGTCGTTAGAATGACTCCGTCGAGGGCCTCGTCGTGCAGGGCACCAGAGCGCGAGGAAGGTCACCCATGCGATGGACCGAACAAATTAAATCGGATGTTGACGGTTCATTGCACGAGTGTACCAAGCTGTCGGCCAGCAGAGAAAAGTGGCGGATGCTCGTGAGGCGCATAACATCCACCACAAAAGCCGAACGACGAAGAAGAAGATCTTACCTCTATGTTGACTATCGCATGCTGCTTAAGGCTGCTTATCTAATATATCCATATTGTGTAGCATGCCGCATTATCGCATGTCATGTTGTTGCTCAAGCGTAAAATACCCTTTATAGTCGAACACGTAACGAAATAAAATCAACCCCTGAAATCGAATACAAATTTGCACCAGAAAAAACATATAAACGTTACATTTTACAACCAGCTGTTATACTAGACATATTTATTGCCGATCGCAAAAATAAACATCGTTTACGATAAAAAGTTGCGCTTTCTGCAACAGCGGGTGAAATATTTGGGTACAAAATAGATAAAATAGGTATTTAACTATTCTAGAAATTCTCAGTACTAGGCCGGAGTTTGTTTCGAAGTTGTCGTTGTTTCACCCCTGTGCCTTGGATAGCACGTAGTCGGTCCTGCACTAGAGTCCCAAATGTAAAAATAAAATCGTAATCAGTTGAGAGCTTAAAACGTATTACTCGAATTACTGTTTAAGGAGTTTATACATGCTTTTTGACATGCTTTTAGGGTTCCGTACCTCAAAAGGAAAAAACGGAACCCTTATAGGATCACTTTGTTGTCCGTCCGTCTGTGTGTCAAGACCCTTTTTCTCAGGAACGCATGGAGGTAACAAGCTGAAATTCATATCAAATACTCAAGTCTACTGTCCCTTGGAGCTGTGAAAAAATCAAACTTCTAAGCCAACGCAATCAAAAGATACAGCCGTTTATGCTGCAAATTTTCGATTTTTTTGAACATGATTTTGACCCCCTTCAAAACGTCGGATTAACTCGAAATTTGGCATACTTATTAAGGACCGATGACAATTCAATATTTTAAACAGTTTGACCCGTTATCCTTACTAAGATAATAAGGATTAGCGATTTTTTGTTTTCCTGAGACCCGGAGTGTCTGCGTCAAAAGCGTGTTTTTTATTTTTTAAACTATTATTATGAATATTAGTGTCGTTTTGCCTATTGTAGCCATTTGGATATCCACACCGTAAATGTCAAGACTCTAAACCTACCGTATATCGATAAGCTAGTTTCGAAAAACAAAAACTAAGCAGGCATAAAAATTAGTTCTGATTTTGGCCACCGGGTCAGATAAGTTTGTGGGACTCTCTTTTAACCATGCATCGAGTATTTTGGAGTTGCATACCGATCAAATGACAGAGAGTGACGATAGATTAGAGGTGTTAATGCCTCACAACAACTGCATGGCCTCCTAATCTAGGTGAAAAATCATACTAATATTATAAATGCGAAAGTCAGTTTGTTTGTTGGTTTATTGGTTTGTTGGTTTGTTGATTTGTCCTTCAATCACGCTGCAACGGAGCAACGGATCGACGAAATTTTTTGCATGGGTATAGTTGAAGACCTGAAGAGTGACATAGGCTACTTTTTATCCCGGAAAATTGAGGAGTTCCCGTGGAAATTTAAAAAAACTTATTTCACGCGGACGAAGTCGCGGGCATCAGCTAGTATTTTATGTATAGCGATAGCAAGCAAACGAGCAGGTGGGTCACCTGATGTTAAGTGATTACCGCCGCCCATGAACATTTGCAGCAGACGAACCGCCAATGCTTTGCCGGCTTTGAGAAATTTATTTATCTGCCCTTTGAAGAGCCCCATAATATAATCATGAGGGAACGCAGAAAATGGAAGCTGGTTCCATAATTTGCAGAAATGATCTGGAATAACGATAGGAAAATGACATTACTTTCATTTCATGAAAAATAAACACTAGGCACTATGTAATGCATTTGCCTGCCGCCCAGGCATTAAAGTTTGCACCTCAAGTTTAATTATCATCATGCTGCACTTGTAGCATTTAAATAACTAATAAATCTTTACAAAAATATTTTAATAAACATTGTAGTATCCGTGGGTCAGGTGGGTGAATATTTTTGACCGCAGAAGTATGAGGTCTGTTTCTCTGCAGTCTGCAACTCAAAGTGAAATGGCATCGACAGTAAGCCGCAATAATATTTCACTGGTAGCCAAGGAGTCGTGCCAGACAGTTATCAATTGCAAAGTACATGCACTTTTCAGCGAAATCGCCACTGCAAACGAAGCTAGGCTAACATAGCATGATAATAGTCTAGACTATAGTCCGGGGTCCCACTGCAAATAAACTTGCCTCACAAGGTACATGAATTGAGGTAGCATGTAGTGAAAGTAAGTACAACCACACCAAACTGAATTCTATGTGTTTGCCATTCCCTAATCTGGCCGTTGGTTATACTTCGATTTAAGCACCATAAGTATCTCATAAGATACAAAATCTGAATGTACTTATTTTTATGACAAAGAAATCATTTTTTACAGATTTTTTAAAAGTCGCAGAATATAAGCTGTAACTGTTACGTCTAAAGTTGTAGCGCCAATTAAATAGTCGTCTCTGACCTAAGGTGTGAGTGCTTGTTTGCGCAGCTCACATACAAACTTTCGAAGTCAACGTACATTATTATTATTTTTATTAAAGCCCACCTCTAAAGCTATATATTATGTATACATATTTTTTCCTTATAATTTTTTTTCTTTGTTTTTTATTTATTTATTTACGTGACAACAACGTGACAACAGGTGGACGTGGGAAAGCAACGTACATACTACATACTTATTGGCGCCAGCTGTACAAAAGTTATCCTGAGGTTATAAGTCGTTTTAAATTTACCCTTTATACTATGTTGGATTCTATAGATACAGAGACAACACTCGATGGTGTTGACACTCAACTCACACGCACTGTGTGTGGTCAACACTCATTGTGGGAGCTACACGATTCATAGCTTTCGGAAATCCTAGCTTTAGCTTTGCCAGCAGTGGATATGACACTTGACCACCGACACGGCCGCTATTGGACCTATTTTATTTATTGAAGCTTTCGTAGTTAACTGACATCAAGGGAGCTTTAGAATTTTTGGGCGATCCCAAAGATTGCATTTCTAGAGTATGTCAAATACAGTGGATTATTATTATTACTTACCTACTCCAGTACATATTTGTAATCTTTTTTATAAAAAGCCATTTTGTCCTAACTGATCGACACTGCCCTTATTTTGTTTTGCCAGTAGGTTATTTTTATGACTTCACTTTACTTGTAGGGGGTTGTACTCAGGTACATTTTTTTTTAATTTCTGTTTCATCACTTTGTTGGCGTGATTTATAAATATGTATACATCTGCCAAATTACAGCTTTCTAGAACAGCCTCTGAGCCTTAGCTTAGCGCGGACAGACGGACGGATGGACATGAAAAAGGGTTCCTTGTTGAAAGCGGAACCCTAAAAATAAAGTAAAAATTAATAAGACGCGAAAGACTTGAGTGGGATTTGAATCTGTGAAAATACCCACGCGGCTTTTTTCCTGCTAAGCACCTTACCTGTTCAGAATGTTCACTAAAATAATGGCATACGTTGTGCTCCGTCTCTCTCCATCTAAACTGGAGGGAGAGAGACAGAGAGAGAAGCTGTTTTTGTCATGTACGATTTTTCCAGGCCTGACTGGCCCAGATTTTATAAAAGATTTGTTCAAAAAAGTAAAATTTTCACCATTTACAACACCTTGCTTACTCCAAGCAATTAATAACTGCGTGTATACGAACACACAAACCGCTGCGGTGTACACTCGAGAGGGAAAATGTAACCATATTTTTTCATCTGAAAGTGGCGGGTGCACTTGAGTTCTCTCGTCCGGTAGATTGTGTAGTATTGTGTATCCAGAGCAGTAGAGATACTGCTGTTGATCTATACTTAGTTTACTTAGTTACTAACTAGCTTTTGTCCGCGACTTCGCTTACGTTAGGTTCGATTTTCATAAAAATTTCAAAAAACTACTGAATTCACTGGTCAAATTAATGACCTGAATATTACAAAAGATAATTAAATAAATTTCAGTACATATTCCGGAAAATCAGAATTCACATGGTCATTTTTAAAATCCTTGACTATCGCAACTAATATAACAAAATAATTATAATATCTCTAGCTCATGCCCGCAACTTCATCCGCATTGATTGGGATTTTTTGGTTCCTGCGGGAACTCTTTATTTTTTCGGGATAAAAATTAGCCTATGTGTTATTCCAGACTATAATCTATATCTATCCCAAATCCATCCATTCATCCAAACTTTCGCATTCATAATATTAGTATAGAAATATAGATTTAGTATAGATAAACTTCGGACTCCATAACCGTATCGCAATTAGCATTGTTTATTCTACGCATCTTATCCTAATGACGATCCCTGTTATAATATACACCTACACTTAAGAACTTATGTAATAGACAATAAGTAATGGTAGTTTACAGTCAGCCTGATTGAGATCTAATTTATTGGTCAACATTCCCCGTACAGCCGCATTCTAAATCACAATAATAGCATACGGGCATGTTCGAGCCCGGAAATTATGTCATTGCAGACCCCGATCTCTGAGAGCTTTTGTTCATCACTAGGAGGATGGGGTTCTAGTGCGTATTAAGTAGTGGCTGAGAAACCGCCCGGGCATTCAATAGAGATTAAGTTTTGGTGTCGTCTAACGTCTTATATAATCATACTAATATTACAAAAGCGAAAGTGTGTTTGCTTGATGGTTTGTCCTTCAATCACACTGCAACAGAGCAACAGATCGACGTTATTTCTTGCATAGGTATAGTTCCTGGAGAGGGCATAATAGCCTGAGATCCCGCTGCAGTATTGTTACATGAATCGAATATGTGATCAAAAACTAATCGTTATGTATAATAAAAATTGGGGAATTTAACTTTGCCAGGGTGCCAATCAAAAAGTGGCCGCTAGTATTTTTAATTAAAATAATTATTGTTTGCGTCTAAGTAATTTAGATTACTTTGTGCCACCTAGATGGCACCACTTGTACTTTGTCTCGCGCTAAACGCGAGCTACAGCTTTTTAATATACATAACAATTAGTTTTTGATCACATACTCGATTCATGTAACAATCCTGAAGAGGGATCTCGGGCTATAAGCTTTTTATCCCGGAAAATTGAGGAGTTCCCGAGGCAATTAAAAAACCTTATGGACGAAGTAGCGGGCATCAGCTAGTACACTATAACTCAGCTTAATTTTGGTGATATTAAGTATGGTTGAGTATCTTTTTTTTATTAAATAATAGGCCTGTGCTTGACGATATTCATGCTTAATACAATACAAAGCAATGATGAGGTCTAGAGAAGTGCGCTTGCCTAGAAGATGCCTATTCACTCTTGCCTTATCTGATTAATCTGCTGTCAAAATGGTCACTACAACAATATCGTATCGCCTGATAAAAAAGCGTTATCCTTGGAGTGAAAGCGCTGTTGCTGTCACTGATGATGATCCACTAATAATATGTTAACGCTCTGACGGTGGGGGTGAAAGCCGATTTATAGCTTCACTAAACTAATAAACACTCCACGTCAAACTGGCCACTATAACAATATCGTATCGCCTGATAAAAAAGCGTTATCCTAGGAGTGAAAGCACTGTTGCTGTCACTGATGATGATCCACTAATAATAAGTTAACGCTCTGACGGTGGGGGTGAAAGCCGATTTATAGCTTCACTAAACTAATAAACACTCCACGTCAAACTGGCCACTATAACAATATCGTATCGCCTGATAAAAAAGCGCTTTCCTTGGAGTGAAACCGCTGTTGCTGTCACTGATGATGTTCCACTAATAATAATATATCAACGCTCGGACGGTGGGGGTGAACGCCAATTAATATCTTCGCGAAACTAATAAACACTCCACGTCCAAATGGCCATTATGATAATTTCGTATCGCCTGATACAAATGCACTTTCCGTGGCGTAGAAGCGTTACTGCTGTCACTGATGATGTTCCACTAGACATAAATCAACGCTACAGTGAGGGTGAAAGCCGATTAAGAGCTTCAGTTTTGATAGGCTCTAGTTTATATATAAAAGGTCATTGTCTGGCTCAAACTGATAGTTTATAATACTCTGCACTATGAACAAAGCGCTTGGAGCAGAGTGAAATGCTCTATTGTGTTACCGTTTTTAAAGTTCTGTAGCCAAAGAGAACGCTATTACTAAGCCTCAGTTGTTTATCCGTCCATCTGTCAGCGGGTTGTATCTCATGAACCGTAATATAGTTAGATAGTTAACATTTTCAGTGTTTTTGAATAAAACTTCTTTAGCCGCGTTGAGCACTTTTTGGTCGGGGGTAAACTTGTAGATTTGTGTCACCAACATGCTCCGCGCTGACATGCTGGCGTTGTTGCGAAGACAAAACGTCTTAAATATAAATATACAACATTCGTAATTAAACTTTAATACCTTAGTTATAAAAGGTTTATATATTTATTTCTATTATTAAAAAAACATTTGAAAAATATAGATCGATCCGAAGATGAAGGGATATTTAAATAAATTAAAAAAAAAAAACATTTAAATATTCGTTTTCACTTCTATCGGCAGTCCCTATGACTGCCAATTTTTTTTTGCTCCCACAGGAGGAACGTTATTTTCTCTTGTTTCTTTTAATTTTATTTTGTCTGGTGTTTAATTTTGAACAATGAACGCTTAAAGCTCTGCTCACTACAATGTTTCATGACACATGCAAAAATGTTCTTTGTATCCATACTAATATTATAAATGCGAAAGTGTGTCTGTATGTCTGTCTGTCTGCAACGCTTTATTGGCCCATTTCTCAACCTATTTTCATGAAATTTGGTACCTATATGGATAGGTTACATCCCTGGGAAGGACATACGTTAGGTTTTATCCCGGAAAATTTGGAACTGGAATGGCGACCGCGCGATAAGCGCCACTGGAATCTGGATCCATGCGGCGCAACTGTGGAAGATGTCGAAGGATCAAGGAGACTGCAACTGCAACTATGCAACTGCAACCATTACTACAACTGCAGTAATGGTGATGAAATATGAAATAAAACTATTTCATGTAAGATAACATAAGTCACTCATGTGTCAATAATGATATTATGTCAGAACTGTACCACCGGTTCGAAAAGCAGGGTATAAAATGAAAATATAAATGTCCATATCTACCGTGCAGGTGGCTTATCTCTGTGGAGATCATCCGACATACTATTGAAGTATTGACTAGTTATTCGAAGCCACCTTGTTGGTTTCGAATACAAAATATTTATTTAGAGTAGAAAACTATTTGAAACCAGAAGTGTATATTCAGCCAATCGTTCGTCAAATCCACAGTCGGGTTTTTTACAAGCGAACTATTATATGAAATTGCGTGCCAACATTCAAACTGGCATCGTAAACGTCAAGCACAATCGCTCTTTTTTACGCTACTAAAAACACGGTCTGTTTCAAATTGACACTCGAAATAAAATAAAAGTTGGTATTAACACAGATTATATCAGCTTTGATTATAATATTGGTATAGTCCTACAAACATAACTGACCCGGTCAATTGAAACAATTTTTTTGCCTGTTTAGTGTTTGTTTTTATTTGATTTTTAATATAATATAATATAGATTGTATCGTTGACTATGTTGGTAATAAGGTTATATTATGGAATATAACTTGTGAGTGTCCGAGTTCTTAGTTTGAAATTAACTTGATATGTCCATTCCACTTTTAAGGCCCGCTTGTAGAAACGCTATACCACAAAGATCTGTCGTCTCCAGTGGATTATAGCAAATTAAAGGTTCATGTGTCTTACACACATAAGTTGCATAAGTGAGCAACTTCCTATAAACTTACAGGTGTGATTGGGAAAGATGCAACTATTAACTAAGTTGTTAAAGGTCAAATCATACGAAAGTCCTATCACCAAACTATTGCTAACTCAGCTCTAAGGTGAGGTAGCAGTAAAGTTGAATATCACTAAGTTTAATACAGGAACACAGTTATTGATAATGACCAAACGTTGCATATTCAAAGTTTGTGGTGCTAAAGCTTTGCTTGTCAGGCACTAATGTTCGAGTTTGCAATCGATCTTAGAGGATTGTTAGTTACAAGTTGCTACTCAATTACTGTTCGAGTATTACCTATTTATCTATCAGAGTTATCAGTTTCTGATCTATGCATCCGACACCTATACTACGTTAATTGGCTTGTTGGTATCACTTTGAACTTTCTTGTTGAATGAGCAAACTTGAGACAACTTGAGCAAACGTGAGAGACTTATCACTTACCCTAATTTGTATTGAGCTCTTGTGAGTATGCGTTGTTGGTCATGATGACCAGTGGTAATCCCGGTGGTCCCGGGTTCGAGGCCCGGGCCGGGCTATAGTTAAGTATTGAATTTTATCTGACTAGAAATACTCAGTATGAGCCCGGAGTTAGGAGGCTGCACCCCCGTGCCTTGGAGAGCACGTTAAGCCGTCGGTCCCAATTAGAGACGGTCGGTAAGACAAAAGGCCTTAAGTATAATAATTTAGTACATTCGTAATTAAACTTTAATGCCTTAGTTTTAAGGTTTATATTATGCGAGGCTGGGTAAGTAAGTAAGCTGAAATTTTGTCGATGAGGTACTAGGGTCCAGTCGATTACGCTAGTTCAGCAAAAATTATCAGAATCTTTGATTAGATGAGTGACCGATTCGAGAGGTACTTACGAATTAGGCATTTTTGTGTGCTCCATACATTAATTAACAATTCAACACATACATAATATAAGTCTTTAAACACTTACCTTTAGGTGAGACTGTTGTTATGCCCGTACCTGTAAAAAATAAAAACTTGTATAGTTTTCAGCAACTTTATACTGGGTATCAACAGGTAGCTGTAAGTTGACGTAACTTGTAGTAAATAAAATAAAATAAAAATGTATCAACAGGTACCTCTGTTGTTAATTTAGGGTATATTTGTAAAAACCTGTTATTAAGTAAGCTAATAATGCGCTGTTTGTTTACAATAAATAAAATAGATCAATTTCCATACCGGAACGCTAAATCGCCAGACCAGACCAGAGAAAATTCAGAATATTATAAATTCCCAAATTGACCCTGCTGAGAATCGAACCCGGGAGCTCCCACTATAAGACTGCAGTGCTCACATCTGCGCCAGGGAAGTCGTCGAACTTATATTTATTGATTAGCATGCATAAGATGTCTAGGGCATCAATGTGCAGGTATGCCAGGGTAGTTTGCGGACGAAGGAACGAGCTTCTAGCCACTTCAACTAAGGACCCGAATGCATTTGATTGGCGCACGTACTATATATTGGCCGACGGGCAACAAGGAAATACATTAGGTATACCAATTGGTCCTACGGTCTTTATACTGGGTATGTTTGGTCAGACTACCCTAAACCGTTTCAGTTCTAAATGGGATGAGTTGAATATGGAATGATTAGATATTGTAAAAATTCAAAGAATTCTGAAATATCTGACTTAAGAATTTTCGCATTCCGTATGAATTTACTAGAATTAGAGCATATGCACACACTTTCTACGCGCAGACGACGCGATACAATCATTATTCTGACGCGAAACATACACGCGTCGATATAAAAACGCAGATACGACGTTGACTCGCTGTGAAAACTAGTTTGACTCATTTAGTTAAAAGCGAAAGCAGGTTGTGTGGTCATTATAACATGCATACAACGTGATACAGACGCGATTTCAGCACGCAATTTTATCGATACAAATGCTTTATGGACTAAAAACGCAAATACAACACCCGACCAAACATTTAAGTTCGCATTGCGTAAGATTATATGATTTAAAATTAGGGTATACTTTTGATTAAAAAAGGAATTAGCTGAGTTATTATTTATTTATTATTCTTTCATTATTTAATATTTACAGAGTCATTTGATTTTGGTGCAAACATAAACTGGATTGAGTTTTACCGTACCTACACCAATGCCGTAGGTCTTAGTTAATACATTCGGTACCTACGCTAATTATAATATACAATGATTACACAATATTAATATAACACTATTATTAACTAAAACTATTCTATAATATAACATCATTTCTAAAATATCATCTAAAACTTAACAATCTATGTATATGCGGGTAGGTTAGCAAAACATAATTGCTTAGACCGTAAATACCTTTTGTTGACACTCTCATTCTATTTAATGCGTTCTTGATACAGGTGATAATGTAATTTAAATTTAGCTTATGTAGTTTATTTAAGTGAATAGTATATTAAATAAGTACTTAAATATAGTAAAGAAACAAAATATATTTAGTTAAATACTTGGGCGTTACGCATGGTTATTGAGTATATGCTTCAAATAAAAGTCCTTTAATTTCAATTTTATGTTTTTGTGAGAGTGTCTAGAAGAGATTTAGGTATTTGATTGATTAGGTTGGGAGTAACATAGTATTCTTTTTCCAGGTTATTATAATTTGGTAATTGTAATTTTGAATTTGTTTGTTTTGTAAGTAAAATTGAGAAAATTAATTTTTGAGTTGAGAACTATATTATTGTAGTATAATATAGTTTTATAACTTTTAAATCGTTAATTTTTAAGGCAATAATTTTTTTTAAAAACTCGCGTTCATACCCCGTGTGCTCTAACTTGTATATTACTCATACCATTTAAGCCGTGTCAGAGGCATATATGGCTGGGGTGTGATAAAGTTTTAATTTCTATATCCCCAAATATCTTTGGTACCAGCGTTAGGTTAGTTTGACAAACGCTGGTTCTAGTACTGGTGGATGTAGATTGTAACTGTGAATTCAAACTTTTAACTTAATATTTCGTACAGCAAGTAAAAGTCCGAAATTAACGACTAAAATAACTAGTGGTTCGCCCCGAACTGAGACCTCGCGGCGCCATCTATTGACATAAATGTGAAGTTCTGTTAAAAATACTGAAGCTCATTAAAAATTAAATAATTCCGTTTCCTTACAATATTTATCTAATTTTAGTATTTGTTGTTCAAGTACAGGATATAATTGAAATAATTGATCAAGTTTCAGGCTCATCCTTTCAGAAAATTTCGAGTTCTGAGGTCATCTTTGGACGTTAGAAAATCACCACTTTGAAAGCCCCCCATTTCGTCAATTTTGGGGGAAAAATTTAAAAAAGTATATTTTTGGACTCTATTCCTAATTATCTTTAAAATGATATACCGCAACCCTATGTAACTTTATAAAAAATATTTTACTTCGCATTCGCTTCTATGAGAGCCCCCCTGAAATAAAGATTTTTATTATTTTTTAAGCCATATTCGGCGGGAGGCCATTGGTTTACATATTATATTTAAAGCTGAAGTAATTGCGTTCAGTAATTCAGAAGTTATAATGCTCTGACAGACGGACGGACGGACGGACGGACGGACGGACGGACGGACGGACGGACGGACGGACGGACAAGTGCCAATTCACCCAAGTAGACTCAGAGACCTTCGCTTCGCTCGGTCAAAAATTTCTTTTTTTTGTATGTCTATCATCTTTTTAACCGCCGGCTCACTACTGAGCACGAGTCTTCCCTCGGCAATAAAAAGTTTCGCTATAGTCCACCATGCTTGCCGAGTGACTTCACAAACTTTTCAGAACCATAACAAGAAATCTGGGGCATGCAGGTTTTCTCACGGTGTTTTCATTCACCGTTTGAAGCAAGTGATATTTAAAATTTCTTAAATATTATTGTCACTTGCATCAAACAGTTTTATCGGTAAATCTTAGGATTTACCACAGTTCGAGCTTTTACTTTACAGTAAATTGTACATGCGCTGCACTAATAAATCCTGTAACGCACTCAATTTTTATGTATTCTCATTTTACAGTCTGGCGTATCTCCAATATTTATATTTATTGTATGTCACACTACTTAGTAACTTGATACACATTGTAACAAGCTCGATATTAGCACAATCTATATAAAAATGGAAGATGCCGAAGGTGTTTGAACTGCGACTGCAGTAATGGTGATGAAATATGAAATGAAACTATTTCATGTAATATAACTTATGTCACTCATGTGTCAATAATTATATGAACTGTACGACCTGTTCGAAAAACAGAGTATAAAATGAAAATATAAATGTCCATACGAGTATCTACCGTGCAGGTAGGTGGCTTATCTTTGTGGAGATCAGCCGACACACTATTGAAATATTGACTAGTACACAATATTTATTTAGAGTAGAAAACTATTTGAAACCAGAAGTGTATATTCTGCCAATCGTTCGTCAAATCCACTGTCGGGTTTTTTACAAGCGAACTATTAAATGAAATTGAGTGCCAACATTCAAACTGGCATCGTAAACGTCAAGCACAATCGCTCTTTTTTACGCTACAAAACTCGGCCTGTTTAAAATTGACACTCCAAATAAAATAAATGTTGGTGTTTACACATCGATTATAACATGATCATTCTATGTTGATATGGTCAATTGGAACTAGATATTTTTTGGCCTATTTAGTTTTTTATCTTTAATTATCACTAATTATATTTTATAGATTGTATCGTTCACTATGTTGGTTATAAGGTAATATTATGGGATATAACTTGTAAGTATCCGAGTTCTTAGTTTTAAATTAACTTGATATGTCAATTCTACTTTTAAGTAAGGCCCGCTTGTAGAAACGCTATACTACCACAAAGATCTGTCGTCTCTAGTGGATTATAGCAAATTAAAGATTCATGTGTCTTACACACATAAGTTGCATAAGTGAGCAACTTCCTATAAACTTACAGGTGTGATTGGGAAAGATGCAACTATTAACTAAGTTGTTAAAGGTCAAATCATACGAAAGTCCTATCACCAAACTATTGCTAACTCAGCTCTAAGGTGAGGTAGCAGTAAAGTTGAATATCACTAAGTTTAATACAGGAACACAGTTATTGATAATGACCAAACGTTGCATATTCAAAGTTTGTGGTGCTAAAGCTTTGCTTGTCAGGCACTAATGTTCGAGTTTGCAATCGATCTTAGAGGATTGTTAGTTACAAGTTGCTACTCAATTACTGTTCGAGTATTACCTATTTATCTATCAGAGTTATCAGTTTCTGATCTATGCATCCGACACCTATACTACGTTAATTGGCTTGTTGGTATCACTTGGGACTTTCTTGTTGAATGAGCAAAGTTAGGGACTTACTCGAGTCTACTTTGTATTGAGCTCTTGTGAGTATGCGTTGTTGGCCTAGTGGAGGCTGCACCCCCGTGCCTTGGAGAGCACGTTAAGCCGACGGTCCCAGTTATTATCACTAACATGATAATAGTCGTTAAAGCCCGCCAACCCGCATTGGAGCAGCGTTGTGTGTCAAAGCCCTTACATTCTTTCTTCTATGATAGTGGAGGCCTGGGCCACGTTAATGAGCTGTAGTGGTGGCGTTGCTCCATCCGTTCGCGTTGTATAAACTCTGGTGTTATGAATATTAATATTAATAATTTTTAACAATTATTGTCTATCTTACTGCCTCGTTTGTCTAGCGGTTAGCATAGTCGACTGCAGATCACGAGGTCCTGGGTTCGATTCCCGGTCGGGCATAAAAATTGTTGGGTATTGGGTTTTTCAATTAAGAAATTCTCAGTGCCAACCCGGAGTTAGAAGTTGGCGGTGTTTCACTAGCATGATAATAGATAGTCGTTAAAGCCCGCCAACCCGCATTGGAGCAGCGTGGTGGGTCTAAGCTCTAATTCCCTCTCTCCTGTGAGAGTGGAGGCCTGTGTCCAGCAGTGGGACTTTAATAGGCTATAGTGATGATAAATATTTGATTTGATTTGATTTGATGATGATGATGATGATGATTGTCTATCTGATATTAAATCTGGTGGGAGGCTTTGGCCGTTCCTACTTCCTAGTACCGGCAAGTAGTGTGTTTGAAGATTAAGTTTTAGGAAATACAAGAAGCCCTTTATCAAGCCCAAGTTCGGTCGTGCATGGAGTACTGCAGTCACCTTTATAATGGCTCTGCTAAGTATCAGCTGGCGGCTCTTGACGCCGTAGGTCGTCGGGCTAGGAGATTGATTGGCGAAAATTCACCTCTTCTGGCGAAACTCCAAACATTGGATCACCGCCGATAGGTAGCCGGCCTATCGGTATTCTATAGGATATATTTCGGTGAGTGCGCTCTGGAGCTTTTCGATATTGTACCTCCTTCACCTTTCTACCATCGTACCTTAGACGCCGTGCGAGTTTCCACCCCTATGTCGTCAACGTTCCATCCACACCAACGAACAGCTTTGCGTCTTCTTTCTTTATTCGCATGGCTAGGGTCTGGAACACTCTACCAAAAACTGTGTTTCCAACCAATTACAATCCGGGTATCTTTAAATCAAGAGTGAATAGGCATCTTCTAGGCAAGCGCATCCCATCTTAGGCCACATCATCACTTCCCATCAGGTGTGATCGTGGTCAAGCGTAAGCCTATAATGAATTTAAAAAAAGAAGAAGAAAACCTATTGATAATAATATTATATAACGTATATATAAAAAATTTAATATCAGTTTCAGTTTCAGTTTCAGTTTCTTTATTATTGCAATTCCATAGTTACATTATTTCTTAATTAACATATTATTATAGTCATTAGTAAATAAAGCATGCTATGGATACCCAGTTTGGGTGTGGCAACAGAATAGTACATGGTGGTAGGGAGACCGATTTAATTAGTGTTTGTCAGTATCATTTAGAAATTCATCAATATTGTAGTAACATTTTCCAATCAGATAGTTTTTTAGCGTGTTATTAAACTCTTTTTCCTTCCCGATCAAAACTTGATATTAAAAATAAATTCTGCATTTTACTCCCACCGACAATAATAGTAAAATTTTACTACCCAGGGATTAAGAACAATGTACACGTTATTTTATTACTTCGCATACTAAAATTATAAGCCAATTTTGAAGTAGTAGTACGGAAGATACTATTGGCTTGTACTGAAGGTTCACTTAGGTTCAGACTTTTGCAGGATAATAATAATTGAATATTGCTGTATAAACCACTTAACTTTCTTCGTCTTGTGTTCAAACTTAATCGAATAACTTGGATATTATCTTCTATTTGTTTTCTTCTATCTAACTTTACTTTTAATATAACTGGACGATTCCTGTCTTACAGTATTTCTTTAAAATTGTAACTGTAGCCCGGTCAAAATAAACATTTCAAATTTATAAAGCCCGCCAACCCGCAATGGAGCAGCGTGGTGGGTCTAAGCTCTAATTCCCTCTCTCCTATGAGAGTGGAGGCCTGTGCCCAGCAGTGGGACGTTAATAGGCTGTAGTGGTAGTGGTGTGCTCCATACATTAATATTAACAATTTAAAACGTACATATTAAATCAAATCAAATGTTTTTTTTTATTCAAATAGACTTTTTACAAGTGCTTATGAATAGTCGAATGAATCTACCACTGTTCGGAATGCCGTTCCTACCGAGAAGAACCAGCAGGAAACTCCGTGGTTGCTCTTTTGAAAAAAATACAATATATTAATTACAATATTGCATTAAGATACATAAGTAACAGCAGTACTGAGCATTGGTGGAGCGAGCCAAACCCATACGCTTTTATCATTTATATTATCTCCGACAGTATAAGCTTTTTTCAGGAACATATAAGTACTTAAACACGTACCTTTAGGTGAAACTGTTGTTATGCCCGTACCTGTAAAAAATAACAACTGGTATAGTTTTCAGAAACTTAATACCCAAGGACTAACTTGTAGTTGATAAAAATAATAAATGTATCAACAGGTACCTCTGTTGTTAATTTAGGGTATAATATAATATTTGTGAAAACCTGTTTTTAAGTAAGATAACGTAGAATAATGCGCTGTTGGTTTTCAATAAATAAAATAAAATAGTTTCCACGACATCATACCGGAAAGTTAAATCGCTTGGCGGTAAACCTATGCTAGCTTTGTCGCAACTATAGTCTTGGCCGAAGCCTTTCGCCAAACTAGACCAGAGAAAATTCAGAATTTTATAATTCCCAAATTGACCCTGCCGAGAATCGAACCCGGGACCACCCACTATAAGACTGCAGCGCCCACCAGTGCGCCAGGGAAGTCGTCGATCATAGAAATTAATAATTGAAGCATTACTATGTTTATGTTTAAAGATCCTTCAAATAATATCTTATTTTGGGTATAATAATCTCACTTTACCAAACAAGTAAGTCGATAAATAGATGAATACACTGACAACTTCACTATTGTCTTCACTAAAGCGTTGTTAGAGTTGAATATGGAATGATTAAGTACATATTATAACAATTTACAGAATTCTGAAATGTCTGACTTTAGAATTCTCACATTCAATATGAATTTACCACAGTAAAAGCATATGCACACGGCGTACTTTATACGCGCAGACGACGCGATATAATCGTTATTCTAACGCGAACCATACACGCGTCTTAAAATTCAGACGCGCGTTTTATTGATAGAAAAACGCAGATACGACGTTAATTAGCTGTGAAAATTAGATTGACTCATTTAGGTACAAGTGAAAGAAGGTTGTATGACCATTATAACGTGCGTACAAGGTGATACAGACGCGATTTCAACACGCATTTTTATCGATACAAATGCTTTATGGATTGAAAACGCAAATACAACACCCAACTTTACATTTAATTTTGCATTGTGTAAGATAATTTGATTTAAAATTAGGGTATAATTTTGATTAAAAAATAAATTAGCTAAGTTTTTGTTAGATAAATATTTTTTTAAAGTCTCATAATCTCAAATCACATATTGTTATTAGACAATTAATTAAGGTTAATTTGGGCTGCTTTAAATTACCATTCTAAGTTTTAATTCTAATGGTTTGGTCTACAATAATATTTTCGTATATTACTTTAAATTTTTTAAGGCGATACATTTAAAAAAAACTCGCGTTCTTAAAACGCGCTTTGTCGGCGTGTACAAAGTACCCCGTGTGCATAACCTCTAACTCGTAGGTTACTCGTACCATTTAAGCCGTGTCAGAGGCATGTGTGGTTGGGGTGTGATAAAGTTTTAGTTCCTCTATCCCTAAATACCTACTTAGTGGAATCTGTGCTTGCGATAAAGACTTCGGCATTCTTCTCGAAAGGTCCGGAGTTTGAACCTCTTGCATTCACCTCTTCCTTTTCAGAGTATGTGCGCTTTAGGCATTTAAAATATCACTTGGGCTTACTATGAAGAAAGACATTGAGAAAAACGTGCATACTTGAGATATCTACAAAATTTTCTGAAACGTGTTTGTAATCTACCAATACGCAGTTAGCCAGAATGATAGATTATAGTCTTACATAATGGTCTTAACCCTTCTCGTGCTGAAAACGACCCTTGCTCAACATCGGTCTGGTGACAAGTTAAGATGATGGTTATGATATTTAAATTTTAATCTCATAATATAATGGGGCTGATTCTGTATAACACAATCTCTAAACTAAACTAAAATGGCAGCTTTAAATCTAGTTTTGTCCCTTTCCGTAGGAAGTATTATGAAAGGGTTAGCAATATTTGTAATGCTCTAATTTTAGTTTAGTTTAGAGATTGTGCACTACAGAATCAGTCACAATATATCGTATGCTAAAGTGTTGAAAGAAAAAACTTTGACGACCTCCCTGGCGCAGTGAAAAACACTGTGGTTTAATAGGAGGACCCGGGCTCGATTCCTGGCATTTTCAATTTGGGAATTTATAATTTCTATACTGTCTCTGGTCTGATCAGTTGGGAGGCTTCGGCCGTGGCTTGTTACCGCGTGGCAATTTAGCGTTCTTATAATTTATAATAATTTAGCTAGGTATGGGTTTTAATATAATTGCCGTATTATCCCTAAGCGCTACCATCTTAGACTGCATGATGCATCATTATAATATAACATCAGGTGAGATCGGAGTCAAGGGCTACTAAAGAATAAAAAAACTGGCATGTAGCTTATCGTGTTAATTCTCCCAAATGTGGTAAAGGGGTCACAATCCAAGCTCATTAAGAATAAGACGCAGAGAGATAAAAGGTCGGGTCCAACTCACTGGCCAAATCTTACTCTCGTAATAGATAACTTTGTACATTTTCACCACAGACTAACTGGCCGACATTCGTTGTTGTTATTAAATGTGTTACTGTAAAAGATCGAACTCCTATAAATGATTTTTCAAATCGAGTTTTAAAGGCATTCCGAACGTAGATTCAATCGAAGATTCAAAAGCACTTGTAAAAGTTTATTTAATCATGAATAAATCTGAAAATTTACTTAAATCTAACACTACCCAGCAATGAACTAGCGTTAGGTAAGTTTTACTAACGCTGGTACTGGTGAATGTAGATTTTTATCTTAATATTTTCGTAGGGACAGCCAGTAAAAGTCCGAAATTCACTGACACAGCCTTGAAATATACTGAGCACGAATCTCCTCTCGGCAATAAAAAGGTTTCGCTATAGTCCACCACGCTGGCCAAGTATGGATACTTTACACATCTTTCAGAATATTATGAAGAAATCTCGGGCATGTAGGTTTTCTCACGATGTTTTCATTCAGCGTTTGCAGTATTATTATAATTTTATATTTATTAGTTTATTAGACTTCTGAAATCGCCTTGTTTCACCTACACACTATATTTTTCATATAATTTGCATTAAAAGTATGAGTTTTTTTAAATTCTATTTCTTATTTAACATTAGGTTGTTGTTAACAAATATGATATCTGTAAGTTTAGTTGATGGTTAAAATGACAATTATAAAGGTTTGAAATAAACAAGCTATTTTCCGACAGGATTGAAAGGAGGGCTGCTAAGACTTTCAGGGCAGAAAGTGATGGTTTTCTACCCGCTGAATGACGTATTCGTCTGAAATTGACTAGTTACGGGTGGCTCAACAGGCATTGAAAATCGCACTTTCAATGCAGGTTATATGAAAAATTTCCTAAAAATTAATGTCACTTGTATCAAAACAGTTTTATCGGTAAATTTTAGGATTTACCACAGATCGAGCTTTTACTTTACAGTAAATTGTGGCGCCTCACTCATAAATCCTGCAACGAACTCCATTTTAATGTATTCTCATTTTACAGTCTGGCGTATCTCCAATATTTATTGTATGTCAAACTACTTAGTATCTTGATACGCAATGAAACCAGCTCAATATTAGCACAATCTATACTAAAATTAAAAATGCTAAAGTGTGTCTGTCCGTCTGTCCGCTACGCTTTCATGGCCAATTTTGTCGAAAAGCAAAAAGTTAGGTTCATCCCGAAGAAGGACACGGTCCCGGAAATTTCCATTGGAAATAAAGATAAACTTTTTCTTTTTAATATAAATTCGTCACGAAAAAAAACAGATTGGATATCAGGTGAAAATCTACTCCAAATATTTTGAAGGTATTGTCATCATATTATTTGAAAACAGTACTTAATTTTTCTGTAGTTCTTTCTTCCTGTGCGGATAGTTACAATTGGGTATTTAATAAAACAACTCAAATCATCAACTTTTATCCAAAAGTCTAAACGGGTGCTTAAACGGGACTAACGGGTATGAAATATTAAATTATGACGTCACCAAAGTTCGACGCAATTTTTTATCGATAGTTTTAAATTGATAATAAATATAAAACTAGCATGGGATATTACGAGTTTTGGGAGAGCATGTATTTGATAATTTCAAAAAAAAAGGTTTACTTTTAGTCAAATACCCAATTTCCGTCATCATTTATTTTTGTTTACTTAGCATACTTTATTTTCAAATGAAATATGTTTTTCATGTAACCTGCATTGAAAATGCGAGTTTCAATACTAGCTGTTGAGCCACCTGAAACTAGTAAATTTCAGACGAATACGTCATGCAGCCCTCCTTTCAATCCTATCAGAGTATCTTTTGCTTATTTCACATATTTTTAATTGTCATTTTACCCATCAACTAAACTGACAGATATGATATTTGAAAACAACAACCTAGCAACTAAAATAAATAAGATATACAATTTTCAAAAATCTAACACTTTTAATGGAGATCATATGAAAAAAAGTGTGTGCGCCACGAGATGAAACACGATTTCAAATTTCGGGTGATGCCAGCCCTCGCTCCGTTCAAGCAGGCAACTTCACCCTCGTCTGAAATCGTCGTGTTTCACCCCTAAGCACAAAATATACTATTGACTTATTTTTGTTTCTTTCCCGGTCAACATTTCTTTGTGCATCCATTCTCGATACACTACAGTGAACAAGTCTATCCTTCTCAAATTTTTGTTTCGTTATGGGCTCTTAAATTGCATTTCTCTTAAATCACATGTGGAAGTGGACCGGGAGACCATCGTTACAGCAATAAATTCCACATACACATTCCAATTATTGTTCCAATTTATACAATATTTTTGTTTATTATTTTTCATACAAATGGATCGTTTTGTATAATACACATGCAAATATTATCAGAATAAACTGAAGTATCCTGGGGCTTCCAAATTAATATTTCACTTCGAATGACTTTTGATTCAACTCTACCATGTGCCAAATATATTCGTACGAAATAACGTACAATAATTTAAAAAACAAAATTACTGGTTTAAATTATGATTACCTTTTTCAATAAAAGATTTGAGAATTAAACAAAGAGGTTAATAAATTCATCATCCATCCATCAGCCTGTATGCATCTACTGCTGGACATAGGCCTTTTCGAGAGCGCGCCACCAAACACGGTCCTTCGCCTTCCTCATCCACCTGCTTCTCGCCACCTTCTTTAGGTCATCGGACCAATAATATTATACTTATACCATTTTCAAAAATTCAATTTTAATTTTAATCATAAATCTGACATGTGATAAAGTGCGTTAAGCAATGACCATGTTCATGGAACACGGAATCTGCTTTTGCAATAAGTATAACTATTTAGAAAAAAAAGCTCTATCGAGAACTTAATACAACTTACTGAAATTTACTTACACTATAAGGCTTATTTTTATCATTTTGGTACGAAACTCTAAAATAAGCATTAAATAACTCAAGCAAACGCAGCCTATGCTAGTGGTAGATTTTCAATGCAAATAGACCATAATATTATAAAAGCCGTAAACGTTAAAACGCGCACTTTATTGAAAAATGTTATTTGTTTGTCTGGTTATTGGCTCATCTGTTTGCGTTTCATAGCTCCGGAACCGCTCGGCGCATTTTTGTTTAAATTTCATAACTTTTCTGTTTACCGAGAGCTTAGACGCCTTATTTTTTGGACAAATCCTGCGTATACATCATTATGTGGACAACGCAAAGTTGTATTGAAGAGAGGAGGGTGGGTCGCCTCCACATCACCCCGCTTCTGAGTGCCTCAACACACAAAATGCGCAACGGAAGCGTGTCCTCACGTATCTAACAAGACTCTTAAGCGCAATGCACCTTAACAGCGCAGAGTATTCGTAAATCTATACTTATATTATAAATGCCAAAGTGTGTCTGTCTGTCTGTCTGTCGATTTCACTTTCACGGCCTATCTTTTCAACCATTTTTGGTGAAATTTGGTGTAGAACAAGGTTGCATTCTGGGCAAGGACATTGGCTTTTATCCCAAATAAGGAGTTCCCATGGTAATTTAAAAACGTAATCTATGCGAATGAAGTTCCGGGCATTATCTAGTAACAACTTATAATAGGCTTCATTTCCTTTGAAATACTTCATTTATTTTGAAATAAAGGTCATAGCACCCGGAAAACCTAGGCACGTCCCAGCTTAGCACACGTCCGCTGTATTTTCAGTATACCAATTTCGAATTTTAAAAGCCGTGATTGCCTAGTGCTCAAGACACCCGACCTCGCTATATACGGAGCCGCGAGTTCATTCCCCGGGCACGCACCTACTACTTTTCGAAGTTATGTACTTTCTAAGAAACGAAATATCACTTGCTTCAAACGTAGAAGGAAAATATCGACCGGAAACCTGCACGCCCGAGGGTTTTTCATGATGTTCTTAAATGTGCCAATCCACATATGGCCAGCGTGGTGGAGTATGACCAAACTCAAAAACAACAAAAAAGGGGCTGATGTCTACACTGCTGACTCTCACCGATATAACTGAACTATTGATAGTATATAACTACTTAAGGTATATTTCCCATTTTGAAGATCTGTATGAAGACATTGAAATTTCATAAAGCGCATTGAAGCAAACTGTATAGTGAGATAGTGTAAAATGCTTTAAACATGTGCGTGCACACATACGTGCACGTCATGTGTGACAACCGGTCTTGAAGGCCATCGCACTTCTGGCACTACGCTCCAGCCGCCTTTTTTTTTTGGTTTCAGCCTAAATGTGAGAGCTTTTGAAATATTTTTTTGATGTATTTATCTATTATTTTTATACCTAATACAAAGAAAAATATTTTTTATTAGGTAATATAAAACAAAGCGTTATCCAAGTTTGGTTGAGTTAATCGCAAAATAGACCTCCAGAGTTTAGAGTTCATATACTTAAAAAAATACCTTATCTCAAAAGGCATATCCACCAAAAAACCAAAAGTAACTTTTTAGTAGGTACGTCAAAAGAAAAAATCTTAATTTTGAAAACTTTTCGGTTTTTATAATTATTTAAATAACCTTTCAGGAGATAGGTTCTTAATGTGTAAAGTGTTAAATAATTATAATCGAAGCGGATGAACTCGTGGGAAAATAACTAGCTATATTAAGCTAGCCAATCATTCCATAATTTAAAACAAATAAATAAGGGAAACAAATTTTGTTTCCTTCATCTTCTCTTTTATGGGTAATAAAAAATACAAAATCGACTTGGAAAGCGACTTGGAGTGGTAGAAAAGTCAATACAGTTATATGATTAATAAAACAAACAAAATAGAAAAAGAAAACATAATTTATTCATATAAAAAATACCAATTAATTATGATAATTGTATTTTTACAAAACAAAACCATTCGCATTAAAAAAAGTTTAGTTAAAAGTTTTCTTTCAAAGTGCAAAAATAAGAATAAAACCAAAAGTAATTTATTTACTTAATTATTAAAACAAATATAGGTTAAATAGAATAAGCTTTCTATTATAATCACTCGCTCACCTTTCTGCAACCTCTGCCCACTAACATGTGCTTTCACAATTAAATTAAAGTACATAATGATGATAATCAAAATCACAATTTGAACGAGTCTAAACACAATTTTTGAGGCAATCATTGTTCTCAAAAATTTCTTACACACTTTTCAGTTATTGAATCACATATTTTCCGCACGCAAAGTTCGTCGGATATCCGCTCACTGACAACTCGGGAAGTTAGTTCCGAAAGCTTCCGGGACAGACAACCGATGCCGAAGAGCGTCGACAACCGACTGCGCCAGTCTTGGCCAGGAACCCTTGCATCCCTACCGACCTATCCCCTCCCACCCTACACGATACGCACGACTTGTTTTATTACTTTTATTTTTCTTTAATAATCCTGTTTAATGGTCTATTCCGTTTCTATAAAACTTCCTAAATTTCCCTTTTGTAGTGTCTCACCTTCCGAATTGCGTTACGCGTGTTTTTACTTTGTGTAACGCAGGGGCTCTCAAACTTTTCCAGTGACTCCATTATTACGGACTGCCCAAAAATACTATGTGTGTACATAATTATGTAGACGCTACGGCTACGCTCCTGCGTAGCTCATTTGAGTAGTAAGACTGCGTAGAGGCGAGTGTCTCCGATTTTAACTGATATTTTTCAGTCAAAAACATTGTTACTAGATTATCGAACCTTTATGGTCTAAAGCTCTATTGACTGTTTGACTGACCTCGATCCACGCATTCGAAGTCGCGGGCATCAGCTAGTATTATATAATGATACGCAACCGTAAATTACAGATGTCAAGAGTCACACTTTAAGTACATATATTTTTGACAGATCGTCAAAAATATGGCGCAGTGTTATCTTAACGTGGGACGTCCTGGGATCGATTGATGGGTGGGAATTTATACTTTCTAAATTTTCTCTGGTCGGGTGGGAGGCTTCGGCCGTGGCTAGTTACCACCCTACCGGCAAAGAAGAACCGCCAGGTGATTTAGCGTTCTAGTACGATGCCGTGTTGTAACAAGTTAGCACGATACCATCTTAGACTGCATCGTCACACCACCAGACCAGATCGCAGTCAAGGGCTAACTTATAAGTTGTAGTGCAATAAAAAAAACATTAGCCTTTTTGGGAAATGCTGGCAGGTATATCGAATGTTAAAGTCGCGCGAACATTAGGTATCAAGATGTTGCCGTAGTATAAGTATAGCTACATATTTATTACCGACTCCATACTCAGGTATTGTGAATGGATGCTTTCTGAGCAGTATTCGATGCACGTTTTGTGAAAATTTTTTCGTACATAATATTACTTTATTCCTTTTTCAGTTTTTACGCGGGTTTATAATGATTTGCAAGTTGAGTTAATGCCAAGTATATTTGCCCCAACGCAATTGGGACGTTATAACTTATAACATAGTTTTTTTTTTAAATATATAGACTAGTGCTTGGCTGCAATCAGACCTTCCTGTAAGTGGTGATGGTGGTGGGCGCGCTTGCCTGATGCATATTTACTCTTGATTTGAAGCTTTAAGGAGGAGAAAACGGAAGCCAGAAGGGCATTCCACATTGTAGCGGTTCGAATTAGGAACGAGGAAACAATTCACTTCGTAAGAGTCCACGAGCTTAGACCTTAAAACACCGCTAGACAAACGAGTATGTAGCTACAAACTATATCAATATTGATCCAACTCCAAATTATAATATGCAGCGGAATATATTATTTTATCGTAAAAAATATTATGGTATAAAGCGAAATAAACATAATATTTATTTATTTTATATTAATACTAGACGATGCCCCTGACTTCGTCCGCGTGGATTTAGGGTTTTAATTCCCGTGGGAACTCCTTGATTTTGCAGGATATTTAAAACTATACCAAATTTCATCAAAATCGGTTGAAAAGACTGTTCTTAAAGGGTAGCAGATAGACAGTCAGAAAGACACACTTTCGCATTTATAATATTAAGTATGGGTATATAATTAATGTAATGAATTAGCTAGGTACATGACAAACTAATAGGTGCTAATAGTATAATCTAAAATATTATAATTAACATTAAAACCGGCAAACGGCGGAAGTATAGAAAGTAACATAATATATTTTATATATAGTCTTAGTTTTAAAAAAATTGCGTAATATTTCACCGCGGTTAATTGCTTCATCTGGTAACAGAAGGGCTGGCTCATTTTTTGCGAAAAGGATCAGCCTGGCTGTGCAGCGCGGAAATGCAGCCAGCATTATTGCCACCGTTCCACGCGGGCATGATTTATAGAGTAACTAGCTGATGCCCGTGACTTCGTCCGCGTGGATTGAGGTTTTTCGGTTCCCGCGGGAACTCTTTAATTTTCCGGAACTAAAAGTAGCCTATGTGTTATTCCAGACTATAATCTATCTCTGTGCCAAATTTCATCCAGATCCGTTCAGCCGTTGGGGCGTGATTGAGTAATAAACATCCATCCATTCATCCATCCATCCAAACTTTCGCATTTATAATATTATAGTAAGATTAGGTAATGCTAGGCTAGATTTAAGTTCTATTGTATTATTTTCAATAAATACTAACATAAACAACATTTTATTGGTTCATGGTGCAAATGCAAAAGCAAGCGCTATGGGGACAGTAATTGTTTTAATATTTAAACCATAGTGAAATATCAAAAGATACAAAACGTATCTTTATCCAAAAATTTTACGATAATATCATTGATACCTTGTTAAATACAATTTTTACAAGCAAACTTCAGTATGATTCATACGTTTGCAAAGGGTACATCACGAGCACGATACAAAGTAATACAATGCCATCTGTAGGTGATAGTGAGATATCCTATGTCCTACCCCGTAGTATGAACTCAAATCATGCCAAGTTTATTTGAATTCATTCAGTAGATTCGGCGTGATGCGCGGTCAAGATACAGAAAGACAAACAGACAAAAACTTACAGTTTTGGCTACAGTGTCGATTATAGAGGGCCATCGAAAAAAACATCGAAATATCTTCAATGAACAGAATTGGACCTGTTACAGTTTTTTAATAAGTAGGTATACTAGCTGATGCCCGCGACTTCATCCGCGTCGTTTGAGGTTTATTGGTTCCCGCAGGAACTCTTTAAAGAACCTAAATCCACGTGGACAAAGTCCAGTATCTTACAGTATTAAAAATTGTGTGTGTCAGCTCCGACGCACGACCGGAGTTTACTCTTTACGAACGATTATAATAGTAGATTATTAACCAAAGGGATAAAGCAGTCTTCTGTCGCGGGTGACGATTTAAATCGTGAGCGTAACGAAGGACTCGAGGTTTACTCCCGAGCGTAGCGAGGGTGTTTAAGACGAGTCCTGAGTGTAGCGAGGGATTTAAGTTCACCCAAGACTAAGACAGCTTTATCACCGAGGAAAATACTCTACTTTTCCTACCATTTGCGAAAAAATTAACACAATAATAATATGAGATAAGCATTTATTAAAAATAATGACAATTAAAAGATTTTTAGAACATTAACTTATTTATAAAAACAAATTAAAATAAACTTAACGTTTATGTATTTGAAGAAAACAAAAACGCGGCAAATTCCTAGACTAATATTTTTTTGTCGGAAAAGCAAAGGCATCAAGCTCGTCGGTTTTCGTAATTTTATTTAATAATCATAACTGGATAATAAATGCGTATTCCTTTTTCAAAAAGATGTATAATGCTTTATATACAAACTCAATGGTGTAAACACAGATGTAGTTCAGTATAAATTTCGGTAAGTATTCCAAATTTAAATCACATTCTCCCCCTAGAGGATGAATGAAATTCAGTACAATATTCTTTCCCTGTTTTTAACAGATTAAAAATGACTATTGTTATGTTCGCTTTTTGTGGCATAGAATGTCACTTTTTTGAGCAAGTGGTACGAAAAATATATTATAGATAATGAACGCATTTTTTATATTATATTACTGAAAGCACGCTTGATACATTTATTTATTTTAATAATACAATTTATATTCATCAAAATACATTATATAGTCATGGAAACATAAAGTAAATAACGTAACGGAGAAAGTTTGATTTTATCTCCCAATTAATTTTCATACCCCGGGCTCATATTATATGAAAATCGATTTTTAAGGAGGTAAATTCCAAAATAACATATTGGAGTACTCTGTAACAATTTCATCAAGCAGCAGCTGATGATCTTCAACCGGCTTAACCGATTTTTTAAATCATTGCTAAGAACACTCTCGATCAAGTCCTTTCAAACAAAAAAAGCTAAATCTAAGTTCGGCAGCTACGATGCCACAGAGGTCTGATCGAATTTAGTATCCCTGTGCTTTTTTTTATAGCTATATATAGGCTAGCGCTGCAATGTAACAACTTCCGAACAAGTGGGGGAAAAGATTCTAATTGTTCGATTTTCCAGTCGAGTGCTCCGTTGTAAGAGAGCATACCTACGAGTATTTTATACTTGCAGTACTCAATACATTCAGTGCGCCTTCAATATGGGGGTTTTGCAATTGCATAGATAACTCTGAAAGCATAGTCGAGGTCTGAAAGTAATTGCATGGACATATCTGTGTCAGAAGTTCGTTACATTAAGTGTGGTTTGTGGTTTGATTAGGATCATATAATATTTTTAAGTTTTTTTTAACTTTTAGAATTTTTTTAGTCTTTCAATATTTTTAGTAAATGTCACTTTAAGTGGTGGTAGATACTAGATTCTTACGACTTATCATAAGCGGCACAAGTGTTCCTACTTGAAATAAATAATTTCATTTTCATTTTCATTTTAACAAATGCGATGATGTCAATGTGTCAAACTTGAAATTAGGAAATGATTTTTTTATTAAAAGGTAATTTTAGTACTCTATTTTTAAATTCGATGTTTGATAGCTTTTGATATCTTTGGAACGTAATAAATACCTTACTGAAAAAGATCTTAATGCATGCAGTGCTTTATAGAATCTAAATTAAAAACTGGTAAACATTTTCAGACCGCGACTGTACATACTCGTAGTAGTGGTGGGCCTACCTATTCATTGACTGAGAGCTCGTCCACATACATACTGGAAACCACTGATCTTTAAAGTATATTTTTAAAGGCCTAGTGTGGATTGGCACTTCGCACACCTTTGAAAGGTAATGAAAATGAAAACTAAATGTTTTTTTTTTGCCTGGGACAACTTGTGTCACGTATGATAAGTCGTATGAATCTACCACCGGTTCGGAAAAATGTTCTACTGAGAAGAATAGACAACAAACTCAGCAGTTGCTTTTTTCATTAACAGAAAAATGTTACACTTTGTAAATAAATATACAATTGTGGGTTGACGGATGGGAAGCTGGTTGCTTTCATGTAATTTTGTCATTGAGAAAATCATCAATAGTTTAAATAACTTATAACCTCGACTTAACAGATGCTGTTTAACGCAGTCAGCAAATTTATGCAATTGCAAATCCAGTAAAATCTATACTTCTATATCTATACTAATATTATAAATGTGAAAGTTTGGATGGAAGATGTATGGATGAATGGATGGATGTTTGTTACTCAATCACGCCCCGACGGCTAAACGGATCTAGATGAAATTTGGCACAGAGATAGATTATAGTTTGGAATAACACATAGGCTACTTTTTATTCCGGAAAATGAAAGAGTTCCCGTGGGAACCGAAAAACCTCAATCCACGCGGACGACGTCGCGGGCATCAGCTAGTAACAAAAAGATAAAATTTACATTCCATTTAGTTCAGCTACTTACCACTTCCACCCGCTGGAGCTCATCAAGCAAGAATTTTTCGGGTGGTAATTAGCCACGGCCGAAGCCTCCCACCAGAGGAAATGGAGAAATTATAAATTCCCAGACTACTAGAAGATGCCCGCGACTTCATCCACGTGGAATAAGTTTTTTTAATTTCCGCGGGAACCACTTAATTTTCCGGCACAAAAAAGAGCAATATCCTTCCCCGGAATACAACCTATCTCTGCACCAAATTTCATCAAAATTGTATGAACAGATAGGCCGTGAAGGCGTAGCGGACAGACACACTTTGGCATTTATAATATTAGTATGGATGTGGTTGGTCCATAAAAACCGGGTAAATGGGCCTTCACGTGCTTCACGTGCCCGCTGTTACAGTCATGAGTTTTGGAAACTAAATCGTTCCTCAGAGTTGGAACTGAATGGGTCGACAGTGACTGATTAATTTAAAGTGGAGGACATTATTACGTCGCTCCTATTTATCGCGTTTTGTATCGCGTAGTTGTTCCTTAGGGCTCGTTTGCACTAGAGACAAGACAGAATATCGCACGTACAATTCCATCTTGTTTTGACTACTAATAATAGTAGCGACCTCCCTGGCGTAGTGCAGTGGCTAGTTACCAATATACCGGCAAAGATGTGCCGCCAAGCGATATAGCGCTCCGGTACGATTCCGTGTAGAAACAGATAAGGGGTATGGGTTTTATGCAACTGCCATACTCCTAAAATGTTAGCCCGCTACCATCTTAGGCTGCATAAACACACTCAGTCACAATAATAACATGGGTAGGTACATCACATAAAACATTACATTAAATTACAAAATTGAGTCAGATGACATCAAATTACAACAATAAAATTTACAAAACTATAAACAACACAAGAAACAATATTTTGTATTAGTTTATTCGAGATGAGCCCCACTTACGTTTGTCGCTGTGCGCAACGTGCAGTCCAAAGCAGTGGTTTATGTATGCGCATGCTTTGATGCTCCCCCGCACTCGCCGAACCAGCGAGGTGATATAATGTGATATGGCATAATTATTGTGTAGAAACAATCTACGCACGCTTCAGCAAACATAGTTGATGCGCTGCAATATCGAGGGAGGGCCAACAACATCCTGAATGCGTTGTTGTATTGGACACGAATGGCGTCGTAAGATCTTTGCGTAAAGTCAGTCCACAGGCTGCAGGTGTAAAACGAAGTACAGTCGGGTCTGAAAAATGTGATTTTGTAATATAATATGAAGAGCACCGCCAAACCTACGGATAACCATATTAGCTCTGACAGACATCGCTCTTCGTTCCTGTTCAATACCAGCGTCATCTCTCAAGGTAGGTGTTACAAGATGTTCTGAGTATTTAAATTCTTCTACCCTTTCTAACGGAGTTCTTGGTGGGATTTCTGATACTTTTATTGGCCCGCCCCGAAAGGCTTTCTGACTTAGGCTACACTGACTTTTTCACATCATAAATCAGTCAATTGCATAGCCATCACATATACACAGTAGCTTTCTGAATCCACAGACTGAGGCAGGCACTATGTGCAGTGCGCGTGGGGATGCGACAAGACAAAACGTCGTGAGATAATTTGTCCCAGAGCAGCCTCCTTGACCTCTTATGGTAAGTGCTAAATGAATTCCAAGCGACTTTTGGTTAGTAAGAGTACTTTAATGTTCATGAGAGTTCATGATATATATTTATAACTAGTATGGCGCGTGGATGCGCGGCCCGCTGAAGCGGACCGCGTAGAAGAGTGAATAATAAGTCCGTTTGGATTTGTAGTTTTGGTGTGTTATAGGTAATACATATTGGTGCCTTTTATTATATTATTGTACTAAAAATTCTTCATTTTCTTCAAGTTACCCCGGGTAGCCATATCGAAGAAGACTCTTACAAATTCTTACAAAATATGTATTATCTGAAACAGGAAAATAAACATCGGTGACTCAACTGGTCCACTATTACTTATTACGTTTATTTACTTTACATTTTTATGTATCAACTTTCTAGTGTGCTTTACTTTATAATATCAAAAAGTGTAGTGGGCCAGTTTCCAAGCCACCGAAGAGGTGTGGCCTCAGCTCGTTTTTTTTTACGTGGTTCTCCCATTCTCAGACAGTTAAAACCAAATAAAATTTTAATTATAAAAAAATTCTGCATGCCTGAGTAATGAGACCTATTGCAATTTAGCAAAAAAATAATTAAAATTTAAAAATTTTTGCAGCTCTGCTCCACGGTAGATAAATAAATGGAATAAACATTATAACAAATAAGTAGGTACTGTTATGAAGGACATCAAATAAATATGAAATAGAACATAAAACTAAAAAGATAATATCATCTACAAATTACATAATATTTAAAAATAAGTTATACAGATATACATATTATCTACATATTATTTAAAATTAAATTTCAAAAGATTCCTGCAATTCAGACATTTTGATGAACACTGGGGGCGTATCTTCACAATCATCTTCAGTAAGTAATACGATTGCGTTATAGATAGCCCGTTGCTGCGAGTTTAATTTTGACTCCTATTCATTTAATGTGGCTGTCGACTCATCGTTCCATCTACCAGTTTCTCTTTCAAGCTCGGTTATACTATGTCTTACGTCTGGCAAGCCGAAATCTGACAGCGAGCGACCATGAGCACGTAGCATTTGTTCAATGTCTCGAAGACCGTGATCATAAGCGGCTTCCATTTCAGATTCACGCCCTCTGTGATAATCATCGCACAAATGGTCTCGGTATTTATCCCATAACAGAAGAGCTGGGGCACCGTCCATGATAAGTGCGAAGAAAAGCTGACGTAAACCTTTACCGGTCTTGAGTAAAATTAAAGAGTTCCCGTGGGAATCAAACAATCTTAATCCACGCGGACGGAGTCGCGGGAATCATCTAGTTACTTATATTAATTAATGAATACTTGTCAGTTGCTATCGTTCAGCTTTATTTTAATTTTTTTATACTTTCCGAGATAGACACCTATGAAATTTGTATAACCACCATCTTGTATCCGCTATTTAAGAGTTTTTTTTTCAGCTCATTTTCTTTTTTTGTTTGAGCAGCCCCCACCTATCTTTAATACCCTGCTCTCTAGCTAGCTAGTAGCTCTTCACCCATCTTGCAAACCCTCGATCTCCATATTTTCTTTCCGAATCATTTGTCAGAATGACAGTACGAAGGTACAAACTTTGAAAAGGTCTTGCATAATTTCCAAATCCCAGTCAACATTCGCCATACATTTTCTATGGAAAAATAAATTCCGCCATCTTGAATTTTTTTCCTGTTCATCAAGTAGACCCTCATGTCCTGATCATCTTTTGCCAAGAAACCACTCTTCCATCTCTGATACTCTCCGAGATAGACACCGACGAAATTTGTATGGCGGCCATCTTAAATCCGCCATTTTGAAATTTTTTTTCAGCTAACTGTCAATTGGATGACGTTTCGAGTGACATTTGGTCGAGCACCCCCCACCTATCTTCAATACCCTGGCTGGTGCTCTTCATCCGTCTTCGAAATCCTCAATCATCAGCTCTCTCTGTATTTTTCCTCTTAATGATTTTTTGTCTTCTATACGAAACGATGAGTGAAAAAAAAAATGTTCATACAAAATTTTACAGGAGAGGTGATCAATGAGTCAGTCAGCACGAGCAGCTATATATATATTAATTATTGCAAGGTTGCTTAAAATAATATGTCAAAATTAATTATTTTTATGTTTAGTGATTATCAAAATATAGAAGATCTCCCAAAAGATGCAATATCCACGTCCCCTGTTGGTTTTAAGTTGAATAACCATTTGAAACTATCGACTGACTTAAAAAAGTGTCTCGAACTTTGCTGACGTCACAATTTGGTATTAGGTACATACAAAATCCCATACTTAACGCACGCTTTTACGTTTGAAAAAACTTGCTGATTTGGCTAGTTGTCTATTACCCAATTAGCGAACTATAATAATCGGTCAAACTTATCTGGTCCAGTGGCCAAAAGTGGAACTAATATATGCCTGTTATACTTTTTTCCCTTCCCTCGAATTGGCTATTTGACAGTTTTCGGAAAAAATATTTTTCATATAACCTGCATTGAAACTGCGAGTTTCAATGCCTGTTAACTGTTGAGCCACCCGAAACTAGTCAATTTCAGATGAAGACGTCATTTAGCGGGTAGTAAATCATCGATTCGTTTGATTTTCTACCCGCTGAATGACCTAATTTCTTCCCTAAAGAGCCCTCCTTTCAATCCTGTCAGAGTATCTTTTCTTTATTTCAAACCTATAAAATTGTAATTTTAACCATCTTAGTGTAATTGCAGAAACTAAAATAAATAAAAAAAACAATTTTAATAAAACTCGCACTTTTATTGCGGATTATATGAAAAATATAGTGCGTGACGCGGTATGAAACAAGATTTCAGACTTCAGGTGAAGCCAGCCCTCGCTTCGCTCAGGCAGGCAACTTCACCCTCGTCTTGTTTCACCCCTAGGTACACAATATCTTTTTCTCAAAAAAAGCGCTATTAATTTGAAAATTATATATATGTACAAGGTGTAAGATAAATGGTATAACATACCGGCGGCTACCCATGCAATTTTGACGTTATAAACACTATGGCAGAGTTAAAAAGTCAAAATTAATTATCAAAAACTTCCATACAAAATTAATTAGTTAATTAAGGAAAATAAATTTTGGCAACCCTACGGCGATTAACAACCTATTATTATTACGTAATACATAACTTACGAAACATCAATTTCTAATGCCCTAGTACGACAAAGTCGACGAACTAAAGAGAGTCCTTTGACCGAATGCCGCCGCGCGACTTTGACGTCACTGACGGTATCTTCTACTACTGTCTAGTAGTGTTGAGATAACGAGGTCTTGTGTTCGATTCCCGGGTCAGTTCAAATCTTGACTATTGACTAGGAATTCCGAATTTACTACCAAACACAAAAAATAATCGATAATTTTTGATTAAGTGACGGCAAGGTTATGTGAAAGTTATTTGTAATTTTTTAGTTTTTAATAGTCAGTAGGCAAAAAAAAAACAGAATTGCACTCAGTTACTTAAATAGCTTTATCCTATTATCTTTCTGGCTTTCTTTCGATCGTCATATTTCCGAAAGTATTAGGTATATTGAAATGAAATAAAAATAATTTTGTTATCATTCATTCATTTTGCTATCGTCGTTTTTTCCTAGCTCTTATTCTTTTCTTGTAAATTACAAATTAACTAACGAAATAACTCATAATCAAAATTTCATTTAACTATACTGTTAAGAGTACCTACTTATGAATCTCCAAGTAAATCTACCAATGGTTCGGAATACCAATACCGTAGTACCGAGAGACCAATCGTTAAACGATCTCTCTACCCATACACCATTTTTTTTTCTCACACAAGTCTCGGTCGGATAAAATTTTCAATTAAGCGATCTCCCAGGCCCGCAGAACGCCATACTTAAATA
The DNA here is from genome assembly GCA_923060345.2 of Erebia aethiops. Classification (NCBI taxonomy): domain Eukaryota; kingdom Metazoa; phylum Arthropoda; class Insecta; order Lepidoptera; family Nymphalidae; genus Erebia; species Erebia aethiops. The sequence goes on along the minus strand of OV281079.1, from coordinate 17,910,844 downwards.
TTGAAAGCCGTGGAAGCGCACGAGATAATATTCCCTTTTAATAAAACTTCTGGGTTTTGTTTCCTTAATTGAAATCGAATTTCAAGAATGACACAGCTGCCGCGGCCGCGGGTCGGCAGGAGTCGGCCGTTTTCGCATCATTATATTTAACTTTTTGAAGTGAAACTTCTTTAGAATCGTGATTTGAAAATTCGATGAAACGAAAAAGCGACACCAAAAAGAGACAAACATATTTAAAAATAAATAGGATTTAGCCTGCGAGAGAACGAGATAGAATACCAGTTATATGTTCACGACCAATAGATGGCGCTGTACGATATTGAGTTGCGCTACTACTCCATTGTGTTCAAAAGGGTATATTATTTATCTCATTCTCTCGTAGGCTACTTTTCAGAAGTTTCGCTTCTGCCGTATGAGAATTTCACACCCACACTTTTTTTTAATTTTACCACAAGTTTGCGCTTGACTGTATTCTCACCTCGCGTCCAACACCACCATCTTACATGACATACCTACATAGATGCTAGTTAACACATATTTAACTACACGTAACGAGATGCCCAGAGATAGGAGTTGAGAAGGACCAGAATGGTGGATTATGGCCAAACCCTTCTAATTTTGAGAGAAGACTCGTGCTCAATTGCGAGCCGGTGATTTTAAATAAAATGTTGATGATGGCAAAATAATTTCTAATTATTTTCATGGGGCAAACCCCCAGTACAACAAGAGTAGACTTGCACTTGGCCGATTTTTTAAAACATCATGCCGCTGTGTGAATGAGGTTAGAAGCATTTATTAATATCTTACAAAAATTCGTGAAAGGATATTTTCGAATGGACGAACTTTAAAAGGAAAATAAATTGTCCGTGAAATTTTAAGGTGGCTGAAAATTTTCTGAAAAAAAAGTGAGTGTTTAAATACCATCTGTATAAATACCTATTAAAGGTGCGTATCTATCTAGTAGGACTTGAAGATAGTCATTTATAGAAAAAAAAAATTTTTTGCAGGATACTTCGGCGTTATCTATAGATAAACTGTCCACATTGAGAAAATAGTGACCAGTCAAGTTACAAGAAATCAATATATATCTGCTTTCTTGCAACTTCATTGGTCGGACATGTCGGGGCAGCCTCGGCTGCGCCGTGTTTTTTAAAATCATTCCTTTAATTATTACTCAGCCATGAATAGCTTTGTTTCCAGCCTGGGCAGTAATTTACTATTTCCGTCGATGAAAATGGGCCCAGTTCAACCCAGTTTGATATACATGCACCTTATGCAAAAGCACACTATATTATCAGGTCTAAAAAGATACTATTTTGTAATAAGTACCCGAACACACGGAACAGTAACGGGTGGAAGTTTTATATAATTTTGTTTTCGAGGTGGAATTTCAAGGATCGAGTAGGAAGCATTTCGAAAGAGTTCGGGTACTTCTCTGAATATCTAATGAGCACTCACTGTACGTTAAAAAGTCTTATCTGAATGTTTTATGAGCTAAAGACTACCACATACCGTGACTTTGCTGCATACTGTACCTATTATTTTCGATCTATACCACTTAACGATTTCACCTTACTCATTTCAGTTTCAAGGCTGAAAGAAATTTCTATTCGAGATATAACCTTTACCTTTTTCCACATATATTCTGTTAGGTAAAGACATATTTTCTACACAAATAATAAAAATAAAGTTTTGTGGTGGTTTTTACTTTTGGGAATCGTTATCTTGTGTAAAGTTTACGTAGTTTTTTTAGAATCACATCTCGATCTAATTACGCCCACAGCAGCCAATCTTATAGACTAGCTTAATCTATACAGAAGATAATAGTATCTTTAAAGGTACGGATTGATTTAAGGACAAACTGACAAACAAACACACTTTCGCATTTATAAAATGGATGGAGATGGGTCGTAATAGTATACAAAAACAGGTGCACTATATTACCTGACTTTTATAATCCGCTGGGATGGCAGTTGCACGCGACCACAGAGAATAATTATACTTCTAGAAGTAGTAAAAGAGAGTAAGCTTGTTGATATCCAGATGTCTAGTGATTGTTAGTGACAATCCAGAAGCAGATATTAATAAAATACTTTTATAATAAATGACTGAATGACACGAAACGAGTCAAATTGACTGATATTATACTCCTGATTCATGATATTATATAATGACAAATAGTAATAATGCAAACATGATGCACCAGAGTTTTATTATAAGACTAGCTGATACACGCGACTTCGTCCGCGTGGATTGAAGTCTTTTGTACTGTTTTCCATATACTCATTAGTGACGAACTGCTGGTAAATTTTAAGCTTCAAAGCTTGGAACATCGGCGCAAAGTTGCCTGTCTGTCCATGTTCCACTGGATATCGGCGAGTGTGCTTAAGATCTTTTTTAGCTTTTTTAGGATATGAAATGGCCGTCCGGCTTCCGTTTTCCACTTTTAATTGGTATCTTCAAATCAAGAGTGAATATGTATCTTTTAGGCAAGCGCGCTCCGCCTTAGGCTGCATCGCCAATTACTATTGCAGCCAAGCGCTATTGTTTAATTTTTTTTTTAAATAGAGAGCCTATAATGAGTAAGACTTCACTCCTGTCGGGTGTACAACGTAATCTGGCACGGTTTTGTCTATGACATGCGAGTGGCCTACATCGGACCAGATCATAACAGAAATATAAAGAGCATTAGCATACTCAATCAGGAAAAACTGAGCAAGAAAATCTATCCCGGCGATAAAGAGCAATAGGTAACATTTCTATTACCTTATATTGAATTCTATGATAGTGACAAGAGTTCACAAGGCTGATTGAATATTAAATCATGCTGAAATCCTTGAGTGTACCTATTCCTTAGTGCATTTAGTGCTCTTAAGTTATTAAGAATGAGTTCATCATTAGCTTAATAACGTAAAAGATATGAAAACAGATAAAAGCACAGAAGCGTTATAACTATCATAGCTTAAAGTAGTATTATTTCAAAATGACTAAAACTGCTTTAAGCGAATTTTATGTCGCATACCTTAACATCCCTAAAATAAGGATTAAATAATAAAAACACGAACGTTAACAATATTAAAACAATACGGGTTAATGCGATGGTAATATGCCCCCAGAAGTATCCAAAAAAAATTACATAAATTACACGTTAAATCAGACGTCCGAAAAAATATTTCCAAAACATCCATAAAAAGAAAAAATAATTATTTCTCGTTGACCTTTAGCAATGATTAAAATCCCTTTGTCCGAATCTTTTTGTGTGAAAATATTAATCTCGAAAGTATGGGGCTCCAATATCGCTACCTATAGTCGTAATTTCGGAAACTGTTGCAATGCAATTTGCAAGAGTTTCGGGCCTTTGTGTAGACCAAATTGCTGGGATGAAATTCTGAGTGATATGACGCCTACCGCAGATAACCCAGAATAAATAAATAATATCTTTTTAGCAACAAGTTTCACAAAGCTCGTCGTAGCTCATAACAGTGGGGCACATAACAGAAAGACGTCGGGGTTCAAATGTGATATAAAATTTAGTCCTCCCGACCGAGTTTTCAGCCTACGGCGGCCTATCTCCAGAGAGATTAGCCATCTGCGTGGGAGATATTGTAGTGCACAAGTGTGTGCACAGGTGCACTCTCTGTTTCTAAACTCTCATAGCCCGATGGGACGAAAAATCCGACACGACCGGCGAGAGATTAGGCGCAGGACCAAAGGCTTAACGTGCTCTCCAAAGTACGAACGTGAAACGCCGCCTACTTCCTAACTCTGGGCTAGTACTGAGAATTTCTTGTCAGAAAAACCCAATACTTGTTATGGCCCGACTCAGAATTCGTACCCTCGTATTCGGACCTCGTCGGCTGCAGTTGAACCTGCTAACCATTAGACCAACGAGGCAGTTCAAGGTGTTATAATGAGGACCCCGCACATCATAAGTTAGCGGCTTACGCAGACGCTGGATCCAGGCAGCGAAAGACAGTGGCGTGTGGATGTCCCAAGTCGTGATATCGAGGCCTAATTCGAATTTCAAGAAGTGGACGTAGAGTTCCTAAATGTAGAAAAAACAAGCAGACTCAGAGACTTCGCTTCGCTCGGTCAATAATAGTTACTTCGTTAGCTATGTCTGGCACAGGACGTCCACGCCACGCCGACGTTGACGGCGACGACGAGTTTCACGTAGCGTCGAGCATTCGAAGAATTGAAATCTGTGGCATGCGAGTCAGTACCTTCGTAACCGAGTTTTTTAAGGCATGAACGTATTTTTGGTTTCAAAGTAGAAGTTGCACACAATAATGAGCAGTTGCATTATATACCAGTCACATGTTACGACAAAACTACATCTCCTGACTGCGAGTGATATCATACCAGGGTTATACCAGTCTAGAATGTGTTTATCCATCTCAACAACGTTGTAACCGATTTCGAGGTTCGAAACACTTGAAATAAAAACTCCAGTTACTTAAGTAAAGTTGATTTTTTGGGTAACTGCTGACCACTTAAAGATAACAAAATGGGTTGCACAGTTAAGCCCCATTTCACAAAGACATATGCAATAAATTTTAAACAGTAATTAATTACATACAATTCAAAAAAACTATTTTTTTTTTTTTTTTTTATCCACTACAAGCTAGCCCTTGACTGCAATCTCACCTGATGGTATATTTCAATGGTGATGGTATGTGATCTATTTCAAGCTGTATATTTTTTAAGCTGTATGTGTATTTGATCGCTCTTTCATCGACAATAATCGTCGTTACCTATCGAGTAACACAAACCCGTACTAAGGTCAGAGTCGAGAGCTGCACATTCGTGGACAGAAACACAAGAGCCGCGTGTTGGCATTAACCAGTCGCCGTGTAAATATGTGCCGCGTGCAGTGCGCCGCAATGTATGACTGCTGCTCATTGTTTGTGAAACTGCAAAAGAGGCGCGTGGCATTCAGCTCTCGTTCAAGTTTAGAGGCATGTAATCATGACGTGAACTATTTGAATCTAAAACTAAGACGCTTCATTTTTATTAACCCTGTATTAATTAGTCAATGTTATCCAGTTACACAAACCCGTACAAAGTTTACAGTCAATGCATATTCGTGGACAAAAACACAACAACCGCGTATTGGCAAAAATTAGTCGCGTGTAAATATGACTGCTGCTACTGCACAAGAGGTGTAGGTATGACATGACACCATTGAAATAGAATGAGTACTAAAATTCTACATGCCACTCTTGTTCAAGTTTAGAGGCACGGCATCGTTCAGCAGAGACATTTCAGAAATTCCCAAATTGCCCCTGCCGTGAATGGAACCCGGGAGTTTATTTTTACCTATCCGCATTTTTTTTAAATTCTCAGCCGCCACCAACCCGCCGCGCCGCGTCTTTGTCACCACAACTTCTCTTCTCTCCGCCACTTATAAAGCTTATAAGGCCACTGTATACTAGGCTCCTTGGAAAAGCCAAAAAGACAGAGTGTTAAATTTTATGGGAATCTGGCAAAAAATAAAATAAAATCCTATAATATCAGGGTTGCACCCCAAATGCTGTACCTAATAAATCCACGTCATATCACCATACATTGTCCACCAATAGTAGCGCCGCGTCTTTGTCGCCACAGCTTCTCTACTCTCCGCCAGTGCATATGAACAATGTGCATCTACTAGGCTTTTTATATTTAAAAAAGTAGGAAATGCCTTTAACCACTTTAGAAAAGCGAAAAAGACGGGGTGTTAAAGTATCTCCGTGCCCCGGGCGAGGCCGTTATGGGAATCTGGCACAGAATAAAATCAGAGCCTACGATCAGGATTGCTCCCAAAAGGCTGCAAGTTATCCAAAAATCCAAGGTGATTTAATGTGGCGAACGTTGCCGAATGCTTTAAAAAGATCCCGTGGAACGAACCCGAATAGCGCTCTGGAGATTTTCGCTTTATTCCTTTTAATGTGACTTCCGAATTAGATTAGGCGCGAAGATAGGGAAAACGTGTTATAATAAAGAAAAAGGCTGTGTAATACCCGGCTTATTTTACTATTTTACTTTCGTACATTAAAGTTTTTCTTTAAAGAAAATTTGGAAGGTTATTTTTTTTTATTCTTCTGCACGTTAGCCCTTGGCTGCGATCTTAACTGACGGAAAATTTTGATGGTTTCAAGCTTTTTCATTTGTTCTCGTAGATAAAGCCCGCGACTGCGACATGACTCTTTAATTTTTCGAGACAAAAAGTAGCCTACATCCTTCCCCGGGATACAACCTATCCCTGTGCCTTTCATGAAAATCGGTTGAACAGATAAGCAATGAAAGCGTAGCAGACAGACAGACACTTTTGAATTTATAATATTAGTATGGATATAGGTGTACTAAAATTAACGCATAATGTTATACTAATTTCACGCATATCCTGTTGTTACCGACGTCCAAATAATTAAGTATTTTTATAATATTATATATTAGCATTACATATAAGTCGTTGCTAAATAAATAGGTACGATTAATTAAACTTTGAGATTCCCATATTTTTCCTTAATTAAACAGCAGTAAGTACCTACGCCACAGATATCCACTTTTCAAATTATATTCCTCATCAGTCATCACAAAAGAAAGCTTAATTGAAAACTTTTCCTTCACTTTTATGACTTCATTGGATAAGTTGACCTATTTAAGAAAGCTAATCAATATGACCTAGTAATTATCCTCTGAGCTCTTTCAGATAAAAATGACGTAAATAAGGCATTAGATTTTTTTTTAATTGTCTCAGGCTTCCTTCCTGGCTGCGGCTACTATTTCATTACAAAGAGCAAATTATAGACATACCTAGATATTACTCAATTCTATAGAAGGTCCCAAACACGCTCTGGGGGTTACCTACCATCGCTTAAAGAGAATAATTTTAATATTGTTGACGCTTTGGTTTCAAAATTATAATCCTTATTTTAGGGATGTCAAGGTCCGTCATATACCTAATACTGCAATTTAAAAATGTTACTGCTCTAAGCGATGCTAATAAGCCCCACTAGTCAGAGAAGAGACTGGCAACTAATAATTGCGCCTTATATTTATTCAGATAATACAGACTCTTAACAATATCACTCAAGAACAAAACACACAGAGAACGGGCGCGGGCCGGGTCGGGTGCGCGGCGGGTTGAATTCCTTGTATTTATATGCACGTCATGACACACAACGCGGCCGCGAATCGGGCGCGTGGCGGGTGACGCTGTATATGATGTCGTCCAAATACAAGGAAGTAAATACAAAGAATTCAACCAGCCGCGTACCCGACCCGGCGCGTCCGGTTCGCGCCCGCTTCCTGTGTGTTTTGCGCTTAAGATGCAACACATAGGTACATGTAGAGTGGTGACGGAGTCAAGATGCAGCGTCTTTTTTATATCAACTCAAATCACAACACTAAAACTTTAGCATAGCGGCGGTGACTCAAATCGAGCGCTATTCAGTGTTATAATTTTATAAATTTATTTTCAGAGGTACCTATTCATCAAAATAAAGCTGAGTTTATGTCTATCAAAAAATTATAATATGATAGGTGCGCTCCACTCCGCTCCTTAGGCTCTCTCGCCCACGCCACTAAGCTCCAAGACACACTTTGAAAGTGTGTCTTGCGCCTAAAATCCATTTTTAATCTAGGATCTATTTGAAATTCATATATCCATTACAAGTGACACAAGAGAATCAAAATCTCGTTTGTGAAATTGTGTGAAGGAAATTTCATTTTTGCATTGTACTTTATACACCTAGAGCCGGTGAACTAAATTAATTGCTTCTTAAACAGCCTGCAACGTTGTCAAATCATTCGAAGAAAAAGTTTCATTCAAATAACTTTTGGTATTTCTACAACCTTTACGTTAGGTGATATAGCTTAAAGTGAATGTCTAAAGATTCAAAAAGCACACATTGAAATATCAAACAGCTTATTGTATTTAAAGTTTTTAAGTACACAGCTTGCAAAAAACATCATAATATTATAGCATATTCAGGGTGCTCTCGCTCTTTTACTGGTGTGCTCAGGCTTGAAACCGATTCCTATTTTAGGGTTCCGTGGTTAACAAGGAACCCTTATAGTTTCGCCATGTCCGTCATTAGCCTTCCAGCTCATATCTAAGTACTAGAAAGCTGTAATTTTAAATGGGTATGTACACATACCTACATACATACATATTAAATTCTATGGTGTGGGGTATCGTTAGATAGGTCGTTCAAAAATATTGCAGGTGTGGATGTCTATTCACTCTCGATTTGAAGTTACCTTTAAAGATGAAGGGGAAAGCAGAAGCCGGAAAGGCATCACATATCCTAGTCGTTCGAATTTCACCAGCGGCTCTCGGCCTATAAGTTTTTCCAGCGAATTTTAACTGCTCGGCAGCTAGGGCAGTAAAGTTTGGAACTAGTCTCTTTACGACGGCTCTCGTCGTAACGAATGATTGCGCGCTGAGCTTTTCCAGTAAAATACAATAAGTTAAAAAGAAACGTGTCCGGAATACTATCCCATTGATAATAATGTGTTTCGAAATGTACGTGACGAAATGGCTTACTTTGTTTCGCCTGACAACATGATATTACCACAGTCTAAGAAGATGTGTTATTTCCTACCAGACTTTCAACGGAGGCGTCTAATAGAGGGCGTCTATCAGAGCAATGGCGACAGTGATTTGACGGAGAAAACTGGCAGTTTTCATGTTTTCAACTCTCAGCTACATCCATGTTTCAACTTGTTACTTATGATGTCAGGAGTCAACAAATTCTAAAAACAGATTTTTATTGAGAAGTGCAAGAAACTCAGCGAGCACTTAGTAGTTACACTTTTTAAAAAGAAAAATGCTACACTGTGTAGGTGCCAGGTGCCACTCCGTGTGCCACAATAAAAGGGCGAAGCAAGAAAAGTACGACAAGATTTTAAAATAAATTCCTTGTTTCCTACTCACCTTATATTATTATCATGAATTCAAAGAGAAAGCTGTGACAAACTTTCTGAAGTTTCCGCAGTTATTGAATGTTAAAAGCTTTTTTAACTGTTAGTTACTTGGAAGATTGTGACTGCAAGCTTTCTGGCTATAGCTAGTCTTGTAAAAGTATATCTGTTTTTTTGTTAGGATCTGTAGCTTTGGCGGTCCATATATTCAACCGATTTTGACAAAATTTGGTACAAGATAGGTTGCATCCCGGGAAAAGACATAGTCTAATCCATACTAATATTATAACTGTTTGTCTGTCTGACTGCTACGCTTTCCAGCCCACCTTTTACACCATATTTGACGATTTTTTTTGAAAAAAAGGATTATATCGCAGGAAAGAACTAAACTACTTCTTATCCCGAACAATAAAGAAAATAAATCTAAATCTAGTGAGTGAAAAAAATGAAATGTAGGTAAAATGGTGACGGTGTAAATTTGGTTTGGACTGTGGACCGTACAAAATAACTTTTGACTGTGACTTTTGTGCCTTGCTTTTGTGTCGCTAATGACTCTTGACAGGTGTTAGTGCTCCAGCTTTTAGCCTGGAAATATGGCACAGGTTTTCAGCGAAAACCGTGGTTTGTTTAGCTAAAGCCTGATTCCTGGTGACACTGAGAGCCTGTAACTATGTGAAAAGTGCATATTTTACACGACGCGACGAGCCTATGCATACGGCGCGGCTTTAGTATTGAATACGTTCTGACGACGCCTAGAAACGCGATCCTTACTATGCGTTAGGATCGCGTTTGTCGCGTCGTCTCGTCTCGGGTCCTCGAGCATGAATCTCATACTTTACAGAGATATGTGCGTTTCAAGAAATTAAATTTCACACTCTCGCTTTAAAGGGGAAAGAATAATTCATGAGGAAACTTGCATTTCTGAGAGTTCATAATGTTCTCAACGGCATATATGATATCAAAGGAGAGACTAAGCTCCTACAGGCAGTTGTCGATCTCCCTGGTGCAGTGGTGAACGCTGTGGTCTTGGTTTTCTTGTGGGAGGTATATGATTCGATTCCCAGAATGGAGCATTTGAGAATTTAAAATTTATGAATTTTCTCTGGTCTGGTCTGGTGGGAGGCTTCGGCCGTGTAGATACCCTACCGACAAAGATGTACCGCCAAGCCTTAATGTCGTTCCGGTACGATGCCGTTTCGAAACCGATGGGTTTAATACAACTACCGTATCCCTAACAAGTTAGACCGCTACCATCTTAGGCTGCATCATCACTTACAACGCCGTACAATGCTTTATAACATCTAGGACTTTCTGTCAGGGGAGTTACTACCATCGCTTAAGGCAGTATTATTTCAAAATGACAGTTTTACGTCAGATACCTTGAATTCCCTAAAATAAGGAATTATAACTCTACAACACGAACTTCAACAATATTAAAACCATACGGCTTACAAAACTATCATCGCATAAAGAAAATATATTGTTTTAATATTGTTCATGATTGTGTTTTAGAATTATAATCCTTTTTTTTACCTTTTTACGTCATATTATAGATCAAATATTTAAAAACAATACTGTTTTAAACAATGGTAGTATGCCCCGGCCCGTAAAGTATGAAAGCAATAAACGTCAAACGCAAACAGTCTAGTTTCACAACATAAAAGTTCTCGCGCCGAGGGCGGGCCAGGCTGGACCGAGTGGCCATTCAGCATTTCTTTGTCATAATATTGTTTAGTGGCTGCCGATTCCTTAAATACATTTCTTGCTTGTATTTTTAAAGACGAAGTAAACAATTCTCTCACTGTACCACTTTAATACAGTGCTTCAAAGCTAATAACCTCAAAGTAAAAAAGACAAAGTGTATCAAATTTACATTACCTAATGTCAAACAGGTAAAAACCACTGTACAACTTGATCATGAGGAATTAGATTTAGAGGATACCGCTGTTTTTCTCGGAATAACGTTAGATGCTAAACTCCAATGGGGCAATCACATAAATGACTTATCTAACAGGCTTAGTTCTGCTGCATACGCGGTTAAAAAGATTCTTCAGTTGACAGATATAGAAACAGCGAGATTAATTTATTTTGGTTACTTTAACAGTATTATGGTATATTATTATGGGGTAATGCTGTTTGAGCCATATATAATATGGGACCAAGCGAGTCACCTTAGTGACTTTAAAGTAAATGTAAAGAAATCAATATTATGACAGTGCACAGCCAATATATATTTGAAAATTTAGTATACGTGCATAAACATATTGATAAATTCAAGAGGAAAAAGTGATTATCATAATGTCAATACTAGAAATAAAAATAAACTTGTAATGTCTGCTTCTAGACTTAGTAAAACTAGCAATTCATTTTTTGGAAACAGTGTCCGCTTCTACAATAAGCATTCAGAAGACATGTTGAAGATGTTTCTGAATAAGTTCAAAGTTAATGTAAAACGTAAACTCATTAAAAATCTTATTACCGTGTAATTAAAGGATTACTTAAAAAGGTTGTGGGCTCTTCTCAGAATAGGGCGCGTTTGAAACCCTCGTAGCTTTAGTTTTAAGATATTATTACTGATTATCACCATTATATTTTATGAGTAACTTGACGTCAATAAGTGTGCCTACCTAAATTGAATAAACACTATTTGAGTTTGTTGGATTCAGGGCCCTTCTTCAAATTCTTAACGGGCCATACGATTTTATTTGCGATTTTTGAAAATTCTTTACTGAAAGACTGCACAAAAAAGGAGTGTTGTTTTCAGGGTTCATTTATTTTATGTATATACGTATATATTAATGTATGTGAGTTTCTTTATTCCACCATAGCTTCAAAATGCCTGAACAGATTTTGATGTATGAGATATCGTTAAACACAGAACATGTTAAGTTTACATCATCCCGAGGGACACTTTTTTGTATAACCTGTTATGAACATGGCAATTACACTAAACTAATCTTATCTATTTACCATACGAAATACGAAATTGTGTGTCCGTCCGTCCGTTTGACCAGACCAAAGGAAATTCAGAAATTATAAATTTCCACGTTGACCCTGCCGAGAATCGAACCCAGTACCTCCCGCTTATCCCACAGCACTCACCAGTTACTACTGCGCCAGAGCTGAAAGGATATCAGGAAAATTCCTAGACGCGTCGATCTAGCTGAAGACATAAATTGCCTCGTGATGGCAAAAAGTGTCATAAATATTTATCGTACAGCGGCCGCCAGCATCACTGCCTGCTTTGATTTAAAAGTGCCATACAGTGCGTACATCTACCCATTTCATCCGCTCATCGATTTTCAATAATTTTACTCGGACGAAAGGTTGATCCTGTGGGAACGCCTTGGTTAGGTTTGGTTCATCCGCTTAATCGACAGGTACAATAATGTATTATCTGTACCAAATTTTATCTCTTGTATGCAGGCTATCTAATAGCTTGTATCTTGGATATGGCCTTAGGTCATCTTTTATCGTAGAAGCAAAAAATAACCACAACATTTCAAAAAACCTAAATTTACGCTACACGAAAGCGCGGGAACATGCATCTACATAGGTATTTAATACTTATACAAGTGCAAATTAATTTAAATCAATTCCACAATTAAAGTTACCTAGGTGTGTAACTTTGTCTAATTTCCTCTTTAAGACTGGATCAAATTTGCATTTTACGTACTCCAAACTATGGGTTCAAAGCTGTTTCCTTAGTGGTCCTCAAATCAAACTTGCCGGAATTTGCAATGGAAATATCTTTTTATTTTCCCTTTGAGCTTTCAAGGAGTAAAGGGATGAATCTCCGAATCCTTTAATATACTATTGGATGAATTAGCGGTGATAGCCTAGTGGTTGGTGGTAACACCCAAACTCCAGTTACGGGGTCGCTGGTTCAATTCTCTGTCCTGTGATTTTCAGAGTTATGTGCGTTTTAAGAAATTAAGTATCACTTGTTTCAAACGGAGAAGGAAAACATCGTAAGGAAACCTGCATGTCCGAGAGTTCTTCATTATGTTTAAAGGTGTGTGAAGTCTGCCGATTCGCATTTGGCACTCCTCATTTTGAGAGGAACTTCACGCCGGAACAGCTTCTTACCTTGTACCTAGTACAAGTTCAATCGTGCATGTAGTACTGCAGCCATGGGATGGCTCTGCCAAGAACCAGCTTGATGCAAAGGATTCGGTGGATCGTTGCGCTAGGGGACTTAATGGTAACGAAGCACCGGTCAATTCGAAGCTGTGAAGCTTGGAACATCGGCGCAATGTTGCCTGTCTGTCGATATTCCACAGGATGTATTTCGGAGAGTGCTCAAGAAATATTTTATCTGGTTCCTCCGTCACCTTTTTATTATCAAACCAATACGCAGTCGAAATTCCGCGGCCTCGTACGAAGAGATAATTTGCTTCGTCGTTTCATAATTGAACCGCTAGAATATAGAATGCCCTTCCGGCCTCCGTTTTCCCCTCCTCTTTTAATATAAGTACCTTCAAATCAAGAGTGAATAGGCATATTCTAGGCAAGCATGTTCCACCACTTGCAAGCAGGTCTGATTGCAGCCAAGCGGTAGCCTATATAATATTAAAAATTAATAATAAGGAAACTCGTGCCCAGTTATGGCGAGCCGGTTATGGATGGTTATGGTCATGGTGGGTAAGGGATGAAAGGCCGTCACTATGAAAGTCATAGTGACGGCCTTTCATTCCTTACCCATTCTGTAATACCTGGTATTTGGGCATTCTGTTGAAAAATAAATGAGAAGTGCGTTTTTAGTGTTTTTTTGAAATACCGGCCCTGAAGAATTTCCAGAAAATCCATTGGAAAGAAGCAGGGGAGTTTATTCCACCTTTACTGTAAATCTAGGTGGACTGGCAGACGTCGTCCTGCCCTGAACTTACTACAGCTGAATTATTACATATTCTGTGCTAGAACTCGATAGCAGCGCTCTCTATAGGGTCCAAATATGAATAAAAGCTATCCCTGGACGGTTGGAACCACACAAACCCACATAAAAAATTCATATAAATCAATCAAGTTGTTTGACTTTTAGTGAGACTAACGAACAGCAATTCATTTTTATATAAAATTAATTATAAAATTAAAATATAAAGATCCGAATATTTATTTCGAATCGATCAGATGGAAGTGGGAGTAGATGGAAGTTGATGATGACCTTCAAACTGGCTGGACAAATTTTCTTGAATCATAAGCTAAGAACACCCTGGATCAAGTCATAAAACTAAATCAAAATCAGTGCATCCGTTTCGGTGGTACGATGCCACAGACATCGCCACACACACACACACACACACCCGTCAATCTTACACCCCTCTTATTGCGTCGGGGGTGGTTGGGGGTTAATAACTCTACCGTAGCTTCTTTCAAAGAATAACATTAATATTTTACTGACGGGAAAGTTTTCAAAGATGGAAACGAATTTCTTCGTTTTAATAATGATAATTACCTAAGGATAATGAAATCGCAACACTCCTAAGCCAAGATTGCTTATTAGCACGTATTTCTTTCATAATGTAAATTGGATTTCTGCAAAAGTCTAGCTTTGTAAATAATAATAGGTATTATTTTAAGCTCTGGTATTGCAGTATTCGACGATGACTATTACAGACGACCTCCCTGGCGCAGCGGTGAGTGTTGTTGTCTTACAAGGGCGGGTTTGATTCCTGACCGGGTTAATTTGGAATTTATTCTTCTTCTTTCTTCTTTCTCCTAGCCTTTTCCCATTATTTGGGGTCGGCTCTCCTCGTCTTTTTGCGCCAGGACATCCTGTCCTGGGTTGTCTCCTCCGAAAGTGCATCGCGCTCCATGTCCTTAGCTATTGTTGCCCACCTTGTTGTTAATTTGGAATTTATTGATTTCAGATTTTTTTCACGGCCGGTACTTCGGTTTTGCGGTAGGTATTTGATCAGGTTCAGACGGCTGAACCTGATGAAATACCTACCTGCCAAAGATCTGGTACAAGATCTAAAATATTAATAAAGTTTTATCAACGTAATTTAATTTGTAACATATATAAAAGCGAAAGGTCACTGACTGATCATCACGATATCTCAGGAACTATAAAACATACAGACTTGAAATTTGGAAGGTAGGTTCCTTCTATGGTGTAAACGTCAGCTAAGAAACGGTTTTGGGACAATTATACCCTAAGGGGTTGAAATGGGGGTTGGAAGTTTGTATGAAAGTCCTTTGTTTTTGAAGTTAGACACAACAAAATTAGCATTTAAGTTATAAGTTTAAAATAATAAAAATCTGTATAATTTTTTTTCCGAAAATCTACCCCAAAGAGGGTTAAATGGGGGTTGGAAGTTTGCATGATGGTTCTAAGTTTTTGAAGTTACAGACTAGAAAATCGGGATTTAGGTTATCAGTTTTAAATTATAATAACCTGCTTAAGTACTTTTTCGAAAATCTACCCCAAAGAGGGTGAAATGGGGGTTGGAAGTTTGTATGAAAGTTCTATGTTTTTGAAGTTAGATACTTGAAAATCGGGATTTAGGTTATAAGTTTTAAATAATAAAAACCTGCATAAGCTATGCTATATAAAGCCTTCTTAGATAGACTTTTTGCAGCGGGAAAATTTCATAATCTCATAGGAAATCAGAAATTGTACGCAGACGAAGTCGCGGGCGACCGCTAGTTTGTAACATATAATAATGATTATATAATAATAATTGTTTGAATCAAATATTAGTAATTAAGACTTTATGTTATATTATCTGCTCTAAGCTTCCTTAATGCCTGTTAGAGGTAGATTGTTCCTTTGATGTAAAATTATTACCACTTGTAATAATCGAACTATTTTAATAAATGAAATTAAATGATACCGAACCCAGGGGCTTCCACTACTCCAGGGAGGTACTTATTTGAATGTTTGTGCGCTAAGTATGACATTACATACTTGGTAAAATAATACAAGCTCGATTGATGATTGAATCTCCGATGAATTATAATGGCGTGACGTGGTTTCTTTCATGGATATACCTAATTAAAGACCTAGAGTAACATGGCTACATTTCATCGTCGAAAATCAATTAGTGCCCAGGGGAAATCTCTAAATTCACGCGGACGGTGTTGTAGGCTTTGTCTGTAAACGGTTAAACACATCGACAGAACAAAACATGTATTCCCTACGAAGCGGGATTTTCACGCGGACATCTCCTGTCCTGTCCATAGTGTATTTTTACCCTTACTTCAATAATAACGAAATTGAAAAAATAAACTTAAAAGAAAGGGATTTCCAAACAAACTTTAGATTAAGTAAGTATGCAATAAAATAAAAATTAAACTTCAGTGGGAGAAAATTTGATCCTTCAAATGATGGGATTTAACGATAAAGAAAAATAAAAAGAAATCGAATCGTCGCGCTCGCCAGCACCGCTTGGCATTAAGTATTTGTTTTATAGCACACTCGGAGTTGAATCCCCTACCGTGACAGCCTGCGTAAAACTAAGTCTGCTACGAAGATAGCCTTTTTATTTGCACGGGTACATCTAGTCTAGAACGTTCTAATATTTTCTACTAGACTAACGACCGGCGGACTGCCTTGGGTGTTTTAAAAAAATATCCTCATTTATATTATTAGCACAGTCCAGGGAGAATGGGTACGTACGTTCATAAGAATACACTTACTCTGCGATATTATTAAGGCTACTATAGCTGATAAAGAATAAGAATATGTGCGTGTGTGAATTTAAATGATAAAATATCTTGAGAATGTTGATAATAATTATAGTCTAAGCCTCCTATTTTAGGGGCCAGCATTGAAACCTCCTTTTAATCCTGGAAGATCAATCCACTCAGACAAAGACAAAAAGATCTTCTAGTTTTAGGTATATATTAGGTAAAACTGAAACAATAGCCAATGGATATCAAAATGTTATATTATAAGAGAGACTGCCAAAAATTCGCCGCTTCATCTACAGAAATGGAGCGATCACTCAAGCGATAGCATCTTAGTGAGTATTCAGCCTATATTTTATTCAGATACTTTGGAAAGGATAATTTTTTCATCGTCAAATTACTTAAATCTGCACTTTAAATACTAAAGCAATAACGTCACAAACTTTATGACCTGAATGACTGATTCACTCTTGTAGTTTAAGCTTTTTATTAATTCCCGCGGGAACTCCTTAATTTTACGGGATAAAAAAGCCTATTTCCTTACCAATTTTAATTAAAGCCTGTCGCAAAGATGGACCGTGAAAGCGTAACAAACACAGTCACCTTCGCAATATTTTAATATAATCTATATATATAAAAATGAAACCCGTTTTCCTTGGTCACGGCATCACGCGTGAATGGCTGGACCGATTTCACTAATTATTTTTTTGTTTTATTTGTTATTATTAGGAGAAGGTTCTTACGGAAAAAAATATTAAGAAAACCTCTCAGAAATATTGAAAAATATACATTCAATTTTGCATACTAAGGCGGTACGAAGTTCGCCGGGTCAGCTAGTATTCTAATAAGTTTTGATGTTCGTAAGTTTGTATATATGTCACTTCTTCACGACATAAGTGATTTGGCTGTGGAATGGAGATATTAGCTATTCAGGGTATGCCTGAATAGGCTACGTTTTATCGCTGAGAATTAAAGAGTTCTCGCGGGAAATTAAAAAAATTAAAAACCGAAATCCACTGTGACTGGCATAATCTAGTAATATTATAAAGTATGATTATAATAAGAGTAATTAAGCGCAAAAGTACAGAGTGTAAGGTATAATTGTAGGCGGCGAATGGTAAAGCCTGAGAGTCAGTATGAGTGGGAAAGAGGCAGTGTAGCCCCGCGCCCTCGCGCCGCCCGCCCAACGAACCATCAGTCGCCCCTAAGTCACAGCTTTGCACGCAGCATCCCGCTCGAAATCTACGTGAAATCTACGTGAAATCTCACGTAAACGCGTTCTAAATCTCGAAATAGCATGTTTTATGACTGACTTGGCTTGGGACACGGCTTGAAGTGAAAAATGTCGGTAAAAAAGCGCCGTGGCTTGGCAGCCGGCGTATTGTTTTCTCTTATCGGGGTGTTGTCGGCGCAATCATTTCCTGTCGAGAAGATCGCTGTCGGTAAGTGTCACGACACGTTTTTTTAAGTAGAAATCTTTTTTTTAATTATTATCAATTATCTATGTGATTTGTGTTGACTTAATAATCGTAAGTGCACCCACCGTAACACTGAATGTGAAATAACTACAGCTTTCGCAACAGTGGTTACAACTTTGTGTCCGCTTCGAGTGTTTTGTTTCCGTCCCGTTCTCGCGCACAGGTGCGGGCGGAAAATTGTATATCGATTTTCTCTTTCTTACGCATGGCGGTTGTCCCTTTCGGTTGGTTCTCGTGTAACCAAGTGTGATGAAAAGCTTTTGACCGTACGTTTCATATATTTCCGTCTCTTCTGCAGGCGAGGCGATAGTGAACAGTCATCTTCTAAGCAAGCGCGTTCCAACCTAGAACTTCTAATTGCTTTCTATAAGCATGATTATCGTCAAGCGCAAGCTTATCCTGCAATAATTCAAAAATCTTAGATACTAGTATCAACATTAAAATGAATTAAATATTTCTTTGAATTTTACTTTATAGCAATTAAATACCACCTGAAGAAAGACATCGTTAAAAATTAAAATAACTTCCGGAAATTTCTGAGAGTTTTAATAATTTATATTAGCCAGCGTATTGGACTACGCCTATACCATTCTCTTTCTGAATCGGGAGAGGGGTTATTCGTCCGATCTTGATGATGATGGTGATTACTTTTTAATTAAACCTACCCGCGATGGGTATTTCGTATGGCATCGATAGTTTGTGAGGTGTTTGGGATGGACGTGTGGTCTAGTTGCGACATCGCATATCAGTCGATTGCGATTGTTAAGCAACGTTGACCCAAGTCAATAACTGGGTGGGTAACCGAAATTGGAAGTCTGAATTTGGCCTTTTCGTTTCCTGCGTGCCTCTAAGAGCACGTTAAGCCGTCGGCCCCGGTTATTATCACATGTGATAATAAACGTTAGAAACGTTAGTTGTCGAGTCGTGTGCAGTAGGACCTGAGAACCCATCGCATTACTATCCTAAGAAACCCCTGCCATTATGTGATTAGTGGAAACTGGAAAGGGGTCACGACCCTCAGCAATGAGTAATACGACGCAGTTAGATGGATAGATTGTAGCTGTACGCAGTAACCTTTTACAACCTTTGGCGACCTACCTGGCGCAGTGCTGGGCGCTGTTGTCTCAACGTGGAAGGTGCCGGATTAAGGACTAAGGACTAAGAGGTTCTTAAGGATTAAGATCTGCAGTTCGTCGTGGGTTTTTTTAAAAAATTACTTTTATTTCTTATTAAATAGAGGGTCTTCCAAAAGACCTAAAATTCAAATCTTCTGTTAGTTTTAAGTTTGATAACCATTTGAAACTATCTTACTAATATTATAAATGCGAAAGTTTGGATGTATGGATGTCTGGATGTATGGATGGATGTTTGTTACTCAATCACGCCCCAACAGCTGAACGGATCTGGATGAAATTTGGCACAGAGATAGATTATAGTCTGGAATAGCACATAGGCTACTTTTTATCCCGGAAAATTAAAGAGTTCCCGCGGGAACCACAAAACCTCAATCCACGCGTACGAAGTCGCGGGCATTCGCTAGTAGATATATAATTACTAGCGGTTGCCCGCGACTTCGTCTGCGTGGTTTGAGATTTTTTGGTTCCCCCGGGAACTCTTTAATTTTTCGGGATAAAAAGAATGAGCTATTTCATACTGTAATTGAGTAACTAACATCCAAACATACATACATGCATACATCCATCCAAACTTTCTCATTAATAATATTAGTAAGAAGTAAGATTCGCTTTCATTTGAAACAAAAACCGACTTCAAAATTTACCTTTATGTAGGTACCAACTTTAACTAAAAAGTAAAAAACATTTGTATATATTTTGTTTTTTGTTGAATTTCTCGAAAAACGCTAAATCAATTTCGATAAAATTTATATGGGACCACCTCTGAAGTATGATCTACCAAACAAAAAAAGAATCATCAAAATTGATTTATAATTAGCGGAAACATCGCGTAACATACATTGAAAAAAAATAACATACAGTCGAATTGAGAACCTCCTCCTTTTTTTAAGTCGGTTAAAAACTAGAGAAAAAAGTGCGTTGAAATTTGATGACGTCACAACTATGTATTTCATACATACTTAACCGTACTGAGTTGCTGATATTATTTTGATTGAGTTGTCATTATCCCTATTAGTATTTGAAATTAATCCAGTTTATGGATCACTCACGACCGCCATGTTGTTACTAGAATAGATAGTAATTAGTGATATTGTAGCCTGAGATGGAGCGGATTAATCTCCCAGCAGTATAGTAAGATGTATGGGAAACACCGACCCTAAAACCTCTAATCTGTTTCTACATGACATCGCACCGGAACGCTACATCACTTGTATGCATAACAGTGCAAAGGAGATTAAACACGGCCGCAAATCCTGACGATGCAGTCTAAGATCTTACTAAAGATACTGCTTACCGGTTTTACTAAAGTTTTATTAAACTAGTCCTCGTTACCTAATCGGTTTCTATACGGCATTGCACGTTTAATTCCTTAAATGTATATCAGTGCAAAGGAGATTTTACACGGTCATAAATCCCAATTATGACTAGCGGGATGTACCATGTACACTGTACAGAAAAACACGTTTCCATGTTAGACTGCATCATCAATACCATACATCCATACCATACTATCTATGTGAGATAGATGTTAAAGATAAACTTTTAGTAGTATTTAAAAGAGACCTAAAAGACGTCGAACCTATGCGTTGGGCCGACGAAATTAGCACCACACTCAGCACATCTGTCCACATTGCTCTGCACCATACCACAGACAGACCAAGATGGCGTTACATCGTAAAAGATAAGACATTCCGTGGCAAAGATAATGACCCTCAGCAGTGAGGTTAACGATGCATGGAGTATTTAAAAGAAAAAGACGAGCCTCGAAGTGATATAGTATTCCGTGCGATGCCATATAGCTAAACAGTTCTGAGGCCGTGCTGCCATGTAATATTACTCAAAATTACAGATGTCACGTACTTTGACGTTCCTAAAATAAGGATTATAATTCTAAAACACGACAATCAACAATAATAATATTTAAGCCTTGGCAGTATGGGCTCTAATCAAAACGGCTGCAATATCAGTAACAGCTTAGCCCGCTTCTATCACAGAGCGCAACATTACTTACCACAGGTGCGATCGCAGTCAAGAGCCTAAAATGTAGTGGAATAAAAAATATCAGTCATTGCTTTTCTTTGATGTACAAAGTTTAATTTCAATCACCGACGGCAGATTTTGCGCTGCTAATTCGATTCTGAATGCGCAATCATGTTCACATTCATCATTTATTAACATAGCGATGCGTTTCACTGCATCAATATATCTACAGCACAGCTCGTATCATTATGAGGGCTCATTAGGTAATCATATGGCCTCTACGGGAAAGATCGATATAGATAATATCACACGAATAATACGTCATGCTGATCAAGTCAAGTCAAAGAACGTTTATTCAATTTAGGTAGGTGCACTACACTTATTGACGTCCGGGTATTTTAATGGTGATAATCAGTACGACATCCAAACGCGCCCTGGTCTGAGAAGAGCCCACAACAAACTCAGCCGGGTTTTTTTTTCGTTGTCACCATTTCACAATCATCTTAACTAAGGAACTATCAGAGCCATTAGAGAAAATCATTGCCATCAATCCATAATCCATACTAATATTATACTTACATAAATGCGAAAATTTATCTATCTGCCCGTTTGTCCGTCTGTCTGTCCAGAAAAATGAAAAGGTTCAAAATCTTTAAGTTATCCACTCGCTTGACAATGCTATAATACAAGACCCGTTACCTCAGGGTAAAGTACGTTGTAAATTACGTGCCGTTGGATTGTGGAACCAGAATTCCTCAGTATAATACAATATAATAAATTTATAATGTACCCTAAACTCACCCACCCGCTGTATCTCGTTCCTTTCCGCGGTACCGCGATCATGCGTTCAGGAGTCCAGATAGCACAAAATGTTCAACCCCGAACGACAATATAATACCATAGATTTAGTATTGGGTTCGCGCGCTTAGACCAATGCTAAATCTATGTATAATACATACTGACATAATATTTTTGTGCAATAACGTAGTTTTTTAATGAGGCGTTTTGTGTAATGTGCCATCAACATTGCGACCGAAAAAGTTTGCATATAGATTAAACATACGTCATTATAATACATTCTTATGGCTTAGCGGAGTTGTAATGTTATACTTTAATCCATTACTCCCATGGGGTGTAATATGATTTGAATTTCGAAACAAGAAAATTCTGTTCATTACAAAGTTCAAATCTGAGGTTCAAGAACTGCTTTCTCGCTTCGATGTATGACGGCGTCCCTCTCACATTTTGCTATCTCGCTTCGACAAGTGATGGCGCTCCTTTCACTCGCCAGAGCATTCGAAGTACCAGATACCAAGAACCAATTAAAAATTATTAATAATCGAGTAAAGATTATTGAAAATTCCCTCCAACACTTAACTTTCTCCGAAACGTTCTATATTGTGAAGTGAATAAAATCAATTTTTTTTAGTTAATGTTAATTTAAAATTCAAATGTCGAGTGACGAAGATAGCTCCAGTAATTTAACTCCGGAAACTATTAAAATGATGCTCAAAGTGTTATAAACGATTTGCTCCCAGAAACTTCTGAAGATAGATATTTAAAAGCATACGAACGAAGATTCCTGCAAATGGAAAACTACAAAAAGAAACCTCTATTTTTAGAAATGAGAATATCTGCATGAATTTAGAAAACTTACTTGAGCCAGGAATCAAATCGGACCAAAGAAAAAGTTAAAAAATAATCAAGTCACTATTTTATTGAGTCTATTGATACGATGAGAATTAAATCTCGTAAATAAACGTTGTATCTAAATATTAAGGAAGACCATGAAATCAGTCAATCATAAACATAAACAGTTCTTACATATGGGCGCATTTCCACGAGAGATCTGCTTACGTTACTAAGCTAGCAATAGGAGCGCTTGATCTAACATCTAGCGAACTAAGCTATAAAAATCAAGCGCTTCAATTGGTGACTTTGAGTATCTGTAGCTTAGCAACGTAGCATATCTCTGGTGGAATCGCACCTTTGTACTAGCCTACAAACATAGTAGTACATAGCCTCTCTCCATACAAGTATTTACTAAAATTATAAATGCGAAAGTTTGGATGGATAGATGGATGTTTGTTCCCAATCAACCCCGGAACGGCTGAACGGATCTGGATGAAAGGCACAGAGTAAGATTATAGTCTGGAATAACACATAGGCTACTTTTTATCCCGGAAAAATAAAGAGTTCTCGCGGGAACCAAAAAACCTCAATCCACGCGGACAAAGTGGCGGGCATCAGCTAGTCTTCTCTAACTAAAATCCTAACTAGTAACCTAGGCTGGTAATTTATGTTTTACTTTTACGATTTTTTTTTAATGCTAAATTAATTATAAACTTTATGCTGCTCAGAATTATTTATTTACTAGCTAATGCCCGCGAGTTAGTACGCGTGGATCGAGGTTTTGTGGTTCCCGCGGGAACTCTTTAATTTTCCGGGATAAAAAGTAGCCTATGTGTTATTCCAGACTATAATCTATCTCTGTGCCAAATTTCATCCAGATCTGTTCAGCCGTTGGGGCGTGATTGAGTAACAAACATCCATACCGACATCCATACATCCAAACTTTCGCATTTATAATATTAGTAAGATTAATAGTTTTGTTAAAATCGTTACATCGTCAAATAGCCTCATCATATTATTATGACAGCATTCATATTCAATCCCGATTCACACAACAAAATGTGTTGTGTTAATCCTGATTCAATACATCAGTTAACTGCAATCATTCATTAGGGCAAAATGCTCGCTTGCTTATTACGGATGCTATTTACATCGTGGTACTTTAGTCGATGAACTTGCATAATAAAATAATGACTGCTCATTATGTAGCAGCCCGTTGTAAATCAACGTTATTTCCATTCTACAAACAGGGTAATATGACTGCAATTATTTCACGTACGTATCAATAAATATTTACGGCGACCAGAGGCTCCAGGTTATTTTCAAGTTAATGTAAAGTGTGCATAAATCTGTCATGATATGGAAAGGACTTGCTCGTAATTTCTTTGTCGTAAGGCCGAAACTAAGTGATTTACCAAATAACTAAAGTAACCGACAACTTTCTAGACTAGCACGTTGAAGCGGCAGTAGAGTGTTGAAGGACCGTTGTTTGTTGAAGTTAAACAGTCCTCGGGTGGAGACCGGGGGTCCCGCAACGAGGCGGAGCGATGATATCTGGAAAGTAGTAGCTGACATCAAATAGATGATTCAAGTCGAAGATGAAGCATGTTGGCGCTTATAAGAGATTGGATAGACCAGAGCTAGATTTCTATCGAACAAAATGCGTCAAACGGTTAAGTGTTAGTCGAAATACGGAAAAGGTAGGATTCTGTAACCAAGCTAGTTGACTAAATCTGTGGCGGTTAATATTTCTCACAAGGTAGTTTTTTTTTTTAAAAAGTATCTTCTTTTTCTTTGTCGTAAGGCTCATCACAGACTAGTCGTAGCACGCTTGTCTATGCGACTCCACTCATCTCTGATAGCTACCTACCGATTGCAAGGATTCCGATCCGTAAGGAGACGTCCACCGAAGCCCTCATTTGATCTATTCACGTTATGTAAGATCTGCCACAAGCTCTGGTGCCCTCAACTCTAATTAATCAACAAAACGTGAAATGTAGATAACAATATTGTCCAAGAAACCTTAATAATAATTTTAAAATATCTTGGGTAAATCGTTAAATTTTTTCACGGGTTCCCAGTTTAATTGTGGAAAAACGACGTTAAAGTGGATGGTACGGGACAGTCTGCTCGTTATAAATCCAATGTCATAATATTATGTTTCGCAAAAAGCGCTTTTACCGTTTTATTGACTCATCGATGCACTTTGCTGCGTCAATATCGCTCGAGTAATAATATAACGACCACTCGTTAAGTGATATTGACGTGCTGTCGATAAATAATTAATTCCTGAAAAATCTCTTGATAATAAGTAAACGATGGCAAATTTACAAATCATCACGGAGTTTTTGGTGTGGCTAAAAAGTCCTTCCTTGTCAGTATCATACTAATATTAATTATAAATGCAAAAGTGTGTTTGTTTGTTGGTTTGTTGGATTGTTGGTTTATTGGTTTGTTGGTTTGTCCTTCAATCACGCCGCAACGGAGCAACGGATCGACGTGATTTTTGGCATGGGTATAGTTGAGGACCTACTTTTTATCCCGGAAAGTTGAGGAGCTCCTACGGGAATCAAAAAAACTTAAACCACGCGGACGAAGTGGCGGGCATCAGCTAGTTATAAATAATTAACTGATGCCCGCCACTTCGTCCTTGAAGAATAAGTTTAATTCCCACGGGAACTTCATTTTCCAAGATAAAAAGTAGCACATGTCACTCTCCAGGTCCTCAACTATACCCATGCAAAAAATCACGCCGATCCGTTGCTCTGTTGCAGCGTGATTGAAGGACAAACTAATAAACCAACAAACAATAAACCAACAAACAAACACCATTTATAATATCAGTATTATTAATCGCTACAAGCTTTCAGAATTACTTATAGTAAAAAGCTTATTTTTATTATAAAGCTCTCACACATTTGCTGTTACCCGTTGAGGAGTTCCATCCGCTATCTCCAAAATATTCATCAGATCTTTACGAAATTCAGGGAAACGATCTGACCAAAATAAAGCACTGTATTTGAAGTATGTTAATTCCGCATTGTCGGAATGCCACCGAAGGCAGAAAAGTCAAACAGCTGATGGCCGCAACACTTCCGGCGCTAATTCGTTCCAAACGGTTCCAGATGAGTAAACTCAATAATGGAATGTAACAAAGTGGAATTGAATTTGGAAGCGTGATTTGTTTGGAAATGTTCGAAATGGATTTTATAGTTTACCGAGTCGTTTGAAATGTCAATTTAAGGCTGTGATTTCTTTGTACTAGTTGTATCAGGACACTTCCATTTCAATTCGAATTTCTTTAGTGATTGCAAATCCATATCTCCACGGAGTTTGGTTTTAACAACATTGCGATAAGATACGGTACTCTTTTTTTCTGTTAAGATTGATGCTCGAAAACTTTTATTACGTAATAAATAGGGTATTTTGGATATACTCGTAACTGCATTAAAAGGATCTAATATGAACTACTACTAAACATAAACAACAACTACTATTAAACATAAACATAACTGCTGATAAACATTTTCAGATCGCAACGAAACGACATGTATGTAAACTTTACATGTATGTAAACTAAAAGTTTACACCCACCGTTTACACTAGTCTCTGATATGAAACGTTTGCAATTCATCAATGTTTGCAATACACAAACGTTTGTCGATATTGTGTGGAGGCGTTTGATTTTATCTGAAGATACGATATTATGCTCGCGTTTTTATCCGCGAGGATTTAGGTTTTTTTAATTTCCTTTGGAATTCTTGTGTTTTTCCTTTCCCGCTATGCAACTTATCTCTATAATACACATAATACTAACTTGTCAATACTGATTTTCATAAAAATCGGTCATAGGTAACAATCAGGCACAGTTTTGCATTTATAATAGTAGTATGGAGCAGAGATATTTACCGCAATATAATTAAATTCCACTTCTTGTGAAATATCGAATATCGTGGAATATCGCAAAAACGCACTGTGCATTTTCGTAAATGTTAGAATAGAATCCGTACTAATATGATCCAATCTAATATTATAAATGTGGAAGGGTGCCTCTCTGTCTGTCTGCTACGCTACCCGGCCCATCATTTCAACCGATTTCGACGAAATTTGGTACAGAGGTAGGATGCCCCGGGGAAGGACATAGGCTACTTTTTATCCCGGAAAATTAAAGAGTTACTGCGGGAATTGAAAAACCTTAATCGAATGCGGGAATTGAAAAACCTTTAATACCTTAATATTAAATATACGCGTCGGGCATAAATGCTTACGTATACGTATAAAAAAGCGATGAAAGCCTACTGGTTTCAGTGGTCGGCCTCCTATTCCGATGGTTGGTGACGGTTCGATGATCATCTGACAGACAGATGTATAGCGCAGTCTTAGTAATAGGGTCCCGTTGGCACCCTATTACAGAACCCTAAATCGTAGTCATCGACGTCAACCTACAGATGTCCACTGCTGAACGTAGGTCTTTTGCAAGGACTTCCACACGCCGCAGTCTTACGCGGCCTGGATCCATCGGCTCCCTGCGACTCGTTTAAGGGCGTTCGTCCACCAAGCTACGTAAGTCACCATCATGAACCACACAAAACCTTGAATTAGAATTTGAAATTTCATCTGATTGGATTGCCAACTATATCCTGGTTCCATTATATCCTCACTGGCAACACGCACTGTCCTAAAATTGCTTGAAGACCAATGTCAGTAATTTTAGACGAGAAGACAACTCTAAGCTTCCCAAACGCTGCCCGGACTGGTTGGATTCGGGACAGGTAGGCCAAAAAATAAATATATATAAACAAAATCAAAATAGGTTCAAATTTGAAGGAGTTTTAGGGAGTCACATCGACAAAACTTTCATCCCGTATCTCGAAGGAACCCAATTTTTCAGTTATCCTACACACAACAATTCGCCTGACCCGATTCTCCTGACACCCGATATTCTGCTTTTTCGGGCTTCCTTCGGAAACCTGAGAATTTCCTAAACCGGAAGATGTGAAAATATCATGGCCACTCGAGTGGTTTATTCATCCAAGCTTACAAATTATTATTAAATTCCTATTTCAGCGAACACCATACCATTAGTTAAATAGTTTGAAACATTTCACGGAATTTAGACGGAATAATTTGTTATTCTCGGTATTTAACATTTTCGAATTAACGCTTTGCTGCAAACTAAATATAGGTACATAATTTCGTTATTAGCTTTCAGCCCTCGGCTCTCATATCATGGAGTTTTGTTTTAATAAACATTTATTGAAAACCGTGCAACTGAACTTAAAGCTAGCTAACCTAACCTAATTACTATATAAATTAAGCTCGCGTAGAATGGTAGTTATAAAACTGGCTGCATTTCCGCACTGGTCAGCCACAGCCTAGTGGTTTAGATGCTCAGCCTTCTTTCGGGTGGTCGGGGATTCGATCCCCGAACATGCACCTCTAACCTTTCGAGTTATGCGCGTTTGAATAAATTAAAAATATCGCATACTTTAACGCTGAATGAAAACATCACGAGGAAACCTGCAAGCCCGAGAGTTCTCCACCTTGGAGAACATTATTAGAGAACGGTATCGGTAATCGGTCTCTACACGGCATCGTACCGAAATGCTAAATCACTAGGCGGCATGTCCATTTACCGGTAAGGTGGTACTGGTAACTAGGCAAGGTCAAAGCCATAGAAAATTCAGAAATTATAAATTCACCAATTGACCCTACCGGGGATCGAACCCGGGACTTCCGCTCATAAGATAACAGGGACCACTGCGCCATTGAGGTCATCATAATGAGATAAATAAATAAAATAAATAAATTATCCTTTATTTAGCCAAAAAATGAGTACAACTAAAATGAAACTTACATAGCGTACCACAACTCTCATGGAACCAAGGAGCCAACCAAGATTTAACTAAGCCAACCTTGGTTCCACGAGACCTGGGCACTCACTCGTTAAAACAAGCTTAAAATCTACATGAAGTGCTGCGACTACAGCGGTGGTTTTCAGGCACGACCCCTAGTGACGTCACAGGCTAATAAAGATACGTATAAATCATTAATTTGCGACCGCTTCATAGCATCTGTAATAGCTATAGCTGAGTTATGCACCGATTGTGATCTGACCGCAATCCGGTAACTTGGCATTAGTAGCGATTGAACCAATTAATCATCATAATTAACGATTATCAGCATAGTGTTTCATCTACCTGAATGAATACGGCATAGATCAATAGCATGTATCGTCATGTTTTCGCTCTACTTGTAAGACTATACGCACGGATGTATAGTCCGCCAATGTTACAAAAATAAAATAAAACAGAAACTATAAACAGGCATAAAAATTAGTTCCAATTTTGACCACCGGGTCATATAAGTTTCTGGGTGTCAATATTAAAAATGTTTATGATAGTCAACCTTAAAAGATAGATAGGTATAATATGCTATCGCGGACTTTTTTTTAGAACTTTTTGAGAGGAACAATTCCACCATACATTATTTTCGTGTAACTTTAACTATATATTTACACAGCGCACGCCACGTAAGCTCTCAGAAGATATGATTTTTTCCGACTTAGTTCACATAATTGCAATTTTCGTAAGGATCTCTAATTTTTTGAAAATAAAATATAGCCTATAGCGAATATAGGCTATATTTTATTTTCAAAAAATTAGTTTAAAATCTAGATAATGTAGTTTTCAATAGGCGAAATATTTTTTAAAATCGGTTGAGTAGTTTTTGCGTTTATCCATTACAAACAAACAAACAAATCTTTCCTCTTTATAATATTAGTTTAGATAAGTATGGATGAGTGTAGGTAATAATGTAATGTAATGTAATATAATAGTAAAATCACTCAATATCTATATATTTGTACGCCGGCTCAGCTAATATGTTGGGACTATGTACTTAATAAAATTAACCATGTTAAAAGAACACATATTATGCAAATAAAGTATCTGAATCTGAATATGAATCTGCCTATGTATAACTATGATGTTAATATCTTCTATATTTTAGTTTTATTTTATTTTTAGTTGTAAGTATTTTTTAAATTGAATCGTTCTAATTTTCTACCTTTAAATATAGAATACAATTATTTAATTAACTGAGCGTAATATTATTGTAGTCAATCATTATATAGAAGCATGCGTTACATCGCGTAGCTTTAGTTTTAAGATACCGTTACTGATTATTATCACCATTACATTTTATAAATAACTAGACGTCAATAAGTGTAGTATACCTCCCTATATTGAATAAACATTATTTGATTTGATTTGAAGTCGTGCATACTATTAATTAATCAAGGAACAAGAAGCTTAATTTGTTAAACAATGCACTATTGTTAAGTCTTAACAATTGTCAAACATTGTCGAGTGAACATCTCCTGAGGATGCTCCAGTGTCGGAGTGAAACGTACTGTTACATCCCTAGCTACTAACTCCTATATTGCTGACCATTCATGTAGCATTTTGACCCACTATTCGAGATTGACGGGAGACAATAATGTGTTTATCAGCAATATATTGTATTGCCTATATAAGCAGCTAATTAATTCTAAATCTCGAATCGTTCTGGTAATTAGCCTAATTGCTATCACCTACGGACCTGGTTTCTGCCTGCCGGACTGGACCAGCAATAAAAGCTAAGGCCCTGAACCAAAATATCGCCCAAAGACCTTATGGAGGTCTCCGCGAGTCGCGACAAGTGATTTGAGAAGTTAATCTTATTTATTTTGTGAGAATATTCAAATTTTCTCCGTTAATAAACTACAGTTCGAGTACTTGTGTTGTTTCCTTTATAACCACCGAGTGCTTGGGACTAACAGCAGGTACGTGTACGTACATTGAGAGTAATTTGGAAAATTTGTGTGGTGTGGTGTGGTGGCGGTGCGAATTGCTGGCTTATTGAGACGAAAGTAATTAGACGATATAAGAGACAGGGCTTAGTTTCTCAAAGTTAAAAGATGTGGCTCTAAATAGATAAGCTTCTTGCGTGATGACCGCCAAACTTCAATTCGAAAAATGCATGAAGATGGTGAAAAACCTGCCTAAGTTTGCCATGTCATTGTTACACTACGCTACGATGAATAAATCTATTCATTTCACATTTTTCGAAATGGCCCCTTAACTGTTTGTTATGTTATTGTGGCAGCCAAAATATTCCTTAATCATAGAGAAACGAAGTGCTGCCCGTTATATAGACGGGTCAAAGGCATTCCATCCTATTAATAATCGGTTTGGTATTCAATAACGAATTGTTACCGCCCACGACTCAGACGACAACGTATAAAGTTAAATATATCTACTAATATTATAAATATGAAAGTGTGTTTGTTTGTTGGTTTATCCTTCAATCACGCTGCAACAGAAAATCGAATCGACGTGAACCCGGAAAATATAGGAGTTCCTGCGAAGATTAAAAAACAACTTAAACCATGTTGACGAAGTCGCTGGCATCAGCCAGTAACGATATTATAATTTAATAAATTACCTTAGAAACTGCACTGAACGGTTTAGTATCGGAAATATGCTAAGTGGGCGTTCAATTTAGTTTAGAACGATACTCGAAATTGTTTGTGTAAACGGATGAAATTCAGAAGTTCGTATAAACAATTAGGAGGTATTTATTGAAAATTCAGTGTTTGCAACATTAATTTTCGATAAATTATAATTGGTGGATTCTGCAATTTTAGTAACATGAAGTATTTTGTTAAAATGAAATAGTGTAAGGGTGAAAACACACTACGGATTCTGATCGAACAAAAGGTCAGCGCGAAACGTTAGCGTGCACAACTGTAGGGCTCGAGCAGCGTGCCGGCGATATCGCATGGCTTTGATAGTAGTAAAATAATGAAGATACTGGGGCCATACTGCCAACGCTTAAAGCAATACTTAAGCAGTATTACTCAAAATGACAGTTTTATGTCTCGTATCTTGACGTTCTTAAAATAAGGATTATAATTCTAAGACACGAAAGTCAACAATAATGAAACTATAATATGACTTTATATTATGAGAGATAGCTGCACTTTTAGTAACTATCGCCAGGAAGGCTGATTCAGTATTAGGTGGGTGTAGGGCTCTCCACCGATGACGATCCTTTCTCTAGATATGGCCACTCAAAGACGTGGTAATAATTATTAGATCGTATATAATATGACATGTCGTCACGTTGTTTGCTTATAAATATTATGAAGGCATAAGAATAGGACAGCAATTAATTGTAAAGGCCCATCCGCATGCGGGCAGACCTTCGTTATCATCATCAGTGAAGAGCCCTACACCCACCTAATACAGAATCAGCATTCCTTTTGATAATTACCGAAAGTACAGCTATCTCTTATTCATTAGTTATAAGGCATTGATAGTACGGCCTCTGAGGTCTTATTTTGGGGTCCTCAGACCCTAACTTAAGTCCTCATGATCCGCGGCCACATAAGCGTCAATAAACTTTAAACTGGAGTAGGTACTCATCTTTACAATAATACGGAATGGCTTTCCAGAAGTTGGCAGTCAGTAAAAAGTCGTAAATATCGGTGCACATAAACCGAGGGGCATAATGCCCATTGTCGGACGCATCGCGTTCGTATTGTTTTGCTAAGTGTGAACGAAATCAAGTTTATGGACTTTATGGTGTGCTATAAATCTGCCCAGATATTGGCGCTGGTTGTTATTGATATTTGCAGTTGTTTTGTTCCGGTAATTTATCTAGCCGCGGGTTGACCGCGTTCGCATTCCCAGATTATTTAGGTAATTTGACACGGGAGCCTAACTTATCTTGACTTGTGGCCTTTGTGCATTGAGTGTTTGGTAAGTCAACGATAAGAGGCCCAATACTGTTTCAGAAAAGCGTAATAATTTGAGAGCTTCTTAACACATCTTCTGCATTCGCTTGCATACTTGTAGGTATTTTATTATAAAAATAACATTATTTACCTATGTGGAAATTCCGAAAAATCCAGCCTTGTCTACACTATAAATTGACCCCTTGTATAAAATAAAAAAAATGTACAGTGCTACCTACTTTTGAATGAATTATTTTAAAGTTGAATAACAATAATATGATTTATCAAATCTTCCCAGATATTGGCGGCGGTTGTTATTGATATTTGCAGTTGTTTATCTAGCCGCGGGTTGGCAGCGGTCATATTTCCAAATTAATTATGTAATTTGACACGTGGGCTAAAATTATAGTGACTTATGGGGCCTGCGTACATAATATTATGGAACTGAAGGCATAGGCACCACTCATCTTCTGCATTTACTTGCTTGTTTTTGAACAATAATTTTTAACTTTTCTCTTTCCACTAATCCATACTAATATTATAAATGCGAAAGTGTCTCTGTCTGTCTGCGGTACATGTTTTCAACCGATTTTGATGAAATTTGTAATAGAGGTAGGCTACATCCCGGGGAAGGACATAGGACATTTTATTAATTATTTTATTTATTGTTCGGAAAATTAAAGAGTTCCCGCTGGAATCAAAAAAACGCGCGGATTAACCACGAAGTTGCGGGCACGGACGAAGTTTATGAATTTCAACTTAAAAAAAGCATTGAAGTTAATAATTGATTGATATTCAAAAGAGAATTAAACTTCGTTTCTAATTATTAAACGCTAAAGTTTTTGTAATATGAGCTGTTCTAAATTTCAATTAATTGTAACACGCTCAAATTCTCAAAGAAATCAAAGTACCTAAGAGTTATTAGTATATACCTAGTACACAGTATCTGAACCACCTATTTGGTCTAATGGTTAGCATGTTCGACTGCGACGTGCGGAGGTCACGAGTTCGATCCCCGGCAAGGTCAATTTGGGAATTTATAATTTCTGAATTTTCCCTGGTCTGGCCTGGTCGGAGGCTTCGGCAGTGGCTAGTTACCACCCTACCGGTAAAGACGTGCCGCCAAGCGATTTAGCGTTCCGATACGATGCCGTGTAGAAACCGAATAGGGGTAAGGGTTAATATAACTACCATGCCCCTAACAGGTTAGCCCGCTACCATCTTAGACTGCATCATCACTTACCATCAGGTGAGATCGCAGTCAAGGGCTATGTTGTAGTGGTTAAAAAAAAATTATGTGCTCGGAGTTAGTAAGTTAAACATATTATATTTTTTTACAAGCTTGCAATATTCATGGATCTGTTTAGCTCAAATCTTGCAACTGAATTTTAAAACAGTTATCCCCAACCGCTTGTGCTGAAATTTGGCATGTACACGTTTAGTTTGGATGACATTTGACAATGCATGGCTAGTTAAGTGACGTCATTCTAAATCCAATATGGCGGTCTCCCAAATATGGCGGCTAGAGTTATCTTTTATGCACCCTCATGATATGGATATCAATTAAAAAGTTTTGCTATGAAGAATATTGTTTTCAAAAATGTTTTTTCAACGATATAAGAAAGTATCAATATTTATTATTAAATTCAGTCATTCTAGCTTAATAAAATAGTAAACGAAAGTGTACCTACAGCTTAGAGCCTCCAATTCGTTTAGGCCCACTGTATATTATATTCTTACATTGTACTACTAGACCTTCAATTGGATTAGGGTTTGATTTTCTGGGATAAAAGTAGCCCGTGCTCGTCTCCCGGATACAAACTATCTCTAAAGAGATGGCGAGATATTATCTTCTCAGAGCGATATGGACCGAACTGAATGGGCAAGTTCGAGAAAGAGAGCTTTGGGGAGATTTGGAAACAAAGAAAAATATTGGGGAAGCCTACGCGCCTCCGCCGTAGCTAACATATGACTATGTGAATGTTACCTTACGTGATGTTTTTGATTAAGTAATCCGAATAGAGATTTTTAAAAATATATCAGTCTGGCAGTTTAGTTAAATCCATACTATAATCGGTTTAACAAGCTTTTATTTAACTTGCAATGTATGTATGTATGTTTGTTCAGATGGAATCTTGCAACTAACTCAATTTTGAAGCAGACATTAGTTATTTTCTTCAACCGATTGAGCTGAAATTTTCTATACACATTTAGTTTGGATGACAATGAATGAGATGAACAGATTGAGAAACCTCAGCGACAAGTCCAGCGATAACGAAAAAGTAAAAAATAAACTAAAAGTAAAAAACTTTTTAAAAAACAAGCTTTTATTTAAATGCGATAAAAAGAACTCGCTAACTTTTCCTTTAAAACTTTAGCTATTAACTTATGACGGCATTACACAATTTATATGATAAAAAAGTCTGCAAAGGTCCCACTGCTCAACCGATTTTTTAATCGAAATTTGGTACAAGATTAGTTTGTATCCCAGGGAAGGACACAGGCCTACTTTTTATCCCGCAAAATCAAAGGGCTCCTGTGGGAATCAAAACCGCGAAATCATCTAGTACTTTTATAAGTTAAAATTTTTTTTCCAAAAATAATCTTTTCAGAACCAATCACGAAGAATAATAGTTCTTTTTTTATTCAGCTATTGTTCAGTCGTTGTCTCGCCTAGCTGCGTTTCAAAGCGAATCATTTTAAATACATAAAATAAATATATTTTTCCTATTGCTTTACTATCAACAGTATTGTTTCCCGTTGTTTTGTATAAACAAACGGATGTTTTTGTTGATACACCATTTCCGATATTGGTGTACCTAGTGCAGATTTTAGCGGGTATTAAATGTTCAATTTATTTCTATATTTATATATTACTGCCTCGTTGGTCTAGCGGTTAGCATAGTCGACTGCGGATCACGTCCTGGGTTCGATTCCCGGTATCCCGGCAAAAAAATTGGTATTGGGCTTTTCAATTCAGAAATTCTCAGTGCCAGCCCGGAGTTGGAAGTTGGCGGTATTTCACCAGCGTGCCTCGGAGAGCACGTTAAGCCGGCGGTCCCGGTTATTATCACTAACATGATAATAGTCGTTAAAGCCCGGCAACTCGCATTGGAGCAGCGTGGTGGGTCTAAGCTCTAATTCCCTCTCTCCTATGAGAGTGGAGGCCTGTGCCCAGCAGTGGGACGTTAATAGGCTGTAGTGGTGGTTATATACTACTAGCTGATGCCCGCGACTTCGTCTGAGTGGATTGAGGTTTTTTCGTTCCCGCGGGAACTCTTTAATTTTCCGGGATAAAAAGTTTGTGCTATTCCAGACTATAATCTATCTCTGTGCCTAATTTCATCCAGATCCGTTCAACCTTTCTGGCGTGATTGAGTAACAAACATCCATCCATCCAAACTTCCGCATTTATTATATTAGATTAGAATAGAAGTATAGATGCTAGTCATAGGACGAATGAAAAGAAATTGTTTACAATATTGTATACATAATATTGTAACAAATATTACTTGTGGGCTGCTCGATGCGATGCTGATTGCTTCCATGCAACACTGTCATTAAGACAATCATCATCAGATTAATATACATTTTTTTATATTAAATTAAAGAAGTGCTATTATTATTAAACTAAATACAAAAAGAAATATAGCAACAACGTACTCGTATTAAAGCAACATAATTTAAGATACAATATTACGCATATAGCAAGTTGAATAAAGGAGCGAAATGGCGTCTCTACATCCCACTCGGGCAACTTTCAGCCATAAAGGCGTCGTGTGACAAGTACATAATTCACGTTACGAGCCCCACATCTCGTTGTCGGGACAATATTTCGTTCAGGATTTTCCATATTGAGTTTCCTCGAAACAACAACGGAAAAACTTTTCCAACAATATTTGGATAAAGTTTCCGATATTACCGGAACTTATCGGGATATGAACCTATGTGCTTACCTTATTGGAAATTTTTGGATCAGCATTGCCTTTGCCTGTTTGTCTTATCATGGACTACATGGTGCCCGCGACTTCGTGCGCGTGGAATAAGATTTTTTACTCCCCCGGGAACTTTTTAATTTTCATGAATAAAAAGTAGCCTAAGTCCTTTCCCGAGACAGAACCTAACTCTGTGCCAAATTTCATCATAATCGGTTGAAAAAATGGGGCGGGAAAGCGTAGCAGACAGGGAGATAGACAGACAGATAGATAGATGGACAGACAGACACACTTTCGCATTTAGAATATTAGTATGTATATTACATATTACGTGTATGATATTTTTGAGGACTTCAGTCGACTATTAGTCCCGGGTAGGTATTATTAGATTTTAAAGCTGATAATACCCGGGATAGTTTTAAGTTAAATATGATAATTATTATCGTACCAAACCTAAGTGTAACAGTAAAAAAGATCAATTCTCTGTTTTGTGATTGTATTATGCCATAGTCAAATCGTAGGCGTTTTATCTCGAGAAAACTCCTACCATTATGATGACATAAACCATGATCATTATGGAAATTGGTCACGACCCTCAGCAATGAAGAATGCCACACAGAGAGAGAACAGCGGAACGAAGGAATAGATATGAATCTGCATATAAAACATCAGTTTTTGGAAAACTTGAATCGATCTGCATTTATATCTCCTTTCCATTAAGTACTTAATTCATTTAAACAAAATATGAGATAAATGGTTAATTGATATCATGAACCATTATTTTTTTTAATGTGTAAAGGAACTAAGGAAGTTTATACAAAGCATGAAACGTGTTGACTTAGTATGATCGGGTTTTTTAAGCTTGCTCAGGTTTTTGCTATGGTAGGTATAACAAACTAAAATGAATACCAAGACATAAAAAACATAGATTTTAGAATTTTCATCCCTCTGCGAAAAAAGTCCAATGCCAAGAGCTCACGTTGCCGATTTCTCTTTTGATTTAAAATAACAGTTTTCAAACATATAGATAGTAACTTAGAATATGTACACTAGGCAATCTGTATTCAACCAGATAGGGAAAATGTAAACCCACATACATACGCACCAAAAGAACAATAACGTAGTAGCTACGAGTGCGTTTTTTCCGCTTTTCGATTACACTCTTTTTTGCGTACATCAATTTGAATTCCAGCGCAGCGAAATAACGAGTATACAATGGATGGAAAATAAACAAAAAACATTAGATATAACTAGCTGATACCCGCGACTTTGCGTCCGCATGGATTTAGTTTTTAAAATCCCTCGGGAAACCCTTTGATTTTCCAGGATAAAAGTAGCCTATGTCACTCTCCAGGTCCTCAACTATGCCCATGCATAAAAATCAAGTCAATCCGTTACTCTGTTGCGACGTAATTAAGGGACAAACCAACAAACAAACAAACACACCTTTGCATTTATAATATTAGTAAGAAGTAAGATTAGTAGGATTGTGCATAACGAACTAACACTATTAACATAAGTTAAGATTTATGTATACTTGAAGTTGATGCTAAAGATAACTGCTAACCGATATGCACATTATAAACACAATAACATTTTTTTGATATAAAACACATGCTCATGTTTACTTAACTATACATCCACAATTTCTTATTTAATTTTGTGATTTCTACACACTATGTTGAAATTGGGCGGCTATAATGAAGATAGACAAAGTTGTCGCGTCAGGCTCATATTGTAACATTTTATTTTCTTTTTAAAAAGAGCAACTGCTTATTTTCTTGCCGGTTCTTGTCAGTAGAATCTGTTTTACGAATTCCGGTGGCAGAGTCATGATATTTTATAAATGGCACAAATTGTCCTACATGAAATAAATCTTATCATTTCTATTCCAATTCCAACATCTCCCTAATGAAGCAGGATTACTACCCAATAGCGACGGTAGTGCCAGTTCAAACGTCACGTCGGCGCTAATTTTTTTTTTTTAATAAATCTAACAGTAAAATCAGTAGTGGTTTACATTTTGATGTGATGTTATCATAAATTCATACGAATTTTACTATAACCACAGTGCCGTCGACAATAGATTTATTCATACAAAATATAGAATTAAAAATTATTTCACACAATATTTAATACACACTAATATGTACATTGAGCTGTGAACGCATGCGTTAAACGGTTGGCACACTTGTCCAACGACCAGACGTAATGAGCTCACGGTCTCATAAACAAAAATATTACACCTCTATATTAAGAACCACTCTTACACCAACTTGAAAATTGTATAATGAATTCCGCCTGAAATGTTTGAGCCCTGGAAATTAGACCCGATTTAAAGCTGATTTTATTTTTAAGAGGACTGCTTTTTTAATAACAACGTTTTATGTTTTATACAAATGCATATTCCACTTATTGATCTACACAAATATTATAAATGCGAAAGTTTGGATTGATGGATGTTTGTAACTCAATCACGGTGCACAGAGATAGATTATAGTCTGGAATAACACATATTATGCTCCTTTTTATCCCGGAAAATTAAGGAGTTCCAGTGGGAATCAAAAAACTTAAACCACGCGGACATCAGCTAAAACTAACTTAAAGAAGGGTCTGGTACCTTTTTCGGATCAATCTGCTGATCTGATTTTACACGCATTCTAATATTATATTACAAGCGAGCTCACCTACTACGCTTTAACGCTTTAAATGTTTGGTGGGAAGTTGTATTACTAAACCAATTATACCCAAGTTGTATTACTAAGCGATTTAGCGTTCCGGTACGATGCCGTGTATAGAAACCGAAGGGGTATGGGTTTAATATAACTGCCATGCCCCTAAGAGGTTAGCCCGCTACCATCTTAGACTGCATCATCACTTACCATCAGGTGAGATCGCAGTCAAGGGCTAGCTTGTAGTGGATAAAAAAAAACCAACACTCCTATCGTTTTATACAATGGATGTTATAGAGCTCCGTAACCGTAACCAAAGCTATTGAAATAAAAATCTATCCGAAACCGTAATCGAATCTGTCCCCCGATTCTGTAAGGAAATCTTAATCATCGACCTATTATTTTATGGAGTTCATAGATGCCTGCACGTCAAAATCACATATACATCCATAAACGAACCAATACATATATGCCAGTACCATACATGCCAGGTTGCCTTAAGGCCCTGTGTAGGATAAAAGGGGGGTTTTAAAAGCAGTGTATCCATCAAACGGTGACATAATGTATGCTTGTAAAAATAATGTGCTGTTTTCAAGACCTTTGAGCAGCCGTTGACGCATCTCAAAACATAATTTTAAAAAAATCTCTGCATTGAAATTTATTTTAAACATACCTTTTAATTTATCTTTTAAAAGCAATTTTTCTCCTTATTGAAACCAATAATTAGCTCTAAAAATATAAGATAAAATGCATATTTCTAAATCAAACACATTGTCGGATTCATTTGTATTGAAAAGTAAATATTATTTTTTTTACAAATTATTTCATGCATTTTTTGCAAAATGCGCTTCCTCGATTACACCCCCGCGCGCCTGTGTTTTTCATCTCGTGAGCTCACAGCGCCTTAAGTACGTTTTAAGCTGTCAACTGATTACGATTTGCTTTGACAATTGGACTTTTGATTGTTAGTTTCGAATAACTACGAATGAGGGCGAAGACTAATTAAGGAATTTTTGCCTGGCTGAACCGATTTCTGTGACTGTGGTACCAAATGATAACCTAGATAAAGTCAAATTATTACCTACCTTTTTGTATTTTCCTTCTACAGTTCCTTAAAATCTGTAACTAAAACGTCGGATCGTTTTAGTTACAGATTGGCCAAAATACACAATTTCATATCCGTAACCATCCATATCTATATCCAGATCCGAAATTTCATATCCATGACATTCCTGGTTTCGTACACGGCATCGTACAGGAACACTTCTTTTGCGGAATGTTTTTGTCAGTAGGGTTTAGAAATGATGAATTCCCAAATTTCCCCCAAAGTTCAAGGGTAAGTTAAAGGTCCCTTGGAGTCGATTTACGATTGGAGAAATAGCAACGCTTAAACCAGTATTATTCCAAAATGACAGATTTATGTCACGTACCTTGATAATATCCCTAAAATAAGGATTATAATTTAAAAACACGAACGTCAACAATATTATTTAAACAATAATATATTGGCTTTAAGTGATGGTAGTTTGCCCCCAGGACCTATTACTTCTCAGACCGCAGCTATTATTGCGTGCCTTCTGCCAAGAAGCAGTTTTAAGAAACTAAAAACATAGTTTATGATATTCGGACAAAATCGCGAGTTCCCATAGTGCGACGTAAAATGTAATTACATAAAGTATTCACGTGTTCACTGGCCTCCCGCCAGGACCCGACGCGGTGTAAACGTTGTATGGTGACTTTATCTCCAACGTAATAATGTTGTCTCCTAATTTATTACAATTTTCCACTCCCTTGGAGTCCTATTAAAGCACTACTTGAATATATAAGATAATTACATTAGAAATATGAAATTGCGGCGTTATGTTCTGTAGTACGTTGTGATCGTCAACAAACTCGCAGTTGAAGCAATAACGTCCAGATCTTTATTTTCTTCCTATGATTCTTTTCCAAACGTCGTCGTCTAGACGTGAGAGCGTGGATCGAACCCGGGACCTTCCAGCGCTCAACACAAGGCAGGTCATCAAAGGTAGGATAGGATAGAGTTGCGGTATGCAATATGCATTTTGTTTCCTGAGTATCGATAAATATCAATAATTAAGAATTGTTTATTTTACCAAATATCAGAAATGTTTTCAATTTATGAAATGAAAAGCTTTTATTTTGCTAAATGTGAATACAAAATATAATAGGATGGAAATTGAATTATTACGTCTGACACATTTTGCCAAATAATTGACGTTCAAAATTGGATATGTACACTGTACAGTTATACATAAGTTATATA
Source organism: Erebia aethiops (assembly GCA_923060345.2). Taxonomy (NCBI): domain Eukaryota; kingdom Metazoa; phylum Arthropoda; class Insecta; order Lepidoptera; family Nymphalidae; genus Erebia; species Erebia aethiops. The sequence continues at coordinate 17,869,404 of OV281079.1, read as the reverse complement.
ATAACTTACAAAATCAAAATAGAGTATAAGATTATTTTTTAAAATTAAAATGTCATAATATTATCCTATGTAGTAAATTGAGATACTCTTTGTTCAAAAATGTATTAAAACATTCGATTATATAAATAGTCAAACAATTTTTACTTAAACTAGGATGTCGGTAATCTATTAGTGTTTTCAGATAGTTTGCTGAACAAGGTTACAAAAATACAATAGGAATTACGAAAACATAAAGCTAAGCTACGCTTGGGTACGTCTAATTTTTAGTTTTTATCGGCGGTTTTGACTATGAAGGTCTAGGAGGCGCGGCGCGGAGCGGCACGTAGCGGAAAGTATGATTTGTACAATTATGTCGTAGTGCATCCGTGCCTCGTCGCTTAAGAGGCCGGGAACGCCACTCGCAACTTCTATTCGAACCGCAAATATAAATTTGCCGGTATATTGTTATCTCTATTTGGCTGATGACACATGATCGCGTGCAAGCGCGATAGCAATATGAGCGTACAGAATTTGTTATACATTTAGTCTTGTTCCATGAATACCAAAAATGATGAATGAAAAATTGTTGTGTTTTTAATTTTGTGTTGTTATTCTGTAACTTGACAATATAGGCAATGTTTCTGATCAATTAGTACGTGAGATATCGTTGGTTTTAACATGAAACAAATAAGGAGAAAACATGTCATTTATGTCGTAAAAACATGCAAAACGCAATGTGCTTACATTTAATTTTGGGAAAGTATTTTGAAAAAATAATTATCCAGGAACCTAGATAAATACAAGTTCAATCTTAATAATCGCATAATATGGTGGAAATATTTTGGTATTACGTTTGTATGGGATATTTGCCCTCCGGAGCCACCTTAAGTGGGCACAGCTCCCTAATGACTCATATAAATAATAATTGCCGCTACGTGCCGCGCCGTGCTGTGCATCTGTAGTGAGGCTTATACTTTTAGGCTTCATCTCAAATAAGTAGCTATGTTTAATTTAACTAGCAAAAGCTAAATAATTAATTCTAAATAAAACTAAGCCAGTGCTTTCTACATCAAATTTATTAATGGGCCGCAACGTAGGTCTGTTGTACCCACCACAACGACCGATTTCGGTAATTGTTTCGGCGTCCGTAACGAAGCGTTTAGTGAAGGAAAAACGCTAATGATCTTTGAACGAACAAAATGGTTTTCTTACTGAGGCCGATTGTTTTATTGGCAACGTTCTGGTCGCCTTGTATTTTTAGTTCTTTGTACGGAATCTCTCAAGTAGGTCGCTTTTTTTGACGTCCTCCCTGGCGCTTTGGTGAGTCTTGTGAGGCCCGCTTGCAAAGACGCCGGGTTACGTCCAGATCCGAAATTTCATATCCATAACATTCCTGGTTTCTACACGGCATCGTGCAGGAATACTTGTCTTGCGGCATTTTTTTGTCGGTAGGGTTTAGAAATAATGATGTCCCAAATTTCTCCAGCCGTAAATCGACTCCAAGGAGGTTACTTTAGTTTAGCCTCTAACTCAGGAATAAATTTGAAATTATGACTGAAATTTTTAAATACGAATTCTGTCAAAGTAGCAGCTACCACTGGCTTAAAAGGATAACTCAGCGTTTTCTGCAATCGGTCCTTAGAGGTATCGAACACGAGACCGGTGCGATCCCCGGCAGACTAGTAGATTTAGGAATTTGTAATTCCTGATTTTTTACCATTGGCTAGTGACTAAGCAAAAACGTAGATACTTTACTGTTGCGTTGTGTTTTTATCTCACCTGGTGGTAAGTGATGCTGGTCTAAGATGGAAGCGAGCAAACCGGTTCGGGGTATATCGCATTAAACCTTGCTTACCTCTAATCAGTTTCTACTTGTCATCGGACCGGATCGATAAATCGCTTGGCATGTCTTTGCTGGTTGGGTGGTATCAAGCCACGCCATACTTTGATAAAGAAGAATGCTAGGTATTTGTTGGCTTTGGCACACCATAGTTAGTGGTGAAGGTTAACAAAGGAATCGGGGCGCTCAACTAAATGCTATGTAAACGAGCGGCTATTAACAAATACCCAATTGCTTGCGGCGGCGCTTGGAATTGTTGCTGTTAAAATAAATTGTTTGTGTTGTTAACACAATGCAACTGTTGATTTAAGGCAAACTTCCGCCGCGATTTCAGGATGTTTTTTCATGGTAAAAAGTAGGTTTAGTCTGTCCACAGAATGCAGGCCTTTTCTCTACAAAATTAGTGTTCATATATCATACAGTAACTGACTCATGAAGATCTAGCCCCACAAGAGAGCGCGGCGCGGCACGGAGATGCACTGCGCAACGCGGCACCGTACAAATGCATACAAATAATATTTGCCGCTACGTGCCACACCGCTCTGTGCATCTCAAGTGCGGCTAGATCTTAACTTGTTCTACGTTGTCACGTAGATAAGTTTGTAGGTCGGTAGATAAGTCAAGTCGCGTCGCGTTGCATCGCATCGACGCTTACATCGCTCATCTAAGACAACGGATAAACCAGCTCTTCTTGTTCCCAGGAGCTATCTTCGACCAGAACACGGAAGAAGTCCAGAACGTCTTCAAGTACGCCATGGCGGTCCACAACCAGAACATAAGCAGCCGTCGTCTAGAGCTCCAGGCGTATGTGGACGTCATCAACACCGCTGATGCCTTCAAACTTTCCCGGCTCAGTAAGTATCTCTCTCTCTCCTATTTCTTTTTCTCTCTCTCCCTCTGTCTCTCTCTCTGGGTGCGTGTGTGCTGCTGGTCTTATTCCCTTTTCCTTTATCACAAGATTCTTATGGTAAATGGCATGGGTTCTTAAATATACAACAACATGGCTCGATCCGAAATCTGATAAACCTATCAAATTGAAGCTTTTCGAACAATTATAACTTAAGTACCTTCAAGGCAAGAGTGAATAGGCATCTTCTAGGCAAGCGCGTTCCAACCTAGACCTCATCATTGCTTTGCACTAAGCATGATTGTCGTCAAGCGCAAGCCTATCACGCAATAAAAAAAAAAAAAAAAAAAAAATTGAAAGAAATCGTATTATTGCAAAATTCCTTGTTAATATTCAACTACAGGTTAGCCCATGCCTGCAATTTTACCGGACGGTAAGTAATGGCGCAGTCTAAGTTCGTAGCGAGCTAACTAAGGGGTAGTTATGGTAGTTATATTAAACCCTAATCGGTTGAGCTCTCAAGTTGCGTGAAGAGCTAACTACCTATATTACCTTACTAATGAAGTAAGGTCGGTTTCTACACGGCATCGCATCGGAAATTGGTGGTACGTCTTTGCCGGTAGCGAGGTAATAAACCACGGCTGAGGCCTCCCACCAGACCAGAGAAAGTTCAGAAATTATAAATTCCCAAGTTGAATCAAACCCAGGACCTCCCAAAATAAGACCACAGCGCTCACCACTTATACTACAGGGAGGTCGTCAAAATGTAGTAAATATATAACACTGCATAAGTTATCATCCCGCCATGCAGTTTTTCCCGGTTTAGAAGCTGCCGTTTGCCGAAATGAAATAGTTTTTCGTCTCGCGTAATATGTCTCACATGTAAAATAGCGCCACCAAGTGAACAAAGAATATTATTTGCGCGATGCTATTTGCTACGACGGAATAAAACTCCAGTCTAGAGGTATAGTTTAAAACATTCGTCGAATTCGCCAGACATAATATTTTCGGTGGCTAGTTAATGTTAACAAAGCCGATAGGGCATATCGGCTTTTAAGCCTTTTTTCGCTACTTTAGAATATTAAAATTTGAACTTCCCACCTAATTTCGGAAATTTACATTCCCTGCAATTCATTTGATGAGATGGCTTTGAATGTGATCCAAAAGCTGACGGGAGCCATTTGAATTCTAAGCGCGGAAATATACCTAGTATAACGCTACATAAACGTACATTACATTACAGTACAGTACAGCTATTTACATAAATGTATAATAAATATGATTATTGTCAATCAATCAACATTCATTTATTCAAATTAGGTGCACTGTACACTTATTGACGTCGAATAACATTTAGATAATCAGCTACGGTATCTTAAAAATAATGCTACGAGGGTTCCAAACGCGCCTTGGTCTGCGAAGATATCTAAAGTTCTAACTCATTCACTCACTGACTGATTCATTACCGCCCAGACCAAAACCTTAGAACCTAATGTAGAGAAGGGAAAAACCTGGATATTCAAAATTTCCACAGAAGCGAAGCCACGGGCGATCGCTTGTTCTCTGGCAAAATAAATTATCCTATCTTCTCTTATCTTATAAGAGTATTGTCAAGAGCAGAACCCAATGGGCTTAACCCCTCAGTCCCGGTATTTTTTATTTGTTTTGATATACTTAACTCATATTGTTATTTTAATACATGTCATTGGTAGAATGATCAAAAAACTTAAGAAAATTGGAACACAGGAAAACCATCGCAGTATTCAAGATGTGTATTCGTACTACTGAGTTGCGCTTAAAACTCGCAGGATGTTTTTAATTTTTGTTATTGAGGACGTTAATCTTTACACCAGATTCCATTTCAATAAATAATTGACCTCTGGCGCAATATTTCGATTAAGCGAGTTGAGTCGAGATTAAAAAGTTACTAGCTTATGCCCTCGACTTCATCCGCGTAGATTGATGTTTTTGGTTCTCGCGGGAACTCTTTAATTTTCCGAGATAAAAAGTATTAAGTAGTAAGTAAGTAGCCTATTTGTTATTCCAGACTATAATCTATCTCTGTACCAAATTTCATCCAGATCCGATCAGCCATTCTGTCGTGATTGAGTAACAAGCATCCATCGTTGCATCCATCCATCAATCCATCCATCCAAACTTTCGCATCTATAATATTAAGTATAGAAGTATAGATTCAGTTAATTGATACTATATAATAATATCATTATTACCAATATTTATTTAATCAAAATCAACACGCATAATTATTACGAAACGTTGCTGGACAATTATAATGGACAATATTTTCTAATAATGACAATTAACATTAGCATCCATAATATGCACTGAAAAATAATACATGTACTTTATTTCGAATACCTATCGGTGATCATAAATTCATATTAATTATGTAAATCCTGATTCAATCTGAGTTAAATGTTTTAATTTGCTGAATTTATGGTATTCTTGATGCAACAATCAATTAATTAGTGTGCCAACCAATCACAGGCCATTGCGATTGTTACACTGTAGCAAACATTTTACGTAATAAGACCTGAGGTCGTAGCGTAATCCATGAAACGATTTTATTAAGCATATTCCGATCACGCTGTCTGCCTGATGACACTTTCTGAAGACACTTCGCTGTGATAATGTGGCAAGGGCCTTGCATACAATTTGAACTTTTTTCCACACTGACACTATTTGAATACGGATGAGATTAAATTATCTGCTTTCATACTTTGCATATTTCTATCGGGTGTTCGTCGTCGACCGATAGACGTCTCCTCCTGTACGTTTAGTCCCAGTTTTGACATAGCAATTCTGAGTGATCGTCTCCTAGAGTTCGAACACATTGGCGTCAAAGTAAAATGGACCCAAAACCCTTGTTTTAATGAAACAAATTCAGTTTGTTGCGCGCGTTTTTTTTGATGAAACTTGTCTGGTTTGGTAGGAGGCTTCGGCTGTGGCTATAGTTATCACCTTACCGGCAGAGTTACGCTAAGTGATTTAGCGTTCCGGTAAGCCCTTTAAGGATTATATTTCTAAAACAATAGCGTTGACAGAATTAAAATAATACTGCTTTAAGCGACGGTAGTAATTCCTCTGAACTGCGAAGCTCTGCAAAAGCAGAAAATAGTACAGTATTTAAAATTTAGCGTGGCAAGTTAAACACCTATTAAAAAGTTTCGTGGAGCCATTTGAAGGACACCGGAGAGAGGAGGCGAGAACAGTACAGCAACTAAGAGAGCTCTTCATTAAAGCTATCCGCAACGCCATGCGGTTTGAGTTTTATAAACCTAGTTATAATTGACCGAGCGAACCGAAGGTCACCGAATCTACTTAGGTGGATTGGCACTAATTGTCCGTCTTAATGGCTGGACGTCCGCCTATGAGAGCCTTACAACTTCTGAATTAATGAATATAAATACTTCAAACTCACAAATGATATGTAAATCAATAGCCTAAAGCGGAGAATTACACAGATAGTTATAAAATCCTTATTTGAAGAGTCATAGAAGTAAATGGGAAGTAAATTTTTTAACTTAAATAGGCTTGTATCCTCGAATAGCTGCTTTCAACCTGAGTGCAAAAGTATTTTTTTACAATTTTTACTACAAAAATTGACCATTGCACCATAGATGGATTACCATTTAACGATAACCATTACGTTATCGTTAAGTTTGTCAATCAAACATCTCGTAAAGTGGAATCGACATTAGGCTTGACTTGAGATTGGAGAGTAGAATGCCACAAGTAAGTACCTATAACGTGGCGCGGCTGTGTACAAAACGAATTCACTATATTCTATCTAACGCAACTTTTTTTCACAGCGTTTAATATTTTTTAAAAAACGCAACGATGTTCCCGGTGAAATTTTAAGTTTAAAAGTGAATTTTCAAGTATTCCATTTTAGTTTCTCAAAAGCCCACCTTATACTTGTGGCACATGTTAAAAATGGCCGCTAAGCCTCTGCGTTCTCACCCATTATTATAATTCTCACCCTTTGAAACTCAACGGTGTTAAAACTCTTGACAGAGCGCAAAGCGTCCTGAATACGCTAATAAAGCAATGAGTCTCGCAAAAATGCATGGCCGAGACTAAAAACATTAGAAAAAAAACACCCCGTGCTTCGGATATTGCGGCTCGCAAAATTGACTCTCTCACTAGTCCACTCGCCTCGAACGAAAACATTATGACGACATAGGAAAGCAATTACTTACTACGTACTCCCGTCAGTCGCGATTTTTCTTTTACCTAATAATAGGTACTATCCGATCGCAGTCGTACGCTCCAACGCGATTTATATTCTACGATGTTACGAAATACATTATATTTTAGGTATAGTGTTTGAAAAGCCCTATATACTTAATACTACTCTTTTGATTTTTTTCAGTTTCAAAATTAGCCTGTGGCATTCTCTGGGACGCTAGAATAGGGATGATGACCACTGTAGCGGTCTTCGCAGTCCGCACATAATCCAATAGATGGCATTACTAGTAGCGCACGATGAACACGAAGAGCCTAACTCACGCTAACGAAGCGTTCTCTGAATTACGCCTATATACGACCTACAACGATGAACGGTCGGACCAGTGGTCCCCGAGCACAACACCCGCTCGGTAGGATGATCATCCTTTGTTACGGTCGAGCCATATCACCTGCTCCCGTACAACCACCGAATCAAATCAGCAACTCTTTATAGAATTTCAAAACGCGCTTCTAATATTGAAGTTCATATGAAATACATAATTGTAACGTCATCCAATTTCAATACACAATTTTTTCTTTAAGTGATAGTTTAAAAGGATTATCAAACTTAAAACTAACAGAAGATGTGAATTTTAGGTCTATAATTGGAAGACCCTCTATTCAATAATCATGGGATTTAGCGTTCCGGTACGATGCCGTGTAGAAAACCATTAGTGGTTTAATATAACTGCCTTAACCCTTACAGGTTAGCTCGCTACCATCTTACACTGCATCATATAATATGTGAGATCGCAGTCAAGGGCTAACTTGTACCTAGTGCATAAAAAATTGAGGATGTGAACCTTGCATTACGTGTGCTTGTACATATTATGAGGCCCCATTTAGGATCTGACTTGAAAATGTACAGAACGAGAAACTTTACCGTACATGCGACTCGTCTGTTCTCAGCATATCGGCGAAGTAGGATTGAATTTGAAAACAATAGGAACAGAGATACGTTCACATGCTCTGCTTGATATTTATTTTTTAAAAAAAAGAAATAAAATGCGTTCAAAATTTTATTTATTTACTAGACGCAACGGTACTTAATTTGAAAAAAAATAGGGTGTGTTTGCAATTCACACACGGTAGAAGCGAAACTTCAGAAAAGTAGCCTACAAATACAAATACAAATACAAATACAAATATTTTTTATTCAAATAGACTTTTTACAAGTGCTTATGAATAGTCGAATGACTCTACCACTACGACAGAATGAGATAAATATAACTTGTATTCTATCTCATTCTCTCGCAGGATAAATCCTATTATGAATATGTTTCAAGTCTCTTTTTAGTGTCGCTTTTTCGTTTCATCGAATTTTCAAATCACAACGATTCTAAAGAAGTTTTACTTCAAAAATCTGACAGAACTCCTTGATTTAGGGCGCATGGAGTTTTCTAAAGCAGTTTATCTATAAATATGTATAATTGCGATTTTTTTTATGAGGAACATTCAGAGTTTTGCAAACATAAACGCAATCATAGAAGTAAAAGTAAGAATCTAACAAAAGTGTATATTTTAGGGGACTTTAATCCCACCCCAATTCAGGTTTCGGTATCGAGCTTTTATCGTTTTGTACGGAACAAGAACGAATGTCGGCGACTATGAGCTACTGAATAGTAATTCTGATATTATTTTACACCTTTGTCAGTGATAGTCATGGCAGTCGCTGGTCGCATATGGCTGGATCATTGTGTCACAACGTCAGCCTGGAGCACAATAGTATCAGTGGAAGTAATCTATGGCGTCTATACTCGTCTAATTACTTACCTTTGCCTGTAGGCACGTATAGTCTGCAACCTAAGAGACATTCTATTGAATACAGCTGTCTTTGGTTGCATGCGAGATGACATACTACTATCCGAATTCATTTGAGAGAATTTGGTGGAATAAACGCTATGCTAGTCAGGTTGATTAATTATTATTTTCAATATGAATGATAGGAATTAAACAGTATTCGAGTCTCCTCTTAAAAAGAAAACGCTAAGCTGAAAGTATGATCTGCCAACTGGACTACGTGTAAAGCAACCCTACTGCGAAAACATTACAAAAGCAATTTCTCACATAGCACTGTCATTCACGAGTCGCGACGCATTTCCCCTTTACAATAAAACTTCATATCCTCACATTTGCCCCGAGGAATATGAAAACAGAAAAATTTAGATTGTCCCCAGAGATGAAGATGCAAACGTGAACTATTGAAACATAATAAAAAAGTAGCTTTTTCTTGAGAACTCATCTACGTGAATTTTGATTTTAGGGTTCCGTACCTCAAAAGGAAAAAACGAAACCCTTAAAGGATCACTTTGTTATCCATCTCTCTGTCTGTAAAGACCCTTCTTCTCAGGAACGCATGGAGGTATCAAGCTGAAATTCATATCAAATACTCAAGTGTACTGTCCCTTGGAGCTGTGAAAAAATCAAACTTCTAAGCCAACGTAACCAAAAGATACAGCCGTTTATGCTGCAAATTTTCAACATTCGCAAGGGAATCAAAACCTACAGGGTACTTCCCGTGAACTCAGAATCTTGAAATTTGGTAGGAAGCAACGCCTTATAGCACAGATAAAGGAAAAATTGCGAAAATTATAAATTTTTAGTTACATCATATTATAGTAAAAATATTTTTAATAATTTTAAACTTACTAATGTTATGGCATTTAGCAATAGAAATAACATAACTTTTACTCAAATACCTACATGTTTGTACGAACCATCATTGCGCGAGTCCGACTCGCACTTGGCCGGTTTTTTTAGAACATAGTTCTGTATCGGACGATGAAACGCGACGTTGTAGGTCCGAAACCCACTCACACAAATCGCACATGATTCGTATTATTATTACCGCACTGCCCAATAGAATGAGTGTACCTAATGTTTTCAGGGTTCATGTATGTAGGTATGTATATATGTGTGAGTTTCATTTTTCGACCGTGACTTCTAAATGCCCGAACAGATTTGAATGAGGTGTCATTAGAACCCTAACGCAATATCATCCCGAGTGACAGTGGCTATATAAACTTGACTATAATCTTACTAAAGTTTGGATGTATGGATGTCTGGATGTATGGATGGATGTTTGTTACTCAATCACGCCCCAACAGCTGAACGGATCTGGATGAAATTTGGCACAGAGATAGATTATAGTCTGGAATAGCACATAGGCTACTTTTTATCCCGGAAAATTAAAGAGTTCCCGCGGGAACCACAAAACCTCGATCCACGCGTACGAAGTCGCGGGCATTCGCTAGTTATTTGAAAAAATTCAATATTGCGGCTGTATAGTGCCAAAACGGCACCATACAATGCTAATGCAGCAGTGTTTTTTTTAAATTATGTGTACGTACTTGTATTTTATAAATTATGTATTTCTTAAAACCTAAATCAAAGGTTGATGAAGTCACGGGAAACTCATATTATTATTTGGAAAATTGGTTTAATTATAGATACAAAACTAGAGCAATTACAGTAAGTATATTTTGCCGCTTGAGATGCGTTTACTAGATAAGTACCAAAAAGAGACATTTACACTGAATTTAGTTCTTCTTATCAAACAAAAGACGTGTCGAATCGGGCATGCCTTAAGAAGACACATAAACCTTATCATCACCTTTCTTTCATGCCTCGGCCGTAACACCATCTTCACGACCGAGGCATGAAAGAAAGGCCGAGACCTATAAAGAGGCATCATAACTCTTATCTCGGAAAAATGGGAACAATGCGAAAACGCTGAGTCGGAAATTAAAAGTAAAAACAAAAGCAAATTGCCCGTGAGAGGACGAGTGTCGGCGGCGAGGGCCTATTTGCTTTTACGCGGAGCTGGTGGCTATGTTGGCGTTATCATATTTTCAATTTTCTCGATAGAAAATCTTGATACAAAATAAAGGAAAACGTAAAGTAAGAATTTAAACTCCTTATTTATTTCATATAGGTTTAGCTTAGCTAGTTGGATATGTATACCACACTAGTGCTAACCCTCATCATTGCTTTTCATAAGCATGATTGTTGTCAAACGCGAGCGTATTGTAATTAAAAAATACAGGCGAAATCGCAGTCAAGACTAGCAGTCGAAAAAACAGGCATAAAAAATAGTTCCAATTTAGAAATCAATTTCCAAAAAAATTAAGAACGTGAATGCAGGGTTCTTTCACGGCTATAAGCCACAACATGGGTTATCACCGTGAAAGAACGTATTAAGTTTAAGAACTTGCCCAAAAGTAATACAAATAACTATATTTAAATAGCTCACCATTTTTTTAAGAAAACAAAACAAAAACGCATAAGGACACAAACTACCCTCTATTTATTTTCGACTGTTGGGTGTTTGTGTGTTTATTATAAGACTAGATGATTCCCGCGACTTCGTCCGCGTGGATTAAGATTTTTGATTCCCGCGGGAACTCTTTAATTTTCCGGGATAAAAAGTAGCCTATGTCCTTCCCCGGGAAACCATCTACCCCTGTACCAAATTTTATCAAAATCGGGTGAAGAGACAGTTTTTTTTTATTCCCGCGGGAACTCTTTATTTTTCCGGGATAAAAAGTAGCCTATGTCCTTCCCCGGGATACCATCTACCCCTGTACCAAATTTCATCAAAATCGGTTCAACAGGTGGGCCGTGAAAGCGTAGCAGACAGACAGACAGACAGACAGACAGACAGACAGACACACTTTCGCATTTATAATATTAGTATGGATTATTTAGATAGCTGTTATTCGAAATCAAATCATTATCATTTATGTATTCGAAGATCAATATTATGAGTTTTAAGACTCTTATCAAGAGATAAGAGTCGATAATAGATGGCGTTGCACGCTATACATTTATGTTTTTTTTTTACAAACTTCCTCGAAGCGTGCTTATTCGTACATGAGTGAAGTGCTCACTTCTAGGTGCATATTTTTTATTCACAGATAAAACAACATTTTTTTAATCTCTTGTGGCCTACATTCAGTATTACAAGATAATGTAGGTATTAATATAATTAATTGTTGTCTATCAACCCATTCAAGGTAGGTATAATGCAATACAAAAGTATTTTTTCATACTTACGTTAATAACACCTATAAAATGCTTTTGAGTGACTGGCTGAGAGACAACCTACAGCCCAAACGGTTGAAATTTTGAGAGAAAATTTCTTGAGCAACCTAGAAGAAAGGTTATTATAAGATTCTACCCTAATTTATTTATTATTTTATTATTTAATAATTGATTAAGTAAGGGAAGAAAGTTTGTATGAAAGTCCGACATTTTCCAAGCTAAGTCCATGAAAATCGGTAGGTACCCGGGCTTGCGCTTCAAACTAAGAAATAGATGTTTCAAGATTTTTTGGAAATTCCACCACTAAGAAAAGATCCGGGAATGAAAATACGTAATTTTTCAAGTGATAATTGGTATTTTTATTTGGGTTTAAGGTTTTAAATAACGAATTAATTGTTATTAGGTTATTACATAGTATAATTATTTCCTCTTACAGGAAAATTCCAGTTCAAAAGGCTTCAATTTCCCTTCCAAGTCTGTTGTGCCATGACGATAAATAAAGCTTAGGGGCAAACTACACAGTTCGTTTTACGCAAGTACCTGCACGAGTAAGTTCTCGTAAATATGGTAATAACTGCTGATGCTTACGACTTCGTCCGCATGGATTGAGGTTTCTTATTTCTCGCGGGATCCCTTTAATTTTCCTATGTGTTATTCCAGACTACAATCTATCTCTGTGCCTTATTTCATCCAGATCCTTTCAGCCTTTCTGGCGTGATTGAGTAACAAACATCCATCTATCCATACATCCATCCAAACTTTCGCATTTATAATATTAGTATGAATACTCAAGCCAAATTATAGCTTTCTAGTTCTAAGGGCCTCTAAGTGAAGCCGCGGACCGACAAACAGACATACAAACGGACATGACGAAACTATAAGGGCTATCCAACCTAACTAACTTCTGACTGCCTCCTTTACTATTATACAGTATCATTCAGAATGGTGTTATTAAAGTTTTCGTTATGTTTTAACTTTTCGCACTGCCGTTTTAAATCTCAACCTTTTTTGCTGTAAAACTTGTAGCTTCCTGAAAATTAGCACTGCTTTTACGTTTTAACATGAGATAGTTTTTTAGGATTAAAGCTCGTTATTTTTTATTATATTTCAACATTTGCAAACCTAATTTAAATTTTTGTTTTATAGCCTTTTATTTACTTTATTTACCTTTTACGGGTTTATGATTTTTTATGTTTATTCGCGTGGATTTAGAACATAGTTATTTTTGGCAGGGTAAAATGCGAGCTGAATAAATGGTATGTAACAAAAAAGCGTGAAGCTCTGTCTCTTTCCCTCTAGTATAGATGATATAATAGCTGTATATAATTGTTTAATAGTGTTGAACATTAATTGTATCCGGTTTTAAAGTTGGTTTTAGTACATCATTCGGAAGAAATTCGGCGTAGAATTTCGTAAGAAAGATGTCGCAAGCTCAAATTCCTCTCACGAAATCCGGGAGCCCCTCAAATGCACCCAAAAATCTAAATCTGTTTCTGATTTTTTGAGAGACTACAAAACAGCAATTGTTTTTATACGTACATGCTAAGAAGGAGGAGCAGAGAAGATTATTCATTTATAGTTATTTTAGTAATAAATAAATAAATATTAGTAATAAATAAATAAAATCTTTATTTGTTCCAAAGTAAATAATACAAAGTTTCCTAAATTACCCTAGATATACTACTCCTGAATGTCAAATTACTTCCATTTGATGGTTTTTTCAAAATTTAAATACTTACTTTGCAGTTAGTTAGTATTTAGTATATTTTTAACATGCGCTAAAATAGTTCAAGATTAACTACCTTTTGTTTTATAAACGTGGATATGATAATAACCATTCTTATAAAACCAAGCGACAAAAGTTATGACCGTTAATAACCATAAATGTATCAACGGCGTTAATTAGTATTAATGTTTATTTTATGACCGAATGATAGGTTAATAAATGCTGGGGGATTACTACCATCGTTTAAAGCAGTATTACATCAAAATGGCAGTTTTAAGTATGTCACGTTCCTTGACAAACGAATGTTAAAACGAGGATTATAATTTCAAAACACGAACGTCAACAATATTAAAACAATACTACTTTAATTTATGGTAGTATGCCCCATGTACAAAGTAGGTACCGACGCAGATTCGACAAATATTGCAATATGTATATAATCAACCGCTGGATCATTACTCGTTGGAGTTTTATTATGTAAAGTTGGCCTCCCACCAGTCTGATGTCTTTTTTTGAAAGACTTTTTATTAAAATTATATCATCATAATATGACATTTCATATAAAAAAATAAACAATCAGAGTCAAATTATACTGTTTTCAAGCTGATAATCCGGACTTGGCCAGCGTGGTGGCCTTTGACCAATCACTTCTCATTCCTAGAGGAGACTCGTGCTCAGTAGTGACACACGAGTATATACTCTGTGGTAGTGAGCCGGCAATGAGTTGAGATGACTATTGTTTTTTATTCATGAGCGGTTACCTTTATGTAAAACAATATGATACGGTAACCACACAGACGCTAATGCTAAATGATTTTCGTAAATGATTATTATCAATTTCATTTGCGCGAATTGTACCAATATACCCACGTAATGACCGCTAATTAATTTTGTAGATACTATTAATTTATTTTTGCATAATTATTGTGCTAATGTTCCATTTTTAGGGTTCCGTTGTCAACAAGAAACCCTAGTTTCGCCATGTCCATCCGTCCGTTTGTCCGCGGCGTAGTTCGGAGACTGTACAATTACTGTAATTTGGCATGCGTATACCTATATATTGATCACGCCGACAAGGGGTAAAATAAAAAAATAGTGCGGGTGTGGGAAAATGATTTTTTGAATCAGGAATCCGTTTGCGAAATTTTAAGCTTCAAAGTACAAATTCCAGTGTCGTCGTCCCTCTGCCAGTTAAACGGTTGTCTTTGAATTTATGGAAAAATTCATGAAAGTAGTTTATTTAACAAAGTTAAAAGGAAAAGTATGACAGATAAGTACCTACAATTTACAAGTATATGAGTAGGTAATAGTCGAACAACGTTAAAACACACGAAATAATTCAATATGGTGGCTTTAGGGCGCTATTAGGACGCCCTAAAGCAACCATACAATGCAGTCGTGTTGTTTCATTTTTTATTCATTCTTATGTAAAACATACTACGCATAGGGCCGGACCAAATGTCCGCGCCAAACGATCGCGTTGCATGAGCAACACGTTTCTTCGTGTCACCGTAGTGTGTGCAGTTCCATATTTATGTAAAATCGAACGTTCAAACTTTTCTGCGATTGATTGTTACAACCATTAATAATTAATAATTTCAATTCTGTTTAATTTAAGATTTTTGCAATGACAGGGCTTCATGGTAATTCATGTAATGTAAGCAAGAACGCAAATAAATGAAATTAATTAATTAGTCGTTGATTAAAAAAGTACCTGCCTGGTATCTATTTCAAATAATTAATATTTTTTTAAGATTGAGGAAATAATATAATATATACAAACGATTAAAAAATAACATTTAAGCAGCTCGTTAATAACTCGAACGAGAAAAAAACATGCCTGTTGGCGCAGGGTTAAATTTCAGAAATTCCGCTCTATTAGTGAGTTCATTAAATTTCTCTCTCCGACAGGCTTTTAAGGTAATTGTGTTAGAGAGAAATTATAATAACGGAGGCGCGTCGTCGGCGAAGAACCAAATATCGATGATCGTTTTGTAAATTTGCAAATTTGTTAAGAGTTGAAATTAATCGCATTCCGAAATTGGGCTCGTTGACGCTATGTATAATAATATGTTACATAAATTATAGTACCTGGATGACCGAGCTTTGCTCGGTATTTTTTTGGTAAATCTTGTTTTTTGGAAATTATATTAAAATATATATTTTTTTAAATAAAATATTATATTATACTTAAAAAAAGGGAAAAAAATAAAGTCTTTTGGTTTCGGGACCGCCCGAATGACTGTGGTGAAATTTACCTTCGTATTCTAATGATATTGTAGCAGTTTTTCATTGCCTGAAAATACGACATTTTTAGAAATGAATCTTAGTTAGATCGATTTATCGCCCCTGAAACCCCCTGCATACTATATATATATATAAAAGAATTGCCTCGTTGGTCTAGCGGTTAGCCTAGTCGGCTGCGGATCACGAGGTCCTGGGTACGATTCCCGGTCGGCGGTCGGGCAAAAATTGGTATTGGGTTTTTCAATTCAAAAATTCTCAGTGCCAGCCTGGAGTTGGAAGTTGGCGGTGTTTCACCACCGTGCCTCGAAGAGCACGTTAAGCCGTCGGTCCCGGTTATTATCACTAACATGATAATAGTTGTTAAAGGCCGACTACCCGCATTGGAGCAGCGTGGTGGGTCTAAGCTCTAATTCCCTCTCTCCTATGAGAGCGGAGGCCTGTGCCCAGCAGTGGGACGTTAAAAGGCTGTAGTCGTGGTGGTGGATATAAAAGAATTACTCGTTTAAAGGTAATTAGATAATGTTGTAGTATTATATGTATATATAATTATTCAAACTCTAATCATATTTTGTTTTAACCCGACTATATTTTACCATTTATCTTAAATAATATGCCAATTTCCAATATATTGAATGTTGCACAAGCCTGTTGATTTTTTTTTTGTTCAAGTAAATTATTTTTATTTTGTTTATGGAATTTCTATAATGTTATATTATAATTAAAATATGAAAACACTGATACAAAATATTACACCTAATTAATATTTAACTTACTACTTACGGAGTATATTAAGTCTGTAATGCCTAACTGGTATCGTAGGCGTCGCCTACTGCTACGGTTTAAAGTTGCATCTCTTAGGTATTTGAAGAAAATCAGTATCAAATTTGTAAAATGTAATATAATGGTTACGTTTGTTCTATTGTATAATAACATTTTCAAAATGTTGAAGGTATCGGTAAATGATTTTTGATTTTCAAGGCTCTATGAACTTCTTAAACTGTGCAAAGTAGTGCCCAATTAGTTTTAAAATAAATAAGTAGACTGAATTCATCATCTTAATTAAAAATTGAGGCCAAGAATATTTAAGACGCCTTACTCTCAGAGTTCATTAAATTTCTCTGCCTGACAGGCTTTTTAGGAAATTGAGTTAGAGTGTGATTACAACAATAGCCAGAGAGCTGGTGCCGGAGTGCTTAAAGCTCTGTCGCAGGGTAAAATCGATAAGAAGGGGGTTAAAGTATAATTTACTGTAAAAAATTAACAAACTCAAACTCATACTCTAAGTATATTTATTCAAAATTGGTACCTATACGTCACGTTTAAAAACTATAAGACGTGGTGGTAATAATTATTAGCCTTGGTATCTTAAAACTAAAGCTACAAGCTAAACATTAAATTTCTTAATAAAAATATTTCTTTTTTCGAATTTATGCCGTTTTTTCGAGAAGCGTCATTTTCACCTCCACCCGCACCACGCCTGCGCCATTATTTTGATTTCATGAGCACACCTCGCCTTAATAAAAGCGTAAAGCTAAAATAATATTATTCTACGCTACCCGGATATTAGCAGTGGTTTAGACGCCCGGCCTCCTATTAATTGGTCGGGCGTTCGATCCCCGGGACACACCTATAACTTTTCAGAGCTATGTGCGTTTAAAGAAAATAATATTTATCATTTATATAACGATGAAGGAAAACATAACATACCCTACTAGACCGAGTCCGATCTATAATATTCTCAAAGATGTGTGAAATCTGTCAATCCACCCTTGACCAACGTGGTGGACTATGGGCAAACCCTTCTCATTCCGAGACGAGACTCGTGCTCAGTATTCCTCAATTCATAAAATAAGTACTTTGAAGATTGATCTTTCTTCTACTTTCTTCTCGTCGGGTCACTATAAAATCATCAGAACTACAAAAGCAGTTTTGTTTTTCAAATTTAAACGCAAATGCATTTTCTTTTTAAGATAAAAAATTAATTGAAAACGAATCATTTCGCGTTATGGGACTTTTGAAATAATAAAAAGTGAGAGTGGGCTTAACAAAGTCTTTTTAATAAATGATGGTTTATGCACATTGCGTTGGTCCAATAGAAAGATCTAGAACTGGGTCAGTTGCACTGCGATAATCCCGCACGCCCGGCCATTGTGGTCTCCCACTCGGTAATATTGCTTGCATTTTTAAGACTGGAGGGCTTTAAAGCGTTATTCAATAGACAATTTTAAATGAGGGCTGGTTTTAATTACTTCAACGGTCTCTTTTTGGTCCTAACTTCTTTGTCTCATAGGTAAGTACTTACTAATAAGTATATTGCTACACTAGTATTATAAATGCGATAGTTTGGATGGATAGATGGATAGAGAAAGCACAGAGATATAGTCTGTCATAACATAACACATAGGCATGTGTTAGGACAGACATGTCTGTTATCCCTTTAGTCGTTTATTTATTTAAGCTTTCATGTACATGCCTTACTTGCTAATACATAACAAATCATTAAGTACATGGACATGAGGCCCTGTCACGACTTTGCTAACATAATTATACTTATTATATACATCATTATTATTGCGTCGTGTCCGTACATAATTAAACTCATATAGTATAAATAATAATGTCAACATTACAATTATTAATTTAATTTAACATCACGCTGATCAAGTTATTGAGGTATATTTGCTCAAGAAATCTTTTACACTGTAAAACATTTTTCTATGAGCCAGTCTTTTCATTTTCTTTTGAATATTACTTCTTTTGTCTCAGCTGTTATCGAATATAATTAATCCCGGAAAATTAAAGAGTTCCCCGCGGAACCAAAAAACCTCAATCCACGCGGACAATGTCGCGAGAATCAGCTAGTAGTAATAGGGTTAGACATAAAATTTTATGTAGCCATTAGATTTAGAACATAGCTCTTTCGGGACGGTGAAATGTGAGGATCTGGCCTGGAAATTTAGTTGGCCTGATGGATTCAGGGATAATTTTAAAAGAGGGTTAATTTTAATTACTTCATTGGTCTCTGTTTGGTCAAAGCTTTTAAAATAGCTGATTATAGTATAAAATTTTTTCATTTATAAGTAAAAAAATAAAAACTAGTTTTTTCGTAAGTTTCCGTTAACGTACCGAAGAAAATGACACTTGATCTCTGTGAAAAAGTTTCATGCCCAGTCAAGCGACTACGCCGAAGCTAGCGGGGCCAATGCCACTTTTTTCCCAACTGCCTCGGTGGCGGGGCAGAGCCAGCGGGGCAGTTGGGTCGTTATGTGTTCATCCGTCTACATGATATTAGGTTTGTTTGTTCCTTGAAGGAACGCTACAAACTAAACGCATGGAACGATTTTGATGATTCTTACACCAGTATATGCCGAATATACATCTGAGTGTCACTGTGGAAGCCGAATTAATGAACAAAATAAAACAAAATGGCACCCTCTAGAAACCATAATGTAACAATTAAAAAATAAATGTCGATAGATTATAGTAAGTGGGATATCGATGAATAGGTCTTGTAAAATCATAGTTAGGTTCCCTTGATCATTTTTTATTTTAATGATCATTTAGGATTTACGAAGTTTCAGAAGTAAATTTTTTGTGTATTCCTTTGTGTCGCTTTCTTTTGAATTAGAAGTTAAGCCGTCAGTCCCAGTTATTAGCACTAACATCTGATAATAATTATTACAAAAGTTTAAATACTTTTAGTAGAGTCGTATGCGAAAGGACGTGGGGATCCACCGCATTATTATCTCAAGAAAACTAACATTATTTGATTAATGGAAAGGGGTCACGACACTCAGTAACGAAGAACACAACGCAGAGAGTATGCCCCCTGAACTATAAGAGGCTCTTTATGGTTCAAAGAATTAGGGTTCTGTTAATTAAGTTTAAGTTGTAAGGCTGTGGTCTTACATGTAGCGGATCATCAGACTACCTCGCACCAAAATTACTGTTTATCTATGCTTTTAAAGGTCATAAAATAAAAGAAAGCTTTGTGGTGTTCCTAAATATTTTCAAACAAATTAAGAATAATTATATGTATAATATTTGTGATTTTGTGAGTGGTATTCACAATTCGTACCCGCGCCTGCCTTCAAATTTTGATTATCGAATCTGGCTGACTAAACTACCTTTAACCAACTAAAACATCGAAATAGAAATAGGTACTAAAATTATACATCAATGAACTCAAACAATTTTTTAAATTAACGAATGAGTAATTCTCTCTGTTCAGAACTGTTTCCTAGTTCAAGCTGACAGTACAAAAAACAGTTAAGTATGTATTTATTCCTACTCCGGGAACAATAAATACGTAACTTCACTATCAAGAAAAGTCAGGAATATTATTTGCAATATTCCTGTCGATAGACCTGAACAATAACGTAAACTAATAAAAATAGATTCAGTAGACATTCTCTTTACATTTGAATTTTATTTATTTCTTCTCATAAACGATCTCTAAGCAAAGTTCAATGGTTCGAATGCATTCAATATCAACCCGTCTCAATGAATTTCTCAATATTGTGTAGGAAATAAACCACAATGTTAAAGGAAAATATCCATAAGCTTTACAACAGCTGCGTAGTTTTCCGTGATGTCACCTGAATCAGGGTTCCGACTGAAAATCAGCGTTGTATGCATTTGTTCTTCCACTGGACTTACAGCATTTTTTATCTGAGCCTGGACCATTTCGGGTTGCGCCATACGTGATACAGTTCATTCCTGTGTCTCTTCGTTGTTGTTTAGATTCTAGATCTTGTTTCTCATATTTTTTGACAGACCAAATTAAAAAAACTGTTTTAATGTTTTGGACTCCTTTTCGATAATAAAGCTTCCTTCAAATAAAAATTTCTTAATGTATTTACTTAATGTAACTTTTCCAGCAACAGTTTATTATAACAGCACAGATAATAAGGATGTTTTTAATAAATTAATAAATACTCGTGTATCAAAAATAAATATTTGTAAAGTGATTATTAAATAAATGGTAAAGTACCTTATTATAATGGAATTACTTGTTTGTTATTATACCCAATGAGGGATCCTTATGTCATAAAGATAGAGATATACATTTATTTATATTTCTCACACTCACTAACTCTTAAGGCTCTGTCATAGCGTAAAATCGGCAAAATGGAGTTTATTAAAGTATCCATCAACCGGTGACATATTGTTTGCTTGTATAAATAATTTGCTGTTTTCAAGACCTTTAAGCAGCCATTGAAGCAGCATCTCGAAAGTTGAAACACAATTTTAAAAAAAAACTCTGTGTTGATTTTTTTAAAACAAACCTCTTAGTTTAAATTTTAAAGCAATATTTCTGCTTATTGAAACTTATTAATTTGCTCTAGAAATATAAGACAAATTTTATATTTCTACACCAAACACATTGTTGGATTAATTTGTATTGAACAGTAAATATTTATTTTTTTACAAATTATTTCTTCCATTTTTTGCGACATGCGGTTGCTCGATTTCACCCCCCGCGCCTATATAATGATCTCGTGAACTGAGAGCGCCTTAACTCACTAATTACTTATAAAAAAATTAAATACTACATTAAACCTTCTGTCACCAGATGAAGCTATTATTAACCGCGTTGATATATCTTGCAAAAAAAATTGGCACTAAGATTTCACCGCCCAAGGGTCTCCACGGCAAACGGAACAAATATGTAACTCTGTATGTTAATAAATAACCTGTTGTCCCCAGTATGTAACCAGTTTGCTCGCGGCGTGTTCGCGATGCTGGGCGCCGTGACTCCTGAATCGTTTGACACGCTGCACTCCTACACCAACACGTTTCAAATGCCTTTCGTCACGCCTTGGTTCCCCGAAAAGGTAAGCTGTTACATTAGCTGGTACCATCTGCTGCCCTATTCTCTGACTCAGTGGCTATCAAAAAATGAAAGCCACTGATATAATATTGTACTTACTATCCTAATCTCTTTAAGCACTTCTCTAGCAACACGTCTCACGGAGATTTGTCCCCTAGTGACTGCGAGGGTTAAACCGAACTATTTCTTATTTATTTAAACCGCTGCAACTCAAAAGTAAAACTTAAATTTTTTAAACCGAATACGAATACGTTTGTTGGACTATACGATTTTCGTTGAGAATCGGGGATTTGAGACCTAATCGTCCAAGAAAATTGTCATCATTTGAGAGCTTCAAACTTACTCGAACTGCTTAGGTATGGGTTTATATGTATATGCTTCAACATGCAGCCACCAATGACTTAATTATCCCTTTGACAAACGTACCTATATTATATATCTGATTATGAATTTCCTACAGAAGCCTGTGATTTATTTGTTAACATCATTAAATTCCCCATAAAATTTTTTGTTAAGTAAAACGTCCCTGGCAGACTGAGTAAAAAACAACGAGGTTAATCCACATGTGTTCCGTTTTTTTGTCGATTTGGGAACGCTGAAAAGGTTTTTGAACTACTTTTTCGTGTAGCAAAATTTAAAAGCACCGATCTAACATTTCCCGTATTTAATCCAATAGAAAGAAGCTGGTAGCTTAACTAAATTCAGATCGTTGGAATTTATTGTCAGCAGAATTTCTGGCGAATCTCTCTAGCAATTTGTAGATACTTTTAAAATCTATACTTATAAAATAGGTGGTGAGGTGAGGTGAATTTTTAATGAAATAATATTATGAGGTCATAATAAGGTAAAAGCTACTTATTCCGAGGGATTCTGAAATTGGCACCATATTCCGATGTATAAATGTTAAAGTTTAAAAAGAGGTATCTTCCTTATGTACGATGCTATATACATGTACGATGTTATGTACCTACCTATTAAACTGCATAGATATACATTCTACATCCGCTTCTATAATACACTAACATGAGAAAACAATCGGCTATAATATCGCTGTAATTATAGGGCTGAAACATTTCCACGTGATATAGAAAAGAATGACGTCGCAAATGGTAGAAATATCACTCTGAATGGAGCTTCGGAATGGCTCTTACGGCATAATGCTCATAGTGGGAGTGAAAAAAGACATAAGATAGTGTGACCACGTAAAGAAGTCGTCCGTTTGGAAACTATTAGGGCTCCTGCTAACGTATCGAATTTGGACGTACTTTCATTAATAACCAGCATTGCCGTAGTATTTAATTACATTGTTCTTACAGACGGACATTCTATCTATACAGAGTTTAACGCTTCTTTGTCACGAACTATATTTCCAGGCAAGGGCCTAGTTTATTATTATTCCGCTACAAGTACTGCGATCTCACCTGATGGTAAGTGACGAAGCAGTCTAAGATGGTAGCGGGCTAACCTGTAAGGGGAATTACATATATAATATTATTAATATTAAACCCATACCACAAAGCATCTTACAAAAACGCTAAATCGTTTGGCGTCACGTCTTTGCCGGTAGGGTGGTAACTAGCCACAGCTGAAGCCTCCCACCAGAGAAAATCCAGAAATTATAAATTCCCAGAATGATCCTACCGGGGGTCGAACACAGGACCTCCCACTTTAAGACAAAAACGCTCACAACTATGCTGGCACATTGGTTTTCCGTGCCAAAAAGATCTATGCGCTTATACGGTATACAGAGCGACTTAGTTTCTTGACAACGAAGAAATCGTTAGGTTTGCGCGAGCCCTAATCCAACCATGGCCGAACGATTCAGATAATCGTTTCGGTCAGCGCTCGTATGTTAGCAGATGACATCCGTACGGGTCTCCCCAGCGGCGATAAAGATGTCCACTGAAGTGGTTTACGTGTTCACGGAGTTTCTATACGAAATTATTTCATTTGGACACGTTCCCACAAACGCTATGAAATCTAATTGCATTCGGAGTTTATTATTACCTGACTTTTTTAAATATATTATAGGCTACTAGCGTTTGGCTGCAATCAGACGGAGCGCGCTTGCCTAGAAGATGCCTATTCACTCTTGAATTAAAGTTACATATTTTACAAGAGTCGAAAACGGAAGCCGGAAAAGCATTCCATATCCTAGCGGTTCGAATTAGGAACGAGGAAGCTTACAAAGTAACTGCGCCAAAATAACTGTTGTTGCTTCCGATAGATGTTGGGAGCCCAAAGTGCTGGAATGGCAATCTTGCACTGGAAAGCGCAGCTGTTTTTAGGGTTCCGTACCTCAAAGGAAAAAACAGAACCCTCATAAAATCACTTCGTTGTCCGTATGTCTGTCTGTCAAGAGCCTCTTCTCAGGAACGCATACAGGTATCAAGCTGAATTTCATATCAAATACTCAGGTCTACTGTCCCTTGGAGCTGTGAAAAAATCAAACTTCTAAGCCAACGCAATCAAAAGATACAGCCGTTTATGCTGCAAATTTTCGACACTCGCAAGGGAATCAAAACCTACAGGGTACTTCCCGTGAACTCAGAATCTTGAAATTTGGTACGAAGCAAAATCTTAGAGCACAGATAAAGAAAAATTTTTTGTTACATCATGTAATAAAAATATTTTTTAATAATTTTAAACTTTCTTATGTTATTGATTTCATTTAGCAATAAATATACCATAACTTTTACTTATATACATAGAGGTGTGTACGGAATCCTCGGTGCGCGAGTCCGAATTGCACTTGGCCGGTTTTTTTTTTCGATATCAAATAAGTCGTTGGATCCAAGTGGCAAGTGAAATCCTTGCAAGGAACCCATGCCCAGTAGACGTCTTTGACGACGATGGCGCATCTTTTGGTGGTAATGCAATGACGCACGAAAAACATTACCAAATTACGCAAAACAGTTACCACCATCATCCCACAATGACAAGGTTTTCGGCCATAGTCCACCATACGAGCCAAGTGCATATTAGCACCTGTTTTGATCCTATTTGACCCTCGCGTCTCCTAAGTAGATAAACTATTCCCTCATTCATGTTTTTTACAAGAAAAATATTTAGAAATAACTGATACCCGCGACTTCGTCCGCATTTTTTTATTTCCCGCGGGAACTCCTTAGCTTTAACGTCAAAAAAGCCTATGTCCTTTTCTGGAATGCAACCTATCCCTGTACCAAATTTCGTCAAAATCAGTTGAATAGTTGGTTGGACGAAAGCGTAGCAGACATACAGACAGATACACTTTTGCATTTATCATATTAGTATGGAAGTATGGATATTGGTATGGATTCTGTGGTAAGTAGTTAATCATTGCCGAGCGAGTCCGATTCAATTGGAGCGATATTATTTACCTTCGCGCGAGGCAAACTCCATCCATTTATGTCAGTACGTACTATAAACAGAACCTATTGCTGGTCCAATCATTTCAGTTGATCGTTTGACAAATGGAAATTCGCCATTCGCATTCTATGAATTCGGACGTGACTATATTTTAGAAAATAGTTTTATAAAACGCCGGGTCCTGCTCTGGAAAATCTTACGTGACAAAAAAGTGTTAAAAACGATCTCTCTCCCTCAAATATTATAAATGGAGAAAGACTTAGTACCTGTATGTTACTACTTTAGTTAATGTTGCACATTTTGAACACCTTCAAGTTGGTCTCAGTACCTCAGCGGAAAAATAGAAGATGTCGGAAATTCGCAAAATAGTTTTAATTGTTCAAATAGCGAAAGATACTACTAATTGTTGTGCTTGCATTAAGTTCTTTAGGGGTACCTACCAACGGAACCCTTTTATTTATTCCAGCGAGAATCCCTTTATTTTCCGGGCTAATAGGTATAGGACATAGGCTATGCAACATATTATCTCTATACCTCAAATTGGGTCATAAGATGGACCGTAAAAGCGTAGCAGAAGTTTGGATATGGATTAGTATGGACTGTAACACGTTGGTAGGTTATCCGTAGAAATGATACCCACAGATGATGCTTCGTAATTAATTCCTTGTTTACTTATTTTATGCGTTAAAATTACCATGACTTTTTTATTTTATTTCATCATTATTGCTAACAGGATGCATATGACTCGAGTATCGAATAAAATACGACAAGGATAAAAATCCAAGCACAGGATGGGAACACATAATCACTAAGTACTTATATTATGCTTTTACGAGAAGGATTTGTGAGCATTAAAATGTCTTACGCATTGAGTTAGGCCATAGAGCAGCAAATTTCATATTACATCTTCCGCTTAGCACGAAAGTTGCCTTTCGAACTGTTGGTCCCTATTAGGATTTTCCAGTTGGTCCCACGTTCGAACTGTTGGTCCCACAGCATAATGGGTATAAAGATATAAGTGAATATACCTAATTGTCCCCACTCCCGTTTTAAAACCATGAATTCCAGACCATGAATTTTGTTTCGCCAAATAATAATATCGTTATCGACTATTACTATCGAAGCCATTTTATTCGAAATTATTACTTTTGGGGTCTAGTTACACCCTGCGATTTTTTTTTCAGAGATAATTTAGTAATTGATGTGAAGACATTTTGTAAATTATAAGAGCTTTTGAAATGTCACTCCTATTTTATAACATTACTAGCTCATGCCCGCGACTTCGTCTGCGTGGATTGAGTTTTTTTGGCTCCCGCGGGAAATCTTTAGCTTTACGGGATAAAAAATAGCCTATGTGTTATTCCAGATTATAATCTATCTCTGTGCCAAATTTCAGCCAGACCCGATCAGCCATTCTGGCGTGATTGAGTAACAAACATCCATCCATCCATCCATCCATCCATCCATCCAAACTTTCGCATTTATAATATTAGTATAGTAGTGACGTTTCCCATTAGAGGAGACTCGTGCTCAATCGAATACTCGAATCGAACAATCGATAGGGTGAAATGATGATGATGTCGACAGTTGAAACTGTCACTTTTGTACACCAGTCAGGTGGTGGTAGTTTTGCGAGAGATAGCTGCTCTCTAGATAAGCACCTCTATGGCCTCACCTGACTGCAGTGCTGTAACTTCATTAAAAGAAGATTAAAAGAAACTTGTTCGCTACGAAAAGTATTTAAAAACTCGCTTGCGTTGTGTTGTTGTGAGTAAAGAGCGGACTTGGGGATTTTTGTTTCATTTTTATCCTACCAGGTCTTAAGGCAGGGTCCGAGTGCCATTCTAGCCAGGGGCAATAAGGAAATCTATCCTAACCTTCCTAGTATAAAAGTGCGTCGGTCTGTCCGTCTGTTTGTCCATCTACTACGCTTCCATGGCCCATTGTCAACCGATTTGATGATAAGTAGGAGATAGATAGCATCCCGAGGAAGGATATTTCCGGGATTAAATGTAGCCTATATAACTATCCCAGTCTTTGTGTACATCCATGCTATCAGATTGATCCGTAATTCCGATGTCGCACGATTGAAGAACATACTCTTATACTAACAACTGAGCACACTTTCGCATTTATAATTTCAAGTAGGAAATTCAAGTGCCCCAATTTTTTTAAGTTTCCCAGAACTCGAAGCCCTGTAAGCACTGATGTATAAAATAATGAAAAAAGAATTATCCTTTGGCATGTTCTCAAAGACGTATCAAGGCAGCGCACATGAAACTTACTGCGGCACTGAAAACTTGTAAACGGCTTGCATAAAAACTGTTACAATATTATGAAAAACTAAAAAGCGTACTAGCGTAAAGCTAAGGTTATTACAATATAACTTGTGGTGTTCCATGACTTTCCATGTCTAGCAGATTTGAAGCGAAGCTTTTCGATGGAAGTTTGAAATGAGATAAATAAATTGAAACTTCTCAGTCGTGGACGAATTATTAAAATTTTCTGTAGAATCTACTTTTCAAACAGTTGTTAGAGTTAGGAAACGATGTATCATAAGAGATTCGAGTATGTCCAACATGAAATACTTGTGAGTAAATTCGATTTGTGCCAAAGTGGTTTTCGAACCTGTTCTTCAGTCACCTACCTGTAAAACATTTTGTTCTTAAAAAAAACTTCTATTGGATTTTATCTCAGTCCATGATCTTTTACAACATTGGTTGTCTTGAAGAGATCGCTGCGTAGAGAGCACCAAAGAAATTGTATGCCTACTATATTATTATTAATAATTGTAAAGCTAAGCGTAACTAGTCTCCAGATGAACCCGCCGTCGTCCGGGACGAATTTCAAATTGTATGCTTACATGTCCTTTTTAAGAATTTATTGGTGTGCAATAAAAGCGCATTCATTCATTCGTTATTTGTAAAGCAAAGTGCAACTTGTCCCCAGGTGAACCCGCCGTCGTCCGGGCTGATCGACCACGCGGTGAGCATGCGGCCAGACTACCACCGTGCAATCGTCGACACAATCGTGCACTACGGCTGGAAGGAGATCATTTATATCTACGACTCGCACGATGGTGAGTACATGAACAATACCCATATCTATTTTTGACGACCTCCGTGGCGCAGTGTGTAGCGCTGTTGTCTTAACGTGCGGAGGTCCTGGGTTCGATCCCCGTCAGGGTCAACTTGGGAATTCATAATTTCTGAATTTTCCCTGGTCTGGCCTGGTGGGAGGCTTTGGCCGTGGCTAGTTACCACCCTACCGACAATGACGTGCCGCCAAGCGATTTAGCGTTCCGGTACGATGCCGTGTAGAAACCGAAGGGGTATGGGTTTAATATAACTGCCATGCCCCAAACAGGATAGCCCGCTACCATCTTAGACTGCATCATCACTTACCATCAGGTGAGATCGCAGCCAAGGGCTAGCTTGTAGTGGATTAAAAAAAAACGATATCCTAGTAATAGTTCATGGATAGTAGAGAGCATAGATTAACTTAGTAACTACTACATTGAGGTTTAGCACGATACACACTGGGTAAGTTGGAAGTTAAGTTAATTGTTTAAGCAAATTTATTTATTAAGTTAATTTTATTTTTGTTTTGTGATGGCCCGTGATCTTGGCCCTTAAGCCTCTCCAGAAAATCAGCGTTGTGGTATGTTAGGTAGTTACATACTTTTCATGCTGTGGCAAAGGCTGGAGAGGTGGCCCATTGCCCATACTTAGTTTTAGTATGTACACAATACATAGGTACGATAGTTTATTTATATCTAAAGGACTGTAGAGCAAGCAGATGACATAAAATAACTATAATATCATGTCAAAGTAGGTATGTCAGTTAAGTTTGTGGGACTATAATTGTCTTGAAGACAAAACTTTCAACACCCCGGTAAAGCGACACACAGGCTCTTATCAATTGAGAGCAAGACAGAAGCGCAAGATGTAAGAGCGTGGATTTGACTCGCTCCAGCTATGCTTAAGACTGCAGCTACTTATTTATCAGTACACCTCAGCCTTATTGTAATTTATTATCATTTTTTAAGAATAACGCCGAGTTTCTTGCTGAGGTAGATTCACTCAACGATTCAAAAACATTTGCAAAATTTTATTTAAATACAAGCTGAGGCCCGTGACTTCGTCCGCGTGGATTGAGGTTTATAGGTTCCCGCGGTAAATCTTTAATATTTTTTCGTGATAAAAAGTAGCTTAAATGTTATTCCAGACTGTAATAATATTATTTATGCCAAATTTCATCCAAATCCGATCAGCCTTTCTGGCGTGATTGAGTAACAAACGTCCATCAATCCATCCATCCATTCAAACTTTCGCATTTATAATATAAGTATAGATAAAAAAAACATAATAGTATGAATTTTTATTTCAATTGTCCTGTCTAGTGCTAGTCTTTCGGAGTTCAATAACGAAAGCACATTCCCATTTGCATTATAGGTATGATTGATGAAGGAAGGAGTCAGATGATGGAGCCAAGAAGCAGGAAGCGTGTTTTTTTTAAATCATTATTATAATATTATTTTATCAGCCAAGCAAAAGTTGTATTTCACAGGATGTTAGACCCTCAGTACCCTGCAGTCCTAAATTATAGCTTGAGCTAAGATGCCGTCTTGTGGAATGTTACGTCTAGTCCACTCTCTTAATGTATGGTTGCGATACATGGGTTCTCAAAAAGGAACCAACTAACCGAAATGCAAGCTTTCGAAATGTGGATATACAGGAAAATGCTTAAGATCACCTGGAACAGCTTTACACCTAACACTTAGTTACTGGAGCTAGTCAACAAAAACTGTAACGTTGTGAATTTTGGAACAATTGATTAGCTTCGAAATTATCGGAAAACTTGTTCGTTCAAAGGATGTTAGCGCCACCTAGCATCAAGGTGCAGAACTGCGTTGGCTAAATGGCATACAGTTTCTCTGTGTTCACCATAGATGGCGCTTCCTTGTCGTTTCGGTTTTGGTTAAATAATATAAAATATGATAGTGTTTTTAACAATTTTTATTTAGTTCAAAATTCGTTTTATAATCTTTTTTTTTGTAGTCCAACACAATTGTTTATTGCTCAATTAGCTATTTGAGGCGGCCACCCTGGGGGTTGGCGTCTGGCAACACGGACTGGTCAAAAATCAGAATTCTCCGACCTTCGACATGTGAGGATTAGATTTTCGTTTACGGGGAATTCTCAAGCTTGCCCATCCATGGCTTCGCAATGGAAAGAAAACACATTTATATTAAAATCTATCATCTAAAGTAAAAGATATATTTCATCAATTATGGTAAGTCGAATAGTGTTGTGTCAAGACGCCTGGTTGATTCAACAAAATGGCGGTTGTGGTTGGAAAGATTTAATTCGATGATTTTCTTTCAGTTCCTGTTTTTTTGCTTTCCCAACAACTTTGTGGATATATCGGGTTCGTGGGTGAACTCCTGAAAACGCCAGCGGCCAGGAGTTCTATTGGTGAGTTTGTGTTCTTTGGAAGAAAATGCCACGCGTGTGGGGTTTTCAACACACCCAATTTTAACTCTGTTTTTTTTTCTTTGTTCCAGGGTCTTCATTATTATCGTAACTTTCTTAACTTTTAATTCTACGTTTAATTTTTACTTACGTATTTCCGTTTGCAACAAAAGTTTTACGTTTTACGATGCCGTGTTCTATGGATGTCTAAATCTGAAAATCCACGTCATCGACTTATGGAAAATGATTCACCGACTCTCTCCATGAAAAGGAGGTTTTGATGTGTTCCTGTTGGAAAACTCCAGGGAAGGCTTGCTGAGACGTTCCAGCTACGTGGCCGGCCCCTCCCTTCAAGTAAGCACAAGTTTTGGTATCCAGGACTGTTCAGTCAGGTGTGTTCTTTGTGTGTGTTCGAGTTAGGAACCCAGTCTTTACCACTGAGCTATTAACTTTTCACGAAACAACTTCATAAACCTTAAGTTAAACTAAATTTAAATATATAGTTTCTCTAAATTTAAGACTATCTACCTAAGTCATTTTGTGTATTAACATTTAGCATTTTAATTAAGCTAGTCTGTCTAAGCATAATTTTATGTGAGTAATTAGTAAATACAAATTTTTGCCGAACAACAAGCAAACTTTCATTTGTAACACCTCACAACGTACCAGAGAGTCGACGGCTAGCTTCTTTCTTTATAGGTAGGTAGAATCGATTATTTAATTATCTTTTTTTCCTCTAATCTTTGCAAGGTGGTAGATTTTTCTGTATCCGGGTCTATTTTTTTATTCCACCTAATTTACCACCTCGCAAAACAGAGAACTCATGTCCAACATCATGCGGAGAAAACTGGCTTTCTTTGGACATCTACAAAGAGGAGCCTAATCGTCATTTCCAGGACTAGTTTTGGAAGGAAGGATTGCAAGCAAGAGAGCTGCAAGTTGCCAAAGGCGGAAGTGGTTGGACGATATAAGGGGGTGGACAGGGCTTAGCTATCCAATGCTAAAAGATGCGGCTCGGAAAAGAGAAAATTGTCGGAAGCACGCTGTAATGTGATGATGATATCATTATTAATGTAAAATTATTGAACAAACCGGTGTTTTTAATTTTTTTTTTCTAGCCATCCTAGGGCCATACTGCCAACGCTTAAAGTAATACATAATATATAATATTACTCATAATGACAGTTTTATATCACGTATCTTGACGTTCCTAAAATAAGGATTATAATTCCAAAACACGAAAGTCAACAATAATGAAACAATATGGCTGTAGGCGTTAGCAGTAGGAATGGCCCCTATTCTTTATCTTATGTTACGGTTAAACAAACGTGATGAAGTTTTCAAATGTTTACAGAGCAACTATGTTGAACTCGTCGTTGACTGCCGAATAGTTGCTGTTACTTGATTCGCTACTGATCTCAACTGTTAGGATTTGCTTTATGCAGTTTGAGAGCCTTCTAAGTAATCTAAGCGAGTTAGTGTAGTGTGTCTGTTGTTACAAGTTACAACCAATAAACATGGCCGATGTTTACAACAATAATGCTGGAATTTGTGATAGAATTGATGAAGTAGGGAATAAAGTAGGGAATCATACAATAATACCCAGATGAGTTTGTTATGGTCTCTTCTTAGACCCTTTACGACCCTCATAGCTTTAGTTTAGTTACAACTTTAGTTACCACCTGCCTAGAATACAATTAATTAACGTTAATTTTAGAAAAATGAAAAACAGTAAAACCAACGTCTCATGTGCAATTATTCACACGTAGGTACTTAAAGTTCAAATAACAAAGATTGTTCATGAATACGGGTTGAGTTGAAAACATTAAATATCTAGGTGTTTTTACTTACATATACGTGAAATTGTAACCTGAAATGGGATCCTTGATACTATAAATATTAACTTTTTCATGAACCCTAAAAAGTAATCTGTACCTCATCTCCACTCAACTCTGCACGTGTGCGTTGCGCTTTATTCATAATCTTTGGAAGTTCTTTTAACTAAGCCACAAAGAGGCTTACATCGTAAAGCACTTCACTCAGACGCGAACACTATAATAGTTAAAATCGGAGTCACTTACCTACTACACTTCCATCTTTGAACAAGGGGCACAGAAAATGTTTTAATATTGCTGATGTTCGTGTTTAAGAATTATAATTCTTATTTTACGGACGTCAAAGTACGAGTACGTGACATAAAACTGTCATTTTAAAGTAGGTAATACTGCTTTAAATGATGTAAGTCACCTCCCAGTTCGCTTTATAAATCCTTTGTGAATACTTGGCAACATTTCTGACGTCTCTATGTCTATGTCGATAAGAGTTATAATGTATTAAATAGCTTGCGTTTAACAGTACACTTCGAGGGATTATTGGGTAGCC
Organism: Erebia aethiops; assembly: GCA_923060345.2. Classification (NCBI taxonomy): domain Eukaryota; kingdom Metazoa; phylum Arthropoda; class Insecta; order Lepidoptera; family Nymphalidae; genus Erebia; species Erebia aethiops. The sequence goes on along the minus strand of OV281079.1, from coordinate 17,836,431 downwards.
TGAGTTCGATAATAATATTATGTCGACACTAAAGAGATTTCCCGTAGAACCGAGCAGCCATAAGTTAATTTTTGACGAACTCCCTGGCGCAGTGGTGATCGATATGGACTTGTAAGCGGGAGGTCATGGGTTCGATTCCTGATAGGGGCCATAATATGAGAATTTAATTTCATTTAATTTCTAAATTGGCACTGGTTTGGTCTAGTGGGAGGTTTCCCTGAGAATGAGGAGGCCTTAGCCGTAGTCTACTACGCTGGCCAAGTGCTGAGTGGCATGCAGATTTGCTTTCGATTTTTGCCTCCACCGTTATATAAAGTGTTGTTTAATTGGTTTAAAGAACTAACTCAGAAAAGTTAGTTCTTTAAAACAATTAAACAACACTTGTTAGTATGAATTGCTCAATTTTTACATCATCGCTTAGAAACTAGTCCCTAATGAATTGCTCAATTTTTACATCATCGCTTACATAATCTAGTCCCGTATGAATTGCTTAATTTTCGCAGCGGGGTAAAATAAAAGTACCTATATATTAGTAGTGTACTAGTGGAGTCTCGACCTCGCTCGTGAACTGACGCTAATGGGCGCAGCCGAGGCGTAATGGGGTGCCTATCACCAGTGGAACCCCGCCAACTTTCATTTGTTCCAATATTGGCCCCAACTGATTGCACTGGTGAATGTCAAACGAGTTGGATTGCGGTCCCAATTTTTTTGACGGACTAGATGGTGCCTGCAACTTTCAGTAATGCACTTTAACTCCCTTGGGAACTCCGGGATAAAAAGTAGCTTATGTTTCCAGGGTTACAACCTATCTCTGTACCAAATTTAATCAAAATCGTTGAAAATATGGGCCGTTAAATCATAACAGACAAACACGCACACTTTCGTATATATATTATTAGTATGGATTTCTAGATATATTTAGTAGGATATGGATATATTTAATAGAGAAAAGTCCAAAGTCACTCACTTACTGACTGACTTATCAACGCCCCGGAATCCTTGGACCTAGAAAACTGAAATGCACAGAGTTTCCTTTTAAATATAAACAAGGGATACAGCTGGATTTTCCGAAATTCGTACAAAAGCGAAACCGTGCGCAGTCACTAGTGTAGTATATTCTACTTAGGTACATAATTCATTATAGTAAGCGATGATGACATATGCTTATATCCCTGCAGCTACAACTAGAAGTGAAATCGGTGAAAAGAAGTGCACTTTAATGCTGAAGAAAGTCATAATTCATAATCAATAAAATTATATTCTGATCCTTAGAAATAATATTGAGATTATGACTCTATAGTAAAAAATTACTTGTTACTCATGTTATCAGTAGTCATAACCACAAGCGAAAACGGTGAAAATAAATAGGTACACTTAATGCTGAATAAAGTCCTTACTTACAAGGATTAAGTGAGCAGTTATGTCTAATCTCTAGAGTTGACTGGTTTGTGCTTCCTCCCATTGAATCCAATGGTATAGTTATCCCGTTTTGTGATACTGTCAAAAACTTGGGATTACATAATATGGTTTGCACTTTAAGTTGGACGAATCATTTGAATCAGGTTAGCTGGAGAACTTTTGCATCTCTTAGCTCTCTGCGGCGTCTGCGATCTTTTCTTCCAATTCCAACAAAAATTATGTTGGCACAGACTCTATTGCTTCCTATTCTTGATTATGCTGACGCAAGCTATATTAACCTGACTGAATATCAGTTAAATAAACTTGAGAGACTTCAAAATATTAGCATTCGCTTAATATTTGGATCACGCAAATATGACCATGTATCTCAATTTCGTTAAAGATTTCGTTTTCGTCTCAAGTGGTTACCTGTCCGTCTTCGCCGGAACTTGCATATCCTTCATATTCTGTATTGTGTGTTATTTGATCCTTCATTTCCTGCTTATTTAAAGGAGAAGTTTGAATTCGTAGGCCGTCCGGAGAGAGGAGCCGTAGGGGAAGTTCTCCGTACTACAAGGAAACTTGTTTTAACGACGCGACGCCTACTCATGATTCCTCTTTCTTCCATAAATCCTTTTCTGTACAAGCTGTTAAGTTGTGGAATGTTCTGCCTCTTGACATCAGAGAGGCTCAATCGATAAATATCTTTAAAAAGACTTGTAAAAAATTACTATTTGTCATAATAATAATATTATTTGTCTACTAGCTGACCCGGCGAACTTCGTACCGCCTTAGTATGCAAAATTAAATGTATATTTTTCAATATTTCTGAGAGGTTTTCTTAATATTTTTTTCCGTAAGAACCTTCTCCTAATAATAACAAATACAACAAAAAAAGAATTAGTGAAATCGGTCCAGCCATTCACGCGTGATGCCGTGACCAAGGAAAACGGGTTTCATTTTTATATATATAGATATATTTTTATATATTTTGATACTTACTGTTTCTTTTTTTAAGAGGTTTATGTTTATTTATTTGTATATTTATTTATTTGTGAGTATATATATCTGTGTGTTAATTTATATGTGTAGTATTTATGACTTTGATGTTTTATTATATATTATACCTATTACTGAATCAGCTTTTCTAGCGATAGTTACCAAAAGTGCAGCTATCTCTTAGTCTATAAGAAATAGCTCCTCGTATTGAACGGTCTTCCCATAATATTATAAATTCATCAATTTTCCATTAAGAAATTAAAATTATTCCCTTTTTACGCCGCGTAACCTGTTAGAGTATATTTTGTTACTTTATTTTCTCAACTGTACCATATTTTAAAATGAACTTCGAAGTTTATTTTCTTGGCGAAAGAATACGCTACCTTTACTCGTACTCCTGGGAGTTTGTTCAGAGCGTAACATAAATAATATTTATATAATACTTGATGATGCCCGCGACTTTATTCCCGTGAAATTAGGTTTTAGATCATAGTTATTTTTGCCGGGTTAAAACGCTCTTCACTTTTCCGTGGGGTGAAAAAATCGTACGTGATAAAAAAGAATTAAGCTCTGCCTTTCTCCCGATAGTATAGATGGAGAGAGAAAGAGTACCTGTTAGTGGCGAAAATTTAGAACATTTCCAAATTCCTTTGTCTTAGTAGTAAAATGTCGTAGGTTCGAATCCAGCTCACGAAATTCTCGATCGTCCAATGACAACATACGGCTTGTTATAAAGATAAACTCTTTGATTTTATGGGATAAAAAGTGGTAAAAATTGGCCAACGTTCGTCCCCGGGATGTAACCTCGAACCAAAATCTCTTTACAAAATTTCTTCAAAAATCGGCTAAGCATATTTGCTTTTAAAAGGTAACAGACACACTTTCGCATTTAGGTACTATAGACTTATATGATCACACACAGCGTTTACATTGCAAGTGAGGTCGTCTGAAACTCGTATGGGATCGCCCACGCCCCTAGAAGTGCAGTTCAAGTCATGAAGTTAACTTTGATTTATTATCTAAGAGTCTAGTAACACGGGTACCTACATGAGAATTAATATTCCATATTATGTATCGGCATCCTTAGTACAGGACCTCTACAACATTGGTAGAATACGAATATCGAGACATTGTAAAGTCAAGGTAAATACGCCTTTTTTTATGTATGTGCCCCGATTACTCGAAGACGCCTGGACCTATTTGGAAAATTCTTTTTTTTTTGAAAGGGTATACTTTCCAGGTAGTCCCAGGTGGTGGTTGAATAGTGCTAGTGACAGTGGCAGGTGTATTGCGTGTATTAGAACCTGCCCACTGCCCACTGGCTATATTGAGTATAGACTATTAGGGTTATTATTAGTGCTACCCGTGCGAAGCCGGGGCAGATCGCTAATAAAAAAAAAACCGCCTTCAAAAACTAAAAAGCAAAAAATAATTGGATACATATTATTATTTCTACCCACTATGTAGAAGTCGGGCGAGCCTTGCGTCAACTTTGCTTATCCTTGTTATACCCGCCCGACTTCAACATAGTGGGTAGAAATAATAATATGTAAATATATCCAATTATTTTTTGCTTTTTAGTTTTTGAAGGCGGTTTTTTTTTTATTTAAAAATAATTTTATTGTTTGCTTTTTAGTGCTGTAAATATAAAAGAAAAAGAAAAATAGGTTCTCGAAAGGTAGACAGACATGTACCTAATAACTATCTGGGTTCGTGTCCTTATAAAATTTAAGTTCCTTTGATTTCCCCAGGATTCCATCATCAGACCTAATGACCATGGGACCACCTGGAAAGTATACCCTTTCAAAAAAAAAAAAACAATTTTCCAAATCGGTCCAGGCGTCTTCGAGTAATCGGGGAACATACATACGAATTGAAAATCTCCTCCTTTTTTGAAGTCGGTTAAAAATATGCAATGCCTGGTTAAAAACCTACTGTTTACTAAGCTATTACACTGATCGCGAGCAATGTACTCTTATCCGTTGAGGAGTTCCATTATCTGTCTTCGAAGATCTTCATCAGATCTTCACCAAATTTATATGGGACCACCTTTGAAGTATACCCTTTCAAACAAAAAAAGAATTTTCAAAATCGGTCCAGGCGTCTTCGAGTAATCGGGGAACATACATAAAAAATAAAAATAAAAATAGATTCCGACGAATTGAGAACCTCCTCCTTTTTTTGAAGTCGGTTAAAAATATGTCAGACGGCGCCTGTTCATCTGAATACAAATCGTAGCAAACTTTAACGCGATCGGTTATATAATATTTTGTCCTAAACTCGAAAATATATGACCAAAATCGAACATCAAAACAGGATTTATGATACGTTTTACTCTAATTTCGCAGTGTTTCGGTACTCTTTATCGAGATTGAAACTCATACTAAGACAACGGATCTCAACTTGGTGCCCGATGAATTCCCTATATGCTAAAGTTTCCTTCACATCCAAAGTTCAGTATTGTCTATAGATACATAGACAATACTGCACTTTTATTACTTCTTCTTATGTATACATCTATGTCATGTTAGTACCTAAAGAGTTCAAATCAGCATCAACATTTCTTCCTTCTAGATGGATATTGTATGTAAGCGTTTCCTTCCGTGTAATTACCTACCTTATGTTTTGTCTGACAAAATTTGGATGTACCAATTGAGTATCGTTAGAATCCTTATATCATCCCGAGTGATAATGGCTGCAAATTGTTTGAAAAAATCTTTTTCTCAAGGCTTTTCTTTTTTTTTTTTTTTAAATTATTTATTTAGCTTACAACCGAAACTACGACAAGAAATTGAAGATTTTTTAGTACTGAGTATTACCGAATAAAGTTTAACTGCAAGATGAAAATAAATATATTATTATGACGCAATGCGGCGTGCATCGTCGTAAAAGCATATAATGCATTTACGACTCTGCGTCAAGTTGCTATATTATCATGGTATGTTGATATAATGTCTGATCCTCACAAACCATTAATTCAATCTATTGCTCTCTCATCTAGAATTACTTAAGTAGGTATATACTTTTATACTTTAGGATAATAATTTACTTTTTTTTGTTTGGTAAAAATTACACACACAGTCACAGAGCGGATTCCAACCCTTCTAATGGTGTCGAATTATCCGGTTCCATGGATAGTTCTAGAATTCTGATCTTTTTTATTACAAGCTTTTAACTTGCCGTGTGTAAAACTTTGTAACTGAATTTTAGTCTGTCAAACTTATCTGACCCGGTGGCCAAAATTGGAACTAACCTTTGTGACTGTTAAGTTCTTTTACCGGATTTGACAACACAGAGCTATCCTCATCCTTTGAAATAGAAATGACAATCCAGGTAGTCTGCTACCTGAGAGGGCACGCCCGGGCAAAGAGGCTCGACCTCGAGGCCCGTACCTCGAGAAGACACCACAACAAGTTTTTTAAATCTACCTACTACTAATTATGTTTCATATCTACTAGCGACGCTGTCACCGGGTTAGTTATGTTTGTGGGACTATATTATACTATAACCAGTGAGGGGTCTCGTGTATGTTTTTCTTATTGTCGAGTCAAGTATCAGAGTCCACAAAATATAGTCTTTATTTCGGCACAGTTATACAACACAGGAGCAACGTACACGATTTCACACATAAAATAGTAGTAATTTCGATAACAATAACGTGGCCGAGTGTCCAAAGACTTTTAACCATTAGGCTATGACCTCTTCATATTATAATCACATAGGTACTGAAACATATCAAATGTAACATCAAATGACCCTTGAATCCAATAGGCTCAGAGACTACGATCTAATAGACCTAAGTGAAATATACAAAATATTTATTTAAGTCTTATATCGTGGTTTAATGACATAATAATATTGTTACAATTATGGGTCGAAATATCGACAGATAAACTGTCGTACTTATCGTGGTATGTACCCATTTTGATACACAACATAGGTAACTTGTAAACTACATGTCCGACAAAAAAAAATCATACTTACCTTGACAGCTTTATTTTTAACTAGCTAAATGCCTGCGACTTCGTCCGCGTGGTTTTAGGTTTTTTGGTTTCCGCGGGAACTCTTTAATTTGGCGCCGTAAAAAGTAGCTTATGTTATTCCAGACTTTAATCTATCTCTGTGCTTTTCATCCAGATCCGTTCAGCTGCTCTGGCATTTATAGTATTAGTATAGATTTGGACAAATACTTTATTTCTAGAACCATTCACTAGTTTAATCACTGCCCATTTAATGTGTTTAGCTTCATGGAGACCGTTCTTTTTGATTTCGAGTGAGTTTCCACTCGAACATCAGCTAAGAAGCTTCGATTTAAAAAGAAAAGAGGCTTGTAAAGAGGAAAATCTGGGATCGAAAGCAGTTAAAAGCTGAACCGGTATCATTAGTAAGATCCTTGAGTGTAGTCTCCATCCGAGCAGTGCACGTAAAAGTTAATGGTGCAGGCGGTAAGCTTCCGTTAGACGACAGTATTCCTGCCAATTTTGCCACAATAGTGTAAAAGTCGAAGCGGTCATAGCCTAGTAGTTAAGATATCCTGTACGGGATCACGGGTTTGATCCCCGGGCACATGCTTGGGTGCTGGGTGAAGGAATACATCATCAGGAGAGAGTCTTCATAATGTTCTTGATGGTGTAACAATTCTTTATTCAATTCAACCCCTTAGTCAGCGTGGTGGACTATGGCCAAACACTTCTCACTCCAAGAGAAGACTCGTGCTCAGTAGTGAGCTGGCAATGGGTTGGTGAAGAGAGTGTAAAAGGAGACCTACAGTTAAATGTTAGCGTTTCACTAATGCCTTGACACGCATTGATGCCCTACGACCTCGCATGAAATGGCACCATTTGTACATAATTATAATGGAACAAGCTCATCATTAGAAACCCATCGCTAGCTCACTGTTGAGCACGAGCTTGCTCTAAGAATGAGAAGGGTTTTGGCTATAGTCCACTATACTGCCTAAGTGAGGATTGAGTGACTTCACGGTTCTTTGAGAATATTAATATGGAGAACTCTGAGGCAGGTTTGCTCCCGATGTTTTCCATCATCGTTGCGGCTTTAAAACGCACATTTTTCGAGACATAGAACGAAAAGTTAGAGGTGCGGGCCTGGTGATCGATTCCTGGACCACCCAAATAGGAGACCGAGGTTAACCGACTTCAAAAAGGACGTTCTGTATTCGACCCGTATGTATGACGATTTTCTCGGAAACCAATGGACCGATTTTGATGATTTTTTTAATATCGTATAATATAGTACTTTCAGGAAGGTTTAAGTATGTAATACATCTAGATATCTTTCTTATGTACGATGTTACATAAATATTCAGTCAAGTCACCAATTAGTAAGTAATAGTGTGCCACAGTAGAGCAAAGTGCATCACCAGACTAATCTGCTATCATTAGTAGGATCTTCTTAGCCATTACAGTTAGAGTAGAGAACGTAAAACTTTACGATCGTAATGGCGGCAAACTACCGACGACGGTAATAATAGGATTGAAAAAAAATTACATATGGATTCTTTTTACTTTGAAGATACTTAATGGCCTATTGGTAAGTAATATAATAACATAATGGTTAAAATTCCTGTAACAAAACAAAACAATAAGCTAATTCTAAAGATACGAAATAGATAGATAAATAAATTAATAATATCTATAACAGCAAAATTACAAAGGTTTAGGTACAATTATAATATTATGGCCCCTATTTTCTAAAAAAATAAATCTGTGTTTTGGGAGTCAGAGCCTTTCCCATTACATATGTGCTTTTTTGCAATAAGTAATTTTATTGGGGAAATATGTAACAATAATATTTTTTTAAAGTAAAACTTTAAGCTTGTGTCAGGTGTATCGTAGTTTCTTAAATAGTGATGTATAATATTTTATGATAGGGCAAAAAATTTATAGCATTAGAAATTCCTAAAATAAAATTGTGATATATAGGTACTAAAAAAATTCTACATCAATGTATACAAGGGATGGACAGACTTACTTTTGACGCACAGACTAATGAGTGTGTTATAGATTATAGAACCTTTTTTTGTTGGATAGAAGCGGCGTAGTTCATGATAATGAAGGAACAAGAAGCTTAGTTCGCTATAATACTCCAAAATAGACCAATTTATTTAATTTTTATATTATAATTAAATTAGGATCACTTACGGTGACTTTCAATAATTTACATTCAAAAGTAATTGTATAATTGTATCCTATAAACATGCTTGCTAAATGTATTGACCACTTACAAGTATTGAAACCGGCATTTCAAAGCATTCGTTACAAAAAATAAAAACACAAAAAATAACAACACAAAATGGGAATGAAACTAAAAATAGGAAATAAAAGCTACTTAAATAATCTTACTACTGAGAATAATTCTCCAATCTACGTGGTTCAACGTGCTGCATGTGATGTGTACCGCCCGCCCTACGGTTATTAATATGGTAGAAATTAGAAAAGCAAGCCACTTGAAATCTTCCAAAGCACTCTCGACGTACGTTTCACTCCAACACCGGAGCATCCTCAGAGATGTTGACTCGACAATGCAAGTGTAAATTGAATTCAGAATACTATATTTTTGCGTGGGGCGTAAAATTTAAAGGTTTTCATCGCCCAACATCGGTTGTTAAAATCAATTTATTATCAATCGGTGCTCAGTAAAGTGAGAGGGAAATCCGGAACGCAATTTAGCAAGGAGACTTCCTTTTTGGATTGTGCAACTTAGGCATAAAATTAATTTAAACCGATAAACCGATCGGATTCAACAGAGCTTTGATCAAATAAAGCGATTTATTTGTTCTGAAATGAGTAATTTGAAACAGTGTTTAATTATTATATTGGGCTTTGTTGGTCGGTCCTACCGACAAAAACGTGCTGGTAATCGTTTTTTTTTAATTCCACTATATGCCTTTGAATGCGAACGAGGGTATAGTTTGAGGCCCAAGGCCTAGCCGAAGGGCCGCAATACACGCAAGTTAGGAATCGTACTTTCTCCCGAGTGATACATAGTTCTATGTACTGCACTATTATAATACTTTAAAGCTTCACTGTGAGACGAGACTAGAAACTACATTTTGAGTAGGTATATTTTTTATAAATCGACATCGATATCGACAATCGACATCGACATCGACATCGACATCGACATCGACATCGACATCGACATCGACATCGACATCGACATCGACATCGACAATCGACATCAATATCGAACATCATAATCGACATCGATATCGACCATGGAGATCGATATCGTCAATCGACATGAGTATTACTGCCATCAAAATTGGCATCGTAATCGACAATCGACATCAATATCGCTTATCTACCACAATGACTGACAACATTTACTGACATCCAAATTCTCAACGCCCATACCATATTTACTTAAAATATAAAATAAAAAACAGCGCGTTAACCCCACTTAACGCGTTAGAAATGAAATTTCATACACTTTTCCGCCCGCATATTTGGTTTGTAGCTTTCTACCTCGTTTTTAAAAAAGAAAGAAGGTACTTTCCGAGCGGGTGTAGCATAAGCAAAACATATCTAATAGCTTCTTATATTTAACTTACTGTAGAGCATCACACGTCATACTTAAAACTATGAATCCGAAAGTGTGTTTGTTTGTTGGTTTGTCCTTCAATCACGCCGCAACGGAGCAGCGGATTGACGTGATTTTTGGCATGGGTATAGTTTGAGCCTGGAGAGTGATATAGGCTACTTTTTATCCCGGAAAATTAAGAAGTTCCGCGGGAATAACAAAAAACAAAACCACGCTTACAAAGTCGCGGGCATCACCTATAGGTTGTGTTTTGTTTAGAACTATAGTTCTAAATCTAATCGAAGCTTTGACAGTATTAAATCGGTGACGTTTTCAAACGTCAAAACGCTTTTGTACAAAATACTGATTTCAGGCGTCATCGTCAAGTTCGACGCACTTTTCTACTTTAATCCATAGTTTAAAATGGTTATTTAACAAACTAACGAGGATATTATGACTTTTGGAAGATCTTCTAATAAATACTTACTAAAAATAATTTATTTAAAAACTAAAATTAATTTCGCCCTCTAAATTGACTCTAGCACATTTTAATAGTAATTAACTTTTCCGGAAATGTTTCAATGCGATAGCATGGCAAACATTTTAGTGTACTCAGCAAGACAAGCATAAGCTCTGACCTTCCGGCAATCCGGAATGTTTCCGGATAGTTAAACTCAAAGCATGAATATATCAAATTAGTTATTAGCATTTAAATTTACAATGAATATTAATTTAATTGAAACTAGCTGATGCCTGAGACTTCGTCCGCGTGGATTGAGGTTTTTCGTTTACCGCGGGAACTCTTTAAAATTTTCGGAGATAAAAAATAACCTGTGCTATTCCAGACTATAATCTATCTCTGTGCCAAATTTCATCCAGATCCGTATAGCCACTCTGGCGTGAAGTTTGGATCCATCCCAACTTTCGCATATAAAATATTAAGTTTAAGTATACATTTCTATGTTATTGTCCTTTGCTTAAGCTTGCGTAAGGACAAAGGTCCAATACATGTCCAAAGCGTAGAGGCATTGCGATTGAATTAATCTGATCAATTAATTAATTATCACACTCAGCTAAGCGTAATGGCAACTTTCATTTGATTAGGGTGTAATTACTACTGCAACATCTTAATTAAAATCACGACCTAAGTGCCGGAACTGTTAATTAATAGTCGTTGAAATAACGAGACTGACTTTCAAACTTCAAAACAGTCTAACTTTACTTTATTTTTATTCACAGGTAAGAACTTCATAATTTATTAATATTTGCTTGCAGTTTCACTCACGTTAGATTTCAAACGAATTGTAAGCCCCAATTTAACCTCATAGGGGTTGAATTTTCAAAAATCCTCTTGGCGGAAGCTCTACTAAATCTCTCTGGAGAGAGGCTGCCATGGCCGAAATTCGGTGGGGAGAAATTATTATTATTATAACGGCATTAAAAGTAGCCTATTTCCAGGTGTTAACTATGTCTTTCAAATCAAATCAAAATTTTCATTTATTCAATTTAGGTATACTGTAGGTACACTAATTACTGTCGTCAATTACTTATAAAACATGGCGGTGCGCCTATTTCTATGCGCCTGGTCTGATGACTGGAACCTAAGACCTACCTAATTATTTTTAGCTTTTAGTACATTATCCACATCATTATTAACTTCATTTCAATAAAACGGTTTAATTTAAAAATTGTTTATCTATTTAATTTTCAAGTTTTTAGTTTTCATTGCGTTACTAATAATATTTCTCATTCTATTTAGTTCATTCAGTGCCTCATATTACAAGGTTCCTTCCCTGTCAATTTGTTGCAGTCTCTCCTCAAATTGGTACTACTACTCTTTATGTGTACTGTATTCTACTAGTCATGTATTATGCCCTATTATTTGACACGCATATTGAGGGGGTTATGGAAAAATATGTAATCCACCATTTTGGATTTAAAATGATACTGAATATAATATTCAGATCATTGAGATCATATAATATTCAGATATAATATTTAGATATGATATTCAGTATCATCGTACTGCCTCGTTGGTCTAGCGGTTAGCATAGTCGACTGCGGATCACGAGGTCCTGGGTTCAATTCCCAGTCGGGCATAAAAATTGTTAGGTATTGGGTTTTTCAATTAAATTCTCAGTGCCAGCCCGGAGATGGAAGTTGGCGGTGTTTCACCCCCGTGCCTCGGAGAGCACGGGGGTGAAACACCGCCAACTCGGAGCACATGATAATAGTCGTTAAAGCCCGCCAACCCGCATTGGAGCAGCGTGGTGGGTCTAAACTCTATTTCCCTCTCTCCTATGAGAGTGGAGGCCTGTGCCCAGCAGTGGGACGTTAATGGGCTGTAGTGGCGGTGGTGGTGGATATACAATTGTATTGACATGAGACATCAGAAATAAAGGTATGTACCAAATATCAGATCAATCTTTCAACAGAAAAGGGGTAAAATTTAAATAATGCAAACAAATAACTTAATAAAACCGTTTACAAATTATGGTCCCCATGGGTTAATTAATAGTTACTGGATAGGTGGTAGTTAATGTATTATAAAGAAGAAGATTTTTTTTTGAGTTAACATTGGCACATGGGCACAAGGAATAAGGCGAGGTATTTCAAAATTCCCACGGGTTTGCTATGTTTGTCTAATTTGGATGATAATTTTGACAGATGTTGTGGGCTCTTCTCAGACCAGGGCGCGTGTGGAACCCTCGTAGCTTTAGTTTTAAGATACCGTAACTGATTATCACCATCATGTTTTATAAGTAAGTACTTTTTCACGTCAATAAGTCTACCCACAGTGTACCTATATTGAATAAATGAGTTGATTGATTCATTGATGCCATTTGCAGAGTACTACATAAGCCTGAGTAACTCATCAGCTATTTAAAAAAAATGTTATCCTAAATTAGACAAACCATAGTATAAATTATTAAACTAGTCAACCTTTCATTTACCGTAACAGTAATGTGAGTGAACAATACTCTCATGCTGCAGTGCACAAGCACTCTTATGGTACCACTCTTGAGTCTTGCCAGAGCTATTTGATTCCATTGTCGGATAAAACATTGTGTACCTATTTATACGTTTCGGAAGAAGGTACGCATTGCGACTCGACAATATGCAACCTGATATCGGCCATTCAATTTATTCACAGAAATCAAGTTGTATGGTTTGGACATTTTTCTATTACGTGCACGAGACATTGGAAGAAATGAGAGTGACCTAGATCAAAAAGGTCGTATATTTTTGACCCACTTTTGGTATGTGAAAACAGATTTTTTGTTAAGTTATTTCTTTCTTCAAGATTCCATAAAAAATACAAGTCCGTCAGTCCGTGTGTCCGTCTGTGCAAGAGTCACAGCCATTTTGAAAATAAACTAGCTTCGCTCCAGTGTCTAAGTTTTCACGTTGCATTTCAAATTCGATTGATCATAATCGAGCGTTCGGTCACATTGGCGTCAAAGTAAAATAGACCCAAAAGTCTGAAAAATAGTTCGGAGATAGTGGTTGGAACTCCTCAACTAACAGCAAATCAATTACGATCAATGTAATCCATACATACTTAATGCAAAAGTGTGTCTGTCTGTCTGTCTGCTACGCTTTCGCGGCCCATCTTTTCATCCGATTTTGACGAAATTTGGTACAGAGATATAGTTTGCAGCCAAGGCTAGGTCATACTTTATTCTGGAACATTAAAGAGTTCCTGCGGGGACAAACCTTAATCCACGTGGATGAACACGTCGAGGACATCATTAACCTAAGAAGATTTTACGTAAGTAGCGTACGTATGTGACTTACATAACCAGCATTTGCATGTGGACTTTCAAGACTGTTTACATTAGGTACGTAAGTTACCCATAAACGTAACTTACGTGACTAAAACTTACAACTGTAATCGTGGCCTAATAAAACGAAGATCTTTAGTCTTACAATGTACAGCATGTGTTGTAATACATTGGTAAATGCTTTAGCAGGTATATAACGTAAGCCCACCCGCTCGAAACTCAAGCGGGTAAGATGAATGAATGAATGAAATATTCTTTATTGTACACTTATCATAAATAATCAAAAACAATCAAAGATGGCATACTACCATCGCTTAAAGCCGTATTGTTTTAATATTGGTGACTTTAGTCTTTTAGAATTATAATCCCTATTTTAGGGACGTCAAGGTACATGAGATAAATTGCCATTTTGAAATAACACTGCTTTAAGCGATGGTAGTGACCTCCCAGCTAGTGTACTTCACTTCACTTCTTAGGTGAATGGCTTTACTCGTGCACTAGCATTGATGTAGAATTTTTTTAGTACCTTCTATTTCAATGTGCACTAGGCACAAATATTTTGCCAATGTCGCGTTGAAGGAGAGTACACACTACTGGAGAAACCGGTGAACTTGTCTCGCATTTGCTAGCGTTCAGCCTGAGTTAGTATTAGTTCTACAACCAGCTAGTGTATACGAATATAAAACAGCTGTCACAAAACTGACACTTGAACCTGTCGTCTAACGGCAATTTAGCCCCTCACCTCACTCACTCTGCCAAAACTTTGCACAAGTCTATCAAAAACTTCGGTCGGTACATTAATTAGCAGACGATCGGCCGTCAATGATCCCTAATGATGGAAAGTTTTGCGTTTTTGGTTCTAGCCATTGACATTGATACCCGAGATACATTTCTAAACTGAGAATATTGTTGGAAAATAAGGCATGGGTATTAGGTATCCGGTTGCTTAAGTTATTTTGTTGTAAAGTGTGTTATGTCTTATGGGTAACTTTAGAATAACAATTTGGAAGAGACTATCCCCCATGTCACGGGTTTATCCTAGTTCGGGGGTCCAGGATTATTTAAGGAATTTGTACTTTTCGTTTGAACAATTAAGATTTTTTATTTTTTTTATTATCTATACTTATATACTAATTTTATAAATGCGAAAGTTTGGATGGATGATGTGAAAAAAAATCATGGCAATAGTATATCTAACGCAGTTAGAAGGAAAACTATCAGTAGAGAAAACTGTTGGAATAATACTAGACCAACTTATAAAATCTCCGTATATTCTGACGGGCTACTATACGGAACTCTGCACTGCGCGTGGTCCGACGTGGTTTTTTCTTAACAACTTTGCTTGTCTTTGATTACATGAAAACCTTAAGATATTTGGTTTCAGTATATCAATGGTAGCCAATGGAAATTTTAGGGGCAAATTCGTATTCCGTAGCCACAAAAAGCCATTAATATTCATTATTATTGGTTATAAGTTTAAAATTAATACAACTTGTTCAATAGGCCTCGAGAAGTCCTCGGGAACAAGCATCTGAGCTGATACCCAGGCAATAACTTAATATAAATACCTCTTCAGGGGTTGAAGACGAGTGTTTTGTTCAATTAATTTCCTTCGGAAAGTTTTGGGTGGTTGGATCCTCTGTTTTTACCCTGCATCTACACATTCGTCTACGCGGCGCACGAATTTTCTTTAAAGCTATGGAGAAAAATTGACGAAAAATAAAACTGTAACATAGACAGAGTATGATATTATAATTTATTGTGTCCAGTAGAACAATTTGCATACAAATGAAGAACAATTCATTTTTTCAGTTTTTTTTCCGAAATATTTACAATTTAGTAAACAAACCCCCCAAAAAGCCCGACTTTTTTACATTTTTAAAAATTCCATAAAAGTTACAAGCCGATTTTCAAAATTCAAACGTTCACACGTCTCTCGATAAATTTCTCAACTCTTGGTAATATTTTCATCTCGATCCTCCTAAAATCCTCGGAGCTATGGCCAAAAATACGTCTCAGGCGATTTGCATTTGATAACCATTTTCAATGGTAAAAGTGCGTTGAATTTTGATGACGTCACTATTCAATATTTCATACAACAAAAGCCTATACTACGCACGTCAACGTCAAAACAACGATTGAAAAAAAGTTGCTAATTTGACTAGTTGACAAATACCAAATTTTACAAATGACCAAAATTCACGTGGATTTGTGAGTTTGTGATAGTGAAAAAAACCGGGCTAAGTTTGGAATTTGAGTTTGGAATCCTCATAGCTCGTCCGTTCAAAAAGTGTACAGTGCACCCATTTTGTGAAGTAGGTAACAGCTTGAACTTGGATAAAATGGCGAAAAAACCTAACGTTCGCTCAAATACCACGACACAGATTTTATTTTGTATAGAGATATAACATCGTATAATTTCCTCGTGTATCATCAGTATACAACACATTTACGCATTACAGAAATCTCTCTCCCGGCTAAAAGGCAAAGTATTCTTCTTTCGCCTTTGTAGATTTTCTATTAAAGGACGTTCACGTATGATAATAAGGAAAGCATTTCCCCGCACGATCCGTTGGAATTCGATTTATTCAATATATTAGTAGGAGCTGAGTCGCCTACCCATATAAGAATGCACGCACGTACTACCTATAGAAGAAGCGTTTGGTAAGTATGTGACCGATATTTAGATACGGGTTTTCTAACCCATTCTATTCATTTATTTATTTGTTTAATACGGGCAACTAGGCCCATAGAAATAGAAGCATAATATAACACAATATGTATGTTTCTATGTGTATATTGCTTTTGATTTGACATCCTTGTTTATAGAAATTCTTTGATTTGTTGAATAAAAATATAAAACTAGTCCAATGCGTATCAGAACTCGCATAATGTAATGTTCCGTTACCAAAACTATCTCATAAACCTCCTAATGATTTTAAATTAAAATCAAATTTTCAAATAAACAATAACATTATTATTGTGTTAGCGTTAATACTATTTGTCATTACTCATTATATCTCATGAAACAGGAAGTACAATATCAGTCAATTTGACTCGTTTCATGTCATTCGATTCAATCTGCGGATACGGAAGCCATATTGAAAATAGTTACTATACATACGAGTGTTATGACGATAGTAATTCAGTCTCCTGCCGGCAGACTCATCGATTATTGAATACTTTTGTGTTTAGATCGCAATTTGATTTAGAGCTTAACGATAGCAATCGTGGCCGGATCAAATGAATATTGGCGGCGGCTGTTTTTCGGTTGAGACATGGACTCAAAATTTTAAATACTTACTAAAAATCTCTCTCAATCCAACAAATTCAGAAACTATTAATTCCCAAATCGAACCTGCCGGGGATCGAACCCGGGATCTACCACTTTTGAGGGGTCCAGAGTGGTCGTCGTGTGTTTCTTGTGTATTTTTGTGTGTGTGTGTATGTGTGTGTGTGTGTGTGTGCGTGTGTCTGTGTGTGATGGACGCAAGAATGGATGAACAAATTCAAATACTAATTAATATCAGAAGCAAAGTTCATCCTATCAACATTTGGACGGATTAATAATTAATTGAAATGAAAACAAAAGCATGTAATTATAAACCTGGAACAATTACAAAAGGAATTAAAATGCATTGAGGTGACATAAATTGGATTTACATTGATAATAATAACATTTAGGCGGGCGGGTGGGGTTTTTCATCTGAGAGACCTCAAGTCGTTATTGGATTATAAACTGTTTTGTAATATTTTATGAAGACCCTCCTAGGGCCACGGATTTTGAACTTTGCAGTGTTTATTGATTTTCTATTTATTAATTTTCTCTGGTAGCGATAATGGGGCGGCACAAATAAAGGGACGGCACAAATAAAAGGTAAAGGCGTTTTGCACGAGCCGCCATGACACGAGTCACGGCACGACGCACGTTTTGCATGACGTCGTGACGTTATTTCGTCAGTGCCACTATATTATTATGGGATTTTTAGGGTACATGATTTACAGATTGATCGTGTTCAGAGTGGATTGACGTCAATCGCATCCACGATCCAGTTTGACTGTATACCGGGTGCCGTACCACAGAATTTAATTTTTGTACGTTGTAATGAACGTCACGTCGCGTCGTGTGCCGTGTGTTGTATGTTGTGTATCGTGACCGTAAAACGTGCCGTGTAAGGTGGCTCGTGCAAAAACGCCTCTGGCTCCGGCTACGTTTGCAAGAACATTTAGACTTTATTTTTTTCTTTCCAAAATAGAGCTTAATATGAATTCTCCTGCCTGTGTTCACACGCTGACGCTTTTTAACGGCCTGCACTTTTCATGTTTGGTATGAAAATGGAAAAAATAACGTAGCCCTGTAAAATATAAAACCGTCCTGATATAACGTCGTCGAGTCAAGTGAGGCTCGCATCAAAGTCATACTACTCCGTGGTCCGACCTTAACACGAGACGTCCTGAAGGAAGACGTTGCCTTCCGATCTCGTCGAGCCCTAGGAGCTCATCTCCAATCTCACAGAGCTTCTGCACTCGCCCAACCCCTTGGTGATGCTGTAGCGGCTAGGGCCTAGACTATTAGGGCCTTATCTCGGAAAAAATACTTACAGAATTCCACTATCTTTTTTAGAATTCAATAGGAGACAAATCAAATACCTAACTTATACAATATTACTTAGTTTTATTTTTTACGAAAATGTCGGCGTAAATTGTGCTCAATTGGCACAAAAGAAAACCTTAACTCAATTGAATATACCCGTAGGTAAAAGACTTCCATCATGTTTCCCTCAAACAATTGTATTGTACGCATTGATGAACAAATGTGGCTTTATTCGTTTTCGAGTTCATTTTACGCCTGTTGGGCTTTCTTCAAAAAGTTTGTCCACCACACATTTGTGGCTATAATATATAGTTTTTCTTGGAGTATAAAGAATAAGTAAAAATATCGCAGGAACTTTACCGAAACGTGTAAGCGACATGCTTTGAGTGGCGCTTTAGAAGTTCTTGAAATACGAGCTTTCTTCAAAAAAATTGTGCACTAGATATTAGGTACATAGATATATTTTGTGTCAACAAAAACAAATGCTCTAAAGAAAACCAGGAAGTTTTCCTTAGGAAGTTAGTTGTTTCTAGAAACCAATCCCTTTCCTTCCTCTTCCGAGCGCCAGGAACCTTCTTTAGCGAAAAGTGTATGAGCGTATAAGCATTATGAGAAAAGGCTCGTTCTAAGCAGGATTTGTTAACCGTACATCTTAGGAGTACGCAATTTGTCCATATTATGGGCTAACGATGAGTTGGTTGATGATGACGATTATTGTATTGGGTCAAGTTTAAAATAAAATATTCATAAAAATGTATTGAAGAGGTGATGATACTTTCGGAAGGAAGGTAGAGAATCCAAACAAGAGGTTTAAAATTAATGAAATTTCATCCCTTACGTGGGGCATCAAGTATCTTCGCAGTGAACGACATCGAAATGTGAATTTATTGAAAATAACTTCCGCATTTATATTTACGCACTGTTGTACTGAACGAGGGGGTGTAGGGAAGAGAGGGGTGGGGGTGTATTGACTTCTTTATTTTGGAACATATAAGGGAAGCTTAAACAGTCGTGTTATTCTATAACACGCTGTATTCGTCGCTGCTTTCGCCATAATTTGTACCATCATGGACACTAGAATGACACAAATTGTGTTCGATACAATTATCCTACCGGTAACAAAAACCGGTAATATGATATTAATAAAAACAGCCAAAATAATTGCAATTTGCTTTGATTGGCTGAATTTATACCATTCCTGCGGCAACTGTGCATTTTAGCCAATATAGTGAGAGGAGAATCAGAAATCAGAATTACGATTGTAAAAATGACGCTAACAAACTCCAATAAACCGCTGCAAACAAGAGGAAATGTGACGGACAATCTCAAGTCGGTCAAGGGACCTACTATACCGACCCACTTACTAGGATTTTCACAGATACCGCTATCTGTAAGTAAGTAAGTATCTTGTAAGTGCCCCTTGAGAAGCAATCTATCGGTTGAAATAAGACTCAAATTTCATTGTCACAGCTTCGTCGCTGCACCAGCGATGCTTGCGGCTTATAGAATACACTCCACTCACGTCTTATTGTGTTATATCCTTGTACTGGCAAGCTTAGCAACAAATTGACACGATTTACTGTCCTTTATGTTTATGCATACCTACGTTATGTACTCGTGTCATGTTTAACTTTTATCATAATAGTATATTGTGTGCTTAGGGGTGAAACAAGACCATTCCGTAGCGCACACGCTATTTTTCATATAATCTGCATTAAAAGTGCAAGTTTTATTAAAATTGTATTTCTTATTTATTTTGGTCGCTCGGTTGTTGTTTACAAATATCATATCTGTCAGTTTAGTTGATGCGCAAAATGACAATTAAAACGATTTGAAATAAACAAAAGATACTCTGGCAGGATTGAAAGGACGGCTGCAACGTCATTCGACGGGTAGAAAACCATCACTTTCTGCCCTAGGCTGCATGACGTGTTCGTCTGAAATTGACTAGTTTCACATTGCTCAACAGGCATTGAAACTCACATTTTCAATGCAGGTTGTATGAAAAAATATTATCATTACATAAAGGTGGGTGGTAATTTCGGCAACGCATTCCTATCAGTTGAGATTTTGTCAAGAAACGTCAAACAAGTCGGTTTTGTTGTCTATTTATTATTGAGTAATTATTTACACCTATAATCGGGGGGGACCCTAGATCCCCCTATAAATACGATTATAACTAGCCCCTGCAGGGGATAGGTCTGAAAACTACCCATTTACGGATGCTCTAAAGCCTTACGACAATTATCACAATATGATACAGGCGCATTTGTTATTGCAACCTCTTAATCAAATCGCGATCTAAACACTCCGAAAATACCATTATATTATCGTTTGAGTCTCCAAGTGAGACTGCCTTTCAAACGTCAAAGTAGTCTTATGTATGCCAATTATTTTTGACATGATGTATGTACCACAGATGCAATCGAATGAGAAATATGGAATGAATTAAACTGGAGCCAACGTTGATATTTGAAACGTAACATACACTTTGTGCATAGACACCGCATCCGTCGCATGTCGGTGCAATCAAAAACCTCTTAATTTCCCCATTGCGGGTTATCTATACTAAGTAATATTATAAATGCGAAAGTTTAAATGGATGGATGTTGGTTAATCAATCGCGCCATAACGGCTGAACAGATCTGGATGATTTTGGCACAGAGATAGATTATAGTCTGGCATAACACATAGGCTATTATACTTTTTATCCCGGAAAATTAAAGAGTTCCCGCGGGATCCAAAAGAACCTTAATCCACGCGGAGGAAGTCGCGGGCATCAGCTAGTTATGCATATAATTATAAACTCGTCAACAACATAAAAAGGTATGCAGATCAGATAGGCAGTGGATCGACGTAGCACACTTCATGTTAAGACACCGCAGGCCGTCGTCAGAACGTTCAAAGAGTTCTAAATACCACTACCACGTCGTTTAATTACAGCATTTAATAAGTTTTACGTGCAATAAAACTTTACGTACACCACGCGAGGGAATTAGAGCGATTGACATACTTGCGTGATGTATAAAGTTTATTTAGCGCTTATAATGCAGTTGTTATCACAATTTGATATAAGGGTAAAACCTACAAAAACACCACAACTTGCTACATCAACAAAAACAATTTGTAACGTAACATAAAAGATTAAACTAGTTGGATTCATTGGAAATATTCAAATTAAATTAATAATTTTCAATTTAGAACGGTTTTTCAAAAAGTGGCATTTATCCCAGTCTTACCCTGCTATGGCGCATAATATAGCTCGGGTGTTAAGTTTGTCTCTGAGAGACGAGATCTGTAGTGATCAAACAAAGTAAGGTACCTTTCTAAACTCTAAAGCATGAGTAATAGCAATGGGCACGGCATGTCTGGCGCCCACCCAGTTGCTAGTGGAGCAGGCGTTATAATTTCTGAACTGGACCTGACTGAAAATGACCTTCACCCCCTTGGATGGACCTTTAGGACATTTTCAATTATTGTAAAAGCCTCTGTACCTATAGTTGACTTTGGCAAAACCAAGTTCTTCATGATTAAATTACGGACATAATTATTGGACATTATGGCGAGGAAAATTAGTAGTCGTTTCGCCGTTTTTCTCTATCAAAAACTATAATATAATGGTTTTCATTGCTTGTGTTGATACTTTTGCATTGGTCATCAATAACTAGGAGAACGAATACGGTCGCAAATCGTAAACTATTTCCATCAAAGAATTGAAGACAATGATTCCATTTGAAAGAAAGGTGTAAATTGTAAGGCGAATGGTTTGACAAATATTTTGGCAAGTACAATTGATGTCGTCCAGCTGCCGTCGGCCGCCATTAGCCGCCGCGGCGCTCACCCAAGGGCCGCGGGTTCGCGTCACGTGTTCTGAATAGTCCGACATCGGAAACTTTACCTACGGAACCCGCACATTTGTCTCTTAACAACTAAAATGTTCTGTAGCACGGGTTACTATTCAATTATCGAATGTTTACTGTTTTCCTTTTTTTTAATTAACTATTCAGCTCTTGACTGCGATAACACCTGTTGGAACGTGATAATGCATTAGGTTAACTTATAAACCTTAACCCATTATAACCCAAACGCTCTCGGTAGTTTACTTCCAAACCAATAATACTTGACGATTTGAAAGCACTTGTAATTATGTACTTGAATAAAAATATTTTGATATAATTTGATTTGGTTTTGCCCGTTGTAGCTTTTTGTAGAACTAAAGTCTTCCACCAAATCAAACCAGAGAATTTTGAAATTCAGGTTTCATTTCTTGCCACTGAGTTAGGGAATATTGTAAGAAGAGGCAAATAGGAAGTTGATACAAAGGATTATTTTTATTTGACATTATTATATTATTGTATTGGGTTTGTAACTTTCAATAAATCATTATTATAAAGTATATTATTATTAGAAACACCAAAAAAACCTTCTTTCCTGAAATCGGTACAAAATGGCTTACAAAAACCTACGCAGTCGCGTATAAAGCACCAAAAACGTAATATCCACTCAAGGCCCTCCGGCGAGGGAAAACAGATTTTATTTTTTGCCTCTTCGAAGCCCGCTTTGTCCTCTTTTCGTGTCGCTTATTTTATATGAGGCGTTTAATTCGATGAAATTCGCGTGGAGTCGAATTGGTTTAGGAGTAAGTAGGTATAGGAATATAGGCCGAATCCCATAAAATAACTAAGTAAATAATGTTTGTATTATGTAGTCTTTACGTTGAAGAAAACTTTATTGTACTGCGATAGAAAAGGCGATCCAATTTTGATTACCACTTTGTTAGCGAGCTTTTATTTAATTTTAAACTACATAGAGTTATGCCAAAAAAACTGACAGAAAAATCCGTTCACCATAGACGATATCTACGAAGTTTGCGTGAATGAAAATCTCTAATAATTAGATTGATAGAGATAAACTTTAGAGAAAAACCAAGTTTCTAACTACTACAGCACAGTTTTTAGAAATTACTATAGTTATGGATATAGACCACAGAACTCTCGTAATGTGTGGTTAATCTAGCATGCAAAGTCACTCCATGGACTGGACAAACAACCTGAAACTGGACAAGTCTGTTTTTGATTGGAATCAAAACTCTTCGATCTTCGTTTTTTATATTTGTTAGGAACAAAATTTCTAATGTTTTGTTTATTTAATTTAAAATATCTCTGGCTGCATTGATTTTTGTGTGAGCAAGTCTGTTCAATAGCACGTTCAATAATTTGTCCTAATCTAATTTAATTAAGCCTGTACTCCTGTTTCTCCATATCTCCCTATTTTGTGAATCGTTGGGCCACTCAACTGTGAACTTATCTAACTCATCACGCCTGGCGTTGATGATTATGGAAAGTGTAGAAAGAAGCAGACTTTGCCCACAAGTCATCTGGCATACGGCTCACATGGCCCAGTCCCACTCGAGCGAAGCTCCTGCAAGGCCAACGTCAGCTACTACCGTTTTGGATCATAATATTATGTCCGTAAAAATTTCACCCGAGCGCTTACAGGTTGCTTAAACTAGTTCTTCTGACTGACTAACTGAAGACTTAAAAATTACAACTATCAAAAGTTTGCCCACAGCAAAAAAAACCGAAGCTTCGCCGAGCTGATTATTACCAGCCTGCCACTTACATGCTCTGTAATGATAATTGATGATCCTACGTCAGGAACCTTCACAGAAGTGTCGACAACAACCGCACAATATTACAACTCAGTCGGATGAATGCGGGCATCATGTAGTATATTATAAAACCATCCATAGCTACATCAACATCAACTTGATGCAGCATTTCACATGTGTTCCCTTCCAACATAATTTGGCTGCATTCGCTTAAAAAGAAGAAATCAACAACAAAATCCCCGGATCGTTTTTCAAGCTTTTAACTTTTTAAGTTAAAAAAAAGTTTAGGAAATGTTTTCGAAGACTCGGTCCGAGAGTCCGTTAAAAACATAGAACACGACCTCTGTCTCTGCACGGCGTCTAATTCAAAGTTTGGAGACAAGTTTTAGTTCGTGAAGCTGTAAACTGATGCTGTGATTCACCTTTGAAATAAAGTTTCGGGAATCGATTGAGAGATAGCAACTCGCAAGTCTCGGATATGAGGATTGGGTATCTGGTTTGCTCGTTTTCTATACTCCGAACTTTGGATCGATTGTTATTTGCTCGATATTAGTTCGTTGTTTTATTATGTTCGGTATATGTGGGGTTCAGCTATCCTTTTCAGTCGCGGTATAACAACTACGAGATCTCTGACAAGATTTGGCTAAGTTTCGGTCCATTGGAACCACTCACGGCTTCACCGTGTTAGTTATTAACAAAGCGTTACCAGTTACTTGCCTAAGCAATTTAGCACTAAGCAATACCAGTCGCACTACATGTGTTTTGGTAACCGCCCTAGGGCCAGGGGCTTTACTACCATCGTTTAAACCAGTATTGTTTTAATATTGTTGATGTTCATGTTTTAGAATTATAATCCTTATTCTAAAGACGTCAAGGAACATGACATAAAACTTGCCTTGGTCTTAATAATCATCAGCGCCGTGGTATTTTAACTAAGAATACGCAGGTTCGATTTGCAGTGTTACCTAGTTGAAATTTGTTTCTAAAGGTTCTGACTTCGAGGTTTACAAAAATTCTCTACAAATCGGATAAAGAAGACTACGTGGAGTTGATTTGACATCATTTCGTTCTGGGTTCTTTTGTTATGTGACTGTTGTAGCTGTGTTGTTAACAACAAATTTTGCATGCCTTCTGCTAAGCAAAACATATCCACTATTTAACTCTGTAACACCTAAAGTATGTTAATGTATGTTTCTGCAAAAGAAAGAAATTGTAATGTATTTATTGTTCATTCGACCTAATCTGATGCTTCAAACATGGTTTCTAGTAGGTACACGGCCTCGTACCGGAACGCTAAGTCATGTCTGTAGCGACAAAGTGGTAACAAGCCACGGCCGATGCCTTCCAACAGACAAAGTAATCCTAATTCCTGTACTAGTCGAGTTATAGTTTTTGAACCATATCTTATTTGTCACCAGGTCTTCTCCGTCTCCAGCAACTGTACCAAACGATGCAACCAGGGCGCACGGCCTTCAAGATATCGCTGGTGAAACGCATCTACAACTCGTCGGATGCTATGGACTTCCTGCTGGCCTTGGAGCATGACGACCGATGGAGCACCAAGCACATTGTGTTGGACTGCAACGCGAAGAACGCTAAGAGCATATTGGTCGAGCATGTGAGGAAAGTGCAGTTGGGGAGGCGAACTTATCATTATATTCTGAGTGGACTGGTAAGTCATGAATATTTACGCTCAGCAAAATATTTACAAAAAATACAAAATGCATTTATTTTTACAAAAAATAGAAACTTATTTAACACGGTGACAGTGTCGCTAGTAGATATGAAAAAAAAAGCAAAAACTAAACAGGCATAAAAATTAGTTCAAATTTAGGCCACCGGGCCGGATAAGTTTACACATAAATCTACACTGACATCATATACTGACTGATATTTTTATCTCATCCAAAATACTGTCAAGACACTGACGCTATTTATTACCTCTCTGGATACCAGGCTGATCCGTTGGGCTAAATAAGCGCCAGCTGAAAGAGAGAGAATCGTTCCCAGGCTATGAGATGGCAGAGCATGTACCCAGTGACCTGACTCCGTTTCGGATACTGCCATGATGCGGACTTAGTTATGAATTTTTTTTTCTTTGAGATGACCGTCATTACCGTCCGACCGTCCAGAACACGGTACATGTAAATGTACAACCAGAATACTCATTACAGATGTTACATTTCAGATGTTACATTAGACATAGTAAGGTCTGCATGTTCTACCGGTGCCGATGAACATAGAATAAGCATGCTCAGAATTAGATAATTCTAAGCATGTGTGTAATATATTAAATAAATCGTGCAGTACACAAATAAATATTATAAGTACATAAAATATACGACCTGCTCGTCCGCATCCAATAAATACTAGTTTAGTTACATTGAATTCTTAATCGTTAAAATTCTCCAGTAAAATTGCGGAGATAAATGAACTATGGAGTAAGCTTACCTAGTCTAAGTACAGGCTTACATTTATCGTCAAAATATATCGAGTATCTACTTACCATATTATCATAATCAGAGTAAAGTGGACCTGACTTACCAAAATATTGCAAAACAAAACTCCAATAATCCAAATATATAAAAGGAACGGGTGATTAAATGATCTATCAACGCACAGATGAAACTACAGTACTACAGTTATATAGGTAATATAATCAGACCATGGCATCAACTTAGAAAGAAGTTTTAAAAATTATGATAAGGGGCTATTAATGTTAAAGTCAGCCATTTTTGAAGGAAGTATAAGAAAAGTTAATTTGACCTTATTGTTATGAAAATAGAATAAATTAATATAACAAACAGTAAAGGACAGGGACAAGGACAATACACCACCCTGAGGTACGCGGCCGTCAAACCATGACGAAAAAGTTTCGTCAGTTTTATTGCGCTGACGACGACATTTGAAACCAGTCATTCACGAACGGAGCTATGTTAATAGAACATAACAGACCAGCAAAATGTCGTAATCCACGGTAGTTTAAATTGTCCACCGCCTATTTAATAGGTAAGTAAAATCGTAAGCATTGTTTTGTGTAGTAGGTGAAATTGGTGACGTATCATTGGTCACGTGTAATTCATGCGGACTTTATAGTTCGCCAATAGTATTAGTATCATCGATTTCGAGATGCGCCAAGTCACACTAAGGGTGCAGTTTCGATTCACACAGTCTAGTCACGTCGTGCCAGCTAGTCTGTTAGTGGCAAGTGTCAGTGTGGGGTTACTAAACAAACGGGAGGCGACGAGGAGCGAAAAGCTAAGGAACATGAGCACGTCATCGACTTTATTTAAGTCTCAAGTACACTTTCGGCTAACACACTCAGTCAAAGTACTTAGCGAACTTTTAAATTGGCGTACTTTTTACTTATTATTCTGTGATTTAGGTGTGGTTCAAAAACACTGTTAAGCGGACCGGGCAAAACGTCTTCATGAGACGTCCGCGTTGAAGGGTACCTATTACAAACACTTTATAAGTGACCCGCACACTCTATGCGACAAGAAAAAAATCCAGACGCGGACGTGTCACGCGGACTTGTCATTCTGGTCCACCTATGGATACAAGCATAAAAATTAGTTCCAATTTTGATCACCGGGCCAGATAAGTTGGTGGAACCGTAGACGTGAACAACGGACCTGATGCCTTATTATGTGAAAATGATTGCTACAATGTAACGATCGCAATCACCTCTGATTGGTCAACACTCTTCCGCTACTGGCCAAAATCCGTTGTAGCAGCAAGACATCAGCTAGAATACTATTAATTCAGCCAATCACAATTGAAACTGTAAGAATGATTGATCAAGGTTTTACATAATAGGGCTAATAAACGTGAACAATAGGATCTCAAAGCATTTAAATTTGCAGGTTATGGACGACCACTGGGAGAACGAGGTGACGGAGTACGGAGCTGTCAACATCACCGGGTTCCGTATAGTGGACAACTCCAGAAAGACTGTGAAGGACTTCCTGGACGGGCTGCGGAGGATCGATCCGCGTTTCAAGGGGACTGTATCGGTGAGCAAAACCTCTCTTCTTCTAAATCTTATTTCTTACTAGCTGATACCCGCGACTTAATCCGCGTGGATTGAGGTTTTTAAGTTCCCGCGGAAACTCTTTAATTTTCAGAGATAAAAAGTAGCATATGTGTTATTAAAGACTATAATCTTCCTCTGTGCCAAATTTCATCCAGATCCGTTTAGCCGTCTCGGCATGATTGAGTAACAAACATCCATCCACCATTCCGAACTTGAGATATCATAGCCTTTTCCCCTCGAAAAAACTTTTGAGCAACAAAAACGCAGTAAATCCATACTAATAATATTATAAATGCGAAAGTGTTTGTCTGTCTGCTACGCTTTCACGGCCCATCTGTTCTACCGATTTTGATGAAATTTGGTACAGAGATAGATGGTATCCCGGAGAAGGACATAGGCTATAGGCATATCCCGGAAAATTAGAGAATTTCCGCGGAAACCAAAAAACCTCAAACCACGCGGACGAAGTCGCCTGCATCAGCTAGTTTAAAAATAAAGTTTGTTGCGTTACTTTAACGGTTTTTTGTCGATTATTCCAGCTCAAATAGAAATTTTATAACAATAAAGCAAAGTAAATAATATGAAGATCGTACAGGACGCGTATCGTACAGGTTGAACATGGACTCGACATGGACGTAGCATACTAAATGGATGTCACACCTTAAAGTGATCGCAGTGTATATCGGAACATACCCTAAATATGTGTAGACAAGGACTATGTCGGCACAGCTATGAATCGTATATACGGCGCCAAAATGCAGCCTTCTACTGCGTTTGCACGTATAACACGTATTGGCAATTTCAATTATCAATTTTCAATGGCACCTCTATTTCCTGGTCCAGGCCGACGCGCGAATTCACCGCCAAAAATAAATTAAATTTTATCTCTTGGTCGGGCGCCGTCAAGTTGCCTTTATGGTCCTATGCTCAAACAGCCAGAATGTGGAGCCGAAAGCTAAACTGGTACTTGAATGTTAAAAAAATTTTTTAAAGAATTGCTTTTATAGACTAGCATTTCATTTGAAAAAACATTTCTTTTAATTTTCACCGAAAGCAGAAATACCAAGTTCTATGGATATTAACTTGAACCACCTATTTGAAACCACATAAATTCCTTCCTTAGTAGGTACACCTCTAGTGTGCTCAAGTATAACTGTCAGTCACTTAGGACAAAGCCTTTTTATTTACATGATGTACGTGAATAAAATATAATTTATATCTCTCAGCTACTGTGTTTCAACTCGTTACAAGGATTTTAATTTTTATAAAATAATATGAGCGTATAGTCTATGATATATAAATATTACTTTTATATTTTTCTAAAAATCAGCCCTTGACAGTAATTTCGCCGGCTGATGAATGGTGATTATTCAGTCTAGGATAGTAGTTCGCTAACTTGCTAGGGTTATGGCAGTTATTATACGAAATCTCCTAAACGACTCGGTGATCGCTTCGTGGCAGGTGGGGACTGGAATTCGAAACACACGTACACACGTATACAGACTGACGAAAACGCGAGGCAGACAACTAAATTTAACCCTAATCTCTAATCACCTTGCGCCTATTTCTACTGGCGAACCAACATATTGACCAACTGACAGGAATAAAATAACTGACCTCTTGGACTTTTTTATTGTGAAAGGACTGTCTCAACATAACTTGCAAGCTAAATCCTGCTATGATAGCTCCTCGGACCATACGCCAATCTTACTGACTGTAAGCACTACGATACTACACAATGAGAAAAATTAAGTGCTTTACAACAAGTACACCGATTGGAACTCATTCCGAGAGCTTTTAAATCTAAATATTAAACTAAATATAGCACTCAAAACACCAGGATATATTGAGAGTGCAACAATAAAGGAGGAAGTTCAGGGGATAGCGAAACGCTATAAGGACCGAATTCGAACATATTATTATTCAAATATGCTAGCTAACAGGCGCTTGGTGGAGGATTGCCCAAGACGCTTAAAAAGAAAACACATAATCGACCTGGGTTAAATGAATTAAATAGTGCTAATTCCTTTATGAGGATCGGCTCAAAACAACATTTACTCCTTCAACTTATTTACTCATAGTCCTTGGACTGATCGCAGATTACACTAATAGAAAAAAAACTTCTAAATGGTTTCTAAACGACATCATGGCGGAATGCTAAATTTCTTGGCAGTACGTGTTTGTTGTTAGGACGGCAGAAACCTCCCACCAGGACAGACCGGAAAAATAAAAAAAATAAAAATTATAAATTCCTAAATTGCCTGAGTTCTAACCCGGGACCACTCACTTAATAAGACCACAGTACTCACCACTGCGCCAGGAAGTTCGTCAGAATATACGACAAAGGCGAAATCTAAGAAGTTACCTAAAAAGATGAAGAAACAAGCACTAAGTTGGTACGCGCGCTCAAAGCTTAAGTTAGTTTGAATTTTGATCCCTTCTCGTATATCTTAATTCGAGTGTACGCAAGTTACTTAAATCTACATAAATGGTTTATTCACTCGAGGTCTACATTTTCTTGAGGAGGTAAAACCACCTCAATTTCACAGACTAAAGAAAAAGATGAATGGATCAGAGTGGATTGAGTTTAGGCTGACACGAACGGACTCTCAAAGTTTTATGAATAATCGCAGTACCGAGCGGCGATAGCCCTGATGTTAAGGTCTGCCATCGGACCGTAATCGGGAGTCCGAGGCTCCATCCCCGATTGAGTCATGATTTTATTATGTATGTTTATAATATTTAAAAAAAACTTTTAATTTGTGAACATGTCAAGTGAGTTCAGGCGGACAAAATTCGCTTCTTACCACTTATAATATTCTGGGATTTGCTGTAAATCTTTGGTCTGATTTGGTAATTTTTTTTGGTTTTGAAATTATACTAATGATACTGATTTAATTGCCTACAGATAGTTATTTCCATTTTTTTATTCGATACAGCGCTCACGAATTGATACTCAGAGATACTGAGTTTAATTAATAATATAATAGTTAATAGGTTTAATTTCGTTCGTAAAGGCTCCATCTATCTTTTCTCAGTAGTCCGTGCTCGGGTCAAAACTTTATGTGATACCCCGGGGATTGTCGTAAAATTTTGTTGATACTCTCGCTGTAAAGGAGATTTATAAATATACAGGGGCGGGCGCGTGATGTGCATAATATTATATTATTTACTACATGACGCCCGTGACTGTGTTTAACCACAAGTACAAGAATAAGTTTATTATACTTACATAATAATAATTGTTTAATGTAATGTATGTTCATGCAACTTAGACAATATACCTAAACGTTTTTTTAATATGTAATATGTAGGTAATATACTTTTATTACTTAATTAATTTAAATAATGAAACTTTGCATTAAAATACTTACGTGCATCCATAACTTTCATTTTCCACTCCCACGAAAAAGTGCCACAATCATTGATGTAGAATTTTTTTAGTATTCTATTTCAATGCCCACAATCAAAATTTTTGATTTGATCAGAGTCTGTGTTATGTTTTTACTTTTAGGACACTGTTCCCTAAAACGTAGACGTATACTGTCACACCCCCTGCATATTTATATCTTTTTATTGCTGAGTATCAACAAAATTTTACGACAAAGCCGGTGCGTAACATAAACCCGCGGCCCGAGGTGGTAAATATGCCTTCCCGAGGAAACTTCGACGACGAAAGCTCTAACGCGATTATGTTTGATGCTTACATATTTACAAATAAAGACATTTTATAATGATACTCTGTACAATATGAAGCGTATCATTAACTAACTATAGTAGTGTTATTATCTCGCTGCAGACTCGGCCATAAATCATTCGAGTGTTTCGCTCTCTTTCCCACTCACGGGCCCTATGGCATGGCCCCTGTGCATTACTGCAGTCGATGAGTGATATCGATAGTTGTTATTTTATTGTTTAGAAATTAATAGTCTTCAAAGTTTCAGGATCTTCTTTTAAATTTGTCAAAAAAGTTAAAACATTGTTGATAACAATACGCGCTTGAACAGCAATATTGTCGCCAACAGGTAAAACGTTACTTTGAAAAGAAACAGCCATTGTGACACTCTTGTAATCCAAAATAGTAATGGTCTAATTTATTTTTGTAGCGGTTTAAATATACTTAATAGCACAGCACAACTAAAATAGTTATACTAAATAGGCTAAACATATTTGCTAATTACCCTTTTTAAACTAAGCTAAACATATTTCCTAATTACTTTAGTTTTCAATAATTAGTTAGTTAAATACATTAGTACCCATTAGTTACC
The DNA here is from genome assembly GCA_923060345.2 of Erebia aethiops. NCBI lineage: Eukaryota > Metazoa > Arthropoda > Insecta > Lepidoptera > Nymphalidae > Erebia > Erebia aethiops. The sequence continues at coordinate 17,804,198 of OV281079.1, read as the reverse complement.
CTGCATACTTAATGAGTGCAGTATGTTTACGTCGTAACCTTGATGATTCCGTTATCGATAACGGCCTTGCGCGCGCGCAACTAGCGCACATCCCTAGTCCGATTATGATTTATGGCCGAGTCTGCAGCGAGATAATAACACTACTATAAAACATATTGTTAAGTAATTCATGTGTATTTTTTTATGTAGGTCTAATCTATATACTATATTATATTTAAATGTATTGGTAAGCATATATTTAATTATATTTTTATTTGTATAATTGTTTATGTATTATTAGAATGTATAGTTTATTCAGTATTAAATATGTATTAACTATTAATGTTGTTGCACTATCCCGCTTCATTTTATTAGATTCTATAATTAAGGGTTAGAAGGAGATCACTTTTAGTGAGAAGACCGCCTTTGCGCACTTGTTATTACTTTTTAACCGACTTCAAAAAAAAGGAGGAGGTTATCAAGTCGGCTGTATGTTTTTGTATATTTGTTACGCGATTACGCCGCCAGTTATGAATCAATATTGATGATTCTTTTTTGTTTGATAGGCCATACATCAGAGGTGGTCCCATATAAATTTGGTGAAGATTTGATGAATATCTTCGGACATGGCGAACGGAACTCCTCAAGGGTTAAGAATAAATTAGTAAAAAAATTAAAATAAAAGCGTAAAATAGTTGCTCGCGATCAGTGTAATAGCTTAGTAAATAGTAGGTTTTTAACCAGACATAGCATATTATTTTAATACGTGACTCAGATCATATCTTCGGACATGGATACCGGAACTGCTCAATGGATAAGAGAAAATTCCTCGCAATCAGTGTAATAGCTGAGTAAAGAGTCTGGTAGTTTTTAACCAGACATCCGGGAATCATAAACCTTATTCCACGCGGACGAAGTGGCGGGCATCATCTTGTAGCCGTGACCACTAAAAATTGTAAAATTAAAAAAAATAATTAAAACCGACTTCAATAACCACAAACACTGAAAAAATATTTTAATTGAAGCCGGTTTAAATTTTTTTTTATTTTTTTTTATTGTTTGTTAACTTTATTATTTCTTTTTAATGTTTTGTTTGGCAATAATGCATTTATCTATCTAGCTAATGTTTTAATTATAAGGAGCATATTTTTCGGAAACACTTATAAGGTCACTTTAAAGTTCCTTCTGAAATCCAGCGCTGTAGTTTGCTGCGGCTTTGTGCTGAGTGAGCCTTATTTATTCACGAACTATTTAAATAGGCAATAGATTTACTCACCCAAATTTCGTGGGAAAATAAATCATTTATCTATCTACCATTATTATCGAATAGCTGATGATGCCCATGGCTTAGATGAGGTTAGATTTTAAAATCTGGATGAACTCTTTGATTTTCTGGAATTAGAAGTAGCATATTATGTCACTCTAACGTTCTCAACTATACCCATGCAAAAAATCACATCGATACGTAGATAAAATCTATTGCGGCGTGATCAAAGAACAAACAAACACAATTTCGCATTTTTATTATTAGTAGGCTAGAAGCAGAGCTCAACATATTTTTTTCTGGTCTGTCTGTTACCGTATCACACCGAAAAGACTGTATGGATTTGAATACAACTTAATTCATTTGAATTCTTTAATAAAGTCAAAGCAGTTAACGTGACAGAATTTAAAAACGTTATTACATTTAGGCACGTTATCCCCCAGTAAAGTAAGAGAGGCGTTTGGTGACGAGTTCAACGATTATGTGGTAGAAACAGGAATATCCGTAAAGAAGCCTTCAAAAATAGAAGCAACTTCGGAGTCTGAAGTTACAGGTGTATTACCGACATTAAGTTTTCACAATTTTTCCATGTTGCTCTTCCTGTTTCTTCATTCACTATGTTCCAAGTAGTTTTGATTACATTGGAGCTATTTTTTATCTTAGTTTGAATATGTTTTGATTTAGCAACAATGCAATCTCTTTTAAATTTCTTGTAATACAGTTGAACATGCTGCTTGAACTCATCACTAGTATCATACTCTCGCTCTGCATACAATTCATATAATTTTTCCCTATTTCTGTGTAATTCAACATTTGTAAACAACAACCTAGCAACTAAATTAAATAAGAAATACAATTTTAATAACACTCGCACTTTCAATTCAGGTTATTTAAATGAAAAATATAGTGTGCGCTGATCACGATTTCAATCTCATCGATCACGATATCAGACTTCAGGTGATGCCAGCCCTCGCATCGCTCAGGCAGGCAGGCTTGTTTCACCCCTAGGCATACAATAATTATACTATTTCCGATTTTTGACTATGGTATCCCTTGCCACCAGACGAGAACGCAGTTAAGGGCTGAATTGTATCTGTATACAATATTATTTCGAACTAACTTTATAACTTCAACATTACCTACTTACTCAATCACCACAATTTCCTCATAGAGTACATTGTTTTGAAGAAATCGCTAATGTTCGAACCGTATAACGCGCCCTGGGAATAATGCTGGTTATTATCGCTGTAATAAAAAACTTTCTGGTTCAATATACTTGGTATAGCACTGATAATGGCTGTTTTCAACGCCCTGAGTTATTCTTTCCCCCGGAGATGGTAATGGGTGTAACTCGGATTACATAACTTTACTTAGATGTTTTAATACAAAAAAATACGGTAAGTATACAGGATGGCCCATATAGTGACGTCCAAAGAAAAAATTTAGATTCCTCGTACCTAGACCTACCAAAAATCGCTGAACACACATGGGGTATTTTCTAATAGGACTAGGTACGAGGATACTATACTATACAGGATAGTCATTGAAAGAACCACAACGCATACGGTGTTCAGCCCTTAAAATATAGAGAAAGAAAGAGAAGGAAGCACTATGCAAAGCAGCTGTCCTAATCTGAAATATTTGTGCTAATCCATACTTGGTTCGCGCGGAGTACCTACTATGGCCAATCCCTTTTTCATTCTGAGAAAAAACTCGTGCTCTGTAGCATTCTAACGTCTTATTGTCAACGTACGTTTCACTCCGACACCGGAGCATCCTCAGTAAATGTTGACTCGACAGTGCACGATTGTAAAGATTTACAATTGTACAATATAAATATATATCGATAGATTTTTCTGCTTTGGCGAATTATATCGAATTAAGCTTTTTTTTCCTTGAGCTCAATTTTTTGTTATCAGGCACAAACAGCGCTAATGTACGACGGAGTGCAAGTTTTAATGGACGCATTGGGTAGGCTGTGGAAAAAGAAACCCGACGCCTTCAGGAGCGCCCTGCGACGCGCCGCGGCCTTGGCTAACTCCACTAAAGTCATCGACTGCAATCCCGGCAAGAGCTGGGTGGTGCCCTTCGAGCATGGAGACAAAATATCCAGGCTGATCAAAAAGGTAGCTGGGTACCTATATTATATTCTTTTTGTTTAAACATTTAGTCAAGCTCTTGGCTGCAATCAAACTTGCTAGCAAGTGGTGATGCAGCCTTAGCTGGAGCGTGTTTGCCTAGAAGTTGCCTCTTCATTTGAAGATGCTAGTATTTAACTCTAATATTATACTCATAAAATTATCCTTACTCATTCTTATCGTTTCCACCCTATATAAATACGAATAGGCACCTATATCATGGCAATTTCCTCGTACAATTTACACTCATGTAACTATAATAATAAAGAGCTCGCGATGTTAAGGTCGAGAGGGTATAAAAAATATTTACGGCGCTCTGTAGTCATCCACATAAGTTACGAAAAGGGCCTACTCCTTACGTCTCGATAAAAAGTGATTTCCGATCCGTAGTTTGAAACGCGGTAACATTTCTTAGGACATCTGTTCCAGTCACCTTTATTTTATGTTCTGCCAGCCCTAAATCAAACACTTGGCAGTTCTGCTAAAATACCACATGAGTAAGAAAATACGCCCCTTGACGTCAAGTTTCACTTTTGAAAAATAAAGGGTTACACTATTAATAAGGTCCTCGATAGGGCTGGCGCATACCCATTAAATTTCTGAATACGCAGTGGAACTAAACCTTTTCATCTTCGTCATCGCAACCCATTGCCGGCCTACTGTTGAGCACGGATTTCTTATAAAGTTAACTATCAGGTGGGTTACCTGATGTTATCACTATATATATATATATATATCGATACACATATATATATACAATACTTTTTAAATTATAAGGAAAGGACAGAATTAATGAAGAAGACTAACTTATATATAACTATATAACTAATTACTAATAACCTCTCCATAGGGGATGTCGATAAAAGTCACAGGTAGGTTCGAAGGAGGTAGACTGCCGAGACACCAGTACCATATTGTGCCCTATCACGGAAAACTGGGTGGAATGGTTCTAATTATAGGACCAATCAACCGCCTGGCGATAGCGGGCGTTCCCTCTCTAAGTACATACATACATAGATTGTAGCCTTTATGAGCTAAAAGCTCTATTTTGTTTCAGACTGATATTGAGGGCCTAACTGGTAACATCTCGTTCAACGAGGAAGGCCACAGGTGCAACTTTACGCTTCACGTCGTCGAGATGACTGTTCAGAGCGCTATGGTCAAGGTAAGCATTTTTGACGACCTCTCATAAGTGGCGAGCCTGCCGTTATATCCATTGTGAAAGTGTGTCTGTCTGTCTGTCTGTCCGCCTGTCAGTCTGCTACGCTTTCACGCCTCATCTTTTCAACTGAATTGGATGAAAGACATAGAGATTGTAGGTGGCATCCCGGGGAATGACATAGGCAACTTTTTACTCTTCGTCAACTTTTTATCTCAAAAATCATCAGAATCAAAAAACCTAACCCACGCTGACAAAGATACGGACATCATCTAGTCTATTATAATTGCGAAAGTTTGTCTGTCTGTCTGCTATGCTTTACGGGCCCATCTGTTCAACCGATTTTGAGGAAATTTGATACATTTGTTGATGATTGTATCCCTAAGAAGGACCACGATATTTCATCAAAAAAGATTAGTGGTATGGGTGTAAAATAACTGCCATAACTCTACCAACTTAGCCCACTATCATCTTAGACTGCATCATCGTTTACCACCAGTTGAGATCGCAGTTAAGGCCAACCTTGTAGTAGCATAAAAAGGTACGCAGTAGCCTGTTCAATTTCCATTTTTGGCGTTAGATTATTATCAAACAGTTAGTCATAGAAAAGCTAACCTTAAAATAAAAAAATAGGTAGTGCACCTATTTTTTCTAAAAATCATTCAGCTACAGAAATGTACTACAAAATTAACTAACGATTTCCGAAAGGCTTGCGAAAACTCTTAGCTTCATTTCACTTAATTAGGTAAACCGAAACACAGTAAAGACCCATAAATCAATCTTTCAGATCTACTCTCTGTAACCTACATAATATTCTCGAGTCGATCACCCTGAAAGTAGAAAGTTTCATCCGATGGTTTTGCTATAGGAAACTTTTACCATAGGATTTTAAATAAGGTTAATTTTAAAATAACATAAACAAAGTTCGGAGAACGGTTAGGCGTTGGGATCCCAAGTCGCTTGAATCGCGGCCTCGCACCGTAATGTGCAGCGTTAGATGATCACCGTATATAATTTAACATAAACAATTTTGACTACCTCCCTGGCGTAGTGTTGAGCGCTGTTGCCTTAACGTGGGCGGTCCCGGGTTCGATTCCCGGCAGGGTCAATTTGGGAATTTATAATTTCTGAATTTTCTCTGGTCTGGTCTGGTGGGAGGCTTCAACCGTGGCCATTTACCACCCTACCTGCAAAGACGTACCGTCAAGCGATTAAACGTACCGTACGGTACGATGCTATGTAGAAACTGACTAGGGGTATGGGTTTATATATATTATTATACACTGTGTAACAAAAACCCTGTGGTCCCTTTGAGCTGCGTTATCAGTATCGATAATCAAACATAAAAAATCAACTTATTTGGTAAAACTCTTAAATTAAAAAATTCAAATTAAATATTAAATCAATATTATTTGTAAAATGAAAATGATTGCTCACCCCTTAACTTCTACGAGGCGATGCGAGCCAGAGCGAGCGCGAGAGAGATAGCAAATAGTATCAAAGGTACCGACCGTCGGCAGGCGGCAGCCGCTCGCGCTCTAGGTTCACTGTACTGAAGGCACTGAGGTCATGAACTCGTCACGTGTCACCCGCGAGTCACAAAGATCACTCAGCTGTTGCAACTTTTAAAATGTGATTCGTTCAATTATTAGAAAAAGTATTAAGTACTTAGTTATGTAATCTAATCGTATCACTAATTTATGATGATGTCAACAGCTTTTCGATTACGGAGATGTTGCTCGATATGCCCGCCTTGTAGCTCTATGCATTTCTCACACCGTTTGGCGATATTTGCACGTACGCGTCGTAGTACCGATGAATCGGACTTTATTTCGCCAACGGATGTTGGGCACTGCCACTGTGGTAGTTACATGTTGAGCGTCGTGAAATAGCATAGTGCTCCTGGTAAAGTCTGCGCGCCTCTGCATAGTTGCAGTCACTTCTCCAGAGACACATCAACATTTAAAATATCCTTAATTCTTGTAAGACATTTTACGTAATTTCACAACGTAATGCGCACGTCCGTTCGGTTGCGCGAGCGACTAACAACTAGGATAGGAAGCGATTAGCGAGCCGCGGGCGGCGCGGCGGCTTAGTACCTCAAAGAGGTTCGCGGCGCGGCGGTATCCTTTGAGCTCGCTTTTGATCGAGCCGACGCAGATGTTACAAACATTTTTTTAATGTGTCTATTTTATAAGCTATCTTGACTATGAACAATAACTGACCAGTACTTGATTTTTTTTAAATAAGATTTTCAGTTTTGGTACACCTATATGATTATGTATACGTACCTAAAAGGAACAACAGGGTTTTTGTTACATATTGTATAAAATAAACCATCAATAATACTGCCATCAGGCGAGATCGCCGGATTAGAAGAAAAGGAGTTCGAAGAAGTTCCTTTTATTCGAATAGTTCGAAGAACCGATAGACGTTGGGGTTCCAAGGTTCTTAAATGGCTTGCCTCGTTGGACCATCTCCTCCCCCATTAGGTGGATGGACGATTTCAAGCAAGAAGTTGTGAACCACTGGAAGCACAGTTTTTCACTGCGTGGTTTGAGGTTTTGGTTCCCGCGGGAACTCTTTAATTTTCCGGGATAAAAAGTAGCCTATGTGCTATTCCAGACTACTCGTATAATCTATCTCTGTGCCAAATATCAGCCAGATCCGTTCAGCCGTTGGGGCGTGATTGAGTAACAAACATCCATACATCCATCCATCCATACATCCATCCAAACTTTCGCATTTATAATATTAAAAGTAAAATTTGCGTTCTTGTCTACATTAGCATGAGGTCCTGTCAGGGAATTTCGGCACGCTATCGGTGGAGACGATGCGCACAATCATTGTAAAGTGAAGTCACTTTACAGTTGTACATCATAGATGGGCCCTTTCATAGAAAAAAAATGGGCGACTGACCTGTAGAGCACGCTCCACACCTGTATAAGCCTGTCCTTGTTCCCGCCATAGCACTGCCCCGCTTTTCAGACTAGATGGCGTTAGTAAAATAGGTCCACATTCTTTGTTATTGTGATTATTCAACAGGTAGCATCGTGGACTGATAAGCAAGGCCTGAGTCTGGTCACGCCGAAATATGAACGGCTCCACTCGCCTGTATCATTTGACACGAACAAAACGTACATCGTGACGACGATCCTCCAGGAGCCGTTCATGATGTTGAAGACGCCAGAGTACGGCCAGCGGGAGGACCAGTTCCACGGCTTTTGCAAAGATCTCGCTGATTTGGTTGCTGCGAGACTCGGCATCAAATGTGAGTTACATAATAGAACAACCACTCAAATAAATTATTTTTAGTGATTTATGGTATGATGATGAGAAATAAATGATAGATAACATACTCATTGACATATCGTGAATAGGTTGCCTACTTAAATTGCGTACGGAAAGGATTTATATCTCTATTTATATAAAATCGTTAAGGCGCTGTGTGTGGTCAGGGGGGGGGTCTCCAAAGCAGTGTATCCATTAAATGGTGGCATATGGAAGATTGAAAAAAATATATGATGTTTTCAAGACCTTAACTCAGATATTGTTTTATCCCAAAACACGATTTAAACAACTTCGCTGAATAAAAAATAAATTCAAACATACCTCTTATTTCAGTTTTCAAATCGACACATCTCCAAATTGAAAACCTCAATTTACTTGAAAAATATATCATTAAATTCCAAATTCTAAATGACATCCATTGATTTATTAATATTTATTAAAATGTACACATATTTTCTGTTTTCCATTGTATTCCGGTTTTTCGAGAAGCGCTAGCTCATTTTCACCTCCGCCAGTGTTCGAAAGAACTTCACAGACGATGGATCTGTGCTCCTATGCTCCAGCGTTTAAATCGATATTTTAAAATAGTTTTCAAACATAACATGAATAAGACTAATGTTTAATCAACATGAATTGACAGAAGACGTGGATATTACAACTTTCGTGAGCTATCTTCTTTTATATAACTAAAAATACATAATCAAATAAAGTATGAATATGTGTTCTCTGACCAAACTTTTGACAGCTCGAAATAATGATGCCGTAATGCGCTATCCATTCGATTTTTGACAACAATCGAATTCATTTACGAAGAAGTTTTAATCGATTTGACACATTGATATTACAACTTTTTGTATTGTTTTATAAACATACCCAGGCGTCTAAATGTCTTTTTTATGTATTAAAATAAATATTTTTGGTGAAGCAATGCTGTAAATGTATATTTTATTATTTGGCAACATCAATAAGGCAGGTCATAGAAACCATCCAACGCCAAAGATGACGCTACTTAAATGACAATCAAGTGAGCTTGTGTTGCAGCTTCGTAATTATTTTGAAAACTATTTTCAAAATTAAAATCGTACTAGTAATTACAAGATTGACATACGAGTTGCGAAATATCGCATAAAAAGGCACGTCGCTTCACTATTTAAAAAAAAACTCCTGCTGGTTGTAACAATGACGTCTTTTAATATTTCCAAGAAGTAGGTAAGTTGTCAAACATCCAATTACTGTCAGAGGGTTACCTGCCATCGCTTAAAGCAGTATTACATAAAAATGTCAGTTTTATGTCACGTACCTTGAAGGTCCTAAAATAAGGATTATAATTCTAAAAACACGAACGTCAACAATATTAAAACAATACGGATTTAAGCGATAGTAGTATGCCTCCAGTGCAATTTTTGATATGAATGGAAAATAACAAAACAGTGGTAAGACAGAAAGGAAAACTGAAAATCAAGCATTGCCACTTCAGCTTGCTACTGCCTACTCGTCCGCTCTCATTGGACCAGACCGACCAGATAATATTATTATATCGAAAGCTTGCTGAGTAAGGACCTAGTAGTGTCTCAAATACTTCAAATAAGTGCCTATTGCAAGTTTTATTACTAATTGATTGGATATTAGATACCCTTAGGGTTTCGTTTCTGGGACCCGGGAGTTAGAAATTTCCGGGAAATACGTCGTTGGTTTTTTTTGTGATTTCCCGTTTTTGTGTACAGAGTATTTTTTTAACTTATCTCTTGAGAAATATTTGAGAACAAGTTGATCTCTTAGCTTGTTTATTATAATTCTCCCTGACTACTAGGGCATGCATTCGGTGCTGTGTTTGAGTACCGGGAAATTTTGGACCGATATTGGCACGGAACCGGGAATTCCCGGGACTTTCGATACTTTCGATACTTTCGATACTACCTTAAATTATCACAAAAACACGGCTAAGACATTACAGAAAGTATGAAATAGACCAAATATTACTGTTCATTAGGCGTTATACAAAAATTTATCGCATAATATTTCACACAGGAATATACTGAATATTACTATTCATTAGGCATTATACAAAAATTTATCGCATAATATTTCACACAGGACTGTAAATTCATGATTTTTTCATGTACTTGTACCATAACTCGCTTCGTTACAAATTTCAAAGTTTTATTGAAGTTCATAGGTTTTACAGAGATTGCGTCTTGTATGAAAATACACTTTGAAAAGTTGAATTTTTTTTTATCGTGATACGCTCATATGTAACTACTTTTATAGCAATTAGAAGCCAGTGCAAATATAAATTTACTACATCAAGCAGTTTATGAGAAACAAGCCTTGAGGCTTGGATACACGGACAACAAAGTGATCCTTTACGGGTCTTTTTTTATAGACAGGCGTACGTAGTAACCTCACCTCAAAGAATTACAAATGTTAATCTAAATCAACAATATTTTCCAACCCATACTCAGTATTCCCAAGAGAATCTCGTGAAGATGTTACTCTCTCCTATTCTGTGCCGTTTTTTGGTTTTGCCGCACGCTGATTTGGTCTCTACAATTATATTGGATATGGTACCTCTTAGTATTTTTGGTATCCATTCACCGTCCTCCCCGTACGTATGGAGGATCCTAGGATCGAGGACCCTAGGATTTTCTAAAGACGTTTCCTATCAGCCATAAAGAGCCTCGTTACTGCTGCGTAACTGTCCAGGATTCACATCCATACATAAAGATTGGACTGTTCACAGTCTTGGTTTTTACATAACATTGTATGGAGAACTCCTGAGCATCTTAGGGAATTATGGATACGGATATCCATATTTTCTTTCCCTCTGCTATTGGTATAATTGACAGTGGAGTCAAAAATCAAAATTTAGTAGCCTCGGGCTTATGAGGTATATTTTATATTACAGTCTATCAATATTTTCCTGTCAATCTTCATGTGAAATTTATGAAAGTAACGATACAATTAACAGAATATAGCATAATCTACTGTAATTTATTATGGCTGAACAAATTTTATTCCAGTGACAGATCCATCAATTCATTGATCTTCAAAAAAGCTCTTCTCTGCTGGTAAATAATACTTACCAGAAAGACTAACATACGAAACTGTACGAAGTGGCAGTAAAATAATCGTTATAGCCAAAGTAAAAATAGGGGTTTTTAAACTAATACCTCGAATTTGTGAGCATAAAATACAGAACAGTGAATTAAATTATTGTTACATGCAGAAATATCCACACTTAATTAGAGAAGAATCGACAGAATGTATGTACTTCGAGTCTCAAAAGTATCAAAAGTACCGGTTTTATGGTGTGGAGAACCGGGACTGAAAATTATTCAGAAGTACCCGGAATTTTTGGTACCAGGAATTATCGGGAGCATGCCCTATTGACTAGGTACCTCACTCGCGCAGTGCTGAGCACTATTGTCTTAACGTGGGATGTACCGGGTTTAATCCCCAGCAGAGTGAATTTGGGAATTGGGCGTATTTTTGTAAAATTGTACATGAAATAAAATCGATGTTTTTTTTTCATCATGTTTTGTTATTTTATTGATAAATTTGTGTTTCTTAGTTATTTATCTTTATGAGCAGTAGCACTGTTTACAAATATTATGTTAAATTATAGTAAAAAAAACAATCATTTTAAAATTAAGTGACGGAGAATTATTTCATTGAGTAACTAAACTTTATCTCACAAAAGGCACTTAAAAAAACAACTTTAGATAAGATTCACAGAAGTGTTTTACTAGTCTTACCAATCATGCCAATCACAAAAATAGGACAGCAAACATAAAATAACAGAAACACTATCAAAATTTGATAATTTTAGTTCTTTTGACTAACGTAAAGGCAAATTTATGTCATAATTTATTATATAACTTCTGAAATAGACAATGCTTTTTATTTTTGTTTTTGCAAGTAAGTTAGTTTACGATAAAAAATATACATTTAAATATAACATAACAATAACTTATATTAATGATAAATTGTCAATATTATAAGTATTTATGCAATACTAGCCGATGCCCGCGACTTCGTACGCGTGGATCGAAGTTTTGTGGTTCCCGCGAGAACTCTTTAATTTTTCGGGATAAAAAGTAGCCTATGTGCTATTCCAGACTACAATCTATATCTGTGCCAAATTTCAGCCAGATCCGTTCAGCCGTTGGGGCGTGATTGAGTAACAAACATCCATACATCCATTCATACATCCATACATCCATCTGTCCAAACTTTTTGGAGGATTTTTTGAGAGGACAATTTGTCAGTGGAACCTTGACAATTACTCAAAGGAAAAGTAAGGGCACTGATCACAATGTTAAGAATTATTGTACTTTCTTACCATAAAACTATAATAGGCGTAGTAGGTACTTTTGAGTATTTTAAACTCTTTATTCTTTATTTTGTACTTAAATTATGTAAAATGTCGTCTATAAAATATAAGTAGAACTTCCAACCAATGTATAGTATGTTAAATCACATTGTAAGAATGATTATAAGTAACAATTTTTTTTTGCGTTTTGTCTTCTTCGATTCTCCCTTTCTGATATTTTATCTCACCTCGGATATTTTTCTTGTTCTAGATTTTACGAGCTCCAAGTGTTATTTTCTTATATATTATTGTTTGAACTTTTAAGAGTCCCTCTTTAATTTCTCTATATGCCGCCTTGTTATTTCACCAGATGTCAGCGCCATTGTTACACCTGAATAATTTAATATATACAATACTCGTTTCCAATGCAAAACTCGGGGCCGTAAAAGCTTAACCGTGTACAAACCTTTAGAAATCCATTGAGTACCAATTTGTTCAATTGACTGACAATTTCGAAAGAGTTACTTAAAGGACCGTAATGAATTCACGGCAACAATATTTTCTTGCATTGTATTTCAAGAATTTAAATATTCTGAATTTTCTCTGGTCTGGCCTGGTAGGAGGCTTCAGCCGTGGCTAGTTACCAATTACCACCCTACCGCCAAAGACGTGCAGCCAAGCTATTTAGCGTTCCGGTAGGATGTCGTGTAGAAACCGATTAGGGATATGGACTAGGGTTTAATATAACTGCCATACCCCAAACAGGTTAGCCCGCTACCATCTTAGACTGCATCATCACTTACCATCAGGTGAGATCGCAGTCAAGGGCTAACTTGTATTTAATTAAAAAAAAACTGGATATAAGGTACATAAAAGTAGCAATAACTATTTTTTTAAAAATCCCGATTCTCGGGAATTCCCGGGAATCAGCCAATTTTATTCCCGTTTCCTTGAGTTGAAAATTTGCCGTTCCCGAGATTTATTTTTAATTTTGATTGAGTGGGATTTTTAAAAAGTTAATTTGTTTAGTTTCACCCAACCTAAGTCCAGTTAATTAATATAATAGGTTTTGCTTCGGACATAATATTGTCAATCAAACTTATAATTTTAGAGTACGGAAACAACGTACAAATTTGAAATTTTACATAAATTGGCTAATTTGCGGTTTTGGCTCTTACGAAGTTCTACCATATAGATAATTCTGTATGTAAAGATAAAAAATCATGACACCAAAATTGTATGATTTTCTTCGTTTTTTATTTTTGAGTATTTTTCAAACACTGTAAATAATACTATATGTCTGCAAAAGACTAGAAATTGATTTCAATGATCAATTTCCAACATCTTTTTGCTATTTAAATTTTTGAAATAACATCTGTATTTCTTGTTTCTGACAAAAAATGAATATCAGACTCTTAGTCGGTAAGTACATTGTATATACGTATGATATTGATTTATGCCACAATTATACTTGTAATTAACTCACGTAAGTAGTTTATGTAAATAAGATACTATGTAACTCTAGATGATGCCCTCGACTTCGTCCACATGGATTAAGATTTTTTGACTCCCGCGGTAACTGTTTAATTTTCCAGGATAATGGTTCCGGGTAGCCTATGTCCTTCTCCGGGATGTAATCTATCTTTGTACCAAATTTCATCAAAATCGTTTGAGTAGTTGGGCCGTGCAAGCGTAGCAGACAGACAGACACACTTTCGCATTTATTATATTTTGTATGGATATTAGTATGCTGGGCTAACTAATGCCCGCGACTTCGTCCGCGTGGTTGAAGTTTTTTTTATTCCCGCGGGAACTCCTTAATTTTTCGGGATAAAAAGTCACTCTCCCTCAACTATACCCACGCCAAAAATAACGTCGAACCATTGCTCCGTTGCGGCGTGATTGACGGGCAATTCAATTAACAATCACACTTTCGCATTTATAATAGGTATTAAGTATTAAAATGGATTTGCACACGATATGCGATTTACAATAGGTATTTTGTCAATTACCTACTCATGTAAGAGACTTTGGTACGTGATTTACTCACTTACGTTATTCTATCAATTTCACAAATTTTGAGTTACCGTGTTTTGTCATCCGAGGGCATCCGTGACATGCTATGACAAGCGCGCGAAAATAAAGAAAACCGCGACGGGAGCGCCACCCGGCCGAAGTGGGCATAACTGGCGTGAGGGGAGAGGACTGAGGAGAGCCAAACTCTCGATTTGTGTTTTGATTTTAAGAGCTGACAGCGCCTTAAGGGAGCAACGCACAGCCTAAGCCGCTGGGGCTAGAAACTTGAAATTTTGACAGTAGTTTTCTTCAGTGACGTAGGCACTCACTAATGAAAGATTTTTTTCAAAATCCAACCCCTAAGGGTTAAGGGGGTTAGGGGGTGAAATCAAGAGTGAATAGGCATCTTCTAGGCAAGCGCGCTCCACCTTAGGCTGCATCACCTCTTGCATGCAAGTCTGATTGCAGCCAAGCGCTAGCCTATATATTTAAAATAAAAAAAGTTTGTATCAAAGTCCGTAATTTCTCAAGTTATGTCCATTATACTTGGTATACGATCTACCTGTTTAAAATAAAGAGTTATATGTTTAACAGTTTTTGAAATTTCTACCCTATTATAATATTAGTAAGAAATACGAGTAGGTATATCTAATATATTTCTTTAACTCTTTATAACCTAAGTCAGAAATCCTTACACAAGAATAGTATGGAAAAGAAATATTATTTTTTCGTCTACTTTTTCTCTTTCTGTAGTAATATCGGTTCATAGGGATATTTTTCGACGTCTGAAGACTATGAAGAACGGCGAGAGGTATAATCTTATATTAATCCAACTGAAGTACCTGACTTCTTGTTTTAGATGAGATCCACATTGTAAGGGACGGAAAGTTCGGAAGTGAGGTGTCACATCACATCTGGACCGGACTTGTTGGAGAGGTCTTCAGAAAGGTAAGTACCATTTGCGTTTTATATAAACGAACCTTATCTTTGTGTGAAACGAATAATTTCGAAATCTCGTAGAAAATTGATGAAACTGTTTTTAAAGAACGTAAGATGTCTCACCAGTTTGACGAGATTTAAGTTTCGAAAAACATTATCATCTTTTTTTTGGTAAATAAATTTAATAAAAGGCAAACGGGGGTTCCTATCATCGCATAAAGCAGTATTATTTTAATATTGATAACGTTCTTCTTTCAGAATAATAATTGTTATAGTTTGAGATCCGGATATACCACGACCTTCACCGATCTGTTTACCAGATGAAACCTACTTTTTATTTTTATTTAATAATAGATAAATACGCCTAAAATAGATTGCCTATCAAAATTCTTTAACTTAACATTGTCCATAGGTAACTTCAAGGATATACAAGATATCGTAACCGCTTGAGTTAAATATCAAAACTAGTGTTTCGCCCTGTGCTCGAGCTGCTAAAGCAGCTCACGAGCATAGATAAAACACAGACTTATGATAAAAATAATGACTCTTTGACATAGAGTTGACATGAATTTTGAAGTATTATGGCATTTTACGTCTTACTTCCATGATTTTGTTATAATGGCAACAATTGCGGGGCCAAGTCTTTCCCCTATTCTATCCACCGTGGATATTATTTCCACAGCTATGCGCATGCTCTACGGGTGGATAAAACTGAGCGAGATAAACATTTTATCCCTTCCCCGTGAATAAAATCTACCCGCCCATGCTCGCCCTGCAGGGAGCCCTAAATATCGATTTTGAACGAAATCGGTCAATTAACAAATAATTTCAAAATGACGCTGATTATTTAAAACGTTGGTATCAGTTTCCTGTTTTGTAATCCCACCTAAATATCGATTTGAACGAAATCAGTCAATTAACAAAGAATTTCAAAGTGGCGCTGATTTTTTACAACTTTCGTAACAGTTGACCTATTTTGTAATCTCAGGGAGCCCTAAATATCGCTTTTGAACGAAATCGGTACAATAACACTAAATTTCAAAATGGCGCTGATTTTTTTAAACTTTGGTATCAGTTTCCTGTTTTGTAATCCCAAGGAGCCCTAAATATCGATTTTGAACGAAATCGGTCAATTAACAAAGAATTTCAAAATGGCGCTGATTTTTTAAAACTTTGGTATCAGTTTCCTGTTTTGTAATCCCACCTAAATATCGATTTGAACGAAATCAGTCAATTAACAAAGAATTTCAAAGTGGCGCTGATTTTTTACAACTTCGGTAAAAGTTGACCTATTTTGTAATCTCAGGGAGCCCTAAATATCGCTTTTGAACGAAATCGGTCAATTAACAAAGAATTTCAAAATAGCGCTGGTTTTTTTTTAATTTTGATGACAGTTTCCTATTTTGTAACCCACCACCCACCACCACTCACCACTACAGCCTATTAACGTCCCACTGCTGGGCACAGGCCTCCACTCTCATAGGAGAGAGGGAATTAGAGCTTAGACCCACCACGCTGCTCCAATGCGGGTTGGCGGGCTTTAACGACTATTATCATGTTAGTGATAATAACCGGGACCAAGGACCGGGCAGGCACTGAGAATTTCTGAATTGAAATACCCAATACCAATTTTTTTTGCCCGACCGGGAATCGAACCCAGGACCTCGTGATCCGCAGTCGACTATGCTAACCGCTAGACCAACGAGGCAGTTGAGGCAGAAGAGACATACATCTATGTATCTTCATTCTTCTTTCTCTTTCTAGGAGAACAATGATGTCAATGAGTGAGTGAGTGAGTCAGTGGTAATCGAGCTATATATAGTATAAAATAAAATATAGGTAATTTTATAACAAACGCGATGTTATAGCATTGGCTACAATAAACTTGTCCAAAAAAAAATAATTTTAAAATAGCCTGGTCAGGATTTTGATAGGCAACCTATTTTAGACGTATTTATCTATTATTAAATAAAATTAAAAAGTAGGTTTCACCTGGTAAACAGATCGGTGACCGTCGTTGTATATCCGGCTCTAAGACCATTATTTTATTACAGACGTCTAAGGTGCGTCACATAAAGCTGTTATTTTAAAATAATACCTACTATACGATGATAATAAGCCCCCAAGTATTTATAAGAAAACGACATTCGGCGATCAAGTCCTACAAAAATAGCAATGGTCATACTTAGTCTAGTCTTAAGTCATTTCGTGAGTAGGTTGCGACGTTTAGAAAAGAAAATCTAACGTCCGCTATGTATTTAACTAATATATTTCAATTAATATTATTACCTATACTCTTGAGTTATACACCACAACACAATGTCTGTAATGGGGATGTATTTATAGTCTTTATTGCACACCAAAAAACACATAGGAAATTCTCAAATTGTATATGTACAATGTGATTTAAAGAACACAAACAAAGAAAATACCAAAAAGAAGGAAATAGAATACAAAAGGCGGCCTTATCGCTTAGTAGCGATCTTCCAGACAATCTTAGGATTAAGAGAAGTCAAGGAGATTAACCTGCAGGTGGGTTTAGGTGTAGGTATTAATATAAATAAACGTACACTCAAATAGCTACATACTACTTAATTGGTTCATAAACTATTTCCACAAATAATATAATACTTGTAATAAATAAATGAAAACCTACTAGGTAACACACACCATCACACACCTTTGACAATTTATGGAGAAATCTCAGGTCTACAAATTTCCTCACGATGTTTTCCCTCACCGTCAAAGCAAATTTTATTGAATTATAATGTACAAATGCATATATAGCTCGGAGGCTACGGTACGCTAATTTAGTTCATTACATGTTCCAGTCGGCCAGGCTCGCTCAGTGTACTCGTAGATGCAGCTTAACATGTTTAACGGTCGGTAGAAAGCTTTATAATAATATGTTCTCAAACGGAGGAAACAGATAGGGCCGCATACACAAGGGCCATCCGACTTCAATGAAGGCATTCCACGAAAGCTTCTTTAGAAATTATAAGAGTAAAGACTACGCTTCAAAGTGTTAATTAATGTACTCGATCGTCAGCTTTGCCGTGCCCGCTTAAGCTGCTTTTTAAACGTGTGACAATCACAAGTACATCACAGCGGTAATAATGTCTCCCAGCAAAATCATATAACAGCAACCATCCTTCATCATTGTGTATCTTATCATAATAATATTTAAAGAAAAAGTCAGTGTGAGTCAATCACACATTTATTGAATGACTCAAAAACACAAGGTACTCTGTGCGCCCAACCTTGGAGATCCTATAGGAGATCCAAGAACGTGGGCTGTGGGAAGGAATCTCTTTAGATTCGTCTTATAGTGCAAATCTCTTTAGATTCCTTTAATAAATAATACTAAAACGCGAAAACACATTTAAATTATGATTTTTTATAATTTTTAAGCAATCAAAATAGATCACTTCGCTCTAATGAAAAGGAAAATATAGTAACGAAACCTACATGCCTGAGAGTTTTAGTAAATTGCCATTTCGAACTAGAATAAAGCTGCACCCTAATTGCTTTTTTGCAAGCTTTTATTTAACTTGAAATTTTTGTGGGTATTTTTAGGTCAAATCTAGCAACTGAACGTAGAACAGGTATCCCCAACCGATTGTGCTGAAATTTTGTATACACGTTTATTTTGGATGACAATGAATGATTAGCTAAGTGACATCATTATAAATTCAATATGGTGAACTCCCTAAGATGTCGGACTAATAATACGAGTATCTATGATAATATGGGTTTGCTGAGAAAAATATGCATAAAATGTAATGACGTCACACTAAATTCAGTATGGTGACTGATAAAAGCTTGTTCTTAAGAAGAGTTTTTTAATGATTTAAGACTTATTTAAAAGTAAAAATAGTAAACTTAGGGAAATTCCTGGAATGCAATTTCATTTTCCATTTGATGCAGTAAATTCGCAACTACGGGTAAGCATATCAAAGATTTTGCAGAAAGATGTTATTTAGTAACAAGATATGAAACTCAAAGTAGGTTTCTAAACCTCCCTTCACCCAAGCCCACTGGGGGATGCATCGCATGCATCTTGTCTTTTCCTTGAGCGCATATATAAGACTGAGCTCATAATAGGATACTTTTTCATGTTCGGTTACAGTTTAAAATATGTCTTTTAGGGTACCGTTGGTTGAGTAATATAAGGAACCTTTGTTAATGTCTTCCCGACTGAATTTGACGACCACAGCCCCCAATCTTATTGAGAATCATCAGTAACGTCCTCTCGAAAAATGTCCAGAGAGATTAGCCATATGCACCGGAGATATTATTATAATGTACAAGTGCGTGCACGAACACTGCAGGTGCGCACTCTATTCCTTTACTCTCATAGCCCCATGGGACGACCAATCGGACACGGAAAGAGATCCGGCGCAGGTCCCACGGTTTTACTTGTTCTTCACGGAGGTTTCCGTCAAAACTTCGGCGTTGAGACTGTAAAGTTCCTCATTCCGGACTAGCACTGAGAATTCCTTGTCAGAAAAACACAATGAGTACTTACGTAATTACATGACCCGAACCGCGGCATCGAAGTTCGAACATGCTAATTGCTAACCGCTAGTATTCTGCTACTTTATATTTTATCCAATCAAGAGATAGATCTCTCACTGTTTCATATTCCTAATTGTTGAGAGCCGTGACCCTATTCCATTAATCACATAATGGCAGGGGTTTTCTTGGCATAATAAGGCGGTGGGTTTCCAGGTCCTTCCGCATACGACTCGACTTAGAGTAGGTACTTTTTTAACTCCTACTTTTTTAACTAGTATTATCACTAACATCTGATTAAAATCGTTATAGTAACTACTATAACGATTATAATCAGATGTTAGTGATAATACTTGGGATCGGCGGCTTAACGTGCTCTCCGAGACACGCAGGAAACGAAAAGGCCAAATTCGGACTTACAAATTCGGTCACCCTTCCAGTTATCGACATCGATCAACGTTGCTTATCAATCGCAATCGACTGATATGCATTGTCACAACTAGACCACTCGTCTCTCATAGAGATAGATATTCGTAAGTTTATAAACCTAATAGGAGAAAACTATTAACGAGAAGAATAAGAAAAAACAGAACTTGTAGAGTAATACGGACAATCACTTTGCGAACACAAAAATACTAAAGGTTTTTTGCTAGTATTGAACAAAAGGAACTCTTAATTTGTTTTGGGCTTTCTCCAAACTATTTATGTATGTGTACTATATATGCTAACTGAGGTACACAACTTTGAACCTAGAATCTTTAGAGATAAGGTTGAAAGTACAATGGAGTTGCGTCCGTAGTTACGGACCTCGGTACAGTAGTAACCATATTACCCAGCTGTAGCCGAGAATAAAGATCTAATTAAAGGAACATAAAGTGACATCAGATGTCCAGAGGAGGTACTGTAGTTATTAAGAACAAAAGGATGCTCCGTAAAAGCATTTCGCATTTTGTTTATTTGAGCTTTTCATTTTGAAAATGTGACAATGAAATAACATTTCCTTTTTCGCATCCAGCAACACTATAATTGTGTTGTATTTAATCCAAAAATATTACACGCCAAATTCATGCTGTCTTTCCACCAGAGATGTGCTAAAATGCCAATCGTACGGATGTGTGTCGTTTATTCTAATATCTACTTACTAACTAGCTACCTACTTGTAATATCTACTTCAAACTATCGTGAGAACCTAACATTCGTTATAAACAAAATAATACATAATACTTTACCTTTACTGGTTGTAAACCCAAACGGGTTCGAAACTAGTCCGACAAAAAACGTGAGTTTACAACCGGTCATATAATATTTATTATTATCTACTAGATGCCCGCGACTTTGTACGCGTGGATTAATTGTGTTTTTTTATTCCCGCGGGAACGCCTTCATTTTACGGGATAAAAAGCCTATGTGCTTCCCCGGGGTGCAACCTATCCCTGCACCATCAAAATCGGTTGAAAAGATGCGCCGTTAAAGAGTACAGGTGGACAGGCATTTGGTAATTTAATGTTTATCATAGTAATTTAATTCCAAAAAGAGTATCGTTAGAATTTCGAATGGAACAAGGAGCCTTCCAGAATTCTTAATTTCCCTAAGCTATCGCTATAATAATGGTCTCCTATGTTGAAAACAAATTTCCGATTCAAAAATTACGTATTAAAGAGTTACTCGTCGAGCTAAATCCCCAACCTCAAGGAAAAGTAGTTTTCCCAGACTTGTTTGTAAACTCCGTAAAATTGCTCCAGCACAAAAGTCACTGAAAGAAATCGGGATGCATCGAAGACGCTGTAAAGTGCATTATTTTATCGTGGGAGATAAATCCGTGTCCGCAGGCACTAGACGAGACTGAGAATATTCGCTCGAATGTTTCGGAATATAAAAAGCGCTTCTTGAATTACGGAGTCAAGCATAGACATAGGATTTTTTCGCTACGGAGTCAAGGGATAACTGCATGCATATAAAATCTTCTTGAAAACTAATTTGGCGTTTTTTATGTTTTTATCTCTTTCCCGTTGCCCCTGAAATTAATCACTTAGGTGAGTCGGAAAGTGTATCTAATAATATTTTATCCTTTTGTGCATGGTATTGATATAACGATTATTTGTTGGAAGTCTTTACCCCGTCGTTTAATCACTAAATGGAAGGGATGGCGCGACCTCTTTTCGATTTCAGATCTAAATTTGTAGGCGAAGTTATTATAGTTCACTTAATGGTGAACTATAATAACTTCGCCTACTCCTACATACCTACATTGTGGTTAACTATACAGCTTCATTAGTAAATTCTAAGGATGAAAATAATTAGGTTTCCTGTTATTATCACTACAGGCTATTAACGTCACACTGCTAGGCACAGGACTCCACTCTCATAGGAGAGAGGTGATTAGAGCTTAGACCCATCACGCTGCTCCAATGGGTGGCGGGCTTATTTTTTCCGGCATATTTCTTGACTCATCATGAAAAATCTAATATACTGTCTAGGATCTGCAGTTGACTTTAGACAAACTCTGGTCGCTCGAAGACATAATGGGATAGTGATTTATTCTTACCAAACGCGCTTACATGTCTAGCTGCAATTTTAAGCCATGTATTCACTAGGGAACATAATGTCGCCCAACATTTACGTGCTATCTCTGAATGGTCTCTGCTACTTTGTAGGACCTCTTGTACTTTGTCTGGTGGGAGGCTTTGGCCGTGGCTAGTTACCACCCTACCAGCAAAGACGTAGCGATTTATCATTCCGGTACAATGCCATTTAGAAACCGACTAGGGGTATGGGTTTAATATAACTGCCATACCTTTAAGAGTAGCCCGCTCCATGTTAGAATACATCATCACTTACCATCTGGTGAGATCGCAGTCAAGGGCTAACTTGTAGTGGAAAAAAAAGTACAAAATCGCCCGACATTTACCTTGTCCACTCTATAGTCACCTGTCATTTCGCAGAACACCAAGCGACACGCGTCCTCACTAAACAAAGGAACTCATAATATGTCGCGCGTGTTTTTTTTTTACTTTTTATTCCACTACAAGTTAGCCCTTGAGTGCATTCTCGCCTGGTGGTAAATTATGATGCAGTCTTAAATATTAGCGGGCTAGCCTGTTAGGGGTATGGTAGTTATATTACATCCATATACCCTTAAACGGTATCTACACGGCACAGGAACACTAAATCACTTAGCGGCACGTCTTTGCCGGTAGGGTTGTAACTAGCCGAGGCTGAAGCCTCCCACCATACCAAACCAGACAAAATTCTAATATTTCCTAATTGAGCTTGCGTCACGATGCGTCAAATCGCGTAGATCACGGTGACGTTGCGAGACAAATGTCTCTTAGTGAAAACGGGGCTTAATACGCCATTTCTCCAGACCAATCTGGAGTTTGACTTGAGTTTTCTTTGTTCATCAACTGCCAACCGCAATCGCTTAGTTTCGAATACGGTTTGGAAAGAAGCTTTTTTGAAGTCAAGCGCTTTGCTTATTCACTTTCTTCTGAATTCAATTCAAATGTTTTCTTTATTGAAACAAGTGTTTAAGAATCGCTAGAATATATCTACCCTTTCGCCTGGAACGGCCATTTTAATAATTCCCGACGCAACGGAGGAGGTCCCGCGGGGTGGCGAACCGCCGGTGGTCCCGCGCTGGTTTAATGAATATAACTCGTAGGTATTACTTTTACTAGAGCTACGTAAACAAAGTACGTCATTCAAATCGTTAAGAACTATAGCTATAGATTAAAGTTTAAAAGGTAATCCTTTATGGTTTACACAGAAAAAGGGGAATACTAGGGCAGTGTCGCGTATATTTGTTAATTAAGACGGAGGTGAGGCATTAATAACTCGGTACCTTACTGAACTTCCTTTTATTAGACACGTGTGTATAATTCCACAAACTTATCTGACCCGGTGGCCAAAATTGGAACTAATTTTTATGCCTGTTTAGTTTTTGTTTTATTTTATTTTTCATATAATATACTAGCGACGCTGTCACCGGGTCAGATAAAATTGTGGAACTATACAGTGCCAAATTCCGATAAACACTGCTATATATGCGTAAAATTAATTATTTTCCGTAATGTAAACCACGGCAGTGATCCGACTACAGAAAGTCATGTGTCCCTACAAATCTATAAATTATAAAGAGGTAAAGTTTGTGAGTTTGTGACGTTGTAGGGGGTAATTTCTGGATCTACTGATTTTAAAAATTCGGGTACAAATAGATAGCCACATTATTTGTGAGCGTTATAGGCTATATATTAACCCGGAAAATTGGGGTGTTCCCGTGGGAATTTAAAAACTTACTCCACGCGGACGAAGTCGCGGGCATCTACTAGTACTTTATATAATTAGAAGCTATGGTGGAATAAAGAAACTCACATATATACATGAACCCTGAAAACATTACACTCCTTTTTTTGGGTAGCGGTGTAAAAATAGGCAGAAATATTACATTTCACTAGGAACGGGTTAGTTCCAAATTCCAGTACGTTTTTGTGAACGCATTTAGTATGGCATAGGCCTATCCTTATAAATGATACATTCTTAAGTAAGTAAGATAAATTCCACTGTCTACGCTACAACTCTAAACAATCCCCTACCCTGGCGTACTCTGAACGACGCGTAGAAACTGATTAGAGTTAGGTACTTAGTTTAATCAAAAACTACCATTATAGTCGTCTCAACTCTCAACATACGTAGTTAGCTAGTTACAAGTGACGCTAATAAAAGCGTTATAAAAAAAGAGTTATAGCGGCTGACAAACCAACAAACAAACACATTTTCGCATTTGTAATATAATAAAAGATGATTTTGGGCGCGTTTATTTTAGTTAGCGCTTGGCTGCAATCAGACCTGCTTGCAAGTGATGATGCAGCCTAAGGTGAAGCGCGCTTGCCTATGCCTATTCTTATACATCGATGTTAGGTAACTAGCAATATCTGTAGTCCTCCACAATAGAGGATAATGACTTGCCCCACGTCAGTTCACGTTAAACCTGTAGGTAGTAACCACGGCTTAGTATTTTAATATCAGTGCATTCAAACACGTAACTCTTCGAGATCATAATGTGGGAGCAGAGATAGTGTATACCGACGTCAAACGTTCTATTAAATGGGGTAAAGTTGAAGCTGGTCCGGATATTAAATCCTTGTTTCTAGTTAGGGCGACCCCCCGAGCAAACCTTCGGCGCTTAGCGCGTCTATACTCGCTAATTTCTTGTGTATAAACATTTATCATGTATAGAAATATTCATCATAATAATTATACATACACAAACTTAAGAAAAATGTCTTTATTAATTAGTTAAACCTTTTAACATAATTCTCAAAGATTTAGGATTGGTCTCCAGCGTCCAAAGAGCAATCCTAAATCTATGATAATACTATTATTTTAGTTTTTAGAATATATTTGGTATTATTAGTTTTATGTTTTACATTACAGTGTCGCGCATGCATACAAATACTGTGTGAAAGTGTGTTTGTCAGTTTGTTACCTACCTTTTCATCAGTTAATTTATATTGCTCTTTGTAACAATAGTCTATTTTTTTATTATACTAGACGATACTCATGACTGATTTTGGTTTTTTAGATATCTTGCTAGTAGGTCCTCATTGATTTTCTGAGATAAGCTCTAGCTCTAGCTCATGTGTCCTTCTCCGGCATGCAAACTATTTCTGTTACAAATTTCGTCAACATCGGTAAATCAGATGGGCCGATAAAGGGTTACACATAGACTGACGGACAGACACAAATATATACCTTTACATTTATGACTGAGTCTTCCTCATATTAATTAATTTGTTTCAGGAAGCAGATATGGCCATCGCACCTTTATCCATAATGCCGGAAAGGGAAAAGGTCATCGATTTCAGCGAGCCCTTTCTGTCAATAGAGACACCGGTCAAACGCACCAAGACGCCGAAGCAACTGGCTGGCACTTTCAGTTTTCTGCGACCACTGTCTAAGGAGATATGGGTATGGTTTCATCTTTTACTTGTAGTGACCACCCGCAGCATCTTTTTGAAATTCGGAATTTTAAAAAATCCAGCCTTAAGGTAGACCTTAACTAAAGAGGAGCAACGCGGCGCGGCGCGGCGCCTAGCGGTAAGTATATTCTTTGTACGATTATGTCGCAGTGCATCTCCGTGCTGCTTCGCTTAAGTGGGCCCACTTCCATACAAACTCATACAAAGAATATATGCCACTACATGCCACGCCATGCATCTATAGTGGGGCTAAGGTGGTTAAGGTCACCTTTAAGGTGGTTTCACACCGGCAGCGAGACGAGGGATGTGATGTGCAATTTGTATGCGTCAGGGTGAGCAAGGCGGAAATATTTGTTCAACATTACACTATATTGCTCCATGTGTTCAATTCCCATCCACCCCATGCGCTGCTCGCGTTGTTGGCTGGGCGTTGATGTGTCATTCAGTGAGTGAGTGGCTCAGGACTAAACTCTTCATTAATTTATTATTTAGATCTGGCAATCAAGTTCTTCACAATATTTCGTGCTCAGTTAAAATAGCAACCCGCCCCGGGTTAACAACCAGTCGGGGCATTCT
The DNA here is from genome assembly GCA_923060345.2 of Erebia aethiops. Classification (NCBI taxonomy): domain Eukaryota; kingdom Metazoa; phylum Arthropoda; class Insecta; order Lepidoptera; family Nymphalidae; genus Erebia; species Erebia aethiops. The sequence goes on along the minus strand of OV281079.1, from coordinate 17,778,031 downwards.
ATCATCTCTTAAAGCCGTATTGTTTGGATATTGTTGAAGTTCGTATTTTAGAATTATAATCCTTATTTTAGGGACGTCAAGGTACGTGACATAAAACTGTCATTTTGAAATAATACTGCTTTAAGTGATGGTAGTAACCTCGCTGGGCGGCAAGACAGATAAAGAATAAAAGGTATCTTCAACCCAAACACCAATAGATCGGTCTCAATGTAACAGCTAATAGAAAAGCGGTGCGGCTTCAAATCGCAATAAATCAGGCAACAACTAAACAACAGTTCAGTTGCCCAAGAACTGTCATAAACATGTATGAACATTTTATCAGGGAAATGTTCGGATCCGCCCCGAGCAAGACGGTGGGGTGACCAAGCTTAAGGCAAAAATAATCTGGACATTTTGTTTTCTGTTGGACAAAAAGCCTGCGTCCGCTATAAATGATATAGCTTCACAAACGGTAAAAACACTCTGTAGTTTTTCTGGTGAACAGTCTAGTCAGCATAGACGGTAGAAACACACCAGTAATTTTTTCTAGGTGGGAAAAAACACGTCCTCTATAATGATGACAAACGGCAAAAACATACCTATTCTGCGATAATTGTCTCGGATTATTATTATTATTATTATAGCCTTTTTTATTTCCTTAATAACTAATGATGTCCATTCCAAATTTTTAGAAAAAAAGGTTCACAAGTTTGTTATCCACTGTCCATCACAGTTCACTTATTAAATTGAGAAATTAATAGTAAAGTTTTTGTATGCACTGTCTTTTAAGATTTCTGTTTATACACTTGATAGTTTTTATTTTTAATAAATATAATTTAAATTTCAAGTAAGTATGTACTTAAGTTATTTATTTAGTTATTAAGGACCTCTCTTTGAGTGAAGGCCTCCTCCATATCATTCCACCTCTTCCTATCCTTAGCCTTGAGGACCCAGTTCTCTCCCGCCAGGCGGGAGAGAACTGTCTCGGATTATAGCGAATTAATCTTCTAGTTCCTTCATTATTATGGACTTCCGCACAGTCACGCCTGCTTCTATCCAATATCTATCCATCCATCCAAACTTTCGCATTTATAATATTGATATGGATTTACAGTGTCCCGCATTCCATACTACAACGTGGTCGCCTCACAAGGCAGTCGTTATGTAAATGGAGCTGGTTGTTTCGCTTGCTGTTGCTTCATTTTAAAACATCGCCCCACCTAAACGTTTTTATGATCATAAAGCGGAGATAGCCTACTGGGTAAAGGTCTAGCCCCACTAGAGAGGCACTGAGGCACGGCGCGGCGCGGTACCCAGCGGCAAGCATTCTTTGTTGAAGCGTAAAAGCGTCTGTGTAGCGTAAAATGGGTTTTTAAAAGCAGTGTATCCATCAAACGGTGACATAATGTATGCTTGTAAAAATAATTTGTTGTTTTCAAGACCTTTAAGCAGCCATTGACGCCCCTCAAAACACAATTTTAAAAAAATCTCTGCATTGAAATTTATTTTAAACATACCTCTTAATTTACCTTTTAAATCAATTTTTCTCCTTATTGAAACTAATAATTTGCTCTAGGAATATAAGATAAAATTTACATTTCTAAATCAAACACATTGTCGGATTAATTTGTATGGAATAGTAAATATTTATTTTTTTACAAATGATTTCTTACATTTTTTGCGACATGCGCTTGCTCGATTTCACCCCCGCGCGCCTTTATTTTGATCTCGTGAGCTCACAGCGCCTTTAGGTTGTATGGAGCTGGACTCAGCCTCGACACTTATGCATTAGTTGCATGGATTCACAACCTGTGCTGCTATATATTTATTTATTATTATTTGACGACCTCCGTGGCGCAGTGTGCAGCGCTGTTGCCTTAACTTGCGGAGGTCCCGGGTTCGATCCCCGGCAGGGTCAATTTGGGAATTTATAATTTCTGAATTTTCCCTGGTCTGGCCTGGTGGGAGGCTTCGGCCGTGGCTAGTTACCACCCTGCCGGCAAAGACGTGCCGCCAAGCGATTTAGCGTTCCGGTACGATGCCGTGTAGAAACCGAAGGGGTATGGGTTAAATATAACTGCCATGCCCCTAACAGGTTAGCCCGCTACCATCTTAGACTGCATCAGCACTTACCATCAGGTGAGATCGCAGTCAAGGGCTAGCTTGTAGTGGATAAAAAAAAAAAAAAAAAAAAAAAAAAATATTTGCAGTTTCATGGATTCACTTTGAATTTGAATTTGAATTCACAACTTTCTTTCTTTCTTAGTTGAGTGGCAGAAGCGGCGCGGTGCGATACGACGCCATAGAAAATGACAAACTTGTCTACGCGACAATGTAGGCCACGTGAAGGATCAGCTACTGTTTTGATACTTTCGTGTCACGTCTTATCGAGTCGCGGTGTCGTGTTTGCCGCTCACGAACGACAACGGGTGAGACAGGGCAAAACGTCGCGTGTGTCCATCCGAAACGTCCGCGTAACGATCGATGCATTTCCACCAGAGATGTGCTACGTTGCTAAGCTAAGCTAAGCTACGGATATATGTAAATCCCAACAATACGAGCGCTTAATTTAACATCTAGTGATCTAAGGTATGGAAATCAAGCACTCCTATTGGTGGATTCAGCAATAGACCAATAAAGTAATGGTTTGATGACATGATAATTTGATCACGTTGTTAACTTTTATCAATCTACTGAGCTCGACTCCACTCTTCTCCGCTTCTGTCAAAAAGCACTCTGTAGTCGGACTTTTATTAGATTCAGCAAATTGACGTTTTGTGGGTTGCCACTTTGAAACCTACCCATCAAACTTATCCGAACCGGTGACAGCGTCGCTAGTATCTATTGAAAATAAAATAAAAACAAACACACAAATCTTCCGAATTACTCTCAACCACCGATATATATTGTACCTATACCGTAGGTACAATATATGTCGGTACTCTCAACGTACGTTCCACTCCGACGCCGGAGCATCTTCAGAAGAAATGAAGTTGTTGACTCGACAATGCACGCGATTGGAACGTCTTAAAGACTGTGCCTGTTTTGGCGGATTATAGCGAATTAAGCTTCTTGTCCCTTGATTGTCATGAACTTGCTTCGATCCAAAGGATGGCTTTTGAAACTTCAGTTTACTGCAAATCATTAAAAGTCCGCGTATAACTCTCTTTTATATGGAGCTGCAGGACCGACAGAATGCGGTGGTTTTGCGCGTAAGTTTTGCCTTCTCCGGTCCCTGGTATGTTTTCACCCTAACGATTTCCCTCGGTTCCAGCTGTGCGTGATATTCAGCTTCTTTGCCGTGAGCATCGTTCTGTTCCTGGTGTCCAGATTCTCACCGCACGAGTGGCGCTCAGTCTCCATATCGGACAACCATCTGGAGCATCCAATAAGCAATACTAACGAGGTGTGTACTTACTTTTATTGGCACTCAATCAATCAATATCTATTTATTTATTCAAATTAGGTACAATTTACACTTATTGACGTCCAATAACTTATATAACATGATGATGATAATCACTTACGGTACCTTAAAACAAAAGCTACGAGGGTTACAAACACATTCTGGTCTGAGAAGAGCCCACAACAAACTCAGCCAAGTCTGGATACTCAAGAATGAAGGAGGATCCTTAGGAGGTCACTGAAGGATCACTGCCACTTTTAATGGAGTGTTGGCACCAAAACATAAAGGTGTTGTTGAGCAGCCTTTTCGGACTTTGCCTGGTGGGAGGCTTTGGCCGTGGCTTGCTACCACTCTACCAGTAAAGACGATTTAGCGTTCCGGTATAATGCCGTGTACCCCTAACCCCCCCTCCCCCCCTCCGTATAACCCTAAAATTCTAGCCATCTTGGACTGCATCATCACTTATCACAAGAGGCCCAATTTTGTAAGAAATTCACAATCATTTGACAGCTTAAAACATAGCTTACTCGAACTGTTTAAGGAGTTCATGCATGCTTTTTGGCATGCAGGCATCTATAAACTCCTTAAACAGGTTGAATTATCCGTTTGACACACGATTTCGATTTTTTTACACAATCGGGGGCAGGTGAGATTGCAGTCAAGAGATAACTTGTACTAAAAATATACAAAAGAAGCAAAGTATAATTAAAGTTAACTAAGTAAGTCGTTTATTGAGCCGGACTTAAAATCCTAGTATAAGCGACAAGTTGGAATAGTAACACATCTTGAATGTAACGTTATTCTTTTCGTTATTAGCTTTAAAAGAAATGTATACAAATACTTAACCGTGTTTTATTTCAGATAATCTTGCATAACGAGTTCAGCATCTGGAATTCGTTCTGGTTCTCGCTCGGATCGTTTATGCAGCAAGGCAGCGACGTTGTACCGAGGTGAGCCATTAGATCTTCTCGTAAAAATCACATTAAACAAGATTTAGTTTAAGATCTAGAACTCAAATACAACTTGCTTCAATATAAAAGCTTCGTTAATAAAGTGTTGTCTGGAGGAGATCCCTTCCAATAGTTATAAGACCGCCTTTGCGCGCTTGTTTTGTTTTTTGTTTGCTTATTACATATAATTTTTCAATGTTTTGTTATATTATGTTACTTTTAAAATAAACACCAATAACAGTGATGTGTTTCTAAAAAGTGTGCACACCGAACGAGTCCTATGAGGTTAAGACCTGTATTAATAAACCGACATTAGGTAAGAACTTGTTCTCAAGTATCAGTCAACCTACGGTATCGACCGGTCTTAGGCATAGTTTAACCGATACTTGATAACCCGTTCTTAGCTGGTGTCGGTTTATTAATACGGGCCGTAGACCCTTCACTCCACTAGGATCCTCACGTGATTTGGACAGAACAGTTTTTTTTCACAATGTCCTGTGATGTTTTACGATCTTTTTGAATAATTTTATTCTACCTCAAACTGAACTAACACAACCAGCTGATCGTCGCGTGGTTTAAGATTTCTTTATTTATCTATTTCTTTATTTCTCGCTAGAATTCCTTAATTTTTTGGGATAAAAAGTCCTGTGCCCTTCCCCGACGCTCAATCTATGTCTGTACTAGAAAAGCGAACGTGAGTTTATTTGTTACGCTTTCACGGCCCATATTTTCAACCGATTTTGATGAAATTTGGTGATATATTGCATCCCGGGGAAAATTAATCAGGAAACCAAAATCATAATCCTCGCGGACGAAGTCGCGGGCATCGTCTAGTTTAAAAATAAAAGGTCTGATTACAGCCAAGCGCTAATTTAGAAATAAATAAGAATAATTTAATCCAATTTCACTTTTGTTCAGGTCTTTATCCGGAAGGATCGTCGGCACAGTGTGGTGGTTCTTCGCGCTGATCCTGGTGTGTTCGTACACTGCCAACCTCGCCGCCTATCTCATAGTGGAGCGCATCACGGATCCAGCCCTGCTGAACTACGACTCAAGAATAAAAACCGAAGTAAGGGCATGTACCATAATTACAGGTAAAAACTGATCCTAAAGCGAAGCGAGCCTTGGCGATTGTCACAATTTGCATTGCATCCTTCGTTGGTTAGTGATTAGTTCGACTACTGTTGACAACGTCCAGCCCCCCGATTGTGTAAGGAGATCGTAAACGGTTGTCAAGCGGATAATTTGACCTGTTTAGGAGTTCATCCTTATGGGCAAAAATCATGTATGAACTCCATAAATAGTCCGAGTAAGCTGTCAACTGATTACGATTTGCTTAGACAATTGGGCCTCTGGATTGGATTATCTGGTCATGTTTTAATGACAAGAATTTTTAAAGCGGGATTTCCACTGAAAAACTGTAATGAGCAGGAAAAAGCGGCTTTCATCCCCCTATAGAAAGCACGTTTTGAGTGTCAGTTCTGCACCTGATGCGCGATCATATAGAATTTTCCCTTCGGGCTTTGAGATTAAGGGTTGGTTGAGAGTACAACAGATGTCCAACAGGACGTAAGTGTGGAAACCTGCCCAGAAGGAAGAAAAAAAGAAAGAAGAAGGGAATATAGAACGTGCACCTGTGTGAATACACTTGTGTGTACAGTATCTTCCATTCAAATGGCTAATCTCTCTGGAGATTGGCATGTGTTGGACCTGCCATTGGTGAAAGGAAACGTCAGCGGCCAAAGCCAAATTTTCACGTCGCGCTTTTTTCGCGTTTTGTGTGCCACTTGCTTTATCAGAAGCTCTAATATTTGTAAGTTAAGTCTCAGAACTCACGTTTGTTTACGTGCTTTGAATGCTAAACAGTCGTAGTTTCCATCCAATTTGAGAAAAAACCAAGAGTTTTCGATTACGATGTTATTATTTGGTTTCAATATCATTTATCACATAAATAGAAAAAAATAACCGTCAGGGGTGCCTTTCCACCAGACATATGCTACGTTGCCAAGCTAAGGAAGCCCAAGAGGGGATTTTTGGATTTACTCCAGCGCGGCAGATTAATATAAAGGGAGATTTTTCTTTGGATTCTTTGGACCCTATAGAGTACCTTCACCATATAATATGAGCCCTGTATATTGGTGGGTCTGTCTAGGATAGCAGATCAAAATATTAAATAAATAGAATGAAAGAAAATCGAAATCCTTATCCGAAAACGTGTTTTTAGCTTATTTCGGCGAACTCGCCAAGAAAGTTAAGCCGACAATGCTATGGGGCATCTATTCAATGCTTAAATGCACAGTTTTAATGAAGCATAACGTGAATGAATTGAAGTCAGGTTTACATACCTGACTTCAATGCTCGAAAGACAGTCGGATGGATACAAATGTAAAAAGCCAAAAGTTTTCCCTGCATCAAACGTAAAAATTTTTTTGTTTGAAGCACCAGACAGAGTGTATCTGCACCTCAAAGTAAGTTTTACTCTTGATAATTTTAATCTTTTTTTTAAGGAAAATTACCTATGTGAAAGTAAGTTATACTTAACGTACTTTGTTTTTGTTGCAGGTTATTCTTATTTTCGGCATTTTTGGTGCATGCCGATGTAACAAAATTACAAATATTACTATAAAATATGAAGAAAATCACGAAGGTGTGATAATTGTAACTCTGATACTAAAACCAAGATCAACCGCACATTTGTTATCAGAGATGAATCAGTTGAAATCGTACAAAAGTACATAGCCCTACACGTCCTACGTCCTACTGACGTAATCAGACCGATTTTTTCTAAATTACAAAAATAAAAAAATCCACAAAGCATGTAAGTAATTGGAAGACACAAAATTGCCGCAATGCCAAAGGCAATTGCTACCTACCTATTTAAATTTGCCAATTCCGGAATATTATACAGGGCATTGCTTTATTCGATCTTCAGCGACTCTTCTTGCTGACACAGGTTCTAATTTAATTACACAAAAGACATGGCGGATGGAGGTCTGACCGGGTAGCTGAAAGCTACATAGAAGAATCGATTGAAAATAAAAGTAGAATTACACGTAAAATCAATGAAAGTATCCAATCACGACCATCGACCTCCCATCAAAGGTTTGAAATACAGAATCGAACTTGAAGAGACTACTAACTATACAACAAACTTTGACCTCGTTAGAATCATGCCAAACCAACATAATCCCCGGGAAGTCCACTTTAAATTTCATAAATTGTACATTCAATAACTGTATTTTTAAATAAAAAGTTATGTCTAGCTACTACTTAGTTTTAATTTCCGCTCATTATTTGAGAAAAGTACTATACAAGCCTTGGCCACAACTAGGCATTAATGGACTTACGTATGTGTGCCTCGGCTTCGCCTCGGCCAACATTTACACGTTCGTCCTTCAATGCCTGTTTTGCTGACCGCTGCAGTAATGTAGAATAAAAGCTAAGCAAAAACTACGAAATTACTTGCTATGAAATTACGAGTTTAAATGCTTGCGCGTGTATGCTGATTTCAGTGTAAGTTTTGTAAAACTTAACTTAACTATGACTGTATAATTAAGGTTAGCCCACTAATATCTTGCTGACTAGACTGCATCATCACTTACCATTAGGTGAGATTGCAGTCACCCTTGAATAACTTGTAGTGGAATAAAAAAAATTGTAAATTGAAATTTAAAGTTAAAAACAATCAACTTTATTTAACCTTAATAATTTTAATCCTAGACTGCAAAGCTATATGTAACTATCTTATATAGAAGATCTGTACTAATGACATAGATTTCATCGCTGGCCAAGTCCTTTGTATAAGTAAACCAGGCCAGGTGAGCACTGGTATTTTATAAGCGGTAGGTCCCAAGTTCGATCCTCGGCAGGGTCAATTTGGGAATCTATAATTTCTAAATTTCCTCTGGTATGGTCTAGTGGGAGGCGTCGGCCGTAGCTTGTTACTACACTTTCAGCAAAGACATGCCGCAAAAAGTTTTAGTGATTCAGCGTTCCGGATCACCATACTGCGTAGAAATAGATTTATACCATACCATAAATTCAGCCCATCACAACAATTGCGACTGTATCAATGATTGATGCTACTTTTACATAATACTTCTACTCTCTTGTAGGAGCTAGACATCGTCATAGAAAACCGTGATTTTCACACTTTTTTTCAATTCGTACCTAAGTATCAAGAGGAAGCAATAGGACTCTAACAGTGTCTACGTTTGCGCAGTTGTTACCTGATTTCCTATTAATTCAAGTATGAAATTAAATATTCAATCGGACACAATATAATAAAACAGTATTTTTTGACGACCTCCCTGGCTGTTGTCTTAACGTGGGAGGTCCCGGCAGGGTCAATTTGGGAATTTAAAATTTCTAAATTTTCCCTGGTCTGGCCTGGTGGGAGGCTTCGGCCTTGGCTAGTTACCACCCTACCGGCAAAGAGGTGGCGCCAAGCAATTAAGCGTTCCGGTACGATGCCATATAGAAACCGAATAGGGGTATGGGTTTAATATAACTGCCATACCATGCCATTACCATGCCATAACAGGTTAGCCCGCTACCATCTTAAACTGCATCATCACTTACCATCAGGTGAGATCGCAGTCAAGGGCTAACTTGTAGTGGAAAAAAAACAGTCTACGTTTGCGCATCGCCTAATAAACCTAAATTTCCAGAACCACGTGGCACCTCGCAACAGTTTAATGAGCGATGTAGATGTCAAGGAGGGAGCGTTCACTCACCACGTAGTGGACCACAGCAACGATTGTGCACTGGCGCACGCCTGCAGATATAAGCAAGTGCACTTTGGCATCGCAACTGCCAAGGGATCACCTTTGCGGTGAGTTTGAAACTTAGTTTGTAGCATTCCGTATATCTACCAAAATGATATTAAAGTTAAGAAATACCGGTCAAGTGCGAGTCAGACTCGCGCACAAAGGGTTCCGTACCAGCACACAATATATATTCTTTTAGTAATTACCTAACAAGAAAGATGACATAACAATACGTAATCAGCTGTGAAATAACTGGCTTACTTGGACCTACCTATAATGTGAATGGAACTCGTGAAAAGCACCAATTCCCATTTTATTATTAATAATGCTTGTTCAACCTTACTTAAGCAAATGAAAAGAATACAATATACCTACATAACATAAATTGTTACCATAGAGGGTCGAAATTTTAAGATTTATTACTAGATCGAATGGGCTATTAATCCTTACTAAGACCTGAAGCGAAAGTGTCTGTCTGTCTGTCTGCCACAGGAAAGGACAGCTACTTTTTATCCCAGGCAAATTGAAGTGGTCTGACGAGAATCAAAAACCTAAAACCATATGCGTACGAAGTCGTGCGCATCATCTAGTATTTTAAGAAAAACATAAAAGCTAGTGCAAGAGGTATAAGAATCAGGGATCTGGTAAAATTAAAAAAATAACTAATTAATAATACCTACTCATTTTTCTTTGCGTTTGTAAGGATGCTTATTTTTCCTAATCTAAAGGTAAGCTCAAACATTCCGTGCCAAAATATCCGCGTAACGAAGTAAAATAAGTTTCGAATAACATTTTCTTTCGCACAAAACTTATTTAGGAAGCAATATCCTCGGCCGGGTCGGGGAGCGATGAGAAAACGTGTTACGTACGTTGTTTATCACGGAATTATGATTTAAAAATTGTTATTTTCTCGTAAATTATGTATTATGTTGCTTAGGTACACGTAATACGCGGCTGAGTTTGTTGTGAATCTCAAATCAGAGGCCCAATTATCTAAGCAAATCGTAATAATTTGACAGACTAAAACGTATTAATACTCGAACTGTTTAAGGAGTTCATACATGCTTTTAGACTCCTTAAACAGGTCGAATTATCCGTTAATGACAAACGTTTACGTTTACGATTTTATTACACAATCGGGGGGCTGGGCGCGTTTTTAACCCTCGTGAAAAGTTACGTAAAACGTTTTAAGATATATATTATTGATAATAAGAATTTCAAAAAGAGTTCTTCATAATATTTTCGAAATTCTGTGATTCTGTGTTGATGAAATGTCATCCACACTCGATGATAAATTAATTTACTGGTAAAGAGGCGCTTACATCATTGCTATTAAAACTATAAAGTAGACTTTACCACCCTAGGGGAATAAAATATTATCGTACGACTTGAATTGTACTAAAATCATTGAAATGTCACTAAAATAAAGACCTCATCGGTAGGAAAGCCAGCAAGATGAACTGCCGTCGATTTTTGCTATCGCTTAACCGTTTATAACGTGTCTTCGAGCAGAAACTAAGTTATGACCGCCGTTCACCGGAATAGCCTCGCAAAATATAAGCGGCAGGAGTATACCTACAAATCGTATAAGGATCAAATTGGAAAAACTCAATGGTCGGTAAAAGTCCATTTCTAGAGGCGCAGTGAAAATACAAGAGCGGTAATACGTACAACGCAAAATGGATATGGTACACACTACTAGATGTTATAGGATATAGGTACCTATCACATTTTATTCCTACAGGTATAAGTGTACGGGCACGAAAACAGTGGCGGCGGGGCGACGGCGGCAGCGGGGTGACGCGATTAGTTGGAGAGCTGGCTGAATTTTAATAAAATATTTTTGAAGAGGTCTGTTTATAGTTTATAACCGACAAAAACATCTGGGATTGTTTTGTTCGAATTCTATATTATGTCCTAAATTTAAAGATAAAAACAAATCGAGTTGCTAAAACAATCTTTTTTGGTTATTTTTTTGCAAATTTTATATGCTGCGCAGTAGCGAAATAACCGCAAACGCTCTACCAGACTGACAGGACTGGATTCGCCAACTGACGAAATTATATTTTATAAAATATAATAATTTCTCGAAATTCGTCGCCAGCTCTCGGACCACATCGCCTCGCTGTCGCCGTCGCTCGGCCGTCGCTAGTTTCGTGCCTGACGCCTAAAGGTCATAGGGTTCCCACCAGAGATATGCGAGGAAATGAGCGAACAACTTTATAACAAAAGCCCTCTTTTGACAGTCTAGTGTTTTTTTATTACAATATAAGCTTGCACTTGACGACAATCATGCTTATGAAAAGCAATTATGAGGTCAGTTTGGAGCGCGCTTGCAATTTATTGCACACACTTAAAACAGAAACAAAAAGGTAAAAAGACGACACAGAAGGGTAGCGATCTCCAGAAGTAGGTGTGGAGCCTTTAAGAATGTCGGTCTACTGTATGAATATAAAATTATGTCGCTGTGAAAGTAGCTTGCAGAAGCAACCAATATCCAGCTTATATCTCATCCGAATGTAGTTACTCGCTGTTGAATATTGAATACTCGTAAAAGAAAATGCATAGACTAAAAGAAACATAGATGGTAAACAGGATGGAGAATTTCCAATAGGAATTTCGTCCCAGTCCCTCTGACTGCATTTGATCCAGCTATTTCAAATAGAAACTTTAAGGGCTGTCGGTACACTTATTAAAGCGCACAGTTATGGAATAATAACAAACACAGAAGTATGATAAAAATTTTAGAAAAATAAATCAGCGTAACACCATCGAGTGTTACCTCATTAAACAGCTATTTTAAAATCATTATCACGATTTTAAGACAGTCTGAGGATAAAGACTACCATTTATGAATCAAAAATTAAAAACTATCATAATTTTAGCAATAAATATGATTACGGAAGTACGTTGTACCGAACCCTATACGATGTACCGAACCCTATACCCTTTTGAGGAACGGAAATGTATAACAACTGGTCAAGTGGACCAGTTGTTCTACACTTCCGTTCCTCAAAAGGAAAAAAGGATCGCTTGTAATATGATCTCTTCGTTTTTCGTCTGTCTATCTGTCAACTCCCTTTTTGTCGGGAACATAATATCAAGTTAACATTAATAATAGTATTAAAATAGTAGTGCCTTGCTCTACTGGGATCGGTCAGTTATCACTGATAGGTTTATTGTTGCCAATAGACCTGACATAGTGTTAGTCGATCGCTCAGCGCGCCGAGCAACAATTGTTGATGTTACTATTCCACATGATGATAACTTGGTGAAAGCAGAAAAGGAAAAAGTATCGAAATACTTGGACCTTGCTCACGAGATTACCGCCATGTGGAGTGTTGACTCAACGATTGTTGTACCGATGGTTGTATCAGTTAATGGTCTTATTGCGAAAAGTTTCGATCAACACCTTAAGAAGCTTTCGCTTGGTTGTTGGCTTAAGGGTCGGGTACAGAAGGCGGTTATCCTTGAGACGGCACGAATTGTGAGGAAGTTCCTCTCTCTGGAGCCCTGACCACCGGCTGCTTGGGTCTTTAAGACCCCGCAGTGGGTGAAAGTTTTATAAGGTTATTTTTAAATGTGTTTTGTATAGTATTTTATATATTTATGTAAAGCGTGTTTAGGAATAATTTTATAAATTTGTACAAATAAATGAGAGAGTATTAATACTAGTACTTAGGTTTCTTGGAGCTGTAAAAAATCAAGCTTCTAAGTCAAAGCAATCAAAAGATACAGCCGTATATGCCGCGTATTTTGACACTCGCCAAAACCTAAGGGTACTTCCCGTTGACCTAGAATCATGAAATTTGGCAAGAAGCAAGGTCACAAGTATTAGGGTTCCGTATTCATAGGGTGTCGAAATGTTTGTCAATCGCAACCGTTTTTTCACATCTGATTACGTATTGTGTGGTGGTACGGAACCCTTTGTGCTCAAGTCTGACTCGTACTTGACATGTTTTTTTATTTTAAAAATGCTCGTAAAATTGCATAATACAAAGTGCATCGTACCACAGAATAAGTAATAAAGTACGTCCAAAATCGATTCGAGTTCGGTGGCCATACAGGGTTTGCCAGCTTAGGTTCGATGAAAAACAATTGTAACCAAGTTGATCTAGCCCTTTTCTTCAGTCTGTTTAGTTCGCATCCGCAACCCGAATTTATGTCACCCCCCATTTTATGGTGCACGATTTGTCAACGTGATTTTTAAAAACAGGTTAAAATTTGCATTTTATTACCTACGTAGCGTAGCACAGCTACGATTTTATTGCCCCGCGGTTCGCGCGGGACTTTTCACGACACATCTCAGGAGATGTGGATATACGATCATTTGTTTTATGCTTTTCTTTTACAATTTAATTGTAGATTTATTAAAAGTTGGCACGAATTGGATTAGGAACTACACCTTGAAACAAAATTATGTTGTGATCTTCATGCGTCTTATTTCCGTAAATAAATAATTTAGTTACCATAGGAAATAAAAGCCATCCATCTCCTGGAGATTGGCCACCGCGACGCGCCTTCGTGGGTGAAATTCAGTCGAACAAACATGGCTTGATAAATTATTAATATATTATAGATAGTAATATAATTATTATCCATAGATCGATAGCTCGAAGAGTTGCGAATCTGAACTGGCAATGTGCGAACCGCATGGACGTTGGGGTCCCAAGGAATGGAATGGCATCTGGCGCCTCGCACTGGAAAGTGTAGCGTAAGCAGACCCTCCACTACGAGTAGGTGGACGGACGACATCAAGCGAGTCGCAGGGAGCCGCTGGATCCAAGCTGCGCAAGACCGTGGCTTGTGTCTATCGGTTGACGACAGTTGAATTATTATCTGTGCGTTTTAAGTACTTTAAATAAACTTGTATTTATTTATAGCTAGACGATGCTCCCAACATCATCAATTGAAGTTTTTGGTTCCGAGGGAACTCTTTAATGTTCCGGGATAAAAAGTAACTTAAGTGTTATTCCAAACTAATCTATCTAAATAATCTATCTCCATTCTAAATTTCAGCCAAATCCGTCCATTAGTTTTTGCGTGAAAGAGTAACAAGCATACCTACACTATTTGTATAAACAAAATTTTGCCTTCCTAATACTTTAGTGCGATGTGATAATATTGCAGGGAGGGGATAAATCTCGCGATCGTCAACATGAAGAGGGAAGGCACGATTCCGAAGCTTTGGCGCAAATGGCTGTTGACAACCAACAAACCCGACTGTGATCTGGTCAAAGACGAGGTATTCCATCTTTTGTATCGCAATTTACGTAACTAAATGCCTTGGTTTTAGAACCCTCGCAGCTTTATTTTTAATATACCATCGTTAATTATCAAAATCATGTCTATGGAGGGAACCATACCCTTTGCCCACACCAGCGCCACTGTGGAAGATTTTTGAACTGTTATTTATAGCAACCACATGGACACTTTTTCAACTTTTCTCCCATAAGAGATGTTACTCCTTACCTCTATCCTCCATAATCATGTCTTATACTTGATGTTCAAAAACAATACTGTGTAATAATTTTGAATAAAAATACTTTGACTTTGACTGTTGATCTACCTACTTGTACTTTCCTTATCTCTGCTAAGTTCGTTTCTCGAATCGGGCCATAGTTAAATACTGGGTTTTTCTGTCATTACATTCTCAGTAGGTACTTGCCCCGAATTAGGATGTTGGTGTTGTTTTCACCCCCGTGCCTCGAAGAAAACGTAATTCCATCGGTGTTTTTCCTGACCTCTCTCCGGTCGTGTCAGATTATCCGTCGTATTGGTATATAGGGTTTGTTTTGTTTTGCGCTTTAAGATCTCTTGATAACCAAATTGACCGCCGCAGCCATTGAAATAGTACTAAAAAAATTCTACATCAATGGCCGCAGCTATACTCTGCTGAATTTAAGTTTTAATATAAATACTACCCAGCTAAAAATTTTATAAGCTTTTCTCGACCAAGGGTGAGTTCGGAACCTCTAATCATTTTATCATTATTACCATCACTTCCGTACTTCTAACGGCTTTTTTTTAGAATATCGCATAAATCATTACATAACTTCGAGCATTTAACGAACTAAATACTTGAAGGCTTATAGTCACAGTACACATAATTCATGAACTGATTAAATATTACATTCGTTACAGGAAACAACGATCAGCGAAATGACCCTGAGTCAAGTGGCAGGCATCTTCTACGTACTAGTCGGAGGCTTAGCTGTGGCATTAGGGGTGGCCCTGCTCGAATTCTGTCATCACGGACGAGCTGAAGCATCCAGAGCTAATGTCCCTCTAGGGGCAGCCCTACGAGCCAAGGCAAAAATGGCGACGAATGAAAGGAAGACTCCCCAGCGTACTCCTCAACGTGATCAGGACCGACTTGGTTGGAATGGTGCTGCTTTTGCAGGGGTTAGTATCTATTACCCATTCCATAATCTCGTCTAACCTAGGAAATGGTTTTAAATCAACAGCTACTTAGGTACCTAATCATAAAAATTTAGAAAGTAGAAATTGGGTATTCGCAACTAGTCAAATCAGGAACTTTTTTTTCCAAAGGTCAAAACGCGCTTAGTACCTACATGATTTATTATACTTATTACCGTATGAGATTTTGATTTTGTATGAAATACTTGTCAAAAGTTAACGCACTTTTTTACTGAAATCCATAGTTCAGAATGGTTTTCCAACATAAAATTTACAGAAGAGTTTGATATTACGTCTTTTGGCTACTACTTACTAACCTACTAAAAAATATTGTTTTTGGCATAGGCAACATCCCAATTGGGGTCTCTCAGTTAAATTGCTTGAAGGGTTCCTTCCTTCGTTAAACCCGGAAAATTAAGAAGTTCCTGCGGGAATCTAAAAAACTTAATCCACGCGGGCGAAGTTGCAGGCATCGTCTAGTAATGAATAATTGCACGATAATTCAGAATTCTTCTTTGATTTTTTTAGTTTAACGACTTTCTTCTCGGGCGGGAGGCGATGAACCATAGACACCGGATAATGTACTAATAAATTTAATTATTGTAAGTTTTATTTCAAGTCATGAGCCCTCGATGTTACCGTATTTTCCTTTTGATATTGTATCATTTTGTGATTTGTGATACCTACCCATGTAATTTTGAGTGCTACTTATGGTCGTATTTAAGCATCTTTGCTTGGGTTTTTTTAACCCCCTACCTGTTATTTGGGAAGATTGTCTGAATCAAATAATTATTAATAGGTATACCGAATGCATACTTACTAATATTATAAATTCGAAAGTTTTTCTGTCTATATTTAAGCGTTTATATTTCGTACGGTTCGGCGTTATTTCGTACCGGGAAAGCTTACATCACGGACGGACAAAGGTTTTTTTCTATATATCCCGGAACAATAAAGAGCTCCTACGGGATTTTAACAAACCTGAGTCCACGCTGACGAAATCGCGTGTATCATCTAGTAAGTAGTTCTAATAGACCGACCGTATAGAAAATCACCATAATAATATTATACTAAATATTATTATAAATGCGAAAGTCTGTCTGTCTGTCTGTCTGTCTTTTTATTCCAGAAAATTCAAGAATTCCCGCGGGAATCAAAAAAATCATCTATTCAACTGATTTTGATGAAATTTTGTACAGGAGCAGGTTGTTTCCGACATAGGCTGCTTTTTATCCCGCGGGAATCAAAAATCCTAATCCACGCGGACGAAGTCGCGGGCATCATCCAGTATTATATAAATTTATCGCACATGTTTTTCTTGCAGTACTTGTACCTAAATTGATTCCGAATTGATATAAAACCTTACCTTACCTTTACAAAACCAAAAAGATTTATAAAAGACTAGATATAAAGACCGCGACTTCGTCCACGTGGCTTAAGTTTTCTTAATTCCCGGGGAACCTCCTTAATTTTCCGGCATTAAAAGTAGGATGTTAGACTGCTTTTAATAATCCTTCCCCGGGATGTAACCTACCTCTATACCAAATTCCATCAAAATGGGTTAAAAAGATGGGCCGTTAAAGCATAGCAGACAGACGAATGGACGGACAGACAAACACACTTACGCATAAATAAGTAATATTAGTATGATAGTATGGAATAGTATGGATTGATACCGCATTTTGTCCACTGCTTCACATCCCACGTTTGTTTTTACATATACCTTTATTGTGATCAGTTTTGAGTCTGTGTAGAGTTCTCCTTGAATCTTGTTTTTATTTCACTGCAATATGTCTCTTAACTGCGAATTTAGGCGAAAATTTATCGATATATTTTCTGCTAACAGTAATTAATAAATTAAATTAGACATTTATATTCTGTGTATCACATTTTGTAAAAACTTTGTATATTCTGTATTAAGTTAATTTATGTCTAGGTTTTTCATTGACTGTTTTTTGATTGTTAATAAGATATAATTTGTGAATTTATTCCTAATCTAATGTATAAGAGTACTAGTGGTCCACCCCGGCTTCGCACGGGTAGTACTTATCATAATAGTCCATACCCATTAATAGCCAGTCAGCACTGGGCAGCACATCAGGTTTTACATTAGCACTGCGATATATGCATATCGCGGCCGCCCCTATTTCTGTTGAGCGTTAATTTATTTCTATGATATCTTCTAAGATAGTCATCTGAATAAATTATGTAAAAGACGAATTTGGTCTACATTAAATACTTGAGACGATCAACCATTTTATTTTGATAAGAATTTATAAAATGTCATTAAAAACACCTTCGAAAGTAAAGCTTTGTTTTATACCAAATTTGTAAATCATAAAAATGGTTATTGTGAGACAACCTTAAAAGATATATGCTATTGCGGACTTTTTTTAGTAGGTACTTTTTGAGCAGAACAATTCCACGATACATTGTTTTCGTGTAACTTTTACTATTTACGCAGCGCACGACACGGAAGCTCTCAGATGATTCACATTATTGCATTTTGAATAAGTCACATTATTGCAATTTTCTTAGGGATCTCTATTTTATTGAAAATAAAATATAGCCTTGGTAACTTGCTAATAAAGTAACTTTCTATAAGTGAAAGAATTTTTAAAATCGATTGAGTAGTTTTTGAGTTCATCCATTACAAACTTGAGTAGTTATTGAGTTTATCCATTACAAACAAATAAACAAATCTTTCCTCTTTATAATATTAGTATAGATAAAATGTAAGTTTAAATGAATATTACGACATTTTTGAAAAGATTGAATGGAAATATTTAAATTTGTGAAATTCTATGAAATTTGTTATCATTCCTATTTAGTATTTATGTGCATGTTGTGATAACCTATGCAATAGGTTGTACATTTAACATATGTATGTGTGATTAATAATAATAGTTGGCTATCCTAATAAATAAATAATTAAAAAATCTCACTGGTAGTATGTGATGACTGTTGATGCATTCTGTATTAGTAAACCAACATCAGCTAAGAACATGTACTCTCTCTCGGTCTCGGAACAAGTCTCGGTCAATCTATGCTTAAGAGCGGTCATAAACATGGATTGACCTTTACCTGGGAACGTGTTCTTAGTTGATTTCGGTTTATTAATACAGGCCTGAGACAGCTGTTAGCAGGCTGACTTGTTAGTTTGTTAATGGGTATAATGCTATATAATGTCGCCTCTTGTGTATATATCCTTCTGTACTGGACAACTTTCGTTCTACGACTTTTAAAATTCTCCCACTCAAAAGACGCTCTCTCTGAAAACTCTGTTTGTCTGTGAAAAACAAAGGATTGGCTAATAAGGGTGCCTTTCCACCAAAGACGTGCTACCTTCTTTCTACCTATGCTACGGATATGTGTCAAACACACCAATAGCTATTAAAATCAAACGCTCCTATTAGTAAGTTTAGCTCAGCAACGTACCTAGCACATCTCTGTTGGAAAGGCACCATAATTATGGCTCGATATTGAAATACCAAGGTACCTAGTTTATACCGTGCCGCTTACAGTAAAGGGGTTATAAAACAAATTAAAGATGGCGGCCGGATATTATAAAAGATATATTTTAAGATAAGACCTATAAACTATCACTTATCTTCGAATTCTTTTCCGAAATTTAAGTGTAATGAGTGTTTTCCTTTTATCTTCCAGTACTTCCCCGCTGGAACTCAAATCTCCCATGAGGATGCGGTCCACGCCAGCTTCACACATGTCTGATCCTCGGAGAAGGGTGGCGTTAACATTCGCCGCTCTTCTGTATGCAAAACCAACAATGTTGACCTGTACCAGCTGTAAGGCCTAGACGCCCACTGCAAACGAACGCACGGGATGAGCGTCATCGTCAGAGACATCGCATTCATCCTGATAACCTGTAACCTAATTTATATTATTTTATACACAGTCGGATACAATAATCAGCTCTTTAACATTTTCATTTCAAAACCATTAGAGTCTGTCCGCGTTATGGAAATAGTCACTCATCAATTCATCACTGTCGGCAGGCTAAATCACGCCACTCCCCCCTGACCAATGAAGTCGCATGAAATCTAAAAGCTTTCTACTTTGTTACAACTGCATTTGTCGGACTTGGCGTGGCAGCCGACAGTGATGAGTCACTATTTTCTTAACGCGAAAAGACTAAGTATTAGTTGATTGAACAAAACAGCATCGAAACCGTATTGGCCTGTTTACATTCGGTTGGAGATGCACCGACCGTATTCTAATTATTATACTTTTAATTTTACACGATTTAATCCATTAATTAAAGGAAGTTTCCATTAAATTTATTGTTAATGATGTAGTATTGTGATTTTATAACATGTATTTTTAAGAAAAATATGCTTCGACTGTAGACGTATTAGTAATTGCTAGTTATTTGTATTCAATAATATCTTATAAACGTCTTTTATACCTACTTAATTTACCATCTGCTTTGGTACTATGTATGTGCGATTTGGTATTTAACGTCATAATATCCATACGTATTATTTTAAAGATAGGTAGGTAAAAAATATCTTGATTTAAAAAATTATTGATATACTTACTTACAGTAAAAAAACGTATTCAACCGATAAATTAGTAAATTAGTAGATGTACTTCTAAAATATCTACTTTTAAATGTAACCCTCATACATAATAGGTTAAAAAATAATGAAAATAATTCTCTCGACACTATTTAATTATAGTCATTAGTAAATAAGGCATGCTATGGATACCCAGTATGGGTGTGGCAACGGAACAGTACATCTTGGTAGGGAGACCGATTTTATTAGTGTTTGTCAGTATCATTTAAGAATTCATTAATATTGTAGTAACATAGTTTTTTGGCGTGTTATTAAACTGTTTTTCTTCCATGTTCCTAATCTGGCAGATTGTTAAATATTTTTTCATCCCACCATCTCGGAAAGAGTATTTTTACTCTTCGATATCTGAATGCTAAAGCCGTTATTATCCTCTTGAGGATAACGTAAATTGAATTTAGAACATCGTGTGCACGTTAGTAAATATCACTCGTCTATGAAGTTTGTGAATTGGCTATTTGACAGTTGTAACGATAAAATATAAAATATGTTATTTAGAGTAGCTCAAAGGTTAACAAATATTACACCATATCTTTTTGCATTAAATTAAATTGTTACTTAATATTTTATTTTTGCAAAATAAATTTGGGTTTTTTAATCTATGGATTGCAAGACCCGAAACGCGAACGCCATTGATTTAGCATCGTGTGACGTCACATCTCAAAAACAATCGCACGGAACTCTAAGGGCAAAACACACACGAAGCGGGCGCGGGTCGGGTCAGGTGTCAGGCGGGTTGAATTCCTTTATTTATATGGAAGACATCACACGGAGCGCGGGCGCGGGTCAATTTGTGTGCCAATGTGTAGTGCCAATTTTGACGATGGGAGAATCAATTTGTTTGAGTGTCTCTCGGTGAACCGGCAAGCTTTGTCTTCTTTCTTAGTGTAAAGGTGAATGTTTTTTCTTACCAATTTACATATTTCTAGAAATAAATAGAAAGTAAGGTCAGGATTTTTAACTCTTTGAAGTGAGGTAGGCACGACTCTACTATATTTACTAAGATGCGAATGCACTTTTTTGTAATATTTATTATTAAATAGCGATTAAATAATAATTTTAATTAACCCTGTCCGGAGGCTTGGGTATTACATACCTACTATATTTAATTTCGAACAAACTACACACTACATAAATAAGAAGCATTTACAATAATGATTTCTAATTGTAATTAAGCTTACAAATTATTTAACTCATAATAGGTTAATAACATAGTCTAAGGAGATACGTAATATAAAATATTAATAAACAATATCATAATATTTTTTCCATATTATTAACTATTAAATGTAGGTTTGCAATTATATTTTCTGAATAACTTATATTTTATTTTATTTGATTTGATCTAAGGCGAGATAGACTTTCTTTGCGGACGAGGTCTATAAAAACAGTTTGCTTTTTTTTAAGTTTTACTTTTATAGCATGGCTAAGGGTTACCCCGTTTCTGTTCTACTTTATTTATAAGCTGTTTGTTAATAAAGTCAGAATAGCCCATTTCAAGTACAAAAGATATACACCACTGATGCTGTACGTGTGGACCAGCGCCAGAAGTCCTGAGCATGATGATTTTCGAACTACCAGCAGGCACAACTGCTGTTAGTTCGCAAATCGCAATTACCTACACTTGTATGTTTTCATAACTAACATTAGCATACGATTTTCATAACTAACATTAGCATACGATACGCGACGCAAGGTTGTTTACATAATATATCGTATGTTACCTACTCATGTAAGCGTCATACGTGAGTATAACTTACAAATACAAGGGTAACGGGTAACCGCGCCATATGTAAACTGCTGCTTCAAGGTTGCAGCTAGTGTGAAAACCGTAGGTACAGATTTTATTATTTCAAATATCTACTTATAATATTTTAGCATTATTGTTCTCCCTACATATAACCATTGCTTGAAATAACCTTCCATTTATTTAATCGTAAGATACTAAAGGGTAGTCCAAACTACGCTATAAAATATATACTTACCTAGTAAATAATAAATAGCAAAACAATATTGCTCAGCATACATTTTATATATGGACACGTTCACACAATGCTATTCTATAAAGTATAATCCATATCCATACTAATATTATAAATGCGAAAGTGTCTGTCTGTCTGCTACGCTTTCACGACCCATCTATTCAACCGATTTTGATGAAATTGATATAGCGGTAGTTACATCCCGGGGAAGGGCATAGACTTATTTACATACATACTTTTTCCCGGAAATCCCGGAAAATTAGGAGTTCCCCCGGTAATCAAAAAAAATTAATACACGCGGACTAGGTCCCGGACATCATCTAGTATATTATAATACTAGCTGACCCGGCGAACTTCGTACCGCCTTAGTATGCAAAATTAAATGTATATTTTTCAATATTTCTGAGAGATTTTCTTAATATTTTTTTCCGTAAGAACCTTCTCCTAATAATAACAAATACAACAAAAAAAGAATTAGTGAAATCGGTCCAGCCATTCACGCGTGATGCCGTGACCAAGGAAAACGGGTTTCATTTTTATATATATAGATAGATAGATAGATGTAATAGTACTATAGTGAATGGTAAATTTCATATATTATTTTTGTGCTATATATTTCATGTTATGATTATAGCGTAGTCTGAACTGCAATAAGTACTATAAGATTTGTATTTAATGATTATACTTATAATAATAATTGTCGCATACCTAATATCAATTTACTTAACATTAAAACTTTTAACTAATATTGTACGTGACATTTTTATTTATATCATAGCATCTACTGACACATTTGACACCACTGACACCACAACCTCCCTGGTGCAGAGGTCAACGCTTTGTTCTTGTGGACTGTG
Organism: Erebia aethiops; assembly: GCA_923060345.2. Taxonomy (NCBI): domain Eukaryota; kingdom Metazoa; phylum Arthropoda; class Insecta; order Lepidoptera; family Nymphalidae; genus Erebia; species Erebia aethiops. The sequence goes on along the minus strand of OV281079.1, from coordinate 17,755,073 downwards.
GAGTAGCTAGGGTTGCCAGATGGTCGGGATTCGGCTGGATTCTCCCGACATATTAAATAATCTCCAGACTGCCGACTCGGAAAGTTCGACAAAAAATAATAATTATAAATTGCCGCGCGCTTTCACGTTCACTCAATAATAAGCCCAGACACCTAGTTTCATGGATATACCTACCTAACTTCAAAAATGACGGGCTTTAATAAAAACTTTCAACCCCTTATAATCCCTTTGGCGATGGAATTTCGAAAAATCCTACCTTCCTTAGTTTTTTTCTTAAACTTTATTTTAATTAGAAATAATACAATAGAACTAAATGCTAGCTAGCCTAACCTAATTACTATATAAATCATGCCCGCGTGGAATGGTGGCAAGAATGCTGGCTGCATTTCCGCGCTGGACAGCCAGGCTGATCCTTTGCGCAAAAAATGAGCCAGCCCTTCTGTTACCAGATGAGGAAATTAACCGCGGTGAAATATCTCGTAAAATTTTTTTGGCACTAAGACTCCATGGCCCCAGGGTCTCCACGGCAAACGGAACAAATATGTAACTCTCTATGAGAGAGGCATACTTCCGCCGCTTGCCGGTTTCAGCCTTTTCTGCTGCGGCTCCCGGCCTTGATGCTGTCTCCCTGATATGACACGGGGCCAATGTGTCTACGGATGATGCGTCCCACATTAGCGCCCGTCCCCGTTCCCAGGGAACCAACGTCAATCCATCAGGTCTCTTGCCATCATCCCGACTAATCTCTGCCGGCTCAATGAGCGCAGGAATATCCGTGGCGGCAAGAGCCCTTTTGATCGTATCATTGAGAGAGCAATGCCGAAAAAGCCTACCAGCGCTTCCTTGGCAAGAGAGTCCGTGAATTCCAAATTTATCGACCTCTTTTCCACACGGACATCAGTTCTGTGCTCGTAGCACAGGGGTGTTCCCAATCTGAGACCTAGAGCCACACGAAAACTTTCATTATCTAAAAGAGTGCCGAGATTTTTCGATGGCAAGGCATGAAGCCAATACCCGGATTCTTTTTCAGATAAGGCTAGAAGCCTTGCTCGATCTCTTTCACTTGTAAGATTTTGAACCAAATTTGTATGTGTCAGCCGAACCAACGGCACATCCCAAAGTTTTTGTGTAAAACATTCCTTCGGGATGTCGTCATTGGGACACCTGACCTTCCAACGCTCTAGGGCCTCTGTGGCATAGATCAATGAAACTAAATTAGAATTAAGAATCTGAGAACTAAGCTCTTTTATACTATGCACAGAGGACAGAAAAGCCGGAAGAGCAACACTGGAAATTTTACTCACGCCGATGCCACCATACTTGACCGGTAAAGTAGCTTGATTCCCGGACTGATCATCAAAAGATAAGTAAATAGTTAAGTAGGTAGTTAAAACAAATATAATTGAACACTTTTGCAATTAAAATCTAATAAGTCTACTTTAGATGAACTATTAGATAATTTCATACATATATGTATAGGTAATCATTGATGTAGAATTTTAGTACCTATTAGGGTTAATTAGTAAGGGTCCTGGGTTCCTCAAATATCGGAGTTGAGTCGTAAGATTTTTGCTGCTGTTGGGTGCTTAAGACGGTGCAAGCATTTTTTACCTGTAAAAACTAAAATCCTTTTGGCTAATACTTTGCTGTTACCTATTTTAGATTACGCTGATGTTTCCTATCTGGATTTATCAGAGACCATGCTCAACAAGCATGATAGATTGCAAAATTTATGTATACGTTTCATATATGGTTTACGGAAATATGATCATGTGTCCGAATTTCGTGCTCAGTTGAAATGGCTGGCAATTCGTTCTCGAAGAAATTTACACGCTCTTTCGCTCTTGTACTCCATTTTATAATATCCTCAGACGCCACCTTATCTAAAAGAGCGATTCAACTTTCTTGGCAGCTATGATGTACCTTTTTGTTTGCGGTCGAGAAATGACAATAAGTTAAAGATCCCTTCTAGTCATACAGGGGCATATGGTAATTCATTCACAGTTAAGGCTGTAGGTACTGCTTTGGAATGAATTGCCAAGCGACATTAGGCAGTCAAAGTCTTTAAACATATTTAAGAGTCGTGTAAAGGAATATTACCTTTCTAATATGCAATAGAATATTTAAGTATTTTCGTTTGTATGTAGGTTTATATACTGCTATATCTTTATATATATTTATATTTAGTTATTTATGTATCATTAGTATGTATAGTTTATGTATTATAGTATTGTTGCATGTTTATTATTATTGCTGCACTTTCCCGCTCCTTTTTAAAGTTCCTTAAGAAATGGGTTGTCTGGAGGAGATCACTTTTAGTGATAAGACCGCCCTTGCGCAGGCGTTGTTTTCTGCTTTTTGTTTATAATTAAGTTTTCTCTTTGTTATGTGTGGCAATAAAGAATTTATCTATCTATCTATCTATCTATGTTTCGCTGTTTTCAAGATAGATGTCGAGACTCCATCCCAGCCTTTATTTCTTCACCGTAAGTAAATAAATATATTTTAATTTAGGTCGTGGTGCGTTTCCGGGATCGAGCCCCAGACTTGGAGGCTGAAGTCTAACCATCACTATAATATTGGATACTACCTATGGTATAAATTTACTTTTGTTTAAAACCGTATCTTACTTATGTCCGGATATAAAAAATGAAACTACCCACATTATGCATTAATATTAGTTTTGTTTAAAACTTTAATTACGCATTATGCCGATAGGCAAAGAGCGATAAGTTTGATCTAAACGTTTAAAATTACAGTTTAAACGACCAAATGCGATACGATATCTTTTACTGAACTTTCTTTGTTTATCACTAACTTGAGTAAAAGTCAAACGTTACGAGATAAGAATTTCGTACGAAACGATACGAACTATACCTACGAGTGCCGGCTACGGCAGCAGCAGAATAACTCAGGTCACGTGACTAGTGAACCAGGCCTGCTACAACTTAAAATTGTGTTAAAACTATCTAGAGTCTCGCCTACAAATTATAGATTAAAGCCTGACGGAAAATAAAAAACATGTTTGGTGGCTCCACTATTGTATTTCTCAAGTAATGTAATTTATAAATTAGGTCCACTTTTTTCCGCAACATGGCGAGGTTTTCTATTTTTCTTGTCAGGCTATAAATATAATGACCACGCGCGGTCCAATAGAAACCTCGCAACTGTCCAGCAATTTCTTTTATCGTCCTGTGGACAATTTTTTGAATTTACTGGAGTGCGGGCGGCGTATTATTTTTATAAATATGAATCCGACTTCCGAGCAAGTGGACATAAACAAAAACATGCGACTACTAGCGCCGCCTTTGGATGACTTCTTTCGTGACACGGACTATAGTCTGTGTTATTTAAAACTAAATATTTACTTTACTACACTTTACATAGATTACTATGTAAAGTGTAGTGATTACACTGTAGTGAAGTACTCAGTGATTACACTGAGCAATCTCAATGCAAAAATCCAACCCGTCCAATCTTAAGGCCAACAAATACTAAATATAGTATTTTGTGGTATTGCAAGCAATACCCGGTCAAGAATAAGAAGAAAGCTAAAATTAAACCCATTTATTTTAATATTATTACTATTTATTAAAAAGAAAAGAAATATTGATACACTTACAGTTTGCTCAAAATATCCCCTCCTCTCTTCAAATTTTTTTGTATCCATCCCAATTACATACCTAGCTTGCCAAGTGTCCACTCTTAATAAAACTTGCCGTTGAGTGTAAATACTCTAGAGCAGCAAATCAATTTCTGCAAACTTTGCTCGCAGCATATTTATTCTGCAAGTTTTATTGCCAGTGGACACTTTGCTTTAGTGATCGTTTACATACTTAGTTCGGAATTTGCATCAACTGTGTGTGGCTACATTTAAAATATACAATAAAAATACATTTATACCTACATCTACTGAGCCTTCATTTACTGTGCATTTACACATTTGCACTGGGATGCCAGCCTTCCTTTCACACATCCGTTTCCGGTCTCGTCTCACACATTATACACGCCTGTCAATTGATAACATCAAAGGGCGTTCCACACGAGGGCAGAATAGTGAGCATTATTAGTCAACAGAGAAAGAACGGTAAGGGTGCGTTTTCATTGAAGCGGAGACGAGCGGAGCGAAGCGCAGACGTGTGCGCTTCGACCAATTAGACTAATAAAAAATGACGTGATAAAACTATCATGTCATCTAACAATTACCTGATTGGTCTATTGAACACATCTCTGTTCCACTCTGTTTTAGTGCAAATTCATCCTTATACTACATTATTATAGGTCCCGTCACGTAAATATAACGCTTTACGTACGCACATGTTTATCGATCAAATTGCAAGTTGGGGGGCACGGAGGAACGCTCCGAAGGTATATTTCTGCGTGTACGGTTTTGGCCGTCAGTTGAATCCCGCTTCACGTACTTAGATTACGCTAAAATCCCCTCCGTTACGTTATTTTCCCGTGACGGGACCCATTTTATTACTTTTCTCTTCACTACTATGGCCTCGTATGAAAATACCATAGCTGCGAGTGGCGCGACAAGGCACAATGACGAATATGTAAACGCACGGTAAAAGAGGTTACACTATAATATACCATCTCGAATAGATTAAGTTAAATGTTATTAATCATAATGAATAAGAGCCCATTAAACGGACGACACTGAAGTGCACAAAGCACACATTTAGAATCACAAAATCTTTAAATGACGCAGACATAATAAATATTGAATTGGTTATGTAGTACGCACAATATTTATTTACTATTTAATTAATGGTTAAAAAGGACTAAAACAGTTGCATACAAAAATTCAAACTTTAAACTTCACCGACTTTGCGGTAGATTTAATCAGTTTCGTGTGCAACCACATCAATATTTCTATTTTAATGCTTATTTATCATAAATATTGACACAGATAAAAGACACCGAGTAATCTATAAAAATATGCATTACAATTGTGCACAATAAAAACTGCACTGACAAAAAAGTCCATCTTACATTTATAATTAATTACATGAATAGAGGAAAACCCAATTAAGATATGACAGAAAACCGGCTACAATTTCATATCCAAGCTCATTCGGGAAGGTATCCATCTACGTTTTTCCTTTGATCTGTGACATTATATTAACTAGGGCCAGAACCATGTAAAAAGAAAAACTACAGGGACACCTTTATTTTATAATATAACCGAATATTTATGAGTTGCTCTAATACTTTTAAAATCTACGTGCTTAAGGTACAGGTACAGTCGGCTCCGAAAACACAGTGCAAAAGTCTGTACTAGAAACAGTAATAAAACATCCACCGGCATTTTTAAAGCGGAGTGTACAGGCACACGTTCATATTAATACTTAATATATTTAATTTTCGTTTTGTTATACACATATTCCTGTTTTTGGAATGTTTGTGATGCTCGTACAGGCAGCTCGCCTCTTGGAAACGTCGCTAAAAATACAAATGAACACTTAAAGCTTACGTCGTCGGATACTGAAGCGATCATCAACATTTAAATGCACCTCAAATAGTAAGGCCCTATGGCCTAACACTGAAACAATACAAGAGCGCTCAAAGCGCTTGGGGAGCGAAGAAAATGCGTCTTTTAAATTTTTTGTACGAAACAAATATCAAAAATCACAGTCCAGTATTCTGCTGTTACTAAAATACATTGGCACTGGTTACAAGTGCAATAAGGGCTTAAGTGATGACTTTTTATTCATTCAATAATAAACTTCTTTTTTAACCCGGCGACGTAATCAATGCTCTAAAAGTAAGCTTTTGAATAAGACCACGCTTAGACACACAATTAAAAACAATTGCCTGTTTACTTATACCACGTTCCAAGAATACTAATATATAGTCGCTCGAGAATCTCTTTTTTATGGAATCTGTTAATAATGGCGAAAAAGACAATCAAAATTCGAGGTGCCCTTAAAAAATGCCCTTCAGTATTCGATAGTGAATCTTACGTATCCTTCGGCAAAAGGGTAATAATAGTGTGAATCCTGCACAATATCAAGGATTCTATATAATATGCTGCATCCTTAAAATGAGATCGTTTTGTCGTAAGTATTCGTACACTTTTATATAATAAATTCATACACGCACAAAGTCGTATTCAAGAACGACTTTTGTCGTATTTCGGGATTCGCCGTATTCGAATGCACACTTATTCTGTGACGTTTCATAGTATTTTGCTACACGCTGCTATTCGCACGAATATGTGCGATTTATAAACATTGTAAGTGCAGCGAAGTATGGAAACGAGCAATTATTAAATGTCTTTCGTCTAACACAATATCCACTTAATGAAACACTTATGTCGAACCATAATAATATATATTGTAGCACACTAATTTGACCTGTTAATAGGATCACATCAGACTTTTAATACATAGATTTTAAAGTACAATAAAACCTTGAAACATTCATGCAACAACAATACAGCAATTTCATGCTTAAGTGAATTAATTAATCGTTTCTTCGTCATCTTATACTATGTTTTCATGCACACACAATTAATTTCATTTAATTCTAAGAAACAAATAGTGTATTGTTTATAAATAGTATATAAAACCATAATTTCATTTTTGATTTCATAGATTTTAAAGTACAATAATAATTGAAACATTCATGCAACAACAATACAGCAATTTCATGCTTAAGTGAATTAATTAATCCTTTCTTCGTCATCTTATACTATGTTTTCACGCACATACATTAATTTCATTTAATTCTAAGAAACAAATAGTGTATAGTTTATAAATAAATAGTATATAAAACCATAATTTCATTTTTGATTTCACGTTTCAATCGCTTGATTTTATCAAGAAGTAAATTAAATGAAAATGTGTATTGTGTAAACACAATATACAATTTTTTATGAATTTCTTGTCACTACCACATTCGGTCATTTTTTTATGGACTGCGTGACTTTTATTAATGTTGATACATTATACAAACACAATCGTATAGATTACGACCAAAGGCTGTACCTATAGTACGCACCCGAGTTCAGTGCAGTCGGGGCCTAAGGTGACGGGCGGGAGCATCTCCGTCCCCCGTCCGCACACCCCGCCTCTCACGCCCGCGGATAGTGTTGTCAAGTGAAGACTTTAATCTGACTAAAACAATCGTCCCTACTTGTCCAAATGATTTTATTTTCTTCACTTAAGAAATGAAGTAAATTTTGGACTTTATTATTGTGTTTCAATCAATATTTTAAATGTTTTTTAAATAAGAGAACCACTGCTTGTTTTTGTAATTTATCGATATGACTGTCCGTAATAAGGTCACAGCACTAGCACATTTCTAAGCTCTGCATTCAACTCAGATGCGAACAGTAGATGTCAAAGTTTTCCTTGAATGCCCGCGGAAACTCAGATATGACTCCTTTATCTAGATTGTAAAGTCAATTTTAATCAACACAAAATTCCAAGCATATCATATTTCCGTACATTTAAAAACATTATTATAAATATTATAATTCTATTGGTTATATGATTTAAGTGACATTGTATACACCGCGAACATATTATATTACTCTACTATTACTTATTACGTGGCTACACTCGGTGTAGCCATGTCGTGATGACGTATACAGTGTCATCAACACAGTCACTCGGTGTAGCCAAGCAGTGATGTATGCATAGTCACCGGCACGGTCACCCGATGTGATTGCGTCTTGATTCATGTAGTGATGTGGGCGATGTCACCGACCGTTGTGTAGTTATGTATAGAATGTTGCTGAATGGGTCACCCAGTGTAGGTGTGCCGTGGCTCAAGCAGTGATGTTGGATTAGGCCAGGAACACATGCACGGTGTAAGGCGCGTACACTAGCTAGGGCTGCGGCGAGGCTGCGGCCTGCATCACTTCTTCGAACGCCTGCTCCAGGCAGTGTTTAAGCTCTGCGTACGATACCACAAGAATGCTCTCCTCGTCGCGCGACATAAGCACAACCTGACAACCATAATATCATCGTCATAATTTATTTATCATCAGCCTGCGGACGTCCACTACTGAATATAGATTTTTTTAAACTCTTCTCTTTCCACCTTTAACTTTTAGAACTCCTTAATTGTCTGGGATAAAAAGTAGCCTATGTCACTCCCTAGGTCCTCGACCATAGGTGTACCATGTAAAAAAGTCACGTCTATCAGACAACTTCAAACATACACACCTTTGCATATATAATATTAATAACCCATTGTCCCACGTGAGAGACAAACACGACACCACGACTCGAAACGACGCCACGCGACAGTATCAAACAGTAGCTAACCCTTTACGTGGCCTAAACGTTGTCGCGTAGTCGAGTTTGTTATTATCTATGGCGTCATATCGCGTCGTGTCGCTTCTGTCGTCAGCAGTTGTAATAGATGAGCGACAAACGCGGCAACGCGACGCGACAGTATCTAGCAGTAGCTGACTCTTTACGGTAAGTCTATCATTTTCTATGGCGTCGCATCGCTTCTGTCGTTCACCTATGACAACAAGTTAGTATAATATGATGAGTGAAAGAAAGAAAGAAAGATAAATATAATATAATAAATAATAATATACGTGCTTACATGGAAAATTAAATAAAAATCTAATAGTAATCGTGCGCGTTACCTTGGCCAGCGTTCCGCCATCTAGGTTGTTGAGCGCGTAGGCGAGGTGCGCCTGGTCGAGCCATGGCCGCCCATCGGGCGTGACGCTGTGGAACAGATAGTCGCGGAACAACTTCAGCATGTAGCGGTCGCCCGTCTCCGCCCACGCCGAGTCCATGTTCAACCTGCGCATACGCGTCCTGTACGATCTTCATATTTGTTTTGCTTTATTGTTATACAATTTCTTTTTGAGCTGGAATAATCGTACGTGACAAAAAACCGTTAAAGTATGTCTCGAACGCACCAATCTTTATAATTACACTAGCTGATGCAGGCGACTTCGACCGCGTGGTTTGAGGCTTTCTGGTTCCCGCGGGAACTCTTTAATTTTTCGGGATAAAAAGTAGCCTATGTGACATTCCAGACTATAATCTATCTCTGTGCCAAATTTCATCCAGATCCATTCAGCCGTTCTGGCGTGATTGAGTAACAAACATCCATCCATCCATCCAAACTTTCGGACTTATAATATTAGTATAGATGTAGAAGTATATTGTTTTTTATTATAGAACTTTTTTTGAACTTGGCAAAAACACAAGAATTCCAAAACGCAAAATTTTCATTGCTTTTTTCTCCAACACCATTGTAGTTGTGACTAAATGTTTTCATACTAATTATGGAAACTATTAACATAAATACATTGCCATAAAAAGTTTTGGTTTAGTGTTTAGTAGAAATAAATAGCTGAGCATTTTTTACAATCTGACGGGTTTCGGGACATTTTTGACATTACCAGCGCTTACCTTAGTTTTTTTTCGCCGCTTGCTCGAGTACCAGTGTTGTATTTTTATTTATTAATAATCATCGATATTTTTGTAGGTACTGGATGGAGCCTTTCATATAAAAATATATTATATAATATGTGTTTCGGTGTCGGTACATCATCTGTCGTAGTCCATCTGACGCACCTCGTGTAATTAATTTAAATTATCACATAAAAAGTGGTCAACAAATTCGTATGGCGGTGTAAAGGTAATTTTTATTTCAAGATGTGAATTTCGTGCCCGTAGTAAAGTATGGCGACGCACACGAAACAGACGAGAGCGCACTCACAATGTTTGTCGCCACTGTACCTAGTGAGTGAGTTAGAACCGTCCAAAAGATGACCTTTATATTTGAAAGGGTGGTGGTGGTGGCTATTCAAACGCACATAAATCGAAAAAGTTAAAGGCAAACACTAGGCAGAAGCTTACCAGCATCGAATTCGATGATATCGCGTGAAAACGTCTGTTCTGAGGGTCTTTTGGGGCACGTGAGGGCTAAGGGGGTACGGGCTTCGATGCCTGGCCTCCTTACCTGGGTGGGGCGCGGGGTATTTATATGCCCCGGTGATTGGCCTTGGGGGCTACGGGCCCCTAGGCCGGGTGTCGTCTCCGGTGTTGGGTCCGCTCTGCGGGTGACGTCATCACCGCCGCGTGCAGGACCCGTATCATGTCTAGGTGTCAGCGCTGCGGGCAATGGGGTCGGAGAGGAGGAGGAGGAGGAGAAGGGGAGATACATCTGTCATTTTCTATGGCGTCGTATCGCGTCGCGTCGCGTGGCTTCGCTTCTGTCGCTCACCTAGGACAACGGGTTACCTAGGACAACAGCTGACCTCGACACGGATAAGCGATGTGATCCCTACAGCTTCACCAGCAGCCGCAGCAATCGGCCCTTGTCCACCTTGCACGCCAGTTGCTCTTCAAACGCGTCCGAGCGTCGCTTCAACGCCTCAGCTGAACGCGACATGGATAAGGGATGTGATCCCTACATACGTACAACTCACTCGGGAGGCTCGTTGACCGTGCCCAGCTACACTAGCATGCGCAGCAATCTGCCCTTGTCCACCTTGCACGCCAGCTGCTCTTCAAACGCATCCGAGCGCTCGAGCGGCGCTCCAGCTCTCAGCTGAACGCAACATGGATAAGGGATGTGACCCCTACATAGGTACAACTCACTCGGGACGCTCATTGACCGTGCCTAGCTTCACTAGAATGCGCAGCAGGCGTCCATTGTCCACCTCGGCCGCGAGCTGCTCTTCGAACGCGTCCGCGCGACGCTCCAGCGCCTCCACCTACAACCAACACACCACCACACCAATCATATATAAGCCCAGCCGCATATCTAACTAGAAAGGGGCTTGAATATCTCATTCCTCTGACCTCTTACACCATTTTACCACAAAACTGCCAGAAACTGTGAGCGTTGGCATGACATTACGTGGTCGATGTTCAATCAAGTCGTACGAAACGTTTTTGCTCCACATTCCTAATACGAATCGCTAGGGTTTGGAAAGCCCTTCCGGCGACCGTGCTTCCTGCCAAGTATGACTTGAGTACCTTTAAAGCAAAGTAAATAAATAAAAGTAAATGGGCATTTTCTAGATTTCTGAATTTTCTCTGGTATGGACTGGTGGGAGGCTTCGGCCGTAGCAGTACTCTACCGGCAAAGACGTGCCGCTCGGCGATTTAGCGTACCGGTACGATGCCGTGTAAAAACCGATCAGGGGTATGGGATAACTATAACATATATGGATGAGACCTGAATCTTTTATATACATACTATTGATATATCATTAAAATAAAATGCTGGTTGGTAAAATTAACTACATACGCTTAAATAAGTAAGATCAATTTATAATGTAACAGATAATCTTACAGCTTTAAAATATATAAAGTTACGAGTATGTAAACAATTATCGCAAAATATCACGATTAAGTGGGTGTACGTGGTGCCCCCTGAGAATTAGCGAACGAGGACATGACGACTGAAGAATGGTGGGATAACCATTCCAAACTCATGCTACGCTCTAAATAGCACAGACTGGAGACGGCGTCTCTGGTGCGACGAGAAGAAGCCTAGTCCTGCGCTGACCAACCCACCTGTCCAGCGTGGTCAGTATGAGCACTACTTTCTATGAGCAGCGCCAACAAACAAAGGTCCCCAGTTCCCGGCAGCCCCGCTATTCCCGAGCCCGAATCACCGGGCTACGGATGGCTACCATACCAAACGATTATTTTTGGCTACGTATAACAAAAGGAACCTGAGATCGGATGAAAGCCTAGCTGAACTCGAGGTTAAGTTGAGCAAAAGTAAGTGGCACATTCTATGTTATACTTAAGTTAAACCAGAGATACTCTCTGAAAGTAGTGCAGGTGTATCATGTAGATACTTTTCAAGAAAAGTGCCCATAGGAAATGGACTTGGCAGAGCCCTGATAACGTGACGAGGAACGAGATTGACTTTGACTTTATCATGTCGGATCTTAGGGGATCGTATTCAGGGACGTCTCCGTGATCAACCGATTTAATACTGGAAGCGATCACCGACGTTGTTTGCACTGGTTTTCACATTAGCATTCACTCTTCCGTGGATTAATAGTACTTCTCCGTTTGCCACTCTTATTTTCTTAGCCTTATGTTTTTGATAGTTAGATAAACTACGTATATCGTGGGTCATATGGTGCGAACATCCACTATCAATGTACCAAGTACCAACTATTCGTTTTAATTGGCTCCTTATCTGAAGTACTCGTGCAAATTGACGCATAATTATTCACAGCTGTGCTCTGCTTCTTTTCTTTACATTCACTAGCTTTATAGCCTTTTTGATGACAACTAAAGAAGTTTGAATAATCAAACAAAGTTAGTCTACATGGTTATGTAGATGCAGACTGGGTCGGCGCATATGACAGAGTCTTGTACTGGTTTTATTTTTAAACTAGGTTGTAATTTAATAACATGGGAGAGTAGAAAATAGCAATGTGTTTCTCTGTCTTCTACAGAATCTGAACATGTTGGTCTTTGCCAAGCGGCTAAGGAGGCGGTATAATTACGTAATTTGCTAGGTGAACTCCTCATAGCAAATGATGATTGTTCAAATAGTCCAGTTGTGTTGTACTATGACAATCAAACTTGTCATAATAGCAAATAATAAAATGAACCACAACCGTACTAAGCATATAAATAATTGATATAAAGTATCATTATTCAATACATAAGGGAAGCCATAGCAAAGAATCTAGTTAAGATTGAATATATGCCAACTGAAAAGATGATGGCAGATATTTTACCCAAAATGGTCCCAAAATTAAATATTTTATATCAAAGTTAATTCTGAAAATATTTTATTAAGGGGGCATAAGGACATAGTATGTACATAGTATTAATATAGAGGAATATTGTGTTCGTTTTGCCGTACAATTAGTTCATAGTTATTTTATTTTATAATCAAATATTTTCAACAGTTTTTATTACAAGGACTTGATGTATTTTTACAAAATTGCGTTTGTATTAAGTACACTGTAATAGGTAAAGGGTGTATTAGGTTGTGATATAATGGATCAAGGGCGCGTGTTGGAAATAGTATTTAATCTCATTACATCAAGACGAAACAAGCAGGAGAGTAAAAAGTTAATGTTCGCTTTTTTGTATTGTTAATTCTGGTTGACACTCAGTTGAAAAATCTTAGAGCAAAATAGTTGTAACGTGATGATTTAAATAAATAAATATTTTACTTAATTGGGTTATCAGTGCCTTTTATTACGACCTCCAGCTCGCTGGTCCGATGACCTAAAGAAGGTCGCGGAAAGCGAAAGTGAGACTGTAGTCAAGGGCTAACTTTTGGTGGAATAAAAAAAAGGTGAAGGTGCTTTCAGTGTTATTCATACCTGTGTAAAGAACCGAGCTCCGATCATGGGCATCAGATCAGTGACCGAGCGACGCGTTGTCGACGCCAGCAAGTACCTGCCAGAATTACATGAGTAGTGAGAATAGGCATGATGACTGATTTTGAAAAATGGTCAGATTATGTTCGGATGTATCTACTATTTCGAAAAAATATCTTATTTCAGCAGAAAAATAAGGTTTGGTAGATAATATTGGCATTTGAAATTTAAATTTTAAAATTCACGCCAAAACGCTCCCCGGTGTCATAGCGTCGTTTGTGACGTCACTATTATTTTTACCAATGTACTCTGTGCGGTGTGCAGTAAGCAATAGTGTGATTGTCAAAGCTCGAAAACAAACCATTGTGACGTCATTCGCTTCTTGGTGTTTTAACCAATATGGCGGATCGTTGTATTTTATAATTTTATTTTATCAAAATAAATATCAATCTCACTCGAAATAGAAAAATATATACATTTTTTATAATCCATGAATCCTATTTCATTAGATAAATTCATAATTTCATTGATTCTTGGTTACTGTCATCATGCCTATTACTTAAGTATCGCCAATACCAATATTCCCACTGAACCTTTGACGACCTCCCTGGCGCAGTGGTCTTACAAGTAGGAGATCCCGGGTTTGATCCCCGGCACGCGGACAATTTGGGTTATAATATAACTTTCTTTGGTCTGGTAGGAGGTTTCGGTTCCACTAATGGTCCGAGTGACACGCTAGGTAGGAAAGAGATGGCGCTAAAATGGCTATTTTTAAATTGAAAATTGCAATCTAATTTGAACCAAATCTTAAATTGCGAACATATTCCAATACATAGTTCCTTTATCTGCTGTTCTTACATATTACGTGTTTACACACGCATCATAAACCAAAATTGTTCACAACATGATGCTTCTGAAGCTATGTTGATGCTAAGTTCTGAAGTTAATGCCTTTTATTTAGAAACTAGATGATGCCTGCTACTTCGTCTGCATAGTTCAAGTTGTTTTAGAACTCCTTTATTTGCCTTCCCCGGGACACAACCTATGTGTGTATCAAGTTTCATCAAAATCAGTTGAAAAGATGGGCCATGAGAGCGTAGCAAACAAACAAATTCACATTCAACGCGAATGTAAGTTTATTCTTGACCGAGCGAAGCGAAGGTCTCTGAGTCTACCTACTTGGGTAAATTGGCACTTGTCCGTCCGTCCGTCTGTCAGAGCATTATAACTTCGGAATTACTGAACGCAATTACTACAGCTTTAAATATAATATGTAAACCAATGGCCTCCCGCCGAATATGGCTTAAAAAATAATAAAAATCTTTATTTCAGGGGGGCTCTCATAGAAGCGAATGCGAAGTAAAATATTTTTTATTAAGTTACATAGGGTTGCGGTATATCATTTTAAAGATAATTAGGAATAGAGTCCAAAAATATATTTTTTTTAATTTTTCCCCCAAAATTGACGAAATGGGGGGCTTTCAAAGTGGAGATTTTCTAACGTCCAAAGATGACCTCAGAACTCTAAATTTTCTGAAAGGATGACCCTGAAACTTGATGAATTATTTCAATTATATCCTGTACTTGAACAACAAATACTAAAATTAGACAAATATTGTAAGGAAACGGAATTATTTAATTTTTAATGAGCTTCAGTATTTTCAACAGAACTTCACATTCATGTCAATAGATGGCGCCGCGAGGTCTTAGTTCGGGGCGAACCACTAGTTTATAACATTAGTTTCATTTATATTCTGCTTTAGGAAGGAGAGTTCTGAAGCAATTACAAAGCCTGTATCTTGGTTAGGTCTTACAGTATAAGGTTCTTGAGATCGGACGAGTAACTCCGGGAGACGAGGTCTATGCAAGCTGGCAAGTTGTCCACATGAACGGTGCGGCAGGCCACTGCCAGTGCCAGTCGCCCCAACGCCGTCAGGTCCTCTTGTTGGGCCTAATATAAACATGGATAGTAAGTTTTATGCCACATAAAAAACAACAACACTATAAAATATACTTTTTCATCCCACCATCTCGGAAAGCGTATTTTTACTCTTCGATATCTGAATGCAAAAGCCGTTATTATCCTCTTGAGGATTCAATTTTAGAATCCTTCGCTTGCTCGGTCATCAGAATTGAGCACGCAGTTAAAAAACAACTTTTCACTCTTGTATAACAAATAACTATTGAAGTATCTTACGTAAAAAGGAAAAGTAAAATACTTTATAGTACATAAAAAAACAACAAAAAATATTGCCAGTTATAGGACTGCCGATAAAAGTGAAAATGAATATTTAATTATTTTTTTATTTTATTTTTTCTAATTAAATAATAAAAATATTTCAAATATAAACCTTAAAACTAAGGCATTAAAGTTTAATTACGAAATTACGAATGTACTATATTATTATACTTAAGACATTTTGTCTTAAGAAGAACTGTGTCGGTCTCGCGTATTCCACATTTTTACCCCCTACATTTTAAAATGGTTTTTATTCAAATAAACTTTTACGGAGCTTTTGAATCGTCGAGTGAATCTACAACTGGTTTGGAAAATTCATTAAATTCATCGAATTCCGAGCAAGTGGGAGAAAAATATATTGATATATTGAAGGAACCTGAGCGAGATCCATATTGTTGTTGTGCAGGTCCCCGATGCCGCACCAAGAGATGCGTATGCGTCCACCGGTCATCACCACCTTCGACGGATCCAAGCTTCTGGAAACGTTCACGGATCATTTGCGATGCGAGCCAATTTATAATTTAATGTGTTTCATGATAAAATGATAAATGATTTATTTATTTTACGCAGGACTTGTGTCACTTATGATACGTTAAGACTCTACCACCGGTTCGCAAAAATGTTCTACTGAGAAGAGCCGGCAAGAAACACAGCAGTTACAATAAGTACACAATACAACACATGAAAAGAGTCCAAATACGAAGGGTTTAACGATGAGAACTTAAGGAGTTCCCATGACCAAGTCCTGGCTCCATCATGAGACCCCGGGCAGCATCTAGGTACAAACCCCCTTGCCAGAAGTTATGCTTAGCCGCATATGAATCGGTCCAGTCGTTTTCCAGGAAAATGTTAACAAAAAAGTGCACAAACAAACGAACAAACTCTTAGGGTAAACACATATTATATGTGTTGAAGCGATCATAATGCGGTTTTTTGCATTTGATATGTTTAGCTTCTGACAAGGTTCTTAGATATGTTATACAGCTGTAGTCCACCACGCTGAGTTGCAATCGTGGTTTTATTTTTTACTCATCATTTTAACACATTGCCGGCTCGCTACTGAGTAGGAGGGTCCTGTCGGAATGAAAAGGGTTCAGCCATAGTCCACCACGCTGGCCGTTAAAACGCCAACCGATCGTGATTACCATTTTTAGATATGTATACTTCTGAGAAGTTCCAATTATAGTTTCAAAGTTATAAGCGACAAAGAAGCGCCGCAGTTCGACGTGGGTTTAAAAAAAAATTACTTGTAGTTATTGTTACCTGCAGGCGAGGCCGGCGGCGTGGATGGCGCGCAAGGCGGCCGACAGTTGCACCAGCATGCTCCACAGAACCGCTTCAGGAAGCAGGGCTCCGCACGCCACCGCGCGCAGCATCGCGTTTTTCTGCGCACATTTTATTTGTTTATTCATTAACGCTAGATATGTTGGTCTCGTTGGTCTAGCGGTTAGCATAGTCGACTGCGGATCACGAGGTCCTGGGTTCGATTCCCGGTCGGGCATAAAAATTTTTAGATATTGGGTTTTTAATTAAATTAAATCTCAGTGCCAGCCCGGAGTTGGAAGTTGGCGGTCATATACCCCCCTGCCTCGGAGAGGACGTTAAGCCGTCGGTCCCGGTTATTATCACTAACATGATAACAGTCGTTAAAAGCCCGCCAACCCGCATTGGAGCAGCGTAGTGGGTCTAAGCTCTATTTCCCTCTCTCCTATGAGAGTGGAGGCCTGTGCCCAGCATTGGGACGTTAATGGGCTGTAGTGATGTGATGAGTTGTGATGCTAGAAATGTACGCGTTGTCGTAACGCGTCGGAAGTACATCGGTTTCATACCTTTATTATGTTTAGAGAGAGACACAAAACAAGGTGTCACGACACAACGCGTCAGAGTAACTATACTAAATATATGAAACCGATATGCTTCTGACGAGAAACGACAAAAAGCGTCAGAGTATAGTCCCACAAACTGACCCGGTGAACAAATTTTTAATGTAAAACATTAGAACAAATTTTTATGCCTGTTTAGTTTTTGTTTTTATTTTATTTTTCATTTTAAATACTAGTGACGCTGTCACCAGGTCAGATAAATTTGTGGGACTATATTTCTAGTTTAAAATGTAGTTAAACTCGCATGCTAAGTTGGCCATTTTGACATCTTTCATCTTTCACATTTCAGATTATGATCGAAGAAAATAATATGAAGTGCGAGACGCACCTATAAGTCTTTGTGAGTTACATTAAATAAAATAAATGGGTAAAAAACAAAAAATAAACAGTCCTAAAAATTTGTTCCAATTTTGGCCACCGGGCCAGATAAGTTGGTCTTGGTAAGGAGATAATGCACCTGGTGGGTATACGGTCGCGGCGCGTCCGGGTCCGCAGAGAAGGGGTCGTGGAAGGCCCCATTGGCGTCATTCCCCGAGCCCGGGGGCCCGCCTGATAGGTATTTGCTGGTCAAAGTCACGCACACTGGATGATAGTCGTATACCAGCACCAACGCTGAAGACAATACGAAAACGTTTTTCAAAATGAAATATGATATCAGAATTATTGGTTTTGACCGTTGTGGTCTCGGGAGGTCCCGAGTTCGATTCCCGGCAGGTTCAGTATGGGAATTTATTATTTCTGAATTTTGTCTGGTTTCGTCTTGTCTGGTGAAAGGCTTCAGCCGTGGCCAATTACCACCCTACCGGCAAAGACGTACCGCCAAGCGATTTAGCGTTCCGGTACGATGCCGTGTTTAAACCGATTAGGGGTATATGTTTAATATATAACAGCCTTACCCCTAACTGGTTAGTTTGCTACCATCTTAGACTGCATCATCACTTACCAGAAGGTGAAATCGCAGTCAAGGGCTAACTGGTAGTGGAAAAAAAAACTAAAACGTACGAGTAAGATTCACTGGTGGTCGGTTCTATGGAACGAGATCTTCCAATGCTTCGCCCAGATCGACATTGACGTTGGGTGGTTCTGCTGTATTGACATCGTCATCAACGTCGTCAAGCGATAGAATCCAAAGCGGTAAGTGGCACAATATAAAATGAACATTTCCTTTTCAGCTTGACAGCTGTCCATTGCAAGGACTTTCGCAAGCCACGTAAAGAATATCGATAAAACTAAAGAATATCGATAAAACTATAATGATAAATGGAGATACACTAAAAATGGAGAACTCCAGTTTTTTTGGGGGTGACCTTGGACAATAAGCTTCAATGGGGCGCTCATATAGAGACACTAGCGGGTAAACTTAGCTCGGCTGCTTTTGCTGTCAGGAAAATTAGATAGTTTACCGATATTGAAACGGCTAGGCTTGTCTACTTTGCTTACTTCCACAGTGTTATGTCGTACGGCATTTTATTGTGGGGCAGAGCAGCTGATATCCAATCAATTTTTATATTGCAGAAAAGAGCCATTCGTTCTATTTATAAACTCGGATCACGCGATTCCCTTCGTGAAAAATTTAAAGAGTTTGGTGTTCTTACGGTGCCTTCACAATACATATACAATAATATAATCTTTGTTAGGCAGAACATTCATCATTATAAGCAAATAGATGATACTCACAATCTATGTACTAGAAACCGCCATAAGCTAGTAACAGCGTCATATCGTGTGCGCAAGGTGCAGAAATCCTTTGTGGGGTCCAGTGTACGTTTTTATAACATGGTTCCAAAAGAGTTTCTAGATTTGCCATTACATAAATTTAAACACTGTGTCAAACAGCATTTGTTAAGTCGAGGTTATTATACTATCGACGATTTTATTAACGACAAAGTTGCATGGAAGCAACCGGCCTCACATCCAGTGACCCACATTTCAGTGTAATACTTGTAATATTACGTATGTATTAATATTGTAACCTCTTTCTTTTTTGAGAAAAGAGTAACTGCTGAGTTTCTTGCCGGCTCTTCTCAGTAGAAACAGCTTTCCGAACCGGTGGTAGAGTCTTGACGTATCATAAGTGACACAAGTTGTCCTATGTGAAATAAATAAATCATTTATCATTTATCATTTATCACGGTCTCCGCCTGGATCCAGTTTGCGACATGTTTGATGTCTTCAGTCCACCTAGTAGCGAAAGCTCGGCCCTATCATATCGGCGAGTAGTGTGTAGCAGTATCGATATCGGTGTGTGAGTATTGTCCATTTACTAACGTATCGGGGAGTAGTGCAGTACTCAGAGTGGTCTCCGAAGGCGTGCGTGAGGGGTCTTCTCCGTGAGGGCCAAGCGGGGGTACGGGCCTCGAGGCTGAGCCTCTTTACCAGGGCGGGGCGCGGGGCAACACTGTGGCCCGGGGAATAGTTTTAAGCCGAGAACCGGCTAGGGCCAGCCTTGTAAGCTACGGTTCCCTAGATCGGGTGTCATCGCCGGTGTTGGGTCCGCACAACAGGTGACGTCATCACCTCCGCGTGCAGGACCCGTGTCTTGTCCAGGTATCTCGGTACTGCGGGCAATGGGGTAGCTCTCGCGCGCCGAGATGGTGTCAAAGCCGGTGAACTCCACGCTGCGGGCGATAGAGTCTCCGTCGCGCGCGGAGTTTGTGTCTCCGAAGGCCCGCGTGGGGAAGGCGTGTTGCAGACGCACGATATTCGGACGATCTAGATGGCACCAGGCGTCTCAGAGCGAACAACGTGTCCTTATCGTGTCGGAGGGTAGTGCAGTAGGTGTGTTTACTCACAGTGGTCTCCGAAGGCGCGCGTGGGGAAGGCGCGGTGCAGACGCACAATGTTGGGATGATCTAGATGGCACCAGGCCTCCAGTCGCGCGGGCGGCGGCGGAGCGCACGCATGCAGGCGCCGCAAAGCGAATAGTTCGCCACTGTGACGATGCGATGCGCGGAACGACGTCGCGAGCCCGTGTCCGGCGACCTCCAGCGGGATCAGATCTGCGTACATCTCCACCACTTCGGGGATATCTAAGCCATACAAGAAGAGATTTAGGTCACTACCAATATACCGATATAAGCTAAGAACAGGAACGCACGATTGGAATGCATTCGGGCCCCTTCATCAAAGATAAAATTTGGTACAGGGATGATCATCATCGTTTAAAAAGTTGGGCCGTGAAAGCGTAGCGGACAGACACAATTTCGCATTTAATTAGTCTAGCCATAGATATTATTACAAATGAAGAACATCTGAATTTTATTGTTTTCTAAATTCAAATTTGGAACGTGTTTATTATGTTTGAATCTTCGATTGATTCCCCGTTATTTTGCATATTTTTGAGCTTAATATTAAAATGCTTAATATTAATGGGACGGGATGTTAAAGGGATGGGATGTTAAAGAAAACAAAATTGCAGTGATTGCCTTGCACAAAGTGGGTATGGAGCCGTCGGTCATTTTCAAGACGCTTCAAGTGCTTGGTACCAGCCTTACGTTCGTTGATCGTACGTAACAGATATACCAACACTTCAACTGTCGAAGATCATAAAAGATCGGGGTGGCCTTGTATTTTAGAACTGCAAAGGCTGTTAATGCTGATAAGAACAGAATTCACAGAAACCCCATAACAAGACAAAAAAACGGGAGAAATGAAGACGTCCGCTAGAACTCTATCGCGTATTATCAAACAAGACCTGAGGGTCGGTGCTTATCGTCGATAAACAAATCAATCCCTACAGGTAAAGAGAGTGGATCGATCAAAACGCTTACCGTCCCGATACGTGGGTGAAAGGCACAGAAACATCCTCTTATCCACTCATTAACTGATGACAATTTTTTCACGATTGCTTAGCATTACAACAAGCAAAATGTCAAAGTGTACGCTCATAGCTCTAAAGAAGCTTCGCAAGTTGTCGGAAAAGTGCAACATGGTCATCATCCTGCGTGAGTCATGGTTTACTGAGTTGTGTCTTATCAAGGGGTCCAAAAGTTTCTTTTTTTGTGAAAAAGAAGTAAAATCTTCAGCCAAAGTGCTTCAAGAGACCGTCTTAGATCGTGTTGTGAACCTCTCAGCAATAGTATCTTTAGAAATATACCGTGGACTTTCTAACAAGACTCTAAACCTGGCCACAAACCACGAACTACGTAAGCCTGGCTTGAAGTCAACGTTCTGGACTGTACAAGAGCTGCAGACTGGCCCTCGTCTTGCCCAGATCTGAACCGCTTGGGCTACAAATTACTGTCAGTTTAAGACGACATGGCCTGCTCTAACGGCACGCCAATATTGAGTCTCTTAAGAAATCTTTAAAGCAAGTAGCAGCTAAATTTCCGATTGAAACAGTGCGTAATTCCCTAGATTCGTGGCAACCCAGATTAAAGGCCTCTATCAAAACTAAAGGAGCCTATTTCGAATTTTAAAAAAATCTGATTACTGCCCAGACTAAGTTTTATTTAGATTACATTACTCCATAAAAAATAAATGCAATTTCATTTGTAACAGAACTTATGGCCAGAATAAGTATAATATTAGTATAGATGATGTGGTGAATTATCGACTCGATTTCACTCGGCTCGTTGAGCCTAATGGACGCCTAAATAATTCAAATTAATATTGAACCAGAGTCTGACTCTAGCGGGTAAATTTTTTTTATGAAAAGAGCAAATGCTGTATTTCTTGCCGGCTCTTCCCTGTAGAATCATCTTTCCGAACCCGTGCAAGATTCTTGCGACTTATCATAAGTGGCACAAGTTGTCCTATGTGAAATAAATCATTTCATATTTCATGTTAATTTTTCAAAATATACCTGGGTACTGTTGCAGGTCTGGCTGGAGGAAAATGTCGTCATTGCGCTGGTAGATCTCCTCCTTGATCGTTTCTGGCATGTAGAACGTCGGAGCCAATCCTGTGGAATAAGGTAAAACTTTTATGTCTTACTAGCTGATCCGCATCAGCTTTGCTCGGAAGGGAATTATGGGAATTGAAAGTTATGGATGGAATTTCATGATTTTAACGTCACACGTTCATTCCCTATTTTACCCCCCTTTCATACTATTAAAATCACCGGTGGTGTGCGTAGTCCATCAGTATTTTTTTTACGCCACTACAAGTTTACCCTTTACTGCAATCTCACCTGATGGAAAGTGCCGATGCCGTCTAAGATGGTAGCGGGCTAACCTGTTAGGGGTATGGCAGTTATAAAAAACCCATACCCCTAGTCGGTTTCTACACGGCATCGTACCGGAACGCTAAATCGCTTGGCGGCACGCCTTTTTCCGGTAGGGTGGTAACTAGCCACGGCCGAAGCCTCCCACCAGGCCAGACCAGGGAAAATTCAGGAATTATAAATTCCCAAATTGATCCTGCCGGGGATCAAACACGGGACCTATGCACGTTAAGATAACAGCGCTCAACACTGCGCCACGGAACTCGTCGAGTAGGAGGAGTATCAGTGTTTTTTTTTCTTTATTGGAATACATACAGCGTCTTACATTACAAATAACAACTTAAATATAGTTTGCACATTTGCCTATAAAGTATTCACTAATTAAATATAAATGTAGTGGTTATTGCGGGAGTAATTTTGTGAAGTGTTAGTAAATTTAAAAAATAAAACAATAATAAATAGTAAAGTTACAATTAAATTTAAACTTAGTTAGGTACCTACTTTTATATATTTAAATTAAACAGACTAATATGTCCTTTATGTAGTTTTTTTTAAATTCTAAAACGTATTTTCTAACTAGATGATGCCCGCGACTTCGTCCGCGTGGATTAAGGTTTTTTGATTCCCGCGGGAACTCTTTAATTTTCCGGGATTAAAAGTAGCCAAAGTCCTTCCCCTGGTTACAAACTATACCTATGCCAAATTTCATCAAAATCGGTTGAAGAGATAGTTTTTTTGATTCCCGCGGGAACTCTTGAATTTTCCGGGATAAAAAGTAGCCTATGTCCTTCCCCGGGATACAACCTATCCCTGTAATATATTTCATCGAAATCGGTTGAACAGATGGGCCGTGAAAGCGTAGCTGACAGACAGACAGATAGACAGACAGACAGACAGACACACTTTCGCATTAATAATATTAGTATGGATGCTGTGCTGAAACAGGTCTAATTGTACATATTTTTTATTGAAAGGGTTACCTGCTCTGATTATAAATCTATTTTGGCCATAGTTCGTTTTGGTTTGAGCTAGGCTAAAGGTTTTGACACTACGTCTTGATAGTCTAGGTACAAAGTAATTAATTTTCCCTAACAAATAGGGAGAATCAATTAAACCATGTATAATTTTATATAAGAATATTTGATCCTTGTGTTCCCTTCTACGTTCTAAAGATATTATTGCATTACAGTCGAAGGAGTTAAATCTTTTGTTTAAGCATTTTAGAAATTTGCGCTGAATATTTTCTAACATATTGACATATACGGCGTACTGTGGAATCCAGGCAGTGGATGCGTGCTCTAAGTGAGATCTTACAAATGAGTTAAAAAGCAAGATACGGGTATTCGGGTTCTTAAAATCAATGTCGTTTATAAAAATATTAAATAGCAAAGGTCCGAGGTGAGAGCCCTGGGGCAAGCCAGATGTTATCCTCTTGGATGCCCCGCGGCTCCAGACACCTTTGATAAATGGCATACAACGAAGTACAATTTCATTAGTTCAACAGATGGGTATTCAAAGCATAGCAGACAAGCAGACACTCTTTCGCATATTAATATGGATTTTTCGCAATAGATCTCTTAACGATGCGATGTGGTCACAAAAGATAATATACAAAACTTATCGAAAATATCTAGCTATTTTTCACATTATTATATTGTCAGCTAAGTGTGTGATGGGCTTTATTCTCCTTCGCCAAAACTGCACCGAAAGCATAAGTACAACCGCATTTACCATAAATTTCATAAAAAATGATTAAAACTTTTCGCATTTCCCATTTAAATGAAAACACATTCTGCTATAGACATGTACATAGAATAAACACTCATCGTCAATTGTGTCCATTCAAGGGGCAATTCAAGGTCGACGGTTGCCTCTTTTCTCGTCAATCATGGCAATCGTTTAGCATCCTTACAATATATTATGGGTAAAAAATATAGAAATATAAATGTTATAGAAAACGCGTTGACGCGCGAATGTAATGCTCTTCCAATTTCCACAACACCGTTATAATAACGTCTAAAAAAGACAGTAAATAAACAGCAATTATTATTTATTATAATTAATTACAGTAATTTAGATCTAGCGGGAGATTTCGGCCTAAACATCGTACCAGCAGATGTAAATGTTAAACATCGTTTATTAAACAGTTTACAGGCGCGCTCTATGGGCAATTTTTACGCTATAGTTAAAAAAAATTATTGTTTATCTTTTTGTCTGTTTCGATTAACCAATTGAGTTGAAACTTTATTTGTTATCGCGTAATAGAGCAAGATCCCAGGGCCACTAGTCCTTACTTATTTTCTGAGTAACAATATGTGTGATATTGGGGCTGATTCTGTAGTACACAATCTCTAAACTAAATTAAAATGCCAGCATTAAAAACATTGCTAACCCTTTCATATTACTCCCTGCGGAAAGGGACAGAACCAGATTTAAAACAGTCATTTTAGTAGATTGTCTACAACAGAATCAACCCCATTTGTAGCTTTGGTACGCACATTGAATGTACGCATACTCGCTAGGTTGGACCGAACGGCCAATAAAAAGGTATCTGAAGTGCGATTATGTAATAGGCCTATTACACTGCACTTTTCACAGGGCCTGTGGTAAGGGTGGGCGTGGCCACTAGTCAGAGATCGTATTTTATACGATGAGTGAATGATTTGAAAATTTTGGTAGGGTTTTGACAGATAATTCGTATTGTCAGTTTCATGAATTCATTGCGAACGTCAAAAATGATTATGGTAGCTTGCAGGCTACCTCAATCGTTTATCCGTATAACCACTCGTATAGTTTGTCTTAGTTTTCGTAAAGTTATTTCCTTCATAAAATAATTCTAGTACCTATCTAAAACTAATATCTATTATAATAAAAATAACTAGGTAAACTCACAGCTTGTCCCGTGGACTATAAGCTGTACTTTAAATTGATAGGAAAGTGTTTTGAATTTAAATATGGGAAAATATTTATAAGCTTGTGCCTATGTGTATTGGTTTTTAGAAAATGGCATAGGTATTAGGTACGCATACATGCTGGGCATGATAGACCGTGAGCGGCGCATGAGACGCTCGCAGGTGAGGAGATCTCAACTAAGACTAGAGTCGGTCCCTTGGGATATTCCGGCGTCGGAGTCATTGGCCACATACAGTAGGCTGTCTTTAGGGTTATTTCAAACCCTAGTGGACGAACTCAAGGTCAAGGCAGAGATGTACAGAAATCTCTATTTTAGGGATTGAACTCAGAGTAAAAAACTACTGTACCTAAATACTAAGTCTTGTTATGAGGAAGCTTTCTTCATTAGGAAGTAATATCATTCACTCAATGTAATTAATGATTGTGTATATATTTCATAAGACATCTTTTATAGATAAGTAGGTAGGTACCTAGCTGTTAGTGTACTCAATTATTTATGATACCTTTTTATAATGTTCTAGATTTGTGATGTGAATCTTAACATTTTACATGTTGATACATCATGTGGAACTGCACCTTTAAACATAGAGGTACTCCTCCTCATGAGCGGAGTGTCAATGATGCCTCATTGCCTCACCTGCCGGTGAGGTTTGCTGGCTGTTAGGTAAGAATTGCAATGATATCCAACATTCTATCTAACAGTAAGTTATTATGACCACACATCACCTTACAGGAGATTCTGGGTTTGCGCAGCATAATTGGATGATGACACAGACTTTCACACCAGCACCCACAATGCAGTGGACCATTACATTAGTGGTTGCAAGATGGCGGTGTCTTTTAGCCCACAGGACTCTGCACAATGACCCAATCAAAGCCGGTAAAATAAAAGATTGTAGAAGGCAATCTCCAAAGCCATGTTAGAGATGACGCTACTTCAAGAGAGGCACTGGGCCCTGCTGTTACTCAATATTGGTATTAGAGAATAATATTGTTATCAAAATAATTAGTAGGTGTGTTAAAAAGTATGTTATTAATAATATAATTAGTGTACATATTAACCTACCTAGCTAAGATTACCTGCTTTCTTCTTTTCTTACCGAATTGCCAATGAACATCATAAATCAATTACAAAATCAAAATGTACAAAGTAAAAAGAACATTTAATGAAGCACATACTTGCCAAACTTAAGGGGGGGGGGGACGTTAAAGCACAATTTTAATTTAAACTATATATTGTATCCATACCTCAATAATTAATACCTATCTCTTACCCCTCTTACCTATCTATGTATAGCTTCTAAAAGTGTGTGGTATCTATCATAAACCGTGTGTGGTTTCAGCTAGTGGGTCACCGTCTTTCTTTGCTCCATATTTTTTCTGTATTTTGTATGATAAAAAATTAATTAAGTTTAGTTATGTCAATAAACCATAGGAAATTACTTTGAATGAATAAAAACCTTTATGAATACACATTTATCCTTTTTATTTCTCTAAACATTAAAAATGCAGTGCACTGCCTTATATTAATACAATATAGGTAATAGTATAAGAACATTTATTGACCTACTTAATAATATACAAAATATTTAAAAAATTCAATCACATTAGTTTGTACTCCCTCTGCCTGCATAATTCTATTATTCACTGATTACTTTGTTGTTGGCAGTATTTATTGGAACAATAAATTAGTCAATGCTAATAATGTTCTGCTACATGCTCTGCTATGTAATGCTACAATCTCTAAACTAAACTGGCAGCTTTAAATCTAGTTCTGTCCCTTTCCGTAGGAAGTATTATGAAAGGGTTAGCAATATTGGTAATGCTCTAACTTTAGTTTAGTTTAGAGATTGTGCACTACAGAATCAGCCCCAATATCACTTATTTACTAAATAATTCAATTGATCAGAAATTAATTAAAATAAAGTGGTCCTAATCCCTGTTAATTTTAATGTGCTGTTTCTCATATCCTTTTTGACTTTGCATGGTCATCATAAGCCGTAATGATTTGGCACCCTTTGGTCTGAAATAATTGAAATTCAACATGTTATTGTTAATTTATTACAGCTATTAGATGATGCCTGCAACTTGGTCTGCATGGATTAAGGTTTTTGATTCCTGCGGGAACAAGTAACCTGTGTCCTCCCCCGGAATTAAACCTCTCAACCAAAATTTCATCAAAATCGGTTGAAAAGATGAGCTGTTTAAAGAGTAGCAGACAGAAACACTTTCACATTTATAATATTAGTATGGATTCAAGCTTGAAATTTGCTCACATTTGAGTGTAGTGTTGTGTCTCAGTATGTATTGTTTTCAGTTAGCAATATGTTGCTAACAATGCACTTCGCCAGTGTCAAGTAACTTGAGAGAGGTGCAAAGGAGATTGGCCAGTTACAGAGAGCCAAAATTACTGAAAACGCTCTGTAATAGAAGTGTGGTGCTCCGCTAGCTGGCCTCTTTGTTTCGCACCGGCCAGTGCATACGTCTGCAAGCTATGTATTGAAATTCGAATATCGAATTGCTCATTGGGAGGAAGCAGCGTCGAGTGACCGGTGACGCATTCACTCGAGATACGCGAACAAGCGTGGACCTCTGGCAGTACTGCCAGACCACCTTTCTTTTACCATATACCTTTACAGTGTTATTATACAATATGTCGCTATATTATAATATATCATCCTGTTAGTTATCATCGAGTGTATTATTTCAACGCCTACACTTAGGAAGTGAGACCTAACTAGGTAGTTGTTTGTAGGAGGCAAGGAAGTCATAACCCCTACAAATGGTGACCCCGAGAAGAAGACACTAGGTTGTCGTGCAACAACATGATCAAATTTTGTTTGATCAACCGTGATACCTGAAATTGCAAATTGCGCCGCGACTTGAGCGAACCAGACTGTAGGGCGGTCCACCCAAAATGGTGGAAGTTTAGCTGAAACTTTACAAATTTTAGGTGCATCTGCATTGGGGTCACGTGCTTGTCAAGGGTGTCAACTATCAAAAGTTACTCGCCATACAAATTCACCTTTGTCTAAATTTTCAGAACCATCTAATCGTTTTTCTGTGATTCATATGGATATAGTAGGCCCATTACCTTACTCGTCTGGTTTTAAGTATTGTCTCACCGTCATCGATCGTTTTACACGATGGCCTGAAGTATTTCCAATGCCAGACATTACCGCCGAAACGTGCACAGCTACATTCGTTTCTGGCTGGTTAGCAAGGCTAGGCTGTCCTGAAGTCATTATTACTGATCAAGGGTCCCAATTTAACTCTCATTTGTTTTCTAAGATAGTGAAGTTGACCGGCGCGCAGCATCGCACGACAACTTCGTATCACCCGCAATGCAACGGTATGGTGGAGCGACTTCACCGCCAGCTTAAGGCGGCGATTATGTGCCACGCTAACCCGCAATGGACCGAGGTATTTCCACTTGTACTCCTGGGAATAAGGAGCGCCTGGAAGGAAGACCTCGGGATTTCTAGCGCAGAGCTAGTATATGGGGAATCACTGAGATTGCCAGGTGAATTTTTTAACCCTACCTTTAAGGATCGACATATTGATCTAGCATATTTTATTGATAGACTTCGCACTCATATGGCGAATCTATCTCCAACTCCTGCAACTACACATAGCAAAAAGATTTTCTATAAACCTAAAGATTTATCTTCCGCATCATTCGTGTATCAACGTCGAGGAACGATCAAGTTAGCGTTACAGCAACCATACACCGGTCCTTTCAAGGTGTTGGAGCGTGGTGGAAAGACTTTTAGGATTGAAGTGAAAGGGAAACCAATCACAGTCTCTATTGACAGGTCGAAACCAGCTTACTTGTCACTCGATCCATCAGATGCAACAAGTCCACCTCCAGTTTATACGCGTTCCGGACGTAGGGTGCGTTTTCCGTCGCATTTAAAAACTTAATTTTCTTTTTCTTCTCCCGTTCTTTTTCACTCTGCAGGGGGGTGATGTGGTGCTCCGCTAGCTGGCCTCTTTGTTTCGCACCGGCCAGTGCATACGTCTGCGAGCTATGTATTGAAATTCGAATATCGAATTGCTCATTGGGAGAAAGCAGCGTCGAGTGACCGGTGACGCATTCACTCGAGATACGCGAACAAGCGTGGACCTCTGGCAGTACTGCCAGACCACCTTTCTTTTACCATATACCTTTACAGTGTTATTATACAATATGTCGCTATATTATAATATATCATCGTGTTAGTTATCATCGAGTGTATTATTTCAACGCCAACTAGGTAGTTGTTTGTAGGAGGCAAGGAAGTCATAACCCCTACAGAAGTTAGTAAATTACTCAAAGAGACTTAAACATAAGGGCTATAGGCTAACATTACATTACAACGTTTAGGACAGGAGAAGAGAATGTGAGAGACTGATCCCTCGTCCAGACTCACACAGGGTGCTGTAAGGTTATCTGGAAGACCGCCTTTGCACCCTTCTGCTTTATCTTTTATTGTTTTTTTGTTTGTTGTTTATTGTTTTTGTTTTAAGTGTGTGTAATAAAGAATTTATCTATCTATCTTAATTTTGCCAAGTGTGCGGGTATTGATCAATTCGAAGAGAACTGGTAGTAGAGGTGATCCAGCAAACCGATTTTTTATGAAAGAAGAAGCAAGGTTCTCGCGGGATATCGGGTTGTATGGAAGCATAATTAGAAATCGATTCAGTGTATATTGAGTTCCAAGAGCTCTCCAAGTCGGATTTTGCAAAGGAACAGAGGTATTGTGGATGGTTAATATAATGGGTCAAAGAACTCATTTCAACTGCAAGTTCAGCGCAAGCGTCGGCAGTCTCATTGCCACAGATACCAGAGTGACCCGGAATTCAGGCCAGTTTTAGTTGTTAGATTCACGGATTTCTAGGTAAATAAACTTTTATTTTAAAAACAAACAATTTTTAGTTGACAGTTGACACTGATATATGACTGACAAATGACACTTGATATTACCTTTAGAAAAATTGACACTGATTTACATAATAACCTAGAAAACGTACAAAAAATGTAAGCCCACTAGCGCAATCTTCTGTTGAGTAGCAGTAAACTGGCCGAAACTCGATTAATACGAGTATCTTAGGTCTATGGAATTCATTCGTTTTTGAAGTTTTGTTAATGCGTTGTTATTTCTTTTTTGGTTGTTACATAGAGATCATTTTCGACAAAATTTATGTTTCAAATAATGAAAAATCATTTTTATACTAAAATTATTATGTTAGCTTGTAATACTACATTTTTTCGTGTGTGACGTAATTAAAATGAATATTAAAATTGAGTCTCACTGATCTTAATTGCATAATATAACGCATTTTTATTAATACGTTTCTGTACAATTGGTCACTTTTAGGACTTCATTGGATCGTCAATTTTACATAATACGAATTCGGTATTTACGATCAATGACTATCGTATTTAATATCCATCCATGAAAATAAATTACATAATCGGCTAAAGGTACGTAAAAACATTGCTTACTTTTCTTAAATTCTGAGTGCTGATTTTTATTAAGTATGTTTTAAGGAATATTGTTACTTAATAATTAATAATCAATACTGCCAGACTCCTACCGTGAGCGGTTATTACCCCCATACGCTTTAAAGGTCGCAAAAAAAGTAACGTAACTTTATTTATACGCACCTTTAGCACCTGATACCTAAGAATTTAGTGAGTAAGTAGGTATGCGTACGTTCAATGTATGTCCCAAAGCGACTTTAAGATACACATTTTGTTACTCAGAAAATAAGTAAGGCTCTGGTCCATAACACCATCCACCACGTACAAAACACGCGATTCGCAATGCAACGCAAGCCTGGCATTAGCTAGTAGGTAAATATTGGCATTCAATTTTAATGATTCGCGCGCATCACGTTAAAATCCAAATCCTCACAATAAAGCCTCGAAAGCATATAATAAATAACAACATATTTTGATCTGAAAACACATTTATTACAACTTTGAGAGGTTTAACAATTTACATGGTCAAATGTAAAAAATAATTCGCTGCAATAACGGTTAATTTCGCTCCAAAAACACATACATAGTTACAGTACCTATAAAATATTCATTAACATTAGTTTTCTCATTTTAATTACTTTACTTGACTAGATGTCATGCAGTACTTTATTCAAAAGGTAGTTTAATGAAAAGTGGAGACAATACAATATTATGTTATAAAGACGTAAAATCGCTAATGCTTAAAGAACAAAAACTAGCGCAAAGCAATAAAATTTCGCATCATATTATTTGTACACAAGAATTGATGTTTGAAATTCATTGATTGTCCGGAATAAAACATAGCCTATTCGTATTTCAAGGATACAAGCTACTCGTCAAAATAGGCCGTAAAAAAGCAACAGACGTAGGTATAGGCACACTTTCGCATTTATAACTATAATATACATTTTTTTTTCACCTCAGATTATAACCACCAAATTTAAAGAAGAAACTTTCGAAATGCAAATGATTCTGAGAAATGCAGTACAAAAATATTTTTTTATTCTCTTATTAAGCAAAGTATATATGATAACCAAAAATTATTTCATAATTTGAGATAAACTATCATCGTCATCCCATCATCACTACAGCCCATTAACGTCCCACTGCTGGGCACAGACCTCCTCTCTCATAGAAGAGAGGGAATTAGAGCTTAGACCCACCACGCTGCTCTAATGCGGGTTGGCGGGCATTAACGACTATTATCATGTTAGTGAGAATAACCGGGACCGACGGCTTAACGTGCTCTCCGAGGCACGGGTTGAAACACCACCAAATTCCTAACTCCGGGCTAATACTGAGAATTTCTAGTCAGAAAAACCCAATACTTAATTATGACCCGACCCGGGACTCAAACGGGGCAGTTAGTGAGATAGAGCAACGAGATAAACTATAGCACACAAAATTTTCGCAATGTAAGATAAGTATAAATAACGGGTCAAGTGTATGTCAGAACACAAGGTAAGTAGAGCACCGCAGTCATGGTATGTAGTTGCTAAACACTTTGACAATCATCAGGATAAAGAAAACGGTAATTTTTTTCCACAAACTATCCAAGAAACCTTGTGATAGTGATTTAAAACTACCTATTCAATGAGTAGTTGCCATCTTATTAGAGGGTCCACGGTTCGAATCTAATTTTATATAAAGCAAGTGCTTTAACGAAGAAAGAAAACATCGTGAGGAAACCTACATGCCTGAGAGTTCACCATAATGTTATCAAAAGTGCGTAATGACAGCCAGGCCTCTCTTGGTCAATGTGGTGGACTGTTGTCTGTTCTATTTCTAAGAGGAGAACCGTGCTCAGTAATCCTTTTTTGTCATAGAACAAAATAACATGATGGAACTTTAAGAGCTTAAAAGGGTTTTTTATTGTGCACCTACGGGCCAAATTAGCAGCATTGCATTATATAGGTACCTGCGTAGAATATACGGCGCACATAAATTTGCCATCGCAATATTGATTCGTCTGCGCCTAGCGTCGTGTCTGCTACAAGTACACGTATAGTGCAGGCACCGGGTTATTTGCACACGACTCCAGAGAGCGGCAGTAGGGATTTGACCCACCCTAAATGTTACGCCACATTTAGATGCACGGGACGACGCGACGCTTTCTCAAAATTAAATGAATATCTCCTTAATTACAATCTTATACAGATTGTTATTTTATAGAATCTATATGAGCTGCGTCCTGCACCGAAAAACTTGAACTTTTTTTTCGTTTTATTGAATTTCCCGTATAATATAATGTAATAAACAGCGATACGTCACTCTCACTCTTTATTAGAATTTTGAATGAAAGCAACAGGACCCTACTTATGAATAAAGATCGGATCATTGGATATATATTTACCCAAACCACAAATGTTTCTATAATGGCTAAAGTTGAATGCATTTTTGTATCAAAATTTCTTACAATACCGGACTTTAGTGATGACGACAATTATTATAGATCAATAGAAAATGACCCCCGCCAAATTAAGTCTGAATACGTGCCTGTCATGTGTCTGATGGACGTTGATATATATGTGTGAAGCATAGCGCTTCACACATATACGTCTATATAATATAGGTATGTAAACAGGAATCAGATCGATCTCAATACTGTACCGCGTCTGTCATTTAGTGTTGAAAACTTTTGTGAATTTTGAAAGCTTTTTCTTTTATAACCAAACTACAATTCCGCGTGTTTTTGGAGCTTTTCTAAATTCGTCATGAATCGTCATCAGATCTTCTGATCTGATGACGATTCATGACACTTTATATACCACACTTTATATACCACACTTTATATACCAATTCTTTGATAGAAAAAAGAATATATTTTAAAACTACAATCCTCCAGTTTCGGCTGGCGTATAAAGAAGTTTCTCGTAGACCTTGTACTAATTGACAGAATACGAAACACTTAGTATCATTTCTTTGATAGAAAAAAAATCGAAAGCTGATCAAAATATCTAATTTTACAATAATTGCCAGAAACGTCATGATTAACTGGTTTCTTGGTTTATTAATATGTGTAGTTTCTAAAAAACATTTTTTTGCTACCGTATGCTTTTATTGCTTAATTGCTATCTCTTTGTTGGTATTTATCTATTTTTTTCTAATTTTTATTTCGTTATAGTTGTGGTCTCTTGAGGCGGGTAATCTTTTTTTTAAAAATTATAATCAAGTTAGCCCTTGACTGCGATCTCATCTGATGGCAAGGGATGATGCAGTCTAAGATGGTAGCGGGCTAACCTGTTAGGGGCATGGCAGTTATATTAAACCCATACCCCTACACGGTTTCTACACGGCATCATACCGGAACGCTAAATCGCTTGGCGGCACGTCTTTTGCCGGTAGGGTGGTAACTAGCCACGGCCGAAGCCTCCCAGTAAATCTTGAGTTTATCGTGAACATTTGCATTTATGACAACCTCCTTGGCGCAGTTGTGAGCGTTGTAGTCTTATACGATGGAGGTCTCTGGTTCCATCCAGGGGCAATTTGGTGAACCACTAGTGTTTTTAGTGTAGTATTTTATTTTATTATATGTATACTTAAGTATATTTTAGGTATGTATATATATTAGTTTATTAAAAGTTGTCTTGTATTTCAAGTGTATTTTAGTTTGCTGTGCAGTTTTCGTATACAGAGTGCTGATGATTTTGGACCACCTGTAGCCTATTCTCCTTAAGTTCTTCTAATCTTAAGGTTGTCTAGAACTTCTGTTAGGAATCGCTACTAAGCGATAAGACCGCTTTTTATATCCTTTTTCTATGTTTTAACTCGTGTGTTTTTTTGTTATTTCTGTTCTAGTGTGGTACAAAACAAAAGTAAAAAAATAATAATAATAGTGTTGTTAAGTTTCTCTACGTGATCAAATCAGACACAATGAGGCCATTGAAGAACTTGACCAACCAGCTGACCAAAATAACGATCTCAACCGGTTGCTAAACTGAAGTGGCGATAGGCGGGACACAGTTCGAAGAACCGATAAATGTTGAGGTTTGCAAGTACTGCAATGGTAAACTTGCACACTTGGCGCCCATCTGGTGGACGTTGGATCGTTGTGCGCATAGAATACATTAAAAATATTACCGTACAAAAACTTAAATTATATTATAATCGAACGAGTAAACAATACCGAAACTATACCCTAACATAATATATTATATTGACTATAAAACAACGGACCAAATTTTTTTCGAACGGAGTGCTATTTTATTACAATATTCGTTCAAATCAAACAAAAAATTTGAATCTGAATCTAAAGCCCGTAATAATATACCGCGAAATCCGCTAAGAACAGGCCTCAAGTATCAGTCTTAATCATGACATACATGAGAACGTGTTCTTAACTTGATGTCGGTTTATTAATACGAGCCTTATTCCTTGGTGTAAGTGTGGGATTTTGAAAGCTGCGCATGTTCAACTCATACATACGTACGTCAACTTTGACATATAGGTATTATATGGCACCGTAGCTCGTAGCTGCATAAAATCAATAAAGCTCACCTTGTTTAGTCTGCACGGCGGGCAGATGCGGGGGGGCTGCGTACATCTGAGGGACGTAGGCGGAGGTCGACGCCACGCCTAGGCAGGGATCAGGACCTAGGACCGAAATAATATCCTACTAAATGAGGCCCGCTTTCCTTTCTTTAAAAAAATACTCTTTTAAATAATAAAACATATAATATAAAAAAATATTACAAAACGTGGTTTATATTCAACAAAAATCTACCATATAAAAAATCGTTCTTTTAGAGTTTAGAAGAGATGATGTCCACGTGAAGTAAGGCTTTTATTTTAATTTTCCGAGATATAAATGGTACCCTACGTTAATTCACGTTATACGCATTACGCTGTCTCAATTCCACAGCCAAATCGGTTCAGTCATAGAGGCGTAAAGGGGTAATAAACATCCAAACATACGAACTTACAAACATCCAAATTTATACATTTATAATATTAATAAGAGTAAGATCGAAATATAAATGGCATTGTTGTTTCTAGGAAAAATGTGTAGAGGTGAAGGATGTCTGGGAACAAAATTCTCGAAAATAGTGTAGATGGAAAAAACAAATATTTTAACTTTATTTCTCGTCAAGTTGATAATAAACAAGATAACCCGTGTTAATATTAGAAATTTTTCTTTAGTTGGAATTTGATCGACAATTGGTATTCGGTCATTGTTTAAGCGTTCAGCCTCTAAATCAGGTGGTCGTGATTTCAATCGTCGGGCTCGTACTTCTACTTTGCTAAGTTGGCCAATCCGCACTTGGCCAGTCTGGCCGACTGCGACTAAGGACCATCCTCATTCTAAGAAATAATTATGTAAGTTATCAATTTTAATAGTGCACGCTGTATTAAGGTGTTTGGATGTTTAACACTATATTAGAATAACACCATATAAACCCAAATGTGCAATGAATAATAGATTGATTGATTGAAGAGGATAAATATTAAATAAAAAAAGGAGAAGACTAATG
Source organism: Erebia aethiops (assembly GCA_923060345.2). Taxonomy (NCBI): domain Eukaryota; kingdom Metazoa; phylum Arthropoda; class Insecta; order Lepidoptera; family Nymphalidae; genus Erebia; species Erebia aethiops. The sequence goes on along the minus strand of OV281079.1, from coordinate 17,718,600 downwards.
CAGATTTCCTGATAATATAGAAAAGAAGTCAAGGTGACTCTAAGGCATCGCAGGAATGCAATAATTACGCTGTACATTGATGTGGAATTTAGTACACGCAATAACCACGACATTTATTTTGTATCTACCGTTCAGAGTGGTACAAAGAAGAAAACGTTCAGGAATTTTGACTTACACCTAAAATGGTGTAATTCTGGTGGGACAAGGCTCGAATCCCGGGCTCGCAACTCTTTTCGGAGTTGGTCATCGTCGTATCAACCAATAAATTTCCACAGACGAAGGTCTCCTTCATGTATCTCCAAAGAACACGGTCTTGTGCTGCTTGCTTCCAGCGGCTCCCAGCCAATCGCTTGAGATCGTCCGTCCACCTAGTAGGTAGTAGTCGACCCACCGGAGTCCTTTTAATGCAATTAAATATCACTTGCTTTTACTTTAAAGGAAAAAATCAGTAGGATTTCTAGAGGGGGAATTTTACTCACCCATGCCGCCGGACGTGTTCAGTCCACCCGAAGAGTTGTGGCTGTCCGAATTTGTGGAATAGAAGTACGTTGTGCCGCCCACATTTTCCTGCCAGAACAAAACGACAATTAGACATGCTTACATTGAAAACTTCCAATTCACTTCTAATTGGGTATTTGTGGGTAGTCAAATCAGGTACTTGTTTTCAAACTTCAAAACGCGCGCTTATTACAGGATTTTGTATGAAATACAGAATTGTGACGTCATAAAAAGTCAACGTACTTTTTTACAATACTCGATAATTTTTAATTGTTGTCAAACATAACAGGAGACAGTCTTTTGGCAGTTGCGTTATTTAATAATTAATTATTAAAAAATAATTTATTTCACTTGTAGTCAAATACCCAATTCAATAAGACGTCAGTATAGTCACCTGGTGAACTTGACTGCCCACCGGCTGCAGGGTCATCGTGCTCGGAGGCGAGCTCTCCGGGGATTCGTGGATGATGCCCGGAGGACTGTAGTAGTTAATGGGCACGAACTCACCTAGTACTACCTGCTGGTACAACTGATATTAACTCATTATGTATACGCTCGACAGACTGATATAAGGGACTTGTATGGAGTGGATTTTTTTCCTATTATTGAGCAACAATAAGCAGCATGTTCGACTACGGCCGACGAGGTCCCGGGCTGGAGTCCCGAGCCAGGCCATAATTAAGTGTTGGGTTTTTCTGACTAGAAATTCTCAGTACTAGCCCGGAGTAAGTAAGTTGGCGAAGAGCACGTTAAGCCGTCGGCCCCGGTTATTATCACTAACATGATAATATTCGTTAAAGCCCGCCAACAGGCACTGGAGCAGCGTGGTGGGTTTAAATTCTAATTCCCTCTCTAAGTGAGAGTGGAGGCCTGTGCTCAACAGTGGGACGTTAATGGGCTATAGTGGTGGCGGTGCTCCGTCCGTTCGCGTTGTATGAACTCTGGTGTTGCGAATATTACTATTAATAGATAATATTTAACAATTATTGTCTATCTGGTATTAAATCTGGTGGGAGGCCTTGGCCGTTTCTAGTACCGGCAAGTAGTGTGTTTGAAAATTGGTGGTGGTGGACTACCAACGAGGTACTCATGTAACAACGCCTATCTATTTAGCCTAACTAAATTCCGCCCATGGGGGCTAATAGCCAACTACGCAAGACATATAAATTCATGAATGTCTGCGCATAAACACAATGGGACCAACGGCTTTACATGCTAGTTAAAGCTCCGAGCTACTTGTAAGAATTTCTTCATAGTAAAACCCTATGACTTTGTATCGACTCTACAAAGGACTCGAACCTGCCACCTCATATAATATGCAGTCAAATTACCTTACCACGAGACTACGTACCATACAAATTATGACCTAAAAAAATGCTAAACTCTACCAGTAATAAGCTGAATCCCAATTCTGCAGCTGCTGATAATAAAAAATATAGGTTTATCTCTTTTGCTCTTATGATATCAATCACTCCAGAGAAAAGGATAGAATGCTAAACTGTTATCCTAACAGCACCTGGATATGATAATATATTTCTATACTCGGAAAAGTACCTAATTCGAGATTGGTTTAGAAGAGCAAAATGTTTAGAGCTTCTGCCTTATTGCCAGTATCATATCAATATTTGCACAATTATATTTCAAACATTAACATTTTATTGATGGATCGTACTTCAAGGTACAGTGGTCGACTAGAATTTTTTTTTTTTTATCCACTACAAGCTAGCCCTTGACTGCGATCTCACCTGATGTTAAGTGATGATGCAGTCTAAGATGGTAGCGGGCTAACCTGTTAGGGGCATGGCAGTTATATTAAACCCATACCCCTTCGGTTTCTACACGGCATCGTACCGGAACGCTAAATCGCTTGGCGGCACGTCTTTGCCGGTAGGGTGGTAACTAGCCACGGCCGAAGCCTCCCACCAGGCAATATCAAATGGCTCGAAATTTTTGAGAGAAAATTAACAAAACTTCGAATAATTAAGTTTTGATCAATTATTATTTATTAACTATTCTTTAACAATGACAAAAGTTAAGAGGGACATCCGTGTACATATATTTTCATAATGTGAATAATTTAATCTTTCAAAAGAACTGTTATAGAATTCTTTCATAGCGCCTAATGCTGGGCCTCATTAATGACTTGACCGTATATTTGTACCTTGCCTGTACCTATCAACGGACCTTTGTTTGGGACTAGATGTTTATGTTACATGTATAACAGAGTTATGAGATCGCGTTTCCAGTATGGAGCTTTTGTTATTTCCTTTGACTATTTCGGCTTGGTATAAGATGAGTTTTGTTTATGTAACTGTAATAAGATTATTGTAGCTGGGGCCAGTGATGCTGTATTTTGAGTGGCTCAGGCCATACCTTTTGTTACACTCGTCCCGAGAACATCTTATAAGTATTATAAACTGTGTGAAGTGAAATACGAATTAATTATTTACCATCCTGACCCACCTTCTATTACAGAACTCTGTTATACTGTTTGCTTCAAAGCACATTACTGCTGCTCAGACTGCTCAATAACATCATCATCATCACAAACACAAATCATAACAAAAACAAAGACTCGTGTACGATGATACAAGTTTGAACTTGTCTCAAAATTTATATACTTACATACAATATTTCTGTTTCTTTCTCTCTGCAACTTTGAATTGTCGAGTGTTTGACGCCGATGAGTTCGAATGAACGCGTCGTTTTGTTACATAGCAATGATTTTTTCGTTCGAATTGCATAAAGATGTATTGATTAAGTTCGAAATATAAAGAGATTTTGTAGGGAACTCGTGATAACTTTGAATTATAGAGAGGTTCGAATTATCGCAGGTTTGAATTAACAAGAGTCAGCTGTATTTAAAAAAAAAAGTGTGTGCAATATTAGTTTTATTATAGGTACCTATAATTTTTACACGACATTTTAGTATTTTTTAAAAAACTACAACGTTATTATATATAGTTTTTGACGTATCCGATAAATCGAAAATTCGAAAAACTCACGACATGAACATACAATTTAGCCCGCTAGGCTCATATACCCTTTTAGTAATAATACCCGTTACCCCCTTAGGGGTTGAATTTTCAAAACCCCTTAACGAATTTCTACGTCGTACCTAGTAGCTATTTGCATGAAAAGTCACCTTTTTATTTTATATATTTAGACGTGTTGTTGGTCTCCAATCATGCAACATACCCCTGGCTATAAGCTACTTACAACTTAGTGTTTACATGTCTACTAGATGATGACTGCAAATTAATCGCAAGCAAAGCAAAACGTATAGATTCACAGAATTAATTGCGGCCTGTAAGCCAATAACCGCAATTGATTTAACCATAACTATGTCTACTGATAAAGTAATAATGACGTAATGAATGATAATAAAAAAATAATGATGACCATGATATACCTACCGGCGGTGGTGGAATGTGCGTGAGAATCTGCAGCGGCCCAAAGGAAAAACAATATCAGATTCAAGTACAAATTAAATTACAAAACGCCTGCCAGTCTCTATATAGTGCATCTTTACACACAATGAATTGTATTTTCGACTAATCAATCTTTAGTATTTACTAGTAAGTAAATACTATAAAATATGAGTAACTAATAAGTAAAAGGTTAGTATTTTACCTGCGGTGGTGGAATGCTGAGGATTGTCTAGAGGAACAGAAGCATAACGTCAAATCACAGTTTAAGTAATATAGTTTAAGAACCTAATTATTTTAAAATATATTTGTCAGCGCATATTTATATTAAGGTAAAAGCACTAATGACCGACACTGAACTTAAGGATGACACTTTCGAACAAAATGTCTTAAAATAAGAGTAATATTATTAATCGTATCAAAAGATGAATTGAACTAAAAGATACCTAGGTTTATCAGCTTTTTATATACAAAAACTTACAACTGTCTTATTATGCAATAATAATATTTTGATGGTTGAAGTCAACTATGGAAGGGACTGAACACGTGCGCTGTGATTCCTTAAGGTTTTTGTTAATGACACAAGTTCTCAAAAAAATATATAGACTAAAAGATAACTGTATTTTCGGAACGCGATAACGCCTTTTTGAGATTTCCATGAATTTCCCCATAATTTTCTGTTGTTACTATACGATTGTTTGGCCACTTTTTTTAATTTTGTCATACTTTATTTAACTGAGTAGCGAATGGTATTTATTTGGTAATGAAATTTTAATTTTTGCTACCCTAAAAAGTCGGAACAGAAAAGGATGTTTCGAGTACTACGGGCCTTAAGGAGGTCGATTTTTGGAGGTTACTTTTTTAGGAAAATATACAACTTTTGGATATTTTGATTGTTAGTTATAAGTATACAAGCTAAATTACATAACGAGATGTGTGATTTTTATTTGGTTGAGTATTTCTCTCGTTTTGAGGGGTGTCATCTTTATGTACCAAAAATCAGTAAAATTCTAATAGATGACATGGGTGTCATCTATTGGGGTTACAGCCTAAATTAATTTTATGTAAATCTGGGAATGGAAATAGTTTCTATTACCTATAAATAGAGTTTTGTCTAAGTTTAATAAGTTTCTGATAACCCGTACCAATATTAGACAGTGTCATCTATTAGGTCAAGCCAACCAAAAAGTGTAAAACTGTTCAAGAGGCATCCAATAGATGACACATCCTACAGTGTCAGTATTGTCTCAGTGTGCGTGTCTGTGTTGACGTGGGTGTGTAGAATATTAGTACGCATAGTTTTATTCGTAATTTCTAAACTACTTATTAGATTTCGATGAATGCGGTGTCGATGGCCTTGTCTCACTATTCCGCATGTCATGGGGTATACGAAGTTACAATAAATCCAATACGGGGGATATGATGACAAAAAACCAAGAAATATTTTGCATTTGGTATGAAAGAAGCCTTTTAATTGTGTAGATTCCTAAAATACGAACTCATTCTTGTTTAGTGATGATTTTAAACATTATTTTTATCCCTAATTGAGCATTTATTCGAATAACTACATGAAAAATGCATGTCATCTATTACTGCAAAGGGGGTGTCAACTATTACTGGATTAACTTATTTGGGATGTCGTCTAATGGTGATACTGACTAGATTCAATAAAATTTTAATTTTGTTTAGAAAACTGTTAAATATTAATGTTTTTACAATACTTATGTATTATAATAGTTACTAGAAAATACTACCATATAAATTACTATTACTATTGCAATTAATATGTTTTTTAGAAAAGAGCAGTTCGCGGGCTCCATGTGTCGGCCATTAGTGCTTTTTGCACACATTTTGAAAAAAAAATCAAAATAGCGGATCGTAAACTGTCCTATAGTTTTCAGTCCTCTTTGAAAACACAAGATAATATTATTATTTAGCCAGTTATTTACCTGTGACTGTGGTGGCAGGGGCATGATTGGCTGATGGAACAGAAAGAGTAAAATATACTGCTTGTTACTACAAAATAAAATGTGGATAGTATTATACATATAAAGTAATTTTATTGATGTATTGTAAATAAAGCTTTTAGCAGTCTGCTCTCTTCAACATTGACTTATAATTGGTAAATCGATGCTCTTCAAGGATAGAGCTGAGTTTCTTGCCGGCTCTTCTTGGCAGAATCTTCTTTCCGAACCGGTGGTAGAGTCAAAACATGACATAGCATAAGAGACACCTGTATGTCCTACATGTTTGAAATAAATTGAATTGAATTGAATTAGAAATATCGCAGCCGGATTGCAGAATCTTTCGTATTACAAAACGGCGCTGTTTTGCAATATAACGCTTCGCGCCTTACAATGCAGTAAGCCGTGTTGTTGTTGGGCGGATAATAAGCCGCCCTTACGTAAAACTTGAAATGAAGCACCGCATTATAAATGTTAATGTCAAGACATCATGTCGCGAGCTCCAAAATCAGGAACACAACGAAGTCTTGTCTGCCCTTCCACTAGTGCTTTTTTAAAGCGCGCAGCCAGGAACTTTCTCTTTTTGCGCATCCCATTAATTACGTTATTATAGTTACAGTAGTAACGTTAGTACGGTCATCCTATAATGGAACTTGATTACAATACAGCTGAATGAGGGCAGCGGTATTGTAGAACGTATCGCAACGAAAATCCCGTGAACGACAAGACATCAGATTACAAAACAGGGCCGTTTTGTTATACGGTTAGCCGATTTGTAATATCACTGCCAATTAATCGTAAAATTAGCCATTTTACGATTTGGCAGTGACATAAATATAATTAATTTTTATTTTTTATTGACCAATAGTCTAGTCAACAGAGAAAAAAGTTTGAGCCAAAAAGCACTTTTTGACTAGACTATAATGCTGAGTTGTTGGAAAGCAATTTAAAAATGTAAGTCATTATTAAACTGAATAAATCAGAAAGCTCCATACAATCCTTGCGCTTAAATTAGATTAATCCCTACTTACTAGACAAACAAAGCAGTTATCCATGGAAAATTATTCATGTGGTAATATAAAACCATTTATTTACACATGATCATCCATGACATTATTGACCATCCTTGATGACAAAAGACACCAATATAAATATTAAAATACTGATATTATATTAATTAATATCCACCTACCCACTAACAGCTGAAAATGCAATAAAAAAACATCAAAAACAAGTTCCGCACTCAGAAATGCTCTTTGGTGGTGTTCAAGGAGATATTCTTACATCTGACATATCTACATCTTTCAAATGAATAGGTATAATACACCTATTCAGTTTTAATAAACTTCTTTGGATGTGTCGACTCAATAATCAAATCTGGATGAGGGAGAAACCTCAAATCACTACAAGTGAGGACTCGCTCCCATCTGCCCCTGTGCCAATCACACAAGTTAGACTAAGAGATAGCTGCACTTTTTGTAACCATCCCCAGAAAAGCTGATTCAGTTATAGCTGGGTGCTACACTCTCCACTGATGATGTTAGTGAAAGTCTGACCGCATGCTGACGGGCCTCTCACTAGATATGGCCAATCAAAGACATGTTATCGTTACCAAAAATGAACCATACTTAGAAAAGCTGATTCTTGTACAGTATTAAAGTATATACATCTTTGTCCATGTGAATTAAGTTTTTTTTCATTCCTGTGTGAACTCTTTAATTTTCCGGGATTTAAAATTATCGATATAAGATAGCATATGTCCTTCCCGTATGATACAACTTATCCCTGTACCAAATTTCATCAAAATCGGTTCAAGAGATGAGCCGTGATAGCATAGCAGACAGACAGACACACTTTCGCATGTATAATATCGATGGCAGCAAAGTAGATATGGACATCTACATTTTTGCAAAAATGTTTTTTTTACAAAAATGAGCTCATATTAACCCTATCTACAAGTTTGCATTAAAATTATTTTAAAATTCAAAATAATGAAGAAAATCTGGCACGTAAATGAAGTCATCTACACTCGATTTAAAAAAAACATCGCAGTAGAAACGGACATTTGAATTTGTCCGCCTTTACTTCGGAGCATCGACAAATCATTTGAAACGTAGACAAAGTCATCCGTCACTTGATTAAAATTTAGTGATTGACTAATATACATTTCATAGTTTTCTTTAAGAAAGACCTTTTGTGAATAAATAAAACATAGTAATATAAAGCATTTTTATTTAAAAATATATAATATATTGCGTGGTTCGGAACCTTAATAAATTAGTTTAATGATAGAGTTTAGTGGTAGATAACTCATTTAATAATGTGCAAAGTGTGTTAAATGCAAAGTAGCTAAATAAAGACATCTACAAAATTTGGCAAAAAAAAATAAAAATTATTGTTTGTATGATGCTTAGATTTTCTTTAAATATCCTTAAAAGTATGACTGGAGAGTATTATCTTAGTTTATTAGATATTTTAGATGGAAAGGCGCTTTATCACAACGCATAAACGGATATCAGGCAGACGTCTTCTTCTACGTCGAAGTTTTTTCAGAGTAAATAAAGACATCTACATTATTTCATTAAAACAACGATATATCGATTCAACCTGTCATACAACCAATAAAGAAGATTATTTTAATGCGTCATAGAAAATTTCATGCTAATCGGTCCATAACTCTCAAAATGGCTACTAATTTTTACTAAATGCGCTCTCCTGTAAAATTGCGATTTTGTAGATGTCTTCTTCTACTTTGCTGCCATCGATATTAGTATGGATAAGAATTTTCATTTTGTTATAGTTAGACATTTTGCTACTTTTACTGCATTTTGCTGTTAGATTTTCTGATTGGGCGATATGTATTACTATCTTACCTTCTTAACAGCAGTAGGCGAGGATTCAAGGCTGAGGTTGCTCATGGCTTGGTTAAGGGGTCGACTTGAACTCGAAGCGGAGTGATTCTGAAAAATGGACTCATTGAGAACATGAAATATTTTGTTGTACTCAAGTAATATGTTATGGAAGAGCAGGGCCACCCGCCAAAAGTACTAGTTGCTACTAGTAACTTACTGGGTTGGCCCCAATCACTATATAAGTTTGTAAATTGGTTAAAGAAATAAATATCTTTTTGAATGTTTTTCAATCTTGAATGTTTAGGTATTAAAATTATTTTAGAAAGACAGTTACCTAAACAATAACTCTTTTTTCTTCCTGTTATTTTTGCTAGCTCTTTTTTGTATGAAAGTGCTTGAATGCAGTTTTCCTATGCAAATAGAATATGTACAAACTTTGCTTCATTCACTACAGAAACCTTTCTTGATTGTATCAATTAATTAAAAAAAACATAAGCTAGTGGTTTAATAACATTTTCACTAACTTTTCATACTATTTTATTATTAATTATTAATTATTAACTTAATTCTTTAAATAATAATTGTTTATGTACTCTACCATGTAGGTTGCCAGCTTTGACTCCTGTGGTAGCCCAGTTGGGGGCGAGTACTGTAAGTACATTGATGGATCCATCTTGTGTTGGAATGTAGAACAGGCGGCTGGTTGGGGCAAGCAAAACAAATAGATTAACTTTTCATAAACACACTTCTATTCTAACTCAGGGACAAATAGACAGACTTGTTTATGTAACTTAAGAACTTTTAACTTCTAATTCCCTTTATCTGTTGCTATGGCCAACAGTCATAAGAATTATAGCCAACAGGCTCAACTGCTGTTATTTGTTCTGCTGCTGCAAGGTTTCGGCTGGTGTAGAAACTATGCCACTGTTTCACGTAAGTTAATTGTACAATACTTATAATATTCTTTACATCAGCTATTCTTCCTTGAAATACAAGAACAGTTAACTATAATTTATGTATTATTTTGTTTAACGTCGTGAAAAAAGGAGACAAAGGGACACTGCAGCTTTATTAACAGATGACGCGGCACACTGGCTTACCTCAAATATACTACTTCTAATGGCAAATCTTCTGCTATATCACGTCCCGGACTACACAGGACTCCTTAAAGCTCTCCAGCTCTCCATCTTGGTTCTTGATCAGAATGATTTCAATTCACTCTAATGACTCTAGCTCACTAAATAAGCCAGTATAAAGTTTTTCTACTGCACCCGAGTTATCAATTATCGCAATTCGCAACCCGTTCGTTCGTTAGTCCGCCAATTGAAATTTTGAGCGCTGAATAGTTATATTTTATTTTATTTTCAATTTCATTTATTAAAATACGAGCGACGCACGACGAGCTCGATCACAGAACACTTATACTCCTAGCCACCGACCAGAAAAAAAAGCTCCTAGCGGAGAGCTCGATGCGATCAACGACTCAATGACTGACTGATTCCATGATTCAGAGACAAGACTTAATTTTATTGACGTATTCTACAGTCTATGATTTAGATCATAGAGCACCACAGAGCACTCATAGGGGACCATAGACATAGAAAGAAATATAGACATGGCGTCAGCGTATACAGTAAGCGATAGCGATAGTCTTATGCGATGTTCTCTTAAGGGTAAATAAGTATTTTTTTTTTTTGTTATTTCTATACTTTGTAGCATTCATGCGAGTCTTTACAAATATAACCTGTTTTTATCTGTAACAATCAGGTAACAATAAGGTCAAATTGTAAACTTACCTGTAAGGTAATGTTTTCGTTCAGTCCAGTATTTCTAATTTTTGATAGTGATTCAAACTCAAAACGATCTTGGTTGTTTTTTCACTATTAGTATAGGTAGTTAAATTTTTAAGACCTTTAGTACAACGCTAGCACTGAGAGCGCCCATCGCGAAATTGGGACCGAAATTCCGTTTTAAAACTGGAAAAATGGGTAAATGTGTCATAGAAACATGCAAACATGATACTCGTTATCGTAATAAACGTCATAATTCTAACATCGCATTTCACCGCTACCCCGCTACGATAGTCGACTGTTCACCGAATCGGATAGTGATGTGATAGATTCGACTCGGGCGCCGGCACAGATATCGGCGTTCCCTGGGATCACAACAGAGAAAATTGTTAGCAACATTTTAAGAAGTTAGCGCCTTAGGTTTTGAAATTCTTTATTATTGATCCGATTTCGTTCAAATTACGATTAAATTTCGATTTAGGGTTCCATGAGATCATCATATAGGTATTAAAAGTCAGCGCCAGATTGAAATTATTTGTTAGTTGGGAAAATTTTCTTCAAAACCGATATATTTTGGGGTTCCCTGAGATCACAAAAGAGGAAAATGTACAAAGACAGCACCATATTCAAATTTTTTGTTATTAAGCCGATTCCGTTCAAAATCGAAATTTGGGGTTCCCTGAGATAATAAAAGAGGTAACTGTTACCAAAATTAAAAAAGGCCAGCGCCATATTGAATTTTTTTGTTATTGAGCCGATTTCGTTCAAAATTTCAACAAAAGATTATTCAACAACATAAAATATGTATTTCTACAGAAAACCATAACATTATAGTTTTAATAATATATGCATTGATACATAATATTTCGTCTTAACAACTATAAATATTAGATATCTTATCCTTGATACGATGCGATAAACGAAAAAAATTCAAAGCTACGTGATAGCATGAAATTTACTTACCAATGGAACGTTATTTCAGAGGTTTTCCTTAACGAAGCGTTATTATTATTATTATTATTATTAAACTCTTTATTTGTACCACACATAACAAAAGTAAATTACAGAAAACATAAAAAGAAACAAAGAAGTACAAAGGGCGGCCTTATTGCTAAGTAGCGATTTCTTCCAGGCAACCTTATTAGGAGAACACAAGGATTGGAGGCTGCAGGTGGCGCAAAATTATACTAATACTACATACAAAAAAAATTACATAACAATACATAGACAACAATACACAAATATCTTAATACATACAATGCATAACTAAATATATTATAAACTAATATACATAATACATATTATACGTACATATATACTTACAATAAAATTAAATATAAACTAAAGTCGTCTTCAATTTGTAAGGTAATACGTCTTAAGAGCATTTTTGAACACAGCGTTGTAACACAGGGGGACACAACATTTCACCTTTGCTTTTTCCTTTCGCTGCAAAAGCCGCAGCGAAAGGAAAAACGAAGGAATCAAATTTCACAAGTACACTTACTTGTGAAATCTTAATTTAGTGACATATTAATCTTTGGATCTTTATATTAAAGTAACTATAATCATGTTTAACTAATGTTTACTCAGGTAAATGAAAGAAATAGAGCCTATTTTTCCAATTTTCATAGTAAAACTTATAAGAAAAGTTTGTTTTGAAAACGAGTATATTTGAAGTGTTGCCAGGACCCAAATTCAAATCCTTCCATTCGGGCAAGCGCGCATGGCCGATTTTTTCTCTCTTAACGTACCGATACTCTATTATGATACCGTAATTACACCAGCACGTCTTATACATTGTAAGCATGACGTTCAGAAGGTGTGTACCTACTTTGTAGGTACCTATTTTGAAAAAAGATGTTTTTTAGTTTGTGCGTAGTCTATGGCGCGGTTAAATGAATTATGACGCCTTATTTTACATAAAAAAATTATTGTTCTGTTTTTGTTTGTCTAAAGTTAAATTCAAGGAGAAAATGTGTATTATACTTAACGTAATTCTAATATTTTCCGTAAAAGTAAGTTCATTATGGTCATACGAGTTTATAATAACTTGACCGATGAGCATCAAAGTACTTTCTTTACCTAAATTCAAGAGAGTGATAAATAATTGGTTAATAAGCAAAGCCTACTACAGCCAAGATGAATTTTTCAATGACGGCTAGCTAAATTATATGCATGGTTTATGCAAATACATTGACATGGTTAACTGTAATTACAATGGACTAGTTCTTTGACTCTTAACCTCTCGCCTGTGGAACGGACAAACAAGTGCTTTATATTAATTTATCGATAATACTTAATCTAAATGTATGACATTTTCAATTTCAGGTTCAGTTGACATAATAATATGTAGGTATTGTCCATATTTCAAGAATTTTCTTAATTGGTCACCTATTTATCTAATTAATACCGTGATTTGCTACATCGAGTGTATTTAAGTATTGCACGCCATGACGATGGTAATACACTTGTATTTTTATCTTTTACCACCTTTGTAATATTATGCAATAAATCATTATTTCTGATTCTGTAATACTGTGAAAATATGTTTTATGTCATCTGGCATTATACAAATAGCAATGAAAGGTACGAAATAATATCAAGAAAAGTTAAGGGTAGATTATTATGTAGGTATGTTACTAATATTTTATGGTTTTGATTTTAACATATGAGTTCAGATAAAATAATAAATGAAACTACATAAATCGGTACTTATTTAAACATTCGCGTGATACTATTAATTATTGATAATATATTTTTATTATAATATAATATTATATTATATTTGTAGTTGTGTTGGTCAACTTTATTTATTTGCTATTATTCCTATCCTATCTGCCAGGATTCACCACTTAGGGAGTAAATTATGAATATGGCAACATCTTATTATATACCTGTCAAAGACAGTATATAATTTACTTGAATATGGCTGTCTTATGACCGAGCAGACCATTGCTATATCTATTAGGCATGAAACTAATAAGTACTACGTACAACTGGAATGCGTACTACAAACTTATTTAACTTATTTTTAATCAAATTTAATCCTTATGTCACGGATATAAGGACCACTACGCACGCAGTATAAAAATGAATCCTAGTGAGACATCCACAACATACCGCGGTGTCTCTTTCTAACAGTGGTCTTTGTGTTGCTATTTCACATTTATACTTAAAATTTGGTACGTTTATAAAAGAAATCTGAAAAATGGTTATACTATCGAATTAGTCACCTCCTATCCTCCGATTAAAATTTCAAGCATTTAGAAAATTTGTACGTCAATAATTCACTTGTTTTCGTGTTGAAGGCGGCAATCGTAGTAGTAACAAAAATAAAAACGTTGCAACCATGGAATTATTATGTACTATGATGGTTGCAACACAAACGGCCATTTTGATGAATCTTACGATAGACGAAATTTCGGGTGACATAAATTTAGGTACCAAGTATACGGGACGGGTATCGTAAACTATGAAACACGAATTATAAGAGGATAGATATTTTTTTCATATTTCAGATTACCAAAAAATGATACATTGCGTGAAAAGTGGTTAAGCATTATACCGGGTGGTAACAGAAAAGTGACTCAAAATTCTGTAATATGCAGCAAACATTTCATGCCAGAGGATTATATTCCTAATTTATCACGGCCCGTTTTAAAAGAAAATGCTCTTCCCTCACGGTTCGTCGTGGTAAGCAAGATCAATTTTATTTTTATCTTGAATAGGTACGTTTACAGATAATGATAAAAATCCAGCCCGTAACTGTTCCACTAACTGGGCAAGGGCCTCTTCTCACTAGGAGAATGCATGAGCATTAATCACCACGCTTGCTCACTGCAGGTTGGTGATTTCAGACTGTCAAGTCCAGGTTTCCTTACGATGTTTCCTTCACCGTATGTGCTGTATCACCGTACTTCAACAGAATGAAATTAAAAACATATTCAAACATGGAGACTGGCATAGTGATGAGATGAGTTCAGGAGCGACAAAGAGTTAAAAATATTTTTTGTATGAAAAATTTGAGCATGTTGATAATTTTATATACCCAGTATGTTAGAAAAGTCAAATATGTATGGCTCGAAAAGCCAAATATGTATGGTTCGAGAAGTCAATTTATGTTTCGCTTTACAGCAATACCAGTTTTATTGAATTTTTAACCGACTTAAAAATTTTTTTGTTAAACCATCACCGATAATTATCTATTTTTACCTAAATGCTTCGTAATTATCGATCCTAAATGGATCGCTGGATCCAGGCGGCGCAAGACCGTGGCTTGTGGAGGACCCTACAGGAGACCTATGTCCAGCAGTGGACGTCCATCGGTTGACGACGACCTAAATGCTTACTTGTGTAAGAGACTTACTAAGAGGCAATAGGCACTACATATAAAATATCAACATCATTATAAATATAAATAAGTATTTTAAAATTATTTGCTGATTAATTTTATTTCTTCATAGAGGTATATTTATATCCCGTATATTGAAGTATCCCAAAATTCAAAAATAGTGTGGTCACTTGTGGAAAAGGGACACAACGGTCAGTATGGTATCTCTCACTCGGCACGCTTTATTAACAAGAGCTCATTCCGGTTGTACGTAGTACTTATTAGTTCCATGCTATTAGGTTTTTAATCTGAGAGACCATTGCTATATCTATTAGGTTTTTAATATAAAACCGTGATCTGAGCATGCAAACATGAGACAAACAATAGACAAATCACTATTGACAAAGTCATTGTCAAATGGTTAAATTATTTCTGTCAGCTTTCTATGGTTTCGTTTGTGAATACTGAATGTGAACAATCAACAATTTAATGTTGATTTGATTGCACTATCTATTCACACGGAAAAATCCTAGAAATTAAATAAATAACAATAGAGAAAACAATTTGATGCGCTATATCAATTCGGTTTGATTTCAATCAGTTTTGGAAGTGCAAAGTAAACGAGCGTCACAAATAAATCATATCGGATTTAATTTGATTAAAAGGTAAGTCGTGTTTCGTGTGAATAATAGTTATTTGCCTCTGCGATTATGAAATAGAAATACCCTGTGTCTGATGTCTCTGTACATTCATCAGCATGCTTATTCGACTGGATCTAATATTCCTGTTGGTGACTGAACCAATTGTTGTTTTAAACTTTGTTATTTGTACAATAGTAAGTAAATTTTTGCACTACCCCGCTCCTTTTAAAGATTAATATTGGATTTAATATTGGGTTGTCTGGAGATCACTTTAGTGATTAGTGTAATCCATTGCACACTTTGTTTTCACAGATTACAACTTAAAAGTCAGGTACAATTAGATGATGTTTAACGATACCAAATAGCAATCTCTTTCAAACAGCCTCATGTGGATAGCAGGAGGCGCTGTATAATGAATTAGCTTGCTCAAGTTTGATATGATGTGCTTAAAAATAGTTCACATTGAATTCTAATCTGCATTTTTAGCCAGAATTCAATAGAAGTTACATTTAATTAGACTAAAACCACCACATAAATACCATTATTATAAATGTGAAGGTATATCGGTCTGTCTGCTTTCACAGCCTAACTGTACAACTGATTTTGATGAAATGTGGTACAAAGATGAGTAACTTCCCAGGGAGGGACATAGGCTACTTTTTATCCTGGAAAATTAAAGAGTTCTAGTGGGAATCAAAAATCTTCAGTCCTTGAGAAAGAAGTCGCGGGCATCATCTGGTATTATGAATGTGAAAGTGTGTCTGTCTGACTGCTACCTTTGAAAGGCACAACTGTACAACCAATTTTGATGAAATTTGGTGTAGACTTGGGTACTTTCAATGCCAGAAAACTTAAGAGCTCTTCCAGGAATAAAAAACTTAATCCACATAGATGAAGTTGCGGGCATCATCTAGTTTACCATTTAATTGATGCTAATTATAATAATATAGGATAGGGAATATTATCAAATGAAATATTGTTAATCATATTATAATATAGTATGAAGATGAAGATTAATAAATAATAATTCTTTAATTTAATAACCTCTGAAGAATTACCATTCTATGCCCAAAACAAAGAGATGGGTCATCTCTATAAATCTTATAACAATTTACAAGTGTCTTTATTTATTTATTTCAAATTTTTTATAATATATTACTGTGTAACATAATATTTACTTTTATTTTCTCTCTTATCCACTAATTAAAATTAACTAATGACAAATAATTAATGCGTAAGTTTGGATAGATAGATGGATGGATGTTTGTTACTCAATCAGATCAGAACAGCTGAACGGGTCTGGATGAAATTTGGCACTGAGACAGATCTCTATAACTAAGTATAATCTATTATAGTCTGGAATGACGCATAGGCTAATTTTTATCCTGGAAAATTAGAGAGTTCCTGCGGGATCCAGAAACCCTCAATCCACATGGATGAAGTTGTGGGCAAATTAGCTAGTTACACATTAAATGAATGTGGAGCCTGTGTAAATTGAACTAGCATCTCTATTGTGATCTTTAAAAGGCATTCATAATGCATGCCTCATGCTATTACAACCTATAGAGTGCCTTTAGTCAACTTTTTGATGTGTATAATAATATTCTTACTAAGTCTAAGTGACTGTTATTAAGTTAATAAATGCTTGTACTATAATTTTATAAATACTTACTTAATAGCCAATGTTTATACCAAATTAATTCTCATAATCAAAATAAGTCTGCTTTGAACATCCTAATACAATAGTTGTTGTTTTTAGATTCCACAATGGAAGAGTCATACCAAGGGGGTGTGTCATATGAGCACAATGACAACTTTCAACGCCTTTCACAATCAATTGTGAGCAACATAAAGAAAATATCGCAAAATGGCAAGTTTATAAATGCTTATATAATTTTAAATGATGACTTTATATAGTATGCATTCTTACTTGGACATAAACAATGATGCTAAGATCTATTGGGCTTTGGCTCAGGTCAAAGTTAAAACATAGATATATGGCAACAACATGAAGTTTTTTTCCACTGTGTGTTAGGTCTGAGCTAGTCTGTCTAGTCAACATACTCTCTGTCTATCTCAACCTAACATAGGTAATAGAAGTTAAGAACAAGAGAGCTTACCTGCAAGTTTCAGTAAAAGCTACCATCTAACTATCACTTTGGCAGCACACTTTGCTATTAGGGTGGTAGCTTGCTTAAGCTTGACACAGCTGACTCTGTTTCAAAACCAGATTAGACAATATTTATTGTATGTAAAATTAATCTTTGTCTGTTCTTTACCTTTGCATCCAACATTCATGCATTGTCGTGGTTTTAGGACTTGTGTAATGTTTCTGGTATAGAACTTATCGATCAAACAAAAGAGGCATAGTAATGCATACCAAGCTAGGTAGTTAATAATAATACCTACCTAAATTGCCCCTGCCAGATATTGAACCTGGGATCTCCCACTTATATGACAGTGCTTGTCTTTGTGGTACTAGTGCTATAACATGTCAACATATAACATGTCATGTCATGTTATTCAAGGTCAAGGTGATGGTTCGTGCCACAGAGCGTTCAAGGAACGTTCAAGGATGCTAAATTGCTTGCTGGTAGAGTGGTAACTAACCATGACCGAATCCTCTCACCAGACCAGACTAAAGAAAATTCAGAAATTATAAATTCCAAAATTAACCCTGCCAGGAATCGAACCCGGGACCCCACTTACAAGACAACAGCGTTCACCACTGCAGCCAAATGCAGACTGCACTGCAAATCATGGAACCAGCCTCCACCTATTGTGTTCACTCAAAACTACAATATAAGGCGTTAAATTCCTCCAAAAACCACATTGCTGCACATTTTCAAGGGTGGCACTAATCACTCAGGGGACCTCATTTTCTCTATATTAATGTATAAAAAGAAGTAGGGACAAGATTTTTAAATGTTTGGATACTTTTCAGTGTCGTCACTGACTAAGATGATCAATCAGCTACAGACTCCGCAGGACTCACAAGAGCTGAGGAACCAGCTGTAAGTCAAAAGATAACCTTTCAATAATTATAAATATGTTTCCTGATCAAATTTCGGCCATGGTGGCATATTTTTACAGAGGTTAGCTAATTTTATGTATGGTCAATATTTGAATGCAATAATGTGTGCACCAACCCTACCCTTCCTTACTCTCATCTTGAGTATTATCATAATTTTTAAGATCAATATCTACATAATGTTTGCAAACTTACTGACAATAAGGAACTTATAAAGTGAATCAGTAATGCAAGCCAAATTGTTCGCGATATATTTTTAAGCTATGAGCCTCTAGCTTTACCCTACCCTTAGCTCTATTGAAATGAAGAATTCGCTGATGAAATGACCAGGAATCAACCGGGATGTGAATGTTACAGGCGGCAAATTCAGAACTACACCCAGAAGTTGGCTACAGACACATATTCAATGATCAAGGAGCTCATGAAAACTCCGACAGACATTCCCGCGAACAAGCTGATGCGCGACCGACTTAACGACGAGTACATGGCCACCCTTAATGCATTCCAGGTATCATTCTTACCTCTTAAGTAGTCTTTATTTAATTTATCTTAAAAAAACGCTTAATATATTATGTTGTCTACTAGTGTACGCTTCCACAGTGACACTGAAGATATATTCGGCATCTACTGGTGCAAGAATCATAAAAATTGGTCCACGCGTTTAGGCTGTAGCTTTCCTGCAAGGAACAAACAAACATAATGATATATAGACTGATGAACACATACCCCTGTGCATTCCACATTTGGGTAAAAAAGGCCGCATCGCATCACAAGTGATGATGCGTCCTTAAATGAAGCAACGTTTAACATGCCTACTCCCACCTGTTATGAAGAAACCGATATCAAAAATGGAGCGGAAAACGGTTTTTAAAATTGTGGAAGCCTGGAATTTTCGGAATAAAAAGCCTAAGTTTTTCCCCACAATCTATCTCTTAACTATCTATCTAGACTTCTTGTTTAATCTCTTAACCAAATTTCATCAAAATCCGCTAAATGAGTGAATTGCGAAAGCGTAGCAGGTAGATAGACACACTTTCGCAATTTATTATATTAGAATGGATACAGTTTAAAGTTTAAATGTATTAAGAGAGTATCCGGCCGAGGCTTAAAATAAATAAAAACTGTAGCATTGAAAAATTTAGTACAACAAATAACAAAAACACATATCTGGTGATAAGATTAAAATGCTTGGTAGCTTGTTAATACAATTATACCTATATTGTGTTATAATGAGCATAAAGCGATTAATAACAATAGGATTGTGAAATCAATTTAAATATATTTTTTACCAAATGTAAGGCATGTGTGGTTCAATTAGTTCAAATGTCTACAGTTGAAGCTTCCATGATCAATCACAGTTCAAATGGATCTGTATGGATTCTCATTATTCGTATTCCTCATTGCTGAGGGTCGTGACCCTATTCCATTCTTCACAAAATGGCAGGGGTTTTCTTGGGATACTAATGCGGTGGGTTCCCATTCCCAGGTCCTTCCGCTTATTATTACTTAACTAAGAGTACTATTTCAACGCTTAGATTACTGACGATTATTATCAGATGTTAGTGACAGTAACGGACCGACGGTTTAACGTGCTCTCCGAGCCACCGAGAACGAAAAAGCCGAATTCGGACTTCCAAATTCCCATCCAGTTACTGACTTGGGTCAAGGTAGCTTGTCAATCACAATAGACTGATGTGCGTTGTCGCAACTAGGTCACTCGTCCCTCCCCGGCCACTTTCTGGATTAATGTTACTCAATGTGCTAATTTATCAACAGGTGGCGCAAAAGAAGGCCGCGCAAAAGACAAAAGATGATATCCGGAAGGCGAAAGCTCAGTCCATCAACATTGGCGATCCTTTCGCCCTGGCCGGTAAGTGAAACACAAACACACACACAAAGTGCACAAAGGCAGGTTCCCACTACCGAAAGCCCTCGCCGATCTGGGTGGCCTGCTTGTATTCTGGAGTGCGCTCGGCTGGCTGGAATGATCCAGCGGGGAGACAGACATCCTAGAGAGAGAGGCTACTTGTATCCCAGAAAATCAAAGGGTTCCCACCAGATTTTAAAAAACCGTGGGTAAAAAAGTTGTGTGTACACATGCACACATTTTTCTAATAATATGTGATGCAGACCAGCCTAAATCCACGATTAAACTTGTAATTTGTTCTCTCGTAAGTTGCTTACAAGAGTAACTTACTAAAGAACGTAACCGGTATTGTAAGTCACGTATCGTATGCAAATTGTAACTATGTAAGTCAGTACACTACTTATGTTATAACTTACAAGTGGAATTTTCGCCTTAGATAAACGATTCAGAATTAATAAAAGTAAGAAACCTTTATTTGGGGGCATATAAAGTAATATCGTTTGCCCGTGACTTGGTCCGGTTAGAATTAGGCTCTTAAAAAAAAGAACTTCAAAAACTGTGAAAGTATAAAATTCTTCATTTTTCACCGAAAGCACAAATACCAAGTTTCGTGGGTATAACTTGAACCACCTATTTAACCTCCAGGGATGGAATTTCGAAAATGGCTCAGTGCTCAAGGAATATTCTCTCAAAATTTCAAGTTTAGCTGTTTGGGTTGTAGGTTATCTGTCAGTCACTCAGGACCAAAGAGTTTTATAGTAATTGATGATATAAATATGTATAACTTTATAAACGAAAACTTGCTTAATTAATTAATCTAACCCCAAAATGGTCTTTTGCCCACAGCATGTGCTGTAATTGTTAGAATATAGAATGATGAAAGTCCCTTCCATAAACAGATCGACCTGAGAGCGTGGGCTCGGATCGCTCGTTAGCTCTGCAGCAACAAATGGCGGCGCAGTCGGAGACAGAGCTACAGCAACTGGAGGAGCGCGAGCGAGACATCCGTCAGCTAGAGGTAAGTTTGTAGTAGGAGAGCCCAAGAGGAGATTTTTGGATTTAACTAAAACTCTAACTTAATCTGACGCGCTCGAGTATTTCTGATGATCGATTTTATTTATTCTGGTCTGCTGTCCTAGACAGACCCACCAATATACAGGGCTCATATATGGTGAAGGTACTCTAGTCTACAGGGTCCAAAGAATCCCCCTTTATATTAATCTTCCGTTTAGTAACTGAATCATTTAGACAACTTAATTTGGGATGATGCCTTTAACTTCGCTAACTGTATCTTCCTCTCTCTGTCCCGTGTTCCTCGTTGGGTCTAGCCCCCTTTTCATTAATCATGTTAGGGACTCCCGAAACCCATTGACGCGAAACCGACTTAAACCGCTCAAAAAATATTTTGAACACCACACAGTGGTGGTACATGATACTCACCTACTCATAACATCTTTAAGCGGTATTCACTAATAAATAAGTAATTTATGAATTAAAAAAGCGTTAGCCGAATCCGCGTCGATAGATTTGTGGTGATGGTTGTTGTGATGAAGTTATCTAGTGGTTCAGACATCCGGCCTTCTATTCAGATTGGTTGCGGGTTCGATCCTCGGGCACGCACTAACCAACTACCTTTTCGGAGTAATATGCGTTTTAAGAAACCCACGGCGAACTGCAGAGCTCCATTGAAACAACAACTAGAACTTAGAAAAAGTATATGTTATAAAATAATATCTAAAACACAAAACTGCATATTTGGCGGCTCAGTAGTTTTTTTGACCAGCGTGGTGGACTATGGCCAAACCCTTCTCATTCCGAGATAAAACTTGTGCTTAGTAATGAGTAGAGGTGTCAAATAGTGTTAAATTTTAATATTCTCTAACTCCCACAATGGCGCTGGTAGGGTATGGTATAAATGTAGTAATTGTTGATGGAGTGAAGTATGCCGTATATAAATTTAATATAATTTTATTGTAATTGTCGACTAAAGTTTATTATTAAAAACTAGCTGATGCCCGTGACTTCGTCCGCGCGTCGTAACTAACTTTTTCCATATTTTCTCACCGTTTAAACCTTCCCTGGACTACGACAAACATTTCAAAACCAAATCGGCCCAGCCGTTCTCGAGTTTTAGTGCGACAAACGAACAGCAATTGATTTTTATATATATAGATTTCAACAACTTCTGTTGTAAAAAATAATGATGAATATTTTCTTTCCTTGTTTATTCCTCAAACCTACTGTAATAATATTTGGCGCTTCGAGTGTGCGAAAAACGAACAGCAATTGATTTTTATATATATAGATTTCAACAACTTCTGTTGTAAAAAATAATGATGAATATTTTCTTTCCTTGTTTATTCCTCAAACCTACTCTAATAATATTTGGCGCTTCCTTTTAAATTTACCCTGATGATAGGTGGCGCCCCCAATTAATGAATTTCGACGGACACTTTATATATTATATAGAGATAACACTCCTTCTACTCCTACCCTCCATAATTCATTGGAGTAAACAGGTTGGTGTTGTTTCAGAACGATATAATGGACGTGAATTCGATCTTCCGCGAGCTAGGCACGATGATCCACGAGCAGGGTTCTGTGGTGAATTCAATCGAGTCCAATGTGGAGTACGCCGCGCACACTGTTGAGACCGCAACAAGGGAGCTCAGCACCGCCGCCATTTACAAGGTATCATACAAATTCAATTCTCTTCCTCTCTTCGCGTCGTTTTCCTCATTACTGAGAGTCGTGACCCCTTCCCATTAATCAAATAATGGTAGGAGTTTTCTTGGGATAATAATGCGTTGGTTCCCACGTCCTTCCGCATACGACTCGGCTAAATAATGTATTTTAACTCTTAGGTTTTTGTAACGATGATTATCTGATGTTAGTGATAATAACCGGGACCGACGGCTCAACGTGCTCTCCGAGGCACGGAGGAAACGAAAACGCCAAATTTGAACTTCCAAATTCGGTCACCCATCCAGTTACCGACTTGGATCAACGTTGCTATGCGTTGTCACAACTAGGCCACTCGTCCCTCATTCTAATTCGAAAGAAGTTCAATTCAATTTAATATTTATTTATTCAATTAAGTTACACAGTACACTTTACTCTTATTGACGTCCTGTTACGAGGGCCGGGTCGACAGTCCTTTTATATTAAAAAAAACCACGAAACTTTCCACTGAATTTAATAAAATTCTAAAAATGGAAATACAAAAGACACGGTTCTTACTAACTACGCGCTCCAGCAACAGGAGGCTGGGTTTTCGAAACGGAGTTCTGATTGATGGCTGACTGACTGGTCGCATCGTGAACCGCCAGTTTTAAAGCGCAATAGTGCTGATGCAGCGAGTCAGTGGACATAGAATAATAATTTATAACAGTCCGATAACTTCTCTCAGTAGTAGCCCGGATTTAGGAAATTGGCGTGTTAATTAAATATTATAATTATTATTTTTAAAAGTTTAGACATTGTGAGGTAAACCCGATTAAACCCGGCTGAGTTCGTTGTGGGCTCTAAGATACTGTACCTAAAGGATTATCACCATCATGTTTTGTAAGTTATTGGACGTCAGTAAGTGTACAGTGTACCTAACTTGAATAAATAAATATTGATTGAATGATTGATAAAACAGCTATAACCAATCTCATTTCCAGGCAAACGCCTACCATAGGCTGCTTTAAACGACTGCCTGCCTCGTTGGTCTATTGTTTAGCATGTTCGACTGCGGCTGACGAAGTCCCGGGTTCGAATACCGGGTCTGGTCATAGTTAAATATTGAGTTTTTCTGTCAATAAATTCTCAGTACTAGCCCGGAGTTAGGAAGTTGGCGGTGTTTCACCCTCGTGCCTCGGAGAGCACGTAAAACCGTCGGTCCTGCGCCTGATCTCTCTCCGGTCGTGTCGGATTTTCTATCCCATCGGGCTAGGAGAGTAACGGAACAGTGAGTGCACCTGTGTATACGCACACTAGTGCACTATAATGTCTCTAGAGCAGATGGCTAATCTCTCTGTGCTGGAGCGTGGGGCGCATTGATACATAAATAAGTTCAGTATAATATAAGTAAATAATTCTGTATAAATTAAGAGCCAGTTTGTAGTTGGAGGCCCTGAAAGGTTATTTTCTAGTAAATTAAATAAATTTTCGCGCTTGATTCGCTCTTGATTGGTTTCACGATCTGCTTGCGGGTTTCCCGTGTGCTGTACAACTAACAATACTGTTATTGTGTTCCAGAACAAGCTGAGGAAGAAGAAGATATACTTGATGCTGATCCTGATCATCATCATAGCGATAATCCTTATCATAGTGTTCTCACGCTGAGCCCCAGCGGAGCCCTAGCGCCTGCACCCGCGACCCTACTGCCTTTCGCCGCGTTTACTAATGTGGAGCCATTTCAAATGCCCATTTATAGTAGATTTTTCACTCTATACATTTATGTATACGGGACAATTAGTATTTGACATATATAAATAATCAGCAACTTTTTTAAACAACAACAAAACTTCCTTGTGAATTGTGTTTTGTGAGTTTGGTCTGATTGGAGGTTTCGACCATGGCTCCTTCCTATACTACTGGCAAAGCCACCAAGCGATATACAGTTCCAGTACGACGCCCTATAGAAAGTTAATAAAACTGCCATAATATAATATACTAGCGGTCGCTCGCGACTTCGTCCGCGTACAATTTCTGATGATTCTTATGAAATTATGATATTTTCCCGCAGCAAAAAGATTATCTAAAGAGGCTTTATATAGCTTTATGCAGGTTTTTATTATCTAAAACTTATAACCGAAATGCTGAATTTTCATCTCTTCCTACAAAAACATAAGACTTTCATACAAATTTTCAACCCCCATTTCACCCCTTGTGGGGTGAAATTGTGGGTTTAGTAATATGGTTTATACAGGTTATTATTATTTAAAACTAATAACTTAAATCCCGATTTTCTAGTCGCTATCTTCAAAAACATAGAATTTTCATACAAACTTCCAACCCCCATTTCACCCTCTTTGGAGTACATTTTCGGAAAATTGCTAATACAGGTTATTTTTTTATCTACTCCAGCATCGAAAAGTTCCAATTTCGAATTTGACAACTATATCGAATTGAACCCTCTTTCGTGTTTGCTTCTCATAACGATACAGTTCGTTGTATGGGAGCTGTATCGTTATGAGTCGTAGCTGTATCGATATGGTTATCTTCATAAATAGGATACCTATAGCTTAGCGGCTCTGGGTTCTGGCACTTTCCCAACCACAGAGTTCTTAGTATGTAGAGGAGCCATACCTACATCATGGCGGATGGTGGCACCCGTCATTGAATATGTACATATTATATATTTCATCTCCACCTACTCTATACTCTATGTACCCAACCCACTCTATGGTTGGTACTGCCACTCTTACTGCCAATATTTAAAAAAAATTAGAAAAATTACGCGGTAAACGGATTACTTTTGCAACTTGTGAAATTTGTATTGATTTCAAGCTTTTTTATTAATTTACAAAGTAAAAAATTATAAAGACGTCCTTGTCGTAGATAAAATCTTGTATTCAACTGTACGTAATTAGTCATTTAAATTCTCGTACTATCCTATTTTGATACTCGGCAAGCCTCGTATCAAAAAACAGCACTCGAATTAAAATGACCGTCATTACGATACAGTTGCATAAATAGCTAATTTAAAACTAATAACCTTAATCCCGATTTTCAAAACTCTAACTTCAAAAACTTAGAACCTTCATGCAACCTTCCAACCCCCATTTCACCCCCTTTGGGGTGAATTTTCGTAAAACTGCTTATACAGATACTCTTACCAGGTTAGCCTACCTCATCATTCATTGATTTCAACAGCTAACTTGTAGCGGGAAAAAAAAGGCCTTTTAGACCTACCGTTTTAGTCAATCTTTAAACTAAACTGACACATTGCTCCAGAACTAAAATATTGTATACAAAATGGAAATGCCTCATTCTAAGTAGGAACACTAAAGATTATCAAATTCAATATAGATAAGGCAGTATGGTCGCAGTTGGGGGTATATTCGACCACAGCAATATTCTCGCGAGTGTCTTAGATATATTATATCAATATTTGTACACGCATACATACCCGTATGTATAACGACCGAATGCTGAGACGTATTTTTAACGCCACCTTAAATAATAAGTGTTGGAAAATTTTACCCTGGATGTCGTACTATGAAAATTGAAAATTGTTATCTGTATTCGAGTCCTCGTCAAACAAGGTGAATATAACGCATCTTGATCTCGCGTTTTCATTAGCTCGGTGACGAAATTACGGATTAGTGTAGTCGAATACAGCTAAACCGTACTAATGTAAACGCGCCATTACGCTGTCGGGTGCTCCAGATATTTACCCTTATTGTAAGTTTTATTCGATCGGTTGTTTATTCGATCGGTTGTATAAGCATTCGATGACGTTAGCGTCATCGAATTAAAACTTAGAATACGGGAATCCTACAATGGGGTGATAAAGCGGGTCACTAAAATTTTTTCACACTGTAGGAATATTTGCTACTTACCTAAATTATATTGTAAGGTTCTAGTGCTATAGACTAGATGGTTCTATATACGAAGACGCGTCCTGCTATTTTTCTACTCATCAGGAAAGTTACCCTTACTTTATCTTTATAAATTTGCGTTTTAATGGTCGTTATTAGGTACATAATTTTCTATTATAAACTTTGTATGTACTTAAATGTATTTAAAATATTTATTACATCCTAATAAAATATAGTATACTTATTATAATAATCACAATAAATTAAAGTTGGGCGCGTCTTCGTCGATTGAACAATAACTTCACTCGATGCGTTATTTTACTTGAGATTCAAAATGCTCATACTCGTACTGAGCATGATTTACTTTACCGCGAGATTGGAGCGCTTTGGCGTCAGTGTAAAATGGCCCCAAACACCCTAGATTTAAAGTCACAAATTCACTACCGCCAATTTTAATTCCGCTTCCAGTGCTGGTTGAACGAATTTGCGCTTTAAATCAAGATTTTATTTTACTTACGTCAATGTGTGTCGAAACTCGAATACGCTCAGCGTTTGTTAAAATTTTGTGGAGGGTAAAATGGGCTCGTAAAGTCGGCGCTTTATTATATATAGTAAGGAAGTTATTGTTGTTTTCACATGTGTAACGTTTTGTTTTTGGTTATTAACATAGGTTAATATTATTTCTTTCATGCTTAAAATATAATAGTTCTAGTGCATTCCAACGTTTGGACCAGGGACTGATATGATAAAATGTATTATGTACTTTTAATACTGTGCAATATCAAAATAGTGAATAAGCAAATGTTTTTAGAGCTGAATTTTTAATAGACAAATAATCTTAACTGAAGATTTATTCCTCGGTTAGAGATTTTATTGGCTTATCGACGATTTCGTATCATAAATAGAATGAATAGAAAATCTGTCATTATTAAGAAAAATTGACATCTGTTCAAATTTATTTGGCAATATTAGAAAATCGAAGCTTTTTGTAAACATTTTTTTATTTCACTACGAGTTAGCCCTTGACTGCGATCTCACCTGATGGTAAGTGATGACGCAGACTGCAGTCTGATACAGTCGCGGGCTAACCTGTTAGGGGTGCGGCAGTTATGTACCCCTATCGGTATACATGGACGACGCAAATTGATAATATCGCTATATGATCTAAATAATATCTCTATATGATATAAATTTTGCTAACCAACTCAACGTTATTTTGTATTAATTAATAATTAAGTCAGTTTCTGTTTGTATATAATATTGTATTACATGCTATTAGAGTATTAAATATCATGTAGAATTTATACTAATTATAGTATTTTTTTTTGTAATTATTGGTACCACATATAGGTATGCCATTTAAGATTGGTAAAATAATTCTTTATTTGATATTATAATCTGGAACTTTTTCTTTATTGACATTAATTATAAAAATAAGAAAATCATTTGCTTATACAAGCTGCGCGTTCGGTGATTTATTATTTTGATGTTTTGATATTATAATAACGTTGACAACTATGCAAGCAACCAACATAATTACGCTTAAAAAATGTCTGCTGCTTCTCTATAAAGTGCACCAATCGAGTTGGATTATATAATTAGGCCTGTTTTGTTTTAAAAAAAATGGCAGTCATAGGGGCTGCCGATAGAAGTGAAAACGTAATTAATTTGTTTTTAGAAATTAAAATTTACACCTTAATTCTAAGGCTTTAAAGTTTAATTTCGAATGTAGTATACAGGACCTTGTCTTCATAAAAACGCGAGCATGTCGCTCTTCGCGAGCATGTCGGTGACGTGGCGAATCCACTTTTTTACCCCCTACCAAAAAGTGCTCAACGCGGCTAAAGAAGTTTTACACTTCAAAAACCAGATGCAACTGTACTGTAGTAACCCGATGTAGAAAAGGTGTTATTATACCTTTTGACCTTATGCCCGTTTTAACCAACAATTTATTAGACAACACCTAAGCCCATTAGATGACAGTTTTTGTATATATAGGTTTTAGGTGTTCCACAAAGCTTAGGCATTGTTGGTGAAAACGGGCATAAGTCAAACTAAAACAGTAAATGTCTGGAAAATCTATTTTTTTTTCGTCGATGAAAATGGGCCTAGTTTAAACCAGTTTGATATGCGCACTTTATGGATAATCAAATGTATGTGAATACAATGCCCATGCAAATAACGTCGCATCGGTCCTTGGCTCGGTTGCCGCATGATTGTAGGCCAAACCAACACACTTGAAGTGTTAAGCATATTTTGTAATATTATGTACAAATTAATTTTCCAATGACATATCTCAGTATTTCTTAACACTTAATTCATGCGTTCTTTCGGATAATACTTAATCTATATTTGAATGGTTAGATGCTTTTTGCCTGCCATGCCTTTCAGACTTTTTGACGACGTTTTCTAAGCGATTGGCAGTCTTGCTTGTATAGTTAGTCTTCGTGTAATAACTAATAATTATTTACTAACTGTATAATAATAAATTGTAATCATTAGTAAAAAGAGATTATATTGTACTAGCCCCTATCACTATGACACTGAAATCGTGACAAGAGCATTTAGTGACGTTAAAATGGACACATCTCCGTACAAGATCTGTCAGGTTCGTGGTCACAAATGTGAAAAGCGTACTATGCGCAGACTTTACTTAAAGCGCGATTTTTAACCTACATCGGTTAACAAGACGTTCTCAAGTTTTGGTCAATCTATGGACGTGATGCTTAAGCGTGCTTTGACCGGTACTTGCGAACCTTATCACAATATACTCAACCTTTAAGAGCTTTTTCAATACATTTGCCCGAAAAATGCTCTTACAGAGGCAGTAAACAGGGCTTGTAAGTTAAATATACTGCCCGTGTGCAGTAGATTTGCAGTTTTTTTATTTTTGTTACCACGTTACTTCTAAATATGTAAATATATTCTTATATCACAAACTACTATTTCACTTGTCTTGTAAGTTAAATGTAACAACAATCTGAGTGTATCTTTAAGTAACATCTGAACAAAGTACCTATGCCAGACGAGCGTAATTTTGTGAGTTGTGTATAGCTTAGTTTCGGTTCGGAACTGAAATCCTGATCGATGTCAGACAAATAAATTCAGGGGCCAGACTGACAACGCTTTCCTACAGCAATACATAGGCAATACTTAAGCAATACGGCTACTACTAAGACTAATTTAATAACAATTTGGCTTTAAGCGTTGGCAGTTAGCCCCGGTTGCTGTCTAGAGAAACTAAATTGCCATAGATTACGCGCGGTATATTAAAGTTACGATACTTCCTAACGCGCTCTGCTAAGGAGAGCCCACTTTAATAATGATTGATGCAAATTATTCGGAACAGGGATGCGGGACTTTTGTATGAAACCGAATGTAGTGTAAATTACGCGATCGTTTACTTTGAAAAATACGCTTGTCTTGTCTTTACCGTAGTCACGAGTTTGTTAAGAATTGCATGTGATAGTGAACGAGGCCGGTGTCTAACATATTACCAAGACATATTGTATGTTAGGTATGTTGCGTACATTGCGATTTTGCAACAATATATCCGTCGATTATTGCATACCATCAGTTTTTTATTTACTTACCTTTTTCATATACTTACTTTCTATTCATAATTTCCCTAATGGGAGGGAAAAATTTGTGGAAAATAATGTAACCAGTATTTATCAGCGATGGTTAGAAATAAAAATAGTAATCGGGTGGCCTTTAGATAAAGACGTATCGTAACTACATGGATTTGGCAAGTCTAATGGGTTTACAGGCTTCGAGGCGTGACCTCCTTACCTTGACGTCGTCAAATAGACGTCCACGGTCCAATCCACGGTGCTGCCATGGTATCGTCAATAAAAATAGGTGGCGTCTGAATAGCACTGCATCCAGGCATTTGCATACAAAGCTTTTTGGCGTCTTGCTGATTCTTTTCCGTACAAGTATTACAGAAGTTACGGTTTGTTAGATTGCTTGGTGTAATAATTAATTATTATGCATAATTTAATTATTATTCCGTTCGCTTCTGTTGTCGAATAATCCAGAAAATAATCAGTTTTGACTCGAGTTTGAGCCGGGCTGTAAGGAATTGCAATCTGTACCAGCTGTGCTAGATTGAAGATTGACTTCACGAACGATTTGAACGTACTTTTACAGTCCCACAAACTTTTCCGACCTGGTGACAGCGTCGCTATTATCAAATATATATATTATAAATGCGAAAGTTTGGATTGATGGATGTTTATTACTCAATCACGCCCGAACGGATCTGGATAAAATTTGGCACATAGGTAGATTATAGTCTGGGATAATACAGGTCACTTTTTCTTCCGGAAAACTAAGGAGTTCCCGCGGGAACCAAAAAACCTCAATCCACGCAGACGTAGTCGTGGGCATCAGCTAGTATATTAAAAATAAAATAAAAACAAAAACTAAACAGGCAAAAAAAAATCCAATTTTGACCACCGGGCCAGATAAGTTATGGGGCTATAAACGTGTTTTGTACATATCACTTTCTTATTCTAAAGGACGGAGAAATACCAAACACAAATGTTATTATAAATTCACGTTTTAATATAATCATAGTAATTATGTAATAAAATCACACAATAAACTTAAAAATACTTAAAACGTAAAACAACAATTCGCATAAATGAGATTTCTATTAATCCGAGCCCTGCGCACTAGCATTTTGGATATCAAGTCTTAAATAATCGTATCAAGTGACGTTTATCTTAAAACCGTAATATAATTTACGGTAAATATTATTTTCTAAGGATACATTGGGGGTGGGGTGCTCCAGTGCCCTATTATACCCTTCATAGTAGTGTGTTATAAGCCCTAATAGTGCAAAACGTTTGACTTGAGATCGAAAATACTCATGCTCAGGGCACTGTTTAATTTTTTTATCGTATGTACTTCTACGAAGCGTTATAAGGCGGCGCGTACGGTTGCTTGCAGGACGCTTGAAAAATAGATGAGATGCTCTGCAATAGGGATGATGCCCATATCAAAAATACATTATTTCTGACTGATTATTAAATAAACGGTCTTCCGAAAAAGTGAGTTGAAATTTGATGACGTCACTATTGTGAATTTCATACAACTTCTATTACTAGAAGCGGGTTTTTAAGTTTGATAAAGAGTTGCTGATTTGATTGAGTTAATGTCATCATCTCTATTGTGTACAGTAGCTCGCTTAGCCACACCGCTTCGCTTGTGTCCAACAAAAATATCTCGTTTGTTTTGTATTCTTATCCTTTAGTATAAATTATATTGGGTTAATTTGAAAATACTCATCAACAAGGACAACTTCTATACATAATAATGAAAAACTTAAGTGCTACAACTTAAAAAGTACACTCTACAGTACTACGCTACACTAGACTAGGCAGTAGTGGACTATAATAGTCGAGCGATAACCAGGCCGCAGCGCGTCGACCGTTTTTCAGTATTACACACAGAATTTGCCCTTAGAGGGTATCAGTATTTTAAAATTAGCCCTGCATAATCGGAGGACGCCGCAATGCCCTCGCCAAGACAAGCTTGATTGTCGTCATCGTATAATTGCGTCAAGCTAGCAATCGTACACGCCGGCACATGTACACTACTCAGATCTACTGAACATTGACTACGAGAGAAGAAAGCCATCGATCATCGTCGCCCAGCGGTGTAAGACCGTCGGCTGGTTCCCTCTACGCTGCTTTATGCTTTAAGCGAGTGTACCGAACTATACAGTACCTAGGGTTACTATGAGACTTTACATCTCACCAACTTTGATAGTCGAAAATCTTAACACTTGAACGTTAATGTAAAATGAACCTTAACAACAGTGTTTTAAGGTTTAAGTCTACAGCCAGAGCTCAAAGTGGAAACTTAGTGATTTTTTTTTCGTCTTCGAGAATTTCGTCTTTAAATCGATAATTTAGGTCCATTTTACTCTGACGTTAATTGCGGTTCAATGCACGAATCAACATTAGCGAGATGAAAACTCTCATACTGAGCCAATAACAACAGAGTACCTACTTGAGAGTCATAGATTTTAAGCTTAAAATTCAGTACCACCATAATTCCGTAAGGTTTCTGCTTTGAGCGCTGGCTGAACTCCATATAATATCGACCCTTGATATTCAACGACTATGGACGAACTTGAGTTTAAATACAAGGTATCTATAAGGTCCATTTTAATTTAACAATAAAAAGGTGTTTCGACGCTCGAATTCTATCAACGTTGGTGAGAAGTTAAATCTTATACTAACTATACCATGACAAGAAACAGCCCTAAGACTGTCTTTAAATTAAAGCGCGTCGTTCTTGCTTCAATTTCGAGACAGCCTCATTCGATACAAAAATCAAATCTTAACACACACGAAACCACACGTGGAAAATAGTGTGAAATCTACCAGCTGTGACGTTTTATTGTAACATTTTGCGTACTGAAAAGAGCAATAGCTGAGTTTTATGTCTGCTTTTTTCAGTAGAATCTACTTTCCGAACAGGTGGAAACAACAAGAGGAATCCACATTAATTAGCGATTTATGAAGCATTTCCTAACATTAAATGAAAAAAAAGAAAACAGTTATCTTTTTCAAAACTGTGATTAATAATACAAAATTTCCTACTGATTATTACTAGGAACATTATCAAGGATTCAACCATGCAGCTTCCCTCACTATGTTGTCCTTCACCGTTAGAGCAATGAATTATATTTTAATTGCTTAAAACGCAATAGCTCCGAAATTTTTCAACTTTTCCCTCCGAACCTCTAAATAGTGGTTACCAAAGTGTAAAAATTTGATTTTCATATAGAATAATAGCGGCCATACACGGCAATTTTCATTGGCATACACGAGACTAGTCGATCCGTGTATGGCCACTTAAGGGATATTCACGGTTTTGGAGTCCATAGATCAAACTGCATCAGTTTAAGTCCAACGTTTAGGTTCATAAACAGACGCTACAAAAACGCTTAATTAGCATACTTGATGCACTTCGATCTATTCGTTGGGAAATATAAATTATTGTTAATGCTTAAATTAAAATACTGATTCAAACTTAACGTACGCCAATGATTTAAAAATAATTCCGTATAAAACCATCACTCTGGGAAATCGATCACAATGTTTTTTTTGTTAAACAACGGAGGCATCGAGTATAAAGTATATTTAGAGCCGACTCACACAACGAGTTAATTGTCCAAACGTGTAGGCGGGGCCCTTAGGGTGCCTGTCCATAGAAGCGGAGCGAAGATAATTGCTGGCTTTGGAAAGAGGTAATCGGTAGCGGCTTTGTAGAGCGGAGTTGACTGACAATCGACAAAACGTCACATATTATATCCTTACTAACATTGTTTTAAGTTTATGTACGTACTAACAAATGTGCCTTTTGGTTGCCTTAATAAAGAATTGTTTTATTTAATTATAGATATGAGAGACAGAGACGTTTTGGAAAGATGGAGGCCGTAAACTTGGTAAACTTTTTAATAAAGAGCAACAGCCAATTTTCATGCTGTTCTTTTCGGTATTAATGAATTTCCAAACCAAAGGTAGATTCATTTGACGAATCAAAAGCTCACAAAAATGTTATTTGACTAATAAAAAATAATAATTTCGAAGTAACCGATTATATCTTTCTAAAGCTCGATCTTTACTGCCGAGTACCGTAGATTCTTTTTCTTTTTGCAGAAAACCATCATCGATGTAGATAAGTGCAAATTCGTACTAAGCCTACAGATCCCACGTTATAACACGTTGTGTGCTAGTAGCCTAGGCAACGGGGCGGTCCGTTGTATGGAGACCCCCACATTAAATCCTCAGTCGATGAAACTTGGCAGGATTGTAGTATGGTATGAACCATAACTTATACAAAAATATCCATGCTGAAGTTAGGTTAGGTACCTTAATATTTATGACTTAATATTTTCTCGATTTCTTTTTAAAATAATAGTAGGTATATTTACACTCAAAACCGAAATAATCATACAGAACATCGATATTGAAACAGATTCTATTATCAAATCTAAACTTCGTTCACGCGATAATGTACCTTCCTGCTTTAACAATTAGGTATATCATAAAAACCTTACTTCCTTTTTGATTTTTATTGGATATTTATAATATAATTATTATTTTTATTTGTATATTAAGGATCTCTCAACGAGTAAAGGCCTCCTCCAGATTTTTCCATGTCTTCCTGTCTAGAGCTTTTTTTCTCCAGTTTATTCTATTGATAAACTGTCATTTTTTATTTATAATAGGTATATACGTTTAACTCATGATACTGTATCATACTGTAAAGTTTCGTCGCCTGAGGAATTATTGTTGGGGTTCACTAGCTTTATTGCCTAGACTATAGGCCCTTAGTTACAAGCAAAACTTAGCGGATACAAAAACATTTTACAAAGGTGCATTCACATATTCGTCATCATTCGTGGCAAGAATAGGTACGCGCGAGTGACGCGCTTTTAGGCGTCAAACACGAAACTAGCGACGGCGACAGCGGGCGATGTGGTGCGAGAGCTAGCGACGAATTGCGGGAAGGCCATTTAGGCAAACTGGAATTGTGAAAAAATATAATTTCGTCAACCGGCGAACCCAATCCTGCCTGTCTGGTAGAGCGTTTGCGGTTATTTTTCTTCAAAACTAAAACTAATTAGAATCCCCAAAAAATATACTTTTGGCAATCTGAAATTTCAATCACGTATTTATTGAGTAATTTTGATAATACCTGCGAATCGCCAGAAAAATTTTGCAGTTGTAAACGGGAATAAAGTTTTCAAATGAGTACGACTTAATTGCGGCGAAATTCGTCGCCAGCTCTCCGACTAATCGCATCGCCCCGCTGCCGCCGTCGCCCCGCCGCCGCTCATTTCGTGCCCGTACACTTAGGCAAGATGCGAGGGCGAATATCTAAAGGCACGGTAACAAACAAGCGTAGTCGAAAATCTATCTTGGTCTTAGCATAGCACCCAGACAAATGTCTTGTCGCAGCTTTCGCACTCTATTTCTATACAAGTTATATTATTTAACACTGCTAGTCTAGTCTAAAAGTGAACGCGCCTCCAATGATTTTACATTCTCATACATAATAGGAGTAACCAAGGAATAAAAAGCTTAATTCACTGTGATCCGCTAGACAAATCTATATGGTACAACGTGCAGTATGCGATGAACCACATAGATTTGTCCGTGGAAACGAACAACTGCTGAATTTCTTGAAAGCTCTTCTCAGTAGAATCCTTTCCGAACCGTAGAGTCAAACATGAAGTAGCATAAGAGACGCTGTATGTCTTATATGAAATAAAGAAATTGAGTATCGAGTATTGTTCTATGGTTAGTCCATGAATTTTAGCAGAATGACGCCTGCTTCTTTCCAAAAAATAGGTGCATATCAATTAGATTCATCACAGTCGTTAAATCGTCGGCTATTTAGATATGAATTCTGATATTTAGAAATGATTATAGATATGTCGGCTAACTTGTGCGAAGGTTTAGTGAGGCGCGTTCATTTTTAGATTAGACGATCTCTCTCACCAGTCCTAATCAGATACCACCACCACCCCTATTCTCTAAGCGGCTGTCATAAAACGAAAACCACTGACACATAAATTTTTTATCCATTGAAGGTTTCCTATGAAAATATGTAATTATTATTTCATATCAAACCTTCAATGAATAAAAATATATGTGAGCCAGAGAATAGGGGGGCAGGTATCCCCAATACAAGTTCCCTAATGTGGATCAATGGCAAGAATGACTAAATGTTGATGCGAATACATGATATACGCCTCTCGCCAGCTCCACACATTGGTACCAACGTTGGCTCCAATGCCAGTCTCGTATAAATGGAGAAATTAGCATTGGTTCCAACGTTGGCGTGAAAATTGGCACTAATTTCTTAAGACGTTGGATTAGTAGCATTGGGGCCAACGTGTGGTACCGACGTTCGTTATACGCCGAACCGCTAAAGCAATACACAATCGTATTTTGGCGTTAAAATTTAGGTAAAACAACCAAAATTTGAAAGGTTCAAAAATTGTTTGTAAAAAAATCGCAATAATATTGTCTATAGGGACGCGAGTTTGCATATTTCTCTATAACCGACATAAAAAATAAGTGTTCTGTTTTTTAAATATAATTAGGTATGCATGAATTAATGATTTTCTAAATAACTGTTGCGCGATTTCGCCTTTTCTGCCTCCGGGATATGTACACTTCCATACAAAAATCGATTACCATACTACCAGTATAATATCCGTGCTATGATACTATCACTCTTATCGAATCTACAACCCTTCACAGTCCACATAACTTTGGTTACATAAGTAAGTTCTTTGGAACAAGGGAATGATGGACACTTAAACTAAATTAAAGTAAACTAATCAAAGTTAACTAAATAAAAATAATTAAAGCTTCTTATTACATAGACGCAAATACTTAAGGCCGGAAGCACACTTACGATTCGCCACCTTAACGAGACGCCAGGCGACGCGCATTGAGTACCACATCCACCCATATCGAGGCCATCGATGTATGGAGAGTCAGTACTTTCATATTCTAGTCGATCTGTACCCTTATCACAAGTTTTTAAATCACACCTACGTTGATCGTATTCGAACGTTCGAACACATTGTCGTCAAAGTAAAATGGATCCAAAATCCCTTGATTTAGAGTCACAAATTCAGTGCTTTTTAAATTCGAAACGTTTCCGTTTGGAGCGCTGGCTGTGAATGCTTCCACGAAATTGAGCTCTAAACTACGCAGTTTAGATTCATTTTACTTCGACGCTAATGTGTTCTAACGTCTACGTAGGTGTGATTTAAAATCTTATGGTAAGGCTACTGATCGAGTGATATTTATCGATTCGGCATGGACGGTTGAATAGTTTTCGAGTTTTGCTTAGCGATTTTTACGTTATACAAAAGAATATCGATGTTTGTTGACCGTTTAATCGACGATGGATCCTTTTATCGATCGGTATCCGTCGATTTATTTGAAGCACACCACATCAGTATCGATCGAATGGATGATGACTTTTTTTTAATATTAAAATATTTACAAAACCCGTGCGCCAGGGCAGGTGCCTTGTTATAAGTGTGTTTCCGGCATAATTCTTATTAGTACACATAGCGAAAGCGGAATCTATTTGATTCGTTAATTAAAACAATACGCATACTATGTATGCAAAATAATTTTAAAAAATAACAAGGACAAAATATAAATTGATCTAAAAATTGTTAAGGGCATCGCTGACGAGCGCTGCATCGCTCAAGCGCAGCACATTTAAAAATATAGATTGTTTTATCTGAATGAACTGCGCTTGCATTGCGATGTCGGTTAGCGACGACCATTAATTGACAAAAATCAGATATGATTGTGGAGATTCAAATTATTCTTCACTAGAAAAAAAAATTGTCACACTATTAACAAATATTGATCTCTATGATTAAATATTTTATATTTTCCTACATAATCGTGGTACCGATTCAATACACCACGTCATATATTTTATAATATATGTACTTACATATTATTTGATAATAATCGTTAAGTTAGAAATTATATCAATTAAACATGACAACAATAAAATTGATCAAACTGATCAAATAAAACAATTGTTAGGTTTCTCTTCTACAAACTAATACAATAATTTTTTTTTCACAATAATAACATTAAAATGATTAACAAAAAAAAATGATTAATTAATAAAGTAATAAGTAGTTTTTTGATAAATAAGCTAAGTTTGAACATGGGAAACAAAGTATACGAATTCTCGCATACGTAGTGTAAAGGCAACTTAATAGGGGACTTTAACATAATAAAAGAACAAACACGTATTAAAAATCAAAGTAAAAACAATTAAAAAATAACAAATTATAGTATAACAATACCGTTGTGAAAGTAGTAAGTAGTTTTTTGATAAATAAGCTAAGTTTGAACTTGGGAAACAAAGTATACGAATTCTCGCATACGTAGTGTAAAAGCAACTTAATAGGGGATTTTAACATAATAAAAGAACCAACACGTATTAAAAGTAAAAGTAAAAACAATTTAAAAAATAACAAATTATAGTATAACAATACCGTTGTGGTACCAAGGGGTGGGTGAGCGTTCACAGCTTAGCTATCGTACAGTTCGGTAAAACTGCTAATTAAAGAGCAACCAGAGAGCTGCTTTTCTTTTTAATCATTCTTGGCAAATAAATTACTTACTTTTTTTTTGTTTTATGTTATTTGGGTTTTCAGAACTGAAAAAGTCATGTGCTATCAGAACTTTCAGATAGGAATAATGATGATGTAAAAATGTGGCCGGCAGTTAAATTTCCAAACTGTATGATAGGCAAGCAGCAATATGAGGAGTTAGGTATATACCGAGTATTTAGTGTAGGTGTGATTAGTATATATATAGTGAGGCGCAATTTTTTAGATTGAACAAACTATATCCGATGTTCGGTGTAAACTGTAAGTGTACCAGGTATGTGTAGGAGAACCTAATATTTACTGTTGGGTGTTTAGGTACCGGGTATTTGTTGTAGTTTTAGGTATACCAGGTATTAAGTGGGTGAATTGGTACCAAGTATTTGTTATCGGGTATTGGTACCGGGTATTTGAGGTGAGTGTGTTGGTACCAGGTATGTGTTGTAAGGTTAATAGGTGTACCGGGTGTTTGTTGTAGTATTATTAGGTGTAACGGGTGATTTAGTAAGCATATTGGTATTGGGTATTCGGTGTGGGTGTGTCGGTACTGGGTATTCGGTATGGATGTGTTGGTACTGGGTATTCAGTGTGGATGCGTTGGTACTGGGTATTTGGTGTGGGTGTGTGGGTACTGGGTGTTTCGTGTTTAACAGGCGACGGAGCAGGCTTCTGAGATGGGGTTCTCAGTGATGCGTATGACGGGCGAGTGACGGCACGCGCGGCGTCGGGCTGCATCCGACAGCCGACGGTAAGCGACGATCTTTGTCGGCGACAGTGGCGCCACTGCGAACACAAACACAATTTGCTACAGTAAATAAAACTGCAGAAAACTAAAAATTAGTGTGTAACCTTAGTTCACGGCTGAAGTAAGACTTCTTTGACTTTGTGACATAATGATTAAATTAAATTAAACATCTAGGTCAGAAATTTGATTTAATAATGTTCCGTAGTAAGTAAAAATACAGATTTCGATTTCTGGCTCTAGCTAGTTTGAACACCTCGATTATAGGTGGCGGCTGTTATTTGGCGGTTAAACTAACTAAACTAAATTTGCCAAGAAGATATTGCTATAGATTTAGAGGTTTACCTTTACTTACCTAATACATGACAAAGTAATAAAAAGAATTTGCTGACAATGTAAGCTCCCGTTTAGTTTTACTTCAACCGCACGTAATGGTTGTGTTAAATGATTAAAATTTGTAGGGTTCCGTAAATATTATATCCAGTAAATTTGTGTGTAATAGACATTATAAAAATTGAAATCACAATTATGGAAACCAGTTCCTGCTACATAGAAGCAAATAAAAACATGAAAAGCATGAACCCAAATTTTTTTATGTCAAGTGATAGCTCGTTGAACAGGTATTTTATTATAAACTTACACAAGACACTTTTGTATTTTAATAGTAGGTCTACTTTGAGTTTTGAAGTCGACTTCACTTATTGATGCTATATCGTTTATTTGTGCAGTAATAGAGTTAGTATTTCTCGCTAAGCCTAAAAGATTTTAAAAAAAGATATCAATCAATACTGTAGGATTTGTAATAGGTGGGGATAACGGAAGCCGGAAGGCCAAAATTAAAATAAAGGTAAACCAAAGTAAAAATAAACAAAAACTTACGTGGGTCTATGCCAGCTAGGCTATTGGTCCATTGGCACAGTCGCGGGCTTGGGCTTAGCGTGCGGGGAACCTATTTTGTGCAGAGCCAGCACGGCTGCCGCAACAGGCAAACATACATCAGCACATGCGTGAAGGGTCAAGGCCCATCGCGTGTCTCAGTGGCCATGTAACGCGTTCAAGTTAAGAATAGGACAGCCAATGACTTCTATCTATGGCAAGAAGCCTAATTTATTGGAAATTGTCCAACAACTACCCACTACTCATACAGTCAACCTTCTCATTCTAAAAGAAAAGTTGAGCTCAATAGGGATGATGACAACTCAATCAAATCAGCAACTTTTTATCAAACTTAAAAACGCACTTATAGTATGGAAGTTGTATGAAAATTACAATAGCGACATCATCAAATTTCACCGCATCTTTCTTTAATCTATATTTTAAAATGGTTATCAAACTGAAAACTAACTGAGGATGTGAATTTTAGGTCTTTTGGTAATCTCTAATTGATAATCAGTTAGAAATAATTTATTTTTGATATAGGCATCATCCCTTATAGTAGGCCGGCAATGACTTAAAAATCAATGGTGATTGATGACTCATGTGCATTAGGACATGTCCACTGAGATACGCAATAGGGTTGCAGAACATCTAATTTGGATGTACGGATTGACATTCAAATGGCGAGGGCGTATAACTTTCAACGTTCTTGTATACATAGTTTATTCAACTAGATTAGTTTAAACTGTCGTTTAATAAAAACTTTTACTTTACGCAAAATTTTACAGTTTCATTAACTTAAGGAGCAGTACTAAAGTTTCGTAGTAATTAATAGGAGTTGAGCAACTATTTCGTTACGAAGACGGCCGAAACTTACTAAAAGTTTTAACTTCGAACCCATTTGCGAATGAATGTTTAATTATATGTTTTCAAGGCTAGAATGCATGGCTAGATTTGCAAAACATTATTATAATAATTCCATCTCGCCTTAAGAACTAACGATCAAAAAATATGTAAACGCAATTTAGCCTTAAAGTGTCATCAAAATTATTAAGTTCAATATCAATTTTGTAAGTATTGCTACATTATGTTTGTATAAATTTAAAATTTATTGTTGATACAAGTTCAAAAATTAATGTATTTGTGAATTCGAAGCCTGCTTGTGTCTAGTAATCAACAACCAGTCTCTACCGCCATTTAAATGTTAATCCATATTCTATATTAAATTCGATGTGTATGCGTTGAGCCTAAGCCGCGTCAGCACAGTTTACATCACTTGACTTGACACACTGGTTAATGCCAGAATATATAATATTACAGAATGCTCTTAAACCGAAAGCTTAAAACGACACCCTAACCAATAAAATTCAAATTTGTCAAGTCAAGTGTGTCAAATATGGTTCCGCAGTTTAGCAATACGGTATGGCAGTCCCTTTGATTGCAATTAAATATTGTCAAATACTATTTAGTACTATAATCTATTCTTTGACCAGCCGTTCTTTTACTAAACATGGTTACTCTGTGCTTAGCGTAGTTTACGTTAATCGAGAAAGGAAAGAAAGAACTAATACAATAATCCAGTGTAGTTTATGGCGTATTTATACTCAATTAACGTAAACAAAAAATTGCATAATAATACAAATCCGCAAAAGACACACTTAAACACTGCCGATAGTTCCTTAAGTTGATGAGAATGGGGATTTTAGAAGTAAATTCCGCGACTCATAAAACTGTTTTCCAAAAAAAAGGGCACCCCACTATGACTGATACAATTAAGTCTGTACTCTGCGGCAGTAGTAAAAAATACATCAAACACAACACGTAGTAAAAAAAAACTGTTGCAAAAAAATCTAGCTATCAATTAATTAATATCATACTAGTGGCACCATTTAGAATAAGACAGTTACAGTGTGGTATTGATGGTAATTCGACTTATAATTCAGAGAAAGCACTACAGCCGTTATTTTTGTGAGATTAAATTATCTATAAACTATGCATAATTAAATCATACTGGCTGACGCCATTCCATGTTTACATAAGGTTTCAACCACATGCCAGCGCTATTATACCAGACTGTCACCAGACTTAATTAAATAGGCCTTAAATTGTTTGTTTTCCTGCTAGCATATTGGGAATACGAAACATGAAAATAAACTTACTTAGAACAAATATAAATAAAATAAGGTGAAGCGTGGTGTAAAATTGTATGGGACGTGTGGTTTAGCGAACATGATTGCTTTAACAACTTAATCGATAAAGATGTCATTGACTGCGGACCGCCGGCGCAGGCTGAACATACTGTCTGTCTGCCAATACTTTTTTAAAGATTAATATGCGAATACTTTTCTACTTATTCAATTAAAATTGTCGTTATAAAATCTGTCAGTTGAACTGCACATAACTAGGTATTAAAACACTCGTGTGATACTATCAAAACCTCGCCTGTGTTTTAATAGCCACGTTTCATAAATTTTTATAACACATAACATAAAGATTATAAATTATATGTAATGGTAACGTACGATTGTCGATTTGCATGCCACTTGAAGGGTCGACTCCAGTGAATATACATGGAAAATCGAATACTCGAGTGCACACAAACGTAATTTGATTCTAATTGGAACATTAAATAACCAATTTATTCAATGAAATTATGTAGAAACTAGTTTCTGTGTTTTGTAGCAGATAGTAGGTACTCAGAGTGGGTGTGTTGATACCGGATATATGTTGATGGGTGTTAAGGTACCGGGTATTTAGTGTGGGTGGTTTGGTACCGGGTATTTGCTATGGGTGTGCTGGTACCGGGTATTCTCTGTGGGTGTATTGGTAACGGATATTTAGTTTCAAGTTGCACAGACTTAAAAATGTACACAACAAATCTATTAATTTTAGTTAATATTCACATGAGAATCAAACTTTGTTTGCGTAGGGCAGTTTTAAGGGAAATTAGCTAAATGATTTCAAGCCGTTCGCTACTACACTACATACCGTTAAAATAACTTCAGAATTTGAATCCATGCTCAAATATTGGGAGAAATAAAGAACTGATGGATAAATTGAATATTGAAACCGTACAGTCAAAAGGTACTAAGGTAAGGTAAGTTGCTTCTTCCAGCAATGCGTATGAGAAGTGCAATGTACTTTTTAACCGCGAACTAACAATAATATTTTGTTACATTATGTAAGCGCGTAAAACACAAAGTAAGAAGAGAGATAAAAAAATTAAAATAAATAATTATCCTTTCTTATCTTCAAATCTGCAAATTGAAAACAGAGATAGGTTTTAAAAGAGATATTTTATGAATATTGACGCGTTTACATTGGGTCGATGCTGTTGTGATTGATTTGACTGTATTCGACTGGAGCCGTTTTCGGTCACCAACCAACGTAAACTGTAATTTGGTTTGGTTCGATCGCAGTCCGTTTGTGGCAACCGGTACAAGTTGTTACGTTGGCCGTATTCGGTCATGAGCAACTTATGAAAAGTTGCTGTTTGCGGAAAACCTAATACGGCCGAAGCATATGATCACGGAATGTAAACCGGCCAATTCGGTTAAACCGAATGCGGCCGACGCGATTTGTCATCGACCTAATGTAAACGCGCTCTATAGTATTTTATTTATTTGTTTACATCAGGCAACTAGGCCAAATGAAATATTATGATTATGATGGGATGTGTTTGTTTGTCTGCGTGTTCGTCGACACTCACCGTAGCCCTCTCCCTGCAAAAACAGACGGAATGCCTCTGACACCTTGGCCGGTTGCTCCTCCAAAGGCATCGCGGAATCCGATATCTGAAAAGTTTTAACTTGGCGTTCAACAACAATAAATCTAATTTGTGAAGCCTAATTATATTTGAAGAAGAGCGTTGTCTACTATTAATCCTCCTCCCAACCGAATTTCGGCCACGGAGGCCTATCTCCACAAAGATTAGCCATCTGCGCGGGAGATATTATAGT
Organism: Erebia aethiops; assembly: GCA_923060345.2. Taxonomy (NCBI): domain Eukaryota; kingdom Metazoa; phylum Arthropoda; class Insecta; order Lepidoptera; family Nymphalidae; genus Erebia; species Erebia aethiops. The sequence continues at coordinate 17,673,902 of OV281079.1, read as the reverse complement.
GCACAAGTGTGAAACACCGCTAACTTCCTAACTCCGGGCTAGTACTAAGAATTTCTTGTCAGAAAAACTCAATGCTTGTTATGGCCCGACCCGGGATTCGAATCCGGGACCTCGTCGGCTCGTCGGTCGTTTGACTGCCTCGTTGGTCTAGTGGTTAGCATGTGTGTATTCAGAAGTAGAAGGAATAACATTATGTGGTTCAGAGTAATATTTTATTAATCATTTGTTTTTATTAGGTTACTAAATTGCCATAATTCTAACAGATTAGCCCATTACCATCTTAGACTACATACACTTACCAACAGGCGAAATCATAGCCAAGGGCAACAGCTGTAGTGGAATAAAAAAATGCAATACCTTCATCCAGGTGGAGGTGGTCGGATTGAGGCGTGCGTTCAGCGCGACAGTGTCATCTAGCATTGGGGAGAGCGCGCCGGCCAAGTTAAGCACGGGTGGACGGAGCGAGGCCCCCTCACGCGCGATACCAAGGTCGCTTCGACGCCCATAGCTATCCACGAACAGCGCCAGATTTCCGGGGTTGCAGTAACGGCTGAAGTACGCGCGGTAGTTAGCCGCCACGTCCGGGTTGCGCTCCTCAGGTGACTGAAATCACATAACAAACTTTTTGATACCCTTTTTTTATTGCTGCAAAAACGCTTTTACGCATTCCACACTAAGCGGTTATGTGGGACTCACTTAATCTTTTTGATTTGAGTTGCTGCTAGAAAATGCAAGCTTAGTTACTTAAGGTTTGCACTGAGCAACTAACGTGTTTGTCTTGCTCTTTCTTTTTCTATATAATTTATTAATGCGTTAGAGATTGTTGAAATCGTCAAATCTTAAACTGTCCGCGCCACCAATTTGTTTACGATACACAAAGTAGTTCAGTTATCGGCTTTAGAAATGAATACTACGGAAGGATAACAGTTAATGCATGAATGACGCCAATATTTAGTGAGGTGCGTTCTTTTTTGATTAGAAGACCTCTAATAGTGTGATATAGAAATACCGTTTCAGAGATCGCTCGTGAGGTTTGGCGTGGGTTACGGGAGGATGAAATTTCACATTTGACGTAAAAATGAAGGTCCTTACAACCCACGCGGTACACCCACAGAACAAGGAACTCGCTTAATAAGTACACGTCTTATAGCTACAATGTTTAGAATCACTTGTGTTTGGTAGACAACACGGAATTCTTAGATTTTGAATGTAAAGAAGCTTTCGTCACTCAAAAATGTGCGGTGCAGTTATTTAAAAACGTTCCACTCATTTCTTAATCTTTATACCATAGAATATATTTTACTTTTTTTTACAAATGCGAGCGACTCCATGCAATTTCCATACAGAATTCTGTGAGAAAAATCGCGCGGTGAATTTTTTCAGTGCGGGCTTAAATCCGCTCATAGAATAACATCGCTTGTTGTAATGATCGCATAAAAATATAAAATCGCTATTGCATATTTCTATCAGGAGACAGGTGACGATATGAAAGAAAAGATTTTAGCCGTGTATCCTAACATTAAAAAAAAAACAAAACATTTTTTAACAATTTTATTTTAGGAACCTCAAGGTTCTGTTTTGTGCACAATGTGTCCAATTCTGCTGAAAATTTCTAAAAAAACTTAACTAAAATGACAGCACTATATCTACCGCTGCTCCTTTCCGCATGGAAAATTCGCGCAGCTTAGTCGATTCTCAACCGCATTACAGTGATGATTGCGTAATATGCAAATCGCGTGCCGGCGCCTATCCCGCGTGGTAGATTTTAACTATTATAATAGTTTACCTACAGGGCGTAAAATATCTCTAGTATACCTACTAATACCACAGTCTAAGGGTTCGAGCAGCATGCCGGCGATCTCGCGCGACTTCTTCGGTCGCTAGAAGTCGCTGAGACCGATATCGTCGGCACGCTGTACGAGCCCTAAACAGTTCGTTACACGTCCTTTATATTTCTATACGTATACATTCTTTTTTACCAGTCATTCGATTAAGACGTGTACACAATAAGTATGCAGCTTGGATGATGGAGAACTATGGTTTGCGATAGGGATGATGACAACTCAATCAAATCAGCAACTCTTTATCAAACTTAAAAAGCTTAGCGCCTTCGTGTATCGTATTGTATCTTGTATATTGTGCCTTCGTATGAAATACATAGTTGTGAGTTGTGATGTCATCAAAATTCAACGCATTTATTTCTTTATAGTTTTAAATGGTTAGAATCTTAAAACTAACCGAGGACGTGCACTTTAGGTATTTTGGAAGACCCTGTATTCAATAATCAATAAGAAATAATAAATAAAGGTATAAGAAATATTAAATAAGGCTAATAAAGGTATAGTTATTAGCCCACGTTGTGCTTATACTGTACCAACTCACAATTTAAAAAGAGACACGCGTCTAGACAGAGCAATCTTGCGGGATCAGAGCGGCGAGACGGGGGAGGGATAATACCGAACGGCAAAAGTTGCCAGAATTAACTTTGCTCAGTAGTGGATCAGCTGTGTGGGTAAACTAGGTATGTACTATGTATAGGTGCTACGACAGCAAACTCGGCTCGTTCGAACTCAAAATTGTCGTCCCGTGGGATGTATTGGTAGGTATTTTAAGGTGTGGTAAAACAGTCATTAAAATGAATGAACCTTTTATTTTTGACTGGCAAAGAAATTTATTCTTATGCGTAATAGCAATGTAAATCTTCATAACGCGCTAATCGGAGGGAAAGACATTTTGTATAGTCACGCTAGTATGTATGTGTGTATTCAGTTTTCGTCCTATAAAAAGTTTTAAGAAGTCGGTAATGACCGAATACGGCCAACTGTAACAACTTTTACACTAGGTCGGTCACCGCAAACAGGCTGCGATGAATGCGGCCACACGAACTACAGTTTGCATTAGTCGGTGACCGAAAACGGCCAAACAGACCTAATGTAAACGCGTCATAAGGATACATATATATAAGACATATTGTATTCGCATATCGCCATGAATAAACATTACAATGGAGTCAATTCTGTTTAGTACAATTTCAACGAAACTAAAATGATAGCTCTAAATCCGCCGCCCCTTTCCGCCGGGAGCATTATGAAAGGGATAACAATATAAATAGAGATGACATTTTACTTTTGATTAGAGATCGTGTACTACAGAGTACAGAATTGGATCCAATGTCAAAATTATACCTAGGTAGCTTATTGGCAATACAGTAAATATAACCTTCGCATTGCGTGCTGCTAGCTTGTGGGTAGGTTTAACGGTGAGTCAAGGTCGTGTGCTTATGAAATTAATAAAGGAATCCATTTGTCATATTAAAAACAGTTTTCGTTAGTACCGAGCATGCACACAGCTAAGTTGACATAAATGTGAATAAAAGTATTAGAAGTTTTTATTTTATTTTATGCCACATAGTTATTTTGTAAATATGAGAGTGCCCACGTCTGTTTTTCTGCTACGTTTAACGGCCCATCTATTCAACGTGACGCGTTTACAGACATACAGATAAAAATTTAACAAGCAGTAAGTATTAATTAAAAAAACTGTATGTAAAAAAATTCGGAGGCCCCCACTTTTATGCACGTAACAACTCGCACCATAACAACGAATCGATTGACACCTCATTTATCAAAATCGACTCAGTAGTTTAGGCGCTACGATGGAACATACATAAATACAAATGTACATACATACATTTACATAGACTGCTATAATGATATTCCTTACTTTTGGCTTTGCCGTAGTCGGGTAAAAACACTAGGTACTATTTTGGACTCGTAAACAAAGCTTCCTCCAATTATAGTTTTTAAAATATATTAAACTACCTTATGCTAAACTTCGTCCTTTGGAGTTCATAAATTTCAAAACCCTATTTTATCCCCATATGGGTTGAATTTTTTAAAAACTTTTTAGCGGACGTCTACGTCACAATAGACAATCTGTATGCCAAATTTAAGCCCGATTCGTCCAGTAGTTTGAGCTGTGCGTTGACAGATTAGTCAGTCAATCACCTTTTTATACGTGTTTAGACTAAGACTGTGTCCCTCCCAGGAATGCAACCAAATTTTAGACAAATTTCATCAAAATCGGTTGAAAAGATGCGCCGTTAAAGTGTAGCATTCAGACAAATTAGTGTGGATTTTGGGTACAGTTTTATAGTTATACTAGACGATGCCCGCGACTTCGTCTGCGTGGATTGAGGGTTTTTGTCTCCCTCGGGAAATCTTTAAAATTACGGGATGAAAAGTAGTCTATGTGTTAATCCGGGGTATAATCTATCTTCATTCCAAATTTCAGCCAAATCCATCCAGTAGTTTTTGCGTGAAAGAGTAACCTATACACATACAAACATTCGCCTTTATAAAAATATTGGTGTGATTATAAGTATAGAATTATAGATAGAATATAAGTACTCGGTACTCACCCTGCCGAGGTGGTGCCAGACAAGGTAGTCGATGACGGCGGGCGTCATGCCTCGCGAGCGCAGTGAGCGATAGTTGAGCTTGTGCGCCCCCCACTCGAGCCAGCCGGCCGTGGTCGACGAGCAGTTCACCAGCATCAGTGCGTCCACCTGCCGCGCAAGTACACTCATTGGATTCACTGTTCTAGTGGCCGCAGACAGGGCCATCAGTTTAAGTTAGAAGTATCCAATCTATCAGTAGTCAATATGGTTTGTCTAATTTAGAATGCCAATTTTGACAGAAGAAAGTTGTATGGCAATACTAAATATAGTATTCGCGCGCGAGTTGAATGCAGAGTAAATTTATGGTGACACATACATTTACTCTGCATTCAACTCGTGCGCGAACTGTACGTATACGTATTTACCATAGACTTATTATATATATATTTATTACAGTAAAACGGCATTTAAGGCGAGTCACCTCAGCTCAGCGGTGAAAACTGGTTTGCTAGATCAAATTTTTTCGGTATTTACTATTAAATAACGGTCTTACAAAAAATATCCGATACACTTAAAGATATTGTCTAAAGAATGTGCTAATTTGTTACACGATAGGATGTACTTTACTCGATCAAAAAAAATCTTGAAACAGGCTAAATTAAAAGTTTAAAACGAATTTTTTATTAATAAAATTTTCGACTTTGCTCATCATTTTTATATGGATAAATTCCTCTTGAAGTATTAATGAGAACCTGCTAAAATTTATTTCAAACTGAAGTCCTATATCTATTTAATTCAAATTAATCCCAGAATTTGAACGTTGCCAAGCGGTTTCAGAATATACCGCGCTGCCCGCTTCCCCGCTAGTCTCTACGAGAAATGTACCGCGAGACGCGCGGGCGGCACCCCACACCTCACCTCCTAAAATCTTGGAGGTGACTCGCCTTAAGCCAAAAATATCATCCTAAATTAGACAAACCATAGACAAGTTAGTAGTTAAAAAATGTATCAGTGAACAGTACAAACACTGTTTAAGAAACCTTACAATGATTTTATAAAATAGATGTACAGTTATACACCATCGAAAGGGTAAACACCCATTAGGTGGATAGGATTTATATCTTTTAACACCCCCTCGGTGCAGGTCACCCTCAGCACATAAAAATGGGCAATTAGCTGAAAGTTTTAAAATACGCGATATGGTTTTTAATATTTTATACGACACGTATATTCTTTAATTGAAAGCCAACGATTAACTTCGTTATCTATTTATCATGAAAACGTGATAGCTAGAATGTGCGTTATTTTCAGTATAGTACTGAATATCAATTCAACATTATTGAACGCGAGTCTCCTCTCAGAAATAGAGAAGGCTTTGGCCTCAATCCACCGCGCTGGCGAAATGCGTATTGGCAGACCTCACGCACCTTTTCCTTCACCGTTATAACAAATTATATTTAATTGCTTAAATATCATTTGATGAGATGATGATGATGAAAAAATTTTAATTAATTCAATTCTAAAAACGTGAGTTATAAGCTCCGAAATGCAATTTGGCGTTTGGCCTCGATTCTCAAGCGAAACTGCAAACTCTCCACGTTGCTTTGCCAAGCTGCCAAGCACCCGAGCTTGCCGGTTCGGTCCCGTAGGTACGAATAGTACTATTATTCTGTGCCATAGGCTCGTTTAGCGACAATATTCTATACACACAACACTCGAAACGGCTTTTATGTCCGCCGAAGCAGTAAATATCAAATCATTCTTACGTCTTTCGCGCACTGCTATGCGTCGCGACGGAACTTTAATGGTGTCATAAAATCGATGATCATAGTCTCGTATATTCTATAATATAGATGATGCCCAAATCCCGGATGTGCAGGAAAGAGGCCCTATTTAATTTTCCTAGATAAAATATTAATTTGTGAATTTCGTAATTTGTGACCTGCGACATCTTGCTTATGACACGGCTTTTTTCCAGCTGAGCGACTGAGGCCAACTTGAACTCAGACAAAAAGTGTTCAAAATTTTCGACACTAAAATAAATACATACATGAACAGTAATGGCGTGCACAGTATTCGGGTAGATATTGGTTACGTAGATACCTACTTTCAGGCAGGGAATGACGAAAATTATCCATTGAGCTTTTTTTAACTAGGGTAAGCAGTACCTTTATGCCTCTATGTCGTGCACGTCACTGATGAACAGAATTTAAAGCTTTTTGACAAGGACGTTTTTTCCAGGAACCCCACTGCATCCGAGGAACCTTTATTTGGTACAAATAAAAACAGAAACAAACATACCTATATAAGATTTGATTATCAAAATGGTCTTTAATCCATATGCTGCATCTGTTAGGATACGCTGATCTTCCGTGATGCGAGTATGTTCGTACTAGTGTCGAAAATAACTGTTTGTTCTCATAATTTAAATGGTTACCTTTTCCGGGTTGACGAGTGCGAATCTCGCGAGTATGTTAGCCCCGGCGCCTACGCCGAAGCCGATGAAGCTCCTGATGCCGAAGTGCACCAGCACAAAGCTGATCTGGTTCGCCAGTTCATCCATTGTGGGGTACGCGTAACTGTAACAAAACAGAATACTGTTTTAACATCTATACTAATATTATGAATGCGAACGTTTGGATGAATGGACGGATATTTTTAGTCAATCACGCCAGAACGGCTGAAAGGATCTGGATGAAATTTAGCACAGAGATAGAATATGGTCTGGAAATACTTAAGTTACTGGAATAACTCGCTACTGTTTATCACAGAAAATTAAAGATTCCCGTGGAAATCAAAACCTCGATCCACGCGGAAGAAGTTGCGGGCATCAGGTAGTTTAAAATAAAAACAATTTGACAAATCGAGCTCTAACTAGAATATACTTACTCATGGAAACTTAAAACATACCTACATACAGGTCGAATACAGGACCTCATTTTTGAAGTGTGTTAAAAATACTTCTATTTTCCCTCCATCAGAAGAATAAAATATCAAGGTTTATAACGGTTTACATCCACAAAAGCATGACGACACCCACACGGGACCCTGTCTGCACGATTGGAAGTCACCATATTATATTACATCATACGGAAATAATTTCAAAAGCTTGTGGTCGGGCTACTGAACTTGTACACATTGTACGATTTGTCTGGTTGGTCTAATCTGAAGAAACATTGTGATACCCAGGACATTTATAAAGTAATAGTTTAATTCCATGTGGCAACTTGTGCCACTTAGGCTGACATGTCACAAGGCTAGAATCAAGTTACACTATTTCTGTGGACTCTTGAATGAAATGCCGATTGCTGAAATGCAACATTATCATGAAGGCTTAACAAGGCCTGGACTAAATATGTGCTCTACGCCCTGCTGACATTTACGAACGCCGTCAAATATGAACTTCTAGCTGCTAGAAACCGCGTTGCACACATCTCCGTCGCGCGTTGTGTGTGTGCTTAGCCTTAGGGTTTCAGAGCCCAAACACAATAAGAGTAAACAGGTACTGTGAACCGTTACGGAGTTTCTTATTCATTTTATTCTGACGAGGGTCTGACTTCATTAGAAACCTAACAAAAAGATAGCCAATACAGAAACATCTCTGCTCTGAGGTACGAGTAATTCTACCTTAACTTTTATTATTCCTCTACAAGTTAGCCCTTGACTACGATCTCATCTTGTGGTAAGGAAGTCTAGGATTGTAGTGGGGCTAACCTAACCTTATTTTGATTTTTAAAATCTGACCTAACCTAATAACCTTCACTTTCATCTTATCAACCCATTGCCAGCTCACTGCAGCTGAGTACGAGTCTCCTCTCTCAATGGAAATAGTATGGCCATAGTCCACCACGCTGGCCGAGTAAGGATTGGCAGACTTTACGCCCCTTCGAGAACATTATGAAGAGCTCTTGGGCGTGCAGGTTTCCTCACGATGTTTTCCTTCACCATTTGAAGCAAGTGATACTTAATCCATATCCATATACATTATTAATATATTAATAATGCGAAAGTATCTGTCTGTCTATCTGTCTGCTACGCTTTCACGGCCCATCTGTTCAACCTGTCTTGATGAAATTTGGTACAGGGGTAGGTTGTATACCGGGGAAGGACATAGGCTACTTTTTATGCCAGAAAATTAAGGAGTTCCCGGGGGAATCAAAAAAATTTAAACCACGCGGACGAAGTCGCGGTTATCCGCTAGTTTATAAAAAACGCACATAACTTCGAAAAGTTGTTACCGCGACCCCGTACAAGAGTTCGAGGCTTCAACCTAACCTAATTAGACCTAAGCCCTAACCTAATAAATAGTCTTAAAATCGGATCCTAGCGGCACTAAATTCTTAGATAGATATTTGTAGAGGTTTAGGTAAAGCCTTTGATCAATTCGTCCGATAGTTCAGGCTGGATTTGACAAAGCTAAATCACCGACACGTACCTATCTAGCTGACAATTAGAACAAAGCCTTTTCGATGTAGGTAGACGACCAAAAAAAGGAGTGTATCAATATTTTCAGAGTTCAAATAATATGTATGTAAGTATGTGAGTCCTTAGTTCAACCACAACTTCTAAACAGATTTGGATGTATCCATAGATGTATCATTAGAATATTTACTAATTCCGAGTGACTTGGCTATAAATTTTTGAAAAAAAAAAAAAAGATTTTGACAGAGCAGTTGTGGTTTTTAATTTTTGACTCATCTGGCGCAATGGTGAGAGCGCTGTTGTAAATGAAAATATTTTTTTCAAAATATTACTTACTAAACTGTCTCCTGTCTGGTCTGGTGGTCAGATTCGGCCGTGTCAACTCTCCCTACCAGCCAAGACGTACCACCAAGCGTTAGCGTAATATATAACTACTCGTACCATACCCATTGAAATAGAAAGGTACTAAAATTCTACATCAATGGCCATACCCCTATGAAGTTAGATTTTTCCTATCTGACTAGATCATAAATTACACCCAAAAAAAAAGAACTTTTTCATGTTCAAGCAATGTACAACAATACAACAGTACAATGTAAAACAGCTCGGAATCGATTAGGTGCTCTCGGAATAATGAAGGTAAGCACTACGTTCAGTAGCTGTAGTTATTCGCTGGCGCAGTGTTACATAAGACATGTTGAATGAAACCCTCGTACTTACTACAATTCACTACTATACAGCACAATGTATACTTGTAGAAAAGACAGACTGTGCAAGTTGTGACCCACTTTCTGGTAGCTATTTCCTTAATCTGAACACTGCTATTACTAATGTACTGTTTGTAATGCAGTTTTGTAACTGCCCCGTTGGTCTAGTGGTTAGCATGTTCGACTGCGGCCGACGAGGTCCCGGGTTCGAGTCCCGGGTCGGGCCATAATTAAGTATTGGGTGTTACTGACTATTCAAAAGCACTATTTAAATTCTTTTGACTTTTACTGAACCAGTCCAGTCCAAAGACATACAAGTAGCTTACGCGTAATCCGTATTCTGGCACGCACTTCTTATTACTCTGCACTGTCAGTTGTTGAGTTCTTGAGTTATCACAGCTAAGCTAACCAGTATATTTTGTTTTTAAATATTTTCACAAAAGATTCGATGTTTTTGCGCCCACTTGACGTCTATTGACGGAAATGTCGAGTGACGCCCTCGATTTCCCGACGAGAGCAGTCGAGAAGCTTAGAGAGCTTTTATAAGTGACTTTTCCTGATTGCTCTCATAATATTAGAAAAGTAAGAAGGCAAGTCGGCACCTATTACTTGAGTGCAGAAAAACGACAGGTAAACATTCTGACATTTTTTTATTAGTGTAAACTGTTTTAATATGCTCAGAAAAGTGTAAATAATTTAAATGATGTTATTAATTAGACAGGACCCACAGTAGTTATTGTATTCTTCGGACTTCGTCCGCGTGGATTGAGGTTTTTTGGTTCCCGCGGGAACTCTTTAATTTTCCGGGATAAAATTATGTGTTATTCCAGACTATAATATATCTCTGTGCCAAATTTCATCTAGATCCGTTCAGCCGTGATTGAGTAACAAACATGCATCAAAACTTTCGCATTTATACTAATAGTATATGTTGTGAATGAAACGAGCACTTGATGAGAACTGACACTTTATTATTATTAAAATACCCACTTACTTAGCAATATTATATAAAAATCACATCATCTTTCCCTTTTATTTTTTAAGTATTACATGTAGTTTTATTTTAATTTTATGATAGGCATATGTATTTATATTTAAATAATACGCACCTAATCCTATCTTATACATTTTTAATATCCTATATTAATACTATTCATGCACTTACTATTATTCACTACTTACAATCTCATCATTTCATATGTTTTAAATTCATGCGAGCTTTGACAGCCGCCGGTCTGCGTGTTGTCAGTTTATTTGCATATTTATCATCAATGGTTGGTGAATTCTCACTATCATAGACCGTGGGGGGTTCCGCGGTAGTAGTAGCAGTGGAACGAATTTGCTGAGGAGTACTATGATCGTCACTTTCCGCGCTACTCCACTTATCCTCCTCCTTAGGCGTTGCGCAAACTTCGGTTGGAGGTATACCAAGCAAGTGACGTCTATTTCTTCTATATCGCCTCCCGGACACGTTGTCCTGAACGAAATACGAGCGCGGTTGAGGCGCCGTACCTTGCACTACAGCATGTTTACGTCTGCCTTCGTCGATCATAACAACACCCTGCCCGGGCACCAGCTCGGGCAAGGGTCGCGAATGTTGATCGTAATAAGTTTTACTTTTAGCCTGCTTAAACAAGATGCTTTGGTAATCTGCGGTATTATCACGGCAGGGCCTTAAGGACTGCTCATGCGCCGGTAGCCTGGTATTTAATCTGCGCCCCATGAGCAGTTCAGCCGGAGAACTTAACCCGTCGCGTGGGCACGCTCTAAAGTTCAACAAACCCAAATAAAAATCAGATCCTGAGTTAGTCGCTTTAATTAATATGTTTTTAATTGTTTGTACGCTTTTTTCACTTCGGCCATTAGCTTGAGGATAGTTGGGTGACGTAGTGACATGCGCAAAACCCCATTTGGACCGGAAATCGGCAAATTCCTTTGAGGTGTAAGCTGGACCTCCGTCCGTCACCAGCTGGACTGGAATTCCGTGCCTAGCGAATTGATCCTTCATAGCTCGTATTACCGCCTTACTTCCTATACTACTCAGCGCGCTAACCTCAATAAAGTTTGAAAAATAATCTACGAGAATCAAAAAGTATTTATTCCGATATTGAAAAATATCCGAGCCTACCTTCGACCATGGAATATCCGGTATCTCGTGTGGTATCATGGGCTCGCGCGAGGGTCGCGGCTTGAGTTCCACGCACGTCGCACACCGGCGCACCGCACGCTCCACGTCGCGCGACATGCCCGGCCAAAACATTACCTCTCGAGCACGTCGCTTGCACCGGTCGATGCCCATGTGGCCCTCATGAACGCGGTTTATCATTTCTGCACGAAGGCCTCGAGGTATATACACCAAGTTGTCTTTTAAAATAATGTTATCTATGTATTCGAAACATTCTCTATAAGACCATAATTGCCGCACACATTCATCGACACTATACTTATTTACTGGCCATCCATCTTTTATGTACTTGATAATACTTTGGCATTCTTCGTCCGAGTCAATATATTCTTTAATTAATTTAATTTTTTCATCAGTAAATCGAACATTATTAATAACAAAACACGACTGCTCCTCTATTTCAACCGAGACGTTATTTTTCATCAATTCCGGTAGCGGAGCGCGCGACAGTGTGTCCGCAACGAACATATATTTGCCCGGCTTGTACACTACCTTAAAGTTGTAACCTTGAATTCTTAACATCATGCGCTGCAACCGCGCAGGTACCGCATCCAACGATTTATTAAATAAGGCTTCTAGAGGCTTATGATCCGTTTCGACTGTGATGTCACCTCGGCCAAACAGATATTGATGAAATCGCTCTAGAGCGAATACAATGGCAAGCAACTCCTTTTCAATTTGCGCATACCTAGTTTGCGTGTCAGTGAGAGTGGAGGACGCAAACTCGACGGGGCGGCCCGCCTGCAGCAGCACGGCGCCGAGTGCGCGCGAGCTCGCGTCCACGGACAGCAGCACGGGCTCGCGCGGCGAGTACAGCGCCAGCACGGGCGCCGCGCACAACTTCTGCTTCAACTCGCGCACGGCCTTCTCGTGCGCCTCTTCCCAACACCACACTACGTCTTTTTTCAATAAGCCGCGCAGAGGTGATGCTATTTCAGAATAATTCGTAATAAATTTAGACAAATAGTTGACCATACCGAGGAACCGCTCTAAAGCAGACCTATTTTGCGGGGTAGGCATATCCTCGATAGCCTTAAGCTTACTTTTGTCGATCGCCATGCCCTCCGAGCTGAACGTGTGCCCTAAATAACTCACTTCCTGAACCCTAAACTCACACTTTTCTCTATTAAATTTTATACCTACTTGCCTTGCCCTTTCTAATAAACATTTTAGCCTTTCATCGTGCTGCGCCATAGTCGTTCCCCATACGATGATATCGTCCACGAACGAATCTACACCCTCCAGATCTTCCAGAAGTTGCCGCACTCGAGCATGGAATACCTCCGAGGCGCAATTAATTCCGTAAGGTAAGCGTAAAAATTGATAACGTCCGAAGGGTGTTCCAAACGTACATAAATCCGCACTTTCATTATCAATCTGAATCATCCAATATCCCGATCTAGCATCTAACTTGCTAAAATATCGTGCGCCCTGCAACTTGGCAGCTATTTCCGTGAGCGTCGGCAGCGGGTAGTGCGCGCGTCGCACCGCCCGGTTTAGCGGCCGCGGATCGAGACATACACGTAAACTACCATTTTTCTTCGCTACTACTACTATCGCGTTCACCCATTCGGTAGGGTGCGACACCTTCCTTATAACACCCATACCTTCCATACGCTCTAATTCTACTTTTAACTTATCACGAACGCCAATAGGTATTTTTCTGACCGGACAGACCGACGGTTGTACCCCAGAATCAATAATGATCTTATACTCACCCGGTAACTTACCTAACCCTTTAAATAAATCAGCATACATATCTATATTTATAGTGTACACACGTTTCACAATACCTAATTTCTCACAAGCATATTTGCCTAACACGCTCTCACAATCATTTCTACAAATGCAAAAATTGAGATTATACAGACAATTTTTATATATCCAGGAAATATAACACGAACCCAGTATCGGTATTTCATTACCACAAAAAGATTGAGCCTTAACGTTGTTTTGATGCAAGGATGACAACTGCAAACCTAATTGTTTATATTTTTCCAAGGACATAACGTTTAGGTCCGATCCGGTATCGAGTTTAAATTTCTCTTTTTTAACACTATTATATAATTGCAAAATTTCATACCATCTGTTATTGTCCTTACAAGTTAAGTCACCGTCGATCGTAGAGATCATGTATAATTCTTCATCTGTATCACTATTTTCCACTATTTGATACACATTTTTTCGTGGATTTAGAGCACACAATTTTTTAAAATGGCCTACTGAACCACACGAGAAACACACAGCCCTGCGAGCCGGGCAGTAATTATCACCATCGCACTGAAACGCGCCACATTTTTTACAAGACCGCGATCGCGCCGCATCCGCTGAGAATCCCTGCGCGGGCCGCGCTAGGCCGCGGGCCGCAGCGCTCCGAGCGCCGCCGCCGCCGCCGCGCGCCCAGCCGCGCCCACGCTGCGCCCGCGGCGCCCAGCCGCCCGCTCGGCCGCCTGTCCGCGCGCCCCGTATGACGTCCACTGCCGTTGATGATGACGCGCACGCCTCATCAGCTTTCGCCTTGGCGCCCTCGATGTTCTGCTTCTCTTCAATTGACATCTCATTAGCCCGGCATATTTTCAAGGCACTTTGTAAAGTTAGCTCTTCTGCCCTTAGTAATCTGTCCCGTACTTTGCTATCCGCTACGCCGCAAACTATTCTATCGCGGATAAGGCCCTCCTCTAAGTGCTCGAACTCACAGTGTTCCGATAAAAGTTTCAAAGTCGTCACGTACTCGTCGATCGACTCACCGGATTCTTGATTTCGCGTAAAAAACTTGAAGCGAACCATAGTGGTATTCTGCTTAGTGCCAAAATGTTCGTTAAATTTTTTCACCAAAGTTTCGATATCTTCACGACTCTCATCCTTTGCATATTTAAAGGTCGTATAAATGTCATAACCCTCCGGTCCTATCAAATTGACCAACAGACTGGCTTGGACATCCGTTGACTCCTTGTGAACACCGGCCGCTTTTAAAAAGACGTAAAACTGCTGCCGCCATTTTCGCCACGCAGTTGCACGGCACGCCGGCCCTCCTTCTAAGCATAATTCCGACGGCGGCCGCGCGTGTTCCATCGTCACTATTTATTTAAAACTTATGCACACTGCATCCAAAACTTATCTCACAATTATACACTGCTTCTATTCTCCGTAATTATTATTTTAAACTTCAACCGCTGTCACCATGTTGTGAATGAAACGAGCACTTGATGAGAACTGACACTTTATTATTATTAAAATACCCACTTACTTAGCAATATTATATAAAAATCACATCAGTATAGATTTCTATATCTAATGTAAGTCAGTGTTGATGAGCTTTTGCGTAGGTACTTTTAAGAAAAGTATAAATTTAATTTAAATGATGTCATTAATTAGAAAAGACCCACAGTAATTATTGAAGATAATAACGCAGGGAAATTCAGTACCAACAATTTATCAGAAAATGAGCGAAAGAAGTTTTGGTAAAATAGCAACGTAGTTTCATAGCTCCAGTGAAGTGCGACGATCCGCAAATCGCAATCACTTCCGTATAATTCAGAGGGACCTGCATCAGGTATTGCTATAGTCTCAGTATAGTGATTAGCTAAATTAATGGTATTCTTACCTCGACAATGTATTTTGACCAACAGAAAAATAGAGATGATTGTGATCAATTATTCTACCGCAATTGCCCCCTTATACAGTCAACTGTGAAATGAGTCAGGCTAAACTCAAGTAAGCCCAATCACAACAATTATTGAGATAGTAGCAACTATGGCAATATGATAACCACGTTCGTCCTAAGGGGACAGAATAGCTGTCTCGCACACAATATCGGTGCATCCACATATGCGGGCCCCGTCCATGCACAAGCATAAAGGAGTAGTAAAATATAAATATACATAGATTGAATGTGACGTTTTCGATTGGATATAGGTTACTTTTTATCCCGCTAAATCAAAGACATCCCTCGGGCTTTCCAAAACCTGGACAAAATGGAGCCTTTGTTAATTCGGGGTACCTTTATGCTATCTCTATTCCAAATGTCAGCCAAATTGTTTCAGACATTGGGGCGTGAAGGAGTGACAAACATCCACATTCAGGCCTAACTTTCACATTTGTAATGCATATATTTTGTAAGATACAGCGAGAACCGGATGGTTGGTATCATCAGATAAGGTTGGTATCATCAGAACGTGAATCGTGTTAGGGTAGATCAGGCGGAGTCCTCGTACCGCAGTGTTATGTAACTCGCCGCTCGATAGTACCCCGGGACAGTGCGACAAGCATGAGCTAGCCTGACAATTTTACAGAGGAATGCCTAAGTAATGGATGTTTGAGCCTATGCACACGGCGTATTTTCTACGCGCAGACGACATACAAACGCGATTCTAACGCGAACGATACGGACGTCAGTCGCACACAGAAAGCTTTGCACTGACCGAAACCCTTTCACTTATGTGCGTTTTAAGCAATCTAATATCATATGCGTTGGTAAAGGAAAACATCGTGTTCGTGAGGAAACCTGCATGCGTGAGAGTTCTTCATTCAGTTCTCGAAGGTGTGTAAGCCATGATTTGGCATTTCACGTGGTGAAACCCCAAATACCTAATGTACACAAAATGAAACCCTAGGTCTAAACCCGTTCTGATTCTGAAGAGTCTCGTGCTTAGTAGTGGGCTGGCAATGGATGTGATGCTGATGGTTATTGACCGTAATGGCAGAAATTGCAACTCTACACATTTCTTTGTAAAGCTTGCACATTTTCATGTCGCTTCGAAATTACTTAAAAAATTGTAAAACTAATTTTTCTGTAACGCTGTTGATAACAAAAATAAACAAAACAAAGCATTTTCTTCAATCTAGCACCTTTGCACCTTTACATAGTTGTTTTTAATTTAGAAAATTGAAGAGTTCTCATTAGGATTTTTTACAAAACATTTTCAATACACTTGCTCCAAAAATGTACTTACATCAGAAGCAGTAAACAGGGTTTGTAAGTTAAATTTACTGCCCTCGTGCTTTTTCTTTGCAGAATTTACTGCCCTCGTGCAGTAAAACTAATTTTTCTGTAACGCTGTTGATAACAAAAATAAACAAAACAAAGCATTTTCTTCAATCTGGCACCTTTGCACCTTTACATAGTTGTTTTTAATTTAGAAAATTGAAGAGTTCTCATTAGGATTTTTTACAAAACATTTTCAATACACTTGCTCCAAAAATATACTTACATCAGAAGCAGTAAACAGGGTTTGTAAGTTAAATTTACTGCCCTCGTGCTTTTTCTTTGCAGAATTTACTGCCCTCGTGCAGTAAATTTGCATTTTTTTTTTCTAATTTTTTTAAGTCCACTTTACTTATAAATAATAAGTTTTCTTGCAAGAAGGTTCATAACGATATTGACTTTGTATGTAGAAAACCTAATAAGTACCTAATAACAATTAGATGTGGATTGATGAAATTAATTCATAAAATTAAAAATTGTATGTAATAGGTATTATAAATTCAATTTGATTTAAGTTTTATAAGTTAAAAAAGTAAAGGCTGAGTAGTCCAGGCTGAGAGTTAAGAGCTAGAACTTCGAGCCATGAAGCCAATTTAAAAAAAAGCAATTACAACAACGCGCCGTAGATGTTAAATCTTTAATCTATGAGTTGAGTATGTTTCATTGAGTCTTTCTTATAAATTATTAAATAATATACGTGGCTTTAGTGATGTGGAATAATAAAATTAAATCAACAATTATTATATAATTTATTTTAGATGTGAGAAAGAAATCGCGCTATTAATAGCCGCCAAAATCTCGAAATAAGTATGGGCGTAAGAAACCATTTTCTAGTGAGTACCTACCTACTCGAGTTTTATTTTCAATTTTCTCACTAATGTATTGAAAAATATTGTGTGATACACGGACGCTAAGGTTTTAGCAAACTCGTGACGATGGTCAGCCCTTGACTGGCGTCATCGGGCTGACATGAGTCAACTCGTATGTAAAAACCTATTTACCGCTCTTACATCACAGACTACTATAATCCACTCGGACGTAGTCGTGGATATCATCTAGTAATATATAGAGACCAAATAATATTCAGTTCACAAAATAGGAATTTATTTCAAACTTCACTAGTCGCGTTCCATTTTCCGCGAGGGAATCTTGGAAATAGTTTTGTCCCACTTTTCTGCTTACCGGGCGGAGCTGACGTTTCCACATGTGCTCTCCCAGCGCCTGCTCAGGTGCGCCCATTGAGTTATGGCACATAGAGATGAAGACATTTTTATATATATCTAGCTGATGCCCGCGACTTCGTCCGCGTGGAATAAGTTTTTTGGATTCCCGGGGGAACTTTTCAATTTTCCGGGATAAAAAGTAGCCTATGTCACTCTGCAGGTCCTCAACTATACCTATGCCAAAAATCACGTCGATCCGTTGCTCCGTTGCAGCGTGATTGAAGGACAAACCAACAAACAAACTGACTTTCGCATTTATAATATTAGTATGATTTGTATATCTCTATATTTATTCCTGTATTTATTCTTCGATTTAAACTTATAAACGCACTTACGAAAGTTAGATCGGTACATAGTACAATAGTATAAATAAAAAAAGTCTATCTTCTTATATACATCTTGTCTCTGTGTGATTTCAGTTTCACATCAAAATCTGCTGTCAATCAAGAACTTAAATTTAATTATGTAGTAAAAATACAATTTTTTGTGACAGCGATAGATAGAGTAAAATTTGGCTAATTCTGTAGTACACTATCTGAACTAAACTAAATTGACAGGACTGAATCTAGTGCAATTTGCGGGGAGCATTAAAGGGATAGAAATTAGTAATACAATTAGTCCTATCATTTTAGTTTAGAAATTATATCCAACAAATTAACCACATAGTCAGTAAATAAAGCGTTAATTTACTGAATGACAAAACGTACGTACCATATATTGTCAGGTTTTTAAATATTATGTCGGGTAATCAGCCACTCTAGTATATCTCTCTGGGTAAACTAGTACACCTACACGATATCTTATATATATAAAAGCGAAAGGTCACTGACTGATCATCACGATATCTCAGGAACTATAAAACATACAGACTTGAAATTTGGAAGGTAGGTTCCTTCTATGGTGTAAACGTCAGCTAAGAAACGGTTTTGGGAAAATTCACCCCTAAGGGGTTGAAATGGGGGTTGGAATTTTGTATGAAAGTCCTTTGATTTTGAAGTTAGAGTCTTGAAAATCGGGATTAAGGTTATTTGTTTTAAATAAAAATAAGCTGTGTAATCAATTTTCCGAAAATCTACTCCAAAGAAGGTGAAATAGGGGTTGGAAGTTTGTATGAAAATTCTATGTTTTTGAAGATAGCGACTTGAAAATCGGGATTTAGGTTATTAGTTTTAAATTTTACAAAAACAACAAAGGATGAAATTGGGGTTGAAAATTTGTATGTTTTTGTAGAAAGAGACATAAAAATTCAGCATTTCGGTTATAAGTTTTTAAATAATTAAAACCTACATAAGCTATATAAAGCCTCTTTAGATAGACTTTGCAGCGGGAAAATTTCATAATGTCATAGGAAATCAGAAATTTTACGCGGACGAAGTCGCGGGCGACCGCTAGTAATAATATATAGGTTTGCTAAGAAGTCAAAAGTCGGTACATAGAATCCATTTAGGTCACACGTATTTTATGGCCAACTGTGTTAGAATTTTAAGCCGACTTTTAAATGGCATCTTGGCTGGCCATTCGATACAGTTTAATGTTTGGTATTCTGTGGTGAAAATGTAGCCAATGTCAGGCCGTACCTAGGTTTAAATAGTTTCCCTAAATGGGGTTGAACGAACGGCAATCTTTTTAATAAGAGGCTGATAATTTAGGGATAAAAGGATTATACATTGAATTGAAAATAATAATCTGCGTGAATATGATGTTATTTAAATTACGTCGGCACTTTTTGATTGAAAATGTCCGTGTCCAGAATTTGAAGCTAATTTTTACCAAATTTCATCAAAATAGGATAAATAGAGTGGCCGTCAAAAGATGATACACAGTCTATAAGACACACATTTACATTTAAAATATTAGAAACTACGTACGTACTCTAAAACTTAAATTGCGATATCAATATGGATTAATGTTAAATTGCGAACACCTTAATATTTTACGCGAATAATTCAAATAAAATCAATTATTATCGAGCGCGCTCGCAGCGTGGATCGGTAAACTGTTGCCATAGCTGAGCAGAGGGTAGGTGAATAAACTGCAATAATAGCGATAATAGGGCAAACGGCGCGCCCGCCCGGCGCCCGCCGGTCTAGCGCGCACGTCAACCGTCTTTTGAACTCGTTACTACAGTTACGTTACTACTACTCAAATTGACATTTCCATCATTGACTCTAGAAAACACTAACACAAAGAATTAAGTCGGCGACATAACCTGTCTTCCTCTCTCGCGCACATCCTAACATTTGGTCAAACCAAGTCTTCAGAACTAATATTACTCGTGGTTCGCCCCGAACTGAGACCTCGCGGTATCCATAAGATAGTTCATTATTTGTAAGCATAAACGAATAAACTTTTACAGAGCGCCATCTATTGATATCATTGTGAAGTTCTGTTAAAAATACTCATTAAAAATTGAATAATTTCGTTTCCTTATTTAGTATTTGTTGTTCAAGTACAGGATATAATTCAAATAATTGATCAAGTTTCAGGCTCAGCCTTTCAGAAAATTGAGAGTTCTGAGGTCAACTTTGGACGTTAGAAAACCTCCACTTTGAAAGCCCCCCATTTCGTCAATATTAGGGGAAAAAATGTAAAAAAATATATTTTTGGACTCTATTTATAATTAACTTTAAAAATGATATACCGCAACCCTATGTAACGCTATAAAAAATATTTTACTTCGCATTCGCTTCTATGAGAGCTACCTGAAATAAAGATTTTTTAAACTTTTTAAGCCATATTCGGCTGGAGGCTGGAGGCTATCGGTTTACATATTATATTTAAATTTGAAGTAATAACGTTCAGTAATTCTGAAGTTATAAGGCTCTGACAGACGGACGGACAAGTGCAAATTCATTCAAGTAGACTCAGAGACAATATAGAGAAAAGATCTGTTTGATTGTTTGTTTGTAATGGATAAACTCTAAAACTACTCAACTGATTTTAAAAATTCTTTCACTTAAAGAAAGCTATTTTATCAGCGAGCAACATAGGCTATAAATTATTTTGAAAAAATTAGAGATCCCTAAGAAAATTAGCAATAATCTGAATTGACGGAAAAATCTGCTCATCTGAGAGCTTGCGTGGCGTGCACGTTACACGAAAACAATGTATGCTGGAATTGTTCCTCTCAAAAAGTTTTAAAATAAAGGTGTGCTGTCGTGGGACACCAGATAGGAACAAAGTTCTATAATACATAAATATTAATTTCAAGTTCTAGTCGAGGTAAAAAGAAAATAATTCTTCAGATATATTTTTTCCGCACATGATTTAGCTTTTTTCCTCTGAAGGTATTTTCCCTCCGCATCGTCCCATGAGGAACTTTGTTCCAAAAATATTGTTTGGTAGATCATAATTGGCGGAATGATCGCGTAACATACAACAAAAGAAAAACAACATACAGTCGAATTGAGAACCTCCTCCTCTTATGAAGTCGGTTAAAAATTATATCTCGCCAATTAGTAGGTTACACTTTTTTTGTTTCATGCCGCCTCTTCTCTGTATCATTTGCTGTTCAAACACGAGCAGAGTCTAGACGTGGAATAATGTTCTATGATAACGTCCTACGAGAAATGAAGTGGTAGATTCATTTGACGATTCAAAAGCACTTTTAATAAGTTTATTTGAATAAAAAAAATATTATATTGAGTTTGAAAATAAATTGAATTTGTGTGTGAAAATAGCCATTTATTTGTATCCAGTATTGTTGCGATATGAATCGACACGTGACAAACGGACAAGAGGGTGAACGGTGCCGGTGTATCTGTGCACAAAAGAGGCACACAATATTATAGACTGACTATAGAACTAGGTAGACATCATCCTGGTTGCTCAACACCCCAAAATACACTCGTTATACTGGTGTATACCCTTTTTCTTCTCCCTTCTATAACTAGCTTTAAAGACAGTAGAAGGTCCGTTAAATAGAAAATTGGGTTCGCGTTATACAAAAACACTCTATGGGGTATAGCCACAGATAACGAAAACAAGGTAGGGCAAACTAGATGGGTCAGGTTGCTCAGAGTTCTTGTTCTAGAGTATACGATATATTAATTTGACACAAATTTTTACAATGCGGTGTTACATTTCACGATGTTTTTCAAAAGGGCGCCGTTTTGTAACATGACTAGACGTTATGCGATCCGGCGGTTTCGACAATACGGCTACTACATAGATAAGCTACAGTTTAGTCATTACGAAGCAGATATTATCGATTTACCTGATAACTTCTCTACATTGTTTGTGAAGTTACAGCCATTAGTCAGCAGAGTTGCAGGGTTGCCTCTAGTTAGTTATATTAAATAACTAGCTGATGCCCGCGACTTTATCCGCGTGGAATAAGTTTTTTTAATTCCCAAGGGAACTCCATAATTTTCCGGGATAAAAGGTAGCCTATGTCACTTTCCAGGTCCTCAACTATACCCATGCAAAAAATTACGTCGATCCGTTGCTCTCTTGCAGCGTGATTGAAGGACAAACCAAAAAACAAACACACTTTCGCATATATAATATTAAGTATATATTATGAGAGGCACGGCAACGTTTCACACTTCTAACGTTAGATCACCAGCACACACGAAGATCGCTAGCGTAATATGAAGCAAAGATAATGAGCTCTCTCTTTTTGATATTGTGCAGCGTGTGGCTGGCTCTGCATGAAGCTCGGAAACATCACGTTTTACGGCTGATGACTCCCCTTACACGCTTTAGGTTTGCAATACTCCAATTAATGGAAATTGCAAAACTAAGGTAAGGCCGCAATTACACTTGTGTCACCCGTTGTCCTAAGTAAGCGACAGAAGCGACGCCATAGAAAATGACGTTACGTCTACGTTGTCGCGTAGATACGTTGCCATTTTCTATGACGTCGCATCGCGTCGCGCCGCTTCGCTTCTGTCGCCCTACGACAACGGGCAATACTCACGCGTGTCGCTTAGGTTCATGAGTGACTCACGAAACATAAAGGTTTTCTAAGTCGCGTATCGTTTGCAAATGTTAACTACTACGGAAAATCTTAAAAGTGGCAAAATCGACAATATCTTCTGTAATCGCGGCTGCTAAGAATGGGTACGACAAAATTACAGTACATTGGGTGGGTTGTGAACCTATAACCGGATCGGATATCGGACATATTATAACATTTTTCCACTTGCTCACAAAATATATTTACACAGGTTTTGAGATTACTGTACGAACGCGTTACGCGACTTCGAGAGCTCACTCTGGTTTCCAGTTTTTCGTCCAATAGCGGAAAGAACGACGTATTAACCAGTAACCAATCAGAGGTGAATTATTTTACCACTTAACCTATTTGCATGGAAGTTGGAATAGTCAAACAAAGACTCTTGGGCAAATATTGGGTCTTTAATATATCGCCATAATCTATAATTGGTAATATCCTGGAGGAATAACGAAAAATTATGTTGCCAAGGTAGTCAGGTAAGTATAATTAGTAGTGATTACCTAGTTACGCACTAAATAATTTATTTAACTGCGGTAAGAATTAGTGGTATAATGATTTATTTGTAGCCGGTAACTTAGCAACGGCGGCGTCAACTCGACTGCGCCAACCAAAGCACATGAGTAAAGAAACGCAAAGTACCAATGGCGGTTTGAGTCAACTCAACGTGACAAGTTAACGTTAATTAATGTGCGTACATTGCGTACAATAACACAGAAATGCGTACAGCCTAATCGACGTATTTCGACCTAGCTGATGCTCGCGGACGAAAAAGTTTTAATACCCACCGAACTCCTTATTTTTTCGGGATAAAAAGTAGTGTCACTCTCCAGGGCCTCAACCATTAAGCAGATTTCCTGTTCCGTCGTCTCAAATGTACTCATGCAAAAAATCAGGTTTATAATATTAGTATGATAGCGTGCTTCTAATCTAAAAATGAACGCGTCTCACCAATGTTTGCGTCATTTATGCACTAGTTGGTTGGAGAATAAAATTGCCATTTTATTAACTTCCGTACTTATCTCTTAATGGCTTAAACTAGGTAATCCAATAAGGTTTCCACCTTATTCATCATCATGATTTCAAACCATTGCCAGATCACTGCTGAACACGAATCTCTCGGAATGAGAAAGTTTTGGCCGTAGTCCACCACGCTAGTCAATTGCGGATTGGCAGACGTCACACACCTTGCGAGAACATTATGATAAACTTTGGGGCATTCAGGTTTCCCCACGGTATTTTTCTTTTTGAAGCAAGTGATAGTTAACTTCTTAAAACGCACATGACTCCTTAAAGTTAAAGGTGTGTGCCCGGGTATCAAACCGCGATCCCGGGAGGACGAGTGTCTAAGTCACTTGCTCTGGGATATCACCGCTTTACTTCCAGTTTATAGAAGTGCAAAATATGCTCAGCAGTGGACGATGGACTGGGCTGATCTCGTAATATAGTTACGGCGATATTTAGTGAAATTTACAGACCAGTTATATCAAGAGATCGCTGGTGAAAACTGTTATTTACATTCGAAAAGCATTGAGATGAGAGCTAGTACTTCATTTCCTTTCGAGGTAATCTTCTCGGTCAAAAGAGATTTACTTTGAGCGGGATTTGCTCTACCTCTCCGGGGAAATTTTGCGGTGTTCCTCAAACACTTTAAAGTACATAAAGTCAATAGTTTCAACATAGAGCCAGGAAATAATACAGTTGGTATTGGAAACTTGAGTAAATAGACTGCTTTTAATGCTATTCGGGCGGATCAAAGGTGCATTTTAAGAGACTTGTACAGTATATACACATTGGTCCAACGCGCTCGGAAAATGCAGTCCATGACTTCACCTACGGAATGGTATGTATGTATAAAAACGTGCCGCCAAGCGATTTAGCGTTCCGGTACGATGCCGTGTAGAAACCGAATAGGGGTATGGGTTTAATATAACTGCCATGCCCCTAACAGGTTAGCCCGCTACGATCTTAGGCTGCATCATCACTTACCATCAGGTGAGATTGCAGTCAAGGGCTAACTTGTAGTGGTTAAAAAAACTTTATTATACACCTCAAAAACACAAATAGAAACAGGTGACAAACAAGAAAACTTAAAACGTTGGTAGAAAAAGGCGATCTTATCGCTAAGTAGCGATCTCTTCAGACAACCTTAACGCTAGTAAGAAAATGAACTCTTAAGAGGGTAACAGGAAGTGGTGCAAAAATAATAATTAACTTAAATACTGATAGCTAAATACAGTAAGCAATACTAATATTTAAAAAAAGTGGAGGGGTGTCTAAGTTGGCAGAATTTTGAGTACAAAATTCAGTCATTCGAGTACGATATTAATAGGCTTCTATTTACCAACCTAAGTCAATGTTAGTAGGTACACTGAGGTGTATACAAAAGTAGATGACACTGTGGTCTGCATAATTGCATTGAAACCCCAATACTTAATTATGACCCAATCCCGGAATCAAACCCAGGACATCGTCATCTGCTGTCGAACATGCTAACCACTAGACGAACAAGGCAGTCATTAAGTGATATGAAATAATTGATTTCACATAGGACCACTTGTATTATATCAAGAACATAAAGATGATACAAAGGAATCATTATTTAAATATCAGCTTCTAAAGAAAATTCAACCTGTAATCCAATTAATTAAAAGTGCCCGCCCCTTAGGTATACAAAAAGTTTATGGAAAGCTTTGGTCCTTAAATCCTTTCGTAATATAAAAAAAGGCGGCTCTACACTGGAGAGGCTCATGACTGTGGCATCTACCCCCTTCACTGAGCTTTCGAGAGTTAGCACTACATTATAGTGTGTACGCCGCTTAAAGCGCTCACATCACAAATTAATAGAGCCCATGTTAGTTTTATAATGACGGTAGGTAGGTACATAATAGAACAACAGACAACTAGTGGCTTGTTATAGTTTTAGTTCATATCTCCAATTTCAACCAGTGCAGTGCTTTAATATTATTCTCTCGTAAATGTATTCTAAATACAAGTAGATAGTCGTTCCGTAAGGGTAGACTAGCTGATGCTCACGACTTCGGCTGCATGGATTATGCGCGTGGGAACTCTTTGATTTACCGACATAAAAAGCAGCCTATGTCACTCTACGTGAGTTTAACTACATAAATGCTTAAAATCACCTCGATCCGTAGCTCCGATGCGGCGGGATTGAAGGACAAACCAACAAACTTTGAATCGTTCCTGAATAATCTCTATACTTATCAAAAACGGTTAAGTATACGGATTGACCGTAAAAAATATAAATTAAAAAAAAGGTAACTAACACCCACTCCACTACTTGGTCTTTTTTGGGCACCCCCACCCCAACAAATACAGTTAAACTTCTCGAGTTAATGACAGACAGAATAGTGTGGGAACAGTTAACCGAAGGACTAATGCTACGTTAGAACAGCGAAAAACATTCGCGCGTTTTTTTTTCGCAATCGCTATAACACTACAAATCATGTGGAGCACGCACCTGTGAATAACTCGCGCGGAAATAAAATCTCTGGTTATATACAAAATTCATACGGTGCGGTAAGAATTAAATTCGAGCGAATATTGTGTGCTGTATGGAGTTGTATGACGCTCACCTCATTCGCAGTGCGGATTAAGTGAGGTCCGTACGCGAAGTATAAATCGCGAGAATAAAATTCGCGCGAATGTTTTTCGCAATGCGAACGTAGCCTTACAGTCGTACACGCATAGACAAAGCCAAGGTGTACCGTACCACCCTTAGCAGATTGGCATATTCCTATATTTTATTGCATACTAACTTGCATTAGGATTTACTTGAGATTCGTAATACAAAGTTTGCAGAGCAAACTAGAGCATCCCAGTTAATAAGTCGTCCTATCAACAGATTTAAACAGAGTTAAACTGGCAATCTTAAATCTTCTTTTAGTGGTTTCACACTGCACAATAGGCAACCGCGAAGTTGAAAACTTTCTTAATTACGAGTACTTTATTCTGACTGTTCTCTTCGGATACCAATCAGAAGCATAATTCGTTCAGTTGAGATTAATAGCTGTATATTCTAGTTTGATAACACAATTGACTTTATTTCAAAATTTCAGCTTTATATGGTCATAGCTGTATATTCTAGTTTGATAACACAATTGACTTTATTTCAAAATTTCAGCTTTATATGGTCAAGGGTTTGAGCGGTACATTGGTGAGCCAGTGAGTCATGTCTTTTCTATTTATTGTAAGACTCTGAATCACATAATTTACATGCCTATTCAAACGGCTCGTACATTCAAGGCTCTAATAAACCGTTGTATTTCGTAGTTGTTAGGGATTTTCAACATTTTCGTTGACAAAGAAGGTATTGTGAGCAGTGTACGCCGCTTTCGACCTTCGTCTCCGAAAACCATCGATACCCTTCTGACTCATAGTTTTCACAACAAATTCGTACTAATAGTGACATCTGGGCCAGGCCCCTCCTGAAAATCAGTGTTGCGGAATGTAGGTAGGTACACACCTTTCATGCTGTGCACAGGCTGAGGTGGTCCATTGACCACACTTTTTTTTTTTTTTTTTTTTTTTTATCCACTACAAGCTAGCCCTTGACTACGATCTCACCTGATGGTAAGTGATGATGCAGTCTAAGATGGTAGCGGGCTAACCTGTAAGGGGCATGGCAGTTATATTAAACCCATACCCCTTCGGTTTCTACACGGCATCGTACCGGAACGCTAAATCGCTTGGCGGCACGTCTTTGCCGGTAGGGTGGTAACTAGCCACGGCCGAAGCCTCCCACCAGGCCAGACCAGGGAAAATTCAGAAATTATAAATTCCCAAATTGACCCTACCGGGGATCGAACCCAGGACCTCCGCACGTTAAGGCAACAGCGCTACACACTGCGCCACGGAGGTCGTCAAACTTAGTAGAATTATATACACAGTACATAGGTACTTTATGTAATTAATTTTTTGTGTTGTGACATACTTTTTATCCCGGGAAATTCAATACTTCCCGCGGGAATCAATAAACCTTAATCCACGCGAAAGAAGTCGCGGGCATCACCTAGTAATTAATAAACGTTTAAATGCGATAGTGTGTCTGTTTGGTAGTTACGATGCAATGATAGAACGGATCGACTGATTGATGCATGATATGATTTTAGCAAAGATATACGTATTTGAGGACCTGTAGAATAACACAGGCTTTTTTAAAACCTACATCCTCGCGGACGAAGTTGCAGACACCATCTTGTGTAAAAATAAGTGTAAGATTAGTTGTTATTGTTTCATTGAAACTTCCTTCACAACTCGAAGGTTCATAGGGCACTGACGTAACGCGTTATGTTTGTTTGCTTGAAATAGGTTTTCAATTGAAAACAACATTAGTTGAAGAAAATTTCATTACATTTATATTGGAGTGAAAAGCATTCCGCTTTTGGTTATTGGCTATACCTTGGCTTGATTAGGGTAATTTTGTTACGATCGGAGAAATGCCAGCGCGATCGAATACACAATGGTCGGGATCGATCGGGTGACCTTGCTTAGCCTACTGCAATATGCTGGCAAAAGGTACACGTCGTAAAATTTATATATATACTAATGTCGTAAATAAGAAAGTGTATCTGTCTGCTCCATTTTCACGACTCAAGCCCTGAACAAATCTTTAAAAGAGAGATTTATGTCAGGATTCAGCTATAAATACCTGGTAAGTACCTCGCGCTATATGTGATGATGCAGTCTAAG
Organism: Erebia aethiops; assembly: GCA_923060345.2. Classification (NCBI taxonomy): domain Eukaryota; kingdom Metazoa; phylum Arthropoda; class Insecta; order Lepidoptera; family Nymphalidae; genus Erebia; species Erebia aethiops. The sequence continues at coordinate 17,645,313 of OV281079.1, read as the reverse complement.
ATGCTAGCGGCCTAACTTGTTAGGGTTATAGGCAGTTATATTAACCCCCACCCTAATCGTAACATCGTACCGGAACGCAAAATCGCTTGACGGCACGTCTTATGCCAACAGGATGGTAATTAGACTCGGCCGAAGCTTCCTAGGGCAGACCAGCGATACAGTATTTATAACAATTAAAATCTTAAATGGACAATGCAGGGGATTAAACCCGGGACCTCTAATGTTGTTTAATGTTTCGTACTCAGCTTTACCCTCTTACAAGATGTTTAGAGACCTTCAAGTTTTGCTCTGAATTAGTGTCACTCACGATGGTGGTATGTTTATTTTTGCTACTGTGAGCAGCCCTGAATTCAGCAGCCTGAGTGCTATGTTATAATATAATCTACGAGTCAATGTACAAATGGAAAAGATGACTGAATGACTGGCTGATCTATCAACGCACAGCTTAAACCACGGACAAATCGGGCATACAGATAGCTTTAATGACGTAGGCATCCGCTAATGGATTAAAAAAAATTCAACCTTGGGTGAAATAGGGGTTGTGTACCCGTAACTACTTTGAGTCAATATATGAGCAAGCTGGAAGCGTTTACTGGCCGGAAGTGTGGTCGGGACGCGGAGGCCTGCATCCGATTGCTGCCATTAGTTGAAAGCGGAAAACATGCCTCGTTTGTGCGACATTACATTATTTACGCAACTACGGAAGGGTTGGACCGACGACGGGTGGCAAGCAATACATGCAGGCATAAAAGCACTGCTTACCCTAATAAATAATTTACTAGTAGTTAAGAATAACTGTAAAAATACGCTTCACCAATTATACCTAGGAAGGAACTTGACAAAACGAACCAAATGGGCCTAAATTTTTGGGGTTTACTAAAATTATTGAAGAGTTCCACTATCCACCTTCTGGTCAGACCATCAGATCAGATCGATGGAATTAAATTTGTATGTTGTGACCGGTATACCTATTTAGTATTTACCATACATTTACAAAGTTACATGTTATCATTGCGTCAATCCAAGATTTGTGAAGGTGAATATAATAAAAGCGTGTTAAAATAGTTCAATGCAATAGTTCAGTTCATGCACAACATCATTTAGTATCCTTTAGTTAGGTTAGTACTGCGAACTTATCTACGAGTATATTGTTTACTAGCTGATGCCCGCGCCTTCCGCGATCCGTTGCTACGTTGCGGCGTGATTGAAGGACAAACCAACAAACAAACACACTTTCGCCATTATAATATTAGTATGATATGATAGCATACAGTGAATAGTTGAGAATTTTTACCCGACTACGGCCAAGTTAAAAGGAGGGTTATGATTTTACCAGTCTATGCATGTATATATGTATATGTGTTATGTATGTTCCACCGTAGCGCTTAAACTACTAAGGCGATTTTGATGTATGATGTGTCAATCGATCCGTTATTATGGTCCGGGTTTTTGCCACATTTTATACGAAGTAAATCGATACGACAAATGTCACATCCAATTATGAAGACAATAGATAAGATAAACTTAGCCACTGAATTGCAGTTTTACAATACTATTACCGTAGTCGGGTTAAAGTTTCAAACTTTTATCTTGTTATCATTTAATATGCGAAATGATATCGCCTTAAAGGATTGTATTGACACAGGAGGTATCGAAACGATAGAGATAGGTACTATAGGACAGGTGTGAAACTGTTTCGATAAATAAAATCAATATTATTCCAATAACTTAATAAAACTAACAATGACGAATTGATAGCCTTCTTTGAAAAACGGGGCTGAAATACATAATCCAAATAAATCCAATACGATGTGACGAGCGTAAGAAGTGATTTACAGAGCACCTGTTAAGATAATAATTGTGTTTCAAAAATAAACTATAAGTAGTTATTAAAATATAACATTAACATAAAATTTTTGGAAATTTAAATTTTCCGAACACCCAAACTTTTACATTTATAATACTGGTCAATGATAATATTAAGTATAGGTAAATGCGAAAGTTTGGATGGATGGATGCATGAATGCTTGTTACTGAATCACGCCAGAACGGCTGAACGGATCTGGATGAAATTTGGCACAGAGATAGATTAACTAGGATTAGAGTCTGGGATAACTCATAGGCTACTTTTTATCCCGGAAAATAAAAGAGTTCCCGCGGGAACCAAAAAACCTCAATCCACGCGGACGAAGTCGCGGGCATGCAGCTAGCAGGATACAATTTTTTTTCATTTCATGCAACACGGCTCTAAAATATGTAGGTGTAACACATTAAGCGCCAACCATATTTGTTTTTTGTTCACAAAACTATTTAGTATCACTCGATTAGGTAGCTGGCGGTCACATGGGGAAGGTGGGTGGTGGGCCGTGGGACGGGCGCGGCGCTTTTAACAAGATTTATGAAAGTTTGGTAGTTGTACCGCAAGAAGCATGCCCCAGCCACCTGCGAGGTTAAAACGGCCTATAAACTCTAAATTGGCTCTAAACTGCAGACCGTTTCCCAACAATTTGCTCTAATAAAGTGTGCCTTGACGGGCTGAATGCATTCTATTCAATGTTCCTTCATGAATTGACTGTGAACATTGATGTTTTGCTTTCCGAACTAGGTGTAAGATATGTAGTATAAACTAAACTAGATTAGACTAGAATTGTTATCTATACTATACTAATATTATAAATGTTAACGTTTGGATGGATGGATGGATGGATGTTTGTTACTCAGTCACGCCAGAATGCACTTATCACTTATCTGGATGACATTTGGCACATACATAGATTATAGTCTGGAATAACATATAGGCTACTTTTTATCCCGGAAAATTAAAGAGTTCCCGCGGGAACCGAAAATCCTCAATCCACACGGACGCAGTCGCGGGCATTAGCTAGTATAAACTAAATAAACCGTTACTACAAGAGAGGAGAGTTCGAGTTCCGATTTATCATAAATGAGACAAGCTACATGTTAAATACTATAACAGATTACGCCCGCGACTTCGTTCGTGTGAATTTATAGCCTATGCTACTCTCCATGTCTCCATGCAAAAACTACACGTTGAACTGTTGCCCTGTTGCGTCGTGATTGAAACATACAAACACTTACGCATTTTAATATCTCATCAAAATTTCAACCCATAACCGGCACTGACTGACTGAGCATACTGAGCAGGAGTCTCCTCTCGGAATGACTAGGGTTTGGTCATAGTCCACCACGCTGGCCAAGTGCGGATTGGCAGACTTCACACACCTTCAAGAGCATTATGAAGAACTCTCGGGCAGATACCTCACGATGTTTTTCTTCACCTTTGAAGCAATGACAACTAGTCAATCAGAACTTTTTTTCTAACGTCAAAACGCGCGCTTAGTAGGTACTGGATTATGTATGAAATATCTACTGAATTGTGAAGTCATCAAAGTTCGACACCCTTATTTACTTTAATCGATAGTTTTAAATCAAAATAAAACTAACGGGAGACGTGGATATCACGTCTTTTGGGAGATTCTCTATTTAATAATCGCTCAAAAATGATTTATTTGACTAGGTGTCAAATACCCAATTTCATGAAACGCACATACTCGTATAACTCCGAAAAGCTAGAGGTACGTTCGCTGCGTGCCCGGGGATCGAACTCGCGACTCCGTATCAGGTCAATTAAGTAAACCACTAATCTATTACCGCTTCATTTATTTATAACATAGTGATACACGTCTTGGTTGTGTACTGGAGCTGTAAACAGCTTAGAGCTGTGCAGGCTCCGCTTATCGGCTAATCCATGGGGCTAATCCCGCAGGGCAGTGCTGGCGCAAGATAGCGGGCTATGATACTTGAAAACCCATTAGCGATGCAGTCGGGCTTTAGGAGCCGCCGCCACAGACACCTGTACACAACTTTGACAGCTGCAATGCGATACATTAATATTATAAAAGATAGTTGCACTTTTTGTAAGTATTGCTTGAAAAGCTGATTCAGTAATAGGTGCGGGCTACACTCTCCACTGATGTCCATAGTGAAATTCTGTTTATAATATTAGTAAAGATTGCAATCTATCTATACAGAGCTCACTTTAAAATACTATGTATTCTGTACGTGATACTGAACAACTTTTGTTGTACGACTTATTTTTTTCATACAAAAATAAATTGACAGTCATACGGACATATTGCCGATGAAGTGAAAACGAATATTTAATTTTTTTTAAATTATTTAAATTAAAAAATTTATATAACAATAGTAAAAATAATTTAATATACTTAAAATATAAACCTAAAAACTAAGGCATTAAAGTTTAATTACGAATGTACTATATTTATATTTAAGACCTTTTGTCTTCGTAACAACGCGAAGTGTCGGTCACGGTGTCGGTCACGCGTTTACACATGTTTAAACGCGTGACCGACACCGTGCTTTTTAGAAGTGCTCAACGCGCCTAAATAAGATTTCACTTCAAAAAGTTGGCTGTTGTACTTCATTACTCAACATGACGCGACGCGCGCTCGGGCACTTCTATATGTCATCGATTGACCACATAAAACCTACTGGCATGACACTTGGAAACTCATTAGCGATGCAGACGGGCTTGGGTGCCGCCTGTGACAGCTGCACACACTCGACAATGCAATGGAATTAATAATAATAGTTGGTTTACTGCTTAATTGCAATTGGGTATTTGACTACTAGTGAAATAAATTATTTTATCTACACTAATGTTATAACATTCTACTTATGTTTCCAATACTTGACTTATAATTACTACTGTTATAGCGCAGATAACAATATACTCAATTTAAGCAATTTCACATGATGGTATAATATCCACATCGATATCGTAAAATCTCATTATAACATCAATAAAACGCGACCAATTAACCTGGCGAGCCTTATGTCAAAATCCTCATACAAGTTGTATAAAATTTTGATATTAGGCTGACTTTTGAAAACAGTTGGGTTATACGTGAAAACTTCGTCGAAACTACTAAACTTACATACACAAAACTCTTTGGTAAGATCTTGTGCCAATTAAATAAAAAACGAACAGCGCGCGCTCGCTCCTGATTGGCCCTGCGCGCGCAGCTGCGCTCTTATTGGTTAGATTTTAATGGCGGCAAGTTCACTGTGACAATACATGTACGCGTGAATTTAATGTTTCGCAATGTGTTTTGTTTTTAAAATACAAATTAAAAGTTAAAAATGGATAGCGACGATGATATTTGTACGCCTCCGGATATTCTAGAATTGGCAACAAAAGTAACTCACAATCTTTTGCCAGAAAAATCTAGAAAATTATATGAAAAAGAATATAATAACTTTTTGGCATTGAAGATCGAAAAGAAAACTACATCATTTTCTGAAAATGTCATTCTTGCGTATCTCAAAGAACTCTCGGACAAATTCAAGCCATCTTCTATGTGGGCTAAATATTGTATGCTCAAGTCCACACTGAGTATCTACAACAATATTGATATCACGAAGTATTCAAAAGTCATAGCGTTCCTAAAACGCAGTTCAGAAGGACACAAGGAAAAAAAGTCCTTGACGTTCACATCAGGTCAAATAAAGATGTTCCTGGAAGATTCACCAGATATTTTGTATCTTTTTGAAAAGGTAAGTGTATTTTAGTTCTGTTATTTAATCTACCTAGTACTTACGTACTACACACGCAAGTTATCTAGACACTCCGTTTAAGCGGTTTGTGTATAAATTTGGTAGTAGGTAGGTACCTACACTTTACTACTTCATAAATCATAGTTTTTGCCTTGGCTATGTACCTCAAGCTTATTATATCGTTTATTGTTACAGGTTGCACTAATCTTCGGCATAATGTAATTATAAATATTCCGACTCCGTCTACGAGCTCTACTGCTTGCCCCGCGGCCGCGACAGCTGCTGGATCAATAATTAACATTAACTTTCAAAATTGTACCGTCCAAAATTTGAACAATTATTATAAATAAACTATTGTCAGCTTTTACTCTTGTTGTTTGATAAATTGCATTAGTGAAGATAAAGTAGTGTATGCAACTGCATATAACACGGGTATTAAAACACTCGTTACTATTATGAAACTCGCTGCGCTCGTTTCATAAACTCACACTCGTGTTTTAATACCCTTCATTATATGACAGTTGCATAAACTACTATTATAGTGATTATTAAATAAAGGATCTCCCAAAAGTCGTAATATCCACGTCCCCTGATAGTTTTATTTTGAATAACCATTTTAAACTATCGATTAAAGTAAAAAAAGTGCGTCGAACTTGAATGACGTCATAACTTAAAATTTCATACAAAGTCCATACTAAGCACGCGTTTTGACGTTTGAAAAAAAGTTGCTGATTTGACTAGTTGTCAAATACCCAATTATATATCCATAATCCATAACAACAGCAGATCGACGTGATATTTATCATACTCGTAGAACAGTGTTATAGGCTAATTTTTATCCCAGTAAATTAATGAGTTTCTACGAAATAAAAAAAATCCTAAATCCACACCACTTATTCAGTAAATCTATCATGCATATTCATTTCTTATTAAAAATTGATTTTAATTAAGTTGATATATTTTACTCAATCGATATTTCACGGGAACGTCATCATGAAATGATTGATCTCGAAAGAATTCTTAATAAGAATGCTTTGAACTGGCTTTAAACGTTTGAAATCCAGTCTTATCTCGAACTCAAACGACTATTAATTAATACTTTACATGATCGTGATTTTGATGAGGCTGCAATAGCAATTGCGACCCAATCAAATGAATATTGCTATCACGCTTAGTAGAGTGTAATAATTATTTATTAATTTGTTTAAATCATGAGGCCTCTACACGTTGAACGTTTAGCCGAATTTCGTCGTAGATACAAGCTTATACGAAAGAGCCAAAAAAACAATAGAAATAATACCTCTTTTTTTGGAATTTAAACCACGTACTCGATATATTGGTAAGAACAATCTGACGGAGTTTATTAACTTCCAAGGCATTATGCAAATGATGCATAACATAATAACGCTAGTAGGTATAGTCTAGCTTTCCTTCGGGAATGGAAGAGGTAAACAAAATGCAGAAATCTTAGCGAAACACATAAGCTACGCGTTTTGCCCGGCGCTTTAGGCATTCTCCCCAGCTAGGTTTTCCACTCGAATCACGTTTTCTTTAGTTCGCGGTAACAATGTCCTATCCACTGTGCGAAGTGCGTTAGTTAAGAACTTCAGCGAGAAGCTACTCGTTCATCTGTTGTCTAGTTTATGAAAATTAACAGACAGTAAAAATAACCGGTATTGCAATCAGTACATTATCTTTACTATGGCATAAATTAAACACGTGACCGTTATCTCATACGAAGTCTGTCAAATAAAAAACTTACTACGCCTGCTTACTGAATCGATCTAACTATAGTTACAACACACGGTAACTAAGTACATAATAGTAGGTAATAAGTACATACATAATAAATATTATTTCTATGAGTTACATTAATGGGCAACATAGAGACTATAGAAATAATTTGACGTGTCTTGAACAGCTGCAATTAACTTCTAATTATTAGGGAAAAATATTACTCTATATCAGAAAAGTACTATTTAAATTATATTAAAACTATGAAATTATAGCATTAAAACCTAAATCTTACTTAATATTATAAATGCGAAAGTTTGGATGGATGTATGGATGTTTGTTACTCAATCACGCCCCAACGGCTGAACGGATCTGGCTGAAATTTGGCACAGAGATAGATTATAGTCTGGAATAGCACATTGGCTACTTTTTACCGGAAAATTATAGAGTTCCTGCGGGAACAGAAAAACCTCAAACCAGTAACTAAGTCGCGGACATTCGCTAGTTAAAACTAAATTAAAAACTAACATCTACAATCCCATTCTCAGTATTCCGAAAGTGACACATTCACTCGACGCGACGATTCTAAAGCACTTGCCAAAGTCTACTTGAATAAAAAAGATTTGATTTTGAGTTTGAAATACAATCATCCATACCACTGCAATGAGGCAATGTGTCTAGTACGCTGTTACATTAAAAACGCTGTGAGTTACATTGAATTTACTTGTCAACTACTGAACACAATATTTCCCTTCCTAAAGCTATAGTATTCAAGAAGCGCGTGTCGGGAATGTCAACCCTGTAGAGTTCGTTCGGTGTTCGACGTTGGCTCGGAGCTGCCATGCCTCACATTGCAGCCCCGCCTGCCACATACCAGCTACGTGCATGAAATATTCACGAGCACTAATCGCACGTAGTTTATTAACTTTCACGGAATAATATTGAGATAATAATTACGGAATAAATATACCTTGGCCTTTATTAAGTGGAGGATTGACTCAACGATTATTATTTATTGTACCTGCTGACCTGCTACGTTATCCCTATTTTTAATATATCAATTATGGTATTATTGGTCTCGGTACAGAATAATTATTTTGGTAAAATGATTATTTTAGCTTTTGTGTTGTAATAAAACTATATCATTTACAGTCAAGTTATAAAACGATTGAAAATAATTAATTGAAGAAATAAAAATATTGTGAACAAAAACTAGATTAGAATACGAAATAGGGTAAAAATAGTAGTAAACGTAGACACCGACAGCAAGACTAGTTCACAAACTTCAAGTTGCTCATGCTCGGAATTTCTTTGAGGGATAAAATCCGAAACGAAATAATTCGGAAAAGAACTAAAGTAATCGACATAGCTCCCAATAGGCATGATGACTGATTTTGGAAAATGGTCAGATTATGTTCCGAAGTATCTACTGTTTCGAAAAAATATCTTATTTCAGCAGAAAAATAAGGTTTGGTAGATAATATTGGTATTTGAAATTTAAATTTTAAAATTCACGCCAAAACGCTCCCCGGTGTCATGGCGTCGTTTGTGACGATACTATTATTTTTACAGTAAGCAATAGTGTGATTGTCAAAGCTCGAAAACAAACTATTGTGACGTCATTCGCTTCTTGGTGTTTTAACCAATATGGCGGATTTCTGTATTTTATAATTTTATTTTATCGAAATAAATAGCAATCTCACTCGAAATAGAAAAATAAATACGTTTTTTATAATCCATGAATCCTATTTCATTAGATAAATTAATAATTTCATTGATTCTTGGTTACTGTTATCATGCCTATTCCTGGAGACCGTGAGACTGCGTCTAGGCAAACGCCTCTCCTTTAGCGAGGTGGAGCGATGACATCCCGGAGATGTGACTGGCATCAAATAGATGCAAGCAACCAAGTTTACGCAACGTCGCGTTGGCATAATCTAAACTGTGCCCAACGGTGGATGCATATCGGACTGATGATGATGATGATGACAATAGTCAGTATTGGGTAAAGTAAATTATTTGTTAGTAATTATTAAAAAGAGGACCTCCCAAAAGGCGTAATATCCACGACCCCTATTAATTTCATGTTCGATAACCATTTTAAAATATCGACAAAAGTAAAAAAAGTGCGTCGAATATATTGATGACGTCACTATTTCATACAACAGTAGATATTTCATACAACATCCCTTTAATTAATAAGTGCGTGTTTTGTCGTTTGAAAAAAGTAGCTGATTTGACTTGTTGTCAAATACCCAATTCACATAATTATCTCGCCATTTATTAGTCATAATAAAAAAACAATAGTCAATATGACTAAATACGTTGGGCCAATGTGCACTGCACTTTTAACGGGGCGTTCTATGTTTTCGTCGATTCTAAAATCGATATGAGTTTGTAACGCGTGAATCGATAAATTTGAAATTAATATATACTATAATTCATTATATTTTCAAGTCCAAATCCAAGTCCAAAAGTAATCCAAATCACAGGAAAACATGATTGGAAAAATTTTCTCGATAGAAAAAAATTCCAAAGTCATGAAGAATAAAAGCGCTAACTTAACTTAACTAAAATAAATTTTGTCAATCTTGCAATCGCGTCTAGAGAACTCGTAGTCACAATAAATTAAATTCGCTCGCCGTAAGTGAATAAAAGGTGCACAACCAACGGACTTCCTTCGAGAGCGCTCGAGACGTGAGTTAGTCACCTCTAACAATTTACCTATTTGGCTCAATAGAATGAGAATGACAAATCAGAAGCAATGGCTGAAAACATATTTTTTTTGTTATTAGATGAATGGCTGCCACTTCACTTCGGAGTAAACTTGACTAACTTGAGTCTTCTGAGTCCTTGGCTAATTTTCCGAAATAAAATGTCGGAAATGTGTTTATCGATTCAGGATATCTCCATTCCACACGGCTAAAACTTTTTGATGAAGCAAGTTGAAATTTTGTATTCTGTCTGTCTGTAAAGTCAGTTATTTTTAAAGATTAAAAATAAGATAATAAGTATCGTTAAAAATTTATATTTGGTTAAAAATTAAGGAATACCTACATTTTTCAGAAAAGGGAATTCCACTCCCAGGGAATTATCAGAAATGGGTCAGCTAGTGAAAATATTAAATATACTTACTTAGTGCTTTCGTGTTTGCGAAATAGGCGACCTCGTATAACAGAGGTGGAGAGTACAGTAAACATGAACTGGCGGTAGTAAAGCAAGGGCACTGATGCGCGGAATTGCAATCACAAACAACTCACGCACGAACTCACACGACGGGGTCACTTCATACTGTCTCGTCTCATGCTATATTAGCACAGTGTGAAATAAAACGTCCTCTCGACCGTATCTTGGCCACGGCGGTCAATCTCCATAGAGATAAGCCGGAAGATATTAGTGCACAAATGTGTGCGCTCTCAATTCCCTTACTTTCATAGCCCGATGAGGCACGGGGGTGTAAAAACCTGCATCAACTCCGGGCTAGAGCTGAGAATTTATTGACAGAAAAATCCAATTCTTGATTATGGCCCGACCCGGGAATCGAGCCCGGGACATTTTATTTGCAGTCGAACATGCTAACCCCTAGACTAACGAGGCAGCTAGCTTTTGATAGTGAAAAATGACGATAAAAAATACTAGTTAATTTCGACATTTTTGTCTATCCTGAGAGAGGGATAACATGGCCCCTTTCATCTTTCATCATTATCATCATGTCAGCCTGCGAACGTCCACAGCTGAACATAGGCCTTTCCAACGCCACCATCGCCGTCCTCATTCAGCCACTTCCCCGCACTCACTTTTAAATATCGTCGGTCCATCGTGCTGGAGGCCGAGCTTTAGAAATGAGATATTATAGATTTTTCTAGTATTTAGTACTCACTCTTCAGGCAGCGTGGGCGCGCCTTCCTCCTGCCCCGGTGCGTTCACGTGGTACACGCAGAAGTTCTCCAGCAGAGCGCGCATGTCCACGTAGTTGAAGAACGGCTGGAAACTCGCATCTGTTGACAAGGGAACTCGGATCAAACGCGCGTTCTATGTATGCAAGCTTTTGAAGCTTTTTTGCTTTTGTTTTTTATTTACTAGCTGATGCCCGAAGTGTAATATTTTTTAAATTCCCACGGGTACTCCTTAATTTTTCAGGCCTATTATTTATCTCAAGGTATAAGCCCTTCTAAATACCAGCCGAATCGGTTCAGACGTTTTTTGTTATTTTTTGTTACAAAAAATCCAACATACAAATATCCAAACTTTCACTTTTATATTTAGTAAGATAAGATACCCCTAATGGTTTTCTATTTCTACACGGCATCGTACATCAATTATAAATCGATCCCGGCACCTCCCACTTTTAAGACCACAGCGCTCACCACAGTGCCATGGAGGTCGTTAGACAGATGCATCAAAAGAAAAGGTGCAGGCAAAAGAAAATAAAGAAATGAGAAACATGAGCCGAAAAACTTTCTAGGTTTTTAGACATTGGACTTTATTTTGTCACATATAGAGTTTATATTTAGGTGTTAGAAAGGTTAAAGTACCTCATTAGGATTTTCTTGGCCTAATTTATTCAACGTGGCATGTTTTTAGAATCTACGCTTTCTATGGTTTGAATGACTTTTAACGTATGGCCCCAATTAGAGCAAGTCGCAATGCAGGTTACTGTGCTAGCGTCTCAAGTGTAAGGCCACGATTACACTTGTAAGTTTTACTCAGGTAAATTGCTTAAATGAGTAACTTAAGATATGTAAACAGTATTTTTAGTCGCGTATTGAATGCAAATATTAGTTATGCAAGTAACTTAAGGACGCTACTTACGTAAAAACTTACTAGTATTATGGTGGTCTAAGGCTCAGTCTTGCTTAGAATAAAAGAGAGCGTTTTTTTCACCTGTGGATAACTGCTTATTGCAATCGAAGGCCAGTATTAATTAGTGGTTCGCCCCGAACTGAGACCTCGCGGTATCCATATTATAGTTTTAACTATATTTTGTAATATTTAAATTTTAACATTGGCGCCATCTATTGACATTATTGTGAAGTTCTGTTAAAATACTGAAGCTCATTAAACATTAAATAATTTCGTTTCCTTATAATATTTATCTAATTTTAGTATTTTTTGTTCAAGTACAAGATATAATTCAAATAATTTATCTAGTTTCAGGCTCAGCCTTTCAGAAAATTGAGAGTTCTGAGGTCAACTTTGGATGTTAGAAAATCTTCACTGTGAAAGCCCCCCATTTCGTCAATTTAAGGGGAAAAATTAAAAATTAAAAATATTTTTGAACTCTATTCCTAATTATCTTTAAAACCCTATGTAACGCTATAAAAAATATTTTCCTTCGCATTCGCTTCTATGAGAGCCCCCTTGAAATAAAGATTTTTATAACATTTTAAGCCATATTCAGCGGGGGGCCATTGATTTACATATTATATTTAAATTTGAAGTAATTACGTTCAGTAATTCAGAAGTTATAAGGCTCTGACAGACGGACGGACGGACAAGTGCAAATTCACTAAGTAGACTCAGAGAACTTCGCTTCGCTCGGTCAATAAAATCGGTCGATAGACATCAGCACAAGACTGTGTTCTGTGGAGATCCATGCAGGGGACCTCCGTCCAGCAATGGCCGTCCATCGGTTGAGACGACGAAGTATTGAAAACTATGACAACGTTCGCACTGCGAAAAACATTCGCGCGTATTTTATTCTCGCAACGGAATCTGTCGAGTCCGATCCGTGTAATTCAAAAGCACTTGTCAAAGTTAACTTGAATAAAAAATATTTGAATTTGAATGGGGTGAGCATTGGGTGAGCATCATACAACTCCATACAGCACAAAATATTCGCTCGAATATAATAATTCTTACCGCCCCGCGTGTAAATTGTATCATATGATTTCTAGTGGTACAGAAATGCGAAAAAAAATTCGCGCAAATGTTTTTCGCGGTGCGAACGTAGCTTAGGCTAAGCGTGCTTGTGGGTGGATTTATCTCAGCGTTGCAGGTTAACTCGGCAAATATGAAACGGGCGTTGATCCAAAATTTTGTCCGGCGTAAACTTTTAATGAGGTTCCGGAATACAGGCTGTAACAGGACAAAACACGGTAGGAGTCAATAAACTGTCACCGCTGTGGGCCCTCGAAAGTTTGGGAACAACTGTATATCCTGACCGACGAAGTAATACACACGGTACCTTGCACAAAGCCAGGTCACGATTCCTGATCTATTTTGGAAAACGAGGAACTTTCCAGTATGAATTTGATACATTTACTCGTAGTAATTTACTAGCCCTGAGTCCTGTGCACTTAATTTATTCAGTGGTCCGGTGGGATTTCGTATCGGTAACAATATATCAGGTACCATTGAACCTATGAAGATATTTAGCCTTATTATGTAAAAAATGCATCAATGTTAAGCCTCAAATTCTCAATTTTTTAGATTGGTAGAATTGATTATGATAATATATTTGCTGTAACAATAGATTTTAGGCAATAGCCGCTGAGTGTTAACCAAGCCCAGGTGATTACGCCTGTTTCACTGCAGCAACCACTTTTATCTTCTTAATATATATAAATCATGTGTCACGTTGTTTGTCCGCGATGGACTCCTAAACTACTTAACCGATTTTAAATTAAATTTGCGCACCGTGTGCAGTTTGATCCAACTTGAAAGATTGGATAGCTTACATCTTAATTTATAGCCGCAATATTATTTTATTGCAAATTATTTGTCTATTATTTGACATTCACAATCTATATATATAAAAATGAAACCCGTTTTCCTTGGTCACGGCATCACGCGTGAATGGCTGGACCGATTTCACTAATTCTTTTTTTGTTGTATTTGTTATTATTAGGAGAAGGTTCTTACGGAAAAAAATATTAAGAAAATCTCTCAGAAATATTGAAAAATATACTTACATTTAATTTTGCATACTAAGGCGGTACGAAGTTCGCCGGGTCAGCTAGTAATACTATAAAGAGGTAAAGTTTGTGACGTTGTAGGGGGTAATCTCTGGATCTACTGAACCGATTTTGAAAATTCTGGTACCAATAGAAAGCCACATTATTTGTGAGTGTTAATTTAAAAAACTTATTTCACGCGGACGAAGTCGCGGGCATCTGCTAGTCTATATATATGTCACTGTAAGATTGTAAAAACCGTTGGATTGTAATCTAACTAGCGATATTGTAAACTTTCGACAGATTACAATTTAACGCATTATTTTTCGGTAGATTGTAATCTGTTAGGTATATTAACCTGATAAAACCTACCTGATTATTTATGTCGAACCCTAACCTAACCTACAAGAAAGAAACAAGAAAACGTAAATACAATGAATATTTAAAAAATTGACACTCAGAACATTGAACTGTTCACAATCTGTCGACAGTTTACAATATCGCTAGTTAGATTACAATCTAACGGTTTTTACAATCTTACGGTGACATATATAAAATTCAAAGTCCTGTATGACTTATATAGTACCTATCATATCAACGCACAGCCTAAATCGCTGGTCCTAGAGACATGAAATGTTTTGTGAAGAGTAGGTATCCACTAAGAGAGGGTTTTTCGAAATTTAGTCTAGGCAATAAAGCTAGTGAACCCCAACAATAATTCCTCAGGCGACGAAACTTTACAGTATGATATAGTATCATGAGTTAAACGTATATTATCTTACTTCTTACTAATATTATAAATACGAAAGTTTGGATGTATGGATGTCGGTATGGATGTATGGATGGATGTTTGTTACTCAATCACGCCCCAACGGCTGAACAGATCTGGATGAAATTTGGCACAGAGATAGATTATAGTCTGGAATAACACATAGGCTACTTTTATCCCGGAAAATTAAAGAGTTCCCGCGGGAACCACAAAACCTCGATCCACGCGTACGAAGTCGCGGGCATTAGCTAGTTATAAATATCCAACAAAAAATCAGAATGGAAGTATGTTTTTTATATGCTATACCCAGTTGTTAAAGCAGGAAGGTACATTATAGCGTCAACGCAGTTTAAGAGCCGCTTGCACAAGGGCATTTAAACTGATTTAGTTAAATATTGTAATGCTGTAAATATTGTTATGTTTGTAATGCCAAAAAGGGCCAGTATTAAAATATTTAACTAAATCAATTTAAGAGTCTTTAGTTTGATAATAAAATCGGTTTAAATATCGATGTGAAATAATCATGCAGATTATTCCATTTGATATTTCGGTTTTGAGTGTAAATATAACTACTATTATATTAAAAAGAAATCGAGAAAGATATTCAGTAATAAATATTAAGTTTCAAGTATAAATACCTAACTTTCACATGGATTTTTTTTTGGATATTTTTGTATAAGTTTTGGTTCATACCATACTACAACCCTGCCAAGTTTCAACGACTGAGGATTTAATGCGGGGATCTCCATACAACGAACCGCCCCGTTGCCTAGACTAATTCCACCCCAAAGAGTTTAAACAGTGGTTGAAAATTTGTAAGTAAGAAGTTATAGCCATGAATCTTGATATTTGGGCTACTGATTTAAGATAAAGAAATACGTGTTTCGCCATTTTTGAAAATTCTATCCCAAAGGACGTTAAATAGAGAGCTTGTCCTTCAGTCACGCCGCAACAGAGCGACGGATCGACGTGATTTTTTGAATGGGTTCTGTTTAGCCCGGAAAATTAAGGAGTGCCTGTGGGAATTAAATAGCTGCCACGCGAACGAAGTCGCGGGCGTCCGTTAGTACGTAATAAGGCCCTTGCCCTGCCCCTGCTCATGCGGTGATGGACAAATTATTAGTCTATTTGAAAATGTCAAGTGAAACTGAAGGTGAATAGGTTATACAGAGGTGGTTTCCTAATGTTATCAGCGATTTTCTTCCGGACATTGTTTCGGGATTTTCGGTTGTCTCAACAAACAGGCATCATTGTCCCTATCAACTATTTCCACCTAAATCTCATAGGATCTCTGTTCCGAAATAGGTGAATTTATATTATACCCAGAATAAAAATTGAACCAAATCTAAATGAATTATGCCTGAGGTACAAAGAATTAAATGACTTTAGCAGAATCTGTTCCTCGAAGCTCCGAGACTACTAACTAATAAAGCGCAATCGCAATGTATGTATGCATCTACTTTTGGACATACTATTTTATTTTGACTATGTTGGTCAATTTGTGTACCTAGTGACCTTCCAACCCCTCTATCAACATTAATGCGTCTATTTTTGAGCATACTCTATTTCGAGAGCGCTCAAGCGCCACCTCACTTGGTCTTTCGCATTCCAATGATAAAGATTTCTATTTCTATTCCTCATCCAACCAGGTCGTCGCTACAGTAGGCTGTGCTTGTTTCGCGGTTCCCACTCAGAACGCGTCTGCCGCAACGGCCATCAGTTCTGCGACAGACATGTTCCGCCCATTAGTTACCAGTTTAGTTTGCTATGTAGCTTACTTTTGTTCTTATTTATCTCAGAGAAACATTCAACATAGGCGGTTGAGTTTCATGTTTACAGCCTAAATGCAGTTTACCTCGGCCTGGTGTAGAGTTGTAGACCCAATAACATGCACAACACCCTAATGTCGTGTTGGATATGGATACTGACGTCATCACAAATCAAACATGGCGGATATTGCATACCAGTACCTAAAATGCATGTTGAGAGCTTCACTAAATTCCGCAGCAAAATGTCCAAGGTTCAGTGGAGCATGATATGAACATTTTGGAACAGAAATTCCCAATAGCAGCTCTACCTTTAAAGCTCTTTGCTAGTACGCAATGTTCTCGAAATTCTATAAAACCTATTCACATAAAGTCGTTTTCCTAAAATGCATACGAGGAGCTTTTATTCGATAAAGGAAAACACGTTTCGCGAGGCTTTAAGGGCGCCTTAAGCTAGTTATGTTGTGCGCCTTAAGCTAGTTATGTTGTATGTCTTAAGCCTGAAACGTATGTATAACGCGACAACAGGCGTCACTTCACATTAAACGCGCGTGATAGATTATGGCAAAATAAAAGAACTCTATTTTGTGATTCATGAGGAATAATTAAATATTATAGTGGCTTGATAGTGGGTAAACACTGAATTTTGTATTAGGTAAACATTATTTGATAGTAAAGTGTGTCAACACTTGTATTGTAACTTGATATGTTGCTAATGTTTCTAAGGTTATATTTTTGAAACTAAATATTTAAGTTTATTCAGAAAAAAGTGTAGAGCTTATTAAAATAAATAGTTACTAATTTAGCAACACAAAGCGTTGATAGATATGTTTCAAATAAATAATGTAATTTAGAAATAGGTCAATTGACTATCATAGAGTTTCATGAGATATTGTAAAATAGTTACTTAGTTAAATTAGAACTATATGATAATTATTATTGTAATAAATTATTAGTCTTAAGAGAATTTGGAGTAATGATTCACTATAATTACGAATTTATGAATATCAATTGATACTTCCTTTTGATTCTTAGATTGGACTTCGGTGTACTTTTCTACAGCTAACTTGAACTAAATGTTGTATTAACTTGAAAATGGTTTAAATGATTAAGAGATAAGTATATTAACCAGTGTCTGATATTATATATTCGTTGACAATTCTGTTGAACAGTTTGTTATAAACAAAATTCTGTTATGTTGTGAATTGGAATAGGAAAAAGGTGTGGGTATATGGAGGGAATCGTAACACATAAAACCCACTGTTCTTGTGATATAAGACAGTTTTTGTCTACGAGCCACCTAGAATAAAGATAAGTATTCTTGCTGTATCTCTTTATATCTGATTGTTGTCTTTATTTGCATATGTGTATTGTGTACTAATTTCTGTGTGAAAATATAATCTAAATTGTGTAAATATTCTGTACTCATTTTGTTGAACCGTTGCTTTGAATCTTTAAATAATATAAGTAGTAAATTCTGTATTTCGTTTCATTTCTTTTTCGTTACTAGTTTTGCTTTGAAATAGGTAAATTATTATTTGCTCTTGAATATCGTACCATAATGCTAAATTGCTAGTAAAGAGTTTTATTCTTTTGCCTAAAAAGTTGTGCTTTTAAATAGGAAGGGACTCTATAAAATTAGTTTCCTACCTACTTACATACTCACATTTTTGGTAGAAAACGTATGAAAGTATATAAAGCCAAGCATATAGTATTATAGATTTTGCAGATAGCTACTTGTTAAGTTCAAGCCCTACCCCTTCAATATTTTAAAACGCGCGTATTAGTATATCAGTTGTGATACGAAAAAATAGCGCAAAAAAAGACCGTAGAGCCGCATTGATTTCTTGTAAAGCTACCGTCGCCAAGGTAACGAAGTGCACTCAAAGCCCGTGTTAACGGTCGATTGACAAACATACTTGACTTGAGAGTAATTGAGCCAATTCCGCCCCCGACAAAGGAGCTTGAACCAGTTGCTAAACTATGGTGAGCTTCGAGAACTATGTGTATTGCGCACTCAAAGGCGGTTGTAAAACGAGCATAGTTAGAGGTTCGCAACTATGAGACGCGAGACTTGCTAGACTTGCAAGAGACTGAACTAACTTATCTGAGTTTTAAGCTATTTAATAACTTAAAACTACACCGTTTCCTACACCGTTATAACAAGTAATATCACATGTTAAACAACATCGTGAGAAAGTTCTCAAAGGTGAAGGTGTCAAATCTGACAATCCGCACTTGGCCAGCGTGGTGGGGTATAGCCAAACCATTCTCTTTCCGAGAGGAGACACGTGCTCAGTAGTGAGACGGCAATGGGTTCAAATGATGGTGATGATGATTTAACGCAAAAGTGGGCCACAGGTAGATTTTTATTACAAGTGCTGCTCCATGCATGTCGAAGGTCTAGACTCTAGCCCGACATGCATGGAGCGACGCGGCGCGTAGCGGAAAATATTATCTGTATAAGCTTGTACGGGGCTGCATCGCATCTCCGTGCCGCGTCGCTTAAATGGGCCCAGCTCCATACAACTTCATACAGAGAATACTTGCAGCTACGTGCCGCGCTGTAGTGGGGCTAGACCTTTAGACAAGGAAACGAAGTGCACTCAAACGCCGGGCGACACTTAAAAAGAACTTTTATCGGTCGGTAGACAAACAGACTCAACTGGGGAGCGCTAAGCCCACGACAAAAGAGCTTGAGCCAGTTGCTAAACTATGATGAGTTTCAAGAACTATGCGCATTGCTAACTCAAAGGCGGTTGTAATAGGAGCATTTAGATCAGCATTTAGTTAGATCCTCGCAAGAAACATTTTTCAGTGTATCTTCTAAACATACCGCTTTTAAATACTTAGATATTTTAAAATCGTTATAATATTGATATCTTCAAATCAAGAGTGAATAAACATCTATAGGCAAGCGCGCTCCACCTTAGGCTGCATTCACTTCCAGCAAGTCTCAGCATTTAGTTAGATCCTCGCAAGAAACATTTTTCAGTGTATCTTCTAAACATACCGCTTTTAAATACTTAGATATTTTAAAATCGTTATAATATTGATATCTTCAAATCAAGAGTGAATAAACATCTATAGGCAAGCGCGCTCCACCTTAGGCTGCATTCACTTCCAGCAAGTCTGATTTCAGACAAACGCTAGTCTATCAATTAAAAAAAAATAGTTTCTCCTGCTATTTTGGAAAAAGACGACCGATTAGCGTTTACGAAATAATGACCGCCAAAATTTTTATCAATAGGTATAGCATGGCCACGCACGGAAACTTGTTTTTCTGACACCCATTTGATTAGTTTTTATTTTGCTTATTTACAGCTTGAGATCCTTAAATCAAGGTTGATAAGGTCCATATTACTCCGATATCTGCGTTTCAATACTCAAAAGCTATAGAGCTTCTCGAGATATAAGTATTTGCCCTAATGGAATCTCTGAGATGATAAGATGAGAGCATGAATGAGTGAAGGCTAGGAGACTCATTTAAAATCGTTCAGACGAGTATCGCGGGAAATACCTCTTTTCAATAACGCCAGCTAATAAAACCATTTTATCGTCGCCCTTAATTATGCGAAATTGATAACTGGAATCATTGAAATTTTTTATTGGTTACTGCCATTTTTAAGTTTTTCATAAATACATTACCTAGGACCTACAGGTGATAGCATGCAGTGGTTTAACAAGGAGTTGACACCAGAGAAGGCGTTAATTTTATAGCATTACTTAGATCCGTATTAACAAACCGACATCAGGTTTCAAGAATAGGTCTATGCTTAAGACCGGTCTTATTGAGATTTATTTTAGTATGTTGTTTTTATTATTAGTTGCCCTTTTACCTTAGTTTAAAAGTACACAGCACATAGGTATTTCATGTACCCAATTAATTTGTTGTACTGTTGGTCAATAAAAAATGTTTTATTTATTTTTTAATAATTTTAGTAACAATTTAACTGATTTGTATTTCAAGTAGGGTAATCAGTAATCACAAAGCAGTAGGGTAGCAAGTATCTACCTAATACGGCCACAAGTGGACCACCAAGATACAAGAAAATTGTTATAATCATAAAATTATCATTACTAAGAATCTGTAGGTCATACTAATCTATATACACATATACATTATACTAGTATTATTGCGAAATAAGAATAAATTCGAAAGTTTGTTTGTCCCTCAATCACACCGCAACAGTGCAAAGGATCGACGTGATTTTTATTTGGGTATAGTTGAGGAGTGAGGCTACTATTTATCCCGAAATATAAAAAAAACTTATAACACGCGGACGAAGTCGCGGCAATCAGCTGTTAAAACATAAAATGCAAAATTTTGTATCAAAATATACAGTATAATATAATATTAAGTAACAGTGTTGTTAATACATTAATTTAATTTATTAAATGTATAGCTAAAGTCAACATGGTAACCCGAATCATCCGAACTCATTAACCTACTTAATTATTAAAGCTTCCGAATTCTCCATTTCTACGAGTAGATATACGGCGAACTCTTTAATATCATAGAAATGTCGACGACGAAATACCCCTGTATTTTTCCAAGCATAATTATGAAACAAGATATTCAATCGTTTTTATTTTTTATACAAACCATTCCAATTTGTTTCTAGCTGACCTAATTTTGCAAAAATGCTTTTTTAACAGGACTGAAAGAAACATTTTAAAACGTATTTTTTTAAAAAAGGTAATCCTGCCTGCATTGCTTTTATCAGGAGAGTTGAGTGGCAAAGTAATCCCTAAGTTCGGAAAGGGGGAAGCGCAGACTGGGCGTGGAGGGCGGCGATTGCAGCCGAGGTGCACCGACTGCCCACATGAGACATGTGAGTTGGCTGACTTTTCGGCTTTTTCACAAGTGAGAAATGAAGATCAGATTCTTTGTATCTCCTTGGGTAGGACTTTGTTGATTAGGTCTTGTTAAATGTTAGTTAGGTTCCCTTTACGTTTTTTTCAAACAAAAAAAATGCATGACAGATCTTATTTATTAAATAAATAAAAAACCCGAAAGTAAAATTCCGGGGACATATTTAGTATCCTTGGACGAACCATTTTTCATCCCGATTTGTATCCTAACCGCCTGATATAGATCTTTATTACCTATTATAAGTTAATTTGTAGGCTGCGCAGTCGAACGTACATATTGTTTTTGAACATATTTTTTAAAAAATAGAATAGCGAAAGTATAACCCACGTGACAGCGTCGCTAATATCTATGAAAAATAAAATAATTCAAAAACTAAACAGGCATTAAAATTAGACTATAACTGTTAGACAAACACATAGAAAATTCAAGTTAGCAGAATAGATTAAGTACATGAAACAAGTGGGCGTGAGACGAAAATGTGCAAGACAGTGCAAATGTTGAAATAATAAACAAGAGTAAGCCCTGCTAGTACTATTATACAGGATGTATATTTCGTGACCGGTCATTGAGGCCGCAAGTAAAACAAGAGATAGAAAAAAATTGGTCTTAGGCTACGATCATTGTAAGTTTTACTCACATAAGCGTCCTCATCATCGCGTATATGAGTAACTTACGAATTGTAAAGTCTTGTAAGTCGCGTATCGTATGCAACTGTTAGTTATGTAAGTTACTTACGTGCTCTACTTACGTAAAAACATACAAGTGTAATCGAGGCCCGATAAACCCTGTCGTCAAAATACAAAGATCATATCAAATATGTAATTTTAAAAAAATACGCGCCGAATTGATAACCTCCTCTTTTTTTTACTCATTCACAGGTCACGAGTCGAAACACAACTTTCAAATCATTAGAATTGGTTGTAATGAGACCACTAAATAGACTTCCCAACCAGTTACACTGTGACACGATCGGATGTCTCGATAGGAACTCAACCCAGACTGTAGGCATTAATTCCTCTATTCTTGTGCAGCATACCTATTTGTGCACGAATAAGTTCATATAGACTGCATGGTCACAAAAACGCATACATGTTTGCATAAGTGAGCCGACATTTTGAGAGAAACATATGTGTCGCGGTACATAGGTATTATAATCAGTATTGCACCATAATAATTCAAAATTTGTTCGCATTGACCATTTAAAAAAACATCCTGTATATTATGTGGCCCTGCGGAGAGCAAAGCTATCGGATAACAAATATTAGTTTCGCAGTAAATTGAGATGCACGTGGTACAAACAACCCGTCCTGTTTACTAGGGTGAAGTGTCTGCAAATTCAAAGGATTTACAGTTCGCGCGCGAGTTGAATGCAGAGTAAATTTATAGTGTCACCATACATTTAGATACTCTGCATTCAATCCGAGCGTGAGCTATAGGTACATTTAAAGAAAACCTACATACGACCGGACATAGATAAAATATATCAGTTATTTTTTGATTTTAACATCAATAAATATTTCAAAATAAATTGCGAAAGTGTGTTTGTTTATTACGTCTTTGTTTCAGTCACGCCGCAACAGAGTAATGGATCGACGTGATTTTTTGCATGGATACAGTTGAAGATCTGGAGAGTAGGTACTTTTTATTTTATTTCGGAAAATCGGAGTTACGATCGGTACGATGCCGTGTAGGAAGAGGAATCGATAGGGGTATGGGTGTAATATAAATATCATACCCCTAAAGTTAGCCCGCTATCATCTTCAAGCAGTCAAGGGCTAAATTGTAGTGAAATAATAACAACAAAACATTTTTTTTTAAAGCGAAATAATGTTACAACAATAATGTTTAAACGCTGGTCTGGTAAACCGACTGCATTAAAAGTGCCCGGGGGAGCCATTACTACACAAAAACTGTACGAAGTCTAGCGTGCGGAAATATCAACAAAATACTTTTCAATACACTTGCTCGAAAAATGCACTTACAGAGGCAGTAAACAGGGCTTGTAAGTTAAATTTACTGCCCGCGTGGTTTTAACAAACTCGTGACGACGGTTAGCCCTCGACTGGCGTCATCGGGCTGACATGAGTCAACTCGTATGTAAAAACCTATTTACCGCTCTTATATCACAAACTACTAATGTTGTATAGCCAGCAGTGGACGTGTATCGCTTGGCGATGATGGCACAACGACTTTTCGTTGTTACGTTAGCTAACTTCAATATTAATCATTGATTTAAGTACTGAGTCGTTATATTTTGTCAAACCATTTTATTTTACTTATGGCAGCTCGATTCAATGATGTTCTAATGCGATACTTTTTGATAACAATCGACTTTCTTTATGAACAAGTTTTAACCGATTTGACACATTGATATTTATCTATGCTCAACCTTTTTTTATTGTTTTATAAACATATCCAAACGTTTAAATAACTAAGTATATTAATGTATATATTAAACTAATTCATTTATATGAATGTACAGTAAATGTACATGAATCCGTCAGGTCGTCAGGTCATATTAACCATTGAAGTGGTGCAATGAAGGTTTGCTATGAAATGTCATTTTTAATTTTTAGGGTTCCGTACCTCAAAAGAAAAAAAAACGGAACCCTTATAGGATCACTATGTTGTCCGTCTGTCTGTCAAAACCCTTCTTCTCAGGAACGTATGGAGGTATCAAGCTGAAATTCATATCAAATACTCATGTCTACTGTCCCTTGGAGCTGTACAAAAATCAAACGTCTAAGCCAACGCAATAAAAAAATACAGCCGTTTATGCTGCAAATTTTCGACACTCGCAAGGCAATCAAAAGTCAAAACCTACAGGATACTTCCCGTGAACTCATAATCTTAAAATTTGGTACGAAGCAACGTCTTATAACACAGATAAGGCAAAATTGCGAAAAGCATACATTTGTAGTTTATAAGTTTATAATAAAAACTAGTGTTTCGCCCTGTGCGCGAGCTGCTAAAGCAGCTCACGGGTTGTGGTTTGACTTACAAGTAGTACAGACTTTACTATACGATTTTGAACGAATTCGGTCCATTAACATAGAATTTCAAAATGGCGCTGATTTTTTAAAATTTTGGTATTAGTTTCCTGTTTTGTAACCCTAGGGAGTCCTTAATATCGATTTTGAACGAAATCGGTCAGTTAACAAAGAATTTCAAAATGGCGCTGATTTTTTAAAATTTTAGTACCAGTTTCCTGTTTTGTAATCGCATGAAGCCTCGTCGTGGGTAAAACGGAACCGTATCAAAATCTTGCATAGTTCTACACAGTCTTGTAGTATTCTTCAATATTGGCCATATATTTTCTATGGAAAAATAAATTCTGCCATCTTGAATTTTTTTCCTCTTCATCAAGTAGACCTTAAGGTCCTGATCATATTTTGCCAAGAAACCACTCTTACGTCTTTTATACTTTCTGAGATAGACACCAAACAAATTTGTATGGCAGCCATCTTAAATCCGCCATTTTGAATTTTTTTTTCGCTCTTTGTCTATTGGATAAGGTTCCAAGTGACATTAGTTCGAGGATCCCCCACCTATCTTCAATACCTTGGCCGTGCCCTTTACCCGTCTCCGAAATCCTCAATCATCAGCTTGCTCCATTTTTTTTTTCAAGTTATATTTTCTGACTTCTATACGAAGCCATCAGTGAAAAAAAAATATTTCATACAAAATTTTACAGGAGGACATTTTTGGGGAAAATCTCGAAAACTACCCCAAATGTGGCAACACTGTTTGGATATCTCGATACTGCCGGTCGAGCTACACAATCGATCCATACATGTCAACTTTCCCAAATGTTGCCAACTGCCTCAAAATCGTGATCGAAATTTTCAAAAACACAAAAAGAATACAAAATGGCCGCCACCTCGTTTCACAGAATTTTTTTACATAGTTTCATAATTTTCCCGTAAACTACAGGATATACCGCTCTTGATGACGTTTCAATTTTTCATCTCGCTCGCACCCAGCCGAAATGATTGCTCCTGAAAAGAGACCATGTCGAAAATCACTTTTACTTTGATAAATTCCAGTGTTGCCAGATCTCGGCGACGGAAATACCCAAACGTCATTTGTACAAGTGGGAAATGTGGTCGCTCGTACTCGAACTTTGCAAAAAATACGTATTTCGATTTTTTTATTTTTGGGGTAAATCTTGTAAATTTCCCTAGAAATGGGGTAATTTTTTTTCCCCAATCCATTCTTCGCGTAGGTACACACAATCGCCCCGTACAAGTCGAAACGCTCCGACGTTGCCAACTGTGAGAAATTTGAAGTTTAAAATTGCGTTTTTTCGTACCTCAGACCGAACGGCCGCCGCGACAGCCGCCATCTTGAATTTTTAAAAACCACTCCCGTTCTGTCAAAATACAGGATAGTTGTAGGCGAAAAGAGAAAAAAATATTACGCTTGACCACGCCGTTTCGGATCTGTGGCGCCGCGGTTCGGGGTCGAAAATTCAAAAATTTCAAAATGCTACAGCTTTGCCGCCATCTTGTTTTTCCAATTTTTTCCACTTTTTCTATAAATCGTTTCCTAGTTTCTTCAATCGTTGCGAGTTGTAACGAAATCGTTTGGAAAACAAAAGAGTTGCGAGAATCACGTCGGCCGCCATCTTGTTTTTCCGAAATGTCATAATTTTTCCCTACTCGACTCCCGCACCCGAACACATCTCCCGTACATCATTGTATCGTTTTCTGTCTCTTTCTAGGAGAACAATTATGTCAATGAGTCAGTGGTAATTGAGCTATATATAGTATACTAGTTTTTCGCCCTGTGCGCGAGCTGCTAAAGCAGCTCACGGGTTGTGGTTTGACTTACAAGTAGTACAGACTTGTAGTCAATTCAATATTGGCCATATAATATTTTCTATAGAAAAATAAATTCCGCCATCTTGAATTTTTTTCCTGTTCATCAAGTAGACCTTCAGGTCTTGATCATCTTTTGCCAAGAAACCACTCTTCCATCATTTATTCTTTCTGAGATAGACACCAAACAAATTTGTATGGCAGCCATCTTAATTCCGCCATTTTGAATTTTTTTTTTGCTCTTTGTCTATTGGATGAGGTTCCGAGTGACATTAGTTCGAGGACCCCCCACCTATCTTCAATACCTTGGCCGTGCCCTTTACCCGTCTCCGAAATCCTCAATCATCAGCTGTCTCCATATTTTTTTTCGAGTTATATTTTCTGACTTCTATACGAAACCATCAGTGAAAAAAAAATTTTTCATACAAAATTTTACAGGAGGACATTTTTGGGGAAAATCTCGAAAACTACCCCAAATGTGGCAACACTGTTTTGATATCTCGATACTGCCGGTCGAGTTACACAGTCGATCCCTACATGTCAACTTTCCCAAATGTTGCCAACTGCCTCAAAATCGTGATCGAAATTTTCAAAAACACAAAAAGAATACAAAATGGCCGCCACCTCGTTTCACACAAGCATTTTACATAGTTTCATAATTTTCCCGTAAACTACAGGATATACCGCTCCTGATGACGTTTCAATTTTTCATCTCGCTCGCACCCAGCCGAAATGATAGCCCCTGAAAAAAGACCATGTCGAAAATCACTTTTACTTTGATAAATCCCAGTGTTGCCAGACCTCGGTGACGAAAATACCCAAACGTCATTCGTACAAGTGGGACACGTGGTCGCTCGTACTCGAATTTTGCAAAAAATACGTATTTCGATTTTTTAATTTTTGGGGTAAATCTTGAAAATTTCCCGAGAAATGGGGTAATTTTTTTTCCCCAATCCATAGTTCGAGTCTGTACACACAATCGCCCCCTAGAAGTCGAAACGCTCCGACGTTGCCAACTGTGAGAAATTTGAAGTTTAAAATTGCGTTTTTTCGTACCTCAGACCGAAAGGCCGCCGCGACCGTCGCCATCTTGAATTTTTAAAAACCACTCCCGTTCTGTCAAAATACAGGATAGTTGTAGGCGAAAAGAGAAAAAAATATTACGCTCGACCACGCCGTTTCGGATCTGTGGCGCCGCGGTTCGGGGTCGAAAAATCAAAAATTTCAAAACACTACAGCTCGGCCGCCATCTTGTTTTTCCAAATTTTTCCACTCTTTCTATTGATCGTTTCCTAGTTTCTTCAATCGTTGCGAGTTGTAACGAAATCGGTTGGAAAACAAAAGAGTTGCAAGAATCACGTCGGCCGCCATCTTGTTTTTCCGAAATGTCATAATTTTTCCCTACTCGACTCCCGCACCCGAACACATCTCCCGTACATCATAGTATCGTTTTCTGTCTCTTTCTAGGAGAACAATTATGTCAATGAGTCAGTCAGTGAGTCAGTGAATCAGTGGTAATTGAGCTATATATAGTATAACTAGTTTTTCGCCCTGTGCGCGAGCTGCTAAAGCAGCTCACGGGTTGTGGTTTGACTTACAAGTAGTACAGACTTGTAGTCACTTCAATATTGGCCATATAATATTTTCTATGGAAAAATAAATTCCACCATCTTGAATTTTTTTCCTGTTCATCAAGTAGACCTTCAATTCCTGATCATCTTTTTCCAAGAAACCACTCTTCCATCTTTTATACTTTCTGAGATAGACACCAAACAAATTTGTATGGCAGCCATCTTAAATCCGCCATTTTGATTTTTTTTTTTGCTCTTTGTCTATTGGATGAGGTTCCGAGTGACATTAGTTCGAGGACCACCCACCTATCTTCAATACCTTGGCCGTGCCCTTTACCCGTCTCCGAAATCCACAATCATCAGCTGTCTCCATATTTTTGTTAAAGTTATATTTCCTGACTTCTACACGAAGCCATCAGTGAAAAAAAAAATTTTCATACAAAATTTACAGGAGGACATTTTTGGGGAAAATCTCGAAAACTACCCATAATGTGGCAGCACTGTTTAGATATCTCGATACTGCCGGTCGAGCTACACAATCGATCCATACATGTCAACTTTCCCAAATGTTGCCAACTGCCTCAAAATCGTGATCGAAATTTTCAAAAACACAAAAAGAATACAAAATGGCCGCCACCTCGTTTCATAGAAGCATTTTACATAGTTTCATAATTTTCCCTTAAACTACAGGATATACCGCTCCTGATGACGTTTCAATTTTTCATCTCGCTCGCACCCAGCCGAAATGATTGCTCCTGAAAAAAGCCCATGTCGAAAATCACTTTTACTTTGATAAATTCCAGTGTTGCCAGACCTCGGCGACGAAAATATCCAAACGTCATTCGTACGAGTGGGACACGTGGTCGCTCATACTCGAACTTTGCAAAAAATACGTATTTCGATTTTTTAATTTTTGGGGTAAATCTTGAAAATTTCCCGAGAAATGGGGTAATTTTTTTTCCCCAATCCATAGTTCGAGTCTGTACACACAATCGCCCCCTAGAAGTCGAAACGCTCCGACGTTGCCAACTGTGAGAAATTTGAAGTTTAAAATTGCGTTTTTTCGTACCTCAGACCGAACGGCCGCCGCGACAGCCGCCATCTTGAATTTTTAAAAACCACTCCCATTCTGTCAAATAAGAGGATAATTGTAGGCGAAAACAGAAAAAACAATTATGCTCGACCACGCCGTTTCGGATCTGTGGCGCCGCGGTTCGGGGTCGAAAAATCAAAAATTTCAAAACACTACAGCTCGGCCGCCATCTTGTTTTTCCAATTTTTTCCACTTTTTCTATAAATCGTTTCCTAGTTTCTTCAATTGGTGCGAGTTGTAACAAAATCGGTTGGAAAACAAGAGAGCTGCAAGAATCACGTCGGCCGCCATCTTGTTTTTCCGAAATGTCATAATTTTTCCTTACTCGACTCCCGCACCCGAACACATCTCCCTTACATCATTGTATCGTTTTCTGTCTCTTTCTAGGAGAACAATTATGTCAATGAGTGAGTGAGTCAGTGAGTGGTAATCGAGCTATATATAGTATAATATTTTTGATAATTTTAAACTTACTAATGCTATGAATTTAATTTAGCAATTAAAAATATCATAACTTTTACTTATATACCTACAGGTTTGTACGGAACCCTCGGTGCGCGAGTCCGACTCGCACTTGGCCGGTTTTTTTTCATAGCAAACCTTCAATGTATAAAAAATATATGTGGCTTTCATTTTTTGATAGCCATTGAGTTATAGAATAGGGGGCTGATTCTGTGGTCAATCAACATTCAACTCATGTTTCATTTTCGTTAGGGACCTCGCAGACGTATTACGTAAGATATCCCTTCTTTGCCAGTACCAGGTTACGAATCGCCGTGTTCCCTTTTCAACGCTTCTTTTGTTTGATACTTTTTATCGGAAAAGGCTTAAAGCCAGCGGTTTATCGTGTACTGATATATTTTTAGTGTCGTTGGAACGTAACGTGTTTGAGATTTAATACGTCCCGTGTATTTTATGTTCTGCCAGCTGTTCTGACTTTAGTAAGGATGAACACACACCGTGTGTGCCTTATTATTAGTTTAGTACCCTAGAGCTAAACGGCGTCTTATAAATGTCTGCACTATACTACCTGTTTTTTTTTACTTTTTAATAGT
This sequence comes from Erebia aethiops, assembly GCA_923060345.2. Lineage (NCBI taxonomy): Eukaryota > Metazoa > Arthropoda > Insecta > Lepidoptera > Nymphalidae > Erebia > Erebia aethiops. Next base: position 17,615,135 of record OV281079.1, on the reverse strand, counting down.
ATTCAACGCTTCTAGGTTTAATTTGGTAGGCAAAGCTCATTGCTTGATGGCTGTTTTTATGGTATATCTACTTTGCTAAAATGTAGTGTTTACCACAACGGTAGAAGGAAATTCGACCAACAATAAGCAGTCTATTCCGTAAAACCAGTATTACAACGGCAGCATTGTTACAATTTCAATTGATGTGATTGGGTGAATTTATGATATTCTTGCTGCAATAAATTTGGTCAATAGCAATACGTTGTTACTCGTTAGCCAATCAAAGGTTTTGGAAGAAATGAATTGTTGCAGAAACAATGTCTTCTTTAGCGGCAAACAAATGTACCTTCACCTTCATTTAGGATGACGTCCGCTCCCGTAAAATCGTGATCGTGCACTTCTTTATCTATTGATGAAAGAGGAGCTGTGTCTACAGAAGCTGTTTCATGTTAGTTTATTAACCGACTTCAAAAAAAGAAGGAGGTTATCAATTCGGCTGTATGTTTTTGTATGTTTGTTATGCGATCACTCCGCCAATTATGAATCAATTTTGATAATTCTTTTTGTTTGATAGATCATACTTCAGAGGTGGTCCCATACAAATTTGGTGAAGATCTGATGAATATCTTCGGACATGGAGAACTGAACTCCTCAATGGATAAGAGTACATTGTTCGCAATCAGTGTAATAATAGCTTAGTAAATAGTAGGTTTTTGACCAGACATAGAATATGACTCAGATCATAGACTCAGATCATATCTTCGGACATGGATATCGGAACTCTTCAATGGATAAGAGTAAATTGCTCGCGATCAGTGTAATAGCTTAGTAAACAGTAGGTTTTTAACCAGACATCCATACTAATCTTACTAATATTATAAATGTGAAAGTTTGGATGGATGTATGGATGTTTGTTACTCAATCACGCGCCAACAGCTGAAAGTATCTGGCTGAAATTTGGCACAGAGATAGATTATAGTCTGGAATAGCACATAGGCTTACTTTTTATCCCGGAAAATTAAAGATTTCCCGCGGGAACCAAAAAACTTCAAACCACGCAGACGAAGTCGCAGGCATTCGCTAGTATAATAAATGCGAAAGTGTGTGCTGTCGGTCTGTCTGTCTGCTACGCTTTCACGGCCTATCTGTGCAACCGATTTTGATTAAATTTGGTACAGTCAGAGATAGGTTGTATTCCGCGGAAGGACTTAGACCTCTTTTTATTCCGGAAAATTCAAGAGTTCGCGCGGGAATCATAAACCTTATTCCACGCGGACGAAGTCGCGGGCATTAGCTAGTAGTAAATAAAATTCAATATTCAATAACATTTTTTTTGACATAATATCATGATCCATGATTGCACCGGGCCGTTCTAAAATCAGACAAGAGCTTGCACGAAACATCGGTATTCGGTACCTATTCAGTAGTTCCTTTGTATAACCCTTGATCATCTGCTCAAATCTGCTTTATAGTTCAAACAAAATTGCAAATAGCCCAATATATTCCACAACAAAACTTTTTAATTATACAAAAAATTGTTCAAGAATGTTTTATCACTTGCAGTGATGAAGATATATTTGAAACGGCCTGAAGGAAGACAATCCTCTCGAAGTCAATAGGATGGTCGAGTATTTCAAGTTAATAGCTTTCAGCAGCTTAAATAACATAGTTTACATAGTGGATCAAATTATTGTATTGTCTTAGGTATTACATCATTTGGAAAGTTTCAAATCGATACGACAAATAGAAGTTGGTTAAATTCGACTTCCAAGTTTGTTCATATACATAGTTAGTCAGTTACAGGAGAAGCATATAAGAGCGTGTAAACGCTCAGAAAAGCTGAATGTATACTATTTTGTGTAGAACCGGGGCCGAAAGCGTAATGTGTGACATATATTTCGAAGTTTAATACGCTACTGAAAGACCTACATTGCACAGCCGTGCCCAGCCTCGTGGAAGTCGGCTAGGCTTTAATAATTTAGACTGCCATACCGTCTTGTTCCATTTAAATATTGATTTCCATTCTTCGCGCCTTGTTTTACTTTTGTCTGAGAAAAGGTACTATTCATCATTACAATATTCCTTTATATTTTGTAAAAGGTAAACAAGGCACTCGCTGATACCCGTAAGATTCGCTTTATAAACAAGCGACCGCCCACGGCTTCACTCCCGTGGGTGTCGAAATATTCCTACCAAAAGACGTACTAATATCCATTTTCCCTGTTCTGCTTGATAACCATTTTAGACACAGAACAAAAGAATAGAAATAAACATTCTTTGAGCCTGCCAACGCCATATTGTTATATTATTGTTGACTTTCGTGTTTAGGAAATAATCCTTATTTTTTCGTAACTAAACTCTAATGACTTAGTTTTAAGGTTTATATTTTTTTAAATTAGAAAATAAAACCCTATGACTGCCAATTTTTTGCATGGTTATTGTTGAGCACCTGGAGAGTGACATAGGCTACTTTTATCTCGGAAAATTAAGGAGTTAGTGGGAATAATAAAATAATTACTCCAGGCGGACAAAGGCCCGGGTATCAGCTAGGACGTCATGTTCTAGATTAATTTTGCAAACAGCAATCAAAAGAATAGGACGTAGAAGGCAATAGAGTGCAGTCAATGCTCAGAATTCTACTCAAGTTGAGACACACGTGTCGCTGCAGAGTGTGCTAACGGTGGTTATAGTAGTGCTCGTTATTGCGTTAGTGACTTAACACTTAAGGTCTAGCCCCACTACAGATGCACGGCACGGTGCGGCAAATATTCTGTGTAAGAGTTTGTATGGACCCACTTTACGGAGATGCACTGCGACATAATTGTTCAAAGAATACCTGCTGCTACATGCCGCGCCTCAGTAGTGGGGCTAACCTTTATGTGGTATAGCGACGATGTTGTAGCCGGTTCCAATCCTGGTTTCACAAGCAGATCAGCGCCACTACATCATCGACCGCTGCGCTAACTCACGTGAAGGTGATTTCGCACCAGCTACCATTTCTAATTCCACGCCTATTAGCCTGTAGGAGCCACTGGCACTACGGTAATTACGCATGACGTCACGGATTTCGATATTTTTGGTGATAGCATGCAACATAACCGTTGCTAGGCTAAACTTATCCACTGATTAACTGTAACACCGTATGTAAAATGTACCTATGTTCCTGCAAAATATTTTTTTTTTTTTGTATTGTATATTGTAACATATTTTTGTACGTTTACAGCACCATCAGCATTCAGCACCTATGCTCTTTGTGTAATAGATCTAGCATCGTACCTACATAATGTGGCGTTAATAATATGTACCTACTTATTATGTATACCTACTAATATTATGTGACCCACTTATTATGTCTAAGTAGTATTAACTTGTGTGGAAATTGTATTTTATTGTAACATATTTTTATAGGTTTACAGCACCATCAGCATTCAGCACCTGCACATATGCTCTTCGAGTAATTGACCTAACATCGTAATAATATGTACTTATGGATAGTTTCAATATATTTTTGTTACTTCTGTGAACTCATCTTGCCTGACCCACTTATTATGAAGGTAATCTAAGTAGTATCAACTTGTGTTATCTATCAGCGTTAGAAGAGTTCACTGTGTCCGGTCACACGCTTGGCGACCACCGCTGACGTTCGTATTGAAATACAGCGCGGCCAGCAATGCTGGCCCCATATTACCGTGCCCCAGTGATATGATACATTGTATGCTCGACGATTGTAATTTAGGTAAATTACAATTACATTGTAATGCACGGGCACAATGAGATATCTCGCGACGAGAGAGGGACACTTTTTCGTTGCCGGCAAATTTCTCGTTTACTCTAACATGCAAAATCGTAATATACCGGATATTACGAGAAAACGTGCACGGGCCTCCACGGGAGAGAGGGAATTAGAGCTTAGACCCACCACGCTCCTCCAATGCGGGTTGGCGGGCTTTAACGACTATTAAAATGTCATCATTACAGAAAAATACCACAGATAAGAAATTACTTTTATCTCTACTCTTGACGTAAAGAGAAACGTCTACGCTTCGGTAGACAAATAGAGGGAGATAACGTATACATAATTTCGGTGTGCGCATGCTAGCCCTACTGGAATAGATAAATTGTTTTTTCAACAAGATAAAAAGGTTTAAATTTTTTAACCCAACTACGGAAATAATATTGTAAAATAGTGTTTTATTCGCTTGGTATATTTTAAAATTTTACTATATTTATATTAAAATGAGCTCAGAATTTTCCCCTCTTTTTTTGACATCCCTCTCGATACATAAGCAAAAAATAGATTTTAGTGACCCCCACTTTTTTGGTTGTAGGTACATCGGATGTAATTAGATAATTATATCCGTCATATCGATTTTGTTAGTATAAAATGTGGCCTTTGTTACCCGGACTATATCGAATCGATTGACACAAGTCGGTTGACAACGCGGCCCAAAGATCTGAGCTGGTATAAAAATTGGACCGAGAAATTATTCAGTTCAAAATATCAAGCTTTTAGTACTTTTAGGCATAAATACCTAATTTGCGGATGTTTTTTTGTTGGATATTTTTGTGTAAGTTTTGGATCATCCAATACTAAAACCCTGTCAAGTTTCATCGACTGAGGTTTTAATGAGGGCTTCTCCATACAACGGACCGCCCCGTTTCCTAGACTTTATATGGGCGTCGATGTCAGTGAGTGAGCGAGAGCTTTTCTTTCTCTTTATATGATTTATCAGTTTTTATGTGAACTATACGCGAACATGTGAAAAGTTCCGACTGGTATTTCAAAGCTAGTAGTATGTACCGAGTGAAAATTTCCAGCCGGTATTTTCAAACTAGTAGAATATACCGAGCTGTTGTGCATTTTGATGGTATTTTAATATTACGTTCCCTAGCCACTGTTGCTTTGATACAAAATACCTGAGTAAATATAATAACTAACAAAGAAATACTTCAGAAGGAATGTACCCGTGTACTTTGCGACTTTAAGCTCAAGTATTGCGAGATGAATCAGAATATCTTTGCCTAAGTTTGAAGGAGACCCGTCTCAAAGGCTTCAGGTAGAGCCGAGGCTAATGAAGTTTCTAGGTCGATGCTTTAGTAGATGCTGATGTGACCTGACTAGCGAAAAACTAGATTTTATTAAATCTAAATGCAAATGAAAGGCGGTGATAGCCTTAGTTTAGATGTTCGACCTCTTATTAGGGTGGTATTATGTAATACCTGCATCGATTAATGTTCTCAAAGGTGTGCCGAGTCGGCCAATCCGAAGTTGGCCATACCCTCCTCAGTCTGAGAGACGCATCTTCTCATGACGGGACGTTTTGTCCTGTCAGGTCCCTAATAAGTGTGGGCCTTTAATTAGAGTTCATCACCCCGTAATTCGTAATTGCGTTGACTTGTCTTATCTCTCTTCCATATCCTTTATATCACTTGTCGAGTAACGGGAAAACAATTTGATATTTCACCCACTGTTCCTTGTTTTCCTCCACTCAATTATCCTCTGTACTGACGACATAAAGCAGTTATAATTTACGTGTCTATAACTTTGCAGAGAAAATTTGTTACTCTGTTCATATAACCAACCAAAATATGCCAAAATATGATACCTCAGATGTAAGTTGGTAAGGAGTAGGGCATACCGCAGTATCCAGGTGATATTGCAGCACCAGGTTAAGGTTACCATGTTCTTACAATATCATTGAAGTAACAGGATACCAAATTTCGAATCGATCAGACCTGTGGAATTTGCTCACATCCCTCCATCATCTAGAAAAGTGCCGATAATCTGGCTGACAGATTTTGAATCTTGGCTAAGAACACTCTAAATTATGTCACCATCTATACAATTTTTTTTTAAAAACAACATCGGTTTTTCCGTTTTGGAGCTACTATGCCGGTCAGAGACACATTACACACGTTAAACTTATGACGCCCCTCTGTTTGCGTCGGTGGTCAAGAACACAGATACTCACTGACTGACCATAATCTTGTAGCTGGAAAGGTAAATTTCGCACCGAGGTTCACTTAATAATGTGGGTAAAGAAGAAAATTATTTTTTTCTAAATTCCCATGAGTGCGAGACCGGGGGCGTTCGCTAGTACTCTCTCTCTCTGTGTCGTATTCCTCATTACTGAGGGTTGTGAGTCGTGACCCCATTTCATTAATCATAATGACATAATGGCTGGGGTTTTCTTGGGATAATAATGCGGTGGGTTCCTAGCTCCTTCCGCATACGAGTCGACAGAGTACTATTTCAACTCTTAGGTTACTAAAGATTATTATCAGATGTTAGTGATACTTAATAACCAGGACCGACAGAATTACGTGCTCTCAGGCACAGACGAATCGAAAAGGCCAAATTCGGACTTCCAAATTCGGTCACCCATACAATTACCGACTTGGGTCAACGTTGCTTGGCAATCGCAATCGATTTTTATGCGTTGTCGCAACTAGGCTACTCGTCTCTAGCTAGTGCATTTCATGGCTATTCAGTTGTTTGAGTATCAAATATCACATCTATATTATAGTTAATAAAAATGGTGCATATAGCTGAATTTATGGCATTCTTACTGCCACGGTAGGTACGTTTGATATTATAATGAGGAAATCGGCCATTAACTCAGCCATTAATGATAGTCACACTGAGGTAAGGAATGAAATGCCGTTGGAACGCAATTTCTTATTGATTTATTATATTTGATATATTTTTATTATTGATGATTTCCCTATTTACCAACCGATAAAAATACGAACCTAGTAAATAGATTTCCCGCAGCTTCGCTTGAATAGTTAGTATTTTTTATTTGATTTTCCGGGAGTTAATGCTGTTTAGACCTGCGGCTGATTTTCCGGTCGTGTTAGATTTTCCATCCAATCGGGTTATGAAAGTAAGGGAGAGAGTGCACTTGCTTTGCGCATCTTTGCATTCCCGTGGAGATGGCTTATCTCTGCGGAGATTGGCCACATTGGCCGAAGTTCGGTCGGGAGGACATTAATTTCATACTAAATGATAGTCTAGCTAATATTTAATACCAGTCCGCGCGGAATTATGATTTTGAAGAATTCTATGGGAACTGTGATTGTCCGGGGATTTTTTTTAAAAAAAAGGATGGAACTCTTTGGTTTTCCGAGGTAAAAAAACATCTTTAAGCCGAGAAAGTGTAGCAGACAGACAGCCAGACACATTCGAATTTATAATAATCGTATGGATTACTTAGAACACGTATTACAGTGTAGTTTGACATTTCCGAGTTTGGCATTGCTCTAGATACGGTTAGATACGTGACTCCTACCCAAAGGAGCCGGGCGACGTGTCACGACATAGTACTCTTGCACGGACACATTATACAAATTGGACGTGAAAATCAGAACATCTGTCTTCACACGATGTCCCGAATTGTTGTTGTTTGTGTGTGACTTGTGAGGCAGATGAAACTGATAACATACATTTATTCATGATTATACATCCGCTCACCACTGTCCATGATTTAGCTAATACGGGGTACGGCAGTTTTATAAAACCCATATCCCTAATCCGTTTCTTCACGGTATCGCACCGGAACGCTAAATCGCTTGGTGGCACGTCTTTGCCGGTAGGGTGGTAACCAGCCGCGGCCAAAGGCTGCCACCAGCCCAGACCAGAGAAAATTCAGAAATTATAATTATGACCAAATTAACCCTGCTGGGGATAGAATCCGGGACCTCCCACGTTAAGACAACAGCGCTCAACACCGTGCCAAGGAGCTCATCAGATTTATTTGTCTGTGGTTCCGATCCGACGTGATCGAATTTAGCTCCTTTGTTCTACGTCACTCATGGCTCCGCCAATTATCTGCTTGCATCCACTGCTAATTGCCTTTTCATCCAATTCCGGCGAAATGGAATCACGTCGGTTAGTATTTCGATTACAATTGACGGGAGATCAGAGGCTTTAGCACTTATATTTTGAACTAGATGATGCCCGCGACTTGGTCCGATTTAAGATTGAAGTGAAAACTTCTTAAGCCGCGTTGAGCACTTTTTGGTAGGGGGTAAACTTGAGGATTCGCGTCACCGACATCTCGTTGCCCCATGCTCGCGCTGTTACGAAGACAAAAGGTCTTAAATATACTACATTCGTAATTAAACTTTAATGCCTTCGTTTTATTATTTATATTTTAATTATTTTGAGTATTTTTTTATATTTTAAATATTCGTTTAAACTTCTATCGACAGTCCCTACTGACTGCTAATTTTTTTTATTCCCGCGGGAATTCTTTGATTTTCAGGGATAAAAACTAAGCCTATGTCCTTCCCTGGGATGCAGTCTATCCCAATACTAAATTTCATCAAAATCGATTGAAAAGACGGGTCGTTAAAGCGTTGCAGATAGACAGACAGACGGACAAAGTCGTCGACTTCGTCCACGCTGACCAAAGGCTGAACGGATCTAGATTATAGACTGGACAACACTAGGCCCAGAAAATTGTATCCCGGAAAATTAAAGAGTTACATTCATACATACATAGACAGCTAAAATCATAGCCGTTCCTTTGCCGTATTCGGGTTAAAAGTACTGAGCAAAGAATTTCTGTGTGGCACTATATTCTAGGAGGGCCGACCAACTCTTAATTAGAGAGATACCAAGTTCAACTAATGGCTTGATTCTAGAGATAAACAGACTACTACAAAGAAAATTATTTTAGTCCTAACGGAATAATAGAAAGGAATACAATCCACTCGAACAAAAGCTAGTCAAGCAACAATATTATCCGTTGAAAATATTCCTCTGATTTGCAAAGGTCAAGAACTCTTTCCTTGCATCGGAATTCTTTCTCGATAGTTCATTAGTATGCTGAACGGCTAGCGAGCGGCACTGAGGCCACCCTTGGCAATTATCAAATGCGCTTACAGCTCCAGATAATGCTCTTATTGAAAATTGTGCTCAATTATGCGCGGATCAGAGCTCTACAGCCTGGTAAAAGTCAACGAGAACTGAATTGTTTCTATCGAGAATCGACGATAAGATTACCGTTTCTAACTTTCTTTATTCAAACGTTATTGTATGAACATTAACAATTAATAGAACGTCAACATTATTTCAACCATCACCCGCCCACTATAGAGCACGAGTTTTCTCTCAGACTGAGCAGGGCTTTGGCCACAGTCCACCACACTGCGATATTCAAGTGCGGATTTGCAGCATCCCCAGACCTTCGAGGACATTATGATGAACTCTCAAGCATGCAGGTTTCGTCAAGATGTTTTTCTTCTCCGTTAAAACAAGTGAAATTAATTTCTTAAAGCTCCGAAAAGTTAGATCTGCTCCGTATGTAATAGGCCATTTAAGTTTACGAGAACCATTGAGTATCGTCAGTGCTTTCGAATCCTGGAAGAAATCTACAAGTTCTAAATAATAATAATAATAAGATATCAAATAAATATTATAAATGCGAAAGTTCGGATGGATGGATAGATGGATGGATGGATGGATGTTTGTTACTCAATCACGCCCGAACGGCTGAACGGATCTGGATGAAATATGGCACAGAGATAGATTATAGTCTGGTATAACATACTCGTAGGCTACTTTTTATCCCGGAAAATTAAGGAGTTCCCGCGGAAAATAAAAAAACCTCAGTCCACGCGGACGTAGTCGCGGGCATCAGCTAGTAGTTTTTAAGGCGAACTTCTGAAAGGACATTATAGTACAGACGTGTGTGACAATTCAGTATTAACTCTCTATTCTGTCATATTCCGACCTAACCACAAGATCAATGAGACAACAAATAAGTTGTTACTGAGATACTCGAAACCTACCCCAAGCCGTGAGCCAATTAGTTTGGTACGTTCTTTTACTACTAATGTCTGAATGAAGCTATAGGGCACTAATGGTGCTCCCGCACTAGTTATAATAATATTAAGAAATAACGTAATGTATCGTTTATCACTCTGGTATCAGATATCAATTAAATAGTAACTAGGTACTAACTGATGCCCGCGACTTCGTCCGCGTGGTTTAGGTTCTTTTTTGATTCCCGCATTTTCCGGGATAAAAAGTAGCCTATCACTCTCCAGGTCCTCAACTATGCCCATGCCAAGATCACGTCAATCCGTTGCGGCGTGATTGAAGGACAAACCAACAAACAAATACACTTTCGCATTTATAATGTTTAGTATGATATAGAGAAGGACATTTATTTTTCATGGCCACTTGGGGACAGAGTGGTAACCATATTTTTTTATTATTATTTTGTACAAAATATCGTTTTAAAACTAATAGAAAAAAGTGGGCAAAGGTAAAACATATCTCCAAAAAAAAATCTCTTCCAGCCTTCCTTGACAGTGAGTAAGTTGAAATTGTGAAGTGGAATAGGTACAAAAATAATATATTTTATTGAAATTATTAAATTCTAACAATACATTATACTTAATAAATAAATTGTTATACTTACTTATTTACTTATATTACAAAACAAAATACTATTATACACAACTATTATACTATACCATACTATAATAGTTGTGTATTATAGTATGGTATTGTGTTATTGTGTATTGTTAGTATTATATTATACTATACTACTGCTTGCTACGTGTTCACGATCCATCCGTCTAAACGGTTTTGACGAAAAGAAAAGATAAGATAAGATATTTATTTATTGTTTAAATGGCACACAAAACAGGTACAACTACATTTCAGGTAAGTATTAGTAGTCGAATTTATTTAGTACAAAGAAAGGTCGGATCCCGGTGTATATAGGCTATTTTTATCTGGGAAAATCAGGGTTCCCCCGAGATTTTTAAAACGGAAATCGACGCGGAGGTCGCATGCATCATCTTATTTTCAATCAATATGCAGCTGCAAGTAAAAATTGAGAGGCCTTGCATCCCAGCCCGCACTAGCTTATGAAAATCATGGCTTTAGTTATGAAATTGGGAAATTGTCTGTAAGAAACCAGAGGAACAGCTCTGTTGTACTTGTGGTGCATATAGACCAGGAATTACCAAACTATTTTGGGCAAGGGACCCCTTTTCCAAAATGAACTGATACCTCAGACCCACATAGCCAAATTACTTTAAAAATTCTATCTCTAGTAAAAACTTTGCAGTTGGTTAAGTGAGTATACTTTACATCATTTTCTCATCAAAATTTAACAAAACTTAAAAAAAAAAAAAAAAAAACTTAAAAACCTATATAATATACATAAAAAAACTAGTTACATCAACTAGCTTAAAAAATGAAGTATTTCAACAGGTATTAAACATAAATTATACGTTGGATGTTTAGGTAAACATCGTATGAAAGGCGTCATTGAGAGAATTTCACAAAGAAAACGCGTCAAAATGAACAACACAAACGGCAACAGACAGGTCCCCATTAGTAAAGTCCATTGTGCTTAGCAGACGCGACGCCGATCTAATTAAAGCTGCCTTTGCACCAGGGTTTTGTCAGGCTGCGTAACGAGAGATATTTGTAAACAGCCTTTTGATAGTCATGAGTGAAGCTTTTGATGCCAAGACATCGCCATCTCACCTGCATTGCAGTCCTTAAAATATAGTCTACCTGATGTCTTTATATTATAATTAGCCTAGGTATATCTTTCCCCGGGATGCAACCTATTCATGTGCAATATTAAGTATGGATCAGGATACTATCAGAGCTATAAGAGCAACTGATTCTCAAGCTCCCAACCCATTCCTATCTAGTCATTTATGTAATTATTTACGTTGTACCTAATAGGATTTTTCTCTATAAAATAAAACCAAGACGGAGTCGTGTGAGTAATAAAGTTAAAGAATCGTAGTTTGAAAAGCAAAGAGCAGCAACTATTTAGAGAGCCTCTGCCCCTCGTTAGAGTGTGTAGTGTGTACCGTTTTAATCCAGCAGTAAACAGAAAAATAACGTTAAATAATGGTGGTAAATAACGATAAAGAGCACATCAGTGCGAGTCGGCCAAGTGCAAATATTGAAAACATCTAGTTATTTTTAATTGTGTACAAATATTATGAATCCTAGCTCGATGGAATGAACAGAACAAAAGGTCGCGTACATAGATATAGTTATAGTATTCTGTTATCTGTGGGCGCGAGAAGCTGGATGAGAAAGCCGAAGGAACGTATGTGCTAGTGTGAGAAGGAACTTTTTTTTATTTGATTCACTTACGGTCACTTCTAATCACCTAATACTACCAATTCAAATCTATGTTTAGATGTTGACGCATACAAGCTCATGTTGATATTGATTATTGACGATAAAGCCTTTCAGCCCGACTGACTAAAGGAGGCGGGAAATTCTTGGTGAGAAAGCAGTGTTGCACTCACTGGTGCGAGAAGGAACTATGTCCATCAGTTAACGCATATATGCTGAAGTTGATAATGATGATGAATGAAATTGTATCTAACAGTTGACGTATAGTCTGATGTTGGTGATGATAATATAAAGTCCCTTCAGCATTACGACGAGGACGACGATCGACCTTAAAAAGGTGGCGGAAATTGGCTGGATGAGAAAGGCTAAGGACCGTGTATGCTATGGTGCAAGAAGGTACTATGTCCAGCAGTGGACGAATGTTGGTGATAATGATACATGAACCTTCAGCTTGACGAGCTTAAAAGCGGAAATTGGCTAGCTGAGAAATTCGAAGGATTATATTTTATACTGGTGCGTGAATCCAGCAATGGTCGGATACAGTGGTGGATGATGGGCCAATCTTTGGGAGACTAGACATCTTCGCGTATGCAGAAGATGTGTGCGCGCGTATGCAAAAGGGCGACATTTTAAAAAAGACCCTTCCCCGAAGTGACCACATGCGTAATGCAAAAAGGCCGCATTTAATACTCCGTACTTCGTACCAGTACTTTTCCAGGAAAAGGGTAACAATTCATAAGTACACAAACACACAAATAGACAACCTTAAAAGTCAAACGCATAGCATTCGTTTAGTCGTGGGTAATAGTACATTGTGTGCTTAGAGGTGAAATTCGCTCAGGCTGGCATCACCCGAAATCTGAAATTGTATTTCATCCCGCGGCGCACACACTATTTTTCATATAATCTGCATGAAAAGTGCGAGTTTTATTAAAATTGTATTTCTTACTAGCCCGCGACTTCGTCCGCGCGTCGTAACTAACTATTTTTTCCATATTTTCTCACCTCATCTCAGTATAAACCTTCCCTGGACTACGACAAACATTTCAAAACCAAAATCAGCTAAATCGGCCCAGCCGTTCTCCAGTTTTGGCGAGACAAACGAACAGCAATAGATTTATATATATATATATAGATTTCCTATTTATTTTAGTTGCTAGGTTGTTGTTTACAAATATCATAATTGTCAGTTTAGTTGATGGGTAAAATGTCAATCAAAAAGGTTTGAAATAAACCAAAGATACTCTGACAGGATTGAAAGGGGGGCTGCTACGTCACTCAGCGGGGTGCCCTAGGGCAGAAAGTGATGGTTTTCTACCCGCTGCGTATTTGTCTGAAATTGAATAGTTTCAGGTGGCTCAACAGGCATTGACACTCGCATTTTTAATGCAGGTTATATGAAAAATTACATTTCGTTAAAACAACGTCGTAAAGTCAACGGCAAAATTGAAAGGATTTAAATAACTAGTTTATAGAAGGAAGAAAGGCTTTCAGAAATCTCTCGCTGAGCTACTTAATAGAATTTCTGATTCGCTAAAAGCCGCAACTCTCGCCGGCAAGACAAATAAATTATAAAAATGGCGGCGGATTTTTGCTACCCTTTTTACATTTTATTAATACATTAATCAATCTCGTATTACTTAGCTGGAATACTCATTTTTAACGATGAATACATATTTATTAATTATTCCAAAGACGTTTTGATTTAAAAGCGATTTCAGACTTATTTTGTTCCGACGTTGTATCTCAAGAATAGCTTTAAGTACAAAACAGCTGCATCATAGGTGGTCTTCAGCAGCCTGATTGTGTAACTCAGTGGCTATCAAAGAGTGAAAGCCACTGACATATATTCTTTATCCATTGAAGGTTTGCTATGAAATAAAAATTAAGTTTTCATAGCAAACCTTCAATGGATAAAGAATATATGTCAGTGGCTTTCACTCTTTGATAGCCACTGAGTTACAGAATCAGGCTGCTGTTCGATGTCGTCCATGCCAGTGTAATCTAAACTAATATTATAAATTCAAAAGTTTGGATGCATGGATAGATGTTTGTTACTCAATCACGCCAGAACAGCTGAACGGATCTGGATGAAATTTGGCACAGAGATACATTATAGTCTGGAATAATACAAAAAAATACATATGCTACTTTTTATCCCGGGAAGTTGAGTTCCCGTGGGAACCAAAAAAACTCAATCCACGCGGACGATGTGGCGGGCATCAGCTAGTCACATCAAATAGATACCATAGGTCACGTCACGACACCGACACAGCAGCAACATAGGTACCTGTGTTAAAATTACAGATTTTTTTACATACTAAAAATTCTGCCATTTTCAAGATACGGTCCATGTCACCCCGCAGCGTTGCTTTAGAGTTTAGAGGTATGAGTGGTAGGAAAGAATGTATTTCCTTAGATTGTGCCCACACCGTCCATTGGCAGCACTCTTGGGCAAATGGCCCTAGCGCATAGGGAACTAAATGCACTTTAGCTCGATGTAGTCTATACTGGTAATCGGTAGCAATTGGTCAAATGGTCTTAGCACATAAGGAAGTGTACTCACACTTTAAGTTTAAATTAATGATGGCCGGTTTGGCCAGGTCGCCGCAGTGCGCAATGGAACTGCAGCTCAGCTCGGTGTTGTCTATTGGCGGAAGGCTATTGGGTATATTGTCCTAGTACATAAGGAAGTGTACTCACAGTTGAGGCCGATGTCGTGATAGGTGATGATGGCCGGCTTGGCTCGGTCGCCCTGTACGGCCACCATGAGGTCGCCGCGGTCGGTGTGCACGCGCGTTTCCTGGCACGCGTTCTCCGCGCTGTTTAGCCGCAGTGCGCTCGGGAACTGCAGCTGGATGCTCTTCAGTTCGATGTCGTCCATACTGTCCATTGGCAGCAGGCTGTTGGGCAAATGACCATCTATAAGTTATGTTATAAGGTAGCCTTATTATTTAAAACTGCATCAATCTTTGTTACAGTATCAACTGTTGTGATTGGCTGAATTTGTGGTATTCTTGCTGCAACAATGGATTTTGGCCAATAGCGGATCTGATTTGTTAACACTCAAAAATTGTGTGATAAGGGAACAGAGCTTTGTAACATAAACAACTATCCGAACAAGATCAAGTCAAAAGTCATTTATTTAAAATGTCAATAGAATTCCGCATTTATAAGTTGTTCGATTTTTAAAAATGCGGACGTGATGATAATTATTAAATACACCGTCTAAAAACTAAATCTACGAGGTTTCCAAACGCACTCTGGTCTGAGAAGAGCCCATAAAACTCATCTGGGTATTCATGTTATGTCGTCAGTCTTTAGAGACGAGTTTGATTTACTTTTTTTTTGATAGATTATATAGCATTCTGGGACCTTATTACGGTTGCTATATGAAGGCCACAATGTAACGGTATAAACACCTCTGTATGGCTATCAGTTTCGATATTGAACAAAATCCTTTGTCGCAGCAAGAAGAATCACAATAATTGAGATTATAGCAATGATTGATGTATTCTATTCATACTATAGTTTTAAGGTGCCAGCGGAGGGTGAATTGCCCATACAAACTAGAGGTGTTAACATATCGCTAAACGGTTAAACGGTTAACGGCTAATGGTTGAACGTATTAGTAAACAATCTTTACTCCTGTGCACTAGCGAGGGAAAAAAAACATTGTTTTTTTTTACTACCGTTTGACAAACAGTTAGCGGTTAACGGTAGTAAACCTTTAGGTACTCCTGTGAAAAACAAACAAGGTTTTTTACCACCGTTTACAACCGTTAACCGTTTAATCGTTTAGCGATATGTTAACGTAATACCAAAATAATTTGTAATTCGAGAATATTTCCACCATATTGTGCAATTATTAAGATTGAACTTGTATTTATCTAGGTCCCTGGATAATTATTTTTCCACAATACTTTCCCAAAATTAAATGTAAGCACATTGCGTTTTGCATGTTTGACATAAATGACATGTCTTGTCCTTATTTGTTTCATATTAGAACCAACCATAGACATAGAATTTTTTCGCTACGCTCGAACCAACGATATCTCACGTACTAATTGATCAGTAACATAGCCTATATTGTCAAGTTACAGAAAAACAACACGAAATCAAAAACACAACAATTTTTCATTCATAATTTTTGGTATTCACGGAATAAATTCATATTGCTATCGCGCATGCACGCGATCATGTGTCATCAGCCAAATAGAGATAGCAATTACATACATTCCAAAACAAAACGAAAAACATTGATGCAGTTTTTTCGGCAATGCGGTACAGGGTGTAAGTGAAATGCTACCTTGTAGTTGTTGGCGAAATTTACCTTCGTATTCTAAAGATATTGTAGCAGTTTTTTTTGCCTGTTAACTAAAAGAACTACTTATGCTTAGTTCACACTCTTATTTTCAACAATTTTTAAATATATAACACTCTTAATGATACCGAAAACGAATTGTACCACAATAAATTTTTTTCGCGTGTTTTGTGAGGAATTCCAGTTATCACCTGTCTTCGTTTTCGGTAGCCGCCCCCCCATACGTATTTTTATCCATGTTTTTTACTTATTTATAGACTAGCGCTTGGCTGCACCCAGACGTGCTGGAAGCAGTGACGGAAGGGTGTCCCATATCCTAGCGGTTCGAATTAGAAATGAGGAAGCAAATCGCTTCGTACACGTCAGTGGGATTTCAACTATATAAAGATGCAGACCCTGACGATGCCATGCCGTACGATAATAGAAATGTCGCGCCATGTTGTAGCGGTCTCCAGTTGAGGTCATTGAAATAACCCAAGGCGGAATCACGCCGTGTTGCGGCTCGCCCCAGTTCGTCTGATCGCTCTAGGCGTGGGCAAGTCGGCCTAATTCAGCTCTCCCGTTGATTACTAAACCGTTTATTTTAACGACTTGTTCAAATGAACTGTATCCGACCCCGTCACTATAATCTATATCCATGTGTGTCTGTCTGTCTGCTACTCTTTCACGATCCATCTGTTCAACATATTTGATTTGATTTGACATAGGTATAATTTTGTCTTGGGAAATCCCACGGGAGTTTTTAAAAACTTAGACCACGCGCACGTAGTCTCGGGAATCAGGTAGTTTTTTTCAGAGTTTGCTATTTTTGGAAGCTGTTTTTTTCAAAATACTATATATACATATATGCATTGAGCTAATGTTTTAAAACTTTGTGCTTTAATGGCATAATTATAAAGTAATAACGGGCACGTACCACAAATATTACGACTATTAATTTGACGGTCGATTTTAAATCAATATTAATATTTGGACCCGTCGTTGCATGGATCGTGGGCCATGGCAGGTCATAAGTCGTAACCACGCGGGACCACATCCATTGCAACTGCGTCGAAATATTGACAATCAAATTATTTTACTCGTTTTTATCGTGTTACGTACCCCTTAATACTTTAAATTAATAGGCATTGAATTACATCCTTAATAGTGCATACTAGGTATGACGAGTATTTTCGGTGTATAAAGCCTATTCAAGTCCGTTGAAATGCTGTATGCTATAATATCGACTGATGTTAGTTTACGGTTGTATCCTAATCTATACAAATTAACTTTTATTGCGCTAGCGTTATCTTCTATATATAAAAGCGAAATACCACTCATTCACTGACTCACTCGCACTAACTGACTAATCAAGACATCTCAGGAACTATAAAACATACAGACTTGAAATTTGGAAGGTAGTTTCCTTCTATAGTGTAGGCTAAGAAACGGTTTTGAGAAAATGGGGGTTGAAAGTCTGTATGAAAGTCCTTTGTTTTTTAAATTCGGCATTTAGGTTATTAGATTTAAATAATACTAGCTGACCCGGCGAACTTCGTACCGCCTTAGTATGCAAAATTAAATGTATATTTTTCAATATTTCTGAGAGATTTTCTTAATATTTTTTTCCGTAAGAACCTTCTGCTATAATAATAACAAATACAACAAAAAAAGAATTAGTGTAATCGGTCCAGCCATTCACGCGTGATGCCGTGACCAAGGAAAACGGGTTTCATTTTTATATAATAGATAAGATAAGATAAGATAAGAATAAAAATAAGATAAGATAAGATTAACCTGTGTAAGCAGTTTTACGAAAATCCACCCTAAAGGGCGTGAAATTGGGGATGGAAGCTTTCATGAAGGTTATAAGTTTTTGAAGTTGGCATTAAGGTTATTATTTATTAGTTTCAAGTAATAAAAACCTGCCGATGCTATATAGGTGCTATATAAGTAGGCCTTTTGCAGCGGGAAAATGTCATTTGAAATCAGAAATTTACGCGGACGAAGTCGCGGGCGACCTCTAGTTTTAACTAGGTATATTTGATTTGAATGAATGGAAAATCTATTTGACAGTACTTGCCAGAATAGTAGGTATAACTTATTAGTTTACACGCTTTTATATTAGCTTCACCTTTAACTAACTAACTAGTCAATCAATCAATATATATATTTATCAAAATTAAGTACACTGTACACTTATTGACGTCCAATAACTTATAAAACATGATGCTCCTAATCAGTAACGGTATCTTAAAAGCTACAAGGACTCTAAACGCGCCCCTGGTCTGAGAAGAGCCCTCAACAAGTATGTAAACAAATAGGTTTATCTCTTTTCCTCTTATGTTTAGTCACTCGAGTGATAAAGATAGAATTCTGTCATCTTAATAGCATCTAGTGATAGTACTTAGAATATCACAACATTGGATCACTGAAAGAAAATCTAATTACGATATCCACGTACCTACTGACTACCTATTTAGTTACGTACATTGTACGTGACATATCGAATCCTTTGATAGCCTTTAAAATCCAATCAGAATAAATTACAGACTTCAGTATCCTTAGTACACGAGTGCGCATATCGGAAACGTTCGTTCGAGTATCGAGACACCGTGAAATAGACCTATATCGATTAAAGCTCGAGTCCGTTTATACATCGACAGACTGCCACAAATGTTTTTCACTGAGTTTGTACGAAACAAATTCAAAATTTTTAACATACTTAATCATTATCATTTTTTATTCTGCCAGAATATCGTACAGTAACTTTAAGGTTAATTACTGATTAAACTAATTTACGGAATCTAGTGGTTCAATCAGTATTTAATCAACACGTTTTTGAAAGTTTAGGTCTTTATTTTGATATACGAATTCCACAAATGCTGTGGAAACTCGTACTAAGGGTACGGTAACTAGTTTATCATAATATAATCTAATCCTTAACAGGCTTATTTGTGCATCGGGGCTTTGCCTGTGGCTTTGCTGATAGATTTTATGGATTCGTAGTTCGTACGCGGCTATAATTTTGTACGTTTTATGCAATTAAGTAAATAGCACTTGCTTTCTTGCTTTAAATGGAAAGGAAACCTGCATGTCTGAGAGTTCACCATAACGTTCAGAGGTGAGTGAAGTATGCCAATCCAGACACGGTCAGCGCATTGGACTATGGCCGAAATCCTCCCCATTCTGAGTGGAGACCTAATGAGTTCTGTAGTGAGCCGGCGAGGGGTTGGCAATTTCAGATGAGTTCAAAGCTTACTGAGTACATACCGATTGGTGATATGGGTTTATGCCCTCAAAAGGTTATAATAGTTATAACCTGCTACCATCTTAAACTGCATCATCACTTACTATCGGGTGAGAATTGAGATTGCAGTCAAGGGTTAACTTGTAGTGGCGTAAAAAAGTCAGATCTATTCAAAAGGGTAACTTTTATAATAAGGTCGTATATAAGATAGGCTCGCGCGGGGCGGACCGTGCCACGCTTTCCCAGCGCGATCGACCGCGCCTGTTGGCCCGGCGCCAGCAGCGGCGGTACAGCGCGAGCGTTTTCAATTCATGAACTCTACCTATCAATATAATATCGTAGCGTATGTATTTTATACTAGCTGATTCCGGCGACTTCGTCCGCGTGGATTGAGGTTTTTGGTTCCCGCGGAATTTTTTAATTTTCCGGGATTAAAAGTAGCTTATATGATATTCCAGACTATAATCTATCACTGTGCGAAATTTCATCCAGATCCTTTCAGTCACTGTTAGCGACACAGTCGCGGTATTTCATATAAGCGGCGGAATTAAGACGTTCGCGCCGACCGACCGGTTTAATACGTCCGCGTAAAAGGCGGACCGCGGCATAGCACAATACGTCATGTAACTTAAGTCTTAACGGACTGTCGATTCAATTTTTCACCCTTGTGTTTCAACTTTGTTGTTTACACGAATTAAATACCAGTGGATATACAGTGCATTTATTATTTGGACGCCCGAGACATCCCTCGCTGCAAGTACAGGGCACTTGGCGCCAACAGTCACTCTGGCGTGATTGAGTAACAAACATCCATCCATCCATCCAAACTTTCGTATTTATAGTCATTATTATTATTAGTTATAAAATTAGTATAGATTCATACAGTAGGTTGACGCCTATGTACCTACAGACAGTTGTAGCACCTATAGAAGTAGGGTACTCTCGCCTATGGTTGAGAGATTTATGAAAGGCGACTGAACAAAGAATCCTTCTACGCGAACGTTCCGCGCAGAAGTTTAGTCTTGTCCGGTCCGTAGTGTGTTTTCGCGGTAATTCGAGTTCGAATCATGTTTTCTAAGGCAATGTTATCATTATCACTTATCATTGTATACGCACCTACAATTATTGCGGTCTAGCCCCACTACAGAGGCGTGGCGCGGCACGGGGCGGCAATTGTATTCTTTGTATTCCAACTCATTCGGTCACCGACCTAATGTAAACCACAGCTGATGTAAACAGGATATTTCGGCTAATCTATATATATAAAAGCGAAATACCACTCATTCACTCACTCACTCACTCACTGACTAATCACGATGTCTCAGTATAAGTATAAAGCATACAAACTTGAAATTTGGCCCCAAAGAGCGGTGAAATTGGGGTAGAAGCTTGCATGAAGGTTCTAAAGACATGAAATATTAGTTTTAAATAATAGTCGCTATAAGTTATCCTTTTGCAGCAGGAAAATCTCATAATGTCACAGGAAATCAGAAATTGTAAGCGATCGAAGCCGCGGGCGCCCTCTAGTTAATCCGATAAAACCGAATGTGGCTGATGCAATTGGTTTTACGGTTTAAATAAACAGGCCATAACAACACCCATTATACTTCACCTGATTCACGATCATGAAGGCAATACGTAAAGTATCGGCTTTCAATAATAACTATTATAAATGGAAGAGAGCTTACAACGGCTGACTGGCAGCCATCGATCTCTATTACTGCCACCGCAACCGTGATCATGTAGCCATCATGCATTGAACATACGTCAATCCATTGGTACCTACAGCGGTACATAAAAAAAGAGTTATGGTTTTGTGAGTTCAATGTACTTAGTTAATAGTTATTGAGGCTAAACATGTAAGCTTACCTACAATATTATTATAAGTCCGGCCATACATTTTGGATAGGAGTATAAAAATGGTCTACGAAAAAATTACTTAAGTATACTTTTTTATAGGAAAAAGCTAGCGCATGAATAAAGTAGGATATGCAGTAGGAAAATATTCATACGTACGTAAGTTTATAAATGTTTCAAAGAATTCTTTTGTGTCAGCCTGACCTCGTTTCGAATGGTAGGGATCAACGCTTTTAACGATTCCGCGTCTACATGTAGGTGTTGTGCTACGTATAAGGGTACGTTCGCACTGTGAAAAACATTCGCACGAATTTTAGTCTCGCGATTTATGTTTCGCGTACGGATTTCACCTACTCTGAATGCGGTGAACATCATACAACTCCGTACAGATAGTTACTAAAATTCTATATCAATGCCGTACAGCACAAAATATTCGCGCGAATATAATTGTATTGTATTTTCACGCGAATTTTATTCGAAAGTGCATACACCTCCATATGATTTCTAATGCTACAGACTTGCGGTAAACAATTGGCGCGAATATTTTTCGCAGTGCGAACATAGCCTAATTGTACATCGTACGTGTCATACCGCCTGGAATCTCAAAAAGCTTAAGCTAACCGCCTCCATTATCCATAAATTAAAAGAAATCTTTCTGCTCCCATAGTAAGTTTTTTTTAATTCCCGTGGAACTCTCTAATTTTCCGTGATAAAAATTCTCGTAAAAAGTTGGAGCGAACGCAAGTGTGACCACCCGTCAACTGTCATCTGTCAACGGGCAGTTCGCAAAAAACCGTTGCACGAAAATGATCGATCGATCGTTCATCTACTCAAATAACCCAAAATCGACCCATCGAAAATCCCTGGACCGTGGTGGAAGTCATCGAGTGCAAGTAGCAGTCCAAGGTACGTACGTGCATTGTATTGTTATTGCCTATTTGGAGTGTAATTATCGTCATCGTTTGGACCCTACCAGTCTTTCCCAGTGTAGCCCGGGCCACCAAGTTGCAAGTTGGCTACACTATATCTGTACTCTGTACCAAAGGGGTCGATTTGCTTTTGTATGGAGCCTGGCATACGGACATCCGCCATTTTGAAGTTTTCTTGGTTATGCAGCCAATATTCAAACATCGATGAATCGATATGAAAGGTTTGTCTGTTTGGAGGTGCTACAGCTGATTCCGCATCCGCATTTTTCGCTTATTGCACATACAATACATTCTTATTTGATTTTACGCTTGACAATATTTCAAAAGCAATTTTTAAACAATCCTTAATCCACGAGGAATCAGCTAGTAAAAAATATGAGTTTGAGTTTGAGAGTCTAGGTACTAAAAGGTACTTAGTAACTAACATGAAAACAGTTTTAGTTCTCCTCCGAAACGGTCAATAAGGCGACCTTGGTCACGCCAGCTATTTTAATGGCAACTTATAGACTCGGCTTCGTGTGCGACTTTGACGGTCGAGACTCGAGACCTGCCTCGAATTTCTGACAAACTTATATGACCCGGTGACAGCGTCACTCTATAAAAAATACAATATAAACAAAACAACAGGCATAAAAATTAGCTCCAATTTTGGCCACCGGGTCAGATAACTTTTTGGGACTTCAATAACAATGAATTTGAGACATCATTAACATGTGTTGCGACTAGCGAAGGTTGCTAGTTAGTTTGGTATATTCCATTTCCTTCTTTACTGCGCGAAAATATCCTAGGCATCTTCTATAGGCCATCATAACATATATATCATTAGTAGCTATACCTACTAAATGAAGGAGATAAGTCGAGCAATAATGTCAAGCTGCGAAATAACATATTTTTGAAGTGAAACTTCTTCATAGAATCGGTGTGATTTGAAAATTCGATGAAACGGATGTTGATTGTTGTCGCGACGCGACGTTAGGTATAAGTGGCGCCACCGGCCGAACGTGTAGGTATACAAAGCGTTCCATTTTTGTAATTTTCTGTTTGATTGTTTTAAATGTAGAAGTAGAAACTCTGATTTAATAGAATTGCATTTTGTTTTATTTTAATCCGCCTCTGATTGATAAAACGAAAAACGAAACAAAAAAGCGACACCAAAAAGAGACGAACATATTCATAACAGGATTTAGCCTGCGAGAGAATGAGATAGAATACAAGTTATATTTTGAATCTCATTATCTCGTAGGCAACTTTTCTGAAGTTTCACTTCTGCCCTGTGTGAATAGCACACACACTTTTTATTTGTTATATTTCATGAAGGAAATATAAAGATAATAAAGATAAAATAATAAATGCAATAATAAAGAAACTGAAACTGAAGGTCATACTTATTATCCAAGCAATTTCCGACAAAAAACGTGTTATTGCATATAGCAATTGCATTACAGAGGGGTGGATAATGCAATTAGCTAAGTACGTGTATCTAATTATCTTAGATTGTGTGTGTACTGTGTGCATCGGTGTTTTCATGATCCCTCCATCATGATAACACCGATGCTCTCTACTCTTTCATGTACTGTTCCATTTTATTTTATTTTATTTTACAATTAATATTTTCACTTTCGGAAACGGTTGTCGCTGATGCGTGCTTCAGACAGATTCTAGTCTATTATATATACTAATCTCTACTAATATTATAAATGCGAAAGTTTGGATGGATGCATGGATGGATGGAGGGATGGATGTTTGTTAATCAATCACGTCCGTACGTCTGAGCGGATCTGGACGAAATTTGGCGCAGTGAGAAATTATAGTCTGGAATAACACATATTTACGCTACTTTTTGGTACTTTGTACTAAAAAGTACTATGATAGTTATTCAGCAAGTATTATAAACAAGATGATGCCCGCGAATTCGTCCGCGTGGATTAAGGTGGAAGACAAGGGTCTGCCCGCGAAATTCAAATTTAATTTGGTTTTTCACAATTTGTAAACTAATACGACAAAGTAGGCTTATGGCATTCAAATTGCGCCCCTAGGAATATCATCTTCTCAGGTTTATATAAAAATCTTTACTTGAAAGTGCCCAGTTTAAGAAATTAGTCAAAATAATGACTAATTTGTGAGTAACTCACGTCAAACTCAATTTGAATTTCGCGGGCAGACCCTTGTCTTCCACCTTAAGTAGCAGTAGTAAAAGTAGCCTGTGTCCTTTCTCAGGATGCACCCTACCTCTGTACCAAATTTCAGACAGATAGACAGACAGACAAACACACTTGTTCATCTTCTATCTATACATATATAAAATTCAAAGTCCTGACTGACTGACTGATATGTCAACCCACAGCCTAAACCACTGGTCCTAGAGACATAAAATTTGGAGGGTCTAATTGAAGAGTATCCACTAAGAAAGGGTTTTTCGAAATTCCACCCCTAAAGGAGTAAAATAAGGGTTGAAAGTTTGTATGAAAGTCCGTCATTTTTCAAGTTATATCCATGAAATTTGGTATTTCAGCTACCGGTTTAAGATGAAGAATTACACCTTTCGCCATTTTTGAATATTCTACCACCAAAGGGTTGAAATAGGGGTTGAAAGTTTGTTTAAAAGTCCTTTATTTTACAAGATATTTTTCAAGTCAAATCTACCAAACTTGGTATTTTGGCTTTCGGTAAAAAATAAAGAAGGATGTGTGTCACAATTTTTTAAAATTCGACCCCCAAAGGGGTTAAATGTTTGAATGAAAGTCCGTCGTTTTTCAACTTAGAGTCATGAAACTTGGTATTTGGGCTTCAGGTTTAAAATGATGAAATACGGATATCACAGTTTTTCCAATTTCTATCCCCACCACTACAGCCCATTATTAACATCCCACAGCTGGGCACAGGCCTCCACTCTCATAGTAGAGAGGGAATTAGAGCTTAGACCCACCACGCTGCTCCAATGCGGTTTGGCGGGCTATTATCATGTTAGTGATAATAACCGGGACCGACGGCTTAACGTGCTCTCAGAGGCACGGGGGTGAAACACCGCCAACTTCCAACTCCGGGCTGGCGCCTGGCACTGAGAATTTCTTAATTGAAAAACCCAATACCAATTTTTATGCCCGACCAGGAATCGAATCCAGGACCTCGTGATCCGCAGTCAACTATGCTAACCGCTAGACCAACGACGTCAAATAGAGAGAATGGGGCTGATTCTGTAGTGCACAATCTCTAAACTAAACTAAAATTAGAGCATTACAAATATTGCCAACCCTTTCATAATACTTCCTACGGAAAGGGACAGAGCTATATTTAAAGCTGCCATTTTAGTTTAGTTTAGAGATTGTGTTATGCAGAATCAGCCCCTTTGTCTTTCAATCACGGCGCAACAGAGCAACGGATCGACGCGACGCGAACTTTTTATCTCGGAAAATTAAGGAGTGCCTGTGGGAATTAAAAAACTTATGACGCGAACGAAGTCGCGGGTCCTAAATTTTTATTACCGTTTCTATTTTCTAGTTCCGCTAGTACTATATAAGTATGACCACTGGTTATACTTAACCTTTAACTGGTGATGTGCCCGTCTAACAGACGGCGTGAATGTATAATGCGCTGTCCTATGTTCTGTTCCTAAATGGTTAATCCTAGACTAAAGAAGAAACTATGTTTTGTTAAATTATTATTGAGTTTAATGGGCGAAAGACACGCTCTTGCAGAAGGCCATTATTTTTGTGATTTTTTTGCCTTCTGGTAATAAAGACTGATTATTATAATATTAAATTGTTTTTTTTTCGAATCTTACTTGACTGTTTGTATAAATAACAGTCACCTTAAGGTAGTCATTAAGTAATCTTAACAATATCTTTAGCGCAGAAGTATTTATAAATGCATTTGTCATTACGTCTCAGATACGTCACGTCGCTAGAAAGTGTGGTTCAAAACCACATCACCAGTCAAAGGTTAATAATTAATAGTAAGTAATATTTATTACCATAGGGTTAGATCGATTAGATTTCTCCCTTCTTCAAAAATTGAACAGAGTAAGTTAAATCATGTTAAAAGCACTTTCTATGATCTTCATACGCATTACAAATTACAATACTGCTCAGAATAGTGCGAGACAAAAGATACACAGCGCCATCTAGGAGCTGAATTAATCTTTGTGATTTATTATCCTAGATTTCAACTTCCACTCTCAATTAAGTCCCCCCGGCAGTACCTGTTTATACCAAACATATTTAATATTGTATTACTATACGTCTATGCAATTGATTTATACATTATAATAATTCTATAAATCGCAATTATTTACACAAAATATTATTATTACCTATTATTGCCCTTGCAGTGGATGACGACACTGGATCCAAGCAGCCCAAGACCGCGACGTGTGGAAGTTCTTAAAAGAGAGCTATGTGTCAGTCGGTCTATCGGTTAGTGACGACAACTTCGAGAATGCCGGAACCTCTAGGCTAAGAACTAGGCTAAGACCTTTTGACGACCTCCGTGGCGCAGTGTTGAGCTCTGTTGTCTTAACGTGCGAAGGTCCCGGGTTCAATCCCTGGCAGGGTTAGTTTGGGAATTTATATTTTCTAAATTTTCCCTGGTCTGGTCTGGTGGGAGGCTTCGGCCGTGGCTAGTTACTGGCAACGTGCCGCCAAGCGATTTAGTGTTCCGATACGATGCCGTGTAGATACCGAATAGGGGTATGGGTTCAATTTACTGCCATGCCCCTAACAGGTTAGCCCGCTACTATCTTAGACTGCATCATCACTTACGATCAGGTGAGATCGCAGTCAAGGGCCAACTTGTAGTGGATAAAAAAAAAGACTCACCTCAACAGAGCAGTTTCTTCTGAACTTGTGGTAGGCATATTTACAGGTTCTTTATCTGCCTTCACGTACAATGCTTTTCTCCTGAAAGAGTACTTCAGATGTACAAAACCACCAATATAAATATACATTATATGGTTATATTATTTGTAAGTGCATGTATATTTAAGTGTTAGGTTGTTAAATGCATTTATAAAGGATGTAGCTCACTCAAACATGCAGTATTAGATAAAATATGATATTATGTAATAAATACACCACCCCACACCACACAAAGAAGAAGCATGACTTTGTTATTGCATTTCAAATGAAGCAGTGCTTTTCTTAGCTACATCACAGGATACCAAAAATATGCAAATCAGAGCAGACACAATAACTAATGTAAACCAACCAAATTTTGGCCACTCTCAACTGAGATTTGCCATCTGTGTAGGAGATTTTAATGCACAAATGTGTGTGCAAACACAGGTGCACTCTCTATTCCCTTACTCTCATACCCTGATGGGAAAAAATTCGGAGATCAGGAGCAGGACCGATGACGGCTTTATGTAAAACACCGCCAACTTCCAACACCAGACTAGTATTTAGAATTTATTGTCAGATAAATAAGATACTAAATATTTTGTGGCCCAATCCGGGAATCAAACCCAGGACCTCATCAGCTGCAATCGAATATGCTAATAAATAGACTAAAGAGGCAGTTAACAATGAGGCAGAAACCATATACTGTGCAATTTTAACTTACTTTTTAACAACATTGCATGTAACCAGCATGCTTTGGCCGAAGTCTAGCCGGCGACGGACCTTGGCCTTCAATGGCAAGCTATACCTCTTATTTTTGGATTTCCCAATACTAAGCAAGGACCCAGGGGTCATGTTAATTCCGTAATATTCTGCTCGATCCATGCTAACTTAAACATACCATAACAAAACAAAAGCAAAATTAACACACAGGCAAGTAATTTGTTAGTACGGTGATAACTATCAGAGCTGGACTAATCTGAGCTGTTGTTGACAATTGTACACCATCAAGTCAAGTGAGGTCTTCGCACGTTATACAGACTCAATACCAACTACACTTCTATTCATCATACAGTCATCATCATCAACCAACAGACGTCCACTGCTGGACATAGGTCTCTTACAAGGACTTGTTGATAAAGTAAATCATGGAAATATGAGCTTTATAATGTGTTCAATGTTGTACAATAGTGAATTCCACGGGAAGCCGTGGAATTTTCAAGATTTCATTGAAAAAAGTAGAACATGTAAGGTCCTCATGTATGCTTATGGTCATCTCTGACCACTTTGTTATAGTTTTAAAAATGCTACCATAAGGAACAAGATATTAAACTCAAATTTTCATGCTTTACTCTTACTATTTGTGAGTATAGTTGGTGTCAAGTCTGTATAATGTTCAAGGATCTGTTTGGATAAAAAGGACTTATGAACATGACAAAGTACCTACTGTATTGTGATGTAAGCCAGGAAAATGGTAAATAATTCATAGTCTCAGTTTCTCAGTTGCCTGTGTTTTAAGAAAAATAAGTTCTTAACTTAGACTTACAAATAAACTAAATTATATTGTTGTGCAAACAATAAAATTTAGTTTCTAGAAATCTTGTTTTAAGAAGTTAGAAAGTTGTATAGCAACCTGAGACTTGCCTAGAGGCCGCTGCGTGGTTAAATCGAGCTCCGAATAATTAATAAAGCAAAGCAAACAAAATATTAAGTTTGAAAATCCCTCCATAAGTAATTAGTAAGTTACGTGAACGGATGTATCGTATGCAAAAGTGTCAGAAACTTAAGCAAAGTTGAAAAAAACTTACGTAAAGTACAGTCAATGCCTTAGTGGTTTGAATAACTCCACGTTCCAGGAACTCTGAAGTGAACGGACACTTGGAGCACTGGTCACTAGTAACTAAACACAGTATTCTGCAGCCCGTCGTCGAATGCTAAGGAATTGCAGCTTAGCCGGAGCCCTCGGTTTGACTTCTGCTACTTGTGTGCGACCACGTGCGCTACTCACTTCTCGCCGTTTTCACGACGCATGCGCTAAGCCGCTAACATTCAAGTCAACTAATTAATCCGCGCAAAACTAGGGAACCTTAGCATGACTCTTATGTTTTCCATGCACAACAAATTATAAACGTAGTTTAATTTAATCTTTGTACCGTAACCGAAGTTTATTTATTTATTAATTGTAGGTACTTCAAAATCCGGCAGAAAACTTCAAAGTTCAAAACAACCAGAAAACAACTTGTCTCTGTTCAAAACTAAGTTTGGTGACAATGACATTTGATAACAGTGTTGCCAAATATAGCAATGTCAATTTACCGTAAATCCCCCGAAAATAGAATTGGAAAAAGCGCCTTAAGCAATAACAGATAATTCAAAATCGTTATTTTCTTCCAACACCAAATTAAGCTTAACTCTAAGGGAGAAAACCAAGTCAGCCTTTTAAAAAGGAAGGAGGCTTTAAAAAAGGAAGGAGATGATCATGATTTAGGTACTATCAGAGATTTGTCTGAAAAAAATTAAAATATTCGAGACCCACCTCCCATAATCCATAGTGTTTGGACTATGGTATTTTCTTTAATGACTATAATCAGGGATGTGCTGATAAATCGATTTATTTCTAAAGCCAGTTAAGTTTTATTTGGATATACCTACATATTTAGACTTAAAATATAATTTTTTGAATAAAACCTCTTTACTCAGATCTTTTTTGAACGAAAGTTAGTTCTGTCCGTACCTACTTGGAATGGCCACCAAACAACAGATTTTATTAGTAAGTAATTAAGTTACTACTTACCTAGTAGATATTTAGTGCCAAAGGCAAGGAACTCTTTTTTCACTTACTATGGATCATTTTCAAAATGCGTTAATAATTATTTTATAGGAATCTTATTTGAAGGAGTGAAGCGAAATCTCTTCGTCTACTAAGGTGAATCTGTACCTATCAGCCAAAAGGTCTGAACTCATGGGATACGCAGTCATTCGGGGCTAACACCTAGATCACACACCACAGCCATAGCGTCAAAGAAGTTATCATGAGTTAAATAACGATGGTAGGTTTTTTCACTAAAATGAGGAAATAACAAGTTCCTGGTAACATTAAAAGTAGTTGTCAAACATGTGTCAATTTTGACACAGATAACATATCTCTGTCTATAGATTAATGTAATGCAACCGGATAACTTTAGAAACACGATTTTAGCGATCAACGTGACTCAGCATAATTTTCCGGTACATAGACCGTAAAACTGTGCCACTAGTTTCGCGTTAGTTGAAGCTCTGACCTGTAGCCTTCTGCCTTCTAGGCTATGGAGGGTAGAGCTGATAAGGAGTGACATATTTTATGGGAGAAAAGTTGAAAAAGCATGAAAAAGTTTCCAAGTGTTGCTGACAATAACAGTTCAAAAATCTTCCACAGTGGCGCTGGTGTAGCAAAGGGTATGGTATGAATTCGACTAAAATAGTTAATTATTTAAAATTTCAACCACTTACGTTGTACAAAATAATGGTGAATCTTTTCTTTCATTGTTTATTTCTCAAACCTACTCTAATAATATTTGGCGCTTCCTTTTAAATTTACCTTGATGCTAATGTGTTTGTTTCCTTATTCATTGGGCGTCCCCAATGTGGTGCATTTCGACGGACACTTTTTATGTCACTCCCACAGATTTATAAAATATAAAGGGAAGGTCACTCCATAGCAAAGAGTATAAAAATATCTTTGAATAAGTATATAGGAGAAGGATATGTTGCATTTTACTCAATTATATATACGATGCATTTTGTTAATAAAACATGTACAACTATGTTTTGACTTTTCTTACTTAATGAAAGCTACATTATTATACTCGTATATTACGCGTGAACGTGTCTTCAAGCCATTGAAGCCAATTTTTTGGTAATAATAAATGGCGTCTGATGTGCTTCCGGTGTTTCGATGGTGACTAATTACCTGTTTTGTGAATATTTTCATGTATTTTGTTGTAGTTTTATGTAATCAACTATGGACTGAAGTGCTGTGACTTGTGAGTGAGTTGTGGGATGTCATAATAATAATAATGTAAAACGCTCAGGAATTTAATTTCATAGGTGAATAACAAAGTCATCTAGTTTTTCTTTTTGTAGCGAGTATTTTAAGTTATTTCGTTTAATTATAGCTTAGTGTCTTCTTGACTGAACCCAAAACACGTAAATTTTTGCGCTGTCCCCAAGAATTAGGATTATTTCTTTAGTTTTTGTTTGGAGTGTATATATAGTGTGGGGATTGTATTGTTTACAAATAAATTGAATATCGATAAAATTAAAACTTCATATAACTCTTACTGTTTCTCACTCTGAGGGCTAGAGAGATAAAATTAAACAGTCAGCTTCTACAATATTGCCAAACTCATTTTAGGCTGTAGCGATGATAACCTAGTGATTAAGACACCCGATCTCCGGTATGGTGCCTCGTATTCGAAAATTACAGTATAAATTGAAGTGGTTTTTGGTTCCTTCATTGCAGTTATTGTGTATCATTTTAACGAATGTTTTACAATTGTTTCAGATTCCCAAAATATCATGAATTAAGGCTAAGATGGCTGAATGCTATAAACGGACCTTCTTCTTCTTCTTCCTGTTGATGCGGCTTTGCAGGGCTCTGTAGCGAGACCCAGTATCACTTTGACCGTCGCCGATCTATTGTGATCGCCACTATCTAAAGTTCCTGACCAATGTTGCTTGCCGCTAGAAACAGCAGCAACTTTTTGGCCGGGATGTTTTTTGCCTCTTCAGGGTCTACAAGGTGTTTCCCTAGGAGGAGGCTGCGTTTGTGCATTAACGCGGGGCAGTAACAGACAAGGTGCAGAGGCGTTTCCTCCGCCTCACAGCAAAGCCTGCACTTGTCTGTTTCTCGGAGCTTTAGGTTGAACATATGTCTGTTCAGCCCGCAATGCCCCGTCACTGCCCGCGCTAGTATGCACAAATTTTTCCTGCTAAGCGCTAGTGCCGCTGCGGCGGCCTTCTTGTTGAAGGATTTGACTAGCGCTTTGGAGTGTTTCATTCCTGGTAGATCTCGCCAGCGAATCAGTGTTTCGTAATAACAATAGGTCAACAGGGTGAGGTTGGCCAGGCTCCTAGGTATGCCGCACATAGGCTCAGGTCCAGTTTGCCGCTCCCTAGCTCCTAGCTTTGCGAGTTCGTCAGCTCTTTCATTGCCGTCAATACCCGCATGCCCTGGGACCCAACGGAGGATCACCATATTAGCATTGGCTAAGGTGTTCAACAGTTGCCAGCAGTTTTCAACCAGCCTCGAGTTGAAGATCACTGAGGACAGTGCTGAAAGAGCTGCTTGGCTATCCGAATGGATGTAAATTGTTTTGTTGACAGTGTTGCTTTGCAGTAGGGTTTCCACACATTCAATTATGGCATACACCTCTGCTTGGAATATGGAGGCATGCTTCCCTAGGTTCCGACGAAGTCGCACCTTGGGTCGCTCTCTATATATTCCGCAGCCCTGTCTGACTTGGATCCATCGGTATACCATTTTTGGCTGCCCTGTCTCCAAGTCATTTGGTTTTTCAACCATTTATCCCTTTCAGGAATTTCCACAGAGTAGTTCCTCTGGAAGTGATATTTTGGGATCACGCTGTCAGACGGCATTCCCAAAATTGGTATCTCAAGCACTGAGTCATGGAGAGATCTCATTGCTTGAGATAGCCAGTTCACCTCCCTCTGGCTGACAATCCTGTATATGCTAGCCTTCGCCTCCTTTTCCAAATAGATGTGAAGGGGCGGTAGGTTCAGCAATGCATCCAGGGCAGCTCCCGGAGAGGTGCTCATGGCTCCTGTGATGAGCAGACCAGCAGTTCTTTGTATACTGCTTAGCTTGCTTTGTGTAGTCTTCTGAGTCGTTTTCCTACTCCAGACCACGGAGGCGTACGATAGCGTCGGCCTCACAATGGCGGTGTAGAGCCAGAGGGCTATTTTGGGTTTGATTCCCCATCTAGTCCCCGCTAGCCGACTACAGATGCCTAGGGCTTGTT
This sequence comes from Erebia aethiops, assembly GCA_923060345.2. Lineage (NCBI taxonomy): Eukaryota > Metazoa > Arthropoda > Insecta > Lepidoptera > Nymphalidae > Erebia > Erebia aethiops. The sequence continues at coordinate 17,581,835 of OV281079.1, read as the reverse complement.
TTGCCTTACTAGTAATACCGTTCACATGAGGATTCCATGTAAGTTTTTGATCTAAGGTTACCCCTAGATATTTAACCTCAGTTGAGAAGGGTATTTCTATACCATTCAATCGGGGCGGCACGAGCTTGTCGAGTTTGCGCCTTTTGGTGAATGGAATCAATACGGTTTTTGCCGCATTAACATTCAGCTCGTTTTCTCTGCACCATTTTTCAATAGTGCAGAGGGCCCTCTGCATGAGGTACGAGATGGTGCCTTGGCAGCTACCTCTTACAGTAACTACCAAGTCATCGGCGTAGCCTTGGGCGTCGAACTGAAGGTCAGCTAGCCTGTTCAGAAGTTCATCGACTGCGAGGGTCCACAAAAGAGGCGAAAGAACTCCCCCCTGAGCACAGCCCCTTGTCGTGAGCACTTCTGATGAGGAGTCATTTAGCTCAATCTTGGCTATACGGTTAGAGAGCATCGCTTCTACCCATCTTACTGTGGTAGGGTCAGCCATTTTCCTGGCTAGGCCTTCCACTAATGTGCGGATGGGAGTATTATCGAAGGCGCCCTCAATATCAAGGAATGCCGAGAGGGCAATTTCCTTATCTTCCAGTGCCTTTTCAACCTTATCTACAAGGTTTAGCAGGGCAGTCTCTGTAGAGCGACCTCTGTAGTAGGCATGCTGGGTGCTATGGATGGGTCTCTGAATGAGAAACACATCCCTGATATACCTATCCAGCACTTTTTCCATTGTCTTTAGCAAGAACGAGGAAAGGCTGATGGGTCTGAAGGATTTTGGCAAAGCATAGTCCTTCTTCCCTGCTTTAGGTATAAAAATGACTTTTACTTTAGTCCAAAGTTCTGGTATGTATCCCCAGGCATAGCTCGTCCTGAAGATTTTCACCAGATGCAGAGTTAACAGCGCTGCACCTCTCTGTAATAGGAGAGGCCCAACACCGTCAGCTCCACACGCTTTGTTTGGCTTGAAGGAGCTTATTGCCCAGTTTACTGCCCCGGGTCTGAAAATTATGGCGGCTCTCCTCCAATCCTCTGGATGAGGTTTGTGAGGTATACACACCGGGGTTTCATTCGCATTGCAAACGACCCCACCGGGAAAGTGTGTTAGCGCCAGCAGCTCCAACGTCTCCCTCTCATTAGTAGTGAAGGAATCATCTGGCTTCTTGAGAAGCCCGAGTTGGTTAGGTTTGGCTTTAGCGAGCACCTTGTGGAATCTCGCACTTTGGGGAAGATTATTTATTTCCTCGCAGAACCTCCTCCACGATGCCCTTTTAGCCTTCCTAATTTCTTTGCTGTATTCAGTAAGGGCCCTCCTATAAACTTCCCATTCTTTGGTCTTTTTGGCCCTGTTGAATAATTTCTAATAAAAAAGCAAAATGGGGAAATTAGATCCTCAATGGAATTTTTATCTAAACAATACGAAGGCATACAGAAGAAAATAGAAAAAATCGAAAAAGAGAAAAAAGGATTTAGTTACAGCATAGAACAGATTGAAGAGAGGATAGAGTCTTTAGAGAAAAAATTTAAGTCACCCTGCCTAGAAATTAGAAACATCCCTACCAAGAAATCCGAAAGTAAGTCACAACTTTTAGATCTGACGCAAAAATTAAGCCTGGCGTTGAAAGTGCCTCTGGAAAGCTATGAAATCCGTGATGTCTATAGGGTGAACTCTAAGCCTGAAACAAATAAACCCATAACCATAGAATTTGCCTCTGTAATTACAAAAGAAAAGCTTTTACATGCATTTAAAAACTATAACAGGGAACACCGAGGCAGTGATAGGCTGTGTACAAAAACCCTAGAGCTTGACTGTCCTTCCCAGCCCATATTTATTTCGGAGGCCCTCACCTTTAAGTCAAAAAGGCTCTTTTACCAAGCACGAGAGTTTGCTAAAGCAAACGATTATAGTTTCTGTTGGACATCCCATGGAAAAGTCTACTTGCGTAAAAGGGAGGGGGCTCCTTTTATTTATATTAAGTCGGAACAGAGCTTTACAAACCTAGTTGGAGGAGAAGTTAAATGACTAGCAAATACAAGGATTATTTTTCAATATTATTGTATTTTATGCATGCTTGTAATCTACGCTTTTACACAAACCATTATTATCATTTGCCAATTATTAAACTATGTTGTAAAATGTCTAACGTTACACAAAAACTTTACTACACGTCTAAACTACTCTCACATACCACAAATTTTACATTGTCACTTTCACACTACCCTAAGTCAAGAGCTGTTAAATGTGTTCGCTTATAACATATATTTTTTTTTCAAGTGGATCTCTCAAAAGAAATATCGATATAAATTATTTTGGGCCCTCTTCTTCTCTCGATCATTTTTTTTTCTCATGAAATATAATGGATAGCAATTTAACAAATGTGCATGAAATTGACAATTCAGAGATCTCGCAGTCATTCCAGTGTGATGTTGAGGATTTACCTAAACATTTACATATTAAAAAACAAGATATTACAGTTATATCTCAAAATATTAGGAGCATTTATAGTAACATAGACGATCTACAAATTACTCTTTCAACTCTTAATTTTGATCCGGACATTATTGTCTTAACAGAATGCTGGTTAAACACTAATAAACCTATACCAATATTACAGGGGTATAACTCCTTTGCAACAACAAACCAATTAAACCAAAATGATGGAGTCGTTATTTATACAATAAAATCACTAACTGTTAATCCTAGCGAAATAATTTTACTGGATGCCTCATGTATGCAAATAGAACTTGACAGAAACATTATTCTAGGGATTTATCGCTCACCCTCCAACGCCTACGCAGATACTTTTATCGATTCTCTAAACAGCTACTTGGGTAATCTAAAAACGCATAAAAATTTAATATTAACTGTATCTCCAGTTATTTAAATTACAGTTATCAATATAAATATCACCCCAAAATTAACTGAACAAAGTTACGAACGAAACAACAGGTCGAATTATTTAAATATGCTCTCCACCCATGGATTATTACCAGGACACGTACTGCCAACAAGAGAGGCTAATTGTCTAGATCACATCTTCCTGAAAATAAACAAAAATAAAGTTTCTGCGTATACAGTTGTCCTAAATACTACAATCACAGACCATTCGATGATTCTTCTTAATTTAAAATCGGTCAGAAACAAAATTCAAGCCCCAAAAACTAAAACTGTAACAAATTTTAACGACTCATTAAATAGCCTTGCTTTAAAAAACCTTCCTTTGCTACTTTTTAGTAATGATCCTAACTTCGTAATTGAACAGCTTATTCTGAAAATAACAGAGTCTTTACAAGAGAATACTAAAACAGTTAAAATCCCTAAAAACAAACGTATCATTAAACCTTGGATTACAACAGGTATCCTTAGATGTATTAGAAACCGAAATAAAATGCAAAAGAAGTTAAAACTTAATCCGCTAGATGAAACTTTAAAAATATCTTACAAACGTTACCGTAACTACTGTAATAGTCTTATCAAGAAGCTTAAACATAAATACGAAAGAGACCAATTAGTTAAATCTTCAAGAAATTCTAAAGCGCTTTGGAAAAATATAAAAAATGTAACTTATTTAACTTCAAATAGGTCAGATAATACCCCATTATTGAATATCAAGCCATCCCCTACTGACTCAGTCAACGACGTAAATAATTTTTTTGCTAATATTGGAAAATCCCTTGCAGAGAAAATAATTTCAGGAAATAGCTCTAATTTTAATATTAATTCAGAAATATCTCACCTCCAACTCTCGTCCTTTGTTCTTCTGGATACCTCAGTCCACGAAATACACAGCGTGATATCTGGACTAAAATCTAACAGTTCAGCAGGGTGGGATAACATCTCGACTAGTTTCTTAAAACTGGCCAGAATTGTGGTCGCTCCGATTATCTGTCACCTTACAAACCTCTGTTTTGCAAGTGGTACTTTTCCGTCTCCCTTAAAACAAGCTATTATCACACCAGTTCATAAGAATGGTGACAGAAATGATGTTAACAACTACAGACCAATATCTGTCCTTCCAGCAATCTCGAAAATACTAGAAAAATGTTTGAATAAAAGGTTGGTTAACTACTTAGACAGATACAATTTAATTTCTACTTCTCAATTTGGCTTTAGACAGGGAAAATCTACCGAAGATGCTATTATTAATTTAACCTCTAAAATTGTTGAGAAACTTGACCAAAAGAAAAAGTGTTTGTGTGTATTTTTAGACTTAAAAAAAGCGTTTGACACCGTTTCTGTCACCATCCTTGTAAACAAGCTGGAACGAATGGGAATTCGAGGGATACCACTGAAACTTTTTAACAGTTACCTAAGTGATCGCAAACAAAGAGTCAAAATAGGACAATATGTTAGTTCTGAGATAGATATAGCTTATGGAGTGCCTCAGGGAAGTGTTCTGGGGCCAACCCTGTTTCTAGTCTACATTAATGGATTATGTAACCTTGGTTTAAATAATGGTCAGGTTTTCTCATATGCTGACGATACCGCTATTGTGTTTTCTGGCAGCACCTGGGAAGAGGTACAGAGGACGAGTGAGGAAGGCCTCGCTAAGATATCTGCTTGGCTTAATTCAAATTTATTAACCCTTAATGTAACTAAAACTAATTATATTTGTTTTTCGATTAAAAATAATATGCAACCAAATAATGATTTAACTGTTAAGATACATAATTGTGGAGACACCTATAGTCAAATTTGCTCTTGTCCACCTATAAATAAAGTAACTTCTACTAAATATCTGGGTGTTATCCTGGATCAAAGATTGTCCTGGTATCCTCAAATAGAACTTGTGGCAAGTAGGGTAAGGAAACTAACCTGGATTTTCAAGAAATTGAGACACATCGCCCCAACTGACTTACTACATAAAATTTACGTAGCTCTTGCCCAATCAATTATTACATACTGTATACCAGTTTGGGGAGGTGCTGCAAAGACTAGATTCATTGAAGCAGAAAGAGCTCAGCGCTTTTTACTGAAGGTAATGCATTTTAAGCCTTATCGATACCATACTGATATGTTGTATTCAATAAGTAATGTACTCACAGTAAGGCAATTATATGTCCTTTTCGCTATCCTTAAGTTACACAAAACTCTATATTTTGATCCAAGTATTTTAAAGAAAAGAACAAATAATACTGTTGTGGAACTAGTCCATGCAAGATCTGCCTTTGCTGGGTATCAATACCGACATAAATCTACTTACTTATATAATAAAGTTAACAAAATCCTGAACATTTACCCAAAGAAAATTCATGACTGTAAAAGAACACTTAAAGACTGGCTAAAAACACTATCTTTTGATGAAACGGAGGCTCTTCTGCAGATTGTTCGGTAGGTGTAACTGTGGCTTTAACTGGAATACATGGATACGCACACTCATACAATACACTCATATACTCTCTCTCTCACACACACACACATACACACACACACACACACACACACACACACACACACACACACACACACACACTCACTTGCATGCCTGCATGATTATAACCTGTATCAAAATTGTACCAATATTTAATTATTGTTAAAATTGGAAGAGCTAGGCCTTCTGACACAGGTATTCTTATGCTTAACAGAAGGCCTCAGCCACAATAACTTGTTAATATTGTATATGGTAATAAATCATTTTCATTTTCATTTTCATTTTCAATTTCCGTGTCTTGTCTCTCAAGCGTTTGAGCTTTGAGCTCCACCACGGTACTTTATGCATCGAAGTCCTGGTTTTGGGGGCACAACTCTCTTCATAGGGACCTTAGTTCAAGCCTACAAAAGGAAGCAGAATATGTAGTCATCATTTCAATGGGAACAAATAAATAAATAAATCTTTATTTGTTCCAAAATAAATAGTAGGTACAAAGTTTCTTAAATTACCCTAGACGACAAAATATGACATTAATAAGCGTCAGATCAATCCGAAAACGCAAGAAGTTTTATTTATGTATAATGTAATAGGTACGTATTATCAACTGCTTTTTTATATTTAAATTTTAGAAATATTTTTTTTTTAAATCAGTTTAGTTACATACTTTTATTATTCATACTAGCTGATGCCCGGGACTTCGTGCGCGTAGATTGAGGTTTTTTGGTTCCCGCGGGAACTCTTTAATTTTCCGGAATAAAAAGTAGCCTATGAGTTATTCCAGACTTCCTCTGTGCCAAATTTCAGCCAAATCCATTCAACCGTTGGGGCGTGATTGAGTTACAAACATCCATCCATACATCCATACATCCATACATCCAAACTTTCGCATTTATAATATTAGTATAGATATGGATTATCACATTCAGTAACATTTTTCCATATTATCGAGGTATTCCAACATAAATGATGAAACAGTTTTATTTGTAAGGTTCACATTCAACTGATAATATAAATCTATACTTTTTTTTCTTTTTTTATCCACTACAAGCTAGCCCTTGACCTCACCTGATGGTAAGTGATGATGCAGTCTAAGATGGTAGCGGGCTAACCTGTTAGGGGCATGGCAGTTATATTAAACCAATACCCCTTCGGTTTCTACACGGCATCGTACCGGAACGCTAAATCGCTTGGCCGCATGTCTTTGCCGGTAGGGTGGTAACTAGCCCCGGCCGAAGCCTCCCACCAGTCCAGACTACTAATACTATACTAATATTATAAACGCGAAAGATTGGATGTATGGATGGATGGAAGAGATAGATTATAGTCTGAAAGAACACATCGGCTACTTTTTTTCCGGAAAATTCAAGAGTTACCGCGAGCACCAAAAAAAACTCAATTCATGCGGACAGGGTCGCGGGCATCAGCTAGTTCGTTATAAAATACGAATACTACCTAGACATTTTCAACATATTATTATGTTTAATTATTTATTAAGTATTTTGTGATACTTTTATATCGAGTAGGTATTTAAGCATCGATAAGACCAGCCCTAATGCTCGCATTAAGCTCCGCCCATACGCCATTTATACTTACCGGAAGCTTCAATTTCACTTATTACTTAGCATTAGCTTACTTAAATTTCTTTTACTTTCTTTGTACTTTCTACACTCCATAGCTACTAGACAGCTGCTTACAGTAGTATTCACGAATATTTGATGTATTCGTGCACTCTGGTAGTAGTATGCGCACTCTGCCGGGTAACGAGCTCCTTATTGGAAAGTTCAAAGTACTTACCTATCCTAAACCAAATGGTAATTAGATAAAATTCAGAATAATTAGAATAAGACGCTAGTGATCCATACCATAATATTAAATAATATTATATGTGGAAAATATAATATTTTTATAAAACGGCTTAACTCCATCTAGTGAAAGCCAGCAATATTAACTTGGAACTTGAAGCGATATGGAAAGTTGGTTTTTTCTCTACCAGTTCCTGTAGTTCCATGTAGCTATAGTGGCGTTGCATAGATGGAGTAAAATATCTCGACGCAACGGGAACGAGTGGATATGACGCCATAGAAAATGACAGACGTTGTCGCGTTGGTAAGAACTAATATTATTCCAAGTAGATGTAACGTCTTTTTCTATTGGGTAGCATCGCGTCGCGACACGTGGTATTGGTGTCGTCGCTTCTGTCGCTCACCTAGGACAACGGTTCATTCACTACAAGTACGAGAATTCGTGATTCGTGAATTCGTAATTCAATAATTAGTATGCAATGGTAAAATTAAGGATGTCAATGGGAATCGACCTTAATGAGGATTCAGGTGATAAAATAGGGGTTGATGGGAAATCCCATCCAGCACACGGATAAGTAGGTATATCACACAATAGAATAGACACACATATACACAACTAATTGAATAAGTTTAATTTTAGTTTTGACGACCTCCGTGGCGCAGTGTGTAGCGCCATTAGCGCTGTGGCCTTAACGTGCGGAGGTCCTGGGTTCGATCCCCGGCAGGGTCAATTTGGGAATTTGTAATTTCTGGATTTTCCCTGGTCTGGCCTGGCTTCGGCCGTGGCTAGTTACCACCCTACCGGCAAAGACGTGCCGCCAAGCGATTTAGCGTTCCGGTACGATGCCCTGTAGAAACCGAAGGGGTATGGGTTTAATATAACTGCCATGCCCCTAACAGGTTAGCCCGCTACCATCTTAGAATGCATCATCACTTACCATCAGGTGAGATCGCAGTCAAGGGCTAGGTTATAGTGGATAAAAAAGAAAAAAAAAACCGTAGGTAGATACCTACATATAATATTGTCCTTCATGCAGGTACACATAAAATTCCCCATTTCAGAGAAAAAGTGCATTCGTCGACTGTGAATTGCGACAGGCAGTCATACTGACAACAATAAAGTTAGCTATAATTTGATATGGATGATGATGGTTCTATATAACCTAATTACTAATTAAGAAAATCAAAAAAATACTTTTATTGATTTTTACCTCCTAGAATTCGGGGGATAGGTCACTCCATCCTGGGCCTCCATTGGATCCTCCTCCACGGCGATGGTTTCATAAATCTTCGGCAGTAACTCGTCCCAGTCAAAACCAGGGTTGTCCATCGTGATAGTTATAAGTAAAATACGTAAACAAAAGTTTTAGGTACCTACTTGTTAAGATTCACCTTACCAGTTCACTATTCACTTGAGTCTTCAAATAATTGCAATGCAGTATTCAAATTATTTAGTAATAATACCCGTACCTAATTAAATCAAACAAATCACCAATCATAGTTTTAGCAATCACAAAAATAAACTAAATAAGTCTTTTAAATAAAATTTAACAATAAAAAATTAACAAACGTACAAAGATTTTTTGTAGGTACCTACAACACAATTTTTAACAATCGACATTTGAATTTACGATTTATTTAATTGAACCGTTAACCTACCTATTTACCTATTTTTAATGACGTAGCTTTATCAAAATATTAAAAAATTATAGATTAGTAGCGCGATAAGCTTTGTGCGTAGACTACCAAACCACATAATATTATTTCAACACGTTTTTTTTTAAATATTAATGTTATAATAGCTTTGAATGCTAGAGATGTATCTAGCATAAAGCACAGTGGGGGACTGATGCTGATATAATTTCTATTGAGCATTGACCGTTGTCGATCGCAAAGTCATTGTTAAGTCAGCGTTTCGTGAATGGTTGTGTGATGGGCCCACACCGAGCGCAACTCGTGATACCATAGAATTAGTAATAAACACAGTCCTTAAAATATAGCCTCATTATAATGGGAAAGAACGTGGAATTAGCACTGCACCTGTAATTCTAATCATTCTAATCATTCTAATCAAGCTGAGTAAGTACCTATTATTATTATTTTTAAATGCTTAAAAAAAGAACATAATATTATACAAAGGACATTATTACAAAACTAGCTGATGCCCGCGGACAGACAGACAGACGGACAGACAAAAATCTGTTTTGGGCTCAGTATCATACAAGCATACCCCGATTATAATTTTCAGAATATATTAAATGTACAAAAATCTTCCAGTTACAGATTATAAGTTCATACAAACCCAGGCCTCGGCCAGGCAACCATGGATCGTAGGTACTTGCTGTACCAATATTTATAATTAATAGTTTTAGATTATCCTAATAAAGTAATTTAAAGTCTTTGCATATTATTCCTATACCACATTTGATCTAGTAACCCCACTTTGAAATTTGTACCTCCCATTTCAATAATTAGTTTTGGTTCTTGTTCGCCGACAGCGCGCGCACAACTAAGGAATATTGAAATCTGTTTAGATCGCCGAGGTGCAGGGATGATTTACCTTTTTTAGGCAGGTATACTTATTTATGTGTGACACAATTTGGAAATAAATGTATTTTCTTTCTTTCTAGTGTAGCGCTCGGTGTGTTCAGAACTTTTCGTCACCGAATTGAGTCGCAACCGATACTTTATGCTAAGTCAGTAATTAACCAGCTATTATGGATGATTTATTGGTAATAACTTTGTAACCTAGGGTTTATGTATATGTTTAATTGTTCATTTAGTCACACTTCACTATGGGACCACGCGAGACCTTGAAAAGCTGATAACTACTTACCATTACCTACTAAATACTAATATTATAAATGCGAAAGTGAGTCTGTCTGCTACGCTTTAACGGCCAATCTTTTAAAACGATTTTGATGAAATTTGGTATAGAGATAGGGTGTATCCCGGGGCCTGCCTCTGCTACAACACAGGCTACTTTTTATCCCGGAAAATTAAAGTTTTACCGCGGTAATTAAAAAAATTTAATCCACGCGGAAGAAGTCGCAGGTATCATTACATAATTACTAGATGATGATCATCACAATTTCTTCTATGTACATGGATTTTAAGGTTTTTGTTTTAAACCTTTTTGGTTTTTGTTTTGTTCTACTAGAGAGCAGGTAAAATATGATTAGATGGATAATCGATGACTGGACGATGCCCGCGCCTTCATTTTCGCGGATTAAGATTTTTTGAATCCCGTATTATCTCTTGAATTTTCCGAGATAAATAGTATATATATTTTTTTTAATATATAGGCTAGCGCTTGGCTGCAATCAGACTTGCATGCAAGTGGTGATGCAGCCTAAGATGGAGCGCGCTTGCCTAGAAGATGCCTATTCACTCTTGATTTGAAGATTAAAACAGGAGGGGAAAATAGTGGTAAATATATATCCATCCTCGGAATTCAACCTAACTACCTCTATACCAAATTTCATCAAAATCGGCTTAACAGATGGGCCATAATGGGCCAGAAGACAGAAAGACTTTTGCATATAATATTACATATATATCTTGGATATAACAATATTAATATATCTTGGAACCTTGGAAGTATGAATATTCTTGTGGGAAATCTTAGATATTTGGGGCAAAAGTTCGGTCCTATGTTCGTCTCCGGGATGGAGAGAAACTCCGGACACGGGCTCCAGGACTAGGAAACCAGATTTTTTTAGGATCATCATACTTTATCATAAATTAATTTTATAAATTCGAAAGTGTGTTTGTTTGTTGGTTTATTGGTTTGTCCTTCAATCACGCCGCAACAGAGCTAGTATACATAAAAAGGAAAAGGTGACTGACTGACTGAATGGCTGACTGCTCTGCACAGCTCAAAGCACTGGACGAATCGGGGTGAAATTTGGCACGCAGACTTGAAATATTATGACGTAGACATCCTAAGAAAGGATTTTTGAAAAATCATGTCCTAAGGGGGTAAAATATGGGTTTGAAGTTTGTGTCCTCGCGGACGAAGTTGCGGGCATAAGCTAGGCCAGGATTTCTTTTCAGTTACAAGAGTGTCGAGTACATATACGAGTAGGTATACTTCGTAATGTGAAGTTGAATAAAAGCTTGTTAAATAGGGAGTCTCTTCGCGGGTGATTTCTTGACCGAGAAGACGCAAAGCTGAGCATTGTGCTTGGTAGGTACCTAGGTGCACAAACGCAGAATTCTAAATTAGCCAATAGAAATAGAACCTGCTGTTCCTTGTTAAGGGGCAGCGTGTCTTCGAGTTTTGGTAACTCATTTATTCAGAAACTAGCTGATGCCCGCGACTTCGTCCGCGTGGATTAAGTTTTTTTGATTCCCGTGGGAACTACTTAATTTTCCGGGATAAAAAGTAGCCTATGTCACTCTCCGGGTCCTCGACTATACCCATGCCAAAAATCCCACGATTTCCTTTCGCAACCGAGGAGGGGGGGAGGGGGGGGGGCAGATGTGACTAATGCTTGTTTTGCTACATTGCCCGAATTAGCTAAGCGTGGAACCTGCAAAGCTAGCATATTCATATCTTTAGCTTCGCACCAATTTTTGAGTGAACATCTTCTGACCTGCTTTAAGTAGGTAATTGTCACCTGCCTATCCTCCATTAACACTTCTATATTTACTTTGAATTCTGTGGGCTAGGTAGTAGGTAGGTAGTACCTTTTATTCTCATTCACATCATGTCAGTACGAGCTTGTTTCAGTAGTATGTCTTGCTCTTTTTAGCTTTTAGGATTTGGAAATCTTGGTTTGCTAAAGTAGGTGGGTTTTAGTATGTCTAACTGAACCTTGTCAATTTCTTTTTTCAGTTTGTTGGAAATAAACACCCGAAGAATAAAAATATTGTTCGGTGGGCTATTGCTAGTTACGATCCTACCATACCACCAGAAAAGACGTGGAGCCAAGCAATTGCCGTCCTATCTGACTTTAAAAGTGAAGGAATGAACATTGCACCTGTGGTTTTACGCACACACTTGTGCAGTTGTGCACTTATAATATTATGAAGAAACTTGAAATTTTATTCGCTTTAATCCGCCACAGTACGTAAACCTATGTGGTAAAATGTGTATCTTGCAATATTCACTTATATCCAACACTTATAATATCTCTTGCACAGTTGGCTAGTCTCGTTTGAGGCTGGACGACAGTCGACGGTCGAAGCAGTAGCTATAATTCGATCGGGAGGATTGATCATTGAGGAACATCCTAGTTCTACCAATCAATATTAAAAAAGTGTATTTGCTGGTTGGTTCGTTAGTTTGTCCTTCAATCACTCCGCAACAGGATCGACATTATATAATAGGCATGGATAGAATCATAGAGTTAGAGACCAAGTGGCATACCTACTACGATCGCTTAACGCCGTATTGTTTTTATGTTCGTGTTTTAGAGTTGTAATTCATATATTATTAGGGAGTAGGGACGTCAAGGTACTTGTAGTACTAGTAGGTAATACTGCTCTTTGGTTATAGTAGCCCCCCAGGGGCATAGGTACAAACATCCCTAAAACCGTATTGTTTTAATAAATTGTTTACGTAAGACGTTCGTGAATGTTCGTTGTTACGAAAATTCTTACTTTATGGATGTCAAGGTATGTGACATAAAAAAATATTTTGAAATAATACTGCTGTAAGCGATTGTAGTAACCCCCCTGAAAAGCCCGGAAAATCGAAGTTTGAACGGAGTTATGAAGTAACCGAATTTTTGTATGATTCAAGCGTATGCCTTTACTTTAACCCACATTGGTTACCCACCTTGTTATTGTATCCAGAGTTTTGGATGTAGGCCTCTAGTAATATAATATAAAAGTTCGTCGGATGTAGGACATTCTTTGTCATTGCAGTAGTTTGGTGTCGTCATCGGCTGAATGAATCAAGGGTCTAGTTACAAATTGATGATCGATTGAGGTCAATCATCAGCATTGTATCAATACTCAACAGGCCGAGCACAATCAGTGCGACAAATCTCTATCTTTGTCGACGAAAAAGACACGAGAAAGAGTTGATGCATGGATTTAGCTGGCGCTGCTAAAGCAAGCTCAAAAGAAACGGGTACCGGGAATTCCTTTCTACTTTCACAGTATTTTTGAAGAACTCCCTGGCCCAGTGGCGCAGAATATAAAATAATGGACTTATAAGCTGGGTTCTATACCCGGTAGCAGTGGCGTGCAGTTCATAGAGGCATAAAAGCACGGCTTACCCAAATAGCAACGTCAATGCTCATTTTTCATCAAAATAGCTAGTAAATAGGTATTCTGACTACTAATGCCTACCCTAGCTCTATAGCCAGTGCACGCCACTGCCCGGTAGGTTAAACTTAAGAATTTATAATTTCTGAATTTGCTTTGGGTGGTGGGAAACCGTCGCATCGTACCGGCAAAGACGTGCCAAGCAATTCAAGGCGTTCCAGTACGATGTCGTGTAGAAACTGATTAAGGGTTACATACAGATAAAAAAAAATAGTACTTACTTATTTAAAAAATGGGTACTCACGATTCTTCTAATAAAACTCCTGCAGATAGTTAGCATAATTCTACATTATGCATTATAATAAATACCTTACATTGCTTTAATAAGTATATCCACGTACCTACCTACCGAAGGTAGGTACAGAGAATAACATATTTTTATCATAAACTTATCCATGAAGTTATTTCTATGAATATTTACGATACACGTAGGTACCTACCTACCTAAGTATATCTACATACATAGTATACCTACGTAATAAGTAATAACCTACTTTCTGCTACCACAGAATAGGTAATACTAATAGTACGTTGCTGCTACGTCAGAAAACAACTTTTGTCTTAGCGAGAGCCGGGAGGTCCCGGGTTCGATCCCCAGCAGGGTGGAATTTTCTTTGTCCTACCACTAGCCTTATTGTACAAGATACAATTTAAGTTTTTCTTTTGTAAATTGTTTGTATGTGTTTTTGGTATGCAATAAAGTATACAGGTAAAGCATACCTACATACAGTTTGCGCGCGAGTTGAATGCAGAGTAAATGTATGTGTCACGTACAGTGACACCAAGTGACACACTCGTGAGCGAACTATAGGTACATAACTACATACTCGTACATACACCAGACGAGATCGCAGACAAGGACTATCTTGTAGAATGTAGTGTACCTATAAAAAAAATTGGCAGTCACAGGGACTGCCGATAGAAGGGGAAACGAATATAATTTTTTTTTCTTACTTAAAAAAAAGGCATTAAAGTTTAATTACGAATGTACTATTTATAAGAGTTAAGACCTTTTGTCTTAAGAAGAACGGTGTTGGTCTCGCGGTCGGTCTCGCGTATTCCACATTTTTATCCCCTACCAAAAAGTGCTCAACGCGCCTAAAGTTTTCACTTCAAAAAAGCCTACTTCCAGTGGGTTGCACGAGCGCCCCAGCGGAGTACTGATTGTCTACCAGAGTTTAGCAGAGTTCCGAACATTGCGTCGCGATGCGTTGTGCGCAGGCAGACCGCAGAGATCCTTGAGCGGCGCAAGTCACGTTCGAGGGCGGATTTAGGTATTATCATTCTCGTTTCCCCACTAATTTTGCGGAATGCTAATTTCTACGTGGTATCATCATCATCATCATAATTAGTCATTACTAACGGATCACGCATGCACGAGTCTCCTCTCGGAATGAGAAGGATTGTCCACCACGCTAGCCAAGGGTGGATTGGCAGACTTCACACACCTTCAATACCATAAAATCTCTCGGGCATGCAGGTTCCCTCACGATGTTTTCCTTCACCGTTTGAAGCAAGTGATATTAAATTTCTTAAAACGCACATAACTCCGAAAAGTTGTAGCTGCGTGCCCAGGGATCGAACCCGTGACCCGGTATAGGAGGTCGGGTGTCTAAACCACTTGGCTATCACCGCCTGCCACAAGGGATGTGGGATGTAATGTTGCCAACAGTTTCCCCAACAAACGCTTAAGTAAAACAACTTCGAAATGACTAGACCTAGTGGCGAAAGCACTAGTTTGTCAGGAATGTAATTCGTGTATAGTCCGCACGCGAGCTCCGAGCAATCCTATGGAATGTTGAAGTAATGACCTAGAGTTGTTTAAAGTACAAAACAATACTGCTATCGCAAAATTACACGCGTCAAGCTCAAAACTAGTGCTGGGAGTGGATGTAGAGCGACGATGGTGGTGGCGTACAGCCGTCGCTTCTTCGGACCCCGATTCCTCGGAGCTCGTGCGCGGACTGTACTACTCCACTAAAATATCTGTGCACCTAATGAATCATGAATGCGACGTGAAACTATTGAGAGTTTTCTTTGGTCTGTTCTAGTGGAAGATTTCAGCCGCGACCATAGTTACTCCGGTACGATACTGTGTGGAAAGCGATTAGTAGTACGGGCGCAACTACTCTACCACGCTAGCCTGTTACCATTTTATAGAAACCATCATCACTAAACCATCGCATTGGAGCTAACTTGTGGGGGAAAAAAAATTAAGATGAGTAACTTATATTATAATATTTTATTATTATTAGGTCCTATGGACAGATCCTTTCAATTAATTTCAGAATCATTATTAAAACGTGGCCCTATAATTTTTATTGCATACTATATATGCGTGCCTACCTACGTAAGTACCTAATATAATCGGATAATCTCTCGCCACTCTTATGACTGGGACCACAGGGGGAACACGGTTCTTTATTCGGGCCTCCGAGCCATTTGATCCATTTCATAAATTTGTTTCATAAACTTTTCTCTTTGCCCTCTATTTGCTGAATATGTTACAGTGAAATATTGTTGTAATGCTAGTTCCGAAGTGCTCTGTATCTGGGTCACTTGCGGCTTATTCCTAGGCATTTTTCAAAAGTTTCAAGGTTGAAGGTTGTAGGCACTGACTGTGGTCTTACAAAATCGAAATTCCGGTTTTGCAGGGGCAATCATTTTTTACAGTTGTCTCCGGCCTTGTGTCTCCACAGAGATCAGCCAACTACGCGGATGTAAAGTGCACAAGATAGGTATAATATGTATGTACAGAAACAGATGCACACTCTATTCCTTTACACTCATATCCCGATGGGGTAGAAAAGCCAACGCAGTTGGAGAAAGATCATGCCGGCTGTACGTGCTCTTCGAGGCACGGGTCGGTTACTATTACCTATTCTGTGGCACGGGGGTAAAACATCACTGCCAACTGCCAGTTAAGAAACTCCTTGGTAGTATTGAGAATTTAAATACTTACCTAATTTCTTTATTAAATCTGACTAGATGATGCCCTCTCTGATGATGATGATGATGGAAGAGCATCGTGAAAAGAGTGCTATCGAAGGGGTGTCACGATCCTCAAAGTTGAGGGAACGACGCATGAAGAAGAAGAAGAAGAAGAAGATGATGCCCGCGACTTCGTCCGCGTGGATTAAGTGATATTTAATTCCCGCGAGAACTCCTTAATTTTCCAGCATAAAAAGTAGCCTTCCCCCTTCCTTCCCCGGGATACAAACTATCCCTGTGCCAAATTTTATCAAAATCGGTTGAACGGATGGACTGCGAAAGCGTAGCAGACAGACAGACAGACACACTTTCGCATTAAAATATTAGTGTGGATTATATTATCATTTGAAGTAATAAACATCGTGAGGTAACTTGTAAGCCTGAGACCTCTCCATAATACTCTCAAAGGTGTGTAATTTTTTTCAATCCACCCTTGGTCAGCGTGGTTACTAATGTAATAAATAATGCCCGCGACTTCGTCCGTGTGAAATAAGTTTTTTTAATTCCCACGGAAACTCCCTAATTTTTCGTGTTGATATAACCTACATAATATAACACTCACAAATATGGCTGGCTTTCTATTGGTACCAATTTGCAAAATCGGTTCAGTAGATCCAGAGATTACCCCCTGCAACGTCACAAACTTTACCTCTTTATAATATGAGATGAGGGGAAGCTTGGGCCAAGGCTAGTGGCAATCTGTGACACATGCGCCCTTTTCAGTATGGGCGATATTTATTGCTCATGTATCAATTGCTCCTATAAATTTCCCAGGCGCAACCAAAATAGTACTTTTGACCACAGAGTACACTGAATATCTCTTGACTGAAGCGGACTTTGAACTTTGAAGGCAAACATCGTTAGGTAACTTGCATGCTTGAGAGTTCATAGTATTCTTAATGGTGCGTAAAGTCTATAAATCTAAAGTGGCCAGCATGGTGGGTCATGACTCTTCTGAGAGGAGCTACTACTCAGTACTGGGCCGGCAGTGGAATTAAAGAAAATTATGATGATTCGAACCAAAAAATACATATTTGGATTCTTACAGGGGAACACTGTAACTGGAAGCTTTCTTTTACTTTTAAAGACATTTAATATAAGGTCTGATTTCTTCAACTCCGAGTAACGTTTAACCTACGAATTAATTTGATGTTTGTACACAGATGTTGTATATATATATTTTTAATCCACTACAAGCTAGTCCTTGACTAAGCGGCGGGCTAATCTTTTAGGGGCATGGCAGTTATATTAAACCCATACCCCTTCGGTTTCTAAACGGCATCGTACCGGAACGCTAAATCGCTTGGCGGCACGTCTTTGCCGGTAGGGTGGTAACTAGCCACGGCCGAAGCCTCCCACCAGACCAGACCAGGGAAAATTCAGAAATTATAAATTCCCAAATTGACCCTGCCGGGGATCGAACCCAGGACCTCCGCACGTTAAGGCAACAGCGCTACACACAGCGCCACGGAGGTCGTCAACTGAATTTTAACAAAAAATACGTCACTAGAAGTGGCAGAAATCGATCTTGAATGTCAAATAATTTGACATTCAAGATCGATTTCTGCCACTTCTAGTGTTTTTAATATTGTTGAATTTGACTCAAATTCAACAATATTAAAAATCCTCATCGCATGACCCTAGTGAACTTAAGAGTAGGCAGCCAATATCTACAAATAGCAAATTTAATTTTAAAAACCCATCAACAATACCTTTTGTGCGCCGGGCAGCCAATAGAGCTGTCGCCGACACTGACATCGGTGTCGCCGCTCTCAGACTTCAGAGCAGAGGACATACTACCATTGTATATAGAAGTATTATTTTAATACTGTTGACGCTCTTGTTTCAGAATTATAATCCCTATTTTATTGACGTCAAGGCACGTCATATTAAACTGACATATTAAAGTAACATTGCTTTGAGCGATGTTAGTATGCTCCCGATAGTAATTTAACTGCTTTGTTACATCAGTCAGCCCGCATGGCCTGAATGCTTGAATAATTATAATCTAAGCCTGGTAAATTCACGACCAGTTCAGTAGGATGGCGAAAGAGCGAGTCCTAGTGAGTGTCTTGCCGGCTCTTCTCAGTAGAATCTGCAATCTGCATTCAGAACCGGTGGAAGGCGTATTATGTAAGACTAATAGGCATACATTTAAAGGTATAATTATGTGGAACTATAACCTCATGTAAATTATTATGTGCAAGTTTGGATTTTTGTAAGCTTGTATGTTTGGACGTTTGATTCTCTATGCCACAATGACTGAAATTTGGCTGAAATTTGGAATAGAGATAGCTTATAACCCGAATTAACATATTAGACGGAGAGCTGGCGACGAATTTCGGGAAGGTCCTTTTGGCAAGCTGAAAATGTGAAAAATAATAATTTCGTCAATTGGCGAATCCAGTCCTGCCAGTCTTGTAGAGAGTTTTCGGTTATTTCGTATGTCGTACTCATTTGAAACCTTTATTCACGTCTGGGAATAGTTTAAAACCGCAAGACTACATCTTCTTCTCTTACGATTGTAAGAGAAGACAGCCACACTTTCGCTAGACAGTAAACTAGCTAATATTCAACTCATACCCCTAATGAATATCCTGCATATCCCACATGGTAACTAGCCACGGCCGAAGCCTTAAAACAAACCCACAACAAACTCACTCCATATTGAACTAAAAATACATCTCTTGGGAGCAAGGAAGCTACAAAGTGCAAACGGTAAAGTGTTAAAAGTGTTCACAGCACAAAGTTTCGCTATGACGCCGCGGCCGCGCCTCTTGGTTGATCTATTATTCAGATAAATTAGTGTTTCTACAAGATCACTGAAGGGTAGAGTCGCAACCACTTACGCTTACTTGGTTCATTACGTATTGTATTGTGTGCTATCTGCATAGCTAATATCAAGCTTAATACTCCTGTGAGCTGAAAATATATATCTTGGGAGCAAGGAAGCTATAAAGTGCAAACGGTAAAGTGTTGAAAGTGTTCACAGCACAAAGTTTCGATATGACGTCGCAGCCGCGCCTCCACTGCGCGTGAGGTTGATCTATTATTCAGGTAAATTAGTGTTACTACAAGATCACTGAAGGGTAGACTGGCAACCTCTTGCCCTTGTTTCATTACAAATTGTATTGTGTATTATCTAGGTGTATTTTTTTAGAAGAGCAATAGATACATTCTTGCTGTGTTTCTTGCCAGCTCTCCTCAGTAGAATCTGCTGAATCTGCTTGGGTTTATATGTGGGTCCCGGGTTTGATACCCGTGCTTGGGTTTTTCTGACAAGAAATTGTCAGTACTGTAGCCCGGAGTTATGAAGGAGCTATAGCGGAGCACATGAGTACTTACGTACACACAAGTCGCGGACAGACAGACTGATGGACGGGCGGACGTGGTGAAACTAAAAGGGTTCCTTGTTGACTACGGAACCTTAAAAATGGAAGTTTTACCCTATTATGTAAAACCTGCATTGTTACTGCTTCTATAATTGTGATTGGCTGAATTTATGGTTCTTTTTCTGCGACAATTACGGATTACCCATCAGGGCTGATTGCGATCTTTTCATTGTAACAATAATTTTCACGAATAAGGCCCCAGGTTGCCTAAAACATGCCACTAGTTTGTCATCAAATACAGAAATACAGTAAATATTCGAGCCAAAGGTATACGAAGATGTTTTATAAAGAATTCCTGTGTAATCCAGTTAAGGGACTTAGAGGGAACATGACAGGATGACGCGGGAGGGACACGCGACAGGGCAAATTCTACGCGAGACTGACGCGGTATCATTATCTCAAATAAGCATACGCACAATATGAAAATCATTAACGTACTGCATGTACCTATTTGTTATATTTATGCGGACTCTCTAAGTTAAAAGTTAAAACGTATATATAAGTAGGTTCTTGCCAGTACTTCTCTTCTTCTTCTTCTCAGAATTTATTTCCGAATCGTGGTAAGTACAACTAAATATTTTGACATTTCATAAGTGGCACAAGTTGTCCTGACGTGAAATAAATAAATCATTAAATCATTTCATCAAAACCACAGAATTCAGAAACTATATAGAAGTGGTATAAACTCAGTTTTTAAATTGGAGAACTATATTTTATTGAACGTCAAGCACTGCAATGCTACCTAGATGTTACCTGCGGCTTCATCCACGTGGTAAAAGTATCTAACTATTACAAAATGCATTGGTACAAGGATTGACTGGGAAAAGGTAACAGAAAACAGATAGGCGATACACACTTTCGTATTTATCTTATTTAGTAAGTAAACAGCAAACTTTAATCTGCTACATTGTATCATGTACCTACCTACTTTATCACTGTAGAGAGTGTTAGCAAATAAATAAAAACCTTCTAATAATGCTTTAAAACACTTCTAAATAAGATGGCAACATGAAAACAGCTCTCCTATTTAGCGGTCATTTTAAATATGGAAGGAAGTAGCACGAGCGTAACTTCAGAGGCTTTAGTCCGAAAAAATATTTAAAATTAAGTACTTTCAACTTGCTTTCAACCCACGCGGCACGCCTGAATAACAACTCCAGTATCATTCACCTACGGGGTCCTCGCCGAGTTGTACAGTCGTGCAAAACAATATGGCGCAATCAAGGCACGGGAAGCAAACACGTGTTGACTTCTGTATGCGCAAATAGAAAGCTGTACCTACTTAATATTCACCGCGGCCATTAAAGCCTCTATTGACACCCGAAAGATATAATTTGCTTCCATAAGTGAAACTGAAACGGCTCATAAACTCATAGAAATTGTTCTTTTGATATCTCTTCAGTGATATGTAAAGGTTATGCTGGTACCAGATACGACAAAACTGAATTAAGGAGTTAATTGGTGGTCTAAAAGCCACCATCAGTTTCTTGCTGGTTGTTTTTCCCAAGAAAGAAACATTCGAGTCCATGTCAAAATTGCTATTTGCTTCCATAAAACAGACGACTTTTAGAAAGGTGCAAAAACCTACTGTGCTTTATTTTTTACACTAAGTAAGCTACTTAAGACAATATTTACTGTTTTATTTCATTCTATAATAATTTAAATTTTCCAGTTTACATAAAAACATTATTAGATATAGGATTGTTAGGCTTGTCTGGATCCGCATATATGTACATGGAGTACGTGCCTGTAACCTGCCGTCCATTTGACAGTTTCGTACCCAACAACGTATAATACATGAGTTTAATTTTTTTTAATCAATAGCCGTTCTACACTTCATTCGAATCTCTATGTTCTCGCGATTAGGTAGGTTTGCTTTCGCCGCGTACCTACTTTCTAATTTGAACTCTTAGTTCAAGCCGAAAAGATGTAAGTGCTGACATAATCATGAGAAATACTGTAATGAAAGACCCTAGATTTATAGCCATCGCATCATGGAGACCGAGGCTTCTTCTTCTTAACGGTTCTTAGGGGCAACCGTGAGTCAGATTAACTTCTATACCTATTCAGCGGTGGTGACATAGCCTAGTGGTTTAGACCTTTGACCTGGAGCTGTCGTAGGCAAGCATCCGTACATAGTCGAAATTTCACAGACGCGTACCAAGCGATTTGCTTCCTCGTTTCTAATTCGAACCGGTAGAATATCGAACTTTTAATCCCGGAAAATTAGGGAGGTCTCCCGGGAAAAAAGCTTGATCCACGCGGACTAAGTCACGGGCATCATCTACGAGATGACTTTTCATCATCATGATTTTTTGATGAAGATTCCTCCATCAAAAAATCATGTGTCAGTTTAACTTATTCGAAAATTATACCAAACTTGGTATCGTTTTCGAACAAGTTGCCGAATCATTTTATACTTATATGTACCTTCATACATTTTTTTTTATCCACTACAAGCTAGCCCTTGACTACGAATACGAATCTGGCTTTGACGGTAAGATTGGACCAGGAATATCAAGTAATATTACTTCACAAATTGATCCTGCCGGGAATAGAACCTAGTGCTTCCCACTAATGAACCATTATTTACTTTTCTAGTATGAGCATCGCTCTACATGCACCTGTTTATTTTCTTTGCTTCTAAGTATAATTCGCTGTTAGATACAGACTTATCCTACAATAAACAACGAACGGAAATAAACGAGGTTGTTTTGAAAATACCGGTCCGCCATTCTCTTTATTACCGACTTTATAACGAGTCAAGGAAGACTTAAAAAACAAAAGTTGTCCGCAAAACGAGTCGTGGTTGGTCAGGTGCATAGATTTATTATATTTACTATTTTACCGTGTCAGGTGGGAGGCTGCCGTTTTGCGATTTAGCGTTCCGGTACGATGCCGTGTGGAAACCGATTAGACGTTTAATTAGAACTGCTATGTCCTAGTAAGTTATCACGCTACCAACTTAGACTCCATCATCGGTTATATCACGTGAGATTGTACATACCTAAGGGTAAACTTGTAGTGTAGATTAACAAAAAAATGTCGATGCGGTCCGATACCACCAAGCTTGTGGGGAATGCTTGGAGAAGGCTTGCCCAGTGCCAGGAAAAATGGCAAGCACGTCATGAGCAGGCCTCTGCCCAACAATGGATTAGAATAGTCTTTTAAAGAAGAAGAAGAACGTGTGGGAAAGAAGGGTGAAGTGGGAATACTTGGTGGGGCCAAAGGGTAATTAAGTTCTCAAAATTTCAATAATTTCTTTAGATGTATCTCTCTAAATTTTCCTGCTCAAGACAGGACATGGTTGACAGGACATGGTTGACAGAAACGTATTGATGGCTAATTCTCAGTTGAATCAGCTTTCAGATGTAAACTCTAATAACTATAAAACTCTTAAGAAATCTTATCAAAATGGTTCCTATTGATTTGTAATTCGATCTTTTAGATGCTATTAGGATGACAGCATTCTAGAAATCCTTATAAATCGAGTGACTCTAATCATAAGAGGATAAGAGATTAAAATAGCTTTATTGTCCTAATAATATCATCTGTAATGGGTCATAAAAATTCTTAGGTAGGGCATTCTGGTGTCACTATTGTCAGGACACATATACATAATATAATGCCGTATTATAATATTTAGACGTTCATGTTTTAAAATTTTAATCCTTATTTTAGGGACGTTAAGGTATACGTGATATAAAGCTGTCACTGACTCTACCACAATGTCTACCACGATTAAGATTTTGACACCTTGGTAAGTTGGTAGATACTTCGCATAGAATGAATTGTTCTCTAACTTCTTCACAAATTTCCTCATATTATATAACATGCGGTTCTTACTTTCGAAATAAGCACTGTATGAATGAGCGTATCATCTAGTTGGATAACTTTTTTACAACATCTAAGTATTACGAGCAACTCTTAGCGATGACGATATAATACCTAAATAATTCTATAGTAGTTATAGTCATAGATTTAGTATTGGGTTCGTCGTAAAGACCAATGCTAAATCTATGGTTATAATAGAGATTCCATAGATTTTATGGAATAGAGAGTCCTGCACCAGTAAATTTGCGCACCTGTACTTGAATCTGTGTAAATATGTTTGATTTTGACAGTTGATTTTGATTGAATCAGTTACATTAGCATTTCGAACGCTCTTAGATTATTTTCAGTATTCAGGCCACTTTTGTGAATTAAGAAATGAAGAATATCACTCATCAATCATCATCACGAATGAGAAACGAACTGAAGAGTTTGACCATAGTCAACCACGCTGACCAACTGCGGATTGGCAGACTTTACATTACTTACAAAAGTACGCATGCTGGATTTTTCACGATATTTTCGTTCACCGATAAAGCAAATAATAATTTAATGTCTCAGTTTTATTAGTACTTTATTATCTAGGTATGTACTTCAGTTTTTAGCTATGACTTTAAAAATAATGCAAAGCGTAATATTTATAAGTTCTTCACAAAGTTAAATAGCATACATATAAAAAAGTTGTTATCGGAACCTGCCAATTGTTTTCCTTGCCGAGTTTTGTGTAAATAATACACGTTGGCCAAACAAGATCACGTCATCTCTTGCGTGGCCAGCGCGAAGCGGTAGCCTGCCCGCGTTGGACTGATAGAAATATATCCGTCTCTGTCTTATATACAGAATGCTTTGTAATTGTATATATTGTTCATGTCATGTACTCGTACATTATATCGTTTAACATAGAAGCATGTCGACAAAGACTTATTATATTTATTACCGCACGTCGATACCCAGTAGCAGGCAAAATTTCCTGTTACCTACATGAGAACTTGAAAATACAGCAATAATATACTATAAAGTCTTACTGGATTTCTTTACATTAAATATATTGTAAAAACTTTAATTAGGTACCTATGATTTATCAGTTAATACAGAATAGCAACTGTGCTAGTTTTATAGTGTTAAGTGTAGAACCAAAGATAATTAAGAATCTCTTGTATAACGAAAAGAAAATAGTAATACTATGCGGAAAATTAATTTGTACTTACAAGAAAACCTACTTTATCAAGGAAGTTAATTTTAGAAGGTAAAAACAGGCGTTTCGATTTATGATTTTTCCTAAAAATTTTCTTTACAGTTTTTCCTTGAAAAGAAACGAATCACGCTGTACACGGATGTGAACAGTTGGAGCGAGAGAGTGATATTGGGTTATCAGGCATGGAAAACCAGCGAACCAGCAAAGTATTTCCAACTCGGAACCAACTCAGTTCACAGTTGTTCAGTAGAATTCTAGCGATCGCGTCGGACGCACGTCTCTAGAAAATCCATATCCCGAAGTTAACTTTTCGTAAGTTCACAATGACGTTGCGATGCGTTCTTGCGTTGTTGGCGATCGCCGGAGCCACGTTCGCTGAGGTCACCGAACTTAAAGTCGAATACGTCAGCGTTCCTGAGGGATGCACTACCAAGTCCAAGAACGGCGATATGCTGACCATGCACTATACGGGCACGCTTGATGACGGCAAGAAGTTCGACTCCAGGTAAGCTACTTTACAACTAAAAGCTTTTGATTACGACAAACTAGGTAGGTACATTATACCTAGTTTATTATGTACGGTCTATTTCGGAAAACTTTAAACACAAACATCGTCACGTACTCAGGTGAACTTAAATCTTAAGAAATGCTTATTGTAATGTATGTTTTTACTTTAATGGGTGTAAATATGATCTTATTAAAACAGTATATATACCCGCACAACAATTTAAGTAAAACAATTTCTAAAAGAAACTTCATTTCATTAAAAAAATACGTTTTTCATGAGTGGACAATTAAAATTTCTAAGAGTGGACAACTTTTTGAGAAATAGTCACCTATGTCGCGTTCCAGAACGCACAGACTCCCAAGTGTATAGGTGTATAATTCGGTGCTAATAGGATGAAAACTTTCCTAATTTCACCCGTTAAACTACCTATTGCGAAAAAACATTTAATAAACTGTTTATTAGGTATATTACTTAGCTATTTATCCTTCCTAGATTTCCTATACGGTCTATTTAATTTTTATTTATTCTAAAATATGGAATACCTACTTTAAACTTAACTACATAATAACACAGCCTATAATAATATGGTTTATAGAGTAAGGAAAATATATTATCTATAGATTGCTAAAAACAAGATAGTAATATAATAATTACTATCCATTATTATTGATTGTTTGGTAGAATTTATAATACGAATAAGTTTTTTGCGAGCGAAATATATTATATTATTATTATTTTAGTTGTATTGGTGACCCGAGTTCAAATCCGGTTTGCCGCTGGTAAGGACGTGCAAGTTAAAGATAACGGTAGGTACTTTTTGTACCAACTCAACTATGTAATACTACGCACGTTATTTGACAATCAAATTGCTGCTTAACCCACGTTTTAGTTGATCTAAACTTAATTCCCGCAACTTCATCCGCGTGGTTTTAAGTTGTTCGTGGTGTGCCTGATCTTTTCGGGATAATAATAATATAACCTCTGTCTTCCGTCCGCGTGGATTTCAGTAGGTAGTTTTAAGACCCCGTGCGTACTGTTTTTTTTTCAGGATAAAAATATGAAGCCTAGGAATTTTTTTCATCAAACTGTTTTTTTCGGCATAAAATGTAGCCTAGTTATGTCTTTCATCCGCGTGGATTTAGATTGTTTTAAGACCCTGTGGGAACCGATCTTTTCGGGATAAAAAGTAGCCTGTCTCCGAAGTGCTAGCTTAGTATCTCTGTACCTATTATCGGCACAGTATCGGCGTCAAATATAGTTGATGGGCCGTGAAAACAGGCACACTTTCGTTTAAAAAAAAGTTACACTTAATGGATCTCTTCTTTGAATACGGTCTACCTATAAGTACCTACTTAGTATAAATAAAACCGGCAAAGTGCGAGCCGGATGGTGCGGAACGAATGGTTCCGCACCATCGTACCTACAACTTCATATAAATTTTGTTGGTTTATTTTTAATTTAATTTAAAATTTATTAATATAGCAGCAATAGAAATACACACTGAAAAAATTTCAACTGTCTAGCTATTACAGTTCACGATATACAGTCCGCTGACAGACAGACGGACGGGCGGACGGACCTGATATCCCGTTCGCACTCTTTGGATACGGAACCCTAAAAATAAATTTCATGTCTGAGTTATCGCTTATTCTACTATTTCTGATGGGTTTAATACGACTTCACAAGAAATGATTAACTTTTCGTATAATACAAGCTCATTAAAATAAGTATAATTAGAATAGGCACTTAAGCCCACCCGTGCGAAACTGGGGAAAAATCAGATAGTACATACCTACCTACCTATTGTATTCTCGTTGCTTCTTTTTTTGGTCAGAACTACTTATGTTCAGGCAACTACTAGTAGGTATATTGAAAATTCAAATTCATAACGTTTTTATTAAAAAGATTCCGACGAATTGAGAACCTCCTCCTTTTTTTGAAGTCGGTTAAAAATAAACTTTTAGAAGTGCTTTTGAATTGTCAAGTGAATTTACCACTGGTTTGCGATACATTCATATTCAGTATATGAAGAGCCAAGAAGCAACTAGGCGGTTGGTTTAAAAATCAAAATCAAAGCAACGACCTCCATGTGCCTACCTATGATGTACCAAAATTAATTATTACAAGTGAGGTAATTAAATGATAAATGAGTTTCCGAAGATCTTATTAGTAAAGTATGTCAGAAAATAGAAAATTTTTAATATTTTTTTAAATAATATTAGAGATGTGCATGAATAATCTAAGTCAACGAGACATTATTTTTTATTTCCTAATGAGAATTTTAAGATATGAGAAGAAAGCTAAACAGTTACCTAATTGCCATTTAGATCTCTCTTCTTTTGTCGTTGAAGTCAACAACAGCTAAGACATATTATATAATATTAGTATAGATATCATAATATTGAACTTGGCTCTCATTTCACATTTAAGTTTTTGATGGAATCACAAATACGGTAGTGTATTGATTTTTTCCCACGCCGCAATGGATAAAGGCTATACGCGATTTTTACATGGATATAGACAAAGATCTTTTTTCATATTGCATAAAAATTATTTCCAAAAAACCGACTTCCAACGCAACTGTAATGTAAAAAATAATTTTGATTTCTACCCATTATATTGAAGTCGGACGAGCCTGATGCGTTACTTTGCTTATCCTTGTTATACTCGCCCTTCTATGTCAGGGTTGAGGATTTGGAGCATTTTTTATGGGACCACGTCGAGAGCTTCCTCTAACGACTGAAAAAAACATTTTTCAAATCAGTTCAGACACCACGGAGATATATGCACCGACATACATAAAAAAAATACGCGCCGAATAGAGAACCTCCTCCTTTTTTGGAAGTCGGTTAAAAATAGGATTGCACTTGACGTCAATCACGCTTAGTGCAAAGCAATGTTGAGGTCTAGGTTCGAACGTTCCTAGAAGATGCCTACAGCATATCTTCGCTCTTGCCTTGAAGCACAAATGAAATAATAGCTACTTGATTGAAGGTATTTACGTAATTTATACGTGGCAGGAAACACGCTGAAAGGGCATTCCACACTTGTTTCACATTATAAACGTAGAGCAAATGCGTTCCTAAATAGCGCTCCCGCTTTTTATCCCGAAAAATTAGCGAGTTTTTATAGTTGATATTATATTTATTTATACATATATTGAGGTTTTATAATTCATATATTTAACTAACTAATAGGTAGGTATATAAACTTTCCCTATCTAGGTTAATCAGTCATAGTATAATGGGCATTTTTCTAACATGCTTGCACTAGTAAAATCAAAAATTGTTGAAATAATTATGTCGTGTAATTTTCCAATGATAATTGGTTGTGCAGTGTGCTTACCTACGCACAATTTTATGTCATGACTCATGTCGCTATTTTTTTTCATTGATTGTTGGATATTTATTTAATTATTTGACTTTTATGAACAGGCCATATGGAAGATTATTCATAAAAAATCTTATTTTTAATTAAAAATTATAATCTGAATTAAAAAATTAAAACTAAAACATTAAAAATATAATATATGCCGCTGCAATGAGGCAATGTGCCCAGAACGCTGGCTGCGTCACCCCGCTGAATAGCCAAACTTATAAGTTGGCTGAGGTAACTGCTAGCCCTCCGGTCACCTGTGGACTCTGTGAGACGAGAAGATAGAGCCTTAAAAAAAGCATCTTAGCATCTCTAGCATCTTCGCCCCACGACCCCATGGTTTCAACTTTCAACACCAAAAAGCACAAAAATGAAATATTTGCGCCTCTTGGCTCTTTCTGCATTAGTGGCCCCGCCCCCGTGTCACTATAAATTACTCATTAGTTGTTTTATAATTTAATTTTATAGTTAACAATAACTTATGCTTTTTAGAAGAAAAAGGAATCCTTGTAGGATCACTTCGTTGTCCGTCTGTTTGTCTGTCTGTCAAATATCTTTTTCTCGAGAACGCGTGGAGGTTAACATTAATATCAAATACAAAGTCTACGGGTCCCTTGGAGCTGTAAAAAATCAAGGTTCTAAGTCAACGCAATCAAAAGATACGGCCGTTTATGCCACATATTTTGCTTATTTTGACACTCGCCAATTTATTGAAAATACTGAAATAATTATTTAATTTTCCGTATGTCCTACACCGGGATGCAATCTTTTTTTTTTTTATCCACTACAAGTTAGCCCTTGACTGCGATCTCACCTGATGGTAAGTGATGATGCAGTCTAAGATGGTAGCGGGCTAACCGTATAGGGGCATGGCAGTTATATTAATAAACACATACCCCTATTCGGTTTCTACACGGCATCGTACCGGAACGCTAAATCGCTTGGCGGCACGTCTTTGTCGGTAGGGTGGTAACTAGCCACGGCCGAAGCCTCCCACCAGACCAGACCAGGGAAAATTCAGAAATTATAAATTCCCATATTGACCCTGCCGGGGATCGAACCCGGGACCTCCGCACGTTAAGGCAACAGCGCTACACACTGCGCCACGGAGGTCGTCTAATTATCACCATCATGTTTTATATGTAAGTAATGGACGTCAATATGTGTACCTACAGTGTACCTAAATTGGATAATATGGGTATATATTTTGCTTTTTGTTTCTTTTCTCAAAGAGCGCTAAATCAATTTCAATAAAATTTATATGGGTCCTACACTATGATCTACTAAACAAAAACAGAATCGCGTAACATACATACAAAAAAACCGGCCAAGCGCGAGTCGGACTCGCGCACCGAGGGTTCTGTACTCAAGAAGTAGGTACTGAAGCAAAACAATCAGGCAAAAACCAATACCTATGTTTATTTGACGACGAGTACTTAGAAGAACTTGCGTTCAACCCTATAAGTATGATATAGGGTTAAACGCAAGTTCTTCTTCGTATTTTCATTTAAAATCTTAGCCACAATTGCTTATGATGACTGAAAAGTATTTTTTAAGCAATTCTGATGATGGATTATATGTAACACGACTAAAACTGTAACGACCAAAGATGTAAAACGGTAATAATTACCTTTGTTAATGAACTGCAAAACTTTGTTTGTAGAGGTTTACTGTTAATATCAAAAAAACTATGCTAGTTAGAGCATTGGCTATAGTTTTCCTGTAAAATATACATACATTCCTATTGACCATAATTATTTCAGATTTTTCGATTGGTAAACTCCGGAGATAAGGGGGGGGGGGGAACGGTATTTTTTTAGACTTTTTCCCCGATAAATCAAAAACTATCATGACTAAAAGTAATTAAAAATCTGTTTTAGAATGTACAAAGTAAACCCTTTCATATGATACCCCACACAGTACAGTTATCTCACTTTTAAATTTCAACCCTCCGATTTTCCCCCCTTTTTAAATAAGAACAAAAATAATTTCCAATTTTTTTTAATTCCAGTGTCTTTGGGCCACTAATGTACACAACTATTCCAAATTTCATGTCGATAGCTTCGGTAGTTACTGAAATAATCGAGTGTGACGGACGGACAGACAGACAGACGGACAGACAGACGGAGAAAGTCGCACCATAAGGGTTCCATTTTACCATTTTGGTACGGAACCCTAAAAACATACAGTCGAATGGAGAATCTACTCCTTTTTTGAAGTCGGTTAAAAATTAGGTATATTTTGTTATCATTAATATTATTATTGGGTCGATCATTTTTGTTCTAACGCAGACTACGGTCTTTTTCGGTCGATTTCAACAATTATGTACCTATATGTACCTATAGCCTGTGTTTTATTCTAGTGCTAAAATTGTGGTGTACAGTTTGTGTTCATTTTTAGTTTGTTCAATTATAATTAGTAAATATGATATTAAACTACTAAGCAGGTAAGCAGCGCAGCGTTTTGAATGTTCTGCTCATATAAAATGTCTACTACATTTACCTGCGCGCCACGAATGCGGGCTTTAAGGTAAATTCAATTTAGAACTCATTAACAAATTCGACTTTCACAATAATTATAAACATAGGTATTAGGTACCTACCAGGAAAGGCGGTGATATTTTAGTGGTTAACTATTCAGACTTGTCTTTTCGGAGAACTAATTGTATTTGTTTTATATTGAGACCGCTACAATGATACTTAGGTATAGCTAGCTTATATCTATTACTATACAAATTATATCCGCGGTTCATCCACCAAATCGTATCCACCATTCCGGTGGCAAGAAAGCTAGCTGCAATCGCGCGCTGGACAGCCAGGCTGATCCTTTGCGCAAAAGATTTGCCTGCTCTCCGTCACTAGACGAATCAATATAGTGGAATTTTAAAAAATCCTCAAGAAATTTCTTCCAACAGACAAAAAGAAAAATTGCTCCAGGTTTCATGCGAACCTCGTAGACAGGAACAGTTTTCCACGATCATGTAAATAATTTAAGCATTATATAGCACTATGCATCTAGACCACGGAATTACAAATAACATAATAGAGTTGTCTGAGTGCTGTTTTTAATACGGAACAGCGTGAAGCTTTAAACTAAACTAGCGTTTAAGCTAAAAATCGGCGACTTAATAATATTAAACAAAAATAATTATTCAAACACAATACGTCTTGACAGACGATTCCAGTACTTTCTAGGCAATTTTTTTTCCATAGCTCAATAATTAATGTAATAAAAAAAATATACGCGCCGGATTGAGAACCTCCTCCGCTTTTGGAAGTCGGTTAATAAGGTGATACGCAAACGACTTTACTTACGGCCACAGTCACTTCTTCATCTAATCTGAATTCTATGATCTAAGCTCCGGCATCGTAGCCCATAGTACGGGCTACGGCCGACCACAAATCATTATTATTTGCCACCACTCGAGTTTTACTCCATATCCCTGCATATACCGGTACTACCTAATATTTTGTGAAGTTTATATATACCTATGTCGTTAACATTTTTAATCTAGCCTTAAGGCGCAAGGGCCACATATTATATTGTAGAATGGCACCAAGTAGGCATTCAAATTACTGGCCAAGCCTGTAACTCCTCTACTATAATCAGTTTCTAGGGCAGTTGGAAATACTTCCATACATACCTTACGAAAGTAAAAGGTATGTTCCATTTAATTCGAAAAATATAGGTTAGAAATGAAATATAGATTCCGCACCAGTGAGAGATACACTTGACTCAACAACTTACATGCGTACAAAGTTTGTTAAAAAGTTGAAAATAGGTAAGCATTAACAGACAAGAAAAGTTGAAAATACGTAAGCAAAGGCAGACTGCCTCGTTGGTCTAGCGGTTAGCATAGTCGACTGCGGATCACGAGGTCCTGGGTTCGATTCAACAATCACAATCTTCCGTTTTTCCACCTGCCCAAGAATTAAGTCGTCTCTACTCGCCTCAACAGCACCATTAAAAGATGTAATTTAAATAATTTATGGTCACTCGCCTGGTCTGCGCTGGCCCTAATTCTTCAAACTTGAATTAAATAAAGGATTCGACCATAGACCGTTAGAATATAATATGCAATAATGACTGCAATGTACTTAGTACGAGTACTTAACCAATGAATAATGCACCTAGAAGACGAAGGCGACTTAACACGCCACGGCAAAGAATTTTACATTAGGTATTTAAACATGGCCTATTTTTAGTCTAGGTAATTCGAACGTTTGATATTATTACTAAAAAAACAAAAATAAAACCACCTAAAACCATCTTCGCATTAATATTGCCTTTCTAATGATACCGGTTTGGGGAACATCGGTTAGATGGTTAAAAGTCTATACCTAACCGACATAGGTAGAATTTATTTTTTGTGTTTTTTATTAATTACTATTGATAACATCCGTAACCTTCGAGAGGTCCACTGTTTGACATTAGGTTTCTTCTAGAGGGAGTTCCACTTGCGCCGCCTGAATTCAGTGGCTTCCCTTGTCGTTCCCTTGTTAAACCACCTAGTTGGGGGTCTGCCAGTTCGTCGTCGCCATTCCATCTGCATTACAACTTGCTTATCTTTTTGGTGTCTTTAGATTTCCATAAATGTCCTCCCATTTATTTCAGAAGGGTCACACATACAACTAAATTCTTATTACATTTTAAGGGTCACCCCTATGAAACCGAGTTGTGATGAAATTATTTAATTAATAAGGACAAACTTAAAAGCACCGGCGTCTAAGAAACCACATTGAAGTAGGTAGAGGTTTTGAGGTTGAATTTAATAAGAGTTGTAAAACTCCTGACTTTCTTTAACGCGCCTAATTCAGGGTGTTGATTGTTTAAGATGTATGAATATAGGCCTACTACGCACGGGAAATAATTTAACAAATTTAACCTTTTTGGAGCAGTGATGAGATTTAAATAATATATTCTGTGGTCTTATAAGTAGGAAGCACCGGGTTCAATCCTCGGCAGGGTCAATTCGGGAATTCATAATTTCTGAATTTTCTCTGGTCTGTCCTGGTGGGAGGCTTCGGCTGTGGCTAGTCACCCCCCTACCAGCAAAGGCGTACTGCAACCAACTTAGCGTTCCGGTACGATGCCGTGTAGAAACTGATTATGTACTGTACTTATATGGTTTTAATATTACTGCTATATTTCCACCAGGTTAGCCCGCTAACTTGTAGTCTTGTAGCGGAATAAAATGAAATCAATTCGAGCTTGCAGCGAATATGGAGAAAGTCTTGTACAGATGGCGGACGCAGACGAATGCTCTTTCAAACGCACTCGACCCTGATACACGACTTTACCACGGTCCTTAACTTTACTTCCGCTTCCCGGACTCTCTCGCTTCTTCAATGCCACTTATAGTTTTCATAGCACATATAAGTAGGTACAGTACAACAGACCAGCCTCCCGATTGTGTAACCAAATCGTAATCGTAATCGTTAGTCAAACGGATAATTCGACCTGTTTATCCTTATGAACTCCTTATACTTGTAGATGCCTGCACGTCAAAAAGCGTAAAGTTCGAATCATAGAAAAAATAAATACATCTCCCTTTATCTATTCCGTGGTTCGAATAATTCGTTATAAGCTGTCAAATGATCACAATTTGCCTAGACAATAGGACCTCTGAGCCTGCTGAGGCCTACATAGGCGTGTCACGTAGTGAATAGTGCCTTCCCCAAATCAATTAGTCATCGTATCTAGAGTGCACCCTTGCAACTTGTGCACGGTAACTGCCCAAGTAAGGATTAACATTTAACGGTAACATTTTGCGTTGAAACGGTAGTATTTTGCGTTTCCCGATCCTCTTAATCCGTCAAATTCAGGCAGACATATTCAATTCTAACAAGCCCATCTTCATCTGCATTTATAGTGGAATCATCAAATTAGGTATATGGGAACTGCGCATCGGTTCACATACCAAATTAAATTGTATATCACGCCTCATATTAATTATGAGGTCGGATTTTAGAAATTGTTCCCAATTATCGGGTGCATGTAAGTAAAGCTGCGTGCACAGCTAACAATACGTATATTTTTGAAATGTACTAACTAATTAAGGCCTTTCAATTCAAACCAAACACGGGATCATAAAAAAAATAACTTGACTTTATGTCCTCTAGAAGGCGCCATATTAAATTTAATGGGACGTCACATAACGAGCGGACGATCCAGAAACTTCGAACGATACTCAAATTATGATAAATAATTTAGATGTTATGAGGAAACAGATGAACATACTTACATATATCTATATCTATACTGTATATTATAAATGCGAAAGATTGGATGTATGGATGTATGGATGGATGTTTGTTACTCAATCACGCCCCAACAGCTGAACGGGTCTGGATGAAATTTGGCACAGAGATAGATTATAGTCTTTAATAGCACAAAGGCTACTTTTTATCCCGGAAAATTAAGAAGTTCACGCGGGAACCAAAAAACCTTTATCCACGCGGACGGAGTCGCGGGCATCAGCTAGTATGTACATACCCACAGTATCCCTGTTTATTGTATTACATTTAGTCAAGTAGGTTTTTTAGGAAAATTGTAACAGAGTTTTATCTATTTTAAAAGTCGTAGAAAAAAAGTTGTTCAGTATTCACGTACAAAAGCTGCCATTTAGTGGTTATTAGTATTTTTTAAATAGCCCTGTTTAAAAGACAATTATCTTATGGTTGATACTTAGGAACCTGTTCTTAGCTTATGTCGTTCTATTCAATTTTATAGCTTCAATGCAACTGGAGGTTAATTACTACAGTCAAGTGGCGTGTCAAATCAGATAATTGTAATAAACAGAAGCACAATAGCTATAATATTAATTATCTGCCATCTTGGCTTTTGAGGCAGCTTCCCGCCTGACAATGGCGGTGCTAACAATGATGTTGCTGTTACAGGTATTTCACACGTTGTGGTAATGGATTAGTGTTCCTAGTAGGTATACGGATTAAATTTAAAAAAGGTTCTAACTTATAACCTATGTAACACTGAACAACTTTTGTATCTACGCCTTTAAAAAATTGTGATTAAAAATCTACTTAAAACTACTGCCCCTGCTACTTACATTGAGTTGCAGTGCCCGGAGTGAACAGGAAAGTATTAAAAAAAATTGGTGAATGTGTTAAGTTTTTTTTATTCTGTAGATTTCAGAACAAAAGTACTTCAGTATTATGTATGGAGCAGTTACCCATTAGTATTTTTAAATGAAACCTGTATATTACGCTGGAAACATACGTCCACCACACTGACCAGGTGGGTATTAGTAGTCTTTAGTTGACTTTACACACCCTTCACACAGAACTCAGTTTCAGCAAAATAAGAAATTAATTAAAAAATACGCCCTTGCAAATTATGGCATGCGCAAATTAATGGCTCTTTTCGCAAATTAATGATATTATGTCTACACCGTGTCGGGTACCGGGTATCAGGAACCGGGTAACACATCAGCGGTATCGGAGCGTATTTAGGCCTCGGACAAACAAATCGCGCGGTGAACTCAGCCCGGTAGGAGAGATTGAACGGGCATAATTTAAAGCATGTTGAATAATCTAGTTTCATAATAAGCGCGATCCGGCGTGATTAGCAGATCCGGTCGTAGAATTCATGATTCATCAGAGAAAAGTGGTTAAGACTTAGCGATTAGCGTTCCGGTACGATGCCGTGTTGAAACCGAAGGGGTATGGGTTTAATATAACTGCCATGTCCCTAACAGCTGGTTAACCCGCTACCATCTTAGACTGCATCATCACTTACCATCAGGTGAGATCGCAGTCAACGGCTAGCTTGTAGTGGATTAAAAAAAGACGTTCTAAAATTTTCACTCACAGAAGTGACACGTGTACGGATGCAATATTTTGTGCGGCTGAAAACACACATCGCATCTGCGACTCAAGCCAATCATGTTAAAAATAGTAAGTATGTAATACGTGAGCTCCCATCATATTCGCTTCTCAGCTGCCAAAAAGACTGAATACTATACCTACTCAGCTCAAAAAATGACTCCTTTATCTCATGAATCGGTTCCATATTATTTTTCTAACGCCCACGACCCACGTTAAACACTACCGTTACGCGTTCTGTTTGTTTCTAGCTTCACCCATTTAATTATAGGCCCGCGCCAAATCCCTCACATCAGAAACTTAATTTTCTTGATCAATTGAAAAGTTTCCTATTAATTTTCTATCGGCGACAGTCGGACAACACAAATACAAAGTAATCAAAATTTTTAATGAAGCCGGACGGACCGAAGCTGAGGCTGGATTGATTGCTCATTGATGGGTGGAATTGTGGGTGATCGGTGGGTGCGATGGTTGCGACCGTTGGGTGGGTGCTCGCTTGGGCCGATTGCGGCCATGCCTACGTGTATTTTTGGCCACACGCATCCGTCTGAGGGACTTGTACTTAATTCCGTGACATATTAGGATCTAAACGGGCGACGTGCATGTGTGCAAACCAAATGCAAAATTTCAGTTCTAGTCCATGGCACACATGAAACACCGCCAACTTCCTAACTCCGGGCTAGTACTGAGAATTTCTTGTCAGACAACCCCAATAAATATTATAGCCCGACCCGGGACTCGAACCCGGGACATCTTCGGCCGCAATCTAACATGCTAATCACTAGACCAACGAGGCAGTCTAAAAGATTACAACCTACATGCATCGTCAGCAGATTGTATTCTAGGTAGCCTGCCGTTGCAATTTGCGTTGCAAGCATATTGTATTGCAAGTTGTGTCAGCATCTATGGTCAGCAATTGTCGATTTGCTTAGTTGTCTCTCGCTGGCAATTTTCGTATAAGTAATTGAATCGCAACTCGCAAGCAATAACTATTTGTAACTTTAGAGATACTATTTCTATTTGTCACATAATATAGATACGTACCTACTATTAAATGCTGTTTATTTTCAGGGTTATTTAGCCCCATAATAATTAATGTATACTTTGATAATCCATACTAATATCATAAACGCGAAAGTGCGTATGACGTACTACCTATTATGTACTAGATAATGCCCGCGAGTCGCGACTTCATCCGCGTGGATTAAGATTTTTTGATTCCAGCGGGAACCTTAATTTTCCCGTATAAAAAGTAGCCTATGTCCTTCCCTGCACGGTGCAGTGTGCACCACATTTCATCAAAATTGATTGATCAGATGTGCCGTGAAAGCGTAGCAGACAGACAGACACACTTTCGCATTTATAATTTATTTTCTTTTTGGATTGATACTGTGGTATGAACAAGATTCAACTACCAATTTCTCAGTATAATTTGCAAGGATCTAGATCTTTTTTTTTATCCTCTACAAGCTAGCCCTTGACTGATCTCACCTGATAGTAAGTGATGATGCAGTCTAAGATGGTAGCGGGCTAACCTGTTAGGGGCATGGCAGTTATATTATTAAACCCATATCCCTTCGGTTTCTACCCGACATCGTACCGGAACGCTAAATCGCTTGGCGGCACGTCTTTGCCGGTAGGGTGGTAACTAGCCACGGCCGAAGCCTCCCACCAGACCAGACTAGAGAAAATTCAGAAATTATAAATTCCTAAATTGACACGGCCGGGGATCGAACCCAGGACCTCCGCACGTTAAGGCAACAGCGCTACACACTGCGCCACGGAGGTCGTCAATCTTCACTGTAAAACTTAATGAGGTATGTCTTTTTACCTGTGGCTTTGGTCTAAGACTCGAGGAGTCAAGGTTTGGTCCCAGAGCACGCACCTTAGTCTTTGCGGGGTTAGCAATTATTTATTTTCAACGTGGCGTCTGTACCTACCACAGATCAAAATGAGTCAGATTGACAAATGACAGCTAACGAGAAAATCACGACTACAATCTAATATTATTGCTAAGGCTTAATTCCACATAGCTTTGAAAACTTAGCCCGGGGATCGAACCCGCGACCCCATATAGGAAGTCGAAACCCACATGCCCGAGAGTTCTTCATAATGATCTCGACGGTATGTGGAGTCTGCCAATCCGAATTTGGCCAGCGTTGTGGACCATGGCCAATTCCTACTCATTCAGAGAGGAGTCTCGTGCTCAGTAGTGAACCGGAGATGGGTTGAGATGAGGGAAAATGAAATTAAAATAAGATAGATAGATAGATAGATAAATGCTTTATTGCCACACAAAAAATTAAAAAGAAACAAAAAAAGTTAACAAGCATAAAGAAATAACAAGTGCGCAAAGGCGGCCTTATCACTAAAGTAAGTAAAAAATAAGGTATGTACTTACCATTTCTTTAGAATTTATATTACAAAAAATTTATAAGGTATGCACTACGCATGTTCGTTTTATGAGTTACACGTAATCCAAAGCCAAGTGTGTGTCCAACGAATTAGTAAACCGTGAACCATGCTCTTGCCGCGCGTTTAAAATCAATTATTATGCCTGTGCCCACAGAGGTGATGTATAGATACTAGACTTATGCGTTCCGAATGATCGATGCTAGAACTAGGAAGCCTATCGTCCACTTATAATTGGCTGAAATGCACTATGATCACAAGGCTGAAACCACAGACTAATGTAATTTACTGTAATTGTTTCTGGGAGCATGTATCATATTATTACGTTTCAGCCGATCAAAACCATTATTTTAGCAATGTGTCATCACATTTCTAAAATAATGGTTTATTGTTGTTTACTGCTGCTGTCTTTTGTGCCTACTATCTTCCGCCCGCACAATAGGGAAACGTGTTTTGTCTTGTAGTTTTTTTTTAAGGTTTTAATATTTTTGATGACTGCGAGTATCAGTAGTTAGTACTAGTGTTTTGCAGGTAATTTTTTTCAACAAGTCTTTTTGTAGTTAAGTGGAGCGCTTTATTTACACATATTATTATGTGTAAGGTCTGCTTCTCTATGGTACATATTAACTCAGTGGCTATAGCAACCTATTGATTCTGTATAACACGGGGTGTTTTAAACGACTTTATAACTGCTTTGAGACCAACGTAACGTAACCTAATTTCTTTCGATAAAAAAATCAATTAATCGACGAAAATAGAAATCGTTAGTGATGTAATCGCAGATTAACTACATAAATTGTAAAGCAACACGGTCACACGGGATGTAAAATTATTTATTGCTGTAAATTATAAAATGAACTAGATAATGTCCATGACTGAATTTTCTTTGAAAATCTTAAATTTTCGGAATAAATCTTTCCCCGGGATGCTACCTATCTCTGTATTTCGTCAAAATCGGTTGGACAGTTAGACACTTTCGAATTTTCAATTTTAGTAGTACTCGTACCTATATAGATAACTAGTTGGTGCCCGCAACTTCGTCCAAATGGATTGAGGTTTTTTGGTTCGCGGGAACTCAAGTTTTCCGGGATAAAAAGTAGCGTGTTATTCCAGACTATAGTCTATCTCTGTGCCAAATTTCATCTAGATCAGTTCAGCCGTACATGCGTAATTGAGTAATTCATTGAGTAACAAACATCCATCCAAACTTTCGCATTTATAATATTAGTATCTAAGATGAATATCATTTACGATACCTGCATTGACCTCATTTTTATAATGTATATGGATAATATTATATACCCATTGAGTACATAATGCAGTCGGTCAAAATCGGTGCCTAGTAACAAAATTAATTGGTGCCAACGGTGAATTGATCTCACCCAAGTCGATCGTAACCTCGCCAATGATATTCCGTTGCTACAACAATGTAATTATCAGATAATGTCAACTGGCCGAATTCATAATTTAGAGGTCACCATCGATAAACTTTTATCTGTTATTGAAGATTGACTACAGAAAAAAATAAGATACCGAAACGTAATTACGAAATTATTGTTAAACTTTTTGAAAGAACAACTAAGTGCCTCGCTGGTTCTTCTCGGTAATAAATAGTAATGCCAACGATATAACTAATGAAGATGCCAACCTATTATAGCTTGTTGTCTGTTAATAGTAGCTTGTAAAATAATAATGCATTTTTTATTGTTTGGAAGCAGTCAAAAGATAAGGAGTACGATACCAAACCCAACTCGTGAAGGGTATGCTTATCAGAGAATTCGGAACAAATAGATATCATTAAAAAGTGGACAAGTGGGGTCAGCACAAGCATGAAGTAGGGTTCCGTAGGTATGCAAAAGTTTTTACGGCCGTTCAGTCGTTTTTCCTCCTGAAACGGTTTAAGAAACTGTGATCATTTTAGAAACCTTATAATTATTTTAATCTATTTAAGAAGTAGGTATCATTCGAGGGGGTAATTCAATTTTTTTACGACTCGCTTAAATTACGGTTTTTACTTTTACAATATCCTGAAAAATCCTTTTCATTCATAATTTTATTAAATTAAGCTTCTGTGTAGCGAAGACAGATTTCTATTACTGTAAAATATCAATTTTACAATACATGCTGTGACACTTAGACAGACGGACTGCATAAAACTATAAGGGTTATTAAGGAACCCTAAAAATGTTCTCGCAATTAAATTATCGATACCTATTAAAACTATCTAGGTGTGTATTGAAGAGGCCTTTTACACTTTATCTTTTTAATTGCGATATTGATATGCCTGATTCGACATTGCAATAACTTTTAAACAATAATTATTAAATATTAATAACTTACGCAACAATGTATTCAATGTAGGCTGATGTTGTGTTGAGATTTCGGTGTTTTTTTTACTGCAATTCAAGTTAGCCCTTAACTTCGATCCCATTATGTTATGATGCAGTCTAAGATGGTAGCGGGCTAACCTGTGAGATATATCAGTGATATCATAATCAAACCCTAATAGGTCTCTACTTTGTACACGGCATCGTGTCGAATCGAAACGCTTAATCAATTGGCGGCATGCACCGAGTATGTGGCGGCATGTCTTTGCTGGTACGGCGTGGAAGCCTTCCACCCATACTTTGTAAATATGATCATAGATGTCGATCGATCGATTTAGTATTCTTTAAATTCATTCGTAACTAAGTAAGTATAATATCTTTGTTAATATTAGTAATTACTTAATGATTTTTAATACGAGCGCTGCTACGCCTAAAATTATACGTTCTCAAGGCATAATATTATACATAGCAGAATAAAGATAGGTACCTACTGAGCTACTATTTTATGAATAAGTATATTTTCTTTCATTATTCGAATAGGAAAGTAACCGCCCTACTCACCGTATATACTCAAGGCACATAATTTGCACAAAATTGCTGCATGTACACCTTAATGCTTTTTTTCTTTTTCCAAAAGCACACTTATTCAAACTCTCGTGACAGCATCTACAGATGTGCCAACTCACAACAAGTTGGCTTCTGATATGTTCTCCAATCGAATTGGTGTGTAGTGACAACACAAGCTAAACGCTTTGTAGGTATATTCGATTACTGAAACTTTTTCTAAGTTCCCTGTCGATTATTAAAAGATAATTTGCTGGATCAAACAATTACAGCATCATCGACTAAATGCAACTGCATACAAGCCAATCGACTAATAACATGCATCGGGAAAATAAAGAGTTTCCGTGGTTTCGGTGACGAGAAAATCTTCGAGAACGAACTTAAAAAACTTTTTTTGGTGAAAAAGTGTCGTCACCGGTAAGGCCGTAATTAGTATATTTAAATAAAACCTGTTCAAACGGATTTGTTGGATTCAAGTTGGCATGTCTGTTAACGCTCTCTACAAACTAGCAACTACGCCTCTAGCAAAAAGCATACGACCGAGCGTTGCGAAGGCTGCACTGCGAATTGAATGGCTTGGCGATTTTGATGTTATTCATATAAAGGATATAATCCTAATTCCTAACGTATGCTTCTTGTTAGAGGCCGCCGGAGCTGAGAGCCTCACAACCAGGATTAAAAGAGGTGGGTACCTGCTTTTCTTATTAGCTGAAACTACGCTGGAAATACGCAAATCATAATACAAATGTTTATTTTTAGTATGCTAATTAGGAGCAATTACCTTTACAATAGAGATAATTTCCTTTCTATAACGAGTTCCACCTTATCCTTAAAAATCCTATGATATTGGATATAACAGTAGATACGCTTGATCAAGATGTAACGCATTTTTAACCGACTTCAAAAAAAGGAGGAGGTTCTCAATTCGTCGGAATCTTTTTTTTTTTAATGTATGTTCCCCGATTACTCGAAGACGCCTGGACCGATTTGGAAAATTCTTTTTTTTTTTTGAAAGGGTATACTTTCCAGGTGGTCCCATGGTCATTAGGTCTGATGATGGAATCCTGGGGAAATCAAAGGAACTTAAATTTTATAAGGACACGAACCCAGATAGTTATTAGGCACAGGTCTGTCTACCTTTCGAGAACCTATTTTTCTTTTTTATATTTACAGCACTAAAAAGCAAACAATAAAATTATTTTTAAATAAAAAAAAACCGCCTCCAAAAACTAAAAAGCAAAAAATAATTGGATATTGGAGTTTTTTTTTTATTTAATTAATACTTAAAATCAAAGCTGTCAGTGGTCTGAGTCTCGCTTTTAGGTAAAAACATTGTAAAAGGCTTTGCCACCGGGTCATGATCCAGCGTCACACGTGACACGCGCAATATCGAAGCTAAAATATCTCTAGATCCAATCCAATCCAATTTCGACATGTGTTAATCCTTTTGAACGTCCTAGCACTCGGCGTTCGCACTGTGAAAAGGGGTACCAACTCAAATAATCCATATTCGTTATGATAAGCCCTTTGTATTTCAAAGTGTCTGGTCTGCATCTAGTATTTATTTATCAGTTCACGTTTTTCAGAAACTTTTTAAAACATATTGAGAGACATCTCCAATATGTCATCCTGAGAGTTTATTATAAAAACGTACACAGTTACCAATAAAGTGATTTGCTAAGTCTGTTTAGGCTGAAAGCCACTATAATAGTCAGAATGGCAAGCAATACCTATATAGTAGGTACATAGTTATATTCTCGTATAGTTTTGGTGACAGATGCTTTGCCGTTCGGTTCAGCCAGTCACCGTGAGATGAGAGAAATCTGTTTGCAGACAGATTTACACCTCAGCGGTTAAACGACAGCCTGGCTCTGATTATTGATAGCTGGATAAATGTCTAAAGCACATCCTACCGACTGCGACAAACTAATGTATTTTATGCATTCTAATATATAGATAACATTAGGGTGGATTCTAATATTAGGTAACATTTGAACGACCTCCGTGGCGCAGTGTGTAGCGCTGTTGAC
The DNA here is from genome assembly GCA_923060345.2 of Erebia aethiops. Taxonomy (NCBI): domain Eukaryota; kingdom Metazoa; phylum Arthropoda; class Insecta; order Lepidoptera; family Nymphalidae; genus Erebia; species Erebia aethiops. The sequence continues at coordinate 17,537,916 of OV281079.1, read as the reverse complement.
TTAACGTGCGGAGGTCCTGGGTCGATCCCCGGCAAGGTCGATTTGGGAATTTATAATTTCTGAATTTTCCCTGGTCTGGCCTGATCGGAGGCTTCGGCCGTGGCTAGTTACCACCCTACCGGCAAAGACGTGCCGCCAAGCGATTTAGCGTTCCAGTACGATGCCGTGTAAAAACCGAAGGGGTATGGGTTTAATATAACTGTCATGCCCCTAACAGGTTAGCCCGCTACCATCTTAGACTGCATCATCACTTACCATCAGGTGAGATCGCAGTAAAGGGCTAGCTGGTAGTGGAAAAAAAATAGATGATGCCAGCGACCCTTTGAGAACTCTTTAACCTTTCGAGCTAAAATATGGCCTACTTTTTCCCCTGGGGAAGCTATATCAGTACCAAATTCATCACCAAATCTACCCCAGGGAAGGAAATGGGCTACTTTTTATCCCAGAATATCTGAGAGTTCCCACAGGTAGTTTCAAATACCTAAATCTACGCGGACAAGTTCGAGGCCTTGATATAATTATAAAATTGGTATTACGCCCCATCGTAATATGAGAGTGAAGGAGAAGATTTTACCTATCATTGCGCCGTTGGCTATTCATCATTAAGATTTAGTATCATATCTGAAATATGCACAGAAGAACATTAAAGCAGTATAGATACAACTCGGACGGCCGATGCATCACTTCACCTCAATCGGACTCAGCTGTAGCCATCGCAACGTATTTCACAGAAATGATTCCTCCCAACGGGCTTATATTTAAGGTTATTGAGATTCAATGCACCACGCTATGAATGCGGTATAGACCGATACATTTTACACGATTCGATGTTTTCAATTCGAGAGTGTACTCCGTATCCAATAAATAGGTAATAGGTAAGTAATATAAAATACAAATAATAAACAAATACCTTTCTTGATGACCGTGACTTAAGAGTTGCGGATTTTCAGCAAATCTTTAAATGAGAGAGATGTAATTCAACAACGTAAATAATATTACTGTTGATAATGCTACGCCAAAACGATTTATGTACAGTAACACGCACTAGTGTTTTACTAAACATCTAACGCTCTTTGCGACTTCTGTTCCTATTCTCCATCCTATATGGTAAAAAAAAGACGTAGATTAGAGTTTAGTTGGTACTCGCTCTTAATTGCGGGTCATTTTTTTGAAATTCTATCCCCAACCACAGAATAGGCAATAGTCCAACGCCCAACGGGGTTAAATAATAAAAGTGTGTATCAAAGTCCGTCATTTTCTAAGTTTTATATTCATGAAAATGCGCTTTGCTTTATAAATAAGGAACAACAGATTCCGGATTTTATCGGAAACGACATGATGCCCTTCTTCTTCGTGGTTTGTTTTTTGTAAAATCCGTGAGAACTCTTTGATTTTCTGGCATAGCTTGGCTGCAACCTACTCTGTGCCAAACGTCAAAATATACATATACGACATATTTTTTGTCCATGGAAGGTTTATTATGTATATAAAATAACATTTCATAGCAATCTTTCAATGGATACAAATATATATATGTCAGTGGCTTTCATTTTTTGATAGCCAGTAGCCACTGAGTTAAGAGAATAGGGGCTGTTCGAATTTTATTTATTTTTATTTATTTTTAAATTCCACTCGAGCGACGCCAGGTTGGGTAAGCTAGTGTGAGATAGTGGCGCATGAAATGTCAGCGGACACATATGTGCGGCCGAGCCCGCGCCTGAATAATACACGAAGTACGAACGGTTTGGGGTCGCGATCTTCACACGTTTTATTGCGGACGATTGGCTACGGAAGCCCTCGGCATACCTACCGTGCGTCTAACTTTTAAATATAAAGTAACCAAACCGGTGAAGATAGTATACTTACTAGAGCTTTTTTTATCCACTACAAGTTAACCCTTGCCTGCAAATTTTATTCAGAAATGAGCTGTAAAATAGAAATTCGGAAATGTTTTGACTCTACCATGCACCGATTCGATCAACGGATTCTACTGAGAAAAGCTGATAAGAAACTCAGCAATTATTCTTTTAAAAAGCAAAAAGTTACATTAAGGTACTATACTATCTTGTGGGGAGCTGGATGCAAAACCTATGGCTTCCATACAAATTTGTCATTAAAAAAAATTCAATTTTATAATAGCTTAGACTGTACAAGTGTTTTTTGACGCGTTTTTATGTGTGAAGGCAAATCTAAAATATCTTTTGTATGCAAACGCAGTGTCTAGTTTCCCAGTCATGTTTCATGAAGCCTATCACCCAGGCAGGGAGACAGGCCGTAAAACGCGGCGCGAAGTGTTTCGCTGATGCGTTAATAATTAAGAGAGCACTTTTCCGCGCGGCTGTACGTTCAGCGCTCGTCTTGAGACATGCTCTCTTTGCCTCAAACGTATATCATTTCAAGCCACAAGTTTCGACCTGGATTCAAACACCGTTTTAGACCTCCGTGGTACAGTGCATCCCCTTCTTATCGAATTTCAACTTAAATGTACATTTTTTTTTCAAATAAACTTTTAAGCTTTCGAAATTTGAGTAAATAGACCTCGGTTACTGGGTAGGGCAATATATATATATATATATAAATATATAGATTTTCTCCTCTGGCTAACTGTTGAGATATTAGCTAATGGCCAATCGTCAGCAAGTCGTGAAATTCGGTCAGTGCGTATAATATGCATTCGATGACATTTGCGTCAAAGTAAAATTAACCTTTAAAATGGCTATTGATTTAGAGCTTAACAAACGCTACCAACAATACATTTCCAAATTAAATGGTTATGTACCTAGTACTGAATTTGCAACTTTAATTCCAAGGACTTTTGGGTCCATTTTACTTTGACGCTAAAGTCATCGAATTCTTATACAATCAATAGAATTCAAACTAAGGCTAAGCATACAGGAGATCGTTATTATTATAAACATGGAGAGCGTGCCGCTCATCCGCGTGTCGTCAGGGGTATGAAACATACACATTCATGCATACGTTTAACGCGTTACGCCTCCTCGGAAAGGTGCGCGGGTCGACGTTTTTCCAGCTCATACGTGTTCCTGCTAAGTTCACATAAGCCGCTCTTGACAAATGCTCAGGATGAACGGTTATTTTGCCGTGTTTGTATTTTGTATTTTTTTTATGTTTTGTTCACAAAAAATTGTCCTCTCCCGCACATTGCTTTTTGAGATATACGGAGATGTATGGGTTAGCTTACGCTCGGAATGGTTGAATATATTTTGAAGAGGCGAGTTTAACTCGCGTATACCTCGTAGAACGCACAATTAAGCATCAGTATGTACCTATAATAGTGTATCTCCTTGTACAATCTTCTAAAAGGCGATATCGATTTTGATGAAAAGCTCGCCAAACCTTTTCTTTTTACTACAGCTTATTTATTGCTATGCAGTAAAGGATGGCGGGTGATAGTGGGCTGACAGGGGTAATGACACAGATATTAAACTTACGAGTAAATCCCTAATAAGTAGTCACGACCTCCGTGGCGCAATGAAAGCTGTTGGGGTCCCGGACTCGATCCCCGGCAGGGTCAATTTGGGAATTTATAATTTCTGATTTTTCCCTGGTCTGGCCTGGTGGGAGGCTTCGGCCGTGGCTAGTTAACACCCTACCGGCAAAGACGTGCCACCAAGCGATTTAGCGTTCCGGTACGATGCCGTGTAGAAACCGAATGGGGGGATGGGTTTAATATAGCTGCCATGCCCCTATCAGGTTAGCCCGCTACCACCTTTTTTCTTTATTGATAGACTTTATCATAGCTTACCATCAGGTGAGATCGCAGTCAAGGGCAAACTTATGGTATGATAAAAAAAAATTGTTTCTATGCAGCATAGAAACGGAACGCTCTTGCTAGGATGGTAACTTGCCTTAGCCGAAGCCTCCCACCAGACCAGAGAAAATTCAGAAATTAATTCTCAAATTGTCGTCAGCGTCAGCGAGAACGCCAAACACGAGATCAAAATAAATAATCACTGAAAACACACTTTCTATTGAGTTATACGTAATTATTGTGCAAAAATAGCTCCCCGAAGCTATTCCGAGTGCAACTTCAAGCCAAAACCATTTTAATCAATTAGAAACTGCTGGAAATACCGCCTCCATTATTGTTTTCCATCCACTCCATTTGTTGGGAGTCTAATGAAATATTCCATTAATAAGAGCAACCGGAATTTCTATTTCAAAAATGGCGCGCGCTGTTTGCCTGGTGAGTGGTGTGAGAAGATCGTGGACCGAACCAATCGTCACGTCCCGACTACCTTAGGCTGACCGCCCGCTGGACTAATGTTAAGCTAGGGTTTCCTAATCTGTCGACTGAAATCTTGACTTATCTATATAAACACCCGAGATAATAATTCATGTCACCCGAGATTGGAGAATTAATCCGCGTGGATTCCACGATTCATTTCAATAATAACAATAAAATACTAATCATTCAAATATCAATTAGAAATTACTAGTTAGTTGATGCCCGCGACTTCGTCCGTTCGTGGTTTAAGTTTTTTAAATTTTCTGGGGAACTCTTTTATTTTCCGGAAAAAAGTAGCTTTAAATGTCCTTCTCCGGGATGCAAATTATCTCTATACCAAATTTCATCAAAATCGGTTGAAAAGTTAGGCTGTTAAAGCGTAGCAGACAGACAGACACACTTTTGCATTTATAATATTAGTATGGATGTGGATATTATCTTGGACTGTGGACAGTGACCGCACACCCTAAAAGAAGCGATGCATCTCCCTCTGTATTAATACATCAACTAACTGAGACAGACAAATTGCTCGATCAAATTTAATATTTATTGGAAAAAGAAGCGCAATCAATCAGATAGAACTCGCGGAACCCACTCTAGGGTTTTTAGAGTTCCGTAATGAATAGTAAAAACGGAAAACCTTATGGTGTCATTAACTTAATATTATCAATCTATAGTCTATACTCATTTAAATCACTGAAATGGTCGATTTATATGCGGTATTGTGACTGAAAAATTTTACTTTTAGGAGAACGTGTATTTTAAGAAATAAAAAAAAACACATGCTTTAAATGGCAAAGGATAACAAAAGATAAGGAAAAAAAGAAGGATAAGAAAAAAAGACAAAAACTGCATGCCCGAGAGTTCTTCATAACGTTATCGTATATAGGTAAATTATTCAGTAAGAATTTCAGGTTGTTTTTGAATTTCAGAATTTCAGTTTTCGTTTCTAAAGAATAATAATTCTTATTAAGTTATTAAATAGGTTTTATATAGGTACTAAAAAAATTCTACATCAATGGGTTTTATACAATATAATAATTTAAGGTGTTTTTATTTTCATTTATTTTTTATCTTTATTATCATTTTTATGAGTAGACTATTATATCATAATAATTTGTTTTATTTTCTTATATTCAATTGAAATATATAGGTACTAAATATACGGTTGTTAGTACCAGTAATTAGCGATTTAGTATAGAAGTATTATTTTTTAGTATAGGTCCGTGACGTCGCCCGCATCGAGGTTCCAGCTGAAAATCAGCGCTGTATGGTTTTTATATTGCTCTTGTAACTTGAGGCAACTGGAGAAATTTAAATGTAAGAAAAAGTAAATATGTAAGCGAGCGCAGAAGTAAATAATTCTTAAAAAATATCAACAGTGAACGCTTCCGACATTTTTAAAGTTGTTTGAAAGCAAAAAGCATCTCACTCCCCAATTATCGAGCTCAAAGTTTTGTTTTTGTATTAAATATTATATCGTGTCACTAATGATACTTCTTGGCTTTGACTGAGACCACTTATTCGGAAAGCCATTTTACTGAGAGAAGCTGGCAAATAACATATAGATGAACTGCAGCCCTATTCTCTAACTCAGTGGCTAATCAAAAAATGAAAGCCATCTATGTCCGACAACTGAAATCTATTTTTTACCTTAGGTACTGGTGGCATAAAAGGTGGGAGCAAAGCTGAGTGACGTTCCTACTTCTCTTTTTCAATACCGTTTCCTTTCAAAAGAGACAACTTTTCTTGTACCTACAAATTTCAGTAAACATTTCGCAGTTTCCCAATATGGTAGTGATTCGGGTAGAAATTCAGCTTTTGGTAGGAGAAAATCAGAAGAAATCTAGCCCTTTGGGATGGGCTAAAATTTCTCTCAGATCTCACTATCTCCCTGTTAGGCCCGAATCTTAATAGCGGTGACGTCACGTCTAATTATGTGCATCCTTTTCCAATTATTCGGCAAATCACCTTAACTCTACCACAACACCAATTTCGTTTTAGATTAGTTTTAGAAATTTAAAAAAAAAACCCTACTATTTTCAAACCTTTTGATAAAAACATTAATTCGAGTTGGCTTCACTATTAAATTTCGATCGTGTGTTTATTGTTTGAGTTCATGTTAAAACACGGACCAGTGCTTCGCTTTAAAACTATATTAAAACTTACTAGCAGAATAACCCGAAGCCCGCAATTTCATACGTGTGAATTGACTTGTTTTTCAATTCGTGTAGAAAGTCACATCACATGAAATACATAATGTCCTTATTAAAAGAACTTATTTTTTAAATAATTCAATAAATTGCACCTAAAATAATTAATTATAGTTTGAATTTAGAAGACTATTTATCAACACCAGTTACATAAGCGAATCAAGTTTAACGTGGCTAAAATTCTCCAAAAAAGTTTCAAGTTAATCTTGATAGCTAGAAGTTTTATTGCAAAATGTTAAATTAATTTTACCACTAGATCCGTAAGCCGTACGTAATCGATATTTAATCGATAAACCCAAGAGCAGTCCATAAAACAGAATTGTAGGTGAAGCGTGCGTGCCTACGGGTAAGCAAGGCGGGCGGCAAAGGCGGGCGGGCGGGTGATCCATGGCGGGCGAACTTTACGGCCCAGGCGAGGTTTACCGCCCTTTAATATTTAATATACAAAAAATACAACCAATCCATTCGTCTAAATCGGAACTTATTTATTTCTTATCCCGGGATAGTAGGGAAACCCGATCTTTTGCAGGAGTTTTACAAAATAATATGAATTTCTCTTCGCAAAGCTTCTTATAACATTTGTTAAAACTTTTTCAGTTTTCGAAGATTGACGGCCAATCCCAAATAGTTACAGTTTCAGGGGCCATATTATGCTTACTATTTCAGCCATGTTGTTTCATTCTTGTTGACTTTCGAGTTTTATAATCCTTATTATTATTTTTTTACATTATACTATCATTTTGAGCAATATACGTTGGCAGTATGGCTCCAAGTCAAGGCTTTATTGTATCTTTTTAGTAGTAAACATGAAATGCGCGTGAATCTTCCTTTAAAATTGAGCTGAGTTGTAAATGGTGTAGAACATATTAAGTTACTGTCAATCAATCGATGTCATGTCTGCCGCAGTGGCCATTGCATCTGCTAGTTCTGCAAATGGCCTGCCTACTACCACTTGCTATAATCTATTAATTATAAAAATAAATATGAAAGTTTTGATGTTTGTAAGTTTGGTTGTTTGTTACTCCTTCACGCTGCAGCGATTGAACCGATTTGGCTGAAAAGAATTGAGACAGCTTACACATTAAAATGTGTAAAATTTAAAAGTTCCCGCGGCAACCAACAAACCCCAATCATCAACATCATCATCTAGTCCATTCACTAGTCACTTTGGATCTCCTACGGACTGATCCAAGTTGTGTGTGTTATTGAGAGATACGCAAAATACGGGAATGAGCTGAAATCGCCTCGCGAAGAATATGAAAGAATATACCAAGATGACTGCCAACCTTCGATGATCGGAGACGAATGGATTTCTGTCCCTCAGACAGGCACTGAGCTCTCTAAGCAATGTGAGCTACTTTGGTCTTGTTATAGAAGTACAGGGAGTGTAGAAATAACATTAATAGAGGTACAGGGAATATAGAGTTATAGAGTAGGCGTATTTACTTATAACGTCGGTGATTGAGGCTGCGCTGCAACAACTCCGCGGAAGAGTCGTAAAGCGGCGCCTATACACTGCCGCGGATGTAGAGCAGAAGCTAGATACGACATTATTAGGGTTACGAATAAGACCAAAAAACTTTGTAATTTTGTCCAGTGCATCTAAACGTCTATCATACTCTTTTGAAATAGTCTGTACTTAAGAGGTGTAAAGTTGAATTAATTTAGTACAGTTAAATAAAAGTGTTGGCATTACATACAAGCATATTCAGGCTTAACATTATAGGCAGTAACGTCCTTACAAAACCGCTGATAGCCTATGGTTAAGACACTAGGCTATCACTTGAAATGGTTAACGTCCATACCCTCTTCCAGCGGGTTTCGGTCCGTGGCTCGCAACCTCCTGAAGCAGTATAACGATGCGGTGCGGCACGCCCCTCGCCCCTCGCCCGTTGAATTATTAACACGTGCCATCTTAGAAGTTGAATCGACAGAATTAAAACTTAGCGAGCTCTTTCATATTTCACCTACTTACGTTGTTTCCCACCGCTCAACCCATTAAGGGAGGCATCCAATTAACAGAAGGGTTCTTAGAAAAACCACTTTTTAACCAACTTCAAAAATGTGAAGGATATTATGTGTAACTTAGACCATGGAGACCATGGATAACTGACACTCATGGAGAGCTTCCCGCTGGGGAAGTCTTCCCTGCACGCCAATTTCTCCTTGAACCAATCTGCTCATAGTCTATCGACTGATCGCACTATAAAGCCCATACAAAAAAAAAAAAACTTAGATCCATAAAGTATGTAAGTTGAAAGTTCCGTCAAACGTTTCAATAATGTTAAATTATAAATACTTACAAATGCGAAATACTAAATTTTTCGAATCTTAAACCTACTAAAGCACAAAATACTAACTATTAACTTAGCAAACCTATGCTACTCTATGAAAGTCGATCGTATTTTGGCTCGTTTGATAATACGAGCATACGCATATAAGGATGATTTTTAATTTTTAATTTAAAGCCTAATAATTTATTCTGCATAGTCCAATACATTACGGGATCCCACAGCTTACGGCTGGCAAAACTGCACGATAAAGCTTTTTGTATGATTTTGCTCCGAAGCATTTAAATTCAAATTGTGTGGGTACAATATATTTAACGTAAGGCACTTATTTTGTCCACAGCCTACCTACCCCTTATTGTCTTGCTTGCTAACATAAAAGTCTGGTCACTCGCAACGCGGTTCCTAGACATTTTAATTAAAGGCTAATAAACAACAACACCAACCGCGCGGATGGAATGCGGTGTGACGTTACGTATTCATACAGGACTGCGCGCGGTCAGAATCATTTTGCGGTACGAAAGCCCGTAGTAATTTAGATCGAGTTGAATATAAACGCTCTGACTAATATTAGGTGCTTGAAATAAAAAGTTCTACTTTAAATTTTCGAATTGACACGAGTGCTTTAATCTATTGTAACTAACCTGACGGGGTCCCTAAGAATCTATACCTCTCTCTACAAATAAAATTCAATGGTTCTTTGTAATGGCTCATGAATCATCTAGCAGTAAACCCTCATCATCGTTGCGAACATAATAACCCAAGTTCTTTTAGAGTTTCAGAAGCTTCGAATTCAATCAACCCAACGACTAGTTTAAGAACTGATTTCAATGAATTTCAGTTTACATAAGACTGGCTTAAATTACGCGTTCGAGTTATAGAAAAGTTGTAAAAATGATCAAGTATAAATCAACAAAGTGAAGGCAAGTACTTTGTTACGTGATCGAGTATAGAACTAGTATACAACTATGACACACGTTTTATATGAGAGTTTTATATTTAACGTGTTCGAGTATCTAAATAGTATACAACCATGACACACATTTAGAAGTGTATTTTTGCTATACGATCCTGTTCAAGTATACTGCGCTTTGTTCGTTTTAATGTTTTGCCTCTTAACATACACAGCAAGCCAGATTTATGTTTGCCTCTTAACATACACAATAAGTCAGTCTTATGTATAGGATCAATCATATTATATTTCTATGCGAAATATATTTAAAATCAAGAGAGTTGACCTTATATATGGATAGTTACTCAGAGTTTCGATTTCTATCTTATGTAACATACATTTAAGTTGTTCCATAAGATTCCATAAGGTCACACAGTGGTGAAGCTAATTATCCCTAGTGGCAAGCATCTTCCTTTTATAAAGGAAGGTGCTTTGATTGGCATCATATACTTTGACTAACAAAATATATGATGGTTGACTGGCTCCGCCCCGCCATCAACGGTAGTCTTCTTCCCACTCTTGGTATTCCAAAAGACATATCGATACATGAAACATGGGCCAATAAGCCTCATAAAATACCAAAAGCCAACAAGCCTCCCCCCCCAAACCACTAGGCATCAACCGCGAAATGGCGCAACGTACACGAGCGTACTTTAGAGTGGTGCGTTCCACTTATGTCAGCATAAAGCTGGATAATTACATTTTTAAAGTGGTGTAATCCCACATATACCTGTAATAGGTTTCAAGGATACACCAGGCGCACTGCAGGGATGTTCGCCGCAACGAAACAGAGTCCACAGGCGTGATGCAACCTTCAGTAATAGTATATTAATCAAATATAGCGCGCAACCATCATGGGTAGTAGAACATTGTTTGGAAGTAAGTTTGATATTGGTAATAGTAAACATAGTCCTTCCAACCATGATTAGTTATTGTTCGATCATAGCGAACATCGTAGTAATTTTGTATAATAATTAGTTATCGTTCGACCATAGCGAACATCGTAATTGCATATAATAGGTATGTTGTTACAATAAAATCGCATGGTAAAATCAGACGTACTGTAGAACATAGAAATGCACACGAAGTGTACTACGCACAGAAAGCAAGCTCTCTGGTTCAACAACAACCTATCCCATCTTGACGTCCTACCGAGGTAAACATCAAGACAGAACCAGCCGTGCCGATGCATCGCCGGAGCGAGTGATATATTCTACAGGCCCAACTCAACCTGCAATGATAATTGTATGTTATGGGTATATATGTAATATGTTATATTTATATATGTTATTAATCCACCATAGGTAGATTGAATATCGTAGGACGCCATCCAGCCAGGTTCACGAAGTACAAGTACTAAGGCTCCCTTACCAGATTGCATCCAACAACTAGTATGTATGCAATACAATATTGGCACAACATGCGTGTGAATCAGTGCCCAAACGGCTGAGAATCATCTAGTGCTCGTCCCACCGAGTGGACGGAACGACGGCCGGCTCGTTAGTAAGTTTCCATGCTCCCTCGATTAGATCATATATAATACTATATACATATAGTATGTACTATTATTCTATTATTGTTTTAATATTATTTTACTATTATTTTATCATTATAATATATATATATATATATATATATATTTTTTTTTTTTTTTTTTATTTATATAAATTATTTTCCCCTGAACAGTAAGATACGTATAGTTACACTATTAAAAGTAGAACTTCCGTTTTGTCCAATGAAGGATTGGACAAACGATACTAAGGACATCATTCAGTTCACAATTAAATTGGTGGCACTATAGTTATTTTTAAGCTATTCGAGTTCTTAGTACATAAAAAAATAAAATAAAAAAGCCTTTTATTTCTACTACCACATTACACACATGACACATTACACATACTAAATTATTATTATTGTTTTACATTACATTTTTATTTATTCTTATTCTTATTATTATTATTACATATAAATATTATCTTTTTTTGCGCATTATGTGGCAGAAGTCGCCTCCTCGGCGTAGGCCTCCCCCAGTTGTCTCCACGCGTCCCTATCTCTTGCCATTGTCATCCAGTTTGTACCGACTATTTTCTTGAAAATATCTCGCCATCTTTTCCTTTGTCGTCCCTTTTTTCGTTTTCTGTTTCTTGGGATCCATTCTGAGACATTTAGCCCATCTTGTATTGTCCATCCTGCACACATAGTACATAGAGATGGTTAACTAATTGTATCGTTGCTGTTACGCGTCGTGTGTGCTTCAAGCTTTAGCGCATAGTGGCGGCTACTAGTGGCATGTAGAGGACGCTCTCAAAGCTTATCAGGGCCCTTTGAAACTCTTTGTGCCGACCTGCAGTAACCTTGTTAGTGACTGGGAATGGTTTCCAAACGAAACTACATGCTTCAATCCACTTTCAAAATTTATCAAAGCAAAATTATTGTTTAAAAGACTTTGCCTTAAGTAAGTACTACTTAAAAGACGTCTGGCGGTTGTTTAGTTTTTTTTTTATTCCACTACAAGGTAACCCTTGACTGCAAAATTGAAATCTAAATTGACAGTAGAGGGCTAACGTGTAGGGGGTATGGCAGTTATGTTTTATTTACCCATAATCCTAATCGGTTTCTACAAGGCATCGTATCGGAATGCCAAATCTCTAGATTCATAATGGATGGGTTGTCTGGAAGAGATCACTTTTAGTGATAAGACCGCCTTTACGCACTTCGTTTTCTGTACTTGTATACTTTATATCTTTATGTTTGTATGGCAATAAATAATTTGTCTATCTCTCTCCGTTAGGATGGTATCTAGCCACGGCTGAAGCCAGACCAGACCAAAGAAAATTCAGTAATTATAAACTTCTAAATTGACCCTGGCGGGAATCGAACCCGTGGCCTTCCGTTTATAAGACAACAGTGCTCACCACTGAGTCAGGGAGCTCGATAGAGTCGTCAGTTTCGCAATGTTCTTTTTCACATAAAAACAATCAATAAATGATCAAGTGCGGGTTTGAACACGCATAAGGTAGGGTTCTGCAGTCATGCTATTTGCCAAAATCCCTAACGGATATTATTTAATAAAATTAGTTCAAATTATAAAATAGGTACCCTGTGACACACAGATCGATAGACAGACTACATACAGCTTATCTCAAGGGTATTTGACAACTAGTCAAATCAGCAAATTAAAGAACTAGAAGTATAATTCCATAACAACTACTTTACAATAAATCAGCAAACGTCAAAACGCGCGCTTAGTAATGGGATTTTGTATACTTGCTTCATGCTTGTGACATCATCAAAGTTCGACGCACTTTTTTACTTTAATATAGGTTATTCAACATACAACTAACAGGGGACGTGGATATTACGTCTTTTGGGAGATCTTCTATTTAATAATTAATAACTAAAAATAATTTATTTATGACATAAGCAACGTCGCAATTGTTGGAAAATTAAAACAAAAACAAAAATGGCTGAAAACTTTAGAATCAAACAATTGAAAAATCTTCCCTTTGATACTAAAAATCATCTAAAAAATGTCAGTAAACATTTCACACAAGTTTTTCGCGTTGTCTGATACGTTCGATGTTAGTGGACAGCGGTCGAAACAAAGCAATTGTTTGGTTTTGTTCACTTCAATTCAGTAAAGCCGCTTATTTATGGGAGGATGCATAAATGATGCAAGCGCCAGCACAGTTGGAGTAAACAAAAAGGACAAACCGACATTAGAGCTTAGGTCGCCATTCCCCAGGTTTTATCCGGTGGTCTTCTAATTGACAGCGAGATGTTTCCTGCGAGATTTTCCGGATCCTAGATTCTTTAGATAAACGAATATTTTTGAGCTCCAACAGTGTTTTTATACGACTGCCTGAAAAAAGGAGTAAGTATATTGTTTTATGTTATAAGATTTAATATATATAATCATCATCTAGAAAATGATGAGTAGATTCCAAAAATATAAAATACTATAGTTTAATATCCAGTGATTCACAAAAAATATCATTTAATAAAAATGTGAATTTGGAATCCAAAGGTAATTCAATACGGGCTACGGCAGAGCAGTCGTATTTTTTAATAATTTTAATTATATTTAGAGAATAGGTAGAATAGAATATGTCGAATGTACCATTGCACCATCGATGGTTCACCTAATTGTTTAATTTGACCACCGAATTACCACAACCATAAAATATAACTATACCATGGAGTTTTACTCCGTTAAGTTAACGTTAAATTTTATAGTCACCCAAGTTATGGTCAGTGGTCACAAGCCAGTATTTTAACAGATAAAAAGTACCTATGCATAAAACAACGTGGGATGCAACTTATCTCAATGGCAAATTTCATCATATTCGATCAAACATTAGTAAACAGACCGAGATAAACACTTTTGTATATTTATAAGTAACTAGCTTTTACCCGCGGCTTAGCACTCGTTAAGTTCGATTTTCAAACCCCGATTTTACCCCCTAAGCGGTTTAATTATCAAAAATCCTTAATTTGCGGAGGCTTACGTCATAATAGCTATGTGTACGCCAAAATATTTCAGCGCGATCAATCCAGTGGTTGGAGCTGTGCGTTGATAGATCAGTCAGTCACTTAAAATTCCTTTTGTATATTTGTATGGATTATTATCAAAGACTGCCACTTGCATTTTCCCGGGTGTTTTTAGCTTGAATTCATCATAACATAGGTATTTATTTGTCTGTGCTCGTTCTTCGTATCGACAATAGAGTAACTACTAACGCAATAGAAGCGGACACTCGGCTTAAATTTTCAACAAGCGTCCGAGTTTCTTACAATTCAATCACAAATTGATTTTCAGTTTCATAAAGTCGATCATGTCGCAGTTATGACGTTATAGTCACAGAGCTCGTGTTTATTTTAAACATGCCTATTCTCCTGCACAATTTTATCGATCTTGATGAAATAAGGATGTTTCATAATATGTCAATCCATACTTAATATTATAAATGCGAAAGTGTCTGTCTGTCTGCTACGCTTTAACGGTTCATCTTTCCTACCGATATCGATGAAATTTGGATAGGTTTCATCCCGAGGAAGGCTACATAGGCTACTGTTTATCCCAGGAAATGAAGGAGTTCCCGCGGGAATAGCAAAACTGAATCCACGCGGACGAAGTCACGGGAATCATTCAATAACTTTATGTAGGTATAAATTAATGAATTACGGAAAACCACACAAACTTTTACATTGTGAAAGACGGCCTTAGTCACTATTTATAAACCTGTGGTGTAGATTTCAGCTGGTAGAATAGGTAAAGAGGTAGGTACTTCATCATCCCTTCATCATGATCCCTCTAGCTCTTGGACTGGCACATGCCACTGCGTACCCTCTGAATAGTGCAACATTTTCCACTACATGTATGCTACATATAGGTACATACATTTTAAATTATCTCTGAACATGGCCTCCTGTGTTTTGGCTTTTCACGACGGAATTTGTGATTTCGGAAAATCAAACTACATTTTCGTACTATGGGTAATAAGTACCTATGAATATAATACTATAATAGGTATTTTTGCTACTTTCAAACATTCATCGCTGTATATAGTACAAAACGAATCGGATCTTTCGACTGTGTTAATGTAAAATGACCAATACTTAGATAGTATTTCTATTAGCTATACTAATTGTATTTTAACATAACACGATTGTTTTAGATACTGATACTGAATAATGCCCATTTCCCATTTCACACGTTCCGGATTTATAATATTACTAGCTGACCCGGCGAACTTCGTACCACCTTCCGTTTCTTTACTCATGTGGCCTTAGTATGCAAAATTAAAATTTCTGAGAGATTTTCTTAATATTTTTTTTCGTAAGAACCTTCTCCTAATAATAACAAATACAACAAAAAAAGAATTAGTGAAATCGGTCCTGCCATTCACGCGTGATGCCGTGACCAAGGAAAACGGGTTTCATTTTTATATATAGATAAGATAGATAAAATAGATTAGAATAGATGTCATCGTCATCTAGTAAATTTTTTTTTATTTAATCACTAGATGATGCCCGCTACTTTGCCCGCCTGGATTAAGGTTTTGTGTAAAAGTAGCCTAGGCCCTTTATATTTATCCTTCCGCGGGATGAAAACTATTTCTATACCAAATTTCGTCAAAATCGGTTGTAAAGATGTGCCGTGAGAGCGTAGCAGACAGGCAGACAGACACACTTTCGCATTAATAAATTAGTATGGATAATATATTTCAAGCTTTCAAGGCGGAAATTCATTCCTATTCCTAGCCTGAGCGGTGTTCTCAAACAGGAGGGGTGTAAAAGCGTAGCCGAAACCTATTAAAGCTTAAAGACATACAGCTTAAAAAACGGCGATCGACTCGAGGACAATGGCTGGTACAGCGATAACGCCGTGCTGAATTTTTAACGCGTCGGTTAGTGGCACACAGATGTGTAGCGAACTCTCAGAACACGCGCGATTTAATATTTATAGCTGGCAATACTGAACACACCTTCTTTTGTAACGGACGTAATATGACATAACTTTTTAGCGTAACGTTTCTTTTTGGCTTTTGCTACACAATCGTCATCAAAGAACTACGTTATCGGTTAGGTATACTGTGCGTTAGACTGGGATTTATTTACGAGTACGTCGGTAAGATGGAGGATTTTTTGTTATACAACCGTCTTCAAAAGGAATTCTATTGAAGTTCTTTTGAAGACAGTGGTTTTAGTGGCACACAGATGTGTAGCGAACTCTAAGAATAAGCTGGCAACACTAAGCACACCTACTTTGTAGCGGACGTAATATGTTTTGTTAAACACAACCTCTATCCTCTATTTGGTAGGTATTAGTTGGTGTAGTGGTTAGCATGTTCGACTACGGCTGACGAGGTGCCGAGGAGGTTCGAGTTCCGAGTCTGGCCACATTTAAGTAAGTATTGGGTTTTCGGAGTTACTCCGGAGTTTTCTCCGGTCGCGTCGGATTTTCCGCCCCATCGGGCTATGAGAGTAAAGGAACAGAGAGTGTACCTACCTGTGTTTGTGCACAGTGCACACACTTTTTCACTATAATATTATATCTACCTATAGTATATCCCGCGAAAATGGCTATTCTCTGGGAATTGGCTGAAATGCGGTCGGGAGGACATTACATAGTACCTAATGCATGTTTATAAATGTATAATTTTCATACACATTGCAACTCGCGTCTCGCCCTGTCTCTATTAATCATCTACATAATTCACACAGCTCTGTGGCGAACTCTACCGAACATAATGTTATCTACTTACTTTCCTTTTACATATTAACTAGAAGTAATCCGCGACTTTGTCCGCGTGCAATTTCTGATTTCCTATGAGATTATGAAACTTTACCGCTGCAAAACGCCTACCTATAGGGGCGATATAAAAGCTAATGCAGGTTCTATTATTCAAAACTAATAACCCACACGTTGATTTTCATGTCTATACTTTAAAATCAGCTTAGCAACGTAGCACATTTCTGATAGAACGGTACCCTAACTGTCGTGAACTACCAGTAGTAGGTATTGCTACTAGGTATAGGTGCCTGTTTCTACCGATTGGCTGGAACAGATCCAGACATTTATTATTCTTATGAACAGCAAGTTTATCAAAAAACGTTTAAAATATGCTATTCTTCTTCTAGTTCGTCCGGTCCATAGAGCTAAGTTATAAATAGTTCCACAAAATTATCTGACCCGGTGACAGCGTCGCTAGTATATATGAATAAAAATTCTTTTCAAAAAACCGACTTCCAAAGCCACTGTAAAGTAAAAAATAATTTTGGTATTCGGTTTTTTGAAAAGAATTTTTATTTTTAACTTTTTAGTGTACTCTTAATCCCCACGACTTGGAGTGCAGTACCCTGCAGCATCAGAGTTGAGGAGTTGGGACTTAGGTTTAAGTATGAAATCGTTGCTTGACCCCTACAATATGAATTCACCATTACAAAAATCCTAAATCGCTATTTTTAAGGAGTGCTGTACCCTGCAGCATCAGGGTTTAGGAGTTAGGACTCACAGTTGAATCGTATACACGTGACTTGATACCTACTATATGAATTCACGATCAAAATTTCCTAACTCCCTAGTTTTGAGGATTCGCGAGCTTCCTCTAACCACTGAAAAAAAAATTTCAACTCGGTTTAGAAACCACGGAGATATAGTAACATACGAGTACATTTTAAAAAAAACATATATATATATACGCACCGAATTGAAAACCTCCTTTTTTGGAAGTCGGTTAAAAATAAAATAAAACAAAAACTAATCAGGCATTAAAATTAGTTCCAATTTTGGCCACCGGGCTGGAAAAGTTTATCTGACTAAAGTTTACCTCTCACTGACGGCAAATCCGATCAGTCTCTACTCTCTATGTTATCACAGGCAGCCGTTATAAAAATAAACTGTGTGAAGTTCATAGAGCATAGTTAGCAGGTTAATTTTGCTAAGAGGTAAACTATCAGAATATGCATATTCAGACCCGATATAATAATATTATTCCTTACTACATAAGTACTACTCCTAGTTTGGTTTGAAATGATAACTGTTTCGTAATTCATAAATTTCGCGACATGATGTATCATCTCGCGGTGTCCCACTCCGTGGATTCATATTTTACTTCTACGAGTAGTTTGTCGCTTCGGTCGCCTTTCGACGTTATTTCATCATGTTTATAAAAGAACTAATAGCGATCCTCGGCTTTGCACATAGCGTAGATACTAATTTTGTCTATTTCGATGAATGAATACTCGCTTATGTGATCGATCTGTCTGTGAAGTGTGAACTGTCTTCTACCTATGGTCCCGGTCAGGGAGCCTAGGGGTAGAATTTTTATCTATTCTACCACGTCAAAGTAACTACGGTTATTATGGAATTGTGAAGCTCTTGATGACAGATTACAGCTGGAGCTAGATCATATTATTTCATACAAATGGGAGTAAATTTGAACACAATCGAATAGTTAAAAAACCTCCCACTAGGACTCAAGACTACAGGACTCAGACCAAGGCGTACCCCACGGAATACATTCTGCAGTCTTGTAGATGTTTTGTTAAAGTTTTCATTTCATTTCATCTTACGCGATTTTACGGCGATCGCGTACTAGGACGGTGCCTTATGTACAAAGTGTAGTTTATATTTCTGGGATGTGTCGAAGTCTGCTTGATGTATTATTAAGTGGGGGCAGAGAGGCTGTATACAGCCTAGATCCCTCAACTGGGGGGGGTCTGGGGGAGTAGAAGTTGTGAAAAATTCAACGCTCACAACCGCGCTCCCTGCAAGACGTGATGCAGCGTTTACGAAATGAAAATACCTACTTACTTTATTTGCACCCACTGGATGACAGTGCCATTCGCCACTCGCTAGTGGCGCCTAGTGGTAGGTACGTATAGTACTATTATATATTCTGTGCTAGTGGCTGGGTGTATAATATAACGCTTTTTACTGGAACAAGACGCAGTGGTTAGTAAGTGCATTTAAGTAAAGAACCACGTGGTCTATTCCATTCCCGAAAGGGGCACTTTGGCCAATTTAAGGGAATAAAATAAATATTTTTCTATTATTTTTGGCGAAATTAGGAAAAGTACCCACAAAATCATCTGCAATAATATTTCTCGCGTTTAAGTATTTCTACTTTTTATTCTTTAATTTCTTCACGAGAGGTCGATAAATCCATCCAATTCAGTTGATTTTATAGCACACGCCTTGTATATATTAAACGAAAGTAGGAAGTAACTGCAGGCACTTATCCAACAAGTGACCTATCAAGCAAATGCCATGTGAGTTTAATACAACAGGTAATACCTCAATATGTCAAATGGGTTAAATCCATACTTCCATACTAATATTATAAATGCGAAAGTGTTTCTGTCTGTCTGTCTGTCTGTCTGTCTGTCTGTCTGCTACGCTTTCCCGGCCTATCTTTTCAACCGATTTTGCTGAAATTTGGTACAGGGGTAGATGGTATCCCGGGGAAGGACATAGGCTACTTTTTATCCCGGAAAATTAAAGAGTTCCCGTGGGAATCAAAAATCTTAACCCACGCGGACGAAGTCGCGGGAATCATCTAGTTGTATATAAAATTAGACGTTGCACGCGTGGATACAAATTAAACATGTTTTTTTCTCTTGATTTCTAGGATAAAAAGTAAGTTACGTAGATAGTAAGTACTAAGCTATAGATTGCATCCCGGGGAAGCAATTAATAAATTAGGGCTTCTTTGTATTATTTTATCTATCTCGGAAAATCAAAGAATCGCGCGATCAAAAAAAAATTGAATTCGCGCACAATGTACCGTTATTAATAATCATACTAATATTATAAATGCGAAAGTGTGTTTGTTTGTTGGTTTGTTGGTTTATTGGTTTGTTGGTTTGTCCTCCAATTACGTCGCAACGGAGCAACGGATCGACGTGATTTTTGGCATGGGTATAGTTGAGGACCTGGAGAGTGACATAGGCTACTTTTTATCCCGGAAGATAAAGGAGTTCCCGCGGGAATCAAAAAAAACTTAAACCACGTGGACGAAGTCGTGGGCATCAGCTAGTTATTAATAAGTTTACATTTACGCGTCTCAAGGTCTGATTGAATTGCTCGGTGAAGGTTTTGCAACCAGACGCCTAGAGGTTTCGCAGAACAATTCCTTTCCTTGGCCATGTACATTACACCTACGTTTACGGATGGACTGGCACTAAAAATAACTACGAGTAGGTAGGTATCTACTATTTTTAATCCAAGAAAAATCCAAGTAAAAAATGTTTATAATACACATGATGACTGATTTTGAAAAATGGTCAGATTATGTTCGGAAGTATCTACTATTTCGAAAAAATATCTTATTTCAGCAGAATAATAAGGTTTAGTAGATAAAATTGGCAATTGAAATTTAAATTTTAACGCCAAAACGCTAGCCGGTGTCATGGCGTCGTTTGTGACGTCACTATTGTTTTTACCAATGTACTCTGTGCAGTGTGCAGTAAACAATAGTGTGATTGTTAAAGCTCGAAAGCAAACAATTGTGACGTCATTCGCTTCTTGGTGTCATAGTCATAGTCATAGTCATTTATTTATTAAATATAGGTACACTTTTGACGACCTCCGTGGCGCAGTCTGTAGTGCTGTTGCCTTAATTTGCGGAGGTCCCGGGTTCGATCCCCGACAGGGTCAATTTGGGAATTTATAATTTCTGAATTTTCCCTGGTCTGGCCTGGTGGGAGGCTTCGGCCGTGGCTAGTTACCACCCTACCGGCAAAAACGTGCCGCCAAGCGATTTAGCGTTCCGGTACGATGCCGTGTAGAAACCGAAGGGGAATGGCCCACACCCCTTCGGTTTCTACACGGCTCGTATGGGTTTAATATAACTGCCATGTCCCTAACAGGTTAGCCCGCTACCATCTTAGACTGCATCATCACTTACCATCAGGTGAGATCGCAGTCAAGGGCTAGCTTGTAGTGGATAAAAAAAAAAAAACACTGTAGGTACACTTATTTTCGTCTAAAAATTACTTACTTAAAAAGCATGATGGTGATAATGGGTAACGGTATCTTAAAACTAAAGCTACGAGGGTTCCAAACGCGCCCTGGTCTGAGAAGAGCCCACAACAAACTCAGCCGGGTTTTGTTTTTTTTTTTATTATCACCATCTCTCAAATATTCTTACTACTAACTATCAGAGACATTAGAGCAAATTATTGCCAGGCTTCCTTGTCGTTTAAGTAGTCCTATACATGGTAATAAGATTTTTCAATGAGTTTACGTTTTACATTAACTTTGAACTTATTCAGAGACATCTTCAACATGTCTTCTGGGAGCTTATTGTAGAAGCGGACACTGTTTCCAACAAATGAATTGCTAGTTTTACTAAGCCTAGAAACAGGCATTACAAGTTTATTTTTATGTCTAGTATTGACATTATGACAATAACTTTTTTTCTTGAATTTATCAGTGTGCTTATGCACGTGTACTAAATTTTCAAATATATATTGGTTGTGCACTGTCATAATATTGATTGAAAATGCCAGACTATGTGTGGAGCTTTACCCCACTTATTTAAATTCGTGTACAAGCATGCCGTATGTAGGATTTAATAGATTTTTTATTCCTGATAACCAAACATTTTTAAGCCTCTAACACTTGCGGTTTTTTATTAAAACTAAGTTTAAGTTTCAAAATATTTTGAGGTTAGGTACCTATATGCATTTTTAATTATTGTGAAATAAGTAAAAAAATGCTGTGTAACGTTACAATGCTCTTGCCAAGAGATATTATGGCTTTAAAATGAAGTAGGATACTCAAATGCCTGCGTAGCTGGATGTCTACCTGAAGTATGATACCTAGTTAATAAGCTTGTGCTATCTTTTCTAATGATAAAATGGTAGACTAGCTAATTGGAAATAAAACAACTGTTATTGATTTATTAATCTTCATATTAAATAGGTAATCAGTCGTTACATTATCAAGAAATGCTACCGGTGCATCAATATCATTTTGATGGTGACCCCAACCAAGGTTATTACAAACATGTCTTAGCATCCTGTTTACACTCAGGTGACAATTTATGCACCTCAACGTCGTAGCCCAAATCGCAAGCAATGGTCATCCATGGAAAATAACGTAAAGTCGGCGAAATCGAATCCATATTAAAGTATAGCAAAAGTTCTTGGTGAAACATTCAAAACAACCACGGTAAACAGCAGTAAACAGTCAATGTCACTAAACCCCATAGCTAAAACCACTAAAACAATGACATTGACATCTTCAAATACATTGTCAATGACGTTTCGTTGCAAAAAATGCGTGAATGCGAAGGTAAGGTTTTAATGCAACTATATTATTAATCTTTATTATTTACATTAAAATAATAATTATGTGTCATTATCAATAATTAACAACACAAAATAACGAATTTAAACAAAAATCTGTAGTATGATTTATGTAATAGGAGTTTTTTTTTTACTTAAAAAACTGAACAACTCGTAGTTTTATTAGTCGTGTATGCGTAGAATGTAATGCAAGTTGCCGCAGGAGAAACCGGAAGTGGACGAGGGAGTTGAATTACTTTTTTTTTACATTTTAAAATCCGCAACTATTTCATCAATAATTATTAAATCATACGTGGTCATAAATTCCTAAGATAATTTTAAAAAGTTTACGTTCTGTGTAAATTATGAAAATGGGTGGGGCAGAATCTGGCATTCTCCGCCTTGGTCCCATATTATATTGTCATTAGTGTTTAATCCATCATGGCGGATTGCTGTATTTTGAGATCACTATTAATTTTATCAAAATAAATAGCGATCTCACTCGAAATAGAAAAATTAATACGATTTTTATAATCCATGAATCCTATTTCATTAGATAAATTCATAATTTCATTGATTCTTCCTTACTGTCATCATGCCTATTGCATGCACACATCAGCTGTGTCAGATGTGGTCGATATATGTGATTTGACTAGATAGATCATATATTTTTTAACATGATGTATCGTCGCTGCCACGGAATAGATAAAGGGGTCGCTGCCACAGAAAACCTTATTTCAAATCTATACTTAATATTATAAAGAGATAAAGTTTGTGTGTTTACGTTGTAGGGGGTAATCTCTGGATCTACTGAACCGATTTTGAAATCAATAGAAAGCCACATTATTTGTGAGTGTCATAGGCTACGTGTATGTATATTAACCCGAAAAATTAGGGAGTTCCTGTGGGAATTTAAAAAACTTATTTCACGCGGTCGAAGTCGCGGGCATCCGCTAGTTATGTATTAGTTGTGACTTTAACAAATGCGACGATGCTAATGTAATAAAGTTAAAATAAGGAATTGATTTTTATTATAAAAAAGTAATTAAATACACTTTTTGTTGTGTTCGATGCTTTGAAACTTATGATAACTTTGAAATGTAATAAATACCTTGCTAAAGCGTTTTAGACCTCACTGCACGCAGTGTTACAAAGAATTTAATTTGAAAACTGATAAACATTTTCAGACCACGACCGAACTTCGAGAGCTTCGCGAACGAAAGTTTTAATAAAATTTTAGATGCATGATAACCGCGTCTGCGTCGGCCGCGTGGGTTTAGGGTTTTGATGTTCCTTGGGAGGTACCTACCTATTTTATATAGCCGGTCAAAAATCAGCTATATCACTCTCCGAGTCTTTAACTGTAAAGTATCCATGCAATTCTAGTCAATCGTTCAAGTTTATGGAGAGAAATTCACAAGTATTACTTATAATACGAGCTTGAGTAGGTACTTACCAATTCGATGACCTGTAAATGTTAAATGGCCAAGTTAGTTGGGCCAATGAGTATAAGCCGCTTAATTTTCGTAATCTGTCGATCTCCACGCCGCAGTGTCGTAACCTGAGGAAGACTATTATAAATTCCACATAATTAAGGATATTCGCTAAGTCGTCCCAAGACCGGATCTACCACTTTCACTTGCGTCGGATTCCGTGCCGTATGACGCTATACCTGTACGCTTAGTCCTTGTAAATCACATCTACGTTGATAGTATTCGAGCGTTCGAACACATTGGAGTCAAAGTAATAGATCCAAAAATCCTTGATATAAAGTTACAAATTCAGTACAACCGATTTTTATCTCGAATCGTATCCGTTAGGAGCGCTCGCTATGAATGCTTTCAAGAAATTGAGCTTTTTAAAGCTCGGTTGAGATTCATTTTACATTGACGCCAAAGTATTCTCACTCGAATACGATCAACGTACGTGTGATTAAGAAACTGAAACTAAACGTACTAAGTTTCTTACAAATTGGAAATATCTGTATAGATGCCCAGCTGATGTAGACCCACAAATGTATTGAATATAGACTTATTGGTTACAAGAGCGGGTAGGAAATTTTAAAAAGGTGCTTGATCAATTCTGAAGTCTCTTTTAGGAACGTATCAATAAAACAACATCAGCTAGGAACATGGTCTCGAGTAACTATCGCCTATCGGTTTTAAGATGATGACTTATGGTTTACTGTTCTTAAAGTTTGTGTAATAAACCTTAAGATCGCACTTGAGACACAGTCCTTAGCTGAGATAGCGATTTGTATGGAATTGTGAAGCTGGCGCTGGATCAGTTCCATACAAATGGTAGTTAACGTTGTAAAATAAAGTGTAAAAAAGTAAGACTTTTTCTAAGGTTTGACAAGATTCACAAATAATATAACAGTAAACTCTTTTTTTTAATCCACTTGTTAGCCCTTGACTGCGATCGCACCTTATGGTAAGTGATGATACAGTCTAAGATGGTGGCGGGCGAAGCTGTTAGAGGCATGGCAGTTATATTAAACCCATACCCTTATTCGGTTTCTACACGGCATCGTACTGGAACGCTAAATCGCTTGGCGGCACGTCTTTGCCGGTAGGGTGGTAACTAGACACAGTCGAAGACTCCCACCAGGCCAGACCAGGGAAAATTCAGAAATTAAAAATTCCCAAATTGACCCTGCCGGGATTGAACCCGGAACACCCCCACGTTAAAACAACAGCGCTCAACACTGCGATACGCGGAGGTCGCCGAAACTCATTCAGAAAATCTTGCCACTGGATCTTTGATTAGGTATCGGTAGTGTCGACCATGAATGACAACATTCCGATCGCTTATGCTGGATCACGACCACGGATCATACGTGTGAACCTGATCCATTTGCGAACCGCGCACCTACTCAGGTAAATGCATTTCTCACGTAAGGGGAAACGTGGATAAATTGAATATTCAAAATGGTGCATGCTAATGGTTTTAAGGCGGTCTCAGCTAGTTGGTAAATCGATGGGTCTCAGTTCAAAATGCAGACGCGCGGGGGGGAAATCGGGCAAGCTCATGTCGCAAGAAATGGAAACTCTCTCTCTCGATGTTTTCCATCACCGTTTGCTTAAAACGGACATAACTAACTAAAAAAGTAAGGATGCCCAAGGATCCCCAGATCTGGGAATCGAAGTCGGGTAAACTACTAGGCACTACAATAAAAAAGCGAGAAACCGTCATCGTTGGCATCCTTATGGGGCTGACGTCCAATCTGCTCCAAAGAAACCTCTAGATTTTAACCGCTAAAGTGTGGAATGCTCTTCCAGAGCATCTATTACCTGCTACCAAGGCAAGAGTGATTAGGCATCTTCTAGTCAAGCGCGCTCCAATCTAGACCTCATCATTGCTTTGTGCCTATTGAGCATGAGAGTCGTCAATCGCAAGTCTAGTCTGCAATGAAGATAAAAATCGGAATAAAAACTACAAAGTACTTGATTCACAAGATTAAAACAATTAAAAGCAAATTTACAAGCACAATCGTCGTAATTATTTAGAGAGAGTGACGCGAAACAATGGCGTCTTGCGACGGGAGGGGCGGGGGGATAACTTTCCTCTTCGCTTTCACCAGAAGTGAACACATGAACTTTGGCCGAGGTGCAATTACATAAATTCTCCTCGTTGTCATAGTGTGTAACGTGGCGGAAATTGGAAGACCACAGCTGGATCTAACACCTAGGTAGGTATAGTACCTATCTTGTAGGGATTTCCACTTCCCAAAGTATTGTGCAACCGGAGTCAGCCGATACTCTGGGGTTTAATTATAAAATCATGGTCAAATTATCATCATCAAAATATCATAAATATAAAAATATGTGGGTCTATCGAAACTTTATTATTGCTAGTAAATATTAAAAATAAAATAAAAACAAAATATTAACAGTCATAAAAATCTGTTGCAATTTTGGCCGCTATGGCCAGATATGTTGGTGGGACTATACCCAGGTTACTTGACTTTTTTCTTTGCTTTTTCTAGAATATATAATTTTATATAATTTTTGTAGACAAGAACAGTTCTGGTATGCAAATAATAATAAGGCATTTTTTTAAATCAAAGAAAAAAATGCAGGAGTTACCGTCGACGGTAAATAAGAACTACCGGATAAAATGTCAATGTAATACGAATATATTGGTCCATAATATGAGTGAGAAAGAGTGACCGATTTTACAATGCATAAAAGGCACTTAGCTTTCTTTTGGTTTTCTTCGGCTTGGGAATCAAACCAGTCTTCAAAGAACTACAAAAAGTACACCTTTATCTTACATACAACATTCGGTCTAGGTTGCAGGACTTTGCTGCTCTAGTGGCATATATATCTCTATGCCGCATACAACAATGATAATGATCCAAGCATTGCGAAACTCATTAAAAGTCACAGTACAGTATGTATGTAGTCTACAACTGTATTAGGAAACGGCTACATAATACGTAACAGTGCCTGACATACTGAACCATGATAAGCGAATGGCCAGAGGGAAAGTAAACGTACTGACAGAATTTATAAATAGGAGTGTTAGGTTTACATGATAAACCCGTGAGCAGGCAGGTATAGACTAAGAGATAGCTGCACTTTTAGTAACTATCGCTAGGAAGGCTGATTCAATATTTGGTTGGTGTAGGGCTCTCCACTGATCGGAAAACTGACAGTCTGCCCGCATGCGGCTGGGAAACTGATTACGTGTCGACTCGTTATGGTTAACAAATGAACAATAATTAGGAAGGCTGATACTTTTATGGTATTAAAGTTTGCGCAGTAACTATGTAAACAGTATAAAAACTAACGCTATTATCCGTTCACAAGATATCGCCTCTCAAAGACGTGATAAACTTACAAAATATAAACAGTTAATAGGAATCAACGCGACGCGAAAACTATTAATACCTATTATAAATGTTAAAGTGTGTTTGTTTGTCCTTCAATCACGCCGCAATGGAGCAACGGATCGACGTGATTTTTGGTATGGGTATAATTGAAGACCTGGAGAGTGACATAGGCTACTTTTTATTTCGGAAAATTAAAGAGTTCCCGTGGGAACCAAAAAAATTTAAACCACGCAGACGAAGTCGCGTTCATCAGCTATTAACTTGTATAATACCTAGTCAAAATTCAAACCAGACAAGATCATGAGTCGCCGACTTCCGAGCTTGAAACAAATATATTATGGCCAATACCTACTCCTGTACAGGTACAGATTAATTAATTAAGTAAATTGATTTCGTGTACTCGCACCTGCAGGCTGCAGCAATCACTACCTCACGCCACCTCGGTTTCATTTAATTTCGAACGTAGGTAAATTAATATAAGGTACCTAGCCAGTATATTCTTTTATACTTCTACCATACCTTTACTACTGTTTTAATCATACTTTTGCGGGTCTAAAGTCAGTCTTCATGCCCTAGGGCCGTAATCTAGTCGATCGATCGCCCAACTAGTTGACCAACCCCATACTGTAAACAACAGAGTCTAGGCTCCAGACTGGTCGACCAAACGATCGTACCATTTGACATAAAAGTTTTTAAACCAAGGAGTATGTGTACCTGCATAAACACTGGCAGCATGAAAAGCAAAATGACAAATGGACAAATGTGACTCTATCGAACGTGAACGTTGACTTTTAATTTGTCTTTTCTTTTTATTATTTACTAGACCTATGTATCCTACTTACTATGATTTGCAATAAATATCTAACCGTTACAGTTTGTTTTACTGTTATGGTAGAAGTATAAAGTAGAGTATACACCACCGGGATAAAGCAGTTTTTTTCTTGGGCGCTTGAATCCCTCACTGCACTCAGGACTCAATCTTAATTCCCTCCCTTTGGTCGGGAATTAACTTATAACACCCTCGCTGCGCTCGGGAGTTAAATTTGGAGTCCTTCGTTACGTTCAGGATTCAATGTAGCGCCCGTGACATAAAACAGTGCTTTATCCTCTTGGTGTATAAACTACTATTTTTGAAGTTTATTGAAGTTTTCCTCCTTTAGAATCGATTTGGTTATAAGCCCGAGGTATGAAAATTTATGGGGAGTAAAAGCAAACTTTGTCCGTTACGTTATTGACTTTACCCTAATCTATATATTTTATAATCGTTCGTAAAGAGAAAACTCCAGTCGTGCGTCGGAGCTGACACACAATAATTATTATTTTTCATTCCACTACAAGTTAGCCTTTGACTGCGATCTCACCTGATGAGTGATGATGCAGTCTAAGATGATACTTATTATACTGTTGAAGATTATGTAAATGATAGAGGAGCATGGATTTGATCGCTCCAGCAATGCTGGGGACAGCGGTTACTTATGTACACATTGATATAATAATTGTAAATGAATTATTTAAAAAGAGCAACCACCGAGTTTCTTGCTGGTTCTTCTCGGTAGGAATGGCATTCCGAACCAGTGGTAGATTCACTTGACGATTCAAAAGTACTTGTAAAAGTTTATTTGAATAAAAAATATTTGATTTGATTTGATTTGATTTGATGGTAGCGGGCTAACCTGTTAGGGGTAGGGTAGGAT
This sequence comes from Erebia aethiops, assembly GCA_923060345.2. Taxonomy (NCBI): domain Eukaryota; kingdom Metazoa; phylum Arthropoda; class Insecta; order Lepidoptera; family Nymphalidae; genus Erebia; species Erebia aethiops. The sequence goes on along the minus strand of OV281079.1, from coordinate 17,508,885 downwards.
ACCTGTAAGGGTAGGTATATTAAACCCATACCCCTAATCGGTTTTTACACCAGACCAGAGAACATTCAGAATTTATAAATTGAGCCTGCCGGAAATCGAATCCGCAACCTCATACTATTGCTCACTGTTACGCCAGGGCGGTCGCCAAGACGTATTCAATGGTAGAGTCACAGAATACTAACTAGAAACTAGTTGAATGATAGATACAGTCTCTTGCAAGTTATTGACTGAGCTAAACAAGGTTTCGGCGACTTGGGGTATTTCCGTCTGTCCAACCGTGCGTCCGTCCATCTGTCCATCTGTTAGAGAGTCCCAATACATCTGTATGTTTTGGGACCAGAGAACAGAGCCAGGGTTCAAAGCTAGGGTAGACATTGGCTAGTAAAAGTTTTGCTATTTACTGACAGGCAAGATTAAAAATGAGCAATCAGTGCTATTTCAACAGGGATAAGCAGTGCTTTTATAATGCCTCTATGAAATATGAGCTGCACGTCACTGGCGAATGAAAGAAAACTTGTTTCATATTCATACAATCCATTCAACTTTTTTCACTAGAGAACCAAATCATGTTGGATTCATTATTTAAAGAAAATCTCGCTTTCTAATTGGCCATTGTTTTCAGTAACTAACAAGGTCGTCGCTCACTTTGGTTGCTATTTATCGCTACGCTTTGCTCAGCTCGTCTTACGATAAAATGTTTAACGACCGCAATCGCCTCTGATTGGCTTGAGAGTTGGGACACTCTTTCGCTATTGCCCAAAAACCATTGACGCCAAATCTAAGCTAAACTAAACAATTGAGACAAAAAAATATCGTTAAATAGTCATTCATGCGAAGATCTATTTATTAGTATTATAAATGCGAAAGTTTGGATGGATGTTTGTTACTCAATCACGCCAGAACGGCTGAACGGATCTGGATGAAATTTGGCACAGATATAGATTATAGTATAGAATAACACATAGGCTTCTTTTTATCCCGGAACATTACAGAGTTAAATCATTACTGTAGGAACTTCTTAAAAGAAGACACGTACATTTTGTAATAGTGTGTAGCTGGTACGGTGCTGAACTGGTGCGGTACAATTATGCGTATGTAACCGCACGTCAGTGACGACGACCTTTATAATGTTATCTGGGGAAGATGAGTAGCAGGCAGGGCAATGAAGGCTCTTACAATGAGTTACAATAACCGGGCATTGTTTACAATTACCGGCGCAGACTGCCATTGTCCACGTAATGGTTGTAATTATTATAATTATTATTGTTTGTCAAAACCATCAGGGGGCTACTACCATCGCTTAAAGCAGTATTATTCCAAAATGACTTTATGTCATGTACCTTGACGTCCCTAATACAAAGTTTATAATTCTAAAACACGAACATTAGCAATGCGGTTGTAGGCGATGGTAGTATATGCACCCTGGCCTTCCGTTCTAAACAATGTTATGAAGCAATCAAATTATTTGTATTGTTGCGCGTAATCTTTAACATCCATTTGTAAGAGCTCTGAGAAAATTGTGGGACCGCAGCTCAATACTTTACCACTATCATGCTTCGTTGGTCTAGACTGTAGACTCTAGTAGCATATTCTGTTGATATTTATTTAAGAACTACCTTTTAAAATTTTGACTCAAAATTGGAAAAAATTACCATAAAAGAATAAACCTGGGAATTAATTCAGTGATTCCGCCATCGTCCTTTGAACGGTTTAGTCCACGTCTGGATCTCTGTAAGACTATACCTAATTACTTTGATGTAAGAGTATAATGTTACACAGTGAGGGACGAGTGGCCTAGTTGCTCACTAACATCTGAGCATAATCGTTACTAACTAACTTAAGAGTTGAAAATATAGTACTCGAGTCGTATGCGCTGGAGTGGGAACCTACCGCATTATTATCCCAAGAAAACTCCTGCCATTAAGTGATTAAAGGAAAGGGGTCACGAACCTCAGCAATGAGGAATACGACGCAGAGAGAGAGAAGAGCAATGTTGTGCCCAGACTCCATCCCATAGAATTAATATGATAATCCCATTCATGATGCTCTGTGACCTATATGTCCAGTGTAGGGTAGCCTATCGACAGCGAATTGCAATATAATTTTAATAGGCATGCATTACAGTATATTACGTATATTGTGTATATCCGTAATATTGCCGGCCGGCTCGGGCGACATCAGATAAATCGGCCGCGAAATAACACTATTATAGAGGCCTTTGTTTCCAAGTACCACGCTGCGCCATTACGCTTATCACATACACAACTAATTTGCTAACGCATACCCCCATGAACACATTAAGGGTGCGTTTCCACCAGAGATGTGCTACGTTGTTACGCTACGGATATGTTTCAAACCTACTACTTAGCTTGATTTTCATAGCTTAGCTCTAGTGGGTAGGGGTTGAAGTGAGGGATGCGAGCTAAAGACGCGAGCTAATTATACCTACGCGAGTGCTTTAGCTATGGGAAGTATGGAGCATAGCTTTTCCACTCGCCCCGGTGAAGGGAAAGACCCGCCACCCTACAACGCTTAGCTCGCTTCGTGACTTGTGCATCGTCCTCGCACCACAAAGCGCATCTTCATAGCACATCTTGCCCGCTTCGCTACACTTTGGTGGAAATCGTTCTACTTAGCTACCTCGCTCATCTCTCGTAGAAAGGCAAGCCAACTGTCTCTCAAAACAACAATGGATAAATAAAAACTTTAAGAAAAAAGAATTCGTCGACCTTCCACCCTAACGGCAAAGACAAAGAAGATTCTCTTGAACCACAATAATTTTGTTGAACCAAAGCTAGGTACTTAATTACATCTTCGCTCAAGTCAGCTTTCAAACAAACTACTCGTAAATAAAAAAGCTAAATCAAAATCGGTTCATCCATCTGACAAATACACAACGCCCTTCTGGGCTCTGTTAAACTTCAGATTAGAACTAATTTCAACTTCTTGAATTATTGCTAAGATCACTCTCCATCAAGTCATCTTTCAAACAAACTAAAAACTAAATCAAAATCGGTCCATCCGTTTCGAAGCTCCGATGCTACAGAAACACGTGTAACGTAACACGCCCTCTGCTGACATTGGAGGTTAAAAGTGATAAGGTTGCTCTTTTGAAAATATTTTTTTTAAATAGCAACCGCCGATTTTCTTCCTGGTTCTTCTTGGTAGGAATGTCCGAACCAGTGGTAGATTCACTCAACGATTCAAAAGTAACTTGTAAAAGTTTTTTTTTAATTTTGCACAAGCCTCTGCGATAATAAAAACTAAAGGCATGTTTCTGTTGTTACAGTTTCGACCGCGAACAACCGTTCACATTCCAAATCGGCGTCGGCCAAGTAATCAAGGGCTGGGACCAAGGTCTACTGGACATGTGTGTCGGTGAGTAGAAGAAACCACTTTTTCTAATAATGTCCTCCCGATCGAATTTCGACCACGGCGCGGCGGCCAATCTCCACAAAGATTAGCCATCTGCGCGGGAGATATTATAGTACACAAGTGTATGCGCATACACAGGTGTACTCTCTGTTCCTTTACTCTCATAGCCCGATGGGACGGAAGATCCGACACGGCCGGAGAGAGATCAGGCGCAGGATCGACGGCTTAACGTGCTCACCGAGCACGTGGGTGAAACACCGCCAACTTCGTAACTCCGGGCTAGTACTGAGAATTTCTTGTCAGTAAAACCCAACACTTGTTATGGCCCGACCCGGGACTCGAACCCGGGACCTCGTCAGCCGCAGTCGAACATGCTAACCACTAGACCAACGACGCAGTCAATAGGTATGGTGTAAGCAGCAATTCAGCCCCGAAGTGGTTAAAACACCCGACCGCCCGTACGGGGCCTCGGGTTCGATCCCCGGGGTACGCACCTCCAAATCTTCGAAGTTATGTGCGTTTTAAGAAATTACCACTTGCTTCAAACTGTGAAGGAATCCCGCATGCTCGAGAGTTATTCATAATGTTCTCGTTATCGCTTCCGTGTTATTTTTAGAGTGTCAGTTTTTTGAGTTGAGGTTTTCAGTTTAGTTTCACGACACAGTAACTTGCTAATAATATTGGCGATACCCTATTTACAAACACAAAACCGTTTGTCACTTTCTTAATTTTGCGGGCTAAAAAGTAGCCTATGTCAGCTTACCAATTCGTTGCTCTGTTGCAACTTGATTGAAGGACAAACCTACAAACAAACACATTTCGCATTTATAATATTAGTATTAATTAATTATTTAAAAAATCTGCCTGTGTTACGTAAATACGTAATAGTCTCTATTAAGCTCCGATGATGGCTACCCTGAGGCATATTTGGGCGAAACCACGTAAATAATAGCATGTAAAATGTGGTAATTCGAGTCGGAGTCGTTAAAAGCGCGCTGATGAAACATGGGATTTTGAATGTACCTAGATCGTAACCGCGAAATACGTTTCACAACCAGATAATTTTTTAATTTAATGATAATTCATTTAAAAAAAATAAAAAAATTCATCAACGCACATTTATGTGCGTTATAACTAAATTTTTTGTAAGTTCTCTACAAACAAACAAGAGTCTGCAAGAATTGCTGGCAAGAAAACGTTTTATTTAGAAGTAAAGTGGACCTATAAAAAAAACTGCAAGAACTAACACGAGGTTATAGTAAATTCTGCAAAAGAAATAGCACAAGGGCAGTAAAGGAGAAGGTTCATTTTGGGTGTAGTTCTTGTACACTTTATCATGAATAGTTTAAAATACATAGATTTTATTAAAAATAAAATAAATTAGAATAACAAACTAAATAACGTGCAAAAAATAAAAATCTATTTAAATTTTTTCGATATGCTTCCAAGTCAGTAAGGCGGAAAATGTAAGTTCTGACAAGTGACGTGAGTCACCGTGTCAGTTTTCTTTCATAATATTTGACACTTGACAGAAAACGTCAAAAATATGCATCTGCCATTGTTATTTACTCATGTTCAGTGTTGCTAACTGTATAAAGATTAGTCATTTAGTCATTTAGTCATTTATTTATTAAATATCGGTACACTGTAGGTACACTTATTTTCGTCTAAAAATTACTTAAAAAGCATGATGGTGATAATAAATTAAATAATTTACCCCTGAAATTAGGACGAATTCAATCAATAAACAATCAAATCTGGTTTGATATTTTATTTTGTTTCTTTTCACTACTTGTACACTACAAAGAGCAGTCCCACGCCCCTGGATACAAATCTGAACCGTCTCTTTAACTTACAAGCCCTACCTCAGTAAGTGCATTTTTCGAGCAACTGTATTGAAAAATACGTTTTATATATTGCTATCAGAAAATGCCGCTATCCAACTATCGGTTCTTCCCACTAATTCAACTGATTAATCTAGGGGTATAGTCGACTAGGAATTGGGAAGATACATGATTGTCACTTGTCAGAAGGCCCATTTAGTTTCTTATGCCCGATTTTTAGTAGTACCACAGAATAGGTAATTGGAGAAATCCGATCTGTAATGGTTTCTGTCTCATCACAGCCCATATGTTAAACCGATTGTGTCGACATCAAAAATAGACAAATTAAAAATTAAGCCTATACCTATTTACTGAGGTAAGTACCTTATTTCAAGTTCGGTAAATGGGCCGTGAAAAAAAGAAACTGAGGGCCTAGTCGGAGATATGTATGGAATTTTCAAAGTGCTTGACAGCTGATGCTCGATCAATTTTATATTAATGGTAGTCAACCTTGTCGTGATCAAAGACGTAAAATAAACGCCCACTGGGCCTGCAGAGAGACAGACGGACACACTTTCACAGTTGTAATATTATATTACTATGGATTTATGATTATTTTAAAACTTTCTCTTCCTTCCAAGCCTTCAGTACAGATGCTGGGCATTTCTTGCTAGGGCACTTCGAATCAGTTTTCCCAAAGGCGGAGTTCAAAGGTTAGTTTGTATCAAAATAGGAGCACTGAAGTAGGTAGGTACCTAATTATAAAGTTCTTCAATGCCTTACCTCGCTCACTTCTCGCGAAACTTCGTACAATGCCCGTCAAAACCTACCGAGCTAGTTAAATAAAATTGTTGTGCAATGCATTTCCTCACCACCTCAGGCCCTCCGCCCACGTCAGACTGTTTGTATGTTCTATGATCAGACCGACTTTATCATCGACTCTACGTCCGAACCTTTTATTTTACACCGACAATCGAATCGCGCGGTGATTCAGACACGTCAGACAATCAGTGATCGAATTTTCGTCGACAAAAAATGAAATATACAGATTGCGATATTGAAACGCACTTGTCCTACAAAAAGACGGTCAAAAAGAGAATCGGTGCATCCCAGCCGACCCGAAAGGTTTGGTAGTTGAGTCGGTCACAAAATCTGTGATAACTAATCATAAAAGTCGCCGAAATTATCGGACCTACAAAAAGTCTGACGTGGCCGGAGGCTCTAAAGGCCAATTCGGAATAAGTACGCGATATTCAATGCCGCTGTGGTGGGTAACGAAAAATATCGCGCGACATTCACGCTACACAATATAAGGTCTTTCGAGTTCCTATGTGCGTTTTAGGCAATTTCATATCAAGTTGGTACCTACTTACTTTAACGGTGAAGGAAAATTGTGAACGTTGTATGGGCTGCACCCTGCTCATTAGGTGTCCGTTCAGACCGCGTACGTATTAGCAGACCTACTTGCGTTTGGTGATGGATAGGGGTTTTAAGATGCAAACCAACAATATACAAAACACAGACTCGGCCATTTATTTAGGAAGAAATATAAGAACTGTTAGATTTATTAAATTAATTGCAATGTAACAATATAACAACAACTAGATCCATAACCAAGGTATAGATAGGTCTACTTTCTAGAACACTTGCTACTTGAGGTATCTGAGTATCGAATGGTTAGAGAACACTGCAGAAGTTGTTATAATGTAATATTCTAGAATATCATGACGTCAAGATTCAAGATTCAAGTCATTTATTAAATATAGGTACACTGTAGGTACACTTATTTTCGTCTAAAAATTACTTACTAAAAAAGCATGATGGTGATAATGGGTAACGGTATCTTAAAACTAAAGCTACGAGGGTTTAAACGCGAGAGCCCACAACAAACTCAGCCGGGTTTTTTTTTATTATCACCATCTCACAAATCATCTTAACTAAGGAACTATCAGAGACATTAGAGCAAATTATTGCCAGGCTTCCTTGTCGTTTAAGTAGTCCTTTACATCGTAATAAGATTTTTCAATGAGTTTACGTTTTACATTAACTTTGAACTTATAGACATCTTCAACATGTCTTCAGGGAGCTTATTGTAGAAGCGGACGTCACGTCATTAAACATAGCTGCCAGCAGAAACTTCTCTGATTCACGAACACCTCGCGTAACGACTGCTTTGCCGCCTCCCAGGTACAGCGCCATCTGTAGTCATCGAGCGGCGCTAACATACGGAATAGCACTGTGCTACAGAGAATGCGGAAAGGTACAGAGGTACTCGCGACTTTTAAGAAAAGGAAGCTGGAATATTTTCACGTGATTGGGAACACCAGGAAGTATGAACTCCTTCAGCTGATTATGCAAGGAAAAGTTGCAGAAGGAGGAGGAGGCCGGGCTGCAGAAAGATATCGTGGCTTAAAAACTTGCGCCAGTGGTTCGGGAATCGCCTTAATGATTGCCAACCTTCGTAAGGAGACGGCACAGTATTTAGAAGAAGAAGACGTGTGCTTAGTAGTGGGCGATGGGTTGAGTGTTGACATGGGACGTGATACTTATCTATCCGCGTTATACCTACTTACCAACAATTTTATGTATTTTAGCAAAATATATTTTAACCAACAAATATTTGAAAGAAAATGTAAAACAAGTAAGTATAGGTAGTCCGCGCGCGAGCTCTGAGAAATCCTATGGAATGTTTAGGTAATGACCTAGAGTTGTTTAAAGTGCAAAACAATAATGCTATCGCAAAATTACACGCGTCAAGCTCGAAACTAGTGCTGGGAGCGAGCTGGATATAGAGTGACGATCGGGGGTGGCATACAGCCACAACAGCCGTCGTTTCTTCAGATCCCGATTCCTCGGAGGTCGTGCGCGGACTTATACTTTGCTCCTAAGTACCAAATAGGACCTTGCTACCGCGAACTAAAGATGGTCATCGTGATACGAGTGAAAAACCTAAAGGTGCGTGCACATCTGGCGAATGCGCTGCGTGTAGGTACGCCTGTTTGCGAAAGGCTCGCACGCGTGTATTACTTAGTGCGATCTGCAATTAGTTAACCTCGTCTATACTCTAAGGAAAACTTAACCATAGATCGCTTCGCATCACGGAACACTAATGTTAACAAATGAATAAGTACTTACACCAGAGTCCGGAAAATACTGCTAGCTATATATAGCTTAGATAGCGACCGCACCCCGCGCTGTGGTCTATGACGCAGGAAACCTAAGTTACATAATTAAGAGCTAGAAAGGCAGACGCTCCACCTTAAATAGAAAGTAGACACGGATATATCTAAATGACCTCAACGCCATCGAAAAAACATACGATTTATATGCTAAACGCTTTCGTTGATTAACGTTATCCAATTTTATACTATTAAAATACTAAGTAGTTTCATTGTACCTATTTGTATACTCGTCCCGAATGGACACGTGTAGTCGAAATAATGCCTGCGCCTTCGTCCGCATGGTTTGAGGTTTTTGGAACGAAGTTCTTTATGGGACGATGCGGAGCGGTACCCTAGCCAGCAAAAAAACGTCCGTAAAAAAAATGTGTGGAGTAAGATTTTTACGCATAGTTTTTTGAAATTAAACTTTAACAATAAATCATTAAAGTTTAATTTCGAATGTAGTATATTTATATTTAAGACCTTTTGTCTTAACAACAACAAGCAACGCGAGCATGTCGGCGACATGCTCGCGTTGATTTTCTTTTTTTTATTCGGACGGGAATTCTTAAATTTTTCCAGATAAAAAGTAGCCTATTAATCAGGCTATCTGTACCAAATTTCGTCAGAATCTGTTGAATATATATGCCATGACAGCGTAGCAGACAGACGGACGGACAGATATAATTTCACAAAAACATTATAGTTTCTCTCTCTGATCAACCGAGCACGAGTCTCCTATCAGAATAAGAAGGGTTTGGCCGTAGTCCACCACGCTGGCCAAGTGCGGATTGGCACACACACCTTCGAGAACATTTTGAAGAACTCTCGGGCGTGCAGGCTTCCTCACTGTTTTCCTTCACCGTTTGAAGCAAGTGATATCTAATATCTTAAAACGCACATAACTTAGTAAAGTTGGAGGTGCGTGCCCGGGGATTGAACTCGCGACCCCGCACAGGAGGTCGCGTATCTTAACCGCAAGGCTATATCACCTATTATAACATTATAGTTTGGATATGTCACCGTTAAATTGCAAAAACCGTTAGATTGTAATCTAACTAGCTAAATTGTAAACCCAATGTTCTGAGTATCAATTTTTGAAATATTCATTGTATTTACGTTTTCTTGTCTCTTTCTTGTGGGTTAGGTTAGGGTTCGACATACAAAATCAGATAGTTCCGGGTTTTATCGGGTTAATATCTTACTCGTACCTCACAGATTAACCGAAAAATAATGCGTTAAATTGTAATCTGTTGACAGTTTACAATCTCGCTAGTTAGATTACAATCTAACGGTTTTTGCAAGGTTACGGTGACAGATATGAGATACATAAAAATAATTGTTAGTAAGAGTACATACTTCTGATCGGCACGCTGTCGACCAAAATACATTGTCGTTGCAAGAATACTATAAATTCAGTCAATCAAAACAGATAAGGAGATTGTAATAACGATTGTCGCCTATTACCTACCTAAAACCTGCGTAAATTTACATAGCAGGCTTCTGGTCTTGATTCCTCGAATCTTTACCTACTGAGCAAAATAAACTCCTTTAACTTGTCAAGTGCTCAGTGTTCTACATAGCTTCTTAGTCCATGTTCTATTCTAGGAAACACCTGAACCTATATAGCCGGAGCACTAGTGGTAGTATTTAAGAAGTTAATTACTAGATAATGCCGCATAGAGTAGGTGTTTTCATGCCCACGGTCGGTCGGAAACTGTGTGATTCTGTCATTGTCATTGAGGTGTAACAAATATCTAAACATAATGTGTATTAGGTACATATGGCTAAATTTTATCCCGGAAAATTAAAGAGTTCTGGCGGGAATCAGAAAACCTCAACCCATGAAGATGAAGTCGCGGGCATCGTCGGGTAAAATATAAACAATCCGTGTGGCATCGTTGGACACCCCGTAAGCACGCGTGGTCTTCGCTCGATTTCGCTACTCTATAAAAAAAAAGATAAAAAAGTGGGACTCAAAAGTCAAACCTGCAATGGCTCCTATCCGTTTTATTCATAACGACTTATATCCAATAGGTCCAAATATTCAACACTAGAGTACAATTTTTTTTTTAATTTATTGATTGGACATCCCCGTTAAGACATTACAGTTTCCCCATTCCAAAAATATTGGAATACAATATTTCTCCTTGCGTATAAAGAACTAAAACTAACATTCTATAAAACGCCTCAAAGATTCCCGTCAGCTCTTTGCCTGTACCTGCAACTTAATGTTTATGTAGCAGTTAAAACTTAAAACCCTACATGCAATTTGCAAGTGGCGTATTGCTACAACTAATAGAGGAACGTCTTCTAATCAGGCCACGTGTACCCACAAGATCTCAATCATTTGCTACTACTGCTCTTTGACATGGCGTTGTAGGTATGTATAATGAACGCTGATTACTGATTCTATGCATAGATTTAGGATTTGTCTCCGCCGCGTGCTAGCAAATTGCGGCAATTTATGATCTGCCTGAGCCAGCGCCCAGCATATGCTTGTTAGTCTCGTAGCAACAGATGTTTGACGCTGACGTGCCATGTCTGCTATGGAATTTTGGAAGTAAACCAATGTAATAATATGTCGGTTTGCGTAGTGAAACTGTATAAAAATAATTCAATAAATAATAAAACAGATACTGGAATCACATACCATCATTAGAACCGTAAGACGCCATTGAGTGTTACTACGTTCTAGAGAAGTCCGTTACCCCATGGATGCGACTTTTATTATTCTGTAATTAAATATTTTTATACTGAATTTGAAAACTAGTATATTTTACACAGAATTGGGATACCAGACCACTCAATACTTTTAATCTCTTTTTGTAATAGGTATTGTTCAAATGATACTTACTTGCGTGATTAATACTTTTGTGTCTTCCTAGTAATATCACTTAGTATAACAAAATTTAAATCTATCTTTACAGGTAACCTAATTGGAAAGATAAGCTTACTAAAATTGTATACAATAAAAATGAGCTTTTATAAATCATAAATATTATTAATTTGCAAAATCAGACAGAATATGTATGCTGTGGTGTACACTCAAACTTTTTTCCTTGTGTTTGTAATTCTTATATTGTAACTAGCGGTCGCCCGCGACTTCGTCCGCGTACAATTCCTGATTTCCTATGAGATTATGAAATTTTCCCGCTGCAAAAGTCTATCTAAAGAGGCTTTATATAGCTAACCTCAAAAACATAGAACTTTCAACTTTCATACAAACTTCCAACCCCCATTTCACCCTCTTTGGGGTAGATTTTCGAAAAAGTACTTATACAAGTTATTATAATTTAAAACTGATAACCTAAATCCCGATTTTCTAGTCTGTAACTTCAAAAACTTAGAACCATCATGCAAACTTCCAACCCCCATTTAACCCTCTTTGGGGTTGGGGTTTGGGGAAAAAAAATTATACAGATTTTTATTATTTTAAACTTATAACTTAAATGCTAATTTTCATGTGTCTAACTTCAAAAACAAATGACTTTCATACAAACTTCCAACCCCCATTTCAACCCCTTAGGGGTGAATTTTCCCAAAACCGTTTCTTAGCTGACGTTTACACCATAGAAGGAACCTACCTTCCAAATTTCAAGTCTGTATGTTTTATAGTTCCTGAGATATCGTGATGATCAGTCAGTCAGTCAGTCAGTGACCTTTCGCTTTTATATATATAGATTGAATACCATCTGCTGGCAAACCATTTAATAAAATAAAATATTATTGATGGTGTTGCCACGGTACCAGTGTGGTCATGAGGTATAATGAAAATTAGCATTATTACTAATTTTCATTATACCTCATGAAACAGAAAGTATAAATACCTGTCAATTTGACTTGTTTCATGCCGTTCGGCGGATACGGACGCCATGTTGAAAATGGTTAGTATATGTGATCAGATGTGTTTAATTAATTGTTCAAAGATTTCATTGATTGATGTTAAGAATGGTCCGTGCCATTTTCGTAAATTTTTGTTGAGATTATTTCAATTGAGCAGTAGAAGGTCTGATTTGTTAATTGCTTTTGTGTTTTGTTTTGGTCCGCCTCTGGTTGATAATATTACTATGGATGTTTGACAACGAATATCTCTCTAACTATGCATTACTCACGCATAAACAAATGGTTATTATTCTTTTATGTTTAATTATCATTAAATTTTCGTGTATGAATACTTACACTATTATTTCATAAACAAGTTGTGCCTACAGTCGTCATAATATTTAAAACATTGGTTTACTCCCCTTAATTTAAAATTTAATATAGCTTACACATTTTCTAATTTTTTTAAGTTACATTCATTATAGATATTTACTTTCACAATAGGAACTGTATAAAACAATTATTCCCATTAATCTGATTCCCTCTTTCCCATCTGAAGCATGACCATCTGTTTGGAAACCACCAACAAAAAAATTACATACTTACATACAGGTAGTAGGTACCTACTATGTCTCCCTCCATCTTTACTGAAGGTAGAGGGACAGAGTTCAACGTCGATTTTCCAGGCTCCTTCCTCGCGTTTAAGGGTGCATTCGCTCTGCGAAAAACATTCGCCAGAATATTTTACACGAGTAAAATATTCGGGTCCCAAAAAGAATTATAAAAATATTATTATAGGTATTGTAGGTTTTTTTATAGGTATATTCCAATAATAATGCATACTTGGTCCTTTTCAGGTGAAAAACGTAAGCTGACGATCCCTGCATCCCTCGGCTACGGAGAACGCGGGGCCGGCAATGTCATCCCCCCCGGTGCCACCCTCCATTTCGAGGTGGAACTCATCAACATCGGAGACTCACCGCCGACCACCAACGTGTTCAAAGAGATCGACGCTGATAAAGACAACATGCTCTCCCGCGAAGAAGTGAGTATAGAGTTAGCATTCCGGGCGATGGACTCTGATGGCGATAACGAACTGTCGCGGGAGGAGGTCAGTTTTTATTGGTTTTTGTCTCCTGCTGGTGGTGGTGCTACTTGAAACTATTGCATGTTACACTGAAGACCGTATTCAGAAAGCTCGATGTCGTAACAGGCTGTCTCTAGATGGAGTGAGTATAGAGTTAGCATTCCGGGCGATGGACTCTGATGGCGATAACGAACTGTCGCGGGAGGAGGTCAGTTTTTATTGGTTTTTGTCTCCTGCTGGTGGTGGTGCTACTTGAAACTATTGCATGTTACACTGAAGACCGTATTCAGAAAGCTCGATGTCGTAACAGGGTGTCTCTAGATGGAGTGAGTATAGAGTTAGCATTCCGGGCACTAAACTTTGATGGCGAAAGCGAACTGTCACGGGCGGAGGTCAGTTTATGATGGTTTTTTGTCTCCTGCTGGCGGTGGTGCTACTTCAAACTATTGCATGTTACACTGAAGACCGTATTCAGAAAGCTCGATGTCGTAACAGGGTGTCTCTAGATGGAGTGAGTATAGAGTTAGCATTCCGGGCACTGAACTTTGATGGCGAAAGCGAACTGTCACGGGCGGAGGTCAGTTTATGATGGTTTTTTGTCTCCTGCTGGCGGTGGTGCTACTTCAAACTATTGCATGTTACACTGAAGACTGTATTCAGGAAGCTCGATGTCGTAACTCGTAATAGGCTGTCTCTAGATGGAGTGAGTATAGAGTTAGCATTCCGGGCACTGAACTTTGATGGCGAAAGCGAACTATCACGGGCGGAGGTCAGTTTATGATGGTTTTTTGTCTTCTGCTGGCGGTGGTGCTACTTCAAACTATTGCATGTTACACTGAAGACTGTATTCAGGAAGCTCGATGTCGTAACTCGTAATATGCTGCCTCTAGATGGAGTGAGTATAGAGTTAGCATTCCGGGCGATGAACTCTGATGGCGATAACACAGAGTAATAGCGAACTGTCGCGGGAGGAGGTTTTGTCTCCTGCTGGTGGTGGTACTAGGTACGTCAAACGCTTGCATATTATTACACTGATCATCGAGAGAAGAGATTAGACGCTGCCGTCATAAAATAAGTTTAAAATAACATCCTGTATGACCTCTTATCTTGAATTGTATTTAGATACTTGGCTTTTTAACCTCTCTCTGACACTTATTTAGAGCTGGTTTTCTTCTTAGATTGCTTTACTTGACTAAATCATTTCATTCTCTTGCATTAATTGCTTTAATTAGTAGACGCCCGTGACTTCGCGTGGATTTCGGCGGTATTTTTTTGTCCCCGGGATGCAAGCTATCCTATTCCCTGTACCAAATTTCGTTAAATTAAGCATTATTATGCCAAGAAAACGCCTACCATTATGTGATCAATGGAAAGGGGTCACAACCCTCAGTAATGAGGAATATCTACGATGAAAAGAGAGAGAGATGAAGTCTTCCAGCAGAGTCAATTTATAAATTTACCTACCTAATAAATTCCATTACCGCTGTCTGGATAAAACCAGATAACTTCCAATAACGGCTCTTGCTTAGGTTAGGTTAGGGTCTTATGTTGCCGAGTGTTCCCCACTCGCCCTCACACTGGGAGCTGGATTCGCTACCACCTATGGGCCTGCGTCTATAGACGGCACGGCAAGGCAGGGGATTTTTCCCGCGACGAATAGAATTAATATAACTTAATCATATGACATTTAAATTCCAATGCCTTTATAGCGTACCGCTTGTGCCTAGCGTGTTTTAGGACCTACGAATATTATTGAAATTTCAATTTTATTGTCATACTATTTAGTTATATTGCTATTCGTCGCATGAAAATCCCTTACCTTGCCGTGCTGCCTATGGTCGCAGGCCCTAGGTCGCGCGATATCGCCGGCACGCTGCACGAGTGCACAGATCAAATACCCACCACCACTACAGCTCATTAACGTCCCACTGCTGGACTCAGGCCTCCACTCTCATAGGAGTGCGGGAATTAGAGCTTGGACCCACCACGCTGCTCCAATGCGGGTTGGCGGGCTTTAACGACTATTATCATGTTAGTGATAATAACCGAGACCGACGGCTTAACGTGCTCTCCGAGGCACAGGGGTGAAGCACCGCCAACTTCCTAACTCCGAGCTAGTACCTACTGAGAATTTCTAGTCAGAAAAACCCAATACTTAATATGGTCCGACCCGGGACTCGAACCCGGGACCTCGTCAGCCGCAATCAAACATGCTAACCAACGACCAACTAGACCAACGAGGCAGTTACAGATCAAAGAATACCTACTAAATAAAATACTCCCTTACATCCAGGTCAGCGATTACCTAAAGAAGCAGATGGTGCCAGAAGACGGCGGTGAAATCAGCGAAGACGTCAGGCAGATGATAGAAAGCCATGACAAACTGGTGGAGGAGATCTTCCAGCACGAGGACAAAGATAAGAACGGATTCATCAGCCACGAGGAGTTCTCTGGACCTAAACATGACGAACTCTAAACTAAATACTCAATACATTTTAACCAAAACCAAAGGTCATACTAGCGACTGTGTAAAATTGTTAGTAATGTTAGTGGAAATTAATGATATTATTATGTGAAAGCTCAACAAAGAAAATCATCGGTGGAAAACAATACGACATTTACGGTAGGGGGAAACACACTAAGCGCAAAAAATATCGGACAAAACGCGTCATTCACTTTTGAATAGAGCAGAATCTATGTATCTAGCGGAATTCTGGGGGTGGAAAAAGCATGCCGTTTCGGCTCTTATGCGTGCGCGTTTTCTACGATATTACCTATGCTTATCAAGGTCCGATTTTTATTTGACAGAGGCTCAGAGGACAGAAGTTGCAGCTTCATCGACTTGTCCGCGACAAAATTACTATTTCTTATTAATTAATTACTTAAGTACTCGATTTATCACAGCCGTACATACCTAATTCCTTTGATTTTCCCACGACCTTTAATTTTTTATCGACTTACACTTATAGTGTCGTTAGTTTGACCTTACGGCCATTCGCTCCTAAGCTCAATTAAAAAACAATACACTAATAAGTAATTGGAAGCGGTGTATAAAAACCTGCGAATGAATTAGTAATCTGTAATAAATAATTTAATTATATTGTTCTGTTATTGATTTTTCAAGAACAGTCTATGTAAAAAAGGGTCCGCTAGCACACTTCTGCAGATTTAGCATTCGATTTTGTGTTTACTAATCGCTATTGTAACACTTTGTATTTTTTTGCTGTATTATGTTTCTATCGTAGTTCAACTGCTGATTAGCTGACACTCACTATTGGCTGAAAGTTATTGTTGCATAATTTTTACCTGAAATTCAGCCAATCAGAACAATTACAATTGGAAATTGCAGCAATTTCACAATCGACCAGCGGGGCTGTTAAAGTTATTTAGTTTTCGATAAGAAAATGCGCTTACTGCGCTTTCGCTTTTCTTTTGTAAATTTTGTTACCGCATTTGAAATTTATAAAGAATTTATTTATTTCTTAAGAAACACTATTCTATGTAAGGCGAGCCCTCACCCAAAGGACTACTTACACGACGACCACCACCTCTGACCTCTACAATGGCTGACATGGGTGTCAATGCTAAAATGTTAAGTGTGCCAGCGGAACTAAGTGGGCGCGCGGAATGCAAGTTTTTGCGCGCTCAGTGTGTTTTGAACCTAAGGCGTGTTCAAGTTAACTCAATATTAATTAATAATTATTTTCTTTGTAAAAGGAGTGCGAGTCTGTTGAGTCGTTTTGTAGGTACTTAGTCTATTTTGTTGTAACTTAGTAAGTTAGTATCAATGAGTGTTGGATTGGAACACGGAATTTTGAAGTAGGTAATAGAAATGGTATCTGCTGTGTTCAATACTATAGGACGTATCGTCGGTTTCAGCGACTCATTAATTTTTATCGAATAGTGATAGTAACTAGGAATGTTCTTACGGGGTCTCCAATAATTACACCACATGGTTTGTTTTAAGTGGTTTTAAGTAACGAAAATAATTTTTATTTTCTTATTAATATTAAGTCCACGTTACTTCTAAATAAAAAGTTTTTTTGCAAGAGGATTCATAATGATATTGACTTTGTATGTAGAAAACTTAAAAAATAATGACATAATTGATGAAATCACATCATAAAATAAAAAAATGTATTTAATATAATTAATTAAAATTGTTAAAATTAATTAAAATCAAAAAAGTAAAGGCTGAATAGTCCAGGCTGGAATTAAGAACTAGAACCTAGAGCCATGAATCCAATAAAAAAACGCAATAACAATAACGCGCAGTAGTTCATACTAAATCTTTAATCTGTGCGCGCTATTTTTGGAAGAGTCATTGAATTTTTCTTATAAATTATCAATAAATGTGAGTGGTAGAAGTGATGTGCAATCATATCAACAATAAGGTAGTTTTTACAAGATTTTAGATGTGAGAAAAAACTGCACTTATAATGCCAAAAATTTCGAAATAAGTATGGGCGTGAAATACCATTTTCTAGTGAGTACCTAGTACCTACCTACTCGACTTTTATTTACAAGTTTTCTCACAAATGCATTGAAAAATATTGTGTGATACACGGGCGTTTAGACATTAATCAACTCGTATGTAAAAACCTATTTTTTTTATTTTTATATTTTAATTATTTAAAAAATGCTGTGTTGTTATTTTAAATATTCGTTTTCACTTTTATCGGCAGTCCCTATGACTGCCAATTTTTTTGTGACCTGTTTTTCCAACCCGTCTTTGACTCTTCGCGTTTTATCGTCTCATAAAGAACTGTGTTCTTATAATTCTCGGTAACAAATGACAAGCCCGAGCTTCTTGACCATTTCTATTACCGATTATGAATTCTGTGGATTGTAATAATATTAAGATAGGTACAATGTAATAATATTTACTTACAGTAACTGTATCTTTTGTACAATTGAAATATTTCGGCGACTTTTCTAGATACTTAAAATTCTTTTAACTGAACATTTTGTTTTTATTGTAAGTACATATCGATGAAGTTACATGATTATGGTGCAAACGCATTGTTTTGTATTTGTGCGTTCTGTTACGATACACGAACACAATGTTGTGTGTGCAGCTTAATACTTATAATAATAATTTGTATCTACGTAGTACGTATATTTAAAAAATAATAATTGTAATTATGTTTCATTTTGACAATTTATTTATTGCGTATTTTTAAATACGTTTTTTTTCAAAACCACGAAACGAGCGAAGGCAAATGTGCGATTTTAACCTTATATAGACTGCATGATGCATCATCGATTCGATGATCGTCAGCACGGTTCATAGAAACAACTCTGTGTATAACAACTCACTCAGTTATATACTTATGAAATCACAACGAGATCGAAATCCAGCGATGCCTACCTATATTCATCATCAATTAATAAAAAATAAGGATTCGTTTAATAACATTTTGATACGGAACCCTAAAAACCACACTGCTGCTCTCCGGAATTCCTAAATATATTTTTTTATAAATTTTACACAATTTTATTAATTACGAGTAGGTAATTAAGTACAGAATACAAATTGATGGTTATATTATTAGTAGATAAGTACCTTTTTTATTTTACTGAATTATTATATTTGAAGTAGGCATATTATTTCATTCCGTAATTATTAAAGTCAAATAGACATAAATAAACCAGGTATTTAATGTGTTTTATTAGATATCCATACCTCCATACATACATAATATAGTCAGAGATACGGATATACCACGAACTTCACCGATCTGTTTAATAGATAAAACCTACTTTTCATTTTTATTTAATAATAGATGAATACGCCTAAAATAGGTTACCTATCAAATACCGTTCCAGGCTATTTTTAAATTAGGTAATTAATTATAATTTTTTTTTTTGAAAAGTTTATTGTAGCCAATGCTATAGGTACCTACCATCGCGTTTGTTATAAAATTACTTATATTATACCATAAATAGCTCGATTACCACTGAGTAATACCAACTTACCATAGTTCATACGGAACCGCTTGAGTTATATAATATCAAAATATAGGTTATTTTTTAACAAACGCGATGGTATAGCATTGTCTACAAACTAGTGGTTCACCCCGAACTGAGACCTCGCGCCCGGTTAGGAGTGTACTCGCGGTATCCGGTATCCCTTTAATTATGTATATTGTAATATTTTAACTTTTAACATTAGCGCCATCTATTGACATCATTGTGAAGTTCGGTTAAAAATACTGAGACTCATTAAAAATTAAATAATTTCGTTTCCTTATAATATTTATCTAATTTAGTATTTGTTGTTCAAGTAGAGGATATAATTGAAATAATTAGTCAGGTTTCAGGCTCAGCCTTTCAGAAAATATTGTTTTAGTTTACCTTTAACATTAGCGCCATCTATTGACATCATTGAGAAGTTCTGTTAAAAATACTGAAGCTCATTAAAAATTAAATAATTTCGTTTCCTTATAATATTTATACTCATTTTAGTATTTGTTGTTCAAGTATATTGTAATATTTTAACTTTTAATATTAGCGCCATCTATTGACATCATTGTGAAGTTCGGTTAAAAATACTGAGAGTCATGAAAAATTAAATAATTTCGTTTCCTTATAATATTTATCTAATTTTAGTATTTGTTGTTCAAGTACAGGGTATAATTCAAATAATTGATCAAGTTTCAGGCTCAGCCTTTCAGAAAATATTGTAATAGTTAAATTTTAACATTAGCGCCATCTATTGACATCATTGTGAAGTTAAATAATTTCGTTTCCTTATAATATTTATCTAATTTAAGTATTTGTTGTTCAAGTACAGGATTGATCAAGTTTCAGGTTCAGACTTTCAGAAAATTGAGTTCTGAGGTCAACTTTGGACGTTTAAAAATTTCCACTTTGAAACCCCCCCATTTCGTCAATTTAAGGGGAAAAAACCTGCCAAGTGCGAGTCGGACTCGCGCACCAAGGGTTCCGTACTCAAGAAGTAGGTACTGAAGCAAAACAATCAGGCAAAAACCAATACGTTTATTTGACGACGAGTACTTAGAAGAACTTGCGTTTAACCCTATAAGTATGAGGGATTTTCATTTAAAATCTTAGCCACAATTGCTTATGATGACTGAAAAGTATTTTTTAAGCAATTCTCATGATGGATTATATGTAACACGACTAAAACTGTAACGACCAAAGATGTAAAACGGTAATAATTACCTTTGTTAATGAACCGCAAAACTAACTTTGTTTGTAGAGGTTTACTGTTAATATCAAAAAAACTATGCTAGTTAGAGCATTGGCTATAGTTTTCCTGTAAAATATACATAAATTCCTATTGACCATAATTATTTCAGATTTTTCGATTGGTAAACTCCGGAGAATAGGGGGAGGGGGGGGGGGTGGACGGTATTTTTTTAGACTTTTTCCCCGATAAATCAAAAACTATCATGACTAGAAATAATTAAAAATCTGTTTTAGAATGTACAAAGTAAACCCTTTCATATGATACCCCACACAGTACAGTTATCTCACTTTTAAATTTAAATTTCAACCCTCCGATTTTCCCCCCTTTTTAAATAAGAACAAAACTAATTTCCATTTTTTTTTAATTCCAGTGTCTTTGGGCCATTAATATACACAACTATTCCAAATTTCATGTCGATAGCTTCGATAGTTACTGAAATAATCGAGTGTGACGGACGGACAGACAGACAGACGGACAGACAGACGGAGAAAGTCACACCATAAGGGTTCCATTTTACCATTTTGGTACGGAACCCTAAAAATTAAAAAATATATAATTTTGGACTCTATTCCTAATTATCTTTGAAATGATATACCACAACCCTATGTAACGCTATAAAAATCTTTTACTTCGCATTCGCTTCTATGATAGCCCCCCTGAAATAAAGACTCTTAAGTATAACTTTTTAAGCCATATTCGGCGGGAGGCCAAAGTTCTACATATTATATTTAAATTTGAAGTAATTACGTTCAGTAATTCAGCAGTTATAAGAGGACTCTGACAGACGGACGGACGGACGGACAAGTGCAAATTCACTCAAGTAGACTCAGAGACCTTCGCTTCGCTAAACTTGCCAAAAAAAAAAATTAAAATTAATTAATTGAAAAATAGCCTGGACCGGATTTTGATAGGCAACCTATTTTAGGCGTATTTATCTATTACTAGCTGACCCGGCGAACTTCGTACCGCCTTAGTATGCAAAATTAAATGTATATTTTTCAATATTTCTGAGAGATTTTCTTAATATTTTTTTCCGTAAGAACCTTCTCCTAATAATAACAAATACAACAAAAAAAGAATTAGTGAAATCGGTCCAGCCATTCACGCGTGATGCCGTGACCAAGGAAAACGGGTTTCATTTTTATATATATTATTATTATTATAGATATATAAGAAGATTAATAACTATAAATAAAAAGTGAAGGATGAGACGCTTTTAGTTAAGTTGAACCACTACGGAATCAAAAACACTGCACTTGGCCTCATTGCATCTTATCTCAGTGACCGCATTCAAACGGTATGTGTCAACGATGTGAAGTCGTCCGGATCAGCCTCACTTATGGGTGTTCCTCAAGGCTCTATTCTGGGTCCCTTCATGTTCTTGGTGTATATGTCACCGTTAGATAGTAAAATCCGTTAGATTATAATATAACGTTTTTTATCTCGATAAAACTGTCGACAGATTGTGAACCGTAACATACTGCTTACAATAATTTAACGCGTTATTTTTCGGTAAATTGTAATATATTAGGTATATTAACCCGATAGAACCCTAACCTAACCTAAAGTTCGCGCGCGAGTTGAATGCAGAGTAAATGTATGGTGACACTTACATTTATTCTGCATTCAACTCGCGCGCGAACTGTACAAGAAAGAGACAAGAAAACGTAAAAACAATAAATATTTCATAAATTAATACTCATAACATTAAACGGTTCACAATCTTACGACAGTTTATAATCTCGCGGGATATAAACCGTTAGATTATAATCTAACGGATTTTACAATCTTACGGTGACATATACATACTTTCAGTACAAGATAAGCGCCATGAGCATGCCATGAGCGCCCTTTTTTTTCTGGTCGGTGAGCGCCATCCTGGAATCCATCCATCCATGTGCAAAGGCCCTGCCAATATTCAATGTACTCTGTGGGCCCTGCACAGCTGTTTGACACCCGCTTGGCGCTCGCCCCCTTGGAACATAGATTATATTTTCATCACGATATTTATAATATTATAAGGACCACATTACACTCTCGCCATGACACCCCATGTAACGCAGAACGCAATCTATGCCATAGAGTTAGTATATAGTACCTAAACTCTATGATCTATGCGCATTCTGCCTGTCACGTCCATAGACAATAGAATATTTAGTAAAGATTTAGTAGGTATATCTGTGGTCCCATAGAATTTCAATACCAAGTTGTCAACTGTCATGTCAATGCAGTGTTTCCACTTTTAGTGATTTTACCCTTTTTAAAGGCGAGACTACTGATATCATATCCATTATTTTATTTTTTGGCTTTTGTATGTAGTGTTTCACTCGTAAGTAAAGGCCATTACTTGTCAGGCTAGATATCATGTAAGCGACAATCCAGAAGTAGATATTAATAAAACAAATTTAATATATTTGTCCTCTCATTTAAAACATGCAGTAAATGGTTAAACGTGTAGAGGTTCCACCTATATATATTTTATCGAAGAAGGTCTCAAGATTTAGGACATAGGTAGGTACATTAAATAAGAAAAAAAAGCGTGTTAGTGTTTATTATAATTAGTTACGGACTTTAAGATAGTAATTATTATCCTAAATCACTCGAAAAATACCATTGAAATTATCAGATTTAGGTTTCCTAGGCATGAATTATTCATTTCATGCAAATTTATTCTTACAAGAACTAAGGTAAAAATAAAAACGTAAGTGGGAACACTGTATGTCAAGTGATATAATGTCAATACAAATAATATTGAATTTGTTTGAGTCGGTCACCGGTCACAGTGAATTTTGAATCTTGCATTGGATAGTACGTGTATTTAATCATTAATATCAACTTAACACTAATTTAACAAATAACACAGCTACCAAGCAAATACATTTAAATAGTTTTGTAAACGTTGTGATGTGAAGTGTATAAAAATTTCATATCAAAATGAATAAATTTCTACTTTTCATGTTATTTCTAACTGCAGCTCTGTGCCAGAATCCGGGCGATAAATTACCCGCTGGTAAGTGATTTTATTAACAATAACATATTTTTAAACATATTTGTCTTGCTATTTATGTAAACATTCATAAATTTGAAAATTACATAATAGTTCACAGGTACAAGGTACGCATTACATAACGGGAATCAATAACTGTCGTAATCAATAACTGCATCTCTTAATGCGCAGCTGCAGCCCCGGCCGGCTTTGAACGCTATTGCGACGGTGCCCGACACCATTTTTGCGACGCTCCAGCCCCTAGTGCGGCCGTATTTTAACACAAATTTTAGGCAGAAACAATACGCATTTATCGAAATTCACTGCTCACTACACTTCTGAAATAGACCCCACAGTCAAGCCGCATGCTGTCAGAGTATTGCTGGATAGTTTATGTGAATCATTGCTGCCATAGCTACAATGCCAGTTGAAACCTTGCAGCAAACCCTGTAAACGCCTCGCATAACAGTAGTCGAGTCTACTGGCTATCTCGCTCAGGGCTCTGTTGCCACTGGTCTTCCTCTTCACCTAAGTAAGAGGGACAGAAAATTTTCTGACAGACAACTTCTGATAAATAGCACAGTGACGAAAGTGATCTTTGAGGAGAAGAGCTCTTTGATGAACGAATTTTGACTTTGCTTAGACTTAAGACATTGTTAAAACGAGATATAAGTAAAGTCTGAGCCAAGTCAAACTATGCTCTATAGATCTCAGCCCTAGTTTGCATTTTTTCACATTTCCATTGATCTTCTTGATGAAACTTTGAAGGGACTGTAATATTACAGTACATCCCTTCACAGCTTCAGACCTTGTACTTTCTTCTCATGATTACATTCAAGTGTAGGTATACTTACTTAATCATCAGATTGTACACTTATGCAAAAGCGAATTTTTAAATTATTCACTATAGGCCGACCATTTAACTCGCGTATCGCCTGCGCGGTAAGAAGGGAGCGGGGGGAGATGTTGGCGGATGGGTGAAAGGGGTTAGCAGAGCAGAGAGCTTACGTCAAGTCTCTATCTCGAGATAAATCTTTGGATTATTGACTACGTGTGTAGCGTTACACGCCCCCGCTCCCTTCTTACCGCGCAGGCGATACGCGAGTTAAACGGTCGGCCTATAGACAATGACTACAACTACTTCTCTGCTGATTTACTTAAGTTTACTTTAACAAAATGTTATTCTGATACATGTGAGCACAGCGAGCAATTGTTTTATGTATGTAACAATCATTGTTTATACATTACAATTTGAAGACTAAGAAGCAAAGCGAATGTCTTTTTTTAATATCCATGTAGAATTGAAGAAAAATGTGTAAAGCAAAAGCAATAAAAGCAATTTTGAGTACTAGCACCATATTAAAATATGAATTAAATGTTAATTTTAGATGAATACAAATGCTTATTACCCGATGTCAAAAGCATCGACAATAAGCTGGACGTCGGAAGATTCCGGGCTGATTTTGCCAGGGTATCTGAGGTAAGTAATACCTTTTTTTCTGTATTTTTACTGAACTTTGTTAAATGTAAGTATTTTTCATATATTATTTTTAATTAATTGACCGAGGTCGAGACCGAACGAAGGTCTCTGAGTCTACTTGGGTGAATTGGCACTTGTCCGTCCGTCCGTCCGTCCGTCCGTCTGTCTGTCAGAGCATTATAACTTCTGAATTACTGAACGCAATTACTTCAGCTTTAAATATAATATGTAAACCAATGGCCTTCCGCCGAACTACTTGAACAACAAATACTAAAATTAGATAAATATTGTAAGGAAACGGAATTATTTAATTTTTAATGAGCTTCAGTGTTTTTAACAGAACTTCACATTTATGTCAATAGATGGCGCCGCGAGGTCTTAGTTCGGGGCGAACCACTAGTTATTTACATTTTTATGAATGGATATTTTTAAAATTCATAACATTCATTATTAAGGCCAGCCATATTTAAAACGGCATTTTTTATATAAATAATTCTGCCACTCACCTTACAAACACTAGAATATTTAGTGTACATCTGATTTGGTAACAGTTATGCAGAAGGATGTGGGAACCACTGCATTATTAACCCAAGAAAACTCCTCTCATAATTTGATTAATGGAAAGGGGTCACAACCCTCACTAATGAGGAATGTGATGCAGAGAGAAAGATTTGGTAACATTCTGACAGAGCAGCATTGCAATGCGCGTACGATTTTATTCTGACTGAAATTTCTAATAATATGTGGCCGGGCTTAATCATCATGAACTAATAAAATTAAATGATGTGTATTGAAGATGACTAATAACACTTTTTTCTTTTTCAGGTTAAATTCCCTGGACTCATTGGACCACTGAATGAAAGGCTAATTTGCAAGATCAAATGCATTGATGGCAATTGGGTGGGTCCACTGTGCTCTGCAACTCAAAGTAAGCCTCTCCTAGGGCTAATCCAAAAGTTAGGATGATTGAGTATTTGACATACAGCCAAAATAAAATTATCTACTCTCACTCGTCATTCTTCTTCTTCTCATTCTTTCACTCTTGGCAGAGTGGTCGTGGCTATGATTGGGCATTCACAGCAGCTCTTGTGATCTCTTTCCATGGACTTCTGTTGGTGGCATCTCGGGAGCACTCGGAGACGGATAAATTTGTGGCGGAACGGATTGAGTCCGTCCACCTAGTAGGGGAACCACCACGTGGACGTGTGCCTTCAACTCGACCTTGTACGACTATCGTACCAGTCTTCCTTGTTATATACAGCTGCGAGGCAAGCAATTTGAAGATCATATTATATAAGTAATTGCTACTGTAGAGGCATTATGTGCTGGTTTAAAAATAAAATCTAAACTATAATGGGTTTTTTTACATACTGTATGTTTTTGTTTTTGGATCAACCCTCTTTTGTTATTTTATGGTTTTTGAAATTTAGCAATGGGCGGCGGCGGAGAGGGGCTGGGGTCCTGTAATGGTAGCTTCTGTACTTAATGCTGTAATTATAATACAGATAAACTTTCGTTCTACTACTTTTAAAGATTCTGAGATAAGACCAAAACTCTTTAGCAAAGAGGAATATGGCGCATAGACCATTTTATGCCATGACCATGTATGTTCAGCGATTTTTTGTGAGAAATCGGAGAACATAGAGAAATCGGATTTCAAAATGTGGTAAGGCGGTAATTTCAGAACATAAAATTTGATTCTTAAAATTGAGTTTAGTCTATTTTTGACAATTTGATGGCTATTTGCAGTAGGAAAATTTTTAATTTAAGTACTAGGAATCTAAATTTTTTCTTTGGACGTCCCTATTTGGGCCACCCTGTGTATTAATGTACTAGATGATGACTTCGTCTGCGTGGATTAAAGTTTTTGATTCCCGCGGGAACTCTTAAATTTTCTGGGATAAAAAGAGATACAACCTATCCCTGTACCAAATTTCATCAAAATCGAGTGAACAGATGGGCCGTGAAAGCGTACCAGACAGACACACTTTCGCCTTTATAATTAGTATGGATATAATATTATTATGGATACTGCATACTCGAGAGACAGATTTTGTATAGTTGTTCTGTTACAGATGGCAGATTCCAGCCTATATTAAAACAATGCTTCTATCGCAACCAAAACCCGCTTCTAGTGGCCTCGTTCAAGAACGTTTCAATCGAGGTGAGTATCTTATTAGTTATTTTGGCCCGACGTTTTGCAGAATAGGGTTTGTAGTTGCCCGTCACTTTATGCGGACATATTATTAAACGTTGGTTGACTATTATTCGTAAACTTGTAAATAGATTATTGATTATAACATATAGAAAGGAACTAAGACGTTCACAGGTTTTTATTGCAAGAATCGTTTAATGGGTTATAAAAGAAGAAAAACCGCTATGCTATTAATGCGAGTGCTATTAAATGAGAGGGTGGAAGTTGAAGTTAGGGGTGAAAAAGCACCACTTTTATTATTTCGATATACGAGTATCTCGTAAACAAAGAAAATTAAGATATATTGTACTTATATAAAACTTTTATAGAGAATCAAATTTCCCATCGGAATAGCATTTTGCAAATTTAAATAAAACATGCCAACCTTTAAAACGCGGGGCTGAAATATTTTTTTGAATGAAATTTAACCGAGATATGGCTATTTTTTGGCCATTTGGCCTAAAAGTTAACTTAGCTGTGATATTTTTTCCTTTTTAACTTCGTTATATTATAAACTACTTTCATGAATTTTTTCACAAATTCAAATTTAAATCTTTTTTATTCTAGTTGACTTTGACAAGTGCTTTTGAATAATCGAGTGAAACTACCACTGGTTCTAGCTTCACATTACGGAAACGGATGCCTGAATCGAAAAAGGTACCCGCAATAATTTTGAACGACCTGTCCAACTAAACCCCATACTATGGGATAGAAGTGAAAGAAAAATCATTCCCACTTTACATGTAGGGGAATGACCCTAAACTTTTTTTGCGCGTTGAGCACGTTTTGATAGGGGGTAAAAATGTGAAATACAGTACCCGGCAGTAAATATTGCACATCGAGCTTTAGAAAGAAACGTCGGCTTCGTAGAGCGTCGTCTCTGTCACTCAGACTCAGTGTCAAAACGTCACATACGAGTGACAGAGACGACGCTCTACGAAGCCGACGCAACCGACTATTTCTTTCTAAAGCTCGATGTGCAATATTTACTGCCGGGTACTGTACGCGAGATCGACACCGTTCATCTTAAGACAAAAGGTCTTAAGTATAATAATATAGTACATTCGTAATTTAACTTTAATGCCTAAGTTTTAAGGTTTATATTAATATGTGCTATGTAACCGAGGCCGACGCCTCGCGTTGTTACGTAGACTCTTAAATATATATAAATATAAAAGAATATAGACAGTCTTAAATATAAATATAGTACATTCGTAATTAACTTAATAATAAATATTTAAAAAAAAACGTTTTCACTTCTTATCGGCAGTCCCTTATGGCTGCCTTTTTTTTAAATCACTTTCTCCGCGTTATTAGTATACCTACCCATGCCAAATTACAGCTTTCTACTAATAGTCTCTGAACTAAGCCGCGAAACTTTATAGTTTCGCCATAAGGCTTCCTTTTAGAATACGGAACCCTAAAAATCTTGTGGGGCCTTGACTCACGTTTAAAGTTATATAATAAGATGACGGCCATTTTAAAACCGGAAACATCCATACAAATATTAAAAAAGCGAAAGTGTGTCTGTCTGTTTGCTACTTATTCGCGGTCCATCAGTTTACTTGGATTAAGTTTAGTAGTTTGCATCCCGGGTAGAGCATAGTTAGGTGTAGTTTTTCCTGCCTAAAGGGCAGTTTAACTCAAAAATGAGGTTTTGAATTCGACCTGTATTTATTTTTGATATTTCAGAAACTATAGCCTAAAGAGGGCGCGAATTCGTCATTTGGGTTAGTCCACTATTCTATTGCAACCGGTTGGTTTTCTAATATTGCTAGATACTAATGATAGTATAGCTACTAACTGGTTGGTGACGGTGTGACTACTGTAACTAATTCTGTTGTACACAAACATTAAACTAAATCTTTAAACTCTTTAAAAAAAAAATCAGTAGAAGTTGCTCAGCAATACATTACAGAAAGAGGTGCTATCTTTTTCAATTATCGCTGTATATGAACTGTGCTAAATGTCAAAACCCATATAACTAGAGGGGCGATCCAAATGTAATGATAATGAGTAGGTACATTATGTAAAACAATCATTATGGTTTCAATTATATTTATTTTTCAACACAATTACTTACCTAACAAGTCTATAATATCCATCTATTTTGCTTATTAGAGATGCATGTCCGGAAATCGAGAATGCATACCTCGTCCACACGGATAGGATGCCAGGCATTTATACCATTAGGCTGTCACCGTTTCAGAAATAGCAAGCAGCAGAAAATGGTATGTCTAAATCTAGCACCATTCCTTTCATAATGCTCCCTGCAGAAAAATATATCACTAGATTTAGTTTTTTTATTTTATTATTAGAAATTGTGTACAACAGAATTAGCCACATTGTTTGGTTTGCTTGATATAACATAGACTCTTATACTAATAAACATATTTATTTGGTAGTAATAATCAACCTTAGACACCGATCTTTAAAATAATATTGTATGTGACCTCAGTGCTTTAGTTAGATAGGAGCTGCATACTCACAGCGCCTGTATAATCCTATTTTAATAATCCCCTGCATAATCGCTTATGTACTTGTCTATGAAAAGTGGCCATCAATACAGAATGTTATAATAGCAATATCTGTCATTTTATTTAGCCACAATATTGCACAATAAGCTTTCAATCTGAATCTGGTAGATACTGTTATGGCCGTTTCATACGAGGGCAGAGCCAGCGACGTAGTGTAGTACGCAGAATAGTAATACTACTAGTAAATACGGTACTTTCACACGCGATCAAAATATGATAGCAGTACTTTTCTGTTTATTACCCTGCCCTTGTGGAAAATGGTCACAACGCATGATTTATACATAACATTGTTTTTATCCAAAAAAAACAATATTATATTGTGTGCTAAGGGGTGAATCAAGACGATTCCAGACGAGGGTAGAGTTGTGGCCTGCCTGAGCGAAGCGAGGGCTGGCATCACCCGAAATCTGAAATCGTGTTTCATCCCGTGGTGCACGCACTATTTCTTATATCTATATTCTGCATTCAAAGTGCGAGTTTTATTAAAATTGTATTTATCTTATTTATTTTAGGTGCTAGGTTGTTGTTAACAAATAATATCATATATGTCAGTTTAGTTGATGGGTAAAATGACAATTAAAAAGGTTTGAAATAAACAATAGATACTCGGACAGGATTGAAAAGAGGGATGCTACGTCATTCAGCGGGTAGAAAACTACATGACGTATTCGTCTGAAATTGACTAGTTTCAGGTGGCTCAACATTCATTGAAACTCGCACTTGCAATGTAAAATGAAAAGGCATGTTTTCAGGTTTTTTGATTTTTTTTAACTACATTATACTGGGTTACTTTTTTGGCTCTCGAAAAATTTACATAATATTAGGTAAGTGGAATATTAGGTATATACGGAATTATCTATTTAATATCTTTGGTTTTACTATAGTCCATCATATGACCATAACACTACATAAACGCACGACATACTAGCGCCTCGATGAATGTACGCAACAACTAAGCGTTCAATTCAACGAACTCGCGCGTGCGAACTCTGAGAAAGGATATTTTATTATGACAAGTAATAAAATTAAAATTTTTAAAAACCCACAACGAACTGCAGAGCTTCATGATGACCTTTATAACTTTGAAACAACAATTATAACTTAGCAAAAGTATAATATATGTTATATATACTTTTATAATATCTAAAACACAAAACTGTATCTTTGACGGCCAGTAGTTTTTTTGACCAGCGTGGTGGACTATAGCCAAACCCTTCTCATTCCGAGATAACACATGTGCTTAGTAATGAGAAGAGGTGTCAAATGGTGTTTAATTTGAATAGTCTGATAAATAATTGTTAAAGATATATATCATTTAAAAGAATACGTTAAAAAAATATCATGGATTAAAAACCAAACTGTGGTCACCTTAAGAACCTTCTCACAAGCTATACATATCTAATGCAAAAACCGCATCTCAATCGGCCCAGTACTTTTTGAGAAAAATGGTAACATATTGAAAAACTAAAATCATAGACTACAGCTCAGCTTGGTTGTCTATGGTCCTAAAACATATCTAAGAACGTTGCCAGAAGGTATCCTTATCTAATGCAAAAAACCGCATATTAATCAGTCCAGTAGTTTTCCAAGAAAACGGTAACAAAAAAGTGCACAAACAAACAAACGCACAACCTATTAGGGCAAACACATATACCGTCTCCGTTTCGTCGATGGTAAAAAAAACTCTAAATGAGTAGTCAATCTCACCTAATGGTAAGTGATGATGCAGTCTAAGATGGTAGCGGGCTAACCTGTTAGGGGCATTGGAGTTATATTAAACACATACCCTTAATCGGTTTCTACACGGCATCGTACTGGAACGCTTAATCGCTTGGTCGTCTTTGCCGGTAGAGTGGTAACTAGCAATGGCTGAAAGGCAAACCCCAGGCCCCACCAGGCGAATTAATAAATTTAAAAAAATGAAGGTATAAAAATATTTAAAAGTAAAAAATATTTTAAAAAAAATAACAAAAAAGTAACGATGCCAGTAGTTAATATTCCATTTACCTATTTAACCCCCTTTTTTAAGGCCGACTAAACTTTAGATGGTAATATTGTTTAGTTTAGAGTTTAGACGGTGTTTTGTTACTTAGGTGGACAAGTACATCCCTCATGGATCTGAGCTGGCGGTGCGGTGCAAAGACTTGGGACTGTACAAGCTTGCAGGCGAGAACTCACTTCGCTGCGAGAACGGCGACTGGTCCCATAAGCTACCGCGGTGCATACCAACCTCGCTCATCACAAACTATACAGGTGCTTTTTTGCCTTCTTTGCAGTACAACCATTCTCTGTCAACTCCCTTATAAAGAGTCTCCAGCCATACATATGGAAGAGCAAAGACTCAGGACTTTTGAATTTCTTAATTGTCCTTGATGCTGAGGCCACATTAGCTAGATTTGGCCTTGGAGTCGGCGGGAAATCCGCCTAATTTTGATAACATTTGATAAGACTTATTATTACTCTCGCCAACATAAACCCAAAACAATCCGCACGCCGTGTCCTCGTTTACTGGTTCTACCGGCAAGAGCTCTAGGACTCGGCCAAGCCCATTTACCATTACCTACACAATATGGCTAGAAGTGAGTGAAGGAGGGAAGCACGAGAAGGGATATGTGCTGGCAAACAGGATGATTGATACAGAGCGATAGCTTCTGTATTATTGGCGTGAGAAACTTCCACTTCTAGCGGCAATTTTCTGCAGGTGGTGCTCCTCCTACCATCCATTACGTACAAGTGACGGGCTCGGCCGCTGTCGGAAGCAAAGGAGAATTGTTAGTGTTTCCTGGCAGCACACTGTGGCTAGATTGTCTCTGGCCACGCGGCACTGGACAGTCTCCTGAATGGACCTGGAGTCATTCTGGCCAACACACTGTTGGTGAGTGAGATATCAGCTTACAGAGCACAGACACAATAAATTATTACCCTCCTTTTGTTTTTACTACACGACATTGTCACACTGTTGCCACACTGACCCGTTGTCCCGCGTGAGCAACAAACGCGACTCGATACGACGCGAAGCGACATCATCAAATAAAAGCTGCCCTTCACGTGGTCTACGTACAAATTTTGTCATTCTATGGCTTCGCGTCGAGCCAAGTCAAAGTACGCTCTATAGATCTTAGCATAAGACAACGGGTTAGTTGAGCAGAGTTGAGAAGAGAAGAGAACACTTTTCCGGTCAGTAGTCCGCTCTGGTTCAGTAGTCACCCTTTATTCAATAGTTCTGTCTGTTATAGGTTGGTCAGCAAGGGACGGTGAAAGCGACCTGCATTACCGGCTAGTGCTCTCGCGTGCCACGCAGCGTTATTCAGGGAATTACACCTGCACATCGGACGTTGCAACGAATACGATCTACGTGAAAGTTGTGAGTGAGTCGAACAATTCAACACAAAATCATAAAAATGTTTTTTTTAAAATCCACTACAAGCTAGCCCTTGACTGCGATCTCACCTGATGGTAAGTGATGATGCAGTCTAAGATGGTAGCGGGCTAACCTGTTAGGGGCATGGCAGTTAAATTAAACCCATACCCCTTCGGTTTCTACACGGCATCGTACCGGAACGCTAAATCGCTTAGCGGCACGTCTTTGCCAGTAGGGTGGTAACTAGCCACGGCCGAAGCCACCCAGGCCAGACCAGGGAAAATTCAGAAATTATAAATTCCCAAATTGACCCTGCCGGGGATCGAACCCAGGACCTCCGCACGTTAAGGCTACACACTGCGTCACGGAGGTCGTCAAACGACTTCGTCCGCGTGGTTTAAGTTTTTGTCCCCACAGGCACTCCTTAATTTTCCGGGATAAACAGCTAGTAGGGGAGCCCAAGAGGGGATTTTTCGGATGTACGCCCCACGTGTCTCTGTTATCGAATGGTATGGTTGTCTGACGGTTTGCATAGTGGGGTTGGCCGTAAAGAAGTAAAAATATTGGTATAAAAACAAAAAAAATCGAGCTCGTCAGATTTTCAGAGATGTTAAGTGGACCCAAAAGAAGCTCCTATTTAAAAACTGACGATTCTGACGTAACGCTAAGTAACTGCAGTTTTTTGAAACTGCAAAGAAAAATTGCCGTTTTGAAATACTCGAGCGCGTCAGATTATCATATAGACAGTTCACCTTCATGTCCCAAACGTGCTGACGCCTTACCAAACCTCTAATCTGACGATTATCTCGAAGAATTTTCTTAATCTGATGATTTCAAAAAAAGAACCCTGTAGACGCTGTCCCCACCGGTGAAAGAATACATCATATAACCTTTATTTCTATCTACCATCTAATCTTCAAATTCCATTAGGTCTCGACGACGCTCGAGTAAATCCACATTTTGCATAATTTCCTCCCCTACCATAGACCTACTAGTACCTCAACTATAACCATGAAAAACATCACGATGATCCGTTGCTGCGGTGTGATTGAAGGACAAACTCTATTTAACGGCCTTGGGGATCGAATTTTCAAAAATGGTGAAAGACGTACTTCTTCATATTCAACCGAAAGCTCAAATATCAAGTTTCATGACTTTAACTAGAAAAATGTATGACTTTCATACAAAGTTTCAACCCCTATTTTACCCCTTTGGGGGTGAAATTTTGAAAAACTGTGACACATGATCTTTATTTTCGAATTTTTTCTAAGACAACAGGCAAACAGCGATTGACATACCAGTCTGCAGTAACTGTCCGCCATCTTCTAGCACAACTGTCGCGAAATGACCTTTCCGACCAAAGAATGAGGCAATCATCTTTTTTCCTTGACTTCTTCCTTTCTTTACCTTAGTTGGCCGATCCTCGAAAGGAAACACCCACTGAGCTGATTGTCTTTTGGTTTCGGGTTCGTAGCAATATATCCAGCTTTCATCACCTGTGACGATGTCAAATACAGCATTTGAGTCACCGCCGTTGAACTTATCTAACATTTGGCGACACCAGTCCATGCGAAGGTGTTCCTGGTCGTCGGTTAAAGTATGGGGAATCCATCTGGTACAAAGCTTCCTGACGCCTAAATGTTCGTGTAATATTTTTTGAACTTGACTCATACCAATGCCTAGGCTTGCCCGTATCTGCTGATAGGTCACCCTCTTATCTTCCTCTATCATGCCTCGCACAGCACTGATGTTATCTTCAGTAGTCGCTGTTAAAGGACATCCCTCCCGCGGATCATCATTGAGATTGCTACGTCCACGCTTAAACTCGTTAATAGTGGCACGAGATGGGGCTTCATTAAGAAATGCTAATCGCAGCCTATCATAGCTTTGTTGTTGAGTAAGCCCACAACGAAAGTCATAATAAATCATTGACCGAAAATTTTCTCGCGTTAGGTTCATTTTCACGTGTAACAAGAGTTTTAGATTTGCCGCCAATTCACAAAAACAAATGACAAATGAATGCAATATACTACATTAGGTTAACAAAGAGTTCTAAAATTGAAATTCAAAAAAAGTTTTCATTAGCAATGTTTCTAACTGGCCAGTTCTAAACATTTTCAGTGTTACCCACGTATAAGCAATTTCACGAAAATCCACCCAAAAAGGGGTGAAATCGCATATTTTTTTGTAACGAACGAGTCGCATGTTAATGTTAGCTATTGGACTTGCGACTGCGTCTTGATTAATTTAATAACATTATACGATGTAAATTGATAAGTTCATGTCTTGTTTTATATATACTTTTTGGTATCCAAGCAGCCGGGTTTTATGTTTTTTTAATTACTTTTTTTTAAATCTTTCTTTCATATACATTACATCAGAAAAAGGCTTCGACCCTCTTAGCTGTAGTTTTATGTTGACGAAAATATTAAAATTTGCAATGTTACTTTAGTTAAAGGCGTACATTGAAATATAATGAGTACTAGAAGCAGGGTCACGAACAAAAAATATCGCAAAAATGTCCCAATTTGCCCACACATAAACATTTGTATGCTGAGTGGGAAATATAGAAAAAGGTATTATATTAGCAACAACTTCAGTTAATTATGCACCTTAAGTTTAACACATAAAGCTACATTACGATTAGAAAATATTAATTTTTAAGACGTTCTGTCATCAGAGAAAAGGTAGGAATAACCTTTCAATCCAAAACAAAAAGTATTTTTTAAAATAAGTACAAAAATATTTATTATTAAAATAAAACTTAATATGTAAGCAATAAGGTACTTCATACGTTGCCAAATTGATACCTTTACACTATTTTGGAACAAGACGCAACTCTTGGCATCACATTGTCAATATCAACAACGTCAATTTATTATAAACCTTAAAACTTAGATTTTAAGTTGAATTACGAATGTAGTATGTTTATATTTAAGACCTTTTGTCTTTGTAAAAAGGCAAAAACAAAAAATTCAATGGAACGAAATTCAAATAGAACAATAAAGACATGGAGTTGCTGATTTTTTTAAAGTTGTATATCGTGGTGGTATGTGGTCGTGTATATTTATTACTAGCTTACGCGCCCCAGCAACTCACTTATGTGTTATACTTGTACAGTATGTTTTATTTATCAAAATAAATATTGATACAGTTTTGGTGGGTAGCACTGCGAAAAACCACGTAGGTTTAAATGGCGTACTCTCTCCTCTTCTATCAATATTTATAACTATACAATGTTATGATATGCATAAGTATCTGTGTAAAAACATGAGGAAACTAAAACTAAACTACCTAACATTTGTTTAAGAAGTAAGATTTTAACTTAAAATTAAATTTTCCTTACTTAGTTTCATTTTAAAATTAATATCAAGGTTAAAAATCTACGTTTTATTGACGTATTACACGTAAACTTAAAAAGTACCAAGTAAACTTTATTCAGATTTAGCCTTTGCGGCTTTTATTACTTTTTACTACATTTTTTTATAAAATATTTATGTAAAGTATATAATATCTTTATGTACCCATGTATTTTATGTGTATTTATGTAACTAAGGTATGTGTGTTTCCAGTAATATCAATTTTATCAAAATGAATTTGAACATAATTAATGTTATCTGTATATTTTAGATGGCTTAAACAACTCTACTGCATAACGAAATGGATTACCAGGGAATCACTAAGCAACAATACTTTTAAAACACCAACACTACTCCATGCATCCCGTCTATCCAGAACAGTCAATGTTTGTTACAATATTTGACGCATTGTCACAAACATTGGCCAAAGGATATTAGCACACTTTTTATATGAGCACTGCAGCATTTTGACGCGTCGTTATGTTGGCTAAGGTTGGCTCATACTAGTGGCAAATAAGAGCACTTTCGTATTTGTGCTGTAATTTGTCGGGGACATTTTTGAAGCGCTAATCCTACTAATGCTAATGAAGGTGTATAACATATTTAAAAAAATAAATTTGAAAAATATACGCGCTCGCCGCGCTCAGACTACTTGTACAGTGTTATCTTGTGTCGCAGATATAGCGTGTGCGCCCATCAACGTGTCCTCGCCACACGTTCACCAGTTCGCACAAGGTTCGCGACTGGGTAATTCCATCCACTTCAGCTGTCAACCTGGTTACCACATCAACGGCCCCGCCGTTGTTAGCTGTATGGGCGACGGTGAGTATTTACAGCAAATGGGGGTAGTTGATAAATCGATGTATGCTAGTTTGCAAAAGGCTCGCGACTGGGCAATGCCGTTTACTTCAGCTGTCAACATACCTTCTATATCAACGGCTCTGTAGTTATAAGCTGTATGGGTGAATTAGGGTGAGTAGCATTGCAATTGGGTTATTGAGTGAAAATGAAAATTCCATTGGCAATTTTTGTTAGAATTATCAAAATGATCTAAGAAAAAGGAGAGAAAATTAGTGGTTTTATTTTTTTAATCTATCTGTACTTACTTTTAATAAAACTGTTACTGGATGATTACTTTGCATAATTTGAAAATTTTAATTTGAGGTTGCATTATTATTATAGACTAGCTGATGGACATATTATTATGGACTTCGTCCGCGTTGGATAAGTTTTTTTTAATTTCCTCGGTAACTACTTAAGTCTCCGATAAAAAGTAGCGTATGTCATTCCCCAGGTCCGTAACTATGCCCATGCAAAAAAATACGTCGATCCGTCGCTCTGCTGCAGCGTGATTGAAAGACAAACCAACAAACAAACACATTGTCGCATTTATAATATTAATAAGATTACCCAAAACAATTATATTTGGTATGCATCTCCAGATGATTGTTCCAATATTTTTTTCCTTAATGGCCGTCATACCTGTGTCGTCAGGACGGTGGTCGTCCGCGCCCCCCACATGCGAGGAGACACTGTGCCCAGTACTGCGGGCTCCAGGCCCACACGGGGCCCTTCTCGAGTACAACGCGTCCCTTGGAGGGCGGGCAGTCTTCGCTTGCGCCTGGGGCTACCGCCTCGTCGGAGCGCCCGGCCTCGAGTGCGAGCCCGGCGGACGCTGGTCTGCCGACGAGCCGCAGTGTCTGCGTGAGTAATACTAAACCTTACTGAATCAAATAAAATTAATACATTCGTAATAATTATTCATAATTATTTTCGTGCTATTATCTATAGAGCCATCTATTCACTCGTAACTGACTTTTTAGTCCAGTGGTTAGCATATTCAAATGCGGATGGCGAGTTCCTGGGCTCGATCCCCTCGGATCGGGCCATAATTAAGCGGTTATTGGGATTTTCGGATAAGAGTTTCCCAGCCTGAAGTTAGCGGTGTATCACCCCCGTGCATCAGAAAGCACGCATAGCCGTCGATCCTGCGCCCTTTCTCTCGATTCTGTAACACATTCCGTTCCATCAGGCTATGAGAGTAAACGAATAGCGAATGGACTTATGTTTGCGCGGACACTTGCGCACTATAATATTATCTACCGCGCAGTTCGATCGGGAGGACATTATAATTCACTTGTATGTTTCTTTCGCAGCCATCTACTGTCCAGATCCGCTTGTACCCGACAAGGGCCGTCTCCTCACAGCGGCATCCACTAAAGACGGGAAATATCCCGTCGGCGACCTCGCCGTTTACTCCTGCGAGGACGACTACCAGGCCGTGGGGGAAAGTTCCATTGTCTGCACTGAAAATGGGTTCTGGTCGCACCCGCCGCCCTTCTGCGTCACTCCCTCAGAGATGCGGAAGGCTGACACCATCTATGTGGATAACACTACTTTTG
Source organism: Erebia aethiops (assembly GCA_923060345.2). NCBI lineage: Eukaryota > Metazoa > Arthropoda > Insecta > Lepidoptera > Nymphalidae > Erebia > Erebia aethiops. The sequence goes on along the minus strand of OV281079.1, from coordinate 17,470,079 downwards.
TCAATTTTGAATCTTAGCTGTGATTTTGCCTAAAAAAAGAGCTTAAAAAGTATTATGTAAATTATACAAAAAACATCAAATTCTAAGCGAACTTTATTGTCATTTGTAGATGAAAGGCTCGCGCACTTTAGGACTGGCCGCACCGCACCGCATCGCTTATCTATCGCACACTTCACTATGGGCGGGACCGCGCCGGGTGCACTGGCGAATCGCTTGCTAGACGTATTTTTGCGGCGATGTTATGCGTTGCGATGCACGCCGCCTCAGTGTGCGTTGGAAGGCGCAGTTAACGGACGTGTCGCGCTATACAGAAGTATAGACTTAATATTTACTTACTATTGTGTTTATCACAGTATATCTTATGTGCTTTGACGCAGTTTTGTAATGCGACGCGCTGCGGCCTGTCGCGGCTGTAGTATGCGCGAGCCTTCAGTGTCTGTAGTACCATTGTGTAAGAAAATGAAATGAAATATTTGTATGAATCTGAGTAGTAGTATTTTAACTCCAGATACAAACAATTGTAATATAATTGTTGGAAAAAATATTTTAAACTAAGTAATAGGACAACAGGTAAGGCGTGTAATATTAATCTTGTACACCAGAATATACAGGGCTTACCTGGCAAAGAACATGAGATTGAGCTTTTTATTAGAAATTTTGATATTGACATTTTATGTCTTACTGAACATTGGCTCAATAGTTATCAATTATTATTCAATCTTAAGAATTACTCTCTGTCAAGTGCGTTCTCCAGAAAGAAAGCTATACGCGGAGGGTCTTTAATAATAACTCGTAACAATAACAATTGTAAAGAAAGAAAAGACATTGTTAACCTTTCCGTTGAACGCACTATTGAGCTGTCCTGTGTTGAGTTGGAGCGATACATCATAGTTTGTGTGTACCGACCTCCTTCAGGTGACCTTGCACTGTTTGAGGATGTTATGGAGGAGGCCCTAAGGCGGATATGTAAGTCATCCAAAAAAATTTTAATCTGTGGAGACTTTAATATAGATATTTTGCATCTCACTTCTCCAGCTGAGAAATTACTTAACTTATTTAAAAGTTTCAATTTAGACAACATTTTTATTGAACCTACAAGGATAACTGCAAGTACAGCTACCTGTATTGACAATATTTTCAGTGACTGTAAAATTGTCAACAAATCCGTCATTACTCATCTAAGATCTGATCACTGCGGGCAAATGATATCTATACCTAGCTCTAAACAAAATACAACTAAAATAATAAAGTATAGGCCAATTACCACTAAAAAAGTACAGAAATTTAAACATGAAATTTCAAATAATTTACCTACGCTCGATTTTACACAGGGTGGTCCGGATGAACTCTATAACACCTTCTTTGATTTGCTAAATTCTCAATTTAATTCCATCTTTAAAGTAGTAGAAAAAAAATTGTTTAAGAACCTAAAATTTAGTGACTGGGCTACTGTTGGCATTTATAAAAGTAGAAACAAGTTGTTTAGCTTGTATGCCGAAAAGCAATATAATTACACCCCCACATTTGTTAAATACGTCAGAAATTATTCAAAATTATTTAGAAATGTCTGCATACAAGCAAAGTCACTTCATATAAAACAAAAAATTATAAATTCAGATGACAAAATTAAAGCAGTTTGGGAAATAATCGCCGATGAAATTGGGAAACATAAAGTGGACGACAATAAACTGGAGCTAAAAATTAACAACCGTATTATTGACTGCAAAACAGAAATCGCGAACACATTTGAGAATTTTTTTCGAAATATTCCAGTCACCACTACTAGTTTCCTTAACTCCTCGCCAACAGAAGCCCATAAACTGCTCAAGGATAGTGTCACCGAGTGCAGTGTGCTGTTTAAGTTTAGACATGTGACCCCATATGATATTATTAAAGTATTTAAATCTTTGCAACTTAAAAAAACCGGAGACCTATGGGGTATATCCGTAAAAATAATCGGCAATATTATTGATGTTATTGCACCATATCTTGCTCTAGTTTTTAATGAGTCTGTAAATTCAGGATCCTTTCCAAACCTTATGAAATGTGGTAAATTGATTCCACTTTTTAAATCGGGTAGCAAAAGCGATCCAAATAATTACAGACCAATTTCAATTTTGCCAACACTCAGCAAGATATTTGAAAAAATTATGCTCAACCAACTGCTTCAGCACTTTAATTCAAATAAACTTCTTCACTCCGAGCAGTATGGTTTTACTAAAGGTCGATCGACAATTGATGCGGGCGCCGTGCTGTTAAAACATATATTCGACGCGTGGGAGAAATCACAGAATGCTATTGGTATTTTCTGTGATTTGTCTAAGGCATTTGATTGCGTTGAGCACGAGACGCTTTTAGTTAAGTTGAGCTACTATGGAGTCAAAGACACTGCGCTTGGCCTCATTGCATCCTACCTCAGTAATCGCATTCAAACAGTATGTGTCAACGATGTGAAGTCATCCGGATCAGCCTCACTAATGGGTGTCCCTCAAGGCTCCATTTTGGGTCCCTTCATGTTCCTAGTGTACATCAATGATTTGCCATATTTTGTCCGTAACACTTGCGATATTGTACTATTTGCTGATGATACGTCCTTGATTTTTAAAGTCGATAGACATAAGGACAACTTTGACGACGTAAATACTGCAATTTCTCAAGTCACGAACTGGTTTACGGTTAACAATCTACTTTTAAACACAAAAAAAACTAAATGTGTCGAGTTCGCATTGCCGAATGCCAGATCCACAAGTGATATAAAACTAATGGTAAATAATGACATGTTGAAAATAGAAGATACTACTGTGTTCCTGGGGGTGACCTTGGACGCAAAGCTTCAATGGGGCACCCATATATCAACACTTGCTGGCAAGCTTAGTTCTGCTGCTTACGCTGTCAGAAAGATTCGACAGTTAACTGACATCGAAACTGCCAGGATCGTATATTTTGCTTATTTCCATAGCATTATGTCTTACGGAATCTTACTGTGGGGTAAAGCGGCAGATATTCAAAAAATTTTTGTACTACAAAAAAGGGCTATACGAGCAATTTATAATTTAAAACCGCGTGATTCACTTAGAGAGAAATTTAAAGAAATTGGTATTCTAACAGTAGCCTCGCAATATATTTACAGTAATATAATTTTTGTAAAACAGCACATCCATAATTATAAAAAAAAATGCGATCTGCACGATAGGCCAACTAGAGGCCGTAATAAGCTCGTGACTCCATCGCTCCGCCTCAAAAAAGTCAGAAGGTCATTCGTGGGAATGGGCATTATTTTCTATAACAAAGTTCCACAACCTATTTTGGACTTGCCAATAAATAAATTTAAGAAATCCATTAAAAGTATGCTCCTGAAAAAAGCTTATTATACAGTTGAAGATTATGTAAATGATAGAGGAGCATGGATTTGATCGCTCCAGCAATGCTGGGGACAGCGGTTACTTATTATAAATTAGTGTTTGAATATTAGTATTCAATTCGATGCTTTGATACGGGTAGACTGAGTATGTCACGCTCTCTTTAAACATTTCTGTGGTGGTGTCGTGTGGTGCGGGTTGTTACGTTCCCTCAAATATGGTCGAGCGAAGCAATGGCTGGATCATGCGTCATGCTCGTGAACGGGTGCCACCGGCGGGAATGGGGCTACTTTCTGTCTGCCCGTCTTTGACATGAATTGAATAAACAAATTTAAGAAATCCATTAAAAGTATGCTCCTGAAAAAAGCTTATTATACTGTTGAAGATTATGTAAATGATAGAGGAGCATGGATTTGATCGCTCCAACAATGCTGGGGACAGCGGTTACTTATGTACACATTGATATAGTAATTGTAAATGAATTATTTAAAAAGAGCAACCACCGAGTTTCTTGCTGGTTCTTCTCGGTAGGAATGGCATTCCGAACCAGTGGTAGATTCACTTGACGATTCAAAAGTACTTGTAAAAGTTTATTTGAATAAAAAGATATTTGATTGATTTGATTGAATAACATGTGTAATTTTTAAATATGTATTGTATAGGCTAAGCGGACATTTGTGTTCTGTGTGTTCTCTGTAGTTATTAATATAACTATCTTCTTACTCAGAATACTTACATAAGAATCAGAAATTCGACAATACTACTTATTGTCGATATACGGCTAAGTGGACATTATTTTTCTTCTCCTGATCCAAACAAGCCAAATATTGAAAATTAAAATTTGACGACCTCCGTGGCGCAGTGTTGAGCGCTGTTGTCTTAATGTGCGGAGGTCCCTGGTTCGATCCCCGGCAGGGTCAATTTGGGAATTTATAATTTCTGAATTTTTCCAGGTTTAGTATTCCGGTACGATGCTGTGTAGATACCGAATAGGGATATGGGTTTAATGCCCCTAGCAGGTTAGCCCGCTACCTACCATCTAAGACTGAATCATCACTTACAATCAGGTGAGATCGCAGTCAAGGGCTAACTTGTATTGGATAAAAATAAAAATAAATAAAATATAAATCCAAATATATATTTCAGAGCCATTGGCCCTTGCTTGATTAATAAAAATACCTATCTTAGACAAATTATATATCTATTTTTATCCAATAAAAAAAAATTACGTAAATATAGATGATCATGGTATGAATACCTATCGATATTATTATATTATAATATTTATTTAAATGTCACAAAGTAGTACTACTACTTTACTATACTACTTTGGCAAAAATATATATAGGTTAAGCGGGCGTTTGTCCTTTGTAGGCGGTAAGTTATAATTGGTCAAAAAAAACCAATCAAACTAAATTCTAAACCGATATTCTAAAACATACTACTTTGGTAAAAATATATAATAGGTTAAGCGGGCGTTTGTCCTTTGTAGGCGGTAAGTTATAATTGGTCAAAAAAAACCAATCAAACTAAATTCTAAACCGATATTCTAAAACATACTACTTTGGCAAAAATATATATAGGTTAAGCGGGCGTTTGTCCTTTGTAGGTGGTAAGTTATAATTGGTCAAAAAAAACCAATCAAACTAAATTCTAAACCGATATTCTAAAACATACTACTTTGGCAAAAATATATATAGGTTAAGCGGGCGTTTGTCCTTTGTAGGCGGTAAGTTATAATTGGTCAAAAAAAACCAATCAAACTAAATTCTAAACCGATATTCTAAAACATACTACTTTGGCAAAAATATATATAGGTTAAGCGGGCGTTCGTCCTTTGTAGGCGGTAAGTTATAATTGGTCAAAAAAAACCAATCAAACTAAATTCTAAACCGATATTCTAAAACATACTACTTTGGCAAAAATATATATAGGTTAAGCGGGCGTTTGTCCTTTGTAGGCGGTAAGTTATAATTGGTCAAAAAAATCAATCAAACTAAATTCTAAACCGATATTCTAAAACATACTACTTTGGCAAAAATATATATAGTTTAAGCGGGCGTTTGTCCTTTGTAGGCGGTAAGTTATAATTGGTCAAAAAACCAATCAAACTAAATTCTAAACCGATATTCTAAAACATACTACTTTGGCAAAAATATATATAGGTTAAGCGGGCGTTTGTCCTTTGTTGGCGGTAAGTTATAATTGGTCAAAAAAACCAATCAAATTAAATTCTAAACCGATATTCTGAAACATACTACTTTGGCAAAAATATATATAGGTTAAGCGGGCGTTTGTCCTTTGTAGACGGTAAGTTATAATTGGTCAAAAAAAACCAATCAAATTAAATTCTAAACCGATATTCTAAAACATACTACTTTGGCAAAAATATATATAGGTTAAGCGGGCGTTTGTCCTTTGTAGGCGGTAAGTTATAATTGGTCAAAAAAAACCAATCAAACTAAATTCTAAACCGATATTCTAAAACATACTACTTTGGCAAAAATATATATAGGTTAAGCGGGCGTTTGTCCTTTGTAGGCGGTAAGTTATAATTGGTCAAAAAAACCAATCAAACAATTCTAAACCAATATTCTAAAACAGAGCTTACCTACTTCTAATAATAAAAAAATATATACTTATTGTATATTTTTGTTGTATTTAATAAATGTGTAGCAAGGTTGAAATGTTTTTTTCTGCTATTCCTTTATTTTAATACTGTAATCATTAATAAAGAATTTATTAATAAAGAATTTATTCAAAATTTCATGACCCTGAGACAAGTAGAGCACCGACCCAGAGGACTAGACTAATGTCCCACAAACTTATCGGTCCCGGTGACGTCCACCGAGCAGAAAAAAGGGATGACAGCGACGCTAGTAGGTTTTTAAATAAAAATCAAGATAAAAACAGGCAAAAATTTGTTCCAATTTTGGCCACGGGGTCAGATAAGTTTGTGGGACCCAGGGTGGAACTTTGTAATGCCACCTGAAGGGAAAGTACTCTTAATACTCTAGATAGTACCTACTATATACTACTCTACTATCCCTTCAGGTGGCATTACAAAATTCCATCCTGTATATAGCAAGATCCCAGAGCCGCCAGACTTTACTGATTATTATTGTATGAGTAATGGTGTAATATAGTAGCTTTGGTACGTAGATTTAACGTACGCATAATTGCTCATTTGGGGCGACGGCCAAAGGTGCTAAAGGCTCGTAAAAACATTGCTAATTTTTCTTAAATTCTGAGTGCTGATTTTTATATTTTATGTTTTGCAGAATATTGTTGATCCACACTAATATTATAAATTCGAAAGTGTGTCTGTCTGTCTGTCTGCTACGCTTTCAGAGCCCATCCATTCAAACGATTTTGATAGGTAGGGCAGGTGGGCAGTGTCATATCACTCCATACAAATATTTTTTTCTTAGAGAAAAATAGTTCGTCAACATCGCAGTAGATGGCGCTATTGATTCCTGGACTCTGACGATATCCTGTTTCATTGGAATTACGCGCAACCCCCTGGACACTGATAAGTATGCCTAACGATTTGGATTTATAATTTATGAATAAGAAACATAATAAGCCGTCCAATCGCTAAACTGTTGTTTTATTTGCCTAAATAACTTAAATTCCATTGTCTCCAAAGTGATTTCCAAAAGCCAAATCAATTAAATCAAAATATGATTTGACTTTTGGAAATTACTTTGGGGAATTATTATAAACGAGAAATTCTTGATATGTCACCGTAAAATTGTTCATTTTAGAAAATGTCGTATTATCCGTGTTTTCAAGAATCAATGTAAAACTGCTACTGGCTACAATATCATCAGAATACGAAGGCAAATTTCGACACCACCTACAAGTTTATAATAGCTGTGGGAAATTGGTCGGTCCCCATACCAGAAGACCCCGGTTTGAGTCCAGATGGTCCAATGACGATGTATTTTTTATTTTTTTATTTAAATATATAATTTACAAAAAACACGGTATTTTTAGCAAAGCTCGGTCACCCAGGTACTATAATATAAAAAATACAATGAAGAGCGCGATTTGCTTGGCTTTAGGGAGTAGGGACGTCGTTTATCACTAGATGGCGCTAATGCAATAATTCTGAGCATAGAAAAAATAAATACAGCTAGAAGGGAAATGCAGACGTTTCATGCGTGTCACACTCATGATTAAATGCTCACATTCCCGGTTGACCGATTAGTTCACTACGCGTAGTCCTTTTGAGAGTGTGCCGGCAACAATAGGTGCGATAAAAATTAACAGAAATGCCGAGTTGTGCAATATTATCGTGCAGAAAAAGAAGTAATTTATCAAGTATCAATCGAGGAGGTATTTCTTTTCACCGGTGAGTCGAATTTATATCTAATTACTTTATAATTTACTATCTAAAATTATTAATCTCTATAAATCATTGCTTTACGACATCATTGCAACACATTGTCCATGCAACCATCCTGTTTATTTGCAATGTATCTCGTTCACTGATGCTTTATTGCCACAATATTTGGACCTTCCACCGAGTTAGGGTATAATATGTAGAATATGAGTAGCCAAAATATTAAAACATATTTCTATAAAATTATTTTGCCTTTTTATTTAAACAACTTGAAGTTCACAAGTCCAGTAGTCATATTAACCAAACAACAAAATTAACACAATCATCTTTTCATAAAAAACATTAATCTATGACACTCCCCCTCACGATGATCTTGGGGTCTATCCTAAGGACTGAGTGACTCCTATCATCTTGAGCAGTTTTATTAACTTTGGTTGTGGTAAGGCCTTTGTTAAAAGATCTGCCTCCATGTTATCTGTGTCCTTGTAATGAATCGCTATCAGTTTCTTTTGGACACAGTCCCTTATAAAGTGTTCCCTTATGCTTATATGCTTGGACCTTTTTCCAGTCATCAAATTGTTGGCTAACTTCTGTGCAGCCAAATTATCGTTGTAGATTGGCACAGTTTGTTTAGCCACACCAATATCTTCTAAAAGTTGTTTTAGGTGTAGAGCTTCCTTTGCGGCTTCTGTCATTGCCATATATTCGGCTTCTGCAGTTGATAAAGCCACAACTCGTTGCTTCTTTGTAGCATAACTGATTAGACCACCTCCATACTTGAAGATATAACCCGTATATGAACGACGGTCAATAGTACATGCCGCCCAGTCAGCATCAGCCATGCCTATTAATGCACTTCCTGTTTTTCTATATCTAATGCTTACATTCATTGTCCCTTTTAAATATCGTATAACCCTCTTGGCAGCTTGCCAATGCGCTTTGCCAAAGCAGGTATTATACTGGCTCAAATAACTTACAGCAAACATAATATCTGGTCGCGTGGCTATAGCCAGATACATCAAAGAACCAATCAACGCCTGATATGGTATGTTCTTCATTTCTTCTTCATTTTGTACTCTCTCCAATTTTAAACCTGTTTCCATCAGCGTTGAAACCGGCTTACATTCGTCCATGTTAAATTTTTCTATTAACTTTTCGATATAGCTCGTTTGTGACAACCTCATTTCTCCCCCTACATGGGTGAATTGTATGCCAAGGCAATGGTGGAGTAAACCCATATCTCTTAATTCAAAAGCTTTTTGCAATTTCATTTTAACTTCTTTTAATAGATTTTCTGATTTATATGCCAGTATTAAGTCATCCACATAAATGTTTGCAAGTAGCTTTTCCCCTTCTTTTTCTAAAATATATAAGCAAGGATCTGCTGTGGAACTCTTAAATCCGATTTCCATCAATTTATTATGTAACTTCAAGAACCATTGTCGCCCTGCTTGTTTCAAACCATAAATAGCTTTATTTAATTTACATATCCCATCATTTTTATATCTATTTACATCTAATAGCATTTCTTTTGCTTTTCTTATTAACTCTTTATCTTTTCCATGTGTCATTATCATTTTCAAATATTTATTGAGATTTTTCGGCATCTTCATGTAAATTTGTTCATCTATATCACCGTTTAAAAATGCAGTACACACATCTAGTTGGGATAACTTCATGTCATTTTCAATCGCATGTGCAATGAGTAGTCTAATAGTACTCATTTTTGCAACGGGTGCAAATGTTTCTGTGTAATCAATACCTTCTTTTTGATTAAAACCACGCGCCACAAGTCGCGCTTTTCTTCGATCTATTTCTCCTAATGCATTATACTTATTTTTCAAAATCATTTTATTATCTATCAAGTTTTTGCTTTCATTCTTGTGTACAACTTTCCACGTATTATTTTTAAGATGAGATTCAATCTCGCTTATTATGGCATCTTCCCATTCATCACTGTTCTCATCTATTTCACAGAGGAATGATTGTTCAGCATCCATCTCATAGGTTATGGGCCATTAAATATACGTAGAAAAAAAGAGAAAATGAGCCATCACGTGCACATAGAGCCATTAAAAAGAGAAAATTATGATACATGGAGAATCCATGCAAAAGCTCTTTTGTTAAAACTTGGCCTGTGGAACTATGTTTCTAATAAAATTAAGAAGCCAACAAGCGAAGGTGATGAACTGAGTAAATATACAGAAAAAGATGGGTTAGCATTAGCTGAGTTATTTCTCATAATATCGCCAAGCGAATTAAAGCAAGTAAAAAATTGTAAAACCAGTAAAGAAGTCTGGGATACGCTTGAAAGTATATATTACAGTAAAGGTCCAGCTAGAAAAGCAACTTTGTTAAAAGAGTTGATACTTAAAAAAATGAAGGAAAATGACAACATAGTTGATCATTTGAACAAATTTATGGATAGTGTTGATAAACTAGCAGACATGGACATAGCCATTAATAAAGATTTATTAAGCATTATGTTGCTATATAGTTTACCCCAATCTTTCGAAAATTTCCGGATAGCCATAGAATCTAGAGATGATCTACCAGATCCAGATAATCTGAAAATAAAGATCATTGAAGAAGCAGAAGCACGAAAAAATATGGCTAGTACATATGATGGAAATTTAGAACAAGAAGCACTATATGGTAAACAACAAAGTGAAAACAAGAAATATAGTATAAAATGCTATAAATGTAAGAAAAAAGGGCATAAATCAAATGAATGCTGGTCGAAAGCATATCAAACAAATAAGCGTAATGCGAATTATTGCTTAGAAGTGTGCCTAAACACGAATGACAATAAAGATAAAGTCATAAAATGGTGTCTTGATAGTGGCTGCACGTCACATATGACTCATGAATTGGAAAGATTCCATAATATAGAAAAAGATGACTATAAAAACATAAGGTTAGCTTCTGAGAACTGTACTGCACAAATTGAAGGCCGTGGTTCAGTGAAACTTAATATAAAAGAAAAACCTGATCTAAAACTAACTGAAGCCTTGTATGTACCGTCACTGACTACAAACCTAATGTCAGTAGGAAAAATGACAGATAAAGGTGCAACAGTTTTATTTAAGCAAAGAAAAGCAACCGTAATGAGAAATGGTGAAATTCTGTTAAAAGCAGAAAGAAATGAAGATGGTTTATACTATGTTAAAGAAAATTTAGAAGAAAAAACCAACTATTGTGAAGCAAACAAAATGCAACTGTGGCATAGAAAGCTTGCACATCTTAATGAAGGGCAAATGCGAATAGCTCTTGACAAGAAAATATGGAAGGCTTAGAATTTAATAAATGTGACACAATTAAAGATTGTGAAGTCTGTGCTAAGGGTAAGGCAACAAAACTGCCATTTAATACACATAAAAATGAGCAACGAACAACTCAGAGATTAGAAATTGTGCATACTGATGTATGTGGTCCCATGAGACAGCCGTCAAAGGGGGGTTCAAAATACTTCATCACATTCACAGATGATTATTCAAGATATACACGAGTATATACAATGAAAGCTAAAAATGAAGCCCTATCAAAATTTAAGGAATTTAAAAATGAGGCTGAACGATTTACTAAAAATAAAATAGTATATTTGCAAAGTGACAATGGGACAGAGTATATAAATAATAAATTTGATGAATATTTAAAAGAAAATGGCATCAAAAGGAGACTTTCCGCGCCATATACACCGGAGCAAAATGGCTTAGCAGAAAGAAAAAATAGAACATTGCTTGATAAAGCTAGATGTATGCTGATAGACGCTAATATGAAAGAAGATTTTTGGGCTGAAGCAATTAATACAGCTAACTACTTGGCAAACCGCAGTCCTTGCAGTAGTATTGATAATGCGACTCCATTTGAAAAATGGGTAAAGAGAGTTCCATCTGTGAGACATTTTCACATATTTGGGACTAAAGCATTTGTACTGAATAAAGGAAAGAAAAATGGAAAATTTGAAGCCAGAGCGACAGCTGGAATTTTTGTAGGATATTCGGAAAATCATAAGGCGTACCGGATATTTAATCCGAAAACAGACAACGTAATAATCAGTAGAGATGTCAAAGTATTAGATAAAATGTTTTATGAAAACAAAACGAAAGAAGAACAAAAACAAAAGGAAGTTGATAAAAATGAAATAGAAATTATACTTTTTCCTGAAAAACGAAATATAGAAGACAACAAAGAGTTGATAGAGAGTGAAGTTAATGAATCAGAACATGAATTGAACAATGATGAAATATTCCTAGATGCAACTACAGAAATAGATGAAATGTGTACAGGTAATGAAGAAGAAGCGACTACTTCCAGTAATAAGAGACAGAGAAAACCACCAGCATGGCATGAAGACTATGAAATGGATGCTGAACAATCATTCCTCTGTGAAATAGATGAGAACAGTGATGAATGGGAAGATGTAATAATAAGCGAGATTGAATCTCATCTTAAAAATAATACGTGGAAAGTTGTACACAAGAATGAAAGCAAAAACTTGATAGATAATAAAATGATTTTGAAAAATAAGTATAATGCATTAGGAGAAATAGATCGAAGAAAAGCGCGACTTGTGGCGCGTGGTTTTAATCAAAAAGAAGGTATTGATTACACAGAAACATTTGCACCCGTTGCAAAAATGAGTACTATTAGACTACTCATTGCACATGCGATTGAAAATGACATGAAGTTATCCCAACTAGATGTGTGTACTGCATTTTTAAACGGTGATATAGATGAACAAATTTACATGAAGATGCCGAAAAATCTCAATAAATATTTGAAAATGATAATGACACATGGAAAAGATAAAGAGTTAATAAGAAAAGCAAAAGAAATGCTATTAGATGTAAATAGATATAAAAATGATGGGATATGTAAATTAAATAAAGCTATTTATGGTTTGAAACAAGCAGGGCGACAATGGTTCTTGAAGTTACATAATAAATTGATGGAAATCGGATTTAAGAGTTCCACAACAGATCCTTGCTTATATATTTTAGAAAAAGAAGGGGAAAAGCTACTTGCAAACATTTATGTGGATGACTTAATACTGGCATATAAATCAGAAAATCTATTAAAAGAAGTTAAAATGAAATTGCAAAAAGCTTTTGAATTAAGAGATATGGGTTTACTCCACCATTGCCTTGGCATACAATTCACGGGAACTCCTTAATGTTCCGGGATAAAAAGTAGCCTATGTCATTCTCCAGGTCCTCAAATATACCCATGCCAAAATGCCAAATGGCCACCCAAAATCACGTCGATCCGTTGCTCCATTGCGGCGTGATTGAAGGACAAACCAACAAACCAACACACTTTCGCATTTATAATATTAGTATGATACCTATATTTATGGAAGCAAACGATATTTTTCCAATAAAAAGTTTATTTTTTTATTTGTGGCTTTTATTTACAGTTTATACCAAATGAATGAGTATAAAACACAAACGAATTTACGCAAGTGAAGAAGAAGAAGTGTTCATATCTTTTTGACGACACTATACAACCAATATAAAATTAATTTTTACTAGTCAATGTTACTAGTACTTGTAATGCTGTTTAAAAGATGCATTTACGGTATTCAACATAACATAACAGAAAAATCGTAATTTTATTGTAAACTGACTTTGACTGTCTTTTCTGTAAAAAACATTAATTTTTATCTACAGACTTTTTGTTTTGAAGGCCCTATATTCGGTGACATAAACTAGTTAGACAAAACCGAGATTCTAATAATCACTAATCGTCGAATCGTCGTCGGGTCGTTATTTATTTATCTTTTCTGCGGAAATACCTACATAAGTACATGTAAATCAAAAAATAATATCAAATCCTAAACTTGGCCCCATTAGAAATGAAATTAAATGAAATTATTATTCCTCATTTCATTAGAAATGGAACTCAAAACTATGTAATACCTACTGTCAAAAACATGTTAAAAAAGAGTCAAAATCGAGAACAATTTCCACTCCACTCGGACCGCGTCAGTAAACGGACGTGCACTTAAAAATATTTTAAATTGAAGTATTCATAGTACTAAGTGAGTGTAGGCGCCTATGTGCAAGTGTACAGGAACGAAGAAGACACATATATTTTTCACCGCGCGCTTAATAGTTCATACCTCTTTGCGCACGCGCAGATCCGTAAATCGACAAACGGAAAGTTCTACCGCTTAAACTTTGGACTTAATCTTTTTTAAAACATGTCGGCATCGCTGAAAAAAAGTACTCTAAAAGTACCTCATGGAGCCTCTGAAGGTGATATTACAAAACTTGACCCTGATAATCCACTGCTTATAAGGAGACAGAAACGGCCTCGCAACGAGATGCTGAATAATTCTGAAGAGGACATCGTTGGTCAGTCACTAAAAGAAGAACTTCTAGAAATGCTGACAAACTGGAAGAAGGATCAAGATGCCACTTTGTCTAAACTCTGCCTCGAAATTTCAGAGTTAAAAGTACAAAATACAAAGATCCAGGCCACAAACTCTCAACTGGAGCAGTCCCTCACTTTTATATCCTCAAAATACGAGGATGTGAGAGAGAAACTGATCTCTTATGAAGATGAGCGCAAGGAAAGCCGCAGAATAATTGCTTCCTTAGACCTCAAGATTGATGAACTGCAAAAAAGGTCGAAGTTCACAGTTTTGGAGATCAGAAATGTACCCCAGCAACAGAGCGTAAAGCATGAGACACAACAAGACCTCACAAACTTAATACATAAGACATGCGTGGCTTTGGGGGTGAACATCCAGTCGGGTGAAGTAAAAGATGTCCACAGAATCAAAAATAAATCCGGCAGTTCCACCATTGTCACTGAATTGACCACTGTTGTGTCTAGAAACAAAATACTAAGCGCGGCCAAAGACTATAACAAAAATCACCCAAATACTAAACTGACGACGTCTACTCTCGGCTTACCTGGGCCTAATATGCCTGTTTATATATCGGAGGGTTTAACAAATAAGGACAGGAAATTATTCGCTATGGCACGCGATGCGCGAAAAGCACTTGATTACAAATACTGTTGGACAAACCAAGGCCGAATCTACCTGAGAAAGACAGAAGGCAGCGCTCGCATTGAAATAAAAGGCGAGTCCGACTTGGTGTCCCTAAAAAATAAGTGACTAATAGGTAACATAATATTATATCCTGTTGTAATTTATTACTTACCTGTATATTTCTCTCAGTGTGTCCCGTGCCTAAGTTTCCTTGTTAAACTGATATTACTTGTACAACTACCTACATTTCACTTTTATAACTCAATGATCTACATAATTAATACTATTTTTACACTCATAACTCACTATATAATTACTCCTTTTACACATTATAATAAACGTACTAGAATCTATCATTCATCCCAATCTATGTTATACGCAAATATTATCTCAAGGTTATGGTACTTGCTAACAGTTAATATAATAATATTCTCGACCCTATATCGTTGTTACGAACTGAATAAGCTATGTCTCATACAGAATAAGTATCTTTTAACATACGAGTATTTTTACATTTCGTGTTTGTTTATGCTCCATAAACGAACCTTTGCCTGCCACTTAGTAAACAATCTTTCCCCATGTTCACGCCAGTAAATGATGTCCTATCTAACCTGGACAAAGTCTCTTTCTGTGATGCATTAACATGTAGCCCCGACGAATGCTCCGATTTACTACCGAGATCTAAGACGGGTCTTTCTATCTTAACACAAAATATTCGTAGTTTGAAAGCCAATTTTAGTGGACTTCTAACTTTGCTTGAACGTATTAAAACTGACTGTGATATTATTGTTTTATCTGAATGCTGGCTTTCCTGTAATCCCGTTATTCCCATTCTGAACGGCTACTACGCGCACCAAACGAGTCGTAATTTTAATCAAAACGATGGAGTAGTCGTATATATAAAAGATAATTTAGTTAATGTCAAAACTATTGAACCTGTAGTTTCTGATGCAAATTGTCTAATAACTACGGTTGGATCCGATCTTGTCATTATTTCTATTTACAGGCCCTACGCATTCAAAGATCCGTCGAATTTTATTCACTCGATGGATCGAGTCCTCTCGGATTATAAATCCTATAATAACATTATTTTTGTCGGGGATATTAACATCGATATTGCAAATAATCATCAAGCTATCCATTCACTTGACTATCTGGATCTCCTTGCTCAACATGGTCTCTTCCCGGGGCATGTAATACCAACACATGGCTCCACATGTCTTGACCATGCTAACTTAAAAACTGTAGTATCACCTAAAATTCTGGTTTTAGAATCTACGCTTACTGATCATTACGCTGTATTTATATCTCTGTCAAAGATTAAATATAGTCATCAAAATAAACCCTATACCACTAAAACTGATGAAGTAAAACTTACTAGTGACATTCTTAACATAAACTTTGATTCTGTATATTCGACCCTTGACCCAAACATTGCAACTGAAAATTTAATTAACCCTATTTTACATGCCTTATCATCGAACACCATAAAGATCCCCTTATCTCGTAGACGTAGGCCCATCAAACCCTGGATAACACCAGGCCTACTGAATTGCATACGTCATAGAGATAAGTTACATAAGAAGCTTAAAAAGGATCCTTTAAATGAAGTTCTTAAGGTTTCTTACAAAAGGTATCGTAACTATTGCTCTAATTTACTACGCAAAGTTAAAAGAGATTATGAGAAAAATGAATTCATCAAAGCTGGTAAAAATCCTAAATTACTGTGGAATGTTGTTCAGTCCGTAACTAATATATCAAAAACTCAATCTACTGCCAGAGATCTTTTGCTTTCGAATTGTAATAAAGAAGTCTGCATTAACGAGGTCAACTCCTACTTTGCCACTATAGGAAGTCAACTGGCCGATAAAATACTCAAAAATAATCAACCTCCTCCGTTACACTCATCTCACAGGGAATCCTTTGTATTGCTTGAGACGGATGAGTCCGAAGTTGAGCGCTTGATCAATTCTCTTAAAAATAACTGTGCAGCTGGTTGGGATGGTATCTCGTCAAGATTTTTAAAAAAGTACATTGGTGTAATTGTTCCCCCTCTCACATACATTTGCAATCTCAGCATAGCAATACAGCAAAAAAGGTATTTTCCCTAACCTGTTTAAAAAAGCGCTTTTACACCCCATTTTTAAATCTGGCGATAGGGACCATGTCGAAAATTATAGGCCTATCTCGATCTTGCCAGCTATGTCAAAGATTCTCGAGAAAATCATTAATTTGAGGCTTGTTTCCTATCTAGAATCATGTAACTTATTATCTAATAACCAATTTGGTTTTCGTAAGAAACGGTCTACTGCGGATGCTGTCCACAGCCTTGTGGACCATCTAGTGGACAAACTTGATAAAGGACAAAAGTGTGTAGCTTTGTTTTTAGACTTGTCTAAGGCTTTCGACACCGTCTCTGTACCTATCTTAATTTCTAAGCTTGAGACTCTTGGCATTCGAGGAAACCAACTTGCACTCTTTCAGAGTTACTTGTCAGGTAGAACCCAATTTGTGAGGATAGATTCCTATACAAGTTCTGAGTTACCTCTCACGTATGGTGTACCTCAGGGCAGCATTCTTGGCCCGAGCTTATTTTTGGTTTACATGAACGATTTATGTAACATTCATCTTCATCAAGGTAAGATATTTTCATATGCCGACGACACAGCTTTGATTTTTTCTTCTAACACCTGGTCTGATACGTATCGACTTGCTCAAATTGGCTTTGACACCGTAAGGGAATGGCTTAATAACAATCTTTTAACATTAAATATTTCTAAAACAAAATGCATAAATTTTTCCATTCGTAATTCTACACTTCCCCCTAGTAACTCTTTGCCTAAGCTGGTTGCCTCGTCAGCGCAGTTTAACCTCACACCTAACAGTGATCCCATATTAGTGGAAAATGTCACCTCTATAAAATATCTTGGCATAGTGCTTGACTGCAACTTAACTTTTAAAAATTACATTGAACACCTTTCAAACAGAGTACGTAAGCTTATTTATGTTTTCAAACAACTTCGACACTCAGCCGATCCTGAAATTTTAAAAATGGTCTATCAAGCACTATGTCAATCTATTATTGGCTATTGCATATCAGTCTGGGGAGGTGCAGCTAAAACACATCTTATTCAAATCGAACGTGCACAAAGAGCTGTATTGAAGGTGTGCTGCTTTAAACTCCGTTTGTATCCTACAAATATGCTTTACGAGTATTGTCAGGTATTAACTGTACGCCAATTATTTATTCTGGCTACTGCTCTCAAGCAACATTCCCTGACGTACTTCACCCGTGATTGCCCCCGTCGTAGACCTCAGCTTGCTTGCTATAGTAAACTAAAGACAGCTTTTAGTCGTAGGTTTTTTGTCTTCCTTGGACCTCACCTTTATAATAAGTTGCATAGAATTATTTCTCTGCATTCCTTAAATCACCATAATTACAAAGACGCACTTAGGAATTGGCTTCTTAAGCAAACATACTCGACTACTGAAGGACTTTTGGAGATTCTAGTTTAATCCCTTCTTACCTAAATTATCACACACATACACACAAACACAATACTCATTCACACACAACACCCACTCACTCACAACACATACACTCACTTTCACACACAACACACAACACCCATAAGTACTCATGCAAACTCAAGCCTACACGCACATGCATTGTTGTATTCTTCTTGTGTCTCGAGTTGGAAGCCCTGTTTTCCGAGACACAGTTTTAACTAGTTCGGAGAACAGGTGCACAATAATATTTAAAATGTATATCAACTATATTAGTTTTATCCTAGGTGTAAGGCTATAAATGTTATTTAGTTGTCCCACACTATATTTATGAAATAAACTTATCTTATCTTATCTTATTACAGTGACTCTTTGTTTGTGTAATAAAATACGATTAATTTTACAATGTGTGAGTGCGGCGACATCGGTTCTCGAGTAAAGTTTGTGTAAGGGCCATTCCATCTCCTTTATCTATTCCGTGATTCTGAGTGTAAACTCTATTATACCCCTATATTCAATGTACTCTGTGGTACAGGGATAGGTTGTATCCCGGGGAAGGACATAGGCTACTTTTTATCCCGGAAAGTTGAGGAGTTCCCGTAGGAAACGAATAAACTGAGTCTACGCGACCGAAGTCGCGGGCATCATATAGTAATTAATAATCAATACTCCCAGACTCTTCTTCTCCTTCTTTGTATCCTGGGATTATTTCCGCACTTGGACGCCTACGTCCGCTGTGCGTGAAAACCGCTGGTGCGACTCCCCGCTGGTTCATTCCAGCCAGCCGAGCTCACTCCAGAATCCAAGGTAAGGTTCTGAATCGGGGGGCTGCCCCCCGATTAAGAACCTTACGATATCTTAGTTATCGATCGATTCGGTTTGTTATCGTACGATAAGGTATTGTATTTTCAATTCAGAATAATCGTATCGAGGGTAAAATTGCCGCAATCGAAACCGAACCGTACCAACGTTGTTATCGTTCGATAACTTCAACCGAATAAGAATTACCGAACGTCGGATTAATTTGCCGGTTACTTATCGAATGCTACAGGGCATTCGATAACCTTTCCGTTTATTGTTTTTTTTCGTAAAACACGGTAAGACCCAAAACTTATTAGGTAGAACATTATAAGAAAGTGCATAGAGCTTTTTAAAGGAGACGAAGACGCCATTATTAATAGGACACAACTCTTCGGAGACAGATACTTATTCCAGATTAATAATTCTGAAGTTTTTATTGGATATTTTCCTTCCATTAATTCTGCTGCTTAGTTTAATCCTGTTTAATTAAACTCTAACTTGCTTTTCATTGCTTATTACGAATTTAATAAATAATTTGTTTAAAAAAGGAAACATTAAAAAAAATTGAATAATAATATTGAGTAGGTAAATATTTAAAAAATAATACCTAATTTTTTTTGATTCCCGCGGGATCTCTTTAATTTTCCGGGATAAAAAGTAGCCTATGTCCTTTCCTGGGATGTACACACTATCTCTATACCAAATTCCATCAAAATCAAACAATCAAAAAAGCGTAGCAGATAAACAGACAGACAGACAGACAGTTAGAAACACTTTCGTATTTATAAAATTAGTATGGATATAGGTACCTACAATTATGTTTTTTTGAATAGTTAAAATTTCGGGGAAACTATAGCAAACTTCGTGAATTAACACGTGATCTCCATGTAACTTGTCGATACCGGTATCGATCCCGATATCGATATCGAACTCGAATCGTATCCGTAAAGCAAAATGTTCTGAATTGCACGACAAATCACAAAACATTTTCGATACGAGATCTATACCTAATCGTATCGATACGGTATGATAATATCGAAGTGTTGGATCCGAAATATCATATCACCAGGGGGGAGACACTTTCCTAAATTATGATGATTTACAAAGATAAAACTGCCATCTGTTTTATGGGGTAACAAACTTTTCGGCAAACAGTATGCAAGAGCCTCAACAGATGGCACTATATTTCAGAATTCAATTAAGTATTCCCATACTAAAAATTTACTACCATTTAGGTACAACTCTATGGTTCTAAAGTTACAAAAAAAACTTAATAAGTATATTTAAGTATTTTTCAATTCAATATTAGATTATAAAAACATTATATTTTATCCATATTAGTTATAAATTAAGATAATTTGACCATAATGTTCAAGTCTTGTTTATTTTGCCCTCTAAGTTTTAAGTAGTATTTATCAATCAAAATGTCAAAACTGGCAACCTTAACTGGACGTTATACTGGCTTCTGTGAAATCAGTTGCTCTAAAAAGTTTTGAACTTTATATTATTATACTCTTTGCATATCACAGAGTACATTGAATATAGGGGTATCCGTATATCCGTATATCATCCGAGACAAGTATGGTATATCCACGGTATCCATATCATAGCATCCATCATCCATAGCTATAGCAACAAGTAGCTAGGTACTTCAAAAAAAAAACAGCAAAAAATGTTGTTTGAAGAATTCTCGGACAAAATAATAAATAAATAGGTACATTTAGAACTTTTCAGTTTTGACTTGTAATTGGAGAAGTCCAGCGGTCCATCTGTTGTAGTGAGCGTAGCGAAAAAATCCTATGTCTATGGTTGTAGTTCGGAGACACCACCGAGGAGACACCATAGAGTAAAGTGGGAGCATAGATTTTAATATAGTGGGAGACACTAGACACTATTTACCACCGACCAAAAAAAAAAGCTATTTACTGATAAAGCTTAAGTAACCACAGATTATTTATGTATGCTATACACAGATAATAGCTAGTTCCATAATTTGAGTTGTTGGGTACGGGCAAAGATAGTAGAGTTTGTCCTTTTTGATGTTCAGTTGGGAATTAGGTATTGTACTGACTATCTATTTTTATGTCTTTGTGATAAGGATTTGTTTTACATTATTTGGAAAATAAATATTCTGTATTGGTAATAGTTTGTGAACTTAAACTATTGCTTCATAGACAAAGACAAAGTAAAGAGATAGAGAAGGACGATCTATGGTCAGTCATAGAGACAAGTAAGTGGTTGGAGAAGGAGATGTCATAGGAAGCAGAACTTGTCTCTGGGAAGCAGAGACAAGTTAAGTTTCAAACTTTCAAACGTTTGGGAAAAGCTAGTAGGTATTTACATTTGTGCATAAAATAATTGATGCGGAATAAAGTTGATGTTAATCTGAACGCCGAGGTTTTATTACTTGTTGGTTACTTGTTTTAGAGACCGATCAGTATTTTATTACCTCCTTGATCTGGAATCGCCTAGAATTGGATTTCAAAACGGGAAGTGACTGTGAGGTTGAATTGGGAAAGGAACGCAGAGGAAGCAGGAATTCGTAAAGTGTTTTTTGAAATGATCGAGTGACAAAGTATTTAGAAGTTACTAAGCCACACAACCATGGGGATTAATAACTTTGTTCAAGTGCTCCTAATAAGCGGAGGTTATTTTTCCTTTATTGTCGGAGAAAACTATGATTTTATGCCGTCAAAAGTGCCGACAGTAGGAATATCGGTCCTAGTCCGAAATAAAGCTCATACGCTGCCATATTTCCTGTCATCTTTATTGGAGCAGACTTATCAGAAAGATCGGATTTATTTGAGGTAAGTACAAACTCTTTTGTGAAATCTTCGAGGAGTCCCTATCGAGTATCCACTGTATGTATTGTTCGCACCTGAGTTGAATGCAAAGCTTAGGAATGTGCTAGTGCTGTGACCTTATTACTGACAGTCATATCGATAAATTACAAAAACAAGCAGAGGTTGTATTATTTTAAAATCATTTAAAATATTGATTGAAACACAATAATAAAGTCCAAAATTTACTTCACTTCTTATGTAAAGAAAATAAAATCATTTGGACAACTAGGGACGATTGTTTTAGTCAGATAATAGTCTTCTATGGTTCTGTGAATTACACTACAATTAAAATCATCTTTTTTACAAAGAACGAAGAGGTCCTTACCTTTTTGTTCTTTGTAAGTGTCTCTAGGTTCTTTTTGTATTACAAATAATGTTCTTTTTGATACTCCGGTATATCGACTCGGTCTGCTGTTAAAGGCAAGGTCAAAAAGTTATTTTGCCTTTCTTCAGTACACATATCCAAAGCTTTTTTCGCCATTTCGCGTGCTTGGTGATGAACAAAAAAAAATGTTTTGTTATTAAACTTCTGAGACTCAATATGCTATTCCAGATTCTACTGTGACCACACTTCTGATAATAGTCTTGAAATAATAGAAACCTGGTTGAAGGAATTTGGTCCTCTGTATCACGCCACATATTTAGTATCAGATGAAAGCAGTCCACCTTTATATGAAGATGAAACCACTGCAATACAATGGAGTGCTCAGAGATTTGAGCATGTCATCTCATTGAGGGAAGATGCACTGGAATTTGGGAGGAAGCAGTGGGCTGATTATGTGTTTGTAAGTTTTACTGTCACTATTGCAGAATAACTCCAAGTGTTTCCAGTTAATTCTGTTTTGAGCTTCTCTTGTCGATAGTGCCCCCCAGCGATGGCTGGGGGGCACTATTGACAAGAGAAGCTCAAAACTTTATATCGTCAACCCAATGTTTCTTTTGCCCAAAAATTTTAAAGCTTGTTAGTAAGTAACATCATAAGTCACTTCCACTGAATAAGCATAATTGAACCAAACATTACAGCTAGTTTGAGGCTGCCATCTTGTACATGGGTGGTACCAATCTTTAACTGTATACTTACAATGCAAAAGTATGTATGGATGTATGTATGTTTGTTACTCTTTCACACCAGAATGGCTGAACAGATCTGGATGAAATTTGGCACTGGGATAGATTATAGTCTGGAATAACACATAGGCTACTTTTTATCCCGAGAGTTCCCGCGGAAACCAAAAAACTCAGCTAGTAAAATGTATCACTCTCTTTCTCAAATTTATATTTTATTTTTATATCAAATATCTATCACCCAAGAATAAACATAAGTTTCCATAATGTTCTCAAAGGAGTGTGAATCTATCTGCCAACTTGGACTTGACCAACATGGTGGAATTTCACACTTTTTGAATCTATATAAAATATATATATGATGTGATGATAGCGATAAGCTACATCAGTTCTAAACTTGCCAAGAAGAGCAAATGACAAACTCTATTTTCATTCTGATAGGAGACCAATGCTCAGCAATAGGATGTTGATGGAATGATATGATAATGTTTCAGATGCTGGATGCAGATGTGTTCCTGACTGAGCATGATACATTGCAGATTCTGGCTGACAAGCGGCTACCGGTTGTTGCACCGATGCTGCAGTCTGAAGGGGCATACTCTAACTTTTGGTTAGAACTCCATGCTGTGCATGTATGTGCATGAATATGCCTGCTATTCCATCAGGGGGTCGGGCTTTTAACTCTCTCTCACACATTGTGACATTTGCAATGATTGTAAGTCTCAGTAGACTTTTATGTACACAACTAGTATTTTTCCTCACTATTTATATATATTAAAAATAGGTATATTACAGGGAAAAATTTCCCAAAAAATATTGTCAAGTCTTGGATTGGCCACTTTTGTTTAAAGTATATCAAGACTTTTCCAATCATTGAATATGTTTAAATAGGCAAGAGAGGGTACTAATACCTATCTGTGTTTCACATAAATGTGGTTGGAGTATGTGATTTAAGCTATTTAAATCCGTACGAACTAACCAATATTGTAAAATGCAAGTGTTTTTTTTGTCATTTACCTTTCGACTGGGGGGAAAAGATAAGCAACCTCAAGTATGCGGACGATACGCTCCTCATCACCACCTCGTTGGAGGGCATTAAGGAACTTCTACAAAAACTGGAAGCGGAGAGCATGGATTTGGGAATGACCATCAACAGAAGCAGGACCAAGTTAATGATAGTCAAGACCGCGCTGGTAAAATATCTAACACAAATATACCATCTGTGGATATACTCTCCACGAGTTACATCTATCTTGGCTCCCAAATAAGCAATGACGCTAGTTGTGTACCAGAAATAAAGAGACGCATCGCAATGGCAAAAAAACGCCATTACATTAATTAACTGGGTTGTGGAGGAATCAAGGCATCTCGCTCAAAACGAAGAGTCGCCTCGTACGTGCCTTAATCTTCCCAATTTTCTATCTATGGAGTTGAAACATGGACCATCAAAGCAAGAGAAAGGCAAAGAATAGATGCTTTCGAAATGTGGTGCTGGAGGCGAATGCTGTGGATTCCGTAGACTGCCAAGTACACAAACGTGTCTATTCTTTCGCAGCTGGGAATCACTGTTCGACTCTGCTCCATATGTTACCAACAGCTGCTCTCGTATTTCGGACACATCGTACGACGTGGGGACAACAGTCTCGAGAAGCTTATTGTCACGGGCAACACTGAGGGCAAAAGAGCGAGAGGCCGCTCACCCACTAGGTGGTCTGACCAACTGAGGGAGCCTAACACGTCCAAATTTCATACTTTAGTGAGAAAGGCTACCAACAGAAGCCAATGGAAACAAATAATCCGTTCTAGGTTAGGATCTAGCCAGGACCACGATCTTCAGCAATGAAGGAACGACCAAAGAGAGACCTCTTGCACAAACTATCATTTGTGTTTTATCAAGCGATAACTTCACCACATTCACTTACTTTTCATCCCGTAAAATTCGAAGAGTTTCCATGTGACTTAAAAAACTTTGAGTTTATTTTCATTATTTATGCCTATTTTCACTCACACAACCTATGGGTAATCCATACTAATATTATAAATGCGAAAATGTGTCTGTCTGTCTGACGCTTTGACGGACTATCTGTCGGATTTTGATGAAATTTGGCACATGGATTAGTTGTATCCTGGGGCATAGGCTACTTTTTATTCCGGAAATTTCAAGAGTTCCCCGGCGAATCAAAAACCTTTATCCACGCGGAAGAAGTCGCGGGCATCATCGAGTGTTTAAATATTCTTTCCTGCAGATAATATTGTATAAAAAGTAATATTATTGTTACTATTTCATACCTGTTAAGACAATTAACTCTTAGCTTAGACATTATTTACAATCTAATAACCATCATTATTATTTAACTTCTGTAACTATAAAGTATCCAGATGCTACTAGGATGATAAAAATAGGTTTATCTCTTTTCCTGTTATGATTACAGTATCTTGAGAGAATAGGATAGAATACTAAATGTCATTCTAATAGCATCTGAATATGATAGTATGTTCTTTTATTTCAGGTGTGCGGTACATGAGGAATTCTACTACAGTCGATGTGACGATTACTATTCTATACTAGACAGGGATGAAGAGTTTGTAGACTGCCACGCAGTGCCTATGGTTCATACCGCGGTGCTCATATCACTCAAATATGAGGCTAGTGACAAATTGACATATGTGCCCGCCAAGGCAACGAGTTACTATGGACCCTTGGACGATACTGTTGTGTTTGCACACAATGCTGCTTCCATAGGTAAGACTTTCTTGTAGTTTTAAACAAAATAAAAAATAATAAAATCATTTTATTGCAGGTCGGGGACCCATATAAAACATATAGTTTTGTATTCTAATTTCTAACGTCCTACTGATGGGTACAGGCCTCCACACTCAGGAGAGAGGGAATTAGTGCTTTGACCCACCACAGTGATGTTTGGCGGGCTATTACGCCAAACATCATTGGAGCCGGGGCCGACGGCTTAACGTGCTCTGCGAGGCACGGGGATGAAATACCGCCAACTTCCTAACTCCGGGCTAGTACTGAGAATTTCTAGTCAGAAAAACCCAATACTTAATTATGGCCCGACCTCGTGACCGCAGTCGAACCTTCTAACCACGAGACCAACGAGGCAGTGAATTATTACCATATGGTTTCGATTTTGTTACTAGAAGCGTTAAGTACCCGAGTAAATACTTATTGATTGTGATAAATGTGAATCTCTGTTTATCTTTCCGCTTTCACAGGAAGGACATAGCCTCCTTTTTATTCTGGAAAATTAAAGAGTTCCCACACGATTTTTCATAAACCTAAATCCATGTGCAAAGATGTAAGATCTTTTTATAAACTTTTAAGCTACCCATGCTAATCCATACCAATATTAAGTTAGGTCCGTCTGTTGGTGTGCTACTCTTTTTTTTGAGGAGATCTTTTGAACAGATCGCTGTACAAAATTTTGACAAAATTTAGTACAGATATTGGATCCCAAGTAAATCCTTACTTTCCCAGAAAAACAAAGAATTCCCCCCAGGTTTTAAAAAAACCTAAATCGGCGTGAATGAAGTTGTGGGTATGCTCTAGTCTAGTGTGTCATATTTAATAAAGAAAAGCCCAACTGTTATGTGAATATTTTCTATAACTCTCACAACTCAAGTCTTAAAACGATTGGAAATGTAAGAACAAAATAAACTAAGAAGAGATTTTCTAACTCAAAAACATTTTTCACAGGTGTCCCTCTCTACGTTTGTAATACGCACGTGTTTGGTTACGTTCCCAAGCCCCCGCTAAGTTCCAGCAAGGTTAACAGTGAGACACTAGAAAGGGACAGTTTACTAAATGTGAAACTCCAGGCAATCGGAAAAGGCACCCCTCTCCCTCTAATACCCGAGCTCCAAAAATATGTGACCTTTCCTCAGAAAGATACCCTCAATTGTAGTAAAATCTTCATGATTAATTTGGAGAGAAGGGTCGAGAGGAGAAAACTGATGGAGCTGAGTTTCCAGGAGTTGGGAATGGAAGTGGAACTCGTTAAAGCTGTTAATGGCAGGTTGGTTTCTCAATCACCAAAGAACTTGGAAATCTGTTAGTTTACTGAGATTTGATTTTAATTTATTGCTTGACAAAAAACTTCCATACTAATTGTACAAATGAGAAAGTGTGTCTGTCTCCCTGCTACGCTTTCCCAGTCCATCTTTTCTACAGATTTTGATGAAATACTAGTATAATAAATGCGAAAGTGTCTGTCTGTCCGTCTGCTATTTTGACGAAAGGTATGGAGATAGGTTGCATCCGGGGAAAGAACAAAGGGTAGTTTATATCCAGATGCAGCCCATTTAAATATTTTTGTTTGTATGAAAAAAAATTGTGTTTACTCTGAATTTTTAATGGCCATAGAACAAAAGTTTTTCGGGATTACGTACATAAGTGTTGTCATTTTAATATGGTTTTTACCTTGAGTACCTTCAAGACAAGAGTGCTTAGCCTGATATCTCAACTTTCTTATCCTTGTTATACTCGCCCGACTTCAACGTGTGTAGAAATCAAAATTATTTTTTACTTTACAGTGACTTTGGAAGTCGGTTTTTTGGAAAGAATTTTAACCTTTAACTTTTTAGTATCAGGGTTTAGAATTTGGAGTCAGAATTTTTTATGGGACCACCTCGAGAGCATCCTCTAACGACTGTTTTTTTTTTCAAATCGGTTCAGATTTCAGAAACCACGGAGATATGCACCGACATACATTTAAAAAAAACACGCCCAATTGAGAGTCTCCTCCTTTTTTGGAATACGGTTAAAAATTTTAAGATTGTGTAGCACGTATTTGGCTGCATTATTAAGAAAATGTTTTTCTGCAGAGCCCTGAATCCTGATGATTTACGCGAGTTGAACGTGAGGCTAATGCCCGAATATGAAGATCCTTATCATAAACGGTAAAGAATTGTCACATTAGCTTTTTTAAGTAACATTCTAATTTAATAATGGTTTTTATTAATTAATGGGAAATCGTCTAATAGTTAATCTACGACTCTACTCAGTTGAATCTGTTCTCCAAACGGGTCTTTACATGACAGAGCAACCAGGGAGTTTCTTTCTGGTTCTTCTCGGTAGAAATAGCATTCCAAACTAGTGGTAGATTCTCTCGACGATTCAAAAGAACTTGTAAAAACATTTGAGTTTGAGCATGCCTGATTTTAAAAAACTGTTTTGTTTTTAGACCAATCAAAGCCGGTGAAATTGGATGCTTTTTGAGCCACTACAATATTTGGAATGAGGTAATATTTAAATGGTAGCTGAAGCCCGCGACTTCATCCGCGTGAAATAAGTTTATTTTAATATCCACGGGAACTCCTTAATATTGCGGGATAAAAAATCACTCTCGGTCCTCAACTATACCCATGCGAAAAATCACGTCGATCCGTTGACTTGCTTTATTGGGGCGTGATTACATACAATAAACAAACACACTTTCGCATCTATACTTAATACTATAAATGCGAAAGTTTGGATGGATGGATGAATTACATCATGGATGAATTTAATCACGCCAGAAAGGCTGAACGTATCTGGATGAAATTTGGCACCGAGATAGATTATAGTCTGAAATAACACAAAGGCTACTTTTTATCCCGGAAAATTAAAAAGTTCCCGTGAGAACCAAAAAACAGTCAAGTCGCGTGTCAAGTCAGTGAGAAGTCGCGGGCATCAGCTTGTTTATAATATTAGTATGATTAATTATTTATGGTCTCAAATACGCTGCGTAAAATATTAATTTATAGCAAAAGAGCACGTAACATAAGAGACACAATATGATATGAAATAAACAGAATTTGACAAATACAGGCTTCTTCAGGAAAAGAAAAACATAACAAAAACCCACAATATAAGTATTTTATTTTATTTAATAGGAAGCCAACGGTAATACAATGATCTTTTGCCTTATTCTAATACAACTATCTATGTTACATAATCTTATGACTTCCATTGATTACACACTTACAGGCTTAACTCAACATGCATAATCAAATAATTTAATAGTAGGTACTTAGATCTAAAACAAAAAAATAATTTCTTTAAACATTAAAAAAAAATTACACAGACCTAAAAAAATTTAAGTATTTAAAAAATAATTTAGATAATACCCTTTATTTAATAATCAGTTAGAAATAATTTATTTCTGATATAGGCATCATCCCTATGTATGTTGATCACTGGCTAACTGCTCGAGCAGTCCGAGTATGGCCGGCCTAAGGTTCCCAAGTATCGGTCATAAGATAATGGCTTATAAAGTAGTCAGTATCTTAAGATACTAGTTGATTCTTCTGAGTTGATGTTGGGTTATTATAGTGCGGGCTTTGTTATTCCACAGATAGTAGAGAACGGCTACGAGGTGTCTATGATCTTGGAAGACGATGTGCGCTTCGTGCCATTCTTCAGGCTTCGTTTCAGCGGCGTATTGAAGGAGGTCAGCGGTTATGACTACGATCTGCTGTAAGTACTCTCTAACAGTAGTAGATAAAGGGTATGTTCCGATTTACGCTGCGAGCACTGTGAAGGTGTGACGTCAATTTAGTATACTGCGAAGCCGTTCCTTTATAGTTAGCTATACTGGTTACTGTTTAAAACGGAACGCAGTCAGCACTGAGAACTTACCTTGAAAACGCCAGTGCTCCCAGTAGAAAAATGGAGACGATTTATGACGTCATATATTTCCCTAGGATATTGCGGCTGTACACTGTCAGTCCATAACGGAACAAATTTTTCCCCAGTAAGAGCACTGAACAGTGGTCGCAGTGTATATCGGAACATACCCTCATTACAACATACTTATAATATTATAAATGCGAAATTTGGTTTGTTGGTTTGGCATTCAATCACGCCGCAACGGAGCAACGGATCGAGGTGATTTTTGGCATGGGTTGAGGACCTGGAGAGTGAAATAGGCTACTTTTTATCCCGGAAAATTAAGTAGTTGCCGCGGGAATACAAAAATCTTAATTCACGCGCACATCATCTAGTAGCTAATATTATATTGTGATAGTCTTAAGCCTCGTATTCACTAGGGGACAAATTTCCCGCGACACTTGTTTCTAGAGATCTCCGGCGTTCACTAGGGGACAAATTTCTCGCGTCACTTGTCCCTAGAGATGTCTCGGCATCCTTGAGCGATGTCAACTGATGTCGCCAGACATCTCGTGTCGCGACCATTGCCTGTTGTTGCCTGTTGTCTGACTTATCGAGCGACGTCACCTGACATATCTAGCGTCACTAAAGCGTCGTGTCGCGGGACATTTGTCTCTAGTGAATACGAAACTTAAAGGAAGGTAATATCCCACACAGTTACTCAAATCAGTGTATGTTGCAGTTGAATATCACTTTTTATGCTATAAAACTTGCTTTAACAGTAAAGGAAAACAACATGAGGAAAC
Source organism: Erebia aethiops (assembly GCA_923060345.2). Taxonomy (NCBI): domain Eukaryota; kingdom Metazoa; phylum Arthropoda; class Insecta; order Lepidoptera; family Nymphalidae; genus Erebia; species Erebia aethiops. The sequence continues at coordinate 17,439,743 of OV281079.1, read as the reverse complement.
CTGTATGCCTGAGAGTTCTCCAAAGTTCGACTAATCCGCAATCTGCCAGCGTGGTGGACTATGGTCCAGTCCCTAAAAATAAGTGTCGTGCTCAGTATTGAGCCGGCGATGGATTTAGATAATGATCAAGACACGACAAGACACTCATTTGCACGAGGACTCATAAATTGATTTATTTGTAATGCTGTCCCTTTTTGGCAACTACAATATGCATTTGTCAAAAAGGGACAGCATTACAAAAATTTTACTAATTCAGTTTAAATGTCCTTGTGCAAGCGGCCCTAAGTGATCTATCCAACGACCTCAATTTACATAGCCCTGTCAAACAAAGAATGTGGACTTTTTTTAGTTACGCCATCTAGTCTGAAAAGCGCTATTGCGGGGACAATGACTGGCTTATACAGGTGAGGGGCATGCACTACAAGTTAGACGCCCAACTTTTTTCTACGAAAGGGCCCATCTAGTACCTACATATATATCGATGAATCTATCTGATCAGGTACCTGGGCAGGAAGATTCTCCTAGACAGTGCTGAGCGGCCAGTGACAGCGCACACGACTAAACCACTGTACTCGTACTGGACTCTCGGCTACTTGCTCACACTACGGGGAGCGCGGAAGCTTCTGGAAGCGAACCCTTTGCAAAACGTGCTGCCGGTTGACGAATACCTGCCTATAATGTTTGACCAACATCCCAAGTAAGTTGTATGTTTTATGGCAGAGAGCTATTTTTGAAGTGAAAACTTATTAAGGCACGTTGAGCACTTTTTGGTAGGGAGTAAAAATGTGGAATACGCGAGACCGACACCGTTCTTCTTAAGACAAAAGGTCTGAAGTATAATAATATAGTACATTCATTACGTCATATTAATAAGTGATGTGTAACCGTGGCCGACACCTCGCGTTGTAACGAAGACAAAATGTCTTAAATATAAATATAGTACATTCGTAATTAAACTTAAATGCCTTAGTTTTAAGGTTATATATTGTAAATAATTTTATTATTATGAATTAATTTTTTTTTCTCTGGTCTAGTGTGGTGGGAGGTTTCAGCTGTGGCTAGTTTCTACCAAACCGACAAAATATGATTAAGCATTCCGGTACGTTGCCGTGTTGAAACCGATTAGGCTTTAATATAACTGGCATACCCCGGTGTCACCTTAGATTGCATAGAATTGAGGACCTGGAGAGTGACATAGGCTACTTTTTATTCCGGAAAACTAAACCTCCCGCGGGAATCAAAAAAACTTAAAGCACGCGGACGAAGTCGAGGGCATCAGCTAGTAGAACACTTATGAACACCATTTTGGAAAGCTGATCTCATTGAGGAAATGAAATGAAATTTATTTATTTTCTGTAAACTAACAAAATTTGTACTTATTTCTAAGAACGATGACGGCTAAAAAAGTATAAACTGCGTTTCAGCCGTCAGCTAGAAACAGCTAAGTTACAGATATCCATAACTGTTAAAATTAATATACTTTACAAGAACAATTTACTATTAAAATTAGAAACCTAAGGGGTATGGGTTTAATATAACTGCCATGCCCCTAACAGGTTAGCCCGCTACCATCTTAGACTGCATCATCACTTACCATCAGGTGAGATCGTAGTCAAGGGCTAGCTTGTAGTGGATAAAAAAAAAAAAAAAAAAAAAAAAAAAATTAAAATGAAACTTAATAAGGAAGACCTGCATACAAAGTTATTAATATGTGTGTGTGTGTGTGTGTTTTTTTTCTAAAATCCACTACAAGCTAGCCCTTGACTGCGATCTCACCTGATGGTAAGTGATGATGCTGTCTAAGATGGTAGCGGGCTAACCTGTTAGGGCCATGGCAGTTATATTAAACCCATACCCCTTCGGTTTCTACACGGCATCGTACCGGAATGCTAAATCGCTTGGCGGCACGTCTTTGCCGGTAGGGTGGTAACTAGCCACGGCCGAAGCCTACCACCAGACCAGACCAGGGAAAATTCAGAAATTATAAATTCCCAAATTGACCCTGCCGGGGATCGAACCCGGGACCTTCGCACGTTAAGGCAACAGCGCTACACACTGCGCTACGGAGGTCTGAGGTGTGTGTGTGTGTGAATTATTATTGAAATGAAATTATTGTCTGTGGTAAGATAATGTCAATAGCGTCTATTTTTGAAGTTGACACACGTCAAGCAAATGTCAATTCTCTACACAGCGTTTTTCTGTTCTGAACGTACCTATTTTTCATATTTGTATTCTCTCGTTTTTCTCTAAATAAAACCAAGTTCAGTTGTGCAAAGTAGTTTTAATACAACAGGTTATGGGCCCAGTCCATCTATCTGATTGAAATAAGTATCGATATCTAAAAAAGAAAACTACTTCGAAAAACGACAAAATCGTTTTTGTGAACTTTGGACTCTGCAACGGTTTGAATGTTATAAGTTACGAAAAGATGACTTCAAATAACGCAATGACGCTTATAGAAAAACTTAGTGGACGTGACAACTACTGCACTTGGAGATTTGCAGTGCAAACATATCTCCAACATGAAGAATTGTGGAGTTGCATTGAGCGTCTGGACAGTGACCCCGTGAACCCTAAACTTGACATCAAAGCTAAGTCGAAAATTATATTACTAGTAGATCCCATTAACTATGTGCACATACAAGAAGCCAAAACTGCTAAAGAAGTATGGGTGAATCTCGCTAAAGCTTTTGACGACAAGGGATTATCACGCCGAGTTGGGTTATTGAAAGAGCTGATTACTACGACGTTAGAGGGTTGTCAAAACATCGAGGAATACGTGAACAAAGTTATGTCAGCTGCACACAAACTAAGAAACATTTCATTTGAAGTAAATGATGAATGGCTAGGTACTTTACTCTTGGCCGGATTACCTGAAATGTACAAGCCGATGATTATGGCTATGGAAAGTTCCGGTGTGCCTGTAACAGCTGACTCCGTAAAGACTAAGCTATTACAAGAAGTTAAGAGCTCCGAGTCTACAGCTTTGTATGTGAACAGAAATATTAAGTCTAAGCAGACTGAGAAGAATAAAAGCCAAAGAGGTCCGCGTTGTTTTTCTTGTAATCGACATGGGCACATCAGTAAATTTTGTAAACTAAAGAAGAAGGAACAGAATCAGAATAAAGAGTCTGGCTATGTTGCTGTATTTTCTGCAACCACAAGGAACTATGGCGGTTGGGTGATTGACTCGGGAGCATCATCACACTTAACGATGAGGGATGACTGGCTCTACGACATAACACCACCTCCGATCTCAAGTATCAGAATTGCCAATGATAAAATGCTCGAAGTGAAAAGTTGTGGAAAAATAAATTTAAATGTGGTTAACAACATTGGAAAAGTACAAACAATTCAGGTTAAAAATGTTCTCTATGTACCCGAGTTAGCAACAAACCTCCTTTCTGTTAGTCAGATAATCAGTAATGGATGCTCCGTTCAGTTTAACGAAGGCGGCTGTAAGATATTCAACAAGGAGAATACTGAAGTTGCAGCAGCTACACTCATTCAGAACATGTACCGGCTGAATACACACAGTGTTCCAGCATACATCTGTAACTCTAATGAGTCTGATTGTTATCTATGGCATCAAAGAATGGCACATTTAAATTTTGGAGATTTAAATAAACTAACAGACTGCGCTGAAGGTGTGAAGGCTTTTAAAAATAAAGACAGTATTATCTGTGAATGCTGCCAGAAGGGAAAACAGTCTCGACTGCCGTTTCCCACTGAGGGTTCCAGAGCAAAGCGACCCCTGGAAGTAATACATTCTGACATCTGTGGACCGCTGGAGATGAAATCACTGGGAGGAGCTCGCTATTTCCTCACCTTCACAGATGATTATACAAGGAAAGTATTTGTTTATTTTTTAACTAATAAGTCAGATGTATTTATCAAGTTTAAGGAATTTAAAGAATTAGTAGAGAATCAACTTAATTCAAAAATAAAATGCATCCGCACAGATAATGCAAAAGAATATTTGAGTAATGAGTTCTCAATTTATTTAAAAAGGACAGGTATTATTCATCAAACTTCTAATCCATATACTCCACAACAAAACGGGCTGGCTGAGCGTATGAATCGCACCTTGATGGAGAGAGCTCGCTGTATGCTAATAAATTCTAATTTACAGAAACAGTATTGGGCTGAGGCAGTAGCTACAGCAGCCTATATTACAAATAGATGTCCCACACGTGCACTGTCATATGCTACACCTGAGGAGTTATGGTCCGGGAAGAAGCCTAATTTGAGCCATATTAAAATTTTTGGTTGTGAAGCTATGGTTCACACACCCAAGCAAAAACATCAGAAACTGGATCCTAAGGCAAGTAAAATGATTTTTATTGGATACTGTGACACTACTAAAGGATATAGGCTGATTGATCCTAAAACTAAGAAAATAGTAATTAGTAGAGATGTTGTTTTTCTTGAAAATTCAATGAAAAGAAGTTGTGTGATGGTACCCTTGACAGAAAGTAGCAATGAGAAGTCGGTAACAACCAGCTCACAGACAGAGAATCATCAAGGTCCAAAAGAATTAGATGCTACGGCTACCTCAACAGATGAATCTTTCTATTCTGATGATGAAGGGTCTGAGTATATACCTGAAAGAGAGGAATCATCATTAAGTTATAGAAATATTACCTTAAGACCTAGAAATAAAAATAATTTAAAACAAAATACTAATACATACCTTTGTCAAGGTGGAGATCTGGAACATCTGGCCCTGCCGCAAACCTATCATGAAGCCATTTCCTCGGCAGACAAAGAGAAATGGGAACAGTCGATTCAAGAAGAATTGAAAGCACATGAGCAAAACCAGACTTGGCAATTAGTGGAGAAACCACTAGGAAAGAAGATAATTGGCTGTAAGTGGGTCTTCCGTATTAAAGACGAGCCATCCGGTCCTCTTTTTAAGTCTAGGCTATGTGCTAAGGGATGTTCACAAAGTTATCAAATTGATTACAATGAGACGTTTTCACCGACTGTGAGATATGACTCAGTCCGAATATTACTTTCTGAAGTATGTCAACAAAATCTAAAAATGATACAATTTGATGTTAAAACTGCATTTCTCTATGGAGATATAACAGAGGATATTTATATGACACCACCAGAAGGGCTAGAAGCACCAAAAAACTATGTATGTAAATTAAATAGATCCCTGTATGGTTTGAAGCAGGCACCACGATGTTGGAACCAGAAATTTGACTCTGTATTGAAGAAATTTGGTTTAGTGAACAGTCACTCTGATAAGTGTGTTTATACAGGTCAATTAAATAACACTAAAGTATATTTACTACTGTATGTTGATGACGGGTTGGTTATTTCAAAAGATGAGTCTATTTTGGAAAAGATAATACAGGATCTCAAACAAAATTTTCAAATAAAAACCTGCAAACCAGTGAATTTTGTAGGCTTGCAAATAGAAAGATATGATGATCATATAATTATTCATCAACAAAAGTATATTGAAAAGTTGCTTTCTAAATTTAACATGAGCAATGCAAATAGCAGTAGCATTCCCGTTGATCCTCATACTACCCTGGAGAAGAGCAAGTTAGACCCTGACCGCAGAATACCGTACAGAGAAGCGGTAGGATCTCTCATGCATTTGGCTATAGTTAGCAGACCTGATATTATGTATGCTGTCAGCTTAGTGAGTCGGTATTTGGATAGTTTTGACAATACTCATTGGAATGCTGTTAAGAAGATACTTAAATATCTGAAGGAAACTCAAGACTATGGTCTCAGTTATTCAACATCAACTCACAATATAGTTCAGGGCTACAGTGATGCTGATTATGCAAAAGACACTGAAACCAGAAGATCCATGACTGGGTATGTCTTCATTAAAAATGGTGCAGCAATCACGTGGGCAAGTCAGCGACAGCAGAGCATAGCCTTGTCAACCACAGAGGCTGAGTTTATGGCTGCATGTGCTGCTACAAAGGAAGCAATATGGATAAAAAGACTGTTGTTAGATTTAAGTATATTTAATCAGGATTCTGTATGTTTGAATATTGATAATCAAAGTGCCATCTCTGTGATTAAAAATATAGATTATCATAAACGTTGTAAACACATAGATGTAAAGTATAAATTTGTAAAAGAGAAGTTTCAGGAAAAGGAAATAGATTTAAATTATGTATGTACGAAGGATCAACTTGCTGATTTGTTTACAAAAGCATTGGCAAGAGATAGATTTAAATATCTAAGAGATAAGATTGGCATTTGTAAAGTCAAAAATTAATTGTTTTGTTTGTTAATAGCTAAAGTAGAGGCAATAATTTAGTGGGAGTATTGAAATGAAATTATTGTCTGTGGTAAGATAATGTCAATAGCGTCTATTTTTGAAGTTGACACACGTCAAGCAAATGTCAATTCTCTACACAGCGTTTTTCTGTTCTGAACGTACCTATTTTTCATATTTGTATTCTCTCGTTTTTCTCTAAATAAAACCAAGTTCAGTTGTGCAAAGTAGTTTTAATACAACAATTATTTAACTATTATTAAAAGTTTAATTTATTTGAATTTCAGCGAAACATGGAAGTCGCACTTCCCTCGACGCAACCTACGAGCGTTGTCAGCCTCGCCTCTGTTGGTGCACCCTACGCACTACACGGGCATGCCGGGCTATCTCTCCGACACGGAGGACTCGCCCGTAGTGCGTGCGGACCTCGACCCGACGCGGAGCGACCTGTGAACTGCCATCATTTCACCTGACCTGTGTAACTCAACGGACATTTACAGATATTTTGACCTATTAGGGATCATCCATAAAGTACGTCCCACGTTATGGGGGAGTGTGACATTGTGTGATAAGTGGTGGGAGGGGGTCTAAGTTTCGTGACGTCACATTTCAAAATCTTATACATCTAAGTGTTAAAATGCCAAATTTGAACTATTAACGAAATACTTAAAAATATTTCCAGCTCTATTTGTATCTGTAAGGTTTAAATTGTTTTGTTGGTGAGTTTTCTAGATGTTTCTAGATGTAAAATTGCAAGATATGTGACGTCACAGAGGGAGGGGGGATTCTCACGAATGTGACCAACTGTAACAAGGACGGGGGAGGGGTCAAAAAATCACGAAATTAGTGTCACTTTATGGATGACCCCTTATGTTAATCAGTGGACATTTTTAGATCTATTGTGGAATGGCGCGTTTACATTAGGTTAGTGACCGAATGCGTCGGTCGTATTCGATTTTCAGCAAACAACAAATTTCCATAAGTTTCCATAAGGCGGCTATGAAGGACTACGGTCAACCGTAAAACTTTTGCGCTAGGTTGTTCACCGCGATCGGTTGCGATCGAATGCGGCCAACCGAAATACAGTTTACATTAGTCAGTGGCTGACAACGGCTGCAGTCAAATACGGTTAAACCGACCTAATATAAACACGCCATGTTTCGTAAATCAGTTAATTAATAGTCCTTAAGCAGTTGTGCACACATTAAAGTGTATTAAAACTAACTGCCAAACTCCCAATTTCCAAAAAAATAAAGCCTCCAAAGTCCAAATGAAATCCAAAACGTTAAAGCGCAAAACACACAGGGAGCGGGCGCGGGTCGGGTCGGGTGCGCGGCGCGCGGGTTGAATTCCTTGTATTTATATGGACGACATCACACAGCGTCACCCGCCACGCGCTCGACCCGCGCCGGTTCCACACCACAGAAATTCTCCAAACTACCCTCAACGTACGTTTCACTCCGATACCGGAGCATCTTCAGGCGACGTCGACTTGACAATGGTGATTCACAGTCGTGCATTGTCCAGTTAACAGCTACCTACCTATTGTCGCGGATTTTAGCGAATTAAATTTCTAGTTCCTTAATTGTCATGGAATGCCGCAAAGTAACGCCTACTTCTCTCCAGTACATACTTCTCGCGAAATACTATTGCGACGCGTCTTGCGGTCAACTTCAGGCGCGACAAAATGATTGTCGCCAGCTATAATAGGCATGATGACTGATTTTGAAAATGGTCAGATTATGTTCGGAAGTATCTACTATTTCGAAAAAATATCTTATTTCAGCAGAAAAATAAGGTTTGGTAGATAAAACTGGCATTTAAAATTTAAATTTTAAAATTCACGCCAAAACGCTCGCCTGTGTCATGGCGTCGTTTGTGACGTCACTATTGTTTTTACCAATGTACTCTGTACAAGTTCTGTACAGTGTGTAGTAAACAATAGTGTGATTGTCAAAGTTCGAAAACAAATAATTGTGACGTCATTCGTCCATTATGGCGGACTGCTGTATTTTATAGTTTTATTTTATCAATCTCACTCGAAATAGAAAAATAAATACGTTTTTTATAATCCATGAATCCTATTTTTACCCTCGACGAAACGGAGACGGTATATGTGTTTGCCCTAAGAGATTGTGTGTTTGTTTGTTTGTTAGTTAGTTTGTTTGTTTGTGCACTTTTTTGTTACCATTTTGCTCAAAAAGTACTGCGCCGATTGAGATGCTGTTTTTTGCATTAGAAACGTATAACTTGTGAGAAGGTTCTTAGATATATTTTAGGACCATAGACAACCAAGCTGAGCTAGTCTATGAATTTAATTTTTCAATATGTTACCATTTTTCACAAAAAGTACTGGGCCGATTGAGATGCGGTTTATTGCATTAGATATGTATAGCTTGTGAGAAGTTTCTTAGATATATTTTAGGACCATAGACAACCATGCGGTTGTTGCATTAGATATATTTAGCTTGTACCTAGATGCTGCCCAGGTTCTCATGACGGAGCCAGGAGGTGGTCATAGGAACTCCTTAAGTTCTCATCGTAAACCCGTCGTGTTTGGACTCTTTTCATTTGTCTTGACTAGCACTTTGTACCTAGATTCTGCCCAGGGTCTCATGATGGAGCCAGGAGGTGGTCATGGAAACTACTTAAGTTCTCATCGTAAACCCGTCGTATTTTTAACAATTATTTATCAGAATATTAAAATTTAACACTATTTGACACCTCTGCTCATTACTAAGCACTAGTCTTATCTCGGAATGAGAAGGGTTTGGCCATAGTCCACCACGCTGGTCAAAAACTACTGAGCCGTCAAAGATGCAGTTTTGTGTTTTAGATATTATATTAAATATACTTTTGCTATACGTTCTAATTGTTGTTTCAAAGTTATGAAGGACATAATGGAGCTCTGCAGTTCGTCGTGGGTTTTTTAAAATTAAAAAAATTATTACTTGGATTTGATAAATTCATAATTTCATTGATTCTTGGTTACTGTCATCATGCCTACATGTACATGTCGTACAGGCTTAATAGCCCTTATCAGAAGTAATTAAGACCAGGATACAACACTAGGTCACACTAGTTGTTGTACGATATGTCGTTACGTAGCTTTACTTCTTGGACACTAGGTAGTGTACGGTCGCAGTCTGAAAATGTGTACCATTTTTCAAATTAGATTCTGTAAACCACTGCGTGAATTAATCTACGCCCAATCAAACCACTTAACGACCTTCTGACACAGATGTGTCCATGCAATTATGAACCTTAAGGTGGTAAACATTTTCTAACCGCGACTGTACAACTAGATGATATGTGTGCTGAGTTACGATTGCTGATTCTCTTACGTTGGCATTGATAATTTACTTACTTAGATTAATTAATAATTTCAACCAGTCTTTTAGTGAAAAATATTAGTTACTTTTAAAAGTGGTTTACTATACTTTATTAAATATAATTTAGCTTAAGTTAGGTTTAAGTGCGCCATAACGGAACTTTCTGATCTTATAGTTTATATTTTTATATCAAATTTAATAAAAATATATTTACACTAATTGCATTTATAGTATCTAATATAACTTAATGCATGGCATTTCAAATTTTAATGTTTTAATTAAGTTTATAGGAGTTGAAACTAATTTAACATTCCAAATACTATTATTAAATAAAAATAAAAATATTTAAGTTAAAAACATACCAAAAAATGTTACTGTCTCTGCCATATTATATTATTTTCTGTGCCATAACAATAATATTGTGTAATAATATAGGAAATATTGCTTAAATAAAATGTGCAAAAACTTGTTCTTATTAATTTTCCAGATTTTAAGTTACCTACCAATTTTTATGTTAAACTGTTAAAATTAAAATATATATGGCCATAATGCTAACAGCTTATGGTACTGTGCGGCATAGTCTGATTTAAGAATTTAGTTTTGATTCTTTTATATTTACCGCCATACCACAAAAAATTAAACCACATGCATTGATTGCTAAAGTAACATTTAACAGTTTTTGTATGTGAAACACACATGTAAATATTTTTGTGGTTTTTTTTTCTAAAATTACATAATTATATGGCTTAAATATGTAATTTTAGAAAAAAAGTTCTGCGCTATCGTCCATTTCAGAATAACATAAGTATATATAAAACCAACTGCGTATTTAACAAGTTTATTAAATATGTATGTATAACAAATCAATTAAGTAGACTTTCTTTCGAAAAAATATTTTTTACAGAAGACCAATTTAAACACAGTTAAGTACTCAATTATGTACATAATATAAAACTAGGGCTATAACATCACAATTTAGAATCTACCAATAACTGGTACATAAGTTCTATAACCGTTCGCGTGGGTCTTCCCGTCATACCTCTCTGGAGGTAAGGGAAGTCTAGTCCTTTAGTGTAAGCCACGTTGTATGTATCGAAGTGAATCCAATCGCTGTCGCAGACGAATTGCTTGAGGAACGCGGCACAGTTCGGTGAGTCTCCGAATTTATCGTGGCCCGTATTCGCAACATCCGCGGTTTGGCAGTTCTTAATGCGCTCTTCGTAAAACTTCCACAGAGGCATTCGCCATATCCTGTCTCCTGTGTGACCGCTGGCCGCCGCCGCGTAGCAGAAAAGCTCCTCGGAGTTGGTGTAACAACCGCACGCAGCACCACCCAACGTGTCAATCAGCTCCTTAGACATCGTGCCTATATCGACGATAAACTTTGGCCAGTAGTTCCTCGCGTACACCAAACTATCCGCAATCAAAAGGCGTCCTTCGCGCGACGGTAATCTTATGTGAATGGATTTTCCGAACGCGCTGGACACAACGTCTCCGAATTTAGGACTCCTACCACTCGGCATTAGCTCGCAAAGAGGTAGGATACCCCGAATGTTGACGGGCAACTTGAGGATCGCTGCAGCGCGGACAATTGCTAACACGCAAGCGGCACCCGCCATATCTCCTTTCATATACTGCAACTCCTTAAGCGGTTTCAAGTCTAAACTTCCGCTGTCGAAAGTAACCCCTTTGCCGATCATCACGATAGGCCTGGTGCACTCGTCCGCCCCGAAGTAACTAATCTCCACGTACAGTGGCGGCTGTACTGACGACTTCCCAATAGCCACGAAACCGCCCATTTCGTGACTCGCCGCCCAGCCCTGCGTTTTGACCTCTACGTTGATATCCAGCTCGCAGAGCAACTCTACAGCTATCTTGGCGAACGAAGTTGGATTGAGCAAATTCGCGGGCATCTCTTGAAGAAAACGAGCTAAATTTTGTGATTCAGCCTTCAACGCCCCAATTTTCCACCCGTCGAAGTCACAATCATCGTACAGTTCTAATTTGGGCTTAGGCACTATTTGGTTACTCTTGGGGCTCTTGTATTCTTGAAATTTCCAAGTGGAAAGCGTGGCTCCTTCAGCGGCGGCCTCGGCGTCTCCGAAGGATTCCACGTGGATAGCGCTCGGTCTGAACTTCTGGAGCGCACCTGTGCCGAGTCCCGCCGCTATTCTTATAGCTTCCTTGCTCTCGTCCAGTTGCTCCACGGTGTTGTACCGCAAGCACTCTGTGCCCAGCCCGGCGACGGCCACGTAGCCGTAGAAGTTGTCCAAGTCATAGAAAACGCGGTACTCCCCAAGTCGCGGGATGGGGGTCAGTTTCAACTGCTTCCAGAGTCTGCCGCCGCTCTGCTGATCGTATTTCTGCGCGCTCGCCGTGAGGATGGCGCCTTCGCCCTTGACATGCTCATTATAGTACACGCCGAGCACGAGCCCCTTGTCCCGCAACGAACACAGCTTGGGATCATTGACACGCCGCGGGGGGCCGTATTCGACGCAGTCCGATCGGGGAATTTTAAACTGCGATATAAATCTCACACACCGAGTCCCATGTCGGCAGTCGAACATACTTTTTTGATAAAAAAATACACTGTTAATTTTGCAAGAAATAAATTTTCAGAAAGGTCTCCTAAAGTATCGCGTCGCCTACTGGATAAGGGATAAAATTACGTATGACATTATTTTTATTTAAGAGTTCTTAAAACATATAAAAACTTTATATTATAATTTAATAATAGTAACATGAACCACAATATCGCACAACACAAAGTTTTCATTACAATCAAATAATCGCACAATCTATCGGGAATAATCAAGAAGTCTTCTTTTTCAGCCACTGGGGCGTGTGGCGGTCGATCCATTCGGGTATATTTCGAAAAATGGTCTCTTGCAGCTGCCGGTAAATGATGAGTATTAGGAATGGTATCGCCAATCTCTCATCCTTGAAGAAGTATACCCAGAAAGCGAGCAGCAGCAGGCAAATGTCGACAGTGTAATCGATAGCGGAGCGGACGTTCACCTTTGCTCTTTCTTCTAATTCTTTGTAATCTATCGGTATAATAATTGTAGCTCGTTCTGCTGTTTTTAGAAGTACACGTGTATCTTCAGTCCTAGAAACTGGAGGTTTCTGTAGTTTGTTCTTTACAGTTGAGTTAGATATCTTTTGATTTGTTTTTTCTGATTTTTCCTCCTTTGGGTTCTCTTTTTTTGGCTTTTGTCTTTCCTTGGGTAATATTCTTTTCTTTTTAACTGAATTTACTTTATTTTCTGTCGCTTTCTTTACTTGTTTTTTCTTTAGTTGTTCCGGTTCTGGAGGTTTATCTGGTACATAATTGTCGTTTTCTACGTCTTTATTGGACTGTTGTTCCGCAACTTGTTTCAGATCTTCGGTATTTAGATAAAGAGGCGTAACCGGCCTTTTTGTAGTGCCATATTCTTTCACGATGCTACCGTAGTAATCGATAACCGTTCTTTTTTCGTCACCATAATAATTATCCTCTATCGTTTCTTCTTTCTTTGTCGTTTTGTCTTCTTTCGTTTGTGCTGGTTCCTTCGTGGATTTTTCGATGTCTTCCTTTTTACTAAGTATTTTTTGAAAACTGAATGGTTTTTGTTTGATTTTCTTGAATAAAGTCATTTTCTCTTCTTTTTTCTGGCCATCATCAATTGCTTTGTCTTGTTTCTTGTTTGACTCGACTTTTTTGTTGTCATGTATTGTACGAATAGGTGCAGTAGGTACCGGAATCGGGGGCAGCCTTTTCTTTAAAATCGGCTTGGGTACAAAATTGGGGTCGAGTAAGGGCAAAGGTTTAACGGGTTCTCTTTCTTCCTCTTCCTCCTCTTCGTCTATGGATTCGTCGACGGGTTGCGGGAACGCAGTTTTGTTTCGCGGATGGTAAACTTCTTCGTCTGCCAACTGGCCTCTCCTTTCGATTTCCTCTGTGAGACTGTCGGTTTCGTCCTCGTCAGTGTAGTCGCCGTCGGTGGACACAGTGCTGGCAGTATAGTCTTCATCGAACGACATTTGTTGCCATTTATCTGAATTATCGGAGTTTTGTCGCGGCGTTGTGGGTTTTATATTATCATTCTCGAAAGAATCCTGTTGGATTAGAATTTCTGGCGTCTGTACTTTATTGTTTACTTGTGTAATTGGTGGTTTCTGGTCGATAGTAATGTTTTGGTCGACACTGTTGTAAGGAATGTGGTTGGGTTCTCGTTGGGGAGGCTTCTCGTTTTGTTTTTGCTCTTTCTGTCCCTCTTTCAAGGCGACGGCTTTGTAGAATCTTGCCATTGCTCGTTCATGTAGTAGTTCCGTGGAAGAGACGGCGTTGCGTAGAGCTTTGAAGGGCAGCACGGTTCTGGAGCTGAGTTCTGGCGCCGACAGCGATATGGGAGGCGGTGACAGGGCATCTTCCAAATCCAGTTGAAAGGACTTTCTTTTCTCTGAAAAATATAATGGAACTAATATAAACACTTCTATATAATTGCTAAATATCAACATAGTCATCACCATCGATACAGATTTGAATAGTGTTAAAAACTAGGGTAAAAATCGTTCGCGCTAAGTAACAGGTGAACACAAATTGAATAAATTCGCGATTGTGCATAATAAATCTGCCCAGCGCAATATTAATAATTTAAAGCAAGTAAAAAAACCGGCAATGTGCGTGTCGGGACTCGAGCCACGCCGCACGCGCAATGTAGGTTTCCGTAGTGGCCCCTAACAATATGCGGACATTTTTAAATACGTTGGTTCACTATTACTCGTAAACTTTTTAAGTCTACATAATTTAAGACAACTTGTTTAGTAATCGATAGCTTTTGAGATAAATTACAAATTAAGTTACAAACTTACTTTTAATTAATTGTAGAAGACACCCCTAAATTATCGATGACTAGCTGATGCCCGCGACTTCGTCTACATAGAATAAGTATTTTTAAATTCCCAAGGGAACTCGTCAATTGGCCGGGATAAAAAGTAGGTAGCCAATATCACTCCGTCCTCAACTATACTCATGCAAAAAATCACGTCGCGTCGATCCGTTGCTCTGTTGGGGTGTAGTAAGTAGTCCCAACATCACAGCGGCGTGATTGAAGGACAAACCAACAAACAAACACACTTTCGCATTAAAAATATTAGTATGATTCGATCGTGGACACACTCAAACTTCAATGTTTTGTATTCAAATAAACTGTAGGATATGAAGAAGCATCGATGCGAAGCCGGGCGACTCGGCTAGTTGATATTATACTCGTACGTACTACTCGTACATACCTACAGTCTCGCATTTAATTATAGATTTCCTATCATCCACGTACTATGATTGCATTGTAGTACGGCTTCGGTAATGCAGTGACGATTTTCATATACACAATTTAGTCAAAAGCATACTTTTAAAACGCGAAGAGACTACTCACTTGCTAGATTGGTTGAGATTCATTCGTTATTCATAAACACTTGTAAAAAGTCTATTTGAATAAAAAACTTTAGAAGTTTGATAATGTCGCGACTTCGTCCGCATAGACTTAGGTTTTAGGAAATAAAAACCTGGCCTAGGTTCTTCCCCTGTATCTACCAAATTTCCTAAAAATCGATTAAATAGATGTCAAAGCGTAGCAGACAGACAAATAAACACTTTCGCAATTTATACATGATAATAAGTAGGTATAAATATTTATTTATATATAAATATATAAAAAAGGTTCTGCATCTTACTAATACCTACAGTAGGTACTTATTATAAATTCGGTGTGTCTGTCTGTGTGTGTGGTAAGCTTTAACGGCCCATCTTTTCTATCGATTTTGATGTTTGGTATAGAGGTAGGTTATATGATACATACCGAGGAAAGATATAGGAAACATAAGGAGTTCCCCGAGAATTAAAAAATATTAATCCACGCGGACTAAGCCGCGGGTATCATCTATACCATTAAAGACAATGTGGGTATGTTTGGATATTTGTTTGTGTTATATTTGGATAGCGGATGAGGGAAGTCGCGATAAATAAATTCCAAGAGAACTAAAGTTACAGGCAATAGTCCGGTTACAGTTTTGTTATATTTTGTTTGGATGAACATAATTATTATTACATTTAGAGTAAGTATGCTTCTGGCTTTATAATGATTGCCACTTGAGTGAAGAGGAATTTGATCGGCTTGCCAATATCCAATTAGTAACAATACTTTCCTGTATCTAGGTATGTTTACAAGTATATCTGATATTAGGACAATCTTGTTTTGTCTAGGCCATAGGCTAGATGATGCCCGCGACTTCGTCAAGTTTTTTTATTTCCGGGGGAACTCCTCAATTCTGACAAAACTGAATTATTGGACTCTGATTTGGCCGTATCATAAAGGTACCTACAATACAATTACAAATTATCTACAGAAATCACACTATAGGGAAAAAAATGTTGTCTGGCGGAAATTAGCATTCGTTGCACATACTAGCACGACAGGACAAAATGTCGTGCTAGTGTTGGCAGTTGCATAAAGTGAGTTTTGTTAGAGTGTATTTTCTCTTTTATTCACTCACTAGCTGATGCCCGCGACTTCGCCAGCGCGGTATAAATTTTTTTAAATTCTCACGGGATCTCCTTAATTTTCCGGGATAAAAAGTAGCCTTCTCACTCTCCAGGTCCTCAACTGTACCCATGCAAAAAATCACGTCGATCCATTGCTTAGTTGCGGCGTGTTTGAAGGACAAACCAACAAACAAACACACTTTATAAGCCTTAATACCTAATATTAGTATGATTCGTTAGGACATTTACACACTTGTTGAGTGAAAGCTAAATATAGCAACTACAACAATACGAGACATAGCATAGGTATGTCAATTTGAGACATCCACATGTTTTAACTACTTGTCCCGGGATCGGGCTTGCCATCTGGTTGAAACAAGTACGACAGAATTCAGGGCAATCAAGACGTGAATAAACAAGTTTGTAAAAAAGTACCTGCTATATTTTATGTAGGTACCTATTATTAGGCGAGTTTCTACTGAATTGAACGCCAGAAGGATTCTTACTGCATAAAAGGTGTGAGCAATCATATTAGACAATCGCATTGCAATTACCTAAAGATAACAATAATAATAATTATTATTAGTAAGCCGTTGCACATTCGCATCGAGTAAGGTACCCTCTACTATTCTCCAAGGATACTACGTGCTCACGGGTGCCTTTCCACATTTTTTCCACCAGAGATGTGCTACGTTGCTAAGCTACGAATGTGTGTCAAACATTGATGTAGAATTTTAGTACCGTGTCAACCGTGGTGTCAACCAATGTCTGGTGGAAAGGCACTACAGTTACAAGAATTAACAATGTAGCAGATAACTTTTCATTACTTAGCTAATAAATATCTACTTATGCCACAATAAAAAGAGATCAAGAAGTAAATCAATTTTAGCCAAATACAGAACCATAACACACAAAACACTCGTAAAAGCAAATGGAATGCTCACCGGATTTGTCTCGTGCCTTGGCGCTGTCGGGGTACAGCACCAGCATAAACTCGTTGCTGGTTGCCTCGCTGGGTACTGAGGCGCGCTTCTGCTTGCGTAGCGGGGGTGGCGTCGCGACGTGCGCGGCGGGGGCGGGGGAGGAGGTTGCCGAGGTGCGCTTACGGCGCGGCGCGGGAGACACGGGCAGCTCCTCGCCCTCGCGCCTCGTCAGCGCCTCGCTGATGATGCGCGACTCCACAGCCAAGAAATCCATGTCCACGGCCTCGCCCGGGATGCGCACCGGCGCCGACTCCGCGCTCGGCGCGCTCATGCCGTACGGGCTCTCCGCCTTCACGCGGAAGCGGTACTCGCTGCCCTCGATTAGGTCGAACAGCGTGACGCTCGTCTGGCGGCTCGCAGTCGCCTTGAGCCACACGTTCCAGCCGCTGCGGTAGTATTCCACCACGTAGTTACCGATGCGGCAGCCGCCGTCGTCCTCGGGTGCGCGCCACGTTAGCGTCACCGACTTGTCCACCTGGCGTGAGACGGAAACGCCGCGCGGCGGCTGCGGCGGCGCCGTTACAGTCACCAAAAACGCGGCTGTATCCTCTCCGATGGCGTTGCGCGCGCTCACCTGGTATTCACCACGGTCGCTGCGCCGCGCTGACGATATCTTTAAAGTGGACGTCTTGGGCGTGGTCGTGATCTGGACGCGGTCGTCGACCTCAATCGGGTGGCCGTCGTGGCGCCATTCGACCGCGGGTGCCGGCTTGCCGACGACAGTCGTCTTGAGCACGATGGTCTCGTTGATCTCGTAGAGTAAACCGTCCTCGTACTGGCGCGGGTAGCGCAGTTTGGGCGCGGCTTCGAGTATCAAACGCGCGCGCGTCACGGCGTGTCCAGCGCGGTTGGTGGCCGTGCATTTGATCTCGCCCTCGTCGCTCGGCAGCGTCTGGTGGAACACGAGCACGCTCGCTGCTTCGGTGGTAGATATGGCGGTGCGTCGGCTGCTGAAGATCTCGTAGTCGTCCTTGAACCAGGCGACGGCGGGCGGCGGCAGGCCCTCGAACTCGACGCGGAACTCGGTTTTGTCGTTCTCGAGCGCGGTGACGTCCTCGAGGCGGCGCGTGAAGGCGGGCGGGCGGTGCTGCGCTTGAACGGCGCCCACGACCAGCACGTCGGACAGCTCACTGTAGTCGGAGCGGCCGACGGCGTTGAGCGCGGCCACGCGGAACTGGTAGCGGTGCGGCGGCAGCAGGCCCGACAGCAGCAGCTCGGGCCGCTGCACGACGGGCGGCGCCGTGCGCACCCACTCTGTGCTGCCCAGCCGGTTGCACTCCACCTGGTAGCCGCGCAGCGCCGCGCCGCCGTCGTGCGCCGGCGCCGCCCAGCGCAGCGTGCACGCGTTGGGCTCCTCCTCCGACAACAGCGGCACGATGTCCGGCTTGCCCGGCGCCGCCGGACGACCTGGAACCGGGAAACAACCACCGGTCAATTCTCAACGGAATCTTATCGAAGATTCCGACCAATGGAGATGGGATGTGATGAAATATTGACATCGCTCGATACACATCGAGTAGATGCACATTACAGCTTTGTGCTACGAGAGTATAAAATATGGTTTGCATTAGTTGGTTTACGAAATCGGGCGTGCGACGGCAGCGAGAGGCCCGTTCGCGTCGGATTTGTTGTGATGCGTCACGCAGGCCGGTATAAATAGCCGGTGCGCTGGGACACGTGCTGGATAGTCACCTGCAGTCTTCCAGTGCACATTCTTCCTGGCGCGGTGCGCGGACGCGGCGGAGTGCTGGTTGCCCATGGCGGCGGCGGCGCGCCACACAACACTGAGCGAGACCTGCCGCCCGCCCTAGGGCCGCCCCACCACCTGTATCGATTGGAAACATTCCCAATCGGTTTATCAATCAAAATACATGCATCTTCACATCACATCACTTCAACCCATTGCCGACGCACAGATGAGTACGAATCAAAATGAGAAGGGGTTCATAGATGGAATTTGGTATAGAGTATGGAGTGTAGAAGATAGTATAGGATAGGATATATCCGTCCTCGTTATGCAAGCTAGGTAGCTTGCATCACGAGGACGGACATAGGTTTATCGGTCAAAGGTTATCCCGGAGTACCAGAGGAATTTAAAAAATAATCATTATTAAGGCTCTTGGGACGCCTTCAGGCTTCAATTTTTTAAGTCTTGGCCGTCCATTTTTCGCAACACATTTGCAAATTAATTCCTTTACTTTACTATTATCTATTCTATTTTAGTAATAGTCTCTATTCTTCCAAAATGGAGAACTCCAAAATTCCTATCGAAATGGTTAATTTCCTGTCAAGATTTCCCTTTCAAAAGGAAAAACTTTTCCTCTGAACTTCTGTTGGAAAGAAAATCAGACGAAACGTCAGATTTATCTTAGTGTGTAGTCGAGGAACTGACGAAAGGAGTCCAAAGTTCTTTTCACCCAAAAGTTTCCACCTATCTGTGAAAAACATCGATATCATGTAGAAGTGCCCATCTCTATTCTCTTCACCTCCGCCCGCCGGCTCTGCCCCGCGCTATGAATAGATTTTCATCCCGTCGTATAGACCAACTCTAGCGCTGCACAGTTCGATGATCTGTGATATTGGCTCTAGAATACTACATTATTTACCTTCACATTGATATTTTGTTTGTAGCTTCTTCTCAGACCAGAGCGCGGAGCCCTTGTGGCTTTATTTTAAAGCTAGCTGATGCCCGCGACTTCGTCCGCGTGGAATAAGTTTTTTGGATTCCCGCGGGAACTCCTCAATTTTTCGGGATAAAAAGTAGCCTATGTCACTCTCCAGGTCCTCAACTATACCCATGCCAAAAATCACGTCGATCCGTTGCTCCGTTGCAGCGTGATTGAAGGACAAACCCACAAACCAACAAACAAACTTTCGCATTTATAATATTAGTATGATAACGTTCTTACCTATCTTATGATTGACATCGGTAGGTATACTTAGTACTAAGTTGGTACCTACGGTGCTACTCAGTAGCTAGTCAGTAGGTACTCATTTTGGATTTAAATTACTTTATAATGTTAAAGTAATGTAGACGGGTAGGTATAGGTATATAATTATATACATACAGTACATATGTAGGTAGTTATAGTGGTATGGAAAGAAGATTCTAGTGAGAGCAGTTGGCAAGTTCATCAATTCCTCTTTTCAAAATGCTACAGGTTGGCTTATTTTGGAGCAGTGAAAAGTGGTAAGGTGAAAATTTCGACTGATAGAGGTTTTCTATTTAGGGAACGCCGTCGTCGATTAAAAACTTATTTTCGAATATCTTTAATACGAGTAGATCGAGCCTTGATCGAATCGAAGCGATCAAAAAACTTTCCTTGACAGCTCCCAAAAACTTTTCGACCTCCTCATCTGGTGGCTGGGAGTACGATCCTCAAGCAATAAAATATACTCTTCTAACTTTTCTAAGTTTTAGACTTTAACGAAAATGGAAAACGTCGTGAGGAAACCTTCTTTTTAATGTTCTCAAAAGTGTGTTAAATCAATATGCATTTGGTTAGCGTGGACTATGGGCCAACCCCTTATTATTCTTAGAGGAGACTCGTACGCAGTATTAGGCCGGCAATTGGATTATGTACTAATAATTGAAATAGTGATGTTTAATTTATAAATGTAGTTTAAAATTATTCAAGAACAAAACGAAATAAATATTAGCGCCATCTTGTACGTGGGTAACACTTTTACTAGTAGTACCTACTTTTCTGAACGGTTTTAATTGACTTGCTTTGCTACTTAGTACGTACAGTAAAATTGAGATGGCGTTAGTAGACGCACTCAATATTATTTTAAAATCTCTTTAGGCACAATACAAATATCACTTGCTATACTGGTGAAGGAAAAAATCCCGCCACCATCTCAGACTGCATCATCACTTACCATCAGGTGAGATCGCAGTCAAGGGCACTAGTGGAAAAAAAGGTAAGTAAAGGTTCTCAAAGGTGTGTGAAGTGTGCCATTCCGCATTTGGCGTGCGTGGTGGACTATGGCTAAACCTTTTCATTCTGAAAGGTGACTAGTGCTCAGTAGCGGAGCGGGCAAGCGATCGGTTGAAAATTGATTGACCTTTTTCTGAAAATTCGAAGATCCTGTTGCTGTCGAAAAGCTATGTACCTACCTACACGTCCCATAGTAGTTCCAAGTCATGCATGAGACAAGGGTATTAAACTATTGTAGTTTATGTTATTTATGCTCTTTGGCATGAGCGCATGATGTTTCTGATTCTAGTTAGTTTGTTGGAAAATGTGATGACACCCGGGGCTCAACTGAAAATCAGCACGAGAGCTTTGTGTATCTATTCGTGTTTATACTTTATACGTCGTCGTCGTCAACCGATCTAAGACCCCGGTACTGAAAAATGCATTGTTTGCAAATTTAAAACAAGGTGAATCGACGACATCAAACAAGCCATAGGAAGCCGCTGGATCCAGGCGGTGCAAGACCACTGCGTGTAAAAAATCACTAAGTTCAAGAGATCTATGACCATCAGTGGCTCACCAGTCCTCAAAGTCTGTGTCAAGCCATTGATGTAGAATTTAAATACCTACCTTGTTATACTAATCAATGTTTGGATATGCCTCTTGGCAGTATTCTGTGTCTATAGTACCTACTTAAACTAACTTTCGTGTCAAGGACTCCATTATACTAGTTAAGTATCGCTTATCTTTTTCTTCGCAACACTGTTTAAATAAATCTTATACTTATAATTATAAATGCGAAAGTTTGGATGGATGTATGGATGTTTGTTCCTCAATCACGCCCCAATGGCTGAACGGATCTGGCTGAATTTTGGCACAGAGATAGGTATTATATTATAAGTAGTCTGGAATAGCACATAGGCTACTCTTTATCCCGGAAAATTAAAGAGTTCCTGCGGGAACCAAAAAACCTCAATCCACGCGGACGTAGTCGCGGGCATCAGCTAGTAAATAATAAAAGTTATTTTCTTCTTTCTTTTCTTTTAAACATTGTGCCACTTACCGTCCGTAACATGACCTAACTCTACCCTTGGCGCGTTCCAGCGTTCGTCGTTTCGGCTATTATTAGTCACCGGCGGTAATATTTTGTTTATTGGTTATTATTCGCATGTTTAATGCCGTGCAATAAATTATGGCACTAATAACATGTTTATGCAGATAATTATTACGAGAGAAACTGCAGCCGCCTGTCACGTGGTCACGACTGCCATGCGAGCATACAATATAAGTATAACTAGAAAACACACTAGGCTCCCAGAGGAAACCGCATTACACCAACAAAGAGCTAGCGGAAAGGACTGAGCGAGCAGAAAGAGATCAACTGTTTTCATAACAATTCTCTCTTTCCTGATGTTTTTGAAGTGGTGCAAACTGTACATTAACAGTTTCATTTCCACCACAATATGCAACTAATGAACATTTGCACTATGCAAATGACAACACGATTGAGTGACGATATTTCCCGCTAGGGGCAATTCGGGAACTTTTAGTCCGGGGAAACGAATTGGGATGAGCTCTAAAGTTAGGTACTTACGTTTAGACTACCTGCTCTGTACGTTTACAATAAAATCCTCTACGTTTTATCGATAAAATAAAAAGAATGAAAAATAAATACTTATGTAAAATGATGAAAAATATATAAAATATAAAAATATAAATGAAATGATCTAACCACCTCGCGATTGCCCCACTAATTAGTGCATTATATTTGGGACAGCTGCTGGAGCGTATTTTCTCGCGGATTAGAATCTCCACATCTTCACAGTTGGACTAATGCCGCGCACACTTGGCACCGGTTCAAGCCAATTTGCGTTGTTCGCCGCAGTGCTCCAAAACTAAAACTATTGGGAATAAGAATAACATGTTTTTCACAAAACTTTGGATTAATTATGAATGATATAAATTTATTGGGTTGCGTTGGAGAGATTGCGCCACAATGCGAAATTATATTTTTAACCGACTTCCAAAAAAGGAGGAGGTTCTCAATTCGGCGCATTTTTTTTTTTTAAATGTATGTCGGTGCATATCTCCGTGGTTTCTGAACCGATTTGAAAAATTTTTTTTCTTTTCAGTGGTTAGAGGAAGCTTCCGAGGTGTTCCCATAAAAAAATCTGACTCCAAATCCTCAATCCTGATGCTGTAGGTGTACCGTAGGTACTATATGAAATTCTCAAAACTAGGGAGTTAGGATTTAGGAAATTTTGATGGTGAATTCATATAGTAGGTATCAAGTCACGTAGGTATATACGTCTCAACTTTGAGTCCAAACTCCTCAACCCTGATGCTGCAGGGTAGAGAACTCCTTAAAAATAGCGATTTAGATTTTTTTTGTGGTGAAGTCATATTATAGGTGTCAAGCACCGACTTCATACTTAAACTCAAGGCCCAACTCCTCAACTCTGATGCTGCAGGGTAAGTACTGCATTCTTAAGCTGTGGGGATTTGGAGTACCTACACTAAAAAGTTAAAAATAAAAATTCTTTCCAAAAAAAAATAAAAAAAAATTTTGATTTCTACACACTATGTTGAAGTCGGGCGAGTATACAAAGATAGGCAAAGTTGACGTGTCAGGCTCGCCCGACTTCAACATAGTGTGTAGAAATCAATTACTTTTATTTTTTACTTTACTGTGGCTTTGGTAGTTGGTTCTTTGGAAATAATTTTTATACTGTTTGTACTAGGGTTGTAGCGGAGGCATACCTACTTAGCGGAAGCAGAGGCGAATGCGGAGGTGAAGAGACTTTGCCTCCGCGGATGCGGAGGTTAGCGGAAGCAGAGGCGGAAGTGGATTTCTCCGGTCCGATCACATCGTCCATTTTCTGTGCTTTAGGATGCGATGAATCCCACATTTGATCTTTTATGAGGATTCTTCTATGGACAGCTGCATGTTTGCTTGTTGTAAATTGTAATGGTGTAACTGACGTCACCTGCTTCGATTTGTACCTCTCGCATTGAAGTCAACGTAAATAAACCTCCGTTACAACTCCGCGAAAAATACGACGGAGGCGGATGCGGAAGCGGACGTACGATTTCTTGCGAATGTTCCGCACTTACGGAGGCGGAGGCGAGGTTCCATTACAACCCTAGTTTGTACCCATCTCCTATGCACACTGAGAGAAAGATGACATTCCATACTGATAATTGTCTTTCCAAAATCGTTCCCATCCAAACAAGATAATAATCCAGTTTAAGTGTAATATATAGGTATGTACTTACCTACCTACCTACCTATATATTTTTTTGCAGTAGGTATACTACTTAACACAGCTTCCGATTCGGTTGGTAATCAGTAAAAGAAAAGAAGTTAACCACTCTTGAAATGATATATCTGCAGTTGATATAGCGGGTAGTAGGTAGTAGGTACCTAACAGATGATAATAATTATTCTCTTTAGTCTTTCCAAAATCATTCCCCGTCAAATAAGATAATCCCGATATCGGTAGGTTAGTAGGTATATAAAGCATACCTGCTTAGTGCTTACCGTTTAAAGTTTTATTTTGTTATTTAGTTGTTGTTAGTTTATGTTTTTAAACTTCCTTTTGATTTTGAAAGAAAACGTTTTTCGCTAATCCGTATTGCGTGCCTACTTTTCTCGTTTTGTTTCGTTTCAGTAGCAAACAAGAAACTCCGGCAAACAAGGAGTCGAGCTTATCCATATTATCCATCGATTGCATTGGGTTGGCGATGCGATTCAGATTCTGTGATACTTAGGTATGATGTTCTCCCGTATTTCGGCTGCGGTGGCCAATCTCCACAGAGATTAGCCATCTGCAAGGGAGATATTATAATGCAGAAGGGTGTACGCAAACACAGGTGCTCTCTGTTCCTTTTCTCTCATAGTCCGATGGGACGGAAAACCCGACACGACCGGGGAGAGATCAGGCGCAGGACCGCGCTTTACGTGCTCTCCGAGGCACGGGGGCTAGCACCGCCAACTTCATAACTCCGGGCTAGTACAAAAAAAATGTTGTCCGACAAACCAATGCTGGATGCTCTCGTGCATCGCATTCCTACGCTACGTTTTATAGTCCCAACTAATTTTTATGACTGTGTAAAATACTATTTTACAGCGGTTTATTTTGCATTCCAATACAATTCTTACAGTACGAGTAATTGGGCCCCTCCTGAAAATCAGCGTTGCAGTATGTTGGGTAGGTGTATACTTATCTCTCATGCTGCGGCACGGGCTGAGGAGGTGGCCCATTGACCACACGTAGTTTATGTTTAATTTATATAGATATTTTAAGTTTAGTGTTGGTCAATAAACTTTTATTTATTTAATTTACATAATGTCAATAGAAAGACATAATTCCTAATAATGTTGAACGAAATTTGTTTATTTGTACATTTATTTTAAAATTAAAACTAAGAAATAAATTAAACTGTTTAGTTAAATTGTACGTAATACGTACGGTTTTTTGATTCCCGCGGAATCTCTTGAATTTTCCGGGATAAATAATAGCGTATGTCCTTCCCAGGGATACAAATTATCCCTACACCAAATTTCATCAAAATCGGTTGAATAGATGGGCCGTGAAAGCGTAGCAGACAGACAGACATAATTTCGCATTTATAATATTAAGTATGGATTCAATTTTTTTTTAAATCCACTACAAGCTAGCCCTTGACTGCGATCTCACCTGATGGTAAGTGATAAATTATTTTATTGACCCACCGTGTCATCACAGTGCGTAGTGTAATTCAATACGTATTCGAGTACTCAGCGAGTATCACACAGCACACTTACTATTAGTTGTTTTCGATTCTAGAGCGCATCATGAGGAATTTTTCATTGCCCCTGAAAATAAGGTCATTCGGACGCATTATTATTTTAGTGGAGGCCATTGATATACAAAACTGACATAGATTGCGCTTTAAAAAGAGAAATAACGTCATTGCTGAGTTTTTTTTAAATATTTTAGTGGAGAGAGAGCCCTCTACTTATTCAGCAACTAATGTATTTACATATCGATAATAGTCTAGTCTAGTGGTTTAGACACCCCGCTGCCTTTTCGGGTGATTAGGAGTTCGATCCCCGGGAAGGAACTTATCGGAGTTATGTGCTTTCTAAGAAATCTAATATCACTTAGAACTTCGTGAGTAACCCTACATGCCCGAGAGTTCTTCATAATGATCTCAAAGGGCGTGTGAATAACTCTGCCAATCCGCACTTGACCAGCGTGGTGCTAAATGGCCAAACCCTTATCATTCTGAGAAGAGATTCGTGCTCATTAGAGGCTGGCAATAAGTTGAACATTGAAGTAAAAATAATGAGTGATAATTCATTTAGAACTAGCTTTGCCCGCGGATTCGTTCACGTTTAGCGTAAGGTTCTATTCGAAAGCTAAAGTTTTAATTTCAAAGCCCTATGTTACCCTATGTTAGGGGTTGAATTTACAAAAATCCTTAGCGGATTCCTACATCTTTGTCAAATTTCAGTCCAATCCGCCCAGTGGTTTGAGCTGTGCGTTTATAGATCAGTCAGTCAGTGTACAAAGGTTTTTACAGTGACAAAAACCTTAATCATGAGAGTACAGCGCCCCCTAGAGATTTTTTTATTCAAATAAACTTTTATAATGCATATGTATTGTCAAGTGAATTTTACCATTGCTTCGGAACACCACTACTGGTAAAATTACAGAGTATGTGTGTATGTATGTACATATTCTTTATTGTACAACTCAAAAACATAAAAGAAACAGATTACAAACATGAAAACTTAAAACGTAGGTACAATAAGGCGGTCTTATCGCTAACCAGCGATCTCTTGACAACCTTATCGATACGGAGACAATGAACAAGTCGACAGTGGGAGGTGGTGCATAAAAAAATATAAACTTAAATACTAATAGATATATAAATTAACCACTATCATAAAATTATAACGTATTAATACATATACAAAATAAATTAAATAAACATACGTAAGATTAAATACATAAATAAATACACATAAGTATAAAAAATAATGGACCAATTAAACATGTCGCTATTGATGATTACAGACAGACATGTAATGCCTTTTCACATCAATTTTAAACTTATTAAAAGTTTTAGCTCGATTTATTACTAACATATTATAGTACAGTATAACTAACACAACCTCCTCTAGTTGCGCTGGCACTGTTTCCCTATTGGCTAAAACCTATTGTCGCAAGAAGAATACTATAAATTGAGCCAATCACAACAATTGAGATTGAGATTGTAAATAACAATTAATGACGAGGTTTTTACAGAATAATAAGGTACAGTACAGCCCACTGACTAATAAGGATAGTCATGCGAGTTCTCTCTGTCAAGAAGTAGGTACCTATCTTGGGTATTCAGATTTCAGATCAAGGGTGCAGATGTAAAATGAACGAGATGACGTCACTACCCCAGTTTAGTTTTATTTTTACTTATCCAAGTGGCAAGTAGTGCACACGTTAGTGAGCGGTTAAATTCTTGGAGTTCTCACGAAAAACCAACCAAATGGTTCTCGATAGTTTTTTTTACTTTTGTTACCTACTTATGTAAGTTAGCAAGTAATTTTATTGTATTTAGTATGTCAGCAATTAAAACACCCTTAAAACTAGATTTAGGATGTTGAACTTCCTGTAGGAACTCTCTAAGTTTCCGAGATAAAAAGTAGCAGGTACCCCTAATAACATTTATTGAAAATAATACAATAGAACTTAATGCTAGCTAGCCTAACCTAATTACTAAGTATATAAATGATGCCCGCGTGGTGGCAAGAAGAGAATTAATTTTTAATTAATTAATTACCCCTAATTGCAACTTATCTCTGTACCTAAGAAGTTCGAATAATTTTGTATGGAGCACGTCCTACTAGTAAACCATCCCGAGTCCCGACTCCCGCCGTTTTATTTTTTTTCGAAAAAACGGCCACTCTTAAAACCTATATTAATCAATAGGTAGCTGGCATTAAAACAAGCAAGTATTATTGCAGTCAAAATATTCTAAAGCGTCAGGTTTCCCAGATAATAAGCTATCAAAGTTTAAATAGTCTACTCAATGATGGTGCACAGCTTTGGTTGTATGAGTGGCGATTATTTGGAAAAACAAAATGTCGGAACAGTAGATAGGCTAAAATATTCAAACACCTTTCGTCGAAATCGGTTCAGCGTAGTCCTGAAAGCGTATCAGACAGACAGACCCTTTCGCATTTAGGTATATGAGTATCTAAGTATAATAATGACAATAAAAATCTCTTCATTTGCAAAAATTACATAAGTTCACATTAATAATTTGGCCTCTATCTCCCAAAAAAGTAAAAACTGTGTTATGGGAGCTAGTGCCTTTCCCTGTTACATATAAGTGCTTTTTTGCAATTTATTTAAATACCAGTGGGCCCGTCAGACGTTGTCCTGCCCTGCTTAAACCCGATTTGCAGCGCCCCCTAATATAGAGATATACAATTTATAGATAAGTATATAATATGTATATAGAGATTATTAGCTCATGTTAATATAAAGACGCGTAGGTATATGTGTGAGTGCGTGGTGAATGTGTGCGTTGTGTGTGTGTGTTTGTGTAAGCTAGTGTTATGTGCGGATATGTTAGCGTTTGTTTGTGACTACGTATAGATATGACATTATCGGAGTCCAATAAATTATGAGTGCGCTCCTGCGATTCTAACGTGGATCTCCGGAATAGGAGGGCGTAGTATCTACCACTAGACTATCACCGCTTAAATAAATGACTAATGTCAACCTAAAGTTGCCTGATGAATGATCCATTGTAGTCGTAGTAATAGCGGCCGACCGAGGTCAACCTACAACTTTGTATGTTTCTATAAACCCACAAAGTTGTTGGTTTTGACGACCTCCCGGGCGCAGCAGTGAGCGCTGTGGTCTTAAATAGTGGGTGGGGGGGGGGTGGGGGGTCCCGGGTTCAGGAATCGAACCCGGAGGAGGATCTTGCAGGTTCAAATATATGGCCTTTTCGTTTCCTCCGTGCCTTGGAGAACACGTTAAGCCGTCCGTCCCGGTTATCGGTTATTATCACTAACATCTGATAATAATCGTTACAAAACCTAAGAGTAGGTAAGTATAATACTCTTAGTCGAGTCGTTAGGACGTGGGAACCCACCGCATTATTATCCCAGAAAAACTCCTACATGTATAATTTCTTGTTGTTGGTATCCTCCCACTGGAGGTGGCGCATAAAAATAAACTTCAATACTAATAAATATAGTTCGCGCGCGAGTTGAATGCAGAGTAAAAGTATGGTGACACAATACATTTTTACTCTGCATTCAACTGTAGATACTGTTGGCGCCAAACTGCCTTGTACTTATGGTAGTTGTGTTTGCGATGTTTCACTACTGACGGAATGCTCTGATAAAGTCTACAGATGAATGTAAACTACAAATCACAGAAAACCTGCAAAATACACGAAATTGGCTAAAGGAAAATACCTAACTTGGAAATTAATATTTATAAAAAAACAAAAATTATACAATTTAGGCCTTATCAGAAAGTACCCCTTGCTTGAGACCATAGACATAGGATTTTTTCGCTACGCTTGAGACAGTTTATCAAAGGAAGTAGGAATAGATGAAGTCAGTGAATTCAAACTCCTAGGACACACTACAGATACCTATTTAAACTGGAAGCAGCATGTGCAAAGTGTGAGGACCAGTGAGGGCTAAGCTCTCACGATTTGTAATTTGTATATGTCACCGTAAGATTGTAAAAAACCGTTAGATTGTAATCGAACTAGCGATATTGTAAAGTGTCAACAGATTACAATTTAACGCATTATTTTTCAGTAGATTATAATCTGTTAGGTATAATAACCTGATAAAACCTAAGCAAAAGTATGCGTAGTATGATGAGTTATGACAGTGCTGTTTCGTAGTTTGCATTCGCCTGCTTAGTGCGTATAGTCACCGTAAGATTGTAAAAACCGTTAGATTGTAATCTAACTATAGCGATATTGTAAACTGTCATCAGATTGTGAACCGTTCAATGTTCTGAGTGTAAATTTTTGAAATATTCATTGTATTTACGTTTTCTTGTCTCTTACTTGTAGGTTAGGTTAGGGTTCGACATAATTAATCAGGTAGTGCCCGGCCTAGGTTTTATCAGGTTAATATACCTAACAGATTACAATCTACCTACCTCTAATAATTAATAATAATGCGTTAAATTGTAATCTGTCGACAGTTTACAATATCGCTAGTTAGATTACAATCTAACGGTTTTTACAATCTTACGGTGACTATATATATATATATATATATAGACGCAGGCTCTAACTTGGCTTGCGTATCTGTCTAGATTAATTATTTAATTGGGCTGCATGCCACACGCGCCGTGGCATGCGTTTATTGAGCGTCCAAGAGATAGCGCTCATCTAGTGTGGTTATCGAGTGGTGAGTGGTTTCAGTCATCGCTATCATCACCATTCCAACACACATGCTGGTAATAATTATGTCTTCCCGAACGAATTTCGGCCACGAGGACGGCCAATCTCCAGAGAGATTAGCCATTTACGCGGGAGGTATAGGTACCTAGTGCATATGACGGACGCACGTCTTGTGCACTTTCTAGTTCCTAACTCCGGACTAGTACTGAGATTTTTATTCCAGAAAAACCCAATACTTAAACTGATACCAAATAAAAACACTTTTTGTCAATACGTGACCGTTTCCTCGTACAGCCATTTAGGTCGTTTCAGGATTTTAAGATCCCCGGGAGTGCTAAGAAATCCTATTTGAGCGAAGCCAGGGGCGTGTCGGGTCAGCTAGTGTTTGACTATGTAGTATTATATATAAATTGCATGAAACTATACATTGATGCATGAAATGTTTTGATTTCACAAAACAAATCCACATAATATAACGTATGCAGCGCTAAAGTTAACGGATGTGGAGCACGACTGCCAGCGCTCGGCTGTAGGTGGACGATATTTTGGGCGAAAAACAGAAAAACAGGCATCGCCCACGGCCGCTGAAACCGGGGTTACGACGCGGCAGGAATTTTCCGGACATGTCCCAGTTTTGTTCCAAATTATTATTATTATCTACCAAATGAAATTAAATCAATATTAATCTGGAATGGTTCATACAAATCTTTTTTGCCTTTGCATTGTAAGTATTCTTTAAAAATGGTTCGCTGCTTTCGCCCCTTTTTTGTGAGGGCGATTTAATAGAAATTAACGATTATTTAGCGTTTCGTTATGATGCCGCAGAGACACTGAGGGGTAAATGTTTAATATTTAATGCCATACTTACCCCCCACCTTAGATTGTCATCTTAATTTGCCAACGGGTGAGATTGCAGTTAAGAGCTAACTGTATCTTGTAGTCGTCTAAAAATAAAAGACAGACAGACACTATCGCATTTACAATATTAGCATGAATACTTACATACCTATATAAAAAAGGGGAATTATAAAACGAGCGAATAAAAAAAAATTTGCACTGATGATGACATAGGTACTGTTTTAATAACTTAAGCGGTATGAATTTGAGTAAGCGAAAAATTAACTAAACTAACGACGAATATTGATTAATAATAAAATCCAGAACGAGCTTACAAAAAGTGGATTGTGATTAATCCATTTCAGATATTAAAATTTAATCCGAGCGACTACATTACTAAGTGAGCGACTGGAAATACAGAGAGGGCAACTTCAATATTAAGATAGATTCGATTTTTCTAAGGTTATACATAACGAACTACTAAAAAGTTCACTTTGAGCAAAGTTTTGTAAGCTGCTTTATTAATGATTATTGGTTTTTTTTTTTTTAATCCACTACAAGCTAGCCCTTGACTGCGATCACACCTGATGGTAAGTGATGATGCAGTCTAAGATGGTAGCGGGCTAACCTGTTAGGGGCATGGCAGTTATATTACTACTTACTTACTGACTGACTACTTACTGACTGGTTACTGATATTCTATTTGAGGGCTTATGTTTTTTATTTTGATACGATCGTGCGACTGTCCCTAATTTTCAATAGATATGTATGTGTCACTGTAAGATTGTAAAAACCGTTAGATTATAATCTCTATCTCGCGATATTGTAAACTGTCGAAAGATTGTGAACCGTTCAATGTTCTGAGTATTAATTTATGAAATATTTATTGTATTTACGTTTTCTTGTCTCTTTCTTGTACAGTTGGCGCGCGAGTTGAATGCAGAGTAAATGTATGTGTTACCATACATTTACTCTGCATTCAACTCGCGCGCGAACTATAGGTTAGGTTAAGGTTTGACATGAATATTCAGGTAGTGTCTATCAGGTTAATACATATACCTAATAGATTACAGTTTACCGAAAAATTGTAATCAGTATGTTACGGTTCACAATCTGTCGACAGTTTAGGTACAATCTATCGATATAAAAAACGTTAGATTACAATCTAACGGTTTTTACAATCTTACGGTGACATATGCAAACACGTTTTGGATAATAAAATTTGTTAGCTAATAGAATAGTTTCTTCAAATAGTTATTTCATATTAATCTTTTTTTAAATGTGAGCTCATACTCTGCTCATTAGTGTATTTTTCAAAGTGGTTTTTGTATTCAAAACACTTCATTTAAGATAACATGCCGCTCAGTAAAAAAAAACATTTGCCAAATATTGATAAAAATGCAGGACGTAACGTTGACACTCAAACAAATAAATTAGGTCGCTCAAATATTATGCAGCTGCTCATTTTGTATTTTAAGTAACTCAAATTAATGTTAGTAAGTTGCTGTTCTGTTGATTTTTCGTCAGTCGCAGTCAGTCGCTCACTTAGTAATTCTATAACCCAAATTAATTAATTTTGACACTTAAAACTGTAATTTACAGTCACTCGGTTTATTGCTACCCTATACAAAAGCATTTGAATGTTGTATGTCTGTGAGTTTTCTACTGTAGCTGAGTGTTCTCAGATGAAATTTAATTCATTTGATTTTATTTGTAATCTGAAAACTTTATAGAAAACTCTCAGAACTTCAGAAAAATAAATATTTTCTGGAAATCAGGGTTCTTGTCCGGGAATCGCAATATCCGTATGGTAAGCACGGCTAAAGCCGCTGCGATGCGTCGGGCTGACTACACAGGTCGGTATTCGTGAGTAACAGACATTCGGCATCTCTTGCGCAATACAGGTGATTTATTTTTGGCATTGCGGGCAATTATAGTCGCTACAGCCGTCGCTTTAGGGCGGATTTTCCGGCGCTTATTCCTTTTTAAAAATTGGATAAATGGGGCTCGAGTTATAACACTCCATCGACTTACGTATGACAACATTATTTTTGGCCACGCTCTCGAATATCGCGCGGTACACTCATCCTGCTATAAAATGTTATAAATGCGAAAGTGTGTTGATTTTTTGCATAGAATCAACGAAAATTTGAAGGCATCATTAGAGACAGATTCAAATACTGATCTAATTTTTATCCTATTAGGTATATCTTCTTTACGTATATAATAAGGGTTATACTTCTTAACTCCAAGCTACTGAGTAGTTTTTATCAGAATCCCAATATTTACTTACCCGGGAATCACACCCCGGACCTCGTCATCCGCAGTCTAAAATACTAACCACTAGACCGAGGCAGTTCTAGCTTCAAGCTTCAAGCTCAGGGTCTAGCTTCAAGACTAGCACCACCACACGGTAATCAATTTCTACTGAGAAGAGCTGGCAAGATACTTTTTGATATTATCTATTATACAAGGCTATATTTCATGGAAGGTACGAAGGATGGATGATAAGGTGTTACTTATAGTATTTTTTATTACATTACAAGTTAGCTTTTGCCTGTGATCTCACCTGGTGGTTGTGTTGATGCAGTCTAAGATGGTAGCAGGCTAACCTGTTAGGAGTTTAACTGTTATACTAAACCCACACGGCATCATCGTCGGAACCAGGGGGATTATTACAAAATCAGTTTTATGTCACGGACCTTGACGTCCCTAAAATAAGGATTATAATTCTAAAATTCAAACGTCAACAATATTATACGGAGTTACTTATGCAATGGTAGTAGGTATGCCCCCAGTGAATTCCCATTCCCAAAGGGAACCTTAAGGGGATTTAACCTTATAAGTGGGGAACTTCCACTT
This sequence comes from Erebia aethiops, assembly GCA_923060345.2. Lineage (NCBI taxonomy): Eukaryota > Metazoa > Arthropoda > Insecta > Lepidoptera > Nymphalidae > Erebia > Erebia aethiops. The sequence goes on along the minus strand of OV281079.1, from coordinate 17,405,601 downwards.
ATAAGACCACGGCACTCACTTATACGCCAGGGTGATAAGTCGATTGCGATTGATAAGCAACGTTGACCCAAGTCGGTAACTGGATGGGTGACCAAATCTCGGGGTTCAAATTTGGCCTTCTTGTTTCCTCCGTGGCTCGGAGAGCACGTTAAGCACGTCGGTCCCGGTTACTGTCACTAAAATCTGATAATAATCGTTACCTAAACCTAAGAGTTTGATACTCGAGGCGTATGCGGAAAGACGTGGGAACCCTACGCATTATTATCCCAAGAAAACTCCTACTATTATGTGATTAATATAAAAAGGTCACGAAATTTAGTAATGAGGAACGACGACGAACAGAGAGTTTAGTCATTGAAACCTGATGCGATATAGATTCAAGTAGGTATGGTCAGGATAGATTTGGATATAAGTATCGCATCGTATTGTGAATAAGCGCGCTTTATAAATAAGCCGCACCTACCGAACAGTTGCACCTGGGCCCGCCCACTACACTGGAGCGAAAATACCCACTACAGCTCCAGTTTCATTCCGATCCAATCGGTGAATTCCAACGCACACCTGTGGTCCTAGCGCCGAATATTTTTTTATTCCCCTCATGATCAGGGGCCTGGATAACGCAACGTACAAAACGCAATCACTCCGAAAAATTGGAGGTGCGTGCCCGGGGACCGAACCCGCGACCCCGATAGGAGATCTAGGACCGCTTCGCTTCGCTTCGGGTAAAGGGGCCCAAAAGAGCCTTTTTGGTCGTGTTTTAAGATTGTCAAGCGCTGACAAATGAAAGACTAAACTTGTACAATCCCATTAAAAATCGACTGGAACATACCTAAGGCTCGATTTTTAAGTCCGCCTACGTATTACTACATAATATTATCAGCTATAAATAAAGTTTAGGCTATTTTATTTATTCCGGAAAAACAATGAGTTCCTGTTTTCTAAATGCACGCGGACGAATAAAAAATTTTTTTTGAGAATTGACTGTAATTTGTAGTCAAACGGAAAAATAAACTTTACTAGGGTTAGGTATAAATATTTGAGCTATTACGATCATTCCACTTTTCATGTTGGCTCAACCTCAGTCATGAATGTTGACATTTTTACGACAATTATTAAACTATACATAGAATAACTCCCTGATGCCAGGCGTAATATCGCTCGAAGCTGGGTGCCGGCCAAGAGTGTCCAGTCTTGAATCTCGGGCATTTCGCGGCTAAACAATACTTCATGTTAATAATATACTATATATTATCAGATAGGATATCTTACTAATATTATAAATGCGAAAGTTTGGATGTATGGATGTCGGTATGGATGTATGGATGTATGGATGGATGTTTGTTACTCAATCACGCCCCAACGGCTGAACGGATCTGGATGAAATTTGGCACAGAGATAGATTATAGTCTGGAATAACACATAGGCTACTTTTTATCCCGGAAATAAAAGAGTTCCCGCGGGAACCACAAAACCTCGATCCACGCGTACGAAGTCGCGGGCATCAGCTAGTTGTTTTATACATACTGTTTACGTATTGTTTTATGCACCTATTCTGTTACAAGAGCGTGGATTTGACTCGCTCCAGCTATACTTGGGTGACTTGGATCTGCAGTTACTCACGTATATACTAATTGTACTTTTTAATTTTTTTAAAACAGCAACTATAAAGATTTTTACTGGCTCTTCTCGATAGTAATGGCATTCTGAACCAACGGTAGATTCACTCGATCGACCCGGTATTGGGAAAAACTTAAAGTTAGATATATTGTTTTTAACTTAAAACTACTCTTTTCTGAAGGAAACTGCACCACAAAAAACAGTTTTCCATAAAAATATTTTTTCACCACATTAACTTCAAAAGAGCACTTTTCTGCTTAAATTCAATGAAGAAATGCCATTTCTTTACTCGTAAAAATACATGATAGTTTAGTTAAAACACAAATTAATTAAAAATTCAATAGTTATTTTTTAAAAGAAAATGAATCATAATAAAAAAATTGCATTGGATAAAAAACCGATTTCTGAACGTTTCATGAGTCAATGAAATAGAAATGCCAAGCCACAGGGTTCTAAATTCAAACACAAATTTTTCCCTCAGATAGATCAAAAATGACTTTTCTTCAATGGTTAAAGATGCTCTTATTGAACTAATGTGCTTAAGATACAAGTTTTAAACTTAGCAGAATAAAAACAGTGGCATGTACCAAGAAATATATTATGCAATACTTAGTCACTGTTTCGTTTATAGTGTCACCAACACCGGTATCCCGGTATTAGAAATTTCAATACCGGTATTGAAAACGGACGAAAAAAGTCCGGGATCCCGGTATTAGCCAATACCGGTATTGGAAGCCCTAGCCAGAACGGCTAAACGGATCTGGATGAAATTTGACACAGAGATAGATTATAGTCTGGAATAACACATAGGCTTTTATCCCTGCAAACATACGAGTAGGTTTGTTTTGCTGATTTTGCCACTAATTACCTAATTTTTTTTTATACTTTCCTTAAAAGATTTCCTTTCCTTCGTTTTTAAAGTTTACAAGGCTTCGAGTATACAATAAGGTTTCTACTCGCTTTGCAAACTTTGTTTTTCATAATGTTTCACAATATTGTGTCAACAACGAAGGAGTTTTATAGGTAAGTCATAGGGCACACGCTAATATGACAGGACGAAGCGTTCTTTACCTACGCGGACGTTTTATTTACGCTCGTACGCCCAGGCCATAGCTCTGCTAGTTTGCAATATGACCGCTGAACTTTAACTTGGAAAGGTATGACCATTATACATATATACGTGATAGGCTTGCGCTTGACGACAATCATGCTTAGTGCAAAGCAATGATGAGGTCTACGTTAGAACGCGCTTGCCTAGACTTGATAGATCTCCACAGGACATAGTCTTGTGCCGCTTGCTTCCAGCGGCTCTCAGCTTATAACTTGCTTGAGATCGTCCATCCACCTAATGCAACGATCTAATACGCAGATCAAACGCAGAAAAAAGAAATTGGTTGAACCTTATTTCAACCTAATAACACTATCCCGAATTAGCCCATATTTTAGATCAGTAATAATTTATAATAAACTACCAAATTTGATAACAGATGAGACAAAATAAGTAGCATTCAAAAGAAAATTAAAAGACTGGCTCATACAAAAATGTTTTTACAGTGTAAAAGATTTCTTTAGGGTCAATTTGGGAATATATTATTTCTGAATTTTCTCCGGTCTGATCTGGTGCGAGGCTTCGGCCGTGGCTAGTTACAACCCTACCGACAAAGACGTACTTACCGTCAAGCGATTTAGCGTTTTGGTACATATGCCGTTTAGAAACCGATTAGGGACTAGGGATATGGGTTTAATATAACAGCTGTCATACGCCTAACGGGTTAGTCCGCTACCATCTTAGACTGCATCTGAGATCGCAGCCCACATGGCTTATAATTGCAGTGGAATAAAAAAACATTAGCGAGGGCGGCTCAGCTATGTGTAATATCATTCCTGAAGCTTGAAATGTGTCATGATTCCCCTTGATTCATCCCAGTCCCTGATGTTATTCACACACGAGTACAAGAGATGCAGTCACACTGTGACGCATTTTGCGAGTTATTTCGGGACTGTGGAGGAATGAACAAGAACAATTAATACTTACGAAGACAGCTCTTAAATAGGTACTTTTTAACTGATTACAGCATAGCTTATAATTATCGAGGTGAATCAATTAGTTTAGTTTGGATTTAAGTATGACGAAATATTTTATTTTAATTTTCTTCCACTTCAAGATAGAAGTGGGTTACCTTGTCTATTATTTTATGTTATTTTATTTATTGCCTTAAAAGATTACGGTTTCCGGTTCCGGTCAATGTCCGTGGAAGACGTGTTACAAGTTGCTCCTGCTAGTTTAATTCAATTAAAAAGTTTAACCGCGATTCCTTATACCGAAATGTGCACAGCGATAAACGGCTAGTGCCTTAAAGTGATAGCGCGCGTAAATACGTCGGAAATCCCCAACAAATCTGTTAAAAAGTGCAAAAGTTAAGTTTACGTTAGAATACAACTGTCAAAAAACCGGTGAAAAGCAAACGGAATCATAAGTTACTTGTGATAAGAAGTGCTAGTGTGAATAGTGTGCTTCGAAATTCATCGCGTAAATCGAATAAAAAGTTCATAAAACCAAAAAAGTGCCGACAAATTACATCCCATAATATATCTGATACGTAGAAAATTTTTAGTTCGCATCACCGCCATCTTTATACATAGTCATAAACTATAGGGGTGGTTTTAAAATCAAAGCCCGTGTTGCGTTAATTTCCTTTGTATTCGTTGTTTAAAAACAGACGTGACTATAACAAAAGTTTTAAGTTTGGCATGAGACGGAATGCGCGGCGCGTGCGACGTTGCGCTGGTCGCGGCGTGGACTGGCCACCCCTCGCCCGTCAGGGGGAGGGTGGTCATTCCCGGAAGCGTTGGGGAGTGCGTCTTTGGCGAGAGGCCCGCGAAAGGGGAACATTTGCGGGCGCTACATCCTCCCCCTCCAAGTCAGCAGAAGGCGCTGGAGCTGGCTTGGGATTAACTTTCCGGGGTCTGCCCTTTTTTCGACCATGCGAAATGACTCCCTGATCTCCCACATATGGGGTTAGGAGGCTGGCATGGTACTTTCCCCTACGTACGTTCTCCTTATCCACCACCTCATAGGTAGTGGGCGAAACAACCTTGCTTATTATATATGGGCCCTCCCGTCGAGGGGCAAACTTTGTAGTGTAACCTCTCGACGCCTGACTTAAGCGGTGGCTCGCCAGGAGGACCAGATCACCCTCTTGGTAAGTTGGTCCTGGGCGGCGGGTTTTATCGGCAGCATCCTTCCGACGATCCTGCTGTTTTTCCACCCGCCACTTTATTTCTTGTAAATTCCCTACGAAATCCCTTAGGTAAGGGGTAATTTGGGGCACATAATTTTCGTTTTCTACGACTGTCCTTAGATCGTAAGCTACATCCAGTGGAGACCGGAACTCACGCGCAAAAGTTAAATAAGCGGCAGAGTGTCCAGTGCCTTGATTATACGCCGTATTTAGCGCAAATCGCACCGATGGTAGTACTTCTGGCCACCTACGATGCTCAGGATCGATTAGTATAGCCAGCATCTGTTTCATTTCTCGATTTTTTCGTTCAGCAGGGTTAGCCTCGGGGTGATATACTGGAGTTAAGTTTTGGTTAACCCCCAGAACGTGCAGGGCTTTTTGCATCACCGCTGACACAAACTGCACCCCATTGTCCGAGATTACTCTGCGAGGAAAACCATAACGAAGGAAAACCTCCTCAATGAGAGCTTTCGCACAGTTTTCGGCAGTGGCTTCGGTCAAGGGAATCAATTCCACCCATCTGCTCGCAGTGTCTTCCACAAGGAAGATATACTTCTCGCCTTTACTACCCTCGGGTAGTGGGCCGAATAAGTCCATAGCGAGGACCTCAAATCTTTGTGATGGGGCAGGTGTCTGCAGAAGACCAGCTGGTTTGAGGTTCGTCGGCTTGAACTTCTGACACAGATCACATGCCTTCAAATATTTGGACACGTACTGGCGCATGTTTGGGAAATAAAATCTTTCCTTGATCCTTTTAAGCGTGCGCTCTAAGCCCAAGTGACCAGCCGTTGGCGCATCATGAAGTTCTTTCATAACTTCAGCGCGCATAGATTCTGGTACCACCAACTGGGGCTCCTCGGATTCGCCATCCGGGTCAAATCGGAACAAGACTCCATTAGATACGTAGTATCCTCGATCTGTCCAACGAGTGGCAGCATCACCGCATTCAAAGTCCGAAAGGATTTTTCCTATTTCAGGATCTTCGAGCTGAGCAGCTCGCAATTCCTCGGAGCTACGGTGAGAATCGACGGAGACTGGACATATGTCGCAGGTCGGTTCTGACTCTTCATTCTGGGAAGGGTTACAGACTGGACGACTAAGGGTGTCCGCCACCACATTAACCTTTCCCGGAGTGTACTCAATAGTCAGATTAAAAGCTTGAATTTTTAGGGCCCACCGAGCTAAGCGGCCACTTGGCGTCTTCAGAGACAGCAGCCACTTTAGAGGTTGGTGGTCGGACGCAACTTGGACTTGGGCACCTTCAAGGTAACCTCGAAATTTCTCCAGAGCCCATACCACCGCAAGTGCCTCTTTTTCTGTTGTGGAATAATTCCGCTCTGCGGACGTCAGTAACCTGCTAGCATACTCAATAGGCTTCTCAGACTTCGGATCGGAACCTTGCAGCAACACTGCGCCCAATGCGTAATCACTAGCATCAGTGCGCAATATGAACCCTTGCTCGAAGTCTGGTTGCCGCAGGATTGGACTCGTCGTGAGTCTTCTCTTCAGCTTGTTGAATGCATCGGCCTCCTTGTCACCCCATTGCCAGGGTTTATTCTTTTTTGTGAGGTCAGTCAACGGGCGCGCAACTTCTGAGAAGTGCGGAATGAACTTTCGAAACCAAGAGCAGGTTTGCAGAAAGCTTTTTAACTGTTTCAGGTTACTAGGAGGAAGTCTGTCTACGACTGCTTGGATTTTTGACGGATCAGGTTCTATGCCTTGGACAGTGATTACGTGTCCTAGATAGGTCACTTTTTCCCTGGCAAATACGCACTTTTCACGATTTGCCCTGAGATTGAATTGACGTAGGCGTTCGAAAACCTGCTGCAAATCCTGCAAGTGGGTCTCCAGATTGTCAGAAATTATTAAAATATCGTCCAAGTATGCCACAACTGCAATATCCTTGAGGCCAGCACGAAACCGATCCATTAGTCGTTGGAACGTCGATGGCGAATTCTTTAAGCCAAAGGGCATGCGCCGAAATTGGAACGTTCCAAACGGGGAAACGAATGCAGTTTTATGTCTGTCCTCAGGAGCCACTTCAACTTGCCAGTAGCCTGATTTCAAGTCAATCGTGGACATCACACAATTACTTTTGGCAGAAGCCAGGATGTCGTCGATTAATGGCAGCGGATACTTGTCCGTACGCGTCACAGCGTTTAATTTCCTATAATCGACGCAGAACCTGGTCTCACCGTTTTTCTTAGGGACCAGCACCACCGGTGAGGTCCATTCAGACTCAGCTTCTTCTATTACCTCCAGTTCTAGCATTTTGTCTATCTCGGCCCTTATTATCTCCTTCTTAGCGGGCGTTACCCGATAAGGCGGCGTAGAGATGGGCGCGGCGTTACCCGTATCAATTCTATGTACGGCAAAGGGCGTCGGCCCTCCCCCTGCACTGAAAATATCTTTATTCTCATCTAAAAGTGCAGCCAATTTTCCTTTGTCATCTGGTGTTAAGAGGACACCCTCACCTTCGCGGAGGCCAATTGCAGCACTTACCGCGACGTGGTTACTGTGCTCATATTGCAGCTCATAGTATCCTGTGGAACGCAAAGAGAATCTATTATTCTCAAAGTCAAGTACCATACCAGCGTCCTTAATGAAGTTCATTCCTAATAAGGAATCTGTAGCACCCGGCAAAACCATAAAAAGGGTCGTTATTTCCCTTTCCTGAACCTTTACATTTACCATGGCCGTCTCTACAGTTTGTACACGTTGGCTCCCGTCCGCAAAACGCAACTCGGTTTCTACCTTATTAAAACTTTGGCCATGAGATCGTAAATGCTTTGTCAAACTATCACTTGCGACCGATTGTTTAGCACCCGTGTCCAGCAGTGCCGTACCTACAGCTCCGAACACTTCGAGTTTGAATATTGGTCGCACCCGCGGGTTAAGAACGGCTTCACCACCTACGGATACTGCCTGGAACGCTGTCGTAGGGTGCTTCTCCTTGCACACCTTGCAATTGGATCTTATCACACCGGGCGCACCGCATCCAAAACAGGTTATGGACGGGCGCAGCTCCGATTGTGCTGCGACGGGTTCACTCTTAACTGGTTCCAAAGTGGGCTTATTCTTGAGCTTGCGGCAGTCATCTTTGACGTGGCCAAACATTTTACAAAAGGAGCATCTTGGTCTAGGCTTGTTCTGTGAGCTTTTCTCTGGTTTCACCGCAGAAGCTGATGATGACGTCGAAGCCTGTGTGACAGGCGATGAGGGCGTGTAGGCAAGCTTAGATGTAAATTTTCCGGTAGGAGCAACAGCGCTCCCTTCCTCCAGGACATCCTCTACTACCCGTGCCTGTTGCAGCAGTTCAGCGAATGAAGTGAAGGCACTTCTCACTATCTTCTTGCGGATTCTTTTATTAAGTAGACCATATACCATATCAAGTTGTACCGGATTCTCAGGTAGTGTATTTGGTGGCAGCTGGGCGATGAGGGCTCTGACCCTACACACAAAGACGTCAGTGCGTTCCTCGCCCTGCTCCCGACTGAATATTTCTCGATAAATTCTGTGCGGTGGGAGGCGCGGACCGAATGTTTGCTTGAGTAAATCTATTGCTTCCTGCCAACTCGAGACCGAATGCTTAACACCCTGCCACCAGGTAGCCGCAAAGTCAGTCAGCAGCATCGGCAAGCCTCTCAAAGCAATATCGTCGCTAGCACCAACACAATCCTTATAAATCTGCACAGAGTCTATAAATGCTAGAACATCGTCCACACCATTGTATCTTGAGGTACATTTAGATAAGTTGGTACTCACAGTCGTCGTCGATGGCGGTAGCGGCGCGCCTTGTGTGGGCGGCTGCGACCGTAATGATTGTAATAAGAATACCAATTGCTGGTCCGTCATCACAATGGGTGCAGCTGCAGACGTTAGCTGTTGTGGTGCTGCGGCGCCGGGCGGAGCCGGCCCGAGTTGTGCCGTCCGCGCAAAGTCAGGCTGCTCACGCCCGTACTGCGGCTGCGGCGATGGGGTAGAGGCGCCAGCGGACAGAGATCCAGCCAGCGGCGGCGTTGACGTACGCACGTCAACGAATAATTCACCTCCATCTGACGGCATCGCACTTCCAGGCTGCTGCATATTACGCGAAGCACTATTAGCACGTGAACGTGTAAGCACCATGTCTGCCTAAGTCTGTTACGTAATATTCATAAAGTTAACACGCACTCTTGTAAAGTAAACGCACCACTACTAGGTAATAGCGTACCTAGATAGGTATCCTAAGTTCTAAGTAACAATCAAGTTCGACAACTGTTCAATGTTCATAAACAACGCGTAAGTACCTATACCTACGTAAGCGGTAAGCAAGTCGTAACGTGAATGTTCTACTGTCTAAACCTAAACTAATTATAACTATAAACCGCTCAGTGGTAATATTTTAGTCACTTTTAAGTCTCTAACTCACAGGAAACACAATACATATAAGTAACCAAAGTTCTATATACAATAACGTCCGTTGCGGGTTCTGGGTAATCTAGAAACTACAATACCTAAAAGCCTAAACTTGCACGAGACGTCTCTGTCCACAAATGTTCACTGGTTTACGTTATAACGTTCGTTGCGGGTTTTTAGATAACCTAAACTACAATACCTAAATGCCTAACTCGCACGAAGCGTCTTTGTTTACTAATATACCTACACTTGTTTACGTTCTAACGTTCGTTGCGGGTTTTTAGGTAACCTAAACTACAATACCTAATCCACACGAAGCGTCTTTGTTCACTAATATACCTACACTTGTTTACGTTCTGACGTTCGTTGCGGGTTTTTAGGTAACTTAAACTACAATACCTAAATCGCACGAAGCGTCTTTGTTCACTAATGTTCACTGGTTCACGAGAACACGACTCACAACTATCCTAGGTGGCCTAAACTAAGCACTAAGCACTAGGATGACTAAATGTGAGCACTAGAATCAGTTCGTAACCGTAAAGCACTAGGTACTAAGTCTTTAGAACGTTCCACGATAGTTCCACGGTTCTACACACACAAACTCAGATTTCTAGAAACCTACACACCTGTTCTAGGAATATAGTAAGCACTAGAACGTTTAAAATTGTGAGGTAACTGATTTTACACAAATCCGTTATTTATAGTAAATGTTTTAACACTTAACAAAGTCTGAAAAACACTTAACACGGCCGAACGTTGAGCGCCAATTATAGGGGTGGTTTTAAAATCAAAGCCCGTGTTGCGTTAATTTCCTTTGTATTCGTTGTTTAAAAACAGACGTGACTATAACAAAAGTTTGGCATGAGAAGGAGTCCACGCCGCGACCAGCGTAACGTCGCACGCGCCGCGCATTCCTTCTCATGCCAAACTTTTGTTATAGTCACGTCTGTTTTTAAACAACGAATACAAAGGAAATTAACGCAACACGGGCTTTGATTTTAAAACCACCCCTATAAAACGTAGTATTCTATACTAGTCTGTGGTCATAAACAAGCCAAAGCCCTATCCAAAGCTACCAACCTAACAACGACAAAAGACTTAAGCCTGCAACACAAAGCCCGTTCTGCAGTGACTATCTACGGCCGCAGAGGACATAGAGTCTGTGCATAGAATTACTGCCATCGACATAGACCACAAAAATGACTTCCGAACTGTCAAGAGAAATGTCTATGCTGTTAGAAAAAGTTAGGGAGGAACTTCAAAAACAAACAAACGAAATAACTGCGACAATAACTTCGAATGTGCTTAGCAAAGTGGATGAAAAAATAAAACCCTTGATCGAGGAAAACGAAAAGTTACGGAATGAAATATCCTTTTTAAACAAAAAAATTGAAAACCTGGACTTCTGTACCAGGAAAAATAACATTATCTTGCACGGAATACCTGAGTCCCCTACTGAGAGAACAGATGACTTAATAAATATAGTGTCGAGCACTATACAACAGTTAGACGTTGTATTAGAACATAGTGATATTAATAGGGTCCAACGCCTGGGTAAAAAGGAAAACACTGACAAAATTAGACCTATCTTACTCTCAACTACAACACAACAAAAAAAGATCCAAATACTGAAAAACAAGAATAAAATGAAGCCAAAAACGTACATAACACACGACATTCCTAAAAAAACCTTAGATGCACGCAAAGAAAAAATAAAAAAAACAGTGGAATGTGAAAAAAGAAAAAGACCCGAGTCAGAAACACCAAGCCCAAAAAAGACCGAACAATACACAAAACTTAAAAATGATAATAAAATAAAAAGAATGGATGCATTTCAAGTCATGCGGGAAAGATCACACTCATTGTCAGAAAATAGTATGCGGAAAAATTAAAAAATATACTAATACACAAAACACAGAACATCAACAACATCAAAAACAACCAAAATCTTTAATAACGGACACTGAAAAAACACAACAACTTAATTATGCAACAACGGAACTTGTAACAACATATCAACACTCAAATTATATAACAACAAATAAGGAACAAGGGTCCATCGCTGGGCTAACCACCCAACATGTGAAAACAAGACCCATGGTTGCGAAGTCCTATGTAAGAAAATATAATGAACATCTCTCACAACAACCTAAAAAAAAGAACATCAAAAAACAAAACAGAATAAGAATTGGAACCTGGAATGTCCGAACAATGCTCCAACCTGGTAAAATGGAAGAAATTAGCAGCGAAATGCAAAAATATAAGCTGGATTTACTCGCATTACAAGAAACTAGATGGGCAAACTCAGGGGCCATTAGAAAACAAAACTATGCATTCTACTATAGTGGGGGAGAGAAACAAGGCCACCAGGGAACAGGCTTTATGGTAAGCAAGAGGCTAAACAGATCTGTCCTAGGTTTTGAGCATGTTAACTCTAGAATTTGCAAGATAAGGATTAAAGGGAAAATGTATAACACAACCCTTATATGCACTTATGCACCCACGGAAGACGCTCCAGATGAGTGTAAAGAAGCTTTTTATAGCGATCTACAAAAAGTGTGTGATACTACTCCTAGATATGACGAACAAATATTACTGGGCGACTTTAATGCGAAAATAGGCAAAGAGACTATATATGCAGATGTTGCTGGCAGACACTCATTACATGAAAAAACCAATGAGAATGGGGAGAAACTCTGCAACTTTGCGGCAGCTAATAACTTGCACATTAGTAGTACCAACTTTCCGCATAAAGCTATACATAAGGGAACATGGAAAATACCAGGGAAAGATCAAGTTAACCAAATTGACCATATTCTAATAGGTAAACGAAGAATGTCTAACATTCTAGATGTAAGATCTTATAGAGGAGCAAACTGTGATACTGATCATTTCTTGGTTATAGCTATACTGAAGCAAAGAACGTCACTTGTACAAAATACCCAAGGAGAAAAGAGACTCAAGTGGGACACAACAAGACTAGATGAAGTAGACACGCGAACTCTATATCAAAGCAAAATTAAAGAACAGCTATATTCAAAGTCAGAAACTCTAAGCACTAATGTCGACATGGATTGGGCACACATAAGGGATGTCATCAAACAGGCCGCTACAGAAACACTAGGAAAATATAGAGCAAATAAAAATTCAGAATGGTTTGATGAAGAATGCTACAGAGCATTAGACAAGAAAAATGAAGCTAGGCTAAAATATCTTAACACTGATAATGATGAAGACCGTGATAAGTATAAAAAACTTAGAGAACATGCCAGGAAAACAGCTAAAAGGAAAAAAAGAATGGCCAAAACAAATGAAATTAAAGAAATGGAGGAGTTAAGAGCAAAAAATTGCACCAGACCATTCTACAAAAGAGTAAATAACTTACGGAAAGGTTTTCAACCCAGATGCAACACCTGTCGTGACAAATTGGGAAATAGTATCATGGACAAAGCTGATACACTGAAGAGGTGGTGTGAATATTTCAGTGAATTGTTGAACGTGGGAGATGTAACTGGTATAGAGTCACCTAAGTTTTATGATGTCGAACAAGAATTGGATCCGCCATCTCTCGAGGAAGTAAGGAATTGTATAAAGTACCTAAAGAATAATAAAGCACCTGGTATAGACTCTATAACATCCGAGTTAATCAAGAGAGGAGGACCAGCTCTAGAAGATAGTATCTACCAGCTAATAAAAAGAGTTTGGGAAGAAGAAAAAATACCAGAACAGTGGAACCTCGGTGTGATTGTTCCCATATTAAAGAAAGGTGATAAAAGCATCTGTAGCAACTACAGAGGAATAACACTGCTCTGTACTGCCTACAAGATCTTCACAGGAATAATCTACCTAAGACTGAAACCATACTCTGAAGAAATCACAGGGGATTATCAGTGCGGCTTTAGACCAGGTCGCTCTACATCTGATCAAATACATCTAATGCGACAAACCCTGGAAAAAGCCTATGAGTACGACATAAACCTTCATCACATATTTGTTGACTTCCAACGGGCCTTCGATAGTGTAAAAAGAAGCAAAATCTCCTACATCTTGAGAACACTGGGAGTACCAAGTAAGCTGGTACGACTTATCGAGATCACCCTCAAGGACACCAAAACCGTGGTCGCTGTGCAGAACGATTGGTCGGAGCCCTTTGAGGTCTGTACCGGAGTAAAACAAGGAGATGCCCTATCAGCCGTCGTCTTCAACCTGGTGATTGAAGCTGCAATACGAAAGATTAAAACCGAGGGCTTAATTGACTACAATACATCACAAATCGCAGCTTATGCCGACGACATTGTCATCACTAGTAGATCCAAGAACCGTGTCACTGAACTTTATAAAGACTTCGCTGTAGAGGCCCAAGAATTTGGTTTACAAGTTAACGTAGCAAAAACAAAATACTTAGTTAGTTCACGAAGACCAACAGCTACAGAAACTCTTAAAATTGACGCTAGTGAACTTGAACAAGTAAGCAGCTTCCGTTACCTTGGCTCCATCCTGGACTCACAAAACAACATTGAAGAGGAAATAAAAGCTCGACTATTGGCTGGAAATAAGTGCTTCTACGCCTGTAACAAGTTGCTTGCATCAAAACTTCTCAGCCATAAGACCAAACTTCTTCTCTACAAAACACTCATACGACCAGTGGTTACCTATGCATGTGAAACATGGTCACTGACCGTGAAAGAAGAAAACAAGTTAGCAATTTTCGAAAGAAAAATACTACGCAAAATCTTCGGTCCGGTCAGAGAAGATGGTGGAACCTATCGTAGCAGAATGAACTTCGAACTAGAACGACTGATTGATGGGGAAACAATAGTAAGATATTGTAAATCTCAGCGTCTACGATGGGCAGGCCATGTAGAAAGGATGTCACCAAGCAGAGGAGCAAAAGTGATGACACAATGGATACCACAACAGAAACGACCCAAAGGAAGACCTCGAAAAAGATGGATCCATTGTGTTGAAGAAGATCTGCAGAAACTCGGGAAGCTCCCTACATGGAAGAAGGAGGCTAAGGATAGATCCAGGTGGAAAGAAACTGTAGAGGAGGCCAAGACCCACAAAGGGTTGTAGCGCCGAAGGAAGTAAGAAGTAAGAAGTAAAAGATTACGAAATAGCACCACAATTTCACAGATCAAAGCACTACAATAAAACACAGGCTGGCGTTTGAAATTCGCAGCCCAAGTACACCATACCCTTAAACGGTTTCCACATCTTAGCATCTAGGCTATGTAGGCATCTTCTAGGCAAGCGCACTCCAACTAGACGGAGAGCTGGCGACGAATTTCGGGAAGGTCCTTTTGGCAAGCTGAAATTGTGAAAAAATATAATTTCGTCAATTGGCGAATCACTGGATTCGCCATTTGACGAAAATGGAAATGGAAATATTTTTTTATCTTTTAATTTAGTACCTAGGCATGATAGTGGTAGGCATGATTGTCGTCAAGTGCACGCCTTGGCAGCGCGTCTTTACCGGCACGGTGGAAACTAGCCTTTACCTATACCTACTAATATTATAAAGAGGTAAAGTGTATGAAGTTGTAAGGGGTAATCTCTGGATCTACAGAACCGATTTTGAAAATTCTGGTACCAATAGGAAGAAAGTAAGTAAGTAAAAACACTTTATTACACACAAACAAATAAAATAATAAAAACAGAGGTAAAACGAATCGTGACAGAATTTACAACTTGTTACGGTGTAAAGGTTAGGTCAGCACTGTTAATCATATCAACCAGGCGCTTGGCTCGAGAGTTATCCTTGACTAGGCAAGTATTGAAGTCGCCCATGATTATCGTATGATCGGCGTTAGGGACGAACTTCTCTAGCAGGTCTCGAACTCATTAAAATAGTCTATGCGCAACGAAGGACTATAGAAAACTCCCAATAGAAGCTTCAAAGTACCGAAGAGAACTTCAATAAATAAATGTTCAGATGATTCCGCATACTGGGAAGTGGGAGGGAGATTTATCTACGATTGTAAACGGAATTTGAGCACGAAGGTAAATAGCAACTCCTCCACCACCCTTACCGGTTCGGTCATTTCTATTTAAATGAAATCCTGGCAACGAGTATGAGGTTGAGGGTAAGCAAGGCTTGAGAAAGGTTTCAGAAACCAGGATAGCATGTATGTTCTTGACGTCAAACGAGCTCAAAAGGTCAGAGTGGTGAGCAGGAATGCTCTGCGCATTTATGTGGATAACATTGAAACTTTTGGAGTATTGAGAGAAAGTAGAATCTAAGGTTGAATTGAGAGGTATAGATAAACTGTGAAAACTGTCGTCAGATGTGGTGGAGTCACATTGGAAGTATACATTGTCGTCGTCCGAACTATCTCCGAGCTATTATCGCTAATAACCATGGTATAATATATAACAAAATAATATAAAATATATACTATAATATAATACGATAAACAATAATAATTACTTATAATAATTTAGCTACTTAAATGCAATACTTCTTATCATACCCACCAGCTGCTAAACATAACTTATGATATGAACAACTAACGTAACATTACTACACACTACTAAATTATGATTACAATCAAAAAGCACATCTAAATATTTAATTATTAAGTCCAGGCAAGCTTAGTCCGAAAATCAGTACACAAAGCTAATAAGCTTAATAAAGCTAATAATAAGGAAGCCACATTATTTGTGAGTATCTTAGGCTATATTTAACCCGAAAAATTAGGAAGGTAGCGTGGCAATTTAAAAAACTTATTCTTATACTTAAAACCTAAGATTTAGAAGTCGCGGGAGTCTGTTAGTAAGAAATATATGAGAGCAAACATGACAAAATTTGATTATTGACGACCTGTTTGACCTGTTACGAAAATCCCTGTAGCAGTCAGACAAACTCAGCGGAGGGACTTTGTTTTGTAATAAGTATGTACTTAGTGCTAGTAATTATCACACGCTCAGTAGGTAGTAGGTACTACCAGTGGGGAGGTCGTTTCACACATGAATGTCACGAGAATTCCAATTAAAATTAACGTCGCAAGTATTGGCCTTCTCACGCGGCGCCATTTCATTACCTACCTACTTATTATATTGTAGGTAATTGTAAGTACTTAATTTTCACAGTTTGTAACATCCCTGTTTATTGTTATAAGTTGGGCAAATATAATTTAATTCACCAAGCACTCCTCAATTTTCCGGGATAAAATGCCTATATCACTCTCCAGGTTCTTATAATTATATCTACCCATGCAAAATTCAAGTCAATCCATTGCTCTGTTGCGGCGTGATTGAAGGACAAACCAACAAACAAACACTTTCGCATTTATAATAAGTATTAGTATGATGTAGGTAAGTAGTAAGTACCTATCCAGCTGACTCACTGCTGAATTAAATTTGAAAAGATCAAATCTGTATAAGATGTAAATTATACTTATACTATCAGAAACCTCATCAGAAAAGGTTTAAATTAGCAAGCAGCGCGGCGTAAGTATATGCCTCTCTCATCGAGGGATATTTGGTGAAACACGCCCCTAGGTAAACAGAAATCAAAACTCGCATTGAAAAGCTCTCCGACATCATGTCAAAGAATGTTCAAGTGCGACACAAAAAACCATGAACCCTAGATACCATTCTTAGCTTAGCTTTCAAAAGGTTCAGGGTTGGAGGTGCAGACTGCAGTGGTGTTGTATTGTGTGGTGAGGAGCGCGGTGCCGATGCGCGGGAGTCGGTCAGCGCTTGGCGGAGGGCGGTAGGCAGGAGGCTCGCGGGAGCGCGCTCTCGAAATAGCCGCCGTATTTCGAGAGCTGCCCCCCTCCCGCCCCCCGCGCTCGCCCGTTCGTCGCGGGTGCGCGCGCGCGCTCCGCACTATCCGCTAACTATTCGCAATCGACCGACGTCTTGGTTGTCGGAGCTGGTAATGATTTGACTTCTGCTAAATGAACCCGTGGACTAGTACCGTACCGAGTTTACCACAGTGGCGTGTGATCGCGTTTCATCGGACTGAGAGCGAGCAGTGAGTTCGGTGGCAGTGTGGTGTGCAGGCAGCCATGGAGCGGCAGTCGCGCTGGGCGGAGCAGCGCTCGGAGCGGCGCGAGCAGGTGGTGCAGCAGCGCACGGAGCAGCACTTCACGCAGACGCTCACGCAGCAAGGTCAGACCCCCATACGCTCTACCCTCAGCATCTGCCTTGGCGACTGTTGTTTAGCGCGGGTTGGGTTTCACCCGCCGCGAGCGCGAGGCAGTGCGGCTATTCTGGGGCACGTGGGCGGCGCCCGGCTCGGGAATGCGCGCAATCTCTTCTATTTTTCACACTAATTTTATTACATTTCGAGGAATGATCTCACTGTCTCCGCTCTATTTTGGTCTTGTGTCTGCCTCGAGAGCGAATTGCATCACCGATGGAGGTCGAGGGTTCGCGCGCAGGGCTGGCTCTGGTTGACCCCGGTGCGAGCTTTATCCGACATGTAAATGTATAAAGCCGGCGCGCAAGCCCTAGTCTGTCGTTAAGGTTGCAGCGGCAAGCGAATTCATGCATTCAAACTTGTTTACTTTTAAGGCACAAACTCGTGGCCTTTTATGGGCGACAACAAATGCGCATGTTCCCATTCGAGGATTAATTTTTCTTAATATGAAACATGCGAAACGAGGTCGTGCGCCGATCGACCTCACTCACTCACTCACTTACTCGACTTAAGGCGAGTCACCTCAGAGATTTTAGGAGGTGAGGTGTGGGGTGCCGCCCGCGCGTCTCGCGGTACATTTCTCGTAGAGACTGGCGGGGAAGCGGGCAGCGCGGTATATTCTGAAACCGCTTGGCAACGTTCAAGTTCTGGGATTAATTTGAATTAAATAGATATAGGACTTCAGTTTGAAATAAATTTTAGCAGGTTCTCATTAATACTTCAAGAGGAATTTATCCATATAAAAATGATGAGCAAAGTCGAAAATTTTATTAATAAAAAATTCGTTTTAAACTTTTAATTTAGCCTGTTTCAAGATTTTTTTTGATCGAGTAAAGTACATCCTATCGTGTAACAAATTAGCACATTCTTTAGACAATATCTTTAAGTGTATCGGATATTTTTTGTAAGACAGTTATATAATAGTAAATACCGAAAAAATTTGATCTAGCAAACCAGTTTTCACCGCTGAGCTGAGGTGACTCGCCTTAAGTTTATACTCGGGAAACGATGACATGCATAGGTAGGTATATATATAAAACTTTGAAAGACTCTTTAGGAAACCTTTTAGAACTCAAGAATTTATTTTTTCAAAATATTTTTTCTTTAATAGCAATAAAATTAAAAATTTTAGATTTTAAGAATTTTAAACTGAAATCTTAAACCTAGAAAAGAGCTAATTATCTTCAAACGGCTTAATTTCTTGGATCATTGCTATAAGAGTACTCGATTGACACTTTTCAAACGAAAAAAAACTAAATCAAAATCGGTTATGATACCCCGCTGTTTACGTCGGGTAAATAATTTACAGTACCTTCGCACAATAGACTTGCACTTATATTGCAAACAATATGCTCCATAAATTTTTATGGTTTTCAATGAAACTTTCACTATTTTCAAGCTTCAATTGACTTTCTTCTACATTTGCTGATTTCTACAGTAGGTATACATTTTCTCATTATATTACATTATATTACACAGCAATGATAATGACAGTATCATTGCTGTATCATAAACCATGGTGGTCATCAAAACTAAACATTTTTAAATAAATTTATAAAATCGATTCATCAATAAACAAGAAATTATTCTCAGTATAGAATCCACAGTACCTACTTCAAAATACCAAGTTTCTAACCCTTAAAGGTTAAAGCCATGTATGTTTAGGCTGTGCGTTGATAAATCAGTCAGTCAGGACAGCTTTGAAAAATAAAAATATACTTTTATAACATTATCTTAAAATATATTCCATATTTCCTACTGCGGGATTCTACTATATATTATGGTATTGAAGATAATCGATTTGAAAGGTGGAACAAAAACTAAAGGAAACTACAAAAGCTAAATCAACTTAATCATTATGTAGGTAGGTGATAAAAAATTAATCAATGTGTAGATTGGAAAGTGTTCACGTCACTACGCTTGAAAAAAAACATGCATCGGCTAATTTTATGTTATTGTTGGACACGATCGCGCACGATTTGCCCAGCGTTGCGTGCAAGCGTGGTGAACCGTGTTTTAATCAGAAGAAACCTCGGGGAGATAGTAGATATAATAGGTACCTATGCTATGAAATTTACAAAAAACCAACTTAACATAAAATCAACGATTCACCTAACATAGTGGGTTCATTTGTCGGCTGCTATGCTAAAGTACTTTTTTATCTAAGTACCTTCTTATTGTAAAATTATAGTCTTGATGACAATCATGCAAATGATGAAGTCTAAGTTGGAACGGACTTGCCTAGAAACTGCACATTATTCTCTCTCGCTTTGAGTTATTACTCACTTTGGTAGATTCACTCGACGATTCAAAAGCACTTGTCAAAGTCTACTTCAATAAAAAAGATTTGAGTTTGAGTATGTTAGATACGTACCTACCTACTCTCTTGATAATATCATAATAAGTCATATAGGTGTACAACGGTAGTTCATATAAACTTGATGCCGTGACCGGAATTCGGTCAGGACCTTATATTAGGTCAAATTATGACTCCAGACTCTGAATAGTTCTTAAAGGCCAGCCTCCAGTTGCAACTGCCAGTTGTTCAAACTTCGCGTTAGCGCTCGTATGAAATGGAAACAGTAAACAGTCGCGCGTGAATCAGCACGGCTTAGGGTTGGCACATCATGAATGATGCATGCAATCAGGAATTATATAACCCAGGACGAGCCCAATGGGCATCGCACAAGGGAGGCACCGGCGCATGTTCTCTGAGAGCTCCCATTATGCTGAGAGGATGGCCACCGAGGGGGTTTTAAATAAATAAATAAAATAAAAATAGCCTTTATTTCCGAAAGCATGCGATTAAATAAACATTACATTAATAAATACATTTTTGCGTCATACAGAATAGTTTTAGAAGTGTTTTTAAGTCATGTAGTACCTATTGTTTAATTTTAATACATAATATTTAGGGGGTTTTAGTGGGTAGAAATCCCACATAACCCGTTCTCTCCCCCAGAAGATTGGGTATTTGTATTTGTATTCTATTTGTATAAAAGAGAGTTGGCACATCAGAGAAACTATACCTACATATTAATATGAAAAACTGGTCAATTGTGCGTCAGAACTCGTAACACGCGAACCGTTGCTAGTTGCTAAAAACTTTCAGGTTCATTATTTCATCGTATAAGGTTGTTGTTTCTCCAAAAAAATGTTAAGTAAACCTGTTATGGTTTATTAAATACCAATTCATCTTGAATTGGTATTTAATAAACCTCTTTAATAAATCACTCGAGGGGATGGATCAAATTTTTTATGTTCAGTGTGTATTCTTTGAATATATTCCTTTGTGTAGAACGATAGGTAAAAGATTCGTACAACTGTGTTTTTCTACCATACGTCTGATAAAGCTAAATGGCAAAAAAATTGCTAATACATAAAGACAGACCAAATGCTAAATAATGTTAACTCGTATGTTAACTATAAATTCGTCATATATACCTAAGTACTGAGGTTGAATGTATAATCACAGAAATTTATTTAGAACTCTAGCTGTTTTGACCTAATATTTAAAATGTTGATGAATTAAAACAGTGTATTACCCTGTACTAGTAGTTAGTAGCCATTCTGTTAAAGTAAATCACCCAAACGCATTTTATAGTCTTTTCAAAAAAATCTTGCTTATTGATTTCCTGGGGTGACAACCCTAGCCTAGGCAGAACATTGTTTAGTAAGAAATACCTATAGGTTACAGAATATAGGAAAACAAGAAAGTGATTTTCATACTTGACTTCATTTATTTACATAATTACATACTAGTAATTACATAGGTACGCTTTAGAAGATCTTATAAATAACATCCTTTAGACTTCCGAAACAGACTAAAATAAAAACGAGTTTTTGTTGCAATTATATCATATATAAGACAAACAACTTGATTATTAAAACATAACTAGTTAAAACTATTAAAGTTTTAAAGATATCCAACTGCTATACCAACCAGCCCCGTGTTTATTAAATAACAATAAATATTTTCAGGGTGTGTAATTTTTAACGGTGCTTGTGAATAGTCTACAGAAACACCATCTTGCTTTTAAAAGATCGCTTCATTGATATGCCATGCAATAAGGTTCACATCATATTTATCTAACTCAATAAGTATAGGTAAGTACCTGCGCATAATAATATAAATATAACCCTGCTGTCGCGCAGTCGTCTAAAATCAATCGGTCGTTTTGATTTTAGTTTACTTTCCCACTTTAGAAAATTTCTGCATGATATGCAGAATTAAGTGGGAAAAGTAAAGTGGTGACAACCCTAAGACACAGCCATTCCATACTGGCACATAACTTTCAGGCACATAATATTGTACACCGGCGAGCTATCACAGTCGCTCAAGACATGTAAAAGCTGCGAATACCGAGCCGTGCGGAAAGTGATTGACACACTTCATTTCATCATAACCTCAGCCCATCGCCCCACAATGTTATCCTCCACCGTCACACCAAGTGTTATTATGACCCTCTTGAACCAAACTGCTAAGATTTTTATGTTTTTTCTATATCCATAAAACTACTGTACCTACCTCTATCAAAATATGACAGCATCACAAAATTGCTTAAAACGCACTTAGCTCCAAGAAGTTAGAGGTCCGAACCAACTCGACGAAACTAAAATATAAAAGGATTTTCCTACAGAGCCATGAAACTAGTAGTTTTTGTTCGACACGTTACACGACGCGATGCGATGGTGGAGGTTTTACTCTCGATGGATAATTACCAGTTTTCTATTGCTTACGAGTGGGAATCGCACAATAATGGCACTGGCGAAGTGTGCGCGGGAAATATGTGAAAAACGCGGCAAATGTGCAGTTTTCACTGTCACTTCCATCAACCTTTCACTTGTTTCATCCATAAATTTTTAGCCGCTGCCGACCCTACTTTGCTTTCGCTCTAGTGAAATATTTTGAAAATATTTCAGTAGATATTATTTAAAATAAAAATACTAGGTACCTACGTAATGGTTTTACCTCGACTTGGCGTAATGTTCCTTCAGGTGTACCACAAGGTTCTTTACTATGGCCTCTGCTTATTATTATTTTTATCCAGGATATGAAACCTGTTTTCAAAATTCTAACTTTTGCTCTTTGCTGACGACATGAAAATATTTAGAGTAGTAAACAATTATACAGACCAGATGCTTCTTCAAGATGACTTACTTAGACTCGACTGCCTAGCCAATAGATAGGACTTAAACGTTTCCAAATGTTTTGCTATCTCCTTTACACGTAAACTTGCCGTATTCAAATCCTCATATAAAATTAAAGACCAAGAACTTAATTGTGTCATCCGAGATACGTGACCTAGGAGTTATTATAGACAGTAAACTCTTACGTTAAGCACGTGGACCATTGTTAATAGGGCATCTAAGATGTTAGGTTTCCTAATCAGGTCAACAGATTTTACCAAACTTAAAACAATTAAAGTACTCTATTGCGCCCTAGTGAGGAGTAGGAATCTGGAATATGCGTCGCAAATCTGGAATCCTCAATACGACGTGTATATTCATCTCATCGAAAGAATCCAGAGAAAATTTGTTAGGCTTCTAAGTTTAGGTTTAATCTTAATCCCAAATTAAGTTATTATGCTTTATGAACTCGCTTTCATCTTCTGCCTTTAGCCGTTAGGAGAAATGTCAGCGATATAACCTACCTCATTAATATTGCTAATAACACAGTCGATTGTCAGCCGCTTCTCGAAAAGTTATCCCTCAAAGTGCCTACCAATACTCATCCCCGTGACCACTGTATTCTCCGCCCACCATCCGCGCATATTAGATTTCGTCAGAACTCCTACTTGCCAAGATCTTCTTAATCATTCAATAAACTGGTAAAAAAGAATACTAAGCTAGATCTCTTTTGCACCACGGCCTCTACGCGTAGAATACTACCTTCTGTCTGTGAAAACTTGTAATTGGCGTTATACTTATTCTTTATTTATCAATCACTTTTGTTGTAGAGCCTAAAAAAATGTATACTTATTTCTTTACTAAATCAAAATCCCAATTACCAATTCTTACCGACACGACGCGGTAACAATGATGCATAATCATGAAAAACGTACAGTTTCTTTTTAACAAAAAAATATAAATATCTTTTTTATGGGCCTAACTTGAATTGCCGGGTCAAAAATTTAAACGCATGTACAGGAATTCAACAAAAAAGTGAAATTATTTGTAAATCATTGTCAACCTACTCTGCTTTACCAGAGTTCGCACGCGCAAGTTCGTTGACGCGAAAGCTCAGCTGTTGAGTAAATTAATCGCGGCGATAGTAAGTACTATGTCGTGCGTTTATGTAGTTTTATGGATATGATGGACTGAAGCAAATCCAAAGATATTAAGTAAATAATACCTACCGTGTATAGTGTATACCTTATAGTATTCCATTTACCTAATATGATAATTTTTCGAAATGCCAAAAAAAGTCACCCATGTGACTATATTGTCCAACCATTTATTTTAATTTGACATAAGCACGCCTACGAAGTGTCATGATTATTGACAGACAACCATCGACAAAAAAATGCACGCATAGTGCCCTTTTATCAGAAACGTAACTCGTATACAAGTACGATTTTCATTTTCAAAATAGTCACGGAGCACTATCTTTCTTGATAGTCCTCTAGGCACGTATTCTTTGGCGATGGATGGTATTTATGTCCTGACGGATTCGTGTACATTTTTACTGTACTGTTATATGTAAATGACTTATTTATTTAATATATAAATTAACTAGCGAATGCCCGGACTTCGTCTGCGTGGTTTGAAGTTTTTTGTGCCAAATTTCAGCCAGATCCGTTCAGCCGTTGGGGCATGATTAAGTAACAAACATCCATACATCCATCCTAACTTTCGCATTTATAATATTAAGTAAGATAAGATATAATAAGTCATTTATACGCATAAGTATGTTAATAAAACAATAAAAAAATGTGTCAAATCGATTAAAACTTCGTCATAAAGTTGAATGAATGGAGCTGCCAAAAGAAAAAAAAATGGTTGGACAAATATATAATTGTTTATTTTTTGGTAATTAAGTATCATATTTGACACTTTCGACAGCCAACATTCTGTAGGCCAGAGAGAATGTAATCACTACGTTTTCTAGACAGGTGATAGGTAGGTATAATCATATCATGTTCTAATTTTGCGAGAAAACCATTCAGTTTATGCTTCGCACATTAGCGAATATACGGATTAAAAGCATGCGCAGATTGCGAATTTGTTTTCTAACTATGAACTAGGACCTGGCTTGAAAAAGTCGTCCTACGTGACAAAGAAACGTTAAACCCTCTCTTTCTAGCGTAGGTAGTCTAGAGAGACGGAATACCTGTCTATATGTAATTATTTTAGTTAATTCTAAACAATTCAAATTTCGAAGTTCGAAATTTGAATTGTGCAGAATTTACAGGTACCTACGTAGCCTGGTGAAAAATTGAAAGTAATTTAAGTATGTCATTTTGATCACTCGACGTAATTTCAATACCTGCAATAGGTATCTGTTACAATAAGACGGAAAACATTGGCCTGTGAAAACTTAATATCGTTTCCGCCTCTCATACTCTTATTACCATCATTATACAACATTTTGAGCGGTTTTTGACGACACCCCCAGGTGCAGTGGTGTACGAATTACGATTAGGTATTTTAAGTGGCCGGTGGATATTTTAAGGGACCAAAGTCCGTGTCAGGGCAGATTGGGAATTTAATATTTATAATTAAAAAATTGTCTCTGGTCTGATCTGGTGGGCTTTGGCCGTGGTTAGTTAGCACTCAACCACAAAGTCTAGACCTAGGAGACTCTCGTAGATGCGGCGATGGGTTGAAATGATGATGATGGGGTAATCAAGGAACAAGAAGCTACATCGCTATAATCCGCCAAAACAGACAAATCTATGCTTTACGTGTAGCTTGCATGTGTGCATATGTGCATTAGGTCCACATATGAAATTGGCGGTTCTCAAATCTTCTCTTCTTTGGTTAGGAATTCCAATTTCGAATTTATACAGCTATTTACTCATGCTTTTGTGTTTAGCAATCCCTAATTCATTAGTTTTTCCTCTTTTGGTTTTTTCTTTGCATCACTCAGTTTACAAAACGGAAAACTTACTCGTGAAAAAAATTACTCGTGAGCGTTTGGTGGACTAGTGCCGGTATCGTTCACTAAGGCTTCCTTAAATCTGGCCAGACGATTACGGCGGATGTCTATTGTCAGCAATAGACATCCGCTGATGGAAAAGCTAGCTGCTAAACAACCGAGGCTGGTCAATCGCTCTAAGCCACTGCTGCTTCAGGCCAACGCTAGACTACACACTGCACAACATACGGCTATCAAATTAGAGGAGCTTCAATTGGAATGTCTAAGACATCCACCGTACTCCCCGGACCTTGCTCCAACTTTTTCCCATTTTTTTCGAAATTTGGATAACTTCTTGCAAGGGAAAAAATTCATCTCCGATGGGGCAGTCCAAAGCGCCTTCAAAGATTTTATTGATTCCCGTCCGAATGGTTTTTTTAGTAAAGGGATTAATGAACTACCTATGAGATTGCAAAAGTGCATACATAGCAATGGTACCTACATACTTTTTTTAAATAAAAATATTATAAATTTAAAAAAAAAACGACTTTATGTTCCTCCCTTACAAAACGTCAATTTCATATGTCAGGACCTAATAAACCCACGCTGATTGGAATACTTCACACACCTTCAAGAACATTATAAAGAATTCTCGTGCATGCAGGTTTCCTCACTATGTTTTCCTTCACCGTTTGAAGCAAGTGATATTTAATTATGAGATTTACAAGTCATAATAATATGTTAAGCGTACCTAGGCAGTAAAATGATGATTTTATTCCCATGAGGGTGGCATATTCAATGTTGAACCGACCCTCTATAATAAATTTTATTTAAAAAAAAAAAGGGCATTATATCTTAAAATTTAGAGGTTCGTGCCCGGGAATCGAACCTGCGACCCCATATTATAGGAGGAGGTTGGGTGTCTATTGCTCATTTTCACCGACGACCCATAAGTTTTAAGGGACCCCTTAGCATATTTAGGGGCTAGTTAGGGGATCGTTTCCGTTTATCCGATCTAGTTTTTGATATAAATCGTAGTCAAAAACCTAAAATATATCGAAAACTCCCAAATTAGTTCAACGATTATTATCTAAAATCAAAAGTGTTGCGTTTGTTGGAAAAAATTTAACACTCTCAAGAACTTCGAGACAATACCTACTTACGTAATCAATTACTAACCTGAGTACCATATTATTAAAAGTGTATTAAAATATTTAACCTAAGAGGTGGATTCCTACCTACTACCTACTGACTTACCAACCTATTAGCTACGAAACAAAGGAAAAAGGTTAATTTATTGCTTACCCAACGGTTACTTTTGAATGGATGCACTATCGTCGTAAAAAATCTGTCCCATATGCAGGAGTCTCCTATAGTCATGAATGTTGTGTTCGTGAAAACAAATTTTAGTTACGGGTGGGTTTAGGGGACCTTTTAGCTTAGCGGTCATCTAACTATGTGATTGTTTATTGAATGTACGTGAAAGAGGGCATAAGCCACTGGAATATCACCTCTTCAAATACACTATACATATACTTACTTATTATTATTATTTTAATAACTCTGTGGCAAAAGCGGTCGACACGCTACGGTTAATGCGAAAGTTTAGCAAGTTACTTAATGGAAATTTTTAACATTATACATTGTAGGTATGCACAATACATCTTAACTACGGAATCAGACTAAATCGAAATCCACTGAGAAATTCGAAATTTAAAGTTAATGTCTCTTTAATGTCTCGTTTTTCTCCAAAAAATTCATTCATACTCGTACATACGATATCTCTATCTGCCACTTATTATCCCACGGTGCAGTTTCCATGAGTTTCAGTTATTCTGTCTGCTCGGTTTAAATCGACGGTCTAAAATAGGAGGAGGATCTCAATTCGGCGCGTTTTTTTTGGCGATGTTACTCATATACATATTATTACCTATGCTTTTCTATTCGCCATCTTATTTTTAGGGTTCCGTACCTCAAGAGGAAAAAATTTATAGGTTTACTTCGTTGTACGTCTGTTTGTCTGTGTCTGTCTACAAACTTATTTAAATAATGGTAGTGGTACAGAACCGTTAGTTTACACTTCGTCAACCGCATTTCAGAATCGTTTTGACCTTCCCGTTTGTCACATAATCTTTATGTCCGTATCTTTAGATTAAATTGCCATATTATTATGTACATAAGTGTAATATCATTATATGTAGAGTAAACCGCAAACATGTCCTCTTAGAGTGTTGTGGTATTCTCTAAAAGTCTAAACGCATCGCCTCAACGACAACGACTGCAATTTTTACGAAAATACTATAGCTTTTGTTTGTTTGTTTTAAATTCTTTATTGCACATACGTAGATTACAATGCACAAAGGCGAACTTAATACCTAGAGGTATTCTCTTCCAGTTAACCTTTGGTAGTTGGGACAGGGTAGAAATCACAGTGCGTACAATATAAAGAGAAAAGTTGGGGTAAGAAGAAACATATTAGGTAGTAGGTAATAAAGTGACGTAATGAAATACACAAAAATGTATAATATACTAAAATATAATATAATACTTAATATTAAGGTTAAATAAAAATAATATAAAATACAATAAATATATAAATATTTATATAAAATGAAAATTGCTAAAAAAAAAGCTAACAAAAGGTTGAAAATGAAAAATAAAAGGGTTTCCATAAACGCTTAACTTACGTGTGGAATCTGCGTAGATAAGTTATAGAATGAACCTACTGTCAAAATTCTTCCTAGTGC
This sequence comes from Erebia aethiops, assembly GCA_923060345.2. Classification (NCBI taxonomy): domain Eukaryota; kingdom Metazoa; phylum Arthropoda; class Insecta; order Lepidoptera; family Nymphalidae; genus Erebia; species Erebia aethiops. Next base: position 17,377,368 of record OV281079.1, on the reverse strand, counting down.
TTCACACGTCCATGCTTCCCATAGGCTTTTAGACGGTTTAAGCTTTGCGTTGATAGAACAGTCAGTCAGTCAGGACAGGATCTATTCAACGGGAATATTTATTCCCATTGGTCAGACTAGTAAAACCACCAATCTGACCACAGGGTCACTTTCCATATTTAGATTTGGTTAAGATGGTGAAAACATTTCACTGAAAAGTGCAGTGAAAATTTCACGTCAAGTTTAGAAAAATCATTTCAAAAGCCTTATGGACATTTTATTATCTTCCTATTATGCGAATTTCGAATTGAATTTATAGACGCATTAGAGAAGGGATAGAACCTTAGCAATATATTTCAATTACCATACCATACTCATACTGCTCAAATAAATAGTTGCTTACTATTATTGTTAAACATATTGTAAAGGTACCTATACAGAACCCTCTCAGGGTGCGAGTTCCTGCCCGCTCTTGACAGTCTTGTTGCAGTTACATTTTTAGTGAATCATTCCAGTTTGTAGACCTACATATTTTTATTTTTTTATATTGTGCGTACATATATTATAAAATATAACATATGTTACAGATAACTGTAACATATGTTTTCTTGAATCACTGCAGACACAAGACTGCACGACATTACGCGACAGTCCAGTTTGCGATCGTTTACATAGTAGCTGTCATTTTTAGCCAATCGCTCTGCAGCTTGAAAAAATTAACTTTTAATATATGTAATTGTGTCATGTCACGTGTGTCGTGTGAACATCATTTACGATTGCTTAGCGGCGTTCGTGGGATTTCGCGACTCGCGGACGCTCACTGTATAATGTATAAGTCGTAGTCATAAATTTCCCTAGTCCCTACTCAGTGGTCGTGGCGGTTGTCTAGTGTCTACGCAAGCTTGCGCGGTCGCGGCATTATAGCGTACTTAACAGTAGGTAACTGTCCGTTTCGGTACTTGCTCTCAAGTATCAGGTCTCCCCGCCTCTCCCCGCCTAGTCACCCTCCGTATCACGTCTCTGTAGGCCATCTTACGGCAATGGCTTGGTGGAATAAATGTTTTTTTCTTGTAATTCCAACTTTGCAACTTTTATAGGTGTGAAATACTAGGTCGCCATCCGATGTTACCTAATGAAAGTCTTCCGCCAGTCTCCTCAATCTAGATCGGTACACGATTAGTGTGATATTATGGCTCACTTGGAACCAGTTATGTGAGATACGCACGCGACATGCGATATTACGCGAGTTATACCCGTTTATCTTCGACACTGAGTTGTGGGTATACCTACAATAGAGATGCAAACCATTATTATGTGAATTTTCAAGTTGCGCGTAAATCTGCGGAAATGTATGGAAATGTCACACAAACACGATTTTACTTTACGTAGGTCGTAAAGACACACGTTATTTATTACGGTAACAGTAATTCAAGGCTCGCTTCCATTGATCGCCAAAAATGCAATAACGCCTAATTATTATTAATACAAAGATGTAATGGAAATAATTTATTATATTGTGCTTTAATTTAAAAATAAAATAAAAAAACTTTAGCCTTGTGACCAGATTACGATACCTACAGTAGAAGTTGCGTCTTAAAGGTACTTAGAAGTAAGCGATTTAGATACCGTTAGGTACTTGCATTAGGTACATCAATTGGCTGATTGACAATAAGCAAGACGCTTGTCCAGTCATTAGCAGTTAGCGCCTCTCTGAATGCAGAGAGTTGTCATTATACTAGATTAGAGCAGCAATGTCCCAAAATGCAACAACGGCATTCGCATGAAATATGCAGCTGCAAAATGCTGCAACAACTTTCCTCCTCCTGTAGGTACGCGATATAAGTAAACGGTGAACATTCCACAAACTTATTGTAATTTTAAAATAGATACCATAATTGCCCAGATTTTATGTAAAAACTCTATTTACCAGACGCCATATTAGGCTATTGGCAGTTGAGGGATTAGTAGCTTAGTTGTGACTTGTGAAATGTGAACCACGTGACTGGATGGGTGACTGAATTTGGAGGAGAGCACGTTAAGCTGTCGGCCCCAGATATTTGTTAAAAACTTAGAGTTGAAAGGGTTGAGTAGTGGGTATGGGCAAGGAACTGGAAACCCAACGATAATTATTATCCCAATAAAACCTCTACCGTTACGTGATTAATGGAAGGGGTTACGATCCTCAGCCTCAGAAATTATTTCGCCCGTGTGAGTGTTATAGGAACTGTTTTATTATAACTGTAAGGTTATATTGATTGAAAGCGATTAGTCTTTCCGTCGCATGGTTTTACCGCTGCATAGTACGGTAGTAGGTATCATCGATTTGTGATTACGCCTCGCACCTCTAAGCTGGACGGTACGATATTAGTATACCTAGTACCTACTGCAATCCGAATGTTCGTAGATAGTAGATACGATTCGTAGACGTATACTATGTATTCGTAACATTGTAAAGTTCGTTTCATAGTTTTCCCTCTGTGCATGAACAAAAGTAAATCTCGTAAAATGTTAGTTAAAAAAAACTGATAGGTACCTATTATAAAACAAACACACACTCATTCATAAATCCTAATTTACTTCCGTGGTTGGCGAAGTAGGTAGTTATAAGCTATCAAAGAAAGAGATTAAATATGCAGTAAAAAGCATAAGTATCCGGCAGTAAAATATCAATGAAAGTTGCAGTAAGTATTTAGTTGTGGAAAGTGCACTTTGCTTGCACTCGTACTTTTTTTTATTACTAGTGGGGAATTGTAAAGGTGGAATCCTAGCTAAAGTTTTAATTCTTTGAAAGTAAGAATATTAGGTATGTGAGTTCCCGAAGATAGGTTTGTTTCGTGTGAAAATGAACTTAATTGAGTTGTTGTAAAGTCCAAAGTCGGTTATTTAAACCATGACCTAGTGTAACCAGTAGCCTGTGCCATATGGTCACTGGCCCTCTCCAGGCTTCCATGAATCATAATATAATACTAGCGGTCATTTATACTTATACATATGAAATAAACGCCAAGCTACTTATTCCCATTTAAATACCTATTATCTATTACTATTTTGATATTGTCGGATGTCGATTACCGATTTTGACGATATTCGGTACAAAAATAGATTAAATTCATTCGGGCGGGCGGGCACAATTCGGGCATAAGAAATTGAGGCAGTCGCGGGCATCATACAATGATATTATGGCTGATCGATATAAATCTAATAATATAATATCTTCGTTGGGAACACGTTTGGCTGCTATCGTATGCCGCCGCATGTCCATCCAAATTTGCACTTTATTAATTTCCTTTACCGCATGTAAAACGCGATGCGGCCCGATTCAATGCGGCGCGTTTGATGTGAATCGTAGGTACTTTAGTCACAGAATATAATATAATAGTACCTAGGCACAGCTATACCAATACTGTGACCTAGGTATTATACTACCACTAGGCGTGAGACATAAGATGAGCACTGAGCATGTTCTAACGGAGATAGTAAACTGGCGATTTATCTAAAGCGGAACAAAGAATATCCACTCACTGCTGGGCACCTCGTACGTTCATTACCATTTCGTTTAAAATTTCATGGACACTGATTCCGAAAGTATACTTAGGACTGTACGCAGACACTTCTATTTATGTTAATTTTAAAGTAAAAACAAATGAATCGATCGACTTTGTGGCAGTCTTGAAAGCGAGTAGACTCTGGGTTCAATAATTTAGTTAGTTAACTAATATAAAATTTTTGTTTACGATAGTAGATATACTTAGTACTATAGTATAAAACAAATTATATCAATTAATAGTGTTAGGTACATATTTTTATTTCATAGCAAAACTTCAATGATTAAAAAAATTATGTCAATGGCTTTCAGTTTCTGATAGATATAGTTCGCACCTGAGTTGAATGCACAGCTTAGGAATGTGCTAGTGCTGTGACCTTATTACCGACAGTCATATCGATAAATTACACAATCAAGCAGTGGTTGTATTATTTTAAAAACATTTAAAATATTGATTGAAACACAATAAATAAGTAAAGAAAATAAAATCATTCGTACGAATTCGAAGTAGGGACAATTTTTTTAGTTAGATAAAAATCTTCCATAGTTCTTTGAATTACAATACGATTAAAATCGTCTTTTTTAGAAGGAGAACGAAAAGGTCCTTCTTTAGCTTCTTTTTGTATTAAAGACAATGTTCTTTTTGATACTCCGTTAAATCGACTCAGACTACCGTTAAAGGCAAGGTCAAAAAGTTATTTTGACTTTCTTTAGTAGGTCACATTATCCAAAACTTTTTTCGATCAAACGTCTAATATTGGGTGTCCATAAAATGTAGAAGTAAAAGGATGGAAGACTCGCTTCAGCAAGAAAACAATTATTCCAACTCTAACGGATTTGATTCGTTTAAGTTGACATCACAGCGTTAATGTGAAAATAAACGGTTCTAACAACTTTAACGGTACCATATAAATCACTCCGTATACGTATGTATATCATACGATAGATGTCAAAGACAGCACTTGACAAAACTATCCGCGGGCGTTTGAGGCGAGTTGTGCGGACGGGGGAGGTAGATGCTCCCGCCCCGACTGCATTCAACTCGGGTGCATACAATAGTTAAAGAAAAGCGGGGCTGATCGAGTCGGCCGGTCGATCGTCAGTTGGGCGCGTGCCAAGGTACGCCCACGAGGCGGCGTCCAAATAGTTCAGTTCGCAGATCTTCGACAAATATTATTCTCCTACTTACTTGGCCGAACACCAATTTGCAGGCAGCTGTTTCATACATCAGACAAAAGTCAAAACACGGACATTAAAGGAACGCCTAAACAATGAGTTTTTAAACTAACATTCCTTCTACCTTGATATCGGTTGCCTAAAAATTATTATAAATGCCATAGGTCTGTGATTTATCAGATTTCCGTAAAATGTAACACCGACTGAAAGAGCTACAAATTAGAGCATGTTTACAAAACGAGTCAGACTGCCAAATTGCCTTCGTTTGTATGGGATGCACTCAAAGGATTCTCCTCTTAAAATATAATTTTGTGTTGCGGTGTAGACACCTTAAACGGATTTCAATTTCTACGGTTGTGATAATGATTTTAAGTTTATTTCTATGCTAGGGATTTGTTTGATATCCGGCACGTATTCTGAGGATCTCTGGTGAAGAGGTACTCTTAATGTTTATAATAAAAGCTTTCTAAAAATGAATAAAATATAATTAGAACCTGTCTCTATTCTATTCCTGTGAAAAAAGATGGCTGCCGTGACCTTGACCTAAATACATTATTATACACTAAATCTTAATGACCTATTGATTGTTGATATGTACCTAAGCCCATAATGTCTCTAGGAATCGAACCTTCACGTGATCGTGACCGATCTGATGGATAATTGCCACAGAATCAAGATTTGTTATTTCTAGAAGTTGTGAAGGAATGTTTGACGTTTAAGCATGACCAATGTCTAGTACTCTAGTCTATCTTTAGTTAGGCTTTTATGTACCTAAACATAAAATTTGTATGCAAAAAGAACATTTATAATTTACCTGTTATTTACATGTTCATTATATTACTTAAATCAGCAAACAGAAAAATCTTCAAGTTAAAGGGTGCTGACATTGAAATGTAGATTGATTTATGTATAAGATTGAGTACCTAGGTATGTATCTAATAATAAAAACTAAAATAAAGGATTAAAAAAACCAGTTTTTTTTTGTTCATTTTACCGACGCCTTAAAAACAATGTCTCAATTTAAGTAATCGTAAATATGTACGTGATTCTTGTGTACGCCTACCAAAATGGCTCTCGTAATAAGATCTGAGTTGGGAGCACGAAAATAGACGCGCGAAAACAACTCGCCGCGCCACGTACGCTGATTCACCGACACCCAGCTTCGTCCCGCGGCCCCCTACTCCCAACTTGTCGTCTTCCACTTCACTCCTGCAACCATTCCACTGCATCCATCCAGCAATAATAATGATGAATGATACATAGTCATAGCACAGAGCGAAGTTATGTCTGTTCAAGTATTGCGAGATTTTCTATAATTAGTTCGTAAACAAAACGAACCATATTAACGCGGAGTTTTTGTTTTGTTACAGTGGAAAGCTCAGTCGGCGGCACCCTACCGATCGCTTCCGGCAGGCCCGGAGATCCCTCTCCGCCGATATTCGAACAGATCTTCAAAAATGCGAGGTTCGCGCAGGGCGGGAACGCAAAATTCGAAGGGAAACTGAGGGGCAACCCCACGCCGACTGTGTCGTGGACCAGGAAGAAGGCGCCGCTCGTGGAGTGCAACAAGTACAGCATGAGCTACGATGAGCGCACGGGCGACGTCTCGCTGCTCATCAAGCAAATTGGGCCCGGAGACGAAGGCGAGTACACATGCTCAGCGCGAAACCAGTATGGTGAGGCCATCTGCTCCGTGTATATCCAACCAGAAGGTGCGCCCACGCCACAGACGCAGAGCTACAGTCACGTTAGCGAGAGCGTGCAGCACAAATCTTACGGCACGCAGGGCTTCACTACGGAGCAGTCGCGACAGTCCCAGAAGTACGCCTACACGAACGGCACATCCGATTATTCCTCCACTGAGGACTTCAAGGTAGACACTTTCGAATACAGACTGCTGCGAGAAGTATCGTTCAGAGAAACCATCACGAAAAGGTACATGGGCGAAACCGACATTCAAATAAACACAGAAATAGATACGACATTAGGACCAGTGTCTCCTCCGAGAATATCACAGAAACCCAGAAACTCTAAACTACAGGAAGGTGCTGATGCTCAATTCCAAGTACAACTTTCAGGGAACCCCAGGCCGCGTGTGACGTGGTTCAAAAACGGCCAGAGGTTAGTCAACTCTAACAAGCACAACATAATCACATCGAACAATCAAACTATCCTTAGAATAAGAAGCACGCAAAAGTCTGACAGCGGCCACTACACACTCTTAGCCGAAAATCCCAACGGATGCATAGTCACATCGGCTTACCTGGCCGTCGAATCCCCTCAGGAGGCATACGTGCAAGACCAAAGGTCCCAACTCATAATCGACACGCAACAAGTACAGACTGAAAAAGTAGAAATAGAAGAAAAAGCTCTCGCTCCGCAGTTCGTTAAGGCCTGCCACGATCGAGATGTCACGGAAGGCAAGATGACGCGATTCGATTGCCGCGTCACAGGCAGGCCTTACCCAGAAGTCACGTGGTTCATTAACGATAGACAAATTCGAGACGATTATAATCATAAGATATTAGTAAACGAATCCGGTAATCATGCACTTATGATTACAAACGTCGATCTCAGTGATAGTGGTGTAGTGACATGTGTGGCGCGAAACAAAAGTGGTGAAGCGTCTTTCCAGTGTAGATTGAATGTTATAGAAAAGGAGCAAGTAGTAGCTCCAAAATTCGTAGAGAGGTTTAGTACGTTGAATGTGCGAGAGGGTGAGCCGGTACAGTTGAACGCGCGCGCCGTCGGCACTCCTACACCACGGATCACATGGCAGAAGGACGGAGTTCCGGTCGTGCCACACGCGGAGCTCCGGATCAATACCGAAGGTGGGGCCTCGACATTAGATATTCCCAGAGCCAAGGCGTCGGATGCGGCATGGTATCAGTGCACCGCACAGAATGTCGCGGGCTCCACAGCCACTCGGGCGAGGCTCTACGTGGAGGTTCCCAAGGAGCCCCCGCCCGAGCAAAAGCGGCTGCACCTGCCGCGGCCTACGAAAATAATTGAACCAGAGTGAGTATATTATAATTTCACATTAATCTGTATTCAACTAATCTTAGAGCAATTCTTCAGTTGATGAGTGTTTCTTTTTTATCCTAGGCCCGCTCCTGGTCCCGAAATTATTTACTTAAGGCACGTGGAAAGGGCAAGGCCGTTCGTTCCTCCAGGAGAGGAAGATAGAGTATATCCACCGCCTCAATTCATAGTTCCACTAAAGAGTGTGACGCAAATGGAAGGTGGAAAAATTCATTTTGAAACTAGAATAGAGCCAGTCGGCGATCCATCTATGAGGATCGAATGGTTAAAAAACGGACAAAGTATAGAAGCCAGTAAGTATTTTTATTTTATCGAATTGTGCAGTTGATAGGCGTTGAATGTGTTTCATATTATTTACCTTTATTATTCTTAGGTTCCAGATTTACTTCTGTGTTCCGGTTTGGATACATCTCTCTCGATATGCTCAGTTTAAATTTCGAAGACAGCGGAGAATACACATGTCGAGCGATAAGCGCTACTGGCATGGCCGAGACGAAGGCGGTGCTACAAGTGACGCCGAGAGCGACGATCGAGAGGAGCAGTCAACATCCACAGAGCTTGCAGTACATCCAGCAGCTAGAAGATTACTCCAAATACCAACACCAGGAGTCGATCGACGAGCAAACGTCACAGAAACCACAGTTCATACGACCGCTGCAAGACCTAGGTGAGCTGCAGGAGGGGCGAAATGCGCATTTTGAAGCGCAACTCACTCCTGTCAGCGACCCTACGATGAGAGTAGAGTGGTACAAAGATGGCAAACCGATCACGGCCAGCTCGCGAATCACGGCACTCTTCAACTTCGGCTACGTCTCCCTTAACATCATGCACCTACGGGTTGAAGATGCGGGTTCGTATACAGTGAGGGCCGTAAACAGACTCGGTGAAGCCATCAGCACCTCTACTATCAGAGTAGCGGCCAGAAGTACCGTCACCTCAGATCTCGGCATACCGGAACAACAAAGGTACATCGAAAAAACTGAGCAACTAGAAGCTTACCAACAGCAACAACACCAGAAATACTATCAGGAAGCGCCCGAAAGTACACAAAGGCCTGAATTCAAAACACCTATTAAGGATCAAATTAACGTCAAGGAAGGTGGATTTGCACACTTCGAAGCGCGCCTCGAACCCATCGGTGATTCAACTCTGAGAGTGGAATGGTTGAAAGACGGGCGCCCAGTCGAGGCCAGTTCGAGAATCACTACCTTCTTCAACTTTGGATATGTAGCGTTAACTATCAAATCAGTAACAATCCACGACGCCGGCCATTACACGTGCCGCGCTTACAACGCTCTCGGACAGGCGGCTACGAGCGCTAATCTGTCGATCATAACGAAGAAGGACATAATAGCAGAATCCCAACATCCCGGTGGATTAGAAAAAATACAATACTTAGAAGATTCCAGTAAATATTCCAGACGAGCGGAAGAAGAAGTTCGGATAACTCAAAAACCGAGATTTCTCGGTCCACTGAAAGGGACGAATAAAATTGTCGAAGGACAAAGCGCTCATTTTGAAGCGAGAGTAGAACCTCAAAGCGACTTAACGCTGACAACCGAATGGTATTTTAACGGCAAACAAATAAAGTCAGCCAATAGAATACAAACTTATCACGACTTCGGCTACGTAGCTCTAGACATCGCTAACGTCCGAGCTGAAGACTCAGGGATGTACACTGTCGTGGTGCGCAATGCCGCCGGAGAAGCGCAACAGAGCGCGTCTATGCTGGTCGAGAGTAAGGATCCTTTTACAATATTTAGATTAAATGAAATTAATTCTTTTAATTATGCTAAGTAAAATTAATGTATTTTTATCTTACAGCACGATCAAACATCGACACATCGAGTATACATCATGGCTTATATGAGAAGACTCGACAAATGGAAGAATCGAAATTTGTAGAACCTGTGTATCACATTGAAGAAATTTCTAAGTCAAAACCCATATTTGTACAGCCCCTCTCTGATCCCCCGTCAGTATCTGAAGGCAAAAACATTCATCTCGAATGTCGACTAGAACCCATGGGTGACCCGACTATGCGGGTGGAATGGTATCACAACGGTAGAGCTGTCACAGTCGGATCACGATTCAGAACTTATTACGACTTCGGGTTCGTGGCACTCGACATCATCCACGCGACGTCAGTGGACTCAGGGGAATATACCGTAAGGGCAGTAAACCATTTAGGTTCGGCTCACACGTCCGCCATGGTCCGCGTTATCGAACGTTCCGATGTAGTAACAGACACACAAAATGAACAGGCGGTTGAACAAATTCAGATGCTAGAAGATGCAGCGCGACGAGGCAAGCAAGTACAGGAAGACATAACTGTCATGCAAGCCCCTCACTTCTCACGGGCACTGCATAATATCGAAACAGTGGAAGGTACGAATGTTCATTTAGAATGTCGGTTGCAACCAGTCGGTGATCCAACAATGAGAGTCGAATGGTTTTGCAACGGCAGACCCATTAAGACCGGACACAGATTTAGACCGGCGTACGAATTCGATTATGTCGCCTTGGACCTTTTGAGCGTGTACCCCGAAGATTCTGGAGTATACACATGCCAGGCGACAAACCAGTTAGGAGAAGCAGTGACGTCATGTGCTTTACGAGTGATGGCTAAGAAAGATTTAATCTTCGATACGCAACATCCTTCTGGTTTGGAAAAAATTCAATATTTGGAAGATGCATCTCGTTACAAGAAGTCGGACGTGATAGACGAATCGATTCACATCAAACCCCGATTCATAACAAAACCAAAATCTATCGACAATGTCAAAGAAGGACAACACGTACACTTTGAATGCAAGCTCGAGCCCGTCACCGACTCTAATCTTAAAGTGGAGTGGTTTAAAAACGGTCAACCGGTTACTATCGGTCACAGATTCAGACCGATTCACGACTTTGGCTACGTAGCCCTCGACATCATCGACCTCATTGCCGAGGACTCGGGCGTGTACACGTGCAGAGCCGTCAACCAGCTCGGCACCGACGAAGTGAGCTGCCGACTCGCGTGTCGCGAGACGGCGGACATCATTCGCGGCACTCAGAATGAAGCTGGACTAGAACAAATCCAAGTGTTGGAGGACAGGTCCAAATATTCCAGATCTGATTACCTCGAAGAGGTGACAACGCAAGCTCCTATATTCACAACTTCGCTGAAGAATGTGGAGATCAAAGAGGGTCAACGTGCTCATTTCGAATGCAGACTTATTCCCGTTTCAGACGCAACCATGAAAGTAGAATGGTATCACAATAATAAACCTCTAAAGAGTGGATCCAGATTTACGGAAACGAACAACTTCGGCTTCGTTGCGCTCGATATCATGGCATGTTTGCCGGAGGACTCCGGCACATATACCTGCAGAGCAATCAATGCGCTCGGAGAAGCCGTGACCTCCGGAAGTGCTGTTGTGCACTCTAAGAAGTCCATTTATCTAGAATCACAGCACGAGGGAGCTCTGTCCAGGTTGACACAGTTGGAGGATTCGTCGAAACACCAAAGGCACTCAGCTCAAGACGAAATTATCACCCAAGCTCCCGTGTTCACTAATCCTATGAAAGATTTACGAGTGGCCGAAAACCAAGCTGCTCACTTCGAGACGAGACTCATTCCTGTCGGTGACCCGAAGCTTAAAGTGGAATGGTTGCGGAATGGAGTTCCGATAGAAGCATGTAAGTGTATATCATATTAAGCACACATTTTCAAAATCTTAGCCGTTCAAATTTTTTTTAAATATAATAACTTTGTAATTTGTTGCCAGCGAATCGCATCACCACTATGCACGACTTCGGATACGTCGCCCTTAACATGAAGTACGTGAACCCAGCGGACTCGGGAACCTACACGTGCCGTGCTACCAATGACCTCGGAGAAGCTGTTACATCCTCCACCCTCTTCGTACAATGTGAGTATTTTACATTTGCATTACGTAGCTGCGACTCTTAAGTGTTTTTATACGTTTGCTATGTAATGATGTTATTTTATGCCGTAGCCAAATCATCCCTGGAGTTACAATCACAACACGAGACCGCATTACAAAAAATTCAGCAACTCGAGGATACTTCACGCTACCAAAGAAAGGAAGACGTGGAAGTCGCTGTGACCCAAGCCCCTCGCTTCATCACTCAGTTGAACGGCCCTTCGAGGCTGGTGGAGGGGCAGAGCGCGCATTACGAGTGCCGCATAGAGCCTTACCCCGACCCCAACATGCGCGTCGAGTGGTACTTCAATGGCAAAGTCTTGCAAAGCGGACACCGCTATCGCACGGCATTCGACTTCGGGTTCGCAGCTCTAGACATACTCACCGTATATGGAGAGGACTCCGGGGAATACACGTGCAAAGTAATTAACAATTTGGGCCAAGCTGTTTCATCTATTAAATTAAACGTTCAATGTGAGTTATTCTTTAGTAATAGGTATATGTTTTAACTCAAAGTTAACTATGGATGCTTATCAATTGGTGCATTTTCAGCCAAGGAATCGATCATCAGAGATACACAGCACGAAAGCGCATTAGAGAAGATTCAATATCTCGAAGACGACAGCAGGCACAAACGAGTCGCTCGGGAAGATGGATTCGTCGCCGAGAAGCCCCAGTTCGGGAAGCCTCTCAAGAACGTCCATGTGGCGGAGGGCAAGCCCGTGCATTTGGAAGCCACGCTCACTCCCGTCAATGATCCCACGATGCGAGTGGAGTGGTACTGCAACGGACGACCTATCCAACAGGGACATAGGTTCAAGACCACTTACGACTTTGGATACGTAGCTTTAGACGTCCTATATGCGTACAGTGAAGATTCTGGCACTTACATGTGTAAGGCTACAAATGCGGTTGGTGAAGCTGTCACAACTAGCTCCGTCAACGTAGATGGTAAGCGATTTTTCATAAATAAGTCCAACACGCAAAGTTGAACTGTTGTCGATATCGTAGGCAATAACCGTTTTTACTATTGCAGCTAAAGCTTCACTGTATCTCGATACGATGGACGAGCAGCGCTTGAAGAAAATCAAGGAGCTAGAGCAATACGAGAGACCCAAAGCTGTTGAACAGGAAGAACCGGGTCAAAGACCGGTGTTCTTAACCGCTTTAACCAGTTTAGAGAACTTGAAAGAAGGTGACCGTGCTCATTTCGAATGCCGAGTTGAACCTATAAACGACCCCGATCTCAAAATCGAATGGTTCCTCAACGGCCAGAAGATTAAAACGGGTCACAGGTTCAGAACGACGCACGATTTTGGTTACGTTGCGTTGGATATACTGTACAGTTACGCAGAAGACTCCGGCACTTATATGTGCAAAGCCACGAACAAACTCGGAGAAGCAGTTAACACGTGCACATTGAAGGTTGCAAGTAAGTTTCGCACGTTATATTATTTTACATTAGCTACGAGACGAGGTATCGTTCACGAGGCACAGGGAAAGAATAACGAAATTTTTCTAATAATATATTTTGTCTCGTACATTCACACAAAAAGTCACCTCGATCCGGAGCTCTGTTACGGCGTGATTAAATAACAAGTCCTTACTCCTTTCTACATTATGAAGCTTTTTAAGCCCGAAGAATTCTGTCTCTAGATATTTCTTCCTCTATTACTTGTTGCTATGAAGCTAATCTCTATTTTTCGTTGCAGGCCACCGAAGTATAATATTAGATTCGCAACATCCTATTGGACTCGAAAAAATTAGACAGCTAGAGGCGCAAGGACATCCGTCAAGAATGGAGGTCGAAGAACCTAAGATTTCGCCGCCTAAGTTCGTCACAGAACTCAGAGGAACGACCCACGTGTACGAGGGACAGACGGCACACTTCGAATGTCAAGTGGAACCCGTTCACGATCCCAACTTGCGCATCGAGTTTTATCACAATAGCAAAGCCTTGCAATCTGCGTCGCGGTTCCATATCACTTTTGATTTTGGTTACGTGTCTTTGGATATCCAGCACTGCGTCCCGGAGGACGCAGGCGAGTACTCTGTCAAGGCTATTAACGCACTCGGCCAGTGCACTTCCGCAATATCCATGACGGTAACCGCAAAAGGCAGTATCATATCGGAATCTCAACGCCCCCAGGGACTCGAGAAGATCCGAGAGTTAGAGTCCGCGGAACCGTTCAAACGACCAGAGATACCGGAGCCGGTCACCAGGCAGAGGCCTGTTTTCACGCAACCGCTGCAGAATATCGACAACATACAGGAGGGGCAAACGGCCCACTTCGACTGCAGGCTCATTCCCGTCGGGGATCCGACTCTCAAGGTGGAATGGTTTAGAAACGAGAAGCTCATTGAAGATAGCTCCCGTATCACCAAAACGCACGACTTCGGCTACGTGTCGATGACCATAGCTCACGTTCGTGATGAAGACGAAGGCGTCTACATGTGCCGCGCCTCTAACCTACTCGGTGAAGCGGTCACGACGGCTGCGATGAGGATAAAAAGTAAGCTGCCTACAACTTTTACGATTATAACTAATTGCCTTATTGTCTATTTACTTATTTTTTACTAAACAGCTAAAGCAGCGATACAGATGGATACACAGCATCCAGAGGGTATGAAGAAGATCCAACAACTAGAGCAACCACAGCAAAGAAAGCCCGACCAACCAGAACGTGAATTTGAAAAGCCTATTTTCACTCAAGTTCTCACCGGACCCTCGGAGTTGTGGGAGGGTCAACATGCGCACTATGAGGCACGAGTCGTACCAGTGGGCGATCCCAGTCTTCGGTTCGAATGGTATATCAATGGAGTTGAACTCAAGATGGGTAAGTTTCACCTTTAGTTGTTGCATACCTCACCTACAAAATATGGTTCAGGCATTGCTAATGAGTATTTGTGTTATCACAGGTTCACGTTTCCGCACCACGCACGACTTCGGTTTCGTCACATTAGACATTAATTCGGTTGTACAAAGTGATGCGGGTCTATACATGTGCAAAGCCATCAATAATGCAGGAAGTACAGTCTCATCTACTTCCCTCAAAGTGAAGACCAAATCGACTATAATCGATGAGGCTATGAGGCCTGAGGCTTGGGAACAAATTCAACTGAAAGAAGCTGCAATGAATAAAGTTCCAGAACAGTTCATCGAGCCGGGCGTGCAACAAGCTCCTATATTTACGACACATCTTCAAAGCTACGACAAGCTGGTCGAAGGCCAGCACGTCCACTTGGAAGCCCAAGTAGAACCTCGTACTGATCCACATCTTCGAGTCGAGTGGTTCAAGAACGGTATGTCTTTAACTACCGGTGCGAGGTTGAAGAGTACTTTTGATTTTGGTTTAGTTACTCTTTCAATTAATTCGGTAAGATTCGATGATTCGGGTATATACACGTGCAAAGCGATTAATCTTATTGGAGAAGCTGTTTCCACTGCATCGATAAAGATAGAGGATCGGCACTGGTTACTCGGAGACTCGCTACATCCCGAATCTTTAGACCGAATTGGCGCATTGGAGCAACCGAAACCCGGCAAGCCAGAAGCACCGGAGCCAGCTTATGAAACGCCCGTATTTATCACTCATCTAAATAACATCATATGCAAGGAAGGTGACAATATTCACTTCGAGTGTAACGTCGAACCTTCCAGAGATCCTACGTTAAAGATCGAGTGGTTCTTCAACAACAAGCCTCTGCCATCGGGCACGCGATACAAGAGCACACACGACTTCAGCTATGTGTCATTAGACATGACTCACACGTATGAAGAAGATTCCGGTATTTACACTTGTAAAGCTACAAATAGCAAAGGTTCAGCGACGACATCTGGAACACTGAGATGTACTGGAGACAAGCACATCTATCTCGATACACAACACCCTCAAGGCAAAGCTGGTTTAGACGCTGTAGAACAAGCGGAAGAAGCTAGGCTCGCCAAGGGTCGCAGGCCTTCCGTTCCGGAAGCGGAATATCCCAAACCGGAATGGATAGTACCGGTTGCCCCTGAACATCAATTAATCGAAGGCCAAGCGCTTCATCTTGAGGGTCAAGTGGAACCCAAGAATGACCCCTATCTAAAAATAGAATGGTATTTCAATGGAAAAGTTTTAGAGCATGGATCACGTTTCAAAATTAGGAGCGATTTCGGCTTCGTCACATTAGACTTGACTGATGCATACGAAAGAGATAGCGGTATCTATACGTGTAAAGCGTGGAACAAACGAGGAGAAGCGTTCACTTCATCAACTATTTTCTGCTCGAGCAAAGAGAATCTCATAGAGAGAACTCAACATCCAAAAGGAAAAGAAGGGTTGGAGAAAATACAAAATCTGGAGGAATCCCTTCGCAGAGAGCCCGGACAGTTGGCCGATGACGACGCTGGACGAGCGCCCGAGTTCGTAACGGTGTTCGAAGACATCACCGATATAAGCGAAGGACAGATCGCTCACTACGAAGCTACTTTAATACCTACCGGTGACCAATCTATGGTTATAGAATGGTTTTACAATGGCAAAACCATTGAAGCAAGTCATCGCATCCGTACTGTGTATGCTTTCGGCATGGTAGTGCTCGAAATACTCGGTACCAAAACTTCAGACTCCGGAATATATTCTTGCCGTGCTACCAACAGATGGGGACAGGCCGAAATAAGTGTGAAGCTTGAATGCGTCGATAAAAGCAAGGGACAAAAGCCTAGATTTACGACCCACATACAAAGCATTGAAGGCCTCAAAGACGGACAAGCGGCCCACTTCGAATGCACCGTGGTCCCCGTCGATGATCCTGATATGAAAATAGAATGGTATCATAACGGTCAGCCAATGCGCCATTCTACAAGAATTAAAACGATTTCGGATTTCGGATTCGTGGTACTTGATATCGCATACACACAAAATCACGACACAGGGGAATACGTTTGCCGCGCCTATAACAAATACGGAGAAGACTTTACCAAAGCCACCATATCATGCTATGGCAGAAGTGGTGTTTACTCCGACAGCCTCCAACCGGACTCTTTAGCTAAGATTCGCGAGTTGGAGAGCCTGCAAGGGCTGCAGCAACAGGCCCCAGCGCCAGCTTCAGCGGAACCGCCGAGGTTCATCACTCAAATCCAAGACGTTACCAAATTAGTCGAAGGACAGAGTGCTCACTTTGAAGCTAGATTGGTGCCAGTGGATGATCCCGACCTTAAAGTTGAATGGTTCTGCAACGGCAAAAAGCTACCGCATGGACATAGATATAGAACGTTCCACGACTTCGGAATCGTGATTTTAGATATATTGTATTGTTATGAAGAAAATTCGGGAGAGTATGAATGCGTGGCTACAAACAAATTGGGACGCGATTCAACAAAAGCCATGCTGAAGTGTACATCGAAGGAAAACTTGATCTTGGACTCGCAACTCCCGCGGGTAAGTAATTGGCGATAATGTGTTTAAAGTCTCTGGATACTTTTTAAATAATATTTATAAATTAACTAACTTAAATTTAACAGGGCATGGAAGGTGGGTTAGAAAAGCTTCAGACGTTGGAAGATTCCATGGTTCGCAGAAAAGATACAGAAGTTGAAGAAAAACGAGGAAAAGCCCCAGTTTTTACTGTCCCGCTGTCTAATATTGAAAATCTAAGAGAGGGCGAAAACGCTCACTTTGAAGCACGCCTGACGCCTACTGATGACCCTAAGCTAAAGGTACCCGCTTAACTATAAACATTGATAAAGCGTAATAATATATTACTTAATGAAAAGTTTTCTTGTATTTTAATATTTTTATCACTTTTAGGTTGAGTGGTATTGGAATGGAAAATCATTGAAGACCGGCTCTAGGTTTAGAACTTTCTGCGATTTCGGATTTGTAATTCTGGAAATTTCGCCCACTTATCCAGAGGATTCCGGTGAATACTTGTGTAAGGCGTACAACAACTATGGCGAAGCAGTAACGACTGCAACAATGAAAGTACAAGGAAAGAGAAACATCATTTTGGAATCTCAATTGCCGAAGGGTATGGAGGGTACTATCGACAAGATTGCAGCGTTGGAGGGCTACTCTGGAACTGCGGACAATCTGACGCCCGAAGCTGAAAGCGGAAACCCGCCTGAATTCATCACTACGCCATCTGATCTCATTTTGCAAGAAAATTCATCGGCACACTTCGAGTGTCGCCTAGTGCCGGTCAACGACTCAAGTATGACGGTCGAATGGTTCCACAATGGCAAGCAGCTGCTAACTGGATCAAGAGTGAAGACGATCAATGATTTCGGATTCGTCATTCTGGAGATCGGTGGTGTGTACCAGCGTGACGCCGGCCTCTACACCTGCAAGGCCACGAACAAGCACGGCGAGGCTACAGTATCGTGTAAGCTTCAAGTCAAAGGCAGACAAGGCATCATTCTCGAGCCCCAACTCCCGTCGCATTTCAAATCGGGAACTGAAAGCATCCAGAAGCTGGAGGAAACTCTACACAAACGCGAGGAAATTACGATCGAGGATGAAAAACCGAATCCTCCCAAATTCACCGTCGAAATCAAGGACAATGTAGATGTGGTGGAAGGCGGACCCGTCCACTTCGACTGCCGCGTCGAACCTGTCGGCGACCCAACAATGAGGATTGATTGGTTCTGCAACGGCAGACCCTTCGCCACAGGCTCGCGTGTGCACATGCTGAACGACTTCGGCTTTATCGCACTGGACATCGACTACGTGTACGCACGCGACGCGGGTGAGTACACGTGCCGCGCCACCAACCGCTGGGGCTCGGCCACCACCACGGCTAAAGTCACTTGCAGCGCCAAGCGCGACGTTGTGCTGGACTCACAACTGCCGCATGGCATGAGCGGCGAAAAGATCAAAGAGCTTGAACGCGGCCACATCCGTGACGCACCTAAGGAGGAGCCCGTTATCAGCTCGCCGCCCAAGTTCATAACGCAGATTCAGTCGAGCACAGTCGAGGAATCCGAAACCGTTCGTTTCGAGTGTCGCGTCGAGCCAAAAGAAGATCCTAAACTGCGCATCGAGTGGTACAGAAACGGAAAACTTCTGCCTTCCGGCCACAGGTTCAGGACCGTCTACGATATGGGATTCGTTTCTCTCGATATCCTGTGCATCTACTCTGAAGACTCTGGTGAATACGTCTGTCGAGCGGTCAACGACTTTGGAGAAGATTTCACGAAGGCGACCGTGTCCTGTAAAAGTAAGTGTCTATTGAATTCTTGCTTCCGTGTACATATTATTATGTTCGATCTGATTGTTTTATTTACTATATATTTGTGCAGAATTACCAGACATCATTCTTCAGAATCAAGTGCCTAAGGGAATGAAGAAATCTGATGCCTTGACACAAATGGAGGCGACAATCAAAAAGTACACCTCTGAAGTATTCCTCACGGAAGACGATCTGTACGACGACGACAAGAAGCAGCCACCGCGATTTGTGACACAGATCCAGAGCCAGACCACTCTCGTCGAGATGGAGACCACCAAATTCGAGTGCCAGCTAGCACCTGTAGGAGACCCGAACATGAAGGTGGAGTGGTTCTTCAACGGCAAGCCTCTGTTACATAGTGAGTTCTCCTTTGAAAACTGTTGTTACATTACATAAAAATTTAATTTAGAATTGCCCAAAAACTACGTTATGACTATGAGACGTACTATCGCACATAGTATGAATGTATCGTTTCAGAGAATAGATTCACGCCAATCTACGACTTTGGCTACGTGGCGATGAACTTCGGCTGGGTTTACCCGGAGGACAGCGGCGAGTACCTGTGCCGTGCCACCAATCTGTACGGGCAGGACGAGACGCGCGCCGTAATTCAGACCGCGGGCAAGCCGGGCATTGTCTACGAGTCGCAGCTGCCTAAGCACATGAAGAGTATAGAGCGCATCCGCGAGATGGAGGCCTCTTGGCAAGTGTGAGTATCTCA
Organism: Erebia aethiops; assembly: GCA_923060345.2. NCBI lineage: Eukaryota > Metazoa > Arthropoda > Insecta > Lepidoptera > Nymphalidae > Erebia > Erebia aethiops. The sequence continues at coordinate 17,357,765 of OV281079.1, read as the reverse complement.
CTCCTGCCTCGGAGATTTCGCAACCAGTGCAATTTCCTTGGCTTCCCTCACTAAATCGGTTATTTTCCATTCCAGTGCGCCCGAGCAGGCGGTGGAGGAGAGTAAGCCGCGATCCGCACCCGTGTTCGTGAGCAAGCCCGAGCCCTGCAGCGTAGAGGAGGGCGAGTGGGCACGATTCTGCTGCCGCGTCACCGGCCATCCCAAGCCGCGCGTCATGTGGCTCATCAACGGAAACACCATCGTCAACGTAAGCGTTGCATCTTCGCTCCATTCAATTTATACACCATAAAATCGTAGCCCGAGAGGCACCTTGTGACATTTTTAGATAATTTAGTTAGGAAAATTTGAATTCTGGTATATAATTCGAGCCTTACATAATTTTCCAGGGCTCCAGATACAAACTAACGTACGACGGAATGTACCACCTCGACATCCCCAAGACGCGACAGTACGATACCGGCAAGATAGAGGTGATCGCGCGCAGCTCGGCCGGGGAGGCACTCGCAGTCACCGAGCTGCGCGTCGTCCCGAGGCATGACGATTACAGAGGAGTACTCAAAAACGCGCCCCGGCGTAAGTTCCGAACACCTTTACATACGACACGTTTGAGAGTTACAAGCTTATCATGCTCCTCATCGGTCGATCGCGAGATCGCTCTCTTGCGACCTTCCGACTCGAGGTTACGACTAGGGCTCTTTCCGCTGCACTAACACACGCCTACGAGTCAAACACACTTCACACGCTTCAGCACACTAGCTCCCGAACTCCTCCCGCAGCCTTCCCTGCTTTCCCCACTCTGCCCGCATCTGCGACTTCCCCGCGCGAGAAAGTGACGCTAGTGTGCCGCTAATCTCCCGCTTCTGCCGGCTTAGCTTCGGATTCTAGCAGAGGTATGTTTTGAAATTGGAGACAAATTTGACAAGTCTGAACGAGCGATCCGCTATAATCTTTTGATGATTCCGCAGCATGGTACGATGAGACAACGCCATATCAGCGTGGCGAGACGGAGCTGGAGAAGACCTTCGAGGAGAGACAGGCAATGCAACGGCAGGGCATCATCGATCACAGGCCCGAGTTGAAGTCAAAAATCGTGAAGGACACCGAGACGGAGTGGCAACAGACAGTGAAGAAGAAGAAGAGTGAAGAGTATTACAACAAGCTGCAGGAGCTGGAGAACGAGCAGATCGTGAAGGAGAGCCGCCACCGTGAAGGTGCGCACCACTTCGCGCCCGGCGCACCTAGCGCGCCCACCGTGGCGCGCGCCATGGCGCAGCGCTACCAGGACCACCTGTGAGTATCCTGACGACAAGTTACTTTACTGCTACTCCTCACCAAACAAACTGGGTCGTGACAGATTTAAATGATTCTCTCATTTCAGGGAAACCGAGGAAGTGGTTGATATACAGACGCAAAAGAGAACCATTCAGAAGCCTAAGATTCCTGATCCATCCGAGTCGACTGTACACGGCAAGGAAGTTCATGTTGCCAAGCAGAAACAAACTCAAAAGGAGGTCATCGGCGACACCGAGATCACGCGCAAGATAACCTCCACGGAGACGACAGAGATGGAGCACAAGGCTCAGACGCAGGAGCGAGTGGTCGAGGGCCCCGTGAAGCCCAGCAACCCACCTGTCTTTACCAAAAAGATGCAACCGTGTCGCGTTTTCGAGCACGAACAGGCGAGATTCGAGGTCGAGTTCGACGGCGACCCGCTGCCGACCATCAAATGGTATCGCGAAAACTTCCCCATCAAGAACTCGCCCGACTTCCAGATACACACCTTCAGCACAAAATCTATACTCATCATCAGGCGAGTGTTCGTCGAAGACTCGGCCGTGTTCGCCGCCGTGGCCGAGAACCGCGGTGGTACCGCCAAATGCAGCGCCAACCTCGTTGTGGAGGAGCGCCGGAAGCAGGGCCGTGGGGGCCTCGTACCGCCCAGCTTCACGCTCACCGCGCAGAACGTAAACGTCGCCGCGGGCCAGCTGGTGCGCTTCGACACCAAGGTGACAGGCACCAAGCCGATAGACGTGTACTGGCTCAAGAATGGGAAGAAGGTTCAGCCAGACATCAAGAACAAGATCCTCGAAGAGGATGAAGTGCATACCCTGCTCATTCTGGAAGCGTACCCACAGGACTCTGGCAAGTACGAGTGCGTCGCGATTAACGGCGCGGGCGAAGCGCGCTGCGACGCCGAGTGCGTCGTGACGGCGCCAGCCACGCGTGCGCGCTCCAAGCCCAAAAGCGAGGCGACCTCCGCGCCGCCTGAGGTTATCGAACCGTTGAAGGACCGGACGGTCGCCGAGGGCCAGGCGATCGAATTCGAGTGCAAGATCTCGGGCCGGCCCGCGCCTGCAGTGCAGTGGTACAAGGGCGACCGGCTCATCAAGCCGTCCAAGTACTTCCAAATGTCACGCGCGGGAGACGACTGCGTACTACGCATCTCAGAGGCGTTCCCTGAGGACGAGGGCGAGTACCGCTGCGTGGCGTCCAACCCCGGCGGCCGCGTAGCCACCAACGCTCGTCTGCGCGTGGCGGCAGAGGCACCCACCGGTGCGCCGGCGCTTACACCGCTGCGCGACCTCGTCGTATTCGAAGGCCAGCCGGCACAGTTCAAGACCAAAGTGACCAGCAAAGTCAAGCCGACGATCCAGTGGCTGCGAGAAGGTGCACTAATACCGGAGACCCCCGATTTCCAGGTGAATATTTCGTATTACTTCACCACAAAAGTTAAAACGTTATCTCGGTCGAGGTACCTTAGAGCAGCGAAGAAATAAGACTGATCAGCTATCCATCACAATTTCAAATCCTACTCAGCAGCATTTTTTAAAATTCTACTGCAAGTAAGGATGCAGTCTTAGATGGAAGCCGGCTAACCTATTAGGGGTATGGCATTTATGTTAAACCCATACCCTTAATCGCGTACAAGATACTTATGCTAACAGATATTAAAAGAATTTACATTATTTAGAATGTTGTCGGTAGCACGCATTTGCGATGGGGAGTCCTCAAAGTCAATAGCTAAATGGCGGTAATAAGACTGTTTTATTTTCATCTGCAGATGATCCACGAGGGGGACAACGCCGTGCTGCTGATTGGCAACACGTACGAGGAGGACTCGGGCACGTTCACGTGCCGCGCTACTACCGCCGCCGGCCAGGCCGAGACCTCAGCCAAGCTAGTCGTCAAAAGTAAGACATAGACACAGGCAGCGAGCTCGCGTCGCGCACTCTTAATCCATTAACGTAGCGTCTCTGTTCATCTCTGTACCTCAGTGAGATCGGGTGAAAACTACTTACCATTGTACTCGGCGACAACACGCGACACGCGACATCTATCGTAGCGGTTCCGCGTGACGATCCGGCCCACATGCACTACCTATTACCGACCACGATCACGTCACCGACCGCGCCGCTCGCACTTGAGCCAACACGGTGACGTCATCGCGTTCGATACTCGTATTGCATCCTAAAGACATCCCGTAAACGATATGATGCGATATTCATCTTTAATACATACTCTCTCATAGTCTCATCTTTGCTGTTTATATTATATTTCGACAAAGCTAGAATCATTCTTTCTTCTTCCTAGTGCCATCTCTTCGATTTCTTGTATCAATATCGTGGTTCGGGTCGAACACGATCACCCGTCCGAGTAATATTCGACTGCTGAGCTTTTGTAACATACCCCGCGACCTGTGCTGTAACAAATGTGGCCACCTTTTACCGTCTGAGATAAGATGACTCCACTGTATATACTTTTACCTACACTTTAATAAAATTTCGACGACTGTCAGCCATCCTGTAGGTATAATGCCTGAATAATCCTGAATGGAAGCCTTCTACGGGCCACTGAGCTCGGTCCGTCTCATCTCCTGTACCTACTAATATATCGGTCGCCCTGCTCGCAAACGCGATGCGACGCAACAGCCCAAGAGGCGCGTGCGTACGGGCGGCCGAGGCGAGCACCGACCGACGCCCGAGTCGATAGTTTAACTTGTGCGACTGCATCTAACATTGCTGTACATTTGAGCTTTTTGTGTACATAGTCCTAGCTCGCGGCGCGTGGGCCAGCGGCGGCTGCGGCGGCGGCGCTCCGGCTGCGGCACACGGAACATGTGATTAACACGAGACACGAATATTCTACGATTGTTTTGTTTCGCTTTACCGCTACGATGTTTACTAAAAGTATCGGTCACCGAGTATCTCTACCGAGTAGAACATAATATTGCGTGATACACGAGACGCGTCCTCTGGCGAGTCGTCAAATGTATTTTTCACCCAATACTCTCTCGTGATGTGAGCCTGCGCTGAGATATTACGATTCACTTCGCCTTATTAACCCTGAAAATAAAAAATTGACTGCGTGCTTTTTGTGTTCTCTTGAGCTCCGTGCTGTTGTCGGTGGGTCCGCTCGGCGCGGCCCGCCTCGCTTTGTCCTTGAGCATGATCCGTAGCGGCGCGCGGCTCGCTTCGCTCAGCGCGGCGAGTCGCGCGCCCGTGTTTGCCTCCATGTCACCTAACTGCTGAGACTAACCGTCGGTGCGACGTCCGCGCGTTGGCCGCGCCGGGCGGCCGGGTCGTTGTCGCGTCGCGTCGCGTCACAGTACGCAGCTCGAGTTTGTCGCCGTCGCCCGCGATCTCCCCGAAGTACGCACGCACTACTTGCCTTGCCAGTTTCTATGTTTTCGACACTGCCGACGATGATTACCTACCTTGTTATAATAATATATTTTCTGCTAGTACAAATCCAAATGAATGAGATTTTTTTATAGTTTAACTTTACAATGATCTTTAACTTCGATTTAAGTGCACGATATTGTTAAAAAATGTTTTATACGTTTCACCTGATTGTATTTAAGTTATTAGTTTTGACAGTATTTTATCGATTAATATTTAGTGCTGACCTATCCATATTTAATATTTAATAATTTTATTATAATATTTACGACTTTTGTATGTGACCTTCATGTGAAATGTAAATTTAATAAACGCTATAAATGAATAATTTCGCATTATTCCTCACAAAAGAACACGGGGCCCGACTCCTGATCTCTGAGTCGGGAAGGATCCCGCCGATCCTACCCCGCGACCCGCGTGGCGCGCACTGACCTCGCGCCGCGCGCCGCGACCAACCGCTGCGTCTGTCGCGACTATAAACTAGGGATGCCAACATTATTTTTGCTTATAACTTATCAAAATAAATAATACAGTACACCCAAATAATATACTGTTTCATGGAAAGAGTACAAAAATCAACGTATATTTTTTTTTTCGCTGTACTCTTACTTTGTTATAGATCAATTATCTGGTAAATTTGGAACTTTTTTTAGGTAATCCTCATGTTTTGTTTTATTACATTTTTGTATCTATTAAGTATGCATATTTTAAATGCTCTCAATTATCAAGATATTTCTGACTTTTGTCAACTAGTCATCATTAAAAAATATTTTTTGTACCCATTTGGTACAACTGCGAGCCATAAAATCAACAACTGAATTAATTTTATTACTTCTTGTCTCATTTTAGTTTAAAATATATTAATAACTAGAAAAATTGTTATACCATTTAGTATAGTTGGCAACCCTAATGCGAAGACGCGACCGTCGCATAAGGCACTGCGACTGGTCGCGGCGCCGCGCCGCTTTATTTCACCGACTGGCACACCTCTATCTAAACCTCTTCTACTCATGCCGTTGAGAATTTAGTTTTAATAAACCATACTTTTTTCTTTGCTACTGTTGTAACTAAACAGTCAATTAACTTTATTCTAATACAAAGTTTGTTAGCGATCTATTTATTTTGACTAATTGTTGAAATGGTCCCTCTTCAGGGGATCTGATTAGCTTCGTTTCTAGAAGTGTGTAGCCATAGCGATAATTGCCGGTTAAAACTACATCATTACTCATTGCAAAGTAGAGAAAATCTAGTCATAAAATTAAACTGTATTTGGAAATACATCAATTACTTACAATAAACAAGGCAAAGTGAAAATGAAAGACACCTAACACATTCACAAAGTATTAGCACATGTAGTGCGCAACAAGACGAAATTATTAATATATCCTTTTAGTACCCTAAAGTTACGCAGTCATTATGTGTCAAGAAAAAAATTATTAATTTCGGCCATATATTTAGCACCAGAGAGAGGGCACCAGTAAGCTTAACCTACAGGCCGAGCGCAGAGTAAGTATGCCAACATGGTAAGTAGGTACCTATAAAACAATAAAATAGTTAGGAACTAGAAATCAAACGAAATATAAAATCCGTAGGTACCTTTCGACTTTTGTGTTTTGGATTCAAAGAGCTAAAATCCAAGCACAGTTTAGTGAGATAGATATTTGAAAGGATCAAACCTAAGATGGGTGGCAGACTGCAAACAGCAAAACTTAGGTCTTTGATTCTTGGATTAAAATTATTTAAAACTTTTATTATTTTATTTTCATAGAATGAAAGGAAGTTCTTATAGAAAAACTCCTACTTTTGTTTATTCCTAGTTAATCCACAAAACACATGACATTAATCTTCGCTGTAGTTAGTTCCTGAATTGTGGTCAGTCTGTCTGTCTCTCTCTCTGTGTCGTATTCCTCATTACTGAGGGTCGTGAGTCGTGACCCCTTTTCATTAATCACATAATGGTAGGAGTTTTCTTGGGATAATATTGCGGTGGGTTATCACATCCTCCAGCATACAGTCTTCTTTGTGTCCTGGGATTATTTTCCTCACTTGGACGCATCCGTCTGCTATGTGTAGCGTATGGTCTGTACAAAATGTTACTGTACTTATACAAAATGTTGGTAATACTACCCTACACCATATTTTAATTTTTTAATATTTGGTCTTTATTTAATTTCCTTTTAATTGACAAAAAAGTAGTAAGCACCATAAAGGAATGAGTAAGTAGTAGGTAGGTACCTATGACAACTCGGGCAAAATACCTATAATTACACCCCCACTACGCTTGTGCATTAGGTACAAAATTGTACATGTACTGTGTAAACTTGGTGTAAATAAATAGGCTCCTTCCCCTACCACTTATAGGTAGTTAACCTATGACTATATATTTAGGGTGCCCAGTGATATAAAAGGTCCAAAAATATGATTTTTTGGTCCAATTTTACTGGGCTACTAACTTTAAAACCACTTTATGGTGGCCACTGAGGCCAACAAGCATAGTAACTATAATCTATCCAACCATTTATTTTACTTTTGACATAAGCACATCTATGAAGTTGCATAATTGACTAAAAATGCAATACTTCATACTCAGATTTTTTTTAGCATAGTGAAGCGATGTTTCCTCTTACCCAATGTTGCGTAACTCGTATAGTGATTACCAGTCCGACTTTCCTTTTCAAAATAGTCATGAAGTTTCAACACAAACTCTCTTGATTGTCCTTTATGCACTTTTGCGATGGATGGTTTCTATGACCTTATGGTTGATGTACATTTACTGTATTGTTTTATATTTGATTGATTGATATTATGATTTATTTTATACATACATACATTATTATACTTACTTGTTATTTAAATACATGTATGTTTATAAAACAATAAAAAATGTTGAGCAAAATAATATATAAATGTGTAAAAATTGAATCAGTAACACATTTGAACATGAGCTGCCAAAAGCGAAATAGGTACTATGCGACCTAGCCAACTAGGCACCTAGAGTATATTACGTCACGTGGGTTTCAGGTGCCGAGTTCGCTTGGTCACGTTATATACTAGTGGTTCGCCCCGAACTGAGACCTTGTGGTTTCCATATTAAAGTTTATATTTTGTAATATTTAACTTTTAACATTAGCGCCATCTATTGACATCATTATGAAGTTCTGTTAAAATACTGAGGCTCATTAAAAATTAAATAATTTTGTTTCCTTATAATATTTATCTACAGGGTAAAATTCAAATAATTGATCAAGTTTCAGGCTCAGCCTTTCAGAAAATTGAGAGTTCTGAGGTCAACTTTGGACGTCAGAAAATTTCCACTTTGAAAGCCCCCCATTTTTAAAGGGAAAAATTTTTAAAAATATATTTTTGGTCTCTATTCCTGATTATCTTTAAAATGATATACCACAACCCTATGTAACGCTATGAAAAATATTTTACTTTGCATTTGCTTCTATGAGAGCCCCCCTGAAATAAAGATTTTTATAACTTTTGAAGCCATATTTGGCGGGAGGCCAGTGGTTTACATATTACGTTTAAATTTGAAGTAATTACGTTCAGTAATTCAGAAGTTATAAGGCTCTGATAGATGGACGGACGGACGGACAAGTGCAAATTTATTCAAGTAGACTCAGAGACCTTCGCTTCGCTCAGTCAATGACTGGACAGACAATATGGAAACGAGAGAATGTACCTTTGTGCTTTTGTCATGCCTACCTTACTTAACGACCCATCTTTACAACCGATTTTGAGGTAAATTGATACATAGAGATCTGAACCCATCTAGGTTGTATCCCGGGGAAAGACATATAACTACTTTTTATCTCAAAAAATTAATAAGGAGTTCCCAGTGGATAAAAAAAGCGTAAGTAAATCATCTAGTAAGTCTATTAATTGACGAACTATGCGGCAAAGTACTTACAGCAAAACATCAGCATATTACGGAACCTACTTAATTATTTTTCTCGCCTAAAAGTTATACTGCCGTGAAAGCGTAGCAGACAGACAGACACACTTTCGCAAATTTATACCTAATGTCAGTACCTATTTACCTATAGATTTAGTGCTAAATTCAATGTACAAGAAAACAATAATATTAAGTACATACCTACTTCGTAATATTACATCGGTCATACCTTCGCTGTTTTAGCATCATTCGTTGTTATTTTTTTTGGTTTGTTTTTGCCACTTCAAGCGTACTGCGCAAAGGTACTGCGTAGGCTGTACTCTGTAGGCAGAGTATCAGGCAGAGTATCTTCATGATCTTCAGAGTAAAGAGTTTAGACTTCAGAGTTCAGAGCAATCAGCAAACTTGAACTTCAAAACATAAGAAAAAACGTAAACAGGGCGACCGCGTAACTTCTGCATCAATCATTGTTACAGTATCAATTGTAACAATCAGTACTGATTGGCTGAATTTATGGTATTCTTGCTGCGACAATGGATTTTGTCCAATAGTGGAAGAGCAGTATCCAATCAGAGGTGATTGCGATCGTTACACTGTAGCTGTCAGTTTTAGCCGGTAGCCTTGCAGGACCACCAAAAAACATAGACTAACTAATAGTCTGAGATCCGGATAATGGATATACTGCACGACCTACACCGATCTGTTTAATAGATGAAACCACGATGAAACCTACTTTTTATTTTTATATTTATATACTCTCCACACTCCACACTGTACCATCACCACTCTCCACACTTGCTGACCATCTGTATGGATGTAAACAAAAGATAAGAATTGTTTGTGAAAGAAAAAAATCTTTGTGTTTTTGGCGGCAGACTCCGGTCGCAATATCTTTTCTAGGATTTTGTTATAAATGATTCATTAAATATTCATATTTATGCTGATGTTTTGGGGTAACTTAAACTCTTAAAAGAAGGCTTCAACCTTTTATGTGTAAAAACAAATTTTTGGTGTGAAAATAAACATATTTTTTTTTTTAAATTAAAAACAGTCGCTACTCCTGAACTCGGTGTTACTTCCAAAGTCGCTATAGCCACATGAATTTTGTACTAAAGTATGCTTTAAATTCAAGGGACTTATTATAGATTTAACGTCGCTATAGGTAAATGGTCGCTACAACCAAGGTCGTAATAAATGAAATCCACTTTACAATTTATTTTAATGCAATTATCAATATGTTGTTTGATAACCTTGCTACCAAATCTAACATAATATTTCATATTTCATATTATCGTACCGAAAAGTTGAAACTTTATTTTTAAGGATAAAATATTTTTAAGGTTAATCAAAGTAGGTAACCATTAATTTACCCATAGAAAAACCTTTATCTATTCCGTGATTTTACCCTTGGTTTATTGACCGAGCGAAGCGAAGGTCTCCGAGTCCACTTGAGTTAATTTGCACTTGTCCGTCCGTCCGTCCATCCGTCTGTCAGGACCTTATAACTTCTGAATTACTGAACGTAATTTCTTCAAATTTAAATATAATAATATCATAGACTTATTATAATAATATGTAAACTGATGGCCTCCAGCAGAATATGGCTTAAAAAGTTATAAAAATCTTTATTTCAGGGGGGCTCCTCCGTTATTTGACGACCTCCGTGGCGCAGTGTTTAGCGCTGTTGTCTTAACGTGCGCAGGTCCCGTGTTCGATTCCCGGCAGGGTCAATTTGGGAATTTATAATTTCTGAATTTTCCCTAGTCTGGCCTGGTGGGAGGCTTCGGCCGTGACTAGTTACCACCTTACTGGCAAAGACGTGCCGCCAAGCGATTTAGCGTTCCGGTACGATGGCGTGTAGAAACGGTATAGGGGTACCTATAGGTTTAATTAACTGCCATGCCCCTAACAGGTTAGCCCGCTACCATCTTAGAATGCAACATCACTTACCATCAGGTGAGATCGCAGTCAGGGTTAAACTTGCAGTGGATATGTCACCGTAAGATTGTAAAATCCGTTAGATTATAATCTAACGGTTTCTATCCCGCTAGAGTATAAACTGTCGAAAGATTGTGAACCGTTCAATGTTCTGAGTATTAATTTATGAAATATTTATTGTTTTTACGTTTTCTTGTCTCTTTCTTGTACAGTTCGCGCGCGAGTTGAATGCAGAGTAAATGTAAGTGTCACCATACATTTACTCTGCATTCAACTCGCGCGCGAAATATAGGTTAGGTTAGGGTTTGACATGAATATTCAGGTATAGTGCTATCGGGTTAATATACCTAATATATTACAATTTACCGAAAAATAACGCGTTAAATTGTAAGCAGTATGTTACGGTTCACAATCTGTCGACAGTTTATAATCTATCGAGATAAAAAACGTTATAATATAATCTAACGGTTTTTACAATCTTACGGTGACAGATAAGTACAAAATAAAAGAAGGGCTCTCATAGAAGTGAATGCGAGGTGAAATAGTTTTTATAGCGTTATGGTGGTATTTAATTCTAAAGATAATTAGGAATAGAGTCCAAAAATATTTTTTTAAAAAAGTTCCCCTAAAATTGACGAAATGGGGGGCTTTCAAAGTGGAGATTTCTAACGTCCAAAGATGACCTCAGAACTCTCAATTTTCTGAAAGGCTGAGCCTGAAACTTGATCATTATTATTTGAATTATATCCTGAACTTGACCAACAAATACTAAAATTAGATAAATATTATAAGGTAGGAATTATTTAATTTTTAATGAGCTTCATTATTTTTAACAGAACTTCACAATGATGTCAATAGATGCTGCTCTGTAAAAGTTTATTCGTTTGTGCTTACAAATAATAAACTATCTTATGGATACCGCGAGGTCTCAGTTCGGGGCGAACCACTAGTATACATTTCTGCCATCTAATATGAAGATCATCAATTAAACCTTTGCGATTGAACTCTGGGGATGTGGATTCCACAAACTCTGTAAAGGCAGTTTGTACCTATTGCTTCCTAGGAAGTAATTTTCTTCTATGCAAAAAAATTGCCAAATTATGGAAAAAATGGTAATCGGTTGGTGCGAGGTCCGGCGAGTACGGAGGATGACGGATGGTTTTTATCTGCAGCTCTTTTAGTGTTAAAACTATTTCTCGAGCAGTGTGAGGTCTTACGTTATCATGGAGCAATAATGAAGAAGATCGATTGACGAATCGGGGCTGTCTTGCTGCGAGTTTCGCCATCATTATTCGGAGTCCTGCAGAGTAGACATCGGCTATTATTGCTTGGCTGGATCTGAGGAAGCCTTTTTTATATTTTAAGATACTTGCTTTAATTCTGACGACACTATAAATCACATATAAATGTACTATTATGTTCCTGGATTCTCGTGTGTTTATATTCTTTGCCTGTTCTACTAAAAAAGAAATATTTTTATATAATTGCCTCCCTCAATCTCAGAAGGACTAGAATCCAGAGCCGTTAAACCAGTTAATTAAAAAAAATGTTACAACTAAAATTTGAAAGGTGAAAAAGAAAAGGCGGGACAACAATAATTATTTTGAACGAAAGTCGGATTTTGTCGTGTTTTCTGTTTGAAAAATAAAATAGATTATATTAGTTGTTATTGGGGCTGGTGGCTTCAGTCTTTAACGAGACAAGTGTGTACGATTTCTACATCGATGGATTTTTGGGACAAAGATATTTTGGATCTCTTGGATCAGAAGTGTTCCAACAAAAATATGATAAAAAGTTCAGAATCATCGTCCAATATAACCGTCCAGGTATGTTGATCTGCGTCATATTCCTCGTTTCTGAGGGTTGTGACCCCTTTCACCAATATGATCCTTGTGGCGTGCCAGGTATTTCGGTTCTTTGTGACTTAATGCAGGGCTTCTTCAACATTGTTGTTAGTAGATCTAGCGGATTTTCAACGTTTTTTGCCAAAAAAGTATTCTATTTTAGCCACCAAAACGAATCTAGCTACCTACTTCTAGCAACTTCTGGTAATTTGTTATATTACCACTGTTAAAAATGTTTACTAGCGTCATGAGCACAGTGAAAAATAAATAATTTAATTAACAGACTGTGTACTGCACACACACACTTAACATTTATGATAACATCTATAAGATTTATGATTAGAAGAAACCAATTAAAAATATTGCCTCTTAGCCTATACACCTATATATATATTTATATCTATTTATTGGTCTAAAATTTATGTATTTTATCATGTATGCATTAAAATTTATTTATTTTTAGATACAACCCATCCCACGCTCTGGTTGGTTTATCCTTTCACCAAAGGTTGTCTGTAAGAGATTGCTTTAGCAATCAGACCTCCTTTGCACCTTTCAATGTAGTCTTACTACTGCTTTTTTAACTGTATATTTTGTGTGTGCAATAAAGATGTCTAAATAAATAAATAAAGACTTGCTGACCCGTCCTGGCTTCACATTGGTTTACCGGACATACATGTACCTATGTTTTGTACAGTATGGTTATAAAATCGGCTAAGTGAAGGGCTCAGTACCATCATACAAGTTTATTGAATAGGGACTCCCTTTGCTTTATTTTATTTTCTTTATTTTTAGGGTTCCGTACCTCAAAAGGAAAAAACTTAACCCTTATATGATCACTTTGTTGTCCGTCTGTCTGTCAAGACCCTTCTTCTCAGGAACGCATGGAGGTATCAAGCTGAAATTCATACCAAATACTCAGGTCTATTGTCCCTAGGAGTTGTGAAAAAATCAAACTTCTAAGCCAACTCAATCAAAAGATACAGCCATTTATGCTGCAAATTTTCGACACTCGCAAGGGAATCAAAACCTACAGGGTACTTCCCGTGAACTCAGAATCTTGAAATTTAATTCTTGAAAATTCTTGTATGAAGCAACATCTTATAGCAGGATAAAGGATAAATTGCGAAAAGCATAAATTTTTAGTTGCATGATAAATAAATAAATAAATGATGGTTGCATAGGCACCCTTTGGGTACAGAACTAAAAATGTATGTTTTATTAAGCTATTCTACTGATTGGAATTAGTATCCTGATCTAATGCCGGGCTGTGTATTCTTTTGAATAGGTACTTAAATTAGTTGTATTTCTTATTTTAGTTTAATTAAATAAAGTAGTTCTATTATCAACTAATAAAATTAGCAACTCTTTACCAAAAGTTAAAACACAGGCTCAGTATGGGAACTTATATGTCATACTCCGTTGTCACATTTTCAATGTTTTATTTTCACTCTTTTACTGTCATTACGAAAGTTTAAAACTAATTTCTAAAAATATTTATTCATGAAGGAAATATCCCTATTTATTCAGTCTCTCCCCTGTATGTTAATTATGTCTTAAATAATGATATTGCATCACAGATACATCAGAAATAATATTATAAAAATTTGACAGTTTAATTCATTTTTGAGTAGCAGCAAAAAAAATTTACTAACTGCCAAAATTATTTACAAAACACGTAATGGTTCCTAGAACAGCTTCCCTGTATAATAGTTTTGGTGTTAAGTACTACAACTACTAGTGTAATGCTGCCCCAGTTAAAAAACCACTGTATATTTTTTTACACACTTAGGAACTTGAAGAAAAACTGAAGTAAAGAGTACCTCTTCTTCTTCTAACTTCAGTGATTCTGGCAGTCAAAGCAGCAAAGGGAACAATGTTTGTTAATGTTGGGAAAAAGCATCATAATGTACATTTTGCTAATTTATATTGGAAGTTCAAAATTCTAAATACCCATGATGGACTGAGCAGCGCTTCTTTGTACCTAGCCTAAACCTAAAAACCAATAATTAGAACATCTGAGAAGTATAAATAGCTAAACACAAAAACCGCGTCTATTATCGGGTTGAAATGATGAGTAAAAGTAAAATCATGAATGCAACACCCCCTTGTAGCCTTCTTCTTCTTCTTCTTCTTCATATCCTGGGCTTATTTTCCGCACTTGAAACGCAGGCGTCCGCTGTGCGTGAAAACCACTGGTGCGACTCCCTGCTAGATCACTCCAGCCAACCGAGCTCACTCCAGAATCCAAGCAGGCCGCCCAGGTCGGCAAGGACTTCCGGTAGTGTTGCTAGGGAACCAATGTAGGCTTCTCGTTGGGTGGAAACACCGCTGCACTCGAGCAGTACGTGTTTTGGTGTTTCGTCGCTCTCCATGCAGGCTCTGCATAGAGGGCTGTCGGTGATACCTAGAATAAATAGGTGTTTGTTTAGGGGACAATGTCCTGTTATCATACCTACAACTATTCTGAGTTTGGCTCGGTTAAGTTGCAGAAGTTTTTTGGTTAGTGGTTTATTGGGGCTGGGTATCGCCTCTTTTGTTTGTCTGCAGTCTGTAGTGTTTGCCCATAGTTCGGCATGTGTACTTACGGTTTGTTCCCTTATCCAGCTTTTGTATTCACTGAAAGGTATCGGGACGATCGGTTCGGGTCCCGCTACCTTCAGGTTTGAGGCTCGTCGTGCTAGTTCGTCGGCTGCATCGTTTCCTATGTTTTGACTGTGACCTTTTACCCAACCTAGTGATACTTGGTTCGAGTCGGTCAAAGTCTGTAGTGCATTGTGGCAGTCAAGTACGAGTCTAGAGGTGGTTGTGGATTTTGCTAGAGCTCTCAGTACTGCTTGACTGTCACTGTTAATGTTAATTTGAAAGTTTGTTACCTGTCTGTTGGTCAAGGCTATGGCCGCTACCGTGATTCCGACGCACTCCGCTTGAAAAACAGAGTTATTCTTACCGAGGGCGTGGGCTATGTTTATGTTTAGTTCGGGACAGTATACTCCTGCGCCGGTTCCCTTGTTTGTTTTTGACCCGTCTGTATACACATCTATTGACCCTTGTAGCCTTGTGGCCAGCGTAGTTAAGTGCCAGATACTCGTGCTTAAGTGAGCCTGCAATGGAATTAAATCATGAGTAACAAGTAATAAAATTAAAAATTTTAAAAAACCAAATCAAGACAAATCAAAAGAGTCCAAATACGACGGGTTTACGATGAGAACTTAAGAAGTTCCCATGACCACCTCCTGGCTCCATCATGAGACCCTGGGCAGCATCTAGGTACAAAGTGGTAGTCAAGACAAATCAAAGAGTCCAAATACGACGGGTTACGATGAGAACTTAAGGAGTTCCCATGACCACCTACTGGCTCCATCATGAGACCCTGGGCAGCATCTAGGTACAAAGCGCTCGTCAAGACAAATCAAAAGAGTCCTTATACAACGGGCTTACGATGAGAACTTAAGGAGTTCCCATGAACACCTCCTGGCTCCATCATGAGACCCTGAGCAGCATTTAGGTACAAAGTCCTTTTCAAGGCAAATCAAAAGAGTCCAAACACGACGGGCTTACAATGAGAATTTAAGGAGTTCTCATGATCGCCTCCTGACTCTGTCATGAGACCCTGGACAGCATCTAGGTACAAAGCACTTGTCAAGACAAATCATAGTCCAAATACGACGGGTTGACGATAAGTACTTAAGGAGTTCCCATGACCACTTCCTGGCTCCATCATGAGACCCTGGGCAGCAGGGTCTTATGATGTCGTCTATGGTCCTAAAACCTGTAACCTTCTCACAAGCTATACATATCTAATGCAAAAAACCGCATATTAATCGGTTCAGTAGTTTTCCACAAAAACAAAAAAAGTGTACAAACAAACATACAAACAAACAAACACACAACCTCTTAGGGCAAACACATATACCGTCTCCGTTTCGTCGAGGGTAAAAATAATGAATGTAAGGCTATCTTGTTGGCCAGAATAAATATCTAAGAACCTTCTCACAAACTTTACATATCTAATGCAAAAAACCGCATCTAAATCTGCCCAGTACTTTTTAAGAAACGAGGTGACATATT
The DNA here is from genome assembly GCA_923060345.2 of Erebia aethiops. Classification (NCBI taxonomy): domain Eukaryota; kingdom Metazoa; phylum Arthropoda; class Insecta; order Lepidoptera; family Nymphalidae; genus Erebia; species Erebia aethiops. Next base: position 17,341,332 of record OV281079.1, on the reverse strand, counting down.
AAATAATAAAAATCACGATTGCAGCGCAGTGTGGTGGACTTTGACTTTAAAATATATCTATGAACCTTCTCAGAAGCTAAACATATCTAAAACAGTAAGACCGCATCTAAATCAGCACAGTAGTTTTTCAGAAAAATGCTAACATAGTAAAAAAATCACGATTGCAGCAAAGCGTGGTGAACTTTGAACTTAAAATGTATTTAAAACCTTCTCAGAAGCTATACATATCTAATGCAAAAAACCGCATCTAAATCTGCCCAGTACTTTTTAAGAAACGAGGTGACATATTAAATAATAAAAATCACGATTGCAGCGCAGTGTGGTGGACTTTGACTTTAAAATATATCTATGAACCTTCACAGAAGCTAAACATATCTAAAACAGTAAGACCGCATCTAAATCAGCACAGTAGTTTTTCAGAAAAATGCTAACATAGTAAAAAAATCACGATTGCAGCAAAGCGTGGTGAACTTTGAACTTAAAATGTATTTAAAACCTTCTCAGAAGCTATACATATCAAATGCAAAAAATTGCATTATAATCGGTACAATCGTTTTCGAGGAAAATATTAACAAAAAAGTGCACAAACAAACAAACGCACAACTTTTTAGGGCAAACACATATTATACCGTCTCCGTTCCGTCGTGGGTAAAAATAATTATGACTTGAAATATTAAATAATGAATGAATTTAGTACACATTTAGTTACATTAGAGTAAAATTTATTGTGAGTACTAGTTAAATGAGTATTAATAAAAATTAACGATATTTTTGTAAGAATTAAGAACTAAATGCGAAAGTGTGTTTGTTTGTTGGTTTGTACTTCAATCACGCTGCAACGGAGCAACGGATTTGGCATGGGTATAGTTGAGGACCTGGAGAGTGACATAGGCTATTTTTTATCCCGGAAAATTGAGGAGTTCCCGCGGGAATCCAAAAAAACTTATTCCACGCGGACGAAGTCGCGGGCATCAGCTAGTTTGTAATAACATATTGCGTTAGTTATAAAACAGGTTAGGTACAGCAACAAAGGCACTCCTTTTGACGACCTAATGTGGTTAAGATACAAGTTTTTAACTTAGCCGAATTAAAGAGACACACATTAGACATTTCATTACCGGTATTGAAAACCTGCGAAAAAAGTCTGGGATACCGGTATTAGCCAATAGCCGGTATTGGAAAATGGAAGCCCTAAAAATTATTGTGAGAACCTGAACATTTTTGTTTAAAACTGGACAAATCAGGATTGTGTAAGTTAACAAATATAACTTTGTTTTTATACGACTGCCTGAAAAAAGGAGTATATTGTTTTCAGGGTTCATGTATGTATGTATGTATGTGAGTTTGTATATTCCACTATAACTTCTTTACGCCTGAACCGATTTTGATAAATGAATCGCTAGCTTATTCCGGGTACATAGGCTAGTAAAATTTAAAAAAAAAATGGTAGGGTAATCATGGTCCCGCATTAAAGACTAAAGTTGAAAAAAAAATATTCGAAAATAAGATTAACTATATAATTATCATCTAGAAAATGATGAGTAGATTCCAAAAATATATAACAATATCCAGTGATTCACAAAAAATATCATTTAATAAAAATGTGAATAAGATTCCAATGGTAATTCAATACGGGCTACGGCAGAGCAGTCGTATTTTTAATAATTTTAATTATATTCACTTGTTACATTTGTTAACCTACTTATTAATAATTTACAATACAAAATCCCATATTCCCAAAGAGATTTTTAAGTAAGTAAGTTTATACATTGTCCAATTAACTTTATATTCCCATTTCTTTCAGAATCACGAAAACAAATATCACGAAAGAGCCATGAACAAAAAACCATTGTATCAAGTGTTGAAACTGAAGGTTCTGACATATCGACAAGTAGACTTATACATCAAACAACAGAGGAGAGTAACATTTTAAAATTAGAGAACAAAGAGAATGTGCAAACTCGGCAAGTGCCATGGAGGAAACCTCGTGACACTTCATTAACAAGAACAGATGAACAGACTTTAGAAACAAAACATTGGCGAAAACCTCGTCGTGAATCAGACAGTAATTTGATCACGCAGAAAAGTGAAGACATAAGTGTGGAAAGGGCAAAAGATGACCGTCAAATTAGACATCGGAGTAAGTCTCGATCAGATAAAATTACACAATTTTTAGATAAAAGATCTATGGTAGAAGACACTTCGGTTCTTGCGGTTTCTAACGAGGAAGAACGAAAAGTGGAAAAATCTATTAAAAAAGAAACAGACGTTGACGAGTATCTAGACATGAAACTAAAGGAGCAAGTGCCATGGACTCAAGAAGCCATAACATTACGTCCTACAAAAGTGGAAAAAACAACGATAGCAAAAGAAAAGTTTGAAGACGTGTCATTAAAACCTGTGAGAAAAAGTTCATTACAAAAAGTAGAAACAGTATTTATTGAAGATTCTCTTACAGCTGTAGAAGATACAGTAATTTTAAACGTTACTGATGAGGAAATTAGTGAGCTACGTAAATCTAGTAAAAAGGATATAATTAAAAAGAATGAAGATGCTGACATTTCAACAAATAAATTATTACGTCATGCAACAGATGAAAGTAATATTTTGAATTTAAACCAAACCGAGGAAATATTAGACAACCAGACACAAGAAGATAAGAAGGATTTAGGACCGTTTGATAAATGTATAAAAGAACAAGTTCCATGGACTCAAGAAGCGATAAAATTGCGTCCCACGAAAGTAGATAAAACTCCGATAGCTAAAGAAAAGTTTGAAGACGTGTCATTAAAACCTGTGAGAAAAAGTTCATTGCAAAAAACTGAAACAGTATTTATTGAAGATTCTCTCTCAGCTGTAGAAAATAAAGTAATTTTAAAAGTTGCTAATGAGGAAATTAGTGAGCTACGTAAAACTAGTGAAAAGAATAAAATTGAAAATAAAGAAGATGCTGACATTTCAACAAGTAAACTCTTACACCAAGCAACAGACGAAAGTAATATTTTGAATTTAAACCAAACCGAGGAAATATTAGACAACCAGACACTAAAAGATAAGAAGGATTTAGGACAGTTAGATAAAAGTATAAAAGAACGAGTTCCATGGACTCAAGAAGCGATAAAATTGCGCCCCACGAAAATGGATAAAACTCCGATAGCTAAAGAAAAGCTTGAAGATGTTTCTTTGAAACCAGTCAGAAAAAGTTCAGTACAAAGGTCTGAAACAGTATTAATTGAAGATACGATTACATCAATTGAAGACACAGTTATTCTCAAGGTAAATGATGATGAAACTATTTCGCAACTCAAGCCCTTGAAACAAGAAAAACCAATCGAAGAAACGCAACCAGAACAAGTTTCTTGGCGTGTTGGCAAAATTCGATCAAAAGATGAACCATCAGTTGAAGAATTAAGTCTTAAGCCTGTTACAAAACCAATAGTACCAGAGGAAGAAAAACCAGGAGTCAAGCTTAAGCCAGTGAAAAAGGAGAAGCCAACCGAGGCACAGGAACCAGAGGAGGTTTCGTGGCGTGTCCGCAAGAGACAACCAAAAGAAGAACCACTAGTTGAAGAAGTGGATCTCAAGACTGTTTCCAAACCAAGAGCAGCAGAGCCAGAGAAACTAGAAGAAGTCAAGCTTAAGCCAATTCAAAAGGAGAAGTCACAAGAAGAACAGAAACCAGAAGAGGCTTCGTGGCGTGTCGGCAAAAGACGACCAAAAGAGGAACCATCAGTTGGAGAAGTCGTTCTTAAGCCTTTGCCAAAACAAAAAGCGCCAAATGAAGAAATAATCGATGAGCCGGTCAAAAAAGTCAAACCAGAAGAGCCAGCAGTTGAAAAAGATAAACCAGAAGAAACCCAGCTAAAGCCAATTAATAAGGGAAAAATAACCGAAGAACAGCATCCAGAAGAGGTATCGTGGCGTGTTGGTAAGAGACGACCAAAGGAAGAAACATCAGTTGAAGAAGTAGATCTTAAGCTTGTTCCAAAACCAAAAGCATCAGGAAAAGAAAAACCAGAAGAAGTCAAGCTAAAGCCATTTGAAAAAGAGAAGCCAACTGAGGTCCAGGAACCAGAAGAGGTTTCGTGGCATGCTGGCAAGAAACTACCAAAAGATGAACTACTAATTGAAGAAGTGGGCCTAAAGCCCGTTCAAAAATTAAAATCATCAGAGCCAGAGAAACCAGAAGAAGTCAAGCTCAAGCCAATTCAAAAGGAGAAGCCAAATGAAGAAAATAAACCAGAAGAGGTTTCGTGGCGTGTTGGCAGGAGACGACCAAAAGAAGAACCATCAGATGAAGAAGTAGTTCTCAAGTCTGTGCCAAAACAAAAAGCGCCAGAAGAAGAAACACCTGAGGAAGTTAAGCTTAAGCCGGTCAAAAAGGTGACACCAGAAGAGCCAGCAGTTGAAGAAAGGAAACCAGAAGATGTCAAGCTCAAGCCAATTGAAAAGGGAAAAATAACCGAGGAACAGCAAGCCGAAGAGGTTCCGTGGCGTGGTGGTACAAGACGACCAAAGGAAGAACAACCAGTTGAAGAAGTAGACCTTAAGCCCCTTACAAAATCAAAACCAACTGAGGAAGCAACCGAGGAACAGAAACCAGAAGAGCTTTCGTGGCTTTTCGGTAAGAGACGACCAAAAAAAGAACCATCAGTCGAAGAAGCTGTTCTCAAGCCTGTGCCTAAACAAAAAGCGCCAGAAGAAAAACCTGAGGAAGTTAATCTTAAGCCGGTCAAAAAGGTGAAACCAGAAGAGCCAACAGTCGAGGACGTAGTTCTCAAGCCTGTGCCTAAACAAAAAGCCCCAGAAGAAGAAAAAACTGAAGAAGAAGTCAAGTTAAAGCCATTAAAAAAAGCACAAACAACCGAGGAACAGCAACCAGAAGAGGTTTTGTGGCGTGTTGGTAAGAGACGACCAAAAGAAGAACCAAAAGAAGTGGATCTTAAGCCTGTGCCAAAACAAAAAGAGCCAGAAGAAGAAAAACCAGATGAAGCTAAGCTAAGGCCGGTGGAAAAGGTGAAACCAGAAGAGCCAACAGTCGAAGAAGTAGTTCTCAAGCCTGTGCCAAAACAAAAAGCGCTAGAAGAAGTAAAACCAGAAGATGTTACACTTAAACCGGTCAAAAAGGTGAAACCAGAGGAGCCAGTAGTTGAAGCAGAGAAATCAGAATTAGTTAAGTTAAAGCCAATAAAAAAGGCAAAAATAACTGAGGAACAGCAACCAGAAGAGGTTTCATGGCGTGTCGGTAAGAGACGACCTAAGGAAGAACCATCAGTTGAAGAAGAGGATCTTAAACCTGTTCAAAAACCAAAAGCACCAGGAGAAGAAAAACCAGAAGACGTCAAACCTAAGCCAGTTAAAACGGAGAAGCCAACCAAGGATCAGGGGCAAGAAGAGGTTTCGTGGCGTGTCGGCAAGAGGCGACCAATAGAGGAACAACCAGTTGCTGAAGAAGTGGATCTCAAGCCGGTTCCAAAATCAAAAGCTCTAGAAGAAGCAGTTCTGGAAGAAGTCAAGCTTAAGCCAATTAAAAAGGAGAAGCCAACCGAGGAACAGAAACCAGAAGAAGTTTCGTGGCGCGTTGGGAAGAGACGACCAAAAGAAGAGCCATCAGTGGAAGAAGTGATTCCCAAGCCTGTGCCAAAACAAAAATCTCCAGAAGAAGAAAAACCAGATGAAGTTAAGCTTAAGCCGGTCAAAAAGGTGCAACCAGAAGAGCCAACAGTTGAGGACGTAGTTCTCAAGCCTGTGCCTAAACAAAAAGCGCCAGAAAAAGAAAAACCTGAAGAAGTTAAACTCAAGCCAGTCAAAGAAGTAAAACCAGAGGAATCAACAGCCGAAGAACTTGTTCTCAAGCCTGTGCCCAAACAAAAAGTGCCAGAGGAAGAAAAACCAGAAGTTAAGCTTAAACCGGGCAAAAAGTTGAAACCAGAAGAACCAACAGTCGAAGAAATCGTTCTCAAGCCTATACAAAAACAAAAAGTGACAAAAGAAGAAAAACCTGAAGAAGTTCAGCTTAAGCCCGTCAAAAAGGTGTTACCAGAAGAGGCATCAGTTGAAGATGTAGTTCTCAAGCCTTTGCCAAAACAAAAAGCGCCAGAAGAAGAAAAACCCCAAGAAGTTAAGCTCAAGCCTGTCAAAAAGGTGAAACCAGAAGAGCCAACTGTTGAAGAAGTAGTTCTCAAGCCTGTGCCAAAACAAAAAGCGCCAGAAGAAGAAAAAAGAGAAGAAATTAAGCTTAAGCCTGTGAAAAAGCTGAAACCAGAAGAGCCAATAGTCGAAGAAGAGAAAAAAGAGGAACTCAAGCTCATGCCAATCAAAACGGAGAAAATAACCGAGGAACAGCAACCAGAAGAGGTTTCGTGGCGTGTCGGTAAGAGACGACCAAAGGAAGAAAAATCAGTTGAAGAAGTGGATCTCAAGCCGGTTCCAAAATCAAAAGCTCTGGAAGAAGAAGTTCTGGAAGAAGTCCAGCTTAAGCCAATTAAAAAGGAGAAGCCAATCGAGGAACAGAAACCAGAAGAAGTTTCGTGGCGCGTCGGCAAGAGACGACCAATAGAAGAGCCATCAGGGGAAGAAGTGGTTCTCAAGCCTGTGCCAAAACAAAAATCTCCAGAAGAAGAAAAACCAGAAGATGTTAAGCTAAGGCCCGTTAAAAAGGAAAAGCCAACCGAGGAACAGCAACCAGAAGAGGTTTCGTGGCGTCTGGGCAAGAGACGACCAAAAGAAGAACCATCAGTTGAAGAAGTTGTTCTCAAGCCTGTGCCGAAACAAAAAGTGCCCGAAGATGAAAAACCAGATGAAGTTACACTTAAACCGGTTAAAAAGGTGAAGGAAGAAGAGCCAACACTCGAAGAAGTTGTTCTTAAGTCTGTGCCAAAACAAAAAGAACCAGAGGAAGAAAAACCCGAAGAAGTTAAGCTTAAGCCGGTCAAAAAAGCGAAACCAGAAAAACCGACTGTCGAAGAAGTGGTACTCAAACCTGTAAAAAAACATCTTAAACCAATTAAAAGGGAAAAAGCAGAAACCCAACTTGTGCCGGAAGAGGAAGAAGTATATAAACCTGATATCAATGAAGACACAATCGATGAAACGTCAACAATTATACAGACACAAAAGAAAAAAGTCAAGAAAACAATTAAGACGGAAGAAAAGAACGGTAAGTTTAACTTGACTGACGTTTTGATCACGCATTTTATGTTATTATTCATATATTTTTAAAACAGATGCATGGCGTATTAAATTAGAAAAATCGGCTGTTTCTTTTTTTATAATTTTTTAATAGATTAGGTTTTTCCTTTCCCATACATAATAATTAATAATACATTCTAAAAATAATTTATTTTAACAATTGGTTTTAGATTTAAATAAAGTACAAATTAACCGATATGTCATTTAAAATATAGCAGTTCATATCTTCAAAATTTGCAACTAACTAAACGGTATTATCATTAACAACGAAATGTTTTACAGAATTTGGACCGTTAATAGTTCAGCCACTAAGGGCAATGACTGTATGCGATAGCGATGATTTCGAACTAGAAGTTACTTTTACACCAACATTAGTCGACAAGATTACTTGGTTCCATAATAATCAAGTTATTGAAAACTGTAACGATAGTAATATAACAATTGAAAATGGAAAATCAACATTAAGAACACTAAAAGCTAACAAAAATAAAATCGGCAAATATGAAGTACTGATAGAAAAAGATAATGTGGTTACGAAATCTGCCAGCAGTGTTAAATTAGCAAAGCCAAGTGAGCAAGCCAGTGTAGAGCCACCCAGTTTTATTAAACCGTTAGTCCCAAAATACGTTCGCTTGGGAGAAATCGTTCTACTGGAGACAGAAGTGAAATCTACTCCATTTGCATCTTTCCAATGGTTCATTGGCAATAGAGATGTTTCGAGCTATGTCAAAGAAAACAAAATTCATAATATCTATATAACTACTAAGCAAAACGTGTCATGTCTCTGCATTGAAAATATGACGAAAGATCTATTTGGAATAATAACATGTAGAGCTGAAAATTTTGGAGGTTCTGTCTCGTCGGCAGCGTCTTTGTTATTGCTAACTGCTAAAGAATCGTCCGGAAAAGCGCCTGAATTTATTTCGCCTTTAGAATGTGCGACTGTCATGGACGGTGAGCCGATAATGTTGAAATGTACTATAGATGCTGAACCTTGGCCTAAACTAGATTGGTATCATGACGGAAACGTCATCGAATGGGCTCGAGATGTAACGGTCGGTCGCCAGGAATCTGGATTGTGTGAACTATATATAAAAGAAGCGTTTCCAGAAATGTCAGGCACTTACAGCTGTGTGGCTACGAACGAATTTGGGCGTAGTAGCTGTGAATGTGTAGTCACGGTGGAAGGTAGCGAAACAAACAGTTGTACTGGTCTGAATGCATGTACACCTAATATCAATTAAACTGCACGGAATGTTACTTGCACTTTCACTAGTTTACCTTCAACACCAATTTGAAAAGTTGCCATGCATCTGTAGTCATATGAAAAATAAACAAATTATTTTTAGACTAAAATTAAAAATTAAGAATTGCTATTTTTTGAAAGTTGATTTCAGTAAAACAAAAACAGTAATACGAGTATGGGTCGCCGAGCTTTTAGTTAATTATGAGTAGATCGAGTAATTTTAGATATCGAGTATAATTCTTAAGCTTTTAATTGCACCTGAGCACACGCAACTTTAATTTGCAATTGTTGATCGAGGCTGCGTATGGACACGATCGCAAGCAGGTTTTAGTATTTTATTTGGACTTTTTATTTTTTCAGCATACGAATACGTGCCCAGTGCATCGGAAGAGGATATACTAAGCGATGAAGTGAGTTCAATTACATACATATAAAATTGGGTAATTTACTGACCAAAATCTAATTGCAAGTAGGAAAACCTTGACCCATGTCTGAGTTTTTTAAAGTAGATATATTGGAGATACGGAGTGAGACGCAATGATGGGGATATGCTGACAAGTTATTGATTCGGCACCTTTCATATCAACGGAAAGAATAATAGCTATGCATGGTCACGTCATCGTAAAGAGTTATCCAGTCTTTTTAGCTAATAGTAATACCAACTAGCCAAAGTGATTATTATTCGAAAGAGGAAATATTAGCATAGTTTCACTCATAGAAATGACTGATAATTTTTGTTACTTAAACTTTATTACGTTACAGAAAACAAGTGATATTGAAGAATTCGCTCCCAAAATTGTCAAAGCACTGCCAACAGTGGTGTCTGCTACCGAAGGGGAATTGACGAGGTATGTCCCCAGGCCCTGAGGCTAGATGAAATCCAAATTGTAGTTACTCGCAAAATATATAACCCTAGAATCCTAAACTTCTTTCGGTAAACAATTTTCCTTTAAATGAGGTTCATTGGAGGTTGGGTGCTGCTGCACCTTACGACTCTAGAAACCCTATATAGTGTGCATGGAGCTCCCCACAGAGATAAGTTTTCATGTCTACGTTTGTATCGTGCATTTATGCGCCCGCGTATTTTTTAACAATAATGCCTTTTTAATCGGTCCTCCTAGGGTTTAGAGTTTAGACATGTGAAAAATAGGTGTGGGGTAACCATACAACTCTAATTGGCTTTCAGTATACCCATTAACTGTAAGAAATTGGTTCAAGCGATTAAGCATTCCAGTACAGTCCCGCGCAGATCCTGATTAGGACCCCTTCCAAGTCCCGCTTTTATAGTTGAGTGGGACGTTATAGTCTAAGTATCATACTCACCACCACATAAGATAGATGGTAACTTGTCATTGAAAAAATTCTTGGTAACAGGTTAGAAGCAAGAGCTATTGGCGTTCCCACGCCTGAGATAAGATGGCTCAAACAAGGAGTGGAGATCAAACGGTCCCAAGAATACCAGATCGAGGAATTGGAGGATGGGACGTCGATATTGATCATACCTGAGGTGTACCAAGACGATACAGGCGAGATCTCGTTTGAAGCCACCAACCCTCTGGGAGCCGCTTCGACCGTGACAGCTTTGTCTGTCGACAGTAAGCAGTTGCACCTAAGAATATTGTATTATATTTATAGAAACTGAAAACCAGCACCGGGCATTGTTATCAATGCTCGGTTATGCTGAGTTTGCTACCTATTGCTTATTGTTAGGTTTTAACCAGTCATAGGATAAGTGCATTCACTGTACATAATAGTCACGTAACAATAATATTATAAGCAATAAAGTTTTTATTTATTTATTATTTATCAAGTCGTATTTTTAAACAATCTGAGAGTTGCTTATAGTATAAAGTAATTGTGATAAAACAAAGTAGGTCTTATGCGTCATTGAAAATAATCAGCGAACCATTTCCTACTTATCAATGAGTTCACACAACTTTTATGTGATCCGTCCATACCGATGTATATTTTTCTAAAACAAACTTACATAATATAACAATTCTTTAAATTAATGGTATTTCAGTTTTCAGGAAATTTCGTGCTTCCACAACGGGTTAAAACTCAACATTTTTATCCCTAGACCGACTTGCCGTCTCCTAAAAATATCTCTTCCAATCCTAAAGATACAGAATATCACTGTCATGTTTTATGGAAATTCACACAATTTCAGTCCACACTCGCGTTTATTAAATTGATGTTCCTAAATCATAGATATATTATTATACTTGATATATTGCTGTGTCTTGTACTGTTTTGTAATTTAATTCTGTAATTCCTAGACATTTGGCAACAAAATTTTACATATTATTACTATGTAATAATGTATTTTATCGTTCATAGGTGTCATGGGAACAAACGAATACAGGAAACCAGAATGGGTCACGCATATGGAAAACTTACAGGAAGTTTTAAAAGGTAATAGATATTATAGTAAAATATTTTTTAAAAAGATAGAAAATCCTAAAAAGTTACAATTGACACTAGTTATTGAAAAATCGGAGTTAATAGCGGGAATAAGCCTGGCTCTCAGCTTGGGTTGACTCTTATGGGTTTCATAGGATTATCGAGAGAGATCAGAGATGAATGCAACAACCGGATCTTAACTTATAGTACATTAATAAGCTTTACTGAACATATTATACACACAAATATATTTATTTCTATTGTAAACTTTAAACGAGCAATTCTTGATTAATATACATAATTTATGTAATTGGTTTCTCGGGAACAGCTTCGTGACTTGATGTATCACTCTAGTCATGACTTAACTAAGAACACATTGGACGTAATCAGTATTTTTAAGGACCCTGTCAAAATGACCAATTCTATTGGCAGTTATTTTTCGATTCTAAAATCAACGCTGACGTGTAATTATAACTTTTCAGTGAGTACATTTGTGCCGACGTTCGTGAGACCGCTGGCGAACCAACGTGCGCGCGTCGAACAAACCATTATTTTCATCGCGCGCTATACCGGCGTGCCTAAGCCAGGTACCATTGTGACTATTGTTTCTTTTATTTTGCTTTATTATTCTTCACCGATAGCTTCAAAATGAACATGATTTGAAAGTACGTGCATACTTTTACTTAATAAAATTAATAAATGTTTCTAGAAATTGTCTGGTACAAAGACGACAAAGTCATTCAGACTGACGAAACGTATACGATAGAAGACGATGGTGAGACAACGGTATGCAAAATAATCAAAGTCACCGAGAAGTCTGGAGGCACTTACCGCTGTGAAGCCGTCAGCGATGTAGGCAAAGCATCCACTATAGCCACATTGCGAGTAATCGAGACGAAGGAAACAATTGACAAAGTCACGACGAAGAAAACAAAGATCGTTAAGAGAGATCAGAGGAAAAAGGTGGAAGAGGAAGAAGTTGCGATTGCCCCAACGGAGGAAGTGGCAGAATTGGAAGAAGAAGTCACAGAAGAGAAAATACCTCTTGAAGAAAAAGTCATAGAGGAGGAGGCGCCCGTCGAAGAAAGTAAGATCGATGTCGTTGAAGACGAAACAGTTGAAAAAAGGGCTTCGAAGAAAACGAAGATTGTAAAGAGAGATCAGAGGAAAAAGGTGCAAGAGGTTGTAGAAGTTGCGATTGCCCCAACGGAGGAAGTGACAGAATTGGAAGAAATTACAGAAGAGAAAATACCTCTTGAAGAAAAAGTCATCGAGGAGGAGGCGCCCGTCGAAGAAAGCAAGACCGATGTCATTGAAGACGAAACGGTTGAAAAAAGTGTGACGAAGAAAACGAAGATTGTTAAGAAGGATCACAGGAAAAAGGTAAAAGAGGTAGCAGAAGAAGTTTCAATTGCTCCGACGGATGAAGTAACAGTTTTAGAGGAAGTCACAGATGAAAAGGTAAGGCCAATCGAGGAAAAAGAAGTCATAGATAAGACGGCTCCCGTCGAAGAAACTGTCGAAAAAGTCACGACTAAGAAAACAAGGATTGTGAAAAAAGATCGAAAAGAAAATGTTAATGAGGTTGTAGAGGATGCGTCTATTTCTGAGACTGAGGCAGTTATAGTTCCCAAAGAAGAAGAAAAACTTGTTGAAGAAACTGAAGTGGAAGAAGAAAAGCCCGTTGTCGAAGAAACCATCGAGAAAGTGACAAAGAAAACAAAAATCAAGAAAGACCATAAAAAAGAAAAGGTAAAGGAAGTGGAGGACTTTTTGATTACCGCGACGGAAGAAGGTCCGGAAGAAGTCACCGAAGAGAAGGCACCCGCTGATCTCGAGGAAACAGCGACCGTTGAAGAAGAAACGGTCGTCAAAGTTATAAAGAAAACGAAAGTAAAGAAAGATAAAAGGAAAGAAATGGTGAAAGATATCGTCGATGACGTTTTGGTTTCCGCAACGGAACAAATTCCAGACAAGGCGTCTATTGAAGAAACAAAAGCCGCGCCAGTCGATGAAACGACGGAACCGATCGAAAAGATGACGTTTGAAAAGCGAAAAGCTACAAAAACGGTAGAAGAAGATTCGCGAATGGTAGCCGAGGTTAACGAATTGCTGGAAATCATCCATGTGAAAGAATTTGGACCCGGGGAATCACCATTACGAGAGTTGGCGAAGATAGGTTATATGCTAAGAAGTGGCGCGACCACTGAAGAGATCGAAAGTTTGTATGACGCGCAGTGCTTCCCCGCGCTTCGAGCACCTCAGGTATTTTTCAGTCTACTAATTACTATTTGAGAGTTTTGAAATTCCTAAATTACCTCTGGTCTGTTCTGATCTGGCCTTCAGCCGTGGCTTGTTGCCACTTTCGGCAAAGACGTGATGTCCGATTTTCGAATTCGTGTTCCGGTAGGATGCCACACAGAAGCCGATCGGCTTCTGTGTATATACCCCTACCGCTACAATCTTAGACTGCTAATCATCTTGAGAGCTTGCCGTCAAGAGCTAGAACTTGTAGAAAAAAATACATCCATACCAAAAATATAGGTACACCTGGTCAGCTCCTTATTAAAATCTTTTCTGCGCAAACGAAGTTTGTGGACTAAATATTGATATACTGACTGTATATATTGCATAATCGTTTGCATTACGACCCACCCACAGGCGCAATCGGCATTAGTCCGGCTTGTTGAGCGAAGTGGCCACAGTGCGCTCATCACTCAGGCTCTCACGGAGGAGACCACGCAAGCTGAGGACGTCATTGCAGCTAAGGTCGGTGAAATGTCCTCCATGACTAGTTTATTTTAACTTCACATAACGTATTTATGTATATATTTGTTACACCTTCAAATTTTCAGCCCAAGCACTTGCGGGGAACTGCTCTAAAATAGACATGATGACAGTAACCAAGAATTAATGAAATTATAAATTTATGCAATAAAATAGGATTCATGAATTATAAAAAACGTATTTATTTATTTTGATAAAATTCAGCAATCCGCCTTAATGGATTAAACACCAAGAAGCGAATGACGTCACAATTGTTTGTTTTCGAGCTTTGACAATCACACTATTGTTTACTGCACACTGCACAGAGTACCTACATTGGTAAAAACAATAGTGACATCACAAACGACGCCATGACACCAGCGAGCGTTTTAGCGTGAATTTTAAAATTTAAATTTCAAATGCCAATTTTATCTACCAAACCTTATTTTTCTGCTGAAATAAGATATTTTTTCGAAATAGTACATAATCTGACCATTTTTCAAAATCAGTCATCACTCATCATGCCTATCGAGTTGCAAGAATTTTAGGGTAGTTCACCCGCACCCCAACCGATTGGACTTTAAACAATAAAATATGTTGCTTTTTTAATTGCATGAAAGTGGTCTCTTAAATTCTCAACATTACTCCATCGTGTTTGGGCTCCTTGGATTTGTCTTGGCAAGTCCCTATATTCAAACGTTTTTTATTCGAATAAACTTTTACAAATGATTTTGAATCGTCTAGTTAATCTAACACCAGTTGAGAATACCATTCCTTTATTTCCTATCGAGAAGAGCCAGCAAAAGATTCTGCTTAAACTCGGAAACTATATTGTATTTAATATTATTAATCCGTCTTTGAAGGTGGGCTTCCGCGCTTTCATGAGGATGATTGCCTCCAAACATGTAACCGTCGAAGAAGTCATCACACTCTTCAGTCCCGACGACTTCAAGCCGAGATCTTGGGAGCACGTGGAAGCGAGTGGAGTATGTACTTCCTAGATTTATGTTCTCGCAACCGAATTTCCCCCAAATTCAAAAGCCAATAGGCAAAGCAGTATCTCTGGGCTTCTTTTGTGTATTTGTCGCCTGAAGTCAAAGTCAAAGTCGTAGTCAAAAGAGAAATTCAAAATTATTAACTACACCGTACACTTTTTAAACGTCAATAAAGTTTGAAACGTGATGTTGATTAACTGCGGTATCGTAAACTAAACGCGTCAGGTCTAACTAGAAATTTAGGTCTTTTTTTGCATTATCACAATTTCACAAATCTTAAAGTAATTAGAACTATCAGAGCCGTTAGAGTTACAAATTCCCAAGCATTCTTGTCATTTAAATAATCCTTTACAATATGTGTCCATGATATGTATGAAAACTAGGAAGTGTTTACAATTCCTATGAAATCCAATGACGAGTCAGTTTAGGAAATGTGTAAAATAATTTATACTACACCCGCTCAGAAAGTACCTTCATTCTTTTTTAAAAACGAGGTAGAAAGTACGTCATTGCTACAAACCAAATATGCGGGAGGGAAAGATGTATGAAATTTCATTTCTAACGTGCTAAGCGGGGAGAAAAACTATATGAAAATCCATTTCTAACGCGCTGTTTTTTTTTAATTTTAAGTAAATTAGGTATATGGACGGTGAGAATTTGGGTATGTCCTTATATGGATATAATATTAGAAGCAGCTTCACCATATTTGACATACAAAAGTCAAATATGGTGGATGTCGATTGTCGATATCAATGTCGATTTTGATGTTCGATTGTCGATATCGATGTTGATTGTCGATATCGATGTCGTGGTCGGTTGTCAATATCGATGTCGATTGTCGCTATCGATGTATCGATGTCGACTGTCGATATCGATGTCGTTTGTTGATATCGATTATCGATGTCGTTATCGATGTAGATTGTCAACATCGATGTCGATATCTTTGTTGATTGTCGCTATCGATGTCGATGTCGATATCGATAGTCGATATCAGTGTTGATGTCGATTGTCGATATGGTAGTCGATTGTCGGTACCGATGTCGATTGTCGATATCGATTGTCGATGTCGATGTCGATTGTCGATATCGAAATCTATATTGAAATAATCCTCAGAATGTACCTAGTCTAGTTTTGATAGTGAAGCTTCAAATGAAGCGACTCATATAATTATGATAGAACTTCACTTTGTAAGTTCGTTTAATCACTAATTATTATTGCTTATTTTCCTCGCAGGTGTAGTATAAAGCACTATGTATCACTCGGTAGAAAGTACGATTCCTACCTCGCGTGTATTGCGGCCCTTCGGCTACGCCTCGGGCCTCAAACTACACCCTCGGTAGTAATCGGTCACTTTCTCCCCTCGGTGAACAATGTACTATTATATCTCTTACTGGGAAATTTATAACATTGCACCCAGGTTAGGTTAGGTTTGAATTTTTTAGCCAACCAGAAATAGATTTTTGATAAATTTAAAGAATTCTTAATTTGATAAAATCTGCTAAAATCTGTATGGCGATATGTTAGGCGATATGTTAATCCATCAGTTTCTCCTTTAATATAGTTTTTTTAATGATTTCAGACGATCGTACAGTCGCCGGTCGACCAGGTGGTGAAAAAGTCAGCGATCGAAGTGCTAAAAGGTACGTAAAATTTCGAAGTCAAAAGTAAATATTCAAAGTGGGTAGCGTAATAATTGATATCTCTGTGCGTCGTATTCCTCATTGCTGAGGGTCGTGACCCCTTTCCTTTGATCACATAGTGGCAAGGGTTTTCTTGGGATAATAATGTAGTAAAATGGTTGTTAGAGAATAGCCGCATGCTATGTGTGTTAAAATTTATAATAAATTAGATAACAACCTAAAAAATCAAAATACAAGTAGCTTTAAAAGAAATCTCTTTCGTTGGTTGTGTGAAAAGTCTTTTTATTCCGTATCAGATTTTTTTTTAAACAATTAATTGACATATTATTTATTTAAATTGACATAATGTAACTGTTGAATTTTTTATTTTTATATGGACTCTTTTTTTGTAGTAATCAAGATCTTATGTTCAGATCTCTTAATCTCATTAGAATAATTTTTAAATATAATACTATTCCTAGTGAGTACTTACATTAAATATTTGCATGCTAAATTATAGTAGAATATGAAGGACGCCTTAAAATTGTAAACATCTGTATGTATACTCATATTCAGCAAATAAATTTCATTATCATTATCATTAGGTAGTTTCATTTATATTGTGCAATTGTTTGTTAATTTAATTAATAGTGTGTTTTTATTGTTTTGTATTTTAAGTGGTTTTTTTTTGTTATGTATGTGTTATTTTTAGTAATTTGCATTTAATATTGTAGCCTGATAAGACAAATTGGGATACTGTAATGACTTATCGGGTATGTCCCATCAATAAAATATCATAAATGCGTAAGTGTCTGTCTGTTTGTTACGCTTTCATGATCCATCTGTTCAACAAATTTTGACGAGTTTCAGAGACAGATTTTATCCCAGGTTGGCTACGTTTTATCCTGCATAGTAAAAGTGTTCTTGCTATATCTAAATCTATATGCTTAATCTACGCAGACGAAGTTGTGGGCATCATCTAGTGCAGTATATTCTTTGTTTATGTCAGAAACTGACTCAGTCAAATGCCAATGCCAAAAAGTGCTCATTTTCCAAATCTTTACTCCAGATACAAGTACCGCGCCCGCGGAGTCGCCTGTAGAGGGTGAGTTAAAAGCCATTAAAAACGAATGCTTCGATCGCTTCAAAGTATTGTTGAAACTCGCACTTTGCTTGTGAAATACGCTAAAGTTTGTACTGTGTAACCCTTAAACCGTACGCTTTTTAAAGAGATAATAATTCAAAAGAAATGACAGATTTGTATGAAAGAGCTAGACGCGACGCGCGGGAAATAGCACCGCGTTTACATTAATGTCTACATAGACATCTGTAACATGTATTCTACATGTATGTTTGCATTGCTGCCAATTTTTTTTCACCAAAACTAGTTGTGACAAGAGTTTTATACAAAGCATGCAAAATACTTGTATAACTCTTGTGTTGGCTCACTATTTGATAACAATATTTGTTTTTCAACTTGTTTGTTATTGAATAGTAAGTAAGGTTAGGAGCAAGACATTCCAATTACCGTCTACCTTTTTCCTATAAAATCTGGATTTAATGCATAAATGGAATAATCACAACTCGACTACGGAGAAAAATTACCTACACATTATTACAAATTACGTAGGTACTTAGCAATATAACAAACAGATATTACACAATACATTTTGACAGTGCACCTGTTATAGTATTTCATGAATAATTATTTATCATTACATAAATTACACAATCATACATCATATGAGTACACTCTTACACTCTCTCTAAGTCGTATTTCTCATTTCTGAAGGTAAGGACCCTTTTCATTAATCACACAATGGTAGGGGTTCCCGCATATTAATGTATATATTTACGTCATAAAATTACTAAGGATATTATATTTTTAAGGATGAACCTATTAAAAATCTGTGAACTCACTTGCAACGTTACTTCCCAACAGACTCTTCCCCTTTTGACACATTATTAAATTGAAATACAGGCAATGTACGTAACTGGCAAGCTTTTTAGTAAATGTCCCCATTTACTGCGACAATATTACTTTTGGGCAGCGAAGTAGGTTGACACTTGACACGTCATACCGCGCATTTTTGCCTCATTCTAGGCAAATTACGTCTGCATCCGCGCGAAGAGATGCCTCCGAGGTGATTGCGCTCTGTGGGAACTTCGAAAACTATGAGACGACGCGGACGGTAGTTTTAGTACCTACTCTAAAATCGATTTATCGAATAAGCCAACTTTTAACTCTCAAACTTGACAAAAATGATTACTTTCGATGCCGTATCGAATCGAATATTTAATAAAACTTTGAATTCCATTTCTCCGTAGGTATTATTATGTCACATTTCTTGTGCCTATATTTAAAACAAATCACACGCTTAAGGAATAATTAGTAATGTTAGGACCTGCTGAAAGGCCGAGCCTGAAACTTGATCAATTATTTCAATTATATCCTGTACTCGAACAACAAATACTAAAATTAGATAAATATTATAAGGAACCGAAATTATTTAATTTTTAATGAGCTTCAGTATTTTTAACAGAACTTCACAATGATGTCAATAGATGGCGCTCTGTAGAAGTTTATTCGTTTGTGCTTACAAATAATAGACGTTAGCACCATCTTACGTGGAATAAAAAATAGTCTACTGATAGTACTGATACTGATAGATGAACGTAAAGATGAGCGCGCATTATATGGGTACCGCGAGGTCTCAGTTCGGGGCGAACCACTAGTTAATATACTGCCCTGGGCATATAGTTCATTCGTAAAACAACCAAGCTCAGCAGTGCAGAGTCATCCGGCAGGATTATGTAGGTACTTACACACTATCAGATTAGTATAGTAAAAGATTTTTTTCCGTGCGACAATATTAATAGACGAAGTGCGTAGGCTTTTGGACACGCCCGTAGTCGGGTTAGTTAATCTTTGTTTCAACACACATTAATTGTAGTCTTACTAAAAAATCTAATGGCTATATTTTTAGTCGATGCTTATACAACTTAAAATAATAAAAATAACCTAAAAAATTGAATATAAATTAAGTGAAATTGACGTCACGATAAATATTTGGTTAATTTTATGCTTAATTATTGTTCTTAAACTTTAACATGGCGTAGATGGTTAATTTGTAATTAGCTTAACGAGTATAGTATGCTTACTATAAAAAAAATTAACACAACAGAACGCATAATATATACAGATGTGTAAGTATATATTTATCATCTAATTATTTATCATTTAAATATTCTTGTAGTGTAGAACATGTGCTAAGCTTACAAAACTTACAGTAATTGTTATTAACAAGAAGCACATACGTGATGAATACGAAATAACGCCTAATGCTGTTGTACATATATTTATATAATATTTTACTCAATTGTTAAATACTTTCAAATTTGCAATGTATGGTCTGTGATTCCACAGATACGAAAGAAAAATTCAAAAGCAAAAAATCCAAAAAACATCAAATACGTTCAAAGGATGTTATTGAAATAGAAGAAGATATTTCAATAAAAACAAGGCAAGAAGTTTATCCAAAACGTACTGCAGAATATGTCGAAGATGAAGAAACTAAAAGTTTAGAGGATGAGCATTTTCCATCTATTACCACCTTGGTCACAGATATTCACGATAATAAAATAGAAGTCATACCTGCCAGTGAAGTTGCTCACATTGTGCCTGAACATCAAAAGTGGAATGACAAGGCTAATGTGAAATTCGACACTAACTATTCGCTCATCAGTGACATTTATGAAATTCATGATAAAGAAGAACCGTTAAGAGTTAATGAAAGAACTACTTTTAAAAATGTTCAAGAGACATATAAAGAAATGGAGTCATTACAGATTACCGAAGTTGGTGTGGACCATTCTGTTGGAGAGTATGAGGTGAATACAGTAAATGATCTTAAAGCTCGGGAAGGTGTGGTACCTGCTGAAAATATTGTCACTGTAGAAACGGTTGTAAACATGTCTGTTATCGATATCGACGAAAAAGAACGAAAACACTTAGAGAAAGCAAAATCAACAATTATCTTACAAGATGCGCTGAATGTCTCACAGGATACGACAGCTCTAGATGAAGTACCTTTAAAGGAATCATCAGTTATTAAGTCCTTTGCAGAAGTATCTGTTACACCTTTAACAGGACTAAAGGTAACTCAAATCGATGGTGAATCCAGGGAGCATGAGTTACAAAGTCTAAACATAGATAAATCGGTTACTTCAAATGTT
The DNA here is from genome assembly GCA_923060345.2 of Erebia aethiops. Taxonomy (NCBI): domain Eukaryota; kingdom Metazoa; phylum Arthropoda; class Insecta; order Lepidoptera; family Nymphalidae; genus Erebia; species Erebia aethiops. The sequence continues at coordinate 17,320,876 of OV281079.1, read as the reverse complement.
AATTTTAATTTATTGGAATCGGTAGAAGTAAGCGAAATTTTCGTTGACGATAAATCAGGAAAATACTATCCTGAGTTAATTGTGCCAACGGAAATGGCTAAGAAAAATGTATTAGCATCTAATCAAATCCTTACTGAAGTTCATGATGTGCAAGAGAAAGAAGGATCACTAGGCCTTCCTAAAGTACCACATTCACAAGAAGCGAACGTTAATATTGTATCAAAGGAAAGCATTCTCGTTTCAACGAATGAAGTTCATGAAAAGGAAGGATCTCTGCTAGAATCTACCCTTCCCGCCGAAGCAAACGTAGAAAAAGCTTTGATATTACATTCAAGTTTATCCAATTACATGACTACATCTCATATTAAGGAGTCAGAATTCACCCCTGAGGCTCCCTTGCAGAAAAAAGCTGATATAAATTTCACTGAACATCAGCATAAGTGTAATCTTGAAACGAGCATCAATGAATCCGAAATGTCTTCATTAGAACAAGAGACTGTAGTTGGTAGTCATGCACATGTCACTTTATCAGCTTTAGATAAGAATGTGATTGAAGAAGTTCAAGTTCATGACAGTACAAAAGAATTAGTCTGCGTGGAAGATAAACATACCGCGCAAGCACATATAGACATAAAACCAACTGAATCAATTATAACTTCAGAAACTCAGGAACTGACAGCACCAGGTACATTGAAACCATCAGAAATAGTAGATAGTAAAACAGCTACAGAAGCTGTTATAACTGAAAACGCCAAAATTGTAACTACAGCATTCATACACGATCAGGAAACATCGCAGCTATATTTAACTAAGGCTCCAGAAAGTGTGTCTGTCTCTTTAATACCTAATATTTCTGTTTCTGTTTTGGAAATGAATACAACTGATCTAGAAAACAAACTTGAATTAGACCAAATGCCAGACGTTTCGAGTACTCAACCAACACTAACTCATCATTTCACGAGTCCTATTTCTCATGAGGTTACTACTGCTAATCAAGTTGAGGTTTTAAAACCCTTTGACATCAAACCGAACACTGCTACAGAACAAAGAGATTTACATAAAGAAGTTACGATTCTTCAAGCAACAGTTCAAGAACAATTACAAAAATTGGATGAACATCCTGCTAATCAATCAAAAGCTTTCACATCCTTTACAGAAAATGAAAGTTTGAATATTACCGAAACGGTTCCTAGCTGTATGGATAAAGATTTAATTACTGACACAATGATATCAAATAAATTTGCTAAAATAGACATTGATATAGACCAAAAAGCTCCGGTTGTAACTGAAGTAAATTTGCGTGATTCTACAATGCAACTAGAAACTCTAAAAGAGCAAAGTTGCGAGGCGAATATTACATCTCAGCCTATTTATCCAATTGAAATAGCTGAGAATGCTGTCTTAGACAGCCAAGCTATTTTGGAATCTAGCGTCGAACCAAGCTTAAAATCAGTTAGTTCAGAAATCGTTCCAGTACAGGGATCTCTTGAAATATCTGAAATATTGACTCATGAAAAAGAAGAGCTTTATAAAAATGTCATACCGATAGAGAAAGTTTGCGAACCTATAACTGACATAATGAGTAGACCTGTAGCAACATCTCTGGAATTAGTCGCTGACTCTAGCGTAGCTTTTACTGAAGATTTTGACGTATCTAGAAATATTTCAAAAGCAAACGTAGAAAATATGGCCTACAAAGAAATAATTATATCCACCACTGAATGTAATGAAAAAGAGAGCTCATTAACTTTAAAGGAACCTCGCCCGGTTGCAGCGACATTCAATGTTGATTCCATTCAGGCCATTCAAATAGATGAAGTTACACCTGAAACATTACCGTCGTCTCTAAAAACTCAGGATAGTCTACATGAAGTTACATTAAAACCAGCACCGATTATATCTGAAGCTATTGTACAGCAAGAAACCATAGCGAATTCTTCAGAATTAACTTTTGATGCACCAGACGAAATTCAGCATACAAAAGCATTAGTAACTGTTTCTGCTCATTCCACTCCAAAGCAAACGGAAGAAATAACAGCCGAAAAAGAAAGTGAATTAGTCTCACCAAAGACTCCGGAACAGCAAAAAGCTAATGTAAAAATGTGTGAGCAAAGTGGCGTGGAAGTCACTGAGACCTTATCTCAATCCGATAATTTGAATGAAACTGATAATTTTAAATTACCAACTAAAATAGCGCAACTGAAAATAGATGAAATGTATGGTAAGGCGGCTAACGTAGAAGAGATGACTGTCATTCAATCTGCTACAGAGTTCGTACAAGAAGTTACTGAACAAAAACCTGCATTGAAATCATGTGACTTTTTCAATTTAGAGCAAACAGAAACGGTAATAGCTGACAGTGAAGGTATTTTGTTATATGAAAAACCATTGATATGTGATATCAAGTCAAATTTCGTTGAATCTCAATCTGTAATAGGAAGTTCTATTTATACTATCGAAAAAGAAAAACAATTTGAGGAACAGTTTGTAATGCCTAGTCATGATGCTTCACTTGAGTTCTTGCCATATAGTGAAATTATTAGTACTGAAGTAAATGTGTCTAACAAGGCTGAAGATATTAAACAAATTGAAGGAGTAACTGGAGAACGAGCTATTAAACCAAATATTGAATCACAAACAGCAGTTGATGTTACAGAAGTTTTGGTTGGAGAGTTAGAGACTTCATTTAAGGAAGAACCGGTAGCAAAATCCCATACACTTAAAATTTCAGAAAATATCTCATTACAAACATCTTTAGGAACCACTGAAACTTTTGTTACTGAACAAGAAGGCCATCTGGAAATATTAAATAATGCAAAACTCCAAAAGGCAGATATTAGTCTAAAACCATCACAATACATTGACATGTCAGAGGAGATCGCGGCTGAAAAGGAATCTAAATTAAATGTGGACAAAATGTCTACAACAGCTATTAATGATATAACTTTTGACACTTTGCAACATTTAAATATTGACATTTGTCACGTGTCTGAAGTTGAAGATATGATTGATAAATTAGATTATGCAACAAAACAAATTAAAGATTTTAGTCTAGATTCTGTGACACCTCTTTATACCAGTGAAGTAAAACCTGAAGAACAAACAGAAATCTTACTGAACACCAGCGATATAAGAAAGGAAAAGCCGTTTTTAAGTCTAGAAATGGGTGACCACATAGACACAACAGAAATATTTCCTTTAGAAAAAGGAGAATATTTAAACAAAATTTCATTAGATAAACCAGAATATGTATCTGAAAACATAGAACCAGCAAAACACGTAACAGTTCTAGAAATAGAATCCATAGAAAAAGAACAGCCCTTAGAAATCGAGAAAGAACAAACACCTAAAAGTGTTGATTTTTCGGTGGAAACTAAGTCCTCTATTGTAATTCAAGAAATAATACCGAAAGAATCAGAATTACTACTTTCACAAGAGTATTTACCGAAAGAAGAAAAATCATCTGCACAGTTTGATTCGCAACAGCACGTAGTAGTTACAGATGTATTTTCTGAAGAAAAAGAAGAAATCCTTAAATCTGACACATATCCTCTTACTGATGGACAAAAAATAGGGATTAGAACAACTAGTCATATTTTGACAACTGAGAACATAGCTATTCAAGATGCTTTAAAACTAGTTGAAAGCAAAGAGATAAAGAGCGAGAAAGCTTCAGAAACTCAAGTATTCGTAGAAAGCTTAAATAAACAAGAGCAACAAGTAATTGAAACTATTGGAACGCTTGATACATCTAAAGAGCTGCCAAAGTCTGTTGCAACGGAAGAGATTTCTGGTTTTAACGCTGCGGAATATACAGAAGTATTTGTCAACGAGCGGCCAAATACCTTCCATGAACACCCAAATAAAATAGTAAATGTGGCACCAACCCAAACGACCGAAAAAGAAGTTATAACTTCTTTACCCCATGTAATTGAAAGTGTATTGCAGTTACCTGATAGTCGCATCGCACCGAATGTTGTAAAGTATGAATTTGAAGTCAATAAAAATTATATTACAGAGGAAAACATCGTTCAGGAATTTCCGGAAACTATTGATACCCTAACTGACATTCCAAAGAAAGCTGACGAGCAAATATTGGAACTTAAAAGCATCGAACAAATAGAAGTTGTGGTAGATGAGAAACCACAAACTTTTGAAAAAGCTAAAAAGTTTGCGACTCAACAAGCCGAAGAAAAATCGGTAACCTTAGAAGGGCTTAGTGCTACAAAACAGCAAATACTAGAAACAACTGATGATGTTTTTACATCATTGCAATCAGAACCTATTAAAGCTAATCTCAACGTAGACTATCTTTCAAGCTTTGTTGTTACTGAAAATCTTTCTGAAGAGTCACTCACTGATGTACTTAAAGAAAAAATTAAGAAAACTAATGTTAAAGAAGAAATGCTTCTGTTAAAACCAATAGAACAAACAGAGGTAATTGTTGTTGAAAATATCGAAACTATAGCGAAACAAACCGTAGAACCAAAAACAGCTAAACTTAAACCATTCCAACTTGAAATACCGGAAGACGATGAAAGTGTTACGATATCACAGGAAAATACTCATTTTATAGGTAAGTGAGCAAGCATAGATATAAGCTAATGATGAATAATCTTATCAGGCAATCATTAAAAATACACAAAGAAATAATTAAATCTGTATTTTTATGATTAGGTTGATCTATAAAATGTTCTAACAAAAACGTTTACACTAAAACCGTTTCAATGCAATCAACGCGTACATTAAATCAAATCAAATCAAATCAAATATTTTTTATTCAAATAAACTTTTACAAGTACTTTTGAATCGTCAAGTGAATCTACCACTGGTTCGGAATGCCATTCCTACCGAGAAGAACCAGCAAGAAACTCGGTGGTTGCTCTTTTTAAATAATTCATTTACAATTACTATATCAATGTGTACATAAGTAACCGCTGTCCCCAGCATTGCTGGAGCGATCAAATCCATGCTCCTCTATCATTTACATAATCTTCAACAGTATAATAAGCTTTTTTCAGGAGCATACTTTTAATGGATTTCTTAAATTTGTTTATTCAATTCATGTCAAAGACGGGCAGTCCTATAGATTGTAAACCAAGTCTTACCTTAACAAAGAGTAGTTTTCTCATTTCTATTTTTGAACGAATTCATAGGTCGGTTTTGCGTTGTCCTCCATAGAAACATGTTGCGGCATCTAGAAAAAAACTCTCAGTGAATATTTACAGATACTAGTTTTCTCGTGTTACAGCTAAATATAGAAGTTTCGCTTTTATAGTCGAATTGTAACTGCAATAATGTGACTACTATAGTCTAACATATTATAGCCTGGTATTTAATATTGCTCATGTGTCCCAAAAAAATTAGTAATTAATTATTATTGTCAATATATTGATATAATAAGTAATTAGTGGAGATAATCCCTCAATAGGCATGATGACAATAACCAAGAATCAATGAAATTATGAATTTATCTAATGAAATAGGATTCATGGATCAAATAAAAAACATATTTATTTTTCTATTTCGAGTGAGATTGCTATTTATTTTGATAAAATAAAACTATAATATAAACTACAGCAATCCGCCATAATGGATTATACACCAAGAAGCGAATCACGTCACAATTTTTTGTTTTCGAGCTTTGACAATCACACTATTGTTTACTGCACGCTGCACAGAGTACATTGGTAAAAACAATAGTGACGTCACAAACGACACCATGACACCGTGGAGCGTTTTGGCGTGAATTTTAAAATTTAAATTTCAAATGCCAATTTTTTCTCCCAAACCTTATATTTTTCTGCTGAAATAAGATATTTTTTCGATATAAGGTACTAAAAAAATTCTACATCAATGGATATAGTAGATACTTCCAAACATAATCTGACCATTTTTCCAAATCAGCCATCATGCTTAGTGAACTACATAGTTCCTTCTTGTTCGATATTATATTTACAATTAGTAAACTAGATGAAAAATCTTAAAAGTAACGCTATACTTCTACGTAGGGTATTAACGCCAATTAAGTTGGTTCCATGATTAAAGACGTGAACAAAAAAATGCGATCTCAAATCCTTTTACAATAGTGAAGCGACGATGGATGTTGTATACCTATGCCTGATTGATATTGCCAAAATATAATAAATACATTTACCGTACTGCTTTACATAAGTGGTTCATTTTATTACATAGAATATAGACATTTAAATGCACAAGCATGTTTATGCTACAATACAAAATGTCAAGCAAAAATAATATATCAATGTGTTAAATTAAAACTTCTTCATAAATAAAGATGATCGTCATGAAAATTCGAATCGGTAATGCATAAGACATCACTAATTCAAGCTGCCACAATTAAAATAAATTATTGGACACGGTATAGTTAGTCCATAATAGCATATTTCATGGTAAACTTATTTTTGCTGTCTTTGTCGTGTGACTCGTGTGTCGCTTCGTAAGGTTTTGCATTTATAGCTGCTGCAAATAATATGTAATTTTATTATTGTACTGTATAGTATTGTATGGAACAAATGTCATAATATATCGTACTGGTATAACATTTGCATTTCTTTGCAAGCGGCTTTCCACTGCTATAGCATAGTTAATTAATTATATATAAATTAAATATTAACCACATTATCGATTCAATTTTAACCAGCAACAATTTCGGTTTTCGTGCTCCTATTTTCATCATCTTACCATATGTAAACATCTTTGACTGTGATTAAAAAATATATAATGACCTTATTTATTACAAGGTTTGCTTAGCGTGCGCCTCACACGCCACCACGTTACGTTACGGCACCACGGTACGTTAGTGGCAATTTGTCAGAATTCAGGAAGCTCTACAAAATATCGACTACAAAATTTTATCTCAATAGGTTGAATGATGTGTCTACGCATATAGCGAATGTGGCCGAACAAACAAACAAATTATTATTTTAAATGGATTTTTTTGCATGTGATTTTCATGTGCTCAGATGTTGTAATATTGCATATGAACATTGTTATCCTTTTGGCATCGCTCATAACGTTAATTATAAACATGAGTTATCGTTCATTATCGATTCTAATTTAATAGAATTTGGAGGTGTACGAAATAGTGGTTTTAATATTTTAGGAATAAACTATAATTGACGGATCATAATACTCGTAAATGGAAAAAGTGAAACAAAGGACCGATAGATCGGGTGTCCTACGTCACTTATGGGGGATGTGAGCAAAGATTCGATGAAAATGATTGACTCAGTGCCGATGTTAACAACTCCGAGTAACGTTTTACCTAGGTATACCTTTGAAATTTTGTAAGAATTCCCATACAACATCTGTCAAAACATTTTTTTTTGAGATAGGCTTGCGCTTGACGACAATCATGCTTAGTGCAAAGTAATGATGTGGTCTAGGTTGTAACGCGCTTGCCTAATCACTCTTGCCTTGAAGGTACTTAGCTTAGACGTGGCAGGAAACACGTGCGCTGGGAAAGTGTTCCACGACTTAGCAGTTCGTATCAGAAACGTCGAGTAAAAACGTTTCGTGCGAGTAGATTGGATGTCAACCCCATAAGGATATCAACGCTGACGGCTGTTCTGTGGTAGAATGGAGATAGAGGAACAAGGTTATGAAGTTTCTGAGCACACTCCCCATGGTATATCCGATAAAATACCGGCTGGCGACATTGCGTCGGTGCTGTAAACTGAGAAATTTCGCCTGCGTAAGTGACTGATTGCTAAAGATCCTTCGGGCACAGCGATCTATTGAGTCTGTGTCGAGTTGGCACTTGGCGGATCCATCCCAAAGGTACTATATGCCAGATCAAACTTATGCCTAATAAAGAACGAGGCGCTGTTTTGGCGCGACGTACCGCTTCACTTTATTCAAGCACAATATGTTTTGGCCTTTGACTTGATACATTTCCCGAAATTGAGGTATTTAAGATTACTAGATTGGAATTCCAAGGTTAAACGTTATACGGAGTTGGCAAAATCGGCAATCGGAGTGCTGAATTGATGAAAGATGAAAAAGGTAGATAAGAACTAAAGGTAGAAACAGGATCAAGTTTACATAATAAAACTCGACACTACAAATAAAATGAAATTGGAAACTGCGCAATGAGGCCATTAGTCATCAGATTAGTCATAGAATCCGTCATCCCAAATTCTATACGTTAATGTAGTTTTTTCTAGTAACTTTGTCATAAGAAATAGCTATTTTAATCTATTTCTGAGTAAAAAATGAAATCTTAATCATAGTACATATCTTGGCAATTCGGGAAACGACTAAATTACTTACTTGGTATACTCCGTTTACACCCTGTTATACTCGGATTAAAACTGAAATCAGTATTTTGTAAGTACACTTGTTACTGTTCACCAAAATCAACATAATAAAACAAAGAGATTATTCAAAACTTTCTTCAACTTAACATTATAACCATTTAATTTTATGATTGGTACCTTCAAAGTAGACAGCACGTAAGGAAATATCTTAAAAGATAAAGCAAAAATGAATTTACTTTCAGAAGAAGAACGTCTTCATTCCATTTCACCTAAATCATCCGATATAGAGGAATCTGAGGAAATAGTAACCAAGTTCATGCAAGCTCCCGGACAAAGTGAACCTGTGCAAATCAAAACAAAGCGAACAATATTGAGGAAAAAGAAAAAATCTGGAGGCCGCGACGGTGACATAGTAATTGAAGAAGCAATAGACGATGAATACGACAGCAAACCTAAAATTGATATAAGTCACGAAGTTAAAATAGAAGAATACGAAGGCGAAGACACGTCATACAATGAAATATCCGATAGAAGCATGGTTGAATTACCAGACGAACATTTACATATACCAAAAATGCTAACTGGAGTATTCATTGAAGAAATGGCCGAGGATGAAATCAAACCTGATGAAGTTGAAATTAGTGTAGTTAAATATAAAACTGGCGAAACGAAGAAGACGACAACCACCAAACGAGTTATCAAAAAAGATAAAAGCAAAAAGATGGGAGGTGCTGATGAAAAACCTGTCAGATCTGATACACTGGAAGAGAAAATTGTATTTGACGAAGACGATGAAAAACCAACTAAGATCGTGGACCTTCCGGAAGAGATTACTGTCGAAGAAATCGAGACACCTAAAGGTAAGAAAAAAGTAACAAAAGTCACTAAGCGTACCGTCAGAAAGCTAGGACCGCAAAAGGAAACAACTCAAATAATTACTGAGCAAGAAGACGACGAGTCACACGTTGTCACAGCTTACGAGACGAAAAAACCGACTGACGAAAATCTCACACCTTTCGAGGACTCAACCATACCTGAGAACGCCAAGATTGTCGAAGAACAACCAGAGGAAGTCAAAGTAACTGAAATTAAGACCGAAACTGGCGAAACAAAGAAGGTGAAAACAACCAAACGGGTAATCAAGAAAGGTAAAGGTAAAAAGAAGGAAGTAACTGAGATATTAACTGTGGAGAAGGACGGTGAAGAACCGATCACAACTGTTACTGTCAAAGAGGATACAGTCCTAGAAGAAGATGAAGTCAAGCCGGTTGAGATCGTGGAGCTCCCGGAAGAGACCACCTTTGAAGAAATCGAGACTCCCGAAGGTAAGCCAAAAGTAAAGAAAATCACTAAGCGTACCATCAAAAAGTTAGGGCCCAAGACGGAAACTACAGAAATTATCACTGAGCAAGAAGACGACGAGACACCTGTCGTCACAGTACATACCACACAAGAACCCACTGACGAAACACTCACACCCTTCGAGGACTTGATCATACCTGAGAACGCCAAGATCGTCGAAGAACAACCTGAGGAAGTCAACATAACTGAAGTTAGGACTGAAACTGGCGAAACAAAGAAGGTGAAAACAACCAAACGGGTAATCAAGAAAGGTAAAGGTAAGAAGAAGGAAGTCACTGAGATAATAACGGTGGAGAAGGACGGTGAAGAACCAGTCACAACTGTTACTGTCAAAGAGGATACAGTACTAGACGAAGACGAAGTCAAGCCGGTTGAGATCGTGGAGCTCCCGGAAGAGACCACCTTTGAAGAAATCGAGACTCCCGAAGGTAAGCCAAAAGTAAAGAAAATCACTAAGCGTACCATAAAAAAGTTAGGGCCCAAGAAGGAAACTACAGAAATTATCACTGAGCAAGAAGACGACGAGACACCTGTCGTCACAGTACATACCACACAAGAACCAACTGACGAAAAACTCACACCCTTCGAGGCCTCAATCATACCAGAGAACGCCAAGATCGTGGAAGAACAACCTGAGGAAGTCCAAATAACTGAAGTAAGGACTGATACTGGCGAAACAAAGAAGGTGAAAACAACCAAACGGGTAATCAAGAAAGGTAAAGGTAAAAAGAAAGAAGTCACTGAGATAGTAACGGTGGAGAAGGACGGTGAAGAACCGGTCACAACTGTTACAGTCAAAGAGGATACAGTCCTAGAAGAAGACGAAGTCAAGCCGGTTGACATCGTGGAGCTCCCAGAAGAGACCACCTTTGAAGAAACCGAAACTCCCGAAGGTAAGGCAAAAGTAAAGAAAATCACGAAGCGTACCATCAAAAAGTTAGGGCCCAGAAAGGAAACTACAGAAATTATCACTGAACAAGAAGACGACAAGACACCTGTCGTCACAGTACACACAACACAAGAACTCACTGATGAAACACTCACACCTTTCGAGGACTCAACCATACCTGAGAATGCTAAGATCATCGAAGAACAACCTGAGGAAGTCAAAGTAACTGAAGTGAGGGCTGAAACTGGCGAAACAAAGAAGGTGAAAACAACCAAACGGGTAATCAAGAAAGGTAAAGGTAACAAGAAGGAAGTCACTGAGATAGTAACTGTGGAGAAGGACGGTGAAGAACCGTTCACAACTGTAACTGTCAAAGAGGACACAGAACTAGCAGAAGACGAAGTCAAGCCGGTTGAAATCGTGGAGCTGCCGGAAGAGACCACCTTTGAAGAAACCGAGACTCTCGAAGGTAAGCCAAAAGTAAAGAGAATCACTAAGCGTACCATCAAAAAGTTAGGGCCCAAAAGGGAAACTACAGAAATTATCACTGAGCATGAAGACGACAAGACACCTGTCGTCACAGTACATACCACACAAGAACCAACTGACGAAAAACTCACACCCTTCGAGGCCTCAATCATACCAGAGAACGCCAAGATCGTGGAAGAACAACCCGAGGAAGTCAAAATAACTGAAGTTAGGACTGATACTGGCGAAACAAAGAAGGTGAAAACAACCAAACGGGTAATCAAGAAAGGTAAAGGTAAAAAGAAAGAAGTCACTGAAATAGTAACGGTGGAGAAGGACGGTGAAGAACCGGTCACAACTGTTACAGTCAAAGAGGATACAGTCCTAGAAGAAGACGAAGTCAAGCCGGTTGACATCGTGGAGCTCCCAGAAGAGACCACCTTTGAAGAAACCGAAACTCCCGAAGGTAAGGCAAAAGTAAAGAAAATCACGAAGCGTACCATCAAAAAGTTAGGGCCCAGAAAGGAAACTACAGAAATTATCACTGAACAAGAAGACGACAAGACACCTGTCGTCACAGTACACACAACACAAGAACTCACTGATGAAACACTCACACCTTTCGAGGACTCAACCATACCTGAGAATGCTAAGATCATCGAAGAACAACCTGAGGAAGTCAAAGTAACTGAAGTGAGGACTGAAACTGGCGAAACAAAGAAGGTGAAAACAACCAAACGGGTAATCAAGAAAGGTAAAGGTAACAAGAAGGAAGTCACTGAGATAGTAACTGTGGAGAAGGACGGTGAAGAACCGTTCACAACTGTAACTGTCAAAGAGGACACAGAACTAGCAGAAGACGAAGTCAAGCCGGTTAAAATCGTGGAGCTGCCGGAAGAGACCACCTTTGAAGAAACCGAGACTCTCGAAGGTAAGCCAAAAGTAAAGAGAATCACTAAGCGTACCATCAAAAAGTTAGGGCCCAAAAGGGAAACTACAGAAATTATCACTGAGCATGAAGACGACAAGACACCTGTCGTCACTGTACAAACAACACAAGAACCCACTGACGAAACACTCACACCCTTCGAGGATTTAATCATACCTGAGAACGCCAAGATCGTCGAAGAAAAACCTGAGGAAGTCAAAATAACTGAAGTTAGGACTGAAACTGGCGAAACAAAGAAGGTGAAAACAACCAAACGGGTAATCAAGAAAGGTAAAGGTAAGAAGCAGGAAGTCACTGAGATAGTAACGGTGGAGAAGGACGGTGAAGAACCGGTCACAACTGTAACTGTCAAAGAGGATACAGTCCTAGAAGAAGACGAAGTCAAGCCGGTTGAGATCGTGGAGCTCCCGGAAGAGACCACCTTTGAAGAAATCAAGACTCCCGAAGGTAAGCCAAAAGTAAAGAAAATCACTAAGCGTACCATCAAAAAGTTAGGGCCCAAGAAGGAAACTACAGAAATTATCACTGAGCAAGAAGACGACAAGACACCTTTCGTCACAGTAATTACAACACAAGAATCCACTGATGAATCACTCACACCCTTCGACTACTCAACCATACATGAGAACGCCAAGATCGTCGAAGAACAACCTGAGGAAGTCAAAGTTACTGAAATTAAGACTGAAACTGGTGAAACAAAGCAGGTGAAAACAACCAAACGAGTAATCAAGAAAGGTAAAGGTAAAAAGAAGGAAGTCACCGAGATAGTTACTGTGGAGAAGGATGGTGAAGAACCGGTCACAACTGTTACTGTCAAAGAGGACACAAAACTAGAAGGAGACGAAGTCAAGCCGGTTGATATCGTGGAGCTCCCTGAAGAGACCACTTTTGAAGAAATCGAGACTCCCGAAGGTAAGCCAAAAATAAAGAAAATCACAAGGCGTACCATAAAAAAGTTAGGGCCCAAGAAGGAAACTACAGAAATTATCACTGAACAAGAAGACGACAAGACACCTGTCGTTACAGTTCACACAATACAAGAACCCACTGACGAAACACTCACACCTTTCGAGGATTCAACCATACCTGAGAATGCCAAGATTGTCGAAGAACAACCTGAGGAAGTCAAAGTAACTGAAGTTAGGACTGAAACTGGCGAAACAAGGAAGGTGAAAACAACCAAACGGGTAATCAAGAAAGGTAAAGGTAACAAGAAGGAAGTCACTGAGATAGTAACTGTGGAGAAGGAAGGTGAAGAACCGGTTACAACTGTTACTGTCAAAGAGGACACAGTCCTAGAAGAAGACGACGTCAAGCCGGTTGAGATCGTGGAGCTCCCGGAAGAGACCACCTTTGAAGAAATCGAGACTCCCGAAGGTAAGCCAAAAGTAAAGAAAATCACTAAGCGTACCATCAAAAAGTTAGGGCCCAAAAAGGAAACTACAGAAATCATCACTGAGCAAGAAGACGATAAGAAACCTGTCGTCACAGTTCACACAACACAAGAACCCACTGACGATACACTCACACCTTTCGAAGATTCAACCATACCTGAGAATGCCAAGATTGTCGAAGAACAACCTGAGGAAGTCAAAGTATCTGAAGTTAGGACTGAAACTGGTGAAACAAGGAAGGTCAAAACAACCAAACGGGTAATCAAGAAAGGTAAAGGTAATAAGAAGGAAGTCACTGAGATAGTAACTGTGGAGAAGGAAGGTGAAGAACCGGTCACAACTGTTACTGTCAAAGAGGATATAGTCCTAGAAGAAGACGAAGTCAAGCCGGTTGACATCGTGGAGCTCCCAGAAGAGACCACCATTGAAGAAATCGAGACTCCCGAAGGTAAGCCAAAAGTAAAGAAAATCACTAAGCGTACCATCAAAAAGTTAGGGCCCAAGAAGGAAACTACAGAAATTATCACTGAACAAGAAGACGACAAGACACCTGTCGTTACAGTTCACACAATACAAGAACCCACTGACGAAACACTCACACCTTTCGAGGATTCAACCATACCTGAGAATGCCAAGATTGTCGAAGAACAACCTGAGGAAGTCAAAGTAACTGAAGTTAGGACTGAAACTGGCGAAACAAGGAAGGTGAAAACAACCAAACGGGTAATCAAGAAAGGTAAAGGTAACAAGAAGGAAGTCACTGAGATAGTAACTGTGGAGAAGGAAGGTGAAGAACCGGTTACAACTGTTACTGTCAAAGAGGACACAGTCCTAGAAGAAGACGACGTCAAGCCGGTTGAGATCGTGGAGCTCCCGGAAGAGACCACCTTTGAAGAAATCGAGACTCCCGAAGGTAAGCCAAAAGTAAAGAAAATCACTAAGCGTACCATCAAAAAGTTAGGGCCCAAAAAGGAAACTACAGAAATCATCACTGAGCAAGAAGACGATAAGAAACCTGTCGTCACAGTTCACACAACACAAGAACCCACTGACGATACACTCACACCTTTCGAAGATTCAACCATACCTGAGAATGCCAAGATTGTCGAAGAACAACCTGAGGAAGTCAAAGTATCTGAAGTTAGGACTGAAACTGGTGAAACAAGGAAGGTCAAAACAACCAAACGGGTAATCAAGAAAGGTAAAGGTAATAAGAAGGAAGTCACTGAGATAGTAACTGTGGAGAAGGAAGGTGAAGAACCGGTCACAACTGTTACTGTCAAAAAGGAAACAGTCCTAGAAGAAGACGAAGTCAAGCCGGTTGACATCGTGGAGCTCCCAGAAGAGACCACCATTGAAGAAATCGAGACTCCCGAAGGTAAGCCAAAAGTAAAGAAAATCACTAAGCGTACCACCAAAAAGTTAGGGCCCAAGAAGGAAACTACAGAAATTATCACTGAGCAAGAAGACGACGAGACACCTGTCGTCACAGTACATACCACACAAGAACCCACTGACGAAACACTCAAACCCATTGAGGACTCAACCATACCTGAGAATGCCAAGATCGTGGAAGAACAACCTGAGGAAGTCAAAGTATCTGAAATTAAGACTGAAACTGGCGAAACAAAGAAAGTGAAAACAACCAAACGGGTAATTAAGAAAGGTAAAGGTAACAAGAAGGAAGTCACTGAGATAGTAACTGTGGAGAAGGATGGTGAAGAACCGATCATAACTGTAACTGTCAAAGAGGATACAGTCCTATTTGAAGACGAAGTCAAGCCGATTGAGATTGTGGAGCTCCCGGAAGAGACCACCTTTGAAGAGATCGAGACTCCCGAAGGTAAGCCAAAAGTAAAGAAAATCACTAAGCGTATCATCAAAAAGTTAGGGCCTAAAAAGGAAACTACTCAAATCATCACTGAACAAGAAGACGACAAGACACCGGTCGTCACTGTACAAACAACACAAGAACCCACTGACGAAATACTCACACCCTTCGACTACTCAACCATACCGGAGAACGCCACGATCGTCGAAGAACAACCTGAGGAAGTCAAAGTAACTGAAATTAAGACTGAAACTGGCGAAACAAAGAAGGTGAAAACAACCAAACGGGTCATCAAAAAAGGTAAAGGTAAAAAGAAAGAAGTCACTGAGATAGTAACAGTGGAGAAGGACGGTGAAGAACCGGTGACAACTGTTACTGTCGAAGAAGATACAGTCCTGGAAGAAGACGAAAAGCCGGTTGAGATCGTGGAGCTCCCAGAAGAAACCACCTTTGAAGAAACCGAGACTCCCGAAGGTAAGCCAAAAGTAAAGAAAATTACTAAACGTACTATCAAAAAGTTAGGGCCTAAAAAGGAAACTACTCAAATCATCACTGTACAAGAAGACGACAAGACACCTGTCGTTACAGTTCACACAACACAAGAACCCACTGACAGAATACTCACACCCTTCGACTACTCAACCATACCGGAGAACGCCACGATCGTCGAAGAACAACCTGAGGAAGTAAAAGTAACTGAAATTAAGACTGAAACTGGCGAAACAAAGAAGGTGAAAACAACCAAACGGGTCATCAAAAAAGGTAAAGGTAAAAAGAAAGAAGTCACTGAGATAGTAACAGTGGAGAAGGACGGTGAAGAACCGGTGACAACTGTTACTGTCGAAGAAGATACAGTCCTGGAAGAAGACGAAAAGCCGGTTGAGATCGTGGAGCTCCCAGAAGAAACCACCTTTGAAGAAACCGAGACTCCCGAAGGTAAGCCAAAAGTAAAGAAAATTACTAAACGTACCATCAAAAAGTTAGGGCCTAAAAAGGAAACTACTCAAATCATCACTGTACAAGAAGACGACAAGACACCTGTCGTTACAGTTCACACAACACAAGAACCCACTGACGAAATACTCACACCCTTCGACTACTCAACCATACCGGAGAACGCCACGATCGTCGAAGAACAACCTGAGGAAGTAAAAGTAACTGAAATTAAGACTGAAACTGGCGAAACAAAGAAGGTGAAAACAACCAAACGGGTCATCAAAAAAGGTAAAGGTAAAAAGAAAGAAGTCACTGAGATAGTAACAGTGGAGAAGGACGGTGAAGAACCGGTGACAACTGTTACTGTCGAAGAAGATACAGTCCTGGAAGAAGACGAAAAGCCGGTTGAGATCGTGGAACTCCCAGAAGAAACCACCTTTGAAGAAATCGAGACTCCCGAAGGTAAGCCAAAAGTAAAGAAAATTACTAAACGTACCATCAAAAAGTTAGGGCCTAAAAAGGAAACTACTCAAATCATCACTGTACAAGAAGACGACAAGACACCTGTCATTACAGTTCACACAACACAAGAACCCACTGACGAAACACTCTCACCTTTGGAAGATTCAACCATACCTGAAAACGCCAAGGTCGTGGAAGAAATACCTGAAGAAGTTAAAGTAACTGAAGTTAGAACTGAAACTGGTGAAACAAAAAAGGTAAAAACAACCAGACGGGTAATCAAGAAAGGTAAAGGTAAAAGGAAGGAAGTCACTGAGATAGTAACTGTGGAGAAGGACGGTGAAGAACCGGTCACAACTGTTACTGTCAAAGAGGATACAGTCTTGGAAGAAGACGAAAAGCCGGTTGAGATCGTGGAGCTCCCGGAAGAGACCACTTTTGAAGAAACCGAGATTCCCGAAGGTAAGCCAAAAGTAAAGAAAATCACTAAGCGTACCATCAAAAAGTCAGGGCCCAAAAAGGAAACTACTCAAATCATCACTGTACAAGAAGACGACAAGACACCTGTCGTTACAGTTCACACAACACAAGAATCCACTGACGAAACACTCAACACTTTCGAGGATTCAACCATACCTGAGAATGCCAAGATTGTCGAAGAACAACCTGAGGAAGTCAAAGTAACTGAAGTTAGGACTGAAACTGGCGAAACAAGGAAGGTGAAAACAACCAAACGGGTAATCAAGAAAGGTAAAGGTAACAAGAAGGAAGTCACTGAGATAGTAACTGTGGAGAAGGAAGGTGAAGAACCGGTCACAACTGTTACTGTCAAAGAGGATACATTCCTAGAAAAAGACGAAGTCAAGCCGGTTGAGATCGTGGAGCTCCCGGAAGAGACCACCTTTGAAGAAATCGAGACTCCCGAAGGTAAGCCAAAAATAAAGAAAATCACTAGGCGTACCATCAAAAAGTTAGGGCCCAAGAAGGAAACTACAGAAATAATCACTGAGCAGGAAGACGACAAGACACCTGTCGTCACTGTACAAACAACACAAGAACCCACTGACGAAACACTCACACCCTTCGAGGATTCAATCATACCTGAGAACGCCAAGATCGTCGAAGAAAAACCTGAGGAAGTCAAAATAACTGAAGTTAGGACTGAAACTGGCGAAACAAAGAAGGTGAAAACAACCAAACGGGTAATCAAGAAAGGTAAAGGTAAGAAGCAGGAAGTCACTGAGATAGTAACGGTGGAGAAGGACGGTGAAGAACCGGTCACAACTGTAACAGTCCTAGAAGAAGACGAAGTCAAGCCGGTTGAGATCGTGGAGCTCCCGGAAGAGACCACCTTTGAAGAAATCAAGACTCCCGAAGGTAAGCCAAAAGTAAAGAAAATCACTAAGCGTACCATCAAAAAGTTAGGGCCCAAGAAGGAAACTACAGAAATTATCACTGAGCAAGAAGACGACAAGACACCTTTCGTCACAGTTATTACAACACAAGAATCCACTGATGAAACACTCACACCCTTCGACTACTCAACCATACCTGAGAACGCCAAGATCGTCGAAGAACAACCTGAGGAAGTCAAAGTAACTGAAGTTAGGACTGAAACTGGCGAAACAAGGAAGGTGAAAACAACCAAACGAGTAATCAAGAAAGGTAAAGGTAAAAAGAAGGAAGTCACTGAGATAGTAACTGTGGAGAATGAAGGTGAAGAACCGGTCACAACTGTTACAGTCCTAGAAGAAGACGACGTCAAGCCGGTTGAGATCGTGGAGCTCCCGGAAGAGACCACCTTTGAAGAAATCGAGACTCCCGAAGGTAAGCCAAAAGTAAAGAAAATCACTAAGCGTATCATCAAAAAGTTAGGGCCTAAAAAGGAAACTACTCAAATCATCACTGAACAAGAAGACGACAAGACACCTGTCGTTACAGTACACACAACACAAGAACCCACTGACGAAACACTCACACCTTTCGAGGTTTCAACCATACCTGAGAATGCCAATGTCTTGGAAGAACTACCTGAAGAAGTTAAAGTATCTGAAGTTAGAACTGAAACTGGTGAAACAAAAAAGGTTAAAACAACTAGAAGGGTAATCAAGAAAGGTAAAGGTAAAAAGAAGGAAGTCACTGAGATAGTAACTGTGGAGAAGGACGGTGAAGAACCGGTCACAACTGTTACTGTCAAAGAGGATACAGTCCTGGAAGAAGACGAAAAGCTGGTTGAGATCGTGGAGCTCCCAGAAGAGACCACCTTTGAAGAAATCGAGACTCCCGAAGGTAAGCCAAAAGTAAAGAAAATCACTAAGCGTACCATCAAAAAGTTAGGGCCCAAGAAGGAAACTACTCAAATCATCACTGAACAAGAAGACGACAAGAAACCTGTCGTCACAGTACACACAACACAGGAACCCACTGACGAAACACTCACACCTTTCGAGGATTCAACCATACCTGAGAATGCCAAGATTGTCGAAGAACAACCTGAGGAAGTCAAAGTAACTGAAGTTAGGACTGAAACTGGCGAAACAAGGAAGGTGAAAACAACCAAACGGGTAATCAAGAAAGGTAAAGGTAAAAAGAAGGAAGTCACTGAGATAGTAACTGTGGAGAATGAAGGTGAAGAACCGGTCACAACTGTTACAGTCCTAGAAGAAGACGAAGTCAAGCCGGTTGAGATCGTGGAGCTCCCGGAAGAGACCACCTTTGAAGAAATCGAGACTCCCGAAGGTAAGCCAAAAGTAAAGAAAATCACTAAGCGTATCATCAAAAAGTTAGGGCCTAAAAAGGAAACTACTCAAATCATCACTGAACAAGAAGACGACAAGACACCTGTCGTTACAGTACACACAACACAAGAACCCACTGACGAAACACTCACACCTTTCGAGGTTTCAACCATACCTGAGAATGCCAATGTCTTGGAAGAACTACCTGAAGAAGTTAAAGTATCTGAAGTTAGAACTGAAACTGGTGAAACAAAAAAGGTAAAAACAACTAGAAGGGTAATCAAGAAAGGTAAAGGTAAAAAGAAGGAAGTCACTGAGATAGTAACTGTGGAGAAGGACGGTGAAGAACCGGTCACAACTGTTACTGTCAAAGAGGATACAGTCCTGGAAGAAGACGAAAAGCCGGTTGAGATCGTGGAGCTCCCAGAAGAGACCACCTTTGAAGAAATCGAGACTCCCGAAGGTAAGCCAAAAGTAAAGAAAATCACTAAGCGTACCATCAAAAAGTTAGGGCCTAAAAAGGAAACTACTCAAATCATCACTGAACAAGAAGACGACAAGACACCTGTCGTTACAGTTCACACAACACAAGAACCCACTGACGAAACACTCACACCTTTCGAGGATTCAACCATACCTGAGAATGCCAAGATTATCGAAGAACAACCTGAGGAAGTCAAAGTAACTGAAGTTAGGACTGAAACTGGCGAAACAAGGAAGGTGAAAACAACCAAACGGGTAATCAAGAAAGGTAAAGGTAACAAGAAGGAAGTCACTGAGATAGTAACTGTGGAGAAGGAAGGTGAAGAACCGGTCACAACTGTTACTGTCAAAGAGGATACAGTCCTAGAAGAAGACGACGTCAAGCCGGTTGAGATCGTGGAGCTCCCGGAAGAGACCACCTTTGAAGAAATCGAGTCTTCCGAAGGTAAGCCAAAAGTAAAGAAAATCACTAAGCGTATCATCAAAAAGTTAGGGCCTAAAAAGGAAACTACTCAAATCATCACTGTACAAGAAGACGACAAGACACCTGTCGTTACAGTTCACACAACACAAGAACCCACTGACGAAACACTCACACCTTTCGAGGATTCAACCATACCTGAGAACGCCAAGGTCGTGGAAGAACTACCTGAAGACGTTAAAGTAACTGAAGTTAGGACTGAAACTGGTGAAACAAAAAAGGTAAAAACAACCAGAAGGGTAATCAAGAAAGGAAAAGGTAAAAAGAAGGAAGTGACTGAGATAGTAACTGTGGAGAAGGACGGTGAAGAACCGGTCACAACTGTTACTGCCAAAGAAGATACAGTCCTAGAAGAAGACGAAAAGCCAGTTGAGATCATGGAGCTCCCAGAAGAGACCACCTTTGAAGAAACCGAGACTCCCGAAGGTAAGCCAAAAGTAAAGAAAATCACTAAGCGTACCATCAAAAAGTTAGGGCCTAAAAAGGAAACTACTCAAATCATCACTGAACAAGAAGACGACAAGACACCTGTCGTTACAGTTAACACAACACAAGAACCCACTGACGAAACACTCACACCTTTCGAGGATTCAACCATACCTGAGAATGCCAAGATTATCGAAGAACAACCTGAGGAAGTCAAAGTAACTAAAGTTAGGACTGAAACTGGCGACACAAGGAAGGTGAAAACAACCAAACGGGTTATCAAGAAAGGTAAAGGTAACAAGAAGGAAGTCACTGAGATAGTAACTGTGGAGAAGGAAGGTGAAGAACCGGTCACAACTGTTACTGTCAAAGAGGATACAGTCCTAGAAGAAGACGACGTCAAGCCGGTTGAGATCGTGGAGCTCCCGGAAGAGACCACCTTTGAAGAAATCGAGACTCCCGAAGGTAAGCCAAAAGTAAAGAAAATCACTAAGCGTATCATCAAAAAGTTAGGACCTAAAAAGGAAACTACTCAAATCATCACTGAACAAGAAGACGACAAGACACCTGTCGTTACAGTTCACACAATACAAGAACCCACTGACGAAACACTTACACCTTTCGAGGATTCAACCATACCTGAGAATGCCAAGATTGTCGAAGAACAACCTGAGGAAGTCAGAGTAACTGAAGTTAGGACTGAAACTGGCGAAACAAGGAAGGTGAAAAAAACCAAACGGGTA
Organism: Erebia aethiops; assembly: GCA_923060345.2. NCBI lineage: Eukaryota > Metazoa > Arthropoda > Insecta > Lepidoptera > Nymphalidae > Erebia > Erebia aethiops. The sequence goes on along the minus strand of OV281079.1, from coordinate 17,299,432 downwards.
ATCAAGAAAGGTAAAAATAACAAGAAGGAAGTCACTGAGATAGTAACTGTGGAGAAGGAAGGTGAAGAACCGGTTACAACTGTTACTGTCAAAGAGGACACAGTCCTAGAAGAAGACGACGTCAAGCCGGTTGAGATCGTGGAGCTCCCGGAAGAGACCACCTTTGAAGAAATCGAGACTCCCGAAGGTAAGCCAAAAGTAAAGAAAATCACAAAGCGTATCATCAAAAAGTTAGGGCCCAAAAAGGAAACTACTCAAATCATCACTGAACAAGAAGACGACAAGACACCTGTCGTTACAGTTCACACAACACAAGAACCCACTGACGAAACACTCACACCTTTCGAGGATTCAACCATACCTGAGAATGCCAAGATTGTCGAAGAACAACCTGAGGAAGTCAAAGTAACTGAAGTTAGGACTGAAACTGGCGAAACAAGGAAGGTGAAAACAACCAAACGGGTAATCAAGAAAGGTAAAGGTAACAAGAAGGAAGTCACTGAGATAGTAACTGTGGAGAAGGAAGGTGAAGAACCGGTCACAACTGTTACTGTCAAAGAGGATACAGTCCTGGAAGAAGACGAAAAGCCGGTTGAGATCGTGGAGCTCCCAGAAGAGACCACCTTTGAAGAAACCGAGACTCCCGAAGGTAAGTCAAAAGTAAAGAAAATCACTAAGCGTACCATCAAAAAGTTAGGGCCCAAAAAGGAAACTACTCATATCATCACTGAACAAGAAGACGACAAGACACCTGTCGTCACAGTACACACAACACAGGAACCCACTGACGAAACACTCACACCTTTCGAGGATTCAACCATACCTGAGAATGCCAAGATTGTCGAAGAACAACCTGAGGAAGTCAAAGTAACTGAAGTTAGGACTGAAACTGGCGAAACAAGGAAGGTGAAAACAACCAAACGGGTAATCAAGAAAGGTAAAGGTAACAAGAAGGAAGTCACTGAGATAGTAACTGTGGAGAAGGAAGGTGAAGAACCGGTCACAACTGTTACTGTCAAAGAGGATACAGTCCTGGAAGAAGACGAAAAGCCGGTTGAGATCGTGGAGCTCCCAGAAGAGACCACCTTTGAAGAAACCGAGACTCCCGAAGGTAAGCCAAAAGTAAAGAAAATCACTAAGCGTACCATCAAAAAGTTAGGGCCCAAAAAGGAAACTACTCATATCATCACTGAACAAGAAGACGACAAGACACCTGTCATCACAGTACACACAACACAGGAACCCACTGACGAAACACTCACACCTTTCGAGGATTCAACCATACCTGAGAATGCCAAGATTGTCGAAGAACAACCTGAGGAAGTCAAAGTAACTGAAGTTAGGACTGAAACTGGCGAAACAAGGAAGGTGAAAACAACTAAACGGGTAATCAAGAAAGGTAAAGGTAACAAGAAGGAAGTCACTGAGATAGTAACTGTGGAGAAGGAAGGTGAAGAACCGGTTACAACTGTTACTGTCAAAGAGGATACAGTCCTAGAAGAAGACGACGTCAAACCTGTTGAGATCGTGGAGCTCCCGGAAGAGACCACCTTTGAAGAAATCGAGACTCCCGAAGGTAAGCCAAAAGTAAAGAAAATCACTAAGCGTATCATCAAAAAGTTAGTGCCTAAAAAGGAAACTACTCAAATCATCACTGAACAAGAAGACGACAAGACACCTGTCGTTACAGTTCACACAACACAAGAACCCACTGACGAAACACTCACACCTTTCGAGGATTCAACCATACCTGAGAACGCCAAGGTCGTGGAAGAACTACCTGAAGAAGTTAAAGTAACTGAAGTTAGAACTGAAACTGGTGAAACAAAAAAGGTAAAAACAACCAGAAGGGTAATCAAGAAAGGAAAAGGTAAAAAGAAGGAAGTCACTGAGATAGTAACTGTGGAGAAGGACGGTGAAGAACCGGTCACAACTGTTACTGTCAAAGAGGATACAGTCCTGGAAGAAGACGAAAAGCCGGTTGAGATCGTGGAGCTCCCAGAAGAGACCACCTTTGAAGAAACCGAGACTCCCGAAGGTAAGCCAAAAGTAAAGAAAATCACTAAGCGTACCATCAAAAAGTTAGGGCCCAAAAAGGAAACTACTCATATCATCACTGAACAAGAAGACGACAAGACACCTGTCGTCACAGTACACACAACACAGGAACCCACTGACGAAACACTCACACCTTTCGAGGATTCAACCATACCTGAGAATGCCAAGATTGTCGAAGAACAACCTGAGGAAGTCAAAGTAACTGAAGTTAGGACTGAAACTGGCGAAACAAGGAAGGTGAAAACAACCAAACGGGTAATCAAGAAAGGTAAAGGTAACAAGAAGGAAGTCACTGAGATAGTAACTGTGGAGAAGGAAGGTGAAGAACCGGTCACAACTGTTACTGTCAAAGAGGATACAGTCCTGGAAGAAGACGAAAAGCCGGTTGAGATCGTGGAGCTCCCAGAAGAGACCACCTTTGAAGAAACCGAGACTCCCGAAGGTAAGCCAAAAGTAAAGAAAATCACTAAGCGTACCATCAAAAAGTTAGGGCCCAAAAAGGAAACTACTCATATCATCACTGAACAAGAAGACGACAAGACACCTGTCGTCACAGTACACACAACACAGGAACCCACTGACGAAACACTCACACCTTTCGAGGATTCAACCATACCTGAGAATGCCAAGATTGTCGAAGAACAACCTGAGGAAGTCAGAGTAACTGAAGTTAGGACTGAAACTGGCGACACAAGGAAGGTGAAAACAACCAAACGGGTAATCAAGAAAGGTAAAGGTAATAAGAAGGAAGTCACTGAGATAGTAACTGTGGAGAAGGAAGGTGCAGAACCGGTCACAACTGTTACAGTCCTAGAAGAAGACGAAGTCAAGCCGGTTGAGATCGTGGAGCTCCCGGAAGAGACCACCTTTGAAGAAATCGAGACTCCCGAAGGTAAGCCAAAAGTAAAGAAAATCACTAAGCGTATCATCAAAAAGTTAGGGCCTAAAAAGGAAACTACTCAAATCATCACTGAACAAGAAGACGACAAGACACCTGTCGTTACAGTTCACACAACACAAGAACCCTCTGACGAAACACTCACACCTTTCAAGGATTCAACCATACCTGAGAACGCCAAGGTCGTGGAAGAACTACCTGAAGAAGTTAAAGTAACTGAAGTTAGAACTGAAACTGGTGAAACAAAAAAGGTAAAAACAACCAGAAGGGTAATCAAGAAAGGAAAAGGTAAAAAGAAGGAAGTCACTGAGATAGTAACTGTGGAGAAGGACGGTGAAGAACCGGTCACAACTGTTACTGTCAAAGAGGATACAGTCCTGGAAGAAGACGAAAAGCCGGTTGAGATCGTGGAGCTCCCAGAAGAGACCACCTTTGAAGAAACCGAGACTCCCGAAGGTAAGCCAAAAGTAAAGAAAATCACTAAGCGTACCATCAAAAAGTTAGGGCCCAAAAAGGAAACTACTCATATCATCACTGAACAAGAAGACGACAAGACACCTGTCGTCACAGTACACACAACACAGGAACCCACTGACGAAACACTCACACCTTTCGAGGATTCAACCATACCTGAGAATGCCAAGATTGTCGAAGAACAACCTGAGGAAGTCAAAGTAACTGAAGTTAGGACTGAAACTGGCGACACAAGGAAGGTGAAAACAACCAAACGGGTTATCAAGAAAGGTAAAGGTAACAAGAAGGAAGTCACTGAGATAGTAACTGTGGAGAAGGAAGGTGAAGAACCGGTCACAACTGTTACTGTCAAAGAGGATACAGTCCTAGAAGAAGACGAAGTCAAGCCGGTTGAGATCGTGGAGCTCCCGGAAGAGACCACCTTTGAAGAAATCGAGACTCCCGAAGGTAAGCCAAAAGTAAAGAAAATCACTAAGCGTATCATCAAAAAGTTAGGTCCTAAAAAGGAAACTACTCAAATCATCACTGTACAAGAAGACGACAAAACACCTGTCGTTACAGTTCACACAACACAAGAACCCACTGACGAAACACTCACACCTTTCGAGGATTCAACCATACCCGAGAACGCCAAGGTCGTGGAAGAACTACCTGAAGACGTTAAAGTAACTGAAGTTAGAACTGAAACTGGTGAAACAAAAAAGGTAAAAACAACCAGAAGGGTAATCAAGAAAGGAAAAGGTAAAAAGAAGGAAGTCACTGAGATAGTAACTGTGGAGAAGGACGGTGAAGAACCGGTCACAACTGTTACTGTCAAAGAGGATACAGTCCTAGAAGAAGACGACGTCAAGCCGGTTGAGATCGTGGAGCTCCCGGAAGAGACCACCTTTGAAGAAATCGAGACTCCCGAAGGTAAGCCAAAAGTAAAGAAAATCACTAAGCGTATCATCAAAAAGTTAGGGCCTAAAAAGGAAACTACTCAAATCATCACTGTACAAGAAGACGACAAGACACCTGTCGTTACAGTTCACACAACACAAGAACCCACTGACGAAACACTCATACCTTTCGAGGATTCAACCATACCTGAGAATGCCAAGATTGTCGAAGAACAACCTGAGGAAGTCAAAGTAACTGAAGTTAGGACTGAAACTGGCGACACAAGGAAGGTGAAAACAACCAAACGGGTTATCAAGAAAGGTAAAGGTAACAAGAAGGAAGTCACTGAGATATTAACTGTGGAGAAGGACGGTGAAGAACCGGTCACAACTGTTACTGTCAAAGAGGATACAGTCCTGGAAGAAGACGAAAAGTCGGTTGAGATCGTGGAGCTCCCAGAAGAGACCACCTTTGAAGAAACCGAGACTCCCGAAGGTAAGCCAAAAATAAAGAAAATCACTAAGCGTACCATCAAAAAGTTAGGGCCCAAAAAGGAAACTACTCATATCATCACTGAACAAGAAGACGACAAGACACCTGTCGTCACAGTACACACAACACAGGAACCCACTGACGAAACACTCACACCTTTCGAGGATTCAACCATACCTGAGAATGCCAAGATTGTCGAAGAACAACCTGAGGAAGTCAAAGTAACTGAAGTTAGGACTGAAACTGGCGACACAAGGAAGGTTAAAACAACCAAACGGGTTATCAAGAAAGGTAAAGGTAACAAGAAGGAAGTCACTGAGATAGTAACTGTGGAGAAGGAAGGTGAAGAACCGGTCACAACTGTTACTGTCAAAGAGGATACAGTCCTAGAAGAAGACGAAGTCAAGCCGGTTGAGATCGTGGAGCTCCCGGAAGAGACCACCTTTGAAGAAATCGAGACTCCCGAAGGTAAGCCAAAAGTAAAGAAAATCACTAAGCGTATCATCAAAAAGTTAGGTCCTAAAAAGGAAACTACTCAAATCATCACTGTACAAGAAGACGACAAGACACCTGTCGTTACAGTTCACACAACACAAGAACCCACTGACGAAACACTCACACCTTTCGAGGATTCAACCATACCTGAGAATGCCAAGATTGTCGAAGAACAACCTGAGGAAGTCAAAGTAACTGAAGTTAGGACTGAAACTGGCGACACAAGGAAGGTGAAAACAACCAAACGGGTTATCAAGAAAGGTAAAGGTAACAAGAAGGAAGTCACTGAGATATTAACTGTGGAGAAGGACGGTGAAGAACCGGTCACAACTGTTACTGTCAAAGAGGATACAGTCCTGGAAGAAGACGAAAAGTCGGTTGAGATCGTGGAGCTCCCAGAAGAGACCACCTTTGAAGAAACCGAGACTCCCGAAGGTAAGCCAAAAATAAAGAAAATCACTAAGCGTACCATCAAAAAGTTTGGGCCCAAAAAGGAAACTACTCATATCATCACTGAACAAGAAGACGACAAGACACCTGTCGTCACAGTACACACAACACAGGAACCCACTGACGAAACACTCACACCTTTCGAGGATTCAACCATACCTGAGAATGCCAAGATTGTCGAAGAACAACCTGAGGAAGTCAAAGTAACTGAAGTTAGGACTGAAACTGGCGACACAAGGAAGGTGAAAACAACCAAACGGGTTATCAAGAAAGGTAAAGGTAACAAGAAGGAAGTCACTGAGATAGTAACTGTGGAGAAGGAAGGTGAAGAACCGGTCACAACTGTTACTGTCAAAGAGGATACAGTCCTAGAAGAAGACGAAGTCAAGCCGGTTGAGATCGTGGAGCTCCCGGAAGAGACCACCTTTGAAGAAATCGAGACTCCCGAAGGTAAGCCAAAAGTAAAGAAAATCACTAAGCGTATCATCAAAAAGTTAGGTCCTAAAAAGGAAACTACTCAAATCATCACTGTACAAGAAGACGACAAGACACCTGTCGTTACAGTTCACACAACACAAGAACCCACTGACGAAACACTCACACCTTTCGAGGATTCAACCATACCTGAGAACGCCAAGTTCGTCGAAGAACAACCTGAGGAAGTTAAGGTAACTGAGTTTAAGACTGAAAGTGGCGAAACTAAGAAGGTGAAAACCACCAAACGTGTTATCAAGAAAGGTAAAGGCGACAAGAAGGAAGTCACTGAGATAGTAACTGTGGAGAAGGAAGGTGAAGAACCGGTTACAACTGTTACTGTCAAAGAGGATACAGTCTTAGAAGAAGACGAAGTTAAGCCGGTTGAGATCGTGGAGCTCCCGGAAGAGACCACCTTTGAAGAAACCGAGACTCCCGAAGGTAAGCCAAAAGTAAAGAAAATCACTAAGCGTACCATCAAAAAGTTAGGGCCCAAAAAAGAAACTATACAAATTATCACTGAACAAGAAGACGACAAGACACCTGTCGTCACAGTACACACAACACAGGAACCCACTGACGAAACACTCACACCTTTCGAGGATTCAACTATACCTGAGAATGCCAAGACTGTCGAAGAACAACCTGAGGAAGTCCAAGTAACTGAAGTTAGGACTGAAACTGGCGACACAAGGAAGTTAAAAACAACCAAACGGGTAATCAAGAAAGGAAAAGGTAAAAAGAAGGAAGTCACTGAGATAGTAACTGTGGAGAAGGACGGTGAAGAACCGGTCACAACTGTTATTGTCAAAGAAGATACAGTCCTAGAAGAAGACGAACAGCCGGTTGGGATCGTGGAGCTCCCAGAAGAGACCACCTTTGAAGAAGTCGAAACTCCCGAAGGTAAGCCAAAAGTAAAGAAAATCACTAAGCGTACCATCAAAAAGTTAGGGCCCAAACAGGAAACTACTCAAATCATCACTGAACAAGAAGACGACAAAACTCCTGTCGTCACAGTACACACTACACAAGAACCCACTGACGAAACACTCACATCTTTTGAGGACACAGCCATACCTGAGAACGCCAAGGTCGTCGAAGAACAACCTGAGGAAGTTAAAGTAACTGAGTTCAAGACTGAAACTGGCGACACAAGGAAGGTGAAAACCACCAAACGTGTTATCAAGAAAGATAAAGGTAAAAATAAGGAGGTCACTGAGATTGTGACTATTGAGAAGGATGGCGAAGAACCGGTCACAACTGTTACTGTTCAAGAGGATACAGTCCTAGAAGAAGACGAAATCATGCCGGTTGAGATCGTCGAGCTTCCGGAAGAGACCACCTTTGAAGAAATCGAGACTCCCGAAGGTAAGCCAAAAGTAAAGAAAATCACTAAGCGTACAATCAAAAAGTTAGGTCCTAAAAAGGAAACTACACAAATTATCACTGAACAAGAAGACGACAAGACACCTGTCGTAACAGTACATACTACACAAGAACCCAGTGACGAAACAGTCACACCTTTAGAGGACACAACCATACCTGAGAATGCCAAGATTGTCGAAGAACAACCTGAGGTAGTCAAAGTATCTGAAGTTAGGACTGAAACTGGTGAAACAAGGAAAATCAAAACAACCAAACGGGTAATCAAGAAAGGTAAAGGTAATAAGAAGGAAGTCACTGAGATAGTAACTGTGGAGAAGGAAGGTGAAGAACCGGTCTCAACTGTTACTGTCAAAGAGGATACAGTCTTAGAAGAAGACGAAGTTAAGCCGGTTGAGATCGTGGAGCTCCCGGAAGAGACCACCTTTGAAGAAACCGAGACTCCCGAAGGTAAGCCAAAAGTAAAGAAAATCACTAAGCGTACCATCAAAAAGTTAGGGCCCAAAAAGGAAACTACTCATATCATCACTGAACAAGAAGACGACAAGACACCTGTCGTCACAGTACACACAACACAGGAACCCACTGACGAAACACTCACATCTTTTGAGGACACAACCATACCTGAGAACGCCAAGGTCGTCGAAGAACAACCTGAGGAAGTTAAAGTAACTGAAGTTAGGACTGAAACTGGCGACACAAGGAAGGTAAAAACAACCAAACGGGTAATCAAGAAAGGAAAAGGTAAAAAGAAGGAAGTCACTGAGATAGTAACTGTGGAGAAGGACGGTGAAGAACCGGTCACAACTGTTACTGTCAAAGAAGATACAGTCCTAGAAGAAGACGAAAAGCCGGTTGAGATCGTGGAGCTCCCAGAAGAGACCACCTTTGAAGAAGTCGAAACTCCCGAAGGTAAGCCAAAAGTAAAGAAAATCACTAAGCGTACCATCAAAAAGTTAGGGCCCAAACAGGAAACTACTCAAATCATCACTGAACAAGAAGACGACAAAACTCCTGTCGTCACAGTACACACTACACAAGAACCCACTGACGAAACACTCACATCTTTTGAGGACACAACCATACCTGAGAACGCCAAGGTCGTCGAAGAACAACCTGAGGAAGTTAAAGTAACTGAGTTCAAGACTGAAACTGGCGACACAAGGAAGGTGAAAACCACCAAACGTGTTATCAAGAAAGATAAAGGTAAAAATAAGGAGGTCACTGAGATTGTGACTATTGAGAAGGATGGCGAAGAACCGGTCACAACTGTTACTGTTCAAGAGGATACAGTCCTAGAAGAAGACGAAATCATGCCGGTTGAGATCGTCGAGCTTCCGGAAGAGACCACCTTTGAAGAAACCGAGACTCCCGAAGGTAAGCCAAAAGTAAAGAAAATCACTAAGCGTACCATCAAAAAGTTAGGGCCCAAAAAGGAAACTACACAAATTATCACTGAACAAGAAGACGACAAGACACCTGTCGTCACAGTACTCACTACACAAGAACCCACAGACGAAACACTCACACCTTTCGAGGCCACAAGCATACCTGAGAACGCCAAGGTCGTCGAAGAACAACCTGAGGAAGTTAAAGTAACTGAGGTCAAGACTGAAACGGGCGAAACTAAGAAGGTGAAAACTACCAAACGTGTTATCAAGAAAGATAAAGGTAAAAATAAGGAGGTCACTGAGATCGTGACTGTTGAGAAGGATGGCGAAGAACCAGTCACAACTGTTACAGTAAAAGAGGAAACCGTACTTGATGAAAACGACGTGGAACCAGTTGAGATCGTGGAGCTTCCGGAAGAGACCAACGTTAAAGAGATCGAGACACCCGAAGGTAAGCCAAAAGTCAAGAAAATAACTAAGCGTACGATCAAAAAGTTAGGTCCTAAAAAGGAAACTACACAAATTATCACTGAACAAGAGGACGACAAGGCACCTGTCGTCACAGTACACACTACACAAGAACCCACAGACGAAACACTCACACTTTTCGAGGACACAACCTTACCTGAGAACGCCAAGGTCGTCGAAGAACAACCTGAGGAAGTTAAAGTAACTGAAGTTAGGACTGAAACTGGTGAAACACAGAAGGTAAAAACAACCAAACGGGTAATCAAGAAAGATAAAGGTAAAAAGAAGGAAGTCACTGAGATAGTAACTGTGGAGAAGGACGGTGAAAAACCGGTCACAACTGTCACTGTCAAAGAGGATACAGTCCTAGAAGAAGACGAAGTCAAACCGGTTGAGATCGTGGAGCTCCCGGAAGAGACCACCTTTGAAGAAATCGAGACTCCCGAAGGTAAGCCAACAGTTAAGAAAATCACTAAGCGTACCATCAAAAAGTTAGGTCCTAAAAAGGAAACTACACAAATTATCACTGAACAAGAAGACGACAAGACACCTGTCGTCACAGTACTCACTACACAAGAACCCACAGACGAAACACTCACACCTTTCGAGGACACAAGCATACCTGAGAACGCCAAGGTCGTCGAAGAACAACCTGAGGAAGTTAAAGTAACTCAGGTCAAGACTGAAACGGGCGAAACTAAGAAAGTGAAAACTACCAAACGTGTTATCAAGAAAGATAAAGGTAATAATAAGGAGGTCACTGAGATCGTGACTGTTGAGAAGGATGGCGAAGAACCAGTCACAACTGTTACAGTGAAAGAGGAAACCGTACTTGATGAAAACGACGTGGAACCAGTTGAGATCGTGGAGCTTCCGGAAGAGACCACCGTTAAAGAGATCGAGACACCCGAAGGTAAGCCAAAAGTCAAGAAAATAACTAAGCGTACGATCAAAAAGTTAGGTCCTAAAAAGGAAACTACACAAATTATCACTGAACAAGAGGACGACAAGGCACCTGTCGTCACAGTACACACTACACAAGAACCCACAGACGAAACACTCACACTTTTCGAGGACACAACCTTACCTGAGAACGCCAAGGTCGTCGAAGAACAACCTGAGGAAGTTAAAGTAACTGAAGTTAGGACTGAAACTGGTGAAACACAGAAGGTAAAAACAACCAAACGGGTAATCAAGAAAGATAAAGGTAAAAAGAAGGAAGTCACTGAGATAGTAACTGTGGAGAAGGACGGTGAAAAACCGGTCACAACTGTCACTGTCAAAGAGGATACAGTCCTAGAAGAAGACGAAGTCAAACCGGTTGAGATCGTGGAGCTCCCGGAAGAGACCACCTTTGAAGAAATCGAGACTCCCGAAGGTAAGCCAACAGTTAAGAAAATCACTAAGCGTACCATCAAAAAGTTAGGTCCTAAAAAGGAAACTACACAAATTATCACTGAACAAGAAGACGACAAGACACCTGTCGTCACAGTACTCACTACACAAGAACCCACAGACGAAACACTCACACCTTTCGAGGACACAAGCATACCTGAGAACGCCAAGGTCGTCGAAGAACAACCTGAGGAAGTTAAAGTAACTGAGGTCAAGACTGAAACTGGCGAAACTAAGAAGGTGAAAACCACCAAACGTGTGATCAAGAAAGATAAAGGTAAAAATAAGGAGGTCACTGAGATCGTGACTGTTGAGAAGGATGGCGAAGAACCAGTCACTACTGTTACAGTAAAAGAGGAAACCGTACTAGATGAAAACGACGTTGAACCAGTTGAGATCGTGGAGCTTCCGGAAGAGACCACCGTTGAAGAGATCGAGACACCCGAAGGTAAGCCAAAAGTCAAGAAAATAACTAAGCGTACAATCAAAAAGTTAGGTCCTAAAAAGGAAACTACACAAATTATCACTGAACAAGAGGACGACAAGACACCTGTCGTCATACTACACACTACACAAGAACCCACAGACGAAACACTCACACCTATCGAAGACACAAGCATACCTGAGAACGCCAAGGTCATCGAAGAACAACCTGAGGAAGTTAAAGTAACTGAGGTCAAGACTGAAACTGGCGAAACTAAGAAGGTGAAAACCACCAAACGTGTTATCAAGAAAGATAAAGGTAAAAATAAGCAGGTCACTGAGATCGTGACTGTTGAGAAGGATGGCGAAGAACCAGTCACAACTGTTACAGTGAAAGAGGAAACCGTACTTGATGAAAACGACGTCGAACCAGTTGAGATCGTGGAGCTTCCGGAAGAGACCACCGTTGAAGAGATCGAGACACCCGAAGGTAAGCCAAAAGTCAAGAAAATAACTAAGCGTACAATCAAAAAGTTAAGTCCTAAAAAGGAAACTACACAAATTATCACTGAACAAGAGGACGACAAGGCACCTGTCGTCACAGTACACACTACACTAGAACCCACAGACGAAACACTCACACTTTTCGAGAACACAACCATACCTGAGAACGCCAAGGTCGTCGAAGAACAACCTGAGGAAGTTAAAGTAACTGAAGTTAGGACTGAAACTGGTGAAACACAGAAGGTAAAAACAACCAAACGGGTAATCAAGAAAGATAAAGGTAAAAATAAGGAGGTCACTGAGATCGTGACTGTTGAGAAGGATGGCGAAGAACCAGTCACAACTGTTACAGTGAAAGAGGAAACCGTACTAGATGAAAACGACGTCGAACCAGTTGAGATCGTGGAGCTTCCGGAAGAGACCACCGTTGAAGAGATCGAGACACCCGAAGGTAAGCCAAAAGTCAAGAAAATAACTAAGCGTACAATCAAAAAGTTAGGTCCTAAAAAGGAAACTACACAAATTATCACTGAACAAGAAGACGACAAGACACCTGTCGTCACAGTACTCACTACACAAGAACCCACAGACGAAACACTCACACCTTTCGAGGACACAAGCATACCTGAGAACGCCAAGGTCGTCGAAGAACAACCTGAGGAAGTTAAAGTAACTGAGGTCAAGACTGAAACTGGCGAAACTAAGAAGGTGAAAACCACCAAACGTGTTACTAAGAAAGATAAAGGTAAAAATAAGCAGGTCACTGAGATCGTGACTGTTGAGAAGGATGGCGAAGAACCAGTCACAACTGTTACAGTGAAAGAGGAAACCGTACTTGATGAAAACGACGTCGAACCAGTTGAGATCTTGGAGCTTCCGGAAGAGACCACCGTTGAAGAGATCGAGACACCCGAAGGTAAGCCAAAAGTCAAGAAAATAACTAAGCGTACAATCAAAAAGTTAAGTCCTAAAAAGGAAACTACACAAATTATCACTGAACAAGAGGACGACAAGGCACCTGTCGTCACAGTACACACTACACTAGAACCCACAGACGAAACACTCACACTTTTCGAGAACACAACCATACCTGAGAACGCCAAGGTCGTCGAAGAACAACCTGAGGAAGTTAAAGTAACTGAAGTTAGGACTGAAACTGGTGAAACACAGAAGGTAAAAACAACCAAACGGGTAATCAAGAAAGATAAAGGTAAAAATAAGGAGGTCACTGAGATCGTGACTGTTGAGAAGGATGGCGAAGAACCAGTCACAACTGTTACAGTGAAAGAGGAAACCGTACTAGATGAAAACGACGTCGAACCAGTTGAGATCGTGGAGCTTCCGGAAGAGACCACCGTTGAAGAGATCGAGACACCCGAAGGTAAGCCAAAAGTCAAGAAAATAACTAAGCGTACAATCAAAAAGTTAGGTCCTAAAAAGGAAACTACACAAATTATCACTGAACAAGAAGACGACAAGACACCTGTCGTCACAGTACTTACTACACAAGAACCCACAGACGAAACACTCACACCTTTGGAGGACACAAGCATACCTGAGAACGCCAAGGTCGTCGAAGAACAACCTGAGGAAGTTAAAGTAACTGAGGTCAAGACTGAAACGGGCGAAACTAAGAAAGTGAAAACCACCAAACGTGTTATCAAGAAAGATAAAGGTAAAAATAAGGAGGTCACTGAGATCGTGACTGTTGAGAAGGATGGCGAAGAACCAGTCACAACTGTTACAGTGAAAGAGGAAACCGTACTTGATGAAAACGACGTGGAACCAGTTGAGATCGTGGAGCTTCCGGAAGAGACCACCGTTGAAGAGATCCAGACACCCGAAGGTAAGCCAAAAGTGAAGAAAATAACTAAGCGTACGATCAAAAAGTTAGGTCCTAAAAAGGAAACTACACAAATTATCACTGAACAAGAGGACGACAAGGCACCTGTCGTCACAGTACACACTACACAAGAACCCACAGACGAAACACTCACACTTTTCGAGAACACAACCTTACCTGAGAACGCCAAGGTCGTCGAAGAACAACCTGAGGAAGTTAAAGTAACTGAAGTTAGGACTGAAACTGGTGAAACACAGAAGGTAAAAACAACCAAACGGGTAATCAAGAAAGATAAAGGTAAAAATAAGGAGGTCACTGAGATCGTGACTGTTGAGAAGGATGGCGAAGAACCAGTCACAACTGTTACAGTGAAAGAGGAAACCGTACTAGATGAAAACGACGTCGAACCAGTTGAGATCGTGGAGCTTCCGGAAGAGACCACCGTTGAAGAGATCGAGACACCCGAAGGTAAGCCAAAAGTCAAGAAAATAACTAAGCGTACAATCAAAAAGTTAGGTCCTAAAAAGGAAACTACACAAATTATCACTGAACAAGAAGACGACAAGACACCTGTCGTGACAGTACTCACTACACAAGAACCCACAGACGAAACACTCACACCTTTCGAGGACACAAGCATACCTGTGAACGCCAAGGTCGTCGAAGAACATCCTGAGGAAGTTAAAGTAACTGAGGTCAAGACTGAAACTGGCGAAACTAAGAAAGTGAAAACCACCAAACGTGTTATCAAGAAAGATAAAGGTAAAAATAAGGAGGTCACTGAGATCGTGACTGTTGAGAAGGATGGCGAAGAACCAGTCACAACTGTTACAGTGAAAGAGGAAACCGTACTTGATGAAAACGACGTGGAACCAGTTGAGATCGTGGAGCTTCCGGAAGAGACCACCGTTGAAGAGATCGAGACACCCGAAGGTAAGCCAAAAGTCAAGAAAATAACTAAGCGTACGATCAAAAAGTTAGGTCCTAAAAAGGAAACTACACAAATTATCACTGAACAAGAGGACGACAAGGCACCTGTCGTCACAGTACACACTACACAAGAACCCACAGACGAAACACTCACACTTTTCGAGGACACAACCTTACCTGAGAACGCCAAGGTCGTCGAAGAACAACCTGAGGAAGTTAAAGTAACTGAAGTTAGGACTGAAACTGGTGAAACACAGAAGGTAAAAACAACCAAACGGGTAATCAAGAAAGATAAAGGTAAAAAGAAGGAAGTCACTGAGATAGTAACTGTGGAGAAGGACGGTGAAAAACCGGTCACAACTGTCACTGTCAAAGAGGATACAGTCCTAGAAGAAGACGAAGCCAAACCGGTTGAGATCGTGGAGCTCCCGGAAGAGACAACCTTTGAAGAAATCGAGACTCCCGAAGGTAAGCCAACAGTTAAGAAAATCACTAAGCGTACCATCAAAAAGTTAGGTCCTAAAAAGGAAACTACACAAATTATCACTGAACAAGAAGACGACAAGACACCTGTCGTCACAGTACTCACTACACAAGAACCCACAGACGAAACACTCACACCTTTCGAGGACACAAGCATACCTGAGAACGCCAAGGTCGTCGAAGAACAACCTGAGGAAGTTAAAGTAACTGAGGTCAAGACTGAAACTGGCGAAACTAAGAAGGTGAAAACCACCAAACGTGTTATCAAGAAAGATAAAGGTAAAAATAAGGAGGTCACTGAGATCGTGACTGTTGAGAAGGATGGCGAAGAACCAGTCACAACTGTTACAGTGAAAGAGGAAACCGTACTAGATGAAAACGACGTCGAACCAGTTGAGATCGTGGAGCTTCCGGAAGAGACCACCGTTGAAGAGATCGAGACACCCGAAGGTAAGCCAAAAGTCAAGAAAATAACTAAGCGTACAATCAAAAAGTTAGGTCCTAAAAAGGAAACTACACAAATTATCACTGAACAAGAAGACGACAAGACACCTGTCGTCACAGTACTCACTACACAAGAACCCACAGACGAAACACTCACACCTTTCGAGGACACAAGCATACCTGAGAACGCCAAGGTCGTCGAAGAACAACCTGAGGAAGTTAAAGTAACTGAGGTCAAGACTGAAACTGGCGAAACTAAGAAGGTGAAAACCACCAAACGTGTTATCAAGAAAGATAAAGGTAAAAATAAGGAGGTCACTGAGATCGTGACTGTTGAGAAGGATGGCGAAGAACCAGTCACAACTGTTACAGTGAAAGAGGAAACCGTACTTGATGAAAACGACGTCGAACCAGTTGAGATCGTGGAGCTTCCGGAAGAGACCACCGTTGAAGAGATCGAGACACCCGAAGGTAAGCCAAAAGTCAAGAAAATAACTAAGCGTACGATCAAAAAGTTAGGTCCTAACAAGGAAACTACACAAATTATCACTGAACAAGAGGACCACAAGGCACCTGTCGTCACAGTACACACTACACAAGAACCCACAGACGAAACACTCACACTTTTCGAGGACACAACCTTACCTGAGAACGCCAAGGTCGTCGAAGAACAACCTGAGGAAGTTAAAGTAACTGAAGTTAGGACTGAAACTGGTGAAACACAGAAGGTAAAAACAACCAAACGGGTAATCAAGAAAGATAAAGGTAAAAATAAGGAGGTCACTGAGATCGTGACTGTTGAGAAGGATGGCGAAGAACCAGTCACAACTGTTACAGTGAAAGAGGAAACCGTACTAGATGAAAACGACGTCGAACCAGTTGAGATCGTGGAGCTTCCGGAAGAGACCACCGTTGAAGAGATCGAGACACCCGAAGGTAAGCCAAAAGTCAAGAAAATAACTAAGCGTACAATCAAAAAGTTAGGTCCTAAAAAGGAAACTACACAAATTATCACTGAACAAGAAGATGACAAGACACCTGTCGTCACAGTACTCACTACACAAGAACCCACAGACGAAACACTCACACCTTTCGAGGACACAAGCATACCTGAGAACGCCAAGGTCGTCGAAGAACAACCTGAGGAAGTTAAAGTAACTGAGGTCAAGACTGAAACTGGCGAAACTAAGAAGGTGAAAACCACCAAACGTGTTATCAAGAAAGATAAGGGTAAAAATAAGGAGGTCACTGAGATCGTGACTGTTGAGAAGGATGGCGAAGCACCAGTCACAACTGTTACAGTGAAAGAGGAAACCGTACTTGATGAAAACGACGTGGAACCAGTTGAGATCGTGGAGCTTCCGGAAGAGACCACCATTGAAGAGATCGAGACACCCGAAGGTAAGCCAAAATTAAAGAAAATTACTAAGCGTACAATTAAAAAGTTAGGTCCTAAAAAGGAAACTGCACAAATTATTACTGAACAAGAAGACGACAAGACACCGGTCGTCACATTACACACTACACAAGAACCCACTGACGAAACACTCACACCTTTCGAAGACACAACCATACCTGAGAACGCCAGGGTCGTCGAAGAACAACCTGAGGAAGTTAAAGTAACTGAGTTCAAGACTGAAACTGGCGAAACTAAGAAGGTGAAAACCACCAAACGTGTTATCAAGAAAGATAAAGGTAAAAATAAGGAGGTCACTGAGATCGTGACTGTTGAGAAGGATGGCGAAGAACCAGTCACCACTGTATCAGTGAAAGAGGAAACCGTACTAGATGAAATCGACTTGGAACCAGTTGAGATCGTGGAGCTTCCGGAAGAGACCACCGTTGAAGAGATCGAGACACCCGAAGGTAAGCCAAAATTTAAGAAAATTACTAAGCGTACAATCAAAAAGTTAGGTCCTAAAAAGGAAACTACACAAATTATCACTGAACAAGAAGACGACAAGACACCTGTCGTCACAGTACACACTACACAAGAACCCACTGACGTAACACTCACACCTTTCGAGGACACAACCATACCTGAGAACGCCAAGGTTGTCGAAGAACAACCTGAGGAAGTTAAAGTAACTGAGGTCAAGACTGAAACTGGCGAAACTAAGAAGGTGAAAACCACCAAACGTGTTATCAAGAAAGATAAAGGTAAAAATAAGGAGGTCACTGAGATCGTGACTGTTGAGATGGATGGCGAAGAACCAGTCACCACTGTATTAGTGAAAGAGGAAAGCGTACTAGATGAAATCGACTTGGAACCAGTTGAGATCGTGGAGCTTCCGGAAGAGACCACCATTGAAGAGATCGAGACACCCGAAGGTAAGCCAAAATTAAAGAAAATTACTAAGCGTACAATCAAAAAGTTAGGTCCTAAAAAGGAAACTACACAAATTATCACTGAACAAGAAGACGACAAGACACCTGTCGTCACAGTATACACTACACAAGAACCCACTGACGTAACACTCACACCTTTTGAGGACACAACCATACCTGAGAACGCCAAGGTTGTCGAAGAACAACCTGAGGAAGTTAAAGTGACTGAGGTCAAGACTGAAACTGGCGATACTAAAAAGGTGCAAACCACCAAACGTGTTATCAAGAAAGATAAAGGTAAAAATAAGGAGGTCACTGAGATCGTGACTGTTGAGAAGGATGGCGAAGAACCAGTCACAACTGTTACAGTGAAAGAGGAAACCGTACTTGATGAAAACGACGTGGAACCAGTTGAGATCGTGGAGCTTCCGGAAGAGACCACCGTTGAAGAGATCGAGACACCCGAAGGTAAGCCAAAAGTCAAGAAAATAACTAAGCGTACGATCAAAAAGTTAGGTCCTAAAAAGGAAACTACACAAATTATCACTGAACAAGAGGACGACAAGGCACCTGTCGTCACAGTACACACTACACAAGAACCCACAGACGAAACACTCACACTTTTCGAGGACACAACCTTACCTGAGAACGCCAAGGTCGTCAAAGAACAACCTGAGGAAGTTAAAGTAACTGAAGTTAGGACTGAAACTGGTGAAACACAGAAGGTAAAAACAACCAAACGGGTAATCAAGAAAGATAAAGGTAAAAAGAAGGAAGTCACTGAGATAGTAACTGTGGAGAAGGACGGTGAAAAACCGGTCACAACTGTCACTGTCAAAGAGGATACAGTCCTAGAAGAAGACGAAGTCAAACCGGTTGAGATCGTGGAGCTCCCGGAAGAGACAATCTTTGAAGAAATCGAGACTCCCGAAGGTAAGCAAAAATTAAAGAAAATTACTAAGCTCACAATTAAAAAGTTAGGTCCTAAAAAGGAAACTACACAAATTATCACTGAACAAGAAGACGACAAGACACCGGTCGTCACAGTACACACTACACAAGAAACCACTGACGAAACACTCACACCTTTCGAAGACACAACCATACCTGAGAACGCCAAGGTCGTCCAAGAACAACCTGAGGAAGTTAAAGTGACTAAGGTCAAGACTGAAACTGGCGAAACTAAAAAGGTGCAAACCACCAAACGTGTTATCAAGAAAGATGAAGGTAAAAAGAAGGAGGTCACTGAGATCGTGACTGTTGAGAAGGATGGCGAAGAACCAGTCACAACTGTTACAGTGAAAGAGGAAACCGTACTAGATGAAATCGACTTTGAACCAGTTGAGATCGTGGAGCTTCCGGAAGAGACCACCATTGAAGAGATCGAGACACCTGAAGGTAAGCCAAAATTAAAGAAAATTACTAAGCGTACAATTAAAAAGTTAGGTCCTAAAAAGGAAACTACACAAATTATCACTGAACAAGAAGACGACAAGACACCGGTCGTCACAGTACACACTACACAAGAACCCACTGACGAAACACTCACACCTTTCGAAGACACAACCATACCTGAGAACGCCAAGGTCGTCGAAGAACAACCTGAGGAAGTTAAAGTAACTGAAGTCAAGACTGAAACTGGCGAAACTAAGAAGGTGAAAACTACCAAACGTGTTATCAAGAAAGATATAGGTAAAAATAAGGAGGTCACTGAGATCGTGACTATTGAGAAGGATGGCGAAGAACCAGTCACAACTGTTACCGTGAAAGAGGAAACCGTACTAAACGAAAACGACGTGGAACCCGTTGAGATCGTGGAGCTTCCGGAAGAGACCATCGTTGAAGAGATCGAGACACCCGAAGGTAAGCCAAAAGTCAAGAAAATAACTATGCGTACAATCAAAAAGTTAGGTCCTAAAAAGGAAACTACACAAATTATCACTGAACAAGAGGTCGACAAGACACCTGTTGTCACAGTACATACTACACAAGAACCCACAGACGAAACACTCATACCTTTCGAGGACACAACCATACCTGAGAACGCCAGGGTCGTCGAAGAACAACCTGAGGAAGTTAAAGTAACTGAGGTCAAGACTGAAACTGGCGAAACTAAGAAGGTGAAAACTACCAAACGTTATATCAAAAAAGATAAAGATAAAAATAAAGAGGTCACTGAGATCGTGACTGTTGAAAAGGATGCTGAAGAACCAGTCACAACTGTTACAGTGAAAGAGGAAACCGTACTTGATGAAATTGACTTGGAACCAGTTGAGATCGTGGAGCTTCCGGAAGAGACCACCGTTGAAGAGATCGAGACACCCGAAGGTAAGCCAAAAGTCATGAAAATAACAAAGCGTACAATCAAAACGTTAGGTCCTAAAAAGGAAACTACGCAAATTATCACTGAACAAGAAGACGACAAGACACCTGTCGTCACAGTACACACTACACAAGAACCCACTGACGAAACACTCACACCTTTCGAAGACACAACCATACCTGAGAACGCCAAGGTCGTCGAAGAACAACCTGAGGAAGTTAAAGTAACTGAGGTCAAGACTGAAACTGGCGAAACTAAGAAGGTGAAAACCACCAAACGTGTTATCAAGAAAGATAAAGGTAAAAATAAGGAGTTCACTGAGATCGTGACTGTTGAGAAGGATGGCGAAGAACCAGTCACAACTGTTACAGTGAAAGAGGAAACCGTACTAAATGAAATCGACTTGGAACCAGTTGAGATCGTGGAGCTTCCGGAAGAGACCACCATTGAAGAGATCGATACACCCGAAGGTAAGCCAAAATTAAAGAAAATTACTAAGCGTACAATTAAAAAGTTAGGTCCTAAAAAGGAAACTACACAAATTATCACTGAACAAGAAGACGACAAGACACCGGTCGTCACATTACACACTACACAAGAACCCACTGACGAAACACTCACACCTTTCGAAGACACAACCATACCTGAGAACGCCAGGTTCGTCGAAGAACAACCTGAGGAAGTTAAAGTAACTGAGGTCAAGACTGAAACTGGCGAAACTAAGAAGGTGAAAACCACCAAACGTGTTATCAAGAAAGATAAAGGTAAAAATAAAGAGGTCACTGAGATCGTGACTGTTGAAAAGGATGGTGAACAACCAGTCACAACTGTTACAGTGAAAGAGGAAACCGTACTAGACGAAATTGACTTGGTACCAGTTGAGATCGTGGAGCTTCCGGAAGAGACCACCGTTGAAGAGATCGAGACACCCGAAGGTAAGCCAAAAGTCATGAAAATAATTAAGCGTACAATCAAAAAGTTAGGTCCTAAAAAGGAAACTACACAAATTATCACTGAACAAGAAGACGACAAGGCACCTGTCGTCACAGTACACACTACTCAAGAACCCACTGACGAAACCCTCACACCTTTCGAAGACACAACCATACCTGAGAACGCCAAGGTCGTCGAAGAACAACCTGAGGAAGTTAAAGTAACTGAGGTCAAGACTGAAACTGGCGAAACTAAGAAGGTCAAAACCACCAAACGTGTTATCAAGAAAGATAAAGGTAAAAATAAGGAGGTCACTGAGATCGTGACTGTTGAGAAGGATGGCGAAGAACCAGTCACAACTGTTACAGTGAAAGAGGAAACCGTACTAGATGAAAACGACGTGGAACCCGTTGAGATCGTGGAGCTTCCGGAAGAGACCACCGTTGAAGAGATCGAGACACCCGAAGGTAAGCCAAAAGTCATGAAAATAATTAAGCGTACAATCAAAAAGTTAGGTCCTAAAAAGGAAACTACACAAATTATCACTGAACAAGAAGACGACAAGGCACCTGTCGTCACAGTACACACTACTCAAGAACCCACTGACGAAACCCTCACACCTTTCGAAGACACAACCATACCTGAGAACGCCAAGGTCGTCGAAGAACAACCTGAGGAAGTTAAAGTAACTGAGGTCAAGACTGAAACTGGCGAAACTAAGAAGGTCAAAACCACCAAACGTGTTATCAAGAAAGATAAAGGTAAAAATAAGGAGGTCACTGAGATTGTGACTGTTGAGAAGGATGGCGAAGAACCAGTCACAACTGTTACAGTGAAAGAGGAAACCGTACTTGATGAAAACGACGTCGAACCAGTTGAGATCGTGGAGCTCCCCGAAGAGACCACCGTTGAAGAGATTGAGACTCTCCAAGGTAAGCCAAAAGTCATGAAAATAACTAAGCGTACAATCAAAAAGTTAGGTCCTAAAAAGGAAACTACACAAATTATCACTGAACAAGAAGACGACAAGACACCTGTCGTCACAGTACACACTACTCAAGAACCCACTGACGAAACACTCACACCTTTCGAGGATACAACCATACCTGAGAACGCCAAGGTCGTCGAAGAACAACCTGAGGAAGTTAAAGTAATTGAGGTCAAGACTGAAACTGGCGAAACTAAGAAGGTAAAAACCACCAAACGTGTTATCAAGAAAGATAAAGGTAAAAATAAGGAGGTCGCTGAGATCGTGACTGTTGAGAAGGATGGCGAAGAACCAGTCACAACTGTTACAGTGAAAAAGGAAACCGTACTAGATGAAATCGACTTGGAACCAGTTGAGATCGTGGAGCTCCCGGAAGAGACCACCGTTGAAGAGTTCGAGACAGCCGAAGGTAAGCCAAAAGTCAAGAAAATAACTAAGCGTACAATCAAAAAGTTAGGTCCTAAAAAGGAAACTACACAAATTATCACTGAACAAGAAGACGACAAGACACCTGTCGTCACAGTACACACTACACAAGAACCCACTGACGAAACACTCACACTTTTCGAGGACAAAACCATACCTGAGAACGCCAAGGTCGTCGAAGAAGAACCTGAGGAAGTTAAAGTAACTGAGGTCAAGACTGAAACTGGCGAAACTAAGAAGGTGAAAACCACCAAACGTGTTATCAAGAAAGATAAAGTTAAAAATAAGGAGGTCACTGAGATAGTTACTGTAGAGAAGGATGGCGAAGAACCATTCACAACTGTTACCTTGAAAGACGAAATCGTACTAGATGAAAACGACGCGGAACCCGTTGAGATCGTGGAGCTTCCGGAAGAGACCACCGTTGAAGAGATCGAGACAGCCGAAGGTAAGCCAAAAGTCAAGAAAATAAATAAGCGTACAATCAAAAAGTTAGGTCCTAAAAAGGAAACTACACAAATTATCACTGAACAAGAAGACGACAAGACACCTGTCGTCACAGTACACACTACTCAAGAACCCACTGACGAAACACTCACACCTTTCGAGGATACAACCATACCTGAGAACGCCAAGGTCGTCGAAGAACAACCTGAGGAAGTTAAAGTAACTGAGGTCAAGACTAAAACTGGCGAAACTAAGAAGGTCAAAACCACCAAACGTGTTATCAAGAAAGATAAAGGTAAAAATAAGGAGGTCACTGAGATCGTGACTGTTGAGAAGGATGGCGAAGAACCAGTCACAACTGTTACAGTGAAAGAGGAAACCGTACTAGATGAAAACGACGTGGAACCCGTTGAGATCGTGGAGCTTCCGGAAGAGACCACCGTTGAAGAGATCGAGACACCCGAAGGTAAGCCAAAAGTCAAGAAAATAACTAAGCGTACAATCAAAAAGTTAGGTCCTAAAAAGGAAACTACACAAATTATCACTGAACAAGAAGACGACAAGACACCTGTTGTCACAGTACACACTACACAACAACCCACTGACGAAACACTCACACCTTTCGAGGACAAAACCATACCTGAGAACGCCAAGGTCGTCGAAGAAGAACCCGAGGAAGTTAAAGTAACTGAGGTCAAGACTGAAACTGGCGAAACTAAGAAGGTGAAAACCACCAAACGTGTTATCAAGAAAGATAAAGGTAAAAATAAGGAGGTCACTGAGATAGTTACTGTAGAGAAGGAGTGCGAAGAACCATTCACAACTGTTACCTTGAAAGACGAAACCGTACTAGATGAAAACGACGCGGAACCCGTTGAGATCGTGGAGCTTCCGGAAGAGACCACCGTTGAAGAGATCGAGACACCCGAAGGTAAGCCAAAAGTCAAGAAAATAAATAAGCGTACAATCAAAAAGTTAGGTCCTAAAAAGGAAACTACACAAATTATCACTGAACAAGAAGACGACAAGACACCTGTCGTCACAGTACACACTACACAAGAACCCACTGACGAAACACTCACACCTTTTGAGGATACAACCATACCTGAGAACGCCAAGGTCGTCGAAGAACAACCTGAGGAAGTTAAAGTAACTGAGGTCAAGACTGAAACTGGCGAAACTAAGAAGGTAAAAACCACCAAACGTGTTATCAAGAAAGATAAAGGTAAAAATAAGGAGGTCGCTGAGATCGTGACTGTTGAGAAGGATGGCGAAGAACCAGTCACAATTGTTACAGTGAAAAAGGAAACCGTACTAGATGAAATCGACTTGGAACCAGTTGAGATCGTGGAGCTCCCGGAAGAGACCACCGTTGAAGAGATCGATACACCCGAAGGTAAGCCAAAAGTCAAGAAAATAACTAAGCGTACAATCAAAAAGTTAGGTCCTAAAAGGGAAACTACACAAATTATCACTGAACAAGAAGACGACAAGACACCTGTCATCACAGTACACACTACACAAGAACCCACTGACGAAACACTCACACCTTTCGAGGACACAACCATATCTGAGAACGCCAAGGTCGTCGAAGAACAACCTGAGGAAGTTAAAGTAACTGAGGTCAAGACTGAAACTGGCGAAACTAAGAAGGTGAACACCACCAAACATGTTATCAAGAAAGATAAAGATAAAAATAAGGAGGTCACTGAGATCGTGACTGTTGAGAAGGATGGCGAAGAACCAGTCACAACTGTTACAGTGAAAGAGAAAACCGTACTAGATGAAATCGACTTGGAACCAGTTGATATCGTGGAGCTCCCGGAAGAGACCACCGTTGAAGAGATCGAGACATCCGAAGGTAAGCCAAAAGTCAAAAAAATAACTAAGCGTACAATCAAAAAGTTAGGTCCTAAAAGGGAAACTACACAAATTATCACTGAACAAGAAGACGACAAAACACCTGTCATCACAGTACACACTACACAAGAACCCACTGACGAAACACTCACACCTTTCGAGGACACAACCATATCTGAGAACGCCAAGGTCGTCGAAGAACATCCTGAGGAAGTTAAAGTAACTCAGGTCAGGACTGAAACTGGCGAAACAAAGAAGGTGAAAACCACCAAACGTGTTATCAAGAAAGATAAAGATAAAAATAAGGAGGTCACTGAGATCGTGACTGTTGAGAAGGATGGCGAAGAACCAGTCACAACTGTTACAGTGAAAGAGAAAACCGTACTAGATGAAATCGACTTGGAACCAGTTGAAATCGTGGAGCTCCCGGAAGAGACCACCGTTGAAGAGATCGAGACATCCGAAGGTAAGCCAAAAGTCAAAAAAATAACTAAGCGTACAATCAAAAAGTTAGGTCCTAAAAAGGAAACTACACAAATTATCACTATACAAGAAGACGACAAGACACCTGACGTCACAGTACACACTACACAAGAACCCACTGACGAAACACTCACACCTTTCGAGGACACAACCATATCTGAGAACGCCAAGGTCGTCGAAGAACAACCTGAGGAAGTTAAAGTAACTGAGGTCAAGACTGAAACTGGCGAAACTAAGAAGGTGAAAACCACCAAACGTGTTATCAAGAAAGATAAAGGTAAAAATAAGGAGGTCACTGAGATCGTGACTGTTGAGAAGGATGGCGCTGAACCAGTCACAACTGTTACAGTGAAAGAGGAAACCGTACTAGATGAAATCGACTTGGAATCAGTTGAGATCGTGGAGCTTCCGGAAGAGACCACCGTTGAAGAGATCGAGACAGCCGAAGGTAAGCCAAAAGTCAAGAAAATAACTAAGCGTTTAATGAAAAAGTTAGGTCCTAAAAAGGAAACTACACAAATTATCACTGAACAAGAAGACGACAATACACCTGTCGTCACAGTACATACTACACAAGAACTCACTGACGAAACACTCACACCTTTCGAGGACACAACCGTACTTGAAAACGCCGACGTCGTCGAAGAACAGCCTGAGGAAGTTAAATTTTCTGGGGTCAAGACTGACATTGGTGCAACAAAGAAGGTGAAAACCACCACACGAGTTGTCAGGAAAGATAAAGGTAAGGATAAGGAGGTCACTGAGATTGTGACATTTGAAAAGGATAGCGAAGAACCAGTCACAACTGTTACAATGAAGGAAGATACGGTACTAGTTGAAAACGAGGTTGAACCGGTTGAGATAGTGGAGCTCCCTGAGGAGACTATCTTTGAAGAAATCGAGACATCCGATGGTAAGCCAAAAGTTAAAAATAGTACTAAGCGTAACCTCAATAAGCTAGGGTCTGCAAAGGACACTACAAAAATTATGACTGTTTCAAAAAATGTTGAGACATTTGTTTTTAATGTACACACTACACAAGTAGCCTCAGACAAAACACTTGAATCTCTTGAGGACATACAACGACAAAATATTACACTTGAAAGACAATCCAAAAATTTTGAACAGGTTGTGTTTGTCGTGCATTCCTGGGAGTCTACCGTTGAAAGAGTTGAGACTCTTGAAGGTAAGTTAAAAGACGTGACATGCACTGAGTGTATTATTATAATTGTTGACACTTGTTGAAACTTGGCAGGATAGCATGGTGTGAACCAAAACTTATACAAAAAGATTCATAATCCATGCGGAACTTAGGTTTATAGACCTTACAAGTACAAAATGTAGCTTAATATTTTGGACTGAATATGAAATTCCATAATTATTTTACAGGCCATTTATAAACAAAAACTGTAATACTTGATGGAAACTGTAGTTTTTAAACAATAGTGGAGCGACGTGTTCTTTAGTTCCGATATTTCGTAACTCGTATACCCTTAGTTATTACCAGTACTACTTTCCTTGTCAAAATAGTCACGAAGCCGCATCACTCTCTTGATTGTCCTTTATATCGTATAAATTTTTTTATACATCGTTGGCGATAGATTATGTGTATGGATGATTATTGGATGAAATAATAAATACATTTACTGTACTGCTTTACATAAGTGATTTATTTTGATACATAAAAATAAATCATCATTTTATTTTGATTAAAATAAATCACTTAGCTTTACACTTTATATTTTATACAATCAAAAAATCAAATACTGTAATATGTGTTAAATCGATTAATATTTCTTCGATAATAGATTCGATTGGTATCAAAAATCGAATCGGTGACTCATTAGGACATCATTAACTCGATCTGCCATAATTTACATAAATGATTGGACCGGGAATAGCTCAGAGACTCTTAGTACTAGAAAGCTGTAATTTGGCATAGCTAAATAAATTAATCACGCCGACGAAGTGGGAAAGTACCTACACTAAGTAAAGTGGGGATGAATATTTATCTTGTCTATCCCATGGTGTGTGGTATCATCGGATAGGTCATTAAAAATATTTAGCTATTTGTCGGAGTCAAGTGTCACCCTAAGTACGTGACCGATTATTATTTAACAATAGAATATTGAATATAATAGTTAAGTAATAAAAGAATAGTGAGTATCTACTACTAGACTGAAGGTCTCTATATTCACAGGAAGGTATCACACACTAAAGATTAATTGTTTTCTTATTTTGGATTTTCTGCAATTCAATTCTCAATTGAACACGGTAATTAAACAACAACTGTTTAGTTCCATAAATATTTTTTAATTTTCACAGGTTTCTATCTATATATTCTTTTGTATCAGGTAAGTGAAAATGTTAGTTAATATATTGTATTTTTAGTATTTATTTTTCTTTTTACAGAACCATCTGCTGAAGAAGTAGTTAAAACACCAGAGCAAAGTAAATATCAAGTGATAGAAAACAGTCCAGAAGATGTTCCACAAACCCAGAAAATGGACAAACTAAAATCAAGGAAACCCTTAAAACTTCAAAAAATGGATCATGTATCAATTAAACTAAGTGAGGTTCAGTTTGCAAAAGAAACAGAGCAACCACAGTTTGCCAAAATGAAACTAAAAAAACCCGATATAAAACCGAAGAAGGAGCAAACTTCAACTGTTTTGCCTAAATTTCAATTGAAGAGTAGAATTAAGTTTATTACCGACTGGCCACCAAAGGATTTAAAACCCATTATTACTTTCCTAAAAAGTGTGAGACAAAACGGGGAGCTATCAAGAAATATCAAGGAAGCTGCAAAACTGAAAAAGAAGAAAGTTAAAGTGCCCGAAATACCTGACTTGCCGAGTATAGAGTTAGAAAAGCCAGATTTATTAGATTACACCAAACAAGAGGCCAAACTATATCCCGAAGAAAGTCTCACAGATAGTCCTCACTTGGATGAACCTGTTGATGAAAACCAAGTGAAACCGAAAATAAATGTTAAGGAACCTCAATCTGAAATATCCCCAGCTGAACCAGTTATTAGGAAAAAACCTAAACTAAAACCTATGACCATCGAAGAAAAAGTTATAGAACCAAACAAGCCTCAATTTGCAGAACCACAATTTAAAAAAATTCAGCTAAAGAAAGCAGTCGTAAAGTCAAAACCAGAAAGCTCAGTTGTGAAAATACCCAAAATTCAACTCAAAAGCCGTATAAAATATGTAGGTGATTGGCCTCCGGAAATCATCAAACCCAACATATCATTTTTAGGGGGCGTTCGACAAAATGGGATTCTTTCAAGAAACATAAAGGAAGCTGCAAAAATAAAGAAAACTGTGTTAAAGCAGCCTATCCTGCCAGAACTAGGAAAAACAGAGTTGGAAAAACCCATGTTTACTCAAAAAGATATCATAGGAACAAGGGATAAAATACCAGAAAAGGATGAAAAAGAGTTATCTGAATTAAACGACGTTAAAGAAGATGAACCTGAACAATTTACTATAACACATCGACGTCCAAGTGTGAAGAAGGTTGAAGAGGTTGTTGACGAAGTTACTATTAAAAAGAAGCTGAAACCTGTACGCAAATCTTCTGTTACACTTCCAGAAATTACGGAGCCTGAAGAAGTCACTTTCAGACCTAAAATTATAAAAACAAAAGAAGAAGTTGAGCAAGAGTTTAATATTCATTTAGACTCGTACGAAGAAGAAGAAATATCAATGTCAAGTAAAGTGAAATTAAAACCGCAAAGACAACCGACATTTAATGAAGAAGGAAATGAAGTATCTATCAAAGTTTATGAAGAAAAAGAAAGTGAAGGAGATAATATCGTTGAAATAATTGAAAGTGATGGTGAAAAAGAAGAGAGTACTAATATTATCATGGCATTGAAAAAGCCTGTTAAACCTGTGGTGGAACTTGGTGAAGAAATCACTTCAAGTGTAATGGTGTCCAAGCCAAAATCTACTCGTATCGAAACTGAATTTACTGAAGACGTTACTTTTGAATTGGGAAGTAAACCCAAATACATCACAGATGATCAAGAAATAACATTTGAAGTAAAGAAGCAGAAGGACAAATTTAAGTCAGAAGAATTATCATTATCTAGTAAAATTAAATTAGCACCCAAAAAGAAAATGACCCTTGATGAGGCTGGCGATGAAACTTCAATACGATTAGAACAAGAAATCGAGGAAGATGGACAAGTAGAAGAAGTCATCATGAGTGAAGGTGAATCTGAAGAAAGGGTGGAGATGGTAATTAAGAGAAAACCGAAAAAACCAGCTTACGAGGTCAGCGAAGTAGAAGAACTCAGTGTCGAGTTTAAACCAAAGAAGATCGGCATCGATTCTTTCGAAGAAGAACAATTGACTATATCGACGAAACGGGTGCCCAAAAAGCCCTCGCAAATTCAAGGTCAGTGTTATATTATTTCTAAAACATCTGCCAAGCGTAGCTCAACCTATTTTGAAGAAATTCCTTTGTAACCGTCCTGTGACCTAACTTAAGTTTGTAAACTAAGTAGAAAATAGCTTGCAACTTGCATCTCGGGGACGGATCAGGACACTTTATCCAGACATTTTTATCCCGAGAATCCTACGGAGTCCAAAAAGTTTCCACGGGAATTTGTAAATCTGTAAAAAAAGTTGCGGGTATCATCTGCATTGAATATATAAAACTCGTGAAACTCAACGCATTATGGTAAGAAACCATGTATACAACCCGTTCGCACCATATTTTTCAATACATTTGTGAAAAAATTTGAAAATAAAACTCGAGTAGAGAGCTACCTCTCTCTGTACTCAGGTACTAGGTACTCACTAGAAAATGGTTTCTCACGGACATACCTACTTATTTCGAGATTTTTGGCGGCTATTAATAGCGTGATTTTTTTCTCACATCTAAAATACTTATTTATTTTCCTGAGAAACGTGGTGAGAAAAATTATTTTTTTAGACTCGCTTACCACAACTAGCGCCATCATGTGGGAAAGCAGTTATTTGATGGAACTTTTTAATTTATTTTCTCAAATTTCAGAGCCTTTAAACTCCTTAAGCTTTTTTAATACTTTAAAATATAACAATTACAATAGTAAAGAAATCATTGCTGCACATTGCTCCCATAGTTCCACTGGTTAATTATGTTCTTTAACTTACAAGCCCTGTTTACTGCCTCTGTAAGTGCATTTTTGGAGAAAGTGTATTGAAAAAAATAATAACATTTAGCTTGATGAAATGAATTCATGAAATTAAAAATTGTATAAAATTATGATAAGATTTAAAACGTACTTTGGAATCATAACAATAAATCAACAATGAGGTGTTTCAGATGTGAGAAAAAAATTGCGCTAGTAATAGCCGCCAAAAATCTCGAAATAAGTCTTCTTCTTCTTACTGTGCCGTCTCCTTTCGAAGGTTGGCAATCATTAAGGCGATTTCAACTTTTGAGACCGCTGCTCTAAACAAGGACCTTGTGCTCTTCCCAAACCACTGGCGCAAGTTTTTAAGCCACGATATCCTTCTGCGGCCAGGCCTCCTTCTGCCAGCCACTTTTCCTTGCATAATTAGTTGAAGGAGTTCATACTTCCTGGTGTTCCGCATCACGTAGCCAAAATATTCCAGCTTCCTTTTCTTTACAGTCGCGAGTACCTCTGTACCTTTCCGCATTCTCTGTAGCACAGTGCTATTCCGTACGCGGTCCGTCCAAGATATTTTTAAC
Organism: Erebia aethiops; assembly: GCA_923060345.2. Lineage (NCBI taxonomy): Eukaryota > Metazoa > Arthropoda > Insecta > Lepidoptera > Nymphalidae > Erebia > Erebia aethiops. Next base: position 17,268,448 of record OV281079.1, on the reverse strand, counting down.
ATACGCCTGTACACCCACATCTCAAACGCTTCCAGCTTTTTAGACATGGCCTCTGTCAGCGTCCAAGCTTCTACGCCGTAGAGGAGTACAGAAGAGACATAGCACCGTGCTATGCGAGTCCGTACAGTAATGCTTAGATTTCGGTCGCAGAGTACTTTCCTCATTCTTGAGAAGGCGTTGCGTGCTTGCTCTATTCTACAGCGGATTTCGAGACTGTGATCTCCTATTTCATCAACCATTGTACCCAGATATCTATATTTAGATACGCGTTCAAGACCTTGACCATTAAGATATAAAGGAGCGTTAAGCTCTGGTGTTCGGCTTATAATCATGTACTTTGTCTTTTTGGAATTGATGTTTATACCATACTCAGCACTTACGGAAGCTACTGAATTGACCAGACTTTGAAGGCTCTCAAGACTGTCGGCGATTAATATCGTATCGTCTGCGTACCTGATGTTATTTAAAAGTTTGCCATTTATTAAAATGCCATATAGGCTATCGTCTAGCGCTTCTGAAAATATAGCTTCAGCATACAAATTGAAAAGCAAGGGTGATAAAATGCAGCCTTGTCGTACGCCTCTTTCTATCTCGATATACGATGACAATTCTCCATTTACTCTTATACTTGCACGCTGCTTCCAATATAGGTCTCTAATAAAACGACAATCTTTATAGTCTAAGCCAATCTTCTGAAGCACTTCCATCAGTTTAACATGTTGTACTCTGTCAAAAGCCTTCTCATAGTCAATGAAGCAGACAAATAAGTCGCTATTCATATCCCAGCAACTTTGTACCAGCACTTGATAGCCGAAAAGTGCATCTCTCGTACCCAGTCCGCTTCTAAAACCAAATTGGGTATCGGATAGTAAAGATTCACATTTTGAGTATATTCTACCGTGAATTACTTTTAAATAAGTATGGGCGTGAAAACCATTTTCTAGTGAGTACCTATTATCTAGTACCTACCTACTCGACTTTTATTTTCAAGTTTTCTCACAAATGTATTGAAAAATATTGTATGATGATACACGGGCTTTATGGTTTTAACAAATTCGTGACCACGTTCGTGACGATGGTCAGCCCTCGCCTGGTGCCATCGGGCTGACATGAGTCAACTCGTATGTAAAAACCTACTTACCGCTCTTATATTACAAACTACTATTAAGGTTTCTACATACAAAGTCAACATTATTATGAACCTGCTTGCAAGCAAACTTTATTTAGAAGTAAAGAGGACCTATAAAAAATTATAAAAAAAATTTGCAGTCATCGGGACTGCCGATAGAAGTGAAAACGAATATTAATTAATATTTTTTTTAATTATTTTATTAATAACGAATATTAAAATTATTTTTCTTATTTAAAAATAATAATAATAATAATAATAACCGCCGTGTGGCACCGGCAGAGTAGAATAGTGCCACCCCTTCCTATCCTGTGGGTGACCGTAAGAGGCGGCTAAGGGAGCCGGGGGACCAACCAACTTATTTTGTTCCCCGAAGCATGGCTAGCTGGCCGCAGAAACAGCCTCCTCGGGGACCTGAGTGGACCCCGAGTGATGTAACCACCACTCACCCCCCCCCCCCCCCCCACTTTTATGATGATGGACACAATAGAGGATATGCGAATAGGGCCGCTACCTGGGGGTCGCCAGGGCGCGCCTGGAGCTGGCGCTGGGCGTGACAGCATACGGGCCGCCAGTAACACCAGTCGACCGGCACTACCACCTAGCCGGCCGACACGTCCATCATCCCCACCAGAGGGCTTGGCGCCGACGGGATCCTCCAGGGTCCCATCTTCGGTGCCCGCCACTGGTGGTGTACGCCGCATGAGATGGACTTCTCTCATGAACGAGAATGTCATGCGTGCGTACTTCAGGGCGACAGGAGGGGAAACCGGACGGACTGGCTACCGAGCGGCAATGTACCGCGAGTTCCTGCTGCTTGAGCCGACTTTAACTGTCACGGAACAAAACCTGGCAGATCGGGCTCGGTATATTCAGCGTTCGAACATCTTTAACGCTACCGAGCTCGAACGGTTACGACGTGAGGCTGATCCCGAGGTGACAACTCCAACAACAGAGCAAATCGTCTCTCCAACGGTGCCAACCCGTGAGGAGATAGGCTCCACCTCCCACGATTTTCCTGTTGAGGAAAGCACTGAGGAAACAGTTTCCCTTGATTTAGAGCGAATGGGAAGGATTCTAGAAGAGGCGATTTCTGAGACTCGGAGCGCTCCTCTGGAGAATCGCCCGCGGCTCTCCCGCCTCACGCTGAATGTAGCGACGCGGGATGTCATTGAGGCCATCAACCAAATGCTGCCTCAACATCTGGCGAACAGCACTGGTTTGGATGATACGGCTTCTATTCTCTTCGGTGCGGCTTTAGCCGTGTACCGATTTATCGGAGCCAAGACCCCGGGTCCGGGACGCGCTGCTGTTGCAAGACGCAGCGCGGAACCGGCCTGGAAGAAGAGAATAGAACGCCGTATCAGCCTTGCCAGAGGCCTCATTGGCAGACTGCAAAGCTTCAGGTCGGGCAATACCAGGCCAAGGATTGTGCGCTCCGTTAGAATTGCCTTCAACGGGCTTGGGGTTAGGTTGGATCAGCCCGACATAGCCCAAAAGCTAACGGAGCGCATCGACGACCTGAAGCAGAAAATCGCTGCATGGGGGAACCGCATACGGCGATACTCGGAAAGAGTTGAGCGCTTTCAGCAAAATCGTCTCTTCTCGAGTGATCAGAAAAGGTTCTACAAAAAATTGGAGTGTCCAGCAGTCTGCTCTACCTCTCAACAGCCGAGCTCGGCAGACCTTGTCGCTTTCTGGCGGAGTGTGTGGTCGCGAGAGGTTGAGCATGAAGAGGGCCCTTGGATTGCGGCGGTAGAGGAAGCATGTGCCGTAATTGAACCGATGAACCCGGTAGCCATCTCTACGGAGGATGTAGTTGGTGCGGTAAGGCGGGCCCCGAACTGGAAAAGTCCGGGTCCTGACGGTCTGCATCACTACTGGCTTAAGGGTTTCTCGGTTTGCCATGCGACCTTGGCTCGACAATTCCAAGAAGCTCTCGAGCAAAGGACGCTCCCGAACCTTTTCACCACTGGGATCACTCATCTAGCTCCAAAGTCCACTGATGCCACTGATCCTGCTAAGTACCGCCCTATTACGTGTCTTACGACCATCTATAAGACACTGACATCCGTTCTGAGCTTCAAGATCACTCGTCATGTAGACGAAAATAACATCATGTCTGCGGCTCAGAACGGATGTCGAGGGGGTAGCCGTGGTACTAAGGAGCTCCTTCTCATCGACTCCGTTGCGGGGCAATTGGTCAAACGCAACCGCCGGAACTTCTCCGCCGCCTGGATTGATTATAAAAAGGCATTCGACTCGGTGCCCCATTCATGGCTCTTGAGGGTCCTTGAGCTGTACAAAGTCGATGGTACAGTTCGAGACTTCCTGAGGGAATGCATGGGGCAATGGAGTACGATCCTTTGTCTCCACGGTGAGCGGTTGGCGGCTGCCGATGACCGGATAAGGATACGGCGCGGGATCTTCCAGGGTGACTGTCTGAGTCCAATTTGGTTTTGCCTGTCTCTGAACCCACTCAGCTCACTGCTGGAGAGTTCAGGGACGGGCTTTCAGTTTCGGAGAGGAGGGACAAGAGTGCCTCACCTTTTCTACATGGACGACCTCAAACTGCTGGCACCCAATGCTACCCGTCTGCAAGAATTACTGAATATCACCACTGAGTTCAGTAATTCTATCAGAATGGAGCTAGGGCTGGGCAAGTGTGCGGTCTTGCATGTGGTAAGGGGGCAGGTTACTCACTCGGCTGAGATGAATCTCGAGCCATCTAACATCAGGACCCTCTCTGAAGCTGATTCGTACCGGTATCTGGGTATGTCGCAATCGTTAGGGGTAAATGAGACGGACATGAAACAGTCTGTTTGCGAGGCCTTTTTTGGCCGTCTGACAAAAATCTGTAAAAGTTTTTTGTCAGGCGCCAATAAGGTGCGAGCCTATAACGGCTGGGTTATGCCCGTTCTCATGTACACCTTTGGCGTGCTCAGATGGACTCAGACCGAACTTGACGCCCTGGATAGAAAAGTCCGCACGACTATGACTCTCTATCGCATGCATCACCCGAAGTCGTCTGTGATGAGGTTGTATATCCCCCGGAAATGTGGTGGTCGAGGCGTATTAAGCGTCAAGACCATGCATAACCGGGAGATAGCCAACCTCAGAACATACTTCGAGACGAAGAGGGAGTCACCCATGCATAGAGAGGTCATAGAATGTGATAAAGGACTCACTCCCCTATCCTTAGCCAAAATCGAGTGGCAGGCGCCGGTGGTACTTAGCACCTCTGACCGGGAGACCGTATGGAAGGAGAAGGAGCTGCACGGACGCTTTTTTAAAGCTCTTAATGAGCCGCACGTCGATAAGAAAGCGTCCGTGCAATGGCTGCGCTTCGGTGACCTCTTTGGGGAAACCGAGGGTTTTGTCTGTGCGATACAGGATCAGGTAGTTAAGACGCGGAACTACCGAAAGTACATTCTGAAGGATGGCACTCACGACATCTGTCGAGCCTGTCGACATCCCGGTGAGTCACTCAGACATGTGCTTTCGGGATGTTCGGCGCTTGCTAACACTGAGTATCTGCACAGACACAACCAAGCGGCCAAAATCCTTCACCAAGAGCTTGCTCTGAAGTACGGTCTCCTGGATGAGAGGCTGCCCTATTACAAGTACACACCGGTGCCTGTACTTGAGCGTGACGGAGTCCGGCTCTATTGGGACCGGTCCATCATCACGGACAGGACTATTCTTGCGAATAAGCCTGACATCGTGCTGTTGGACCGGGCACAGTCGCGGGTGTTTTTGGTGGACATCACCATTCCATATGACGAGAACCTTGTGAGAGCTGAGACGGAGAAAAAACGAAAGTATCTTGATCTGGCTCACGAGGTTACCGCCATGTGGCATGTGGAGTCCACTGAAACCATCCCAATCGTCATATCTGCGAATGGGTTAATCCCAGTCAGCCTCGCTCACCATCTGAGGCGACTGGGGTTCCGTGGCAGTTCGCTCGCAGCTAGGATGCAGAAAGCGGTCTTGCTAGACTCGGCTAGGATAGTCCGCCGGTTTCTCAACCTGTCCCCCTGACCCCCGGCCGTCTGGTCTCCCCTGCCGGGGTGTAATCCTCCGCCCGCTGCAACTATTTATTTGTGTATTTGTGTATGTAAGTTTATTAATTTATATTTATTTACGTAAGTTTATTATAAATCTTTTGGTCATATATATATTTATTTTGTATGCGGGCGTGAGAGCTAAATTTATGCCGATAATAATAAACATATTTCAAATATAAACCTTAAAACTAAGCGTTAAAGTTTAATTATGAATGTACTATATTTATATTTAAGACCTTTTGTCTTCGTAACAACGCGAGGTGTCGGTCACGGTTACACAGCACTTATTAATATAAACCTTAAAACTAAGGCATTAAAGTTTAATTACGAATGTACTATATTTATACTTAAGACCTTTTGTCTTAAGAAGAACGGTGTCGGTCTCGCGTGTTCCACATTTTTACCCCCTACCAAAAAGTGCTCAACGCGCATAAAGAAGATTTCACTTCAAAAATAATAAATAAATTTTAGCAGTAAATTTAACTTACATGCTCTGTTTACTGCCTCTGTAAGTGCATTCGAGCAACTGTATCGAAATAGTAGTTTATACACCTAGGGGATAAAGCACTGTTTTATGTCACGGGCGCTACATTGAATCCTGAACGTAACGAAGGACTCCAAATTTAACTCCCGAGCGCAGCGAGGGTGTTATAAGTTAATTCCCGACCAAAGGGAGGGAATTAAGATTGAGTCCTGAGTGCAGTGAGGGATTCAAGCGCCCAAGAAAAAAACTGCTTTATCCCGGTGGTGTATACTCTACTTTATACTTCTACCATAACAGTAAAACAAACTGTAACGGTTAGATATTTATTGCAAATCATAGTAAGTAGGATACATAGGTCTAGTAAATAATAAAAAGAAAAGACAAATTAAAAGTGAATGTTCACGTTCGATAGAGTCACATTTGTCCATTTGTCATTTTGCTTTTCATGCTGTCAGTGTTTATGCAGGTACACATACTCCTCGGTTTAAAAACTTATATTGCATGTTGTTTCAACTCATATCCATAAAATCGTAATCGATAATTAATATTATAAATGCGTATTGCGATATGCGACAATTATTTATAGCGTGGAGTTCAACAGAGTTACAAAAAGCGGAAGGGTTAAGTTAACAAAGAGTTCTAATGTCTGATGTAATGTAGCCGAACCCGTGGTCATCTTTTACGAGGCTGCATAACCGTTCGGTCTACGCCTACGACTTATTTCGCCGCTTAATCTGGTATCGCAAACAGTTACCCTTTCATAGCCCATCTTTACAACCGATTTTGATGAAATTAGGTATAGAAATAGGTTTCATCTCTGGAACGGCGTTGGTACTTTTTATACGCATGGGTTCGTGAAACCACACGACGCCCAAACCAAAACATTCCATTATGTGATAATAATAACGTTTTCAATTCTACCTCCTGTTTGCAGAAGCCGAAGCGTCTATGAGTTTAGCTAAAGAAGAAGAATTTTCAGGTACGTTCAGAAGATGAAAACCATTTGCTCATTCTTGCTAGACGGCATACTTATGTCACTACTGTAATGTTATTTGCGCCCTCCACCAAACTATTGCAGTATTTATATTCCACCAAAATATAAGCGTTACAGCGTAGTATCGTTTTTAACATTTTTAATAATAAGCTTTAATGTTCCGCCACATTGAATTCAGTGTGACTTCATTTTATTTCTGGTATATTGTTCTCAGCAAATCCTTTTAATTGATAGGTACCCATAATAATCATGGGGTGCATAAAAATAACTAGAACGCCAGCTTTGGGCCCCAAAGATAGCGGTCTAGTCCGTTTCGTCCCTTTGGGGGTTCGTAATATTGGATTTAGAATGACGTCACTTAGCAAACCATACATTGTCATCCAAACTAAACCTGTATGCAAAATTTTAGCTCAATCAGTTGGGGATTTAACTGTTTTAAAATTCAGTTCCAAGATTTGACATAAACAAACCTACAAACATTGCAAGTTAAAATAAAAGCATATAAAAATAAAGTGGAAGGGGTGTACTAAAGGAGGGAAATGAGGAAGATACTTAAAGACATATTTTTTTAATCTGTATCACAGTTCACAGTGTTTCACAGTTAAGGCTGTACTGCTTTGGAATGAATTGCCAAGCGACATTAGGCAGTCAGTCTTTAAACATCTTTAAGAGTCGTGTAAAGGAATATTACCTTTCTAATATGCTATAGAATATTTAAGTATAATTTTCGTTTGTATGTAGGTTTATGTACTGCTATATGTTTATATTTAGTTATTTATGTATCATTAGTATGTATAGTTTAAGTAGTATAGTATTGTTGCATGTTTATTATTATTGTTGCACTTTCCCGCTCCTTTTTAAAGTTCCTTATGAAATGGGTTGTCTGGAGGAGATCACTTTTAGTGATAAGACCGCCCTTGCGCACGCGTTGTTTTCTGCTTTTTGTATATAATTAAGTTTTCTCTATGTTATGTGGCAATAAAGAATTTATCTATCTATCTATCTGTATGTAAAATGTAATAATATTAATTGTAGCGAGTCCTGCAGACGTGCGTTGCGGTGACACCGTATTCGCTGTATACAGCTACGTCGCCGAAAGCGACGAAGCCATCAGTCTCGTCGAGGGCGAGCGCCTATACATACTAGGTCAGTATCCTTAGGTTTAGCACTTTACATCTCACAAACGTTTAATCTTCTTCATCTATAACTTTAAAAAGCTTTGTCCTAAGTGACTGACAGACAACCTACAGGCTACAAGTCTACAGCGCAAACGGCTGAACTGGTTCAAGTTTTATATCCATGAAACTTGGTATTTGTGCTTTCGGGGAAAATTAAGAATTTTATGTTTTTCCTGTGTATTTCACCGTTTTCTGAAATTTGTTTTTTCAGGATATTAAATTTAAGGCAATCTCTAGGCAAATTTTAGTATATAAAAAGCGAAAACACTGACTCTCACTGACTAATCACGACATCTCAGGAACTATAAAGCATACATACATGAGAAAATTCACCACCAAGGGGGAAAATGGGGGTTGGAAGGTTGTATGAAAGTCCTGTCTTTCTAGACATGAAAATCGACATTTCAGGTTTTAGTTTTAAAAAGGAAAACCTGTATAGAATATTTTACGAAGATGCACTCCAAAGGGGTCTATGTTTTTGAACTTACATAGCCTCTATAGTTAGGTCTCTTGCAGTGGGAAAATTTATAATCCCATAGTAAATCTGAAATTGTTCGCCGATGAAGTCACGGGCGACCGCTACGGTAATCCGTAAATACAGTTGTGGTCTGAAAATGATTACATCCGCGAGAGAAGGAATAACCTTTTCTGTGATTCCAGTTTTTAGAACTTCAGCGTTTAATTAAAATGCACCTTAGCTGCTTTGTTTTAAGGTAGTGGTGTGTCCATAAATCTAAATAATAGGCCACGGAAAAACTTTTCTTGCATTTTACGTAAGGGCATTATTATACATTGTCAATCAGAATAGTACATTATGGTACTAGTGTGTAATATTGGTGATTAACGCTGAGGCGCCATTCTTAAGAAAGCCGAGGACGGTATCATCAATACACACGTGTATCATGCGACGTTTTTCAACACACTTGTGAAGTAAATAATACTAAAAAATAATTTTTCAAGACACTTCCTCATAAAGTGGCTCTAATTTCACCGCAATTAGGCACATAATTTCACCTATAATCAAACTGTGACTTTTTCATTACAAGTGAGTTATAGAGTTTTTATTTTATTTTATCTACTAAATAAAATTATTTTTTAGTATTATTATTATTCACAAGTGAGTTTAAGAGTTTTTTTTAAATAAATAAACATCTTTTAATTTTTTTACATTATCTTCAAATCATTGGTTTTTCGGTTAATTTCACTGTGACGTTATTAATTAAGTATGTTTCAACGCTCGTATTCTATCAACGTTGGTGAGGTGTACAATCTTATACTAAGCACAAAGTAGTATTACTAACTATTTATTAAGAAAATAACAACAAACTTTAATTTTTATGTAGGTACATTTATTTTTTTCATTCTGTTTCAAGTCTTGTGACGCTATTACAGGGCATTGATCCGAAAGTAAATATTTTTTTTAGAATATACTAGAGAAAAATTGTCTAAATAAATACGACTAGATTTACAAAGCTGCATGCCCAAGAGTAATAAATATTTTCAAAGGTGCGTGAAGTTTGTCAATCGGTACTAGCCCCGCGTGGTGGACTATTACCTAACTCTTCTCATTGTGAATAGTGAGCCGGCAATATGTTAAAATGTGATTAAATGATGATGATTCAAATAAATAAATCTTTATTGACCAACATATTTTCTGTTAATGCAGACACGACGAATCAAGACTGGTGGTTCGTCCGCAAGCATTTGACGGAAGAGACGGGCTGGGTACCCGCTCAGTACTTGATGGATGAAGCCAACTATACCCTCTACCTGCAAAAGAAGCTCAATGAGAAAATTGATAAGCTTCCAGTGTTTGAAAGTAAGTTATTCTTTCATGGCAAGACGCAAACTTTCGAACTTTCGGGGCCGAGGAGTGACATTTATTGTATTCTTCACTTAAGACTTCGACGAAAGTCGTCGTGGGTACTTTTCAATCTTAGGTTAACAATTACTTATAATTTGTTGCAAATTAGCGAGACCGATGGCTTTACGTTATCACCGAGGCACGGAGGAAACGTAGGTATAGACCAAATTTGCCAAAATTCAGTCACTCATCCGGTTACCGACTTAGGTTAAGGTCAACATTGCTTAACATCGCAATCGATTGATATGCATTATCGTAACTAGGCTAATCGTCCAGTTTTTAGAATAGACTTACTTGAATGTAAAATGTACTATGAAAATGACCGCGATCCACTCCGCCAAAGTGAATACTGGGTTTAGTACCTACTTTGAAATTCATTATAATTATGTACCTATCTCAATAAACAAACAAAATATGTTTATTTCTAGAACCAACTTCAGAGGAGAGGGCGATCGCTCCAATATTTGTGGAGAAATTACGACCGAAGCATACCCCTGACGGTTCCACAGTACAGTTCGAATGCCAAGTGGAAGGATATCCTCGGCCGCAAATAACTTGGTTCCGTCAAACAGCGATCATAAAGCCGTCGCAAGACTTCCAGATGTACTATGACGATGACAACGTAGCGACGCTCGTGATTAGGGAAGTTTTCCCTGAAGACGCGGGAACGTTCACCTGCGTGGCTAAAAACGCGGCTGGATTCGCGTCCAGTACCGCTGAGTTAACTGTGGATGCCCCACTTTCCGACCACGGCTCTGAACTTGCTCCTCTATCCCGGAAAAGCCTTTCACGCGAGTCATCTCTCGCTGATATCCTTGAAGGCATCCCGCCAACCTTCTCTAAACGCCCGAAAGCCCAATACGTTGATGAAGGCTCACAGATCTTCTTAGAATGCCGCCTCGTAGCGATCCCTGAACCCGACATAGCTTGGTTCTTCAAAGGCGAGGAAGTGATCCCTGACGACAAAGTTTCTGTAACCATCGAATCCGACATGCACATGTACTGCAGTGTCTTAAAAATATCGAACGTGAAAAAGTTCCAAGAGGGCACGTACACTGTTCTAGCAGTCAACAGAGAAGGGGAGGCGAGTTTGCCGATAGTGCTCAAAATAAAAACGGGCGAAAAAGAAAAACCCCAGGTTATCGAACCGCTGAAGAGCATGACTATAAGGGAAGGGGAAAGCGTTGTACTCACCACCCAAGTGGTTGGAACTCCTGAGCCGAAAGTCGCTTGGTACAAAAACAATAAGCCCATCAAAGAGCCAATAAAGCAAGCCGACGGCAACGTACATTCCATAACGATACTCAAGCCGAAGAAGGGCAAAGATGACGGCGTGTATTGTCTTAAAGCTACTAACAGCGAAGGAAGTGCGGAGACCAGTGCAGTGATAACTATAGACGGTTGGTATTTTGTTGTTATTTTTCATCCGTTTTGAAAGCTGTCTATTTTCTAAACTAACATCTATTCCAGAATTGTACATCTATACTATTATTTTAAATTCGAAAGTGTCTGTCTATCTGTTACCTTTTTTTACGGGTTTATCTATTATTAAGCCTTGTCGAAATTTGGAATTGAGAGCGAGATATTAAGCCATAAAAAATAGACAGACATACAGAAACATACACCATTTTTATACAATTGTTAGGAATTGAATCACTACACAAGAAGCAAGTTTTCGATTAAATTGCTCGCAAGGTTCTTAAGAATTCGGATATTTAATAATAGTATATATTTTTCAGAACCAACCGAAGAAGATGCTGAGCCTCCACTATTCATCAATCGATTCCAAGAACTGACAGTAAAAGAAAAAGGCGTAATACGATTGAGCGCTAAAGTAACCGGAAATCCTGTGCCATCGATAACCTGGTACAGAAATAACCAAATAATAACGCCTAGCGAGACTGTCACTCAGAAGTTCGATGGTGAAAATATCGAATTGGTTATCACCAACGTGGATTCTGAAATAGATTCCGGTGATTACAAGTGTGTGGCTTCCAACTCGGCTGGCAAGGCGTCTCATGGAGCCAGGGTCACCATCGATGTTGACAAAGTAACATTCGTACGACATTTGAAGAAGCAATACGTGACAGAAGAAGGCAAAACAGTCGTGCTCGAATGCGAGACCTCACACACAGTTTCCACTAAGTGGTTCCACGACGGCAAAGAACTCAGCGGCATGGACCACAGGGAAATTATACAAGAGAGTCGAATACATAAATTGAGAATCAAAAAATCCAAACTTACTGATAAGGGAACCATAAAATGTATCGTCAAAGACCAAGAAACTACCACCACGCTGATCGTCAACGAAACCATTCCCGAATTCGTGCGCAAATTGCAAGATTTCGAAGTCAAAGAGCGAGACATCGCTATATTGGAAGTCGAGGTTAATTCGGAAACAGCAGATGTTACGTGGGAGAAAGATGGCAGGGTTATTAAACCGAAGAAGAATAAGTACGAGATTGAAAAACGAGGAAATGTGCGCAAGCTTTTAATAAGGAATACCTCAGTGCACGACGAAGGGGAGTATTCGTGTAAGTTACGCGACGATACTTGCACTGCTGAAGTCACTGTTGTGGAATTGCCTCCGGAGATCATAACTCGGTTACGTGATACAAGAGTTAGCAGAGGCAATCGAGCTACTTTCGAGATCGAGCTTACTAAAGGCGACGCTTTGGTCCGCTGGTTCAAAGACGGTTCTGAAATCCAATTCTCCAACCGCATTCAACTCACAATAGACGGAAAGAAGCAAAAGTTGAAGATATACGACTGTGAGGAAAGCGATGAAGGGGTTTACGCCTGTGAAGTTGGTAACGATCGATGTACTGCTCGGCTCACCGTTGAAGAACCTTCAATAGATTTCACCTTAAGGCTTCCAGAGGTCATTGTAGTTCCAGTCAACACTGACGCTTACTTGACTGTCGAAGTACCCGATGAAACTAATGAGGTCACTTGGTTCCGGCGGAAGACCGTGATAATAGAGGACGCTGAGAAATTCAACTTTATATCGGATGGAAGGAGGCGTGTATTCGTTATACGGAAGTGTACTGAGGATGACCAGAGTGAATATTCCTGTCAGTTGGAAGAGACTAGGTGTACTACTAGGCTCAAAGTGGAAGGTACGTGTTTTTTGACCCATGTTATCAAATATTTTTTAGGAAAACGGAGATTAAAATATTTCTATTGACTTATTTAAGCTTTTACGGCATAGACACTTACTAATAAAGAAATTTTGGAAATTCCACCCTTTAGGGGGATTACATAGCAGAACTGTGTAAGAAAATTAATTTCTCAATCAACCAATCTATACTATACTAATATTATAAATGCGAAAGTTTGGATGGATAGATGTTTGTTACTCAATCTCGCCCGAACGGCTGAACGGATCTGAATGAAATTTGGCACAGAGATAGATTATAGTCTAGAATAACATATATGTAGGTTAATTTTTATCCCGGAAAATTAAAGAGTTCTCGCAGGAACCAAAAAAACTCAACCTCAATCCACGCCGACGAAGTCGCGAGCATCAGCTAGTTTTTTTTTTAATTTCGCTTTTTTGCACTCTAGTAAGTACTCACCTCACATATTTCACTAGTAAGACTTTAAAAATTATTGGTATCGATAATGTTTTCGTGATAATTAAAATAAGACTATCCCGTTTCAGTGGCAGGCACGGCACCCATAATAACGGATTACGAGAAGATGTACCGCGTGCGTAGAGGAGCTGACGTCACCATTACCGTACGATACACCGGCCGCACGGCCCGCGAGCAATGGCGGCGCGACGGCGAGCCGTTACCGCGCTCGAAGAGACGCAAGCCGACCTCGGAGACCGGTTCAGCCTCGCTTACTTTGAGGAAGACTGAGCTGGCCGATGCTGGGCTCTACACCATCCGGCTAGAAAACGAGTTCGGTGAAGCGCAAGTCGATATGGAGGTCGTCGTTATGGGTAAGTAATCTATACGCGTAAACAGACAGACTGACCGACTGACGGAGCAACACAACATCCCGTTGAATTTTGAGACGTGACGGCGAGCCATTCCGTCGGTATCGGTATGAGACGAAGTGGACCTATGGATGCACACATTGGTGCACTATTATCGTTACTAAGATAAATCATAAATGCGAATGTCTGTCTTTCTATCTGCTACGCTTCCATGGCCCATGTTTTCAACCGATGTTTGGTACATAGATAGGTTGTATCCCGGGAAGGACATATAGAATAATTTTTATCCTGGAAAATTAAGGAGTGCCCCCGGGAATTAAAAAACTTAATCCACGCCGAAGAAGTCGCTGCTATCATTGTTATATTGTTATACTATATTATATTGTTTCGTATATATCTTGGCTATTTATGGGGAGATTGGCTGTCGTGGCCGAAATTTGGTCGCGAGGACTTTATTATAGTTATTTGTTGTATGTTTCAGACGTGCCGTCTCAGCCCGGCAAGCCGAGCATACTAGAGGTGGTCGATTCTTCCGTGCACGTGTGTTGGTCGGAGCCCGAGGACGAGGGCCATTCGCCCGTGCAGTGCTATATTCTCGAGTATCAAGAAATTGACACCGCAGAGTGAGTAGCATTATACACACACACACACACACACACACACACACACACACACGGATACACACACATACGCATTACGTATCACGTCATCGTCACCCGATAGCGGATAAACGTCCATTGCTGGTCCTCCCTTGTAGTTACTTCCACATGCCGCGATCTTGCGCCCCCGCCATGCATCGGCATCCTGTGACTCACTTGATGTACGTCCTTGACTTGACCTTAACTTGACAGTGATGATACAGTCAGTGAATATGGTAGCGGGCTATACTTAAATACAACCACACGTGTATTAGATTGATTTACCTTTACCAATTAGTTAACCATTTACATTTTAAACTGAACGAAAACCCTTTGAAATATTATATGCTTGTGCGCTGCAAAATTATACTCAACCGAGGCAGATGGTTGGTTATCCTAAACACTGATTCGTTATTATTTCATTTACCCTCCAGATGGACCTCAATCGAAAACATCAAATCGACGCAGCATCGCGTCACAAATCTACGTACAAAATCATCATACCGGTTTAGAGTGTTCGCTGTGAACGAAGTGGGGGTCGGAGAGTCTTCCGAGATCACTGAATTCGTTCGCATCGAAAAAACTATAAAGGAAGGTCCTCCTACAGTTGAGAAACCGTTGAGGAACACTGTCGCATCACCCGGCGATAGCATTGAACTTACTTGCATATTTGGAGGAGTTCCCGTACCAACAGTAACGTGGACCCTTAACGGTTCACCTTTATCAAGAACAAAAGGTGTTTACCGCGATCGCGTGGCTTCCCTACCACTGACCGTCGATACTACAGTCGAAGGCGAATACCGTTGTGTTGCGACTAATAAATACGGCCGTATCGAAACGTCGTGCACGGTCAGAATACAACAGAAACCTACAGTTACAATCCTCGATGAGGAGGTGGTAAAACGGGTGTATAGAGTTGACGAGCTTTGGTCGGTTACGGCTCGCATCACGGGCGTGCCACGGCCTGACGTGAGATGGCGAAAGGACGGCGTAGACGTGGACGTTGAACGCGTGGAAATATCTGTGGAGGAAGACACGACGGTTGTGGTAATTAGAAGTCTGCGGAGGACCGATGGAGGGAAATACTCAATTGAAGCTACTAACGAGGCAGGAACTGCGTTCGTGGAAATCCCTCTCGCGGTTTACGGTGAGTCATATTCTATGTATATTCAATTAAGTGTGCCCAATTGTTCTAGTGCTCAGTGAAAAAACTAGAAGTTTAATTCGCTATAATCCGCCACAGAAGGCAAAACTATGTGGTACAGTCTTGAACTCAGTCAGATCTTGAGTCAGATCTTGAACTTGCTGCCCGCGATATTCACCACACCACATAAACCCTCGAAAATACCCTCAACATACGTTTCACTCCGATACCGGAGCATCTTCAGGAGATGTTCAGTGCTCAGTATTTGGTCCCTTCCGAGTTCGGGTCTTATATTTTTTGGGTATCTCTGTTGAGAAAATCTTTGTAAGAAACCGGGGTTGAGTTGTTGATAGATTTACCCCTTGCCTTGGAGAGCTTGTAATACCGTTGGTCCTGCGTTTTATCTCTTTTCGGTCATATCTGATTACTATCTTATAAAACTACGAAAGAGGGGGTTATAGGGAGATGTCATGTGAGCCAGTTTTGTATTCCTGTAGACATAGAAAACTCTACATTCGATGTATGATGAAGCTGAGTACATAAGTTAGTTCCCAAACTTCTGTATCACTCTTCACACCTAACCTTACCTAGTGGAAATTGCTTTAAGAAGTAAATCCGCTTAAAGATCTCTTCTTCCTGTCCCTATCCCACGCTATGTTCGGTCGGCACAACATTTCTTCCATTCGCTTCTGTCAGCCGTTGAGGAATTATCCACTTTACGCGAATATCCACCTTTTTCACACAATCCTACCAAGTTCGGTCTTCCTCCCCTCTTTTTTCTTTCCACATGCCTATCTATAATCTATTGCACATCTATACTAATATTATAAATGCGAAAGTTTGGATGCATGGATGGATGTTTGTTACTCAATCACTCCCAAACGGCTGAACGGATCTGGATGAAATTTGGCACAGAGATAGATTTTATAGTCTGGAATAACACATAGGCTACTTTTTATCCTGGAAAATTAAAGAGTTCCCGCGGGAACCAAAAACCTCAATCCACGCGGATGAAGTCGCGGGCATCAGCTAGTAAGACTTAAATCTTATGTGCAATGTAATCTATTGCACATAAGATTTAAATCTCATGTGCAATAGATACACAAATTAGGTATGTGTAGGTATAAAATATCTAGTTTTTAAATTGACGATTTGCTTGACAGACGTACCATCAGCACCTCAAGGCCCACTCGGCTACTTCGGTGGTACAACGACCGCTGTTACTTTGGCATGGCGGGCACCCGCTTCAGACGGAGGCTGCCCAATACTGGACTACTCTGTAGAAGCGAAATTGGCTGGTAGTTGGCGCCTTATGGCCACAACGCAGACCACTGAGGTCCGTTTGGAAAAGATGGACTCACGTGTCAAGTACCGATTCAGGATCAGCGCCAGGAATGAAATTGGCACGAGTGTGCCGTACCTATCTGAACAGGACTTCACCCTTGGGGACGGACCCAGTGAGTATTCCTTGCCATTGAGAAAGTAGACGATGTATTTCACGAAACCGTTGGCACTAAGTGTTGGCTTCCTTATGTAGCCGACGTACAATCGACACGAGTTTCTAGATTTGCCATTACATAAATTTAAAGACTGTGTAAAACATCATTTGTTAAGTCGAGGTTATTATACTATCGAAGATTTGATTAACGACAAAGTTGCATGGAAGCAACCGGCCTCGGATACAGTGACCCACAAGTCAGTGTAATACTTGTAACGTTACGTATGTATTGTATTGCTTAAATATTGTAACCTCTTTCTTTTTTTGAGAAAAGAGCAATTTGCCGGCTCTTCTCAGTAGAATCATCTCCCCGAACCGGTGGTAGAGTCTTGACGTTTCATAAGTGACACAACTTATCCTATGTGAAATAAATAAATCAAATCAAATCAAATCATGTACGAAGTTGCTCATATGAAAGCGTTAAGGCGTAGAACACTCTTCTAACGTCCGTGTTACTTGTCTTTTTGGTACATTAAAACGATACAGTAAATAGGTATCTTCTATGTAAGTGCGTTCCAACATATACCTTATCATCAGGTGAGATCGCAGTCAAGGGCTAGCGTGTAGTGGATAAAAAAATAAAGAAAAAAAATCATTGCTTTCCATTTATTTATTTTATTTACATCTAATCAGAACGACAATCCTACTTACACCTGATGGTATAGTGATGATACAGTCTAAGATGGTAGCGGGACGTCTTTGTCGGTAGGGTGGTATGTAACCACGGCCGAAGCCTCCCACCGGGCCAGACCAGGGAAAATTCAGAAATTATAAATTCCCAAATTGACCCTGCCAGGGATCGTTCCCGAGACCTCCGCACGTTAAGACAATAGCGCTCAACATTGCGCCACGGAGGTCGTCAAATTGGTGAAGTTATGTACAAAATATTCTTTAGCAATGCTAAGAACCGCGGTTACTTATGTACACATTGATATAATAATTGTAAATGAATTATTTAAAAAGAGCAGCCACCGAGTTTTTTGCTGGTTCTTCTCGGTAGGAATGGTATTCCAAACCAGTGGTATATTCATTTGAAGATTCAAAAGTTTATTTGAATAAAAAAAACATTTGATTTGATTTGAATTGATTTTATAAAGTAGACAAGGAATATAGGATTATTCATAACTCTATGGGAGCGAAGCCATGTAAAAAAACGAAGTTTATGCTGTGACGTCACATTTTCCGTTGCAGCACGGCCGACGGCGCCGCAACGACTGCAAACACGCGGCGTCACGTCACGTTCCGTCACGCTGCAATGGGAGCCTCCCGAGTTCGATGGCGGCAGCCCTCTTATCAGTAAGTACCATCCTCTACATGTCCGCGTCGTAGCGCGGTCACGATCGCTCGTCGTGTAGATAATTTGTTATTATTATATTAACATCTAAAGTCTTATTAGTTTGGCAGTATTTTATTTTACGGTAAGTGTTTCAATTCACAATTACACATTTCCAAAAAAACGTTATTTAATCTTCCTATTTAATATTTTTATCCATTACGCAATCATTTAATTTCCGCAGCAAACTGTATGATATTTTTTTTTTACTAACTGGCCTTACGGCTTCTATGACTATGACCTATATTATCTATGACCGAGTCATACGTTTTCAAGCTGTAATTCACGATGGCGCATGTATGTTGCAAGCAAGTTCCCGCTTTTCAGACTAGATGACGTTGTAACATACGCCCACATTGTTTGTTGTACAGGGCCCGTCTATGTAAATTGGGGTCGTTGGATGTTGTGCGGGACAGCGTGGGAAAAACTTTTAGAACTATCCTCTATAAATGCAGGGGTGTCTTTGACTTATAAATAAGCTACATTACAACGGACAACATGATCTTTTCATGTTTTTTTTTTCATGGGCATGGTTGAGGACCTGTCACGTCGTTGTCACCCCGCAACGTTGCTCTGTTGCTAAACGTTGCTAACCGCGCCTCTATCGTATGACTGTTAGGAAAGAACGTATTACCTATGTTACGGGTGAAAATGCACGGAGAAAAGGAAACGGCTAAATTTCGATAAAGTTTTGACTTTAAGTTTGACATTGTCCACAGACTACATAGTGGAATGCCGAGAGGTTGAATCAGGCGACGCGGCCATGTCGGAGGCGTGGCGTAAAGTGGCCACAGTGCAAGCGTCCACACTTCAGCACCGTGTAGAGAATATCCGCGCACGACGCCTGCTTGAGTTCAGAGTATCGGCTGAGAACAGCGTGGGCGTGGGCTTGCCAGCCGCGTGCGAACCCGTGCGCCTCGCCACACATGCGAGTAAGTGCTTCCCCATAAAAGGCCTATTACACTACACTTTTTCCTTAACCTGAATCAGTGTAGTTGACCGAGCGAAGCGAAGGTCTCTGAATCTACTTGAGTGAATTTACACTTGTACGTCCGTCCGTCCGTCCGTCCGTCTGTCAGAGCCTTATAACTTCTGAATTACTAAACGAAATTACTTCAAATTTAAATATAATATGTAAACCGATGGCCTCCAGCCGAATTTGGCTTAAAAAGTTCTAAAAATCTTTATATCAGGGGGCTCTCATAGAAGCGAATGCGAAGTAAAATATTTTTTATAGCGTTACCTAAGGTTGCGGTATATCGTTTTAAAGATAATTTTTATTTTATTTTATTTTATTTAATAGGAAGCCAACGGTAATACAATGATCTTTTGCCTTATTCTAATACAACTATGTTACATAATCTTATGACTACCATTGATTACACACTTACAGTCTAACTCAACATGCATTATAAAATAAAGTTAATAGTAGGTACTTAGATCCAAAACAAAAAAAAATTCTTTAAACATTTTAGATAATAATATAATATATGTCTATGAAACGAATATGATATAAAAAAGGATCTAATTAATTAATAATTAATTTAATAATTAGGAATAGAGTCCAAAAATAGCTTTTTTTTTTAAATTTTTCCCTTAAAATTGACGAAATGGGTAGCTTTCAAAGTGGAGTTTTTTAACGTCCAAAGTTGACCTCAGAACTCTCAATTTTCTGAAAGGCTGAACCTGAAACTTGATCAATTATTTGAATTATATCCTGTACTTGAACAACAAATACTATAATATATTAGATAAATATTAGAAGGAAATGAAATTATTTAATTTTTAATTAGCTTCAGTATTTTTAACAGAACTTCACAATGATGTCAATAGATGGCGCTCTGTAAAATTTTATCCGTTTTATGGATACCGTGAGGTTTCAGTTCGGGGCGAACCACTAGTGTAATAAGATTTAGGGAGTAAGGGTCCCTGTTTAGAATTATCAGGTCGTCCCGGTCTGCCGCGCTCTGCCGACCGGGCAATGTAATAACACACAACACACACACTTAGGGTGAAACATTTAGGGTAGTTAGGGAGCTCAGTCGTCGCACGACCAGCGTAGAGATTAGTTGTGTTTCTCCGGCTCGCGCGAGCATTTTGACCTTAATTTAGTTTACTTTGTGCCAATACAGTTCAGTTTTTTGTCAGCACCAATTTTTGTATGACCATAGAGAACCGGCCGGCTGGATAGGCAAAAGCCGAGTGGGAAGACAGAAAATAAGTTATTATTATTATTATTAAATCTTTATTGCACACAAAATTACGAAAAAATAAAAAAGACATTAAAACTACGAACTAGGACTAAACAGTATGCAAAGGCGGTCTTATCGCCTAAGGCGATCTCTTCCAGACAACCTTTGGAGACAGGAAAAGAGAATAAAACGGGTTGGTGCGCAAAGTACAAGTATAATAAAATACACAATATATTAACTACAAACAATACTACCTACATATATACGTTCATAAATAACAGTTATACTATAAATATAATGTAAATATATATATATATATGTATATATATATATATCTATATATAAATATATATATAAATAAAAATAAATAAATAAAATAACATAGAATGACTGACTATAATAAGAACTACTGAGACAGATAAAAATTCTTCAAACGACTTTTAAAAATTTTGAGTGATTTGGAATGTCGGATTTCTGCCGGAAGAGAGTTCCAGAGCTTGGCGCAACTTACTGTGAACGAATTGCTATAAAATAATGCAGGGTGAAAACTAAACACAATCGAATACAAAAACGATTTAATTTTCGCGTTTGTTTCGCGTTCTTTTGACTACGCTCTGCGTGGTGGTGCTGTCATATTTTTTTTTACTTGTAAAACATTTTGACCTCGATTTCGATGACTAGTGTTTGCAACTCAAACTCAAGTTTTTTATTTAAATCTAACTAATATTATACATGCGAATGTTTGGATGGATGGATGTTTGTTACTCAATCACGCCAGAATGGCTGAAAGGATCTGAATGAAATTTGGCATAGAGATAGATTTATAGTCTGGAATAACACATTGGCTACTTTTTATCCCGGAAAGTTCAAGTTTATCGCGGGAACCGAAAGCCCTCAATCCATGCGGATGAAGTGCTTTTGAATCGCCGAGTGACTCTACCACTGGTTCGGAATGCCATTCCTACCTGTCATTAACATTTGCGTTGGCGCCGCAGCGGTGCCCTCGCCGCCGACGGGCCCGCTGGAGCTGCGCGCGCTGGGCGGCGCGGTGGCGGCGGCGGCGTGGGGCGCGCCCGAGTGGGACGGTGGCTCCCCACTGCTGGGCTACACCGTGGCCGTGCGAGACGCGCGCAAGACTATGTGGATGCAGGTCAGTGGGTGACAGCTGCCAGTGTTGACAGTATGCCTAATAGGCATGATGACTGATCTTGAAAAATGGACGAATCATGTTCGGAAGTATCTACTATTTCGAAAAAATATCTTATTTCAGCAGAAAAATAAGGTTTGGTAGATAAAATTGGCATTTGAAATTTACATATTAAAATTCACGCCAAAACGCTAGCCGGTGTCATGGCGTCGTTTGTGACGTCACTATTGTTTTTACCAATGTACGCTGTGCAGTGTGCAGTAAACAATAGTGTCATTGTCCAAGCTCGAAAACAAGAAATTGTGACGTCATTCGCTTCTTGGTGTTCAATCCATTATGACAGATTGCTGTATTTTATAGTTTTATTTTATCAAAATAAATAGCAAGTTGTTATTGTTTGTATAATCGGGCACATAAATGACTAATAATACTTACATGTAAGAGATATGGAATATAGTTTAGACTCGTTGGAAAATAAAAAAAACAAATTCACAATTTGGTTTAACTAGAGTGTCCCTAATTAGTTGACCACGATGGGTAAACACGTGTTTTCTGGTGGGCAGGTGGGCGAGGTGGATGCGGCAACGCTGCGGTTCCACATCCGCGACCTGACCGAGGACCGCGCGTACGCTATCCGCATATACGCGTACAACGAGGTCGGCGCCAGCGAGCCGCTCGAATCGCAGGAGCCCTTCGAAGTTGTCCCCGGCGAGGGTGAGTGCCGCCTCAATTCAATAGGGATGATGAATAGGGAAATATCAAAAAAAAATTTTTTCTAACCAACGACCTCAATTTACATAGACGGGCCCTGCCAAACAAAGAATGTGGGCGCATGTCTAGTAACGCCATCTAGTCCGAAAAGCGGGAACTTGCTTGCAACATATGCCCCATCTTGAATGAAAGCTTGAAAACGTATGACTCTGTCATAGATAATATAGGTCATAGACGTACTAAGGCGTAAGGCCAGTTAGTAAAAAAAAATATCATACAGTTTGCCGCGGAAATTAAATGATTGCGTAATGGATATAAATATTAAATAGGAAGATTAAATAACGTTTTTTTTTGGACATTTATAATGTGAATTGAAACACTTACCTTAAAATAAAATTATACAGTACCAAACTAATAAGACATTAGATGTTAACTTAATAATAACAAATTAACTACACGACGAGCGACCGTGACAGTGCTACGACGGGGACAAAGACAGGTGAGGAACGTGTTCAGCAAGTCGGACGCCCCACATTTTTCTATGAAAGGGCCTAGTACCTACATATCTATCGATGTTTCTAACTGATTATTAAATAGAGGGTCTTCCAAAAGACCTAAAATTCACATCCTCAGTTAGTTTGATTGCCGTTTTAAAATATGGATTAAAGAAAAAAGTGCGTTGAAAATTTATGACGTCACTATTGTGAATTCCATACAACTTCCATACTAGAAGGGCGTTTTTAAGTTTGATAAAGAGTTGCTGATTTGATTGAGTTGTCATCATCCCTATTCAATTTATTTTAAACATGTAGGACATACAGGTGTCTCTTCTTCTTCTTCTTTGTGTCCTGGAATTATTTTCCGCACTTGGGCGCAAGCGTCCGCTGTGCGTGAAACCACTGGTGCGACTCTGCGCTGGATCATTCCAGCCAGCCGAGCTCACTCCAGTATCCAAGCAGGCCACCCAGGTCGGGGAGGACTTCCGGTAGTGTTGCTGGGGAGCCAATGTAGGTTTCTCATTGGGTGGAAACACCGCTGCACTCTAGCAGCACGTGTTTCGGTGTCTCGTCGCTCTCCATGCAGGCTCTGTATAGAGGGCTGTCGGTGAAACCTAGAATAAATAGGTTTTGTTCAGAGGGCAGTGGCTGTCGGTGGTAGAGGTAGAGGTCTCTCTTATGTTACGTCATGTTTTGACTCTACTACCGGTTCGGAAAGCAGATTTTGCTGAGAAGAGCCGGCAAGAAACAAGATTTAGCATTAGATTTAGCAAGATTGAGCGTACAGGATTAAGTTAAAGATTTAAGTAGTAGATAAAGATTGAAACCTATAAAAGTGGAATGAGACAAAGGTTGTTTGTTTTTTCACAATCGTCGAGTAAACCTTAACTGACAAATAAATTTGAAATTTTGACAGGATTCCTACGCAAAATCTGTCAAAACATCAAATGTATTCGTCAGATATCTTCATCTAATTAATAGTCCGAGTATAGACAGCCTTAGTTTAACACGGTCCTCTGTGTGTGCAGACTCGGTGCGTTCGGAAGGGCCGGGCGAGGCGACCGAGGTAACAGAGCCGACGTCCTTCAGCACGCAGACCAGCACGTCTTGGCTGAGAGACCACAACATGGACGCTGACATCCGCTCATATGCGCGTGGCTCATTACTTCGCCGCGATGAATACTTCTTCCGCATTTGGCTTTACGCCAAACGGCTCTTCGAGTAGCCTGGCGTAACAAGTGACCACGCTCGCAGCCTAGCATCGCTCTTACATCTGATACTCCATTGTTCTACACAAATATGGCCTGCAAAACTATTTAGTCCTTTTGCAACAAAATGGATAACTTAACTATAATTTTGTCGCAGCTGTTTTGATAGCAGCTATTCTTAAGAAAAACTTATTGAAATCTTTATCAAAACTGATATTAGACTGCGAACGCAAAAGCATCCACGCTGTTGATTTTCAAGTGTAGAACGAGCATTGTACGATACGATGCGTACTTAGAGGTATGTTGCCATATGTACCAAGTTATCTTGTCACCAACAAAAATGTTTACGGCCATGCTAGGCCTGCTGCAACCCCTCTGTGATAGAGCGCGGCATCCGCCCCGCACCCCTAACTATTTATACGTATACTAGTAATTTATTAATTATTTATTGTTATTTATATTATTTATATAATCGCGTAAGGAAATCCCACCGCCGACGGCGCGCCACGTCCGGCGTGGTTTGGGAGACGTTTCGAATATAGGTGCACACGGTTCGACGAAACGGACGCGGCGCGCCTCGGCTGTCGGGTTTCCTACATACGAATTTTTGTACAATATAATGGCGAATTTAATGAAAATTTTCGTTTCAATAAACCATTCCCCCTCCCTTCCAAGTCAAAGTCCAAGAAAAGTAATTTAATCAAAATGAGAATCCATTTTATCCAAAGTATAACCGAGTGAAAATTTATTCCGTTTAATCCACATGATCCACACACAATATGTGACAACCGAATTGATTTTCATTAGGTTTTTATCAATGAAACAATTTTGGTGAATCAGTACAGTTTTTTTTACATTATATATATATATACGAGCAGGCGGGTCACCTGATGTTAAGTGATTACCGCCGCCCATGAACCAGAGGAACCGCCAATGCGTTGCCGGCTTTTGAGATATTTGTTTATCCGCCCTTTGAAGAGCCCCATATTATAACTATAATGGTTATAGTGGTTCGCCCCGAACTGAGACCTCGCGGTGCCATCTATTGACACCATTGTGAAGTTCTGTTAAAAATACTACAAGGCACGGGACAGGCACAGACAGGGCACAGGCAAGGCACCAGCCCCGCCCGGGTAATGAGGCCAGCCCTCGAAGCCCGTACCCCCGATTGGCCCTCATGGACCAACCGGAGAAGACCCCTGCTGCAAGGCACGGGACAAGTGCCAATTCACTCAAGTAGACTCAGATACCTTCGCTTCGCTCGGTCAATTATGAGGGAATAGAAGATGGAAGCTGGTTCTATAATTTGCAGGTACGGGGCAGAAATGACCTGGAATAACGGGATGAAATTTGTTTCTGCGACGAAGGGTGCGACTGGAGAACACGGAAGGTGGTATTAGATTATATAACTCTTTAGAGAACTCCTCGCTGAAGAGACGATAGAACACACAAAGAGAACTAACGTCTCTTCGGTGCTCTATAAGGTACTTCAGCGTGCAAGTAATTTTGGGATCACAGAGTACATTATATATAAAATTTTCTATGAGAGTTGAACTGCCCGCTATTGTATCCGGTCAAATGGAAGGAGCTGGTACTGGGGTGCTCCGGCCCAGTACTCCATGTGGGGCCGAACATGCGCGTTATACAGGTAAACCAAAGGTAATGTAAGGTTCAAAAGTTTCTGGCCTACCCACCTTAGATTAATTAGATACAAAACTTTTATGTTATTAAATTACTAGACTTTTCATTACCTACTGACAAACAATTTTTTTTATTTCATTTATACTCGGTTTTTAATTCCGTGGAATTCTGCCGTTTGTGACGTTCAGTTATCACAAACATTTTTGCATACATTTTTTAATTTAAGACTCAGGTTTTTAAGGTAAAAAATTACTGTATGAAGCAAATTGATCACATACACTTATTATCTGAAACAAATAATTTATCATTTGTCATAAGCAAAATCCAAATAAGTACTACTTACGTAGTTACTGACTAAAGACTGAAATAGTCCTTTTATATAATTAATAACTTCGCTAAGAAAAGATAAAAGATAAAAGAAAGAAACAACAACCAGTAATGATAAACTTTATCTATACTTAGTACTTACTAATATTACAAACTAGATTCCACGTGGACTAAGGATTTTTGATTCCCGTGGGAACTTCTAAATTCTCCGGGATAGTGCCTGTGTCCTTCCTCAGGGTACAACCTACCTCTATACAATATTTCGTCAAAATCGGTTGAAAAGATGGGCCGGGAAACCTTAGCAGACAGACAGACACACTTTCGCATTGATAATATTAGTATGGAAGTATGGATCCTTTTTTTAAGGCAATGAAAAAAAACTTATTCCACGCGGACAAAGCCGCGAGCATCAGCTAGTTGTAAATAATTAAGTATTGTAGGGTAGAAGTAAAAATAACGCCAATGACAGGAACTCGTATGTATTGTCGGAGATGACTGCAGCGGCTATCGATCTCCTAGCTTATAATGCGTGACGGAATCCAGCTAAATGCTAGGTTCCCTAGCTTTAGACGTGAGAGTAGACTGTAGCGGCTATCGTCGAGCCAAGACTCGACTGTATTGGTGACTGCAGCGGCTATCTGCTAGTACGGTCAGTAACAAGCGAATGGAATTAATATATATTCGGCGTGCTCGGGCTTATACAGGGCTCTGCCGCTTTGTTCTTCGCAGAGACACGTTGGTTGGAGCGCACCGAGCGAAATGGTTCTTAGTCGATGTGTGAACAGAAAAGTATTCGAAGCCGAGTCGCACGCAATACTTGTTACAGTATTAAGTAAAATCAACATGATCATCGTTGTCGTCGTCATCCTCGTCATCCACAGACACTGTCAATCAAATGGATAATACGGCATATTTTTTAATTACATGTTCTATGCACTGTACCTACCCATTTGTTTGAGGTGACGTTAGATCCCTAAACCAAAAGCTCTTTCACTTCCGCTATCTTCTGTTTTTGCAACATCCAAATTACAATCCAAGTTAGAACCCAAATCCACAACAACAATTCGATTGAGCTCGCAATGGTAAGGGGGCAGTTGGAGTACCTACAGTAATCCCTTGTTCTGCTGCAAACTCGACCACGACATGCTTTCATTCTTTGCTATGCCCAAAAAATTTATCTTCAACTGCAAATTGACTTCATACTTAATCAACATAAAAGCGTCGAAAATAATAATTTCTAATTTTCAGTTAAAAAGGTTTGTTACTCATGCGTGGTGTGACCAGTTGTTTTGCTTTGTTCTCCCACATTAATGGTTTCAATATTGATATTTAATAACATTTAACGGATCAGCCTGGCAATCAAAGAGGTGATTTGTCGGCCTTCATCCTGAATCCTGATGATCATGTCACTCGACTTTCAGCTTGAATGTTTAAATGTGCTCTTTTGTTACTTGCTATTGCCACTCACAAAAAGTTGAACGAATACCAACAACCGACTGGAAAAAGAATGATTTTCAAGCATGGTTAACATCGAAGAATTTAAATTATGATGAAACATGTTGAAGGTAAACTTATTGGACATAGATAGCAAAGAAAAGCATAAATATAATAAATATGTTGTGGACGAGATGGCAGCGGAACGAGGGGTCGCTGTGCTCCAATTACCCCCTTACCATTGTGAGCTCAATCCGATTGAGTTGGTTTGGGCTCAAGCCAAGGGGCATGTGGCAAAAACAATAATAAAACTTACAAAATGGCGGAAGTGAAAGAGCTTTTGGTCGAGGGAGTGAACAATGTCACCCCAAACTAATGGCAACAGTGCATAGGCACATGTTATTAAAAGAAGAGGGCAAACTATGCCGTATTGACCATAATTGATTGACAGTGTCTGTGACACTTTCATTATAAATGTCGGTGACGATGACGAGGATGATGATAACGATGATGATTATCTTAATAATTCATTATTTACAAAAAAGTTTACTATTATTAGTTACATTAATTTCTGATACCATAAAAAATAATTCTCACACCAATACCATTCCAAACAGAAAAATAATTATAAAACCGTGGGTAACTCCTGGTCTTCTGAGATGTATTCGCCATCGTGACAAGTTATACCGTAAATTAAAAAAACCCTAATGATTAAACATTAAAGAAGATTTTCACCGGTTATCGTAATTTTTGCAAAAAAATTGAAACGTGATCATGAGCGTAAAGAGTTTCAAATTGCTTCTAAAAATTCAGCCAAAACGTGGAAACTTGTCAAGAGAATTGCAAATATCAAAGCTGAGAAGTCTAACTCTCCTGATTTACTGAAAATGTGTGGCAAGCCAACAGAGTCAGTGAATGCAGTGAACAAATTTTTTGCTTACGTAGGGAAAAGTCTTGCTGATAAGATAAACTCACCACCAATTGATGAAATAAATAAGTATTGCCCACCTATCCCTTCTCGCTTAAATTCAATGGCTTTGCTAAGCGTAGACGACCGTGAATTAGAATGCGTCATAAATAATCTTAAGGGTAAATGCGCCGTCGGTTGGGATGGCATTCCTGCTTCCATTGTTAAAGCTGCCGCTCATACACTAGTACCTATACTAACCTTTATTTTTAATCTTTGTTTGGCTCACGGTGTTTTTCCTCGAGCCTTTAAGAAAGCGCTAGTACACCCTATCTATAAAAGTGGAGACAGAGACAGTGTCAATAACTATAGACCTATATGAGTCCTCACTACTTTAACTAAGATATTTGAAAAAATTCTGAACAAAAGAGTAGTCAATTACATAAAAGAAAGCAATATTCTCTCACAAAATCAGTTTCGTGTCAGGGCGGGCAAATCTACGGAGGATGCCGTTTTGACACTTACTAATAGTATAGTTAAAAGTTTTGATATTAAACTAAAAACGGTAGGCATTTTTCTCGACCTTTCTAAAGCCTTTGACACTGTCTCTGTCCCTAAGCTATTATATGAGCTTGAATGTATTGGCATAAGAGAAGTTGCACTTGAAATTTTTAAAAGTTACTTGTTGGAACGCACACAATCTGTTGTAATAGAAAATTTCACCAGCAATTCAAAATTTATACATTTTGCTGTTCCTCAAGGTAGAGTCCTTGGACCTACCTTATTTTTAATCTATATTAATGATTTGTGTGCGCTGCGTCTTCTAAATTGCAAACTCATTGCATATGCCGATGACACAGCATTAATTTTTAGCGGCAATAACTGGAAGGAAGTTTGCGAGCACTCTGAATTTGCCATCAAAGCTGTCACGAAGTGGCTAAATTGGAAAACTCTACTTGCACTTGTGCAGCTCTTGAACTCCCATCCTGTATCAAATATCTAGGTGTCTTGGTAGATAGCTTCTTATCTTGGAAAGAGCATATTGATTCTGTTTCTTCACGTACTAGAAAGCTAATGTTTATATTTAAAAACATAATAAATGTAGCTGAGCCTCAATGCCTAAAGTCTGTTTATTATGCCCTTGCTCAGTCAGTCTTAACTTACTGCATTACCGCATGGGGTGGATCTTCAAAAACGCTTATGATTAAGGTCGAGCGGGCCCAAAGGGCAGTGCTAAAAGTTATGCTCAAAAAGCCTATTCTTTTCCCTACTGCTGAATTGTACGCGTTTTGCCAGGTACTCACGGTCCGCAAACTGTTTATATTACAAACAATCCTACGTAAACTCTCTGAACTATTGTACAATCCTAATGAAAGATGTTATAATAATGCAATTATAAACCTCGCCGTACTGCGAGTCGTCATTATTACCACTTAAGTTGTTCACTGTATAATCAAATAAATAAAATTCTACACATTTATCCCTTGACTTCTGAAATGTAAAAAGAAATGTATTGAATGACTTTGAACTCTTTCATATGATGAATCAGAGCAACTTGTAAGGTCTTGGTATTTTAAATAAATCTTACTCACATATCACTCACTCATAAAATCACACATACACACGTACCTACACATAATCCAATCAGACACACACTACACACACTCACACACACGCACATGCACACACCATAAAACACTCACGTACCTAATATTTTAAATACATTGCTTGAGCTAGCACAGCTATATAGCTATGTCTTGTATAGCAACAATTAAGTAAATTTAAATAATTGATAACCAAAGCTCGAAATTTTTGTTTCTAAATCTTTATTTGTACATTTTTGTTTTTAAACTTTAATTTTTTAGATATTAGAAAAAAATTGTGAATATGTGTAACTTAATATTAATGATTTAGTTTAGTTTTTGTAACCATTGTAGATCTAACATGAAACACTGTACAATGCCTGAGGAGGGCGATAACCATTGCAACGCAGTTTTTAACTTTTGCAACTTTTTTCGTTCATATATGTTTTTAAGTCCTTGGTTAATGTTTCTGAATAAAGCTTTATGTATTTATTTATTTTATAATTTGATATAGCTTTTAAGTTATTTATTAATACTGTTAACTTAGTCTTTTTACTCGACATAAAATTCTGCACGGCAAAAAAAATAACAGAGCGTTAGATTGTATGGCAATTAAACCCATACCTTCCTCTATACTGTCTGTATACGACATCGTATCGAAACGCTAAATCACTTTACGGCAAGTCTTTGCCATAGTCTTTCGGAGCCTCTCGCAGACAAAACATCCGACGTCTATAATATGCATTGAAATAGAATGAGTACTTGCATTGAAATAGAATGAGTACTACTAAAAAAATTCTACATCAATGATAATATGTCAACAGACCACGAGCCGTTCCTAATGTAAGTACGTAGTTAATCGTATACAGCACGATTATTTTTTAGACCCATAGAAAATCTAAAAATCACAAATCACTCGCAAATAGACATAGTGCAACCAGAGGGCAAATCAATAAAGATGTACCTAATATCCCGGAGATACAGTCTAGCGACAGGCTATATTAATAACAGACAGGGGCGGCCTTAACCATTGCGAGGCTCTGGGTGGTAGATACTTGTATATGCGAGATACGAGGGTGCGTTTTTAAGTTCGCGGAATGGCGGAGTTGGAGAGAGGTGACGGGTCTCATTAGTATTTCAACGTGTTGAGTGATTTACTATTAAAATAAATACCGAGCTTTATTACAATCGGCTCATCAGTCTCTGAATTATTATCAACCAAGCAAATTAATCGGGAAGACAGCGTTCACAATGGAGAAAATCGAGCACCGCGCCGTCACAAAGTTCCTTACCAAGCAAGGAAAAACGTTCGAACTATTACGAAAAAGATGTTTTCCGTTTACGGAGACTCTTGCCCTCGTAATACCATGGTTTACAAGTGGCATCGTCTATTCAAGCAAGGACGAGAATCACTTGAAGCCGGCCTGGACGCCTCATCGAGGTGAACACACCCGAAATCATCGCTAAAATCGAAAGATTAATGTTGGATGATGCTCATCGAAGAAAAAACAGCTTGCAGAAATGGTTTGAGTACCTACCTATCCGAAGCAACCATTTTTTAAATTCTTCATGACCATCTCGGTATTACTAAGGTCAGTGCAAGATGGGTGCCGAGAATGCTCACGCCGCGGCCGCAAATACCCGCCGTCATGTAGAGAGTGAACTTGCGTTTTTGGACCTCTTTAACGAAGATCAAGGGGGTATCTTAAGTCAAATTGTGACTGGAGATGAAACGTGAGTTCATCATTATAAACTTGAGCCTAAAAAAGACTATATACGGTGGCATAAAAAAGGCATACCACCGCCTAAGAAGTTCAAGGTGTCGCAGTCGGCCGGAAAACTCATGGCGACTGTTTTCTGGGATACTGAAGTAATTCTGCTGATTGATTTTAAGGACAAGGGCGTTAATACAATCGGACAATACTACGCATCAATTCTGGAGCGTTCGAATCAATCAAAGAGAAAAGACGAGGAAAATTGACGAAAGGCGACTTGCTCTTACACGACAATGCGCCTGTTAACAAGAGCCGTGTTGCTCTGGCTGCCCTACACAAGGTGGGCTTCGAAATAATTAACCATCCACCATATAGTCCAGACCTGCCCCCCTGCGATTATTATCTTTTGTCAAACATGAAAAAAGAGCTTCGTGGCAAGACATTTTTAAGTGATGAAAAAGTGAACGTCGTATTTTGAGGACAAAAATGATTTTTTTTCCCGATGGTATGCATATACGTATTGAACGATCTGAAAAATGTCTTAGGCTAGCAGATGAATATATAGAAAAAGAAAAACATTTACGAATTCCTATTTACCCCCCTTACTTCCCATTCCGCGAACTTAAAAACGCTCCCTCGTATAATATAAACTGTATTGTACATAGGCACTATAATATAACACGGGATTATTTTAGTACCGGATCCATTTAGATATCCTACATCCATGACTGACACGAAATTTCGTCAGTGTTAAAGAGATAGGAAGAAACATTCAGTGGAGTGAACCACACAGATATCGGCGCGATATTAAACTACGCAAGCGACACTTGCACTCGCACGTTGTGGGATTCAAATAAACATTAGTACCGAATGACTTTTACTACTTGGGCTGTAGCGCGAGGGCACGAGGCCCCTGCAAGAGCGAGGCCCCGAGCGGTCGCCCTGCTCGCCACCCCCTAAGTCCGCCACTGATACCTGGTAAGGTAGGATGCGTGTGTGGGATGCGTCGATCAATGCAGCCCAGCGTCCCTACATGCAGCCTGTATGCCCTACCCCGCTGCACATTAGATCACTTGCAATCGTTTGAGAGGCACGCGATTATTTATTAGATAAATAGTTTTGAGGTGTGTACCTGTGCACATTAATTCTACTTTTACCAGGTAACCGTTTTTATATTTCGTTTACCTACTTGATTCGACTAATTATTAGTTTTGTATATAAATGTATGTAAGAATCTTTAATACTAACAAGTGTGTGCATTGTTATTGAGTAGATATTGATAATATAATAATTGACCGAGCGAAGCGAAAGTCTCTGAGTCTACTTGGGTGAATTGGCACTTGTCCGTCCGTCCGTCCGTCCGTCCGTCTGTCAGAGCATTATAACTTCTGAATTACTGAACGCAATTACTTCAGCTTTAAATATAATAAGTAAACCAATGGCCTCCCGCCGAATATGGCTTAAAAAATAATAAAAATCTTTATTTCAGGGGGGCTCCCATAGAAGCGAATGCGAAGTAAAATATTTTTTATCAAGTTACATAGGGTTGCGGTATATCATTTTAAAGATAATTAGGAAATTTGACGATTTTAAAGATATTTAGGAAATTTGACGACCTCCGTGGCGCAGTGTGTAGCGCTGTTGTCTTAACGCGCGGAGGTCCTGGGTTCGATCCCCGGCAGGGTCAATTTGGGAATTTATAATATCTGAATTTTCCCTGGTCTGGCCTGGTGGGAGGCTTCGGCCGTGGCTAGTTACCACCCTACCGGCAAAGACGTGCCGCCAAGCGATTTAGCGTTCCGGTACGATGCCGTGTAGAAACCGAAGGGGTATGGGTTTAATATAACTGCCATGCCCCTTACAGGTTAGCCCGCTACCATCTTAGACTGCATCATCACTTACCATCAGGCATCAGATGAGATCGTAGTCAAGGGCTAGCTTGTAGTGGATAAAAAAAAAATAGAGTCCAAAAATATTTGTTTTTAAATTTTTCCCCCAAAATTGACGAAATGGGGGGCTTTCCAAGTGAAGATTTTCTAACGTCCAAAGATGACCTCAGACCTCTAAATTTTCTGAAAGGATGTGCCTGAAACTTGATCAATTATTTCAATTATATCCTGTACTTGAACAACAAATACTAAAATTAGATAAATATTGTAAGGAAACGGAATTATTTAATTTTTAATGAGCTTCAGTATTTTTAACAGAACTTCACATTTATGTCAATAGATGGCGCCGCGAGGGATCAGTTCGGGGCGAACCACTAGTTTAATTTATGAGTAACTTCAATGTTCATTGCTCCGTGCTCAAAGGTTCATTACGCGAATTTTGCGAATTTATTTAATTAATATCATAGATTTATTCTTGGGTCCAACTGTTCAGACGCTCATTTATTTAAGCTTCTGTATCCAGAAGGGGTCCACCCTTAGATTAAGTACCTACCTAGTTTCTATTGTTAAACTTTCAAGTGTGTGTAAGTTTTTAATTTTATAAGTATCATAATATTAAGTGTTTTCTGCGAATTATTTAATTTTCCCTATTATTAAGTGTGCCCGTGCTAACCCTTGGCTAACTGCCTTGTACCTAAGATATAAGGTATACCTGTGGAATATCTGTGGACTGTTTTAATTTATTAATAATTAATCGGTTAGTTATTTATGTCGAACCCTAACCTAAACTACAAGAAAGAGACAAGAAAACGTAAATACAATGAATATTTCAAAAATTGACACTCAGAACATTGAACGGTTCACAATCTGTCGACAGTTTACAATTTCGCTAGTTAGATTACAATCTAACGGTTTTTGCGATCTTACCTTGATATATATATATTATATATATATTATTATAATAAATTTTTTAATTATATAAATTTTATTATGTTTACAGACGCGTTTTACCATTGAAAAAACTTAAAAAATGATTAAGACCATCCGCCATCTTCTGCGCGAGTTTGAAATTCGCGGTGGCGATTACTGCAGAATAAGTAAATAACATGACTTTTTTATCCTTATAACCTTTTTATAATATAACCTTCTTTCGAATTCGAAGCCTATTTTTCAAATGTGAAAGTTTGGATATTTGTAAGTTAGGACGATGGTTAATTAGTCCTTTACGCCGCAATGAATGAACCGATTCGGCTGGGAAAAAAGATAGCTTAAACTGAATGAACACATAATATGCTACATTTTATCCCGGAAAATAAAACATTTCCTGCGGGAATAATAAAAAACTTACTCGACTTTGTATAGATACCTATTTATATTGTCTTAGAAAATACCATCATTACCCACAGCTTTAGAGGAAATGGATAGGATACCTTTCTGTACATCCTCCTCTGTGATTTGGTTGAAGATAAAAGGATTACAATAAGTTGGGGCATCATTATACAATTTTGAAAGCAATGAACTTTTCTTTCTATCAGCGATTCTAACCGGAGGTGAAGAGAAATGCGTTATCAGAGAGTTTAAATCAAGTGACTGACTATTGATTTGCGAGAGATTGAGAAGATTTACCCACACCCAGCCAATATATTTCAAAAAATTCCAAGTCACACCAGGAGTGAAGTGTTCGATTGAGGAATGTATACAACGGCGCTTTGCATCCCTACACATCTAATTGAAGCGATTTCGCAATCCAACCGAGCAAAATGTTGCTATCTATAAAAGGTTATAGATATTTTTCCTCGGTTGGATTCCTTTTGCTTAACTTCTTAGCTTTATTGCATTTAAACATGAGTTTTTTTAGCTCAGGAGTAAGCCAAAGAGCAGGCAGGTACTTAATCCTTCAGGACGGGCAGGAGTATGTAAGTCAAAAAGTCAGTAGGGGTTGAATTTAAAATTCCAACCTTGTCATCAACAGTAGAGGCAGCAAAAAGTGGGGTCCAATCATGTGCTGCAACGTCATTATGGAGATGTGCTTCAATTTTTACCTTTACGCCTAGGAGTAGGTAATAAAATTAAAATTTTTAAAAAACCAACGACGAACTGCATCGCTCCATTGTGACCTTATAACTTTGAAACAACAATTACCAATTTTTTTCGGTCATGGAACCTAAATACTGAGTTTATAACTAAAACTAAGCAACGGGACAGTGAGTAAACTTCTAAAAAACTAATTCGTCTTTTTTTTATACAACACCCATGTATGAGTACGTTCTCCATAACAATATGTGAACTATAAAAGTACAGATCATGTTAGTCATGATAATGACTCGAATGTCACGTCAACTTGAAACATGTAGGTTGTTTGCATATATAAGCCAAATTTTCATGAACTTTCACAGATTCGTCTGTTCCTCTGAATGTGCTCCTGCTCCGCTCCTTTAGTGTTGATTTACGTTTCAATGCACTTTTGCTAGGAAGATTCTCAGATTGGCACTTTAACGTTAAAAAACTTGGGAAACAGGCAAGATGTGTACTTCGCTTGACAGGTCGAAACCGGAAACTGGGGTTATGTATTATATTATTTTACTATATCTATAAACTAAATGTACCTAATTAAATTTATATTATTAGAGTAGTGATAAACTTAGATATTTACTTACCTTATGCCTACCCCCACAAACAAAAAAAACGTATACCTAGTCCATCCATCCACTACAGCCTATTTACGTCCCACTGCTGGGCACAGGCCTCCACTCTCATATGAGAGAGGGAATTAGAGCTTAGACCCACCACGCTGCTCCAATGCGGGTTGGCGGGCTTTAACGACTATTATCATGTTAGTGATAATAACCGGGACCGACGGCTTAACGTGCTCTCCGAGGCACGGGGGTGAAACACCACCAACTTCCAACTCCGGGCTGGCACTGAGAATTTCTGAATTGAAAAACCCAATACCAATTTTATTGCCCGATTGGGAATCGAACCCAGGACCTCGTGATCCGCAGTCGACTATGCTAACGGCTAGACCAACGAGGCAGTTACCTAACAAGTACCTAGTGGTAAAGCATATTTACTGCTTCTTATTAACTAGAGATAAAGTATTTTATTATTTATTGGCTAAGACTATTATAGATACCTCTTCAAAGCTGACGCACATTTTTTTTTCAGTTAGAGCCAACGCTGTGCGTTTCGTGCGGCAGAATGACGAGCAGCGGGACATGGCTTTAATGATACTGCGATTGCAGTATTTACATCTATTCCTGCTTTGTTATCCTCGCGTATTCCACTATAAATCCTATAGATCTATGGACCTCTACAATAATTTCTGTCGGTTAACGTGCGAACTCTTTGCGCAAATACAGGACAATATACCACAACAGTACATGCAGAATATAATTGTACTGATCAATATCACAGAACAGATGGTGGTGAATGAGCCTTTTCTCTGGGTAAGTCCCAACATTTTTAAACTATTTTATTAAACGCTCGGGTGGTGATTTTTACATACCTTGGAATTTTCCAAGAATCCTGAAACTTTATTTCACATCCGTATTTTATACAAAAGTGAGTGTGTCTGACAGTGTCTGCTGTGCTTTCAAGGCTCATCTGCTCAACCGATTTTGATAATATTTGGTACGGAGGTTGCATCTACTACTTTTATACCGAAAAGTAAAAGAGTTCCCGTTCAGTCGTTGGCATCATCTAGTTCATAATTTTATAATCGTAAAATTCTAAGGTCCGTTTTAATGAACCGACATCAGCGAAGTAGGTAAAAAATATGAGGTTTCTTTTAATCCACTACAAGTTAGCCCTTGAGTGCGATCTCACCTGATGGTAAGTGATGATGCAGTCTAAGATGGTAGCGGGCTAACCTGTTAGGGGCATGGCAGTTATATTAAACCCATACCCCTATTCGGTTTCTACACGGCATCGTACCGGAATGCTAAATCGCTTGGCGGCACGTCTTGGCCGGTAGGGTGGTAAATAGCCACGGCCGAAGCCTCCCACCAGGCCAGGCCAGGGAAATTCAGAAATTATAAATTTCCAAACCCTGCCGGGGATCGACGATCTACGACTCTAGACAGACGGACTGCAATAGGACTGCACACCGACTGCAAAATTGCAGTTACTGTGCGGCTGGGACAACTGCATCGAATTCGAAACTGCAAGCCGACTACGCTGTCCGCTTGCAGTCGGTGTGCAGTTCTAATGGACATCAACAAGCCAATGTGCAGCTATTATTTATAGCCGTTATGCTACCTGAAGAAAACTGCTCCTAAACTACAATTTTGCAGTCGGCATGCAGTCCCAATGCAGTCCATTAAAGTGTACCTTCAATATTAAAGTGTGCTGTCTAGACCAATATTAAAGTGTACTGTCTAATTAGACCAATTCCGCAGGTGAACTGGTATGACTTTCACGAATGCTACCGGTGCCGGCAGGTACAACACAACTTTCCGGAAATGCTCCATCCTGTCCTAATCTGCCTTGCTTCACAATACAAGCTCTCGCGCGCTCAGATTGCAGCTCAGGTGGGCTTCGCCACCATGTGCACATGCCCGCCTTCGCGCGATGACTTCTATCGTTACTAACTCACGCTAGTAGCGAAAGATGTCATTGCGCGTATAATAGTAGTCAAGCTTTGTATTTAAACCTCCAAAAATAGTGTAAGGTTCATTTTTGGCACTAATGTTGCTTAGGGTCTTATATTTCCTCAAAACTCCCCGCTCGCATGCGGGCTTCTCCCCTCCCCTCTTAAATATCTTCCCGATTGTATCTGTTTGTAATTTTCTCAAAAACTATAAGAGCTAGAAAAACACTGTCAAAGGCAAAAAATGATCTTCATGAAATTATCTACAAGGAAATGTTTCACAAAAATTTTACCTTTTACTGATTTTATACGAAAACCATCAAATCTGTGATACACATGATGGTTTCAAGATCGTTTTTATACAATTATTTTACCTCTCGATGTTTTTTTTTCAAAGCTCTTAAGCTTTGACATTTGTTTACATAGTTTTTGTGCATATTACAAGAAAAACGTGGTCAGCGAGACATTTGAGGGGAGGGGAGGAAGCCGGCGTCCTAGGGATGGGGATTTTTGAGGAGATACTTCTAAAACCATAGGGAACTCTTATGTGCCAATAGGTTGTATTTCTAAACCCCATACTTTCTGTTGATATAATATGGCCCGCCATATTATATGGACAGTAGTACTATACCTATATATAATTATATATACCTGTTTTACTCTAAAAGTTAAATAGTTATAGTAGGTAGACCATGGTTCCGTGTCTTTTGAGCTTTAAATACCTTTACTATACATTATTAAAATATTTATATAGTAATATAATAATATCTTCCTATTTTACTTTAAATGTTAAAAAAAGTATAGTAGGCACACCATGGTTCGTGTCTATAAATACCTTTACTTTTAAATATTTATACATTTATGTTGTAACAAATGAATCTAATAATTTTACTCATAATAGTATTACTTACCTTAGTATTTAAGTGTACAATTTACATTCTGTGGTGCAACATCAAAACCAAGACTTACCTACGTATGTTTCAGTATTTCGACATCAGCTTAGATCAGGTTCTCAAGTATCGGTTAATTAATCTTTGTTAAAGATCGATCTTAAACGTCGGAGAACGTGTTCTTAGTTGATGTCGACTTATTAATACGGGTTTACTAATTATGTTTCAAATGTTACAAATGTTGTCGTAAACGGTTTTGATTGTAATTTAGTTAAGTTATTACATCTCACAAAAAAATACACACTGCTTACGAGTATGTACATACGAGTACCTAATAAATGTTAGTAGATTTCGTCAGTTGCGTGATGCTGGTTAGATACTGGTGAATAATAGAGTAAGTTATCCACTGATAAATCTATACTTAGATTGAATATTGACTGTTACTTCTCCCCAAACTACAGTTTTGAGGAGTTTGAACAAGATTTGAGCGAACTCTTTGAAAACATTGATTCGCAGCGTGGCGATATTCTCGCATTGAAGTGATGCAGCATCAAATATTTGGTTGACGATTGATTATGGAGCTGCTCGCTAGCTCGAATATGGTTGTGGTAAACGTAGGGTTTGCTCCCACATTCCAAAGAGGTGCTAAGAATCCTACTCCAGAAATAACATATAGGAGTGGAAGAACAGCATGAGTGGGTATCAATATATACAATTCAACGTGCTAAAATTAAATTATCGAACCAGCCGCCTGTAAGATGGAGACTTGACAAAC
Source organism: Erebia aethiops (assembly GCA_923060345.2). Classification (NCBI taxonomy): domain Eukaryota; kingdom Metazoa; phylum Arthropoda; class Insecta; order Lepidoptera; family Nymphalidae; genus Erebia; species Erebia aethiops. The sequence goes on along the minus strand of OV281079.1, from coordinate 17,228,669 downwards.
TGGACCAGTATGCACTGGAAAACGTTCTTATGGGAAAAGAAGTTAATACTCTAGAGGAGCTGGTAAAAGAAACAATAAGAGCCTGTGATAGAGCGATGCCCAGAAAGGGACTACGCAGGAAAGCATCAGTCTATTGGTGGAATGAGCAATTAAAGAAGCAAAAAGTTATTTGCACAAAATGCCGCAGAAAATATAGATGAAAGTGACGGAAGGTGAGCAAAAGGTAACACAAGTACAGACGAAAAAAACGAAGAACTAATTAAATAAGAGAAGAATACAAATCTGCTAAATTAACCTTAGATAGGGATTAGGGATACATGGGGCTTGGGGTACAGGCTAATTATGAAAAAAACAGCGGAGAAGGCCATCTAGTCTAGGCCATCATATCCGTGATTGACGTGTTATTCCCGTCGAGAACACTCGGGAGAACACTCTGACTGAGTAGGAGCGAGAGGGGTTGGGAGTAGGGAAAGGAACATGGACGAGGGAGTCAATCAAGGGCCTAAAGAAATGGCACAACAGAAAGCATGGAGAGATTGATCGTTGGCTGACGCAGGCACTCATTTTTGACGGGGTTTTTAATACTTACCTCTTCGCAATTGGGAAAGCGCCGAGCAAAGCCTCGAGCTAAGAGCTTCTGTGGAGATGAGGACACCCCGGGACACGCTATTGTTGAGTTTCCTGTTTGTGCGGACCTGAGGGTGGAGGCGCAGGGAACGAGCGACGATGTTGATGCCCGAAACTTAATAACGCGGATGTTGTTGAGCGAAGATGCGTGGACACGACACACGACAACGGACAGGCGTGGATAATGTAAGTTACTGTGATCGAACGATGAACGTGATCTACTTATGTAAAAACTTACAAATGTTACCGAGACCTCAGATACTAACTTTATACTTGATGACGTAAAGCAGTGCGTAAATTTTTATTTTTAATAAATTCCACAGGGTTGCGGGACGTCCTTTACGTCAATTATTATATTAAGATTTAGGTATACAGTTATATATGATTAAGGTCCTAAAACAAACATTTATTATTGGATTGAATCCTACCTGTAATTTTAATATACTTATTGTGACTGATATTTGTTACTAAAGTCGTCGATGAAGGTAACAATGTTGAGGTTGAGGTTGTGTATGCAGAGGAACTTGCGAGGAGCGACCATTTTACAACTCTACTCTCTAGAGTAGAGGGTTTTGAAAATATGGTTCCTCCTAGCACATCACCTAGTTGAGCGTGAAAATAATAGTAGGTGATGTGTTCATTGTACATTTACGCGTGGGACTAATTTAAGAGCGAGACGCCCGATGTTTAGACAACGCGAACCATCCATCTCACCCGTTGTCCTACGTGAGCGACGAATGCGACGTCGCGACTCGATACGACGTGACACGAAAGTATCAAACAGTAGCTTATCCCACAGTCATAATAAATTATATATCTGTGGCTTATCCCTTCACGTGGCCTATGTTGTTGCATAGACAAGTTTGTCATTTTCTATCGCGCCGCGTCACTTCTGTCGCTCACCTAGGACAACGGGTTATTCTAAGTATAACGGTAATGTTTTACAAACAGTAATTTCCGTCTCTATTTTATGTTTAACCGAATGTACGACGACAGCTCACAGCATACTTATTTCTCTCAACCGAAAACACTGTCTACCAATTCAATTTAACTTTTAACAGATTGAGTTAGTGAGAGACTTTATTTACATGTAGGTACCTATCGGTGAGTCGAGGGTCTTTTCTTTATACATCGATGGCTATTAAAATTATTCACTATGTTGCATTAACATTTTGTTGTTCAAAAATTATATAAGTAAGTACATGTCTACACGCGTGACATACCTAAAGAAAGTAATGGAAACGAAATTGCGCTAGGTGATGTCTCACAGACACTTTCCTACATCAGTGAAAATACGCGACAGCGCAACTCGCTACGACGCGACGCAACAGTAGGTGTATCACGCGACGCGACCAGTGGTATCAACTATTATACAGTAGCTGACGTATGTTGGTAGGATGACTCTGCCTACGTTGTCGCATAATTATATATTATATGTTTGTCATTTTCTATGGAATTGTATCTTGTCGCATTGCGTCGCGTCGCTTTCGTTGCTCACGGTCACCGGTTAAACGGGTAGCGCAATTCTGTTCGATTATTTTTTTATTTGCACGCGTTTTATTATACTAGGGTAAAGAAACTTGTTGTGATTGCTGTGAATAGATTTAATAATTTATTAATTAGTTACCTATAACTAATTAACAATGTATTATTATAAGTATAACATAGAATATATATATTCCATACTAAACTTCTAATAATAATAAACTTAGTTAAATAACTTAGTACTTATTCTAAGCGACAATACCAAAAATATCGTAAAAAAATTCCGTCTACAGCATAATGTATCTAATACTATACTTTAGGAATTCAGAATCCGTTTTGATCTACGTCTATAAATGTACTTCTATGTGGTCATTGGTGTTTCATTTGCCCTATTTAAAATCCATGCTTATTATAATAATAATAAAAATAATAAGTGTGTCTGTCTGTCTATCTGCTACGCTTTCACAGCCCACTTATTCAACCGATTTTGATGAAATTTGGTACATGGATAGGCTGCATCCCGGGGAAGGACATAGGCTACTTTTTATACCGGAAAATTAAGGATTTCCCGCGGGAATTGAAAAAGCTTAATCCACGCGGACGAAGTCGCGGGCATCATCTAGTGTAAAAATAAGGTACTAAAATACTTTAAATAATATGTGCTTAAGTCCAAAACCGAAATGCAGGCGCATCACGGTAAGAGTCTAAACAAACTCAAATAATAAGCATAAACGATTCAGGATTGCCTAGTCCAAAGCCAAATAGGCAAAACGGATTTTCGGCATTGGGCCACGGCAGGTCGAAATTCGTCAGGAAAGTATCATTTGGCAAAAGTCAACATTTTGGCTCTTGTCAAGCGCTGGGAGGATTGCCTAGGCCAAAATTTATCGATAAAATCTATCCCAATGTAATTAATCCATGTAGTGTCATGGATTAGACAGCATGCTTACCTAAAGAAACTTATATAAAGAAATATTGTATAAATACTTATATAAGTACATTGTTCACCGAAGGGAGAAAGTGACCGATTACTAACGAGGTTGTAGTTTGAGGCCCGAGGCGTAGCCTAAGGGCCTCCTACCGGTCTCTGAACGAGCAACAGAAATACTGCTGTGCTCATATACATGAGGGGCTTACTGCTAGATGATTGACGTGCTATTTGAAAGAATTTTATAAGTGGAGAAAGGTGTAGATTCTTAGGGACCCCGTCAGGTTGGTTAAAGGGGACATCTAACGCTTCCCGGTGCAAGGCGCCATTCAAGCAACTTGGGACCCCAACGCCTATCGGTTCTACGAACTATGCCACTTAAGCTAGTCGACTCTTCGATCTATGTGAGTTACTCTGGTTCTCCTACGGATTTCCTCATTTCTGATTTGATCAGGTAGGATTACTCCAAGCATAGCTCTCTCCATCACCCGCTGTACGGTAATTAATTTTAAAAAATGTCGTTTCTTCGTAAAACAAATTATTCACTACCATGCCAGCCTGTTTGATTGCAGCCAAGCGCTGGTGTACAAATAAAAAAGAAAAGAACAGAAGAAAGATGGCAATAAAGAAAAATATTTGACAGGAAGGCTTTTCTCGGTAAAATCTTTTAGAATAGTAATACCACAGCTTTAATTTTAATTCTTTATTTTTGACACCAAAAATTCTTAATATCATAATTATTATTCTACTACATTGATTTAAAATTAATGATATATTGGAAAATTTATCACACAACAGATTCTTACGGCCGAAATTACATAATATTAAATAAATAATAGGTAGACCTAACTTAGCAACGTTGTTTTTTATCATTAAAATCACAATAATAACAACGTTGCTATAATGTTAGATATCGACAGATTACGGATACGGTTTCTTTTCGCGCTACTTTCAAATTACCTACTATAAATTAACAAATAGACATGTGATAAATAAATAAGTAATAATTGACTAAAGATTTTACATATTATTTAAAAATAAGGTTCAACGGTAATATTATTTGACTAACATTCGAAATCAATAAATACAATAATAACTTTTAAAGTAATTTGTCGATAAGTTATTTAGCAACTTTGTTACTAAGTCTTTGTTGACAAATAATTAACTATCGACGGATTAATAAATTATAGACAGGCTGATTTATAATTAAGTAATTATTAATACCATTGAGGAAGAAGTAAATTTGTCGTTTTGACAGATGGAAATGTGGAAAAAATACAATTTTATTTTTAAAATATTTAAATTAATGGAAAATAAAATCGACAGGGGCTGAGTAGGTACATATAATATGATATTTGAATCCACATTAAGAATTGCTGGAATGACCCTTTAGGTACAAACATACAACATAGCATGCTTTAAATTGTTATAGGTCCTACATTATAGCATGTCTCATGGTTTTGTAATATTTTCTGACACTTTCACTACAGATACGAGTACCTACATGATCGAAAATATTTGAAATGTTACATACTCTGCACTCGAAATGTACCTATCTAGAACCGATAATTGTATCGTGTCTATATAGTTACTAGCCCAAAAGTATTGTAGTAAGTTTTGTGTAGACACGTAGGTATGGTGAAAAAAAGCTTAATTTTGTTTTAGCAAAAATAAAGTATGTATAGGTATATTATTATAGTAAAATACCTATAATATTCTCTTGTAAAACTTTGGTAATATTTTTGGCATTGGAGACTTATCAGCAAGGTAGGTAAAATAGTTATGGAAAATACTTTTTCAAAAAATTAAACACTTTCAATATTCTTGGAATAAGAAGGTAAAGATTTTTGTAAATGTATATGTAAATTATAAAATGTCACTTAACTATCTAAGTATATAACTTCTAAATACTTGTAGGTCTAGGTAAATACATCATAATATTATTTAAAGTATACATGAAGACATCAAGCTCAAAGAGAACCGTTCTCATTATAATCCTATGAAAATAGACGATGTATATTCTTCCATTAATACTCGTCAGCAAATGACAGTAATTTTATTATTATTTAATTGGAATTGGATACTATTTTATATTTTTCATAATATTTTTTAATTTTTTTAAAGTAGGTAGGTATAAGCTCATATTCTTCCTTAGCCCTTTGCGTGGCGGCCATTTACGAGTAATTCGCGCCGCCGTCGCGACGGGCATGCGTTTCGCGGGTGGTCCCGATTTGCAAGAGCAAATATTTAAAATATTTAATTCTCGTATTACTTGTACGAGCTACGTACACACAGTAGGTACGTCATTCAAATCGTCACGAAATAAGTTTAATTCGCTATAAACCGCCACAGTACCGCGACTATGTGGTACAGTGCGTGTCTTTCACCTACAACATGCGACAACCACCACCCTGTAATTCGGCACAGCACCACACCACACAAATGCTCCAAATCACTCTCAACGTACGTTTCAATCCGACACCGGAGCATCTTCAGGAGATGTTGACTCGACAATGCACGATTGTAAAGTGAACTGTGAAGATCGTGACGAAAGTTCCGGCTTATATACCTTTCTGGCATGACTCAAACCGAAGCCCCGCCCCCTCCTCCCTTCTTACTGTATAAATTGAGTAAAGGTGCATTTGATACGTTTATTTGTTCATTTAGCAACTCAAATCCTTAATTATTGTGTTTAATTATTTCTAGTTGCTCCCAAACGCACAGTCAAAACCCTTTACTACATTTATGCAGGATTTTATAGGAATGGTTATTGCCCACCTCATGTATACTGTCCAAAAAATGTTTAGCGAAGTGGGACCTTTGTGGTTGATCATTCCTACAAGCAGACATGTTCCTTATAGCGCGTCTCGAAATTGCGCCCAGTTTGACCAACATATGTGGCATCGCATTCAGGACACTCAGCTTATAAACACCAGATTTTTAATGATTCTTTAATTTATCTTTCCCATTGCAAATCCTTCGAAGTGTATTATTTGACCTGAACGCGACATGCACATCATATTGTTATCTGAGCGTCTTGGCAATGCGCTCAGATATAGGTCCAAAATATGTTTGGCTGGCATTATATTTATTTATTTTATCAGATGTATCTGTCACCGAAAGATTGCAAAAACCGTTAGATTGTAATCTAACTAGCGAAATTGTAAACTTATAAACAATAAAACCAGTATCTTTATTTTTAATCGATGGTTCACTGTATGGTTAGTCACTTCACAGTATAAAAAGATAAAAATATGTACATAAGGTATAGTTTGTGAGACAATCACGAAACTGCCAAGTTATTCCTTTTTATCAAGATTTGAGTTTGTAGAGTCAGGACTTATAGGTAGTAGTAGGTAGGTACACTTTGGACTTGGAACTGGCCCCATGGGCTATGATGCGCAGCACAAATCGGAGCTTAACTAGGGGATTGGGTCTACTACAGATCTCATAACTGTTTAACAGTGAAAGCATTATGATTTGAACTTGTATGTACGTCTTGGCAACCTATCCATGGAATGGTTTTGGTGGGATTTATATTTTTCATAATATTTTTTATTTTTTTTAAAGTACGTCGGTATAGGCTCATACTCTTCCATAATCGTATAGATTTCTTTGAATGAGATTTTTATGTTTAAATAGTACCTATCAAATAGAAGGTAAATAAACCTTGAATGTAAAATCTGACGGAGACGGGAATCGAAACGAGGATCCATATCAGACACTATATCCTAAAAGCTGTGCCTATAATATACCATAATATTATAAAGAGGTAAAGTTTGTGAGGTTGTAGGGGTAATCTCTGGATCTACTGGACCGATTTTGAAAATTCTCGTACCAATAGAAAGCCACATTATTTGTAAGTGTCCTAGGTTATATTAACCCGAAAAATTAGGGAGTTCCCGTGGGAATTTAAAAAACTTATTTCACGCGGACGAAGTCGCAGGCATCTGCTAGTAAGAAATAAAAATATTAGGTGCGATATTATTGTCCTCAAAAATATCATCTTTTCTCTTACTCGACAACATTATTTCAATAACCGATATCGTTTTGAGAAAAGATTAGATTAATTGCCTCGTTGGTCTAGTGGTTAGCGTGTTCAACTGCAGCTGATTAGGTTTCGGGCTCGAATCCCGGGTCGGGCCATAGTTAAGTAATTATTAGGATCTTCCGACAAGTAGGTACTAGCCCGGAGTTAGAAAGTTGGCGGTGATTCACCTCCGTGCCTCGGAGAGCTCGTAAAGCCGTTGGTCCTGCGTCTCTCTCCAATCGTGTCGGATTTTGCGTCCCATTGGACTTTGAGTGTAAAAGAACAGAGAGTGCACCTGTCTTTGAAAACGCCATTGAAAATGACAGACGTATCAGCCAAATGTAAGCTAATTACTTTGTATGCAAATGCGAAAACTAGCCAAGTCAAATCTTGAGCTTCAACTTATACTGAACTAGACGATGCCCGCGACTTCGTCCGCGTGGATTTAGGTTTTTGATTACCGCGGGAACTTTTAAATTTTCCGGGATAAAAAGTAGCCTATCCCTGTACCAAATTTCATCAAATCGGTTGATCAGATGGGCCCTGAAAGTGTAGCAGACAGACAGACATACTTTCGCATTTATAATATTAGTATATATGGATATACTAATATTATAAATGGAAAAAATAATGGAAAACGAGCGCAAAGGAAAGAGACAGATGGAGAAATCTTCTGGACCAGGCCCGGGCCCACAAGGCTGTAGCACCAATGATGATGATATATGGATATTGGATATGGATTATATGTTTTGTCTAAATAATTCGACTGTTAAAATTTAAAAAGTAATATTTTTAAACACCAAATATTTTTGTAGCAGAAAAAAACAAGTAAGTAGTTGTGTTTTTTTATCTGAGAATGTTGTGTGTTCTTATAAATTTTCAGGATTATCTACAGAACTTGGCAATTGGCACACATTAAGATATTATCAATACTTTTGACGGCGAACCACTTAAAAATATTCTTAAAAAATTGAACTCGGCTCCTATTGTTGATGGGATATCATTACTTTTTGTACAGAAATGATTATTATTCATCATTCAAAAATGATCTGAAAAATAGTTTTTTTAATGTTTTCTCTCTAATAGTACCTAACTATACCTATAAAACCCCTAGCCGGTTTCTACGCGCACCTTGCTGGAACGCTAAATCAAATCCCTTGGTGGAACGTTTTTGTCCGTAGGTTTGTAAGCTGGTAATAAGTCTCAGCCGAAGCCTCTCACCAGACCAGACCAGTAAGTCGCAAATAAGAAGATTAGTTACCTATTAGACTTTGTTAAATTGCTACACGGTTCCTACCTGCTTTGAGCAAATATTTGCTGGAAACAGACTCAAGACTACATCGATTTAACCACGTTCTCAAATAGCTAATATAGGTAACTAGCTGAAAATTGCGGTAAATATTCAGTTTTTAAGTATTACAATCTTAGAGCTACCATCAAAGTTTACAATCGAATGAAAGGACATGACAAAACGCATGTCGCAATTTGCCTGATTTGAGCTATAATATTGGCTGGAAACAGACTCAAGATTACGTCGATTTAACCACGTTCTCAAAAAGCTAATAAAGGTAGCAGAAAATTGTGGTAATTATTCAGTTTTTAAGAATTACTATCTTAGAGCTAACAACATAGATTACCATCTAATGAAAGGACATGACAAAACACCTATGCAATTTGCGTCTGTCGCAATTTGTCTGCTCTGAGCTATAATATTGGCTGGAAACAGACTCAAGATTACGTCCATTTAACCACGTTCTCGAAAGCTAATATAGATAGCTGATAATTGCGGTAAATACTCAGTTTTGAAGAATTACAATCTTAGAGCTAACATCATTTAATACAATCTAATGAAAGGATATGATAGTAATGACGAAACACCTATGCAATTTGCGTCTGTCGCAATTTGCTTTGAACGAGTATTTTAAAGTTGACAAAATTCCAGCATTGAAACATTTTATCGGCAAAGTTAAATCTACCTTAAATGTCTTGTTTTAAAGCTCAAGTTCATTTATCTTTGAAATGAAAGCGCTCAAGTTCTTTGAAATGAAAGCGCTCCAAATGAAAAGAAATGAATTTTACCAAATGGAAACCTTGCGTATTAAAATCGGTGGTACAGAATGGATGACTTAATATTGACAACTGCTAGGAAAAAAGTTGCACCTCAGATTTTGGCAATATTGAATTTCAATCATTATATTATAGGATATTTATCTCAAATTTGCCAAAAACTAAGATGCATAACTTCTTGTTCGCAGGTGTCAATATTATCAAGGATCCTGGAGCTGGCGAACAGAATGGTGTAATTATCCACGCTTCTGATAATTCTTTTAAAAATTCAATCGTGCTTGGCCCTTCGCATATATTCTGCTCTTATTTCCAAAACAAAAGAGCCTTAAACTGTGCTCATCTTGAGTCCAAATTATGTGATTTTGATTAATGGGTGGTATAGTTAGAAGCTTTAGAAGTAAAGTTAAACAGCTTTCATTTAGTTTTTTTTCCTCCTGTGTTTGAATTTGTGCAATGAAATTTTGTTCGCCAGTTCCTTAAACTGTTTTTTTTTGTTTTAATTTTTCTTTTCTTAATCGGACGTAATTGTGTTTCGACGCTCGAAATCTATCATTTGAAATTTCATACTAACCCTAACACGACTAACTATGCACGAGAACACGAGACGACACCAAAACTGATACTAGAACCACATGCTTCGCTTCACTTAGCGTGGCCTTTTGACACGAAGCGACTTGCTACGTGGTTCAGGGTTAGCGCGCAAGAGGCCGGGAGTCCTCTCCACGGTCAAGGAATGCCCCCGCTCGCGAGTATGAATGTGCATCCTTGAGGAGCACTGCATAGGACTCAGAGGGACTCGGTAGCTGTCGTAAGAACGGGCAATCTCACTCTGTAAATCTGGCTCCTCTTCAGTTGTGTCGTACTCGCGGTCCGTCTCTTCGTCGTCCGTCTCAATCATCCTGAAAAAAGTAAATATTCATCTGATGAGCCTGCTATCGTATGAATAACGTCTACTTTTCAGGATAAAATAAGGAGTCCTCAGGGTCTCACCATATCTATAGACGCGGTAAAGATTTATGTATGTGTTATTAAAAGACGCTGTCCACCCCGGCCACGCGGAGACGGCGTTTTACCGCGTTTTCACTCTTAGATAATGTCGTGAGACCCTTATATTTTCGTCTAGATTCTAGTTCATCTTTCCGTCTACGTGTCGTGCTCATTATAGACTTCTGTTTTCCTTAAGAGACGAGAACGGTCCATGTTATTAAAACAGCAACTGGCTGTTTTTGTTGCTGTTTTAATAATTGTTGTGCTTGGATGAATTTATGGTACCTATTCTTTTTCCGGTACTGAATTTTGTCCAATAGCGGAAGATTGTTAAACAATGCAGGTGTTTGCGATTGTCATATTAGCAATAATTTTTACGTAATTAGAGCATTTTTCCAAATAAAACTTGTGAGAATGAAATTCATTTTGATATACATACGTTTATATGGTCACATTTATCACAAAAAAGGGAAAGAAGAATGAAATAAAAAACAGGTTAGTTTCACGCCGAGCATCACATTTTCATTCGCAAAAAGTTATCAATGCGTCATTGAATAAAACAGGCATAGCGAGCATAAAAAAATGAAAACACAAAACAAAGTATATAAATGATGGTCCCATGTGAATTTCCTGAAGATCTGATGAATGGTTATAAGTAGGCGAGTGGAACTCTTCAACGTGTGACAGGCAATTAATTTAATTATTTATTATTTTATGAAAAGGCGAAAATCCTCTTAAAAGTGTATATTCGCCTTTTATTAATATTATATTAAAAAAGTAAAAACAGAATTGCGTACTTTGTGGTCCACTTCCACTACAGCCTATTAACGTCCCACTGCTGGGCACAGGCCTCCACTCTCATAGGAGAGAGGGAATTAGAGCTTAGACCCAACACGCTGCTCCAATGCGGGTTGGCGGGCTTTAACAACTATTATCATGTTAGTGATAATAACCGGGACCGACGGCTTAACGTGCTCTCCCAGGCACGGGGGTGAAACACCGCCAACTTCCAACTCCGGGCTGGCACTGAGAATTTCTTAATTGAAAAACCCAACATCTAACAATCTTTTTTTTTTATGCCTGACCGGGAATCGAACCCAGGACCTCGTGATCCGCAATCGACTATGCTAACCGCTAGACCAATGAGGCAGTGTGGTCCACTTAAAAATATCCAAGTCAAAAGACGACAATTCGCAAAATGCTTTATTCAAGGGAATGAAAAATGAATTAGCTTGCCAAGCCAATTGATTCCTTACGTTTATAAATTAAAAAAATAATGAAAATAGTAAGTTATTTAAATAAATAAAGAAAACTTCACACGACTATTTATTATTAAACTGTTGAAATAATTTTCTTTAAAACGACACTTATTAGTCTTTAAGTTCATCAAAGGATGATCAAATAAATGAAGAGTTACGAGGGACTTCTAAAGCTGACAAGGTTCTTAGCAAGATGTACATGCAATCTATCTATCTGATACCTTAATAGTTATAATAGCTCAAAGCATACAAGTTATAATAGCTCAGGTGGGAAACGGGCGGTCCCAAAACCAGAAGACCCCGGTTCGAGTCCAGATAGTCCTAGATCCGGATATACCTCGGCCTTCATCGATCGGTTTACCAGATGAAACGCCTAAAATAGGTTGCCTATCGAAATCCGGTCCAGACTATTTTTAAATAATTTTTTTTTGGACAAGTTTATTGTAACCAATGCTATACCATCGCGTTTGTTATATAATTACCTATGTTTTGATATATAGGTAACTCAAGCGGTTCCGATCCGTGAAGTTACCTATGGACTTTGTTAAGTTGGTACCATTGTCCATAGAATAGAATAGAATATTTATTTATTTGCATAATTGTACTCGTAAGTAGGGTACATAGTAAGATGTTATAAGGTGAGCATGTTACAATTACCCATGCAGTGGCGTGCAAAATACTTAATTCAAACTATCATAGGTTTTATAAAAAATACTAAATAAGTTGCAAGCTTCAACATTTTGTAAAATTATATTACATTAATAAACAAATGAGAGTTTAAATTAATGAGTTTTAATGAGATTAGTTTTAAAATTTAAGAATTATTTTAAAGAATAGAAGTTATGGGCAACTAGCCATTTAAAATACAACTTATTTTTAAATAATTTAATTGGTAATGCCCTAATATCTGTTAGCAGCTTAATATAAATTTTTACGCATAAGGGTGAGCAATTTTTCCGTAACTTCACGGATCTGTTAAGATTGTATATCCCATAGAAAAATTTCCGGCTCTTAGACCAAGATGTCTCCAGTCCGATTATTTTTTAGTTTTTTTATATATTATATAATATAAAATTTTATTTAAAAAAATATATAATTTATTATTTAAATATAATTAAAAAAAAACTTAACTAAATTCAAATTCAAATTCAAATTCAAAATGATTTTTATTCAAATAAACTTTTACAAGTACCTACTTTTGAATCGTCAAGTGAATCTACCACTGGTTCGGAATGCCATTCCTACCGAGAAGAACCAGCAAGAATAAGCCTTTTTCAGGAGCATAATTTTAATGGACTTCTTATACTTGTGTAAAGGCAAGTTTAAGATAGGTTGTGGAATTTTGTTATAAAATAGAATGCTCATTCCCACAAACGACCTTCGTACCTTCTTGAGGCGGAGCGATGGAGTCACGAGCTTATGGCGGCCTCTAGTTACCCTGTCATGCAGATCGCATATTTTTTTGTAATTATGAATGTGCTGTTTTACGAAGATTAAATTACTATAAATATATTGCGAGGCTACTGTAAGAATACCTATTTCCTTAAATTTCTCTGTAAGGGATTCGAGCGGTTTTAAATTATAAATTGCACGTATTGCCCTTTTTTGTAGTACAAAATTTTTTTGAATATCTGCTGCTTTACCCCATAGTAAAATTCCGTAAGACATAATACTATGAAAGTAAGCAAAATATACAATTTTTGCAGTTTCAACGTCAGTAAACTGTCGAATCTTTCTGACAGCGTAAGCAGCAGAGCTGAGCTGAGAAAAAAATAGAGGTCATCCAGATATTACTCATGATTCGATAACTAACAAGTAACAAACAAATACTGCAAAAGAAATCTTAGTATCCTCACAGTAGAATATACCTACTAAAAAAATGGTGGTAAAACTATTGGAGTATATTTTAGTCGCCGACCAACAAAAAAAAACGCTGAAAAATAGAATTTCGCACCGCCTCTACTCTCCTCTCTCCTCCTCTAAAGTACCTACACTTGCATTTTGAGTTAATCTTGGACTTTTTTAGACAGAATATTCGAGAGACATTTCCACAATATGAGGTTCATTGTACATTGTCCATAAAAAAATCGAAACAGTTGCATCTTTCGCCAAGTTTAATAGAGCTCAAAGTTAATTCGCTGACGTTTTCAATAATTATTGTACAAAAGTAGTGCGACCGACCGACCGACTGTTTATCCGTTGGCAGCCGAGGACGATGCAAATCACTAGGTTAAAGTGATATTTAGTATCTATATAATATTTAATAGCGAGTGTAAGTAGCTGAATTAAAAATCCATTTCATAACACCTACCGAGTAGTGATCTTGTTGATCCTCTGATTCATTTTAGCCTGCTCCTCACCAACGTCGTTCAACAGGCCTTCCAGACGTTTCTCGAGAGTATCAACGGTTGATTCAAGCTTGCGAACGGTGTCCTCCATACTTAGCTGAGCCGTTTGAGCGCTGTCAAATACGTTTTCATCGAGCAAGCCGTCCTGAAAAGTTAAATAATTTCCAGCAAAAATATAATATTAGAAACCGGGCATGACCCGGTTAGGCGGACGTTTCTTCCAAATAAAGCTCAACTCCGTTGCGTACTTTGTTTTCTGCATTTTTTGTTTTATGTGTCTAAATAAATTATCAATCTATCTATCAAAATATTTTTTATTCAAATTCAAATTACTTTTATAAGTGCTAATCACTATCTAATATCTGATAAAAATCCTTCAGTAAAACAGTAGTCAAGTCACATGTGGCAGAACCTGGGAAGAGTGAGAACCCTTCGTATTATCTCCTATGCCCCAATCAATCCATCGTATTACCTCTTGAGAAACTCCTACCGTTATGAGATTTATGTAAAGTGGTCACAACCCTACAAGTAATGAGGGATACAACGCAGATAAAGATTTTTTAAAAATATAAAATACCTTACGAAGAAGCTGGCAACCGCGTTGTGTCAAAGTGGCCATAGCATCGGGATAGTCACCGAGAGCCTCCCACAAATCTCTTTTCGCCAAACAGAACAGATCAGAGTAGCCCAAAGAGCGGACATTGGCTGTACGTCGATTCCCAGTCCGGTTACCAGCTATCTCCAAAACACTAACTTCACCAAATACGGATCCAGCGCCCAAAGTAGCAAGAACAGTTTTCCCATCATCAGCCACCACCTGAAGCCTGCCACGTTTGACTATATACATCTCCTTCCCAACGTCTCCTTTACGGCAGATGTAATCTCCAGGGCTAAACACTTGAAGTCGCAGTTTCAGCACCAGAGCTTCAAGCAATCCAGGCTCGCAATCCTTAAAAATCTCTACTTTCCGCAGAGTATCGAGGTGAACTCGGATAGCGATCTCGGCTTTCAGTTTATCCGGTAAAGAGGAAAGTACAGTTTCTTCATCCAAAGCTCCAGATTCCGCCCAGGTGTATGCAAACCATCTAATCACTCGAGCTTCTAGCTCCCCACTCACTTTACGAAAGGCCATGTATTGTTTGACTCCATCCATTTTGTTTTGGAATTCGACTCTTGCCACGTTCATATTAGAGATCATCGATCCGATGTTACCAACGATGGTCGCAAAGATCAGTACGCCAGCTAGGAAATCAGCGACCACGAATACGTACTCAGAATCGTTCTCTGGTTGGGGAGTTTCACCGATGGTTGTCAGAGTCAGCGTGGACCAGTAGAAGCTGTAGATGTACTGATGGGACAAGGTCTCGTTACGGGACCCGGTTATGTTGTACACCCAGTTATCGACTCCGAACCCGATAGCGTAGCTGATTACGAAATAGAGGCAGGCATTCCAGTGGATCAGGACTAAAATTGCCATTACGACCTGAAATTTAAATAGATTGGTATTATCGTCATTTTTTCAACCCATCATCGGTCCACTACTGAGCACACTCTCAGGATAAAGGTTTAAGCCGTAGATAACCACGCTGGCCAGAAGAACATTGTGAAGAACTTTCAGGCATGCGGGTTTCCTAACGATGTTTTAGCTTAAAAACACGAAATTTAGAGTTAAGGGTGTGGGTAAACTTTCTTGTACAGGACTCCGTTTTCGTACGTATTCCGTTTTGTCAATATTCGCCGCAAAAATCGGCGAATATTGACAAAACGGAATACTTATTTTTTTTACATAGGTATATATGAAAATATTTTATTTTAACTGTAAGTTAAAGATAAATAAAATAATTATGTGTTAAATAAAGATATATTGTACGATATTCAAAGACCCAGAAACATGTATAATATGAGGGTGGATAAAAGTATTTAGGTAATATCTGACCTTCCAAATACGGAACGCATTGGGGAAACTGGTGATGGTCTCGGTGCGATCGAACCACTCCCACATACGCGGCAAGCGCACCAGTCGATTGAGCCGGACGATTACGGGGCAAGGCAGTTGTTTCTGGAACAACCAATATTGACCGGTGCGGTCATAACGAACCTAAGGAATGTGTTTGGTTGGCATGTTTGTCGTTGATCAATCCATCTGTTGTGCCTATTTGTGTGTATCTATAGCTGATGTACCCTTTTACATGATTTTCACAAACTTTGGCGCATAGTGGTGAGAGCTGTTGTCTTAAAAGTGTGAGTTTTCGGGTTCGATTCGATGATATATTTGGGAATTTCGAATTTACGAATTTTATCTGGTCTGTCTGGCTGTGGCTAGTTACCACACTATTTACTAATTCTGGTACCAATAGAAAGCCACATTATTTGTGAGTGTCATAGGCTATATATTAACCCGAAAAATTAGTGTGTTTCCGTGGAAATTTAAAAAACTTATTTCACACGGACGAAGTTGATGGCATCTGCTAGTAGTGGAATAAAAAAAACGCTCTATTATCTAAACTTTGTCCTCTTCGAAGAACTAATAGGCTTTGGGGTCCTAAGGTGCTTTAATAGAAGCCTCGCACCGGAAAGCGCAGCCTTGGATCGTCGAGCGTTAGGTGGACGGACGATCTTAATCGAGTAGCTGGGAGCCACTGGAAGCAAGCGGCACAAGATCGTTTTATATGGATATCCATGCAGGATGTTAGGGACGATGACGACGAATTCTTAAAGGTAACCTGGTATACTTACGTAACTGCAAGAGCCCGGAGTCCACCAATAGTAAGCGATGTCGGTTGGCAGCAGCGATATGACGTCATACTGCCACGAGTTCGTGCTGAGGTAGTGTTCCCGCAGCATCTCAGAGTCCCTGACCATCAGCCCCTGTTCCAGATAGCCTGTAAAAGAAAATAAAAGTGTGGTATAAAATACAGTATCAAACATTAGCTGACCCTTCACGTGGCCTACGTTGTCTAATGTTGTAGATACGTCTGTCATTTTTTATGGCGTTGTATCGCGTCGCATGGCGTCGCTTCTGTCGCTCACCTCGGACAACGGGTTAATGACTCTGAGTTAGACCGCCACAATCTAAGATGGCCTAATGTCAATGTTTTCTTATGTTCTTTCCACATTCCCACGAATCACGGCGCGAATCACGCCGTGCATTGCGGCTCGGACCGCAGCAAGAACCTGTCTCGGCTCCACACTCGCAAAGGTTCGCGTCGGTTTCACAGTATAGTTCGCGCACTTGATAAAGATGGACGCCGAAGTTGCTGTTGCGTGTGCGGGGTTATTTTTTGTAATCTTTCAATAGGACGGGTTCTGCTTGGTAACATCCCAAAAATGAAAGTTCCAGGTCGTTAGACCAATTTACGGCCATTGTCTATTAATCACTATTAATCACACGCGACCGCTAGCAGCACTCGCCTTTAAGCGACTGAGCCGCATGCGAATGTGGAGCCTAGTCGCTTTCGCGGCAAGTTCACGCGGCGCGATTTCCTCGCGCCTGAATCGCAGAACAAAAAACAATCACAACAACAATCGGGGAAAGAGGCGCAAACGCGGCGCGGAGCCGTGAAAAATACGCGAAACGGTACTACACTCATGTTTCGCTAGTGGTTCGCAGCAACGCGCGCGATTCGCGCGGGAATATGGAGAGCACATTACGGTGACCACCAGGCGAGATTGCAAACAAGGGCTAACTTGTAGTGTATTTTAAAAAAAACAGTTGACCACGCTGGTCAAGTGCGATTTTGCACACACCTTTGAGAATATTAAGGAGAACTCGCAGCCATGCAGGATTCCTCACGATGTTTTCCTTCACAGTTAAAAAGTTATATAAAATAACTAGATGATGACCGCGACTGCGTGGATTAAGGTTCTTTGATTCCCGCGGGAACTCTTTAATTTTCCGGGATAAAAAGAGGCCTATATCCTTCCCCAGGATACAACCCGCATACATCTCTGTACCAAATTTCATCAAAAATGGTTGAACAGATCATTCTTTTGATTCCTGCGGGGACTCTTGAATTTTCCAGGATAAAAATTAGCCTATGTCCTTCCCCGGGATAAAACCTATCCCTGTATGAAATTTCATCAAAATGGGTTGAACAGATGGGTCGTGAAAGCGCAGCAGACAGACAGACAGACATACACACTTTCGCATTTATAATATTAGTATGGATATGGATTAAGTAAATTTTTTCTACGTTGTTTAAGGAGCGTGCGAGCGTGAGAAGAAAACCACCCTATTTAGTTAGTGGTACGTTTTGTAGTTTTTATTACAGAACATTCAGTGTCTCACGGTATGCGATCACTTTTAGAGCACAAAGCACACTAAGGATCGGGCAGAATAAAACGTCTGGACCAAATATGATGCGCGTTGGAAGGGGGCTACATTTTGTAGTTTTATGCGTACGCGCTCCATATAAAAGTAAATGACGCGCATTGGTCAACTAGACATTTTTTTTGTCCCTGTATGTTTTCCTCCTAATTACTTTTCAGTTTTTTTTTCGTTTTCGTACAGAACACTGAGAACTCTTCACATGCATCTGATGCGGGTCATCAATCGGTAAGCGACCACCTCTAAGCGTGTAGCTCGTTGTCACAGATCAACAATTTGACACCCACACGCGGCGCACCCAGCCATCAAATTTAGCTAACGCGTCGACAAACAGCGGTCGAGCCTGGCCTGAATATTGCAGCCGCTCGATCGCTGTGGAGCAGGGGAGGACTAAGCGTGGGACGGAGAAGGCAGTACGCCTTGGGCCTTTGGGTCTAGAAGATCTCCAAACTTTAAGAAGACATCGTAAGAAATTCCAAATACGACATCATCATCACTTCAACCCATTGCCAGAGCACTCTCAAGAGCATGGGTCTCCTCACAAAATAAGAAGTGTTCTAGTCTTCTTTAAAGATCATGAGTTCCTCTCAAAAAGATAAGTGTTCGGGCATATAGCATCCCGATTGTCAAGAGCGGTTTGACAGACTTGTCACATCTTTGAGTACATTATGACCTTTCGGGCATGTAGGTTTACTCATAATGTTTTCCTTCACCGTCATAGCGTGTCATATATATTAAACTAGCTGGCCCGGCAGACGTTGTCCTGCCCTGAACCTAGAACCCGATTGCAGCGCCCCCTACCGGGTCCAATTATGAATATGAACCAGCCCTGGACCCACTCAAACACACAAAAAATTTCATCTAAATCGGTCCAGCCGTTCTCGAGTTTTAGCGAGACAAACGAACAGCAATTGATTTTTATATACTCGTATATAGAAGATTGGTAATGCAAATAGTTCAGAAAAGTTAGAATTTCGTGCCCAAAGATCGAACACCCGCCCGCCTGAACGAGTACACCTAGTGCGTAGTGGTTAAAACAAAATTATATCGAGACAGTTAAATAAAATCAATACAAAGTCAAAGATTATGCTTTAGATCCCAGCCTTAGTGAGTCCCCCTGGGCCCTCCCAGGGGCTAAGTCCGCCCCTGCAGTGGTTCTATGCGAACCGAATAATCCGATTGTCGACTTTACAATAACTGGTCAAGTGCGTGTCAGTAGTCAGAACACGCATAAAGCGGGGTTCCGGAGCTAGTTGCTAAAGGCTGTGACACACAGACAGACAGACGGACGGACTAGATGATATTATGCTAATTATATTTACAGGGTGACTGCGTTCATTACACTGTAGCAATAAGTTTTTAATAAGGGGATGACATGAAAAAGACCAAGCAAAGAAAATTATATAGTAATTAGGTTAGGCTAGCTAGCATTAAGTTCTATTGTATTATTTTCAATAAAGGATAAGAAACTTTTACTTAAACAAATTTTAAAGTGCTTGTGCAAGTGGGATTTTGACGCTTTATAACGATCGGTTTATAACATACAAAAAAAAACTGTCCGTTCCGATTGCGGTGGGAACCCCGCTTAAAAAAATTCGTAGGGAGGTTCGAGTATCTGTACACATAAATTCTAGATTAATGGAGTTAAAACGTTAATCGCAGAGAGAGAGTTAAGTACCTTCATGCATATGCACGATGGTGTCCATGAGGTATATGAAGTCGCAGAGGTAGTCCAGCGCGTACCAGAGGTGCTTCAAGTCGTCCAGCTCCCAGAATACTGAGCGACCGATCACGAACACCATGTTGTATAGAATTGCCAGCGAGACAACAGCGAGCCACTGTGGAACCATTTATTAGTTTCATCGTTTTACAACATTAAGTACAGTTTACATGTAAAATGAATCATAGTTATTTTGTCGTTCCAGTTAGTATGTCAGTAATTAAATTTTTATAAGCTCTTAACCATATGGACTATATTAGTCAAAACATAAATATTAGCAGTGCATGCCCGAGGATCGAACCCACGACCATCCAACTAGGAGGCCAAACGTCTGAACCATTAGAGCCTAGGCTATCACCGTTTAGCGATAGTGATTCATATTATGTTTATCGGAACCTTTGATCTGATCCTATCAAACCTGCTTCCAAGACGTGTCCTTTTATAATGTAAGCATTGAATGAGAGTGGATTTTTAGGGTTCCGTACCAAAATGGTAAAATGGAACCCTTATGGTGCGACTTTCTCCGTCTGTCTGTCCGTCTGTCCGTCCGTCACACTCGATTATTTCAGTAACTACCGAAGCTATTGTTACGGGCTGGGGTTATGTTAACCAGAGAGAGATGCTGTATGTTTCACAATAATTTATTGGTCTTACATAGTTGAGGGCAACTGGTACACTGTACACTTTTCTTCTCTTGTCACGACTTCTTCCATCATCTCGGGGTTGTCGCTTCGTTGACTGCTGATTTGTAACTCTATCAATGTCTGGACGCAGCGCCTTTTTATACCCCTCAGGCCGATATTCCAGAATATAAAACTGTTCAAATTCAAATACCACATGATTTCTTCTTAATTTCAGTTGACCGGTAACATTTCAAAAGAGGTATTACTGGCTAAATCCCCAATAAAAACATTAACACCATTCTGTCCCTTTTTCTCATTTGCCAAACCCATTCTTTCCTTATCTCTGTCACTAGACAGCTGGCTTGTCGTAGAACGTTAATTTTGACTGATAATTACTTGACATAATGGTTGTTTACTTAGTTACGCGTAAATTCACCTAGTTACGCGACACTGCCCCCTTCTAAAAGAAATGCTCGTCCCGAGCATTATTACTGCCTTGCCAGACGATCTACATGTTCAAACTAAGCTTGACTTCGTAAGGGGTGTAGTACCCGGCAACTTATTGATCACCTTCTCTTTCAAACTTACTTCAATCTTAATGTCTACTGTCTCCATTTCTACCGCCTCCACCGTCTCCTCCATCTCTACCGTCTCCGCTATCTCTACCGTCTCCGCCATCTCTTCCGACTCCACCATCTCTACCGTCTCCGCCATCTCTTCCGTCTCCACCATCTCTTCCGTCTCCGCCATCTCTACCGTCTCCCCCATCTCTACCGTCTCCTCCATCTCTACCGTCTCCTCCATCTCTACCGTCTTCGTCTCCTCAGCCAACTTCTCCACGGCAAGCTCTGCCGTCACCTTCACGGCAACCCCTGCCGCCACTTTCCCCACGATAACCTCTGCCGCCACCTTTTCCATGACAACCTCTCCCGCCACCTTCTCCACGACAACCTCTGCCGCCACCTTCTCCACGACAGCCTCTGCCGCCATCTTCTCCACGGCAACCTCTGCCGTCACCTTCTCCGCGGCAACCTCTGCCGCCGCCTTCTCCGCGGCAACCTCTGCCGCCACCTTCTCCACGACAACCTCTGCCGCCACCTTCTCCACGGCAACCTCTGCCGTCACCTTCTCTGCGGCAACCTCTGCCGCCACCTTCTCTGCGGCAACC
The DNA here is from genome assembly GCA_923060345.2 of Erebia aethiops. Taxonomy (NCBI): domain Eukaryota; kingdom Metazoa; phylum Arthropoda; class Insecta; order Lepidoptera; family Nymphalidae; genus Erebia; species Erebia aethiops. The sequence continues at coordinate 17,207,100 of OV281079.1, read as the reverse complement.
TCTGCCGCCACCTTCTCTACCGCCACCATCTTCTCTAATGCCGCCCACTCTAGCGCCGCCTTCTCTCGTCTTCTCGGCCTCCTCTCCTCAACTTCGTCCTTCGCCTTCCGCAAACTTTCGCAACAACTTTGCAATTTCTCGATCAATTGTCCTAATCGTGCATCAAAGTTGACTAGCCAATGCACAACAGCCTTGTTGTCGGAAGGACGCGTGCGGTCTCCTGCAGATTCCACCATTGCACGTATGGTGACACCCTCTTTTGTTGCCCTCGGTACCACAGGCATCTCTCTCGATCCCACTTCTGACACCAATTGTTACGGGCTGGGGTTATGTTAACCAGAGAGAGATGCTGTATGTTTCACAATAATTTATTGGTCTTACATAGTTGAGGGCAACTGGTACACTGTACACTTTTCTTCTCTTGTCACGACTTCTTCCATCATCTCGAGGTTGTCGCTTCGTTGACTGCTGATTTGTAACTCTATCAATGTCTGGACGCAGCGCCTTTTTATACCCCTCAGGCCGATATTCCAGAATATAAAACTGTTCAAATTCAAATACCACATGATTTCTTCTTAATTTCAGTTGACCGGTAACATTTCAAAAGAGGTATTACTGGCTAAATCCCCAATAAAAACATTAACACCATTCTGTCCCTTTTTCTCATTTGCCAAACCCATTCTTTCCTTATCTCTGTCACTAGACAGCTGGCTTGTCGTAGAACGTTAATTTTGACTGATAATTACTTGACATAATGGTTGTTTACATAACTTAGTTACGCGTAAATTCACCTAGTTACGCGACACTATCGACATGAAATTTGAAATAGTTGTGTATATTAGTGGCCCAAAGACACTGGAATTAAAAAAAATTGGAAATTATTTTTGTTCTTATTTAAAAAAGGGGGAAAATCGGAGGGTTGAAATTTAAAAGTGAGATAACTGTACTGTGTGGGGTATCATATGAAAGGGTTTACTTTGTACATTCTAAAAAAGATTTTTAATTATTTTTAGTTATGATAGTTTTTGATTTATCGGGGAAAATGTCTAAAAAAATACCGTTCGCCCCCCTTATCTCCGGAGTTTACCACTCGAAAAATTTGAAATAATTATGGTCAATAGGAATTTACGTATATTTTACAGGAAAACTATAGCCAATGCTCTAACTAGCATAGTTTTTTTGATACTAACAATAAACCTCTACAAACAAAGTTAGTCTTGCGGTTCACTAACAAAGGTAATTATTTATTAATAATGGTACGGAACCCTTCGTGCGCGAGTCCGACTCGCACTTGCCCGGTTTTTCAAAATTATTTCTGAAGCGAAATTGGGCCCTAACAAGAATTAATTTACAGTGTATAAAGTGGTATAGAGTATAATATGATTATATTCTTACATAATAATGCGCTGGCAGAGTCGGATCAAACGCGAGTCTCAGTCCACAGAAGTACTTGGACCTCTTCGCTTGGTACAGCGGTTCATCAGGATCGTTGAAGGTCTCTGATGCGAACTTGTCCAGGAACCAGTCCGGGGGTATGGTGCGACCCTCGCCGGTGATGCGGTAACGGAGACGCATCAGCCGCGTGAACTGACGGCCGATCCAGCTCTGACCTGGCTCCGCTTCGGGAACAACCTGCGGGCAAATTAAACCATTATTTAAATGCTGAATCTAATTATTTTAAAATAAAAGGTGACTGACTGATCCATCAACTGAAGGCTGAAATTTGGCATTTAGATAGCTGTTATGGCGTAGACATAACATTAGCAAATGTGGTTAGAAAGGATTTCTGAAAATTGCCCCCCTAAGGGGGTAAAATAGGGGGTTTGGAATTTGTGTAGTCTACGTGGACGAAGTAGCGGGCATAAGCTAGTTGTATTATAATACGACAACAGTCAAATCAGAAACAGTTTTTATAAACGTCAAAACGCGTGCTTAGTAGCTTGACTTGATTTTTTGATATAAGAGTTCCATTCTTGGAATTTCGACGACCTCCTAGACAAATTTTATGCCCACCACCTGTCTGATTTTCTTATAAAATGTTTGAATGTATATAAATATTCTTGCTGCGACACTGCATTTTGACCAATAGCAGAAGAGTGCTAACCAATCAGGTGATTGCAATCCTTACACGTTCGTCAAATTATCTTCTTACAAGCTGCTTGCATGCCTTGTGATCACTTCTGCCATACAATTACAAACCAAGTATAGCGAACACTCATTAAAAGATGGCATGCAGTTTTATTAAGGCTGTATTATTCACGATTGTCCGATGGAGGATTAAATAGCTTATACTTTTATGGGGGTCATAAACCCCGCCTGGACCCGTTGCTTGTACACAATAAGGTTGTTTAAAAGCTGCCGTTTAGGTATTTTGCTCGTTTTACGGTGTTTACTAGCTCTATTGCCTTGGGGTATGTGCACGTTAGCGAGAGAGAACTTTTGTCATGGATGAAAACACACTATGAAAACAAGATCAGAAGGTTTCAAAGCTTTAACTTGACAACTGAAATAATAATATAAAATTGTTTTTCTTGCGCTTGGTATATTTTAAAATTATAGTAATACTACAGGACGCCCGCGATTTCGTTCGCGTGGCATAAGTTTTTTAATTTCCACAGGCACTCCTTAATTTTCTGGGATAAAAAGAGGCATGTTACTCTCCATGTACCTACTCAACTATAACCATGCAAAAAATCACGTCGATCCGTTGCTCTGTTGCAGTGTGATTGAAGAACAAACTCTCTATTTGACGTTCATGCGGATAAAAATTTCAAAATCTGTGAAATCTGAATTTCATCATTTTAAACCGGAAGCCCAAATACTAAGTTAAATTATGCTATAGCTTGAAAAACGACGGACTTTCATACAAACTTTCAACCCTTATTTAACCCCTTTGGGATGGAATTTTTAAAAATTGTGGCACACATCCTTGTTTATTTTTTACCGAAAACCAAAATACAAAGTTTCGTAGATTTGACTTGAAAAATATAAGACTTTCATACAAACTTTCATCCCCTACTTTAGCCCTTTGGGGGTAGAATTTTCAAAAAGACGAAACTCGTATTTCTTTATTTTAACCGGTAGCTCAAATAGCAAGTTTCATGGATATAACTTGAAAAATGACGGACTTTCATACAAAATTGCAACCCTTAATTTACCCCTTTGGGGGTGGAATTTCAAAAAATCCTTTCCTAGTGGATATCTGCTCTTCACAAAGAACACACCCTCCAAATTTCATGTCTCTAGAACCAGCTGTTTAGGCTGTGCGTTGATATATAAGTCAGTCAGTCAGTCAGTCAGGACTTTGAATTTTATATATAGAAAGAAAGAAAGAAAGAAAGAAAGAAAAAACATTTATTTCCACGATTGTGCCACACATAAATAGGATACCTAAAGAGGTAGATCACCACTATATGTATATATAGAAATATATATAGATATTCATTATTCATATTTATGAACTCTGAATTTTCTCCTCTTTCATTTGACATCCCACTCGATATATTAGCAAAAAATATTTTAGAGACTCCCACTTTTTTCCACTTTTTTCAGGATAAAATGTAACCTATGTTACCCGGACCATAATAACGAATCGATTGACACCTCATTCATCAAAATCGGCCAGGTAGTTCCCTACAACGAGGACAGTTCGCGCGGATGTTTCGCGTGGTTCGATTCGTAGTGTCGACGAGTTCCTTGTGAATTAATAATTTCTTCTCTTTTTTTAACATAGTTAACATAGGTTAGTTTAACATAGGCACTAAAAATATTGTAATATTATAATTCAGCAACAAACTAAATCTGGTAGTAGAAACAAACGCTTTTTTTAAATTTAAATTGTCTCTATTCTAGTTTCTTTAGTGGTAGTTTACTTATTTGTTTAGCTTTATTCTAGTTTAGTACCACCAAAGGGTGGCGGTGGTGGTTCTTAGTCTTCAGTTGGGGCGAGTTACCACCCTACTAACAAACTATAGATTAGTGGTATGGGTTTAATTTAACTGGCATACCCCTTTCAAATTAGCCGATTCCATCTTAAGCTGCACCGGTTATCAACAGGTGATTCCAGTCTTATTATTCCAGTCATAACTTGCCATCGAATGAAAAACCCGGCCAAGTGCGAGTTAGACTTGCTCACAGAGGGTTCCGTACCTGGCTAAGAAACATATCAATAGCTTTTTAATTAATTTACAATCTCAAAAATAAATTTCTTTCCAGTGAATGAACGGAATTATACGGGGTAGAGTAGGGTTTTTTTAACTTCAGGGATGGGTTGGAAGTCGATAATAAATAAAGTCGATCGCTTGCCTAGAAGATGCCTATTCACTCTTGCCTTGAAGGTACCTAAGTTGTACGTGGCAGGAAACGCGTGCGCTAGGAGGGTATTCCAGACTCTAGCGGTTCGGATCAGAAACGTCGAGCAAAAACGTTTCGTGCGAGCAGAATATGCTGTGTTGAACAACATGTTGGATTGTTACCCTTACTTTTATTTTTCCTTACTAATATGTCACGAAAACCTAAAAAATATGACTACCTTATCCAAGTGCCTACTAAAGTAAGAGTGAAGGCCTTTTTTCTATAACAATAACTTATTTCCAATTCCTCAAGCGCCGCAACCCAATAGATTCGTATCACCAAGGTGCCTGGTAATGAGTCCAATAAAAATTCGAACCACGGCACTATTTAAAAATAGCTTCCTGCGGCGGGCTGCGGGATTCGGTTTTCCTTGTGTATTAACCTTTGAGATAAAAAAATTAAATTGTAGAGATGCAAACTTTATCTGGCATAAAAATAAAAAATACGATAGGGATGACAATGACTTTGACTATTTTTGACTACTTTAAATTAAATTTTTAAAAATAAATTAAATTTTCTTATTGATTTTTAAATAGAGGTCCAAAATCAAAATCTACGGTATCTGTTCGTTTTAAGTTTTTATTCGTCCCATTAAACATTTTTAACAATCGATTAAAACTTGACGACTTGATATTTCATACAAACTCTAATTGATTATTTGGTACCATCCCTTTCATACAATGGCGTTTCCAATCAGTCGATAGACAATTAGACATTCACCTATGGACAGACCTGATAAAAACTGTGACCCAGACAACTGTGGTGGAATGCTCCCGCATTGCTACCAACCGAGATAAGAGGAGGAGCACCACGCGGGAGGCGGTGCGGCCTAAATTAAAGAAGACCGATGTCGACCGTACCTGCATCATCCCAGCCGCCACGTCTATCAAGAGTGCACGACTGAGAAGAAGACGATGGGCTCCCAATAATATGGTGGTCCTGTTTTTTTGATTCCCGGGGGAACTCCTTAATTTTCCGGGATAAAAAGTAGCCTATGTCACTCTCCAGGTCCTCAACAACATGCCAAAAATCACGTTGATCCGTTGCTCCGTTGCGGCGTGATTGAAGGACAAACCAAAAAACCAATAAACCAACAAACAAACACACTTTCGCATTTATAATATAATATTAATAAATTTATGATATAGTAATAATACTCAGCGGACTGACGACATTCCCGCGGGCGGAGAAGGTCGCGGGTATTGTCTAGCTATTTGATAAATATAGCGATATATTGACCTCGCAATCAAAAAGTCTAAGTCGCAAATCATCTATGTGAAAAGTCTAATGAGCTGGATATCCAGTTAGCAAAACATCCATCTTGGAAAATTTCAGTCTATCGATCTTTAGGTAGGTATAGTACATTAACACGTCTGAGGAGCAAATCGTCACGAATTTTTTTAAAGTTTTATGCATCTACATAGTAGTTAATATTATTGTAATTATTATAAAAGAGTAACCACTGAGTTCTTTGCTGGTTTTTCTTGATAAGAATACCATTCTGAACCGTGGTAGATTCACTCGACGATTCAAAAGCATTTGTGAAAGTTTATTTGAATAAAAATCATTTGAGTTTAAGTTTGACTCCTACACTTCCCTTTCACTTTTCGTTCAACAGGGCCGTCTTGCAGTACATTACTGTCTCTAGAAAATGAATACTCCCTGGTATTAACTCTTTCCCAATGTTATTGAGTACCTAACATTGACTGTAGGTGCTAGTACATTGCTTGAATTTCAATCAATCATATCCCAAATGTCATTATTATAACATAGTTCGTTTTCGCACGATTAAATGCGAGAACTTGGGCCTCGAAAAATCGTACGTGGCAAAAAAGCGTTTAACAACTTAGCCCTCTACCATCTTAGACGGCATCTTCACTTTCCACCAGGTGAGATTGGAGTCAAGGGCTAATTTGTAGTGGAATAAAAAAAAGCAGAGGAAAGCTGAGTTGAGGAACGAATGGCCTAGCTGTTGCGACAACGCATGTCAATCGAATGCGATTGTTAAGCAACTTTGACCCAAGTCGGTAACTGCATGGTTGACCGGATGTCTTTTTGGCCTTGGCTAATTTGGCCTTTTCGTTTTCTCCGTGCCTCGGAAAGTACATTAAGCCGTCCGCGTCGGTCACGTTTATTATCACTAACATCTGATCTTTAGAAACCAGAGTCGAAATAGTACTGGTAGTCGAGTCGTATGCGGAAGGACCTGGGAACCCACCTCATGATTATACCAAGAGAACCACTGCCATTATGTGATTAATGGAAAACGGTCACGACCCTCAGCAATGAGGAATAGGACGCAGAGAGACGCAGAGAGAGAGAGAGAGAGAAAAATCGGTAAGAAACTCAGCAGTTCCTCTTTTTATAGGAGGCCGTAATGTTATAAATATCGTACTGCTTTTTATCGTACCTAAACGATGCAAAGCAATAAGATATTATCAGAGATTAGTCAAACGAAGTAAGTAAAGTCACGCAGTTCATCTTATCAAGAGGTTGTTGCTAAGATCAAAGGTGTTTGACCTCTGATTTTTCCATAGTCCTAATTGGTATTTATAGGCAAATGCCTTCGAATGCGTCTCTGTTAATCTGTCGAATAACTCAAGTAATAGATACCTACTTTTTCAGGGTTTCGTAGTGAAATAAGAAACTCTAATCGTTGCATTAAGGTCTTCTATCCGTCTGTCTGTATGCCACAGTCACTATAAAAAAACTATACCTAAGAACTGTTTAGTCTAATAAATAAAAAATAACAATAAAAAATAATAATAATATATAATAATAAATCTTATCTTATCTTATCTTACTAATATTATAAATGCGAAAGTTTGGATGTATGGATGTCGGTATGGATGTATGGATGTATGGATGGATGTTTGTTACTCAATCACGCCCCAACGGCTGAACAGATCTGGATGAAATTTGGCACAGAGATAGACTATAGTCTGGAATAACACATAGGCTACTTTTTATCCCGGAAAATTAAAGAGTTCCCGCGGGAACCACAAAACCTCGATCCACGCGTACGAAGTCGCGGGCGTCAGCTAGTAAATAATAATGAAGGAAAGGGAAACCTACTGCCTGACTGATCCATCAACGCACAGCTCAAAGCACAGGATGGATCGGACTGAAATTTGGCATAATATGCCAAATAATAGCTGTTATATATCCGCATCCGCTAAGAAAGGATTCTTGAAAATTCAACCTCTAAAGGGGTTTGTAATTTGTGTGGAAACCGAACTTAACATGAGCGAAGCTGCGGGCAAAAGCTAGTTGAGCATACTTAAAGATGATACAGTGCTTATGGAAGCGGTGATAGCCTAGTGCTTAAGATCCCAGCCTACTATTCAGGCAGTCGGGGTTTCGATCCCCGGGCACACACCTCTAACTTTTTGGAGTTAGTTGAGTTTTAAGCAATTAATTATCACTTGCTAAAGTTGAAGGACAAACAGCAATCTGTGTGCCTGAGTTTTCTCCGTAAAGTTATCTAAAGTTCGTAATACACACACATCACATCACATCACAGTACACAACCCTGGTGCGCAGGGTTCGGGCTAACTCCAATGGCATCCTGAGGGCATTTTCTGACAGGTTTGATTGTCAGGACCTGAACCATTGTCATATGGTTCACGTGCTGACAAATCAAGGCCGTCTTAGATAAGGTTTTAGGATTAGGTAGTTTTAAATTTACTAACATTAGGTTATTGTGTGTGTTTTTTACTAACAAAATCTTTATGGTCGAAATAAATGTTTTTTTTTTAATATGCATTTTGTGGTGGGCTATATCCTTTACCTTTCTCATGCTAAGGGTAGACCCGTGCTATTGATGATGATGATACAGCCATTGTCCTCTGAGAAAATCCAGTCAAAATCGGTTACTCCGTTTCGAAGACTAATATTTAGACTTTAGTATTCAACCGATAAACGTCCACTGCTGGATAGGGGTCTTGTAGGTTCCTCCACAAGCCACGGTCCAGCGACACGCTGCGACTCGCTTGATGTTCACAGAGTGGGGTGTCTGCCAACGCTATGCTTCCCAGTTCGGGTTCGCCATTCCAGCACCTTGGAACCTACAATCGGCTCTCCGAACTATGTCCCGCCCATTGCCACTTCCGGTTCACAACTTTTCGAGCTATATCGGTGACTCTGGTTCTCCTACGGATATCTTCATTTCTGATTTGATCACGTAGTATCCCTCTCAGCATAGCCCTTTCCACCGTCCTCTGAGTTACCCTGAGACTTTAGTAAAATCCTAAGAATATGATACGGAGAAATAAACTAACAATAAGCACCTGTCGCAGCAGGTGTTTGCAACGACTTTGCTTTCAAAAAGAATTTAATACGATTACATTTATGTTGAAAAGGAAACTACTTATCACATTTTCCTCGAAGAAGCACAGAAAAGTTATAAATACGTTTAAAAGATTATAATTGTATGATCTCACGAAAGGAATGGAAACTTTATGCAATAACTGAGCTGTTAATAAATTACTGTAAACGGGGTATCATAGTTCAAACGGGTAGTTCAAAAATATTGTAGGTGTGGAACCACCAGCTTTAAAGTACTAACAAGGTAAATGGTTGTTTTAGGATACGTAAAAACATTCATGGCTTTTATCGAAGTTAAAAGGAAAATTATCACAGCTAACTACGCATTACAAGTTGACGAGTAATTAACCCTAACTACCCTAACCCTACACTGCATGTGGCTCGACAAGCACTTGACGGGTTTTTGAAGTTAAAACTTCTTTAGCCGCGTTGAGCACTTTTTGGTAGGGGGTAAACTTGTGGATTCGCGTGACCGTGACTGACATGCTCGCGTTGTTACGAAGACATAAGGTCTTAAATATAAATACATATACATTCGTAATTAAACTTTATTCTCTTAGTTTTAAGGTTTATATTTTAATTATTTAAGAAAAATCAAATATTCGTTTTCACTTCTATCAGCAGTCCATATGACTGCCATTTAAAAAAAATATTAATTATAATGCTAATGCATGAATAAGTCAGTAATTTTTCAAGTTCGTTGTAATCACATCGACCCATTGTCGGCTCCTTGCTGAGCACAAGTCTCCTCTCAGAATGAGAGCTTGCGGATTTGCAGACTTCACACTCCTTTGAGAACATTATTAAGAAGACATGCAGGTTTACTCACTATGTTTTCCAGTCTGCATTTGTCCAATGCGTTTATCTATGACCTTAACTAATCTGCAGGCCGAGTGGGAGATTTATTGATTATTCGATCGCATAAAAGTTAACTATTATTTGTATGGAATTGTCACGGGTTTGACAGCTGGCGCTCGATCCATTACAGCTCAGCCTGTAGCTGTCATCTGTCATCAAGAATTTGACAATTCCATTCCATAGAAGTCGTAGTTAACTTTAACGCGATCGAATAGGTAAAAAATCTCCCACTCGGCCTGCAGCTGTCATCTGTTATCAAGTATTTGGCAATTCCATTTTGGAAAAAGCTGTTATAAACAAGCTAAGGTCAGATCATTGCGGGCAACAGATAGCTGTTTTAAGTAGTGCCAATAAAAGAAAACAAATCATCAAGTGCAGACCAATAACTAAACATAAATTGACGCGGTTTAAAGATCAAATTTCCGCCAAACTTCCTGCACTCACCTATAAAAAGGGTCACACAGACCGCATCTAGTCTCTTCAAGACAATAGACAATGAATTTAATAAAGTATTCAATTTTAAGCAAATAGAAAAAAGTGAGACATTAATGTTCAGTGATTGGGCTACTGTAGGTATTTACAAAAGTAGGGACAAGTTGTTCGAGTTGTACGATGAAAAACAATACAACCGGTCTCCCAGTTTTGTTGAAACCGCAATAAGCGAGTAACAGCGTCATATCGTGTACGCAAGGTGCAGAAATCCTTTGTGGGTCTAGTGTACGTTTTTATAACATGGTTCCAAAAGAGTTTCTAGATTTTCCATTACATAAATTTAAAGACAAACAGCATTTGTTAAGTGGAGGTTATTATACTATCGACGATTTTATTAACGATAAAGTTGCATGGAAGCAACCGGCATCGCATCCAGTGACCCACAAGTCAGTGTAATACTTGTAACGTTACGTATGTATTGTATTGCTTAAATATTGTAACCTCTTTCTTTTTATGAGAAAAGAGCAACTGCTGAGTTTCTTGCCGGATCTTCTCAGCTTTCCGAACCGGTGGTAAGGTCTTGACGTATCATAAGTGACACAAGTTGTCCTATGTGAAATAAATAAATCATTTTTCACACCACATGCTCGACAATGCCGAATTATATGTCATGCAAACCTTACCGAAAGCAAGATATTATATCTCTTGGCTTTAGCCGGGTTATAATGTTCTATTGAATTTCATTATAACCCGCTGGTCTATAATGTGATTTTCACTTTCATAATTCTTATTGCTATGTCCATAAAGTCTAATTTCGCTAAACAGAATGTGTTCTCAGCGGGCGCGGCCAACTCGATTTTAGAAAACCGAAGCCGTGGCCCGCGAGATTCACACTGAGACGAACTTCATTTGTTTGTCAAATCAAGTAGGCCACGCCAGCTGAAAGAAGTGGCTATATAGGCCGTGGCCCACTAGATCCGCACAGAGACGAACTTTATCTTTCCATAATAGGACTAATGTCTCCAATATCAATTTGCACTTTTAATTTGCTGTAATAAATACTATCTACTAAGCCTGGTTTTTTATTGTCTCGCATTAAGTGAGAAAAGTAGAGTATACACCACCGGGATAAAACTGTTTTTTTCTTGGGCGCTTGAATCCCTCACTGCACTCAGGACTCAATCTTAATTCCCTCGCTCTGCTCGGGAATTAATGTAGCGCCCGTGACATAAAACAGTGCTTTATCACCTTGGTGTATAATCTACTATTACCATTCCAAAGAAGTCGTAGTTAACTTTAACGTGATCGAATAGGTAAAAAAACTCCCACTCGGCCTGCAGGTGTCCTCTGTCGTCAAGTATTTGACAATTACATTCCATAGAATTCTTAGTTAACTTTAACGCGATCGAATAGGTAAAAAAAACTGTGCACCCTGTTTTTTTATATGTTATTGAATATGACGAAGATCGTACCACAACTCCTAAGTGCTGTCTAATGAACCGATTCTCAAGCAAACCGCGTTACTACTATTGTCATAGGCGCACTCAATAAATAATCCTTTTCAATGCGACTCTGATGTCATAATCGTTTATTTGCATTTTTATCGCCTCTTAAACGATTGCTTTTGTTTTTTGGCCTGTATGTTAAAGTGGGAACATACTTGCAACACCCGTTGACCGACGCTATATGTACAGGTTAATTAATTAAAAAAATATATAACCTCATAATGGTTGGTTCTATACATAATACTGAATGACCTTTGCTTGCTGGCGAATTTCTCTTTATTAATGTAGTATTTTATGTTAATGGAATATATCTTTAATTTTCTTTAAAATCTATACTAATATTATAAATGCCAAATTGTGTCTGTCTGTCTGTCTGCTACGCTTTCACGGCCCATCTGCTCAACCGATTTTGATGAAATTTGGTACAAGGGTAGATTGTATCCCGGGGAAGGACATAGGCTACTTTTTATCCCGGAAATTTCAAGATTTCCCGCGGGAATCAAAAACCTTTATCCACGCGGACGAAGTTGCGGGCATCATCTAGTTGTGTATATTTCTTATGGGATGATAAAATACTTATTACGTAATGTTTACAGTATCGTCTCTTAATTATTAGTGTTCCTTTGCCTACATTATTTTTGTTGTATTTTTTAATATATATATAATATAGACTAGCTTTTCCCTGCAACTTCGTCTTCGTGGAATTAGATTTCTAAAAATCCTATACATTATAAATGCGAAAGTGTGTCTGTCTATGTGCTACGCTTTCACAACCTATATTTTCATTTCCGATTTTGGTGAAATTTCGTATAGAGATTGTTTGCATCCCGGGGAAGGACATAGGCTACTTTTTATCGCGGAAAATTAAGGAGTGCCTGTGGAAATTAAAAAAACTTATACCACGCGAACGACGTCGCGAGCATCCGCTAGTATTTTTATATACCTGTCCTAACTTACAAAAAGTGGCAGCATATAATCTAAATCAGTTTAGGCAGTGTTGTGCAGGTGGGCCTGAGTGTTAATTTATTCATGTTATATTTAGTTTTTCGTGGTTTTTAACCCTATGGTAATAAATATAAGTATAACCACTGGTAATTAACCACTCAATAATTTATATTAATATTTACTACCATAGGGTTGGATCGATTAGATTTCTCTCTATGTCATTCTCCAGGTCCTCAACTATATCCATGCAAAAAATCAAGTTGATCCCCTGCTCTGCTGCGGTGTGATTGTAGGACAAACTCTCTCAACAAGGACTTTAAGTCCTTGGGGATCGAGTTTTCAAAAATAGTGAAACAATATATACTTCTTCATATTTAACCGAAAGCTCGAATACCAAGTTTCTTGGCTATAACGTATAAGAAAAATGAATGACTTTCATACAATCTTTCAGCCCCTATTTAACCTCCTTAGGGGTGGAATTTTGAAAAATCCTTCCTTAATGCGCTCTTATGTTACAAAAGGACCTACTGTCTAAATTTCAAATTTCTAACCCCAGCGGTTTAGGCTGTGAGTTGATTCCAACATTCAGTCAATCAGTCGCTAACGTTTTTTTTATAGATAGAGAGCAAACGAGCAGGCGGGTCACCGGATGTTAAGTAATTACAGCCACCCATTAACATTTGGAACACAACCAGAGGAACCGCCAGTACCTTGCCAGCTTTTGAGAAATTTGTTAATCCGCCCTTCAAAGAACGCCATATTATAATCACGAGGGAACATAGAAGATGGAAGCTGGTTCCATAATTGGCGTAATTTATATTTTGTTTCCATATTTGTGTATTATGAATTAAGTAGATTAGTAAGTATTTAATACCCCAATTTCCAAAAAATTCATTTGCATGACATAACCCGTGAATGCTAAGTACACTTTAATTGATTTACATATCAAAAATCCTAAAAATGTGTAAGTTTTCGAATTAATGTCAAACATGTAAATAGTAAGTGTGGAAATAGGAGTTAATACAAGGAGATTAGGATAAGGTCAAGGGTACACGTGCTTCTTGCCTTCAGTCGCCTGCAGTTTAAAGTCGAACAAGTGAACAGTTCATTAAAGTTGAGCTATTAAACCACATTCATTAAGTCCACGGACATTAGTCTTCTTTAGTGCGCCAGTCAATTGTCCAGTGATATCAATTTGTTGCATTCAAAAGAAATAGCATTCGTTCTTTTCTATAGCTTACTAGGTGGTGCACGCAACGTGGTGATTATTTTTTAAGTTACCGAGTGAACTCCTAAATTTTCCGGGATAAAAAGTAACCATTGTATTTCAACGGGACAACCGGGACCTGGGACCTATCTCTATACCAATTTTCACCAAAATCAGTTGAAAAGGTGTCTCTAATGACAGTTTACTAATACGAGTCATGCGACATGCGTCTATGTCAGACAAGTCAATCAATCAAAAAAATTATTCCTTGGTACACTGTACACTTTTAGAACGCCACTGTGGAAAACAGTGTGTTTTGGTGGAAAAAAGGTGGCGTAACGGTGATATTTACTTTTAGTATCTTAAAACTAATGCTACAAGGGTGGCCTGGCCCTGGCCTGAGAAGAGCCGGTGGTTCATATTCATTATCACCATCTCAAGAATTATCTTGAACTAATTAAAACTATCAGAGAGAAATCCTTCCCAAGGATTTCTCTATTTCTTTCTTTCATTTATTTAATGTCATTTATTATAAGTAATCCTTTGTAGGAGGATCTATACAATAAGTTTGCGTTTTACAAAAACTTTGAACCTGGTAAGAGACAAGTGTGAGGCAGTTTAAAAATTTCGCGGTCTTCGTACGCACTGAACAAAAACAAATTATTAGAAGGCTCTTCCCGTTTACGACACAACAAATCGATAGCGCCTACTCGACGGTTGACGAACTAACCTCCACGGAAGGTGGAAAGCGTAGTAATTATACTCACAGCTCAATAGCTCAGCAAACAGTGCAAACCGTATAGTCTGTTCTAATAAAGATGAGCTAATTTTTCAACTACTTTAACATCTGATCTAGTCATTTTATATGCCAGTTTGTACTATATTCCCATCATTATTGGTCAAGTGGTATATAAGATGACGTGATAAGACTTTAAAGAAGTTAAAAAATAGCTCATTTCTATTGGAACAGACTTTAGAGTGAATATAAGCTGGCTAAAGAATTTGTCTTCGAAAGTGAAAGTAAGAACCATTAAGAACCACCATCATTAACCATCATCATGATTGCAGATCCATGCAGGAGACCTGGGGCTATATTGCCAACGCTTAAAGCAATACTTAAGCAATATTACCTAAAATGACAGTTTGATGTCACGAACCTTAACGTTCCTAAAATAAGGATCATAGTTCTAAAACACGATAGTCAACAATAATGAAACAATATGGCTTTAAGCGTCCAGCACTGAACGTCGACGAAACGACGACACGGGTAGGTAATCTACAACACCAACATAAAATAATATAACAAAAGTTTATTTGAATCCAACCATTTTGATTTGAATTTGTATTACAAAACTGTAACTACAAACATGCAAAGATACATAGACTGCAAAAACTATAAGACTTTGTGTATAGGAAGCCGGAACCGCAACGGCGCGGCGCGGCGCGGGTCCAGAAGCTACTCATCGTGTAATCAAACAAAAATCGCATATGAACTGCACCAGCGCCGCACCGCAACCGCGTCTGCGCGGCGCATATAATATGCGATCTTTGTTTGATTACTAGCTTCCTTTTCGCTTTTCCATAGTTTTCGTTTTCATACGCGACAGCAAATCATCGATATATTTATTTATGACTAAAACGATGGCGTAGCACTAACTTAACGGTGTAAATTACAATAATCAGCGATTGATTGTTAATTAGATAAACCCTAGCTGACAATTTTTCCATTATTATTGTGAGGATGAAACGTAACGAAATTGTAATCCTTAAGGAGTCTCTGTCTACGAGAGCTACGGGCTACGAGCTCTCTACGACTTTCTAAGCCCGAAACGAATATCACTTATGTGGAGACAAAAAAACTGGTGGACAAAAATTCCGCGTAAGTACACTTGCGCGACAGGATAAAACGTTGTAATACACTACGATTCGGACGATTCCCACGTCCTCTTCGGTCAAGGGATAGTGTGTTTTCCCATTCAATAGTGATCTAGGAAAGCTTCGGGCAAAGAGCTACTTACGAATTTCTAACGGAACACCGCGCCGTGAACTAGGTTTAAGTTTTGAAAACTTTAGCCTTTGTAAACATTAAGTAGATATACAAGTGTAAGTTATTATATTATACTATAGACGTTGGACGCGAAGTAGATTCCTTCCATGCAATTTTGTCACTAAGAAATTCGTCAATTGTATTATAGCCTCGACTCAACGAGTGTTCTATTATGATATTACGTTTTTTTTATTTGCATTGCTTTAACGCCGTTCTATATTACTTCCATAAAAAATAATCATTTTATTTTTCAAAACAATATTTTTGTATTAGACAGACACGACGAATCAAACGAGCCCAAACACGATGGGGTTGCGTCGTTTTATTAGCTTTTATTATAAAGCCTATCAGCTCTATCATCTGATCAACTCCATGTCATAATAATATTGCGCTGTCATCTGATTTACATATATATGCAAAATTAAACTAATAATAAAAAAGAGAGAGAGTAGATATGTTACGTAGTGTAGACTTCAAAATAGTGTAAGATATATCGCTAAGATATCTTGCGATTATTTCGCCAACAATGCTAAGACAGTTTAAAAAAATTATTGAGAACGGATCTTTCGCTATTTTATATGAAAGTTATATGTATATCTATCGTTATATAATATATCATTGCTATGTATACTAATATTATAAATGAGAAAGTTTGGATGGATGGATGGATTTGTTACTCAATCACGCCAGAACGGCTGAACAGATCAGGATGAAATTCGGCACAAAGATAGATTACAATCTGGAATAATACAAAGGCGATAATTTATCCCGGAAAATTAGTCTTCCCGCGGGAACCAAAAAAACCTCAATCCACGCGGACGATGTCGCGGTCATCGGCTAGTCAGTAATAAAACTCCAACTCACCTGTCCCATAGCGTTCCTCAGCCGGTAGTTATTATGAATCGCGAACACTGGACTCATTTTGGAGAACGACCGCGAAAGTTCACATTGCAATCCAAAAAAAAAGCAATCAAGCCGCGTTTAATTAGAGATCTGTATCAGTAATTGTAAGGAGTTTGAGTCACGACACCGCCTTGCCACTTCAATTAAGACACCCACTAGCGGGATGAGAGTTGAGACTACAGTTCGAATACCTCACGACTATATCTTATGGAGCACAAACTTAAAATGAGTCGGGATGCAAGGATGCGAACGACACGTCTAGTTCTCGCGCAGTCCAAAACATAAATGAGCAACAAGTGAAACTTGTATACGAATTATTTAGAGGCGAGAAAGGACAATGTGAACTATGGGCTGTGATCTTCTGACTGACATGATTACTAAATGCGCTGTAAAAGCTATACGCGTGTGTCTACTTCTAATGGATGTGTATGGAGCCTTTAAAAGCATTAGCCTGATCAACTTTTATTGTTAAGGGCTGTTGTTTACGTATTTTCCTTTATCTTTGCAAAGATTTTAGCACTTTTTTTGTTTTGTAAACACTACGAGCAGATTAAAGATCGCCGATGGGCAGATTATGCTTATTACTTACATTGAAACATAATATTCGTTCTACGTAGAGGTCGTTGTTTTTTGATTAGTAAATTCTCCCAACAGTACTGTACACGAGTATCTACCAGTTTATATATTCGGACGCGATTTTTAAATTGCTACACCACAATAATCTAGTGTTAGTAGATATTATTTGCAACAAAATTGTCTTCGCATTTACTCTCGGTAGATATAGAGAAAAAGGGAGGTAGATAAATTATTTACTGTCACACTAAAGACAAAAATACTTTGAAAGATTATAAAGAAAGTAGTATAGAATACAATTTATTTTTAATTTCACTAAAAGTTATAGCCCTTGATTGCGATCGCACCTGATGGTGAGTGATTATGGAGTCTAAGATGGTAGCGGGTTAATCTGTTAAGGGTATGGGTTAAAGTTATATTAAAACCATTCCCCTAGTCATTTTATACACGGCATTGTATTGGAACGCTAAATCCCTTTGCGGCACGTCTTTGCCGGTAGGGTGGTCACTAGCCATGGCCGAAATCTCCCACCAGACAAGACTTGAGGAAATTCAGAAATTATAAGTTTCCAAATTTGGCCTGCATGCGGAATCGAACCCGATACCACCACAGCACTCACCATCTGCGCCAAGTGGGTTATCATGTTAGTGTTAGAGCTTTTTGTTTGGAGATCTACAACTTTGTTTGTCAATTACATTTTTTTATGTTACAAATACATTCTATTTGTTAGTAATCTTAAGAATACTCTTAGGACGCTAAACGCAGCTGGCCCGGACTTAACGCAGCAAAGATGTGCCCCGCTTTCGCATCCTACTAAATCATACTAATATTATTAGGGGTTAAAGTATGTCATTGCCGATTAATTGTACTGAAAAATTGAAATGCGTTTTTTAAAAAATTTAACATATTTATTTAATCAAAATAATTACCATTATTATCTATACATTGCTGCCATCTAATAGGAAGGTCATGTATGCCTTTGCGATAGAACTCTGGTGATCTAGATCCGACAAACTGTGTGAAAGCATTTTGTACTGCCTCCTGAGAAGAAAACTTTTTATCACGTAGAAAATTGTCCAAATCACGAAAAAAATGGCAGTCCGTTGGAGCAAGGTCTGGCGAATACGGAGGGTGACGAATGGTTTCTAATTGCAGTTCCTGTAGAGTTAAAACGGTTTTTCGTGCTGTATGGTATGAGGTCTCGCGTTATCATGGAGCAGTAATGGTGAAGATGGATTCATGAGTCGGGGCTGTTTCACTGCTAGTTTTGCTATCATTGTTCGGAGTTCGGCACAGTAGACATCTGCCGTTAATGCTTGACCAGATCGGAGAAAGATATAGTGAATAACACCATGCTGAGACCACCAAACAGTTACCATTACCTTTTTATTGATAAGCTTTGCTTTAGGACACTGTTGTGGCGTTTGACCTGGGGTCAGCTATTGCATTTATAGCTTACGGTTATTGTAAAGAATCCACTTTTCATCACATGTCACAATTCGATCCAATATTCCTTCATTTCTGTATCGATTCAACAAGGCAACACAAGTTTCAACACGCGTTTCTTTCTGCAGATCAGTCAAATCATGAGGCACCCATTTTTCATATTTTTTTATTTTATTGATTTGACGCAAATGAGTCAATAATGTTGGTAAGGTAACGTTAAACCATGCCGCTAATTCCTGGGTAGTTTGGCTCGGTTCGGCTTCCATCATCTCTTTCAATTCATTGTTATTCACCTGTGTGGGCGATCTTCCACGTGGTTCGTTCTTCAAATCAAAGTTTCCATCACGAAAGCGTTTAAACCAAAATCGCACGGTGCGTTCATTAGCAGTCCCCTCTCCAAACGCAACATTGATATTTTGAGCTGTTTCTGCCGCGTTAGTTCCGCATCGGAACTCGTATTCAAAAATCATTCGAATTTTCGAAGTATCCATCTTTCTTGTTTAAGCTGAATAAAAAAAACAACTGAATGTTGCACATTTTTTTACATACGTACCTACCATGTGAAAAAAGTTTCACCCAAAAGTCTCAAACAATGAAGATTCTATGTCAATTCGAAGTACCTATTACAATAAAACGGCAATTTTATACTTTATAATAATATATAATAGGGGTATTATAAATGCGAAAGTTTAGATGGATGTATGGATGTATGGATCACTCAATCACGCTCCAAGGGCTGAACGGATCTGGCTGAAATTTGGCACAGAGATAGATTATAATCTGGAATAGCACATAAAATTTCATCCTTTTTAGTTTTTTATTTTTTTAAAGAGTTCCTGCGGGAACCAAAAAACCTCAAACCACGCAGACGAAGTCGCGGGCATTCGCTAGTATTATTATAAATGTGATAGTTTGGATGTTTGTTACTGATTCTCACTACAATGACTGAACCGATTAAGTTTAAATTTGAACCCCGAGTTAACACATAACAAGCTACATATATCCCGGAAAGTTAACGAGTTCCCGCGGGAATCAAAAGCCCTTAATCCACGCGGAAGAAGTCGAGGGCATCGTCTAGTTTCCTATAATTTGAATGTTACCCGAACGAAAAATAATATTTAATCACCCGTAACTATCTTACCTACCCAACTAATAATAACATTGTCCACGTTATGACCAATATTTGTTTCGGAGCCACAGATTAAGAGAAAAATATAGACGAAAACTACTCAGCAAATTCACTTGATAAAACACGCGACATTGTCGGCGTAGGTTGAGGTTTTTTCTAAATTTCGTAGGAACTCTTTGTTTTTCCGCAATAACAGGTAAATGTCGGTCTCTTGAATTCATCTTTGTCCCAGATTTTGTCAAAATAGGCTTAGCGATTGAAAAAAATTAAAGATAAAACAGAAATAAAGACGAAAAGACGGACAGACAACCACATTTTCGTTACAATATTGAGAGTGTACTATATTGAGTTATATTATGGTTGATTGTATTAAAACAGTTTTTCGTACTCACTAGGTACATGAAATGACTAAAACCTCTCGCTAACAAATTTTCAAAATTATTGGAATCTCGTGCGTTTTTGTAGTTGTTTAGTATGGAAAATGGCATTTGGAGAATGTTGTATTCACAAATATGCAGTAGAGCGTTGTTACTCTCAAGGTCTCAGGTTACTCTCGGCATTATTTAATAAAGTCTGCGCCTCGAATGTAATTTTTACAAGCTTTTATTTAACTTGCAATGTATGTATGTATGCAACTATGTTATGTATAAAATGCGAAAGTTCGGATGGATGGATGAAAGTTTGTTACTCAATCATGCCAGAACGGCTGAACGGATCTGGATGAAATTTGGCACAGAGATAGATTATGGTCTGGAATAACACAAAGGCTAGTTTTTATACTGGAAAATTAAAGCCCACGAAAAAGCCTTAACACATGCGGATGAAGTCGCCGACATCAGCATGAATACTGAAATATGGCTTCCAATTAGTCTATTATTTTCCATAAGTTTGTGTTCGACAGTAGCTGTTTTATGCGAATTCATCAAACAACAATTTGTCATTACTTCCACTAGCGACCGCTCACCCCGTCTCGGGCTAGGAGTGGGGGAGAGGGGGGTGACAACTTGCTGGAGGGGGAGGTAATGACTGACATCTGGTTCGCAGAGAGTAGGTAATGTGGAAAACTGAACTAACTACCCGAAAATTGAGAGGTTAACAAACGTGACACTTGAGTCGTGTTCTGTTGATCTTCACGGCGCAGTGACAGCACTGTGGCCTTATAAATGGTGGGGTCTGGATTCCATACTGGGCAGACTTTATGTGAAAATCTAAATTTTTTACATGTATCGTAGACTGTAATTGTTTTTGGTGCTTAAAGTTAAGTCATCGTCATCATTTCAAACCGTTGCCGGCTCATACTGAGCACTAATCTCCTCTCAGAATGAGAAGTATTTGGCCATATTCCAACACACTAGCTAAGTGCTGATTTGCATACTTTACCTACCTTAGAGAACATTTTGAAGAACTCTCGGGCAGAAGGAAGGAAGTTTCTTTACGATAATTTATTTGATTTGTGAGATGGTGATATTAATTATAAAAAGCTTATTATATTGTTGAAGATTATGTAAATGATAAAAGAGTTTGATTTGTTTGAGAGATTTGACTCGCTCCAGCAATGCTTACGACTGCGGTTACTAATGTATCTACTCATTGATGTAAATTAACTTTTTCAAAACAGCAACCACCGAGGCTGGTTCTCCTCGGTAGGAATGCCATTCTGAACCAGTGGTAGATTCACTTGACGATTAAAAAGCACTTGTAAAAGTTTATTTGAATAAAAAACATTTGAGTTTGAGTTTTAAAAAAACGGCGGAGTTTGTTGTGAGCTCTTCTCAGACGAGGACGTGTCTGGAGCCCTCGTAGCTTAAGTTTGAAGATACCGTCGTTTTAATTATCACCATCACATCTTATATTTTATTGACGTTCAAAAAGTGTACAGTGAAGGTACCAATTTCGAATAAACATCTTTTGATCATGGAACTGCTCGTATAAAAGAACGCTACTCTCTAAGGATTTGATGTTATCCTTCACACTAATCGCAAATGAACACACATTCTTAGACCTCACGAAAATGAGGCCGAACGTACAAACCACTACGCTATCATCGCTAAAAAGTAAGGCCATTGCCCACGGTTACACTTGTAAGTTTTAAGACCTCCCTGGCTAGTGTTAGCGCTGTTGCCTTAACGTGTGAGGTCCCGGGTTCAATTCTCGGCAGGGTCAATTTAGGAAATTATAATTCCTGAATTTTCTCTGGTCTGGCATGGTGAGTGGCTTCCACTTAGATAACACCCTATCGGCAAAGACGTACCGCCAAGCGATTTAGCGTTCCGGTATGATGTCGTGTAGAAACCGACTAGGGGTAGGTATGGGTTTAGTATAACTGCCATACCTCTAACAGGTTAGCCCGCTACCATCTTAGAATGCATTATCACTTAGCATCAGGTGAGATCGCAGTCAAGGGCTAACTTGTAGTGAAATTAAAAAAATAACTCACATATAAACCTTTTTTTTTTTTTTTTTAATTTATTTAGTACCAAAAAGTTATAAAATACGAAGAAAAACAGATACATAGTGGACAAGGAATCTTATAAATATATAAAAAGAAAAGGTGTCTGACTCAGAACCGATCTATCAACGCACAGGTTAAACCACTGGACAAATCGGACTGAAAGGCACACAGATACTTATTTTGACGTAGCCATCCGCTAAGAAAGGATTTTTGAAAATTCAACCCCATAGGGGGTAAAATAGGGCATTGAATTTGTATCAAAATCAAACCTAACATGAGCAAAGCCGCAGGCTAAAGCTGGTCGATTATATTAGTAGCTTTCGAAATGTAAACAGTCTAGTAAGTTTCGTATCGTATGCAAATGTTAGTTATGAAACTTAAGGAACGCTACTTACGTAAAAACAAACAAGTGTAATTGCGGCCTAAGTGTAGTAGGTAAATTAAAAAAAAAACTAACCTCCTCAGGTGGCTCGACTCCTTCCTCAATCTTGCTTATATCGGGGTCCACGTACATACGAGTAGGGTTCAAGATCTTAGGGCAGGGAATTTTCATAGGGAAAGGCTTGTTCCTGGGGTACGTCTTGAATTGCCGGGCGTTCATCCCTGAAGTCCCGGGCCTTGGGCCAGGTGAACTGGGCAGAGTGAAGACTTTACCATCTCGGTACCTGGAATAGAGGGAACGTTTGAGTATATGAAGTGATTTTGAAATGAAAAAAGTTTGGATGGATGGAGGGATGGTTGGATGGAGGGATGGATGGATGGATGGATTGATGGATGAAGGGATGGATGGATGGATGGATGAATGGATGGATGAATGGATGGATGAATGGATGAATGTATGGATGGATGGGTGGATGGATGGATGTATGATTGGATGTTTGTTACTCAATCACGTTAGAATGGCAGAAAAGATCTGGGATGAAATTTAGCACAGGCATAGATTAACAGAGATAGGTAGGTAATTATTAAATTTTGCGTCACTAAAAATTGGAGTTCCCTTGGGAACCGAAAAACTTCAGTCCACGCGGTTGAAGTCGCGGGCATCAGCTAGTTTTATTATAGTTTTCTAGATTATGCTCGTGACTTTGTCGCGTGGTCTTTGGTTTTGTCTAAGAAAAAGTAGCTTATGACGTCACTCGCTAGTCCTCAAAATATGTAACCTATGGTTAGTTAGGGTATAGTTGAGGAACTGGCAATATCACGTCAAGCCGTTGCTCTGTTTTCTCTGTTTAATTGAAGGACAAACACACCTTCCCATTAATTTATCTGTCAATATACCTATAAAGGTAAGGATAGGCAGTAGGATTAAGTACCTATAAGAATAGATTTAAGTTAAACAGTACTAATATATAATAGAGGGGACTTTGGAGTATGAAGTATTATATTTTAGGTATAGTTTTTTGGATTATGCCCGTGATTCACTCGCGTGGATTTTGCTTTTTTCGGGTGCCTATGTCACTCTCCGGTCATTAACTATAGTACCTATAGTACCGACTTATAGCTATTTGGGTTCCATTTTTTAAAATGAATCCAAATTATAAAAAATGTTGCTTTAGTTATATTTTTCCATTGATGTAGAATTTTAATAATGATTTTTTCCAAGAAAGTATTTCAAAAATGGAACAGAAAAGCTGCAGTCTGTGAGGATTGAGGTGTGGATCGTATTTTCATATAGTGGGTCGACGCTCATACAAATGACAGACTTGGCTACCATGACCGTCGGTTAAAAATAAGAAAAAAATATTATTATCATTTGAGATCGATAGCACGAACGCGTCTTCCACGACTCTACCATTCGAATAATAAAATTATATGAGTATTATGTGTGACTAGTGGAACATGTCCCCGAATTCATCCGCGTAGATTAAGGTTTTTCATAAATTCTATGGAAACTTTTGGATTTATCGGAATGGAAAAATACCTATATCCTTCAGGTCTTATAATATATCGTTCAGATCTTTAATTTTATCATTTATCGGAATTACCGGCAAAACCTTGTGTTCAAAATAACTAATTCTCGTTCGAAGTGAACTGAGACATTTGACAGGACGTCAAAATATCATCTATATGGCATCGATACGTCGCAATTTATCAAGTCGAAAAACTCAGAATTCGAATTCACATGTTTAAAATAATATAAAAAGTAGTAGTAAATAAGTAAAAATACCTTTCAACAATAGATGCAGCGCATCTTTTCAAAATTACAAAATTCTACATTAAAAATCCAACAATCAACCAACAGGAAAACCAAAATAACGTCAGCGTTTATTAATTCTAAAAATATGTACCACATTGTATGGTCGCACTTACATGTAAAGATTATCATCCAAGTCGCTGGTGGCTGGTCGCTGATGCACCGGGCGGCGAGTGTCGCCGCGCGCTGCGGCTACTATGTAAGCCCACATTCCGTTATCCGCGCAGGCGCAACAGTGTCGCCAACTGTGAACGGGTAAAAAGGTTATAGCTACGTGTGATGAAGCTGAAATTAACCCCTGCACCTACACCTGAGCCTACACCCAAACAAGTCCACGATGCCTAAAGCCAAGACGGCAGGCCTTAGCCGACACAAAGCTTAAAAGAAAACTTTACCAGAGAAGTGTTCTTACCAGTGCCACACCCGGAAAAGGAGGCTACGCCTCGAGGCCCGTACCCGCGTTTAGTACTAGGCCAAACGGAGAAGATCAGAAGACTCTGCTGCTGCGAAGCTGAACTTTTACGATGTTGCGGCTACTCTCTACGTTGGTCGTGCGACGACGGAGCTCCCTAATCGCCCTGAATGTTATTACATTACCCGGTCTGCAGAGCGGAAAGGCAGCTAGGCAGATCGGGACCACCCGATCTCCCTAATCAGGGACCCTTCCTTCATGAGTCTTATTACACTACACTAATTCAAGGTAAGGGTCCCTGTGAAAAGTGCAGTGTAATAGGCCTATAACCGTTAGATGACAAATATAAAAAAGTAAGTTTATCAACCATGACGAAATCCGTCAGTACGGCCGTGTTTGTAGGTTGTTGGATTTCATAATAATGTGTGTGTAACTTTGAGCATTCCGGACATGGAACATTGTTCAAAGTGAATTTTAATTGGGCGGTTAATTTATTTTATTTCAGTTCAAAATGCACGGCCGAGTAGCGCCGGGACGCCCGCTTTGTAATTGCAACTCACAAAAGCTTCAATGATGCATGTTATTATTATTTATTTGTGCATTAACAGTTATGTGACAGGTGTCACAAAACAATATTCTGCGACATCATCCACGTGGATGAATAATAATAACATTCAATACGTATTTCACAGTTTTTGAAATAACTTCTCTGACGAAAATTTGTATGATTGTCCTTCATTTTTCAAAGTATTTTCTGAGTTTTATCGACGAAGCTTGGCATTTTGGTTTTTGATCAAAAATAAAGAAGTTGGTATGTGTTTCATATATGTATTTATTTTAAATTCTACCCCCAAAGAGTCAAATAGGAGTTAAAAGTTTGTATGAAAGTCTGTCATTTTTCAAGTTGTAGCAATGAAACTTGGTGTTTGGGTCGCCGCAACAGAGCAACGAATCGACGTGATTTTTTTCAAGGGTATAGTTGAGGACCTGGAGGGTGGCAAAGACTTTTTATCCCGGATAATTTAGACCCGAGCACATCACAACCCCCAAGGCAGTTTTCAATGGCATGTGGTCGGCATTTGAGATCCACTGAGTACTACAACCATTTACCATGCGTTCCGGTACCTAAACCTACCCGAAAATGTAGTCAAGATTTGCTCCAGTATCATACCGAGTGGGTTGTACCTTAACGTGTGTTCAATTCCCGGCAGGGTCAATTTTGGAAATTTATAATTTCTGAATTTTCTCTGGTCTGGTATGGTGGGAGTTTCAGCTTTGGTTAGTTACCACCCTACCCGCAAAGACGCACCACCAGGCGATTTAATGTTCTGGTATGAAGCGGTGTAGAAGCCTAGACTAGGGGTATGGATAACTGTATTACTATAATTAGATTACATCATTACTTACCATCAGGTGAGATTGCAGTGGTAACTTGTAGTGGAATAAAAAAAACGTAGGTACATCAAAGCGCCGAATTCGTGAATATCCGCTAAGTATTCAATACATATATAGGTAACTTTCTGCATTCATACATGAAACATTGTACAAAGTGAACTTCAGTTGGGCGGTTAATTATATAAAATTTCTTTCAAAATGCACGGCAGAGTTGCGCCGGTATGGACGCTTTGTAGTGGTAATTGCAACTTACAAAAGGTTCTACAAGTAATGATGTGGCAATAATTTCAAAAACAATCTGTATATGTATATCAAGTACTGAAATTCGTCAAAATTTACTGAAAGATGGGCATTAAAAGCGAAACAGACATACAGACTTTCGAATTTGGAATATACATTTCATGAAAGTATGGTGTTATTTCATATTTGGGCACCTTTATTATATCTTGCTGTCTGCGACAAATGCATTATTGCTGATGGCCGTGACTTCTTTCTTAATAATCACAAAATGGTTGAAGTTTTATTGGGATAGTAGGTAATGCAGTGTGTTCCCAGGCTTCCGCATACGACTAAGATTTTATTAACTGACCTTAGGTTTATTTTCAGATATTACAGATAATAACTGGGTGCAACGGCTTAACCTTCTTTCCGAGGCACGGTGGAAACGAAAAGGCCAAATTTGAACGGTCTCCGAATTCGGACTCCCATCCAGGTGCCGACTTGGGTCAGCGATGCTTAACAATTGCAATCGACTGATATCCACCACCACACCAGCCCATTAACGTCCCACTGCTGGGCACAGGCCTCAAATCTCATAGGAGAGAGAGAATTAGCGCTTAGACCCACCACGCTGCTCCAATTGGCGGGCTGATAATGCGTTGTGTTATATAGGCCACTAGTCACTCAATGAATGTATGAATAGTTATGTGCACGTATGTACTTCATGTTCTCAAAGGTGTACGAAGTCCAATCTCAATTCGCAATTGGATTTTGATTGCCGTTCTCATTCCGGAAGAAGGCTCTTCCACAGTAGCGAACCGGCGATCGGTTGAAAAGCTGATGAAGACCTTTGCTAGGTACACTAATTTGTATAGCTTAACAGAACGCGATAGTGTTGTAGGCTAATTTATATCACGAAAAAAAAATATTTTCACAACAACTTAGGCAGTGGGGCAGCCACGGTAGTGAGAAATTGGAGGTTTAAATTTTTTTAAAGACGTGTCTCACCTCTTTTATCTTCTTTTTCTTGATAGATGATATAAAAGACAATGTCTAGTGACTACAAAAAAACAAAAATAAGCCTGAGTAACTTTTAACCTACGTTCTCCAGCTTGGAATATACCATTGACAACAATTGAGAGAAGTGCCCCCTGCGCAGTCTAATATGAATAGTAAAAGGTACATACATGGTACACGATTATGATATTCCTCACCTAAGCTTAAACTTCTTAAGTACACATGGCAAGCGGCCCACACCAGCACATTAATTCAAGAAGCAAAGCCCTTGAAGCGTTAATCAATACCCCAGCCTCCATATCGTAATTGTAGCATTACGATATTGTAGTGTGGAATCGTAATTTGACAAATAAGTTATCTGAGTTTCTTGCCGGCTCTTCTCAGTAGAACAGCTTTCCGAACCGGTGGTAGAGTCTTAACGTATCATAAGTGACACAAGTTGTCCTTCATGAAATAAATAAATCATTTATCATTTATCTCCATTCCAAATTTCAGCCAAATCTGTTCAATCTGTCTGTCTGGTGGGAGGCTTCGGCCGTTGCTAGTTACCACCCTATCGGCTAAGACGTACCGCCAAGCGATTTAGCGTTCCAGTGCGATGCCGTGTAGAAACCGATTGGAGGTATGGATTTAATATAACTGCCATGACATCCAACAGGTTAGCCCGCTACCATCTTAGACTGCATCATCACTTACAATCAGGTGAGATTGCAGTCAAAGACTAACTTGTCGTGGCATAAAAAAACTTTGTGGTGTTAAGGTGTAAAACAAACATCCAAACAAACAAACTTAAAGCATATAGATACGTTCATGATTTTAATTAAGAGTCTGCAATATCAATTGCAAATAGACATTGCAGTTAGGCTTGGTAGAAGGCGATGATTAATCAATTTGTAAGATTAATTCTCTAGTATAGCTTCTTCGCTTTGCAAGCTTCGCAAACGAGGCTGTAAATGAAGCGGAGATAGACTAGTTAGAATGGCGGAAATCGAGCAATTTGACGAAATCTCGTAGCCATCTCTTCTATTAGAAACTTACAACTGAAATGTAGGTATGTCCTGTCCTGTTATGTAGGTACGGTTGACGTCAATAGTATATTGTGTGTCTAGGGATGAAACAAGACGATTTCAGACGAGGGTGAAGCTGCCTACCTGAGCGAAGCGAGGGCTGGCATCACCCGAAGTTTGAAATCGTGTTTTATCCCGCGTCACACACTATATTTTTCATATAAACTGTATTAAAGTGCGAGTTTTATCAAAATTCTTATTTATTTTAGTTGCTAGGTTGTTGTTTATAAATATCATATCTCTCAGTTTAGTTGATGGGTAAAATGACAATTAAAAAGGCTTGAAATAAACAAAAGATACTCTGACAGGATTGAAAGGAGGGTCTGACTAAATTGACTAGTTTGATTGTATTGTTTATTTTCATATAACCTGCATTAAAAATGCGAGTTTCAATGCCTGTTGAGCCACCTGAAACTAGTCGTAACACACAAACATAATCTGTCCAAAATATTTACCTTAGGTTCAAACCAATTCAATAATACATAGATTATTGCCATATATTGTCAATAATATCTACTTAATATTATTTATGTAAGTTTGAGGGTGACTTTGTAACGTTTGCTTATTCTATATGGACTTTTGACGTCGATTTCCAAGTTCTACGACCGACAATTCCTTGTTCTAGTGAACACAACTACAACCACACCGCCTGGGAGTTCTTCACAATGTTCTCGAAGATGTGTGAAGTTTGCCAATCCGCACTTGGCCAGCGTGATGGACTATAGCCAAATGGGTAGTGATGATTCAAAAGTGCTGTGTGTATGATATTCACACTATACGCACGGGACAAGTGGTGTGAAATAAAATCATACCTTATTGAATTGATACCACTACCAGTTCCCACCAAGAGATAACGCGGTTATCATAATCATATCATATCATACTAATATTATAAATGCGAAAGTGTGTTTGTTTGTTGGTGTGTTGATTTACTGGTTTGTTGGTTTGTTGGTTTGTCCTTCAATCACGCCGCAACGTGATCGCAACGTGATCGCAGATCGACGTTATTTTTGGCATGGGTATAGTTGAAGACCTATGGAAAGTGACATAGGCTACTTTTTATCCCGGAAAATTAAGGAGTTCCCGCGGGAATCAAAATAACTTAAACCACGCGGACGAAGTCGCGGGCATCAGCTATAGTAGTTTGATAAAGTACAATGATAAAATCCATTGTAGTATGGTATTGTACGTATCTAGTTATACTACTAAAATATTTATATTATTATAACAATAGTAGCTAGAAAATAGGAATAGAAATTTTGTAGGCTTACTTTTGAATCGACAAAAACAATTATTATCGACCAAATAATATTACTGCATTACCTAGTAGGAAGTAGATAATAATGCAACTGTATATTGAATTGTATAGCAATCCCGGATTACAATCCTTTAAATACATCCTAGAGCTAGACTTTAGAGCATAACGGCCTGTAAGATACGGGTATTATGTACTGGGAGATTCAGTAATGCCTTTTATTCAGACAAGAACTGGGGACTGTAAGCGCCTTTAAATAGATAAAGAGAACTGTGAGGCTTTCTATACAGTCTACTGCAGATTTTAGAGCTAAAATTTAGAGAACACTTGCTGTTACCTGCGACTTCGTCCGCGTGGATTAAGTGTTTTCAATCACCGGGGGAACTCCGCAATTTTCCAAGATGAATGATGAAATGTCTCCGGCATATAACCTAACCATATAAACTAATATTATATTATAGCTATACTAATATTAAAAATGCGAAAGTGTTGGATGGATGTTGGATGCCGCCTTCAAGTAAACCGCCAAAGTATAGGGCATCCATAGATAGATGTTTTATTTTATATTTTAGTTTATTTAAAACACAACCTAGTATAGCACCGAAGCGCTAGACTAGTGATAGCCTAGTGATTAGCCTAGTGATAGCCTAGTGGTTAAGACACCCGTACGGGGTCCCGAGTTTGATCCCCGGGCACACACCAACTTTTCGAAGTTATGTGCGTTTTAAGA
This sequence comes from Erebia aethiops, assembly GCA_923060345.2. Lineage (NCBI taxonomy): Eukaryota > Metazoa > Arthropoda > Insecta > Lepidoptera > Nymphalidae > Erebia > Erebia aethiops. The sequence continues at coordinate 17,176,635 of OV281079.1, read as the reverse complement.
AATAAATTAATATCGCTTGTTTCAAACGGTGAAGAAACACATTAATCGTAACAACCTGCATGCCCCAGAGTTCTATATATTGTTCTCGAAGGTGTGTGAAGTCTGTCAATCCGCACTTGGACAGCGTGGTGGACTATAGCCAAACCATTCTCATTCCGTGAGGAGACTCGAGCTCAGCTGGCAATGGGTTGATAAGAGAGAGAGAGAGAGAAGTCTGTCAATCCGCACTTGGACAGCGTGGTGGACTATGGCCAAACCATTCTCATTCCGAGAGGAGACTCGTGCTTTTTTGGTAGGATAAAAAGGGCGTATATGAGGATTGGTAGTGGTACCAATAAGTCGACCGGCGCTAATAAATTGGAAATCCATTGGAAACAACTGAAGCCCGCAGCTGGTAATATCCATTAATTGCCTTCAATTCTTTCGACGCCGACAAATAGCCATGGAATAGGGTAAAGCGATCAGTAAACCCACACTTTTGCGTCCTCTTTTTGGATCGTGAAAATTTCTTTTGAGAAATTCAAATACAAAAAAAGTAAACATAATTTAAATAAATATAAGGATAACTTAAATGACAAGGAAGCTTGGATATAAATTTTTTTTATGCACTACAAGATAGCCCTTGACTGTGATCTCCCCTGATGGTAAGTGATGATGCAGTCTAAGATGATAGCGGGCTAACCTGTTAGGGGCATGGCAGTTATATTAAACCCATACCCCTTCGGTTTCTACACGGCATCGTACCGGAACGCTAAATCGCTTGGCGGCACGTCTTTGCCGGTAGGGTGGTAACTAGCCACGGCCGAATCCTCCCACCAGACCAGACCGGGGAAAATTCAGAAATTATAAATTCCCAAATTGACCCTGCTGGGGATTGAACCCAGGACCGTACGGCATCGTACCGGAACGCTAAATATAGTGTTCCGGTACGATGCCGTGTGTAAGCCGACTAGGGGTATGGGTTTAATCTGCCATATCCCTTACAGGTTAGTCCGCTACTATCTTACACTGCATCATCACTTACCGTCAGGTGAGATCGCACTCAAGGGCTAACTTTTAGTGGAATTAAAAACAGCTACAAATACTACACTAGCATAAATAGGCATCGCTCGACTTCACGCATGTACATATAATAGACGATTATATGTATATGCAAAATAGTATATTTAAAATAGTTTATTTAGTAGTTTGTTGATTGTTGATTGTATATGCCGAGCCTTGAAAGCTGCAGCATCCCGTAGCTTAAAAGCTTTGTGTACCGTTTGTGTTGTTTTGTGTTTGTGTAGTAGGTACTTACCCAGTACTAAATTATAATACGACCTTTTACCTCTTTCCGTATTATTATTAACAAGCAATGCACATGGTTTCGCACATTCCCTATCCACAAAAATAATTTTCATCTTTTTTTATTATATTTTTCGTTAATGAGGTTTGTTTGGCCTTTGAACACATGCCTTTGAACAACAGAACTTGCATTTAAAAGTGTTCAAGAGGAATAAATCCATGAAAATATAGAAACTATTGTATATTTTTTTCTGTGGTTTCTAGGTATTGCATTGGTTTTACCTATTTTGTGTTCACTAGGAAAGCTCTCGGATACCTAATTTTCACGAGTTTAGAAATATCAGTTTTCAAATACTTACTTATAATATGTTTAAAATGTTTATAAGAAAGTGCTTATAAGAAGAATGTTTATAATTTTATTTAACTAAAACACTGATAAAAAACCTATAGATGGACTAGTTAGACGAAACTAAAAAGGTTTCCAACTTGTTTTTCTATAGAATCCTAAAAAGAAAAATGGACTAGGTTATTGACTCAAGGTCTAATTTGAGATTTCCTTTTTTTTTACCTGTTTTCTAAAAGTTTTCTCTATTAGATACATAAAGCAATAAGAAACCTTTTCCAGAAATGTTTTCTTAATTTATAAACCGAATTTAAAAAGGCGCGTATTTTGATTGTATCTAATACTGTTTTGTTAACAAGTTAATTAAAAAGTTTCTATCATCTATTTAGATACTTACTCACAAAGTCGATCCACAACAAACACTCAAATTGCAAATACAATTAGTTCAAATAAGCACTGCACCGTATACGAGTGTATCCGAACAACTATCAATTAAGTTGCTCCCTCTACACATAAGTGTCGCGTTTCGTCGAGCTTCGGCGAGCTTCTGACTATGCCACGACCCCAGTGCTTCGGGCCACAGTCGGCGGAACACTAACTCTCCCTTGTTTAGTCAAGTGGTTTATATAATAAGATGTACTCATTTGATTTCGATACTTGCGTTCAGCTGGACGTCAAATCGTCAGTTAGGGCCAGTTGCATGGTTCACCGTTAAAGTTAAACGTTTTTTTTAAAATTTTTTTTTTAAATCCACTACAAGCTAGCCCTTGACTGCGATCTCACCTGATGGTAAGTGATGATGCAGTCTAAGATGGTAGCGGGCTAGCATGTTAGAGGCATGGCAGTTATATTGAACCCATACCCCTTCGGTTTCTACACGGCATCGTACCGGAACGCTAAATCGCTTGGCGGCACGTCTTTGCCGGTAGGGTGGTAACTAGCCACGGCCGAAGCCTCCCACCAGGCCAGACCAGGGAAAATTCAGAAATTATAAATTTGTAAGCTTGCGCTTGAAAATAGGTGATGATGCACATATTAGATGGAGCAGCAGATTCTTTTTTGAAGGGCTAGGACTCCACCAGAGCGGAGACGAGACGAGAGGAGAGGAGATGTGATTTAAACAACCAATAGAATTTCGTTATTCCCACATCTCGTCTCCGCTCAGCTTCAGTGGATACCACTGAGCGGAGATGTATCATATTTGTATGGCGCGATCGATGCGGAGATGTGAGCTGTGGCTCGCAAGCTGGCAACGGCGCGCAGCGGAGACGAGAGCAGATGTGAGCGGCGTGCTGTGAGCGGCGCCGCTAGTTCCTGCCGCAATGCTCGCGGCACCCAGTTCAGCGCCGCTCTAGCCAGCATACATCTCCGCTCTAGACAGCACACATCTCCGCTCCAGTCTCGCCAGTAAGCATCTCCGCACATCTTCGGTGGATACACCCTAGCTGAAAAACATCTCTTCTCGTGTCCGCTTCGGACATCTCCGCACATCTCCGCTTTGGTGGAGTCCGGGCCTAAAACTACTTTAGGCACGCTTGACTTGGGGAGTAAGCTGGTGAATGCGTGATGAGAGCGTTGCGAAAAGCGAGCGAACGAAAGTTTACAGAGATATAACTTAGTGAAGATAGAAAGAGAGAGACTTACGTTTCGTATATTAATGTAGGGGCAAGAGAGAGAGGTGCTAGCACACATTTTCTTTCTCTCTTTCTCTCATAGCTAGTTACGTTTCATATATCTGTCACCGTAAAATTGTAAAAACCGTTAAATTATAATCTATCCCGCGAGATTGTAAACTGTCGAAAGAACTACCTGATTATTTATGTCGAACCCTAACCTAACCTACAAGAAAGAGACAAGAAAACGTAAATAAAATGAATATTTCAAAAGTTGACACTCATAACATTGAACGGTTCAAAATCATTCGACAGTTTACAATTTATCGAAATTACAAGATTAGTAATTTATTACAGTATTAGATTCTAACGGTTTTTACAATTTTACGGTGACATATCTAAGACACAGTTCAGGTCTATTAAAGAGTGAATAGGCATCTTCTAGGCAAGTGCGTTCCAACATATATAATGTTGGAGTGGAGCACGCCTTCTAGCGCTAGTCTCACTTATTTTGAAGGTCATCATCATCATCATCATGTACAGCCTATGGCAGTCCACAACAAGACAAAGGACTTCCCCGCTGTCTTTAAAATTTCGGCTCGCCATCAAAGCGCCAATTGTACGTGGTTGCCATTCCAACAGCTCTCAATTTCAGCGATCGTCCTTTCTGCAACTCGCTCTGCGAGCAATATTAGTCACCCGCATTCTCTTTCTTATCTCCACATCAAAAAAAAAAGCTCCACATCTAGAACTCTGTTTCATGTTTGTAAAGGTACCTACCGTTATTATAATTGAAGGGGAAGACACTTCCAGGCATTCCATATTCTAGCAGTGTTAAATATAAAATTGAAGAAGTTAATTATGTGAGAAGGACTGCAAACATTCACGACGCCTGGCGTGGTCATATTTGATAAAATTATCTCAACCCTTCGCCGGTCCATTATAATTGAGCATGGTCGCAAACTGTGACACAGACCTTTCAGAATGAGAACTAAACTGCAGATGTGCGGATTATCTGACTTTAGATAAGGATAACACTCAGGCATGCAGGTCAGGTCAGTAATGTTTATATCACCGTTAAAGAAAGAGACATTTGTATTAATTTTATCTTTATCATACCAATCATAAAGATACTCGTGCAACCCATTTCGCTTTATATTGGTACTCAAAGTGTAACGCTAACCGTAACGTTAACCGCATGTATTACAACTGGACCTTAATGAATAGTTGGCTTCCTATTCGGGGCTTCAACCCCAGGAGCGTACCTTTTCAGAGTTATTTTTGTTTTAAGAAATTAAATATCACTTGCTATGATGAAGAAACATCGTGGAATGACCTGCATGCCGGAGAGTTATTCATAAATTTCTCGAAAGTGCGTGAAGTCTGCCAATCCGCAATTGGTCAGCGTTGTGGACTATGGCCAATCCCTTCTTATTCTAAGAAGAGACTTGTGCTCAGTAGTGAGCCGGCAATGGGTTGTAGTGAGGGCCGACGGAACCTGAACTGAAAGTCCCTATAGCTCATGGGAAACGCAAATAAAGCTCAGCAACTAAGAAAAGCACAAAAAATACACACATATTTCTGACTTCATTTATTAAGATCTTTGAATAAAATAGCTTGATATTTCACTAAGATGATCAACAGACTTACAGTTTAACAAAAAACTTAAAAAGAACAACGTGAATCACATTCAAGTATACATTACACTTTAGATGTAGGTATTCTAGCTTACAATAAGTTTAACATTGACTCTACATATTCCAAGCACATTTATTGTCGCAACTACGAGCCGAAAAGAACATCGACACACAAACATACAAGCCACCACCAGCCTGGTTTTTATTCTATTTCGGTTCCTGCTAAAGTATACCTTTATCATATCAATAAAAAGATTAAAAAAGTGTTTCAACAGAAATTACAATACATTCCCCATGTTTATACTAAAACGTGTGTCTTTCTGTCCGTCCGTTTGCTACGTATATATCTCATTTGTTTAATTTCTGATTGTAACCAAATTTTGTACAGATTGCATCTTGAGGAAGGATTATTTCCTATCCCGAAAATAAAAAAAAACCACATGATTTTCAAAAAACTTAAGGGAAGTCGACAGAAGAGTCAATAATTTGATCACACTCGAAGTAAAAAAACTAATTATTTAATAAAGTAGGTATATTTACTTATCGAAATAAATAGCAATCAAAAATAAAATTTTAACTCAAAAACAAACCAAAGTATAACTTAGATGTTACCTAGCTAGTTTTCTTTTTTGTGATTTTACCTCGTCATATTTTTAAGGAACTAAAATGTAGGGAGCTCACTAGACAAAATCTATAGTTATATAGAGAGGCTAATTCTGTTGTCGCCATCTATAATCTAAACTAAAATGACAACTCTATTTATATTGTTATACCTTTCATAATACTAAATGCGTAAAGGGACAGCACTAGATTTAGAGCTGTCATTTTAGTTTAGATTAGAGATAGTATTGGAAACAGTGTCCGCTTCTACAATAAGCTCCCAGAAGACATGTTGAAGATGTCTCTGAATAAGTTCAAAGTTAATGTAAAACGTAAACTCATTGAAAAATCTTATTACCATGTAAAGGATTATTTAAACGACAAGGAAGCCTGGCAATAATTTGCTCTAATGTCTCTAATAGTTCCTTAGTAAGAATATTTGCGAGATGGTGATAATAAAATAAAAAAACCCGGCTGAGTTTGTTGTGGGCTCTTCTCAGACCCAGGGCGCGTTTGGAACCCTCGTAGGTTTAGTTTTAAGATAACGTTACCCATTATCACCATCATGCATTTTAAGTAAATTTTTTAGACGAAAATAAGGGTACCTACAGTGTACCGATATTTAATAAATAAATTACTAAATGACTATTGAACGGAATTGGCCACATAGTCATGCGTAGTTAAAGCTGATAATATTCAGATTGGTTAAATTAAAAATACAAGTATTTTTAAAAGTACTTAGGGATCCGAGATGGAATAGAAATCAGGGCCGTGTGTAGTTCTACTCTACACATACTATATCTAAAGATGTAATTATATTAAAAATTATTTATTTCGAAAAAATATACATGAAGACGTGAAATGGTGACCCTCCAATTTTTTTAATTTATATAAAGATCGGCAAATATCTACTAATTAAAATATTTATGTTTTTTCTTTGTCACTACAGATAAATCATATTAAAATATTTTGGTTTTAATTATAATTCGCATTTTAGGTATAAATTTGGTCCAGAAATTAATAATTATCAATGTGAGAACACCTGTTATAAAAAATATAATTATACTTATTTTATTCCCGTTAATTAAATAAAATATACAAAATATTAGTAATCAAAAATTTAAAATGAAGTTCTATTAGTAACGGAGAATCACCCGCAATCTGATAGCATAACAATTAACATATTCACAGGACCAACTTAGTAAGTACATTTGGTAAAATTAAGCAAGGTACAGTATACATCTCATAGTTCTCCAAAAATGCTTAAAATAAGGTACAAAATATTTTTATACAAATCAAGGTTATGTCGTATTATTTAAGTAGGTATATCGTGCTCAAATTATCTAAAATTACAAGTGGTTTTTCGGTAGTTGACTGTACACTTATATTTATTGAGTTTACTGAGAAATTATTTATCAATGAGTTCTCACTTATAGTTTCCGGTGAGTACGGAAAAAGATTCCCTTGCCCAGGAGAGCACGCATAACCGTCAACACTGGGACTCTCTCAGTTCGAGTTGGGTTGCCATCCCATAGGACTTTGAGTGTAGAGAGTATAGTTAGAATAGAGAGTATACGCCTGAACGTTCATTAGAATCGGTAGACGCTGGAGTCCAAAAGTTCTGGTGACTTAGCATCGGAAAGCGCAAAATTGGGAGTAGGTACCCCACTAGGGACATAGGTGGACATACGACAACAACCGAGTCTCAGGGAACAGCTGTAACCAGACGGCGCAAGACCGTAGCGCATGGAGAATAACCTAATGCCAAGCTGTTGATACATATTAGTTGACGACGAGTAATAAAGTTTCCTAAATAGGTACTTAAATGAATAATGGAAAAATCGGAGAGTAGATACATAGTTCTTTACACGTTCCTTGGAAAAGTTTGTTTTCTTACACGTGTTAGAGCATAGTAAAGAATCAATAGAAAGAAACAAACAGTATGGAAATAAGAGGATAAGTTACGAGTACTATTTGTAATGTGCAAACATGCGGCGGAAAATTACGATGACGTCACCAATCGGGGTTGGCTGGTCTGAACTGTAAACCTGGGAACGTTTTTTAAATACTACAAGTTAGCCCTTGACAACAGAGATGATGCAATCTAAAATGGTGGCGGGCTAACCTGATTGGGGTATCGACAATAATGGGGTATATAAACAAAATCAGTTTCTATACGGCTTTGCCGGTAGTGTGGTAACTAGCGATCATCGAAGCCACCTACTAGAATGACTTTTTCAGGCCAAAAGTATTTGAAATTCGGCTGCTTAAATATTTTTTCTATTGAAAATAGATTTTTAGATAATTTAGAAAGGTCATGGCCTATGGCAAGCCGTCACCCTAATATTCTTTCTAAACGCACTGGAGCCTTTAAAAATACCTAAAGGCCTCTCAGATAAATTCCCATTTTAAGTCGTCTAGGTATACGCACTCTATCGATAGGTTTCTCTCTACAAATGATTTAAGAATGCAATCAGACCTATTTATGTATGTATATATATATTACATACTATTTATACATACTATTAAATTATTCCATTGCAAGTAATTCAAGCATTAAAAGCAGTCAACTACCGATCAAATGACGAGTGCCTTATTATATAAAATTTATAAAAAGTGATACACTCGCTACATTTAAGATTTTATTTTTACATAAATTATGTAAGTACCTATTTATAAATTGAAAACATCTACACATTATGTGTATGCATGATAACGCGTTTCAACGCTAACTATGTACTACAAGGCTTACCGCGCACTGTGTTTTTTTTGGTAGGTACCACCCATCCATCTACTACAGCCCATTAACGTCCCACTGCTGGGTAGGGAGAGGGAAGTAGAGCTTAGACCCACCACGCTGCTTCAATAAGGGTTGGCGGGCTTTAACGTCTGTTATCATGTTAGTGATAGAATTTCTTGACTGAAAAACCCAATACCTAACAATTGTTATGCCCGATCGGGAATCGAACCCAGGACCTCGTGATCCGTAGTCGACCATGCTAACCGCTAGACCAACGAGGCAGTTTCGTGGATTTTAAAGTACAATCGTAATAAAATATGCAAGTAAAAGAAACTTGGTTTCTACTTGGCTTCATTCTTGGACTTGGCGAGGTTCCGGGTGAGACGTTAGGAAACACCTATTGTACCTTAAATAAAACTGAAATACTGAAACGCGTGGGTCACAGCTTTTCCGGTTACTACTTAATTACTCCAGACTCCGGTCGTGTCGAGTTTTCAGACCTATCGGGCTATGAGTGTAAGGGAATAAAGAGTGCATGGTGCAGTCTGTGTGTTTGCGCACACACTTGTGCACTATAATATATCCCGCTGTGGCCGAAATTCATTCGGGAGGACATTATTGATTATGCCCGGTATTCACCAGCAGGCCAAGTGGGAGGTTTTTTACGTATTCCAACATTTGCAACAACGTTAACTACCTTTTATATGGAATTGATCGAGCGCCAGCTGTCAAGCGCTTGACAATTCCATACAAATCGTAACAATCGAATGGGAAGAAAATCTCCCACTAGGCACTCTAGTCAAATAGGTAGAATCAGAGCGGCGAAGAGCGGAGATGAGTTTAGGAGACGGGAAAAAATTGGTGATGGATATCGTGCCAGCCACATACAAACCCACCCACCTGGCAAAATACATATCAAAAATGATAGCGAGTACGCGGTAAGCCTCAGCCTTAAACGTGTTAGTGTAAAATGATCTAACATCAGTTTACTGCCAAAACTAAAATACCAGGGATTTTTCGCAAACAATGAGGAATGCTTGATCGTCAAAGTATTAAGAGATCGTCCGAAACACTTGGCTGCAATCTATATAGAGAGTACTTTGTCTCATACTTTACACCAGAAATTTCCATCGAACTTCCCTCGGAAGACAAAACGTGACTGAGCTATGACGTATTGTGGTCAAAAGTAATTTACTCATTTTATATAATTACTGCGCCCGCAGTATTCTAAAAGCGCGGCAAAACATCGCAATCCTCAAGAAAAAAAGTATATTGAGGATTATTCAACTCTTGACGAAAGCCTGTAATAACAAACTTCAAACGTGTTTTTCTCAATTTCACTAATTTTGGGATGACGCGTTTTGTCATCCGAGGGCAGCGGAGGGTACGGCAGTGCCCACGCCAAGCTCCGATTGTCTCCTCCCAAAGGAGGATACTTTTCATTTAGCAGTTGCCTACTGAATCGTCTCGTATTAACTTATGTATAAGCAAAGTCAAACAGATGATGCCTACGATTTCTTCCGTGCGGATTCAGGTTTTTGCAAATTTCGTGGATATTCTTCTATACAGCTATAATAACTAGCGTATATCGCGCTCCGTCTTTAATAGTATTATATCCATGCAAGAAACCACGTCAATCAATCATGGACAAGCCAAAATACAAACACATTTTCACATTTATTATATGCATAGGAAAGGTTTCACAGCTGTTGAAATAAGTTAAACAACAAGTGTTCAACTTCTGGTGAAATAAAATGAAATATAAATTTTTTGGACAGTAACATTTGCAAAAGTTCCTAAAGTAATTTCACAATCTTTTTTGAAGAGGTTTCTTTCAAAATATGGATTTTTTTTAAGTATTACGAAAACTTGTAAGAAAATAGGCCGTTTGCTAGATTTTTGAAAAAATCAATTTTACGATACAAGCTCAGATTTGAAGGAAGGTTCCACTACTATACATAATAGGGACTTATCAATACGATACCTATTCAAATTCAAAGAAAATATGCCACACGAGTAATTTTCAATTGTTCAGTCATTTTAGAGCTTATTATTATTCATATAATCAAACGATATGTATAAATACGTTTAAAGTAAAAGTCAAAACATATCGAATTCCGAGCAGAATTTTATCTTCTTATTGTTTTGTGTAATTTAAAGGGCGCTTGACTGCAATCAGAGCTGCTTGCAAGTGATGATGCAGCCTAAGGTGGCTTGCCTAGAAGATGCCTTTTCACTCTTGATCAATTACAAAAGAGAAAAAGTGGCATTATAGTATTTTTTCTCGCCATTTTTCTGTATGAAAAACTAGGCAGGTATAGTACGATAAAAAAATGTTTAAAATGCACGTAATTTTATCAGCAATGACTTAGTTTGGCCATATTTGTCAAAAGGTTACTACGGCTACATAAAATATAAGTTGCATGTACCTACACTTAGTTTATCTATGTAAAAATCGCTAGCAAACCTATAAATAAATATTTAAAAAAAAATGGAACACTGCGTGGGAGAGTGGAAAACTTAGGTAAGGTCGCCGCCCGCTTGCCCAACAGTGGATGCCCATCGGTTGAGACGGTGCACGGTGAACCGTGTAAGAATAGGCGCATCGCCTGGTGGGGCTTCGACTGTGGCTAGTTATCACCCTACCTCGCAAAGACGTACCACCAAGCGATTTATGTATCGTTTCGGTACGATGCCGTATGGAAACCAAAGCCCGCTACCATCTTAGACTGCATCATCACTTACCATCAGGTGAGATAGCGGTGAGGGGCTAACTTGTATTGGCGTAAAAAGTATTGTACCATATCAAGATAATCCACTTGACTCGAAGTAGGGTATGTTTACGTTGACTCACACGCTGCACTTTTAAAATGGACTAATTATTATCACTCGTACAATAACGTAACATAGATAGGCTTAGTGCGAGTTCGTAAATCTCGATAATGTTGATAGATTTCAAATCAGTATGACGTTAAAGTAAATTTTTTCCACAGATTGCTATCCCCTTTGTTTTAAACTCGTAGAATCAATTAAAATATCTAACCTTTTCAAGATTACCTCCCTTAAAGTTATTTCCGTGGAGAGCATACACATATTGTCATTAGGGGCTGCATATTACAGTTAACTGATTGCTACAGTGTAACGGTCGTAATTCCCTTTCGCTATTGACCTAACCAGCAATTGTCGCACGAACAGTCACAACAATTATTATTGAGATTTTAGAGTACGATTTATGAAGAACTTTTCCGAATAGTTTTAATAAAAAATAACTATGCTGCTAGCGCTATAACTTCTTTTGTAAGATTTTGCTCGATGCGCTGACTGTAGATAAATGGATGAACTTCTCAGAAACATTAGTACTTTTAATCGAAATCTATCAACGTTGTCGAGATGCGCAACCCGTACTAAGGGTAATATTGTAGGAGAACCACGCCTGCACTCATTTATTACACCCACTGAGAATAACATTAGGTATAATATGTAACACTCCTTATTGGAAGATATACTCGTACCTAGGCTTACGCTTGATATCAATCATGCCTTGCAAAAAGCAACGGTAAAGTCCTTTCTGAGATGAGATTGGCCTCTCGGGCAAAGCTGATATGAATATTTACAAAATGTGGCATATTTCCCTTATTGCACATATATTATATTATTATACTTTATAACTATAGAACACGTAGAAATATTAAATTGAACATCAAATATTTTTACTACTTCTCTACGTTTACTTTTTTTTTCTAGCTTATCCCATTAAAATTCAAAGTATCTAATTAGGTAATAGTATCCAAAAAATTCACGATCAACATTTATCTAGATAAACGCTAAATGATTTTTACTACCAAAACTTTATGATTGAGGACAAGAGTATATAAATGCAAGTAGTTTCCATGGCCTTCCAGTTTTGTGGATTTTACGGCGAAAACTCACTATGAACAAATAATTTGCTATATGGCGGCCAAGATGTCCACGCGCACTCTTTTCAACGGAGTTGTATAGACCATAAGCTTTAATATAATAATTAAAACTCGTGCACGATGTATCTCATACGACACAGGCGTTTAGCGCGGACGTTTAGTTCTGTCCTGTCAGCAGTGTGTTTCCACCCTATCTGGAGCCCACATTTCTAATTTGATTTCCATATTTTAAATTAGAAAGTTATAAAGAGAGCTGGATGTGGAAAATCAACAAAGGTACTCCAGGAGTTTTCGAAAAGTATCATTCCGAGAGGTATAGTCGTGAAAGTGAAAATGCTCAATACCTTGGGCCATTGGGTGAATCGGTGAAAAAAAGATAGCCAGCAAAAAATAACATTTTTTTTTTAAATTTTCAAGAAGCTTTCCAGAATATTTTGGTAAGAAACTTTTTGCCTCCGCTATGCGTTTGCATAGAACTTATAAGTGCTCTTTTAGGAAAAATATGAGACGTCATAAATGTGGTCAATTTATCGGAGTACCTTCCCCAACGGCCCTTAAAAAATTATCGTTTATAGAGGTATGGTCTTGGAACAAAAAATGTTCATGATGAACTTTGGTGAACCGGTGAAAAAAAGATGGTAACCGAACAAAAAAAATCCCTATACAAAAAACTCGGTCCTCATAAATTTTCGATAATGTGGTGAAACGAATTGGTGAACCGGTAAAACAAGGCAAGCACTGAACAAAATACTACGAATCCAAAAAACTGTGACTCAAAATTGATTTGATGCCATATTAATAATTATATTATATCAGTTAGTTTGACTCTTTGGTGATCTGGTAAAATAAGCGGCTATCAAGATAAAATTTACCGCTGACTGATCAGTTTGCATTATCAATACGTATTAGATGGGATTTCCAAAAATGTAAACTTAGAAACTCAAAATTGGTGCCAGTTGCACCAATTTTGTTTTAGTGCCTATAAAATGCGAAAATCAAGACCCAAATGGTCTTAAACTATAAGGAATGTCTGCAAAGACAATACTTGCGTTCTCAAAAAACAACTCTGCGTGTCCGCGGGCCACTTTAGTGGTCCGCGCAGCCAAGCAGTACACTAGCATTACATATATATATAACTATAATATATTATAGTAAGTTTCTAGCCTTGTTTTGTAACAAAAACAAAACGGGTGTATAATTATTCCTCTTCCAATTTCCGCTGAACTTCAAACAAGAAATACGTATTTATACTTTTGTTAAGGTTAATTTATGTTTTTAGGCCAACGCTTTTTCTTTATTTCTTTCATAGGTGCAAGTTCTTTTTATATGACGCCATAATACGTAGTCATGTACGCAGTATACGGAAGGTATTGAATTATTTTTCTAAATATCCATCTGCAGTTTACATAAAACATTTGGAGTAGGCTGCTCCATTGGAAATTATGCTGGAAGATGATTCTTCTTTGACGCCTACTGAAACAATAGGAAAGGTGAATTCGTATGATTTTATTATGAGAAATCGGATAATTCACATAACTTGGACTTTCTTGGGATAACAATGTGGTGGGATCCAGGTCCTTTCGCACACGACACGACACAGCTATAGTGATAATAAGCAGTATCGGCTTAGGGCCTCCTATTGTACTTATTACTATTTATTACTAATAGAAATATAAAATTAAACCCTGATTAAATAATGTCAGCCCAGTGCATTAGCTATAAACATACTTACCAAGTTGCATTCAAATTTATTAAGTAGCTCGATAAGTAAATAAAATATGGACAGATAAAAATTTGACGAATACCTTTATAAAGTTTGCAAATTCCCATTTCCTCATCATTGGATGTAATGTAGGCAATAAAAATAAAAAATTATGTATTTGCAATACCTACAGAAACAGGCTTAATATAAGGTATAGATTGGTACTAGATGTTTATGCATACAGGTATGCATATATGTATGCATATAGGAATTCATGCATACCTTCAGGCCAGAATGTAAATCGGCCAGCTGCGTCTGAGGAGGTGACGGCATCGTGTCGCCGAGACGGTGAAAAGCTGCTAGTGGGAACATAGCCTGCATTTGGGCTTGGTGATCCGCCTGTAAACAAAAGAGGCTTTCAAAATATATACACGTGTATTACGTAAAATTTAATATACGTGCATAAACACGTTGATAAATTCAAGAAGAAAAGTGATTGTCATAATGTCAATACTAGAAATAAAAATAAACTTGTAATGCCTGCTTCTACACTTAGTAAAACTAGCGATTCATTTGGGTGTCCGCTTCTACAATAAACTTCCAGAAGACATGTTGAAGATGTCTCTGAATAAGTTCAAAGTTAATGTAAAACGTAAACTCATTGAAAAATCTTATTACCTTGTAAAGGATTACTTAAACGACGAGGAAGCTTAGCAATAATTTGTTCTAATGGCTCTGATAGTTCCTTAGTTAAGATGATTTGTGAGATGGTGATAATAAATTAAAAATACCCGGCTGAGTTTGTTGTGGGCTCTTCTCAGACCAGGGTGCGTTTGGAACCCTCGTAGCTTTAGTTTTAAGATACCGTTACCGATTATCACCATAAGTTTTTATCGACAATAAGTGTACCTACAGTGTTCCTATATTGAATAAATGATTTGATTTGATTTGATCTATTTTGTGCAGTTCCACCAACATACTCGTATATGGTCCGGTGGCGAAAATTGGAACTAATTTTTATGACTGTTTAGTTTTTTAGGAGTATAGAGTCAACAAGAATATTTACAATAATAATTAAAATATTGAAAATGTTTATTTTTCATTTTAATATTTATTAGGCACACTAAATGTGACAATAGGTAAGTTTTTGGTACTATACGCTAATAAGAGCTTATTGGTTTAGCTACCGATTTAGTAGACCCCAGCCTCGTACTCGGGTTGCCGGGTGCTTAAACTTAAATTGCGGAGTTAATGTGTTTAGAAAAATTAAATATCACTTGATTTAAACGGTGAAGGACTTTGCGTGGAAATCTGCGTCCCCGAGAGTTCTTCATAATGTGTTCTAAGTTGGGTGAAGTCTACCGAAGTAATCCGCACTTGGCCAGCATGGTGTACAGAAATAGCTAGGATTTAGTAATAAATATAAGGGCAAATGAAATCCTGTTTTTTTATGTTTTATTTGGTGGCTTCTCTTCACAAAACAAAGAACGTCCGCCCCATCGTTCCCTGTGACAAACTTATACTTAACTATACCTAACTAATTCTATTACTTATCTTAATTTAAAATCAAAAAGCCTTCTGGCTGAAATCCAAAGATAAATTAGAAGCTGCGCTGGCTCCACACGGTGGTACTAACGTCGGCTAAAATGCTACTTTTCAACTATCTAGATTGAAAAATTATTGCCTCAATGCTCATGCCAATGATGGGACCAATCAACTCGATACACACATTCAACAAGTAGCATTAGGGCCAGCGCTAGTGCCAACGTGTGGACCCGGGGAAAGTTATCCGCAGTCATCTATCTTGGTTCACGGTTGAAGGTTCTTAATAACAGAAACCTTTTATAAAGGTACCCTCTCCCGGTGTATTGTTATTCACTGCTACGCTATAGAGGTCGCTACGTTGCTGTAATGGAAACGCTCGATTCCGGAAAACTGAATAAACGAAAACGTCAACAGAGCAAGGCAAGCAATTTTCTTCGGTGTTTCGCACATTTACTACAGATGGCGTCAAAAAAAAAAAATCTACACTTATCTATACTTCTATACTAATATTATAAATGCGAAAGTTTGGATGTATGAATGGATGGATGGATAGATGTTTGTTACTCAATCACGCCGGAACGACTAAACGGATTTGGATGAGATTTGGCACAGAGATAGACTATAGTATAAAATACAATATAGGCTTTTTATCCCGCAAAATTAAAGAGTTCCCGCGAGGACAAAAAAAACTCAAACCACACGGACAAAGTCGCGGGCTTCAGCTAGGTATAATATATGAATTTGAATTTGAATTTCCAAAATTCTTTTAAATGGTTGTTGATTATATTTAATTACCAGTTTTAATTTAATTATTTTCAACATTTGACAAAAATCGAATAGGCTGTAAACGCGTAGGTACGAACCCGTAGCCTAGTTTCCTTGAAAAAAAAAATATGTCCAGGTGTAAATACGCGCCATTTGCTGAATTTTTTTATTTTTTATGTGATAAATTGATTATATTTTTCTTAATATGAGTTCTAGTACTAATGATGAAATGGAATTAGGTAACTCCACCAGATATTTTATCTGAGGCGAAAACTGCGCAAGATGGAATTTTGCCCCCAAAATCTCGAGAAAGATATATGACGGCTTCCAATTCTTTGATTTGTTTATTACTATTTCCCACAACTGTATTGAAAAACGTCAAATCAAAGAATTTTTGATTTGTTTATTACTATTTCCCACAACTGTATTGAAAAACGTCGTGTGATACACGGGTGTGAAGGTTATTGCAAACTCGTGACATTAAAAACCCTTACCTTCGGCTCGGGCTTATTAATGACAGCTCGTTTGCAATAACCTACTTTCCACTCTTGTATCACAATATACTATTATGGTCCACCTAATGTCGAAGGCTCGGTGTACAGAAAAACTCAGTCGAGTTTATACCTACACCGAATAGAATAAGTTTGTAACTTTTTGTTTTATATGAATAAATATATAAACATAAATAACTTAGAAACCGCCAGTTTTGGCATCCTTAAATGGTTGACGTCCAATTCCTACGTATCAAACAAATAACAGTAACACATTATTTGTTTGAGACGTTAACTTAATAATAATGGTCTGAAAATTAGCGGAAACTTACTTGCTAAATATTCGTCATCTAGTGCGGCAGCTTGAAAAGTGAAAACATAATAATATGATACGGTCATTAGATAGATTAGTACAGATGCGTCAACCAAACGCTTGTTGAATTTGAAACCTACACGTCAGTGTCCTCTCTGGGGTACACGATAAATAAATGTTAATATAATGTTGTTATTTTTAATTATTATCAATACTTTATCCAATCTTCAACTAATATGACTCAAACTTTTCAGTTAGAAAAGAATTATTGGAAGAATCCACAATAATTGATAAAGATTTAAAATAAAATTATTATATTTAACGAATCCACTTTTTTATTGAAGTTGATTAAAAATGTAATAACTCACGATAGTAAATTATTTTAACATAACATATTAATATAATATTGCGTCTAAGTAGGTATTAATACCAGTGCCCGTTCTATCCGATCCGATCCGATATATAGGTTAATAATGCATTTTTTTATCATAATGGGCTGAAATATTCTAGGGCTGGAACCCGAAGCCGTAGGTAAAGCCAGTTAGTAAAAAAAATATCATACAGTTTGCCGCGGAAAGGAAGCTCGAATGTAACGGTTTTGCTCTACGTTTCTGATACGAACCGGTATAGTGTGGAATGCCTTTTCAGCTACCACGTATAACCACAGTACAGGTTTAACTTAAGTACCTTCAAAACAAGAATGAATAATATATGCATGTTATATGCAAGCGCGCTCCAACCTAGACCTCATCATTGCTTTGCATGCAATCATTCCAAGCATGATTGTCGTCAAGCGCAAGCTTATACTGAAATATTAATTTAAAAAATTGTTTGCTATGATTAGGGAAGCGAGATCAATATCCCTGCTGTATTAAAATAATTCTAGGTAGTAAATAATATACTAAGTATAAGATATTAGAGGTGAGAATAATGAAAAGAGAGAGAAGTATGATTTACCGTCAGGCCAGAATGCAAAGCGTGATACGGCCGCGTCAGACGACGTGACGTTGTCATGATGCCGTCCAGGGGAGAAGCCACCAGGAGCAGCATACGCGGAGCCAGGACTCGAGGATCCGTCTGGAAACAAGAGAGTGGGGGTTACTTTAATCAGGGTGCTTCCACCTACCGTGTCCCTTCAAAACTACAATATGTGGCTATTCAAGGGGTGAATAAGAAAATCCTTAAAAAAAGGCAACATAATAATACTGGCGGTTTCTCTAGTACAAGTGGCGGCGGTATCTACTGATGTTACTTAGAGGTGTCTGCTCTTTTTATTATTATTCCACCACAAGTTACAACGGTAAGGTGGTAATTAGCCACGGCCGAAGCCTCTCACCAGGCACAAAAATATACATACATGGGGTTATACATTATTTGAGTGCATAAGCAAATTCCTCACAAAAAAGGGAACGTACTGGCGGTTCCTCTAGTATTGCAAATGTGGCGGCGGTAATCTTAACATCAGTGGACCTGCCTGCTCTTTTTATTTTTATTCCACTACAAGTTAGCCCTTGACTGCCATCTCACCTGATGGAAAGTGATGATGCAGTCTAAGGTGGTAGCGGGTTAATCTGTTAAGACCCCTAGCTTCTGCACGTCATCGTACCGGAACGCTTAATCGCTTGGTGGCACATCTACGCTTTACACTTTACTTTTAAAAAGCCACGGCTGAAGCTGCCCACTGGTACCAGAGAAAATTCAAATATTATTAATTTCCAAATTAATCTAGGGATCGGTAACTCTTGCGTTTAACTGACCCGATGATAGCATCGCTGCCATGGTTGTTCACTTCAACGACAAAAGAAGTGAGATCTAAATGGGTCCTGATTTTTTTTTTATAACAATCTAAGATATCATTTCTTCTTATAACTTAGGATAATATATGGAAGACTAAGGTTTGATTCGGCTATTTTTATTATTATAAGTACCTAAAAGTACAGTTTCTACCAGCAAGCCAAATTTTCGGAAGAATATTAAAATAAGAGCTTACAGCTTTAGAACTTACGAAGGCTATAATGTAACGTTTGAACTTTCTAGGTCATCTGAAACTGGGTTAGAGTTTTGATCTATAGTCAGTCAGTGATAAAAAAGACGATTTTTGGACGTTAATATCAGCTTGAACTTGGCTTGGCTTGGCACGCGGTTTA
Organism: Erebia aethiops; assembly: GCA_923060345.2. Taxonomy (NCBI): domain Eukaryota; kingdom Metazoa; phylum Arthropoda; class Insecta; order Lepidoptera; family Nymphalidae; genus Erebia; species Erebia aethiops. The sequence goes on along the minus strand of OV281079.1, from coordinate 17,157,538 downwards.
CGTGTCAAGCTACCGCGTGTCTACATACCGCGTGTCTAGATCTTACCTAAAGGTACATTAATAGTATTGTAAGTGTTCATCGATATCGGCTGCATGTTCTGTAGCTGATTCTGGAGCTGAAACAGAAATAAAATATAGATGGCGTTAGTAGTTGTTATTACTAATGACTTCTGCGTAGACTTATTATTATTTACTGGGGATTGTATAAACTTTTTCCGCTGCGAATGATCGAGTCATAATGCCCACGACTAATAGGCATGGGTTATGCCAAAAAAATGGGTTTGGGTTATGGGTTTTTTTTAATCGAACTACCTACAAGTTATCCTATAACTGCGATTTCACTTAATGGTAAGTGATAATGCAGTTTAAGATGATAGGGGGCTAGCCTGTTAGGGGTATGCGCCAGTTATAGTAAATTCCTGATGGGATCTACACGGCATCGTACCGGAACGCCAAATCGCTTGGCGGTACGTCTTTCTTTAGGTTTTTACTACGACAAAGCCAAAAGGAAGGTCATGATTTTAGCAATCTATGTGTGTATTTTCCACTGTAGTGCCTTAAGTACTGCGCTGGTTTGTGATGAGGTATCAATTATTATGGTCTGGAATCCGTTTGACATAGGCTACATTTTACACAAACCAAATCGATTTTACATCCAAAAAAGTATTGCGATCAGTAGTGTGCGACAGAGATAACGCTATACGAAGCCGAAATAACCGATTGTCTCTTTCCAAAGGTCGATGTGCAATATTTATTGCCGGGTACTGTACGTATTTTCAAACTATTATACTAAAGAACTGAGACCTCGGGGCGCCATCTATTGACATCATTATGAAGTTCTGTTAAATTACTGTAGCTTATTAAAAATTAAATAATTTCGTTTTCTTATAGTATTTATCTAATTTTAGTATTTGTTGTTCAAGTATAGGATATAATTCAAATAATTGATCAAGTTTTCAGGCTCAGCCTTTCAGAAAATTTACAGTTCTGAGGTCAACTTTGGACGTTAGAAAATCTCCATTTTGAAAGCCCCCCATTTCGTCAATTTTTAGGGAAAAATAAAAAAAAGAGTTTGTTATTCTATCTATCTATTCTAGTCTATTTCTAATTATCTTTAAAATGATATACCGCAACCCTATGTAACGCTATAAAAAATATTTTACTTCGCATTCGCTTCTATGAGAGCCCCCCTGAAATAAAGATTTTTATTACTTTTTAAGGCATATTCGGCTGGAGGCCATCAGTTTTTTTTTTTGCCGGGAACATTGTAAAATAGGATGACAAAGACTGAATTTGACCATACATGTTTCGTCATTACTGACATGCAAATTACTTTTTATATTAATTAATTTAGTTTACATATTATATTTAAATTTGAAGTAATTACGTTTAGTAATTCGGAAGTTATAAGGCTCTGACAGACGGACGGATGGACGGACGGACGGACGGATGGACGAACAAGTACAAATTCACTCAATTAGACTCAGAGACCTTCGCTTCGCTATAATCTACTACTTATACATACTAGTCATATAGAATCACGGCTTTGTTAATTCCAGATTTAAAATGCCATAATATCTAACCCACATTATTTTCATGGCGGCTATCAAATTCAGATTAAATGTTTATTGGCGTATCAACAGGCTATAAAAGTGCAATGGTTGCAATTTGGAGTTAACGCTATGCCAGTACATTTTGCTATGTATGCATTGTGGGCTTACTACCATTACTTAAAGCAGTATTATTTGAAAATTGACGTTTTATATGACGTACCCTGACGCTCTTAAAATAAGGATTATAATTCTGAAACAAAAGCGACGTTAAGATTAAAATATTACTGCTTATAAGCGGTAGTAGGATGTCCCCTGATCGTGTAACACAGTAGGTATCAACTGGATGAGATCATGACCTAGATAGGATTAGATATGTCAGTAAGCAGTGATAGCCTAGTGGTTAAGAAGTCCAACTTGCTATACGGGTGGTCGGGGATTCGACCCCCCGCGCACGCACATATAATTTTTCGGATTTATGTCCGTTTTAAGATATTAACTATCACTTGCTACAGCTTTGAAGGAAATCTTCGTTAGGAAACCTTCATGTCCGAGAGTTCTTCAATATCGTTCTCAAAGGTGTATGAAATCAGCCAATCTGCACTTGACCACCATCGTGGAATATGAACAAACCCGAAATTCGGCTACGGTAGCTGATTACCTCAAAGTAACTACCGTAGCCCGTACCACATACCTGGCCTTACAGCTGGTGTGTAGTGCCTTCACTACTGTGTGGTTCACAGTAGTGAAGGCACACCCTGGTAGATTGCGGCCCATGTTCCTGCACCCACTGCTGTCCGCCAGACTCGCGGACGACTGGGTTAGCCAAGACTAGTACTATGCAGCTAGTACTACATACCTGGCCATACAGCTAGTGTGTAGTGCCTTCACTACTGAGTGGTTCACTGGAGACGCCTGATACGGCCGTGAGGGGGAACACCCTGGAAAACTGCGGCCCATGTTCCTGCACCCACTGCTGTCCGCCAGATTCGCGGACGACTGGGTTAGCCAAGACTAGTACTATGCAGCTAGTACTACATACCTGGCCATACAGCTAGTGTGTAGTGCCTTCACTACTGTGTGGTTCACTGGGGACGCCTGATGCGGCCGTGAGGGGGAAAACCCTGGTAGACTGCGGCCCATATTTCTGCACCCACTGCTGTCCGCCAGACTCGCGGACGACTGGGTTAGCCAAGACTAGTACTATGCAGCTAGTACTACATACCTGGCCATACAGCTAGTGTGTAGTGCCTTCACTACTGTGTGGTTCACTGGGGACGCCTGATGCGGCCGTGAGGGGGAAAACCCTGGTAGACTGCGGCCCATATTTCTGCACCCACTGCTGTCCGCCAGACTCGCGGACGACTGGGTTAGCCAAGACTAGTACTATGCAGCTAGTACTACATACCTGGCGATACAGCTTGTTTGTAGTGCCTTCACTACTGAGTGGTTCACTGGAGACGCCTGATACGGCTGTGAGGGGGAACACCCTGGAAAAGTGCGGCCCATGTTCCTGCAGCCACTGCTGACCGCCAGATTCGCGGACGACTGGGTTAGCCAGGACTAGTACTATGCAGCTAGTACTACATACCTAGTACTACATACCTGTCCTTGCAGCTGGTGTGTAGTAAAGGGGTTCACTGGGGACGCCTGGTGCGGCAGTGAGGGGGAGCACCCTGGTGGACTGCGGCCCATATTCCCGCACCCACTGCTGTAGGCTAGACCCGCGGTCGATTGGGTTAGCCAGGGACTGAAAAAAATATCCTCCCTGGTACAAAATATAAAATTAAGAATCCATACTAGATTAATCTATAGTTCTACGCTAATATTATAAATGCGAAAGTTTGGATGGATGGATGCATGAATGGATGTTTGTTATTCAATCACGTCAGAACGGCTGAACGGATCTAGATGAAATTTGGCACAGAGATATAAGGATATAATTGTTAGGTACCTACTTTTTATACAGGAAAATCAAAGATTTGCCACGGGATTTCTCAAAAACCTAAATCTAAGTGGAGAAAGTCACGGGCATGATCCAGAACGGTGTTATAATTTGTATTATTTTCTAACATGGCTAATTCTCATTTTTTTGCCGGAGTAGGTATGCCTGACTAATGTTAGTTTAACCCGACTGGGGCCGTCCTGCCAACACCTATTATTATATCTATATTGTTTCATTATTGTTGACTTTCGTGTTTTAGAGTATACAATCTTTAGTTTAGGCACGTCAAGGTAGGTAACGTCCAACTGTCATTTTGAGTTATATTATAGCGTTGGCAGTATGGCCCCTGGCCGAGTTTTTACCAAAGACATTTTATTTTATTATATTTACTAGCTGGATTCTTTAATTTTATGGTATTTCCTAGTTTGGAGACGCGACGCAATTAAATTAATATAAAACTCGGTACTAGATGATGCCCGCGACTTGGTACGCGTGGATTCAGCTTTTTTAAATCTCGCGGTAACTGATTAACTGAAAATCTGTTGAAACAGATGGGCCGTGAAAGTGTAGCAGACAGACAGACATGATATAGTCAGATGGGCTGACAGACACACTTTCTTATTTATAAATTCGCAACGCATATTTCGAGTTTGATGTACACACAAGATATAACTGGACTCCAAACAACAAAGCAACAAAAAAGACTATAGTCATCGCATCAATAGTACTCGTATCTGTGGTTAAGTGAAGGCAACTCCTCCTTTCAAATTAACCAACCAATCACGCACAAAGCCGCAAATACTCCTTGCCCAATAAAAGATCACGTCTTATACTTATTACAGCAAAAGGATGAAACAATGCGGCTAATTTTGTTCTACAATGCCAGAAGCATAAGTTGACGCAGCTGTGCGCCACTGTACACTTCTTATCACTTTAGGCATGAATACCTTACTGTTTAATATTTTGTTTAATGGGTACCGTATATTATTTTAGACCAACCAACACACACTTTCGCGTAAGTAATTAGTACGATGCGAAAGTGTGTTTTTTGGTTGTTCTTTTATTAAGGCGCATACATATAGCAACATAGTCTAGGCAACGGGGCGGTTCGTTGTATGGAGACCCCTGCATTAATTCCTCAGTCGTTGAAACTTAGCAGGTTTGTAGAATGGTATGAACTAAAACTTATACAAAAATATTTTTAAAAAATCTTTGCGGAAGTTAGGTATTTATACCTAAGCTTAATATTTATGAATGAATATTTTCTCGATTTCTTTTTTAAATAATAGTAGGTAGTATATTTACACTCAAATCCGAAATATCAAACGAAATAATCATGCAGAACATCGATATTTAAATCGATTTTATTATCATTCCTAAACTGCTGTGACGCGATAATGTACCTTTCTGCTTTGACAATTATTGCATATAAAAACCTTACCTGATTTTTTATAGGAATTTTCTCGTAATATATACGTAGGTATAACTCATGATACTACATACCTGTAAAGTTTCGTCGCCTGAGGAATTATTGTTGCGGTCCACTAGCTTTATTGCCTAGACTAATACACCCAAATGATTTTGTACATGAATATACTTAAAAGGGCTCCCCAACAATTATTAGTCATTTCCGGTACAAGAAACACAGCAGTGGCTGTGGGGGTTGACTTGATAAAACCACGTGAACGAAATCGGGGTATCTAGTTTTATAATTATACTAGTATGGCGCGTGAATGCGCGGCCCGCAGAAGTGGACCGCGTAGTAGAGTGGATAAGTTTATCAGAATGACAGTACTTGGATACAAACTTTGAAAAGGTCTTGCATAATTTCCAAATCCCAGTCAACATTCGCCATACATTTTCTGTGGAAAAATATATTCCGCCATCTTGACTTTTTTTCCTGTTCATCAAGAAGACCTTCAGGTCCTGATTATTTTTCGCCGAGAAACCACTCTCCCATCTTTTATACTCTCCGAGGCAGACACTGACAAAATTTGTATGGCGGCCATCTTGAATCCACCATTTTGGAGTTGTTTTTCAGCTTACCGGCAATTGGATGAGGTTTCGAGTGACATTTGTTTGAGCACCCCTCACCTATCTTCAATACCCTGGCTGTGCTCTTCATCCGTCTTCGAAATCCTCAATATCAGCTCTCTCCGTATTTTTCATTCGAATGAATTTTTGTCTTACGAGTGAGTGAAAAAAAATTTTTCCATACAAAATTTTACAGGAGAGGTGATCAAAGAGTCAGTCAGTCAGCACGAGCAGCTATATATCCATACTAATACTATAAATGCGAAAGTCAGTTTGTTTGTTGGTTTGTCCTTCAATCACGCTTCAACGGCGCAACAGATTGACGTGATTTTTTGCATGGTCATTTTTGAGGACCTGGAGAGTGACATAGGCCACTTTTTATCCCGGAAAACCAAACAGTTCCTGTGGGATAGTATGCTCTTTCTCTCGCATTTGTTCTTCAATTAGGCGGCAACAGCGCAACGGATCGACGTGATTTTTGCATGGGTATATTTGAGGACCTAGAGAGTGACATAGGCCACTTTTTATTCCGGAAAATCTAACAGTTCCTGTGGGATAGTAATCTCTTTTTCTCACGTTTGTTCTTAATCACGCTTCATAATATATCCATACTATAATATTATGTATGTATTATAATATTGTGTATCTTTGTTTGTTGGTTAGTTGATTTGTTTGTTTGTTGGTTTATTGGTTTGTTGGTTTGTTGGTTGGTCCCTCAATCACGCTTCAACGGCGCAACGGATCGACGTGATTTTTTGGTATATTTGAGGACCTAGAGAGTGACATAGGACACTTTTTATCCCGGAAAAATAAACAGTTCCTGTGGGATAGTATGCTCTTTTTCTCGCATTTGTTCTATAATTAGGCGGCAACGGAGTTACAGTATTACAGAGCGTGAAAGGCTCCTTTTTGTCCCAGAAAATCTAATAGTTCCTGTGGCATATCAAGCTGATGTTTACATATTTTTCCTTCAATCATACTTAATATGGATGAAAGTCAGTTTGTTTGTAGAATTATTACTTTGTTGGTTGGTTGGTTTATTGGTTTGTTGATTTGTTTTTGGACCAGGAATGTAACATTTGCTACCTATATCCTATAATAATTTTAATGCGAAAGTGTGTGTGTGTATGTTTGTTGGTTTGTTGGTTGGTTTCTGCACTAAAATATCAAGATCTGAGTTATTGGAAGTTGTTCTCATTAAATTAAAAAAAAATGGCAATTTTTCACAAAAAACTCTGTAATTGTTCCCTTTGAGCCACGCGAGCGGAGCCGCGGGTAATAGCTAGTATATTAGTAATTTACATAGTCGTTCCGCTTCGTGTAAACAATATAAACTCTATTGAGTTTTACCGTAAACCAAAGCCGTCGATATTAGGTTATATAAAGACAGAATACATTAGGTAAATAAATAAATAAAATCTTTATTTGCAAATTACAAAGGTTCACAGTTATAATTTGCCCTCTATCTATGTAAAACTCTCTTTCCTTTACAAGTACACCAAGTTAAGATAAATGTTAAATCGAAAAGTATAATAGGTATCATAACGACATTTCGACCGCTATGCGGCCGTTATCTCTCTCTAGACTCACACTCATAATCTGTTGTCAAGTGGCCGGATGACCTTAAGTCAGTAATAATGTCATAGCTTACACCATCTGCTACCCTATTACGTAAGACCTGCATCAATCATTATTAGAAAGAAAGAAAGAAAGAAAGAAAAATCATTAATTGTTCATCTTGTACATAAAATCAAACTTTAAAATTAAGCTATGGCTTTTCCACCCACATGGCACACGATGAAAAGGCCCCGACTCAGCATTAATGCAGCAGGTTTTGAAAGCAAAACCTGAGTGCTGGTATTCTACCGGAACCTAAACGAGTGACACGCACGAGCTCAACAGTCTTACCACTGCAGTAACGGGATGAGTGTGATAAAATTGAATAAAATAAGATATGTAATTTGCGCAGTGTGTGTACCTAATGTGTAAAACTAAATACCTATTGGAAAAAATATACTGCCGCAGGCATTAGTTACACAACTAGTCGTATGGTGTCGTTGAACACTCCGTAAAGAATAGAACGTAAGATATATTCTCTATTCTATAAAAAATTAAAACAAAAAAGAAACGAATTTCGGGAATTCGAACCTGCGACATTTTCCTTACGACACAAGTGTGATACCGCTATGTCACTTAAGACATACACCACTACAAAGAGAGAGATTTCCATGTTGGTTAGGAGACATAAAATGCCCCCTGTAAAATAAACATTAAATTTAACCAGTGATATCATTATAATAGCTGTTATCACTCAGGTTTTAAATGTGTATCGTGCGTTTGTTTAATAAACATACGAATAACAAACGTAAATATTTTCGTTATTAATTAATTAGTTGTAACAAGTCACCAACGCTTAGCGACCATTACCTCGGACATAATACACAAAGTTAACTGTTTAGATTCTATAAAATTAAATTATATTCGATACTATAAATTAATTGAGATAAATAAATAAACATATTATTATACCTAACTACTAATCTAATATAACCAACCCACTCAATTAAAAAATGTGAAGAAAAATGGTTCGTAGAAATTTTTCGATTCGTACCAAACGACATATTTTTTTGTTGCGAATTTACGCTAAATTTTCTTGCCTTCATCTGGACAAGTAATATTTTCTGAAATTTATACCAACATTTAAAGTGTGTCTGTCTGTCTGCTATACTTTCCCGGCCCATCTTTTCACCCGATTTTCATGAAATTTGGTTCGGACTACGGAGGTAGATTGCATCCCGCGGAAGGACATAGGCTACTTTTTATCCCGGAAAATTAAGGAGTTCCCGCGGAAATCAAAAACCTTTAGAAAATCAATGCGAACGAAGTCGCGGGCATCAACTAGTTTAATTACTATACTTTGCATTTTTAAACGATTTAGGTAGACCTCCGGGCTCTACATCGAGCTCTAACAAAAACGTTCCTGTGTTGGGAGTAACCCGGGGTTTTACGTAAACATATTATCTGCTACGGTGTGACGATCGCAATCACCTCTTAACACGCTTTTTAACAGACTTCCAAAAAAGGAGGAGGTTCTCAATTCGGCGCGTATTTTTTTTTTAATGTATGTCGGTGCATATCTCCGTGGTTTCTGAACCGATTTAAAATTTTTCTATCAGCCTTTAGAGGAAGCTCTCGAGGTGGTCCCATAAAAAAATCAGACTCCAAATCCTCAACCCTGACGTTAAAAGTTAAAAATATTTTTTTTTCCAAAAACCTGACGAGTTTCGGGCGGGTATAACAAGGATAAGCAAAGTTGACGCATCAGGCTCGCCCGACTTCAACATAGTGGGTAAAAATAAAAAATATTTATTACTTTACAGTGGCGTTGGAAGTCGGTTTTTTGGAAATAATTTTTATGCTGTTATAATACTATACTCAATATTACATTTGAGCTAGTATGACTACTTTTGCTGTAATATTAGGTACTCAAAATGAAAGTTTGAAATCACGTACCGTGACGTTCCTATATAAAATAAGGATTATAATTCTAGCACGTAAGTCAACAATAGTGAAATAATGGGACTGATTAAATTGAACACAATCTCTAAACTAAAGTGACAGCATAAAAAATATTGCTAAACCTTTCATAACATTGCTTGCGGAAAGGGACAGAACTACATTTAAGCTGTCATTAGTTTAGATATTGTGTTATACAGAATTGGCCACACTATAGCTTTAAGCGTTGGCAGTATGGCCCCAAAACATTTTATTATTATATGTCTTCTAAATTTATAATTTTACACGGTATAAATTGATACTTACCTATAAACACGTGACATGTGCTACTGTAAGTCACAACATATCACGCCTTCATTTTCCAAATAAGGTTTTCTCGGGATGTAATTCCAGACGAATGCCTTCTTCAATTGGTCCGATTTTGCTTATGCATAGATGTTTCTTTATTTGCATATGAAAGTCGCGAATTTACAAAAATAACTTACGTGTCATATCTCGGATAAGAAGGTGGATATGGGGAACTGGATCCGAAGTAATTCCTCGGGCCCAGCTGAATCGACTGCATGTGAGGGTGCTGGACATGGGCCATATGGTACCCATCACCGAAGATCGCCTTGGAATACGGCGTGGAGCGGAAGGGCCTCTTCATTCTCCGCCGCCGCCTATAGTTGCCATTCTCGAACATATCGCCACATTGGGGATCTAGAATTAGTCTATTCTCACCACAAAAACAAAAGATAAAACTAGAATAACTTGGCCTATATTTGCCATGACTTTCAAATCGTAACACGCCTGGTAAAAGAAGTGAAGATCCTCTGAGATCTTGACTGACTTCTAAGAGGTTTATTTGACGTCACTAGATTTTTTAACATTAAATCGTGCATAGTTACGATTTCAATGTCTTCAAGGGTTGCTACTTGCTAATAACAAGGATAATACTTTTCTCTATCATCAGAAATTCGCAAATATTACTACGCTAGATAACATGAATATTCGCTTTGCTAAAATATTATAATCGTAAAAGTAAATCCAAACATTCGCTGATTCGCAAGCACAATAAAGCGTTAAGTGTATAAAACATCTAGACAAATTACCTACTAAAATATTCTTCACAATAGTTTTTGTTGGTTGTAAACAATCTGCAGTTTTTTAAATTCAAAAATAATATTTTGCCCTCGAGGATAGCCTTAAGTTAACTATTCGGATAAAGGGCACAATTTCGCAGTTCGGCATGGAGAAATTTTCAGAAACTTACCAAGTGTCCAGTAGTTTCCCTTCCTGTCTCCACCACCTTCTCTTGGCACTTTGATGAAGCATTCATTCAAGCTCAGGTTATGCCTGATGGAGTTCTGCCAACCTTTCTTATTTTTCTCATAGTACGGGAATTCTTTAGTGATATAAGAGTATATTTCACTCAAGGTGGCACGTTTAGTTTGGCTGTGCTGTATAGCCATGGTTATGAGAGCCACATAGGAGTATGGAGGCTTAGTCAGGTTTGGTGATGTCGGTGTGGTGGACTGAGGCTTCATTTCTGAAGAGCTGCCAGGACTGGCTGGCGCTGAAGGCTTGGGCTTAATCTTTGTTTCGTTGCTGTAAACAAAGGACATTAGTTTGTTTTAACTTCGTAAGGCCACGTATAAATTATGCAAGGATTATTTAAATTCTAAATGCTGGTCAAAGTAATACAACTCAGTGCTCGATTTGGATCTTATCATCTGAGCGAATGCAGTGTGGTGGTGCCTAAATCACAATTAGTAATATGTAAAACATACAATACGTTAATACTGGAAAATCAGAGGTAATTTCGAAGCAAAATCTCTGGGATAAATATTTTCAACTAAGTCTCTCTGTGTACATTGATTGTACATAATTACATGTTCGTTACTGAGTAAATGGGCTAAAATCCGAGAAAAGTTTTGCAAACGCAGTTAAAGTCAAGAAGTAAGAAAATAAACTATTAGAACCAAATCTGTAATTACTAATCCTTAAAAAGTTTATATCTGTAAAAATACATTCAAATAAGATGATCAGCTAGAATGTAGCTCATTGCTGATTCGCAATGCGTGAAAGTAATATAATTTGCATCAGAAATGGTAGACATAATGGTTGAAAATCGCGCGCTTTACACACTTACATTTTTCACAATATAATACGAGACGTAAGAAAGACGTATTAGAATATTATAAATTCTCTTAATTATAAAAATTTAAAACTTTCTAAAATCTTCAAAATCAATGCTTTGAAAACATTAAAAACTCAAAATGAAATCTTTAAATTGCATTTTAGATTGCAGAAATCTAATCGATCTTTTATACCGATCGATCTTTCTACTCGTACTTGCGCGCGCGCATGTTGAATGCAGAGTAAATGTATGTGTCACCATACATTTTCACTGCATTTAACTGGCGCGCGAACTATACTTACAAGAAAATTGTTGCAGCAACAATTTCACTCAACATCCTGTATAATTATGATTATTCATTTATTTCGTATACTTAGTAATCGCTAATTTCGAACTGCAATTTGTCTAGACTAAATTCTATGTTTTTCAATTTATAGGTACTTTCTATCAATGCACTGCAAAATATTTAAGACAAACCAATAAAATCAAAGTTAGCCCAAAATTACTACTCACGTTAAATCGCAATCTACGTAAATACAATAAAAGCCTATGAAATCTTGTCAAGTCTTTGTCAAATGATTTCATATTATTTACAACTTTTAGAAAGTTTCAAGTTTTATGAACAGTGGAGGAAAATGTCTTACTTATTGGAATTGGCGCTTTCATCTCTGGGTAGAGGCGGAAGTGATAGCGTCTGATACACCCGTGATAGTTCTTCATCGCCTTTGATTGTCTGATTGGAGGTATCAGGACCATTGTCCTGGAGGCATAACCGACTGTCGTACGAAGAACCTGGGGGCAAAAGGTAGTTGTTTTACAAGATTTTATTTACTCGTAGCTTGCAAACTTGCAAAAACAGCCGATTGAGCTGTGCATGTACCCGTTTAGTTTGGATGACAATGCATGGTTACGTTACTGAGTGACGTCATTCTAAATCCAATATGGTGGACCCCCAAAGATCGCGGACTAGTTATTTTTATGCACCCTCATGATATGGGTATCAATTAAAAGGGTTTTCTGAGAAAAAAACGAAGAATAAAAATACCTCAATTTCAAAATCATAATAATAAAAGCTTGTTTAAAAAAAATTATGGTGGCTGACACACTTAGTTGTACTAAATGTTTAGTTGTGAAATACTCCATTCCGAGGTAAAACCGCCGAGTGTAGTTGATTCCACAACTTGCCCTTGAGGGAATGGAGCCGTTTTTAGGGTTCCGTAGTCTACAGGAACCCTTATAGTTTCGTTATGTCCGTCCGTTCGTCCGATTTAGCGTTCCGGTACGGTGCAGTGTAGAAACCGATTAGGGATAAGAGTTTAATTTATAACTGCCGTAATAGGTTAGCTCGCTACCATCTTAGACTGCATCATTATCCTTTACCATCAAAGGCTAACTTGGAGTAGAATTAAAATAAAAAAATCTTTGTTAGTAGTACAGTTACAAAGAGCCTGAATGTTAGTTGTTTATTCTACCAGTCAACGAACCAAGTGTTTCCGAGAATCCCATACTGGGAGGCACGTACGCTCGAGATTGGCGAAATCTCGGACGTTGTATTACTTGAATTACATACCTACCTAAAACGGAAGCATATAAATTCTGCTGATCTTGCTTAGTAAATACAATGTTTCGGCAATTAGTTGGCCCCATTTTATAGAGTCAATCAATAAACCAATCAACCAATCTTCACTGTACACTTTTGAAAGTCAATATGTTTCAGGACGTGATCGTAACTGGATGGCAAAGGAAGCGGTGATAGCCTACTGGTTTAGACACCCGACTTCCTTCCTATACGGGGTCGTGGGCTCGATTCCCGGGCACACCTCTATCTTTTCGAAGTTATGTGCGTTTATGAAATTAAATAACACTTGCTTCAAACATGCACGTGAAGGAAAACATCGTTAGGAAACCTGCATGACCGAAAGTTCTCGTAATGTTCAAGAAATGCTGCCAATTTACACTTGGCCAGCGTGGTGGACTAAAGCCGAACCCTTCGCATTCCGAGAGGAGTGTCGTGCTTAGTAGTCAGTCGGCGATTGGTTGTAATGATGATGGTATTGGTAACTATATAGATCATGGTAGGTAGGTTTGGTCTAATGATAACGACTCCATTCTTGCGTGAATTTATATAGGTAAACTTCTTTATTTATGATAATTATAGTATTGACTCATAATTTCTTCAAATTTAAGTTACACGGAATATATTTTTGTCAGCTAAACATATTTTTTTGTTCATATAGTACAGTAAGTATGTTTTCTTTTTTTGAAAGCACCATACAAGAATCATGAAACAATTTTTTGAAGGAAATATATTATAGGTAATGCTATAATTATGTAAGTAATTGATCGAAGTAGAGGCCATTATTTTCGATGCCCTTTTGCCAATGGAATTCTATTGAAGCCTCTGCTATCCTGGGGATGGGAATCGATGTACTCTTCTTCATTAGGCACTTGAGATAGTGTTCCACTGTCAATAATTAATTAGTTCTCGTATTAATTCTCATACATAGGCTTACGTTCAAGGAATGCGCCGGACAGTCGCCGTGGCGAAGTCCGCGCCGCCTCGAGTTCGCAGCGCGCAGGCATTGTGTCGTTCAACAATGCGTATTTATAAAACATTAAAACCCGTATCGATCGTGAAATTAATAACAAATAACAATTGTGAAACGCTGGTTCTGGGCCGTGTGCGAATTGCCCGGGTTGAGTAACGCCTAACAGATTTTCAGCCTTATTGGAATCGTTACGTGTAACTTACGAGTTACCAGTTAATAATACCTACTTACCTACTCTACCTTACAAGTTAAAAACTCTAGGTATAGGTGTATATAGAGAGATACGGCCTCTCCGCTTTCAGGTGGTCCTTCCGTTACTTACTACCCATAATAGAAAATACGTTTGTTTGTTGATTTGTTCATCAACCATCGCAGGTCGCAAGTCGCAAGGAAGCAATTACGGACAACGTATATTTTTGCGTGACTTAGAAAATGGCATAAATTATAGTTAAAGACCTGACAAGCTCTAAGCTGAAAAGTATTTTCAGCCGAATCGTTACGTGTAACTTACGAGTTACCAGTTAATAATACCTACTTACCTACTCTACCTTACAAACTCTAGGTAGAGATAAGTGTAGGTATATAGAGAGGAGAGGGCTTTCAGGCGTTCATTACGTTACTTACTAGTCCCATATTAGAAAATACGTTTGTTTGTTAATTTGTTCATCAACCACGTGACGTCGTCGCAACGGAGCAACGCACAACGTATATTTTTTGCGTCACTTAGAAAAGGGCATAAAGACAAAAAGATAAAGAGAAAGGTTAAAGACCTGACAATCTCTAAGCTGAAAAGTGACATCCCAAAATACATTGTAATGTGAAATTATATGGCCAACTTCCTATACAAAATACCTACCCTACCGGCAAAGACGTGCCGCCAAGCGATTTAGCGTTCCGGTACGATTCCGTGTAGAAACCGAAGGGGTATGGGTTTAATATAACTGCCATGCCTCTAACAGGTTAGCCCGCTACCATCTTAGACTGCATCATCACTTACCATCAGGTGAGATCGCAGTCAAGGGCAAGCTTGTAGTGGATAAAAAAAAAATACTGGCCATTTAAAGTACTGCGATCAAAATTATGACTAAGTTATTTTCTAGGCTTTGTTGGTTACGAATCATTTTTTACGCCTTTGAATATGCGGATTAAAATATTTCGTGTAAAGATAAGTACACACTGCGTGACTGCATGCAGTAGGCCAGAACAAGCGTACTGCCGTGCACCTCGATAACTAAAGGCTACTTTTTATTCCGGAAAACAATAGAATTCCAAGGGATGTTTAAAAACTTAAATCCACGTGGACGAATACGAGTCGAAAAGGTATACTATAAAGAAAATAAAGGCCCCTGCAGGTAACCTAAGACTGTGATAATTACAAAAAATAATATAGGTACGGGGCTTCAATTAATATAAACAAGAGGTTACGAGAGGTCGGGTCAAATTCTGCCCGCGGTCAAAAGTAACTAAGTATTGCATAGTCGATCGAATTACCATCGACAAAGCGTACTAATTATGTACGACTAAGATGTACCGTTGACTTCGTTTGCCTTACATTATATTTTTACTAGCTGATGCCCGTGACTTCGTCTGCGTTTAGGTTTGATAAAAATCCCGTGGAAACTCTTTAATTTTTCGGGATAGAAAATAGTAGGATGAAATCTATGTCTGTACCAAATTTCGTCAAAAGCGGTAACCTATTATAGAAGGCCCCTGAAACCAGATAAACAGACAGAAACACTAAATACTAATATTTTAAATGCGAAACTTTTTATCCCGGCAAAGCCCCGGCGCAGCCCTCCGGTAGTGAAAAAAACTTAATCCACGGGTCATCATCTAGTTGGATGTCTGAGGATGACTGTATGTAAGTTTGAATGTTTGTTACTTCATCACACCATAATAATTCAACCGATCAATTTGGAATGTAGATAGAATAATAACCTTGAATTCGCACATAAGCTACGCAATAATTATGTTATCCGGAAAAATTGAAGAGTTCTCGCGGGAATCAAAAAACGTTCATACAATGCGAACAAAGTCATGGGAATCATCCAGTTGTCAATATTAATAAACAAAACAAAATTAATAAATCAAATTTAATTGAATCATGGTTTGTGCAACAGGCTCTAAAATCTAAATCCTCTCACGGTTTAACTACACACAGATTGATGCAAATTAGCGATGCCGTATATGATCATTAAAATGACACGAATGCACAAATTGATGTAAACGCTTCAAATAACTGCAATGTTGATTTCCGCCAAATACGAGCATAAACAATAATTGCCTTTGATCATATTTCAATTGATTGAGTTTGTTGGGAGAAAAAAACGTATACGTGTATTTCATTAAAGGTCCTTGTGTAATACGTGTATTTCAATACACGTATCGTTTTTATCTGCTTGATATTATATTATCTAGAACTAGCTTTTGCCCGCGACTTCGTCCGCGTGAATTTTTAAAAATCCTTTCTTAACAGATGTCTAGGTAACTACGTAATAATATTATAGTTGTCAGCATTTCAAATTTCAGCACGATTCGTCCAGTGTCTTAAGCTGTGCGTTGATAGAACAGTCAGTCACCTTTTCGTTTTATACCTATGCTTAGCCTAGCTTACCTGAACCTGCTTCGTTCGAGTGGAATTTCTGTCCTGGATTTAGTAGTAACTATGTATTTCTCGAAATTATAAGTAAATAGACTCTAGATACTAATTTTCATGGATGTAACTTGAGAAATGGCGGACTCTCGTACAAATTTTCTTCTTCTATAGTTTAACCCCCAATTCAAGGTAGTTAGAATTCAGGTTCTGTGCCACCTGAAGCGACATCATTTGAGCTTTTTTCTGTACTTAGATATATAATAATACTTACTAGCTGATGCTCGTGACTTATTCCGCGTGGATTGAGGTTTTTTGGTTTCCGCGGGAACTCCTTAATTTTCCGGGATAAAATGTAGCCTATGTGCAAATCCAGACTATAATATATCTCTGTGCAAAATTTCATGCAGTTCAGCCGTTCAAGCGGGATTGAGTAACAAACATCCATCCATCGATACATCCATCCATACATCCATCCTTCCATCCAAACTTTCCACCACCACCACCACTACAGCCTATTAACGTCCCACTGCTGGGCACAGGCCTCCACTCTCATAGGAGAGAGGGAATTAGAGCTTAGACCCACCACGCTGCTCCAATGCGGGTTGGCGGGCTTTAACGACTATTATCATGTTAGTGATAATAACCGGGACCGACGGCTTAACGTGCTCTCCGAGGCACGGGGGTGATACACCGCCAACTTCCAACTTCCAAACTTTCACATTTATAATATTATAAGTTTAAGTATAGATTGAAACCTAAGCCCAAATTAAACTGTCAATGAAGAATAATCCAATATCAAGTTTAGCCTCAACTCCCAAGCCTTAGTTTAACGTAGCAAAAGCTAATATTAATAACCACGAATGCCAACCCCGGCTTTGATGTTATGTAACCATGTATGTAGTCTTTAGTCGGGACAATCTTTATTTTATGTGAATTTCTAAGCAAAACCATTGCCGTTGTTAAAAAAAAAGCTGACCGTAATTTTAGATAGAATATTTTTTCAAAATTGTCTACAAATTAGAATAATTAAATTATTTGTAACTAGATGATGCCCACGACTTCGTCCGCGTGGATTAAAGATTTTTTACCGCGGGAACTGCGAAAGAAGAAAGACAGACAGACACAGTATCGCATTTAAAATACCACGGACGGACCACACCTCTTACATTTGAGCTATGTGCGTTTTAAGAAATTAAAAGGTATCACTTGCTTTATTAAGTCTGCCAAATCCGCACTTGGCCAGCGTGGTGGAATGGCCAAACCCTCTCCCGATGTCAAAACTGTTCTCGTTCTCCCGATGGCAAAACCGTTCTCGTGCGGCTTTCTAATCCATCAACAAACATCTCAATTTCACATAATATTCATAAATTTCTTTCCTTGTTTCTTACTGCGAGGAGTCTTATGCTCGGTAGTGAGAGTATGTAATTTCGAATCCGGGACCGTTGCTTGAACGTAGCCACCCTAATCTGCCACGAACTTGAAACGCATTATACTTATTTACGACCGTGCATTGTTCATTCACTATAAGTTGATTGTCGATATAAAGTGTCAGCGGTGCCGGAAACTCATTGATAGGTTTAATAGGACTGAAAATAGTAGGTTTGATTCCCTGGGCGAATTGCCCCACCGTTAATGCCGTCCGGTGCGCGGTTGATGCAGTAAAATACGAAGCTATTTTCAGGCTTGATCCTTGAGAGTTACTGGTTTTAGATTGCACGTCATGACTCTAAAGGCGAAAACACACTACGGACAGGACAGGACAACACCGCGCGAAAGTTCCACGCGTTACTTAGTGGAAACTGATTTTGTCCAGTCGCGGTAGTCTGTGCGGCTCGATAGTTGAACTAGTATATTTTTTAAATAGTGATTATTAAATAGAGGACCTGCTAAAAGACGTTATAACTTATATCCACGTCTTCTGTTAATTTTATATTTGAGAGCCATTTTAAATAATAGTAGAATTGTGATGTCATCAAAATTAAACGCACTTTTTTACTTTAATGTATAATTTTAAATGGTTATCAAACATAAAGTTATCAGGAGACGTAGATATTATGTGTTTTGGTAGGTCCTCTATTTAATAATCACTAAAATTTATTATTGACCTATGCACCCTCCCAATTGTAGTGGCATTCCGCAATAATTCAGTGGCTCATTCGCAACAGAATGTAATTTTCATATTTTGTGATATGGACGAAAGTTTAACATGCGTATTTTGTGGCCTGTGCAAATATTTCTGGGTTTGAATTGCAACGCAATCATATTATTATTCATCGAACGAATAGGGGTGCCACCTGAACTATTATGCACTAGTAAACGAAGCATGATGTCCGTGTCTTGGTCCGAGTGGGTTTAGGTTTTCATCATCATCTTTCATCATCTTCAATCATCTTTCTCATTTCAGAGATATCTTTAATTTATACTTACTCAAGTAACTTATAATATTAGTATGGATTTTGTTAAAAAAGGAGGTTAGCTCGCTTCCTTCGTAGAAAACATCATCACTCGTTGATCGCATTCAAGGGCTAACTTATAAGTTGTACCTAATGTAATAAAAATCTTGCTCAAATATGACTTCGAACTTCGAAGTAGAGACTACATAAATTACTTAATAGAGCATTAATTATTTAAAAATGTGTGCCTTTGTTGCAGAATCATTTATTAAATCAGAGCTTATTCGAATACACGTGCTGTCTACTCCAATAAAGCTTAAGTACAACACATTAATACCAGACACTAGTGCATTGCAAATTCCCTAACCTAAAATCGTTGGCCTAATGCTTCTCTCGCCTAATCCTTCGCTCGTGAATTCAAATGCCAGAGCCTCACAAAGGATATTATTAAACGCAATCTTTCGACTGTTCATAAATCAAATCAAATAATACCTATATATGTCACCGTAAGATTGTAAAATCCGTTAGATTATAATCTAACGGTTTCTATCCCGCTAGATTACAAACTGTCGAAAAATTGTGAACCGTTCAATGTTCTGAGTACCTATTAATTTATGAAATATTTATTGTTTTTACGTTTTCTTGTCTCTTTCTTGAACAGTTCGCGCGGTTCACAATCTATCGAAAGTTTATAATCTATCGAGATAAAAAACGTTATATTATAATCTAACGGTTTTTACAATCTTACGGTGACATATATAATAAATATTATAAATGCGAAAGTTTGGATGGATGGATGTTTGTTACTCAATCAAGTCCGAACTCCAAACGGCTGAACGGATGTGGATGAAATTTGGCACAGATATAGATTACAATCTGGAATCTTTTTACTTTTTCTTCCCGGAAAACTAAGGAGTTCCAAAAACCTAAAACCTCATTCCACGCGGACGTAGTCGCGGGCATCAGCTAGTTACAAATATTTCCTTACCGAATTCAAAGTGCTCGAACGATTTGATTTTTCTAAGATTATTAAATTTTCCAACGTACGTTGTACAAGTACAAAATATTTCCTATTCAGAAAATATTAAGAGTTTTTGAGGAGAATTTATATAGTTTTATTTGTTTCGTTTTACCGCACCAATAATAAATATATACTAAAACATAGTAGGTATACTTAATTAGTTGACAGCCCTAATAATTACGGATATATATTTTTCCACAGAAAAAGGAATTTGCCATGAATTTGCTTAATATTTTGCTTTACCCGCTTCATTATGGAAACATGGAATGATGCTTAAATGATTGCTGTTGATCGAATATTGATATTTAAAGCTTTTAGTCGATTGTTTGTTCAGTTTGATTCAGCATTCAATGCTATAATATCTAATTGGTACACATGATGCCGGCAAAATGCGATAATCAACTAAGCAAAACAGTATGTAGTCAAATATCAATCAAATATAAGTTCTCCCAAGTACCTCCAAGAACGCTTTAAGTACCTCGGCTTATCTGGACGTGTTCAACGTTCCTCAAACGTAGATACTCTTGTCTACCCGCAACACAAATCAAAACTATATTCAGATTCCTTCACTGTTACTGCAATCAGGTTATGGAACGCCCTTCCCCAGAAAGTACGTCAAGCACCGTCTTTAAACGTTTTTAAGCGTCGAGTACACGAACACTTTCAAAAATGTCAGAATCCCTCCATATAATAACATTCATAATTATTAATTATTAATTTAACCTATATATTATTTTTACATATATATATTTATATATTTATTGTATTTTATATTCTTTTTATTTAAACTAAGTATTATATTATATTTTACTTTATTACCTACTACCTAATATGTTTTTTCTTACCCCAACTTTTCTCTTTATATTGTACGCACTGTGATTTCTACCCTGTCTCCACTACCAAAGGTTAACTGGAAGAGAATACCTCTAGGTATTAAGTTCGCCTTTGTGCATTGTAATTTAAGTATGTGCAATAAAGAATTTAAAACAAAACAAAAAAAATATAAATATTATAAATGCGATAGTTTGGATGGATGTATGTATGGGTGTTTGTTACTCAATCACGCCCGAACGATTAAACGGATTTGGATGAAATTTGGCAGAGAAATGGATTATAGTCTGGAATAACGCATGGACTACTTTTTATCTCGGAAAACCAAGAAGATCCCGCGGGAACCAAAAAACCTCAATCCACGCGGATGTAGTCGCGGGCATCAGCTAGTATTACATAACCTCTTATTGGATAATAGAATTGTCATGTTATAGGTCCTACTAAATAATACAAATGCAAAAGTTTGTTTTTAAATGTAGACTAGCGCTTGGCTGCAATCAGACTTTTTTTGACGACCTCCGTGGCGCAGTGTGTAGAGTTGTTGCCTTAACGTGCGGAGGTCCTGGGTTCGATCCCCGGCAGGGTCAATTTGGAAATTTATAATTTCTGAATTTTCCCTGGTCTGGCCTGGTGGGAGGCTTCGGCCGTCGCTAGTTACCACCCTACCGGCAAAAGACGTGCCGCCAAGCGATTTAGCGTTCCGGTACGATGCCGTGTAGAAACCGAAGGGGTATGGGTTAAGTATAACTGCCACGCTCCTAACAGGTTAGCCTGCTACCATCTTAGACTGCATCATCACTTACCACCAGGTGAGATCGCAGTCAAGGGCTAGCTTGTAGTGGATAAAAAAAAAAAAGACTAGCTGGAAGTAGTGATGCCTAAGGTAAAGCGCGCTTGCCTAGAAGATGCCTATGCACTCTTGATCTGAAGATACTAATATTATAAGCGGGTGAAAAAACGGAAGCCGGAAGGGCGTTCTATATCCTAGCGGATAAGTATGTTTATTTGGTCGCTTTTCCTTCAAACAAGCTGTATCGGAGCAACAGGTTGATGTTGTTAGATACATTTATGATCTAGCCATGAAATAAGTAAAATCGGGATAAAAAGTAGCTTGCATCATCGTGCTAGGTACCAAAAACTGATTGTCGTATCGTTTTAAAACTTTGCAAACGTAATACCGGTGACAATCTAAACTAGTATTATAAAGAAAAAAGATTTGTTTGTTTGTTATTTTTAATGAATACTACTCAACCGATTCTAAAAATTATTTCACTTATAGAAATCTACTTTATAAGCTCATTTACTAATCTATATATTTTATATAAATTAATATTTAATCGTTCGTAAAGAGTAAACTCCAGTCGTGCGTCGGAGCTGACACAATTTTTTTTCGTAATTTATATATTCTTTATTTAATTTTCTGTATCCTAATTATTAAATGTAATGTAGCTTCTCAAAAAAACATCTTTCATCTTCAAAAAAAATTCTGTGATATTTCCTAAGATATTCATAGGAACTATTGTACCATGCATTGTTTTCGTATTTTGTGTTCTATATATAATAAGACTTCTGGTATCTCTCAGGCTATCGATCCAATTGACTAGCATCACTTGAGAGATATATCAGAAGAAAATAAATTCTTATTTTATTGGTACTCTACAATTAATGGAAATAGAAAATTCTTGCAGAAAGATTTTATATTCAGATATAAACGTATTTCAAAGTGCTCTTGTGACGTCAAGTATTGCCCTGGTTTGAAATATAAAATTGCATCGAAGAAGCTGCCTAATACCTTTTCATTTATGACAAAACAATGTATGGTTGAATTTTTCCTCTTTTATAGGTCTATAGAAAAGTCCGCGATGACATAGGTATATCTTTTAAGGATAGCTTACTTTAATCATTTTAAAGTTTAATAAAATTAATGCATATGATGTGGTAATTGCGAAACTATTTTGAACGATACGATATTAATTCTTACCAAATTAAATAGATTAGTTACCTCAAACATTGAATGCACATAATAATTGTCCTTTACACCATACAATTTTAAATAATATTTTAGGGTTATCGCAATATTAAAACTATCCCCTGAAGAAATAAATGCTACCCGTGTGAAGCCGGAGCGGGTCGGCTAATATTATAATAATTTAGTTCCATCAAGCTGATCTTGGTGATCTCGGTAATAGCCACACCCAACCTCCTGTACGGGGTCGCGGGTTCGATCCCCGGGCACGCACCTCCAACTTTTCGAAAATAAGTGCGTTTTAATAAATTAAATACCACTTGCTTCAAACGGTGAAGTGAGGTTTCCTCACGATGCAAAGGAAACCTGCATGCCCGAGTGTTCTTAATAAATATGTTCTCAAAGCCGTGTGAAGTATTTGCACAATCCCTTGGGAACTCTTTCATGTTTTGTCATTAAAGGTAGCCAATGTTCTTCCCGGGTTTTTTAAAATTTTTATTGCGACATAGGCTTGCGCTTGACGACAGTCATGCTTAATACAAAGCCATGATGAGGTCTAGGTTGGAACGATATCGCCCAGAAGATGCCTATTTACTCTTGCCTTGAAGGTACTTATATACGTGGCAAGTTTTTACAAACTGTTAACCAAAATTTGTCAAAAATAGGCCGTAAAATATGGAATAAGTCCTTATATAGAGGCCTTATTATTTCAATAGAGGTAGGTATTAGGCTAGGTAAAATTGTCTTGTACAATCGTCCATCGCATACCGTGGACCATGTTTACTTTACCACATCCATGTACGGTGGCTGGTGACATCACCATTCGGCCGATAACTATACATAAGTGTTATGTAGTAGTTACCAACGAGTAACACTTATATTACAGGATTACAAAAAAATGAATGCAAATCATTGTTTCCTTCACGTGCGGTTTTAGTGAACAATGAAAGTTCTTAGATTCAAATAGGACTACTTAGGAATAAATTAGAATTTTAAGTTATTGTATAATATGAAGTAGGCTGTACTGGACTTCGTCCGCGTCGATAAAGGTTTTTGAATTCCCGCTGGAACTCTATTTTCGCGGTTTCTCTTTTTTTCCGAAAAATTTAACTACTTAATCCTTCCCCGGGATGTAGGTTGCAACTACAAAATACTAGTAAATACAACTACAAAAACATAATAAAAGTTTACTTATATACTTATTCGATCGATCGACGATGTGGTTGAAATATTTCGAGGGCTGCACTATGAGACTTCTTATAATGGCATTCATGTTGGATTTTCCGTCCCACTGGGCTATGAGAGTTAAGGAACAGAGAGTGCACCTGTAGATACACACTTGTGCACTATAAATGATCTCCCGCACAAATGGGTTATCTCCCTGGAGATTGGCCCCCGTGGCCGATATTTGGTTTGGTATATCGGATTAGTCGCGGCACTATCATTTCGTGTACGGGCACGAAATTAGCGACGGGGGAGCGGAAGCGGCAGCGGGGCGATGCGATTACTCATTTGAAAACTTTATTCACGTCTGGGAATTGTTTAATACCGCAAAATTTGTCTGGCGATTTGCAGGTATTATTGAAATTACTCAATAAATACGTGATTAAAATTTCAGATTGCCAAAAGTATACATTTTTTGGGAATTTTAATAAAATAAAATAACCACAAACGCTCTACCAGACTGACAGGACTGGATTCGCCAATTGACGAAATAATATTTTTTCACAATTTCAGTTTGCCTAAAGGGCCTTCCCGAAATTCGTCGCCAGCTCTCGGACCACATCACCCTGCTGTCGCCGTCGCTCGGCCGTCGCTAGTTTCATGCCTGACGCCTCTCTCGCGCTGTGTGTGTTACAGGCTGTACAGGCTACTGGATCGGCATCTGTTCCCATTTGTACATGATTAGTTCAGGCCCGCTTTACGATCCGACAACCTCAATAGGAGTGCTTCGATTAAAACAAATGCAAGGAAAATTAATACGTGCCTTTGTACGATGTTCCGTATTACAGCTTTTTAATGTTAGGCGAAAAAAATTTTTATAACGGAACGCAAACGTCATCCTAGGCTATATGAAGACCCGATTGACTTTTGACGTTATCAGAATTTTCGCGTGCTTTTGGGTGACAGCTATGGAGAAAACCGGACTTGTAGAGGACATTTATTTTCTACGCTTTATACTAATAATATTACTTAATTATTATTAACTAGATGATGCCCGCGACTTCGTCCGCGTGGATTAAGGTTTTTTGATTCCCACGGGAACTCTTTAATTTTCCGGGATTAAAAGTAGCCAAAGTCCTTCCCCTGGTTACAAACTATACCTATGCCAAATTTCATCAAAATCGGTAGAAGAGATAGTTTTTTTGATTCCCGCGGGAACTCTTGAATTTTCCGGGATACAAAGTAGCCTATGTCCTTCCCCGGGATACAACCTATCCCTGTACTATATTTCATCGAAATCGGTTGAACAGATGGGCCGTGAAAGCGTAGCAGACAGACAGACAGACAGATACACTTTCGCATTAATAATATTAGTATGGATTAATTGTTATTCAGGTACAAATGGAAACGGATACCAATCCAGTAGATTGTAAAGTCAGAAACATACACAGTGCTAGAGGAAAAGCTAGTGACGCGACTAACTTTTATTATCTATTAGACAGCACCGACAGTGCCTTGCGCTTTATTTTGACGTTTGTGTCAACTCAAGTCTAGCTTCGAGCCTATGGACATGGCGTATTTTATACGCGCAGAGAACTCGCGTTTCACGAACCCCGGTGCCTGCGCGTTTTCAGTTCAATGACGTGTTCAACGGCTGCCTCTGCGTTTGCGTTAGGATCGCGTTTGTATCCCGAGTACGTACTTACCCGATATTAATTTTTATTATCTTCCAAGCAAACGGGCAGGCTGGTCAAATGATGTTAAGTGATTACATGTACATTTACATCTCCATGCCCATGTACATTTGCAGCTCCAGAGGAACTGCATTTCTGTAATTCTATTTATTGACATTCGTAGGAGCTCTAAACAAGAACGCCTTAATAAATTAGTTTTTAAGCTTTAGGTTAGCTAGCTAGCTTTAAGTTCTATTGTATTATTTTCAATAAACGTTAAAAAGCCTTAATCAAAATAAATTAATTGAAAAAAAAATCATGCTTACTAGTAATATATCGCGATGAGGTCTGGGTTGGAATATTGTACCAAATATTGACTCTTTTCGCGGATTATAGGTATGTATAGTGAATTAAGTTTCTTGTTCTTTGAATTCAAATCTATTTTGTAAAACAATCTGGTATTTGTTGTTAGATTTATGCAGGCCTTAGGCTTTGCAGAGGTCCATCTAAGGGTTACTCACCTACCACACAGGTACGCAACCCTAAAAATAGCTGCTAGGAAAGTGGATCAAGTCAAGAAGAACTCTATCTCTGAAAAGTATGTGAGATCTACAGAGCGCTATGGATGGAGAAGATTTTATAATATTTAAACCTTTCAAAATACTGTAAATGAACCGCTTAATTGTTTAAAAAAATATTAAACCAAAGTTGATTTATTCCACGAAAGCGTTGTTTTTTTGTATTCATTGTAAACTGACAGATTTTCGAATAATAATGGATTAAGTGTTAGTATAAAGTTACCTAGCCTGGGTACCTAATTAAGTTCGGTAATAATATCACCTTTATTATGAAACTGAAATTTCACGAACTGTGGTTGCGTAAAGCATAAAAATATTATGTCAGGTAAATAATTGTTATGACTACATAAAACACTAGACGTTGTTGATGGTTTCGTCGTTGTGACGTAAAAAATCAATCGATTTTTGTTGAAATAGGTAGGTAGCATAAGTTGGTACATTTTTTTAAAAGCTTTTATTTATTTTGCAACGTATGTAACTATGTTTGTTCGGGTAGAATCTAGCAAATCAATTTTGAAGCAGATATCTTCAACCGATTGAGCTGAAATTTTTAGGATGACAATGCATGGTTAGCTGTCAGACGTCATTCTAAATCTAACATGGCAGAATATCCACGATGGCGGACTAGTTATATTTAATGCACTCCTACAGTATAGTGAAAGGGCTTGCTGAGAATAACTCGAAAAATAAAGTGACGTCACTATAAATCCAATATGGCGGACTTCTACTCATGGCGGACTAGGATTTTTATGCTTTCCTATAAAATGGATATCAAAAGACTTGCTGAGAATAAAAAACTTCTTTCTTGACTTTGAGTAAAAAAGTAAAAAAAATTAAAAGTAAAAAAAAACTTTTTAAAAACAAACAACAACAACAAACAACAATTTAAATGCGCTAAAAGGAATAAAATAAACTTTTCCTTTAAAACTTTTACTATCAACTTATAACGTCATTACACAATTTATATGATATAAAAGCTTGTCGCGAGATATAAGTAGGATTTACTTAGTTTGAAAATTTAAAAAATAAAATAAAACAGATCAAGTTATTGCCCTTTATAAGTATCCACACTTACCAATATGTTAAGTTTAACATCACAAACTTACTAAGTAACATTATTCTAATTTTTTTTACCTAAAATTATACAAGTAACAAAGACTCAAGCACACAAACTTACAAAAAAAACTATGGCGTCTCGATTGATAAGCAGACGGACAAACAGGCCAACTTTTGCATTTATAATAGATATTGTGTTCTTAAGGAACCCTAAAAGTAGCGCATTAAGCGCCTTAACTTATATTAGCCTACGGATATAGTGCATAAATGTTTATACATATTGATATTTAATGCGTGGCAAAGTTTACAACAGCTTACAGCATAATCGATTTGACATCGACATTAATCGATTTTACCCTTTGTATCGTCACCTCGGCTACGATCTCGTAAAATCGATTACTTGCGATATCAAATCGATTATTATTTGTTTGCGATTACTTTATCATTGTACATGTAACTTGCAATACTATAGCGTGAAAGCACGTAAAATGGTTTATTTGTTAAGGTAAACGCCCAGGGGTTTACTAATGTCGCCTAGAGCAGTATAGTTTAAAATAATATAAAATAAAGTTTTGTATGACGTACCTTTCAGTACTGTACAGTTATAATGGGGTTTTTGCTTAGGTGTATATCACTTCTGTCTTCTTAGAAGGCTCTTAGAAGTCTTAGATATGTTTTACTGCCATAGACCACAAGGGGGCGCTGCAATCGTTTATAATATTTTTTACTAAGCAATAATTTTTCCTAAAAAAATTTATAAGTACCTATACTAGCTGATGCCCGCGATTTCGTCCGCGTCGATTAAGGAATTTTTTGTTTTTTTTTTGTTCCCGCGGGAACTCTGTCATTTTCCGAGATAAAAAGTAGTCTATGTGTTGTTCCAGACGTTTGTAAGCATAATTCTAGAAGTGGGTAAAAGTTTAAATTTAATTGCTTTTTATATTTTTTGTACTCTCATTAATTGAACTTGCACAAGTAAATGGTTACAACGCGTAGAGGTTCCACGAAAGATTTAATGTAATTAGTTAATTATAAAACTTGGTTAAAGCATTACAACATAATTCATCATTTGATAAGGCCGCAGTTGCTACTGCTGGCTCATACCGTAACTGATTTTCTCCATCATGTTTTATAATTATTGGACGTCAAGAAGTGTACAGTGTACCTCAGATACCTCATGCCTTGGAGAGCACGCTAAGCCGTGGTCCCGGTTATTATCACTAACATGATAATATGTAGTTGTTAAAACCCGCCAACCCGCTTTGGAGCAGCGTGGTGGGTCTAAGCTCCAATTCCCTCTCTCCTATGAGACTGGAGGCCTGTGCCCAGCAGTGGGACGTTGATGGGCTGTAGTGGTGGTACCTCATTTGAATAGATGAATACTAATTAATTTATTGAAAGCCTGAAAAAAAGAATATTGATAAATTATCTAAAAAGTTATAAAAATCTTCATTTGGTATAGTTATTTTATTTGCTCACTTAACAACAATTGTTTTTTTAAAGTAGCGTATGAAGTAGCATGTTTTGGCAATTTTCAATTCGTTTGACACTTTTATTAGAATCAATGAAAATAATATGTAAAATATACTGAAATATCACAAGTATTTGTGAAAAAAGCAAGTTCTTAGTTCGGGTACGTACCTATAGTATCTACTATTACTATATATTCTGTGGTTGGGAGCGATCCACTAAAGTTATTTACATTTTCTGCTCAGACCCCTTTAATGAAATGTCAGGGGTGTGCTAGGGGCACAAGCCACTGAATAAAGCAATTACAAAACAACATCAGCGTTCACGTAATGACAAAACGTCATGTCCACCTCACACCTGTTATCTAACGCCTATAGTACCTAGAAACTTCAATATTAAGCATTATTGTTCAAGAGAACAATTACCCTTTGTACAAGATATCGTTCATTATCGATACACCCGGTGATATGCTCACATGTTACAATATTTTGTCTTATTGCTAAAGCCGGAAGGGCGATAATGCACGTGAAATTCAACTTCCTATGTGGTACACCGTACGTTAGGCGATTTTCGGTCTCCTATTCCACTTTTAAAGCTGCTCGCTACAAATGCCTCTTTGTTTCGATTACTTGTTAAAAACTGAGGCTGAGTGGAATAAATTATTTGATAAAAATATATCTTATGCGACAAAGTAATCCAATCCACGGGTCCATATATTATTAACTAATAGCACAAAATAGTTAGGTAATAGTATGCTAATAGTTCTAAAGCTAAACAGTGGCGTTTTTACTGTAGTTCGTGTTTGGTATTTGCTATTACCTACCTATATATTAACTGCGTCACTATTACTGGACTTAAGAAAAATAAAATACTGAAGAAAAAATCCAAGTATCCAATTATTTTCCGACAAATCTAGTCATTTTCGTTGCGTTAGCTCAGTAGAATCTATTTTCCGAACTGGGCCAGAGTAAAATAATCCTTACTAATATTAAAAACTAGATAGGTAACTCCTACGAGCGCAACTTTGTCCATGTGGACTTAATTTTTTTTTAATTCATATGGAAATCTTTCATTTTCCGGGATAAAAAGTAGCTTTTATCCTTCCTCGGAATGCATCCTATCTTTGTACCGAATTTCGTCAAAATCGGCCGAAATACGTAACAGACAAACAGACATTATTTCGCATTTAAAATTCTATTAAACGGATTTTCTCTTGACGACCTTAATAATGTCTATGAGTGAGGTTCCGCCGCTAGGGAAATTTATATTTGAAATGAAAACTTCTTTAGCCGCGTTGAGGACTTTTTGGTAGGAGGTAAATTTGTGGATTTGCGTCACCGACATGCTACGCGCCGACATGCATGTAGTCCACATGCTCGCATTGTTACGAAGACAAAAGGTCTTAAATATAAATATACTTACTACATTCGTAATTATATTTAAAAAAAAAATATTCGTATTCACTTTTATCGGCATATACCTACCTATGACTGCCAATTTTTTTAATATGCGTGGTCTAGTCTTTAGTCTTTGAGTAGTCTTCAAGACTATTAACTCGGCGGAGTTGATTTGTTTTGCTGCAAAATTTCAAACATTTTTTAAAATAAAATGAGTGATTCTAGTGAGAAAATTGTAAATGTGTTGTTATATTGTTCAATCTAGGCAGGTACGTATATATTTCTTACGTCTTGAATGAGGTGAAAAGCGATAGGAAAGCTTTTTGTTTCTTGTGCCTTTAAATCCCTCACTTCACTCAGGATTCTAACCAGGCACTCGCAACAAAAACGAACTTTGCCCTATTATTGAACAAATAACTAAATTACGCCACTACACGTTAGCCCTTTACTGCAATCTCACCTTATGGTAAGTGATCTTGCAGTCTAAGATGGTAGCGGGCTAACCTGTTGGGTTTATGGCAGTTCTATTAAACCCGTGCCCTCAATCGGTTACTACACGGTATCGTACTGGAACGCTAAACTGCTTAGTGGTACGTCTTTGCCCGTAGGGTGGTAACTAGCCACAGCCGGAGCCACGCACCAGGCAAGACTAGAGAATATTCAGAAATTATAAACTCCCAAATTGACCTTGCCGGGGATCGCACCCGGGACCTCCTACTTATAAGACCACAGCGCTCACCATTGCGCCAGGGAGCTCGAGTAACTATATTCCCATATCCCAGGGAGGGATACTATATTTCTAGGTATGGATTACAATAGCCCCAGGTTCCCCTTGTTCAACTAATTGATCGAATATTGAGTTACCTTCCCGAGGCAATGGGGCACTTTAGTCTGTATTTAGATCCCCTAGTTTTACTCCCATAACGAAATAAAACGAAAAGCGGAGAATCGTAGTCAGACATGTGATCATTTAATAGAGGATCCGCATTTATGCTTCGCTCGGATGTTATTTCAAATCATCTACATGCGAACAAAACTTTTTTATTTTTGATCTGCTAAGGGCGGATAAACATATTTTGTTTCTCTGGTGCTGCAATTGTTCATGGGCGGCGGGGCGGTAAAAATATTATTTTGAAGAAAGATTTGATTGTTTGTTTTTTGTAATGGATAAACTCAAAAACTACTTAAACGATTCAAAAAAATCTCTCACCTATACTAAGCTACATTTTCAGCAATCAACAGCAGGCTGTATTTAATTATTAAAAAGTTTCCTACGAAAATTGCAATATTGTGAACTATATGAAATTTTCCGGGATAAAAAGTAGCATATGTGAATATTCTTCCCCGGGACGCAACCTATCCCTGTACCAAATTTCATCAAAATTGGTTGAACCGATTGGTCGTGAAAGCGTAGCAGACAGACAGACACACTTTCGCATTTATAATATTATATAGTGTGGATGAAGTTGGAAAATATCTTCTCATCTAAGAGCTTCCGTGGTATGTGGTTATGAGGATTAGTGCTACCTGGATAATGGATTGATGATGGATTACCTGGATGGTAATGTAACTGGATGGTTTTTGTTATGCATTAATGCATATAATATTTTTTTTTTAAAACACATCTCTGAATCTAAGTCTAGGTGTTCGGGAGTTCAACTAATCATGCATCCGAGAGTCGAGACTAATGTCCTCCCCACCGAATAGGCGCGGAAGATATTGTAGTGCACAGCACAATTAGTTAATATGTGCGCAAACACAAGTGCACGCTCTATTCCCTTACTCTCATTAACCGTTAGGAAGAAGAATCCGACACGACCGGAGAGAGATCAGGCACTCATTCTTATTAGACAACCCAATACTTAATTAGGGTTCCGTGCTCTTGTGGTTATGAATTGTTTGTCAGACGGCGCTACCAGTTTAGAGTCATATGTAAGCCAGTTATTTCACAGCTGATTACGTGTTGTTATGGCATTTTTCTTGTTATTTACTACAAGAACTTATATTGTATCTTGGTACGGAATCCTTTGTGCGCGAGTTTTTTGCCAGCCATTGATTAATACAGGTTCTATGAGTATATCCGCTATTTCGGAAAAATATAGCTGGACGAATAGACCAAAACATTCAAACACCTCTGATCGTTTATTGACTTACCTGTATGAGGCAGGTTGATCGAACATAAGCTGGATGTCAATGAGTAGGTAGGCTCATCTTTCGGCTTGAGCAACTCGTGGGTCGAAACTGCGTGTATTGACAGCTCCTGGAGGGAAAATGCCGATATAGTAATTATAGTTATTTGGTCAACAATTTAACAAAGTTTTTTTTGTTGCGAATCCCTAGATTGAATCCCGAGCGAGCGAAGGATTCGATTTTAAGTAAGAACACAGAATAGGTAATTAGAATCCTGAATGTAGTGCGGGACAAAAAACTTTGCTATTGTGTGATACAACATAAGTACAACTTTTCACTTTAATAGCGAGAAAATACGAACTGATTCTGAATGTTTCGTGGACAGTATAAAAAAATCCCAATCCACAGCTTTATAAATTCAAAATAGTTTTTCTCACTGAGTTCATATTTTTGCTCACTGCTTTGAGCAGTATAGGCGCGTTTTTCGAGCTAGAGAGGTGAAAAAGTAAAGTATACTGTGAAATACTTTTGCACGTTAAGTTTGCTCTTACTTCACCCTAAAACTATAAAATAGACTTTTCCCACTTTAGGACGATAAAAATATTGCCGCACAGCTATTAGTCTACAAAGCCGTGCAGTAATATTAATTTTTGCACCAATGCGGTATCATACTAAGGCCACTAGTAAGGTTTAAACGAGTAATCTTTGACATTCTAAGTAAAAAAGTTATTATAGTGTTAGTGAATATCTTAACGATTTTATAATTGAATAAACTTTAACATTTTGATAACTAACTTTGATAAAGCTGATGTAAGAATTATTTATTTATCTATTGATTTGACATATTAGTGAATTGACATATTATTGATTTGACATATTTTTTTAAATGGCTAATTTTTTTTTAAAATATACCAGGCACATTTTGATTTTATATTGTAAAAAAGTCATTGTTAATAATTTTTAATTTAGTAATATAATATAGTTTTTGCACATTGTCTCTGACAATAGATTGTGTTCGGGAATTGTTTACCTATACAGCTGTTTTACCCACATTTTTTTGCAAAATAAATGATTTATGATTTATGATTTATTTATAACGGCCGCCATACAAAACATCACCTTTGTCAATATTTTTTAAGTACTTAGTAGGTACCTAAATCAAAAAGACCAAGTAGTGAGTACGAACAATTATTAAAAACTCTTTTCTTATAACTACATGACGTACTTACTAAAAATGGCAACTTCTATAATATAACTGTTTGTAGAGTCTGTTCACTAAGTCAGTTTAGAAAAAATACCTTGGTAATTTTGAAGAAATTTTAAATTGCATTGTGACCACACCATTACTTGCTGTCAAGTACTGAGTTGGACTGCTTTTCACATTTATTCATCGACTAGCGAATGCCCGCGACTTCGTACGCGTGGATCGAGGTTTTGTGGTTCCCGCGGGAACTCTTTAATTTTCCGGGATAAAAAGTAGCCTATGTGCTATTCCAGACTATAATCTATCTCTGTGCCAAATTTCATCCAGATCCGTTCAGCTGTTGGGGCGTGATTGAGTAAGAAACATCCATCCATACATCCAGACATCCATACATCCAAACTTTCGCATTTAAAATATTAGTAAGACTAGCGAATGCCCGCGACTTCGTACGCGTGGATCGAGGTTTTGTGGTTCCCGCGGGAACTCTTTAATTTTCCGGGATAAAAAGTAGCCTATGTGCTATTCCAGACTATAATCTATCTCTGTGCCAAATTTCATCCAGATCCGTTCAGCTGTTGGGGCGTGATTGAGTAACAAACATCCATCCATACATCCAGACATCAATACATCCAAACTTTCGCATTTATAATATTAGTAAGATGATTCTTTCTCAGTGTTGCTGTTTAACTTTTTTTCAATAAATTATAAATATATAATAAATTACGATAAATTACATAACATTGTAATTTATCCATGTAAACTGACTTATTGAACAGACTATACTCGCAAATGTATCATAAAACGTAGTATTATTTACAAGCGCATTGAAAATTAAACTTTCGGCTCTAACCATAACAGTAAAGTTTGCGCCTCAAGTGTAATTTTTGTAGTACTACTGTAGGCTTAAACAATGATTACAACTGATCCGCCCTAGCTTCGTACAAATTTTACATGGATATTACACGAATAATGGCGGACTATCATATTGACTTCCATCCCCTCGAGGCTTTTTGGTGGGCATTGCAAAACAGTCTGTAAAACGTTGGTAATTAATCAATTATTTTAGCCGAAAGCCTTCATAATATTATATTTCAAAACTAGCCGATGCCAGCGACTTCGTCTGCGTGGATTGAGATTTTTTGGTTACCGTGGAAACTCTTTAATTTTCCGGGATAAAAAGTAGTCTGTGCTATTCCAGTCTATAATCTATCTCTGTGCTCAATTTCATCCCGATCCATTCAGCCGTTCTGGCGTGATTGAGTAACAAACACCAGTCAACCCATCCAAACTTTCGCAGATAGATATGATGTACACATTGCAAAATGGTTTCTTCAAAAACTTTCATTCAAACCAACATGCAATTAGGTGGTTTCCGTAGTTTCCACGTAGAGAATGAACCCTTATGCCTAGTCTACAAATTTAGAGAAGTCAATTGGCATCGATTAAACCTATTTAAATAGACCTAGTTTTGCGTTTAAAAAAATAATGATACGTCTTGAGACGTCAGTTCAATTAAACCAAATATACCCATTTGTACGTTTCTTTCCAATTAGCTACGGAATCGTCGGGGCGAATCTGACTCTTATGTGGCCAGTAGATTTATCGATCGAATATAAATAACATATTTAATTCCAAAGTAATCGTGGTCATAAAGAGACGCCTAGGTACTTGTGACTATAAATAGGGCGATGATGTCATGCCACACGTGTTAGTGTCACAGAAATAGGTACCCGGTGTCAAAGTATTATAGTACCCGGTGGCCAAAATCGGAACTAATTTTTATGCTAGTTTTTTTTAAATTTTATATTTCACCAGCGGTCCGCCCCAGCTTCGCACGGGTAGCACTAATCATCACAATAGTCCATACCCAATAATAGCCAGTCGACACTGGGCAGCACATCAGGTTTAACATTAGCACTGCGATATATTTTCACCCCGCCTGCCATTGCAGGTCGCGGCCCCTAGTTCTATTGCGCGTTACATTATTTCTATGATATCTTCTAAGATATTCATCTGAATTAAATGGTGTAAAGGACGAATTTCGTATATATTAAATATTTGATATAAAAAACTATTTTATTTTGATAAGGATCAATACAATATTATTAAAAACACCTTCGAAAGTAAAGCATTGTTTTAGATCAAATTTTAAAATCATAAAAATGGTTATTGTGAGACAAACTTAAAAGATAGATGTATGCTATCCCAGACTTTTTTTTTAAACTTTTCAAGAGGCACAATTCCACCATACATTATTTTTGTGTAACTTTTACTATTTACGCAGCGCACGCCACGGAAGCGCTCAGATTTTACGATTTTTTCCGACTTCATTCACTTCATTATTGCAATTGTTGTCGTAGGGATCTCTAATTTTTTTGAAAATAAAATATAGCCTGTGTTACTCGCTGATAAAGTAGCTTTCCATAAGTGAAAGAATTTTTAAAATCTGTTCAGTAGTTTTTGATTTTATCCATTACAAACAAACAAACAAACAAACAAATCTTTCCTCTTTATATTATTAGTTTAGATAGATACTAGGACACGGTCACCGGGTCAGATAAGTTTGTCAAACTACATAAAACCCTTGACCCTTATTACGTAAAAATTATTGCTATACAGTGTAACGAGCGCAATCACATGGCAATCATCTCTGATCATAGAATTAGGAATATTATAAACTAGATGATGCCCAATACATCCTCTGCGCGGATTAAGGTTTTCAATTCCCGCGGGAACTCTCATAATGGGACGTGCTATATATTATATTATGGATGTGCTAACGTTAATTCCATGCCCCTAATTCCTTGGTAGCTTGCTACCATCTCCTTCAATTCATCATTGTTTACTTTTGTCGCTAGTCTGCCTCATGATACATTCTTTAAGTCGCAGTTTCTACTACGAAAGCAGTAAAGCCAGAAACGCTTATATTAATACTAGCGAATGCCCGTGACTTCGTCTGCGTGGTTTGAGGTTATTGGTTCCTGCGGGAACTCTTTAATTTTTCGGGATAAAATATAAAATAGCCTATGGTTTATTCCAGACTATAATCTATTTCTGTGCCAAATTTCAGCCAGATCCTTTCAGCCGTTGGCGCGTGATTGAGTAACAAACATCCATACATCCATCCAAACTTTCACATATTTTATAGTAAGAATAATATTTATATTAATAAGTGCTGTGGAACTGAGACCGACACCTTGCGTTGTTATATATATCGTATAAATATAGTGTTTATTCGTAATTAAACTTTAATGCCTTAGTTTTAAGGTTTATATTTGAAATATTATTATTATTATTTTTTTATTAGAAAAAATATTTATATTTTCGTTTTCAGTTCTATCGGCAGCCCCTATTTTCTTTGGACGTCACTATTTGGACCACCCCGTATAGAAACGCGCGCTTCATCGCAGCTCGGCTAGTAGTAGAGGGCGACTGTGGGCGGCGCAGCGTCAAAATATTCAGTGACCATTTTTTTTTTAAATTTAAATGGGGTCTGTGAATGGGGTAAGCTATCCTTAAAATATAGACATCTGCCATGAAAGCTTCCTGTCGGCTTGAATTTTTCCGGCGTCTTCAACAATCGTCGTCATATTTCAACCAATTTACACAAAAAGTTACGGAATCATAAGATGTCTATACTTTAATTAGATTGAACTGGCTAAATGTAGGGATGCTATCTTTTGCTTCTTGTAAAACACCTACAATACTAATTTATTTGAAATGTGGAAGGTGAATTTATGTTTTGGTTTGCGGCTCTCGTACGTTGAAACTATTGATTTTACAAAAAAAGGTTACTGCATAAATTGTAGATTTTTTTCAAGTTTAATTTATTACATAACTATTTTCATCATAAAATTAGTCCGAAAGGAGTT
The DNA here is from genome assembly GCA_923060345.2 of Erebia aethiops. Lineage (NCBI taxonomy): Eukaryota > Metazoa > Arthropoda > Insecta > Lepidoptera > Nymphalidae > Erebia > Erebia aethiops. The sequence goes on along the minus strand of OV281079.1, from coordinate 17,120,471 downwards.
ATTGTCCATAAACTGTTTTTGGGCGCCATTTTTCCAATATGGCGGCAGGAACGCCAAAAATACGAGGTGGCAAAGTGAAAATTTGGAAAGAGCACATCGAAATCTATAAAATATGTACACCAATTTTCAAAACTCCCGAGAAACTTTCCAGGTAACCCCCTTTTTGAGCACCAAATGTATTTGTTGCATTGAGAATTGCCGAAAATCGGGAAATAATATTATTGCTTCCGAAAAACTAATCCTGTTGCAGCGGCCTAAAATAAGTTACCGAAAAACAAACACAGAATATACCGACAGTACCTATATTTAGCAAAAAAAAAATAAGAGCTAGTTCAAACTAAAGTTATTATACGAAATAAAAACCTTACTCCCAAATAATAAACTTTACTTCAAAATAATAAACTAAACTTCCGAAAAAATACTAACTCACCGAAAATACATATTCTGCTAAAAAAACATTTTTAACGAACTGTACAAACCAGCTTAATTGAAGGGGTATAGAATTACTATTATGTATCTCAGTTTTTATAAAAATAAGTATCCCGTTCGGCACGCCTTCGCGAAAGAAAATTGCACAAAATTTCGGAATAAAAGCAATTTTCCAGTACAACGCTAAGTAAACGCAACTTGCAAATGGCATGTGTTTACTGTAACACGTGTTGTGTTGTCGCGTGGTAACAATATTTTATAAAAAAATGGGTCTGTCCTAAAAACGACTCTGCACACTCGACTCCACGTAGGTAGTCTTGTCTGCCCTAGAATATTTTTGTAAAGCGCAAAGCCAGAAGCGAGTCTTTTGGCGTAGCCCATCCTTTTTACATCTACAATTGTGGGCATACAATGAGCGTGCCGGTGAAGTGCCACAACCGAATTGTAGGCATATTTCTTCATGAAGTGGACTAAAATAAAATACGGACGTCTATCAGTTGACGAGATGACGACGATAAGGTATGTTGACGATTTTGGGACTGCTTTCCCTATTACCAAGTAAAAACTCATGCTCCTTGACCAATATTATCTTTATATAGATGCAAGAAAAATGACCTGCCAACACGGCTGGGTATAAAGCAATACGAATTTTTCGGAAGAACGGGAATTTTTCTGGAGTGTCACGATGCAACTAATAAACATCGCCCGTGAATCGGAGAAAATGAATCGATCTCGCTCCAATGTGCACGAGTTCGGAATTGTATCTCTTTCCTGCTAATAGCCGGCTGACAAACATGTATCAGTGGTTAATAGGTGCATGGGCAGCTGTTGCGAACAAATCAGATCGATATAGCTGACTCTGTCAAAAAGCGTACGCGAGTGGTGCGAACGATGAGATGCGAGCGATTTAATTGTTATACACGACAACCAGCTGTCCTGGCTTTGATCGAGTGAATTCGTAAACAAATTTAAATAATAAGGGAGTAAAATTTTCAAAATCAACTTAACACATATTTTCCTTATGTTTTCCAGAACAAATATCGGTCACGGCAGCCAATGTTTACAGGTTTAGGCCATCTGAAAAATAACCCCCAACATATTATTAAAGTAATAGAATACCAATATCGATTCGATCAGCCCTGTGGAAGTTGCTCACGGCTCGGCTAGACTGATTTTCTTGAATCATAGCTATAAGAGCACTTTCGATCAAGTTACCTTTCAAGCAAAAAAATCAAAATCAAAATCGGTTAATCCATTTGGGAGCTACGATGTCACAGACAGGCACACATATACATAGATACACATATAAACAGATAGATATACACGTTAAACTTACAACACTACTCCTTTTGCGTCGGGGGTTAAAAACCCCAATACTTCACTATTTTGACCTGAGAATCAATTCTTGTCGAAAATCAAGTCGACAATACTAACCATTACATCAGCAAAGAGGCAGTCAAAAATGAATTTTGTATTATTTCAAAACGCCAGCCGCTTTTGTCTTGTGCAGTATTTTACAAGCATATAGTGAGGAGGGTCGACTTGTTCATTCAAGAGAGAAAGCATCCCACGTATTCAAAAATAGATATCGTTGTGTATTTATTGGCCATCCTCAAATTCGATTTAATATGAACATTAGAAAAATATCGTGAGCACGTGTCTCTATGTCGTAGATCGAAGCGAAGTCGGGGTGCGATCCCAAACTTAGACTTGCAGTTTGAAGTGGTGATAGATGGATAGCATTTTAGTTTAGACGCCAGGCTGCCTATTAGGTTGTCGGGGCTTCGATGGAAGCCCTGGCAAAAAGATAACCTGACGACACGCGCCTCTAAATCGCACGCTAGACGTTAATTGTTATGGTCTATGGTGTATTGGTCCGTCGTTTATTTACCAAATATATCGTGTGTAATCTAGTGTATCGATGGATGACTAGTATATTCCGTCAACGGAATGTGATCTTACAGTTTTTATCATACTATAACAACTTTTAACTTATCTGAGTATATGTCACAAGTGCTTTGACGGTGGAAAAGAACTCTAAGAAAAATGCCCAAGAGTTCTTCAAAATGCTCTCAAAGGTTTGAAGGAAGGTTTGGTCAGCGCGGTGGACTATGGGCAAACCCTTCTCATTCTGAAAGCATACTCGTGCTCAGTAGTAGGCCAGTAATGGATTGTACCTCTGTTAATTTTTGATCTGTAACTCATCGTATTACTCATTGCTGAGGGTGTTGCCCAATTGGAATAAAATACCTATTATACTAGAAAGAGTGAGAGAGAAAGTGAGATTTGAGTTGTTTTTAGTTAAACAGATGGGACGTGAAAAAGTAACAGACAAACGGACAGACACACTTCCGCACTAAAAATATTGGTATTGGTATAAAAAATTTATAGTAACATTGGAAACGGTGACGAAGCGAGTGTGAATCGTGGGCATAGGATTAAACGAAAATAACATCGTAATTAATGGCCGATTTCGAGCCCACAATCACGAAACGAATTTGAGGATTTCAGCTGAAAGAAAAGTCTGAAAGATAGTTATAATAATATCATAATATAAAATTTTATTTTTTAAGAAACAAGTAGCCAAATAGGTGTTTATTATTTTGTTATTGTTGTACTTACAAAAAGCCTTTCTTAGCGGATACCTAAAGCGGATAGCTATCAGTAGGTATGTCTATATTCAGTCTGACCCGTACAGTGGTGCTTTAAGCTGTGGGACAAAATTGCGGGACCGGCAGGATTTGAACCTACGTCTCTCTGGGAATCGCGCCCGCAACGCCTTTGACCGCCAAGCCACGGTACACTTCAGTGCCGAAAGAGATATGCATCTTTAATTATGTCATCTAGTATATTGAGCATCTATTATATCGCTATTCTAGAAGTGTTAGAAGCACTATAGTAAAATTACAAAAAATTAGTATCCTGCTTCCTATTATAATTTAGATTATTAATTATCAGCTGTCTTATTTACTTTGCAGGTTCGCGAGGATCGCAAATCACCAAAATTGACCTACTTATTTCGAAGTGCACACCCTTCGTTAGTAATTTAAACCTAGTCAGAAATTCTAAGCAGCTATCACAGTTAATTGCAGGAGACAAATCACTACTACTACTAAGTTGTCAGTATATTTTCGTTCTCGCATCGTAGAGTGAAATGTTTTGGCATCGGCATTACCTAGGTGTCGCTTTTATTAAGTGCTTAGTGCGTGCTTAGCTTTATTTATTTTTTAAACTATATGTATCGCCACTTACCCACCTAGTGTTAGCTCGGTTGGATTTAGGTACTTGTGCGGGACAATGAATAAACAGTTTATAGTGAAAATAATATTATAGTGCTCGGACACGTAAATAAATAATTACGTGATAGTTTGTAACAATTAGTAAATATTTATAAGATAACTGTAATAGGATAAGTTTAATAGTTCTAGAGAAATAGCGTTAAATAATTAATAAATGTTAGAGTAGTACAGGGTAGAGAGGGATAGCGAACAGCGCTCTCCGCGCCGTCACACCCGCACCACCCGCGCCTCCCGTCTATCCTGATTGGATTTTAATAAGCGCTCTGATTGGTTGAGTTTCAACAACCAATCAGAGGGCCTACATTTTTCGGGCCAAATTTGTATAAAGACCGAGCGAAATTGTGGTCCGACACAGTTCGCCGGCAACAGCCCTCCAGTGAGGAACAAGAAGTAGAAGAATAAAGTGGAAGCAAACAGCAAGAAGTGTTTTCTTTGGAAGAACCCCAATTCAGCGACAGTTGATGTACCATCGTGTACAGTACCTACTTGCCTAAGCTTTTAATAACTAAACTACTTTGGTATATAAAACACACTTTGTTTATATACGTTTTAACCCATCATTAAGCCTACTACTGTGCATGGGTTTCTTTTAAGAAACGGTTAGGCAATTGTCCACTACGCTCGCCATGTACGGATTTGCAGACTTTTGGGAAAATTACAGAGACCTCTCAGCTATGCAGGATTCGTCACGATTTTTCTTGACCATTTCTTTCAGGTTCTGAAAAGGCCAGCCTGACTATCCAGCGCGGAAATGCAGCCCACTGCATTCTTGCCACCGCGGTGAATAATTGTTGTGCAAGAAGCTTTTAGCTCTAAGTCTCCCAGGATCGGAATCAGAATATAATATACGTAACTCTCGATGAGAGAGACATTATTTGAATATTAAGCATCTATCTCTCTGCATCAAGCATCTGCTGTCTCTCTGCATCGTATTCCTCATTGCTGAGGCTCGTGACCCCATTCCATTCATCACATAATGGCAGGGGTTTTCTTGGGACAATAATGCGGTTCCCAGGTCCTTCCGCATACGATTCGACTAAGTGTAATACTTCAACTCTCAGGTTTCTAACGATTATTATCCGATGTTAGTGATAATAACTGGGACCAACGGCTTAACGTGCTCTCCAAAGTACGGAGGAAACGAAAAGGCCAAATTCAGACTCCCGAATTCGGTCACCCATTCAGTTACCGATTTGGGTCAACGTTGCTTAACAATCGAAATCGACTGATATGCGCTGTCGCAAATAGGCCACTCGTCCCTCACTTATATTATGCATAGCATCATAATTTCATTCATTCATAATAATATTTCTATAACATGTGAATCGTCACGATAATCTACCACTGGTCCCGTATGTCCTCTAAAACGAGAATATTCATAGATTTCAATACAAAAATCTCTACTAGGGACCAGTTCCAGTACCTAATGCTGACAGTGCAGCTTACCTACTTACCTAGTGCAGCAGTTAGTTACACATTTTCTCGTAATGTGCATTATGAAAGTGATAGTAATACATTTAAGGCGCTGTGAGCTTACGAGATGAAAAACACAGGCGCGCGGGGGTGATATCGAGCAAGCGCATGTCGCAAAAAATGCATGAAATAATTTGTAAAAAATTAATATTTACTTTTCAATACAAATTAAACCGACAATGTGTTTGATTTAGAAATATTAATTTTATCTTATATTTCTAGAGCTAATTATTTTTTGGGGGATGCCCCGTCGCTCACGTCCGCAGGAATTACCTTTTACCTCCCTGCACGTGTCCCCCGGGTGGTGCTAAGCGAGCGACGAACCAGGAGGCGTAATAAATGCCATACGATAAAAAAAAGAGCTAATTATTAGTTTCAATAAGGAGAAAAATTGTTTTAAAAAGTAAATTAAGAGGTATGTTTAAAAATTATGTATGTTTAAAATAAATTTCAATGCAGAGATTTTTTTTTAAATTGTGTTTTGAGATGCGTGTGGCTGCTCAAAGGTCTTGAAAACAGCACATTATTTTTACAAGCATACATTATGTCACCGTTTGATGGATATACTGCTTTTAAAAACCCCCTTTTACGCTACACAGGGCCCTAAACCAATCATTTGAGTTTGTGTACAAGTAGCCACATTGTGCAAAGCATACTTACCTATACCTACTGAGTACAATATTTTTTTTACTTTGCGCCATCCTTGCATGGTTCCGGACGAAAATAAACCGGGCCTGACACCACGGCGTCATGGAAAAACGCGTTGCTATTTCATGGACCATTTTATTTATAATTGAATCAAATAATCTATTAACTAATTGAAATAGAACTACTAAAATTCTACGTCAATGTAATTACTTGTCCATTTAGACAAGCTTTTATTTAACTTGCAATTTTTTGTATGTTTGTCTAGGTAAAATCTTGCAACTGAACTTTAACAGTTATCCTCAAACCGATTGAGCTGAAATTTCGCATACACTTTTTGGATGTCAATGGTAAGCAAGGTAATGGTAAGTATTATAACTTTATTCTAAATCCAATATGGCGGAGTCACAAAGATAGCGGACGAGTTATTTTTTATGATCGTATCATAATAATATTATTATAAATGCGAAAGTGTGTTTGTTTGTTGGTTTATTGGTTTGTCCTTCAGTGATGCTGCAACGGAGCAACGGATTAACGTGATTTTCGGCATAGGTATAGTTGAGGACCTGGAGTGTGACATAGACTTCTTTTTATAAGGATTTGCTGAGACGAATACGCAAAATGACCTAACAAATAAAAGCTTGTTTTTAAAAATGTTCTTTTACTCGTAACTATTAATTTATTTTAATAGGTACCGAAAACATTATATTGAATAAATGAAAAGTGAAATCAATACCATTGTGAATGCAGTGCAGTTCTGATGCTATAATGGTAGATTCATTTGGATTAGTAGTAAATTCATTTGGAATTTAGATGAATTCATTTGGAATAGTAGTAGATTCATTTGACGAATCAAAAGCACTTGTAAAAGTTTATTTGAATAAAAAAACATTTGAATTTTGTTTTTAATACTAAAGATCTACTGATAGTAATTTCTGCAATAAAACTCAAGAAAAAATCAAATGAATCAGTGTCCAAAACGAAGGAGTGAAATTTAAATTTTCCGATTGTAATTACAATTTTAATTAACGGCCACGCCCAATTATATTTTGTAACAGTAGAGAATCGATTTTGATCGATTCCTAGGGCTTGTAGCGAAAACTTAAGTAAGTACATGTAAAAAAAAACAATTTTGATCTCGATTTTGATCTTAACTTTTTTAGTAGCAATTAAAAATGGCAACAAAGCCAACTGGCTCGTGAAATAGCTCCATTGTAGAGTGTAGCTACTTGGAACAAGGTACGGAGCGAAAACCTGGGTAAGCAGTTTTTTAACGCTTGACTTGTCAAATAATGGTTATAAGATCGAGTTTCGGACAGAATGTAGGTCTAAGGCCATTGAAATAGCGGATACGAGCTCAGAGTTTTGAGAGTAATACTTCAAGTAATGTTAACTGGTAAAACTGTACGAAATCTCAAGAGAGCATGGAGACGCTATTCTCGGAGTAAGTGATCAAATCAAATGAGGAGATCCGTAGGAGAATCTGAATAGCCGACATAGCTCGACGAGTCGCATCTTGCGAAGTTAAATTGTCAATGGGCGGGGCACATTGTTCGGTTGAAAAGATGAGCCTAGAAAGGATAACAAACAAACTCACATTCATGTTCAAAAATTAGATAAAACGGTATAACTGGTCCCGCGTTATGTAAGTTTTGAACTTTGGCGACATTTTGAATCCACATTGATGCCTAGCCACAAAAGCCTAGCAAAGAATTTGGTTATAATTTTGACCTCAGTATTAGACCTCAGAATTGCCAATATTTATTTGATAGGAACTTGGCCATATAATTACACATTATAATGTTTTTTCTGGGATTAAATCTATCTCGATTCCGCGACAAACGTCCGCTTGACACTGGCGGCTCGTTTCATGGCCCCTAGCTGAAACAAGCGGAGGAGTTGAATACGTGTGTAAAAATGTACCAGAGGGCCACCCACGAACCGCACAATTGCACGAACGCCGCGCGCCACGTGCACGGCCACCTAAAAGCTTTGCAGATGCTTAGAAAATTACACCTGAGGGCATACTACCATCGCTCAAAGCAGCATTGTACGAAAATGTCAGTTTTGGAATGAAGTTCCTGAAATAAGGATTATTATTCTGAAAGAAAAGCTTCAACAATATTAAAATGTTAAAATAATACTGCTTTAAGCGATGGTAGTTTGCCCCCTGTGTGCGTATAGCGACCCGACTAAAAAAAGTCTAAGTAACATATCTATCATCATCACCATCAATTTTAACCCATAGCCGGCTCACCACTGGGCAAGAATCTCCTCTCGGAATGAAAAGGATTTGGCCATAGTCCACCACGCTGGCCAATTGCGGATTGACAGACTTCACACACCTTTGAGAACATTATAAAGCACTCTCGTGCATGCAAGCTTACTCACGATGCTCCTCACTTTAACATTCCAAGGCTCGAGGATGAAACTTTTTAACTCCGACCTAGTAGGTACCTAATACATTTTTTTTTTCGGGGGGGAAATCTCCTTAATATATCCGAATTCCTGGGGGGGAAATCGGGTTATGTAGGATTTCTACCTACTAAAACCCTCCCGGTGGCCGACCGTGACGCATGTCGGGAGGCTCCGAGATCTCTTAAGAACGCATCGGTGCCCCCATTGTGCGATGCCCATAGGGCTCATCCCGGACTCCTGGGGAAGTCCCCTCATTACCTGGACGTGTACATGAGGTATGGCTGCTTGTTGGGCACAGCAAGCTGCCAACTTCCCAGGGTCGTATTGACCAACCCAGGACTCCCTCATTCGCTGTCCAACATGCTAACAACTACACCTACTGAGATTCAAGATTCAAGTCATTTATTCAATATAGGTACACTGTAGGTACACTTATTGTCGTTAACATTTACTTACTTAAAAGGCATGATGGTGATAATGGGTAACGGTATCTTAAAACTAAAGCTATGAGGGTTCCAAACGCGCCCTGGTCTGAGAAGAGCCCACAACAAACTCAGGCGGGCTTTTTATTTTATTATCACCATCTCACAAATCATCTTAACTAAGGAACTATCAGAGACAGAGCAAATTATTGCCAAGCTGCCTTGTTGTTTAAGTAGTCCTTTACATGGTATAGTTTTTGCAATTCACGAAGGCGAGTGAGCTTTACTCGTGGTTGAACGTGTACATGTACATTGCTATAGTGTGCGTGTCTGAGAAAGCGATCAGTTGCGACCATAGACATAGGATTTTTTCGCTATTCTAAGTCTATGGTTGCGACCGAGCCGTCGCAACGGTCGCTTGTGCTTGTTGTTTCCACGACGCTTATTGCCACTAAGTACTGTCAGCATGTCAAAACGCAAAGTTGTTCATAGTTCATCGTTTCTTGATGAATTTTGAAGTAGTTAATTTATATTTTGATCTGTCAGAAAGAATAGACAGTAGATGTCATTTTGTAAGAAAAGGTTTTTTGACATGCAACAATTTTCTAAGTGTTTTGGATATTTAATCGTATGTTTTATTATTTGTAGGGACGAGCAATTATCGCTAAAGTCTTTCACTTTCTTCAAGAAGAATATAATTTTATGAGAGTGAATAACAGTGACAAATGTGATTTAAGTCCTTTGGCGGAAGCAACTGGCGTGTCTGAGCGCACTTTAACTAGAATATTGAAGGAAGAAAAGGAGTTGCCGTCACCTTCTTCCAAGTTCACTTCAACCATGAAAAAACGACATAAAAGAGACAGCAAATTCATGTTGGACAATATGAACAGAGAACTTAATCGAACTACAATACAAAATATTCACATGGAACACAAACAAATACCAACTTTAGCAAAGTAGCAAAACTTCAGTCAGTTTTGAGAGAAAAAATTGGTTTTGACGGATGTTTGAACACTTTACGCTGTTTGCTCATAGAAATGGGTTACAAATGGAAAAAAATTGACAACAACCTTAAATTATTACAAGAAAGGCACGAAATACAATTATGGCGTTTTAATTTTTTTTTTAATTAATCAATATTACGTTCAGAAAGCCGTCATATTGTATATACAGATGAAACATATGTATTACTTACTTCTCATGTACGACAAAACACCTGGTGTCTAAAAAACAAAGATCCAAGAAAAAAAGACACGTCTTTTTCAAAGAAGTTGATTACGGGCAGCCGTTTCATTATAGTTGCAGGCAACAGTAGTGGTTTTATTAAAGATGCTTCTTTAGTATACAAAGCAGCATCCACAACTGGAGATTATCACTCCAACATGAATTTCGACAATTATGTCAAGTGGCTTAATGAAAAGCTTCTTCCAAATATTCCAGAAAAGTCAGTTGTTGTGATGGATAACGCATCTTATCACAACACCCGAAGCAGTAAAATACCTACATAAAATTCTTGTAAGAGTGACATGAAAAAGTGGCTGACGGAAAACAATATTCCGTTTGATGAAAAGTCGCGCAATGTAGAACTGTATGATTTAATTTTAAAAAATAAAGAGCGTTTTATAACGTATAAAATTGACGAGATAATAAAAAGCAAGGGTTTGTTATTAATGTAGGTGATGACTTTGAGTTTGTTATTAATGTAGGTGAATCAAGTGACAGCGGTACTGATGAGTTTGTAAGTAACAGTGATAGTTTAAACGAAGATGATTGATTATCGAACTAAATTAACCTAGTAATTTTGTGATTTTATTATTTTTATTGTTTGCAACAAAAAATATTGTACAATAAATTATAGGATTTTTTTTTTCATTTTTTTATGCTAACCATACCTGCTTTCGATCTGACGCACACTGTTACACATATACAGATACGTGTTTACTACAAGTTAATCCCGCTCGCCTTCGTGTATTGCAATAATAAGATTTTTCAATGACTTTACGTTTTACATTAACTTTGAACTTATTCAGAGACATCTTCAACATGTCTTCTGGGAGCTTATTGTAGAAGCGGACACTGTTTCCAACAAATGAATTGCTAGTTTTACTAAGCCTAGAAACAGGCATTACAAGTTTATTTTTATTTCTAGTATTGAAATTATGACAATCTCTTTTCTTCTTGAATTTATCAATGTGCTTATATGCACGTGTACTGGGAGGTAATACACCAGGGAGGTCGCCCTCGCGAGAGTACAGACTGCTGAATTTCTTTTTTTATGGATGCAATTGCAATTTAAGCACACCTGGGCAACACAGGTGTGCTTTAATTGCAATACTATAATAATAATTAAAATGCACATATTATGCAGAAATCGACAATTCAATCCTACAATTTTAATGCCAGTCCTTCAATCACGTCACGCAAAAATAATTAAAAACCTGGTTAAGACACGGACCACTTTTTGATGTCGCAAATAAAAGCTGGATTTTTAAATACCCAAACCTTATCAAAGAATACTTTGCTGTGCTATCAGGGCTTATTTTCCACATCTCGAGAAAGACATAACGTTTTTGCTTTTTGAAAAGAGTACTGCTGAGTTTCTTTCCAGTTCTTCTCAGTAGAATCTTCTTCCTGAACCGGGTGTAGAGTCAATACAAGAGTTATTATAAGAGACAACTGTACAATCTATCTATATCAATATATAATATATATATATATATATGTGTGTTATATATAAAATCGTTAGCTGATCAACGCACAGCCTAAACGGCTGGGGTCAGAAACTTGAAATTTTGACAGTAGGTTCCTTTTGTGACCTAGGCGCTCATTAAGGACGGATTTTTCAAAATTCCACCCTTAAGGGGATGAAATAGGTGAAAGTTTGTATGAAAGTCCGTCATTTCTCAAGTTAGATCCATAAAACTTGGTATTCGAGCTACTGGTTGAAAACGAAGAAATAGTTGTTTCACAGTTTTTAAAAATTCTACCCCCAAAGGGTTGAAACAGGGGATGAGAGTTTGCATGAAAGTCCTTCATTTCTCAAGATATTCTCAAGTTATATAAACGAAACTTGATATTTCGGCTTTCGTTAAAAATTAAAGAACTACGTTTGTCGCAGTTTTTCAGAATTCAACCCTTAAAGTATTAAAATAAGGGTTGAAAATTTGTATGAAAGATATAGCCATGAAACTTGGTATATGACCTGCGAGTTGAAAATTAAGAACTACGTATTTCACAGTTTTTCGACACAATTTACCCCCAAAGGGATGATATAGGGGATGAAACTTCCCCTTCATTTCTCGAGATATTTAACAAGTTATACTAATGAAACTTGGTATTTTTACTAACGGTAAAAAATAAAGAAGTACGTGCATCACACTTTTTAAAATTCCACCCCCGAAGGGGTAAAATAGGGGTTGCAAGTTTGTACGTAAGTCCTTAATTTCTCAAGTTATAGTCAAGAAACTTGGTATGTGAGCTACCAGTTAAAAATAAAGAAAGACGTGTTTCACAGTTTTTCAAAATTCCACTCCCAAACGGGTAAAATAGGGGTTGAAAGTTTGTATGAAAGTCCTTCATTTCTCAAGTTATTGCCATGAAACATGGTATATGAGCTGCGGGTTAAAAATGAAGAAATACCTACATGTTTCACAGTTTGTGATAATTCGACCCTCAAAGGGGTGATATAGGGGATGAAAGTTGGTATAAAAGGCCTTCATTTCTCAAGATATTTAACACGTTATTTTAACGAAACTTGGTATTTTGGCTTTCGGTAAAAAGTAAAGAAGTACGTATGTCACAGTATTTCAAAATTTCACCTCCGAAGGGGTAAAATAGGGGTTGGAAGTTTGTATGAAAATTCTTCATTTCTCAAGTTATAGCCATGAAACTTGGTATGTGAGCTACCGGTTAAAAACAAAGAAATATGTGTTTAACAGTTTTTGAAAATTGTACCCCCAAAGGGGTGAAATAGAGAGTTGGTCCGTAAATCACACCGCAACAGAGCAACGGGTATTTTGCACGGGTAGTTGAGGACGTGGAGAGTAGTGTAGGCTACTTTTTAACCCGGAAAATTAATGAGAAAACAAACTTACCACGCGAACGAAGTCGCGAGCATCCGCTAGTGCACTACTCATAAAAATTTTCACAGTTATTTTTTTAAATCCATATTTAGAAATCAGCTAGCTGTACATAATGTGAAATTAAGTTATTTATTTTTAACGATTTTATGCCTGGACAACTTAATCGGCGTAAAGATGATGTTTTTTTAAAAACTTTTATTTAACTTGCAATGTATGTATGTTTGTTCGGGTGGAATCTTGTAAGTCAATTTTGAAGCAGATATCTTCAACCGATTGAGCTGAAATTTTGTGTACACGTTTAGTTTGGATGACAATATATGGTTAGTTATGTGACGTCATTCTAAATCCAACATGGCGGAATGTCCAAGATGGTGGAATAGTTATTTTTTAATGCACTCCTACAATATGGATATCAAATGAGAGAGCTTGCTGAGAATACGAATACGAGTTAAACTCATTTGCTCCAATCTGTCTGACATTTTGGTGTACTGGGGTTTTTGAAGTCAGTGAATTGTTCAAGTCTGTAGCATCGATTGGTTGACTGACTTGTGTAATTTGGTGTCAACAGTATTCGTTAGCACTAAAAAGCACTAAACCGTTAAAACTTTTACTATCAACTTATAACGTCATTACACAATTTATATGATATAAAAGCTTGTCGCGAGATTTACCTCTGTAGATAAATAAGTAAGTTAAATAATTTGATCTGATTGATTTTAATTTTTAAAATTTTCAAACTAAGTAAATACGAGTATCTATATCTCGCGACAAGTTTTTATATCATATAAATTGTGTAATGACGTTATAAGTTGATAGTAAAAGTTTTAAAGGAAAAGTTTATTTTATTCTTTTTAGCGCATTTTAATAAAAGCTTGTTAATAAAAAAGTTTTTTTACTTTTAATTTATTTACAAATCAAGTGATATTTTAGTTGCACATTATTCCAAAAAGCTATAGGGAGCATATACCTACTACCATCGCTTTGTTTTGATATTGTTGACATTCGTGTTTTAGAATTATAATCCTTATTTTGGGGGTGTGAAGGTACGTGACATAAAACTGTCTTTCTAAATAATACTGCTTTAAGCGATGGTAGTAACCCGCCTAGTGCGTGCCCTAGATTCGGACCCCGCAACCCCGAATATAAAGTCGAAATCATAACCACTAAGGCTATCTGTATAATATTATGTATTTTGTAAATGCTGCCCTTGAATACATAACCGACAGTGACCTAAAAACATATTCCACTTCACGCGAAACAAGCATACCTATGCATTTCGCAATACATTAGAATATGACCCAGATCAATTAAAACTTAACGGTAAGTAGGTACTTTACTAATTATGACAGTTTAGAGTTCCGTACCAAAATGGTAAAAGAACCCTGAGCCCTCAGTCAGACGAGCGTCATACGCCGGGCGTTGACGTTATTTTTTCATTCCTATAATGAAAATCCCGTATCAATGTTGTAACAATCTTATTTGTTGTGAATGGCGGAATTATTGGTATTATTGGTGTGACAATGAATTATGGCTAGGGGAAAAGTGTTAATGAATCAGGTGATTGTGGCTGTGGCAATCATTTTTACGTAATAAAACCACTATAAGTTCTAATAATTTGACGGAATTACTGAGTAAAATCTGCTAAAACTTTCATTCTTATAACGAAGGAACCCAGTTGTTTTACGGGGTAAAACATACTATACTATATTATGTTAAACCAGATTATAACCTGTAGGTAGTGTATTGTTCTTATGGGTGGGGTATATTATACTTATTATCGTCATATCGCGTCATATCGTGTGCGCAAGGTGCAGAAATCCTTTGTGGGGTCGAGTGTACGTTTTGGTGTGTTGGTTTTGGTTACATGGTTCCAAAAGAGTTTCTAGATTTTCCAATAAAGACTGTGTCAAACAGCATTTGATAAGTCGAGGTTATTATACTATCGAAAATTTTACTAACGACAAAGTTGCATGGAAGCATCCGGCCTCGCATCCAGTGACCCACAATTCAGTGTAATACTAATTGTAATATTACGTATGTATTGTATTGCTTAAAATATTGTAACCTCTTTATTTTTTTAGAAAAGAGCAACTGCTGAGTTTCTTGCCGGCTCTTCTCAGTAGAATAGTTTTCCGAACCGGTGGTAGAGTCTTGACGTACCATAAGTGACACAAGTTGTCCTATGTAATAAATAAATCATTTCATTTCATTTCATTAAAATAGTAGTTAAAATTAAGACTTTAAATAGGAACAAGTTTAATTAAAATATTTTAATAAAGATACTCGATAAGACATGGACAAGGCAGAATAATGACAGTGACATTAATTGACACTGACGTTTGACATAACAGTTGCCAGAGACTGTATACTCATAACAGGTAGATATAAGTAAGTATGCTGAGTTGCACATAATTACGTCCAATAGTTTCACCGTGATGCCTTGTACAGTACCTAGTTCCCATCTACGGAACACTTATTGGGAGAGTCTGAATCTTTCTTGGCTGGATTTATTCATACGATGAAAGAATTTTCTTTTGCACAAGCATTTGCTACGACACGGTTATATTATAGAGAACATACTAAAATCACGTTTTCACTTCACTGCAATGACGTGCTCTATGTCCAAGTAACATTTTCTGAAAGCGTAAGTTCTGACGGTGGTCTTTTGGTGTTGAAAAGGATTTTCATTCGTTTTCGTCTTGGCCAAAGGCCTTGTTTAGGAAAAATCAAATGTCTTTTGGTGTAAAAAGGATTTTTATTGGTTTTCGTCTTGCTTAAAGGTCTTATTTAGGAAAAATCAATGTCTGTTGGTGTTAAAAAGTATTTTCATTAGTTTTCGTCTTGCTCAAAGGCCCTATTTAGGAAAAATCTATGTATTTTGGTCTTAAAAAGGATTTTTATTAGTTTCCGTCTTGCTCAAAGGCCTTATTTAGGAAAAATCAAATATATTTTGGTGTTAAAAAGGATTTTCATTAGGTTTTGTCTTCCTTTGAGGAAAACAAAAACTAATGAAAATCCTTATTTGCCCTTTTATAAGGGCCTTATTTGGGAAAAATAAAATGTCTTTTTGTCTTAAACCGGATTTGCATTGGTTTTCGTCTTGCTTACCTATAGGCCATTATTAAGAAAAAATCGAATGCTAACAGGTTTTATAATCCAAGGTTAATACAAAATCTTATAGGACTCGGGCAAGAAGTTATAACAAAGTTGTGTATGCTTTACATCGGGGCTTAAAACGAGATCGAAACTGTGGGCAAGAGCTAGCGCTCACGTCATTGAATGAAGTCAAATCTTATTAGTCTCATTTATTAATAAACGTCATAAATAAGGAAAAGAATGGGGATATTTGTTTCATATGTATGGTATCACTCCACCAAAGTTCACCCCAAGATACATCCCAGATAACAATAAGTCATTCGGCTCATTTGATGTTATAGGTTCATGTCAGCGTGTTTACACGTGTTACCACGTATTATAACTACGTGGCGTCTAAGCCATTGTTATAAGTCTGTGATACATGTACTATCACACATCACAGCCCCATATTAACGAGCTATGCATACGTTAGCCTATATATGAAGATACGAGCTAGGTTTACATTGCGACTTAAATGTCGAGCTGATAAAATTAAACGTCTGATAATCACTAGATTGAACGAATTACTATTCGAAATTCGAAGTACTATTCTTATCATCGGTAGTTATATCCAAGATAGATGCGTATTTAAAATGTAGGTATAAGTTGCTCAAAGAGCTCCGACTATAGTTAAAGACAAATTAGAAAGGAAATTATGGAAGTTTTAAATAAGATCAAAGAATATTAGAATAGATCTAAATATACCATAGGATCCATTCGTGTTGGTGCCTAGAATGATTCTACTG
Source organism: Erebia aethiops (assembly GCA_923060345.2). Lineage (NCBI taxonomy): Eukaryota > Metazoa > Arthropoda > Insecta > Lepidoptera > Nymphalidae > Erebia > Erebia aethiops. Next base: position 17,103,822 of record OV281079.1, on the reverse strand, counting down.
AACACACACTGAACTAAGTAACATGTAGCTGCCTTATTACAAAAACTTTATATCTGGTCGCGCTTAGAATATACAACGCAGTTATTTAACCGACGCGATGCCTAAAGTTTTTGAGGTAAGAACGTAAGTATTAACTTATCCCAGTTTTACCTACCACCCAGGTGAAAACTTGTGTATCTGATATACCTTACTGATACGCAACTTCGTCCACGTGGATCAAGGTTTTTCGATTCCCGCGGGAAGTCTCTAATTATTCGGGATAAAAAAAAGCCTATGTCCTTCTCCGGGTTGCAACCTACCTCTGTACCAATTTCGTCAAAATAGTTTAAACAAATGGGCCAGGAAAGCGTAGCAGACAGAGAGAGATCACCAACATACAGATAGACAGACAGACGTAACTTCGTAACTAACAATTATATGAATGTGTCACGTGTTGTTGTCGTGGTGTAAACGCGTCCCGAAGTGCCGGACCGATCTCATTATCTGATCTAAGTCAATCACCGTGTGAATGCATCCTCCAATCTTGATCCCTGTTTATTGAAACATATCTGCACCTGAGGGTAAACACTAATGAACATACGCCAGGTCTAGGTGAAATTTGTAAATTATGTTATTGTAAGTAAGTACCTGCTAACTTGATACTATGACTGACCAATCGGACGACTGGTCTACAACTATGATATATACAATTTCCATGCTTATTTTTTTATTTTATTCCATACATCATCATCATTATCTAGTTCAATATGAAAACGACTTCAGAATTCCTTCTGGTTGATTTGTAAAGGGTTAAACACTAACATGTATATTTGCCAGTAAACCCTGGACTGTGCACAGGAAACAATGAGGCCGGAAAGATCATTTTACAAAGACACCGCCCTATGTATGACTATGAAATTTATAGTTAGAGATCCATATAGAGAGGCGAGGGTAAGAGAGAAACGTCATTGCAGTATCCTTATAAACATGAATAGGTCATGATGACTTCAATGGATCTACTGAAGTGAAAAGATTCTGCATAATTTTTAGAGGTGCAAAATTATGAAGAATTCTTGGGCATGCAGGTCTTACGATGTTTTTAAGCAAGTGATATTTAATTTTCAAAAGTACATAGCTCCGAGAAGTCAGCGGTGCGTGCCCGGGGATCGAACCCCGACCACCGGAATAGAAAACCGGTCGCCTTAACCGCCTGTCCAGCCACTAGGCTAATATTATCACCGTTTTATTAGGTGATAATAAGTATGCATATGTGGTTGTAGAGTAGATGGGACACATTGAGAATATCAAAAGTACCATATTCTTATTCGCCTGTATGCGTAATTTAATCAGTCCGATAAGTTCGGCTCTCAATGGCACATTTTTAAAATGCATTGCTCCTACATTTGTCACAGCCCTGCTCGATTTACAATAGCGTTATTCGACCCGCCCACGTGCCAGCCAGCTGACTTATGTGATATTTAGGGTTGCCGTCAGTTATATAAAATATTGTAGTCGTTTGAGCAAAGAAATCAACATAGCTCAAGTGGCAATGGTACTTACTTAAATTATTGTGATTTTAAGCCGCACCAGAAAGTGTAGTTTTGGTAGGTCAGTTAAGCAGATTGACGATCCCAAGTAAGTCGATATGAGCCGCTGGCTGGAAGCAGCACAACCGAGTTCTTTGGAGATATACACAAACAAGGTATTTACACAGAATACGGAATAGTACCTACAGCTGTAGTATTAATTGAATTTCAATCGGTCCAAACGGTGACGCTGATTGTCTTCACAACCCTTAAAAATGTCCTACTGTTAATTATTATGTAGCTACTAGGGATGTGCCGGATCGTTATCGGAAAGGTATATCCACGGATACGGATACGGATTTTAACTGTCTTACTCAATCGGTGTCGGTGCACGTGGCCTTGAAACTCACTACGATAAATGTTTGCAATATAAATGTGCCAAACATTTGATTTTAATATTGGAGTTTATAAATAAAAAATAATCTGAATGGAATTTAATAGTTTTGCATTGCAACCTAATTACTTAAATGAATTCATCTATGTATTGAAAATTAATAAGGTAAAATATCCGTAAAAGATCCGTCAAAAAAGTAATCGGATACGGATATCTGGCACATCACTAGTAGCTACTAAGTAAAGTTGATCGCAAAGAAGTATAGCGCATGCGAAGCGTTATCAAATTCAGCCGAATGAATTTTACATGATTTCGGACAACACTTATTCAGCTTTTGTCGGTATAAAACTGGTGTTTTTATGGATAACTAGCTAATGCCCGCGACTTCGTCCGTGTGGATTGAGGTTTTCTGGTTCCCGTGGGAACTCTTTAATTTTCCGGGATAAAAAGTAGCCTATGTGTTATTCCAGACTATATTCTATCTGGCGTGATTGAGTAACAAACATCCATCCATACATCCATACATCCATCCAAACATTCGTATTTATAATATTATGTAAGCATAGATGGAGATGCTTAGGCATCCGCACACGTGCTTAATGATGATTGATTGATTGATGGTTGATTCATATGTTGAGACGTTTGGTGAAAATTTTGCTGAAACCATTGATGTAGAATTTTAGTATTGGAACCATCAGCATTTTTAATGCAATCTCAGTTGTAGGTCAAGTCACGGCAAAACACGTCTGCTTGTTTCACGACTTCGTCCGCTGGGATTGAGATTTCTAAAAATCCAATTGGAATCCATACGAAGCATAATAAAATTATGCCCTTCCGGGGATGCAACGTATTTACTCGTATAGTATATCAAATTTCGTCAAAATGGTCAACAGATTGGCTGACTAACAGATACAGAGACAGAAAAACACACTTTTGCATTTATAATATTAGGATCGATCTAAAGAGCCCTGCCATATCGTTCAACACCCGTGACAAACATGCTAACCATAAAAACTGAACAGCTTTTATTTCTTCAACGTCGCAATATTTCATCAAATCGACACCAAATTCGAATCCGTAAGAACAAAGGCTTGCTTGATTAGGAATTGTTCGAGTTTTTAGGGTTCCGTTATTGTTGATAGCCCCTTATGGCTTATAGTTTCGCCATGTCCATCCGTCCGCGGCTTAGCTTAGAAGAGACTATCGTGGCTTTTTAAAAAAAAATTAGTCTAATTTTATTTTACCACTTTGTCGGCGTGATTAATAAGTATACCCACTTTTCTAGTAAATAATAGTTTTATAGTACTAGAAAACTATTATTTACTTGAAAAGTGGGTATACTTTTTAATCACGCCGAAAAAGTGGTAAAATAAAATGAGACAATTAATAAAATGTTTTTTTTAAAAAGCCACGAGCAGAGCAGAGCTCCATTATGACCTTCATAACTTGAAACAACAATTAGAACTTAGCAAAAGTTATAACATAGTAGCGTAGTATATAACATAATATCGAAAACACAAAACCGCATATTTGACGGCTCAGTAGTTTTTTTGACCAGCGTGGTGGCCTATGGAAAAACTCTTTTCATTCCGAGATAAGATTTGTGCTTAGTAATGAGTAGAGGTGAAAAATAGTGTTAAATTTTAATATTCTGATACTTGTAATTGTTAAAAAAAAGCTGTGATCACTTAAGGAGTTCCTGTGACCACCTCGTGGCTCCATCACGAGACCCTGGGCAGCATCTAGGTTTAAAGCGCTCTAGACAAATCAAAAGAGTCCAAATACGACGGGTTTATGATGCGAACTTAAGGAGTTCCCATGACCACTTCCTGGCTCCATCATGAGACCCTGGTCAGCATCTAGGTACAAAGTGGTAGTCAAGACAAATCAAAAGAGTCCAAATACGATGGGGTTACGATGAGAACTTAAGGAGTTCCCTTGACCACCTCCTGGCTCCATCATGAGACCCTGGTCAGCATCTAGGTACAATGTGGTAGTCAAGACAAATCAAAAGAGTCCAAATACGACGGGGTTACGATGAGAACTTAATGAGTTCCCTTGACCACCTCCTGGCTCCATCATGAGACACTGGGCATCATCTCAGTACAAAGCGCTCGTCAAGACAAATCAAAAGAGTCCAAATACGACGGGTTTACAATGAGAACTTGAGTTCCCATGACCACCTCCTAGCTCCATCATAAGACCCTGGGCAGCAAAAAAGCAGCAGAAAAAAACATTACTTAAAAACCGACCCACCGACCGACTACCGACTTCGTATAAAGATAATAAACTGGCGCGACAGAACATCGGTCTCCTCTGTCGTGGACATATTTTGATAATGAACGCCTTCGTGATGCGTTTATTATACTGGCCAGTCCCAGAAATTAATTTAATGTAGTTTTCATGCCTTTTAGTTTGTGCACTACCAACAAATATCAATAGATGTAAATTTATAGATTTCACTTTCCGCAGTCAACAAAACACATAAATGGTAAATAAGATAGCACGAATGTGGTAACAGTTAATAAAAATACTTGTGTGCTGTTTGGATATGTCACCGAAAAAAAATGCGTTAAATTGTAATTTGTCGACAGTTTACAATTTCCCTAGTAAGATTACAATCTAACGGTTTTTGCATTCTTACGGTGACATATATATTATTACAATAATACATAATTACAAAATACCGGACAAGTGCAAGGTTTTTCTGCACAATCAGTGTTCCGTATTTAAAAATCTCCTTAACACAAATCAAAATTTAAGGAATATTTTTTGGGTTTGAATTAGGACTAGGATGTTCCAACGCCAACGCGTATCACGTATCCACATGAGAAAGTGAGTCCGTCAGACTCTCTGTCTGCTACGCTTTCACGGCCCATCTTTTCAACCGATTTTGATGAAAAGTGATAGGTTGGATTCAGAAAAGGACAGCGACCAGAAGGAACGCTACTTTGTGTTCAGAAAAAATTAAGTTTCCGCGGGAATAAAAAAATGGAATCCACGCGGACATATAATCTTTTTTTGTATGTAGATATATTATGAATGCGGTAAGTTCCTGCAACCGTTTCAAAATTGTCTGTTCTTTCTTCAAAATATAGTAATGTTCGTTTGCGGATGTTCGAAAGTTTGGATGGATGTATGGATGTATGAATGTTTGTTACTCATTCACGTCCCAACGGCTGAACAGATCTGGATGAAATGTGCCGGAAAATAAAAGAGTTCCCGCGGGAACCGAAAAACCTCAATCCACGCGGACGAAGTCGCGGGCATTACCTAGTAATATTATCATAAGCGTAGTTGTCTATAGTGTCTGTTGAGAGTGGCCAACGCAGCCGAAATTTGGCCACAAGGATTATAAATATGATAAGATACTACCGCACTACAATCTGGTATCTGACTCAATTTAGCACAAAGAATCAACCTGGCTGTCCAGCACAGAAATGACGCCTATATTCTTGCCAAAATTCCACGCTAGCATGTTTTGTACCTTCTGCAATTAGATTAGGCTAGTTAGGAGTAAGTTATATTGTAATTTGTAACGTTATACCAAAGACTTCGTACACGTGGAGTTAAGGTTTTTGGCTTTTATGGTTCCGTACTTAGCAAGGAACCCTTATGGTTTCGCCAACCGTCCAACCGTCTCGTCCATGGCAGTAGTATGTGTGTACAACGAAGTTAACAGAAAACTATCACTGCTTATTACCTAGGCTTTACAAATTAACGATGGTTAACTAGTAATATTCGACCAACTTATAAAACGTTTGCAATATGTAACGACGGTACGGAACCCTACACTGTACGTGGTTCAACACGCACTTGGTCGGTTTGGTTTTAATCCCATGGGAAACTTTCTTTGATAAAAGTAGCCTATTTCACTCTCCGGGTTTATAAATCCATGCTAAAAACCACTACGTTCCGTTGTTCTGATGCATTTCATTGTAAGAAAACCAGCCTAAAATTCGAATTTATAATATAAGGTAAGTAGGAAACTTTATGCAATTGTAAGCAAATTGTTCCTTTTTTACTCGACTAGGGGCAAACCAAAAGGATGGGTTATGATTTTAACAATCTATGTTTGTTTGTATGTATATTTTTTTTAATCCACTACAAGCTAGTCCTTGACTGCGATCTCACCTGGTAAGTGATGATACAGTCTAAGATGTTAGCGGGCTAACTTGTTAGGGGAATGGCAGTTATATTAAACCCATATCCCTTCGGTTTCTACAAGGCAATTATAAATTCCTAAATTGACCCTGCCGGGGATCGAACCCGGAACCTCCGCACGTTAAGGCAACAGCGCTACACACTGCGCCACGGAGGTCGTGATTGTCAAATTATTTATGTCGCCGTCGGTATTTATGTATGTTCCACCGTCGCGCCTTAACTACTAACCCAATTTTGATGAATGAGATGTCAAAACATTCAGTAACTATGGTTCGGGTGAAATGGCTACATCTACATTTATGGATGTTACATCTAAAAAAGTTTTATGTCCTGTATGTATAGGTAAGTATATGTCCATCATCCCAGTTTTTAATTTAATTTTCAGTGGATACGGGACGCTAAAAATTGTTATTCAGCATACGTCGTATAAATAGTCGCTATCATATTGACAATCTGTCGGTCGTCAGAAGATGAACCGGTGTCACGGACACCCGATAATACCCACTGACACCGCGTTAATAGCTTCGATTTTCTTAAATTGTCACATGTTGTTTTAGAACTTGTGAAAACTACACACTTTGCTTGATCGTAAAGTTCTAGCCCCACTACAGATGCACGGAGTGGCGCGACACGTAGCGATAAATACCTATTACTTGTATGGGTCTGCACAGTGATTGCTTAGCCATTTCCCACTCATCACCCTTTTGCAGAAGCCCCGTGGGAATTTAAAAAACTGATTCCACCCGGGTGAAGTCAGGGGCATCGGCTAGTTATCAATGGTCAAAAGTTAACGTGATTTTACAAAGACTCGGCTTTTCGATGTTGCGTTTTGAAAATATAATATACATACTTAAAAGTACCTGAAGAAAGATGAAAGACCAACTTTATAAATATATTATACTATATGAGAACCTCGATGGAGTTTTCATATTTGGTCCTTTTGGAGTGGAAGCCCTGGGCCCACGAGACTCGCACGCTTACTGGTTAACTTTAAAATAAATAGAATCTAGACTTTCCAAGAGCTGGAAAAATATGTTTTATTTTAAATTAAATTAGTTTTGAGTTGTATTACCGCATTTGGTTACGGTACTTGGCACCTCAAGCTAGCTATGTAATTGATATTATTGGAATCATTACTACCAAAATCAAACACAATAACCGCACAGTCCAATCATAAACCTATCGGTATTGCGGTGATGCGGTTGTAACAGCTGTTTAATGGTTATTAATACCTGATGTTTTAATACCTGTTACAAACTAGCTGATGCCCGCAACATTTATCCATCTATCCATTCAAACTTTCGCATAAATTATAAGCCCTATAAAATCTCAGACGGCATCATAATTTGCCGCTAGGTGGGATCGGGAGTCATAGGGCTAACTTGTAGTGAAATAAAACAAGACGAGTGAGAGTGTTTGGACACCCCTAGCTACTTAATCGCTATTATAAAAAAAATATGTTCGAAGTAGTTTAGGAGCCAGGGTAGGTCAGCGAGTCCTCAATGAAAATCCCGATCGAATGAAATGAAACGTCTTTCAGATTAAAGATACGATTTATTATTTTGCAAGAATAAAAGTCAAGCAAACAAGGTCGATGATGTAACGACTTAACGCCGAGGAGATAAGGCGGGTTCACTTGATAGCCAGTGACCACGTCACGGAGCTTATAGACCGTTATTATTATTTATTATTATATTGGTTATTATTGTATCCATTCTTATATTATGAATGCGATAATGTGTCTGTCTGTCTGCTACGCTTTCACGGCTCATCTTTTCACCCGATTTTGATTGGTGAAATTTGAAATAGATACAGGTTTTATCCCGGGAAAGGACATAGGCTACTTTTATCTTGGGAAATTAAGGAGTTCGTGCGGGAATTAAAAAAAAACTTATCTACGCGGACGAAATCGCGGGCCTGATCTAGTAATATTAAGAGTTGATAGCCTAGTGGTTTAGGCACCCGACCTCCTACATGAGGTCCCAATTTCGATTCCCGGGCACGCAACTCTAACTTTTCGGATTAATGTGCATTTTAATAAACTAGTGGTTCGCCACAATGGTTCTGTTAAAAATACTGAAGCTCATTAAAAATTAAATAATTCCGTTTCCTTACAATATTTATCTAATTTTAGTATTTGTTGTTCAAGTACAGGATATAATTGAAATAATTGATCAAGTTTCAGGCTCATCCTTTCAGAAAATTTAGAGTTCTGAGGTCATCTTTGGACGTTAGAAAATCTACACTTTGAAAGCCCCCCATTTCGTCAATTTTGGGGGAAAAATTAAAAAAATATATTTTTGGACTCTATTCCTAATTATCTTTAAAATGATATACCGCAACCCTATGTAACTTTATAAAAAATATTTTACTTCGCATTCGCTTCTATAAGAGCCCCCCTGAAATAAAGATTTTTATTATTTTTTAAGCCATATTCGGCGGGAGGCCATTGGTTTAGATGTTATATTTAAAGCTGAAGTAATTACGTTCAGTAATTCAGAAGTTATAATGCTCTGACAGACGGACGGACGGACGAACTGACGGACGGACTGACGGACTGACGGACGGACAAGTGCCAATTCACCCAAGTAGACTCAGAGACCTTCGCTTCGCTCGGTCAATTAAATATCACTTTTTTTTACAATCATTGAAAATAATACAATAGAACTTAATGCTAGCTAGCCTAACCTAATTACTATATAAATCATGCCCGCGTGGAATGGTGGCAAGAATGCTGGCTGCATTTCCGCCCTGGACAGCCAGGCTGATCCTTTGCGCAAAAAATGAGCCAGTCCTTCTGTCACCAGAATATATCAGCGGTGAAGGAAAACATCGTGAGGAAACCTTCATGCCCGAGAGTTCTTCATAATGTTCTCGAATGTGTATGAAGGACGCCAATCCGCACTTGGCCGTCGTGGTGGACTATGGCCAAACCCCTGTCATTCCAAGAGGAGACTCGTGCTCTGTAGTGAGCTGGCATTTTGTTGAAGTACCTACCGGCAAAGACGTGCCGCCAAGCGATTCAGCGTTCCGGTACGATGTGTAGAAACCGAAGGGGTATGGGTTTAATATAACTGCCATGTACCTAACAGGTTAGCCCGCTACCATCTTAGACTGCATCATCACTTACCATCAGGTGAGATCGCAGTCAAGGGCTAGCTTGTAGTGGATTAAAAAAAAAAGTGATGATGATGATTGTATCTATATTAATTTATAGGTCTCATATTATTTTTTTCACCTCATGCTCTAAAAAGATGCCATTATAGCTTAGCGTAGGCGGACTAAAGTTAGCATTTTTTACATTTTTTAGCAACACAGTTTTTACTTTTTTGGGAGATAGAGGCCAAATTATAAATGTGAACCTATGTATTTTTTGCAAATAAAGATATTTTATTATCTCTATTATACAATGACCTTCTATACAGAAGGTCATTGCTATTATATGATATCCTCATTCGGTTATCCATAATGTTTTGTCTATGGTTACAATCAACAGCCAAAAAATGTATGTTACTTAGTTGAATGTCAACGTTACCTATCGTATCCTACCATTATCCTACAGATCTATGTCTATGGTACTAAGTACTGTATTTTTTAAATTCCTTCTTGATAAACGATACGGAGAAAAATAAAGTTGGTATTGCGGTTTGCCGCGAAATCATAGATTTTTTTGCTGTTTTATAGATGATAATTAATCCATTTCAAATTATCGTAATACAAGGTGAAGGCAGGTAAAGTGAATGTGACTATTTAGTTGTTAATATCATCAAGTAAAAATAAAGATCTTACTCCCAATATGAAAATGTAACAGAAAGGCAAAGAAATAATTCCAAATCGTTATTTAGTTAGGTATTTTATTTTCTCGCAATCGAAGTGAAAAGTGTTTACCACGGGACTAAAAGCCATTCTACTCGATTCTATAGCATACCTCGCTACGCTCGTATGAAATGGCTCATTTTAGTCCCTTGATGAACAATCTACCTACGATTATTTTATTCACTGACACATTACTAAAAATAAAAATCACCACATAAATACAAGCTGAGAAGTATATTGTAGATAGAATTAAAGGAGGTGATGTTTATTACGAAAACAAGTAAATTAACAAGATTAATTTTAACATTGAGATCGGCTGAATTTACTTTTCACGCTGGGTCTCTATACATCTCGTAGATTGAATGAGGAAGAAATAAGCAATTGGTGTCTAGCATAAACATAATATTATAATAGTATTCATTGCAATATTGAAGTCTTGAATGAACTAATTAAAAGCAGAAACTTATAATTAATTTGATTAATGATATTTACAAATATACGGCCCCAGTTTTAAATGTGTGGTTATTATTTATTTTTGCTTTATCAAAACTATAGAGATTATTTGTCAAATTGAGCATAAATGCCGTTAATTATTTTAAAAACAAATAACATTATTGTATCGTCACGAGAGCCCATGGAAAGGCTTTATGGAGTGCTATGACAGTTGCATGCTTGTACGAGTAGGGCAACGTAACGTAACGCAAACGTTACTTTGTCGGTGGATATCTTGGGAAGTGCACGTCATGGATTCACCGACTGTTGGTGAGTAGTAGGTACTAGTTAGCGAAAATTTCATTTTCCAATATTGCAATCTGTATATAATCTAAGTTTTTGCCAACCAAAATCGGTCAACGATTTTCTGGTGTGAGATTGACGGACTTCACATACCTACCTTTGAGAACATGAAACTCTCAGACTTCATATAAACATAATTTCGTAGCGAATTCTAAACATTATATTATGGGAAAGGCACAGTCCTTTAGCCTTTCCCGTAGTATAACTAACTTGCAGCTTTTGACAATCATCTCTATAAAACTTCCTGTGGACTCTCGGTTCACGGTGTGAAGTTGTTGCAAACGGTATTATAATAAATTCACTCAGAAGATCCAATAGTTAGTAAACGCGATATTATTACCAGACTGTGAGATGACAATAGAATATTTTTCAATCGTATCTAGGTAAGTTATAAGTACATAAGAAATAAGTTTTTTAAATTCCCACGGGAACTCCCTAATTTTTCGGGTTAATATTTAGCCTATGACACTCACAAATAATGTGGCGTCTATTGGTACCAGAATATTCAAAATCGGTTCAGTAGATCCAGAGATTACCCCCTACAAGGTCAGAAACTCGCAAACATTACCTCTTTATAATATTAAGTATACATGTATATGGGGCACTTTATAATTTATATCCTCAAAGCATCTCAATAGCTGGATGGATTTTCATCAATGAGGTCTAAGTCGTACGATATAGGCTACTCGTAAGTTTCGCCATGCGATTTAGAGTTCCGGTAAGATGCCGCATAGAAACCGATTAGAGGTATGGGTTTAATATAATAGCCATACCCTTAACATGTTAGCCCGCTACCATCTTAGGCTGGATGCAAATAGGCAGCGTTCCGGTTTGTTTTCGGTGACCGTCAACGGATTACGCCGACCTGCCCAAGACAACTACCCTACAGGCTACATGAGCGGGAAACGCTAACTTGTTTGCGATGTCGCGGATCCATAATGACACTTGGTGGCCGAATACGTCATTCCATACGTATTGCGTATTGCAACTTCCGCCCCGCTGCCTACCGAAAATGCAGCCTTAGAACATAAATCATGATATAACCATCAGGTGAGATCGCAGTCAATGGCTAACTTGTAGCGGCAAATATCATCCTCTTTCGGTCGCAGAGCCAGCCAAGTAAAGTGAAATGGGTATAAAAGTCAAAACGATTGAATTTCTCAGCTTGGCAGGCCCCGAGTCGAATCGCTGCAGTAACCGAACGCCCCGAGTTTAAATCACTTATTTTTTTCATTGTTTATTGTTTTTGCCACAAAACGGATTTATTGTTAAATGCATATTTGTTCCCGGTGTTTTATAGTCTTGACACATTAGCACGTTCTCGGGTGCAAGCTTAGTTTTGTGTATTTTTTGTCCATTCAAAAGTTTAACATGATAATCTGAACTGTACTTTTTGTGGCTATAGGTACTGTTTTGATCAAAGAAATGTGAATTTGCAAAATTTACTTAGCCTACTTAGAATCAAATTTCATGATACTTGTGTTGCTTATGATACGTCTTCCTTATTAATAAACACTCTTTTGCTCCATTGCAGCCAGTACACTATATATTCAGCCAATCATAACAATTGAGACTGTAACCATGATGGATGCAAGTTTTACATAATTGTCTTCACTGTACCATTGCCATCGGTTCGGAAAGCAGATTGAGAAAAGCGTGCGACAGTCATAATTATTTTCAAACGATGCACAGCGTTATGACAATGTATCCACCATCCGTATATAAATAATATTAATGTTATAAATGCGAAAGTGTGTTTATTTGTTATTCAATCATGCTGCAACGGAACAACGGATCAACGTGATTTTGAGGACCTGGTGAGTGACTTAGGCTTTTTGAATCGGAAAATTAAGGAGCACCCCCGAGAAAAAAATTAAACCGCGCGGACGAAGTCGCGGGCATCATCTATTATTAAAATAGTACTGCTTTAGTGGAATTTTATAATTTCACTAAAATAATTATTGTTGTACCTAGACCTATATACCACTCAACAATTTCACCTTACTCACTTTCAAGGAAAGCTGGAAGCTTATATTCGAGAGATAAGCTTTACCTTTGATCACTTATTTTCTATAGGTACTAATATTATAAATTCGAAAGTTTGGATGGATGGATGGCAAAGGCTACTATTTCCCGCGGGAACCAAGAAACCTCAATCCACGCGGAAGAAGTCGCAGGCATCAGCTAGTAGTAATTTCTGAATTTTCCCTGGTCTGGCCTGGTGGGAGGCTTCGGCCTTGGCTAGTTAACACCCTACCGGCAAAAACGTGCCGCCAAGCTATTTAGCGTTCCGGTACGATGCCGTGTAGAAACCGAATAGGGGTATAACTATCATGCCCCTAACAGGTTAGCCCGCTACCATCTTAGACTGCATCATCACTTACCATTAGGTGAGATCGCAGTCAAGGGCTAACTTGTAGTGGATAAAAAAAATTCAAATAAATAAAAGTTATGGCTTACCGTCGGGTGAAGCTGTGTGTGCGGATAGATCTGCATCCGGCGCGGGTCCCCGTACACGCTGGCCGGCATCTCGTTCATGTCGAAGCTGTCAGAGGGGTCGGGAGTCAAGCGCGCGCCCCCGTAGGCCTGCACGCCAGCTCCATCGGCTTGGGTCACTGGAAGAAACGTCTGTGCTATTCAATTCAATTCATTTATTTTTCGATTTAGTAATTGTATTATAAGTTATTGCGAATGTCTATAAATAAAATTACAAGTTAACAATTAAATAGTAGGTATATTGTGTGCTTAGGAGTGAAACAACGAAGCGAGGGCTGGCATCACACGAAATCTGAAATTGTGTCATCGCGTGGCGCACACACTGTTTTTCATATAATCTGAATTAAAAGTGCGAGTTTTATTAAAATTGTATTTCCTATTTTTTTAGTTGCTAGGCATAGATTTAGCATTGGTCCCATAGATTTAGCATTGGTCTTTACGACAAAGACCAACTAATCCTAAATCTATGTTGCTAGGTTGTCGTTTACCAATATCATATCTATCAGTTTAGTTGATGGGTAAAATTTTAGATAAATATTATTACTTTGATTTGATTTGATCAAATTATAAAACAACAATTTTGAACTGGATTAAACTCAAAACATTATTTACTCAAAATATGTAGATACCTACCAAGTACCTACACCTTATGAACGTGGTTGAATAAAGACGTGATTAAAAATTAAAATAATTAGTCTTACAAATATTATAAATGCGAAAGTTTGGATGGATGTATGGATGTATCTACATGGATGTATGGATGTTTGTTACTCAATCACGCCCCAACGGCTGGCTGAAATTTGGCACAGAAATAGATTATAGTCTGGAATAGCACAATAGGTTTAGACCAAAAACCTCAATTATTCGCTAGTAATTTATAAATATACAAAATATGACATAAAATTAATAAGCAAATAAATTATTATTAGTCATGAAAAATCAATCGTCAAATTGTGTTTATGAGATTATGTACCTACATTATTTTATGTCCCTAATCCAAACTTGTCTTTCATCTACGTTATCATCGATCCTGAATATTATGCATTACTTCCAATCAATCAATCAATCAATCAAATCATTTATTCAATATAGGTACACTAAGGTGGGTACACTTATTGACATTAAAAATTACTTATAAAACATGATGGTGATAATCAGTTACGGTAACTTAAAACTAAAGCTACGAGGGTTCCAAACGCGCCCTGGTCTGAGAAGAGCCCACAACAAACTCAGCCGGGTTTTTTTATATTTTTACTATCACCATCTCACAAAATATCATCTTAAGAGCCACTAGAGCAAATCATTGCCAAGGTTCCTTGTCGTTTAAGTAATCCTTTACATGATAATAAGATTTTTCAATGATTTTACGTTGTACAATAACTTTGAACTTATTCAGAGACATCTTCAACATGTCTTCTGGGAGTCTATAGTAGAAAGGGACACTGTTTCCAACAAATGAATTACTAATTTTACTAAGCCTAGAAGCAGGCATTACAAGTTCATTTTTATTTCTAGTATTGACATTATGACAATCACTTTTCTTCTAGAATTTATCAATGTGTTTATGCACGTATACTAAATCTGTACTAGATCTGCAGGTAGATATCTGTTACATTTCCCGGTATTTTGTCACTATAACTTATGACCTCCATGCAGTGCTTCCAGATAGTAATAAGTGAAAATACAAGAAATGTTATTAAACCAACTAGAAAACGCAGAATTTTTCGAAAAAATAAGTACTTACAGTAGAATCAAATTACAGTTTTTGTAGGATAGGTACCTATATAAAGAGAAATAAGTTTTTAATGACTTTTTTTTATTCAGTGGTTACCAACAGGTTTAATGTGTAACTAACAGGTAACTAGGTAGGTATTGTACAAAAACTAAGGAAAATTATGGGAAAATCTCTTTTTTAAATAATTTAATAAATTTAAAATTATGTTTGAGGTTAATATTTTCACAAAATACATTTGAATCGATAAAGCAATATATTTTATTGGAAATAATTGTATCAAATTGGAGAATACACGACTATTTTTATTTTTACCACCATTTTTCTCAGCTTTCAGGTCAGACTCTTAAAAAATTACAGTGATTACATACACTGTAATTTTATCGTACAGATAAGCCAAAATTACAGTAAATCTACTGTTAGTATGAACTTGTAAATAATTTTATAGACTTAGACAGAGAAGCATTTCGCTTGATCATCGCCTAACTTCAATTCGAAGAAGGCTCACGATGGTGATGAGTGTTGATGATTGATAATAATTTAATCTCTTCCGGAGGCTTACGAATTAAATGATTGAAATTTGAAACACAAATTACTTTTAGCTTCGGAAAACAACAGCCTTGCACTGATACCTAGGTTTTTTTAAATTAGAATAGAATAGAAAAGATTTTCTTTTTTCAAATAAAATTTTACAAATTCTTTTGCACCGTCAAATGGCTCTACCACTGGCTTTAAAACTAGGCTTTGTTTGGCTATCGCCTATCTATGAAGCACCTTTGTTTTAAGGAATTTCCCCCCAAAAGGACAATACAGGTTTTATTCTTTGTTCATTCTAGGTACGAGTGAGTAAAGGTGGAAACACACTATTAAACGCGACCTGTGCAATGATAATTCATAATGATAAGACTGACTGGGAGACTGGGTACGGTTGAAACATTTTAGCGTTTATCGTCCATTGCATCGGGATAAGTAAAGCGAGCGATGACGGAAACATGGTCTTGGTTTAATATATTTATATTAAACAAAGTCTACTGTCTACTAATGCGCAATGTTATTAATTGAGGTTACTGTATAGTATTTTATGTGTAAAATCAAATTTAAAAAAAAATGTTTCAACCGTCTCCATGAACGGGTTGGTTAAAACAGTGCCTGGGGTCAATTGAATCACATGCAAATCATACAAAATATAACAATTGAACATGTTTTATTCAGCGTCTAATAACATTTCATCATAACATCACAAATAAAATTCATCAACAACATCACAAATATTTTTTTATGAATATTCAAGTTTTTCATGGTACTTATAATCTAACATTATTTTTATTATATTATTAAAGCTATTGTTCCTGGTTAAAAACTCGATTGTGAGCCTTATACCCCATTTCTTGATTTTCATCACCACTGGGTTACATCTCGTTTAAGTAGATACTTTAACAGGGAACAGTGGTTCAGTCCATTTTTTTTCTGCCGCTGTCCTTAACGAAGATCCGGCATTTATATCTTCATAGGCTTATTTATACGTGGATAAGTGAGTCTGACCTCTCGTAGTCTTCCTTCAGCGTACCCTTGGTATCTAAGAAACAAGAAATTAAATAAATAAACTGTTTCAACCGTACCCACAAAAAATGTTTCAACTGTCCCCAACCCTTCTAGTTATAAAACGGTTCACAGTAAGAATGGTAATAAATTTGAATGTATGAATTTAAAAACTAACCATACAGCCATATTCTACAAACTTCCATTAACACGATACAAAACTCTCAATACTGTAACTTAAGTAAATTCATAATAATTGCAAAAATGTACGACCAAAAATACTTACTTTTCCGGCAAAAAACATAATGGGGCATACTATACACAAGCACAGCGCGCGAAGAATGTCGCAACACTAAAATTCGTGTTTATAGATACTTGTCGCCTGCTTCATTCTCCCCTTGTAACCCCTCACGGTGTCGAGATATTTACCAAAATCAGCTAAATCGACCCAGCCGTTCTCGAGTATTAGCGAGACAAACGAACAGCAATTGATTTTTATATATATAGATTTCGATTGTAGTATATTTATACCTATGTTTGCGAGCATGTCGCTGTTCGCGAGCATGTCGGTCAGGCGAGCATGTCGTTCACGTTCACGCGAATCTACATTTTTACCCCCTATACCTTAAAGTGCTCAATGCGCGTAAAGAAATTTTCACTTCAATAATTAAAATTAATTATTAAATATTCATATTAAGTATTGAATTTAGTTTTAATTTCAATTTAGTTTGTTTTCTAGTTAGTTTAGTATTTAGATTATAGTTTATTGATGCAGGTACCTATCAATCAATCGTGAAAATATAAACTAATGAGAATATTTTGGCAGATAAGAGGAATTCTAGATTTCCTCGTATCGCAATCGTAAACAACAAACGCACATAATATTATTATAATTTATCCCCACGTATGATCGGAAAAAAATACCATGTTATCTTTCCATCCACAAAGCTAGTTTAGCACATTTAAAGGCTTGGACAGACACAAAGCGTAATGGCAGCGAAGCACCAATATGCGGTGAGGAGCCTATGCAAAAGTATTAATGGAAAGAAAGGTTTTTATATCTTATTCTTTATCCGCCATGTAGCAGAATGATACTTATTATGAACCGAATGCACACATAAAATGAAGTGCGTGCTCTATGTTACATTTACAACTACTAGCCGCCTTCAGGTGGATCAAAACTCATGACACTGCATCGAATCGGATTTCGTGGCAGCACAACAGCAAGACTCGATGTCCATGTCTGGATGAAATGTTACTATTGTGAAGTAACCAGTATGGTGAGTCCAAATACCTATACGAGGCAAGTGCGCGGCAGCAGCACGTGGCGTTTGCAGGACACAATTCTGCCGCGTCCTGAGGACTTGAGGCCTACACCCACGAATATAATAATTTGCACGGCAGCTGACGTTTAGTAATACGGCTCGCGACAGCCAAGCCAGCAAGATTAGGACCTACCTCTAAGTTGGAAACACCTTTAGGCACGTTTCCGTCGCATATTTTGTATGTCCAAGCATTTATTGCTATACTGGGTTTCAGGTGTAGATATAAGAAATGCTGAATTATTTTTGTGTTGAAACTGGCATTTGACTCACATTACCGACTAAACAACTAGTGGAACTTCGGATATTTTTACATTAATCAGCTTTTTAAGTAGGTAGCGTTACCAATACCTAGATTGTATTCGCGAAGTTTATGATGAATGAATTTTAAATTGCTTTGGTTAATAGATAGATAAGTAATAGGTATCTGATAATAAATTTGAAAAAACAGATTATCATTTACGTATTTCATTTTATAATAATCTTACGTACCTAAAGCGTGAATAATAATTTAATTTAAGCGGTTTATTGCCTCATCTGGTGACAGAAGTGCTGGCTCATTTTTTGCGCAAAGGATCACCTTGGTTGTCCAGCGCGGAAATGCGTCCAGCAAGCAAGAGTGGGCATGATTTAAATAGTCAGTGGGGCTGATTCTGTATAACACAATCTCTAAACTAAACTAAAATGGCAGCTTTAAATCTAGTTCTGCCCCTTTCCGTAGGAAGCGTTATGAAAGGGTTAGTGATATTTGTAATGCTCTAATTTTAATTTAGTTTTGAGATTGTGCACTATAGAATCAGCCTCACTAACTAGGTAAACTAGGTATTGTTTTCAATAAATGACTGAAAAAAATTAAGCGTAATTTAATAATTCTTTGGAGCTCTACCTAGGATTATAGTGGAATTTTTTTTTTTATTCCGATTAAGCGTTGATTTTAATCAACAAAGAAGATTTGAGTCTATTAAAAAACATAGTGTTTAAATCGTACGTATAAAACTAATACTATACAACATACCTAATTCTGTTGCTAGGTAGGTAGGTATAAATAAGCCTAACATTTTCCTAAAAATAATAGAAATTAGAAACCCAAGCGCTGAAATTTTTCTATGTCACCGTAAGATTGTAAAATCCGTTAGATTATAATCTAACGGTTTCTATCCCGCGAGATTATAAACTGTCGAAAGATTGTGAACCGTTCAATGTTCTGAGTATTAATTTATGAAATATTTATTGTTTTTACGTTTTCTTGTCTCTTTCTTGTACAGTTCGCGCGCGAGTTGAATGCACAGTAAATGTAAGTGTCACCATACATTTCCTCTGCATTCAACTCGCGCGCGAACTATAGGTTAGGTTAGGGTTTGACATGAATATTCAGGTTCCATCGGGTTAATATACCTAATATATTACAATTTACCGAAAAATAACGCGTTAAATTGTAATTAGTATGTTACGGTTCACAATCTGTCGACAGTTTATAATCTATCGAGATAAAAAACGTTATATTATAATCTAACGGTTTTTACAATCTTACGGTGACATGTACAAGACGTGTAAGATGCAGTGCAGAAACACTGCATTCGATCCGAATAGGTACGAGAATTCTCGGTCTGAAGTAACCGTAGTACTATTTGTATGAGGGTTGCGCGCTAGCCCCGGATTTTCAGATTCGAAAAGGAAATTCATTCAGATTCAGAAATTCCGAAAAGAGTCCTAAATGTTAAAAATAAATACAACTACAACCTTAGACAGAAATGAAATGTCTACGACTTTGTTCTAGGTTTTTGAAAAATCCGTAGGAATTCTATAACTTTCCGGGATAAAATCCTTTATCCGTCTCTGGGATGCAAGCTATTATACTTACATGTAGCAAATTTTTTTAAAATCTGTTTTGAGGATGAACTGTGAAAACGTATAACAGACAGAAACACTGTCGCTTTTATAGGTCTTATAATCGTACTTATAATCCTTTTAATAAAGAAAAGTCTACACGTAAGTAAGTACTTCTTCGTTTTCTATAAAATAAATAAAAGACACGAAACTTTAACGAGCGAAACTGAAACAGTAAAATAAAATTATATTGCTAACGCCTAACAGAGCAATCATTGGTTTAAGACATTTTAATGGGGCAATAATACCGCCTGAGAGCGACATAAAAGTTTTAAAACACTGTAAAACACTAATTTCAGTTGTAACACGACTTACCCACTTTTAATGAGATCACGTCACTGGGAAATCCTAAAACTTGTACGGAATTCACGTTAATAACTGATTAAAATTTGAATGTCATCACTGAAAACACTGAAAGTCCAGATGTGCACTTTTCAAAGTTTATAAAGACTCGTCTGTGAATTTGGAAACGCGTTGGGCGGGCGGACGTATCATACGTGTTGACGCGACGAACGTATGCCGTCAAAAGCGGCTCAGAGCGCAACTGAGTAGACGTGCGCCCACCGATACTGTGCACCAAGCTGACTGTTCGACAAGCTTACGTGAGCAACGACTCACAAGATTACGACGAGATTTTATGGAAAAAAAAAAACGTCTTATACATCTAACCTCAAGTTTTTTAAACATTTTTAACTAGTAGGTAATCGTTACGTTTTCATAGAACATCGTACGTTTTCTCGGCTAAGGAAAACGTAATCGTGGTCTAAGCTCGAGTGGGGAAAGGCGAAGCGTCATTGGTTGAAACAAGCGGTCGGAGGCCAATAGCGGCGAAAGGAGGAGTCGCTATGGATTGCCACGAAATTCGGCAAGACGTGTTGCCTCCCTTGTTTCTAATCTTTAACGCCATTCCGCAAAATTTGGGACCCAATTTACAGCCGCTTGAAAGGCGACCATTGCAGGGTACGATTACAGGGTAAGGGATCATTGCATACGATGACAGTAGGTATACCTAATCTTTCCTTTTACCTGTACTATTATGTATTCTGTGCTTTTACGTATAATTTATAAAAGACAAAACTGACCGACGCGACAGCATCGATCAACGTCCAATGTGACGTTGACTCAAATTGTGAGTCGTCTAGAAATTTTAATTTAGTAGAGATCTGATTTAATAGTGGTCTAAGTGAAGTGGTTATCCTAGTGGTTAAGACACCCGACCTCCAGTACTTGGTCGCGGGTTTGATTCCCGGGGATGCACCTCCAACTTTTCGAAATTATGTGCGTTTTAAGAAATTAAATATTAGGTACTTGCTTCCAACGTCTTGAGGGAAATCTGCATGTTCGAGAGTTCTTCATAATGTTCTCGAAGGTGTGTGAAGTCAGCCGATCCGCTCTTGGCTAGCATGGTGACCAAACCCTTCTCATTCTCGAGAGGAGGCTCGTGCTCAGTAGTGAGTCGGGAATGGGTTGATAAGGGAGAGAAAGCGGTCTAAGTTCACCTAGGTCAGTTCGCGTGCGAGTTGAATGTAGAGTAAATGTATGTGTCACCATACATTAACTCTGCATTCAACTCGCGCGCACTATACGTACTTGCTGAATAAATATAATTAATAATTAAATGAAATATTTATTTTATAAAAGATAAGTAGTTTGTGTCACTTAAAAGATAACATTATGCCAGGACTCTACCACCAGTAATAATTTTTTCACACCACAATATGCTCGTCAATGCCGAATTATATGTCATGTAAACCTTACCGAAAGCAAGACATTATATCTCTTGGCTTTAGCCGGGTTATAATGTTCTATTGAATTTCATTATAACCCGCTGGTCAATAATGTGATTTTCACTTTCATAATTCTTATTGCTATGATCATAAAGTCTAATTTCGCTAAACAGAATGTGTTCTCAGCGGGCGCGGCCAACTCGATTTTCTAAAACCGAAGCCGTGGCCCACTAGATTCGCACTGAGACGAACTTCATTTGTTTGTCAAATCGAGTAGGCCACGCCAGCTGAAAGAAGTGGCTATAGCCGTAGCTAGTAGTACCTTTAGAAGATTCTATTACAACTCAAATAAACTCTAGCTCAACCTCGATAAACGTACCAAATAAAAATATAACGTGATAACGTTAGACATTAGCCCAATTATGGAAAGATATTTCCATAATTGGGCTAATGTCTCCAATATCAATTTGCACTTTTAATTTGCTGTAATAAACACTATCTACTAAGCCTGGTTTGTTATTATATAAAAGAGAGGTAATTTTTCTTTTATTTTCTTCTATCGTAATTAAATATTCAATTACTGTTATCGTGAGGAAAACAATTGGGAAAACAAACAAGAAAATAAAATCCTGCATGCCTGAGACGCCTTTTTGACGACCTCCGCAAACGACGACGACTTTTTTGGCACAGTGTTGAGCCCTGTTGTCTTAACATGGGAGATCCCGGGTTCGATTCCCGTCACGGCCCATTTGGGAATTTATAATTTCTGAATTTTCTCTGGTCTGGTCTAGTGGGAGGCTTCGGCCGTGGCTAGTTACCACCCTACCGGCAACGTACCGACTAGGGGTATGGGTTTAATATAACTGCCATACCCCGAACAGGTTAGCCCGCTACCATCTTAGACTGCAACATCACTTACCATGAGGTGAGATTGCAGTCATGGGTTAACTGACTTCTCAATGGTATGAGTATGAAGTCTCTCTCTCTGCATCGTATTCCTCATTACCGAGTCGTGAATCGTGACTCGTGACCCCTTTTCCGTTAATCAAATAATGGAAGGAGTTTTCTTGGGATAATAATGCGCGAGTTCCCACGTCCTTACGCATACGACTCGACTAAGAGTATTTAAACTCTTAGGTTTTTTACCCATCTCTCTTAATTCACCCATCCAGTTACCGACTTGGGTCAACGTTGTTTAACATTCGCAATAGACTGATATGCGTTGTCACAACTAGGCCAGTCGTCCCTCAGTATGAAGTCTGCCAATCCGCATTTGGCTAGCGAAGGGAACTATGGCCAAACCCTTCTTATTCTGAGAGGAGACTGAAGACTCGTACCTACTTACTACTATAAAGTTATAAAATACAGTTATTGTGCAGTTGCAAACCCTAATAAAGTCTCAGTGAAAATTAGCTAAGGAAAGGCTCTAAAACACAACAAAAAAAAAATGGATAAAATAAAAAATAGAAATAAACCTATGTAAGAAAATGCTTATATGATGTAGCTTTCTTTCATGTAATGTATGTGTAGTTAAGTGTCCTAGACGAACTTGCACTTGTGCAGTAAATAACAACAAAAACAGTTAAGTAACAGTAAGTAAGTAACAGCAAAAATTAAAGGTTAAAAAATAAAAATGCCATTCATAGTACCGACCTAGAACAGTCTCCGATCGCCATGTCGGAGGAAAAAAGGAAGGAACACATAAAAAAAAAAGACTCGTACTTAACAGTGAGCCAGCAATGAGTTGAAATGACGGTGAACTGAGATCTCTACACCGACCGGCTGAGGAAGGAGCATTGATGTAGAATTTCAGTTACTCATTCTATTTCAATGGGAAGGAGCTAATAATCCATAGACCAATTACACTTGCATAAGTTTTACTCACGCAAGTCGCGTATATGAGCCTAACTGACGAAATGTAAACAGTCTTGTACCTAAATCGCGTATCGTATGCAAAGTACAAATGTGAGTAATTATGTATGATACTTACGTAAACACTTACGAGAGTAAACGTGGCCTTAAATCGCTGACCGGATACGGCGACATTTATAAGATTCTTCGTGTCCGATGACAATGTGCCCAGAGTCTCAAACGCAAGCGCCGCCAAAACGTAGTCCTTAATAATGGCTTATGCGCCGCTTTTAAAGCTAATATTATAAATGCGAAAGTGTGTTTCTTTGTTGGTTTGTTGGTTTGTTGGTTTGTTGGTTTGTTGGTTTGTCCTTCAATCAAGTCGAAACGGAGCAACGGATCGACGTGATTTAATGGATGGGTATAGCTGAGGACATGAAGAGTGACATAGACTACTTTTTATACCGGAAAATTCTGTAGTT
Source organism: Erebia aethiops (assembly GCA_923060345.2). Lineage (NCBI taxonomy): Eukaryota > Metazoa > Arthropoda > Insecta > Lepidoptera > Nymphalidae > Erebia > Erebia aethiops. The sequence continues at coordinate 17,080,112 of OV281079.1, read as the reverse complement.
CGCGTGGGAATTAAATAACTTATTCCACGCGGACGAAGTCGCGGGCATCAGCTAGTTATTAATAAGTAATAAAATTAAAAAAACCCACGAAGAACTGCAGAGCTCCATCATGACCTTTATAACTTTGATACAACAATTAGAACTTATACCAAAAGTATATATCTATACCTACTAATATTATAAATGCGAAAGTTTGGCTGGATGGATGTTTGTTTGTTTGATGAAATTTGACACAGAGATAGATATTATAGTCAGGAATAACACATAGACTACTTTTTATCCCGGAAAATTAAAGAATTCCCGAGGAACCGAAAATCCTCAATTCACGCGCACGAAGTCGTGGGCATCAGCTAGTATAACATAATATCTGAAACACAAAACTGCATATTTGACGGCTCTGGAGGTTTTTGACCAGCGTGGTGGACTATGGCCAAGATAAGACTTATGCTTAGTAATGAGTAGAGGTGTGAAATAGTGTTAAATTTTAATATTCTGATAAATAATTGTTAAAAAAATACTGTGATCACCCAAGGAGTTCCTATGACCACCTGGCTCCATCACGAGACCCTGTCCAGCATCTAGGTTTAAAGTGCTTGTCAAGACAAATCAAAAGGGTCCAAATACGACGGGTATACGATGAGAACTTAAGGAGTTCCCATGACCACCTTCTGGCTCTATCATGCGACCCTGGGCAGCATCTAGGTACAAAGCATATGTCAAGACAAATCAAAAGAGTCCAAACACGACAGGTTTATGATGAGAATTTAAGGAGTTCCCATGACCGCCTCCTGGCTCCATCATGAGACCCTGGACAGCATCTAGGTACAAAATACTAGTCAAGACAAATCAAAAGAGTCTAATCACGACGGGTACTTAAGGAGTTCATATGACCACCTCCTGGCTCCATCATGAGACCCTGGGCAGCATCTAGGTATAAAGTGCTAGTCAAGACAAATCAAAAGAGTCTAAACACGACGCCTCCTGGCTCTATCATGAGGCCCCGGGCAGCATCTAGGTACAAAGTGCTAGTCAAGACTACAGCTCAACTTGGTTGTACTCGTATATGGTCCTAAAAATATCTAAGAACCTTGCCAGAAAAAAATTGGCAAAAATTGCCGATAGAAATGAAAACTAGATCCATTCAATATTACTTCACATTTAACATTTGAGTTTCTGACTGGAAAATGTAGAAAAAGGTATTATATTAGCAACAACTTCAGTGAATTATGCACCTTAGGACTAAAACATAAAGCTACATTACTACTACAACCCATTAAGCGTGGATTGAGGTTATTTGGTTCCCACGCGATGTATTATTCCAGACTATATTCTATCTCTGTACCAAATTTCATTCAGACCCGTTCAGTCGTTCTGGCGTGATTGAGTAACAAACATCTATTTGAGGATTTTTGATTCCCGGGGAAACTCCTTAATTTTCCGGAATAAAAAGTAGCCTATGTATTATGCCAGACTATAATCTATGTCTGTAAAAAATGTCATCCAGATCCGTTCAACCGTTCTGGCAACAAACATCCATCCATCCATCCAAACATTCGCTTTTTTAATATAGATTCGGAAAGCTTTTAGTATATATTTCGTTGATAAAATGGAGAAATCAATATTATTAGTTAATTTACTGTCTAAAGAATCGGGACAAATGAAAATCAGTTTTGCACCTAGATAGTCCTAGCCTACAATATGGATGTTTTAGAGATGTCCCTACCTATATATTATTTTAAACTCAGTAGTTACACAAAGTCAGCGCGGCGGGTAACTTTAATTTTAATAATAGTGATAGAAATCATATTCCCCGAACGAGTAACTAGTACAGAGTTGCCCATCTCGCTTGTAACTTTTAGATCTATCAAAAAGTAGGTTGGGAAATAGTCTATGTCCCGTGGCAGTTAGTGGAACTAATACATTTCATTAAACATGCGACTACTAGCGCCGCCTCTATAGAGGACTTCTTTCTTACGGCCACGATTTGTAAGTTTTTACGTAAGTAAAGCACGTAAGTAACGTACATACCTAACTAACATTACATGATTTCAATACCATACGCGACTTACAAGACTGTTTACATTTCGTAAGATACTATAAAAAAATAAACAGAAGCCATGCTATAAAGTCATTTGAATCTGTGAAAAAATTCTGCGTTTTTGGTGTTGTTGGTTGTTTGTGGTGACAAATACATATAAAAACTATTTACAATACGATTAGAAATATATTTTAGTGCAGTATTAGCCTGGATTATTACTGAAATGTAATAACTTTATCGGGAAAATATGCTTTTGAAAATCGCGACCGTTATCGCGATCGGGGACGCATTCTTTCCGTTTTTATGTAATTGATTGTAAACTTTGGCTTCTATAAATCATACCTTCATATAGATATATTATTTAGAAAGCCAATGCTGTTTACAGAACCATGGTAAGTAGTCTGGGTATTTTTTTGTAGGCAGTTTTTTAACACGGCGTGAGGCGCGAGGTGCGCGAGGGGTGCGCGGGAGGTGCGCGGGTCGTGAAATAGGAGCCGCGCAAAATCAGTAGGTATAAATTGGTGAAGACTGAGAGGTTAAACGCTACTTACGTGAGTAAAACGTACAAATGTAATCGTAGCCAAACACGGAGGGTACTGTTGGCAAAGAAGCTGTGTGTAGGTTTTAGGTTAGGTAAGTAGGCAGGCTAGGTGTACGTGTAGGTTGGTAGATTATATTGGGGGCGTGATTAATGTGATTTCACTGCATGCTAAATAATAGCTTTTATAACAGCCACTGACAGGTGGACGGACATAGCGAAACTATAGGGGTTCATTGTTGCTAACAGAACTTTAAAATTGGCATTTTAATTTAATAGCTAGGTATAAAATATAAGAGTCTGCTCGAAATATTATGCTCGTCAGTCGTCGTTGTAGTTTTATTTTTTCAACTTATCATTTTTCCGCAGCAATTTATATTTTTTATGTGAACTAGAAATTAAAGAGAAATCATTCAAAATCAAAGTTCAAAATACGCGCCTTTCGTTTCCCGCTGAAAAAAAAAACCACTGACCTCGACATTATACTGGTGGGGCTTAGATAAATTATCTCTATGAGCAAAAGTTTTGGTGGTCTGTGGCAAAAGGTGTCAACCAGTATGACCAGATTTAGTAGAATTCTGCGATTTTAGCAGATATTAACACCTAATTATTGTTCATTTTTAATTGCAAGATAGAAAAAAAAATAGTTTTAGCATTCTAAGTATCTAATAAAACATAATAACAGAAGTTTAGCAGGATTCAGCATTTATAATTTTAGTTAGTTCAGCATTAACAGTTTTAGTTTTAGTTCTTAATAGGTTAAACCAACATTGACCAGCACCCCTATTCAAATTAATAATAAAATTATTCAGTTAAAACAATTATTTCTGCAATTTTATCGAAAATAAGAAATTGGCAGTGACTGCCGATAGAAGTGAAAATTTGAAAATAATCTAAAATTTTCATACGCCAATATTTTATTTTATTAAAAAAAATTGAATATATATATATTTTAATTTAAAATAATTAAAATATATAAAAACCTCAAAACTAAGGCATTAAAGTTTAACTACGAATGTAGTATATTTATATCAGTGAAGCGGAGTATGTCAGTGACGTGAATCCTACAAAAAGTGCGCAATGGGGCTTATGAAGTTATAACTTAAAATTTAAATAAATGGCAGTAAAAAAAAAGATATATTTTTTTTAATTTAAATTTTAATTAAAATTATTAAAATATACACCTTAATACTAAGGCATTAAAGTTTAATTTCAAATGCAGCATATTTATATGTTCGTGAGCATGTCGGTCACGCGAATCTACATTTTTACCCCCTACCAAAAAGTGCTCAACGCGCCTAAAGAAGTTTTCACTTCAAAAATACGTCACAGCATGTCGGTGTCACGAACCCATAAGATTTTCCCCTACTAAAAAGTGCTCAACGTGGCTAAAGAAGTTTTCAGCACACGGTCAGTTTTGTAGAAAGCAGTTTTAGGCTAGGCAGTTAGCAGGATCATCAATTTAAATCTTGTCACACTGGCAACTGTATTCTGTGGCACCGACAGGTGAGCAAAAAGCAAAAAGTATCAAAGAGTTATCCCTGTTACTTGTCAGTTATCTCTGGCATGGCAGGACGACCGGCTAAAAATGACAGCTACAGTGTAACGATTGCAATCACATCTCACTCTTCCACTATTGGACAAAATCTATTGACACAACAAGAATACCATAAATTCAGCCAATCACAACAACTGATACTATAACAATGATTGATGCAGAAGTTACGCGGTCGCCCTGCAGATCAGTTACCGGTGTCAGTTACTTGTCTGATTGTCTCTGCTGTAGAACCTTTTTTTTATGCCTGCCTGTCTCTGGGGTTACTCTGGTAGGCAAAGGTACATATAAAACATAGTGGTAGTGGTTATATTCTCTTGTGGCTGTAATGTCAAAAATAAGACTGATGTCCTGATGTCCTTATATTCTCTTTGGGTACATAAAAAATAATGTAAGACATGTAAGATAAAACCTGTGAATTTATCTGACTGAGCAAAAGCATGCGGCGATTAATGGCTTAAAGTTACTTTTTAGTTTAATTTCCAGTTCTAACCTGACGTAGGTAGTCAAAAGTTTTATTTTGGGGGTTTGATTCTCCATTCATTTGGCGCTTCCTATAAATAAGTTAGAATAAAGGTAAGTAAAAAGAACTTTGCAATGTATATTTATTATTTTTTAAACTCTTGAACATTTATTCTAAGTAAGAAGCCGATGATGCCCACGACCTTAAGATTTTGAAATATCTCATTCATGGGAACTGTTTAATGTTTTGGGACAAAAATTCATGATTTCCCTGGAAAAGTTATAAAAAGTAATTGGGAGTTAGAATGGAGGCTGATTATGCTGGCATGTCAATCAAGATTGTATGATATACATGCCTACATGATTAGGTACCGACCACAGATCACGGAAACAAGGGAGATGTGCTAAGGGGGCGTGTTGCGTGCGAACTCATCAGGCACAAAATAGGCCTGATGGCCGTTTTTGTCTTTAGTCGCATGTCATTCAAAGATTGGTTCACTTCTCTCGGTTTTTAACAAAATGCCGCGTTGTTCAGTGGTTGTTTGTAAAAATTCAAGCTGCAAAGTGAATTACATGAAAGATGGCATCTCATTTCACACGTAAGTACAAATAAATTGTTGTAATTTTCCATTAAAATCAATAAAACATTATTTAGTGGTATCATAATGTAATAGAGTGACAAGTCTATATCTCATTATGAACAAAAACCATTGCTTGCTTAGTAGAAATCTATCAATGAATCGGCCAGTCTTACGACGCAATGGTTAAGTGTTCTTTACCGATTCTTTCACTAGCACGATAGATCAAATTTCGTAGTTCGGCCGCTGTCGGCGTGCCGTGAACTAGAGATGTGACGATGCAGGTACGAGTACAATGCAGTTGTCGATATTTTAGCGACCAAACGATGATCTGTGATACAATAATTAATAGTACCTTAATTATAACTTAGTAAACAATTATTGCTATTTTAACGTTTAAACTATCGTGAGTAAAATTCATTATAACTATATTTTTAGTCATAATTATTACTATTTTTTTTAATGTAAGTACTCGACTTACTTAGCTGACGAAACGTATAAAAAATATACTAGGTGAATTAATATAATGTCAATTTACGTAGATACTCATTACTCATTTATTGATATATTTAATGTCACTCTTTAATATTAATATTTAAGATATCCGAAGGATGCAGAAAGAAAAGAAAAGTGGATAAATGCTACAGGAAGAGGTCCAAGCTGGTTTCCGACGAAAAATAGCACAATATGCTCGTATCACTTTGAGCCAAAGTGCTTTCAACCATTGAAGATGGTTCGTCGGCTCTTCGAATGGTCAATCCCAACATTGAACTTGCGTTTTGTGTTGACTGTAAGTTAATAATACCCACTAGATGATGCCCGTGACTTCGTCCGCCTGGATTAAGTTTGTTTTAATTTCGCGGGAACTCCTTAATTTCCGGGATAAAATAGTCTAGTAATTTCTGAGTGAAGTAGGTACAAATTCTGTACTTACCGGACATGGCTGTTTCGGTAAGTACTTGCACCAGATTGCGAAACGGGAGGAAACAGCCATCTGTCATGAGTGTGGTACTCCAGAGGACACAGCGCACCATACCCTAGTGGAAAATGTTATGGAGCTGAAGGAGGCTGCGGAACGGGAACGAGAGCTGGACCCTAACGCTCCACTGATCCGCAGAAGACGACAGGGGGGAAGAAGGCGACGCTTCGCTCGCCTTTTCCCGCCTTAGTATAGGTGTCTAGGACCCTATGGTCGGTTCAGCGTCGTGATGTCTCAGTAGCCTTGGGACCCTGAGACCTCTCTTTGTAGACGCGGACTGTGCTGCTGGTTTTTTAGTGGGTATTCTGCTTCCATCTGTGAGTCCCACATACCCGCCTTGTGCGGGATGCGTAAATGCATTTTTCCAGCAAAAAAAAAAAGTACAAATTCTGTGTCTAGTTGGGACGTTTGGGTGATATTTTCGTCGCCCAAGGGTGGTTAAAGTATATTTAATAACGAGGAAGTAAGAGCCACTTTACGAGCAAAGGTCTTGTAAAATAATTTTTCGATTAATGTGTACTTAAAATTCACCCAAACAAACAAACAACCAAACAAACTTGAAGAAAAAAGTGTTGTAATGTGCACAAAAAGAACCTCGTCCTTTTTTCGGAAAGTCGGTTAAAAATAATCATATGAGATGATTTTTTACATCTTATTTTTGGTACACAAGTAAAATATCACTTTTCATAATCGGTAGTCATTGTCAAAAACCCAAATATTAAGAAATTTAGCATCGATAGATCCATTTTAGTCAACCACTAATTGTATCATATTTGAATTTTGCACAGCACATCGACAACGTTTTACGTTTGTGTGAGTAAGATGCACGGTGATTGAAATTGAACCCTGTTAGGTAAACAATAAAGTGTATATTTGTTCGTGCCTCATGCACTGATCTATCGGTATGCGTGTGTGTGAGTGAGACTTCTTGTCTATTGTATTTATTTAGTTGCTTGTATTGGTAGCAGGTAGTAGGGATAGGTAGGGATAAACTGGAGACAGCAGGTTTCAATACAATTTGATACATAGGCATATCTCCCTTGTTTCCGTGATCTGTGGTACCGACATACCATATTACCTACATTCGATTTTTATGAGGTTACTATAACCTATATAAGTTCTGATGAAAGAGCAATAAGTAGGATTTTTCAAACAAGTTGACGCTGTGAAGGCCTTATAGTCATGGGTGTACCATTGTCATGAGTAAGAATCTACCTTTAAGTTTTGCTACCACAATAATTATTATTATCATAAAGAAATTGTGTGACTGATCTTGTTAAAATGGAACGCAAAGGTAATTTGCGTAGTAGCTAAAAAAGTTTTGTTGTAGTATTTTTAAAATCAATTCATAACATGATGTAGATATTTTTATTACCAAGTATGTTCTTGGTATGTTACTGTTTCATCTATATAGAGATACTAGATTCCTGTGATTTTGTCCATTCCTGAAAGGAACCAAGTTCGAACTCTTGGATTCCCTGCGATAAAAAGTTTTTTTTTTGATAGGCTTGTGCTTGACGACAATCATGCTTAGTGCAAAGCAATGATGAGGTCTAAGTTGGAACGCGCTTGCCTGGAAGATGCCTATTCACTTTTGCCTTGAAGGTACTTATAAGTGGCAGGAAACACGTGCGCTGGGAGGGTGTTCCACACCCTAGCGGAAAATTTATGGTCATTATTTTTTGTGGCAGATGTATTTTAAGTAATCTTATTTATTTTGCAGAAACAATGTTGCCCTCAAAAATGAATGTGAACAAGAAGCTCTTGCCTATTAAGGGACATTTTTTCTTATTTAATGCAGGTGAGTGAGTGAATGCACTTACTGTGGGTTTCACATTAGATTTTCAAGGTTTTTTTTATCCACTACAAGCTAGCCCTTGACTGCGATCTCACCTGATGGTAAGTGATGATGCAGTCTAAGATGGTAGCGGGCTAACCTCTTAGGGGCATGGCATTTATATTAAACCCATACCCCTTCGGTTTCTACAAGGCATCGTACCGGAACGCTAAATCGATTGGCGGCACGTCTTTGCCGGTAGGGTGGTAACTAGCCACGGCTGAAGCCTCCCACCAGGCCAGACCAGGGAAAATGCAGAAATTATTAATTCCCAAATTGACCCTGCCGGGGATCGAACCCGGGACCTCCGCACGTTAAGGCAACACCGCTACACACTGCGCCACGGAGGTCGTCAAAATAAAATCGTCATTTCAGATAAATAGGAAGGACTCAGTGGCGTGCAGTTCAAATAGCAGTGCTTACCTAAGTAAAAATATCTCAATGCTCATTTTTCATCAAGACAGTCAGTAAATACATAACCTGACTCACTAATGCTTACCCTAGCTTCAAATGCTGTGCACATCACTGCCAAGAACTTAATGTAGGTATATTAAGTTTGTATTAGCAGTGTAGTAGAAAGTTAAGGAGTGTTTTAAAAATAAACTATTAGTAGTTAATAAAGTATAACATTCACATAATGTTTTTGGCAATTTCAATCATCTACAGGTTATGTACTGTTTCTTAATAAAACTAATAAAATCAAAATTTTGAAGTATTCTTTGAAAAATATTTGAATCGAGGAAATTTTAGTCAATATGGAGTAGGTACAAGGATATCTTCTCCTGGTTACAGGATTTAGATGTACACTATTGTATTTAACTGTTATTATCAGTAATTGAGATTATAATCACAGGGGCCGCCAAAATGCCGTCTTTGAGGCAAAAATAAGATAAAAAAGTTACATTCGCAGATTACATTGTAAAATAATAACTTTTTATACTAAATGAAAGATAAGAAATTTATGAATATAAGTAAGTACATTTCTTATCTTAACAACCATATAAATCATAATTTACAAATTATAAACTGTTTGTAATGGTTCTGTATGATTTCCCCATGTAACATAGTTTCTTATCTTAATTTTATCATTGCAAGTGCCAAATCACTATCTGTATTCTGGGTGACCCTAATAGTAATTAAAATAAAAATTATTTTCAAAAAACAGCACCACACTGGGGCTGGCCTGGAAGCTAGTGTAATCAAAATATGTTGACCACTGATGTAAACAAATTCACATTGATACATATTAGTATGGAAAATAAGAAACTCCTGAGCGAAATTTCATGCTTTTAGTATCAGTGTAAGAATTCAATTGAATTTGACTGCATAGTAAAGATGAATAAATAAGTTCCTTTTATTCTAGGTACTGCACCTCTAGTACCCTACCTATCAACATATGCTAGACAGCTAGGGTTTTCTTCGAGCACAGTGGGCCTGATTTACACAGTACTGCCAATATTTGGCCTTGTTGCCAAGCCACTGTTTGGTGTCATCGCCGATAGGTATGTATTGTATAAAGGTACATTGGATACCTTTTTATTTATTGCAGAATTGGGTTACACTTGACGACATTCATGCCTATAGCGCAGTGGGTCGACGCCCATACAAATTATAGAGCTGGCTACCATGATATAACACCCACAACAAGACCTAGAAGTGCGGTATTCTCACCTATGATTGAGAGAGGTAGGAAACTGCATACTCGACATTAGAGTGACAGAGTGACAGAATTTTGTATTGACAATTCAACCAGTTTCCTGCATCCAATGCAGTCCAATAAGGTGGAAATTTTCTCTTCTGTTTGATTCAGTTTAAATAAAATAGATATATTTATTTACTCTCTAAAATGCTATCAGATATTGTAAATAGTATTATAAAATCCAAGGCAATAAGCAACGGTATTTATTAGATGAAGATATCCTCAGATAAGCTCAATATGTTGTTTGTCGAATGTGCTGTAATAGCTTCTTGATGCCTACATTCTCGAAAAAGGCAACTTCTACGAGTTGGTGTCCCTCTCTGGCCAGTATGTATCTGTGCGGGTCACCAGCTAGAAGACTTCTTTTCGAGATCGTTTTTTCGTACATCTATTGATATTGCAAAAAGAACTTTATGTCTGACCAATAAAGTTGGTTTTTAGTTTATATTTGAACCATAGTAAGCACTTCTAATATATCTCTTCTATGCATTGCAACAAAGCATTGATCTACTTGATATTTTGCATGGATGTAGTAATGGCCCGGAGCGTAGTTACTAGGGTTACTTTGTACGCGTAAATAAGGAATGAAAAATACCTTATCCGATACCCTGGAAGAAATTATGAGTAATATTTTTTTAACTTATCTAGCTCTTACCTTCAACGGAGCCTTAATATACATTATTACCCTTAATTTCAGATTCAAAATCCAGAAATCACTATTCATATTATTCCAAATAGTGACCATACTAAGTTTCTCTGCGATATACTTCATACCATCGGACAGTGGTTCCACAGTGACTGTTGAACTAGACTGCGGCGACGGCGGGACGGTGCTAAGAGGCTGCTATAACTCCAAAGAGCAGATTGACAAGTGCAAAGTCGCCTCGCTGGGCAGTCAGACCTCCAATGCTGTGTGTAAGGTATTACAAGTGTTATATACTTTATATCAGTAAGTGGTACCACAGAGACTGTTGAACTAGACTGCGGCGAAAGTGGGACAGTGCTAAGAGGCTGCTATAACTCCGAAGAGCAGATTCAAAAGTGCAAAGTTTTATCGCTGGGTAGTCACACCTCCAATGCTGGTGTATTCCTAGCAGGGTCACTGGGAATTTTATTTGAGGTGGGAGACTTCGACAGTGCTATGTACAAATGCTGTGTACAATCCGATTATGGTTTAATAAAACTGCAATAGCCCTAGGTTAGCCACTAGTAGACTAAGATATAGCTGCCCTTTTTGTAACTATCGCTTACTTAAAAGCTGATTCAGTAATAGTCAGTAATAGGAGGGTGCTACACTCTCCACTGAGGACGATAGTGAAATTCTGCCCGCATGCTGATGGGCCTTTCACTAGATATGGCCGATCTAAAAAGTGATATGGTTACCAAAAATGAACCATAATTAGAAAAGCTGATTCTTGTACAGTATTAAAGTATGCACAGTACCTATGTAAACAGTACAAAAACTCACACTCTTCATCGGGCCTTTCACTAGATATCACCTCGTAAAGACGTTATAAGCTTACAAACTATAAAAAATTATTAGCAATTATTATATCGGCAATTTTTATTAGCAAAAATTATGAGGCGCCCCTTCATAACTTTTAATAACAATCAACTGGTGACAACCAGTTCAGATAAGTTTGTGGGACACATCAGATAAGATCGCAGTTGAGGGCTAGATCGTATTGGAATTATAAAAACTTACCTTTATTTTGTTTTACAGCTGAGCTGTGATATGACGTCGCCAAAGATGTGGCAAACTGTTTGCGAGCATTGGCACATACCCCAATACTGTTACAGCAACACAAAGAGTATAGAATACACTTCGTTTATAAGTAACGTGACCACGAAAGACTCTTGCGTTTATATGTCTTCGAATAATGTTACGCTTGATGGTAAGTTTTCTGTTTGTAATAGTGGGAATAAAGGTAAAATCTGGGGTAATACTATTATCGCTTAAAGCCGTACCTATTATTTTAATATTGCTAATGTTCGTGTTTTAGAATTGTAATTCTTATTTTAGGGACATCAAGGTATGTGAAATAAAGCTGTCATTTTGAAATAATACTGCTTTAAGCGATGGTAGTAACTCCCCTGAGATAGGCGGCAGATTGCAAACTGCAAATCGCAGCTTCAAATCATAAAAAAGATTGCGCATGGAATAGGGATGATGCCTATATTATAAATAAATTATTTGTAACTGATTATTAAATAGATGGTCTTCTGAAAGACCTAAAATTCACATCATCAGTTAGTTTTAAGTTTGATAACCATTTTAAAATATAGATTAAAGAAAAAAAGTGCGTTGAAAGTTGATGACGTCACAACTGTGAATTTCATACAACTTCCATACTATAAGTGCGTTTTATTGATTTGATTGAGTTGTCATAATCCCTATTAATTTCATACAACCAGTGATCACTTGTGATTTGCTCATCAGTGGAGAGTGTAGCACCCAGCTATTACTGAATCAGCTTTTCTGGGGATGGTTACAAAAAGTGCAGCTATCTCTTTTAATAATATCAGTTGCTTAAATGGCGAAGGAAATCATCGTATGGAAACTTGTATGACTGAAAGTTCTCCATAATGGTCTCAAAGGTCTGCCAATCCGCTCTTTTGCAGAGATGTAGGCTATGTCCTTCTCTTCTAAAGAGAAGAAGACTCGACGTGCTCTGTAATATGCCGTCGAATGGCTTGAGATAAACACGTTGATTTGAGTGACGAAGTTTCCCTCTCTCACACATTATATAATTATCAATGGTTGTAAAAGTCTCAGTATACTTTTGACAAATATGGCCATTTTAAGTGTTATAATGAAATAACGAACATGCTAAGGACATATTTTTATTGTAATATTAGTAATGTAGTAGTTTTCGATAGAGAAAATTGGCGTGGAAAAACACGCCAATTTTTGGCATTTTTCTCTGAGTAAGAAAAACTTAGGTTACTCCAACACCTTATGGGAACATTTTAATGCACTATGGCATTCCCTATTCCTTAGTTCCGATGCATTGGGTTCTTTCAGGGTTTTCCTACAAACCAAGCTGCCGGCTCGGTTCAGGCTATGTTGATATTAACGAGCCATGTTCACTCAACTGTACCGATCAACATTTAGCTAAATTGATTGGCCCAAACAAAGCCAATATGACGTGCTTGGACAAAACGCTCAATTACCGCCTATGTGATTATGATGCTCAGGATTTGGCCAATGTGACTGGTGACTTGGCCAAATGTCAGGTATGTATTTTTTTAACCATGTTTTATCCATACTAATATTATAAATGCGAAAGTGTGACTGTTGGTCTGCTACGCTTTTAGGGCTCATCCGTTGAACCGATTTTGATGAAATTTGGTATAGTATTCCCGCGGGATACAAATTAGCCTATGTCCTTCGTCAGGATACAACCTATCCCTGTACCATATTTCATCAAGATCGGTTGAAAAGATGGTACTCTATATCGGCCGATTTTGATGAAAGGTATAGAGGTAGATTGTATCCCGGGGAAGCTCATAGGATACTTTTATCCCAGAAAATTAAGGAGTCCCCGCGGGATTTAAAAAATTCTAATCCACGCGGACGAAGTCGCAGCATCATTGAGTTCTATATAAGTGAGCCCTTGATTGTGATAGTTTAGTTTAGAGATTGTGTGCAACAGAATTAACCTGAATATGTAGATAACATGTACAGAACATACACATTACGTAATACATGAAGTATTAGCATAAGGCCCGGACTCCACCAGAGCGGAGAGGAGACGAGAGGAGAGGAGATGTGATTTAAACAACCAATAGAATTTCGTTATTCCCACATCTCGTCTCCGCTCAGCTTCAGTGGTAGGTATCCACTGAGCGGAGATGTACCATATTTGTATGGCGCGATCGATGCGGAGATGTGAGCTGTGGCTCGCAAGCGTGAGCGGCGCCGCTAGGTCTTAGTTCCGCCGCTCACCGCACGCAGCTCTGTCCCGCTCTAGCCAGCATACATCTCCGCTCTAGGCAGTACACATCTCCGCTATAGTCTAGCCAGTACGCATCTCCGCACAGCTTCGGTAGATACACCCTAGCTGAAAAACATCTCTTCTCGTCTCCGCTTCAGACATCTCCGCACATCTCCTAAGACTGACTCGTGGGCGGCAAAAACCAACTAATTGCTTCTATGCCACTATGAAAATCATCAACAGTTTATCAGTTATAGAAATATGACTGAAATATAACATTTCAGTCATATTTCTTAAAAATCAGTTAAGTTTTTCAAAAACTAAAAATACCTGCTCAATGATCTATAAATAACTAGGTATACAATTAAAAAAATATTTGCCAGGCATCTTGTGACCTTGAACCTAAAACTCCATGGCGGTTGATGGAAATTTGCGAGGGCTGGGACGCAGACGCTGCCAAAACTTGCCGCCCCAAAACCAAGGATGGGGAAAGTTTTCCTGACAGCCTGTCTTTCAATGGCACCATACTGTTATCTACCACTATAGCCGAGCATAAGTGCGTTTATATACAGCTTAACCACATCCAAATGGAGGATGGTGAGAAATCTGACTATACCACATTTTTTAAAACTGTTTTTACAACTATTTTTATAACTTTTAAAATGTGTGCGAAAGTGCACTTTACCGCTTAATGATTTTCAAGCACAAGACGTGACGTTGCACAATCGAAGCCAATCTGCAAGTTTTAAGAGATTTTTATTTTAACACTATAACTTTAATAGTAACAATATGAGCTTTTTTGGCTTTTTGATCTAAATTTATTATGTGGCAGAAACAATATTTACTTTATGCCACCTTTACTATTTTTGTGTTTCGATTACAGGCTCCATACATTATCCGTTTTGCGGATCAAAAGCTGTGTATCAAATGAATGCAGAGATGTTCCATTCGACGTGCAACGTCAGTTGTGATAATGAAATGGTATGTACTTTCCTGTTTGCCCCTATCTATGTTTCTTGCTTCACTCATCTTTTTCTCTCTGCATTACATTCCTCATTGCTGCAGGTTTTTACCTCTTTCCATTATGCAGTTAATGTTTGGGGTGCTTTTGGGATAATAAATTTATCACCCTCAGTTAACAATGGTATTGGCCATGAAACCATAGTAACATGTGGTAATGTAAATTAAGGACGGTTGGGTTTATTTTACTCTGACACCTACCAACAAGTCAACACTTTCGCATCCATATTCTATACTAATATTATGGAAAGGTTGTCTGTCTGCTACGCTTTAACAACCCATCTGCATAGATAAGTTGCATCCCGGGAAGGACATATGCTACTTTTTATCCCAATAAATCGGTTTCCACTGGATTTTTCTAAAACAAAAACTAAACCCACGCGGACAAAGTCGCAGGCATCCTCTAGTTTATAATATTAGAATGATATTATTACAGTCTGAGGACATACGTTCTTCCCTACCAGTAGTTTGATGGAGTATGCAGTTTCTCTCTCAACCATAGATGAAAGTACTGTCTGTCATTTGTATGGGCGTTGACCCACTGTATGACTATAATATACTTACCCTGTGATATAAGGGTGGGTTTTACAAAATTGTTTTAGGTGAACGAACTGTTCAAATCGGCATCAGAGAGTCACATGGAAGAAGAAACACAGTACACTAAACAGTTCTGGTTGTTCTTCCTTCTCATGATCATTAGCTGGGTCGGGCAAGCGGTGGTCGTGACTTTCGCCGATGCTATATGCTTCAATCTTTTGGGTAAGACGCTTAAGGCCCTGTGTAGCGTAAAAGGGGGTTTTTAAAAGCAGTGTATCCATCAAACGGTGACATAATGTATCCTTGTAAAAATAATGTGCTGTTTTCAAGACCTTTGAGCAGCCACAAAACACAATTTAAAAAAAATCTCTGCATTGAAATTTATTTTAAACATACCTCTTAATTTACCTTTTAAAGCAATTTTTCTCCTTATTGAAACCAATAATTAGCTCTAGTAATATAAGATAAAATTCATATTTCTAAATCAAACACATTGTCGGATTCATTTGTATTGAAAAGTAAATATTTTTTTTTTACATATTATTTCATGCATTTTTGCGACATGCGCTTGCTCGATTTAACCCCCGCGCGCCTGTGTTTTTCATCTCGTGAGCTCACAGTGCCTTAAAGGGCAAAACACACAGGGAGCGGGCGCGGGCCGAGCGCGTGGCGGGTGACGCTGTGTGATGTCGTTCATATAAATACAAGAAATTCAACCCGCCACGCACCAGACCCCGTCCGCTCTGTGTGGTTTGTTTTTAACTCGTAACTTTAGGCTAGAAATACATTACTCTGACGCGTCAGAAGCATTATAGCAACGATAGTAACTGTATGAAACATATAGATCTATACAAATCTATACTAATATTATAAATCCGAAAGTTTGGATGGATGGATGGATGTTTGTTACTCAATCGCGCCAGAACGGCTGAACGGATCTGGATGTAATTTGGCACAGAGATAGATTATAGGCTGGAATAGGCTACTTCTTATCCGGGAAAATTCAGAAGTTTTCGCAGGATCCGCAAAACTTCCATCCACGCTGATAAAGTCGCGGGCATCGGCTAGTGTTTCATAATTACATTTACTATCGTCAAGACACAACGTGTCACGAAACGCATATACTGTATTAATTATATACTGTATTGTATTTAAAGCTTTTTTTAAAAATGAGGAATAATGACACAAAACTAAGACAAACTTTTTAGGTAGGTACTTATACTTTTTGACTACACTACATAAGTTAGCACTTGATTGCGATCTCACTAGATGGTATAAGACGGTAACTTCAGGGTGTGCGCGCGCATCGTAAAAATTCAGTCTGATAATTTTTCCTTAACGCTCCAAAAGAAGTATAACTTCAAAAAGTTTTGTATTACTAACAAATGATATGAGTCAGTGGTACTTGAAATTAAATTATATTTATTTTTTAGTTACTAGATAATGCCCGCGACTTCGTCCGCGTGGATTATGATTTTTTTGATTCCCGCGGGAACTCTTTAATTTTCCGGGATAAAAAGTAGCCTATGTCCTTCACCTGGACAAAACCAGGGAATGTACCAAATTTCATCAAAATCGGTTGAACAGATGGGCCGTGAAAGCGTAGCAGACAGACAGACACACTTTCGCATTTATAATAATATTAGTATGGATTGGTATTTACATGAATAAACAAATAAATTGTTTTCAGGTACAAAAATTTCGCTGTATGGCAAACAAAGGCTTTGGGGCTCGGTCGGCTTCGGAATATTTTCCCTCGTCACTGGAGTATTGATAGATGTCTTCAGTGAAGGAGCCGTCAAAAATTACACAGTCGCTTTCATACTGATGTTTGTTTTCATGACTGGGGACGTGATCGTATCGTGCTACTTGAAGGTAAGCTGTACACAGTACCACGATCTTATCTGCACCGGTGACAGCGTCGCTAGTGTTGCTATAGTGCTCGCGTTATGAACTGAGGCGTTGGGCCATAAATGTCGATAACAATAGGAATGTGCAACGCTTTGCGCCTTATCGATAAAGTACTCAGGTAGGTGAGCAGCGCAAAGGCGCTGTTCGCTAACTGAGTCCGCCTTATCGCGGCGGACAAAACTACCTTCATTAGAGTTGTTACTTGTTTACATTTAGTACCTAAAGGTAACAAGGTTATGACCTACATAATATTTGTTCATTTCTATTTCTCACTTCGATCTCGATAGTTGTGTATAATAGAAAATTTATTCTCTAACGTTCAAGACGTAAGCTCGAATAGTTATTAACAATATATTTTTGTATTTAAATGAATTGAAAAGTGATCCCGAAAAAATATCCCAGCTTAATTTTAATAAAACACGGGAAAATATATATATAAATAATATAATAAAATATTTGTTAAATGTATGTTGTCGATAAATGTTATCGATATCAACTACCTGCTGTTACGCTATTATGATGCTCCATAAGCCCAATGAGTGCGAGCGAAATAGACTGATTAGAATGATTTATGGCCCAACGCCTCAGTTCTTAACGCGAGCACTATAATATATAGTATGCACCCAAGTTGAATGCAGTCGGGGCCTGAGGTGACGAGCGGGATCTCCCTCCCCCGTCCGCCCTCACCCCCGCAGATAGTGTTGTCAAGTGCTGTCTTTGACATCAATCGTACGATATACTTACATACGTATACGGAGTGATTTATATGTTAAAATTGTTAAAACCGTTTATGTTCACATCAACGCTGTGATGTCAACAATAAATAACCTTTAAAACCTTAATCCACGCAGACGATTAATTGATCAATGTCTTTCAGGTCTTCTTTTATTTGTACAATGATTTTTATCTGCGACCTGGTGGCTTATCGATTATGTAGTAAAGATTAAGTAGTAGTCAATTTTCAGGTTGAATCAACAAAAATGTCCATAAACATCTTAGCGGATGTAGGCAGCCTTCTAACTTCGTTGCCTACATTCGTTTTTATCCTGTGGACGATCGCCGTCGGCCTCTGTACGGGGCTAATCTGGCAGTTTCTGTTCTGGCATATCGAGGATATAGCTGGCTTGTCGTGCGAAGGAGGGGAATATGTGAAGACTTTGCAGGGGATGGTCAGCGCTATACAGACGTTCGGTGGAGAGATACCATTCATGTTTGTTTCTGGTATGTTACTCTATACAGTGTTAATTTTTGGTTACCTGCAATAATTTCAGGGTTGGTTCAGAATCGGTAGTATATAATCGGTCCATAAAAAATAAAACAATTTTATTGTATCCATCAATATACATAACACCCACTGCACGTCACTGCAAAATTCAATGTCTAAGCGCACGCCTTCTTGTGATACGTACGTACCTAATACCTAATTGAACAATGTGCGCCGAGTGCGTAGAGTGTCCATGCGTTTTTATGCATTGGGATTTTTGTTTGAAACTTTCTAATGGCTATATCTTCAAAACTACCATGCTTTATGTCATAATATTTGAAATGTACATTTATGTCTATAAATATTAGATTCAAAAAATTGCAATTTTTCGAAATGTAACCCTTGTACACTATTAGCCAATGCCACTCTCTAGGCCTTCAGCTAAATCCATGCAACTATTATGACTACAGAAACCTTATGCCTGTTTTGACCAGCTTTTTCCTTTTTGTTTTGCTTGACCAGTTTTTTCTCAATTCCAGGTTACCTTCTGCGAAAGTTCGGTCACATAAACACCATGAGCCTAGTGCTGTTCGCGTTCGGTCTCCGGTTCATGATGTACTCCATAGTGACCAACCCATGGTGGATATTACCCATAGAGATGTTTCAAGGCATAACGTTTGGAATGTTCTACCCTACTATGACGTCATATGCCACGGTTGTGTCACCGCCTGGCACCGAAACTACTGTACAGGTATGATAACATATTGTTGTTCTTATTTTGTTTTATGGCTTTTATACACACTACACTTTGACAACTAATTTGTGTGTGTGGCGGACGCGCCAGTCCTTTAGTAAGTCATAATTTCAGGATCAACACAGAGTAGATTTCGAATTTCGCCACACGCACAGATAAGTTTGTCAAGGTGTACTGCATAAAATGGAAAGGAGTGAATGTTTTAAATTTATTTAGCTCTTAAAATGTACAATCCATGCTAATATAATAAATGCGAAAGTATGTCTGTCTGTTACGCTTTGACGGCTCATCTTTTCAACTGATTTTGATGAAATTTGGTATAGAGATAGGCTGTACCCCGGGGAAGGACATAGGCTAGGCTTTTTATCCTGAAAACTAAAGAGTTCCCGCGGGAATCAAAAAGCATAATCAACGCGGACGAAGCGGTGCTCATCATCTAGTAATATATAAAACTAATTTTAGTTTGAGAATAAAAGGTTTAAGCCCGTGATATACGATGTTACTTGGTCGTGTGATGTAAGAATTAGAACTTGTTAGCGCTTCAAGCAAAAACTTCGAGCAGAAAAGTGTACTTTTATCCTAATTTCACATCGTTATTTATCTACCGCTACTATCTCACACTGCATCATCACTTACCACCAGGTGAGATGACAGTCAAAGGCGAACCTGCAGCGGAATAAAAAAAATTGGCAAGAAAAAAAATTAAAATACTTAAAATATAAACCTTAAAACTAAGGCATTAAAGTTTAATTACGAATGTACTATATTTATATTTACGACCTGTTGTCTCCGTAACAACGCGAGGTGTCGGTCACGCGTTTCCACATTTTTACCCCCTAGTGCTCAACGCGCCTAAAGAAGTTTTCACTTAAAAAATCTTCTTTATTTCAGGGTCTAGTGGGTGCAGTATTTGAAGGCGTGGGTACATCGCTGGGCAGTTTCATTGGCGGCCGCCTGTACACCGCGTACGGCGGCTGGAGCACATTCCAATACTTCGGAATAGGCGCCTTTATCGCATGCGCCTTGCATATGCTGGCCCAATACGCGCTGCGAGACAGGAATATGCGCATCAATTTGAGTCAAGGTAAACTTGAGACTGAGTAACTTTTGTAAGGGACAGCACACACACACAGCGCAGCGACTTGAGTCGAGGCGCGGAGAACTTTTACTGTAATTGAACTTATTCTATACTATTATAGATGCGAAAGTGTGTCTGTCTGTCTGCTGCGCTTTCACGGCTTATCTATTCAACCGATTTTGTACAAGGTTATATTGTATCCCGGGGAAGGACATAGACTCCTTTTTTACGACTGCCTGAAAAAAGGAGTTTCATGTGTGTATGTATGTGAGTTTGTATATTCCACCATAACTTCTATAAGCCTGAACCGATTTTGATAAATGAGAATGTATCGTTAGAATCCCTAGCTTATTCCGGGTGAAATAGCCTAGTAAAATATAAAAAAAAATGGATGGGGTGACCATGGTCTTATAACTTCTAAATGCCGGAACAGATTTGGATTTTGGATGTTTGGGATATCTTTAGAATCCTTACATCATCCCAAGTGACACTGGCTATAATTTTTTTGAAAAAAATTCAATCTGGCAGAGCAGTCGTATTTTTTAATTATTTAATTATGTTCACTTGTTATCAAAGAGTCCGGGAGTCAAAAAATCTTAATCCACTCGGACGAAGTCGTGAGCATCATCTTGTTCTTAACTTTTTACTAGATGATGCCCGCTACTTCGTCTACTCCTTAATTTACCGGGATATAAAATAGCCCATGTACTTCCCCGGGATGTTATTTACTAGGGGTAAATAGTAAATACCAAATTTCATCAAAATCGGTTGAATAGATAAGCCGTTAAAGCGCAGCATACAGACAGACGTCTGTCTGTCTGTCTGTCACACATTCGCATTTATAATATTAGTATGGCAGATGTTACTTCGTTTGCGTGGGGTTTTAAAGGAATAATCCTATAAGAGCTACTTGATTTTCCGGGATAAAAAGTCAGACAGACACACCTAAACAGATATATTATTCCTATGGATAATACTAATATAGAAGCCACGCCTCGGCGTCACTCCACTCCGTCTTGTTTGAACTAAGCTAAGAGTGGAAAGTGAAAACACAAAACCGCGATGCAATTAGGATCGTGAGCCATTATTTTTTTATACCGAGGATATGTCTACACATTGGGTTCGTGCCCACAAGTGGACTCTTATTATTTACATCATGCTTGTATTATTACAATTTTGCCATAACTTCGCAAGTATAGGGATGATGAAAATAAATTCTTTCTTACTGATTATTATTAAATAAAGGGTCTTCCAAAAGACCTAAAATTCCCATCCTCGGTTATTTTTAAATTTGATAACCATTTTAGACTATAGGTAATAATAAAAAAAGTGCGTTGAAATTTGATGACGTCACAACACAACTGAATCAGCAACTCTTTATCAAACTTAAAAATGAAACGACAACGATTGTCACAACAGCTATGTATTTCAAACAAAAGCGCATTTTTAAGTTTGATAAAGGGTGGCTGATTCAGTTGTCATCATGTCTATTCCGTAAGTAAAAGTTGCAAGTTCTCGCGAAGCGATTTTGAAGATGCGGCGTCGCGTCGCAGTTTTGTGTTTTGACTTTAACGGTATAGACATACACGACATACTGCGAATAGATTTCAATCAACAAGTCGTAAGCTACTAATATATTTTGAAGGCGTTGTATTATAAGTAATATTATTGTTTCTATTATTTTTTGATGCCCTGAATATGTACTTATAGGCATGTTAAAGTTATGAAGACAAGCACCATATTTAGGTTTTATCCGGTTAATACACCTAACAGATTACAATCTACCGAAAAATAATGCGTTAAATTGTAATCTGTCGACAGTTTACAATCTAACGGTTTTTGCAATTTTACGGTGACACATATAATGTAAGAACAAATTAATTAAAATGTAATTGGCTGTGTTTATTTTATATTGTCGCTGCAGGAACTGTGATGCAATATAATATCGAATACTAGCTAATGCCCGCCACTTTATCCGCGTGGAATATGTTTTTTTAAATTCTCAAGGGAACGCCTTAACTTTGCGGAATAAAAAGTAGCCTATGTCACTCTCCAGGTCCTCAACTATAACCATGCAAAAACGTGTTACGGCGTGATTGAAGGACAAAGCAACAAACAAATACAATTTGCATCATATTAATATTCATGCGAAAGTGTCTTTGTTTGTTGGTTTGTTGACTTATCCTTCAATCACGCTGCAACGGAGCAACGGATCGACGTGATTTTTTGCATGGGTATAGTTGAAAACCAGGAGAGTGACATAGGCTACTTTTTATCCCGAAAAATTGAGGGGATTAAAAAAACTTATTCCACGCGGACGATGTCGCGGGCACTAGCTAATATAAGTTGCAGTATTTGTAGGTATTAAGTTTTTATCTTTTAGTATTTTACAACATAATTATGTAGGTATATTAAATAAGTCCCATATACACTACACACTTGAATTGTCAAGTATAATTAAATCCTAAGCAGTTCCTGACATAAAATAGTCGGATTTCTAATTAAATGAAGTTTTATGTACCCTGGGTTCCCAGTTTCTTGATAAAAATAAATAATTTTGTAACAAAGAGAGATATCACGGATTCTTTACATTGAGTATATTTTATGGATAAGACATAATAAAGAGTAAATCCAAAATATATAGGTTTAGGATTGATTATTTCAATTTAAAAATCACTAGAACATTAATTTACAATTTGGCAAGTTGATACTTTGTTTCAATAAAAACACGTCTTTAGTCAAATTGGGAATGCTTTTGTGGGTCATATACTAATTATAAATAAAGACTGGGCATCCAACACATTTTGTACCTTAAAATAATTTTGAATAAATTACGTAAATATGTACTTACTTATAAATATATTAGCCAGTAGGTATGTGAAAGTTTGGAATTTACTTTGTATGTAATTGCCACTGTGAATAAATAAAAATTTTTATATTTATTTATTAATTTTTTGCAAATTAATTATCAAAAATGTTATGTACCTAAATGAAATGTTTTTTTTTGTTATTATATCTATTAATAAAGGTACCTTTAGGCAAATTATACTCATACTGTGTTCAACCGTTTTGGGTTGTGACTTTTTTATTCTGCGTTAAATATAGTATACTGGGGCTGATTCTGTAGTGCACAATCTCTAAACTAAACTAAAAAGGCAGCTTTAAATCTAGTTCTGTCCCTTTCCGTAGGAAGTATTATGAAAGGGTTAGCAATATTTGTAATGCTCTAATTTTAGTTTAGTTTAGAGATTGTGCACTACAGAATCAGCCCAACTTTCTATTTTTAATACAAAAATAAGATTTAGAACATTCCTATTGTAAGATTTATTAATAATTTCGACCACACCATTTTTGTTGTCACACTATAATATACTTCAGAATACGAAAAAATATGAAATATGAACAAATTAGATCGAAATATTAATTATTATATACTTAGGTACTTACTTGGTTTTTATTCCACTATAAAGTTATTCTTTACAAGTTCCTTATATCCAGTATTATTAGACATTACTTTTGTATTGTGTACTATAGAAATATATTTGATTGGTCATTTACAAGGCAAAATGTGTTTGATTTCGACACCTGATTCCGTTTTTGTAAAAATTTTAGGTTTATATTTAGTTTAAGGAACAGTTTTATTAACTTTTATCATAGATAAAAATAACAGATTTATGTATGCAGACTACGAAAAATAAATATAGTATTCGTAGTACTTATAAAGAGTAAATAATATATTAATTATCTTTTAAGGATAACTTCTCTGCTAAATAATGAAAACTTACATCAACAACTTGGTAAAAACTCAATACTAATTTAAAGATGGAAGTTCCAGTCAGTCAGAGGAACTCTTAGAATATTTTGACATGAACCTTGTAGTATGTATATTTACATTTCATGAAGAAAGTGTACCAGTGAGTTGAATCATGAATGTATATTTGTCAAGAATAATGAAGCAAGTACATTCCAATCTTATTTGTCTTTATGCTTTTTTTGTTAACTAAACATTGTTTGTTCGTCAATCTTATGTTTGTATACTATATAATATTATATTATAATCTTTGATAGCATGTTATGTTTGAATCAATGTTTTGGAATTCACTCTGGACGTGATTATTAATAAGAAGTACAATTATTATTATCGCTAGGGTAACTTTTGTCAATTATTATTGTAAGCATTCATTCATCAAGTTACTTCATTAATTCGATTCAAACATCGATTTGTTACTCTGTTTTTTATCATCATAATATTGCTTCTAACCTTTTTTATTATGCCTCATAGTAATCACACTGATAATTGACAAAAGTTATCGTATGCACTTTTTGCACGTTATGTTTACATCTTATACGGCTGTCCCTTGGTACGTATTTTTTTTTAATTTATATGCTAGCGCTTAGTTGTAATCAGACTTCCTGAACGCAACGTAGTCCTGCGTATTCTGCAGTGTGACGTAACGCAGTGTTAGGACTTGGTTAGGACGGAGCATGGACGGAGCATACTACCTGTTCAATAGTATTGGACATCTGCGTTCATACGCACCAAGGAACGTGTACCTTGGCATAGTAGGATGTAGAATTAAGAACAATGTTTGAATAAAAAAAATGTTCTAAATAGTAATACCATTGCATTGATTTCAGGTTATACATCTATAATAAAATATGGCCAAGAAAACGATGCAGTTTATATATTAGAAGATATAGATGGAGCCAGCTAGCATTTCTAGAATATAAATATTTGTTTACTATAATATTTAATAACTATTTATTATTATTTGAGAATTAAACTAAGATTAGATTATATTTAGGAGAATTGAAATTGTGTGGTGTAAAAATTTACTTTTTTTTTAAATGGTACTTTTAATAGTGAAACCCCTAAAATTTTATAATTAAAGCCTTCACATCGGGGGTTCCATGTGGGTTTATCCAACATAGTTTTAAGGAGTATTATTGACAATTATTATTCCCGCTAAAACTGGGCCTTAGTTATTTTCATCCGTCCTGTCGTCTATGTTATTGTGATTAAAGCTCTATTTTTAAAGTACTTACTGACATTTATTTAAATAGCCATATATGCATAGTTATATATCATGTCACGTCAATCTAGATTCATATTGAATGTAGCTAGTAACTACTTGCGTCTTGGAATGTTGCCATCTCGATGTATGGTCTGACCAGAAAATTAAAAACGTTGCCATGTTGCAGAAAAAAATACTAACTAATTTTAATACGACTATTTACTTAGTGAAAGGAAGAGAATGCAGTAGTGGCGCCTCCAAACATTTTCCTAGTCAGGCTATACTTCCTTATTTATGTACCTACTTATTATACATTTGTAACACATGATTATTGCTCATGTTCGTATTATGTACTTACTAAATATTATATTTTTATATTTATTGTTTTCAAATAATTAAATTACTTTTAGCGAGTTGCTAGTTTTATTTTATTACATAATCAAATAATATATTGGATTAGAAATTATATGCTTGAATTTAGGTGTTTAGTAGGATTGATTTGACCCTTGACCCTTGATTTCTCGGGATACAAATTAAAACTGCACTAATCTCTCAGCTTTCATTAGAAAGACTATTAGAAATATTGGGGCTGATTATGTAGTGCACAATCTCTAAACTAAAATGAAAGCATTTATAAAAATTGGCAGTCATCGGACTGCCGATAGAAGTGAAAACAATAATATTTAAAATAACAACACAGCACTTTTAAAATAATTAAAATATAGGTAAATCTTAAAACAAAGGCATTAAACTTAATTTACGAATATACTTTAATATTATTTATACTTAAGACCTTTTGTCTTAAGAAGAATGGCGTCGCGAGGTATCAGTCACGGTTACACATCACTTTTAAAATTTAAAAGTGATGTGTAACCGTGACTTAAGGTTTATATTTAATATAAACCTTAAAACAAAGCATTAAAGTTTAATTACGAATAAACCCCCTACCAAAAAGTGCTCAACGCGCCTAAAGAAGTTTTCATTTCAAAAATATTGCTAACCCTTTCATAGTACTCTCTATAGAAGAGGACAGAACTAGATTTAGAGGTGTCATTTTAGTTTTAGTTTAGTCTAAAGATCGTCTACCACAGAATCAGCCCCATTATCTAATCTCTAGTGCTATCTACAATGTTATACCGTAATATAAAACTCATTTTAGCTTTTTAGGTCAAGGCTCTGGCTGGGCCACGCTGGGCGCTGATGAGTCTCATGTTTGAGACTTTGGACTTGGGAGTGTCAAAACTTTACTCTATAAATGTTGAAATAGTATATTTCATTACAAGTGTGGAAAGGCTGTTATTGCAAAGAGTTCCGACAAATGTCTACCCGAGCCGAGGCGCAGCCGAAGGCGAGGGTTGACAGTCGGAACAAGTTGCAATGACGGTTCCGCACGTGTACTGAACGACTATTTTAATACATTTGCGAAAAAATGAAGCAATTTAATAAAATAATAAAAACACAATAAACTCAACTAACTTAACATTTATTTTCGTCGTATGTAGTTAAGGTGCATGACAAGGGTCTGCCCGCGAAATTCAAATTTAATTTGGTTTTTCACAATTTGTAAACTAATACGACAAAGTAGGCTTATGGCATTCAAATTGCGAGCCTAGGAATATCATCTTCACAGGTTTATATAAAAATCTTTACTTGAAAGTGCCCAGTTTAAGAAATTAGTCAAAATAATGACTAATTTGTGAGTAACTCACGTCAAACTCATTTATTGATACGTATTTGCATGAATCATAAAAACTTCTTAACTTGTCTCTGAAAACTTCTCTGAATTTTTTTAGTAAAAACTTCATGGTTGGTTTTTCTTTTTAAACATTATTTTGACAGTTGGGAAAGAGAACGCACGAGTTCGGGACAATGATAAGGAAACTAATTCCTTATTCATGTAGTGGTTATATTCTCTTTGATTGGTTCGGGAAAGGTAAAAAAAAGCACGAGTATGTAATAGCCCACATCCCGAACGCTATACGTCCCTGCAATACGCCACTTTTTGAGCAACTGTATTAAAATAATTATTTCATCATTTTGAGATTACTGTTACTATAATAACATTCACAAAATACCATTCGCCGCAAAACAAGCTACATTCGCAATAGTGTTCTTTTTGTCTATGGTCTTAAGATTTAATCTGTGGTTGTTCTACTATTGTCAAGAAGAGCTTAAGTGTTCTGTGGTCTCTAGTGCTCTGTGTTGACGGGTGCAAAAAGAAAAGTTTCTACGAGTTTTTATGAAGTAATCTGTGGGTGCAAAGCGAAGTGAAATTTTTCGACAACTGCTCATTGCTGAAAAAGCACAAAAAATACTGACTCAATAACACCGTTTTGATAATACACTCAGTAAACTAAACGGACGGCCAGTGAAAAAATGTCCATCGCAACTCCAAAGTGATAAATCTATGGCGTATATGGTTTCGCAACATGAGAATTTTACAAATATTCGCCAAAAAATAGTCGGAGTAAGATGTAATCGAAATTTCCGAAGATCCAAGCATGGGTTCTAGATTACGGTAATCATTAACCTTTTTATTGCCATCTAGCGCTTAATTTCTTTTATGTTTCGTAAGCTGATATTCGCTTATTATCTTTAAATAAACTGCCAAATCATCTAACCTGAAACTAATTATCATCTGCTCGATTTCGTTTCGTCACTGTCGTAGGTTTATTTTATTTTGTCTTCTTTATCATCACTGGATGTTCTTTTATTACAGTCATTTCCTGTGGTCAAACAAGTAACAATGTTCCACACATACATTTGCTTTGTTTATGTGATGACTCCCCCTTTTACTGTGTTATTATCGAGTTATTACGTGTTTATGTATTTGATAAACTGTTCTGTAATGTGTTAGTGTAATACCTAGGGAGCTTGTGGCATCAGTTGTGGAATTTGCATACTTAACTAAAAGTATTTTGATTTCAAAATGTAATAGGCGTTAGTGTAATAAAAAGTTCTTATAAGACTTGCCATGTTATATTTGCCGCTTAAATGAACAGTTTTCAGACCAAATAAATATTTTGATTTATGATCAATAATCTAAAACATAAATGTACTTACTACATAACGTACTACATACATAGGAGTAAATTTACATTGACAAACTATAGAACACCACTCGCCCCTAGTACTCAATACTCAATTGTTTGATTGGACTCTTCCTTTCTACTTAGTATTTCTTACCACTGTCCCTCATATAATATGATGAAAATAATTTGCTTACAGCCAGCCCCACAGTCTTATCTGACCCAGTGGCCAAAATTGGAACTAATTTTTATGCCTGTTTAGTTTTTGTTTTTGCTGTTACGATGCTGTTGCCAGGTCAAATGAGTTTGACAGACTATAATACCTATGTGTAACCAATCTTAAAATGTACTAAAATTATACCTACTTTCTTTTATGTTATAAGTATCTGGTCTAAACTTGGATAAAGTAACCCGATTTCAAAAAACCTGCATCAATCATTGGTTACAATCTCTTTTGATGAATGGTAACAATGGACTTAGACTGAACAGCCAATAGTGAAAGAGTGCCAGTCAGAAGCTATTGTTATACTGTTACAATCAATTTAGGCTTTGCTTATGTAGATACTGGGACTCAGACATATAGTTTTACAAAGTATGCCAGCTGTCTGGAATGCCTTTTGTAAAGATAGATATGCAACCAACTGTTGCTCTCAACTTAATACGCAACAATTTAGGTTATATACTATCCCATGGAACAATGCATTTATTCAAGAATAAGTACTTCACTTTCCAGATCTATATGCAAAATATTTCAAACAGAGTTTCAGCATGTTTGAAGTTCAACTCGACAAAACAAAAACACACGTTTTTGTTTTGTTGAGTGAGAGAGTATTTATAATTTTAAGTGCAATAGTAGGGATGTTGACAACAACCTTTCCAATGTCCACTATTGGGACTTGATGGAATACATTCTTATTTATGTCTCATGTACTGTAAGTACTGCTACAATACAACATTATGATTCTCTAACACTAAAGTAAGTAATTGCCTTCAACACCACTTACTGTGAGCACTTAGTTGTTAACCTCTATTAGGAACAGGTTAGCATTTGATTGCAATACTATTGAGTCTATACAACCATCAATCTAGAATCTAGAATCATCAATCATAATAATTGAAATATATTGGTGATGATCTGTGTGTTACGGACACATCATTATATAACTCACAATCCATCTTAACCCTTGCCAATCACAAGGCGAACCAAATTTATGCCGAAGCTTCACTTCAATCTTGTTGCAAACAAATGCGAAAGTGAAGCAAATTTATATGACTGTGACAAAATGAAGCGACAGGAGGTCGTCTATGACTTTTTTTTCCGTCTTACATTGCAAATCCGACATAAAATAATATTGCGGCTATAAATTAAGATGTAAGCTATCCTATCTTTCAAGTTGGATCAAACTGCACACAGTGTGCAAATTTAATTTAAAATCGGTTAAGTAGTTTAGGAGTCCATCGCGGACAAACAACGTGACACGTGATTTATATATATTTCGATATCATTGATGTAGAATTTTAGTACCTTTCTATTTCAATGACATAATCCTACTTATTGTACTTAATGTCTAGTTTTTTAAAAATCAACTGCTGAGTTTATTGATGCCTGTACTTATGTCCTACATGTAATAAATAAATTGAATATTGATTATTTTAGGATCTCTTCAATATAGTATGAAAAAATAATTATTATCTACATGAATTAAGTTCCAGAATGATGCCAAGTGATTTTTGCGTCCATCGAGTTTGCATCACTGCTGTATTTTTCTCGTACGAGGTCACCATTTTTTTGAACTCAAGCTGGGTCCTTACTATATTAAAATTCACGGTCTCATGAATTTATTTATTTTTATTGCAGAGATACCGTTCGCTTCCTGTTTGAATTGTTCTGTGAAGTATCCCCCGGTGATCATGTAAGGGATCCATACATTGTGAGAAAATATCCAGATGCTTATAAAAACGAGGAGGAGTTGAAAAACATACCCAAGTTTACATTCCCATGCCAGTTTGAGAAGTAAGTGTGCCATTGTTATACCCCATATCTCGTAGCTCCGAGATCTCTTAAATATGAATTGGTGCCGCCCTTGCAACTTATGCGTCCCTTCCTGAATGGAAGTGTTTGAAGCATGAATCTCTTCTCGGAATGGAAGTGTTTGGCCAAAGTTCACTACTCTGGCCATGTGCGGATTGGCAACTTGACGCACCTTCGCGAACCTTATAAAGAACTCTTGAGCATACAGGTTTCCTTATGATGTTTTCTCCATCGTTTGTAGCAAGTGATATTTAATTTCCTAAAACGCTTTGAATAACTCTGAAAAGTTAGAGGTGCGTGCCCAGGGATAGAACTCGCGACCCGATAATACAGTCGGTTGTCTAAACCACTAAGCTACGGCTGTTTCTATGTAGACGTTTACACGTTTGTAATTGAGTTGTACTTTATGTATTGTTTAATCTTGATGTTTATGTTTTTCCAGCACATATGTCCAGCATTACTCCTTTGTGCTAACATCTGTGGACTCTAAGTACACGTTTTGTTTTTGTCGATACGACCCGAAGGCGAATACGGCACTCGTCTTGCTATCACATCTGCCATGGCACGATATATTTTACAAGTGAGTATAGCATAATTGTTTAGCGTTCTGTTAGTGTAATGCGTAAAAACTTTAAAAAATGTGGTACGGAATTAAGAATCAAAACATTTGAATTTTGAATAAAGATTTACCGCTAAGCGATTTATCCTTACTATACGATGTAAGCGTACGTTTTACGTTAATATACTCAATCAAATAAAAAACCCCTAAACCCAATTAATGTATTTCAATCGTATATATTATATTTTTCGAAAACTCAACTTGGTTTAGAGTTCCAGACAGCGCCATAGCGAGTTTAATTCGATTTATACCAGTATGGCACTCCATTCTGGTATTGCCTTGCGAAAATATAGTGTATAAAGGCTAAACTTATCTTAATTTTAAGGATATCCTAATTTCTTAATAATATGTACGAGTATTTAATGAAAACTTATGCTAGTGGATTCGTTCACACAAATTATTTTTTCAATACCCTTTGATGATGCGAGCTATCTCAGTGCCAAACTTCTAGTTCGATTGAGTAAAAATAGAATAGATAGTTAATTGTTTCTATTTATAATATAACGGACTAGCTAATGCCTGGCATGTGTTGCAATACGACTCGTAATGTTGAAGACATGTCTTCACGCAAGTATGAACAACAGCTGTACAAAGTGTTAACTTAAACGAAACTAACGAAAGTACGTTTTTTTACGATAATATCTATGGATTGAGATCTTTTTCTTTATGCAACTCAAATGACACGAAGAAATTAACTAATGTATTTAAAACTGTAATATTCAAGACTAAGCAAATTTTTTGTTACTATTAGGATCCACTAACTAATGTATTTAAAACTGTAATATTCAAGACTAAGCAAATTTTTTGTTACTATTAGGATCCACTTGTAAGTTTTACTCACGTAAATCACTTTTATGTGTAAATTACTCAGTATTGTTTGCAAATTTTAGCATGTAAGTAACTTACGTAAGTGATTTATATGAAAACTTACAAGCGTAATAGGGCCCTAAGACAATAACTTAACCCACTATATTCTTTGGCTGTTACTTTACTGCAGCCTTACCTTTTTGTGTACTTTTAATGCCCTGCGAATCCATTGCCTATACAAATAGTATACTGCACTTGCGAAGAAAGGTATAAAACGAGTATTATTAAATTGTGAATCGAAATTTTTAATTCCTACGTTTACGCTACTTGCCTTATTTCTTGCTACGTCAACTGCGTCCGAGTTTTATATTGAAACTTTGTCCGCGTATTTATATCTTTCATCAAAATCAGCCGTTATAGAGTACCATCTTTTCAATCAATCTTGATGAAATATGGTACAGGGATAGGTAGTATCCCGAGGAAGGACATAGGCTAATTTGTATCCCGCGGGAATCCTATACCTCGTGCATGATCTAGTGTACATATAAATATGCTTAAATACACTGAAAAAGCATTCCACATTGCAGGTTACTAAATTGCATAGCGAATTTACTGAACAGTCCAGAGCGGGGGGAGCTGACATCGTTTCTAGAAGCATGCAGAATAAGGCCACCCATGCCCGGTCACACGTTGAAAGTTTCGTACAACGCTGGGCACAATGTGTTCACTTGTCAGAGCCCGGATAACAAGTTGCCGAGTATACCTGAAAATGTAGGTACCTACCATCATTATAAGACTACTCCATCAGTTTACACATGTTAACATTTTCATAATAACTTTACATTATTACTTAAGGAAATGTACTTCCACCAGAGATGTACTGTGTTGCTAAGCTACGTAGCACATGTTATGATGTGTGTCCAAAACCCACCAATAGGAGCGACTTGACCTAACATCTAGCGATCTGAGTTATGAAACAGATCCATAGCTTAAAGGGATATGAGAACATTTTGTAGAACTCTCGGGCATACATGGGTTTCCTCGCGGTGTTTTCCTTCACCATTAAATCAAATAATATTTTACTTCGGAATGGATAACAAACAATAAATATTATAGTAATTTAACTATTAATGTATTTCATTTCCAGTGCAACCTAACGGAGTACTTTAGTGCTATGGATACGAAATGCATGGCTGGTCTATGGGCAGCTTTACTCCACGAGCGCCGGATAGCTATAGTTGCATCTAAACCTTCCCGTTTATCGGCTTGCGTGCAAGCAGCTAATGCGACTCTGTTCCCGATGTCATGGCAGCATATATTCATCCCGATACTGCCTAAACATTTGGTTGATTACCTGCTGGCCCCCATGCCTTTCCTTATTGGAGTTCCTAGATGTGTTATGGAGGTTAGTTTAAGTAACTTTTAATAGTCAACTACAATATAATATCTCCGGCCTCTATAGAGACCTGTGCCGACATAGGTCTCTTGTAAAGGTTTTAACTTTCCGCATACAACGGTCTGGCGCCGCCTGAATGTTACGGCTCCCTGCGACTTCCTTGATGTCGGTCTCTTGAAATTGGGTCAGGAGAACATAAGTGTTAATAAGTAATTTTAAAACTATCTGTCCACAGACGGTGAGAATGTCAGAGATAGGCGACGTCGTAGTATTGGATGTGGACTCAAACGAACTTAGATCACCCTTCCACGACTTGGAGAGTCTCCCGCAAGATATGGTAAGAGTTAAACATTCAATTAGTGATAATTTTGATACACAAATATTTTTCGTTAGCTGTTCTATCTGATAATAGAGAGAAAAAACATTATTCTATTTTTTTATTTTATTTCCCTACAAGTTAGCGCTTAACTGCGATCTCACCTGATGCTAAGTGATGATGCAGTCTAAGTTGGTAGAGGGCTAACATGTTAGGGGTATGGCAGTTATATTATACCCCTATAGTCGGTTTCTACACGGCATCGTACCGGAACACTAAATCGCTTGGCGGTACTTCTTTTCCAATTACCAAATTAGCCACGGCTGAAGCCTCTCACCAGGACCGACCAGGGAAATTTCAGAAATTATGAATTCCCAAATTTACCCTGCCGTGGATCGAACCCGGGACCTCCGCACGTTATGGCGCTCATCACTGCGCCAAGGAGGTCGTCAAATTCTATGAAATTCGGCGGGCTTTTCACCGCTTTTCACCGAAGCAAACGCCGTTCGGACTTCGTTTAACTTCCAAAGAAGAACTGCATACAAGCAGCTTCATAAAATTAATACTTTAGCGTACAGGACTGAGCGAGTAAAATGTGTTCAAAATAGTCAAAATGAGCTTGTTTATTAAGGCAATTGTCATAACTGTTTGTTAGTGGAAGTGTAATAGTATATTGTGTGCTTAGGGGTGAAACAAGACGATTTCAGACGAGGATGAAGTTTTCAAATGAGAAGTGTTTTTCGTCGAAACCTGAAATCGCGTTTCATCCCGCGGCGCACACACTATTTTTCATTAAATCTGCATTAAAAGTGCGAGTTTTATTAAAATTGTATTTCTTATTTAATTTAGTTGCTAGGTTGTTGTTTGCTGTCAGTTTAGTTAACGGGTAAAATGACAATTAAAAAGGTTTGAAATACACAAAAGATACTCTGAAAAGATTGAAAGAAGGGCTCCTACGTCATTCAGCGGGTAGAAAACCATCACTTTCTGCCCTAGGGTGACGTATTCGTCTGAAATTGAATAGTTTCAGGTGGCTCAACAGGCATTGAAACTCGCATTTTCAATGCAGGTTATATGAAAACCTATTGTGTCTAGATTCCGTTACGCTTAGCCATTATTGCTCATTACCCTATTCCGGTGAATGCCTGAAATTAATGTTTTTGGAATATATTACAGGTATCGAGTTTAAAAAAATCTCTAAGCGACAAGAATGCTCTAGGAGACGCAGTGTCGAGGGCGTTTCTGCGAGCGCTTGTATGCTTGATTGGCGGCTATAGAGATGCTATTAGGTGAGTTGGTATTGTTTATCATTGTCACCGTTATTGTAACCCATTGCTGGGTTACTATTGAGTACGTCTGAGGACGAGTCTTCTATCAGAATAACAAAAGGATCGTAGTCTATCAACTTGGCCGAAGTGCGAATTGATAGACTAGAATTGATAGACACCCCTTTGAAATGAAATGAAATGAAGTTTATTTGCAATGGCTCTTTGAAAATTAAGTCTTGCATATTTTACTGACACTTCAGCACGCAAATGTTTTTAACACACTTACAAAAAAGAATGTGTATAGGTATAATAATTGTCAATTATTTAATTATATAAAGTTATAAAATTGTGAAATTCCCAAGGAAATTCTTTGAGAATATAATGAACAACTCTTGGGTATGCTGGTTTCTGCAAGACATTTTATTTCACTGCTATAGCAAGTGATATTCGTGCGATCTGTCGGATTTGTTGTAAGATAGATGGGCGATCAGAGGCAACTTTCCCAGCAGAAGTTCTCTATGTCCCGGCGATATATTGTCTAGGATAAATAAAATAAATAAATAAATCTTTATACAATTACTAACACAGATAAAAAACAAGCAAAGTTACAGGATATGCCTTCTCTTTAAGCGACGAATTGCTTGCGGTATCGTCAACTGTGCTGCCAGGCAATTAGGGTGTTTGGACAAGCCTTGTTGTTTTATAGCCATAAGTTTTATTTCGACCATTATTGAGTTCATATTTAAGTGCACATAGCATAGGTTTCAAAGCATCAAGTAATATTTAATTGCTTAAAACGCACGTATTTAACTTAAAAAGTTACAACTGCGAGTCCAAGAATTGAACATCCAACAACCCGAATACGAGGCCAGGCCTCTAAACCTCTATCACCGCTTGAATATCATATTAACAGCAGTATAGGATAGGCCATTATTTAAAAAATTTAATGGTGTCTTGATTTCACAGTGCGGATTTTCCTTTACTGTTTATAGATGATTCGTGTACCATCCGTTATATGCACTACAATGTATAGAAGTGCATCATTATATGCAGTTGCTGTAGTACTAGAATATAATTTATTTCAATGGGATAATGATCGGGGGACTGTGTATCAGCCCATTAAAGTTAACTACTACATAAAGCACTTCCTTGATTCCAAAGCGTTGCGTTCAACGCTTTATGGAACGACTAGCTGATGCTCGCGACTTCGTCTGCGTGGATTTAGATTTCTGGAAACCCGTGAGAAATTGCTTCGAATTCGTGAGATTTTCCGCGATTCAGCTACTATGTGAATTCAACTGGAAGCTGACGTCGAATCGAATCGCAATAATTCGACACCTATATATTTACTGCTAAACTGCGTCGATAAGCAACTTGCCGTTTACATAAACATATGTATTTCATTTATTTCATATTTGCATTGATGTCTCCATACGTTGGCATGAGGCCCTGTCAGGGCATTGCAAATTTTAAATTAATAACACAAAATTCATTAAAGCTATTACAAATATTAGATAATTAAATAATGTCAACAAGTAATTAAATCTAGAAATCGTAGTCAATGACTTATTAACTAATAAGTAATAATAAGTTATTACAGTAAAAATAAAAATATTTGAGTAGTTATAATTTTGACGCACAATTTATTTATACATCTATCGTGCTATTGAGGTCTATATTGTAGTTAGACATTCTTGAATATTATAAAAACATTTTGGTATCAACCAATGTCTCAATTTTCTTTTAAAGGTAGTCTCTTTGTTTTCTTCTTTTATAGTATTAGGGAGTAAAGTACGGACTTAAACATAATATAGCATGCAATGTTGCAATTGACAAGCTCAAAAGTTTGATGGCGCTACTATTTACTAACACAAGACAATACTAGTTTAACACGTCACATGTTTTTTATATAAGTTTTGTAAAAAAACTAGTATGACAATTTGTTGTTGTGAACTAGGAGATGGAATAAACGCGGTCTTAAGTACCGTGTGTAAATCCTCACTGCAATGTTGAATTGTCAGTTTAATCAATTGGCACAAGTATAACACGACAGATTCTATATAACTATTTTGTATTCAATAATGTGCATTGCGTTTGAACTCTTGAACTCAGCATACAACTGTTTTGATATTCTAAAATATTTATCCTGTATATTTTTGTTTTATAAATTATAATTCTCATAACTATTATGTTTATTGTACATTGATATTGAAGAATATCGTTTAGCAAAATAACAGCTAGATTAAGATTGTTTGCTCATATCAT
Organism: Erebia aethiops; assembly: GCA_923060345.2. Taxonomy (NCBI): domain Eukaryota; kingdom Metazoa; phylum Arthropoda; class Insecta; order Lepidoptera; family Nymphalidae; genus Erebia; species Erebia aethiops. The sequence goes on along the minus strand of OV281079.1, from coordinate 17,043,237 downwards.
TTTATATTATATATTTAAGTGTATAATTATAATAAAATTAACATTATTTCTATACGTTATTTCAACAGTGCGAAGTTTTATGTGAAGAAGCTTGTTTTGAAATTTGTTATTTTCTGTAGACATGTGTACATGGGATGATATATCCGACACGTACTATATATTTCTATGTATAATGCTTTTTGCGATCTTACTGCATATCGTGATATATCTATATGTGTTTTGTATTGTCCTGTACGTGCAGAATCGAGAAAGGCCAACAGATAACGTTCAAAGCGGAAGTCTTTGTTAGAACGAGGAAGAATATGCAACCGTTCTTGCGGAAAATACAACAGTCGCAGATTTTTCAACAGGTGAGACTGAAAATATTTTTTCAATACATTTGCTCGAAAAATGCACTTACAGAGGCAGTAAACAGGGCTTGTAAGTTAAATTTACTGCCCGCGTGCAGTAAATATTTACCGCCCTCGTGCAATAAATTTGCAGTCAAGTTACATACAAAGTCCACGTTACTTCTAAATAAAAAGTTTTCTTGCAAGAAGGTTCATAATGATATTGACTTTTTATGTAACCTAAAAAATAATGATGTGAATTGATGAAATTAATTCTTAAAATAAAAAAATGGTATTTAATATAATTAATTAAAATTGTTTTAAGTTTTATAAATCAAAAAAGTAAGTAACTGAATAGCTCAGGCTGGGCGTTAAGAACTAGAACCTAGAGCCATGAAGCCAATTTTAAAAAAAGAAGCAATTACAACAACGCGCCGTAGATACTAAATCTAATTAATCTGTGCGCGCTATTTTTAAAAGTTTCTTTGAGTATTTCTTTAAAATAATTAAATAATGTATGTGGAATAATAAAATTAAATCAAAAATTTGGTATTTTAGATGTGAGAAAAAATCGCGCTATTAATAGCCGCCTAAAATCTCGAAATAAGAAACCATTTTCTAGTGAGTACCAACCTACTCGAGTTTTATTCTCAACTTTTCTCACAAATATATTGAAAAATATCGTGTGATACACGGGCGTTAAGGTAACAAACTCGTGACGATGGTCAGTCCTCGACTGACGTCATCGGGCTGACATGAGTCAACTCGTATGTATAAACCTATTTACCGCTCTTATATCACAAACTACTATTTTAATGAGCTAATGAGTTGAGATGGTGTAGAAAACGATTAGAGTTCCATGGCTTAATATAACTGTCATACCCTTACCAGGGTGGCCCGCTATCACGACCCACATCGATTATCTGTGTGTTGCGCTATATAACAATTGTCATTTGCGCCAATTCGACCGCGTGCGGTCTTATTGTTTTTTATATATTTCCAAAAAGATTATTATGTCTCAACTAGCTAATGCCCGTGACTTCGTACGCGTGGATCGAGGTTTTGTGGTTCCCGCGGGAACTCTTTAATTTTCCGGAAAAAGCAGCCTATGTGTTATTCCAGACTATAATCTATCTCTGTGCCAAATTTCATCCAGATCTGTTCAGCCGTTGGGGCGTGATTGAGTAACAAACATCCATCCATACATCCATACATCCATACCGACATCCATACATCCAAACTTTCGCACTTATAATATTAGTAAGAAGTAAGAAGTAAGATAGTGAGATTAAAGAAATGCTCATTTAACATGTAAGTCTAATTCGTGTCCTGACCGCGTTTTTAAGGGTCTCCCCGCATCTATCGACGCGGAACCCGCTTGAGCTGGACAGAAAAATCTTTATGTATAGAGCTTTACATAAAGACTGCCTCGTTGGTCTAGCGGTTAGCATAGTCGACTGCGGATCACGAGGTCCTGGGTTCGATTCCCGGTCGGGCATAAAAATTGTTGGGTATTGAGTTTTTCAATTAAGAAATTCTCAGTGCCAGCCCGTAGTTGGAAGTTGCCGGTGTTTCACCTCCGTGCCTCGGAGAGCACGTTAAGCCGTCGGTCCCGGTTATTATCACTAACATGATAATAGTCGTTAAAGCCCGCCAACCCGCATTGGAGCAGCGTGGTGGGTCTAAGTTCTAATTCCCTCTCTCACAGTGGAGGCCTGTGCCCAGCAGTGGGACGTTAATAGGCTGTAGTGGTGGTGGTGGTGGATAGAGCTTTATGTAATACGTCGCCCTCCCCGCCGACTCGACGCGACGTTTGCCGGTGGTTCGACGTCGTTTTCACTCCGTATACATAAAGCTTTTTCCGCGTTGATATATATGGAGAAACCCTTAAAAATGCAGACAGAAAAGAGCTATTGTTGTCTTTTATAAATATTTAAGCAATTTCCGAGCAAGTGGGAGTGAAGATGTTTGAATTTGAGGAGATGTTATACAACAGTAGTTTTTGTACCATAGTTCATAGACGAAAGGCTAGAACTCCTCAACTCGGGGCGCGGATTCAATGACGAGTTCGAAGTGGAATGCAACAACTACGCCGAGAAGCTCAGTACGGGTAGTGGGCAGAGACTCAAACAGCAGTACCGTGATTGGGCAAAAACGGTCAAGAAAGAGGGCGGAGCCTTCTTCAAGAACGTAAAAGATAAGGTAACTGTATCTATTGAGTATTTTTGAAGTAGTTCTTTAGGCGCGGCTTAAGAGTAGCTAACTCGTTTTATGGTGTTATGACCGCCAAACAGAACTGCTATTTTGACACCGCCATCTTCCATTGAAGATTTTCAAAGTACCAAGTAGTCAGTAGTTAAAGTCAAGTTATGATAAAAAAAACCTTTTTTGACTCTATATTTCCAAAAAAATAGGAATCCGAACGCGTTTTGTTTTACTTTACCCGCGCGTAAAGATTTCACGCTCAAATATTTATTTGCTCTAAATACTACCATAGTGAGTGGAGTAACAGTCATAATGTATTTTGATTTAAGTTCGAAATTAGTGTAATAAAAGTATAACCCAGAGGAGACTCAAAGTATGCGAGAAGCGACGCCGTCGCCTTGAAGCCTTTATTTTCTCTAAGAAATAAAAATAAGAGCTAGAAAATTGTAAGTGCTATTACAAGAGGTAGATGATATAAAAAATGCTTCGCTATTGATCACTAAGTTGCATGCTGTACGTACGTGGGTTTTCTTTTGGCTTAAAATGTTAATATTTGCAGGCGAATCCCGCAGTACAATCGGCTGTAAAATCGGTGAGTCTACCTTCCCATGTCAACGGCCATGTCTTTTCGATGTACTTTCATGTTTTCTTGTTTTTTTCGCTATTCACTACTTCGGGGAACATGTTACACTTATTAATCCTTTATCCCTTATTATTATAATAAAGTAAAATTATGAACACTTTTTAACTTTCAAAGATCTATAATAAATACTACTGCTGCCACTTTAGATCATTCGGTTGTTTTATGCGCAAGCAAACTATAATATAAAATAAAAAAATCATTATACTGTCGGCAAAAAGGACATAAATGCAATTGAAATTTATCTCAAATTAAAGCTTACTAGTACCATATTTCATTCTATGGCAACACGAACGAAAATATACACGCCAGGGATAAAAAATATTATGAAAGTTGTTTCATTTAGGTCTTAAAAATTATTTCCAAGTAATTCACATTGTATTTTATAGAATTGAGTCCTAACAGCTGACGCTAGTTACATATCTTGGCCTAGTTGCCCATAGTCCCTTTATGTTTGGTTTGGTGTATTATATAAGTTTATTTTAGCTTTTATATTATTTATAAATATTTGATTGATTCTGTTTTCTAATACTTGTTAAAATATTTTTGAAGAATATACCTACAATATTTCTTGTACCTATTATTATTTTTACTTAGTAATAATTTGGAATACTTGGAAATATTTACGTAAAAACATTCAAACTCTCGTTAAACTTTCATTATGGACCGTGGACACAATGAGGATTTTTTAAAGTTTTTACCAAATAACCGAATCAATTTAGCTAATAGTTAATACTTTTAACACAAATCAAAGCAAATCAAATCAAATATTTTTTATTCAAATAAACTTTTACAAGTACTTTTGAATCGTCAAGTGAATCTACCACTGGTTCGGAATGCCATTCCTACCGAGAAGGACCAGCAAGAAACTCGGTGGTTGCTCTTTTTAAATAATTCATTTACAATTACTATATCAATGTGTACATAAGTAACCGCTGTCCCCAGCATTTCTGGAGCGATCAAATCCATGCTCCTCTATCATTTACATAATCTTCAACAGTATAATAAGCTTTTTTCAGGAGCATACTTTTAATGGATTTCTTAAATTTGTTTATTCAATTCAACACACAGCTAACGGCTATTACATCACAGCTAACGGATATTATTACGTATTACATATTTTTGATCGATTGAACCTCTATCGATGTAAATTGACACCACTTTTGTTGAAACTTCAAGATGGCGGCCGGGCCATAGGCTAGTAATCTTCTAACCCTTTAATTAATACGAAGGTGGGTAACTGCCGTACTTAGAGTCGCTTAAGCATTACTTAAAGAAATCCTTACTACAGATTTTGTATTGAAATCTGTACTAAGGATTTCCTTAAGTAATGCTTAAGCGACTCGTAAGTGCGGCAGTGAGACACAGAAAGTAAAGTAATTAATACTGTCCACAAAGTAGTGAATGACGTGAAAAATAAAGCTGTTTAAGTTGCGATCTGCACGGGTTTCTTTTTCTGTATTTACTGCATGCATTTCTTTTAATATGGTCTGTATTTATTCTTTTATGGAAAGCATGCATTATTTATATTATCTACTTTACGCACCTCAAATTTCGTCTCTATTATAATATCTCTCTTTTAATGTATAAAGGTTGAAACACATTTGCCAGTACCGATTCGCATTCCGTCCATTGAAAATGCCCACTTTGTGTGAAGACGCGTATTGCGTACGGATCAAATCAAATCAAATGTTTTATTCAAATAAATTTTTTATTCAAATAAACTTTTACAAGTACTTTTGAATCGTCAAGTGAATCTACCACTGGTTCGGAATGCCATTCCTAGCAAGAGGAACCAGCAAGAAACTAGGTTCGGCTAGGAGAATAGGGTATTTGACAACTATTCAAATCTGCAACTTTTTCAAATGTATGTAGTTTCAAAGGGAACTATCAAACATAAAACTATCAGGCCACGTGGATATTACGTCTATTTAGAGATCCTCTTTTTAATAATCAGTAAAAAATAATTTATAATTTTTATGCCCAATTGATGCGTTCGCATCTTTATACAAAACAGCGATTCTAATCGACAAAATGCGAATTTATGCTGACTAATGTGATTTCACCGTTATTTTGCTAATTTGGCTGTACATAATATCTTAAAACTAATTAATATTTTTCTGTTGGGAATATTGTACTGCAGAACGCAGTAGTTTTACCTGACAATTGATTTAAGTAAGGGTCGAAACGACAATGATTAAATTTTAAGGTGCACTTAAATTGTTATCGCTTCAAGGGATAAAAATATTTCTCCTTCAATTTCTTATGTTTTGAAAGGTATCGTTTAAAAATATTTATATAGCCGCCTCAAGTGCTTGTGCATTAGTCTGATCCAAATCATATAAAATGCTAATATATATACACTTCTGTATAACCGGGACATAGTTCCTTATTTTCTCGTATTTGGATTGTGCATGAATGCTCTGAAAATGCTTTCATCGTGTAACTAATGCAGAGTTTCGGGAATTTAATAAGCTAAGCTTCCCAAGCGTCAATTTAGTAGAGGCGACAATAAAGTTGGTCTCAAATACGCTGAACTCTAGCATTATAAAGTGTACAGTCAGCGAGGCCCAAAAGCTCAGCTTTGTATGTTTGAGAATTATAAAGACCAGCACACACCGGTTAAAACCGTGCACGAATTCGTCACTTTATATAATACTAGCAGATGCCCGCGACTTCGTCCTTCGTCCGCGTCCTCCCGAAATAAGTTTTAAATTCCAACGGGAACTCCCTAATTTTACGGGTTAATATAGCCTATCACACTCACAAATAATGTGGCTTTCTATTGTTATCAGAATTTTCAAAATCGGTTCAGTAGATCCAGAGATTACCCTACAACATCACAAACTCACAAACTTTACCTCTGTATAATGTTAGTATAGATGTGTGCGCATCCATACTCTACTACAACAATCAGCTTACGCTTTGTAGCACCTGCAGCTGAGTTTCTTGCCGGCTCTTCTCAGTAGAATCAGCTTTTCGAACCGGCGCGGTGGTGGAGTCTGGTCTTACTTATCATAAGTGGCACAACTTGTCCTACGTGAAAAATAAATAAATCATTTCATTTTATTTCTTTGGACCGTAGGAACCGGAGCTTTAGAGTTAATTTCTTAATCGGGTACGGACGATCGGTATACGTCTATGTGGTATAGTGATTTATAAATTGGTACTCACGCTTCACGAGTTACTCTGGTACTTACGTTATTGAAACAAATTGGAGAGACAAATTTACATCTATGTCGGTTATTCTTTACGAGCTTAAAGACATTTTGTCGATGCTCATCAAAATCAGTTTAGTTGATTTTTTCTTTATTAATAAGTTTTCAAATTATTAATTGTACACCTAACGAGGTTACTTTTAACAGCTTCGCTCGTGTGGAATATCTGTAAATAGCTTGACTATTGAATTTTCAAAAATCCTGTACTTAACACGTATTCCTTTTTTTATTTTTTATGCACTACAAGCTAGCCCTTGACTACGATCTCACCTGATGGTAAGTGATGATGCAGTCTAAGATGGTAGCGGGCTAACCTGTTAGGGGCATGGCAGTTACTTAATTTCTAATTGCAAGTTTTCATGGATATAAATGGAAATATCATGTCTGTCATACAAACTTAGGGGTGAAATTTCCAAAAATCGGTTCTTATTGAGTGCTTAAGTACGTCATAAAGAAGCCTACCGTCAAAATTTCGAGTCTTATCCCAGCGGCTATACGTAGAAATCAGTCTTCCAGGACAAGTACGAGTATTTTTACAATGTAATAGATTTCAAAACTTTAAAAATAATATTTCCGTGTAATTGAAGTGTCCTGTTTTGTCTAATAGGTCCGACAAGGCGGTAAGAATATGAAGTCGGCTGTGAGAGGATTAAAGAACAAGATGCCCAAAACGGGGTCAAGGCCATCCTCCATAAACACTACGGATGACAGCAGGTAACTTTCCATACTTCAGCTTTAAGAAAACAGTCAAAAGAAAGCGCAGCGTTGGCAGACATCCCGATAAGCCTGGTTTCCACCGCTAGCGGAGCGGGCCGCGTACGGACTCCTTTTAAGTCGCAGAGGAAAATTACATACAAGCACTTCACTAAAAGAGCTAGCGGAAAGGACTGAGCGCGCAGATATCCAATCAATTTTTTATGTTGCAGAAAAGAGCCACCCGTTCTATTTACAAACACGGATCACGCGAATGAAAATTTAAAGAGATTGTTGTTCTTACGGTGTCATAGTCATGCCAACATAGTCTTTGTTAGGCAGAACATTCTTTGTAAGCAAATAGGTGATACTCACAATCGATGTACTAGAAACCGCCATAAGTTAGTGACAGCGTCGTTGTGTGCGCATCCACTATTTAATAATCAAATAGTTATCAAAAACCCAATTATTGCTATCGATTAGGCTATTGATTCTTAACTAAGGTTTCCCGTGACTAGAAAGTAACGTTAGTGACTTGTCCCCAGGTTATCATGCGGCTCAGCGACGCCCGTGTCTTCAGACTCTTCGGACTCGACCCCCTCCCGCGACATTCCCCCCCGGGAGCCTCCCCCCTCCCTCCCGCTAGACCTCCTCACTGAAATGGAGTTCCTCCTCAACAAGCGACGCGATAGCCTCCCCGGGAACACGCACAATTCCGATATCAGCCTCGCGGATAGAGCTGTGAGTGATTAATCAACTACTTGTTAACGTTTCTTCTTTCTCTTGTTATTCTCTTATGGCTTACACCGTACTATGATCGTCCTATATTTATCTGATTGGTGATAAAATAATTAGCGATAGTTCCACTATCGCTATGGGCTGGAGGACCTTTCGGTTCTCCTCAATAAAGTCTGACGGTCATTCGTGGTAACGAGCGTACTGTTTCATAATAAAAACCATAGTAAATTTTGTACTTTCTTTTAATAATTAAAAAAAGTCGAACCTTAAAAACTAATATTACAAGTCGAAAGACAACGTAAGTGGTAAAAGAGCGTGGATTTGACATTCAACAATGTTGTTCCCTCTTTTACATAATATAATATACAATATAATTCTTATAATATATTGCGGTCATGGCACGGTCTGGTGTATAGACGGAAAGCTTTAACTGTCATTTTGCAAATATAGACAGTGCCAAACTTCTAAAGCACTTTGAGACTTGTAAGGATCTAGAAGGCTTAGCGCCAGAGTTGTCAAAATTACTGTATAATTTGCTGATTTTGTGATGATTATAGCATTTTATGTGTAAGCCAATCGGAAGTACTCGTACTACCTCATTAAACTTTGGTGTTAAGGTCCTGAATGTTTGGCGCAGTCTATTCACTGTATGCTCGTTGTGCTTCTCTCCTTAGGGTTTATTCATTAAATCATTACATTGGAGCTTCGCACACACAATCACATCATTAACTCGTCTCTACAAAAATCAGTAGGCTTATACAGTCCGAAAGGTGTGAGCTGACTGATCATTTGTGTGAGTGTAAACAGTTTTAAACGGATATCGGTACGTGTGGGATTGGTTGCGTATGGTAAGAGTTTTTAGGTTTGCCATTACACAAATTTAAGCAATGTGTGAGAACAGAATTAATTCTGTTCTCGACTTGACTCGAGTCGAGTTGTCAGACCATAATAAACCAACATCAATTAGGAACACGTTCTCAAGTATCGTAAGTAGAAGTAAGTATTAATCTATGCTTAAGACAGCTACCTACTTGAGAACCTGTTCTTAGCTGAAATCGATTTATTGATACAGGCATTTTTGACAAAGTTGTACGTCTACTTTCAAACTTCCATCTAGCGGCCCTTTAGATAATAACTTAGTACCTAAGTATGCATAATTCTCTATACAATCTGTTGGGTCTCCAAATCATAAAAATGCAAGTTTTCGATCCATCGCACCCGAAATTGAACGGTGTACAACTTTTACTCCAAACAATTAATTTGGGATTTCACATACAATTTTATAAGTTTCCGATATTATTTTCATAAGTGTGTGTGAAGCTCATTATATTATGTACATTGATTGTTTGCTAGAAATCGATTGGTTTTAGTGTACCTTTGTCGACTAAAATCTCTCTTTTTTTCTCGTTTCATAAGTTATGCAAAAAGGATTTAATGAACTGTCTTTTTGAATTTCTTTTTCTTATTAAAATTTGTTTAATTTTCTTCTTAATAATTATGTTGTTTTGTACAGCATGTTTCATATATTCAGAATACTGTTTGAAAATAAACTCTGTTCATATTAGAGCAAACAAATCGACTCAACTATTAGCACTTGCTTGTAATTACATGTTGTGTATCTATCTCTTCCCTGTGATGATCTCTTTTGTTAATCATATACTGGTGAAGGGTTTTCTTGAAGTAATCATGCAGTGGACCTCCAAACTCTTGCGCATAAATCTCTATCACATAAAAAGCATTGATTTGAATGATACAACATATTAAACACTCGTCCACGGTAGCACTACTAAATCTGACTATTTTTTAAATAAATAGTATGTATATGTTGATTGTATCGCAATCCTTGCTTATTATAGAACAAGTGACTGATTTTCACACTGATTACATTGAGTTTTAAGATTTGCACCTAGTAAAACTTCTTTAGGCGCGACTTGCAAGTATTTCGGATCATTTTTCGTATATAAAATGGCCGTTTTATCGGTGTTTTAAACTACCAAGAAGTTCATGTCATTTATTCGAAGCTGTTTTTATTTAGTACCTGCTTCGTTTATGACGATTTATGATTTAACCTTTGGTGACCTATTTTCAAAGTTTTACCACAACCGACTTCGCGTAAAAGCGCCTTATTTTATTGTCGCATTGTTCAAAAAGGCATTTCATTTCAATCATTAGTCGCTTTTAATGTTAGCATGTTGAATATCACAAATGTCTCTAATAATAAGCGTACATGCACGTCGCATGTACTAGTACGCTCAATAGGGGCACCGTAGCACATTATCAACTTTTTATTTGCAGAAAACACTCACACCCTGCCCCCCGCCCCGGTTACCAGCACGTCCCCACCCTCCCCTCCGCTACCCTATCATATCGACGAGGAAACTGGTCGATATATCCGATGCGCCCGCGCCTCCCCCGAGGGCCATACCGGCGCCATCCACGACCAACTTTATAACCAACATCACAAAGAACGATGCCAGTGCTATCGACGATTTCCATACAAGCACGATAAGGTTCACGGAAGGAAACGACAAGGCCAAGCTCAAGCTAACGCTATCCTCCAACCAAAGGTCACAGCCTTCCAATGGTTCGATAAAACCAACTTTGGCGCCCAACGTGAGCCCAAAACCTAGCCAAGACAGACCGCGACCACGGCCACTCCACAAAGGCAGAAGCCAAGAGGTAATTTTGATATGTGCTATTATTGTCATATCGATATTGTATGTTTACGTAAAACAGATGATTGCATAATACTATATCCCTTGACTTTAAAACTCCAAGAGTGGATTGCGTTTGCACTAACCTTAAATATTATATTAATAAAATGCAAAGCATAATAATTAGTAATACGCAAAATGTAATAATATGTTTATTTATTCAAATTTAAATTAACTTATTGTTAATTAATTATTCATAGTTAGAATAACTAACATTTTGCTACGTCCTTTTTTGCCTTTGGTCTACCGTACGCCTTGCGATGCTAAATAATTTATTTATTTAACTAAATATAAATACGGTGGCAAAGGTTCGATTAATAAATTATTATTTGATTGTTTTCGAATCAAACTGATGAGTGATGATAATAACAAATATTATGGTCTAATAGCTAGAAACGAAAAAAAAAACCTAAATATATTTCGTAATCAAAGTAAAATATAATAGTTATATACAATTTATGCAAAGTATCGCTATATCAATATTTTTTACACTATTTGTTTTAATTACAAGGGTGGCAACATAATAAGACACCAAACGCTAGCCGATTGAACCGAGTGTAATGATTTAATTCAAATAGAAATAGTAGTATTTTCTAGGACACCCTGTAATTTATGTAGGTAATTTACATTAACTGCAGTAAAAGCTATCGCACACACTTCTCGAAGAAACATTAAGTAAGAGTTGTGCATTGATTAATTAAATAAAAAACATTGTTCATGTATCCCCATATGATATTTTTTTTAATTTGCCTCCATTTTTTTCTATTAGATTTAATTAGACAGACTACAATTTTGGTTTTTTTCACTTGTATAATTGACTTTCTTTTTACACTCTCATCTTAAATTATACAGACTATACAGTTTGGTTCATCACTTGTATAATTTGCTTCCATTTTTCACTATCATCTTAAAATAGACACAATTTGAATCTTCACTTGTATAATCGGCCTCCGGTTTTCACTCTCAGCTTTAATTAATCAGACTATATAATTTCTCTGCGAGATGCGACGTTTTTAGTTACGTTATACACTGAGAAAAAATAGATAATTCACGTCTTTTAGTGAGATAATGGTGACGGAAAATACTACAATTTGATTTGACTCATCACTCGTCTTCACTCATCGATCGCTTCACGTGTTATTGGTCTGTACCTGTCTTAAATTCATACAACAAATCACGGCCCTAATCACCTCGCTTATAAAACACTTATCATTTTGTTTTGGAATGCGTGTTTGGAATGTTTTTATTATATGTCGTATATGTCCTTTTTTCCAGTATTCCCACTAGTTGAAGGTATTTAAATTATCTTGTTTTTGAAGGTCCTATGCTTATATGGGCCGACTAAAAAATAAAAATGTCAAGTCGTACTGCTTCTGCTTAAACCTTGATAATATATGAGTGAGCGGGATAGAGTAAAATAGAACAGGAAGACAAAAATGCAACAATACATTTTTATTTACAAGATTTCGTCACTTTTCTATTCATTCAAACTTCGTAGTTTGAAATACCTGAGCGGCTTATTGAAATCGCTCTATAGCAGCTCAGCGCAATAAAGCGTTTGGTATTAAATATTTATGATATAAAAATTATTTAGGTAGATTAAATCTATGAAAGCTGCTAATTAAACCGTAGTAAAAAAAAAATTTTTTTTCTTCTAGCGCTGATTTTTCTATCGACAGAACATTAGGTGAGCAATAACGTTCATTTTTAACAATTTCAGTACTGTTAGGATATCTGTCCAAATCTCACTCGTCTTGATTTTCTGACGATCGATAAATCAGGTCATAATTGAAGTAAAATGTTAGAGATTATGAAGTTTTCGGTATAAACCTGTGATATTCTGAAATTTTTTTTTTTTACAAAATAATACATTTCGGATAGGATAATGATACTAGGGATAAGCTAGCCTAATCAAATGTATAGTTGTTGATGTTAATAAAAGAAATTATGTATAGTATATATAAAGAATAATATTTCGCATAAGTAGGTAACTTAGGTAGCTATCGTATATATAGTAAATAAGCTCATTTTTTTTATCCACTACAAGCTAGCCCTTGACTACGATCTCACCTGATGGTCAATGATGCTGCAGTCTAAGATGGTAGCGGGCTAACCTGTTAGGGGCATGGCAGTTATATTAAACCCATACCCCTTCGGTTTCTACACGGCATCGTACCGGAACGCTAAATCGCTTGGCGGCACGTCTTTGCCGGTAGGGTGGTAACTAGCCACGGCCGAAGTTTCCCACCAGGCCAGACCAGGAAAAATTCAGAAATTATAATTTCCCAAATTGGCCCTGCCGGGGATCGAACCCAGGACCTCCGCACGTTAAGGCAACAGCGCTACATACTGCGCCACGGAGGTCGTCAAAACATACATATTAACCGGTGCAGGCACCAAAATGCTTTGAGGGTATAAAGAAACCCATATATAAACATACATAGCTACAGACCGCACGCGTGGTCCGAGAAATCTTAAGGAATGTTGACGTTATGAGATAGAGTTGTGATTTAGTCGATATTACGTTATCGATACTAACACATCCTTAATAGTTATCTGTGCGCGTGCATTGTATTAATTATGAAATAATAATTCTATAAGTATAGTATGTGCAATAAAATATGTGACGTAAAATCTAATTAATCACTGTCGCAAACAGAATCATCATTACTTTAAGGAATTTAAAAATTATACAGCCATTTTTTATAGTACAATATAACACAACTATCGCAGAATTAAAAACAGGACTCGATAAAGCGTACTCTCGCGTCAAGTTTGGCACTAGTACTGAGAGCGTGCGGGGTATGAAGCGACGGTCGGGCGCGGTGCGCACCCGCCCGCTACCTCAGCCCCCGATTCCTCAGAGCTCGCGTGCGGACTATACATGCCCAGATACGCGTGAAAAACATAACCCTGTCTTTCCAGTCGCGCAGTCGGGCGAAAAGAAAAAACCGGTCAAATGCGAGTTCCGTACTAACACACATTGTATATTCTTTTAGTTAATAACAAGAAAGATATGATAACAACACGTAATCAGCTATGAAATAACTGGCTTACGTATGGCACTAAATACGGAACTACGATGTTCGGATCTTCGGACTTTGCTTCTTGCCAAATTTCATGAGTTGAGATCAACGGGAAGTACCCTATAGGTTTTGATTTCATTGGCGAGTTTCAATATATATATATTGACAGACAGACGGACGGACAACGGAGTGATCCTATAAGGGTTCCTTTTTCCTTTTGAGGAACGGAACTCTAAAAATAACGCGAAAGGAGTTCTCTCTCTACATATTATTATCTAAACTGTTTATTCTCATCGCACCCAAACAGGTGCTTTAGGTTTATTTATTATAGGTTTTAAAAATAAGTGGCTCCTAGGGCTGTATGAGAATTTATGGCCGGATTAGGTACGTAATTTGAAGTTATAGCTTTTCATATGGCTTGTGTCATATTATTTACTAACATTTTTGTCTATACACATAATATACCAATATGAAATACATTATTTGCAAAATTTGTTTTTCATAGTTTCTTCATCTTGAAGAGGAGGCTATACAGTACCGTTAGTCCGAGTTTAAACATTGCGATTTCGATTGATCGTATTGGAACGTTCGAACACATTGGCGTCAAAGTAAAATGCGACCTAAAAGCCCTTGATTTAAAGTCACAAATTGTGTGTGTGGCTGTGTTGGCTGTGAATTAATATACCAAATTGAGCTCTAAAACGATGCAAGCAAGGTTCATTTTACTTTGAATCCAATATGTACGAACCTTCGAATACGATCAATCGAAAGTGCAATGTTAAAACTGGGACTAACGGTTCAGGGCTCCTGAAAATCCAGTGCATAAATGACACAAGTTTTTCTACATTAAATAAATAATTTCATGTCTAGTGTCACTTTGACCGTTACAGCTGTATATTATTCACCCCCACCATCTATAGTTCCTGACCAAACCACTTGCACCCAATAACAGCAGTAGCTTTGCATAGTTTACTTTATTAAAGCTACTATTACAGTCACTTTTTTCCTCCAGCTAGATTATGACTCCATTTGCGTGGATTTGGGTTTTTCGAAATTACGTGAGAACTCTTTAATTTTACTAGATTAATAGTAGCTTATATCACTCAATAGGTCTTTATTATATGTCCATATTTTATAGTCCAAAGGCGATGTGCGGGCGTATCGCGATTGGCCTAGGCATATCCTCAGAAATAGCCAGACCGCTTGGTCCGAAGCTAAATCTTCGGCTTTTGCCGATCGAGTTTTTAGGCCAACCTCGACGTGCCTAAAATTCCAGTCAAAAGCTGAATTATAGAAATGGAGTTTTAGCTTTGGCAATCCTGAATTATGTATTTGATGTTCAGAAAAAGAAATCACGTAGATCCGATGCAGCATCATTGAAGGAAAAATCAATAAACCAACTAACAAACACGCTTTCTCGTTTATATTGTAGTAATAGTGGGGAAATAGTGGGGATGTGGTAGTGCTTCTGTAATAGCTGATACGCACTAATTTTCATTTGTCTTGGAAATCTTATATTTTCATCTATTTCAATTGTTTCTTAAGAGATTAATATATTTTCCGAGATGAAAATTATACTATGTTATAGTATATTATACTATGTTATATTGTTCAATGTTCATACTATGAAAAGTACCTAATATGCTACCTCTGCAAAATTTTGTCAAGATTGAATTATGTTAGGTTTAGGTAAGGCCCCGAAAACCACATATTTTAGAGGTTTTGAGCTGTATTTTAAGGCGAGTCACCTGCAAGATTTTAGGAGGTGAGGTGTGGGGTGCCGCCCGCGCGTCTCGCGGTACGTTTCTCGTAGAGACTGGCGGGGAAGCGGGCAGCGCGGTATGTTCTGAAACCGCTTGGCAACGTTCAAGTTCTGGGCTTAATTTGAATTAAATAAATATAGGACTTCAGTTTGAAACAAAGTTTAGCTTTAGGTTCTCATTAATACTTCAAGAGAAATTTATCCATATAAAAATTATGAGCAAAGTCGAAAATTTTATTAATAAAAAATTCGTTTTAAACTTTTAATTTAGCCTGTTTCAAGATTTTTTTTGATCGAGTAAAGTACATCCTATCGTGTAACAAATTAGCACATTCTTTAGACAATATCTTTAAGTGTATCGGATATTTTTTGTAAGACCGTTATTTAATAGTAAATACCGAAAAAATTTGATCTAGCAAACCCGTTTTCACCGCTGAGCTGAGGTGACTCGCCTTAAATCATAGTCACTTAATCCTAATATATACTACGTTATTTATATAGCTCAATTTTTATTTTATCTCTGTCATTAGAAATTTATAGTTTTCGTTTGATGAACTCTTGCAGATATATTTTTCTTTTACTTCGAATCAATAAAAAGCAGTACGATTTGGCATTTACTATTTTGTATTATGGTTCCTATAAATTCCAAGGCTAGTGGAAATACGATCTGATTCATTATTTGTATTGTGATATTCTGTATATACTAGTTTTTACTATAAGACTGCACAAACTGTAAAACTCGACGCATGTATACGCACTTAGTATTATAGTTAAGTAGGTACAGCTAACTACAGTTAATGTTTGAGACGAGTTCAATCCAGTTCGTGGAGGGCGGTAGGTAAAGGTTATTTGCTCAACTTTTGACTTTAAAGACCTTGGATATTAATCTTTACATATGGATTTTACCCGGATTGAAAGTTGAAATTCAAATAATATCATATCAGTGACTTTTTTCTCTATTATATGGAGCAGTATTAAATAACTAATTAATGTTATTTACATATCGCACAAATTAATATGTCGGCTTGTACTTTTTGTGCAATAAAAAAATGAGAAATATATTGGTAAAATTATTATATATTTTTGTTACTTAATATAATAAACTTGAATTGCATGGGAAGGCAGGTAATTTTTTTTACAATACTGTAAAACTAAAGTTGTCAATCGCATAATGATATTATATTAGAAAATTGTTAACTTAACACTGATTTTATATACTTACCACAATAAAAAAATGTATAAAAATGTAATTTAACTTTTTCTTTGTTAATTAATTCCACTAAGAACTACTAAAAATCCTTTCCGATGTCTGATCCTAGTTTTGCAACATTTCTCTATGCGTACCGTGATATCGTACTAAAAATAACATTTTTTAATTTTATTATCAAAGCGGACACAAACACCACGTTCAAGGACGTCTAAGTCTTGTGTGTAATCTACACACAATCTGAAAAATCGTTACTTAACTATTAAAAACGAATTCTAGTTTAATTCTATGCGATCAAAAATAATTTACAATGATGGATATTTACAAGAAATATTATCAACGATTAATATTGACGATATTAATACAAAAATAGCGCATATAATTTGTTGTTAAATCCGTTGCTAGTTGCTAGTTCATCCCATGTTTATGGAACTTGTGTCCCTTATCCCTGTAATGTGTTTAAGTTTGTGTGTCACTTTCAATCTGATGAGTGACGCCATATTTTCGTTCCTCTATTGCAGGTTTTTGCGTGGAAACTTCTCTCTGTAGTTAATACGAGTATGTAGATATATTATGGAAATAGGTTTGGGGTAAGGCTTTTCCGGGCTAGCTTCCATCACTGCGGCATCAAATAGTTATACCGCAGTCAAAAGCTAACCTGCCATGGAATTTAAAAAGGAAGGGATTATTGATAACTGCAGTGACAAGTTTGCATAAGGTTGTTTTACACCGGAGCATACACAGGCCACCATTGCGGCATGCCAATTGCCACGGGATCGCATAGTGTAATAATTTAAAACGGCAAGTGGCACAGAGTATCCATATCCATATACTTTCGTAATACAACTCCATGATATTATTTCGGCAAAAAATATACTGCGACAAAATCAACGTGTCCATTTGTAGCATGACGCATTGTCGCATGTTCTTGCTCCGGGGTGAAACAGCTTTAACTCAAAAATCTACAGTTCGGGCTATTTAATTGTTTTGCACCATTTTCTAAAGTGTTTTAATAATCACTACAATAACAGTCGTTAGGTGCTCGAGGCAGTAGCTTTATTCACAAATAAATTTTAACAGAGGAGTTTGATCCAAATTCGCTAACTCAGCATTGCCTAACAGAAACATAACCTGCCTAACTTAAGGGGCTTGACTTAAAAACGCACGTGATTCCATTATATTTAAAGTAGATTTTTTATTTTACTGATTGATTTGTTATTCGCTGTTATTTTTGATACTTGGATAAGTAGACACCTAAAATTTTAGGCTAAAGTACGCAGCTAGTACGGATCACTAATCGTGCGATCGAATTTCGCACTTGATCGTTTTTTTTACAGACACTGTCAAATTACTTGACATGGGAAATAAGAAACGGAGAGAGTATTTATTTTTGACAGGCATTTATCGTTTGTTTATTTTAAAACCGTCCTTCGCCCGGGTAACGATGTCATGGTAAGTCAGTTTTTAAATTTAAGCAAATTGAATATAGTTTTTTATCGCCTTTACTTTGTTTAGTTAGATTAACCATAGTGTTTTCTTACGTTATTTAAAAAAACTAATTAATATCCCGCGCCTTTAGTATCATGATCGATGGCATCCAGAGATAGAAGTAGCAAAGTCATTATCCAAGAAATTGGCTCCTTCTGCCAATTTTTCATTTCTTTTTAAATGTTAAATAACGTTAGATAATCTGACGTAAATACATCGTAATACATCTTCCCGATAGCCGCACCGACTTAATAATAATTCTAGTCCACTTTCTAGTTACCGGTACGATGAGAAAGTTGCATAATTAGGAACGCGGGTCGCGTCGTCGTCGTTACTAAATCACCTGCTTCTTTTTCAGTCGTGTGGTCCGGACCTTATAAAATTGGATGATTCGCCTACAAACCTCGAGGATTTCGATCCCCTTAAATATCGGGACAAGAGTGAGAGGTCCGACCCCATAAAGCCCTCGACGGATAGCGCTTTGCTGCACGAATATGGGCTAGACTTCAGCCAGTTCGGCTTGTCAGATTTCTCTGCTAGTTCAAGCGCGCAACAGGAGTCTTCGGTAGTTCCAAAGGGTTGGACTACGTTTAACTAAAGCTATGTAAAACCAGGGATCTAATAGCATGACTTTGAATACGCTGATGTCGTTTATACCGTCGGGCGCAGCATCCGTGATTGCTTCGCTGTCATATCACGTGATACTCTACCTCCCGCATTGGTGGCAACAGTCTGCCGCACAAAAAAATCCTTTCTAAGGCGAGTGGAAGAGCATGCATGGGCATTCCAATTACTTTCACTGATGCCCTGAAATTAATCTCGATGGCTGTACCAATATGTAAATGCTCCTCTCTCAAAACTGACTTGTATTATTATTCGTCATTGCGAGACATTTGTGCGATTTCTGTGTCTAAGATGCTCAATTCACGTTATAAAAGTATTTAGGTCCTTCATCTTCCATTAAAGTTCAGGGCCAACCGCCACAGGTTAAGTTTCGCTTTAATTATCTGCGAAATCTACAGTCAAGTTCTTTAAAAGTACCTCTTGTTATTATACTGCTTTTGTGGTATGTATTCCAGAATTAAGAAAGATATAGTGACATTATAGACCTTGAAAGATATCAGCGTCTAAAGATATTGTAAAGCGTGAGGACATCAATGATTTCTTGAGCTCTGAAAGATCAGTGTCATTGTCAAATGTGACTCCCAATTTTAATTTATTCATTATTTTATTAGTTCCTCACAACAATATATAATGGCAGCTTCTGTTTATACGGCTCTGAATCGGAACCTACCACTATTTGATAGCATCTCCGTCCGCAGTCCTATTCCGTATCTCAACTGTTTTAGTTGTAAACTGTGTAGTGTCCAAGAATTATTGCGTTACAGGTGTGCAATCGGTGTGTACTATCGCGGTACATTGCTTATGATATATTATCTCTAGGATTATTTCGTTACCTGAGCCTAAACAAATTATAAAGTTTTATGGACACTTTTCGTAGTGTACAACATTAACTACAGATTATAGGACTGCTGGTCTATCGGAGATTTTGTCAATCACAGTTTATTTTTAATAAACGCGCAGAAAACGCACAAAGTGTCGTGCATTATCGTGCTAAATATTATATATAAGCCAATCGTTTATCATAATTTTATTTCTTTAATCGCAATGTCACTGGGCTGTGAGTGTTAAAGTTAAAGTTTACTTTAGAGTTAAAGCAATTTTCACGGAATCCGATCTGATGACTTATTGCTTTTTTTAGTGGGCATTAAATTTAAGTGTACACTATGCAGTGTCCCATAAATTTTTGCAAATGTCATACGATGTAAAGTATATGGCAGTATATTTCAGAACTTCTCTTGATTATCAGATCGGATGAAGTGAAGGACTCTGAAAGGCTTTGCTCATGTTGGATACTTTTATCGGCGTCGTATTATAATTTGTGAATAAGATAGATCGCTGGGTCTATGCGCTCTATTTACTACGTAGTTTCAATCGGTTGGTAATGTTGCATGAAACGAGTAATATGAATTAAACTATTAGTGTTGTATATTGTATAGTGACCGTAATATGTGGGCTGGTAAGATGCAGTAGAGATACAAGTTTAGCAAGCATACATGTGACATTATGAGGACTCATGTTAAGCAGCAAGGCCATTGACGTGAGCGGTAGTTGTGTAATAAGCACAAATAATGGTTTTACCATGAAGATTTCAGACTACTAGTATTTTTTAAATCTTTTATTGTATATTTAATAATCTTTGCTCAATTGTATGGTTACAAAACAGTAGCCAGTAACCGAGTCCAATAGCTGTACCTAAATGCAATAAATCTGTAAAATGCGTGATAAAAATAAATTCTTAATTGGCGCAGTCGCTATAACGCCGACTCAAAGTATCGAATATGCGTGGAGCCTTAGTGGGCCAATCAACGTAAGAGGATTTGAGTGTAGGTCAGCTGCAGTCCAATCTGATTGGGTCAAAAAGATGTGATAAATTATCACGTGATCTCTGTAATATTTGATTAGTCGACTAAGCACGTCTCCGCACCGCTCTGCTTTAGTTGATAGGTCCCCTTTAATTAATTGTACAGTAAATATGAAAATACGCTTTTCTACTAGTATCTAGATTCAATGTTATTTATTTTGCAAAGTGCGTTAGTAGATTTTCTATTATACTGTAAATAATGTTACATATCATTGTAAGCTGTATATAGTTGGTGATTATTTTATTTTATTATATGATAATAAATATTGTGAATTATGAACGTTAATAGTTTTATGCAATTGATTCTTACTTTTTGTTATTGTTTTGTTATTTACGTGATGTACTGTCCTTGTTTTGTCTTAATCTCGAATTTTAATCTTTTGTAACTTTAAGCTATGCTTTATGCTTGGAAAATTGGCAAAATGATTCTACCTATAGTTTTTCTTTTTATTGTGTCTATTGGCATATTTTGACAAACTAAATTTAAAAAGCTTAACTTGAGCTTAGAGCGAAACTCAGATTATTTCAGGCCAAAAATAATATATGAGCAAAATATATTGACATGAATTTGAGATATAAATTAATATATATATAATAAGTTTAAAAATTATGACTATTCTACGTAATGTAATCAACCTATTTCATACTTTACAAGAAATGAGATTTAAAATTAACTTGAATACTCATTGGTAATATTATTCTTTACTTATTAAATTGGATTAAATTATTTTTTAAGCACTAAGCAAAGTTTAAAGCAGTCGTCACACCAGACGTGGTACGGTAGCGTCGAGTGACTTAGCCTTGACGAAGAATGAAAAATTATGCTTTTTTTATATAAATTCAATGTAATAAAATCGAAGTACAATTAGCTGTTTTTAGATTTAGATATATTATCTTATACATTTTGAATTAAAATTATTTTAATAAAAAAATAAATTAAAATATAATATTATCTATTTTTGTAAGGTGCTGTATTAAACGTGGAAAGTAGAATAAAACCGAATTTGAGATTGTATTAAAACTGAGCTTCCAGCTAAGTGGCAACATTATGGTATAATATCTCCTTGATTTTGGGTGAACTGTACTTCCGGTGTCATGGTACAAGGTTGGTCGGTGTCAATGGAATGTAGTGATTGATAACACTTTATCTACTACATGTAACATGACTATCTCCCTTCTCCTAGTGGCGATCTCTTTGGTTTTATATGTGGAAGGTTTTACTTTTACGAGTGCTTTTAATTCGTCGAGTGAATCTACTGCTGGTTCGGAATGCCATTCCTACCGAGAAAAGCCAGCAAGAAACTGGGTTATTCTTTTAAACAAAATTAAAAATTACAATCATTATTAAGATACAAGTAACTGCAGTCCCAAGCTTGCTTAGATTCCAAGCATGGGCCATTTTGGAATTCATAACTAATTGTGTCGAGTCTGGTCTGATCTGGGGCCTCCGGCCTTGGATGGTTGCCACCCTAACGAAATTCAACATTTTAAGAACTCAACATTTTAGGAATTTCACATTTTGTGAATTCAGAAGTCGAAGTAGGCGACCTAAACGCCTATGATGGAAAAGTCTATGACCTCGGAAGTATAGTTTTTGGTGATCTAAAGCAACTTAATAACCTATCTTTAACAAGCTGTTTATGTTTGCATTTCCCTTCGCACAAACTTCAATTTTAAATAGTAAAGTAAAGCTTTAGTGATTTGTTAACGAAAATTTGATACTTACTAAGATCTAGGTAGACCGCCTGCATTTTGACTCCATGCCGACTGCAAAATCGCAGTTTTAAATGCAGTCGACCAACCGACTAAATTCCGTGTCGTCGAGCAGTTCTAATAAGGGCACGCAGTAGGAACTGCAGTCCAAATATTAACTGCCTGTCTATTCTCACAGGTTAAGCTCGCACTGGCAACTTCGCGCATGTTTTTCTGACGGTTTATAATCCGCGTTCTGAACGCTTACCAACGCACGGCGCGGCGCGGTATAAAATTACTCGAGATTTTTGTCCCTTTCTAACTACTTTCAATGCACAAAATCGTTTTTTTCTTTATACATGATACATAATATGTGAGTGTTATACTCTCGTGCGGGAGAAATCTTACTTTGTTATTTTATTAAGTGACCAGTTGTATCGTTAAGCGTTTTATTGTCTGTCGGTATGTTATTGCGTTGTATACGAACGTGTTTAAGGAGCGAAGTCCTAGTGGTTAGTGTAATTTATCATGTGCAAATTCTTCCACATTTTTGTGTAAACCTCGAAACAAGTACAACTTGGCTCCAAAAATTGTTATAATCCAATGCATGGAACTGTATTAGGGATCGGAGACTCGGTCGCTAGGTACGGGCCTCATATTTAAGTTCAGTCAGCGGGTGATGAAGGGAGTTAGTATGCTATCCATGATTAGTTAGTATGTATATCTAGATATGCGAACCGATAGATATGGTGGTCAATTAAGCGAATCGCAGTTAGCCGTTGGATTCAGGCAGCGCAAGACCACGAAACTCGTTTCACTGTCATGAGCTCTCGTTT
The DNA here is from genome assembly GCA_923060345.2 of Erebia aethiops. Classification (NCBI taxonomy): domain Eukaryota; kingdom Metazoa; phylum Arthropoda; class Insecta; order Lepidoptera; family Nymphalidae; genus Erebia; species Erebia aethiops. Next base: position 17,020,204 of record OV281079.1, on the reverse strand, counting down.
CACATACCTATTTATTTCTTATGTGAAGTCTCTTGCGCAGTTACCTCGCAGGCGCCCACTTTGTATGTTTCAAGCTTATTTTGCCTATTTGTAAAAAGAATTACACAAAATTAGTTTCCCTCAAATAATAATGCCAATTGGTGTTTCTTGTACTGCCTAGGTATATTATCGTACAGGAGGTTATCTGCATCCAGAACGTTACTGCATGGAGTAAAGATCAGATATAATTTCCGTACCGCTAGCATGAGCCAAGATGTGCTTCGGCTAGTGTCTTCTACAGCCAATTTTTCTCTGAATTGTTGAAGGAGGTCGTATTTATTTTCTCATAACATGACCAAATTCTGTACTTTTATGGTTTTAAGAATTTCAATGAAAATTAAATTATTTATTAAACTCATCTATAAAGTAAAGATAGTTTCAATGTTGCCAATTGGTTATCTTCATAGTACCGATCGGTGAAGAAGAGACTGTCGCAGCAATTCTAAAAGAAAATCTCGGGTGCAATTTCTTTAAGTAGCGATCTCGGAATGTTATTTACTGAGTGACTCCTTGAGTATTTAACACTTCACACGGTTTAATCCAAGTGATTAAACGTTCCGGTACTGTACCGTATTTCTGTGTGGAAATTCTACTTTCAACAGAAACTGATAAGTGAAATGACAGTGGCGTCGAAGCCAAGGTAAGCATTAGACCCATAATTGGTAGGTATGTCATAATCCTGGTTAGGCCAAAAAAAGTAGGTGGGTTGTACGTCCTACGTAGAGTAGGTGGGTAAGAGTCCTTTTATGTCTCTATGACTTGCACGCCACATCAAAATGAGTTTCATAAACTGCCATCATTTCAATTATTTTCCATGCAACGTTGTCAGTTGTCACTAACAGACATACCAATCAGCATCTGCAGGCCGAGTGGGAGTTTTTTTACTAATTCGATCGCGACGACTTTAATTACCATTTCTAAGGAATTGATCGAGCGCCAGCTGTCAAGCGCAAGCGCTTTGTGTGCTTTACGATTTGTATATGGAATTGTCAAGACAATTCCATATACAAATCGTTGTAAGCCTCAAGAATCAAGACAGAAAAACTATTAAATCGATTGGCAATATTAAAATTAGATTATTATAGATGGTACTAGTTATATTTTATATTTAAATACAAAACGAACTTCATGTACTAAATTTTGGACTTTGCTATCATTTCAACGTTTTATTTCTTACAATGATTTTTAAATGTTTTGTAATCGAATTATAAGAAATGTATTCTAATTAAATATAAATGGATGGATGGACATAGATTATATTTTATTAAAAAAACATGTTTCATTATTATGTACATCAAATAAGAACACCATGTGTATAAAAATCGACTGACATGATTTAAATTAATACATTGTACCTAATACTCATTCATTTTTTATTTTGTTCCAAAATATACCTTCCTGCCTTCCTTCATATTCCTCATTGCGAAGGGTCACGATTGTTTCAATTTCTGAGTACCTATCATAATGCGCCGGTTCCTCCCGCATACGACAGAGATTGCAATTAGGCTAAAGAAAGCTTAATCCGGTGGTTTCTTCAGGCGTAGAAGGGTACAATATTATAATATGATGAATGTCATTGTAGATCGGGTGATTTTACTCTTGTAATGTACGCCCAGGCCCAAACAAATTTTCTATTCAATACCTTCCCCTGGGGCTTAGGCATTAAAGTTTGTTCCTCGAGTGTCACTTAGGTACTTATTTATAGCAAAAAAGACGCTGCGCTTCAATTCTACAAGTGTGAGTTACGCCTTAGGTTATCAACTATTTTGCAAAACATTAAAATCATGTCTAAATATTTTCTGAAACTACTCGTAGATCAATCAAATAACCAATTATGCTGCAAAACTTTCTATATGAACAGACTTGGGGAAAATTCTCTCCGAAGCCTAGTCGAATGAAAAACAATCAAAGTTACTTCGCTAAAAGTTCTCGAACACGCATTTTATAATATACGACAACACTGAGGCCCGTATTAATAAATCGACATCCGTTAAGAGCGGTCAACCTTATCTACTACCGGTCTTAAGCTATAGATGGACCAATTCTTGAAAACGTGTTATTGACTAGTGTCGGTTTATTAATACAGGCTTTAAGGTCCTATTATTAATACGATACGATACGAGCAGGACAAATTAATTAGTAGGTCCACGAGGATACTCCCAGGAGTATAAAGAGCGGCTCGCATACTGTCGACCACTGCTATCAACCGAGAAGAAAGATGTCGCAATCGGATCGTATCTACTGAAGTGACCTGCCGAAAACATGGCGTTGAGAGCTTGGAAAAGTAGCTAATGACTAAAGACAGGAAGGAATAATAATGCCTACGCTTTCAAGTTGAAGGGCGGGAAGTGATTCTTGTGCCTATTAAGTACAGTAATTTTATACCTTCATTCATCGAAATATAACGCATTATTAAAATTTAAAAAAAATATGTAGGTTTATATAAATTATTTTGTAGTTTAGTATTTTGTTTATATTCGAATTTATTCGTGAGATAAATACTCGTAATATGATAATTGGGTCAGATTGGCCGTTGTTGCCGTAAAGGGATGAATATTAGGGCGAAAATACACTACCTACGTACAAAAAAATTGTCTGACTGACAAGTCCGTGCGCATAATTTTACCAAATGGAGCTGACTAGCGCGACAGGAAGAAACGTTTACGACTACGACGCCATAGTTTAGGTTGTACTTCTGTGGTTTAAAGTTGTCGTTTTGTTCTATCCTGTCCGAAGTATTTTCGCCCTTAAAACAATTTTAACTAATAGGGCTGTGTGAAATGCTCGCTGCGTCTGCCATCATAGATGCTGCTGCGGCAAACACTTCGTTACAAAGGGGCAAATGTCGGACTTGACTGGATGTTTACGAATATAGGTCCTAGTCCTACCTACTTACGAGTACTTACGGGATAAGTCAATCGGTCGTAGACCAGGCTTTTGGTTCTAGGACGGTATCAGGCGTAGGCGGTATTCGTCTCTCTCGTCAGCAGTAGAAAGTGCGTGGGGGGAATTGTTGAATGAACAAATAATATTACCAAAGGATGTTAATTAGATCAATAGGTAGGTACTATTCTTCACTGACTACAACAAGCTAAGTGTAAGCACTCATGAAGCAGGCGTGTACCGACGACAATGTAACGCCCGTGGGTTTCGAAACGGGAAAAATATTCGGCGAGAGGACGTGGCTCTTCATCGCACAATCCTCGAATGCTTTGATCTCGCCTCACGCACTGACGGAACTCACGTGTCGCGTGGGTTTTGGGCTTGTGTTGGGCAATCACTCGTGAAGCAAAACATTTTTTATGGCTTTCGATAAATGGCAGGCGAAATTAACACTGACTTCACTGCTTACGTCCAAGTTTACAATTTGTTGGATAGAACGAAAAACGTTGAATCAAATGTTGGGGCCGACATGATGGCGTCATCGCGTGCGATTAAAATTTAGTTTCCTGCAGGAGATTGTATCCGGAACGGTTGAGCTGTTAGTTGTACCGTTTTAGTACGAAGTACGGCGCGTATAGGTACTCACGAACGCACGTAGCTTCGATGCTTGTTTAACCTAGCATCGTGTGGGAAAGGATAGACTGATGAGCAAATCGCCTACCTAGCCTTTCTTTATACCTAGATATTGAACAGGGAAGAGTTCAACAGGCGTTTAGGAAAAAGTGTTAAAGTATTAAAACGCACACCGATTGCGGTCTCATACACGAGACCTGTACCTAGAGAGATTTGCTTAGAATTACCTACTTAGTATGCAACTAGGAGGTGGTATGCTGTTTGTACGGGCGTCGAACCACTGTAAGGATATGAGGTACCTACCCAGTATAGATATGTATAACGGTAGGCCTCTGGTTAAACGTAAACAAATCAAAGCTGATTTTCAATCGATAACTACTTCCGGCACCAACGATCGTCTGGAAATCGAATTTGTTCGCATCGAAATTGTTTTACAATTGTAACTACAAATCATTTATTTAGCAGTCGCAGGGAGCCGCTGGATCCAGGCGACGCAAGAGAGTAGAGACCTATGTCCAGTTGTGGACGTCTATTAAGTAGGTAGGTATTCTATTCTTTTCTGCATCGAGTATTTTTAAAGGGATAGCATTATATTTAGACCGGTTACGCAGAAATCTGAACCAAGTAGGTATCCCGAATCGAGATATACGGAAGTGTTTATAGGAACAATTTCGAAGAGAAATCCAACATAATTAATTGGTTAGGCTGGGCAGCAGCGTCTCAACGACTATTTGGACCATCAGGCAGGTTTACATAACTTATTAATAACGCTTAGTACTTATTAGTTACAGTTAATTAATAGGTAACTAAGTGAAGCGGTGATCGACCCCGGTATCCTATACGGGGTCGCAGATTCGATCCCCGGCCGGATAACTTTTTAATACGAGTATGTTATGCTTCAAACGGTGAAGGTGAAGGAAAACCTCGTAAGGAGACCTACATGCCCAAGATTTCTTATCTTATCTTATGTTCTCGAATGTAATGAGGAATGGCATTCCGAACCACTTCTTCACTTGACGATTCAAAAGTACTTGTAAAAGTTTATTTGAATAAAAAATATTTGATTTGATTTGATTGGAATGCAATATGTAAGTCTGCCAATCCACACTTGGCCAGCGTGGTGGAAAATGGCCAAACACTTCTCATTCCGAGAGGAAACTCGTACTCAGTAGTGAGCCGGCAATGAGTTGATAAGATGAATAGGTAGGTACGCATAACCGTAGTTCTTTTCGCTATCAAGGAAACGTGATAAACATTCGGTACCTAAGTTATAAAACATCACGTTATAAATTCCATTGTTACGCCATATCGTTGATACAAACACGGAGATTAGGGGGGGTGTTGCTAATTGGCAAATTGTTTGGCAAACAATTCGTCTTCGTGAAAGCGGCAGCACCTATTCACTCCACATTTGGCTCGTGAACGGGTCGATAATGGCGGACTTGAGGGTGCTTACCGTTTTTTTGTTACTGTCGTGCTTCGCTGTTAATATAGTGAGTATTATCTTATACCATTTTAAGGCTCTGCATTGATAAAATACTGCCTCGTTGGTCTAGTGGTTAGCATGTCTGACTGCGGCCGACGAGATCCCGGGTTCGAGTCCCGGGTCGAGCGATAATTCTCAGTACTAGCCCAGAATTAGGAAGTTGGCGGTGTTTCACCCCCGCGCCGCGGAGAGCACGTTAAGCCGTCGGTCCTGCGCCTGATCTATTTGCGGTCATGTCGGATTTTCCGCCCCATTAGACTATGAGAGTAAGGGAACAGAGAGTGCACTTATGTATGCGCACACACTTGTGCACTATAATATCTCCCGCGCAGATGGCTGATCTCTCTGGAGATAGGCTGCCGTGGCCGAAATTCGGTTGGGAGGACATTATTATACCGTTTCAGGGCTCTGAATTGAGAAAATATCTGTTATATAGATACTTACTCTCTCTGCGTCGTATCCCTCATTGCTGAGGGTTGTGACCCCTTTCCATTAATCGCTTAAGGCAGGAGTTTTCTTGGGATAATAATGCGGTGGGTTCCCAGTACGCGTACAACTCGACTAAAGAGTACCTACCTACTATTTCAACTCTTAGGTTACTAACGATTACTATCAAATGTTAGTGATAATAACCGGGAGCCACGGGTTAACGTGCTCTCCGAGACACGGAGGAGACGAAAACGCCAAATTCAGAATTCCAAATTCAGTGCCCCATCTATTACCGACTTAGTTACCAACTTAGGTCAACGTTGCTTAACCATCGCAATCGACTGATATGAGTTGTCGAAACTAGGCCACTCGTCCCTCAATAGCAGTCCCTCGTGTAATACTTATGTAAGTAATTGACTTTAATTTTTTATCTCTGTTTAAAGTTGTCTGTGTAAAGTTCTTTAATTCATTTTAAATTAATTATCATGTTATGGAAACTATCCTTGGGCTAGGATATTTTAAGTGTAAGATATTATAGTCGGTACTCGGTACGGGTCGAATGACCCGTTGATCGACCCGTTGTTCAGAGACCCAATTGTCCAAGCAAGTCGTAATCATTTGACAGCATAAAACATAATAATATTACTCGAACTGATTAAGGAGTTCATAGGTACATGCTTTTTGACCAGGTCGAAATAATTTTATCCCTTTAAAGGCCGGACCGCATTACAGCGGCGCTGCGCAGCGCTACACAGCGTGGCACAAAGCGTCAAAATATTATTTCAATCATATCGTATGGTGCATGTCGCACTAGAGCGGTGCTGCACTGTGCGCTACTGCGCGTCACGGCATAGTTTTCTCCCCAGTAAGGGCACTGAACAGTGCTCGCAGTGTATATCGGAACATACCCATCCTTATTTTATGAACGTCAAGGTACGTCATATTATAAAACTGACATTACTTCTTTATACGATGGTAGTACCTCCCTGGGGCCAATTGTTAAGGTAATAGTAGTTTGTGATATTAGGGCGGTAAATAGGGTTTTACATACGAGTTGACTAATGTCCGCCCGATGACGCCAATCGAGGGCTGACCATCGTCACGAGTATGTAGAAACCTTAACGCCCGTGTATTACACGATATTATTCAATACATTTGTGAGAAAACTTGAAAATAAAAGTCGAGTAGGAAGGTACTAGGTACTCACTAGAAAATGGCTTTTCACGCCCATACTTAGTCGAGATTTTTTTCTCATCGCTAAAATACCCTAATTGTTGATTTAATTTTATGATCCCACATCACTTTAACCACATAAATTATTTAATAATTTATAAGAAATACTCAATGAAACTTTTAAAAATAGCGCGCACAAATTAAAGATTTGTATGAATTGTATCTACGGCGCGTTGTTGTAATTGCTTTTTTTTATTTAAAATTGGCTTCATGGCTCTAGGTTCTAGTTCTTAACTCAGTAACAGCCTGAACTATTCAGCCTTTACTTTTTTGATTTATAAAACCTAAAACAATTTTATTTAATCATATTAAATACAATTTTTTATTTTATGAATTAATTTCATCAATTCACATCTAAATGTCATTATTTTTTAGGTTTTCTACATACAAAGTCAATTATCATTATGAACTTTCTTGCGAGAAATCTTTTTATTTAGAAGTAACGTGGACTTACAAAAATTAAAAAAAACTGCATGAGGGCGGTAAATATTTACTGCACGAGGGCAGTAAATTTAACTTACAAGCCCTGTTTGCTGCCTCTGTAAGTTCATTTTTCGAAAAAGTGTATTGAAAAAATATTATTATGATTGCTATAAGTACAGTGTACTATGCAACAATCGTAATCACCGCTGATTGACTGAATCTTTCGAAATTGCCATTCACAAATCCATTGTCGTAGCAATAATACCATACGTCTTAATCGCAATAATAGGGATGTTCAAAAATGAATCTTAGTCACTTTTCACTCCAACAAAGAACCTATTTTCTCAACTCTTTCGAATGCATCTAACCTGAGTAAGGAAACAATTAATTGGACTTTAACGAATTTGGTACGTTAGAGTTCTTAACTCTAATGAGTTTAGTAACTTTAGCGGTAGCACATTATTAATGGATTTGTGAGCCGGATACACCACGACCTTCACCGATCTGTTAACCAGATGAAACATATTTTTTTTTAAATCTTGATAGGTATATAAAACAAAGTCAGGTTTCTTCGAACACTTATAACTCTAGAACGGCTGAACGGATCTGGATGAAATTTGGCACAGAGGTCGAATATAGTCCTGAATAACACATAGGCTACTTTTTATCACGGAAAATTAAAAACTTCCCGCGGGAACCAAAAAACCTCAATCCACGCGGACGAAGTCGCGGGCATCGGCTTGCCTATCAAAATCCTGACCAGGCTATTTTTAAATTAATTAATTAAAATTATATTATTTTAGACAGGTTTATGGCAGGCAATGCTATATCGCGTTTGTTATGAAATTACCTATATTTTGATATTATAGTTAACTCAAGCGGTAAATATGTAGATTCGTGAAGTTACCTATGGACCCTGGTAACTTACCTGTTTATACCCGCTTGCCATAGGTAGTGTGCTGTGTGGTCAAGAAATTAGTAGGCAAGGCTGCCTCGGCATATCCTTTATATTATTTACTGTCGGTTATAGTAAAATTTGTCTGGTTAACCACCACTACAGCCTATTAACGTCCCACTGCTGGGCACAGGCCTCCACTTTCATAGGAGAGAGGGAATTAGAGCTTAGACCCACCACGCTGCTCCAATGCGGGTTGGCGGGCTTTAACAACTATTATCATGTTAGTGATAATAACCGGGACCGACGGCTTAACGTGCTCTCCGAGGCACGGGGGTGATACCCCGCCAACTTCCAACTCCGGGCTGGCATTGAGAATTTTTGAATTGAAAAACCCAATACCAATTTTTTTTGCCCGACCGGGAATCGAACCCAGGACCTCGTGATCCGCAGTCGACTATGCTAACCGCTAGACCAACGAGGCAGTCTGGTTAACAGAACGGTGAAAAAAATATTAATTAATTAATTTAAAAATAGCCTGGTCAGGATTTTGATAAGCAAGCTATTTTAGGCGTATTTATCTATTAAATAAAAATATAAAAAATAATATGTTTCATCTGGTTAACAGATCGGTGAAGGTCGTGGTGTAGCCGGCTCTTTAACCATAAGTATGTACTTTTAAATGAAAAGCTTTTAAAACTCGGAAAGAAAAGTCACATCGCCCGAGTATTAGGATATTGACGTAGAGATAATATCTCCCGGAGCGAGGTTGACCGACGTGATCATCGAAAAAGAAATAGATTTGATGTTTGTATCAATAATAAATTAAGTATTTCTTACTGATTATTAAAAAGAGGGTCTTCCGAAAGGCCTAAAACTCACATCTTCGGGTAGTTTTAAGTTTGTTAACCATTTTTAACTATCGATTAAAGAAAAAAGTGAGTTGAAATTTGATGACACACAACTATTTGTATTTCATACAAACTTCCATACTAGAAGCGGTTTTTAAGTTTGATAAAGTTGCTTATTTGATTGAGTTGTCATCAGCCCTATTGAAATTATTCTCGAAACCTAGACAAAGGCTAGTCAAGTTGCATGAGTTAATCAGCCAAGTTACTTACCTAGTTAATCAGTTTATTAGATAAACTCCGAAAACTCGTCTAAGTAGCTACGTCTCTGCCATGCGTATTATATTTTGGCTCTACAAAATTAACTTTTGTCTCTTTCGTACCTATGTAATTGATAGGTATACAACGTATCCACACAACAGCAATTTGTTATGCTTGTTAACCCGTGAGTGCGTTGTATGGTGAAGGAAAATATGAAAAACATTGTATAAGGGAACCTCCTCGCCGAAGAGTTCTTCATTATGTTCTCAAAGGTGCGTGAAATCTGCCAACAAACGTTGGGGCACTCTATCTCAATGGACTAAATTATTTACTACTCGGTGTCTTACCCTGACCCTAGGTCCCGATTGCAACGCCACCTACCAAGTCCAAATAAATATGTAAATGAAAAGTCAAAGAACGTTTATTCAATTTAGGTAGGTATACTACACTTATTGACGTCACCTCTGATTGCCTCGTTGGTCTAGTAGTTAGCATGCTCGACTGTACATGACGAGGTCCTGGGTTCGACGCCGGGCCGGGCCATATTTAGGTAGGTAAGTATTGGGGTTTTCTGACAGGAAATTCTTAGGATAACTCGAAGAGCACATAAAGCTGTCGACCCTGCTCTTGGTTTATTTCCAGTCATGTCAGATTTGCCCCATCGGTCTCTGAGAGTAAAGGAATAGAGAGTGCACCTGTGCCACGCACACACGTCGTACACTCGCGTGCTCTCTATAGGTACTACATCCCGCGCAGATGGCTAATCTTGGATTCGCCATCTCCCACACAGATGCCGAATCTTGGTTTGGCCTTATTTATATTCTCACTTCTTTTACAGATGCCCAAAATAGTCCTACCTCATAAACTACGTTATTTGGAGAACATGCTGAACGCCGAGGTGATAGCGAAGGCGGCAAAGATCCGGCAGCGAATGGAAGCGAACCCCAACAACCAGGAAAGCGAAAAGAGCTGGCCATACATCCTGGCGAAGTACCAAGCCGACGACAAGAGACTAGCGCCCGCGTATGCATACGACAGCCTGTACGCGAGACGAATACCAAACCTTTAATAAGAACTAACGTATACCTTGTATATCTTATGAAAAATGAACAGTTAACTAACCTATCTCATCTTTAATTTTGTTGCATAAAGCACAAGCTTAAGTTTAGTAGTTCTCCAAACTTATCTGACCCGGTATCTGCGTCGCTGATCACATTTAAAGTAGGTAGCTAATCTACTAAATATCTGTACTTCTATACTAATATTATAAATGCGAAAGTTTGGATGGATGGATGTATGGATGTGTGGATTTTGGTCACTCAATCACACCAGAACGGATGAACGGATCTTGATGAAAGGCACCGAGATAGATTATAGAGTGAAATAACAGGCTACCTTTTATCCCGGAAAAAACCTTAATCCACGCAGACGAAGTGGAGGGCATCAGCCAGTAAAAAAAATCAAAAAAAAAATGTGTGTCAACTCCGACGCACGACTGGAGTTTACTTCTTACGACCGAAAAGTGTAAACCTTGGAAACATAAACATAACGTAACGTAACATAACAGAGAAAGTTTGTTTTTACTCCCCATGAATTTTCATACCCCAGGCTTATATACAGTCATAAATACTAGTTCCAATTTTAGCCATCGGTCAGATAAGTTCGCGGGACTGTATAATAATAATAATAAATAATCTATACCTACAATTATTATTGTAGGTAGCACCTAGAGGTAGCACCTAGATATATCTTCTCACCATAAACCATACAACCAATAATGACTGAGCATAGCGGACCCCCTCACCAGAGAAACGTATGACCTATATGGTCAGACGCTACGTTTTTTGACTTTAGTCACCATCAGTCCGTATTCGACAGTGTTCAGAAATTTATCGCGAAAAAAACGAAAAATATGTCTCTTTATAGCATTAAATGGTGTTTTAATTTTTGTGTGTTTGTGTGGCAATGGATGTTTTATGTATGATATTAATTAATTCATTTCCAATTTCGATGCACAATACGTAATACAAGGTGAAGGCAGATAAAGTGAGTGTGACTATTTATTTGTTAATATCATCAAATAAAAATAAAGATCTTACTCCTAATATGAAAATGTAACAGAAAGGCAAACAAATAATTAAAAATCGTTATTTATTTTATTTTCTCGCAATCGAAGTGAAAAGTAGAGTGTTTACCACGGGACTAAAACCCATTCTACTCGATTCTATAGCAAAACTCGCTACGCTCGGTAAGCTCGGTATCTCGTATGAAATGGCTCATTTTAGTCCCTTGATGAACAATCTACTATTAATCAACCTTGCCGGCAGACGTTGTCCTGTCCTGAACCTAGAACTCGATCGTAGCGCCCCCTACTGGGTTCAAAGGTGAATATAAACCATCCCCGGTCTGACTTAAACACATACAAGAATTTCCATCAGAATCTGTCCAGCCTTTCTGAAGTGATGCGAGAACGTAAATTTCGGCAATTGTTTTTTTTTTAATTAACAGAAATAATTATCTATAATAAATACATATTGTTGTATTTTGCTGCTTGAATAAAATATTTGCATAGATTTTCCAATACTATTAAATATCGATATATTTTTTGTCGCACAGCGGGCAACCCAAGTGCCACAGTAACTACAATAGTTGACCTTGAGCCAGCCAATAAGAAATGCCTTTATTACTTCGTCCCCCGCCAGGTTTACTACTCGGTGCTCTTCACCTATAGTTGACCTACCTACCACCTACTATGAGAGAGTAGGAAACTGCATGTTCGCGACTGGTACATAGATGGCGCTGTAGGATATTGAGTCGCGCTACCAGTCCAGTACTCAAAAGGATATATTATAAATTCAATGCAACCGGGTATCTGGGAACACACAGGGAACGCTCGCTAGTCGGGCGCGGGCCGGGTCCGGTGTGCAGCGATACAAGGGTTCACCCCTGCACTCCCGATCCGGCCCGCGCCTGACCCGTGCCCGTTCTGTGTGTGTTTTCAAATATATGTCACCGTAAAATTGTAAAAACCGTTAGATTATAAAATATAATCTAACTCGCGAGATTGTAAACTGTCCAAAGATTACAATTTAACGCATTATTTTTCAGCAGATTGTCATCTGTTAGGTATATTAACTCGATAGAACCTAAGTGCCACAACCAGATTATTTATGTCAAACCTACCCTAAACCTAAAAGAAAGAGACAAGAAAACGTAAATACAATGAATATTTCAAAAATTTACACTCAGAACATTGAACGGTTCACAATTTATCGAGAGAAAAAGTGTTAGATTACAAATTACAATGTAACGGCAATGTATATGATATATTCCTTGTATTTATATATAATACAAGGAATTCAACCCGCCACTCACCCGAAATGGCCAGCGCCCGACACGCGCCCTTTCCCTGTGTCTTTTGCCCTTAAGTCCAATAAACATATCCATCCATATAGTTCAACTGTGGTTTTATTTACATACAATAATAATATTACATACATATTACAATGCCAGAAATTCTGCCAGTTTCCTCCGTTAGCGTGTCTTAAAAACTTCCGGTGCAGTCCATTGTCTGATTCTTTCTTTGTTGGGTGATAGTTAACTATATCACGTGGATTTTTTTCGTTGAGCGTGTGATTTCTAATCAGAAAAGAGGCGCGTGAACGCGTGAAGTGACGGGTCACGAGTCATTTTTATCGCTTTAAAAAAGCACTTTCTATGAGCTTCATACGCATCATTGTTCAGAATAGAGCGAGACAAAAGGTACACAGCGCCATCTAGGGGCTGACTTAATATTTGTGATTCATTATCCTAGATTAATTCCACTTCCACTCTCGTTTAAGTCCCCCCGGTAGTACCTGTTTATGCAAAACATCATAACTTACTAATATTATAAATGCGAAAGTTTGAATGGGTGTATGGATGGATGGATGTTTGTTACTCAATCGTACCCCAACGGCTGAACAGCTCTGGCTGAAATTTTTCACAAAGATAGATTATAGCCTGGAATAGCACATAGGCTACTTTTTATCCCGGAAAGTTAAAGAGTTCCCGCGGGAACCAAAAACCCACAGATCACGGAAACAAAAACCCCAAACCACACAGACGAAGTCGCGGGCATTAGCTAGTAGGTACTTAATATTTTATTACTGTACGTCTATGCTATTCCCCGGTGAGTTAAATACATTATAATAATTCTATAATTCAGTGCATCCTACACAAAATATTATTATGATAGAATAATGGCCTCTTATCACTTCACTTCAATACATGCAACACAGCGTAATGTAATAATATCCCTACTAACATATTATTACTAGGGCTTTCGAATACCGGTTTTTTTCAATACCGGTATTAATACCGGAAAGATTCGGTATTGGGAAAAACTTAAAATTAGATAGATTGTTTTTAACTTAAAACTAGTCTTTTCTGAGGGAAACTGCACCATAAAAGACAGTTTTCCATTAAAAAAAATTCACCTTTTTTCACTGCAAAAAAGCACTTTTCTGCTTAAATTCAATGAAGAAATGCCATTTTTTTACTCGAAAAATACATAGTTTAGTCAAAACACAAATTAATTAAAAATTCAATAGTTATTTTTAAAAAAACATAGTAAAAAAATTGCATTGGATAAAAAACAGATTTCTGTACGTTTTATGAGTCTGTGAAATAGAAATGCCAAGCCTAAGTTCTAAATTCAAACAATTTTTTCCCTCTGAGTGATCAAAAATGACATTTCTTCACTGGTTAATAAAGATACAAGTTTTAAACTTAGCCGAATAAAAACAGTGGCATGTACCAAGAAATACCACCACCACTGTTTCGTTTATAGTGTCACCAATACCGGTATCCCAGTATTAGATATTTCAATACCGGTATTGAAAACGGACGAAAAAAGTCCGGGATCCCGGTATCGGAAGCCCTAATTATTACCTATTATTACGACGCCCATACAAATTGCAGACCTCAGGTTCACCTTACACCTAACACTTACCTTCCTGCAACACCAAGGTATAACAATGTTATACAAGCTGCATACTAATTTTTTTCTGCTAGAATTACTGATATCTTTTGTACTGCATATTCTGCCAGCTTGGAGATACGCGACCACACCGCAGCGTGACTCTGTCTAGACGTCTCCGTCGAATGACTGATAGGATAACAACGCACCCACCTATGTATCTCCCGTGTATCCCCTGAAGAATGTGGTATTACGGAAGATGTACCGAAATAGTAGTTTTTAAACTATTTCCGATTTTGCGCGATTTGTGATGAATTTTATCGGCTTAGCGATTTACATGATTCACTTATTTATTATTGAATTCAGTTTTCATAAGAACAGAACAGAAGAGAAATGTACAGCGCCATCGAGGTGACTTTGTAATAATTAATTATTATCTATACGTATAAAATTGTTTGTCCTGACTGACGGACTGGTCTATCAACGCACAGCCTAAACCGCTGGGGTTAGAAACTTGAAATTTTGACAATAACTTTCTTTTGTGGCGTAGGCACTCACTAAGGAAGGATTTTTCAAAATTCCACCACGGGGGTAAAAAAAGGGATGAAAGTCCTTCATTTCTAAACATATATTTTTCAACTTAAATCAACGAAACATGGTATTTTGTCTTTCGGTTAAATTTAAAGAAGTAGGTACGTGTACCAAAATTTTCGAAAATTTTACCCCCAATGGGGTTAAATAGGGGATAAAAGTTTGTATAGGATTTTTAGGAATCTAATTCCACGCAGACAAAGTTGCAGGCAATAGTTAGTTTATAATATTAATATCGATTCTCAAATTGACCCTGGCTGAATAGGCTACTTTTTATCCCGGAAAACTAAGGAGTTTCCGCGGGAACCAAAAAACCTCAATCCACGCGGACGTAGTCGCGGGCTAGTAAATAAATAAATCTTTTTTGACCAACACATTACGAAAAGTAACAAATTAATTAGGTACTTAAAGTACCTAATTTAAACTAAGTGTGGCCACCTCCTCAGCTCAGCCACAGCGTGATAGGTATGTACCTAACACACCGCAGCGCTGATTTTCAGGAGAGGCTCGGGGGATGATCGTTGTAATGATACTTAGGTTTGGACGTGCACATTTATTGTTTACGGACTAGAAGTCCCTAACAGGGTCGCGAGTTCAAGGTAGTTTAATACTTCTATACACAATCGACATAAAGAAGCATCGCTACAAAAGCGGGCTAAGCCGTTCTATACGTTTCGATTAAGAAGAGAGCAAAAGTCTTCGCTTTTACGCAAAATGAAATGAAATTATCGTTAAATTGTCATTAATTTTTACCGTAATTAGACCTCACTATCTTTATATAAAACCATAATTAATCATTGTTGCAGTCTCAATTGTTTTGATTGGCTGAATTTGTCAATCGAACAGAGAGAGACCAATCAGAAAGGACTGCGTTCGTTATACTGGGGCAAATGTAATTCTGCTATTACCCAAAACTCTATTGTAACACTAAGAATACCACATAAATTCAGCCATTTCCAACATTGAATTCTGTAGGTTTTACATAAGGCTACGGATTCATTGATCTTCCTATTTTCAATAATAAATAATGGCATTGTACTTTACATGCTAAATATGTACTCGAATATCGATCGGCTAAAGTTTCAATACTTGTCTACTTTCAGTTTATAAAAGCTCTGTTATGTCAAATAATCGGGGAAAATAAGGCTGGTGTTATTTGAATCGCATAGTACTTGGTCTCGTAAGCTCGTATACGGCGGCGTACCGTCATTCGCAAGTCAGTCGTAGCCGTAACCAGAGGGTGCCGCGCGCCTCCCCTTAGCCGAAACTTCGCGTCGATATACAAACGGCACCTCCGCCTTGTCTCATTAAAGAAAGGTCGAACCGTAAACGTTTGTAGAGCAAGAACACGCCGAATAACCTCGGTTTATATCGCCAGATTTATTCTAAACCTTTATGTTATTAACCCGGAGTTTGTACGGAAGTTTGTGACCGCGTAAGCCATGTGAGTCGCTAGGTACTACGAACATCGCTTTTGATTAAGAAAAGGTAAGTTCTTTATATATATGTGTATTTGCTGGGCGAAGATTGTGTGTGTTTTGGCGATTGATCTAATTTTCTTGACCTATCTTAATTTTAATTGTGCATTTCTTTTTACTTTTCATGTTTATTTTAACATACTTAGTGCTCTATGATAGATAGGTACGTCTTAATTTTCAACTTTTTAAAAGTGTATACTGTATTTTGTTTAATTATTCTAATTACATCTCAAGTTTATATTGTTAATATTTTAAATATTGTCAGCAAAAATATTTTTGTTTTTTTAAGAACCAAATGCGAAAAGAAAATACTTAATTTTAAATACATAATATAAATATTAATAAATATCAGTTGTAAATTAAGAATTAAGTCCTTATAATTTCCTAAACATATTTTGTCTGCTTGTTTAGAGTTTTTATCCGATTGAATAAGATGTTTGCACATTGATCTTTGTCTATTTATGAAAGGATTACCTATAAAATACAACATCTAATTCTTTAAGTAGTTCAGCTACCTACTTATGAGAAGCAGATTTTTCTTCTTTAATAATATGATGAAGTTTATTTAATTTGTGATTTCAAAGGAAAAATAATGACATTTTAAAGTTTTTTTTTAACAAAAGTTTTAGGTTGCTTTGTTTTTATTAGTTGCAAGCTTAACTTGGCGTCTACACTTTGAAGCTCGATAAAGTTTCAGTGATTGGTCTATTTAATCCATGACAGTGATTGATGATTATACTTAGTTTCTAGAATACTTATAATGCATCAAAATGAAGAATAGGAAAGCCAGCTTTATCTGTCAACTGTCTCGTAAAAATTACGGGTTTCAATGTGTAGGCACTATTATAAGGCTACTGCAAGCAATCTATACCAAGCAAGAGGGGAAATAATGGTAATAAAACCATTATAATGAGGACACATAATAATGAGGGAAAAAAAGTAAAATCGAATCCGTACTAATATTGTAAATGCGAAATTGTCTCTCTATTTGTCGGTCTGCCACGCTTTCTCTCATCTCATCTCATCTCGACAAATGATTTGAACAAGATTTCAAGGACAAGGAAGGGGATGGACAAATTCTACATTTTATCCCGGGATTTTTTTTCCTGCGGGTTGTTTATTAAATCTTAAGCCATACGGACCGTCTCGTCTAGTAGGTACATGATATAAATGGATAAACCATAAGTAATTCATCTAGTCGTTATTAATTTTCCAGTATTGGGTGGAGATTTAAAAATCCTTTCAATGTGGAGTTCTACGTTATGCGTAGAATCTAGACCTAAAATGCAAAATCGCTAGTTTCAATATCCACCGTTTGAGCTGCACATTAATTATATTATGTCAGTCAGTCAGTTCATCCTTTAAAGCTACCAGCACATTGTGGCGGGCTGCATCGCAAAAACTCCGAACATTGCGATCCGTCAAGTTTGCGATACCAAGTGAAATTGCGTATAATCTAAGTATTTTTAATACCAGCAGTTTAAAGTGTGAGCTACTCATCCTATCCCATCTATATAATGCGGCTTGACCCGCCCCTCTCACTTGGGCCTGTCGCAATTTGCTAATTTCTCATCGGCAAATTAAAAAAAAACGCATTGCGGCCGGCCCGATCGAGTCACGCATTTTGCGATGCGAGCCTAAGTATGCGCGTAGCTTTTGAATACCAACTATCCATGTACAGTTTTAGTTTTGATTTCAATAAATCTGTTAGCACTAGTGATACTAAATACTTGGCTAGATTTTTCATCAAATCTCCTAAAGTGCTGAAAAAAAAAGGTGTCTTCAGTTTAATAAATAAGGAGTAAACTTTTAAGATACCCGGGATTTAAAATGATGGAATAAATTACAGTGCCTTTGTGGACATATAATCTGGAAGAAAATGCTCAGACTTAAGAAATAGCATAGATGAAATTAGGGACTATAATATTAGAAAATATACTAATAAACCGAATTTAGTATCACTGTCTGTTGTAAAAATATGATGATAGAGTCGAATCATCCCTTTATCAAGCATAGAGCCATCCTATCCCATCCGGTACCCCCTGTCTTTTGCTACTGCCTCGACATTTATATACAGAATTCCCCCCAGAAGTAGTATACAGGTAGCGCTTATAACGCTGTGTAGTCACAGATTCTTCGTGGCCGATTAGACTACGCCAATAAAATAAAACGCCGCGAACGTTGTTTGCCCACGTAGCTACAGTGCGATGTCAGAAGAGTCCGACTTTATGCTCACAGTTATCCTGCTTACCAATATTAAAAAATATTTGAAAGTACACAACAGACCCTCAATGTCGTCGACAGACAATATACGTTAGAGGTGAACGCGCGATAGAAGTCGGAAAATAGCAATTTAACTTCATCCATATTTCAGTCAAATAAGAGGCAAACAGCTCTTTCTGTGTTCCATTAGTCTACGAAAGAAAGGTTCATGTCCGATAAGTATGATTTAGCATTCTCGAATGCGTATGACTCAAAGAAGTTAGAAAAGAACGTCCATTTGCTATGCACCTAGCAAATGGACGTTTTAAGGAAAATATTTCAAATTTTGTACCATAAATGTTAATAATTTCGAAATTTCTTACGTTTGAGAGAATCTGTATAAAGTTCCTAAAAAGAAGTATTTTTCTTTTCATAAAGTTTGGTGGTATATAGCGACATTAATTACTTGCAAATGAAAAACTTTCAATCTTTTAAAATATCTACATCTTGCGAAACCGTAATCTTTTTAAAAGTTCCTTAATTCATATTCATGTTAAAATTACAAATATTAAAAGTGTGTCTGTTTGATATTAAACTTTTCAAGGCACATCTGCTTAAAAGATTATGCTTAGCTTATTTTGACGAAGTTTGGTATACAGTACCTGTACGTGCAATAAGGCCCAGCCTTTATTATTCAATATCCGTAAACAGTACTTATTTGTTTGTATACCATAGTGTTTCCTATATATTCGAGTAATAAGCCTGATGTATTTTTACTGCGGGCACCTTATTATATTTACTGAAGCTAGTAATCTATATTATAGAACGAACAAGTGCAAGCGATATATAATGGTTAAAATAGGTAACAACAATAATATAATACTCATATTATAAGGGTGCGTTTCCACCAGACCCGATCCGGTGATGCGTGTGTCTCCCGCGCACATGGCTTATCTCTGTGGAGATTGGTCGGTCAGTCCAATCGGATGGACAAAGGTAGTCCTTTAGTCGGACAAAGATAGGACATTATTATATCTCAGAATTTGTATATCAATGGTCCGCAGGAACAATGATCAACGGTGGGGAAATTCCTCAGGAATTAATTTCCTTTGAACGTTCGTCCCCACTTTGACTTTCTTTTTTCATCGATGTCTATCTTGTTTGTACTTGACTGCAATTACAAAGAGAAGGCCTGTGACAAATCTGGCGGAAAATTGTGCTTGAATGCGGAAAATCTTTACGGAATTTTGTCCGCGTACTTACACATGAAGTAGCGACAGCCTATAGTGGTAAAGAGAACCGACCTCAGGTGTCTTTACCACTATAGGTACTGCGCTATAGGCACTACGCACTTCCAACTTTTCGAAGCTATGTGCTTTTTAAGAAATTAAATATCACTTGCTTCAAACGGCGAAAAAAAACATCGTATGGAAACAGCTGTACGCCTGAGAGTTCTTCATATTGTTCTTGAAGGTGTGTGAAGTCTGCCAATCCACAATTGGCCAGCGTGGTGTACTATGGCCAACCTCTTCTCATTCCGAGACGCGACTCGTGCTCAGTAGTGAGCCGGCAATGGGTTGACAAGAGAGAGAGAGAGAGAGAGAGAGAGATACTTGCACATCACCGCTCTTTACCAAGAGAGTTAAGACTTTCGACCTCCTTTCGCATGGTCGAAGAGGTTCAATCTCGGACCTAAGTTTGTGCGTTTTAAATCAAATTTCACTTGCTATAACTGTGAAGGAAAACAACGTGAGGAAAACTGCATACCCGAGAGTTCTTCATAATGTTCTCGCAAGCGTGTGGAGTCTGCAAACCCTTCCTTCATTGTTTTACTACGAAATTAAAAAACATTTTCCATCCATTGATACTATTATTAATTGCCTACAGTAATACGGAAAATCGCTTATTATTCCGAAAAATGCATAATTTATGAAAATGAATAATTTTGTTTATTTAATTTTCAATACTGGCCGTCCGCAAATTATAAACCAAACATTTACCAAAATTAGTATCATGGTGCAGGCTCGAATTTCGAATTGCCACAGCAAATATTGGGTTTCACTCGTTTTGTAGTAAAATAATGAATCACGTATTGGTGAATTTTCAACAGCATATCAAAAGGTATTTCATAGAGAAATGGGGAAGGGGCTAGGAGAATCTGGGCCTTACTACCTGTTATTTCGTAGCAGCTGTAAAAACAATAACAACGCTAACGGTTTCTCCCACTTCTCTATGATACCTTTTGATAGGCTAAAATTTTCCGTAAGTCACTCAGGTATGTAAGTTTAAATCTTAAAAGAGCAATAAATAGGCATCTACGCATATAATTTAAAGAAGATTCTGCAACTTTCTCAAAATATTCTGGATGTCTTATTAAATATTAACATAGTAGTAACTATATTTCGATTTGCAATTTTTTTGTTTATCAATGTAACATGGAATCTTACGTTTTTATTTTTATTACGTAATTAAAGTGTAAATTTTAATAAATAGCTCAAACTTGTACATTTTCGTTCCCACCGACTTTTTAAAAAAAAGCAGATATTTTGACGTGAGAATTTTCGATTGAAAATTAGGGTGCTTTTTCGATATTAAGTCAAAATAAGGTGAAACAATAAATATTTTAAATCCAAAAAATTACAGTGTGTTTTGGACATAAAAAGGTGAGTTTTCAACAAAATTCGTGAAAAAAATATTGTTTTGTAAAAGATATAAATAAGAAACCAAAAGGTTAAAAATGTGAAAAAGTGTAAATGCAAAAGTTGTAGATCTTTTTATCACCTACAACTTTGCCATTTAACACCAGTCCATGGGACTCGATTTAACCAGGAAGGAACCGAAGGAACCATTTTTTACCCTTAATACTTAATACCCCAAATAAAAGGCTGCATGACCAATTATAGCTAATTGCTATTATAGCTTTAGTTTAATATGCCGGGAATCGAACCCGGGCCCTCCCACTATAAGACAGACACAGCGCTCATCACTACGCCAGGGAGGTCGTCACATATAATTAAATTTACGTAATTTTGTTTACGATGTTCCCGCAAGGTTACGAAATTCGTGAAAGCAATTTTTCCCGGATATAAAGGTTTCCTGTTTCTCAAACAAAGTTAGAGTCATTTTCGTCGGAAATATTATCTTCAGCATATCTATATTTTATACCCACATCTAGATACTAATATTATAAATATGTGAAAGTTTAGATGGATCATCCGTCCATCCAAACTTTCGCATGTTTATTAGTCCATCAAGCCAGAATGGCTGAACGGATCTTGATGAAATTTGGCACAGAGATAGATTATAGTCTGGAATACCACATGGTAGCGGGCTAACTTGTTAGGAGTATGGCAGTTATATTAAACCCCTAATCGGTTTATACGCAGCACCGTACCAGATATCTAAATCACTTAGCTACGGAAAACTAGCCACGGCCGAAACCGCCCAGCAGACCAGACCAGAGAAAATTCAGAAATTATAAATTCCCAAATTGATCAGCTTGCCAGATCAGCAGTGAAGGAACAGAGAGTGCACCTATGTTTGCGCACACACTTGTGCACTATAATATCTCCCGCGCAGATGGCTAATATCAGCTATGGATATAGGCCGCCGTGGCCGAAATTCGGTCGGAAGGACATTTTTATCACGGCCGATCAGCCAGAGATTGGCCGATACTTGAGAAAGTGTTCTCAGCTGATGTAGGTTTATTAATACGGTGCTTACCCTCCATCACCCGCAGAGTGAATCTGAGATTTCTTATCAGTCTCATGTTTCCGATGATGTCTACGAATGAAATATTCAATGTTCACGATACGACAAGGGTGAATTCTGAATAATGGAAGTAATATTTTCGGAGCCATTATATTTATGACATGCGTATTGTTTTGAGAGACGTGGTGTGGTGAATGCGGGGGGAACCTACTCCCTTCTTTATTTACGATTTGGTAATATTACTGTCAGAATTATAGAGTAGGGGCCTACTTTCATTTTCCTCGCTTTGTAACCGGTTTCTTTTTTACAGAGAATTGGGAATCCGCTTATAACTGTAATTTTTTGCCTATTGTTGTTCCTATTTCAATATCTGCGATAATATGTGTTTTTTAATCACGTGATAAAATATACCATACTATACTGATCTACCTATTAACATATATAATAATACATTGTGATGCCCACGACTTCGTCCGTGTGGATTTAAAGTTTTTGGAATCCCGCGGGAACTCTTTAATTTTCGACCCAGGAATGCTACCAAATTTCGTCAAAATCGGTTGAAAAGAAGGATCGTGAAACGTAGCAGAAAGACAGGAAGACACACTTTCACATTAATTATAGTATTAGTATGTATTAAACCCGCTAATACCAATATTTACCACCTGTCATCCTGGGGGCTTACTACCATCGCATAAAGTCGATTTTGATATTGTTCGTGTATTTAAATTATAATCCAAGGACGTCTTGGTACGAGACATAAAACTGTTTGCTGTCACCAGATGAGGCAATTAACCGCGGTGAAATATCTCGTAAAAAATTTTTGGCACTAAGACTCCATGGCCCCAGGGTCTCCACGGCAAACGAAATAAATATGTAACTCTCTATGAGGCAGAGGCATACTTCCGCCGCTTGCCGGTTTCAGCCTTTTCTGTTGCGACTCCCGGCCTTGATGATGTCTCGCTGATATGACATGAGGCCAATGTCTCTACGCATGTTGCGTCCCACATTAGCGCCCGTCCCCGTTCCCAAGGAACCAGCGTCAATCCATCAGGTCTCTTGCCATAATCCCGAATAATCCCTGCCGGCTCAATGAGCGCAGGAATATCTATGGTGGCAAGAGCCCTTTTGATCGTATCATTGAGAGAGCCATGCCGAAAAAGCCTATCAGCGCTCCTTTGGCAAGAGAGTCCGTGAATTCCAAATTTATCAACCTCTTTTCCACATGGACATCTGTGCTCGTAGCACAGGGGTGTTCCAAATCTAAGACCTAGAGCCACACGAAAACTAAACTTTATCTAAAAGAGTGCCGAGTTTTTTCGATGGCAAGGCATGAAGCCAATTATTAACCCGGATTCTTTTTGAGATAAGGCCAGAAGCCTTGCTCGATCTCTTTCACTTGTATGTGTCAGCCGAACCAACGCCACATTCCAAAGTTTTTGTGTGAAACATTCCTTCGGGATGTCGTCATTGGGAACCTGACCTTCCAACTCTCTAGGGCCTCTGTGGCATAGATCAATGAAACTGAATTAGAATTAAGAATCTGAGAACTAAGCTCTATTATACTATGCACAGAGGACAGAAAAACCGGAAGAGCAACACTGGAATTTTTTCTCACGCCGATGCCACCATACTTGACCGGTAAAGTAGCTTGATTCCAGGACTGATCATCAAAAGATAAATTTAGATTTTTTTCTAGCGTATCTCTTAAGGTGGCATTCATGATATCGAGTAGTCCAGGAAATTTCCAAATTGGGCTTCCAAATTTCCAAATTAATTTAGGTACAAAAAGGCAATATTTTAGGATCGAAAATGCAATGTGAGAATTTAGAGCGCCCAATTTGTCAGAATGTGCCGAAAATGTTCTGACTTTTTTGTCCGAGATTGGTTGTATGGCTTCATTAAAAAGAGGAGCACCAAGAAGACAAAGTGGATGTTTATCAAGAATCTTAATATTAGGGGCACTTTCATTGGCTTCATTAAAAAGAGGAGCACCAAGAAGACAAAGTGGATGTTTATCAAGAATCTTAATATTAGGGGCACTTTCATTAAATAATTCAGAGGCCGATAATATTCTATATTGCGATAGTTTTTCTGTGAAAAACAGTTTACATTTGGAAAAATTTAGTTCTAAACCAATTTTGCCAATGGGTCCATCGTCAACATACCATATGTTAAATTTAGATGTTAAATTTGAGATATGGTTGTGGATCCCTAAGCTGAACAGGGCTGGACCTAAGGGATCCCCTTGTTGAACACCTACAGAGGACTTAATATCGCCATCTCCAAAAAATAGTTTGGAAGCAGAGCTGCAACATTGCCAAACGGGTAAATTTCGGGAAGCTGTGTTGAAACTTCGTTAAGCAGAGTTAAACTGTCCAATGAATTAAAAGCATTCTATACGTCTACTTTCAGCAGTACCTCAACCTCGCCATTCGCTAAGAAAGTACGATCCGAATGCACTGTTGCCTCACAACCATTTATAAATTTTATTTATAAGTTTTTAATTACTGATACCTACGTAAGTAGGTATCCCAAGCATGGCTGGAGCGAGTTAAATGATCAAATCCAATCACCAATTTATAAGTTTTATTTATAAGTTTTTAATTACTGGTACCTACGTAAGTAGGTATCCCAAGCATGGCTGGAGCGAGTTAAATGATCAAATCCAATCACCAATCAACTCTGATTGTTTATTAAACTGGTTAAAGTTACGAGCCGCAAACCGCGATGGAAATGGGCATGAAATCCTAGATACAGGTAACTAGTTAGGATTCGGACCTACCGACCCACGCAAATGACCACATTATTACTTAGTAAGTTTTCTAGTAAGAATATATTATTATTAGATAATATTTGTGTGTATTTATTTATTTTATTTAACAATGATTGGGGTAGGTAATTGAGCTACAGGACTCAGACAAAGACCGAATTTTAGCCCGTAATAGACTTAAAATTCCCGTGAAAGTTTTGTATTTATTTATTATGTATACATACATATTTGTCATTAGTATGTATTTTTGTGTTGATGTAAGTTTATGATATAATATCTCGTTTCGTTCTATCTCATATCTTGTTGTACCTATTCTTCCTCCACAACCTTTCTCACTGCCAAGGGTCACTGATAGAAATCTCTTATAAAAGTGCTTCCTTGTGTGGACAATATCTGTTTATATATCTGTTTTTCTTAATATTTTATAACTTTTCGGCACTAAATAAATAAATAATAAAAAAACACCTAAATCCGCGCGAATAAACACAAGGGCATCATGTAAAGTGCAAAATAAAAAGATATGCATTATGCACTACAAGTTTTATTGAGAAGCGTGGAACGTACTGCAAATATTTCAACGTAAATTGATAGGTTGAACGTGTTCCACTTCTATACACCTACTACGGTATTATACCTACGTAGTACATAAATAGGTAAGCCATTATAAGATTAAGCTTTGGTACCTTTCGAGCTTGTAAATCATTTTATGCTGGGTTGACACATCAAAAAGCAAACAATTTGTCTAAGTTTGCGAGCGCACAAGGTAGAAAGAGGATGTTTTGCTGCAGTATTAAAGCATTGCTTACTTAGGTCTGCAAAGTAAGAGGTACGTGTCTGGGTTCTGGGATCTAACCCCGGATATCCTGTTACCACTCAGATATGACCGCTTTATAATACTTCAACTCTACATTCTTGTAATATCATTGTAGTGGTTTCAACCGCTAAACGTCCACCGCTGGACCAAGGTCTCTTGCATGGATCTCCATATGACACGGTCTTGTGCCGCTTGTTTCCAGCAGCTCCCAGCTACTTGCTCGAGATCATCCGATTTATGGTTTTATATTGGTTTTATAAGCATGTGGATTTGGATCTTTGACGACCTCCGTGGCGCAGTGTGTAGCGCTGTTGTCTTAACGTACGGAGGTCCCGGTTCGATCCCCGGTAGGGTCAATTTGGGAATTTCTGAATTTCCCCTGGTCTGGCCTGGTGAGAGGCTTCGGTCGTGGCTAGTTACCACCCTACCGGCAAGGACGTGCCGCCAAGCGATTTAGCGTTCCGGTACGATGCCGTGTAGAAACCGAATAGGGGTATGGGTTTAATATAACTGCCATGCCCCTAACAGGTTAGCGCTACCACTTCACTTACCATCAGATGAGATCGCAGTCAAGGGCTAACTTGTAGTGGATAAAAAAAAAGCAGCTGTAGAGAGTTGTTAAAAAAAAGCCCAGAATCACTACCTCATGAACGCTCAGCCCAAACCCCTGGACCTAGCAAGATGACTGAAATTCTCAAAGAGCGAAGCCGCGGGAGACAATGTCTAAATATATAAAAGAAAATAGTGACTGACTGACTGATCTATCAACGCATAGCTCAAACCACTGAACGGATCGGGCTGAAATAAGGCATACAAATTGCTACTATGACGACGTAGGCATCCGCTATGAAAGGAGTTTTGAAAGTACAACCCCTAGGGAGTGAATAGGGCTTTGAAATTTGTATGAAATTAATAACTAATGTGAGCGAAGCCGCGGGCAAAAGCTTCTATTCAATAAAAATAATATGCAAACAACGTAACCTAAGAATAGCGCGTTGTTGAGAGTGTGGTAGAAGTGTTATAATAATATATTAATCGACCCATTTTCTTTCACAGTAAGTACTTGCTGTGGTAAGGGGCATTGTAGGTCACAGTGTAAAAATTTATACGTAGAAAGCAAAGAGTTTTTCACTTGTTTTACAAAAAGATATTAGACTAGATGATGCTCGCGACTCTGTCCGGGTGGTTTAAGTTTTTGTTCACGGTTCCCTTGGGAATTCCTTAATTTTCCAGGATAAAAAATAGTCCCACCCCGAGATAGAACCTTTCTTCATACCAAATTTTATCAAAATTATTTGAAGAATTCGGTTGAACAGACGGGCGTTTAAAGTGAAGCAGACAGACACGCTTTCGAATTTATAATTGTACTAGATGATGCCCGCGACTTCGTCCGCGTGGATTAAGTTCTTTCAATTCCCGCGGGATTTTCCGGGATAAAAAGTAGCCTGTCCTACCCCGGGATACAACCTATCCCTCATCAAAATCGGTTGAACAGGTGAGCCGTGAAAGCGTAGCAGACAAATAGACAGACACACTTTCGCGTATTATAATTAGTATGGTTAAGCTTTATTTAATGGATTTCATGTTTGATTTGTGTAGGCTGTGGTGTGGCACAGTGAGCTCAAGTTGGGCAATGTCAACAGAAATCGAAAGGGATGGAGAGGCTCACTAAGGGAACATCAAAAAGAAATTGTTCGACTGACAAGTTTCAGCCGATAGGTTCCGTAGCTTTCATGTTATTCGATATTTTTATTCCTACACCAGTTTCAATTGACGACTCGGGATTTTATCGATCTCAGATTACAAAGCTGACCCGCCCGCTTTCTGAGAAAGGTCCCAAATACTTTCTAAAGGGAAGGTCTTCGTTTTAAGGAATGTGTAAAATCTTAAATTTTTATTTTTGGCCAGTCTTTATTTTTTATGTTGTATTAAAAGTTACATCATAATATCCTCCCGACGAAATTTTCGGGTCCCGGGTACTAGTCCGTTAGTAAATTCTCAGTACTAGCCCGGAGTTAAGAAGTTGGTGGTGTCTCCCCCCGGTGCCTCGGAGAGCTGCACGTTAATCCGTCGCATAACGTGCTAGTTCTGGCGCAACTGAGCTAACGAATCGCCTTGATTTTAACATGGGTATAAGTGAGGAATAGGCTTCCTTTTCAAATAGTTTCTCCCTGAATTTATGCCCAAATACTATTGTGCGCATAAAAACTCCATACGACCTCCGTTTCACTACATCTGTCGTTGGCTTAAGTCGCTTCGTTAACCTGCCTGCATTCAAGTTTCTAGGCCCAGTAGTTTGAGCTGTACATCTGCCAGCCCTTTTATATTTTTGATTGTTAATCCTATAAGATAAAATGATAGAACCGGCTGCAGTGACCATTGTAGTACGGATAAAATGTATAGAGAGAGCTGCATACTTTGACATTAGAGTGACAGAATGTTGTATTGAAAATTTTGCCAGTTTCCTCCCTCACGTCACGACCCTGACTGTCTTGAGGCCTCCGTCAACCAACTGGAAGGAAAGAACGTAATCTCCTTAGATTATACTGCACTGTAGGTAGTAAGTTCATTGGGTAAAACTATTACGCATAGAATTCAATAAAGTGTTTTCAAAGACCACGCCGTTAAAAATGTAAAATAATATGACTACCTGTTAGTTATTTTAGCGCAAATTTATGACAGCACGTCCGAGACCCAAACAAACCGGTATCGTGTATTCCCATGATCGTAATTACGAGAGAAAAGTTCAATATGGTACGCGCTGTAAATTCCTAATTTTAGAAAACCCTGACCGTGGCACTATATCCACAGCTAACATTCTTAAGTTCTCATTTTTAGCCCATTATTGTCTGAGTTCTAACTAGTACTTCTTATACGTAGTTCTAAAGAACCACAGTCTGATTCCGAGACACACCTAACTCTATCTGGTTTGAACTCTTATTTGCTTAGTCAAGTCTGGGCAAATTCAGAGTACGCTCTATCGATCTAACTTAAGCAACCTTTTCATGAACTTTAATTAACTTACCCATAGTACATGAACTGAACCCTATGATTCAGTTCGTTCATATTCTTCATTATCCTTATGATTCAGATCATTCCATACTAATAATTATTATAAATGCGAAAGTGTGTTTGTCTGTCTGTCTATCTGTAGGTCTGTATGTCTGTCTATCTTTCCAATCTGTACAACCGATTTTGATGAAATTTGGTATACCTAGGAGTAGAGGATTAGGTAGGTACATCCCGGGGAATCCCTTGCTTACTGAACATTATGCAATCCATCCCATAATGACTCTGAATCACGATATCTCAGGAACTATAAAGCAAACAAACTTGTATGGAAGGTAGATTCCTTCTATAGTATAGACATCAGCTTAGAAACGGTTTTGTGTAAATTCACCATACCCATATTGTTGGAAAGCATATAAAACTTGGTCCGCCATCCTTAGAAGTCCGCCATATTTGATTTAGAGTGACTCCATTTTATTTTTCGAGTTATTCTCAGCAAGCCCTTTCATTTGATACCCATATTGTAGGAAAGCATATAAAAATAACTAGTACGCCATCTTGGACGTTCCGCCATGTTAGATTTAGAATGACGTCACATAACTAACCATGTATTGACATCCAAACTAAACGTGTATACAAAATTTCAGCTCGATCGGTTGAAGATATCTGCTTCAAATTGAGTTGTAAGGTTTCACTCGAACAAACATAGTTACATACATTGCAAGTTAAAGCTTTTAAAGGGGGTGAAATGGGGGTTAGAAGTTTGTATGAAAGTCCTATGTTTTTGAAGTTAGAAACTAGAAAATAGGGATTTAGGTTATTGCTTTTTAATATTAATAACCTGTATAAGCAATTTTACGAAAATCAAAATTTAACATAAAAGTTCTATGATTTTGAAGTATAGTCATAAAAATCTGAATTTAGGTTATTAGTTTTATGTAATAAAGACCTGCATAAGCTATATAAAACCTGCATAGATAGGCTTTTTGCAGCGGGAAAATTTCATAATCTCATAGGAAATCAGAAATTGTACGAGAACGAAGTCGCGGCCGACCTCTGATTATATTATATTTATAGAATCCGTTAGCCCATTTAAAGTATAGCATTAAAGTCTATCCCACAAATAACGGCATACTAAATTCTGAAATACCACAAACAGCTTTAAATACCAATTTGTATAGCCCCACACATTCATGTAACCGCAGAAGTTTCGATTCAATTCGGCGAGTTTGCACGGTTGCCTCTCCAATGTGGCGTGAAATGAAAGATCCCAAGTTAACCGAGTATTTTTGTACCTAGGTAAATAAGGACCGTTTGCTCTTAGTCCCTTGCCTAATGGCCTCTATGAATTTTGCAAACGTTTGCGATGTACCTAACTACTATAAATGTTTGTTAGCGGATGAATAGCAATCTAATTATATTATATGAGGTGACTTGATAGATATCAACACCTACTTCAATTGAATGGATCGAGCTAATATTTTTAGTATAGGTACTCATATATAACTAGAACTATTCGCCCATACATTGTTTTATACAATATGAAGATTGGCATCTCTCAGGCTATCAATCAAGCTAGAGCAATACAATCCAATTGACTAGCATCCTTGCTAGCATCACTTGAGAAATGTATCTGAAGAAAATAAAATCTCATTTTATTTGTAGCCTACGATAAATGGAAATAGAATATACACGCAGAAAGATTTTATATTAAAATAAATGTATTCAAAGTGCTCTTGTAACGTCAAGTACGCGTATTGCACTGGTTTGAAGTAAAGAATTTCATCGAATTCGAATTTCAGCAATGTATGGTGGAATTGTTCCTCTTTTAAAGTTCTACAGAAAAGTCCTCGATGGCATATGTCTATATTTTAAGGATAGTTTACTATGCCCATTTTAAAGTAAAAAAAATAGTTTAATGTGGTACATACCGCATTTAATGTGGCAACTGGAAAACTATTTTGACCGATACGATATTAATTCTTATAAAATGAAATACGTTAGTTACCTTATAATTGTCCTTTACAACACACATTATTAAATAATATTTTAGGAATTATCGCAATATTTAAACTATCCCGTGACGAAATAAATGCGAAGCCGGGGCGGGTCGCTAGTGTAGAATTTAATACAGTACATATGCAATAAGTAATACTTACACTAATTTGTGGGCTGCTAAAAGAGAATCCGATTGTGTCTATTATAATTATGTTTTCTTATATGAACACTACGTCTATGCATTGAAGCAACGGAGCCAGATATTTGCTTAAATTAATTAAATTAACTAATTAACTATATTATGAGCAGCATCCAACACATAATTATATTATTTCTGCAGTTTACGACTTCGCTCCTTATTAATTAGTACACTGACGCATAAGCAATCGTATTCCACATTATGCTGTCTCATTCACTGTGACGTGATATTTATGTATTTTCATAGACTAAATGTATTTAGTTTGACATTTTTATAGTTGCGTCCTTGTCGATTCGCTGTATCACATTGATCAACTTAATTAATCACATCGATGTAGACTAATCTTTTTTCATTCGTTTGTTACCGAACGTAGAATGATGGAAAACAATTACTTATTGTAATAGAAAGTGAAACCTCGGGGTACCTCTCTGGGTTAACCAATATTTTTTTGATTCTCGCTTTCCCATTTATATCAACATTATAATGTCTCTGTGTATTAATAGCATGTATCAGTCACTATGTCTTCATAATATAATATATTTTCACATAAACCGGATATGGAAACGTGGAGGCAGGATCCGTTTGCGGTGATACGCGCTCGACCGTCTCACAGGAAGTTGCTGTAATTTCGCCGGAAGTTATACACTGAGTGGAAAAGGTAAAGGCCGCAGCTCACTTATCCAATACCGCTCCCGCTCAGCACCCGCACGGCTCCACCTCAAATGACATTTACTGCACGCTGGCGCTGACAGCTAGGAGACAGCTCTCGGTCCACGCACGATCTGCTAAAATGGACTCAAGCTCGTACTCTGTAGTTTACAGTGACAGCGTATGAAATAGTAATATAAACCATCAAGTGGATAAATAGCGGCAAGCTCGCCGTGCCCGTATTTGACTTTTGATGTGCGGCAGCCGTGCGGTATAAATGGGCTATGACCTTAAAGCATCGGCAATATGGACTGGGGCATATGGGGGAAAGCATAAGTAATGAAAATATATTATATAAAAAATAGCTTTATTTTCCTTAAAAAGGATGTTTTCAAAAAATTGCAAATTTCGAAGGGGTTAATAAGGAATGTCTTAATAAACGCACTGTTTGTGTATTTTTGGAAATTTACCTTACCAAAAACACACAGACACAGTTCACAATTGCGTTCTAAAATTAGTCGTTTGAACACTAAGCGCGCGGGTTAATCGAAACCCATCCGATCACGGCTGACGGGGATTAGACGGTGATTGCGTTTGTTTCGTGCCATATCCATCTATCAATATCCTGTGGCCTTACTATTTTCGCTTAAAGCAGTATTATTTTTAAATGTCATTGTACCTTGACGTCCCTAAAATAGGATTATAATTCTGAAACAAGAGCGTCAACAATACTAAAATAATACTTTTTCAAGCGACGGTAGTATGCCTACCTAATACGTAAAAACATATAAGTAAAAAGTGTGTACACACAATACGCAGGACGCGACCCCGTCGAGGTTCAAGTTCACATTTACAGTGTTTTTATAGTGTGCATCAGAATGACTGCCCAAAGTGATGGATCGGCTTAAAATTTCGCCAGCATTTAGTACCTATTTAGTACTATTTTGTACCTTTGTTTAAATATTTAGTACCTAATTATTTACGAAGAAATAATTAGGTACTAAATATTGCCCACATTAGAATGCCCACTTAAAAAATTATATTTCTTCGTAAATAATTAGGTACTAAATATTTAAACAAAGGTACAAAATAGTACTAAATAGGTACTAAATGCTGGCGAAATTTTAACCCGATCCATCACTTTGGGCAGTCATTCTGATGCACACATTTTTATACCATTCAGGATGGAGCTGTCAAATCACGACGATTTTTCATTCCTTTCCCATCCATCCATACTAAACTCCACATACATTTATAAAAACACACACAAACTAAGCGCGAATGTTAATAGAAAACCTTTCGATTTCGCCTGGCTGGGATTGGATACTAATTTAGTTTGTCACGTACCGTATTATAAAGTCTGTTCACACGATACACGGCGTACGTCACGTGTCATCACGAACATTTCAAAATTTTAAACGGCGGAACGGAATTTTTTTCTTGGGGTCAATTTGTATAGAGGTAAGCCTAAAAAAAATTACATAGGAAGAACCAACAAAAACTCATTATGTTTTATTTAGATTTATTGCGAATAACATCAATGGATATTTGCGATATCAAGAGTCCTTGTGTATAGCTTCATACAAATTGCTGGCCTAGTTTCAGTTCACAATTTTCATTAAAAATATCAATGACGTTCATGAAAGAGCTCATTGGATTTGTTAATTACTTCTTTGCGCGGGCTTCGAGATTGCCCCGACCCGTATTGTATCGCTTCTGGTCTAAAGGTTTGAACAGACTAAATGTTACGCTCGTTTCATAAGATAAGTGTGAGATTTTACATAATGTCTGAACTTGAGCGTTGAAACCAAATAACGTCACAGTAAAAAGCTTATTCAATTAAGTCTGTTCAAATTTTAAACGCAAGATACATTCTATTGTTCTTTAAGTGAATTTGGTAATAAAATCAGTGTTTAAAAGAAGGGTGGGCGTGGTATATGAGAAGCAAAAAATAATTACTATAATTATGAAATCAATATATTTTAAAACTAGATGATTCCCGCGACTTCGTCCGCGTGGATTAAGATTTTTGATTCCCGCGGGAACTCTTTAATTTTCCGGGATAAAAAGTAGCCTATGTCCTTCCCCGGGATACCATCTACCCCTGTACCAAGTTTCATCAAAATCGGATGAAGAGACAGTTTTTTTTTATTCCCGCGGGAACTCTTTAATTTTCCGGGATAAAAAGTAGCCTATGTCCTTCCCCGGGATACCATCTATCCCTGTACCAAATTTCAGCAAAATCGGTTGAAAAGATGGGCCGGGAAAGCGTAGCAGACAGACAGACAGACAGACAGACAGACAGACAGACAGAAACACTTTCGCATTTATAATATTAGTATGGCATTAAAAATATCAATGACGTTCATGAAAGAGCTCATTGGATTTGTTAATTACTTCTTTGCGCGGGCTTCGAGATTGCCCCGACCCGTATTGTATCGCTTCTGGTCTAAAGGTTTGAACAGACTAAATGTTACGCTCGTTTCATAAGATAAGTGTGAGATTTTACATAATGTCTGAACTTGAGCGTTGAAACCAAATAACGTCACAGTAAAAAGCTTATTCAATTAAGTCTGTTCAAATTTTAAACGCAAGATACATTCTATTGTTCTTTAAGTGAATTTGGTAATAAAATCAGTGTTTAAAAGAAGGGTGGGCGTGGTATATGAGAAGCAAAAAATAATTACTATAATTATGAAATCAATATATTTTAAAACTAGATGATTCCCGCGACTTCGTCCGCGTGGATTAAGATTTTTGATTCCCGCGGGAACTCTTTAATTTTCCGGGATAAAAAGTAGCCTATGTCCTTCCCCGGGATACCATCTACCCCTGTACCAAGTTTCATCAAAATCGGATGAAGAGACAGTTTTTTTTTATTCCCGCGGGAACTCTTTAATTTTCCGGGATAAAAAGTAGCCTATGTCCTTCCCCGGGATACCATCTATCCCTGTACCAAATTTCAGCAAAATCGGTTGAAAAGATGGGCCGGGAAAGCGTAGCAGACAGACAGACAGACAGACAGACAGACAGACAGAAACACTTTCGCATTTATAATATTAGTATGGATGAAATGTTACACTAAAACTTATAGCTAGATAGCCAATTATACCTATACAAATTATAACTACGTGCAGAATGGTTTTGACAGGTTTTGTGCCCCAAAACCGTGTTCTGTGGCGACCCTTGCACGAAACGATTACAGTACGCTTACCCTGAGTTTTACATTGCAAATTCGATTGACGTATTGAGCGTTCGATCACATTAGCGTCAAAGTAAAATGGACCCAAAAGCTCTTGCTTCAAAGTCACAAATTCAGCGTTTGGGGCGCTGGCTGTGAATAAATACGCGAAATGATGAAGGTGAGTTCTCACGTCGATCAACCGTATTTGCAATGTAAAAACTCAGAGTAAGCGTACAGGTGCAGTGGACGCTCTACGACGATTACTCGGTTACAAAGCTACGTCACTGCAGCGTAGAACTAGCTACGCGCGCTACGCCAATTGCGTAGACACCTACGTGTTTCGTTTTTTTTCTCAACTACAAGTTAGCCCTTGACTACAATCTCACCTGATGGTAAGTGATGATGCAGTCTAAGATGGTAGCGGGCTAACCTATTAGGGGTATGGCAGTTATAAACCCATAAACCTAATCGGTTTCTACACAGCATCATACCGGAACGCTAAATCGCTTAGTCGGTTGGGTGGTAACTAGCTACGGCCGAAGCCTCCCAACAGGCCAGACCAGAGAAAATTCAGAAATTATGAATTCCCAAATTGATTCTGCTGGGGATCCAGCACCTCTCACGTTAAGACAACAGCGTTCAAAACTGCGCCAGGC
Organism: Erebia aethiops; assembly: GCA_923060345.2. Lineage (NCBI taxonomy): Eukaryota > Metazoa > Arthropoda > Insecta > Lepidoptera > Nymphalidae > Erebia > Erebia aethiops. Next base: position 16,984,854 of record OV281079.1, on the reverse strand, counting down.
AGGTCGCCAAAACCGTGTTAGATAGATGCCTGTCATTGGCTAAGAACAGGTTTTGAAGTAACGGTCTTAAGCATAGAGTTGCCGATACTTAAGAACGTGTTATTAGATTGATGTTACTTTATTAATACGGGCCCTAGAAAAAGTTGCCATTGAGCCTTGTTTGTGACGATATACATGATTTCCATAGCTTAGTGATTTAGACAGCCGAACTCCAATACAGGGTCGCAAGTTCGATCCCGGGCACGCAGCTTTAACTTTTCGGAGTTGTGTTTTTAAGAAATTAAACATGATTCAAACGATGAAGGATAAAATATCGAGAGTTCTTCATTATGTTCTCGAAGGTGTGTGAAGCCTGCCAATTTGCATTTGGCCAGCGTGGTGGATTAAGACCGAAACGTTCTCATTCCGAGAGGACACTCGTGTTCAGTCTGATGTCTCTGTATATGTAGCTCATATTAAGACGTTAGGGAAAGTTCTTTATTTAAGGTAAAAATACTTATAGAATCGCAATGTGTGTTTCGGGCCTAATTCATAAATGTGAAAAACATTTTTCGTTTCATCTCTTTAGATCTATTAAAGCTCTTTGTTTTTTCCTTTTATTTACTCCTGCACGAATTTACGCACAGCAAATTTTTATTATAACTAATATTATAAATGCGAAAGTGTGTCTTTTTGTTGGTTTGTCCGTCAATCACGCCGCAACAGAGCAACCTAGAGAGTGACATAGGCTACTTTTTAACCCGGAAAATTAAGCAGTTCCCGTGGGAATTAAAAAAACTAATTCGCGGGCATCAGCTAGTTCTCGATAAAGCAGATATTTTGCTATTTTGCGACGGCGCTGCGACAGGTATAATATAAATATTCAGATTTGAACATGGAATATGGATAATAGCCAGCGGCTCGTCCACGTTGAATATAAATTAAGGCTTTACATTTAAATATTTTATTTTACATCGTCGTTTTATTATTAAATTTGAGTAATTAAATTATTTCGTTTATTTGTGTTGCTAAAAATATACAGTACGGTAGTTGATGCTCCTGGTTTCATGCGCTTGGTATTTTTAATCCTGGTAAAAATTGATGATTTTTTTTGAGATAAAATCTCCCAAGCTCTTTTAATTCCGCGAGTTTGTAGCGCATGACTGCGATCGTACGTGGTGAGTGACGTGGTAAGATGATGATTACGATGTCACCAGGTTATATGAACCACAGTAAACATATACAACCACTATGGAAACTACCTAGAAACGTTCGAAACAGCCTCACTCACACAAACGTGCGCATCGAACAAGCGATGACGCGGCACTCACTACTGACGGCACTGCGACGAGCGCTTGGGGTCTCGTCGATGCGCACGTTTGTGTAAGTGAGCCTGTTTCGAACGTTTCTAGGTAGTTTCCATATTGGTTGCATCTGTTTTTTTTTTTTATTGATCAAAACAAACGTTAAACGTTACGTAAACTTTACATACTAATATTAAAAATGCGAATGTGTGTCTGTATGTCTGTCTTTAATAGGTACGCTATATATCTACCCTTTAAAGGCCCATATTTTCAACCCATTTTGATGAAATTTGGTACAGGGGTAGGTTGTAATACGGGGAAGGAAATATGCTACTTTTTATCCTGGAAAATTAAGGTGTTCCCGCAGGAATACAAAAAATTTAATCAACGTGGACGAAGTCGCGGGCTTGATCTAGTAAATTATAACTGACGCTGCCGGGGATCAAACCCGGTACGTCCCACAGCGCTCACCACTGCGCCAGGGAGGTCTTTAAAGCTAGTCGCCATTCGTGAAAAGATAACAGGCTGACCTTCGCATTCGTAATTTAGTTGACTAGATGATTTCCTCGACTTTGTCCTAGTGGATTTTGTTTTTTAAATCGCGAGGGAAATGATATCCGTCTCCGTGTATAACAACAGACAGACAGATAGATATGCCGTCTGATTAATATCAATAAAATTAGGATTAAAAATGCTAGAATGTATTTCTACTACCTTATTCAGGAACCTTTAGTAATATCTATAGAATATGTGGTACCTATCTTGATATATGTATTAAAAATCTTCCTAAGCGAAATATTGATCCATCAAGCGCTTGTAATTGGCAATTAACAACCCCGTAGTTATTTCCTGCCTCATAAAATGAAAGCGACATACTGCAGTCCGAGAGGCGTAAGCTTAGTTAGTATGTTTGCATTTGTTGGGACAGATTGCGATAGCGACTCTGGCAGAACCTTTCTCTGGATGAGAAGGATGTAAGCCATAGTCATCACGACCAAGCGCCAATACATCACGCCCACGCAAGCGAGAAGGACTTCTTCCCCACTACAGAACCAAAGGCCACCCGCACTGCACTATTCGAAGGGGAAACTGGCTCTCCAGCTCACATCCGGAACGCGTTGAATGCTTTAAGGCTGATTACGACTAGAGTGTGGTCGCTAGCCAGACGGATCCGAGATAGAATCCTACCACGAAGCGGGAATACCATTATGCCGTGCGGTATCAGTCACAGCAACCCGGGGGGACTGGGGTCGTCAGAGCCTCGTTTGCCAATTTGCTTGGTGCACCACGCGTGAAGTGGGGTGAAGTGAGGTTGACCTTCGAGAACATTATGAGAACTCTCGAGCATGCAAGTTTCCTCATGATGTATCCGTTCACCATTTAGGGCAAGCGGTAATTTCTTAAAACACACATAACTTTGAAAAGTTGGAGGTGCGTGCCGGACCTCGTACAGAAGGTTGGGTAGTGGCTAGTGGCTAAGAGTAGCCACTAGCCACAATTGCCGCGTCAATAACTCCTTTTTAATTATTTTTTCTATTTATTTGGGGGGAGGGGGAGGAATCTTAATATTATATAACCTAACCTAACTTCCTGGGAGAAAATTCTACTCTCAACGCATATTGGGATGCTCAGAGACCTCTTGAGAATGCATCAACAAACCTTACTCCGAAAGGTTCCTGTTATTTGAACCCGCGAATATGAAGCCGACGTCTCAACTACTAGGCTTTCACCACTCTCAAGGATTGTACACACTGACTAAAAACTTCTCAGCCCCGAGCTATTACTGAGAATGGGTATCATTGGGTTTAATATAACTGCCATACCCTTAACAGGTTAGCCCGCTACCATCTTAAACTACATCATCACGTACCACAGGTGAGATTGCAGCCAAGGGCTAACTTGTAAGTTGTAGTGGAATAAAAAAACAGTCTATCTCCATTCTCCACAAAGTTTATAAATAATATAGCCACTCTAGCCACTAGTCCAACGGGATGATACCTACTTGGCGATATCAACTTTATTTAAAACTGATCTCCCAACTTTACAGTAGTTGCAAACTATCTATTCGTTCTCACAAAGTTTCGAAAACTTTACTGGCAATTCGAACTTTGTGGACGGATCCATAAATGTACCAACTTTTTTATTTTTAAAACTTTCCACTGCTCTATTTGGCATTTCGTTCACTCTGATTCCTTAACAATGTTTATTAAAAGCTTACGTGCTATAATAAACTCGTAATAATAACAAGAAAATGTTTTTTTCATTCACAGAAATTGCTAAGATAAGCGAAAACAAAGGTTTCATTTTCAAAGTTTTCCATGTCAAGGCTATTTTTAGTACACTTTGATAATGCGATTTCACATCTATGCCTTAAGACACAGAGTGCAAAATAAGGTTTTCCTTAAGTAAGGCGATGGTATAAGACCAGTACTCACTGTATGACTGGCATGCATCGAAACAAACAATTGTAGCAACCCTCACAACTTAGACCGCTTTCAGTGGCTAACACTATCATAAATTACCACCAGATCAAATCGCAACTTTGAAACCTGTCCCAAATGATTATTGATTTCCACCACGATGGATATTTTGGCATATGGCGGATTGGCAAACTACACACACCTTTGCTGAATTTATAGGTATGGATAACTCTCAGACATGCAAGTTGTATGTTATTGCTCATTACGCACATAATATATAGAACTCACAAATGTTACAGATACGGTTGCAACACAAGCAGGTCTGATTGCAGCCCAGCTCTAGTCTATAAATTGAAAAAAAAAAACCGTACTGCGATTTGAACCACGGACTTCTCGAATAGAATGCTGAAGTCTTAAGACTTCTAACCACTAGGCTATCACCGCTCACAAAGCATTTATTTTTAACATAACAGTGAGTGCCCATCTTTAGAACCAATTTTCGTAAAGAACACTGTTGTATCGTTTTAAGTAAAGGTCTTATTCCGTTCATTTTCTTTCCATAACAATGTTTTGGTAATGTTGACAGTTCAACAAAAAAATATAACATCTACCTAAGGGGTTACTACCATCGCTTATAGTATTATTATATCAAAATTAGTTTTATGTCATGGTAGCTTGACGACTCGAAAATAAGGATTATAATTTTAAAACACGAACGTCAACAATGTTAAAACAATACGGCTTTATGCGATGTTAGAATGTCCCGATGGCATTGTTGCTTGATTTTTGTTATCTCAGTTAAGCAGATGCCTCTTTTATTTATTTAAAAAATTATTTGATACGTCATCAGATTTCGATCGAATTAAAATCAATTTTGTAATGTTTTTTTAAAAATTTACAGTTAAACCTTGACTGCGTTTAGGCTAACCCATTAGGGGTAGGTAATTTTAAACCCATACTTACCCCTAATCGGTTTCTACCCGGAACCGGACCGGATCAATATAGATTTTTTAATTATAAGTGAATTTTGAGGGTTAAAATGACTAGCTTTCTTTACCCAGGCTTCGCACGACTGACCATAAGTAAGTACGAACTATAAGAAACACTCTCTCGCTCTCCATAGCAAACTCTATTTAGGTAGAGGGTGTCGAACTGTATAGGTAGGCTTGAGCGTGCGTGAAATGTTTACACGAAAATGACGACCGGTGGACGGGTTTCCAAGGGCTGCCAAATAAAGCATTTAGGATGGTGATATTTTTAAATCATAAACTACTCTACTTTGGGTTTGGATTTAACTAGTCAGGATAAATGATCATGGCTTCATTGAAATTGATTCCGTATCTATTTATATAAAAAAATCTATAGTAGCACTTACTCACAAATATTTAAAAAAAACACGAATCGAATATTTGTTAAGGCGAAAGGCGGACAGGATTGGACAAAACCTTAGCACGTGCCATCACAGCACATCCAGATCTGTGTGACACAATGTGACTTTCCCATACAGAGCAGTCGTTTGGGCAGAGGTTATATTATCATCATGTCCTGTCAGTAGTTATTTCGCCCTAAGACTTTTATTTACCATCCTTATTCTTTTTAAAAAGTAGGCAACCCTATTCTGCACCATCGAAGGCTTATTTTAACCAACTGAGAGATTAGTTCTAAACTGTGGCTATTTCGCTCCGATAGTCGTAGCAGAAATGTCCGAATGCAAATTCGTAGAACGATCTATTGTTAATGCTACTAGATTGATGGTTTTGAGCCATTAAACACAATAGTTTCGCTATTTGGAGTAGATTTGGCCTGCGATTTTGCCTGCGTGGATTCAGCCCTATTCAAAACTAGACAAAGCCTGTGATGATATCCGCGTAGTTTTAGGTTTTTCAAAAATCCCGTGGAAACTCTTTGATTTATAAATAAAATAATAAATGTAGCCTAGTCACTTCCCAGGGATTTGAAAATTTTATAAAGACACACCAAAACTAGATACAAAATAGAGAAACTTAAAAACATACATGGAAGGAGCTGTACAATAGTCAATAAGGCTATCGAACCATGCAAACTAAAGAGGAAATAATAATAAAAATACTGGATGAGGGGGATTTATAGTAGGCCTATGCAAAAGAATAAAAACCCGTTAATCCGTCCGTTATTAAAGGGCAAGCAACAATAGTAGATTGTTACACAAGGGACGTAAGTAAGCTATTACAGAACAAGATCCAATTTGGCGCCAGTGCGAGCGCAGCTCGCATAGGGCGCTAATGGATCGCGTGCACCCGAGATATTTAGTCTCACGAGCGAGCGCAGCGAGCGAGGGTGAATATAGTTCGAGGGTGTAATAGCTACTTGCAACCGAGGTAAGCATTCTACTTTATATCATTCTTGCGAGGTAAATAAAACATTGGTAATGCAAAATGAAATTTTAATTAGAATAATTAGCAAATTTAGAGAAAAAATAGAAAAAAATGGTTACTTATTATAATTGTTGTAAATAACTTAAATCACTATACGAACAAACTTCACAAACTTTCAGATCAAATGAAATGCCGCCATTTCCATTTTTTTTCGTAAATAGTTTTCCATTTTTTTTTTACAGCTCTGAGTTCCAAGGAGTTTTGCATAGTTTGAAATGTATGGAAATTAAATGCCGCCATGTTCAGTGTTTTTTTTTCAGTCAAAAGTTTTCTTACCATTTTATAAGAAAAGAGATTGTTTACCAAAGAGTTTTGCATAGCTTGAACTGTAATGTGAACATTACAATTCAAGCATAGTGCGACGTAATGTTGCCTTGAATTGCAAACACCAACTTACAAGGAGACTTTCCACCATAGTAATCCCTAGTTACTGAGCAAGTATGATATAAATACAATTTCACATTTATAAATGGAACGAATTCTAAATTATGGTAGGTAGGTAATCTTCATGCACTTCAATCATATTTCACAAGACTAATCATTTATTTCCAGAGATTTACAGTGTACAGAGCATAGATTTATTATAAACAGAGTAGATTACCACTTTTGACCGCGGATCGCGGATCGCAATTCAGATTGACTGTGTATTGCCATATGACGGGTGCCATTGGCTGTAAGTTGTGACCGTAATTGTGTCGTATAGGATATTCATTAATACCTCCCGGCTCCCTCTAAATCCGCTCTTGGACCTACTGAGAATTACTCGCCGAAAAAACCCAATATACCCCTATTTTTGGACAGACGTGATAACCACTAGACTGCAAACGGTTGCCCTTAACGAGTACCTAAATCATACGAATGAGCAGCCATTTCACATGCTCCGCCGCACACTATTTATACACATCGTGAAAACCTGTGCTCGTTATTGCTATGTAGGAAACGTGAATACCCGACCCTTCCACAACGTTCTGTACATTGATTAATGAAGAATGGACGTTCTGTTTTTATTAAGATGAACCGAAAAACACACATTTACACATAAATAGTTTGTTTAGTTGTAAAACAACCCTTTATTTATTGTGAAATTGTTCCATTTTGGTGAAATGTAAAAATATTGGGTTAAAGGCGATTTCGAATGTACTGAATGTATGCGAAGAATACCTTTACCGCGCATGCCTCGATAAAGTTTTCCAAAGGCTGGCGACAACCAGTCGAGCGAGCGAAGGTGAGTCGAATTTAATCGCAATAATTGGCCATTTAAACAGGTAATATTAAATATGAAATGCGTCGATTAGCGGCGTGCTGAAGTGCGCTGAGTCGAGTCTTTACGTATGCGGAACAACTGCAACTCGATCCAAGTCGAGGATTCGATTCGGGTATTCGACACCGGGCTTGACAGCTAACCACTTGCTTATAATCTATTAGCGGTAAAGGAAAGCAATGGGAGGAAACCTACAGGCCCAACTTGTCTGCCAATCCACACTTAACCAGCGTGGGGACCATGATATACTTTAAATGTATATATTTAATTAATTATATTTCAATTAAAATAAAAGGTATATAATTACATATAAGCTGCGTTGCTACGTCACGTCAATGAGGTTAGAATGAAATTACGTTATCTAAAGTGCAGCGCAATCCACATTAACGCTGAACAAACTCTGATAACGATGACATTCGATTACAACCGCCAAGATAATGGAGTCGAGGAGTATGTGTATATAGAAGATTGGAGGAAAAGTGGATTTTTTAACCACTTCTACCAACAGAAGCTCGGGAAGCTTCGAGAAACTTGCCGAACATTTCAGAATGCTATGGAGATCAAAGTCTTTATTTTATTATTTATATCAGGCAATAGAGTCCATTATACAGTGGCGTGCACAGCGCTTGAAGCTAGGGTAGGCATTACTTAGTCAGAATACCTATTTACTGACTTTAATAATGAAAAGCTTGCATTTACGTATTTCCATTTGGGTAAGCAATGAGCAGTGCTTTTATGCCATAGTATAAAATACAATACTTAACAAATACAAAATAAAATAATATATTGAAATAAACGTCTAATAAGGCAGAGATTTTCCCTCGCTTCCATAAAGCGATGGTGCACAGTGTCCTCAGGCCAGCAGGCTTTGAAGTTTGAACAGTGCGTGTTGCTTCGAGCATTCAACCGACTATAAATGCTTGTAGGCTAGGCGTGTTGCAATTAAATACGGATCCGAGAAATGCTCATTAATTAACATGGGCCTTTTAAGAAAGCTTTGTGACACGGGTGAGTGGACGTGTGCTATGCTCGGAGTTTCTCTACGATATTAAATTAAAAGTCTGGAGATCCGTAAAATAACTAGAGTGACTGACATAGTCACTAAGCGAAGCTATACTAGTATAATAGGTGTAAGAACCTTATTCGAACATCTCGGTACCACTCAATATGTGGCTATCGCAAATCTTGCAGGCTGTCTTTTCACGTAAGAGACCATGTTATGCACCGCTTGCTAAGATTTATTTATGAAGTTGCCGTTAATTTAATTTGTGGTAATGGGCTGGAATGATGAACTCATACTGGGATACGCAACGTTTACAGACCCCCACTAAGTGGTTGGACAACATCAAATTCAGTCCTTGGGGTCAATTGAACCAGGTGGCCCAAGATGGCGAGTGGCTGTCCCTACAAGAGAACCATATCAAATAGGTCTATCATACTAACCAGAATGACCATTGACCTAGGAACCGGGTACCTCATGAGGATGCTTATTGAAAATGAAAATGAAATTATTTATTTCACGTAGAACAACTTGTGCCACTTATGAAAAGTCGCAAGAATCTACCACCGGTTCGGAAAATTGATTCTACTGAGAAGAGCCGGCAAGAAACTTCCGGCCAACAGGCAACTCTAGCCATTTTCCAGATTTTTATTTTTGTATGATATATTTTTTATCAGAATTGAGTCGTTGAGTAAAATTTTATAATTATTACTTACATGCTTGTTATGAGTTGTTTTATTGAAGTTATAACGTGGCTCTTTCTATTTCTTATTTTTTTAAACTTTGGATAAATTTGTAGGTCATAGGTCCCCTTAAAATATGTGCACGCAATTCTTTCCAGAATTGGAAAACTAAAGTATAGTCGTGAAAATTAGTTCCCCCTGGGTTAGATAAGTTTGACGGAATGCACCTATACCCTAAAATTACGCTTCAATCTTCATACTAGAGTAGGTAATAATAATTATTTTGCGTCAAAACCAAAAGTGACTCTTGATTTTTAGCCGTGACTGAGCACAAAACAATATTATTCTTCCCGTTAGCGATCGCATGTTTATTTTTACAACGCCGAAACAATTTTTACTGGCAGTTAAAGCTTTTCGCACATCATAGTTCAACTTTGTAGAGTACCTACTCCAAATGCGGATGAAATTATCACTTCGACCCGAACACGTTTTCAGGGTTCCGTAGTAAAACAAGGAACCGCTGTCCGTCTGTTTGCGCATTACAGCCATTTTAAAATAAACTATAAGAGCCTTAGACTCCTTTCCAGGTGCGCTAGGTTGCTGAGCTTCGAATTTGTGTCAAAACCACCAAGAGGCGCGTTTGATCGTTTGAGCGTTATGTAGATCTGATATTCCAGTTTTAGAAATAGAAAATTTTTAGGGTAGCTATAACCTAATCCTGACAAAATATTGAGACTGGAGGACTGAAAAAATTTCCTGAGGATAAAGCATTTTTACCTGGCAAACAAAAAGTTTTTTATGAGACTCACTTCCATCTGCTCCCGTACCTCTGCCTCGCTATCGGTCCAAAAGGCTTAGTATGCGCACTTGAACGAAATATCTTGCGACGAGAGAGACTGAGAGAGAGGTGTGGTCGTCGCCGGCTAATTTCTAGTTTATCTCATGCACAAAATCCAGTTTAATACAAGAAAAAATAGTCGGCATGTAATTCGAAGAGAAAAATACCACAGATAAGAAATGTTACTTTTATCTATTTGTTCTTTTATCTTTTTGTCCGAGTTTCTTGCTGGTTCTTCTCGGTAGGAATGGCATTCCGAACCAGTGGTAGATTCACTTGACGATTCAAAAGTACTTGTAAAAGTTTATTTGAATAAAAAAGATTTGATTTGATTTGATTTGATTTGATTCTATACTTTTTGACGTAACTTTGACGTAACGAGACAAGTCATATTATCTGTACCTAACCATGTTAGCTTCGGTAGACAAATAGAGATAACGCGAGAAAATGGGTAGACATAATTACTCATTGCGCGCTTCCTAGCCCTGCAGATGGGGAAAAAGGTTTCATCAGCCCGTCATTTGCCCTGGCAAGTTAACGCTACTTCCTTAATGAACTTTTAATACCAATGTTGATTAGCACAGACCGCAACATATCTTAATATCGCCTACGAAACACTAGGGGATACACGATACCATTTATTGACACAGCCAGAGCGGCTGTGTCAATAAATGGTATCGTGTATCCATAAATGGTATCGTGTCCACCATAGACATAGGATTTTTTCGCTAGTACATTCTAAGTCTATGGTGTCCACAATCGGTCCAAACAGACGGTGGTTTGCCGACGTACCAAAATAAGTCCAACAGTTTGACGATGATTGACCCCACTAAAATATAACTAATCAAACTTTAAAATTGGAAAACTTTTCAGAAACCAATAACATACCGGGAATGGTTTATTAGATTTGTTAAAAAATATCGGATGGAACTTGTTATTAACATTAAAAACGGCTTCTCTTTAATACATACTACATATTAACAAGATTTTTTTTACAAGGTTTCATTTTTAAGTTTGTTTAGGTCCAATCTTGCGACTGAATTTTAAAACAGTTATCCCCAACCGATTGAGCTGAAATTTAGCATACACGTTTAGTTTATATGTCATTCTAAATCCAAAATGGGGAACCTATGATATAGGTAAGAGAGAAGAGAAGAGTACGAAAAATAAAATGACACGTAGCACTAAATTGAATATGGCGCACTATAAAAACTTGTTTTTAAAAATGATTTAATTTAAATGGACAGATTTGGACAGTATTGGGAGTATACCTACTTGTACGATAAATAGAAATAATCATATTAATTTTCAACTTTCAAAACGAATTGTTTTGTCCAGTCGTTTTCTCCTTTCACAAGATAACCAATAGATATAAAAAATAAACAAGAATGAAATAAATATATCCAACATCTGCTTTACACGTGCATAATGTGTATTGGTATCTAATTAATTATTGCGACTTACTGATTGCGCCTTTTATGAGCGAAATAGGAAAATATTATGGCGCTTTTCATATTCCGACCTTTTATTAATAAATAAGATGATAGATGCCGTCTTTTTCCAAAGTAAACGTAAAAAACAGCCAGTGGCGAGTCAAGCTCGCGCACCAAGGGTTCCGTACCTTAAGGATAGGTAATTTTATTATATATCCTATCCTAGGTATAGGTAATTAGATTAAAAACCATTTGATCTAGATAATATAGCGGTAGTTTACAATGAAATCGGAAACAAAACCCTACAAAATATTCGTATGCTCTATCGCGACAAACATAAGCTATAGGATTCGGTGTTTTCTCTGTAAAACTTTGACGGCTCTTCGTGTCTTTATGGAAAATACTAGCTGATGCCCGCGACTCCGTCCGCGTGTATTAAGATTTTTTGGCGGGAACTCCTTAATTTTCCGGGATAAAAAGTCTATATGCTATTCCAGACTATAATCTATCTCTGTGCCAAATTTCATCCAGATCCGTTCAGCCGTTGGGGCGCGATTGAGTAACAAACATCCATCCATGCATCCAAAGTTTCGCATTTATAATATTAGTATTAGTATAGATTATGTTTAACTCTTAAATTAAGTGCTCTAGACAATAACATCCCGCATAATCAAATTCATAAGAGTTTCATACCCGTGCCATCGGGCCCGGTTATTATCACTAATATGATTATAGTCGTTAAAGCACGCCAATCAGCATTGGAGCAGCGTGGTGGCTCTAAGCTCTAATTCCCTCTCTCCTATAAGAGTGGAGGCCAGTGCCCAGCAGTGGAACGTTAATGGACTGTGGTGGTGGTGTATTAAGGTATTCGTCATATGTGTGAGTAGGGTATCTAGAAGAGGAATAGGTTTTTAGGTAGGGCTTTACTATAGGTTTCATACTATAGGTAGGTGTAACATCACTAAAGTTATGCAGAGTAAATGTATGGTGACACATACATTTACTCTGCATTCAACTCGCGCGCGATCTGTATATGATTTTATTTTCCTTTCGTGAAAAAGTTTTTAAACTTTCAGAGTTTGAAAAGGAATTGTTTGAATAGCACGTTGCTCAAACTTTTTAACTCCCGACGCAAAAACGGAGCAAATTTTTTACTCTTATTTCTATTATTTTTCTGTTACTTTGACTTACCTATTATTTTTACTCGGTCGGCAGGGCGAAGCAGTACTTAAAGCACTGTTTTTAATTGGTACTCACCGCAAATTTTTAATTATAAGTTTTTAATAAAGTTTTGGAACATAATCTTATGTTTTATTTAGAGAAGAGGTTTTCGTAATTACAAATAAACCCTGTAGATGGTAAACAACTTGCAGTGGAAATAAGTTCTACATTACAACAATTCAAATATGGTGGTTCTTTAAGTTTTTTTTGTCCACAGGAGAAGTCAAGGCTCAAAGATGCCGATCATCCAATCATGCTGCTGTTGGCGAAGCCTTCGCAAAGGCTGCTATGCTGCGGCCTTCTATACTATGGTAGGTATCTATGAATAATTTATTGATTGTGCTAATAACTATTTGAAATTGAAATTGAAAGTATACTTTACTAGACGATGCCCGGGACTTCGTCCGCTTGAATTACTATCTCAAACACACATATCTTTATGGTACTTTCGAAAACACATTCCATTACGCCAATAGTCCGATAGAATGGACGGAAATCAGATGTGACTGGAGACAGAACCGAGACAGGACCGATAGTAGGCCCGACTCACAAAACTTTATGGGTTTCCTTGGGTTAATCACTCTACCAGGTAAGCCTCGCTCTCTTATCCTCAACGCCTGCGATTGAGGTGGTTGGGTCAATAACCCCGTTCAATAAAATTTGTAATCTATATAATATATAAATAAAAGCGAAAGGTCACTGACTGACTGACTGACTGATCATCACGATATCTCAGGAACTATAAAACATACAGACTTGAAATTTGGAAGGTAGGTTCCTTCTATGGTGTAAACGTCAGCTAAGAAACGGTTTTGGGAAAATTCACCCCTAAGGGGTTGAAATGGGGGTTGGAAGTTTGTATGAAAGTCCTTTGTTTTTTAAGTTAGAGCCATGAAAATTGGCAATGAAGTTATTAGTTATAAATAATAAAAATCTGTATAATTTTTTTTCCGAAAATCTACCCCAAAGAGGGTTAAATGGGGGTTGGAAGTTTGCATAATGGTTCTAAGTTTTTGAAGTTACAGGCTAGAAAATCGGGATTTAGGTTATTAGTTTTAAATAATAATAATAACCTCTATAAGCCATTTTACGAAAACCAAAAACACAAAGGATGAAATGGGGGTTGAAAATTTGTATGTTTTTGTAGAAAGAGACATAAAAATTCAGCATTTCGGTTATAAGTTTTAAATAAAAACCTACATAAGCTATATAAAGCCTTCTTTAGATAGACTGTTTTGCAGCGGGAAAATTTCATAATATCATAGGAAATCAGAAATTTTACGCGGACGAAGTCGCGGGCGACCGCTAGTAATTTAGTATAATTGAAAGCAGCTATTGTGCCTAAAGTACTAAATTAAACTACTTAAAAAGTGCTATGTGGTTTAAATTCCCACATCTGGTAACCCATATAGGTTAGAATAGGTTGGAGACTTGAAAGTGTCAAATAACAGCAGTTAAACACAACTCTTATTTCCTAGTAGGTATATCTAAGAGCACATACAGGAGTAGACGACTAACATTTATGTGTTAAAGCGAAACAGGCTTTCAAAGCGTGGCTCTGGATAAAAGCTTGCAGCGAGTACCTGTCACATTCCTGTATTGTATTAAGTGCATTGTTTTGCATCTCTCTAACCTAGTTATGGTATCCATGAGATTCCGGAAAAATGCTATAAGTAAATTCCAATGAATTTTTTTTATTTCCAGTCTAAATATTTTAAAGATCTCGCTGGAGTTTTGAAAAATGATTCGATAAAAGACGATTTGTAACCATATTATAATGTACCATATTCTGAACAATAAAATGAATTATTATTATTTTTTATTAAATAAACTTTTATATGTGCTTTGGTATCGTCAGGTGAATCGATTGCTTTGACTTCCTTCTTCTTTTTCTTTGTGTAGACATCTTCTAGGCAAGCGCACCCCACCTTAGGCTGCATCACCACTTGCTAGGTGTGGCCGACCCTAAGTATCAGATGATATCTAAGTAACATGGATGCCGAACAAACTCGGAACAGAAACTATCCCGCAAGACTATTAGGGCTTTCTTATTTTTCTTTTGTGATCATCCATCAATGCGGGTGCCTGGGCGGGCCGAAGAAACATTACGTTTTCTTTTAGCTTGATTATATCTATCTCTAAATTGTTTTCAGTACAGAAGGCATTTTGACGACCTCGTGTCCCACTAAACACTAAACTAAAAAAGTCAAGGAATAATTATTATACTTTGGAAAATATTTCTATCAATAAAATTGTAGCCTATCGTGTTTGGGTATAGGTGCATTAAAAAAATTAATTAATTTTACTAATTTAATCCTTTAACGTTCTAGTACATATGTAATACGATCTTATAAACCCTTTGACGATCACACGCAGTGATCACATGACTTCCTGGACGCAAAATCATGTTTAATTCAAACTACAATTTCAGCCCAGGGTTAGCAGGTTCTGACTGACTACATACACAACTAATACCTCGGCTTAGTCATAGGGATATCCATAAGAAAATGTAGCGCACATACCAAAATATTCCAAATAAAGCTTCTTTATATAAATTTATTAATACCTTCATGATATAAAAACCTTATTAGAATATTACAACTTCAAAAGAAAATTTTCATTTAACAATCCAATGCCCTGAGCTATAAATCTCTACCTGATTACATCTAGATAAAATTTATGGCAGATAGGTAATACTATAAGCCTAAAATATTCTGCTGATAGAATAAATTTTACGATTTATAGAGCAAGCATTGAATTATCGATTTAAAAACCAAAGATACATAGTTTGTGAGAAACGTCACTTACCATCAAGTAAAATCGCAGTCAAGGGCTGACTTGTAGTGGCATAAAAAAAGAACGTAAACTGACACAGTCTTCAAGTATGACGACCTCACTGAAACAATGGATTCTGCTGGGCCAATTGATGAACGAAAGCCTGAATATTCATAAACATCTATGTACCTATAGTATAAAACCTGCATCAATCATTGCTATCCTTATATTCCAATCAACTTTGGGGACTTACCATCGCTTAAAGCAATATTATTCTAGAATTGCAGTTTTATATGACGTACCTTGACGTCCCTAAAAGCCGTGAGAAGTTCGTACGAGAGGCTTATATCCAGCAATATGATGCGTTTCTGATCCGAACCGCTAGGGTATGGAATTGTGGAACACCCTGCCAGCGCACGTATTTCCTGCCACGTATACCTTCATGGCAAGAGTGAATAGGCATTTTCTAGGCAAGCGCGTTCCAACCTAGACCTCATCATTGCTTTGCACTGTATATTGCTTGAAGGCGGCGACGACGATAGCTCGGAACTTTTCAAGAATGCTGACTGCATTCTTGAAATTACTTAGCTTACAATCGATTGCAATTTTGTACTATATCATATTATCTCGGGCGAGGAGATAAACATGTGCCCCTATCAATAACGGTCCGCCCCAATAACATTAGCTTGGAACACGAGGAAAATAGGCTTCTTATTTAGAATCAATCTCAGTTAATTTGTTATAAAAGGTTTTAAATTCCTAATGGAGAACGCATAATATGACGATTTAAAGGAATTTCTTGTATGTACTTTTCAGGGAACTAAGAAAATCTCATCTTTTGAAAGCTTACCGCTCTAAAACCGAAAGTACACTGAGAGCAAAAACACTAGTCAATTCTGTCGCGGTAGTAAGTGCAGCTCCATTGAAATTTAAGTTAATCAATGCAACGTGTGTGTTTCCTATTGCCGGTATAACGTCAAATAATAAAAATTAAATTAAATTTAAAATTATACCTTTCATGTACGAGTCCAACTAACAATTGGCCGGTTTATTTGATATTATTACTCTTATGATTTTTCACAATACAATTGCCAACAATAATATTATTTTTATTGGAAAAAGTATGGGCTGATTAATTCAAGTGTAGTTACTCTTTAATTTTCCGGGATAATAAGTAGCTTTTCCTTGAGAAAGCAGACATACCGATAGAAAGATATACTCGTACACACTTTCGTATGTATAATATTATTACAATTAATTAGATACAGAAATGGGACACCATACAATTACTGAAGCAACAGCAAGTTTAGATGTTTGAAACCCAAGATAGATGAAGATAGTTATTACAAGAGCATATGAACCTGCACTAATTCGCTCGTAATGAGAAATGCGCAATGTACCGGAAAGACTTGAACACAATCACACTGAACGCGCGACGGAAATGCGACGCAAGGCATGGTTTGGCATGGCAAAGGCACCATTTTCCCATCGGAGGTATCAGATTATTGATAGATAACGTGAAAAAAATATCATGTTACCAAAAAATATCGCGTCTAGTACCGGACTTCATACGTTACCTACGTACGGTTGGCTGTGTACTATTTTAAATGAGCCAATACAGATCGGAATTACTTGGGATGAGCACAATGAGTCATAAGGCGTCTAGACTCTAGATAGATTGACATCGAGAAGAGGATTCTGCCTTCTGCCCCAGCGGTGTGATACAATTTAAAAATCAATTGATTACAAATTACACACGCGTAAGCGCGCAGTTAGTGGAGTCACTGACTCTGCGGTTAGCGTGACGCGTCGCTGCCGTTGCGATTTTTGTCTGTTCAAGCCTTAAGGTAATCACATTTCGTAGTAGGACTTAACTAGCCGCATACAAGCTTTAAAGCTTGCCATCCAATTACGCCTTGCATGATTTGATAATGTACCTACTAGTCTGTCTAAAGCCCACTTGAAGGTAGATTAAAACCCAGGGAGTTATTTGAAATTTTGACAGAACTTTTATACGAATTCTGTCAAAGTAGCAGCTAACTCTGGGTTAAAAGGATAACTTGGTTCTGCAAGAATCACAAAGAGAAAGCGCAAGGACCGCAACTGCTAGGTTTTGTTGCAGTGGGTATAAATTAGGTAAAAATCATAAAGGAAGAATAAGTTCAAAAACATAAGTCTACTTTTGTTTAAAAAAATATTTAATCTATAATCTATGTGATATTCACTCTCGCTTCATTCATGGATGGACCTGATGAAATTATTATATTCTATAGAATTTCATTTTGTCTGTCCTGATAAACAGATATTACCACAAAAAATTATCTTAGAAATTATTAGACTGTATGCCGTCGTCGTCTCAACCAATAGACGTCCACTGCTGGTTGGAGGTCTCCTGCATGGATCCTCACAGGGCACGGCCTGGTGCCGCTTGCATCCAGCGGCTCCCAGCTACTTGCTTGAGATCGTCCACCCACGTAGTGGTGGTCGTCCAACGCTACTCTTTCTGGTGCGAGGCAGCCATTCAAACACCTTGGGACTGTACAATATTTAAACAGTAATAATAGATAGCCTTCTATGGTGAAATTACAATTAAGGTGGTTAGGTTATCATTATAACCCGTTAGAGTTAACTGCTACTTTGACAGAATTCGTATAAATCTTCTGTCAAATTTTTCAAATTCATTCCTGGGCGTCTTTGCAAGAGCGTCTAACAGCACTTAAAACTGTTTATTTTTTGTAGTCAACAGTGGGCACGTTTGGTAGATCTGGCTCTAAATATAGGTTCTCTTGTTCCAGGCCTACTTCGCAGTAACCATCGTGACGATGGGCCACTTCATCGAGGTGGAGCAACGCTATCTCAGCGGAGACATGACCGAGCCTGAGTCAGAGAGCTTCCTCGAACCAGAGAAGATAACGCCTAGTAAGTGTGCGCTTTATTTACCGTGCAAATCATTCGTCATTATAATCATCATATCATCATTACCATCATCATACCATCGTGAGAGCGCACATTATTTTCCGTGCAAACCATTCATATCTTCATCATACCATTTATTTATTTATTTATATTTATTAAGCACTCTTACAATTTACACAATTTATTTCAATTACTAGTACCAATAATAACCCGAGAACGTACACATTATTACTATTTCTGATAATATGTAAATACATTAAAAGTGTACATATTGGAGTACACACAAACTTACACACTAGGCATTATTTCATAATTATACACAAAGAAGGAAACAAAATACAAAAAAAAATGTAGGCTAAGGACCATCGCGAGAGTGTACATTATTTACCATACAAACCATTCATCATCATCATCATCATCATCATCATCATCATCATCATATCATCGTTACTATCATTATAATGCATTTGCTGGTCCATTACTGAGTAAAAGTATCCTGTCAGATAATAAGGGTTAAAGGCCCTAGTCCACAACGCCAAGTTCGGATTGGGAGACTTCACACACTTTTGGGGAAAATATGGAAGACTCTCAGGAATGCAGGTTTCCTCATGATTTTTTCCTTCAATGTTATAGCAAGTGATATTAATTAATAGCGTATAGAAGCCATAGAAACCGTTAAAGGTGTGCGTCCCCTATTTCGACCGTCCGAATGCCGATTTTTTTTAATGGCAGAATAGGCTTTCGCTTGGCGACAATCATGCCTGAAGAAAGCAATGATCAGGTCTTAGCCACAATGCTATCTCTGATTTCTATTACTTACACAGTGAGCGAATTTAAGTCACACATAAAACATCAGTATAAATTAGATATTAGTACAGAAAAACAACCTTTTCACGGCGGTATTACATGAATTCAGCCTAATTGATACGCGCCAAGCGACATTTTATACATCTTTTATACCTATTACCACATAATCGCAGCGTAAGTATATTTTCATACAGTGGTTCGACGACCATATAAATGACAGACCCGGTTACCACGACAGTTGTAGCGTCTAGAAGTAGGTACGGTACTCTCACCTATGAGTATGATTGAGAAAGTTAGGAAACTGCATACTTTGACATTAGTGTGACAGAATTTTGTTTTGAAATTTCTGCCTTCCTCCATTACGTCCCTGTCACACAGCGTTGCTATATGTCACCGTCGAACGATCGACTGGTAGGTATGAACGTATCTCTTCAGACTGTGATCATATACCTACAATCTACATGATACCTACCCATTTGAATGTCATTTCGCTAATTTTCAAAATGGTCCATCAATCTAGCTAATGCGCGAGGGCGTGGCGCCATTACAGCTGTTTGCTGGAATCAGTGATTTTTACGGCACTGCTTCAGCCAGAGAGTTCTCACTTTTGTAGAGTCAATAAATTACATAACATAGTTTGCAATTCCTAAACGCTTTTATTTTATAACATTATGTAATATAGATTCGAATTCAAATAACCATGCCAATAAAGATACCTACTTAGAAATAATTAATTATAATTAATTTAAAAGTTAATCTAAAATCTAAATATTATACAAACTATACAGTAAATTTAAATCAAATCCTTATATACCAACTAACAAAAATAAAAATAAAACCCAAATTCCTAAACTCGTAATGTCTGATGGTGGACAAGGGTCTAAACAGGTCCAGCGCAATTTGGGATCTACCTTTTCACCTATTGCCCAGGTATCAATAGCGATTATTAAATATAGAAGATCCTCTGTGTGGTTTTATATTTGTCCATTTTAAACTAGATCGATTTAAAAAAAGTGCATCAAATGATGGCGACACAAACAAGAATTTCATACAAAATCTCATACAAAGCGCGCTTAATGAAGTTTAAAAAAAGTTACTGATTTGACTAACTGTTAAATACTCAATCTATCATTATATTATTATAGCAATGAGTAGACGTCCACTGTTGAACATAGGCTTTCCCTAGTGATCAAGGTCACACGATGAGCAGCATCTAAATGAGGAAAGCTGAGGAAAGGCTTCTTCAGCCTTCCTCATAGTCGTTTTTCTACCTGTAGAAATCGGCCTTAGGGGCGACGCTATACGACGATACGAGTACATAATATATTCGATAATACATAGATCAATTATTTCTTAAACACATATACTTTATTATTTTAAGTAGGTCTGTACAAAAACTGCGTTGCTCTAGTGACATTAACTCTATGTCTAGCTCGGTTTTAGTAGCCTTGGAACTTAGAATTCAGCTTATTAAATCGAGTCTGACCACTAGACCCCTTTATCTCTTTGCATTGACAGCTCGACAGGGTAGGTAAGGGCTGATGGCACACCTTAGAATACAATCAGGTTGTGGAATCTAAGTAAAGTTCGTTTTTCTTAAGTAATTTTGTAAAGGGTCAAGGCAAAATTCATGGATGAAGGTCGAGTAATGTCGTGATGTCGCTCATGTCGATGTGAAATTGAATGAAAGAAAGTCGAAGTGAGTCTTCGATATAATATATAAGTATTTAAGTATATAAGTTTTTTCAAAGGTATATTCCTTTGAAAAAACTTGGCACTAGTGCTATACCCTTAACAGGTTAACCCGCTACCATCTTAGAATGAATCATCAAATACCCCCCCCACATAAATAGATATAAGATCGCAGTCAAGAGCGAATTTTCTGTGGTATTCTGAATACATTGGCACTTGATGATAACTACGATTCATATGCTAAAGTTCTTTTATTAAAATAAAGACCTTTGAATTTGAATTTGTTACCAATATATTATTTAGAATGCATAGACAAGAATGAAAAATGATGAATGGATACTTCACAAATCCGGAGATTTTTTTACACGTAGATTAAAGGTAGTTGTAAAAACATAGTTCATTATTATTATTATAATTATTATAATGAAAGTTTCCTTTGTCTGTAATATACGTTTTTGTCACAGAAACGCAAATGGATGAAGATTGGGATTATATATGTAAGTGCTTCCTTTCATTATACGTAGTTACATTATAGTAGTGACTCGTCGAGTGTCGCTTTCTTACAAGGTTCATAGTATGGCGTTACCGGTGGACGTCACAAACAGTTAGTTATAGTTCGCGCGCGAGTTGAACGCAGATTAAATGTAAGACACATACATTTACAGTACCCGGCAGTAAATATTGCACATCGAGCTTTAGAAAGAAATAGTCGGTTGCGTCGGCTTCGTAGAGCGTCGTCTCTGTCACTCGTATGTGACGTTTTGACACTGAGTCTGAGTGACAGAGACGACGCTCTACGAAGCCGACGCAACCGACTATTTCTTTCTAAAGCTCGATGTGCAATATTTACTGCCGGGTACTGTACTCTGCATTCAACTCGCACAAGTTTGAAAGTTTGGATGGATGGATTTATGAATGGATGGATGAATGTTTGTTACTCAATCATGCCAGAACGGCTGATCGGATCTAGATGTGAAATCTAGTGATGCCACAGATAATATAGTCTGGAATAGGACATAGAGAATTAAAGAGTTCCCGCAGGAACCAAATAAACCTCAGTCCACGCGGGCGAAATCGCGAGCTAGTGTTAATAACTAAATGATGCCCGAGACTTCGTCACAATTTTAGGTTTTGTAGTCCCGTGAGAGCTCTTTGATTTTGTGGGATAAAAATCTTTCCCCGGGATGAAATCTCTGTACCAAATTTTATCAAAATCGGTTAAACACAATCTGTTGAACGGATAGGCACACATTCGTATTTATAATATTTGTATGGATGTATCTCCACAAATCTCTCTCTTCTGTATGGATGAATAAGTTTTTCAGGTCAATGAATAACGTTCTACGCAACGAACCAGCAAGATTAGATACCTGGATACATACGACCTATACGATGCGGTGTAGATGTCACCGTAAGATTGTAAAAACCGTTAGATTATAATATAACGTTTTTTATCTCGATAGATTATAAACTGTCGACAGATTGTGAACCGTAACATACTGCTTACAATTTAACGAGTTATTTTTCGGTAAATTGTAATATATTAGGTATATTAACCCGATAGAACCTAAATATTCATTTCAAACCCTAACCTAACCTATAGTTCGCGCGCGTGTTGAATGCAGAGTAAATGACTTACATTTACTCTGCATTCAACTCACGTGCTAACTGTACAAGAAAGAGACAAGAAAACGTAAAAACAATAAATATTTCATGAATTAATACTCAGAACATTGAACGGTTCACAATTCAAATTCAAATTCAAAATGATTTTTATTCAAATAAACTTTTACAAGTACTTTTGAATCGTCAAGTGAATCTACCACTGGTTCGGAATGCCATTCCTACCGAGAAGAACCAGCAAGAAACTCGGCGGTTGCTCTTTTGAAAAAAAAAAAAATTTACAATTTCATTAATTTGTAAAATACATAAGTAACAGCTGTCCTTAGCATTCACAAATCACACACACACAATCTTTCGACAGTTTATAATCTAGCGGGATAGAAACCGTTAGATTATAATCTAACGGATTTTACAATCTTACGGTGACATAGACATCGATTTGGTTACCTATAGGTTTAATATAATTGCCGTACTCCTAACAGGTTAGCCCGCAACGTAAGCCTTTTAAAGTCTGAGTGTCCTCGTTCTCAAAGGTGTGTGAAGTCTGCTATTCCGCACTTATTCAGCATGGTGGACTATGGACTAGATTCTCACTCTGGTTGCCCGTGCTCAATAGTAGGTCGAAGATGAGATGATGATTATGAGAATGTGAGATGATTATCTGTACTTATGAATTACTCCTTAATTTTCCGGGATAAAAAGTAGTCTATGTCACGCTCCAGGTCCTCAACTATTCCCTTGCAAAATTACGTCAATCCAGCGCTCTGTTGCGACGTGATTGAAGGTTTGTCCTTCCAACAAACCAATAAACCAACAAACAAACACACTTTTGTATTTATAATATTATTATGATAAAAGAGAAAGTTTGTAAAATGAATGAATGAATGAATGAAATATTCTTTATTGTATAATTTATTGTAAAATACCTATATACAAACAAACATAAATATATATATAACTATATACATATAATATATATTATGCCATAAAAGGGAGTAAAATAAAAATAAAAGCCAGAAGACGCAAAGTAAATCAGATGAAGGATTTTAAAAGATGTAAGGTAATTTAATAATTCAGGGAGGACGTAAGTGCGCTTTGATGAGCCTTTTAAAAGCTGCAAGAGATTGCGCACGCCTGTTATAAAACGGTAAGGAGTTCCATAGCCTAGCAGCTTCAACGGAAAAGGATTTCGAAGAAAAAGAGGTATTATGGGAAGGGATTTTTAAAATAAGGTTATCAGTAGAGCGAAGAGAGCGACCACGAGTGTCACTCAGAAACTCAAACCGATTTAGATTGAGATAGCAAGAATCAGTATAATCGAGAATTGGCAAGTGAAGAGACTGTGCTAGCGTTATTTTAGTTGGTATGGGTAGAAAATTTGACAATCTACGAAGAGACCCGACAGACGCAAACACCTTCCTACTCACCTCACTCACTTGCGGAGCCCAAGACAAAAATTTGTCAAAAATGATACCTATATAGATTTTTAACCTTGTCACTGTAAGGTACACAAGTACCATGATGAGTAGACACAACATGGAAGATTATCCTCGAACAAAGCCTCATCATTTTAATGGATTAACGTATCTATTTTTTTGCATAAATGCAAAGACATAAATCTTTCGCGATAAAACTATCCCGAAAATAAAAACATGATTTCTACAAATCTACTCGGGTAAAATCTATCAGCTAGTTTAATATATCTAAATAAAGAAAAAATTGTGGTACTAAAGTACATTTGACGTCAAAGATCAGTTTTCCGTATCTCTCTCCACTCACAAAATTACATTATTGAACCTTGACCATTGAATCCATCTCCCAATAATACCGTCAAATGAGCACCCAAAAAATTAAATTTCACCCGAGGATGGGTTTTCTTAGGCCCTGAATAGATTGCGCGTGACGGCTTTAACGCATCACACAGCGTTTGTATTAATATTATGAATGTGAAAGTGTGTCCGTCTGTCTGTCTGTCTGCCACGCAGTTATATTAAACCCATACCCCTAATAGTTTTCTACAGTATTTATTAGATCTTACTAGTATTATTAAAAAAAAAAAAAAACGTTTTCTACACGGCACCGTAACTTGGCGGTACGTCTTCACCGGTACGTTTTCACGCCCCATCGGTTAAACCGATTTTGGAAAAATTTGGTACAGAGATAAGTTGCATCCCGAGAAAGGAAATAGGCTACTTTTATCGCGGAAAATCAAAGAGTACTGACGTGATTTCTCAAAAATCAAAATTCCACGTGGACGAAGTTGCGAAATAATGTCCTCCCGACCGAATTTCGAATTAATACTATGCAACAAGGTGATAATGACCGGGTGATATTAGGTGATATTGTAAAAACTAAAACGGGAATATTCAAAATTTAAATGATTTTTCTAGCGGCCGAATCCAAATTTCAATGGAAAATCTTGCTATTCTATTTTCAATCTACATGTATACAGTGAATCTTCCAAAACTGGTAGAGTGCCTACTGGGAACTGGTAGAGCGATACTCCAGCAACTTAAACAAGTGGCTTTAGTTTTAAGTATCATTCAGAAATTTCATATCCACTTATGTTATTAATTAGTAACTAATTACGTTGGAGCGTTCTTATGTTTTAAAGTACGTTTAAGTATCCATACTAATATTATAAATGCGAAAGTGTGTCTGCCTATCTGCAATGCTTTAACGGCCCATCTTATCAATCGATTTTGATGAAGTTTGGTATAGATGTTACATCCCGGAAAAGGACATAGGCGGATTTTTATTCCGGAAAAATTAAGGTTTTCCCTCGAGAACCAACTTAAGGCGAGTCACCTGCAAGATTTTAGGAGGTGAGGTGTGGGGTGCCGCCCGCGCGTCTCGCGGTACGTTTCTCGTAGAGACTGGCGGGGAAGCGGGCAGCGCGGTATATTCTGAAACCGCTTGGCAACGTTCAAGTTCTGGGATTAATTTGAATTAAATAAATATAGGACTTCAGTTTGAAACAAAGTTTAGCAGGTTCTCATTAATACTTCAAGAGAAATTTATCTATATAAAAATTATGAGCAAAGTCGAAAATTTTATTAATAAAAAATTCGTTTTAAACTTTTAATTTAGCCTGTTTCAAGATTATTTTTTGATCGAGTAAAGTACATCCTATCGTGTAACAAATTAGCACATTCTTTAGACAATATCTTTAAGTGTATCGGATATTTGTAAGACCGTTATTTAATAGTAAATACCGAAAACATTTGATCTAGCAAACCAGTTTTCACCGCTGAGCTGAGGTGACTCACCTTAATCCACGCGGACGAAGTTGCGGGAATCATGTAGTGCTATACTCGTATAACCCAATCCAGGTGCTATTAGGATGATTAGGTTAATAAAAATAGGTTTATCTCTATTCCTCTTATGATTACAGTCACTCGAGAGAAGGATATAATTATACTGTCATCCAATTAACATTTAGATATAATAGTATTTACACTATTAATTTATTAAAATAGATCTTCTATTTCTCATTCACTAGATCCATGTTTCATTACCATAGTAAAAATAACTCACGAAAATTCTTAATTGGATTCTATACGCTCGCTATTCTCCGTGCAGTTAAAATGCTGTATTCGGTTAAAGAACATTACTTGACACATTTCCGCGTTAGCGCTTTCCGTGATAATCATCTCTAAGGCCGTGTTCACTATGACTAGTATTAGATTTTACTTCTCGCAAACATTAGGCTTGCTGGTCTAGTGGTAAGCGTGTTCGTCTGCGGCTGACGAGGTCCCGGTTTCGAGTCCCTGGTTGGGCCATAGTTAACTGTTGGGTTTTTAGGACTAGAAATTCTCAGTACTAGCCCAGAGTTAGGAAGTTGGCGGTGTTTTACTCCCGTGCCTCGGAGAGCACGTTAAGCCGTCGGTCCCTGTTATTATCACTAACATGATAATAGTCGTTAAAGATCACCAACCCGCATTGGAACAGCGTGGTGGGCCTAAGCTCTAATACTCTCTCTCCTATGAGAGTGGAGGCCTCTGCCCTGCAGTGGAACGTTAATGGGCTGTAGTGTAGTGGAACATTAGGCTTCTCGTACATCAAGTCGCAGCCGCACCGGCATCGCCCGGGCCGGAAGCTAGTGTAATCAAATAAAAACACATAATATATATGATCGGCACCGACGAGGTTGCCGGAGCCGCACCGGAGCCGAACCGGAAGCTACTGTTTTCAAACAAAATCGCATATGAGCCGCCCCGCAGCCGCACCTAAGCCGCGTCAGTGCCGCTCTATGCGATTTTTATTTGAATACATTAGCTACCGGTCCGGCGCTGGTGCGGCTCCGGCCTCATGTACACGAATCGGGCGCGAACACCTCAATATCATTCGAACGTTTTAACATTTTGGTGTTAAAGTAAAAAGGACCATGATCGCCGTTTTTTAAAGCACAAGTTAGTCCCCACATCTGTAGCCTGCTCATCCGAAACCTTGGGATCTTATAATCGTCGATACTTAATTTTAAGCTTCAGATCAGATGATAAATTTTTTAGGGAATTTTGCCTCACAAAAAAATTATCTATATTTCTCGAATAAGACTGAAAATTAAAAAAAAAACCTTAAATATAACTGTGTAAAAATTAATTTAGGTTCGCTCGTTTGGTTCAATGGCCACGCGGCCAGCGTGAAACCGCTCTTAATCTCGCATTACACTGTTTTCGAGTTTTAAATGTGACAAAGCTGCGACAAAGTCTAGCTTGAAGTTATATTCAAACTTCAAAGACTCCTTTTCCGCTTTACGAGAGTTCTTATGAGCGTTAAATGTGTTAGACGAAATTCTTTTTCCTTTCTTTACTGTCGTACATATTTCAGGTCGTTAGGGTTTGCGACCCTTATGGTGCGACTATATGACTATCCGGTAACATTTAGCTTTTTTTTTATTCCACTACAAGTTAGCCCTTGACTGCGTCAACTGGTAGTACGTATCTGATAATGCAGTTTAAGATAGTAACCAGCGATAGTAGTAGTAAGGTTGTAGCTATTAGGGATATGGCAGTTATATTAAGCCCATACCTAATCCCAAGTGGTTTCTACACGGCTTCTATCTATGAAATTACTAAAAGATCCAGGCGTCATACTACCAACTTTTAAAGCAACACTTAAGCAATATTACTCAAAATGTCAGTTTGATGTCACGTACCCTGACGTTCCTAAAATAAGGAGTATAATTCTAAAACACGAAATTTAACAATAATATGGCTTTAAGCGTTGATGAGATCTCATGGGTGACCTATTGATGATGCAGTCTAAGATACTGCTGGCTAACCTGGTATGATAGGGGTTAACTTATAATGAGGGTGGAAAAATATCATAGAAAAAGTCTACACTTTACACACTTAGGCTGAAGATCTGTACCTATAAGTGTGATCTAGGTATGAATAGACGTGAAAACATTATCACGTCATTGATCAATCATTTTATTGGTCTGCTGAACACGTCTTCGCTTCGGTTCACTCCGCTCTGCTTCAATGAGCAGGCAGTCTTATCACTTATGTAGTCAAAATTCTAAGATAAATAGAAAGATTTTTTTATTGTTACTTTCTTTTAGGTTTATATGTGCCTATTTATAAATATTTATGTGTGTTACATATAGTGAGAAGTACATAGGCGGCAATATAAAAAGTGGTGATAGCCTTGTGGTTTAGACACCGGCTTCCTATTCGGGTGGTCGAGGTTCGATGCCCGTTTCAGACATTAACATTCCGAAGTTACGTGCGTCTTTAGAAATTTAGTATGGACCCTTGATATACTTAAGGTAAAAGAAAATATTATGAGACCTGCATGGTCGAGAGTTATACATAATGTTCTCAAGCTGTGTGAAAGCTGCCAATATCTGACCAGCGTGGTGGACTATGCCAACCCTTTCTCATTCTGAGAGTTGTTATTTACATATTTATTTCAAACCCTCGATATGTGAGAATGACACGCACTTGACCGTTTTTTTTTGTTCCAGTTACCGTTTCGCTCAACATAACTTTGCTGGCGTGCAGTACTTTGGGTCTCATCGCATGCGTTTTGTTGGTGCTTGGAGTTTACAAGGTAATCGATAAGTATTATTGTTAGCAATCTGAAAATAATTTGGATGTTTGAAAGTTTGTATGTTTGTTATTCTTTTACGCCATGGCGACTGAAGATCGAACCCCACATGAGCGCAGCGCGGCACGTGGCAGCAAATATTATTTTTGAGTTTGTACTGGGCCGCGTCACGCAGTGCATCTCCGTGCCACGTCCCTTAAGTGGGTCCAGCTCCATACAACCTCATACAAAGAATACTTGCCGCTACGTGCCACGCCTCTGTAGTGGCTAGATCTCAAACCGATTTGGCTGAAATTTGGAATGAAGATATCTTTATTTTATAGCCCACATTTTGTCCTGGAAAAATTAAAGATTTCCCTCGGGAAACCACCACGTTGATGAAGTCGCGGGCATCAGCTAGTATTATATGAATTCAAAAGCGTGTGTCTATCTGATACGCTTTCGAGGGCCATAACCTCAATAGATTATTAGAAACTTTGTGCAGAGATAGGTTGCATCCCGAGAAATTACATATACCTATTTTACGTTTTATACCGGAAAAACAGAGTTTCCACGGGGATTTAAAGAACCTACATCAACGCGTGCGAAGTTGTGAACATTAATAATAAATTAGTAATGGGCGCTATCGAACCTCGGTTGTCGTATTTCATTTTATTTGTGCTATCTCTGAACTCGCACAGGAAATCAGGGATTATACCTAACTGGGGTAATGAAACATTATCTAAATATGAAATTTGAATCTGCTAAAAATTGTGACCACTTCCTGGCTCCATCACGAGACCCTGGGCAACATCTAGGTTTAAAGTGCTTGTCAAGACAAATCAAGAGTCCAAATACGGAGGGTTAACGATGAGAACTTAAGGAGTTCCCATGACCACCTCCTGGCTCCATCATGAGACCCTGGGCAGCATCTAGGTACAAAGCGCTAGTCATGACAAATCAAAAGAGTCCAAACACGACGGGTTTACGATAAGAAATTAAGTAGTTCCTATGACCACCTCCTGGCTCCATCATGAGACCATGGGCAGCATCTAGGTACAAAATGCTAGTCAAGACAAATCAAAAGAGTCCAGACACGACGGGTTTACGATAATAAATTAAGGAGTTCCTACGACCACCTCCTGGCTCCATCATGAGACCCTGGGCAGCATCTAGGTACAAAATGCTAGTCAAGACAAATCAATAGAGTCTAAACACGACGGGTTTACAATGAGAACTTAAGGAGTTCCTATAACCACTTACCAAATCACGATTGCAGCTCAACTTGATTGTCTATGGTCCTAAAACCTGGAACCTTCTCACAAGCTATACATTTCTAATGCAAAAAACCTCATCTCAATCGGCCCAGTACTTTTTGAGTAAAATAGTAACATATTGAAAAAATTAAATCATAGACTACAGCTCAGATTGATTGTCTATGGTCCTAATATATATCTAAGAACCTTCTCACAAGCTATACATATCTAATGCAAAAAACCGCATCTCAATCGGCCCAGTACTTTTTGAGAAAAATGGTAACATATTGAAAAATCATAGACTACAGCTCAGCTTGGTTGTCTATGGTTCTAAAATATATCTAAGAACCTTCTCACAAGCTATACATATGAAATGCAAAAAACCGCATCTCAATCGGCCCAGTAGTTTTCCAGAAAAACGGTAACAAAAAAGTGCACAAACAAACACACAACCTCTTAGGGCAAACACATATACCGTTTCCGTTTCGTCGAGGGTAAAAATAAAATTATTATTCACCTACAAAATTGTATCGTAATCGGTAAAGCTGCTTCCCACAAACTACCACACAATATAGTATTAAAATGGTTATCAAACTTAAAACCTAACCGATGTGAATTTTAGGCCTTTTGGAAGCCATTCTATTTAATAAATCAGTAAGAAATAATTTTGACATAGGCATCACCCCTAATGTGCTGTGCTACCACAGAATACAGATACCACAGAAAACAGAATA
Organism: Erebia aethiops; assembly: GCA_923060345.2. Lineage (NCBI taxonomy): Eukaryota > Metazoa > Arthropoda > Insecta > Lepidoptera > Nymphalidae > Erebia > Erebia aethiops. Next base: position 16,954,465 of record OV281079.1, on the reverse strand, counting down.
GTTTAAACTAACCGTTTTGTCATAAAAATTTCAAATCGATTCATAGGGTAAACGTTTGGTTCGGACGGATTCAACGTTATCTAAATTGGAGAAATCGGCCCTAAGGAAGCTTAATTAAATTTCATTTGTTCTAGGACATAAAGTTCATGCTGCTCCCATGGATCTTCGCTATGGGCTTGGAGACGCTGGTTGAGGTCGTCAACCTCGTCTACTTGTTCTACTTGCAGACGGTGAGTTTATTTAATTACTTTGGTGGGATAGTAATCCATAATAATTAATAATATACATGCGAAACTGTGTCTGTCCGTCTGATTGTCTGCGCATTCACGGTCCACTTATTCAACTAATTTTTACGAAATTTTGTATCAGAGATAAGTTGCATCCCGGGGAAATAAAAAAAACATTAAACTACGCGTAGGAAGAAACATCATTTAGTTTGCAATAATATAGCAACAGCCATGATTCAGTGAAATCAATAAATTATAGTGGCTAGATCTCATTGCCTAGTGGGGGAGGCTTCGCCTTCGTGTCACCTAATTTATAATAATAACTTATATAACTTTAGACGACCTCCGTGGCGCAGTGTGTAGCGCTGTTGCCTTAACGTGCGGAGGTCCCGGGTTCGATCCCCGGCAGGGTCAATTTGGGAATTTATAATTTCTGAATTTTCCCTGGTCTGGCCTGGTGGGAGGCTTCGGCCGTGGCTAGTTACCACCCTACCGGCAAAGACGTGCCGCCAAGCGATTTAGCGTTCCGGTACGATGTCGTGTAGAAACCAAAAAGGGTATGGGTTTAATATAACTGCCATGCCCCCAACAGGTTAGCCCGCTACCATCTTAGACTGCATCATCACTTACCATCAGGTGTGATCGCAGTCAAGGGCTAGCTTGTAGTTGATAAAAAAATTTAAAAAAAAACTAAATAGTATACATATTGTAGTATAGTTAATAGTATTATCGTTCACTGGTATAGTAAGGATAAGTCCCTCTCACAGGATTTAAAGTGCAATTTCACCATTATGACTTTTCTAGCCCGTGATTTAATCCGTTGTCGATTTCTGTAATTACAGAAAACTGCAATTAGTGTTTCTGTAACTACAAGCATCTGTAACCCAATTTATGTATTTTGTGGAGCGAAAATAACATTGCAATTGTGCGATAACAAGAAAATAACATTTAATAGCAAAAAAAATGTGTAAAAAAAAGGTGCCAGGCGCTCCAGTTCTTGATTAATCGCGGCTTATTTATTGGAACCTTTTAAAATTCACGCCGAAGGGAAGTCTTCCTAATTTCGGAGGAATATTCTTTTACATTTTCCCTTCGAAGTTTTATTTCCTCATTTTTCAATCGGACAGTTTCTATAGACTCTGTGATTTGAATTTAACGTTGATATATCAGTCAGTCAGTTTGTTTTTAGTTTTTATATACAGAATCTTGGCACCCGAACTTCGCTTGGTGATGATAATTAAATAAAATGTAAAACGTTGATTTCATAAAAATCTTTAGAGCTGTATTACGACCATAGGGTTAGGACCATAGGTATATAGAATTGGTCTTACGACCAATCCTAAATCTATGATATAAAATGGGAAAATAAATAGATAGACACAAATTCCACACGCCGCGGTCTTGTTATCGCCTGAATCCAGCAGTTAATTGTGACTTGTGGTTCGCTTGATAGCTTCTGTCCACCTAGTCTTTGAAGTCAGTCTGCGAAGTCTGCCAAATCTGCGTTTTTTGTGCGAGGTCGCAATTCCATGACCTTGATACCCCAACGACAATAGTATCTTCGAACTATGGGGCACATCAACTTAGCGACCCGGTCGTTGATCTCTGTAATCACCCAGAAAGCCTAAAAGCATTACTTTGTATGCAATTTATTAGCGTGCAATGCAGAGTTTAAAGCTAAGCTGTACACCCATTCTGGGTGGTGTCACAGACGAAATTGTTACATCTGTAATCTATGTTTTGTCTGTGATACCATTGTCGAACGTTCTTCTTTCTTTCCATATTAGTTTTTCTAGCATCAACAATCTCACACAAGAAAATGGAAATAAAAAAGACATTAAAACTACGAACTAGGACTATACATTATGCAAAGGCGGTCTTGTCGCCTAAGGCGATCTCTTCCAGACAACCTTTGGAGACAGGAGAAGAGAATACAAACGGAATGGTACGCAAACTACAAATATGATATATTATACATATATTTCTTATTATATATCGCTTTCTTATGAGGCTCATACTAAGCAACCAAATCTTGAACCGTATCACTCTGACAGGCAACGTGTATTTATCGGGGAGTTGTTCTCAGTTTTGCACGAAAAGAAATTTGTTCCAACTCCCACCTCTTAATACCAATTACATGTACATGTACCTGCATAAATAATATTTATTTTAATCAACCGCAATCAGCAATCAGGTCGTTCCCCTCCGTGAAATGAGAACGATACGTGCTTCTATTACCACACGTGATGTTCTGGGAAGCGGGACGTCACGGAAATAGGCAAATAATATTTAAAAGGCAACCTTCACGATCAATATTTACCGTGATCCTGTAGCCCTATTCCGTAAAAGCCGAATCAATCATTGTTACAATCTTAATTGTTGTGGTTGGCGGAATTTATTTTATCCTTGCTGCGACAACGGATTTGGCTAGTAACAATAGAATGGGATGCTATAATTGATGACGCAGCTTTCGATAGTGTCCTCTTAGCCCTGGGATTCTCCTTTTTTACAAATAATATATCCTCCATAATCGGGACATTATAGTAGTTGTTCAATACTAAGATCGCCAGTAAAGTATGTCTGCCTTACGTTATGCACTTACGTTAGATACTTTGCGCCTCAGCACAGGCTTCTGCAGTATAAAGCGCAAGTTCGGCTCCACATGGAGTACTGCTCTCACCTCTGGGCCGGAGCACGCCAGTACCAGCTCCTTCCATTTGATCGGATACAAAAGCTGGCAGTTCGACTCGTGGACAATCCCAAAATCACTTGCACGCTGGAGTCCCTAGAGCACCGAAGAGACGTTAGCTGTCTTTGTGTGTTCTACCGTCTCTACAATGGGGAGTGCTCGGAAGAGTTATTCAATCTAATACCACCTTCCGTGTTCTCCAGTCGCACCTTTCATCGCAAAAACAAATTTCAGCCTCACCAGAAGACCAGGTATCCAGACCTGGTCTTCTTCCATCCCCCGTTATTTCAGGTCATTTCTTTTACGTACCTGCAAATTATGGAACTAGCTTCCATCTTCTGTGTTCCCTCTTGATTATAATATGGGGCTCTTCAAAGGGCGGATAAACAAATTTCTCAAAAGCCAGCAACGCATTGGCGGTTCCTCTGGTGCTGCAAATGTTCATAGGCGGCGGTAATCACTTACCATCAGGTGACCCACCTGCTCGTTTGCTATATATATTTTTTTAAATGCAGTAGTTACTAGTTAGGTATAGTAATGCAGCTCTGTAGCGTTGTCTCAATATCGCACTGTGTTGCTCTAGTATAAAAAAGTTATACTAAGGCCTTGCTTCTTTTTCCGCAAAACTGAATTTTACTCTGTTTGAATTTTTGTCAAATACAAAATGCACGGTGTTACTGTGAGTTAGGTTGGTTTTGTTCACAGTTCCAAACAAATGTTTCATTCAATTTCTCACTGGAGAGAATTGTACTTTTTTCGCGTGATCAAAGTTCAAAACGGTGCACGGTATTTTTAAATCCGCGCTCTGTTCAACAAATTCAAAAACCATTGTATAAAAATAGAAATGGCCCTGTAGGTATGTCCGTTACAAAAAGCTTAGCCACCATACACAATTTGGAGATTGTTTATGAATAATTACTTACGCGTGAAAGTAATATAGGTAAACGAGCTTAGTAATAACATAGAATAGGTAAATAGTACTTACGTTTTATATAAGCAGATTCCTTTTCCTGTGCTTATACGCACCGACTTTCCACTAGTGGGTACTTATTACTTCCTGCATGGATTTATGAATTTACACTTATGGCACTATAAGAATACCGAAAGTGTATGTTCGTTTGTTTGTTTCAGCCTTTGGAAGGTATACCTCAACTACCTTTTTTGAATTTGTAGTTTTAAAATGTCTATATTACTAAAATTGCGAATTTCGAAATTGTTACTTCAGCCGTATCTATATTTTGTCTGTGACGAATAAATTGTTTTTCTTTCTTTCGAAAGTCTTTTTTTTTTCGAAAGTGTTTTGTCTGTTACCTTTTCGCGGCCCACCTGTTCGGCCGAAATTTGGTACAGAGACAGGTTTTATCCCGGGTAAGGACACGTTTTTTTATGAAAAAGATAATTTCCCACAAAAATCCCACGGGATTTTAACTACACAAACGAAGTAGTTGGGTAATACATACCACAGCGGCCCGTTTGTTGCCCTGTATCAAATAATATGCTAATTTAATCCGTGAATATGTATGACGTATGTGGGAGTAGTTAGTTAGAAAAGATGAAAAGCTTCACGAGGCAGAAATTATTACTTACTTAATATTCCACAAGTGGTAACGGAGTCGGGATGCCATCCCCTGTGATTACACTCGAGTTCAAAGTTGACACCCGGCGATCATTTGACCACTTGCTTACAAAATAGTCTCATTTTAGTACGTGGGGTAAAACAGATTGATCGATACTTGAGAACGTGTTCTTATTAACATGACATCTGGTCACAGTATATAATATGTTTATTCCATCCAAGTATATAACCTAATCTTATATATAATTTTAAAAAATATTAAATATATAAAAACCGACTTCCTCAAACACTAAAAAAATATTTTAATTTATTACTGAATATATTATATTTAGAAAAAGTAATGTTTTTCTATATTAATATTTTTTGAAGCCGGTGCCAATTATTAGCCGCACGAATCGTTTATTCTTCACTAGCTGATGCCCGCGACTTCGTACGCGTCGATCGAGATTTTGTGGTTCCCGCGGGAACTCTTTAATTTTCCGCGATAAAAGTAGCCTATATGCTATTCCAGACTATAATCTATCTCTATGCCAAATTTCATCCAGATCCGTTTAGCCCTTGTGACGTGATTGAGTGACAAACATCCATCCATACATAAATACATCCAACCTTTCGCATTTATAATATTTATTTGATTGTTATTGTTTTGGGTCGCTACATTGGCACCTCATTGGCACCAGCTCCAAAAAATATTAATGTAGAACTACATAGCCTTTTCTTTATATAATATATTCGGTAATAAATTAAAGTATTTTTTTAGTGTATGAGGTTATTGAAGTCGGTTTTTATTTAAGTATTTTATATTTTTTTATTTTACAATTTTTAGTGGTCACGGCTACTAGATGATGGCCGCGACTTCGTCCGCGAGGTATAAGATTTTTGATTTAATCATAATCGGTTGCACAGATGGGCCGTGAAAGCATAACAGACAGACAGACACACTTTCGCATTTATTATATTAGTATGGATGTCTGGTTAAAAATCTACTGTTTACTAAGCTATTACACTGATCGCGAGCAATTTACTCTTATCCATTGAGGAGTTCCGATATCCATATCCGAAGATATGATCTGAGTCACGTATGCTATGTCTGGTTAAAAACCTACTATTTACTAAGCTACTGCACTGATCCCGAGCAATTTACGTTCCGTTACGAGTTCCGTTCGCCATGTCCGAAGATATTCATCAGATCTTCACCAAATTTATATGGGACTACCTCTGAAGTATGATCTATCAAACAAAAAAAGAATCATCAATTCACTCTTATCCATTGAGGAGTTCCGTTCTCCATGTCCGAAGATATTCATCAGATATTCACCAAATTTATATGGGACCACCTGATCAGTATGATCTATCAAACATAAAAAGAATCATCAAAATCTTACTCTTACTAATATTATAAATGCGAAAGTTTGGATGTATGGATGTCGGTATGGATGTATGGATGTATGGATGGATGTTTGTTACTCAATCACGCCCCAACAGCTGAACGGATCTGGATGAAATTTGGCACAGAGATAGATTATAGTCTGGAATAACACATAGGCTACTTTTTATCCCGGAAAATTAAAGAGTTCCCGCGGGAACCACAAAACCTCGATCCACGCGCACGAAGTCGCGGGCATCAGCTAGTTGATTCATAATAATTAGCGGAGTAATCGCGTAACAAACATACAAAAACATACAGCCGAATTGATAACCTACTCCTTTTTTTTGAAGACGGAAACGGAATTGCTGTCTCGCTAAAACTGAGAAACCGTCGGGTCGAGCGATTTTGAACTTTTTTTTTTGAGTGGGGCAGGATTACAATAATTGCCGGGCCTACTATTACTATAAATGTAATTAATGCGAAAGTGTGTTTGCTTGTCATTGATAAAAATTACGGACATACAAAGACACATTCTTACTATAATTTAATATACTACTCTTTGATAAAGAAAATGGCGAAAACAGCAAGTAGTTTTCCTCGCCTATTTCTCTGCCACAATTCAATGAATAACAAGCAAATAAGTAATTCAAGAAGCTAATATTTATAGTACTCCAAAATAAGTAAGCATGAAATACCAAAGCGATTAGTGTCACGTTAAATATTCTTGGGAATGAGCTTTCATGTTGAAGACTTAAATAATTGAGCAGCTAAATATCCTAGCAGTATTAGGCCCGACGCGACGTTTGAAATGCCGCTCGTTCTTACCCATTACAACCGAATTGAGAACCTCCTCCCTTTATTTAAGCTGGTCAAAAATTTATTGTTATACCTATCAGGCTGGCTATAGCCTGGGCCTATATGGCCTGGGCTGGGCATACACAATGCACGTTGTACATAAAGCATTGATATAGAATGAGTAATCATTGAAATAGAATGAGTAATACTAAAATTCTACATCAATGACATAAAGTTAGACTCTTGGACTTTAATATGACCACCACCACCACCACTACAGCCCATTAACGTCCCACTGCTGGGCACAGGCCTCCACTCTCATAGGAGAGAGGGAATTAGAGCTTAGACACACCACGCTGCTCCAATGCGGGTTGGCGCGCTTTAACGACTATTATCATGTTAGTGATAATAACCGGGACCGACGGCTTAACGTGCTCTCCGAGGCACGGGGGTGAAACACCGCCAACTTCCAACTCCGGGCTGGCACTGAGAATTTCTTCATTGAAAAACCCAATACCCAACAATTTTTATGCCCGACCGGGAATCGAACCCAGGACCTCGTGATCCGCAGTCGACTATGCTAACCGCTAGACCAACGAGGCAGTTAATATGACGTTTCAAATTAAAATCATTTAACTTTAAAGTTTCAAACTATATGTGAAATAACATTTTGAAACGTCAGCTTACTGCATCTAATTGAATTCCGACTTTCGAGTATTTAATATTATTATGTTTAATATACCGAATAGTGAATAGGTAATTTTGTACGCAGTAGATAGGTAGGTAGTATTTAAAGTTTTGAAATTAAAAAAAACAATTATAAAAATTTAATTAAGCGCCCTTTCTATCTGTAGAGATTAATTGATTTATTTAATCCACTCCATCATCAGTAATAAATCAGATCAGTGATTATCTTACTAATATTATAAATGCAAATGTTTGGATGGATGTATGGATGGATGTATGGATGTATGGATGTTTGTTACTCAATTACGCCCCAACGGCTGAACGGACCTGGCTGAAATTTGGCACAGAGATAGATGATTATCTGGAATAGCACATCGGCTACTTTTATCCCGGAAAATTGAAGAGTTCCTGTGTGGGAACCAAAAACCTCAAACAACGCAGATGAACCCGCGGGCATTGCTAGTTCTATATAAAACATTATTATTATTATACCCTTACAAATTAAGGGTGAAAAAAGCAAATGATACGCAGCCATGAGCCGACTTCGCTGGCGGGGATTAAAATAATAATATAGTGAATTAAATCATATACTATGTTATATTTTCTCAATTATAATTTTATATGTTTACTTTATAACTTTTACCTTGTTCGTGGGGCTGAGTCGTTAATTTGTTATTTCTTTCTTGTCAACCGAGTTATGGCCGATTTACGACCTTTGTATGCCTACAATATTGGCAAAACGATTCTCTGTGTGTTATTTGTATCCGTCATGATATGAGTGTGTATTTCATTGATACCGTCATAGTATGGCGTATGCACCGCATTCGCAGCACGTTCGCCGGATGAGTACGCACCCTTACCTCCTTTGTTCTGCTGCAGCGTGATTGAAGGACCAACAAACACACTTTTGCATTTATAATATTAAGTAATAGTAACAGGTACGTCTATATAGTACGCCGAAGTACTATATAATAGTAATATAAAGCTGATAATTCGATTTAATACTTAATGTGTTAATTATTGTTAATCGTCCCCAGTGATTAAAATAAAAAGTATAGTAAAGTTTTTATAATATGAAGTGATATAATAAGTCCTGTTTAGCTACAGGATATTATTTTTATTTTATTTTATTATGTACATAAAACTTACAGCTACAACCGAGATGGATAGGTAAATAAAGAATAAATATAACACCAATTACAAGTTTTCACAGATAGAATTTACATGAGATAAAAATAGCTCGCAAAGGTTTAAAAATAAATATTAATATATATTACTGTTTTGGAAATAATTAAGATAGACTTGTATTCCAATATTTTAATATTTTAATCGAGCACACAAAATAACATGATCGCAAGCCAAAAGCACGAAGGAAAAAGGGACAGAAGTTTGGTGTTGCCACCTTACATTACATAGATAATAAATTTTTATGAACATAAATCTGGCCCCAGCATTACATGAGTTGTAAATAGTACTTCAAAACATTGTATATTAAATATGAGAACAAAATAGAAAACCTAACCTGTTGGGTTAAGTCCAGTAATAATTTGATGACATTCTTTGTTATTTGACAAAAGATTACAGATTTGCGATGCATATTCAAGATTAATCCTCACTAGGGCGCAATAGAGTACCTACTTTAATTGTTTTAAGTTTGGTAAAATCTTTAGTTGACCTGATTATGAAACCTAACATCCTAGATGCCTTATTAACAATATCCACATGCTTATCGTATAAGAGCTTTCTGTCAATAATAACTCCTAGGTCACATATCTCGGACACACAATTAAGTTCGTGGTTTTTGATTTTATATGAGGACTAGCTGATTCCCGCGACTTCGTCCGCGTGGAATGAGCTTTTCGTAAGAAACGTTTTCGTTCGACCGTTTTTTCTCCGTCTTACATTGCAAATCCGACATAAAATAATATTGCGGATTTAAATTAAAATGTAAGCTATCCTATCTTTCAAGTTGGATCAAACTGCACAAACTGTGTGCAAATTTAATTTAAAATCGGTTAAGTAGTTTACAAGTCCACCGCGGACAAACAACGTGACACGTGATTTATATATATTTAGATTTGAATACGGAACGCTTAGGTACGTGTAAAGGAGATAGCAAAAATTTGGAAACGTTTAAGTCCAATCTATTGACCACGCAGTTATAATCGCGTCTAAGTAAGTCATCTTGAAGAAGCATCTGGTCTGTAAAATTGTTTACTACCCTGAAGATTTTCAAGTCGTCAAAAAACAGCAAAAAGTTAGAATTTTGGAAACAGGTTTCAATATCCTGGATAGAAATAATATAGAGCAGAGGCCCTAGTAAAGAACCTTGGAACCGTTGGATGGGAAAGATGGGCTATGGTGGGCGGAGAATGGGCACGGGGATGGGTATTGGTAGGCACTTTGAAGGATAACTTTTCAAGAAGCGGCGGACAATCTACTGTGTTATTAGCGACCGTTGGAAGGGACTGAAACGCGACTTAAGGACTGAGTACAGTTGGTCATAAATAATTCGCTCTAGAAATTTAGCTAGCACACACAGTTTTGAAATTGGCCTACTAAATAATTTACAGCAGTTAGTCCTAAAATCAGTATTTTATGATATTAATAATATTATAATAATTGATTGCTGTTCGTTAGTCTCTCTAAAACTCACAAACAGATTGACCGATTTGGATGGATTTTTTTGTATGTGTTTGTCCCCGGGATGGTCAATATTCATAATTGGACCCGGTAAGGGGCGTTGCAATCGCGTTCTAGTTCAGGGCAGGATAAGACAGCCGGGCCCACTAAAATAAAAATGGCGCACAGACATTCAGACTACCAAATGATCCTTTATGGCTTTTAACATCTGCCATTCAAATATAGACCAGCCACAAATACCGAAGAAATTAATAAAATAACAAGGCAAAAAATAATACGCGCCGAATTCATCTTATTGTTCGTGAAATATCTTAAAATAGGTCGAAAGATTGAAATCTTCATCTCGAAATAATTTGCTGTACTGAAAATACTCGTAATATTTACCGCATAATCCCGCCTGACGATGTCGGCGATAAACCTAAAAACGAAACATCAGAAATGTTGGACAGTTGTGACAGACAGACATCTTGAGCCTTGACATAATGTAATTTAGCCATCGATATATATGTAGGTACTAGATGGGCCCATTCATAGAAAAACGCCGGGCGTCCGAGTTGCTGAACACGTTCCGCACCTGTCTTTGTTCCCGTCGTAGCGCTGTCACGATCGCTCGTCGTGCAGATAATTTCTTATTATTAAGTTAACATCTAAATTTTAATTAGTTTGGCACTTTCCAAAAAAACGTTATTTAATATTCCTATTTAATATTTTTATCCATTACGCAATCATTAAATTTCCGCGGCAAACTGTATGTTTTTTTTTTACTAACTGGCCTTACGGCTATGACCTATATTATCTATGACCGAGTCATACGTTTTCAAGCTTTCATTCAAGATGTTGCAAGCAAGTTGCCGCTTTTCAGACTAGATGGCGTTGATGGCGTTGCTAAAAATACGCCCACATTCTTTGTTTGACAGGGCCCGTCTATGTAAATTGAGGTCGTTGAATATAGCCCGCTGCAAGACAACTTACCTATAACCAGATACGTACATGAACAGAGCTAGCATGTAGTACATTTAAATATTCTGATTTATTCAATGTGAGTATATTCAGCCCAACGGCTTAGCCTGGCTATTCAGAGAGGCAATAGCACCAGTGTCTTGGGTACCGTCAGCCCATGAACGATCATTTGGACGGTGTATATTTTTTTTTGTAAATATTAATGTTGTTATAATCTAAAAGATATTATGTAACCTAAATCTGTGTACTTACTAATTTAAAATATTATCTTTTTTAGCTGTTTATGTGTGAATGCCAAGTAAGTATTTTAAAGATTCTTGTTGTACTTAATATTGTTTTTCTAACTAAAATGAATTTTATTACAAATGCCTATCCATACTTAATATTATAAATGCGAAAGTGTGTCCGCCTGTCTTTCTGTCCCTCTGCTACGCTTTCACGGCTCTTTTGTTAAACCGATTTTGATGAAAATTGGTACAGGGATAGGTTGTATCCCGGGAAAGGACACAGACTACTTTTTATCCCGGAAAATAAAGGAGTTCCTGCGGGAATTAAAAAAGCTTAATCAATGCAGACGAAGCCGCGGGCATCACCTAGTTTATAATATTTTTAACGTGCTGGATTCTGTTTTATTAGATAACATAACAAAAAAAATGCACTTACACACATTATGCAAATAAAGAATATTCTATTCTATTCTATTCTAGTCAAAGTAAGTCCTGAGTGACACTGAACTGTACGTGGTTGCCATTCCGTAACCTGGAAAAAACCATGGCACTGGCATTCGAGCTCCGTACGCTTAGTCTAAGTTATTGCATACACAAATTGAGCTCTAAATCAATGTATTAAAGGTTCATTTTACTTTGACGCTAATGTGATTCAAAGTTCATTACAATCAATCGAATTTGCAACGTAAAAACTTAGACTAAGCGTACCGTTCAAGTATCTTGTGAGATAAACATTTGTAGGGTAGGTATAAAAAGTTTTCCCACTGCTTTTGCCGTCCTCCCCTAGCGCAGCAGGCTCGGATTTGATCCCCGGTACAGTCAATTTGGGAATTTATAATTGATGAGTTTTTTCTGGCCTGGTCTAGTGCGAGGTTTTAGGCCATGGATAGTTACCACCCTACATGCATAATAAGGGGGTATGGCTTCAACGTCCGTCGGTGGTATGGGTCCTGACTGATTAGCCCGTTACCAACTTAGACTGCATCATCACTTATCACCAGGTGAGATCGCAGTCAAGGGGACTTGTAGTGGAAAAAGAGTCTTCTGGAATACTAGAGGTCGCCCGCGACCTTGTCCGCGTACAATTTCTGATTATCTATGAGATTATGACATTTTCCCGCATCAAAAAGTCTATCTATGGAAGCTTTTTATAGCTTACGCAGGATTTTATTACTGAGAACTAATAAGTATAAAAACATAGAACTTTCATACAAACTTTCAACCCCTACTTCATCTCCCCCTTTGGGGTGGATTTTCGTAAAATTGCTTAAATAGTTATTATTACTTAAATCTATTAAGCCAAATGCCGATTTTCAAGTCTCAAGACTTCAAAAACTTAGAACCCACATGTAAGCTTCCAACCTCCGTTTCAACCTTTTTGGGGTAAATTACCGTAAAATTGCCGATATAGGTTTTTATTTTTTATAACTTAAGTGCCAATTTACATGTCTCTAACTTCAAAAACAAAGGACTTTCATTCAAACTTTCAACCCCCATTTCAACCCCTTAAAATTCACCCCAATTTTCTCAAAACCGTTTCTTATCTGATGTCTACACCATAGAATGAAGCTAATTTCCAAATTTCAAGTCTGTATGCTTTATTAAAGTTTCTGAGTTATCGTGAAGAGCCAGTCAGTCAATGAGTGAGTGAAGGAGAGTTCGGTTTTATATATATAATATATAGATTAATTCACGCGGATTTAAAAGTCTAGGGTATAATTTATTTTCTATTTTAAAAAATCACGTACAATGTAACACGGGCTTCGAAATTTTGCTTTTGAAATTGAAGTCCTTTCTTCAGTAATTTTAACAAAGAAAAATGCGGTCCGCGGTACGATTCTTGGGATATGTACGCCCCGTGGCATATAGGATTTGTTCGACGTTGCGACATGTATCTTGATAGAAAACTTGCCTTTTTAAAATTTAAAATTATGTCTTGGGTACCATGCCCATGAACGATCATTTGGACGATAAATTTTAAAAATATATATTTTTTGTAGCAGGTTATTTTTTGTAAATATTTTAATAAATTTACTGTAAAAACTCATGTTAAATTTTTCATTTGACTTGTTTATTTTAGCTGGCTTGTTTATGTGACTAGATGATGCCCGCGTCTTCGTCCTCGTGAATTTAGGTTTTTGAAAAATCCAACTGGAAATTTTTGATTTTCAGGGATTAAATATAGATTATGTTCTTCACCGGGATGTACCTTATGTATCTCTATACCAAAGTGAACATCGGTTGAAAATATCGGCTGTGAAACTGAAAACGTAGCAGACAGACAGACAGACATACTATCCGTCTTTATCTGTTACCTCATCACGGCTCTTCCGTTTTAACGATTTTGATACGAATAAACGATATTGTATCAAAGAGACGAACGTAACTATAGGCTTGTTTATATCCTAGAAAGATAAGGAGTTCCAACGAGATTAAAAAAAACTAGTTCTGCGGACGAAGTCGTGTGCGATTAAAATAAAAATCAAATTCAAGGCAATATACCATTAATGGAACAGACGAACGTATTTAATCTTCTATTCTTCCGCTAATAGATATCATAACCTCAACAGAGAAAATATTAATCACTGTCAGATCAAATGATCGGGATATCTTGTTATAAATGAACACTTGTAGATATTATATGTCTCTACTGAGTTTGCTACTGGCTTCTTCTCTTACCAGGGTGTGTTATGAACCCTCGTAACTGCAGTCTTTACCGTAGGTACCTGAGTTAATTAATTATACCGTAGTTAATTATCACCTTCACGTTCGATAATTTGCGTTAAACATCATCATTCCGGCTCACCGCTGACCCACTACTGCAAGCCAAGTGGGAGCTTTTTAACGCATTCGATCGCGTTAAATTAAACTGTCATTCATATGGATTTGATTGAGCGCCAGCTGTCAAGCGCTTGTTAATTAATTCCACACAAGTTGTAGTTAACGTTGACGCGATCGAGTTGGAAGTTTGAAGAACTCTCGGGCAAGCATATTTTAACAATTTTTAATTGCTAAAACGCAATAGCTCACTAAGTTATTCTATAGCAAAATTTCACAACCTATTTTAAACTTGCCTTTGCACAAGTTTGAGAAATCCATTAAAAGTATGCTATCATGGTGCTTCTATGATTTGACCATTAGTTTAATGCTCAAGTACTGTAGGCGCAAGAGTAACATTTACCATAACGTATTGTGCTGTGTGGCACAATGTCGTGCATGTTTTTTTCTTTCTTTCTTTTCTTTACTTTTTGTATTGGAATCTATACTAATCATTACTTAAGAGTTCCTTAAGTAATGATTAAGTAACTCTGAGTGCGGCAGGAAAACCTATAGATTAATACCGCTTTGTGCGCCCTTCCGCGGCTAGTCTTCTATAAATATAAATAAATTGCTATTCGTTGGTAAGCGCATAACTTGATAACGGCTGGACAGAGACTTGGCTGAATAAGGTGTTTATTTATTTAGTTAAAATAAAAATAAATTATTGAAATGTGGACACGACAACGTCAGTCCGACCAGTTTGTTAGTAATATTAACAATTCGGAAAATCGTTCGTAATATAAGTCAAACATTCTGAAACTAGAAAGTGCCGTGATTAGTTCTGAAATTGCTGAGCTAGCATCCAATAAATCAAAATTATGTGAATAGTTTATTCCATATCCATATCACAGCGTAAGCAAGTATATATTCATACAAATGAAAAACCCGGCTACGATTATAGCACCTTGACTGCCTCGTTGCTCTAGTCTAGTGCTTAGCATATTCAACTGCGGCCGAAGAGGTCCCGGGTTCGAGTCCCGCGTCGGGCCATGACGTGTGTTGGATTTTTCTGATCAGAAATTCTCAGCAGAGTTAGGAAGTTGGCGGTTTTTCACCCCCGTGCTTCGGAAAGCACGTAAAACCGTCGGTCCTGCGCGTGATCTCTCTCCAGTCGTGTAGGATTTTCCGTCCCATTGGGCTATGAGAGGAGTATTTGGAACAGAGAGTGCACCTGTGAATGTGCACACACTGGTGCACTATAATATCTCCCACGCAGATGACTAACCTCTCTGAAGAGTGCCGTGGCCGAAATTCGGTCGGGAGAACATAATTTTTTTTTAGAGGTATGGTACCTATGGTTGAGAGAGGTAGATAACTGCTTACTGCTGAATTTTGTATTCAAAATTAATAAAGTAAGAATTTTTAAAAATTACCTTAAAACTTAAGGTTAAACTGTGGTGAATCTACACAAAAGGCGAAAGACACCTGTAGACATACTGCCGTCGCTTAAAACAGTATCATTTTAAAAAGTCCGATTTATTTATAGCGTATCATGACGTCCCTAAAATAAGGATTATAATTATATTACAAGAGTGTCAACAATATTAAAATAATACTTACTCCTTTAAGTGATGATAGTACAACATAATAATACTCCTTTATATATAATAAAATAATACTCCTTTAAGTGGTGATAGTAGTAGCTGTTCTCAGCTAACGTCCGTTTACAGTTATGCTATATAGATGATGCCCGCGACTTCGTGTGCGTCGATTTAGGTATTTTACATTCCTCTATCTGTGGGGTAAAGCGGCAGATATTCAAAAAAAATTTGTACTACAAAAAAGGGCAATACGAGCAATTTATAATTTAAAACCGCGTGATTCACTTAGAGAGAAATTTAAAGAAATTGGTATTCTAACAGTAGCCTCGCAATATATTTACAGTAATATAATTTTTGTAAAACAGCACATCCATAATTATAAAAAAAAATGCGATCTGCACGATAGGCCAACTAGAGACCGAAATAAGCTCGTGACTCCATCGCTCCGCCTCAAAAAAGTCAGAAGGTCATTCGTGGGAATGGGCATTATTTTCTATAACAAAGTTCCGCAACCTATTTTGGACTTGCCTATAAACAAATTTAAGAAATCTAATAAAAGTATGCTCCTGAAAAAAGCTTATTATACTGTTGAAGATTATGTAAATGATAGAGGAGCATGGATTTGATCGCTACAGCAATGCTGGGGACAGCGGTTACTTATGTACACATTGATATATAATAGTAATTGTAAATGAATTATTTAAAAAGAGCAACCACCGAGTTTCTTGCTGGTTCTTCTCGGTAGGAATGGCATTCCGAACCAGTGGTAGCTATTCACTTGACGATTCAAAAGTACTTGCAAAAGTTTATTTGAATTTAAAAAATTTGATTTGAAAAAAAAAAAATTGATTTGATTTGATTTGATTTATGCCCGTGCCTCTATGTTCTCTATGCTTCTCAGTAGAATCTTCTTTCCGAACCAATGGTAGTGTTGACATTTCATAAGAGGCGCAAGTTGTTCTATGTGAAATTAAATAATTGAATGTAACTAACGTCTTCATCAGAAGGTCATCGATTGGAAGTTCAATAGTAAATTGGGCTTGAACATGTACCTATGCTACGTACAGTTTTCGGGTAACAGGCCGTAAATAATAAATGAACCTTAATGCAAAAGGAATACACCTCATTGGGTATACAGTCCAATTACTCGCAACGGAAACCTTCGGGCCCGCAATTCATTTACTTGACACCTACTTGGACCCTAATGTTTTAGTTTACGGAATATACTTACTTATAGGTACGTATTGGATCTGATACATAGGAGCAACTTTGTATAATAACTGACTCGCCTGACTTCGTTCTGGTAATATTTCTTACTTCTCGGGGTTGATTTTGATGGTTTCGAAAAAGCCCTTAGGGTTGTAGAACTTAGGGTACTATTTACCAAATTTATTTGAAAATTATTATGAACGTGATGATTCCCGCGTCTTCGCCCGCGTGGATTCAGTTGAGTTCAGTCCCGCAAGAACTCCTTAATTTCTCAGTATAAAAAGTAGCAATAATTTTCTGGGTAGCCTATCCCTATATCCTTCCCCGGGATTCAATATATCAATATCCAAATTTCATCAAAATTGGTTAAAAAAAATGGGTCTTAAAAACGTAGCAGACTGACAGACACACTTTCATATTTATCATATTAGTAATTATGAATGAATATGATTTCGTGTCACGCCTAGGAGATTTGTTTATTTTTATAACACTTCTGATTGGTGCAAGACCAACTTGCACTTTTTATTTTCCTTTGAAAGTAAATATAAACCTAATTTATGTTACCGCCGTTGCGAGGTAAATAGCAAAGTTATATAACTTGTTTGACTAACTCGGTATCTCACTTTTATGAAGTCAAATAGCTTGGGTCTTTACGAGGAATATTTAAGGGTCTGGCGAAAGTCAACAAACTTGGGTATTCTTGTAAGACGAATTTGCATTTCTGTACAAGAGCGAAGACTATTCTGTAATATTACAAACTAACTGATCTGTACCGGCTCAGATAGTTTTTCATTAGCCCACGATAACGAAAGTAGGCATCGTGGGCATATACTAGATGATGCCCACGACTTTGTCCGCGTAAATTAACTTTCCCATGGGAACTCCTCACTTTACCAGAAGAAATAGTAAAGATGTCCTTCCCCGGAAGTACCTATCTCTGTACCAAACGCTGAGAGATAGGCTGTTAAAGCATAGCAAATAGACAGACTTCTTCTTCGGACATCTGGAAAGAGCCCAATTCTCACTTCAAAGACTAGTTTCAGAAGGAAGGGTTGCAGGCAAAAGAGCTTCAGGTCACCAAAGGCGCAAGTGGTTGGACGATAAGGGGTTGGACAGGGCTTAGCTCCGGAGCAGGGCTCCAAGGCTAAAAGATGCGGCTCAAAAAAGAGAAGATTTTCGCGTGATGACCGCCAAACATCGTTTTGAAAAAGGCACGCGGTGATGATAAAAGAAACGGACACATAGACTTTCGCATTTGTAATATTAGTATGGATTAGTATAAATTAGCGACAATACCTATATTGGTATTGGGTCCTAACTTAAATATCATTGGTTTGTTCCATTACATTTCCCACTCACGAAATACGCAAATTAGTATTATTTAATTTTTTTTTTTTTTTAGTAGAATAGCTAAAGTTACTATGTTCTTACGGGATGTCTAACGACACCACACGGCTTGTTTTTTTAAACTCACTCTAATACACTCTAGCTCACTGATCTCCAAACGCATAACATGATGGATGTGTTTTAATATGAATTTCTCTCTTTGTTTCAGCTCAACTTCAATCCAATAACATCGTTTTTATTCACATTGGACTTTTTCATCATCGTGTTAAACGTGAGTATTTTCTTTATTAAGTTTCGATAGTAAGACAAGGAACCATCGTATCGGACCATAGTAATAGTATCGTCCTGTGCATTTTTCTGTCTGTCCGTGCATCCCTGTGCCGCAGCCAATTTTACAACCAAATATAAACTTGTTACCTCTATAATATTCGCAAAAGTTTTGAAAAAATCTAACTTTTCAGGGTAACATGAAAGAAAAAATTCAGTTTACGCACCCGATTGTTAGCTCGCTGAATGCGCAACGTAAACTTATGATCCGGGAAAATTCAGAAGTTCCCGCAGATATAATTGCTATAATTGGATCAACGCGAAGTCATCATCATATAGTTTGAAATAATTATGAAGTTTCTTAAACATATTTTGGAAAAAAACTACCGCTTACGAAATGATGCCCATCGAGATTATGCAGATTTAGAATAACATAAACAGTATAAACAGAAAGGTATTGTTAAATTCACATGCAAGAATAAAGATTTCAGGCTTATCCAGATTTAGAAATGTATCATAAACAGTAGAAATAGGAAGGTATTTTAAATTCACGTGCAACACTCAGCCCGATGAGGGAGCTTTTTGCGTATGTAACGAATATTTGCTCACTTTAGAGTTATTAAATTTAAATATGTATGAGATAACAACAGCACCCCTGGCAAACTATATTGAAAACTCTACCTTCCCCGCATTAAGGATGATGCCAAAAATTCACAACTTTTAATTTTAAGTTTGATTTTAAACTATCGATTGAAGAAAAAAAGTGTGTTGAAATTTGATAACGTCACAACTATGTATTTCATACAAACTTCCATTTAGTGCGTTTTTAATTGCGTTAAAGAGTTGCTGATTTGATTGAGTTGTTGATTCCTATAACGCCCCGGTCCGGTAGCATTGGCCCTGTAACATTATTTTGCTTCATCCCCCATGCCCTCAGATGGCAGCATTTTAGAGATTGGGAAAAACTGACTAATTATACAGGCTAATAATATGTTTGCCACCTAAACAATCAGGGTAAGTAAAAATGATAACGGTTACTATTAATTTTATTCCTCATTCTAAGATATACTTTTTATTTGCGCCGCGCACTAGGTACTATTAGGGCCATCTCCTATATTTTTTTGTATAAAATATAATTAAACAGGAGTATAAAATATAAAAGAAAATGCTCAGCAAGATTTTAGAGAAGAAAAACAAATTAATGTTGAATCTAATTAATCATTTTATTAATTGAACGAACTTGGGATCTCGGCGGGAAAACAAAGACTTCAAAATTTTAACGAAGAATAATGTGACTTTCTCAAATAGCACTCGCTTAAGATTGTTATCCACTGACACTGATAAGCGATGCTAAAACTATTATAACGAAATACTTACTAACTTAAAGCAGCTAACATGGCTAATGCGGTTGTACACGATTTGTAAACTAAATTGGCAGCACAAAATCTAGCGCTGTCCTTTTCAACTGGGAGCATTATGAAAAGTATAGCGAATTAGGCAAGCACTTCAATTTGTATTGTCATTTTGGTTTACTTCAGAGGTTGTTCAATCGAATTAATCATATTCAGAAACATATTCCAGAAACTTATCATATCGCCCATTTCATAATGTCAAACAAGTACCTACCTACCTACTAAGATGTCCGCAAATTCTTACGTGTAAGTTTTTCCTAGTATGGAATTTGGATTAATTGTTCTTTAATTTTCTAATATAAAAAGTAGTCTACACCCATCTCCGGGCTATATTATAGCTTCCATCCCGTTTGAACTACGTTGTAACTACCTACGATTGTAGTTTTGTTTTTAGTATGGATAACATAACTGATCACTTTTAATACTGATATTATTTTTTCAACATTGCAAGGTACTCCCTAGGTATTTTCTCGGACCTACGAATAAGTCGAGGAGCCTAGTATACAAAACACCTCTTTGTCTTAGAGTAAACTAAATGGCGGAAATTGGAGGAAACATTTACGGTACTCTACCCTAAGTAATTCCTCCCTCCCGCACATTCTGACATTTTCAATGACTGTAGAAGTCTCAGTATACTTCTGTATAGAGAAAAAAGACGAGGTATTTTCACCATTTTTCTCTATCAAGAACTACGTGTAATAGAATAGAAAATATCTAAAATACCCTTATTTTTATTGCCAACTAGCTGATGCCCGCGACTTCATCCGCGTGGTTTAAGTTTTTGTGATTTCGGGTAATTTTCCGGGATAAAAAGTAGCCTATGTCACTCTCGGTCATTAACTGTATCCATGACAAAAATCACGTATCCGTTGTTCCGTTACGGCGTGATCGAAGAACAAACCAACAAACCAATAAACCAACAAACAATCACACTTCCGCATTTATAATATTATTATGATGACTAAATTAATCAAAAGTATATTGAAACTTCTACAATCATTCAAAATGTTAAAATATGCGAGAGAAAGGGAAACTTACTCGTAGCATAAGATGTAACGTTGCGGAATGTACGCGATATTTGCTTACGTAATTTCAAGTGGCTCAGGGAGTTCGCCCACCCAGCCACATTATTGTTTGTTTGAAACAATGGCGCTAAGTCGGTTTAACACAATGTCTAAACTTAACTAATATTATAGGTCTAAAAGTTGTGCTGTCTGCTATACCTACTACTTGTGCTTTCACTGTTAGAAAGCTCTATAGTATCCCACAGCAATATTATAAATCCTAAATTCCTATCACACGGAAGAAGTTCACAAAAACTAGAAAACAATAAATTATGCTAGCAAAAAATAGCAAGTATTAAGTAAGCACATTTCAATTTAGTTGTGTTTATGTACAACCAACTCATAGTTTCATCTCACTTGGGTGTTATCACTTTTTCCACTTCATTACAAGATAATATGGCTGCCTGAAAACAACTGTTTGGTTTGGCGGCCATTTAAGACTTTTGAACATATTATACCTACTTAGTACTTGGTACTACGCCTTTTTCATAGATGCTTTCCCGAGATAAAAGCTCTTATTTGTCCTACAATATAATAGATTACAAGGATTAATAATATAGCCTTGTGTAAAAAATTTACTACACAAAGCAATATTCTCCTCATTCGTAGTGGCGAACTGAAAGCCAGAGAGAGTGGTCCCCGGACCCCGGATTAAAAGGGGCCTCTGAAATATGAGAAATCTCAAATCCTGCATATACATATTCAAAAATACTCAGTTGGAGCGCTTAGGATCGTTTCTTGAAATTTATTATTTAGTACTCTGTCGGGCGATCAGTCGATGTTTAGAATGAGTAGAATTTTAAACTTCTTTAAAATTAATAAAACATTTTCGCGCTTGCTCTGCTCGCACTGATAAGTAGTCCGCAAAATGTTCATATTCTCAGTTAGTTTACAATACTAGGACGGGTTTATTCTGCTGTCTGCTCTCATTATTCGAATCGTTTCACCAATAAAACCGCAATAAAATACTTTATTAAAGGAACCGGGGGCCTCATTGAGTAAGCCCGCCCCGGGCTTAGTCCGTCGTTGCTCATTCGACTCGGTAAAGTAACTTGAAAGGCTTATAGAGGCCGACTTAATTGGGGTAGGGTCAAATATTCGTACCTCAAAAATAACATCCCTTAGAGAGCCAAGAGCCACTAGAGACCGGACAGGATAAATCTGCGTCTGCTAGTAACTTTTGATGACCTCCCTGGCGCAGTGGTGAGCCCTGCGGTCTTATAAGTGGGAGATCCCTGGTTCGATCCCCGGTAGGGTTCAATCCGGGAAATTTATAATTTCTGATTTTCTCTGGTCTGGTCTGGAGGCTTCGGCCGAGTACCCATCCTACCGAAAACGAGGTACCGGCATGCGATTTGGAGATCCGGTATACGATGCCGTATAAAAACCGATGGGGGTATGGATACTTGCCATATCGTGGAAGGGTGTATAGCATACTTCCCGTATGTTTTGTCGAAATAGCGTGTGCGACTTCTTTTACAGATTTTTCTGGCGTAACATGCGGGTCTTCGGATGTTTTACTAACTTAAATGATCGAAACATGGGGAAGGTGTGTTCTACAGTTTTCTTTAGAGTAAAGAAAAGGTTAACAAAGAACAGAAAGCTCTTAAACTTTGCCCGGCGCTTGACGTTCTCGAGTAAAGTTTTCACTCGTAGCACGATTTCATCACTAGTTTTTTATTTTATTTATAAATATGCTAGCGCTTCGTTGCAATCAGACTAAAGGAAATCAAGTCTATAGGGTACTTTCCGACTTCCGTTGACCTAGTGACCGTTGACTTTGTGCGCTAGTCTTTTTTTTAAATAAGGGAAGACAGATTATAGTAGCCAGAGATCCCGCTATACCACGACCTTCACCGATTTGTTTAATAGATGAAACCTATTTTATTTATTTATTTAAGAATAGATAAATACGCCTAAAATAGGGTGACTATCAAAATCAGATCCGCGGTTATCCGTTAATTTACCTATGGACTATTATAGTAAGTTGGTAAGTTTGCTTGAGTTATATATCAAAATATAGATAATTTTATAACAAACGCGATGGTATAGCATTGGCTACAATAAACTTGTCAAAAAAATTTAATTAAAATTAATTAATTTAAAAATAGCCTGGACCGGATTTTGATAGGCAACCTATTTTAGGCGTATTTAACTTTTCTTAAAGAAAAATAAAAAGTAGGTTTCATCTATTAAACAGATCGGGGAAGGTTGTGGTATAGCGGGATCTCTGACAGCTGACTATAGGTAAAGGTCAGCGGCGAAAGCGACGCGACGCGACACGACGATGGAAAAACACATTTCTATACGTGACAACTGAACACGTATATTTTGTAGTTTCAGCAGCTTCAGCTAAGCTATATTTTCACGTCGCATTGCCTCTTCTATTCTCCGGTGAAGGACGCCCCGTAAACACCCATTCTTTTATGTCGTGTAATGTAAAAAGAGTAATTTCTAGCTCCACCGCTGCCCTCAAAAAGTCAAAGGAGAACTACATAAGTACTTAATTAATCTAATTAGCTACGTTAGTAATCTCATAATGATGTATAAAAGTACGGTGGTGGAGCACAAAAGGTCTGCGCGTGACACTTTTGTGGTAAGTACTTCACAAAGAACTCGGGTAAAAAGCGGTTTCCGCAGCCAATCTCTTAACTCAGGGAGATTGCGATTTCACAACTGAAAGAGAAAAGAGATGCTTGTATATTTTTTATTTAGATAATGAAGTAATTTCCAAGCAAGTAGAAGAAAAATTTGTTTTTTTTTTCTCAATATTTTTACAATATTTTTGCTCGTAAGGTTGCTCTTACTTCACCGCTTTTGAAACTATACTGAAGACAATTTTCACTCTGGTTGCAGTAATACTCATATTTTTTGAATGATTACTATAGCGGTAGTATAATTACCGCCGTACAACCATACTGTTTCAATTCCCGCTCTACCGTTGCCCTCGAAAAATCAAAGAGGAACTTACTTAAGTACTTCATTAATCTAATTAGGATCGTCAGTGATCCTATGATGAGGATGAGGATGAGGATGAGGATGACGATTTTTTGGTAAAAGCCGACGAAGCCAATTTTGGTAAAAGCCGACCACGTATGCATTGGCAGACCACAATATATTATATACAAAAAAATTAAAATGATGCGCAATAGTGAGAGCTGTGCTGCCTTACAATTAGGTCCTGAGTTCGACCCCCGGCAGGGTCGTTTTATGGGAATTTATAATTTCAGAATTTTATCTGGTCTGGCCTGGTGGGAGGCTTCGGCCGTGGCTAGTTACGTGAGTCGTCGTTGTGGTACGTCGTGCTACCGGCAAAGATTAAGCGTTCAGGTACGATACGATACCGTGTAGAAACCGATTTGGAGTATGGGTTTTAATATAACTGCTGTATCCCTGACCTTATCCCACCTGCTACCACCTTAGACTGCATCAGCACTTACTGCACGTGAGATTGCAGTCAAGGGCTAACTTGCAGTGGAATAAAAATATACCTAATATTTGACCCGTGTAGTTGACTGCAAATATAGGCAGGGTATACAATAAAGAGTCTGAATTAATTCAGTCAACTCAGCCTATCATCCGCTCAGCCAGACCGCGGCAGTTTAATTAAAACTCGCTTCGCTCATGTGGAACGATTTCTCGGCGCGATTGTAAAATATTATTGCCGGCAGTGCTGTCCGTTCGACTAGAAAATAAGCTGTTAAGTATTTAATGCAGTTCATGAATTGGGTGTAATGTATATATAGTACAGTTGGGTTAGTATTTTGTACATCATCTCAACCACGTATTTTCTCATAATAATAATGTACAAGAGCGTCCTAAAATAGAAACGTTTTCTATTTCGATAGATAAGTATGTAGACATGATTATATTTTAAGAAATATCAAATAATACATGCACTGAAAATCTAGAATGGGACATGACTAGACGGGGACCATAAATGGCTAAGAATTTCGTTACAATCCGTCGTTATGTACGTTATATCAAAACAAGGTTAATCGGGTTATCTGCAGTTACCTGGGAATAAATTCCCATTAGTTCTACGGTTGAACTAATCAATTGAATTATAGGAAAGTACCCAGATAATTCACTTGACTCTTCAGCTTGCTCTTCAGCCAGTCAATCTTACCTACGTATAAACTGTAACCGGACGATATCTGTACAGTCGCGGTCAGAAAATGTTTACCACCAGGTTCATAATTGCATGTACCCATCTGTGTCAGAAGCTAGTTATTTTGTTTCTCAACTCAACTCAACTGCCTCATTGGTCTAGTGGTTAGCATGTTCGACTGCGGCCGACGAGTCTCGGGTTCGAGTTCGAGTATTGGGTGTTTCTGACAAGAAATGGTCAGTACTAGCCCGGAGTCAGGATGTTGGCGGTGTTCCACCCCCGTGCCTCGGAGAGCACGTTAAGCAGTCGGTCCTGCGCATGATCTCTTTCCGATTGTGTCGGATTTTCCGTCCTATCGGGCTATGAGAGTAAAGGAACAGTGAGTGCACCGTCGAGTGCATGCACACCGAGTGCAGCGCCGTGGCCGAAATTCGGTCGGGAGAAAATTATTATTATTTCATAATTTTGTTTGATTAGGTAGTGTAGTAAATAGGTGATAAATGTGGTAACTACTCGTAGATTAGATAGATGTAAACAAAAACGCGATGATGCTAATGGTGTCAAACTTGATATTAGGACTTTTTTATTATAAAAAAATTCTAGTAGTATACATAGATTTAGTATTGAGTTCGCGCGTAAAGACCAAATCTAAATCTATGGTAGTATATTACTCTTTTTTGTTGAATTAGAAATTGTTTTGATAACTTTGAAACACATTAAATTGCTTGCGTAATAGTATATAGATAACAAATGCTTTTTGGCTCAAACTTTTCAAAAAGATCCAACGTGGGCGAAACTTACGCAAGCCAGAGGCCCCGTTTTCAGCCGTATTTTCAACCCTCTGGGAAATACGCATTTTGGTTGCCTCAATTAAAGTTTTTTTCTTTTGCTTTGATATCATAAATATTATTTTAATTTTTTTTTTTTTTTTAACCTTTATTGAAAATAATACAATAGAACTTAATGCTAGCTAGCCTAACCTAATAACTATATAAATCATGCCCGCGTGGAATGGTGGCAAGAATGCTGGCTGCATTTCCGCGCTGGACAGCCAGGCTGATCCTTTGCGCAAAAAATGAGCCAGCCCTTCTGTCACCAGATGAGGCAATTAACCGCGGTGAAATATCTCGTAAAAATTTTTTGGCACTAAGACTCCATGGCCCCAGGGTCTCCACGGCAAACGGAACAAATATGTAACTCTCTATGAGAGAGGCATACTTCCGCCGCTTGCCGGTTTCAGCCTTTTCTGCTGCGGCTCCCGGCCTTGATGCTGTCTCCCTGATATGACACGGGGCCAATGTGTCTACGCATGTTGCGTCCCACATTAGCGCCCGTCCCCGTTCCCAGGGAACCAGCGTCAATCCATCAGGTCTCTTGCCATCATCCCGACTAATCCCTGCCGGCTCAATGAGCGCAGGAATATCTATGGTGGCAAGAGCCCTTTTGATCGTATCATTGAGAGAGCCATGCCGAAAAAGCCTACCAGCGCTCCTTTGGCAAGAGAGTCCGTGAATTCCAAATTTATCAACCTCTTTTCCACACGGGCATCTGTGCTCGTAGCACAGGGGTGTTCCCAATCTGAGACCTAGAGCCACACGAAAACTTTCATTATCTAAAAGAGTGCCGAGATTTTTCGATGGCAAGGCATGAAGCCAATACCCGGATTCTTTTTCAGATAAGGCTAGAAGCCTTGCTCGATCTCTTTCACTCGTAAGATTTTGAACCAAATTTGTATGTGTCAGCCGAACCAACGGCACATCCCAAAGTTTTTGTGTGAAACATTCCTTCGGGATGTCGTCATTGGGACACCTGAGCTTCCAACTATCTAGGGCCTCTGTGGCATAGATCAATGAAACTGAATTAGAATTAAGAATCTGAGAACTAAGCTCTTTTATACTATGCACAGAGGACAGAAAAGCCGGAAGAGCAACACTGGAAATTTTTCTCACGCCGATGCCACCATACTTGACCGGTAAAGTAGCTTGATTCCAGGACTGATCATCAAAAGATAAATTTAGAATTTTTTCTAGCGTATCTCTTAAGGTGGCATCCATGATATCGAGTAGTCCAGGAAATTTCCAAATTGGGCTCGCACGGAGAATATAAATTAATTTAGGTACAAATAGGCAATATTTTAGAATCGAAAATGCAATGTGAGAATTTAGATCGCCCAATTTGTCAGAATGTGCCGAAAATGTTTTGACTTTTTTGTCCAAGATTGGTTGTATGGCTTCGTTAAAAAGAGGAGCACCAAGAAGACAAAGTGAATGTTTATCAAGGATCTTAATATTAGGGGCAATTTCGTTAAATAATTCAGAAGCCGATAATATTCTATCTTGCGACAGATTTTCTGTAAAAAACAGTTCACATTTGGAAAAATTTAGTTCTAAACCAATTTTGCCAAATTGTTGCTTAACATTGTTAAGATCTTTTAGAACATCATCCACGTTGCCTCCAATGGTTCCATCGTCAAGATACCATATGTTAAATTTAGATGTTAAATTTGAGATATGGTTGTGGATCCCTAAGCTGAACAGGGCTGGACCTAAGGGATCCCCTTGCTGAACACCTACAGAGGACTTAATGTCGCCATCTCCAAAAAATAATTTTGAAGCAGAACTGTAACATTGCCAAACATACGGGTAAATTTCGGGAAGTTGTGTTAAAACTTCGTTAAGCAGAGTTGCCCTGTCCAATGAATTAAAAGCATTCTTTACGTCTACTTTCAGCAGTACCTCAACCTCGCCATTCGCTAAGAAAGTACGAGCCGAATGCACCGCTGCCTCACAACCACCTTTACTGCCAAATCCAACTTGAATAGGTTGGAATTTATCCTTTAGGGTCGAAACTATGTGTCTACACGCTAATTTTGATGCCAAACGGCGAAAACTGCAGCCAACAGCGATGGGCCGGATCCCACCGTCCTTTTTATTAAAAGCACAGAGCCTCGCACCGTAAAGGAATGGCAAAAAGGATGAATTTACCTCGCCAGATAACATAAAATTACAAAGTCTGGTAATGTCACTCAGAAGCGCCTTGCCGGCGTCCCCAGCAGTAACTCCCACAAGATCCTTTAGATGTTGTGGTGTTATGCCGTCCATGCCACCAGCAGAGCCACTGGAGAATGACATTATCGCAGCGTAAGTTTCTTCATCCTTTATCTGTAAAAATGAAACATTTGAAGGTGGGTCTGGAAGCAAAGAGTCGGGATTTGGTAAAGGATGCTTGTCATGTAAGGCTTCTAGCGTTTCATCATTAAATGGAGCCAGCGTATCATTAGAAAACAAAATGCGGGCTGCGTTTTTAAGATCCCCATCCATAACCTTGTTTTCCACAATTTTTTTTAAATTGTAATTTTGTGTTCGAAATGAGCAGTCAGGAATTTGGAAAACGCGATCAACCGAACAATTTTTTTTTAATTTTGAACATAACGACCCGCTTTCTGATTTATTTACTGAAAAATGTTTATATGAAAACAAAAAAAGATTTTGCCAAGCCAAAAGTGAATTTGATAAGACATTTTGGATTGTATGCGATAAGGATCTAGCCAATGATATTCTCGCCCCTCGCGGAATGCGTTTTATTAAAGGAATATTTTGATTATATTTGGATAATAAAATTTCGAAGGGTACCTGGTTTTGACTTCCTGTTTGCGTTTGATCGCACACGAAATTTGGGCAAGTTAAAGGCCTTGCTGGTGGTCCGTGACATCGTGCGATATGTATGTTAAGGCCTCTACGACCTTTAAACAGCTTGCCATCGCTACAGTGTGGGCATTCTATGTACTCAACTTGAGATGCACTAGTGATCATACTTCACAACACAACAAAAGAAAAAATAGAAAAAACTAAAACACTACACAATAGCGTCTATAAGCGCGCTAAGCCCCGGCAACGGCAACCAGAAGGCCTGCAGAGCAGGCGACTGCCCGCTGAGGCCCCTGGAAACCGTGACACCGCGTGGCAACGCCTCGCTCTGAAACAAAAACGACTGTTAATATCGCATATCGAGAAACAGTGAAAATAATACCACGGGGTATTTCGCGAATAAGCGCCAATTTGATGCCAATAATAATCCAAAATACCGAGCCCAATATTTATAAATAAAAATTTGGAAGCGAGCAAAATTTTTTCCATTGACATCTCATTGACATCCATCAATGAAATCATCAATGATTTTAATTAAAATCTAAAATCTAATCTGGGAAATTTATAAGTATTGGTCCTAGAGTTCCGGGACGTAGAACGTTTTGTTGGAAAATTGCATCTTCTTTTGGAATCTTTTTTCAAATTTGTAAAATATCTAAGAGTTTTTGAGATATTTGCAAGAAACCAAACCCCATTTTTTTCAGTTAATTGTTAATAACGATAACATACAGCAAGCGGGTCTGGAATTTGTTCGAAAATGATCTACATGCTATTCCGAATCGAATGATACGTCGTTCATATTTTTCGGAGGCGGAGAAAAAAGTTGGACCCAAAAAGCACTTGTTGACTAGACTTTAATTTTAGACCATAATGCACGCACTAGTGTTTGGAATCTAATTTGAAAACTAGTAAACATTTTTTTTTTTAATTATTTGTTGGAGGGTGCTTTAGTATCGATACAGAAATGCAAAACAATTTTTTTTAGAATTTTTGTCTGTCTGTGTGTAATGCCATCACACTAAAACTATTGAACGTATATGCAACTTAGGTATACTTATATATCTCGTAATTATATATTAAAGATCATTGTAGATAATATACTTTTCAACAACAACATACTCTTCACAATGAGAATGTATTCGGGATAGGTTATGATTTCTTTTACTCTAATAACTCCTTAAAATCTAAAGTCTAATCCAGTTCTTTAAAGCTCATAGTTAATGTCAGGTTAGTCTCATGTTTCATGAAGAATAGAGTTCGGAGGTGGATGGCGGAATTCCTCGATATTCGAAAAAAGCACCCGTGCGAAGCTGGGGCGGGCCATCTAGTAATATAAATATGTATCCAGATATTAATATAAAGTAGCTATTCAAGCGTGCAGTGCTTCTATTACACTTTATATTTAAATAGCTTCCCAGTTTATGACACCTTAGAGCTATAAAAACGAATGGTATCATAAAATTCATTCGATGCATTCCCAAACTTAATAAATAAGAAATGGGTTAGAATACCTACCTATATGAATACCTTATTTTATTTCCTAGTTTTATATTGCAAAACTGGGCGCAATTATTCCTATTTTACATAATTTATGAGCCTCCAGTAAAGGACGAATCACATCCGTCTCACAACGCGCCGCATCGGATCGCAGCGCAGTGTATTTATTTACATGCGGCAAATTAAAGTGTCTAACACTTACGTATTTTTTAAAGTCCATAGTTGCATGTAAGAAACACATTCGGCTACTTTCGGCTTCTATCGTATGCCGCTGCATGTCCATGCAAATATGGACTTTAATAGGTACGTATAAATGTAGACATTTTAATTTCCCTTTTTTTTTTTTTAACCTTTATTGAAAATAATACAATAAAACTTAATGCTAGCTAGCCTAACCTAATTACTATATAAATCATGCCCGCGTGGAATGGTGGCAAGAATGCTGGCTGCATTTCCGCGCTGGACAGCCAGGCTGATCCTTTGCGCAAAAAATGAGCCAGCCCTTCTGTCACCAGATGAGGCAATTAACCGCGGTGAAATATCTCGTAAAAATTTTTTGGCACTAAGACTCCATGGCCCCAGGGTCTCCACGGCAAACGGAACAAATATGTAACTCCCTTGCTTAAATACTTACCACATGTTAAATGAGAAGCGGGGCGATTCAATGTGGCGTGTTTGAAGTGACTCGTACTTTATTTGAAAAATTCTACATCAATGTTTATTTGGCATCGTTTCTATTTACTTCAAACAAAACAAATGTCAGTTTTAGGAATAGAAAAAAAATATTAACAGCCTCTTAACTCACTAGATGTCTTAACTACTATCACTTCTTCATAATGTACTTAGTGGATTTCATTTTATTTAGTTTAGGTCAAATATTGTGTACAATTAAATTAGCCTTTTTGTCATTAAAAAATCACAGCTAGACATTTCACGTTTTAAATTATTGCTTTAGAAATTATTATAAATATTATGACGTCATAACTTGTGTACACCATCGCCCGTAACTTTATACAGCTCGTAAAAAACGAACAGGTACGAAGAATGCTTTAATATAATATCACAGAAAACTGAAAATTACCTATCTCTAAAAATATTTTTGGTCTCCACTGAAAACCAGTGCTGCAGCAGGCTGCAGTGCTGCTGCTAGAAATCTTCTGAAAACTCTTTGATAATTTTCTAGATAAATAGAAGGATTTTTCCAAAATTGATAGAACAGATGGGCCATGAAATAGATATATACAGAAAGACAGAGCTACTGGAAGACAGACACAGTATCGCAATTATAGATAGATAGAGAGATAGATAAATACTTTATTGCACACAAGAAAGAATAATACAAAGTTAACTATAATTAGGTAAACTAGATATGCAATGGCGGCGTTATTGCTTACTGAGCAATCTCTACCAGGCAACCCTTGGTGAGAGGATAGAACAAGATATGTAGGGTAGTGTGGCACAATAGAATACACGTTACCATTAGCAGGTTATCAAATAATATAAAACATACCTACATTATATATTTATACATTACATATAAATAAAATAAATAAATAAATATAGGTAACAATATATAATATTATACATAAACATACATACATAGTACATACATAATACATACATAAATTAATTATAATATTAATTTGGATGATCATAATATTTCGGTTCTTCCTTCTTGCTGGTTCTTCTCAGTAGAATCTTCTTACCGAACCGGTGCACGGTCGTAGAGTTTTGACATTTCCTAAGTGGCATAAGTTGTCCTACGTGAAATAAATAAATCATTTATCATAAGAGTGATGGTATGATAAATGATTTGATCAATCAGTTTATCAACAAGTCTGCATAAAAATACCTTTCATATTTGTGAAAATTTATCCGTGCATATAATATATATTTAACTACAATATTTTGCATAAAATCTGGCAAACCACAGACACTGATAGTAAGTATTTAGGGCATTTGCAGTACCGAGTGAGATGCTTTCAAATGCAAACACGGGCGGTTTCAGTCTGAAATAGTTTTAACCGTGTTATACAGTTTAAACGGGTTTACTTAACGTGACATATTAATTTGTTTGCGCGTTCGTTCTATTAGAGTAAACGATTCTATTTGGCGAATCGTTAAGACTATTGAGATCATCTATACTATAATATTATAAATGCGAAAATTTGCAGGATGGATGGATGGATGTTTGTTACTCAATCACGCCAGAACGGCTGAACGGATCAGGATGAAATTTGGCACAGTCTGATATAACAAATCACAATTCACGCAGACGAAGTCGCGGGCATCAGTTAGTTTTATATATTAAACAGATTCATTTCCTAAATTTAAGTTTGACGCATTAGCATCATCGCATTTGTTAAAGTGATATAATTTATTAAAAATATTAAAAGAGGTTTACTA
This sequence comes from Erebia aethiops, assembly GCA_923060345.2. Classification (NCBI taxonomy): domain Eukaryota; kingdom Metazoa; phylum Arthropoda; class Insecta; order Lepidoptera; family Nymphalidae; genus Erebia; species Erebia aethiops. The sequence goes on along the minus strand of OV281079.1, from coordinate 16,921,971 downwards.
CATCTATCTATTTGCCACATTTTTGTCACCTGATCATTGAAATAGAATGAGTACCTAAAGTAAAATTCTACATCAATGCACCTGATAATAAAAAGTTAAAAAATCTGTGATCTACATATAGCTACTAGCTACGTTTTAACCACTTTTACAACGACCTAAAAAAGTATGAATAGGAGTACTTCTTAAGTTTAAGAAGTTAATGGATCACTTTAGATCTCAATATAGTAACGAATCTATTTGATTATTACTTTTAATAAGTGTTATATAGATTTATTGTTCTGCCTACATTATAATCAGTTCTTCGTTTTTAAGTAAAAGCTATAATTTTTAACTAAATCACCCGATGGTGTGTCCTGCTGGAAGCGCTTCCGAAAGGACTGGTTTTCGTCCTGCCGGAAGACTGCCGCACGTCCTGCTGGAAGGACACGGTTTGTATGAAATTTTATCTCGTTCTTCCGGCAGTAACGCGACTTTGACCTTGAGCTTACGCTAGCCAGAAGTAAGAAACATTTGGTCAGTGAGCAGGTACTTACTTAAAATAAAACTGAGTGGTTAAAGAATTTTCGTAATTTTATTTATTATAAAATAATTATTGAGATTTTTTTAAAGTTTTTATACTATGATTTTCGTCTTCTAACTCTGACTTGAACGACGACGAAGAAGATGAATCTTCCCGCTCGGCATCAGCATCTTCATCCTATATCCGAATCATATCTTCGCGTCCTGAAAAACATAATGTAATGTAACTAATATTATTCAGATATCAATCTCAATAATGCAATCATTAGCAATATTGGAGTGTTTTATAAAATAGATTAAAATAATAAGGTTATGTATTTAATTTGCAATAAAATATTGATAACAATTAGGTATGCTTTAAACGTTGAAACAAGAGCGGTCCGTGTATGTTGATCACTGGCTAACCGCTCGAGCAGTCCGTGTATGGCCGGCCTAATAGACAAAAATGTAATAGATATATAAAAGATCGCTGGATGTACCCCGTTTTTATTTTAGTTCGGGATCCATTTAAGTATTATTCATAAACATCCAAGGGTTAAAAACAATGGTTAAAAACATAATAGTTGCAGTTAATTAATTGGTATTTGGCAACTAGTCAAATCAGCGACTTTTAAATTTTATATGAAATACTATTACTTGTGATGGTATCAGAAGTTAACGCACTTTTTACTTTAATCGATAGTTTTAAATATTTAGTTATCCAACATAATATTAACAGGGTACGTCAATATTATTTTCGTATTAGTCTTTGGGCAGGTAGTCGCTAAAGGATAAGGATAAGGATATAAGGATTAGATTTAAATTTATTGTATAGTTTGTATTAAAAAAAAAAGTTTGTATAATATTTTTAAATAAATAGCAATCTTACTCGAAATAGTCGCTAAATAATAATAATTTATTTTTGACATAATATTATAGACGTAACTTCGTAAAGCCTTTCAATCCAAGCGCGTACTAAGCTAAACATTGAGTGCGAACTAAGTGACTAAGCCAACTTACCTATAGTTTATTTTCAAACTAACGTAAAGTACATTCATGTTAATAATATTCAGAGACGTGGAGCTGCGCTAAAACTGCTGAACAGGGATTATGCTGGAACTCCTTCAATAACCGGGATGAAAAGCATAATAATATGAGACTGATATGAGGTCATCAACTAGAGCCGTACAATAAATCACGTCGATCCATTGCTCTGTTGCAACTTGATTGAAGGACAAACCAACAAACACACATTCGCATATACATATATTAAATATATTATAATAGTACGAAAGATAAGTTGCGCAAATGCGTAATGCGCAAACTCCTCGGATTTTATGCGATATCTCATTATTTATTAAAAACCGGCCAAGTGCGAGTCGGACTCACACACGAAGAGTTCAGTACTATAGTACAAGATTTGGCAATAGGTATGTACTTTTTAAATACTTTCGTGTAAGATACAAGAGAAGCGCTCAAATATCACATTTCTTGTTTAGTGCCGGCCCCTTTATTTGTTGTTACATCGGCAATATTATACCTAGGTATAGTATATAGTATACAAGTAATAGTAGTAGTAATAATACAGACTCTGGTAAAAAATTCTACTGTCTAGTGTCTACCTAGATACAGCGCGCTGATAGACGGGCGGGCAGACGGACGCCTATAAAATAAAATAAAACATCAGACAACTTATGGCGAATTATAATTTTAAACATGGCCCTGTTGTCACCATTTGGGTACGGAACGCTAAAAAATAATGAAACACCTGACAACTTAAGTACAATAATTATTTTAGTAATTGGCTTCGAATCATTTGTTATAAAAGCGATCTTGGTAGCTGAAAGGTGCGTTTCTGGTTTTCCACCAGAGAAGTTCTACGTTGCTAAGATATGGATGTGTGTCAAACCCTCCAATGGGAACGCTTGATTTTCTTAAGCTATGAAAATCAAGCGCTCCTATTGGTGGGTTTGACTGACATCTGTACCTTTTTTTAAAAATATATATGCGATATAATATATGCAATGCGATCAGACTTGCTTGCAAGTAGTGATGCAGCCTGAGGTGGAGCGCGCTTGCCTAGAAGATGCCTATTCACTCTTGATTTGAAGGTACCTATATTAAAAGAGGAGGGGAAAACGGAATCCGGAAGGGCATTCCATATCCTGGCGGTTCGAATACCTTAATAATATAATGGCGGTACCTTAGCAAAGTAGCACATTTCTTTTGGACATGCACCCTATTGCCTAGAGGAGATTGGTCCACAATAAGGCCGCCTTTCCATGCGTAGTTATAAGTTAACTACACTTCTTCTATTCTTTCTTATGTGCAATAAAGGATTGTTGCACATAAGAAAGACTATAATAAACGAGAAATACAAAATTGCCGTTCCGATAGTCGATTTCTCGAGGGATCAATTCCTCAAGGAAGCATTCTTGGCTGTATCCTATTTTTATTCTACATCAACGATTTACCAAAATCTTTAGATGATAATTGTATCCTTTTCGCGGACGATATCTTGATTTTGGTGAACTTTAAAAAGGATGAAAATTATAACGAAAAACTTAAAAACACCATACAAAAAGTAAATAGCTGGATTTCAGACCACAATCTACAAATAAACTTTGGTAAAACAAAAATAATACAATTTCACCAATATCAAAGATTACCTTTAGAATTAAAACTACAAATTAATAATTGTGAAATAGAACAAGTGTCAAAGTTTAAATTATTAGGCTTAACTATTGACTCGCACCTGAACTGGAAAGAACATATTATTAATATCAAAGCAAAATTATCAAAATTCTTGTACGCGATCAATGTTTTAAAACGTAATACCGATATAAAAACTGCCCTAGTCGCATACTATGCATATGCACAATCCTGGCTAAGATACGGAGTCATGATGTGGGGAAATAGCGTCAATTCCGAAGAACTATTTATTATGCAAAAAAAATGTTTATGAGTAATTTTTAACCTTGGCAACCGGGACAGCTGTCGACCATATTTCATAAAATATAACATTTTGACCTTACCTAGCCTATACATACTAGAAGTTGGTTTATTCGTGAGGAAACATCAAAACTTTTATACACAAAAACATTTAAATCGACTCGACATAAACCGAAACTTGCCGTAACTCAACACAGAACAAAACTTTTCTCTAATAGCCCACATTACACATCAACAATGATATATTATAACAATATCCCCGATTGGATCAAAAATATTGAATCTGATATTAAATTTAAAAGAAAGAACTCCAGACCCTGTTAACCCAGAAGGGATTCTATGAGGTTGATGAATTTTTAGCCAATTAAACAATCTGCGCGAAAAACCTCCATTATTGTTAACTAAATTTGTATTGTATTTGACATAATTTACTGTATTTGACATAATTTTATTTAATTATTTAATCTATTTAATATTTTGTAATTCATTTTAATTTTGACATAATATAATAGTTTATTGTAGGTACTTGACATAATTTTATTTCATGTAATCTGATTTTTATGTTTTAATTTTAATTTCAATATAATGTAACATTTAAGATAAGGTAACTTATTGTAATGTACTTAATTACTGTAATTTTATTAATGTATGTAATTGCTTCGCCCTAACAGGGCTAAAAATGCAAAATAAATGAATATGAATATTCATCTATCTAAAAAGAAACCCTTTTGATCTGTAAAGAAGGTTTATCTATTGATCATTATGTCAATGTTAAATCAAGGGATTAATGCTAATTAAGCCAATAAATGCAATCGCACGAACTGCAACTACGAAGCTCTCATTACTGGGGGCATACTACCGTCGCTTAAAGCCGTATTGTTTTAATATTGTTGACGTTCGTATTTTACAATTATAGTCCTTATTTTAGGGACATCAAGGTACGTGACATAAAACTGTCATTTTTAAGTAATACTGCTTTAAGCAATGGTTGCAACCCCTCTGATGGATTCAAGCCAATCAACCCTAGCTAATGACGTAAATGACGTATGGGGGCTCAAAACCATTGTGCCAAAAATTGCTTCGAATTTGAAAAGGGAGCAAAAAGCTATATTTAATCATTAATGAGGTAATTGCCGAATAAGGACAATGGTCTAGTGCTTTGAGAATTTAGTGCGATTTTAATTTTAGATGTCCAAGCGTCTCATACATGACATACGTCTCATACGTGACCTTCTCTAAGTCAGTGGCAGTGGAGTTTGCTATGAAAAACTAAAAATTACATATCTTAGCAAAACTTCAATGGATAAAAAATGTATGTCAGTGGCCTTAATTTTTTATAGCCACTGAGCTAGAGAATATTGCTACTGTTGTCTTAAGTGATAGAAAGCGTTGCGATGCAACACGACGCGATACGACTCGTACCTACTACTGTTAGATAGCGCCGCGTCGCGTTACACGGAGTCTTCTATTATCTTGTGCACACAACTGACTTTTCTTAGTCAAGTAGGTAATGAGGCCAATTCTATTGAACACCATCTCTAAACCATAGAATTAAAATATTAACTTACTCTACACTAAACTAAAATAACAGCTCTATTTGCATTGCTATCCCTTTCATTATACTTCCTGCGGAAAGGGGCAGCACTAGATTAAGAGCTATCATTTGAGAGATTGTGTCATACAGGATTGGCCACATTGTGCTTTTCGGGCAGTTCAATATCACTTGTTTTAACAGCGAAGGAAAAACTCCAGGAAACCTGCATTATTGAGAGTGCTGCATAGTGGATTATGACCATTAAAGGTTTATGGAGTCTCGAGTCTGCTTATAATCTATACTAATATTATAAAGAAGTAAAGTTTGTGAGATTGTGACGTTGTGGGGTGTAATCTCTGGATCTACAGAACCGATTTTGAAAATTCTGGTACCAATAAAAAACCACATTATTTGTGCGTGTCATAGTCAATATATTAACCCGAAAAGTTAGGGAGTTCCCGTGGGAATTTAAAAAACATATTTCACGCCGACGAATTCGCGGCCATTTACTATCAGATAAGCAGTTTGTACGATTGTGTACCTAGTAGTGCGGATAGTATGATGTACCTATATGTCACTGTAAGATTGCAAAAACCGTTAGATTGTAATCTAACTAGCGAAATTATAAACTGTCGACAGATTTATCGACAGTTTATAATTTCGATTGTAATCTGTTAGGTATATTAACCCGATAAAACCTAAGTGCCTAACTAGGCAAGTGCCCACTACCTAATTATTTATGTCGAACCTAACCTACAAGAAAAAGACAAGAAAACGTAAATACAATGAACATTTCAAAAATTGACACTCAGAACATTGAACGGTTCACAATCTGTCGACAGTTTACAATTTACAATTATTAATAGTCCTATTACACTGCACTCGCTTATTACACACCATTAAGGACCAAATTAGGGACCCTGTCCCCCTAAATTTTATTACACTACACTGATTCAAGTGTAAGGGCCCCTGTGAAAAGTGCAGTGTAATAGGGCTTTAATTTGACAAACGATTACGATTACGATTACGATTTCCTTACACAATCCGGGGCGCCTCATTAGTCGATCTACTCCATGCTATTATGAACGATCGATCTATCACCACCCACCGTGCCACCGCAGCTAGATCGTTTTACCATTGATATTTATGTTCAATTAAAATAATATACTTCCAGCAATGACGTTTGGGTAAAATTCAGTCCTATTCTTAGTTTGAACCCGTCGCTTTGATTAAACGCGGCGCCTGTAAAGGCTTGTAAATATTGTATGTGATAATAGTAACAGCGGACCAGTGGCGTAGCGTGTATTTCTTCCACTAGGGGCACAGTGGTCTGTGACTAGGGGTCAACCCTAAATTTACCGCCCCATCCCTATTTTCGAAACTAAGTGTAGGTCTTCGCAGTTCGCACATAATCCAATAGATGGCATTACTAGTAGCGCACGATGAACACGAAGAGCCTAACTCACGCTAACGAAGCGTTCTCTGAATGACACCTATATACGACCTCCAACGATGAACGATCGGACCAGTGGTCCCCGAGCACAACACCCGCTCGGTGGATGATCATCCTTTGTTACGGTCGAGCCATATCACCTGCTCCCGTACACTAAGCAAAAAATCGGTGAAAATCCTGTGATAGATACTTTGTTACTCTGTTGATTCAATTCCAACGCCCAACTCTTCAATCCTGAATCTATACCAGGGATTAAGGAAATTAATAAGGATTTGGGGATTTAGGAAAGGATTTAAGAACCATAGGGATTTAGGATTTTTTTATTTTGAATTGTTAAAGTACGAGTATGTCCCAAGCAACGACTTAACGGTAGAACTCTCAGTCCCAACTCCACAACCCAGATGCCGCAGGTACTGCTCTCCGAAGCTGTGGGGATTTAGGAACTGTTGATAATGAATTGATAATGTAGGCACCGAGCAGGGTAATCGCCATTGAACTTATGAGTACACAGAAAAGTTAATAAGGTACTTCCACCTATCCCATTGATTTTGAATTTTGCGTAAATTAGTTCCTATGTGGCCCCGATGACAGCACAGACTTTACTTGATCTGATGACTATGACGTAAGCCGGGGCCAAGACCCCGTTTGGCCACCCACCCACGCTACGCTACTGCAGCGGACTTTGAGTATGCTCGAGGCTCGCAATAGTAAATATTGTCGCAGGCAATCGACAGTATCTATTTCTAGTTTGCATCGTAAATAATTAATTATAGATCCAAGGGGTGGTGACCTAGTTGTGACAGTGATTTAAGGGATCCGGAGCCCTTTGTTTAGCCAAATCCGTCTGTTTGCCAAAAAATTACTCTAAAGGGTCTCAGGTTTTACTTTTCGTCATGCACCTTAAACCTCTGAGCTTTCCAAAAAAGGAATAAAATAAACAAACGGGGATTGCGACTTTGCTTTACTTAGGTAAACGTACTACTTATTTTTAACATAAAACCAAGAAAAGTTAGATTGAAAACTGAATTTTGCGATTTTTGTTCAATTCGAATAGGTCTCACTTTTATGTACACTACATAATAAGTCTCACGTTTATGAATTCAGCCGTTCTACGGAATAAATTGCTGACGTACAATTGGCCAAGAGCCAAGGACAGACGACCGTTTTCATTGACTTAATATTCGCAATTACCATTAAACCTGAATATACCTAATATATTATATTACATGAATACATCCATATTAATAAGTGCTAATATTATAAACGTGAAAGTGTTTTTGTCTGTCTGTCTGCTACGCTTTCACTGCTTATCTATTTAACCAATTTTGGTATAGAGACATGAGATGATCGAAACAGGCTAGCTGGGGTTTTATCCCGGGAAATTAAAGAGTTTCCGTGAGATTCAAGAAAAATTAAAGCAAATATAATTTAATAAATCTAATACTGTAACAAGGCGATGTACCCAGGACGCAGGCTACGTTACCCCGCTATATAGCCAAACTTAGATTACATTGACCGAGGTAACATCCGGCCCTCCGGTCACCTGTCATGGACTCCGTGAGACTTAGGTATATTGCCTATTAACTTCCTTATCGAACTAGAAGTTCGACTGCGGATGACGCCACAATCTTGTGGCCCCGTAGGTTTGATTCCAGGGTCGGGCGAATAGTATTCCTGACAAGAATTTTTCTTCTTATAATCCGGATTATTTGTATGTAGCTATGTAGGGAGGAAATAGGAATAGGAATCAGGACGGTGAAGTAAGGAAGGAGAAAAGGTGCCGTGTTTGAGATTGTTTTTAGCTAAGTATGATTTAAAAAATCTGTTCAGACGTTGGAAGATCATCAACTCTTTTATAGACTAGAAGTCTAGTTAGTCTAGAAGGGATGTGAGTAACTTAAGTGATGCCCATTAACGATCACTTGGACGGCGTATATTTTTTGTAGACTTCGGGTGATGCCAGCTCTCGCTTCGCTCAGTCAGGCAACTTCACCCTCGTCTGAAATCGTTTTGTTTCACCCCTACGCACACAATATACCTACTATTGCTCAAAATGCATGGAGCCAATCTGAATCGAGATCAATGATTTTGACCGCAAATCCTGGACCAGTGCCCAGAGTGCCTAATGGGAGATTAAAAAAAAAGATAAAAAGCAAGACATATGTTAGCTATAAAAAGTCTCCGACCGTAATGTCGCAGGACAAAAAGCGGACACACATAAAAAAAACTGCAAAAATTATCATCTTAAATTAGCCAAACCATAACTACGATTTTTATGGAATTTTCAAGCACTTGACAGCTGGCGCTCGACCATCCATACTAATATTGTAAATGCGAAAGTGTTTGTCTGCTACGCTTTCACAGACCATTTTTTCAACCGATTTTGATGAAATTTGGTACAGAGGTAGGTTGCGTCCCGGGGAAGGACATATTATACGAGTACTATCTATATCTACATCTAGAAGGACTCGGGCATCATCTATTTAAATGACAATTAACGTTGTCGTTATGGTAAAGCCAGGATTACACTTGTAAGATTTACTCACGTAAGTCACGTATACGAGTAACTTACGCAATGTAAGTCTTGTAAGACGCGTGTCATATGCTAATTTTAGTTATGTAAGTTACTTACGTGCTCTAATTACGTAATAACTTACAAGTACAATTGTGGCCAAATACGTAAAAAAAAACTCCCAATCAGCCTGCAAGATGCTAGACTTCCCAAGAGATGCGGCTCACAAGTTTTAACTCCGACTTTCAAACTAGATTAACTAGTTCAGAAAGCTCGCAAAGGCAAATAAAAAGATATTTAAATATCTTCACGATGACCTTTGTGATATTGTGTTAATAAAAGGGCATTTCAAGTTATAAAAGTTATATTTAGATGGAAATCTAATTATGTCTAACTTTTCTCATCGATCTATTTTCGTATTGCGTTTGATCCTGAAGGATAGATGATAATACGTGATCTGTATGAAGAAGCGTTATGTATAGAATAATGACGTCAATCGCGAGAACAAAGGTGAGTAGAGGTCCCCTAATCTAAAAATGAACGCGTCATATTACGATTCAGTAATAATTTATGTTTTTTTATTACAATACAAGTTAGCCCTTGGCTGCGATCCCACCTAAGGGTAAGTAATGATGCAGTCTAATATGGTAGTGGGCTAACCAGTGGTACGGCAGTTATATAATCGGTTTCTACACGGAATCGTACCGGAACGCTATATCCGCCAAAGACGTATCGCCACGCGATATAGCGTTCCAGTAAGTAAAGGAGTGGTAACTAGCCGCAGCCGAATCCCACCAGACAGACCAGAGAAAATTCCAGATCAAACCAGAGAACAGATTACCAAATTGACCCTGCCGGTGTTCAAACCCGGGACCTCCCGCTTATAAGTCGACAGCGCTCGCCACTGTGCCAGGGAGGTTTTAATATGAACCTGCGTTAGCTCTGCGCAATAAAATTCGCGAGTGAAAACAAGCATCCAATAACGCCCTCATTGTCCCATAATCTCGTGGGAGCACTCCAGGGCCGTTTTATGGCGGTGCTGTAAAATAGCGTATACTATAAACCCCTGATTATTCAACCATCGGAAGCAGCCGTTTACCATTACAATGGAATGGAAATCTCGTCCGAAAAGTTTATTCTAGAACAAGATGCTCCATCAATGCTTAGGACAGCGGTTACTTATGTATTTAAATACACATTGATGTAATAAATGAATTTTTTTTTCACAAGAGCAACCACCGATTTTCTTGCTGTTTCTTCTCAGTAGGAATGGCATTTCGAACCAGTGGTAGACTCACTCGAGGATTCAAAAGCTTTGATACAAAATATTTGAGTTTGTGTTAGATGATGCTACTCCAACCGCGTGGCTATGCTTAGGTATTCAAAATCCCGGGGTAAAGTTGGCCAGCATCCACGGCGTTCTAGGCATGATAGCCAGCAGGCTTTACTGCTGCTATGTGAACCATTGCTGTAGGGAAAGATACCATGTAGTATCGGTTTACTTAGTTATAATTTTAGTATAATATATACTTAGTTTAATACCTACTCGTATATGAGTCTACAGTTACACGAAATTAACCTCTATTTATTTATTTAAATGGGTAATGAGCGGAATAGACTCTGTGTAGACCAGTGTTGAGCTTATTTTGGCTCTCTTTGAACTATTGTTGCTCGCTCGCTCCGCTCGGGGAAACCCCGCTAATTTTGATTAAAGCGGAGCGGAGTAGATATAAGATCAAAGGACCACTAAGATTGTTGTTAGATAACATGATCATTTGATGACGTAATTTTTTAATAGTCTTATTGGATGAAGCCGCTTTCCGCTTTAGCCAAAACGCACCATAACTCTGATTTTAAGCAATGCAAAAAAACAAGTCTATCCATAGTAATGCTCTGTTGCGGCGTTATTGAAGAACCAACCAGAAAACACATTCTCATTTATCTAGCTTTTGTCTGCAGCTTCGCTCACTTTAGGTTCGATTTCCATACTTTCAAAGCCTTTTTTACTTACTCCTTTTTTACTTGAATTTCCAAAAATCCTTTCTTAGCGCATTTCTACATCTTAATAGCTATAGGTAAGCCAAATTTCAGCCTGATCCATCCAGTGGTTTGAGCTGTGCGTTGAAAGATCAGTCAGTCAGTCAGTCATCTTTTCCTGCTGTATTATATTTATAAGATAGAAGAAGAAGAAGAAGAAGGATGGTGGCTTATTTCTCGCAAAAACCAGCCTAGCTGATCAACATGGGGAAGACGCTAACTCTTACTACGCTACGGTTTAGTATTGCAGCTATAGGTCCATAGGTTTAGGAAGTAATGAGCCCCACAGTGACAGTTTTACGAGTTGAATTTCACAGCCCTAGCAAGATAATGGGGTCGGGGGCTGGGCTGTGTAAATTTCGGACCAACAGTATGGAGCTCACATTTGCGATTACACTAAAACAATTCGACTCAATAATTTGGGTACAAACACACTTATGAGTCGAGAATATAATAAATTGATGAATTTCATAACAATGAATTGTATGTTATAACCAGTTTCTGTACCGCTCTGTATTTACTACTATTGCTAATGCTATAATTTTGGTAATTGAAAAGAGTAACTGCTGAGTTTTTTCTTGGCTCGCCTCAGCAGAACTTCTTTCCGAAGCGGTAGTAAAGTTAGAACACAATTAGTATGCACATAAAATAAATACATTCTAGTTTGAGTTTGGATAACAGCAAAAATAGTCTTTGTTTCTGATTATTTATTATTTTTTGGTGTAATATAAGATGGTTTTATAAGCACGAAAACGCACTTACTTTATAGCTATTCTGATCTGCACTTTACCAGTAGTTTAGGTTCATTTCTTTGACCAAGTGGTCAGCTCAAAAACATTGCGCGTAGCGTCTCTCTTTGTTGAAAGCTAAGTCTCGAAGCTTTTAGCTTTATTTTAATAAACGTAAAATTATTCGTACGGGCTCCCGGGCCTTCAATGTCATAAAGATCGTCCTTTTTTGATGAAACAGGCCCGCTTAATGGCGGCAATTTGTCAAAAGAACCAACTCAAATGAAGGACCTTTGAAAACGAACAATACATATAAATCGAGTAATAGACCTTAATAGCAAGTTGCCATTCAGCGGTCTTTTAGGCTATACAAGACCGACATTATTGAATTATTATATTTATGCCATATACCTACTTAGTTTTTTTATCACAAAAGTTATAGCTTGACTGCAATCTCCCCTTTAGCTGGTAGCGGGCTAGACTTTTATATGGCATACAATTCCGATCGGGATCAATTTGGGAACTCATAATTTCGCATTTCGACACCCTCCTTGACGCAGTGTTGAGCGCTGTTGTCTTATCGGAAGTCCTGGGTTCGATAGCAACCGACTTTGAGTCCAGCTCCCCACAGGATAGTATAATAACTTACACTATTGTATTTTATTTAACTTATACTTACTTATGTATTGTAATAGATTGTTTAAAAAAAAGAGCAACTGCTGAGTTTCTTGCCGGCTTTTCGTAGCAGAATCTGCTTTCCGAACCGGTGGTAGAGTCAAAACATGACGTAGCATAAGGAGATATATGTATGTCCTACATGTTTGAAATGAATTGAATTGAATTGAATTGATACGCGGCAGGTTCAATTTCAATTTTTTTTTTCAATTTTTCAATTTTTCAATTTCTGGTTCCTACCTGGTTCAAAGGTTATCCATCGCCATTCAGCGTGGCAATGCTGCAAGTTTGATACCTACCTAGTACCTTTGGCCCAGAGGCAACCAGGGGTGGTCTTTTTGATTAGGGTTTTATTTTTATTTTTGTTAGAAGGTATATAAGGATTTTAGATTAACGTTTAGTCTATAAGTTTTTATTATATCTTGTAATTATATACATAATATATATTTGGGAATTTATAATAACTAAATTTTCTCTGGTCTGGTCTGATTGTCTGGGTTTCGGCCATGGCAAGTTAGTAGTTACCACTCTGCCGGCAAGCGATTTGCCGTTCCGGTACAATTCCGTTTAGAAACCGATTAGGAGCATGTTTTTAATTTAACGGCTATACCCCTACCATGTTAGCCCGCTACCATCTTAGACTGCATCATCACTTGCCGCCTGTTGAGATAGCAACATGGATCGCAATCAAAGGCTAACTTGCAGTGGAGTAAAAATAAAAGCATTATAACCACTTATTGCCTGACACAAAACCACTATTGAACGAAATAGAAAATGAAATGAAATAAAATTCAGTGTTGCAATTCAATTCAAGTGTGTTTTATTAAAATAAACTTTTACAAGTGCTTTTAAATCGTCGAATGATTCTACCGCAGTCGCTGATTCGGAATAACATTCCTACCGAGAAGAGCCAGCAAGAAATTTGTTGGTACTCTTTAAAAAAATACAATTTATGCTCTCATATTTTATTTGTACACTAATTACAATGATTACTGAGATACATAAGTAATTGCAGCCCCAAACACATCTGGAGCGAGTAAAATCCACGCTCTTTTGTTGTTTACATATAATCTTCAGCAGAAATCTTCAACACAAACAAACATACCTAATCTTCAACAGCTAATAATAAGCATATAATATAATAATCTTCAACAGCTTAAAATATAGGTAATAAGCTTTTATAAGGAGCTTACTTTTAATGGACTTTTTAAACCTTAGTAAATGGCTGTGTAAAGTCTTTGTTAGGCAAAACATTCATCATTATAAGCAAATAGGTGATACTCACATTCTATGCACTAGAAACCGCCATAAGCTAGTACCTAACAGCGTCATATCGTGTGCGCGAGGTGCAGAAATACTTTGTGGGGTCCAGTGTACGTTTTTATAACATGGTTCCAAAAGAGTTTCTAGATTTGCCATTACATAAATTTAAAGACTGTGTCTGACTGTGATTTTATTAACGACAAAGTTGCATGGAAGCAACCGGCCTCGCATCCAGTGATCCACAATTCAGTGTAATACTTGTAATGTTACGTATGTAGGTATTGTATTGCTTAAAATATTGTAACCTCTTTCTTTTTTTGAGAAAAGAGCAACTGCTGAGTTTCTTGCCGGCTCTTCTCAGTAGAATCATTTTTCCGAACCGGTGGTAGAGTCTTGACGTATCATAAGTGACACAAGTTGTCCTATTTCATTTCAAAGACTAGCAGCAAAATTATTATGAGTTCAAGATGTGATATCGTTGAACTTTCACAAGCTTTCAACCTGAGAAAGCTGATGCCGCAATCGGCCTTGACATAGGACCTTGAATTATCACCATTAAAGGTCTAGCCCCACTACAGATGCTCGGCGCGGCTCGGCACGTAGCGGCAAATAATATTCTTTTTATGAGTTTGTATGGAACTGGGCCTGCTAGAGACGCGGCACGGAGACGCACTGCGACATAATTGTACAAAAAATACTTGCCGCTACGTGCCGCGCCGCGCCGCGCCTCTGTAGTGGGGCCAGATCTCAACAGAGCAAGAAAACTTTACCATCTCTCTCCCTTCTTCAAATAGGCTCGAAAGAGTGTAACTGAGAAATCGATATGTATGCGTAAAGCCTGGACTTCCTCCGTTTTAAACTCTATTCCAATTGGGTAGAGTTTAAAATTAATTAGCTCGGAATATTAAACTTTACGGAATAGCACAAATCGGGGTTTATTAATCTTGGACCAAAATTGAATCTCTAACCTTAATCATGGAGATATATTATGTATATTTCATATTAATCATGCGTATGCTGTGTATGTGTTCATTGGCGATAACCGGAGTTCGATCCTTGGGCTCGTACTTACCTCTAACTTTTCGGAGTTTGTTTTGTGTCCTTTGAAATTAATAAAAGCAATATTTAATTATTAATATTTAATGCTTACCTAAAAACGATAAAGGAAAACATCGTGAGAAACTTGCATGTCTTATACATAATGTTCTCAATGGTGTGTGTGTCGATCCGCACTTGGCCAGCGTGGTGAACTATGGTGAAACCCTTCTCGCTCTGAGAAGAAACTCGAGAGCCGGCAATGGGTTGGATTTTGTTTTGACGACCTCCTTGGCGCAGTGTTGAGGAGGCCCCGGATTTGATTCCCGGCAGGGTCATTGGGGAATTTATAATTTCTAAATTTTCCCTGGTCTGGTCTGGTGGAAACCTTCTAGTTCCGTGGCTAGTTATCACCCTACCGGCAAAGACGTGCCACCAAGCTTTTAGAGTTCCGGCACAGAATAGGTACCTAATACATAGTATGGTTCTGGTACATGTAGAAATGTAGAAATGTAGAAACCATGTAGAAACCAGTTAGGGGTATGGGTTTAATTTAACTGCCATGTCCCTAACAGGTTAGCCCGCTAATATCTTAGACTGCATCATCACTTACCATCAGGTGAGATCGCAGTCAAGGATTAACATGTAGTAGATAAAAAAATGTGGTGATGTATTTGTTGATAAACCTTTTTTTATTGTTCACAGATCTACGCTATGGTATGCGTGATTTCGCAGTTCCAAGAATACCTAGAAGGGCGGGGAACCGCTGCATTCGACTATTCCGATAGAGTAAGTAACTTTATACTAAACTAGCTCATGCCCGCGACTTCATCCTCGTGGAATTAATAAGATTTTTTGAGTCCCACGGGAACTCCATAATTTTCCGGGATACAAAGTAGCCTATGTCACTCTCAAGGTCAAGCTACGCTCTTGAGGGCCTGGGCAAAAAATCACGTCGATCCGTTGCTCTGTTGCAGCGTGATTAAAGGTCCAACAAAGCAACAAACAAAGACATTTTTGCATAATTTTTTTTTTTTTTTTATTGAAAATAATACAATAGAACTTAATGCTAGCTAGCCTAACCTAATTACTATATAAATCAATATATTACTATATTACTATATTACTATATATTGCATAATATAATATTATTAAGTTAACAATAAGTTTGACGATCTTCCTAGCGCAGTGGTTAGCGGCGTGGTCTTACAAACAGTAGGCCCCAGGCTCGACCCTGGCAGGGGCAATTTGGAAATTTATAATTTTTAAATTTTCACTGACCTGATTTTATGGGTTGGACTTCGGCTAGTCACTACCCCACCGGTAAAGACGTAAAGACCTGAATAATTAGGCGTTACCGTACTATGTCGTGTAGAAACCGATTAGGGGTAAGGGGTTAAATAAAGCTCCATACCATTAACAGGCTAGCTATACCATAATCTATCGAGGATCAATTACCCAAAAAAACGCCAAGGACGCCGAACGTCTATAACTTTACGCTTAGTTTAAGTTAAATTATTTCGATTGATCGTATAAGCATTCGATGACATTAGCGTCAAAGTTACCTTAGGCTGCATCACCACTTGCAGCAGCAAAGCAGGTTTGATTGCAGCCAAGCGCTAGTGTATATATTTAAAAAAAGTAAAATGAACCTCAGAACCATTGATTTATAGCTCAATCTCGTGTATGCAATGAAAGTCGGTTGTACCGAATTTGTGACTTCAAAGGCTTTTGTGTCCATTTTACTTTGACGCTAATGCCATCGAATCTTATACGATCAATCGAATTGAAACTTCCACTACAGCCCATTAACGTCCCACTGCTGGGTGCAGGCCTCCACTCTCATAGAAGGGAGGAAATTAGAGCTTAGACCCACCACGCAGCTCCAATGCGGGTTGGCGGGCTTTAATGACTATTATCATGTTAATGTCGACTTTACGTGCTCTCCGAGGCCCGGGGGTGAAACACCGCCAACTTCCTTACTCCGTACTAGTAGGTACTGAGAATTGCTTGTCAGAAAAATTCAACACTTAATTATAGCCCGACTCGGGAGTCGGCCGCAGTCGAACATGCGAACCACTAGATCAACGGGGCAGTTAGCTAAATTGTAACTTAGCCTAAGCATACTGAGCTATCACTTCAGTCAGTGCAATAGAATAGGAATAGCATAACAATAGATATGTATCGTCTGGTTCAAAATTGATTGATTAATATGTTGAAAGAGATTAGTCACTATGTCATGGCAGATATCTGGCGAGGCAATTTAGAATAGAATGGATCTTTATCATCCACAAGTAAGCCCTTTACTGCGATCTCACCTGGTGGTAATTAATAATGCAGTCTATGATGTTAGCGGGATAACCTGTTAGTGTATGGCGGTTATATTATTAGGGTGGTAACTAGCCACTGCCGAAGCCTCCCACTCGACCAGACCAGAGAAAATATAAAATTTATGGATTCCCAAATTGATCATGCGGTGATTACCACAGCGTCAGGGGAGTTCGTCAAAAAAATAGAAAGATTTTCTACAATAAATTAAAATGCTCGTAAATGGGCACTATAACGTAACACTTCACTGCTCCTAAAATAACAAAGTAGACTTTCACAACCCCAGGTAAAGTACCTACGTATTACCGTACCGTGTATATTTCTTTCTCTCTTATCAAGTTATACACATAATTATTTTCGAATTTAATCTACCATGCTTTTTTCATGCGCAATAGATTTCGTACATAGGTCAAAAGTACTTCGAACGTGTGTAAAAGCAATTTGGGATTGTATTTAATTCCCAGGAAAGTCTTGAGGCGATTCGCAGTAGTCAAAACGCCTATTACGATTTTTACTTACGCAATAACAATGTACTCCTTATCGATATAATTTTGGCCATGGCAGTTAATCACCACAGATATACGACATCTGCGCAGGATATTTAATTAATATATTATAGCGCACATTTAGTGCGTCTTTCTCGCTATTCCCTCACTTTCACGGCCAGATCAGGCACAGAACCGACGTCTTAACATGCTCTCTCAGGCACGGGGATAAAAACACCAATAGCTTCCTAACACTGTGATTAACTTACTGACTATGTTTGTACTATGTTTGTTTGTTTGTTCCTGTGACTTATAATTACTTGACAGAAACACCAATACTAAAATCATTGCCCGATACTAAAATCATTGCACAATAGCAAGCTAAAAATTTCAGGATCAATTCCAGTAGGGATTGATCCTGAAATTTTTAGCTTGCTATTGTGTAGATCGATAGATACTACGCCGACTGACGCCGACTAATCCAGTTATTATTATAGTCATATCTGATAGTATTCGCTAAAGCCGGTTAACAAAGTTGATTGATTAACATGTCCAAAGCGATTCGTCGCCATGTCGTTGCTGGCGAAACAATTTGTACATTGTCGTACGTTGATGGTAATTTTTTGTGACATAACAATATCAAAAGATATGTTGTTATGAATGGCTATAAACAATTCCGGCTGACTGTACAATTGGGTACTTTTTTTTTTTTTTTTTTTTAAACCTTTATTGAAAATAATACAATAGAACTTAATGCTAGCTAGCCTAACCTAATTACTATATAAATCATGCCCGCGTGGAATGGTGGCAAGAATGCTGGCTGCATTTCCGCGCTGGACAGCCAGGCTGATCCTTTGCGCAAAAAATGAGCCAGCCCTTCTGTCACCAGATGAGGCAATTAACCGCGGTGAAATATCTCGTAAAAATTTTTTGGCACTAAGACTCCATGGCCCCAGGGTCTCCACGGCAAACGGAACAAATATGTAACTCTCTATGAGAGAGGCATACTTCCGCCGCTTGCCGGTTTCAGCCTTTTCTGCTGCGGCTCCCGGCCTTGATGCTGTCTCCCTGATATGACACGGGGCCAATGTGTCTACGCATGTTGCGTCCCACATTAGCGCCCGTCCCCGTTCCCAGGGAACCAGCGTCAATCCATCAGGTCTCTTGCCATCATCCCGACTAATCCCTGCCGGCTCAATGAGCGCAGGAATATCTATGGTGGCAAGAGCCCTTTTGATCGTATCATTGAGAGAGCCATGCCGAAAAAGCCTACCAGCGCTCCTTTGGCAAGAGAGTCCGTGAATTCCAAATTTATCAACCTCTTTTCCACACGGGCATCTGTGCTCGTAGCACAGGGGTGTTCCCAATCTGAGACCTAGAGCCACACGAAAACTTTCATTATCTAAAAGAGTGCCGAGATTTTTCGATGGCAAGGCATGAAGCCAATACCCGGATTCTTTTTCAGATAAGGCTAGAAGCCTTGCTCGATCTCTTTCACTCGTAAGATTTTGAACCAAATTTGTATGTGTCAGCCGAACCAACGGCACATCCCAAAGTTTTTGTGTGAAACATTCCTTCGGGATGTCGTCATTGGGACACCTGAGCTTCCAACTATCTAGGGCCTCTGTGGCATAGATCAATGAAACTGAATTAGAATTAAGAATCTGAGAACTAAGCTCTTTTATACTATGCACAGAGGACAGAAAAGCCGGAAGAGCAACACTGGAAATTTTTCTCACGCCGATGCCACCATACTTGACCGGTAAAGTAGCTTGATTCCAGGACTGATCATCAAAAGATAAATTTAGAATTTTTTCTAGCGTATCTCTTAAGGTGGCATCCATGATATCGAGTAGTCCAGGAAATTTCCAAATTGGGCTCGCACGGAGAATATAAATTAATTTAGGTACAAATAGGCAATATTTTAGAATCGAAAATGCAATGTGAGAATTTAGATCGCCCAATTTGTCAGAATGTGCCGAAAATGTTTTGACTTTTTTGTCCAAGATTGGTTGTATGGCTTCGTTAAAAAGAGGAGCACCAAGAAGACAAAGTGAATGTTTATCAAGGATCTTAATATTAGGGGCAATTTCGTTAAATAATTCAGAAGCCGATAATATTCTATCTTGCGACAGATTTTCTGTAAAAAACAGTTCACATTTGGAAAAATTTAGTTCTAAACCAATTTTGCCAAATTGTTGCTTAACATTGTTAAGATCTTTTAGAACATCATCCACGTTGCCTCCAATGGTTCCATCGTCAAGATACCATATGTTAAATTTAGATGTTAAATTTGAGATATGGTTGTGGATCCCTAAGCTGAACAGGGCTGGACCTAAGGGATCCCCTTGCTGAACACCTACAGAGGACTTAATGTCGCCATCTCCAAAAAATAATTTTGAAGCAGAACTGTAACATTGCCAAACATACGGGTAAATTTCGGGAAGTTGTGTTAAAACTTCGTTAAGCAGAGTTGCCCTGTCCAATGAATTAAAAGCATTCTTTACGTCTACTTTCAGCAGTACCTCAACCTCGCCATTCGCTAAGAAAGTACGAGCCGAATGCACCGCTGCCTCACAACCACCTTTACTGCCAAATCCAACTTGAATAGGTTGGAATTTATCCTTTAGGGTCGAAACTATGTGTCTACACGCTAATTTTGATGCCAAACGGCGAAAACTGCAGCCAACAGCGATGGGCCGGATCCCACCGTCCTTTTTATTAAAAGCACAGAGCCTCGCACCGTAAAGGAATGGCAAAAAGGATGAATTTACCTCGCCAGATAACATAAAATTACAAAGTCTGGTAATGTCACTCAGAAGCGCCTTGCCGGCGTCCCCAGCAGTAACTCCCACAAGATCCTTTAGATGTTGTGGTGTTATGCCGTCCATGCCACCAGCAGAGCCACTGGAGAATGACATTATCGCAGCGTAAGTTTCTTCATCCTTTATCTGTAAAAATGAAACATTTGAAGGTGGGTCTGGAAGCAAAGAGTCGGGATTTGGTAAAGGATGCTTGTCATGTAAGGCTTCTAGCGTTTCATCATTAAATGGAGCCAGCGTATCATTAGAAAACAAAATGCGGGCTGCGTTTTTAAGATCCCCATCCATAACCTTGTTTTCCACAATTTTTTTTAAATTGTAATTTTGTGTTCGAAATGAGCAGTCAGGAATTTGGAAAACGCGATCAACCGAACAATTTTTTTTTAATTTTGAACATAACGACCCGCTTTCTGATTTATTTACTGAAAAATGTTTATATGAAAACAAAAAAAGATTTTGCCAAGCCAAAAGTGAATTTGATAAGACATTTTGGATTGTATGCGATAAGGATCTAGCCAATGATATTCTCGCCCCTCGCGGAATGCGTTTTATTAAAGGAATATTTTGATTATATTTGGATAATAAAATTTCGAAGGGTACCTGGTTTTGACTTCCTGTTTGCGTTTGATCGCACACGAAATTTGGGCAAGTTAAAGGCCTTGCTGGTGGTCCGTGACATCGTGCGATATGTATGTTAAGGCCTCTACGACCTTTAAACAGCTTGCCATCGCTACAGTGTGGGCATTCTATGTACTCAACTTGAGATGCACTAGTGATCATACTTCACAACACAACAAAAGAAAAAATAGAAAAAACTAAAACACTACACAATAGCGTCTATAAGCGCGCTAAGCCCCGGCAACGGCAACCAGAAGGCCTGCAGAGCAGGCGACTGCCCGCTGAGGCCCCTGGAAACCGTGACACCGCGTGGCAACGCCTCGCTCTGAAACAAAAACGACTGTTAATATCGCATATCGAGAAACAGTGAAAATAATACCACGGGGTATTTCGCGAATAAGCGCCAATTTGATGCCAATAATAATCCAAAATACCGAGCCCAATATTTATAAATAAAAATTTGGAAGCGAGCAAAATTTTTTCCATTGACATCTCATTGACAATTGGGTACTTGACAACTATATAGTCAAATCAGCAACTTTTTTTAAACGTCAAATCGCGTGCTAATATTTTAGTATTTTATACAAAATCTCATACTAAAATTTTGTATAAAATACTGTACTGTGACGTAATCAAAGTTCGACGCACTTCGTTTTGATTAAGTCGATAGTTTATAATGGTTATTCAACAGTGGACATTGATATTTACGTACGACTTTTGGGATATCCTCTATTTAATAATCACTAAAAAAAAATATTTGACTAGCAGTCAAATACCTAATTTTATGTTGCTGAAATCATCATCATCGTCAGCGGATAGACGTCCACTGTTGAACATAAGTCTCTCGCAAGACATACCGCGGTCTTGCGCCGCCTGGATTGAGAGTGGTGGGGCCTGCCAACTCATTCACGTTAGGGGTTGCCATTACAACACCTTATACTTTGTATACTTGTAGTTAAAGAATTTTTTTTTATTCTCAAAAGAAATATACAG
The DNA here is from genome assembly GCA_923060345.2 of Erebia aethiops. Taxonomy (NCBI): domain Eukaryota; kingdom Metazoa; phylum Arthropoda; class Insecta; order Lepidoptera; family Nymphalidae; genus Erebia; species Erebia aethiops. The sequence goes on along the minus strand of OV281079.1, from coordinate 16,900,038 downwards.
AAAATAAAAATGACTTTCATAAAGTGTACTCTGAGTGATACCAATTTTATTCTATAAATTATTTTGACTTTGACTTTGTAACCTTGGACCCCAAAGTTTAGACATAGTCTTATCAAATAACGAATAACCAAACAATTTAATTTTTTGCCATAAAACTTATTATAACGGTGATGGAAAACATCGTGACTCGTGAGCAAACCTGAGTGAGATTTCTGCATAAATTGTCGCCAAAGGTGCCAATTCACTCAGTCAGCGTGAATTATGCTGAATGGGCGCTTTTTTACGAATTTGATTGCGTCAATGTAACCTACTATTAACATAGAATTGATCGAGCGCCAGCTGTCAAGCGCTTGACAATTCCATACAATATCGTAGTTAACGTTGTTGCGTTCGAATGGGAAGAAAATCTCCCACTCGGCACTCTGTGCTCAGTAGTGGGTCGGGATTGGATTGATGATCAATTGAATGGTGAAGATGGTGATTATAAACTAAGTAATTTTCTCACAGTTAGCAGTGGTACAGTATACTGCCACCGCCCAGCAAACCACCACCACCAGCTCAGCGCCGAGCGGCCGTCGCCGCTCCGCTCCGCGCCCCCTGCCCAGTCGCTGCGACCCTGAGGACTTCTCTGAAGCACCCACCAGGGTGCATATACGTAAGTAAAAATTCCTCTCTTGCTTGCTTCCATGTCATTATCTCAACCCATCCATCCAGGACTGCACGAATAAAAGGTACTTTTTGCCTGATGGGTGACTTCAACCGTGGCTAGTAGCCACTCTACCGGCTTAGACGTATAGCTAAGCGATTTAGAATTCCAGTACGATCCCGTGTAGAATCCGATTGGGTTTGATATAACCGCCATACCCCCCCAACAGGTTAGCCCGCTACCATCTTAGGCTTCTTTATCTTCACTTACCATTAAGTGAGATTGCAGTCAAGGGCTAACTTGTAGTGGCGTAAAAGAAAGTTTTGGATATTATACTCCATCACTTTACAAGTGCTAATGGACAGACTTTGTGAACATTATTGAGAACTCTCAGGTTTGAGGTTTTTCTCTGAGGTAAACTTGTACATCCCATAGGTTTGGTGCCGTCGCGTCGTCAACTGCTGCCGTCCTTTGCTGGACGTAAGTCTCTTAGTTAGACTCAGACACGCCACAGTTTTACTGCCTGTATCCAGCAGTTCCATGTGATTCTAACAATACCAGAATTACTTCAACAAAGCAAAAAACTTAAATACGGCACAATGTAAATCCATTAGAGGTTATAAATTGTACTTTTCTCTTTAATATTTTTTTCTTTTCTTCCCCCGTCCGTCTTATTCATTAGGGAATAAAACCTCGACAAATATAACATATGACTGTGTATACTGACAGTTTAGTTATCTTGGACAATACCACAGTTCACGACAATACTTTGTCCAATTTAGTTTTTTAACCGAATTCAAAAAAGGAGGTTATCAAATCGACACGTTTGTATGTTATATTATTGGAACTGCAAAACATTCACATATATTATGATAATTCTTCAATATTCGTCAAACAACGTCAAAAGCGGTTGAACAGATGGGCCGAGAAAGCATAGTAGACAAACAGACAGATAGACACACTTTCGCATTCATAATTTTAGTATGGATACTATATAGTATGGAAAACAAATTTATTAATGTCCCATGATAGTTTTAACTATACTACTATTTATACAGCAGACACTCGAAAACAAAAATAATAAAGAGAGAAACAAAAATAACGTACATTGAATATTAAATAGTCTACTATGTTATGCCACAGACTGAGATAAGTTTTTAGTTTATGGTTATTACTTATCTGCTGGATAAAAACGGCTTTTCACACTGAGAAAGAACTTGTATAAATGTTGATTAGCAACTTCAAATGTTCGAAGTTGTGCTTGCGGGGCTTACAGCCTCGCTAGACACGCGTGGAGCTTCTAATACCGTCTACTTTCGTTTTCACTTCAAGGACTTTACGAACTTTTGTTGTACCTAACAATACTGTGCTACGTTTTACCACTATGAATGTATGACTCTAGGGATGTATTATAACTTACCCATTTTACCAAGCATAATGAAGTTGAAAGTGCACTTTTGCCTTATACGAAAGTATGTAGTTGTATATCTTTTCTTTTTTTAGGTTGTTAAGTTAGCTGATGCCCGCATGAATTGAGGTTTTTTGGTTCGCGCGGGAACTCTTTAATTTTCCGGGCCGGGATAAAAAGTAGCCTGCGTGTTAATATAGAGAGATAGATTATATTCTATCTCTGTGCCAATTTTCATACAGATCCGTTCAGGCGTTGTGGCGTGATTGAGTAACAAGCATTCATTCATCCATACATCCAAACTTACGCATTTATAATATTAGTAGGTATAGATTACTCTTTATTTGTACACCACAATACAATATAACAAAGGACACAAATATAAAGTTAATACCAAGAAGAAGTAAGTATAGAATACAAAAGGCAGCCTTAACGCTTCAGTAGCGATCTCTGCCAGGCAACCATAGCATAAAACTTTATTACAACAAAATACAGAAACATAATAGTTTCAATATGGAGAAAAATTGTTTCAAAAGGTAAACTAAGGGGTAGGTATGTTTAAAGTATGTAAAGATTTATTTATGTAAAGATTTTTCTATGGAGAGAATTTTTTTTTTTTTTTTTATTCACTACAAGCTAGCCCTTGACTGCGATCTCACCTGATGTTAAGTGATGATGCAGTCTAAGATGGTAGCGGGCTATCCTGTTAGGGGCATGGCAGTTATATTAAACCCATACCCCTTCGGTTTCTACACGGCATCTTACCGGAACGCTAAATCGCTTGGCGGCACGTCTTTGCCGGTAGGGTGGTAACTAGCCACGGCCGAAGCCTCCCACCAGGCATGTGTTTTGAGATGCGTCAATGTTTAGATTTTAGAGGTCTTGAAAACAACATAATATAAAATTTTTTCAAGCGTTAGATATATATTATTTATTTACTAGCCAATGCCCGCGACTTAGAGTACGTGGATTGAGGTTTTGTGGTTCCCGCGGGAACTTTAATTTTCCGCGATAATCTATCTGAATCCAGACTATAATCTATCTCTGTCCCAAATTTCATCCAGAACCGTTCAGCCGTTCTGGCGTGATTGAGTAACAAACATCCATCCATCCATACATCCTCCATCCATCCATCCTCCATCCATCCAAACTTTCACATTTATAATATACCTAAGTATAGATTATCCTGGCGCTTCTTTATATAACTTGACCATGAGTTTAATGCTCAAGTAAGTACTGGAGGCCCCAGGGTAACACTAAAATTCACAGTCATACTGTGTTGTTTTCTTTCAATTATTATTGTAGGGTGTGTAACTATACGTATCTTACTATTCAGAATAAAATAATTTATTATTAGAAAAAAAAAAAAAAAAAAAAAAAAAAAAAAAAAAAAAAAAAAAAAAATATATATATATATTATAATGATAAAATAATAGTAAAATAATATTAAAACAATAATAGAATAATAGTTCATACTATATATATGTACATAGTATATATGATCTAATCGAAGGTGCATGGAAACTTACTAATGAGCTTCCCGGCGTCCGGTCCACTCGGCAAAACGAGGATGACGACCTAACGCTATATGTAGCTACATGTGGTGCGCAACGCGGCGCGTGGCTTGTTGTCATCGGGTGTGTTGAGCATTATTGTTGAGCATGAATATTCTCGTTCGATGTGTATTCGTAAGACTACGACGACGCGGTATCGGACGAATCATTGACAATGCTCGCTCGTTGTGCCAATATTGTATTGCATACATACTTGTTGTTGGATACTATCTGGTAAGGGAGCCTTAGTACTTGTACTTCGTGAACCTGGCTGGAGAGCGTCCGATGATATTCAATCTGCCTATGGTGGATTTATAACATACTTAAATATAACATATTACATATAAACCCATAACATACAATTATCATTGCAGGTTGAGTTGGGCCTGTAGAATATATCACTCGCTTCGGCGATGCATCGACACGGCTGGTCCTGTTTTGATGTTTACCTCGGTAGGACGTCAAGATGGGATAGGTTGTTGTTGAACCAGAGAGCTTGCTTTCTGTGCGTAGTACACTTCGTGTACATTTCTATGTTCTACAGTACGTCTGATTTTACCATGCGATTTTATTGTAACAACAAATTATCCTATTATATGAAATTACGATGTTTGCTATGGTCGAACGATAACTAATTATTATATGAAATTACTACGATGTTCGCTATGATCGAACAATAACTAATCATGGTTGGTGGGACTCTGTTTACTACTACCAATATCAAACTTACTTCAAACAATGTTCTACTACCCATGATGGTTGCGCGCTATATTTGATTAATATACTATTACTGAAGGTTGCATCACGCCTGTGGACTCTGTTTCGTTGCGGCGAACATCCCTGCAGTGCGCCTGGTGCATCCTTGAAACCTATTACAGGTATATGTGGGATTACACCACTTTAAAAATGTAATTATCCAGCTTTATGCTGACATAAGTGGAACGCACCACTCTAAAGTACGCTCGTGTACGTTGCGCCATTTCGCGGTTGATGCCTAGTGGTTTGGGGGGGGAGGCTTGTTGGCTTTTGGTATTTTATGAGGCTTATTGGCCCATGTTCTCATGTATCGATATGTCTTTTGGAATACCAAGAGTGGGAAGAAGACTACCGTTGATGGCGGGGCGGAGCCAGTCAACCATCATATATTTTGTTAGTCAAAGTATATGATGCCAAACAAAGCACCTTCCTTAATCAAGGGAGATGCTTGCCACTAGGTATAATTAGCTTCACCACTGCGTGACCTTATGGAGTCTTATGGAACAACTTAAATGTATGTTACATAAGATAGAAATCGAAACTCTGAGTAACTATCCATATATAAGGTCAACTCTCTTGATTTTAAATATATTTCGCATAGAAATATAATATGATTGATCCTATACATAAGACTGACTTATTGTGTATGTTAAGAGGCAAACATAAATCTGGCTTGCTGTGTATGTTAAGAGGCAAAACATTAAAACGAACAAAGCGCAGTATACTTGAACAGGATCGTATAGCAAAAATACACTTCTAAATGTGTGTCATGGTTGTATACTATTTAGATACTCGAACACGTTAAATATAAACTCTCATATAAAACGTGTGTCATAGTTGTATACTAGTTCTATACTCGATCACGTAACAAAGCACTTGCCTTCACTTTGTTGATTTATACTTGATCATTTTTACAACTTTTCTATAACTCGAACGCGTAATTTAAGCCAGTCTTATGTAAACTGAAATTCATTGAAACCAGTTCTTAAACTAGTCGTTGGGTTGATTGAATTCGAGGCTTCTGAAACTCTAAAAGAACTTGGGTTATTATGTTCGCAACGATGATGAGGGTTTACTGCTAGATGATTCATGAGCCATTACAAAGAACCATTGAACTCCATTAGTAGAGAGAGGTGTAGATGTTTAGGGACCCAGTCAGGTTAGTTACAGGTGCAAAGGCAGCCTTATCACTGAAGTGATCTACTGAGCGTAGGTAAGGAAAGAAAACGATGAGTAGATGATGCCCACGACTTCGTCCACGTAGTTACATAATCATCATCATCACTATAATCCATTGGCACTCACAATGATAAGGGTTATGGTCATAGTCCACCACGCTGACCAGGAGCGTATTAGCATACTTCGCACATTATGAAGGACTCTCGGGCATGCAGGTTGGCTCACGCAGTGGTATCCGCTATTGTTATTCTCCTAAAACTTACATAACTCCGAAAAGTTAGAGGTGCCTGGGCGGGCATCGAGCCCTGACTATACTCGAATAGGAAGCCGGGCGTCTAAATCTTATATATTATTTATTATAAATTATATTAAATTATATATTATTTATTATAAATTATACTACTACATGATGCCCGCGACTTCGTCCGCGTGGATTAACGTTTTTTAATTCCCGCAGGAAGTAGCCTAATCCTTTCCAGGGATTCCAACTATCCCAGTACAAAATTTCATCAAAATCGGTTGAACAGATGAACCGTGAAAGCGTAGCAGACCGACAGATAGACACACTTTCGCATTTATAATATTAGTATGGATTATCATAACCTTATGAGCTGATTATTCGAGGTAAACTAAACTTTCACACCCGCATACAAAATAACGCCATACACATACCTACACATACATTGGTACATATAATGAGGCCAAAAAGAGCTTTTACAAACTTACGTAAATACGAGTACAGATGAATAAACTTACATACACAAAGTCAAAGTCAAAGTCAAATAATGTTTATTCAATATAGGTAGGTACACTACACTTATTGCCGTCTAGTTATTTATAAAATATTATGGTGATAATCAGTAACGGTATCTTAAAACTAAAGCTACGAGGGTACAAATAAATAGTTACAGCGGGTGGAGGATTACACCCCGGCAGGGAAGACCAAACGGCCGCAGGTCAGGGCCACAGGTTGAGAAACAGGCAGACTATCCCCTAGCCGAGTCCAGTAACACCGCTTTTTCCATCCTGATTGCGAGCGAACTGTCACGGATATTATTACTTTAGGAACATAGTATGAATTAATCCACCGCTGGTTTTCACCTTTTCTTACAAACCATTAACACACGCTACGGACTCTTATTTACCCACCAATCCCGATTCCGGTAAATCGACGCGTCCTGATAAGAGACTGCTAACGATAACAAGACATTCGACAAATAACCTGTCATGGTGCACTTAACTCAACAAATATAGGGGAAACGCAGGACAATCATTTTCTTTCGGCCTGTCTTTTCAACAGATTTTGACGGAGTTTGATACAAAAATATGTTGTATCCCAGGAAGATAAAATAAAGGTTGCCCATGTTTGAGTGACCAAGCACTAAAAGTGTAAACAGAATAAATGTTTTTAACACTGTATTTTGAAACTGTTATAGAAGAAACACGTTTATAAATGTAACAGATTCAATACTGTAAAATATCAGTTAAAGACATGTCAGTGTCGATGCATTGCTATGTTGCGGCGTGATTGAAAAACAAACTCTCTATTTGACGTCCTTGGGGTTAGAAATTTCAAAAACTGTGAAATCCGTATTTCAATATTTTATCACACATCCTTCTTTATTTTTTAAAGAAAGTCAAACTATCAAGTTTTGTAGATTTTACTTGAAAAATATCTTGTAAAATAAAGGACTTTGATACAAACTTTCATTCCCTATTTCAACCCTTTGGGGTAGAATTTTCAAAAATGGTGAAACAAGTATTTCTTCATTTTAAACAGGTAGCTAAAACACCAAGTTTCATGGATATAACTTGAAAAATGACGGACTTTCATACAAACTTTCAACCCCTTTTTCGAAAAACCCTTTCTTAGTGAACACCTACTCTTCACAAACAACACACCCTATTTACTTCATGTCTCTAGGAACAGCGGTTTAGGCTGTGAGTTGATATATAAGTCTGTCAGTCAGTCAGTCAGTCAATCAGTCAGTCAGGACTTTGAACTATATATATCTAGATAGATAAATAAAAATTAATGTTTGTATGTTTGTCCTCCATGCGTTGCGAAACCATTGATCAGATTGTGATGAAACTTTGGTAGGTTGTTCTGGGGACGGCCACGAGGGTTTCTGGCCCAAAAAATGACATTGCGACGCATGCCGGGTACAGCTAGTAAGTTATAACTTTCGCCTTCATAAGTGGTGACCGCCTAAAGGTTAATACTTCGATCTCCTATTCGGAGGTTGTGAAGTTCGCATCCCAGGTACCCGGACCAATAATAACTTTTCGGAGTTTCTTACACTAATAAAATATCAAGCAAAACCTGCAAGCCTGGACGGTCTCCATAGGTGTGTTAAGTCTGTCAATCCGGCTTGGCTAGCTTGGTGGACTATGGCAAAGCCCTTCTAATTCTGAGAGGAGACCCGTGCTCAGTACTGGGCTGGTGATAGGTTATAATGATGATCGTGATGACACGTGTCATCACTATCAAGTATTCTTGATATTATTGTAATTATTCAAATTATAAGAAGTTACTATACTATGACAATAATTTACAATTATTATACTTACTTGTTTGTTAAAAGATTTACTTAAGACATGGTTAAAACGAGACAGATTTATGTTACTCACGTAAGTCCATCTCGTTTTAACTCTGAGAAAGCCAAGTCAAAGTACGCTCTATAGATCTAAGCATTAATGCCTTTCGATGGATTTAGAATTTCTAGAAAAACACCAATACAATGTCACAAACTCGTTCAGCTATCTTAGTGGGGCGATTCAGTCATAGTAGGTAATTCAATACTTCATTGTAAAAGTCTTAACTTTGCAACAATAACGGACGCGAGACACTGAACTAACCATACCTAGATAGGGAGGAATTATTGATGACGCGATGATGCCCGCGTGTAGTGTAGGTTTTGAACTCCCTAACTTTCCGGAATAAAAAGTAGCCTATGTCAATCCCTAGGTCCTCAACTATACCCATTCCAAAAATCACGTCGATCTAATGCTCCGTTGCGGCGTGATTGAAGGACAAACCAACAAACAAACACACTTTCGCGTTTATAATATTAGTATCATTAGTGGGCGGGTCATGTGGGTATGGTTTAAAATTTTACCTAAATGTTGCCAAAGTAAATACAAAATGTTCCTGTAAAGATTCATTTAAAAATATGATGAATGAATACCTACCATTGTAAAAAATATACCGCTTTTTTTATGAATCGGTTGGTAAATAAACAATAATTTTGTGGTTATTTTGGATGTGTTAAAGCATAACTATACAATATTAAATGAGAAACCCAAATAGCTACACAGTAATCCGATTACGAGAATTACAATTCAACCCGAAATGTACGAGTATGTACCGTAGAGTTTAAATTTTCCGTAGCCTACACGTTTTTACACTTAGGAGTACGAGCGACCCGGTCGTCCGTATATACAATTTAAACAGTGGTTTATTTTCAGCAGAAAGTGTTAATTATGTGTGGCTCTATTAAATACTAGCTTTACCGTCTGATTTCAGTGGACGTCAAACAAGCCGAAAATATCTTATTTTATTTAGGTACTAGCTGATGCCCACGACTTCGTCCGCGTGAAAAAAGTTTTTTGATTCCCACGGGAACTCCTTAATTTTCCGGGATAAAAAGAAGCCTATGTCACTCTCTAGGTCCTCAACTATACCCATGCAAAACACGACGATCCGTTGCTCTGTTGCAGCGTGATTGAATTACAAACAAACACACTTTCGCATTTATCACATAAAGTATGAATTTACAGGAAAAATAAAAGGAAGCCTTTACCTTTTATTTTTCCTGTAAAGTTTACATAAATCTCTGAAAAAATCAGTTTCATTTCGGACCGCAGAACTAAGTTTGTTCGTAAAAGTTTATGGCTGATTTCTTAAATACAATCCTGGTTATAAACTTCGATATAGTTAGTCTAATAATATATAGTTGATATCCGAGGCACATACGAGTATTTCGAAAGAAAGTTAGCTATTGGGAGTGGTGGAATGGCAACCAAAAAGCGCAACGTTGCGTTGGTAGATACTCCACTATACTCAGACAATAAATGTCAACCGAATTCCTAAGAGCTGGTTGATCTGCCCAGCACTGGACGTCCATCGGATGTCGACGATGATATCCATAAAATAATAAACTTACTGACTGTAATATTACTGCCCACTGGGTATATCGAGTTGTGATTTTGCATGTAGGTCGCTATATAACAGAGAACTCCCCTTATAACCGACGTGGCGTGGGTTTTTGAAATTCCCTTGGGAGCTCTTTGATTTTCTGTAATAAAGCGATGTAACTTTCCTCTGTACTAAATTTCGGCCAAACTCAGTAAAACCGTGGGCCGTGTAAGCATATCAGACAGACAGACTGACTCACTTTTGCATTTTTAATGTAATAAGCTACCTCAATGTATTAAAAATGCAAAAGTAGGTATGGATTAATATCAAAAATTCTACCCCTGTGATAATGGGTGGGTCGGGTGGTTATGGTTTAAAATTGTACCAAAATGTCGCCAAAGTAAACACAAAATGTTTTCGTAAAGGCTTTATCCACAAGTCCGACCCAATTTACTTAATTTAAAAAATACAGCAAAAAAGCTTTTTTACATCGCGGTTGTTTAGTGGCCCTCATCGCCATTACGATTTACGACCATGGTTTAAATCATTATTTCCGTGATTAAACACATAAATAATGTTGCATCCATTTGAAATAAATAAATTTAAAAAAAAAGGTTTCAGTACTCCCGCGGGGCTAGCATGAAAGTTGTAATTGTCAAAATATTGGAATATTCCGAATTGTTTATATAATGGCTGATTTTATGGTATTCATACTAGATAGATAGATAAATTCTATAGTGCTTCTTTACACACTTAAAACAAAAAGATAAAACAGAAGGGTGCAAAGGCGGTCTTATTGGTAAAGCAATCTCTTCCAGCCAACCTTTCGTACTAATATTATAATTGCGAAATTGTGTTGGTCTATCTGTCTGTCTGTTTGCTACGCTTTAACATCCCGACTTTTTAATTTTTTGATAAGATAGTTTGCATCCCGAGGAACGCTATATAGTAGGCTAAATATACGGATATAGGCTACTTTGTATTCCAAGACCAATGCCTCTACGTTTTTTTTATTCAATAGTCAATTGTTCTTTAAAAGGTAAGTACTTAGGTACCTGTGAATAAACGACAAAATTTATTTTTGACTTTTTTGCTCTCCGAGAGTGTAACTCCGTTAACCCGGCTTGCCCAGCTTTGGTCCAGCAGCGGATCATTGGGTCCAGTAATAGGTTCTTATTCCACGGGATTTGAATAAATGGCAAAAGTAAAATCTGAAGAAGAATTAAAACTTTTTCTTTTACTTTTTTTTCTCCGATGAGTGTAAAGCCGTCAACCCGGCTGGCCCAGGCGCAGCGGATCCTGAGGTCCAGTTTTCAGTGCTCATCTCTCGATTTAGACTCAAAAATAGAACCTCATAATCTGCAGTACTTTTATTTATCATGTCATGGTAAGACAGGCTAAGGGCTGGAATCCAGGGCCGAGAATAAAGAGAGTGTTTTAACCCTTAAAAGTTTGTGCAATTATGCATGTGTTTTGCCTTATTTTATCCTCGATCTACTTCTCTCGTCCTAGGCCATCGTTTGATACATCGTGTGTTGATCTGAAACCTCTGAAACGTGACTCGAGGCATCCATCTGTTATGCAAGCATTTCGGCATGGACAATTTTCGTACCTAGCCCTCAGGCAATATCGATGTTCATATTAAAAGGCAGGGAGGTTCTCAACCTAGAGCCTCTATTCTTTAGTTCTCCTGAAAATATCTTCATTTAGGATCTTATCCTTCAGGGAAGCGCTTAACTCACTGTGATAACTATTTAGGTACGTTTTAACTTAAAACTATCCATGCCTCATGCCTGATGCGGGTCCTTTTTTCATTATGTGAATTGGCATTTAGCGCCATATTATTAAGGCTCATGCCACCATCGATTGTCCAGCGTTCCTAGAGCTGTTAAGTATTATTCGGAATGGTGAAAGAATGGATTAACGCTGATTTTCTGGGTACGGCGACGAGATCTTATCTGGGGTGCAACGTGTTTTACACATTGACCCATATATATCAGAAGCCGCGGCAGAAATGGCTGGTACTGATATAAGCGCCGCAAGAATGCCTCTCTTAAATTATTCCAGAGTTACATACCAATTTGTTCTGTACACCGTGGAGATCTTAGAGGAGAGTCTTTGTCTAATGCTAATAACATCTTACAAAAAAAGCACTGGCCTAAAATGCCTCATCTGACAACAGGGTTGGTTCAATTGTTACGCAGATGAGCCTCGTTGTTTTTGCGGTAAAAGCATATGTTTACTTGTAAAATATTATAACATTAGGTTAATACCGTCTTTGTATAAAGAAATGAGGGCGTTTATAACGTTTGATGTATAAGACTTCATCTCTACGGTATATAGGTCTATATTAAAAGGTATTTCGTGCGAAGGGTATTTCTCGTTGCTTCAATCGAATATTGGATTTATACAGACTAACTGACGCCTGCGACGTCCACGTGGAATAAGTTTATTTAACTCCCACGGGAACTCCTTAATTTTCCGGGATAAAAAGTTACCTATGTCACTCTCCAGGTCCTCAACTATACCCATGTAAAAAAATCACGTCGATCCGTTGCGCTCTTGGTGCGTGATTGAAGGATAAACCAACAATCAAACACACTTCCTCATTTATAATTGTAAGTATAAGTATGATTTTGTAGTATTCCATGCAATGGTTCTCACACACGTTTACTGGACCTACTTAATTCACATGAAGTGCAAAGAAACCGAGTGCCGATTTCGCTCACCGATGACCGAGAATTCGGTAGATTTATTATTTCTAAAAAACAGTGCATGTCATTGTCACATACCTACCTACTCTAATTTTGCCGGTAAATATTAATTAAACTTTTTTCAATCATTTCTAATTATTTCAGATGTTTCGCTACGCAAACTTCGGAAATAAGGGAACAATTTCCATGTCAAATTAAACTAAGGGGCTTAAAAATTAAACAAATAAAACAATGTTGAAACAAACTTTTAGTTGAGTCGCAAGCTATTCGTGAAGATCGCCACATGGTATAAGAGCCGGATACACCAAGACCTTCACCGATGTGTTAACCAGATGAAACATATTTTTAATTTTTATTTAATAATAGATAAATACGCCTAAAATAGCTTGCCTATCACAATCCTGACCAGGTTACTTTTAAATTAATTAAACTTTGACAGGTTTATTGTAGCCAATGCTATACCATCGCGTTTGTTATAAAATTACCTATATTTTTCATATATAACTCAAGCGGTTAACAGATCCGTGAAATTACCTGTGGACTATGGTAACTTTAAAACTTACCTGTTTATACCTTGCCAGGTAGTGTGATCAAGAAATGAGTAATCAAGGCTACCTCGGCATATTCTTTATATTATTTACTGTCGGTTAGAATAAAATTTGGCAGGTCAACAGAACGGTAAAAAAAATGTTATTAATTAATTTAAAAATAGCCTGGTCAGGATTTTGATAGGAAACCTATTTTAAGCGTATTAAATATTTTAAAAAATATGTTTCATCTGGTTAACAGATCGGTGAAGGTCGTGGTGTATCCGGTAATGTAGACCAACATTGTTATATGAATAACACCATTATTGGAAGGAGTGATCTTCAGGAATGAGGAATGTGACACAGAGAGAGCGAATGGGAGAGAATAGTATTGAAATTGTGTTTCGTTGTCACCGCAGCAATGCGAGCGGCATTCGTACAATCCATGTGTTGACATAGATTGTACGAATAACCTAAAGTAGAGTAATTCGATCAGCGTTTGAATAGTGAATACATTCTGAAGGTTTATTGAGTTATTTGTTGCACAAAGAGACTGGTATGGACTTCATGTGTAACATTGTAGAGATTTTTGACTTACATGAAATGGTAATATTCAGATATACACAATTCCACAAATTCCAATTCCTCAAATAAATATTTTTATAACTTTTTCTGTAATTTTCGGCTTTAGGCCATCGATCATACATATATCATTTGCGAATTTGAAGTAAGTAATTAATTGATTCAGAAGTTATAATCTTAAGTTTTAAGCTTTGACAGACGGACGGATGGACGAACGGACGATCGGACAGACGGACAAGTGCCAATCCATCCATGTACGAGTAGAGTCAGAAGAGCTTCGCTTGATGCCCGCCACTACATTCGCGTGGATTAAGTTTTATTTATTGCCGCGGGAACTCCTCAACATTCCAGGATAAAAAGTATCCATTGTTCCCCGGAATATAATACAACATATCTCTATAACAAATTTAATCAAAATCAGATGAACTTATGTAATTTTTTTTTTTATTATTATTTATTAATTTATTTTTCAATGGGCCATGAAAGCGTAGCAGACGACAGACATACTTTCGCATTTTTAATTTCAGTATGGATATAAAAAATATAATACAAATGAATAAGATTTATGAAACAATGAATAATATTTTCAGCACTATCTAAACCAATGAATTATACTAATAAATATACGTTTTTGGCTTATAAAAGCTGAGCAATACGAAATCCCCTTGGATATACAAAGTTTAACAGACCCAACATGTTTGCTCAATTTCTGAGAACCGCGTGGCATTTGAACAATCTGACTCAATCTAAACTTGAACTATACCAGGCCCTTGGCTCTAAAACATTTTAAGGTTTAGATGTCTCACTAGAAGCACAGCGTATACCTACATACAATGGCTCGACACTCATTCCAATGACAGACCCAGCTACCGTGATAATTGTAGCACTTTCCATAGGTACGGTATCTCTTTCTATCTCTCTCAACCTTTTAGCCATCGATTCACTGTTCCGTGATGAGTGCGGCAGTTAGTATGCAACTCTTACATGCTTCACGTTTTTAGGGTTCCGTACCCGAAGGGTATCAACGAGACCCTATTACTAAGCCTCCGCTTTCCGTCCGTCTGCCTGTCTATCAGCGGGCTGAATCTCATGAATCGTAAAAGCTAGACTGATTAAATTTTCACAGATTGTGTCTTGTGTCCATTGCCGCTATATTAACAACTAGCTGATGCCCGCAAGTTCGTCCGCGTGGATTGAGATTTTTTGCTTCTCGCGTTGAACCTACACTTATTTTCAAATGGCTAAGTTATATCAATACCTAAATATAACTTATATCTACCTATATTTTAATTAAAAATAAAAATAAATTAGTTTTCACTTAGATATCGGCAATTTTTATTTATTTATAGACTAGCGCTTTTCTGCATTCAGACTTGCTGGCAAGTAGTGATGCAGTCTAAGGTGTAGCGCGTTTGCTAGAAGATGCCTATTCACTCTCGATTTGAAGATATCAATATAAAAAGCAGAAGGAAAACGAAAACCGTTCCATTTCCTAGCGGTTCGAATTAGAAACGAGGAAGCAAATTGCTTCATACGCGTCCTTGGAATTTTAACTATACACGGATTATAATTGTTGGCAGCTTCCATGCTCTCAAAGGCAACCCGATCGGCGATCAAGAAACACGTGCAATTTCCTGACGAACAAAGCTGCATCGAAGAAGCAAATGAAGCGCCTGGGAATGAGGTCAAGGCAGGTAAGCGTGCTTTATGCATTTTGTCTATGGTAATGAGAAAAAAAACCTGCCAAGTGCTAGTTGGACTCGCCGTTGGAGGTATTCGGTTTAACTATTCGACCTCTTAATAATGAAGACGGTGCTACAAATTTACAATTAAAGAAGTTATACAAATTTACAATTACCTCCGTGGCGCAGTGTGTAGCGCTGTTGCCTCAACGTGCGGAGGTCCTGGGTTCGATCCCCGGCAGGGTCAATTTGGGAATTTATAATTTCTGAATTTTCCCTGGTCTGGCCTGGTGGGAGGCTTCGGCCGTGGCTAGTTACCACCCTACTGGCTAAGACGTACCGCTAAAGCGATTTGGCGTTCCGGTACGATGCCGTGTAGAAACCGAAGGGGTATGGGTTTAATATAACTGCCATGCCCCTAACAGGTTAGCCCGCTACCATCTTAGACTGCATCATCACTTACCATCAGGTGAGATCGCAGTCAAGGGCTAATTTGTAGTGGATAAAAAAAAAAAAAAAAAAAAAAAAAAAAAGTTAAAAAATAAACTTAATAGTAGGTAGTATGTCATGGTTTACCCCTGATTTTTATAAAAAGTATCCTTGATACTGTATTATGTAAAACTAAAGCGGGCATCAGCTGCCCGCGTCTATTTCTGCGTGTTTTTCTTTTTTTGATTCCTATGTTACTCTCCAGGTCCTCAACTATACCCATGCTAAAAATCACGTCGATCCGTTGCTCCGTTGCGCCCTGATTAAGGACAAACCAACAAACAAACATAGTTTCGCATTTATTATATTAGTATGAATTTACAGGAAAAGTAAAAGGAAGCCTTTCCTGTAAAGCTTACAGAAATCTCTGAAAAAATAATTTTCAATTTGGACCGCAAAACTAAGTATGTTTGTAAAAGTTTATGACTGATTTCTTAAATACTATCCTGGTTAAAAACTTCGTTATTGTTTTCGTATAAAGTTAATAATATAAACTTGTATGAACCAAAAATATTTGCGATTTTTCACTTTGCAATCTTCGGAAATAAAGGGGGGGGGGCGAAGTTTTATTGTAATTTTCCACCTTATTAAACTTGCTTGTATATAAATACACAATTACTAATCCATACTAATATTATAAATGCGAAAGTGGGTATGTCTATCTGTCTGTCTGCTAGGCTTTCACGGCCCATTTGTTCAACCGATATTGATGAAATTTGGTACAGGGATAGGTATGCAACCTACCCGGGGAAGGAAGTAGACTACTTTTTAGCCCGGAAAATTCAAGAGTTCCTGCGGGAATCCACGCGGACGAAGTCGCGGGCATTATTGACCGAGCGAAGCGAAGGTCTCTGAGTCTACTTGAGTGAATTTGCACTTGTCCGTCCGTCTGTCAGAGCATTATAACTTCTGAATTACTGGACGTCATTACTTCAGCTTTAAATATAATATGTAAACCGATGGCCTCCAGCCGAATATGGCTTAAAAAGTTATAAAAATCTTTATTTCAGGGGGGCTCTCATAGAAGCGAATGCGAAGTAAAATATTTTTTTATAGCGTTACATAGGGTTGCGGTTTATTATTTTAAAGATAATTAGGCATAGAGTCCAAAAGTTTTTTTTTTTATTTTTCTCCTAAAATTGACGAAAGGGGGCTTTCAAAGTGGAGATTTTCTAGCGTCCAAAGTTGACCTCAGAACTCTAAATTTTCTGAAAGGCTGAGCCTGAAACTTGATCAATTATTTGAATTATTTCCTGTACTTGAACAACAAATACTAAAATTAGTTATATATTGTAAGGAAACGAAATTATTTAATTTTTAATGAGCTTCAGTATTTTTAACAGAACTTCACATTTATGTCAATAGATGGCGCCACGAGGTCTCAGTTCGGGGCGAACCACTAGTCTAGTGTAGTTTATAATAAATGGGTTAGTAACTGGCCTATGCCAGGTAAATACAGGTTTTTATGAGTGGCCACTTTATTGTAACAAATTTGAAAAATTGTGTGTCAGCTCCGACGCACGAGTGTTCACGTGGTTTACTCTTTACGAAAGATTATAAAACGCTTTTTTTATAATTATTACTGAAAGCATGCTTGATACAATTAGGTATTTATGTTAATTATATAATTTATATTCATCAAAATACATTACATAGTCAATGTTATGTTATGGAAACATAAACAAGTCTTACCATGGAAACATAAAGTCAAGAACGTAACGGAAAAAGTTTCATTTTACTCCCCATAAATTTTCATACACCGGATTATATATTATGCAAATCGATTCTAAAGGAGGTAAACTCCAAAACTGCAGGATGTTAGGTAAGCCAAGCTCCATACTAAAATATTCAAACCCTTTTAAGTCTGTAGCTAATAGTTACCTACTATGGAAAATGTGACCAGACAGACATAGTCGCACCGTAAGGGTTGCTAACCTACCTTTTAGTTACGCAACCTTAAAAACGGTGACTACCTATTTCTTTACCATTTAGTTCTGTAGCAGTAAAGCAGGGATTCCCAAAGTGATCAATATCGGTTTCCCAGGGGTCGACGAAAACTGATTTTAGGGGTCGAAGAGGTCTAAAAATTGACCCTTTTTTAACGTTTTTTTTTTTCAAAAAATTACCTATTTAAGTATTTTTAAGTAATTTGTATGAATAATAATTAATTTCCCTTGATATTTTCTGAATTTGATTCCCATCACGTAATGTCAAGTTTACTACTATTAAGTTTACTAAGTTTACCGATTTAAAAACTCTGCGGTTGGTTAAGTGACCAACCGCAGAGTTTTTAAATCGGTAAGTATTTTGTATTAATAGGAAACAAACTAGACATAGGATTTTAAAAGTAATTTGGCTATGGGGGTCTGAGGTATTTTGGAAAAAGGATCTCTTGTCCAAAATAGTTTGGGAGTTCTTGATCTAAATCATGCACATTCTAAAAGAAAATTCTCTGTAGTGGGCCCACGATTGGCTGAGCTGATGATGATAATGAACAAACGTGTGTCGTAATAGAAAACAGAAATACATCAATAAATATTCATGTTTGAAACACTATTCCCACTGAAAATCCAATTCAAATAACCTGTCACAGCCCTTGCCACTTCCATTGGCAAATATATACGAAACAATTACCCGTTTGAATTCGTACAGCATAAAGCATTCATAACATCATGTGACACTTTCCCGCCACAAATAGCGTAATATCACGGAATAGGTTATAGGTAATAGCCGGTAAATTGGTTTACAACAACTTGGCAAACAAATTTTCGTTTCAATTTGATTTGAATATGACAATTTTCCTGGCGCATTTTTTATTTGGATCGATTCCCGGCCTCTATTTGAGAACTTCTAATTTTAAAATTCTATAGTTTGTCTAATTTAGGTTCATAATTTTGACAGATGAGAGGTGTATAGCAATATTGCAGGACAAGAGGTGAGACAGACTGAAGCAGTACTATTCAAATAGCATCTGCTAAAATTATCATCTGTCCTAAATTAGACAAACCAGAGAAGGTCATGTAATGCGAAGGGAAGAAAATCATATTACTAGAAGAATGTTGAATATGTATGTGGAAAAGAGGAATTCTGAAGAAAGGTAGAATTAAAGCAGTATTATTTTTAAATTACAGTTTTATATGACGTATGTATGTATGTATGTATATACTTTATTGTACACCACAAAAACACAAAAGAAACAGATTAAAAAAATGAAAACTTAAAACGTAGGTACAATAAGGCGGTCTTATCAGTAACCAGCGATCTCTTCCAGACAACCTTATCGATACGGAGACAATGAGCAAGTGGACAGTAGGAGGTGGTGCATAAAATTAAACTTAAATACTAATAGATACATAAACTAACCAATATCATAAAATTATAACATGTTAATACACTAATATATACAAAATAAATAAAATAGACATACCTACGTAAGATTTAATACATAAATAAATACACATATAAATAATGGACAAATTAAACATGTCGCTATTGATGATTACAGAGAGACATGTAATGATTTTTCACGTCAATTTTAAACTTATTAAGAGTTAAAGCTCGATGTGTTTGCGGGGGCAGTTCATTCCACAAGCTAATGGCCTTGAACATAAATGAATTTTTGAGATATTTTGTCCGATAAGTAGGCACTGCAAGAACGAGTTTTCCGGCTGACGTACCTTGATATAAAATAAGATTGATCTAAAATAAGGATTAAAATTCTGAAACAAGAGCGTCAACGATATTAAAATTAGTAAACCCCTGGACACAGCTGAAAATCAGCGCCTTGCAATGTACGGTACGTGCTTTTGAGTATTTGCATTTAGTGATACCTACAGGGCAAAACTTTGGGCAAAAACTGTACTCTACATCCACACTATATGGGTGGCGGTTGGGTGGTGTCACAGACAAACATGACGTTATTAGATAAGCTATTGTACTACAAGTGACACTAATACGAATAAACCTATTTTCTTTCTTCTCCGTTCACACTGCCGGTACTTGTGTGATGGCCATTTAGAGTTTCAGTACAATATCGCGCAAGAAATAAGTGAAACATTTGGTTTTAATAAAAAGTAAAAAGAACCAGTTCCATTCCAGATGAGGCTACTACCAAGACTGCTTTTAAATACATAATTATAAAAATACATACATACATACATAATACAAGCATACCACTCGTATGTAAAAATTATAAATTGGTATCTCAGTCAAATATACCACAACCAAATTCAAAGACTCTTGTTGTCGAGGGACAAACGAAAATACTTCCTTATCATCCTAGGATCTAACCTATGTTAAGTGAAGATGCATCAAACAATCTAAGACGGAAGCGGACGGAGCTTGACGGAGGCCTCCACTCTCATTGCAGAGAGGAAATTAGAGCTTACACCCACCACGCTGCTCCAATCCGGGTTGGCGGGCTTTAACAACTATTATCATAAGTTAGTGATAATAACCGGGACCGACAGCTTAACGTGCTTTCCGAGGCACGGGGGTGAAACACCGCCAACTTCCTATCTCCGGGCTAGTACTGAGAATTTCTAGTCAAAAAAACCCAATACTCAATTATGGCCCAACCCAGGACTCGTACCCGGGACCTCGTCGGCTGCAGTCGAACATCCGGCGAAAATTCCGGCATCGTGGAATTTTCGACTGTAAATATAGTAAATATAGCCACGGGTAAATCCACGCAAAAGACGAAAAATTCCTTCGTGTTTTGAAATCTCGGCTCTAGCGATATGACAGCTCTATGGTTTAGTGGCTTTCTTCACGTTATACTGGAGCTTTGATTTTATAAAGAGATCCGACCGAGGTCGCTCACGATGGAAATAGACTAAAAATAGACAATGCATGCAGGGGTTGCCACCATCCATGCTTCGTTGATTTTCACCTTTCATCGCGTATGACATTGTATAGGTAAGCATCTAAAGTGCTCTACAGTTAAAGTTGTACGAGGTTCATGGAATTCACGAAATAATAAAAATCTACGGTAGAACCTGTGATAGCATAGTGGTTAAGACCTCCTCTGCAAGAGCCCGCGGTTCAAATCCCTGGAATCTCTATAATGAATAACGGTGTAATTTTATAACGGTGAAGGAACCTGCATGAGAACTCTTAGTTCTCCATAATATTCACAAAGGTGTGCACGTCGGCCAATCCGCACTTGACCGCAATGGCACTAATTAAGTCTGTTCCAATAGGGATGATCTATTTTATCAACTTCTTTAACGTGTGATCACATCGTCTTATCTTCCACTTGACCAATACTGATGATAGTATTTAAAGACGACAAGTTTGTAGATATTCCCATCATTATTGACCATAGCAGATGAGATTACTTGATTAGACGTTAATGAAGTAGAAAAATTATTTCCAAAAAACCGACTTCCAACGCCACTGTAAAGTAAAAAATAATTTTAATTTCTACCCACTATGTTGAAGTCGGGCGAGCCTGATGCGTAAACTTGGTTTATCCTTGTTATACCCGCCCGACTTCAACATAGTGGGTAGAAATCAAAATTATATTTAACCGATTTCCAAAAAAGGAGGAGGTTCTCAATTCGGCGCGTATGTTTTTTTTAATGTATGTCGGTGCATACCTCCGTGGGTTCTAAACCGATTTGAAATTTTTTTTTTTCAGTGGTTAAAGGAAGCTCGTGTTGGAAGTCGGTTGTTTGGAAAGAATTTTTATTTTTAACTTTTTAGTGTCAGGGTTGAGGATTTGGAGTCAGTTTTTTATGGGACTACCTCGAGAGCTTCCTCTAACGACTGATAAAAAAAAACAAATCGGTTCAGAAACCACGGAGTTATGCACCGGCATACATTTTAAAAAAACGTTCTGAATTGAGAACCTCCCCTTTTTTGGAAGTCAGTAAAAAAATAGATCGTCCCTATTGGAGCAGGGAGCAGAGGCCCTTTAGAATAGATCCATTGCTTATGTTAGTCAGTCGCCCTCTTAATTCATAGGACCAATAATTATGAATGGATAATTCGTCAACTGTGTACGTTGTAGGTAGTGAGCCGATTTTTAACGTGAAACTGACTTATAAACCTTATAAACTATAACTTATAATCTATATAAACTTCGGGAATAGTTAGCATACGTATATTTAATAGTTTAAGGTATAGTATAGTATAGAACTTTACTATTGGAAGTTCAGGGTATTGTTTTAATATTGTTGACGTTCGTGTTTTAGTCATCAATAACTACAAAAGGCCTGTCCTGAGTGACTGACAGCAGACAACCTACAGCCCAAACGGCTGAACGTAGAAATTTGAAATTTTGAGAGAATATCCTTGAGTATAGAATACCCTAGAGGTGTACTAAGGAAGGAATTATCGAAATTCTACCCCCAAGGAGGTTAAATAGGCGGTTTAAATTTATAAGTATCCGTGTAACTTGGTATTATTGTGCTTTAGGTGAAAAATGAAGATTTTAATGTTTTTGACGGCTTCGGGCGTTTTTGACGGACGTCAAGGTGAATGTATATATAATATGAAACTGTAATTTTGAAATAATACTGCCTGTGCAATGGTAGTAATCCTTCAGGCTTCGTGTATTTGAGAACTTTTCATGTGTAAATACCATAGGCAGATTCCTTGTTCCATGTAAATAGGCTTTAGGTACCTATTTACAGATTACTAGGTGATGCCCGCAACGTCGTCCAGGAGGATTGAGGTTTTTGGTTCCCGCGGGAATAAAAAGTATCCTATGTGTTATTCCAGACTATAATCTATCTCTGTGCCAAATTTCATCCAGATCCGTTCAGCCGTTCTGGCGTGATTGAGTAATAAACATCCATCCATACAAACTTTCGCATTTATAGTATAAAAGTAAAAAAAGTATAATAGTCGAACCCTAACTAGCGCATGTTTATATATAGTATAATCCTTCTGTTTTCGAAGTCGTTTATTGCGCCGTCACGTGGTTTAATGGCTCTGAAAGCTGAAGCGCTCTTGAGAAACTATCTCACTTTACTTGATGACCCAAGTTCGCTTATTAAGATGTTTTGATGTTCACTTATGTATCAAAGTCTGTTGCTATAGAAGTAAAACTTTGATATAACTAGTCTGGCCATAAATATTGTTACAAAGTTTTTTTTTTTTTTAAATCCAAATTTGGAACGTGTTTATTGTTTGAATCTTCGATTGATTCCCCGTTATTTTGCCCGCATCTAGAGACCTCTTAGATCGTGTTGTGAACCTCTTAGCAATGCTCTTTTTAGAAATGTGCCGTGGACTTTCAGACCCCGCACCTGGTCACAAACCACGAACTACGCCTGGCCTGGCTTAAAGTCAACGTTCTGGACAGTATAAGAGCTGCAGGCTGGCCCTCGTCTAGCCCAGATCTGAATCGCTTGGACTACAAATTATGGTCAGTTTTAGAGGACATGGCCTGCTCTAAACGGCACGCCAATATTGAGTCTCTTATGAAATCTCTAGAGCAAGCAGTACCTAAAGTTCCGATTGAAACAGTGCGTAATTCGTGGCCAGCCAGATCAGAGGCTTCTATCAAAGTTAAAGGTGTATATGGTGCATTTCGAATAAAATTATTTTCTGATTATTGCCCAGATTTCAATAAATACGTACCTACATATAATTTTTATGAAGATTACATTGCTCCATAAAAAATAAATGCATTTTCATTTGTAACAGAACTTATGGCCAGACTAAGTAGGCGTGAGCAAGTATTTTACCAACAATTTTAGACGACCTTTCTGGCGACTGCGCCACCACTCCACTTACTACTGGGTGAGAGTCAAGCGGGAGGTCCCGGGTTCGATCCCTGTCAGAGTCAATTTACAAATTTCTAATTTTGTCTAGTCTGATAGTTACCGCCCTACCGGCAACAGATTACGATGTCGTGTTAAAACCGATTAGGGTTATGGGTTTAATATAATCGCCATACCCCTAACAGCTTAGCCTGCTACCATCTTAGACTTCATCATCAATTAACGACAAACAAACACTCTTGCATTTATAATATTAGTATGAAGTATGATTGCCCAAATGCACAAAGGTTTGCCAAAATGCAAAAGGTTTGTGTACGAGAAATTTTTTCATAAACAGCTGTTATTACCTTCCCACAATCTTGCAAAACAAATGATTTATGATTTAAATCTCGCAGTATACAAAGCATACAAAGTATAGAAAATAATACCTATTTAGGTAGGTAGTGGAATTCTCATTCAGATATTTCGGGTTGTGGTCAGACTGGATTTCAGGTCGCTTAATTACGAATACCGAATTTCGCTACATTTGACCCTAACTTTAATTGCCAACCTGCTTACAAAATTTATTTTATCTATAAAGTAACTATATCTAAATACTTGGACCTTGCTCGCCATGAGGATTATGGTTGTGGAATTTATGCTCAGATTTTTATATACAGTGGATTTCAGCTCGCAAAATACCACATACGGAATTTCGCTAAATTTTTCCTAAGCTTTACTTAATCATCACTTGGCTTATAACATTTTACCATAAAAATGTTAGTAGCTTTACCTGCAATGCCCAGTTGTCTTCAAAACACGTTGATTTAAAATCCACAAATAATTTCTTCGGTAGGTGTAGAGCTGAGCACTTTTTACAGCGGTCTACTGACTTAGCGGTTTTAGCTTTAATACATTGATAATTTGTAAGTAGGAGAACAACTAAGTGTTGTTTTTCTTAGAACTTATCATCATCTCAACCCATCACCAGTCAATACTGAGCACGGTTTTTATTTTAGTATGAGCAAGGCTAAGACCATATTCCACCACAATGCAAACTGCGGATTGACAGACAATACATTTGAAGAACATTATCAAGCATCTCAAGCACATCTCAAGCATTCTGTTATGGTTCACATTTGACGCTCACGATATATTAAATTTAATTGCAATTAAAACGCTCCTAGGTATATATGCAAAAAGTCAATTGTACCCGGGATTTGAGTCCTGGATCTCTCTACCACAACCAGTGCGCCACAACTGCCTATAAGCTATAACTAAATGACGACACGACAAGTCTGCTAAAACTGTAGCACCTAAGAAGACAACCACTTAGCTTCCTGTTGTATACAAAGCTTCTTATTTGTCACAGATTCCCGTGTAATCAGCTCGCTATGGATGGAGCTGGAGACAGAAACCCAAGTGCCGGAGCGCTGACGGCGGCGAAGCGAGCAGTACTACCGGCCGGTGTCGCGCGCTCGCATAGAGCGGCGCAAGATGTCTGCCGCTGGCGTACCGCCCGCTGACCAGACCAAGGACTCCTATCTGTAAACGTCTCTACTCTCAACCCTACCTGCAAGCGTCTCGACTTTATCTGTAAGATTTTCGGCCTGGCAAACTGTCTTGGCACACACGTCTTATAGAAACATACAGAGATTATTACGTAAAAATGAGACTTTCCGCGATAAATATAGGCCTGCTTCAGCATCACACGCTTGTAACGCGCTCTCGCATAGAGCGGCCCGGGTGGGCGGGTGCTCACTAGACCAAGGTCTGTTTTAAGCGTTTCAACCCTATCTGTAAGCGCCACGATCCTATATCTGATTGATGCGCCTATGGGTTATTCCCATTGAAAAAACCCTGGTATACTATATAGAATATGGGGGTTGAATATTTATTTAATTATTTCAGGATTTTTCTAAAATCCACCCTCAAATCGATTTTCAAAAATTTCGCTCGAGCCAAGCCAGTGCCCGTCAGTTAGTCCAAACTCCAAAATACTTTTGTAGGTACATAAATAATTGATTGTATTAAAACCAATTGAAACATTCTGTTTTCTGTAAGACGACTGTGTAGCCAAAGAGAACAGGGTAACCACTCGGAAGATAATGAAAAGCTTACGAACTTAATAGAAGAAAAGGTTGTATTTCTTACTATTTCTATTCCTTTATAAGATAAGGGTATTGATATAATAAATCCAAAGATAGTATATCTCGGATTTATTTATTAACTAGATTGCGACTGGAACTAGTTTTAAAAATCTCCTAGCTACTCAATTTTCCAAGCTTTAAAAGTACAGTTACCGTCTTCGTCGGGATGCGAGCAAAGTAGGACACCATTTATAAAAAATTTACAAAATACATTGTACTTCTACATACATTCTACATCAAGACCTAATTGATTCAAATCAAAATTGCACTGTGTATTATTTAACAAAATCAAATCGTAACGTTTCTTACGTGACCTTGTTATATCTTTGGATTATGTATATCAATGGATTACGTACAAAATAAGAAACGGCAGCTCAAACTGATGGGATGTCGATAATCACTCTCACATTATTGTATCAGATACCGTAAATGTACCAAAATATAATATTTACTTAACTTCAAGCGAAAATATTATATACCATCTTGAAATAGGAAAGTTTTAATTTGCGGATATTGGATATGTTGTACTTATGTAAACTTTAATGGGGCACACATCGGTTTCGAATACAGGACACGGTAAAATTATACCTGTACGCTTACTTAGTCTAAGTTTTTACTTTACAAACTCGATATATCGTATTATGCGTTGGATCACAACGTTATACATTTTCACTATACCGATTATAATCGTCGATTTCACTCAAGTTATAAAAATTCAGGTTGATCTTACGACAGTCGTGGCCACGTCGTCCGTCGTTGCAAACCGATAGACGTTCAATTGCTGGAAATAGTAGGTATCTTATAGGGACTTCCACCACAGAGTACGTATTCCACACCTGATTCCAGCGGCTCCATCGCTGAGAAATTTGATGAGCCCTAGCCAAAGGTTGGAGACATCGAGGAGCAACATTTTCCTAAGGGCACCTCCTGTGAAGCTGGGACCGCGGCTTAGGATGGGATCAGAGGTGCAATCATGTAAAGATCGCCGATCAAATCGTTAAAGCTCGTTTGGGTATGTACGATACCCTAAACGTATAAGAATGGATACACGAAATTGAGCTCTAATTCAATGCTGTTATAGTTGATTTTACTTTGAAGCCGAACTTTAACGATTTCATCGGCAATCCTTACATGATTGCATCTCAGATGGGCTCCCGTATGCGTTATGCCCCCTAGGTCATGGCGCGAGTCCACGTTCGGGTGACTTAAGCAATACGGGACCTCGTTTTCCTTGACGAAGACGCTGCGCATAACTTGTTTTGCTCTTCATTTGTGAGCGAATCCTGAAGAGCGGGAAGTACAATTGAAATCGATGTGTACGTGCTGGTTCCTCACTAAGCATGGTAGCCTTGAGAGGCTGCAGCAGCCTGTATGGTGAGCTCCTGCTAGATTAACCCTCGGTAGAGGCTATACGGCGACAGATACAGCAAAACCTCGTGAAGCAGCCTCGATTAGTGTAGACCTTGCTTAATACTAACTACAAACAACGTCTAGAAAAAAGAACTCTGACATTATACCTGCGATGGTAGTAAGTAGTTTATCATTATATTATGTATATGCTAAGAATTTGCCACAGCGCGCTCGTTTGTTCAGTCAACCTTTCGCTTCTCGCACAGTAGGAAAGCACAATACCTATCGGCTTATACCCTCCACTGTCGTCCAAAGCCCTTTTACTAGATGCATACAAATAAAGATAAGTTATTATATTATTAAACAAAATTTTCAAAAGACCAAATCTATTTGACCTAGACTCTTAGTGTAAGTTGGTTTCCTTCTCGAATTTAATTATTAGCTCGTAAAACTGTGTAGTTATAGTGTACTTATATTGTATAACTGTCAGTCACTGAGAACAGTTAATTTTCTTTTGAAGTAGAAACGCAAAATATACCTTTAATACATTATATGCATAGATATTATATATTTTATTTTAAATTTTAATTTAGTCAATTTTATTTTAGTCATATTGTGTAATGTGTTCTAGTCAAGATAATCATTGTAACTTAAGGCGAGTCACCTCAGCTCAGCGGTGAAAACTGGTTTGGTAGATCAAATTTTTTCGGTATTTACTATTAAATAACGGTCTTACAAAAAATATCCGATACACTTAAAGATATTGTCTAAAGAATGTGCTAATTTGTTACACGATAGGATGTACTTTACTCGATCAAAAAAAATCTTGAAACAGGCTAAATTAAAAGTTTAAAACGATTTTTTTATTAATAAAATTTTCGACTTTGCTCATCATTTTTATATGGATAAATTCCTCTTGAAGTTTTAATGAGAACCTACTAAAATTTATTTCAAACTGAAATCCTATATCTATTTAATTCAAATTAATCCCAGAACTTGAACGTTTCCAAGCGGTTTCAGAATATACCGCGCTGCCCGCTTCCCCGCCAGTCTCTACGAGAAATGTACCGAGAGACGCGCGATCGGCACCCCACACCTCACCTCCTAAAATCTTGCAGGTGACTCGCCTTAATACTTACCTTTATAGGTAAAGTCTTTACAATCAGTTCTCCCTTGGTTGACCTCATGGCTGATATTATGATTGTTTAATTAATTATTATTGGGCCCAATTGACCCCAGTCCTGTTCCAAAAAAATGCATTTTCGACCCAGACGTAGGCATAACAAGTAAAACAACTGTGTCGTGTTCTCGGAGCGTTGACGGAAAAGATTTCTGCTAAGTTTGTCAGCTAATGAAAAATTAATTTTAATCAATTAATTTTCTATACTAATATTTTAAGTTTGGATAGATGGATAGATGGCTGAGTTTGTTCCTCAATCACGCCAGAACGTCTGAACGGATGTCGATGAAATTTGGCACAAAGATAGATTATAGTCTGGGATAACACACAGGCTACTTTTTTTTCGGAAACCAAAAAACTTCATCCACGCGGATGAAGTTCGCGGGCATCAGCTATTTATTTATAACAAGATGATGCCCGCGACTTCGTCCGAGTGGTTTAAGTTTTTTTGATTCCCGGGAGAACTCCTTAATATTCTAGGCTAGCCTACGTCCTGTCCCCAGGATGTAACCTACCGCTATATCAAATTTCATCAAAAAAGGTTGAGTAGATGGGCCGTGAAAGCGTAGCAGACACTCTGTGTCTGCTACATATACATGCAGACATACACACGTTCGCATTTATAATATTAGTATGGATTAATAAATTGTTATACTTATTTATTTTTAGTGTTTACCTATTCGTAATTATTTTGTAGTTTAATCGTAAATTACAAGAAGATTGTAGTAGTGTACCAATGATGTATTAAATTATTTAGTAGGTAATAGGTATAAATATAGTAACGCTGCATGGCAGCTATAAAATAGATATATAATATAGAGAAATCGTCACAATATTATTACATTGCCTAACTATTTGTGTAACGAATTGTCAAGCGCTTGTAATTGGCAGTTGGCAGCTGATGCTCGATCAATTCCATATATTGTTATAAATTATAAATGGTATAATAAATTCCCATTTGACCTGCTGATAGACTTATATAATTATGTCCACGACTGGACACAGAACGTCCGAGTCCACCATTCCATCTCGTTGCGGCCGTAACGACGCGTCGATCGGTTCTTCGAGTTATATTCCTTCCAACCATTTATTTAACTTTTGACATAAGCACGCCTATGAAGTTTCATAATTATAGGTAAAAACAAATGCAATACTTCATTTTACAATAGTGAAGCGACATGCTCTTTCGATCCGAAATTTCGCAGCGAAGTACTTATCCAGTACCTGCAGTACGACTTTCAATAATTAAATGAAGTAATTTAAATGCCTGGGTATGTTTTATAAAACAATACAAAATGTTGAGCAAAAATAAAATATAATGGTGATAAATCGATTAAAACTCCTTCATAAATAACGTCGATTGTTAAAAAAATTAAATCAGCAACCCAAGACATCAATAAATCGAGCTGACATAAGTAAAATAAATGGTTTGACGGAATTTCTGTAGGTATTGGCCCGGCCAATAACCCGCTGAGCAAAGTCGGTAACTCTAGTTCTTCTATTGATCTTCTTAATTCCTCAAAAAAAACTCCGAGCATAGCTCTCTCCATCGCCCACTGAGCAAATTATGTGAAAATAATATTGAGCCAGTACCAAGATTTAACCTGCTCTTTTCTGAATAATAGGTATATTTGACGCTATCATATGTAACAGAAACTGAATTGGCATATGGATGTAATATACCTACCTAATAAGATAAAAAAGTAGGTAGTTTAAGATTTCATGGTGATGGTAAAGTAAAGAACTGAAAAATTATATAATGTATTGAATATTTACTATCAATTTAATTATTATATAAAGAATAACTTTAATTATTGTGTCAAAACGGTAGTGTAAAATATAGTTAATATCTACATACCTATTAAGCTTGATTCAAAATTTTATCATTAATTTTATTTTTAACTAGCTGATGCCCGCGACTCCGTACACGTGGATCGAGGTTTTGTGGTTCCCGCGGGAACTCTTTAATTTTCCGGAATAAAAAATAGCCTATGTGTTATTCCAGACTATAATCTATCTATGTGCCAAATTTCATCCAGATCCGTTCAGTTGTTGGGGCGTGATTGAGTAACAAACATCCATCCATACATCCATACATCCATACCGATATCCATACATCCAAACTTTCGCATTTATAATATTAGTAAGAAGAAAACCAGTAAATGTATTAATTAGGTACATATAGGAATGACGTGAAAATATTACGCAGACCATTAAATAAATTTCTAACTTAAATTCAAGTTACTAACTAGCTAAGTTAGTTATGACTACGCCAACATGAAATAAAGCCAATTAACAAGTTTGACGTTACATTTCAAGTAAGGCGGTGCGCTTCTCAATTGAAAGGCACACTTACCTAGTACATAAGTTGATGGTATAGATGTATAATCATTAATCACTTTATCACCCTCAACTCCGCATTTGCAAACGCTTAAAGATAATACAGAATCTAATGAATGATATTAAACCACTATACCAGCATACAGCATGTTTCGTTTCTTAATACTTAATCTTCATATTGAATAATAATTGTTTGTAACAACTTGTTTAGACTTGAATAAAATATAAAAGGACCATTTTGTTTTCCTGATTATAATTCCCTTTTTATTACCTACTTCTTAGTTACTCTTAAGGTAAATCGTATATAGGAAGTACCATAAAATAACGTCCTATTTGAATGAAAAGGTTTTGGAATTAGAACAAGATTTCAGACAGATTGATGGATTTCACACACCTTTGAAAATATTATGAAGAACTCTCGGCGAGCAGGTCTCCTCAAAATGTTTTCCTTCACTATCATGTAGCAAGTTATATTAATTATCTAATTACTTAGAATGCAAATAACTCAGAAAAGTTACAAGTGCGTGCCCGAGGATCGAATCCCCAACCATATGACGAGGCCGAACTGTCGAAACCACTAGGCTACAACCGCAGCACCTATAGCAGCACCGCAGTTAAATTATTATTGTCAAGACAATTTGACAAACTTGTAGAATTTTCTGATTACAAAATAATATTTCGGCCCAGAAGTTTCATGAAATGCCCTCTTCTTATTTAGTGAACTATTTATCATTGTTACACAATGATATGCACAGTAAAATAATTATCGAATTGTCAAACTGTTTCTATTTGTGTCTATTTCATAAGTTACAATTTCCACCTGACTATTTTAACTTATGAAATTGGGCCCAGTAATGGCCCGCGAGCTCAAGCACGAGCAAAATCACTAGCCTACCACGAGGCTTCCTCCGCAGAATGACAGCTGACAATGACCAGTGAAAGACGAATTCCACTAGGAGCTGATAGACCATTGAAAGACGAATTAGTATTTAAATTGTATAGTACTATTACATTAGGATTTTTAGGTAATCGACCAGAAGGATTGATGTGCGCTGTCGGCCACTACGTACCACCCTGTAATACCTCCCCGTTATGACTTATGATTATAACACTGGAACGAAATCTGTGCCTCGATCGAAAAACAAAAATGAATGATTATCATCTGTCCAATGGCCGGATTTATGAATGCCATCCATAATCTTGTTTTTGATATACGACTATAACACAAAATATTGCGTGCCGTTGTTAGATTCAGTGGCGGACAATTAAGGGTGGAACAGAGGGGGCGGTACGCTCCCGGCCTGTCTAGGGAGGCCTCCTAACAATGAGTTAGAAACAAATCCCAAATATTTCCAACCAGGTGCATTAAGGTTTGATTCCGCTGCTTTTTATCTCGGAAATTAATTTTACGAGATAAAAAGCAGCACTTGTTCTTCCCCGCTATGCAATGCATTGCAACCAATCCCTGTAACCAATTTCGTCAAAATCGGTTGAACAGATGGGCCGTGAAAGCGTAGCGAGCGACAGACAGGCACTCTTTCGCATTCATTATAATTATTATTAGTTATTACTATTTATAATCGGAAGCAATCTGAAGATCGTTTAAAAAAATTGGCGCTCGGGCTTTGATTTTGTTTCGGATCTACATTATACAGGTTTACTTTTTTATTTATTTTAATTAGATTTTTCATAATTCAACGAAAGCCGAGCCGCGAGTGATCGATACTCAATAGTAAACGATATTTTCGATTCGTTTTGGTAAAGAGGAAGGAGTTTCGAAAAAAGGTAGAAATTGTGTAGGTATCATGTTTGTTTTTATTATTATTATTCGGAACTCTTCACAACTTTATGTCGTAAACTGGGGGCCTTCGTAATGCCACCCAGGCCTCCAGCGGGCTCATACCTTAATCCGCCGCTGCTCGCATTCTCGTATTGGGAAAGCGACGGACGTTAGACGTATCATATTTTACTGGGTGTTGTTTTTTTGCTTTCACTCGTATGTTCTAAGTTAAAAGTTTTTCATCAGCTAAGTACTGCTAGCGCTTGACCTGGAAAAATCGTAAAGCAACAGTAGCACTTACTAAAATTTTATTATTTTAATATTTTCATTTTTCGCATTTTTGCGATCTCATCTGGTGGTAAGTGATAATGCAATTTTAAGCGGTAGCTAACCTGATAAGGGTATAAATTAAGTAATAAACCCTCTTTCTAATCGGTCTCAACACGGCATCGTACCGGAACGCTAAATCGCTTGGCGGCACGTTTTTGCCGGTAGGGTGGTAACTAGCCGCGGCAGAAACCTCCCACCATACCAAACCAGACTCATAATAAATTTGCAAATTGACCCCGCCGGGGATCAAACATGGAGCCATGATACACGGATCCGTTGTGATCCAGGGAGGACACCTAAAAACGCATGCAGGCGGATGCAGGCGAGAAGTGCTTTTTCGTAAATTTTTGTATTCATTTTCAACGCTCCGATTCTTGCGGGGACTGGGAAATCTGTGAATTTTTGTCATTATGTCTCATGAAACAGGAACTATAATATCTGTCAATTTGACTCGTTTCATGTCAATCGATTTATTCTGCGGATACGGACGCCATATTGAAAATAGTAGGTATAAATACGAGTGTTTTGGCAGGTTTTTAATCAAATACCCTAGGACCCTCTTTTTAATTTTTTTTAGTCGATTTTTACCCGAAATTCATTCGAAATTTACCCGAAAAAAATTCATTTAAATCCATTCATTAGAATTCGCGTGATGCGCGGCCATACAGACAGACAGACAGAGAAACAAAAATTAAACAAAAATCTGTTTTGGGCTCAGTATCGATAGTAAAGCATACCCCGATTAAAATTTTCAGAATATATTAAATGTACAGAAATCTTCCAGTTACAGTTTTATTATAAGTAGGTATAGATAGATAGATCAAGTGTAAACAAACACCCCCCAAAAGACTATTTTTACATTGATTTTCAAAATTCAATCGCTCACACGTGTCTCGATAAAATCCTCAACACTTGGTACTATTCCGATCTCGATCCTCCCAAAATCATGGGAGTCAATACGTCTCAGGGAATTTCCATGTGATAACCATTTTCAATGGTAAAATAGTAATGATGCTAACAGTAGGTAGTATTATAGTAAGGAGGTATTCATTTTGTCTTGTAAATTATTGTAGGAAAGGCGATTAAACTCGCCGCGGCTTTAAAACCACTAAAATTTTACCGTGTATAGTGCCGTGTGGGCTGTGGCATGTCTCGATATGTTTCTCTGGCATAGGCGAAGATTAAATATTAGTTGCCGTAGGTAAACGACGCTATAGAGCAATCTCTCTGCGGTTTAGAGGAAATGGAAGCCATTTCCGTTTTCGACGTTTCGGCTTCACCGAGCTAAATGATAAATTTGCATATGCAGGCAGCTATGCGGTGCAGTATATACCTAGTTATAGCTTCTATAGTGTCTGTGCAGACTGACCACACTACATCCTCATCAGACCTGCAAAAATATGTTGCCACAGTGATAAACGTCTATACGACATGTACTTAAATATTATATTGTAGATAGGTACAGTATTTGGCACGATATATCAACACTCAACCACTGTTTCGGAAAGGAGATTATGCCGAGAAGAACCAACAAGAAACTTAGCAGAAACTTCGTTCCTTTTTCAATAAGCAAAGTTTTACAAAAGTACCTAACAAGTAAGTACCTAACGCTATTTGCTGGGCTGCTGAATGCAGAGTCGATTACTTTAGTACACCTCATCAATATAATACCTACCACTCTTTCTCGACTTAACATGTTTTACACAATGCTCAAATTTCAGCAATGGCAAATTCGGAAACTTTTTCGAAATAATGTTAAAAGCATTTTTTCAGGCTAACCTATTAGAGTTGTGGCAGTTATATTACACCCATACCCCTAATCGGTTTCTACACGGCATCGTACCGGAACGCTAAATCGCTTGGCAGAACGTCTTTGCCGGTAGGGTGGTAACTAACCACGGACGAAGCCTCCCACCAGACCAGACCAGGGCAAATTCAGAAATAATAAATTCCCAAATTGACTCTGCCGGGGATCGAACCCGGGACCTACGCACGTTAAGACAACAGCGCTCAACACTGCGCCACGGAGGTCGTCAAGGTCGAGGGAGGGAAGAGGCACTCCTACAGTCCTACCTATAACTACTAAGTTGCATTTCGCATTGGCGTGGTTGTGTAGTTGCGGGCTCGTCTGATAGGGCACTTAGCGTCAACAGCAGGGTTGAGCGTCGAACAGTAAATAAATGAAAATGAAAAATTCTAGACGATATTCGTGATTTCATCCGCGTGGTTTAAGGTTTTTGTTTGTTTTTGAGAGGTTAATATTCCGGGATAATATGTAGCAACCCAATGCCGGCCAACTACTGGGCACGGATTTCCACTCAACGAGTTTAGGCCTTAGTCCATCACGCTGGCCTAGTGCGGATTGGCAGACTTCACGCACCTTTAAGAATATATCCGAAAAGTAAGAGTTGCATGCTTGGGATTTGGACTTCCCACTAGTTAAACTGATTAGTTCAACCTTGAACTAGTGGGACTTTTTTCCCATTAGTCCCACTGTAGAATATAAATTAATTTTTGGATTGGATTTTAGTTCAACCATTTATTGCCAGAAATTCAACTCTCGTTACGATTTATTTACAGTTGAACTAATGGAAAAAGAAATTTCACTAGTTCAACATTTGAACTAATAAGTTGAACTAGTGAATCCCAGACCTCCGAAAAGGAGGTCGAAGTCTTTAACCACTAAGTCATTCACTCTATCAGAGTAAATTACCATCTTGTTGGAAGCTGAATGCGAAGCCGATTGCTTCCATTCGACTCTGTGATTAGAGTTCATATTGTGTTTATGAGCAAATAAGGAGCCGCCCACGAACAAGAGCGGCGCGGGTTACATAAGTACTGTCTAAATAACCTCACTTGGGTCAACGTTTGGGTTTGGGGTTCGATTCCGTGCAGAGGCCGAAAAATAAAATGAAATAAATAAATGTCTATGAAATAAATAAAATGGCTATCAAAAAATGGCATATATTTTTATCCATTTCATGAATTTTTTATTTCATAGCAAACTTTCAATGGATTTAAAAAAAAAAAAAATCCACTGACATATATTTTTAGTAAAAACATACGTCCGTGGCTTTAATTTTTTGATAGACACTGAGTTAGAGAATTGGGGACATAATATGGGAGGTTGTGCCTAGTAAGTAGTAACCGCTGCACCGGAGCGCCGATGGGTTTAGGGATGGGGTAGAAATATGGGGAAGATAAACTAAACAAAGCCCCTTAGCCAAAGGGTTAAACTATCTTGCATAATTACGAGTAGATAGCGCTAATATGTACCTATCTACCTACCTATTGTTGTTGCTGCAACAATGGATTTTAGCCAATAGCGGAAGAGCATGAACCAATCAAAGGTGATTGTGATCGATGCACTGATATAATATCTGTGATTATGTGTGTGTTCGTCAATCAATCTATGCGCAGGCCCATCACGTACACTTTGGCCCAGAACGCTTTACCTGAGACCATCTGAATCACATGACGTGTGTATGTGTGTGTGATTTACACATGATTGTTTCCGCCGGCATACCTACACGGCTACCGCTCATAGCGGGAAACTCGTGGACGGGACGATTAATTCAACGCGTTGTATTTGTACCACTTGTACCAACGTTTAGTGATAAAGTAATAATTATGGTTTAAGGAAACACATTATTATTGTAGCGTCGGTTTTACTGAGTAATTAATTACGTATTAAAAACCAAAAACATAGTGACCCGTGACTGTTTTTTAACTTTTCCCGACTCAGCCGTTGTACCGATCTTGATGAAAGACTGCATCGATATACGAGTAGCTCGCTTGATATGCTTCATAGAGACTACGAATGAGAGCGTATCCTATACTTTTTATTCCAGTAACACACAGCGGAATACCCAGTAAAATAGTTTAAACGCGGTATTTAAAACATCGGGACACGCAGTTCTTACGCATTAAAAACGCGCGTCTGTAACGCTCCGTCTGCAAAAGGCGTAACGGTTACAATACAAGCAAGGGCGCAATACAGTGCGTGCTATAAAACGGAATTGGCTCGTAACCCAAAGGCTGGCCCGTGAGTTTAATAGCCTCTAAAATGTTGTGGATCTTAAGGACCGACTAGTATAATTACGTATTCCTTTCAAAACGATAGAAAAGTTTTTATTCAAATTACCTTTTACGTTGATAGCCTAATGGTTAAAACCTCTTGTACTTGGCCAGCGTGGTGGACTAAGGCGAAACCATTCTCATTCCGAGAAGATACTTGTGCTCAGTAGTGAGCCGGCAATGGGTTGATGAGAGAAAGAGAGAGAATTTTAGGGAGTGCAAAGCACAAAAATTTATTACGATAAGAAACAATTTTGCATTTAAATGGAAAAATGAAAAAAAAGTCGTCAATAATTATTAAATTACATTTATTAAAAATTTCGGAATCCATATATTTAATCTTTTTTCAATTGATGATGTACGTAACGAAGCAGATTATTATTATTAAAACATTAAACATATTATCTTTACATAATAAAGATTAAAATATCTATGCGAAAAAATAACTATATTAAAATGCGAAAGTTTGGATGGTTTTCATCAATCCATGATTGATGAAATTTGACCATTAATGAAATTTGGCAACAGCAAATTGTCTTCTTTTTTCCCGGAAAATTAAAGAGTTCCAGCGTTCCACGAGGACGAAGTTGCGAGCATCAGCTAGTATTAACAAAACATAGGTTAATTAACTATATTTTTTAAACACAATATTATACAATCATAACTATTAAAGTAGGGCCACTTTAAAAAGTCACTTTTGACGTGCCAAACAGTAACTGACCTTAAGCCCGCTCTTCACTAGCGCTGCTACATCCCGCGAACACCAAGAAACAAATAATAGTATCGGATGGTATCTAATGTTCTCAGATTCTTCTACAGGGCGCCACCTGTGTGTAATGTTCTTCTCAGACCGCTAGGGATGACGTTGGGGTATAGGTTTATTGGATCAGCCCCCTAGCCAAATTACATACGTTTCGTGTCAGTTCTCTTACTATAATTGTAACGCTTTAGTTAAAGCGATTAAAAACGATAACCATAGACTATTCACTTATTTTTTTGTCTCCGCTAAAGCGTTAGCGAATTAGCGATTATAGAAAGAGAATAGACACGAAACGTATGTAACTTGCCTAGGGAGGCTGTTTACTCCGTATCCTTCAAGAACCGTGGTAAGGGGCCATGTTCGTGGTAAGGAACGTGTCGTATCTCGATACCCCACGTGATTCTTCCGTAGTAACCCCACCCGATTTTTGTTGATACAGGTTTCCTGTTCGCATACACACTAGTTTGAGCACAGTTCGTGTGATATCGCAGCACGGGTGAAGAGAGGGAACAACAAATTATCGATAGCAAAAAAATTAAAGTGACAATACAAAGAAAAATAGGCGGCAAAATTGTAAAATTTTTACTTTTACGTTGACGTCCAACAAAAAAGAATTCTACAGATATGGTAGAGGATAAATGACTTATTAATACAGTACCCGGAGTAAAGATTTCAAACCCAGCTTTGAACTATAATAATAATCGGCTGCTTCGGCTTCGTAGAGCGTCGTCTCTGTCACTCATGCCTACAGTGCCACAAGAATAAGTTAGCAAGAATAAATTTGAGGAGCTAAAACTGCAATCTTGAAAAGTCAAATTTGAAAGTTCCTTGTGGACATGACAACGTATGATTAGTAAAATATGAAACAGTTATCATGTCTAAAGTGATCAAACGTAACAATAGAGATAGGAAAAGTAATTTTTTTTTGGATTGAGTATGCTGCATAGTATATACTGGCCGCTACAGCGTCACCCGGGGGTTGGGCGAGCGCTAAGCGTCGCCGAGATATGAGCCCTAGGGTTGCGCAGTTAGTGGCGCATAGCCGCGCCACTTGTATAGCGCGCATACTTGTAGTACTGTATGTGACGGTCTGTCGCCAACTTGTCACGTCGCGTCGTTTGGAGAGCAAAGATCCAAAACTTTCCACTAAGTCGAAGCTGCCTTATTTATCTCTCTCTAAATCTCGGTGATGCCGCGTTTTCACAGTCGATCTGGGTAGAACGACTTGGATAATTTGAAGAAGACGTAATATCTACTTAAGTTGTTTAAGCAGAAATATGGCGCTGAATAAAGTTGTCCACGGGAAATTTTAAAATATTTGTAAGGTATTGATGCAAGAAATCGTGGTTTGAAAGTATTAAAATCAAGAAATAATATGGACAAGACCTTAGCCATGTTCTGTCTCTTTTAAAGGAAGCATAAAATATATTATACTAATACCTAAAACGTGAAAAGGCGGCATATCTGCTGTTCAATATTGATTTTGGATACAATATCTGGCCGTCAACGTACAAAGTAAAGGAGTCAGTACTTTTGGTTTATGTCTGTGAAAGTGACTTTTTAGCGTGGCCCTACTTCAGTACATAAAAATATCAAGTTCCTTACAACTAATACAGTTTATAAATAGAATCCATATATTAATTTAAGCCAATTTAATAATAATATCTTATATTTGTATTATAATCGTCCGTTTTTAGTATAGTTTTGTCCTTCGAATCTCAATTAATTGTTCTACGTAAATTATTC
Source organism: Erebia aethiops (assembly GCA_923060345.2). Taxonomy (NCBI): domain Eukaryota; kingdom Metazoa; phylum Arthropoda; class Insecta; order Lepidoptera; family Nymphalidae; genus Erebia; species Erebia aethiops. The sequence continues at coordinate 16,860,939 of OV281079.1, read as the reverse complement.
AAATTTTATTAATATGTTTTTTATTTTATTATTTCCAAGGGTTTTAGTATAGTCCGTTTTAAATACCATATTAAGGACCGGTGTAATCTGCCCTTAATTACAAAACTTTGAGCGATAAGTTATGGAAATTCTCAGTGTATGGAAGTTCTACTGGGGAATACAAGTGGCTCGTTTACTCTTCTAACTAAGGCATTTTATTACTCATAATATTAACAAATACGATCTATGGTTAATGAAAATCATAAGATCCATAATGATAAGCCAAAACTACGCACAGAAATGCATTTTCGAAGCATTATCATCTTACAGTACATAACGTCTAGAATTTTATTCTTTAAACCTTTAAAAGGGCCACTGGTAGGGATACGGTGTTACTTTTTAAAGCTTTATAGAACCAGATCTCGCGTCTATATATGTCATCGTAAAATTGAAAAAATCTTTAGATTATAATCTAACGGTTTCTATCTCGCGAGATTGTAAACTGTCAAAAGATTGTGAACCGTTCAATGTTCTGAGTATTAACTTGTGAAAAATTTGTTGTATTTACGTTTTCTTATCTCTTTCTTGTCCAGTTCGCGCGCGAGTTGAATGCAGAGTAAATGTATGTGTCACCATACATTTACTCTGCATTCAACTCGGGTGCGAACTATAGGTTAGGTTAAGGTTTGACATAAATAGTCAGTTTGTGCACTTAGGTCCTATAGGGTTAATATACCTAATAGAATACAATTTACCGAAAAATACTTCGTTAAATTGTAAACAGTATGTTACGGTTCACAATCTGTCGACAGTTTAAAATCTATCGAGATAAAGACCGTTAGATTACAAACTAACGGTTTTTACAATTTTACGGTGACATAATAATTATATAGTCTTAAGGTTGCGTTTTGACTGAAGCGGAGACGAGTGGAGCGCAGACGTTGCGCTTCGACCAATCGGGTTAATAAAAAAACTACGTGATATAATTGGCATGTCATCTAAAGGTGTGTCCATACATAAAGCGGCAATCTTGCACGGCTGGTTCTTTGACGTTTGACTGATATAATGTTCGAGAGTATAGTCTTTAAGACCTTACTAGGACGCGGCAGAATTTGTGTCTCATTGTCACTTGCCGATCATATGTCTGGACACACCTCAACAATAACTTGATTGATCTATTGAATACATCTTCGCTCCGCTTCAGTGGAAATACAGCCTAACAAAGTTGGTGAATTAATTGCAAGTTTTATATTATAGTCAGTACGCGTTAAGAAAATAGTGACTCATTGCTGTCGTAGGCGTAGCTTAGGGTGAGATCTATAGAGCGAACTTTGACTTTGCTTAGACTTAAGACATGCTAGACTTAAAACATGGTTAAAACGAGACAGATTTATGTTACTCACATAAGTCCATCCCGTTTTAACTCTAAGGTAAGTCTGAGCCAAGGTAGACCTGTAGGCAAAATTGTAAAATTTTTACTTTTACGTTGACGTCCAACAAAAAAGAATTCTACAGATATGGGAGAGGATAAATGACTTATTAATACAGTACCCGGAGTAAAGATTTCACACCCAGCTTTGAACTATAATAATAATCGGCTGCTTCGGCTTCGTAGAGCGTCGTCTCTGTCACTCATGCCTACAGTGCCACAAGAATAAGTTAGCAAGAATAAATTTGAGGAGCTAAAACTGCAATCTTGAAAAGTCAAATTTGAAAGTTCCTTGTGGACATGACAACGTATGATTAGTAAAATATGAAACAGTTATCATGTCTAAAGTGATCAAACGTAACAATAGAGATAGGAAAAGTAATTTTTTTTTGGATTGAGTATGCTGCATAGTATATACTGGCCGCTACAGCGTCACCCGGGGGTTGGGCGAGCGCTAAGCGTCGCCGAGATATGAGCCCTAGGGTTGCGCAGTTAGTGGCGCATAGCCGCGCCACTTGTATAGCGCGCATACTTGTAGTACTGTATGTGACGGTCTGTCGCCAACTTGTCACGTCGCGTCGTTTGGAGAGCAAAGATCCAAAACTTTCCACTAAGTCGAAGCTGCCTTATTTATCTCTCTCTAAATCTCGGTGATGCCGCGTTTTCACAGTCGATCTGGGTAGAACGACTTGGATAATTTGAAGAAGTCGTAATATCTACTTAAGTTGTTTAAGCAGAAATATGGCGCTGAATAAAGTTGTCCACGGGAAATTTTAAAATATTTGTAAGGTATTGATGCAAGAAATCGTGGTTTGAAAGTATTAAAATCAAGAAATAATATGGACAAGACCTTAGCCATGTTCTGTCTCTTTTAAAGGAAGCATAAAATATATTATACTAATACCTAAAACGTGAAAAGGCGGCATATCTGCTGTTCAATATTGATTTTGGATACAATATCTGGCCGTCAACGTACAAAGTAAAGGAGTCAGTACTTTTGGTTTATGTCTGTGAAAGTGACTTTTTAGCGTGGCCCTACTTCAGTACATAAAAATATCAAGTTCCTTACAACTAATACAGTTTATAAATAGAATCCATATATTAATTTAAGCCAATTTAATAATAATATCTTATATTTGTATTATAATCGTCCGTTTTTAGTATAGTTTTGTCCTTCGAATCTCAATTAATGGTTCTACGTAAATTATTCAAATTTTATTAATATGTTTTTTATTTTATTATTTCCAAGGGTTTTAGTATAGTCCGTTTTAAATACCATATTAAGGCCCGGTGTAATCTGCCCTTAATTACAAAACTTTGAGCGATAAGTTATGGAAATTCTCAGTGTATGGAAGTTCTACTGGGGAATACAAGTGGCTCGTTTACTCTTCTAACTAAGGCATTTTATTACTCATAATATTAACAAATACGATCTATGGTTAATGAAAATCATAAGATCCATAATGATAAGCCAAAACTACGCACAGAAATGCATTTTCGAAGCATTATCATCTTACAGTACATAACGTCTAGAATTTTATTCTTTAAACCTTTAAAAGGGCCACTGGTAGGGATACGGTGTTACTTTTTAAAGCTTTATAGAACCAGATCTCGCGTCTATATATGTCATCGTAAAATTGAAAAAATCTTTAGATTATAATCTAACGGTTTCTATCTCGCGAGATTGTAAACTGTCAAAAGATTGTGAACCGTTCAATGTTCTGAGTATTAACTTGTGAAAAATTTGTTGTATTTACGTTTTCTTATCTCTTTCTTGTCCAGTTCGCGCGCGAGTTGAATGCAGAGTAAATGTATGTGTCACCATACATTTACTCTGCATTCAACTCGGGTGCGAACTATAGGTTAGGTTAAGGTTTGACATAAATAGTCAGTTTGTGCACTTAGGTCCTATAGGGTTAATATACCTAATAGAATACAATTTACCGAAAAATACTTCGTTAAATTGTAAACAGTATGTTACGGTTCACAATCTGTCGACAGTTTAAAATCTATCGAGATAAAGACCGTTAGATTACAAACTAACGGTTTTTACAATTTTACGGTGACATAATAATTATATAGTCTTAAGGTTGCGTTTTGACTGAAGCGGAGACGAGTGGAGCGCAGACGTTGCGCTTCGACCAATCGGGTTAATAAAAAAACTACGTGATATAATTGGCATGTCATCTAAAGGTGTGTCCATACATAAAGCGGCAATCTTGCACGGCTGGTTCTTTGACGTTTGACTGATATAATGTTCGAGAGTATAGTCTTTAAGACCTTACTAGGACGCGGCAGAATTTGTGTCTCATTGTCACTTGCCGATCATATGTCTGGACACACCTCAACAATAACTTGATTGATCTATTGAATACATCTTCGCTCCGCTTCAGTGGAAATACAGCCTAACAAAGTTGGTGAATTAATTGCAAGTTTTATATTATAGTCAGTACGCGTTAAGAAAATAGTGACTCATTGCTGTCGTAGGCGTAGCTTAGGGTGAGATCTATAGAGCGAACTTTGACTTTGCTTAGACTTAAGACATGCTAGACTTAAAACATGGTTAAAACGAGACAGATTTATGTTACTCACATAAGTTCATCCCGTTTTAACTCTAAGTGAAGTCTGAACCAAGGCAGACTTAAGACATGGTTAAAACGAGACAGATTTATGTTATAAGTCCATCCCGTTTTAACTCTAAGTTAAGTCTGAGCCAAGGTAGACTTAAGACATGGTTAAAACCAGACAGATTTATGTTACTCACATAAGTCCATCCCGTTTTAACTCTAAGGTAAGTCTGAGCCACGTCAAAGTACGCTCTATAGATCTCAGCATAATAAAGTGTGCCGACAGATCAGTCACTATTTTCTTAACGCGGACAGACTATAGTTTAATTAAAGAGTTTATTTAGTTTCTCGAGCTCGAGTAGCACTGGTGGTGGAACGGACAATGTCAGACAGGCGGGATGGTCCACAACACCGCGGTCTTGTCCGCTGAAGTGGACAGGAATGAGAAGTCCTCGGGGTGCCAGCGCGAAGAGATCACTTTGTCGGAGTGACGCGCGACCAAAACGCTTGGCAGCGGGCTGGTGAGGTCGCCTGGAAAGAGTACACTCGGTTGGCGACTTCTTTCATATTTCACTCACTATTACAGTCCAATTCAAACTATGACTTCAAATCGACATCACCGAACATCGTGCGTTTCGATGCGCAGGATACAATATTAGGTATCAGCGGGACGGTTCAGTTGACTGTACATACACCCGCGGCTAACTTCCGAGACGTTACCGAGACATCATTAAGTTTGAATCGGACTGTACCCGTTGTTCTAGCACAGGTGAGCAACAGAAGCGACGCGATATGACGCTATAAAAAACAACAAACTTGTCTACGCGACAACGTAGGCAACGTGAAGCCACTGTTGATACTGTCGCGTCGCGTTTGTCGTTCAAGTAGGACAACGGCTAATTATCAACTACACCATCTATCGAAACTCTATTGATTTGATGATGTTTTTGACAATGAGTCTCATATTCACATTTATTTATCACTTAATTAAAATTTTTCCTTGTTCTACAAAATACAGCTGCAGTTATATTAAACCTATAAATCTTATCGGTTTCTACACAGTATCGTATTGGAACGTTAAATCGCTTGGCGGCAAGTCCTTGTAAATTCCCAAATTGAATCTGCCGGGGATCGCACTTGTAATACCACAGCGATAGAGGTGGCGCATCAGGGATGTTTGTTGATGTCAGAATAGACTGATTAGTTACAATCATCCGCAAAAGATACGCATCCGTAATGCGGGCCAGCGCCAACGGAGTTCTAACCAAGGTAGATAAGCAGGCTTGCTGACCAACGTCAATTTACATAGAGGGGCCCTGACAAACAAAGAATGTGGGACCTATTTTACTAACGCCGTCTAGTCTGAAAAGCGGGACAGCGCTATGGCGGGACAAGGACAGGGCTATACAGGTTAGGAGCGTGCTCTAAAGGTTGGACGCCCAATTTTTTTCTATGAAAGGGCCCATCAAGTACCTTCATATATGTATATCTTTGGCTGTTACGTGAACCGTTGCTGCAAGGTTTCAGCTGGTATAGAAACCATGTAGTAATGGTTTACTTAGTTTGGTTTTAGAGTATTTGTAACCTGAAATAGAGTTCTATTTATTTCACTGCCGGGGATCGCACTTGTAATACCACAGCGATAGAGGTGGCGCATCAGGGATGTTTGTTGATGTCAGAATAGACTGATTAGTTACAATCATCCGCAAAAGATACGCATCCGTAATGCGGGCCAGCGCCAACGGAGTTCTAACCAAGGTAGATAAGCAGGCTTGCTGACCAACGTCAATTTACATAGAGGGGCCCTGACAAACAAAGAATGTGGGACCTATTTTACTAACGCCGTCTAGTCTGAAAAGCGGGACAGCGCTATGGCGGGACAAGGACAGGGCTATACAGGTTAGGAGCGTGCTCTAAAGGTTGGACGCCCAATTTTTTTCTATGAAAGGGCCCATCAAGTACCTTCATATATGTATATCTTTGGCTGTTACGTGAACCGTTGCTGCAAGGTTTCAGCTGGTATAGAAACCATGTAGTAATGGTTTACTTAGTTTGGTTTTAGAGTATTTGTAACCTGAAATAGAGTTCTATTTATTTCACTAATGAACGTGTACGGGAGCAGGTGATATGACTCGACCGTAACAATGATCATCCTCCGAGCGGGTGTTGTGTTCGGGGACCACTGGTCCGACCATTGTGCTTTGGAAGTTGTATATGTAACATTGGCCATATTTTTCTTAAAGCAATTGCAACCATCGATGCTTCCGCCTTAGGTTCAAATTTGAATACGCGTCAACAATAAATTTGGCACTACAAGCTAGCCCTTGACTGCGATCTCATCTGATTGTAAGTGATGATGCAGTCTAAGATGGTAGCGGGCTAACCTGTTAGGGGCATGGCAGTTATATTAAACCCATACCCCTTCGGTTTCTACACGGCATCGTACCGGAACGCTAAATCGCTTACACAGTGTAAAACACTTTCATTTCTGTTACAGAAATATAAGTGTTTTGGGTTAACAGATTTAAAAACACATTGAAAACGGTTACAGATTAGATTCTGGTATCAATTCAACCTGTAACACTCATAATTCTGTCACCTTTATGAATCTGTTTTTCAGTCCCAGGATGAAACGCTGATGAGGAGTACCAACCTTGCACATCAGTAAGCACCACCAGGCCGTCGTAACCCGCTGTGAGCAGGTAGTAAGCGCCTGGTGAGAAGCGCACGCTGCGCACGTCGCTCGAGTGCAGGCCGAAGCGCTGCAGAGGGCGCGCGGCGCGCACGTCGTGCATACTACAGAACCCGTCCTCGTAGCCGCACACCAGGAGCCGCCCGCTCGACTCCACCGCGAGCGACGTCACTGCGGAACTCTGCCGCCAAAACAACCCTTATTTACATGCTGTTAAGAACGTTCAGCAGTAAGCTTAGTGGCTGAAACTTACAGCCATCTGGTCCTAATCCTAGGGCACGCGCTTCTAACATTTTTAAGTTATGTGCGTTTTAAAGAATTTAATATTGTTTGCTGTAGTGGCACATTGGACCACTACTAATTTTGTGAGACTCGCGTACTGTAGGGAGCCGGTGATGGGTATCATAAATATTATTGTGATGAGAAAGATAGTGAATCAAATATACCAGATTATCCACGGATACTCCCCGTGTACAATCTGGTATAGATTATCTAAAGAGAAAGGGAAAGATCTTTAGGAGTCTAACGGTAAAGAGAAACCCATGATCGCACCCAAAAATACTCCATACAAATAAAAAATAAAAATTGGTCAGAGGACTTTACAGTGTCCAGCCTAACAGAAAAGCCCATGTAACTAAAGTAAAAATATTTACTGATCTAAAACAAAAAGAAAATTGGGCAAAAGATAAAACTGTCCACGAGAAAGTAAGAGAAAAGGGAAACACAATGGAGAAGTCTTTAAAATATATACACATGATCGCGTGCAAAATACCCAAAGAACAAAAGAGGTTACCTTGTTGGGTATGACGTTGACGCAGCCACCGACGCGCAAGTCCCAGAAGCGGACAGTCTTGTCCTGGCTACCGGACACGAACATTGCTCCGCCCCAGTTGTAGAGCGACAGCACGTGTCCCGAGTGTCCGGCCAGTGACTGTGGACAAGTTCATACATGTTCCAATAACGAAAGCTTAACAGGTCAAAGGTCCTGACTCCTGATCGAAATGTTTGATAATAATCTGGCAAAGAAAAACACTAGTTTAGGTAAATTTTTTTACTCCCTTCAAAAGAAAAGTCAATTGGCATCTTTTAGGTAGGCACGCATGTTCCAATAACGACTAAAATTTTAATTTCTCACTTCATGCCAAAAGTTGAAAATGGAAAAAGGGGAAAGTTGAAAATTATGATAAGTGCATGACAAACCTAAAAAGAACCAAAAATATCATTATCATTACCTGGAAAGGTTTCCCAGTAGCACAATCAGTCACGTAAATCTTGCAGTCTCCGGCACCGCCGCTGACCAGTAGGCTCGTTTTGTTCGACGTGTCTTCTATGAAACAGATATCTCTAACGGTGCCATCGTGCATCGAAAGTTCCATCTAACGAGATAAAAAAAAACAAATAAATAGGAGTGCCAAAATCTGAATTTCGGGTACTCCTCATAAAAATACGACATACGGAGACAACTTTTTCCAAAAGAAAGGGGGGGGGGGACTTGGTGGCCATAATTGCCGCAGCGCTTATTTCGTACCTAACAGAAACTTTCAAATTGGATTTGGGAAGTTTTGCTGTCAACGGTTAACATTCAAGGTGACAGAAAGGCCGTCAAAAATGGCGATCGAAAATTTTTTAACCAATGCGATCATCGAGTGTAAACATATGATGTCACTTTATTAGCTATCATTTAGTCGGTCGATGATTTGTCTACTCTAATAGATTACCTAGTTACCTATACAGATATGAAATTAACATACGAGTAGCTGTTAGTGCTAATTCGTTTATGCAAATTGAGAAATCCAAAGTTAGACGATCTACCTGGCACATAGGTGTACGTTGTGGTCTTTAAAAAAAATGTGTTACCTAAATGGGGGCAGGAAAATTAATACTAGATGATGCCCGCGACTTCGTTCGCGAAGATAACGTTTTTTAATTCCCGGGATTATCCATATGGATATGGATTTTACCGACAGCACATTATTTGCGATAAATTTGTATCTTATCAAACTAATAACATAATAACATAACATCTATGATATGTCTTATTATACATCATATTATGAATCTAGCTGGTTAATCAGGTGTGAAATGTGATACCATAATTATTATGGTATCACATTTCATTATTGTAAAATAGAGGAAATACAATACACCTACTCTTAGAATGATACATAAGGACAAATTGGCTTAATGAAGACTAATAAATCTTACTTAAACTAGGTTTCCTGCTAAAGCGACACATAAAGCTCTAATATTATAGGATATTATAGACCCACAATGGAGCATGGATTTGACTCGCTCCAGCAATGCTAAGGACAGCTGTTACTTATGTATTTTACAAATTAATGAAATTGTATATTTTTTTTTTTTTCAAAAGAGCAACCGCCGAGTTTCTTGCTGGTTCTTCTCGGTAGGACTGGCATTCCGAACCAGTGGTAGATTCACTTGACGATTCAAAAGTACTTGTAAAAGTTTATTTGAATAAAAATCATTTTGAATTTGAATTTGAATTTGAATTTGATGTACTCGTATGTACAAGAAACTACTGTCTGATCTACGTACTGCGACTGAACCGATTTGGAATTGAGAATGAGAGATTGAGTTTATAACCTGAGTAAACCCATTTTTTTCCAGGAATATCAATAAGTTTCCCGTAGGAATCAAAAAATCTTACACCACGCTTACGAAGTCGCGCACATCATCAATGTATTCAATATTAGAAAGTCCGAGATAAAGGGAAACTTAGGTTAAATGTACGGAGAAGAAACCCAGTTTCGCTGGAAGGTTGGCTAACCTGAGTATCCGTGTTTTTCACATGAGTTTATTCATGAGGTAGAGTATTTATTATTCATAGTTGGAGGCGTAGGTCGCCGCCTGAGGAGTACGGAAAAGAAACCCAGGACAAAATAAGAACACGAAAAGGGCTCACCTCTTGGCCTTCCAGGTTGCACGAGTGGCTGTTGAAGCGCATGAGCTTCACTGTCTTGTCGTTGGAGCCGGTAGCGAGCAGGTCCCCCGCGGGGCTCCAGGCCAGGCAGTAGATGCTGCCTTTGTGATGCTTCGTCCTTTTCAGGAGCACTGTAGGTGGCGATGCGCCCTCCCTGCGAATGTTTTTTATCAGTATTCTATGCTAAAATGTGCGCTTAATCTCAGTTTTAATCTTAATCTCGATTGATCGTATAATCATTCGATGGTATTAGCGTCAAAGTAAAATGAAGCATAATAGCAATGCTTTAAAGTCACATTAATTCAGTACAACCTATTTTAATTTGGAAACGTATCGTAAACGTATATGAATGCATATGAATGCATACACGAATTTGAGCTCTAAATCAATCTTATCAATCCTACAAATCTTCATTTTACTTCGACGTCATATTGTGTAATGTCATCGAATTCTTAAACGACCAATCGAATTAAAAACTAAGGGTAAGGGTACCAGGTTGCCAGCTCACGATTATCGTGAAATGGTGATAGAACTGATAGACAATATGTGTATGTCGGTACGTATGTTTTTTTTTCTATGGTTGTGTGACACTGTAGGAATTCATTAGTCCTGATTGTTCCGTTAACTATATGTACGAGTATATGCTTACAATCTATTTTTCCGTTAACACGTTTCTACTATATCTTTTAAGTCGTCTTAGTCTTTTAGCCGTGAGGCCGATCAAGTGTAGTTTTGTGGATTATAAACCTCAATCCACGCAAATGAATCATTATAATTTTCATAGAATCACGTTCAGAATTAGTCTTACGAGGCACTCCTGACATTTCGATTGATAACTAGTTTGTCGCGTAGAGTATGCGTCTTGGGTGTGGTGGTTAGTGTCTTTAATTTCTGTGCAACAAGTAACAACAACCTTAACCTTTCGTATAAGAAATATTGCCATTTAATAAATTCATGTAAATTATAATGTGTGATCATTAAAACCTCTTCATATGCAATAATTTCATCAGACGCCATTCGTATCGGGGAGTGCTTTGTGTTTCAGAATGCGTCAGAGAGACAGATGCCACTCTGTAAACCGCTTTACGATCCAGCTCACGAATTATACTCTAAGAGCTTGCGAGATAAGCTTATTAGGCTCAGCCTGAAAGAGGCCTTAATTTTGTACTCTATGGCTCTGCGTGGTCGAGATTGAAAGACTGGTCTATGATACTCTGTAATGGCGTTGCGGCTGTGTTTTGTGCGAATTGCTAAATTAAAGTTTATGTGGATAATCGAGTTTCCTTTTAACAAAATAAATACCTTTTTCAACTTCACTTAGCCTGATTGCGTCCACTGTTAGACATACCTTACCTCGACGGCCAGAAAAAGTTATGGCTTTCACACTGCCACTACACTTAGTTTGGTACTACGCGCTTAAGTTACTTTTCTTTAGATATAATCATTAAACTTTGAACTATAATAAAGGCCAAATAAGTTGCACAAGTAAGGTTTATTAATTTTGTATCAAAGTTTTACCTTCAACCTTAATCGTGGAGTTATGAACACTGACTTGTACGTACTTTTACCGCTTATAACATTAAGGCTAAACTGGCCATAAGAACATAGTCGCTTAACTTAAAAAATATATTTAAAGATGATTAAAGAATCCATACTTAATATTATAAATGCGAATGTGTGTCTGTATATCTGTCTACATTTTCTTGGCCCGTTTTTTTACCAATTTTGGTCAAATTTGGTACAGAGATAGGTTACATCTCTATTCCCATTCAATCCCGGGAATCAAAAACGTTAAACCACGCGAACGAAGTCGCGGGCATGATTTAGTAATGAAATAAGTAAACATTAAGATCGGCCACCGGTTTTCAGACTTGACATTATCATGTGGCTTCGAGAGCCGCCACCAGCGCAGCTTTGACAACCGACTGATTTGATTGATTGTAGTCTGACGTACGTATGACGTTACTGACACGTGATGATTTCTGCGCGTTTATCAGCTCTATAGTCTTAGTTTAACTACACGATAACTTAGTCAATCAAAAGTGTCAACCTATACTATTGCGCACTGAAGTTCTACATAAAATTTGTGTATCTACTAAATTACTCGCTTAGTGAACTAAGACTTAAAAGATCGAGCCCTCTACCAATTCAACGATTTGTAGTTCAGAGCTCTGCTTTCCATTGTGAAAACTATTTTTAACGACAAAACCGATATAAATTGTTTATCAACAGTAACATACCACCTTGACTTTAGCTATTACGTTGCTTAACTTCATTAAGGTATATCTGTCAATGAGTGACGTAGTGCAAACGTCTAGATTTGGCAGTCCTCCAACTGTTTAGAGACGTGCCAAATTCTCATTTCCAATATTAGTGTTGAAATGAAGGATTACAGACAAGAGATATCTAGTTCGTTATATTCGCATGTAAAGGATTGGACAGGGCTTTAGTTAGAGGAGAAGCATTTCTTGCATGACCGCCAAGCTTAATTTCGAAGTCACAGACAGAGACTTTGTCACAGCTGCCAAGCAAATCTATCGTCTAAAGGATGCCTTAGGTCTTAAATATCTGCAGTTAGATGTATGCTTGCCCTAAAGATGCACTCATCGTTTAAACATCCATCTTCAAGATAAACAATGCCGCCACTTGATGCGGCGGGGGCGTTGGTAGTCCGATTTATGCGAGTCGACGAACGCTCCTATATGGAATAACAAACGGTTCATACATAAACAAATTTGCACAGGTCAACGACCCCGCGCATTTTGTTTGAGACTTGAGAGGCATTTAACTTTATTGTTATATAGGTACTTGCCTACTTCGTCCATTTATTCCAAGATGCCAAGGGTCACTGGTAGAGATCTCTTATAGAGATAAGTGCTTCCTTGTCCACTATGTATCTGTTTTTCTTCGTATTTTATAACTTTTTGGTACTAAATAAATTAAAAAAAAAAAAAGATGTGCAGTCCTGTACAAAATCTAAATGAAAGTGTCAGTTTTGATTTTATACTTGTTTGTAGTGGGTAGCAGATAAGAAAGCAGTTTTGTATGGGAAAAAGCTCAATCGAGAATCTAACGCATCGAAATTGAAATACGCATCCATTCAGCTATACGCATGATGAAAGGACGCGAATGCAACTCCACAGAAAACACCCGTTTTTCTATCGACAAGCCATATTTTTCTTCTACGGTCTATGGCAGGCACGCACCAGCACGATGCATTACAGATGGGCTATTGTTAGCAGGTACCTATTATGTTAATTGCATAAAGACAACCCGATCGTGACAGTGAAGTGTGTTTCGTAAGCGACAGTTGACTTCACGAGTTTAGTGCGAAACACTTTCTAGTTGCGCGGTAGATAGGTACGCGACTTTATATCTCCCTCGTCATTCATTTGCACAACCACATGGCCTGCGACTTCTTGAGTGTATTATAAACACAGTACACGTGTATTATAAACGAACATGTTTTGTGTAAACACTGCGTATTACCCACGAATCGCATGAATCTGTATTAAAATCATTGATGTATAATTTAATTCTTCAAAACAATAACACACTTATACAATAAAAGAAACATAAAAAATTCTAATAGGTATACGTACTAAGTATTATAAATGCAAAGTGAGTCTGTACATAAAAATGTGAAAAGCATAGACTTATTCACTGTAGGTCGAAATTATTGACGTTTTGCGAAATCACTTTGCGATTTTGAATTTTGTAATAACTACAGAAAATTCTGATTAAAACTTTAAAAACTTGATATTTGGAGCAGCTTTAGGTTTTTTTTCTGGGGAAATTGCGTGCTTGCGTTTTCAATTTCATGACGAATTGATATAAGATAATAATAGAACCAAAAAGTATTTAGGCTAATTAATAAATAAAAAGCTTCCAAAAATCACATTGCTTCACAGGTACAGATTGAAACACTTGTTCTTAACCGATTCTGATAAAATTTGGTTCAGGGAGGCAAAAATTCTTCAAGTTCGTTTAAGTGCTTGAAACGTGAAATGGACAGACATACATACTTTGGCATATATATAATATTAAGCATACAAGTAGGGATATTGTATTATTATGTTGGATGAACCCAGTTAAGTGGTTAGCTTATTCGTCATTAACAATTTTATCTACAAGGAAAAATAATACGAAAACAGCATGTACATGTAGCCACCGAGAGGTAGGTGTATAGGAATTGAGAAAGGCCAAGAGGTCCAGGGTCGCTCTGTTGAGTTTTATTATGGAAACTTGACCATACTAGTCGGATTCAGCGAGCATGTTGCGTCACCAACGTGAATGTACTTAAAACACGTGATAATGACTAAGTTTGGATGTGTGACTTCATAAAACACAACACCTTTTAGAAAAAATGTTTTTGAAAATAACAGAGGCCATTTTCGAAGGTTTCATTTGTAATCTTCTATCCTTATTTAATTACATTGAGGTATCAACTATCAACCCAACTGGTAAAGACTATAAGCTAATAGTTTTGCTATATGCTTAGCTTTATTATAGCAATGGCTGTAACTTGACATCAATTTAAAAAAAAAAAACAGTTGCAATACAAGGCTGCCGTCGCACCTCGCGAGAGGTAATTTCATAACATCATTCTGGCATGCAACCCTAAAGCGTTATATAATTATGAAATAAGCCTTATACTCACTTAACGTCATCCCAGTTGATCTCATCCATCTTGGGATACGTGCATATTCTCAACGTCTTGGTGTTAGAACCGACAGCGTACAGCTTGCCGTTGGGGTGAAACTCTGCACATCGGACAGCTTGTAGGTCCTCCAGCATCGTAATAGGCTTGAAGGTAGGTTTGGAGCTGTCCACCTCAGCCATTGCACTGACCGACTTGGGCATGTTCTTAGGCTGGCCGTTTCGGACCACCTTCTGGAAAGATAGTCTCCTGTTAGTACTACAATGACCTATGACACTCGTTTTTAATAAATGTTAATCCTTTACCACACCGACGGTTTCGCACGCGATTTAACTTTTAAGAGAAAGGCACAAACTGCCGTAATCCTCATACTATTATTATATGTAATAAGACTCTACGAGAACCTAGTCACAAGGCCTATGTCCAACAGTGAACGTCTATCAAAAGGACGACGACCGAATTTTGAAAAAGGCGTCAATAATTTTGATACCGCATGCGAATTCTTCGATGTACTGAAGGCGTAATTAAGGATTTAAAAAAATGTTGAGGCAATTTATTGGGGTAACCTCGTGCCACATATCTCGGGTGCGTTAGCAACATACAAGGTGCTCCTGCATTCATTGGCCCAATACTTTATTTTTACAAAGTGTACTAGGAGTATAAAAGTAGAGGAAAATCACGGGCAAAACGAAAGGAACGCTTGTTTTTCTGCGCGTTTGCGACGCAGTTCAGTTCTTGAGGGACGTCCACTTAAATATTACGGTATTGTCAATTAGCAATCGTGCAGTAACAAAATCGGAACGCAATTTCTGCTAGGCATGTCCTTGGCATTTTATTTCCCTTTGGAAGACGTTTTATATCATGTTTTTATTGCAAGATAGCATCGCCAATCATGTTTAATGGAAAGCAATGATGAAATCTTGGATAGTAGTGTGATTGTCTTTAAGAAATGTATTTGCCGTTGCCTTTGCACGGACGCAAAATTTTATGTGAATACAGAAAGTTAGATAGAGGCAGTCTTAATGAAGCTGATGATGATGTGATCAATATCATACCAAAACAACGACAAGGTAAAAAGTTTGATAAACGATTGGATTCCGAGTTAGAATAGAACGCACCTATTACAGTATTTACGTCACTAGCCTGCCGCGCGTTCTATCGCTCCTTAAAAGGTACCGGTCGTTCTCTGTTTGCTTATGTCGTCTTATCCAAAACGAAGCCCTTTAGAAATCGTTCCTTCCATTGTATTGATACTATCAGTAGAGCATATTAAATCACTGATCTCTCCGAAAGTACGGACCATAGTACTGCCTCGTTGATGGCTGGCCAATTTGACCAAGGGTGCAAAAACAGAACCACGGCCAGGCCTACAAGTTATATTGTCTGTCAAAAATTCTTAGTAACAGCCCGGAAGTGTGATGCTAAGACAACGTAAAGGGGTCGGTCCTGAGTCTGAGTATTTCGACAGAACCATAGGTTGCTGATTAGGATCAGTTGACGTTTGAGTTGTATTTTTAACTTTTTATACGATTTTTGTTCGGAACAGCATTCTATGTGTTTATTTCGATGAGTTCTGTAACTTAATTACTTGTATAACACTATAATTATACACACCTGCTAAGCACAACATGCATGTAAGCAAGTAAGCGTGGTTTGTACAGAGTTAAGTGTAACAATGAGTAAAACAACTATAGCGCACACTTTCTAATTCAAATCCTTCAAGCGCATCGCTTTGGAACAAAAGAAGTGAAAAGTTTAATGTTGGTTACAACCTATTTATAATTGGCAGTGTCTAGCCGGCCAACAGAGGTGAGATGATAAAAAAAATCATAAGACTTATAATGTCCTCCCGACCAGCTCCCGACCTATTGCGCACTCATTTGTTGAGAACAAGTGTATGCGCAAACACAGGTGCACTCTCTAATATCTAGTATCGCTCTCTCTAGACTTTCATAGCCCGATGGGAAGGAAAATCCAAAGAGACCAGGCGCAGGACCGATGGATTTACGAGGTCAAAACTAAAGACCTTTATATTTCAGGATTTTTGGAAATTCCGTCCTCAAGATATTAAACCCGAGCAAAGCAAGGGCAGATCAGCTAGTTATTCAATATTTAGTGTAATTTTTATTTATATAGATAAAATGCGGTTCGATATGGAACCATACATAAGACTCTAGGATAACATGACACATCGTAAAAATACAGTATCAAAATAACCACCCAACAAAAACTTAAAAGAAAAAAATTGTTGGGCGAGTGCGAAGTCAATTATACTCAAGTTATAATAAGTAAGTCAAGTTCATGACAAAACCACAGACTACTTAAAGAAGCTATGAGATTGTAAAGAAGCGATACAAAAACATTGATGGGAGATAGAATTTGACATTCATTCGAATCTTTCGCGGAGTTCGTGGACCTTCGCGGCGTGAGCCGTGTAGAGAGGGCATAAAGCCAGCTGGTGTAAACGTATGTTTTCACGTAGTTTTCGGACGTAACGCGTAAATAATTCACTGCCACAATTTTGTAATGAAAATGTTTTTTACTTTTTTAGTTTAAGTTGGTACTTATAGGTATAGTAATGAAGTCGGTTTTGAGAGAGCGAATAATTATTGGCCTCTCGAATTTATATCGCTGATGCCCGCGACTTCGTCCGCCTGAATTAAGGATTTTTGATTCCCACGGGGACCCCATAATTGCGTAATAAATACCTAAATATGGTGTTTTAGACCTTACTGCTTGCAGTATTATTATGATTCTAATTTGAATTCTAGTAAACACTATCAGACCGTACATAATATGTGTCGATACGGAGTGAGCTTAAGTATATTTTATACCTAGAGGCATACACAATTATTAATTACCATTGAAAGTTCGCGTCGTTATCTATGCGGCCCTTCATTCGCATACCAGATCCCTTTGACGCCCACTAGTTTAAACTAACCGGATTATTGTCTATAAGCATTCAAGGGTCTGATATGGGTCGAATATTCATATTTGCATGTTATGTCATAAGCATGATCGCACACACAATACAATCCGTGTACCGTATGAATACTGTAAATCGAATAATATTGAAGAAATTGGAGGCTACCTTTTTGTGAAAGGCTGTAGACTAGGATAGTATCATAAAACACTTGTTAAAGTTATGGTCAAAGATTTTTGAAGAAGATTAATATAATATGGTTGTGGTGTTATATAGTTCAGCTCTTGGAAATTTAATAAACTTTAATAAACTTAATAAAATTTAATCAACTTTCGTGAATACGTCCTTAAGGGTACGCGATACAGCGCGAAGGATCTCGCAAGCGCACGTAGCTTCGATGCTTGTTGTTTCACCTAGCATCTAGCATCGTATGGAAATGAAATTGACGCTGTGATGAGCAAAACAGGTAATGCACGCGTGGTTTATACCTTGATAGTGAACAGGGAAGGGTTGAAAAGGCGTTCGGGAAAACTGTTTATACAAAAAATCTATATAATGAATGTGTGCAAAATAAGTCATTTCAACTGATGAATAAATAAACTTTGCCGTTGGGCAAATTATTTTGGAGTTCTCAAACTCCTAATCTTATTCACTTACGCCCAAAGTTACGATACATTTTAAAATAAGTATCTTTTGATGCTTATTAACTCATAACTTTAAACTCAATATTTTTTTACTGTTTTATATCGCTAAAAGCCTAGTTAATGAAGAGACAAATCGATATCATGATTATTTTTGGGTGTACAATATCAAATAGTGAAGCAATCACCCTTCTACGTTTGCATGATGAAAGCGCTGTCCTGCGCTGCCGTAATTCTGTATTTCGGAAATATATTTTCTTTGATGCTTATAAAAAATATCTAAATACTAATTTTAATTTTAATATCTAGAGTAGGTACCTCAACAATAAACAGAGTCATTGAAATAAACAGTAATTATGAGGTCTGACGCTACGAAGCAAATGTATAGAAACTGCACGATCATAGAGTCGAGCGTTATGTAGTAGTTTAAATTTTGTATAGAAAGCAATCTTATGGCACGGATTTCGAATATTTAGTTACGCAAAACACGCTTTCTTCTGGCGATTGATTAAGAAAATCTCGTATTTGGAGAGTATAATGACATAATCATCAGCGAAAATGATTTTTTAACGATCGAATGAGTGTAATAAATAAACGAAGATTTTAGGACATTATTTATCCTTCGAGTATATCATATCGTGGTCGTTAATTAATAGCTGCTACCTACTTAACTGACTTCAAAGTACTAAGTAGTTAGAAATCGTTATTGTTTATAGTTAGTTATTATAGAATAGTTATTATTAGTAGTAGTTATTGTGCGTTTAATGGCGCGTAACTGTAATGTAATAATATGTTTAATGAACTTACTACAGCAAAAAAAACATCAATAATAATTCGCATTGTAAAGGAAAAACTTCAATTTATACTTTAGCACATATTCAATTAAGTAGAACTGGTATTAAGGCATATAGTATTAATAGATATATTGTGGAATTGCGTCATAATTACACGAATTACTAGTAGCCGCGTAAAAGTGGATCGGACACAATCGAATTCACATTCGCATCGCAATAGTTAGGTAACAGTGAGAAAAAAGTCCGAATCACCTGGAAACCTTAATAGTTACCAACGCGTTAAGTAACAATGAGCATAATATATATTTGAATATAGCGCAAATGATGAACTAATGTTTACCCGTTTGTGTGAACTATAAATATATACCAAGTATTGAATGTCCGTTACACTGTACGCAGGACGGCATGCCGCGGTCCAACGGAGCTGAACGGTGCTTGACAGCCCATCGCTTCCTCCTCACTCCACAACACACGTTATACTTTAGTCACACACAATCGCCAGAGCTTCGCAAACATATATCACATCTTCACTTCGCTCAGCACCAATTAGATAATCGTGTAAATAAGGAAGCTTAGAAAGTACGCATAAATACATCGTTAATTAGCACAGATACATTATAATATGTACGAATTAACACAGAATCACAACAACTAGTCAGGCTTTAGAAAGAAACGTAATTGTAGAAATAAATCACCTCACAATGAGATCGCTGTCTCTGTAGAAAGTTGTTCAATTACCTGAAAGGCACTGTTGCGTTTGGGTGGCGGCACTTGAGGAGATCTGTCTACCAGATTTTCCATGGAGTGTCTAGTTAAGTAGCTTTGCTTCTCGAAGGTTGGGTTCGCTTTGTACGATGTGCGATTGAACTTGGTCGCTGGAGCGACGATTCTATTGCCGTTCTCATCGTCGTCCTCCCATTCGGTGACTACTTCGGTGCGCACGTCTTCCATGGAGCGGGAGCGGCTGCAAGGGCAGGCGGGCGACGTGTTGGGATGGGAGGTGTTGGGATGGGACGTATTGGGATGCGAGGTGTTGGGATGCGAGGTGTTGGGATGCGAAGTGTTGGGATGCCGGATCTGTCTCGGCCGCTCCCTGCTGACGTAAAGATCGGCGTGGTTGCTGGGCGTGGGTGCACCGGCTGATCTATAGCTGGGCGACAGGAAGTAGTAATCCCTCGATTTGTTGCTGTATGCACTCATCGCCGAGAAATCCGAGTAAGTCGAGCCTTTCGAGGACGAAGTCTTGAAGTTCCTCGGATCCATTGGATCGGGCGGACGAAAGTAAAAGTTGGGTTGCGCTTGGCGCGAAAGCGGCGGCCATGGCCTGAACGGCGGCGCATCAACGTAAAGTGCCGGTTTCGACTTCATGGTTCCGGTGAAGCATCCGCGTAGACGGTTTCGTGCGGATGTTGGCGAGGGTACCGCGCTACTGTTGTGAGGATGGCAGGCGGCCTGCGCGTACCCACCACTACAACGATTAGCGCAACACAACGTGCGTTAGACCGAGATAGGGAGATAGAGAAAGGCGCAGCGTTCTGCTCGATCCGGTGCGAATACAAGTGAAAGGGGTAGCCCGTGCGGTCATCACGCTTAGATGGTGCGAAGGCTGCGCGCGCGCAGATATCTCTTGTTAATGTTCGCATCGTAAACTTGAATATTTATTAACGATAAACATTGTCAACTAATGCGTGTTCGGTTCGCCATAAAATTACATTTTATGCAGTTACTTTCTACGAGTTACGTTAGATTTTATAAGACTTATTTCTGAATAAATTTTCCATTTATTAAAACTTTTCGAGATGCACCTACAATGACTTACTTTTTAATTTGTGCAATAATTATGAAAATAGAAAAGTAACAATATTTAAAAGTATGATTTCGAGTCCACTTAGTTTTGCTAATTCTTCGTTAAGTGTTTTTATCACTGACTATATTTGCGCTTTACTACGACATTACTATTTCAACTTAGACATTACTCGCGCATATAATATGTCTAAGATGAAATAGACTTATAGGAAGTTTGCCAGTCATCAATCAATACCTCTCTAAGTCTCTACTCTCTCCACCTACCTCAAGAGATATCAACACAGGAACTCATCTCATACCGTCTCGTAATTACCTGTTGAAAATGACGTAACGATGTCCACCGAACCAATTACTATTTGCATACCTATTACCTACACAGTAGATATACGTTGTAGTCTCAATGTAATTCAGATGTTTCTAAACACTAATGGTGCATGTGCAAATTTCGACCAGTTATAAAATACGAATTTTTGTAAATGTTGCATACATTTCTAGACTTTGCGTGTAAGCAATCGATCTACATAATATCGCACGAGCATTCAAATCATAGGTTTTCGAAAGAACCACCTGTAACGAGTATTTCGTCACGTTAAGGTTTTAACTTTCGCTCCTTGTTTACGCATACTTAACGCACTGCAATGTTAATTTCGATAAGAAGCATAAAAAACTTTTGTATGATGAAATGGGGTGGATTTGTCTCGCCTCTGCAATAAGCGGGACTACATTATCTTATGTAACTTTAAAAAAATGCAACCACCTTGTTTCATCTTCCCAGGAAGCGCTTTTTTAAGTACTTTGTTGATTCGCAAAAGCACTTGTAATAGTTAATTTGAACGATATCTTATAATAATATTAATATAGCACTCATAAAATTTACTTTCTGGAGCCGACAATGAACCTCTAGATTTAAAACTCGACTTGGGAACCGGAATCACATTTTTGCTATAGATTTATTTAAGGTTCAAAATCCTAAATACATATTAAACTACATTTGTCCTTAATGTTTTTAGAAGTTGTAACGGGTAACCAAGCTAGTATAAGTTATAAGATCACCCGCGAACAGATCTGATCTGAAATTAAATCTCAAGATACTCTATTAGACTCGTAAACATAAAGAGATATATCGATCAATAAATCATGTCACTTCTTTTGGTTTGCAATTTGTCAAATCAATATTTAAATTAATTAAATCATACACAGGATGTTAGTTATGAAAATCATGCAAAATTGCAATCGACCAATATGTAGTGTGCAGATAGCTAAGGCTACATCGTACGGGGGGTATACGATCGTCGCTTAAGGCAATATTGTTTTGATATTGTTGAAATTTTTTTTTTTTTTTTATCCACTACAAGCTAGCCCTTGACTGCGATCTCACCTGATGGTAAGTGATGATGCAGTCTACGATGGTAGGCGGGCTAACCTGTTAGGGGCATGGCAGTTATATTAAACCCACACCCCTTCGGTTTCTACACGGCATCGTACCGGAACGCTAAATCGCTTTAATCGCTAACATTCGTGTTTGATAATAATTTATGATCCTTATTTTAGGGACTGCCTCGTTGGTCTAGTGGTTAGCATGTTCGACTGCAGCTGACGAGGTCTCGGGTTCGAGTCCCGGGTCGGGCCATAATTAAGTATTTTTGAGACGATTTACCCAAACCGCTTCAAAGGGAGCAGCCTGTATATAACAAAATATAAATAACAAAAACGTATGGTTGCGCCCACACATCAGTTAAGATAATACCTGGTGGAAAAATCAAATATCTAATTAGCCGCCGATAAATGCGTTGTTAGAATCCAAGGCCCTCCCATATATAGAGCATGACATAAACAAGTTTATGACACAAGTAACTCATCGTAAACTTAGTTCTACCCACGTGATAAAAATGATTTCATATAATTGAAATGTACTTATCTGTATACATGCTCAGGTACCTAAGTAAATACACATCCATGCACTTTGTTTATAATAAATGAAATTTCATATACCTACATTATTTATGTAATCTCTTATCTAAGAGTTAAAAAAAACTAAAGCATTTGTACTCTATCTGATCTAAGAGTAGCATAGTCAAAGAGATAGATGGATGCGTATAAGTATAAAAGTGGATAGTGCGTTGACGACTGATAGAAGTGAGTGGAAGAAGAAGACATGTGGTGCCGACTCCAGACAGTGTGGATTAAAAGAGCATGAATAAATGAGAGGTTTAAAACTAATATAAGAAAAACTGCTGATCATTTCAAGTTATTTATACTATCTGAAGTTGATAGTATAATACAACATATACAACGCTACACTTGCTGAGAGAACGGTATATAATACGTCATTATACAGCAAACATAATGTGTATTTCCGTGGCTATTTACTGGACAAGTACGTAAACGAATATGCCATTTCTAGAACACGAGACCGTTGAAATAAAATACAACTAATTATTAGGTATTACTTACAAAACGTAAATTTGTTACAAGTTGGCAAGTAAGGTAGCTTCAGTCAAATGTATTTTTAACCGACTTCCAAACAAGGGGAATTCTAGATTAGACGCGTATCTTTTTTTTACATTTTTACGATGAGATTTTCCTTCAACTGATGATAGACAACAAGACAAGATTCTAAAGATGGTATAAAAAACGATTTTCACCACGCGGCACATACCTACTATATTTTTCATATAACCTAAATTGAAAGTGCGAATTTTATTAAAATTGTATTTCTTATTTATTTTAGTTGCTAGGTTGTAGCAGAAAACGATGATTTTCTATTCGCTGAATGACGTATTCGTCTGAAATTGTGTGTGTGTAGTTTTGGGTGGCTCAACATGCATTGAAACTCTTTTCAATGCAGGTGATATGAAAAGATCTATACTACAGCTAAATTCGATATGGATTCTTTGTACACCAACCATACATCGCCTGTATGGGATTGTCATTGTCATATTTTTAATAGTGAAAAATTATTTTTTTATCTCCATTTCAATTTATTTGTATGAACAAGCAATTTTTTACCTCTCACTACTTATTAATGTTAAGTATTTATGTAGTTTGTACTGCTGTTTAAAAATATTTAAATAAATAATATAATTATTATAATTTTCCAATAGGTTATTAACATCTGCCTGTTGTTGCCAAACAAAAAACATATTCCATACATAAATGCGCAAGATGCGTCTGACTAATGTGATGCTTGTTGATGTCCTATAAACGGACATAACTTTTTATCGCGGAATATCACTGAAATATTCTGTGATATAAAAATTTGTACCCGACTACGGCAAAGCCAAAAGGAGGGTTATGATTTTAGCAGTCTATGTATGTATATATGTACGTATGTACGTTTGCTTGTAAGTATGTATTTTATATTAATTTTGATAAATGACGCGTCAATTAATTTAGTAACCCTGGGTAACAAGGGATTTCTAAAAGTCTCAAACCCATGCATGAGCACGTGAAGTCAGGAGGTAAAAGTTAGTTCTAAAGGGTGTTATAACAAAAATCGGTAACAATTGATATAGGTATTGTGTAATATAAAGTGTAGTCATATTAACAACACCTCAATAAGACCGTCTAGCGTCTCTTTGACTATTATAACTATATGTACATAATTCTATATGTTACGCTATTTAGGATTGGAATGTTCTTTCATATTAGAGACTGGTTTTCTTCTGCGGTTCTGACCACGGAATCCATACTTAATATTATAAATGCGAAAGTGTGTCTGTCTGTCTGTCTGCTACGCTTTCACGGCCCAACCGTTCAACCGATTTTGATGAAATTTGGTACATGGGTAGGTTTTATCCCGGGGAATGATATAGGCCACTTTTTATCCCGGCAAATTATATGAAAATCACAATAGTGACGTCATCAAATTTTAACGCACTTTTTTTCTTTTTCTCTATTCAATAATCAGTTAGAAATAATTTATTTTTGATATAGGCATGATGCCTATTCACAGCCATATTTAAATTGTAAAGCAATGATTGATGCAGCTTTCCCGTAATCGACTTGCGAATTGCATACTGATGATGAGTTAATAAAAACATCAATATTGCGTAATATTTATAGCCATTTTAACCGACTTCCAAAAAAGGAGGAGGTTCTCAATTCGGCGCGTATTTTTTTTTAAAATGTATGTCGGTGCATATATCCGTGGTTTCTGAACCGATTTGAATTTTTTTTCTATCAGCCGTTAGAGGAAGCTCTCGAGGTGGTCGCATAAAAAATTCTGACTCCAAATCCTCAAACCTGACACTAAAAAGTTTTTACATTACAGTGGCGTTGGAAGTCGGTTTTTTGGAAAGAATTCTTTTTGTAATAGAAAAGTAAATTAGTTTTAATCCAATGCGTTGGAATATATTACAATAAATACTAAATTATAATAAAATGAATATTAAAATTAGAATAACATATGTTAGGGTAGGAGTAAAATCTTTAACAAACATGACCAAGTCACCACTAATCACAAAATTTGCGACTTGCTGTGCTAGGCTTGCGGCGTGATAAAGAATAGGAGACAATGGCCCCAATTCTGTTTAGCACTATCTCTAAACTACATTAAACTCTAAACCTAGTGCTGCCCCTTTCCGTAGGGAGTATTATGAAAGGGATAGCAATATAAATAGATCTGTCATTTTAGTTTAGAGATTGCGTTAAACAGAATTGGCCCCAATATGAAGTATATAAATATTTGTATTAAATATAACAGTATATAACAGCCAGTACTTTCGTGTACTTGTACAAATGTTTGCGGCATTCTTACTGTGGGGTTTTTCGGGCTACGGCTTATGAGTCATTGGTGAAGTCATATGTTCTGCTTTGTTATGGATCAGTTATAATAAGGTTGCGTAAACCCGAGGCCCAAGAGCCTTATATAAACATAGTTTTTTTGCTTATGAATCAGGGCATTTATATAGCATAACTCAAGTCTAATAATAAAAGTGCATAACGTATGTTCGATAGTTCATAGTATTTTTCCGTTTTGCTTTATAGTTTACTAACTGATGCCCGCGAATTCGTCCGCGTGAATTGAGGTTTTTAATTCCCGCGGGAACTCTTTAATTTTCCGAGATGAATGTAGCCCGTGTTATTCCAGACTATAATCTATCTCTGTGTCAAATTTCATCTAGATCCGTTCAGCCGTTCCGGCGTGATTGAGTATCAAACATCCATCCAAACTTTCGCATTTATAATAAGTATTAAGTATTGAGTATATATATCTACTCAAACTTTGACAAGTCCGATTTGCTTATAAAAGGATATAAAGACAGAGCTTACTATATGCATTCGAAGAGAACCAACTTATATTCAAAATACTCTGTTTGTTAACCGCTGAACTAAAAGCTTGCAACATGGAAGGTAGCAAAGAATCAGTAGGTACTTTTTATCTCGGAAAATCAAAGGGTTATTAAATGACCTTAAATCAGTGGACGGGGTTCTAGTTCGAAGAACCAATTTAAGCGTTGAGATTCCAAGGTGCTGAACAGGCTACGCTGACTGGGCAACCTAAGGGTGCCTACTGCTTATCCATTAAAGCGGAGCAGAGATGCCAAACAGGCTAATCAGATTCCTGACAAGACTCGACTCGATTATTGTGTTATCGATCAACAATTCGATTGGTCCGCCCAACAAATGTCATCTCCGTTCCGCTTCAATTAGACAGGCCACCTTTACGAAAAAAAAATAACGAGTCTCAGTTTGTCGTTGGATCCGGGCTGGGCGGCGACGCGTCGTTTGTAAGCCCCTACAAGAGGCAATGGACTTCTGTCGGTTGATGACGATAACAATAAACGCGGAAAAGCGCGCCAGCAGCTGGTAGCTACTAAATAAACAGCAAAGGAATATTCACAGACAAAAAGTCGTAAAATCACAATAAAATTGTAGTGACGCAAAAAGCAGCTAACTCGATGCAGTTTCAAAGTTCGAAACAATTGCATCCTATTGAGTAAATTGAAGAATGACTTGCGACAGTAGTAGGTATAAGAGTATTTTCACAAGAGAAAAATTCGCGCGTTTCAATACGTTCGTTTATTAATTTTATCTACTCCAGCATCGAAAAGTTCCAATTTCGAATTTGACAACTATATCGAATTGAACCCTCTTTCGTGTTTGCTTCTCATAACGATACAGTTCGTTGTATGGGAGCTGTATCGTTATGAGTCGTAGCTGTATCGATATGGTTATCTTCATAAATAGGATACCTATAGCTTAGCGGCTCTGGGTTCTGGCACTTTCTCAACCAGACAATTGATTTGACTTTTTTATTAATTTACAAAGTAAAAAATTATAAAGACGTCCTTGTCGTAGATAAAATCTTGTATGCAACTGTACGTAATTAGTCATTTTAATTCTCGTACTATCCTATTTTGATACTCGGCAAGCCTCGTATCATAAAACAGCACTCGAATTAAAATGACCCTCATTACGACACAGTTGCATAAATAGCTATTATCAAACAATCTTATCGAAAGAAAGAATACCATGCATAAGTTATTTGAAATCACACTCAGATATCAAATTATTAAAATCGTAACTTGTTGCGTTTCACACTGTGAGAAGTCGATTTTTAAATACTCCGATAAAGATGGTTTGAGGACGTAACTTTTTGTCATTTAATAGTGTAAGTCAAATGATGAACGGTTTTAAAAAAAGGAAGTCTCTTTTAGAATGTGTAAATAAAGCCCTTTTGAATGATACCTCACTTGATCTTCCCCAAACTTCTGCAATTGTGATAATTATATTTTTTGAATTCTTTCATTTACTAAAGCGTCAGATGAATAAACATCGTCACACCTTTTCCTTGTTTTATCATTTGAACCCAAAAACCGTGCGTTTTATCGCGTTACTTAGTCTGAAAGATTTTTATCAAACCGATTTATATAATCGTGACTAATCTATTTACTTCGTTTGTCACAAACTACTATCTCACGGCTGACCGTCTTTAATATGCGTAGCGCTTAACTTCGGTTATGACCCAACTTTAATAAAAGCATCTTCACATGAGCCGACAAGTTGGTTGCCGAAACGTTCTATCCTGATTAACAATAGGCAATAATAAAACCGGCAGGGTCAAGCTAAATAGTTAGCTAAGTTGAAGATGTACGACAAAGTCGGCTACCGACTTATGTTTTATTAGGAAGTTAGTTGGAATGTATGTCGATGGCGTTGAACAAATTTACTTAATGCTTACATAACAAAAACTTTCGCTGGAAAAAATTAATTATCACGGTTAATTATAATCCGTAAGATACCGAAAAATGTGGAACGAACACTTCAGTTTTATGGAACGGTTATAATTTAGAACACGCGGACGAAGTCGAGGATATTAGCTGGTTTAATAAATTAAGCGGAAACTTCAAAGAAAACGGCATTGATAAGCATGTTTAATCAGTCTGTAAATAAATGTTTTTATTCCATTACATTACAGAACGTTATCTTTGTTTGCATTTATTTTAATTAAGGAGGTCAAGCGTTTAATTTATAAATTAATTAAACGTCAAGCTTGGTATGAAATATGAATTGTATATTTTTTTATTCCACTTTTATATGTTAGTCCTTGACCGCATCGCAATCTCGCCTGATGGTAAGTGATGGTGCAGTCTAAGAAAGTAGCGGGCTAACCTGCTAGGGGCATTGCAGTTATATTAAACCCACAAATTATAAATTCTCAAATTGACCCCGCCGGGAATCGAACCCCGAACCTCCCACGTTAAGAGAACAGAGCTTAACACAGCGCCAGGGAGATCGTCAATCGTCAAGAGATTATGAGAGGTATGTGATGAAATTTATTATTACAAATTATTTACTCATCTCGAGAAGTACCTACTTACCTATTCTTTTATTTTAGGGTGAAATATAAAACTGATTTGTTATAAAACAAGGTGCCTTGAAAATGCACTTCTGTTTGTATCCTTTTAGCTTAGAAAGAATAAGAACCTAAAAATGTTAAATGGCTAATACGCAGTGAGCAGGCAGACCAAACAGAAAAATCATCATACACTTTATTGATGTCACTGAATAAAGAACTGTATCCGTATTAGCTTTAAGTATAAAATTGGAAGTAGACAACAAGCGTTTTCTTCTTTTCACTTATCCGTTTGGTCTAAGCTGACCCTAATACAACTACAAAGTTTTTGTTCGCTCTGTGCGCAGATGTAATATGTATATATTTTTGAATTTAAATGATTTCTATAAAATAATATCACTTTGATTATTTTTAACTAGCAGATGCCCGCGAATTCGTCCGCGTGATATAAGTTTTTTACATTCCCACGGGAACTCCCTAATTTTTCGGGTTAATATTATAATGTCAGCCTATGACACTCACAACAAATGTGGCTTTCTATTGGTACCAGAATTTTCAAAATCGGTTCAGTAGATCCAGAGATTACCCCCTACGTCACAAACTCAAAAATTCACAAACTTACAAACTTTACCTCTTTATAATATTAAGTATAGATATATATCAGTAGGTCACCTATCCATTTAGCAACACGGAAGAAAGATGCCTAACTAACACGCAATAACGCCTCGCAATCAGACCAAGACGGTTTTCTTTTTTACTATTCTACCTAATTTGTTAACTTTCTGATTTCGTGATTCGTGATATTTACTAAAATATTTTACTACCATTAAGAAACCCAGAAGTTACTCATTGAACGTGAGACATTAAATAGATGAGTTAATGGCATACAAGAGTAGACAAAACGGTGTATGTAAATCCGGGATTGCCCTTTTCACTTCAAAGTTCAGAGAATGAGTTTACTTTTAAACCATGGGCAAAACTGACTTAGTTCCAAGATTACGAAGGGGTAGGAAAGTGTCGCATTTACACTAAAGCTGAGACGGTTGGAATGGAGTTGTTCAAGAA
Organism: Erebia aethiops; assembly: GCA_923060345.2. Lineage (NCBI taxonomy): Eukaryota > Metazoa > Arthropoda > Insecta > Lepidoptera > Nymphalidae > Erebia > Erebia aethiops. The sequence continues at coordinate 16,831,641 of OV281079.1, read as the reverse complement.
TATACCAAAGCTGATTTTTGATAGATGTCGTGATCCCTTATTCCGTCATCTGTGAGTAATTTGATTAGTCGAAGCGAATGTATGTAGCCGACTGCGGCTCCTCCGGTCGAAGTAGAAAAAAATTGATGATGATATTTTTTAACAATTTATAGTAAACGCATACCGTTTTTGGGCAAACATTATTTTGTACGATGTAATCTTAACCCACGAATGCCCCTTGAACTAAAAGGGAAAATATATAAGACAGTCGTTAGACCCGTAGCATTATATGGTTCAGAATGTTGGGCGGATGAAAGAAAAGTACATGCGACCGAAATGCGAATGTTGAGATGGATGTATGGTGTGACTATAATGGATAAGATTAGGAATGAATATATAAGGGGAAGTCTGAAAGTAGCGCCAGTGATATTAAAGATGAGGAGTAATAGGTTAGCATGGTATGGGCATGTGATGCGGAGGGAAGAAAGGCATATTACGAGAAGAAGGATAGATATGCATGTGGAAGGAAAAAAGAGTAGAGGGAGAACCAAGAAAAGATGGATGGATTGTGTGAAAGAGGATATGAGTATAAAAGGGGTGAATGAGAGGTTGACGGATAACAGACTTCTGTTTATAATTTATTCCACTCACTTGAGTGGAAGAAGAAAACATGTTGTGCCGACCCCACATAGCGTGGGAAAAGGGCAAGAAGAAGAAGTAATCTTATGTCAAAACCACAGAATTATTAAAAAAATAGAACGGGCATCCACTGTCATTGATACCAAGACAGAGGCATCGTGATAGCGTTACTTAGCAACTGTTTTATAAAAATACTTAATTTGAAGGAAGGACTCACTACCACCAAAGCAATCAAAGCAAAGGAAATCTAACTGTTAAGCAATACACATTATATTAGCGCATATTGTTGTAATAGAGGTATTTGCCAAATTCCATTGTTGATATTCTAACATGTTGATATACAAATAAGAAAGAAATGGTAAGATAAAAATAAATAAAAGTAACTCCTTCAACAACCCTTCTTAGCAAAAAATATGCAAAAAGTAAAAACGAACATTTGAACAGATGGGCCGTGAAAGTGTAGCAGTGACAACAAACACACATTCGACAACGCAGATTCGACGACTATAGCAGTATATTCGGAATTCTGTGGTCAGAAATATGTAAAAACGGCCATGATACACCGGCGCTGTTCGCGACCATGTTTGGCGAGACCGGCGAGACCTAGCCAACACATTCCTGATGTTATCGCCAGCTGCGCGTAATGACAGCTGGAATTGTTCTGCGAAACATTTGAGTGTGGAATTTATTACAACTATAAAGGTAATGCGGGTGATAGACACACGAGTTAGCACGCGTAATTTGGCGTTTATATAAGACTCAACAGCCATTTTCGCCAGTTTGTCAGCCTAAGCCTTAAGGCTGACGTCCAGCAGGCTCGCCGAATTGAATCGCTATAATTCGCCACCTATATAATATTTACTGTGAAACTGCGTAGGTTACCGGCGTGCCTAAGTGTGATAAGTCGATTCTATACGATTACGCACGCAACATAAATGAGACTCGCAAATTCGACACGATTCGGCTTTAGTCGACTCCGGGCTGTACTTGTTAACTGACTTAAGTTTGCATATCTATAATATTACCTATTATAAATGCAAATGTCTATCCGTTTCCGAACCCTTAAAAGGTACATCGCCACGATGGCCCACTACTGAGCACGTGTCACATCTCAGGCTAGGACTACACTAGTAAGTTATTACGTAAGTAGCGTGGGTAAGTAACTTACATTTGCATACGATACGTGACTTACAAGACTGTGTACATTTCGTAAGTTACTGATGTGATCGACTGACGTGAGTAAAACTTACAAGTTGAGAATGAGAAGTGTTCGGCCACAGCTTACCAACCTGACAAAGTGCAGATAATTTAACACACCTATGTCTGTGTGTATTTGTAGAGACAATCCAGAAGTAGGTATTTATGAGACACTTTTGATATACCTATTCGTACTCTCATTTGGAACTTGCACGAATAAATGGTTAAACGAGTAGAGCTTCCACGAGAGATTTAATGTAAGAGACTAAACTTAAAAATAATATTCATTTGATCCGGCCACGATTGCTATCGTTAAGCTCTAAATCAAAATGCGATCTAAACACAAAAGTATTCAATATTAGTATATGATTTACCATCGTCAAAATACTCGCATTTATACTAACTATTTTCAATATGGCGTCCGTATCCCCAGTTTAAAGCGAATGACATGAAACTAGTCAAATTAACTGATATTATACTTCCTGTTTCATGAGATATAATGACAAATAGTAATAATGCTAACACCTATGAGAACACGGAGAACTCTAAGGCATGCTGGTTACCTCACAATGTTTAAAAAACCAGCAAGGAGTATTATATTATCTATTGTATTCTGTACATGTTTCTGCTCTGGCGAAATGTGATATTTAAATTTTAACGCTCGCTACAAAATATGCAAGGCCATTTAGACAATCGCAGAGATATTATTATTCATTTGACATTTAAGTTATTTTTTTGTGGATCATGGCAGGTAACGTGTTCAAATACGAGAGTGTGAAGTATTTTGACAGTAAACTAGGTCTTTACATTTCACGATATATTTTATTAATATAGTTTACTAGCTGATTCCCGCGACTTCCTCCGCGTGGAATGAGCTTTTCGTAAGAAACGTTTTCGTTCGACCGTTTTTTCTCCGTCTTACATTGCAAATCCGACATAAAATAATATTGCGGCTATAAATTAAGATGTAAGCTATCCAATCTTTCAAGTTGGATCAAACTGCACACGGTGTGGAAATTTAATTTAAAATCGGTTAAGTAGTTTAGGAGTCCATCGCGGACAAACAACTTGACACGTGATTTATATATATTAAGAAGATGTAATCCTGTCCGAATTCCGAACTACCGCTGGAGATTTTATAGATTATTATTTTTACTATTCACTAGCTGATGCCCGCGACATCGTCCGCGTGGTTTAAGTTTTTTGTTATTCCCGCGGGAACTCCTTTATTTTCCGGGATAAAAAGTAGCCTATTTCACTCTCCAGGTCCTCAACTATACCTACCCATGCCAAAAATTACGTCAATCCATTGCACCGTTGCGGCGTGATTGAAGGACAAACCAACAAAGCAACAAACAAACACACTTTCGCATTTATAATATTAATATGATAATATCAATAATATTATAGAACTCATATATAATGGCAGTCCGCGCATTACTGGAGCGAATCAAATCCACGCTATTTTATCATTTATATAAACTTCGATTATATATTATGCTTTCTTCCTGAGCATACTATTAATAGATTTTTAAAGTAATAGGTAAATAAATTATGTACATTGCAAGGAGTTATATACTATAGTACTATACCCATAAATAATGACAAGTAATTGCTTTGTTAATTTATGAATAAACACTACAACTCTTTCAACACGGAACTGCATACTATCTAGACGTAGGCTGTATTAATTGTCGCTTATTAGCCGTATATCGGTAATAAAAGATCATTATAGGTAATGGCGGATATAATGAGAATAGTACTGCGCCTAGTCAAATTATCAGTCAATGTGTCAAAAATGCGACTAGCGTATTTTATTAATAGGTTCGTGCTACCCTAACACAAAATTAAGAAAAATCAAGTAAATCCTTAGTTATTAATATTGTTAGTAAATAAATATTTAAATATATTGAACACTGAAAAACTATAGTTGCGAAAGGAAGCGAACGATGAAGAGTTTCAATAGGAACGGATCGGAGCGAAACGGAAAGCTCTGCATTAAACATACTATCGATAAGTACGTAAGAAGTAATCGTAACGCTTATTAGCCATATAACAGTTATAAAAAGATCGTTAAAACGGTTAAAATAATAGCGAATATTATCTGCGGAGAGCAATTATGCGATACTTTTAATTACAACGAACCAAGTAGCGTGGCATGTGCGAAACAGCGAAACAATACTCGATAATAATTGAATACAAAAAATAACACCGTATTAAGCAGTCCGTATTCTTATTATGAACCGTTAAGCATATAGCTTCGCTAATCTATTTCAACATCATAGAGATGGTAATTCGATTGCGGACAATCTAAAATAATCGATCTTTTCCGCACGGATCTTTTAGACCTGTTAATTTTGTGCACAAACGAATTAACTCCATGACTGCCTAGTTGGTCTAGCGGTTAGCATAGTCGACTGCGGATCACGAGGTCCTGGGTTCGATTCCAGGTCAGGCATAAAATTGTTAGGTATTGGGTTTTTCAATTAAGAAATTCTCAGTGCCAGCCCGGAGTTGGAAGTTGGCGGTGTTTCACCCCCGTGCCTCGGAGAGCACGTTAAGCCGTCGGTCCCGGTTATTATCACTAACATGACAACCCACATTGGAGCAGTGTGGTGGGTCTAAGCTCTAATTCCCTCTCTCCTATGAGAGTGGAGGCCTGTGCCCAGCAGTGGGACGTTAATAGGCTGTAGTGGAATTAATTAACTAATTAGTAGGTATTTTATATACTACTAGATGATGCCCGCGACTTCGTTCTCGTGGCTTTATGGTTTTGCAAATCCCGTGTAACTGACGGGTAAGGCAAAATCGCACCATAAAGATTCCTTTTTAGCAATTTGGTTTGGAATATACTTTTTATCATACTAATATTATAAATGCGAAAGTCAGTTTGTTTGTTGGTTTGTCCTTCAATCACGCCGCAACGGAGCAACGGATCGACGGGATTTTCGGCATGGGTATAGTTGAGGACCTGGAGAGTGACATAGGCTACTTTTTATCCCGGAAAACTAAGGAGTTCCCGCGGGAATCATAAAACTTAAACCACGCGGACGAAGTCACGGGCATCAGCTAGTAAGTCATAAAAGACAGTAACAGTACTTAAAAGTTGAAAATTCAATATCTCATCGCTAGAGGGCGGACTCAAAATCGATAAAAAAGTGTGAAATATGACTCCTTTACAAAAGTATGACCTCACCGGATAGCTTTTAAATTGGACATTGTGTTTCGCAGTAAATAATACTTAAATGGTTATTATTGGTCGTTGTATATATTTATTATCAGACTTGAATGATGATATTATTTGTTGTAGCACATTGGATCAGTCTGTTGGGCCAATGCATTGGGCCAATGTGGACCAATTATGTGAACGATTAAATACGACAAGTAGCGATGTAACAGTTTGTTCAAGTTCCAATTTCCAACATATACAAAGGATTGTGCATTTAGCATAGACAACAGCTATATACTGTTCGTAATAGTTACCTTATTGTGTCCGCAAGACAGTCTTTCATCAGTCACCAGGGATGAGTTACTTTTGTGTCGATCAATGTCCCATGTAGACTGCCACATATCTAAAGAATCGGTTGATGATTTTTTCGTATCTATCGAACTCTTTCTTGATAGGGAGTTGAGGGAACCGACGTAGTCTCTCTTCATATCTCTTATGCCGGTACTGTTGAGGGAATCTCGCCGGTTATAGTTCACGATGTTGTTTCTTGATAAATTCGGGAATGATCCCATCGAATGCCTCTTTGCAGTGCATCTTTGTGTAGGGCTGGGTGTGTCTCGTCTCGGAGGTGTTTGGGAGGGACTGTGTCGGTCTCTGCGTAGAGTGCTCGGGAATGTTGAAGGGTGCTCTATGTCTCGTGCAGGCGATCCCGGTATAACGAGCGATCCCCTACGCCTGTTTACCACATTTATTATAAAAACAATCGCTTTTACTTGGAAATCAAATAGTGTATAGGCCGACAACTTTTTATATTAACCCTTGCAATACGTATAATTTTGAAATCCTTCGAAATTCGTGAATAGTAGTACTTTTATAGAGAAGAAATCTGTACTAATCTAAACTAATTTATTTTTAAATGACGACAAAATAGAGATTTACTTCTGCTTCAAAAATGGCAGGAGACAGATTCATTTCATTTAAACAGAATATCTAGGAAAACCAGTATTTTTGAGAAGACTAATAATTCTGAAAAGTAAAATAAATAAGGGCTTACGATAAGCTTCTCATAAGAAAACATTGACTTAGACTGTCTTTTACCTAAGGGTGTTAAGTGACTACAAATTGAAACTAACCTATAATATTTAAGATCCCTGGGTAAAGACAGGAGCTCTACTAAAATTATGACAATTAAGTTACCTAATGAAAGCACAACGTTGATTAAACTAAACGTTTTATCCAGTAGCTTAGTATAGCCAGGGTCTATATAATTATTGTCGACCTATGCCTACCTAAATTTATAAAACCAGACCTGATAATAAGTCCGTTTGTCGGCGATACAGACTCTCTGTGTCCAGGGGTAGACTCCCTACTGTGGAGGTAAAGCGACGATCTATATGGGGTGCTACATCGGCCATGGACGTCGCAATGCGGGTCATGTTCGATCGTGGAGCTGACTAATGGGGAATGTCGACCCTCACCCTCTAAGGTCATAGTCCCAAACATAGAGTCCAGCTGCCTCATCGCTATAGCCTTCTTTACCGCTGTCATATTCAAGACTCACTTACTTTTACACTTTGACAGCCTATAATCCTTTTTAGTTTTTTAATTCACAAAGTAAGAATCAATGTTATAACCTTAACAGTTTACGTGCGAGTAAATCTCGTTAGCACAGAAGCATGACAAGTATATGTATGTCCTCGAAGTGTGCCGCGGTTCGACTGGACCGTGCGGACGGCATTGCGCGCAGGCAGTCGCCGATGACTCACAAGGCATGCGCGCGCGCAGTGAGAACAATTATTATCCATGTCCTACAATTACACCGTAGATGTACGTAAATATGGTGACAAGGTGGTAAATAATATTCGAGTTGTACTAAGCTTGAAGTATCACTCTAGTACTTTATTTTTACTACAAACCCCCCAAGTTACCCTGTCCCGATTTATTAATAACAAATAAATATATATAGGGGAAATAAAAATACAATTTTATTTTTATTATCTTAATATAAAGTAGTACTATTATTTAAACCAACTATAGTACGCGCACGAGTTGAATGCAGAGCTTTTGTATGTGTCACCATACATTAGCTTTGCATTCAAGTCGCACGCGAACTGTAGGTACTACGTGTTACATTCAATGGCCCTGGAATATGAAAACAAGGGTATCCTGGTAAAAAAGGCCAGCATCTTTCTATACGGGCTAATCTCAATGTCGACTGTAGAGTAATATTGCGAAAGATTAATAATTTGAGCAAGTATCACGCCTAGTGTTTGAAGGAATCTGATACTGATCTAAACTTAGGTCATCGTTGAAACGTCGGTTGTGCACTCAGGGGAGAATGAGGCATTGAGATCTGAAGTCTGAGCGGAAGCGCGAGAGGCTTATAATTGTCAATTTAAGACTGTATGGCCCGTATTAAAGCCCGTAGGAAAATAATCCTAGGACATGACATGAAGAAGAAGAAGAAGATGGCCCGTATTAATAAACCAACATCAACTAAGAACAGATTCTCAATTATGTGGCGGCGGTTAATCTATGTTTAATACCCAAGGTCTTAAGCACATATTCAGATACTTCAGAACGTATTTTAGCTTATGTTGGAGAATACGGCTTTTATAATAGTCTATGAAATAAGCTATGAAAAGCTGCTAGAAAGGCTTTATTCTCACAGGATAGTAGATGTGTGGTCAGCGCAAGAAGGACGCGTGTAGGCGTCGGTTCAAGTTTGAGCGAAGGTCGCTAAGCGCTTGTATTTTGCCGTCATTAGATGGAAGCGGGACATAAAATTATGTATTCATTAATAACACAAACCCACACTCGATCAACAAGTCAAATATAGACATAATAATACGAGATACATCGATTTGTTTATTTCTTAGGGTGAAAACACATTTTGTCAGCACCGATTCGTTGTTATTCGTTGGGTGATTCGGTGACAATTACGTTTATTGTGAGGCTATCATATGGACAATGGACATGGGACCAACTTATATTGTTGTACGATAGACCTGGACTGACATTGCCTTTTATTCCGTATATTATACTAGCGAATGCCCGCGACTTCGTCTGCGTGGGTTGAGGTTTTTTGGTTCCCGCGAGAACTCCTTAATTTTCCGGGATAAAAAGTCTATGTGCTATTCCAGACTATAATCTATCTCTGTGCCAAATTTCAGCCAGATCCGTCCAGCCGTTGGCGCGTGATTGAGTAACAAACATACATACATCCATACATCCATCCAAACTTTCACATTTATAATATTAGTAAGATAGTTATATTACAATCAAAGTTTCTCACGGGATTTTTAATTAGCATAAATAATTAAAAAATTTAGCATAAATACACGCTGACGAAGTTGCGAATTTCAGCTAATAGTAAATATATTGTTAAGCACCACGTCGCAGTTGGCATATGTATACGAAAATGACAGATGGATTGCGAACGCCATTGTGATCAAATGCGATTTTACCCTTAGAATATCTTCATAATATTATCGTAATAGACAAATTTTATAATAAATTCTTATAATTAATTAATTAATTATTATAATAATTTTATTATAAATGCGAAAGGCTGCCTGTCTGTCTGCCTGTCCCGGGGTTAGTATAGTATTAAATAAAAGTTTGAGGTAAATCTTACGTCAGTATGCCATCGTTTGTCTTACGTTTGTATTTATTTGTATATGTCTGTCTGCTACGCTTTCACGGCCCATCTGTTCAATCGATTTTGATTGAATTTGATACAGGAGTATAGATTGTAGGGGGAAGGACATAGGCTAAAATTAAAGAGTTGGAATAATAAAAACTTAATCCACGCGGAGGAAGTCATCTAGTGTGTAGTTATTTTACTTTATTCACTTGGCAGCCAAAACAGATTACAATAAATATACTGATCTAACCTAAAGTCTTAACTAATACATTTTAATGTACCTAATTGTAATCCTACATCGTCGGAATACATTATTATAAGGTATGACATTTACCATCTGACCGAAAACATCAATCCATTATCGAACGATGGTGAATCGACAATATTGATCTATCGAGCTACTTAGAACATCCCTACGCAAGATTAGAGATCCGTGCTATCATCTAACGATGAATAATATATGTATCTTAATATCGAGCACTTTTTATCGATGGGGATGTAGAGGTATAAGGGTCTTCAAACTTTTGAAATAGAGGGTTATTTAAGTCTTTTAACTAGAGCTTAGTATACTCAAATTATTATTTATAAAGTTCAGTTTGACAGTATTCTTTTTCGGAAATAATTCTTTTTTGAACTTAAAATTACCATTGCAAAAATGAATTTCAATTTTAAAGTTCGAAGTTGTAAGAGTTATTGTACCTAAGTCAAGAACCCAGCTTTGGTGTACAAATGGGAATGAATTTAAGGAGCAAGATGCATTTTGAATATTTCGTATTAAAGCAGCGTCGTCTTAGCGCCATCAAAACAATAAAATTTCTCCTGTTCAAGTCCGTTAAAAACCAATGTTTATTTATTTATATATCTATATGCTTAGTCTTCGATTTAGTCTTATAAAAGCGCTTACGAAAGTCAGATCGATATAGTAAAATCATCGATATATATATATGTAGAGTACTAGATCATAGTTGGGCCCTTTCATAGAAAAAAGTCGGGCGTCCGACTTTGAGAGCACGCTCCTAACCTGTCATAAGCCTGTCTTTGTCCAGGTCGTAGCGCCGTCACGGTCGCTCGTCGTGTAGATAATTTGTTATTATTAAGTAAACATCTAAAATCTTATTAGTTTGGCACTGTATAATTTTTATTTTAAGCTAAGTGTTTCAATTCACAACTATACATTTCCAAAAAACGTTATTTAATATTCCTATTTAGTATTTCTATTCATTACGCAATCATTTATTTAATTTCTGCGGCAAACTGTATGATATTTTTTTTTTTACCAACTGGCCTACGGCTCCTTTGGCTGTGACTGATTTTATCTATGATCGAGTATAACATATGCGAGCAAGCAAGTTCCCGCTAGATGGCGTTGCTAAAAATACGCCCACATTCTTTGTTTGAAAGGGCCCGTCTATGTAAATTGAGGTCGTTGAGTAAAATACAATAAGTTTACAAAACATATCGTAGGATCTGGCAAAACATATCGTGGTAAGGTAATAGGCAGCAATTAATCAATAAAGACAATCTAAAAGTTACTCGCAAGTCGCAATATGGCCCACGCGGCGCAGGCGCAACCGCGCTGTAACTAAACGATTTAATTAACTAGTTTGACATTGGGCGCACTTTTTATCTTCTCTTATCTACATTTACTTAACTATCGCAATCAGGCGTTACAATTAGATAATAATGTAACTGCTCTGTTTACGTATAAAACAATCATCCATACTAATATTATAAACGAGATGAAGCCCGTGACTTCGTCCACAAGCATTTTAGGACTTCCACGAGAACTCTTAAATTTTCCAGATTAAAAAGCCACTCCACCCCGGGATACAACCTATCTCTGTACCTTCGTACCAGAATAAAATATGGGCCTTTAAAGCGTGCCAGACAGACGGACAGACCATCACACTTTCACTTTTCACTTTTAACGACCTCCGTGGCGCAGTGTGTAGCGCTGTTGCCTTAACGTACGTAGGTCCTGGGTTCGATCCCCAGCAGGGTCAATTTGGGAATTTATAATTTCTGAATTTTCCCTGGTCTAGCCTGGTGGGAGGCTTCGGCCATGGCTAGTTACCACCCTACCGGCAAAGACGTGCCGCCAAGCGATTAAGCGTTCCGGTACGATGCCGCGTAGAAACCGAAGGGGAACGGGTTGAATATAACTGCCAAGCCCCTAACAGGTTAGCCCGCTACCATCTTAGACTACATCATCACTTACCATCAGGTGAGATCGCAGTCAAGGGCTAGCTTGTAGTGGATTAAAAAAACATTTATAATATTAGTACGGGTGCGACAGTCTGTCCTTAAAGCTTTCATACAATCTTTTCAACCGATTTTAATGAAATTTGGTACTGAAATAGGTAGAAGCCCGGTGAAGGGCATAGACTTTTTATTACCCAAGATTAAAGAGTACCTGCGGGAGAAAAAAATATTTTCAACACACTTGCTCATTAAAGTGGCTCTAATTTCACCGCAATTAGGCACATAATGACACCTATAATCAAACTGTGACTTTTTCATTGCTATTAAGTGAGTTATGGATTTTTTTTATTAGTTTAGTCTTCGTGTGTCGTGTCGTCGTCACTGTCACAGATCGTGTCGTCACAAATCGTGTTCAATCATTGATGTAGAATTTTAGTTACTCATTCTATTTCAATGTGTTCAATAGTACAAATAAATTAATGTACCTATTGCTTTCTCATTTCATGCAACTTCATATTTAAAAATAGATAATTTCAACTTGTACGTGTTTAAAAAATATTTAGGTAATAAATAAAACGAAAAGCCAAAAAAAAAGAAACCTCATTGTTTTAGTCTATGACCGATCGCCAGTGTAAGATGTGTGCGCATCGGAAAACTGATTAATTTTTCCAGCCATTGCGAAAAAATTTTCACAACTCGTTTTCACTCTTGAAATTACAGTTCTATGAAATTGTTAAGAAGTATGAAAGTTTGCGTTCACCAAAAGCAAAAAATGACCGTTTCTTTCTAAACTATCAGAATGGAAAATGCCAGCCTATAGGTATAACAAATTTGGTTCTATGCCTCAAGAAATCGTTAGCAGATGCCGAGAGCTACACAGCCTACGCTGGACATAGTTTCAGAAGAACTTCAGCTGCATTGCTGGCTAATTCAGGAGCTGATATAATAACTTTGAAGCGTCATGGTGGGTGGCGATCTAGCAATGTAGCAGAATCATACGTAGAAGATTCCAGACTAAAGAAGAAAGAAATTTGTGCAAAAATCACAAAAAGAATTAGACTTGATTCCGAGGCGCGTCCTACTGGCGAAACACCAAGTACATCCAATGATTGGATTTCACCTACCTACACGAATAATGAACCATCTCAAATAACAATAGAACATGAAAGTATTTCAGTAAATAATCTATCTGATGATGCCATCAAAAACAGTAATTATAATTTTACTAATTGCACATTTACTAATTGTTTCTCTAAAAAATCTGTTTATCTACTAAATAAAATATTTTTTAGCATTACTTTTTCAAAATCAAAGTCAAAGTCAAAGAACGTTAATTCAATTTAGGTAGGTATACTACACTTATTGACAGCCGGTTTTCTTCACAAGTGTGTTGAAAAACGTCGTATGATACACATGTGTATTGATGATTACCGTCCTCGGCTATCTTAAGACCCTCACCTAACGGCTCGGGTCTGAATGGCGCCTCAGCCATAATCACCAACATTACACACTTGTACCATAATGTACTATAATCCCCGTCACATCATCTAGTTATATTGTATCTCACGACAACGTACGACGTAGCCAGTGAGCCAGCCGATAACAGGCGCTTATAAAGTTACTATTAAATTTTGACCACCACAGTTGCTGCGAGTAACAGTAGTTATACCCTCATGACTTTAGGATAAAGGTAAAAGAACAACCGCCACTGCCTATAGAGAGCTATAGCTATAGATTCATCTATCATAGTTGTCGTACAGAAATCTGCAATATTGAGGATTTGTTCCAAATTGATACTCTTTCTAATCATATAACTAATTGATAAGAACTGAAGAATTTTCTCAAGGAACCCGGGAAAAAAGGTTCCGAAAAAACCTTACACACAACTTCAACAAAAATAATCGCAACCAAAAACTTTACCTAATAATACTTTCTTGCAACTCTTAAGGGCAAAACACATAGGGAGCGCCCGACCCGTGCCCGCGCCCTGTGTGTTTTGCGCTTTAACAAAATCAAGACATGAAAAAGTTACACAGCTTGAAACTCCTTATGAAGTTTGTGTACTAATTCGCAAGATGCTACGCAGTGCTATTATATTTTGATAGGCACCATTCGCGGTTTACTGGTTTTACGGTGCATTGTATTGTTCATGAAAATTCCTTGATTCTTTCAAAAATAAGCATCGAACCACTGGGACGTAACTATAATAATATTACAAACGACCACTATCAGAAAGGGGACTAAAATGGCACTAAATTAACATTGTTCAAAAAAAAATTCGCATTGCTTTCCTATTATAAACAAATTAATAAAATGATGCAACCGAACATCAATGGATACACATCCGAAGCCTATCTAGTTATTACTAATTAGAAGTGTTCATAAGTCCGATGGTATGATTAAACGTCATAAAGAACGAATTCCTTGGCGCGTTCAACGGAGACCGTTTGGAAAATCACGCGCACCGACGCGAAACGTTGTTACAGTGCGCTTACATTAGGTCGGTGACCGAATGCCTCTCCTATATTTAGTCAAGTTATATTATGACCGAATACGGTCAAACGTAAAAATCTTTAAACTAGGTCGACCACCGCAAACGGGTTGCGATCGAAAGCGGCCAACCGAATTACAGTTTGCAATTTACATCAGTCGGTGACCGAAATTGGGCAGTATACTGACCAACCGACCCATTGTAAACGCCATAGGCAGCAAAAGCTATGTTATATTTCTGCCCTTAATAGGATTTTATTGTATCGCAGGATTTTGGCCAGTGACGGCAACTATATTTCACCCATACCACAGAATAATAACTAGTACTAGGTACAGAAGCTTTACTTCGCAATGGTTTTCAAAGAAATATGTACTCAATCTGATAAACAATATGATTTAATTTAGCTCGCGTTCCAGTCGAGCACGTGTTCATTTACATACCTACCAATTTTTTTTTGAGGGAATATGGGCCTTAACTCACTGGACTACGGTTCATAATAAGTTATACGTGGTTATACGTATTGAAAGAGCCGCGGACTAGGGTTGCTTACTTCGAGAAACTACTTACGCCATCTAGCGCACAGCACGAGCGTTTACTCCTACTATAGTACTTTGTTCAACAAGGGGAGAAAGGGTTTGTAGTTTGAATTAATTTCATTTCAAATAGGAACATAATGTAATCCAATCAAAGTAGATTTTACCTGTCAGCGTCTTTAGGCATCCAAAAAAAAATTAAATTTCGATCACGATCCGTATTTAAACAATTAAATACTGTACAGTATCTTTTTGCTTTTTTTCGGTTTGTGTCCATCTTGCAAATATCGAGAAAGTTGAACGTGGTCGAACAACAAGCGCGCGCGCGTGTCTTTTTCGCTTGCGGCAGCCTACTAGATTGGCCCTTGCGCAAGGGCCGCCGCCTGTAGGTATGTTTTTAATACCTACACGCGGAGTGACACAGGCCTGCCCATACCTAAACCCAATCGGTTTCTATACGGCATCGTACCGGAACGCTAAATCGCTTGGCGGTAGGGTGGTAACTAGCCACGGCAGATTGCTCTCGCCAGAATAAAATCTTGCGTCGATTCGATCGATGTGAAAGCAAACTAAAGCGTAAAAATGACTCACCATATTATGAGACGATGAGATTAAACGCTCACGAGGATGCAACCGTCTGCAAAAAACAAAGCAAACATAAATAAGACAAACCAGTTTATACATTAAATTGGCATTTGAAAAAGTACACGTTTTAGTACTATACAACACAACAGTACAAACATTATACAACTGCAGAAAAAAGGAGTGCAATTTTTTCAGGGTTCATGTAACGTATGTATGTATGTGAGTTTCTTTATTCCACCATAACTTCAAAATGCCTGAACAGATTTGGATGTATGGGGTATCGTTAGAATCCTTACATCATCCCGAGTGACACTGGTTATATTTTTTACCATCGACGAAACGGAGACGGTATATATGTTTGCCCTAAGAGGTTGTGTGTTTGTTTGTTTGTATGTTTGTTTGTTTGTGCACTTTTTTGTGACCGTTTTCCTGGAAAACTACTGGACCGATTGAGATGCGGCTTTTTGCATTAGATATGTATAGCTTGTGAGAAGGTTCTTAGATATATTTTAGGACCATAGACAACCAAGCTGAACTATAGTCTATGATTTTAATTTTTCAATATGTTACCATTTTTCTCAAAAAGTACTGGGCCGATTGAGATGAGGTTTTTTAGATTAGATAATTATGTATAGCTTGTGAGAAGGTTCTTAGATATATTTTAGGACCATAGACAATCGTGCAATCGTGATTTAGTAAGTGGTCATAGGAACTCCTTAAGTTCTCATCGTAAACCCGTCGTGTTTAGACTCTTTTGATTTGTCTTGACTAGCACTTTGTACCTAGATGCTGCTCAGGGTCTCATGATGGAGCCAGAAGGTGGTTATGGGAACTCCTAAAGTTCTCATCGTAAACCCGTTGTATTTAGACTCTTTTGATTTGTCTTGACTAGCACTTTGTACATAGATGCTGCTCAGGGTTTCATGATGGAGCCAGGAGGTGGTCATGGGATCTCCTTAAGTTCTCATCGTAAACCCGTTGTATTTGGACTCTTTTGATTTGTCTTGACGAGCGCTTTGTACCTAGATGCTGCCCAGGGTCTAATGATGGAGCCAGAAGGTGGTCATGGGAACTCCTTAAGTTCTTATCGTAAACCCGTCATGTTTGGACTCTTTTGATTTGTCTTGACTAGCACTTTGTACCTAGATGCTGCTCAGGGTCTCATGATGGAGCCAGGAGGTGGTCATGGGAACTCCTTACTAGTTCTCATCGTAAACCCGTTGTATTTGGACTCTTTTGATTTGTCTTGACGAGCGCTTTGTACCTAGATGCTGCCCAGGGTCTCATGATGGAGCCAGGAAGTGGTCACAGGAACTCCTTAAGTGATCAAATTTTTTTAACAATTTTTATCAGAATATTAAAATTTAACACTATTTGACACCTCTACTTACTACTAAGCACAAGTTTTATCTCGGAATGAGAATGGTTTGGCCATAGTCCACCACGCTGGTCAAAAAAACTACTGAGACGGCAAATATGCAGTTTTGTGTTTTAGATATTATTTTATATATACTTTTGCTAAGTTCTAATTGTTGTTTCAATGGAGCTCTGCAGTTAGTCGTGGGTTTTTTAAAATTTTTAATTTTATTACTTATTTAATTCAATTTGGCGGCTGTATTGCGCCATTTTCCAAACACCACCACCACCATCATACAATGCTACGATGCGAATGCAGTTGTTTTGTAATTTTTACCTACTTGTTTCCATGTATTTTCCATGATCATCCATGACATGATCCATGTGACATTTTGATTAAAATAAATCGAGTTTTATGCATTTTAGGTTTTTGTAGAACGTCCCATCATCCTAACTGCATTTTTACCTAATAAAAACTTCTGTGGACCTACTTGTGTACATGACATTTGTATGGATAACAAAAACGCATTTACATCTATATTTCGAAATTAATAAAATGTCACTTGGATCTCTTGTGTTCTAAGGTATCCATAATCTTTAAGGCTACTAAAGGCTACTTTTCCATTCTTAATAGAAAATAAGCCTTTCTTGCTTTTTACAAAAAAAAAACACAACTGCCCTGACATATTGAATTGTAAGGATTCCGACAATACTTCTAACATCCGAATCCCACGTTATGGTGGATTAAAGAATCTCACATCCTACATCCATGAATCCCACAAACATTACACTCGGTTTTTGGGCAGTCGTGTAAAACTCAAAGGCAAAAGCATAAAAAATATATTAACTTACCTCATGGGTGAGAAGACATCATACATATACTGGACATCTTCTGGTTCAGCAATAGGTGGAGTCTTTAATGGAGTTCTGATATCTTCAATCCTGAAAACAATGCTTCTTTTAGCCAGACAAAAAATAGCAATTAACTGCAATATCATACTGAGCACGAACCTTCTTTCCGAATGAGAAGGGTTCGGCCATAGTCCAATTCGCTCGCAAAGTTTGGATCGGAAGACTTCACAGTTCACACACCTTTAAGAAAATTTCACTGAGCAAGTGGTATTTAATTTCTTCTGAACTGCGATCTCACCTGATTGTAATTACGACAGTCTAAGAAAATGGGCTAGTATGGAAGGGATATGTGAGCTTATACTCAATGTCAAAGGATTTTATATTCAACTAGCGGTCGCCCGCGACTTCGTCCGCGTATAATTTCTGATTTCCTATGAGATTTTCCCGCTGCAAAAGGCCGTCTTATAGCAGTTATATTGCATCGGCAGGTTTTTATTATATAAGACTAATAAGTCCTTAATGCTGACTTCAAAAACTTATAACCTTCATGCAAGCTTTTTGGGGTGGATAATCGTAAAATTGCTTATGCAGTTTATTAAAACTTTAAACTAATAACCTAAATCCAGGTTTTCAAGTCTCTAACTACAAAAACATAGGACCTGCGTACATATTTCCAACCCTCATTTCACCCTCTGTGGGGTAGATTTTCGTAAAATTGCTTATGCAGTTTATTATTACTTAAAACTAATAACATCAATCCCGATTTTCAAGTTTAACTACAAAATCATAGAACTTTTATGTAACCCTCCAACCCCCATTGCACCCCTTTTGAGGTGGATTATCGTAAAATGGCTTATACAGGTTAGTTTTATTTAAAGCTGATAACCTAAATCCCGATTTTCTAGTCTGTAACTTCAAAAACTTAGAACCATCATGCAAACTTCCAACCCTCATTTAACCCTCTTTGGGGTAGATTTTCGGAAAAAAAATTATACAGATTTTTATAATTTTTAACTTATAACTTAACTGCTAATTTTCATGTGTCTAACTTCAAAAACAAAGGACTTTCATACAAACTTCCAACCCCCATTTCAACCCCTTAGGGGTGAATTTTCCCAAAACCATTTCTTAGCTGACGTTTACACCATAGAAGAAACCTACCTTCCAAATTTCAAGTTTGTACGTTTTATAGTTCCTGAGATATCGTGATGATCAGTCAGTCAGTCAGTCAGTGACCTTTCGCTTTTATATATATAGATTAAATTATTATATGTTCTTTACAAAGCCGTCAGTCCTGCGTAGTCACGTTTCGGTCGTATTGGATTGCCGTCCTATCGGAATATGAGAGTCAGGGAATAGAGAGTGCCGAAAGAGTAAAAAAATTGACGTAAAGAAAACATGGTAGAAAATAAATAAAAAATTACCTAGGAGGTGTACTTGTTTTGTGTATATCAAGTTCTGGTTTCATTTGCACTACCGGTGAGTTTAACTTGAAAGGTGGATTGCTTTGCAGGTCTGCAGGCGGCTCATACCTAAAGTAAAAAAATTAAATAAATAAAAAAATTAAATTAACTTTAAAAAAAGCTTCTGAAGGAATTTTGAGTTTAAAATACCTTAATTCTGGAAATTGGAAATAAATCATTTCTGAATTTTCACAACACGCCTTTCAAAACTTTCAAAGGTAGACTGGAAGATCAGGCTCTCGAGCTCTTGATGTTGATACTCCTTCCACAGCTGAAGGAGCTGTCATGTAACATGTTCTAAAGAAAATAATTCCACAACAAACTCAAATCACTGACGGTTGCGGCCTGATTTCCGACGAGCAGAAATTGCGCAAGTACTCGTCGCACTCGCGCTGTTTTTGCTGCTGATACTCCCTCAGCAGCTCTCGCTTGAAGTCGCTTTCGTGTTCTAAAGAAAAGAAGTCCACAACTAACTCAAAGCACTAATGGTTGCGGCCTGATTTCGGACGAGCAGATATTGCGCAAGTACTCGTCGCACTCGCGTTGTTTTTGTTGCTGATAGTCCTTCAGCAGCTCTTGCCTCAAGTTGCTTTCGTGTTCTAAAGAAAAGAAGTCCACAACTAACTCAAAGCACTTACGGTTGCGGCCTGATTTCGGACGAGCAGATATTGCGCAAGTACTCGTCGCACTCGCGTTGTTTTTGTTGCTGATAGTCCTTCAGCAGCTCTTGCCTCAAGTTGCTTTCGTGTTCTAAAGAAAAGAAGTCCACAACTAACTCAAAGCACTTACGGTTGCGGCCTGATTTCGGACGAGCAGATATTGCGCAAGTACTCGTCGCACTCGCGTTGTTTTTGTTGCTGATAGTCCTTCAGCAGCTCTTGCCTCAAGTTGCTTTCGTGTTCTAAAGAAAAGAAGTCCACAACTAACTCAAAGCACTTACGGTTGCGGCCTGATTTCGGACGAGCAGATATTGCGCAAGTACTCGTCGCACTCGCGTTGTTTTTGTTGCTGATAGTCCTTCAGCAGCTCTTGCCTCAAGTTGCTTTCGTGTTCTAAAGAAAAGAAGTCCACAACTAACTCAAAGCACTTACGGTTGCGGCCTGATTTCGGACGAGCAGATATTGCGCAAGTACTCGTCGCACTCGCGTTGTTTTTGCTGCTGATACTCCTTCAGCAGCTCTTGCCTCAAGTTGCTTTCGTGTTCTAAAGAAAAGAAGTCCACAACTAACTCAAAGCACTTACGGTTGCGGCCTGATTTCGGACGAGCAGATATTGCGCAAGTACTCGTCGCACTCGCGTTGTTTTTGTTGCTGATAGTCCTTCAGCAGCTCTTGCCTCAAGTTGCTTTCGTGTTCTAAAGAAAAGAAGTCCACAACTAACTCAAAGCACTTACGGTTGCGGCCTGATTTCGGACGAGCAGATATTGCGCAAGTACTCGTCGCACTCGCGTTGTTTTTGCTGCTGATACTCCTTCAGCAGCTCTCGACTGAAGTCGCTATCGCCGGTTGGTGCAGCAGCAATCACTGCGGGGCGCTCAACGATGGGTGAGCGTTCAGTCGCTGCAGCTGCATATACTGTCGTCGACGTTACAACTTTGGGTGGCCTGGAAAGAAAGAAGTAAATCTATAATTAAATGTATCCGTTCTTTACAGTGTTTTTTTAACTGGTGCTGTATGGGGAAATCTGAATCCATTAGAGAGACACGAAAACTATCTTAATAATTATGAAAACCCTCTTATGAAAACTTGGGATAGTCAATTTTGAAGTTAACCCTTACAATGAATATAATTTACTTTTTTTTTAATGCTATTAAACTCAATTTTATGAAGATTATTATACAATATTGTATTGAAGTAAAAATATTGGGACAACAGAAATTGTTAAAGTTTATTGACCATTTTTAACTATAAACTTATGTAATACTATGTTTTTCTAAAACGGTCTTGATGGTGCAGGCTATCTCTTAAAATTCCTCAAAATTGGTTTGACTGATGGTTTGGGATAAGGTAACAGAGGGATATACTTTCCCATACTATATATAGCTCATATTACTATATAAGCAATGTTGACAACTTCGTGGATTACCTACCTACCTACATTTACTTCCTGTACCTACTGTATAAGCAAATAATTATGAGCATAAAGGTGGCAATTACAGAAGTTTAAGTCATTTGGCAATCATTATTTTTTGTTTTTTAATCCACTACAAGTTAGCCGACTGCGATCTCACCTGATGGTAAGTGATGATGCAGTCTAAGATGGTAGCGGGCTAACCTGTTAGGATTAGTATCTCATAGTTTACATGTTTAGTATATTAAGATGTACAAACATAAAATACAACACATTATAACAACTGCACAAAAATAAAAATACTTAAAATAAAAAGAATACACACCAAATAAGAATATCAATACATAATTACAGAACATGTACAGTATATGGGTAATACCTGCGCTCTGGGGTCGTCACGGTCGAAGCACCATTGCTGATCGCTTCATTACTAATTTCAGTTGATTTATCAGTTTCTTCAATGGGCTTCAATTTGTCGTTTAATCCTACACATGCAACGTTGAACTCTTCGTTGGTGGTTTGGAAAAGGTGGTCTACGGATGTGGTCATAACTTTACTGTCTTTTATAGTGGAGAGATGGAATGAAGTGGACGGGCCATAGTCGATAGCAGATAGAGCCATCAGGGCCGGGTGTTTGGGGGCACCGTCGGGCAGCGGTCGCAGCGACCGCGTCATTGCATCCGCGGCTGAACGCGGTCTTTTGAAAGGCATCGACAAATGCGGGTAAGCCCGCGGTTTTATAGGCGTCACGAGTATGTGCTCTGTCCAAGACGTGTGCAAAGACGGCCGCACCAACTTTTCCACTGCCACATCCAGTCTCCTCTGCTCGAAGGTAATCTTGAACGTCTCTGTAGAAATAGACTCCAACCACGACATCAAACTCAAATCCTTCTCGTTGAACGGAGGCACATCCAACAACTGGGAAAACACCATTTCGTTGAGATCAGGCTCTTTAGTCCCTGATGCCTTAGCGTGGCAGAAGTTCATGCACGTTTCGTAGAGTAACCCTTTTATGAGAAGCTGGATTAAACGGTCATTTTTAGCGCTTTTGAGCGCAGCACCACTCGAAGGCTTCTTGTCGCACAAAAACTGCTCCACCAGAGGGTAGACCTCACGGAAACATTTTACCCTCGCGTTGCTGGGATTCCATTCCTTAAATTGCGCATCCTCTGTAATCGTGGGCAGAGTTAACAGTAGACACAATTTGGAATATTCCTCTTTAGAGGGCGCAATTTTCTCCAATTGCCCCAAAACTTTGACCACATCTTCGACGATGTCTTCGACATTGTTGGACTCTTTTATTTCTGATTTAATACACAAGAGTTCAATGAATTTATGTCTAAGTATGGCGTAATTGAATTTATCTGCTTCGAACGCTTTTAAAGCGGTCAGAGGTTGTATGTACACTAAAACATCATCCCACTGGCCGTCTAGGATCAGCTGTCGTAAGTAGAGAAGATCGTGGGAAAAGTTGCCATTGATGACACCGGTCTCACGCTCTAGTGATAATTGACTAATATGAAGCTCCCGCGTATGCAAAAATTCCAATATCAGTTTTACCACATCTTCTTCGCCTAATTTGAGATGTAATAAGGGCAGCATCATTGACACTACCTCTTGTTGAATCTAAAACAAAAGATAATTTTTTTTTTGTGCATATTCTTAATTCACAATATGGCCTGCCCCAGCTTATTATAAATATAGACGAACATCGTACCTTAAGAACATTCCTCACTGAATCAATATGATGCGAAATACAGAAAGTTTTTTTATTTGAAACTGCCGAGGACCAAATTTGATAAATTGAATGACTTTATGGTTCCTATCTATGTGTAACGATACCAAGGAGCCAACCTTTAATTTTCCTACACTAATTTTGCTACACCGTTCCATTAGGGGCAAGTGCTGATGAGCGAAAATCTTCAGTGTACTTTTACCCTTTTAATTAGATCCATACTGCATAAAATTTTTACAAAAGTAAGACTTAGGTCTACACATTGTATGGTCGGTCTCTGCAGCCTTATTTAGGATACCCTGTGGTTCCTACAAAAATATATATAAATGCTTGGATATTTTTATAAAACAAAATAAAATCTTAAGCAAAAATAAAATATTGATGTGTCCTTACAATGATCTTTTTCATAAATAAAGTTCATAAATCGAAAGCGACACCAATGAACGAGGTGAGTACCTTTATGACTTCCTCCTAGCTAACTGCCTCCGACCTTCGTAACGAGTGCAAGACAAGAAGTTCTGGACATCACTTTCGCCACTACCAAACTAGCAAGATACATTGAGAGCTGGCGGGTAAGTAACGAAAGCTCAATGTCAGATCACAGGCACATTTGCTTTAATCTGACAACTACTTCCATCAGTGAAACAATTACTTTTAGGGATCCTAAGTGCACCTCTTGGGGAGATTTTCAATGTAACCTGGAGAGATACTTGGAGCAAATCCCTAAAAGTATAAGAACGCCCGAAAGCCTGGATTTAGCGGTGGAGGCTCTATCAGGCGGCATTGTGTTAGCCTTTGAAGAGAGTTGTGCCCCCAAAACCAGGACTTCGAGGCATAAAGTACCGTGGTGGAGCTCAAAGCTTAAACGCTTGAGAGACAAGACACGGAAATTATTCAACAGGGCCAAAAAGACCAAAGAATGGGAAGTTTATAGGAGGGCCCTTACTGAATACAGCAAAGAAATTAGGAAGGTTAAAAGGGCATCGTGGAGGAGGTTCTGCGAGGAAATAAATAACCTTCCCCAAAGTGCGAGACTCCACAAGGTGCTCGCTAAAGCCAAACCTAACCAACTCGGGCTTCTCAAGAAGCCAGATGATTCCTTCACTACTAATGAGAGGGAGACGTTGGAGCTGTTGGCGCTAACACACTTTCCTGGTGGGGTCGTTTGCAATGCGAATGAAACCCCGGTGTGTATACCTCACAAGCCTCATCCAGAGGATTGGAGGAGAGCCGCCATAATTTTCAGAGCCGGGGCAGTAAACTGGGCAATAAGCTCCTTCAAGCCAAACAAAGCGTGTGGAGCTGACGGTGTTGGGCCTCTCCTATTACAGAGAGGTGCAGCGCTGTTAACTCCGCATCTGGTGAAAATCTTCAGGATGAGCTATGCCTGGGGATACATACCAGAACTTTGGACTAAAGTAAAAGTCATTTTTATACCTAAAGCAGGGAAGGACTATGCTTTGCCAAAATCCTTCAGACCCATCAGCCTTTCCTCGTTCTTGCTAAAGACAATGGAAAAAGTGCTGGATAGGTATATCAGGGATGTGCTTCTCATTCAGAGACCAATCCATAGCACCCAGCATGCCTACTGCAGAGGTCGCTCTACAGAAACTGCCCTGCTAAACCTTGTAGATAAGGTTGAAAAGGCACTGGAAGATAAGGAAATTGCCCTCTCGGCATTCCTTGATATTGAGGGCGCCTTCGATAACACTCCCATCCGCACATTAGTGGAAGGCCTAGCCAGGAAAATGGCTGACCCTACCACAGTAAGATGGGTAGAAGCGATGCTCTCTAACCGTATAGCCAAGATTGAGCTAAATGACTCCTCATCAGAAGTGCTTACGACAAGGGGCTGTCCTCAGGGGGGAGTTCTTTCGCCTCTTTTGTGGACCCTCGCAGTCGACGAACTTCTGAACAGGCTGGCTGACCTTCAGTTCGACGCCCAAGGCTACGCCGATGACTTGGTAATTACTGTAAGAGGTAGCTGCCAAGGCACCATCTCGTACCTCATGCAGAGGGCCCTCTCCACTATTGAAAAATGGTGCAGAGAAAACGAGCTGAATGTTAATGCGGCTAAAACCGTATTGATTCCATTCACCAAAAGGCGAACTCGACAAGCTCGTGCCGCCCAGATTGAATGGTATAGAAATACCCTTCTCAACTGAGGTTAAATATCTAGGGGTAACCTTAGATCAAAAACTTACATGGAATCCTCATGTGAACGGTATTACTAGTAAGGCAAAACAAGCCCTAGGCATCTGTAGTCGGCTAGCGGGGACTAGATGGGGAATCAAACCCAAAATAGCCCTCTGGCTCTACACCGCCATTGTGAGGCCGACGCTATCGTACGCCTCCGTGGTCTGGAGTAGGAAAACGACTCAGAAGACTACACAAAGGAAGCTAAGCAGTATACAAAGAACTGCTGGTCTGCTCATCACAGGAGCCATGAGCACCTCTCCGGGAGCTGCCCTGGATGCATTGCTGAATCTACTGCCACTTCACATCTATTTGGAAAAGGAGGCGAAGGCTAGCATGTACAGGATTGTCAGCCAGAGGGAGGTGAACATCACAAGCAATGAGATCTCTCCATGACTCAGTGCTTGAGATACCAATTTTGGGAATGCCGTCTGACAGCATGATCCCAAAATATCACTTCCAGAGGAACTACTCTGTGGAAATTCCTGAAAGGGATACATGGTTGAAAAACCAAATGACTTGGAGACAGGGCAGCCAAAAATGGTATACCGATGGATCCAAGTCAGGCAGTGATGTGGGCTGCGTAATATATGGAGAGCGACCCAAGGTGCGACTTCGTCGGAACCTAGTGAAACATGCCTCCATATTCCAAGCAGAGGTGTATGCCATAATTGAATGTGTGGAAACCCTACTGCAAAGCAACACTGTCAACAAAAAATTTACATCCATTCGGATAGCCAAGCAGCTCTTTCAGCACTGTCCTCAGTGATCTTCAACTCGAGGCTGGTTGAAAACTGCTGGCAACTGCTGAACACCTTAGCCAATGCTAATAAGGTGATCCTCCGTTGATTTCCAGGGCATGCGGGTATTGACGGCAATGAAAGAGCTGACGAACTCGCAAAGCTAGGAGCTAGGGAGCGGCAAACTGGACATATACCTAGGAGCCTGGCCAACCTCACCCTGTTGACCTATTGTTATTACGAAACACTGATTCGCTGGCGAGATCTACCAGGAATGAAACACTCCAAAGCGCTAGTCAAATCCTTCAACAAGAAGGCCGCTGCAGCGGCACTAGCGCTTAGCAGGAAAAATTTGTGCATACCTAGGAGCCTGGCCAACCTCACCCTGTTGACCTATTGTTATTACGAAACACTGATTCGCTGGCGAGATCTACCAGGAATGAAACACTCCAAAGCGCTAGTCAAATCCTTCAACAAGAAGGCCGCTGCAGCGGCACTAGCGCTTAGCAGGAAAAATTTGTGCATACTAGCGCGGGCAGTGACGGGGCATTGCGGGATGAACAGACATATGTTCAACCTAAAGCTCCGAGAAACAGACAAGTGCAGGCTTTGCTGTGAGGCGGAGGAAACGCCTCTGCACCTTGTCTGTTACTGCCCCGCGTTAATGCACAAATGCAGCCTCCTCCTAGGGAAACACCTTGTAGACCCTGAAGAGGCAAAAAACATCCCGGCCAAAAAGTTGCTGCTGTTTCTAGCGGCAAGCAACATTGGTCAGGAACTTTAGATAGTGGCGATCACAATAGATCGGCGACTGTCAAAGTGATACTGGGTCTCGCTACAGAGCCCTGCAAAGCCTCATCAACAAGAAGAAGAAGAACCATTACTAATAACCATTAGTAATAGTGATTTTAATTATAAAATAAAATCCATTTAAAGTCAGATTATTGATTGCCTGTTTGGTACTTAAAGATAAGGCTATTAAACAACATGTGGGAGTTAGATCCTAAAAATTGAGGGTGAAATTTTAAAAAATTGCCTACCTGTCGAGTATCATAAAATATTTATTTTCATTAAAATAAATAATGAAAATAATATTTTATGCATATTTTTTTGTATAACTAAGAACATCTTGCTTGCACAATTACTTAAAGTAATGTAGGTATATGAATTTAGCAAGATGCAGTAAACATGGAGACAATTTCCACAAAATTTGTGGTTTAATTATTTAATCATAAATGTAGGTATATAAAAAATGATATTAAGAGCATGTTTAAATCGTTACTTTCACCTACACTATTTGACGATAATGTATGTTCTGGACGAGAGCCCACGGTTGCATACTTAAGGAAATTATTGGTGCATCTCTGACACATGCCGCTAGGAGAAAATAAATCTACTAACGTTTATTAAAAAATCTTGAAATAGCTCGACGAAACAACACCGGACCGTTCCTAAGAGCATTCATCATGAACATTTTGTGTTTTACACCCAAAACGACCGCCTACGCTATGAATTTCGAGGTCCATAAAAGCCTGCGCGCCCAAAAAGCATTAATTTTAAGCCTCAATAACAGTTAAAATTATTATCTAAAACAAGAGTCCTCATTAAATATGAGATTAATCTACCCGCAAAATAATAAAACATAAAACGTTTTATATGGAAATTTGTAAATACTGTTGAAGATTTACTTACCTATTATATTTTTTATGCTGCATACAAATCCAAAATACTCAAACACAACAAATTATTCCACTTTATATGCATACATCATTTTTATGAACTTTTTCATTGCAACTTAGCGGTGAGAGAAATCAGGAATTAGGAATGAAATAGCACAGTGAATTATTAATAACGAAAGTAACGAAATGTGCAGTGTTGCCAAGTCTATACCGGTCCAAACTCCAAGTCGCCAAGTTTACGCCAAGTAGCCTAAAATCGAATAATTTTTGTTTCTGTAAATTAGCCTAATTCAAAATGATGAAGCTTAAAATGGCTATTTTTATACATAGATTTTCCTAAATTAACCTTGTTTTTAATTTTAGGCGGATTGAAAGCAGAAATTTTGATTCAAAACATAAAAAAATAGTTTTGCATTATTTCACAACGTGGAACTATTATTAGGTATATACTATAACTATTCTACTACTTACTAAAGATATACAACGAGGCAGAATAAGTGTCATAGAAATAGAGCTTTAGGAAATTAAAGTAATTGTGAATTGTGATGTATGATAGTTAATAATTGTCAAGCTATTAAAAATGTTTGAATGAAGCAGCTACGTATTTTAATAATATCCTGTAATGCTGTTGGATTCCCTTTTAGCATGAAACATCACAGTAAATAAGGAAAGTAAGTACTTATTATAATTTTATCCGTCATCCGCCAGTGTATCCGCCATCCATATGTGTGTGTACATCCTCATCAGCAAGTAATAGACACGCACTCATCGATAAAATCAACAATCGATTTAGATGAATTAAAATATAACAAGTAAAACTTATCTATATATCACAAACAATAGATCTTATTCTTGAAAACCTACAAATCTAGACTCTGCTCTCATTGCTCATTGCTCACATTGCTCTCTTTCTATGGACATTTCTTACAAAACAAGTTAGCCTAAAAAGCGGAAAATCGCTTAACTTGGCATCACTGGAAATGAGAAACTTGAAAATTAAAATTCAACAAATTACGACAAAGTGACCACAGATGATAGAATACAGATTCACAAAAACTTGAACAAAGAACTGCAAAAACTGCAAAAATCAAAATATTTTTGCACTTGTCCACAGATTAGGGAACAATCATGGAACTAATAAGTACTACCGTAGTACATAGTTCCAAGGGAACAATTTAGGTTCTTCGATTTTAGGTTCCCACCATAGATTAACTACGCTTGTTTCCTTATTCATTGGCTGCTACGTTGGTCTCTGGGTTCCCACCAGTGTCTCCATATACACGGTAATTACCGTAGATGCACCGTAATGTGGTCTTAATCTACCGTCAAGGTAATAAGGTATTACCGTGTCGTACATCACCGTATTAAAATTATATAATCCCTACGTTGAAAATATTTCCACATACACTGCGTAAAACGAATCTTGGTCAACTTAACATATTTTGTAACAGTAACACTGTTCTTGGTAGCCGGGATTCCCTGAATAACTAATTACACGCCTATATCTACTCACACAGATAAACATAACCAAAACCGCGACAGTCTATTTTCATCCTTATTTAAATTGACGGGAAGGAGTGAATTGTAATTGTGGAGTGAAATTTATACGTAGTTAAATTCTAAATGAGCATGTTGAGTTGTTGACAGTTGAATGAATAATATTATATTCAATGTACCACAAATGTACTCTGTGATAATATTGTTGTTATTTTCCTTTCAAAAATTACACAGTAATTTACACGGTACCCTTTTAGTCGATCCACCGTAATATTGTCTAAAAACACCGTATTTTTACCCTTGCAACACGGTAACTCTCGATTTACATATGGAGACACTGGTTCCCACCACAGACAAGGGTTCCCACCCCACCCCACCCCACTTTGATTTTAAAGGGTTCCCAGTTCCTACTTCGTAACTTTGTTTAAATATAATATAACAAAGCTTCGTAATTTACACAAACTGAAATTTAACTCAGTGTAGGTTGCGTGGGTATGCTGAAATTTTTTCTGGGGCTCTGGTTTAGTATATGTGCCACGCAGAAGGCAGTTCATATTTTTTTTACAGAAAGGTATTAATGCAATAAACGTGACGCTAAAATATTTTCCGTCGATTCATAATAGTTTTCGAGAAATTAATTTTTAAAATATCAACATTTTGAGGTTAGTTTTCCCAAAATTCGTGCAAATCTCTAGTTATTTGTGTGAATGATGGTGATAGGGAATTAGGCAGGACTAGGGTAACCCACCTAGGCCGCACCCCCTGCCCCTCCCCCTCCCCCACCCTGTTTTTCTTACCACCCGGATTTTAAAAAAAAAATTGTCAAAAGGCTAGATTAGGTTAGGGTTGTACGTAAGTACCCAGGTAGTGTAGGCCGGGCACTTAGGTTCCTATGGGGTTAATACACCGAACTTAAGTAAAAATAAATATTTGCCAAAAGGCTATAGTACGTAAGTTGAACTATGTGCCGGGAGGAGTTGAACTATGTCCCCCTACTGACTACTAAGCAGAGCTAACAACCCTACCGCTCCCCCTACACCTTCCTCCCCCACCCCCACCCTTTCCTCCCTCATCCCCACCCCTTCCTCCCTCCTCCTCCAGCCTATAGTACCCACTCTCCGCCTTAACAAGCAAATCTTACCCCGAAATTAGTTAAAAGTAACCTCAAAACTTTGAAATTTTAAAAAATTCATATCTCGATAACTATTAGGAATCGACGAGAGGGGGGGTAGACACCCCTCCCGCCTCCCCCTCCCCGCCCTCCTCTCCAATTTGACCTAATATACAAAATATTATAATATAATTGTATATTAGGTCCATGCATATACTAAACCACAACCCCTGTTGCCTTATAAACATTTTTACCCCCTACCAACACCGATCACTCGTATAATATCAAAAAGTTCTCAACGCGCCTAAAGAAGTTTTCACTTCAATAAAACATCTGGTTGGGGCACTTATAACCATAGGTACTTACTATTGATTTTAACATGTAACCTCTTATATATTAAAATCTATGCATGTAACAGCGGCGGGAGAAGAGGCGAAAAATTGGGTAGGTACCTACTTAACGGTTTTAAATGATTACAAGATTTATTAATTTATTGAAAGAAAGAAAATACCTTCTTCCACAATGGTGACACAGACAAACATTTAACATACAATTGTACATAAGAATAATATGTTTGCCTGTGACACCACCCAGAATGGGTGTACAGCTCAGCTTTGTGCCCAGCATTATACTTACAAACTGAAAAAAACTAGCCGTAAAGTTCTACATGTTTTTCCACTAACTGGCGAAATCGTTATTAAATTCTGTATCATCGTGCATTTTCAATACATGTGTTTCGAGCAGCGTGCCACTGCCAACGGGCGCGGCGAGCACAGGCGGCGAGGGCGAAGAATCGTTGCCCTCGCAACAACCGCGCCGCGCCTCTTGGTACTCGGCATCTCGTCGCTTGCACACATTCTTTATGAAATAAGAAGCGGTTGCGCACCCTCGCCACAACCATCCACACCACAACCCGGGCCACGCCCGCGCCCGTCGCCTCTTCTATATGTTCCGCGCTTAATTCAACAATGATGAGATGTGTTTTTACAGATAACATTCCCAACGAAAGGTTTGGTTGGTTATTAAACAGCCTTAAATTTGTAATAAAAGTACTCAAATTCCATTATTTACTACAAAATTTCTTTGGCCGCCATAACACCCAAAAACACAATAGTTTTATTGATGCCGCCACGTTTGTCGAGGTATTTTCTAGTACCAAGCTGTTAGTATGATATCGATGAAACTCTGTTCCTTACTATAAATTATTATTATAATAATAGAACCACTTGCTGACATTTTCAAGAATGAAATCTCATATTGAAGATTTATGAACTGCATCAGTCCTATGCATCAGTCTCAAATCCAAAAGGGCTTCCTGTGGTAACTTTTTTGATTTTTCACACCTAGCAACCCAAAAATAAATTACGTCAGTTCTTCTGTCAAAGTCACGCATGTCTCTGCTCATTGCCTCATTGCTAGTGATGTGCCGAGTCGCTGTTTTGGAGAATCGAGTCAACTCGAGTCTTTTTATACGGTACTCGAATCATGACTCGATTCCGCGATTCGAGCTCAGTACTCGAGTTCTACGTTTGGTATTCGAATGATATCTAGACTCGAGTCCTAGACTCGATTCCCAGACTCGAGTTCTAGACTCGATTCCCAGACTCGAGTCCTAGACTCGATTCCCAGACTCGA
Organism: Erebia aethiops; assembly: GCA_923060345.2. Taxonomy (NCBI): domain Eukaryota; kingdom Metazoa; phylum Arthropoda; class Insecta; order Lepidoptera; family Nymphalidae; genus Erebia; species Erebia aethiops. Next base: position 16,800,866 of record OV281079.1, on the reverse strand, counting down.
GTCCTAGACTCGATTCCCAGACTCGAGTCCTAGACTCGATTCCCAGACTCGAGTCTGAGACTCGAGTCCCAGACTCGAGTCCTAGACTCGAGTCCTAGACTCGATTCCCAGACTCGAGTCTGGAAATTCGAGTCCAGAACTCGTTACGGATTTCAGAACAAAAAGGAAAAGTCGAAAAGGAGTAAAGATCATACACAGGTTTAGCATAATGAGTAATGACACAACGTTAATAAATCAAACATTTTAAATGAAAATATTCATAAACATTACAAAAAATAGGAACCATAAATGAGATCAAGTTCTATTTGTTTTATAACACAACAAAAAGATATATTTGTAGAAGCTATCTAAGAACTTCAGATATTTGTTCTTTTAGTTAGTTACTAACTTTGCAAGTCATTTTACTTATTAAAAAGATAGTCAAGTTATTTATTCAGTACAAACATCACGTCATCTAGACGAATCAAATAAGCTTTAGGAAAGTGGCGTTCTAAAAGCTATCTCAAAAGTCTCATATAATTGCGCGACCCGCCGTGCAATTCGGAACCACCCACGTGACCGTCCGCAGATCCACCGAATCCGCGAATAGCGGTTCGGCGGCCAAAGGGCGTCACTTCATTGCTTAGGTAAACAGAGATTGAGTACAAGCGTCAAGCGAGTAAACCTAACTCGAATATTAGACTCGAGTCAGTTGGACTCGAATACTAGACTCGAGTCACTTGGACTCGAATACTAGACTCGAGTCACTTGGACTCGAATACTAGACTCGAGTAGGACTCGCATAAAAGAATCGAGTCAGCGGTCTTGACTCGAGTACCGGAATCGAGTCCGGCGTACTCGAGTCAAAATAAATTGGTACTCGAGTATGCGAGTCTATAGCAGGAATCGAGTCTGACTCGAGTCAAGCCGTACTCGGCACATCGCTACTCATTGCAGAGACATGAGATTGAGACATCAGACAAGATAACCAGCGGTAAAAAGAAGAAAAGAAAAGATTGGTGTGATTTGATTTGATTGGAATTTTAGAAATTTTCTTAAAAAATTAGTAATAATGGATGAAGAGGGAGAAAGTATTTTACTAGAGGATAATTATTATCAGTTGCTGAATGTATCCAAAACGGTAAATGATTTTTATCATTTTTTTTTCATCAAATTATCATATTATTGCACCTTTATTATATAACATTGAAAGTAAAATAGAAAATATAAAAATTATAATAATATGGTCGTTGGAGAATCCCAATATAGACCGCATTATACATTACATGTCCTATGTTTTACTGTTACACAATTTCCAAGAACATTTTTAGGTTATGCCTATAATTGAAATCAAACATGCCGATTTTACCAATAATTAAGTAATTGTTGGGCTACAAAAATATGTCAGTGATGCAAACATAAACGTTGGTTTTGCTCAGTGATATTTATTTTGCATTTGACTGTTTACATCATCATCTCATCCACTCATTCTTAATTTTTGTAATAATCATGTTTTAGTAATTATCTCTATATACTCGTATATACTCATCAACCTGTGGATGCGTGCGTCCATATACAACTAATGACTATGTCCCAAGTGCAGAAATAAAACCCAGGATTTACAATCAGTTTGTGGAGTTGTGGACCTTAACAGCTATTGAACATAGTCCATCCTTTTAAGAATCACCACATCTAGCCACTTATGTAGTACACTTATTTACCAGGATATGGTGCCGGAGGGCTTACTACTCACTTAGTAAGAGTAGCTAGGGCCTACAAAAACCAAGAGGTTAAAAAACCCCAGCCTCAAACATGGACTCAACCAAAGACCCCACTTGAATTCTTTCATTCTTCCTTCTAGGTAGATTTCCACACTTAAGAGGCCGGTTCGCGCCGCTCGCAACTTCTATTCGAACCGCAAATATAAATTTGCTCCTTCCTTTTTATATTGCTATCTCTATTTCACTGATGACACATGATCGCGTTCAAGCGAGATAGCAATATGAGCTTACAGAATTTGTTATACATTTAGTCTTGTTCCGTGAATACCAAAAATGATGAATGAAAACTTATCGTGCTTTTTACTTCGTATTGTTATTCTGTAACTTGACAATATAGGCTATGCTGCTGACCAATTAATACGTAAGATATCGTTGGTTTTAATATGAAACAAATAAGAGGGAAACATGTCCATCTTGTCGTAAAAATATGCAAAACGCAATTCATTTACATTTCATTTTAGGAAAGTATTTTGAAAACATATAAATCCAGGAGACTAGATAAATACAATTTGAATCTAAATAAACTCTCATTTTGGTGGAAATGTTCTCGAATTATTAATTATTTTGGTATTACGTTTGTATGGGCAATTCATTCTCCGCTGGCACCTTAATCTTGCATCTCCATTTGTTGAGCGTGCAGAACCCCTCCCTGCCAATGTTGTGTTTTGTATGTTCTAAATTCTTTATTGCACATAGAAATACAATGTACTTATAAAGGCAAATTTAATACCTAGAGGTATTCTCAAATTCAGATTCAGATACTTTATTTGCATAATATGTGTTCATATAAGATGGTTAATTAAGTTACAGAGTCTAAACATATTTGCCGAACTGGCCCACAAATCTGATTAAATTATGATATGTGATTTTATTATTATAATATAATAGTAAAATTCATCTCCAGTTCTCTTCCAAGTAACCCTTGGAAGTGGGGACAGGGTGATAATACCTACATACAAAGTTGTCACTCCAACTACCAAAGCTTGTTCCAGAAAGCTAGTAGTAATGGTCTTCTTGGAGTAAGCTGTGTACATCTGAGAACATACAATACAATAATATCCACTAGACCTTTCAGTCACTAAAAATAGTTTGTGTCAAGTGCATGTTGCTACTAACATACTCATGTTTCCACTTTATTTTCTCTAGGCTACTCCAGAAGAGATAAACAGTGCATACCGTCGCTTCTCACGCATCTTCCACCCAGATAAGCACAGCACAGATCCTAACAAACTAAAATGGGCAGAGCAAATATTCAACAAAGTAAAAGAGGCGTACGAAGTTCTCTCAGATTCGCACAAAAGGGCTATATATGATACCCTTGGTAAATATGGTTTAGTATACTCAATACTCCATTTTGTTTATTTTGTATAAGGCATACAGGTATCTTCTAAAGTAAGTAAAAGTCATTACATAATTTTAAAGATTGGCAGATTGTTTGAGCACTTTAGCAGTGAATTGTAGGTGAACAGACATTGGCCGACAGAAACAATTTCAAATTTATAAAATTAGTATCACTTATAGGGATTAATCGTAATCTCTGAACCTACCAACTTTAAATGACATTACTAATACTTGTGATATGCAATGAAAATATAGCTTCTTATAGGTATATGTATATGTAGGCTTTGTGTGTATATTAAAGGAAAAAGAGGACTTGAAGTTGATGGCTGGGAGGTGATCTTCAGGACACGTACCCCGCGGGAAATAAGGGAAGAATATGAAAGGTATGAAATATGTTTAATTATGATAGACTTCAATGGTACATGACTCAGTCAGTTTATCATAAATACATTATCACTTAACTTTTATACATGACTATAAGTCATAGATGGAAGACTAATTGCATGTAAAATGCAACTCCAGTAGAAACAGTCTCAAAAGAGTAGTTGGGTTGTTACAAAGACGTTATAAAGACGATGCGACAATTACTAATAATTAAAATTAAAAAGTTTTTGTTATTAAAACTTCTCTACCTTGGATAAATTATGATTATTTTTAGACTGAAGAGGGAGCGAGAAGAGCGAAGGTTGCAACAGAGTGCAAACCCCAGAGGCACCATAACACTTTCTATCAATGCAACGGATTTGTTTATGAAGTATTACGATGAATATGATATTTTGTGAGTGGGTTTCAACTTGTTTTAGATTAAGCTTTATTTAATTTGTTTTCCGTACTTTAATCGCCGTTTAAGTGTCCGTGTGATCCAAATGCAATTATATGTTTTATATTTTGGAAAAAAAACTTTTTGATTGGATTTAAATTATTTTCTAATTATTTTTGCAATCAATATATTTTTTTGCATAAAACCATATTGATGGGAATTTGTTTAATATTAGTAACAGTAATAATAAATAACATTTTAATTTATTTTTAGGGAAGACTCAGCCATAATCCCCAGCATTGAAGTGTCTGGTATGACGATCCAGCAGTCTATAGATGCTCCAGTCACACTAAGAAACACTGTCACCTTATCAGGAAACATTTCAACACAGAATGGCACAGGTTTGTACTATCACCTTTATGGAACTTATCGACAAATGTGTCAAGCCTACCTACGATAGCCTACCTACAAGGGTAGTGCTGTCATATAGTGGGTGTAGGCAGTTGTGATTTAGGTTTAACACTACCTTATTTTGCTACACTGTAGAAAAATTAGGTGTCAACTTTCCACCAACGTGAAGATCACCATCACGAAGTGCAAATGGACGCACTGCTATTTGATGTTACTCAACTTAGACAACATTTAGTATCCTAGATGCGGAAGGACCTAGGAAATCATCAAATGACCATATTGTTAAGCGCAATTATTTCCTATTATTAATAATTTTAAATTATTTCCTACTAGAAAGTAGGAAATAATTTAAAATTACATGTTTACGTACTAGTTAACTTATTTTACAGGCACAGGTTCACTGACAATGTCAAACAGACATCTTAGCTCTGAAAGAGGCTGGACCGAGTTGGAATGTGGTATAGGGAATGGGCCAGTCTTTGGGTTCAAGATATTCAGGACCATATCTAGGCTTATGTTTGTGAACTGCGGGACGGGGTTGCAGTTTACCCCACGAGGAATTGTGCCTACTTTTGTATCAAGTAAGTTTCTGTTAGCTGTTGACCTAGTGGTTTAGACGCCCGGCTTCCTTGTCCCTGTGCTCTATTGTGCTGTGTTCTAACTTCACTCTTAACTTCGAGAGTTCTTCAAAATGCTTTCACAGGTGTGTGAACTTGGCCGGCGTGGTGGACTATGGACAAATTTTTCCCTTTCTCATTCTAAGAGGAAGCTCGCTCGCATTATTGAGCCGGAAATGGGTTGAAGTGATGAAGTTTCTATTTCAAAATCAAAATCGTCGTCTCAACCGATAGACGTCCAATCCTGAATAACATGTGGATCTTGATAGGACATAAGCTTGTTGTGACTTGCTTGTTGTCACCAGCAATTTTTATCCTAGCTAATCCACTCAATATTTGCTTGGGTATTTCCGAAATATTTTTCATAGTATGGGTCTATATATTATAGACTACATTATAATCGTCATATTTACCTGCTCACGTTCTATTTTAAGATGACTTGACTGGATTTCACTTCCTGTGTTAAACTTCGCTCATGTGTGATTTCCGAAAACTGAATAATATTCTGAAAAATGAATTTTGAAAACTTCCGAATACTTTCTCCATAATGAAAATATTGATGCTGAAATTCTTTTTATATGTACATATTTGTTTTTTTCCCGCAGCAATGGCTTTACAACTAGACGCACACTCAGTGGGCTACCTAACATACAGAGCGGGTGGTCAAGCAGGCTCCTCTATGACTTCCACATATGTGAGAGACTCGGAGAAGTACCATCTGAATGCTGCAGTACAAATTGGCAACCCTCACTCGTTCATATCATTCAATATTATGAGGAAATTGCCACAGCATGACTTGAAACTGCGACTGGCTCTTAAGTAAGTCTAGTTTTATACTGCTTTTTACTTGCAAGCGATTTTATACTATGACCCAATATGATATGACGTCATTTTATGTGAGAGATTCTAAAAATAAGTAAGTCCTTTATATAAATGCTTTTACAGATTGCGATAAGCGTTTTTTTATGGTGGCATGTAACTATATGTCTTCACATCATTTAGGAAAGTCGTCCAGTTCTAAGTAAAAATAAGAATTGGCTACTTGACAGTTTTCGGAAAAATACTTAAAAATGTACGTAGGTTCATTTTATACCTCTTACAATTAACTTTTTCTCAAAAAAAAGCGTTATTTATTAGAAAAAAATACATTTTTAATACATTAATTTTAAATTCGCGCAAAAACAGCCGGTCACGTGACATTTGCTAGCTGTGACGTCACAGCTCAAAATAAAACAAAGTTAACTATACGACGCTCCAAGTTTCATTTCATTTTAAGTGGAAAGTTTACAGCTTTTTTAATGCAATTGTGGAAATTACAAGCTACAAGTCGTGTGTAGAAATACAATAAATAATAAGTAATTAATATCCTGACAAATTGTATAAACACATTCCTATATAGGTACTATATTACCTATGTCATAATTTAAACGTCGAAAGCAGTGGTTAGAGTTAATCTGCCGAGAGCCGGAATTTAAATCGGATAAATATCTGCGGTATTACTTTGTGAAGACCACTTTGATGTTCGTGTTATGAAGAAATCAACTTAAAACTCTGATCTAGCAAAAATGAATTAACCTAACCTGACATTTTCTTCATAAAACATGACATAAAATTAAAATAAATTATATTTCTGTCACTTTACAGCAGCACTTTCTTAGGTCTTAAACACGAGACCTAAGTACTATTACTTATTTTGTTTATTTCGGTACTTACATGGAAGTTATAATACATTACGAAATTCGGCAGTGCAAAAGCTTACACACAAATAAATTTGCAACCATAAATGAATTGACTTTAGGCAGATTTGTACTTTCAGCTGTAAAGCATAATCCCATTTCATTTAACCGCTCACAATCACAAATCGAAATATATTACTGTTAATTTTCTCAACAATACGCAAACGTTAGTACACACGACGTTTTTTTTTTTGAAATGTGACGTCACACGGGACTCTATCATGACCGCCCGCGTTTTGCTTCTTGTAATCCACAGATAAAAAATCTCAAATTTGTTTTGCAAAAATAAAATATTTACAATTTATTTTAATGCAAAATACATATTGTATAATTATTGTTAACCCACAAGCTACCAAATCTAACATATTTCATATTTTATAGTTACAGCTGTCAAGTAGCCAATTGCTCACTACTAGCATAAGTAGAAAGTATTTAATTTATTATAAACAGTAACTTATGAATTCTGAACTGTCTGAGCTTGCAATTGAAATTTTAAATATTTTTGTCGCAATTGGCATTCACATTTTAAACAGTTAGTACTAACTTCAAACAATATTAACAAACCCTTTACTTTTCAAATATTAGCTGCAATGCGATCATTTATGGAAAAATAATATTTATGGCGAAGTACTCGAATCATATTATCCATGTTGTTACTTATTATTATTCACATATTTTAGCTGTTTTATTTACGTTTTTGTCGATATGTTCGAATCTATACTAATATTATAAATTCGAAAGTTTGGATATATGGATGGATGGATGGATGGATGTTTGATATTCAATCACGCCAGAACGGCTGAATGAATCTGGATGAAATATAGCACAGAGAAAGATTATAGTCTGGAATAACACATAACTTTTTATCCCACAAACTTAAAGAGTTCCCGCGGGAACTAAAAAGACCTTAACCCACGCATGCGAATTCGCGCTAGCTGATGCTAGTATAATATAAAAATTATGCATAGTATATTAAATTCAGTTAGCCTATCTATCACATCAGATTTACCTGTAAGAATAGATTAAGTTGTACTAATTTTTCCTGAGAATTTTTGGCGTGGTTTTAAAAAGCAATGAGGTCACATCCGGTCTTTTAAAATTATTATTTTAAAGACAAATTTTAAAATTAAGATTAAAATTAACTATGGCTGTAGTATTTATCACTACTTAAATATCTCTTAATATTAGTTGTTTTAAAATTGTGAGAAAAATACATAATTGCAAAACCCTATACCTTGTTCTAGTCAGTTGAACTAGGCACCAACTGATATCCTACGATGATACATAGACGATGATACAGACGTAATATTACGTCTGTATTAATATTTTGAAGTTGGTGTGTGTCAGTGACTAGTGGACACCATAGGTGTAAAGCCGGGTACACATGGTAACTACTTTGGTCGACGGCTACTCGCTAGCGATGTAGTATTTGCTGTGTGGACGTGAAAATAGCAGCGGTGTCTAGTAATAAGATGCAAGGAGCTTCTAGCGCTACCAATATTCTTCTGTCATTGGACTAAGAACTAAGAACAGGAAAAGGTTTTATCAACAACGCACAGGTATTTATAAGTCTGCTGGGAACCAAACTCTGATAGATGGCTATTCTATGCACCCAATAGGCTTAAATCGCCATCGATTCGCTGTCAATCAAAGTCGCTGCGTGTGTACCTAGCTTTATAATATTGCTATCTCTTATCTATTGCTAAAAATTAAAGCAAAGTGAACGAATGTTTCAGATTCGGCACTTTCGGCGCGATCGCCGAATATGGGGCCGAAAAAAAGGTGTCTCAGAATAGCAGCGTTTCTGCTGCGGTCATGCTCGGCATTCCCAGCGGAGTTATGCTCAAGCTAAAGTAAGTTTTTATGCCATCTCTCTCGAGGCCAGATTCTGTTCAGTCCAATCCGAATCAGTTAGGTCATTTCATATTTAGTCCGGTTCGATCCGATCCGGTCCGGTCAGATATTATGGTTCAATCTGAAACCGGCTCATGCTAATCTATTCCTGTGGTCAGTACGAAGAAGTCGAATAAAATAAGAAATTTTATGAATGTCGTGTTTACGTCGCGTTTATGTTTCTCGATAAAAGAACTTTAATAAAAGAGCTTTTTAATCTATGGTGGCGTCAAAACTGCTGATTTGCTTGTTTCCGCCGAGTTTCTTGTTCTTGGTAGGAATGATATTCCGAACCAGTGGTGGATTCATTTGATGATTCAAAAGCCTGTCCTGACCTGTCATAGTTTATTTGAATAATAATCAGTTTTTTACAACTACGTACACAGTATGCTTGCGAAAAAAGTTACAGTTTAAAGAAATTTCACTCCAAATATTCCTTCCAGATGGTCATGTTCCTCACAAACCGTAGTGGTGCCGATACACCTGTGCGAGGAAGTAATCCCCGCGCCAGTTTTCTACGCCACAGTAGTGCCCATGGTGTCGTGGCTTATCCTGAAGAAGGCTGTGCTAGACCCCATCGCCCGGGAACGGCGCGAGAGGGAGCGACAGAGGTCTATGGAGGCCAACTTTGAGAGGTAGGTGTTGTTCCTTACACCTCATATAAGCCATAGTGGTGTCAATACAACAGTGTGAGGAAGTAATCCCCGCGTCAGTGTTCTACGCCGCACTAGTGCCCATGGTGTCGTGGCTTATCCTGAAGAAAGCTGTGCTGGACCCCATCGCCCGGGAACTTTGAGAGGTAGGTGTTGTTCCTCACACCTCACAGTGCCGCAGTGGCATGCAGTTCATAGAGGCATAAAAGCGCTGCTTACCCAAGTGGAAATACGTCAATGCTCATTTTTTATCAAGACAGTAAGTAAATAAGTATTGTGACTTACTAATGTCTACCCGAGCTTCAAACCCAGTGCACGCCACATGCACAGTGCCAATAAACCAGTGCAAGGAAGGTTTCCCCACGCCGTTGTTACACGCCACAGTAGTGTCAAATGCCAATCGTGTTGTGGTTTATCCTAAAGAAAGCTGTGCTAGAACCCATCGCCCGGGAACGACGCGAGAGGGAGCAACAGAGGGCTATGGAGGCCAACTTTGAGAGGTAGGTGCTATATGTAGGTGTCCAACAGTGCCTGTTCATAACACCAATCTGGGCCTCTGACAGGCTGTGGCTGTCAATACACCTAAAACAAAAAATATTGTTATTGAAAAGTCTGAAAATCTGACCAAACTAGTTTCAGGCTGGTCTTTAACAAATAACCAGTCAAGTTTGTGTAATTTTTCCATTTCGATTTTTGATGAATGTTCTAATATATGCAACAATTTTAAAAATTTGATGGTTGTGTCATTATTCTGTCTCCTCACGATGTTTTCTTGCACCATTTGAAGCAAGTGATATTTAATTTCTTAAAAAGCACAACGAAAAGTCACAGGTTCGAACCCTCGACTCCGTATCCGGAGGTCGGCTGTCTAAACCACTATTACTTATCACCGCTTGCTTATTAAAGTATTTTTTCAGGCTACGCTTTTCATTTTAAGGTTTCTCAAAATTATAATGTGCCTCTTGCAGCGGAAACAGGTTTCAGTACTTGTGCTAAACAACTCTACAGCTCTTATAGGTTTTTTAAATGTCTCTTACAGAGAGACTGGACGATTAGATAGTTTCTTGTCTTTTTTTTAAAACGACTGATCCACCAATTTATTAATAAACCAAGAACATAAATGATAATATCATACCTTTTATATTAAAGGCTACAAGAAATGCAGAGACAGGCTAGAGCAACCATCGAGTTGATGAGAGAAACATATTCTAGAATCAGAAGCGAGGAGGAAAAGAAGAAAGGACTGGTTATTATCAGAGCACTATACGGAAAGTTGCCTGCAGGTGAGCAATTATAGTAATTTTATCGTTTTGACGCTGGCTGGAATGATGATCTTAGGCTGAACGTGTTATATTATTATACTAGATGATGTTTATTATAATATTATTGGATTAAGTTTTTTTAAATGCTTCCTGGATAGCCTATGTCCTTCCCCGGGATACAACCTATCCGTGTGCCAAATTTCATCAAATTGATTGAACAGATGTGTTTTGAGGTTTTTTGGTTCCCGCGGAATCTCTTTAATTTTCCGGGATAAAAAGCAGCCTATGTGTTATTCCAGACTATAATCTATCTTTGTGCCAAATTTCATCCAGATCCGTTCAGCCGATCCGGCGTGATTTTGTAACAAACATCCATCTATCCAAATTTTCGCATTTTAAATACTATTAGTTTGGATATGGATCTTTTTTTTTTATCCACTACAAGGTAGCCCTTGACTGCGATCTCACCTGATGGTAAGTGATGATGCAATCTAAGATGGTAGCGGGCTAACCTGTTAGGGGCATGGCAGTTATACTAAACCCATACCCCTTCGGTTTCTACACGGCATTGTACCGGAACGCTAAATCGCTTGGCGGCACGTCTTTGGCGGTAGGGTGGTAACTAGCCACGGTCGAAGCCTCCCACCAGGCCAGACCAGGGAAAATGCAGAAATTATAAATTCCCAAATTGCCCTGCCGGGGATCGAACCCAGGACCTCCGCACGTTAAGGCAACAGCGCTACACACTGCGCCACGGAGGTCGTCAAAACGTCGTCGGAGGATCTAAGCAATTGCTGCACAGGACACTGGTGAAACGGTTATAAAATGAAAGAATTTAATCGGCTGTTATAATTTTTTTCGTCATAGTGCGAGAATTGGTTAATTTCACCTTTTACCTATCATATGTATGACCGAAACGTTAATCGATTAAGCTTTTCTTATTTTCAATTCCATAGGTGCGACAGCACACGAAATAGGTTCAGAACCAACTGGCGACTCTGCGACTTTGGACAGCCCGCTGCCTTACGCGGAGGTAATAGATGTCACGATACCAGTGCAGTGCCTCATCAAAGACTCCCGGCTCGAACTATTGGAAGCTAGCAAGGTGATATTCTCTGTCCTTTTTTAAAGTTTTCACTTCAAAAAATATTGGCAGTCATAGGGACTGCCGATAGAAGTGAAATAGCTATTTATGCAACTGTATCGTAATGAGGGTCATTTTAATTCGAGTGCTGTTTTTTGTTTGTGTTTTTCAAAATAGGATAGTACGAGAATTAAAATGACTAATTACGTACAGTTGCATACAAGATTTTATCTACGACAAGGACGTCTTTATAATTTTTTACTTTGTAAATTAATAAATTCACAAGTTGCAAAAGTAATCCGTTTACCGCGTAATTTTTCTAATTTTTTTTTTAATATTGGCAGTAAGAGTGGCAGTACCAACCATAGAGTGGGTTGAGTACATAGAGTATAGAGTAGGTGGAGATGAAATATATAATATGTACATATTCAATGACGGGTGCCACCATCCGCCATGATGTAGGTATGGCTCCTCTACATACTAAGAACTCTGTGGTTGGGAAAGTGCCAGAACCCAGAGCCGCTAAGCTATAGGTATCCTATTTATGAAGATAACCATATCGATACAGCTACGACTCATAACGATACAGCTCCCATACAACGAACTGTATCGTTATGAGAAGCAAACACGAAAGAGGGTTCAATTCGATATAGTTGTCAAATTCGAAATTGGAACTTTTCGATGCTGGAGTAGATAAACGTTTTTTTAAATTTTTTTTTTGTATATTTATGTCTTCGTAAAATCGCGAGCATGTCGGCGACGGTGAAGCGAATCCACAAGCTTACCAAAAAGTGCTCAACGCGGCTAAAGAAGTTTCCACTTCAATAAAAACAAAAACTAACCATGTACAAAAATTTTGGCCACTGGGTCAAAAACGTTTGTGGCGCTATACTCACTGTATATACTGGTGTAACGACTGCATACTCGCTGTGCTACACACAGTAAACACACACAACCGTACACACACAGTACACAGTAAACAGTACACAGTACACAGTAAACAGATACAACCAGTATGGAAACTACCTAGAAACGTTCAAAACAGCCTCACTCACACAAACATGCGCATCGACGAGACCCATAAACGCTCGTCGCAGTGCCGTCAGTAGTGAGAGTCGCGTCATCGCATGTTCGATGCGCATGTTTGTGTGTGTGAGTGAGGCTGTTTCGAACGCTTCTGGGTAGTTTCCATACTGGTTGTATCTGTTTACTACCTCGTTGGTCTAGCGGTTAGCATAGTCGACTGCGGATCACGAGGTCATGGGTTCGATTCCCGGTCGGGCATAAAAAATTGTTAGGTATTGGGTTTTTCAATTGAGAAATTCTCAGTGCCAGCCCGGAGTTGGAAGTTGGCGGTGTTTCACCCCCGTGCCTCGGAGAGCACGTTAAGCCGTCGGTACCCGTTATTATCACTAACATGCCAACCCGCATTGGAGCAGCGTTGTGGGTCTAAGCTCTAATTCCCTCTCTCCTATGAGAGTGGAGGCCTGTGCCCAGCAGTGGGACGTTAATAGGCTGTAGTGGAATTAGCTCCATTGCAGAGATAAAGAATAGTTTAGATTTTATTAGTAGGTATTTTATATACTACTAGATGATGCCCGCGACTTCGTTCTCGTGGCTTTATGGTTTTGCAAATCCCGTGTAACTGACGGGTAAGGCAAAATCGCACCATAAAGATTCCTTTTTAGCAATTTGGTTTGGAATATACTTTTTATCATACTAATATTATAAATGCGAAAGTCAGTTTGTTTGTTGGTTTGTCCTTCAATCACGCCGCAACGGAGCAACGGATCGACGGGATTTTTGGCATGGTGGTGGTGGTATATCTGTTTACTGTGCTATAAGGAAGCTGTGTGGTTGTCCGCAGTCGGAGCTGCCCGGTTTCTACGACCCGTGCGTGGGCGACGACAAGCACCTCACGGTCCAGTACTGGTTCCACGGCAGCCTGCACTGTTGCACCGTCGCTGACGAGCAGGCTCTGGTGCTGCCGCGCAACAGTGAGTATACAATGAGGGCTACCGTTTTTATGTTCACTAGTTGGCGCCATTGGCGAGTAAGGTCCGTAGTATAGCTTTAAATTCGGTAAACAAGCATACTTTTGACGAAAAATACGGTTTTAAATAGTAAGCACACAGGAACCAGGGACATGATGTACTAACTTCTGAATTCTTCTTCTTTCAATCCGCTTAATTTTTTTCTTAGCTCCGCTTTCAAAGCGCAGAGCACTGACATTCATTGACATCTTCATGAATTAATCCGGTATTGCTAAATACATTAATGAAATAATTAGACCCGCGATAAAGGCCCAGTGATAATATGTACTTATTTGACATTTCAGAGACCTCACTCTACACTAGCGCCTCTAGCGGCGAATGTAAACGCGGTAGCCCCCATTTCGACGACCTCCCTATTTTTTTAATTTTTTTTATGTAGTAGGGGAAAATCCTCATGGACATCCAGTCCGGATCAGATAGTGAGACTCCTACTGGCTATTTGATCCCCGGCAGGATCAATTTGCTAATTTAATTTCCCACCAGCATGTGCCGACAAGCGATTTAGCGTTCCGGTAAGATGCCGTGTACAAATCGATTAGGGGTGTGGGCAACTGCCATGCCCCTGACAGGTTAGCCCCATCTTCACTTACCATTAGGTGAGATAGCAGTCAAGGGCTAACTTGTAGTGGATAAAGAAAACCCTGGTTATTACTAAGTATACCCAGTACTGGTTCCACGGCAGCCTGCACTGTTGCACCGTCGCTGACGAGCAGGCTCTGGTGCTGCCGCGCAACAGTGAGTACCATCATCATCAACCGATAGACGTCCACTGCTGGACATAGGTCGCTTGCAAGGATTTCCACATACCGAGGTCTTGCGCCGCCGCCCGCCGCCGTCCAGCGGCTCCTTGCAACACAATGACTATATTACCCACTTATATATTTTAGATTACAGTAATATTTACTCACGTAACTCGCTTGAGTAACTTACGAATTGTAAATAGTCTTGTGAGTCACGTATTGTTCAAATGTTAGTTATGTAAGTTACTCACATATGCTACTTACGTAAAAACTTACAAGTGTAATCGTGACCTTAGAGAATCCGCTATACAGGGTCCTTGGAGACCCCGTGTCACTTAAGCCATTGTCGATCTATTGTGATCTTCTTGCAGCTTCTTGGCGGGGATATTCTTCCTATATTCCTTCCTTCCTTCGGGGAGATCTATAGAGCGTACTTTGACTTGGCTCAGACTTAACTTAGAGATGGACTTATGTGAGTAACATAGTTCTGAAGTCAAAGCTTGCTCTATAGATCTCACACTTAGTCTGCTCCGGGTGTGCTCGGTGCTTCCCTAGGTGAAGGCTTCGTTTGTGCATTTGTACAGTAACAGGTGATGTGTGTAAACTTGTAAAACCTGCATACATCTGTTTGGAGCTAGAGGTTAAAAAATCTTTATTTATTCACATAAAGAAGTACAAATTTCTTAATTTACCCTGAACCTCCAAACTAGGATATGGCCGTGACTTGGTCACTCCCTTCCACATTGCTATTTTAAAGCGCAACACAAGCGTGTGTGTGTGTGTGTGTGTGTGTGTGAAAAGTGAATGAATGAATTATTTATATTTATTTCTTATTAGGTTCTCAGCGGTGGTCTCAGAACATAATATGTCAGTTCAACCCTCAGTGCTTCATTATTGCCCGCACTAGAGAGCACAACTTATTCCTTATCAGCGCTATCGAAGGATTTAACTGGAGTGTTTTCGTCGCATTTTTTCCGACTCGGCTACTGTAAGCCAACCTTTAGCCACTATGTCAGTTTGTTGCCAGATCCGTTGGACATTATTTAAAGTTTTTTTAATTTTTTATTTGCAGATCATCGAATAAAGAATAGATCCTGAAGGCTAAAGTCGAGGCGCAAATAAGCTGAGGCGGCGCCGCAAATAAGTTACAGTGTAACGAAAACGTGAATACACATCGCTGGACTATGTTAATTAAAATGATATGATGCTACATTGCTTGTGCCACACACCATCTCTAAACTAAGTTGACTGATGTAATGGAGAACACCGGTATATATTTTTCAACCCATTGTCCGCTTACTACTACTTAGCACTGGTCTCTTCTGAGAATGAAAAGGGTTTGGCCATGACCCACCACGCTGGTCGAGTGTGGATAGGCAGACTTCGCACACTTAAAAACATTCTAACTTCAAAGAACTCTTGGGTGTGTGTTCTTCACGATGTTTTCCTTCATAATTTAAAGCAAGTTATATATTGATTAATTTCTTATGTGGGTGCCCGGGGATCGAACTGCCGACCATCCTAATAAGAATCCGGGCGTCTAAATTTAAACCACCCTTCACAGCTATAGTTTTTTACACCGATCTAATAAAATGTTGCATCAAAATAGGTCTTATATCAAAGCTTACCACATACATTACAATAGTTTTTATTTCAGTTAAATCCATGCAGTATTACTAAAGTTATCTATATGTACTAATATTATAAATGCGAAAGTTTGGATGATGGATGTATGGATGGATGTTTGTTGCTCAATCACGCTCCAACGGCTCAACGGATCTGGATGAAATTTGGCACAGAGATAGATTATAGTCTGGTTTTTTTTTTATCGTATGGCATTTATTACGCCTCCTGGTTCGTCGCTCGTTTAGCACCACCCGGGGGACACGTGCAGGGAGGTAAAAGGTAATTCCTGCGGACGTGAGCGACGGGGATAGTCTGGAATAGCACATAGGTTAAGTATTTTTATTCCCGCGGGAACTCCTCAATTTACCGAGATAAAAGTAGCCTATGTCCTTCCCCAGGATACAACCTATGTCTGTACCAAATTTCATCAAAATCGCTTGAAAAGATAGGCCGTTAAAGCATAGCAGACAGACAGACAGACATACAGACATTTTCGCTTTTATAATATTAGTATGGATTAAAAGGCGTCCGCGCTTCCTAATGACTTATTACTACTCAATATTTACTCGTTTTTGAAGCGTAGGAGTAAGAAAAAAAAATAAGATGCCGTTCCGTCGTGTGACGTCACAATCGTTTGCGATTCGGACTAACACCACAGAATAGGTAATAGTAGTAACAGAAATGTTACTCCGCGACGACCTTTTAACAATCAGCGACTCAGGTTACGTCGTAATAAAGCCCAATTCAGCTCGCACAGCGCTGCGAGTGAAAATAATTAAATACCTACCTCTATATATCACTATCTATGATCTAATAACCCTTCAGACGCGGCGCGTGCAGCCTTAGGGTTGACTTCTAAATTCTTGTAATTACTATGCGTCGGTAATCGGTTGCAATGATGACGATATTACTTTAAAAATAGATAAAAGATTTATTATTATTAGATTTGTAGAAACCGAATGAGGGTATTATGGATAAATCATTATAACGTCATCGGCGGCCCACTAGTCCCACTACTAAGCACGACTCACGAGGCTCTTCACAGAATGAGAAGGGTTTAAGCCATATATGACGACCTCCGTGGCGCAGTGTGTAGCGCTGTGTCTTAACGTGCGGAGGTCCTGGGTTCGATCACCGGCAGGGTCAATTTGGGAATTTATAATTTCTGAATTTTCCCTGGTCTGGCCTGGTGGGAGGTTTCAGCCGTGGCTAGTTACCACCCTACCGGCAAAGACGTTCCGCTAAGCGATTTAGCGTTCCGGTACGATGCCGTGTAGAAACCGAAGGGGTATGGGTTTAATATAACTGCCATGCCCCTAACAGGTTAGCCCGCTACCATCTTAGACTGCATCATCACTTACCATCAGGTGAGATCGCAGTCAAGGGCTAGCTTGTAGTGGATAAAATAAAAAAAAATCTCTACGCTGGCCAATTTCTTCTTGCCAGACATTAGAGTTTTTTATCATGATTATAGAACTAACTCTCAGGCATGGTTTCAACATTCCACACGATTTTTGTTCACCGTAAGTGATATATTTGAATTAATTATCGAACACCAGACTTGGAGGCTGAAGTCGACCCATTAGGCTATCACTATAATATTGGATACTACATATGGTTTATATTTACTTTAGTTTACAACTGTATCTTGTCTAGATGTAAAAATAAAACTACCCACATTATGCATTAATATTAGTTTTGTTTAGAACTCTAAGTAGGTACGTATATAGATAGGCAAATAATACAAACTTACCTTTCAGAGTCCTTAGGAAGTGCAAAGAGCGATAAGTTAGATCTTTACAATTATAGTGTAACCGACCTAATGCGATACGATATCGTTTACTGTTTTTTTTGTTTTTTTTTTTTTGCTTATCCATAACGAGAACTTGAGTAAAAGTCAAATGTATGTGTAATAACTATGGTTCTCGCGCAACAACAACTCTCGACTCATATCGACTGATACGAGTGCCGTCGAGCGTCCATGCAGCAATAGTTAAATATCTCAGGTCACGTGACAAGTGAGCCATGCCTGCCAACACTTGCGGAAAAGCGTACTTCGATCTTCATTTTTCCACACATTAAAAAAAATATTAAAACATTAAAAACACAGATCATCTTGTATTTATTTTAGTAGATAATTTTGGTATCTCTTGAAATTTATGGCCAGACCCAATTTAATGCTGTTCTATAACGCAGGCAAAGTTGTAATGAAGATAGTTGTATTTTATACTCAGTCAATTTAGTTTAGAGATTATGTACAACCAAATTTGTACATTTTTGGGTAAAAACATACACAAAGTCCTTGAGCATACGGACGTTTTTTTTAACTAGAGCACAAACGAAAGTTGACTTTCATTTTAATATTGACGGATCAAATTAAGTGCATATTATTTTTGCAGAAAGCTGACAAATCATAGAGTTCTCTGTCTATTAGTCCGCTTTCCGTTCAGTTGCGGTAAGTATTAAAATGAGAATCGACTAGGAAATAAATATAACAAATCATCATACTATCTTTTGGGGAATGCAAAGACATATGTTTGCATGCAATTTGAAAATAATACAAATCGAAATGACTAGACTGAGCCCGTGTCGCGTTTAATAGCGTTGCGTCGGATGTTTCGACTAATGTGTTTCAGTAAGCTACGAGTATGTACCTACTACGTAGCTACTTCAGTAAGCTCTCAAATGATTACTATTATTTTAGACAGTGGGGTTTTTATATATAATATCAGATTGAAGTGTCCTATTTCTAATATAAAAAACTATATGAGAGTCTTGGCTTGGCAGCTTTTGAATTTTAATAATAGATATTAAAAAATATGATTTTATTGGTATAAAAAAGCCTTAACATTCCAAAGTTTGGGAAAAGTTTGTGAAGGTATTTCTAAACTGCAATAATATCATGATGATATAATGTTGTCTTTTATCTGATCACAGAAAGCAAGGATCGCGAATCGCGACAGTTTTTAAACTGTTTTAAATATATTATCATACCTATTCTCAGTATTGTCTGCGTGATGAAAAACGACCTCTGATATTGTACCTGCTCAGTGGGGGATTTTTCGTCGGTCGTACAGTGTACGTCATTAACTTAAGTCTTGGGCTGGCCGCACATTGGCTACTGGCCTGAATAATCGTACAAGCACCAAAGTTTTGATAGGAACATTGTGACAATTGCTATTATTGTAATTGTCTGAATGTCTGGTATTCTTGCAAACTATGTAAAATTTTAATCAACAATTAAAACAACGTCCTTCAATCGCAAATGATTCCGATCGTCATATTAGCTGTCATTTGAGGTTATTACACTAACCCTTGTCTTAAATATCGGAGGCAATTGTGATTATAGTGATAACAAAGCTTAGCAAAGGTAATTACATAAATGAATGTTAAAAATATATAACATTCTGGCAAATTCTGTTGTACTCAATCTCTAAACTTAAATGACAGTCCTAAATGTATTGCTATTCCTTTCGTAATGCACCTTGCGGGAAAGTAGCCTGTGTTTAGACCTATCAAATTAGTTTAGATATAGTGTTTTTATGCCTTAAATATTTGTATGTGAAGTTTGTTGTTGTTTATTCAATTGTTAAAATTTGTAAACAAAAAATATATGAAAATGCCTCAATCGAAAAAGGTTGCCTGAAAGAGATCGCTACGTGGCGGCAAGGCCGCCAAATTGTGTGCTTACTTTGTTTTTTGTAATGCTTACTATATTATATTCATTCATTCATTCATTCATTATTTGACAGTTGAAAAATCAGCTTTAAATAATTTAAGGTTACCTCGTAAGTACATACTGCGCATGTATCTATAAATTAAATCGAATAGGTACCTATATGCGGATGCAAAATTGAGGATTGTATTACATACTCTGTATGATATCATAATATTATGCAGATGATTTAAGATAACAGTTAGCATGCTATCCTTTTCTCTGCAGTGACTGTTATGGTAAGAGGAAAAGAGAAAACCTATTTTTATTATCCTATAATAGCATTTCTAGATCGGGTTATATAACTCCAGTACATATTGGTACATTACGTTTGTCGAGAGCCATAGTGCCAACGCTCAAAGCCATATTGTTTCATTATTGTTGACTTCCGTGTTTTAGAATTACAATCCTTATTTTAGAAACGTCAAGGTACGTGTCATCAAACTGTCATTTTTAGAACTATTGCTTAAGTATTGCTTTAGGGGTTGGCATTATGGCCCCTGGCCATCGCCTGATTGCGTCTTAAATGTTATGGCATGTCGGCAACCGTATGCCTCACCTGACAAATGTGTCTTGATTAGCTGTATAATGATCGTAACGAATCGATGTTATGCAATACTTATGTTTTGTTATGATTCGAACATAACATTACAATAATAATATAATACTAAATAGATTTAGTCGTTTCGTTGTTGTTAATGAAAATATTAAAATGATATATTTAGATGTAGCTAATGTGTTTATTTTGGCCCACGTCCAATGTAATAAAGCATGTTGTTTCTTTTATTTTTGTTTTTATTTTTTAACTAGATGATGCCCGCGATTTTGTCCGCGTGGATTTAGGTTTTTTGATTAATTTTCTGGGATTAGACTATATCCTTCCCTGTGATGCAACCTACCTCTATACAAAATTTCATCAAAATCGGTTGAGCAGACAGAGACGGACAGACACACTTTCGCATTTATAATATTAGTATGGATTCCATGAAGCAAAAATGGGACATGTTATAGCAAGTAATGGGATACTCAACGTAACGCGTAACTTTGGGATAATCGTCACTTTGGGATAAAATCGGTTGAGCAGACAGAGAGGGATAGACATACTTTCGCATTTATAATATTAGTATGGATTCCATGTAGCAAAAGTGGGACATGTTATAGCAAGTAATGGGATACTCAATGTAACGCCTCTTCACTTTGGGATACTATAGTAGTTCGAATAAATACTTTTTATTGCTAATACTGTTTTCAAAGGCGTTTCTCGTTATAAATGACGTACAATACGTTTGTATAGTTGCCATTTTATACGCGTCTAGGTACACATACAATATGTACCAGTGACTACGAATCAACATTGTAGCAACTTGCTTTATTACATTGTAGCATACAAAGCTTCTAGGCTAAGTTGGACGTGAAAATCTGTCTAGCGATAATTCATAGCGCTCGTTTTCTATATTGCCTCAGGATCTTCGACATACTTTTAAGTACCTATCTATTAATTATTATACCTTCACTTTGTAATGGCCAGTCCTTAACTACTGTGTTTTATGACATAGTGGGGACTGGGGATGTACCAACCATGGAGGTAACAATTTGTTACGTCCATGGTACCAACTTCCAACGTCGTGCTTTCTGTGTGACTAACTACGAGGCCTCAATATTATGACTGTTTTTTTGTGAAATACAATAAGTTTGATATTTCAAGAAGTCGCTTCTGCCTCTGTGTACCTATTTAATCTGTAGAAACACGATTGGCTAAAATTTCCTCAATACAAGTATTTTCCAAAGATTGCTCCAAAATTTTTATTGTTTCAGTTTTATTAGGAATCGTTAAGTAGGTAAAGAGTTAATTTTTAAATTTTTGAAATTGTATTGTAGACTAGCTGATGCCCGCGACTTCGTCCGCGTAGAATAAGTTTTTTAATTCCCACGGAAACTCCTTAACTTTCGGGATAAAAAGTAGCCAGTGTGTCACTCTCCACATCCTCAAATATTCAAAAAATTTACCATTATACCCATTCAAAAAATCACGTCGTCCGTCGCTCCGTTGCGGCGTCATTGAAATATAAACCAACAAACAAATGCACTTCGTTTTGACTTGGCTCGGCGAGTCTAGGGGACGTTCAGTCTTCAGCCTTTATGTGGAACAGACTAGACCAGTGCGTTGCATGTAAGTAGAGATCCTAGAGGTCGTTGGCCGGCTGGAAAGCAATGATGAGGACTAGCTATTCCATGAAAACTGGCTCAGTTAATATAATGTAAGAATAGACGAGTTAAAACAGGTTCCGCGCAGGCAACCGAGACGCCTATAGCACTAGGAGTCCACGATTTCCGCATATTTGTGAATTGAAATGGTGATTGTGACTGTGAATAATAATTAATTAGGCAAATAGAACTACACTCACACGCCTTAAAAAATGCAGTCCTCTAGACCTTGTGAAGTGGTGGTGGTCTAGTGATTAAAACAGGCGTCCTAATTGGGGGAGTCAAGGATTCGAATCCCCTTTTTATATGAAACTTTTCATTTTATATGAAACTGCGTGGCTTTTTAATTTTGTCGGATAAAAAGAAGCTTATGTGTTATTCCAGACTATATTGTAGGTATCTCTGTACCAAATTTCATCCAGGTCCGTTCAGCCGTTCTGGCGTGATTGAGTGACAAATATCCGTCCATCCAAACTGTAGCTTTTATACTACTAGTATAGATTTATTATAGCCTAACCCTTTAACGGTGAAGAAGAACATTGTGAGGAACCAGCGTGGTGGAGTATGACCTTCATGGGTTAGATCCCCGGCAGAGTAAATTTGGAAATTTATAATTTCAGAATTTTCTCTAGTCTGGTATCATGTACGAAGCTGGTCATCCATACACTCTTAGAGCGGTCGTGGTCATCCCGAAGGTGGACGTCTTTAAGGGGACATGTGATTCAAGCATTTGCCACAAAGACCAACCACGGCTGACTTTGGTCGGTCCATCGCAAGGACCTTTCTCGCCCTCTGATACAGTGACGTAGCTAGGCGTGGGCGATGTGGCCCCTCGCCCACGACCTGGCGCCAAAGCGGCCTCGCGACCGACGTAAAAAACCTACGAACAATCAGTTACGAACAAGTTCTCAATCTCAAATCTCGGTTAATCTATAGGTATGCTCCAGACCGGTCATTGACCGAGATGTTAGTACGTGTCGGCTTCTTTATACGAGCCTAAGAGTCTAGCTTGTATGATTAGTACCCTAAATTCAGTCGCATTCCATTTACAATCTTACATAGATGAGCACTTTTGGTTTTACCGCGATTTGATTGGTTTAACATTCAGATTTCAGAACGAAACGTGTATGGCCACGAAAGGCCTATGGTTTTTTTCAGTTTCAGGATAGGACCTCACTGACGATAGTTCACGCTACGCCATTGTTCTGATGCCCTCTACTTAGCCTTACACCACGGTAAAGGAGGGATTTTTTCTTGTGCATAAGACCTCACTGATGCGACTTCGCCTTTTGATTAGTCCATTGCTCTGATGTCCTCTACTTAGCCTTACACGACAAGGCGCTCGATGGAGGCATCCAGGTATCATTGATCCGAGGCTGAAACCTTGGTATCTATTTCGCAATGATTATAGTGAGGTGCCAAACCTATCATAATAATAATATTATGATCCTTAATATCCACAATACACCCGGAAAGGTTTTATCGTCCATTGTTCCCATTACTAGAGGCTTTATCATTATTATTATATTTTGAGAAGTCCTTAATTCGATGTGCAGAAACGATTAAGAATTGAATGAATGAATGAATGAATGAAATATTCTTTATTGTACACCAAAAAAAAAAAAAAAAACATTAAATAATAACAATAAAAATAATTAAAGAAAATCGGTACAAATGGCGGCCTTATCGCTTTGAAGCGATCTCTTCCAGGCAACCACGCCTTATAGGAATTAAGCCTAGTGAGTCGAGGGTGTACGTAAATTTAGGAGGAAATAATAATAATGTAATAATTTATACTAATATAATACTAATAATAATAATATATATATAATTATATAATACAAAATAAAATCAATACCTATATACAATCAAACATATACTAATATAAATAAATATCTATATACATATACTAAATGTTATGCCAAAAAGGGAGTAAAATAAAATAAAAGCCAGAAGACGCAAAGTAAATCATGGGGGAAGGAAGTGCGCTTTGATGAGCTTTTTAAAAGCTGCAAGAGATTGCGCACGCCTGATATGAAACGGTAAGGAGTTCCATAGCCTAGCAGCTTGAACGGAAAAGGATTTCGACGAAAAAGAGGTATTATGGGAAGGGATTTTTAAAATTAGGTTATCATTAGAGCGAAGAGAGCGACCATGAGTGTCACTCAGAAACTCAAACCGCTCTTTGAGATAAAAAGGAGTAGTGGGATTGAATAGAACACAGTATAAAAGAGAAAGAATGTGAGTATCCCTGCGAAGGCGGATCGGGAGCCACTTGAGTTTTTCGCGAAATTCAGAAATATGGTCATATTTTCTGAGTCCAAATATAAACCGTATACAAAGATTTTGAATGCGCTCAAGTTTATTAAGCAACTCCTCATTTAGATTGAGATAGCAAGAATCAGCATAATCGAGAATTGGCAAAAGAAGAGACTGTGCTAGCGTTATTTTAGTTGGTATGGGTAGAAAATTTGACAATCTACGAAGAGACCCGACAGACGCAAACACCTTCCTACTCACCTCACTCACTTGCGGAGCCCAAGACAAAAATTTATCAAAAATGATACCTAGATTTTTAACCTTGTCACTGTAAGGTACACAAGTACCGTCAAAAATAATACTAGGTAATGTAGAAAAATCTATACGCGTGACCAACTTTTGACTGCCTATTATTATACATTGAGTTTTTGCTGGATTTACCTTCAGGCCATACGACTTACTCCATTGCACAATAGAATCTAGATCATTATTTACCAAATCTATCGCCTGATGTAGATCCACCAATTTAGCCTGTACATACAATTGGAGATCGTCAGCATACAGGTGGTAGTGAGAAGATAACTGGAGAGTAATAGAACTAATGAAAATTGAAAAAAGGAGAGGAGACAACACGCCACCTTGTGGAACACCGGCATTGATCGTGCACCAGTTAGATAACGAATCATCAACTCGCGTCCGCTGCCGGCGACCAAACAAGTAACTATGAAACCAGTCAATCACTTCAGGAGATATGTTAAGAGAAGCTAAAATGGCTAACAAGAGATCAAAATCAACATTGTTGAATGCATTGCTAAAATCAAGTAAGGTCAACACTGTTACACGTTGATTATCCATACCGAGACGAATATCCTCAGTAATGTTGACTAAAGCTGTAGTCGTACTATGACCTGTCCGGAAACCGGATTGAAATGGATTAAACAGACTCCATCTAGATAGGAAGAGGCTCAATTGCTGGTGAACAATACGTTCAAAGACTTTTGATAGGAATGGAAGAATGGAAATGGGTCGGAAGTCCGATAGTCCAGAAGGGTTAGCTTTTTTGGGAATAGGAGTAATTTGAGCCTCTTTCCAGGAAGAAGGAAAATTTCCAGTGGAAATTGAGAAATTAAAGATGGATTTAATAACAGGAGTCACTATATCGATGACAGGGATGATCATTTTACGACTAATACAGTCTGTACCAACAGCATCAGAGTTGACCTCACGAATACTTTTCTTAACATCACTATCAGTGATCTGACTAAAAATAAAAGCAGGATCATCAGAAGTGGGTAAAGCTGAAATTTGATTCTTAGTCCGCAACTTTGTGGCATCATCAATGCCACAAGAAGAAGAGAAATGCTGATTAAGTTGGTTCAGATCAATATTTAAGGAGCTCTTATCCTGACGTGCTTTCCCAACTCCAAGAGATTTAAGAAAATTCCATACTCGACCGAATATTCCGAATATTTTTATATTTTTCCTTATTCTCATCGGAGTTATTAGATTTATATTTAGCTTTTGCAGTGTTTTTTTTATGCTGCAATTTTTTTTATTTCCTCAGAAAGCCAGGGAGCAGGAAGGTGCTTGAGCCGAACTGATTGAACTCTGAATTGATTGCTGAATTGAACTGATGTATCTCGTATTCATAACGAATATCGATTTATTGGTCCACGAATCACCTGTCAAGGAGTAATAGACATTTAAAAAAAATCTTTGACAATAGAAACTCACTTTGTAAACTCTACCTATCTAAAAAACTAAAGCTCATATCGCTCCACAAGCGAGGTCGTCTAAGTTCAAAGGTTTTATTCTACACCATCGAAGGCGCTAGACCTGCCTATAAAGTAGGTAAAGCCGTAAGTAAGAGCCGTGAGTAGAGTTGACGATATCTCAGGCTCAGCCGGAGGCCCCGAGTTCGATCCCCTGTAAATTTGGGAATTAATAATTTTGGAATTTTCTTATTAATAAACCGATGCCGTATGTTGGGTTCCGGTACCTATCTGATGACGTATCACCGAGCTCATTTTGCGTACCGGAAGTAGCTCCGGCCAGTTTAGGCTTTTCAGACCCACTCTGTAGAACAACCAACATACAACAACAACAAGGCAACACCTATAACCTATTTCTTTCTGGTATCTTATGACGTAGGTAAACTTACAGTCGTCGCTCGTATATTATCTGGTCTGGTCTGGTGGGAGACTTCGGCTATGGCTAGTTAGTGCTTAGGTACCACCTTACCGGTAAAGTAATGCCGCCAAGCTAAATATAACGTTTCTACGATACCGCGTAAATATCTTATAAGGGTATCTATGAATTCAATAACATAATTTCCATAGTCCCAACAGGTTAGCCCACTTCCATCTTAGATGAATCATCATTCATCACATACCATCAGGTGAGATCGCAGTCATAGGCTAACTTTTAGTGGATAAAAATACCGCACCACGTATAGTCGCTTAGAGCCGGGCTATAGGTACTAGGGATGTTATGATGATATTTCGGATCTGGATACGGATATGGATATAGGAATAAAATTATATCGGTTTCGGATACGGTTACGGATATGTAATTATTTCGGATTATTCGTTAGTTTCGGATAGTTTCGGTTACGGATATTGGATTGAAGTAAAATATAAACTCAAATAGTATGTAATAATTTGGTTTTATTTATAGGTTTTATCTAGTCTAGGTTATCATTTGGTATTATAAATTATAATTTATAATCAGTCATATAGGTAAGTAATTATTTCAGTTTCAGTTTCTTTATTATTGCAATTCCATAGTTATATTATTTCTTAATTAACATATTGTAGTCATTAGTAAATAAAGCATGCTATGGATACCCAGTTTGGGTGTGGCAACAGAATAGTACATGGTGGTAGGGAGACCGATTTAATTAGTGTTTGTCAGAATCATTTAGGAATTCATCAATGTTGTAGTAACATTTTTCAATCAGATAGTTTTTTAGCGAGTTATTAAACTCTTTTTTCCTTTCCGATGTTCCTAATGTAGTCTGGCAGATTGATAATTATTTTTATTGACATTGAGTAGGGGCTTGAGCTGTGCAGTGACAATTTTGACGGTGGAAGAATCAGTTTGTTTGCGTGTCTCTCGGGGAACCGGCGAGCTTTGTCTTCTTTCTTGGTGTAAAAGTTTATATTTTTCCTTACAAATTTACACATTTCAAATATATAAATAGAAGGTAAGGTCAAGATTTTTAACTCTTTAAAGTGAGGTAGGCACGACTCTGTAGTTTTTATATTTACTAAGATGTGAATGCATTTTTTTTTGTAATATAAAAAGATCCTGAACATTTGTGCTGTTTCCCCAGAGGATAATGCCGTATCGCAAAAATGCGTAGGTACCCATAAGCGTAATACGCGGCTAATGCAGTAATTATTATATTAATAATTTATATATTTTTGTTTTTACTAAAAACAAAAATCTGTCATAACATAAGATTTAGCCTCCGTCTCTATCCGAAATTATTCGAAACTTTTGTATCGGATTCGGTTACGGTTAGATTTTTATTTCGGATATCCTATAGTTTCGGTTACGGTTACGGAGCTCCATAACATCCCTGATAGGTACAATGCTTAAATCCATATTCGCTTAAATTCATTATTGTTGATTTTCGTGTTTTAGAATTAATAATCCTTATTTTAGGAAAGTCAATGTACGTGACAATAAACTATCATTTTCAGCGTTGGCCGTATGGTCCCTGGTGCATCAATATTTTCTTTTGTTTAGTCTTACAGTTTCAGTTTCATCATTGCACGTAAGAGCATATCACACATCTCACACACAGAGAGCACATGGCGTATTTTTTACGTGCAAATGATGCGATCCAAGCGCAATTCGAACTCGAAAATTCTTACGCGCTTCAGTCGCAGCCAACAACCTTTGTACCGCAATAGGGATGATGATGTCAAAAATCAATTATTTCTTCTGATTATTATTAAATACAGCCAAAACACCTAAAATTCACTTTCTAATGTTAAATTAGATTTAAGTTTGATAATCATTTTAAACTATCGTGAAAAAAGTGCGTTGACATTTGATGAAGTCAGAATTATGTATTTCATACAAACTTCCGTATAAGAAGCGCGTTTTTAAGTTTGTTAAAAAGTTGCTGATTTGATTGAGTTGTCATCATCCGTATTCTGGAGTGGGTTTCTATTTCTTTCAAACGCGCAAATACGTCGATACACACGCATTGTGAACGCACGTTCGACCCATTTAGGTACATGCGAAAGAAGATTGTGCGGCTATTGTAACACGCTTGTAGGTAGCACAACGTGATTCAGACGACATTTGTCATGTCACTAAAACTAGGATTTGTATAGTAGGTAGAATTCGTAGGAAATGTATACAATGAAGAGCCAGTTTAGACAATGTGTAAAACTAGAAATTATCATTAATAATTTTCTCAATCTAGAAATTATCAGAAATCTTTTGGGTTAGGTTAGAAGCTGCGCTGCGTTCCGCTCATAATACATACGTATCCGGTAATGTCTACACAGCGGCAACAATCTACTTTCTTGTCAAAATGCCACGCCCATGTAGCGAAAAAATTCTATGTCTATGGCCACGCCATATACCTGCGAATTATGGAGCCAGCTCCCATCTTCTGATGTGTTCCCTGATGATAATAATATGGGGCTCTTCAAAGGGCGGATAAACAAATTTCTCAAAAGCCGGCAACGCATTGGCGCTTCCTCTGGCGCTGAAAACTTAACAATTCAGGTGACCCGCCTGCTTGTTTTCTCGCTATCTATAAATATAAAAGCGAAAGGTCACTGACTGACTGACTGATCATCACGATATCTCAGGAACTATAAAACATACAGACTTGAAATTTGGAACGTAGGTTCCTTCTATGGTGTAAACGTCAGCTAAGAAACGGTTTTGGGAAAATTCACCCCTAAGGGGTTGAAATGGGGGTTGGAAGTTTGTATGAAAGTCCTTTGTTTTTTAAGTTAGAGCCATGAAAATTGGCAATGAAGTTATTAGTTATAAATAATTAAAATCTGTATAAGAAATTTTACGGAAATCCACCCCAATCGGGGTGAAATAGGGGTTGGAAAGTTGTATGACGGTTCTAAGTTTTTGAAGTTAGAGTCTTGAAAATCGGGATTAAGGTTATTAGTTTTAAATAAAAATAACATGTGCGTAAGCAATTTTCCGAAAATCTACTCCAAAGAGGGTGAAATGGGGGTTGAAAGTTTGTACGAAAATTCTATGTTTTTGATGATAGCGACTTGAAAATCGGGATAAGTAATAAAAACCTGCATAAGCTATATAAAGCCTCTTTAGATAGACTTTTTGCAGCGGGAAAATTTCAAAACAAAAATTGTACGCGGACGAAGTCGCGGGCGACCGCTAGTGTATCTATATATATAAAAGCGAAAGGTCACTGACTGACTGATCATCACGATATCTCAGTAACTATAAAATATACAGACTTGAAATTTGGAAGGTAGGTTCCTTCTATGGTGTAAACGTTTTTGACGACCTCCGTGGCGCAGTGTGTAGCGCTGTTGCCTTAACGTGCGGAGGTCCTGGGTTCGATCCCCGGCAGGGTCAATTTGGGAATTTATAATTTCTGAATTTTCCCTGGTCTGGTCTGGTGGGAGGCTTCGGCCGTGGCTAGTTACCACCCTACCGGCAAAGACGTGCCGCCAAGCGATTTAGCGTTCCGGTACGATGCCGTGTAGAAACCGAAGGAGTATGGATTTAATTTAACTGCCATGCCCCTAACAGGTTAGCCCGCTACCATCTTAGACTGCATCATCACTTACCATCAGGTGAGATCGCAGTCAAGGGTTAGCCTGTAGTGGATACAAAAAAAAAAAAAAAACGTCAGCTAAGAAACGGTTTTGGGAAAATTCACCCCTAAGGGGTTGAAATGGGGGTTGGAAATTTGTATGAAAGTCCTTTGTTTTTGAAGTTAGACACATGAAAATTAGCATTTAAGTTATAAGTTAAAAATAATAAAAATCTGTATAATTTTTTTTCCGAAAATCTACCCCAAAGAGGGTTAAATGGGGGTTGGAAGTTTGTATGAAAGTTCTATGTTTTTGAAGTTAGATACTTGAAAATCGGGATTTAGGTTATAAGTTTTAAATAAAACTAACCTGTATAAGCCATTTTACGATAATCCACCTCAAAAGGGGTGCAATGGGGGTTGGAGGGTTACATAAAAGTTCTATGATTTTGTAGTTAAACTTGAAAATCGGGATTGATGTTATTAGTTTTAAGTAATAATAAACTGCATAAGCAATTTTACGAAAATCTACCCCACAGAGGGTGAAATGAGGGTTGAAAATCGTCTAGCGTTATCTCTGTCGCACACTACCGATCGGTAGTGTGCGACAGAGATAACGCTATACGAAGCCGAAATAACCGATTGTCTCTTTCCAAAGGTCGATGTGCAATATTTATTGCCGGGTACTGTACGCAGGTCCTATGTTTTTGTAGTTAGAGACTTGAAAACCTGGATTTAGGTTATTAGTTTAAAGTTTTAATAAACTGCATAAGCAATTTGCTGCAATCCACCCCAAAAAGCTTGCATGAAGGT
The DNA here is from genome assembly GCA_923060345.2 of Erebia aethiops. Classification (NCBI taxonomy): domain Eukaryota; kingdom Metazoa; phylum Arthropoda; class Insecta; order Lepidoptera; family Nymphalidae; genus Erebia; species Erebia aethiops. The sequence continues at coordinate 16,770,167 of OV281079.1, read as the reverse complement.
TATAAGTTTTTGAAGTCAGCATTAAGGACTTATTATTAGTCTTATATAATAAAAACCTGCCGATGCTATATATAACTGCTATAAGAGGGCCTTTTGCAGTGGGAAATCTCATAGGAAATCAGAAATTGTACGCGGACGAAGTCGCGGGCGACGGCTAGTATACATATAAATACGCGCCGAATTGAGAACCTGTTTTGGAAGTCGGTTGAAAATGCGCAGAACACTCACGTTCTTGTAACGCGCGTTGCCTGCGTATAGAAAATGTGTGCATAGGCTCTGAAACGGAGATATGTGACACAAATGCGCCGATTTCCAGAACATACTTTGATTATTAATTTTTAAACGGAGATCTGTTTGCGAGTAGGTAAGTATGAGGTATTATGATTTTTCACGGTAGCTTCCAACTACTTTGTTCAGTATCCTCAGTACAAGTTTGTACATCTCGATAACGTTAATAGAGTTTGATTATCGTCGTTCGTCAATACGGACAAACAATAAGCACTGCCAGCGACAGTTTCCAAGCAGAAACGGTTGTGAAAGTAAAGAAATCAAATGCAAGGTTTTTTTAAATTCAGAGACAAGTCAGAATTTATTTGCGATCTCACGTGGTGGTAATTGATGATTCAGTTTAAGCGGGGTAACGTGAAAGGCGTGTAACAGTTAAAACCGTTAAAATAATATTATGTTTGGTAAATAGTTAGTGCTGTTAAAATACTATTCGCTTTTACTAGCATCACCATAAACGCACATCTATTCTTATATTATAAATGCGAAAGTTTGGATGGATATTTGTTACTCAATCACGCTAGAACGGCTGAACGGATTTGAATGAAATTTGGCACAGAGATAATTATAGTCTGGAATAACATACCTACATCATATTATTTCATACGGACGAAGTTGCGGGCATCACATAGTAGGTACATGACCCCAAAAAGTACAGGTTGCCCTGTATTAGAACCCCAGACCTCCGAATAGCGGATAGGGGAGTCTAAACCATTAGACTTTGACCGCTATCTATGCTCTACGCCGCTTTATACCTATTTAGGTTTACTAGCTGATGCCCGTGACTTCGTCCTTTTTTAGTTTCAGCGGGAACCCCTTAATTTTCCGGGATAAGAAGTAGCCTAAGTCACTCTCCAGGTTCTCCTTTACACCCAGGCAAAAATGCGATCATCGATCTGCGCTCTGTTGCGGCGTGATAGGACAAACCAATAAAACCGATACTCGAACACACTTTTGCATTTATAATATTAGTATGTGACGTTATAGTGTTTCGGTCCTCGAAAACTATAGACGATTGGGATAAGCAATCTCGCACTAAGCGTGCTGTTTTCTGAAGAAAAACTCTGAAGTATTCGTCTAAATAACACTTCACTTGCGACAAACATATATCGCGTGACTAATGTGTTTGTCTTTATTTCAGTTAGTTAGTCATAAACGGTAATAATTACTGTATTTTTCCAGGATAACTTCTTATCCGACAACGGGATGACATCAGCTGCAGTCCATGTTCTGACATGTTCATTACACATAAATCTATAACAAATAAAGATCAGCTATCAGAACTGAACTGCGGTAAGAAACATTGACGACCTCCGTGGCGCAGTTGAGCGCTGTTGTCTTAACGTGCGGAGGTCCCGAATTCGATCCCTGGCAGGGTCAATTTGGTATTTTATAATTTCTGAATTTTCCCTTATCTGGCCTGGTGGGAGGCTTTGGCCGTGGCTAGTTACCACCCTACCGGCAAAGACGTGCCACCAAGCGATGCGATTTGGCGTTCCGGTACGATTCCGCGTAGAAACCGATAGGGGTATAGGTTTAACATAACTGCCGTACCCCTAACAAATTAATCCGCTACCATCTTAGACTGAATCATTACTTACGATCAGGTGAGATCGCAGTCAAGGGCTAACTTGTGGTGGATTAAAAAAAATGTTTTTAGACAGTAGACATGTTTTTGTCAGACACTCCCTAAGAATACCTCCAGATGGCCTGAGAAACCTTCATCCCCTATTTAGCCCCCTTGGGGCAGAGCACGAAAGTCAAGTTATATCCATAAAAATTGTATTTCGTCTTTTGCAAAATAAATGAGTGTTTCAAGATTTTTGTAAATCCCACTTTTGAAGGCGTCAAGTAAATAGGCGATGAAAGTTTGTATGAAAGTCCGTCATTTTCAAGTTAAGTATTTATATTTATGAAAATTGTATCCGTTGAAAATAATACAAGTATTAATTAATAAAAAAATAGTCAAGCTCGAGTAGGACATGAATGTTGTACCATCGTACAAGATTTAACACTACGTATCAGGTATCGTAACTACATATCCAGTCCACGCGCAAGTAGTTCAGACACCAATGAACTCAGAGAGGCGATGGTTGAGCGGTTGAACTCTACCCTGAAATTCGTTTCAGATTGGGGTGCGGCCAATTTGGTGGAGTTTAACGCTACCAAAACTCAGGCGTGTCTGCTCACAGCGAAACGGAGTCCTTTCATCTTGACTCCCACTTTCCGAGATGTATCCTTACCCATTACCGATCAAATTGATCTCCAAGGCCTCGACATAACGGCCAACATCAACTTCGGGAGGTCTATCGAAGCGAAAGCCAAGACAGCCACCAAAAAACTGGGTATACTTAACAAAGTCAAGCAGTACTTCACACCACGCCAATTGGTTACCCTTTATCAAGCTCAAGTTCGGTCGTGCATGGAGTACTGCAGTCACCTTTATGATGGCTCTGCTAAGTATCAGCTGGCGGCTCTTGACGCCGTAGGTCGTCGGGCTAGGAGATTGATTGGCGAAAATTCACCTCTTCTGGCGAAACTCCAAACATTGGATCACCGCCGAAAGGTAGCCGGCCTATCGGTATAGGATATATTTCGGTGAGTGCGCTCAGGAGCTTTTCGATCTTGTACCTCCTTCACCTTTCTACCATCGTACCGCAAGACGCCGTGCGAGTTTCCACCCCTATGTCGTCAACGTTCCATCCAAGAAGAAGTACGAAGCGCTTTGCGTCTTCATTCCTTATTCGCATGGCTAGGGTCTGGAACACTCTACCAAAAACTGTGTTTCCAACCAATTACAATCCGGGTATCTTTAAATCAAGAGTGAATAGGCATCTTCTAGGCAAGCGCGTCCCATCTTTGGCCACATCATCACTTCCCATCAGGTGTGATCGTGGTCAAGCGTAAGCCGATAATGAATTTTTAAAAAAACGTACTTTTTATTAAATATATGTACTTTCAAAAAGAAAAAAGAGAATTAGAGAAGCGCTCGGGCCCCGGGTCTTTGTACGGGGCTTTTTAATTTTAATTTTAGTTTTATTAGGTACTAGCAAATGCCCGCGACTGCGTCCGCGTCGATTGAGGGTTTTGGTTCCCGCGGGATCTGTTTAATTTTCCGGCATAAAAAGTAGCCTATTCGAGACTATAATCTTTCTTTGTGCCAAATTTCATCCAGATCCGTTCAGCCGTCGTTACTCATTCACGCCAGAATATAAATTCTGGCGTGAATAAGTAACAAATGTCCATCTAAACGTTTGCATTTATAATATTATAGTTACTATAGATAGATTTCTTGGTATAGCCGCATGTCTACCTATTAAGGTTCGTGAGAATGTAACGCTGACAAACAGACTTACGGACGCGGAGGCTTAGTAATAGGGTCCTGTTGACACCCTTTGGGTAGGGAACCCGAAAAATTTAAAACCTCCGACACATTGAATTTTATGCACCTGATAAGTAACAACCAGGTGCACAACATAATCCATACCTATTAATATAAATACTGTCTATCTGTCTTCTACGCTTTCACGGCCCAATTATTCAACAGATTTTGATGAAAAGAAAAGGTTCATTTTAGGCCTACTCTTGTACACTCTACCATGAATACCTAGAGGAAAATACATAGATTGTATTAATAATATAATAATTTAGAACAGTAAAGTACATAACGAGCAATAAAAAAAAATGTATTTCAAGTTTTCGATACGTTTCCAAGATGGCAACCTTCAGCCATAGAGAAGGCTGTAGGCGCGAAATGTATCAAATGTCATTTCTGACAGTCACTGTCAAAATAACGTGTTTTTCTTTGCAAAACGTCAAAAATATGAATCCGCCATTGTTACCCACTCATGTTTAGTGTTCCTTATCTTGGAAATATTAAATAATTTTACCACTGAAATTACGACGAATTCGTAGATTTGACCAATAATAAAAACTGGTCTAGTATTTTATTTTCCTTCATTTCTCTGCTTGTAGAAGACTTGGCCCTCGCCCCTAAATCTGAACTGTATCCTTTGGTACAGAGATAATTTAAATCAAGGGAAGGACATTGGCTACTTTTTATCCCGTGGGAATTGAAAAAACAACAATCCACGCGAAAGAATTCTCGGGCATCATCTAGTAATTAGTATCTTATTTAATATACACAGATCATGTATAGATATAGAGTCAAGACTGTGAGTCAAGACTGACCGTGGAAACTTCAACGATATCAAAATGGTGGGAACGACGCCTATTGTCGTTACCACGGATCGCCTTTCGTTCCCCTGTCTTCGGGATACTTTGCAGGCTACAGCTTGTTCAGATGGCTGCTTGTGAGAAAGATTAATTTCATATAGGGCTGATGACACGTTGTTATTCGAGCAGACGGGTTACCAATTCCAACCTATACAGGTCCTACACAGGTCTCCTCTCAGAGTGAGAAGGATTTAGGCCGTACTCCACCACGCTGCCAAAGTGCGGTTTAGCAGACTTCAGTGTTCAGGCATACAGGTTTATTGGCGATGTTTCAAGTGATTGAAAAGCAGCCCTAACACCTGCATAAATCATGGTTACAATCTCAAGTATTTGATTGGCTGAATTTATGGTATTCTTGCTGCGACTATAAATTCGGGCCAATAGTTCAAGTGTTTAGCTTGACTGGGCGGGCCCACGGACGATTTAAGGAGTGCTTAGATTTTGTTAAATATATAAGTGGTGGTAAATTATTATAATTTAAACGAAATATTAGTCTTTTTTTTAGTCCTATGGACTGCCTCGTTGGTCTAGCGGTTAGCATAGTCGACTGCGGATCACGAGGTCATGGTTCGATTCCCGGTCGGGCATAAAAATTGTTAGTTATTGGGTTTTTCAATTAAGAAATTCTCAGTGCCAGCCCGGAGTTGGCGGTGTTTCACCCCCGTGCCTCGGAGAGTACGTTAAGCCGTCGGTCCCGGTTATTATCACTAACATGATAATAGTCGTTAAAGCCCGCCTATCCGCATTGGAACAGCGTGGTGGGTCTAAGCTCTAATTCCCTCTCTCCTATGAGAGTGGAGGCCTGTGCCCAGCAGTGGGACGTTAATGGGCTGTAGTGGTGGTGTGGTGGATTCATCCTATTTTGGGATTCTTTTGTAGGAAGTTCCTCTTGCTGAGTAGGGTAAAAGGCAGTGGCGTGCAGTTCATAGAGGCATAAAAGCACTGCTTACCCAAATGGAAACATGTCAGTGCTCATTTTTCATCAAAACAGCTAGTAAATAGGTATTCAGACCAACTAATGCTTAAACCAGCTTCAAATCCTAAGCACGCCACTGGTAATAGGGTAAAGTTGGTTGGTATATTTGAGTTTTTGTTATGGTCGGTGACCTGGCACACATTATGACCCTACTGTAGCAGGAAATGATAATAGTGCTAAATGATCTTTAGTTAGTTAAATATTTTCACGATTTGAAGAGATAATTGAAGTGCCTAAGTACATCGACAGCCCTGGCATCCGCAGGCATGGGGAAAGATGTACCTATTTACATCAGAGGAGAGTTTTACTAGATGCTTCCTATCTCCACGGTTTGAAGGGGTTTTAGTCCTGTTGTCAACAGGGAAGGGATGTTTACTCCTACGCCAGAAGAAGAAGGAGGAGGAGGAAGATGAGGATTTTAATTTTCATAGTTTGAAGGGATTTAAAATTTACGACATCCGCAAGGTATTTACCCCATTACCAGAAGGAGGATTTTTACCCGTGGTCTCCGCAGGGAGTCAGTATTACATCGAGGAGAGTTTTATAAGACGTTTCCAATTTTCACGGTTTTAAGGAATTAGCTCTGATGTCCGTAGACAAGGGCTTGTTTTTAAGATGTTTGTAAATTTTGTTTGCACAGATTTTTAGTATTCCTCCTACACCAGAAAGAGGTTATTTAGATGTTTGCAATTTTCACAGCTTGAAGGAATTTAGCCGTGACGTGCGTTGGGAAGGGAAATTTACACTAGGAGGGTTTTATGAGATGTTTTCAATTTCCAGTGTGAAGCGTTTTTCAGGCGCAAGGAAAAGGTATTTACAACAGAATGAAGTTTTTCAACTGTCATGGATGAAAGAGATTTTCGCCCTGGTGTCAGCAGAGGTGTTGATGTTGATGGAATGTTTTCAATTTTCCCGGTTGAAAGCGATTTTCAGGCCAGTCGGCCCTCGCATCCCTGGCATCCGTTAGGAAGAGGTATTACACCAGAATGACGTTTTTCAATTTTCACGATTTATAGGGATTTTAGCCCTTGTTTCCTCAGGGTTGATGGGGCATGTTTTCAATTTTCCCGGTTCGAAGCGATTTTCTCTCGGCGCTCGCAGCCCTGGCATCGGCAGGCTGCCGCGGGGTGCTCTGCGCTGGCGCAGCCACATAAAGCGCCCCCGCGCCGCGCGGCCTTCAGTCTCACCAGCGACCCGCGCCCGCCAACACGCTCGCGAGACACCCACTTGCGCGCCGCACCGCCACCACATAACACGCGAGTAACTCGGTACCAATCGCCAGTAAAGTGACACGGACACTCGCGCCCTTTCTCTCACGCGCTCGGACCGTGCTCCAAGACGTGAATGCTAACATCGCTAAGCTAAACCGGACTGCTTGCACATCACTAGGAGCTATCTACTATCACAAAGGGTGAGTGTCTAAGTGACTATTTTATTTTTCGCCAGCGATAGCGAATTCACACCGCGAGTTTCTTGAATTCTTTGGAGAGCTGGTCTCGGTGACTTTCCAAAACTCGTGCCTACGAGTATACCTAGGTACATAGTTACTAGTTCCTTGGATTTCTCACATTGTCGTTTCGCGCGGCCCTTCCCTTGTTTTTAAGGTGAACAGCTTGGAGTTCGGACGTTATTTGTAAATATCGTACGCGAATTTTGTCGACAGATATTTTTGTGTTATTTTGTTTTCCACTAAAGTTTTGAACGCTCCATATCGATGTCACAGTGAAAAGCGGCTAGCGATTCGACGCGAATGTATGATTCTTTTGTTCGCTATTGACTTACGACAGGTATGAAAATATACAAAAACGATATGCTTGTCTAAAACCAACTAAGTAAGTAGGTATAGCTCGCAACGTCGCGTTGGGTAATAATGAAAAACGTTAATGCTTGAACGAAGCGCTGAATGCTGATTTGTTGATAAGGCAACCTCGAAAATATTAACTTCGAAGTTCTGAGGTAGCTATTTAACAATCTTAGGTACCTATATAACATTTTTGTAAATATTTGTCAGTCATTTATCTAAGCACTTGATACTTAATTTCTTTAAAATTTCCTTTATGTCTAACTATGTATACCAGGTAAATAATAAAAATCTATAATATTAGACTAACCTCTCTTTAGTTTTCCTGCATAATACTGAAAAGACACGATGTAGACTCTAGACACTTTTCAGCTCTGCGTTTAAGTGACTAGGACCTAATCGATATATCGATGTACGCCAGCCGCGCATTCCGTAGAGTAATATTATTTTAGAGCAGCTAATTTAAATAATTTATTTTTGTATGAAAAATATTTTTAAGAAGTCCTATTGTCCCCGGGATGCAAGTTATCTCCATAGGCGTATGGTGTTATCCGTGCCAATATCGATATTTTGACAATGTTGGTCATGAAAAGGTAGCAGTTTCGCTTTCGCTACCTAATAAGGAGTTTTGCAAATTTTCGAATTTACCTCATGATCAATTTTCCCAGCAAAATCTATTCTGGCCATTGAAATAGAAGTATAGGTACTAAAATTATACATCAATGATTCTGGCATTTAGAAGTTATGGTGAATTAAAGAAACTCACATACATACACCCTGGAAACATTAATCTCCTTTTTTCTGGCATTCGTGTAAAATTGTACCTTTAACCTTTTTACCTACCTAGATAAAAGAGAGTTTTTTTTTTAAATAGAGTTTTTTTTTATCCACTACAAGTTAGCCCTTGACTGCGATCTCACCTGATGGTAAGTGATGATGCAGTCTAAGATGGTAGCGAGCTAACCTGTTAGAGGCATGGCAGTTATATTAAACCCATACCCCTATTCGGTTTCTACACGGCATCGTACCGGAACGCTAAATCGCTTGACGGCACGTCTACGCCGGTAGGGTGGTAACTAGCCACAGCCGAAGCCTCAAACTAGGCTAGACCATGGAAAATTCAGAAATTATAAATTCCCAAATTGACCCTGCCGGGGATCGAACCCGGGACCTCCGCACGTTAAGACAACAGCGCTACACACTGCGCCACGGAGGTCGTCGTCGTTTTTGTATGCGCCCGTATGCTTAGCATAGTTTCCGTGGTGATTACTGGTTAGTCAGAACTTGACGTGGAATATTCTAGATTTTTCTGTCTATGCAATTCGAAATATTTTTACGATACAAAATAACTACTGATAGTATCAACAGTACGTGCTTCTGATAGAGTTAGGTATTACACCTAGTTACTTTCCGATAGTGTTGTTTGGTAATTACAACGGATAACATATTGCAACTAGTTCTACATGTTTAAAAATATAATTATATTAATTATCTTTACTAGTGAGAGAGACCGCCTGCAGCATCGCTTTTTTATACAAGTTAGTCCTTGACTGCGATCTTACCTGATGAAATGTAATTTAAATGATGGTGTAGTTTAAGATGGTCGCTGATTTAACTTAAGATGGTAGGGGTACGCCGTACGGCGGATACTATATTATTAAACCCCTTAAACGGTAGAGGTGCATGACCGGGGTGCACAGGACGGAACGCCTACCAGCGCAACATCGACGAGTACCGGCGGACGGGTCCCGATTTTTGCCCGGCCGCTCACTCCGTGGCCCGAGCGTTTCCGTCAACTTTTGCGGGACAAGTTTCCTGGCGTCGTCAAGGGTCTACGCAACCGACGCGCCGCAACAGATGGTCCTTTTATCGGTTTCTACAAGACATCGTACCGGATAAATTGCAAAAAACAAAAAATAAAACGATAAATTGCTTGACGGCACTAACAAGGTGGTAACTAGTTACGAACGAAACCTCCTAGGCCGGCCAGACCAAAGAAAATTCAGAAATTATAAATTGCCCTGCCGGGGATCGAACCCGGGATCTCCCATCTTGGTTGTAACCTGATGGAATCTTTTGCGGTAAAGGACATAACTAAATAAATAATAGACTAAATACATTAGGTATATGCCATTTTTATCCCGTGAAGTCAAAGAATTCCTTTTTCAAAAACCTAAATCTAATCCATTATATGATGCCCGACGAAGTCACGGGCATCATATAATTATAAATAATCTTATTTGGTAAACAATAATTAATTGAACGATGAATAGTTTGACTAATTGTTGTTTTTATCGTCTCAACCACACGAAGTTATCGAAATGTAGACTGCTGTTGCTGTTGCTTTGTAAATAAAACACAACTTGTTTTACATACTTGTTACTTGGACATCAAGTGTCTATAGTGCTTTATTGTAGTTATGCTAAAACAAAAGTTGAATGAACCATACTACCACAAACTTCATTAAAATATGTCAAATCTAATTATTAAATAAAAGGAAAAGGTGACTGACTGATTGAACTATCTAGTCTAGTCAACAAATGCTTTTTGGGTCAAACTTTTTTCTCCGCCTCCGAAAAATATGAACGAGGTGTCGTTAGATTCCGAATAGCGTGTAGATGATTTTCTGACAAAATTCAAGACCCGCTTGCAAACTTGCAAAAGTTATTAACAAAAATTTATTAGAAAAATCGCGATGAAAAAATTTGACCGTGGATTATTGGTCATCTATCCAGTAGATGCCTGAATTTTTTCAATTCTTAATTTACATATTTAATAGGTTTAAATAATATTTATTCATTAAAGGTCCAACGTGGGCGTAGCTTACAAATGTCAGAGTCCCCGGTTTTAGCCGGATTTTCAACCCTCTGGGAAATTATAAATATTGGTCCTACAGTTCCGGGAAGCAAAACTTTTCTATAGAAAATTTACTCCTCTTTTTGAATCTTTTTTCAAATTTGAAAAAGTTCAAATAGTTTATGAGATATTTGCAAGAAATCAAACCCCATATTTTTTTTCAGTTAATTGTTAATAACTTTTGCAATTTTTGCAAACGGGTCTTGAATTTTGTCAGAAAATCATCTACACGCTATTCCGAATCTAACGACACCTCGTTCATATTTTTCGGAGGCGGAGAAAAAAGTTTGACCCAAAAAGCACTTGTTGACTAGACTAATCTACGCGCAGCTCAAACCACTGGCCGGATCTGGCTGTTTCCGATTACAGATGACTTACAGATTTTCGAAAATTCAATCCCTAAAGGGGTAAAATAGGGGTTTTCAATTTGTATGAAAATAAAACGGGCTGGGGGCAAAAGCTAGTTTAAAATGTAAAATTCGAGATCGCTAGGTAGAAAATAATAAAGAGCGAGTCTAAACTTGATTGCTAAATAAAAAAACACATTTATGTCGTATGTTAAAAATAAAAATACATATATCGTATATCTCCTTCTTATAAGCTTTTTTTAACCCTTTGTTGGCCATCAAAATAATATCCGAGCGATGTCGGGGTGGATCAGTACCTACCTATACCTATTATAATAGTACGTACCATAGAATTATTACCATAAATTGGTACGTACGACGTACCTATGGTGACGTAGATACAAGTACATTATTTTCTTGCTGGAAAATTAATTGCTTATGTTTTATCTTTAATCTCCACCTCAGTGTATCCTCATCTCCTCAAGTGCAGTGCACTCTTCTTGGCGTTTGGCAAGCCTCCTTTTTTTTTTTTTTATCCACTACAAGCTAGCCCTTGACTACGATCTCACCTGATGGTAAGTGATGATGCAGTCTAAGATGGTAGCGGGCTAACCTGTAAGGGGCATGGCAGTTATATTAAACCCATACCCCTTCGGTTTCTACACGGCATCGTACCGGAACGCTAAATCGCTTGGCGGCACGTCTTTGCCGGTAGGGTGGTAACTAGCCACGGCCGAAGCCTCCCACCAGGCCAGACCAGGGAAAATTCAGAAATTATAAATTCCCAAATTAACCCTGCCGGGGATCGAACCCAGGACCTCCGCACGTTAAGGCAACAGCGCTACACACTGCGCCACGGAGGTCGTCAAGTTTTCCCGGCAAGCAATCATACCAATATGTGTATAATGTGTTTGGTGTTTGTTGGTTTGTCCGTGAATCACGCCGCAACAGAGCAACAGATCGACGTGATTTGCATAGGTATAGTTGAGGACCTGGAGAGTGACATAGGGTCCTTTTTATCTCGGAGAATTAAGGAGTTTCCGTTGGAATTAAAAACTTATCCTACGCGGACGAAGTCACGGACATTAGCTAGAATTTACCTTACATACAAAAAAGTATGAATACCTATTACTTACATTACCTGTTTTGCCTCGCCGTAATTGGGTAATCTGCGGTGGGTAAAAAGGTCGATTTTAGCCGCGCAGGTTGTACTTAATGTTTCCAGCTTCACGGTGTTTGGACTCCAACACTGAGATGATGTCATCTTCTTGAATCTTTTAATTATTGTTTAGTTTTTAACCCACGTACAAGCATAAAAACATTACCTACCTTAAAACTTAAAGCTAGCTGGCATGACCTAAATAATTACGTAGGTACCTAAACTAACACTGACTTATTCTATGGGTACTATACACATCATGGCCGCGTAGAATTGTTTCAAAAATGCTGAATGCTGCCGCGCTGGCAGCCAGGCTTGATCATTTGCGCCAAAAAAAGATTGCAAACTCAAAAAGACACCTATCGTTAATTCACCAAAACCCTGACTTGAAAAGCCTCCGAAATTCCAGGATTTTTAACGCGTTGGTAACCCTAGATATGCCACATAGGTTTAGCTATGTACCTACCTATAAGTTTGATATAGTAAACAAAGGGCTATAAGGCCGTTTATAAAACGGAAAAACCACAAGACATTACGAAAGTTAACTGATGATATTCATGCGAACGTTGTATTCAACTAGTAATTTTCTGTCAGATTCACTTGTATCTATTTAATCTGGCAAAAAATCCTGTCCTTCATATTTTCGTTCCTATAAAGCCGTAGTACGGTAAAGTTACAGGCAGCTAGCACTTTCGCTATTGGTTTAAAAATCCACTGCGGCAAGAAGAACACAATAAGCCAATCACAATAATACACGCAAATAAAGTAATTTTCTATTAATACGAGAAGATTTCTAATGAGCACAGTTAATATTGATGTAGTTAAAACATAAGTATAACGCGCAGTTCAAAAGAACCTAATCCGGATCTAACTAGTTCGATCTGGTTACTGTAGAGACCGATTTAAAGTCATCTTAGATCATAGATATATATGTACAACCTTCTTAGATAGACTTGCCAATCACTGAAACGAATTTCAATCGGTAGTTGGCAGTGGTACATGCTTTGTATAGTGTCAGATTTTCCTTAATAACTATCCTTTACGATAAAATATAACGTTAAGTAAATTATAGAGTTTTTCTAAATTTGAAACGCAAGCCCGATGAGTCCATACTAATATTATGAATGCGAAATTTGGTGTGTCTGTCTGTCTGTCTCTTTGCTACACTTTCTGCACAGTCCACCTGTTCAACTGATTTTGTTGAAATTTAGTAGGTACAGAGATAGGTTGTATACCGGGGAAGGGTATAAGCTACTTTTTATACAGGAAATTAAAGGTTTCTTGCGGGAGTCAAAAACCTAAGCCATGCTGTCGAACCCGCGGGATTCGTCTAGTTGGTTATAATATGATAATGTAAGCAAACCGTCACAAATCACAATATAATATTAGGGTTCAAAATTCACAACAAATTGTTGTCGCGTCTGTAGAATGCTTTATAGAATATTAAACTGTATAGGAAGGTAGACTGGTTGCATAACTATATTGTGTTAACATGCACCGTGATTGGATTAAGCGGCATTTTTATACGGTGATTAACTAAGTCATTCACGATTTGATATAATTTTCCGTTGCCTCTAACATCAATGTAATTCAGTGGTTCGGATTAGTTGCGACAGCGCAAATCCCTCGATTGCTAAGCATCGTTATTTCAAGCAAGTTGTTAGATTTAACTGTAATTATTTAATTAACCGCTAGCCTATATAATATTTAGTTTGAAAACTTATACTTAATAGAGTTTACAGTTAAACTCTATCACTCTACTCTTACAGTGATAGAGTTTACAGTTCCCACATGCCCCGCCAAAGATTCAGATTCAAAATTTAGTCATCTACCTACAATTTTGTATCTATTACTTGAAACTTTTAAAACATGTTTTTTTTATTCCACTACAAGCTGAAAGTGCGACGAATGCCTACTTAGGTGCGCATTTTCCGCTCGTCGGATACCGGCGCAGGAAGAGTTTGTTTGTGAGTTCTTAAAGGAGTGATACAATATAGCAGGCATATTACAATTTACAGCAAAAATAAAAATGTAAAATAAATAAAAATGAACTTGTAAAATCTGAATAAAACTAAATTCTTATATAACAGTAGGTAATTAAAACTGAACTATGAAATAAACTAAAATATGAATTGAAAACTAATTTTAATATACTTTTTTTATACTTCACTACAAGTTAGCCTTTGACTGTGATCGCACTTGGTGGTAAGTTATAAAGGGGTACGGCAGTTTTATTAAACCCATGTATGGCATGTACACGACGTTTAAATCGTTTGGCGGCATGTCTAAAGGTAACTCACCAAGGCTGAAGCCTCCCACCAGATCAGAGAAATTTAGAAATAATAAATTCCCAAATTGACGCTGCCGGGGATCGGACCCGGGACCTCCCACTTATAGGACAACTTACAGCGCTCACTGCGTCAACTGTACTTGTACCAAATTAGACTTTCGCTTGATTCTCGCAATTTTGTCATTACATAGTTACGGAACGATGAACTCAGATGGAAAAGGTTACAAGCGTTTATTTATCTGTCACCGGAAATATATGAAAACTAGAAATTGTTATAATTCCTAGGAAATGTTAAATCGAAGTGATATTTAATTGCATGAAAAGCACATAGCTTCGAAAAGTTAGGGATTCGTGCCTGTTGTACGAACCCTGATCCCCCATCTACAGGAGGTTGAAATCTTAACCACTATAGGCTATCACCGCTGGCCCAGGCCCATTTTACAAGGAAAAAGCCTTTTACAATATATAGCCTATGAAACTCACAAATAATGTAGCTTTCTATTGGTACCAGAATTTTCAAAATCGGTTCAGTAGATCCAGACATTACCTCCTACAACGTCACAAACTTTACCTCTTTATAATAATAGTATATAGATTTATTCATAAAATATGCACACAGCAGTACAATTTACGAAACAACGCAACTTTTCAAACTAAGTAGTTAACTGAACTTTTTTTGTAAAACTCTGCAATTTGAGGGAATTTCCTAAAAGTATCCTAACTATATAGTTATCAAAATTGATACACATATGTGCATACAATAAATACACAATAATCCTCAGTGCTAGAAGATTACTAACATTAATTAGAAGAATTGAAACAAAGAACAACGGAGAGAGCTACGCTTGGTTTATAATAATTATAGCTAGAGATAACATAATGCATACCCTAATTATGGGAGATCCGTAGCAGAGGATCGGTCATACTCGTAGCTTGAAATAAATGGCAATGGGCGGGGCACATAACTCGTAGAACCGATACGTTGGGTTTCCAAGATGCTTGAGTGACGTCCTTGCGTCGAAAAGCGCATAATTGGAAGACCTACTCCGCTAGATATATACCTACAGGTGATCTCTAGTGAGTAATTGGGAGCCGCTTGTAGTAAGCGCCACAAGATCGTGTTCTCGTATTCTATTGATATATTCTATGCAGGATATCTTCGTCCAACAGTGGAGGTCAATCAATCGAGATGACGACTATATATATACCTCCAAAGGCTGCTATGTGTGACATAGCTGCATTTGCAGTTTAGGTGATCCTAATCTACTGATTTTCATGTCAATGTAAATCTTAGCGTAGTTGGCCGGACCGGTATTTGAAACGGATTCTGCGATAATAATAACCGGTTCGCTAGTTTGACGCATTAGTTTGGGAGCTGATGGTATTCAATTTTAAAGATAGCTTACACAGATTCGGTCAATCATATCAATAACCTAATAAAAATTACGAAAATTACTCACTTATAACTTATAAATTTCCATTTTCTCAAAAATTTTTTTTTACAATAAGTAAACAATACAACACATACGTTACGATACAAGTATTACACTGACTTGTGGGCTACTGGCCGAGGCCGGTAGCTTGCATAGAACTTTGTCATTAAGAAAATCATCGATAGTATAATAACCTCGACTTAACAAATGCTGTTTAGTCGTCGTCGTCGTCGGTCGTCGTGAACCGATGGACGTCCACTGCTGGACATAGGTCTCTTGTGGGGTCCTCCACAAGTCACGGTCTTGCGCCGCCTGGATCCAGCGACTCCCTGCGACTCTCTTGATGTCGTCCGTCCACCGTGTGGAGGGTCTGCCGACGCTACGCCTTCCAGAGCGGGGTCGCCATTCCAGCGCTTTGGGACCCCAACGTCCATCGGTTCTCCGAACTATGTGCCCCGCCTATGTTTAACAGTCTTTAAATTTATTTCGGAAAACAAACGCCTCATTTTGTGCCACCGGCATCATAACTATAAACTTAGATTTGGCAACCTGAATGCACTTGATACAGCCAGACTAGCAGTCAAGGTTTTGAATACCAACCAATTACATACCTACAAAATAATTCAGCCGTTCCAAATATTGCGAAATGCAACAACCACTATTACAGATCTTTGCGACATTTACAAGCGATATTAAGTAGAATTTGTAGGTATATATCAACGTCAGTTTTTCTAGGACAATTTGTTAACATAAAATGGTTTGCTTTCAAAGTAGTTTATTTACTTAGTTATTAAAACGGTTTTGAAATAATCCGCATGTTCGTAGGCCCTTTGAATGTGCACGTACAAAATATGTTTGTTTGTGTGTTTAATATAATAAACACATCTATTTTAAAAACAATAAAATAGGTTTTTATTCAAATAAATAACAAAGCGCTGTCGAATCGTCAATTGAAGCTATTTGTCTTGGCCTTATGGAAGTCATCCTTAAAATTAATCAATACACATCTGACGCACTTAAGTGTATTACCATTCCTTGTTGAACTACATATACCTCTCTTGGGAAAAGTTCACTAACGTATGAAACTAAAAAATTAAGTCTAAAACACTAATCGAAAAGACCTTCTTCAATAAAGAGTGTAATGACAAAAATATCCACGCAGGTACCAGGGCATCATAAAAGAAAACAACTTCTCGTTTCCGCGATCATTAATGGTAAACAAGTCTTGTCTGTCTTTGGGACACGCAACAGCAACTGACCAACTTTTAGAGACATACAACCGCACACCACCTGTACTAAAGATTCTGATTCACTTTTACCTGCTGAGAAAATTTATTAAGTCGCATTATTTAACCATTCAGTACTGTAAAACGTTAGTACGCTGCCTATGGTTGCCAAAAAAATAACCCCTTTAAATTTCCTCACATCATTTTTAGGGAAAGTGCATATAGTAATATAGTAATTAGGAGATATTTTAAATTTTTATTTCTTATGAGGCATATCTTCAGCATGCCATTAGTAATATCATTTAAAAAGTATAAAAAATTATGGGCACGCTATGGTTTGTATTAATTTTGAAAGATAATTCTGGCAGATGCCATTTGCATAGTGCTGCTACAGTCGCTCTAGTCTTTCACTATCATTCTTGACAAACGGTAAACTGTCTTATGCGGTCACCCTAAACAGTTTTGCAATCGCGCGGAATATACAAAGACAGAATATGTCTCTGGTTGCCAATTAGATCTATTTCGGTGACCCGCTGACTATAGCTGTTACAACCGTAAACACGTTACGTAGAACCTTATCGCCGAGATTTGAAAATTCTTGCGAGCTTTCCTCCTTAGCCTCGATCTACTTCTTGTTCTCGATCTCTTATTTGTGCTGGAGCGAAAAAGTTGATTATTTCTTAAAAAATATGTCCAAGTAAAATGTTTTTTTTAAGAATCACATGATAAATCATTTCAAAAACCGACTTCTTAAGCCACTGTAAATTACCTAATAACTTTGGTTTCTACACACTGTTGAAGTTGGGCGAGCGTGACGCGTCTTTTTTGCCCGCCCGACTTTAACGTGTATAGAAAATATAATTATTTTTGGTATATAAATCGGTTCAGAAATCTCGCAACAAGCGGTGTTCTGTATACATAAAAAACATACGCGCCGAATAAGGAACCTCCTCCTGTTAGGTTTTTTTTGGAAATGTTTAGACATAATATGTTGGAATTTTTAACCGATTTAAAGCAGTTTAGTTGTGAATAAGTAACAAACGGATGGACAAACTTTCATATTTAACTTAAGCGTAGATTATATTATATTTTTCGTTGCGAAAGGCGGCATCGATGACACAGAGTTAGTGATTTTCTGACAATAACAAATTCTTACGACAGAATAAATTCTACAACAAATTTATTATTAGATATTTATTTCCAGCTTCCAATCTTATTATAATTTGTCAGTTTTAATTCATATGTATAAAGCAAAATCATAATTCGCGTTTGTCTATTTATTCGCTTATAACTCTTAAGCCGTGAATGTTTTCTACTATGCAATTCAACTAAAAGTGGTCGTAAGGAATTGACCTTGTGCTTTAATTTAAATAAATACAGAAGTTATTGCTTGAAATACCCAAATCCGTACTACGACGATAACAACAATAAAACCTAACAGTTGGGGGTTTTTTATTTAATTTGAAACGCATTTATACCTACTAACACATTCAAATTTTTCATTCGTTTATACATAAAAAAGTTAAAGTTTTATTCCACGTAGGAAAACTGGTGTGACTTATCCATATTATAAATGCGAAAGTGAGTCTGACTGTTCGTCGCGTCTGTCTAACTGCTTCTCTTTCACGGCCCATCTGTTCAAACGATATTGATGAAATTGGGTATAGAGGTAGGTTACATCCCGGGGTAGGACACAGGCTTTATATCCCAGAAAGAGTTCCCCCGGGAATTAAAAAAACTGAATCCTCACGTACGAACTCGATGTCATCGTCTTGTAATAATATAGTCGGGAATATAAGTCGAGACTCCACCATCGGTTCGGAAATCAGAAAACAGATTCATTCATTCATTTCCTTCTGCATCGGACAAAGCTGGGAGCAGTCAACTAGTATAAAATATTTTCGTTCTTATCAAGATTAACTTGAAAAGATTGTTCATGTAAATTGTAAAATAATGTGTTCTGGCAAGAGATAAGTAGGTAGGTACGGTAATTAAATGTTAACGACTGGTTGTCGGTGCCCACCGCTCATTAGCCTTATCGCTTAATTACTTAAATAACACAATATAGGGCTCTCGGACAGACTCTGAGCATAAATGAAACTAAAATCTTGTAATTAGACATAAATGCTAAAGTTTGGATGGATGTATGGAATGATGGATGGATGTTTGTTACTCAATCGCCCCAGAACGGCTGAACGGATCCAAATGAAATTTGGCACAGGCAGAGATTATAGTCTGGAATAACACACAGGCTAATTTTTATCCCAGAAAATTAAAGAGTTATTGCGGCAACAAAAAATCCTCAATCCACGTGGATGAAGTCGCGGGCATCAGCTAGTAAAAAATATTTGTAAATCCGAACACAATAAATTCTTTGTAAACAAACCTGGTACTTGTAGTCCTTCTGTTAACAAAACAAAACACTACAGCTGTTATAATTTATCTGCATTTGACCGCAGCTTCGACGTAATCTTCGATGATTTCTTAATTTCAAACTCTTACCCCTTTAGGGGTTATTCTCTTCGTGATGAATTGTTGGAGTTACTACCTTTCGTACCTAAACAGTTACAGAAGCATATATTCAAGATATTATGGTCATTTCGATGGTTAACAAAAGTTCACGCTTTTGAATGACGAGTCGCAGAATTTCCACTTGTTTTAATGGAACCCTAAAAAGCTGAGCATCAGCTGATATAACGTGTTTTCTGAGAAAACGTGTGCATCGTCGCGCGTTGATGTCGAATTTATGTAGATATTTACTTCGAGTGGAGATAATTAGTGTTAATTTAGTAGGATGTTTCTGTAAATATTTTATTTGTTATATTGTGTTGTTTAGTTTCAATTGAAATGCCAATTTGAATGTGTATGACTTTATTTTTGTTCATTGAAATGTTTCTGGGCCTAATATGGTAGTCGTTGTTATATTGTCTCTGTGTAAGCGAAATAAAAAAAAACAATTTTAATTTAATTTCTTTATTATATACAATTATATTAATTATTATATACAATGAAGTATAGAATAGCTCTTTAATCTCGTTTTTGAGAAAAATAATAATATTATAAAGTTTAAAAATGGAAATTACATCTTAATAAATTACATACTTTCATTACAAGCGACCGCCCGCGGCTTCACTCCCGTGGTTTAAAAAATCCAGACTTATAACTTTTCTACATAGTAATGGAAAGCTCTTTACAAAAATAGTGTACTGCATATAGATGTAAATGAGTATGAAAGAATGAGAAGGTCAAATCTCAAGACTTAATTTTTCTTCTTCTTTTTCGTCTTCCTGTTCATATCTGACGCTGTGTGGGGTCAGCACAACATGTCTTCTTCTTCCACTCGCCTCTGTTATCCTTCAATGATTTATCCACCCCTTTTACACGTATATCCCACGTAGAACTTTCACACAAATCCATCCTCTCTCCGCTTTTTTATTGCATGACATTATTTAGAGCCATCCGTGTAAAGCCGTCATTCAACTATGCAACTATACGCTAGTCAAATAGAAGATCGTTTATTATCAATCTTATAGAGCAATATCTATCTATAGTAATAAGTTATTCGGACCGAGTTCGATCAAGCGGTGCAGATTTATCCTGAGCACTTTCTAATTTGCGAGACACATTCATGCGAAACGAGGCACAAGGCCCAAGAGTCGGGTCGAATATTTTACATAGTTTCGTGTTTGACTCGGACTTTATCGCCTCGTTTGATTACCGGTTAGGTTAAAACTCCAACATATTACTTATGCCTGAATATTTGTCAAGGCTTTGGAGCTGATATTTTTTATGATGTCAGATAGGTTTGTTCGTATTTATATATAAAAAGAAAGTTTTTATAATGTGTGTATTAGTTTTTTAGTTTTAGATGTTTTTTGTTTTTAGTTTTTTTAGTTTTTATACGGTTGAAGTTTTTATTGTTTTAAATTTTTCCATTAACAACCATACACTATAATCTATGCAAGAACCCGAATAATTTCATAAAATACGAGAGAAATACATTTAAAAAAAATTATATTCATTTTCAGTGACTGTTCTCTTTCGGTGAGAGTGTGAAGGATGCCTGAATGAAACAATGAACAAATATTGAGGTTACCGCTGATTTCAAGTGGCGCCAATAAAAAACAAGAAGATCTTAAGTGCAAGTGGCACTCTCACACTGATAGGGTTCTGTATATTATTTTTTACATATCATTAATATTTTCAAGTACCTACCGATAACAGTAATGTACAATAAGTCATAAATTATTAAAACATTATTGAAAACAAGCTCTTATGTTCCGCCATATTTAATTTAGTATGACGTCATTTTATTTTTCATATTCTTCTTAGCAAACCCTTTTAATTGATACCTTTATCATGGGTGCATAAAAATAACTAGTGCGCCATCTCTGGCAGTACGCCATATTGGATTCAGAATGAAGTCACTTAACGGACCATGCATTGTTATATCCAAACTAAACATGTAAGTATGCAAAATTTCAGTTCAATCGGTTGGGGCTAACTTTTTTAAAATTCAGTTACAAGATTTGACCTAAACAAACCCACAAACATTGCAAATTAATTAAAAGCTTGTAAAAAACTTGTAATAAAACGACGTGCACCAAGGACAACTTATCTCTACTGGAGAGATAACAATGACGGTGGTACCCTAGTTCTTCTACGGATCTACTTCGAATAAATCTCTTTTGAAATATTTGATCACATTATTCTTGATTTTAACTTCGTAGAAAAATGCCACTGTCCATAGTGGGACTGTTACATGCTTTTGACTTATGTGGTATACGGAACCCTAATGATATCGACACTTGGGGTACAAAGTAATCAATAAGGCGACACGTACAACGGGATCACGATCTGGGTCGGTCCGTAATGATGTATCATTGCGATTATTTTCGCGAGACTGGTTCTTCGTGATGCGTGTTTGGCGTGTCCTTTACCTTACGACCTCGCCTTTGCCTGTAAAATAATGAAGAGATGATTTTTATCTCTCAATGTTTGTTAATCTGTACACTAATCTTACTAGTATATTATAAATGTGAATGTTTGTATGTTTGTTACTCCTTCACGATGACTCATCACGGTTACTCCTTGAGTGAACTAATTTGGCTGGGAATGCAGATAGTTTATCGGATAGCACATATTATTCTACATTTTTTTCCCGCAAGAATCAAAAACCTTAATCCACGCAGACGAAGTTTCGGGCAATAGGTAGTATACCTAAGCCATTTTAGGTATTAGTTATATCAGAAGTGGGTTCAGTTTTGATAATTAAACGATGGCATAACAATTTAACGATCTATTCTTAGAAAGTAAATAACAATCACACTTTTGTATTGTAGGATGAACGTACGAGATTGAACGATATATAATAATTTTCATCAAACCTTGTATAATATATTTTCTCTAAACATATCGGCTATATTTACTTAGAAATAGACAGCTATTAATATAACCATAACGAGAGCCATAGGATGTCTACTTGGTAACTTTCGTTTTCCTTATAATGTAAGCGACAGGACACGTTAACTGCAAACGAAAATAGCTATTAGTGCTAAAGTTTTAAAGATAAAAATCGCATAAAACAGCATTTGAAATGTCTTGTGAAGCAATAAATGTTTTACGTGTAACCACGAAATTAGCGAGCATTAGGGATAGCACTTGTTTATCTAAAGAACCTAGTTAGTGCACATTGGTCCAACGCACTTGGCGAATGTGTACTTTACTTGACCTGCCCACCGTGAGGTAGCGCCACGCTGACTGCCTTTAAATTTAGTTATGATTTCCGCCAATTTGAAGAGATTTTCTTTTAAATTTGCTCCTGACAAAAACCAACTACTACGCGACCAAGCCAACTAGGCACCTAGAGTAATAACGTCAAGCGGGTTTCTGATAGGGTTGGCAAAAATTAAAAATAAACTTATATGGTAATAAAATGTTTATTAGTAAAACAACTTTTTAACTTTTTAACAAATAACTTTTAAGCATTAAGTCGGACCAGGAGTGTCTTAATTTGTCCAGTAAAAGTACATGCATAGCGCACAAAATAATACCTAATAATTATGTAAAGCGTTATCTAGCCAAATTATAATATCAAATAGGGAAGTGTCGACGAATCATTATTGACCTAGTCACGGAATTTATCAACCTGTCCGCAATATTATTGTTCTTCATCCAAATATTTGGATGATCAAGCGATTTTAACTTTTAAAGAGTCTGGAGTCTGGAGAGAGATCAAGCGCAGAACCGACGGCATCACCTTGTCAGAAAAACCCAATACAAAGCCCGATCCGTATATATATTATATTTATACTACACTAACGGGGCGGTTATTAAACCGCTTCGTTGGTATATGTATCGCATATCTATACTAATATTGTAAATCTGAAAGTTGGGAACTTTGGATGGATGGATGGATGTTTGTTACTCAATCACTACAGAACGGCTGAACGGATCTGAATGAAATTTCAAGCAGATGCGATCAGCCGTTCTGACATCCTGGATGGATACCAGAACGGCTAATCCATATATCCAAATTTTTGCTCTTTTTAATGTTAGTATAGATTCTAATATCAAGAACCTTAGGTTCTTGCCAACGACCGAATATCTGCGTTAAGCGTAAGGCCAATAACTCCTAAGTAGATCGAGTTTTGTCTTCTAGAACGTTATTAATAAACCGGAATAAAGCAGATAGAGCTTGGCCAATATGGGCATTGAGTATGTTGCAACAACATAGGAACTCCTTAATTTGATAAAAAGTAGTCAGTCTCCAGGTCCTCAACGATCCATTGCTCTATTGCGGCGTGATTGAAGAACAAACAAACACACTTTCGCATTTATAATATTAGTATGACATGATAATATGATAGGTAGCTGTGTTGATGACTAATATTTCCTATGAAACAGTATTTTTTTAGATCTTGATCTATGTTTTATATAATATTATGTAATTACGATGATGAGTGCTCGTGGATTATGTTTTTTTAAATCTCGTGAGACCTCTTTCCGGGATAAAAAGTAGCCAATGTAACTCTCGAGTAACTATTTTCATGCATACAATCGTCTGAAAAATATACGATTAAGTATGCCACGGCTTAACCGCCCCCCAATCCATATCAGAGTTGTGGAACTGTGGGCGGTGACGGAACAGCCCACCAGTCTACAACTCTGTCTGTGCTAGTCACTACTTTACCGGTAAATTCGTGCAACCAAGCGATTTTAGCGTTCAGCCCCCCTATCTAAATCAGTGGCTATCAAAAAAATGAAAGCCACTTACGTATATTTTTATCCATTGATAGTTTGCTATGAAAATATGTAATTATTTTGTCTGGCTCTCATTTTTTGATAGCCACTGACTTAGGGAATAGGCCTGCAGGTGTCATGTCACGTATAGACTGATCAGAAGTATGGGTTTAATATAACTGCTATGCCCTATCAGGTTAGCCCGCTACTACCTTCTTCCACCTGGTGGGGTCGCACCTGAGGGCTAAATTAAATTAAATTAAATAGAATAAAAAATCTATAATTGAATAGTTATTATATCCTCGCAATCAACTCAATTGATACGAGCCTCAAAACATCTGTTTCCAAAAGCCGTTGGTACGGTGCCACAGAATTTAAAATAAAATTAAAGAACTGAAAGCCTGTAATTATAGTGGAATCTAGGTGTTGCTTCTTTAACTCGAAAGAACAACGCACAAAACATCTATATAGCATCCAAAGACGAATATAGGAATACGTCTACGACGAATATAAGAATTATACGAATACGTCTGTATACGATATTCCACTAGAGTCCTACTAGCGTACTAGGTATGTGCGGTACAATCCCTCGCTCCTTTTATAGCATTTCTATCAGCATTATCATCTCGTCTATCGTGCTCAGGCACGATGTCGTCTTATATGGGAAGGGGTTTGGTCATAGTCCAAGCCAGGCAATGCAGATTTCACTCATCTTCGAGAACATCATGAAGAACGCTCAGGCATGTAGGTATCCTCATGTTTTCCTTCACCAAAACTAGCAATTTAATTGCTAAAAATTACCATGATGATAAAAGCTAGAAATTTAGTGGGTGACCGAGGATTGAATGGTCGACCACCTAAATGCCAACGTCTGAGGAAATAGGTTATTAGTATCACCGCTTTTATCATTTTTTGGCATTTCTACACCTGTTTTGAATTCGGTGGTATTGCCGTACCCGAGGTATGTGGTTCACCTCGCGAGCGCTATGAATCGTGGCGAGTTTATTTACGTTTTCTCATACTTTGTTTGTTAAAAAGAAGAAAACCTCCGACTCATGGCTATAAAATATTTTAATATGCAACCGTAATCAGGTGCTAATTATTCTTTAAAAACCAGATAAAATGATTATTATATCGAATTGCTAGTAGTAGAAATATGGTAGAAATAAATAACCAATGTCTAATCTCGACTTGACTCTATGGAAACTCTATCCAAATTCAAATTCAAATTCAAATTCAAAATTCTTTATTTGCAAGTAAATATAATAATAAGGCCCAGCATTAACCAAAGCGGAGAGGAGAGCGAAAATATTCAAACCCCTTTACGAGTTGACTCGTCCAAAATTGTTAGAGTACTTAGAATTGGTAGAGCAGTGAGCTAGTTGACTCTACCTACCTCTACCTCTGTTAGTCTATAGGCTTTATGTAAAATGGTAAACATCTTTGGTTGTCACAGAAACAGCGTGTTGCATGAAAATGTGTTCAAACGCTTCAAACAAAGCAATAAGAAACCGTGACCAACTGTCAGTACGACTAGTATCGAAAAAAAAAACAATCGACTTCAGTTAACATGATATATATGTCACCGTAAAATTGCAAAAACCGTTAGATTGTTATCTAACTAGCGAAATTGTAAACTGTCGACAGATTACAATTTAACGCATTATTTTTCGGTAGATTGTAATCTGTTAGGTATATTAACCCGATAAAACCTAAGTGCCTAAGGGCACTACCTGATTATTTATGTCGAACCCTAATCTAACCTACAAGAAAACGTACATACAATGAATATTTCAAAAATTGAAACTCAGAACATTGAACGGTTCACAATCTGTCGACAGTTTACAATTTCGCTAGTTAGATTACAATCTAACGGTTTTTGCAATCTTACGGTGACATATAACCCTATGTCTGTACATGTTATGTGTTATGTGTGCTTGAAAGTCAACTGTTTACCTACAGAACAATCGTAGTATAGGCATATATAGAGGTCGTTGTGAGTTATAGCAATATCCGTTGAGGATTTCCGTCCTGTCTAGGTAGATCTATAATATATGTCTGCCCACTGACAAACCTGACGGAATAACTTTTCCAATTAATGATATTATTTATATGTAAAAAATGACGTTAGATTTTACAATAAAATTCGCTTAGCTGATTGGACTCCATAGAAAACATCTTGGGGTCATATCGCTTAAATCCGTATAGTTTTAATATTGTTGGCGTGTGTTTTAGAATTATTATACCTAATCCTTTTAAAAGGGACTTCAAGGTACACGTGACATAAAACTCATTATGAAATATTACTGCTTTAGCGATGGTAGTACTAGTAACCCCCCTGTATGGACAAAGGGTGAATAGAGCTGAATATTGTGACAAGTGCCAAGATTTGTGAAACGATTTTTAGAAATAAGTAAAACTCGGTTACAATTGGCTGACTTTCGTACAAACTACAACAGGTTAGCCCGCTACTATTTTAAACTGCATCATTATTTACCGCCAGATAAGAGAGGGCTAATTTGTAGTGTATATGTTATGGACCAAGTGATAAATTGGGCAGTATAAATAATGCCCGGTCATTATGAAAAATGCCCAATATGAGAGTGCAATTTGATAATAATTATTCAAATAATCAAATTGACCGGGCATTATACATATTGCCCATCACTTTTTAGGCAGAGTAATACAAACATATTTAATTACTATTTTTTTATTGTTATTGTCATTTAACTAAATATTAAACAACTTAAATAATCAGACTCATTATTTGGATTAATTACCAAGGACTTCTACCTTAAAAATCCACTAGTTTTGCATTTAAAACTTAAGGAAAGACTTATTAAAAATATAACATAAAATATTATTAAATTTAAAACAAAAAAAAATCACAGCATATCTTTGTTTTAAAGAAATGACTTATTATTATAAAACATAAAATAAACTAAAGCCTAAGCAATCAGACTCATTATTTGGCATAATTAGCATCTTCTCTTAATAAAAGTCAAATGAAAATATAAGTAAAATAGAACAAAATTGAAAACAATAATTATACAATATGTAGCAAGTAACAGTTTTATTTATTAGAACAACTGCCACTGTGATGGCATTTTGAGGTACACAACTTTTTGGCTTTGCGACAACTACATTTATCAGACTTGCAACCACCTTTACAACTACATCTACTATAACCTTGCCCTCCGCATTTAGAGGACATTCTACAACACTCTCTCAGCGAAATCTCTGTCTCTGGAACATCTTCAGGCGAAATAAACCTTTCCTTGCAGACAGTAAATTGGTTTCTTGAATATAGTTGATTTAAAACACCTTGTTTTGTTCCCAGTTTATAGAGGTTATTGGCTGTTAATTCAATAACTGTAGCAAGCATATTTCTTCCATCGCTACGAGCGCGATCAACATCGGGAACTCGGACTCTTACAGTGTCACCAATTGCAGCCATGGGATATTTAGCGCTTGATACATCCAACATTTTATTTGCTTGTTTCTGCAAATTCGTTAAAGCTAGTTTCCTAACTGCCATAACATTTTCTTTTTTGCGCTCTAGGTTTTCGTTTTCATTTGTGGGTATTGGGTTTGAATCTGTATCTGAAGTTTTTTCAGACTCCTCAATTACGGTAGACTCGTCCACTTGGTTAGTTTCGATGGGCTCGAGTTGATCAGTTTCGGCGGACTCTACTTGATCATTTTCGGCGGCGGTGCTCTCAGTATATAATAGTTTCTCCAAGTCTTCTTCTGAATTAATATCAAGCAGAGCCTCGTGTGGTATAGACGAACTTTTAAGCCCTACTTTCAACTTCGTTCCAAACATGGCTTCATACGGAGTACAGTTAATACCTGTGTGATGGGCTCTATTTTTCATTAATTGTACAAAACGTAATCCTTCCGACCATTTCTTAGTGTTGTTATCCTCCAACCACGTACTCAGCATATTCTCTATGTCCTGGTTTGCTCTCTCTACTGACCCTTGGCTTTGGGAGTGTCTTGGTTTACCATGTACAATTTTTAATTCAGGCCACATGTCACAAGCTTCCTGAACAATTTTATTAGCAAACTCTCTGCCATTATCGCTTTGAAGAATGCTTGGTGCACCGAATATTGTAAAAATATCAAGTAGTACATATGCAACTTCTTCAGCAGTTTTGGTCTTGAGCGGACGGAGTTGCACAAATTTTGTGAGATGATCTTGGTATACAAGTATAAATTTATACTGATTATCTCCTTGTGACTGCATGTCAATAAGGTCTACTTGACATCTTGCATTCATTTCGCCGCTAAGAATAGGTTTAACAACTAATCCTTTTTTTGGAACGCTGCGTTTCTTTTCACAGCTCTCACAAAGGTTTAAATAAATGATAATCATTTCCCTCGTAATATTTTTATACCGAAAATTTATCTCCTTCTCCATCCGGTTTCTACCACCATGCCCTACACTCAGATGGGTATCATGCAAAATCTGAAATATCTCGTTGTTTTTCACATAGTACCTAATCATATTGTCTTTGACTGGGTCTTTGACTGGAACAATCAATTTCTCTGTTTCTCCAACAGCCATTACGTCAAATCTTCGCAAACGCTGATAATCTTCGGGTTTTTTATGCGACTTCTTTGATTTTGCAGATTTAACTTTTTCAATCATCTCAGTATAGCTTTCGTTGGTGAAAAACTGAGTATTTTGTCCTTTAAGTGACATTAATTCACTCAATCTTTCGTCAAATTGACGATTCATTTCGTTTAATTTCGAAATATCCATGATTAATTATTAAAATACACACTAACAGCTATTTCACTATAGTTCGCTAACACGCTCGCGTTATAACCGTAAAGTAAAACCCACTCGCGTCCGTCCGTATTCGCTTACAATGCAAAACTAAACATAACAACAGCGCTTGAAGTCCGCCGCACGAGCCTAACGCTGAATGGCGGTCTCTGATTGGTCAAAGCGTGTCACGCCATGCGTACTTCCTTCCCCGCCCTCGCACCGCATTAAATATAGCTTTATTATCAAATTGCCCGATTGTCATGTAGCAATATAATAATGACCGTGCAATGTGATAAATAATGAAGTTAAGATAGTAATTAATCACTTAGCCCGATAAAGCATAGACATTATTCATAATGCTCGTGCATTATAAATAATGCCCGAATTAATCACCTGGTCCATAACATATACAAAGCTTAAAAGACAGTTGTTTCCAAGAATCGAGAAGAGGTAAAGAGAAAATTAAGACAAATTGAGTCGCCTTTTTGTTTAGAATTGTATGTTTGTTGTAAATTATACTAATATTATAGTGTTAATTATTATAGTGAGCTTAATCCTGTGCGCTCAACATGTTAAATCTTATTCTTATTAAGTAATGTTAGCCTGTAAGTCTCAAATAAGTTAATTTTACAAAAAGAAGTTTCAGAAATAATTTAAACCACAATCGAAACAAAATAAGTATCAAGTTTCTGAGGCTGTGCGTTTATCTCGATAGATCAGTCATTCGGTCAATCAGATCAATCTTTTTTATACCTATGTATCGATGGATTAACAGTACACCTATTAGAGACCTGATAAAAAGTAAAAGAAACAAATCAAAATATACCTATTCATTCGAGTTGAGATATTATGATTTATGAAATTATGAAATACTAGCGACCCGCCCCGGCTTCGCACGGGTGCAATGCTGATACTAAATATACTGCAGAATGTCTTTAAGGTAGATACTTAATTGGATAAGGATTAATGCTGTATTGCTTAAAATCGCTTCGTAAATATTTCTCGTAAAAAGTAAAGGATAAAAAATGGTTATTGTGGGTTATCCCTAAGAGGTAGACATATACTATCACTAACTTTTTATAGACCTTTTTAAGGTGTATAATACTCTAGTACACTATTTTGATCTATCTCGTAGGGTTCAGCCAGCGTTTGCAATGTAAGCGCAAAAAAAATGTGTTTATTTACGATATCATATTAGAAACCTCTTATATTATCAGTGTTTCTCTACTATATTATGCATGTATTATACATATAAACCTTTCTCTTGAATCATTCTATCTATTAAAAAAACCGCATCAAAATCCGTTGCGTAGTTTTAAAGATCTAACCATACATAGGGACAGACAGCGGGAAGCGACTTTGTTTTATACATGTAAGTGAACTGTGAAGTGAAGTGAAGTGATGATAGTGATAGATACAATGTCACGCACACCTAAGCATAATATTTACTTAACTACCCAAAAAGGTTTAAAGGTGTTCCTATATGTTAAGTTTCATTTTTTCTAGTGTATACTTTTTAGAACACGATCGTGCGATATCGATTCGACCTTGACCGACATTTCACTTGTAAAATACGAGTTGTATATACTCGTACCTAAAATGGTACCCTAATTGTACATCACGTATCAATATATCGCTTTGAATATGTAGTAACTATTATTTTTCCACGATTAGGGGAATGAGGTTGTTTACGGTGCGTTTCCACCAGAGATAGGTATGCGAGGTAGCTGAGCGGTGGGCAAGGAAACAATCCACCAATAGCATATTACTTCATTTTCCTACTAGTCTAGCGCATCTCGACGACCTCCGTAGCGCAGTGTGTAGCGCTGTTGCCTTAACGTGCGGAGGTCCTGGGTTCGATCCCCGGCAGGGTCAATTTGGGAATTTATAATTTCTGAATTTTCCCTGGTCTGGTCTGGTGAGAGGCTTCGGCCGTGGCTAGTTACCACCCTACCGGCAAAGACGTGCCGCCAAGTGATTTAGCGTTCCGGTACGATGCCGTGTAGAAACCGAAGGGGTATGGGTTTAATATAACTACCATGCCCCTAACAGGTTAGCCCGCTACCATCTTAGACTGCATCATCACTTACCATCAGGTGAGATCGTAGTCAAGAGCTAGCTTGTAGTGGATAAAAAAAAAACTATGGTGGAAAAGGGCTTAAACTTGTTGTCCTAAATCGCAAGTGTAGTACTTTTACGTTTAACAATGCGCAATGAAGAATTCGCAACATGCTGCTTTCTCTGGCAACTGGCTGAAAAGAGCCGTACCACCACAGATCACGGAAACAAGGGAGATATGCCTATGTATCAAATTGTATTGAAACCTGCTGTCTCCAGTTTATCCCTACCTATCCCTACTACCTGCTACCAATACAAGCAACTAAATAAATACAATAGACAAGAAGTCTCACTCACACACACGCATACCGATAGATCAGTGCATGAGGCACGAACAAATATACACTTTATTGTTTACCAAACAGGGTTCAATTTCAATCACCGTGCATCTTACTCACACAAACGTAAAACGTTGTCGATGTGCTGTGCAAAATTCAAATATGATACAATTAGTGGTTGACTAAAATGGATCTATCGATGCTAAATTTCTTAATATTTGGGTTTTTGACAATGACTACCGATTATGAAAAGTGATATTTTACTTGTGTACCAAAAATAAGATGTAAAAAATCATCTCATATTAGATTATTTTTAACCGACTTTCCGAAAAAAGGACGAGGTTCTTTTTGTGCACATTACAACACTTTTTTCTTCAAGTTTGTTTGGTTGTTTGTTTGTTTGGGTGAATTTTAAGTACACATTAATCGAAAAATTATTTTACAAGACCTTTGCTCGTAAAGTGGCTCTTACTTCCTCGTTATTAAATATACTTTAACCACCCTTGGGCGACAAAAATATCACCCAAACGTCCCAACTAGACATAGAATTTGTACTTTTTTTTTTGCTGGAAAAATGCATTTACGCATCCCGCACAAGGCGGGTATGTGGGACTCACAGATGAAAGCAGAATAAATATATCAATAAATGAGTAATGAGTATCTACGTAAATTGACATTATATTAATTCACCTAGTATATTTTTTATACGTTTCGTCAGCTAAGTAAGTCGAGTACTTACATTAAAAAAAATAGTAATAATTATGACTAAAAATATAGTTATAATGAATTTTACTCACGATAGTTTAAACGTTAAAATAGCAATAATTGTTTACTAAGTTATAATTGAGGTACTATTAATTATTGTATCACAGATCATCGTTTGGTCGCTAAAATATCGACAACTGCATTGTACTCGTACCTGCATCGTCACATCTCTAGTTCACGGCACGCCGACAGCGGCCGAACTACGAAATTTGATCTATCGTGCTAGTGAAAGAATCGGTAAAGAACACTTAACCATTGCGTCGTAAGACTGGCCGATTCATTGATAGATTTCTACTAAGCAAGCAATGGTTTTTGTTCATAATGAGATATAGACTTGTCACTCTATTACATTATGATACCACTAAATAATGTTTTATTGATTTTAATGGAAAATTACAACAATTTATTTGTACTTACGTGTGAAATGAGATGCCATCTTTCATGTAATTCACTTTGCAGCTTGAATTTTTACAAACAACCACTGAACAACGCGGCATTTTGTTAAAAACCGAGAGAAGTGAACCAATCTTTGAATGACATGCGACTAAAGACAAAAACGGCCATCAGGCCTATTTTGTGCCTGATGAGTTCGCACGCAACACGCCCCCTTAGCACATCTCCCTTGTTTCCGTGATCTGTGCGTACCACTCATTTTCCTCGCACATCTCTGGTGGAGACGCAAGAGAGTCCACTTTCATCTAATGATGCATCATCCTGCACCTGCAACCTGCAGTTGACATCACAATTCACAGTCAAAGCCTGCTAACTTTACATCGGTAAACAAAAATACATACACTAATTATGCTCTTAGGTCTTATGGACTTATGGTTAGGTAAATTCTTATTAATTCCATGCACAAATGCAAGTTTATTTTTTTTTGTTCTTGACCGCGATCAACGGAAACCTGATGATGCCGTCCGATTTCGTCTACCTATATATTGGCTCGTTATTTCCTACTACTTATAAAAGTGTATATAAGAGAATGGCTACCAACAGAGGCCAATGGAAGCGAATGATCCGTTCGAGGGTAGGATCTAGCCAGGGCCCAGGACCACGATCTTCAGCAATGAAGGAACGACCGAAGAGAGATAAAAGTGTAACTATACGATTACTGTACCTATCTAGGATCTACATAAAATATACCTGTTGTGAAAATTTTGCTTCATTATCGCCTATTTAATTGCCCCGTCTTGGTTTCACTCGTGAGCTTATCTTATGTACTATACAGTCTCTAACTACATACATTTTCTATACTTAAAAATCTACTTTTTTGCTGATCACGATTGATTTAGTGTTACTCGTTGAAGAAACCTCCTCTATCACCATCATCATCATCATCATCATCACCATCATCATCATCATCATCATCATATAATATCAGCCTGCTGATGTCCAATCCTTCCCTAGTGAACCGGAGCGCCACTATGCTTGCTTACCCAGTGGTCCTCAGCCTTTCTCATGTATACGTTAAAAGTCCGCTTCCATCACTTTTCTACGACGCTTCGTCCTGTCACGTTAGCGTGTGCAAACGATGATAAAAGTAAGTTATGCGGGATTTTTGTCTGCCATACCCTGGTTTTCTAGTAGGTTTTCGTGCTAAACTAAAATAGGTGATACTACGGCTATGTAGAGTTCATTAGTTCCTAGATAATTGCGGAGGTCACACAAACAAAACATCATGGAAATCGGTCTAGCCGAAGGTTGTTTTCGCGGAAAGGAAACTAATCGTTCGTCCAAAACGAGCATGCATTATTTGTGACATTTACCCAAGGCGAGTGCATACAATGTTATCGGCGACCTTTTGTGTGAAATAATACCTACTTTTTAGCGAAGAAATTTTATGTAACCATTTTTTTGTAAGTTGTTTTTTTTAAATTAGGTATTTCAACGTTTTAGAATTAAAAGTAGAAGTAAGTTCACATGTAAGTGCCTATAAGTACGGTTTTAAACCATACTAATATAATAATCCCCACCACCACTACAAAGAATTAACGTCGCACTGCTGGGCACAGGCATCCACTCTCTTATGAGAAAGGGAATTAGAGCTAAGATAATATTATTAATATAAGTTTACTTATTATAATAATCATTGGCGAGCATTAGATGTAAATTCAAAAAAATAGGGTAAGGTTACGAAAATTATGTTGGCAATACAATAAAATTTCATAACACCAATGCTAGCTACGCAAATCTTAAAATCCTTATCACGGAACACGATTTTCTCGTAAAACATACTCGGCAAGCTATAAAACAACATTTATTGCCCCTATGTTGTTTACTTTAGCATTGAAGATTCGATGCTCTTCAGTTTACGCCTATGAGGTCAACTGCTACGCCTAATGAATATTCCAATTCAATAACATCTTCAATTTAGTCTATCCACTTCCTGCTGTAGCATAGGTCATTATAGCTTTAACATAAATAATTTCGATAAGGGGAAACCCAATCACGCTCTGTCTATACGATCTTCCGATGAAGCTATAAGATAAGTGTAATTGGATATTTGACAACTAGTCAAATCAGCAACTTTTTTTCAAACGTCAAAACGCGTGCTTAGTATGGACTTTGTATGAAATTTTAAGTTATGACGTCATCCAAGTTCGACGCACTTTTTTTACTTTAATCGATAGTTTAAACTGGTTATTCAAAATAAAACTATCAGGGGACGTGGATATTACGACTTTTGGGAGATCCTTTATTTAATAATCACTATAAAATAATTTATTTCACTAGTAGTCAAATACCCAATTATTCAATTTCTGATGTGGAGGAAAAGATTCGTTTGGAATTAGAGGTTATACTTTTTAACCCCCGTCACAAAAACAGGGGTTTTATAAGTTTAACGTGTGTATCTGACTGTGTATCTCAGTGTCTATCAGTGCCATCGTAGCTCCCAAACGGATGAACCGATTATGATTTGAGTGTTCTTAGCTACGATTCAAGAAAATCGGTTCCGCGGTTGAGGATCATCAGCTCTTTTATAAATGATGAAATTGGTTTCCTGTTACTTCAATATGTCGGGAGTTATATTATATAATTAATAGTATTGCTATATTTGTTTTAATTAGAATAACTGAATAATAAGTCATAATAATATATAAGTAATAGTATAGTAATTATTTAGGTTTTTTAATTGGATTTATTTTTCGTCGATAAAATTAGGCGTGTTACTTCTTGATTGCAGCGTGAGCTCGAGATGTAATTATTTAGGTTCAATAGTAAAATATATTTTTTTCCGTCGATAAAAATAGGCCTGTTACTTTACGGAGAATCACACTTTATACAGACAAAGAGAGCGGTCTCCTCAATGATCTAAATTCTGCTCTCCAAGCATGTTAGCTGATCTGAGATTTGTAAGTCAAAATTTATTCAGACAGTAATCGTACGTGAGTAGGTAATCATAGATTTATTATATATTTACTACCGTAATATTAGGATATTGAAAGGTAGGCAAATATTCAAGGTACAATAGTAACCGTTAAGATGGCACGGATATCATTGGGACACGTTTCAAGCTGTGATGAATTTGAGACTCAACTAAAGATACTGAGCATATCCAGTTATTTTTTATGTTTAGGGACCTTTCAGATGAGCCACACGCTCACAACCACACCACAGCGGCCCAAATATCGCTAGGCAGTGCAGCGGTCGTGTGCTAATCTTGCTGCTGTATCTTGCTGTGTCTTGCTGTAATTAATGTAAATGTCACTACTCACAGCAACAAATTTTTTTTTATGCGCCCTCGAGCACCCCTCTTATAAACAAAGTTGTTTTTTAGTATACGATGTGGTCGGCTTAACATATTAGCGACGGTATTAACATTTTTGTGTCCAGCTACATTTCAACCAGAATAGTTGGTTGTGGTACGTTTGCAAGAAGCTTTATTGTACTTTTTGCATACTCATCAAGGTTTCAATTGAAATCAATCATGCCAATAAACTTTAAGAGTTTTGTTCTGGATTCCCGTTTTGTTGTCGCGTTTGTTGTGTTTCATACGACGTCTTTATGTATATTTGTATAATTACTTTGCAATACTTGTCATTATTATATTTTAATGCGAATCAAAAAATTAAGAATTTCGATATTTTAGATAATTATTAAACCTATTTAGCCCCAGTGAGAACTAAGTTCTCATTTATTAACTGGGGCTTAAAGTTCTCAGAACTTTTATTCTAAGTACAGCTTTCATCAATCTAAAATTTTTTGATCTATTACACAGTAACTATGCTTGGTAATTGGTATGCAATGCAAAACTAGCTCGGCGGATACTTCGGCGGATACTTCGCGCAAGTGCTGACAGAAACTGTACATACTTTCAATTGAATCGGATTAATAATACGCGAACATATTGGCAACGAAAATACATACGAAGGTTTCGAATTAATAAAACCAACTTCATTATCATTCAATCGCCGTCTATAGTAATACTATGATGCTTGCGACTTCGTCCACGTGGATTAAGTTTTTGTGTTCCCGCGGGAACTCCATAATTTTCCGGGATAAAAATAGCTTAGGTATGTCTTTCCCCGTGATACAACCTATACTTGTACCTTTAGTAGCAGACAAACAGACAGAGAACCTTTATAATCATATTAGGTGTGGGTTTTTATCCGTATGTATTCTACTGTCAAGCAGATATTTTCCGCATCAGGATGGACATTTGTATTTAATTTGCAAATTAGTTTCTGTCTAAATCGATTGATGCAGCTAATTTGCTTTATTCACTCATTGGCTAATGATTTAATGTTAGTACCTTCCTGTAACCACTTGTATAGTCAGTAATAGGTATTTTGCTGTCATCTTTCTATACTATACTGTCCATATTTTAATCAAACTTAATATTATAAATGCGAAAGTTTGGATGGATGTATGGATATTTGTAACTCAATCACGCCCAAACTGCTGAACGGATCTGGTTGAAATTTGGCACAGAGATAGATTATAGTCTGGAATAGCACACAGGCTACTTTTTATCCCGGAAAATTAAAGTTCCCGCAGGAACCAAAAAACCTCAAACCATGCAGACGAAGTCGCCGGTAACCGCTAGTTTTAATATTATATATGCGATAATTGAGATGGATGTTTGTTACTCAATCACTCCAGAACGGCTGAACGGATCTGGATGAAATTCGCGAAGACGCGAAGTTTGATATTAAATTATCTACCTGTATTTTGATATTTAACTCAAGCGGTTCCGATCCGTGAAGTTACCTATGGACTATGGTAAGTTGGTAAGTTACCATAGTCCATAGGGGTAACTTCACGGATCTTTTAACCGCTTGAGTTATATAATATTTTAGGCGTATTTATCTATTATTAAATAAAAATAAAAAGTAGGTTTCATCTGGTAAACAGACCGGTGAAGGTCGTGGTATATCCGGATCTATGACTATCCGCTAACTGACTGATACGAAAAAAAATGATATTTTGAACGACCTCTCTGGTGCAGTGGTGGGCGCAGTGTAATTTCAAGATCGCCGAGACAAAATTATCATAAATCAGTCACAGATCGATCTTTGATTCACTCGTATTATAAAAATCGGCCATAAAAGTGGAGACAATAGGAAAATAATATTATATCGTTAGTGATGTTAACACTTCACTTTGAATGGCGAGTAAGTGTGCTTAAATTAAGTAACACAATTCACAATACACACTAATAGCTACGAGTACGTGAATTACAAAATAATATACGTTAATTATCGTCTTTAATTATTCATTATAGCGTTATCTCGGGCAAGTCTCTCGTAGTTTGTTGGATGCTCTTCTCAGACCCGGGCGCGTTTGGAACCCTCGTAGCTATAGTTTAAAGACAGAGTTATTGATTATTACCTCCAATTATAACTCCAAGTAGCGTATGGGGAACGAAGCCGGGATAAGTGGGAGTACTGATAGAGGTATTAGTTTAGATGTAGGCACCTATATTAATATTATAAAGAGGTAAAGTTTGTGAGTTTGTGACGTTGTAGGGGGTAACCTCTGGATCTACTGAACCGATTTTAAAAATTCTGGTACCAATATAAATCTACATTATTTGTGAGTGGCATAGGCTAATTTTATAACCCGAAAAATTAGGGAGTTCCCGTGGGAATTTAAAAAACTTAAATCACGCGGACGAAGTCGCGGGTATCTGCTATAATTCATAAAATTATTGCTGTCATATTACAAACCTAATCAATAGACATGTTATAGAAACAGAACACTTGTCACGTAGGTACTCAATGTAATTAACATAATGTTATATAGAAATTGTTTTGAAATTTCTCAATGCGTTCACATCATTAGCATAATGCGTTTGATCGGTCGTCCACGTGTCCATTAGTATAATATGCCGAGAGGGCGTGTGAAACTGATAAGAGGTGCTTGTTAAGGTTTTATATGAACAGCGAGGTATAAAATTGTTAGGTATTGGGTTTTTCAATTAAGAAATTCTCAGTGCCAGCCCGGAGTTGGAAGTTGGCGGTGTTTCACCCCCGTACCTCGGAGAGCACGTTAAGCCGTCGGTCCCGGTTATTATCACTATCATGATAATAGTCGTTAAAGCCCGCCAACCCGCATTGGAGCAGCGTGGTGGGTCTAAGCTCTAATTCCTCCTACGAGAGTGGAGGCCTGTGCCCAGCAGTGGGACGTTAATAGGCTGTAGTGGTGGGCTCAGGAGCGAGCTATGTTGGGTGTTTCTCTTACTGGATAAAATCCAGAACGAGAGCATTCGTATCGAGCTGAAATTATAGAAAGCATATCGTGTCTGTCGCAGAACCGACGACTTTTCGGGCATAATAATATGTATTCCGAAATATGAGACCGGTAAGCGAACAAGGACCTTGTTTGTTTGCGCGCTCTCGAATGTATTTTGCAGGCTGATACATCAAGCAAACGAACACATATTATAACATTAGTATCATATGTATAGATCACCAGCTATGAATATTTGCAACACCAGAGGAAGATATGAACAGCTTTGCAGATATTGGTTGATCTTAATTCTTAACTTGGTTGAATTGGTTCTACATTTTGATTAAACGCGGAAAGACTGCTACGGCACGAGTGGAGTATGTTCTTTTTTTTTTTTCCTACGGACTTCTAGTTGCTGACTGGTCTACTACCACTTATCCTTGGATTATCAACTCGGGACCTCATTGCATTACACAGTACTGAGTGGTAACCGTTATATTTGCTTCGTGTTTTTTCTTTTGCTCCTATTTCATTTTAGGTATCCTAAAAAGCAGAAATTTTGGAACGTGTTTCTGAGTTATTTGGCAATCTAGAATTGCTAACTGGTCCGTGGATGGTTCACGGTTAATTTAATTTTTAAAGTGGAACTGCTAGGCTTTTCATTTGCCTTAGTAACAATATACAGTCGTTTCACTTAGTATTAACAGGTGCTGTGAATTTTTAATAAGTAAATAAATAGTGCTTCATTCAGCTTCAACACTCAGACAAAATTGGGAACAAGCAAATACGTCATATAGTATCATTTTTAAGGAAAAAGCCAAGGTACAGTCGCGAATCGGATGGCAGGTCTAGTTTGTCCTAATTCACACAAAAGTCCAAACTACCCACTAGGTATTAGGTTTTTGTCGCCCCCTTGGTCTAGACTCTAGTTGTTAGTAGGAAAGTTGACGGTGTATCACCCCTACGGCTCAGCACGTAAAGCCATTGGCCTTACGCCTAATCTCCCTCCAGTTGAGTCGGCTTTTCTAGCCGGCTAATCCTATCTTACTATTAGAGTGAGGGAATCGAAATTGCACCAGTTTTTGCACACCCATGTGCACTGTAATATTATCTCCTGCGTAGCTAGTATCCATTCTGTTTATATTAGCCGCTCTGGCCGAAAAAGGGAACATTACTAATACCTCGATCAAGTACCTCCTGAAAATTTACCACGGCATCTCGGTATAAAAGCAATAACGAGCATTGGTGACGTACCATACCGGCTGTGTCCGGTACCATTCGATACAGTACATTGTCGTTCAAGCTATAAAATGCACCGTATTGAATTAAAAACCTATTTACTTTGATATTACGTCAATATTTGTAATGTGTTGCCAAGATTTATAGCTTTGTCAATACTCGATACTCGCACCGAGAATGAGTATGTCCTTGATTACAACATGTTTCTATTATACGGGCTCTAAAAAAGTATATCTGCTGATTTCATCGTCTGTTTAACTTATTCAGCTCTACTAATTTTTATCCCAGGTAAAACACTAAATTAGTGGAAAAACCAACGTCAGCCATGATTTTCACAGTAGGTGACAGTTCTTTCAAACAAAATCTCATGTGTATCAATTTGTTTATTCGTGAACGCTCTTATACAAAATATGTAAATATTAAATACTAGCAGACCCGGCGAACTTCGTACCGCCTTAGTATGCAAAATTAAATGTATATTTTTCAATATTTCTGAGAGATTTTCTTAATATTTTTTTCCGTAAGAACCTTCTCCTAATAACAAATACAACAAAAAAAGAATTAGTGAAATCGGTCCAGCCATTCACGCGTGATGCCGTGACCAAGGAAAACGGGTTTCATTTTTATATATATAGATATATAATACTAGCGGATGCCCGCGACTTCGACTTTTGAAGACGTTTGAGGGTTTTGGTTCCTGTGGGAACTCTTTAATTTCCCGGGATAAAAAGCATATGTACTATTCCAGACTATAATCTATCTCTGTGTCAAACTTCAGGCAGTTCCGTTCAGCCGTTGGGGTGTGATTGAGTAACAAACATCCATACATCCATCCAAACTTTCGCATTTATAATATATTAGTAAGAAGTAAGACTGAATGATGCAGGCGACTTCGTCCACGTGGATTAGGTTTTTATTCCAGCGGGAATTCCTTAATTTATCGGAATAAAAAGTAGCCATAGTAGTAACTATCTATAGTATACCAAATTTCATCAAAATCGGTTGAACAAATACGCCGTGAAAGCGTTGCAGACATACAGAATTACAGACAGACACTTTCGAATTTATACTTATAGTATGGATAACTGGTAGCTAATTTTCAACCAGAGCATGGTGCACAAACATATTATGTAGTGATTGTATAGCTGTATAGCACAGAGCACTTTGAGAGCTGTACATTTTTTTATCCACTACAAGTAAGCCCTTGACTGCGATCTCACCTGATGGTAAGTGATGATGCAGTCTAAGATGGTAGCGGGCTAACCTGTTAGGGGCATAGCAGTTATAATAAACCCATACCCCTATTCGGTTTCTACACGGCATCGTACCGGAACGCTAAATCGCTTGACGGCACGTCTTTGCCGGTAGGGTGGTAACTAGCCACGGCCGAAGCCTCCCACCAGGCCAGGCCAGGGAAAATTCAGAAATTATAAATTCCCAAATTGACCTGCCGGGGATCGAACCCAGGACCTCCGCACGTTAAGTATTTTTAATCTTAAGTTGAAAATCGTCTCTACCTCTGTCGAACGTAAACTTTTAACTTTCGATCAAAATTTTCCAACTTGGGTTAATGTTATGATGGTAAATATTTTATGCAAAGTAGCACAATCATAGCAAGCATGTTCACAAAAAAAATGATTGGAAAAAAACAATAAATAAAAAGAAAAAAAATTTAACACTCAGGAATCTCACGAAAAAAGTAAAAAAAATTATAACTCGAAAACTACCAAAAATCGCTGAACATACACGGAGGTACATACTAGGTACGATGAATCTAAATTTTTTCTTTGGACGTCACTATTTACGCCATCCTGTATAATTGAAAATGTTTTTACATACATTAATTTTTATTTATTTCTCTTAATTAAAAAGTTTTACTGAGAATGGACGGGACGGTTCTGTGTACGACTTCTCAGAAGTCTGAACAAACGTATATTCACTTCCTAGGAGCATAATTACCTTGCATATTCGAACAATCACTTCATGGAATGTAAAATACATATTATGAATTTTAAATTTATTATAAATCTTATTATTATTAGCTCATGATATTCATTAAATTCAAATATAAGGCCTGATTTATATAAATTGGCGTATAAAATATTTTTTGTACATACCTACCTAAATCCTGGTTTCCCAAGGTATCGTCTAAGCTACTCGTTTAAAATAATGGTATATCAATTTAAACAAATGCATGAATATAATACAAAAACATAAACGGGCATATGTATTTTATATGTATTAAATTTAATTTAGATTTTAGTTTATTTTATTTATAGGTTTGTAATTAATTATTATTGTTATTTGAAGTTTGCTTGCGCATTTATAATATTAGTTTGATCTCTTAGGTAATAGCGTCTCGTATTGCAAGATCAAGTTCTTAAAATAACCTGGCTCAGAAAACTACACTTTCCAGTTTCCACGCAAGCGCAGCGTTTATTTTTGTTTTATTTCTAAGTGCTTAGACACTGAATACCTAGAAACAGGTCACGCGACACCTCTATCTCATTTATGAATACCTATTACAAGCTGTCTCGCCCCGTCTTTGCGTGGGTATTTCAATTATTAGTCTTACTGTACTTTTTGATGATGTGAGGGTTTACTTACGGATTAATGCTCGCGACTTCGTCAGCGTTAAGTTTTTTCTTGATTTCCGCTTCATTTTCATGCTTCATTTTCTTGGATAAAAAGTAGCTCATCCCCATCCCAAACTAACAAACAAACTGTTGTTTATGTTCAACTGATTTTGATAAAATTCGGTATAAAAGACACTGAGAAAGGTAGCATCCCGAGGAAGTTCACAGATCAAAGGGCCTTATCCATCAACAATACATGCTGGCGAAGTTACGGGCATCATCTAGTCATAATATTATTAACCCTTCTCACGGGCCGTGAAAACGTAAGAGATGCACACTTTCTTATTTATAAATGTGGAATGGATAAGAACGAATGTATTCACAGACATACGCCATGCAATGAGCCATACTTCCTATTCTATGACACGAGACTATTACAATTAGTTACGATACCTAAAACACTAATTGGTTGTCTGCATACATGATTTACATTTAACGACAAAAACTTACAATTACCTAGCCCGGACTTTATGAGGCTAGATCGATATATATATACTTAAACTCTTGACAATTGCACGTACTCGTAGGTACTAAAAACGATACAATATATAAAACATAAATAGATTATACAAAAGTGTCTCTAATTTAGTCCAATTTAACTAAAGACCACCTAGGATGCTAGTTTTTACGGACCAGAGTACCAGACCGATATTAGCGTAGATTTTGATCTTGATTAAGTAGGTGTATAAGTAAAATAATTGAATTTTCGCAATAATATGTTTGTATAAAAAAGCACGCGCAAAGTGTAAGCTTATATCGTATCGTACTGTTGGCGTCGTATCGTTGTATGTAAAAAGATGCCTGAACGGAAATTGTAAATGGTTGATTACATGCAGAACTGTAAATACGCACGCAAAAATCTATGCTTTTAATGGAATATTAAAGAGTTGTAAGCGTTTCGATTTTAGATAGATAGGACAACACTACTGTAGATAAGGTATGATGAACGGATGCTACGTATACACGTGACCAGCTTTGTGCTGAAGAGAATCGATATATCATGAGTGCATTGTGGCACACATAATATATCGATTCTCCTTCTCTCCTCTCCTTCTCCGGTTGATAATAATGAACTCTTATTGTAACTTTCGCGGATTTCGCAGAGGCTTTAAGCACGGTTTCCACTGCAAAAGGGAGAGAAATGGTTAAGCGTAACGGACTCTGTGTGGGCAAAATAAGTTTACACCTACAAGTAACGTTTGACAGTTTCCATAATAACGCGATTGCCATTTTGACTTTTTTTGCTCGCTCAGTCCTTTCCGTTAGTGAAAGTGTTTTGTATGCAGTTTTCTTCTGCGA
This sequence comes from Erebia aethiops, assembly GCA_923060345.2. Lineage (NCBI taxonomy): Eukaryota > Metazoa > Arthropoda > Insecta > Lepidoptera > Nymphalidae > Erebia > Erebia aethiops. The sequence continues at coordinate 16,726,532 of OV281079.1, read as the reverse complement.
GTTAAACGGAGCCAATACGGAGCTCACTCCGCTCGCAGTGAAAACACAGCTTCAATCTTTCTCAAATTTCCCTAATAGCCGGTCTAGATACTAAATATCTTCGGTGCGGTATCAATGGGCGTTGCGTGTTAGTTAGTATGCTGATTTTTTCTTAGGTAACACACGTAACGCGTTCACTTGGTATGTAACTGTTATGGAATGGGGTGACTGTTGAGCGTTGAATTGTTTAAGTACCTACGATTTGTTGTTTTTTTTTTCGTGTAGGATCTGCGATCAGTCGACAGACTATACACAGATTTGATTAAGGACTTATATTTGTACTGTCGAGAACATTGGCCCGCTTCAGACGCTATATTTTTGCTCTGTTAATACTTAGTAGGCTATTCGCCAGTGCAGTGTATTGGTAAGCGTTCCCGAGATGCTCTCCTCAATTATTACAATCGGGATTTCTAGGTACTGATGTATTTCAGTATTGAGTTTAAAATAAGGTTCATTAGCAATCGTTCCAAGGATACTATTCCGAGCTCTTTGTATCGCCAGTAAGTATGTCAGATTTCTTGGCCAGTACCCCATATTTGTATGTTGTTGGTTATTTGAACTTGAGTTTATAAAGACTATAAGTTAAATATTACCCAAGCTATAATATATAGGTCCTGAGTGCCCTTTGCTTAGAGTTTGCAAGTAATAAATACACGAGTTCAAAAGGTGAGACGTTTTCAAGCGCTGCGATGCGATTGCGCGATGAATTCCTCTTCCGCGGTTAATTAACCGACCTTTGAAATAAGGATTATGTACCTATAATTTTATTATCATACAATTTTATCTATACACCTTGACTGCTACAAAGGCCTTAGTGTAACTTTTTAGGTTCACGGTAAAGTTGGGAAATGTATGGCCAAAGGTAACGTAACGTAAAGTAACGTGACTATAGCCGTATAAGCTCAAAGGCGTGCACAGTATTCGGAGCCAGGGTAGGCATTGGTAGGTAAATAACTATTTTGGGCCAGGGCATGATGAAAAATAAGCATTGAGATTTTCTAAGGGTAAGCAATGCTTTTATGCCTCTATGTCGTGCACGTCACTGTACCTATAAGCTATACCGCCTGACATCCAACTGGACGTTTATTGTGTGAATGAAAAATACACCTTGGCTGTAGAATTAAATGTACCTAGATAAAAGTAAAATAATATTTGGAGTGCCTTTGCAAACATGAACTTAATCATTTTTATTTCTTTTTTTACAGGTATGTTTCAAAAATACTACTACTAGAATTCCACCAATGAAATTCGGTGGTACAACTGAAACTTAGTAAGACAATATACCTTTATTATTTTTACAATCTTTTAAAAAAAATTATAGGTGCAAACCTATAATTACCATAACAAAGTTACTTTATGTTTTGTCTTGATTTTATGGGTAACTTAATACCTACCTACAATTAATTTCATTAATATAGCAAATTTTATCGGCTTTTTTTGTTTAAATTACCTATTTGCGGTTTTTGAACAATTGGTTTGAAAAAAAATCCTCAATAGTCTAATTAGGTTTGAATTAACTTCATCAACATCATCATCAGCCGTTGTGCATCCACTGTTGGACATAGGCCTCTTTAAAGTAGCGCCAACGTGCTCTTTCTTGGGCTTTTCGGATCCAATCGGTTGAATTAACTTATGGCGCATTTAGGAATACTCTAATAGCTTGACGACCTCCCTGGTGCAGTGTTGGGCGCTGTTGTCTTAACGCGGTAGGTCCCGGGTTCGATTCCCGGTAGGGTTAATTTGGGAATTTATAATTTCTAAATTTTCTCTGGTCTGGTCTGGTCGGAGGCTTTGACAGTGGCTAGTACCACCCTACCGGCAAAGACATACCGCCAAGCGATTCAGCGTTCCGTTATGATGCCGTCTAGAAACCGACTAGGTGTATGGGTTTGCCATACCCCTAACAGGTTAGCCCGCTACCATGTTAGATTGCATCATCACTCACCATCAGGTGAGATCGCAGTCAAGGGCTAACTTGTACTAAGTGAATTTAAAAAAGGCTTATAAAGTTCTGTCACCATACTTAACACGTCTTAACTTACCTATAGATGTTGAGTTGGTAAAGACTAACACGAGAATTTTTGAATAATTAGTGCAGTTTAATAATCTCGTGATGTGTAAAAACGCCTTTAGATAATTTGAAATGCTATTACCAATGTCGGTCAAATCGTTTCATGTATGTATCACAATAAACCCAACGCATGATAATTATTATATTTTCTGTGGAAATATATAGGCGGGAAAATTGCAGTTCTAATACATTATTTTAAAAATAAGTAGTTGAGTCACACCGACACCGACAGATGGATTTGACACTACTAAAATGCTCCGAAACCACACAAATGGTGATATTCTGTTAGGTGTAGGTACTTTATATACCTAGGGGCTAGGTATTTATATTTTACATATAATAATAAATATATAATATTATAAATGCGAAAGTTTGGATGGATGGATGTTTGTTACTCAATCACGGCACAACGGCAGAACGGATCTGGCTGATATTTGGCACAGAGATAGATTATACTTAGTCTGGAATAACACATAGGCTACTTTTATCCCGGAAAATTAAAGAGTTCCTGCGGGAACTAAAAAACCTCAATCCACACGGACGAAATCACGACCAGCTGATGGTCGTATTTTACATATAATATTACAGACTTCAATAGTCAATAGTCAATAATGTTTATTCAATTTAGGTAGGTACACTACAACTACTCGGTGTACAATACACATATTGATGTCCAGTTATTTTTAAATAGAATGGTGATAATCAGTAACGGTATCTTAAAACTAAAGCTACGCGGGTTCCAAACGCGCCCTGGTCTGAGAAGAGCCCACAATAAACTCAGCCGGGTTTTCTTTTCATTATCTCCATTTCACAAATCATCTTAACTAAGGAACTATCAGAGCTATTAGAGCAAATCATTGCCAAGCTTCCTTGTCATTTAAGTAATCCTTTACATGGTAATATAAGAGTCCTTTCCTTTGTCCCAATAATAAAGGGACAAAAGAAACGAAAGTTTGTACAACGTATTGGGTACGCACGCGCAGGCGCGGCGTTTTGCAAACATTATATTCCAAGCCCTAGTGGATTATTCAGGTGTTTCCAAATATTTAGCGGCAAGCAACACGCGACGTTAGCAGGACATTATTCTGCGCGTAAAGACTTGAGAACTATACCCACAAATATAATGTTTAGTTCTTGATAAAACTGAATGCTTTGTAAGCGACAATCCAGAATAAGGTATTAATAAAACACTTTTAATATACAGGCTGGTTCAAATAAGGACCTCCAAAAGTTTTTAAAATTAGTTGGAAGTGACGTAGACAGGTTTAAGTATTTAAAATCTAAAGTTGAAAATTCGACTCTACCTGTGTCGACTTAAACTTTTCACTTACGACCAAAAATTTTACAACTTGTGTTAGTGTGAAGATGGTCATAGTTTTATGCAAAGTAGTACACTTCATAGCGATTCACAAAAAATATACAGAATAAAACATTAAATAAAAAGAAATAAAATTTAACACTCACTCCCTCATAAATCTCACGAAAAATCTTTAAAAAATTAAAACTCGAAAACTACCAAAAATCGCTGAACATACATGGGGTATTTTCGGATGGGTCTAGGTACGAGGAATTAATTTTTTTTTCTTTGGACGTCACTATTTGTCCTCTCATTTGAAATTTGCACGACTAATAGTTAAACTTGTAGAGGTTCCACGAGAGATTTAATTTAATTAAATATAGTTGGCTAAACTTAAAGACAATATTCATTTGATACGGCCATGATTGCTATCGTTAAGCTCTAAATCAAATTGCGATCTAAACACAAAATGTATTCAACAACCGCTGAGTATGCGGGCAGGAGACTGAATTACCATCGCTAAAACACTCGTATCTATACTAAATATTTTCAATATGGCGTCTGTATCCTCAGTTTAAATCGAATGACATGAAACGAGTCAAATTGACAGATATTATACTACCTGTATCATAAGATATAATGACTTATAATAATAATGCTAACAGCTTGCATCTTTGAATCTTTTTGGATATAGGACATCGACTGAAAATAAACACTGCTATTCGGAACATATTATACAAGTTGTGAACAAAGCGGTTATTCTTTTATCCGTTTTCTGTTTTAATTTTTGTTAAAGATTTATAGATCCGGAAAGCTATTTTAAAGTAATGTTTCTTAAAATGGTATATTTTAAACCAGTCGCACATATTTCGTACGTTGCAAAAGATCCTGTAATTGTAGGTGACTTGTATTAAAAATATTCGTTTTTTTTTTCTAAATTTGAATAAACGCCTTATTTATCTAGCTATATGCAGATAAGAATGTGGTACTTTCTAACAAAACTTCCACCATATCTCCGACTATAACTTATTTTTATCTTTTATCATATTCGCGAAGTATTTTCCTGTTGGACCTTGAAAGCCTTTTGTCCTTTGCTTTTTAAACTTAACTTTGGTGCAAGATGGGAACACGTTTAGAAGATAAAACCTTTAAAATTTTAAGATGTTTTTTTTTGGTTTTGGCGTTATTAGGCTAAGAACATTAATCATAATATTTTTTTAAATAAAAGACGTGCCTCCAAGCGATTTATCGTTTCGGTACGATGCCGTATAGTGTCTGATAAAGGGGAGGGGGGTGTTGTTAATATAGCTGCTATAGGTACCCCTAACAGTTTAGCTCGTCACATCTTAGCACAGAATACTAACTACTAATTTTATTATAAAAAAAAGCTAAAAATGCAATGAATCTTCTTTTTAACCGACCTAAAGAAAAGGAGGAGGTTCTCAATTCGTCGGAATCTTTTTTTTTTACTGTATAGGAAATTAGATACTATAGTATAGCCGGTGCCAATTAAATAGTCGTGTCTGAAGTTGACCGCAAGACGCGTCGCAATAGCATTTTTTTTATCCACTACAAGCTAGCCCTTGACTGCGATCTCGCCTGATGGTAAGTGATGATACAGACTAGATGATAGCGGGCTAACCTGTTAGGGGCATGGCAGGTATATTAAACCCACACCCTTTCGGTTTCTACACGGTATCGTACCGGAAAGCTAAATCGCTTGGCGGCACGTCTTTGCCGGTAGGGTGGTAACTAGCCACGGCCGAAGCCTCCCACCAGAGCAGACCAGGGAAAATTCAGAAATTATAAATTCCCAAATTGACCCTGCCGGGGATTGAACCCAGGACCTCCGCACGTTAAGGCAACAGCGCTACACAGTGCGCCACGGAGGTCGTCGAAATATTTTCGCGCGTAGTCCTTATGTACGTTGACTTCGACAGAATATAGTGTGTGAACTGCGCAAACGAGCACTCGCACACAGCTCAAAGACGACTGTTTGATTCAGATTGGCATTAACTATTAGTTAGCGCCAATCAAATAGTCGTCTAATACGTAAACTATAGTCAGTAACTATACTTAGATATATAACTATACTTCTTTTATATAGTTAACATCAAAATCAATAACAGGCTCAAACGAGGATAATAATCAACTGAGATAGGTAGATGTGAAATATCGAAGTTACTAGAACTCTACAGATAGAGAGATACTTGTCACCAGATGTAACCGGGTTACATGTCGTAATAGGTTCTTGGAAAAACACGAGAAGGAACCATTTTTCTCTTTAATTTATTTGTTTCCTTCTTCCCTACTTTATTTATACAACTAGTCATATTATTATTTTATTTAAATATTTTATTTCCCTAGTAACTAGTGGTTCGCCCCGAACTAAGACCTCGCGGCGCCATCTATTGACATAAATGTGAAGTTCTGTTAAAAATACTGAAGCTCATTAAAAATTAAATAATTCCGTTTCCTTACAATATTTATCTAATTTTAGTATTTGTTGTTCAAGTACAGGATATAATTGAAATAATTAATCAAGTTTCAGGCTCATCCTTTCAGAAAATTTAGAGTTCTGAGGTCATCTTTGGACGTTAGAAAATCAGCACTTTGAAAGACCCCCATTTCGTCAATTTTGGGGGAAAAATTCAAAAAAAAATTTTTTTGGACTCTATTCCTAATTATCTTTAAAATGATATACCGCAACCCTATGTAACTTTATAAAAAATATTTTACTTCGCATTCGCTTCTATGAGAGCCCCCCTGAAATAAAGATTTTTATTATTTTTTAAGCCATATTCGGCGGGAGGCCATTGGATTACATATTATATTTAAAGCTGAAGTAATTGCGTTCAGTAATTCAGAAGTTATAATGCTCTGACAGACGGACGGACGGACGGACGGACGGACGGACGGACGGACGGACAAGTGCCAATTCACCCAAGTAGACTCAGAGACCTTCGCTTCGCTCGGTCAATAATTAATTGCAAAAAAAAACTCAAAATATGTTTTTTATTTAAATAAAATTTAATACAAATTAATATTTTCAAGTCTTCAAACATTTTCATCAGAAAAATCCTTGGCCATATTTTAAGACTAGCTGATGCCTGCGATTTCGTCTTCGTGGTTTATATCTTTTAAATTTCCGTTTCCGGGATAAAAAGTATGTGTTATTCCAGACTATAATATATCTCTGTGTCAAATTTCATCCAGATCCGTTAAGCCGTCTGTCGTGATTGAGTAACAATTATCATCCATCCATCCATCCACACTTTCGCATCTATAATATTATAGTATAGATAAAAACGAACTTAGGATGACCAATGATTTGAATCAACCGGCTCTATAATTTAACGGGTCCTCTTTAATTAGCTGCGCGCTGCAAGGCTGCTATAGACGCGACGCACGCGTCGCGTCGGTGGCCAACCTTGCCGCAAGGTTCTTCTGGTGCTCTGGTGCCTACGATCGACCACGGGCCGTGCGCTAACATTTGACACGAACTCATCGGTTTTGATTCAAATCGTATAAGTACCATACCATATACAGTGATATAGGTACTAATATTATAAACTAGATGATCTCATCTTAGAGTTCATGAGAACTCCTCAGTTTTCCGGGACAAAAAGTCATCAAAATTGGGTGAAAAGATGGACCGTTAAAGCGTATCAGACAGACAGAAACATTTTCGCGTTAATAATATGGCTAATTAATGGTTAAATAATTAATTAATTAACCATTAATTATTTAATTATTAATTAATTAATGGTTATATAATTAATTAAATGGTATGGCTATCAAAGTGTATGATAATTATATTATCTATCTGTAAATATTGTGTATTTTCTGCTAAGCTATTCATCTTTTGTACTGGTACTGTACTTTTGATGAAATTACATGATGATTCAGAAATAACATGATGGTACAGGGGTAGATTAGATTGCATCCCGGGGGCAACATAGAGTTTTGTCTCTTCAAATTAAGATCTCGCGAAAGCTGCGCGCATCATCTAGTAATGTTATAAAAGCTAAGGTGTGTTTGCTTGAGGTAGGTAATGGTGATAATATTTTTACTTCAAGGTATAAAACTAAAGCTACGAGATTTCCAAAATTCAAATGCGGTATAGGGGTTACTACCTGCACAATCAATCACTGGGGGATTATTTCAGAATGACAGATTTATTTGACGTACCTTAACGTCCCTATAATAAGGATTTTAATTCAAAAACACGAACATCAACAATATTAAAACAAGGCGGCTTTAGGCGACGTATGTCCCCTGTTTAGAAGAACCGACGATCAACTCAGCCGTTATACCTAATTGTTTTATTATCACTATAACACTTAAAAATTTAATTAGAACCACCAAAGCCTATAATTAAATAGTGTTTTTTTTGTGAAAAGGCAGCCCTAAATATACAACGTATATGAAGAATCAATGATATAGGTACTAGCATGTTAAGTTAATGAACCCATATTTTAAAAATATTAATGAGGCCAAAGACACTTGCCTTTGTGTTATGCAACTTGTGGCGGAGAAGCGCTGGTTGGAACGATGTACGATTTTCACCGTCGAGGACCGAGAGTAGGGTGTCAGTGCTTTGCTTATTAATTTGGGATATTTCCCATTTTCTATTTGTGTGTGCATCATATTCGGACAGATCATCTGTGTGATGGACTTATCTAGCAGAGGTAATCTAGAAGAGGTTTTTCTTGTCATATTTATCTATAGTATAAGCCCAAAAGGAATAGATCTTTAGAAATTCTGCCCGAGCAAAGCCGGATGTTTATACGGTGTTTTTGAAAATCTTTTCGAATCTCTTTGATTTTCTTGGATCAAAAGTATTCCGGTATATAGGCTATCTCTGTGTCAAATCGATTAAACTGTAATACCATGAAAAAAACAGAGATTTTTACACTTTTCAACTACTGATATTACCGATATATTATACGTCGCTGTTATTCGTAGTAGGTACATTTTTTTACATTCACGATATTATACCTAAATCAATTTACAGTCCTTACTATGTTTATAAGTCTATCGGAGCTTTAAAACTCTGAGACGACAGACATAAACCGAGGTAATACTGTGTAATGTTTTTTTTTAAATTTGAGTTCGCGACACTTAAATATTAGGACCATCACAGACCATAATGTCCTGGGGGCTTACTACCATCGCATAGAGCCGTATTATTTTTGCAATTTTATATGACGTACCTTGACGTCCCTAAAATAAGGATCATAGTTGTGAAACGAGAGCGTCAACAATATTAAAATAACACTGCTCTAAGCATTCTTCCTAATCACACCGACAGTATAGTCCCGTATTAGACAGTTGCGTGGTCACTATACCCCGCAAGCTAACCGGTCGCCGCGGCACATCCTCACGGCATACATAGTACCACCGCACAATCTCTTCTCAGCATATATTTTGCAAATCCGTGAGCCTCGGGTGCCTTGACGCGAGATTTATTCCACGCGCCCATGCACCGTAAACCGGGTTCATTTGATCACTATTATTAGAACTAAGTTCTTTACGGCAGGATAAAACTCAGTTACCTGAGAGCTTACTACCATTTTATTTAATAACTAGCTGATGCCCGCGACTTGATTCGAGTCAATTAAGTAAGTGTTTTCATTCCCCCGGGAACTCTTTTATTTTCCTATGTCCTTCCCCGGGATACAACCTATACCAAATTTCATCAAAATCAGATGAAAAGATGGGCCAGGAAAGCGCAGCAGATAGACAGACAGACCGACACACTTTCGCATTTATAATATTAGCATGGATATGGAAACTGCTTCAAGCGATGGTAGTGAGCCCCCTGGGCTGGAAAATTCGATACATGCGACAAAAAAGCGAATCACCAAATCAGCAAATTAGTGTTTTTGTATTTGTTATTATTATTATTATTTTTAATAGAATAACTTATGTTCTTAAGGGGTGTCCAAACACAGCACACGTCTTATTATGTTATAATCGGTTCACATTGTTCCAGTAGACGCGTTTTGTAAAAGGATAAACTGAGCAGCATACTCATTCCGAAAAAAAAACACCTGACTTATCAGTGTAGTGTAAACTGGGTCTGGAAACTTTGCGGTGGTACATAATCTAATTATCATAATCTAACGTCTTCTACTCAGGCGATGTGGGGTTCGAATCGCGGGCACGTACTTAGTTACCTGTAACTTTTTGGAATTTGCAAGTAAAAAATAGAGCTTATACCCTATGGCTAGCTACTTGGAAGGTACTCTTAAAAACCCATAAGGATGGCGTCCTTAAAACAACTGTTTTGTTTAGAGGTCATTTTAAATACGAAGTAACGTTCTGTATTAGAATTTAGAAAGAAGCCTAATTATAAGTTTTATCTCAAATTTAATCATAATCTTACACAATCTATTGACGCAGTGTACAGTTTTAATTGATATGCAATGCATACTATTAGCTTCAAAACCGCAAGCCTTAATGTGTATTTTCATGATAATGTGATTAATTCGTATATTATACACAATCTCTAAACTCTTTTAGTTTAGTATCCTATCCCTTTCTGCAGGGAGTATTACGAAAGAGATAACAATATATTCAGAGCTGTCATGTTAGTTTAGTTTAGAGATTGTTTATAACAAAAGTAGCCACAGTCTCAAGAAAACGTAAAATAAATAAAAAACGATAGTCTAACAAATTAGGGTTAAAGGTGCATTGACTCGAAGCAAGGAACTACGATATAAGGGCGTTTTGTGGATAACCAATTTATTATCTTATTATTTGCAGAACAACCTTTATCTCGGGCTGCACGTTAATACAGTGAACACAGATATTTAAACAGAGTTTTAGTATTAGATAGGAAAACTTGAAATCACGTCTCAATAGTCATACAAAGTGAAGTACTAAAACTAAACCCCGACTACTTTCTATTCTTAAAAAACACCAACTCAGACGAATGGAAAATTAATAATAATTATCCATTCTTCCATAGTATTATTAACATTGACAATGAGAAAATGTTTCCGTCTGTCTGTCGCCTTTTGACGTCTCTAAATCGCTTGACTGATTTGAAGTTTGTTACAAATACTGTATAGCTGCATCCCAGAGACGGACACCTGCTAGTTTATCTCGGGATATCAAATAGTTTCCACGGGTTTTATTGGATAACCGATAAAAATTACGGTGACAAATTTATTGGCAACCTCTAGCAAATTAGCTTTTAAATATACGCAATAAAATATACCATTCGACATCAATTTGGATGGATGTTCTTTTTGTTTGTCGTATTACAGCTATTGTTTTAGTTGGCGTCATATTATAGCTTAAACGTCAACAACAACAAGCCATCTAAACCGCGGACATGTGTATACAAGTTCATCCATCTTTCGCATATCTTTCGTTGCGTCAACAATACCCAATTAAAAGTTTTTATAAAAGATGTCATCTTTTAGGTATAAAAAATAAACATCGAAGCCTTATGTGTTCTCTTTTGTTTTTACTCGCATCCATCCATCTCTAAAATAATTGGCACATTAATGATAACCTTGAAGCTTGAACATAAATTATGAAACGGCTGCTCTACTTTTCAAACAAATCTCTTCGTTCAAACAAGAAACAAGGCGTAAACAAAACGGAGCAAATAAAGTTTAAAGATATATATATATATGAACAGACATCATTGACTTATTGCTGTTGACATGTACCTATTATATATGCGATACAAGATTTAGGACGCCAGTGCGTAGATGAGGAAATTTAATATGTTACGGACCGTTGCACATAAAAATTCCATTCGTATAATATTGTAATGCGACCATCAACGACCTCTCTGGTAGAGTGGTGGCCGTCGTGTTCTTATACGGGGGTCCTCGATTCGAATCAGTGTTGAAGAAGGGAAATTAATATTTTTTAAATTATGATATTAATATTATCTGGTAGAAAGCTTCGGTGGTGGCTAGTTAGTAGTTACCCCTCTTTTTTTATCTATAAAGATAAAAAGACGATCAGACATAATATGGAGGGACAGTGACATTAAAGTAGGTATCTGTCTATTTGTTACCTTTTTACAGCCCATCTCCTTAACCGATTTTGATGAAATTGGTGCAGAGATAGGTAATATGATAATATCCCGAAATAGGTTTGCATTCCGGAAAATCAAGAACTAGAATTAAAAAAAGATCTCCGCGCAGAAGAAGTCGCGGGCATCATCCAGTAAAGTAAAGAGTTCTCAGAAGTGCCGATATTTACCAGCTACAAGTATATATAGTTGGAAAGTAGGTTCGTTCCGAGTGTCTGTCCGTCGGGCAAACGAGTTTTATGTACCGTTTGTACACGGCTGCAGCGTCGGGTGACCATGATGTATGGTTTTCATCATCTTTATTTTGTCTTCTTGGGTCGTTCCATCAACTTGTAGGATCGTTAAACCCTTTTGAAATGCATCCTTTCATGATGTTTTTTCACTTTCCTCAATTTCAAGCTGTGCGGATAGCATCGGAGTGTCGACTTCTTCTCTTATCTGATCTGAACTGACCAGCACCGAGCGCTATGAGCACGGTGCTTAAGAATTTCTTAAAATCTGATTTCTTATGTATAGGTGCGATAGGGATTCATCGATGCGGTTATTTTCTAATCTGGTTATTTTCTAATCTTTCAACATCTAATAGTCGATATCCCGTAAGTATTCTTATTTCAGTTTTATTTGAAATTTGAAAGCCCATGATCATTAAAATTCCAAGAAAAACTCCACTAAGTGATCAATGGAATTTTGGTTCCTGACTCGCAGAGGATACGACGCGAAGCGATGGAGAAAGATAAAAAATAGCTATGATATTATGGTTACCCTAGAGATAGTGTCTAAGACCACACGCGGGAAGGCGTCCGCTGAAAGCATCGCGGTTGCCTATAAATAGCTAGGCTAACTCGTTACTTCAGTTTTAGCTCTAATGGGGTATCTTTATTCTATGTGTATAGCTGTTCATCGGTCGCGTTGGTTAGCTAAAAATTGGTTCAGCGATTACGCCGTGAAAACTGAAAAGCAAAAAAGCCGTGTGGTATCGTTGGACACCCCGTAAGAACAAAGCTATTATTTAAAAAAATACATGTAAAATATAAATTCATAATGGATGGGTTATCTGTAAAAGATCACTTTTAAATATAAGACCGCCCTTGTTCACTTTGTTTTCTGTAATTTTTAGTGTTTATCTTTATGTTTGTGTGGCAATAAATATTATTTATCTATTTCACGAATTTTGTCAGAGTCTATTATAATTAAATGTTCCAGCTCGGATCGCCACGCCACGTTATCCTGCGAAAAAGAACTATGTAAAAAAAAGAAATATTTTCGCACTTATGCTATGGGCACCCTGCATACACTATTTACATAACTAATACAATAGGCAATACATAATAAGCAAGTAATAAACCAAAGTGATTAGAACATATTATTACGTACTTACTTAAGTTATAACTCGTTGGTTTTGTATCATCATTCATCTTACAGCTGTTACATCAAGATAACTGTCTCGAAGTGACTTTAAAGACACATTCAAGTCCAAACTAAAACCATCAAATAAGTCAAAATGAGAAATAACAGTGTGGAAAAAATGCCTCTAGATGTCTAAGAGCCAAAGTACACCGACGCGACGGAGTGGACTGGAGACGAGTCTTTTTGACGAGTTAAACTCATCTTTATGTGCAAATAGATGATAACTTAGTTATTATGAAATTTGGTTTTTGAACCGGAATCATTTTCGAATCAGAATTTCACGCGGAATCTCTTTTATGTTCCGCATAAAAAGTAGATTTAAATATATTTAAAATCTCCAGGATCTAGATCTAAATAAACATACCTAGCACTAGCACTAGCAGGGTAAGAAAAATAAATAATCTTTTTTCGGTTTGATTGTCACGATATGTTAGGGACTAATAGGCATGATGACTGATTTTGAAAAATGGTCAGATTATGTTCGGAAGTATCTACTATTTCGAAAAAATATCTTATTTCAGCAGAAAAATAAGGTTTGGTAGATTAGATATTGGCATTAGAAATTTAAATTTTAAAATTCACGCCAAAACGCTCCCCGGTGTCATGGCGTCGTTTGTGACGTCACTATTATTTTTACCCATAGACTTAGGTAGAATAGCGAAAAAATCCTATGTCTATGTTTTTACCAATGTACTCTTTGCAGTGTGCAGTAAGCAATAGTGTGATTGTCAAAACTCGAAAACAAACCATTGTGACGTCATTCGCTTCTTGGTGTTTTAACCAATATGGCGGATTGCTGTATTTTATAAGTTTATTTTATCAAAATAAATAGCAATCTCACTCGAAATAGAAAAATAAATACGTTTTTTATAATCCATGAATCCTAATTCATTAGATAAATTCATAATTTCATTGATTCTTGGTTACTGTCATCATGCCTATTGTCACGATACTCGTATGTTAGGGACATTAATCTACAAAAAATAGAAAAAATACAGGTGTTATTAATTCGTCTACGAGGTGGAGACAAAAAGCAAAGAGTCAATATTATGGCTCCTTTTCACAACAGCAAAAAAAACTCCGCATCTTGTTTCCACTTTACTTTGCCCGTGTGTGCTACGCCTAAGACGTGTCTAATTACGGTAAACCGTAAAAGCCACCAAATAAATCAAAATAAGAGGAAAACCGCGGAAAAACGCCCCAAGTTATTTATTGAAGAGGTAGGTCCGCTCGTCAAACTGAATTACTGTGGTGTCACATTATTTTTAAACAAAGAGCAGTTATCGGGTGGCCACGACCTTTTAAAATAGCGGAAAGTAAGTTAGTAACGAAAACAAATCCAAAAATATTATTATACAAATTAATTTGTGTGTGTGTGTGTTTATATTATAAGTACATTCTAGTTTTCCAACACGTATTATCTTGGGAACACGTCTTTAAAGAAAGAAAAAAATAAAGCAAAACCTATTTTTAACACCGAAACACTACCTACTGATGACGGAACTGATCTCCACATGTCCTATTTATTGTAAGTACATCAGCGATATTTTATATATAGTCTGAAGTACATCAATAATATTTTAAAATATAAAAAATAGGAAGCACCTACATCTGATAACTACAGTTTATGTACTACGTGGATAAAAATATAGCCAACGACACAAGAGATAACCGATTCTTGTTTGAAAAAACTTGCGATTTATGCGACACACGTTTTAAGATATAATTATGTGTGTTTGTTCTTTAGCATTCCACGCATCATTCACCCGATTGAGTGGGAACTTTGTACAAAAATGCTGGGCATCAGTAAGGTCGCTATGCTATAATTACCGTATTCAAATGCTCAATACTAACAGACGTAAAATTACGCCTCTTGCTACCGTGCTCTCAGCATTGTTGTTACCAAAATTGTTTTTTGTTTATTTTGTGTGGTGTCATGCTGTAGGTGCTTGTTGACACTTGGATATATTGTTAACTATATAGATAATGTCCGCTACTTTGTCCGCGTTGTTTTAGTTCGATCACGACAAAACACCATCGACAAAATCGACCACATTTCGATTAAAATTGTATATTAACAGACAGACGGATAAACGTGTGTCTGCCTGTCTCCTTTCGCGTTTATATTATATGAGTACTATGGAAGTATGAATACGCGAGCCAAATCGTTGGATCGCCAAAAGCCGTGGCCCCACTGTTATGTCGCATTGTTCAAATAATGCGAGCTATTTGATTGGTAAGCCGGCGAATTACATAATTTGCCTTTTGTCTCTGCGGTAAAGGTAGTGCTAAATTATCTAGCGAAAATAATCATCAGGTCCAAGGTCACAGTTGAATAAAATTGGATGCTTAATAGTTTATTGCAAGTTGTGTTATGAATTTATAATGTCGGATATATACTCGTAGAATCCAGAGTAATATCCAATGAAATTTCAAGACCCTGATTAATTGACAAAAGCAAAATACATGATAATTAAACATTCATTAAGCAGACAAAAAACTAATTCTAGATAAGATAAAAAAACTGGCTTGTTTTTAAGTACCTATGCACATTAATCACAACTGGGAAACCTCAAACTATGGCAAACATTTAAACTGTATTTGGTGTTCCGTATTTCAAGGAAAAAACGAAATACCTACTTATGCCATAGTCGTATCGGATGTTTATCTGCCTCGTTACAGCTACTGTAAAACTGAATAAAATCCATTACCAGCAGCGTTATATATTAAGGTCGTTGATAAACATACCAACTAATGATAAATAGCAAATCGTGTTAGTGTGTCAGAAATGAAAACCATTAAATTTTGAAAAAAAATAGTAGTTAGTTATCAAACGTGAAAAAAAGCATGCTATCTTAAGGTGTGTCCAAATATAGAGCATCAAGTGCGCGACAACATAACGCGGCGTTTGCAGGACACAATTCTGACGCGTCCTTGACTGCCGACTTGAGGAGTCAAGTCACGTGTCAGAGTTTTTAACTGTCATTAGTATATGTATAGCTGCTCGTGCTGATTCACTGATTGATCACCTCTCCTGTAAAATTTTGTATGAAAAATTTTTTTTTACTCATCGTTTCGTATAGAAGACAAAAATTCATTCAGAGGAAAAATACGGAGAGAGCTGATGGATTTCGAAGACGGATGAAGAGCACGTCTTCCAGGGTATTGAAGAAAGGTGGGGGGTGCTCGAACAAATGTCACTCGAAACTTCATCCAATTGACAGTGAGCTGCTTTTTTTTTCAAAATGGCGTATTTAAGATAGCCGCCATACAAATTTCGTAGGTGTCTATCACGGAGAGTATAAAAGATGGAAGAGTGGTTTCTTGGAAAAAGATGATCAGGACATGAAGGTCCACTTGACTACTTGATGAACAGGAAAAAAATTCACGATGGCGGAATTTATTTTTCCATAGAAAATGTATGGCGAATATTGAAGAGGCTACAAGTGTAGAACTATGCCAGACTTTGATGCGGTTCCTCTTCAAATTTGTTTTTAAAGAAAAGCTCTCCATAATTTTTCGGAGAAAAAAAAAATGGAGAGCGATGATGATCGAGGGTTTGAAAGATGGGTGAGGAGCACGGCTAAAATTTCATAGGTGTCTATTTCAGAAAGTATACTAGATGGAAGAGTGGAAGTAGGAAATATGCATGACTGTGATATGGTTTTTTTTACAAGATTTGTTCTGTATGTTCTGAATTGTCGGTTTGCCGTTAGGAAAGCCAAGATGGCTAAATTCAATGGCACCCAAAGGTACCCGATCGTCAGCGGTATGATATTGATATTAATCAACTAAGGAAGGTTTATTTGTGTTTTTACTTCAACGGTCTCTTACACTGCATGTCTGGAAAGTTTTTTTACATTTAAAGGCCCTTTTAGATTCTTAGGGGGGTCTCTGTTTTATGTTTTCTTATGAGATTTTTTTTACATTATATCTCATTTTTATCTCATTTATATCTCATGAAACAGAAAGTGTGATTATTTAGTTAGCTATCAAAATGACTCGTTCCATGTATCATTCGATTTGATTGGGAATGAGGACGCCATATTTAAAATAATTGACATATTTATACGAGTGATTTTAGTATGGGTAGGTAATTCAGTCTGTCACAAAGATTAAAACGATTATTGAATAACTGTGGTGTTTAGATCGTTACTTTGATGTGGTTACAGAAGCAATTGTATACGGTGATCAAGTGATTATTGCCTTTGGGTTTTATCAAAGTTTTAACTCTCGTCGAAGCCTCTACACGTTGTAACAGTTTATTCGTGCAAGTTTAAATGAGAGTACAAAAAATATCACTACAGCCCATTAACGTCCCACTGCTGGGCACAGGCCTCCACTCTCATAGGAGAGAGGGAATTAGAGCTTAGACCCACCACGCTGCTCCAAAGCGGGTTGGCTAGCCTAAGATCCCTGTGTAGAACGACCTTCACCGAGCTGGTTAATGTATGAAACCTCCTTTTTATTTTTATTTAATACTAGATAAATACGCCTAAAATAGGTTGACCATCAAAATCCGGTCCAAGCTAAGACAAGACAAAATTCCACCAGGATCGGTACAGGCGTTCTGCAGTGATGCGCTTACATACATTCGGTAATAGTTTTTTATTTAAATAGGTAGATTTATTTACTACGGAACACGCAATAAGCTAGAACATCACAAACTTATCCGGTTTTATAAATAAAAGCTTCCTGAGCCTTGGAGACGACTGAATAAATTATGAGCAAATAACGATGATAATTTATTATTTATTTAGATAATATCGGATCGTCAAATAAAAACATAATAGTTTTCCTTAAACTGTTATCTTATTTTGTATAGGCTTTCCACTACCACCACCACCACTAAATTACCACTATCTAATTAACAGAGACTTTCAATTATCTACTATTAAGTACATTCCTCTTTGCACTAGGGTCAATATTCTATTTATATCGATGGTTATGGTTAACTTTAAATTTTACTATGTAATTAAATTGTATTGCTACTGTCATAGTCACAGCTACGGAAAATGTAAACTCTATACGGTAAAGAAATACCAAACAACACCTACATAATCTACCAATCCTTATCGGTCTTAGGTACACATTATCTAAAATAAAAATACTAGATAGTATTAAATATATAAATAAATAACATTATGATCAGCGTTTCACGGATAGAGTATGGCTGGACGCAGCCCGCTTTTTTGTTACGTAATAAATTCGTTTCGATTTCATTAGAATAACGCGAAGTTTTTACGAATTGGCATTAGTATTCTCAGAGCGGTCGCATTACGACCAATTTCGACCTTATTATACCTATTTAAATCGTGAAATTGAGCAACCGGGAAAGTTGTCCCCTTAATTGCTTATTAATTTACCACTCGCGTAGTTTTGCAATACTGTTGATATTTACGCCAAAGAGACAGATTTTTGCAATTCACACTTTTGTACAAAAAACTGTATGTATTGTACCTATCTCCTAAAGAAAAGCAGATAACTTTCCAAATAGAAAGTTTATTTATTCGTCTAAGTATTTGCTATTTTTTGAGACAGGAATATTATGTTGCCAATTTCATATCTGGCATCAAATCCTTTATCAAATCAACGTAAATTAAACTGTAACGTCACGAAAATTCGCGAGCTTTTCTCATGTTTCCATAGACAACTTTACCACCGTTTCCTCTTACTATTTCTATGGTCTATGCTGAAATATAATATGGTTCTTATACCTACTATAATGTATAACTGTAATAACTGTAATCGTTAGTATTCTCATATTCTGTGCACTCATTTAGGTACTTACAATAGCTGCTGGGTCCAGACACAACTTAATAATAATAACATCTGACATCGTGCTGTTGGACCGGGCACAGTCGCGGGTGTTTTTGGTGGACATCACCATTCCCTATGACGAGAACCTTGTGAGAGCTGAGACGGAGAAGAAACGTAAGTATCTCGATCTGGCTCACGAGGTTTCCGCCATGTGGCATGTGGAGTCCACTGAAACCATCCCAATCGTCATATCTGCGAATGGGTTAATCCCAGTCAGCCTCGCTCACCATCTGAGGCGACTGGGGTTCCGTGGCAGTTCGCTCGCAGCCAGGATGCAGAAAGCGGTGTTGCTAGACTCGGCTAGGATAGTCCGCCGGTTTCTCAACCTGTCCCCCCTGACCCCCGGCCGTCTGGTCTCCCCTGCCGGGGTGTAATCCTCCGCCCGCTACAACTATTTATTTGTGTATTTATGTATGTAAGTTTATTAATTTCTATTTATTTATGTAAGTTTATTATAACTCTTCAGGCCATATTATATGTATTTATTTTGTAAGCGGGCGTGAGAGCCAAATTTATGTCGAAAATAATAATAATAATGAGGTTTCCGCCATGTGGCATGTGGAGTCCACTGAAACCATCCCAATCGTCATATCTGCGAATGGGTTAATCCCAGTCAGCCTCGCTCACCATCTGAGGCGACTGGGGTTCCGTGGCAGTTCGCTCGCAGCCAGGATGCAGAAAGCGGTGTTGCTAGACTCGGCTAGGATAGTCCGCCGGTTTCTCAACCTGTCCCCCTGACCCCCGGCCGTCTTGTCTCCCCTGCCGGGGTGTACGTGTACCTAATCCTCCGCCCGCTGCAACTATTTATTTGAGTATTTGTGTATGTAAGTAATAAACAATAGATTTTTTCTCACCGATATCCTTCCTAAATCATACATAGTATATGCAAATGTGAGTTTGTTTGTTACGCTTTCACGGTCCATCTTTTTAACTGATTTGGTATAGAGTAAGGTTGTTTCCCGGGATAGGACACCCACTACTTTTTATATCGGAAAATTAAGGAGATTCTGTGGGTATTAATAAGAACCAAGACGAAGTCGCGGGCATTAGCTAGTTATAATATAAGTATAAGTAGATGTTATAAAGTAAACAGACAAATGGCAATGTCCTTTGTGAACTGCGAAGGTAAATATTTTGCGTTCGAGTTTCATTTGCGAAGATTTCACATTTACTTTCTCCGATGTTCTGTTTTCTTTTATTGACCTCGTGCGGAAGTTCTGCCGGTGTTTGCAACCACCACAAAAACTATTAGACATCTCGCTTATTATCAGAAATAATGCCTGAAAACTTTCTGTAACAGATTTCTTTCTTCCGTTTTCGGGGTCTAGTATAAAATTTAACCTGCTTTTGTTAAGTTTAAAGTTTGTTGTGGGCTCTTCTCAGACCAGCAGCCCTATTCTCTAACTCAGTGGCTATCAAAAATGAAAATCACTGACATAAATTTTTTATCCATTGAAGGTTTGCTATGAAACTAAAATTAAGTTTTCATAGCAAACCTTCAATGGATAAAAAATATATGTCAGTGGCTTTCACTCTTTGATAGCCACTGAGTTACAGAATAAGGGGGCAGGGCATTTGGTACCCTCAGTAGCTTTACTTTTAAGATACCGTAATTGATAATCACCATCATATTTTATAAGTTTCGGACGTCAAGAGCTCGCCTTCCGACATTCTCATCCCGAATTAGATAACTTTATACCGATGTTAATCTATAGCAAGTATGAATTTAAAAAAAATCCGACATATTGAAGTATCAGAGTAGGTACCAATTTCGATACCATCAAACCTGTGAAAGTTGCTCACATCCCTACATGATACATTAACTAGAAAAAAGCTGATGAGCTGCAAACGGCTGAACAGATTTTCTCGAATCATCAAGTCACCTTTCAAACCATAAGAAATTAAATCAAAATCGGTTCATCCGTTTGGGAGCTACGATGCCACAGAGAGACACACAGACAGACAGATACACACGTCAAACTATAAGTTTACTCCTCTTTTGCGTCGGTGGTTAAAAAAAACCGGCCAAACGCGAGTCAAACTCACGCACCGAGGGTTCCGTACAAACTTGTAGGTACGAGTACATATAAAAGCTATGGTATTTTTATTGCTAAATGAAATTCACAACATTAGTAAGTTTAAAATTATTAAAAATATTTTTATTATTTAATGTTAGTAAAAATTTATGCTTTTCGCAATTTTTCCTTTATCTGTGCTATAAGACGTTGCTTCGTACCAAATTTCAAGATTCTGAGTTCACGGGAAGTACTGTAGGCTTTGATTCCCTTGCGAGTGTCGAAAATTTGCAGCATAAACGGCTGTATCTTTTGATTACGTTGGCTTAGAAGTTTGATTTTTTCACAGCTCCAAGGGATAGTAGACCTGAGTATTTGATATGAATTTCAGCTTGATACCTCCATGCGTTCCTGAGAAGAAGGGTCTTGAAAGACAGACGGACGGACAAAAAAGTGATCCTATAAGGGTTCCTTTTTTTCCTTTTGAGGTACGGAACCCTAATAAGCAGTTTTGTCATAACACATAGTGTTTACTGGGAACTTTCCGTAAAACAGCCAGTGAGCTATGGAAAAGCTTGCTGGGCAAACAAACATAATGTGTTTCTTTAAATTTGCGTTCTGCTTTAGAGCTTTTCTATACCTAAACAACGAACAACAGTACAAACACATACGACATGCTTTAAAGGTAAGGCTGTGGCCAAAAAATTCCAAAACCGAAGGCCGGAATACTCAAGGCGACCTTGCCTCTTCTTAGGTAACAAAACAACGTAAAATAAACCAATAACATATTAATAACATGTTATTTTTTAAACTGAGTTATGGCGGTCGAAGTCGCGATGTTGAAATTTGATTAAGCGGGCCGCGGTTTAATTAACAATAATCCCAAGCATTGTTGAGTAATCAGCCTATATTTTTAGCATGTTGAATATGGAGGCTAGGCGAAATTACTTTATTAGGATTACTTTTCGTCGTTTCTACTGGAAAGTTGCTTATCTACGTTCGAGAAAAAGATGGGCCTGTAAGAATAGTTGACAATGTGGATCGCATCACGCATGGCATTTAAGTATCCTATAAACTTTGGAACGACCTGCTTCCCCCAGCCCGTTTAGCGAAATCTATGTATTCTTCAAACAGATCCATATACATATCCATTATCCACACTTATATTATAAATGCGAAAGTGTGTTTGTCTGTATGCTACGTTTTCACGGCCCACCTGTTCAACCAATTTTGGTGAAATTTGGTATAAGGATAGGTTGTATCCCGGGGAAGGGCACAGGCTACAGGGTACAGGCTTTTTGTACAGAGTTCTATCCCCATATAGATAGGGTATCTCTTGACAACACAGAAGGCGTATATGTTTAAACTAGAGGAACTCCTAGCCTATAATATGTCAGTCCATGTAATTTTTTTCAGATTTCAGAAACATCCAGCGGCATTTTAGGTAGATTAAGTACCTAATAAGGGACCGTTAATTTTTGACCGCCTAAATCATTTAACTTGCGTAGGTATAACAAAACGCTGAGTGGAATATCCGACATGAAAACAGGATTTTTTACAGTATACATATTTATTATTCCTAATAGGCAATCAAATCAAAATCGTTGAAATAACTCGTCTCTACATCTTGGATGAAGTCAAAATTCCGCTAATTTAATTAAAATTTTAATTTACTTAATTGCGCAATAATTGTTTATTTTTCCGCAAATAAGTAAAGTACCTACCTAGATACCATTACGTTTTTTTACTATACTATTGTGTTCAATTCCCATAAATCTAAACGTTTTTTATAGTGTAACATCAGAATGGTTGTTTTTTGCACGATACTTTTGGTTATTTACAGTCATTTTTCATTTTGTACCGTGTAAATATACCTACCTGCTAATTTTCGCCAAACAATGCCGGTAGATATATCATAAATTTAGGTAGGTACGTTGTCAAGTACCTACTTAACTTTATGCTGCGTTAAGAATACTTAATGTTAATTAATAGTAAGGCCGGTAGATGGTGCCCACGGCTTGCCCTCATAAATTTACTTACTTACTTCGGTTTTGAATACCGTGGTAGTTAGTTCTTTAATTTGCAGGGACATACCTAAATATCTATTCCTGCAAGCATTGCTGAAACATTTTTAGACATATAGGCCTAAAAATGTTTCAGCAATGCTTGGAAATGCAGTTATTATTTTATTTATCGACACCTTAATTTTATTATTGTAATTTTTTTTCTTTATGATAATATGGTATTCTGAAATTCTACTTTATACCCAAGATTGTCGTCGACGTTTGATCCAACCTAGACGTCCTAGAATCTGCCTCCTCCTTTTGGCCTAGGTCTCTTGCAATTATCCCACAATGGACACACATGACTGATGACGATATTTTACACTAGATGATGCCGGTGACTTCGTCCGCGTGGATATATTCAAATCAAATCAATATTCATTTATTGAAATTAGGTATAGGTACTGTACACTTATTGACGTACCTACTTAGTTCTTTTCATTCCCGCAGAAACTCCTTAAATTTCCGAAATAAAAAGTAGCCTATGTCCTTCCCCGGGCTGCAACCTATCTCTATACCAAATTTCATAAAAATCTGTTGAAAGGATGAGCTGTGAAATCGTAGCAGACAGACAGATGGACAGACATACTTACTTTCTCATTTATAATATTAAGATATGCGTTACTTGGTATGAGTTAATTTAGTTAATTTGAAGTTTATTTCATGGATGAGATAAAGTAAAAAGTTTTTTTCTCTTTCAAACAAACTTTTAAGGTAGTTACTTAAACAAAAACGTGTGAAATGCACAGTTAGGTAAAGAGATTGTATTCTTAAGTGCTTGTCGCACATTAGTTGTTAAAGCTGCAGTTGCAGTGAATTAAAGTCCTAAGTCTTTGAACACTGGCAGCTCTGGCCCTGAGAAAACTTCCCCTAACTGCCGCACCTGAGTCCCCCTAACCGCAGAGTCGCTTAATTGATACATAGGGAACTCCTTGTTAAAGATTTCAATTCCAGCGATTATGATTTTAGCAGTCTATGTATGTATGTATTAATTTATTTATTTATGCGTGTATGTTTGTTTGTATTTATGTATGATCCACCATAACGCCTAAACTGCCAACTCTAATTTTAATTCGCTATTATTGTCCGTGTGTAAGCTACATTTTACACGAACAAAACATCGGACGGCTTTTACATCCAGGAAGGAGGGCCCGTCTGAAATATTTTTCGTAATCGGTTATCGGGTTAGTTTTTAATTAATACTTACTTTAACTATGTTGGAAATAAAATATGGCGCATTAAGACACCAGCTCACTAGAGTAGCTAGGTACTTACTGACGTAGCTTAATATATCGTGATACTGGAATGGCAATAAGCGGATAATATATTTATAATATCGTAACCCCGGCAAACTATAGATAATCGTAAATCGTCTCAAGGTACAAGCTCTAAGACCCCTATCCCTATAGGTACATATAAAAATAAAATAAAATAGGTACAGCCGAGAAGAAAAGCAAAAAACCCCTCTACAGCAAAGAGTTTCGTAATCCAAGTTGCACAAGAGACATAATATTATGTCTAGCAATGGACGTGTATCTTTTAAAACGAAGCGACGATCGCTACAATGAGCGATCAGCCTAAGTGCCTAAGTTAATTTGCAGCATTCCATCTCCAAAAGTGTTTAGCCGTTAGCGAGTCTTTGTTAAGTATTAAAGGTTCCTCGAATTACACAATGCATATGAGCCCGCACAGGCGGTTACCATTGAGAGATTATGCATTTATTGTCCGCATACAACAGCTCATGTAGGAACCAATACGGTCAGATGCGACACTTCCAACTAAACTTCTATTAGACTTTTTATGAGGACTTCCCTGGCGCAGTGGTGGCCGCTATGGTCTTATAGTGGGAGATCCCGGGTTGAGAATTTATAATAATTTGTGAATTTTATCTGGTTCGGCCGTGACAAGTTACCACCCTATCGGCAAGGACTACCGCCAAACAATGTAGCGTTCCGGTACGATGCCGTGTAAAAACCGATTAAGAGTATCGTACCGCTAACAGGTTAGCCCGCTACGATTTTTGACTGAATCATCACTTACCATCAGGTGAGATCGCAATCCAAGGGTTAATTAATTGTAGTGGAATAAAATATCACTAACCGCCAGCTCCCTTAATTTCCAACTCAGTGGCTATTAAAAACTTTTAAGGTCAAAGTTCACCACCCTTTAAGTTATCATCGAAAACCCGTCGTGTTTGGACTCTTTTGTCTTGACTAGCACTTTAAACCTAGATGCTGCTCAGGGACTCATGATGGTGCCAGGAGGTGGTCATAGGAACTCAATTTTGATGATTATTTTTTTGTTTGGTAGAGAGCTTTTTGATAGCAACTGAGTTACAGAATAGTGCTGCAGGTGAGATCGCATTCAAAGGCTAACATATAGTGGATTAAAAAAGGGTCTATATAAAAACTACATTATAAGCATAAAAAGTTTATTGTATTTCACAGGAATGGCATTATATATTGCCCTCTGATACATAATTACGAGTGGAGCTTACGGACAAAAAGTGCCCGTGAATCCATACATTTGTACTTAAAAATACTATATGGTAAGACTTACAATACAATGTTTTCGCACTTTACTCGTACGTATTATTTTTTGTCTGAGCAAACTCAGACAAAGCAAAAAAAATTACGGTTGTCTGTAAAGTCGGTGTAGGTACGGACGATAGTTTTACGTGATAACTCGAAGTTCTCGAAGAAGCCCGCGTGGCGGCGTTCCAGTAGCAGAACTATTCGAACTGCTAGCTCTGACGTCACGCGATCGTGCCTCTCTATCGCTTGTTCCGCGCTCTCACTTGCACGCTCAGGCTCAGGCGGAACGTGACAACATAGGTGACAATTTATCTGGCCTACGTTGTCGCGTAGATAAGTTTGTCATTTTCTATGGCGTCGTATCGCATTGCTTCTATCGCTCCTAAGACATTGGGCTAGGTACGCAAACTCAGGTATGAAGTTTTCCAAAATTCTAAACCATGCCCGTTGATCTAAAGAGGTACAAATCTCCGTCGCACCTGATCGCATAATTAATCTGCTCCATGTGATGTCTATATTCAACATAGCAATTACGGCGTCATAGAGATGTTATCAGCTATCACACTTATTCTTCGTTTACCAACTCCATGTAATAGTTTAATTTTATGCAGGATGTGTTTTAAGCTACGTGTTTTATTCAGTTTCAATGTACTGAAAGGAGGAATGTACTGTAATATATAATATAATATACACATAATTCATTTGGCAAAAGTTGCGACTTAATATACGATACAATACTATAGCTGTGGTAGCCTAGTGCTTCCGTCTCCTATTGGCGGTTCGAATCCTAAGCTAAATGCTTAATCTAAACTAAATTATTAATCTTATCCTAAAGTCATTTGCTTTTTAAGCTTTTATTTTATTAAAAGCTCGAATGTTTTAAGCAATCAAATATCACCTAAAAGCACAAGTAATTTTCTAATGAAATGTCAAGTCGTAACTTAGCACGTTGTTAAGGTAAATATAAAGTACATATTTTTATCTCCTATGAAAATCAAGAGGATATCCTGTTGCGGCTTTGTTGTATTTAAACTATAAGCCGTAAATTGGACAGATTAAGCCTAAGGTATCTAATAACTTAATTGCTGACTTTAAGAATAAATACCCCTAGTTGCGAATAAGTATGCAAATAAGTAAGTTGTTACATAAATTATAACTGGCTGATGACCGCGAAATCATTAGCATGGATGGTTGTATTCGTGGTGGTCCTTTCCACCAAAAATCTTTAATTTTCCGGGATAAAAGGTAGCCTATGTTTAATAACACATAGGCTATTTTTATAGTGTAATTATAGTCTGGTATTCCAAACTATCTCTTTCCCAAACTTCATCCAGATCAGTTTAGTCGTTCTGGCGTGATTAAATTGTTACTCAACACCATCCATCCACCCATCCAAACTTTCGCATTTATAATATTGGTATAGAAAGATGAACAATTATAAATAGAAGAGTAGGAGGTATTATATCCTGACGTCTTGTTACATACTACAGTAGCAAAAACTCGCGGCTCGTTCCCTCGGTGTTTTACACAGTACCTATCCTTCCTTATAAATAATAATCTAAGTATAATGTGTTGTTGTGATGTATAAGCTATATTTCTGTAAAGTTTCAGCAAAATAAGCAAAAGGAGTAAAAACATCCACCCATCTCACAAACTTTCGCGTTTATAATATAAATAGGAAGAACTTAAGACTTCAAAAAAATAATAGTGGTAGGTACAGAATTTCTGACTTTAAATCAAGGAACTTAAGTGCATGTTACTCAAGCTCAGCTGTTAATTAACTATAGACATGAACAACCTCGTTATAAAGCTCAAATTCGTACCTCTACAGAAAACCCTTTATACGGAATTATTACGAAAATCGTTGATACTGAAGTTCGGACTTCAAACCAAGGTATTTAGGTCCATTTTAATGATGATTAATGAACTAAATCTACTTACTTATACGAGTAACATGCTTGCTTTTAAACACATGATCGTGCAAAAGAAATTCGATTGAGAATTTTTCGCCGCAAGAACATTCATAGCTATTACTTTTCTCCATAACAGCTGTGTTCGTCTACATGCGACCTCATTTCTTCCAAACCAACACAGATCTCTCTACATAATATACATATATGTACATCGTTTGACAGTCTTAAACCTCGAATACCTACAATTCGTTGAAGTCTCTTGAAAGCGGGGGAATTTGGTACGAAAAATCTTTTAAAATCTTCAGAATCTTTGACAGGTTTACCTACAACATTGTCTGTGTTTGCTTTAGTTATTATTACGTCCCTCGACATTAAATCTTTGATAGGTTTTACATTGTCTGTCGAATTAGTGACACTTTCTATTTTCACTTCAGTTACTGTTATATAATTTGACACTAAATCTTTCACAGGATTAACAGTGTCTGTCAAATTTGAGTCAGCGGCTACATTCACTTCAGTTATAGTACCATAATTTATCACAAAATCTTTATCAGTTTTAACATTTTCTGACAAATTTGTGTTAGCAGCTGTATCGGTTGCTGTTACATCTTGGTCGCTGATTTCAATGACTGTTATTAACTCGCTGTCACTCATCTCTTCATCTATCATTAAATCCGAATTGGTCGACTCATTTTTGATGGCATCATCTGCCACTAAATAATTATTTGTGTCAGAAAAGTTTCCCATTTCTGTGCCATTGATATCGAATAATGTCATTAAATTGTTTTTGCTATCTGGGTAATCCTTGACCTTGACCTGATGGGACATTAAATCATCGACCTTAATTAAACTGTCATCATATTTTAGTGTTACTAAGTCTTTATCAATGTATTTTTCATTCTTTTCCATTAAATTCGTATTATCCATTGCACAATCTTTTAATTTTTTCACAGCTGTAGCACTTTCCACTGTGATTTTCTTTTTGCCCTTCTTTTGAATGCCCTTCAATTTTTTTTTATTTCTTTTTGTATTTTTCATTGAATTTATTTTAACAGAGTTCCTGTGCCTTATTAAAATATGATTTTGGAATATTTCAACTTGTTGAGTTTCAAAGCAGCAAATATCACACTTGAGATAGTGCCGGTGTGTTTTTAAATGTTCTGCTAGCGCTTTAGTATTTTTAGATTTACACAAACATATCCTACAAGTTGTAACACTCTGTAAATTGTGGGAGTAGAAGTGTGCTGGCAAATTGCGTACTTTGATTTTCTTCATACAGAGAACACATCTGAAAACAAAATTAAGGCTGAAATACACAGATTGTGATTTTGTCCCCTACTATAAAAACAATTATTAATATAAGCAATTTTACGAAAATATACCCCAAAAGGCAAATGGGGGTTGGAAGCTTACATGAGGGTTGTAAGTTTTTGACGTTAGGTACTTGAAAATCGGCATTTAGGTTATAGTTTTAAACTAAATAAGCAATTTTACGCAAATCCACCTCACAGAGGACACGCACACACCTGAGAGATGGGGGTTGGAAATTTGTATGAAAGTCTATATAGTTATAGATATAAAAAAAATTGTATGTTTTTGTAGTTATAGATATAAAAATCGGCATTAAGGTTATTAGTTTTAAATAATAAAAATTTGTATAACATATTTTACGAAAATCCACCCCAAAGAGGGTGAAATGGGGGTTGTAAGATTGTATGAAAGTCCTATATTTTTGAAGTTAGAGACTGGAAAATCGGGATTTAGATTATTCGTTTTCAATAATAATAACCTGTATATGCAATTTAAAATTAAAATAAGAAAATGGTGAAGGTTACATAAAAGTTTTATGATTTTGAAGTATAGACATGAAAATCCATAGTTTTAAATAATAAAAACCTGCATAAGCTATATAAAGCATCTATAGATAGGCTTTTCGCAGCGAGAAAATTTCATAATCTCATAGGTAATCAGCAATTTTACGCGGACGAAGACGCAGGCGACCTCTAGTATGAGTATATAGATGTCTATTATCAGTAAGTAATACTGAGTACGTTTAGTTGTCTAACTTTAAAAAAATTCTAGTAAAAAAAAATCTTTTTCATATAACCTGCATTGAAAGTGCGAGTTTCAATGCCTGTTGAGCCACCTGAAACTAGTCAATTTCAGACGAACACGTCATTCAGCGGGTAGCCGCTGAATGACGTAGCAGCCCTCCTTTCAATCCTATCTTCTTCTTATTATTATTATTTTGTTTTTTGGCTTTTATTCATGCCCAGACAGCACAATTTACTTCGCCAATGACATGTTGCTTGGAAAAAAGCACAAAGGAGATGCGCTTCTTTCTTGATGCAAGTTCTGGACATTACATCACGAAACAAACTGGAATAACCAGTTTGTTTCGTGATATAATAGAAGGGGTTATGATATTAGGATTTCTACCTACAACAACACAATAATAATTGTAATATACTTAGGTACATAGAATATAACACATGTGTTCAAAAAAATTTACAATAAATTAATATACTATATAATATATTATAGTCTAACAATTTTATTTTGTTAGAATTTATATATTTGCATACAATTTTTACATAGGGAGTAAACAACAAACATTAAGAGACTTCCAACACTTATGGGATGGGGGATCATAGGAGGGAGAACATAATTTGTTTATTTCATACCATTATAATTTATAATTGTCATTTTAACCATCAACTAAAATCAAATATATCATATTTGTAATCAACAACCTAGCAACTAAAATAAATAAGAAATATAATTTTAATAAAAATCTCACTTTTAGGCACTTCTAGGCACGCAATATATTGTTCTCACCTGAGTTGAATGCAGCGCTTAGGAATGTGCTGGCGCTGTGACCTTATACCTAGTGTGTGACAGTCATATCGATAAATTACAAAAACAAGCAGTGGATGTATTATTTTAAAAACATATATTATGTTAAACATGTATTATGTTTTTAAAATAATCTATATATATATATAAATGAAACCCGTTATCCTTGGTCACGGCATCACGCGTGAATGGCTGGACCGATTTCACTAATTCTTTTTTTGTTGTATATGTTATTATTAGGAGAAGGTTCTTACGGAAAAAAATATTAAGAAAATCTCTCAGAAATATTGAAAAATATACATTTAATTTTGCATACTAAGGCGGTACGAAGTTCGCCGGGTCAGCTAGTTTAAAATATTAATTGAAACCCAATAATAAAGTTCAAAATTTACTTTATTTCTTAAGTAAAGAAAATAAAATCATTCGGACAAGTAGGGACGATTGTTTTAGTAAGATGTCTAATATAATTATGTATGAAAAAGAAATTTAAAAATGTTTTATTTCAATATACAATATTAACAAATAATAATTGTGTCTGAGGCCTTCTGTTAAGCCTATGAATACCTGTGTCAGAAGGCCTAGCTCTTCCAAATTTAAGAATTATGTTAAAGAAATAACAAAGAGGAAAGGCGAATACATCAATATTATTGCGAAAAAAGGAATTATAATACACGTGTGCCAAAAAATTATTTTAATAAGCGTCGGGTACGAAGCTCTCAGAAGCAAGAATTTTTAAAAATGAAGCTAGAAAAAAAGATATTTCGTTTTAAAGTTTTGTAGGTAATGTGGAAATGTCACTTCTACAAATGACAACCGGAAGAATTTTTTTTTACCTAACTTCAATAATTATGGTGAATACTTAATAAAATATAAGTAAATACGAAAATTCTTTTTGTCTTTATCTTACTTAAGTCTTTACAGTACAATCAAGATTTATTACAAATTTCGCCATTGCTCTTTATTTAAATTCTGGCTTTTATACCTTTTTTGGCATGACACAAACTATAGCCAGAAAGGTATAAAAGCCGGAATTTCCGACATGATCATCACTTCGCAATCGTGCATTGTGGAGTCAACATCTCCTGAAAATGCTCCGGTATCGGAGTGAAACGTACGTTGAGGGTAGTTTTGGGGATTTCTGTGGTGTGGTGAATAACTATCGCGGGCTATAGGTGCGGGATACACACTGTACCACATAGATTTTCTTACGGATTATAGCGAATTAAACATCTAACTATAATGATAAATGGAGATACACTAAAAATGGAGAACTCCACAGTTTTTTAGGGGGTGACCTAGGACAATAAGCTTCAATGGGGCGCTCATATAGAGACACTAGCGGGTAAACTTAGCTCTGCTGCTTTTGCTGTCAGGAAAATTAGACAGTTTACCGATATTGAAACGGCTAGGCTTGTCTACTTTGCTTACTTCCACAGTGTTCTGTCGTACGGAATTTTATTGTGGGGCAGAGCAGCTGATATTCAATCAATTTTTATATTGCAGAAAAGAGCCATTCCTTCTATTTATAAACTCGGATCACGCGATTCACTTCGTGAAAAATTTAAAGAGATTGGTGTTCTTACGGTGCCTTCACAATACATATACAATAATATAATCTTTGTTAGACAGAACATTAATCATTATAAGCAAATAGGTGATACTCACAATCTATGTACTAGAAACCGCCATAAGCTAGTAACAGCGTCATATCGTGTGCGCAAGGTGCAGAAATCCTTTGTGGGGTCCAGTGTACGTTTTTATAACATGGTTCCAAAAGAGTTTCTAGATTTGCCATTACATAAATTTAAAGACTGTGTCAAACAGCATTTGTTAAGTCAAGGTTATTATACTATCGACGATTTTATTAACGACAAAGTTGCATGGAAGCAACCGCATCCAGTGACCCACAATTCAGTGTAATACTTGTAATATTACGTATGTATTAATATTGTAACCTCTTTCTTTTTTGAGAAAAGAGCAACTGCAGCTGAGTTTCTTGCCGGCTCTTCTCAGTAGAAACAGCTTTCCAAACCGGTGGTAGATTCTTGACGTATCATAAGTGACACGTTGTCCTATGTGAAATAAATAAATCATTTCATTTCTAGTTCTTGTTCATTATGATGGACTTGCTGAAAGTAACGCCTGCTTCTATCCAGTATTATTTGTTCTTTTGTTTAAGATACTTGGGTCAAAATATAGGGTTTTGTGTAAGTTTAGGGAAGTGAAGAGAACATATAATTGCCTAACAGCTGTAAGTACATTACCTATTGAATATAACATAATATGTTATATTCAATAGGTAATGTACTTACAGCTGATATTATCAGTATGGTATCGATAAGGCTTAAAATGTATTAAATTCAGTAATAAACGCTGAGCTCTTTCTGCTTCAATGAATCTAGCCTTTGCAGCACCTCCCTAAACTGGTATACAGTATGTGATGATTGATTTGGCAAGAGCTACGTATATTTTATGTAGTAAGTCAGTTGGGGCAAGTCAATGTATGTTTGTTGAGATACGTCTTCTATAGTTCTGACAATTACACTATGATTAAAATCATCTTTTTTAGAAGGAGATCGAAGAGTTTCGCCATTTCGCGTGCTTGGCGATGAATAAACTTTTGTTACTGAACCTGAAGCACTCAAGTCAGTCATTTTAAAAAATTTACACAATAAGCAACTATTATGCGAAAAACAAGCAACAAGAGTTCGATCAAAGAGTATGTATGTTACCGCTAATAATATCAGCAATTCTTAGGAAATGTTGACATAAACGGTTTCGATACGTTAGAGCTCGAAATTCGTCAATTAGATGATTTAAAAACTTTACCTAGGAATAGTAAACATTAACAGTCCCTCTACTGTGTAACTTTTCGCGATGAATTGATTATTTCACACGTGAGAGGCGAGGTGTGCGAGCGGGGGAGGGAGACGCTCCCGTCTGTCACCTCAGGCCCCGACTGCATTCAACTCGGGTGCGTACTGTACTATTTCATACAAAAATAAAAGCAATTAAATCGACATGCCTCTAGGTGCTACAACAATCATGGTATGTAATTTGATTGAGCATCGACCCAATGTATGAATGTATACTTATTAATCTCTGTCCAATCATTTATTTTAATTTTGGCACTGATTCAATTCTAAAGAAATTAAATCAATTTGACACATTGATAATTATTTTTTTAACACACTTGCTCATAAAGTGGCTCTAATTTCACCGCAATTAGGCACATAATGATATAGATAATCAAACTGTGACTTTTTCATTACTATTATTCACAAGTGAGTTATAGAGTTTTTATTTTATTTTATCTACTAAATAAAATTACTTTTTAGTATTATTATTATTCACAAGTGAGTTATAGTATTTTTTTTAAATTTTATCTACTAAATAAAATTATTTTTTAGTATTTTCTTCACAAGTGTGTTGAAAAACGTCGTATGATACACGTGTGTATTGATGATTACCGTCCTCGGCTATCTTGAGACCCTCACCTAACGGCTCGGGTCTCAATGGCGCCTCAGCGGTAATCACCAACATTACACACTTGTACCATAATGTACTATTACTCAACATTTTTTATTATTTTATAAACATACCCAAGTGTTTAAATGACTAAACATATTAATGTATATTGTATATATTAAAATAAATCATTTATACAGGGTGGCCCAAATAGTGACGTCCAAATAAAAAAATTATATTCCTCGTACCTAGACCTATCAGAAAATACCCCATGTATTTTCAGCGATGTTTTTAAGTTTTCTCGTGAGATTTCTGAAGGAGTGAGTGTTAAATATTTTTTCTTTTTAATTGTTGTTTTTTCTGAACATTTTTTTTTGTGAACATGCTTGCTATGAAGTGTGTTACTTTGCATAAAATAATTACTGTCATAACATTAACCCAAGTCGGAAAATATTTGGTCGAAAGTGAAAAGTTTACGTTTGACAAATACAGTAAATGTCCATCAACCAGGCAGTCATAGAAACCATCCATTGCTAAAGATGTGTGGTGCTTATAAGACAATCAAGAGAGCTTGTGTTGAAGCTTTGTGACTATTTTGAAAAGGAAATTCTTACTGGTAATTATTAGATGAGTATATGAGTTATGAAATATTGGATAAAAGGGAACATTGCTCAAATAAAATCTGCGTCTATGATTTTGATAAATCAAAACCCAATATTCGTTTATAACTTACTACCTTACAATAATATCATAGTCTCAGAGTAGAGAGTAATTTAATTATCTTTCTACAATCATCACATCACCCATATTTCTTTTCGTCCTACACGCTCAATAATTGGCAGGAAGCACAGTGATTGGCCATCAGAATACCATTCTTTTTAATTAATTTATTTTATGCCCTGGATTCAAGTCCTTGTCGCCTTATATTTATTGCAAATGTAGTACCACAGAATATAAAACTAGAAAATCATGACATGAAGTACTGCATTTTTTGTCGAAGGCTGCCTGTCAATAATTATGAAACTTCATAGGTGTGCTTATGTCAAAAGTGAAATAAATAGTTGGACAGATATAAAGAGAGTGGAGTGACAAAGGGAGGTAGTACGATAGAGAAAGGGAGAGAGACTCACATTATAAACTGCTTGTTCCTCATATTCAAATGGGCATAGCGCAAATGTATATGCAGGTTCTGCTTATTGAAGAATATGGAGGAGCATTTGTTGCATATGAAGATCTCTCTCTCTACACGTAGACATGTCTCTGTGCTCAGCAGATGTTCTGTCTTAATGTGCTTTATTACTGAGTCCTTATTCAGACACTGCTTTATGCATATCTGAAATGTAACATCATGTTTCTTTTAAAGATTTACAACTCAAGACAGAAATATTTATTACAATACAACAACTTTTTTTAAATTTCACTACAAGTTAACATTTGACTGAGATCTTACCTGTTGGCAAGTGATAATGAAGTCTAAGATGGTGGTCAGGTACCTTACCTGTTAGGGGTATGGCTGTTATATTAAAGCCATACTCCTACTAGACAAATCCTTCTCCTCTTTCTCATAGATTATGGGAGTATTTACGAAAACAGCAGTACTTCTAAGTTATTTGCACCACATTGGAGCTGATTCTGTAGTGCACAATCTCAAAACTAATCAAATATAATAACACTTTCTTAATACTCCATAAATATAAAGGGACAGAACAAGATATAAAGCTGTCATTTTAGTTTAGAGATTGTGTTATTACAGATTTGGCCACATTGTTGTTTTAAAATTTTTATTTAGGAATACAGAAGGTGAAACCCTCCTAGACACCTAGAAATCTGGGTACCTAGTGCCGAAAACATACTTTCACTTCCCTAAGGCTCTAGGACTAAAGTGTATCTTATTGTGTAAAAAATAGAACCTTACATAGCAATAGTCATCTCTTTTCCGCATCTCCTTCATGAAAGCCTTCTTATAATGCGCTGTTTTATGTAATTCCACCTCAGTTTCACTCGTCCAGCCTCCATCGGAACACATATCACATCCGAAGTATTCAATAGTTTCATTTTTTTTAACAAAGGGTGCTGTTACCCAACACGTTACATCTCTAGGCGAACGGAACATCATATACGTTTAATAAAACACTGTTTTGTAAGATAAATTACATTGTTGAACGCTAATGAATATGATGAATTAGAACACAAATTCTAATTTACACAATTTTTCTGTAGGTACTTCCAAGGAAATCGTTACAAATTATCTCGGATAGGAAAACTCAGTGTTGCCAGCCACTACGGAGCGCCCTCCCCTAACAGCAGCTTGAAATCCCCCTGTTTCACCCTAACACCAACTTGAATTATTAATCCCCTAGAATAACCCTGGTCCCAAATAGGCACCTTTTTTGAGCGATATGAAATGAATAAAAAATACACACTTATAAAAATATGAAATGGATGTTTATTAGGTAGGTATGTAAGAAACTTTTAATCTATAGAAATGAGTTAATTTCACGTTTCAAAGAGCAATGGCGAAATTAGTACAGACCACATCTTGATTGTACACAAGTAAGGTAAAGACAAATGGAATTTGCTTATTTTTTATATTTTAACAAGTATTCACCTTATTTAATTGAACCTAGGTAAAAAAATAAAATATTTAGGGAATCTTTTTTGATTATTTAGTTCCCGTTTCTCAGTTTAGTGTTACCATTTTATATATAATCTACCTAGTAGCTAGAATAAATCTGAATTGGTAGATTATTTTGTATCATTTTCAAAATAGTAATTATTTTATCTGATTGATGTTTGCCTAAACAATGGGATAGCCCATTTTTAGTGTATTTTCTGTTATTTTAGAGCATTTTTTTTTATTTTATCTAATAATCTATAAAAATATGGTAATAAATGAAAGAATATTATGGCAGCACTGATGCTGATGGTCTGTGTTTATGCCAATTAATGTTATATGGGTCTGTGGTTCTATGGTTATATGTGTTCTGTGGTTATATGGCTAAATACACGCCGACAAAGTAGCGAGTCTGGTACTGTATATTAATATAAATCCTGGTTTTCATAAACTACAAAAAGTAAAAATCTGTAAACATAGATCTCCGATCATTCTGTGATCTGTTTTAACGGAGTTTAGACATTTTCAGAAGTGACATTATCACATAACCTACAAAACTTTAAACGAAATATCTTTTTTTCTAGGTTCATTAAAAAAAAATCTTGCTTCTGAGAGCTTCGTATTCGACGCTTAACAAAATATTTTTTTTCACACGTGTACATAAATTTTTTTTCTCAATACTATTGATGTATGGAAGTTCGCCATTGCTCTTTCATTGACGTCAGGATAATTATCAAATAACTATTTCTTCTAATACATCATGGACTTGGCTATCGAGTTGCGTTTTACTATTGCCTGTATTTTTAAAGTCATACATATTGACGTTAAATAATTAATAATTAATTATATATCATAAACAATAATGAAATACATAATTTCTGGAAATACCAGAAAAGAGGACAGCACATAATATACAAACACAATGGCACGTCGCACATAGGTGTATATGTACCTATCGTAAACCCGGTTATAAATCAAAATCAAAAATTTAGGTATTTATTTCTATGTCTGTCAAAAAGTACATTTCTTTTAGTTAAATAACCGGTCTACCGAATGGCAGTCTGTTGTGTAATTGTTGTTGTTGTGTTTATATCCCCTAGAACATGCCCCCAAAAATGGTTTCCCCACAAAAATGCCCGTAGAAAAGTGTTTCCTAGAAAAACCCCTTGTCCCTAAATATAGGGCGAAAACCCCCAAGTTGGCAATACTGGAAAACTTGGTAAAATGCTCAGATCAATAATGATCTGCAGTGCGACCGCGTAACTTTTGCATCAATCATTAGAGGACTGCATCAATGCTAAAACATAGTTTTGGCTTCGTGTGTCATTGAGACTGTCCGTAAAGGATCGTTGAGGACAAAAAAACGTTTTGACATTGATACAGTAACTATCGATAAAATTATTTCGAGCTATTTATATCCTTTTATATATAATACCTATTTTAAAAGGCTTACTAAAAATAGCCATACATAGCATACTTTAATATATATAAAATGTATTCGAGCTATTTTTAATCTTATTAAAAATAGCTCGAATACATACAAGTTAGGTTAAAAATAGAAAATACTTTTATATTAACTTAAAGCAAGTTGGTATGGTAGATTGGAATGGCTTCAAAATATTATTTTATTTAAGACATTCTATTGATAATTTAGCTATACCATGGCTATTGGCTATACATAATAATATGTATACCTAGTAACCTAGTAAAATATTCTCATCGGCAGTATTACCAACTCACGCTATTAAAAAATAAAATAATTGTACGACAAATACTTAATGCTATTCAAGTAATTAAATTACATTATTATAAACTTTTGAAAAAAATTGTTACATTATGTACCTAGTTACTTTTTAAAAATCTTTATTGAAAACAATACAATAGAACATAAAGCTAGCTAGCCTAACCTAATTACTATAAATCATGCCCGCGTGGAATGGTGGCAAGAATGCTGGCTGCATTTCCGCTTTTGATCAGAGCGATCTGACAGCTAGGTTGATCCTGCGCACGAGAATATACAGCAGGGCGACCGCGTATCTTTTGCATCAATTATTAATACATCGCAGTCACCTCTGATTGGTTAACACTCTTCCACTATTGGACGAAATCCATTGACGCAGCAAGAATACCATTAATTCAGCCAATCAGAGGTGATTGCGATGAATCAATGATTGATGCAAAAGATACGCGGTCGCCCTGCAGAAATGAAAATATCCATAGACAATTTCTGTATCTTGAGATATTTCTAGCTTAAGGTATCTTTTAACTTAATTAAGTACGCGCATATTAATGTATTTTGTATTAAATTTATTTAAAAAATAAAACCAATTATTGTTATTACCAAATATAAAATAATTTTGGCAACATCTTAGCTTTTTGAAAAACAATGTACCTATTATTAAACGTATTCCTAGGGGTTCACGTTTAGTAGTAGCAAACACTTTAAAGAAAACGATCGATGCTCTAGTTACTCAAAATTCTGCTCAAAGTTGGGAACATTTACTAACTTTTGTTAAAAACGTCTTTTTTGCTTTTATTTTTTTTTTGACGACGCTGTTGCCTTAACGTGCGGAGGTCCTGGGTTCGATCCCCGGCAGGGTCAATTTGGGAATTTATAATTTCTGAATTTTCCCTGGTCTGGCCTGGTGGGAGGCTTCGGCCGTGGCTAGTTACCACCCTACCGGCAAAGACGTGCCGCCAAGCGATTTAGCGTTCCGGTACGATGCCGTGTAGAAACCGAAGGGGTGTGGGTTTAATATAACTGCCATGCCCCTAACAGGTTAGCCCGTTACCATCTTAGACTGCATCATCGCTTACCATCAGGTGATATCGCAGTCAAGGGCTAGCTTGTAGTGGATTAAAAAAAAAAAAAAAATATTAAAAACGACTAGATAAGGAATTATTATATTATATTAAATAATTAATAAAAACTTACAAGTGTAATTGCGGCCTATGGCTTCTGCGAGTACAGGTCCGTGTTTAGTAGTCACGACTCGCGACGTCATGTTGATGACGATGATGGTCATAATGACTTGCAGTGCAAAAATACCTGTCTTAGAAACAATGCTCGGTCACCATCTTACAGTCTTATTTACAGGATAAGCACAACGACGGACAAGCGGAAACAATTAAAAAATATATATTAATGAATATAATGGATGGGAATTGTGTGACTGAGTGGTTTTCTAGTAGCCATAATGCTGTAACAATATTAGGCCAATTATGTTATTATAAAGATCCCTGCGTAATGTATGTATAATTTATTGTGTAGATTGTCAGTTGCAAATATGTCATTTCATATTAGTAGGATATATCCGGGGAGTTCAGAGATTTTATGATATGGTTCGATAAAAAAGTGTTATTTTTTTCTTATGAATAGATTATTCCATGGAACTAATAAGTACTACGTACAACGTACTTATTAGTTCCATGGATTATTCATAAGAAAAAAATAACACTGACAACCTAGTGCTGTTTGGGTCAAACTTTTTTCTCCGCCTCCGAAAAATCAAAAATATGAACGAGGTATCATTCGATTCGGAATAGCGTGTAGATCATTTTCGAATAAAATTCAATTAGGTACCTACTTACTATTTATGTGTGTGCTTCATACAGATGTAAACCGTACCTACTCATGCGCCAAAAACTTACGTATCTTTATTTTGGATTCGTAAGGGTGATTTTTGGAGCCAGATTTTTTAATACGAGTTTTAATAAAATGTATAAAATTACTTATTAAGTAATAGTGATAACTGTAGACACGTAAACCTACCTATTTTTAACATAGTATAAATAAAAAGAAAACAACCGAATTTAGCTAATCGATACAACAATAAATGATGACTTCATCTCTACTTCAACTCAATCACAAAATGGCGAAATCCATTAGGACATTCCAAGAAGTAATCATCTGGAGTCGTCATACACACTGCTGAGATAAAAGATTAATCTTGTATTATTATGATAGGAAGCAAGGAGGGCACGAAAACTCGATCAAAATCTGGCCAGTGAATCATGACATTCAATAATGTCAGAGCGCGCTCCACACCTGTATAACCCTGTCCTTGTCCCCGTCATAGCGCTGTCCCGCATTTCAGGCTAGATGAAGTTAGTAAAAGTCTACATTCTTTGTTTGACATCATCATCATCATCGGCGCTACAGCCCTTTATGGGCCCGGGCCTGCTCTAGAAGATTTCTCCATCTATCTCTATCATTAGCGCTCGTTCTCCAGCTTCTTATACCAATCCGCTTAGCATCTTGGCTAACCCACAGACATATTAAATAGCTGTGGGCTAACCCCAT
The DNA here is from genome assembly GCA_923060345.2 of Erebia aethiops. Classification (NCBI taxonomy): domain Eukaryota; kingdom Metazoa; phylum Arthropoda; class Insecta; order Lepidoptera; family Nymphalidae; genus Erebia; species Erebia aethiops. The sequence goes on along the minus strand of OV281079.1, from coordinate 16,686,070 downwards.
CCAACCATCGATGTTTTGGTCGACCAATACTTTTACGCCCTACGCGTCTTTGTTTGACAGGGCCCATTGAGGTCGTTGATTGTTTCACACAGATAATTATAAAAAAAGTTTATGTTCTGAATCGACAATAATTCTCCAATAAAAAAATAAAATAAAAAAATTTAATGTAGCTAAAACGTTTGATTATGTAGTTTAAAACTAGAATAATATTGTCAATTTACCATAGATCGCGATCATAATATTCTTGAGTCTGTCCCGTTTTAATCGGGATTTGCGGATGTTATTAGCATGGCACAGTCTACATGACTTGGAACTACCGGGAAATGACGCGCGACGTATGCTTGATAAGGATTAATTTATAAAAGGACTGGCCGCGTTTTCTTAATATTAGCGAATAGCGATTAGGTATTGTCGTGTGATCGTCAGCGATATTTATAGAAGAAAACACTTTGATGTTAGCGACATTACCAAGTAAGGGCCTGAACAGACAATCTGCAAGGAATGCAAGATCTCGTTGAGAGAGTCAAAACAAGACGTATGGCCATATGAAATAAACAAATTTTGTTTAAGCCACCGCCGGTTTAAGCGAACTGTAAAATTGCAGTTAGGCCAACTGCTCGATAAACCAACTCTAAACTGTTTCTGTAACTATGCAGTCAGTAAAGTATGTGTCATTTTAATTTGGCAAAATGGCGACGTGGTAGCCCTATGACCCCACGCGGCCCTTTTGTATCCTTTGTATATTGTTTTCATCATAAGAATTTCAACGCTATATCAAAGTAAATAAATCCGAGTCTATGATAGATGCATTAAAAAGCTACTGCGCTCGGCTCCACTCCACTCCGAAGGTAGATGTCCAACCATAGTGAGTAAAATATGATAGAAAGGGTCACGACCTAACACGGAATAGGTACATAATAGTAGGTAGGTATCTAAGGTTGCTTGCTAGTTAAATCATAGACTATTTTATCCCTAAAGGTGGATAGGTGCCCTTGCCCTTACTTGTGAGGTCCGAGTCTCCTTATCTGATGAGAGAGGGGCTGTGATTTTCCTCAAATCCTCATAAGGTATCCACCACACGGGCAATGTCGTTCGCGGACCGCTGGTTTGCATTGATAATGAGCTGGAGTATTGTTTTACTATTTGTGTAAACTGTAATGCCTATAAACTGCTCGATGTCTTGATCATTCTCAACCGAGTTTGTAGGCAAAGCTGTGAATTTAATATTGTATTATCTCACCGTAAAATTGTAAAAACATTTCTATCTCGCGAGATTGTAAACTGTCGAATGATTGTGAACCGTTCAATGTTCTGAGTATTAATTTTTGAAATATTTATTGTATTTACGTTTTCTTGAGGCATCGAATCCCATGTACAAGAAAGAGCTTGTACATGGGATTCGATGCCTCACATAGCTAAAGTTGCCTTTTGCGCTTTCGGTTTCGCATTTAAGCACCAAGAATACAGTTACATAAAACTTACATAACTGTATGTTAGTAGGAACACGTCTATAAGATAATATTTATGTGGGAGACAGGAACGCCGGAAGATCATTCTAAAGAAACTATCAGATACATTTTCATTAGACACTGGATAGGCGATCAAAGGCAAACCGCGGACCGGGCAGATTGGTTCTAATTAAAATAAATACTCCGTTACATATAAATACGTTCGCGCGATGTCGCCGTTACCTCGGGAGGCACTTAAACGATGCGCAGGTTACGGTCACACCGATAATGACGCTCAGGGTCTGAATACATTCGTTCGTTCGTAGTTGGTCTAGTGGTCAGCATGTTCCACTACGGCCGACGCGTTCCCGGGTTCGAGTCCCGGGTCGGGCCATAACAAGTATTGGGTTTTTCTGACAAAATATTCTCAGCCCGTCCGCCCGGAGTAAGAAAGTTGGCGGTTTAAGTTGGCCGTGCCTCGGAAAGGACGTGAAGCCGTCGGTCTTGCACCTGATCTTTCTCATCGGACTATGAGATTAAAGGTGTAAAAGTAAACCGAGAGTGCATCTGTGTATACGCGCCGCCGTGGCTGAAATTCGGTCGGGAGGACAATATATTCGTTTGTCAACCGCCCTGTGTCTAGTCATCTAGTGGTTCACGCCAGCAATGAAATTTTAAAAAAAGGTTGAAAGTCCGCCCGTGCGAAATTTTTGCATTTTTTAATAGCCCCTATGCATTAGCCTAATCTCTCTCCGGTCTCCGATCGCGTCCGATTATCTGTCCCGTCGGGCTATGAATAGAATGGCGAGAATTTCGCACGGGAAGACTTGAAACCTTTTTTAAAATTGCATTGCAGGCGATCGATTAGGCTATAATATGTTAGCATTATTACTACTAATTGTCATTATATCTCATGAAACAAAAAGTGTAATATCTGTCAATCTGATTCGTTTCATTTCATTTGATTTAATCTGTGGATACGGACACCATATTGAAAATAGTAAGTATAAATACGAGTGGTTTGACGATGGTAATTCAGTCTCCTGCCGGCAGGCTCAGCGATGTTATTGAATACTTTTGTGTTTAGATCGCAATTTGATTTAGAGCTTAACTGATATATATATATATAAGCTTAATAAGTTAATGAGTATTGTCTTTAAGTTTAGTGAACTTTTATCTAATTATATTAAATCTCTCGTGGAACCTCTACACGTTTAATTACTCGTGCAAGTTTGAAATGAGAGGACAAAATATATATTAAAAGTATTTTATTAATACCTACTTCTGGATTGTCGCTTACGAATATGTGCTCTCCGAGGCAAAGGAAAGAAAGTGCAACAGTTATTTGAGTGGATAGGGGGCAATTCCGAAATACGACAGAAATTAGCGTGGACACTTTAAATTTAAGAGTTCTTGTGCCTTGTACTTGTCCCAATATGTATGTAACAAACTGAAATCCAGTACTCACTGGTAACAATTAAGATCAATATCAATTATCGAACTTGTTGGCACCGATTGAAACAAAATGTTATTGAAGAATCTGTGTCAACAAGTTGCAATAGTGTGAACTGAATATACTATAACATGTAACCGGTTATCGCCGATCCTCGCCGACTCAATGTAGATAGACCCTTAATCATTGAAAAGTCATCCCATGAACTGGTTAGGAATATCTTCCAGATTATCTCGTGGCCTTATATTAGTTATATTCATAAGGGCTTTACCATCCATACTTTTATTGGTTGTAGGTAAGAAACTTATCAACTAGATGATGCCCGCGACTTCGTCCGCGTGGAGTAAGTTTTTTCGATTCCCGCAGGAACTCGTTAATTTTCCGGGATAATAAGCCTTTGTACTTCCCCGGGATACAACCTATCCTAGTACCAAATTTCATCAAAATCGGTTGAAAAGATGGGCCGGGAAAGCGTAGCAGACAGACAGATGGACAGACAGACAGAAACACTTTCGCATTAATAATATTAGTATGGATAGTAAGGAGATTGACGTGTGGTACAATTATTTTAATTATTAGGTACCTTTTGTACCTTATGGTACGTATTAACCATAGGTATGTGTAGATATGTGTAGTTGAATAACACTTGACTCTAACAAAAAAATAACACTAAGGTTTAATATTTCGCAAACGGATCCTCGGAAAAATGGTTCTCACACGAAACTCCACACCATTATTGACACAAAAAATTCATCCTCACTTTACGCGTAAGGGAGGTGCTCTAAAAATTTTATTTTATCATTTTGTCGGCGTGATTAATACGTAGGTAAGTCCATGGCAAATAACAGCTTTCTGGTACTAATATAGCCTCTGAAATAACAGCTTTCTAGTACTAAAGGCGTCTGAGCTTAGCCACGGGCAGACAGACAGAAAGATGGACGGACATTATGCAACTATAAGGGTTCCTTATTGATTACGGAACCCTAAAACAGGAGATTTAGTGAAAAAGCTTTTAGCTCAAAAAATCCCCTCGAAGTGTCAGGATTTTAAAGTTAAAAGTAGTACATACTTTCTAAATTTTGTATGGTATTAGGTGTGAATTATAAGTATATTTACTCTCTCAGTGTAACTGTGTGTCGGCCTTTGGAGATAAACACAAAAACTCGAGTGTGTCGAAAGTGTTTACTTTTCACACTATTGACCGCAACTAGATTTATTATGCGTCATAATGGACCCATTACTATATAGGTTAAAGTACAATCTACTCGATTGGTATGTGTTCACGTTAATAAGAGGACGCGGATGCGATTGCGGGCGTGATATACTTAATGATTACGATATAATTTGTGATTTTGCCATAGCGATAAAATTTATAGTGCAATTAGTTGCTATTTTTATACGACTAAAAGGAATGATGTTTTCAAGGTCCCTGTACGTATGTGAGTTTTCTTTATTCCACCATAACTTCTAAATGGCTGAACAGATTTGCATGTTTGGGGTATCGTTAGAATCATTCCTAAGTTACACTGGCTATAATTTAAAAAATATATATTTTTGGCAGGCAGTCGTGTTGTTTATTGTTAATTGGTACAATTAGCAAATAGACAACCATTCGAATGAGACCTTTCCCTCTAAATGAGCAACAGATGCACGTTGTGAGGACGAGTATAATAATGTTATCTGTAATTACATAATATATAATATATTAGTAGCATTGTGCCATTTAAAAAAAGTTGCTGATTTTCTTAGCCGTATGTATGTACTATGCAGTAGGAGAATCTTGAGCCCTACTATGAGATTATGGCAAAAGTGCAATGATAGCATAAAACTTTGATTGACAAAAGCTTTTTCTTCATTGACAAAAATACACTGTCACAGGAGTATTAGGTATACCTACAATTAATTCAGCCAATCACATGCATGGAAATTGTGTGACTGCAGATTGAAAGCGCAGCGTTGGACGACCCCCCACTAGGTGGAGTGTGGACGGATGATCTCAAGCGATTAGCAGGGAGCCAATGGAAGTAAGCGGTACAAAACCGTATTCTGTGGAGATCCATGCCGGAGACCTTCGTCCAGTAGTGGATTTCTATAGGCTGAGACGAAGAATTGATTGATGCAGCAATTTCGGAATAGAAGTAAATTGATTTTTGAGCCAGCCGGTGGAATTGTAGAAGTTATAAGGGCCAAAACAAATAGTGGCCAAAATTAAATTATAGTAATAATATTTTTAAACGAAATCGTAATTAATAATTTATTCTTTTTTGTTCACAGGTAAGCATCACGGCTAGTCAAGTAAACGCAAACCTAAATGTAAGGATTGTAGTTTTAATTTTCTTGTTCATATTTTGTGTTTTTTTTTATATAGCAAAGCAGGGCAGGATGCGCCTATTGAAAGTTTAAATTAATAATTTATTTTTTGAAGTGAAAACTTCTTTAGCGCGTTGAGCACTTTTGGTGAGAGCTACGTAAACATGTGGAAACGCGAGACCGACACCGTTCTTCTTGAGACAAAAGGTCTTAAGTATAAATAATTTAGTACATTCGTAATTAAACTTAAATACCTTTGTATTATGGTTTATATTTAAAGTAACCATGACTGACACATCGCGACACCATTCTTCTTAAGACAAAAGGTCTTAATTATAAATAATAAATTATGTAGTTAATTCGTAATTAAACTTTAATACCTTACTTTCAAGGTTTATATTTAAATTATTTTAAAAGTGCTGTGTGGTTATTTTAAATATTTGTTTTCACTTCTATCGGCAGTCCCTATGACTGCCAATTTTGTTTTTCTGAAGTGAATACTTCTTTAGGCGCGTTGAACACTTTTTGGTAGTGGTTAAAAATGTGGAAACGCGTGACCGACACCATGATCGACATCGGTCTTAAAGATAAATATAGTACATTCGTAAATAAACTTTAATGCCATAGTTTTAAGGTTTATATTTTAAATATTATTATTAATATTTTTTTTTATTAAAAAAATAATTAAATATTCGTTTTCAGTTATCGGTAGTCCCTATGACGGCCAATTTTTTTATTTATGAATAACCGTTTCCAGCAATCAATCAATCAGTTTTATTGCAAATTTAGGAAGGCGTGTAAAAATTAAATCATAATATAGCGTCCAGCCAAATTTCACCTTACGGCGGTCTTATTGACTTTGCCCCACCAAGGTCTCCCAACAGTGTTCAATAGTGTTTAACATCTACATCAAATAATATAAAATAAATATTTACCATTAAAACACATTAGTGTTACGTACAATTCCTTGAAAATTATACTGGAAGATTCTGGGCACTGGGCACACGTGCATAATAATAAAATCGTTAGGGTGCGTTTTCACTAGATATACAGTGCGTGGAAGCGAGTGCAGGTAGGTACGCGAGGAAAAAGCTCTGTCTCGCTCTCTAGATCTCATTTGGCGCAGCACTGGTGGGAACGAGCTAAGTATTTGTAGATTCAAAATAAACGAAAAATATGTGCGAAGAACGTGAGCAAGGCGGATGCGGATTTTCGAGTCATCTGTCAGGAATCTGATTGGCCTGATCGGCACATCTCCTCTTCGCTCCGCTTCAATGGACAAGCACCCTTAGAACCAGTCCACACGGCGCGTTGCGTCGTCGCAACGCATATATTTTGACGCATAGACGGCCCCGCGGCCGCTGCGTCATCGCAGCGTTACTACACCGACGTTGCAATGACTACATCCCCGCCCACTTGGTCTCGGGGGTACATTACCGTCGTGAGTGCGTTGCGTCGACGCAGCGCACCGTGTGTACACTATGATTATTAGTATGTAAAACGACGCAGCGACAGCGCCACGTCGACGCAACGCTGACGCAACGCGACGTGTGGACCGTCACACGGTGTTTGTATACGTTTGGTAGACGTGGAAACGGTAAATTCGCAATGAAGCACTCGCAAGTAACACGAGGCTTAGTCGCATACAGGCATCGCAGGGATACGGGCTCTTAAAAGAGTCCGCTATGCATCCTTCCACCGCTCAGCTTCCTCGTACATCTCTGGTCGAAATGCATCGTTAATGTAAATCATCTCAACGTAGCCATTAAAATTATATTATAATTCGATTCACCTCGACACGTTTCGTGTGGTGACATCGCGCAAAAACTGATGATTGTCAATGAATAGAAATAGAAATAGAAATAGAAATCTTTATTATTGGTTTTGTCATAGTATACAGAACAATGTATTCCTGACCCCTAAACTAGGTGGACCCGTATCTTAGGGGCCAGTGCCTTCCCAAACATTGATTAAAATATCATAGGCTTAATCTCTAGTAGTTAGTGCACTATAACAATTTAGCATTTTTCAAAAATGTGTTGCGATTTCCATTGTCTCTAACAAGTATTTTTTTTATTTTTTAATTTTTTACTTAACTTTTTTAAATTTTTAATTTTTAACTATTATGACAAATAGTGACAATTAATGTGAAGTTACATACTTAAATGAGCTTAAAACCTACGCGTGTGTGTGTGTGTGTGTGTGTGTGTGTGTGTGTGCGTGTATGTGTGTAAATGCGTGTGTGCTACCATACATATCATTGCAAGTTTGCAACTTATGTAATGTTATGAACTAGATCTGTATTTACAATTCTTTCTGTATCTTCATAGTTATAATTAGTAAGGAATTTTTTGAGACAGTTTTTTAGTCCATGTCTACTCATTTTATAGATTTTAGTCTTTCTGTTAATGCATCTATACAAAAATGGGCCCAGGTAATTACTTAAATTGTCGTCTAGCAAATTTTGTCTTGGTGAAAGGTAGGGTAATGGGCTTTTTATAGGTATTTATATTAGGTATTACTATTAATATTTTCAAAATTATACAGATATTAGAGAATATAAATAATTATACAGAGATTTTGGCATGCAAAACACCCATTCGGCACTGTTTCCTACCACATATCTAACCGTCAAGGCAAGAATGAATAGGTATCTTCTAGGCAAAAAATAAGCGTCTGATTGAAAGGTTGATTAATTTTAGCTAGCTAGTCTGTACTGCTCCATTAATCTTTCACCAGTTATGATTGGCGGAAATTAGTGATGCAGAATACCGTCGTGGTCTAATGAACGGTCGCACATGACAAAGATTGGACATGGTCACATGACACATGATGTCCCAGCGCTTGTAATAGTTGTAAGCTGACTAAGTATATTGTTCTGGTACCTATAGGTACCTACACCAAAACTAAGAACATCCTAATAAACTGTATAAGGTGTTGACAGTTGTCTAAATGCGTATAACGCGCGGAAAATCCCGTTAAAAAACTTTGATTTTCCGAGATTATAAGTAACCTATGTCGTTTCCTGATGTACCTATTTACCTATCTGTGAACCCATGTCATGAATTTTAGTAGTAGGTACTCATTCTATTTCAATGTCTGTACCAAATTTCGCCAAAACTGACTGAAAACGTTTGACATAATTTCGAATCATATTTAATTAAGAATTTCCTGAGGAAGCCATTCAGATAAACTTGTAAAGTACCTACTTATAGTATCTTCAGATCGTTTGAATGGATAGTAGAGTCGTTGTCTATAGGCCGATCGTTTAACTCGCGTATCGCCTGCGCGGTAAGAAGGGAGCGGGGATACAAATTTATTAAATTTTTAAAGATACTTATTATTTTATTCTTTACCAACAATGTCTATCTCGAGATAAATCTTTGGATTATTGACTCCGTGTGTAGCGTTACCCGCCCCCGCTTCCTTCTTACCGCGCAGGCGATACGCGAGTTAAACGGTCGGCCTATAGACAGCTTCATACTATCTAGTTATTTTTTCAATAGCAATGTTGTAGTTCTCTGTCCCTGTAAAACACTAAACTATAGGATGTGTCTATTCAAATATTCAATAGTTTTTTTGTACGACCCTCTAGAAAAATTCCTTTATTCGAAACTAGATGACGTCTACTAATTCGACTACGATTTAGATTTTTTAATTAATCCCATAATAAAATACGTATTTTATTTTATTTAGGCCAACATTTATTGTGTAATGACCCTTCATCTAGTTCAGTAACATCATTCTTCTAAGGTGAAAACTCTTATAAGTAAAAATACTCTGCACTCAGCAGTGAGGCAGTGATTCGAGTCTCTATGTAAAAAAATATCATTTGAAAAATATGCGGAAAGTCAGGGAGTGTCCATAACCCTACCCAAGGAGGAAATATTGCCAAAATAATATTTAAGTGATAAGATAATCACAATTTTTAAGGATCGTTAAAATATATTTAAGATACACTTATACTTGTATCCGTATATAATATACTGATTCACTTGGCGCTTTGCTGTTTGGGAACTAAATAATTAAAAAATATTTAACAACACGGTACTTGTTTTAATAAAAATCATAAGTACCTACACATTGACGTGCGCAGTTCATGTGAATAATATTAGGTAGGTATGTCGTGCGACGCTTTCTTCGCGCTTTGTGTGTGATCCAAGTTGTATGTAGGTACATTTCATTTGACAAAGATAAATGCCAATCTCCAAACCGTAAATTAACAGCTTAGCGTTTTTTTCTTATCTATTTGTGTTAATCTGTATAATTTCCTGTTATTTCTTTGACATCAAATTATTTGTTCATAAAACCGTTAGGAGATAAATAGACAGTAACTTCTTATCTTATCTTTTATATGTTCCACTAAAATCTATACCAAGGAATATAATAAACTAGCTGATGCCCGCGAGTTCGTCCGCGTGGAATAAGTTTTTTTAATTCCAACGGGGACCCCTTATTTTTTTTGGAATAAAAAGTAGCCTATGTCACTCTTCGTCCTCAACTTTACCCATGCAAAAAATCACGTCGATCCGTCGCGTTGCTCTGTTGCGACGCGATTGAAGGACAAACCAACCAACTAGCATTCCTTCGCATTTACCTATAATATTAGTATGGTGCAAAAACGTGTGTCAGTCTGTCCATCTGCCGTTGTAGTTTTCAGTTAGGTCTCTTTACAACTTATCCATCGAGGCTTCGATCATGACCTTAGAATAGAGGTCTTCTAGTGAAGATCATATTATAATCTAAAATGACTTTTCCGGTAACTAGCCAAACGGAATTTGCATCGCAAATGACCCAGAGACGCGTTCTTAAGTGCTAACACAAGTGTTGATATAGGTATATAGGCGGAATCATCAGCTATTTCTATTATTTATTTTTTATTCAACTACAAGTTAGCCCTTGACTGCGATCACACCTGATAGTAAGTGATGATGCAGTCTAAGATGGTAGCGGGCTAACCTGCTAGGGGCATGGCAGTTATATTAAACCCACACCCCTTCGGTTTCTACACGGCATCGTACCGGAACGCTAAATAGCTTGGCGGCACGTCTTTACCGGTAGGGTGGTAACTAGCCACGGCCGAAGCCTCCCACCAGGCCATACCAGGGAAAATTCAGAAATTATTAATTCCTAAATTGACCCTGCCGGGGACCGAACCCGGAACCTCCGCACGTTAAGGCAACAGCGCTACACACTGCACCACGGAGGTCGTCGGAGATTTGTTTCTATTTCTATTATACCTGGCCATCTATGCTGCTAACATCTGCGTAAGTTCTGTAAATGAGTAGTCTTACTTTTTACAGAATATTTAAAATAAAAAACAATTTTTATGTTTATGATATATCTACGTAATGTTTTTAAAACGCTCTTATTTTTTTGTGAGCTTTTTACTCTAACACTAGAAGACACAAAGTAGTTTAGGACTTTCGGTAGGTAGCACCAAGTCAGCACTAAATAATTCGTTTGATGGGGGCCCAAAAAGGAAATCAAACCAAAACTAAATATTGTGTATTGTTAAAAATAAATATTATATATTTTAAATTTTAATCCCATTTAAGACTGTAAAGAAGAAAATTGTAGATTGTAGAGGTGTGATAGAGTTCCGACAACAACCTGTTAGATTTAGAGGATTGTATCATGAAAACAATCTGTGTAAGGTTTCGCTTTACTTCAAAGAACTCAAAGTCCTCGTAAAATAAAAACTAACTGAATCTCAAGCTGTTACTTTAACGATGAAAGATTTAGAGGATTGTATCATAAAATCTGAATTCGATTTCGTTTTACTTCCAAAGAGCTCTTATAATTGTCATTTTCTTAAACTCAGTTCTTGAAAAATGTGGATCATTTCTATCTATATATTTCAAACTATCTGAAACTCAAGCTGTCACTTGCACAATGAAAGATGTAGAAGATTATATCAAGAAAACTATATGTATTCGATTTGGTTTTACTTCCTTCCGACTTTACTTCCAAAATACTGATAAGTACCTCCTTAGTTATTTCATGATGTTAAACTCAAAGTTCCTGAAAAATGAGGACCATGGAAGAAACGATCAAACTCAAGCAGTCACTTTAACAATGAAATGGCGTTAGTAGAATTCCTAGTAGGTAAGTAGAAGTAATAAGAAGTCTTATCACTTGTGTCTAGGTACTCGTAGGCACGTCTCAGTGGCGGAAGCCTAAAGGCAGGTTTAAAGTAAACAAGCATAAAGCACGTAAGTATTATTGTTGAGGTTGTAGCGGAACTAAGTGGTGTCGTAAATTGTCTCGGAAATGTTGTATCAGCGATGCGCTGGGCGTTATGCGTTTTGTTATTGAACGTTCGTTCCGCGGTCGCAAACTGCATAAGCAAACAATTAAACAGTAGGTATAGGTTGAACCATACTCGAAAATAAGCGGTATTTAGGGTGCTCAATCCTCCGGCACGCACTTGCAACTTTTCGTTTGTTACGTGCTAATATCAATTGCTATAACGGTGAAGGAAACACCTTTTTGTACTGTATTCACAAATCAATAAATGAATATTAATAAAAATCCTGCATGCCTGAGAGTCTTACATAATGTTCTCAAAGGTGTGTGAAGCCAAGGAGTGAAATCTACCAATTTGCACAAGGCTGGCGTGGTGGACTATGGGCATTTGTTTCATTCTGAGAATAGAGTTGTGTTCAATAGTGCAAAATATGATGATGATGATGATGACTCGAAAATAAATAGGTAATTTGGTAAAATAAAGGCTGTCCCATAAAAATAATTTTCACTATTGGCCAAAACCTTCAAAACCCACTGTAACAGGAAGAATACCATTTGAATCACAATAATTGAGATATGAATGGCAAGGACTGATTTATGTTTTCCGTAATTGGAGAGCTGAACAATTACTGGTTGTCAATATCATAGACTTGTTTAGAAACGACTGAAATATCCACTACAGCCTAGTAACGTCCCACTGCTGGGCACAGGCCTCCACTCTGCCACGCTGCTCCAATGCGGGTTGGCGGGCTTTAACGACTATTTAGTTAGTGATAAAAACCGGGACCGACGGCTTAACGTGCTCTCCGAGGCACGGGGGTGAAACACCGCCAACTTCCAACTCCGGGCTGGCACTGAGAATTTCTTCATTGAAAAACCCAATACCAATTTTTATGCCCGACCGGGAATCGAACCCAGGACCTCGTGATCCCCAGTCGACTATGCTAACCGCTAGACCAACGAGGCACTGAAATATACCTAACATTATTTTAAGGAAAGATAAAACTAGCGAAATTGTAGGTACGTCATACGAGTACGTATCTTAATCCTAAATATGAAGCGTATAAGGTAAAGATTGATTTAATGCCTTTTTATTGACCATTAGCATGGACCAAGTATTTAGGAAAAACAAAATACCATTTACGGGAAATACCCGCGGAATGCACAAAAACGCGAATTATGCTGAATCTAATTTGATTAATGCAATTGATTATTTTATGAACCGGTACAAGAAAACAAAAATGACGTAACTCAAATGAATGAGTTTGTGGTTAAAAATCGTCAAAATAATGCTTGAAGTTTTTATTACGTTTTTTATAAAATTTACCTTTTTTGGACGTCGCGGTAACGGCTTTGGCTTGCTTAGGTATATCTTTGAAAAATTAACGCACATAGAGACTAATTGCATATAATTATATGACGCCCTAAGACTTAAATAAGTGAATTTACTAAAGCTATTAGGAAAAGTAAGTACAATTAAATTGATATTTCAATAATTAAAACAATGTTCTTTTTGGGTTTTTATGGTAAACTAGCCGATGCCCGCGACTTCGTCCACGTAATCTGTCTCTGTGCCAAATTTCATCCAGATCCGTCCAGCCGTTCTAGAGTTAAAAGTGTTCGAACAAACTCGACTTTGTTTTATATAATAAATACCTATTAAGATTTCGCCTGAAATAGAAGTGAAATTATAATTCCCTCAATAGAAAAAAACAAAATCTGCTCCCTGTATCAAGATTTTAGGCCTACCACACTATAAAGAAAACCTACAGACAAACTCTCAAGTTTCAAGAACGAATGGTTTGATTGATATAATATGGTCATTGGTCAGACAATCAAAAATTGAATAAGAGTTTAAATAACAGATGTTGCCAAAATGTGATAATTTCTAACGAAGCACTTGAATGGGTGATGTAACGCAAAAACTTAACATTTTGGATCCGGTTTCGGTTCCCATTGCTTGAATTCAGCTGCGGCCTTGACAAATGCCGCGATGCCAAAGAACGACCTCATGACGTTCAAATGTTAAAGATGCGTACACACTGATGATAGTTGGTTTACATTTTTGTGGGTTAAATATAGAATGAACTTATTAAAATAAAAAGCTAACACATAACCACGACTACTCTACCAAGAATGAACAAGAGGTACCAAACCAATATTTTGGGGTTTATATTAATGTGATACACAAAATAAAATATATAGGGGACTTACATGTTGATAAACATATTAAATTGCAACTGACAATGATATACCTTTAGAGCAAAATATATTATTTACTAGATGATTCCCGCGACTTCGTCCGCGTGGATTAAGATTTTTGATTCCCGCGGGAACTCTTTAATTTTCCGGGATAAAAAGTAGCCTATGTCCTTCCCCGGGATACCATCTACCCCTGTACCAAATTTCAGCAAAATCGGTTGAAAAGATGGGCCGGGAAAGCGTAGCAGACAGACAGACAGACAGACAGACAGACAGACAGACAGACAGAAACACTTTCGCATTTATAATATTAGTATGGATTAAAATTATTAATTGTAACATTAGTAGAAGAGCTGAAGATGCCTAGGTACCGACTTATTTTTTCTCACGTTTTCATTAGTTTCTTAATTTCGATAAATTGTTTGCAGTTACGATAAAATCTCGTTTTATATTTATTAATTTTCTATAGAAGTAACCAAATGTACCATTAATTTAGTTTTTATTTCTCTGTTAATTACAGGTACTATATCATTATAAATTTATAAAATTATTAATAATTAAAACAACAAGTAAGAAAAAAAATATAATTCGTACTCGTGATAAATTTTTTTTTCTTACGCCATAAAAAATTCAAAGGTTGGCGTGTATGGTTTATTACCGCAATTTGCTGAGCTTGCATTAAGGTGTTGCTAAACAGTGATTGATAACATGTTCGAGTATTACATTGTACAATCTAATAATATTAAGATTATATTTTAAACGTCAGAATATCAAAATATTGTGAAAATGTATCATGTATGGTTACAAATACTGATATTTTTTTTGTAATGTAAATACAGCTTGTTCGTAAACACCTAAAATATTTTTTAAATAACATTATGAACTGTTACTAAATGGTAGAGTAGGTAATTTACGTAATTTTTAGGTATGGCGTTTTAACAATTTCGATCAAAAGAAACACTTAAATTAACTCTCTCAATACCTAAGTAATAATTTTCTATAAATATATACATAATATATAATATGTCAGAGCATTATTTTGATGTACTTAATAATTATGATGATAATAATATAACATTTTAGTCGCATTTCCAATATGACGAATATTCACTATTAAATGGTATTTACTATTCACGAATTATTCACACAACCAAATCCTTGACCGAAACTTTGAAACTAATAAGTGCGTATTATTTTAACAGTTTAAATTACAATAATATGAATTAATTAGGAAAATAAAAAAAAACTGAAAAAATACTAAACTTTGTCAGTAAAATTTAAAAAAAAAACTGGCATAGTAATTTATTTAATTACTATATTTAATCAACCTGATACCTCGTTTTCACCAATTCCCAATGTCATAAGACGATACATACATAATAACATATTGCCAAAATTATTACAAGAAGCCCGAGCATAGTGAGAAGCCCATATATAAGGAAATAAAAGGCATCTCTCTTGTGTATTTGGAAACGCTAAACCGATGAAAAACCGGTGTGAAAACATTTTATTTTAATTTCACACTGATCGCACTTGTGTTGCAATTGGCATTTAATAACTTGTTATACATAATTTGCTCATAATTTTTTTATCCAAATAAAAATTGGTATAGTTTAAGTGGGTAGTAGCTGTGGTAGTAGCACTGTAAAACATCCTGTAGGTTTAAATTGGGTGCTTTTCCGTCAACTATCAATATTTGTAACTATATAATGCTATCTAAATTAGTGAAAATACATAAAAAAACTAAACTACCTAAAATTTGTTAGAGAAATAGAAGAAGTAAGATTTTAACTTATATTTTAAATTGTCCTTAGTCAGTTACATTCTAAAATTACTATCAAGACTATTATTAAGAGAGGGGACTATTAGTTATCATGTATGCGCTAGTGCGCTCGCCATATTTGTTCTTAGCTGACACGGTTATTAAATTTTGTTGAGATACCCACCTGAAGATTTAATATACCTAAAAATATAATGTGACGAACCCGACATATTTGATCCTGTAGACACGCCTGTGTCTAACACACGCAGGTGGGTGGAGCTTTATACGAGTATGATAATAATATTGGTATTCCATGATATCTCGTCCGTCAATAAATGTGCCACAATTTAATATGCTAAATCAAACGGGACGTAAGAATGAGGAAAATCAAATGTGAACGGCTTTGTCATAACATAAAGTTGCAAATAAAATAAAGTCAAGTGTAAGATAATATGAGAGTTTAGCACAATACTTTCATTTAGCATAATACTTTTCACATCTCGTCGGAGTTACCTTGAGATTTAAAAAATCCCAGATCTGACGTTTTAAAACAACAAATTTGTCTTTTTCCAGTTTTTCCCCAAAACCTTACCTACATAATGCCTCTGTTATACCTATAGGTACGTACCTAATATTTTTATGATATTATATTATGTATTTTACTGATTAGCTTTTTAGGAAAATAATTACGAATGTTGTATGTATTATATTTATTTTACAAGTCTGTAGGTTTAGATTTAAAAATATTATATAATAAATTATCGTTCAACAGTTCTTTACAAACCGACATTATCCTTAAAATATAATAATTTATATTTTATGATTTATATATTATGTTTGTGAATAACGTCCGTATAATATACGATAAATTCCATATAGTATAATGTTAAGTATAAGTTACACTGTGCATTGCGAATGCTTATTTGTTGCGAGCGATTGTGTTTTGCTGTGCGTTGCGTTGCGAAGCTATGCGATGGGCACGGCACTCACAGTGTGCTCTGGTTTGTAGCCACCGAGTGCTGGCCTGCCTTTCGCCCGGGGCCCGCTGACGAGCCACGGGGTGTTCCACGCGTCCGAGTACATAGCAAAGACGTAGTACGTACAACTTATTTTACTTTTTACATACAGGGTTAATTTAAAAATGCTAATTACTTCTTAACGGTAGGTTTTGTAGGACAAATTATCAGTTAAAACAAATACTTTTTCTCATACAAAAATAAAAATATTTATATTGGTTGTTCTAAAACAGCATTACTCCATGTGACGCGCGGATGGCGCGCGGCGGACTGCTTTGTTAGGTTGGAAAACAAATATTTTTCAGTACCTGTTATGTTTTTCTAAAGAGGTTATTAGTATTATTCAGTTAACCCTGTATAAAAAGGGAAACTGACTAGTCAGTTATAATAAACATGGGTACAGCGCAAACCACTGTATCTAGAAAATAGTTGTATGATATTTGCACGCGGGAACTCAGGAATATCACTCATGCAGATAAACTTGTAATATAAAATAATATCTACTTGATTGCATCCAAATCATTGCTTCGAGAAACCAATTACATTATTATGACAAGAATTGCTTGTTTATAGTACCTATTTATAGGATGAAACCTTCCAATTATACTCGCTTAACTGTAAAGCGTCTTTTGACGCGATTATTTCGTGTTGTAAACTTGTCTTATAAAATTTTAATACTAACAATTATTATATTTAGCAAGAAAAGATTACAATTATTTTGCTATAATCCGCCAACAGAAACAATTCTTCAGGAGATGTCGACTTTACTATGTAAGATTGTCTAATAAAGTCGACATCTGAAGATGCTCCGGTGTCGGGGCGAAACGTGCGTCGAGAATAGTATAAAAGTCTTGTGTGGTGGTGCATGTGAATGGTGGTGGCATTGCTTGCTTGGGAACTTGGCTTTCTTGCTTGGTAAGGAAGGTAAACAGTGCTTCGCATATAGCTGCATGCTTGACCATACAGAATTATTTCTGTTGGCGGATTATAGCAAAATAATTGTAATATTTTCTTGCTAAATCATGAACTTCCGCAAAGTAACGCCTGATTCTATCCAATAATCATTATATTATTATAATTTGCAGCAATGGGTTGACAGTCTAATGTCATGCGTTTTATAGTCAAGTGTAGACGCAGCCTATGCGTTTTGCGTGCTTGATGTTTTATATTTGATGCGCCCGCTGTGCATAATTTGCATAAAATAATAAATTAATTTATTAATCAAATAAATTATTATTTATTATTCATAATATCCCGTGGGAACTCTACTATACAGGATATAAATAAGACAAGTAGGTATGTCTATAAAATAGATAAATCATCCATGTAAAGTTGGGTCAAGTCAGCTACTCTACAATGTAAATTAATTAAATATGAAGTGATAACGTAAATATGAGGCAATGGGTGATAATGATCAACTTATCGTCTGTCGTTAAATATTGTCGAGATAAATTAGCACCGCGATAACATGAAGGTAAACTAGATCTCGTAATGTAGCAGGTAAGTATTCGCCATTTATGAGCAAATAGTGCTAAAACGGTTAGATTTATTATGTATTTATTGGTATTGTAGGAGTGAACATTTGTTCAAATCATCAAAATTGAACGAGTACTAAGTAAATATCTGGCTTGAACATACAATTTTTTTTTGTTATAGTACAAGTACCTACCAACAATCATGCTTATTCATCGAGACGAATCATTTCATTACATATACGTTAATATTAACTATTAACACTTTTACTATCGCGTTAATTTTCCAAAAAATCGTCAATATAATAAAATATGATGTGTTATGTTAAAAATAAAACCTCCTATCTGTATAACTCCAACTTCATTATAAATACATTAAAATGAGCGAGATATTTTCACCGCCTCACAAATGAGTGTCATTCCATTCTTACAAAGGAAATTATAAGTACCACAAACTTATCTGACCAAGCTAGTAGATAGTAGATACCTATGACAAATAAAATAAAAACAAAACTAAACAGGCAAAAAAATAAGATCTGATTTTGGCCGCCCATCCAGATAAGTTTGTCAGACTATAATATAATATTTTTTTGAAAAAAGTGAAATAAGTACCTAGATCTAATTATATTGTCGACGAATAGCAAACTTGCATGTTCGTTGCAAAAATTTTGACAACAATTTTTCGTTAATTGCAACGGAAACCATTTTTTGCCCCAAGTCACTATGACTTTGATAATACAATAATTTTGTATGGAGTTAAACCAGTCGTTCAAGTAGCATAATTTGCGTGATGTGATGATACAGCTACTGCGGAAATTACTGCAATTAAAAAAACAATGGCATCGTCGTGGCTTGTACAATTACTTGCCATGGTGGCTACGTTCGTAGCAAAAAGTTTACGAACTCCAACAATGTGATACAATAGCCCATTTGACCGAGCTATTGGGAAATACTTACATAATAACAATAAAAAATTAACATCATAACAAGATAGAGTTTGAAATATTAACTTACTTGCCGAAGGTGTCTTCTAATATCCTACCTGCTTTCCAAACCTTTTGACATATATTTTATTTATTAGGTTAGGTTTACTAACAATCACTTACACATTACTAAAAATAAAAAACATAATATAAATACAAGCTAAGTGAAGTGATAACTTTAACACAGCAAGGATTAAAACAAAAGCAACAACTATTAAGGCTAAAAGATATTGATAAAAGAATACCTACTAGATAGATATTGTACTTACTGCGTGATAGGATCGACACAGACGTGGATCGTAGTGAACTCCACGGTTGTATGCCACTGGTAGATCCAAAAATAGGATCCTAGTTGATTGAGGATACCTATCATATTCGTTTATATGTAAAAAATACTATTTTTTTACCTGTCCATATTATATTTACCGAAGATGCTCGCTCAAGCATGCGCGGGGCAACAGCTACGAGTAAGTACTTATGTAGGACGGACTTACTTCTATAATAGGTACTTCATCTGAATTTAAAATAAATCTCCATCTACCCTTATAGTAGGTTTGTACCTAATACTAGTTAGACACCTCTGTAGCAAATCGTGACTGCCTCGTTGGTCTAGCGGTTAGCATAGTCGACTGCGGATCACGATGTCCTGGGTTGGCGATGTTTCACCCCCGTGCCTCGGAGAGCACGTTAAGCCGTCGGTCCCGGTTATTATCACTAACATGATAATAGTCGTTGACGGAAAACTCAATAACCTTTTTTGTTCGACATATTAATCCACAGTCAAAGCTAGCTACTAGAATAACAAGGCAGTTCAAAATTAATAGGTAGGTACCTAACGACAGTGAAACCATATCAACCATACAACACAATGTTATGGTCATGTGAATTCATTTGAGTCAAACGAAAAGTGAAAATGCAATGTGATTATTGATTGATCTACGCGAATGCAATACCAATACAATCAACTATCAAGAAGAGAGCAATGACTCCGCGTCGCACACGTCCGACAAGACTGTCTATTTATGGGTTAGCTGATGCCCGCGACATCGCCCGCGTGGATTGAGGTTTGTTGGTTCCCGCGGGAACTTCATAATTTTGGGGATAAAAAGTAGCCATGTGTCATTGAGTCTAGTAATCAAAATCAAAATCAAATGTTTTTTTATTCAAATAAACTTTTACAAGTACTTTTGAATCGTCAAGTGAGTCTACCACTGGTTCGGAATGCCATTCCTACAGAGAAGAACCAGCAAAAAATTCGGTGGTTGCTCTTTTTAAATAGTGTAGTATCTGTTGATCTATCTCAGTTCCTTTCATCCAGATCCGTTCAGCCGTTCTGGCGTGATTGAGTAACAAACATCCATCCATCCAAACCTTCGCATTAATAATATTAGTATAGGTATGATATTTTAACGATTTTCGAAGGCTTGCACCAAGTACATGCAAAAATTCATTGAAAGATAAACAGCATATTGTGCAAATTTGGTCATATTGCATCAGATCATTAGTTTGAACCATATTTAGTTGTGTTTACGCCACGTCTTACTTACTTGGGGTCGTGGCGATGAATATTCAGCGACACTCGTCACAGTGACGTGGAGTCAGCACGTCAGAGCTGAGGCCTAATTAGAAACAGATGAATAAACTTTAGCCGTCCCATGTTTACTTTATTTTGAGTCTCGCGCGACAAGACGTTGAAATTGCACTTTATTTTTTTGAAATTATGTTTTCATTTATCCTGCATTGAAAATTCGAGTTTCAATGCCGGTTGGGCCACTCGAAACTAGTCAATTTCTGACGTAGGGCAGAAAATGATGGTTTTCTAACCGCTGAATGACGAACCCCTTCTTTCAATCCTGTCAGAGTATCGTTTGTTTATTTCAAACTTTTTAATTATCATTTTACCCATCAACTAAACTGACATAATATATAATATTTGTACATTTGTAAACAACAACCTAGCAACAAAAATAAATAAGAAATACAATTTTAATAGAACTCGCACTTTTAATGCAGATTATATGAAAAATAGTGTGTGCGCTAAGCACGCAATATACTAAGTATTTCATTTCCAGTCATGGCTTGATATTGTAATTCTTAACTTTTTCAAATGCAAATTATTTATTTATATTTGCACGATTTCCAGGTAGAGTTTTATAGGTGTTTCGTAGTGTTTGCTAGTAACACACCTGCTATATATGTCATATTATATGACATTACACTCTAGTCCAACCAACTTGTCTGGCCCTGTGGCCAAAATTGGAACTAATTTTTATACCTATTAAGTTTTTCTTTTTATTTTATTTTTCATATCTATACTACCGACGCTGTCACCGGATAGATAGATAAGTTTGTGGCTTTTATGCAAATAGGCCACATGAGTCACTTTATTGATATTATTTTAGTATTGGTATATAATATACGGGCAGGTTAGATACAATAAAATATACAGTTTATAGATTATTTATTCGTAAGCTGGCTGGAATTATATGTTGGCCGAGGTAACTGCCAGCCCACCCGTCACCTTTGGACTCTGTGAGACGAGAAGATAGATCCTTAAAATGGATCTAGCATCTTCGCCCCACGACCCCATGGTTTCAACACCAAAAGGCACAAATATGAAATTATTTTCTATTGTTTCATATTTGCGCCTCTTGGCTCTTTCTGCATTAGTGGCCGCCGCCCCCGCCGTCATGGAGGTCGCCTGCAAGTGGAACAACGCCAGCGTATCCACGCATGTGGCATCCCAAACAAGCGACCTTCCTTGTTTCCACGGAACAAGAGTCATCCCGTCAGGTCTCTTACCATCACCGCGCGCCAAGCCATTAGGCTCTAACACTGCAGGCACTTTAGCGGTGGCAAGAGACCTACGAATGATGTCGTTCAGGGAAGCATGACGCGAAAGACGACCGGCAATTTTAATAGAAGAAAGCCCGTGATGACCTACGCGTCCACTGTCTCACCAGTGGCATAGATGTGGATGTTGTAACTTGGCGCCAAGACCAACCGCAATCGTCAGAGAGAGGTGGTCCAACAGAGTGCCTAAATGCTTAGATGGGAGAGCTTGAAGCTTTCGTCGTCCGCATTTTTAATTTAGTGTGACGTCATTTAATTTTTCGTATTATTCTCAGCAATACCCATATCTTGGGAATGCATAAAACATCACTAGTCACAAGTTAGTTGGGAGTCAGCCCATGTATATACATATATCATGGTATTGTCATCCAAACTAAACGTGTATGCAAAATTTCAGTTGAATTGGTTAGAGATAACTGTTTTAAAATTCAGTTGCAAGATTTGACCTAACCCACAAACATTGCAAGTTAAATAAAATCTTGTAAAAATGAGCGCGCCTTCAATGTATGTGTAAGTATATATAGGTACGCCGTCATGCAAAGTACGTACATAAATGTAGATGTAGTAAGAAGAAGAAGAGAATATCTATTGTACTAGAAAAAGAAGGAGTATAATATATTGATTTGTAATATTATATGATAAATATAATTAATCTAAAGCTGTAAATCGTCGTATATAATAATTGAGTGTATGAGGCACAAGTCGTCACATAAGCCTTTTGAGTTGAAGCAACCTTCGAAGGGGACGGCCTTGTCGGCAATAATTATAATCGCTGCGAGGAATTTAGCTTGGAGACTGTTAAAGAAATCGTGACATAAATACATAAAATTCATTAGATGCTGCAAAAAGGGTAAACAGTGCTGTACACATGACAAGCTTTATGTTTGAGTTAATAAATTTACCTTACAGTGAGCTCTTTAATAAATAGGTAGATACACCTAAGTTTATTTTAAGTTACTTAAAGATATAACGTCATCACCATTTTAACCCATCGGCGGTCCATTACCGGGCACGATTCTCCTCTCATAATGAGAATGGTTTGGCCATAGTCCATCACGCTGGCCAAGTGCCCGATTGGTATACTTTGTGTATCTTGGAGAACGCTTGAAGAACTTTGGGCACGCTGTCTTCCTCGCGGTGTTGCAATAGCCATGATCAGTTCTGGTGGTATAGACACTGAGGTCTGAGAAGCCCAACAAATAATACACAAAATTAAATGATTTTCCTGCACTCACCTCCTCAATCATACAGCTGAATGGACTTTCATAAAGCAAGGCGTCGCGCGTAGCGGGGATACTTTCGCTGCGCCGGCGCCGGCGCCGTCGCTGTCGTAACAAATAGTTTTTCTGCAATAAGTTGGTTTTGCGAACCCTCTACTAAGAAGTGTGTAAAATAAGGCCTAGTACACATATTCATAAGGCTACGATTATTAATTAATAAACTGTGCCATTCTGTTCGCTTTCCCGACCCTAGGCCCAACCGAAATATATTCAGCACAGGAAAACCAGACCAATGCACATAAGGTATTAAACTAAATTCAATTGAGCTAGTATATCTTGTAATTTTGTTTTTAATGAATAAATATTTGTTAAATTTCAAAAAAAAAAAATTGAGCTAGTTCCATAAACATTTTGGCAATATAGGTCGGTACTCACTACTCAGTTCCCAATATAACTCCGGCGAAACTTGAAACTAAGAGCACTGTCGGTGAGAAGGCTAGAAGCATTTCTCGTGTTAACTATTTTTCATCAACATTTTAGAAAAGACGAGCCGGGTAGCTCGTTGATAAGGTTTTTGGTGTAGTCATCGCTGTAAACAGTATATTCAAACATTTGCCGCTTGAACATTATATGTACAGCGTTGACTAGATGCGGATTGCGGATAAAAAAACGTAAATAAACGTTATTTCCAACGTTCTTATACAGAGTGTTTTATTTAACGAGGACAGGGTTGGAGACTTTTATACTGCTTAGGGCCTCGAAGTAACTATTATTTATTTCATCTGTGGCCCTAGTGCAGAGCTTCAGTTTAATAGCGGATGTTAGCGATGATGTATTAAGAAATACCGATTTTCTATTAATTAGCTTCCTTATTTCTAAGAGTTCTATGGATGTAGGTGCGGGCATAATAATACGAATTTCATGTCGGAGTCGAGTACGTATGGTTATGGACCATTTCGATATATTATAAATATTATATATAGTGAGTAAATGAGAACGCGCGAGCTAAATGCTTAAAATGCTCAACGCCAAATGATCCCCCAATTGTGTTGCGGGCGTTTGAGGAATAATTTTGTTTATCCGCCCGTGTAATAATCTCATATTGTAATTTTAAGGGGAGAGGGAGCTGGTTCTATAATATACAAAAAGGTAATAGAAATTACTTGAGTTAATTACTTGAAAGTCAGGTAGGTATCTTGCTGGTAGATATGACATTTTAGAGTTTGAGGAAATATACCGAACTCAGTATAATTCGCCATACATAGTTGGATTGGATCACTCTGTATATAAGCGTTAGCTCTCTTATGGAAACTAGATAAACTGGTTACGCGTCTTGCCTGAACTGCATTTGCTGTAAGAAAGTAATGCGGTTTAAAAATAGATTGATTCGCATTTAAACCTCGCAAGTCAAGATACCGTGGTTATGTGAGTATAAATAAAACTAGCGGTTATAGGCTATGGGATTAGGAGTACCGTTAAATTCAAATTCAAATTCAAATGCAGTGTTTATGTTTTACAAGTATTTCTGACGTTTACGGTGGAGATCCTGGGGCCACGGAGTCCTGGTAATATTTAAAATTTAAAAGGAATTCTGCATTTTAAATATTTTATTGAATATTGACATCATCTACCAATACCACTTTAGGGCATATGTAAGCAAATTATGCTATATTATATTATAATAAACTAGCTGATACCTGCGGCTTCGTCCGCGTGGATAAAGGTTTGTGGTTCCCGCGGGAACTCTTTAATTTTCCGGGATAATTAAAAAGTAGCCTATGTGCTATTCCAGACTATAATCTATCTCTGGGCCTTTCAGTTCTGTTCAGCCATGATTGAGTAACAAACATCCATCCATCCATCCAAACTTTCGCATTTATGATATAAGTATAGATAGATAATTTAACAGTTTATTATTGTACATACTACATAACTACCTAATTAATTATAGGAACTCTTACAATGATTTTGTGTAACTAAAAGTCTTAAGTAAGGTTAATTAATTTGTAATTTTATAAGTATTTCATTTTTAATTATTATGAATTTATTCGTAACTGATATAAAAACACATGTAGAATAAGTAGATACACAATTACACCTGAGTATTTCATTAAAAGTACTAATATTTTTAGTCTCAAGTCTGTAGTTAATACTACATGACATATTACAATAAAAAACATGGCATGTTACAGTAATGTTATGTTACGGCACATAAAATGCCAAGCTGACAAGTTAATTTAACTAATTTATGAATTAGCAAAATTCAAATGGTAACTACTATAAATATTTCCATAATTTCCCATAATAAATTCTTTAGAACAAGTTATACATAATTATTTTCGCCTATTACTAATAATAAATTATGTTTATTGAACCGATTTTAACAGGACTTCCAGGACAGTGAGTAGGTATCTGCTAATAGTAACAGGAAATGATCCCATACATTTATTTTTTATTTTTTATCCACTACAAGCTAGCCCATGACTGCGATCTCACCTGATGGTAAGTGATGATGCAGTCTAAG
Organism: Erebia aethiops; assembly: GCA_923060345.2. Classification (NCBI taxonomy): domain Eukaryota; kingdom Metazoa; phylum Arthropoda; class Insecta; order Lepidoptera; family Nymphalidae; genus Erebia; species Erebia aethiops. Next base: position 16,660,578 of record OV281079.1, on the reverse strand, counting down.
ATGGTAGCGGGCTAACCTGTTAGGGGCATGGCAGTTATATTAAACCCATACCCCTTCGGTTTCTACACGGCATCGTACCGGAACGCTAAATCGCTTGGCGGCACGTCTTGGCCGGTAGGGTGGTAACTAGCCACGGCCGAAGCCTCCCACTAGACCAAAATATAATATGTAATTATAACTTTTGATGTCCCATCTGCTAACCCGATTTTAAAGGGCACAAAGATTGTTTGCATCCCTGAGATACACACACAGAGAAATAAAAAAAATCTCTTTATTTCATGTAAGAAACTTGTAGTTCTTAGTCTGCCCACCGGTTCGGAAGATTTAGGAGCAGATTCTACTGAGAAGAGTCGGGAAGAAACGGTAAATTTACTTTTTTCAAAATGCTTCTTGGTACCTGCACTGCATACTTAATATGCAGAAAATGCTAGTACCTGATTAAAATATTTAAAATCATACTAGACAGGCTATTAGTTTTCGCACGACCTTTATACATGATTTTACAATAACATTTACATTAAAATTAATTTATACACAAAATAATACTGTAAATATTACAACGAACCTGCGTGTAATAATTATGTAACATCCTATAGTCTGTAGCCTTGATTACAGATAAAGATTACAATTATTACTATTGTGACATCTAGTGCCTACGAGATTTAACTTAAAAGAAGACAAAGCGACAAATCACATATTATTTAATTCAGTTTTTCCGACGCACACCATAATATTAGTTTAGACGACCACTACCAGCTTCTTAAAATATGAATTTCCATACATCGCGATCTTGTACCGCTTATGCTTCTGCAATTCTCGTGCGCTATTGCAGAAAAAATATTGTTACAGTATTACGAGTTACGATTACAATCACCCCTGATTGGCTAACACTTTTACGCGTTGCTCGAAATCCATTATCACAACATAAGTAAGTACAATAAATTTAGTCATTCATAACAATTGAAACTGTAATAATTGATGCATCTTTTACGGAACAGAGCCCCACTTGGAGTTAAAAAAAGTGCTATAAAGATTTAATCGACCTATATAACTATGTTTTGCATGAGATATGACTATAGGCGACTGTCACATGATTTTTTATTTTGGTGCTAGGTCAAAGACCTCACTTGTAAATATTTATATTGCCGCATTGTCTCATCTGTTACCTGTATAAAGTTTAAATGTCTCTAAATGATTAAAATTGTCGTGACAGTGTATCGGTGTTTGTTTATTTTACTTGCAAATAACTTTGTATCTAGGAGCTCAATCTTGGTGTTGAAATATAGGGAGTTGGGTAATTCATTGAAGCTTTACATGTACCTATATAAACGTTACCTATTACCTGTAGTCGTATCAATAAACTCTGTGATAATCTTTGTGATAATCGCAATCGTTATAGTAAATATATATCCATAGAGTTTCATTCGGTCTGTCTGTCCGCTTCAGTGATGAACTTACCGGTCTGGTAGGAGGCATGAGGCAAAGCCATAGTTTTGACCATAGACTTAGGAGCGTAGCGAAAAAATTCTAAGTCTATGGTTTTGACGACCTCCGTGGCGCAGTGTGTAGCGCTGTTGCCTTAACGTGCGGAGGTCCTGGGTTCGATCCCCGGCAGGGTCAATTTGGGAATTTATAATTTCAGAATGTTCCCTGGTCTGGCCTGGTGGGAGGACCACAGAGTCCAGTTTTTCCATAAAAATCAATCAAGGTTCATATTTGCTTAAATGTTACCATATTTGTTTTGCTTACCAGATAGGTATATATAATCCTTCATTAATAGTTTATACCACATCGTAGAAATTAGGAATCTGCTGAATTTCTGAGTGCAAATTTACACAATATGCCTATCCTAGACTGAGAATTAAATAGTTTTACACAATGCCTAAATTTAACTCGTAATTGCGTACCTAATACCTACGTTTCCTAGTCTCAAACTAATATTATAAATGCAAAAGTGTGTTTGCTTGTTGGTTTGTTGGTCTATTGGTTTGTTGGATTTTTGGTTTGTCCTTCAATCACGCCGCAACGGAGCAACGGATCGACGTGATTTTTGGCATGGGTATAGTTGAGGACCCTGGAGAGTGGCATTGGCTACTTTTTATCCCGGAAAATTAAGGAGTTCCCGCGGGAATCGAAAAAAACTACGCGGACGAAGTCGCGGGCATCAGCTAGTTATATATAAATTCTAGATATCATACATTTTCGGTGGCATGTATAGCATTCCAAAATATTATTTAATACAATAAGCTCGTCTCCTGCGGCCAAAATTATGCATTTATTTTTCCTTGAGACGAGTATTAAAATATTCATGTAAATGCCTGAATACGCGGTCAGGGCGTGGCAGGCTGACTGCGCGTGTCTGCTTAACATATTAAACTTTCAATGTCTAAATTTAATCCTTTAACAGCATAATTTAGTCACGACTAGCTAGACTTGAGCCTTAAATGCTTATATTTAAAGTAACAATACTTAGAAATGACTTCTTTGTTGCTACTATGGTGGAATTTAAAAAAAAATTCTTACTTCGCTGGCTCAGCGACCCAAAGGATCTTGACCTCTACACTAGAAGCTAATGGGCCGTTGCGGGCGGAGCGGCATCGCATCGCAAAATGCGTACTTCACCCACTAGAACCCTTCGGCCGGGCCGCTATACAGTCGGTTTCGACTTTCGACTGAATCTGACTATTAATTTTAATTCCCATTGGTCAGCCGTCAGAGAACCACCAATCTGACCAATGGGACGGGACACACTCCATTTTGACGGATTTTCAGCTCAATTGAAAATGGTGCACACAATTAGTAGACACCGCTTGCAAAGACCAGCAAGCCCATGGATGAACGGATTCGGATACCTGAATCGCTTGTTTGAGATAGACCGGTGCAGCCTATAAATCCTCTCTTCTAAGGGCTTGCTTCTCAGGTATGCTTTTCAGTAGCGCAATACTCAGTAGCAGCTAAGAGTAGCTCGCAGAGTCTCGAAACTCTATGTATTTTATCAGCATTGTCTCGTGCCTTCGTCCGCGTGGTTTTAGTTCGAGCGAGATCATGCAAAATCATCTCAAAAACATTTATTCGTGGATTTACATACAAAATCTTAAGTTTCTACTTTCTAAATAATTATAGCTGTTAGAGTTTATACGTTGATATTAAATCGTATAATCGTAGACATTCAACACGACTAATGAACGAGACATGAGGCTTGCATGTAAATAGTGATTAGACGCAGTGAACCACTTGTGGTGATTCCATGGAAAACAATTGTTTAATTTTTGTTTTGTTTTCACATCTGTTTAGCGTTTAGATTGATACAAGGAATAAAACCTAACTTTGCTTTGTTTTTCTTTGTTTTGACTTTGATCGTCTCCCTTCTTACGTGTACGTTATTCTTAGACGGTGTTGTGCCAGTCTAACCCTAAGATTGACGATGTCGCCGAAATAGCGATTTTTCTACATTTATCTTCTTTTTCTATCCGAGGATCATACGGATCCATCGATTATAATAGCTATAGTCCCAATATAGCTCTGCAATTCATACAATGAAGCTTAATGTGCGCTAACTAGTTGTGCGGACTTACAGCAGCGAAGTCCTCTCAGTGTGACCGAGGTCAATACGAGGAGGCCTCGAGCCATGGTCTGTGCATCCTTGTTCTAGGGAAGCTTTCTTCACCGCACCACCCCTTTGTCGCGTAACTTTTGTGTCATCTAAACCTTGCTTTCTTGGCTAACGGTCTCGAGGTCGTGATTGATAAATTATCGGGTCCCGCGAATTTGCGTGAGGTTACCAATTACCATCAACGTACGGAATGTGGCATTCAAGTCGCATTGCAATAAAAATCTTTAAAAGCTAAAACTATTTGCAAATATACGTAGGTATATTTGCAAATATTTTTCCATGATTACACTAATCTGCTATGCCATGGTATATTACAAAATATGATTACATTACCGAGTAGGTACGTTTATAATACCGCTTTCGAATCCTTACACGGACGCGTAGCTGTTATAGAAATTGTAACCAGCTGGTAAATTAAAAAATATATTTTTTATCCAAGTTCTAATTTCTGTACTTAGTAGGAACTACAATCCACGCCCACATAGCGATTTAAAGTTAATAAAATACATGCATATTGCATTGAAGGTTCTTTTATTTGTCAATGTAAGCAAATGGCAAACCCAAAGCATTTACAGAAATTAATACTTGACAATCGAATGACCAGTACTTTAATTTTTTTTTCTAGCGGCGCCTTTGTTCATTATTAAAAGAACATATAATTAGTACGCGTAATACTAATATACATATCTAGAACGCATGTTTACAAGGGTCGTCTACCTAAGCGATTGCGAATAGAAATTGCGCGAAATCTAGCTCGTTTACGATCGTCTCGAAGAAATGAGTCATGTTATAGGTATTGCATGCACTAGTAATTGATTGTATAAATGAATGTAACTTAAACCGTGCGAGATTTGAAGCACATGGGCATATTTACATACATACATACTATTATATAAAGGGCAATGTACATGTTAATAGCCTATAATTTGTCAAGTCTCAAGTCTCGGCCAGATTTAAACGAGCTTGATTCATAAATGCGTGTTGAATATTGATATGGATTATATATTATATTATAATCTTACACTATAAATTATATAGTTGATATCTATACCAATAAGACTTGTCTATTTGTCTTGACTGATTGATTTATCTATTAACACAGCCTGTCCTTAATGATAGTACCTAACAGCTAGGATTCTAAAGGCCGATTTCTCGAACTCCAAATTTTAAAATGTAGGACACGAATAAGTTTGAAATTTTATTAAAATTCCTATACAACATTATCTGACAATACATCAAAATTCAAAATGATTCGTAAGTTAAACGTTACTCAGAGTTGGAGTAATCGGCCCTAAATAGGTCTCTTTTATGACAGGATATTATACCAAGAATCTTTATACGACCCGACAGGTCGAGAGAGATCAGGTGCAACTTGCAAGACTGACGTCTTTACATGCTTTCCAAAGCAGGGGGGCGTAACCCTCTAACCAACTTTATTTTTTGTGTTACCTGTCGAATCTACAGCCGAATTAGATAGCCACTACACTGTTAAGTTCCACAAGTTTACAGTCGTATCGCATCATCACGCCATATCATCGTTAATTCCTGTACCAATTAATACACCGCGCCGGCCAGAGCTGGTTGGAACTGAATAAATCTGATGCTGGACGGTTAATCGGGATCGAATCGGTTATGGTGAGTCGTTGCCCTAAGTTTATTTTGAGCGACAATCAAGAGCAGTCGAGCCCACGGCTATTAAGTGCTGTGGGCTCACTAACATCACTTAAAGCAGTGTTATTTCAATATTGTTGATGGTCTTGTTTTAGAATTATAATCTTTACTCAGTGGCGGGGAAAGACCTAAATTTGATGTGGGCAAGATACATTTTGCGAGGCCCCCTGATGGATGACGCAAAAGGACGGATTTTGTTGAGAGAATTTTTTTTGATACTTCAATTTTTACTCACAAAAATGCAAACTTTGGTGAAAAGTTCCATGTAACTTGGTGAAAAGTACCGAGTAAACTTGGTAAAATTTATTTAAATTTTTTTCCAAACCGTATTTTATTGTAAATAATCACTCTGTGTATAGCTACACATGGCCACTACATGGCTACTACAGATGGCCCGAATAGTGACGTCCAAAGAAAAAATTTAGATTCCTCGTACCTAGACCTATCAGAAAATACCCCATGTACTTATGTTCAGCGATTTTTGGTAGTTTTCGAGTTATAATTTTTTAAAGTTTTTTCGTCAGATTTCTGACGGAGGAATTACCTGATGTCTACACTATAGAAGAAACCTACCTCCCAAATTTCAAGTCTGTATGTTTTGTAGTTCGTGAGATATCGTGATGAATCAGTGAGTGACCTTTCGCTTTTATATACCTACATGTATAGATTTTAGGGATGTAAAGATACGTCATATTATACCCCCTGCAATTATGTTGTAATATTATCATATACCTACCTTGCTAACTGACTACGAGTCTCAACTCAGAATGAGAAGGGTTTGCCGATAGTCCACCACGATGGCCAATTGCGGAGTGGCGTCAAAATCGGTTGAACAGATGGGCCAGAAGCGTAACAGACAGATAGACACACTTTCGCATTTATAATATTATTTAGTTTGGATTTCTTAACTACGAATAGTTAGAAATGCGTGCCCGGGGATCGAACCCCCGTCAACTCGAATAGGAGACCGAGCGTTTAAAAAATATATCATCGCTCTAAAACGACCTTACCCCACACAAGAATTGAACCCGGAACCAAGGACTCATTCAGTTGATTGACTGAACAGTAATGTGGTAAGTAGTTTTTGTAAAAAAGAAAAACCTTTTTCTTTTATTGCATGCCGATTCCATGTAAATTCTTCCTCTTCAAAACGGGTTCACCAGAACTTGTTTACACTTTTTCTACACATATCGAGCACTTATAGTAATATTCTTCATAGAGACACATTAAAAGGTTCCTTAACCTGAAAAAATTTAATGACTTAAAAAACTTTGCTGTTACATTTTTTTTGTTTGTCATACAAAAACCCAGTTTATAATAATCTTCTTATATATATAAAAATGAAACCTGTTTTCCTTGGTCACGGCATCACGCGTGAATGGCTGGATCGATTTCACTAATTCTTTTTTTGTTGTATTTGTTATTATTAGAAGAAGGTTCTTACGGAAAAACATATTAAGAAAATCTCTGAGAAATATTGAAAAATATACATTTAATTTTGCATACTAAGGCGGTACGAAGTTCGCCGGGTCAGCGTTGCTGCTACATATTTATTGTCTGTCATACCCATTGATGTAGAATTTTAGTACCTATGTCATACCCGACCTGTCACAAGCTCGTGCTCGTTGAAACTCGGAATTTTAATGATTGCGCGGATACATACTATACCTACTACATAGGTATTATTATAAAATACTAATTGATGAGGATTTTTGGTTCCCGTGGGAACTCCTTGATTTTCCGGGATAAAATGTAGCCTATGTGCTAATCCAGACTATAATCTATCTCTGTGCCACATTTCATGCAGATCCGTTCCGCCATTCTGGCGTGATTAAGTAACAAACATCCATCCAAACTTTCGCATTTATAATTTTTTTTTTTTTATCGTATGGCGTTTGGTACATAATAAGCGTTTTTATAAAAAGAACGCTTATTTCGCCTGCAAGTTCGTCGCTCGTTTAGCACCACCCAGGGGACACGTGCAGGGAGGTAGAAGGTAGCTCCTGCGGACGTGAGCGACGGGGCATCCCCCGCACATTTATAATATTAAGTTTAAATAGATTATGTTGCATACGCAGAAGCTTCGGGAGAGTGTTAATCCGCTAGCCGAAAACTCTCTCCGCTCTTGCTCTTTCCGCTCTGCATCCGATCCGAATCCGAGAATTCCCGATTAGTAGCCGTTGTCCTATTTGTATGAGGGGATTAAACACTTCCGAATTCGAAAAACAGGATCTAATGCGCCACCCCTCATACAATTAATAGTACTACGGCTACTTCGGATCGAAAATCCCTGGATACGGCTCAGATACAGTGTTAAAGAAGCCTTACTCAACCAGAACAAAATAAGGAATTACAAGACTACGGGTTACGGAGCCAATCTGGTCTGAACTAAGAAGTACACCAGATCTTTCCGCATGCGACTCAAGTCTCGACAGATAATACCGTGGCTAATTATCACCATCACGTCTTATATTTTTTAAACGAGACGATCAGAAGGTTTACTTTGTAGGTACCAATTTTGAATAAATATACTTTGAGTTTGAATACGATTTCGTCTTGATTATAGTTTTAGGTATATGCTATTGATAATTTGCTGACCCAACCCGGTTATTCTTGAGTGCAATTTGTGAAAATGCTTTCGTCACGGTGGTACGTTTTAAATTTATATAGAAACTACATAAACATCCGAAAGGTCTAGTTTCTATAGAACTAGCGGCTTCAGTAGTTGGTTGATTGATATAAATCAGTGAGTTTTAGCAATTGATTTATTATTATTTATAGGCTAGACAACCGGCCTCTGTTTCGCTCGGGAATTAGTGAAATACTTGGGATTGGAATTTGCAAATATACCGAGTTCTTTTATCACTTACATCATAAATACCGAGATAAAATTACATAAAATGAAAAATGGAACAATTTAACACAAACTTTTATCTCGTAACCTGTGCAATTTTCAAAATTCATAAAATAAGTAACTATATTTCTTCATATCTTACCGAAAACTCAAATAAAAAAATTTAATGGATATAACTAGAAAAATTATAGAATTTCATTGTCTATCTCCACGTTCGGGAGTTACACAAGAAAACCTATAGGTATATACCTACGTAAAAAAATTCAAAAAAAATTATGAAGCTATATCAAAATACATACAAACCATAACTAACAGCTTATACCTACGTACCTAAGGGTACCCACCTTATTTTACTACAGATTCCTAAAAATCAGATCTTAAAGCCTGTTTATACCGCACCAAACGTCATGTTCTAAATTGTTTTAAAACATAATATCGTCATCATCTATTGTAACATGTCTGCGAAACAAAGATCTATTCAACTCATTTTCTCATAGATAAATTATTTCTTTAATAAACATCAATCTTATGAGAAAGTACCTGCTGAAACACTTAAAACAATTATGTTCTGTCAATTACTTGGATCATCAATAGATACCTGAGTACTAATAAAAAAATGCAAAAGTGTGTTTGTTTGTTGGGTTGTCGTCCTTCAATGACGCCACAACAGAGCAATGGATCGACGTGATTTTTCATGGGTATATAGTTGAGGAAGTGGAGAGTGACATAGGCTACTTTTATCATAAAATTATAAGGATAAAATCTAAGGGAATATTATGGCTATTTATAAGGGAATTAAAAAACTATCTCGTTCAAATTAAATAGAACACTAAATTTTTTATAAATATAATTAGTTTTTAATTTAGATTTCAATTTATTTCTTAGTTTTAATTAAAATAATATGTATGAAATAAAATAGTAGGTACACTAATTTATCTTTTTGTACTAATATTACAAATGTGTAAGTTTGAATTTTTGTACGTTTACATGTCTGTTAGTTTGGATGTATGGTCACTCCTTCGCACCACAATGACTGTACCGATTTGGCCGGAAATGCAGGAAGTTTATAACCCGAATTAACACAACGCTAAATTTTATCCCGGAAAATTCGCGGGCATAATCTTTGTTGGTCTATAATTTTACTAGGAATAAATTATATGATTATTTTATCGTGTCCGGGATTTGAACCCAGTCGCGCGGAATTTGAAGCCTAACTTACACTTGGATAATATCTATAAAATTTCACATAATTTGAGTGCAGTTTCCTTTAGTTTTAAGTATGCAATACGTCTTTGTATTGTTTTATCAGTAAAGTTTTATGTTTGTCGTGTAAATAATATTATTTAGCAATATTATTCATTGAGATATTGCCTCATTCGAGCTTAGTTAGAAATTCAAATATTTTCAATTCACTGAATTTAATGATGAATTTAATCTGAATTTCTTAAAGTTGTTCAACATTTATAGCCTACCCTTGATAGGTACTTTTTCGAGGTAAGAATGGCCTTTCGAATTCCTTCGCCTTTCTTTGAGATCAGATCAGCTTATGCTTATAAAAATGTTAAATAGGTAAAAAATCTTACGTTTGTATTTTATTTTCAACGACCAACGAAACTATAGCATCTTCACGTAAAATCTACTGAATGGAAGTTAGCAATAACTACTCCGTGACATAAAGTATGGATAATGGCCAGTTTATGACTGTAGGCACACCTGATTGAGGAAACATAAAACTTTATGTTTATATAGATAAAAAATTACGAGTTCTGCATAATTCTCAGCACTTAAAACGCGAGTGACAGATTCAGCTGCAACGGGCAGACCGCTCAGTGATTAAATAACGATTATTGCAGTGGTGAGCAAAAGTTTGAGCTAACGGGAACTATTTTAACAATTCTACCCGGCTCTTCTCGATAGAATCTACTTTCCGAACCGGTAATTATGACACATCATAAGTCCAAGTTGTTCTACATAAAATTAAGACATTTCAACAACGACTGAAATATCTGACTATAAGGCCCACTTGCACTAGGACTCTTAAATTGAGTTGGTTAAATATTTTTATATGCATATAAATGCAAACGCATTATATTGTAGTTGCTAAAAAGCACCAAAAAGGGACAGCATTACAAAATTAAACTGAATCAGTTTATATGTCCTTGTGCAAGCGGCCCTATGAACCGCTTTAGGTCAAAACAACAAGGTGAGATAAAGTATAGTGGTAGTGGTCTTCTTCTAAATAAAAGGAAAAGGTGACTGACTGCAGTCAGTCAGCTGATCAATCAATCTTCAAATCAAACCACGATACTTTATGACGAGATCTTATGACGTAGGCATCTGCTAAGAAGGCATCGCCTTTTGTACCTATCCTTCTTCTTTAATTTATTTCATGTCTTATTTTTTATTTTATTTTATTGTGTGGTGCAAATAAAGAGTTGAATAATAATAATAATAATAAGAAAGCATTTTTGAAAATTCAACCCCTAAGGGGCTAAAGGTTTGAAATTTGCGTGAAATTCGAACTTTACATGAGCGAAGCTACGGGTGAAAACTAGTTTTCACATAAAGTTCAAAAAAGCTCAAGGGGAATTAGCTACTTTACCAATAAGAAATCTTATCTCGGCGATCAGACCGGTTATTGTATGAATTAACAGTTAATTACCAGAAAACTGGATGAGTACGAAATCAGCGGTCATAATGTTTGCTGCTGTGACGCACGTGGCTTGTTTTGTTTTCGATTTCCCAGAAATCCTAAAAAACAGACATCTAAAAATCTTCTCACTTCAAATTAAACACATTTTACTTCTTTTAGAGCTGGTTTTCTGTTGCTAAATAAACAAGTGCTTTTGACTTTTGAGTCAACAAAAAATGTTTTTAGGATCAAGCTGGGAAAGTATGGCAAATATTTGGAACGGATGATCTTTATTTAACGTATTTTTGAAAATCTTTAAAGTTCTCAAAAGCATATCGTACCTATATTGTTATTTTTGAAGTACCTATAGTATAATATCACCGTTGCTAAGATTAATCCGTAGAGAACAGATATATTGAAGATATAAAAAACGGTATCAATATCAATGATGAAACAAGTTTAAAATCACGCTTGACGAAATAAAATAGAGCTATCTCCTGACTAAGGTAACGGGACCCTATTTCGTGATAGAACGCTACTTCGTTCGTTTTGTTTCTGTCGCAAAAAATAAGCAATTCAAATATTATTTATTTAAATTATAAATTTCTATAAAGTCTCTATCATAACTGTCCAAAAAATTAAGTATCAACATTTTGGCTTAGTTGCCAAAGGTTAAAGTTAAGGCATAGCTAAGTCCATTTGAATAAAACTTTTATTCAAATGGACTTAGCTTTCCTTAACAATTGATTTGACTCGGAAAAAGTAAAATAAAAACAGAATTCCTTGAAAATTGCAATAAATCGACTCACGAAATAGCGGTTATTTTATTTTTCATGTGTCCCCTAGTTCGTGACACTACCGAATTAGGGATATTCAAGAAACATTTTTGTAGCTTGTTCATTTATATAATAATTAAGAAAATTTAAATGTAAATTTAAAAAAAACAAATAATGTATTTAATTCAGTTTTTTAGAAACTAAATTCGTTAAATGTTGTGTTCACTAGAATTCTTATAATAAAGAAATAAATATTTATTTAGCTTTACACGGAATAGAAATACAGAAATGAAAAATTATAACTACAGAATAAATACTTACTAAACTTACTTACTAAAATACAAAATGTATTATACAAAATAACTACAAAAAAAATTACTCCGTGTAATCGCTAAAAAGGCTGCTACCTCAGCATGTTGCTGCAGTATATGATAACTGCAGTGCTGATTTTCAGGCAAAGCCTTATGTGGCGTCACGACTCACGACTCGTAATACGAGTTTGAAGGTGACCTGAATTTACATTCTTTAGTTAAATTCGCACAGGTACTTCCAGTTTAATTTTGTTTGATATTCGATTTATTTATGTATATTTGTATATTTTTATTATTTAAGGGGTAGTTAATAGTTAATCAAAATAATTTTAAAATTATCTACAAAATTAAATGCGGGATATTCATAAAATCAATATCACGAATCAAGTGACAGTCTATTTTGTTATACTTTTCCCCAAGTTCGTGACAGATAATTTTATAGTGGTTTTCTAGTAGGGTAGGCACATACCACTTATAACGCAATATATTAATAATATTATATAATAAACTAAAGTTTCAAACAAAAGAGACGAGCTTTGTTTTAATTTTTAGTTTCAAGTAGGTAAGTACTCAATAAAAGCTGTATTTACTATCATTAGGCTGAATCTCACTCTAACATATTTTTTATTAATTATTTTTACTAAAATCTTTATCCTGTTCCGAATTACTAAACCTTTTAAATAATCATAGCTCGCTGTAAAAACTTTATCCCGAAATAGGGGCCACAAATTCACGAACTTAGGTGCAGAGCAAAATTTTATCACGAAATAGGGTTCAAACAAGAGGTCCACAAATAAATTAATATAAAAAAAATTAAGAAACAAAACTACATAATTCATGCATTTTCTGGCCAAATACCAATATTCAACACAGAAAAGCTTTCAAACTGATTTCATGTTTAGGAATATATTTAACAAATCTTAAAGTCTTAGGAGCCTTAATATACCGAAATAGGGGATACTTACGTTACTTAATACAAAACAAATAGATCATACGACAGATGAAAATACCTTTACTCAAAATGTAGGAAACATGAATACTTATCACCTATTACGATTTGGTTCTGAATTAGTTTAGGTAGATTCGTTGTACGTAATTACAAACTCGTGTACGAACACGTGTGATGGAGGCGTGTTGTTTCTTTTGAAAAACTGCATCCTCATATTAATGTGTCGTTTAGCAAATGTCCTAGTGGGTATTTAAATACATCTCGTGTTATTACTTCAGATACAAAGTGACAATTTTAGAGCCATTGTCATGCAATCTTGGGCAACTGATACATAATATAATGCGATGTTTTATATACTCGTAATCTATTATTTCCGGTAAGAAAAATGCATTAAAATTATTGTTCGAAACATCAGTTGTAACAACCCTGTATTATTTATAGACCTGTACAGAGAAAACAGATATGCTATCTGCTATATTCCTTAGAGACTTTCATTTAGTGAGCTGTTAGACATTGTTAAGAGTTAGGCATGACTATTTGACAGAATCTTCTATAAAATATAAAAGTGAAATACCACTCACTCACTTACTCACTAATCACGATATCTAAAGAACTATAAAGCATATGAAGTTGAAATTTGGTAGACACCTTTGGAAGGTTCCTTCTATGGCGTATACATCAGCTAAGAAACGGTATTGAGGAAGGTATTGAGAAAATTCACCCTTAAGGGGGTGAAATGGGGGTTGCAAGTTTGCATGATATTCCTATGTTTTCCCATGAAAATCGGCATCTAAGATACCTATTAGTTTTAAATTATAAATCTGTATAAGCATCAATAATCTGTAATACAATATCACAAACATTGTTGACATGGAATAGCAAATCATTTATATACACTTAAAATGGAAAAGGACCCAAGATTGAGCCCTGTGGGTCACCCATTAATGCAGTTGAGCCCTCTGACTTCACGTGGTTTACGCATACCCTCTGAGTTCTTTCGTTTAGATAAGAAGCAATGAGATCGAGTAAAACATTTCTGATGCCATAGTGGCTTAATTTCAGCAATTAAGTTTTGTGATCAACACTACCAAATGCCTTAGACAGATCACAGAAGACACCAATAGCATTCTGTGAACGCTCCCAGGCATCGTATATATGTTTTTAAAGTTCGCATCGCATCAGTTGTATTACGACCTTTAGTGAAGCCGTACTGCTCAGGATGCAGTAAGTTATTTGTGTTAAAGTGAATTATTTAAAATGTTTAGTTTTTAGTTTTTTTGTAAATTTAGATATAATTTAGATTTGAATTTGATAAATGGATGTGCCTACCTAGGATTAAGACTTCAGATGTAATAAAATAATTATTAATTGGCTCAAAATTATTTTCAATAACCTTACTGAGAGTTGGTAAAATTGAAATAGGTCTGTAATTATTAAGGTCGTTTTTATTTCCTAATTTAAATAAAGGAATGAGTTTACTATGTTTCATTAAACTCGGGAAGTTGCCTAAGTCTACACAATCGTTAAAAAATACAGCTAAGTAAGGGGCAATGTCGCTTTTTATGTTAGATATGATTTTCACAGACATACCCCATAGGTCACCAGTATTTTTTAATTTTAATAACTTAAAGTTTTTATAATATCTATAGCAGTGATGTGTCTTAATTCAAATGAAACATTGCACTTTTTTACATTGTCCTTTAATATACTCTGAGCGGTATGAGGAGTTTAGTGAGTTAGTCAACAAAATATTAACATCTTTGAAAAACCTTTCGAAAGTTTTGGCAACTTCATCAGACGTTATTTTATTATTATCAATAACAATCTCGTAGTTGACATAGTCTTTGAGTACCTAAGTTTCATGCGTTTAACAAAACTGGGAGACCGGTTATATTGTTTTTCATCGAATAACTCGTACAACTTGTCTCTACTTTTGCAAATACTACAGTAGCCCAATCATTGAACTTAAATTTCACACTTATTTCTATTTGCTTAAATTTGAATACTTTATTAAATTCATTGTCTATTGTCTAATTATATTGTAGCAGTTTTTCATTGCCTGAAAACACGGATAAAACAACATTTTCTAAAAATGATTCCTAGCTTGATTTATCACCCCCGAAACCCCCTGCATACAAAATTTCATGAAAATCGTTGGTGCCGTCTCCGAGATTCAGATTATATACTTGTGTATATATACATATATATAATCTGAATCTCGGAAACGGCATATATATATATAAGAATTGCTCATTAAATCAAATCAAATCAAATATTCTTTATTCAAATAAACTTTTACAAGTACTTTTGAATCGTCAAGTGAATCTACCACTGGTTCGGAATGCCATTCCTACCGAGAAGAACCAGCAAGAAACTCGGTGGTTGCTTTTTTTAAATAATTCATTTACAATTACTATATCAATGTGTACATAAGTAACCGCTGTCCCCAGCATTGCTGGAGCGATCAAATCCATGCTCCTCTATCATTTACATAATCTTCAACCGTATAATAAGCTTTTTTCAGGAGCATACTTTTAATGGATTTCTTAAATTTGTTTATTCAATTCATGTCAAAGACGGGCAGACAGAAAGTAGCCCCATTCCCGCCGGTGGCACCCGTTCAAGAGCATGACGCATGATCCAGCCATTGCTTCGCTCGACCATATTTGAGGGAACGTAACAACCCGCACCACACGACACCACCACAGAAATGTTTAAAGAGAGCGTGACATACTCAGTCTACCCGTATCAAAGCATCGAATTGAATACTAATATTCAAACACTAATTTATAATAAGTAACCGCTGTCCCCAGCATTGCTGGAGCGATCAAATCCATGCTCCTCTATCATTTACATAATCTTCAACAGTATAATAAGCCTTTTTCAGGAGCGTAATTTTAATGGACTTCTTAAACTTGTGTAAAGGCAAGTTTAAGATAGGTTGTGGAATTTTGTTATAAAATAGAATGCTCATTCCCACAAACGACCTTCGGACCTTCTTGAGGCGGAGCGATGGAATCACGAGCTTATGGCAGCCTCTAGTTTGCCTATCATGCAGATCGCATATTTTTTTGTAATTATGAATGTGCTGTTTTACGAAGATTAAATTACTATAAATATATTGCGAGGCTACTGTGAGAATACCTATTTCCTTAAATTTCTCTCTAAGGGATTCGCGCGGTTTTAAATTATAAATTGCACGTATTGCCCTTTTTTGTAATACAAAAATTTTTTGAATATCTGCTGCTTTACCCCATAGTAAAATTCCGTAAGACATAATACTATGAAAGTAAGCAAAATATACAATTTTTGCAGTTTCAACGTCAGTAAACTGTCGAATCTTTCTGACAGCGTAAGCAGCAGAGCTGAGTTTGCCAGCCAGAGTTGATATATGAGTGCCCCATTGAAGCTTTGAATCTAAGGTCACCCCCAGGAACACAGTGGTCTCTTCTATTTTTAAAATATCATTATTTACAGTTAAATTTATGTTTCCTGCTGACTTGGTATTCGGCAATGCGAATTCAATGCACTTAGTTTTCTTTGCGTTTAAAAGTAAATTGTTTACAGTAAACCAGTTAGTGACTTGAGAAATAGCATTATTTACGTCTTCATAATTGTCCTTGTTTCTATCGACTTATCATATATAACACATATCATTTAAAGGTATTAGATAAGTACATACCTATATGCTTTTGTCCGCGGCCTTGAGGCCATGAATACCAGTTGCGAAGACCAAAATAACAGTCATTCATGTGACAATCAATCAGTGTTAGTATATAGTGTCAGTTTTAAAAAGTAATGACCCAACATTAGTGTTGTCTATTCGTTATACGTTGTGGGGTATATTTAGTTAAGTTATTACGTACCTGACTGTCAATTATATTATCAACTTTTCTACAGTTCAAGCATAAGCTGCTGGATTAAAAACTAAAGATATTGCAGGAAGGGCTCTGAAAGATTTTCTTTATGACGTTAATCTCACTAGAAAAGGATTTTCAAAACTGACAACTTCCTTCTTGATTTAAAAAAATTGGCAGTCATACAGGGACTGCCGATAAAAGTGAAAACGAAAATATATTTTTTTCTAATTTAAAAAATAAATAAAATAACTAATAAAAATATTTCAAATATTAGTTTTAAGGTTTATACGTATGAGTTTAATTACGAAATTTTTTGCCTAATTTTAGACCTTTTGTCTTCGTAACAATGCGAAATGTCGGCCACGGTTACACAGCACTTATTAATATAAACCTTAAAACTAACGCATTAAAGTTTAATTACGAGTGTACTATATCTATTATTATTCTTAATACCTTTTGTCTTAAGAAGAATGGTGTCGGTCTCGCGTATTCCACATTTTTACCCCCTACCAAAAAGTACTCAACGCGCCTAAAGAAGTTTTCACTTCAAAAAAAGATTTTTGCATACCCCAGTACTGGGAAGGACGGCCAGATTGAAAGGCTTTAGTCCGTAAGGCAATTATTGAAAGGTGAAGTTGAGCATGCCACCCACGAATCGACTGGTATCCATAGGAATTTTCTTGAAAGAAAATAAAAAGATTGTCATTGGGTTCTTGGTACAATTTCGGTGTATCAAGTCTCGCAAAAAGGCACAGTAGTCGGTAAACCAAAAAGATACAAATAAATTACCGATATATTCCTATAGGTATTTTATATGCAAACGTTGAATTTTGTCTCAATTTATTGCGCACAGTGTAGGTATGCGCGGACACATAACCTTTAGTTATCCAGTCCAGGTGCTAGGCGGTAAGATATTAGATTCGCAACGGTAAATGAAACGAGCTGCCCGTACAAATAGCGGCCAACACTTAAGAGTAGGTACTCATATATATACGCCACTCGATAGCTTATAGTTTCGAGTTTTGCGCAAGAACATGATATTTGAATGTGCATTTACCGGCGACCCAGCGTGCAAACTCAGATAGTGAGATGCGCGAGGAATGGTAGTAAGTACCTACCATTGATGATAGAATACATTTCAACTCAAAAATGAAATCTCTAGTAGTACTGACGATCATTTTCCAAATTGTTCAAAGTGAATACAAAGTTCTTTTAGGCCTGGCTGGCTCCGGACCTATCTACATAGTTACTAAGGCCCGGACTCCACCAGAGCGGAGATGTGCGGAGACGTCTGAAGCGGAGACGAGAATAGATGTTTTTCAGCGAGGGTGTATCCACCGAAGCTGTGTGGAGATGCGTACTGGCTAGACTGGAGCGGAGATGTGTACTGACTAGAGCGGAGATGTATGCTCGCTAGAGCGGGACTGAGCTGCGTGCGGTGAGCGTTGGATGTTGAGATAAACGCGGCGCCGCTCATATCACGCCGCTCACATCTCCTCTCGTCTCCGCTGCGCGCCGCCGCCAGCTAGCGAGCCACAGCTCGCATCTCCGCATCGATCGCGCCATACAAATATGATACATCTCCGCTCAGTGGTATCCACTGAAGCTGAGCGGAGACGAGATGTGGGAATAACGAAATTCTATTGGTTGTTTAAATAACATCTCCTCTCTTCTCGTCTCCTTTCCGCTCTGGTGGAGTCCGGGCCTAACCATGGAAAAGACGTTCTAATTTATACGATTCAGATATCCTTAACGATGCTACAAACAGTCCGATAAGAGCATAAGGTACGTTTCCTCCTTTTTTTAAATCCACTACAAGCTAGCCCTTGACTGCGATCTCACCTGATGATAAGTGATGATGCAGTCTAAGATGGTAGCGGGCTAACCTGTCAGGGGCATGGCAGTTATATTAAACCCATACCCCTTCGGTTTCTAGACGACATCGTACCGGAACGCTAAATCGCTCGGCAGCACGTCTTTGCCGGTAGGGTGGTAACTAGCCACGGTCGAAGCCTCCCACCAGGCCAGACCAGGGAAAATTCAGAAATTATAAATTCCCAAATTGACCCTGCCGGGAATCGAACCCAGGACCTCCTTAGGTTGCGTTGTCACTTACCACCAGGTAGAATCCCAGTCAAAGACTATGACAAGTTATATCCTGGAATAAAACATAAGTACGTTTGATATTCAAGCTTGTCGCTCCCGCTCCCGCTTCAGCCAGTAGTCACGCAGTGACGCTGCAGTTAGCGGATAAGCGTTTTTGGGCTGGCGTAACTAAATCAAATGAACACATTCGCAACGGATTCCCACGGTAGGTTTCAAGCCACTTCCTGCGAGCTCCCCGCTATAAAGTCGCTTAATAGGCTTTTGGAGGCCGCCAAATTGCCAATATTCGGAACGCTGACGCAGCATCCGGAGGTTGGCTATATTTATTTTTACCCTCGACGAAACGGAGACGGTATACTCGTATGTGTTTGCCCTTAGAGGTTGAGTGTATGGTTGTTTGTTTGTTTGTATGTATGTTTGTATGTTTGCTTGTGCACTTTTTTGTTACCATTTTTCTCAAAAAGTACTGGGCCGATTGAGACGCGGTTTTTTGCATTTGATGTGTATAGCTTGTGAGAAGGTTCTTAGATATATTTTAGGACCATAGACAACCGAGCTGAGCTGTAGTCTATGATTTTAATTTTTCAATATGTTACCATTTTTCACAAAACGTACTGGGCCGATTGAGATGCGGTTTTTCGCATTAGATATATTTAGCTTTTACCTAGATGCTGCCCAGGGTCTCATGATGGAACCAGGAGGTGGTCATGGAAACTCCTTAAGTTCTCATAGTAAACCCGTCGTATTTGATTTCTATTGATTTGTGTTGACAAGCGCTTTGCACCTAGATGCTGTCCAGGGTCTCATGATGGAGTCAGGAGGCGATCATGAGAACTCCTTAAATTCTCATCGTAAACCCGTCGTGTTTGGACTCTTTTGATTTGTCTTAACAAGCACTTTGTACCTATATGGAGCTTTGCAGTTCGTCGTGAGTTTTTTTAATTTTTTAATTTTATTACTTGTTAGACAGTTCAACTCATGGAGAAGCTTAGCGAAAAATCACGTGGGATTCCCTGCAGGCCTAGTGGGAAAACTTTATCTAGTTTATGTACAAGTTGTATGGATTTGATCGAGCGCCAGCTGCTGTCATGACGTCTTCCAGCGCTCGAAAATTCCATTCAAGTCGTAGTTAATTGTAACGCGATCGAATAGATAAAAAGAATCCCACTATAATTACGCCTACTAATCGTAACGAAATAATAATAGTGCACCCGATACGGTCATTAGGACTAAGATAGCTTCTGCGACAACAATGTGAATATCACAATGTTGCTCTCTAATTACTAGGCGGGTTGAGCTGTCATTTGGTACGAACCGGACGATTTAACAAAGTGGTTCTTAGGCTTAATTGAAGTAACGAACACTTCGGAGAAAACACACATAGTGCTTAATGTAAAGCAATTATCAATTGTCCAGCCTTCATTCTGTACCGCAACCTTATTTATGTGTGCGCAATCCGTGATACCTTCATTATACATATTTTTCAATGTTCAGTACTTATGTTGTCGCATTAGTATAATACCAAAATTATAGTAATATTAAGTCCCGCCATCGCTTGGTCGAATTTCTGAAATCCTTTATTAAATATATGTCTATTTGTCCGCTTAGTTCATCTAAACTCCCCAACGATACGGATTTTAATATGTTTTACATTATCATTTCAAAATGTTAGTTCATTCGGGATGGGAGATGAAACTTTTTGTCAATGTCACTTACTTGAATTTCATCAAATCTGAATAAAGAATGATCTTTATTATTTACAAAGTTACACCACAGGTAATACCGGTCAGGTTCAGATAGAACCGATGTAGGTAAATTTACTTTTTTGATTTATTTTTGTGAGTTATTTTGTGAAAACTAAACGTGGTGAAATCTCCCCCGAGTCCCGACCAGCCGTAGCAATTCTTTAGGCAAGGTCAACTTTAGGCATGTTATTTTGGACGATGCTCTCTATAATTCTCCCAAAAATTATATTTCTGTAGTCTGTACCCTTGCGTTACTTACCTCGAGAACATCGAAAGATTTCGAGTATCGAAACCCTATTAAGACGTTAAATGGACCTAGCAGAGCTAGTTTAGAAATAATGACAGGATAAGCCACTTGTGCCAAAATTATAACAAAGAGGTACCACCCACGTAAGTCTAACCTACTAAGACTGCATTTATCTTATCTCAGATATTTATCAATATCTCAAGCACAATCAATGTAGTATTTTCTTTTAAGATAATTATTATGACATCGTGAGGATAGGACATCTTGCTACTTATTTTTATATTGATAAATAATGTGAAACAACTTTTGTCTCATATTATTTGGTAATCCGTCTTGCAATCCACGATCTTATGTCACTTTGTCTTATGCTAGAAATCTTTACCACTTTTCTATCAGTTTTGCTGGCGTAGTTTTTTCCATCCTTGACTATCTCTCTTTTTCACCTTGCATATTGGTATCTTCCTATAATACGGCCTTCCCCTCCCACTTTTCCTCTATGTGTTTAGTCTCAATCTCATCATAAGAAGTGCTCTGGTGCATTAACTTATCATATCCTATAAGATGATGTCATATCTGTCTCCTTTTATTTTCGATGCTTTAACCTGTCTAGTGGGATACACTGTACAGCTTAGATTAAGTAAAATTTTAAACATTCAAAAATATAAGTACCTACGAGGAAAGATAGTGTTGTACTTATTAGATGAAGCCCGCCGTGTTGAAACTCGAGCGTAGTTATTCTATTCGAGTACACATCCAAAACCTACAGCCATTCAATGTTCCATTGTGTAACTTAATATGTATGTTGTCACATTGGTAACGATGTGTTGTCACCTTTTGTCGATTACCAGTTTGTTTGCGCTTTAGTTTGTAAACGCGGGGGGACAATGGCAATGCGACTAGTACCTACTGTGGAAAATTCTGGGAAACTTCTAATGGATATCCATGTAATGTGAGCGAGTTTTGTTCGAAGGCTGACAAAAAAAAAACGCGTGATGGTAAAACAACTAAAACTTTATGGCTTCAAAAACCCAACGAAACAACCTCGATCAGTTACTTATATAATAATTTTAAAGAATAGGTTTTACAAACATAATCCATATTTTAGGATAAACTAACAGACATTTTCTTCAACAGGGAAAAAGGAGAAAACGTTATGACTGCGACGCACGGCGGCGGCGGTGAAGACCACCGGCCGGATAAGGATTCAGTATACACCATCAAGACAGGCTTCAAGAACGACGGCTACCAGCACGAAAGGGACTCGAACGATGACATCGTCAAACCACCGCCTCTGCCCATGGAGGACGACTCATACGCTTCAGGAAAAGTGAAATTATCGAGAAACGAGAAATGGAGAATACTAAAGAACGTCGCGGCGGTAAGCTGCGCATTCATGGTCCAGTTCACCGCCTTCCAGGGAACAGCAAACCTCCAGTCCTCGATTAACGCCGCGGACGGCCTCGGCACGGTGTCTCTTAGTTCCATTTACGCTGCACTAGTAGTTTCCTGTATTTTTGTACCCACGTTCCTTATCAAGAGGCTAACGGTGAAATGGACCTTGTGCCTTTCCATGATGTGCTACGCGCCGTACATCGCTGCGCAGTTCTACCCGAAATTCTACACCCTAGTGCCGGCCGGAGTCATCGTCGGCTTGGGGGCAGCTCCTATGTGGACGTCTAAAGCCACATACTTGACTCAAGCAGGAAGTGTCTACGCCAAACTGACTGATCAGGCCGTAGACGGCATCATCGTACGATTCTTCGGCTTCTTCTTCCTCGCGTGGCAGACTGCCGAACTATGGGGCAACCTCATCTCCAGCTTAGGTAAGTCGTCTTTATAACTTTACGAGGTAATTTCATGGACTTAACTTGTTTCTGCAATCGTTAGTATAATTAGTTTTTACCGAAATATCCGGGTTCGTCGCTCTGATGATACAAAATGAGGTTTTTTTCATCTCGCAATAACCTTCTTGGTAATTTTTATGATGTGAGTAGTCCACTCGTTCACGCTTAAGTTAGTTTCAATGAGATGTCTACATTGTGCTTGCCTATAAAGAATACTGCTTTTGCACGAGCAGCAGTGAACTCTGATACCTAGCAGGCTAAGCTCTTTAGAAAATACAGCAGCATTATTAGCATAAAACTATTATTTTAGTCTAATTATTATTTTAGTCATATATTATAATACTGTGACAGTGTGACAGCATTACAAAATTTAACTAAATCAGTTTATGAGTCCTTGTGCAAGTGGGCCTAGAGGTCTATGTGTTGTTACAACTTACGAGTCGTTGTAAAAACTCGTTAGTCTAGACCTCGATAATTTAAACTGGAATGATTATACTTGTCAGTTTAAAATCTGAATTTATTCTTCATTTACATCGTCCAGAAATTATTATTATTATAATAAAGACTAAAAATATTATGATTAAAATTCATAACAGTGTTGACCTCCGATGATCTTCCATAAAAAATTTCGGTTATCCTCATGTAGATTCATAAATTATAAGCTACTGCCCGCCCCTAAGCACAAAAAATTGTGATCATCACTACAATCTCAATTGATGGCATTGGGTGAAGGTATGCTGTGATGGTGCATTAAAGCCAATAGCAAAAGAGTAATCAGAGGTGATTGCGACCATAATGATGCAATTCCACCAATGTGCGACAGTGTTTCTCTCGCACAAGCAAACATTTTCGTACAGTTTTTCTGTCCGTCCACTCGAGGTGAATGTGCTGCACCCGTTTGTGGTGGAATAGTATTGAAGCTGTCACGTTTTCTGTTGCATTTAAAACCATACCTCACCAATGACCGATGATCAGAATTTTTGATTTCAAAAAAATGCGATTTCAAGATACTTCTATGTATACTATACTAGCTGATGTTCGCGACTTCGTCCACGTGATTTAAGTTCTTTATTCCCGCGGAAACTCCTTCATGTTCCGGAATAAAACTCCTTTGTCACTCTCCAGGTCCTCAACCAAACATTGAAGGTTGAAGGACAAACCAACAAACAAACACACTTTCGCATTTATAATATCAATATGATTACTTAGATAGACTAATATTATAAATGCGAAAGTTTGGATAGATGGATGTATGAAAGAAAGAAGAAAAGAAATGTTAGTTACTCAATCACTCCAATTCAATAGCTGAACGGATCTGGATGAAATTTGGTACAGAGATAAATTACTGTCTGGAATAAATAACACTTCCCAGAAAATTAAAAAATTTCCACGGGAACCAAAAAGCTTCAATCTTATCAATTTAGTTTTTATTAATTTCCCGATTTTTCCACAGTATTCTCCTCCGGAGTACACAACGGGAGCACACCCAAAGAGAATGTCAGCAGCGCTGTCCTAGCCTGCGGGGCCGACTTCTGCGTGATCGGAGGCGGTCACCATGACAACAGGAACCTCCACCGGCCGCCTGACAGCGAGATATATGAGATCAGTGCCATATACCTTGCCTGTGTGGTCGTCGCCGTATTGATGGTTGCCCTTCTAGTAGATCCTCTTTCAAGGTTAGTTCACATGATCATTAATCATCATCTTCTTCACCAGTGTCATCATCAACAGCAAAAAATAGATAGATAAATTCTTTATTGCCACACAAACATAAAGATATAAAACACTTAAAAAGTGCAGAAAACAAAGCGCGCGAGGGCGGCCTTATCACTAAAAGTTATCTCCTACAGACAATCCATCAAATAAAATAATATTTATGCAATATATTCTGAATGAATGCTAGAAAGTGGAATTTATAGACTACTAGTTGATGACCGCGACGACATTAGCTAAAGATAAGGAATAAGATTTTTTTTTAATTCCTACGGGAACTCCTTAGTTTACCGGGATAAGAAGTACTATGTCACTCTCCAGGTCCTCGACTAGGACTACACTCATGCCGTTCCGTTGGTTTGTTGCGGCGTGATTGAAGCGCAAGTCAACAAACAAATACACTTTCGCATTTATATTATTAGTATGATGTTTATATTTCCTACACCTATTTTCAATTTTCATGTCTGTCATGTCATGTCATTTGGTCTGTTGGGAGGCTTCGGCCGTGGCTAGTTACCACCCTACCGGCAAAGACGTGCCGCCAAGCGATTTAGCGTTCCGGTACGATGCCGTGTAGAAACCGAAGGGGCCATGGCCCTAGCAGGTTAGCCCGCTACCATCTTAGACTGCATCATCACTTACCATCAGGTGAGATCGCAGTCAAGGGCTAGCTTGTAGTGGATTAAAAAAAAAAAAAAATGTAAGAATTGGTAGACTCAGCAACTAGGCTGCTAGAAGCTTCAGAAGTTAATCCATGATTTGTTAAATAACGGACAGTCACGATTTGGTATTTATTACACCTACTATAGATGATACCAACGATTTCGTCCTCAATTTGAGGTTTTAAAAATCTCTTAGAAGTGACTGGCTGCTTTTTATATCTATAGGTCTTATCTATATCATTGCAAAAATCACATCGATCGTTTGTCAGTTGCAAGTTGCAACGTGATTGAAGGACAAACTAACAAATAGATACACTTTCACATTTATAATATTAGTTATAGGGAGGATTTTTATGGGTCGAGAATAAACCTAAAATCTTGGAAGGTTACTAGCGTGCCAAATCATAATTTACCACGCTAACCTCTTCAATTTGAATAACAATTTTACCAGATATGCCTATTTCAACCGTAAAACAAAGTCTCAACAGAATTCTAATTAAACAAAAGTCTTCCTAGATTTGTAGAAGTTTGAAGAAAAGGAACCTTGAAAATTAATTTCATGCCCATTACAAAATTGTAAGGCACTGTAACTTGTTGACGCATCGTCGTTTTTAGAATATTTTTCAATTATTGTTAATTGACCGATTTCAACCTCACCACTTAGTTTTAAAGTATCTACAAAGTTGTACATTTGTGTACTTATTTCATGTTTATAAATCTCAATTGTTTTGTAGAACATTACTGCAGGCATGCTTTGTATATTATGTATAATAGGCGCGTTGGACACGCGAATATCATCCATATATGAATAGACCCATTATATCAATAGTTTGTAATTTGTATACCGTTCTTTGTGTTCGGACATTAATTTCGTTGTTTTGATATAATCTAATCAGTAAAAAAATAAAATTTGAAAAAAAAAAAACAAAATAATAAATCTTTAGCCGAACTGTACATTTGTGTATCTATTTATATATTTATTGGTATATGAATGAGTTCACTGATAACACGCATTACCTTATTTAGACTAGATGATACCCGCGATATCGTCCGCGTCAATTAAAAATTCTAGTGTGAACTCTTTGATTTAGCTATACGTCACTATCTAAGTATTTAGCTATAGCCCTGCAAAAAATTACGTCAACCAGTTTCTCCGTTAAGGCAAGTTTAAGAAAACCAATAAACAAACATACTCTAGCAATTATAAAGTACTAGTTGATGCCCGCAACTTCGTCCAGGAGGAACAAGTTTTTTTAATTCTCACGGAAAATCCTTAATTTTCCGGAATAAAAAGTAGCATATGTCACTTCAACAGGTCCTCAACTATACCCAAACAAAAACTCACGTCGATCCGTTGCTCTAATGCGGCAGGATTGAAAAACAAACCATCAAACATTTACATATTATAACCACTTTCCCAGTATAGTATCTATTCGTATGATTAGTAGGATTACGTGGGCATAGGTTTAATAAAATTACCATGATATTTTCAGGTTAGCCCGCTTCGGACTTAGACTTTTATTTTGTTCAGGTACGGTGAGAAGCAGAGAACATCGGAGGCGAACAAGTTGACAGGCATCCAACTCCTGTCGGCTACGGCTTACCAACTGAAGAAACCGAACCAGCAATTGCTCATTCCGATCACACTGTGGATTGGTATGGAGCAAGCGTTTATTGGCGCTGATTATACACAAGTGAGTTTTTCTATCTACGAGGAGATTATCCATTTTTTTTATCCACTACAAGTCTTGACTGCGATCTGCAGTTGTCAGTCTAAGATGGTAGCTGTGGGCTACCCGATTGATAGATAGATGCGGGGCTGCGAATTGCGATGCCGAGTAGTAAACAGAACAACACTGCTACTATTTGAAGAGTAATTATACTGACTTCTGTTTTGAGTGGCTAGTGGGAAATTTTCTTCCCATTCGATCGCGCTAACGTTAACTACGATTTGTATGGAAATATCAAGAGCTTGTCAGCTGGTGATAGATCACTTCCATTTAAATGCTAGTTACCTAGCGTTGTCGTGATCGAATGGGAAGAAAATCTCCGTTGCTGCTATCGAATACGTAAAAGACTCGGTCGGGCCTAAAAAAATATAGTCTTCTGTAGAGATAATTCCTTTGTGGTTGGTATAATTTAAAATACAATGAGGTGAAATTAAAATGGGCCTAAATATGCTGATGCTGATGCTTGATGCTGAGAGGAATGTGAAGCGAAATTTAATTAGTATTGCATATTCAAAGTCATATAACCGTAGTCATGACGTACCTCAGTGGCGCAGTGTGTAGCGCTGTTGCCTTAACGTGCGCAGGTACTGGTACAGGTACAGGTACAGGTACAGGTTCGAGCCCCGGCAGGGTCAATTTGGGAATTTAGAATTTCTGCATTTTCCCTGGTCTGGCCTGGTGGGAGGCTTCGGCCGTGGCTAGTTACCACCCTCCTGGCAAAGACGTACCGCTAAGCGATTTAGCGTTCCGGTACGATGCCGTGTAGAAACCGAAGGGATATGGGTTTAATATAACTGCCATGCCTCTAACAGGTTAGCCCGCTACCATCTTAGACTGCATCATCATCACTTACCATCAGGTGAGATCGCAGTCAAGGGCTAGCTTGTAGTGAATTAAAAAAAAAAGTTAAGTCAAAATTGAAACGTCAACCATGTAGGTATAATGTGCGAACTGAGATGGTGATAATAATAAATAATCTATGGTATATGAAAACTAAACCTACGAGGGTTCCAAATGCACCTTGGTCTGAATAGAGCACACTTATTTGATTTCTTATCTCTATTTGTTCCAGGCCTATGTTTCGTGCGCACTCGGCATCCGTTCCATAGGGTACGTGATGATCTGCTTCGGAGTAGTGAACGCGCTGTGCTCTCTACTGTTCGGGTCAGCCATGAAGTACATCGGCCGGTTCCCGATATTGGTGATGGGGGCCGCCCTCCACCTCGGCCTCATAGTTTGGCTCCTCATCTGGAGACCGAATCCTGAATCTCCTACGACGTTCTTCGT
Organism: Erebia aethiops; assembly: GCA_923060345.2. Classification (NCBI taxonomy): domain Eukaryota; kingdom Metazoa; phylum Arthropoda; class Insecta; order Lepidoptera; family Nymphalidae; genus Erebia; species Erebia aethiops. The sequence continues at coordinate 16,632,578 of OV281079.1, read as the reverse complement.
GATCTCTGGCCTGTGGGGAGTCGGTGATGCTGTTTGGCAGACTCAAGTCAACGGTAAGTTTTGAACACGTGTTTTGGCCCTGTTTAATCTAAATGTATATACCTACAAGGAAAGGTGATTGACTGACTGACTGAACTATCTATGAACGCACAGCTCAAACCACGGGATGAATCGGGCTGAAATTTGGCATGCAGATAGCTATTATGTCCTAGATTTACGCTAAGAAAAGATTTTTTAAAATTCACCTTCTAATGGGGTAAAATACGGGTTTGAATTTGTGCAGTCAAGGCTGACGAAGTCGCAGGACTAAGCTAGTATCTTCTATGAAGCTTGCTCGTTGAGCTTGATTTATGGTGAGTTTTATTATAAGGTGGTCGGTGACCGAATTTGTCGGCCGCATTCGGTGTGACCGGATTCGTTACATTAGGTCGGTAACTGAATGCGTTTTTCAGCCAATAGCGAGTTTCCTATGACCGGATACGGCCAACTTTAACAACTTTTACCCTAGGTCAGTCCAGTCACCGCAATCATGCTACAATCGAATGCGGCCAACCGAATTACAGTTTATAATTTATATTACTCGGTAACCGAAAACGGCTGCAGTCGAAGTCGATGACGGAAACGCGTCATGACTAATGACAAACACTTGATCTTTTTCTTCTTAAATTACCTGTCTACATTTTTGAGTACACAGAAGGCGAGAAGCTTGTTTTTTTAATTACCTATATTATTATAACATCATTATAATACTGAGTAAATTAACACGGAAAACATTAAATGTTGCTGAAGTTCACGATTTGTTTGTATTAAATTACATTTTTAGTTTTTATCGAGGTTTTTTTCCCATTTTTAGCATTACCGCGATAAATTTTTTGTTCATTTACTTAATGACATCTAACACAGGAATTCGTGGGATTATTTTGAATAATAAACGGCAAAAAATAAACAGGCTACTGTTAAATCATAGTAAATTATGATTTGACATAATATTTCCTTACAAACCTAAATTGTAGTAATATAACAAAAACATAGACTTTACATAGACACCATACATTTACTCTGCATTCACCTCGCGCGCGAGCTATATGTACCTACTATATAGACAAATGAAGTGTCAAGTGACATGACTACTCCTATTAATAATCATATTCCTTACTCTATCAAATACAATTCCAATGAGGCATGAGAAGAACTAGAGTAGGTAAGTAACTCACATAGTTCAACGAGTCGAGAAGCTGAAATGGTCGGGGTACAGAATTCAAAGAACCGATACACGAATACAAAATGGCGGCCTTATAAACGGCAGACCACCACATAGACTTAAACGATAAAGCGAGTAGCAGGGAGACCCTGCCCCAAGCGGCGCACAGCGGTGATTGGAAGTCCCTGAATGATACTTGACATGAGACATGAGTTACATGCAAATTCTGACCTAGCAGCAGCTACGAGTCTATACTATAATATAATATTATATCGAATGGACTCTTTTTTAAATACGTTGCTATTTCTGCAGTCAGAAATAATATGGATCCACCTTTTATATAAATTCGGTCAGTCGAAGTCAAAAACATACTCCTGACTTCGCCCGTAACATAATATAACATACGTATATTGAGTCATGCTTCATACGGACTAGTAGGTACATAATATAATAACTAAATTGAATAACAAATAAACAACATCTTAGAAACACGGCATGACCTCCAGGTTTCCTGTATCTTCAATTACACAAACATTGCGCTTAATAAATATGTTAACATGGTTCGACTGCAATAAAAAACCCGGCCTAGTGCGAGTCGAAATCGCGCACCGCAGGGACCCTTCTAAACAATAATTTGGTAAAACTTCATTACACTGCTTCAAAAACAAAATATATTTGTGTATCCGGCAATTATTAGTGCCAAGTTTTAATGAATCTCTGTTATTCAGAGAAATCGTAATATTTTACATGTAATTTTTATGATCATGTCCATGTAGCTTAAAAATTAATATCAACAAATGCAGCCTGCCGACCCGCATTGGAGCAGCGTTGTGGGTCTAAGCTCTAATCCCCTCTCTCCCATGAGAGCGAAGGCCTGTGCCCAGCAGTGGGACGTTAATGGGCAGTGGTGGTGGTGGTGGAAGCCCTTCCATGCACCCCATTTGCCTTTTAACCCTTCTTTAAAATTTTGACTCACCATTTCAATTCGACTCTATTTACAACGAAAAACTAATATTATAATTTTTACTATTATTTTTCTGTTATGTTCATATGTAACTAGTCAGATACTTGCTGAAACAAGCAGCTTTGTCTGTCAGAAGGACCGACAAAGACAAATTATCTTTTACCATTTTGGTACAGAACCCTAATATTATATTGGTTGTTTCATAGTTTCATACCTACAAATCATACAGTCATCCTTCATGCTGCATCCACACCGCACCATTATAATTTACTAGCAGATGCCCGCGACTTCCTTCACGTGAAATAAGAATTCCCACGGGAACTCCCTAATTTTTTGGGTTAATATATATCCTATGACACGCACAAATAATGTGGTATTTTACCAGACTTTAATTTTAATACTTTTTATTGGTACCAGAATTTTCAAAATTGGTTCAGTAGATCTAGTGATTACCCCTACAACCTCACAAACTTTACCTCATTATAATATTAGTTCAAATAGGTAATGAATTTAGATCCCAACAAGCGAAATTTGGAAATTCATAAATTCCAAAGTATCTATGGTCAAATACACGTACCGCCAAGCAATTATGCGTTACGGTGCGATGGGTCGCTTCGACGCAACATGCCGAAGGTGCGTTATAGAAAGTAAAAGTAAAGACCTATCAGGACTCAAGTATCTTCAGCTTCACGGATGATACTATTGAATTACGAGACCAAACATAATCAAATTCTTATCAACAGTGTTAAATAACTATTTATATACCTACCTAATACCTATAGTCTTATGTGTAAAAAATACGTAACTGACAAAAAATTTCGTGCTCGCCGTCACGCTAATAAAAATTATAAATTAATAGGCCACTCGGTGCTCATTGCTTTAATTTCAGTGTTTTTGTAACATCTCATTTATATTAAAGCCATACATACGATAATAATGGTCAAGCGCGTAGTAGAACACGTGTAAGTAAAAAGAATCCCATCAAAAACATAAATGTGAAATGAGAGCCAAGTTCAATATTATATGCCTTGGTTGTTGACTTCAACGACAAAAGAAGTGAGATCTAAATTGGTGCCAAGTTCAATGGTCAGTCTTGAAATTTATTTTTAACAGCATAAAATATTTTATAACAACTTAAAATATCATTTCTTCTTATAACTTATATAATATATTGAAGACTAAGGTTTGACTTGGCCAGTTTTCATTTACGAATTATATTACACCCTTCGCAAGTTTTAAAGCTGTAAGTTCTTATTTTATTCTTTTGAGGCTTGCTGGTAGTAACTGTACTTTTAGGTACTTAATAATAATTCGTATATGAAAACTAGCCAAGTCAAACCTTAGTCTTCAATATATTATACTAAGTTATAAGAAGAAATGATATTTTAAGTTGTTATAAAATATTTTATGTTGTTATAAGTAAATTTCAGGTCTGACCATTAAACTTGGCACCCATCTAAATGGGTGCCAAGTTTAATGGTCAGACAGTGAGGTCATCTCACTTCTTTTGACATTGAAGTCAACAATCAAAGCATATATCATAATATTGAACTTGGCTCTCATTTCACATTTATGTTTTCGATGGAATATCGTTACTTTTTGTACAGAAATTATTCGTAGGTACTTATTCATAATAAAATTAATATTCGTACTTATAATTAAAAACTCTTAGTTATATGTAGTTTTATGTATTAAAACAGATATGTTTGGATTTAAAAAAAATTAAGGGTGATATTCCACTCGTTATATATTCACGTGAAGACCTTGAAATCCACATAATGACCGGCTGCCATCAATTTTGATTGCTAATTCTTATATTACGGGCACTATAAGTAAGTGTTCCTAATAAAATCAATTAACTGAAAAATTATAATAAAATGATAAAAATTTACTAGATTCAGATTTATTCCTTTGTATTCACCCAAGTACCTATCAGGATACCAAATTTGAACTTTCTAGATCATCAGCTGAACTGGGTTAGATCTATAAGTCAGTCAGTGATAAAAATGACGATTCTTGGACGTTAATATCTAAATAACCATTTTATGAAATTTGGAGCACATAATTATGTATCTCGCAAGTCTCAATATATGAGCCAAAGTTGACATGTTTATGTGAAATAGTTTTTGAGCTATGAGGGGGTCAAAAGTGGCTCCAAATGGTTCGGTTACACACGGTGCTGCTCACCAGTTCTGTTAACTTGAACTTGGCTTGACACGCTACCGCATGTGTAGATGTGATAAAATTCAACCGTAATACTATAACCGGGACTGACGGCTTAACATGCTCCCCGAGGCTAGGGGGTGAAACACCACCAACTTCCTAACTTCGGGCTAGTACTAAGAATTTCTAGTCAGAAAAACTCAATACCTAATTATGGCCCGACCCGGGACTCGAACCCGGGACCTCGTTGCCCGCAGTCGAACATTCCAACCATTAGACCAACGAGGCAGTTATACTTATTTCTCATTCCTGACTAATTAAAACATGAAATTTTAACAAACTTGACACAAAACAAACAGAAGTAGTCCAGTATGCGTACGCCGTACAACGGCTATAAATCTATAATACTATCTGTGTAATAGCATGGTAAGAAATTTTCTACAGAGTTGCATAGTTCTTATTATAGTACCTAGTAACCGGTCCTAACATTGGTCCGAGAATAGAAACCTTTATAGAGCCTGGCTATTTTAGTCCCCACTAGTACTTGCCTGGAGTACCTACTCAAATGGATGGGATTCAATTAGTTCTTAATTTTCCTCAAACCTCCGGATCCAACTCAAAAGTACAGATTCTAGGTAGTTTTTTAGATATTAACAGGCAGGCACCTAGGCAGATATTATTGTGTGTTCATTATAACTAGTGGTTCGCCCCGAACTGAGACCTCGCGGCGCCATCTATTGACATAAATATGTTAAAAATGTAATGCTCTAATTTTAGTTTAGTTTAGAGATTGTGCACTACAGAATCAGCCCCAATATTTATCTAAATTTAGTATTTGTTGTTCAAGTACAGGATATAATTCAAATAATTGATCAAGTTTCAGACTCAGCCTTTCAGAAAATTTATAGTTCTGAGGTCAACTTTGGACGTTAGAAAATCTCCACTTTGAAAGCCCCCCATTTCGTAAATTTTGGGGGAAAAATTTTAAAAAAAAATTGTTGGACTCTATTCCTAATTATCTTTAAAATGATATACCGCAACCCTATGTAACTTTATAAAAAATATTTTACTTCGTAATTACGTTCAGTAATTCAGAAGTTTTAATGCTCTGACAGGCGGACGGACGGACGGACGGACGGACAAGTGCCAATTCACTCAAGTAGACTCAGAGACCTTCGCTTCGCTCGGTCAATGATTGCACTTTGATTGATTGCATTTTATTTTTCGATAGATTGTAATCTGTTAGGTATATTAACCTGATAAAACCTAAGTGGGCAATTAATCAGGGCACTAGGTACCTGATTAATTATGTCTAACCCGAACCTAACCTACGAGAAAGAGACAAGAAAACGTAAATACAGTTAATAGGTATTTCAAAAATTGACACTCAGAACATTGAACGGCTCACAATCTGTCGACAGTTTACAATATCACTACCTAGTTAGATTACAATTTAACGGTTTTTACAATCTTACGGTGACATAATAAAGTATCATGCGGGACGCTGGATGCCAAATCTATTGCTTCCATACAATTTTGTCATTAGAAAATTCGTCAATTTTGTGTTTTAGTCTATAAACATTGTTTAACTTTGTCCAATGGTAAAATTGATAGATTATACTTTCGGCCCCATATTAAATATTTTTATACCTAACTAGTGGGCCCGCCAGATGTTGTCCTGCCCTGAATTTAGAACCCGATTGCAGCGCCCTCTATACCGGGGCCAATTGTTAATATAAACCATCCCGGGACCTACTCAAACACACACAAAAATATTCCATCAAATTCGGTCTAGCCGTTTCTGAGTTTTAGCGAGACTAACACACGGTAGGTACCTACTTGATTCATTTTTAACCACCGCATCAGGGAGTCACACATAAACCTAAAAGTAGAATCAATAATTCACTGGAGTGGAATGACAGTCGCTAATGTCACTTTCTAAAATAATATTGCCATATTTATTGTGGTAGTGATGTTCTAGTACAGTAGGTAGTGATACGATTAGTACATTTTATGTACTTTGTGGTAGTGATTCACATCATTTGAACAAAGGCATTGGAAAAATACCTGATACTTATTATTAAGAATTCTAAATAGGTACCTACTATATTTAAGTGTTACTAATAACAATAAATAACTCATTGCAATACACGTAGGGATATTAATTATTTGTAAAGTTTTATTAATTATGCAGATACATATTGAAATTGACAAACAACAACTCTGTATATTCCTTCGTACGAGAAATAATTAATATCGTTATTAATATCGTTATAAATATCGTTATTAATATCGTAATAAGTGATTGCAGTGGATTCTTTAGTCACAACACTATTTTGTTTTCATCAGAAACTGTCAACACTGTAAATGTCAGTTTTGTCCAGTGAATTATTGATTCTACTTTAGATACTATTGACAATCTTCGCCAGTGCCGGCAATGGCGGCAATTGCAAATTATACTTACTACAAGTATCCTCGCAGAATGTGAAGAGTTCAGGCTATAGTCCACCACGCAGGCTTAGTGCGGATTGACAGCCTTCACAAATCAAATCAAATCAAATCAAATCAAATGTTTTTTATTCAAATAAACTTTTACAAGTACTTTTGAATCGTCAAGTGAAACTACCACTGGTTCGGAATGCCATTCCTACCGAGAAGAACCAGCAAGAAACTCGGTAACACAAATTCATATACCTTCGTGGCTTTGAGAGCATAATGACTAATGAGGAACTCTTAGGCACGCAGGTTTCCTAGCGATATTTTACAGCCATTATTGTCATGATTTTCTAGTTTTATATTCTGTGATACGACATTCGCAATATATATAAGGCCATAAAAGACTTGAATCCAGGGCCGCAAAATAAAAATGATTAAAAAAGAGGGGATTCTGAGGGTCAATCAGGGCGCTTCCCGCCAATTGAAAAAAAGGCGCGTGTGGAAAAACGGATTATTAGAAGATTGCAGGAGATAGTTAAATTAGGTACTCTAAGAATATTACATTATCGTGAGGAATAAAGTTTTAAAACGAACATTGGATTTTGATTTATCAAAATTCAGAAGTGGTACGTCATCCGTCGACCCACAAACTATTATTGAGGTACGTATTCTAAAATCTAATTGATTCATATAATTTTGTGATTCCTCATGATTCACTAATAATATTAAAATGACGAAACTGGATAACTTATTAGGCATGTGGATTAATGATTTCATATTATTTTGGTCTAGCTATTATATGACAAAGTTTGATTTCGCGTATCATTTGATTATAGCTACTACTCCTAATTGCTCCCTAATAAATAGTTAGTTAAAATAAAATGGGAAAAATAAAATATGCTTTATTGTACACAAGAAAAGAAATAGAATGACAAAATTAATCATGAAGTTATTTTAACTAAAGTTATCATTTACATTTAGCCTCTATATGGAGTAATGTTTTTTTTATTTTATTAGTAGGTAACTTAACAACTTCAAGATAATTTCGTAAAATATAAAATAATAATTATAAGATTGTATGTTGTATTTGTATTTGTATTATCTTTAGTATTTGATTGTATGATGAAAGGGTGTTGCACACGTGTAAATCTTTAAACCAAATCGAACGCATTACGTCATTAGTTGCTGTCTTAGGCAAGGGAGCCTTAGCACTATGTGTGCTCCGTGAACCTTGCTTGGTAAGCTTCCGATGATATTTGATCCGCCTATAGTGGATTTATATAAATTATGTACTTTACGGACTCTTTGCTGTGCACATTGAATGGAGAACTGTGATTGATTAATGTTGTGAAGCAACTTTACTGAAATCTACTGACAGATCAACAAACGTTAAAATGGCTTTCTTGGTTTCTGCGAAGTGTGATTGTAGTAATTATCTTGTTATTATTAAAATTAAAATATACCCTTTATCAGTTCGAAGTGGTTAACATTTACTTTTGCAGAAAGAGAATTACTTGTAGTCAGAATCAGAAATTATTTATTGCATGATATACAATATTACAAAGGTGATACAGAAAATAAAAAGACAAGTGTATTACGATTACTGTGGCGATTATACTTAAAAATAATAGATGTAAAAAAAAAAAAAAAAAAAACATGCTATCAATTAATTAGTTTAATAGGCTATCAATTAAGAAAATTCTTGGAATATTGACAATAACTACATATTATCATATCAACTGAACCCATAAAATATACCTATAAATTAAAAATAAATATTATCTAGGATTTTGAACAACATCAGGAAAGCATCCTATGCTGTAGAATTGTTCTTCAATTGTCTCCAGATTACTGGGAAACTTCAAAAACTATTGCATTTGCGAACAAAACAAAAGTGAAACTCTTCTCCCTATCCTTGATACAGTAGGTTGGCTTACTAATGAGATCTCCAGTAACTATCTGAAAATATAGGGATGTTAAGTAGATATTCAACATAACTTTATTATTACATAAGTAACATATAAATACATAAGAGTTTAATAGTTGTTAATTAATTATGTTAGGTAGTAGGTGCATGTTTTAGGTACTTTTTATTTATGATAATTTCATTCATATCTACTTATTGTAACTATTGAAAATAGCATTCAGTAAATTAACTAAATAATAAGATGTAACTAACCTGGAAACTCCTAGATGTATAAAATCTTAAGGCCGACTGGTAACTTTTGAAAGATCTGCATATATTAAGGGCAAAAGTTTCAGAACGATATCTTTACGAAATCTATATCGTCTTTTAAATTCATCAGCACCGTAATAAGTACCTAATCGAAGGGATTTTGGAAGTCTCGTATCACTTTTCTTGTATTGATTGTTCTTTGTAGGTTTATTCTCTCATCAAGTAATAAGTATCAAATTCTTCTTCGCTGCTGTAAGCCATTCACGTTTTCGATTTAAAATCGCTGAAAATCAACGAAACAATCATAACCTAATATTCGGTATTAGTTGGGCAAGTTGTAGGAGTACTCGTTCAGGCATTACGAACGAGCCAAATTCAGAAGGAGTACACAAATCACTTTTAATAAAACAACTATTTTTGCGAAAACACAGTTAGAACACACAACAATTACGACACTGTTTAATTAACGTATTGTTATTGTTATTTGTTATGACAAGAGCAATGGCGGACGTGATTACAGCGCCAATTCGCCGTAGGAAGGTCACTGGCGAGCGGCGGAAATGCGAAACTCGCATCGATTCTTCGTAACTCGAATCTTCCGATGCAAGCCATACTATCGTTTTTACCCATGTATGCTTCTTGATTTATTATTTGTCTGTGTGTTGAAATTATAATATTTGATTTATGTGTGTAATAAAGTGTATTATTATGTGCTCATATTATGTAAGAATATATTATAAGATTCTACTGATATAAAAGAATATGAAAACTGAAATCAATATGAAAAATATCAATATACGTATGTAATGTGGTATTAATGCAATAAATAATAATTATAAAATTTAATGAATAATGATAAGTAGCCTACAGTGTATTCGTCGCACAATGGTCTCATTGGTCTATGTGTGTCCCTCAAGTGTTATTTATGATTTTATTTCTGGACCTTGTGCGCTCGTTCGCCCGTTCGCTCTGTAAGACATGGTAATGTTTTTGAATACGGATGATATTAATTTAGACAATGAACATTAATCAATTTAATTGAGTTATTCAATCACTAAGATTCTTCACCAATAGAGCTATTTTTAAAAATGGACGTTACTTATGCTGAGTGAATTTGAGTGAAGTGAGTAAAAAAAAAAAAAAGATTCTAATTTGGAAATAGAGCGAAAAGGCAAAGAAATATTTTGATGTCGTTATTTTACTTTTCGTTGGTTGATTATGGTATGTGTGTGAAATAACTTGTTTAGTCTGTTGTCAAAATGGAATCCGAATTCTAAAGAGTTTATGTAACAATGATATTTATTATAATTCAAACAAAAGAAAAGTAAGTGAATGTGTACATTAAACTGCGGTTTTGTATACCGCCGGATACGGTTAAGTGGGCCGTACCTAAATTGGATACGGTTAAGTGGGCCGTACATGAGTTGGATACGGTTAAGTGGGCCGTACATGAGTTGGATACGGTTAAGTGGGCCGTACATGAGTTGAATACGGTTATGTGGGCCGTGATACGGTTAAGTGGGCCGTAATACGGTTAAGTGGGCCGTACATAGGTTGGATACGGTTATGTGGGCCGTACATAGGTTGGATACGGTTATGTGGGCCGTACATAGGTTGGATACGGTTATGTGGGCCGTACATAGGTTAAACAGCGGTTATGTGTGCCATACGTTAAACTTCGGCTATGTGTGCCGTGATTGAATGATTCTGGATTTAGCAACCAAATTAAATAATGAATGATGATGAACTGAATGAAAAATTATTTTTTGTGCACCAAAGGCAAGATATACAAATACAAACCACAACGTTAATTTAATAAATGAAATGCTAGGTACTTACTTGTTATTATATATAGATATTTATATTGTTGAAATCAATTATTGGATAGGACTAGTATAAACCCGCGGCTTCGCTCCCGTTACGATCAATTTTCATACAAATTTCAAACCAATTAAGTAGGGATTGAGTTGCCAAAATTTCTTAGGGGATGACTACGTCATAACAGCTATCGGTACGCTAAACTTCAGCCCGATTTGTCCAGTGGTCTGAGCTGTGCGTTGATAGATCCGTCAGTCAGACAGTCAAATTTTCCTTTTATATGGTATAATTTATATAAAAATTTATATATTCCTTTTATAAAATATTCATGAATTAAAAGAATACTTTACTAAAATTGTTTTTTTGTTCTACTGCCGCGGACATGGAACGAGCCAATTGTGGACACACACGGCGTATAGAGACTAGTGTTCAAGAATGCGATTTCTGTCACCACCAGATCAGTGTAGCACATAGATGCACCTCTCAGTCTTAAGAACGACTGAAGAGAAAGAAAGAAAGAAATGATTTATTTGTATGAATATGTGAATATGAGATGTTAGTCGAGATCGAGTCCAGCGACCCAAGATTCACATCAGGGGTTCCCATACCTTGGCATGTCCGCACAACCATCGCGGCAGCCTGGACAAGCAACCAATAGCACCGGCAACGAGTTTCACAGAAGGCGACTACAGCACAAGTTAAAAGTAATTGGCTAAGGAAGCACACAAACTGTACTACTGAAGAATGGCATTTACGCCCCAATGGGCTGGATACGCTTGATAACTATTATCAGATACTCGGGTGAGGCGAAGACAGTTGAGAAGATTTAAGTCTCGTTATTGGTTTCGTAAAATATTACGCTATAAAAAAAAAAAAAAGCAATTAATAATAATACCTATGTTAGATCATGCTAGTCAATGTGCATAAATTTTATCAATAATTAATGAATTTATTATGTACCTAAGTTTTGTGAACTTCATGGTATCTGAGACACATTACACCTACACGGCAGCATGTCTTAGATCTAACGACTAAACTGAAAGTTTAAATCAAACAATTTTAAATTCATTGGCTAACCATTAGTAGTTAATGTAAGTATGAACGTAGGTATGCAGTTGAGTCAGATACAGTCACTGGGGTATTAGCATTGACTTAGTTGGTAAATCGATGGGTATATTAACAATACCATAAATGCGTCCAAATGTAAAACGGCATAAGTCTTAGCTGGATGGAGACTTTGGGACAGTTGTTACATAAGAACGTAGATACTTACAACAAACTGATGTCAAATTGTTTAGAAATGAAATAAAGCTAGCAAATATTAAATACAGTCGGCAACAAAATAATATCATGATTCGAGACGAACTTATGCTGCTGATTTTAAAGAGGGAGACCTGATTATTATAATAGGAAGAAACTAGCTGTTGCCCACGACTTCGTCCGCGTGGATTTTAGGTCTTTTCGAGTCCCGTGGGAACTGGTCTTATTTTTCCAGGATAAATGTCTCTAATATATAAAATCGAACAACTGACCGTCAATCTGTCAGTATATTTGAAAATCTCCCTACTGTCTTGTATGTTTTATTTACTTTTGTATATGGAATTTTTTTTAACCCATTTTCTGTTCAATTCTGTCAAACATTTTCTTTCATACAAATATTTTTCTGACAATTATAAACACAATAAAAAAAGAATTAGCCAAATAGGTGCAGCCGTTCTGAAGTCATTACATTCAGCGATTGATTTGTATTTATATAGATAAGTAGAATAACAATAGCAAGAAATTGTAATCAAAATTTATAGGGGTCTACAAAATTACTGTTAAAACTATAGAAAATTAAAAATATCAAATTAGCACTATTTCTGTATAAAAAAATAAAATAATAACCATTTCAGACCGTCGTTGCAACTTGCAGTCTAAGTATAAGGTCGTGTGTGAATAAAGTGGCTTTCCGAATCAAATAATTCAATTGAGTCTTTGGGTGCCGATAATGAAGATTTCACTATCTGTATTGCAACGAAGGTTTCCAATGGTCGATACGTAAATAAAATTGATAGAGTAATTATGGGCTGGCAGTTTGTAGTTGCCTGAAATAAAAACTTATTTATTACTATTTATTTAATTATTTCAGAAAATATATTTGTGGAAGAAACCGAATGTCATGATTTTCTGTTATATTTATTTTTAAGAATATAATGTTTATAATTAATAATACGTAAGAATAGAATTAATATATTTCGATAATTTATTTTCTTATTTTTAAAAGTTCAGTGATTAAGTTCAAAGTTTTTGTAAAACGTAAACTAATTCAAAATTTCTATTACAGTGTAAAGGGATATTTGAATGATAGGATTATGAAGGCATGGGTATGAACCTGTGCCAGCGACTTATTATGTAATTGTCAAAATTATAAATCTAAGTAATTTACGATATTTGTGAGATGGTGATATAAAAAAAGAAAAATACCGGCTGAGTTTGTTGTGGGCTCTTCTCAGACCAGGGCGCGTTTGGAACCCTCGTAGCTTTAGTTTTAAGATACCGTAACTGATTATCACCATCATGTTGTTAAATATAAAAAGTGTAAAGTGTACCTAATTTGATTAAATTATACTTTGAGTTTCGAAAATATACTTTGAAAATTTATAGTTCGTCAGACAAAAACGATAACTAGTTGTACTGATTTGTTGGAATTCATTAATTATTTAGGTAAAAAGCGATACATTTGAAAGTGTTTTGTGTGATAGATTAATAATTATATGTCGAGCTTCGTTCCTAAAAATTGATTTGTAAATATATGACATACTTTCATACATTTTAATTATTGTGCACCAGGAGGTTGCCCAAAAGTGGATGGCCGAATGTCATGATTTTCTAGTTTTATATTCTGTGATACGACATTCGCAATATATATAAGGCCATAAAAGACTTGAATCCAGGGCCGCAAAATAAAAATGATTAAAAAAGAGGGGATTCTGAGGGCCAATCAGGGCGCTTCCCGCCAATTGAAAAAAAGGCGCGTGTGGAAAAACGGATTATTAGAAGATTGCAGGAGATAGTTAAATTAGGTACTCTAAGAATATTACATTATCGTGAGGAATAAAGTTTTAAAACGAACATTGGATTTTGATTTATCAAATTATTATTATTATTTAATTGAAAATTTTTCATATCCATTAAATATTGCCATTGTAGGATACATTGGCAACAAACAGTTCCTATTGGTACCCCGACGAAGGCTGACATGATGGTCATTTGACAGCTGTATATTTTAAGATCTAACAAGGTTCTGTAAGGGTTGTATCATTGTTGCAGGATTGTACGGCGTGCTCTTTAGGCGCAACAAAGAAGCAGCATTCTCTAACTACAGGCTATGGGAGAGCGCGGGCTTCGTTATCGCCTACGCCTATTCCACCCATCTTTGTGCTAGAATGAAGCTCTACGTACTGATGGTAGCCCTGCTCGTTGGAGTCGTGGGGTATATCATTGTCGAGATATTGCACAAGAGAAAGGTGAGTTATTGAACTAGTCTATAATATAATCCGAAAATCGTGACCCATAATTTAAGGATATGCACATATCTAGAGGTATTCCACTAGCGGAAAAACGCGTGTCAATTTTAAAATAAAATAAATAAAAATCATTTAATTCGACCATAATAAAGATCATAAAATTTTGTTAGTAAGAAACACACACTAATACCTAATAATAACCTAATGTTAGTAAATCTAAAAACTACCTAATCCTAAAACCTTATCTAAGACAGCCTTGATTTGTCAGCACGTGAACCATATGACAATGGTTCAGGTACTGACATAATTTTGTCATAATATGAAAATATGTCGCTTGTCACACAGATAAGGCGTTCTAAATTCTAATACACATTTGAGTAGAAATTTATCATTGAGGTTTATTTATTTTGTATATTTCTAATTTCCAGGCCCTCCGCCTAAAGGCAATTGCTGAGAACCCGGTTGAAGCGGCCGAAGCCGCCAAGCAGCCGCCAGAAGAGGACGATGAGAAGGATGACATCGATGACGACCTCATCATCACGCATCTGTAAGCACCCAGCGGTCGACAATCCAGCGCCTTAAAGCGCCAGAAAATTTGCCATACCCACTTCTTAGGTACAAAATCTCGAGTGATTTTCTCGAATTTAATCTATTCAGGGCCAATTTTTCAATCGCCAAATAGTTATAATCAAATTTTCAACCACATACGACATAACCGAATAAATGCCAATGTAAAATTTATTCGTCAGTTACGATTTAATCACAAAAAGCTAAACAAGATGTATAACGGATGGCTAAATTTATGTTATTAGGTACCTACCTTGCATGAATCTGTCAGGCTTAAACTTGACACGCTCTAACGCCTGTTCATACATTTGTGGTAAAACCGTAAAAGTTCATTTGGTGATTGAAAAATGATGCGAGTATGTATCCAATAGTTATTAGGCTTCATATTAAGAAACATAATTATAGTGTAATTTATGATGAGGTTCTTTAAAGGATCGACTTCAACCATAATATTTATAATATAAGGTTCAGCTCTTGTGTAACTTTTTAAATTAATGTTAATTATGTATGCCAAGTAAGTCGGTAGGGAAACACTGCGGGAAAACGTCGTGACAAAACATTTTAATTAAATTTTGGCAGATTAGGGCACACTTATCGTAACTTTTAAAGTTAGGACAAGTGTGCAAAACTACGAATTTAGAAATGTTTACGCGCCTAGCGTCTGCGTATAGATAATTATGACGAAATGTGGAAAATCAAGACTTTAATAGAAACATTTAATTATTTTTCAATGTTTTGGGAGTAACCTATTATGTTACCTATACCTATAGGAAAGGGATACATTTGGTTTAAAATCGCGTGAGCGGAAATTATCTTTGGCGTTTCATCCGCGGTGATTTGGGGCGACTCTAATATTATTTTAAATATGTTACAGTCCTGTAAGCGAATTCCTGCGCGCGATTTTCCACTAGGCGTATTCTAACCTTAAGGTACATAGTTCTAAAATTCAAGTTTCGGGATCTATTTAAAAAATAGACGTTAATCTCCATTTCAAATGCATTTTTTTATTTATTGAACGAAATACAAAAGCATTAAAATTGTCATTTAAACCAAGGTTACTAATTTTAAGATCCAACATATTAGGTAATTTTACCAACAGACTTTTTATTAATTTTTTGGATTGGGTGAATTGTAGATATTTATATGCCTATATACAGTACATACCTACCTACATATTTCATTAATATTGTTTTAAACCAATATAGGTTTTAAGGTGGATGATTATAATTAAGTATAATTTAGGAAAACAAAATTGCACTCCACTAAACTTTTATTAAAACTTATTGAGACGGTTTAAAAAAGAAAATGCAGGGCGTAATTTTAATTTGAAATAGGTATCTATCACTGTTTGTGGAAAACTTTTACAGTGTAGTTTTACAGAGTAACAAGTAGGCACAAAGATTTCTATCGAGTGGGGCCTTTAGAAACATCGATCTTCTGCTGTCTACATTCCAAATCGCGCTCCCATTCACTGTTACACTTTGAATGCCTCAACAAACAGTGCAAATTTAATAACATGCCGTTCTCGATGAAAAAACGTTTCTAAGGCCACTCGCTGACGGCACGACATTTTGTGATACCATAAATTGGTGCCACAAAATGTCAAATCCACGTCAAATTAATCGTGCTTTTCAACTGTCAGTATCATTGACATAACTGAATAATTCAATTTAAGAACAATGGTTTTGTAGGTTTCTAGGTTTCCTTTAAAAATAAAACAGAAAGAATATAAAGCAATCCATGCTATCCATAAGAAGGCAGAGTTTGACACAATAGTGAAACATTTACATCAAAAATTACGGCGACAAGTTTCAGGTCCGACAATCTGTAGCTCTATTCCGAAAAAGCTGCATCATTGTTACATACTCAATTGTTTTGATTGGCTGAATTTATCATATTCTGGCTACGACAATGTATTTTGGCCAATAGCGAAGTACTGTTTTGCCAGTCAGAGGTGATTGCGATCACACTGTAGCAAATCTTTTACCGTAATAGGGTACCCTGTCTGTTTCTGTCGAAACGAAACTATGTTCTAAAACAAATATTCATTGTTGTAATCTTACCCTAATAGTTCAGATAGCCCCTGAGCTAAGAAAACCGTTATGTTCATCTGTCAAGATTTAATCATGGACAGTCGTTTTTTGTTGGCACCAAAAAACTTGCAGAAGTTTAGTTGATAGCATGATTTGCCGAAGGTTTCATTTTGATTTGATTCTATTAAGAGTTCAAAAAAATAAATTGAAATAGGATCGTCAAAAAAAAAAGTTTAAGGCTAAGTTCAAACTGACTGATAAATTTTGCAAGCGGAGAAAGTGTATGAACATTTTCCTCCACACTAGCTAGCGGTCTGAATATAGTCACTCTCTATACGCGCATGGTATTTTGTTTCAAACAAGGATAAAATCCTTCGTTTATCATGAAAACATAATGAAAATTTTATATTTTTGGAAGCCTATATTTTCATATAACTATTATGTATAGATGTCATCATGAAATCTATTTAGCACATAGTAAATTATATAATTTATTCAAGTATAACAAAATAGGTACTCTGACTCAACACAAAACATCTCTGAGTAATATATTATATTATGCACTTAAAAGGCAATGCGACCAGCTGCTCTACACTCAAATTCAGTAGCTAAATAATATGAAAGCCTTTTTTAAATTTTTTATCTATTGACAGTTTGCTATGAAATAAGAATAACGTTTTCATAGCAAATCTTTAATGGAAAAGATATAAATGTCAGTGGCTTTCATTTTTTGATAGCCACTGAGTTAGAAAATATGGAACCAAATTGTCTAAGAAAATAATTTGACATCTATGAACTCCTTATACAGGACGAATAATACGTTTGACAAAAGATTATAATTACACAATCAGGGGGCAGATAGCACGATAGAGTAGTTAAGACTGAAAAAATAAGGAGAAATGAAAGACAATCGTCACGATTTTGGTTGACAAGCTGAGGGAGATTCACTTTTCTTATTTTTATACAATAATGAAATAGATTAGTTGATGTTGCGTGAAACAAAACATTTGTGTTTATTGAACTAATCATTAATCGTTATAATGATTGCATCGCTTTGCAATTTTGTCTTTGTTCAGTACAAAAAAAAATTCCGTCCTTCACATACAAGATTTTATAAAACAAAAATTGACAATAACATCTTAGAACACTAATCACACAGAGTTTGTAGTTACTAGGTACTTGCTGTTTTATGGACGTATTAAAATCAATGAAACCCATGAGAATTAAAATTATATGTAATTACGTTAGGTATGAAAGTACGTATTTTAGGTATGGACATTTATATATACCTATTTCATAGTTTTAACTTTAACCTTCGGTTATTTATGTTTTATTATGTTATATAATTATGATTAGAAAATATTGAATGAAAATATTATTAAAATATTATATGACCACCTAAATCATACTATTCGTACAAAAATAAGCAATTTGTTATCGTATTTATAAAAATATATCATTTTTACTATAGATATTACATATTATTATAGAAAAATTAGAATTTGCTATCAATTAAGCGTGTTTTATTGACCGAGCGAAGCGAAGGTCTCTGAGTCTACTTGGGTGAATTGGCACTTGTCCGTCCGTCCGTCCGTCCGTCCGTCCGTCCGTCCGTCCGTCCGTCTGTCAGAGCATTATAACTTCTGAATTACTGAACGTAATTACTTCAGCTTTAAATATAATATGTAAACCAATGGCCTCCCGCCGAATATGGCTTAAAAAATAATAAAAATCTTTATTTCAGGGGGGCTCTCATAGAAGCGAATGCGAAATAAAATATTTTTTATAAAGTTACATAGGGTTGCGGTATATCATTTTATAGACAGTTAAGAATAGAGTCCAAAAATATTTTTTTTTTAATTTTTCCCCCAAATTTGACGAAATGGGGGGCTTTCAAAGTGGAGATTTTCTAACGTCCAAAGATGACCTCAGAACTCTAAATTTTCTGAAAGGATGAGCCTGAAACTTGATCAATTATTTCAATTATATCCTGTACTTGAACAGCAAATACTAAAATTCGATAAATGTTGTAAGGAAACGGAATAATTTAATTTTTAATGAGCTTCAGTATTTTTAACAGAACTTCACATTTATGTCAATAGATGGCGCCGCGAGGTCTCAGTTCGGGGCGAACCACTAGTTATGTACGTAGTAATTATTGAGGCAGCAAATTTATTATAATATGGAACTTAGATCAAATAAATTAATATTGTATTGTTAAGATTATAAATATTTAGAGAATAAGCTAGTAATATATTTTGTGCTCTTTTTAAAAACTATATTTGTAACCAATATCCATATTATATTTGCCAGTTATTGTAATAGTAAAATAGCCATCTTGAACTTAAGTCAATGTTAAGGAGTAATTTCACAATGCATTTGCAATTATTATTATCGTGGCATTATTTTGACAACTGTACGCATAGTCTAAGTATTTACATTGCAAATTCGATTCATCGTAATCGAGCATTCAATCACATTAGCGTCAACGTAAAATGAGCCTTATCCTTGCAATGTTTTAGAGCTCAATAAGTGTATGCGTTTGAAGCCAGCAGCGCTCTAAACGGAAACGTTATAAGAAATTAAAATCTTCGTACTGAATTTCTGGCTCTTTTTGGGCCCATTTTACTTTGACGCCAATGTAATCTAACGATTAATCGAATTTGCAATGTTGAAACTTAGGCCAAGGGTACTTCATAAAGACAGTTTCGCGTATTACTTTTCAATTCTGTCCAAAAAAATTCAATAGCACGTTATGGCATATATTTATTTTTTCTCTTTTTGATGTTCTTTACACATTTTAATATTAGTATTAGTTTATAATAAACTGTTGATCTGATAATAATAATTATTAATTAATATATTAGGAATTGTGTAACTAAAGAATTTGTATAATAAAATTATGTATGACTGCGCATATTAGGTATTATATGCGCTGGTTAAAAAAATATAGGTAATATTGTATTTGATATATTATTAGAAAGTTTCAAACTTGTGATCACTCCATACAAATTAGCTACTTAGATATTTGCTTAAATTCCTACAATATTAAAATAATTAATCAAACATTCCGACCGGCTTGTATAGCCGGTCATTGAAATAAATCTTTATTTATATAAAAACAACTGCGATAAAATATAATTGTATACTAACAACTATAATAGTAAACTATAAACTAAACAACAATAATAACAACAAACTTGCAAAATTTAATCGTGAGGGAATTAAACAAGTAATTTGAAATAAGTTTTTATAAAAATCTTCTTCATTTTTATTTTGAAAAAATTGTGTATTAAAAATATACGATATGCGTTTTCAAATGTTTAACGGCGGAAACATTAACACATAGGTTTATTATGTATTACATGCGACCCGACCCGATCTTAAGAGCGAAATCACACTAGGGACCGGACATGATATAAAGTTCTACGCGAAACTTTCACGTTAGAGGGGAACGACATTTTACCCTGTCGCGCTTGTGTAAAAGTGAGCGACGCGGACTTTTTTATCTGCTAGCCAAAAAGTTTTTGTCCCTAGTATGTTTCGCTGTATCATAGAATTCAGAATTGTATAGATGTCGCCACCTAGATCGCACAATCACTGTATGTCATTGTAAAAACAGCCGTATTCGTAAAGAGTTACAGTTTAATGAGGCGAATTATTGATGCATGTGTGGGCAGCCCCCCTATTCTCTACCTCAGTGGCTATATCAAAAAATGTAAGCCAAACATACTATATTTTTTATACAAGAGGGTCTACTATGAAATATTGTAATTTTTATTTTATAACAAACCTTCAATGGATACAAAATATATGTCAGAGTGGCTTTCATTTTTTGATAGTCACTGAGTGAGATAGAGAATAAGGCGACAAATCAGTGCGACGTCGCGAACAGTAGTCTATGCTGGATTTCATCACACGCTGATCATCATTGGCGCTGACGGTTATGCATGTGTTATTTAGAAACGCTACATAAACATACATATAAAATGTCCTTCTGACCAATTTTTGGACAAGGCAGCTAATCTCCACAAAGATACACGTAAAGTTATATAGTAACGTAAAGTAAGTTCTATAGTTACACGTAAGTGCGTACGGCTGCGCAAAGCTCAGCTCTGACTGATTAGCGTTGTGTAACAAATACATATAGACCTCTCAGCCCCAATGATCAGTGTTAGAAGAAGAAATTCCATGGATTACTCTGCCGCGGCGTCGTGCGTTAGTTGTGTCATGTGTGGCATCGGGACGGGTACCGTGTTGTCAGTATGTATCCGCCCTAAAGCCGCGTTTCCATTATGCAAATCCTTGAGTGCAAGTATAACGTAACATTTGCGTGCAAATTACTTGCATGATAGGTTTTACTTATAAGTGTTTTGCAAAACACTTGTAAGTGAATTTTTTTTATCACTTTTTATTTATTTATTCTATTTAATAAATCTAACATATTATCAGTAGTTGTTTACATTTTGATGTGGTGTTATCATAAATTCATACGAATTTTACCGAACACCACAGTGCCGCCGACAATAGGCTTGTTCATACATTACTTGCATTATACTAGTGCAAGTTTTGCTCACTAGCTCAAAACTACTTACCTACACGTAATCTGCAACTTAATTGCAGGGTTACGTTTCAACTATTCAAGCTGCATGCAACTTGCTTGAAAACAATTGCACAGTGGAAAGGCGGCTTTATTGTTGTTAGGGTAAACAAACCACGTGATAACATTATAGCAGTAAAGTAAGTGTATTTTATTATTATTATTGTAAATTAAATCAATCATAGTTATTAAGTAAATATAAGGCTATTATATCATTAAAATATATACAATACACTGTTTTTATCTAATAACATTTGTGAATTAGATTAAGTAGTTTAGTAATATTACTAATTAATTATAATATTACACGAATTTGTGATGAAAATAAACACTAAGTTGTTTGGTCAATATTTTGTGTTATTTATTAATCAAAAAATAAAGTCAATCCTTTCCTCAACAGTTTTTATGGGCCGATGCGCAGTTCTTTTTTTCATTCGAGCCATTCGAGCCACCTCAGTGCCTAGTGGGAGGTATCTTTCCATTCGATCGCAACAACGGTATATTTGTATAGAATTGTCAAACGCTTGACAGCTGGCGCTCGATCATCAATTCCATATAAATGGTGATCGTTGTCGTGATCGAATACGTAATAAAACTCACACTCGGCCTGCTGATGACAAGTAGATATACCTACGATTAAAATTTAAAATAGCGAATTGGGCAAACCTTATTACCTACTCCAAATAAATTTTATCACAGTTTCTAGCTAATTTGATAAAATATTATCGACTTGAATATAATTTACCTACTAATTTGATACAATTTATTTGTAATATAGACTAAGAGATAGCTGCACTTTTTGTAACCATGTCCAGAAAAACTGATTCAGTAATAGCTGGGTGCTACACTCTCCACTGATGATGGTAGGAAAGTCTGACCGCATGCTGATGGGCCTTTCACTCGATATGGCCGGTCAAAGACGTGTTATCATTACCAAAAATGAACCATAATTAGAAAAGCTGATTCTTGTACACTATTAAAGTATACGCAATACCTATGTAAACAGTTTAAGAACTGACTTTCACTAGATATCACCTCTCAAAGAAGATATGAACATACATACTTAAAAAAAATATTAGGAATTATTATGTCGTCACGTTGATTGCTGTTAAATAAATTCTTACGCCTTCATAATTTTTAATAGCAATCAACGTGACGTGAATAATTTAAATGCTTAGACTACGATGAAACTTGGACGAATACACCATTATTTGTCCAATTGATGCAATGAATACCATATAAGTAGCAGCTTTTGGTTGGGAATATTGGAGTTAATACTCCAATATTTACATAGGTAACTACAACCACCGAGTAGTAGGGTAAGTAAACCTACCTAAAATAAAAAACTTAAAGCTGATTTTTAGCACAAGTGTTCCTTGGGGTCTGAGAAGTACCTCTTAAAAATCTAATCTTAAAGGTAATTTAGTGAAATTAATCACTCTTCCGAGGATTTTTTCCAGCTCTAATAGTTTTTGTGGAAATTGCAAATAACATACGATTCTAGCAATTTTTTATTTTAATTTGTACATAATACATGGATATATTCGAAATTATTAGGCCTATCTTTATGAAGTAAACTTTTTTTAATAAGTGGTTTAATGGTGTTTATTTATACACTTGGGAGTTTTTGTCTAGCTCTAATAGTTTTCTAGAAATTACAGGAACATAAAATTTTGAAAAATATTGTTTTCATGTTAACTATGCAGGTATATTTTCGAAATTATTAGTGCTATTAAAATGAACTAAAAACTATTTTGTAGGTAATTTAACTATGTTTCTTACTATTTTAATCAGTTTTTCCTAACTGTTATTTTTTTCGGAAATTAAAAACAACGTACACGGTATTTGCATATTATTTTCTTTATCTTACACAATTGTTAGGCATATCTCCAAAACTCTTATCAAAATAAATTAAATATCATTTTATAGCTAATTTTGCTTCAGACAACATGTTCGTAGCTCCCGGAAATTACAAGAAACTACATTACAAAAAGCCATAGTATGCAAAATATTTTCTTTTGATGCACAAAGGGTTAATATATTTCCGAAACTATTGGTCTTATCTAAATGAACTAAAATATTAGGTATTAGTCCCGGTACCCGTACTATTCGTTGTACTCCAACATTTTTCTCGCTTTTTTGGTCCTAATAGGTGCATCTTGATAGATATATATGAAGGGTGGTTGATAAGATATAGCAATTCTCGTTTTCCGTCAACCAAGCCCTTCATTTTCTAATGGGCCCACTGCGAGGGATTGATACTTCTGCAACCCATTGCTGGCTCACTACTAAGCACGAGTCTTCTTTCGGAATGAGACGAGTTTGCCCCATAGTCCACCTCGCTGGCGAAGTGCGGTTTGTCAGACTTTGAAAACATTATGATGCAAGTTTCCTCTGCACGACGTTTTCCTTTACAGTTAGGTGATAGGTTAACTGTTGTCTTAACGTGAGGTGGTCCCGGGTTCGATCGCCGGCAAGGTCAAATTGGGAATTTATAACCTACTGAATTTTCCCTGGTCAGGACTGGTGGGAGGCTTCGGCCGTGGCTAGTTACTACCCTACCGGCAAAGACGTGCCGCCAAGCGATTAAGCGTTCCAATACGATGCCGTGTAGAAACCGAATAGGGGTATGGGTTTAATATAACTGCCATCCCCTAACAGGTTAGCCCACTACCATCTTAGACTGCATTGTCACTTACCATCAGGTGAGATCGCAGTCAAGGGCTAACTTGTGAATTAAAAAAAAAAGTGATAGGTAATTAATTTCTTAAAACGCACACAGCTCCGAAAAGTTTGGCCACTTTTACAGCTATCACCGATCGAGCTAATTCAGGAATAGGGATGATGACAATTGACAAGTCAATCAAATCAGCAACTCTTTAACAAACTTAAAAACGCGCTTCTAGTATGGAAGTTGTATGAAATTCACAATAGTGACGTCATCAAAATTCAATGCACTTTTTTTCTTTAATCTATATTTTAAAATGGTTATCACACTTAAAACTAACCGAGGATGTGAATTTTAGGTCTTATGGAAGACCCTCTATTTAATAATCAGTTAGAAATAATTTATTTTTGTTATAGGCATCATCCCTATTATAAAACCCACGGAATAGATAATAAAACCCTAGTTCGGCCAGCGGCCGTGCATCGCATTCAGGAACGTATTCAAACATATCTGACCCGGTGGCCAAAATTGGAACTAATTTTTATGCCTGTTTAGTTTTTGTTTTTATTTTATTTTTCATAGATAAACATTCGGGTCAGTTATTTATGTTTGTCGGACTAGGTATACTCCACAAGACAACACGGCGCTCACTACTGCGTCGACAAGTTGTACCTATTTCTTTAAATCGTCAGCCTGTTTTTTTTATATTAAAATCGTTAGTTGGATGTGTCATGTTAATAATATTATTACTTAGATACACTCATGTTTTATCCATGTTTATCAGTCTGGTGGCCATGGCCGAATTTTGTGTAGGACATATAGCTACCTATATAAATGAAAATTTGATAAAATTTGCAAGGCGTGGATAATTTCACGCCTGAGTTACGTACATTCTGCTATGATTTTTTTATCTTCTATCGATCTATTAATAATAATTACACAGTATAAGGAGATACGTTATTTCCTACCAGTCGTTCGTACTTCGTGGGAGGCGTCGAGAGTCTAGAATACTAAACAGAGCAACGGGTGACACGGACGTGACGCAATAAACTTACAAAAATTTCAGTACAAAGTTTTGTAACTCCTAAGTCATAATATAATCAACCATAGGTGAGAAGATTGACTCAAAATATTTACGTAGGTTACGTCTGTGAGTAAGAGTATCGGTGTAGCCGGATCTGTCATTTGTATGGCGTGGATCCACTGTATGAATATATAAATTTACGCTGTGACAGTAACTAATTTGTCCTGGCTGTCTAATCTAAAAGAATAAACCCACAGCATATGCCGCTGTGGTTAAATCTTTTGGTAGTAACTAGTAAGTTCCTCTTATGGCGTAGGCGCTCACTACGAAAGGAATTTTGAAAATTCTACCAATAGGCATCATCACCTACTTTTTCAAATTAAATCGATGATGATTTTTATATGGAGGTTTGGTTGAAAATGAGCGGGCACATTTTTTCATTAATTCCACTCAGCAAAGCATCAACGGGTCAGCTATAAACCTATAATTAATGTATCATCATCATCATCATTGCATGTTTTCGAAATTTAAGATTGAGATTTGAGTCTATTTAAAACATAGGCTACTGAACTTTTTTTCACATAGGTATTCAGTCCTTGTTTTTTACATAGAAAGTAAACTTA
Source organism: Erebia aethiops (assembly GCA_923060345.2). Taxonomy (NCBI): domain Eukaryota; kingdom Metazoa; phylum Arthropoda; class Insecta; order Lepidoptera; family Nymphalidae; genus Erebia; species Erebia aethiops. The sequence goes on along the minus strand of OV281079.1, from coordinate 16,606,796 downwards.
ACCAATAATATTTTGTTACTGAGAAACAAAATATGGCTTTTGATTTAGTATAGAAATAAATTGAAATGCTAATATATTGCCAATAAATGACGATACCTAGTTCTTGTTAATATAAAATATTATAGTATGGGTAGGTACCATAGACCATACAACAAACTCGGTGGTAGGTACATACTAAGTCTGTTTTTATACTTTGAATAAGACTTCTATTGAGCTTATATAATTATATCATATACTTGCATGAGTTGCGTCCATATCCATATCCATACTAATATTATAAATGCAAAAGTGTGTCTGTCTGTCTGTCTGTCTGTCTGTCTGTCTGTCTGCTACGCTTTCCCGGCCCATCTTTTCAACCGATTTTGCTGAAATTTGGTACACGGGTAGATGGTATCCCGGGGAAGGACATAGGCTACTTTTTATCCCGAAAAATTAAAGAGTTCCCGCGGGAATCAAAAATGTTAATCCACGCGGACGAAGTCGCGGGAATGATCTAGTTTAAAATAACCGTACCGTATAAGTAGCTAAAGTGCCGGCAAAGACGTGCCGCCAAGCGATTTAGCGTTCCGGTTCGATGCCGTGTAGAAACCGAAGGGGTGTGGGTTTAATATAACTGCCATGCGCTTAACAGGTTAGCCCGCTTGCCATTTGGCAAGAAGTAAGTTCTCACATATAGGGAAAAAACCAAAAATCGATAATTAGGGTTCGAATCGTTTATCAGGCGCTACCGCGCCGGCCGCTAAGTTAGTTTAGCGCCATATTATGTAACTAAGTCAGTTATTTCACAGCTGATTAAGTACGTGTTGTTTGTTATGACATGTTTATTATTATTTACTAAAATAATTTATATTGTGTGGTGATACGGAACCCTAACGTTAAGATTTAATATAATATTTTACCCATAGCCTATGTCCTTCCCCGGGATTCAGGATGCCGATTGAACAGATGGGCCTGAAAGCATAGTAGTTCAAATTCAAATTCAAATTCAAAAGTCTTTAATTTACCTTAAAAATCTTAAAAATAAATAAATAATAATATAATAACTAAAAAATATTATTAAAAGGAGTCCCTTTAGGCAAGGTTCCGAAGATACTGGCAGCGTTCCCCCTTTGTATAGCTAGACTAATTCTTTGTCCGAGGTAGCTGCCAGCTCTTCGGTCTCCTGTGATGTCGACTAACCTTTTTGCTATTTCCTTAAAAAGCCTTATAGCGCTAGGACCCCACGGACCAAGGGTCTCGACACCGAATGGGACAAAATCATATTCGGAACCTAGACCCCTGTATTTGTATGCTTTAACTTTTTCAGCCGCTTCACAAGCTGCAGCAGTTCTGTTGTTGGTTCCATGTAAATGGGAAGGGGCCAGCGTGTCTGAACAGGTTGCATCCCATACCAGCACCCGGCCCATCTTCCATGGAATCAAACTCATACCGTCCGGTCTCTTGCCATCGTCTCTTGGAATACCAGTCGGCTCAAGTAGACTTGGCACGTTGACGGTGGCAAGGGACCGACGTATGCTATTGTTAAGTGCAGCATGTCTCGAGAAGCGCCCTGCACTTTTTTAATTCAAAATGATTTTTATTCAAATAAACTTTTACAAGTACTTTTGAATCGTCAAGTGAATCTACCACTGGTAGTCTGACTCACAGACAAAAATATTTTCGTGAATATAATATTAGAAACAAAGAAAGATTAGGTACCGATTAACCAAAGTCAAATACCTCTAACAATCGATCATTGCTCTAACAATATTATCCGTAACAAAGGATATCTCAAATACCTTTACCTACAAGAGACTACGGCAAATGTGGCGCACGAGGCATCGGTTATCGATAACACTGGGCTAAAAGTAGTGGTTTGAGACAGGCTTCTTGTTAATGCTTGGCCAATTCTTCTCTAAAATACTTTCTGCAGCGCCAGAAGAACTGTCATTACGTTGCCAGCTCTTGAGTCTGTAGTATGTAGAAACTAGAACTGCTTTCCTAATTTTCGATGCCAGAATAGACCTGGCATGTAATGGCACCCAGGTAAGAATGGTGCAAATGCTAGGAAGAGAGAATAGGAAAAATAATATGAGTTCAATCACCCTATCAGAACACTCTCTATTGTCTATATTAATTGTAGAGTCAATAAAACACTCATAGAGTTCTACAATACGATGCTCTACGTAGGGAGTAGAGACGTTCAGTAATTATTAGATCGAGCAATGCTCACGATAGCTCAAAAAAATAAAGTGATTTTTCGCAGCATATATATCTGGGTTTATAAGGATAAGAGTATAATATACTAGTGTGTTACCGTGTTTAAGTGATTAGCAAAGTTAGCACTTACAAGCCCAGTGGTGAAGTTAGTCACACAAGGCACATCGCCGCGCGCTGTCGTCTCTAACCGATTGTCTTGATTGTTTCATACATCAGTACCTAGTATACAAGTGGTGTAGTGATGATGGTTGCAAACGGTGTTGTTGCGAATGGGGGAGGGGGAATTCTGGTTGAGCCTGTATCCGGTGCCGCAGTGTTGGACGACAGGACAATAGCGGCGTCCCTGCCGCCCTCGCACATAGACACAATCAACGTCACTAAGTCATCTAAAGTACACGTTGGTACAAAAGTCGTCTCAATCACCCAGAATGTTCAAAACAAGGAAATGCTTAAAGGTAAATCGCAGGCGCATGCCTTTGTCCTTGCCTAGGGCGGCGATCCCAGGTTCTCCGTACTCGGTGTTGCGCTGTCAATATTGACGAAACAAACACATATATGTCACAAGGATGCATTATGTATACGTATTAATATGCATATTGATAATGTATTTTGATAATGTTTAATGAACAAAACTTTATTCCTCATAATATAGTAAACTACATGTCTATAACATAATTACCCAATTCATCATATTCAATATATTTTATACTTTTACATGACACGATTGATGAACACAAAAATAATAATTTATAATCAGTGTATGCTAGCGTTGTAACTTGCGTTTGGATAACAAAAGAAAATACATAAATATATATAGGTAAGTACACATTTCAATAGGTCTACACTAAGTATACAAAATATGAAAGTATTAGTGTTGAGTATAATGTTTATTTATCTATATAACAGCAATGTAATTAAATGTATTGAAGTGCATTTATATGATCGTACGAGTGGCAAGCCAAGCGCACGCGTCCCGTCCCGTAGCGTCGCCACACGAGTATACTATATACCTACTCTGTGGCGTCGCGTCCCGTAGCGTCGCGTCGTGTCGGTAATATCGGCCGAGATGAACACATGGACATGAAAATTGTGCTCCGTTACCATGCGGAGCACAAACGGAGCACAGCGCACAGCGAATTGACACTATAAATGCCATTTATTACATACTAGCTGACCCAGCGAACTTCGTACCGCCTTAGTATGCAAAATTAAATGTATATTTTTCAATATTTCTGAGAGATTTTCTTAATATTTTTTTCCGTAAGAACCTTCTCCTAATAATAACAAATACAACAAAAAAAGAATTAGTGAAATCGGTCCAGCCATTCACGCGTGATGCCGTGACCAAGGAAAACGGGTTTCATTTTTATATATATAATAATAGAAAGATAGATATAGATAGATAGATAGATAGATAGATAGATAGATAGATAGATGTATTTGGCTATATGTATATTATATAGGTATATATATCGTTATATAAGATAGGGTGAAGCTGTTTACATATTGATAAGCGTGCAATGCTAATTTATATCCAGTGTGATAACCACTTTGAGTAAATATTAATTCTTTGAACCAACCGTTATGCATATTTTTAAATAAAGATTTCTATCTGATAAACAGATAGGGTTGGTTGGTAGCAGTTATACTGCTATAGGTGTAACATTACATAATTTACCGAGCGAAGCGAAGGTCTCTCTACTTGAGTGAATTTGCACTTGTCCGTCCGTCCGTCCGTCGGTCCGTCCGTCTGTCAGAGTCAGAGAACTTCTGAATTACTGAACGTAATTACCTCAAATTTAAATATAATATGTAAACCGATGGCCTCCAGCCGATTATGGCTTAAAAAGTTATAAAAATCTTTATTTCAGGGGGGCTCGCATAGAAGCGAATGCGAAGTAAAATATATTTTAAAGCGTTACATAGGGTTGCGGTATATCATTTTAAAGATAATTAGGAATAGACTCCTAAAATATATTTTTTTAATTTTTCCCCTAAAATTGACGAAATGGGGGACTTTCAAAATGGAGATTTTCTAACGTCCAAAGCTACCTCAGAACTCTCAATTTTCTGAAAGGCTGAGCCTGAAACTTGATCAGTTATTTGAATTATATTCTGTACTTGAACAACAAATACTAAAATTAGATAAATATTACAAGCAAACGATATTATTTAATTTTTAATGAGCTTCAGTATTTTTAACAGAACTTCACAATGATGTCAATAGATGGCGCACTGTGAAAGTTTATTCGTTTGTGTTTAAAAATAATAGACTTTAGCACCATCTTACGTGGAATAAAAAAATAGTCTACTGATAGTACTGATGTCTATGAACGTAAAGATGAGCGCGCATTATATACCTAGTTAAAACTATCATATGGATACCGCGAGGTCTCCGGGGCGAAACACTAGTATTGAGTAAAACGTAGTGGTTATATTCTCTTTGGTATTGAGAATATGTGTACATTATATTCATTCGAGTAAATATTTTCATTTGTATTTATGTTAGCCATTATAAACACATTTTCATTGTCATAGTAAGTTTTAATACGAACTATTCTTACGATAATAATATGTAATAATTTCGGTTTTCGGCTCACAATAAGATCCCATGGTCAAGCCGGCAACAGAAATTATTTTCTAAGAAAACGTTATTATCGAAACGATTTCACGGAATCGTAGTTCTCAGAAACTTGGATAAGATATTAATAATGTAGTGTATACCTATTCTTTTAAGCTTGATCTCTGAATATTCTAATAAATAATAATACCGGTAATAATAATAATTCCTAGATCCAGTTGAGTTGGTGATTTTACGTAGGTATACAAATTAGCGCACCATTGTCAAGATTTTCCTCGTTTACTGACGTAGCAGCAGCTTCACCGAGCACATTTAAATTATTTGTTATCATAGTATAGGATTATAACTTATAATTTATAAGTTACTAGATGATGCCCGCGACTTCTTCCGCGTGGATTAAGTGTTTTCGATTCCTGCGAGAACTCCTTTATTTTCCAGGATAAAAAGTAGCTTATCCTTCCCCGGGATACAACCTATCCCTGTACCAAATTTCTTCAAAATTGGCTGAACGGGTGGGCCGTGAAAGCGTAGCAGACAGACACACTTTCGAATTTATAATATTAGTATGGATAACTATTAACTACCATTTAGCTAACTAGCTCGTCCAGTATTGAACTGAAGACCTTACTTGACTTATTATTTCACTGATAAAAAATAATGTTTTATTTTTAATTTTGGTGAATTTGCTTGCCTACCTAATCTATACTGATATTATGAATGCGAACGTTTGGATGGAAAGATGGATGGATGGATGGATGGATGGCTGGATATATGGATGGATCATGGATGTTACTCAGTAACGCCAGAGCGGCTGATCGGATCAGCTGGACGAAATTTGGCAAATATAGGTTATAGTCTGGAATAACACATCCTCAATCCACGCGGACAAAGTCGCGGGCATCAGCTAGTTAACAATTCACTCGTCCATACCTACTTACCTACGTATTATGATAAGGGTGTCGACTGCCGATGTACCGATTAACCTGTTACCCACCAAATAGGTTTAGGACTCCATTTCCATAAAAATTGTAAGCTTGTACCCAAAGCCGGCGCACTACAGCATTGATTTGTCACTAAGCAATACCTACCATTAAAAAGTTAACAGTAAAAATGGATGGCCTCCACCCACGCGAGCTACGACAGAAGAGTCACTTTGTTCAGCTTCACCAACTCCCTTCAGGACTCCTTTGCGAGCTTCTTGCTTTACAAAAACACTCTGGGTAACCGAGTAAACAGAGTTACAGCTCAGGCTTATTCATTTTTAGGCTTCTAAGAAGCTTCATTCATCATTCTTGAATAATGACGAAATAAATAAAAGTACCGTTCTCACCCTTATCTAGGAACCGTACTTTTATTGTTATTTTTAACAAAGCTAGCAGAGCTAAAAGATAACTCAGACTAACTCTAACTAGTATAGTTTAAAAAATAATAAACCTTTTACACAACCCCTTTTAACATAGTTTTTCTTTCCTAAATAAAAGCCTCTAAGGTCCTCGATTGCTTTCCAAGCTACGGAACCCGTAGTGGGCTAGTCTGACTCGCACTTGACCGGACTGCCATGTATAGTTTGGTAGGTATGCGTATACTCAGGATGTGATGATAACTATCTATCTTTGCCTATCTGCCTTAATTCTCGTGCGATTGATTGTTTTGATATCCACTTCTACTTGTGCCTGCCATCTATATGTGAATAATAAGATTACTTTTTTGTTAACAATAACATAAGTAGTGTTGAAGATTGTTCTTTACTTGCGAATCTTGCAAGATCGGGTCCTGAATCTTCTACTCATAGATAATTAGGATGTCGATTACCTCATGTAAATAATTTACCTAAATAGAAGATAGAGTCTAATATTTAGTGTTTTATAATATTTTAGTTACCTGTTTATTAGTTAAAAATCATATATTATGATGTAATACTTTGCTGTTAGTAAGGTCACTTATTTGTAAGCGTTTTGCGAGACCTTACTTAGATATAGTTAATAAATAAATAGTTTACTTTAGATGGATAATAGCAAAACTCCACAATATTACACAGAATACATAGTAGGGCCATGATTAAGGCATCTTAGTCAGTAATATAATTTAACTTTATATTACATACTACAATAATACTGTACTACCTACTGATTATATGCCGTTAATTATATTGTCTAACCTTACATGTAAATAACTCTAAAATATGTTCAATTAATACACATAGTTCGTATTCTGGACGATAATAAATAGTTATAACGTTTGATTAAATATTGTTTAAATATTTATAGCTAAAATTATCATACTTGACTAGTTGTAATAGATAACTTGGCTAATTATATTAAAAATAGAGCTTAGATAATTATGTAAAAATAGAAATTAAGTCTATAAACGAATTAATACTGCATGTGTTTTACTTACCTTTAGTATTAAGTTTTTATAGTAACTATATCAGTTTTATTTGTATTGGTTTTTATTTTGTAATAATTTTCTATATCTTCTATGTATATTACTAAGTTAAGTTTCATGTTTTTATTGCGCAATAAGCGTCCTATTGGTTAAGTACTGATTCTACTAGCTCGTTAATAAAGAATGCGATATGTGCACGCTCCGAAATAGAATAAAAACCGGCCGCCCCCGGTCGAGTTACGCACTTCACAACGAGACTCCGGAGCGTACGCATCTCCGCTCCAACGCAACAACAACAAGTGTTTTATTTCACTCCCTCGCTGTGGCTCGGGTCGCACCGATCCTCTACAGTGCATGGTCCTTCGAACGCAAGATATCAGCAACTCAAGATCAAGATCTCAAGTCACGAGTCTCAAGATTCTCCGCAATAAAGCAAGATTGAAGAGGAATCAACCTATCCCCTCAGAACGGGTCTGCGGGCAGGGAAGATCGTTCAAGAACGCTGCGGACTGAAGTCGTCAAGAAGTCTGCCTAGCAACACAAGAGGAATCCACCGTCGCTACGCGGGTGCATTGAGGCAAGCTACGGGTAGCAGCCGAAGACCGCAAGAGCGTCGGGAGGGATCGCTTCGTCGCGCTACAGAATCAAAACGTCGCAACTGCCAAGCAAGGCGAAAAGGATTTCGACCACGGCTGCGGGGCTCCCCTGTGTTTGGAAGACCGCAAAACCCGGAAGAGCGTTTCGCCGAGCAAGCAAGTCGACATCGAGAGCATTCGTCATCGCGAAGAAAAGGAATCGACTCATCGCTGCGGGTGCATTGAAGCAGGCTACGAGTAGCTGCCGAAGACCGCGGCGCCTGGGGACATCGTTTCTTCGTGTTGAACAGATCTCTATAAGCGCGGTTTACCGCGGCTCTCCCGCTCACCACCTAACGGTGCCAAACGGTGAACGGGCGAGTTAACGCCTCACGGCGGGAGCAGTATACCAGACGATACTGCCAGTTCGCTTTAACCGGTGAACTGTAACAGTCTGATCGCGTCGGTACGGTGCAAGTAAGCTAGTGGCCTCCTGGTGGGCCTGCTGAAGGGTTGGGCGTTCCTCCCAATTCCCGAGCAGCTAGTCTTGCGTGTGACCCTCTTCCGGGCGATTCCCACCTACCTTACCCTTTTTTCCATCCCTGGGAGAGTGTGTTCTTCGGGACCCTCAAACAGGACTGCTAGGGCTGTTAGGGAGGTAGGGCTGTAGGGAAGTAGGGCTGTTAGGGACAGGAAGACAAAGGACCCGACCAAGATGAGCACCATAGAAACCCGAAGCAAGAAGGTACATCCCGAGAACAGGGACCCGGGCGAAGTGGAATCTGTGAGCTCATCCAAGACTGGGCAGTCAAGTAGTTCCCAACAGACTACGAACACCGATCGATATACTAGCATGGCTAGTACCGATCAAACCACGGGCGCGGTACACTCGAAGCATGTGATGAGGAATCCAGTAAATGTCACAAGCAACGTACCACGTGAGAAGAAAGCAACGGGTTCACGCACGTCGCAAAGTAAACGCGCTGAACTTGAAGCGAGATTGGCACTTCAAAAGAAGGAAATTGAAAAGGCCGAAGCCGAAGCTGCACTAGCTCGAACTCAGCTTGAACTAGCACAACTAGCCGAAAATTCAGACGTTGAAGATGTAGAACAAATAGAATCCAGTGTTAACGATTGGATGAATAAAACATCAAATGAAACAGAACCAGGACTGGAGGTATTATCTAAATTGCTCGCGAAAGCTTTAAAACAAGATAATAAACCAGAAACTCCAAGAAAACCACCCGCGTACATGAGCGACCTACCACCATTCGATGGAGATCCAATTAACTGGATACCTTTCATAAAACACTACACAAGCACCGCTTCGTACTTCATCGACATTGAAAATATTGCGAGAATACGAAATTCACTCAAAGGTCACGGAAAAGAAGCCGTAAAGTCACTTTTGTATACCAGCTCAACACCAGAAAGTATACTGAAAGAATTGGAAAGGAGATTTGGCCAACCAACTTACATTATAAAAGGATTAATCGCAGAACTACACAAATTGCCGAAAATGACAGAAGACATGAAAGGTATTGGGACTTTCGCCAGCGCTGTCTTCAACACAGTAGATACAATAAAACAATTGGATCAACTTGAATATCTATACTCGATCGAAATCTCAGACAAGATAGTGGACAAGATGAGTACACTTGTCAGATTTAGATGGCAAGAATTTAAATCAAACAGAAGAAAAGAGCCAATGTTAAATTTACTATCCGAATTCCTAACAAAAATCTCTAACGAATTCGACGAACCAGATCCAAGAGACAAACCGAGGACGGAAACGAACAATTCTCGCCCAATAAGAAGACAAGTAAACATAACTCAACACGATGAAAGTGACTTAGACGTTTCCTACGACAGCGAATTCGAAGAGGAAATGCAAATAGTATTAGCCGCCTCTACGTTGGAAAAGGAAAAATGTCTCCTGTGTGAACGAGCGCACGACATAACGAAATGCAGGAAGTTCGCCAATCAGCCAATCAAAGACAGATGGGAAACCGTGAAACAATTAAAAATGTGTTTTAAATGCCTAAAGACCAACCACAGGCACCTATCATGCAAATCCAAACCATGTGGCAAAGACGGGTGTACAAGAGAGCACCACGAACTATTACATAGAGAAAGACCAAACCCAGAAGCCAGTTTAGTTGTATCAGTCAACCACATAGACACCTCCACGGGCTGCTTAAAAATAATTCCCGTTGAATTACATGGACCAAACGGATCAGCCACCGTACTTGCCCTATTAGATGAAGGATCAGCAGTGACACTCTTGCAAGACGAAATAGCGAATCACATAGGAGCTACAGGACCTAGTAGAAACCTACTTCTAGAAGGAATAAACGGTCATCAAATAAAGACAGAACAATCTAAACATATCAAAGTAAGAATTAAAGGCCTGTTATCAAGAAACTATGAAGATTTACAAGCACACACTATTGACAATTTAAATTTACGAAGTCAATCTGTTAAGAAAGAAGACATCGCCGACTGTCCTCACTTAAATGAAATAGAAGACCAACTGATCTACGATGAATCACCGCCAGCACTTATCATAGGCCAAGACAACTGGCACCTAATTGTCTCAAGAGACATGAAAGCTGGTGATCCCTCGAAACCAGTGGCATCCCTAACCAGATTGGGATGGATACTGCACGGTTGTAAACCTACAACCCCTAAACCCGTTCCATTAATAAATCAAACATACAATGCGAAGACAGAAAGCACAGATGAGTGTATTAAGTCTACCTTCAGCTTAAACTCATTTGAAATAACTCCGGAAAAAACAACTAACGATCCAAATCAGCAAGCTTTAGATATTACAGAAAAGACAACCCACCGATTACAGGAAGGCCGATTCAAATGCAGACTACCATTGAAAAGCGATAACGAAACAATGCCATTAAATCGCAACAAAGCATTACCCAGCCTAAAAGGATCAGAAAACCTATATGAAGTTAAAATTAATTACAGCAAGGAACTATTAAATTGTTTGTCAAGCGGCTACGCTGAGCAAATCATCAATAAACTAAAACCACCAAGAAAATGGTACTTGCCATACTTTGACATCATGCATCCGCAAAATGGAAAGCTTAGAATCATTTACAATGCAATAAAACAAACAATAGGAACAAATTTAAGGGACGCATTAGTACCTGGAACTGACCCGCCACAGTCATTATCCAGCACACTGATAAGATTAAGACAATGCCCCATTGTTGTAGCAGTCGACATAAAAGGGATGTTTACAAGAAACAAGATGAATCGTAAAGCAGACCTAATCCTCAAAAACGGCGGCCACGAACTGAAAGAATGGACTTCAAACCATCTTTCCGCTATGAAAGGCTTAGCGACAGATAAGCCGGAACACAGGCAAATATGCAGTCAAGACGAATACGGAAAAACATCAGAAATACTATTGCAAAATACCAACGATGCTTCGAATGTAATCCTGAACCTACGCAACACTTTAGAAGATATAAATTATCATAAACCTACCACACGAGAAGTAACAAGTACTGTGATGTCAACATTCGACCCTAAAAGTCCAGCCAATCCGAAATTAATTCAAGAAAAAGCCATAAATCAAAAACTATGGCATCCGGGAATACGTTGGGACGAATCCACCCCCAACCTGACTCAGCCTAGGACAAACTATGTGAAAAGTTTGAAATCGCTAGAAGAACTAATAAGCGTACCACGATGCACAAGCTTCCAAAACGAGGGGGAGCTAATTGCCTCCGCAACCACCAGTGAACACATCTACGCAACTGACACACATTGGCGTACCTCTAACAACAGTGAAGTTGAAACAAAGCTGCTAAAAGCAAACACAAAAGTAGCCTCGCCGAAACCAACATCAATACAGCTAGAACCTCAGACTGTATTTCTAGATTGTCGCGCAGCCTCAAGTACACAGAGCGAAATGGAAGCCACCATAAAAATAAATCACTATCAATCAGATTCACGAACGGTGCTAGCATGGATTGGAACCGACCCACGCTGTAATACCAACTGCGATAGAACACGAACCGACCGAAACGCGACCTGTATAATTTTCGTCGCATATCAATTGGCCGAAATAGAATACTCGTCAAAAACATGCGAATGGAACATACCCACGAAACTAAACGACGCCATAAGAACGCCACCGCGAAACTTCGATATTCATCACCGATGTTTAAATGGCCCCAAAGTTGTATTACTTAATGCCAACGAATGGCCTGAAAATCCAAGTAGACGACCACCTTCACCAATAAGAAAGGAAAAGACACAAACATTTGTCTCCGTTAGTCACTCCGAAATACCATTACATGACGTAAAAAGATATTTTCCATGGACTAGATTCATCCGAGCTAAGGCCCGCTTTCTCCAAAGAGTCAACTGCATTAAATTACTTTCAAATAAAACCAAGAAGGTAACCACCATGACTATAAATATCAGAAACTATACAAGCTGGAAACCATATTATAGACCGAAGAAAAAACACAAACTAGCAATAACAGAGACATCTTGGGATCCCGGCGATCAAGAAAGTCTAACTCACAACCATACGCTTATCGGAAGATCAAGCGGCACCTATTGTTTTAGAGACTTTACCGATAGCGAGCTTATCGGACTCACTACCTGGAAAACGGTACTAAGACTCGCCGAACATTTCTGGAAACGCTGGCTTATTGAATACTTACCGACAATAACGCCAAAAGACAATTACAACTACGATGGCTTTGCAAACCCAGCTGCAAGAAATAATGTTATCACCATGGATAACTCCCTTCCACGAAGCACGTGGCCTAAAACAAAGTCATTGATACTAAGCCTGGCCAAGATAGGAATACACAGTTGATGTTTGTACCACCGCAGGAGTAATGAAGAGACCCGTTCCACGATTAATAAAAATCGGACAATCTTCTTCCACCAAGGATAGTGCTCCAGATTCCATCTTCGCACGAGGGGGAGACTGTTGAAGATTGTTCTTTACTTGCGAATCTTGCAAGATCGGGTCCTGAATCTTCTACTCATAGATAATTAGGATGTCGATTACCTCATGTAAATAATTTACCTAAATAGAAGATAGAGTCTAATATTTAGTGTTTTATAATATTTTAGTTACCTGTTTATTAGTTAAAAATCATATATTATGATGTAATACTTTGCTGTTAGTAAGGTCACTTATTTGTAAGCGTTTTGCGAGACCTTACTTAGATATAGTTAATAAATAAATAGTTTACTTTAGATGGATAATAGCAAAACTCCACAATATTACACAGAATACATAGTAGGGCCATGATTAAGGCATCTTAGTCAGTAATATAATTTAACTTTATATTACATACTACAATAATACTGTACTACCTACTGATTATATGCCGTTAATTATATTGTCTAACCTTACATGTAAATAACTCTAAAATATGTTCAATTAATACACATAGTTCGTATTCTGGACGATAATAAATAGTTATAACGTTTGATTAAATATTGTTTAAATATTTATAGCTAAAATTATCATACTTGACTAGTTGTAATAGATAACTTGGCTAATTATATTAAAAATAGAGCTTAGATAATTATGTAAAAATAGAAATTAAGTCTATAAACGAATTAATACTGCATGTGTTTTACTTACCTTTAGTATTAAGTTTTTATAGTAACTATATCAGTTTTATTTGTATTGGTTTTTATTTTGTAATAATTTTCTATATCTTCTATGTATATTACTAAGTTAAGTTTCATGTTTTTATTGCGCAATAAGCGTCCTATTGGTTAAGTACTGATTCTACTAGCTCGTTAATAAAGAATGCGATATGTGCACGCTCCGAAATAGAATAAAAACCGGCCGCCCCCGGTCGAGTTACGCACTTCACAACGAGACTCCGGAGCGTACGCATCTCCGCTCCAACGCAACAACAACAAGTGTTTTATTTCACTCCCTCGCTGTGGCTCGGGTCGCACCGATCCTCTACAAGTAGCTCATCCGGTTGATAAAATTTGTCCAAGTGTTTGGCTCTAAAACCATTGGATTTGAGCTTCATAAAAATGCGGCACACATTTGCACTTTGTATCCGCATCAGACCGACGGAAAACAATGATGAGGAAACCTTGGTATAACTACAACTACAAATTCGTCAGTGCTATTGGTCTGTGCTACAGATGGTTCACAATCTTTGTTTACAATACATTTTCCATTGCCGTGTGGTTGTAAGGAAGGATTTTCTTTACCAATAATGGTTTTCCCTTGTTTCAGGCCGTTTCCTAGGCCTCGAACTGGTATCGTCGAAGCACGCACGAAGGCTTCGCTGCAGTGTCGCCGTATTCGTGTGTTGGGCATTTCTAGTCGTATCGGGTCTGGTCATCTACCTGGTATATATGGCGTTACCCAAACAAACACGACTTGATATAGGTATATACACATTTCATTGATTTGATTTTATTTGAAGATGAGCACAAAGAAACATTTTTGGAAATTCAACCCCTAAGGAAGAATAATATTGTGTTATTTTTTTGTTCCTTAATATTATTTCCTTTAGAGGAACTATTTAAAAGAATGTGACCAATTCTCTTAACTAAACTAAAATGACAACTTTAAATTTATTGCTGCTCCTTTCCGCAGGGAGTACTATGAAAGGGATAGCAGTATAGGTAAATAGAGATGCCATTTTAGCTTAGTTTAGAGAGTGTGCAACAAAATTGGCCTCTATATGTGCACTTCTTATCTTCTAATTCTAAACTAGAGACTGAAAATGAACTTACTGAAAAAATTCGGAAAAACTTTAACAATCTTAAAAAAATTGTTAATTCACCGCTGCAGTACTATGTCTGTGTTAAATTATATCTCATACCTATTGAGAGACCACAAGCCTTCCTCATACCGAATTATTTTTTCCAAGGTTTAAATGAAACTTGGTACCTGCGCCGAGGCGAGTGGATGGCGTTGCCCTCATTCGGCGAAGAGTTCCTGAGGCTGCCACTCGGCTACGTCGTCATCGGCCATTCCGCCGCCAACTACTGCAACCAACGATACAGATGCATTGAGCAAATGCGTGCCATCCAGATAGCACATTTTTATCGCACCTTTGATGATATTGGGCCAAATTTTTTAGTTGGCGGGAATGGATATATATTCGAAGGGAGAGGTGCGAATGTTTTCGGGGCTATGGTGACCTCGTGGAACAGAAGGAGTATATCCATTATGTTTTTAGGGAACTACGTTTATAATAAAACGGATGACGCCCAATTCAATCATACAAATATTCTACTCGATACGTTGGTGAATGAAGGTGTGTTAAAACCTGACTATGTCTTGTACGGCCAGTGTCAGTTGATACCTCTAACGGTACCACCTGGGCCCCATTTGATGGCTGAAATGAAGCGTTTTCCTCACTGGAACGACTCTGGAGTAGAGGGCTGCCTACCGAGTTGAAGGACATGTGGTGTTTTGTGCGAACAGCTGTCAAGTCTGCATGCCCGCTCTGGTCAAGTGTCAGACACTAAGGCATACGGCGTTGTTCTCATATCTTGACGTTCATACTCAAAATATCCTGTGGGATATTTAGTTAGTAATAGTTGTTTAATCTGGCATACATACTGTGCGGATGAAACAAGAATAAATGTCGGAAATTGAATCTAAAATTATTATTATATTAGTCGGAGACTATAGGAATTATATCGAACTGTAATATCAAAAGCGGTTCCTTTAAAAGTTTGTATAGGAATTATACGTCGTAAGCGTATCGATCTGTCTTTTATGGATATTTAAATATGTAGTAAAATAAAAAAAATATAGTAATTGCCAAGTAAGTAGGTAGAGAGATTCTTTTTGTAATAGAAACTAACTTTTTCATATAATATTATTATAATAGATTCATTTTCAATAAGATCTTATGATAGAAATTAGAAACCGGAATACAAGATAATCTATACTAATATTATAAAGAGGTAAAGTTTGTGAATTTGTGACGTTGTAGGGGGTAATCTCTGGATTTACTGAACCGATTTTAAAAATTCTGGTACCAATAGAAAGCCACGTTATTTGTGAGTGTCATAGGCTATATATTAACCCGAAAAATTCGGGAGGTCCCGTGAAAATTTAAAAACTTATTTCACGCGGACGAAGTCGCGGGCATCATATAATCTCAATGCTAAATTTCTTCTCGACTAAACTGATAGGACCAGCCATAAAAAGGTAACGGACAGACAGATTGATAGTACAGACAGACACACTTCCGCATTTATAACATTAGTATGTATTATCAACTGAATTCTCAATTTATATTAATAAGTTTAGCTAATCAAGTATTTATCAGTGCGTAGGATTGTAGCTTAAAATTTTAGATACAGAAATAATTAAAACTGTAGTGTGTGCATACCTTTATAATTATTATTGCTTACACATACATGCATGTATCTAGTAATAAGTCTATACCAATAAATCAGTCCATTACCAACTCTTGGGTTGTATACTCATTTTCCGTCGCCTGGTCCCAACCAACCTTAGATGGCGACCCTGCCATTCGGACTCACTGGACTATGGCCATGAAGATTAACATAGGCTAAAATAATAAGTAAAAAAAAAAAAAAAAAAAATGTGCAACTCTAAAGTCGAGAAGGAAGATATATTTATTAATCAAAACGGAAAAAACAACGCCAACATCGAGCAGTTACATTGGCACATAAGTTCAATAAATATAATATTGTTTATAATCTGCACAATTTTGCTACTTGGAGTACTCTATTTGGTATACAAATTTTATAAAAATTGCCACGAAGGCTGGATTAGAGCCCAGCTCGGTCAACATGTACTCAGAAGGTCGATTCGGACCTCTCGAGGACCTCGAAGTGGAGGACCTGCAGCACCAGTAAGTTCCTGTGAAACCTGCCACGCTCCCAAGCATTGTGAATTGTGAGTGATTGTGATAGATGTAAGAACTAAGAACTAGTGAAAGTGCAAAGTGCAAAATGGACAGTAATGTATGACGACTTATTGAAACTATTCAACGAACTTTCCAAAATAAAAATATATTTAGTTAAAATTGGTCCCACTCGAAGAAAAGGTGAAATTATATCTAAGAAATTAAATGAAGCGGACAATATAGTAAGTAATTTTAATTCGATTATAGAAAAATTAGCTTCGCTATCTGTATCTTTTAAAGGCGATGAATGCCTACGATTTGATAAGTTAAGAAATGATTTTTTCGATGTATATGACGACATTTTAAAATTGTGTAGTACCCATTCTCATGAAAAAATTAGCAAAATGGCAAAATTTGAACTTAAGGTGGCATTACAATTATTACCAGTCATCGATGACTCAGAAAAATCAATAAAACAATTAATAGACAATATTATTTACTATGATTCTTTGCTTGCTAATGCCGATTGCAAAAACAATCTCATTCAATTTATACTTAAAAGTAGACTGTCACAAAATGCTAAATTGCAATTACAGTCAAATTACACAACCAACCTTAGATGGGAAAAAAAAAAAAAAAAATTATGTAATAGAATATTAATAATTTTTTTACCACCCCATGGGAGGTGTAGTGTGTGCATACCTTTATAATTATTATTGCTTACACATACATGCATGTATCTAGTAATAAGTCTATACCAATAAATCAGTCCATTACCAACTCTTGGGTTGTATACTCATTTTCCGTCGCCTGGTCCCAACCAACCTTAGAAAACGTTATTTGTTTGCTCGTCTTGGCAAGGCCACTGCCATGCCCCGCGATAGTAGATGGTTTGGTATTGTGAAGCTGTATGGTTAATAAATTATTTTCATTATTACTTACTATAATCATTTATAATTTTCCTGTTTTTTAGGGTTCCATACCCAAAGGGTACCAATGAGACTCTATTACTAAGCCTCATCCGCTTTCCGTCCGTCCATCCATCTGTCGTGTGTGGTGGCGCGCTCTCCAAAAGGCCTAAGTCCAGCAGTGGACGAATACAGGCTGATGGATGGATGGATCGATCTGTCCGTCTGTCTGTCAGCGGGCTGTATGTCATGAACCGTAATAGGAAGTAGACTTATGAAATTTTCAAGGAGTGAGTAGTTCTAAGAAGGGAAGAAAGTACTAGACTGAAAGAAAGATTTAACAACAACAGAATTATGACCAATTATTACACTGGTCTACAAAATTTAAATTTTTTGTGTGCCTATTGATTAAATGACTTGTGATGATGATTTGGGGTCACTAGTGTACTAGGCAATAGTGAATACGAAAACACATATTTTCTAAAAGTAGCTCAAAAACTAAAAAATATGCTTATAGTAATAAAAAAAGCTAGACTGTAAGTAAATATTTAAAGAACAATAATAAAGTATTATCCCAAGAAAACTCCTACCATTATATGGAGGTCGTGATCGCTTTCCCAATGGAAAGGGATCACTACCCTCGGTAATGAGGAATTCGACGCAGAGAGAGAGAGAGAGAGAGAGAGAGAGAGGAGACAAAGAAACTTGAATTATTTTTGAACTTTTTACGTGAAATTGAGAATTTTGAAATATTAACAATAGTAGGTATGTTGTGTTCTTAGGGGTGAAAGAGAAGAGTTCAAACGAGGGCGAAGTTGCCTGCCTGAGCGAAGCGAGGGCTATCACACATCATATAGCAGAAACTGTCCGCACTTTTATACGTGCTATAGAGGAAACTGTAGTTTTTTCCCCAAAAAATGGTCAAAAATAGAAAATCTAATAAAATTTTACGTTACAACCGGCAAGCAAAACAGAGTCAGCATTAGGCTTATCAAACATTTAAGTGATAACAAAATCTATGTGATAAATGACTGAATATTTTGAACTAACAGCATTAATATTATGATAAATCAGAAATCTATAGAACACTATCTTTGTTCTATCTAACTTCGTCATATAAAAGGCTAAAGGTGTAGACCAGTGTTATTTATACTTAGGAATGGCTCACTTACACGCAGTTAAGTTCGATTGCCTACAGACGTACAAGATACAATCATACAATAATACAAAACATAATATAGGTACCTAATACAATTTATAATGAATCAGTCGGATAGCACTGGGTTTTCACGCCTGACGTCGTGTTAGTACCTATTTACTTATCACTTTACATACCTAACTTAATCATTGCTTAGCACAAAATATATTTATTCGGAAGGAATACCACTAGGTAGCCATAGGCGAAGCCTCTCAGATCAGAAAAGAAAAGAATCAGAAATTATAATTTACCAAAGTGATCCTACCTTTCGCTTTGCCAAAAGACCTCTCGCTTAATAATTATAAGACAACAGTGCTCACCACTGCGCCAGGGAAGTCGTCAAAACGATTCGGCGTTTTCCTTCACCGTTCAGTGTTCACAATTGCTTAAATAATGGAGGTGCTTTAACAGGACCTACGCAGACGAGGTACAGTCCTCGGTGTACTTTTATTGACCATCAAAATAGATCGCTTACAACTGCATCGCATAACCCACACGGTGGACTGCGAACGGTAAAAAACCATTTAAAAAACGACGGACTTTTGTCCGCGGAGGACAAGAACCCTCGTCTGCGCAAGCTCTCCAGACAGTTCAGTGTGTCATGAGTAATATCATTTCTAGAGCTTCCGTTGCCGCTGTACCTGTGGAACATAGTAAAAAACAGTTCTCGGACAGAAAGGCTGTCCTGCACCGCGGCTCTCGTCGCGCTGGTCGTCTGCATCTCTCTCATTGGCTACTTTACCGTCAAGAGCAGCAAAGCAAGCAAAATTTGGGATAAACGTGAGTAACTTTTCTAAATACGATGTTTCTAAGGTGGCAAATGCATTTTAGGTAACTTAGGTTTATATTTGAAAGATAATATTGAAGAAACATAACAAACATAAACACGATGTCAAAACATCGCGTTCTTCAATTATTAGATATGTTTCTAATCCAACAATTCCAGGTTATCTACAAATTACTTGGAATTAAAAAAGCCTTTCCTTTGTCTATATTTCGAAAGCCTAGTTTATATAGATAAGAGTTAGGTAGCAATTAAAAACAGTCGTTATCAGCACAAAAAAAATATGATAAGAAATTCGCTTGTTGATAAAACTTCATATATACTAGATAATAATAATATTTTTATATCTCCTGTAACGTGATACGATCCTCTAAAAGATATCTCAATGTCCTCTTAATGTCATTGATTTTGAGCTCAATTTTGTGGATGCTACTCGTATAACCTACACGTTTTCGTATACGATACGTTTCCTAATTAAATCTGTTGTACTCATACTTTACTTACTGAATTTGTGACTTTAAATCAAGGGCTTTTAGGTCCATTTAAATTTGACGCTAATGTCATCGAATTCTTAAACGATTAATCGACTTAAAACTTAGCCTAAGCGGTACTGTCCTTTTCATGTCAATTTCGAAATAAACCTATTCAAAGGTCACAGCATCAAAAAATTAAACTAAATCAGTTTAGGCAGCGCTGTGCAAGTCGACCTAACTGCCTCGTTGGTCTAACATGTTCGACTGGGGCCGACGAGGTCCCGGGTTCGAGACCGGGGTCGGGCCATAATTAAGTGTTGGGTTTTTCTGACTAGAAATTCTCAGTACTAGCCAGGAGTTAGGAAGTTGGCGGTGTTTCACCCCCGTGCCTCGGAGAGCACGTGCGCGCGTCGCTCCCGGCTATTAATTTAACAGTAACATGATAATAATTATTATAATCGTTAAAGCCCGCCAACCCGCATTGGAGCAGCGTGGTGGGTCTAAGCTCTAATTCCACTCTCCCCTATGAGAGTCATTGTCCCCAGCATTTGACGAATGGAACATAACCCGGGACATGTGGCTCGCGGAGCCCTACGATGAGGATCCCATCGCAGAGAACATGTCGCCCGTGATGCTGGTCGTCGTCCAGAACACAGTCAGCCCCTCGTGCACTACCTACAAGCAGTGCGCTGAAGAGGTGAAGACCATACAGGGCTACACTATCAAGGACAAGGGATATGATATACCGTGAGTGCTTTCATTTCAATCTTATTTTATTAACGTGATGAGTAGATTCATAAAATATAAATAATTGTGGTAACTACGAGTAAAAGGTAACTCGTATTGCATGCATGATGCTCTAAGGCTATATACTATATTTACCCACGACTGAACGGAGACGGTATATATTATATGCTTTTGCCCTAAGAGGTTATGCGTTTGTTTGTTTGTGCACTTTATGTTACTATTTTCCTGGAAAACTACTGGACCGATTAATATGGTTTTTTTACATTAGATATGCATTGCTTGTGAGAAGGTTCTTAGATATTTTTTAGGAACATAGTCCACCAAGCTGCGCTGATTTTTATTTTTTTTCCTATGTTAGCATTTTTCTGAAAAACTACTATGCTGATTTACATGCAGTTTCTATATTAGATATGTTCTATCAAGTTTAAGGTAGCTCTCAAGTGTTCACAAGGTAGCTTCTGAGAAGTTTCTTAGATATTTTTACAGTCATAATCGACCACACTGGTCAACAAGGGGGCACTGCATTCATGATTTTATTTTGTCATCATTTCAACCCTATTTCCGGCTCACTTGAGCACGAGTCTCCTCTCGGAATGAAAATAGTTTAGCCATAGTCCACCACGCTGGCCAAATAGGTCAGCTTGCATTCATTATTTTATTTTTACTCGTCAATCAAGACAATTTGGGAATTTATAATTTCTGAATTTTCTCTGGTCTGTCCTGGTTCGTGGCTACTTACCACCCTACCGGCAAAGACGTGGACGTAGATTTCGGAGATTCGGTACATAATTGAGTACCCCGTTTAGACAAAATATGATTCTTATGAAGCTAATTATTCGTTTTGCAGATACAATTTCCTCATAGGTAACGACGGGCGCGTGTACGAAGGTCGAGGGTGGAACATCGAGGGTGCTCACACTCGGTTCTACAACCGCTGCTCGCTTGGCGTCGGATTTATTGGTATTTAAGTGAAATACCTTATTTATACTTGGCGCCAATCGAATAGTCGTCTCTGAACTGAGGTGAAAGTGCTTGTTTGCTCAATTCTCATACAAACTGTCGAAGTTGCCCAATAATAAGTAGGCTATTGCGACCCGTCTTGTGGCCGACTTCAGACACGACTAGGTATTTAATTGCCGCCGTTTGTTGTCCCCCCATTTCTTGCTGATTTATAGCTAGAAACCTAGTTATATTTTTCGTGTAAAGTTAACATAAACTTCTATCAACTCATAGGAATTTTTTAAATTCTTTTTTTATTCATTCAATTTGTTTCTATTTTCTTCAACGGGGCCAGATAACTTAGTGGGACTATAGACTGATCAGAATAAAATTATCAATTTTACAGGTGACTACAGGGAGGAGATACCTTACCACGCGCGTGTGACTGCATTGCAGTTGAACCGGACCAGGATGATGTTTGAGGAAGGGGTCAGACGCGGATTTCTTCGACCTGACTTCCAGGTGTAATATTAATTATGGAGAAAGTACCTACTAATAATGCCCGCAAAATCCTCCGAGTGGAGTAAGGTTTTGTGATGCTCTTGGAAACTCTTTGATTTTTCCGGGATAAAAAATTACCTTTGTCCTGAGTCCTGAGTCCTTTCCCAGGGATGCAATCTATCCATTTATCAAATTTTGTCAAAATCCGTTGAACAGATGGACCGTGAAAGGGTAGGCAGCAGATAGACGGACACACTCGAATGTCTGATATACTTATACTTAATAAAACATGATGACAGAAGTACTTGACGTTGACGAAGAAGGCTAATTTTATTTCGTATCACTGCATACTTATCTGCAGTTATCATCATCATCATCATCAACATACAATAAAACAAAGTCGCTTGCCGCCATTGATGTAGAATTTTTTTAGTACCTATACTTGCCGCTGTCTGTATCGTTGTCTATGTATGCTTAGATGTGATTCAAGTGGGAGGTTTAAATATGTATAATACATGCATAATATAGTAGAGAAACACTGATAATTTTAGAGGTTTCCAATGTGATGTCGTAAATAAACACATTTTTTTGCGCTTACATTGCAAACGCTGGCTGACCCTACGAGATAGATCAAAATAATGTACTACAGTATGGTACACCTTAAAAAGGTCTACAAAAAAGTCCGCGATATTATATTATGTCTATCTCTTAGGGATAACCCACAATAACCATTTTTTATCCTTCACTTTTTACGAGAAATAATGGCTTGTTTACGATGCGATTTTAAGCAATACAGCATTAATCCTTATCCAATTAAGTACCTTAAATTCATTGTGCATTGAATATAGATCAATATGGCCAATTACAGCATGTAATTTAAATGAATATTTTCGAAGATAATATTACAGATTTAAAATGCAGGGACATAGCGGTTGCGGCGGTTGCAGGCGATTGCGTTTAGAGGCGTTGAGGGTTGAGTGTTTATCTCATGGCCAATTATTATTATATCGTTCTTTCAAGTGTAACCTCTAAAGAAAACATGTTTGTATTGTGTAATTACAAAAAGCTTCTTTCTTCTGTAGTATATTTAGTATCAGCATTGCACCCGTGCGAAGCCGGGGTGGGTCGCTAGGTGTAGGTATATATTTGAATTACCTGCCTCGTTGGTCTAGTGGTTCGTATGTTCGATTGCGGCCGACTAGGTCCCGGGTTCGAATCCCGGGCCAGCCATAACAAGTATTGGGTTTTTCTAACAAGAAATTCTCAATACTAGTCCGGAGTTAGGAAGTTGGCGGTATTGCACCCCCGTGCCTCGGAGAGCACGTTTAGCCGTCGGTCCTGCGCCTGATCTCTCTCCGGTCATGTCGAATTTTCCGTCCCATCGGGTTATGAGAGTCAAGGAACATAGATTGCACCTGCGCATACACTTGTGCACTATAATATCTCCCGCACAGATGGCTAATCTCTCCGGAGATAGGCCGCCGTGGCCAAAATTCGGTCGGGAGGACATTATATTATTATTATATTTGAATTGCAATGATATTAAGGCCCACTTGCACATTGGCCGTAAAATGTTTTCCTAACCAGTCATTTTGATGTCAACCTCCCCGAAAAACCTCAATCAGTAAAAGCATCAAAAAAATTATTATTGTTATTGGCTTAGGCAGTGTGGTAAGTGGGCCTAATAAATGTTTACAATAGGTACTTAAACGAAATATCATAACACTTAAATACGCTCACTGCCAAGTATCACGATTAACTACGTGAAAAACTATACAAAACTCATTAGTTAAGTCGTAGCATACTCAGCATTAATGATGCCGATTGCTGTACCCCGCTGACTGAAGTTACTACTTCTATTAGCGGAGTACAGCAATCGACACAAAACTATACAAAACTCATTAGTTAAGTCGTAGCATACTCAGCATTAATGATGCCGATTGCTGTACCCCGCTGACTGAAGTTACTACTTCTATTAGCGGAGTACAGCAATCGACACAAAACTATACAAAACTCATTAGTTAAGTCGTAGCATACTCAGCATTAATGATGCCGATTGCTGTACCCCGCTGACTGAAGTTACTACTTCTATTAGCGGAGTACAGCAATCGACACAAAACTATACAAAACTCATTAGTTAAGTCGTAGCATACTCAGCATTAATGATGCCGATTGCTGTACCCCGCTGACTGAAGTTACTACTTCTATTAGCGGAGTACAGCAATCGACACAAAACTATACAAAACTCATTAGTTAAGTCGTAGCATACTCAGCATTAATGATGCCGATTGCTGTACCCCGCTGACTGAAGTTACTACTTCTATTAGCGGAGTACAGCAATCGACACAAAACTATACAAAACTCATTAGTTAAGTCGTAGCATACTCAGCATTAATAATGCTGAATGCTGTACCCCGCTGATTGAAGTTACTACTTCTATTAGCGGAGTACAGCAATCGACAAAAAACGATACAAAACTCATTAGTTAAGTCGTAGCATACTCAGCATTAATAATGCTGAATGCTGTACCCCGCTGACTGAAGTTACTACTTCTATTAGCGGAGTACAGCAATCGACACAAAACTATACAAAACTCATTAGTTAAGTCGTAGCATACTCAGCATTAATAATGCTGAATGCTGTACCCCGCTGATTGAAGTTACTACTTCTATTAGCGGAGTACAGCAATCGACAAAAAACGATACAAAACTCATTAGTTAAGTCGTAGCTTACTCAGCATTAATGAAGCTAATTTCTGTACCCCGCTGCTTGAAGTAGTAACTTCGGGTAAATAAGTAAGTCACTCATTAAATTATGCTGAGGATGATCCATTATACTTCTTCCAGGTGGTCGGCGCGAAGGATCTCCAGAACACAGCGAGCCCTGGCTCCAACCTCTACAACGCTATAAAACAGTGGGACAACTACGACCACCAAAACAGATTCGCGAACAAGAACTGTGAACAGATACAGGAGAAATACGGGAATGTAGTACTTTAGGGTCGAATGTGGAATGTTTATTTTAGGGGCAATAATATCACAAGTTTAGGATAGGGATACAACTTTACAAGAATTCGTTTTGTTAGTTCGCTATAGATAGGGTATAGTCTACAGGGTAAAATATATAGGATTAAGGCGCTACTAAGGGCGCGATTTATACCTACGAAGTGTAGTAGAGGCCGGATCTTGGTTGATAGCAAAAACCTGGGGTTGGCCTTGCGCGCACAATACTCCGACCAACTGATAGACGTCCACAGCTGGACATAGGTCTTCTGTAGGGCTAGCCGCGCGCCGCGGTCTTACGCCGCATTACAGCGGCTCCGTTTCACTCGTATTAAGTCAAATCCATACTAATATTATGAGGTATAAATGTTTTTGTGTCTGTCTGCTACGCTTTAACGGCCTAGGTATCTTTTGAACCTATTTTGATGAAATTTGGTCGCCTTCGTATCTTTCAAAAACTCTACCTACATTAAAGGCTGACTGCACGTTAGCACGATCTTTGGGTACCTATGTTTGTAAATCTAGCAAAAGTTAAATCAAGCAGCTGAGGCACGGGTGTTTTTTATTACATAATACGACGATGCCCGCGACTACGGCCGCCTGAATTAAGTTTTTTTTATTCTCGCGAGAACTCATTCATTTCCGGGTTAAATAGTTTCGTCTCCAGGATCCAAGCTATCGCAATTTCGGTCTAAATCGATAGGCCTTGAAAAGGTTACAGACACACTGTCGCATTTAATATTAGTATAGATAAGGATTCCTCTTAGATTAGATTAAATTGGATTAGCCGTAGCTTATTATCGTTAAGTACAGAGTTCAATAATATCTTTCAGGGGATTCCCGCTAGATAATCCGGCATTTTATACTTTATTTCTCCCCGGTATTAAAACCGTAGATCAAGTACCTACCATGTACACACTTTCAGTACTAAACCTTATGTTTTTTTTTTTGCCCTTTATAGTACGCTCCGTATTCAGGGTGATAACAGAGACAGCTCATGTCCATTCGGATTTAGCCTGCGAGAATGAGAAAGAATGATTTTAATACAAAATTCAGCCAATGGGAAGAGCTCGCGCAAGACTATTTTATAGAGGAAAGATTTGTTTGTTTGTTTGCTTGGTTGTTTGTTTGTAATGGATAAACTCAAAAACTACTCAACTGATTTTAATAATTCTTTCACGTATGCGAAGCTACATTATCAGCGAGTAACATAGGCTATAGGCTTTTATTTTCAAAGAAACTAGAGATCCTTACGAAAATTGCAATAATGTGAACTAAGTCGGAAAAAATCGTCTCTTCTGAGAGATTACGTGGCGTGCGCTGCGTAAATAGTTAAAGTTACACGAGAACAATGTATAGTGGAATTGTTCCTCTCAAAAAGTTCTAAATAAAAGTCCGCGATAGCATATAAGTATATCTATCTTTAAAGGTTATTTCACAATAAACATTTTTATGATTTTCAAATTTGGTCTAAGCCAATATTTTACTTGCAAAGGTGTTTTGACCATAGACATAGGATTTTTTCATGGTTTTGACCGACATAGTATTAATCCTTATCAAAATAAATATATTAGTCATCTCAAGCATTTAATTAAGATAAAAATTGTCCTTTACACCATTTAATTTAGATGAATATCATAAGAGATATCATAGAAATAATGTAGCGTGCAAGGGAAAATGGCGCGACTGCGGCCCTGTGCCAGGTGTGGTGAGGACGGGGCGTTATCTTACAATGTAATATTAAAATTTAAAACCTGCCCACTGCCCACTGTCTATATTAGATATATCTAGACTATTAGAATTATTAGTGCTACCCGTGCGAAGCCGGGGCGGATCGCTAGTGTTTTATAATGCTTATTATAAAACATTATTAATGGTTGCCGTGCTCATGACTATCTTCTAAGCTCATGACCCAAAGAAGAGTAAGGGTGCATACCACCAGCTCTCTAATTTGCGACGACAGATTCAGCAGCAACATCATACAACAACAACAGTGCGTAAATCGTCTTTCAAGATGTAGAGGCCAACGACAAAGGCGCTGCGAAAATGAAGACTTTTGGTTTGTGTCCGGATACGAGCCACTATTGTATAGACATTGTGCCCAGTTGCTTCTGCGTCACACAAAGTGTCTACGTTTGCGCAGCGCCTTCGTTAAAATTTAGGAGCATTAACACACAAGGCAGCTTACACAAGGACATTTAGACTTTAGTTTTTTGTAATGCTTTTTGACTCGCAATATACCTACTCTGATATTGCGATTGTCAAAAAGAAATCAATTTCGGAGTCCTTGTGCAAGTGAGCCATAATATAAAGTGCGCTTTAAACTTCGCTAATATCAAACTTTACTTTTTACTTTACAGTTTAGAGATTCTGAAATTCAGAGTCAAAACTAGACAGATTTTTCCTGTGATAATAATTAGACTTTAGTCTGAGCAAAGTCTAAGGATGCTCTACAGGTGTCCGCCTTCCGCGGTTCTATTTGCACCATATTGATGAGACCTGTAGCTTTAATAGGTACAAAGACGGAAGTCTTCCAAGACTATGTTTGGCCAACAAAGTACTCTAATTATAAAAGAGAAGATATAGATACTACCTACTCATTTCTTACATTCTGAACCTTGGTTCTGAAAAGACTGGTAGCATTGATTAGCGGGTTGTTAATGTTGTCTTTTTGTCAAATAGCAAATTACTGATGACAGAAAAAGAGGTCAGTAATTAGCTTAGCTTAACTATTCACCCACCAATATGCACTTGGAAGGGTGTTTTCAGTGTATTTTCTCGGTACAACAATAGTTTTATTTTTATTACAATAAAGTGAAAAATGTATGTCAGCATTCTAATAAATTATATATCTTTTTATTTATTCTGGATTTTTATTTACATAAAAATTAACACTTATTTTAAAATAGCTAATGCAGGCGACTTCGTCCGCGTGGATTGAGGTTTTTTGGTTCCAGCGGGATCTCTTTAATTTTCCGGGATAAAATCTATACCTATTTATACTTACTACTGGAAGATTTCTGTACATTTAATATATATTCTGAAAATTTTAATCGGGGTATGCTATACTATCGATACTGAGCCTAAACAGATTTTTATTTAATTTTTGTCTGTCTGTCTGTATGGCCGCGCATCACGCGAAAACTAATGAACGGATTTAAATGAAATTTGGTATAGCGGTACCACCACGGAGAACTATTTAGAAGCTGCGAATATGTGCGAATATGTGTATGTCATATCAATATTTAAAAGACCACGTATTTTCTTACGTGTTTTACGAAGACAAAAGGTCTTACATATAAATATACTACATTCGTAATTAAACTTTAATCCTTTAGGGTTAAGGTTTAATTTCAAAAAACTATACATAAAAATCTTCTCCAAGCATTTTCTTATGGACGTTATTTGCCGGCTAGGATACACCTCAGCATCGTCGCGTAAGGAACTTCGTTCCAATAACCCAACTTATTGGATCTCTCGGATGAACGTTGAACTCTGGATTGGATAGTACCTACATATTCTTTTGTAAAAGAGTCTGTGAAAATCTGAAAATCGAGCTAGGGTTTATACAACTGGCAGTTTTTTTAAGTCCGATTTATCCGTTTTACGTGAACATATCTCGTTTACTTGGTTAACAATATAATAAATGCTTATATTGTATTTCGTCTAGGTTTACTGTTGAGATCAGTATATTTTAATTTCGCAAAGTTTATGTTTAAGAGCCTGGCTAGACCAGGGGACTAAGGTCAATTTTACTTTAACGCTAGTGTCTCATCTGTTCGATTCCATTAGTGTTAGTGAGATTTAAAATCTTATACTGAAACCTTTAGAAGTCAAGAAAATAAATATAAAACCTTCAAATGATATAGTGACATCGTTTATTAGTATATGTTTCATAACTTTATTGCAATCGTATAGCTATAAATATGGCGTGGCAAACAGTCGGTCGACTGCACCCAGCGTAATACATATACTTTAGAAACAGACGTTATCACAAAATGTTGAACCGCAAGATTACCAAACTCGACAGTTCATTGTCAACGAGATGTCAGAACAAACGGTGAACGGTATCCATAGGGGTGTCACTGACAAAAATGTTTTGTTAACGACATCATCTATGTATTGCATAACCCAGTTGATGAAAATATAATCGAGTTAGTTTAACCAAATCAATAATCTCAGGACAATTTACATCTCAGTGTATATTAGACCTTTTCACTAGCTAAGGTCTATTGCATTGCGCGATATAGGTTTTGCGACGATAATTTAATCAATTTTATCTTGCATTTTTACTATGGCGTCTTAAACAGATCTTTTTTGTCAACCAAACCCATGGGCTATCGTTTGCTAGTGTCGTTGACAATGAACGCTCGTAAATATCCGAAACGACGTTTGGGCAACGGTTACAGTATACTGAGACGACCATAAAAACAGAGAAGCTTTGTCTGAGGATCCCGGTCTTTTACTTTTTTAAACGAACGTTAAGTTATTTATAAAAAATTTAATAATTATTATACTACGATTTCAGACTATAACGTCTTGAAGATTTATATATAAAAAAAAAATTAAAAGTCTTTAGGCGTGGCGTGAGTTTCGACAACTTCACGTCATTTTGCGAGCGATGCGTAATATACATTGACACTATAGCAAGTTTACTCTTATTCTTTTTTGTAAGTTGTTACTGCCGCCATAGTTCGTACATTTCTTCATCTCTAAAGGTAGGGATTCCTTGGTGCATATGAACGTGACGCGTACACGTTGCGTACGCACAACGCTTAACTTATTCAACTCGATTCATTTACAGCTTTATTCAGCTAAACGAATGTGTATGCATCATAGAAGTTACGCATACGTTTAGCTAAGGGCTGAATAAGTGTACCTAACTAATCCCTTAGTGATTATGAAGTTTATCGCAGTACGATACGCAGCGCACCAAACAACATGAGTCGTAATATTTCAATAGACCTGCTTTTTAAAATTAGGCTTATTTGCGCCGCGTTTATACACAACAAAGAATCCTAAGTTTTACTCTTTATATCAGTGATCGCTGCCAAAACCTCGTCTGGAAAACCGTAAGGCACCCCACAACAGCGGAAATATGAGACTCAAGTCGAAGGATTAATTTAATCACAATCATCAAAAAATGTACAAGGATCTATTAACATTTGGCATAAGTTACTCATCTTACGAGCACGCCCCCACTCCACGTTGACCCGCAGCATTCGGCTAGCGCAGCACCGGCTTGCGCAATTCATCGGTTTCTATGTCTGCTTGTAATCACCGAACGCATTGATCCAACGTGTAGTGGACGCATGACGGACACACATCGAACTAATCAACTCAAAATAAAAAATAAACTCTTATTATAGTTCCAAAGTTTTGTATTTCTGAAAAAGAATCAGCTGTTTTTTTTTTTCGTTTCGATAACGACGATTTACACAATTGATCACCTCGAGGTTCTTTTAGGCACTGCTTGAAAAGTTATTTTAAGGAGGTCCACACTAATTCTATGCAAGTCAAGCCCACGCTGCCGCGGGATTATTAATCGAGCATACAATACATTTCAATGAATATTTCACGCAGTTTACATCACTATTATAGTTCCATACAATTTACAACCACTTGTTTTTTTTATTTCATTTTATTTAATACATTAATACATAAATTATCATAATAAATTGATGTTATATTATATTCTTTTTAAATGTTGTACTTTAAAACAATCGTCATTTCACTTTTCATCATCTTTTTTTGTAATATAATCAATCACGTTACATAAATTTTATGAGAATTGCGCGGCAACGTTATATCATCGAAAATATTTCAGATCCCACAAGAAATAGAAGTCTTATTCAATATATAAGTTCTTCGTCAATAAATACATCAATAACGTATAAGTTATAATCGCCGGCGTAAACGATTACGACTAGTAGGTGGTACATATACCTAATGCCGGAATAACAAGTGTTATTCCGCCATCAGAGAGTACCCACACAAAACCGCGCAGTAATAGCAAGGAAACTTCTTCCTTCTATTGACACTCCTTAATTTAAAACTACGGGCAGACTGACATATGTCAAAACTTAGTCATATTGGGTCAAAACTCAAGTCAGTAGGTGTATAAATGTTTGGTATAACACAGGTTATAAGGTACCGAATTATAATTTATTGTTTGCAATCACAGCCTCTTTGCGCGGGTCATGCAGTTGCGCCAATGGCACTGCACGGTTTTATGTGGAGAAAGTTAAATAGGTTTTCACCTATACCCGAACGATCCGGGAAATAATTCGTTTTCAACACTACAACATCAAATATCCTGATTATTATATAGTTTTTTCCACTATTATCTATATGGTTACATGGGCGTATATGATACAAGCGACAAAAGTATGCGGAATTAAGCGTACAAGCATATGACGTTTGTTCAAAATTCCTATCTCTTTGGAATCATTCATAAATAATAATTAATAAAAACTTTTATTTTAATTTAATATTTCTCACAATAGACGTCTGAGTGTTAGAACGTCGCAATACGCTAAATCGATGAGAAATGCTTTGCTTAACAGTTAGTGTTACTACAGGTAAATTGATCTCTAAAATAATGGACAGATAAAAAATAACTTCTTAATACAAGTAAATAAATAAAAAACTAAGAATAAATGTGATGTATGTTTTGTGGCGATTTCTTTCTTTTATCTGTATTTGGACAAAAATGAGGTGACAAATCGTTAATTTGTTTTTATATGAAAAACTAGCTAATGCCCGCGACTTCGTAGGCGTGGATCGAGGTTTTGTGGTTCCCGCGGGAACTTTCATTTTCCGGGATAAAAATTAGCCTATGTGTTATTCCAGACTATAATCTATCTCTGTGCCAAATTTCATCCAGATCTGTTCAGCCGTTGGGGCGTGATTGAGTAACAAACATTCATCCATACATCCATACCGACCTCCATACATCCAAACTTTCGCATTTATAATATTAGTAAGATAAGATAAGATAAGAAGTAAGATAAGATAGCTGACGCCCGCGACTTCGTACGCGTGGATCGAGGTTTTGTGGTTCCCGCGGGAACTCTTTAATTTTCCGGGATAAAAAGTAGCCTATGTGTTATTCCAGACTATAATCTATCTCTGTGCCAAATTTCACCCAGATCTGTTCAGCCGTTGGGGCGTAATTGAGTAACAAACATTCATCCATACATCCATACCGACCTCCATACATCCAAACTTTCGCATTTATAATATTAGTAAGATAAGATAATAAGAAGTAAGATAAGATAAGAAGTAAGATAAGATAGCTGACGCCCGCGACTTCGTACGCGTGGATCGAGGTTTTGTGGTTCCCGCGGGAACTCTTTAATTTTCCGGGATAAAAAGTAGCCTATGTGTTATTCCAGACTATAATCTATCTCTGTGCCAAATTTCACCCAGATCTGTTCAGCCGTTGGGGCGTGATTGAGTAACAAACATTCATCCATACATCCATACATCCATACCGACATCCATACATCCAAACTTTCGCATTTATAATATTAGTAAGAGTAAGATAGTAAGATATTAGTAAGATAAGATAAGATAAGAAGTAAGATAAGATAGCTGACGCCCGCGACTTCGTACGCGTGGATCGAGGTTTTGTGGTTCCCGCGGGAACTCTTTAATTTTCCGGGATAAAAAGTAGCCTATGTGTTATTCCAGACTATAATCTATCTCTGTGCCAAATTTCATCCAGATCTGTTCAGCCGTTGGGGCGTGATTGAGTAACAAACATCCATCCATACATCCATACCGACATCCATACATCCAAACTTTCGCATTTATAATATTACTAGCTGATGCCCGCGACTTCGTACGCGTGGATCGAGGTTTTGTGGTTCCCGCGGGAACTCTTTAATTTTCCGGGATAAAAAGTAGCCTATGTGTTATTCCAGACTATAATCTATCTCTGTGCCAAATTTCATCCAGATCCGTTCAGCTGTTGGGGCGTGATTGAGTAACAAACATCCATCCATACATCCATACATCCATACCGACATCCATACATCCAAACTTTCGCATTTATAATATTATTTATTTATAATATTATATATATATATAGTATATAGTAAGATAGTAAGAAGTAAGAAGTAAGATTAGTAAGAAGTAAGATAAGATATGATTTATTTGCGACGTTCTTAGACCCAAAGGTAATCAAATGTTTGGGTATATTATGTTAACAATTTGAAGATAGTATTTTAAACATATCATAATAATAACCAATCCAAACCTTTTATAATAATTGTAACAGTTCTCTCAAAATTTAAGCAATATATGTGGGCTTCTAGAAAAATAAAATTTATAGCGATGCCAATATGAACACAATTCATATTAATTTAACTTTTCTTCCGTCGAAGATAATGGTTGTGAAGCATAGTTCATGCCAAACGTATTGATTCGTGTATGGATTTTAAAAGGATTTTTATCCGTAGGAGAGAAGAGATTGCATAATAAATAAAGGGACGGAGAGTGAAGGTCATTTAAAGTTCCAATAGAAGTCACAAAGTAGAAGGAAGTAGTAGTGGCAGTAGAAGTGCCAGGACAACAGGTTTTTTTTAATAACCGATCGACGCTCAGTATAGTTAATTTAGAGATGTCTGCGTCACCGTATTTGCGACACTGCTAGTAGTGTTACAAAATTGAAAATACGTTTAGTCCGACTGACGCGACGCTTCAATATTATTTGTAACTTATAAGAGAAGAATAAATAAATAAATTAAATATATAAGTTTCGATTACATTATATTTTATTATGAGGCGCATGGCATACTGGATTTTAAGTTCAAATTAATGGACATTGTTGCCAAATACATTTTAGGACTTGATACAAATTATAATGGTTTACGTATGACATTCAACACCACAATTTTGAAACGTACCTCTAATTAAATTAATCTAATACCAATATCTTTATTGCAATAAATATTATCTCAGTCTTTGGTTCCATTCCAGTACATAGCATAACTTTAAGACTGTTCGCTCGTACCCTTAGTACGCGTTGGCAAGCCTCAGATTTATGTTATCGCAACGCTATAATATCAGTGTAAAATGGACCTAAATTACCTGGTTTTAAGGTCATATATGCTATACTTCCGATTTTTTAAGCTTGCGTTGGGTGCTCACTGCAGATAGACAGACAAACTTGATCCTTAAAACATTTTATTTTGACGTAAGCGTTTCGAAACTCGAAATCTATCATCTTTGTTGAGATGAGCAAACTCGTACTAAGTTCACAAGTCACAAATATGAAAATGCAACCTTGCACATATAGTTACACGCAAAACATTCGATGCGTGCAACGCGTGCGGTGCGAACATAATACGTGCGATCAAATGCTCTATTCCGATTAAATTTAGTATCTAAATATAAATCTTTGTTCAGTAAATATTTATTTACGTTCCAAGAGACACGGCTCGGCATTTGTACGAAGTTTATACACTGGTTCGAATGCGTTCGAAGGCCCAGTGGGCCGATCTCTACCGATTCTATCACGTTACATAAAGATCGGCCGCGATGCATTCAGAAGCATAATGTCAAATGAATACCAAAACTTGCTCTGAAATTAATTAAAGACTTTTTAAAGCACCATAATGCTTGCATAATTTATATTGCACATTAAATTTCTCAAATCACAGATTTTATAATAACATTTAAAATATAATAGTTTTTTTGAAACATAATATTTTTTATCTATTTTATATTGAAAACTTGCGTATACACCTTATAGGCAAGTTTTCAATTGAAAGGAATTGCCAAACCTGACAAAGTTTTACAAGATATGCTCTGAACCATTTGGTAAGTTACTCAGAGATAAAGAGTCTAAGTGCAGGTAACGGATTTATTAGTCAGTAGAAAAATTCTATTCTTAGTATCTAAGTGGAATTAACAAAGGAAAAGCCTTGAAACCGGTAATACTACGTCTACCAGCTACATTACAAATGCAGAGATAATGAAATAGTCTGCCAGAAGTAGACTATTCAGGAAATAGATGTTTGTGCTAAATGTTGTAAACTATCAATGTTTTGCGCACCATCACCAACGCATTCGCCTGCAATAAGGAAACAATAGTCATTTCTATATATAGGCCGTTTCTGTACCGCGTCTTAATGCGTCGGTCATGCTAAAAGCATAAATACTAAATAGGCAATTTTTTCAGTCGCACGAAAATACATAAATATTATGGAGTCGACAAAATACTCCCACTCATTTAAGATGTTGTGTCAATCCTATTATAATATAATTAAGAATACTATATAATTATAGATATCAATTGACATAATATGCCTCTGAAACACCTATATCGGAACCATAATTTATATTCTTAGCTCGTGCACGGAATGGTTGCGGAATTTTGAACAACGTGTATGCGAAAAAGAACCTCTTCACAAAATATTATTAAACATACATTAGTAATAATTAAAAGGAAAAACGTTTGCAACTCAAACAGACTCGGTAAACATTTGATATGTTTATTTGCTCATTTATAAACCTATAATTTAGCGAATATTTAATTAATGCTTTCACAGAACCTTTACCCCTTCTTGTATTCTTTTTAGTGCTCCGTATACAATATAAAGAGCCAGGAAACACTTCTCACACGTCAAATGAATAGTTTAAGAACTATCAACAAAACAATTTTCTAAATGCTGCTAAAGGATCAAATTCAGTCTCTCAAGAATACAAAATGACGATCGGGGTAAACTATACAACGGAAGGCACTCTTAATGTTATCTTCGTACGTTTCCAACGCCTTCAGCACACAGACGCATTTGTACACGGTTTTTATGCAACATAGGTCTGTTAAGTTCTGTATAAGTCAATTTCGTTAATCGCAAGTGATGAATTAATGAATGACTGAATAAACTGAGTATTATTCAGATACCTATCATCAGTCAACGCATTAGGAGGAAGCACTATTCACTTGCACTGACATTACTAATCGTATACTGGGGGGTTTGAGGCGTAAAAAAAGGGGTTAATCTTTATGCTACCGCTTGCGAACGCGTCGATGTGCTAAGTGCGTTGTACCCACTATGCCGTGTACCAATACCATAAACATACATAACATAATGAAACAACATCACACGACATCCGTAGACTAGTTTGTTCAACAAAATGATTTATAAAATCTATACTTACATGTCATTCCATTCATTAAGGCGGTTATACACTTGTCTGTAGCTACCACAAAAGCATGCCAGATACTGGCAACTGTAAGCTATGCTTGTGTACTACACAATAAACTATGAATATAGGACCTGATGAATTTCCCTCATGAATTATGAATCAATATGTTGGTTATATTTTATATAAATTTTGCAGTACGTACATATATAAATACTATAACAGATCTTGTTACGTATGCAAATGATATTCCTTGCAAAATGTAATTTTCAATCTGTCCTAGTTCCTAGTAATAAATATTTTTTGCAGTAAGCTAGTATGCCAATGCTAGGAGTCTGTCATTTCATCTCTGAAAGCCAGTTTTCACCGGCCTTCACCAGTCTATTAACAAAAAAAAAATAGAAGTAAGGAAGCATAAGGAAGTAGAAACGAAAATGCTAAGAAAAATCAGTCATGAACCACAGTTTCCGAGCTTTAGTTACAATTAATTTGGTTCACACATGGATGAAGATCGATGGAATAGGAGATCTTATATTTCGAGGCATGTTTATCGTTTTGACAAAGAATGCAATTGGAATTCCAGCTTGCCAATGTATTGCATGCCAACTACAGGCACGTGTATCACCACCTTTACACCGCACAGTGACGTCTATAATAGCAGGGTGCCGCAGTTGATATAGTTTACCTTTCCTTGAATTTAAATCAAACTTAGGATGTTTACGTACATAGCAGTAAAATAGCTTTGTTTTTTTTTCAGGCCTTATTGCGTCGATCTTTAGTCTCACTCGCCTAGTTGCTCTGAAAACATAAAAAGGATAAAATTAACTTAATAATAATATTAAACTGCCCCACCATGGTGCTTACAAAAAATAAAAAACTATAATAACAGTTTTCATTTTATGTATATTAGAATATTAAGTAGATCTTGACTTTGAGACTGGAATTAATATATGTACCTGGAAAATTCATCACACCAGATCATTACTTCTTTTTGACTTTCGCATGGAAGCATTCGACTTTGCATCTAGCAGGTCACAAGTCAGTATTTTACTTATTACATAACATATATATCTTTATTACAATGTATGTAAATGTAATGTCTTTATTACAATGGTGGTAGAATCCTGACATATAAGTGGCACTAGTAGTCCTGAAATAAACATTTCATTTCATTGCATACAGTGGGTTGATGCCCATACAAATGACAAATGGCTACTATGACACTTGTGGGCACCTAGAGGTAACCATAGGTATGGTTTAACCATAGGTATGGTTTAACCATAGGTTGAGGTAGGAAACTGCACACTAATTATTTGGCATTAGAGTGAAAGAATTTTGCATTGTAAAAGTTTGAAAATACTGCTAGTTTCATCCGTCATATCCATCTCATACAACAGACCTCCAACTGGAAGTTTAAGTGCGGGAACCTGCCCAGTAGGAAGAAAGAAAGGAATCTGTCACGCCACAGCAATGCGTTGCGGTCTAGACGCCTCCATCGAACGACGAGTAGGTCACCCAAAGGGGAGACAAAAAAGAATGTATCTCATAAGTGTGCTACTACTGCATGAAACAAGTATAGTCCGTCAAACTTGTCTGACCCGGTGGCCAAAATCGGAATAAATTTTTGTGGGTGTTTTTTTTTATTCATTTTTATTATTTACTAGCGACGCTAGTCACCGGGTCAAATAAGTTTTTTTTAATTTATCCACTACAAGTTAGCCCTTAACTGCGATCTCACCTGATGGTAAGTGAAGATGCAGTCTAAGATGGTAGCAGGCTAATCTGCTAGGGGCATGGTTGTTATATTAAACCCATACCCGTAATTGGTTTCTACACGTCATCGTACCGAAATCGCTTGGCGGTACGTGGTACGTACGTAGTAGTACGTTGCTGGTAGGTTGGTAACTAGCCACGGCCGAAGCCTCCCACCAGGCCAGATCAGGGAAAATTCAGAAATTATAAATTCCCAAATTGACCCAGCCGGGGATCGTACCCGGGACGTGCGCAAGTCTGTGGAACTAAAAAGTGTGAGCAACGCACCGACTAGCGGCCGCCGTGGACGGAAGCCGCGGCTGCCGTCGGGACCGCGCGGTGTCCGCGCGATAACCACGCGCGGCGCCGCCGCATCCTCCAGAGACGCTGTGCGCAACCGCGCCAGCAGCCGCTCCGGCCGCTCGCACCGCGGCTTCACTGCTTTGCTGTTGGAATGGAGATGGACAATTAATAAGGAGACTTGTGTAAGTATTAAAATAAAAATCAAATATAAACCTTAAAACTAAGGCATTAGTACGAATGTAATTAGTACGAACTATATTTATATTTAAGACCGCTTGTCTTCGTAACAACGCAAGGTGTCGGCCACGATTACAAAGCACTTATTAATATAAACCTTAAAACTAAGGCGTTAAAGTTTAATTACGAATGAACTTACTATATTATATTATACCTTAAGAAGAACGGTGTCGGTCTCGCGTATTCCACATTTTCATCCCCTACCAAAAAGTGCTCAACGCGCCTAAAGAAGTTTTAACTTCATAAATAATTGTACTCTCATTTGAACTTGCATGAGTAAATGGTTAGAACGTGTCGACTGTAGAGTGTAGAGGTTCTACAAGAGTTATAATGTAATTAGTTATTAAAAAAACTTGGTTAAAGCAATAAGACAATAATTAATTTTTTAACCAGGCTCCAAACCAGACCAGATTGCGATCTAAACACAAAAGTATAAGTAGTAGTAGTATTCAATAATTGTATTGAGTCTACCGGGAACACAGACTTTCAAACCTCAAAATACTCATATTTATGCAAATTATTCCAATATGGCGAGCCCGCCAACAAACTAACCTAAGTGAAATACATTAAATGAGTCAAATATCAATTTTAATTAAACTCATTTAAACAAAGAGGTAAATAAATTTATATCTATTCTAAAAATCCAACTGCCAAAAATGCAGCTGGCAATGGGTTGATATGATAATGATGATGAGTTATAATTCGTCCAACCATTTATTTTACTTTTGGCAGCTCGATTCAATGATGTTCTAATGCGATACTGATTCGATTTTT
Organism: Erebia aethiops; assembly: GCA_923060345.2. Classification (NCBI taxonomy): domain Eukaryota; kingdom Metazoa; phylum Arthropoda; class Insecta; order Lepidoptera; family Nymphalidae; genus Erebia; species Erebia aethiops. The sequence goes on along the minus strand of OV281079.1, from coordinate 16,567,417 downwards.
GATAACAATCCACTTTCTTAATGAAGAAGTTTTAATTGATTTGACACAATGATATATGTATGTATAGCTTTTAAATTACTAAGTATATTAATGTATGTATGAAAATAATTCATTCATATACAACAGTACAGTAAATGTACATAAATCCATCTGCAGATCATAGAAACCATCCATCGCCAAAGATGTATGCTGCTCAAAGGACTAACAAGAAAGCTAATGTTGAAGCTCCGTGACTGTTTTGAAATGGAAAATCGTACTTGTAATTACTAGATGAGTAGGTATACGAGTTACAAAATATCGGTAAAGGGCACGTCACTTCACTGTTGTAAAAAAATGATATGCCTCTATGGAGTATTGCATTTTTTGTCGATGGTTGCCTGTCAATAATTATGACACTTTATAGATATGCTTATGACAGAAGTAAAATAAATGGTTGGACAAAAATATACTAAATTAATCGAATGGTTGGTGAAAATGCTTGTGTACTTACGCGACTTTGACGACATTGCACGCGGACGACTTGCCGTTCCTAGGGTTGGTGAGCATCACAAACTCCACCGAATCGCCGGGCTGTAGGTCCGCAGGGTTGCCGCGTACCTCAGACATGTGGAAGAATAGCCGCCTCGCGTCCTCCGATTCTACAGACAGGAAGCCGAAGCCGCCTGCCGAACGAAACCCATCAATCAATAAACAATATGAAATATTCTGACTCACTCACTCAGACCAGCTCATCTCCGCCCAGCCCAACCCTTGGACCTAGAAAGGAGTGCAGTATTACAGCGTCCGCCATACAAAACCACAGCTGTTTCGATACCGCCATCTTCGCCAAGGTATTTTATGGTAATCCAGTCACGCCACGGCGGCCCGTCTCCAGAGAGAATATCCATCTGCGCGGGATATATTATAGTGCACAAGTTGCACTCTCTGTTCCTTTACTCTCATAGCCCGATGGGACGGAAAATCCGACACGACCGGAGAGAGATCATCATAGAGAGATTTTATAGTACCAAGTGGCCAGTACAATAAGATATAAAAAACTCCTTTCTTACTACCTACACAACATGACTAAACCTTCATCAATATTAGAATCTCGTGAGCCTTTTTATTTTGTAAGTATAGAAAATGGCATTTTATTTTCGTTATTTTAAATCTCAAATGTACTGTATTAAACACGTTCGCATTCACAATAAATCTTGAAGCTATTTATTATCATCACTGTAATTTTCAGGTATTAAAGTTTGCATTTGCACCTCGAGTGCAACTGCCGGCTGCCGGCTTTTACCCGGCTGAGTTTGTTGTGGGCTCTTCTCAGACCAGGGCGCGTTTGGAACGCTCGCAGCTTTAGTTTTAAGATACCGTTACTGATTATTATCACCATTATATTTTATAAATAACTATAAGTCAATAAGTGTAGTGTACCTACCTATATTGAATAAACATTATTTGATTTGATTTGATTTGAAGTGTAATTTTCATCATACTGCACTCGTAGCACATATAACTACTAGATGATGCCGGAGACGTCGTCTGCGTGGATTAAGGTTTTGATTCCCGCAGGAACTCTTTAATTTTCCGGGATCTAAAGTAGCCTATGTCCTTGCCCGGGATATATCCTACCTCTTATACCAAATTTCATCGGGCACTGAAAGCGTAGCAGACAGACAGAAACACTTTCACATTTATAGTACTAGATGAATCCCGCGACTTCGTCCGCGTGGATTAAGTTCTTTCAATTCCCGCGGGAGCTCCTTAATTTTCCGGGATAAAAAGTAGCCTATGTCCTTCCCCAGGATACAAACTATCCCTGTACCAAATTTAATCAAAATCGGTTGAACAGGTGGGCCGTGAAAGCGTAGCAGACAGACGGACAGACAGACACACTTTCGCATTTATAATATTAGTATGGAAGTATGAATTAGTATGGATGTTACCTTTAATGGCGTCGACGGTGGCGCGTCGCTTCTTGCGGATAGGCACGATGTTTGTGGCGCGGCCTTCCTGGTCCGCCTGGAAGGTGACCGGGTCGCCGACTTGCAGTATCTCGCGCTTGACGGCCAGCCCCATTATGCCGAATTCGTATGACATGCCACCGCCCACTTGGATGAGGCCTGGTGACCAGAGAAGAACATAGCGTTAATTTAACGTCAATTGCGGCAATGGCAACCTCACTCTTCCTAAGTTTGACCGCGTTAATGATTGACCGAGCGAAGCGAAGGTCTCTGAGTCTACTTGAGTGAATTTGCACTTGTCCGTCCGTCCGTCTGTCAGAGCATTATAACTTCTGAATTACTGAACGTAATTACTTCAGCTTTAAATATAATATGTAAACCAATGGTCTCCAGCCAAATATGGCTTAAAAGTTATAAAAATCTTTATTTCAGGGGGGCTCTCATAGAAGCGAATGAGAAGTAAAATATTTTTTATAGCGTTACATAAGGTTACGGTATATCATTTTAAAGATAATTAGGAATAGAGTCCAAAAATATTTTTTTCTTAATTTTTCCATTAAAATTGATGAAATGGGGGGCTTTCAAAGTGGAGATTTTCTAACGTCCAAATTGTTGACCTCAGAACTCTAAATTTTCTGAAAGGCTGAGCCTGGAACTTGATAAATTATTTGAATTATATCCTGTACTTGAACAACAAATACTAAAATTAGATAAATATTGTAAGGAAACGAAATTATTTAATTTTTAATGAGCTTCAGTATTTTTAATAGAACTTCACATTGATGTCAATAGATGGCGCCGCAAGGTCTCAGTTCGGGGCGAACCACTAGTATTATACACATTAAATTGCATAAACATACGACTACAGCACAGACTCTACAACTACAACACATGTAGATGTGTATACATTTTGTGGCTAAAATGTTTTCCTACAATCACCTCTTTTCATGTATGTAGTTCATTATGAGGATAGAACCTGAAAGTGCAAATTCGTAATCTGCATTGTAGAGCAAAAGTTTGCAAAAAATTGCGGACTTTCAGTTGGTGGGAACTGGGAAGTGGCAACCCTTCCAACCACAATTTTTATTCTTTGCATATTCTTTCAAGTATCCTCAATTTTTGTAGACCATATTATTATATTAACAGGTTAGCCCGCCTACCGTCTTATGGCCGAAATTAACAATCAATCTATCTGTAGTCTGTCGGTTTGTTACCAAGCAACGTTGTTATTTGTATTGTGCTTTTCGTCATAAAACAATGTTGCTAAGCAACTTATCGACAGACTACAGATAGATTGATTATTAATTTCGGCCGTTAGACTGCATCATCGCTTACCATCAGGTGAGATCGCAGTCAAGGGCTAACTACGTACATAAAAAAACGCGAGGCTCGAAAGTGGGAGAGGGTTTGGAAAAATCACGTCACATCACAAGGGGCAGGGGGGTGTAGTGAGATATCACGTGTATTTATTTTTTCAGAAATTTTGGAGTACACATATTGTTGTTCGTTAGTTCACTTTTGGATACAGGTAAAGAAGAAGAATAATAATAATAATAAATAAATAAATCATTTACTGTCCATAAAATATTGCAATCACATTAATATGTTTAGCGTCTAATGCCTAAGATAAGTTTGAAACTCGTGTTATAGGCATCAGTGTTTTCCCCTTACAATCTTATAACAGACAACAAAAGAAATAAATCGATTTGTTATTATCAAAATATGTAGGTGTGTGTGTGTGTTCGTGTGTGTGTTATTGGTTGTGTTGACTATAAGTGTATATTTATGTGTGCTACTTTAAGATAACCAGTCAGTTCTCTGTGCTATCATACATAAGTTCTTGTAACTACTTTAAACTTGTAACTACTTTTAACTACTTAGAATAATTTTACATTTATTAGAATTTAAATTAGATATATTTAATCTATTATTAATAATATTAGGTCTTTACCTATGAAATTGCCTTTCTTCAGTACTGGTCATTTCAAATAAAAAAAAGTTTGTAATGGCTTTGTATTCTAAATTCAAATTAATTTTGTTTTAAAACCATGACATTCTTTTTACAAACTCAGTCTTTTGTTTTTTGATTAGCGTTGTATTTTCATTACATTTCAACATTTTTCGTCAATATAGGAAGCCGCCAAGAAAACAGTAGAATTTTTGAGAGAAACGGGTATTAAAATGAGGAATTACGCATATTTTATCTTTCCTTCTCTTCTTTTGTAGCTCTCCCAGTACAGACATATACATATGTTTATGTTGTTTTAAAATCGTAACATGCGGTTCAAAAGATAACTGATTATCAATGATGACCCCAAGGTATTTTATTTTAGTTAATGTAGTTCTATAATATTTTTTGGAGTCGGTGCCAATGTGGAGACCCAAAACAATATGAAGAATAAATGATTCGTGCGGCTAATAATTGGCATCGGCTCCAAAATATAATACTGTTTTGGGATGTTTTTTATTTCAATCGTCGATGCTCGTATATACTACATCTCTAAGCTCTCAATCATGTCTTCTAAACTACAAATATACGGCTTAGATTCGTTTTTTTCTTTGAGGACTTGGTAAAATTTTTCCTTCATTTCGTCGTACTTTGTAAACATCAATTCCATTTACTTGGCCATCTCTATATATTTTGTCTTACTAATTTCCAAATTCTGTTTTTTGCAATTATTGAAGGCCCATGTAAAGTTCAGAGAATTTACGTTCAAAAACCTCTGTTAACTCTTCTTTAAACGCAGTGAATAATTCATTCATTCCGAGACCACGGCTCATGCTCCGTTTCTGCCTCCTGCATATGCCCACGCTCGTTTACTTGGTAGTTTCAGTCGCCATTGCAACGTCCGACTCTGAGGATCCAGTTTGAGTCACATAATATATAGGCAAGTCTGATAGTTGAAATCTGTAATTTATCGCAGTACCAACTAACAGGGCAACAGAGACCTATGGTGTGGTACTTGACCGCTCCGTAGGCGGTGCGTAGGCAACTGTAGATACGCTCACAACAAAGATGACCGGCGCTGATGGGCGGTTCTGATGCAACTGCAATGCCTCCAACGAAGATGGCTGCTTCGCTTCGTCAAACTTCACACCAGTTCTGCACTCCTATTATTTGACTTGAATTTACGCGTACATTTTATTTTAAATTAACTTTATCTTAGCGGACAGAGCTGCCACAAAGCATGGCGGAGCAGGGTTTTGTATGGGTTAATTCTCGTGGTCGGTGCAATGTACCGACGGCTCCTGTGGCTTGGCGATGGTGATGAAGCATCACAGAAGCACATGTGCGAAAGTCGTACCACGCACACACGTGATTACTTGGCTTGGTATGGGTTAATTCTCGTGTTGGTGCCATACAACCCCGCGGCCGAACGCCTACGAGAAACGAGGAGTACGACGACGAAAGACACATACCTGAATACTTGGCTTGGTCTGGGTTGAGAGCGCGCAGGGTTCTCGTGACAGTTCCATGTAGCGCAGGCTCCAGCGGCTTAGCGACTGGGATTGAGCCTCTTGGCAGAACGCGGACGAACTCAGCGCTCGCGCAGCCGCCGCCTGAACCGTTGGCGCGTCCCAAGCTGTACTCCACCTCAGTGCCCAACTCGAGGCCATCCGGATTACCCTCCAGGTTGCTGTAATGGGAAATTTAGCACTCAATACCACAGGACGACCTCCATGGCGAGGTGCGCTGCGCGCAAGTGTCTTGCGCTGATATTTTAATGAGAAGTCCTGGCTCTAAATTTAAATTGTCTTTGATCTGGTCGTGGTTAGTTTCCAACGTGCCAGCAATGTCGTATAGCCTATTTAGAATAACGGTACGACGCCGCGTAGAAACCTGTTAAAGGTAAGGACTTTATATAACTGCCATATCTCCCACTACCATCCCAGACTGCATCATCACTTACCATATAGGTGAGTAGACAGACATTCAAGGGCTCACTTGTTATTGCAGAAATATATCCTGCAGGATACAGACAGACATTGTAAACTATACAATCGTAATCAAAAGTAATCGTATTACTCGATTATACGTTGGCTAATTCTCGCCTATACATTCGCATAAAAAAAAAATTCAACTCGCAAAGTTTTTATTAATTTATTTTATATTAGTATTCGTATTCGCTGGGGGCTATCAAACAGTGCACTATTGGCAGAATATATGAATGAATTTACATTATTGAAATAATTTGAATTCGCACTTGTTTATTTAAGATAACTTTTATTCATAAGCAGAAAAATAATCATATAATTGCATGCGAAAATTAAAACTGGTGAAGAGCACGTCAGAATACGCAAAACATAGGTTTCCATAACAATGCTTATAAAAAATCGTAAATCCAAAAAGAGGCAAAATAGCATGAAATTTGCACTTTTGCTTATAAATTGTATGAAATTGCGAATCAGTTTTATGAATTAAAACATCAAAACATCAGTTTAAAAAAAAAAAAAAATTAAAATTGATAAAGAAACGATAGCAAAGCAGAAATATTTAGCCATATAAATAATTAAGTAATAAAGATAATGCAACACAAAAAAGTAAAAAATCACACATTCTATAATGCCAATGATGGAACTGCAGTGCAAACAAAGAATATAACTTAAAAAATACTATATTGCAAAGACTTAGGTATAAAGCAGTAAAATGTCATTTGCAAAAGCAATGTTATAAATTTCGCAGAGCAGACTTATTCGCAAGTGAAGATAGATGGGTTTTTAGACAATGATAAGGACTTTCTCTTCTTCCATATCTATGCCAAAAATATTCACCAATACATACAATGCATTGGAAACATCTAGATATATCTACTAATTGCGTGCTTAGGCTACTTATGAAAAAGCATTAACCACGCGGAAGAAGTCGCAAGCATCAGCTTGCTCATAATAGCTTAAAAGTAGGAGCGAGGCCTCATATGAAATCACTACTTTTTTTGCAAAGTGAAACTAAACTTATCCAGGCTATTATCATAAACATCTGTTTATGATTGTTACAAACCTCAAGAGTTGAAATAGTCCTCTCAATTGAGCAAACTTTGTGATTAATGGAAATGGCTCAAAAATGAAACATGACGTAGAGAGAGATCATAACAAAACAAAAGATTTTTTTGTTCAATTAATGAACATTTACAAATGCTTTTCAATCAGCAAGTGGGTGAAGCCATGACATTACTGACAAGAAGCAGCAAGAGGTAAGATAGTTGATGTTTTTGTTTAACAAAATTTATATACGAAATACAATAACATAAAAATCAACCTTTTTCGTTTGGTATATGAGTACTGAGTAGTAATAACGTTTTATACATTATATTGACAGATACCTTTACGATTGACCTTTGACAAACGTCTAAGCTTAAAGAAATTAAAAAAGTCTGCGAATGAAAATATACGTGTACTGAATAGCATTTAGAACGAATACAATATAAATTCGATGCAGTGTTGAGCGCTGTTGTCTTAACGTGGGAGGTCCCGGGTCCGATTTCGAGCTGGGTCAATTTAAGAATTTATAATTTCTGAATTTTCTCTGATCTGGTCTTGTGAGAGGCTTCGGCCGTGGCTACCACCCTACCCACAAAGACGTTCCGCCAAGCGATTAAGCGTCCCGGTACGATGCCGTGTAGAATTACGACAGGTTTAATATAACTGACATACCCCTAACAGGTTAGCCCGCTACCATCTTAGTTACTGCATCGTCACTTAGCATCAGGTGAGATCGCAGTCAAGGGCAACTTGTAGTGGAAAAAATATATGAATAACAATAATTAATGACAGTTGCCTAAACAATGGCGTAGTTGCGCAAGCTCTTATATTACCTAACAGGTTAGCCCGCTACCATCTTAGACTGCATCATCACTTACCATCAGGTGAGATCGCAGTCAAGGGCTAGCTTGTAGTGGATTAAAAAAAAATTAAAAAAGATCAAAATGCATAAAGTATGCACCATGAAGTATGTACTATGTATACCTGAAGTGGAAGAAGACCTCCTTGTTGTGGTCGGCGGTCTCTATGAAGCCGAAGCCGTCCTTGAGCGCAGCGATGAACCCCTTGAGCGCGGTCCGAGCGCCGGCCGCGCCGCCACTAGTGCCGTTAGTGAGACTGTGCTGCGTCTGCACGCTCATCGCTACCAGCTCCTTTGTGCGCTTCACCTGGATACAAACAGACCTGTTGCAACCGCCATTTTTTTAAATTTATAAACATTGCAAGGTTCTTTTCTTTCTACCTACTTGCATTTTACGATTGTGTTGTTTCTTGTTGCTCACCGCTGTGCGTTATGATATTATTTAGGTTGAGTTTATGACAAGTACTGATAAGTTCTCATTGAGTGAAATTTCTTGTAAAATTTCTTTTGAGAATAAATTTCTTTAACCACATTTTTTGAAGTGAAAACTTCTTTGGGCCCGTTGAGCACTTTTAAGCGCGGTAAAAATGTGGAAACGCGTGACCGACACCGTGACCGACACCCCGCGTTGTTACGAAGACAATAGGTCTTAAATATAAATAAAGTACATTCGTAATTAAACTTTAATGTCCTACTTTTAAGGTTTATATTTTAATTTTTTTTATCATTATTATTATATTTTGTTTATTTTTTTTTTAAACAAATAAAAATTAAATAATTTTAAATTAATTAAATATTCGTTTTCACTTCTATGGACAGTCCCTATGACTGCCATTTTTTTTTAAAAACTATCGACAGTAAGATAGCGTAAGCAGCTTAGCTGAATTTGCCAGCAAGATTTTTACTGAATTTGCCAGCAAGATTTTTACAATAAACCAGTACTTGAGAAATTGCAAAATTGTCCATAAAATTAATAATTTTATAAATCAAGGACGTTTCATCACAATATCGCAAATATTTTGGACAAAATATGGTAAATAAAAATCAAGATCATGAAGAGACCTGGAATGGAGCCTTGAGGAACACCCATAGTGAGGCTGATCTGGATGACTTCACATCGCTGACACATACTGTTTGAATGTGAATACACAAAGGAGGATATAAGTCTTTGCACTCTTTTGATTTCATTGTGGCTCAACTTAACTAAAAGCGGCTTTTGTTCATGTTATTTCGTGCAACAATTGTCTTAGACAAATCAAAGAAAATACTAACAGCATTTCTCCTATGCATTGAATAAATGCTTTAACAGCTTAGCGCCTGCATGGGTTGTTGTTGTTGACCTTTATTAAACCATACTGCACAGAGATGAAGGTTTTTTTGGATGTAAATGCTGAAGCAGTTGCTCGAGCATAATTTTTTCAAATATCTAGCGGAGTATTGGCACGTTGGCAGAATTTTACAATAATTAACTATAGTAAACTAGATGATGCCCGCGTATATTCAGTTTTTTCCCCCGCAGGAAGAACTTAATTTTAGGGGATAAAAAGTGACCTTTGTCCTTAAAAAAGGTTGAAAAGATGGGCCGTTACAGCGTAGCCGACAGACAGACAGACACACTTTTGCATTTATAATTTTAGAACATACCTGATAAATATCGAAGATGACTTTGTCGCCGACTCGCGGTAACATTTTGGACTCGCATTTTTTGGCGGTATATGAGATGGACTTTTTCACGTTGTTGATTTGACAAGTTATTACTCCATTATCCTGAAACAAATCAAATATAATCTTTATATAAATTTGTTCTTGTCTTTGATATTTAACTGACGGTATTGATTTAATTCTGCCACTCCCAAACCTCGAAGAAATTAGGAGCATACTTTTAATGGACTTGTTAAACTTGTGTGTGTGTGTTTTTTTAAACACACACACACAAGAAGAGCACGCCCATTCCCACGAATGACCTTCGGACCTTTTTGAGGCGGAGGGAGGGAGTGATTTTTTTGTTCCCATGAATGTGTTATCTTACGAAAATTATATTGGTACTAGCTGATGCCCGCGACTTCGTCCGCGTGGAATAAGTTTTTTTGGATTCCCACGGGAACTCCTCAATTTTCCGGGATAAAAAGCCTATGTCACTCTCCAGGTCCTCATCTATACCCATGCCAAAAATCACGTCGATCCGTTGCTCCGTTGCAGCGTGATTGAAGGACAAACCAACAAACAAACTGACTTTCGCATTTATAATATTAGTATGATATGATACCTATTAGTAAAATATTAGTAATAATTAGTATGATATGATATGATAAATAATAAATATATTGTGAAGCTACTGAGAGAATACATTTTTCCTTAAACTTCTCTCAAATGGACAGGTGGTGACATGTACAAAGGGTGGATCAAAAAGTAAGCGAAATGGGTCCGAAAAAGTAGTAATTTACCTTATTGAGTAAATGAATCGAATAGGGTCATTCAATTGAGAATTTGACCAAATAATGTGTTTTAATGATAATTATCTTGGGCTATAAAATCATCAAGAAGAAAGGATCTAGGAAGGGAGAATCTAATTTTCACGGCAAAATAGGACAAGTGTGTCCTATTTTGACGCTTGTTTCCCGGAGAACCCAAACCAGGGCACAGGCTATACTATACTATATCCCCACCGCATATTCAAAATCCTAAATGTACGCGGAGGAAGTCACTGGCATCATGTACTTAGTAAGTATTGAAGTCAAGTGTGAAGGTTACCAAGCGATTACTAGATAAAGCCCTTCATCAAAGTATAGAAATATAATTATAACAGTAATCGATTGAACATATTCCTCTTTGTTTCTGCTTCAACTTTTTAATAATAAAATAGCAGCGCATCCTGCCTGGCATCATGGCTCCATATACCAAAAATACTGCCGGTATTCGAAGTTCCCTCGCAGGCCTACAATACAATATTTTATTTTGTTGATTTATATGAATTCGCATATTTAAATTGACCACTTGGTCACATTACGCTGCAGAATTCGTTGTGTCGGCAAGGATAGGCATTCTTTTTTATAAACGCACCTAAGGTTTGTATGCGCAACTTTATACACGAGTTTATCATCGTGTTGACCTGTTTCAAAAAATTGTAGAGGCAATTTTATTTCAAGGTCTTATTTATTGATCACAATCAGTTTATTCATCAGTTAGGGTTTACTTAGCGGTTGTGAAACAGACTCTTAAAAAATGTACAGGAGTTTTTCATCGTGCTGAACTGTTTCAAAGAATTGTAAAAGCAAATTCATTTCAATGTCTTATTTATTATAGATCACAATCAGTTTATTCATCAGTTAGGGTTTGAATCAGACCCATAGAGTAATGAATGGAACGTCGCCAGATCCCTTTTAAAATGTGTATAAAACCATTTTTACCAGCTACAGCTGTATTGTATCGTTTATTGTGAGAGCAAGTCTTCATGAACGAGTCTTCCCCCTTGACCGCGATCTCAACTGACGATAAATAAGTAACGATGTAGTCCCAGATGAAAACGCGCAAATCTAGATGAGATACATCCGCACCCGACCCTTTCATTATGATCGTCCAACCATTTGCGTCTTTCATGGCAATAGCAACCCTCCCAGTAAGGAAAGGAAGATTTCTATTTAAAAATACCGTGGGTCGGCGACGATCAAATAATATACGACACACAAAACATGTCAAATTGAAAAAGCGTCCCTTTTTTGAAGTCTGTAAAAACAGAAGAACATTTCAGTGTACTGCACTCAATGTGAGAATCTGGAACGATGAAATATAGTTAGGTATAGTTCGTAACCTACGTTTTAGTTTTGTGCGGTGCAATTAGAATGAATACATATTATTTTATTGATGATTTGAGGGCGACAGATGATATTCATGAGGTTAGAAACCAGGTTTCATTAATGATGTGTATGAAACTTTATAAAATTCCTAAGAATCCTTTGGAAGAACTTCATGAAGGTGAATTTAAATCTAAGTAAAGATTTTCTCGATCAACTGCCGTTTTTATTATTGAAATGGTAAAAAATTATTTAGTTGGTGCAAGAGGTGGCTTTATACCACCCCATCTGAAAGTTTTGGCTGCAATAAAAGAACATGGGCCCGTGGAGAGGTAAATTAAACTTTTAAGTTGTACCTAATTGCCTAACATCATCATCGGCTGCGTTTTTGTTTTTGATTCATTATGTTAATTTATATGGTAAATTCTCCAAAACCGTAAACTAATTTTAATTTTCCACCAAGCACTACAACAAATTTAGCGAAAAAATAAAACCGCGTCCCAACTTGTCATTTGTCAAATTCAAAATATCGTGCAAACCACAGACTCAGGCTTTGTTTTCATTCGTTGACTCGCTCTTTTTACATTTAAATTATGTGGGTTGGCCATAAGACAAGCGTAAATCTCGGCGTAAGGAGTGTATTGTTGTTCCAAGTTTACTCTAGGTTTATTAATAGCATTGTTAAGACGAAGTTAATACATGATTACTCTGGGATTAACTAGTCCGAGTTTAGTTTCCGATTAAGCTTGAAGTATGCATTTTTTATTAATAAGGGTGGCAGATTGCAATAATATTGAAACGTCATACAAAAAGTCAAGTCAAAAACAATATCGGTGCATCCCGATCGATCCGATTGCCAGTGGAAAATGTAACGTTCGGAAATGTATGCATACTACTAAATCAAACAACGCATTCTACTCAGACAATCTGTGAATTCATGACATGCAAGTGCATGACATGAACTCACCGATTGTCTGAGTAGAATAACCCAAAATAGCCACCGGCAAAATGACGGACGTGTGTTGAGCTGGTCACAAAATCGGTAGTAAAATTCGGCGAAATTATAGGTCCGATTATTATCGGCCCTTTAAAAAGTCTGATTTGGGTAGAGGTCCTTAAGCGAAGTTTCACACATACCGAATTATTCAAATTTTTCTACGTTTCCGCTACAAAGATGAAAAATTCGGCAGGCGACGTATAGAATCTTGAAATATCGAGGTACAGAATGTGAGAGCGTTGGCTCCATCCAACCACCACCCCCAAAATATCCTAAGAAGTGAAATTCTGTGCACCATAACTTTAGATTGGCAGACTTCACTCACCTTTGAGAACATTATACGGTTCTCTCAGGCATGCAGGTTTTCGGTGATCCTTTACTGTCAAAGGATGTTATATTTAATTGCTTAAAACGCTTAAAACTAACGAAAAGTTAAAAATTACTCTGAACCCACGAATAAAAGACAGAATTCTACCACAAAACTATCAACAACAACCTAGGCAACACAATCGTCTCTACTACGGGGAGTGCTCTGTAGAGTTAATTTATCTAAAACCAGCTTCCATCTTCTGTCTTCCCTCATGATTATAATATGGGGCTCTTCAAAGGGCGGAAAAACAAATATCTCAAAAGCCAGCAACGCATTGGCGTTTCCTCTGGTGCTGCAAATGCGGTAATCACTATCAAGTGACCCGCTTGCTCGTTTGCTCGCTATATATATATTAAAAAAACCGTAAAAACCTAAAATTGGAAAAACCGTTAGACTATAATCTAACTAGCGAGATAGTAACTGTCGAAAGATTACAATTTAACGCATTATTTTTCGGTAGATTGTAATCTGTTAGGTGTTTTAAACCTAAATGCCTGATTATTTATGTCGAACCCTAACCTAACCTACAAGAAAGAGATAATAAAACGTAAATACAATGAATATTTCAAAAATTGACACTCAGAACATTGAACGGTTCATAAAAAGCGTTAGATTACAATCTAACGGTTTTTACAGTTTTACGGTTACATATATATATAAAAATCAATTGCTGTCCCGCTTAAACTCAGAAACGGCTTGACCGATTCAGATAAAAATTTTTGTGCGGGTTTCAGTGTCAAAGGATCTTCTCCGTTTGGCCCGTGAGGGCCAAGCGGGGGTACGGGCCTCGAGGCTGGGCCTCCTTACCCGGGCGGGGCGCGGGGCAACTCTGTGCCTCGGTGAATATCTTGAAGCCGAGTGAAACCGGCTCAGGCCTGCCTTGTAGGCTACGGGCCCCTAGGTCAGGTGTCATGTCCGGTGATGGGTCCGCACTGCGGGTGATGTCATCACCTCCGCGTGCAGGACCCGTGTCTTGTCCAGGTATCTCGGCGCTGCGGGCCATGGGGTCGCTCTCGCGCGTCGAGATAGTGTCAAATCCGGTGGACTCTGCGTCGCGGGCGATAAGGTCGCCCAGGGTTGCCCAGGTCGCGCAGAGCGCGCAGGGTTTTAGGGAGTCCAGGGATTGTTTATATTCACAATTGGACTCGGTAGGGGGCGCTGCAATCGGGTTCAAGGCTCAGGGCAGGACAACGTCTGCCGGGCCCACTAGTATATATATAAACACAAGGATAACACCTTAAGTGTGCACTCACCGCGGGCGTGTTTCTGGTGGGGCTAGTGTTGGCCGCGCTGTAGGGGGCCGCCTCTTTGGAGACGACGCCTCGCACGCCGCGCTCCAGCAGCGTTTCGAACTGCACCGTGCCGGCTGGGAGATGCTTGATGCGGATTGCTGTCTGACGCGTGTTCATGTTCGAGAATGTCGTCACTGGGTCCACCGTGAACTCCACCTAACAACAACTTTTATGAAGTTTTTTTTTTATTGCGTGATAGGCATGCGCTTGACGACAATCATGCTTAGTGCAAAGCAATGATGAGGTCTAGGTTGGAACGCGATTACCTAGAAGATGCCTATTCACTCTTGAAGGTACTTAAGTTATAAGTGGCAGGAAACACGTGCGCTGGGAGGGTGTTCCACGCCCTCGCGGTTCGTATCAGAAACTCAATAAAAAATCTTATTGCCATGTAAAGGATTACTTAAATGACAAGGAAGCTTGGCAATGATTTGATCTAATGGCTCTGATAGTTCCTTAGTTAAAATGATTTGTGAGTCTCTGAGTCTACTTGAGTGAATTTGTACTTGTCCGTCCGTCCGTCCGTCCGTCTGTCAGAGCATTATTATATTATATATCTGAATTACTGAACGTAATTACTTCAGCTTTAAAATATATAATATGTAAACCAATGGCCTCCAGCCGAATATGTCTTAAAAAGTTATAAAAATCTTTATTTCAGGGGGGCTCTCGTAGAAGCGAATGCGAAGTAAAATATTTTTTATAGCGTTACATAGGGTTGCGGTATATAATTTTAAAGATAATTAGGAATAGAATCCAAAAAAATTTTTTTTTAATTTTTCCCCTAAAATTGATGAAATGGGGGGCTTTCAAAGTGGAGATTTTCTAAAGTCCAAAGTTGACCTCAGAAGTCTACATTTTCTGAAAGGCTGAGCCTGAAACTTGATCAATTATTTGAATTATATCCTGTACTTGAACAACAAATACTAAAATTAGATAAATATTGTAAGGAAACGAAATTATTTAATTTTTAATGAGCTTCAGTATTTTTAACAGAACTTCACATTGTCGTCAATAGATGGCGCCGCGAGGTCTCAGTTCGGGGCGAACCACTAGTATTTTATAATTAACTTGACGTTGATAAGTGTAGTGTACCTACCTAAATTGAATAAACACTATTTGAGCTTGAGTTTAACAACA
Source organism: Erebia aethiops (assembly GCA_923060345.2). NCBI lineage: Eukaryota > Metazoa > Arthropoda > Insecta > Lepidoptera > Nymphalidae > Erebia > Erebia aethiops. The sequence continues at coordinate 16,552,039 of OV281079.1, read as the reverse complement.
CCATATAAATTGCGTCCCGTAAGTTGACCCAAAATGGCGGTCCTCTGCGCAGGTACATTGTACTACGGGGCCGAGCGGAGCATACGTGGGGAGCGAGGGGCGGAGTGCGAACCTCAAACCGCACTTCCTTTGACACCCGAAACATGTTTCTGCGTATATGTGGTTCAACTTATGCACCGCCTATTATACCCCCGAAAGGTACAAACTGCAAACTTAATTTTTGCTAGACCTAACCTAACAATTAAGAATAACATGTTTTAATACGCATGATGACTGATTTTCAAAAACGGTTAGATTATGTTCGGAAGTATCTACTATTTCGAAAAAATATCTTATTTCAGCAGGAACATAAGGTTTGGTAGGTAAAATCGGCATTTTACCTACCAAACCTTAAATTTAAATTTTAAAATTCACGCCAAAACACTCGCCGGTGTCATGGCGTCGTTTGTGACGTCACTATTGTTTTACTCTGTGCAGTGTGCAGTAAACAATAGTATGATTGTCAAAGCTCGAAAACAAGCAATTGTGACGTCATTCGCTTCTTGGTGTTTAGTCCATTATGGCGGATTGCTGTATTTTATCAAAATAAATAGCAATCTCACTCGAAACAGAAAAATAAACACTATAATCCATGAATCCTATTTAATTAGATAAATTCATAATTTCATTGATTCTTGGTTACTGTCATCATGCCTATTGTACACATATTATAGTGAAGTGCTGCATACCTCGTCACCAACGCTGAGCTCCTGGCCCAGACGCAACACCTCGTGGAACTGGAATAGCATCCGCTGCTCGCGCTCCACGCAGCGTACGAAGCCGAAGCCCTCCCGCAGCATGCACACCACACCTTGCTCTCTCCTAACACAATAATGTAGTTTAAAAAACTAGAAAATACACTTCCCAATCCAATTGTAGTGGATAAAAAAACCTTTAGACAAGTGGTTTAAAAATTGCCAACTTCATAACTCCAGGCTAATACTCAGAATTTCTTCAGACACCCCATACTTTTCAAACTCAAACAAACTCGGCCATGATTACACTTTTAAGTTGTAATCACGTATGTAACTTACACAAGTAACTTACGAAAGGTAAACGGTATTGTAAGTCGCGTATCATATGCAAATGTTAGTTAAGCAAGTGTTAGTAAAAATTGCGGCCTCAAAGTCGTTATTGGGACAGTTCGCTATTTATTGGAGTTATCGAACTAAAATGTTAGCCACTCGATAAAAGACCATGTGAGTATATCAATGTAACCTCTCTCCGGAGACATTAAAGGACTCGTCGAGCAGCGAGATGTTGGTGGCGCGCTTGAGCTGGTCGCGTCGGTCCGTGGCCACCTGGAACTGCACCCAGTCACCGTGGCGCAGTGTGAACTCACCGCACTGGTCCTTGTCGCCGAAAGGCACCTGCGCACACACACCACTACAGTCAAACCAGCTCATCATCAAACCCATCGGATTGGGGCCGGCCCACTACTGACCCTAGGTGAGCGACAGAAGCGGTGCGACGCGATACGACACTATATAAAAAATTCTTTCCAAAAAACCGACTTCCAAAGCCACTGTAAAGTAAAAAATAATTTTGATTTCTACACACTATGTTAAAGTCGGGCAAGCCTGATGCGTCAACTATGCCTATCTTTGTTATACTCGCCCGACTTCAACATAGTGTGTAGAAATCAAAATTATTTTTTACAGTGGCTTTAGAAGTCGGTTTTTTGGAAAGAATTTTTATTTTTAACTTTTTAGTGTACTCTAAATCCCCACGGCTTAGGAGTGCAGTACCCTGCAGCATCGGAGTTGAGGAGTTAGGACTTGGTTTGAGGATTTGGAGTCAGAATTTTTTTAATCTGTTTAGAAACCACGGAGATATGCACCGACATACATTTAAAAAAAAACATACGCGCCGAATTGAGAACCTCCTCCTTTTTTGGAAGTCGGTTAAAAACAAACGTGTATCTACGCGACAACGTCTGTCATTTTTCTCTATGGCCTCGCATCACGCCGCGTCGCGTGCTGTCGCTCACCTAGGACAACGGGCCACTTAGACCAACAGATTAGGTGACCCTTTGTACACAGAAAACAGACGTATTGTCGCTTATATACGTCTGTTTTCTATGGCGTCGCCTCTGTCGCTCACCTAGGATAACTGGTCAACTATAGGACAACAAGCAAGCGCGTGTCTCCTCTCAAAATGAAAACGGCTTTTCGGTACTATATGCGGTTTAAGCAACTAAATATCACTTGCTTAAACTGTAAACGAAAAAATTATGAGGCAACCTGCACGGCTGAGAGTTCTCTGCAATGTTCTTCAAGGAGTGCCAAGTCCGCACATCCACACTTGGCCCGCGTACTTGCCTCTCAACTTAGTAGTGTAAATACAATAGTAAGTTTTACTTGAGTAAGTCGCATAAGCATGAGTAACTTTAAATATAAGACGTAATGTAAGAGTAAGTAAATGTAAACAGTCTTTTAATTCGCGTGTAGCTCGCGTTACGAACGCTATACTCACGCAAAAAGTTACATCTGTAACTGTGACCTAAAAGGTAGCGTAGTCGCTTTTGATAATACTGATTGCTCGCTATATAGAAGACTCAATTTCCGAAGTCCGTACAACCAATTACGGGTCATCGATTCAATTAGCGTGCGCATGACATATTGACGGCTAGTTTGGCTTCACGCAACGCATTTGCAATTGCAATTACTTCTACAATTTTATGCTTTAAGTTGATATTTTCCGGCTGAGTTTGTTGTGGGCTCTTCTCAGACCAGCAGCCCTATTCTCTAACTCAATGGCTGATATATATTTTTAATCCGTTGAAGGTTAGCTAAGAAAAAGTTATATTTACTTCATAGCAAACCTTCAATGGATCAAAACATTTTTTTCATATCCACTGGGTTAGAGAATAGGGGGGCAGGGCGAAACTGGAGCTTTACTATTTAGATACCGTCATTAAATTATTGACTACAACTAAAAAAAACTTAATCCACGCGGACGAAGTCGCGGGGATCATCTAGTTTTTAATAAAGATCATGATTGATAGAATCTTAAAAAGTGGTAAAGTACGAGTCTAGCCTCGCTATGTAAGAATTCGGTACATAATAATATGATCAATTAACTTTAATTAATCTTTATCCAGGTAAATACAAAATAATGAACTAAATAGCATGTTAAACAAAATGTTCGATTCATCACTCAAAATATGGATAATAAAGTTCCAAATAAATATGGGAATTTTATTAATATCTATTTAAGTACGTCGCCAGAGCAATTAGTAGGCTCAATAAGGTTAAACAGTTCGACGCTCTGAATTATATCCAGACCGAATCAAAAATAGAAATATAATTCTCGGAATAATATCTGTACAGATTTTGATAGCAACTGTCGAGAGAAATTTCGTTATGAACGAGAGATTAACTTCGTTATTTTTGCAAGTTATTTTTTCGTCGATACAGCCCATTTAATATAATTGGCACGTAATCTGTGTGAGGGTGGAAGCAGGTAGAAGGTAAGATGTTTTCAGAATGAGCGTTTTATGCAGCGTATTTTCATTGAAATGATAAAATAAGAGGAAAAATAATAATAAAAATATCTTCTCGTTTCTATTTCAAGTGAAGAATTGATTTAGACTTATATTATAGGAGATAGCCGTACTTTTGGTAACTATCGCTAGGAAGACTGATTCAGTATTTGGTGCGTGTAGGGCTCTCTTCTGGTGGATTTGTGAGTCTGCTCGCAAGCGGCTGGGGACCTGACTACTTATCGGCATAATTAAACAAGTTTAATGATAATAGCATAGCAATTAATTCTACGCCTTCAAAATATTTATTAGGACATCAACGCGGCGATACTTGAGCTATTTTTTGTAAGTTTATTAAGTCTTTGAGAGGCGATATCTAGTGAACGCCCCGATGAATAGCGTCAGTTTTTATACTGTTTACATGGTAGTATAGTACTGCACATACTTTAATACTATACAAGAATCACCCTTCCTAGTTATTGTTCATTTTTGGTAACAATAACTCGTATTTGAGCGGCGTAAGTAGTCATGTCCCCAGCCGCTTGCGAGCAGACAGTCACAAATTCCACCAGAGGAGAGCCCTCCTCGCACCACATACTGAATCAGCCTTCCTGGAGATAGTTACCAAAAGTACAGTTATCTCTTAGTCTATTGTAAGTGGATATGGGATAAACTTTAACAGTTAAATAACAGTTACATGACGTATAAAAAACCTTAACCTTTTTTAAAGTCTAATTTATAATACAACAATATAACATAATTAAGGGTTTCTTTTTTTAATATATTTTCTATACATATATAATACTATGCATATAAACCTTCCATAATTAATTACACAGCATTGGCAGACCTCCTAATCGGTGGACGGACGACATCAAAAATGTCACAGGGAGCCGCTGGATCCAGTCGGCGCAAGACCGTGGCGTGTGGAAATCCCTACAAGACACCTATGTCCAACGGTTGACGACAACGACGAAGCGCTCAAACAGACAGACGTATCTAGCGATTGTTATATACTATTTAGAGAAGATATTGATCGAGAGCTCACCTCCACTTCAGAGTGGTCAGCCGCGCGGTACCGGATCCGGCCCGGTAGCGGGTCGTTCTGCGCGATGCGGATCATACTCCCGCGCTCTAGCGGCTTCAGCACTTGCCCACGCATGATCTCGGGGCTAACATCCTCGAACACCACTGAGCCGCTGGGTAGCTTTGTGATGTTGCATGCCACTTCCTTGCCCTGGGGGAAACGCATCTCTTAACAATAGCACTTTTTAAAATAGAAACTAATATTATAAAGAAAAAAAAAATATTTTTTGAAATTTTGTTGTAGTAGATAAATTTAAAAACTATTTAACCTATTTTAAAAATTATTTCACTTATAGAAAGCTAAACTATATAATAATGTTATAAATTCGAATGTGAGTTTGTTTGTAACGCTTTCACGACCTATCGACAGTGATCGACAAATTTGACATTTGACATTTGTACAGACAGTTTGGTACAGGTAGGTGGTGTCTCGGTGAAGGACATAGGCTTTATATGAGCACGAGGCTATTTATCCTGAAAAATTAAGGACGAGGATTGAATTAATTAAAAAAACTTAAACCACGCGGACGAAATCGCGGGCATCAACTTTCTGGAAAATATCAATTTCATAAATTTTACAGTAACAAAGGCGAATTACGCAGAACGCGTTAACGTTTAATTAACAAGTAATGAAATAATACACTATTAAATTGTATTTTACGTTGCGAGCACTGCAGTTTAGCGCGAGCATACAGTGAGACAATTACTCTCCAGCGCAAAAGACTGTCGCCGACATGTTTAATAAATATAACATAGCACGCTGTAATAGTTACCTAATAAAATTATTAGACAAAAGGTTTTAGTTGGAAAGTTTTAATACACAGAGTGACACATACATTTACTCTGCATTCAACTCGCGCGCGGACTGTACAAGAAAGAGACAAGAAAACGTAAATACAATAAATATTTCATAAATTAATACTCAGAACTTTGAACGGTTCACAATCTTTCGACAGTTTACAATCTCGCGGGATAGAAACCGTTAGATTATAATCTAACGATTTTTACAATCTTACGGTGACATATAAAAACGATAAACGTAGAACGGACTTGAGCTTATTATCGGAAAAGCAGAGCTCCATAGGGATTTTTATTAAAAACCACAAATCCACACAGGGTAGTCGCGGGTACAATCTAGTAGTATTCAAATATTCACCCAGTTAACTCATCAAATCAAATCAAATCAAATCAAATCAAATATTTTTTATTCAAATAAACTTTTACAAGTACTTTTGAATCGTCAAGTGAATCTACCACTGGTTCGGAATGCAATTCCTACCGAGAAGAACCAGCAAGAAACTCGGTGGTTGCTCTTTTTAAATAATTCATTTACAATTACTATATCAATGTGTACACAAGTAACCGCTGTCCCCAGCATTGCTGGAGCGATCAAATCCATGCTCCTCTATCATTTACATAATCTTCAACAGTATAATAAGCTTTTTTCAGGAGCATACTTTTAATGGATTTCTTAAATTTGTTTATTCAATTCATGTCAAAGACGGGCAGACAGAAAGTAGCCCCATTCCCGCCGGTGGCACCCGTTCACGAGCATGACGCATGATCCAGCCATTGCTTCGCTCGACCATATTTGAGGGAACGTAACAACCCGCACCACACGACACCACCACAGAAATGTTTAAAGAGAGCGTGACATACCCAGTCTACCCGTATCAAAGCATCGAATTGAATACTAATATTCAAACACTAATTTATAATAAGTAACCGCTGTCCCCAGCATTGCTGCATCATCAGCAATGCATCGGAACAATAAATTGCTCAGCGCCATGCGGCAGGGCATCGCCGCATTGGAAACTAGACAACGTTGAAGCACCACACTAGACCAGACCTAAGCCAATTATTAAGAAATGAAATAGTTTTAAATTAACCGGCCACAACCGCCACTTCAATCCATTATAATCGACTCACTACAACGAGTCTCCTCACAAAATGAGAAGGGTTTGACCTAGTCCAACGCACTGGCTAATTAGTCATATTTAATTTCTTAAAATGCACATAACTTCCAAAAGTTAGAGGTTTTGTTAGATCAGATGTGCGTGCCCGGGGTTCGAACGTCGAACCCCCGACCACCCGAAATAGGCAGCCGGGCGTCGACACCACTAGGCTTTCACCGCTACATTAAATTAATTCATCCTGACTATATATTATGTTCACTAAGCTGTGAACACCGCACGCATAATTATGATGGTTAATTGTAACGAGCTGAGGATCGCGCGAGCGATCATAACATTCATTTCTCATGTCCTATTAATTCCATTTATTGGTAAATTATTATTAAAAGGTATTGGTGTAGGTTTGTATTTACGAGAATGCTCCAGTCGGATAATTGTTCAGATACGAATGAATATGTGTATGATATTAATGAAATATACTTTATTATAACACTGGAACTAAATAATTGAGTGACGACAAAATAATGGTGATAGCCTAATGGTAACAGTTAAGCCTCCTATTCGTGGGGACCGAGGTTCGAATTTCGGCCACGCACTTGTCGGAATTGTTTCAAGCAAATAGTTGTTTTAAAGAGATTAGTACCAGGCGATTTCGATTCAAAGGTTATTGACAGAGCGAAGCGAACGTCTCTGAGTCTACTTGAGTGAACTTGCACTTGTCCGTCCGTTCCTCCGTCCGTCCGTCTGTCAGAGCCTTATAACTTCTGAATTACTGAACGTAATTACTTCAAATTTAAATATAATATGTAAACCGATGGCCTCTAGCCGAATATGGCTTAAAAAATTATAAAAATCTTTATATCAGGGGGGCTCTCATAGAAGCGAATGCAAAGTAAAATATTTTTTATAGCGTTACATAGGAATTAAAGATAATTAGGAATAAAGTCCAAGATTTTTTTTTTAAATTTTTCCCCTAAAATTGACGAAATAGGGGGCTTTCAAAGTGGAGATTTTCTAACGTCCAAAGTTGACCTCAGAACTTTCAATTTTCTGAAAAGCTGAGCCTGAAACTTATCAATTATTTGAATTATATCCTGTACTTGAACAACAAATACTAAAATGAGATAAATATTACAAGGAAACGAAATTATTTAATTTTTAATGAGCTTCAGTATTTTTAACAGAACTTCACAATGAAGTCAATAGATGGCGCTCTATAAAATTTTATTCAAATCAAATCAAATCAAATCAAATCAAATATTTTTTATTCAAATAAACTTTTACAAGTACTTTTGAATCGTCAAGTGAATCTACCACTGGTTCGGAATGCCATTCCTACCGAGAAGAACCAGCAAGAAACTCGGTGGTTGCTCTTTTTAAATAATTCATTTACAATTACTATATCATTTAATTGTTTGTGCTTACAAATAATAGACGTTAGCACCATCTTACGTGGAATAAAAAAATAGTCTACTGAAGTACTGATGTCTATGAACGTAAAGATGAGCGCGCATTATACATATAGTTAAAACTATCTTATGGATACCGCGAGGTCTCAGTTCGGGCGAACCACTAGTTTATATGATACTAGATAATGCCCGCGACTTCGTCTGCGTGGATTAAAGTTTTTTGATTCCCATGGGAACTTAAGATTAAACTAATTAAAAAGTAGCCTATGCAGTCTTTCCCCAGGATCCAACCCACCACTATACCAAACCATCAAAATCGATTCAAAAGATGGGCCGAGAAACCGTAGCAGACAGACAGATAGAAAGACAGACGTAGTAGTAGTATGGATTAAGTAAGAAAGGATACATAAAATATAGATATAATTTATAGCTCTAAACGGTGGTCTTATCATTTACAAGTAATAAAATTTAAAAATTAAAAAAACCCACGACTGCAGAGCTCCATTATGACCTTTATAACTTTGAAACAACAAAAATTAGAACTTAGCAAAAGTATATATAAAATAATATCTAAAACACAAAACTGCATATTTGCCGGCTCAGTAGTTTTTTCGACCAGCGTGGTGGAAAACCCAAACCCTTGGCCAAACCCTTCTCATTCCGAGATAACACTTGTGCTTAGTAATGAGTAGAGCTGGTGTCAAATAGTTAAATTTAATATTCTGATAAAAATTGTAAAAAAAAAAGTGATCACTTTTAAGCACTTCACTTTTAAACCTCATCTCAATCGGCTCAGTACTTTTTGAGAAAAATAGTAACATATTGAAAAATTTAAATCATAGACTACAGCTCAGCTTGGTTGTCTATGGTCCTAAAATATATCTAGGAACCTTCTCACGAGCTATACATATCTAATGAAAAAAACCGCATCTCAATCGGCCCAGTACTTTTTGAGAAAAATGGTAACATATTGAAAAATTAAAATCATAGACTACAGCTCAACTTGGTTGTCTATGGTCCTAAACTATATCTAAGAACTTTCTCATAAGCTATACATATCTAATGCAATAAACCGCATCTCAATCAGTCCAGTAGATTTCCAGGAAAACGGTAACAAAAAAGTGCACAAACAAACAAACAAAAAACACACAACCTCTTAGGGCAAACACATATACCGTCTCAGTTTCGTCGAGGGAAAAAGCGATCGCTACCAAACAATCATGTTGCACAGGATAAATAATGATATGATAACATTTATCCTGTGCAACAGTAATAAACTTGTGTGTGTGTGACATGCCTTGATTGGTGGGATAATTAAAATGAACACAAAGGCTTATTCAAATTTCAATCAATAATAGCGCTAGGCTACATTCAAATTAACCAGTACTTTCATTAACACAAAACCACGTTGTTTACTGCAGGCTGTATTCAGCGTCTAACAAAATTGATTTTCAGGTAGGTACGCTGGACCGAGGGATAGGGTAATTACTTATTAGGGTGCGTTTCCACCAGAGATGTGCTACGTTGCTAATCTGAGGTCCATGTGTGTCAAACCCACCAATAGTAGCGCTAGATCTAACATCTGGCAATCTTTACCATGAAAATCAAGCGCCCAGCGCAAGCCTATTGGTGGGTTTGACACACATCCTTAGCTTAATAACGTAGCACATCTCTGGTGGAGAGGCAGCTTTATAATCCGTGCGAACGCATCACAGCAAATAGCCATAGGGTATGCGGTTGCATATAGTTATAACGGGAGCTTTGATTCATATTTCGGGAAGAGCAAAGCAACCATTTCCTGTTATTTATACCATTTGCGAGAAATATGGTGTGCCTGAGGGATAATATTCATTTTTAAAAGAGCCTGATTTTATTTTAAGATAATGCTATGTGGAAATTGAAAAGCAATAGTGTGGTCCTGGTTAGGTACATTTATGTATACGATGGAAACTACCACAAATGCAAAATTCTTACGTCGCTGTCCATATCACAGCACTCCCACTTTTGATCGAAATTCAATACCCATCATCTTAGTTCCTTATCAGATCTAGATAATTAGGAGTTTGTCTGTTATATAAACTTAACCGCGTATAGCGTCTGATAAAAAAATATTTCCGTTACCCGTTGTAAAACCGATGAAGGGTTAACTAGGTAAAATCGGGTATCATATAAAACGGCATTTCCACCTTCTAAAATTTGTTTTTCATTACTTTTTAAGTCGTATAGTTTTGACTTATCACGAAATAATTCAAATAAATATACAATTCCCCCCCTCACTACTATAACGAAAGGGTAAAAATCTTCCAAGTTTTACTATTTGCGCCAGTTGGCCAGTTTTATTCCTACACTGTGCTTTAGTATAAGAAAAAGCTTAAAAAGTAAAATATCTTACATTTCTCGTCTGTATGATGAACTCGACATCGTCTCCTAGAGAGAGCTCCTCCTTGACCTTGGCCTCGGAATAGTGGAAGAAGATCTCCTTAACGACGTCCGCGCGTTCTATGAATCCGAAGTTCTCTTTCTTGGAGCAAACCACGCCGTGGTACTTCACCGGATGCGCAGGGTTCTCAAAGCGTACGTGGCATGCCCCGAGGGTGCCTCTGGAAAAACGCACCTCGTTAATACCTGCGAGTAGACCGAGGCAAACAGGAATACAGAATATGCAGGAACGATGCCAGACTGACAAAATTAATACCTCTCCATAATACGTATAGACAACCTTCTATGCGAAGCACGTATGGAGATCGGTGAGAAATCGGAACATATTTAAGTATCCGCCCAATATGAAGCCTACGTTGGCCAAGCCCCAGCTTTGATGATTATAGGATAAGCTCCTGAACTGAACAAGTGTCCGTAGAAGTATATCTTCAACCACGATTGTTGCTAAATATTTTTTAATTATTTAGGCAATTTAATCTTTGACACTATCGAAGTTTAACAATGCCATAATTTAAGTTAATGAACTTTTTCTCCGATTTTGTATGTTACTGTCTTACGTATCTAGACAAAAAAGTGGCATTACTACAACTTATGTCCCCAGCAGCACTTCCTTGTCTCGAGGATTCGAGAGAGCTGCACCAGGAGATAGCTAGCAAGTAGCACGTACAACGGACGGACAACGTCTAAATGTGGAAAAAAACCCAAGAAAGAAGTATCATCGATCGCTATTATTATCAAAAACTCGACAGGATGTATGCATGCATTCACATTACATGTAATTCAGACATTCGTTCAAAACCTACGGATTTTGAAGTTTATTTTTAGGGTTAGCAAAACAAACAATCATTCAATCACACACATTGTCACAGGCATTTTTAAAATCCCAGTTTAAGTAACCGGTTACCGCGACTCACACGAGTTAGTAAGTAATATTTTTTTACTTTAATAATTTTAATTAAATAAAACCGATAAAAAAATCCTGGTTTACCCCCTCGAGTAATACGCGTGGATAGAATACTCGTGGATCGTGAGTAATTTTAGAATCATCAAACGGTTGCTTATACAGTTTTTGGGAATAAACTACCTTTTACGAATCAAAGTTTTTGACAAATAGCATGACTACAGAACCTTAATGCGTGTTCTAACACGCACTTGACCAGTTATTTTTTATTTAGATATGGAGGGTAACGTATTCTATAGAGTTACTCAGTAAAAAGCGGCAAGCTGTAAAATAACACTGCAAAATTCGTTGTTTTGATTCCCCCTGCCTCCCTAGGGTGGCGTCTCGTCGAGGGGCGCGCGTACTGCATAACTATCTAGCATACATCTATGTTAAATCAAATAAAAAGGGGATGAAAGCCATCGAACGTTATCGAACGTTAACATACTACGAAAAACTGAAAACTTTAAAATGGTAGGGGAGCCCAAGAGGGGATTTTTGGATTTACTCCAGCGCGGCAGATTAATATAAAGCTGGATTCTTTGGATCCTGTAGAGTACCTTCACCATATATGAGCCATGTATGGGTCTGGCTAGGACAGCAGATCAAAATATTAAATACTAGCTGATGCCCGCAACTTCTTCCGCGTGGAATAAGTTTTTAGGATTCCCGCGGGAACTTCTCAATTTTCCGGGATAAAAAGTAGCCTATGTCACTCTCCGGGTCCTCGACTATACCCATGCCAAAAATCACGTCGATCCGTTGCTCCGTTGTAGCGTGATTGAAGGACAAACCAACAAACCAACAATCCAACAAACAAACACACTTTCGCATTTATATAATACTAGCTTTTACCCGCGGCTTCGCCCGCGTAAAAATATAATAACTTTGATACTTATGCATACAAAATTATTTTAGGCACATGACACTGCTTATGCATGTTATGTACTGTTAAGTATGAGTATGAGTTTGAAAATAATTTTTATTTTCTTATACTTTTTTTTTTACTTATACTTACTTGAGAAAAACTTATATATACTTATCTGTTTGTGTTCAAATGCTGAAAATGCTGCTTAAATGAACAACAAATGCGAGAAAAAGAGCATACTATCCCACAGGAATTGTTTCTTTTTCCGGGATAAAAAGTAGCCTATATGTCACTCTCCAGGACCTCAAATATACCTATGCAAAAAATAACATCGATCCGTTGCACCCTTGTCGCATAATTGAACAACAAATGCGAGAAAAAGAGAGCATACTATCCCACAGGAACTGTTTGTTTTTCTGGGATCAAAAGTAGCCTATATCACTCTCCAGGTCCTCAAATATCCTATGCAAAAAATAACGTCTATCCGTTGCGCCCTTGCCGCTTAAATGAACAACAAATGCGAGAAAAAGAGCATACTATCCCACAGGAATTGTTTCTTTTTCCGGGATAAAAAGTAGCCTATGTCACTCTCCAGGTCCTCAAATATACCTATGCAAAAATAACGTCGATCCGTTGCGCTCTTGCCGCATAATTGAACAATAAATGCGAGAAAAAGAGCATACTATCCCACAGGAACTGTTTGTTTTTCCGGGATAAAAAGTAACCTATGTCACGTTCCAGGTCCTCAAATATACCTATGCAAAACATCACATCGATCCATTGCGCCGTTGCCGCTTAAATGAACAACAAATGCGAGAAAAAGAGCATACTATCCCACAGGAACTGTTTCTTTTTCCGGGATAAAAAGTAGCCTATATCACTCTCCAGGTCCTCAAATATACCTATGCAAAAATAACATCGATCCGTTGCACCCTTGCCGCATAACTGAACAACAAATGCGAGAAAAAGAGCATACTATCCCACAGGAACTGTTTAGTTTCCCGGCATAAGCCTATGTCATTCTCCAGGTTCTCAAATATACCTATGCAAAAAATCACGTCTATCCGTTGCTCCGTTGCCGCCTAATTGAACAACTAATGCGAGAAAAAGAGCATACTATCCCACAGGAACTGTTTGTTTTTCTGGGATAAAAAGTAGCCTATGTCACTCTACAGGTCCTCAAATATACCTATCCAAAAAATGACGTCGATCCGTTGCGCTCTTGCCGCATAATTTAACAACAAATGCGGGAAAAAGAGCATACTATCCCACAGGAACTGTTTGTTTTTCTGGGAAAAAAAATAGCCTATGTCCTTCCCCGGGATACAACCTATCCCTGTACCAAATTTCATCAAAATCGGCTGAACGGTTAGGCCGTGAAAGCGTAGCAGACAGACAGACCTAAATGAATTGGAGGTTTTAAGTTTGTAACTCTCCAACTCCTTGCTCAAATCGTCAGATTATTTGAATGTACACATTTCAGCATGTAATTAACTCTCTCTACCTTAATCTGACGCGCTCGATTATTTTTGATAATCGATTTTATTTATTTAATATTTTGATCTGCTGGCCTAGACAGACCCACCTATAAACAAGGCTCATACATGGTGAAGGCGCTACAGGGTCCAAAGAAACCCCCTTTATATTAATCCGTCGCGCTGGAGTAAATCCAAAAATCCCCTCTTGGGCTCCCCTACTAAAATGTTTATTTTACGCGCTAGGATACATCATACAATATGACAAATTGATAATATGAAAAATAAAAAGTTTATATTTAGGAGCGTCCGGGCGTGATTCCCAGAGAGACGCAAATTCAAATCGTAGAATGCTTTTAGTATTCCAAACAACTGGTTTAGAATACTAAAAGCATTCTACGAGGATGGGCCAAATTTGGAATAAAAGTCTTTTAGCTATAATAGTATTATAAAGAAAAATATTGGAAATATCAGCACGGTTACTTCGATCAAAATTAAAAGCATAAAATCTGGTAGGTTTCTATCTCTCTTTCTTATCTATTTTGCTTCCCATGATGCAACTTACATTTTCCATAATACAAACGTAACTGAACTTGACGCTACTAAGACTGATGTGAAGTGGGAAAGGAGAACTGTACTCTCTAGCATTTATGAAAGACCGACAGTCTCTGTAACCGAACATCGTCGGCTAAGGGATTAAAACATTAATGGACCTTACCTTTGGTTGGTTGCAATCTGAAAGCTCACAGCGTCACCGGTACGCAGGGTGACATTTCCTTCAACATCGTCCTTGGTGTAAGGCAGGAAGAAACATTCGCCTCTATTCTCATACGAGATCCTGCCAGTGTTGTCTCCAGAGCCTTCGCCCTTGACTTCTGTGGTCACGACTCCGGTGACCCGTGCTTCACTTAACACCACCTCGGGAGCTATTTTTGTGACAGTGGAAGCGATCGGTTTGCCCGTGCGACGGTCGTAGGTCATCTCAAACTCGACAGGGTCGCCTATCTTCAAGTGGTCAATGTTGCCACCGAATTGGCTGAAGTGGAAGAACAAGCGAGCCTGCCTCTCACAGCATTGTATAAAGCCATAGGAATGCTAAAAGTGAAATTTTATATTTTGTAAAAACAATTTAAAGCAAAATGATCATACATCAATTAAATTAAGGGCGTCCTTTAAAAAACTGATATAATTATTAGTATGCTACTATCTAAAAAACAAATGCCATACTTCTAATATTTAACTTAAAATTTTTTCATTGCTCTGTTTTATCATGTTTGCAAAATTCCTTATAAAATAAACGTTATTAAATAATACAAACCGAAAGCAAAACCAAACCAAAATAAATTGTGAGCAGTAAAAATTTGTTATTACAAAAGTTACTATATATAAGTGTACATATATGTCACCGTAAGATTGTAAAAACCGTTAGATTATAATATAACGTTTTTTATCTCGATAGATTATAAACTGTCGACAGATTGTGAACCGTAACATACTGCTTACAATTTAACGCGTTATTTTTCGGTAAATTGTAATATATTAGGTATATTAACCCGATAGAACCTAAGTATTCATGTCAAACCCTAACCTGACCTATAGTTCGCGCTCGAGTTGAATGCAGAGTAAATATATGGTGACACTTACATTTACTCTGCATTCAACTCGCGCGCGAACTGTACAAGAAAGAGACAAGAAAACGTAAAAACCATAAATTTTTCATAAATTAATACTCAGAACATTGAACGGTTCACAATCTTTCGACAGTTTATAATCTAGCGGGATAGAAACAGATTATAATCTAACGGATTTTACAATCTTACAGTGACATATATATATATATATTGTTGGTATCAATATCCGATTTTTCTATCAGCTAGCAAATAAAAGTAGCCCACTATGGATGATGTCCTTAAGGAAACTTTGATTTTACTTACAAGTAACTTTTCAATGATCCCTGTTTCCCTTATAGGAGGATGGTTCATTGAATCATACTGCGGTGTGTTGTTGGTGGAACTGGAAGAATACACTCCAACTGAGTCACCCATGGGGCATGCATCCAGGTTGTAATTGCCGAGGGTGAACCTATTACCGCCATTTGACTTGCTCATGTTATTGAAATTGTCTCTCGGAGAGCTAGGGTACTCGCTGCTGAAAGTACCTATAGACAAAATTGAATACGATATTATCCATACTTCATATTATAAAAAAAATACTGTGTGTGTCACAAAAAAGTTCTTCACATTTCCATGATTCAACTAATTAGTGAACTGGTGAAATTACAGACACAGAAATTACTTGCATCATGAAAATGAACATAGGATATTTTATCCTATATTGGATGTTTTAGAAAATCAAAATCCTACAAAATTATGTTGCAGACATCAATAGAAGATTGCAAATCATTCACATGATATATTATACATATAATTTTGATTATGTTGGTCTATATTTACTAGGCGTAATAGAGCCTAGTAAATATAGACCAATAAGTCTCTTGGTAATTAGGTATCCGTATTCCGTATAACCAATATTTCATAATAAATTATTTTGTGTTAAGAGGTTATGACTATGTTTTTGGCCAACATTGGCTGGAATTATTGATCTATCTATATTATAATATATATATAAAATTGTTTGTCGTGACTAACTAACTGGTGGAATCAGACAGCCTAAACCGCCGAGGTTAGAAATTTAAAATTTTGACAGTAGGTCCCTTTTGTGATGTAGGCGCTCACTAAGGAAGGATTTTTCAAAATTCCACCTGAACTTTCACCCCCTATTTCACCAAGGGTGAAAGTTTGTATGAAAGTCAGTCATTTCTCAAGTTATATCCATGAAACTTGGTATATATGAGCTACCAGTTGAAAGAGAAGAAAAACGTGTGTCAGTTTTTGAAAATTCTGCTCCCAAAGGGATGAAAAAGGGGATGAAAGTCCTTCATTTCCCAAGATATTTTTCAAGTTATATCAATGAAACTTGGTATTTGGCTTTCGGTAAAAATAAAGAAGTATGTGTCACAGTTTTTCCTAACTCTACCACCAAAGGGCTACTATAGGGGTTGAAAGTTTGTATCAAAGTCCATCATTTCTCAAGTTATTAACATGAAACTTAGCATTTGGGCTTTCGGTTAAATATGAAGAAGTACGTACTTCACCATCTTTGAAAATTTAACCCAAGAAGGAGTGAAATAGGGGATGAAAATTTGTATGAAAGTCCATCATTTCACAAGATATTTTTCAAGTAATATCAACGAAACTTAATATTTTGGCTTTTGGTAAATAAAAGAGACGTACGAGGGGAAACGGAGTGCTCTTTCTGCAAGACAACGCTCCCGTTCACACCGCAAATGTTGCGAGGCAAGCCCTGAAAGACACGGGGTTCTCAGAGATTGACCACCCTCCATATAGCCCAGACCTAGCACCTAGTAATTTTGTCCTGTTTTCCAATTTGAAAAAGGACTCACAGGGCCGGAGATTTGCAGATGACAACGAAATGAAAGCTGCGGTTGATCGTCATTGAATCAGTCATGAAGAGAAAGATACAGAATATTTTTCGGGTGGGTTAAAGGCATTGTATGTGAGATGTGAGAAAAATATTTCACTCGAGGGAGATTATATTGAAAAATAGAAACCATATATTTTCTTTCATTAAGTAGGCTGCGGACTTACAGCCGTCTCTCATATGTGTCACAAATTTTCAAAATTCCACCCCCAAAAGGGAAAATAGGGGTTGAAAGTTTGTATGAAAGTCATTTTTCAAGTTACAGCCATGAAACTTGGTATTTGAGCTTTCTGTTAAATATGAAGAAATTATAATCGCCAACAACGTTAAATAGAGAGTTTGTTTCAATCACGCTGCAACAGGGCCACTTATCAATTGATTTTTTGCATTGAAGACCCGGAATTTATCCCCGAAAATTAAGAATTGAGGATTTTTATATTCTCAATTGAACCCAGTAGGGGGCACTGCAATCGGGATTTAGGTTCAGGGCAGAACGTCTGCCGGGTCTCCCAAAATTACAATGCCACTTTAAAAAGCATTTAAATAGTGATTCAAAAGTGCAATCTCTATAACATAAGTTAAAAACAACATTTCACAGAATCTGTTACAGCCACATTATTTAACATACTTTTCTATACATTGACCACTAATGAATGAATTGTTAGGCATTCCTATTGGAATTCCAAATTAATCAAAAACAGTGTTAATACCAATTGAGTCTTCTTACAAAAGGTGAATAATAATTTTCAAAAGGCTCATTCATGAGAATACTTTTCTTACTTTTTACATATTCATTTTTCTTAGCAAAGTAACAAGCTACTTTTCAATTCATTATTTTAATGTGAAAATATGTACCAAAAAAGTGATTTAAAGTTTGAGATTGTGTTTCTTAAGAAACTTATGCTAATAAAAGCTTATAGACAACTTACCATTACGATAAACTTGTTTGGCTTGCATATTTGATTGTTGGAGATCTAAAATATCTTGTAAAGGGGATGGGTGTGAATCTGGCGGCTGGAACATTTTCCACTGAGGATTGCTTGACATTTTGACAGTATTTCTCTTTGTATATAAGTCAAAAATCTCAGTATTATGTATCAATATAGTATCACAGAAAAAAAGTGTGTGTGGTGTCTAAGCTCCCTTTCTAATGAAAGTGCAAGTTCACTAATGAAAATCACATTTTTGTCTTTGCAGTCTATTACACTTTTTAGTCACAGGAGATCCACTGATTTTAACACCAAAATAACACTTGTGTTGCAAAACAAAACTACTTATGAATAAACTACACTAGATCCTCAGATGTCTTCAATGCTTGCTGAATCGGAGCTCAGCTGTGCACAGCGTTGTTTATGTTGGTCTGGCTGGTTACTGGTACTCTCAACTACCTACTGTAAACATCACTGTGATTAGTTTATTAATTCACTTTGACTTAGGTACACACTAACAAATACTAACAAAATGTTGTGCAGTCAAATGGATACAGTAATTGATCAACATAGGTAATTATTTGAAACAGAGTCAAGCAATTTAAGAATGTATCCGCAGGCCGGATCACGTTTTAAAACTTGGAGTAAGTTACGTACGAGCGTCACAACTCACAGCGCTTCTGATAGCGTATCCCCGAGCACCAACTAGCTCGCTCGGACGTTGCGTACGTACTGTTCAATTGGAATCTACTGTCCCGACTCCCGAGTCCCGATCACCGATACAAAATGTAATCAAAAAATCGAACCGTGAGAACTAGACGTATAACGCACCTAATATTTAACCGTTCTTGTATTATAATTATCACAGATTACGTGCTATCTCTAATTTTACGAGAAGAATTACCACAAAGCGTCGCATCGGAATATCGTTCCACATTTTATTATGGCTATAGGTAGGTATCGGCCCGACCCGACGACGAAGTGCAAAATCGTAACCATTCGTAACACTACAGCCCAACAGAAATCGACATAAGAAAGCCGAATTCTATGTTCCATATGATATAGCTGACCCTTATTCGTTTTAAGAAAATATAATGAAATCATCGAGGGGGTGCATAAATACACTCAATAAAATTATCAAATCTCACCACGACACAGCACAGCACTGACGACATACCGCCATATTGAATGTCAACCACAACATAATCGCGCCTTTGATCCCCATACAAACAAATTTGAATTTTGTTACAAATATGATTTATTTTACTGCTTTGATAGTTACAGGATTAGCACTGACTAACTTGATTTAAATTAATGTAAACAATTTTTTGAAATTTTGTGCTTGTTTTTGTCTAAAGGCGAAAATCAATTATACATTTGTTTTTCTCTATTTTACGGCTAATGGTTTAAAAAAAAGTTTTGTAAGTCGTCTCTAACTCCTAACTCAGAAAGGAGGAATTAGTTGTATGTATATATTTATAAATATATATAAAAGTTTTGAATCAAGGTAATTATTTACGCTGTATGCATCGACTAGTCTTTGGTCGATGGGTTGTAACGGAACCTAGCCTCCGCCAAGTGCGGAACTTTCGCAAGAAATCGTACCTCCGCTTCCGCATCCGCCTCCGCCGTTTTTCTTGCGGAGTTGTAACGGTTGTAGGTTTATTTACGTTGACTTACAATGCGAGAGGTACAAATAGATGGAGACATCAGTTACACCATTAGAACAATCAAAAAGACAACTAGCCTTAGAAGAATCTTCAAAAAAAACAATTATGGGATTCATCGCATTCTAGAGCACAGAAAATGGACGATGTAATCAGAGATAGATTTCTCCGCCTCCGTTAACCTCCGCATCCGCCTCTGCTTCCGCTAAGAACGCCTCCGTTACACCCTAATGACAACGTGTGGCAATAATTTCCAGTGTATTTTCCTCAGGTTTGTAAGTATTTAAGGAGAGAGACATTGTAATAATAATACAAAATGAGTATATACGCTAATGTCAAGGAGTGACAAAGCGAGAATATTTTTTTTGTCCTGCTCAGTGTATCAAATTTTTTTTGCTCGGTACTATCAACAAATGTGCCCAACATAAAAGTGTCATTTTTGTTATCGCACTTATTCGTACGAAATCTGAATTTGCCAAAGTGATAACTGTCCTGTGTGTGTGCTGTGCTGTGTATGTGCTGTGCTGTGTGTGTAAATATGAACACTTATTTTGTTTACTGTGTATTAGGCTGCAACGTAAATGCGAATACATAACCTTTCCTATGTAAGTTTACAATTTAGACCTGATTGTTACGGTTATCCGTACAGACTCAATCAGGCTATAGGTACCTGTAAAGACTCACATAAATGTATAGTCACAACAAAATAAATAACTTATTATCATTAAGAAAATAATCGAATTTTGTAGCATTAACCACTAAGTTATGAAGGTAAATAAAATGATGCTAGGTGACCAGTTTTGTTTGTTCTCTGAAATTAGTCGGGTGACTCGCGTTGTGATGATATCAGCAGTATTATCATATTTACCCATGTCTAGAACCCAAAATTAAGAGAAAAAAGTGACAATCTGTGAACACAATATATTAATAAGAAATTTTATTCATTTACCAATTTACGATAGATGTTTCATATTAAAGTCATTCAGTAACACTTACTTGTTAATTTTCAATTTTCCTAGACAAAAAAATTATGGATGAAGTCGACAGGACGAAAGAATTTGGAGCCAAGCAAATATGCACATGCCTGCTTACCACCACTGCCACTTCGAAACACAGCCCTCTCTCTGGTGGCTGGAAGTCGTCGAGTCTTCGTGAGAGGCGATTAGTGATGACCCTGGAAAACAGCTTATATAGTATGTGGCTTAGGAGTGAGATGGGACGGTAATTCTTCAGGAGTGTTTTGTCCCCCTTTTTGTGGAACAAAACACCAATGCTCCTATTCCACGCCTTTGGAGTTCTCCCGTTTTGAATGACCGAATCAAAAAGCCTCTGTAGCTCTTTAAGTAAGGGCATACCCCTTGCCTTCAAGAGCTTAGAGGTGACTCCGTCTTCTCTGCTGTTTCAGGGCCAACACTGAAGATCGTCTGTATAATGGCGCGTTAATTTGGCTCTGGGATCCGGCTCAAAGGATACAGGCTGTGGGACTTGAGTCTCATATAATTGGCGGTAAAAGTCCTCGATCTAAGAAAGGATCTCTGGCTTGTTGCATACAGTTCTACCGCTCGAGGTCTTAAGTTTATTTATACGACTATTTTTAAGCTTTTGTGAAAACACTTTAGACCCCCGGTTCTCTTCAATAGCTTTAAGTATTTGTTGTGTACTTAAGTGCCGGAGATGGATCGTTTGATCTTTTTATTTAGATCCTGAAGTATATGTACACTTAACCGAAAGGGATAGGTAATAATAGGTAAAACGCTACAATGCACCAAGCACAATAAATGCTTTACCAACAAAACAAACTAAACCCGTGACACGCAGAAAGGGATAGAAGAAATCATATTTTGTTCTCATTCTTTCTTGTGTAAGATCTCAACACTGCATCTCTTTCATGTGGGAGTGAAAAGAAGATATGGCTTGGTCTATATGTCTTACTCTGTCTACGCCTCAGTCCCAGTCAGCCATAGATGTAGTATAATATAACCCTCAGATTTCATTGATCTGAGGTAACACATAGATTATACGGTATCTATCATCTTTTCTTTATTATGTCTGTGTGATCCATATGATCTACTCTCACCAATACTCTCACTACTACTCTTCTTCTCAGATTTAAAAACCAGTGTCCTAACACTCCATACAATTTTTTTTTTCATATAGAAAAAAAGTTCGTTAACATCGCAGTAGATGGCGCTATTGATTCCTGGACTCCGGCGACTTTAGTTTTTAACTGATTCATACCCCCTATACTGATTATAGACACTAATATGCCTAACGATTTGGACTCAAAGATTTGGATTTATAATAAATAAGAAAAAAAAACATAATAAACCAAATTCCTAAAGCCAAATTAATTAATTCAAAATATGATTTGAATTTTGGAAATTACTTTGGGGAAATAATCTAAAACCGGTAATAAACCGGTCACCGTAAAATTGTTAATTTTTACAAAATGTCGTTTTATCCGTGTTTTCAGGCAATGAAAAACTGCTACAATATCATCAGAATCATCATCATCATCAGCCAATATGCATCCACTGCTGGACGTATAGGCCTCTTTAAGATTGCGCCAACGTTGCCTATCCTTGGCTGTAAGCATCCATTTGATGCCAGTCACTCTCCGGATGTCGTCGCTCCACCTAGCCGGGGGGCGCCCCACCATCACCTAAAAGGTTATAATAGGTCAGGATGAAATAAAGCGGCCCCAAACCAGAAGACACCGGTTCGAGTCCAGACTCCAGACATCTCCAGTCCGTGTTTTTTTCCTCTTTTTTTAATATAAATAATTTCCAAAAACACGGTATTTTTAGCAAAGCTTGGTCACCCAGGTACTAGTAACACATTATAATAGGGAATATGCATGTATTTTTTTTATTTTTTTAAACTATTCTATAAGTGATTATATAACCGGAAAAAAATATAACACTTGCAAAATTTTATTAAATAAGCTAAAAAATAATAATTAAAACTACTATCATTTTCGGACGACTTAAACGCCCCCATTTTGGCGCGCTCGTTATGTGACGTCACCGTGCACATGAATAAATTAACAACGAAGTGTTTGAGTGAAGTAAAGCGTAAAAGATTAACTTATTGTGATGGAAGAGCACCCAAAAGCTTATTATAATTATTGTATTGTCCCTATGTGCAAAAATAATATTAAAACTGCAACTGACAAGATATATTTTCATATGCCCAAAGATGCAAATACCTACATATAATAAGGAAAAAGTGGTGTATGTACTTGGTCAATGAATATAGGTACCTAATATTATCATTGTGTAAGGTGATGAGGAGAGAAAATGTATCGTGCTTGAGAACCTAGTTTATATTGTTGTGAAGATTATTTCGACGTGAGTATTAAATATGTATGTACCTACCTACCTACCAAAAATCTTTTTCATAAGGAATCGCGAACAATAACAATAAACTAACCTAAAAATTACATGTTCATAAAACTATTCTGATTCCCAATGTTTTTACTTATTTATTAATGTTACAAATTTATAAATATTATGGTTTTCATTGGTCAACAGCTGACTACGAGTGTTGATTTTGATCACAAAACGTTATATCTAGGTTTTTTGTTTGCACTGTTGAAAGTTCTATTGGAAAAGAATTTCTCAGTTGCCTTGACGAAAACAACCTAGTTTGTTAAAGTTTATAAAGATGTTCTCAACATTTAACGTTCCTAATACCTACATATCTTTGATTATATAATATATACTAGCGCCCGCGACTTCGTCCGCGCGGTTTTGGGTTCCCGCGAGAACTCATTAATTTATAGTTTACTACCTATAGTTGTTTATTGTGACGAGTCTTTTTTCACAAGAAATCACTGCTTTCAGTTAATAATTGCCAAAAACACTATAATTTATCATAAACAGCGGCAAAACAATGCGAATAACCTTCAATAATCATACAAAACAAACGACCTGTTAACAGTCGACTCAGCCTAGAGTGGATGGTGACGTCATGTTTCGTTCCGCCAATAGCGTTGCATTTTGGAAATTTGAGCGGGAACTTGAAAAATACTACTTTTAAATAATTAAATTTATTAATAGAAACACGATAATTTGTAAAAATAATCATCTGTATATATTTCTTTAGCAATAAAGATTACACATAATTTTTTTTGTCCATTTCTAAATCACATGCATATTCCCCATTATTAATCTATACCACATTATTACTCTACTATGTTGCGTAATATCCGTGTTATGTACTAGTGGTTCGCCCCGAACTGAGACGTTGCGGCGCCATCTATTGACATAAATGTGAAGTTCTGTTAAAAATACTGAAGCTCATTAAAAATTAAATTATTCCGTTTCCTTACATTTATCGAATTTTAGAATTTCTTGTTCAAGTACAGGATATAATTGAAATAATTGATCAAGTTTCAGGCTCATCCTTTCAGAAAATTTAGAGTTCTGAGGTCATCTTTGGACGTTAGAAAATCTCCACTTTGAAAGCCCCCCATTTCGTCAAATTTGGGGGAAAAATTTAAAAAAAAATATTTTTGGACTCTATTCTTAATTGTCTATAAAATGATATACCGCAACCCTATGTAACTTTAAAAATTATTTTATTTCGCATTCGCTTCTATGAGAGCCCCCCTGAAATAAAGATTTTTATTATTTTTTAAGCCATATTCGGCGGGAGGCCATTGGTTTACATAATATTATATTTAAAGCTGAAGTAATTACGTTCAGTAATTCAGAAGTTATAATGCTCTGACAGACGGACGGACGGACGGACGGACGGACAAGTGCCAATTCACCCAAGTAGACTCAGAGACCTTCGCTTCGCTCGGTCAATAATAAACTCATTGGCAAAAAAAACGGGCGGTTTCGATTTTCTTCCTGGCTGAAAAAAATAAAATACCAAAAAGGTTTTAATCATTTGAACATGTTACTGGCCAGATATAAAAGTGCCATAATGTTTATAAAAGTACATTCCAAATTCAAATTTTTGACTGAGCCTGGTTTTCAAAGTAAACAACTTTTAACTACATTTTGTGGCGCAAAGTCCCTATAGTTAATATCGACTCTAATTAACTTTTTGTCAATTTTTATTAGATTATCTGATGTCCTTGACATTTAAAAGTATTGTTATTGCTGTTTAGCAATCTCGAAAATGGTAGATAAAGTGATAAAATTGAGCAAAATTATTGCGTTGCTTGAAGAAGGTTGCAGTCAATGTTTCGTGGCTCAGAGGCTAAATGTGAGTCGTCGACAGTTCAAAGGACCTGGCAGCGCTATCAAGAGACCGGTTCCGTCAAGAGAAGGCCTGGTTCTGGCAGAAAGACATATACCGAACCACGGGATGATTTTCTAGTTAGTCAAGCCTTCAGAAATCGCAAATATTCTTAAGTGACCCTCAAGAACAGCCTCGAAGAAGTAAGAAATGTGCAAATTAGTCTATGGACGGTCAGGAGGAGGCTTCTCGCTGGTAATATACACAGTCATCGCCCGGCACGCGGCCCTAAATTACTCCGAGGACATCGAGTTGCCAGGCTTAGCTTCGCTTGAAATTGTGTGTCATGGACTCATGAAGACTGGGATAGGGTATTGTTCACAGATGAAGCCAGGATATCTCTGCATGGTGAAGACCGACGTCGGCGAATGCTACGTAGACGAGGAAAACGCTTTGCAGAGGCATGTTTTGAGGAAATCACACCTTATGGAGGGGGCTCTGTTATGTTTTGGGCAGGAATAAATTCTATGGATCGTACGGAGTTAGTCTTCATCGAAAACGGTACACTGACTGGACACCGATACATAACAGAAGTTTTAATTCCTTATGCACAACCCGCTTTAGCCGTTCTTGGCGAAAACTCAATTTTTATGGACGACAACGCTCGCGCCCACCGGTCTGGCGATGTGGAAGCGTATATGCTAGAAGTCGGAATTCGTCGTTTGGATTGGCCAGCTAGAAGTCCGGACCTCAATCCCATAGAGCATGTCTGGGACGTTCTGAAGCGACGAGTGAGATCAGTGCAGCCAGCTCCGCAGACCATCAGAGAGCTAAAGAATGTGATTACCGCGGAGTGGGAACGTATTCCCCAAGAAACCATAAAAGATATACTCGCTAGCATGCCCAGATGAATGCAAGCTGTGATTTCAGCAAGAGGGGGTCACACTCAATACTAAACTTTTATCTGATTTTAATGTATTCAAGAAAAACAAAGAAATTAACGCGTTTCATTTTTATTTAGCGAGCAGGTACAATAATAGTGTTTTGAGCTTAAACATTATTTCTCAATTATTTAATCAAAATGTTATGATAAAACTGATGAAAACTATTCCTTCCTAATTAATTTATAAAATTCTGAGGATAACAATACCTAAAATTGTCAAACAAACTAATAGTAACTATAAAATAGTTCTTTGCTTAAGTGCCCGTTTTTTTTTTTGCAAAAGAGTGTATTTGGTTGGTGAGCTAGTCGGATGCCGCTATGTTTTTGAATTCAGATTAGAACGAGGCCTATTGTAGAAGGATGCGTGAGACTATTGAATATTTTTAAAACTGAGATTTATTTGATTTATAGAGATTATCTACGAGTATTAGAAAGATTATAAAAGTGATACCACATTGTAAATTCATACGAATTTCATAAATGACGAGAGTAACTTGTAAAAAAACCTACCAGCTAATAATAATGTCAGAATAAACAGTTTTATTTTTAATTGTAACCTTATCATTTCATTTTAATTGACCCTTTCTGAGTTACCGTAATGAAGAGCGCGATTTGCTTGGCTTTAGGGACGTCGTATATCGCTAGATGGCGCTAATGCAATAATTTGGAGTGTTTACTCTATACCCCTATTTCAATATTCAATGTACTCAAAATTCAAATTCAAATTCAAAATTATTTTTAACAAATAAACTTTTACAAGTACTTTTGAATCAGTACTCTGTGTTAAAAACTTAGGTTTAGGTTTCTAATCTGAGCTCTTCTTGGTTCTTTTTGTCGGTGAAGTAACTTGCACCCAGAGACAAGTTATCTTTTTTTTCTGGTCGATGCTCTGGACATACTCTGGACCACCTCTGGACAAGTACTTGCCACAGAACACTTATTAGTTATTACTCCTAGAGTACTTGTACTTGCTGTTTGCACCGACGAAAAACCGAAAAAGTAAAGTTACTATTAGTCTCTCTATCTATAATAGGTGCCTCACTAAAGAGGCACCTATTATAGATAGAGAGACTAATAGTAACTTTACTTTTTCGGAAAGGCGTTGGAAAAATACCTGATACTTATTATTAATAATTCTAAATAGGTACCTACTATATTTAAGTGTTACTAATAACAATAAATAACTCATTGCAATACACGTAGGGATATTAATTATTTGTAAAGTTTTATTCATTATGCAGATACATATTGAAATTGACAAACAACAACGCTGTATATTCCTTCGTACGAGAAATAATTAATATCGTTATTAATATCGTTATAAGTGATTGCAGTGGATTCTTTAGTCACAACACTATTTTGTTTTCATCAGAAACTGTCAAGTGTCAACACTGTAATTTTAATTTTTAGGTGCTCTCTAGGCAGCAGTCAGCACATTTTTGTCTAAAAATATTGGGAAAACTGTTGTAATTGGGATGGAGAAGTAACAAATTATTAAAGGCAATTGGGCATCTTTTCTAATTATAAAGGTAAGAAGCTAATCTTGTTTTGTTTTTCCACCAGCAGCATTTGATCCACGCTTTGATCGAGGGCACATGTTTGATTAATTTTAATTAATTTTTTTAAATTTCAAAATTTTCAGGTTAGTTTTACATATACTCTTTGGTTTTACCGATATTCGGGCTTAGCTCTGTTTAGTTAAGTGGCGAGTGCTTAGTAGTCGGTCCAGTAGGATCCTCCTCTGTCCTCCCCCTTCCCCTTCTCAAATATTTGTTTTTTACTTAAGTTCGGTGTATTAGCCCCATAGGAACCTAAGCCGGCTGGGCACTACCTAGATATTTACATACCCTAACCTAACCTAGCCCTTTGACATTTTTTTTTTAACTTAAGTTTTGTATATTAACCCAATAAAAACCTAAACCTTAAACCGCTCTGGTTCCATCACAGCCTTCTATCACAACTGTAAGGATTTTAGGGTGGTCGTCTTTCTGGGCAGTTAAAAAAAGTGCATAAGGCCGGGCACTACCTGGATATTTACGTTCAACCCTACCTAACCTAGCCCTTTGTCATTTTTTTTTTAACTTTAGTTTTGTATATTAGCCCAATAAAAACCTAAACCTTAAACCGCTCTGGTTCCATCACAGCCTTCTATCACAACTGTAAGGATTTTAGGGTGGTCGTCTTTCTGGGCAGTTAAAAAAAGTGCATAAGTCCGGGCACTACCTGGATATTTACGTCCAACCCTAACCTAACCTAGCCTTTTGACAAATATTTGTTTTTTACTTAAGTTTGGTGTATTAGCCCCATAGGAACCTAAGCCGACCGGGCACTACCTGGATATTTATGTTCAACCCTAACCTAACCTAGCCTTTTGAGAATTTTTTTTATAAGTTCTGTATATTAGCCCAATATAAACCTAAATCTTAAACCGCTCTAGTTCCATGACAGCCTTCTATCACAACTGTAAGGATTTCAAGGTGGTTGTCTTTCTGGGCAGTTAAAAAAAAAGTGGGGAGAGGGACGGGGGGCGTGGCCTAGGTAGGTTACCCTAGTCCTACCTAATTCCCTCACACAAATAAGTAGATTTGCACGAATTTCGGGAAACCTCACCTCAAAATGTCGAAATTTTAAAAATTAATTTCTCGAAAACTATTACGATTCGACGGAAAATATTTTGGCGTTGTGTAAAAAAAAAGGAACTGTCTATTGCATGGCACTTATACTAAACCAGAGCCGAAAGATATAAAAGTGTACAAAGGTTTACTCTCTATTCCCTAACTCTCACTGAATCAGGCAGTGCTAGGGCTTTGGAATACCACTTTTTTCAATACCGGTATTAATACCAGAAAGATTTTTTTCAATACCGGAATCCCGGTATTGGGAAAAACTTAAAATTAGATAGATTGTTTTTAACTTAAAACTAGTCTTTTCTGAAGGAAACTACACCATAAAAAACAGTTTTCCATAAAAATCTTTTTTCACCTTTTTTAACTCCAAAAGGGCACTTTTCTGCTTAAATTCAATGAAGAAATGCCATTATTTTACTTGAAAAACTACATAGTTTAGTCAAAATACAAATTAATTAAAAATTCAATAGTTATTTTTTAAAAGAAAATAAATCATAATAAAAAGATTACATTGGATAAAAAACAGATTTCAGAATGTTTTATGAGTCAATGAAATAAAAATGCCAAGCCACAGGGTTCTAAATTCAAACACAAATTTTTCCCTCTAAGTGATCAAAAATGACTTTTCTTCACCGGTTTTTAGCAATAAAGATGCTCTTATTGAGCTAATGTGCAATTTTAAACTTAGCTGAATAAAAACAGTGGCATCATGTGCCAAGAAATATATGCAATAGTCACTGTTTTGTTTATAGTTTTTAAGTTTAAGTCACCAATACCGGGATCCCGGTATTGGAAGCTCTAGGCAGTGCTAACTTCCCCACTCGGTGCTAGTGATGAAAATTTCTTGACAGAAAAACCCTATACGTAACTATTTTTGGCCTAATCTGGAATTTTTTCCTTCCATCAATACTAATTTGTACTAATTATGACAGTGCACAACCAATAATATATATTTGAAAATTTAGTATATGTGCTTAAACACATTGATAAATTCAAGAGGAAAAGTGATTGTCATAATGTCAATACTACAAATAAAAATAAACTTGTAATGCCTGCTTCTACACTTAGTAAAACTAGTGATTCATTTGGGTGTCCGCTTCTACAATAAATTTTCAGAAGACATGTTGAAGATGTCTCTGAATAAGTTCAAAGTTAATGTAAAACATAAACTCATTAAAAAATCTTATTACCATGTAAAGGATTACTTCAATGACAAGGAAGCTTGGCAATGATTTGATCTAATGGCTCTGATAGTTCCTTAGTTACAGTGATTTGTGAAATGGTGATAATTCAAAAAAAAAAACAACCCAGCTGAGTTTGTTGTGGGCTCTTCTAAGACCAGGGCGCATTTGGAACCCTCATAGCTTTAGTTTTAAGATACCGTTACTGATTATCACCATTATATTGTATATTTTATAAATAACTGGATGTCAATAAGTGTAGTGTACCTACCTAAATTAAATACATAAACACTATTTGAGTTTGAGTTTAATATTATAAATGTGAAAGTTTGGATGGATGGATGGTTAGTTACTTAATCAAGCCAGAACAGTTGAATGGATGAAATTTGGCACAGAGATAGATTATAGTCTGGAATAACAGATAGGCTGTTTTTAATCCTGGAAAATTAAGGAGTTCCTTTGGGGGCTAAAAAACCTCAATACATGCTGACAAAGTCACAGGCACTAGCTAGTATTATCCATACCATTGAATGTAAGTAGTCCAGTCAAATAAGATCTGAAATCAAAATTTTAGCACTCAACTTTGCATTTTTGATATAATGTAGTTTTAATGATACAAAAACATGTGTAAAGGTTTCCGTGTCTGCGAGCAAGGGTTAAAAAAAATTGTCAAGTGTGTTTTTGCAATTACTCAAAATGGTAAAAATTAGACAAAAAGTTCTAAAAAGAATATGTAGAATATGTAGAGCTTGAAATTTTACATAAAATGAGGTTAAAATTGACTGAGTTAGGGAGGTTTTTAAGTTTAAGGGTGCAAGCCCCATATTATAGACTAAGATATATCGGGAATATCTCTGATTTAAGTTATTTACGATTTAAGTAACAGTCAATATAACTTAAATCACCTTTTAGATCACCTGTGATAATTTATATATTCAAAATTCAAAGTCCTGACTGACTGACTTTTATATCAACGCACAGCCTTAACCGCTGGTCCTAGAGACATGAAATTTGGAGGATGTGTTCTTTGTGAAGTGTAGCCTGTATCCACTAAGAAAGGATTTTTCGAAATTCTATCCTCTTTTTTATGTAAAATTTTAATTTTTAAGCTCTACATATTCTTCTTAGAACTTTT
The DNA here is from genome assembly GCA_923060345.2 of Erebia aethiops. Lineage (NCBI taxonomy): Eukaryota > Metazoa > Arthropoda > Insecta > Lepidoptera > Nymphalidae > Erebia > Erebia aethiops. The sequence goes on along the minus strand of OV281079.1, from coordinate 16,521,210 downwards.
TTGTCTAACTTTTACCGTTTTCGATTTCAATTTATTTATTTGAATACAAAAAAAAATATGTACAAATACAGTAGGTATACTCCTTAAAAACTAGTCAAGGTTTTTATTATACCGAAGCATTTGAACAAAGGAGTGCTTAGACACCCGTACTAAGATAACTTGTATTACGGGTGTCGTCACCTTCCTCCGAACCGTTTACAATAATATGATTTCATTAATAATTCTAGTTATATTATACTATTAACGATATTGTAAAAAATATTTTAGCACAATAATTATTTAAATATTCTTTATTTTAATAAATCATTATTTCATTAATTATTTGTTTATAATAAAATTTAATATATAATATAATTAATAAGTAATATTATTAGATTGATTTAATTTATCATAGGACATTGGATGTGTGTGCGTGTGTGTGTGTGTGTGTGTGTGTGTGTGTGAGAGTGTGTGTGAATGTACCGTGTGAGTGTGCATGTCAATCCATTAGAAAGTGTACCATTAATTACATTTACCATACAATACACCCTACTAATTTTTTATTTTATTAATTTTTTAAGATTAATTGCTAAAAAATACTTTTGACAATTTTTTTCGACCCTTGCCGCGGGTTGCAGACACGGAAACCTTAACACATTGTTTTTGTATCATTAAAACTACATTATATAAAAAATGCAAAGTTGAGTGTCAAAATTTTGATTTCAGATCTTATTTGACTGGACTATAAGGGTTTTCTTGGGATTGTAAAGTAATAAACTGCCAGATAGACCCAATAGGAATTTCATAGTATTTCATAAATATTTGAATATTACTTGTAAGTTTCTTTATTCACATCACACAATATCCATGTAACGGTTTAATACTGTACCATATAGAATACTGTTTATCCATTTCTTGAAATGGGATAAATTAAGCACAATCATTGGTAAAAACTTCTGTTGTCTTTCTCCCCATGTAAAAATACCAAAAGCAGTGGAACCATTTGGGTCTACTATGATAGCTCCATGTCCTGAAACAAAAATGTAATGTCAATTTTTAAGGCTCTGCATCTGAAGGGTAAAACATACCCCTATCAATAAATGCTGTCTATCAGTCCATCAAAAGTACATAAACATATATTTTTTATTCATTTTTATCTTTATAAATGAATCCTTTAAAATGCTGGATGTCAGGGTCTTCCAGCTTTTCAGGGTAATTGAATATCAAGTACAAACTTCTATGTGAAAATATCAAGTACAAATAAATTCTCAGAAGCAAGAATCCCAAACTGATGTACTTACAGTACTTTAATGGTTAAAAAAAATATAGCATAAATATGGTATAAAACAGTGCTATAATATTTTTTTTATATTAGAGATATTCATGAGATATTTGTGAATAATCGTTGACATTAAAACCTTTATTTTAAATTCATAATAAGAATTTTATTTATAATGCATTCTATTACCTAAAGTTGTGTTAGTTTTCTTTTTCAATACAATACAAAATTCATATGTCCTGAGTTCTATAATTGAAGCTACATAGGATGTACAGTTTTCCATTGCCATTGCTTGAACACTGTATGCCTCTATTTTGTTATTGTCACCTGAAAAATTTTACTCTCTGCTGCACTCAGAGCCCCAAATCATTACTTAAAGAACTCCTTAGTTCTTAATAGATTTTGTATTTAAATTGATACTAAGTTTCAAGTAATGAATAAGCAACACTGATTTCGGCAGTTGTAATATAATATAAATTTTAAATGTATAACAAATAACTACTTAAATGTTCAGATAGGTTTGGGGTTTGGAATTAAAGAATAATATCACCTTCGGAACCATGATCCCAGCTTATAATTTTAATTTTTTTTGTCTCCATGTCACCATAGTTATCATTTATTTTAGGAACTGAAAAGGAAAAATTCAAGGTTGATTTACAAAAAGGCTTAGCAACAATCTTAAGTTTTACACAGAAAATTGAAATCTATCCGCATTATCAAAGCTTTTTTTATCATCATTATTGTAATTATTATTGTAATAATATATATAGCTCGATTAAAACCCCTATTACACCACACTTTCCACAGGGACCCTTCCCCTGATTCAGTGTAGTGTGTAATAAGCCACAGGGTGAACTGTCCCTGAATAGGGAGATCGGGTGGTCCCGATCTGCCTAGCTGCCTTTGCGCTCTGCAGTCCGGGTAATGTAATAACATTCAGGGCCGTTAGGGAGCTCAGTCGTCGCACGACCAGCGTACTGTTCAGTAGTTGTGTTTCTCCGGCTCGCGCGAGCATTTTGACAATATTATGTCGTGTCCAAAAGAAAAAGAAATTTTGATGAATGTGATTGAGATGTACAAAGACATGCCTCATCTATCAAAATCCGTTTAGAAGTTTTTGCGTGATGCGTGAAAAAGTAACAACGTCAATAGGTACATCTTCACAAACCTTCGCATAATATTTTATGTAGGACTAGCTGATGCCCACGACTTCGTGCGCGTGGAATGATGTTTTTTCAAAATGGTGGGTTCAAGATGGCCGCCATACAAATTTCGTCTATCTCGGAGAGTATAAGGTATCCCTATAATAATGAGTATTGTTTCTATTTACAGGGCAGTTCTGGAAGGAGAAAGTATTTTGAAACTTAAGTTCAAGAATAGATTAGACAATCATATGAAGATAAAGTAACAGAATGGCACATTGCACAAGTTGAAAAACAACAAGGTAAATTTACCAGGATTTTCTAACTTTTCCTTGCAGAGTATTACATAATTTAACTCATGTAGGACAAACTTACGTTGCTATAAATTATTATATTACAAGCTAATGTTTTTACTATATCATTATTTAGTTTGTAAAGCAGATTTTGCTAAGCCCTAGCTAACAACTCAAGTTGCTCTTTTCAATCACCTATAATGCCCAATGCTTAAACATATAACTTCACAGCAACATTGCAGACTGCAGCAGTAAAGTCACAGGTAATAGTTTTGTATGAAATTAGTTCAGAGGATGGAGATTTGTCTTTTTTTACATTAAACTTGAAAATGTTACAAGTTAACCCACACCTAACTAGCCTAATTTAATTACTATACAAATCTTGTCTGTATAGAATGGTGACAAGAATACTGCATCTCCATGTTGGACAGCCAGGCTGATCCTGTTAGCAACTCACCAGCCCTTCTGTTACAGATGAGGCAATTCACCATAGTGAAATGTTTCACAAGAAATTTTTGCATTAAGAGACTCCATGGCTATTTTCACATGGTCTCCACAGCAATCGGAATATTTTTTTTTTTTTTTTTTATCCACTACAAGCTAGCCCTTGACTGCGATCTCACCTGATGGTAAGTGATGATGCAGTCTAAGATGGTAGCGGGCTAACCTGTTAGGGGCATGGCAGTTATATTAAACCCATACCCCTTCGGTAATATAGTATGTAACTGTCGATGAGAGAGGCATACTTCTGCCGCTTGCCGGCGTCACCTATTTCTGCCGAGGCTCTCGACCTTTCTTATGACAAAAACTACATACATACCTACCTACACAAGACATTCCAACTGCAGACGTTCTGCAGCAGCAGCAGCAATGTTCCTAACTGCTGTTATCTACACTGTGACTCCCAAATCCTATCCCAATTTTACAGTTATTACTTACTTTTATACCCCGTAATTCTTGAACCTCGGCCGTGCTGGAGCAGTCCTATGTTATTTGTAAATGTATCTCTATTGAAATGTGGATGAACGACGCTCCTCAATATTTTTGTTCCTGTAATTATTAGTTTATGACAAAAATGTATGTTTCATTTTCACTCTATACTCTATTCAAATTCAAATATTTTTGATTCAAATAAACTTTTGCAATCGAGTGAGTCTACCACTGGTTCGGAAATGACATTCCTACCGAGAAGAACCAGCAAGAAACTCGGCGGTTGCTCTTTTGAAAAAAACTAAAATTTACAATTTCATTCATGTGTATGTACATAAATAACCGCTGTCCTATAGCATTGCTGGAGCCAGTCAAATCCATCCTCTTTTCTAATAAGTACTGTCTATTATTGTATTATTCTACTTAGTACTATCATTTTATATGGAAATGAAGCTGTCTCATTTGTAGTGAAATTTGAGAAAATTTAAAGGAAGCTCTGGGTCCTGAAATAATAAACCGACATCACCTAAGAATAGGTTATCAAGTATCAGTCAATCTATGCTTAATCTCAAGTATCAGTCATTTGTTCTTAGCTGATGTTGCATTATTATCATGGACCTAGGTTCAGTTTTACTTAATATATTTAAAATTTCGTAGTACCCTCGTGATCAAAAGCATATTTGATCCTCCAAGCATACAAAAGGTGCGATAATTCCGGGTCAGAACGCATAGCCACACAGTGTCCTGAACTGATTGACCAGTACTCTGTTAAAAGGAAGGTATTACAAATATGTCTTCTGGTCCCAGTGACGTAATATAATATTCCAACTGGAAACTCGTCTAAGCCATACTCTGTAATTATAATAAACTAATTATTACGGTTTTTTCTGTTCGATACAATTTAAACTTTTGACGACCTCCGTGGCGCAGTGTGTAGCGCTGTTGCCTTAACGTGCGGAGGTCCCGGGTTCGATCCCCGGCAGGGTCAATTTAGGAATTTATAAGTTCTGAATTTTCCCTGGTCTGGCCTGGTGGGAGGCTTCGGCCGTGGCTAGTTACCACCCTACCGGCAAAGACGTACCGCCAAGCGATTAAGCGTTCCGGTACGATGCCGTGTAGAAACCGAAGGGGTGTGGGTTTAATATAACTGCCATGCCCCTAACAGGTCAGCCCGCTACCATCTTAGACTGCATCATCACTTACCATCAGGTGAGATCGCAGTCAACGGCTAGCTTGAAGTGGATAAAAAAAAAAAAAACTAAATAAAGCCGCTTGATGTCATTTGTCATGGATTTCGCACTCACGGTCAAAATGTCATCACGCCAAATGGCCGAAATTTCCATAGTTTGGCATGGCGCCCAATTTCACACTCACGATCAAATTTTGGTTCTATATCGCAATTTGAGTCAAATGACTTATCCTCTATGGCCAGTTTTATGAAATGAAGTGAAATGTTTGTGCCACTTATGATACTAGCTTTTGCCCGCGACTTCGTCCGCGTCAATATCTGTTATATAATGATCGCGATTAAGAAGTTATTAGAAGAATATATTTTAAAGTACTTCTGCGTAAATTATCTCCCCTTCGCAGCGTCTTGTCTTGCGCATCATGCGCGCGTGTGAATTTTGTTGCGGAGTTATTCTTAAATTGTAGTATCTTCTAAGATGTTAATTGAAATTAAGTGATGTCAAGGACAGTAATTTTGTTCACAGTTGAATACTCTTAATCAACAACACATTTATTTGGATATGGATTAATAATAATGTTAAGTATAGATGAGTACCTATTGGTAGTAAGGTGCGCCTCGTTTCAAAAGCTCTACTGGAACCACTATGATGAACTACAAATATATGTATCAAATATACTAAAAGTAAAACTATTATCACGCCAATAGTTAGCACTAAATGGGCTAGGATACACTTTTCCCCTCTCGTAAATTTCGGACTTGTTTCGGGTCCATTAGGTTCGTTCATGTTTAAAATTTTGACAAATTTAGACCTACTAGATTTTAATCTCAAAAGAAAACGTCTGCTCGACGATGTGTTGTTATCGCCTCCAAATAAAAGTGAATGACGCGGACATTTTGTCCGTTGTGCGTTTTCGATCGCATATTGCCATGGGGAAACTGATGAGAGGAACTATTGCAGGTAGTACGGGCTAAATGTGTCATGCCCAATTCAAGTCGTATGGTGGCAGGTAGCCACTATCTCTGAAACCTTAATTTATCACATGTTGATAGCCATCTTGTCATTAAATAATATTTATTTATGTTTATGTTGAGTGCTGCATGATGAAAATTACACAAGCGCAAACCTGAGCGGCAGGCTACGGCAGTAAAATAGCGCCGAGAGTTTAACTTTCAATTCGCACGTACCTATATCATAAAACGTTTTGCAATACATTTGTAAAAGAGTAAAAACTAATAAGTAACAGTAAGAAATGAAAAAATGGCATTTTTCCTATTTCCATACTATGGTCCTCTTGCACAAGGACTCTTAAATTGATTTAGTTAAATATTATAATCCTTATAGTATTACAAAATTTAACTAAATCAGTTTAAATGTCCTTGTGCAAGCGGCTCTAAAAATTATAAGTTTAAATATACGGTAGTAGTAATCGTATAAGTTATGTGATCCAGGGGTCTGTTTCCATGACATGGACAATAAGACGTAATATTATTAGTTACTGTGCAGCTTTGTAGGCTAATAACTGAGCAGTAACTTATTTTATCGCCCAAGGGTCTGAACTCTTAATAGTTTTTAATATACAAAATATAATAGATGCGAAGAAAAATTTATTGGGCAAAATTGTTAATTAAATTACTGATCCATGACCAGTTTGCTTGAAACCATAACTCATATAAAAATAATTTATGTCTGTTTTTTTACAGAAGACAACTCATCTGTGCTGCCTAACTGACTGTGCTGTGCTGTCCAATACCTACGTCTTGTTTTATACTTTTTGGTATTCAAGCAGTTGGGGTTTTCTTTTTTTAGATAAAATCCACCATCGTGTTACACTGTGGTTACCGCTACAGGTAGATTCATTTAACTATTCAAAAGAGCTTTGTAAAAGTTTAATTTAATTTCAGAAAGAAGCTGATTTCTTATTGATAAATAAATATTATGAAAATAATTTAATCATTGGTTTCATTTCAAACAACACAATCATTTAACTCAAAACAACCTCCCTAATGCAGTGTTGAGCGCTGTTGTCATATTGTGGGAGGTCCTGGATTGGATCTCCGTCAATTTGGGAATTTATAATTTCTGAATTTTCCCTTTTCTAGTCTGGTGGGAGGCTTCGGCCGAGGCTAGTTACCACACTACCGGCAGCACTGGTACGATGCCATGTAGAAACCTGTTAGGGGTATGGCTTTAATATAATTGCCACAAACAGGTAAACCTGCTACCATTTTAGACTTCATCACTTACTATCAAGTGAGATCGCAGCTAGGACTATCTTGTACCTAGTGGTTAAAAAAAACGTAAACTACAGCGGATTGCACATGATACAATTATTTTTCATGGACGGAGGGTCAATGGTTTCGGTCTGTGCTCCGCTGCCGTTAACACTGGACGCAAAGGGGAAGGGAAAAGGACGGAAAGTCCTCCCGACCGAAACTCGGTCACGGCGACCAATCTCAGAAAAAAGATGGTGTGACGTACCATCGATAAGTTAATTTTGTTTACGTAAGATAATAATATGCAAAAAAGTGTAAAATACGTAGTAAAACTATTGAAAACACAAGAAATATTTAAAATTATTTACAATGTTCCCATTCCTTTCTCTCACGCACATCGGAAAGAGACGGAAAGGCGCGTCATGAATGTCAGAAAAATAAAACTGTGGAGTAGCTTTTTTTTGTTCCATGTAAAATCTATTGGCAATTAATGTTATCACATTTTTTTCACTATCTTGTAAGTTTTCCCAATTAAGGGCCTTTAAGCAATCAGGCCGCAACCAACTGTAGGTATAAAACTCGCCACACTACCTACACTATATATCTGTAGGTACGCATATATAGCACTACGCTCTAGGCTCGATTTCGCCGGCGCGGCCCTGGATATCCCCACAGCTGTGATTCCTATTTCTAAAGTGTACCTGGAAACAGTATGAAAGCGGTATAAGGCGCCTTAAGAAAAAACATATTACATGCCTCGAAGGTAATATTTTTTATCTTTACTCGATCAAATATAAATTACATAGGGTAAGTTGCGCAATACCAAAATATAATGCGTTAAATTGTAAGCAGTATGTTACGGTTCACAATCTGTCTCCTTTCACTCCCACATGAAAAAGATGCAGTGTTGAGATGTTACACAAGATATAGAATGAGAACAAAATATGAGATCTTCTTTCCCTTTCTGCGTGTCATGGGTTTAGTTTGTTTTGTTCATAAAGCACTGTGCTTGGTGTATTTTACCTATTATTACCTATCCCTTTCGGTTACACGCTGGCATTGATTCTAGAGGTTTAAATCAAAGACAATGTCAATAATCTTTTTAATAATCTTTACTCTGTGGTTCATGCTACGCTTCGCAGCGGAGAGGTAACAGAGGTCGCGCCACGTTCGCGCTTCGCGGCTGCTACGCGGGCTCTGGCAAGTGAAAGAGACGACCTAACTCATTTGTTCTTTGAATGCGGGACCTTCTAATTTCAAATCACATTACTCAATCAATAACGAATTTTAGTACAACATTACGACCATGCTAACGCTAAGCCTTATAAATTTAATGACTAGTCTTTACCTTTAATTAATAGCAGGGTGACCGCGTATCTTTTGCATCAATCATTGATACATTGCAATCACGTCTGATTGGCTGAATTTATGGTATTCTTCCTGCGTCAATGGATTTCGTCCAATAGTGGAAGAGTGTTAACCAATCAGAGGTGATTGCGATGTATCAATGATTGATGCAAAAGATACGCGGTCGCCCTGCAGGTCTTGAATTAAGGCCATCGACCAAACATAGGCTGTTTGGTCGCTGATTAAGGCATTATCGAGCAAGTCGTATGAATAAATTATTATCGTCGACGGAAAATTAAAAACTAACTAACTAACTACTTCTCGCACTGAATGAGCAAAAACAAGAAAAACTACTTTTGTTCACTGGTTTCAAGCAGCAAATGAGTCCAATTTTGAGCTAGTGATATGAAAAATCAATTTTTATCGCAAAAAAACTTGATAAGTTAAGTGGATTATCATTACTTCACCACCCATAGAATAGGTACGGAGACAGCCGCCGATTTCAAGCAAATCGCGCCTATTCCGAAAAAATAATCAATAATAAGATATTATGAATAATATTATTCCGAAGCAACTTGAAATATGCTACTTAATGATATAGATGTACACTTTATTCCTAATGAATTTAGTTCTGTGATTTGACTCGTTTAGTCTGGACTCTGATTGCAGCACAATATTTTTGTTGGTACACTGCAGCCAGGAAAAATCAATACCTATGCGCAACGCATATTTAATGCAATTGGTAACCCTACACAGTTGGAAAGAAATATACCTATCAAGTTATCGTTATAAATTAGAATATTTTAAACTCTAGCACCGATTTGATCTACAGGTAAGCAACTAGATAATATCTTTTATATCAGTAGGTATTATATCTGTTTATTCTGCTAATAATATGTACTAAAATAAGATGTACTTACGTAACTAGGTACCTCTTCCATGCGACATTTCATAAAAAAGTACATCCTCATGGACAAAGCTACGGACATCGTGTAGGTTTATTCGCATCGCTCAGATTTGTGATTTCCGATTTTCTAAAATACTTACCTGTAATTTTTTGTTGTAGGTGATAATTCGAAAGTACACTCGCCTGAATTTTATTTCGTTGGCATTGTTTATTAGACCTGTGCAAACGAACTTGCCGGGTCACCTACATCTACTTACTATAGTAATCTCAGTCTACTCTCTAGCACTAGTCAGATTATTAATGGCTGATCCCCAGCCCCAAGAAAAAGACAAGGACATGGAAGAGGTCCCTGTCAGAGAAATGACCATGGGATATATAGGAGTAATAATAATTTTGGTGGCTATATGGTTGTTACTTTACAATATAGGGCCGCCTGAACGTTGGAGACAGCGAGGGGGATAATAAATGAGAACGAAGATATGAAAACTGTATTTTTAGTTCTTCAGGGGGGGGGGGGGTTACAGTAGAATATGATTTATTTGTAGGACCAACACTTAATAAACATTAAAATACAAAAGTACTTAAAATCTAACTTAACTTAATTATCTTAACTATCGATAATTATCAGTCAGTATTCGCTATTTTAAGTCAGTGCTACTTCACAATGAAGAAGTTAAAAATAAAATAATATAGGTAATATGCCTAGATTTAATATGTACGAGGGCTGATCAAAAAATAAGCGGAATATTTGAATTTCGAATTTATTTATGGCATTGTAAGAGCCCATTTTTTTCCTATGTGAGTAACTGCGTAGGTACACTATTTATAAATTTTTGTGTCAACTAGGTCGGACATTTTGGAAGTGCATTTGTTTTTTTATAGATAAATTAGTAAGACGCGTTTTTCTGATCGGCGATTTTTTCCGAGTGAAAATGTCAGAGAAAAGAATTTGCATTCAATTTTGTGTAAATAACAAAATAAAATGCACTGCCGCGTCTTGAAATGTTTAACACTGCTTATGGAGAATCTGCTCTAAATAAATTAGCCATTTACTATTGGTATAAAGTTTCAAAGAGGGCCGTGAAGACTTTGAATATGATGAGAGGAAAGGGCGGCCAAGAACATCAACTAGTGATGACATCATCCACAAAATCAAAGAAATTGTGCTTTTCAATCGTCGAATCTCTATTGGAGAGGTGGCAGAGGAAGTTGGTGTCTCATACAGATCTTATGAATCGGATAATATCACAAACATCCGCAAGAAACAGTACAGAATTGTGGAAGAACAACTCGTTCCAATTGCACCATGATAACGCGCCCGCTCTCACCTTGCGGTTTGATCGGAATTTTTGTCGAAAAATCAAACCGGATTAATGCCTCAGCCACCATATTTGCTGGACTTGGTCTTGTGCGACTTCTTCCTGTTTCCAAAGACAAAAAGAACTATGAAAGGACGACGTTTTGCGACCATAGAGAAGATAAGGACCGAATCGCTGAAAGAACTCAAGGCAATTTCCAAAAGTGCGTTCCAGAAATGTTTTGAGGATTTGAAAAAATGGAACAATCCGACTGTGATTACTTTGAAGGGTACTTTATAGGGTATAGGGTAAGGGTAGGGTTTGAAAGGTATTTATTAATACCTTTCAAACCCTCACTCTCAGGAATAATAAAGATTTTTTTAAATTATACACAATTTCCGTGTATTTTTGATCAGCCTGTGTATTTACTACGTAATATGTTATAGTTTACCGCTCATTTATAAAAATACTGTCTTAGTTAAAGAATTCCTTTTATTTATCCTGTAAAGTTTATTATAAATTATTGAAAAAAATCCTTTTTATTTCGCACCGCAAAACTTTGTAAAGGTTTCAAAAGAAATATCCTAGCTAGAAACTATACGTTATATTTTTCGTGTTAAGTTAAAAAACTTCTATCAACTCTAATTAATTCAGATTTTTCATTTGCATGTATTTTAGTTTCTAGAAGTTGAAATTGTTAAGCCTATTGCTTAACCTAAGGGAGAGAGAGATGAAGATATTATAGCTAAAATAAAAGCAAGCAACAAAATAACTTTAGACATATAATTCTAGGGCCTAAAGTAAATTTTCCATTTACGGCCGAAATTAATAATCAATCTATCTGTAGTCTGTCGATAAGTTGCTTAGCAACATTGTTTTATGACGAAAAGCACAATACAAATAACAACGTTGCTTGGTAACAAACCGACAGACTACAGATAGATTGATTATTAATTTCGGCCGTTAGACCACTTTAGACAGAATTCCTACACAATCGGTCCAAACATCCATTTATGCGTCAGACGTTAGTCGGAGTTTGAGATATTTTTTATTTTAAATTTTTAATTAATCATATTCTCTGGACTTATATTTTAGTCAACCCATTTGCAATACATAATTTGACATTTAATTTAGTATAAAATACTTTTCATCCATTAACCAGCTCGGTGAAGGTCGATCCCGAATAGCAGAATAACTATTAAAAACATTGGACAATTGATGAAAACATAAAATAAAAGAAAAAACATTTTCCCTTGATATTCCCATACAAAATGTTCAAGGGTTTCGAAACTGTCAAACATCGCGGGCATCAGCTAGTATTAAATATATTTAACGGCTATATTCGTTATTTGACACCTCTACCACGCGGACGAAGTCGCGGGCATCAGCTATTCCTACATAAAATATACGTTTCATCACTTTTATCCCTAAAAACTAAAGAGTTCCCGCGGAAACCAAAAAACATCATTCCACACGCAGGAAGTCGCGGGCATCAGCTAGTCCTACAAAATATGCGAAGGTTTGTGAAGATGTACCTATTGACGTTGTTACTCTTTCACGCATCACGCTAAAACTTCTAAACGGATTTTGATAGATGAAGCATGTCTTTGTACATCTCAATCACATTCATCAAAATTTCTTTTTCCTTTGGACACGACATAATATTATCAAAATGCTCGTGCAAGCCGGAGAAACACAACTACTGAACAGTAAGCTGGTCGTACGACGAGTGACGACTGAGCTCCCTAACCGCCCTGAATGTTATTACATTACCCGGACTGCAGAGCGCAAAGGGATCTAGGCAGATCGGGACCGCCCGATCTCCCTAATCAGGGACCCTTCCACCCTGAGGCTTATTACACTACACTGATTTAGGAGAAGGGTACCTGTGGAAAGTGCGGTGTAATACGGGTTTAAGGCGTCAAACACGAAATTAGCGACGGCCGAGTGACGGTGACAGCGGGGCGATTGGTACGAGAGCTAGCGATGAATTTCGGGAAGGCAAACTGAAATTGTGAAAAAATATAATTTCATCAACTGGCGAATCCAGTCCTGCCAGTCTGGTAGATCGTTTGCGGTTATTTCTCTTCAAAAATATTTTATTAAAATTCCCAAAAAAATATACTTTTGGCAATCTGAAATTTTAATTACGTATTTATTGAGTAATTTCAATTATACCTATAAATCGCCAGACAAATTTTGCGGTTTTAAACGTGAAAAAAATTTTCAAATGAGTACGACAAAATTGCGGCGAAATTCGTCGCCAGCTCTCCAACTAATCGCATCGCCCCACTGTCGCCGTCACGCGTCGCACCGCTGCAGCTCATTTCGTGCCCGTACACAAGAGTACAACACATTTGGAATAAATACATTTTCACCTCTCATGCTCTAAAAAGGTGTCATTATAGCTTAGCGTAGGCGGACTAAAGTTAGCATTTAGGGTGTAGGGATTAAAGTTTTTTTTATTATTTGCCGTACTTTGCCGTACGTATCAGCCAAAATGTCAATGTTACCCATCGTATCCTACAGATCTATGTCTATGGTACTACTGTTTTTTTAATTCCTTCTTGATAACGATACGGAGAAAAATAAAGTTGGTATTGCAGTTTGCCGCGAAATCATAGATTTTTTTGTTGTAATTATTACATTTATTTACATGGACGTCTTATGGATTATTAATTATTAATCCATTTCAAAACACAATACATAATACAAGGTGAAGGCTGGTAAAGTGAATGTGACTATTTATTTGTTAAAATATATTATCATGTAAAAATATAGATCTTACTCCTAATATGAAAACAGAAAGGCATAGAAATAATTAAAAATCGTTATTTATTTTATTTTCTCGCAATCAAAGTGAAAAGTAGAGTGTTTACCACGGGACTAAAAGCCATTCTACTCGATTCTATAACATCCCTCGCTACGCTGGGAAAGCTAAACACCTCGTATGAAATGGCTCATTTTAGTCCCTTGATGAACAATGTACTTTTTCACCTCTCATGCTCTAAAAAGGCGTCATCATAGCTTATCGTCGCTTACGTCGCCGCTTGGTCGTGAAAGAGTAACAACTTACGCAGACTAAAGTTAGCATTTAGGGTCTAGGGATTAAAGTATTTTTTTAAATTTTTGCCAAGCTCATAACGTTATGCGTGATATCCACTATCATAGAATAATTAAACCTCTAGAATCAATGCCAGCGTGTAACCGAAAGGGATAGGTGTTAATAGGTAAAACCAAAGACGCCACAATGCACCAAGCACAATAAGTGCTTTATGAACAAAACAAACTAAACCCGTGACACGCAGAAAGGGATAGAAGAAATCATATTTTGATCTCATTCTATCTTGTGTAACATCCTAACACTGCATCTCTTTCATGTGGGAGTGAAAAGGAGATATGACTCAGATTAAAAACCTAAAAGATTTCGCCATATTCCAAACTGTCAATGCAAAAACGAGATAGCTTTATGGCGTAGGTATTGCCTTTATAAGAAAGGTAAGTGAATACTTTTTTTTTGTCCCTGTCAGCGTGTTCAATTTTTTGCCTGCCAAAGTCTATTTTGACGTCATTCTTTGGCACACAAACTTATGTACAGCTTATGTACATTGGAGGTTATTTATCTGAGATTGGAGGTTAGGCAGTCAAAGTTTTTGATAAATTATTATTATTAAAACATATGTAGGTGGAATCGTAGGTGAAATTTAGTGTTCTTCATGCTATTGCGCAATGGTGAGTTGAAGTACCTATATTAGGCTGCAAAAGCCGCAGTGAAAGGAAAATCGAAGGAATCACATTTCACAAGTAAGTGGTCAAAATCTTGATTTAGTGACATTAATCTTTGGATCTTTATATTAAAGTAACTATAATCATGTTTAACTAATGTTTACTCAAGTAAATGAAAGAAATAGGGCCTATTTTTCCAATTTTAATAGTAAAACTGATAAGAAAGGTTTGTTTTTAAAAAGAGTACATTTGAAGTGTTGCCAGGACCCAAATTCAAATCCTTCCATTCGATCAAGCGCGCATGGCCGATTTTTTTCTCTCTTAACGTACCAATACTCTCCTAGGATACCGTAGTTACACGATCACGTCTTATACTTTGTAAGCATGACGTTGAGAAGGAGTACTTTGTAGGTACCGGTTTGCGCGTAGTAGTTTAATGAATGTTCGGTTTTTGTTTGTCAAAAGTTATATTCAAGGAGAAAATGTGTATTATAGTAAACGTAATTCTAATATTTTCCGTAAAAGTGCATACATTATGGCCATACGAGTTTATAACAATTTGCCTGATGAGCATCAAAGTACTTCCTTTACCAAAGTAATTCAAGAGAGTGATAAAGAATTGGATAATGAGCAAAATATTATGAGTTCAGATAAAATAATAAATAAAACTACTTATCGGTATTTATTTAAACATTCGCGTGATACTATTAATTATTGATAATATTTTATTATAATATAATATAATATTTATAGTTGTGTTGGTCAACTTTATTTATTTCCTATTTTTTTCTAATCTATCTGACAGGAGTCACCACTTTGGGAGTAAATTATGAATATGGCAACATCTTATTATATACCTGTCAAAGACAGTATTAACTTGATTAAGGCTGTCTCAACTCTCACGACCGAGCAGACCACTGACACTCACCAGTCACCACTCCATGACAGACCACATGGATGTAATGGCAGACCATTTCTTTAACTTTAGGTTTTTAATCTGAAGTTAGCACCCATTAAGCCCAATATATGTCTATGCTTGCACCCACTAGAGAGCATTATTCTGTTTGTTTTTATAATCTGTGATAGTATACTATTGAGTACTTTGCCAGAGATACAAACCAGAACAGAGACAAGTTAACCAGAGAACCAGAACTCGTCTTCTTTAGACTTTTTCTGGTCGGTGGTCTCTGTCAGAGACAAGTAACATATAGGGTCTGTCTCTGTTGGCAAACTGATTGGCAAACTCCTATTCCCGTTTTCATTTCCATCTTAATTTTATCAGTGTCAATTAATTATCTGTGAATAAAAATACTCAAAAGTGCCGTTCTGTTCACCAACAGCTGAATTATTCCAAGATGAATAAAGATAAACGAGAACCCGAATATCCTGCTGAGTTGGAGTCCCAGTTCATACTTCGCCTACCAGAGGAGCCTGCAAAGGCGCTCAGAGGACTACTCAAGTCCGGCGACAGTCTCAAGAATCGACTCACGATTCAAATAGAGAACGACATGCGAAATGGCGAGGTGCGATTAGATCATTGGTTGATGCATGCGAAGATCATCGATCTGCCCACAATCGTCGAGTCCCTGAAGACCATAGACAACAAGAGCTTCTACAAGACAGCGGATATATGCCAGATGATGGTCTGCAAGGAGGAGCCGGACCAGACGCCGTCGGAGGAGGAGACTCCAGCAAAGCACAAGAAAAAAGATCCCTACAAAGTTGACAAAAAGTTCCTGTGGCCGCACGGCATCACTCCGCCTACTAAGAATGTTAGGAAACGCCGCTTCCGGAAAACTTTGAAGAAAAAGTATGTGGAGGCCCCTGAAATTGAGAAGGAGGTGAAGAGATTGCTGCGTGCAGACAACGAAGCTTGCCAGCTGTCGTGGGAAGTGATTAAGGAAGAAGATGAACCACACTCAAAATCAGAAGCTGTTGCTCCCACTAAACCTGAGAAGAAGACAAAGGCTGAACGTGTGAACAAGAAGGAGAGAGAACTTAAGCCCAGTGTATCAAACCAAGACTCTTCATCCAATGTTGTGGATATATTTGGTGGAGCAGTGAGTGACAGTGATAATGAGGATGATCTTAGGACTGGGGTGATGGAAGCGACACACATGTCTCCTTACGACACTCGTCTGTCAGACATGGGCTCCATGATGGGCACGGGTGATATACACAAGCGAGATAGTTATCCTGTGGAGTTTGAATCCCAGATGTTTCATGCTCAGCCGATACCTAAAAAGAAATCCAATAAACGCCGTTCTTCCACTGTCACTTGTACAGTTACTCGAAGCAGTGGGTTGTCTTCAGAGGAAGATGTGGACTATATGTCTCGTGACAAAGACAACATGTATCTAAGGATCGAGCAATTGCGGACTGAGTTGGAGGAGCTAAAACAGCGGAGGCAGAGGACACAGCATGAAATTGCTGGTATGGAGAATGTGGCATTGAAGCAGCGCTTCCAAGACATCCTGCATACTCTGAACCAGGACGTTATGTACAAGGAGATGGAGTACCAAGGCCTCATCACACTGCAGAACTCTGATGATATATGAGGAACGTATTGCATGTAAACAGAGGAGCCTTGACTGTGGTCCCCTATTTACATGTTGAAGAGAAACTTAACTATTGATTTTGCTTAAATTATGTATTTAAAAAGCTTGGATCGAGGCGAGGCAAGGATCGCGAGGTGCGTGAGAGGTGCCAGCTAGGGCTTTCGAATACCGGCTTTTTTCAATACCGGGTATTAATACCGGAAAGATTTTTTTCAATACCGGGATCTTGAAATCTGGAAAAATGGATTGAAAAAACTTAAAATTAGATGGATTGTTTTTAACTTTAAACTAGTCTTTTCTGAAGGAAACTGCACCATAAAAAACAGTTTTCCATAAAAAATATTTTTTCACCACATTAACTCCGAAAGAGCACTTTTCCGCTTAAATTCAATGAAGAGATGCCATTTTTTAACTCGTTAAAATACACAGTTTTGTCAAAACACAAATTAATTAAAAATACAATAGTTATTTTTTAGTAGAAATTAAGTTAATGAAAAAATTGCATTGGATAAAAAACAGATTTCTGAACGTTTCACGAGTCAATGAAATAGAAATGCCAAGCCATGGGGTTCTAAATTCAAATACTAATTTTTCCCTCTTGAGTGATCAAAAGTGACTTTTTTTCACTGGTTTTAACCAATAAAGATGCTCTTATTGAGCTAATGTGCTTAAGATACAAGTTTTAAACTTATCTGAATAAAAACAGTGGCATGTACCAAGAAATATATGCAATATTCACTGTTTCGTTTATAGTGTCACCAATACCGGTATCCCGGTATTAGACATTTCAATACCGGTATTGAAAATGGACGAAAAAAGTCTGGGATCCCGGACTCCCGGACGCAATCCCGGTATTGGAAGCCCTTTTTTTATATC
Source organism: Erebia aethiops (assembly GCA_923060345.2). Classification (NCBI taxonomy): domain Eukaryota; kingdom Metazoa; phylum Arthropoda; class Insecta; order Lepidoptera; family Nymphalidae; genus Erebia; species Erebia aethiops. Next base: position 16,503,472 of record OV281079.1, on the reverse strand, counting down.
TTGTAGATTTCTAAACTTGAAACATGATGTCTAGGTAAGATATATAACTTAAAACATAAGAAAAGATTACTATTCCTAATATTATGTAGATAATAATTAGAGGCATTATTTTTAATTTCTATATACCTACAATCTACATAATATGTAAATAATGTCATATTTTCAGAGTAAATTTTTGTCATAAAAATTTCCTAAGTAGCATGAAATCAATTTTATTTGTTTGTAGGAATTCACTAAGGGTATGGCTGATATTGTGTTATCTAGTGTTAGTTAAGTATAATATGTTACATATCAGGATCTGTAGGGTGTGAAACAGTACTGTTATAAACATTGATGTTACTTATTATGTACTTAGTGTGAGTATATTCAATCTATTTTTAAATATTACCTATTAATACGCCAATATTATGTATTTTTAACCTTCATTGGGTATATAAAAATACTCGTTTAAATAGATGTGCGTAAGTACTTGTATTATACATAGTTACCTACCTAAGAGATAAGAATCAGATTAGAATTACAACAAAGTCATAATTAATATGTTTTTAATACAAAAGAATAATTTACGTAAATTTATCAAAATAAATGCATTGATGTTGCTTAAAGTAGCAGGAACATATTTTGTTGTAGGTATTTGTAGTAGAATATATTTTGGTCAATATTCGTCTATTTATTATTATTGTGAGAACTCTGTATTCCATTAATGTAACTATCATAAAGATAATAAATTATAATGATCTTAATCAATGATACCTATTTTTATTTTTACCTAAAGACAAATGCCATTTTTAACCGACTTCCAAAAAAGGAGGACGTTCTCAATTCGGTGCATATCTCTGTGGTTTCTGAACAGATTTGAAAATTTTTCTTTTCAGAGGTTAGAGGAAGCTCCCGAGGTGGTCCCATAAAAAAATCTGACTCCAAATCCTCAATCCTGATGCTGTAGGTCTACCTACTACATGAAATCCTCAAAACTAGGGAGTTAGGAAATTTTGATGGTGAATTAATATAGTAGGTATCAAGTCACGTATATACGTTTCAACTCTGAGTCCCATTCCTCAACCCTGATGCTGTAGGGTACAGAACTCCTTAAAAATAGTTATTTAGGTTTTTTTTGTGGTGAAGTCATAATATTATAGGTGTCAAGCAACGACTTCATACTTAAATTCAAGTCCCAACTCCTCAACCCTGATGCTGCAGGGTACAGAACTCCTTAAACATAGTGATTTAGGATTTTTAATGGTGAATTTAGATTGTAGGTGTCAAGCAACGACTTCATACTAAAAACCAAGTCCTAACTCCTCAATTCTGATGCTGCATTGTACTGCACTCCTAAGCCGTGGGGATTTAGAGTAGGTACACTAAAAAGTTAAAAATAAAAATTCTTTCCAAAAAACCGACTTCCAAAGCCACTGTGAAGTAAAAAAAATTTGTCTACCTTTAAACAAAAGTTAATAGGCATAAAGCTTAGATTGAGTTCTCAAGTTCCAGTTCCATTCTACCTGTGCGCTTCTCTCTCCGGTCGCATTGGATTATCGTCTCCTCTGGCTCCGAGGGAGGGAATAGGATTGACGACTTGGCGCAGTGTTGAGCGCTGTTGCCCTTATGTGCGGAGGTCCCGAATTCGATTCCCGGCAGGGACAATTTGGGAATTTATAATTTCTGAAATTTCCCTGGTCTGCTGATGGGAGGCTTCGACCGTGGCTAGTTACCACCCTACCGGCAAAGACGTGCCGCCAAGCGATTTAGCGTTCCGGTACAATGCCGTGTAGAAACTGATTATAGGGGTATGGGTTTAATATAACTGCCATGCTCCTAACATGTTAGCCCGCTACCATCTTAGACTGCATCTTGACTTACCATCAGATGAGATCGCAGTCAAGGGCTAACTTGTAGCCTGTAGAAGAGAAAAAAATAAAAAAGGAATTACACGTGTTTGCGCACGCACGTTTTACACACACTCTTGCGAATTGGCATTCCTAGTGTCCACTGAGATTATCCGTCGCGGCCGAAGTACAGTAAGGATATTATTGTTAGGTATAGCAAAACCCGCCTCCGGGACAAGCGAAAAGCTGGTGTGAATAAAACTACAGAAATGAAATTGCAAACACACTTATTTAATTAGGTAAGTCTAAAAAAATCTCAATAATATGTAGATAATGTAATTAGGTATTATTACACAAAACATTTATAAAATCATCAGTAGAAAGTGAAGCACAAAATATACGTTTCACGATTTTGGCACCACTTTTGTGAACAGCACGCAGCACAGATGAGAAAAAACCTTAGACTATATACAAATCTAGATAAATCAACCTATAATAATTAATTGTATTGTCAATTATGCAACTGCACCCTACCATCACGTGAGTTTTCGATGCATGAATCAATACCCGATCATACAAAATGCTCGTATTATACGGCTTGATTGTCTCGATAGATCGCATCTCATAGTGTAGAAGGGGGTGCAAATGTGATTCTGCAGTTTACATAATAGTACACTCATGAATAACATCGTCAAGCGCACGAGTTTAGTTAGGCGCTAAAAGTATAGTCCCACAAAGTTACCTGGCTCGGTGGCCAAAATTGGAACCAATGTTTATGCCTGTTTAGTTTTTATTTTATTTTTCATACCTACTAGCGACACTGTCACCGGGTCAGATACGTTTGTGGGACTTTAACTTGGTTATGATCAACTGTTACAAAAGCACTTTAGTGTCTTCTTGTCGACCACAATATACATTGGTTGACGTTTGGCATGTAGTCTAGGAAACGGGGTGGTTTGTTGTATGGAGACCCCTGCATTAAATCATCAGTCGTTGGAACTTGGGCAGGGTTGTAAGATGGTATGAACTAAAACTTCGCAAAAAAATCCAAAAATAAATCTTTGCGGAAGTTAGGCATTTATACCTAAAACTTAATATTTTTGAATTAATAATTTCTCGATTTCTTTTCTGAATAATAGTAGGTAGTAGGTATATTTATACTCAAAACCGAAATATTAAAAGAAATAATCATACACAACATCGATATTTAAACTGATTTTATTATCAAACCTAAACTGCGTTTACGCGATATTGAACCTTACCCCATAAAAAACCTAACTTCCTTTTTTTTTTTGGATATTTATAAAATACGTTTAACTCTGTAAAATTTCGTCCTCTGAGGAATTATTGTTGGAGTTTGCCTAGCTAGACTAATGAGTGAAAAAACTATAAAAGCTGCAGTAATACATCTCTTAAAAAATACATTTACATACTTAAACAAAAATCAAACATAAACAAAAACAAAGCAAATATATGGCATCGTTGATGTAAATCACGATAAATTCTAGCGAATAAAACAGGTCAGTATAATAAGAGTAACACTATTATATATTATATAATTTCTGAAAGAAATAAATAATTTTAGTTTATTTAAGTAGGCATCTAAACTTTTTTTTACAAATTTTATATAATAAGATACCAATAATATATAGCTCAGAGCAAAAATAAAACAATAGAGCAATAATATTTACATTTAAAATTTATCAAAGTAATCATGAACAAAATTAATGCATTTCAAGCTGGATTTTAGTAAATAATATCCTAATCTATCCTATTTTATCTTTTCTTTTTTATTTTTTTATCTTCGCCTATCTAGACATGTATACAAGCTAAGTAAAAAACAATCTACTGTATAGGTTTAATACATAACGCTACATTGCATTGTGATTTGCACCCATGCCACATGGCATGCGTTCAGCGTTGAGTGAAGTCTAGTAAAGAAACGAATATAATAATTTTATCAACACCCATCGAGACGTGTTATTACGACTACCATGTGATTTTAATTACTACTGTTATCTAGTAAAGACATACTTAAAGGCTAAAGGAAACAGAATGCTAAAAGAAGAGAGAATAATATTTAGATACGAACATATCTGACACGGTGACAGCGTCGCTAGTTTATTTTAAAAATAAAATAAAAATAACAAAAACTTAACGGTCATAAAAATTTGTGCCTATTTTGGCCACCGGGCCAGATAAATTGGTGGGACTGTACTGCCTTCTCTATGGCTGAAGGGCGCCATCTTGGAAATATATCGAACAGCTTGAAAAAGATTTTTATTTTTTGCAAGTTATTTAGGTAGTTTGCTATTCTAATTTATTTATTTTTCTAATCATGATGATTGATGAAGCGTACAAGACTACACCTGAAATGAAACTTCTCATATGGGTAAAGTGTAAATATACCAAAATTTTATAGGGATATCAAGCATGACGTTACCCGGTTATTTAATCTATGCACTGAATGAACAATGTACCTACTTTTAGGTATATGAGTATGTGATAAAGTGGAAAATATATTCAAATCGAGACGCAAATTCCAGTAGCGTTATGTTTTCACCGTCAAAGTTGCTATAAAGGATAACTATACTAAACGGTGATATTTTAGGAGCAGTCAGTGAGACGAAAACTATTAGGCCAATTTTATCAGTGACAGCACGTAGTAGTGCCTTTTACTTCAAAAAAGGGAACTTCTGTGCAAAATTTAAGCTTTCTACGAGTAGGTCCAAGTGGTTGGGCTGGGTGTTGATGAATCAGTCAGCGAGTGAGACAGTCAGGACTGACTTTGACTTTCTTTTATTGTATGAGATTTTTAGCTGCCACCTCGATACACAAGTTATTTCTTAAAATTCCCTTCTTGTATGTTATGTAAAATTTTCTTTCAAGAGAAAGGCACAAAAATCAACACCATTGAATAAAACATAGGATTTGATAAAGATTTCGCCTCACTTACCCTTTAACATCTATATATAATATATTTTATTTATATGATAATATTGAATATTGGTCGTCTTGATGAGATGCTCAGTGTGGTTGGGCAGCGATGGGCGCCGGCGGAGCCGGAGCCTGCGGTTGCGCGTTCGCAACCACTTGCGGTTGCGCTTGAGCTTGTGGTTGTGATTGCGCTGGTTGATTCTGCGCCGGGGGCTGTGCTGGGATCACGTTAGCGTTCAGTTGCTGGTTCGGTATCGGTTGAGCTTGTGGTTGGCCTTGGTATTGCGGTTGTCCCTGGTACTGTGGCTGACCTTGTGGTTGTCCTTGATACTGTGGCTGACCTTGCGGTTGTCCCTGATACTGTGGCTGACCTTGCGGTTGTCCCTGGTACTGTTGCTGCCCTTGCGGTTGTCCCTGGTACTGTTGCTGACCTTGCGGTTGTCCCTGGTACTGTTGTTGACCTTGCGGTTGTCCCTGGTACTGTTGCTGACCTTGCGGTTGTCCCTGGTATTGTGGCTGACCTTGCGGTTGTCCTTGATACTGTGGCTGACCTTGCGTTTGTCCTACTTGGCCGGGGTGCGGTTGGTATCCCTGGGGCGGTGGTCCCGGGTGGGGCTGGCCGGGTTGCTGGAATTGTTGTTGGTAGGCGTGCTGCTGCTGTAACGCCTGATGTATTTGATGTTGGGCGCCGGGGACGGGGCGACCGTGGGCGTCGACCTGTTATTACAATAATTCATTCAATCGCTTATATATTTTATAATGACTAGCTGACCCAGCCCAGCTGCGCTCGGATGGAGTTTCTCATTTTACGGGGACCTGTAAATAAGTCTTAAACACACTTTCTCCAGTGTTTAGACTCCGCATTTTAAGCATTAAAACTCGTGCCGATTAATAAAAAATGGCGACGAACAAATAATCATTTGTTCTCACTCGCACAGCATGCACAGGTAGTGCAGGTATGAGGGTGAGTATATTGTTTCATTACGTTACACGGGAGTTCCACGTACTATAATACCTTCTTTACGTAGGCACAAAACCATATTATAAAAAATATTGACCTAATGTATGTTTCCTAGTTTCGTCTATTATACAAAAAAACTAGCTGATGTCCGCGACTTCGTCCGCGTGGATTGAGGTATTTTGGTTCCCGCGTGAACTCTATAATTTTTCGGGATAAAAAGTCTATGTGTTATACCATATTTATCTCTGAGCCAAATTTCATCCGGATCCGATCACCCGTTCTGGCGTGATTGAGTAACAAACATACATCCATCCATCCATCCAAACTTTCGTATTTATAATATTAAGTATTTTCTCTGTATTTGCTTCTATATTTTTATTTTCTGGGCCGTAAGCTTTTTTGCACAAAAATTTTCATCCCCTATTTTTGCCCCCTTTAGGGTAAAATTTTTACAAACTTTGAATGTCGTATTTATTTATATCCAATCAAAAGCCTGAAAAATAAGTTTCAAGCTTCTAACTTTAAAAATGACGTAATTTCCATACAAACTTTCATCCCCTCACAGCCCTGTTTTCGGATTAAAAAGTAGCCCATGTCCTTTCTCAGGCTCTAGACTATCTCTGTACCAAATTTCATTTAAATCAGTTCAGTAGTTTTAAGTTTAGGCGTGATTGCGTAACACACAGACAGACATAGTTACTTTCGCATTTATAATATTAGTATATAGATATATATAGATATAACTAATATTATAAATGCGACTACTAGTGCAACTTATTACAAGTGCTTTTGAATGGTAGAGTGAATCTACCACTGGTTCAGTATAATGAATCTACCATATGGGTATACCAGGGACCGTGTAGGGACTTACCAAGCCGCGTTGCTGCAAATAGTGCAGTTCGTCTAACCGCCTGCGCTCGTAGGCTTCGTATTCAGCCTGTGTATAGATTTGGTTGTCATCTATGGGTTTCCAGCCTGAAACAGATAATTATATTGCCGCTTGTATCTTGACCGACGTATGGTCAAGCTCAATATGGACCTTCATCAATTTGTGGGAGCTTTCTATGAGAAACTAAATATGACATTTCTAATTTCTATCATGTGCTTTTTGGGTCTATAAATTCGTCAGGAAATGGTATTCTATTAAGAATAACAGTATTAATATAAGGAATTCCTTCAATAGTAAAAAATACCCTAATATCTAAAATTCGATGATTACTGCAACTTCCTCTGCGTAGAAAAATAGAACCTGTCATGTTTGAGTTGCAGAATAATCTAATATGGCAGCAGGGACACTCAGGTTAAGCAACCTTACAGCGAAAGGTAATATAACTGTGAACGGACTATACAGGCGTGATTGTCGTCAAGTGCAAGTCTAGTCTGCAATAAAACAATACTAAAACTCACCGTCATCTTGGTTAAACTCCGCGCGCTGGGTCTCCATCATAAACTCGTTGAAGTCAATCAGTCCGTCTCTATTTTTGTCGTTCTCTGTGAACACATGCTCTCTCATTCGCTCCATCTCCTCAGCTCGCTCGCGCAGGTCCTTGTTAGGCCCTCCAGGAGTGTATATCTTATCCAGTTCCTTTATGAAAAGGGCCTTAACCTCCTCTGGGTCCCATACACCGTTACCGTCCACATCTGTTAAGTGAATGTGCACTTTAATTATTCTGGACGTCACGTTATGTTGGACGTCTTCGATTTCACCGTTGACGTCAACGTCCACAGCAAAAATGTATTACGTGGACGTGCACGTTAAAACGTTACAGTGTACCTATGGAAATTTAAAAGTGTCTTCATGTAATTAAGTTAATATTTTGCTTGGAATTGTAAGTAATAAACATGGTATGGTAAATTACCATAATCCTGTACGCTCAAAATGCTAAATCTTGTTTATATTAAGTATTTTATGTTAGCCTGTAAGTTTCATCTAATTGAATTGTAAAATTATTTTTGAAACAATAAACATCTTAAACTTAATTTCCATACATTTTACTGTATTAAAAAATACGTTCACGGTAACATAATTACGTTAGAAGGTATTATAAAAAAGCGCACATAGATAATATTTAAAGCAACAATGACACGGTACAAGGACTCACAATTACTATGATAGGGTACTCGGACACTACTCGTAGGCTGCAAGTGACTTCAGACCGGGGAGGCGAAAAGTGAAGTGAAGTGAATGGGACGGATATAATTAAAATCACGCGACAAAGACAGACCACGCGCGTCTCCGATCGGCCGTACAAAATGTGTATCCGTTTTACAAAGTAACAAACACTCTAATCATGCAGCAATATGGTTTAATGTTGTATCAACAAATATTTACAGTTTCGCCTCGCGCATCCAGACCTTTACACCAATGATGGGCCGGACGGGAATTGAAATTTGGCCATACAAATTTTAATTTTCGTCTCGTTCGTCCTTACCACTTCTTCACACTTCAAAGTTTAACATACACGTAAATCGCTTGCATGAGTAACTTATGAAGTGTAAAGTAAGTCGTATCGTTTGCAAATGTCATGAAAGTTACCTCAGTAAGCCAATCAAAGGGTGCATTTCCACTAGACATGTGCTACGTTACTAAGCTACGTATGTGTGTCTACCCACCAACATCTCGTGTCTAGTGCTTGATTTTCATAGCTTACATTAGCTCTGCTGGGAAGGGGTTCAACGATGTTGTTTTGTACCTATTAGTTGAAACAAGAGATGCGAGCTAAGGATGCGAGATAAGGCTGCCTTTCCACCAGAGATGTACCGTAAAATGCTGCAACATTGCCTTATTTTTGGAGTAATATGCATGTATTTTGAAAAATTACGACACATTTTGGACTTTGTCTAGTTGGGGATAAAGCTTAGTTTACTGGGCATCGAAAGTGTACTTAGAACATAATTCAATTTATTTAACTGTCTAAGTATAATACATTTGTTCAATAGGCAAAGTTGGGCCAAAAAACTGTAACATTGCCTGCATGATTTTTGACTGTCTAAACAACCTTAATACACCATTCTTGCACATGAAGTTAAACTTTATTAGTAATGCTTGGGGATGAGAATGTCAAAGCAGTCACTTTTTGCTTATACTATCGAATACAACGTTAGGTAATGTTGTATTCGATTTTATTCGTAGTTTCATACATTATTTGAAATGGCAAAGGGCTGTCCCAAACACAGTGCAGTAAAAGACTATCATTTTTATGTTAATTTATTTACTACTTAGTAAAAAAAAGCGAAAACTTAATACAAGGATTTGTTTCGGTTGGTTGTTTGTACTATTAAAAAAATTTAATATCAATATTACATATCACAAAACGAAAATTAAACTTAAAATTATTGTCATCGGCAGACTTGAACTTTAATAAAATAAATCAATATCAGGAACAAATATCTTTGTCAAAAAGCAATAGATAAACTAGGTACTTATTATTATTGCGCAAACAGCTTGCATTCTTGATAATTATTCAGTAAGTACCCATTCATAAAAATAAAATAAATTTTACCTATTGGTATATCTTTAATAAACATTTCTCAAAAATTAAAACTTTAAATTATTTTCAATCTAAAAGAAAGAAATCACGATTATCATATCAGCAGCTGTTACTCGATTCTAGAACTAAATCTTAAGATTTAGAAAATTTAAGGCGTTCTTCTTCTTCTCAATTGGGCAGGTTGCTGCACTTAAACCTCGTAATTAAAGCTTTAAGAAGTTACAATAAATAAGAATTATGATATAAAACACAACTTCGTACATAAACACTGAAAACATTAGGTAGGTAGGTAATTATGTAAATATTCCACGTTGTGACAACCCTAGGTCAGGTAAAGTTATGTATAATAGTCGGAAATTAGTGTGACAACTTTGCCAAAATATTTATAACTATTTTGTTTTTTACAATAATCATTCGAAACATATTAAGAATTATAGAACAACTTACGAATAATATATTAACATCAACACTTCAGCAATTTTAAAAGTAATTTTGGACTTAATGTAAAAGTTTGTCGCGTAACGTCGAAGCCGGCTATCACTTGTTGCGTTTGACAGACCACTGTTTAGCGAGTTCAATGAAAATAAATAAGGCGACTACTTTTTCGAGTTGTCAGTTATGGATTTAAATAACTACCAATAATCAGATGTTGCTACAAAAAGTATTTTAAAAGATATTTATAATTGCTTTGAATAGGTAAAGTTGGATTTGAGAGGCAATGTTACAGCATTTTACGGTACTAAGTTGCTAAATTATGAATGTGTCAAACCTACCAATAGGAGCGCTTTATATTCATAGCTTAGATCGTTATATGTATACAATGAAATATATTTTACTTTACTTTTTACTTAGTCGGAACTCGGAGTCTTCGTACCGTGTCAATGTTTATTTGTTATTGGGTCTTTAAATTAAAAAAAAAATAGTTTTTTTTTATACAGCGAAACTTTTTTACTATACCTGTTTTTACCACTTGTTTATCACAACGATCAGAATAAACAATAAAACAAACAAACAAATGCTTGTAAATAACTACTTACCATGTAAGTATCGAATGCAAACAGTACTAACACATAATGAACTCAACAAAATTTGTACCATACATAATTTTCTTTTGGTCATGATCTTACCATGCAACATTTTCTAGCAGACATGAGTTTACTATGCAGCATGTTTTACAGTGCATGATCTTACCATGCAACATTTTCTAGCAGAATTGAATTTACTATGCAGCATGTTTTACAGTGCATGATCTTACCATGAAAAATTTTCTAGCAGACATGAGTTAACTATACAGCCTGTTTTACAGTGCATGGTCTTACCATGCAACATTTTCTAGAAGACATGAGTTTACTATGCAGCATGTTTAACAGTGCATGATCTTACCATGCAACATGGTCTACTGGTCATGATCTTACCTTGCAACATTTTCTACTGGACTTTACTATATGTTGCATGTTTTACCGTGCATGACCTTACCATGCAGCATGAAAAACACCTTCGGGTCGAAATCACTGTCCATGCGATCCGCCCCCCTCCACACGTCTAGCAGTTGGCTACGGGCGCCCGGATGGTGGAGCTGCCACAAACAAACCAGCGTTAGCGGACCCCACTTACCATGCATCATGAAGAAGGCTCGGGGGTCAAACTGCTGGTCCATGTGGTCCTGCTTCTCCCAGACCTCCTCTAGCTGCGGCTTGGACCCCGGGTGGTGCAGCTGCATCATTGCATTCATACTTCCGCATCAATAAACCGATAACAAGCTAAGGACACATCCTCCAGTATTGGACAATCTTTGCTTTTGACCCATACTTGAGAACTTTTTCTTAGCTGATGTCGGTTTATTAATACGGGCCATAGTCAACGACAGTTATAAGACTTAAGACTCCATTTTTAAAACCAGACACAAGACGGGTGTTATAGTTTTGATAGCTTTGAGTGTCTGTGTCACTGCAGAGGGGGCAAACGAGATAGATTGATTTAAATGCAGTATTTTTATTCACTTTGTCTGAGATGTTACTGGGCTATGTTTGATGAAAATCTGTTCAGCAATTTAAGTATTATCAGTAGTTTTCCCAGGCTTTACAATAAGATATCTTTATTTGAGTTGTTGTAATGTATGGGGGTTTTTAAAAAAAATCATCTATTTTTTCCAAAAATTGTAGGAATGACTTTATTTTTTTAATCAGTCTTTGGTAGCGATCTCACCTGATGATAAGTAGTCTATAATAGAAACGGGCTAATATGAAAGAGATATGGATGTTTAATCACGCCAGCTTTTAGTCCAGAATGCTAATTGCTGTTGCTTTAAACGTATTTCTACCAGTACAAAAGACAATCTATCCAAAGACTAATGAAATTAACAGACAGCCAGCAAGACATACTTTCGGTCTTTCACATCTTTCAAATTTGTATGAGAGCATAGATAAAGGAAACAAAATATACCGGCTGGTGGTGCTTCTTGGCGTCTTCTTCCTTCTTGAGGTTCTCTTCAAACTCTTTCTTTTGTGTCTCATCCAAATTCTCAAGCTTTTGATGTTTCTCAAATTCCTTCTCCATTTCATACTCCTGAAAAATATTATATTAATCAATCATTTACCTAAACAAAGAGCTCAAAACTATCTAAATCTTGGATCATTCTCCTAAAAATATCTAAATCTTGGAGCATTCTTTGAAAATGATAATAAAAGATTAAATACCTGAAAAGAACTACTAAAATATGATAGTCATTGTATTTATATGCAGTTTTCGAATAAAAACTTTCGCAAGCAAGAATCATATGGCTTGTTAATTCAACTGAGATACATATGAGAGACATCGATCAACATAAAAGAAAATATTTTGTGAAAATACATAAGCGCTCAAAGGGCCAACATGTTTCCCGGCGCGCAGTGTTGAGCGCTGTTGTCTTAACGTGGGAGGTCCCAGGTTCGGGCCCTGGCAGGGTCAATTCGGGAAATTTTCTGGCCTGGTGGGAGGCTCCGGCCCGCAAGCGATTTCACAGGCTAGCCCGCTAGCATCTTAGACTGCATAATCTTACCATCAGATTGCAATGAAGGGCTAACATGCAGTTGTTAAAGATAAAAAAAGTTCAATTGGACTTTAATAACTCCTCTATCACAGAATGTTACAAACCTTGAAGTTCTCCCTGCGTTTCTTGTCGGCCGCCTCCAGGTCTGCTGTAGTCTTCTGGATGAGTTTCTTAAGGTCGTCAATCTCAAACGTGTGTGGATTGTTGTGGTCTAGATGTTCATTGGAAGGCACTTTGCCCTCGATGTTGAGATCGTTAGTCAATTCATATTGCTGAAAGTCCAAAAGTAAAACAAATTAGTATTGGCACAGTCGGAGATACGTTCTCTCCTATCAGTCATTCGACGGCGGTGTGACAAGGACGTGACGGAGGAAACTGGCAGAATTTTCAATACAGTTGCAGTTTCCTACCTCTCTCAACCATAGGTGAGAGTACCGTACCTCTAGGTGCTACAACCAACGACCTCAATTTACATAGACGGGCCCTGTCAAACAAAGAATGTGGGCGTATTTTTAGCAATGCCATCAACGCTATCTAGTCTGAAAAGCGGGAACTTGCTTGCAACATCTTGAATGAAAGCTTGAAAACGTATGACTCGGTTATAGATAATATAGGTCATAGCCGACAGGCCAGTTAGTAAAAAAAAAATCATAGTTTGCCGCGAAAATTAAATGACTGCGTAATGGATAAAAATATTAAATAGGAAGATTAAATAACGTTTTTTTGGAAATGTATAATTGTGAATTGAAACACTTACATTAAAATTTAAATCATACAGTGCCAAACTAATTAAACTTTAGATGTTAACTTAATAACAAATTATCTGCACGATGAGCGATCGTGACAGCGCTACGACGGGAACAAAGACAGGAGATATATCGATGGCTACAACTGTCATGGTAGCCGGGTCTATCATTTATATGGGCGTCGACCCACTGTATGAATAAAAACTTACAATGACCGCTCCAAGTCGATACATGCTATTTCAAATGATTTATTTATTTCATGTAGGACATCTTGTGCCACTTATGATACGTTAAGACTCTCTACCACCGGTTCGGAAAGCTGCTTCTACTGAGAAGAGCCGGCAAAAACCCAGCAGTTGCTCTTTTCTCAAAAAATAAAAGTTACAATAAGAAAACAATACAACACATAGGTACATTATGTTACAAGTATTATACTGATTTGTGGGTCACTGGATGCGAGGCCGGTTGCTTCCATGCAACTTTGTCATTCAGAAAATCATCGATAGTGTAAAAACCTCGACTTAACAAATGCTGTTTAACACATTCTTTAAATTTACGTAATGGCAAATCTAGAAACTCTTTGGGAACCATGTTATAAAAGCGTACACTCGACCCCACAAAGGATTTCTGCACCTTGCGCACATGATACGACGCTGTTACTAGCTTATGGCGGTTTCTAGTATATCGATTGTGAGTATCACCTATTTGCTTATACAATTTCAATGAACATCATCATACGCAATAGCGAGATGAGAAGAGTACTATGTGAGTAACCATCACACAAGTGCCGCCAACACATTCGGATGAACGATGCGCGAACGTTTTAGTAATTAACAGCTGATCGGATCATCATTTATACTAATATTATAAATGCGAGAGTGTGTTTGTTTGTCTTTTAATCACACGCAACAGAGCAACGGAACAACGTGATTTTTTGCATGGGTATGATTGAGGAGTGGAATGGAGCGGAAAAGTAAGGAGTTCCCGTAGAAATTAAAAAACTTATGCCGCGCGGCCGATTTCGCGGGCATAAGCTACGAAAGGCTTTTAAATATAGGTACACATAGCAGATGATGCTCACTCGCTCGCTCGATTTGTTTGCGTGGATTTAGGTTTTCGAAAAATCTCTCGGTAAATCTTTGATTTTCCTGGATAACTGTAGCCTTTCTCAGGATGAATATTTCCCTGTATCAAATTTTGAATAAATCGGTTCGAAAGTTGGCCAGTGTAGCACACAGACAAACTTTCGCATTTATAATATAAGTAGGGATGTAGACGGAGTAACGTTATGAAGATTTCTATCGAAGCTGGGAAAAAATTACCTGAATGTTTTTTGATGTAAATGGATGGTGGTAATTGGGGGGAATTCCCAAACGGGATAATAATTAAATATTTTGTGGTAAATTCCATGATTCTTAGAATTGTCAATATAGGGAAAACCTACAGAGCAATGTCATGCGAACTCAGTATTATTTTTTACGCTTATCAGTTTGTGCGTCATGATAATTATTATTAACATGTAATGATAATTGATAGCATTTACTTATTAATTAATCGCTTTTCTTCGTGGTAATCGATAAGTAGGTTTGAATTATTATTGACTAGATATGGCCTTTTCTTTCTTTTTTCTAACTTTTTCACGTAGATTTAGATTTTTGATAAATCCTTCGCGAACAGATTTTCTGGGATAAAAAAAGTTAGTAATGTCCATCTCTGAACAAATTTTCATCAAAATTGGTTAATTTTATTTATAGTTTTACTTCTCAGGAACGCATGGAGGTATCAATCTGAATATCATATCAAATACTCAGGTCTACTGTCCCTTGGAGCTGTGAAAAAATTAAACTTCTAAGCTAACGCAATCAAAAGATACAGCCGTTTATGCTGCAAATTTTCGACACTCGCAAGGGAATCAAAACCGACAGGGTACGTACTTCCCGTGAAATCAGAATCTTGAAATTTGGTACGAAGCAACGTCTTAGCACAGATAAAGGAAAAATTAAGAAAAGCATAAATTTTTAGTTACATCATATAATAAAAATATTTTTAATAATTTTAAACTTACTAATGTTATGAATTTCATTTAGCAATAAAAATACCATAACTTTTACTTATATACCTACAGGTTTATACGGAACCCTTGGTGCGCGAATCCGACTCGCACTTGGCCGGTTTTTTTTCATGATTTCAACCCATCGCTAGCTCACTACTGAGCACGAGTCTCCTCCCAGCATGTAAAAAAAAAACCGATACCGTAACTTACTAACTCAAGTAAGTGTAATACGTATGTAAATTCTCAGGCTAATTTTTATACAGGAACAACAATTTTTATACCCTAAATCCACGCGGACAGATTCAAGAGCAACAATCAGTACTATTACAATAATAAACGTACAAACCTTAGTAGCGAGATGTCGCAAGCGCTCCAGCTCGCGCCGCTTTATCTCGTCGAGGCGAGTCCTAACGTTGTGATGTACGAAATCCAGCTGCTCTGCGATTTTGCCCGACTGCCAACACAATATAATACACAATCAAAGAAGATACGTTATTTTCCAGCAAGTCGTTCGACAGAGGCATCTAGACATAGCAAGCACCTGTGGGGCCAGCGACGACGTGACGGTGAAAACTGGCAGAATCAATACAAAATTATCTCAATCTATCTAGTGTCAAATTAGTATGGTAATTGAGACTGAAACAATGATTGATGCAGGTTTTACATAATCACCCTGCAGATTTTGATCGATGACGCGATAATTGTACCAAGACATCTGTCAAAAATCTTATGGCAGTAAGGCAGTCAGTGTGGGTGCGTGTGAACTTACCCTCACATCCTCTTCGTCAGCTTTCTCGAGCCGCTCGCGGAAGTCTGGGTCGCTCTCCAGCGCTTGCACTACCTCCTTCAAGTATCTGTGATACTCGGTGTACTCCGCCTGTAAGCGATATAAAACGTCAAGCCATTCGTAAATGCAGACCTTTCGCACAGCTATCCACGGATGACTTACTCACGATTAAGTTATGAAAAGAAAGAAAAAAGTTTTATTCGTAATAGTCACTGACTATATGGTTTGCATTAGAATCGCAATTGTACCGCGTCGTTTGCGCGTAGAATTTACGTGTGCATGGACCCTTACATGTAGATTTTCTCTATAATCTAGACCTATAGGACCAAAGAAAAGATTAATCTCTGATATTCGACCCAAGCCACGTCGGGCAGGTTAGCTAGTATAAATTTTGAAGGATAGCAGTTGGTCAATTGCTTAAAGATAGCTAGTTAAGTCGTGAACAAGTTATTAAATCCAGTTTTATAAGAGTAAGTACTTAGTCGTTACAATTTTACAGTAACAGCCTTGAATTTAAATTCAATCCTGTTTATAAAAGGCAGTATGCAGAGACTGATGTACATGAACTCAATATTACAACACAGTACAAACACAAAATAATTAAATCACCGAGTACACAAGCAAAGTCTGTTTCAAGGCCATTAATGAATTTTGTACAAAATTAGCAATTGCCTTAAATTGCAAAAGATTGACAACCTCCGTGGCGCAGTGTCTAGCGCTGTTCTTTTTTAAGTGGGAGGCCCCCGTGATCGATCCTCAGCAGGGTCAATATGGGAATTTATGATTTCTAAATTTTATTTGCTCTAGCCTGGCGAGAGGTTCTGGCCCGGCTCTTCTATGGTTCCGGCTTCATGGGTGGGCATGGGTTTAATATAAAATATGCCATTTCCCTAACAGGTTAGGTTACCATCCTAGAGTGCATCATGGAATTGGTAATCCAAGTGAGATTGCAGTCAAGGGCAAACTTGTAGTGGAATTAATAAAACTGGTCATACTGACATACTGTTGACAATACAACAGATACTTCCTTTCACTATGATACCTACATGAATGAAGCTGACAAAGTGTGCAAATAAAATCACTAAGGGATGGGACATAAGTTTCGCTCCAATAGTTATGGTAAAATTATATCATACATTACAATACAAATCAATTTTTGCAATAGCCAGTCACTATTCATACCAATATTATTAATGCAAAAGTAGTAACCTACTTTTTCATGGCACATGGTATCTTTAATTTTGTTCAAATTTGGTACTTTTTATTACAAAGATCAAAGATCTTGCAAGGGATTTTTCTAAAAGCTAAATCCAACCAGGTGAGGTCACAGGTTTAGGCGGAATTGTTTAATTCTAAATCTTTACACATCTCCTCTGCTGAACCGAGGATACAAAGATATTAAAATATACTTTATAATGATTTCAAAGCTAAGAATTCTTTACTTTAAAAATCACATCATTTAACTATGGAATCAGGAATGTAAAAATAATGCATAGAAAAACAACAAAATAAGATTTGATCCATACTAATATTTTAAATGCAAAAATCTGTCTGTGTCTGTCTAATATTTTTTCACGGCCCATCTTTTCAACCAATTTTGGCAATATTAAGTCTATACCTAACCTCTCCCCTAGCCCTCTTAGGTCTATAGAGATTGCATCACAAAAAATTAAAGAGTACCTGCAGGAATGAAAGATCTTAATCCATGCAGTCACGGGCATTATCTAGTCTTACTATGTGACAAGTGTCACAAATGCATAAATGTAGCTTCCACCTAGGGAAAGTCCTGGTAACTATACCCAGAGGAGGTGCAAGAATCTGCTGCTGTTCATGGCAGCAAGTAGTTTTGGTCAGGATGGTAGCAATCACAATAGATATAAAGTGGTACTGGGACTCCAGAAACCCTGAATAGCCGCCTCTCCAAGAAGAAGAACAAGTGCGATACTTACCAGATCATCCACAACCTCACTGTCCTGGTCTTTCTTGTCAGGTGACACAGGTGGTGCATACGCACATTGGAGGATGGCTATCAGGAACAGCACTCGGCAGAACCAACTCATGGTTCCTGAAAAATACAAGTATACTAGTGTGCACTCCATCTATGCGATGATATATGCAGGTTAAAGGGAGGGTTGTAGGTATCGGGGGGGGGGGGGGGGGCTTTGTTGAGCAAGACAGTACAAGACAAGCATCTGGCTCTCATGGGACCCACTGCACTGGTAGGACAAATCAGGCATGTTTTGACATTAACTAATGTCATATTGTAAAATAATGATGCCATATATCTATATATATAAAAGCGGAAGGTCACTCACTGACTGATCATCACGATATCTCAGGAACTATAAAACATACAGACTTGAAATTTGGAAGGTAGGTTCCTTCTATGGTGTAAACGTCAGCTAAGAAACGGTTTTGGGAAAATTCACCCCTAAGGGGTTGAAATGGGGGTTGGAAGTTTGTATGAAAGTCCTTTGTTTTTGAAGTTAGACACATGAAAATTAGCATTTAAGTTATAAGTTTAAAATAATAAAAATCTGTATAATTTTTTTTCCGAAAATCTACCCCAAAGAGGGTTAAATGGGGGTTGGAAGTTTGCATGATAGTTCTAAGTTTTTGAAGTTACAGACTAGAAAATCGGGATTTAGGTTATCAGTTTTAAATTATAATAACCTGTGTAAGTACTTTTTCGAAAATCTACCCCAAAGAGGGTGAAATGGGGGTTGGAACTTTTTGAAGTCAGCATTAAGGACTTATTAGTCTTATATAATAAAAACCTGCCGATGCTATATAACTGCTATAAGAAGGACTTTTGCAGCGGGAAAATCTCATAGGAAATCAGAAATTGTACGCGGACGAAGTCGCGGGCGACCGCTAGTATTATATATTATCATACTAAAATTATAAATGCGAAAGTGTGTTTGTTCATTGGTTTATTGGTTTGTCCTTCAATCACGCCCCAACGCAGCAACAGATCGAGGTGATTTTTGGCATGGGTATAGTTGAGGACTTGGAGAGTGATTTAAGCTACTTATTATCCCAGAAAATTTAGGAGTTCCCATGGGAATTTTAAAGAAACTTATTACACGCGGACGAAGTCGCGGGCATCAGCTAGTAAGGTAATAGTGTTTTGATGTGGTTCAGTTGTCTCACGTGAATGAATCAATGAACCAGTTTCGGCTATTTTTTAAATAGAGCCATCGACTCACAATGTTTAACACATTTTATAGTTACCCTTGACTACTGTACCAAGTGATTGTCATTTCACTGGACTGTGAGAGAGGGAATACAGTGCATCTGTGTTGTGTGCACACACAATTGTACACTACCATAAAATCTCCCATATAGTTGACTAAAATGTGTGTTTTGCTTTTTTTTTTGTTTAGGTAAAAGTTTATTACTGCCTGACACATGGAAAAGTACCGCACCTTGACCGTACCGAAACTAACACCACTGCCAAAACATAAGATATTAATCACGATATTATCCTAAACAAAAGATTAAGAAAGAGTATAACTGATGTTAGATGATTTGAAATCATATAGAAATATTAAAAAAAATATATTTGCGCTTGTTTCGATAAACTTACTTACCTTAAATTCACTGTGAAATAGCTTTAAATTTCGATTATGACTTGATCTCAAGACGTCTAGTATGTATTTATAATCCAATAAACTTTAACAAGTAGATATAAATTTTTTTGGGGACTTTTTTCACAACATCACAACACAAGCGAACTGCGGGATGAGGGATCCGAATGAATGAAATATTATGAATCAGAGTAGGACACCAAATGACTTTTTAATGACGTGTCCCATTTTTTTTATTAACTGGCTTTACGGCTCTGGAATCTAGCCCTTCTGAGCCTGACGTGTGGACGTGTTCCCTGGAGAGGAATATTGTAAAATCACCGTAAGATTGTAAGATCCGTTAGATTATAATCTAACGGTTTCTATCCCGCGAGATTGTAAACTGTCGAAAGATTGTGAACCGTTCAATGTTCTGAGTATTAATTTATGAAATATTTATTGTATTTACGTTTTCTTGTCTCTGTCTTGTCCAGTTCGCGCGCGAGTTGAATGCAGAGTTAATTTAAGTGTTACCATACATTTACTCTGCATTCAACTTGCACGCGAACTATAGGTTAGGTTAGGGTTTGACATGAATATTCAGGTAGTGCTATTAGTTAGGTTCTATCGGGCTAATATACCTAATAGATTACAGTTTACCGAAAAATAATGCGTTAAATTGTAAGCAGTGTGTTACGGTTTATAATCTATCGAGATAAAAAACGTTATATTACAATAATCTGAGTATTACAATCTAACGGTTTTTACAATCTTACGGTGACAAATACATTAATACCACAGACAATACCATGACCACAGACCGGTGGTCATGACACCTTTGGTGCTTTGAACTATTTATCATCAACTTTGCTTAATCAAACGGCTTCTTTTTCTGGTCGGTAGCTTTTTTTTCTGGTCGGTGGTCGGTAGTCAAACGGTGGTCAAACGTCAAACTCTGGTCGGTACTCGTTGTTGTCGGTGGTTGTTGTTGTTATTTTTCTGGTCGGTGGTGTTAATTAATCAAAGCATAATCAAAGCATGACACAGTGATTAGAAAAATAATTAAAAAGAAAAGAGATTTTTGTCGATGGTATACAAAATTTAAAGGGAGAATAATGTAGGTAGGTACTCTGTGTGCTGTGTGAGGTGCTGTGTGGGGAGGGTATTCTTATAGGTACTAGCGGTCCGCTCCGGCAGCACTAATCATCATAATAGTCCATTCATTCCATACCCATAATTCAGCCAGTCGGCCAATACCGCAGAGTACATTGAATATAGGGGTAGTTAGCCATCAAGGAACATATTTACTACTAGATGATGCCGGCGACATCGTCCGCGCTGGTTTTTAATTCCCGCGGGAACTCCTTAGTTTGCCTACCCTATGTCCTTCCCCGGGATACAACCTATCCCTGTACCAAATTTCACCAAAATCGGTTGAACAGGTGGGCCGTGAAAGCGTAGCAGACAGACAGACAGACACACTTTCGCATTTATAATATTAGTATGGATTTTGCATTAGCACTGCCTATGTATCACCTAATTCCACTGCAGGTCTCGCTTATTTCTATTGCGCGTTACTTAAATTCTATGATAATATCTAAGATATTGACTAAATTAAATGGTGTAAAGGGCGAATTTGATCTTTATTAAATACTTGAATTATCTTGATTAATACCTACTTCTTGATCTTGATTAATACTATGTCAGAAAAACACCTTCGCACTTGTAAAGCACTAGTTTAGACCAAATTTGAAAATTATAAAAATTGTTATTGTAAGACAACTTTAAAAGATAGATTTACTTACCTATGCTATTGCGGACTTTTTTTAGAACATTTTGAGAGGATCAATTCCACCATACATTATTTTTGTGTAAATTTTACTATTTACGCCGCGCACGACACGGAAGTTCTCATGATCAGACGAATTGCAATTTTCGCAGGGATCCCTTTTTTTTAAAAATTAAAATATGGGCTATGTCACTCGCTGTTAGAGCAGCTTTCTATATGTGAAAGAATTTTTAAAATCAGTTGAGTAGTTTGAGTGATATACTCAAACTACTTAACCGATTTTAAAAATACTTAATATTAATTACCTAACATTAATTAAATTGCTTAATAATAATTTTTGTAATAATGACTTACTTACTACACAGTAAACAGTTTGGATTAACACGGGGTCGCTCAACAATTGATGCTGGTGTTGAGCTAATTCAAAATATATTCGAAGCCTGGGAGGAGTCACGTGATGCACTTTGCGTTTTCTGTGATTTATCCAAGGCTTTTGATTGTGTTGATCACGAAACATTAGTCAGAAAACTGCACCATTATGGATGTAGGGGTGTAGCACTGGATATGATGAATTCCTACTTAAAAAGTAGGATACAAAAGGTAGACGTCAATGGAAAGCGGTCTTCCGGATCGATTGTAAAAATGGGGGTTCCGCAAGGTTCAATTTTAGGGCCTTTTCTATTAACGATCATCCTTATCTTGCCAAGGATAATCATGGGATAGTATTGTTTACTGATGATACATCGCTTTTGTTTAAAATAAATCGTTACGAAACAACTCTTGACGCAAGTAAACAATTCTCTCATTAAAGCGATACAGTGGTTTGAAGCTAATAACCTACTCCTCAATGGAAAAAAGACAAAGCGTATCAAATTTAGGTACATTACCTAATGTCAAACAGGTAAAAACCACTGTACAACTTGATCATGAGGAATTATCCACTAAATCTATTTAGTGGACACCGCTGTTTTTCTCGGAATAACGTTAGATATTAATTCTGTTTTTGTGCTGCAGAAGAGGGCTGTTCGAGCCATAGACATAGGATTTTTTCGCTACGCTCGTTCGATAATATGGGACCAAGAGAGTCACTAGAGATAAATTTAAAGAACTCAATATTATGACAGTGCACAACCAATATATATTTGAAAATTTAGTATACGTGCATAAACACATTGATAAATTCAAGAAGAAAAGTAATTGTCATAATGTCAATACAAGAAATAAAAATAAGCTTGTAATGCCTGCTTCTAGGCTTAGTAAAACTAGCATTTCATTTGTTGGAAACAGTGTCCGCTTCTACAATAAGCTTCCAGAAGACATGTTGAAGATGTCCCTGAATAAGTTCAAAGTTAATGTAAAACGTAAACTCATTAAAAAATCTTGTTACCGATCTTAAGCTTGGCAATGATTTTCTTTAATGGCCCTGATAGTTCCTTAGTAAAGATGATTGTGAAATGGTGATAATGACAAAAAAAAACCCGGCTGAGATTGTTGTGGGCTCTTCTCAGACCAGGGCGCGTTGGGAACCCTCGTAGCTTTAGATGTCGTACTGATTATCACCATTATATTGTTACTCGTATATGTTATAAATAACCGGACGTCATTAAGTGTAGTATACCTACCTAAATTGAATAAACGTTCTTTGACTTTGACTTCTTCATTACAAACAAACAAATCTTTCCTCTTTATAAAATTGTTGGAAATAATAAATTAAATTAAATTAAATTAAATTAAATGCCGTTTTATTGTTATAGGTAGGTACCTACTTCGAATTGACATAGAACCTTGATGGTTCGAGATTTTTGAGTGAAACTTGTTTCACATTGTATCTATGAAGATCTTCTTTTAAAAAATGTCTAACATTCGATTATCGACTTTCAGTTGTTTTTTTTATTTAGCTTAAACAAGAAAGATGGATACTTCGAAAATGATTTTTGAATACGAGTTCCAACGCGGAACTAACAGCTCGCATCTTTTTTTTCTGATCGGTGGCTCGCATTATCAATGTTGCGTTTGGAGAGGGGACTGCTAATGAACGCACCGTGCGATTTTGGTTTAAACGCATTCGTGATGGAAACTTTGATTTGAAGAACGAACCACGTGGAAGACCGACCTGCACACAGGTGAATAACAATGAATTGAAAGAGAAACGTTACCTTACCAACAATATTGACTCATTTGCGTCAAGCAAAACTAGCAGTGAAACAGCCCCGACTCATGAATCGATCTTCACCATTACTGCTCCATGATAACGCGAGACCTCATCCAGCACGAAAAACCTTTTTAACTCTACAGGAACTGCAATTAGAAACCATTCGTCACCCTCCGTATTCGCCAGACCTTGCTCCAACGGACTACCATTTTTTTCGTGATTTGGACAATTTTCTACGTGATAAAGTTTTCTTCACAGGAGGCAGTGCAAAATGCTTTTTCTAAAAAATGATATGAAATGTGCACATTTCATGCCGTGTAAATGAGTTCCAAAGTTAAACTTCCCGGCCTAGGCCAGTAAAGAATGTATGTATTTTCATTACATATCATAAGTTTGAATTTGGAATCTTTCTTCCTGAATATCTTGTACCTAACTTGTTATAATGTTCTTTGGCCAAAATACCTAGTTTAAATTTGGAACTCTACCGTATTTAGGCGTTCAGCACTCACAGCGCAAAAAAAAATTAAAAGTATAAATATAGGTAACTAATTTAACTTTCAATATTTCGTAGGTTGCTTTTTTATTTACTTTCTTTTAATTAAATAATATAATATATTTAAAAAAAAAGTCACTTGTTTCATTTTTTAGAAAAGCACTATACCTACACACCTCGACCGGGAGAGCATTTCGTCTCGTAAATAGCCGACCTCGCGTAGCTCGGCCGTCTAACTAGCACTCGACCAGAAAACGCGTACCTACTTCCCGGTCTCGCGATGTAATGAATTAAAAAAAAAACGCATTACAATTTTTCAGTACAAATCGGCAATTTCATACTTTAACCCACCTTTAACCCCTAATATTAGTTTAGACTTTAGATGAAAGAGTACAGACATGAAATGTTCTGGTGGCATATTGGATAGCGATGGCACTGCGAGTTGTATTGAGCTTAATTAATTAAACTTATGCTTTCCTGCAGTGAGTTTACTACACTAGCTATATTATAGTATTTTTTAGCAATGTCCTAAGTGATGATCATAACATTTAGTTTAAGGGCACAACGTAAATAAAATAAAACAACCAAACTATATTATTTCATTTATTATTGCATACAAAATGAGTACAAATAAATTGTACATCTTAAAAAATATACCTAATAATAATAATACTATATTCCAGACTGAGTAGCAGACTACAAGTGGACAGGCCATGTAAGGTCGATGGGACAGGCACTTGACCTAAATTGCAAATGCAGAGTATACATACAAAACACATATGTATACTTTTGCGAACAGTACCTACAATACAGTATCAAAAAGTATAGGAAATTGCATCTTAGGTCCTTATTATAAAAATCTCCAACCTGATGTCTTAGTCAACATGTAAAATGAATAGTTCTATGCTGGAGTGTTTTACTCTAAGTTTAATAAAATGTTCAATATAAAAATATATAGCTTTTTATCACAAATTTTTGAGGTTTAAGTTGGAATGCAGTCAAGATAGATACCTACATAAATAACAATATTGAGTTGATACTTACCTGTATCATATTATTAGCTTATGAACATCCTAATAGTAAAGATCTGGTGAAAATACAATTCATTAGTATGTAATCTAACAGAACCAGCTGTGAACAAATAGGCATGTCAAATTAATAGTTGTAAAATTTTTATTAGTTAAGTAGTAACATTCCAATTAATTATAATATTATTGCACCAAAATAAATTTTAATTATCATAGAAAACTAAATTTATTATGATGACATGTATATCTGAGTCAAAAGTTAGATATATAACAGCACCTAAATTATACAAAAAGTAATCATCTACCTACTGATATGCTGTCTTTGCAACAGATAAAAATATATTCCAAAACTTATTGAGTTTTTAATTATTGTACAGATATGTTTGCTTCATTGATATAATCATCAGATATAATATTTATCAGCTACTTTTATTTTTTATATTAGTACATAAACCATGTGATTGGTGGAACCTACACTACGCAAGTAACCTACACACTATTGAGAAACAATGTGAGATTTCATAGTTAATGATTTTAAAATAATATGGTAAGGCTGGAGAATATTTTGTTTCAACTAAATTAAGCTGTCATGAGTTCTAACCTGAGTTCTAACCTGAATAATTTTATAATGTTATATGGCTATACTTAAATACAGTGTAAATTCTCACAAGTCCATAAACTCTTATTATGATACTCGCTCTATCATGAAATTTTTTGTGTTTAATGCATGGTTGAAGTAAAACTAAATGCACATGGTTGTTTTAAAAACATTACCCTACTTCTGTTGCTGTTGGGCAAAAGCTGGGCAGCAAAAGGTTTTATGCCATGTAATAATATAATAGTAAGCCATGTAATTATATAATAGCAATAATAGTTCTCTTGTGTAAGTACACACAAAATAGTTTTAATTTATGGCACTTGATACTATCTCAATATGGCAGCTTGAAATACCTGTTATATTTGATAAAACTTTTAAAAATGACTTTAAAAAAGATGTGGCCTAATTTTGTAAAACCTGCATCAATCATTGTTACAGTCTTAATTGTTGTGATGGGCTGAATTTATGGTATTCTTGCTGCGTCAATGGATTTTGGTCAATAGTGAAAGAGCGTTAACCAATCATTGGTGATTGGGATTGTTACTATGTAGCTGTCATTTTTACGTGATAAGGCCCCTGAGTTATGGTCAGTGATGTCTGGTCAACCAACAATATTGTAATTTGTAACCTAATGGTAACATCACTGTCCCACCAGTCTTGCATTTGTCAATGGGCATGTGAATCATTACGGCATATACGAGTATTTAGATGTTAACTTGGTTTGTGGTTATTTACTGTGTTACAGTTACATGATTACATTATGAAAGAGTATATACGTTTATTATTTTATTGTACTGAGCGTTTTCACTACTCCCAAAATATTATGATGAAAAGATTTACACTGTATATAAAATATCATCCGTCTAATGGTTAACTTGCCGAACTACAAAAACAGATTTTTCAGGAGAGAGATTTAAAGATAAGAATCGTTTCTGTAAATCAGGGGTTTTACGTAAATTTTCAAACAAGTGCATGAATTAGTCATCATACTAATATTATAAATGCGAAAGTGTATTTGTTTGGTGGTTTGACCTTCAATCACTCCGCAACAGTGCAACGGATCGACGATTTTGCAAAAATATAGAGAGAGGCCAAGGCTACTTTTTATCCTGGAAAATTGAGGAGTTCTCGCGGGAATTAAAAAAAGCTTATTCAACATAAAAAGTCCTGGACATTAGCTAGTAACTCATAAAACAATCTCTTAAGGATGATAATCTAAATAAGTGATTTATTAATAATAACATTGAACTGTATTATATTACGGAAAGTTTACTTTTGTAACAAAGGGCTACCTGTGCCGATAAGCACAACATAAAATGTTGATACCTCTAAAATTACAAATGGCACTGATTTGATATTATACCACAGTGTACATTCAAAGAAAACCTACATTTTGGTATATTTAAGTCAAAGCTGCTAAAACGGCAGATTGGCAAGTTTACCATTAAACCAATTTTTGTAATAATGCGGAAATAACATAATTATGTAACAATGTTGTTTATAGCCATTGCATATTAATCAACACCTGAGCAGTCAACACTTTGAGGGAAAGACCCTGCATTATACATTGTGTGAGTGTGTTGTAGAATGGAGAACAGTATTTTGTTATCTCCCTAAAAGTTGGTTTCATGAACTTTGACATACAGTTGAAATTGTTATACACAAGCGCCATCACAAAGTAAATTAAGCTACAATTGAGTAAACACTGTACCCTAGCCAGTGTTTTTTGCACCTTAGACTAATAGAGTTGTCATTTTTCAGTAGAAATAGCGATGGCAGTGACCAGCTTACATGAGGATGCAGTCACAGCATTGCAGGGTATAGTAGAGGCAGGTGAGGCCACAGCCCTCATCACTCGGGGAACTTGCACTCGGAGCACGCTTATGTGGCGACGGCGCACGTAGCCAAACACTGTCCACTTTGTCTTCAAGTTTATCCTTTGACTCTCCTTCACTGGACTCTTTTCCTGGGCGCGCCTCGCTTCCTATGCTTTTGTTGTCCATGGCATTAGTAGATTGCTGAAATTTAATATTAAATATATGTAGAAATTAATTGACACCAGCAACTTCATTCTCTTGGACTTTAATCATTCAAAAATCTTGTGGGAACACTTATTTTCCACGATGAAAAGCCTATATAGATGGGATACAAACTTTGTCTCAACCGTTTATCAAAATCACAAATTTAAATAGATGGGTCTCATGTTTTAACCAAAAGTTAACATTAACTGGGTTAAAGGTAGGTTAAACATGAATATAAACAGACAGTCAGTTCTATAAAAATAATATAGATGATGGTAGATGTAGACAGTAGTTTGTAATTTCTCTCGAGACTTCTAGCATTCTGCAGGACCCCACAAATATCAGGATCCTCACTCCTCAGTCCCACCAACACTATAGTCTATACAAAAATTGTAAACTTACCTCCTTCTGATATTACGAAGAAGTCTCCATGAGATTGGGTTCACAGAGTCAAGGATTTTATTTTTAACTTCACTTTAATTTTATAAGATATTACAAAAATGATCAATAATTGCTACCTGGTCATCTTCTTTGTCTGGGTTCAAGAGGTCGCCTGGCCTCCTGCTGAGCGGAGCGGGCAGTCCGGACAGCTCTGCCACTGCATCAGTGCTCGCCCACTCTCTACGTCCAGAATGCTCTGGACCTAACAGTGTTTCATCATCCTTGTTCTTCAACTGAGTCTCATGATTGGACGAATCTCCCGACATACTAAAACACACGATGATTCTTATTACTTATAATGGAATATGGAATGCTTAAGTTTTGAAGCATGAAGTATTCTCGATACACGGTTGACTGACAAAAAATTAAATCATGTTTCAGCTGACCAGTGATCATATTTCGCACAGTATCTAGGTACGTGACACACGCCAATTAAATTACGAAAACAATAGTCACATAATTGCAGTCTGAAATAGGTAGTTTCAAATTTCAGCGCATTAAGCACAATCACCTTGCTAACGCGACGGTTTTCTTGTGGGTAAGTGCTTGTTGTTGTTCGATAACTGATAGACGACGCCATTTGCTTATGATTATTTCAAAATTATAGTTTTCCTGCATTTTGGTAATCTGGCTGATATACACAAAAAACTGACCAAGAAGTTTTTATGTTACCTACGAACTACAAAGTTTACTTGAAACGAATTCGATAAACCTAATGAATGGAAGACATAAGACGCTTCCTTGATAAAGTTCACGGTTTTTTATTAATTTTTAACTTATATTTATGTTAAAAAATACATTAATTTATAGCTTTTTTTCGAAGACCTACCTTTTCAACTTTAAAGTTTGTTTTTCTTTATTTTCATTTGATATGACATTTGGCATCATTTTTTTTATTTTTACAACAGGCTTTGTATGGCTCTGGGTTCTAGCCTAGCCCTTTTCAGCCAAACCATGAACCGTAGCCATGAACGGTCAAAATGACATGACGGGTTCTGTGGACGGGTTTTATTATTCTATGATAATGACGAAGGTATTTGTGGTATTTAAAGTAGACGGAGTGCGAACTCTACCTTTTGAACTTTTGAACTTTGAAGCCATTTATCGCTATCCCACTTCAACTGTCAAGCGAAAGCTCAGCGAAAGCGAAAGCTCGGACACCATTGGTATCTGACCTCTCGCTCTAATTTGCTAGTCGAAGTAGGATAGCGATAAGTAGGTACCAGAGATTATGAGTAATCACTCCATGACCCTGGAGGCAATATTGCAAAAGCTTAAAAGTATGGATCTGTCCCAAAACCGAATCAGTACAACCCAACTCCACGTATTCTAGTCTTGTCTGCCCTAATTACCCCAAGAGTGTTTTTGTAAAGCGCGAAGGGAGTCTTCTAGCGTAGCCAAGAACCCTAACAGAGTAGCCCATCCATTTTACATCTACTTTTGCACCTATTTATTGGACACCCTACGTTACAATAGACAATATGATGACTGATTTTGAAAAATGGTCAGATTATGTTCGGAAGTATCTACTATTTCGAAAAAATATCTTATTTCATCAGAAAAATAAGGTTTGGTTGATAAACCTGGCATTTTAAATTTGAATTTTGAAATTCACGCCAAAACGCTAGCCGGTGTCATGGAATCGTCTGTGACGTCACTATTGTTTTTACCAATGTACTCTGTGCAGTGTGCAGTGGTGTGCAGTAAATAACAGTGTGATTGTCAAAGCTCGAAAACAAACAATAGGGACATGCCTATATTATCAAAAATAAATTGTTTATCTGATTATTAAAATATAAGGTCTTCAAAAAGACCTAAAATTCACATCCTCGGTTAGTTTTAAGTTTGATAACCATTTTTTAAATAGATTAAAGACAAAAAAGTGCGTTGAAATTTGATGACGTCACAATTGCGAATTTCATACAACTTCCATACTAGAAGAGCGTTTATAAGTTTTATAAAGAGTTGCTGATTTGATTGAGTTGTCATCATCCCTATTGTGACGTCATTCACTTCTTGGTGTTTATTCCATTATGGCGGATTTCTGTATTTTATATTTTTTATCAAAATAAATAGCAATCTCACTCGAAATAGAAAAATAAATAAGTTTTTTATAATCCATGAATCCTATTTCATTAGATAAATTCATAATTTAATTGATTCTTGGTTACTGTCATCATGCCTATCAATGTTTACTGTTCGCGACATT
Organism: Erebia aethiops; assembly: GCA_923060345.2. NCBI lineage: Eukaryota > Metazoa > Arthropoda > Insecta > Lepidoptera > Nymphalidae > Erebia > Erebia aethiops. Next base: position 16,473,343 of record OV281079.1, on the reverse strand, counting down.
AATAAACCGACATCAGCTAAGAATAGGTTCTTCATGGTCGAAGGACCAGGATTCAGGTACATAGTTAATCGGACTAAATACTTATTGTATGCTTTATGACCGTCTTAACATTAGATACGCATTAAGTACCTATTGTTAATCAAAATTTAATATAATACCTAAGCTGTTATTTTACTAACGTGAGCCCTAGCACAGAATATAATTATAATAATAGTAGATTATACACCAAGGGGATAAAGCACTGTTTTATGTCACGGGCGCTACATTGAATCCTGAACGTAACGAAGGACTCCAAATTTAACTCCCGAGTGCAGCGAGGGTGTTTTTGCTCGGGAACTATGATTGAGTCCTGAGTGCAGTGAGGGATTCAAGCGCCCAAGAAAAAAAACAGTTTTATCCCGGTGGTGTATACTCTACTTTTCTCACTTTATGCGAGACAATAAAAAACCAGGCTTAGTAGATAGTGTTTATTACGATTTAAATCTTTGTGTTTATTACAGCAAATTAAAAGTGCAAATTGATATTGGAGACATTAGTTCAATTATGGAAAGATAACGTTATATTTTTATTTGGTACGCTTATCGAGGTTGAGCTAGAGTTTATTTGAGTTGTGATAGAATCTTCTAAAGGTACTACTAGCTACGGCTATAGCAACTTCTTCCAGCTGTCGTGGCCTACTCGATTTGACAAACAAACGAAGTTCGTCTCAGTGCGAATCTAGTGGGCCACGGCCTATATAGCCACTTCTTTCAGCTGGCGTGGCCTACTCGATTTGACAAACAAATGAAGTTCGTCTCATTGCGAATCTAGTGGGCCATGGCTTCGGTTTTAGAAAATCGAGTTGGCCGCGCCCGCTGAGAACACATTCTGTTTAGCGAAATTAGACTTTATCTACATAGCAATAAAAATTATGAAAGTGAAAATCACATTATTGACCAGCGGGTTATAATGAAATTCAATAGAACATTATAACCCGGCTAAAGGCAAGAGATATAATGTCTTGCTTTCGGTAGGGTTTACATGACATAATATAATTCGGCATTGTCGAGCATGTGGTGTGAAAAATAATATAATAACTTGTAGGTTAGGTGTAGGTGTGACGTATTGAATCAATGCTCGGTTACCTGCCTACAGGATAGTTAGTACTAAGTTTCTTGTTCCAAAATCTTGCGTTTAGGCAAAGTCTACTTTTAGAATTACTTAGCTAAATTCATCAAACAATTATTATTATTTATGTAGGAAATCTGATCTACCATGGGATACTCACAATTTATACATAGACGGTGATCTATCTCCTCGAGAGTAATCATTTTTGTTGGGATTATATACTTTATCTTTATGATACTTATTTATTTTTCGACGCGGTATCCATATGACTCCGATTCTCGCCGAAGACTTGTGAGGTTGTGCTGTTTTATAGCTCGGGGCCGAAGAGGCCTTGCTGGTTGAGACGCCCAAGAGTCTTCCTCCAGTTGGAAAGCTCGACCCGACCTTTGCATTCTTTCCTAAATTGCCGATTTCAGTCTTGCGTCCAACGCGCGCCTTGTTCATTTCAACTTTGACTGCTTAGAAACCTAAAACGAGAGAAAAATTAATACATGAGTCCTCAGGTACTAATTTCAAGTAGTTACTAGGTAGTACTTACTTAAATTGAATTTAAGTATTGATTTAATACTACCTAGCTGATGTGGAATAAGTTTTTTTTAATTCCCACGGGTTTTAAAAGTATAGTCTAGGATCCAGGGTCCATTTTTGCCCAACAATTTCCTGTAGGTACTACAACTCTCGATTGTGGAAGGTAATAGGTAGCCGTAGTAGTAGGTTCTCATACGTTTAGGGTATCGTATATACCTAAACGTATAAGAATGGATACACGAAATTGAGCTCTATTTCAATGATGTTATGGTTTATTTTACTTTGAAGCCGAGCTTTAACGATTTCATCGGCAATCCTTACATGATTGCACCTAGCTGATCTGATTGATGTTAATTTTTCAAACTAAGTAAATACGAGTACCTAAGTATATCTCACGACAAGCTTTTATATCATATAAATTGTGTAATGACGTTACAAGTTGATAGTAAAAGTTTTAAAGGAAAAGTTTATTTTATTCTTTTTAGCGCATTTTAATAAAAGCTTGTTTTAAAACAAAGATTTTTTACTTTTAAAATATTTTTTACTTTTTAGTGCAAACCAATGCTGTTGACGCAAAATTACACAAGTCAAAGTCAACCAACCGATGCTACAGACTCGAACAATTCGGCCTCAGTATCATAATCGAGGACTTCAAAAACCCCAGTAAACCAAAATGTCAGACCGATTGGAGCAACAGAGTTTAACTTGCATTCGTATTCTCTGCAAGCCCTTTCATTTGATACCCATATTGTTGGAAAGCATAAAAAACTTGGTCCGCCATCATTAGAAGTCCGCCATATTGCATTTAGAGTGACGTGATTTTATTTTTCGAGTTATTCTTAGCAAGCCCTTTCATTTGATACCCATATTGCAGGAGTGCATTAAAAAATAACTAGTCTGCCATCTTGGACTTTCCGCCATGTTGGATTTAGAATGACGTCACACAGCTAACCATGCATACTAAACATATACAAAATACATAATACAAAAGTGTATACAAAATTTCAGCTCAATTGGTTGAAGATATCTGCTTCAAAATTGAGTTGCAATATTTCACCCGAACAAACATAGTTACATACATTGCAAGCTTTTAAAAAAAAGATTTCCCATATTTTTTCCCTATACCTACAGTATAGAATAGATCATTCTAATATGGTTTTATTTAATAGGTAACGTTTAACGGTTGCTACCATACAGTTATGACGTGATGATTAGAGCTACTATTAAGGCCATAGAGGAAGCAGAACCTAATAACAACACAACCAGTTATTAGCAAGTTATTGACGGTATGCATGGCGGCACACATGCAGAACACGTGTATTTAAGGTGTGTTCAACGTTAAAACCAGTGTAGTTACGTACCTACTCTATGGCTCGAACTTTAAAAATATATATTTGTATATACTTATATTTGTATTTATGTATGTTCCACTGAGCCGAAGTTTTTACTAAATCCTCTCATGAGCGTTTCTGTAGGAAGACCCATTAATCTTCTATTGGCACAACAAATTGATGTTATAACTTATATTGTTATGTTTGATAAGTTATCAAGCAACGGGCACTGCTCCGATACATTGATTTATTTGTATTTTGTACACAAATAACAATAAATCAACACAATCTCGATGTTATCTCGCAAAAGGACAGCTTCTCGGAAACAGTGCAAGACAGGAAGCTATAGTGTCTATTTCGTCGAAAGTAAATTCGTTGTAAATGATCCTGTTGAAACACAGAATATAATTATGTTCTGTATTACAACAGTATTAGGGAACTAAATCAAAATCGATTGCAGATATCTAACTATCTATTTAAATAAAAATCAATTGCCGTGCGTTAGTCTCGCAAAAACTCGAAAATGGCTGAACCGATATTGATGCAATTTTTTGTGTGTTTGAGTGGGTCCTCGGATGGTTTACTTTATCTATTCCGTGGTTTATACTCACACGCGCGCGTATAGTAGTAACAGACGGTCGAATTTGGTTCGAGCCGGACAGCGGACTTGGTATGGCGTACCAGATCCGCTAGTCACAACAGACGGCCGGATCTCGCACCAAATTCGACCGTCTGTTACTACTATAAAGACGGCGCGGCGCTGGGCAGGACAAAGTCTGCCGGGCCCACTACCACTATTTTAACTAAGTACTTTTCTAAAAAATAAAACAAGTGACTTTTTTTAAACATATTATATTATGTAATTAAAAGAAAGTAAATAAAAAAGCAAACTACTTAAGAAATATTAAAAGTTAAATTAGTTATATTTATACTTTTAATTTTTTTTTTGCGCTGTGAGTGCTGAACGCCTAAATACGGTAGAGTTCCAAATTTAAACTAGGTATTTAGGCCAAAGAACATTATAACAAGTTAGGTACAAGATATTCAGGAAGAAAGATTCCAAATTCAAACTTATGATATGTAATGAAAATACATACATTCTTTACTGGCCTAGGCCGGGAAGTTTAACTTTCGAACTCATTTACAGGGTATGAAATGTGCACATTTCATATAATTTTTTAGAAAAAGTAATTACTGGACACCGGTAGAGATTACCTACTGTAATACCTATTTGCCAAATTTCATTCCGATCCGTTCAGCTGTTCTGGCGTGATTGAGTAACAAACATCCATACAATATATTATAGTCACCCTTCCAAACTTTAGCATTTATAATATTAGTATAGATGGTATTTGGTAAGTAGTAGGTACTTACATGATTTCTTTACTTTATAAGAAATAATGAGGAACGTATTTTTCTTTAACTTTCTAATTTATGTGAGCGCGGCATTTAAGGGCCATCTACGCCACACTTATATTATCCAGAGGTATAGATATAGAATCTTCAGGTGATATACTTAACTGCCAAAATCGATTTGATCAGTTCGAAGTTTGATCCCCTGGGTGATTTATCCAAATATCAACGATTAACCACCAAGACCTCCTACTCAATAATTCAAAAGTTTACAGAAGGCACAAAAACCCGTATAATTTTGACACCACAGCGAATTAGAGCAAAATAAAAATATAGTTGGTTTAAAATATAGTTATTAATAATAATAAATAAATAAATATCTTTATTTACAGACATGTCAAAATACTCGCCACTACATAACGTAAATAATATAAAATAATACTCGATACTACATAACGTTACTTAATGTTAGTTAAATTAGTAAAAGAAAAAACTTAGAACTATGTTAGTGGTGTTAGTTAATTAATTAATATAATATCTAACCTTTGTGAAATACTGGGAATGCATGTGCATGTCTACCCAGTGACTCACAAAAGGATTATCAAATCTTTCAACAAGTGTATTCAGAATACCGTTGGCACTCCCGCATCCTGCTCATTACTGATGCTGCTCTTTTTCTCATAATGCCATAGAAGTCATCTGTATGGGCTTCAGCAAACATCAGTGACGCACTGCAGAATCGGGGCACCCCAACAGCACTCTGAACCTGTACCAATATAATATATTGGACGCGCAGGTCCTTGCAGGCCCTCTGCGTATATTATGTTACCCACAGGCTGCACGTGTAAAACGTTTGGCAAAGTCCTCAGTTACTATGTGCCCCAGGTATTTGAACTCTGTGACTCTTTTCATTACGTAACGATAAAAAGATTTAAAAAAAATATATCAAAATTATAAGCGAGATACAATAAGAGGTTTCATTATTTTCAAAAGGGCGAATAATTAGTAGCACAAATAACGCGTAAAATATTAGTCGGCTGAGATAATAATATGAGAGTATAGAGTGGTATTTTATTTAGGATTGGGTAAAAGCGAAATACGCGACGAGCTCATGAATACAAAATACTATCATGAGCAGTGTTTGCTGCCATTTGTTCGACACTTATTTAGTGCGTATTTCCACAACAGTAAAGCAATAATGCAAATTCTTTTAAAGAAGATGTTTCCATCCTGTGAGATATGGTATTTTTGCCGTGAAAAAGTAAAACCCAATTTAAAAAAAAATTGTTAGCAGTTCTTTGTGGTTAGCCGTCGATATAATATAGACTAAGTACTTACTATAATTGATATCTTTAATAAGTTGTTCACGACAAGTCAAACGGTAAATCACTGACGCGTACGAGTGTATTTTACTTGAACGAGTCCGTGCACACGCGTCTTCGCGAGGCAAGCTCCAACCGAAACTGGTAAACATAACTGGCTCCAATCACTTCCACTATTCATGGAGCTAAAGTTTCTATCAAGCGAAAGTGATATGTCAACGATAAACTTTAAGGCATAATACAGCGTGAAGTATTTTTGCCGATTTGGTCATTTGGTCAGGTGTAATATATGTACCTATATACTTTCGTATAAAATTTGTGCAAGTATTTCCTTACGTCATCCTTAACGAACCTTAATAACCATCTGGATGTTGTCGAGGGTCAAAATAAATCTTACATAGTATCAGCGTCTTTTTCCTATGTAGTATGTACGTACCTATCGGGTGTGTCTTTTTCTACTACAGAAGCTGTTGTTCTAGCTTTTTCCAAAGTCAAAAAGCCAAAAACCTATCTCAAACCACAGAATAGTTACTGTTCAAACTTTAACTGAGTACATGAGACTGTAAATTATTATTAAACTGATTCAAAAAGTCCAACTGACCCCAGCAGCGGCGTATTAGACCGATCGACGACGGCGGTCTAGGGCGGCCTCACTGAATGGTTTCTATTGTGATCAAAGTTCAGACTAGAAGTGCTAGAATGCTCTAGTTAAGGCGCGAGCGAAGTGAGCTCGAACACTTTTCTTTATTGTTAACTGAAACTATACCTATAAAAAAGCTTGAGCTGATCATATTTCGGCTTGATTTGATTTACTTTGTTTTCGACTAGCAGATGCCCGCGGTATTGTCCGCGTGGTTAAACTTTTTTTAATTCCAACCAACAAATATTTTCGCATTTAGGTACCTATAATATTAGTATGATGAAGTATGATTAGTAGGTATGATAACTTTAGAAAATAAAATTCTCATGGTAGGTACCTACTAATGTTTATATTTATTTTTGAATGACTCTCTGAAGTTGCTAAAACTGGTTTTAGCTTGCGGTATTATGCAGCGGTCTTTTGAGGTGACTCTATACCTAACATGAATGACGAATGCAAGTATGATACACGGTTATTTAGATCATATTGGTAATAAAGTTTCGTAAATCGTACCTAACGAACTCAAAACAAGATCCGAATATCAATTATTGGCTTTGATCGACAGGAGAGTCGGGTAATAATCGTTGTACTATCCCCAGCCGAGGCCTCTCACAGGCTAGACCAGAGAAAATTCCCAAAATTGATAAAAGCCACCGAGAACCCAATTAAGTAAAATATATTTATTGAATATTTATATAACTGAGACACACGTTACAACCATTTTTGTTCTAAGTTTTCTTACCATTGATGTAGAATTTTAGTACCTATTTCTATTTCAATGTTTCTTACAGAGTGTCAGCCAGAATCATCAATACAAAAAAGCGAACATTAACTTTTTTTCTCTCCAGCCTGTTTCCAGTCTTGATGTAATGAGATTAAATACTATTTACAACAAAAATTACCCTGCCGAGGATCGAACGCGACGTTATGACAACGGCGCTCACCACTGCGCCAGGGAGGTCGTGAAATAATACGAAAACGAGAAAAACAACAAGTATTTTTTTTGTATGTATAAAATTAAAGAAAAATCTCTTTGGTTGTTCTGTTTGTATCTGGCTGGTTTTAACATCAATAAATATATTAAACCAAAATGAGTGAATCAAACATTGATGTAGAATTTTAGTATGGAATCAAACGAAGAAATTCGATACATTCTGAAGTTTCATTACAACAAGTAATAAAATTAAAAATTTTAAAAAACCCACGACGAACTTCAGAGCTCCATTGAAACAACAATTAGAACTTAGCAAAAGTATATATAAAATAATATCTAAAACACAAAACTGCATATTTGCCGGCTCAGTAGTTCTTTTGACCAGCGTGGTGGACTATGGCCAAACCCTTCTCATTCCGAGATAAAACTTGGGCTTAGTAATGAGCAGAGGTGTCAAATAGTGTTAAATTTTAATATTCTGATAAAAATTGTTTAAAAAAATGTGATCACTTAAGGAGTTCCCATAACCACCTCCTGGCTCCATCATAAGACCCTGGGCAGCATGTCTAGGTACAAAGCGCTCGTCAAGACAAATCAAAAGAGTTCAAATACAACGGGTTTACGATGAGAACTTAAGGAGTTCCCGTGACCACCTCCTGGCTCCATCATGAGACCCTGAGTAGCATCTAGGTACAAAGTGCTAGTCAAGACAAATCAAAAGAGTCCAAACACGACGGGTTTACGATGAGAACTTAAGGAGTTCCTATGACCACCTCCTGGCTCCATCATGAGACTCTGGGCAGCATCTAGGTACAAAGTGCTAGTCAAGACAAATCAAAAGAGTCCAAACACGACGGGTTTACGACAAAAACTTAAGGAGTTCCTACCACTTACCAAATCACTAGCTCAACTTGGTTGTCTATGGTCCTAAAATATATCCAAGAACCTTCTCACAAGCTATACATATCTGATGCAAAAAACCTCATCTCAATCGGCCCAGTACTTTGGAAGAGATCGCTGGTTAGCGATAAGACCGCCTTATTGTACCTACGTTTTAAGTTTTCATTTTTGTTATCTGTTTTTTTGTGTTTTTGTGGTGTACAATAAAGTATATACATACATACATACTTTTTGAGAAAAATGGTAACATATTGAAAAATTAAAATCATAGACTACAGCTCAGCTTGGTTGTCTATGGTCCTAAAATATATCTAAAAACCTTCTCACAAGCTATATCTAATGCAAAAAACCGCATCTCAATCAGCCCAGTACTTTTTGAGAAAAATGGTAATATACTGAAAAATTAAAATCATAGACTACAGCTCAGCTTGATTGTCTATGGTCCTAAAATATATCTAAGAATCTTCTCACAAGATATCTAATGCAAAAAACCACATTTCAATCGGCCCAGTACTTTTTGAGAAAAATGGTAACATATTGAAAAAATTAAAATCATAGACTAAAGCTCAGCTTGGTTGTCTATGGTCCTAAAATATATCTAAGAACCTTCTCACAAGTTATCCATATCTAATGCAAAAATCCGCATCTCAATCGGCCCAGTACTTTTTGAGATAAATGGTAACATATTGAAAAATTAAAATCATAGACTACAGCTCAGCTTGGTTGTCTATGGTCCTAAAATATATCTAAGAACCTTCTCACAAGCTATAAATAGCTAATGCAAAAAACCGCATATTAATCGGTCCAGTAGTTTTCCAGGAAAACGGTAACAAAAAAGTGCACAAACAAACAAACATACAAACAAACACACAACCTCTTAGGGCAAACACATATACCGTCTCCGTTTCGTCGAGGGTAAAAAGGAAAAAATGTGACTCAAGCCGCGAAAAAAAATTGTGACGTTTATGACCCAATTCAGTGTCAGTAAGAGTCAAAGTTGGTTCAAGCGTTTTCAGTCCGGGAATTTTGATGTAAAAGATGCAGCTCGCTCCGGTCACCCTTAAATGGAAAGTCATTTTTGAAAAAGTGGAGCAAGATCGGCATATACTAATATGCCGATCTTACGACATAGGATTGAACTGATAGGATGAACTGAGGATCGACCGCAAAACAGTTTTGACACATTTGAAAAAGTCTGACTGTATAAAAAAGCTCGATATTTGGGTGACACACGAGCTCACTGAATGAAACCTAATGATTTGCGATTCTCTATTGAAACGCAATGAAACCAAACCATTTTTTAAAAGACTGATCATTGGTGATGAAAGGTGGATCACCTACGACAAGAAGACCTACGTGTGAAAAAGATCATGGTCAAAAGGTATAGTCAAGCCCCACAGACTGTAGCGAAACCCGGATTAACACGCATAAGGTACCTAATGCTGTATGTCTGGTGGGATTGGAAGGGCATCGGTCATTATGAGCTTTTACCGCGGGCCAAAACCTTCGATTCGGATTTCTACTACCAACAACTAAAGAGACCCAAGCAAGAAATTGAGAAAAAACGACCGGAATTGATCAACAGAAAAGGAGTGGTCTTTCATCATAATGTTAACGCCAGACCACACACATCTCTGCCACTCCGCAAAAATTTAGAGAGCTTAGTTGGGAAGTGTTAATGCTAAATGCATCTACCATATAATAGTACTGACCTTGCACCCTCAGATTTTCACCTGTTTCGGGTTCTTCAGAATTCTTTGGGTAGTGTTAGGTTAACATTAAGAGAGGACTGTCAAAACTACTTTTTTATCAAAAATCTCAAGATTTCTATAGCAACGGGATACCTACGAAGAAACTTTTTCCCCGATCTTATAATTATTATACTAGCGAATGAAGGTTTGAGGTTTGAGGTTTTTTTGGTTCCCGCGGGAACTCTTAAATTTTCCGGGATAAAAAGTAGCCTATGTGCTATTCCAGACTATTATTTATCTCTGTGCCGAATTTCAACTAGATCCGTTCAGCCGTTGGCGCGTCATTCAGTAACAAACATCCATACATCCATCCATACATCCAAACTTTCACATTTATAATATTAGTAAGATTACTAGATGATGCCCGCGTCTTGTCCGCATGTAATAAGTTTTTAATTCCCACAGGAACTCCATAATTTTCCAGAGTAAAAACTATGCCTTGCTCTTTTGCGGCGTGATTGAAGGACAAAACAACAAACACATTTTCACATTTATAATAATACTAGCTAATGCCCGCGACTTGGTGCGCGTGGATTGAGGTTTTTCGGATCCTGCGGGAACTCTTTAATTTTCCGGGATAAAAGTAGTCATTTCCCGGGATGCAACCTACCTCTGTACCAAATTTCATCAAAATCGGTTGAAAAGATGGGCCCAGAAAGCGTAGCAGATAGACAGATAGACACACGTTGGCATTTATAATAGCTCTAGCTTAAGCAATTTTTCTCCTTATTGAAACTAATAATTTGCTCTAGAAATATAAGATAAAACTAGCTGATGCCCGCGACTTCGTACGCGTGGATCGAGGTTTTGTGGTTCACGCGGGAACTCTTTAATTTTCCGGGATAAAAAGTATTCCGGAGATAAAAAGAGATCCGGAATTGATCAACAGAAAAGGAGTGGTCTTTCATCATGTTAACGCCAGACCACACACATCTCTGCCACTCCGCAAAAATTTAGAGAGCTTAGTTGGGAAGTGTTAATGCTAAATGCATCTACCATATAATAGTACTGACCTTGCACCCTCAGATTTTCACCTGTTTCGGGTTCTTCAGAATTATTTGGGTAGTGTTAGGTTAACATTAAGAGAGGACTGTCAAAACTACTTTTTTATCAAAATTCTCAAGATTTCTATAGCAACGGGATACCTACGAAGAAACTTTTTCCCCGATCTTATAATTATTATACTAGCGAATGAAGGTTTGAGGTTTGAGGTTTTTTTGGTTCCCACGGGAACTCTTAAATTTTCCGGGATAAAAAGTAGCCTATGTGCTATTCCAGACTATAATCTATCTCTGTGCCAAATTTCATCCAGATCCGTTCAGCTGTTGGGGCGTGATTGAGTAACAAACATCCATCCATACATCCAGACATCCATACCGACATCCATACATCCAAACTTTCGCATTTATAATATTAGTAAGATTTACATTTCTAAATCAAACACATTGTCGGATTAATTTGTATTGAACAGTAAATATTTATTTTTATACATGCTAAGTACAACAGCTGTTATAGAGGTAATTTAAAGTCGCTTACCTGAATGTTCGCCACTCCATATCTAATTGGTTCGCTTATTAGTTCTGTCTTGTGATTTATGCAGTCGTTCTTTTTCATGTGCAAGTTAATAGTTACTAGATAATGCCCGCGACTTCGTCCGCGTAGATTAAGATTTCTCGATTCCCGCGGGATCTCCTTAATTTTCCGAAATAAAAAGTTGCCTATATCTTTAACCGGGACACCACACCTTATTCCTGTACCAAATTTCATCAGAATCGGTAGAACAGGTGGGCCGTGAAAGCGTAGCAGACAGACCGACAAACACACTTTCGCATGTATAATACACCCGAACACATCTCCCGTACATCATTGTATCGTTTTCTGTCTCTTTCTAGGAGAACAGTTATGTCAATGAGTCAGTCAGTTAGTGAGCGATTGAGTGAGTGGTAATCGAGCTTTAAATAGTGTAATAAGGATACGAGAGTCCATTGATGTAGAATTTTAGTAATGGTAGAGTAGCTGCGTATCTTGTAGTGTCTCACTCGCTGACTTAATAGGAGCGGTTGATTTTCATAGCTTAGATCACTAGATCAAGCGCTCCTATTGGTGGGTTTGATACAAGTCATCCGTAGCGTAGCAACGTAGCACGTCTCTCGTGGAAGGGAAGGGTGCCTACCCTTACGACAATCTAAGGAGATAAAAAATAAAAAATATCATACCTTATAATATAATATCATACTTTCCACCAGTCATACGAATATATGCATAGCAACGGCAAGGTTGACAGTAGGGAGACAGAGGGACGTATCTCCAAACTGGTGAAATTTTCAAGATTGGACGATAGCACAAAATTTGTTGGATGCAGCTTGGAGGCTTATACGAAGATGTATAGTCTATCTGTGGTCTACAATTTGTGTATCGGCGTTGATTCACTAAGTACTTGCCTTCTTGTAGTGTGCCCGAGCCCCGAAGGGGTTTCCCATCGGCAACATCTGGATCTATCTTCTCAAGTTTTTTTTACCTGCTCTGCCCATGAGCAAGAAAATTTTGTCTTATCGACAATGCATAGTCGGGTAGGAGCATGAATTTGTCCCTCATTTCAAATTTGGCTTTAATTCCCAAAATCGTTTCTCAAGGTCAATCGTGTCAAGGTTTCAATCACAAAATATTCAATATCTGTGGTTCCGTTGTCCGTTAGTGATGACCTCCCTGGCGCAGTGTTGAGCGCTGTTGTCTTAACGTGGGACATCCTGGGTTCGATCCCCGGCAGGGTCAATTTGGGAATTTATAATTTCAGAATTTTCTCTGGTCTGGCCTGGTGGGTTTCGGCCGTGGCTAGTTACCATCCTACCGGCGAAGACGTGCCGCCAAGCGATTAAGCATTCCAGTGCGATGCCGTGTAGAAACCGATTAGGGGTATGGGTTTAATGTAACTGCCATACCCCTAACAGGTTAGCCCGCTACCATCTTAGACTGCATCATCACTTACCATCAGGTGAACTTATAGTGGATAAAAAAAAAGTATCAGTGTCAGAATTTTAGATCTTCTTATCGGTCGTATCACTCTTGCCAGAGCGGTCGTATTTTCTTCACTTTAGTGTTGTGGCACTCTCCAATCTTCTCTGATGGCTGCCTTCCGTGTGCATTCATTTATGGGGACGTCCACCAGGGGACAGGGGAATTTTAGATAGGACCAAACTTACTAAGTACACAGAACTTTCAGTGGTTTCAGCGTGCTACTGTAGCAGACAGACGGTCTGATAAAAATCTATAATTCTATTTCTACCTCCAATTGAAATTTTCAAAAACACATATTCAGGAATCGTCGTCATAGTTTTACTATAAGTAGGTAACTAGGTATGGATGAAAAATAAAACTACTTTTATTCATATTCTTAAAATAAAGTATATGTATTTCTAATTTGTAAAATTAAGACTTATTTTAAATAACCAAAGAACACAAAATATCAGTATCAAATAATCAGTCAATTCATACGAGCACTCAACTTATGCCTAATAATGTTCAATTATTTGTAGGTAGTCTCTTCTCGAGTAATGCGTAAACGACGCGTTATGCAGTTAAGCACGGCTGCACATAGGAGATTATTGTGACTAATAATAGGGATGATGACAACTCAATCAAATGAGCAACTCTTTATCAAACTTAGAAACGCACTTCTACTATGGAAGTTGTATGAAAATCACAATACTGACGTCATCAAATTTCAACGCACTTTTTTTCTTTAATATATATTTTAAAAAGGTTATAAAACTTAAACCTAACCGGGGATGTGAATTTTAGGTCTTTTGGAAGACCCTATATTTAATAATCAGTTAGAAATAATTTATTTTTGATATAGGCAATATCCCTATTGTGATAATACACGTTATAAGCTTTAGAAGTTAAGAACATCTAAATTGTGGGCAAAACGCAGCGCTTACATTAACATGTTTCTCCGAAAAGTTTATTGCGATAAATAACGAAAACAAACTAAGGGCAGAACAGGACAAAGCAACCGCGTCGTAGGGCAAACAGGTTTTGTCCTTTCGCGGTAGTCTGTACAATTATGCCTGCGACTTATTTCGCAAAAATCCTGTGGACACTGTGATTTTCTGGGTTGAATTTCACAGTACGTCTTCTGCACCACTACAAAGTTGGGCCACGATAAATGGGATAGTGACCTGTCGCCCCACCGGTTTGCCCCACCAGGGCGAGAGTGGTTCCAACCAAAATGCCAACCACGATGAATGGAGCCACTAGGCTCCATTCATCGTGGTTGGCATTTTGGTTGGAATACATTATACAGTGGAATACAAAAAAAAAACAATAATTTATTATCAATCGCTAATTATACAAAACACTTCGAACCAAATAACTACAGGGTAATATGTTTGTAGACAGACCGACTTTCGCATTTATACTAGGTAAGTAATATTTCCGCGACTTCATCCGCGTAAACCAAGGTACCTATTCTCTATTTTTGTATTATAAAAGGGATATTGCCTATCCATCTCCGAGATTCAAGCTATCTTGTTAAAATCAGTTAAGCACCTGATGGTTGGTCCGTGAAAAGATACGTAGAAGCAGTACAGAGTCAGTAAGAGATAGGGCACACTTTCGGGTTTATACTCAAATACTTATATTATTAATAGTATGGGTTAGGATTTACTAATAATCGGTTCTAAAAATACTCTTCGGTGCACCTTAACAACAGTAGAAATACTGCGCGGCTTACTTAGCCCCGGCAGGCCGGATGTAGTATACCTACCACATAACAGGTAATACATGTGGTATGTAGCAGTAAGTATATTAGATGTTAGAATCTTTCATCCTGGGTCCTATGGGCCTTTTTTACGAGTACCTGTCCACAAAGACTGTTTATCTATAAATAGTCGAGCAATGATCATAGTATGGCACTGTTTATTCGTAAGTCACAATCACGCTATCTTCTTAACCTACAAAAAATAGTGGAATCTAAATTAAGGGTTATTTTTATCAGAATGTTTGGACTTAATCAGACATCACAATTATTTTTATAGTTACTATATTATCCTTTAGTAAATACCTAAAGTATCCAAACAGTAAACAGTCCAAAGGTTAGCATGACGCGTGCTTACTGTTACTCCACCCCATTAACGTAAAAAAATGGTACGTTAATGTTCTACAAAGTAAGATTGCGTCGTAGTAAAATCAATCTAAAATATCAATCTTATAATATTTGGTCGCTGTATTCCGTTACGTAATATCTTAAAATATTCTTAATTATGCGTAGGCAAATTTTATAAAACAAACTAATCTAGAAATGCAACGATCTCACTTCCTCTAGAATTACAATATACTAATGCTGCGTTCACACTCCGCGGTTGCTAACGGTTCACAGCGGGGAGGAATTAACTATTAAAAATTAGTAATTAATTAACTAGAAGTCTATAAAACCGTAAACTGTGAACAGACTGTGTAAATTAGTAGTACATTGATTATTCCCAAATTGTAGATTTAGATTTTTTTCCCATTACATAGTATTGGACCCAGCTGAAGGTCTGGCACAGTTACCAAAATTAGAGGCGCAAACCGAAATACTTTTCTGGTGCAAGGATGACAAATTGTTGTTTCACCTATGGGTACCTGTTATGGCAGGTAATAAGGTCTTCACAAATATTTACGCGAGCAAAAGCTTCGAAGGCCATGTATTATACTGTAATTAGTTAAAAATAGTTTTGCAGGCCAAGTGAGAGTTTTTACGTATTCGATTGCGACAACGCTGACTACCATTTATATGGAATTGGTCAAGCGCCAGCGCTGTCAAGCGCTTGGAAGAAAATCTCCCACTAGGCATTCTGAAAGTCGATTTAGTGAGCAAAAATGTTTGCTCACTATAATTATTATATATATTATAGGTAGGTCAGTTATTACTGTTCATCCTGAGGTATGAATGAAGCTTCTAAATATACATTTTCCAAATAGTCAAAAGTAGCCTGACATAAAAGTAATATAAGCAGACGGTTTAACGTAACACGTTCGTAGTGTTCGTTGTATACGAAGGTTTACATTGACTTGTGATATCATGTTCTTTTGTTCATTTCTTCTTTTATTGGTCAGTGATCAGCAAACACCGGACTGTAAGTGTCTTTGCTGTAAAATGGACTAAGTGCCAAGTGCATTTGATAATATAGAGGCACTTTAAGTGCTTTTTACAGGCAAGCGCTTAAATAGGCCGTATAAACAGAATAAACGTCGGCCGACTTTATATATTTGAAATATGGTCTATTTCGTAAAAGCTGAATCAATCGCTGATACAATCGAAGTTAAATTATTTATGATTGGAAGAATATATGTGTTACAAACGTTAGTGTAACGTATTCACACTTCCACCTATCCGCTATTGGCCAAATTCCATTGACGCAGCAAGAATACTATAAATTCAGCCAATAACAACAATTGAGACTGTAACAATGATTGATGCAGGTTATACACATAATTAGGCTACAGACTATGGTAATTGCGATTGCGTGACTGCTATTAACATAGCTGTCATGTTACCGTATTCTTCTTGCTCTTGCATGTTGCGAGTTTCCTATACGCGGTACCTTTACCATCATAGTGGTTGTGGTTAGGCATCACAAAAGTGTGTGTGTATTCGCGAGGATCCTGCGCCTCGCAAAGCGCGGCAGCAAACGGCGTCTTTTCTTGCCACCAGGTGGCGTTGGCGGCGGAACTGGACGACAGCGTGCGTCCGCCGCGTCTGCTTCCTCCAAGCCCGATACGAAGCCGCTCTCGGGCCGCGAGCCGGCCACCGTTGGGGGCAGCAGCGAAAACCACCGGTCGATCTTTGCACTCGAAGACAACTGAAAAACCAGTGTACATTAAACATTTAAATACTCTCGACAAATATTCTGGGTTTGCGCTTGTGTACAATAACACCTATTGGTACTATTTTTTTAAAAACTTGCAATGTACCTATGTAACTATGTTTGTTCGGGTGGAATCTTACAACTCTATTTTGAAGCAGATATCTTCAACCGATTGAGCTGAAAGTTTGTATACACGTTTAGTTTGGATGACAATGCATGGTTAGCTATGTGACGTCATTCTAAATCCAACATGGCGGAAAGTCCAAGATGGCAGACTAGTTATTTTTTAATGCACTCCTACAATATGGGTATCAAATGAAAGGGCTTGCTGAGAATAACTCAAAAATTAATTGACGTCACTCTAAATCTAATATGGCGGACTAAGTTTTTTTATGCTTTTCTACAACATGAGCATGGGTATCAAATAAAAGGGCTGACTGAGAATACGAATGGGAGTTAAACCGTTGTTCCAATCCGTCTTACATTTTGGTGTACTGGGGTTTTTGGAGTCCTCGATTATGATATTGAGGTCGAATTGTTCGAGTCTGTAGCATCGGTTGGTTAACTTTGACTTGTGTAGTTTGGCGAGATAGGCGTCAACAGCATTTGTTTGCACTCAAAAGTATAAAATAAATTAAAAGTAAAAAACTTTTTTAAAAACAAGCTTTTATTTAAGAGCGCTAAAATGAATAAAATAAACTTTTCCTTTAAAATTATAACCTATCAACTTATAACGTCATTACACAATTTAAATGATATAAAAGCTTATCGCGAGATTTACTTGTGTAGATAAACAAGTAAATTAAATGACAATATGATTGATTTTAATTTTTAAAATTTTCAAACTAAGTAAATACGACTTCACCTGTTTTTCTCACTTAGCAGTCCCCCGACACGACGACGCTTGGAAAATAAATATATTTGAACTTACGTAATATATGTGACGATGATAATTATAATAGGTTTAAAATATTATTTGTTAGTTTTTAGAGTTTATTTTTTGTGTCGGGGGGTTATATTTTTATTTTGTCCTTTTTAAAGTAGGTATAAATATTAGGAAGGTATTTATAGTGAGTAGTTAGTTGAGTTAGTCGTGTCGCGTCGCTTCGACTCCGCCGCAGTGGCTAAACCTTACCCTAACGTCATATTTAAAGTCATGGTTACCTTACCATGTTCTTTCAATATCATTGAAGTAATACGGTACCAAATTCGAATCGATAGGACATATGGAAGGAAGGCAAATCCCATTATCAACTATTAAAGAGCTGATGATCTTCAAACGGCTGAACAGATTTTCATGAAACATGGCTAAGAACACTCGGGATAAAAATATCTATGACACAAAAAATCTAAACGAAAATCGGTTCAGTCGCCTGGGAGCTACGATACCGACAGATACACAAACATACGCGGTAAACTTATAACACCCCTCTCTTTTTGCGTCAGGGGTTAATAAATGATAAGTACCTAATGATCTGTAGGAACTACTAGTAATCATTGTTCGTCCCTAAGACCTGACCAAAAATCTCAGTTCTTGCGAGATCGCGCGACTCAAATAGTTACCAATGATTGGCTTAGGTCTCCTGCATGGACCTCCATCAGAACACTGGCATGTGCTGCTTGCGTCAAGAGATTCTCAGCTACGCACTAGAGATTACCTATTCTGTGCTAGAGATTGGCTATCCTATCCATATTATAGTGGGGGGTCGTCTAACGATACGAAGCCACTTGGGTCCCCAACACCTGTCGGTTCTTCGAAAAATGCGCCCCGCCCATTACCACTTCAGCTTAGTGACTTCAGATTGGAATAATGAATTGATAGACCTATCTACGGTGAAAATATATTCGCGTGATAATAATACTTCGTTTGACAATGCGTTGGCAGGTTGATTGAGTGATCATCTCAATGATAAAACGACAGAATAATATTGATCGGTCGCCCAACCCCAGCTCGTGACCTTCACACGCGTTGATAGACGTGTTGGTAAATCGTAACATCTCATGCCATCGCCGGAATGCCAACGCCAAATGTAGATTGATATGGATATGTCGCAGGCATAATGGTTTCTTCGGTAGACCAGACCAGAAAAAATTCAGAAATTATAAATTCCCAAATTGACCCCCTCTCCCAAATTGACACCCTTTATAAGACCACAGCGCACAACACGGCGCTAAGAAGGTCGTCCAAATACTTACAAACTCTACACCATTGGAATAAGTTAGTCTAGTCTCCGCAGAGATTGGCGAAGGACCGTTTTAGGGAAAGTCTTCATCCAGCAGTTGGCAGATCTATTCAATCGTCGTCGTTGTCGTCGTCGTTAACCGATCGTTGTCCACAGCTGGACATAGGTCTCTTGTAAAGACTTGCACATAACCAGCGGCTCCCTGCGACTTGTTTGATGTCGTCAGGGGGTCAAGTTTGAGGGTCTGCCAACGCTACGATTTCTAGTACGGTGTTGACATTCCCATGGAGGTAGGAAATCAGTACCATGCCATTCCAGCACTTTGGCGGGTGCTATCTATTTATCTCCGGCAGATAATCCGCTGCCAACCCCGACGATCTAAGTATTTAGGTACACAGGGTAAATAATACAACACTAATCGACATTTGATATCTATTTTTATTTAATTTTATTCATCCATTAATGTGTCTGCTGCAGTAACATTGACTAAACATTTAACAGATAGGTATTCGGTACATATTTCATAAACATGTATTTTTTTGGAAATGGGTACATCGAGGTAACTAATAAAACATTTATTACAACACTTGATTTTTAAAGAACAACTTTACCTACTCACATAGCTATCGTCAAAAATAATGAATACGTCTATTGACAATAAGTTGCTAAAATACCTAGTTGGTCGAAACATTGTGGTTTGTTCATTGGCCATTGGTAAGTGAAAAAGGGAAAATGTGTCGTTAGCAACAGTGTTTTGTTCATTCAGAATTGACAATTTAAACATGATCTTTATTTTATCGTTATCAACTGCGATTTTTAACCGACTTCAAAAAGAAGGTTCTGTATTCGATCCGTATACAGTACTATGTTAGCAAACGATTTTCTCGGAAAGCAATGGACCGATTTTAACGTTTTATTTAATTCAGATAATCGATCATTAAAGATTACTAAGATTAATCGATTATTAAGATAAGAAGATACTTCTACATGTTTTCTGGATGTTTAACATTTAATTTAGGTACGTACGGTAAATTAAAGCGTTTTTAGATATTTTTGTTTATAAAACAATCAATTTTGTTATAACGATACCATGGCCTGACCATTGTCACTGCAACTAGGTAGAGAAGTTTCATTAAGCTAGGTTTCGTTACAGAATATCATTTTTTACAACATACATAAGGAATTACTCTATCAATTTACGCAGTAAAGTCACGAAAGGTTTATATATTTTGTAAAAAGTAAGTAGGTACGTTGAAAGTTTCAAATCCTGACCTGTGCAAGTATTTTGAAATACAGGTTTTATTAAGTCTTTCAAAACGATGGCAAGGATCCAATTCGTGTATCTCTAGTTTCAACTTTCGCCTCACTTACTGTTACCAAAAAATTCTATATGCCTACTACAACAGATATTTTGTTACTAAAGGAATCAGGGTTTCTACTTTAATTTATCGGTTGAAGTCCATTACAGTTTCTAAGTATGTATTCCTACTATAATAGTCAGCTTCTAAATAACAACAATCTAAATTATGATATTTTAAAAGAATAAAAGACCCTACTTATTTTTTGGAAGAATAAGTTTCCATTGTTGTTTTCTTAAAAAATTTTTTCTAGCGCTTGGCTGCAATCAGACTTGCTGGTTGTAGTCATGAATCCTTAGGCCTATAGTTTTTGTTTCTTGCAACTTACTGGTAGGTATATAATATAAATAAATTAAGTGCCTACTACTAAGTATGATATGGAATTTACGTGTACGTAAAATAAATCTTTCAGGTAGGTAAAATACTTATAACATTCTAAAAGGATAGATCTAGCGCATATGGCGGTTTACATCTTAGACTTACATAAGTGTAAGATGTAAAACCGCTTACACATGTAAGATGGATATGAATAAATAGTATAAACTTTTAGGCTTTGATCCAAAACAACAATAAACATCGATATAGTTCAGTTTATGTTGAATCATTAGAGTTAGAAACAAAATTAAGTACAGTCGATATGATGAAAAGATATGTTGGGGGGACGGGACACAAACGTATTCAACTAAGAATATTTCGGACTACATTAGGTAGGTACATTTGATATGTAAAAGAGGTTACTATCTAGGTATAAACTACAGACTACAATTTTAGCGCAGCTAGAAGGCAGTATGTTCCATGTCCACGGTCAAGCAGATAATACCTATATATTTTTTACTTCCGACTGCGCCATGCTGCTTTGCATTTTGGCTCCAATTTCATCATGTTCATCCATCATTGGATAAAGGTTTGGCACATTCTTAGTCTCGATTCTTCTCACAGCTCTCTTTATTTAAACATCGAAGTTTTTACACCGTTTTAAACGGAAATAATTGAAGAATAAATCCATATCCATACTAATATATTATAAATGCAAAAGTGTATCTGTCTGTCTGCTACGTTTTCACGGCCCATCCGTTCAACCGATTTTGATGAAATTTGGTATAGGGATAGTTTGTATCCCGGGGAAGGAGATATGTTTATATCCCGAAAAATTAAAGAGTTCCCGTGGGAATCAAAAAATCTTTATCCACGCGGACGAAGTCGCGGGCATCATCTAGTTATTATTAAACTTAAAAACATTAGGTAACTGGGCTCAATTTGTCTACTGGATTAATTTACTTCGTGGTGTGCCTCGTCCATTGCGATCGCAGGGCGGTCATCATTTCGCTTCTATTCGGCACTTTTTCGCTGGTGGAGCGCGTGATGGGGGCGGCCGGTGCTGATATTGCGCCCGGCACCTGAAGCGTGGTACTGGGAGGTGCCAGGCGTGCGTCGGGGGCAGGCGCTTGTTCGGCGAGGCCAGCAGCGCTGCTCGACGGGCTGACGGGCACAATGAGCCGCACGCGGCCGTCTTCGCCGGTCGCTGTGAGTGTTCCGTTGTGCGACAGTGGCATAATGAAAGGGACGGCCTCGTCGCTCGAGCTATCGGGCGAGGAGTCCTTAGACGTTGTGGGCTGGCTGGTGCTACACAGTGAATTTTGCGAGTGGCCCAAGCTCATCGCCTGCGCGACGCCGCCCAGCTCGTCACTTGAACTAGACTTGTCACACTGTTGTTGTAGAAGACTCGCCAGATCGGAGTTGCTGCAGTGATGGCTGAGGGGTGGGATGTGCGGGAACGCTTTGCAGTTTTGATAGAAATGCTTGTTCATGCTCGGTCGGTCTGTGCCGTTAGGGAAGGCCATATCTCGAAACTTCGATACTAAGTAGTTCTGGATCTGGTCGTTCGTCATGTTCCCCAAGCTAGGTGACGAGACAGGTGGGTCTAGTTTGTCGGCCGCGGTCGCGTCAAGGCGGCAGTTGGACAGATCAATGTTGTTGTTTTCGACGTTCTGGTTAATTTGATTACTCTGAGCGATGAACTCGATTAGAGCGTCGCCGTTAAAGGATCGACAATTTCCGTTGCAGAGGGAGCCGGTCTCCGCGCCGCCGGCCTCGCTCGTTCCGGCCGCCGCTCTCATCTGCGTGGAGCGTCAATTATTAATTGCGTTGCTCTAATCGCTAGTTCAGCTAACATAGAAAGCAACACTTCACAACTAAGCATTTTAACAAACGAGGAATAATTTTTAATACTCATTCCTCACCCTTGCCAAACAAGCTACGTATGTAACAAAACTCATGCGACGCACAAAGCAACAAAAGTACTTCTTTTCAACCATCCATTATACACCATTTTGTAAAATATGTAGACTATGGTGTAAATAATCGGATTGAAAGGAAGAGTTTAAATGATTTAAACAAAACAGCGATTATTGTGTAGCAATGATCAGGAGTAAACCGAGACCCTCATAGTGTCGACCGTCACTGATCCATTGATAAAATAAAACTGATGTTTATTCTTAGGTAAATCACCAAAAAGAATTACATACCTCCAATGATGCTCTACATCATACATGCTCAATAGCATACCTCTTTGAATATACCTAAGTATTAAATTTTGATTGTCTTGTCCGATTTATGAAGTGAGTGAGTGAGTGATAAAACCCAGTGGTATAACAATGGGAAATAAGTCCAAGTTGCCAGACACTAGCCAATTAACGCTTTTTTCTAAGCTATAAAAAACTCGTAAATGAAACTAGATGATTGACGTATTCATTCAGTACTTACTTAAACCACAAACTCATTATAGACAGTGCATAGAACGATAGAAATAATGTTTGGAAATAGAAAGAATAGAAATTTTTATTCCGATAAGTAAACTTATCCAGCTGCTCTAGTAGTGATTTTGAACTGTCAAGTCAATCTACACTGGTTTGTAATATCAACACAGCGAAGTACCAGCCGGAAGCAAAACTCGGTGGTTCCTCTTTAAAAAAAAAATTAATTCATAGGAACTGCAGTCCCGCGCACTGTTGCGCCGAGTAAATAATCGTTTGCTAAACCGTTCGTTTGTTTTGGTACCATAGGCATTAATCGCTGTTTTTGTACAGACACAACAAAATTAACTCGTATTAAAAGTACAAACCAACAAAAGCAAACAAAAAGAAATCTGCAGAAAATGGTGGTGTACAGATAAACATCGCGATTAGGGATTTGTTTTATATTATTGTGAATACCTAACTAAAAAAGTAAAGGGCTTGAAGAATGAAATGAATGACTGCGCACTATATCAGCAGTAGATAGTAAAGATAAATGTAGTAGAGTCGAATAATTGCGTTGACGAATACGCCTCTAGCAACCAGTATTGAGAATTCAAAACTGAGCATGGCGTTAAACGCATGTAGAATTATTAGTAGTTAATGCTTTAACCTGTTCGTGTACAATGACGTATGCGATTAGTCCGTAATTGATGTATTAGTCTGTGGTAACGTTGAAATCCCACATCGTTGATGCTATTGTCTTGTTTATAGTAGGCACTCTTTGAAAAATAATAATTGTGTAACGTACAAAGAAATTAATGTTAATTGTTAAATGTGTATATCTATAGTTGTTGGGAAATTAATTAAAAATATCAATAAATAATAATATGCATGTGTAAACAAAAGGTTATGGGCCCAGCATTGCTGAAGTCAGTTTTACTTCTAAAAATTATTATCTTGCCACTGCGGCTCGGTAGTTTAGGACACTATCGTTATTCTTAATTTCACAAGTGTACCGTGGTGGTAGCACTTGTGGTGGTGGTTGTCCGTTGAGTTATTGTGAATGGATTATTTGATAATGGTTATTTGAATGTCTATGCCGTGAACATACTATTACCTACGATCTGGCGACATCAATGATATCGTCGATATGGTGACTATTTAATAAAACGTCACGGTTTCATGAAATAGTCACCATATCGACGTCACCGTTTCATGACAAAGTCATCTATTCACAATTATTCAATTATTTTATGAAATGATAAATTCTACGCTATGGGCACGACAATATATAACATACAGCGGTGAGAGACTATAAGACATACGAGTACGCACATCACATAGAACAACCATGCAACAAAGATGCCTTTATTCCAATAAAAAAGAAAATTAAATATATTGTACACACCTGTGGCAACAGTGTCAGTTGCTGAGCGCTGATTGGCCGGCTGTTCCCCTTCTCTTTGTCTTGCAGTTGTGCGACGAGAGCGGCAATGTGTTCCAGCAACTCCTTATTGTGGACCAGCAGTTGATGAGTGCGAGCCTGCAACAGTTTTAATTTAATTTTAGCAGCCACAATTCGTCGACATTAATGTAAGGTAAACAGAGTGTAAGGTGACCTATTTTGTCACGGAGCAATACCAATTATTATTATTAAATTTTCTTCATGTGCACGGTTTTATTAGGTATGTTTACGTAGGCATACAATATACATAGTGCAAGCTGACTCCTGATGCAAAAACAGTGAGTCAGGTCACCACTCGCCCGATCATAGTTATATACATATACTATATTATAATAAATTGCATATTTGCAATAGCAGTTGATGACTGTAGTACCAACTGTATACTATCAGTCAAATGTTTAGATTTTTTTAGCAGTTAGTATTATTTGCAGCACATACACAAGGAGGAATATAAACATAAATTTTGTTGTGAACAATAGCGACTAATCGCACGTGAGTTGTGCAACAGTCGTAGCTTTTCTAAGACTCACTTGGGCCTCGCACCGCGCCGCTTGCTCCGCCGCGAGCTGATCGCGCAACAGCAAGAGTTGCGCGACCGCTGCGCGCGTCTGCTGCGCTTGCTGCTCGAGCTGCTCGCGCAACATTTGCACATGATGCTGCGCGCTGAGGGGCGTCGCCGTTTCATCCTCCGACAGCTTGCTGGTGTCCACTTTGGTGACGCATTCCGGCAGCTCCGGCAGGTTGATGGTTGGCACTGGTTTGGAAACCTGAAACAACCATATTTTAGTTTATGTTGTATCAGTTCCATAATTAAGATTAAATATCTCGTAAAGCCTCTACGCGTTGGACCTATGTCTCCGCGCAAGCTTAAGGTCCGGGCGTTGTATTAGGTACAGTACACAATATATGAAAAATCCGTAAAATAAAAGAAAAACAGATTCCCCCTGCAGTGTGCAGAAAGACAACCTTTACCACAGTTGGAAAATTCGCCATTTCGCACAAAATTTCATGAAAATAAAAAAAAACAGACAGAAGCAAACTTTTCGGTGAAAGGATTTTTAGTCTCCTGCCGGCAGACTCAGCGATTATTGAATACTTTTGTGTTTAGATAGCAATATTTTGATTTACTTAGAGCTTAACGATAGCAATCCCGGCCGGATCAAATGAACATTGTCTTTAAGCTTAGCCAACTTTTATTTAATTACATTAAATCTCTCGTGGAACCTCTACACGTTTAACCATTTACTCGTGCAAGTTTCAAGTGAGAGGACAAATAGGTATATTAAAAGTGTCCTATGGATTGTCGCTTAAAGTCACTTCTGGTCGCTGGACCGGCCGAGCTCGATGTGGTCCTGTTCAGTCCGGATACACGAGAATTTCTTGTTTTTCAGAAGAATTCAATACTTAATTTTTGCCCAAGCCAGAAATCGAACCCAGGAGCTCTTCATCCACAGTCTAACACTACGTGCACACATAGGTTCGTATAATATGTGTATAGCGTCCCCAAACGATTTCGATTACCGAATCACAATAGCCGTTGATGTTTATGAAAAGTTATGTTTGTTAATCAATAAACTTCACACCTATGCGATGTTGTTGGAATCGACAGAAACAGTTTGGAGTAAGTTTAGAGTGATTTTCTAAGAACTGCCAATTTCAGATTAAGGGGAATCGATCATAAGTAGTCATCACTTTCCTATCGCATATAGCACGATGATGTTATATTATATGACTAAGAGTGTGCGTTAAGTAATAGCTGGAACTAGCTGAATCGCCTCCGCTTGGTTTGGGTGAATGCTTGGAGAATACTTCTAGAGAAGTGTTGGCGCGTATTTGGTTGAAGTAATAATAATGTCCTCCCGACCGAATTTCGGCCACAAATTTGTGTGAAACGGGCATTACGAAGCGCCTGCAGTAAATTTGCATTGAACACCCCTTTCAAAGTATTTTCAAACAAACATCGAATCACTTTACTCCATTCGTACGACTCGACTTTAGTGCAGTAGATGCTCTGAGGTTGTCCTCTCCGCAATCGTGAATTTTATTTGGATTTCAAAAACACACTAGTACCTACTGCTCCTGATCTCTCCATGTCTGATTCCCATGTGTACTATACTTTTGCACTAAGTAGTACTTATTATATCTATGTGTAATGTGTATATTGAGTATGAGTTATGCAATTTTAAACATTTTATAAAACATGCTTAAAATTCATGAAATGAAAAGCAGCCCGCAGCAAGTGGGATTCGGGGACCTAAGCAGCCGGTGGTCAGAGCTTCAGAGAGAGGTAAATACCTAGGTAGGTACTCATAATTCGCGCCGTCTCAAGTATAACTTCTGCATAAAGAAACCTGTAAATATGCCCGAGAGTTAAAAGATGTTCCCGGAGATGTGACGTGAGATGCCAATCCGTAACTGGCCAGCTTGGTGCACTACAGCCAAACAAACCCTTCACATTTTAACCTTTCAACTCTATCTCAGAGACGAGACTCGTGCTCAGTAGTGAGCCATGGGTTGAAAATATGTCGTATCGCATCGGTGTCGTGTCGTATTGTAAATAAGAGCAGGCTGCTACTGCACGCGTCATAATGCGTACGTCGAAGAGCCTAGAGTAGCAATACTCCGGCAGAGCGATGATATGAATATTATAGTTTTGATTTATCGGCTCGTTCTCGGACTCGATGTGGGTGAGAGATCATTACCGATTCTATTTCGAAACTGCCGATATTGTTTCTATTTTTATTATTTTGATGGCGGCATGAAAGATGAACGTGTTACGAGATTTTTTATGTGGCATTAGTGATGCTTTAGCTACTCGCACAAATTTAATTTACTACCATAAACTTGAAATAATAACGGTAACTGTAATACGTTTTAAATGTTAATTACCTCAGCACCAACGTACTTTATGTTTGGCTCTCTACACTTTTTAGGTTTTGTACCAAAACAGTTTCAAAAAAGGAATGATACGACTTAGTCCGTCTAGTTGTCTGTGCCAGCTCATTATTTTAGTACCAAACTTCTTCTTCTTCTTCTTCTTCTCCTTTTCCCACGCTATGTGGGGTCGGCACAACATGTTTTCTCCTTCCATTCTCTTCTGTTATCCGTCAACCTCTCATTCACCCCTTTTATACTCATATCCTCTTTCACACAATCCATCCATCTTTTCTTTGGTCTCCCTCTACTCTTTTTTCCTTCCACATGCATATCTATCATTCTTCTCGTAATATGCCTTTCTTCCCTCCGCATTACATGCCCATACCATGCTAACCTATTACTCCTCATCTTTTCTGTCACTGGCGCTACTTTCAGACTTCCCCTTATATATTCATTCCTAATCTTATCCATTCTAGCCACACCACACATCCATCTCAACATTCGCATTTCGGTCGCATGTACTTTTCTTTCATCCGTCCCTTTCACCGCCCAACATTCTGAACCATATAATGCTACAGGTCTAACGACTGTCTTATATATTTTCCCTTTTAGTTTAAGGGGCATTCGTGGGTCGCATATAACACCTGAGACCTGTCGCCATTTCATCCATCCCGCATTCATTCTTTTGTTTCTACCCAACCCATAAATCAATGAAAGAGTTCAAAAAGCTATGATGGTTAAATTTTTGTGACAATCACTATCATTAATTTTTTATCCAC
Organism: Erebia aethiops; assembly: GCA_923060345.2. Lineage (NCBI taxonomy): Eukaryota > Metazoa > Arthropoda > Insecta > Lepidoptera > Nymphalidae > Erebia > Erebia aethiops. The sequence goes on along the minus strand of OV281079.1, from coordinate 16,445,232 downwards.
TACAAATTAGCCCTTGACTGCGATCTCACCTGATGGTAAGTGATGATGCAGTCTAAGATGGTAGCGGGCTAATCTGTTAGGGACCTGGCAGTTATATTAAACCCATACCCCTATTCGGTGTCTACACGGCATCGTACCGGAACGCTAAATCGCTTAGCGGCACGTCTTTGGCGGTGGGGTGGTAACTAGCCACAGCCGAAGCATCCCACCAGGCCAGACCAGGGAAAATTCAGAAATTATAAATTCCCAAATTGACCCTGCCGGGGATCGAAGCCGGGACCTCCGCACGTTAAGACAACAGCGCTACACACTACGCCACGGAGGTCGTCAAAATTAAGCGACAATTGTTACTATCTTCATCGTTATTGATCATTGTGTGATTGCAAAAGGTCTAATTTGAATGGTTCGTCCTTTATCTATTGGTCAGAACTGTGTGAAAGCCCTAGAAAAGTTTATGGGATTAACGCACACGGGCAAACAAACTCGGTGGAGGGTCTTTGTTTTATTCGTTTCGATTTAAAACGATAGCAATAGTTAGTATTTTGGGAGTTGTTGTAAATAGTGATTAGTGTTTGGTTAATCTAGTGAAACACAAAGTTTGGTATCGATTTTCGTCCACGGCTAACAAGTGTCTGAGATTACAATTCGTGGCCTTGTGATAAGCATCCGCGCGAGATGCAATGGGCTATCGTAGATACTAGATACCTACTATGTTTGCTATAGGCTTCACTAGAAATGTTTGCTATGTGTACTACTATTATTTATTAAGTACTAGCTCATAGCTGATGCCCGCGACTTCGTCCGCGCGTCGTAACTACCTAATTTTTCCATTTCTCACCGTTTAAACCTTCCCTGGACTACGACAAACATTTCAAAACCAAAATCAACTAAATTGGCCCAGCTATTCTCGAGTTTTAGCGAGACAAACGAACAGCAATTGATTTTTATATATATATATATAGAGATGTGCTAAAATCCGAGCATTTAACCAAGCGTAGGTACAAATTTCTTTGCAAGAATATCCGTTACTTCCAGGCCTCAGCGAGGACAAGCTATCAACCATTAACGTAAGCAACAGAATTTACAATTCGAATACCATATCGAATCTAGTAATATGCTCTAAAAATCTTTACTTATTATAAATGTGACAGTGTGTCTGTCTGTCTGCTACCCTTTACGCCCGTCTGTTCAACCGATTTTGATGAAATTTGGTACAGGGGTAGGTTGTATCCCCCGGAAGGAAATAGAATTTAAGGCCGGAAAATTAAAGAGTTCCCGCGAAAATCTACAACCTTAATCTAAGCGGACGAAGTCGCGGACGTCATCTAGTATACCTAACATAAAATTTTAATTTCAAAATCAAATACATTGTGGTTTTTTTTTGAATATTAAACATTTTTTTTTACAAATTAATATTTCCATTTTTTGCGACATATGTGCTTGCTCGATTTCACTCCGCGCGTCTGCAATTTGATCTCGTGAACTGAGAGCGCTTTAAGTCGAAATAAAATAAAGAATACGTTTCATTTAGATTATTATTTTATAATATAAAAATTTGAGCTGAAATCTTCGCAATACGTTGCGACTTGCAAAGATCGTATTGTGTTTTCTACGAATCCACTGCAAAACGACGCTGGGTATTATAGGATCAGTGGTTAGTGGCTGAAAATTCGCATCAGTCTGAACGAGCTCTTACTTCGCATAGCAAGCGATGCACAGTATTTACATAATGCCTGCTCTACACTCACGCGAACGTCCACGAACTTCGAGTAATATTAGTCTGGCTGCCAAATTCAGCTTCCCATCCAATATCAGTTTTGTTGTGAAACCCGTTAGCGGAGCCCACGAGACCATTTAAGCGATTATTTCGCGGCGTTCGCGGGCTTTCGCGTGTAGAGCGGGCATAAGTGTTGAGATTTTCTAATTTAAAATTTCCGTCTTTTGGCGAAACTAGAAAGCAGTCGCAATAGTTAGTATTGGTAAATATCATATCAATATAATATCGTTGTTTCATTATTCAATCTACTTAAACCGTCGATAAGTTTACAGTCCATATTTGACAAATCACTTCAGTTACCGAATCTAGTTACTGCGGTGTTTGAAGTGGGACTTGGGAGCTATAACATAAGTCATACCAAACCAAAATACGTAGAACACATGAAAGTTGGAATCCGAATTTCAATATGGAAGTCTCTAGGTTACTATTATTACCATACTATTATTACTAGTGCATTAGCTTAATAATTATTAGAATAGGTACATAGTTGTAAAATTAGTACAGTTACAATTTATCATATTAGCATCTTATTATTTAACATCCACTATATAAAGAGCGCTTGTTGTACGTATCCTGTTTAAAAGCACCAGATACCGGTGCAGCGACTATTTACTGGACCTTTTTCCGGTGCATGTAATTCATTACAGCCTGCACAACACTGCAAGTCCGGATGAAAAGGCCTGCGCGCTGACCGATTAAAAAAATTGGTAAATTAAATTCACAAATAAAATTATATGCAGTGAGTTACCTGTGTGGAGCGCTTTCCTTCTTTCTGAGGCGGCGGTAGCGGCGGCGGCGGCATTAAGTCCAAGTGCTTGGGCCGAGGTGTCGCCCGCGACTCTTCTGCAACTCTTGACGCGGACGCGCTGGCCGGCTCCGACGAACCGCACTCCGACGCGGCTTCTGATGATCAAATTGCACTTACGTCGAATAAATTATATTATACACTAAGTAATGTGGCTAATTCTGTTGTAAGATCACAATCTCTAAACTAAACTATTTTGACTCGACTAAAGCTAGTGCGGTCCCTTTCCGCAAGTAGGCATCACTTAGGCATGTTTTATTGATATCAATAAAACATGCCTATAAGTGCTGTCATTTTAGTTTAATTTAGAGATTGTGTAACTGATTTAGCCACACCTGGCTAAAAAGATAAAAGTTCTAGCTGTTAAACGTCGGCCTCATATGACAACATTAAATTTATAGATAAGATTGGACGAATAAGTTTCTGCAACTTTTTATGTTTTAGAGATCCCGTTTGATGCGACATTAATCTGTATGATGCTCTGAAACCAGTAACGTAATTATTGTCTTTCTCAGGTGCTAAAACGAAACGACGACGAAACTAAAAAGCCATGTAAAGAGATGGTGCTAAAAGGCGACAGAATATGGACCGACCCCTTTGTAGCCTATAGCTTTATAGAGAAGGCGACGTTTAGGAGAATAGGTGACCTCACCCTTTGTATGCCCCAAAAAATGCAATAAAAGTGTATCTGCAATATGAACTACTCGACTACGACTACTGAGCTTTACGCTGGTCGATGTCTTTACGTGAGAGACGGCCTAAATTATTATCAACTCTTCAACTTGAATATAGAGTTTTTGGATAATTCAAGTCGACTATACCTACCCCACAGTAGTCTACATGCAACATCGTCACTCATAATGACTCGGTGCAGATATCACATTTATATCTTCACGTTCTGCAGGCCGAGTGGGAGGTTTTTTAAGCATTCGATCGCGACAACGTGAACTACAATTTTTATGGAATTGATCGAACGCCAGCTGACAAGCGCTTGAGAATTCCTGCATAGTAATCGTAGTTAGTTGTAGCGATTGAATGGGAAAACTCCCACTAAGCACTCTGGACAGTGATGGAACATCAAAAAAAACTTTGAATGAATGAATGAATGAATGAAATATTCTTTATTGTACACTTATAAATAATCAAAAAACAATAAACAAAGAAATGCAAGTCGGTACAATTGGCGGCCTTATCGCTTTTAAGCTTTAACTTTGTTTATAATAAAAATATTACTTAAGATTTAAGTAATAATAAAATAACATTATACATTAAAAAAAACGAATTGGAAATCTGTTTATATATTACTAAGAACTATTTTCAAGTATCACGTGGAAAATCGTTTCATCTGTAACATGCAGTTTCCAACTGTTCAAACCATAAATTAAATTTTTATACTTACTGTAAATCTTTTTGTTATGTATAACTAATAAAAGGATTAGATTAATAATAATAAATCAACGTGTCTAACTGCAAATGTTTTTCATTCGCTCGAAATAACGTAAAGAGTAAAGACGTACCTACTTCATAAGAGATACAGAGAAACAGGTAAGAGCATACCTATAGTTCGAACTGTACTAGCATACAGTGGTGTGTTAAGGAGGTGGAGGATTTTATTATTTCGACGGAGTTTTTTTATATTACAGAATAGGCTTGCGCTTGACAATAATCATGCTTATTAATACAAAGCAAAGATGAGATCCAGGTTGGAGCGCGCTTGCCTAGAAGATGCCTATTCACGTCTGCCTTGAAGGTATCTACTTAAGTTTTACCTACGTGGCAGGAAATACGCCTGTATTTCTGGAAGGGCATTCCACACCTTGGCGGTTCGTATCAGAATCGTAGCTGAGGAAAACTCGAAGTCAAAGTCTAAAGCTATTTATTAAGTTGGTAATAATGTTGGAACGATTATTCAGCCCCTAATCTTAAGTACCGTGTTCAGCCGAAGTTCCGCGATGACATAATATTTTGAATACTTAGCTTATACATGGTGGAAAAAACGAACGGGCCGCGGAGGAAAGTACTTAAATATTGAAGATATGAAATTTCATGAAAGGAATCATCCCTTTATTTTTAAAAAGCTTAGTACCTGGTAGATTTCGTCCGTTACGGACAAAGAAACCAACCAACCAACTTATAAACGTAACAAACACCGTAAAGGTATAATATTAATTTAGTACGGAACATATAAGAATATCAACTACGAGTTACGAACAAAATAAGCAAACTGTAATGTAACTGAAGTAATTTCGTTCTGCAGCGAACTTGTTTCACGTAATACCGCTCCACTCGGGAACGAGCTTCCCATATTGTGTAGACCCTAGACTCTAGCAGCTTCGTTGTATACTTAATGTAATTTTACCTGCTTCATAGCCAATATTTACGTTTCATATATTTTATACACAGGGTAATGTTTTCTGGTGTTTATGTCAAAAAAATAAAAATTGTTTGGTGGTGCCTGCAACCTTGGAGCAAATTTAGCGAGTTGTTAGGTTTTAACAAATAAGGCATCTGTATCAGTTTTGTCTTGGCTGTGAGGGTGAAAGGTACAGGGTGGGTGACGATACAAGAAAAACAATAGGTATGGCGAAGGATACCGTGTCGAGTCTGTACGGAGTGTTTGCAGGTGGTGAAATTGGAATCGGAAATGCGTTGCCGCCTTTTCAGAAAATTTTTGACACGCCTTATGTTCAGCCCTATGTTGAAACTCTGTAGGGTCATCGTAGATAATTCAGTCAAAATTAGGCAATCGCCATAATTGAGATGGTAACATTGATGCAGCTTTACATAATAGTAAAACCTGCATCAATAATTGCTACAGTGCTGCAAGTGCAGTAACCTTATTAAGTAAAACTTACATCAATCATTGCTACAGTCTCAATTGTTGTGATGGACTGAATTTTCATGGTCTTCCTGCTGCGACAGTCGATATCGGCAAGTGACTGAAAAGTGGTAACCATGCACGTAGTTTGATATGTCCATAGTGTTAACCCATGCGATCGTTTCACTGTCGCAATAATTTTTACGTGATTTAAGACCCTGGGTCCACTGACAACGATAAGTCATAACATGGTGGCGTCATATCGGCCGTAAATTTATGACGTTGCTGCTCGAAGCGGCCGTTGCGCGTCGGATGTCATAAACCGGCACATAAAGGCTAATTATAATCCGCCCACGACGGAGCTGTTAGTTAAGATGTGGCTGTGAAATATAAACAGCCGTCCAGGTGGTTGGCATTGCGATGTTTCCACGCCTCGTGGTGACCCGTGCTGATCAGATCGCACACTCCATACCAGCCACACGGCCGCATTTTTTAAACTCCACTTCGAGGTAGCCCTTAAAACTGCGATCTAATCTGGTGGTAAGCGATGATGCATTATCAGTTTCTACTTTCTACACGGCATCGTACTGGAACGCTAAATCTCTTGGAGGCACGTCTTATAAACAGCTGTCTAGGTGGTCAACATTGCGATGTTTCCAGGCCTCGTGGCGCTCCATATTCGTGCATTCCGCACCACCCGCACGCGCCGCTCGTGCCGTAGGACAGCAGCCTCAAAAAAGTAATTTGCCAAAAAGAGGTTGCGACCAAATATTATACATACTATCTACATAGAGGTCGATTACAGAACATCCTTTTTTGAAGGCGCGATAGATAGCGAAACTACTTGGCACGCGTCAGTCCGGCTTTACGACGCCACGCTAGATGACCGTTCCCTGAGGGAATAGTTTAAACGAAGCTTGCCGAACGAGACTATTACTTCATTTTCGACTCTGACTCTACACCATCACGCGTTTGGATTCCTGACATAAAGCAAAAAAAGGAACAACTTCCCTTTTATTAATTACATTTTACAATTAATATTCACTTTATTATTATGTAGTCCTCCAGGCGAAAGGCTAAACGTCATGGTATTTCCCTCCAACCCGGATGTTTCTCGCCTCCCGAAACATGCTCGAAACCAATAATTGCTCGAAACCAAAGAGAATATAACCACTACGTTTCTCGAAACCCAACGCTGCGTGCTGTCAACTCTAGGAAACGTTTACAACGTCATCTGTCAACCACAGTGCATCCTACAATAACAGATTCGTTCACTATGACAGTCAGATGTGTCGACGCCAAAGATTTTTTATATTATGTTTGTACGTAAGTACTTATTACATCCGTGGTCGACGCACGTCGCGGAGAACTCTTTACAGCAGCTGTAACACATATCTAAACTAATATTATAAAGAGGGAAGATTTTTTTTTTTTTTGTAATTGATAAACTCAAAATCTACTAAACCGATTTTAAAAATTATTACACCTATAGAAAGCTACATTATCAGCGAGTAACATAGGCTATATTTAAAAAATTAGAGATCCTTCCGAAAATTGGAATAATGTGAAATAGTGAATAATACAAGAATAAAATAGTCGACATGTAAAGGTTCGTAGAGAAAAATACCACAGATAAGAAATATTACTTTTATCTCTACTTTTGACGTAACGAGACAAGTAACCATGTTAGCTTCTGAAGACCGAGAGAGATAACGGGTACACATAATTTTACTCGTAGTGCGCATGCTAGCCATACTGGAAGGGAAAATGGCGCGACTGCGGCTGGAGCTCAGATTAAATACCCATAATCTGAGGGCTGGCGGCTATGGCAGGTGTGGTGAGAACGGGGCGTACTCTTACAATTTAATATTAAAATGTTAAACCTGTCCACTGCCCACTGGCTATATTGGGTATAGATAGACTGTTAGGATTATTAGTGCTACCTAATATAGCTTGTAATATGTGACCAGCAAGGTGTATTAATGGGATAAACGTCCCGTGACACGCGTCTCGAGAGACCACGGAAATTCACGCGACGTCGTCCGAAATCTTCATCATTTTTTTGTCATCGTCGTGAGAAATCTGTCAATGTCGCACTTCCGCTCTGTTCTTTGGAACGCCGCGTCGTACGCCACTTTTCCCCTCAAAACGGCCTTAGAGTAGGTTCCGCCGCATTTGAGGCAGTGTCTGAGGTGCCAGTATTGGCTACTACGGTGATTGGTAGACGTCGTGTGCTCTAAACTCAGATCTCCAAACAATGTTGAACAATCGCGACCAATTTTCTAGCAAGACCTAGATACTTCGCGAAGAAAATTATCATAGAAATATCATTGACTAACATTTTATGAAATCGCAACGCTGCCAAAACTTGCACTGCAATATACACACATTCGCAAAGCAGAACACCAGAAAAACACAAGCAAACAAAATATTTGCGTAATTTTAACAGTGAGGCCAATTCTGTTGTACACCATCTCTAAACTAAACTAAAATGACAATCCTATTTATATTGTTACCCTTTCATAATACTCTCTGTGAAAAGGAGCACCACAAGATTTAGAGCTTGTCATTTTAGTTTAGTTTTGAGATTATATTAAACAGAATTGGCCACATTATGTAGGTACATATGGGGTAAATTTTTCTCGTTAGTGTCCGTGTGAAATATATTCTGTATGAAAAATGGCAGCTACAGCACTCCTAGGGGATGCGTGAGAAACGACCATTTGTCAAACATATCTAAACAAGCCTGTGAGCAAATGTTTTTAAAATACAAAGGAGCTTTGTAGAATTCGATTCGTCGAGCAGTCGATTAATACGAGTGACCGCACTCGAGATGACGAGTTAATTGCCTGTCTATTCGTCAGCGTGATGATATAGGCTCGTAAAGGGAGGTATGACTACTGGGAAATGGAGTAAGGCCGCAAATGCACTTGTAAGTTTCAACTTAAGTAGCGTGCGTAACATAATATACGCGACTTATATTTCGTAAGGGACTTACGTGAGCACAAATTACAAGTGTAATCCTGGCCTTAGACTTATTTGCGGACGCTTACAAAATACGGTTTGAGGAGTTTGTTGCATTTAGTAACTTTGCGACATTCTCACGCAAATTACTGGATATATTAGTATCAACAGTGAAATGAGTTTGGCTAATTTTAAACATTATCGACAATCGGTGCCTAATTTCGATTGGAATATCGATCAGCCACGAGACCACTCGGTTGGTGTGGACGCGCAGCTGGGTTGCTCGTGCGCAAACCAAACATGAAGTACCCCAAACAAATAAAGAAAAAAAAAGAAAAAAAACCCTGAAGCACTGATCCACAACGACACAGAATTTCATGCGCTTGGGTTGGCGATTCTGCAAATAATGAGATCTATCTTCAAGCCAGTTTTCATTCCTACAGATAGATCATTGGTCCTCTAGATATTGACATCTTTTTGCGACGACGCCTTGTATAAAAAAAAGTATTGGTAATCCGCATGGAATACGCAGCTCTGAGAAAGGACCCGGCGTCGCAATGAATACACCTCGTCTCGGGGGGCTGCAGTTCAGTCGTGTGTGCGTTGCGTCGACGCAGGGCACCGTGTGTACACTATGATTATTAGTATGTAAAAAAACGCAGCGACAGCGCCACGTCGACGCACTGGTATTCCTGGGTGGATGCATCGTTTTCTATTTTTTAGGAGAAGATTATAGGGAGTCGGTGAACAGACCTTTGGGCGGCGCTGGGTCGCTGGCGTGGTCTTCAGCAGGCAGTTCATCGGGCGCCGAGGAGGTGGACGGCGCGGGGTCACGAGGGTTGGCCTGCATCTTGTGGCAGACTTCGAAGGCCTGGCCCACGGTGCGAACGATTTTCATGGCCTGGCTCTGTAAAACACGAATCACAACTTGAAAATCTTTTTCAGGCTTATTTATATAAATATACATTTTTTGTGTTCAATGAAAGGTCGATTTCTGGCCGCAACTTAAGCCGAAGTCACGATGAATCGGCTATCATCACAACATTTGGCCGAAGCCGAAACCGTAGCGGTAGCCTGAACTGAGAGACCCACTTCCCCATTTATTATCCATACTAATATAAGAAATGCGAAAGTGTATCTGTCCGTCCGTCTGTCTGTCTGCTTCGCTTTCACGGCCTACCTGTTCAAAAGAAATTTGTTATAGGAATAGTTTGTATCCCAATGCATATGTCACCGTAAGATTGTAAAAACCGTTAGATTATAATATACCTCGCAGGATTATAAACTATCGAAAGATTGTTAACCGTAACATACTGCTTACAATTTAACGTATTTTTTCCGGTAGATTATAATCCATCGAAGTGAAACCGTCAAATTATAAAATAGCGTGCGACGGAACGCACCTCGCGCGCTGATTGGTGGAACGGTATATGCCATGCGCCGCCATATTTGTTGGATAATTCATTTGTTGTCGAATGTAAACAAACAGTGTTTTGGTGATTGTAAATTGATTTCGTGTTGAAAATAACTCACAGCTTTAGAATCAGTTATATAAAATTGTTGTGGAAGTAAAATGAATCTGTGTTTAACCAAAGAAGTGCAGTTTGAATGATAAATAAGTTAGTATTAGTCAACGAACATAGCCTTAAATTACAGACATTTTCCGTGTTTTAATATTTTTTATGTGATAACCTATGTGATCTCATTTGATAACATTTACAATGTCGGATATTGAGCCTATCCATCAACAATACTCAGAAATACCAGTTATTGTTAATCAGGATGAATTTACCAGAGAGTTGCAAAACTTAATAGTTTTGCAACTCTCTGGTAAATTCATCCTATAATAATTCATCCTATAATAAATACACACATATAATATAGTGTAAATGGTAAATTCATCCTATAATATTTTTATTATGCCCGCTGTAATCAGCGGGCATAATAAAAATAGTAAAAAATTTGAATGGTCAAATCAAAGAATACAAAGTGTGATAAAATTGTTAGACGAGAACAACACATTCAAATCTCAAGGTAGGCGACCAACAAACACGCATTACTATCATGCAAAAAAATACGATGTAATGAATATTGGAAACCAGAAAGTTTTAATTATTAAGAGAAAGGATATCTCAGATCCTGTAGTGCAAATAATTCCAACGGAAGAGTATTATCAAAAGATAGGTACTTGACGCACATATTGCCACTGGGCATGGACGTCGAGACAAAATTGTTCACGCCTTTTACCTTGCACTTCAAACCGGAACATTAGATTTACCTCAATTTTATTTCAGGTTACATTACCGTTGAGAACTGTTGCATCAATGTCTTCATCATTTGGCGGGCAAGGAATGAAACAATGCAATTGCAAAAAAATAAAAAATGGACAATGCGTTTCCAATAAGTGTAATTGCAAGAAATCCAATGTTCTTTGTAACTCCAGGTGCCACAGCTCGTTGACGTGCAACAATAAGTGAACATTTTTATTGGTGCACTTTTCTGTTTTATTTTTTTTCTAATAGACAATTTTGTTTATACTTCTACCATACCTTTACTACTGTTTTAATCATACTTTTGCGGGTCTAAAGTCAGTCTTCATGCCCTAGGGCCGTAATCTAGTCGATCGATCGCCCAACTAGTTGACCAACCCCATACTGTAAATATGCACAACAGAGTCTAGGCTCCAGACTGGTCGACCTTTGACAACGATCGTACCATTTGACATAAAAGTTTTTAAACCAAGGAGTATGTGTACCTGCATAAACACTGGCAGCATGAAAAGCAAAATGACAAATGGACAAATGTGACTCTATCGAACGTGAACATTCACTTTTAATTTGTCTTTTCTTTTTATTATTTACTAGACCTTTGCGCTTTACCACAGTTTCCTGTCTTTTGTATTGTATGCATAATTTTGTACCGATGTGTTAAGATGCAATAAAGACTTATACTACTACTACTACTACTACCTATGTATCCTACTTAGTATGATTTGCAATAAATATCTAACCGTTACAGTTTGTTTTACTGTTATGGTAGAAGTATAAAGTAGAGTATACACCACCGGGATAAAGCAGTTTTTTTCTTGGGCGCTTGAATCCCTCACTGCACTCAGGACTCAATCTTAATTCCCTCCCTTTGGTCGGGAATTAACTTATAACACCCTCGCTGCGCTCGGGAGTTAAATTTGGAGTCCTTCGTTACGTTCAGGATTCAATGTAGCGCCCGTGACATAAAACAGTGCTTTATCCCCTTGGTGTATAAACTACTATTTTAATTTGTTTTGAGAAAACAGGTTAATATGTTATCGATTTTTTTTTAAATTTTGATTTTATTTTGTGATTGTTTTTTTCTAAGACAAAAATTCATTCTTTTTTCAATTTTTATTTGTGTTGAGAAGAAAATTTTATAACGTGTCTGATTTTTTTTATTTTGTTAAAATGTTTTCTTACCCTGTGATGTCAGAATTGATTTTATATTGTGATCGTTTTTTTCTGAAAGATAAATTCATTATTTTTGTTCAATTTTTATTTGTGTTGAGCAGAAAATATTATTACGTTTCTGATTTTTTTATTTTGATACAATTATTTTTTATTTTGTTTTGATTTTATTACAATGTTTTCTTACCATGTGATGTCAGAATTATTGATTACTTACTTAATAATAAATAAATACTTGATGTCACAATTCTTGAAGTGCATTTATTTTATTTGACTGACACCTCTGTTTCATTCATAACTCTATGGACACAGAACTGCCTACTGTAAGACCGACCAATCAGGGACAGCCTTCGGACAGTTGACAATTTAACAGATTTACTTCGATGGATTATAATCTACCGAAAAATAATGCGTTAAATTGTGAGCAGTATGTTCGGTTGACAATCTTTCGATAGTTTATAATCCTGCGAGGTATATTATAATCTAACGGTTCTTACAATCTTACGGTGACACATACATACTAGACATAGGGTACTTTAAATCCGGGGAAATTAAAGAGTTCCCGCGGGGATCAAAAAACCTTAATCCACGCGGACGAAGTTTCTCGAAGGATCATCTTGTATTAAAATATTTTAACAAAATTCACGGAAATATAAGCACGGTATAAGTAAGTCATGATTTTATAAAGGTAGGTTTTTATTTTCCCTAATATTATTTAAATATTTTCCTTAGCACTTTAGTAAAAAGCTTCTCGTTCGGCAGCCGGAACTTATCTTAGGTCAAACGAAATCCCGAGGGAGACTCGACTGATACGGATCTAAGTTGCTTTGTTCCCATTAATCTTAATTAACGTTGATAAATTAGCGTGTTTGATGACAGCATGATATGGCTGCGCGTTTGTGACTGACGCGGATGGCGTGAAAAGAAATGATAATTGCTGATTTTATTGTTATTATTTGAACCGGTCGCTGGCACACGAGTCACGACTGAGCACGAGTATCCTCTCAGAATTCGCCAAGTGATTTAGCGTTCCGGTACGATGCCGTGTAGAAACCGAATAGGGGTATGGGTTTAATATATAACTACCATGCCGCTAACAGGTTAGCCCGCTACCATCTTAGACTACATCATCACTTACCATCAGGTGAGATCGCAGTCAAGGGCTAACTTGTAGTGGAATAATAATAATAATAAATAATAATAGTGAAAAAAAAAAAGAAAAACAAATTAGAGGGGCTTAGTCATTATCCACCACGATGGCCAGCTACAGATCGGTACACTTCACATACCGTCGAGAACATTTTGAAAAGTATAAGTTTTAAGTTATAACTCGCTCATGCCCGCGACTTCGTGCGCGTGGATTGAGATTTTTGGTTCCCGCAGAAACTCTTTATTTTTCCGGAATAAAAAGTATTCTATGTGTTATTCCAGACTATAATCTATCTCTGTGCCAAATTTCATCCAGATCCGTTGAGCCGTTCAGAGTGCGTGATTGAGTAACAAAGATCCATCCATCCATTTATAATATTATAAGTACTACTAATTTTAAAATTGTGAAATAAGAGACAACCATCAACAACGACTGCCCTTATTCGAATGCTCCTGTGGACTGTTCACTGCTCATTTGGGTCGTGCACTCAGAAACCTTTCTGTTCCCGCCCCGGCCCCCGGTCACTCGTCACAGGGCACAGCTACGGCATCTATTGCAATAATGTGTGTTTTTTGGTTCGTATTAAATGATAAGATATTTGGTGAAGACGTCTTTATTGTGTGCAGTCTTAATATCTACTCTTTACTAACTAACATAATTAATAACGAAATCTTACTTGCTATTGTTATAATAATATTTCTTAATCTAACCTACTAACATTTTCAATGCACATTTCTTCCAAATCGATGAGTATGTACAACCTACATCGATTTATTGAGGGGTTGCATCTTTATGCTGCAGTTAAAGTGTAAATGTTACGTTCAATGTTCGAACTGAGTACATATTACACTATCAAGGAAATAATTTTATTATAATTCATATTAATTATTATTATTTAGTTATTTATTTACTGCTGATGAAGCCACAGTCATATAATGCAGTTGCATAAACTACCTCAAGCTCTTCGTTACGGCATTTGTCTTCGAGCTTCTTTACTGAGGATTCCGATCCAGAAGATACTGCTGCAGATAACACTTCTGTAGCAAAGTTCGTTATCTGCCCTTTCAAGCTACTTAAACTCTGGTTCAGACTTGAGATAATGAGTCACGACATTTTTAATACACGAAATTAAGTCCACTTATGACAGCCCACAGGCAAACATATGGGATCGAAATATTATGGAAATACCGATGTAAACAGAAAATTATGTTGACGGTTGTTGAAAAATTTTCTCTTGGTCGCAATTTTTTATAATTAATTTTGTTTCCTTCAAACGCCACCAAAAAAAAAATTAAGTCCTAATCAAGTGAATTGCTGATATCTGTTGAGGAGTTTGGTCCTCTATCTCTGATAATACATATTTATCAAATCTTCACCAAAATTAGGCAAAACTTACCTGATGATACATACGTTCTAATAAAGAAAGATTTATTCAAATCAGTTCAGATTTGACAGTTATGGAATAAAATCAACAAAAACCCCCTATCCTGGAGGAACCTTATTTTCTATTGGGATAAAAACTATCCTATATATTGACCGGAGTATCAGCTACCGCTACCGTTACCCGTTCATTAGTTTTCGCGTGATGCGCGGCCGTACAGACAGACAGACAAAAATTAAATAAAAATCTATTTTGGGCTCGGTATCGATATATTAAACCATACCCCAATTAAATTTTCAGAATATTGTATTAAATGTACAGAAATCCTCCAGTTACAGTTTTATTAAAAGTACAGATTATGTTCCTCATTAGCTTTACTTACACATAGGCTAGGTCGTAATCTTAGTAACCCGTACTAAATGTTGTTGGTACTTTATAATATATTAAAAAACCATTTTGAAAAGCTCTCAGGCATGCAGGTTTCCTCACGATGTTTTCCTTCATCGTTAAAGCAATTGATAGGGCTTTAAACTCACAAAACTTATAGGTACGAGGTGTGGGCCCGGGGATCAAACCCCCGACCACCCCAATATGAGGCCGGGCGTCTAAACCACAAGTGTTTAAATGAACAAGCAAACTCTACAGATCAAATAGTCATCTAGAGGCGTCCATAGTTCCACAAACTTATCTGACCCGGTGGCCAAAATTGGAACTAATTTTTAAATATTTTGAAATGTTTAACAAAAACTTTGTTTTTATTTTATCTTACTAATATTATAAATGTGAAAGTTTGGATGGATGTATGGATGTTTGTTACTCAATCACGCGCCAACGGCTGAACGTATCTGGCTGAAACTATATTCTGGAAATTATAGTCTGGATTAGCATATAGGCTACTTTTTATCCCGGAAAATTAAAGAGCTCCCGCGGGAACCAAAATACCTCAAACCACGCAGACGAAGTCGCGGGCATTCGCTAGTTTTTCATAGATAATAGCGACGCTGTCACCGCGTCAGATAGGTTTGTCGGACTTATACAAGCAAAAATCTCCTCACAGACAAAAGTCAATTCCGATTTACAATTACAGTCAAAATCAGATTCACCGCAAATATTGGGAAAATGCTTTTCTATTTCCCGTTATTATGTTGGTAAATAGAAATGTAACGAGCGCGCATGTTAGCGACTAACGTGTTTCACGTGAATAGAAGAATATTATATTTATATTTTTATGGTTCACGGGAACGGTGCGCTGATAAATGATGTACGCTTTCAGAAAGGTTAAGCGTCGCCAGTGGGGTACGACGTGATAAATACACGAACCCCATACTCCGTGTTCGCGTGTAAACTCGCCACGATGGATCACGATTAGCGGGCCGCTTTTAGGGTACCGTCGTAAAAAAGAATCCCTTCTAGTTTCGTCTGAATCGTCGCGTTTGCGCACGCGTGGCACAAGAGGCGGAGTACGTCACAGTCGTGATTGTGATGTCCAGCCCCCAAGGGAAGAGAGTGATTAGTAAAGAATTTTGTAGGAATAAAGGAGATGCCCCGGGAAAACGCCAAGAACAAGTATCTACCGAACGGGTGCCCTCTTGCGATTCGGACCATATATAATTGCGAGTTTGCCCCCCGTTTGTCTTTATGTGGCCGATCAAATCGTCAAAGTTCGGCGTCAAAGTAAAATAAACCATAACAGCATTGAATTAGAGCTCAATTTCGTGTATCCATTCTCATCCGTTTAAGGTAGCCGTGTTAGCCACGATGGATCTAAATTAGCGGGGTCATTTTTAGGATTCCATCGTAAATAGAGGCGATGATAATAATAGACGGTGGGTTCCAGAGATGCTGGGATGGCGACTTCGCACTAGTAAGCATAGGCTGCGTTTGAGGTCAATAACATACAATGATCAAGGATTTGAGTGATCTCAGGCTGTCCCGGGCGTCGATGCTGTATGTTGAACAGAAACGTTTCGGGTACGATTGATGCTCCGTACAATTTCACAAACGATAAATTTACGCGTGGGAGCGTGACATGTTCGATTTATATTCCGCAATTGCGTTATTCACGTAATTTTCACCCTCCGGGCGGTCGGCCATCCATTTGATCTTTCAGTTTAATTAAACTCAAATTTTTCATTTCAGCTTTCACGTTTGGTATGGGGATCTAATGGGAACGAAACGCGGCGATGAAACGCACATTCATCTGCTGGGCAGCACGTACCTATAGTCACTACCCAAATAATAAATTAATGCGAAAGTGTATTTGTCGGGTCAATGTGATTTTTTTGCATGGGTATAGTTGAGGACTTTGCCAGTGATATACTTTTGATCCTGGAAAAAAAAAGAGTTCCCACGGGTCTTTAAAACCTACATCAACGTGGATGAAGTCATTACGTAGTGCGTACGTCGTTTACGTTCCCTGCAGTCCCACAGATCTCTAGATATAATTTTATAATTTTTATTTAAAAATCATTGAAAATCAATGCATTAATTTCTCATATTCTCACCGACACCTTTCAATTCCATCAATTCACTACAATTCGATGAAACTACTGTAGCATGTTTATTAGCAATTTAGTCTCTTTCCATTCCATCGGCTACAACTTTCTTAATCGAGTGACCTTCTTCGAGCATCGAACGTTTTTTTTTTCAGGGCCTTCGTATGGGAGGATGCAATTAACTGCTGATACGAGATACTATTTGCAAGGTACTAACTAGGTAAATCCGCTTCTTAAATTCTATATCTAGTGGTTCGCCCCGAACTGAGACCTCGCGGCGCCATCTACATCATTGTGAAGTTCTGTTAAAAATACTGAAGCTCATTAAAAATTAAATAATTTCGTTTCCTTACAATATTTATTTGATTTAAGTATTTGTTGTTCAAGTACAGGATATAATTCAAATAATTGATCAAGTTTCAGGCTCAGCCTTTCCGAAAATTTAGAGTTCTGAGGTCAACTTTGGACGTTAGAAAATCTCCACTTTGAAAGCCCCCCATTTCGTCAATTTTAGGGGAAATATAAAAAAAAAATATTTTTGTACTCTATTAGTAATTATCTTTAAAATGATATACCGCAACCCTATGTAACGCTATAAAAAAATATTTTACTTCGCATTCGCTTCTATGAAGGCCCCCCTGAAATAAAGATTTTTATAACTTTAGAAGCCATATTCGGCTGGAGGTAATTGGTTTACATATTATATTTAAAGATGAAGTAATTACGTTCAGTAATTCAGAAGTTATAATGCTCTGACAGACGGACGGACGGACGGACAAGTGCCAATTCACTCAAGTAGACTCAGAGACCTTCGCTTCGCTCGGTCAATTAAACCACCCGGTAAGGGTGTGGCTATACTTATCGGTTTCTACACAGTATCGTACTGGAACGCTTAATCAATTTTCCAAAGCCTCATATTATGAGATATACGTTATAAGTTTCCGAATTGCTTCTGTCGGGAATTGAACATCGAAACTCTTACCGCTCACCAATGCACCATTAGGGTGGTCATCGGGAGAATGTCTGTAGGCCATAAGTTATTCGCCAAATAAAAAATGATCATGATGCTCCAGAATTATTATAATCACCTGGTGAGTTCGCTGTCAAGGGCTAGCTTGTAGTAGAATTACATAATAGAAATTGTTCTGTCCGAGTTTCCGTAGTTCAAAAAGTTCAAAAGTTCTAAACTTTAACGCTCCAGTCAACATCGAGCGAACGTTCAAGCAGTTTCTTCACTCCCTTAAAGTAATGTAAAGAAATAAAAATGTACAGCCTAAGTAACAAATGTTTGAAGAAAATAAATTCTTTCACTGAAATAACTCAACAAAAATTTCGTGAGAAAAGATTTTATAATCTGCGGCATACTTGAGAGCATTGAAGTGAAGGAACGCCTTTCGTGGGCGAAAACAATTTTCCAGCCTGCAGGTTAAGGGTACAAATTGATCGATCTATATAATGTGATTGGCTGCAGCCTTTTTGAGGAAAACTGATCAAATGCGTGATAGAAAACGCATTAGGTACGCTTCGGTAGTCATGCGATTCGACAGAAGGGCTGGACGTAACTTTATACTTATCTAGTTACATTCGTCATTTTACTACGAAACTTTAATAAAATTGGTTTTGAAACCCATACCCATAGAGAAAACCTGATTATTTTATCCAAATAAATTTTAGTCTACACACCCTGCGGGATTCAAGGTCGCGAATACTTACGGGTTGAGAAAACAGATTTTTGCGGGGATTGTTTTAAAATTTTAAGTTGCAATCTTTTTATAAGACGCGCCATATCTAGCAATAATTTATAGTCAGAGAAAAAAAAATTACCTGCTGACACTCTTATAGCCAAGATAAATCTAATGACACGACGCCGAACCATTTTTGATATTCAAAAAATTTTTGTACCTACTACAAAAAAGGGCAATACGAGCAATTTATAATTTAAAACCGCGTGATTCACTTAGAGAGAAATTTAAAGAAATTGGTATTCTAACAGTAGCCTCGCAATATATTTACAGTAATATAATTTTTGTAAAACAGCACATCCATAATTATAAAAAAAAATGCGATCTGCACGATAGGCCAACTAGAGGCCGTAATAAGCTCGTGACTCCATCGCTCCGCCTCAAAAAAGTCAGAACGTCATTCGTGGGAATGGGCATTCTTTTCTATAACAAAGTTCCAAAACCTATTTGCCTATAAACAAATTTAAGAAATCCATTAAAAGTATGCTCCTGAAAAAAGCTTATTATACTGTTGAAGATTATGTAAATGATAGAGGAGCATGGATTTGATCGCTCCAGCAATGCTGGGGACAGCGGTTACTTATGTACACATTGATATAATGATTGTAAATGAATTATTTAAAAAGAGCAACCGCCGAGTTTCTTGCTGGTTCTTCTCGGTAGGAATGGCATTCCGAACCAGTGGTAGATTCACTTGACGATTCAAAAGTACTTGTAAAAGTTTATTTGAATAAAAAACATTTGATTTGATTTGATTTGATATATATTAATACATACACAGCCGCAAAAACATTGCCCCTCCTTCTGGAACAGTCGGATAAGTAACACAACAATTTACAATTAGAGTTAGATTATTGATAGGCGATTCGACGTCATTATGATTACAGATAGTTTATATCTTCAATAAACTTCAATGTCATTGACTATAGTAATTATTGTTATGTATAATTGTGGCGTATACTAAAGTAATGAAATAAAATGAAGGTTTTATTGATTCATGCGGGATTTCTTAAATTTTTCATGATAAAATGTAGTCCTATGACGTGATTATTCAGGTTATAAGTAAGTACCACATTTCATCTAAATCAGTACACTCGTTGTGGCATGAAAGACTATCATCCACATATAGAAACTTACAAACACCAAAACTTTCACATTTAGGTATAATATCAGTAGGAATTCAATTTTCTTCGTCTTTCCAGAAATAGTTTTCCGCAATAGTGTATGTAGCATTCAGCAATACAATAATCGTCAAATTCTTCCCAAGTGTGACCCACCGATATTAGGGATGACGATATGCGAATGGATGGGCTAGAAGGGACATCCGATATGGGTCTGGATAAAAGCTTTCGTACGTGTCGCTGAAAGAAGGCGATAAACGAACTTTACGACCCTTGCACTCGGGGGTAATATACCTTCACTATTCTACAGTTGAAAAGTACTCATATACTCGTAGTGAAAGGGCATTGAAAGAGTTCATAAGTTCAATACATTGCAAGTCTTGTATCGTACTTCGGGATACAATCAACTATGTTGCATAATGGGGAAGGACGTGTTAAGCTTTATCAAAAGTTTGAATGATTTTTACAGTTTTCTCAGTATATAGTTGTGACGGTACCACCCAATATACAGGGTGGAAAAAACCAACAGACTTAGAGGAAAAGTACATTAGATATTAAAGCTATTGAATTTCTCGATCGAATGGAAAGAATCAAGAAACTTCTCACTAGGCACTCCGATCTCTCTCCGGCACAGACATTTAATATTATTATATTGTACCTCTGCTGTCGTGTCGGTCTGCAACGTACATGTCTTATGCAGATAGTTACATATTCTGGGATGACATTATAATTATTCTTGTACTATATTTCTTCCGAGTAATGTACATACACGACGTCGTCTACATACTCGTAATTCCAACTTCCTAATCTACCAGTCTCCCGCCCGTCACACGTTGTAATGAAGCGCAACTTGTGTACTCACGGGACTTTTCTCGTAAGCCGCGAATAACTTACGAGTCTGGCGGCTTACTAGCACTGCATAAGGCGGCTTTGTTTTAATCTTATTGACACTCGTGTTTCAGAATTATAATCCTTATTTTAAAGACGATAAGGTACGTCATATATATCGATTTCAAAATAATACTGCTTTAAGCGCTGGTAGTAAGCCCAGTGGTCTTCATATTTATCCGTTCTGTACAAGTTGTACCAAAAGCCAGCGGGTATTTGCAACATCTATCCGTCTATCTAACAAAATATTGAGGCATCCTTCTAATATTATAAATACGAAACTGTTTGTTTGTTGGTCCTTCAATCACGCCACAACAGAGCGTTACACGAGTTAGCGAACACACGCCACAATAGACGAGATTTTTTGCATGGGTATGCAAAAACGTTTCAACTCATCACCGGCGTTTGAGCACGAGTCTCCTCTCGGAACGAGAAGGGTCTGGCCATAGTTCGCCACGTGTGGATTGGTAGACTTCACACACAAGAACATTATGAAGAACTCTCGGACATGTAGTTTTCCTCACGTTGTTATCCTTCACCGTTTTAAACAAGTGACATTTAATTTCTTAAAACGCACATCACGAAAAGTTAGAGTTATGCGTGCCCGGCGAACGAACCTCCAACCACTCAAATAGGAGACCGAGTGTATATTTTTGCATGGTTATACCAATGTAAGAAATACAGACGTCAAGGATCCACCCAGTTGCATGATCTGGTATTGTCGTATTGTCAGTGCCGGATAAGCCAGCGCGGGGCAAATTGAAATGTGACGAAGGGAGTACCCTTACTCCCTTGGTCACAAGGGAGTAAGGAATAAGGGAATAAGGGTCCCTACCCTTGAATTTCATTACATATAAATAGGACGTAAACAATATTAGGGGATTCCCCCTGGATTGTGGTGTTGCCTACTTGCAGCATCATAATGTGCCCATTCAATTACAGAACGGCCTGCGCCCACTTTGGGAATATCGTATTATTGGTATGCGGCTTAGTAGGTGGCTTATAATTTTTTGATTTGTACTGTTTTTGGGTACAGCCACGGGGTCCATAGCATTTGCTGCCTTTTGCTGTTGTATGGCTAATCCGGCACTGGGTATTGTAAAACAACTTCGATTTATTTTTGAAGTGAAATCTTCTTTAGGCGCGTTGAGTACTTCTTGGTAGGGGGTAAAAATGTGGAAACGCGTGACCGACACCGTGACCGACACCTCGCGTTGTTACGAAGACAAAATAATATCTTAAATATAAATATAGTACATTCGTAATTAAACTTTAATACCTTAGTTTTAAGGTTTATATTTATAGTATTTAAAAAAAAAAAATTAAAAAAAAATTAAATATTCGATTTCACTTCTATCGGCAGTCCCTATGACTGCCAATTTTTTTAATACATATCTAGTAATATTATAAATGCGAAAGTTTGGATGGATGGATCTTTGTTACTCAATCACGCCAGAACGGCTGGACGGAACTGGATGAAATTTGGCACAGAGATACCTACATTATAGTTTGAAAATTTGGAATAATAATAGGCTACTTTTTATCAAGCAAAATTGAAGAACCAAAAAACCTCACTCCACGCGGATTAAGTCGCGGGCATCAGCTAGCAGGTATAGAGAATACCATGGATTCAAATATTCTAAGCGGATAGTAGGTAAGTATTAAACCAAACAAAACTGTTTGTAATTTAGTTATGTAATAGGTAGTGAAATGAGTTTGTGGATTCATCCAGAAATTTTCGCTTTTCGAAAGAATAAACAAACGGAAAGACGCTATCTAAGGATTATTTTCACAAAAAGACGGGTAAAAGCTAATGGGTGCTTGAGGCAAATATTTTATACGAGTCATTGGGTCGAAGGCTGCGCTCATACGGTGGTTTTCTTACATTTTCCAACACAGGTTTCAACCATGCGATTTGTAGAAAGTGTAGAAAGAAAATTAGTACGTCTATTTAAGAGTACATTGAAGCGGATCAAGTGTGGCCGATACTGTTGAATGCAATATCTAAACTAAAGTAACAGCTCTAAATATGTTGCTATCCCTTTCTACAGGGAGTATTATGAAAGGTATAAAAACATAAGTAAGTGTTATTTGGACCTGTTATTTCAGTTTAGAAGATTTTGTACAACTGAAGTAGCCACATTGTCTATTATACAATATAGGATAAAGTCTAGTGAATTAGTTTTCACGAAAAGTTAAGTTTCAGTATAATAATAAGAACAGTTCTCTTTTGATACACAGACGGTACTCGGTGTTTATAAATATACTTAGATGAACAACATTTTTATTGTTTTTCTGTTTCACTCAGTACAGTTACGGTATCCTGACCCTTAGGACGACGCCTAAGGGCCAGACCGGATACGGTAGCGATATCTCGCCGGGAGCATCCTATAAGAGCGGAAACGTGGGTACTTGTGCGAACAATATTATATTTATCAAGAGAGGAAATTAAATTTGCTGCCGTCCGAATAAAAGGGACGACACACGTCATTGGTTGAATCTTTGAATACATGTTACTCCTCATCGGGATTTGAAAGGAATGCCCAAAGTGAGCTTTCTTTTCTGGCCTCCAAAGCTATCGTTACAAAACCGTAAAATTGTAATGAGTCAAGATTATTAAATTCAAATATTTTTATTCAAATAAACTTTTACAAGTGCTTTTTAATCCTCAAATGACTACCACTAGTTCGGAATGCCATTCCGATCGAGAAGAACTAGCTAGAAACTCGGCGGTTGTTCTTTTTTAAAAAGTTTTAAAATTAAAATTAAATATAAAGTATACATAATTATGTACTTAAATAAATAAATTTGTATTGACCAACAGTCGACTAATCAATAGAAAAACTAATTAATTACATGCAGTAACTATGTACTGTGTACATGCTTAAAAAGTAACCGCAGTCCCATGCATAGCTGGAGCGAATCAAATCCACGCTTTTTTAACCGACTTCAAAAAAAAGGAGGAGGTTCTCAGTTCGTCGGAATCTTTTTTTTTTTTTTATTTTATTTTTTATGTATGTTCCCCGATTACTCGAAGACGCCTGGACCGATTTTGAAAATTATTTTTTTGTTTGAAAGGGTATACTTCAAAGGGGTATACTTCAAAGGTGGTCCCATATAAATTTGGTGAAGATCTGATGAAGATCTTCGAAGACAGATAATGGAACTCCTCAACGGATAACAGTACATTGCTCGCGATCAGTGTAATAGCTTAATAAACAGTAGGTTTTTAATTTTTAATAAAATAATTTTTAACCGACTTCAAAAAAGGAGGAGATTCTCAATTCGTACGTATGTTCCCCGATTATAAGCCCGGCCGTAATAAGCTCGTGACTCCATCGCTCCGCCTCAAAAAAGTCAGAAGGTCATTCGTGGGAATGGGCATTATTTTCTATAACAAAGTTCCACAACCTATTTTGGACTTGCCTATAAACAAATTTAAGAAATCCATTAAAAGTATGCTCCTGAAAAAAGCTTATTATACTGTTGAAGATTATGTAAATGATAGAGGAGCATGGATTTGATCGCTCCAGCAATGCTGGGGACAGCGGTTACTTATGTACACATTGATATAATAATTGTAAATGAATTATTTAAAAAGAGCAACCACCGAGTTTCTTGCTGGTTCTTCTCGGTAGGAATGGCATTCCGAACCAGTGGTAGATTCACTTGACGATTCAAAAGCACTTGTAAAAGTTTATTTGAATAAAAAATATTTGATTTGATTTGATTTGATTTGATTACTCGAAGACGCCTGGACCGATTTGGAAAATTCTTTTTTTTTGAAAGGGTATACTTTCCAGGTGGTCCCATTGTCATTAGGTCTGATGATGGAATCCTGGGGAAATCAAAGGAACTTAAATTTTATAAGGCCACGAACCCAGATAGTGATTAGGTACAGGTCTGTCTACCTTTCGAGAACCTATTTTATATTTACAGCACTAAAAAGCAAACTATAAAATTATTTTTAAATAAAAAAAACCGCCTTCAAAAACTAAAAAGCAAAAAATAATTGGATATATTTACATATTATTATTTCTACCCACTATGTAGAAGTCGGGCGAGCCTTGCGTCAACTTTGCTTATCCTTGTTATATCCACCCGACTTTTTAGTTTTTGAAGGCGGTTTTTTTTTAATTTAAAAATAATTTTTATCACTTAGGTATCTGGGGTCCCTCCCGTGACCTCGCCAAGACGAGCCAAAGGAACGGGGCACTACCTACCTTTTCTGGAAGCGTTTCTCCGAATTTTCGAACCGTCATAGGTTCGGTCCGGATGATACTATAATTAATCTATAAACCGACATCAACTAAGAACATATTATTCTTAAGAGGCCGGTTCGCGCCGCTCGCAACTTCTATTCGAACCGCAAATATAAATTTGCCGGTATATTGCTATCTCTATTTCACTGATGACACATGATCGCGTTCAAGCGAGATAGCAATATGAGCTCACAGAATTTGTTATACATTTAGTCTTGTTCCGTGAATACCAAAAATGATGAATGAAAACTTATCGTGCTTTTTACTTCGTATTGTTATTCTGTAACTTGACAATATAGGCTATGCTGCTGACCAATTAATACGTAAGATATCGTTGGTTTTAATATGAAACAAATAAGAGGGAAACATGTCCATCTTGTCGTAAAAATATGCAAAACGCAATTCATTTACATTTCATTTTAGGAAAGTATTTTGAAAACATATAAATCCAGGGGACTAGATAAATACAATTTGAATCCAAATAAACTCTCATTTTGGTGGAAATGTTCTCGAATTATTAATTATTTTGGTATTACGTTTGTATGGGCAATTCATTCTCCGCTGGCACCTTAAGCGGTCAACCTATGGTAAAAACCGGGGTTTAATGACAATTGACAATACTTGATAAAATCTACAACTACTGATATCGCATTATTAATACGGGTATAAAGTAGGTAACTACATGAGTAAAGATCCCTACCTAAGGGCTATAAACTTTGCGTGGGAAGATTAACAAACACATCCAAAAGTAATTTATTTTCATGTCAGCCAACTTCTGTCCTATTGTTTTATTTAATATACAAAAGTAATTATAATAGGTAGGTATATTTGTCTAAAAATATTCTTAAATGAATTAATATCATACCTAACCATACTAATATTAAAAATGCGAAAGTGTGTTTGTTTGTTGGTTTGTCCTTCAATCACGCCGCAACGGAGCAACGGATCGATTTTTGGAATGGGTATAGCTGTTGAGAACCTGGAGAGTGACATAGGCTATTTTTTATCCCGGAAAATAAAAAAAAATCCCTTGGGAATAAAAATACTTAAACCAAGTGGACGAAGTCGCGGGCATCAGCTAGTATTATTATAAAAGCGAGAGTGTGTCTGTCTTTCAGGCTGTTACACGGACTGATTGGTAAAATATATTTGCACTGAAATAGCTTGCATCTCAGAGACTAACTCAGGCTATTTTTGATCCCAGATTATCTAAATGTTCCCAGGGGATTTTCAAGTCACTTAAATCGCCTTAACTCGCAATGTCGAGGACATCACTTACTTATTTATATAATATATGTGGTAAGGTCTGTGCACGATCTTAGTTATATGTGCATGTAATAGATATTATTTTGTAAGCTTTATAGATTGTTATTCAACGAAGTTACCTCATTGAGTGGGATTCCGGATTCGAAACTGTGACACCTTGCTTATAACGTGTGAATAAAATAAACTTAATTAATACGGACGAAGTCGCGGGCATCGTCTAGCTAATAATAATTACATACAGGTACTCTCTCTCTCTATCTCCATCTATAACTACAGGGAGAGAGACCAAGTCAAACGCTTATTAATTTTCATTGTACGATTAAGGACGTATTTGCAAAATCCCTTAAAATATTGGGGTTTTCAGTACATTTTTTGACTAAGTCAAGCAAAATAAAATGGAACTAAAAATGACTATACATAGATTGATCCTATATCTACAATTTTTGGAATTAACTTTATTAAAAATCTTTATTCTTAATACTATAAAAATGATTTTCCCTAACCTCTTCACTCAAAATTGACGATTTAGGGGCGAATTTGGGTACATTTTTTACTGTAAATACGCCGATTTTTTGTCATTAAAAAATACCATCTGTTAGTAGATATGTTCACCTCAAAATTTTGGTAAGGAAAATATTAAAAATAGTACATATAGTACAAGAAATTAAATAAAAATCGCGTGTATTTTCTTCACATATTTTGTAAATCTTAACGTAGTGAAAATAAGGGTTATTTTGATCTTACTCGGTCTCTGGTTTGATTTGAAATTATCAATTAGTCAGCGTTTGACCGCCGTCGTGAGTGGACCCTGTCTCGGTTGCAAGCAGCCGCTGGTGTCGAAAAACATCGCTGTACGGACACGAAATACTTGAGTAGAGTTGAGTTGCTGATATATCGATAAGGTACCTATGGTACGGTACCTACATAACATAATTTTTTTTGATAGAATTTAGAAATTTATTACAGTCTCTCTTCCCCGAGCGTGGTAGTGACCTGAAGGTATACTTCGAAGGCTACTGCTGGAACTCCTAGACGCGTACAGCTATTTGTATCGAATTTGGGCTTGTTTTGATAGTTATGATGAGATCTTACCTCAAGATTTGGTGTAGTGACCTGAAGGTACACTTCGACGAATACTGCTGGAACTCCTAGACGCGTAGAACTAGGTGCATCGAATTTGGGCTTGTTTTGCTAGTTATTATGAGATGTTACCTCAAAACTTGGTGGAGTGACCTGAAGGTATACTTCGATGACCACTACTGGAACTCCTAGACGCGTAGAGCTAGGTGTATTTAATACATAGCGGCCATTTGGCGTAAGTACATAATGCCGAAAATAACTGTTAAAATTATTATTTAATATGTATTATAGCTTTTAGTTCTAAACCTAAAACAATTTTGTATGGCGTAGGTATGTATGAAAAAGCACTAGTGGAGTTTGATCAGTACTTTACCAGCAGCGTATAAATTAATATTAAGTTTACCTCTCCGACGCTTTTATAATCTGATTTTATTTGTTGAGCGAGCAATAGTAGTCCATTTGGGTGCGTCGAAATAAATCAATTGTAAACGTTGTTCCATTACAACTGTTTAGGTATACGTAGGCGAAAAGTATGAAGGAGTTTGTTTGGAAGACGCATCACTCGATATTTTCTAATATCAGACGAATACAAAGAAAACGGTCAAGCGCGAGTCAGACTCGCGCACAAAGGGTTCCTTACCACCACACAATATGAATTGTTTTAGTAAATAATAAGATAGACGCCAAAGCAACATGTACCTAATTAGCTGTGAAATAACAGTATCTAGCCTGACAAACAATTCGATACCCCGTGAGTACGGAACCCTAGTTAACAGTTTTAGGATTTAATAAACTTATGTACTGCTGTTGTGTAACCTTGCTTTCTGCTTATGAAGGGATATATTATTAAATATATATTAATTATATATACATATTATTACTATATACGAGTAAATCGGCTGCCAACCCTGTCTTACCTTTTGCTGCAGACAGGCACCTATTGTAGGGCGTTATAACTTCATTGCCTGCTACAAACAACTACGTAGTTAGGATTCAGTTCCTAAATGTAGGCGTTGAAATAATACACTCGATGATGACTAACACGATAATATATTATAATAATAACGACATATTGTATAACAACACTGTATACCTAATACGGTAAAAGAAAGGTGGGTCTGGCAGTGCTGCCAGAGTTGCTTGTTCGCGTATCTCGAGTGAATGTTAACGGGAAGTAACCTATAGGTATTGATTAGGTACTGGCGAGCGTCAAAATACTCAAAATATGCAGCTTAAATGGACGTATTTTTAATTGCGTTTACTTAGAGACTTAATTTTTTAAAGCTCCAAGGCGCTATACCAACTTGATACCTCCATGCGTTCCTTAAAAAAAGGTAGTCAACAGACAGACAAACGGACAACGAAGTGATCCTATAAGGCTTCCTTTTTTCCTTTTGAGGCACGGAACCCCAAAAATGGCCGATCTCACTGACTCAGATAAAATGTAATCTTTAGTACCTATAATAATTAATTTTCCTTGTAATACAAAAAAAAAATTATCTATATATATAAAAATGAAACCCGTTTTCCTTGGTCACGGCATCACGCGTGAATGGCTGGACCGATTTCACTAATTCTTTTTTTGTTGTATTTGTTATTATTAGGAGAAGGTTCTTACGGAAAAAAATATTAAGAAAATCTCTCAGAAATATTGAAAAAAATACATTTAATTTTGCATACTAAGGCGGTATGAAGTTCGCCGGGTCAGCTAGTATGTTATAGTATCCACTATATACCTATGCATTCGTGTGTAGCTCATACTAATTGAGTTGAAATTCCCTACATGTACATTGTTATGACTTGCAGGAAGAGTTCTGACAAAGTACAACTACCATCGGTGCGGTCACATCATCATCATGTTATATTGATAATATAAGATGATGATGAGCCTGCAATACATTGGTATTGCCGGCTCACTACTGAGCACGAGTCTCTTCTCAGAATGAGGCCATAGTCCACCACATTGGCCAAGTGCAGATTGGCCGACTTCACACATCTTGGATAACAAGAACTCTCGGGCATGCAGGTTTTCTCACGATATTTTGCTTCACCGTTTGAAGTGATCGGAAATTACTTCGAAAAGGTAGAAGTGCGTGCCCGGGAATCAAACCCGCAACCCTGTACAGGAGGCCAGGTGTCTTAACCACTAGGCTATCAACGCTTCTGCGGTCACATACCACGACAATTTAGCGTCGGGTGCTGATAACTTGGGTTGACACTGAATCATTTCCAAAAGAGAAAAGCGACGGGCTGTTTTCCTAGAATCATGGTTTGAAAACATGCCGTCTATAAATGACGAGGCTCCAGTGATTGTACTCGAGCAGGTAATGCTTCTATACATCTTAAAATAACTTAAGAACAACTTGTCCAGTTACGATTACGCTAACCCACGAAACGACAGAGGAAGAATTTATATTATGGTCGGAATTTTAATTCGATTCCAGATTTGACAATTTCAGTGTTGCAACGTTATGACAAGTACTAAATAGTGACGTTGCGAAATTATTTCGATCGATCGATTCTTCTCGTTTATAGTAGTATATCTAAACAGCTACAACTTTAATAGAAACTAAGTATATCAGGAAATTAAATATTTCTGAACGGATAATTTAGTTATGACGATTAATTTTAAAGGATCTGAGAGTTTTCTTTAATAATTGTGTGTGAAATGAATAAAAAAATGTGATCATGAAGGAACATGAGAAATAACACAAATAGATGTATTATGGTAATATTTTATTTTATAAATCGTCGCCGTCATCGCTATCGCTATCGCTGTCACATTCTGTAACATTTATTATAAATGTGTCTGTGATATTGTCAATTAACATATCTAGCCTACTCATTTTAACAAAAACCCAACAAAATAACAAAATATCGATTCGCAATGAAACAAGATATTCGTGCAGCCGAATGACAAGATGAATAAAATGGCGATAGCGGCACGAGCGCGCACGGGTTGCCAATACAGAAAACTATCTAGGCTCTTTTATTATAAGTTTTGTTTTTAATATGAAAAACAAAAATATTAACTTTTTATACAATAAAGCAGCGATTAATTAATAAATAATTATTATGAATAATTATGTATTTATTTAAATAAAAATCAATAATTTAGTCTTTAATTGGCACACCAATATTATGATTACATAAACATAAATCGCGATTGTTTATCGATTTTTGTGTTCATCACTACACTATTATATGTGGTATCATTATTTTACAAAATGACAGTAGATAATGTCAAATGTCTAATCGAATTATAATTCCGACAGTAGTTTAATGAAGTATCCCAACTATATATGATGCAGATGCAAGTACAGTTAAATTTAAAAAAAGACAACAAAACCAAAGTTCCTTTGTCGAACGACCTTAGGCTTTTCTGTAGGTACACTCGTTGACAACGGTGGGTTATCAATTATTCACGCGACACTCACACACAAAGAGCGCTACGCTTTATTGTCGTGAATGACGTGAGATAACGACGACTGATGAGCGAGGAAGCTCCCGAACTTTTGTCCGTGTGAAATGTTCGGAGTCATCGTCTTCAACATATTATAATGAGAAAACTCACTCATTAATTTGCTGACGTCGACGTGAACATAGATAACAATGCGTGAATATTACAGAAGTGAACACTACTAACACCAGAGCCAACAAAGTGAACACTATAAAATTTGAAATATGATTGGAAGAAAATAATAATAAAGTATGGTTTAAAAAAAAGAAAAAATAAGTACTTAGTAGTTTTTAATTGTAAATAATTTATTTTTATAATATAAAATATATTTTTTATTTTGTAGTGATTCATATTTGAAAGTGGTAGGTATAAGTTTCATAGTTTGTAGCAAGTTGCCTTGCCAAGACTGCCTCGTTGGTCTAGCGGTTAGCATAGTCGACTGCGGATCACGAGGTCCTGGGTTCGATTCCCGGTCGGGCATAAAAATTGTTAGGTATTGGGTTTTTCAATTAAGAAATTCTCAGTGCCAGACCGGAGTTGGAAGTTGGCGGTGTTTCACCCCCGTGCCTCGGAGAGCACGTTAAGCCGTCGGTCCCGGTTATTATCACTAACATGATAATAGTCGTTAAAGCCCGCCAACCCGCATTGGTGCAGCGTGGTGGGTCTAAGCTCTATTCTATGAGAGTGGAGGCCTGTGCCAGTGGGACGTTAATGGGCTGTAGTGGAGTGGTGGAATAATGAAATCCGTCAATAGCAATAATTGTGATAATCGCAAAGTAATGATCACAGCTTCAGTGCTAGGTTCGCACTCCGCAAGTATCACGAGTTGTAGCGTAATCCTAATCTTACTGTGTGCCTATTATATAGATTACGGTGGGTGCGCTTTGTTTCCCCATGTAAGCTCTCGCGTGTTGATCTTCAACGTAAACTGAAGTTCGCTAGTGAATTAATGATAGCGAGTCTCAGTTTCGAGTACGTAATTCACACGTTGGCGGCAGTTCCAAAATATCTCGCGCAAACATTGCCGGTTTACTAGACTATTACAAAGCGGGTCATACACGCCACGGTCCGGACAGATTTTTATAAAGCTGCCTCACACGGACAGTTCGAGCAATTGATTTGTTAAATTAAGTGCTACTTTTACCCGATGAAGCTCGCTTGTTCATCCGAGTGGATTAGGTTTTATAAAAATCTCATGTACTGATTTTCCCGAGTAAAAAGTAGCCAGTCTGTCAAGTGGATGAATCATGCAAGCTATCGGCGACTACAAGAATTATTTTCAAAATCAAACCGCGACAATCCGACCTCTCTTGCGCGATTTTACAAGGGCCATCTTTTTGTAAACAGTAAATAAACTGCTAAGTAATTAGATACGGAATGTAGCTCACGATTTCAGACGAGTTATAAAAATAACTGATGAATGCATTGTTTTGCATTTCCGGGTAAAATATACTGTGTCCGTTTGCAGGAAAAAAGTTATCTATGTGCCAAATTAGATCTGTTCAGGGTTTGAGGCGTTAATAGGTAACACACCCACTATTGCAATATTGCTATGGAAGTATGCCGAGATATACAAATATAGTTGATATGTTTAAATGTCGTCGCCTTCCAAACCGGGCCGGGCGGCGGCCGGAGGGCCGGGCGGGTCGCAATGCAGCGGGCATAAATATTAAATGACGGACGACGGAAGCGTCGCCCTTGGCAGAAAACTGTACCACACCTAATATACGCTAATACTGGAAGAGTTGCGAATGGTACAGACCATCGTAGAGGTCGTTGGTCGAAACATATCTACGACACTCAATCTCCTGGTTTCTGTAGACTTTATGTAAAATGACGCTACATCGCTTAGCGAGACGTGACACGCCTTCGAAGATGTATCGCTTTAAAAAAGGATAAACTGTCAATAAACTGATTGAGAACTACAGCTTGAACAGCATGGTTTAGAAGCTTGCGTGAGATGTAGTTATTATGTCTCTCTATAATGTAGACCTCCAATGCATAGATAGATAGATAGAGAAATGCTTTATTGCCACACAAAAATTTGCATTTTAATTTTCCACGGGATTTTTTAAGAAATCAATCCATGCGGACGATCTCTGGGTTTATATGTCGTAACCAGGGTGGTAACATTTACATAATATCTTCTCTTAAATATAAAAATGAATTGCTGTTCGTTAGTCTCGCTAAAACTCAGAAACGGCTTGACCGATTTTGATGGAATTTTTTGTCTGTGTTTGTGTGGGTTCAGGGATGGTTTAGGCAGGACAACGTCTACCGGGTCCACTGGTTATATTATAAAAATTTTAAAAAATATATAGAATAGGTAGGTAAAATCTGGGGCGATTCAGCTTGCAGGCTGCAGTCTGAAATATCAGTTTATCTATATTACTAGCTGATGCCTGCGACTTCGTTCGCGTGGATTGATATTTTTGAGGTTCCCGCTGGAACTCTTTAATTTTCCGGGATAAAAAGTAGCCTATGTGTTATTCTAGACTAGGTATTATCTATCCCTGTGCCAAATACCCTCCAGATCCGGTTAGCCGTTCTGGCGTGAAAGAGTAACAAACATCCATACATACATCCACACTCACAAACTTTCGTGTTTATAATATTAGTAAGATATACATAGTTAAAGTAGAAACGTAGGTACCTAAGTAACTGCGAGGATTTATTTTTGAAACTATGATAATTTTATATTCTGGGTTCTGACTTCTGACACGGAATATATTAAATTATTAACTACTTCTGAATGCTTCGACACTTCTGATGCTCAAAATTTACAACAAATGTTTTACTTTGGATTGGTTGTACTTAACAACTAGGAAGTAATAAAATTAGTCGCGATTTTATGGTTCTGTCAGCAGCAACGTCAGCAATTTAATAAATTAGGTAGCAGAATTGGAAACGCAATATTTGCCTAGAGAACAGCAAATAAACACATCTTCGTAAGCTAGATAATTTAATGAGTTTGCAAAATAGATAGTCCATCCATAAATTCAACGGATAACATTAAATCACTCTCGATCAGTGAAATAGTTTAGTAAGTAGACCATTTTATTAATCCGTATAAAATCTAGGTAGGTACCAGTAAGTAATTTTACTCAAATTGATGGAAATACATGTAGTTACCTTAAGATATTTGTTTTCAGAGTCGACACAATAATATGAAAGAAACGATAAATAATGTTATTTAGAAATACATATATTTTCTTTGATTTATGTACTTAAATTACAAAACAAAACGTGATGAGAATATTTATGCGACTTTTCTTATTATATTGTATATCTAATTATAACTATTGTATTTCAACTAAGTAGTAAATTTCCTTATTGTATTAAATGGCCTAATATCGAAACACCAATGGTCGCCGGCAGCTGATGATGATAAAGATCGAATATATATTATTGGTTCTGCTATAAGTGGGGTCATCACCTAAATGACTTATCGAACATGCTTTGTTCTGCTGCATACGCGGTTAAAAAGATTCGCCAGTTGACAGATATAGAAACGGCGAGATTAGTTTAGTTTGGTTACTTTCACAGCATTATGTCATATGGTATATTATTATGGCGTGATGCTGCTGATATTAATTCTGTTTTTGTGCTGCAGAAGATGGCTGTTCGAGCCATATATAATATATGACCAAGAGAGTCACTAAGAGATAAATTTAAAGAAATCAATATTAAGACAGTGCACAACCAATATATATATATATATATATATATTTAGAAATTTAGTATACGTGCATAAACACATTGATTCAAGAAGAAAAGTGATTGTCATAATGTCAATACTAGAAATAAAAATAAACTTCTAATGCTTGCTTCTAGGCTTAGTAAAACTAGCAATTCATTTGTTGGAAACGGTGTGCGCTTCTACAATAAGCTTCCAAGACATGTTGAAGATGTCTCTGAATAAGTTCAAAGTTAATGTAAAACTTAAACTCACTATAAAATCTTATTACCATGTAAAGGATTACTTAAATGATAAGGAAGCTTGGCAATGATTTGCTCTAATGGCTCTGATAGTCCCTTAGTTAAGATGATTTGTGAAATGGTGATAATGAAAAAAAAAATCTGGCTGAGTTTGTTGTGGGCTCTTCTCAGACATGGCGCGTTTGGAACCCTCGTAGCTTTAGTTTTAAGATGCTGTTACTGATGTTTATATTTTATTAATAACTGGAAGTCAATATGTGTAGTGTACCTACCTAAATTGAATAAACATTATTGACTATTATTGACTATTGGCATAGCGAAACCTGTCTATATACTCTACAATAGCTGTCCGAACTCACCTCCAAATCAGAGTCCAAACCGTCCAAACTCGAATGCATTTCCGAACGAATAGAGAGCTTGTTAGGCCTCCTATGTAGGCTGTTGACGCCCATCAGTTTGCTGGAGCGTCCTAAAGTAGCGCTCGCACTTCCTACGATTTCAGGTTCACGGAACGAGAGCTTCTTCCTAGGCCTCTCGCTCACGTCGGGTTCGACTTCGCGTTTGTCCACAACAGGGATAACGAGTCGCGATGGAACACACATGTCATCGGAGGAGTCGAACTGCCTTTGGAGGGTCGCCTCTTTCGGGTGAAGCTCCTTGTAGTTTATAGAGTGAAAGTCCATTTCGTCTTCATAACGCTTCATAGCACCGACCGATAGCGGCCGGGGTCTTGGAACTGTATGGTCGCGAGGGTCATCGACGCGACTTCTGCGTTTTATTTTCCGATCGAACTCCGGTTCCGATCTACTACTCTTCAGCCTCGCCTTCTTCTCTGAGGGCTTCCGCTGCGGCTCTTGCTTAGACTTGACTAGCGAGACGAGAGTGCTCCTAGCTTTGAGCAGAACTTCGGAGGGCAGGCTCTTCAGATCGCTTCGTCGGTGCTTCTCGTGCTCTTTGTGGTTCGACATCGTTGGTACATTTACTACTCTATCTGTTCTGAATTCAGAATATATTTTCTAATATGGCGTCTCGTATCTCGAAGCAATGAATTCTTGAAGTCACTTTAATTCTTAGTATTTGGGCTGGGGAACTGTATGAAAAATCTTATAGCATTCAATATTAAGAAACACCATTTTTGCGTAATTTGTAAGAAAACTAGACACTTGTAGAGGTTAAGCAATCGCACTCATAAATTTTTATGTTATGTCGGTCGGATACAGGCTTTTAAGGTTCTTCGTTTCACTGGAATACCATTTAGAGTTTAACGTAAGTGATCGAAAGGAATGATTCGCAATCGGGAAGAAATCGGACCGTGACGCAACTCGTTCCCCAAACTCCACGATTCAACTGATTGAAGAGAGAGACTGGAGACTGGAGTGCGCCGGCGGCGGCGGCGTGGTCAAGCGAGCCCGCAAATAAACACATGCGCGTGCGCCGAGCGCGACCGACGCGACGACGCGAGCTCTCCGGAATAATGGTCGAAATGCCCGCATTACAACATGCGTTTGCATTTGCAAACAATATTATATTTATTCTAAACTTGCACGGGAACTCTTCTTAGCGTACCTTCTACTTATCAACAATAAGTGTGCTATTACAAAATTGGGCAAAAACAATTTCGACGAAGAACACATTGACCAAGAACCAACGGATGAATACGGTTAAGCTGGGCAGCTTTTAAGAAATTGAACTCAATACTTTTCGCTTTAAATACCTCAATGCCTGAAGACGATTGCCTTCAAAGAACGTGAAATCCCGTCCTTACTAAGGACCACTGTCTTTAAACGCGGGCACTGACAAATTGCTGGATGCAGTAGAGTTGCTATGCGAGTTTCCTCTGAAGGATAAGATTCGAAAGGACAAAGATCGCATGGACACAAGAGGCCATGCTTGTACCTAGTCTGTGAATAGTGATGGATATTGGAGTCGAAAAGACATCGAAGAGAATGGAGCATAAAGAGAAAGGCGGGAACTGGCTAGATGAGGAAGGCTGAGGACCGGGTATGGTGTCAACTCATTGAGAAATCCTATGCCAGACGATCAGATGATAATGAAGGCATTCAACGTACATCAACTTTAGAAAACGCAGCTTTAAATCATATTGATCTGGTAATTTCTGAAAGAGTAAGTAAAAGCTCAAACGACGATCATCTGTTGACCCAATCGCGAAATATTCCAATCTCATCATTTACGCGAACTGTGCAGGAGTTTATTTTGATAGCGCTCAAAATAACATCGCATATTATACAAAAGTTATTTAAATAGTTCCAGATGATTGATTGTAACGTAAATATAATATGAAATATCGGCAGTACCAAATTATGGACAGTCTAGAATATAGATAGAGTACACTAACTATTTTAATGATTTACTTTTTTATTTAGATACAAGATAGCCCTTGACTGCAATCTTGCCTAATGCCTTACATGGTGTTATGTGTGAACTGATGATGAAGCTTAGAAGAAACCGAACAACTATTGCATGTGTTCACAGTTCATAATAAACTGGTTGGTTGGTGCACATTCCCCTTTAGTATCGCTTTCGACCGAGCTAGGACGACAAAACGCTTGGTGGCAGTTGGCACGTCTTTTAAAATTCTTAACTCTAGAAAAGAGGTGATTATCTTATAACGAATCTTAGCTAAAAACACTCTCGATTAAGTCATCTTTGGAACAAAAACAAACTCAAGCAAAATCGGTAAATCCGTTTGGGAGATACGATGCCAGTGCCACAGACAGATACACACGTTAAATACAAATACCCCTCTGTTTGCATCGGAGGTTACAAGGGTGTACAGTCCCCAAGAGATCGCCGTAAAGTAGGCGCAAACCAGTCGACACGATCCAACAGCGTATTTACCACGTATTTACTCAGGTAATTGATGATAAAAGTCGAGTGCGTAGAGAAATACAAGATTTATGTTGCACGTAAACAAGCGCTTGCGGCAAGGGAGCCTTGAGAGATATCGCGTAAACAAAGCCGACGCGGGATTGCTCTGTTAATCTGTCAATTTGTATAGATGATCGAGTGTTGGGACATGCTCGTGTTATCGGCCGCCTCGTTGGTCTAAGGCCGAGCGTGCACTGGCAAGAAACTTGCACAATTCTATATAGAACTAGATGATTCGATGGACTTCGTTTGCGTGGACTATGGTTTTCAAAATCCCGTGGGAAATCATGGATTTTCCGGAATACAAAGTAGCCTATCATACAATCTATCTCTGTAGCTAGTACCTACCAAATTTCGTTGAATTTGGTAGAAAGTGCAACAGATGGATCATAAAAATGTAGCAGACGGACACATTTCCGCATTTATAATATTAGTATCTATATATTCATTGTGCACTGTGTTTAAACACTACATATTTTTGATGACCTCCATGGCGCAGTGTGTAGCGATGTTGCCTTAACGTGCGGAGGTCCCGGGTTCGATTCCCGGCAGGGTCAATTTAGGAATTTATAATTTCTGCATTTTCGCTGGTCTGCAGGCCTGGTGGGAGGCTTCAGCCGTGGCTAGTTACCATCCTACCGGCAAAGACGTCGCCGCCAAGCGATTTAGCGTTCCGGTACGATGCCGTGTAGAAACCGAAGGGGTATGGGTTTAATATAACTGCCATGCCCCTAACAGGTTAGCCCGCTACCATCTTAGACTGCATCATCACTTACCATCAGGTGAGATCGCAGTCAAGGGCTAGCTTGCAGTGGATAAAAAAAAATATATAGTTACTTACTCCTAAACAGTAATTTGTGTATATTAAATCTTAGTGTACATGGTACATACCCGTAGGGATAAACCCGATTCAACCTCGGGTGTTTAGATGAACTACGGCCAATAGTCAATAGTGCTCAATGCTCAATAAAATCCGGCGTTTCATATCAGACAGACACATAAGCAGGTGGTATTTAGGAATTGACCAATTTAACTCCGGCATCGCGCGTCGGTCGTCGCTCGGCAGTCGGCCGTCACGCTTTGATCCGAATTTTATTATCCCCCTCGTGACTAGTAAATACTCGTAAATATACACGCCAATCATGAAAAACCCGCTTAGGGTGAAAACACACTACGGACAAAAGAATTGCCAGGCGGACGCACACTGCATATTTTATATGGAGCTGCATGGCGAATCGTGTTTTCCATAGGTATGCCGCGGACATTTCGCGCGGACATTATTTTCTATCCTGCGTGTAGTGTGTTTCCTCCCTCAGGGGCCTTAAACTTTCGCCAGTAAAAAACTTCGATTTTAGAAACTTAATAGTTACAGAGCTGGACTTACAAATAAATCTGGTATTTTTAGACCTAGAGCTTACCAAAAGTCAAAATAATATTTATTTACAGAGTTTAAGTTCGAACGTTATCATGAAAACTAGAGCGAAAGCACGCTAGGGTATGGGCAGGGTAAAACTTCTGCGAGAAACGTCAGGAGTGAGAGAGAAAAAATGGGAAGAACTTGAAGCCTTTTTACAAACTTTTATTTAACTTGCTATGTTTGTGGTTTTGTTTAGGTCAAATCAAGGAGGTAAAGTTTGTGAGTTTGTGACGTTGTAGGGGGTAATCTCTGGATCTACTGAACCGATTTTGAAAATTCTGGTACCAATAGAAAGCCACATTATTTGTAAGTGTCATAGGCTATATATTAACCCGAAAAATTAGGGAGTTCCCGTGGGAATTTAAAAAACTTATTTCACGCGGACGAAGGCGTGGGCATCTGCTAATATTAAGTACTTTCGCATTTATAATCATGTTAGTGTGATTATATAATAAAATTGATTAAAAAACTACATAATTTTAATCTCCTCTATACAGATGAACGTCCCTTCCTACTGCGTCTGCGATCGTAAATCTTCTATTATTAAACTGCTTCGTTTTTTAGGGTTCATTAGTCAAAAAACCCTAAAAAATAAATAAACAAAACCCTAAATCGTTCCGTAGGACCCTTATAGTATATCTGTCCTTCTGTCTGTCTGTCTTAGCTTAAAGGGCCTTGAAAGCTGTGACGCTAAACGTTTGTTTAAGGAT
The DNA here is from genome assembly GCA_923060345.2 of Erebia aethiops. Classification (NCBI taxonomy): domain Eukaryota; kingdom Metazoa; phylum Arthropoda; class Insecta; order Lepidoptera; family Nymphalidae; genus Erebia; species Erebia aethiops. The sequence continues at coordinate 16,405,628 of OV281079.1, read as the reverse complement.
ATAATGTGAAAAAATTCATGGCAGTAGTTTAAATATAACGAATTTAAAAGGACTATCACAGTTAAGTAGACTTTACAAGTTGAAGAGTAATACTCGATCATCTTATAAAATGTTCGCAACGTATTGTGACGGGCAACTACGGAACCCTCTGCGCGTGGCCGACACGCACTTGGCCAGTTTTTTCTTAATGATATAAATATAACTGATGCGATCTCTGGGTTACCTGGAAATGTCGCGTGGATTCACGTGACGTATTTCTGCTACGTGTGTATACCTACAGCTGCTTTAATAAACAGTTTGCGTAGAAGTCGGCATGGAATGCATGGATATTGGATACAATACATATTATTAACTAGCAGATGCAGTCCGCGTGAAATAAGTTTTTTATATTCCCACGGGAACTCCCTAATTTTTCGGGTTAATATATAGCCTATGACACTCAGAAATAATGTGGCTTTCTATTGGTACCAGAATTTTCAAAATCAGTTCAGTAAATCCAGGGATTACCCCCTACAATGTCACAAACTCACAAACTTTACCTCTTTCTAATATGTATTAGTATAGATAAACTGGTGCAGTGCTTAGCATGTTGGACTGCGGATGTTCTTGCCTCTTGGGTTCGATTTTTTATCGATCTCTATACCAACATCGGTTCAACACCTGAGTGCCTAGTGTGAGATTTTCTTCTCATTCGATCGCGACAATGTTAGTTACGATTTGTATGGAATTTTCAAGCGCTTGATGACAGATTACAGCTGGCGCTATATCAATTTCTTACAAATGGCCGTCAAAAAACTCCCACTCGGCGCTCTGATGGGCCGTTTTTTTGTTATAATATTTATATTTATTTTTATATTTATATTTATATTTATATTTATATTTATATTTATATTTATATTTATATTTATATTTATATTTATATTTATATTTATATTTATATTTATATTTATATTTATATTTATATTTATATTTATATTTATATTTATATTTATATTTATATTTATATTTATATTTATATTTATATTTATATTTATATTTATATTTATTTATTTGGACAATCAAAAATTGTTACATTATAAAAAAACTTAAAACTAGATACATTTAGGACACTTGTTAAATGAACAATTTATCAAAGGTGCCACATCATTCACTAAAAAAATAAATAAAAAGTAAAAGCTTATGCACGAAAAATTAAAAGTTAAAAGTTACATTACAAAAAAAACCTAGACTTACACAAAAATACAAAAAATATACAATTTAAAATTTATGGAAAGAAAAAATAAAACAATAAAAATAAAACAATAAAAATTATTAATAGATAGTTGAGACAGCTTAAGTCGACCTTAACAATCTTAACGTTTCTTTTTTAAATTTTGGCAGCGTATCATGGAAAACGTCTACCTCTGTGCTGATGGAATTATACATTTTTGTAATTCTGGATATGGCTGAAAATTGTTTGAGATTCGTTCTAGCTCTGGGTGGATGTAAAGGTAATAATGTATGTACTCGTAAGTGATGATGCAGTCAAGCATCAGGCACGAAACTAGCGACGGCCGAGCGACGGCAACGGGAATTTAGTCGGGAGTCCTGCCAGTCTGGTTATTTTTGCCACTTTTAGCAATCTGAAATTTTAATCACGTATTTATTGAGTAATTTCAATAATACCTACAAATCGCCAGACAAATTTTGCGGTTTACCTTTACTTAAGTAAGTAGCTTACTGTACAACAGAGTCAACAAATTATTAAATATCTTCCCCCTCACAACATATTCCTGTAAATCTAAGTGTTCCAGATGGCTCCAATCACTCTCCTACGAAGAGACAGAAAAACTTTTAATAATTCTCTCTCACACACACACACACACACACACACACAGACACACACACACACACACACACACACGCACACACACAACACACATATAACAAATATAACTTTGTATACAGGTCTTCCTTATTAAGTTTTATTTTAATTTTAATTAAGTAAATTGTTCTTGTAAAGTATATTAATTTTATATAACAGTTATGGATATCTGTAACCTAGCTGTTTCTAGCTGACGGCTGAAACGCAGTTTATACTTTTTTAGCCGTCATCGTTCATAGAAATAAGTACAAATTTTGTTAGTTTACAGAAAATAAATAAATTTCATTTCATTTCAGAATACACTTTCGCATTTATGTATAATTATAAATTTAGTATGGATTTAAAAAATTCATATGTTTTGTACATCTCTTTTTGTAGAGACTAGAAAATGTTATGTATGACTATGGGTATGGGTCCTTGTGGTGAAATACAAATAATTTAGCTTATTCAACACAAAAGACAAGGATTTTTCCCTTAGTAAAAACGTCAACCCTTAGTCTTGACAACGCTGAGGGCTACGCAACCCGTAAAATGTGATTAGCAATACGCTTAGTCTAAGTTTTTACGTTGCAAATTCGATTCATCGCAATCGAGCATTCGATCACATTAGCGTCAACGTAAAATGAACCTAAACTGCATTGATTTCGAATCTCGAAGTTGAATCGTTTCGAAATTAAAATGATCAGACGACGTCATTAAAAGTTACGGGAATGACGTCAAAAGTTAAAACGGAAGTGACGGAAGCTCCTTTTCAACACTCGAAAGATTCTCTTTAGCTAGCCTTTGACACTAAAACTAAGTTGCGAATACAAGCACAGAATATTTAACGAGAAATTGCAACGAGCTTGAAGAATTTGTAGCGTTTGGAAAATATGTACTTACCTAATTAACAGGTATAATACCACACAGGCAACACTCAGGATAGTGACTTGTTCTGCAAACTTATCTTTTACTCAGACAGGCGCGTTTGGAACCCTCCTAGGTACTAAAACTAATGTTACGTTAACATAATATCGTCTCTACGATTTAGTTGTAATGTCCAAAAAGTGTAGGTATTTTCTATTTATAAGCAGTATTTACCTCTTTTTATATTTACCTATACTAAGTTAATGAACTGTAAATTAGACGTAGAAATTAATTATAAGTAGAAGTTTAAGTTAAATTAATATTACTTATTAGCCCTGCTAGATGGTAGTAGATAATAAAGTTGCCATTATAAAATTGTAATGGAACTTTATGGCAAGGAAAAAAAAATCTATAATAATAGTATAAATGGGAAATTTGAATGGATGTATGGATGGATGCTTGTTACTACTTGCTAGTCAAGAGAATATGTACGAATATTAATAGTAAAGTTTTGGAATTAGTGTTAGTGTGGGTATTATTGGTATGTATTAGTATTTTTTAAGATTGCCTAGTATTAGTAATTTAGTATTAGTATTAAACTCAAACTCAAAATATACCTAATATTATTAATTGTCACTCATTGCCTTGTTTGGGGTGTCAAAGTAAGCTTTGAGATTATATTGGGTTAAATTTTCTTGCTTTTTCTTAATATTTTTTTTAATGTTATTTTAAGTTAAATTAAATAATTTTTTATTTATTTTTTTATTTTAAATGTTATTAGGTGTATCACACAGGTGTAAACACTATTTTCAATATCTAAAATGATTATACATGCTTAGTTTTTTTCCTGTTTTTACCCAGAGGCCAGAATATTTTGATACCTCTAACCTAGCTCTAACTAAAATTGATGGCCGGACCCATTAATAATTGTAGCTGGCGTCGCGTCGCCGAGAATTATTGTGGTCTTCAAAGACTTACTTTAAGAAGTTGATTCCTGTTGAGTTGTTTTACGAGTAAAAGCAATGGACGTGAGGATTGGCGTTGTTTCGCCATTTCAGTGAAATTATTGCTTTAAGGCTCTTTTCACACGTCTTTGTACCATTAGCGTAGGACTACGTCCGCGTGGAGTATAAGGTTTTGTAAAAACCCTTTGGAGATAATTCTATGTCCAGGATTGTCTTCCTGTTGGACTATGAAAGGTCACAATCAGACTGATATGAGTAGATAGACACACCGAGATCTGGGTTTCATATTTTTAAAGAAAAGTACTACACAGGTCTAGGCAGAAATAGCAATTCAGTTTGCTTAAAAAGTGCTACGCTTCGCTTCGTCCTTTCTATTAGTCTGCCGTAAATTGCTTTATTTCCGGACTCGGCAGCAAGGTACTATCACGTGGCCCAGCCCGATACCGGATCGGTTTTAATGTGAAAACGCTCTATACAGTGATTGATTTATAAAGTCGGCAGTGAAGTGGAAGATTGATTATGCTTGTAGCCATTGAGTTTATTGCTACAGCTACTACGGGCTCAGGAAGAGCAAAATTAATGTCTCAAGTGATGGGCGACGCAGGAATCTATTAAAAAAAAGTAGGTATCACACAGAATCACGGCGCTACTTATTAGAAAATTCAACAGAATCGCTAGGGTGGAATCGCTTCTACCAATTTATTGTTAGTTTACTTATAATGTGCAGCTGGCAAATATTTTTCAAGAATATTGGCCTTTTACAGGGATCATTTAGTTTCTTATATTAGAGACGGATGAGAGCCTTTCGGAAGGAGTTTCAACACTTACCTTCTTGGTGCTCTTAAATACATTGCACTTGAAGACATCAGTGGCGCCATCGCGGGCTATATATGAGAAGATGTTGAGATCAGCGCTGTCGTGCGACACGTAGAAGATGCGGTATATGGGGTGGTGCATGATCTCAATGCATTCCGGTGCAGTCTTTTTGCCGCGGCTGAAGAACCGAGACCGCTTTTTCTGAAATGAAAATGAAGAGTCAAAAGACGCTTGCGGTATGTAGGTACGCAATATGAAACAATTTCAGCGCAGAATCACACTAATAGGTATTATAAATGCGAAAGTGTGTTTGTTTGTTGGTTTGTCCTTCAATCACGCCACAACAGAGCAACAGATGGACGTGATTTTTGGCATGGGTATAGTGGAAGACCTGGAGAGTGAGATAGTAGTAGTAGTATAGATACTACTTTTTATTCCGGAAAATTAAGAAGTTCCCGCGGGAATAAAAAAAATGTATTTCATAATCACACAATATGGGTAACATAATAACATTTCATCATTAACAGTCTAATGAAACCGTTTTTGGGCACATCGGTTGGATGGTTCCAAAGTCTATAACAGACATAGGTAGAAACATTTTTTGTGTTTTATATATATACAGAGTAATATAGTAAAATAGCAAACAATATAGGTATTTTTGCGCACCTGTTTTCCGAACTATTTAGTTAGAACAGTGTCTTGGAAATAATAACTATTATGTACTTACTTGCCTAAGAAGAAAGGGCCTTAACAAACGGACAGAATAACTGATAGTTGATTAACATATTATGAGAATACATTGTTTTGTATATATGTCACGGTAAGATTGTAAAAACCGTTAGATTGTAATCTAACTAGCGATATTGTAAACTGTCGACAGATTGTGAACCGTTCAATGTTCAGAGTGTCAATTTTTGAAATATTCATTGTATATACGTTTTCTTGTCTCTTTCTTGTAGGTTAGGTTAGGGTTCGATAAATAATCAGGTAGTGCCCGGGCACTTAGGTTTTATCGGGATAATATACCTAACAGATTACAATCTACCGAAAAATTATGCGTTAAATTGTAATCTGTCGACAGTTTACAATATTGCCAGTTAGATTATAATCTCACGGTTTTTACAACCTTACGGTGACATATATACCTATACATTGGGGTCATTGATAGTCATGAAATCATTGTGTTGCCATTGGTTCTTTATTTATGTGACTCAAATCTTAATATATAAAGAAAAGTAATGTCTAGCTGCCTAAAGCCTTGGAAAAAAAATTGCCGGAGGTTCCTGGAATAAATCTGGATATTTTTTTAATTCTACAGGAATTTAGGTGAATGAGGTCACTTGGTTGATATAATAAGTACGTCTCGAAAGTAAAAATATTGGAAAATGTAAAGGAGTAAAACGAATAAACAAGGTTTTCAATTTTGAATTTCTTTAGTTAATACAAGACTTTCTTGCGCTATCCATCTTTCGACTTCATATGTTGTAGGTATTTGTTCTTTACTCTCAGAAAACTTTCTTTTTATCCACAACAAGTTAGCCCTTGACTGCGATCTCACCTGATGGTAAGGAATGATGCAGTCTAAGATGGTAGCGGGCTAACTTGTTAGGGGCATTGCAGTTATATTAAACCCCTAATCGGTTTCTACAAAGCGTCGCTAAATTGCTTGGCGGCACGTCTTTACGGGTAGGGTGGTACCCGTAAAGACGTGCCGCCACGGCCGAAACAGCTCTCACCAGGCTGCCAAACCAGATAGAATTCAGAAATTATAAATTACCAAATTGACCCTGCCGGGGATCAAACCCGGGACCCACACGAACACAAGAACTCTTTAATTTTCCTGGATAAAAATGTAGCCTATTTGCTATTCCAGACTATAATCTATCTTTGTGCCAAATTTCAGCCAGATCCGTTCAGCCGTTGGGGCGTGATTGAGTAACAAACATCCATACATCCATACATCCATCCATCCAAACTTTCGCATTTATAATATTAGTAAGATTAGTTAATATTAGTAAGAGTACATTATTGTCAGACTGCGTATAGTGCGTCAATGGGTAAATGCATGTGTTAATATTCCAAAGAGGCAATTAATCTGATGCAAGTTGTGTTGGAACCGTTTGTATTATCTGCACGACTGACTCCGCTGCCTATAGCGGCTTTAGCGCGTCTATACATCGACTCTACAGCTCTACTGGCAGCATCTATACACCATGTATAAAGCAATCAGGAGCGCTCCCGCGGGCTTCAAGCCTTTGATGTTGTATTAACACGCGTGAAATGCTCCAATAATTGCTAATTTGAAATTCATGTTTATTTTGAGCCTAATGTGAACTGTATTGGTAGTTTATATTAAGTATATTATAACATATATTAAATACAATAATTGTAATAATTAAAAAAAAATTGGCAATCACTGGGACTTCCGATAGAAGTGAAAACGAAATTTAAAAAAAAAATTACAATTGTAAACCTTAACACTAAGACATTAAAGTTTAATTTCGAATGTAGTATATATATAGTTCGCAAGCATGTCGCTGTTCACGAGCATGTCAGTCACTCGAATCTACATTTTTACCCCCTACCAAAAAGTGCTCAAAGCGCCTAAAGAAGTTTTACACTTCAATATAAATTACCGAAAAGTGCTCAACGCGCCTAAAGAAGTTTTCACTTCAAAAATGTTATATAGGTGAAATAATAATTTTATTTGTATCCTTAATTTTATTAACGGTGATAGGCCAGTGGTCAAGAAGTTGGGGATCCGTGGTACAGTCATTGGGTACGCTTAACGCTGTCCATTTCGTTCTGAGCCTTCTAGTACGATTTTCAGTTCAGTAATACAAATAAAAGATGATTTAAAATAAAAAGCTGACTGGTGTCAACAGTGCAGTTATAAACGCTTAAACCTAGCTTGGGATTTTAACTTGACGTGGGTTTATTTAAGGATATTGAGAATTTCCAAATTAATGTATAACAGGGTTGTCTGGAACGCAAGGATAGGTTGCCTCGTAGAGGCCTCGGGTTCCAATCTAAAGTGATTACTGGTTCTCACGGGGAAGCCGATAACGGGATTATCTTCGAGATTGCATCCCAGGACCGGAGATTACGCCGACAGAGTGATCTTTCCCCGTCTATAAGTCTATAAATTGTTCCTATCGTCAGCCCGTCTATAAGTGGTTCTTAAAAATCATTAAAAATCTTGCTTGTTGGTTTGGTGGCTTCCAGCCTCCCGAACAAGCCGGATTCCGAAAAAGTATACTATACAATACTAATACTGCAGCAGGTTATACAGAGTAGATAAGTCTATCCAGCCATTCATTCACTCTCTCCGGTCGTGTCGGATTTTCCGTCCAATCGGGCTATGAGAGTAAAGGAACAGAAAGTGCACCTGTGTATGCGGATTTGTGCACTATAATATCTCCCGCGCAGATGGTTAATCTCTCTGGAGATAGGCCGCCGTGGCCGAAATTCGGTCGGGAATCGGGACATTACATTATCATCAGCCATTATGCTTAGCGTTTGTCGATATGAAAATGTCTTCGAATTGGTGGAAACTTGGGCATTGGGCGCTGCAGAGATGTTGGATGGACATACCGATGTATGTCCAAGTAACGGGCTTGTACGAAAACTACCTTAAACGTATATCCATGTTAGTTCGTAAGTGTATATATACAGCTAGAAGTTAAGAATTAGCTACGACTCGCGACGGCAAACCAATCACAGTGGAGACTGTATAACCGGCAAATCTCCGGTTACAGTAAGTAATGATGATGAACGATGAAACTCACAAAATAAATTGGTCTCCAAGAATCAATTGTACAGGTCCGAGCGAAATGAATCTTACTTTAGAAAGTTTAGAACCTCAGGCTGCTCGGCATTAATAAAGAGAAAAGTTTCCGCGAATTGACAATATTATGTTCACCCCTAACCCTCCCGCCGAGCGAGGTAGTTATTGAATATAGATTGGGAAGCCGCAAAAGTTTTCAATTATATCTCTTATATCACCCATTCCACTTCGTAATATGAAAGGATATTTTCTTTAATATCACCAGTCTCTTATCACTTTTGACGATCTCCATGGCGCAGTGTGTAGCGCTGTTGCCTTAACGTGCGGAGGTCCTGGGTTCAATCCCCGGCAGGGTCAAATTGGGAATTTATAATTTCTGCATTTTCCCTGGTCTGGCCTGGTGGGAGGTTATCAGGTGAGATCGCAGTCAAGGGCTAGCTTGTAGTGGATTAAAAAAAAAAGTCATTATCGTTGCTTGCAGACCATCTACTGGGTTGACGGACGATATCAAGCGAGTCACAAGGCAGCCGCTGGTTTTATGCAAGCCTGGAAGTTTCTACAAGGACTTAGGTATGTCAAACAGTGTACAACTTGTATTCGATTGACAACGATTACGTATTATTACCTGTTCTGTGGTATTATTCAGGATTGAAATTAAATAAAACGTCGCTCCACCTCTTTGTTCACTCGCTCTCCGATTCCCTTATCTTGTAGTATTTATTAAACAGCATGTCACAGAAGTGATTTGAAAATGAAGACATGTTGTGTCAATCTCATATAGCGTGGGATAAGGATTAAGGACAGGAAGGATAAAGAGAACCTATGTCCTTTTCCGGGGTGTAACCAACTACTATACATAATTTCATCATAATCGGTTCAAAAGATGGGCGTTGCAGATAGACACAGAGACAGTTACGAGTACTAACATTATGAAAATTGAGATGATACGAGCTCGTTGCATATTGCATCACAATTCTTTATGTCATTCACGCCTGTCATATTCTACGAGATGGCGGGAAAGTGGATCCATTGTTTCAGAAGCAACCATTATTTAAAATATAATAACTAAACTGATATAGGTACCTACATATTATAAATTAAATTAAATTTTTTAGAGTAGGTAAAAGTGGGGCGGAATTTATTTTTCTTGTTTAGTCCCATAGTGTGGGGTGTCGTTGGATAGGTCGTTCAATAATATTGTAGGTGTGGTAAACCATTTTTCGATTCAGGGTTCCGTTTGCAAATTATTAAGCTTTAAAGAACTATATTCTCATCTGAGCTCTGCCACCTATACTGTTGTCTTAGGATATGTGAAAATATTCATGGTCGTATAACAAAGTTTTGACATTTAATACTGTTATAATAATTTGTGATAAAAATTAATGTTTGTATGGAACTAGAGTCTGAAATATGTATTCAATTATTTCAATGGAATTGGAAATAAAGGCTTTATTTATTTATTTATTTATAACAAAGTTAAAAGGAAAACTATCACAGCTAAAAGCAGACTTTACAAGGCAACGAGTAATAGTCGACCAACTTATAAAATATTAGCGTTTTGTGACGGACAATTACGGAACCCTACACTGCGCGTGGCCCGACACGCACTTGGCTGGTTTGAATCATTTTGCTCAAACTCAACAACAAAAACAACAAGTGTCGAGCGAAGTGAAATGGATGGATGCTAAAATATTTACCCATTCACGGCATCAGTCCAAATGGCTAGATTTCTCAATCGACGGGGCCTCCTACGAGAGTTCCGATACCACTCACGATCTGAGTGGCTTGATGCCTTGGCACACTGATTTCGCAATTACGGCATGACGCCAAATGACTAAAAGCTGTGGATTATGATGGACACGGAAGTTGCGTGGAAGTTGCGTGCATCACGCCAAAATTAGACATACAGATTTTACACTCACGATGAAACTTTGCTCTATTTTTCGTATTTATCAGAAAGTCCCCAATATTACCCACCTGTGCTACGACTAGCGTCTTGCAGCAATGCAGAATTTTAAAAAGGCCAACCTTTCTCCCTAATACATATGTCGTAGAGTTCAAATTAGATACTTACACGATATGGCACCTGATTATTTTGCCTCAAATTATTTTTGTCCTTAAGACACGAGCATTAGAGTTCAAAATGGAATGAGGGATGTAGCCTGAATAAATTTTTCATACGGCACGTAGTATGTTGTGAAAGGATTTTTACAATTCAAACATTGTATAAATACGATGCTAACGTTTAGATGTCTCTAACAAAATCAATATTTAGTAATTTTAACAAGTACCTACATGGAGCCCACGATTTCGCCACATTTATTTAGATTTAGAGTTTTCCGGGATAAAAAGTATCCTACAACCATTTGTCAATTCGTTAAATATATCCATGCAAAAATTGCAGCGTCATGACAAATCAACAAACAAACACTTTCATATTCATAATAGGGGATTTATCACCTATATTGCTTTGCTCTGTGGCTTTTTAGGGTTCCATAGTTAACAAGCGTCACAAACGTGACCGACTTAATAAAATATCCGCACATTGTTAGGGGCAACTACGGAACCCTATCTACAATACGCGTGGCCGAACATGCACTTGGCCGGGTTTTTTAACAGAGAACCTTTAATGCTCTTATCTGACAAGAACATTCAAACCGACAGACAAGCCAAACACGTAGAAGTTACTCGTACAAAGTAACCGCAACATTTACAAGATCCAATACAATATTATGCGAACATAGTTCCGACAAGTTAGTCAGCAAGCATTATTCAAAACTATTCCTAATTTCAAGCCGATAGTTACTGAAATACGCAAGTGTGACAGGCAGACGGAAATACCGCACCATAAGGGTTAATTTTTTAACATTTTGGTAGGGAGCCTATAAATACAAGTTCTCAAAACAAGATCAATCCATTGACAAATGATTGTGACGCTAAACGATTACTCAATAAAACCGCAATTTGCCCTCGATGGCACTGAAGCTTTCTGATCACTGAAATTATATTATCACGTGACTAGATTTTAAACTTTATGCCATTCATTTAATTTCTCCTTTTATAGGTACCTGCATTGTACTTATAATAAAACTGTAACTGGAAGATTTCTGTACATTTAATATATTCTGAAAATTTTCATCGAGGTATGCTTTACTATCGATACTGAGCGCCAGATAATTATTTTATTTTTGTCTGTCTGTCTGTATGGCCGCGCATCACGCGAAAACTAATGAACGGTTGCCTGATGCGTCATTTTTAACTTTTTAGTGTACCTACTCTAAATCAGAGTTGAGGAGTTAGGACTTGGTTTTAAGTATGAAGTCGTTGCTTGACACCTACAATCTGAATTCACCATTAAAAGTCCTAAATCACTATGTTTAAGAAGTTCTGTACCCTGCAGCATCAGGGTTGTGGAGTTGGGACTCAAAGTTGTATTGTATACACGTGACTTAATACCTACTATATGAATTCACCATCAAAATTTCCGAACTCCCTAGTTTTGAGGATTTCATGTAGTACGGTATACCTACAGCATCAGGATTGAGGATTTAGAGTCAGAATTTATGGGACCACCTCGCGAGCTTCCTCTAATAAGTGAAAAAAAAATTTTTCAAATCGGTTTAGAAACCACGGAGATATGCACCGTCATACATTAAAAAAAAAAAATAGGCGCCGAATTGAGAACCTTCTCCTTTTTTGGAAGTCGGTTAAAAATTTGGGATAGCGGTAGCTGATACTCCGGGTCAATATATAGGATAGTTTTTCTCCCGATAGAAAATAAGGTACCTCCAGGATAGGGGTTTTTTGTTGATTTTACTCCATAACTCAGTCAAATCTGATCAAATCAGTCAAATCTTTATTAGAAGGTATGTATCATCAGGTAAGTTTTGCCCAATGTTGGTGAAGATTTGACAAATATTATTAGAGATAGAGGACAAAACTCCTCAACAGATAACTGCAATTCACTTGATTAGGACTTAATAATAAATCTTTTTGGTGGCGTTTGAAGGAAACAAAATTAACTATAAAAAATTGCGACCAGGAGAACATCTGTCCACAAGCCGTCAACATAATTTACTGTTTACATCGGTATTTCGATGCCATATGTTTGAGTTTAAGTAGCTTGAAAGGGCAGATAACGAACTTTGCTACAGAAGTGTTATCTGCAGCAGCATCTTCTGGAACGGAATCCTCAGTAAAGAAGCTCGAAGACTAATGCCGTAACCAAGAGCTTGAGGTAGTTTATGCAACCGCATAATATGACTGTGGCATCATCGCCAGTAAATGTTATAAGATAGCAGATAATGCAAACATAAATCGAGACGACTGGTGGCCTTAAGTCCTTTGATTTAATGCCGCGTTATTCCCCCACGGCCACTCGCTGCAATGCGGTGTTCACCTGTACATATAAAATGCGAAAGTGTGTTTGTTTCTTGGTATATTGGTTTGTTGGTTTGTCCTTCAATCACGCCGCAATGGAGCAACGGATCGACGTGATTTTTGGTATGGGTATAGTTGAAGACCTGGAGAGTGACATAGGCTACTTTTTATCTCGGAAAATTAAGGGGTTCTGCGGGAATCAAAAAACTTAAACCACGCGGAAGAAGTCGTGGGCATCAGCTAGTATAACTATATAGTACCTTTATTTATACTTACATTATAAATGCCAAAGTGACTTTTGATGAAATTTGGTATAGAGATGGATTGTATTCCAATTGTACATAGACATAGGCTTTTTATCCCAAAAAATTAAGATGTTCACGCTCGAATAAAAAATACCTCATCCACACGAACGAAGTCGGCGGGCATCAGAATAGGTATAGGTTTATATATATATATATATATATATATATAAATAACTGTCACGTTAGTAATAATTACTAACGTGACAGTTATTTATTGTTTATTTACAGTTTATTGCAGACTACGGATGCCGAGGTCTTGGGCTCGATGACAACGTCGTCGGGCCATAATCAAGTGTTGGGTTTTTCTGACAAGTAATACTCAGTATTAAACCGGAGTAAGGAAGTTGGCGGCGTTTCATCCTCGTGCCTCGGAGAGCACGTAAAGCCGTCGGGCCCGGATTGATCTCTTTTTACGCCCTTCACCTTGAACTCGTATTGAGATAGTATCATGAGGAAGTCGAATACGAAGAAAAAGAATAAAGAAGCCTTATTTTTTTATCCACTACAAGTTTGCCCTTAACTACGATCTCACCAGATGGTAAGTAATGATGCAGTCTAAGATGGTAGCGGGCTAACCTGTTAGAGGTATAGCAGTATAGGTATTAAACCCATACCCTTATTCGATTTCAAAACGGCATCGTACCGGAACGGTTAATCGCTTGGCTAGCTACGGCCGAAGCCTCCCACCAGACCAGACCAGAGAAAACTCTGAAATTATAAAATCCCTAATTGACCCTGCCTATAATCGAAAACGGAACCTCCCGCGTTAGGACAACAGCGCTCTACAGCGCGCCAGGGAGGTCGTCAAAAAGCTGGTTCAGCTGGTTGGCGACTCTATTAGTCCGCGTGGTGACGCGTACGCAGTCCACGGATACATCTACGGTGACCTTGTGCTTCTTCAAGGCCTTAATATCAGGAGGAAGGAGAAGAATGAAGCCTCACCTGATTAGCGCCGCCGTTGGTTCGCGTGGTGACGCGCACGCCATCCACGGATACGTCCACGGTCACCTTGCGCTTCTTCACGCCTCTCGCCTTGAACTCATACTGCGAACAAGTAATCAGCATCATCATCATGGCACATTTTACACACAAAAACAATACATACGACCTGTGCAATATTTGCCTTCATATTTTCTACTTCCAACGGCGTGTTCGTTGGGGGAGAAATTTTCCATTTAGGACATCTACGTCGACTTTTAAAAAAAGTTGAATTCACAAAATGTTTTTCCTTTGCAGATTTCAGTAGGAATTTTTCAGTTTTCCGATTCGGTTTTTAATCAGAATCACTAGCACTAAATGGAGATATCTCCCTTTTGGAAGGAAACTTTTTTGGGAGGAAAAGATCGCAAGAAAAGTTCGTATAATATGTATACTTAGCTTTGAAGCCTATCTACATATATGCTTCCAGCCTCCAGGATAATAATATGTCTATGAGCTATTCGATGAGCATAATACGAGATTTTATCCATTTCAATGACTTTAACTTTAAAAATCAGATTTTTCACTCGAACAATGTAATCCCTCGCAAATTGCTGTTAGCTATATTTACTTGTGGCAATCCGCTTCCGCAGTGGCTGCGCTAACTTCCGACTTTATCTAATTATTCGGCTTTTATCCGGCTTTAATGGATTCGAGTAGCTTAATTATATTGACACCGAGTTACATTACGCGTCGTATTGTCGCAAAAAAAAGTTAAATTCGAGGCAGCCAACAAAAATATGATGCATGGGTTCTCATTGCTACACACCATATTTTATTGCAAGTCGCTGACTATGGGCCTGATAAGAAGGTTCAGGGTCACTCAATTGGCGATGGAGAGGGCTATGCTGGGAGTATCCCTACCATGATCAAATCAGAAATGAAGAGATCCGTAGAAGAACTAGAGTCACCGATATAGCCCGAAGAGTTGCGAAGCTGAAGTGGCAATGGGCGGGGTACATAGTTCGGAGAACCGATGGACGTTGGGGTCCCAAGGTGCTGGAATGTAGACCCCGCACTGGAAGGCGTAGCGTCGGCAGACCCCCCACACTGTGAACGGACGACATCAAGCGAGTCGCAGGGAGTCGCTGGATCCAGGCGGCGCAAGACCGTGGTTTGTGGAGGACACTACAGGAGACCAGGACCAGCAGTGGACGTCCATCGGTTTATAACGACGACGACGACGACGACAGAAAATGCTACATAACGACGAGAGCTAGGTAATTGTCGCTTAGAAAAGTACACAAAATATGAAGGAAAAGGAAAGTCGGAGAGAAAAATGAATGTAGGTGTAATGTAATACACGGCCACTAATAAGACAGAAGATGCTCCTTACAAAAAATAAAACTAAATATTTCGATGAACAGTTAACCCTTAACTGCGGCACCTGCGCCCCTAACCAAGTTACATACTTTTCGTGTCTATTCTCTTGCTGTTATCGTTAGCGCTTTAGCGATACGCTATTCATTTATTTTTTAAGTGATAACTTCTTTAGACGTGATGAGCATTTTTGGTAAGGGGTAAAAATATGGAACGGTGTCAGTCACGCGACACCATTTTTCTTAAGACAAAAGGTCTTAAGTATAAAATATATAGCACATTCTACTATTTACTTTATCTATACTGGTATTAGGCATAACTGTTTAGATGCAGGTCTTTTCTATAATAATTATATTTGTTTACAGAGCTTACAGTCTTTACCAAAACGTCGACTTATGAAACGTATATGAATAGGTAAGACGTAAACGTAAACGTAAACGTATGAAGTAGGTTTCGCAATGTACAAAATAAACGGACTAGCAAATTAGATACGTCGAGACTCTGTAGAAAATGAAGCCCATGTTTTCTGAAACCTTGTAAATATTAATAACTTCCTAGAAACAAGACTGTTTGGAGTATAATTTCATTTAGTTCAACGTAATTTAAGTACATTTTTTGTCAGTTTGTTTATGTAGTTTGTAATTAAAATAAATTACAAAAATTAAATGCATACTAGGCTATTTAAAAGTACAATTTATATAGCTGCAGTGTCTCTACACTCTAAGAAAGTAGATACGAATCGACCTAGACTAAGAAACTAAACTAGAAAAATATTATTTAAGCTTAAAAGCCAGTGTGCTTTTTCACTGGTTATTCTATTGTGAAAGGTAATTTAAGCCCGAACGGCGAGTTTTAATTTCCTGGTAGCTATACGTTTCTTTGAAGAGGGAATAACTTTAAAAAGAAATGGAATTTTTCAGCTTTTCGTTCCATATGAATTTCGGTCATTGGAATCAAATCGTCGTTGTCTCAGCCGCCTGTCGTCAACGACTGCATGAAGGTAGGACAGCGATTTTTTATAGGTAGGACTGAGTTATATGCTTGCCAAAGCAGTATGTACACGGTTATTTCTTTTTAGTGACGGGCTAATTCCAATAATGTTGTGATTGTTGAACAGTTGGTTGTTGCGGCACAATGGGCATCGTGGCCCATGGCACTTCACGGCCCTGGCAATTCAGGGAGGCTATTGCCGTTTAGTCTTAGGCTAAATAAAGCCAACCCTAGGGTTACATTACAGGAGGATCAATTTTACCTGGGTATTGCTTTTGAGTGTCCCCACGGTCTCATGATCCCACGGTCCGGTGGCATGTTAAAAATTACGTCGATCCGTTACTCCGTTGCGGCGTGACTGAAGCACAAACCAACAAACAAACATACTTTCGCATTTTTATTTAGTATGATTGAGCTAAGAACTTTTATTTGATAGAAATGATATCACTTTTTTTGTATATACCTATTCATACTCGTTTTTGACGCCTCTTTAATGACAATGATGCAAAAGTTTGGTCAAGCACGTTCACCACAGGGATAATTCCAGTTGGAGCTATGTAATATGTAAATGCTAAAATTGTACAAAAAGTTAGCGTGTTATGAGCGAAGCCTTCAAAATGGGGGCGATATTTCACGCCACTTCCGCTGTGCGCCTTCAGAGACAATCTCGCATGTCAACACTCAAGGCGCGCGGGAAATCGTGCACAATAATTGGACATGGAATTGGGCTGACTTCTTTGAGCCGACATGACGCAGTGCGCCTCTCCGTTACTAAAGCTCCGAGTCAGATGACTCGGGTCGTTTGAATAATCCTTAGTATCCTTAGAACTGAGACTGTGACTGAATGAACTGACAAATGCGAAGAAATAATAATTTTGAAGTACTCAAATTGCATATGCCCTAACGGGGTGACATGTCAATTATTATTGTACAATAGTATCATGTTAAATGCAAATAAATTAATCTGAATCTGTCCTAAGGCGCTTGAATAACGGCAATGGAAAGCGCAGCGTTGGACGACCTCCGCTAGGTAGACGGACGATTTCAAGCACAAGATCGTGCCCTGTGGAGATCCATGCAGGAGACCTTCGTCCAGTAGGTAATGGACGTCTATCGGTTGAGACGATCTTTTGTTTTGGACGATTTGACTCAACGATAACATACCTAACAATGCGCCGACCGAATATCGGCCACATCGGCCAATCTTCACTAAAGACATATGCGACAAAGGTAACGGTGTATAGGCGACACACCACCTTGAGGTACGCCAGCCGATATTTCACACCGAAAAGAAAACGATTCTACACTGACTTAAGTCATCGAGAGTGGGAAATCTGTAAGGCGAAATTTTAACGCGATGTGAAACCACGGCAATCCGAGCCCACCATAGTCCACTGCCTAATGCCTTAAGTCATTGGCGTCATATAATGATCGTGAGTGCAAAATCTGTACGCCATAGCGTCAAGCCGCGCGGACCGTGAGTATGTAGACCTCGCGTACTTACTACTTACCGTTATACCGTAAATGAGAGATAGTAATTTGGACTGACGCCTTTACTTAGATAGATATTGACTAGCGAATGCCCGCGACTTCCTCTGCGTGGTTTAAGTTTTTTTGATTCCCGCGGGAACTCCTTAATTTTCCGGGATAAAAAGTAGCCTATGTCACTCTCCAGGTCCTCAACTATACTCATGCCAAAAATTCCGTTACGAAACCCATGAACATTTTGTATGGGAAAATCAAGAGAAAATGATTTTTATTTTATTTTATTTTTTCGTCAATTTTCCAATGTTTTTAATAGTTATTCTGCTATTCGGGACGGAGACAAATACAAAAAATAAAAAAAACCATGAAAATCGGTCTAGCCGTTCTAGAGTTATAAGTGTTCGAACAAACCCGACTTTGTTTTTTATACTAATATTATAAATGCGAAAGTTTGGATGTATGGATGTATGTATGGATGTTTGTTACTCAATCACGCCCCAACGGCTGAACGGATCTGGCTGATATTTGGCACAGAGATAGATTATAGTCTGGAATAGCACATAGGCTCCTTTTTATCCAGGAAAATTAAAGAGTTCCCGCGGGAACCGAAAAACCTCAATCCACGCGGACGAAGTCGCGGGCATTCGCTAGTATATAATAATAGAGGTCGCCCGCGACTTCATCCGCGTACAATTTCTGTTTTCCTATGAGATTTACCTTTTTCCACCCCTTTTAGGGGTGGATTTTCGTAAAACTGCTTACACAGGTTATTGTTATTTAAAATAAATCCCGATTTTCCCTATTTGTTTGAATTTACTTCAAAATAATAATAGTTTAAAAAACTAAAAAACACGCTTTAGACGCAGACACTCCGGGTCTCAGGAAAACAAAAATCGCTAATCCTGATTATCCTAGTAAGGATAACGAGTCAAACTGTTTAAAATATTGAATTGTCATCGGTCCTTAATAAGTATGCTAAATTTCGAATTAATCCGACGTTTTAAAGGGGGTCAAAATTATGTTCAAAGATTCCGTTACATACTAACATACTAACATACATACGTCTGAAGCTAATAAAAAGCGTGTAAAAATAGGGCTTTTATACAAAATTCCAACCCTGATTTTACCCTCTTTGGGGTGAATTTTCGTAAAATTGTTTTTACAGGTCATTATTATCTACATCTACTAACCTAAATGCCGATTTTTAAGTCTCTTACTTCAAAAACGTAGAAACCTCTTGTTAGATTCCAACCCCTATTTCACCGTACAACACAGGTAGATTTCCGTAAAATTGCATATACAGATTTTTATTATTTCTAACTAATAACTTGATTGCCAATTTTCATGGCAAAACAAAGAACTTTCATACAAACTTCCAACCCCCATTTCAACCCTTTATGGTTGAATTTTCTCAAAACCGTTTCTTAACTGATGTCTACACAATAGAAGAAACCTACATTCCAAATTTCAAGTCTGTATGTTTTGTAGTTCCTGAGATATCGTGATGAATCAGTGAGTGACCTTTCGCTTTTATATAATATAATATAATATATATAGATTTTATATATATAGAAGATTGATCGAGCGCAAGCTATCAAGTGCTAGGCAATTCCGTTTTCGCGATCGAATCGGAAGCAAATCTCCCTCTAGGCACATTATACGGTCAGGTTTGTTCGATCCAACAGCCAGTGTCCATAGTCTTTAATTAATTAAAAATAAAGGCTACTCACTCGAACACGGCGCATGGCAGCAACGATCTCGACTCGGCTCGTCGGGCGAGGCACGTCCATCGTTCCGATATACTGCAATAAAAAAGTTAAAAATTAAAAAGGCAGAGACTATGGCGAATCCAAATTCAAATGTTTTAATTTAATTAAACTTTTCAAGTACTTTTGAATCTTCAAGTGAATCTACCTCTGGTTCGCAATGCCATTCCGAGAAGAGCTAGCAAGAAACTTGGGCGTTGCTGTTCAGAAAAAAGTTTACAGTAATAATAGTTAAAGTTTAGATAGTAATATGTTACCGGATATGTACATAGGTATACAATGAATAACGGGAAAAATTGATAAAAAGTTTATGAGATAAGTTTAAAAACACAGGCAGGGTCAATTTGGGAATTTATAATTTCTGAATTTTCCCTGGTCTGGTCAGGTGGGAGGCTTCGGCCGTGGCTAGTTACCACCCTACCGGCAAAGACGTGCCGCCAAGCGATTTAGCGTTCCGGTACGATGCCGTGTAGAAACCGAAGAGGTTTATGGGTTTATGGGTTTAATATAACTGCCATGCCCCTAACAGGTTAGCCCGCTACCATCTTAGACTGCATCATCACTTACCATCAGGTGAGATCGCAGTCAAGGGCTAGCTTGTAGTGGATAAAAAAATATATATATAAAATAAATAAAAATAGCTTTATTTTCCTTTTGCTGATTTAAACATGCTTAGCTTAATTTATTTAACTTAGAACTAAAACTACCTAATCATACAGGGTAAACATGAATTCACCAATTTATTTATTTTTATTTTTTTAATTCGTAGCTTGCGTGTTATCAAAAGGACCGCTTTCAGCGGTGAAAGCCTCCTCCAACTTTTTCCATACTTTTCTGTCTCTAGCGGCTCTGTTCCATGTAGTGCCTGCTACTTTTTCAATGTCATCGCTCCAGCGCTTCCGTGGTCTGCCTGGCCTGCGTTTCTTGTAAATGGGGTACCAGTTGGTAGTCGTCTTCGACCATCTCTCGTCTTGTACTCTCTGAATATGACCAGCCCATTTCCATTTTAGATGAAGAACTTTCTTTGCTACATCGTTGGCCCCTGTGGTTTTCCTAATTTGTTTGTTTTTTACTCTATCTTTGAGTTTTAGGCCCAGGTAGCTCCTTTCAATTTTTCGTTGGCATATTTGAATTTTGTTTAGGTTGCTTCTGGTTAATGGTAAAAAAATATATATATAAACAATATAAATATGTATATACATAAAACAATTCATAGTTAGCAACTTCTGAGTGCTCAAGTATTTCTGAGTGGTTAAAAAAAATATTACGCAGGCTGCCCACACGCTCCCCAGCCTTCTAAGTTTTAACCAAAGGTAAGTAAGAATTCCTGGGTGCAATTTAACACATATTTTAGAAAGAGAAATAAATAGTTTCACACTTTTCCTAAATCCTAATCTGTATCTGAACATTAATCCAGTAAGACCATGAATAATATGGCTAGGCCTCTATGGCTCTCGAGAGTGACAACACTGTTGGAACACATTCGAGGTGTAATGTTAAGATGATAATTAAGTTGATAACCAGTTCCTTCTAATAATACATTTCCTAGATATACGAATCCTATAGATTTCATAAATTTCCGGCGACAAATACAAAATTGATAACTGCACCATGAGAATCTTGACCACAGCGCTAGGCCTTGGTTCTTAAGAGTAAAGACATACCACGTGCGTCGGTACCGATAATATACGTAATTCTTGCGAAGGCAGAGTAGTGAGCAATACTTGTCAGTACGCTTACTCCGAGTTTTTACATTGCAAATACGATTGATCGACGTGAGAGCTCACTTCACTAACTGTAAGCGAACGTTAAAGTAAAATGAATCTTAACTGCATTGGTTTAGAGCTCATTTCATCATTTCGTGTATTTATTCACAGCCAGCGCTCCAAACGCTGAATTTGTGACTTTAAAGCAAGAGCTTTGGGTGCATTTTACTTTGACCGTTCGCTTACACTTGGCGAGGTGAGTTCTCACGTCGACCAACCGTATTTGCAATGTAAAAACTCAGAGTAAGCGTACTGCTCACTAAATTTCGGCTCACTGCCCTGCTCTTGTGTGAAATGACCATAATGCCAATTACGAGTTTCACTCGAGGGCAGAATGCGCGTTCACTACACATGGCAGCAGAAGTAATCTGCTAATATACACTGCCTCGCTGTTCTGCGCTCGCATTGATGTAGAATTTTAGTTTACTCATTCTATTTCAATGTGTGCTCGTGTGCGGGGGATGCCCCGTCGCTCACGTCCGCAGGAGCTACCTTCTACCTCCCTGCACGTGTCCCCTGGGTGGTGCTAAACGAGCGACGAACTTGCAGGCGAAATAAGTGTTCTTTTTATAAAAACGCTTATTATGTTCCAAACGCCATACGATTAAATAAATAAATGTGCGCTCGTATGAAATAGATGGCATAGTGGTATGTTCGATATACGGCTACTAGCTAGGCACACACCTAATCGCACGCAAGGAGAAGTAATTTTCCGTCAGTTTCCGCTGCGGAAGTGAGCGTCTGATTGTAGATAGCTTCACGAGCTCAGAATCGTGAATCCATTTGAGGGATGACATTCAATGTATACCTACTGAAAGCGGAATGCTTTTGTTGAGACTTTTTAGTTTTTACTGTCCGAAATAATATCTATACCTAAACGTATAAGAATGAATACATGAAATTGAGCTCTAATTCAATTATGTTATGGTTTATTTTACTTTGAAGCCAAGCTTCAACGATTTGATCGACGATCCTTACATGATTGCACCTCTGATTTCGCAGTCACTCGTTACTCAAGAGATACGTTCTGGATGGATCGGCGGAAGTGATCGGCCCATTGTAGATCGACTCCCGAGATGTTACATGGAAGTACATGATATGTTCTTACAAAAGGTGAGATAAGCGGTTTAGACATCCAAACTCCAATCCAGAGTCGCGGATTCGATACCCAGGCATGCACCTCTAAATTTTCCGTATGTGTATTTTAAAATACTAAAATATCACTTGCTCCAATCCGCACTTGGCCTTTACCTACTCGGTATTGGCCAGGTAGGTACATCTATTCTATCTTTAGGTACTTATAATAACGCAGTGGGTTATGTGTGGTGGGAGGTCCCGGCTTCGATCCCCGGCAGGGTCAATTCGGGAAATTATAATTCCTGAATTTTCTCTGGTCTGGCCTGGCATCGGCCGTGGCTAGTTACCACCCTGCCGACAAAAACGTACAGTCAAGTGATTTATCGTTCCGGTACGATGCTCTGTGGAAACCGATTATAGGTAGATAGGGGTTTAATTTAACTAGCATAGTCCTAACAGTCTTAGACTTAATTATCATTTACCAGCAACTGATTCTTCATTCAAGGGCTTAGTTGCAGGTGAATAAAATAAAAATGTCAGTCATAGGGACTGCCGATAGAAGTGAAACGATTTTTTTTTAATTATTAAAAAAATATATAAATTTTAAAACTAAGGCATTTAAGTTTAATTACGAATGTAGTATAATTATATTTAAGACCTTTATCTTCCTAACACCGCGGTGACGGTGTCGATGTCGGTGACGGTCACACGAATCCACAAGTGTACCCCCTACCAAAAAGTGCTCAAAGCGGCTAAAGAAGTTTTCACTTCAAAAAAATTAAAACAACCAGCCCTCTACGACTACATTGATGTAGAATTTTTTTAGTACCTATTCTATTTCAATGTACGACTATGAAGAAATACATAAAACAGTAATATAATCTTAATAATTAAAAAACTGCATTATGTCCAGAAAATGTCTCACAATATACATAATTATACAGTTCCTCTGTTTCACAATAAACTTAATAATATTATTATGCTACAGCTCATAGAATTAAATGCAATGGCGGAGGAAACGCCTTTGAACGAAACTAATTATAATTGTCTTATATTTTTAATAAACCAACTGCTCCCCCTTTTACACAAAAGTGAATTATGCATCTGGAAACTTAATTAAACGAAATATAGAAGCTGTAGCGAGATCCGAGGCGCCGAGGCCTCGTTAGCGCGTTAAGTACCTAGAATAAGGGTGCCTTTCCATCTGAGATGTGCTAAGTTCAATAAAATCAACTATTTTATTCAAAGTAGGAACTAAATTCACACACACAAAGATCACACCCTCGAAAGTTCATTTCTCTAGGACCAGCGGCTTAGGCTGTGCGTTGATATATTAGTCAGTCAGTCAGTAAAGACTTTGAGTTTTGTATATTGAACAGATTCATTTCCTAATTTCAAGTATGATGCATTAGCATCGTCGCATTTGTTAGTAGTTTTTGAGATATCAACCATAAACATTTACAAACAACAACAACAACAAGGCAAAACTTCGTTTTGCGGTCCGAAATAAAAGGGTTTTTTTCTGAGATTTCTCTAAACTTTACAGTAAAAATAAAACATAAGACTCTATAGCTAGGACTGTGCTTTTAAATCAGTGGTAAACCATAACATACTACTATAAATTATGTAGCACCGTGTTAAGACTTGCTACTTTAGGCACTGGTTCTTTCTCTCCTCGCGAAGGTATTTTTTGGAGTTAAGTAAAAGTCTGATACGTCCGTTACAAAAGATGATGATTAATGAATTTTCACAGTGTGAATTTGAACTTTGCATTTTATAAGTCGTCACTGTCACTTTGATTATGATTTTCTGTGATGAGAATATTGTCTATGTTGAAATGGTATTTTTGGATTGTTGTCGACTGTGTTTACAACACACCGTCTTCATTATTGATTAGAGGTCAAATAATTATCTTAAACAAATCCTTCTAATGTACGCAACCCTCGGTGGGTGAGTCCGACACGCACTTGGCCGTTTTTTTAAATTAATAAAACAAATATTGCCGAGCAACTAAACTAAATACTAAATTATTTATATATTGCCAATTATTTATCAATCAAATATCATCAATCAATCAAATTCAATTATATTACAGTCTGGAATAACACATAGGCTACCTTTATTCCCGGAAAACAGAGGAGTTCCCGCGGTATACAGAAGAAGAAGAATTACATGTCAACATTTAGTGGTCTAAGCCACATAAATCAAGAATTCCTATTCCTATAGCTGGGTCAAAACCATTAGCAATAGCAACGTATAGCACATCTCTGGTGGTAAGGCACCCTTAAGCCTAGTGTAGGAGCGACCACGTTTATTATCTGCCGTCACATCAAGTCACTATTCATAGAGAACCTTTAGACCTATTACTTCGCGAACCATGGCGTACTGTGGTCTTAAAAGTGGTACTGTATTTTGAACATACTTAATCCCTATGTTGGACCACGCCGTTAGCCATGCAAAGACAACAATGCAAAAACATTTAGCATATCATAGACTAAGGCCGCATTTAGGCACACTTGTAAGTTATACCCATGTAAGTCACTTACATGAGTAACTTACGAATTGTGAACAGTTTCGTCAGTCGTGTATCGTCAGCAAATGGTAGTTATGTAAGTTACATATACATAGCCTACTTAGTGTAATTGTGGCCTACAAGGTATATTAATAATGTATTTGGTAGCAACCGAAAACCAAGCCCCAAATCCATACTAATATTATAAATGCGAAAGTTTGTGTTAAAATCCAAGAGTTCCCGCGGGAATCAAAAAACCTTAATCCACGTGGACGAAGTCGCGGGCATCATCTAGTCTATCATACGAGTATGTGTCTTCAGTCTTCACTACGCTCGCACCTGACGCAGAAGTACGCGGCACCTGCCTGTTATGTTTGGCCTTTGTTTGGCCTATGAGAAGCGTCGGTTGTGTTCCCCTGATGCCTGCACAAGTACACCCCTGCGCTGGGTGGTCACTCAAGGTCACTCTACGACGCCCATACCTCTGTTTTGAACTAGGTCTTATCAAGGGAATGGAATAACTTACTTAACGCACTTGGCCAGCATGTTGAACCACGGCCAAAACCCATAGATTTAGGATTGGTAATCTATGCCAATACCCTTCTCATTCTGAGAGGAGACTCATACTCACTAGTGAGCCGGCAATGGGTTTAATTGTAGGTTCAATACAGGTACGAAATATTATCTATTCCTCTGGGAATGTTTCCCTTTTATTACAAGCTCAGAGAATCTAGTTCCGATAAATGTATCCCATTCCGATAGAATCCAATAGACTGTCACATTATAATAAACTTCCCCCGGGCAATAAAATACAGTTATTTTCTACTTACAAAGGCCCTCCGCCCGACGATGGAGTTTTTTATTTAGGACCGCTCAGAGGTTTTTTTTCTTTAAAACTACAATATACCTACGTTATTATACTATCGATATTGTTTCAATAAAAATTATTAGTGCGTGTAATGTTTAGTTAGCAAAAGATGATCAAAAAAGTTCAGGTTGGATTTCTGCCTTTCTTTTTTCCAAAATCTTTTAATAAATAGGCAATTCTTGTTTCTCTAAAATCGACGACGAGGTTACTCAAACGAAATTCCCGTACCTAGATATTCTCTAATAGTTTAAATTTGCTATTATCTGCCTGTATTATTTAAACCGCGCATAAATAACTACTAAAATAATGTTAGTAGAAGTGCGTGCCCTACCGTCGTTGTGTAAAAAGCTTTTCCGTAATCACCATAAAAGAGAACAATGTGGGGTGATCACGTGTATATTTGCCCAACCATTTATTTTACTTTTGAAATAAGCACGTCTATGAAGTGTCATGATTATTGACAGGCAACCATCGGCAAAAAAATGCAATACTCCATAGACGAATATCGTTTTTTACAATAGTGAAGCGACGTGGCTTTTTATCCGATATTTCGTAATTCTTATACTCATCTAGTAATTACAAGTACGACTTTCCTTTTCAAAATAGTAACGGAGCTTCAACACTAGCTTTCTTGATAGTCCTATATGCGCCATACATCTTTGGCGATGGATGGTTTCTATGACCTGACGGTTTCGGCCTGACGGTACGGTTGTATATAAATGATTTATTTTAATACATACATTAATATACTGAGTCATTTAAACGCTTGAGTATCTATAAAAAACAATAAAAAATGTTGAGCAAAGATAAATTTATCAATGTGTCAAATCGATTAAAACTTCTTTATAAAGAAAGTCAATTGTTATCAAAAATCGAATCAGTAACGCATTCGAAAATTATTAAATCGAGCTGCCAAAAGTAAAATAAATGGTTGGACAAGTTATAATAGTCTGTCTCTACACTAGATCACCTATGTCATGAAACTGCTATTAAAAAGTTTAAACACATTAAAAAGTTTAAAGTTAGACATGTTTTGAACGAAAATACTTTTTTTAGCTATGCTAGCTTTTGCTACATTTTTCTAAAAGAGGGCAAACAGCAACCGCCTCTTAATTGTGTTAACATTGACTATATTTGCAGTGTTTTCAATCAAGTACGGTGTTGCACCGTACACGGTACTAGAAGCCGAAACGCTTTGTTCCAGTTAAACAAAAATATACACCTAGAAAATCTAACTTTTCGGAGTTATGTGTCAGTAATTAAATATCAAATTGATTTAACAGCGAAGGATAACATCGTTGGGATTGCATGCCCGATAGTTCTTCATAAATGTTCTCAAAGGTTTGTGAAGTCTGCAACTTCTCACTTTGCCAGTGTGGTGGACTATGGCGAACCCTTCTCATTCTAAGAGGAAACTAGTGCTCAGTAGTCAGCTGGCAATGGAGTGAAATGGTAATGATGATGAACCCAACATTCGCACAGCAAGATCCGAGCGGACGAAGTCGCAGGGATCATCTAGTGTACGGTAAGGGAGCTTCCAAAAGTTACCTTGTCACCAAATACTTCGAAAGATTTCTTACCTGTAACAAATGGGAAAAAACTGCATTAAGAAAGGCACGGAACGGGGAATCTGCTAGTTACAATAAAATTATCGTATTGTGTTACAATATGTCAACCTTGCCCCCAAAGCTCCAAACATAAAACTAGAGCTTAATTTAGATGACGCCCACGATTTGGTCCCCGTATATAAAGTTTTTTTAAAATCCTGCGTGGGTACTCTATTCTGGGATAAAAAGACCTATATACCCGACTCTAATAGGAGAGCGATCTGTACCTGTAGGTATTGATTTATAACGTTTTTTATATAATTAATCTTTACATGAATAGATGGTCTTTTCGTTGAACTTGTATTATTACCTATTCTGTGGTTGAACCAAATTCCACACGAAATGAAACTAGGCCCGGTGCAAATGAAAAGAATATGTATAATGAGAGTATCTGTCTATCTGTTACCTTTTCAGGGTCCTTCAGTTAAACCACTCTCTCCACTAAAGCCTATTAACGTCCCACTGCTGGGCACAGGCCTCCACTCTTACAGGAGAGAGGGAATTAGAACTTAGACCCACCACGCTGCTCCATTGCTTGTTGGCGGGCTTTAACGACTATTATCATGTTAGTGATAATAACCAGGACCGACGGCTTAACGTGCTCTCCGAGGCACGGAGGTGAAACACCGGCAACTTCCAACTCCCGGCTGGCACTGAGAATTTCTCAATTGAAAAACTCAATACCTAATAATTTTTATGCCCGACCGGGAATCGAACCCAGGACCTCGTGATCCGCAGTTGACTATGCTAACCGCTAGATCAACGAGGCAAACCGGTTGTCAACCGGTCAGTTAAGCCGGTTTAGATTAAATTTGGCACAACGATAAGTTGCGTCCTAGAGATGCGGGCTTTTCTTCTCAACCAAAAAAATCGAAAATGGTCCGACGAGCATTTTGTAAAACCTAAAACCATGCGGACAAAGTCATGAGTATCATATTATTATCTAGGCTCTTATACGCATTTAGACAAGGCCCTGTTAACGACAGGATATTGTTATAATATAAGATATTGTTTCATGATATTGTTATTGTTTCATGACATCGTTCCCTGTATGACATAATTGCAGATTGTAACAATATATTGTACCTATTGATGCAACGCAACTGAGCCGAGCTGCCGGCTGCAAGCAGCTATCTGGGGCACAATAGGTCTAATATCTGCGGCTTGTAGCTAACAATTCTATACGGTACTATGTATCTTGCTCGTTTATGTACTTTGTTATGTAACTACATTGTTTGTCTAGTTCTCAATATCTGCTCGGAATTGAGAAGTATAAAAGCTCTCGCCAACGGAAAAAGGGCACCTGGACTGCCGAGAAGAAGTTTGAGTTGACAATATAGGGGATTGGACTCGAAATAAGTGCCTGGAAATAAAGAAAATAGCATATGACCGAATCCTCCTCGACCTCCTGAACAGGAGGCCGAACGCCTAAGCCTATTACTGCTTTTTGAGAATAGAAATACATAATGTATATTATGTGCGATAAAAAGATGCCAGCCTCCAAATTCATGGCCCATCACGCACGACTTGCGTCCTTAATTGTACTTTCCTCGCTGGCGTAAAAGCCTTTTTGTACGCCTGTCAATGACTTTTAGGTACATATTACTAGATTTTGTTCTATGTTACCAGTTTAGTTTTTCTGATTCCCGTAAAAAGCTATCCGAGCTTTTAAGGGTTCCGTACGCAAGGGGGAAAACAGAACCGAGAAATAAGCCTTGTGGTGTCGTTGGCAAACGTGTGTCGAATTGGAGTCTGCAATATCTTGCGTGACGCGGCTATATAACTATATTATGTTTTCATTGATACTATACCTACTAGGATAATAATTTATAATTACTTGTTATAACGAAATCAAACAAAAGGGATAAAATAATGTATTTAATTATTTCCAAAAATGTATTTAAATTGCTATTATTTTTTCAATTATCCAAATAATAATATGAAAAAAATGTTAATAACTAGATTTTTTAATTTAAAAAGTAACAACTTGTTCCGATTTAACGTATTTGTAGTGCCCATAAAATAAGACTTTGGTTACGATAAAAAAAGGAACGTCACTATTAATGTGCAGAAACCAATAAAGTATGACATTTTTCGCATACATTTTTCATACATTTTTACGATGACATAATACTGAACTTCATAGGCGTCATTTGGATGACATCTGTCACAGGTATCAAGCTATATTTTATCAACAAGGTTCGCTAGAACGACGATTATTCTTTGCAGCCTTAGATGAAAACCTGACCAGTAATACCTATCACTGAACAAGGAACCTGCTTATACTATAGTAATGCCGTATACAGAATAACAATAATACCGTATAAAGAAAAATAAAAACATATTTAATAAAATAAATTAATACTTTATATTTATAATATAAACGTTTAAGGGGTTTCGTGTTCCGGACGCAGGTGTTAGTTGGCCAGTTGTTTCCGTAAAGGTTGAATATTTCTTACGATCAGATTAGTCAACCGTTAGACAATAATTGTGTTTCCTTATATGTATATTGTATATCGAATATCGCGATTGATTCATTAAGACAATATTAAACTTGTGTGCACGACCATAACCGGCACGAATAGACGACCATATATATCTTTGGTATTCACTATTCACTATCCAACCCCTTCATATAAGACCTCGATTACTCCTGAAATTTTTACGTAAGTAACTTACATTACGAGAGTAAGGTTTACAGTTATTAGATATGTAGCGTAACCACATTCTAAGAAATCAGCGGGCTTCCTGATGCAATACTTCGTGCAATACCGGAAGTGTGAGCGGATAAATCGGAGGTTTTTAGTCCATATAGGTTACTGGACAACACCTGCGGTAAAGTCGGGCATGAAAGTTGACGGTATCCATGAGGATTTTCCTCCTCCAAGAAAAAAAAAACCGGCCAAGTGCCAGTCGGACTCGCGCACCGATGGTTCCGTACAAACCTGTAGGTACATAAGTAAAAGTTATGGTATTTTTATTGCTAAATGAAATCCATAACAATAGTAAGTTTAAAATTACGTAGCTTTAGTTTTAAGATACCGTTACCCATTATCACCATCATGCTTTTTAAGTAAGTAATTTTTAGACGAAAATAGGTGTACCTATATTTAATAAATAAATGACTAAAAATGACTAAATTATTAAAAATATTTTTATTATATGAAGTAACTATAAAATTATACTTTTCGCAATTTTTCTTTATCTTTGCTATAACACGTTGCTTCGTACCAAATTTCAAGATTCTGAGTTCATAGGAAGTACCCTGTAGGTTTTTATTCCCTTGCGAGTGCCGAAAATTTGCAGCATAAACGGCTGTATCTTTTGATCGCGTTGGCTTAGAAGTATGAATTTTTCACAGCTCCAAGGGACAGTAGACTTGAGTATTTGATATGAATTTCAGTATGATACCTCCATGCGTTCCTGAGAAAAAGGGTCTTGACAGAGAGACGGACAACAAAGTGATCCTATAAGGGTTCCGTTTTTTCCTTTTGAGGTACGGAACCCTAAAAAAAGAAGATATAAGTAGCTTACTGTTAAATATTTTCATGATTAACATACATTTCATGATTTACATGTATTTTCATTCCGAGACAGTTTACATAATATCGTGTGTCACTCATATAAGCGACTCAAGTAAGTAAAACTTACAAGTATAATCGTGGTATATGATTATTGATTAGGTGATCAACCGTACGTTTCCGTAAGCCATCATCATCATCAACCTCCGAGCACGGGTCTCCGCTCAGAATGAAAGGGGTTTTGGCCACAGTCCACTACGCTGGCTAAGTGTGGATTTGCAGACTTCACCCACAATTGAGAACATTAGGGAGAACACTCAGGTTTCCTCACTTTGTTTTCCTTCACCGTTATAGCAAGTGAAATTCTTGGATTTACGTTCCAATGTGTGAAAAGTTAGAGGTGACCGAAGTCTTAGCTACCACTGTTAGAAGACATCTTTGCTTAGAGGGCTGGCGTAATCATATTTACGATGTAGCCTACTGTTCCTTGTGTATCGTGGACTTCGCCAAATTGCATCTGCTTCTGTCTGAATAAAAAGTACATGATGAAACTAATTGACATGGATAGTAATATAACATTCTTGGGAATAAAATTAGACCAATATTGTACTAAATTAAATCATACTAATATTATAAATGCGAAAGTGTGTTTGTTTGTTGGTGTGTCCTTCAATCACGCGACAACAGAGCAACGGATCGACGTTATTTTTTGCATGTGCATAGTTGAGAACCTGGAGAGTGACATAGGTTACTTTTTATCAGGGAAAATTAAGGAGTTCCTGCGGGAATTAAAAAACTTATTTCACACGGATGCAGTCGCGGGCATCAGCTAGTAGATTAATATATCCATTATGTCAAACCTTCAAATCCTTGATTGATTTTAAATTTTAATAAACTCTTTACAGCGCAAAATAAGTGCATTAAAAGGTTTTTTTTCTTATAAAACTAATCGATTCATGCAGATTAATTGATCTAACCTATTGCCTCAATGGAAATAAATTCATAGCAGCATAATAATTTGATCGCAGTGGCATAGGAATTCGAGCCATTAGCCACATTCAAATTCCACCGGGTGTCTGAGGAATGAGGTCGGTATTACCACGGCTGATATAATTTATCTGTACTTCGTCTATACTTATATTATAAACTAGTATTTCGCCCTGTGCGCGAGCTGCTAAAGCAGCTCACGGGTTGTGGTTTGACTTACAAGTAGTACAGACATTTATTATGATTATAGCAAAATTATTAAAAATGGCGTTGATTTTTTAAAACTTTGGTATGAGTTTCCTGTTTTGTGATCAGAGGAAGCCCTGAATATCGATTTTGAACGAAATCGGTCCATTAACAAAGAATTTCAGAATGGCGCTTATTTTTTAATACTTTGGTTTCAGTTTCCTGTTTTGTAACTCCAGGGAGTCTTAAATATCGATTTTGATCGAAATCGGTCAATTAACAAAGAATTTCAAAATGGCGCTGATTTTTTAAAATTTAAGTACCAGTTTCCTGCTTTGTAATCGCAGGGAGCCCCGTCGTGGGTACAACGGAACCGTATCAAAATCTTGCATAGTTCTACACAGTCGTAGTATTCTTCAATATTGGCCATATATTTTCTATGGAAAAATAAATTCCGCCATCTTGAATTTTTTTCCTGTTCATCAAGTAGACCTTCAGGTCCTGATCATCTTTTTTAAAGAAACCACTCTTCCATCTTTTATACTTTCTGAGATAGACACCAAACAAATTTGTATGGCAGCCATCTTAAATCCGCCATTTTGAAGTTTTTTTTTGCTCTTTGCCTATTGGATGAGGTTCCGAGTGACATTAGTTAGAGGACCCCCCACCTATCTTCAATACCTTGGCCGTGCCCTTTACCCGTCTCCGAAATCCTCAATCATCAGCTGTCTCCATATTTTTTTCAAGTTATATTTCCTTACTTCTATACGAAGCCATCAGTGAAAAAAAAAATTTCATACAAAATTTTACAGGAGGACATTTTTGGGGAAAATCTCAAAAACTACCCCAAATGTGGCAACACTGTTTAGTTATCTTGATACTGCCGGTGGAGCTACACAATCGATCCATACATGTCAACTTTCCCAAATGTTGCCAACTGCCTCAAAATCGTGATCGAAATTTTCAAAAACACAAAAAGAATACAAAATGGCCGCCACCTCGTTTCACAGAAGCATTTTACATAATTTCATAATTTTCCCGTAAACTACAGGATATACCGCTCCTGATGACGTTTCAATTTTTCATCTCGCTCGCACCCAGCCGAAATGATTGCTCCTGAAAAAAGACCATGTCGAAAATCACTTTTACTTTGATAAATTCCAGTGTTGCCAGACCGCAGCGATGAAAATACCCAAACGTCATTCGTACCAGTGGGACACGTGGTTGCTCATACTCGAACTTTGCAAAAAATACGTATTTCGATTTTTTTATTTTTAGGGTAAATCTTGAAAATTTCCCGAGAAATGGGGTAATTTTTTTTCCCCAATCCATTCCTCAAGTCTGTACACACAATCTCCCCGTACAAGCCGAATCGCTCCGACGTTGCCAACCGTGAGAAAATTGAATTTTAAAATTGCGTTTTTTCGTACCTCAGACCGAACGGCCGCCGCGACAGCCGCCATCTTGAATTTTTTAAAATCACTCCCGTTCTGTCAAAATATAGGATAGTTGTAGGCGAATAGAGAAAAAAATATTATGCTCAACCACGCCGTTTCGGATCTATGGCGCCGCGGTTCGGGGTCGAAAAATCAAAAATTTCAAAACACTACAGCTCGGCCGCCATCTTGTCTTTCGAATTTTTTCCACTTTTTCTATTAATCGTTTCCTGGTTTCTTCAATCGTTGCGAATTGTAACGAAATCGGTTGGAAAACAAAAGAGTTGCAAGATTCACGTCGGCCGCCATCTTGTTTTTCCGAAATGTCATAATTTTTCCTTACTCGACTCCCGCACCCGAACACATCTCCCGTACATCATTATATCGTTTTCTGTCTCTTTCTAGGAGAACAATTATGTCAATGAGTGAGTCAGTGAGTCAGTGGTAATTGACTAATTAATCAGACAATTAACAAAGAATTTCAAAATGGCGCTGATTTTTAAAATGTTGGTACCAGTTTCCTGTTTTGTAATCCCAGGGAGCCCTAAATATCGATTTTGAACGAAATCGGTTAATTAACGAAGAATTTCAAAATGGCGCTGGTTTTTTAAAATTTTTGTAACATTTCCTGTATTGTGATCCCACGGAGTCCTAAATATCGATTTTGAACGAAATCGGTCAATTAACAAAGAATTTCAAATGGCGCTGATTTTTTAAGATGTTGGTACCAGTTTCCTGTTTTGTAATCTCAGGTAGTCCTAAATATCGATTTTGAACGAAATTGGTCAATTTACAAAGAATTTCAAAATGGCGCTGTTTTTTTTAATTTTGATAACATTTTCCTGTTTTGTAACCCCAGGCCCAGGGAGCCCTAAATATCGATTTTGAACGAAATCAGCAAATAAACAAATTATTTCAAAATATCGGCGGTTTTTTAAAATTATTTTGGAATAATTTTCCTGTTTTGTAATCCCAGGGAGCCCCGTCGAGGGTTAAACGGAAAAGTATCAAAATCTTGCATAGTAGTTCTACACTTGTAGTCTCTTCAATTTTCGCCTTTTATATTCTATGCAAAAATAAATTCCGCCATCTTGAATTTTTTTCCTGTTCATCAAGTAGATCTTCAGGTCCTTATGATATTTTGCCAAGAAACCTCTCTTCCGTCATTTATACTTTCTGAGTTAGACAACAATTAAATTTCTATGGCAGCCATCTTAAATCTGCCATTTTGAATTTTTTTCAGCTCATTGTCTATTGGATGAAGTGTCGAATGACATTTGGTCGAGCACCCCCCTATCTATTTGTTATGCTTCGATCGGTTGATTTCAGCAAATCAGCCGCCATTTTGTTTTTCCGAAATATTATAATTTTTTCCTACTCTTATCCCGCACGCGAACACATCTCCTATACATGAACTACCCCGTTTCAGATCTGTGACGCCGCGGTTTGAGGTAGAAAAATCAAAAATTTTAAAGCATTATATCTCGGCCGCCATTTTGTTTTTCCAATTTTTTCTACTTTTTATATTGATTGTTTACTAATTTCTTCAATAATTGCGAGTTATAATGAAATCAGTTGGAAAACAAAAGAGTTGCAAAAATCACGTCAGCCGCCATCTTGTTTTTCAATTTTTTTTCCACTTTTTCTATTGATCGTTTACAAATATCTTCAATCATTGCGAGTTGTAACGAAATCGGTCGGAAAACAAAAGAGTTGCAAGAATCACCTCGGCCGCCATCTTGTTTTTCTAATTTGTTCTACTTTTCGTATTGATCGTTTACTAATTTCTTCAATCATTGCGAGTTGTAACGAAATCGGTTGAAAAATAAAAAAGTTACAAAAAACACGCCGGCCGCCATCTTGTTTTTCCGAAATGTAATAATTTTTCTCTACTCCCATCCCGCACCCGAACATATGACTTATACATGAACTAACCCGTTTCGGATCTGTAGCGCCACGGTTCGGGGTCGAAAATTCAAAAATTTGAAAATACTACAGCTCAGCCGCCATCTTGTTTTTCTAAATTGTTCTACTTTTTGTATTGATCGTTTACTAATTTCTTCAATCATTGCAAGTTGTAACGAAATCGGTTGGAAAACAAAAAAGTTACAAAAAGCACGTCGGCCGCCATCTTGTTTTTCTGAAATGTCATAATTTTTCTTTACTCCCATCGCGCACCCGAACACATCTCCCATACATCATTGTATCGTTTTCTGCCTGTTTTTAGTAGGTTCATGCATTTGGTCGAACTCCCCCCTCTTTCTACAATATCCTGGCCGCGGTCTTCACCCGTCTCCGAAATCCCTGATATAATTTATCTGTACTTCGTCTATACTTATATTATAAATGCTAAAGTTTGGATGGATGGATGGATGTTTGTTACTCAATCACTATAGAACGGCTGAACGGATTTGGAGGAAATTTGGCACAGAGATAGATTATACTTAGTCTGGAATAACCTGGAACTTAAAAACCTCAACCCACGCGGACGAAGTCGCGGGCATCAGCTAGTAGGTAATTATTGAGTGGGTATGTTTTAATTACTGCTGGGCACAGGCCTCCACTCTCATAGGAGAGAGGGAATTAGAGCTTAGAGCCACCACGCTGCTCCAATGCGGGTTGGCGGGCTTTACCGACTATCATCATGTTAGTGATAATAACCGGGACCGACGGCTTAACGTGCTCTCCGAGGCACGGCGGTGAAACACCGCCAACTTCCAACTCCGGGCTGGCACTGAGAATTTCTAGTCAGAAAAACCCAATACCTAACAATATTTATGCCCGACCGGGAATCGAACGCAGGACCTCGTGATCCGCAGTCGACTATGCTAACCGCTAGACCAACGAGGCAGTCGCAATTACGATGCATATTAACACAATTATCGTACACATACTCGAATGACCAATCATGATCAATCTATTACCTAACATACCCAATACTAATTACCTTTAAATCAATATCACTGTTCGTACGAATACAGTTAATTTAGTTCGCGAAAATTCGGGACTGGAGTTCTTCCACACCCCGCCGCTCCAGCTAGCAAAAAGATAACCAACTATAGTTGATAAATATAGCTTGGTACCTGTTTAAATTAAAAAATCTAGTTATTAACATTTTATTTATATTATTATTTGGGTACCTAATTGAAAAAATAATATCAATTTAAATACATTTTTGGAAAGAATTAAATACATTTATCCCTTTTGTTTGATTTCGTTATAACAAGTAGTTATAAATTATTATCCTAGTATAGTATCAATGAAAACATAATATAGTAACAATAAAATCGACATTTGTAGCTAGTGCCTACCAATAATATCGATAATATTATGATGGATTTTCAACATTGTCCTAGCCCTATGTATGTCACTCTGACAGCTGTCACAGGTATCAAGCTATATTTTACCAACTATAGATAAAACTATTATTGATAACCTTATTTTTTTATTGTTTTTTGTTATATTTTTTTATTGTAGTCATAATGGTATGTCATTGTTCTTGTGAACTATGTGATTTTAAGTGCTGCTCTGACGACATTACTGTACGCAACGTATGGCATAGGGACAGGTTACTATCGACAGCCGCTGGCCAAATGCAGATTGGCAGACTTTACACACCTTCGAGAACAATAACAAGAACTAGCGAGCATGCATGTTTCCTCACCATGTTTTCCTCCACCATTAGATACGAGTGATATAATTTAATTTTCTAAAAAATGATATGAAATGTGCACATTTCATACCCTGTAAATGAGTTCGAAAGTTAAACTTCCCGGCCTAGGCCAGTAAAGAATGTATGTATTTTCATTACATATCATAAGTTTGAATTTGGAATCTTTCTTCCTGAATATCTTGTAACTTGTTATAATGTTCTTTGGCCTAAATAGTTTAAATTTGGAACTCTACCGTATTACGCATTCAGCACTCACAGCGCAAACTAACTAACTAACACTCGACCAGAAAACGCGTACTTCCCGCGATGTAATGTACTATTAATTTATTAAAACGCATATAACTTGGAAAAGTGGAAGGTGTGTGGATCGAACCCGCGACCCTGTCGCGTGTCTTTACCATTGGGCTACCACCGCTTGCATTTGAATGGTCCCTAGACTACTCGTACCTTAATAAAGAAATCTCGGACACAAAAGAGGCTAAAAGTTTAGGATCGTACCGTCTTCGTGTTGTTTTGAAAGAATAATTAAGAAGTTATTTGTAAAGTTGATCCCGAGTGCTGAATGAGTAGGGTGGAATATACCTACTAATTAACATTTTAACTTCCATATGACATTAACAGAAACATCTTTTTCGTTAATTTTTTCCCCAGTTCGACATAGTTCAGTCGTTAAAGTTTATCCCGTCGAACTTTGACTCAACTTTTGCACCATCTTCCAAGTCAACGTGACAGCCAATTTGTACATAATATCACCGTACTCTCTAAGCAGACATAATTTACAAAACTTAACTTCAACTTACCAGAAATATTTTTTTGGGTTCCTTCAATAACAACAATAAGGAACTCTTTCAGTTATGTCTTGTCCGTCTGTCCGTCCATTCACAGTATTTTATTCGAAGATTAAAAAACTTTAAAATATTAATTTGTTTTGGGTACCGTACCACTAGAAACCCTCATAGCTGTCCTTCCATTTCTTTATACGTTTAGGTTTTTTAGCCATATTAAAAATAAACTTTAACTGTACTGATCAAGATATAATACCCTAGGCTTATTGGTTTTTTTGGATCTTAATTCTTAAAACCTTAGAATTTCTTCAGATATTGATGCATTCCACGGTAGTCAATCTCCATGACAGAGGTTAGCCATCTGCGCGGGAGATATTATAGTGCAAAAGTGTGGATGCAGACACCAGCGCAATCGCCCTCACTCTCATAGCCCGATGGAACGGAAAATAAAAAGGGTTGTACCTGTCTGTGAGAAACGGGGGGGAAATTCCCGACTCCGGTCTAGTACTGAGAATTTATTGTCAGAAAGACTCAAAACCTAATTATGGCTCGACCCGGGAATCAAACCCCAGTTGAACATGCCAGATCAACGAGGCTGTTAAGTCTCTCTAACATAAAATCAGTGACAAACTCGTTGTGGCAACTTATCGATTCCCGATTTTAATCTTTCCCCCAACGGCTATTTGGAGTTAGGACACAAAGGCGAATCTGGAACTGAAACGAGGAAGTACGGCTGCGGCTAGAACTTTGCTCTTCTCCTAATATTAAAAGTTTTCCAACAAAAGGTAAAGTGAAAAATTGGGATCGGTCGTTTTATTTCATCCGCTATTGCTTTCCGTTGAAAGGGATTTTCAATTAGCATGAAAATAATGACCGTCTTGCGTTCTGTCGGGTGGAAAGCGACGCTTAGTCGCCTAGCATTTACTCCAAGAAATTTTGAAAGAAAGAAAAGTATAGTTTGTTTAGATAACGTTCAGTTAACAAAGTTTTCGAGAAAATGGTTGGCGTGTGAAAACAGCGGTGAGCTCAGTATCATATTCGGAGGTTACATAGTTCGATTCACACTCACCTCTATCTTTTAGGAGATAGGTGTCTGTGTTTCTAGCAATTAAACTAAATTCACTTACTTTAGTCTATGAAGGAAAATATGAAGTTGATGATAGTCCGCGATTTTGACGGGCGCAAAGGATATTATGTATCCCAGAAGATTAAGAGATCCCACGGGAATCAAAAAACCTTAATCCACGAGGATGAAGTCAGGGGCATCATCTAGTAATTTGTAAGACAAGGTAATGCTAAGGCTTGATTAAAATAACATTGGAAAAATAGATCTGTATAAGTAAGTCAAAATGTGCTTACAATACTAAGGTACTCTGTCAGTTGTACTAAGCGACGTATACGATAATCAAATTGGATGTTACCACCGCACGGGAGATTCGCTCCGTGTGACGACTGACGAGCTTAACGATATTATCGGGCGGGAAGCACTTTACAGCACTCAATATGTACTAAAATTCTACATCAATGCACTCAATTCATAAAACATGTCCTGTGTCAGAGCGTAATGTACAATAAGTACATATTCATACACTGGGTCGACGCTCATACAAATGATAGACCTCGAAGACCATGACACTAGTAGCACATACCTAAAGGTACTGGTTCCTACTATTACCTATGGTTGAGAGCTCATACAAATTTAACACCACATTTCTCCTTCCCCTACCCCAACCCCTAGAGAAGTGTTGAATGGAAAGGCCGCAATCCTAAATCATGGTACAACATACATGAGATACAGCCTTTGCAGCGGCTATCATCACCATCCTTATTTCAACCCATCGCCGGCGCAGTACCTACTAAGCACGAGTCTTTTCTCAGAATGAGAAGGGTTACGCCGTAGTTCACCACGCTGGCCAAGTGCGGTTTGGCAGCCACACCTCTTTGAGATCATTATGACTAACTCTCAGGCATGCAGGCATCCTCACGATGCGATGTTGACCGATAAGCAAGTGATATATTTTTTTTAATGCACGTATAACTCCGAAAGAGGTTCACGCCCGGGGCTCGAACCCCCGATAAATACACATAAATATTTTTGTGTATTCAACTTAACTCAACTCAAAACGCACAAAGCTCAGAAAAGTTGGTGAAGTGCATGCCCGGCGATATAGAACCCCTGATCACCCGAATAGGAAGTTGGGGGCTTAACCCCTAGGCCAGCACCACTACCCACTACTATAGCGACGATATTGTCGCTATTTCTGTAGTGCACTATCTCTACGACCCCAGGGGCGACCATTTTTTGATGAACTATCAAAAAAGGTCTAACGGAGTCCAATAATTAATTTCACTATCCAAAGAGGCAATGCTGCCAGCATCTTAAGCACTATGCCTCGCTGCGGTGGTTTCGATGAGGATTTACTGATTTAACAATTTCGTTTTAAATTTTTACTTTAGTTTATTTTATATGTATATTGTATATAGTAAAGGCCCTGTGTAGCGTAAAAGGGGGTTTTTAAAAGCAGTGTATCCATCAAACGGTGACATAATGTATGCTTGTAAAAATAATATTCTGTTTTCAAGACCTTTGAGCAGCCATTGACTCATCTCAAAACACAACTTAAAAAAATCTCTGCATTGAAATTTATTTTAAACATACCTCTTAGTTTACCTTTTAAAGCAATTTTTCTCCTTATTGAAACCAATAATTAGCTCCAGAAATATAAGATAAAATTCATATTTCTAAATCAAACACATTGTCGGATTCATTTGTATTGAAAAGTAAATATTAATTTTTTTACAAATTATTTTATTGTGTTTTTCATCTCGTGAGCTCACAGTGCCTTAAGTTTTAATTACAATCTCCTGTTATAAAAGCGTAAATGTTTGTTTCCTAACTGTTTGTTTGTTTTCTAACTGCCTGCTTCCTTTTTAAAAGCTTAGGCACAATCAATCAATTTATTATTCAATTTAGGTACACTGTAGGTACACATATTGACACAGACATAGTTTGCATCCCAGGGAAATTTAGAAACTTTTTATCGCGGAAAACTAAAAAGTTACCAAAGGACCTGACCACCTGAACCTGACATCCACGAGGATGAAGTATCAACTAGTTTTTTTTTATTTATTTATAGACTAGCGCTTGGCTGCAATCAGACGTGCTGGCAAGTAGTGACTGGTGATGCAGCCTAAAGTGGAACGCGCTAATCATATTCACTCTTGTTTTGAAGATACCAATATTATAAGCGGAGGGAAAAACGGAAGCTGGAAAGTCTAGGTATTCCATAGATTAATTATATCCCATTATAGGCATGACCGGGTAATTATGGACCTATTTTGCGTTGACGCGAACTCTACCGAGTCATTTGCATGATGTCGGTCTCACACTTAAATGCATGGTCGCTACGCATCCAGTACCTACCTAGGCTATCTATCTATCTATATCTATCTATCTATCTATCTATCTATCTTCTTCTTATATATATAAAAATGAATCCCGTTTTCCTTGGTCACGGCATCACGCGTGAATGGCTGGACCGATTTCACTAATTCTTTTTTTGTTGTATTTGTTATTATTAGGAGAAGGTTCTTACGGAAAAAAATATTAAGAAAATCTCTCAGAAATATTGAAAAATATACATTTAATTTTGCATACTAAGGCGGTACGAAGTTCGCCGGGTCAGCTAGTCTATAAACCTAGTAATGTCTAGTATTTCGGCCACATCGATCAATCTCGACCGAAATTAGCCAGTTAGGCGCGTGCAAGACATTGTATTGCAAATGTGTGTGCTCAAACACAGATGCACTATTCCCTCACTCACTCACTCTCATTGCTCGATGGGATCATAATTATATTATGGACTAGTGGATGTCCGTGGCTGCATCCACTTGGAATACGTTTTTTAATTCTCACGGGAAATAATTAATTTTCCGGGATTAAAATTAACCTATGTTACTCAGCCTATGAGCTCAGCTGTACGCATGCAAAAAATCACGTCGACCCGTTGCTCTGTTGCAGCGTGATTGAAGGACAAACCAACGATTAAACACACTTGCTTTCGCATTTATAATATAATACTAGTATAGTATGATTTAGGATCACCCATCGAACCTAGATAACCCTTTCCCCTACCCCTACCCCTAGAGAAGTATTGACTGGAAAGGCCGCAATCCTAAATCCTGAGGAGCATGAGATTCAGCCTTTGCAGCGGCTATCATCACCATCCTTACTTCAACCCATCGCCGGCTCAGTACCTACTGAGCACGAGACTTTTCTCAGAATGAGAAGGGTTAGGCCGTAGTTCACCACGCTGGCCAAGTGCGGTTTGGCAGACCACAGCTCTTTGAGAATAACTCTCAGGCATACAGGTATCCTCACGACGCGATGTTGACCGATAAGCAAGTGATATTTTTTAATGTACATAACTCCGAAAGAGGTTCACGCCCGGGACCCGAACCGCCGACCACCGGAAGCCGAGCGTCTAAGCCCACTATGCTAACAGCAATTCCTACCAATATTTATAATATTTATTTGCTTTAAATCCAATTACAATGGCCAATATTTCAATATATTTTGTGGAATGCATTTAATGGATCCAACCATGCTGTGTAAGTGCTGGGTATAGCTGAACAAAGCCTTAGTAACAATAAACTCTGTTCCGATGCCTGCTAATAATCTGGAATGATTGGGTTTGAAGTTTCGAACTAGTTCCTTGCAAGTTGCACGGACGACGGGGCCTTAGTAGCTTCGCAACCGCCCGGTTCCTGGTTTGATTATTCACGGCTTTCTACAATTACACAGATAAATAATC
The DNA here is from genome assembly GCA_923060345.2 of Erebia aethiops. Taxonomy (NCBI): domain Eukaryota; kingdom Metazoa; phylum Arthropoda; class Insecta; order Lepidoptera; family Nymphalidae; genus Erebia; species Erebia aethiops. The sequence goes on along the minus strand of OV281079.1, from coordinate 16,362,894 downwards.
TTATAGTAAACAAGGCCAATTCTGTTCACAATCTCTAAACTATAGTGACAGCTCTATTTATATTGCTATCCCCATTGATGTAGAATTTTAGTACCTATTTATATTTCAATGGCTATCCCTTTCATAATTATCCCTACGGAAAGGAGCAGCACTACGTTTAGAGCTGTCATTTTAGTTATTTATTTCACAAGTAAAAAGTACATATATAGTTTATGGTTTCTTGGTGCTCGTAAGCGCTTGACGGCTTGTCTGAGCACTGCACATTCCCCCATGAATATTAACTAAATATGGGTTTAGTTTAGAGATTGTGCTATATAAAATAATTGGCCCCATGATTGTAAAATAGAATCTGTAGGTACGTTTTACGTCGTTCGATCTTGTAAGAAGCGGTGATAGAATAGTCGTTTAGATACACGGTCGCGGGTTTGATCTCCGGGCACGCACCTCTAACTTTTCGGATTAAGAATTGCGTGTTAAGAAATTAAATATCACTTGATTCAACGGTGAAGGCAAACATCGTGAGGTATCCTGCACGCCTGAGAGTTCTTCTGTATTTTAAAATGTTTACTACGTCTGAACGCACTTTGGTTGTAAAATCCATAGTTGCTGATTTTAAAAATGTGAAAGTGTCTGTCTGTCAGCCTTTCAAGACCGAGTATCGACGAAACAAATATTTATTTCGTTCATGGTGCAGTGATTGACATGGAAATACGCGGACACGGATTTAGGTTTACCGTTTTTCCCGGAAAATCAGCGAGTTTCAACCAGATTTTCAAAAATATTGTGGCCTAGTTGTGGCTAGTGTTGGCCGTAATCGGTAACTGAATGGATGGCCTTCCTCCTCCATGCCTCGGAGAGCACGTTAAGCCATCGCGTCGGTCCCGGTTATTATCACTGACATCGGATAATAATCGTAAGTAACCTAAGAGTTGAAATAGTACGATTACTCATTATTAGAGTCGAATGCGGAAGGAATTGGGAACCCCCGCATTATTATCCCAAGAAAACCCCTACCTAGCAATGTTTAGGTAGAAGTAAACTCAGATAGAAATTTTCATGCAAAATTGTTATTCTGGATAATATTATTTTTATCACCGAGGCGCACAATGGACTCCTGTCGTTTATGGCTGGATAAGGATTCTATATTTACATTTCCAAAGGAGCTTCGTGTTCATATTGCCCTCACCTATTGTACGCGGTGCTCTTGAAATATTCAAGGAGCGTCTCCAAATAAACACTTTTCTATTGATCGAGTTTGATGGAATCCGAAAGGTTCAAGTCCCGAAAAATAGGAACAAAAAAATAAATGTCTGGAGGATTACAAAACTGCACTCACTTTAACATCATACTATAATATTAAAAATGCTAAAGTCAGTTTGTTTGTTGGTTTGTTGGTTTATTGGTTTGTTGGTTTGTCCTTCAATCACGCCGGTCCTTCAAACAGAGCAACGGATCGACGTGATTTTTTGCATGGGTATAGTTGGGGACCTGGAAAGTGACATGGGCTACTTTTTATCCCGGAAAATTAAAGAGTTCCCGTGGGAATTAAAAAATTTACTCCACGCGGACGAAGTCGCGGGCATCAGCTAGTAGAATATAGATCCACACACAATAGCGCGACAGGACAACACGTCGTTCGCCTTCGACGCAGTCGTTTGGCGCAGACGTTTAATCCTGTCCGGTCCCTCCTGGCACACACACTAAGACCAACTAGAAATCTCTATAGGCTCGTGTGTCAGTCACTCACACTCACATATATGTGCTCTTGAAATTTTCAAGGAGCTTCTCCAAATAAACACTTTTCTATCGATTGAGTTTGACGGAATCCGAAAGGTTCAAATCCTGAATAATAGGAAAAAAATAATATGTCTGGCGGATTACAAAACTGCATAACTCACTTTAATATAGAATATAGATCCGCACACAATAGCGCGACAGGACAAAACGTCGTTCCCCTTCGACGCAGTCGTTTTGCCACCACCACTACCACTACAGCCTATTAACGTCCCACTGCTGGGCACAGGCCTCCACTCTCATAGGAGAGAGGGAATTAGAGCTTAGACCCACCACGCTGCTCCAATGCGGGTTGGCGGGCTAGTCGTTTTGCGCAGACGTTTAATCCTGTCCGGTCCCTCTTGGCATACACACTAAGACCAACTAGAAATCTCTATAGTCTATAGGCTCGTGACTCAGTCACTCACACTCACATACATGTGCGTACTTTTTTTTCATAAAATTAAACAATCAATTTAGAATTTATAATGTTTTTCAATATTAATTAATTTGTCATTGTACAATGTTTCTTACAAATAAACGATTGATTGACTTGCCTTGCCTTTATACAAGTTTAAAGTCTACTATAAATATGTTACCATCTTAGACTGCATCATCACTTACCATCAGGTGAGATCGCAGTCAAGGGCTAGCTTGTAGTGGATAAAAAAAAATGTTCTTGAAAAAAGGTAGAGCAACCTCCGCCGAATTTCTTGCTAGTTCTATGTAGGTATGTGTCATTCCAAAACAGTGATAGATTCACTCGAAGATTCAAAAACACCTGTAATATTAATTGATTTGATTTAATTTGTCGAACCTATTATCGGGTAAAGGAGAACGACCCTAAACCGTAAGCTACTGAATTTTGAGGACCAGGCGTGAAGGATCGATGTGGAGTTATTTTTTAATATCATCGCGTATGCAATAAACGCGTTGTAAATGTAACATTTCGCCTGCTAGGGTCGTTTGCTTTTACGACTCATAAATACCGTAAAAATATATTGATAATAATTTTACCTTATGATCAAGTTTATGACAGCTTCTGACTTATTTCCTTGAATTTATTAGGTGAAGACTATAACATAGAAGATGTAGGTACATCACAAACGGCTTACCAGTTTTTCTTGTTAATGCACCATTTCGGAAATCACAGATCCAAATATGTTTTTTTAAATTAAGAGAACCACAGTTTTGTCAGTAAGACCTGAAGAGTACATAGGCTACTTTATATCCCGAATATTTAAGGAGTTCCTGCGGGAATTAAAAAATCTTTTCCACACGGAACAAGTCACGGGCATCAGCTAGTGGTTTCATATTTTAGGAGCTACTCATACGAAAGTTAAACCTCAAGTCTTACTGGAACCTTTTACAAGAAATAAGGGCAATTTCCTGGAACTTTGAGAAAAAAAAACACAAACTGTCATAAAACCTTAATGTAAAACAATAAAGTTCGTTATTCGTGCACCTCATTATTGTATATTTCCACACAAAACCTATGCATTGGTTTTGTGGCACATATACCCGTCCTACATAGAAAGCTCATAGAAAAAGTAGTTACGCCTTGTTCTTTAGTCCCATGTTTCGTAATATTCCAGAAACCTTTGCACAGAAATCTAGGTCAGATATGACAGAGATCGATCACTGCTTTTTTAAAATACATTTTCATACACTGAATTCCATCCAAAAAGAGTTAAAAAAGTTCATTATACAAAGACCTAAATCGTATTCAAAGTTCAGATTACAGAGACGTAGGAAAAAGTATTACGATAGACAAAAATTCGCAAATCAAACTCAAATACAAATGTTTTCTATTTGAATGAGCTGCCGCTTCCCAAGCTGAGCAAATGCCTATTCAGTCTTGATTTGAAGCTGGTTTGAAGAAGGCAGGTAATATTACAAGTATTATTAATTATTAGTATAGTCCCATCAGGCCATCACCTTATCTGGCTGGGTGGGCAAAATGGGAACAAATTTTTATGCATGTTTGTTTTTATTTTTATTTTTTAATATTAAATAATTATTAGCGACGCTGTCACCGGGTCAGAGAAGTTGCTGAGTATATATATCATTTGTAAGTGCGTCATTCACATTTTATATAGCGGTAATCTTGCTTTAAATTTGTATCATGCAACTCTTGCCAAAGTACTTATTCCTAGTTGGAGCAATTATTAGTTTATTAGATTATTATTATAACAATATTATTACAAAGATAAAACTTAGATACTTAGATATCAAAATCCATAGAATGATAATGGTTGCAATAGTATGTAAACTGATGCGCATATATCAGGAATAGTCGCATTTACCAGTGCACCGCGGCCAAATACCTTCGGGGCAGTAATTGTCGATCGAAAATCACGTTGACCGCGCAAACCCGTGCGCCCAGTGTAGACGCGGCTGTTTGTAGGGTTTACTAATAGATACGTTTTAAAACAAAGAATCCTTATATTTTGACCCAGCGCTTTTGTCGGTGTGCCAAAGCGATTTTTAACTTAATTATAAGAATGAGCTTTAACGTTGAAACTAAACTTAGTTTTAAAAATGTTTCCGCTAAGTACAAAATGAACTATTTAAATTACGATTTTAAATAAAGTTCAGCAATACAAATCCAATACCCTGATACGATATATATTAAATAGGTATTTCAAAGTTATTATGAGGCTCTTATTAAACAGGTTTCAGGAAGATCCTTCCGTCACCATTACTAAAATTCTTTAATACATCAATGTCCGTCACAGATGAAATTAATGACTATAATATGAAGATATTATAATTGAATGACTGCAAAAATTAGCGACTAGCAGGGCTATTACTCTATATTTGATCGTATTCTGACACGCACTCTACCATTTTTGCAAATAAATAATGATTTATTTGCAAAAAAAGTTGTATAATATTTTAATGGTAAAAAATTTCAATGAGAGGCCATAACATTCAACTAAATCAATAGTGTGCAAATGTTTGTTAGGTATTCAGGCAATTTTTGAATTAAATTAGAAGTAGGTACTTGTAATGCTTTAATTAAACTTATTTTTATTATTTATTATTGCATAATAATCCAGATATTGCTATTTTTACTGAATCTGGAGAACATAGACATCCTGAAAAGTCGCCACTACCCTAACAGCCTTCGATAGCTCAGTTGGTAGAGCGGTGGACTGTAGAGGGCTCTCTGAGGCATCCATAGGTCGTTGGTTCGAATCCGGCTCGAAGGATACCCTTTTTTCATTTCTATATACATTTCTTTTTATCTAAATGTTAAAATAATAATAATAATCTTATTATGAACATTGAAATAATAATAATATGGCAGTTTTTACAGCAAGATATCCAATTGCATACAATAATGTTACAATAAAGGTTATCATAAGCATTATAAATAATTAAAGTATAGAAAATGCACTAGTTGTTGCCCGCGACTTCCATGAGTCGACCCACGTGGATATATTATGTACTAGAAATCCGTTCTCTCCAAATCTTTTTACCTAAATATGATTGTGATCGGTTGTATGTAGAGTTCCAAATCTTTCAAGATAAAACTAAACTAAAGTAATTACATCAGTCAGTTTTTCCTTTTATAATAATATATATATATATATATATATATATATATACTAGCTGATGCCCGCGACTTCGTCCGCGTGAATTGAAGTTTTTTGGTTCCTGAGATAACTCTTTATTACTCTATCGGGAACTTGGGTGTTAATCCAAACTATTATATATTTCTGTGCCAAATTTCATCCAGATCCGTTTAGCCTGGCGTGATTGAGTAACAAACATCCATCCATACATCTATCCAAACTTTCGCATTAATGTTAGTATAGATTAAAGCACTCAGACATCGATTTAGGTACCATGTAGGTATATGGGAGAAATGGTGTTTTTAAGTTCTTCCCACTAAAACTAAGTGATACCTACCCAGGTAAACTTAGAAAGTTGCTTTGAACAAAATTTCATCCAAATGGATAGATCCCTTTCTGGTAAACCAATTTTAAGTGGTATAGTTCGCACGCAAGTTGAATGCAGAGTAAATTTATGATGACATACATACGAACAGTAACTAATGTTGACGTTTGGTACAGAGAAAACTTGCACGGTACGGATGCAAGTTTTCAATACATCTTGCATTTAAAGTGATCTATATCTAATTAAATTCTATTTAGTTAAATAGTCTATAGATCTGTTTAAAAAAATTGGTATTTTTATTTGTGAAAAAACGCCAATTTGAGAATATATTAATATACAATATTATTATTAATAACATTTAATAATATATACAATTTCTTAAAAAATCTTTAAAATCTAAATTAAAAACTAAAAACTAAAAATTAAAAATATAATCTATGCCGCTGCAATGAGGCAATGTGCCCAGAACGCTGGCTGCGTTACCCCGCTGAATAGCCAAACTTATACGATTCGAGAAAAGTACAAATATTATTAGAAAATTTAAAATGAAAGGAAAATTTACAGGTAAAAACCTTTTTCAAAGACTAGGTAGGACATCGTCGCTTATTCAGGCCATCATCAAAGACACACCAAAAAAACTTTCACTGCACAAAATATTACTCAGGAAACTGTCTAATATAACCTATTGTGTAACATACGTAACCTATTGTACCTGTTGTACCGCTGAGTTAATGTATTTACCAGACAATGCTGCTGCAGTGCATTCCAATTGGATTTCAGATGCCAACTAATTCGTAGATTCGCTTTAGCTTTACAGAAGCACAAAATGTATTATACTAGCTGATCTACTCTGGTTTCGCTTAGATTGAATTTCTAAGAATTAATTATTCTAGATAACGATAGAACTTTATGTCCTAGATCAAATGTCTGCGTAAAACTTTGTTTGCGTATGTGTCGTCGATGTTTTGTCTTGTCGTGCTAGTGTGTGTGGATCCATATTAAAGTGAGTGAGGCGGATTTTTTTTTGCTTTAACTTTTTTCTCCCTAGTCTGCTTTCGCTTTTTTTGGTGTCTACGTGAGGTCTACGCGGGTTCTACGTTATTGATGCAACATGCAAAAACTGAGTGGTTTTAGTTTTAGGATGTTGATAGTATAAGGACACTGGGTGTAAGGGGAACACTACCGAAAACTTACTACTTAACTACACTATACTAAATAGGTACTCGTAGCTCTACGTTTTCGGTAAACACAATCCAATACAAAATAGTTTTTTTTTTTTTTGCGTTTTTTATTGTGGTGTCTTCGTTTTCGTTAGCGGTTGCCTTACATCCTGTATACAGATTAGGACTCCTTTTTCCTGGATTTAGGTTTTTAAAGATTCTTCTATGCGAAAATCGGTCTGAGCTATAGATACGTGGATATTTATTATAAGTCACTCAGTATCTCCTTTTATATTATATAAATTATATACCTAGTGTTATATAGATATGTAGATTATCCAGTTAAGATCGAAGAAGCCTTTTACCCGCCCCAAATATAACGACTAAGCCCGTGCATTTATAGTGCTTCAATTAACACGGATTATTTTAGGTGGGCCAAACTAACGAATCAAAAGCAAGGGAAAATTATAGTAATCTCTGGACTGTGCCAAAGTTCTAGAATCATCTGACACGGGTAAAGAGTCATGAGAGCTTTTTCAAGTATTGAGACTGCTTATCTACTTAGTCTACTAGAAGGTCTTGTGTTCTACTAGAAATAAAAATAAGCTTGTAATGCCTGCTTCTAGGCTTAGTAAAACTAGCAATTCATTTGTTGGAAACAGTGTCCGCTTCTACAATAAGCTCCCAGAAGACATGTTGAAGATGTCTCTGAATAAGTTCAAAGTTAATGTAAAACGTAAACTCATTAAAAAAATTTATTACCATGTAAAGGATTATTTAAATGACAAGAAAGCTTGGCAATTTTCTCTAATGGCCCTGATAGTTCCTTAGTTAAGATGATTGTGAAATGGTGATAATGAAAAAAAAAAAAACCCAGCTGAGTTTGTTGTGGGCTCTTCTCAGACCAGGGCGCGTTTGGAACCCTCGTAGCTTTAGTTTAAGATGTCGTACTGATTATCACCATTATATTGTTACTCGTATATGTTATAAATAACCGAACGTCAATAAGTGTAGTATATACCTACCTAAATTGAATAAACATTCTTTGATTTGATTTGATTCTAACATAATCATTGGCGTAATCTAGCTGTCTACGATATCATTATAAAACCAGGCCCGCTCCTGTGCGCCACTTTCCTTTACTTTGTTATTGGTCCGTAAAATAGTTTAAATAGTTTTCGGACTAAATTTAATTTATTATAAACTAGCGACCCGCTTCGCACGGGTACAATGCTGACACTAAATATTTACATGCGGTAAAGGGCCATATTGATCTATATTATAAATGCACAATATATATAAGGTACTTAATTGGATAAGGATTAATGCTGTATTGCTTAAAATCGTTTCGTAAATAAGTCATTATTTCTCTTAAAAAGTAAAGGATAAAAAATGTTTATTGTGGGTTATCCCTAAGAGATAGACATATACTTTCGCGGTCTTTTTTGTTGACCTTCTAAGGTGTACAATACTGTAGTACATTATTTTGATCTATCTCGTAGGGTTCAGACAGCGTTTGCAATGTAAGCGCAAAAAATGTGTTTATTTACGACATCAAATTCTTAACCTCTAAAGTTATCAAAATTTCTCTACTATATTATGCATGTATTATACATAATAAATAAACCTTCGTCTTTAATCACTCTAGAAAAAAACCGCATCAAAATCCGTAGATCTAAACATACATAGAGAGACAGCGGGAAACGACTTTGTTACACGCTTTTTACTACTAGCTTCAGACGTATGTATGTTAGTATGTAACGGAATATTTGAGCATGATTTTGATCCCCTTTAAAACGTCGGATTAACTCGAAATTTGGCATACTTATTAAGGACCGATAACAATTCAATATTTTAAACAGTTTGACCCGTTATCCTAACTAGGATAATCAGGATTAGCAATTTTTTGTTTTCCTGAGACCCGGAGTGTCTGCGTCAAAGCGTGTTTTTTAGTTTTTTAAAACTATTAGGTATCTTTATTGTACTATGTAGTGATGATTATACTGGTGTCATGACATACTTCTTCTTAGGACATACTCTATCATCTCATCTCATCATGAGATTCTACTAAAGATCCAGTAAAAAATTAAGCAGGTAACTGTTTATAAATACAATTAACCAATAGATATAGTAATAATTAACTGCACTATCCTGTTGGCAACTGAAAGCACAACCGAATCCTTGCACGCAACATAAGATGTAACTTTTTTTTTAAATCCACTACAAGTTAGCCCTTAACTGCGATCACACCTTATGGTAAGTGATGATGCATTCTAAGATGGTAGCGGGCTAACCTGTTAGGGGCATGGCAGTTATATTAAACCCACACCCCTTCGGTATCTACACGGCATCGTACCGGAACGCTAAATCGCTTGGCGGCACGTCTTTGCCGGTAGGGTGGTAACTAGCCACGGCCGAAGCCTCCCACCAGGCCAGACCAGCGAAAATTCAGAAATTATAAATTCCTAAATTGACCCTGCCGGGGATCGGACCCGAGACCTCCGCACGTTAAGGCAACAGCGCTACACACGGCGCCACGGAGGTAACTTTGTAACCTTCGTTTTGTATAACACCTGTGTTACACATAAGCACTTATGTATGTGTAGCACGTAAGTACAAGACAAGAGATTCAAAGCAGATCGTTTGTCTGCTAGATTTAGCAAGAAATCGGGCACCTCGTCCTCGCTCACGAAAGTTATTGTTGTGTGTTACCTAGTCCTATATAGGGGAGCATTGTCGGTTCGTTTGGTCCGATTGACGTAAACCTAGAGTTGCTTAGGCGACACAGGTCACGGTGTAATCCTTTATCAATAGGATCTTGGCAGACATTGTGGTAGACAAATTGGCTAGTTTGCTACCTCGCACGGCCGCACTCCAATGCCTATTACATTCCATGCTTATGCCAACGTAGTATCGTAAATTGTCTACAATTGTGGAGTTTTAACTACATGTTCTTCATTCATTATCTTATTGGTTTATTTCATTACTAGCTAGCTTGCCCCAGTTTTACACGGGTAGAAAACGGTTTTCATTTTTTTCGTATTCATATTTTATTACGGGAAAATTCATATATTATTACGTAGTATAAAGAGACAAATCATAAAAATTCGTAGCTTTGGAATTCTTTCCGCATTTAAATGAGCTTTTTATTCCACGTACTAAGCTGTATAAATAAAAGCCATTTTGCTCCACAATATAGCAACAATATTTCTGTTCCGGCGCTTGTAAGAGAATTTCGTTGGTAATAAAACCGGCCAAGTGCGAGTCGCACTCGCACCTTAACGGTTCCATACCATTGTATTACAATATTTAGCACTGTAGACTCCCTTGTTTCTTGAACTTTCGTAAAAGAAAAAAGAGAGGCGTTAAAAATCTTATTTCTCGTATGGAGGTCTCCCCTATATTTTTTAACTAAGTAGCTGAAGTCCGCGACTTCGTACGCGTGGATTGCGGTTTTATTAGTTCCCGCGGGAACTCTTCAATTTTCCGGGATAAAAAGTAGCAGTGTGTTGCAGACTATAATCTATCTCTATGTCAAATTTCATCCAGCCGTTCTGGCGTATTTTATTTGTTAGTTATAGTAACAAACATTCATCCATACATCCATCCAAACTTTCGCATTTATCTATATATTATATAAAAGCGAAAGGTCACTGACTGACTGATCATCACGATATCTCAGGAACTATAAAACATACAGACTTGAAATTTGGAAGGTAGGTTCCTTCTATGGTGTAAACGTCAGCTAAGAAACGGTTTTGGGAAAATTCACCCCTAAGGGGTTGAAATGGGGGTTGGATGTTTGTATGAAAATCCTTTGTTTTTGAAGTTAGACACATGAAAATTAGCATTTAAGTTATAAGTTTAAAATAATAAAAATCTGTATAATTTTTTTTTCCGAAAATCTACCCCAAAGAGGGTTAAATGGGGGTTGGAAGTTTACATGATGGTTCTAAGTTTTTGAAGTTACAGACTAGAAAATCGGGATTTAGGTTATCAGTTTTAAATTATAATAACCTGTATAAGTACTTTTTCGAAAATCTACTCCAAAGAGGGTGAAATGGGGGTTGGAAGTTTGTATGAAAGTTCTATGTTTTTGAAGTTAGATACTTGAAAATCGGGATTTAGGTTATAAGTTTTAAATAAAACTAACCTGTATAAGCCATTTTACGATAATCCACCTCAAAAGGGGTGCAATGGGGGTTGAAAATTTGTATGAAAGTCCTATGTTTTGTAGAAAGAGTCATGAAAATTCAGCATTTCGGTTCTAAGTTTGAAATAATAAAAACCTGCATAAGCTATATAAAGCCTCTTTAGATAGACTTTTTGCAGCGGGAAAATTTCATAATCTCATAGGAAATCAGAAATTGTACGCGGACGAAGTCGCGGGCGACCGCTAGTAATATATAAATTTATTTCGATTTTATTTTTTTGTTAAAGTGGTAATAGTAATAGACTCTGTAATTTTCAACTATCTGCCATGAGTTACAGCCCGTTGACAGACAGAAGGACGGGCGAACGGATGGACACACGGATAGCGGAGGCTTAGTAATAGGATCCTGTTGGCACGATTTGTGTACGGAACCCTAAAAATGCAAGTGCATCTGATATGAATGTTTTAGTGTGGAGAGAGATATAGACATGGGTGGTCGTTCTTTGGTAACAGATAACACTCGAGTTATAGTAAGACCATCCTGGTGCAATGGTCAGCGCCCCAGTAGGCATTTCCAGAATACAATTATACTAGGTATCATCAAATCTCAAGAGAGTCTCAGGGAGTCGCTGGATCCAGGCGGCGCAAGACCGTGGCTTGTGGAGGACTCTACAAGAGACCTATGTCCAGCAGTGGACGTTGATCGGTTGACGACGACGACGACGAGGTATCATCACGTTTAACTTTTCCCATGCATGCATGTTTGACACGTCCATATCGAACGTCGGATACTTTTCGTCCTGAGAAATAAATATTTGAACAATTCAAGCAAATTTGAAAATCTCTGCGGTATAGGAAACCTGGGTTTATCTCATTTAGAGAGTACCAAAATTGAGTGTGGCTAGTGTCCGTAAAGGTACCATTCTTCGCAATAGCTCGGGCACAATGGAGCTATTCAGACGCTCACAATAACCGCATCCTTCCCTGAGGGACAGAGAGTCGACTTTACACCGGTCGAGGAGGGATTGCTTATTGTTCATTATGATCTAGCGGTACACCCGTCTTCATAATACTTGTATGACGCGTTTACATTTAAAAACCGGTCAAGTGCGAGTCAGACCGTTTGGGTTCCGTACCACCACAAAATACAAATTATTTTAGTAAATAACAAGAAAGATGTCATCACAATTATTAACAACACGTACTCAGCTTAGAAATAACTGGCTTACATATGGTGCTATTGGACATTTTCCTACACTTGTTCTGAGAGATCTTGCTTCTTGCCAAATGTCATGATTCTAGGTCAACGGGAAGTACCCCATAGGTTTTGATTTATTGGCGAGTGTCAAAATACCTATGCCAAATATGCGGTATAAACGGCCGTATCTTTTGATCGCGTTAACTTAGAAGCTCGATTTTTACAGCTTCAAGGAACCGTAGAGTTAAATATTAATTTCAACTTGATCCTCCACGCGTTCCCAAGAAAAAGGGAGTTGACAGACAGACGGACAGACGGACAATGAAGTGATCCTATGGAGGTTTTTTTTCTTTTGAGGTACAGAACCCTTAATATCCTTACTAATATTATAAGTGCGAAAGTGTGTCTGTCTGTCTGCTACGCTCGTGGTTGAAAAGATGGGCCGAGAAAGCGTACCAGACAGACACTCTTTCTCAATTATAATATTAAGTATGAATATACTTAATGTCAGGACATTTGTAGCCAGGGGAGAAGTGAAAAGCTTTATAACCCGAACGTACGAGCATAGACCAATATTCGCAAATTTTCAAGGTGTCAAGTAATACCGCGAGCCATCGACGGACAGCGCCATCTAGTTTAAATATAAACAACTTTAAACCACAACAACATAGCAATTTCCAACCATTCCAACCAACCATCGGATTTGGCAACCCCCAGACATCCTACACGTAGCTGCCATCCGGCCGTAAGCAAGTGACGCGCGGCCCCAGCCCATATAAGACTGAAATGAAGGACACGGATGGACACGCCCGGGCAAGGAGGCCTAGCCTCGAAGTTCATACCCCCCGACTGATCACCGTCAGTCGGAGAAGAACCAACCACAATAGCAATTTCTTATTGAAATTGAGCTCTTTAAATTATATTATGTTAATCTATCAAGCTTAAAAATGTTGGCAACCATACTCCGAACTGACTTTTTTTTATTATAATATTGTCTTGATATTTCGGGGGGCATATTACTACTAATGCTTAAAGCCGTATTGTTTTAAATATTGTCGACGACCGATGTTCGTGTTTTAGAAAATATAATTATAATCCTTATTTTAGAGACGTCAAGGCACGTACGTTTTACAATAATACAGTAGGGCCTAGGGGCAACCAACTTTTCGGCCGCCAAGAAGATTAAATGGGTTATCATTATAATCCAGTACTAAACTATACTTGACGAATCAGAAACTTATAGAAATAGTAGGTAAACATACCTACTTAGGAATAAATTTGGATAAAAAATAAAGTAATTCAATGATAACAGATTTAAGATAAAAGCCCGGATTTGAGCCAAGTGCCCCTAAAAGGAGTATTGAAGTTTTGTATTTGGTTCAGGCTGGAGAAAGGACTAACGGAGTCTACTGAGTCGGGGTAATCCCGGCTTAGGAACATCAACTATAATGTGTTTCACCTAAAAGTAAAGTTGTCGCCCACTGCACTCGTGACTCTACAACTGAATGTCATGCAGCAGGACTGATATTAGAATCATTTGTTATCTGCCTCGTTGGTCTAGTGGTTGCATGTTTGCGGATGAGTCTCAGGTCGGGCCATTGATTCATTTCATTTTCTGGCCGTCCGTCCGTATATTAAATCAATATATAAAAAGGAAAATGTGACTGACTGATCTATTAACGCACAGCTCCTACTACTGGATGGTTCTGGCTGATAGCTAGCTACAGCTATGATCATGTATAATGTATATGCATCCGCTGAGGAATGATTTTTGAAAAGCCACCCCTAAAAGGGTAAAATCGGACTTAAAGTGAGTGCAGCCGCGGGCAATAGACCAATACCTAATTTAATCAATAGACCAAAACCTACAAAGCGTAGTTTTATTAAAATGTTGAGATAAAAATATCAATAAACATTAATTTATATCAACAAAACAAAGCGTATCAAAAATGTTAACATTTTAAAATAGTCAAATATAAATTATATGACACCTTATTCACGCAAGTGAGAAAGCGCTTGCCTGATTTATCTTCGTAAAACTTTTAGCCAAAACTTTACAATTGATGTGTTAATGGATGGCGGTATAGAACCAACAATTTGAAATTAATTAATTGGTGTTGCCGTGTCTTGAACCGGTAACTTGTTACCGGTTCAAGACACAAGTGGCCCGAACTTTATCATACGACGGTATATATCCGCTGGGGGTGAACCACAAGTAGAGGTACATCCATACATCCATACCTCCATCGTCATCATGATCATCAACCGATAGACGTCCGTGTGGAAGTGTGGCATCACGGCGTTTGGAAGTCACCTGCTGGACCTATGTCCAGCAGTGGACATGGACTTCCACACGCCGCGATCTTGCGCCGCCTGGATCCAACGGCTCTCTGCGACTCGTCCACCGAGTAGGGGGTCTGCCAACGCTGCGCTTTCCAGTGTTATCATACCTCCAATCTCCATACTAGTATAAAATGTACCTCTCTCCTATGATAGTGGAGGCCTGTGGGACGTTAATGGGCTGTAGTGGTGGTGGAAGACTTATAGTCTTATCCAGGAAAAGGACACAGCATACTCCTTATATCCCGGAAAATCAAAGAGATTTTTCAAAACCTTCCTTAGGAGGTGGACTCCTAAGTCGCAGGTACGTTTGTGATACCTAGTAGGTACCTGGTGTCGTAAGCGATACTACTATAAAGTGGAAAGCACCCTTTGTAAGAAAAGCGTACAAAAACAGTCCCGAATATATGAATTTATTTTCTCCACCTTTATAACGAGCCATCTCAATTCTCATCCGAGTTTTTTTATGGCCAAAATTGGGCACAGAGAATGTAATTTCTTTACATTGAAACTCAGGTAACTCTTTATTACTTTTTGAGATTTATTATGCGTTACGAAAGGATGGATTTTGGCGCTACTATGTTTTGATAATTGAGTGTATCTCTTTCTTGGGCTAACTGATTGATTTGAGATTGAGTTCGTAATTTCTTACAGGTCTGAGGGGTTACTAGTTTTATTTGACGTACTTTGTTGAAGTCCCTAAAATAAGGACTATAATTATTGATGTAGAATTTTAGTATTACTCATTCTATTTCAATGACTATAATTCTGAAACAAGAGTGTCAACAAGATTAAAAGTGTACCGTCACCACTCTAAGAACATTGAATAACGTTGTTTGTTAAATATTCTTGTACAAATTTTATGCGATCACAAATCACAATATTGTTGATAGTTTTATGTTTCTTCTCTGTCTTATTATGTTTATATTACATAGTTGATCATTTATTTATAACCATCTAGTTAGTGTTAGTGGCATTGCCGTTCTGAATATATGTTAAAAGATTAAAAAAAAAAATTGCTGTTCGTTAGTCTCGCTAATACGCAAAAACGGCTTGACCGATGTTGCATGCGATCTTCCATGGTGCAATCGGGTTCTAGATTCAGGGCACTACACGTCCACTAGTCATTTTAAATTATAATAAGTCTTAAATCATTATTACATTTTTAAAATGTGCACTATATTTTCTGCAGATGATAAATCGCTGTGGAGATAGGGTGCTGTAGTAAGAATTCTGTAAGAAGTTCAGTTTTTTTTTTCTTGAAATTGATATTATAGTAAAACTTATAGTAAGCTTAGCATACTGTACAAATCATGCCTGTATAGAATGGCGGCAAGAATGGAACCTGTATTTCCGCGGTGAACAACTAAGCTGCTTCTCAAAGAGATGTTTAATTATTGATACACTAGCTGACCCGGCGAACTTCGTACCGCCTTAGTATGCAAAATTAAATGTATATTTTTCAATATTTCTGAGAGATTTTCTTAATATTTTTTTCCGTAAGAACCTTCTCCTAATAATAACAAATACAACAAAAAAAGAATTAGTGAAATCGGTCCAGCCATTCACGCGTGATGCCGTGACCAAGGAAAACGGGTTTCATTTTTATATATATAGATTGATTAGTGCAGTTTTGCCAGTGAAACATAAATTTATAGCCGCTTCCCACCATCATAAGACAGTGAGTTTTGATCAAAGAAAAATTGCATTAGTTTGTATTTGAAAGCCTGGTATTTCTAAGTATTTATTTGGTATTTCGGCTGTCCTTTTTTTTTTTATCCACTACAAGCTAGCCCTTGACTGCGATCACACCTGATGGTAAGTGATGATGCAGTCTAAGATGGTAGCGGGCTAACCTGTTAGGGGCATGGCAGTTATATTAAACCCACACCCCTTCGGTTTCTACACGGCATCGTACCGGAACGCTAAATCGCTTGGCGGCACGTCTTTGCCGGTAGGGTGGTAACTAGCCACGGCCGAAGCCTCCCACCAGGCCAGACCAGAGAAAATTCAGAAATTATAAATTCCTAAATTGACCCTGCCGGGGATCGAACCCGGGTCCTCCGCACGTTAAGGCAACAGCGCTACACACTGCGCCATAGAAAGATAGGTAAACACGTTCATCTTTAGGATACATAATCACGTGCTGCAGGATTGCTTACAGCCAAGCGCTAGTCCATAAAATAAAATCAAACACATCTGACGTCACGATGCAACTCATAAGACACCCTTTAAAATTTAGAGTCGATACAAATACATAGGTACACATCTTATTGACTTGTAATCTAAACGTCTATAGACTGTAAAAAAGTTTGTTTTCTGTAACGGATGACAAAATCTATTCTAATATTAAAAATGGGAAAGTGTGCCTGTCTGTCTGCTACGCTTTAAGGGCCCATGTTTTCAAGCGATTTAAATTAAATTTGATATAATGGTAGGCTACATCCTACAGCCAAATAAAGAACTTTCATACAAACTTTCATCCTCTATTTCAGACTTTTGGGAGTAGAATTTGCAAAAATGGTGAAACAGGTACTTCTTCATTTTTAACCGAAAGTCTGGGTACTAAGTTGCTTGGCTATAACTTGAAAAATGACAGACTTTCATAGAAACTTTCAACCCCTTTGGGGGAGGAATTTTGTAAAAATTATATAGCGCCTGACAAATCGACACCTTATGAGTACGGAAAACTAATTATTAAGGATTTTTGGATTTTTGTCCATACTTGTGCTTGCTTCATCTTGCATCTTGCATCTTGCATCTTGCTTCTTGTCAAATTTTATGATTCCAGGTCAACGGGAAGTACCCTATAAATTTGATTGGACAGTGTCAAAATATGCTAATTATGCGGCATAAACGGCCGGTATCAATTGATGCTTTTTAAATAGCTTGATGTTTTTTACAGCTCCAAGGGACCTAGACCTAGAGTTCCTTTTTTTCCTCTTGAGGTATGGAACCTTAAAAAGACCGGCTAATTGAGAGTCAGACTCGCACACGAAGGGTTCCGTACCATCTTACTTACATTCATAAAGGAAGAGAGGTGCTCAAAAATCACATTTCTTGTATGAGGACCGCTCTTTATTTTTTGTTTTAAGTACCTATCTATTTTTTATTTTATTATTTATTGATTATGGCAGCGGCAACAGAGTGCTGTGAAAATTTTAACTTCGATAGACAGACGAACGGACGGACTGCTGAGGCTTAGTGATAGTGTCCCTTTGGACCCCATCCTTCGGTTACGGGATCCTTATCAGCGCTAAGATAACTTTGTAAAAGACGACGGGCGTCAATTTGTGACAACGACAGCTATGCCAAATTCTACATGCGTGAAAACTGGACAGGTAGACGTCGTCAGAGAGAAATGACATTTTGTCCTCTCGCGCTAGGGTGTGCGGCCCAATGTGCTGTTGACTTTTCTCTCTCTCTGCGCCGTATTCCTCATTTTGTCGTAACCCTTTTCCATTAATTACATAATGACAGGTGTTTTCTTGGCATACTGAGCGGGTGACTTGTACCTCAGGTCAAATATTTTTAGTCCTTAGTGTTTTTGCCCGTGCTATAAACTCGGCGTTTGATTTAACTCTTATAACAGATTGTAGATAATGTAAAATGTCTAAATCGGGTCAAAGTTGAACGTAAATGCAACTGGTCTTTAGTCTACAATACAATAGGTACTAATACAGGCATATACTAATATATTATTACTTCCTAATAACGTATATTGAAAACTTTTTTTATTAATTTATTATACGGCCCTGGATTCAAGTCCGTGCTTATACCACCTTATACGATACGCTACTTGCCATAATTTTTCAATTCTCGTGACACCCAAAACGTGCAGCAACTTAAAAAAAAGCAGCTGACCTTGTTTTTATATAACATGAAACAAGTCCGATGTCCATGTTCGGAAAGCTTCAAGATCCAAACCAGTTCTGACGTCATTTAAGTCGTACAATAAAAGTCCTTTCTGAAGTATAAAGCGGAAGGATCTGAGAACTCATTGCATTATCCCAATTACTCCTACCATGACTAACACAAAGAGGTCACGACTCTCAGCAATGAGGAATACCACGCAGAGAGAGACAGAGAGAGCTTCGTGCTAATGCAGAAGTTTTCACAGATAGAGATATAATTTTTTTGGAAACACACCGCGGTAGGTTAGACCCATACAGAGGTTAGACCATATTTAATATCCATACTTCCATACAAATATTATAATTGCGAAAGTGTGTCTGTCTGTCTGTCTGCTACGCTTTCACGGCCAATCTGTTCAACCGATTGTGATGAATAAAATTTGGTACAAGGATATCTTTTTATCCCGGAAAGTTAAGGAATCCCCGCGGGAATTGAAAAAATTTAATGAACGAAGTCGGGGGATCATCTAGTCTAGTTATTATATAAATGCGGAAGTGTTTCTGTCTGTCTGCTGCGCTTTTACAGCCCATATTTTCAACCGATTATGAGTGGGAAAGACGGAAAGTTCTAGAATGGAGAGCGCGTAAAAGTAGGTAAACGTAGTGGGAGCACGATGGAACGACGGTATAAAGAAGGTGGCGGGAAGTGGCTAGATGAGGTACGCAATCGGAGCCGCAAAAGTTTGTGTTGGCGCTCTTGGGGAAGGCTTTATATGTACAGCAGTGGACGTCCACGACGACATAAGTATTTAAATTTAGACTCAGGTCTCATCCATGTATGTAATGTGTAGGTAATAAATATTACTACAATTACCCACAATTCAGTGTAATACTTGTAATGTTACGTATGTAGGTTTTGTATTGCTTAAAATATTGTAACCTCTTTCTTTTTTGAGAAAAGAGCAACTGCTGAGTTTTTTGCCGGCTCTTCTCAGTAGAATCGGCTTTCCGGACCGGTGGTAGAGTCTTGACGTATCATAAGTGACACAAGTTGTCCTATGTGAAATAAATAAATCATTTCATTTACTTCTTGCCTGCATTTCTACTGTAAAGCATATTTAATTACTGTAATCTTACTTTTATAAAGTTTATTAAATGTTTATAAAGATGTATTTTGGCCTGGAAAACGTTACTAAAACTGTATTCTTAAATTATAAGAATGCCCATATGTACTTTTTATGTTGTAAAATAAATAAATAATAATAGTGGACGTCCGCAAACTGAAATGATGATGATGAAGCATACCTTAGCATGGAAAGTGATGCCGTACTCGAAGGCCTCCTCGGGGTGCAGAGGCACGCGCGTGTCGTAGTCATCGTTCGGCACGAGGTCGTAGCGATTGGTGGACGGCATGCTGCGGCGCGGGCGCCAGCGCAGCAGCCGCGCGGGCCCGCGCTTCCACGCTCCCGCCTTCAGCACCACGCGGATGTAGCGGACTTTACGCGTCTTCCTAAACATCGGGGCGCATTGCTTGCTCGCGCGGTCTGGAGAGCTGGTCTGAGACTCGCAACCAACCACCTGCAACAAAAAACAATATCATCATACTAATATTATAACCCTTCCGCTTTCTTTTGACGACCTCCGTGGCGCAGTGTGTAGCGCTGTTGCCTTAACGTGCGGAGGTCCCGGGTTCGAGCCCCGGCAGGGTCAATTTAGGAATTTATAATTTTTAAATTTTCCCTGGTCTGGCCTGGTGGGAGGCTTTGGCCGTGACTAGTTACCACCCTACCGGCAAAGACGTGCCGTTCCGGTACGACGCCGTGTGGAAACCGAAGGGGTGTGGGTTTAATATAACTGCCATGCCCCTAACAGGTTAGCCCGCTACTATCTTAGACTGCATCATCACTTACCATCAGGTGTGATCGCAGTCAAGGGCTAGCTTGTAGGGGATGATGATGATGATTTCTATTTTAATGTGTCCTTTGCGCTAAGGTTGCCTAGGTCGCTATTTAAGCGGTAAGGCTTGTTGTGCCATGTTCTTTAAATTGGTAGTATCTTTGTAGTATCTTTGAGGTACGCACTCGGAGCCAGAAAAGTTTGTGGTGGCGCTCAATGGGAAGGCCTTACATGTACGGTGTATGGTGTACAATAATAGTATATTTAGTATTACTTTACTTCGAAAGAAATGGATTGACATGATTTTTTGCATAGGTATAGTTCGAGAGTGCCATAGGCTTAGGCCAGCGCGTTACTTCTTGATTGCGATCTGGAGTGATGATGCGTTCGCCGCATGGCTGTTATATTAAATCCATAAACTAGGGGAATCGGTTTCTACACGGCATTATACCGAAACGCTAAATCACGTCATTGCTAGCAAGGTGGTGACTAGCCACAGCAGAAGCCTCCCACAGATGAAACTAATTTAGTCAATGAACAAAGTGGCATAACTATAAATACCTATCAGTTAATAGGGCTTTTTAATATCTCTAGGGATAGAATAGAATAAACGTTTTGTACTAAATACATTGAGTCCAGTTATTATTATGAACTCAAGTCCATTCTAATCTCGTATTATCGGTAGGTATGTCGTACCTACTTCAGAAAATCTAGTACTTGTAATTTTACGCTCGTAAAAGGTAGAATTAGCTTAGAATATATTTTTTTTACTTTCCTAAAGACTTTATTCAAATTGAAACTATGAAATACATTAAAATAAAATTATATCCCAAACAAACGACCTTCATTGCTTTCACTAAACAAGAGTCATACCAGTTCCCTATACCATCATTTTTTTACATTAGAAATAAAATATATTCAAAATAAAAGCTTTTAAAAAATACACAAAAATCAAAACGTTTATTTATTGTATTTAGAAAATAATAAACTTATAAAACTTGGTTCACGTTCAAAACATTATTTAACAAAATCTGAGGAAAATGTCGTTTCCCTCCAATCTAATTATTCAATAATGATTAATATTCCGCCAGTCCTTGTTAAAACTTTTAGCAGAAGGTAATCTAATCGAATGTCCTGGAGTTACTAAGTAACAGTAGAGATATTTTTTTCTAGTACTTACGCTCGGTAAGTCGCGTACATGAGCAGGTTACCTTACCAAATAAAAACATTCCATCACGAATCGTTTGCAAATAATGAAAAAAAATTGCAGTCATAGGGACTGCAGATAGAAATAAAAACGATTTTTTTTATTAAACAAAAATATATATAAGTAAACCTTAAAACTAAGGCATTAAAGTTTAATTACGAATGTACTATATTTATATTTAAGACCTTTTGTCTTCGTAACAACGCGAGGTGTCGGTCACGGCCGCGTCGTTACGCGTTTCCACATTTTTACCCTCTACCAAAAAGTCACTTCAAAAATCAATTGACATTTATAGACAGAATATAGACATTGATGTAGAATTTTTTTAGTAATGACTATAGACATTTAAATGCACTGCGGTTCCAACATTTTACATGTAGAAAGAGAAATATATTCAACTAGACAGAATTAGAAGCTAATCGGGCGAAATGCATTCTCGAAGCAACGTACCATATTCGAACGTTAACGTTTGTTTCGCTTCACATATGCCAGTAATGGGGTCCCATCATCTCCGAGAGCCCGTGGCCCAGGTAAATAGTCTTACAATGCACTGCGGATTTTCCTTACTAATTTACGAAAAAGAAAGATAGAAACACAGAAAGAAGGACAGAAAAAGACCTATTAGTAAGAAACGTTCCAACATAGGCAGAAAGAGAAAAAGATCCAACTAGATAGAATTAGAAGCTAATCGAGCGAAATGTATTCTCGACGGAGCGTATCGTATTCGTTTGTTTCGCTTCACATAATATACTCGTACTAGTAATGGGGTCCCATTATCCCCGAGATCCCATGGCCCAGGTAAATAGTGTTACAATGCGCTTTTCCTCAATAATTCACGAAAAAGCAAGGTAGAAACATACTAGAACGACAGAAAAATACCTAATAATAAGGTACGTTACAAGCAGCGTAGGCAGAAAGAGAAAAATATTCAAGAATTAGAAGCTAGTCGGGCGAAATGCATTCTCGTAACGTACCGTATTTGTACGACCTAACGTTTCTTTCTCTTCACATATACCAGTAATGGGGTCCATTATCTCCGGGAGCCGCTGGCCACATTTTAATTGGTCGTACAATTCATTTCTAAAAGCGACTGCTAAATCTTTTATGTAGGTTTTACTTTAATCGTTTTGTTGGAGATTACAAATTGGGGCTTGGCTACAATTTCACTTAAAATGTTAAAAGTTAGAAACGCACTCAGTATTAGCCATTTATCTTTTAGCTTAACTACAAACAGCTTAGCTTATTTATTTTATTAGCTTAACTATAAAGAGATACGTTCTTTCCTACCCAGTCGTTAAGAACATAATATCTCACTTCAACCCTTGACACTTGACGGCTCACTACTGAGCACGGGTCGTCTCCCCTTAGACTGAAAAGGCTATAGTCCAACATGCCGGTCAACTGTGGATTGGCAGACTTCACACATTGAAAACATCATGAAGAACGATCGGGCATGCAGGTTTACTCTTATTAGCAGCAATTTCGAGCAATAAGCCCTGTGGTCTTATAGTGGAAGGTTGCAAATTCAATTCCCGGCAAGACCAATTTGTGAATTTATAATTTCTGTATTTTCTCTGGTCTGGTCTCGAGGAAAGCTTCGGCCGTGGCTAGTTACCGAAATACGAGCAAAGATGTACTGCCAAGCAATTTAGCGTTCCGGTACAATGCCGTGTAAAAACCGATTAGTGGTATGGGTTTAATAAAACTGCCGTATCAGGTTAGCCCGCTACCTTCTTCATCTTCAGTTTTAGCATTCCGGAACGATGCCGTGTAGAAACCGACTAGGAGTATGGGTTTACTGTTTAATATAACTGATATACCCCTAACTGGCAAGCCCGCTTCGCTTACCATCAGGTGAGACTGCAGTCAAGGGCAAACTCGTATAAAAAAAAGTTTCATAAAACGCTTATATGATTTCGAAAAGTTGGCGGTGCGTGGCCGTGGATCGACACTCCAACCACTAAAATAGAAAGCCGGGCGTCTAATCCACTAGTGCTAGGCTATCACTGCTTCGCTTACTATATTTTACATCAGATACGGAATCAAAGGGAATTTCTGAAGGCCGCTGTTTGTTTTGATTCTTGTTTCACATTTAGGGGTTTCCAGGCACGGTCTCGTTACTGACGACATTCAAAGGAACAAAGATAATAATACATTTATGCGGGGACCTCGAAACAACATTTTATATTAGCTTTGTGCCGTTATGAGCAAACATTTTGAAGATTAAGGTTGCTTGAGCGCTTAATAAGTTTGAATTCAGGTTTTGCAAACAATTTTACGTTTACATTTTGCCCGACTGAGGTTAAACAATTAACAACACAACAGTCTGTGTAGGACGTGTGTGTAGAAACACTTCCAGCTTTTATTTACTAGAACGGGTATTTATATTTTTAAGTCTTTTAAAAATTCCGCGAGAACTCTTCAATTTTCAGGGACAATAATCAGCCTAGGGCTCTCTTGGTCTATAGCTATATAATATGTATAATGTATAATCGTATTGATATATAATATGCCTCGTCGGTCTAGTGCGTAGGTACCATGTTCGTCAAGTAGTGTACAAGGTCACGGGTTCAAGTCCCGAGTCGGTTATAATTAAGCATTGGGTTCCCTGTTAAGCAATTCTCATTACTAACCCGGAGTTAGGATTTTTTTAAATTCCAATACAAGTTAGCCCTTGACTGCGATCTCACCTGATGGTAAATGTTGATGCAGTCTAAGATGGTAGTGGGCTAGCCTGTTAGGGGTATAGCAGTTATATTAAACCTATACCCCTAGTCAGTTGCTACACGGTATCGTACCGGAATGCTAAATCTGAAGATGAAGATAGTAGCGGGCTAACCTGATACGGCAGTTTTATTAAACCCATACCCCTAAATTGCTTGGCAGTGTAACATCTTTGCTCGTAGGTCGATAACTAGCCACGGCCGAATCTTCCCTCGAGACCAGACCAGAGAAAATACAGAAATTATAAATTCACAAATTGGGCCTGGCAAGACCAATTTGTGAATTTATAATTTGCGACCTTCCACTATAAGACCACAGAGCTTCTTGCTGCACATTGCTGCACCAGCAAGGACGTCAAACTTAATAAGAGTCCTGCATGAATTACAGAAATTATGAATTCCCAAATTGACACTGCCGGGAATCGAACCGAAGACAACAGCGCTCAACACTGCGCCAGGGAGGTCGTCAAAAATTGACGGTGTGTCACCCCCGTGCCTTGGAGAGCACATCCCATCGGGCTATGAGAGTAATGGAACAGAGAGTGCACATGACGTGTTTGCGCACACACACATAACATCTCTAAACAGATGACTAATCTCTATAGAGATTAGCCGCCGTGACCGAAATTCGGTCGGGAGGACATTAATATTATGTATGCACAAACTCATGTCGATCCGTTGCAGCGTAATTGAAGGACAAACCAACAAACAAACACACTTGCTCATTTTTAATATTAAGATGGCCTATTTACATTGATGTAGAATTTTTTTAGTACTTCTATTTCAATGCCTATTTATCAATAGAGTGTCAACTGTCAATCGATCGGGAGTGAACGAACGAGGGTCTCTCCATACACTTAGTAGCTAATGGGTCCCCTAAAAGCACAAACCATACAACCAACTCGGTGCCTAAAAGCTTTGATCGACGAGCGAACCGTGAGCTAGCACGACTAATCAAAGGCCCGTTTGCAGTAACGCTAGGTTATCTTGTTAACCCAGAGTTACGTGCTACTTTGACAGAATTTGTATAAAACTTCTGTAAAAATTTCAAATTTATTCCTGGGTTCCTGGTTTCCTGGTGGGCCTAATAGAGATATGTTATTTTCTACCAGTAATACGACGAAGATGTTTAGATCGTTTCACACAAATGGCCAAATTATTACGTAAGTTTTTATTATGTTCATATTAATTGTGTTTCGTGGTTTATTAATAAATTGTATTATGCATAAAATTGAAATTGAATTTGAAAACATAAAGTAACGCTGTTGGGTGAAAGGGGCAAGACGAAAAGGGTCCAGGGGATCTCCAAGCTGGCAGAATTAACAAATTTCTGCGTGAGCCTGGCTCGCGCGTGTTTTGAAATGAAACGATTTATTTCACGTAGGACAACTTGTACCACTTACTTATGAAATGTCATGATTCTACCACCGGTTCGGAAAGAAATACTACTGAGAAGAACTGGTGAGAAACTCAGCAAAGTTTTAAGAGAGGAACACACTAAGAGCCGAAAAGGACAAAGAAGAGGATAGAGGAATAACGTTTCGTCGGGTTATCTAGTGTACGCGCCCCTGAAACGTGAATGAGGCGGACTTTTTTTCATTTTTGACGTGTGCTGTCCGTAATATGTTTTTGTCCTAATTTATAACCTCTGCCAGAGTATTTATATCGGTATTGTGATCTCACGTTGCGTATACACCGTAATGAAGGTTGAGGCTTACCACAAACTAACCGAAACTATTTAATTAATTAATTTTCAATATCAATGTTATTAAAATACATTACCTACGATTTTGGAACAAGTTTTTATGCCTGTTTAGTTTTTGTTTTTATTTAATTTTCAATATTTACTAGCGACGCTGTCACCGGGTCCAATAAGTTTGTATGGGACTCTAATTATCAGTACTTTTCAAAATTCAAAATAGATTTAAATGTTTTTTTATTCAAATAAACTTTTACAAGTGCTTTTTCAAATCCACCGCTGGGTCTGAATGCCTGGATTACTGGCTCCGAACACGAAGGCCAAAGTTTCAATACGTTTTGTTTGCGAAGATAATACAATAAATCCAATAAAACTTTTCAATATTAATAATTGTTCGGTGTCGTCAAATACAATCCGATGTTGGGGCTTTTTATGAATGTCCGAGTTTTTGTTTGATGAAAGAAACTTCCGAGCAAAGGAGCTGACATCCCCGATTGAGGTTGAAACTTTAAATAAGAGGGAACTTTGCTAATTGCAAACGGTTCCCTCAAACGTTCTTTGTTGCGGCTGTCTACTCTTGCTGTTCGTGTTTGCGTAATTCGTGTTCTCTCCATGATTCGCGAGCGATCTTACAGGATTGTTCCAATGTTTACGGTCTAGCACCTACACATAAATCTTTTTTTTCAACGAAATGCTAAATTACTTATATTAAAAGTAGGTGTGTATATTTTTATGTAACCTATGTTATCAATATTTTTGCAGTGTGCGTTGGTTTTTTGGTTTGTCAGTAAAGCTCAATTTAAAAATAATTGTTTTCATAAAAAACTAACTTTTGTTTTCTATACCTAACCAAACGTCCACCACTGCATTTGCATGGCTTTAGGTTTTGTTTAAATTTCATAGTACTTATCTCTTTTACTTTATGTCATGAAAAATCGTAATATATGATCTAAACTAATAAAGGCTATTTCAGAACCAAACATCAAAATCGATTAAGTAAGATATATAATTAATGTTAGTGTCCCGTGAAAAGTAAAACAGAAAGATAAAGTTCCTAAGTTATACATAAGGGCGAAATAGAAAAAAAAACATTTACTTTGGAAGCATAAAACTGTAGATTGTAAGTTCTAACATAGTTATTAAGATTATATTGTTGTAACTTACGCCAAAATGGACCACAAAAATTGTCTAATAAAAAAAAAATTGAATAAAATGTAGCAAATTAGTTTAAAGGCAATTATTTCGGCCGTAGATTGAGCACGTTGTTTAGGCTGTCGCCTGTCACCAGCACCCCGAGCTCGCCAAAAATATGCCCTTTAATTACAGCTAAATGACTGGGAGTCACTCGTTTGTAATGAAAGTAGGTACGACCTCTCGGCTTGGAGGTGTGGAGCCCCTTGGTTTTTATGGATCCGTAGTTTAAAAAATCCCTCGGCTATGTGATGCGACTAATTCAGTCTTTACTAAGTCAAGTGTTATATAATGCTAATAGATTATGCCCGCGAATTTGTCCGCGTGGATTTTTACTTCCGCGGTAACTCCTTATTTTGTTTTCATGATAAAAAGAAGCCCTTGTCCTTCCCCGGAATAAAATATGATTAAATAAAAAAGGAGACGGTTCAGACTTGTATGGGGCGTGGGACTGGTCTTTGTACAAGTAGTGATAACAAAGAAAATAAAATATCAAACCAGATTTGATTGTTTAATCCACGAATTCGTCCTAATTTCAGTGGTGAAATTATTTAATCTTTCCACGATTAGCAACACTAAACATGAGTAGACAACAATGGCGGACTCATATTTTTGACGTTTTCTGTCAAGTGACAAATATTGTGAAAGAAAACTAACACGGTGACTCACGTCACTTGTCAGAAATTACATTTGACACATTTCGCATCTACTGATTTCTTTATGGCTGAAGGCGCCATTTTGGAAGCATATCGAAAAACTTGAAATAGATTTTTATTTTTGCGCGTTATTTAGTTTGTTTTATTCTAATAATTTATTTTATTTTTAATAAAATCTATGTATTTTAATCTATTCATGATAAAGTGTACAAGAACTACACCCGAAATGAACCTTCTTCTTTCGCCAGAATCGGTTAAAAAGATGGGCCGTGAAAGCGTTGCAGACAGATATACATATTTTCGTATTTATAATACCTATTATAAGAAGGGAAATATGATAGGGCTCCATTTTAGAATATGTATTTCTTTTTGGCACACTATAATAAGGGGATCCAGGCCTGGAAAAGTCATACGTCACAATATTTTAAAGCCCTCAGTAGAATAGCCGGAAAAGAGCCACCACTCCGCAGGGTCGGATCCCACTGATTAAATCGCAAATTTGTAATTTTTAACTCAAGGATTGATTTTGATTTTTAAAAAAACAGAAAAATACCATACGAAGCGAGTGTGCATCTATTTATTTTTAATTGTGTTTACACGCACATGCAAAAAACATCGTCGTAACAATACCACTACAGCCTATTGCCGGCACACTGCTGGGCACAGGCCTCCACTCTTAAAGGATAAAGAGAAAAAGAGCTTAGACCACCACGCTGCTCCAATGCAGGTTGGCGGGTTAGGTAACAATATGTCCCGCAAATTGGGACTTAAAATTCATAACGGACCCGCTACAAGCAAAAGGCTACAGAATTGTGCGAATAATTCTGTTTATTTACAAAATCCTGTGAAAGTTTTAACGAGGGACTTTACGTGGGACGCTTTACCACCCATTGCCTTAATATGCCCTATTATAGTGTACAATTCTGGAAAGGCTGTTTGTTCTATAAGGTTTGTTTTATTCCATGTTCAGTTAGCTATTGACGTGACTTAAAGAACAGTCCACAGTATAATTAAACCTTACTAAATAAAATAAAATGAAATAATTACAATTAAACAAGATTGTTCTAGATACGAAGACATTTCACCTGCTGACCGCCTTCAATTTCAAGATGGCGCCTGATGATGATGACTAAAACCATAGCCATCGGCACCAGAGTGTCTAGTGGGAGATTTTTTTCCCATTCGATCGACCCATTCCGACACAATGTCGTGTAGAAACTGATATAAGCCTATGGCCTTTATACTTATATAACTGCCATACACCTACAGGTTAGCCTGCTACCATCTTAGAATGCACATACCACCAGGTGAGATCCCAGTCAAGGGCTAACTTGAACTGGATTTTTTTTTTTTTAATTATTGGTTAGAGCTTGGCTTTTCGCTAAATAAGTGACTTGTGTGCTGATTGCACACACGTCACTTATTTAGCGAAAACACACCACGGCAAAAAAAATTCACAGATTTCGCAATCCCCGCAAGAATCTGCATCTTTTAACACCATTACCATGACGATCGGTCAATAATCATAGAAGCTACATCACTTTTTTTAAACGGAAATACCCGTTTGTCTACAATTCCAAATCTAAAGGGACCATAAAGGGACCACCTACACAATTATCAACCGATTTTCAAAATTTTTCGCCATTTTGTAGCTAACTTAGCCCTAGGACGCTTTTTATATTTTTCCTTAAGTCGGTTTTTTTTCTGAAATATTTACAATTTAGTAAACAAAAAAAACCTTACATTGTTTAAAATTACAAAACTAGTTACCAGCCGATTTTCAAAATTCAAACGTTAACACGTGTCTCGATTAATTCCTCAACTATTGGTACTATTCCCATCTTGATCCTCTCAAAATCCTCGGAGCTATGGGCAAAAATACGTCTCAGGCATCTGATAACCATTTTCAATGGTAAAACATTCACATAAAACGTCTGTCTGTGTTTTTAGAATCACTACGTATGAACCTTCATAGTGATTCTAAAAAGATTATCTGCTGAGTTTCTTGATGGCACTTCTCAATAGAGTCTGATTTCCGAACCGTTGTTTTAGAGTTCTACAAATGTCCCACTTGAAATAATGACATTTCATTTATTATAGACCAATAATAGCTTTATGTTGTAGACTGTGGTATCTTACAACTTTTAACGAGGGCTGCGGTAGGCCACGCCAGCTCAAATCGCTGTCAATGTGCAAACATGAGTAGCCGGAGAGCTGACGACATAAAACGGCAAGAATTTTTTAATGGCCTGTAATTCAAATTTAGTACATGAGTCAGCAGTTCAGCACCCACTCGCAAGGTCAGGTAGCGGAATATGTTGTATGTAAAATGAACTACAAGTGTTTTGTAATAATTGAAAATTGGCAGAATGGGCCATTACAAAACTCCTGCCGATTTTTGTCGCCAGCTCTTGGACTAGACATTTTGTGATGGAGAGAATGAGGCCCCTTAAATGAGCTAACTTTGTCTACGCCCTTCATAATATTATTGAGAGTTCACCGCTCCCTAGCGATAGGCTTACCCGTCATGGGTGTTAATCCATATCCACACTAGTTAATATTATACTTAAACCCGAAAGTGTTTCTGTTCGTCTATCTGTCTGCTACGCTTCAACTACCCATCTTATTAACCGACTTTGATGAAATTTGGTTCAGGGGAAGGACCTAAGCTACTTTCTATCCCGGAAAATTGAGGAGTTCCAGCGAGAATCACAAACCTTAATCCATTCGGACAAAGTCGCGGGAATCTTCTAGTTAATATTAAAGGCTTTCTCAACCATGGGTATTAAAGTCCATAATAATATTAGAACATAATTTATTTTGGCAGGATAAACCGCGGGGACCTGACCTGGAAAAATTAGACGTGACAAAAAGCGATAAACTCTGTCTCTATAGATTGAGAGAGAGGATGGAAGTACCTGTATGTAATTATTTTAGTAATAGTGGAACATTTTGAACACTTCTATTTATGTATCTGTCGCACAACGGGAAAACAGCCGCGTCGTATTCCCATTCACGTAATTCGCGCATATTTTTTCTATAGAATAGGTAGGGGAGACCCACGTATGAAAGTAAGTAACACGGGATGAACGTAACGTTTTGAACTCCGCCCCCAACCTCAGTTGCGCTTACGGCGCTGTGCCAACGGTTTTTGACGTAAGGAGTCGGTGCCGAAAAAATACCTCCGAAGTAAGGGCGCAAACACGAAACTAGCGACGGCGAGGCGACGGCGGCAGCGGGCCGACGGCGATGGAATCAAATGTATGACTTTGTAAGTTTTGTCAATTTTTTTCAACTGAGTTTGTTAAATTATTATGGTAGGTTTAAGCTTGCGTTTCAAGTGTCAGTAAATTAGCATATAACTATTCATCTTTTTATTGTGGCATTCGAAACGGTATCTTTCTTCCAGATTTTAAGGTTACAGGCATGTGTTTGCCATATTCGGTAATTTTTTTAAGTAGGGATGAAAGTAACAAGTTTTTACTTTCATCCCGATTGTGATCGTAACATCTCAAAACATATTTTATTGTGCCTTTTTATATATCAAATGCATGCATAGGTACTTATTTTCATGTTCCTTATTGGTTAATATACATAAAAGAAAGGCCAGTAGAGGTTTGGTTACTGCACTGTGCAGAAATTATGGATTTGGCTACAAAAAACCCCTCCTGCATTAACTGCGTAAATCATTGATGTCGAATTTTAGTACCTATGCGCAAATAGTTAATGTAACACGAAAACAATGAGTGCAAAAGTTCCTCTCAAAAAGTTCTTATAAAAAGTCCGCGAAAATAAGGTTGACCCACAATAACCATTTTTATGATTTTCAGATTTGGTCTAAAATAATGCATTTATTGCGAAGGTGTTTTTACCGATATAGTATTTATCCTTTTCAAAATAAATATTTTATTCATCTCAAATATTTAATTAAGATAAAAATTGTCCTTTACACCATTTAATTTAGATGAATATCTTAAGAGATATTATAGAAATAAAGTAAAGTGCAACATACAATGGCGCGGCTACGGCCGGCAGCGGCCAGCGGCAGGTGGGTTGATTTGCTTGTCTGGTTGATATCTTAGTTTTAAGCAAGTATTTTAGAAGATTGTTTTGTTTTGCAGATTTTTGCATTTGCATTTACGCTAGTGTTCAAAGATAGCTGAAAGACCAATCTATCGTATGCACAGATAAGAATTATTATATTTAACAAGCTCTGCGAGATATTTCGAGAAAATTGAAAATTGTTATGTTCATCCCTGGTCTCCCCTACTAGCTGTACCCGGCATGCATTGCAATGCCATTTTTTTGGTCAGAAAGTAGCTCTGTTTGTTGCCTTTTCACACCCATATCAGGCTATATCGCTGAATTGTTACTGACGAAATGATAGCTTCCATCCTGGAAATTAGCATTAGATCTTTTGATCACGGAAAATCAGATAAGTAATATTATAAATCCAAAAAAACGGGCACGAGTTTATTAATCTATCTGCTCATTACTTCAGGTACTCCTTAGTATAGATTTTAATACAAAATAGGTATCTTGTAGGCAAGTGCGTTCCAACCTAGACCTTATCATTGCTTTGCACTAAGCATGATTGTCGTCAAGCGCAAGCCTAACTCGCAATAAAAAAAAATCTTCATTTAGGAGTTTCTTAAGTAATGAGTTAAGCCAGCCTGAGTGCGACACTTAATCTTTTAGCGGCATATCAGAAGTCCTTGTGTAACTTTACAAGTTCTTGTTCGTTATAAGACATAGAGGTAGTCTCATAAAAGCCGCGAGAAACATGGCGGCAAATTACTTGGGTCGTATATCCCCGGACCAAAATATAGGAATGCGAATTGCATACAACTTTTTTAAAATTAAAATTATAATTACGTATGGTGATTGCTTAACATAATTATTCTATGTACTTATTATTTAAATTAAAACACTTTAACCACATACTATTAAATTTTAATTAGCAACTTAAACAGGGCGCCATTACACAGCAATAAATCAATCCAAGCGTCCCCGACCAGTGTTGCCAGACTAACGTCCACGACCATTTAGACAGTAACGCCTTGTTCGAGTATGTATTTTAATTTTAAGCCTTACAGTATTAAACCACTGAATCACTGAATTCTTTTATTTATTAAAAAAAATACAGGATTTTAAACTAGAATGCATCATCGCATCCAATGTGTTCACTTAACAATTATTATACTTACTTCATTCTAATCAAAAAGAAAGCCAGCCAGCTAGCTTTTTTAGAAAGTTTAATCGATAATCTATTTAAAAAATCGGCCAAGTGCGAGTCGGACTCTTGCACCGACAACCGAGGGTTCCGTACAACCTGTAGGTATATAAGTAAAAGTTATAGTATCTTTATTATTAAATGAAATCCATAACATTTGTAAGTTTAAAATTATTAAAATTATTTTTATTATATGATGTAACTAAAAATTTATGCTTTTCGCAATTTTTCCTTTTTCTGTGCTACAAGACGTTGCGTGGTATTTCAAGATTCTGAGTTCACGGGAAGTACCCTGTAGGTTTTGATTCCCTTGCGAGTGTCGAAAACAGCGTAAACGGCTGTATATTTTGATTGCGTTGGCTTAGAAGTTTGATTTTTTCACAGCTACAAGGGACAGTAGACCTGAGTATTTGATAATATGAATGAATTTCAGCTTGATACCTCCATGCGTTCCTGAGACAGACGGACAACAAAGTGATCCTATAAGGTATCCGTTTTTTCCATTTGAGGTACGTAACCCTAAAAATTAAACGAACGAAGTCGCGGGCAACATCTAGTTATTAATAAATGATTGCTTGCATTGCTGCCTGTGTATTAGTATAAAATAATATAATACAAATTCAGGTATTCAATATTTAATTCCAATCGGAAAAGGGATTATTAAACGTGGTCATTCCCAACAAACTCATTGAAGCTTCATATTATTTTTATAATGAATTTGTGTATCTTTTTACCAGACTACGGCAAAGCCAAATAAGGGACAGGATTTTGACCACGTACTATACAATATATATGTATGACTAGATGACGCCCGTGACTTCATCCGCACGGATTTAGTTTTATAATTCCTGCGCGAACTCCTTAGTTTTCCGGGATAAAACGGAAGGTTCTTCCCCGGGATGTGACCTACCTTTATTCCAAATTTCCTCAAAATGTTTGAAATGGGCCGTGAAAGCGTATCAGACAGACAGACAGCCACACTTTCGCATTTATAATATTACTGTTTAAAAAGTTCATGCATGCTTTTAGACGCGCAGGTTCTAAGAACCCGTAGACAGATATTATCCGTTTGACAAACTATTACGATAACGGGGGCTGGTGTCAATCTATTCTTTATTATGTCCAGATGATAAATAGGCATGTTGAACAAAATTATTATGAAGGATTTTATTTTACATTTAAAAAGTAGGGGTCTCCGAAATTTTACTATACTCGGCTTACAGATTTTTTTAATTATTACCTCCCACTACAGTGTAGCAGTCCCACTGCTAGGTATAGGCCTCCACTCTTGTAGGAGAGAGGGAATTAGAGCTAAGACCCACCACGCTACTCTAATGCGGATTGGCGGGCTATTAATACCTACTTACTGCTTATTAATTGTATAGCCGCCCCGTCCCGACTTTACTCAGATGAAACGCTTGGTAAGTTATATAACAAAATATGTATGATATTAGACCACATCGACCGTTAATTTTATTCACCGCACTGTGGCCGTCTGAATCCAATATTGACAAGTTGAAGGCCACTGGAGCGCAGGAAATAGGTATCTATTTTACATACTAGCGCGATATGAAGTCTTAACCTTAAGGTTGAGATTTGAATAACTAAGGAACTACTTGGCACTTAACTTTTATATTCTGTTGGGTATACCTATTCAGTTATAAAAATTCTTTCCAAAAAACCGACTTCCTGTAGAGAGTATACTGTAGAGTAAAAAATAATTTTGATTTCTACACACTATGTTGAAGTCGGGCGAGCCTAACACGTCAACTTTGCCTATCTTTGTATACTCGCCCGACTTCAACATAGTGTGTAGAAATCAAAATTATTTTTTACTATAGTGGCTTTGGAAGTCGGTTTTTTGGAAAGATTTTTTATTTTAAACTTTTTAGTGTCCTCTGAATTCCTACAGCTTAAGAATGCAGTACCCTGCAGCATCAGAGTTGAGGAGTTGGGACTTGAGTTTAAGTATGAAGTCGTTGCTTGACACCTATAATATGACTTCACCACAAAAAAATGCTAAATCGCTATTTTTAAGGAGTTCTGTACCCTGCAGCATCAGGGTTGAGGAGTTGGGACTGAGTTGAATCGTTTAAACGTGACTTGATTATATGAATTCACCATCAAAATTTCCTAACTCCCTAGTTTTGAGGATTTCATGTAGTACGTACGGTACACCTACAGCATCAGGATTGAGGATTTGGAGTCAGATTTCCTCTAACCATTGAAAAAAAAAATTTCAAATCGCTTCAGAAACCACGGAGATATGCACCGACATATATTGAGAAAAAAAAAAACACGCGCCGAACCTCCTCCTTTTTTGGAAGTCGGTTAAAAACGACCTGGTCATGATAAAATAGTTTTAGGTCACTTGTGTTTGTATCAGGTAGCAAGCCGCCAAAGTATTCTTGGAATTACAAACTCACCGATTGACGATGCTAATGCTAATCATCAGGTTTGCTATAATTCTTACATTTTTCCCATTATAACGAACGAATTTAGGACACTATACGACCAATCTCCACAGATATTAGAAATCTTCGCGGGAGATAATAAAGTGCACAAGTCTGTGAGACGGACCAACACAACCGG
This sequence comes from Erebia aethiops, assembly GCA_923060345.2. Lineage (NCBI taxonomy): Eukaryota > Metazoa > Arthropoda > Insecta > Lepidoptera > Nymphalidae > Erebia > Erebia aethiops. The sequence continues at coordinate 16,327,313 of OV281079.1, read as the reverse complement.
AGAGAGATCAGACGCAGGACTTACGGCTGTACGTACGAGGTACGGGGCTACAACAACACCAATGTCCTAATACTTACTGAGAATAGTACTTACTGATAATTTCAACCAATCAATCAATAGGTAATGAGGGCTACCGTTTTTATGATCACTAGTTGGCGCACTTGCGAGTAAGGTCCTAAATTATTGCTGTAAATTCGATAAACAAGCATATTTCTGAAAAAAAACCCTTTTGTAAATAGTAAACAAACAGGAAGCAGGGAATTACTAACCTGTGAATTAGGCTGTTCTTTCAGCCCATTTATATTTGCACCTCTTTTCTTAGCTCTGCTTTCAAAGTACAGAGCACTGGCATTCATTGACACGTATCTTACATCTTCCATAATTAATCGGTTATTGCTAAATATTCACAACTTTAACTAAATAATTAGACTAAACTACTACTAACTAGATAAAAGCCCAGTGATATTTGACATTTCGAAGACCTCATTCTACACTAGCGCCCCTAGCGGCGAATTTAAACGCGGTAGCCCTCATTGTACACTGTACACTTATTGACGTACAACTTATAAATCATGATGCTGATAATCAGTTACGGTATCTCAAAACTAAAGCTACGAGGGTTGCAAATGTGCCCTGATCTGAGAAGAGCAATTCAATTTATTTCAAACATGTAGGACATACAGGTGTCTCTTATCACAACAAACTCAGCCGGGTTCCTTCAGTTTCTTGACAGAAAACCCCAATACTCCATTATGGCCCGACCCAGGAATCGAAACTCCAGCAGTCAAACATTCTAACCACTAGACTAACGAGGCAGATTTCCAATAAACATAGTGTAATTGTCTACCCAAAAACAGTATTGTAATAAACGGGAACGCAGCGAAATTGAAAATACCACAACTGTCAACAAGTGATACGAAAATCTAATTCTGTTTCACAGCACAAAGCTAAAGCGACGTGTTTCACTGCTATTCCGTAAAACTATCTGTCATCAAGTTTATATTGGCATTCTACCTGGAGCCTTACGTAAATACGTACTAGTCGGAATTTTATATAATCCAGCCTTGTTTCTTCTCTACATTATAATGTGGTCATGAAACGTCTTTGCCAGTAGGGTAGTAATTAGCCATACGGCTGGAGCCTCCAACCAGACAAGACGAGACAATTTAGAAATTGAAAAATTTCAAATTGTCTCTGCCAGGGAACAAATCCGGGTCCATTTACTCTAAAGACCACAGCGCTCACAACAGCGCCAGGGAGGTCATCAAACCCGTTAGAATCAAATCACAATAATAAGCCAATCACCACCTAGGAATTTCATATACAACCTATGAAACTGTGTCGATTAGCGTCGATTATTATAGTGCCGAAGTGCGCCAGCCGTCAAATTTTTAGTTCTTTACCTACGCATACCTACGGAACAAATGCGACTCGATTCATAGTAGTCGACTCCGCGCTTTAATTGCACTTTACTAAAATTACCTCCACTGTAACCGACTTTTTTATTTGAGTATCAACTTTTTTATTCATTTCTTTTCCAGCGAGAGCCGGAGCAGGTGGTGCGAGGTCAACAACCCCTGAAGGTCACAGACAGGAAGTGCGGTCTGAGATGTTGGGAAATGCAGCTACATTCACGACGACATGAAATAAAATGTATAACTTCTAATGTATAGGTAGGGTTTCTCTTTATTCACTACTGGAAAGCCTTTGAATGATGCAGTCTAAGATGGTAACGGGGTAACCTGGGGTATGGCAGTTATATTAAACCCATACCATTAATCAAATTCTACATGACATGAAGGGTACAATCAGACCGACCAGAGAAAATAAAGAAATTATAAATGACCAAACTGACCCTGCCGGCGATCGAACTCGGACTACAGCATTCACCACTGCGCCAGGGAGTTCTTCAAAACATTATTTTTTTCTAACTCGTAAGGTAAGTATGGAATAGAAATACGCTTTTATTGGAAAACTAACTAAACCTACGTTTAAAATCACTAATGATTTTAAATTTTCGAGTTTCTTATTTGTTATTTGCCTACCTCCCTATAATTATAGTTATTTAAACCGAAAGAAAGTACATATCTATACTTTATATTACAAATGCGAAAGTGTGTCTGTCAATCTATATTTAACTGTTTTTAATGAATTAATCAGAAGAGATAGCTTGTATCCCGGAGGTCAAGATATAGGCTAAATTTTATCCTGGAAAGCGCGTATGAATTCGTGCTCATCATCAAGTATGTACCTACCTGATATATACGTTTTTATATAAATAATAATACCTCAACAATATTCTACACAGATTTTTATTTAGCCAAGGATCTTATGAAAATAAATTAGTATGATTCAGTAGAGAGCAGCCATTATATTAGCATTATAATATTCCAAGAAAAGGGAAACTTTGTTTTTCTTTTCTTTTCGCATTCTAGTCTTTGCTACGATGAAGAATTTTCATAGTAGCAAATACTAAAATGTCACGGGACTTTATAAAATTACTAGCTAGCTGACCCGACCCTACTTCAGGGGGTGGAAATTTTAAAACAATTCTAAAACAGGTATTTTAAACGAAATCCGTAATAATTGTAGACACGTGGATTCAACCTGAAAGGCGATTGACTATAATACAACTTTTTATTACTTAATACAAAATTAAATCTATGGTAATCGATAGAACTAGGACTGCGAGGCCACTTTGAGGGTGAATTTCATTCATTATCCTCATCATCCTTGAAACACATCTTAGCGCCAAAGCGTTATCTTTCTTTTTTTACGCCTCTACAAGTTAGCCCTTGATTACAATCTCACCTGATGGTAAGTGATGATGCAGTCTACGACGGTAGCGGACTAACCTGTTGGGACGATGCCAGCTATTGATTAATACAGGTTTTATGAGTAGCCGCTATTTCGAGAAAAATTAAAATGGCGGAACTGTAGGAACTGTAGGCCAGGCTCCATACAAAAATATTCAAACCCATTTCAAATATTTTACCGCTGGTTTTGGCTGTGCGTGAATAGATCCAGTCAGTCTGTCATCAATAATCATCAACCAGTTGCCGATTCACTGCTAGTACTGAGCATGACTGTGTTCTGAGAATAAGGGTTAGGCCGTAGTCCACCATGCTGGCTGCATAGAGCGAATTGATAGACTTTACAAATTAAGAAAATTATGGTAAACTCTCGGGCATGCAAGTTGATTCTCGATGTCTTCTTTCACCGTTTGTATGCTTAGGCAGTAAATAAAACACTAACTTTAGAAATTACTGGCTTTAACGTTGATCCGTTGATGGATGGAAAACGAATGACATTTCTTATTAAAGTTGTGTGGAGAAACGCCTGTTATATTTTTAATGCAATTATTGTATTTGATAAACTATTATAGCATTCCGAAGTGAGAGGGCGTCTGCGCCGAAACACCGTTAAAGCAGGTGAATCAGTCAAAGTCGACAAACAGTCAGACAGTCGGTAAGTCAAGACAAATCTTTTTTACTACTAAGTTTGTACCAAAATAATGTGCGTTTTAAATTATTAGATATCACTTGCTTGATGCTTCAATCGATGAAGGAAAACATCGTGAGGAAACTTGCTTGCCGAGAGTTCTTCATGGAGTCTGCCAATCCACACTTGGTCAGCATGGTGGATTATGGTTAAACCCTTCTCGTTCATGCTCAGTATTGAGCCGGCATTCGGTTGACGTAATGATGATGACTGATGTTGAAGTATATACCTACTAGCTGATGCCCGCAACTTCATTAACATTAAAGGATAAAGATTTTTTTATCCCGCGGGAACTACCTCATTTTTTGTCAACAGTAGCATTGTGTTATACCAGACTATAATCTATCTCTGTGCCAAAAGAGACGGTTCAGATTTGTATGGGGCGAAGGCCTGGTCTTGTACAGGTAGATAAATGAAGGAAAATGAAATACTAGACCAGATTTAATTATTGGTCAAATGTACGAATTCGTCGTAATTTCAGTGGCGAAATTATTTAATCTTTTCAAGTTAAGCATCTCTAAACATGAGTGGGTAAGAATGGCGGATTCATATTTTTTGAAGTTTTCAAAAGAAAAATACGTTATTTTGACAGTGACTGTCAGAAATGGCTTTTGATCCTGGATGTAATAAGTACTTATTGCTTTTGATACATTTCGTGCCTACTGCCTTCTCTTTGGCTGAAGGTTGCCATCTTGGAAACGTATCGAAAACTTGAAATACATTTTTATTTTTTTCTCGTTATTTGCTTTACTGTTTATCTATGTATATTCCTCTATTTATGGTAGAGTGTACAAGAGTAGGCCTAAAATGAAACTTTTTCTTTCATCTAGACCCGGTCAGCCATTCTAGCGTGATTGAATAACCAACATCCATCCCTACTTTAGCTTTCATAATATTAGTACTTTAGAAGTAAGATAGACAATTTAGTACATAGTACTAGTAATTATAAAGGAAGTTCATTATGTAGCTCGAGCCACGGTCGTCGCCATCATAAACTTCCCAATAATAAAAAGTAACGTAAACTATTTATTATTCAATGCATAATCTCGAGAAGCCGCCCGCAGTTCCGTGGCCCATTGTGGTCGACTGCCCACGTGCTTTATCGCTGAGCTCTTTACATAGCACCATAGGAAATGAACTTGGTATGCTAAGCGGAAAAGCGTACTAGAGAATTTTTGTTTTACGACTTTTTGTTTTGAGGCGTCGACCCAAGAGCGTTGAGCTGCTTTCAGAGCGAAAACACCTTTGCGAAATATTTCGCAAAAACATATTTATAAAGTACCTACTAGCTGATGCCCGATTTTGGTTCCCGCGGGAACTCTTTAATTTTTCGGGATAAAAAGTAGCCTGTGTGTTATTCCAGACTATACTTAATCTATCTCTGTCCCAAATTCACCAGATCCGTTCAGCCGTTCTGGCGTGATTGAGTAACAAACATCCATCCAAATTTTCGGATTTATAATATTAAGTATAGATTTTACTAAACAGTGTTTTCTTGTTTGAAAACTTTAACAGCCGTAATTTAGCCTATTATTTTAATTATAATTTAGTTAAATATTTGTAAGTGTTTCTATACAATGTTTGTAGCAAATTTTCAATAAAGAACTTACAAAATCTAAATAAATCACTGTTGTGATGGTCGGGTACCTATAGGTCAAACTGAAAACGGAGTAGCGACAGCGGGTCCACGTGTAATATTATCATTACCTACAGTACGACATTGACATGAACCGGTAATTAATAAGCTTTTGCGAATAAAGAAAGAAATCTTTAAATATATAATTGAACTGTAATTTATCGTATTATGTGATGGCTAGTGTTTATAATATGCTAATGTCTTCGCACAAAATAACCACGAATCCATATCCATACTAATATTAAAAATGCGAAATTGTCTGTCTGTCTTTCTGTCAGTCTGCTATGCTTTCAAAGCTCATCTATTAAACCGATTTTGATGAAATTTGGTATAGCGGTAGATTACTTCCCGGGGAAGGACATACGAGGCTACTTTTTATCCCGGGAAATTAACGAGTTTTCGGGGAATCTAAAAAACTTAATCCACGCGGACGAGGTCGCGGGCATCATCTAGTACATATTATTAATATCAGCGCGTGCTAAAGTTAGTTTGTTGTTTTTGTAAAAGTGGAATTTGTATGTTCTAAGACTCAGTGTACATTCATAAATATATTTTGTGATATAAGAGCGGTATGTAGGTTTTTACATACGAGTTGACTCATGTCAGCCAGATGACGACAGTCGAGGGCTAACCATCGTCACGAGTTTGTTAAAATCTTAGCGCCCGTGTGTCATACAATATTTTTCAATACATTTGTGAGAAAACTTGAAAATAAAACTCGAGTAGGTAGGCACAAGGTACTCACTAGAAAATGGTTTCTCACGCCCGTACTTATTTCGAAATTTTTAGCGCGATTTTTTTCTCACATCTGAAATAAGTACCTACCTAATTTTTGATTTAATTTTGTTATTCCACATCACATAAACTACTTAATACTTATAAGAAAAACTCAATGAAACTTAAAAGTATCTACGGCGCGTTGTTGTAATTGCTTTTTTTATTTAAATTGGCTTCATGGTTCTAGGTTCTAGCTCTTAACTGCCAGCCTGGACTATTCACCCTTTACTTCTTGATTTATAAAACTTAAATCAATTTAAATTAATAATATTAAATACAATTTTTAATTTCATAAATTAATTTCATCAATCCTCATCATTATTACTTTTTAGGTTATCTACATACAAAGTAAATATCGTTATGAACCTTCTTGCAAGATTTTTTTTTAATTAAAAGTAAAGTGGACTTACAAAAATTAAAAAAAAACTGCAAATTTACTGCACGTAAATTCTGCAAAAAAAAAAAGCACGAGGGCAGTAAATTTAACTTACAAACCCGGTTTACTGCTTCTGTAAGTACATTTTTCGAGCATGTGTATTGAAAACTACTATTAAAAAAATTGACGCGCAGCAGCCACATTTAGTCGTGCGACAAGCACGTGCTTGCGCAGCAATTCGTTAGTTTGGTGTTGCTCTTACAACGCAATAGGAAATGAACTTGACGGGCTAAGTTCATGGGCCCCGCGTTGCGTAACCGGTTGCGTATTGTGTGTTCTAGTTAGAGTAGTGAGGGCTTGGGCACACAAAGCGCAGTGCGGCTACGCGTGATAGAAGAATTTATTTGTTGAATAGCTTGACCGAATTTCAGTCTCGGCAGCCAATCTCAGAACTACCAACGCAGGAGATATTTTAATGCTGTGTGTCACACACAGATTCACTATTCACGCGTTAATATTATGATTAAAAAATTCTCTAGATAGAGATTTGAATTAGATTCTAGGTGTCGGTCAAGTTAAGCATTAACTTCTGATGAATCGAGTCGTTTGCAGAATAACTTGGGATATATTTAACTTTATTATTAATCCTAGAATTGACCTTCCAATATGTAATTAATAAGCGATCACGATTTTTTAACATGAGAAATACGATGCCAAGAGAGACATATTGGACATTTTGTGGCGGTATCTCTGTCTTACTCTTTAGTACGTCTTAAGCTCGCGTTTAGATGCTTTACGACCATACTGGCAAGTTTTTGTGACCAGCTGATTGAAGCTGAGGATTGAAGCTTAGAGTTCTGTTCGATGGCCACTGTAACCTTTCTTAGTAACCTACCTAACTCTGAACTCCAGGCCGTTGTCTATGGAGTCGACGCGGATGATTTAAAACTGAAGTGGCGAGTTGTGTTCCAAAATGGATAGGATAGGATTTCTATACAGAGCAAAAATTCGCTGCATCGTCATGTCGGTAGATAAACGCAATTTGATTGGTCAATCGTGCCCTACCAAAGAAACCGAGAACGTTGTCTGTGGGTCGATGCCGTAAGATAATTAACGATCGTTGGTAAGTTTAATGACATATGGGCAGATTAAACGGGATGGGGTATTAAATTGTCTCTTTTGTTACGAGTAGGTGCGTCTACACGAGCGTGAACGCAAATTGCAGCTTGACAAACGTAGTGCGGCGGCGGTGGCGCCACTGTCTATTAAAAATCTACATTTTAACATTGGATTTTCTAGTACCTAATTAGACTAAACGCACATATAAGCTTGTCTCTTTGTCAGAGTGATGAATAGTTTGATAGACGCAACTGTGTTCTAATCGGAACTTGCTCTTCGACTTTCGAGACCCGGGACCTCCCACTAATTAGACCACAGCGCTTAACTCACTGCACCGTCTATAAATAAGACTAAAGGCAAACCTGAAAAAGAAAGAAAATTGGCCCTCCTTTTCTAAATCTAACAAGGTAAAGGTAAAATAAAGTCACAAAACTTTTCCTCCTTATGTCAGTCAATAAGTTTCTCTTTTTATGTAGGTACGAGTACAAACATTTTCGATACACTCACTATGGACCGTCCCATACCTTTCTATTATTTAGGACTTCCAATTAGGTATTAGTAGGAAGCGTACAGGTCAAATCATTAGATCTAGAAGTTTATGTTACAAAGTCATTCTATAACGTAGACCCCTGCAAAGAAAGGTAAAAATGTGCTACGAGATGTTTAAAACCACGCAGATGACGTCACTGGCATCAGTTAGTTTCGAGTTATATTCATATAGATATTCATTTATTGATTTGTGAATACAGTACAAAATGGTGTTACAATATATAATATGCAGGGTGGCCCAAACAGTGACGTCCAAAGAAAAAATACTAGATACTGCTAAATGCATTGATGTAGAATTGTATACTTCTATTTCAATGGCTAAATGCTACTTTGCATAAAATAATTACCATCATAACATTAACCCAAGTCGGAAAATTTTTGGTAAAAAGTGAACGTTTACGTTCCACAGAAGTAGAGACGAATTTTCCATGTATAGAAAGCCTCTTGTGTCAAATGTGTGTTTTAACTTAAGAAAATGACCATAATAATATTAATAAGTATAATGGTAGTTTGAATGCAGCCAATTAAAATTTTTCATTTTTATTTCAATTTTCAAAATTTCAAAAGTCCTGTCATTTGGTGCTAAACATCAGCCATTTAAGTCCTGTAATTTATGTCTGGTCGATTGCGATCGCTGAGCAACGTTACCAAAGGCGGTAACTGAATAGGTGACCTTGGGATTTTGGTTTTCTCCCTGCCCGGAGTAGAAAACGTTCAATTATAGGTTCTGGTTCTTTTGACTAGCATCCTATAATACCAGTTGAAATAATACGCTGCCTAAATACCTACATAGAAACTTAGAAACCCTACTTATTCACCTTCACTTTAGGCTGCATCACTAATTGCCAGCAAGACTGATTGCAGCCAAGCGCTAGTCTATAAATTAAAAAAAAAATCTAGAAAACCTCTACCATTGCGATGAATGGAAATTTGTTACGACCAGACCACGAACTACGAGTACGACCCAGAGAAGAAAGAATAAGGTGGGAACCACTTCCAAAAAGTCCTACAAAGGGTCGGTCTCTCTTACGAAGCTATGGATTATGGCGTGTATTGAAAGTTCTCAAACGTACAGGCCCTTAAACTTTATGACGTATCAAAGCCAACATTCGTTTTTACCGAACGGCCATTCGATAGTTTACAGGGGCATTAACAACGGGTACTAATGCCCGCCCGTGCCAGTAAAATGCCTGAAACAACAACTTTTCTTTACCCGACAGTAGAATTTTTTTAGAGCATAGTTCTTTATGGCACTATGAAACTGGTCTGGAGAAATCTTACGTGACAAAGAAGTAATTAAAAGAGATACTTAAATAATTACATGTATGTAAAATTAATGTAATTATTTTAGTTCACTAACGTCACCGTTGGGCGTTGACCAACTGTATGAAGTACTTTTTTGTGGCAGTAGGTCTAGGTATCTATCGATAATTTAGGTAAAAATCATGTTATATCATTGTTTTTATTAATTTGCGCGTGTAAATTGGCCTCAATAGATACGGCTTCTACGCACTGCTTAAGGAGCCCCATATTTTTCTAGCAAAACTCGTGGTTTTCTCCAAACCTCATAAATAAAGAGATCGTGAGATTTTTTGAGGTCTTTGTTTGGGGCTTGGTTTTTAATGATAATTACAACTCAAAATATGTGTGTTCGCTAACAACAAGGAGGAATTAGCGATTTTAAACGATTGGTTATTTTACATTACTAAAAGATTGTGTTAAAAAACAATTGTTCCCAGCTTTGCTCAACTCATGTTTCCAGATACAAATCACGGAAGTGATCTTCAACTATTTCATGGTTGAGCAGCAGTGGCGTGCAGTTCATAGAGGCAAATAAGCACAGCTTACCCCAACTGAATGAAAGTTATACTCAAGTAAATTACATAATAAAATAATAAAAAAACAACTGTAATATAAATTCATAAAAACGCCATCTATAGTAAATAACCACCCGCATCTATATTAATTCTGTAATTATCACGAAGATGGCGCTGTCACGAATTCTATCCAAAGTCAATACGCTCATAGTAACATTGAACCCACGCGACGCTGGCGCCACGGAACAAGCAGGAGTTAAAAATGGCAAAAATTTTAGGTATGTGTGTTTCACATTCAGTAATACAACACGAAATACATTTACATGTGTGAGTCATCACTCCTAGTCATGACGCACGACGTTACGTCAATAAAAAGCTCAGCTTCCGGAAACTGCGTGATCAACTCAAGACTTATTTTAATAATGAAAATTAAGTAACTGTATTTACCTAGATACCAAAAAGAATTGTTGAAATTATTAAATAAATTAAAATTTTCTACTGTATTTCTTTCCACTGATTTTGTATTCTAAGAAATTATAAAGATTCTAAATTATTAATTAAGTATTAAATCAAAAGCAGTCTAAATTAAAAAAACATAATACGGCCACCGATTAAACATCCAAAAGGGGTAAACATATTTTTTCACGCAAATAATAGCGTAATTAAAGTATTGAAATTAAATATTTTAATAAAAGAGTTATTTAGCGAGACTTCCGCCGGCTACCAGACGAACGCGCGCGCCATATTAGTTATTGTGTTGTTATTGTTTTGATTGCGAATTTCGTCCCGTTAAAAAATTGTTTTAACACGTTCAAGGACATTTCTTTGTAAAAAAACACGTGAATTATTGTGAGAACAGCATGTGACAACTTTTTTAGTGATTAGTGATTACAAAATTATTGGAATTGTTCAGAAATCGGTATTGCAATCGGTAACGTAACAATCTACTTACATAGTATTATTATTATTTTAAGTACCTACCTACCTTTTTGGGTGTGAAACGAGAGAGTTCTTGGTGTACTTTTTTGCATTACAATTCACATTATAAAATATATTAAGTACCTAGTAGTTGAGCATGGTTTGTTAGCATGGTTAGCATGTTCGACTGCAGTTGAGAGGTGCTGGGTTCTTTCCCGGGTCGGACCAAAAATCTTAGATAAGGAAGTTCGATATTAGGTTTTTGTTTTAAGAAATTTTCAGCACTAGCCTGGAGTTGGAAACTGGCTGCTTCACCCTCATACATAATTAATGCTTACCCTGGCTTCGAACCCTGTGCACGCCACTGTTGAGCAGCATCGTCTTAAGTAGACTTGCTTCAAATAATTCAATTATAGCAATTTATGAGCTTTCCGTGTCAAAAGTTGGGAGTGAAATGAGGAGTGAATTATGTTGTGAACAACAGAGCGGGCTTCCATAAATAATATTATAAACTTTGACTGGGATATCATAAACTACAGTATTCACTGGAGATTTCGCCCCGTAGAACCCTCGACATCTTTATATATTATATGCGTATTATATGACGTGTTTTCTTGTGCTATAATTTTTGGTAATTCAGTGTTTATAGGATGTGATGGAAGCCTAGTTGTTACAATGCATGTCAGACAATTTTGGAGCAATGTGGTCAACTTAAATGTCAACTTAAAAATTAATCTTGGCTTGGAAGTAATGTCAACATTAATTAAAAACGAAACTTGGCTTGGAAGTAAGGGACACTTTCTAACAATAACGTTCACTTGTATCTATTGTATGCTTGCATCATTATCCCTTTCTGCATCAAAATTTACATGTTATGTTAAAGTAAGCGGAAACAAAAGATGTAAGACCCTATTATCTTTAATATGATTATTTAGTAAATACAAGCTGACCTCCGCCCGGCTTCGTTCGGGTGTAATTTTTTAAAACTCTACTAAATAATTAAAATTATTCTATAAATAACATTGTAGGAGATAGTGTTCCGACCAATCACAGGTGACTACTAACGTCATATTGAAGCTGTCAAACATCAATGAATAATGCAGTTGAAATCCATCCAGTCAGCTTGAAGCCATTGGACATAACTGGAGGCTTACTAACATCGCTTAAAGCAGTATTATTTTAATCTTACTGGCACTCTTGTTTCAGAATTATAAAGCTTATTTTAGGGACGTCAGGGTACGTCATATAAAACGACGATTTAAAAATAATACTGCTTCAAGCGATGATGCGCTCGCTGTTGTAGTAACATCTCTTTGACTGCGAAGATCCGATTTACTCCGGTGAAAAGGCTGAATTTAATCTTCGTCGATCAAACGCAATCTGGCGAGATCGTTTTTATACGTGTAACCTACAGAAAAGGTATGAAACAGGTACAGGTACGAAATGACAAGCATAGGCTATCGATAGCAAATTACGATGATTGCTGTCTTGAAAAGTATCCGTAATTCCGCAATAATGATTCAGTTGCTATGATAGGAAAGTAGGTAATCACTTTCGCATTCGATATTAACCGATTATTTATATTATTCGATAGATGAATACCTAACCGATTAAAGCTAAGTTTCCATTACAAACAAAACTTGCAGAATTTAATCATGTGCAGCAACTTCTGTCTAGTGAACATATATGTTCACTAGACAGACTAACTACTAACTAAAATAATCCTATAGATAGCACAAGCTGCTACCTAATAAGATTATTTTAGTTTCTTAAAAATAACGTTTTTTTTTAAATCTTCCTGTATTCAAGCTAAGTAATAAATGCTTACTTGGTAAAAAAGGTGTTTTAGTTTGGTTTCATATAGGTACGTACTCGTACATAGGCTTAGGCCCGCTTGCAGAGACGCCGGGTTACATCCAGGAATAAATTTGAAATTTTGACAGAAGTTTTATACGAATTCTGTCAAAGAAGCAGCTAACTCTGGGTTAACAAGATAACCCGGCGTTTCTGCAAGCGGACGTTATTATTAAATTACTATCGATGTACCTATACGTAGCATATTACTAGTGGTTCGCCCCGAACTGAGACCTCGCGGCGCCGTCTATTGACATAAATGTGAAGTTCTGTTAAAAATACTGAAGCTCATTTAAAATTAAATAATTTCGTTTCCTTATAATATTTATCTAATTTTAGTATTTGTTGTTCAAGTACAGGATATAATTGAAATAATTGATCAAGTTTCAGGCTCATCCTTTCAGAAAATTTAGAGTTCTGAGGTCATCTTTGGACGTAAGAAAATCTCCATTTTGAAAGCCCCCCATTTCGTCAATTTTGGGGGGAAAATTAAAAAAAAAATAGTTTTGGACTCTATTCCTAATTATCTTTAAAATGATATACCGCAACCCTATGTAACTTTATAAAAAATATTTTACTTCGCATTCGCTTCTATGAGAGCCTCCCTGAAATAAAGATTTTTATAACTTTTTAAGCAATATTCGGTGGGAGGCCATTGGTTTAGATATTATATTTAAAGCTAAAGTAATTGCGTTCAGTAATTCAGAAGTTATAATGCTCTGACAGACGGACGGACGGATGGACAAGTGCCAATTCACCCAAGTAGACTCAGAGACCTTCGCTTCGCTCGGTCAATAACGCTCAAACGGATGACCTATTTTTAATCAGAGTTTTTTTATTCAAAGGCAGGTTTAATCAAGATTATTGTTTGTTAAACATCTGTTGAGCCGTCAGGAACCCTAGTGAAAGGTCAAAACTCAAAACGGGATAGAATCTAAACGATCCGCAAAGATCGCCTTCTCATCTCATCTACCCGAAAACTCAAAAGGGCGGAGGAATATTAATAAGCTCAGTTTTTCTTTCATGAATTTAAACTTCGTTTATACAAAAGTTCTTACACAGCTTTTTTGTCGACTAAGTACCTACCGAAAATAACCATCATGAAACTTGAACGCGATAAAAAAATCCTATAGACGTTTTATCACGGTCTGTTAATAGAAAAAAACCCTCGAAAGCGGCCAAGTTTCCTTCAAGTAAGTCTCTATCCTGTATCTATTCAGAGATAGAGCACGAAAATATTTCTCTAGGGGGAGTAAAGTACTAATTTTAGTGGCCACAGTGGAAAAATATCTACTTGAAGCGAAAATATGAACCAACCTTCAAAATAAAGACGCACGAGGGACTTTGTTTCAAAATAATACCAACATAATATTTTCAACTATCCTTGATCTTCGACTCCGTTCGCAGGACTCTCAGATCAATACATGTAATATCTAAATATATATAAATCACGTGTCACGTTGTTTGTCCGCGATGAACTCCTAAACTACTTAACCGATTTTAAATTAAATTTGCACACCGTGTGCAGTTTGATCCAACTTGAAAGATTGGATAGCTTACATCTTAATTTATAGCCGCAATATTATTTTATGTCGGATTTGCAATGTAAGACGGAGAAAAAACGGTCGAACGAAAACGTTTCTTACGAAAAGCCCATTCCACGCGGATGAAGTCGCGGGAATCAGCTAGTATATATATATAAGCCAACGAAAGCCCAAATAATATTTTGTTAGACCTAGGTAATAGTTCAGTAGTTATTGCAGAGGTCATAGTTATGACCGCCCATTTGCTCAGCGCCCATTTTTTTAACATCTGAAAAATTAAGTTTAAACAACTGAATTAAAAGCCGTACACTATGGCGAAAAATTACCGCCCTTATAGAAAACTAAGTGATGCCCGCGACTTCATCTACGTTTATGAGGTTTTTTATTCTCAAGGGAACTCCTTATTTTTCGGGATAAAAACAAGCCTATGTGTTCCCAAGAGATACTATACCTATTTATATAACAAATTTTATCAAAATCATTCACCTAACATTCCTGTTAGGTGACCCATCACTTGTTAAAGGTTTAAAGGTATCAATCAAGAGGGATAGAAAGAGAATCACACTTTTGAATTTTTATCTCCAGTATGTTGTATTTACTATGGAAAGATGAATGAATGAAGAAGGATATCCCGTAGTGTGAACATTTTTTAATCTCGAAAGCACTTAGCATTATGCGAAATATTGTAGAGTAATTTAGGAATCAATCTGATAACGATTTGCCTAAGCAAAGAGATCTTTTTCCAATTTCCATTAAATCCGAGTTTCGAATTTCACCCGAGCTGTGTTGACCGAGAGCTTACCCCTTAATATAGCCATATCGAATCTCATTTCGTTTGAGCTTTGGAGGTCAAGGGTTCGAATCCCGGGTAAGTATAATATAATGTACAATCTGACCCGACATATTAAAATCATATCTTCTTACGGGTGGTCTTAGCTTAGGTATAGCCTTTACTTATGTTTAAAATTAATTTTAATCATTAAACATTAAAATCAATAACAGGTTAGCCCTATTAACATCGCACTGTTGGGCACAGGCCTCCAATCTCATAGGAGAGAGGAAATTAGAGCTTAGACCCACCACGCTGTTCCAATGCCGGTTGGCCGGCTTTAACGACTATTATCATGTTAGTGATAACAACCGGGACCGACGGCTTAACGTACTCTCCGAGGCACGGGGGTGCAGCACCGCCTACTTCCCAACTCCGGGCTAGTGCTGAGAAATTCTAGTCAGAAAAACCCAACACTTAATCATGGAACCCTAGTGCACTAATCGCTAAGGATTGCTGTTGAGGAGTTCTGTCCGCCATCTCCGATGTTTTCAACAGATCTCCACGGAAGCAAATAAAACTATATCTTTTATTTTTAGAAATTCACATCAAAACAACTTATAATATAGCTATAAAGACAGCATAAGCTTCGTAAAGAATAAATAATAGTCCAAACATGGAAGGATGGAAGTTTGATATCTTGCAAAAATCATTTATGTTAGTTGTATTATGGCAAATATTAGTAAAACAAGGGCAAAGCCAAGGCAAAACTGACAAATATAGCGATAATCTAAAGAGCGTCGGGCAAGAAAAGAAATTTCAAAGCGCCGGACCGTTCTGTAAATATCGTAAAGACTGTTTTACGTCTCTCATCTAAGTTTATTGCTAGTGTTTATTTCGTCACAACAAAACAATTAACATTCAACCCTCCTCCCCTAACCTCCTAGCTTGCCCATACCGCTACGTTACGTTCATTGCGTAATCCTTTTGTTTCCCTTCTTTTTATTTAATTTTTTTGTACAAACATTTGAATAAAGTTCAAATTGATGCTAAATCCGTTTTAGGCCTTGTAGAATAATTTGTTTGTTTTTAAAGCTTCTGCCAGCTCTTAGGGATCCCGTGTGAAATAATTAGCTACCTACCATATACCATTGTTGATATAATAAAATAAAATAAATCTGACTCGAGACAGGTCGGATTTATTATACAGGTTCTTGAATACAGCTTTGCTTACTTGCGACAGTACTAGCTTTAGGAACTTTGATTTGACCCAATAACCAAACCGGATAGATGACCCACTGTCTGAACTCACAGTAGAAGTCCTAATTTGGTATTTTCCTTTACTCATAGTTGCCATCTGCGTAAGGAGCACCAAATTCTTATCTAAATATTCCCAGTGGCCCCATTATGTAAATAATCCGACTAGTGTTACCACTTATGATTTACAATACTGTCACTTGGACACTGACAGCAAGGCTATAAACTATCTCCGCATTGCTCTGCGTGCTATGTGATCTTTACTCGGAATTTCTTTGAGGGATAAAGTCTGAAACGTAGTAATTCGCTAAATTATCGACGTGGCTCTCAAGACTATAGCTGAAGTAACTGTGGGCTGGTAACATTTGTCGGTGGATCGATAGCCGCTGGAATCTTCAAATGGAGTGGAGGGTGCCACCAGCAGCCTGATTCTGTAACTCAGTGGCTATCAAAGAGTGAAAGCCACTGACATATATTCTTTATCCATTGAATGTTTGCTATGAAATAAAAATTAAGTTTTCATAGCAAACCTTCAATGGATAAAGAATATATGTCAGTGGCTTTCACTCTTTGATAGCCACTGAGTTACAGAATCAGGCTGCTGTACCCCTATTCTCTTGCTCAGTGGCTATCAAAAATGAAAGCCACTGACACAACTTTTTATCAATTGAAGAAAGTATGTTTCAGTGGCTTAAATTTTTTGATAGAAACTGAGTTAGAGAATATGGGGGCAGGCTAGATGGAGCGATAAAATTCGGAGAGTGGCTGGTATCTAACGGATCTAGTCAAGGAAACGCAACAGTGGAACTTACTCTTAGAATAATGGAAAAAGTCACAGCCAGTAATGAGGAGAGACCCAGTCGATGTTAGCTATAGTAATATTAATGCTCTCGGTTATTAGCGAACCCGTTACAGTTGTAACCCGGGGTGCGAGCTTAAAAGCCTACCTACTACCGATGACTGTGGTACAAGAGAAAGGCTCAGGGAGTATCTTTTTCTACATCTTAATCTACGATTACACTTGTAAGTTTTACTCACGTAAGTCGCGTACAAGAGTAACTTACGAAATGTAAACAGTCGAGTTGTCATGTCGCGTATTGTATGCAAAATGTTAAGTTAGTAACTTACGAGCTCACGTAAATACTTGCAAGTTTAATCGTAGCCTTACATCATATCTTATACCTGGCAAACAGACTAAAGGATGACTTTCCGGCATATTGTGATGTCTTACCAAAGAATAAGTAATAGTTCAGCTGTTATTGTGCGTCTTCGGGGCGTTTCCGTCGAGTGAAAGTTCTTTCCCACATCAAGTTTAATACTTTTGTTGTTTGAATGTAACATTACGATACAATAAATTCAAATTGTGGCAGGCACTTATATAGACGAAATAAGAATTTAGAGAACTGTTGAAAATTGGAAAAAAATACTCGCAAAATGCCATTTGCAATTTGACCAATTGAAACTGGACCATGGTAAATTAATGCAAATCACTTTAAATAATGATGATAAATGATATTACACACAAAAGTGATTATATTACATTGTATGTATTAACACAATCGATTGAGTTGTTTTTGAATGTGATCTTTTCTTTTACAACTTACGCCAGCAGACAGGCACTGAACCGGTCAGAGAAGGCGAGCAATCCTGATGACTAAGCAACTAAGACATTTCCTGATGCAAATTTTATCGGAATTTTGTCTAAGCCTTAGAATGACGTGGGAGTTTCGTCTCGGCTATACACGAAATTTGGCTGCTCTATGGCGGCATTTTCAAAATGGCACCATATAATGTAAATGAAAGCGTGCTTTTTCTTTCATTTTATTATTTAGGCATATTTTATTACTAATTAACAAGCCTAAGCTTTGGGCGTCTCGAGAATTTATTTTGGTCAATAGTGCAAACTGCAAACTAATCAACGTCCACCTAGTGGCGGGTCATCCAACGCTGTGCTTTCCGTTTCCTTCATGGATTATAAAGATGCAATGCTAACAGATAAATCTTCTGAATTTAAAACTTCACGAATTTGATTGTTTTGTAAAAATTAAAAGTGTACCGTTTATACAAGTTCAATGACCACAGCTCTCATGGTCTGATGCATCTCCAATCAATGACTAATCGGGTACAGCAAGCAACACGGTATAAGAGAGTGTGAGATTACATGAGAAAATAGCTCGGCCACAGATTGTGATAGAGGTCACTTTTGCTTGATATTATTGATGACGGTGGGTACTGGTGATCGACATGATTCGTGGTACTGCTAAGAAGCCTTTTTCGATTTTAGTAGTTTTTATTTTTTTTCAATAAAATGCGTTTAAAGTACCTAATAACTTAGAATTGTCTAAACTTTTATCCAATTAATCTTTTGTTACCTACGTATGCTAAGTAGCTAAGCTGTAAGTGAAAACTTGACCAAAGGCTAAGTGCCGAGTAGTACAAGCACAATCAAATTAGACATGTACGTATGGCCGCAACGGGCGTATTTGAGCGTATGATGGGCTTTGCTTTGCTATGATTTTATTTAAATTAAAAATACAAAAACTTTAACATTCCGAGAGAAGACTCGTGCTTTGTAGTGAGCCGGTTAGTAGGTTGACAAGAGAGAGATAGATAATATTAGATATTCCATTAACCTAGAACGTAGGATTATTTATGGACTCGGATTTACTTTTTGAGAAACATGTAGGTATCGATGGTAGTGCGCAATTGCTTTTACCGATTAAAAATTTTGAATAAGATCCTAAGTATATCAGTCAAGGGGTGCGAATACGTCTGGTGGAGAGTCTGATTCTATCGAAGCTTAATTATGCTGACGTAGTTTATGGGCCTCGTCTACTAGCCAGAACGTGCAAAATTGTTCAGAGGGTCCAAAATGCATGTGCACGTTTTTTTTTTGGTATACCTCCTAGAACGCATGTGACGCCATTTCTAAACAAGTATGGGTTGCTAAAAATGAAGTCGAGGAGGATGATGCACCTCGCTAGCTTGCTGTTCGGCGTGTTCAAGAATGGCAAACCGCCGTATTTATATATGATAAGCTAGGCAGGTTGTACGAGGGTAGGGAGCATTTTAGAGGGGTGCGTAAGATTTTGAGTGTTCCACACCACTGCACTGCCGCTTTCAGGGGTAGTTTGAAATATGCCGCAACCCGATGCTGGAATAATATTCCTCCCCGATACGCGATTCCCGGAGTAAAATTACATTTAATAAAAGTTATATTTATATTTATAAATTTAAGGTATACTTATAAAGATATTTAATATGTATTTCTTCTTAACTCTAGTAGGTATAGCGAATATTATTATAATTAATATGAATAGCGAATTATCATTGTACTTGCTGCTTCATTTTAAACTTTTGGTTAGTTTTAATTTTTTGTTGTAACTGTGACGTCACCTGGGGTCACAGCTGAAAATCAGCGCCTTGCTTTGTATACATGGGCATACAACGCAGGGCAAAAGCTGAGCTGTACACCCTTTCTGGGTGGGGTCACAGACGAAAGTGTTACATTTGTATCTAGTTTTGTCTGTGACACCACTGGTGAATAAAATATTTTTCTTTCTTTCTTTCTATTAATTATCAATAAAGATTGAGTGTGCATATACTTAGCAGAATGCTTCACAGGCCTTCCACATCAGCATGCGATTATGCGATGCATCATTTGCATCGCGTCACGAGTCTTGTCTCATGATTCATGACTGGTCACGTCTTAGTCATGCTCGAAACTTCGCGTGGGATGACGGTTCTGTCACTTGTGTTCTTCCTATCTCAAAAGGATATAAAGTCCCACCAACTTATCTGGCCCGGTCATTAGAAGATTCCTAGTTCCATGGGCCCGGTGGCCAATACTGGAACAAATTTTTATGCGTGTTTATAATAGTTTTTATTTTATTTTTAAGAGCGTACATATTATTATTATTATTATTATAGCCTTTTTTATTTCCTTAATAACTAATGATGTCCATTCCAAATTTTTAGAAAAAAAGGTTCACAAGTTTGTTATCCACTGTCCATCACAGTTCACTTATTAAATTGAGAAATTAATAGTAAAGTTTTTGTATGCACTGTCTTTTAAGATTTCTGTTTATACACTTGATAGTTTTTATTTTTAATAAATATAATTTAAATTTCAAGTAAGTATGTACTTAAGTTATTTATTTAGTTATTAAGGACCTCTCTTTGAGTGAAGGCCTCCTCCATATCATTCCACCTCTTCCTATCCTTAGCCTTGAGGACCCAGTTCTCTCCCGCCAAGCTTGCAATTTCACCAACCCAGCGTGCCGGTGGTCTGCCTCTCTTTCTCCTGCCTGGGGGGCCTGTCCATGCAGTGACTTTCTTGGCCCATTTCTCGGCGTCCATACGTGCGACATGACCTGCCCATGCCCATTTTAATTTTTTGCTATGTTTCAAAGCATCCACAACGTTTGTTTTCCTTCTTATAAACGAGCTCTTATGTTTGTCTATGAGTTTTATGTTTAGGATACTTCGCTCCATGGCTCTTTGGCAAGTCTGTATTTTGTTTTTGGTGTAGTTGTTAAAGATCCACGTTTGGCAACCATATGTGAGACAGGGCAAGATGCAGGTGTCAAGAATTTTCTTTTTCAATTTCATAGGAAGGTTTGATTTTAATGATTCCTTGTAGCACCAAAACTTATTCCAGGTCATGGACACACGCCGGTCAATTTCATCATGATGTCTAGATTTTTTTAAAGATATTTGTTTTCCCAGGTATATATATTCATTAACGTATTCCAGTATTGTGTTATTTACCGCAATAGATACTTTGGACTTGTTTGTCATAACTTTTGTTTTTATGGTGTTTAGTTCTAAACCTATCTTGGTACTGGCATAATGTAAATCATTTATCATTGCTTCTAGTTGTGGTGCTGACTCGGCAAATAGAACAATATCATCAGCAAACCTAAGGTTGCTTAGGTAGCTACCATTTATGTTAATACCTTTTTTAGACCAGTTTAAGTTCTTCATAATGCTTTGTAGTACTGTTATAAAAATCATCGGTGAGAGTGGGTCTCCCTGTCTCACTCCTCTGCTTATGTTAATATTTTGCCCTTTTTTTTCTAGTTTGATTTTGCTCACACTGTTACTATATATGTTTTTTATAACTTTAATGGCCTCTCTTGGTACATTGCATTCTTGTAAAGCTTTCCACATACTGCTGTGAGATATAGTATCGAATGCCTTGGCATAGTCAATAAATGCCAGGTATAGTGGACGGTTATATTCTTCGTATTTCTCTATTACCTGCTCTAAAACATATATGTGGTCTATAGTTGAGAAACCTGATCTGAAACCCGCTTGTTCCATTGGTTGATGTTCTTCTATAAACAATTTAATTCTACTTTCCAGGCATGATGCAAACAACTTATACAAATTTGGTTGTAAACTGATGGGTCTATAGTTTGAAATGTCTGCTGGATTTCCTTTTTTGTACAACAGTATAATATCCGATTCAGCCCATTCTTTGGGTATTTTCCCAACATCTAGAATTTTATTGAACAAGATTGTCAAATGTGGTGCTAGTAGAGATTTCCCTGTTATTATTGCTTCGTTTGGTATACCATCTGGTCCGTTGCTTTTATCATTCTTTAAGCTGTTAATTTTCTTGAATATTTCTTGAATGGTGAATCTGGCCAACTCAGTGGAAAGGTCTAAAGCAGGCAAGTTTTCTGCCGTTTCTGAAAATTGTTGAGTGTAGAGTTCTTTGTAGAAATTAGTTGCTATGTTTAATATTTTTGTTCTAGAATAAGTTTTAATATTAGTTTTATTGTCATTTAAATAAGGTATCCAATGTTTAGCTGTGTTTAGCTCTTTGGAGCTCTTTTTCAAACTTCCTGTAGTAGTTAAATGTTTCTCAATTATATTTTGCCTATGTTGATGATATTCTTTTTTAATACGTTTAAAAATATTTTTAAATAAGCCACTAAGTTCTTGCTTTTCCTCTTTAGTAAGTATGGTTTTATGCTGTAATACATTTCTTCTGTTTATTAAGTTTTTTGTCTCAGTTGAGATGATGCTAACTTTTGTAGTTTTTACATTTTGAACAGAGTCTAAGCTTTTTGATATGGCTTCCTTAATTTTTAAGTAATATGAATCTACATCCTCATCTTCTTCTGGTCTGATGTGGCCTATATTTATTTTGAGAGCCTCCAGGAAATCAGATTCTTCATTTTTTGTTGTTATTTTTTTGTTTTGGTTCCTATATTTGGCTCTACTCTTTTTAATATTTGATATTGTGACAGTATTTCTAATAAGTCTATGGTCGCTGGGGAAAGATAGCTGACTGATGATTTCTATGTTTATAATTTTTTCCTTTATGTTTGATAAAACATAGTCAATTTGACTTTTAACTTTATTTGGTGAAAGCCAAGTCCATAAGTTATTTAATTTCTTTTTGAAAATGCTATTGATTATTACAAGATTATTTTCAAAAGCGAACTGTAGTAATCTTTCGCCTCTTTTGTCTCTTTTTCCATAACAGTAGGGCCCCATGATGTTGTGTTCTTCAGGTCTGCATTGTCCTATGCGAGCATTGAAATCTCCCATGACAATAACTTTTTGGTTGCATTTTTCAATAGCTTTTTGAAGCTGACCATAGAAGCTATTTATGTCTTCTTCGCTTGATTCAATAGTAGGTGCATATACCTGCAAAATTGAGAGTGATGAAGTGTTGAAGTTTAGATTGAGGATACATAATCTTTCTGATATTGCAATAAAGCTTTCAATATAATTTTTCCATTTCTTTTTTATGAGGAATCCTACTCCATAAAGGCCTTTAGTTTCACCATAATAGCAAAATATATGTTCATTATCTTCGGTAATAGAATAACCTGTTCTTCTGACTTCTGAAAGACCAATTATGTCATATTTAATGGTAGATATTGCCTCTTTGAGTTCTAATAGTCGTTCATTTGATAGAAGAGATCTTGTATTGTATGTGCAGATGTGGAGTTTTTGTAATGGAGGGTTGTGGTCACTATCTCCCACGGGGACCAGCCGTATTGGGGGTTGGGGTGGAGAGGTCGCACTTTGTTGTCAAATTTTATTCTGCGGCGGGGTGGTAGTGTTTTGGACTGGGGAAGCTATGGTGTTGGTATCATTTCTTTTGTTTTCTATGGTATTTGGTTTTTTAACCATGTATTTTTGGATGTTTGAGATGTTGTCATTATTGTGGAAGGGTTTTTTGACATTTTTCTTTATGAAAGAGCTTCCAGCACCAGAGAATTGAGGTGATTCTGATAAGGTTCTTTTGTTACGACTTCTAGATTGGTTTCCATCTTGATCTTTATATGATTGGTGTTCATGAGGTAGAATTATTATTTTATTATATGTTAAGATGGCTTTCCTTCCTTTATTTTTCTCTTCCTGTATCTGTTCTTTTAATTTCTTGCGTTCTTCTAATATATCCGGCGGAAAATCCTCTTTTATATAGTAAGACGAGCCTTCCAAATTTTTTTTGTTTTTTAGCAGCTTAAGTTTCAGCCCCATTGTATTGCAAGTGATAACAACAGGCCTCACTTTTCCGTTTCTCTTTCCCAGACGCTTTACATATTCAATATTATCCTCATTGCAGCTAATTTCATTTTCTTGTTTATGATATCTATCATTAAATTCTGTAAATCATAATAATTTCTTTCAGCTTCCTCTACACCGAAGAAGACTATATTTTTCTGTCTAATTGATCTTTCTAATTGTTGTATACGCCGTCCTTGTTGTACTGTAGTTTTTTCCAAATCATTGTATTTGGATTCAAGTTTTATAAAATTTTCGTTTATATTTCTACTTATAATTTCTGGTATAGACTGTTTCAGCTCTCGTATTTCATTTGTCTGTACATCAAATTTATGTTGTAGACTTTTCATCATAGCTGTGAGTTCTTCCATTTTTGTCATACGCATTGACCGTCTCTATTTGTAATAATATTATTAAGCTAGCTCCTTAATGGGTGTGTGATTATGATATTGTTTGAGTTATTTAAAAGTAATTATTAATAAGTAACTTTGCACTAAACACTGTTGTTATACCAATTCTCGCAACAGAGATCTGTTTTTAGTTTAAATGGTATATATTTTTGTGGCTTAAGTAAGTATATAGATAAAGTTCAATAATAATTAGTCGTTTAGAGCATAATGACTTGATACAGATATTGGTTAAGTTACGATTCCGAGTGATTTTATAAGCTTAGTATACTAAATACTTCAGATTAAACAATTATTTTCGCGTATTTTAGCACATAATAGTCGGCTTGCAAGTCCAAAAATAGATTTTATGTTAATAAACGACACAACTTTCACTGTCATTCTTTTAGGTTATAACTTCGATTTATAGTATTTGTAGATAAATATTGTGACTGGATCCACTGGTTTTTCATGAGGTTTTTATTGTTAGTCCCATTTGTAGAGAAATACCACTAATTATTTCGTAGTAACACAAAGATAATTTGAAATTTTTGATAATCTAAGTTGGTAGGTATGAGTCATTTGACACTTGAACACTAAACTTTGTAACTCGATTTATTGGTATTTTTCAGCGTTTGTGCACTAAACTTTATTTGTGATAGTTATTTTTTTATGTAAATAACACTTTTAATACCAAATAGCACCATAACTATGATTACTATGATTAAAATTTTAGGAAAAAACACAGAGACTGTTGTTAACGGCGGCTCAGCAGCGACCTCTCTCATACATACATATTATACTACTCTATAAAAGTATCTCTTTGTGTGACACAAAAAACAAAATTGAATAACAGCCTCTTGGTATTTTCTTCAAATTCAACTTCAACAATTTCTATTAATACATTTTATAATGTTTTCAGATATTGTGGTAGATAAGAGAATTTGGTATAAAAAAGCCTACAATTTGGTATAAAAAAGTTTTGAGTTAATGCAGTGAATAATAAAATATCAGGGGGCAAAAAGGAAATATAATCTCAAATGGAATAGTCTCGCTGTCACCGGGTCAGATTTTGTGGGACTTATACATTTGTTCTGTGCGCCGACCACATCAGAAGATAAGTGCCCCAGTTTGTGAACTTAATACAGGTGCACATATTATTTTCTAACTTTCCCCCCAAAGAGGAATAAAAAACTTTGTTAATGGGTGCCTTTCCACCAAAGATGTGTGCTACGTTGCTAGGGTACTGATGTTTCAAACCCACCAATAGGAGAGCTTGATTTCGCGATTTTAGCATTAGATCAAGCGCTCCTATTGGGGTTTGACACACATCCGCAGCTTAGCAACGTAACACATCTCTGGTGGATAGGCACCCTTAATTAGATTATGCTTGTTCGAAAAATAGTTGACATTTTTGATCAATAGGATGGGTGACCGACTTCGCTAGCCGAGTCCTATACTTTTCCTCCGTGCATCAGAAAGCACGTGAGCCGTTTCGATGCGATTACGCATAAAAAAAGATTACCCGTAAAGTAAAGGGTCCTTTACCTAGGTCAGCGCGCTTCTATCTAAGACTAAATATAGTAAATCAAGTAATGTGACTATCTTGTTTTAATATTTTGTCAATAAGGTTTCAATGCAATAGCACTTTCAAAAGTCGCGACGAAAGTAAGCTAAGAGAATGTTCAAACACTTATGTTCTTTGATCAAGTAAAAGTGATAATTATGCGCATGTCTAGGTCATGGAGTCTCGTGGAAAGCTAAATGTAGGCAACCTGTCTAACTTCGCACTTCTCTTCACTACTTCTGTTATTGTTCCTAGAAGAACTAAATTGAGTTCAATGTGTTCATTTAAAAAAAGAGTTTTGTGCAGATTTTGTTAGCACTTGAGTGAAATTTTCTTTAATACCTGTACCTACAAATAGGTACGAAAGTTAGTATTAGAATCGATAGAAATAATAGATTTTTGATAGATCACTAAAAATTTACTAACTATTTAGACACTGTCCCCAAAAACTCCAAGGTCTATTTAAATAAGCATTCCGGAGGACAGAATTTTATCTAGATCATTGATTTATCGCCTAAGGGCTCGCGCATTTTACCGGCGAAATGATGCCCGCGACTTTGCTCTCATAATGACAATATATACCTAGGCTCTATATCCTGGAAAATCAAGTTACAATTAAATCCACGCGAATAAATCTTAGGCATCATCTATTATGTTATAATATTACTAGCTTTTGCCCACGGCTTCGCTCACGTTTAAGCTTCGATTTTTATAGAAATTTTACCCCCTTAGAGTTTGAATGTTTAAAAATCCTTTCTTAGCAGATGCCTAATCAGCCCGAGCCGTCCAGTGGTTTGTGCTGTGCGTTTATAGATCAGTCAGTCAGTCAGTCACTTTTTCCTTTTTTATATTTAGATGTCCAGAAATAGCTATGGTCCAAAAAGGACCATAGCTATATTTCTGGTAGCTAGGTCGTAGGTATAGGTACTTATAATATAAATACAATGCATTTCACCTGTAAAAAGGAGCTTTCGAGGAAATACTTATAGCAGAAATGTCTATTAGAGAGAATAAACCTCTGTCCAATTTATGTAATACACAAGTATGTATGAATGTATCACAAAAATAAAATGGGAAAACTACTTTCAAATTCGACGTGTGCCAGTGCTTTAAGAGAGTTTAGAGAAAAAGAAATAAATGTATATTTATCGAGCAATATATTGGAGACGAAAGACAAAATTGGGCAGATAAAAGGGCCGAGACGGCCGGCTCTTTGATAAGGGGTGACAGAGCTCCCTTAATTCCGATGTGGTGATCTCCAAGTCAATAGAGACCTTAGGACCCTTGACAAACGATCACTCCCTAAAATTCACTTTAACTCAGAAAGATAACTTCGCAGTCTGGCATCACTTTGGACGAAATTAAGGGCGAAAACACAATAGGGACACCAGAAAAAACGTCCGTCGACGTCCGCTTAGGCACGGAACGATAAAAGTGAATGAGTGTGTGATATTGTTTCAGGGCTTTCATGTCATAAACAACTTTACTTTTAGGGTTCCGTAGTAGAACAAGGAACCTTTATAGTTTAGAGTAAGTATCGTTCACGCTGTCTGTCTATAAATTCTACAGCCTGTCAGCCACTTTAGGTATTTTAAAACCGTTGGCGACGACGACTATAGTTGATTATTTACTTCTTTATCATCTCGAATTCTAAGGAAAAAACGTTTTTAAGTTTAAAGTTACAAAAACATAATTTCTCATTGTTCGAAGTCCATGGCAGATAATATTCAGACATGTAACCAATATTAAATCGACCGTAGGTTTATTAAAGTAAAGGGTTTGGGGGCAGCGACTTGAGCGTTGGCAATTTATCTTCAATGAATAATTGTTCTTTTCGCTTTAGGAATTAACTACGCAAAAGGCATCATCTGATAAAATATTATTATAAGCACACCGCTAAAGGCTGCAACAAACAGAACACGTAACGACATCGTTTACAAAGTTGAAACAAGAACTCTTTGCGCCGTTATCCTCATTGCTTAGGGTCTTTAGTGCTTACCTTTTTCCATGACCACTAATGAAAATAAGATAAGAACCTCCTAAAATAAACCCTATTCTTTCGTCACTCTTGGTTTATTAATGTGGTTGACTCCCTTTTTAAAAGCTTTTATTTAACGTGCAATGTATGTATGTACTCGTAACTATGTTTGTTCGGGTGGAATCTTGCAACTCATTTTTGAAGCAGATATATTCAACCGATTGAGCTGAAATTTTGTATATACGTTTAGTTTTGATGACAATACATTGTTAGCTATGTGACGTCATTCTAAATCCATCATGGCGGAAAATCCAAGATGGCGGACTAGTTATTTTTTATGCACTCCTACAATATGGGTATCAAATGAAAGGGCTTGCTAAAAATAACTCGAAAAATAAAGTGACGTCACCCTAAATCCAATATGGCGGACTTCTAAGGATGGCGGACTAAGTTTTTTATGCTTTCCTACAATATGGGTATCAAATGAAAGGACTTGCTGAGAATAAGAATGCGAGTTAAACTCCGTTGTTCCAATCCGTCTGCAATTTTGGTGTACTGGGGGTTTTGATGTCCTCGATTATGATATTGAGGTCGAATTGTTCGAGTCTGTAGCATAGGTTGGTTAACTTTTTACTTGTGTAACTTGGCGAGATACGCGTCAACAGTATTGGTTTGCACTAAAAAGTAAAAAATAAATTAAAAGTAAAAAAAGCTTTTTTAAAAACAATATAAATTTTTAGCTTTTACATAAATGCTCTAAAACATTGAAATAGAATAATACTAGAATAATAACACTAGAGTAATCCTAAAATTCTACATCAATGCTCTAAAAAGAATAAAATAAACATTTCCATTGAAACTTTTACTATCATCTTGTAACGTCATTACACAATTTATATGATATAAAAAGCTTGTCGCGAGATTTAAGTAGGTACTCGTATTTACTTGGTTTGAATATTTAAAAAAATAAATCAATCAGATCAAGTTATTTAATTTACTTGTTTATCTATACAGGTAAATCTCGCGACAAACTTTTATATCATACTAGCTGATGTACACGACTTCGTCTGCGTGGTTTAAGTTTTTTTGATTCCCGCGGGAACTCCGAGATTCGATTCGACTAAAAGTTAGTTAAAAGGAAAAAAATATCGAAAAGCTGTACCGTGCGGGTATATAAATACCTTTGTACTTTAAGTACTCATAATATCTAGGGGCGGTCAGCTTAGCTAAGATAGATGGACTAACTAAGTTACAAATGAGAAACTTATGCGTCCCGTTGATTCAAACTTTTGCAGCTGACGTCGATGAGAAAAGTCGCATATCTGGGACACGCGCTTAGATCATACCAAGTAGGTATGTAATTTTTACTTAATCTGTGACTTAGGCACGAGAAATACAAGCTTTTACCATGATGGTAAAAATAGGCGTGAAAAGGTAACGGTCGTAGAAAGAAGCCCTCGATATATACAACATTCCGACTTGGTCTTTGAGTGACGGAAGCGACTGCAGATGTCACAAACATTCAATACTTCTCCCTGCTGGCTGACAGCCTGGTACAAGGACCGCTCACAGAAGAATTTATTTGGTCGTTCGCATGGTCGACCGCGCCCTCTAGTAGGTACCATCCACTTTGCCCTGCATAAGGTGCTTGATAGAGTCACTCTCACGTATCCAAATAACTTTCATGTTATGTATTTTTATTTTTTATTCCGCTACAATTTAGCCCTTGACTGCGATCTTACCTGATGGTAAGTGATGAAACAGTCTGAAATGGTAGACTGACTGAAGAAGCTTAAGTGACACAGCTTAAAATATATTAAAGAGATCTAAAAAGCAATACGCCACTGCGATCGGATAGCTTCTCATATGAACCGATGGGCTCAGAATGTCATGGCATCGCCCTGGGTGCCGATAGCATCGTCCTGCGACCACGACTGGAATATACAATTATGTAGATTGGACGGCTCGCTTCCGTATCGCATACAAACTGATCATTAAACTTATGTCTGGTAGAGCCTTTATGTTCCTGTGAATCACATTTTTTAAACGACAGCACTAGCATCTAATATCAATAAACTAGACGATGCGCGCGACTTAGTTCGCGTGGATTTGAAAACCGGTTCTTTGATTTCCCGGGATCGAAAGTAACACGCGTCGGTTAGATAAATGCCAAAGCAAAAATTCAGGTCCAACAAACAAACTCCCATTATAATATGGATGAATTAGTATGGTATTGAGGTTAGTTGTTAAGTGCGTGTGTGTCGGTTCATCGGTTCCCTTAAAATCGTCAAACTAATCGTCCACTTTGATTAATGTAAGAGTAGGGTACTATTTCCTATTGACGGAGGAACAGGTTTTAACTAGAAAATCATGATACATTTTTGAATACTATATCGTGGTGTATTTGAACTATCACAGGACGCGATTGCTACACTCAGTTAACTTTTTTATCAACCAATCTCAGTTTTTTTTTCTCAAAACAGGTAAAGGCACCCAATATCCAAATCCCAATAGAAACTTTTTCTACGATTAATTATTATCTCAGGTAAGCCGCTGAAGGGCATAGACATGACAATCCCACCTCCTACCCAAGTCATAAGCTTGTTTGTACTTTGTACACACTATAGTGATTTTTTGAATACATCAGCTATGCTCCGCTCTGCTTCAGTGGAAATGCAGCCTTAGTGCTTTCCCGGAACGCTGTCAATAAAGAAACAAGTGTCTTACAACACTTTCAATGGTGTAAACCGAAACAATGAGATCATGCAAATATACCAATCTCCAAATAACACAGAAATCACCCGAGATATCAATCACATGCCTCTTCTTCTTTGAACGACTCCTGCGCCATCTACGTCGATGTTAGATATAATTTAGTCTCAACTCCTAATAGTTCACACAAGTTCAAGACCGACCTCCAAATATATGGAGAAATCACCCGATTTTAATGCCTATTTACGGGCCTCTCTCTCTCTGGTAAAAAAACAGGTTTCGGCTTAATTTCGGTTTTGACTGACATCCCGCCGAAACTACGGCCGAAACTACTTATACATTCGGGGGGTTTCGCACTGCGATCGGATATGTTCGGTGCACTGCCACCGTCAATATGTCATCATTTTCCCCACGAAAATGTAACCTTATAAGGAAGTTTCGGATTCGTTCGGAACTGAGAGTGAAGCTGAAATTCGGTTTCGGTTTCGGTCGTAAAAACTAGTTTTGGTCGGACACTATAACGTTATTAATTTATGTCAGGTATCATCAATAAGAAGTCCAATTAACCACTTGACGCAATATTCGGTACGGGATGCAGAGTACTGAAATTGTGTCATGTTTTACCTATCAAATAAAATAAGTTTTGCCTGTACAAAGCGTACAGGTTAAGTCACTACAAAATGGTTAAATTAAATTGTACGTCAAGGAAGCCCGTAGGTACTCTCGTAACCGTTGAACGACTCGTAACGAAGTCGAGACGTTACGAGTTGCGACGCTCGCCCAATTGCTGCGTCATTAACTTGCCCTCGATCAATTTGTCCGCACAAATACAGAGATGGGCTCTCCAAACTTTATTACGAACTACTCCAAAGCCAAACAAAACACTTAGGAGCTTGCTCGCGACAGCCTGGTGGCGCAAGGGCTTCACACACATTCATCCAACAACTACTTGACGCACATTTGCCGCGTACCGGCTAAAGTTGACCGACTTACCACGTTTGGAATTTGGAACTTTAGTTTTTAAGCAATTATGAGTTATTACTTATTACCTATTATTTTACTTCTAGTGTAATAAAATATAGAGCGGTCTTCGACTTTGTTCAGACTAGACACAGAACATGACATAATATTTATCATTTACTAGATGACCTGGCTAGGCATGGGTGGGTTTACCCTATGTTCTACGAAGAACGTTGAAACTTGAAAATCAACATTTCTAACTAAAGATTGTGTAATCTTTAGTTAGAAAACTTTAGTTAGCATTTATGTATGATGGATCAGTGTTGATCCATCATACATAAATTCATCTCATTTATTTAACATCATTTTAACTCTGTAAGTTATACCACAGAATAGGTAATATTACTACGCCCTATAGACTATATAGATATCAGCATTAGCAGAGCGAAAAGCTTGTAAAAGCTTGAATTTTGATACGCTTGCAATTCAAGCTTTAAATTTTTTTGACTATTTTCTTCATGTGGACTTTTGAAGGCATTTGGCAGGTTAAAAACCAGTTTAAGAAAAAGAAAATAGTTTAAGGAAGTTCTACCTTTCAAAGACTGTAAGTAAAGCAAGAACCTGAACACACTCTACAAGTTACAAGGGTCCTACAAACATAAGAATAACAATGTAGGCATAACTCAGGTATAACCACGAGTATGTCATACACGCGTAGTTACCTCGACGAAGGTCGTTACACAAAACCACGTAAATACTTTTCTTTTATATTCCCTCACATTTTTATCTACATTTGCAGTGTTGATAAAAGTTCTCGCTTTTGAATTCTGCCCATGTTCCTCCAAACAAGGAAAACGCGGTAAGAAATCGCTTCAGTAATTTATCTGCGATGCCTGAACGATCTTTCGAGACGATTGTTTCGGGATCTGTTTCGAATTTTTCAGATATCACTACAAGCTTACTGTCCTCGGATTCGCCCTTGAAATAAGGATTCTTTTTTACATTGTTTATAATAATTAAATATTTAAAAATAAAATAAAATAAAATAAAGTTTCAGTCAGTGATAAAAATGTATTTAATTGAATTTTGTAACTCCGAATGATACAGAAGACCGGAATCTCCTGACACAGGTATTTATATTATGTACTTAAAAGGAGGTTCCACTCCAGCCATCAATGTGATTCAATTGTATTGTGTACTGAAATAAATAATTTATTGTTTATTTTAAGGATCATGTAGTAACTTGAATGACTGATTATACGAAAGAATCGTCTTTATTAGATTGAGCGAGCAAAATATGACAAATGAAAATAAATTTGGACGGGCTTCCACCAATAAGCAGAGAGGAGCAGAGAGGAGATGTTTTGTAAATAGCCATTCATCGTTATCTTTGGTGGAAATCATTCGAGCGGGGAGGAGAGGATATGTCTATATTTTCTATGGGCAATTTCATCGGAGAAATAAACTGTAAACAGCAGTGATTTTATGGTAATTATGTGTGTAGTGGCGTCAGCGCTTCTTACTAAAACTCCGCTAAACTGTTCTTTGCCTCCACTCGGAGACAGCGCTGCCTTGCTTTAGCCAGCTCACGTCTCCGCTGCGCATTGGTGACGCCGCTCGTCTCCGCATATATATAATATACTAGCTGATTCCCGCGACTTCGTCCACGTGGAATGAGCTTTTCGTAAGAAACGTTTTCGTTCGACCGTTTTTTCGCCGTCTTACATTGCAAATCCGAAATAAAATAATATTGCGGTTATAAATTAAGATGTAAGCTATCATATCTTTCAAGTTGGATCAAACTTGTACCGGTTAAGTAGTTTAGGAGTCCATCGCGGACAAACAACGTGACACGTGATTTATATATATTTAGATAGGAGATATTATGCTCCTGTCCACTTTGCTTTTGTGGAAACCCGTCCTAAAGTAATACAGCTTAATAATCTATTTTTAGAAATAACTGTTTAAATAGGTTACATACTATGTAAGATGAATCCTCAGAAGTTTCACAACCCCTGGGGGAACGACCCTTGGGTGAGCCAGCTAATTAAAGTTAACGTATTATAATATGCCTATTTCCGGAGCAAAACTTGTGTATTATAAATATTTGAACAATGATCCGCCCCGGTTCGTTCGGATGGACTAATCCATAGACAATTATGTGACTAAAGACTCGTAAATTCGAATTATCGTACTATTATCATATTATATACTTAGGTTCAGTTTAAATACCTTTGAGAATTTTGGTATGATGCGCGATTGGAAAGAGAAAAAATTTTAACCGACTTTCAAAACAGGAGGAGGTTCTCAATTCGGCGCGTATTCTTTTTTAATGTATGTCGGTGCATATCTCTGTGGTTTCTGAACCGATTTGAAATTTATTTCTATCAGTCTTTAGAGGAAGCTCTCGAGGTGGTCCCATTAAAAATTCTGTCTCCAAATCCTCAAACCTGACATTAAAAAGTTAAAAATAAAAATTCTTTCCAAAAAACCGACTTCCAACGCCACTGTAAAGTAATAAATAATTTTTATTTCTACCCACTATGTTGAAGTCGGGCAGTATAACAAGGATAAGCAAAGTTGACGCATCAGGCTCGCCCGACTTTTTGGAAAGAATTTTTATTAAATTCTTTTTTGGACAAATTATCGTTAATCTTCCTTTGAATAATTTTTTTAAGATATACGGGTACAATTTATTTACTGTAATCGTCCAGTTACCGTTTTATTATGAGTTTATACCAACTCATCAAACATCAACCAATCGGATTGCAATAAACGATTTTCCAGTTAGGTATTTACTATTGGCTGCTGGGGCTGCGACAATTGATTTTGGCCAATAGCGAAAGAGTGTTAACTGTTAACCAATCAGATGTGATTGCCATCGTTACTCAATAGCAATCATTTACTTTAAAATGACCCGCGGTTTATTTAGTTTTGCTATGAGATAAAGATGTTAATGTCTCCGCTGTTATGTTGTTCAAACATTTTATTTTAATTAAAGCTAGTAGAAGTAAGATAAGGTTTTAGGTACTTATAAAATAAAGCAAAAAAATCAGATTTCTCACAATACTACCCCGAGGTATTTGTTTTTTTTAAATAAATTAAATAGAGTTTGAATTTCAGAAGGATTACCTTACAGACATCCACTAATAAACAAGCTTAGGTAAGTACTGGATCTCATTCCATAATATGGGAATTTCTACTGCCGATATCATGGTTCACAGGGAGATTGAAGCTGTCCGCTGAGTCGTTTAATATTAGCATTGACTTTTGGTAAATCGATGGTTATTAGTTATAACTAGGGCCCACTTGTAACTATACGTATCTTACTATTCAGGGGAAAATAATTTATTATTAAAAAAAAAAAAAAAAAAAAATATATATATATATATATATATATATATATATATATTATATATATTATTATATATATATATATAATATATATATATATATATTATATATATATTATATATTATATATATATATATATATATTATATATATTATATATATATATATATATATATATTATAATGATAAAATAATAGTAAAATAATATTAAAACAATAATACAATAATAGTACATACTATATATATGTACATAGTATATATGATCTAATCGAGGGTGCATGGAAACTTACTAATGAGCTTCCCGGCGTCCGGTCCACTCGGCAGAACGAGGATGGCGACCTAACAAAATATGTGTATGTCATCAGGTGGGGAGCATGATTATTCTCGTTCTGTAACCGTTGGTATCCTAACGCATGAACCGGTATCTGTCGAAACATTGACAATGCTCGTTCGTTGTGCCAATATTATATTACATACATACTGGTTGTTGGATGCTATCTGGTAAGGGAGCCTTAGTACTTGTACTTCGTGAACCTGGCTGGATAGCGTCCTACGATATTCAATCTGCCCATGGTGGATTAATAACATATATAAAATATAACGTATTTCATATAAACCCAAAACTTGCATACATACTGGTTGTTGGATGCTATCTGGTAAGGGAGCCTTAGTACTTGTACTTCGTGAACCTGGCTGGAGAGCGTCCTACGATATTCAATCTGCCTATGGTGGATTTATAACATACTTAAATATAACATATTACATATAAACCCATAACATACAATTATCATTGCAGGTTGAGTTGGGCCTGTAGAATATATCACTCGCTCCGGCGATGCATCGGCACGGCTGGTTCTGTCTTGATGTTTACCTCGGTAGGACGTCAAGATGGGATAGGTCGTTGTTGAACCAGAAAGCTTGCTTTCTGTGCGTAGTACACTTCGTGTACATTTCTATGTTCTACAGTACGTCTGATTTTACCATGCGATTTTATTGTAACAACATACCTATGAAATTACTATGTTCGCTATGGTCGAACGATAACTAATTATTGTATAAAATTACTACGATGTTCGCTATGATCGAACGATTACTAATCATGGTTGATAGGACTCTGTTTACTACTACCAATATCAAACTTACTTTCAAACAATGTTCTACTACCCATGACGGTTGCGCGCTACATTTGATTAATATACTATTACTGAAGGTTGCATCACGCCTGTGGACTCTGTTTCGTTGCGGCGAACATCCCTGCAGTGCGCCTGGTGTATCCTTGAAACCTATTACAGGTATATGTGGGATTACACCACTTTAAAAATGTAATTACCCAGCTTTATGCTGACATAAGTGGAACGCACCACTCTAAAGTACGCTCGTGTACGTTGCGCCATTTCGCGGTTGATGCCTAGTGGTTGCGGGGGGGGAGGCTTGTTGGCTTTTGGTATTTTATGAGGCTTATTGGCCCATGTTCTCATGTATCGATATGTCTTTTGGAATACCAAGAGTGGGAAGAAGACTACCGTTGATGGCGGGGCGGAGCCAGTCAACCATCATTTATTTTTTTAGTCAAAGTAAATGATGCCAAACAAAGCACCTTCCTTAATCAAGGAAGATGCTTGCCACTAGGTATAATTAGCTTCACCACTGTGTGACCTTATGGAGTCTTATGGGACAACTTAAATGTATGTTACATAAGATAGAAATCGAAACTCTGAGTAACTATCCATATATAAGGTCAACTCTCTTGATTTTAAGTATATTTCGCATAGAAATATAATATGAATGATCCTATACATAAAGACTGGTTTATTGTGTATTAGATAAGTAATAAGGCATTTAAACGAACAAAGCGCAGTATACTTGAACAGAAACGCATAGCATAAAATACACGTCTAAATGTGTGTCATGGTTGTATACTATTTTGATACTCGAACACGTTAAATATAAAACCCTCGAATGAAACGCGTGTCATAGTTGTATACTATTTCAATACTCGAATGCGCGAATAAGCGTTTGCCTTCACCTTGTTGATTTATACTTGATCATTTTTACAACTTTTCTATAACTCGAACGCGTAACTTAAACCAGTCTTGTGTAAACTAAATTCATTGAAATCGATTCTTAAACTAGTCGTTGGGTTGATTGAATTCGAAGCTTCTGAAACTCTAAAAGATCTTGGATTATTATGGACGCAACGATGATGAGGGTTTTACTGCTAGATGATTCGCGAGCCATTACAAAGAACCATTGAATTTTATTTGTAGAGAGAGGTATAGATTCTTAGGGACCCCGTCAGGTTAGTTACACACTACAATACTTCTTAACTCAACAGAAACTCAATTTATTTGTTACATGTAGGAACAATACAGGCGTCTCTTATGTTAGGGCATATTTACGTATTATTCGATTTTACGTCAATATTTCAAGGGTTCTAGCTATACAAACTAGAACCACTTTGTATCGCTAGTACCTTTGAAATTAATTAAGTATGCAGTAAAAAGTAGCTTATTTCATTCTTCAAGTTTTAAAGTGGGTACATAATATTATATCCATGCGAAAATTCACGTTGATCCGCTGATTGCTGATTAACGATTTGATTTTCAAAAGATCTGCCCCATCACTCTAGTCCAAGCCCCAAGAAAAGTCAACAAACAAACACACTTTCGCATCTATTATCCATAATCCATACCAATATTATAAATGCGAGCGTATATCTATCTGTCTGTCTGCTACGCTTTGACAGCCCATCTTTACAATCGATTTTATTGAAATTTGGTACGGTTAAAGTTTGCATCTCATCATCATGTATAAATTTTATTTTGAAAATTAAGGAGTTCCGCGGAAAAAAAAACTAATCAACTCGGACGAAGTCGTGGGCATCATCTTGTTTCATTTTATGCAGGGTACAGGACTGCATAATTTCGCTTTGCAAAAAGTAGCAACTCACTGCTAAGATTTTACAGGCCTTTCTCAGTAAAATCTGCTTGCAAATCGTTGGTAGAATTTTGATTCCTGAGTATATAATATTATACTTTACGTAGGTTAACTTCTATTACTTACTTAGATGATAGGTAAGTCAGGCTAAGACTTACCTATCATCTAAGTAAGTTATAGAAGTTAACCTACGTAAAGTAACGATATTTAATTTCAAAAAGAGCAATCAAATTTCATGCTGGCTTTTCTGGGTAGAGCAATTGAAACATTCTGAACCGGTAGATTTATTTGCAGATTGAAATCACTTGAAAAGTTAATAACTTAATATTATTTATTTGAATAACTTTTAGGAACATTCTACTCGATTCATTGGTAGTTTCATACGTTATTGTTTAGTGTCCATGGCAATGACTTCGCCTGCCTCATTGATTCGGGTCGTGACCTCTTTTTAATTATAACATAATCGTGGAAGTTTAGGCCCCACTACATCCGTTGTAAAATTATATTACAATCGTTCCTTTAGCATTTATTATGACCAAGAGATAATAAGTATGTTTCTGCGAATTCATGTGAAGGTTTGATACATGTAGTAACTTGAATGCCATACTGTATGATACATGAATACCTATGAGTAGATATACGAGTACAATCGCGCACAGCATTGTAGTACTTTGAAGGTAGGCATTCTAGTGAATATGAGTTCTCAAACAATTACCTACCAAAGAGAGATTCAGAAGTTAATGGAAACGTCTAAACTCGCTTGAGACTGCGCTGGGAAAGTAACGTTTACCCGAATATGGAACTGGATGGATAAAGCATTCAGTGTCTGCCTTCCTACTTTCCGCATTAAAGTAGGTAATATTATACTTCATACTAATATTATAAATGCGAATATCAGTTTGTTTGGTGGTTTGTTGGTTTTTCCTTCAATCACGCTGCCACGGAGCAACGGATCGACGTGATTTTTGGCATGGGTATAGTTGAGGACCTGGAGAGTGACATAGGCTACTCTTTATCCCAGAAAATTGAGGAGTTCCCGTGGGAATCCAAAAAAACTTATTCCACGCGGACGAATTCGCGGGCATCAGCCAGTTGATAATACTTACCTATTGTTCAATTTTTTTATTTAGAAGAGCAGCCCGTTTCTTGTAATTTATTCTCGGTAGGGCATTCCGTATCCGTTGTGAAGTTAGATCTATGATGTGTCTTTCCGTTATCTTTCCGTCTGTCCGTTATCTTTTAAGGCCACTCAGTTTAACAGAGATAGCTTGTATTGTATGCATCCCGGGGATGGACAAGGCTACTGTTTCTTATCCCGGGAAATAATTATCCCATATTTTTTAATGAAAACTAAATGTTGTTGGACTGTTTTACAATGGTCGTAATTATAATATTTATCAAACAAAGACTTTAGATTTACAATGAATGTAGTAAGTAGATATTTAGTAATAAGTGCACCTGGTGCAATATCATTTTGTATGAGTCACGCTGCATCACCTAATGCAATGCTAAAGGCTAATAAACAAAGGTTTTAGTCATAATATCTGCTGT
The DNA here is from genome assembly GCA_923060345.2 of Erebia aethiops. Lineage (NCBI taxonomy): Eukaryota > Metazoa > Arthropoda > Insecta > Lepidoptera > Nymphalidae > Erebia > Erebia aethiops. The sequence goes on along the minus strand of OV281079.1, from coordinate 16,288,222 downwards.
AACTATTGCCTACGGGCACTACAATGTCGACGGCCCTTTCAAAGTGCATTCCTCTCCGTACCAATCATCCCAAGAATGTACCTACATCTTAATTAATGGTTTTGTCGTATATTCGTTTATTTAAATCAGTAAGGTAACCTAGGTCCTAGATGTACCTATAAAGCTATTTAAAGTAATTCTCTAAACTTTTAAGATTTCTCTACAAAATAAGTAAGCTTTAGCGATCTGCTCGTCCATGAACTTAGGTATTTTATTTACCTTCCCAGAAGTTTACCAAAAGACTTTAAAAAGTTGTGGTTATAATAAATACCTACTTAATTAGTTATCCAATGAAATTGAACAAGCATAATTATGCTTGGAATGAAAATGCAACGCACTCAAAATGTACGAGCTACGAGTAATATTGTGTTTAAGGTTGAAAGTTTCTCGAGCACCTAATTGGACTCCACTATAACGTGTAACAAGAAACCAACGACAAACAGACAATAAGTGCGTGTTGTGAGACCGCGGACTGGACCCAGTTCCTTGAAATTAAACGTTTATAAACCGAGCCTTTGTTGACTGGCGTGCGGTGAGGAGTGGCATGAGCTTTGTGGAAGCCGCGAGAATGCAACTTTATAACGAAATAGTCATTCCGAACAACCGATAGACCCACTCGCGACTCCCTAACAGGCTCTAAGGTTACATATTTTGAGCTTTTGCTATAATATTTACCCAGTAATGTCCGTTTCACTTACCGGTTTATTGAGAACTTCGGGTAACCATGACTGGAGCTTACGCACGTCGAAAACTTTTAAAAGTTTCGTCCAAGTTTTCACGGGCACGTTAAAGTTTGAAGGTCCGAACGCGGACCGTCTCGTGTAACCGGGGGAGGTTGGAAGTGAATCTTGTTTCGTAATAGATTTTTTTTGTGTAGAGTGTAGAGGAACAGGTTTCTGAGTGAGCTTGTAAGTTTAGCGCGGCGCGGCAAGGACGCGCGTTTGGCGACAGGGGGCGACGCGCGGTGTGAGCCGAGGGCCGACTGCGACTGCCGACTCCGAGTGCCGAGTGCCGAGCGGGCGCCCGCCTAGACCCGATACTCGAGCCTCCAAGTGTCGGAATCCTCCGGCGTGGTTTAGCCGGAGCCCGCGGACACACAGAGGCGGTGGCGGGAGCGGAACGGCAACGTCGCTCGCGCCTTAGCCGCTAGGGTTCACGAAGCCCCTAGATACAGACAGGACCGACATCCACTGGTTCAAACCCGGCCATAGAGTAACATTCACACCCTACTCGAGGGCACATAGTTCGAAGAAGCGTTAGGCGTTGGGATCCCAAAGTGCTGGAATGGCAACCCCCCACTAGTTTGATGAACAACATCAAACGATTAGTAGGGAGCTGTTGGATCCAGGCAGGCGGCAAGTGAATATCTCTAGAGGAGGCCTATGTCCACTGACTATCTGATCTAATGAGCTGTAGACGTCTATCGGTTAACAACGACGTCAATTGATAATATTGGTGTAACTAATTTAGAGATTGCTGGTGGTTCTTATATCGGAATACTTCTAGACTTACGATATTCACCGGTAAGAAAGAGTTCACGGCAGGCTTTAAATTTTAAGATGGTTAATCTTATCTGACACTGAATCTCCTCTGATATCAGGAGCAAAGACATTATAATACCATTTTAATCTCTCTGATCAGAAAATATAATTAAGACCAACAGGACTACAAAAATGGGCTAACTTACCAACTTTTTGCTCACTTGGTTGGACGTAAGTCGGAGCGCAAGTTAGTCGAATGTGTATCGCGTAGCCATGCCTCGGCGGGCCACCGACGGCAGGGTTATGATTGTTTCGTCATTTGTTATCAGCTCCCGCAGGCATACTTAGTTTCCTGCAGCACAGTACAGCCAGTGTTTGGTCAGGCGGGTATTGGGGAAAGTAACCTTACATTCGGTACACCTGCATGTTCAGAAATAGTCACGGATTTCGGAACGTATATATAGGTATAATATCTCACGTAGGACAACTCGAGTCACTGATAAGTCAAGACTCTACCGCCCTATAAACTTAGAATATTTATACTACCGCCGCAATAGGATATCTTTAAATGCGATCATCTCAGTCTCTGCAGTCAGACTTTTTATACAGCAAAAGAAATATTATGTAAAATAAGTGAAGTGAGCTATCCAATGCCGGGCTAGGGAATCGCATTAAATCTCAAAGGAAAAGTTTTGTTTGCCCGTTTGGCAAACTTAAGCTATCTTGAAAGAATTTCGAAGATATTTCCTACACCTTTCTACGTTTCCGTGAACTAGAATTTAAGTATAAGAAGTAACAAAAAAATGCGATTCCGAAAAATTTTCATTGAAACTGGTAGATGTAATATGAATTTGCAGAAAACTTCAAGTGCGCGGCAGAGCGCGCATAATTTAGGGATACATACAAACTATAGATTTTTTTCTATTAATCTCTGAGTGCAGATGCCGAATTTAAAAATATTCATTCACGAGGTATCACTCGGCGAGCTACCAGCGAGTTTCTCGTTTTCCGGTCGTGCCAAAACCAACCATTTGAAATCAAAATATTTTCGCCCATCGCTTTTACTTTTTTTACTTGTACGCTGAATTTTTCGGCTATGCCTCTGTGTAGCGGTTTGTATTTAACTGTTCTGAATTTCAATTTTACAGCTCTTAGGCCACTATCAAATCTCAGAACTACGGTTTACGTACATAAGTAACTTACATGAATAATGTTTCCAAACAAGGTTTACAACTTTTGAAGAATCTCAGCAGTTGAGAAAGCAACTGCTGAGATTCTTCAAAAGTTTCTTGCCGGCTCTTCTCAGTAGAATCGTCTTTCCGAACCGGTGGTATATAAGTGACACAAGTTGTTCTACGTGAAATAAATAAATCATTTATAATTTACCGTTCATAATTATTATTGCAAATTTATCGTTAGTTACTACTTTCGCGCGTGAGTAAAACTTACAAGTGTAGTTAATTTTGGCCAAATATAATTTTTGTCTTTCGATGACTATAAAGGTATAGTGGTACCCATGTACCTACAACAGAAGAAATAGCTGCAAAACGCCGTCCTTGAGTGGGAGAAGGCAATATCTAAGGGGTCATATATAAACACGTCAAACTTGCAAACTCCACATAATATATCTCCCATTTGTACACAAGGGGAATAAAAAACTGACATATTACTACGTACTAGGGGAGATAATGTCGCCGTCTCCCTCGTCACCTCGTGGAACTTATTCTCACTAGGGCGACTATATAATCTGCAGTCATGAAAGCCGACTCACCTGGAAGAACTATGACGTAGTCGAATAAAATATAAAAGACTTGAGACCGCCCGCGGCTTCGCCTTTGTGGCAATTTACAATCCGGCCTTTCCTTCGGACGCTTCAGCAAGCTGATGTTAGACGCAAGCAATACTTAGGCGCTGATGACTGATGAGTTCGTCAGTGAGTGATTATTACAAGTGATTAGAGATAGATTATGTAACACTCAGCTACAACATGAGCAACCACGCATTTGGATCAAAAGCGATTACTTTGCGATTACGGAGGAATTAATTTGCTAATCAATACCACTGTTGGTTGCATTGCGGTCCGTGCTACTGAACAATGGAAATTATTCTCACCCGCATGGATTCAGGTTAAAAATCCACGGGGAGCTCTTTGATTTTCCGGGATAAAAAGAGTGTATGTCCTTCACCGGGATGCAACTTATCTATATAATAAGTTTCGTCAAAATCGGTTTAAAATATGAGCTGTAAATAAAATGTGAAATACTAGACAGAAATGCACACTATAATATTAGTATGAAAATATAGATTTTAAGTGGCGTGGGTAGACACGTTTTCTATACCTATATATATGCTCAGTGTATATTATAATATTATGTTATTGTATATTTATTCGGTTTTGTAATTTAGCAAATAGTTACGCAACACGTTTCACGTTAAATTGTCAAATTGAATTTTAGCTTTTTCAGCGAAATAGGCAACGCACCAGGATCTTATTTAGGATTTAATATAAATGAAACAACGTGTTAGGGAAGTTAAATGGCTATTAGGGCAGTTTTTTAGCGAAGAAAGAGGGTCGCCCTCGACGGTAAGAGCGAAAACGTGTCTACTTCACCCGATCTCCCTTCAGCCGAAATTAAAGCTCGGCCCGGGATTAGCTGGACATCTCCCAGTCAAGGCGCTATGGCTCAGTGGGTAGAGGCTTTTCGAAATAAAACTTTGTTAGGCTCCAATTCCAAAAGAACAGAGCGAGGTTCTAACTGAACTAAAGAAACTATACATGTCAGAGGAAAATACACCTATAGAAAACTTAACTACTTCATTTTCCTAGCCTCATTAAGCGCTGCTCCGATAAAAGGGTTAAATGAAGCGTGTGTTTTGTTCCACAAAACAAGCAATATGTAGGTAGGTATATGACGAGGGTCGCGCGCTAGGCGGTGTAAGCAAGCCACGAGACTACCCAATAGGCAAATGACAGTGGTCAAAAGTGTCAGCTATAGTTCGCGCACGAGTTGAATGCAGGGTAAATGTATGGTATACCTACACGCCCACGCATCCCTCAGTTTCCTCACACATCTCCCTAGTAGACCTTATTCCGTAGGGAAGTAACTTTCATACGTCACTTCCGCCGAAAATATAAAAAAATACCTTCCATGGATTCATTTGTTTTTATCCCAGTAATAAATGAAATCACTATTGAATTGAATGTTTATAATGATTTGCTTATTATAATAATGCATCAGGATAATCCATACTTAATATTATAAATGCGAAAGTGTATCTGTCTGTTTGCTACGCTTTCACGGCTCATCTGTTCAACCGATTTCGATAAAATTTGGTATAGGGGTAGGTTGTATCCCGGGGAAAGGCTTTTTATCCCGTTAAATATTATATTTTAAATAAAATTAAAGAGTTCCGGGGGGAATCAAAAAATCTTAATCCACGCGGATGAAGTCGCGTGCATCATCTAGTATCATATAAGTATGCCAAACTAAGGCCCTAATAAACTGATATCAACTAAGAACACGTTCTCAAGTATCGGTCAATCTATGGTAAAGCCGGTCTTAAGGATAGATCGTCCGATGCTTTATAGCCTGTTTTTAGCTAATGTCTGTTTATTAATACAGACCTAGGAGTCGTAGTATCGGTGTACTTCCATAATAATCGTTCACGCCCCTCTCCCCCTCCCGTGGACGTCCGAGCGGGTGGGTAATGGAGCGTGACAAATATCTCCCACACCTGCATAGGGCTGTCTTGTGTGAGTGAGTAAACGTTACCTAGTTCCACCCTTTGTAAATTGTAATGAAAACACAGAATAAGGTATAGCTGGGAAAGGCGTGGTAGGTCTGATAATACATCCCTTATCTACCTCTGCTTGGTTTCTTTGCGGCATCGTACCATAGTTTGGTATCCTCTAGCAATGGCCGACCTGGATATAGATACTCCGTCCGGAATCTAATCCGACGACTTATCCCCATTCATTACACCATTGCGCCTGTGAATGCCAAATAAGCAGATTCCATGTTCCATGGTCAAGACAATAAGCAAATCTTTGCAAATTCCTTGTTCTATGGTCAAAACCTTATGATCTACCACCAGACATTTTGAAATTCGAATTGCTCCCAGCTACACTCGACGACTTTCTAAAAGTGATCGCAAATTCTGTCAGATTAATAATTGCGATTATTTTTTACACAGGAGCCGTAGATAGCTATAAGGGCCAGGGGGCATAGATCTACAAACGCCAAAGTCGGCATCAGTACAAAAGACGTATCCAGGTTCATTCACATTTGAATGGTTTTGATGGTATGACATTCATATGTAAAATCGGTCCCATATTATCACCGATTGGTTCCAATAAAGATGAGCTTCTAGGCAAGCGCGTTCCAACCTAGACCTCATCATTGCTTTGCACTAAGCATGATTGTCGTCAAGCGCAAGCCTATCTCACAATAAAAAAAAAAAAAAAAGCTTTTGTTCAACTTCACTAACGTCTGATCAAGTAATCTCATCTGCAACTCAACCAATAATGATGGGAATATCCAGAAAACTTGTCGTCTTTCAATACTCCCATCACTATTGGGCAAGCGGCAGATAAGATGACATGATCAGACGTTACAAAGTGGAAAAAAGCACATCTCTATTGTAACAGACTATATTATGATAGGTGTCAGCTTTCAACATGTCAAGGAGATGAAAGCCCGACAAAATAGAAAACACCTCGGATCAAGTAGGTATTAATATTATTATACCTACCTAAGTTGGTTCAAGTAAAACTCCCTTCAATGCTGCATTTATAAAAATAAGTAGGAATAGGTACCTACCTATTCGTAGAATTTTTAAATCATATCTTATTTTCATATCACAATACTTGACCTTTCAAAGATAATACTATTAAAATACCTATTCCGCAGCGACATGCTCTGATAATAAACTATGAAAAGATCTATTTTTTATCATACTGAACAACTTGCTTTTTATTCTGGTTTATATATATGGGGCTTCGTTGTTGTAGGTACAATATATCCTTTGAGTTTATTCTTCTCATTTGAAGAGTGACATTAATAATTCTTGTCTACATTATAAAAATAATTGTCAATGCCCGCGAATTCGTCCGCGTGGATTCAGGTTTTTTGATTCCCGGGTATCACTTTAATTTTCTCGGATAAAAAGTAGCTTCCGCGGTATACAACCTATCCCTGTACCAAATTTCATCAAAACCGGTTGGACAGATTGGCCGTAAAAGCGTAAAAGACAGACAGGCAGACGGACAGACAGTCAGACACACTTTCGCATTTATAATATTAGTATATGGATTATGAAGCTGGCACTAGAGGTCATGTCTATTGTCTAAGGATTTAGGTTGATTAGGTACTTTAGTATTTGATTCCGTACTTTTCTCTTTATTGGCGGTAGAGTATCGTCATTTGCATGCACGATACAACCATTTTATCCCGAAACTATTTTTTTATCCGCTACAAGTTAGCCCGTGAGGCGTGACTGCGATTTCATCGGGTGGTAATTGTGATGACTAATAATTCAGCTTAAGATGGTGGTGGTAAACTTTTTGGGGGTATGGCTGTTAAATAAAATTGACCCCCCTAAGCGGTTTCTACAGGACGTTGTACAGGAACGCTTGATTTAGAGTTCCTGATTTAGACCTCCCACCAAATATTTACCTATCGTTGCATAGAAGTAGGCGTTACTTTGCGGAAGTCCATGTCAATGAATAGATCTTTACAGAGCTTTAAAACAAAATAATTTAATTTCAATATTATATTTATTTATTTGTAAAAGCTTTTTATTATTGTGCATTGTCGAGTCAACATCTCCTGAAGATACTCCGGTATCGGAGTGAAACGTAGGTACGTTGACTTGAGAGTAGTTTGAAAGATTTCTGTGATGTGGTGAATAACGCGGGCTGTAAGTGGGGGATACACGCTGTACCACATAGATTTACCTATTGTCGTGGATATAATATCGAATTAGATACTTCTAGTTTCTTCATTTAAGTACCTATTATTCTGATGGCTCCAGATATCGATGTGAAATATACCTACCTGTAATATATGTACTAATATCTATGTATGTGTACCTGGGGATGAGCCAAATGTGGGCGTAGGTATGGAGTTCGTAGGTGCAGATGGACGTTGAGCCTCGCATAACAAAATCCTAAAGTGCTCGCTAATCTCTTCTACTAATTTCAGGTTATTTTTAGACTTGAAAAACCACGTCACCAGAAAATAATGTTAAACTTCTTTCTTAATTATCAGCCCTGCGATAGGTTAAAGGTAGGGCGAATACCTCCTCGATAAGATACTAACTAATTGGCATAGAGCCATTAAGACCCGAAGTCCTCAGGCTTAATGGGACATGCCAAAACCACTGACTAAATATCCTAATCATATACCAATAAATATAATAGGTTCCTACTTACATTTGTTTTGTTATGAGTTACTAGCGGATGCCCGAGACTTCGTCCGCGTGGTTTAATTTTTTTTAAATTCCCGCAGGAACTCCTTAACTTTCTGGGATAAAAAACACAAAGTCACTTTCTAGGTCCTCAGTTATACCCATGCAAAAAATCACGTTGATCCGTTGCTCTGTTACAGCGTAATTGAAGGACAAACCAACAAACGAACACACTTTCGCATTTAATATTATTAGTATGATCACGAAAAAAAAAATTCAGCATAAGTATTTTGCTTCCAAATTATAAACGTGGAAGTTTATGAGAATATACCTATTCTACTTACCTACGGACGCTTGTTCGCAAAAACTTCGCCAATTGTATACCTATTAAGGGCTCTATAACAGAAAAATGAGTGTTTGGATTGTAACAATGTCACCACTCACCTGATTGGCTGATATGCTTTCAGTATTGGACAAAATTCAATGTCGCAGCAAGAATACAATAAGTTCAACGAACTATATGCCCCACCCATTGCCACATAAGCTTGGCGACTCTTCGATGCTGGTAACTGGTTCTTCTACGGATCTCCTCATTTCTGATTTGCTCACGGATACTCCAAGCATAGCTTTCTCCATCGCCCCATGAGTGACCTAGAGCCTTCTTATCAGACCATAGTAAGCGACCGCGTATTCATTTCATCCAATTACAAATACCTTCCTACTGCGTTACTGTTTTTTTTCTAAGGAATCTTTTTAAGGGATTATGGTTAGTATGTAACTGTGCCTCGAGGAATGACGGCTTATAAGCCCATTAAACAAATAGGTACCCCAGGAACACCTTTTCATAGGTATCGCATAACACTTACAGTCATATGTGGAAGTCTTCGCCAACCTGGGCGGCCTGCTAGGATTATGTGGCAAGCTTGGATGGCTGGAGTGACCACTTCAGTAGTGGTCACTCCAAGTACAATGTACAAGTACAAAGTGCGATGGGATGACAATGACTGGGCCCTGGGGAGATACGGCGCATGGTCAACAGCTTTACGTTTTCGGATATCCTCATATTGGAGATCTGATGATTTTTAAATTCCAAGTGTGGCCCATTAACCCATTGGGGGTCTGCCAACGCTGATCTTTCTAGTGTGGGGTCGGCATTGTAGCACCTAGGGATCCCAACGTCTATTGTCTCTCATAGTAAAATTTGAGCTATCACTGGCAGTGGCAGAACGACAATAGCAAAACGGGGTTTGAACTTTGAACCGCGCCGCGACGCTCTTTTAAGTTATATTCGGAAGTTCGGAACCTTATAAGTTCCCTAGATCATAGTGGATCACTTCACATAATTTTTTTATTCAACTAAAAGTTAACCCTTGACTGCGATCTCACCTGATGGTAAGTGATGATGTAGTCTTAGATGGTAGCTGGTTAACCTGTTAGGGGTATGGCAGTTATATTAAACCCATACACCCCTAGTCGGTTTCTACATGCCATCGCACCGGATAACTAAATCGCTTGGCAGCACGTCTTTGCCAGTAGGGCTGTAACTAGCCACAGCCGAAGCCTTCCACCAGACTACAGGAAGGAAAATTCAAAAATTCAAAATTCCCAAATTGACCCTGTCGGGAATTGAACCCGAGACCTCCCAAGTTAAGAGTACAGGGCTCAACACTGCGCCAGGGAGGTCGTCAAATATGCCATCGGCATCGGCCGCGGTGGGTAATCCGGGAGCATGGTGTGGATTTGTAATCCACATTCTGAAACTAGAAAATTGTGTTATAGCCAGGTAGGTACCGCTTCGGAGTCACGAACGACTGACTTCAAGTATGAAGGAGCGGTTAGACCCGATTTCGAGAAGACTGTAGCTCTAACATCACTCTGCTGAGCCTAACTAGAGGTGGGGGATCACCTCCCCTGGAACGAGCCTATAATGGGCGTCGTACAAGATGGGCACCGGAGTATGTAGAACATAATATGATGTAGGAGTTCTCGGGGTTATGAGCTGAGGACGGTCACTGAGGGGGTTTTAGTGGGTAGACATCTCAGATAACCCGACCCCTCCTCCATGTGGTTGGGGGGTATCTCTGGAGGATTTCTCCCCTGTTACGCAGTAAACGTGTTAATAAAAAAAAACTGCCGCTGCTTATATTGCAGAAACGGCCGTCCGGACAGGCAGAATTAATTGCAGCATTGCATCGATAAGAGGTGTAAATGGTGGTAAAATTGAACGCAACGAGCTTCTGACATCTGAGCTCATCGAATGCACTGCAGTCTGGAGTGTTTTATTGACCCTCTCATTAAACTGAAGAGTGCCGCCTGCCGGGTGGCGAGGCGTGAATATGACTGATGAATTTAATGGAGTGTCCGATATAATTAAAATACTCTTCAATTAATATTGGTTATTAATTATACACTCTGGTTTTACAACATAAGCAAAGGTTTGATTTTTAATTTTAATTTTATTTATTTCTCTACTAGCTGATGCCCGTGATTTCATCCGCGTGGAATAAGTTTTTCAATTTGTACGCGTAGATTTAGCTTTTGAAAACGCCGTGGGAACTATTCGATTTTCCGCGATAAAACAAGCCTGCCGACTATAATATCTGTGCTATTATAGTCGGCGATATATATATAAATAATAACGACGGTTCGTTGCGACAAACCAACAAAAAAACACACTTTCGTGTTACAAGTTGAGCTAGTGGGCATCAGTTCATGAAAAGGTTCCTCTCGCCCACTATTGGGAGTACATAAGTAAGAATAACCGGGAATACGGACACGGTAGTTCTTTCGCCAAGTCGAGCATACAAACAACACGGGTATGGCCGTACCATATATTCTTCTCGAAGCAACTCATTTAATCTTTAACATTAATAAGGTAAGTTTTTCAAAAAAGTTTAAGCCTCAAGCAAACGAACGGCTTATTTTTTCGGTTCTACTGTAAACAATATACCTACCTAAACTGGAAGTGGTTAAGTTTCTGTAATACATGCAGAGATTTTTTAAAATTGTGTTTTGAGATGCGGTCTGCTTGAAGGTTTTGAAAACAACTTATTTATGTATTAATTTTTCAAGGATATAAATATCACCGTTTGATAGTTACACTGCTTTAAAAAACTCCGTTTTGCTGATTTTACTTTTGCAAGATTCGCGAGGCAGGTAGGTACGTAGTAGCCTATATCGAATTAAAAACTATGTTTATGTTATTTCATCAAAATATATTTTGTGGTAGAAAGTGGGTCGTCACTTAAAAGCTCGGATAATTATGTTGCAAAATGAATTACTAGGTAAATGAAAAGCACTCTGCAGTACCAACACATACACGAGTAAAATATTTTAGAGAACCATAGTGAGGTTTTAAAATAATTTCATCTGCATTTTAATGAGATATTTTAATTAAAGTGGTTTTGCAGTTTACATTTAAGTACTGATATTCTGAATACAGAGATCCACTGACTATTTGAAAAATGTTTATTTGAATAAAAAACCTCTTGACTTTGACATTGACTTTGGCTCAGCAAGGCCAGAGTAAGAGGCAAGCCCACGCCAGGCAAACTGAGTATGCCTTGGAAAAATGATTAGAGTCTGCCTCATCCCTTAGCCGCTCGATACCATGAGCTTGTTCTTTATACTTAGTTTATAAAGTTGTTTGAACGTAATTTTTTCGTACTGTATTAACACTATAGTACCTATTATACTTATACAAATTTATACACATTTATTTAAATTTATATATGTGGTTCAGCCTTTATATGAAAACATTCGAAAGCATGCGACATAGGTAACCCCGAAATAAGATTACCTTTGAACACATTGATGTAGAATTTTTTTAGTACCTATTTGAACATAAGAAAAATTGACAAATTACGGGGCTGGTTGCGTGCGAATTTCGAAAATTTCGCCCTTATTCTTTGTCTACATTTCTAAGGAAACTTCTGTGAATTTCTGCTCTTAGTCCAAGAGTTGGGCTAGGCGTAGATGAGTGATCTCTAAGTGATTAAATCAGAAATGAAGAGAGAACCAGAGACACCAAAATAGCTTGACGAGTTGCGAAGCTGAAGTGGCAATGGGCGGGTCACATAGTTCGGAGAACCGATGGATATTGGGGCCCCAAAGTGCTGGAACGGCAACCCCGCACTGACGACCGTCCACCAGGTGGATGAACGACATCAAGCGAGTCACAGGGAGTCGCTGAACCTAGACGGCACAAGGCTGTGGCTTGTAGAAGACCCTACAAGATGTCCTATGTCCAGCAGTGGACGTCTATCGGTTGACGACGACGTAGATGAGTCAGTCAGCAAGCGAATCGGCAAGCAAAGTCTGCAGGCTAATATGATGATGATGAAATGAAACAATCCGAACCTGTCGCAACTCGCAACCTTCACATAAACTTGTCACCCCAGGGGAGGACCCCACTCCAATGGGAGGACCATTGATTCTCCGCCGTGTCTCAATAGCTTTTATTGAATTGTCTCTATAACGAGCAGATATTAGGCGAAAACAATTATCACAATTCAGAATTTAAGGTCCCGTACAAATTGGTAATAATAGAAACCCTTAGATATTACGGTGGACTCATCAACTGCAAAAATAACGCTTACACCCGTAAAATCAAGAAATGCCTGAAATTTCAAGTGTTTCCCAGTGTTCAGATTGGTAGTAAGTTACTCTGTGCTCGAGTTTCATATTTTAACTATGCCCGTGACTTCATCCGCGTAGTTTACGTCTCTTTTGTTTCCCGCGGGAACTACTTGACCTTCTGAGATAAAAAGTAGCGTATATCAATATCCAGGTCCTCATCAAAATCCATGCAAAAAATCATATTGATCCGTTGCTCTGTTGCGACTTGATTGAAGGACAAATCAACAAATAAGACATAATTTCGCATTTATAATATTAGTAAGTATGATGTTACAGGTAGGTACTTATTGTAATATAGGGGTTGTTAGAGGGATTTGTTTGCCTTTTTTCTTATACGCAATTCGTCCAACATTGTTTTCAAGCCCGGTTCTAAGAGATTTATTTCACAGGAAAAATAAATCTATGTTGGGTTCTTACAAATTAGCAAAAGGAATTATTATTTCCCAAGCAAGATATAAATATAATTTAATAAAATAATTTATAAATAGGTACTCTGAGATAATAATTTTACTCTTTAATTATCTCCCTGAGATACGGAATCCTCAGACATCGTTGCGCAAGTCTGATTGGCCAATTTTATTGTATTCTCCTATAATTTGTTTTTACGGGCTTCCTAAGTACCTACCTTTTCAAATACTTATTCCTATATAAAACAGATCATGAGAAATTCTTATCTCATAAACAATTCGAATCGATATAGAAAGAATTACCTTCAAATTATTATAATATATATTTATACTCATTATTTTTAACCATGTCCATGCAAAAGAATCACGTGAAAAATTACCGAATGCTTCAGGCCAATGAATGCTAGAAGACTAAGGACCACTTGTTAGAAACTGATTTATAAATTTTGTAATACTGTCACTTTTTGGCGGAGAATTTTTATTTCTTCATTTTCAACCCGCAGCTCATATACCTACCAAGTTTCATGGCTATATATCTAGCTTGAAAAAGGGCGGACTTTCATACAAACTTTCAACTCATATTTTACCCCTTTGGGGGTGGAATTTTGAAACACTCTTTCTTAGACTTTACAAAGAACACACTCTCCAAATTTTATGTCTCTAGGACAAGCGGCTTAGGCTGTGCGTTGATATATAAGCCAGTCGGTCAGTCAGTCAGTCAGGACTTTTATATATAGATAATATGGCGATAGATATTATTGCCAATAAGTGACAGCAATGAAAATAATTCTATAAAAATTAGTATAATATATTATAAGAGTCCTTGTGGGGCTTGTGCAAGTGGACCTAAATGTTTAGTTTTAGCAGGGTTTAGTTTCCTTCCGGCTTGTGCTCAGTGGCGCCACTGCAGGCCGTGACGCAGGCCTGCTGCGTGTGGAAGCGGTTGTGGTTACCGCCGCAGCCGCTGTAGGAGAAGCCCCGGCAGCGGCGCACCGTCATGTCGAAGTACCATCTGCAATACGACAACTCTAACACTAACTATTTAGAAAAGAATATTTAGAAATAATAAATCCACACATACTTAGCCCCGGCTGAAATCCCAGGAGATCCCGTTTATAAGAACACAAGGCTCTCTAATGCGCGAGGGAGGTCGTAAGCATGTAAAACTTATTAAGTAGGTAGGTATATAACTAAGTAGTATCTATGTGCATGTTATGTATCTATGTGTATAGTAGTTTCGACGATGTTTTTTCTTTTATTCTACTACAAGTTACTTAGCTCTTGTCTGCAATATCACCTGGTGATGATGTAGTAAGTTATGATGCACTGAATGACGTAGTTATTCGTCTGAAATTGACTAGTTTCGGGTGGCTCAACTGGTATTGAAACTCGCACTTTCAATGCAGGTTATATGAAAAAACATTTGTGTTTGAGTTTGAGTATAATCCCTACTGCCTCATGTCGAAACACTAAGTGGGGCGAATGGAATCACATCTTGTCTGCGTAACGTTCCACATTTCGCTAACCAACTAATGATGGGGATTTCTTCATTTCTTGGGATAATGATGCGCATCCGGTTCGCATCGGCCGGGCCGTGAAAAGTTAATACATAAAGACACTTTCGCATTTATAATATTAATATTAGTATCATGTGACCTAAGTATTTTAATGTCGTCATACCTTGGGTGATAGCTATTGCAATGTCCAAAGTCGAATTGCAACCGACAAAATATTCTTGGTGGAAGTTCTGATGGCACTGGGCTAGCGCCTACATCTGTGGGAAACATGGTTCGGAATCGGAATAGGTATACTAACAACATTTTAAATTATTATCTTTCTATCTATATCTACCTATAATACTGAAAACTTGGACGGTCATTACCTATTTCCTAAACGATAGTATTTTCATAAAGGGCATAGGAAACTGTGTAATGATTGATGATGAATGAAAAATAACTATCTATTCAACAATCATTCGGTTCAATAATTTTTTTCGGAATAAATTTTTTCGGTTCTTGCTTTTCTTGTTGGAGGTCTACGCTTATCTATCCCGGCTTTTTTAAAAATATTTTTTGTAAACTACTGTGTAGCGATATTCGGATATTCTAGCTCAACCCAAACCGCTCACAAAAATCTCTTCAACAGTCCGAAATGGATAATGCTTGTGACACGCTGACGGACGGACTGACGCAAACGTCCAGACTTCAAACGTATGTCCGTTTGAAGTCTGGCATTAACATATTATGGCAGATATGGACGAACCCTAAAATAAGGGTTACCGTTTTTATGCTCACTAGCTGGCGCCACTTGCGAGTAAGGTCCTAAAGTATAGCTGTAAATTCGGTAAACAAGTATATTTCTGAAAAAAAACCTTTTTGTAAATAGTACACATACAGGAACCAGGAAAATACTAACCTATGAATTAGCTGTTCTTTCAGTCCGCTTATTTTTGTACGTATTTTTCTTAGCTCCGCTTTCAAAGTACAGAGTACTGGCAATATTGACACGTATCTTACATCTTCCATAATTAATCGGTTATCGCTAAATATTCACAACATTAACTAAATAATTGGACTCGCGATAAAAGCCCAGTGATATTTGACATTTCGGAGACCTCACTCTACACTAGCGCCCCTAGCGGCGAATTTAAACGCGGTAGCCCCCATTGGCAAGTCGTAACTACCTCGACAAGTATTGTGGCAGTCGGATAATGTGGTGAAGGCGTTCAGATTGTACGGACAACTTCCGATGGAGGATGACTTGCAGTCCTCTAATTTTATGTCGTAGTAGAATCTGCAAAGTAGTTTGAATCAGAACCCTACTATAATGTCGTCCCGACCGATTTTCGACCACGTCGGCCTATCTCCAAAGAGATTAAGCCACCTGCGCGGGAGATATTAAAGTGCACAAGTGTATGCGCATACACTATTACACAGGTGCACTCTCTGTTCCTTTACTGTCATAGCCCGGTGGGACGAAAAATCCGACACAACCGGAGAGAGATCAGGCGCCGTGCAGGACCGACGGCTTTACGTGCACTCCGAGGCACGGGTTTGAAACACAGTCAACTTCCTAACTCAGGGCTAGTACTGTGAATTTCTTGTCAGAAAACCCCAATCCTTGTTATGGCCCAACCCGGGTCCTCGTAGGTCGCAGTCGAACACGCTAACCACTAGACCAACGAGGCAGAAAACCTACTAATACATCGCCTGATACATGGTCACTAACTATTAATCAGCCTCTTAGGAAATCTCAGAGACACTCAGTGGGCGATGTCAGAGCTATACTCGGGATTTCTTTACGCGATCAAATCAGAAATGAGGAGATCCGTAGAAGGACCAAAGTAACTGAAATAGCTCGACGTGTTACGAAGCTGAAGTTACAATGGGAAGGGCGCATAGTTCGAAGTACCGATAGACGTGGCGTCCTAAGCTACTGCAATGGTGCACTCAGTGGACGGTCGACATCATTTCATCAAGCGCAAGGAGCCGCGGGATTTAGGCTGCACAAGACCGCGGAGTATGTGTCCAGCAGTGGACGTCTGTCGGTTGACGACGAAGACGATACAACGACTCCAAAATACACCTCACGGGTTTGCCCCAAACTGGTCTAGATAGCAGCCCTAGCCTAGAATACAGTCCAGCAGCGTATACGAATATATGATTCGTATACGCTGCTGGACTGTATAATAAACTCGTATAATTCGTAATGCGAAAAGAAAATATTATGATCTTTTAACATAATTATTATAACATTGACATATTAATACTTACTTTGGCTGTAACCACCCGGTGCCCTCACAATCAAAACCATTTGTTTGAAACTTACAGGTTATTGATGGATCCAGATTCATGAAGTGAACCGCTAAAATTTTTTAATACTTAATTTATTTTCAATTCTGTATTCGAATTTCTTTATCTTTAACTAGCTGATGGCCGCGACTTCGTCGGCTTGGAATTAGTTTTTTTTTATTCTACACTATTCTTAAATATATTTTTCAATTTCCACGGGAACTCCTTAATTATTCGAGATAAAAATTAGTATCCTATGTCACTCTCCATGTCCTCAACTATACCCATGGAAAAAGTCCATTCCGTTGCTCTCTTACAGCGTGATTGAAGGCCAAACCACCAAACAAACACACTTTCACATTTTTTATATTATTAGTATACGAGTAATATGCATTTCAATTGCGTTTAGGCTCCAAAGTTTTCTTTCAATTGATTTTATTTAATATAAAATAATACCTAATTGCGAAAATTGTAAATCTAAAATTTACAGAAAAATTTTGTCATTCAGAACTGTTCCCACAGAGTGATATAGCCTACCTGCATCAAAAGCAGTGGTTGAAAAACTTACATTCAGGTGTTGTAGTATAATTGAGTTCGTTTTTTATATCGAAGCATAATACAGGCAATACAAAAAGGTATCCCAATAACCAACCCAGCATTTTAATTCGTCATCAATCGCTACGAAGTTGAAAACAACGTGGAGGTTATTACTCATAAAGTTTATTGGAGTTTTCATCGCCGTGACATTTGATATTATCCAAGGGTGATAAAAAGTGCATTATTTTTTAGTAGTACGATTCGCTAGAGCGGCTACGTCTTCTATAGCTTTGTTAAGGTATACTTTTTCGAACTCTGGGGTTATGGATTTCATTACATTTTGTAGGATCCATTGCAGCATCCACTTCTGCTGGATTCTGGCGGTCGCGCGGTAAAGTTTCACTTGGTAGTCCATGCGCCCCGTCACGGCGCGGAAGGCACGTAAGCAACGCTCGCGGAACTCTGCCTCGAGCTGCATCGCAATGTTCTCCTTCTTAGCGTCCATCAAGAGCTTCTGGCCCTCAGCACTCCGCTGAGCTTCTTTCGCAGCCTTGATAAGTTTTTCGAAAACGCTCATCTCATCCTTTCTATCCTTCTCCAGTGCAGCGGCGAAGTCATCTACGTCTTTGTCCAGGGATTTGGCGAGTCCAGGGCCGAGTTTCGTGGCGGCCAGATACAGCATCGGCATAATCGACAGGGCGCCGTAGTACTCGTGTTCCATAACGTAGATTTCCTTACTGAATAGATAGTTGGCAACGACTAAGCCGAACACGTACGGGCCAGTTACGCCCGTTTTCGAATGGAAAAACAGGAACCATTCGTCGGGTATGAATCCCATGCGAACTTTTCCAGGTTTCTCGGCCCGTTTCAGAGTTGCCCCCGAAGAGCCATTATCACTGCCACAGGCCGGGGTTGTCTTCTGGTGCCGCGTGGGGCACGTCACCGTGTGCGCCAATATAAGCGACGGTGCCAATTTTTTAGGACGTGATAACTTAGAAATATTTTGAATAATCATTTTGATTATGATTTAAGGTACGAAAACCCCTTACAAGGATTATTTTTATATATGATATTGATATTTGATGTCTTTCCTTTAAAAAATTGACTTGATATACTTGTCCGGACCGTTGTCAGTGTCATATTTTATGTTTATTTGAATCATAGACAGTCCTATTAATAGACGAGTATTTCTTTGCTTTACTTTTTAAAACATTTTTGTTTATATATGTTTGTTTTATTGAAAAGTTGAATAGATTCCTATTTGTTCAGAAATCTCTTTTTTTACTTTTTGTAATTTCTTCATGAGAAATCCTTTCTGATGAAATTATGAACATCGTGAAATTAATTCTGCAGACTTTGCACAAGATGAGCGATAGCTCAAAGATTAGCGCTTTTAAACTTCTCTTTACTATATTAATTTGGCTAACAGCCAAATTAATTTTATATTAGATATCTTCATGAACCTGTATAAGAACTCATAAGTGTTATGTTATGTTATGTATGTAGGTTCATGATTATCTTGATATAAAAAATAAAACAGGTTAATCTTCAATAATTATTATTTTATTAAAAAATCTATCGTTATCATAACATTACTTCTTATAACTGAGATTATACGAGGGCGGATCATATGAATTACCTAAAAAGCACCTTAAGTCTAAAATCTTGAACTGGTTTATTATTATTAAACGGGTAATGAAATCGAGTAAGCAATATATTTACTATAAACTTTGTTGTTTCTTCTATATTGAAGCATGACTGTGCTACAAGTATCTATTATATTATTATGCCTGTCTGTTATTGTGTAATATAAGATCAATCGTACACGTGTTCGAACTTTATAGCACTTTCTAGGTTTTCATTGAATACACATATATAATTTATAAATTAAAAATTGTTAAAACATTGACAAATTACATTGGATTATATCTAACTACGTGTAATTAGATTGAGATGTGTAATGGCCAGTAGTTAGTGGCCGATGGTCTGTGGCCGGTAGTTAATTGCCGACGGCGAATGATCTAGAGGCGGTACTTGGCAGCACGCAGGATGGGGTATTTATCTCCGGTGCAGAGGCCGCGGAAATCGTCCATGGACAGGTCGACGATGGACACTCCACCGAGAGCCTTAGACCTGTGGGCAGAAGACATTACATGGATACCGGATATCTCTCATTCCTATGGCGTTTGACTATCAATAACTACTGTAGGTACTAAATTTTATATTAAGCGAACTGAAATTTATTTTAGCAAATAGAAAATAATATAATATAACGACTATAAATAGCTTGTAAACATCGACCACTGTTTGGTCGATGCTTGTAAAGATAGTTAGCTCTCTAGAACATATGCGCCAGTGGTGCTTCCTTGGAATTATATAGAATACTAGCAGATCCCCACGACTTCGTCCGCGTAAAATAAGTTTTTTAGAGAGCCTATGACACTCACAAATAATGTAGCTTTCTATTGGTACCAGAATTTTCAGTAGATCCAGATTACGCCCTACAAATTCACAAACTCGCCAACTTTACCTCATTATACCTTTTATATTTATGATATTATGATTTGGGATCATAACGGTTCCAAGGTGTGGGATGGCCAGCTGGAATGTTTTAACATCTTAACCCCGAAATCATCTTTAGGACCGTCCTATTTTAACTTTTCCTCAGGAAAAGTGACTTTCGGTGTTACGACACGCATTATCTGCCATTATAGTATAATAATAATAGAAGGTATCAGTCAAAGCTGACTCCACCGATCGACCTTCGATGCTCTGATGTCGATTAATCGACTTCTATCCGTAGATCAGTCCAGTCTAAAGCTCACATTTGGTTTAATGTAACTGCCATACCACTACCAGATTATAACCCGCTACCAACCTCACTTCGAGCGAGATAGCAGTCAAGGGCTAACTTATACATTAATAAGTGTAATGAAAAAAGGCTTACTTGGCATACTGCGCCTTCTGTCCGGCAGTATCTGGATCCTCGTAGCTCACCCACAGGCCACCTTCGCCGCTGTCGTCCGGCAGACGGAAGGCATAAGTTCCTGGACACAAACAGTTTCATAAAACACCCCTTTCAATAGATGCAACAAACTGGTGCAGAAAAAGCATGGTGACGTCTACACAGTGCAAAGTGCGAGTTACAAGTGAGGCCCGGCATCCACCAGGGCGGAGAACAGCGGAGATGTGTTTAGCCGACCAAGATTATTGATAGATAATTTTTTCACGTCATTTTCAATAATCTGCAGGGCGAGCATGGGCAGGGGACACAAATATATTATCCCCCGATTATATCCACTGACAAGAGATAAAATTATCTTGTCCCTATGCTAGAGCATGGCAACAGGGGAAAGGAGGAGTATATCCCTGTTTGACATTACAAGTGGATAAACTTCCCCCCTGACGGATACCGGGTTACGGGTAACGACTTACGAGTGCTGGTAACATACTTTATAGTACACGTCTTATATTATATTCTATAAATATTAATATATACTTTACTATATTTTAATATTAAAAGTTGAAACTCAAAAAGTTCGTAAATTTAAAAAATAAATTTCTGAGCAATCAAATATAATATTTTTTTTTGCTTTGTTAAAATATATAAGGTGCGTAAATTCTCATTTGGCTGATGCACGTCTATTGATTCGATAAAATAAGTCCGTTCTCATTGTGTGTAAATTATTTTGTCGTTTTAATAATGTTAATACCGTCACCGTGCCCTTACAAAAATAAACAATAAGGCCCACAATATGTTTATTTAATTTTTATAATGCTGCCACTTTTTGGCAATCGCATTATGCTCTTGGTAAAAGTGACAGCATTACAAAATTGCTAGTGGGCCTAAATATAACGATATCCGAGTGCAAACTACAAAAGCCAAAAGCTGTTCTGAAGTACCAACCAAAAAAATCTCCATCCTTCGTTAAGCCCATGTCTGAAAAGTTAAATGTAGCATCTATACTTAAGTTTATCTACACTTTTGCAGTAGTTGAAGGCAGAGTCAGCCAAGCAAGCCCATATCGTTTGGGGGAATTAATCTGTGCTACATTTTTAGTAATAAATCCAAATGAGAATTGAAATTCCAATTACGGAAAAAATAACAGGATGTGAAAAAAACACAGGCAGAGAGGTAGACAAAAGAAGTATAAGTAATATAGAAATGAAAAACGGAAGTGATGCTAATTTAAAGAGTGAAATTAAAGGTTTGCCAAAGGTTAATCAATATCGCGACACAGTTTTTGAGACATTTTGGTCATGTTTGGTTGTGCGAGTGTACCAAAAGATACTTAATTTGTGCCACACACTGGTGGAATCGAGCCTTAATGTCATTTCAACCCTTTGTCCTTTGCCCTTCACTACAAAGCACTCAAAATGAGTAGGATTTGGCCGCTAGCCAAGTGTGAATTAGCAGACTACAAAGTCAATGTCAACATGCTATTTACCATTAATGGAAATAAAAAAGCCTCGAAGATTTGACTGCTTACTCGTATCATACCTTGAATGGAGCGACTTCACCTGAGGCATCATAGCTCTAAGTGTACATAGCGTAGAATTAAGAGATATAAGTGAAAGCTCAACCACCATTCAACTACTTATCATTTAACAAACTTTATAAGTAAATGAGTCACTCAAACCAAATTGCTCAAGCTTAAAATAAAAACCTTTATTCCAGTATTTATACCATATTTATAAGACTCACCGAAACGCTTGCTGGGGTCGGTGACCTTCCTGAGATGAGGCCGCATGCCTTTCTGGTGGTTAGGGTTGATGAGCTTAGCGCATATTTCCGGGTAGCTCAATATTCCCTCGGTTTTGGTGTAGGGTCCTTTGGGAACGCAGAGCAAAACTTATGATTAATTTTTTATACATAGATCATAGCTAACACAGGTTGCTCATGAAAAATACAGAGTTAATTATCTTCTATGTTAAATATCTTCTTAATATACATTTGCACACACCTGGGTGGGCGCACCCTGGTGTTTTTAAAGAACTTTCAAAATGTTATAAAGTCCAAGAGCTGGCAGCTACCATGTCCAAAAATAAGTATAACTACCCAAACGGGTGATAACGCCAGCTTCAATTTTATGTTCGATTTAATATTATGCTAGACCATAGACTAGATGGCGTCTGCGACTTCGTCCGCGTGGATTTAGGTTTTCAAAATCCCGGGGAACATTTTTATTTGCTGGAATAAAAAGTAGCCTTTGACATTCTCCAGGTCCTCAACTACAGCCATGACAAAAGTCACATCGATCCGTAACAATATTGCGGCGTAATTTAAGGACAAACCAACAAACACATTTTCGCATTTTATTATTACAGACTATACAGATACCGATGGTATGGAAACGGATATATGTATTTATAATATTATACTAAACAAATCTCTCAAATCTGCATGTCTCACCAGCTTCGCCGGCCTCGTTAGCGTGCAGAGGTGGAACTCCTGAGATTTCCGAGTCTGAGTCGAGCTTCCACGTGACTCCGTGTGTGGCGATACCCAGGATGATCTTGTGGCTAGGCGCACCAGCTGACAACCTACAACGATTACGGTAGTTAGACCCGAACGATTATTGAAAACTTGGCCCGATCGTCTAAAAATAATCGTACATTTCCACAAACATATCTGACCCGGTGACAGCGTCGCCAGTATCTATATCTATTAAAAATCAAATAAAAACAAAATCAGACATAAAAATTGTTCAAATTTTGGTCACGGGGTCTGATAAGTTTGTGGGACTGTAATCATTACAGAGCTTTAATCGTTTTACTCGAACTGTTTAAGTAATTATTCATACATGGTGTTCGATTTGAACCATCTATGAACTCCTTAAAATTAACCGTTTACTGAACGACCAATGACGACGTCAAATTCGTGTGTATTGCTCATAGAAGAAGGAATTAGCAGCGTGCCGAAGTGCGTCGAGTCGAGTCGATACGCGTAGATACGGAACAAAAACGTTTTAGTCGCCTCCAGGATCGATTTAAGACTACCTAATACTACGAATTAGCCAGATATGACTAGATTAATGTTACATTGAGTACGTAGGTAACAATCTAGTCATATCCATTTAACATATGTTTTTTTAATTGTAAGATAGGCTTACGCTTGACGACAATCATGCTTAGTGCAAAGCAATAATAGATTGGAAAATAGCTAGATTGGAACGCGCTTGCCTAGAAGATGCTAATTCACTATTTCCTTGAAGGTACCTAAGTTATATTATGTGGCAGGAAACACGTGCTCTGAGAGGGAATTCCACACCCTAGCGGTTCGGATCAGAAACGTCGAGCAAAAACGTTTCGTGCGAGCAGATTGGACGTCAACCACATAAGGATGCCAACATTGACGATTTCTCGCTGTTCTGTGGTAGAACGGAGAAGGATGAGCAAGATTGTGACGTTCCTGAGCACACTCTCCATGGTATATCCATGGTATGGTTATAAAGGAAAACTTTAAATATCTTGGTCATGACAGACCAGAAAGAGTTCTTCGGTCAGCCGGAAAACTCGTTCTTACAGTGCCTACTTATCGGACAAAATATTTCAAAAATTCATTTATGTTCAAGGCCATTAGCTTGTGGAATGAACTGCCCTCGCAAATACATCGAGCTAAAACTCTTAATAAGTTTAAAATTGACGTGAAAAATCATTACTTGTCTCTCTGTAATCATCAATAGCGACATGTTTAATTTGTCCATTATTTATATGTGTATTTATTTATGTATTAAATCTTACGTATGTCTATTTTATTTATTTTGTATATATTAGTGTATTAATATGTTATAATTTTATGATATTGGTTAGTTTATGTATCTATTAGTATTTAAGTTTAATTTTATGCACCACCTCCTACTGTTCACTTGCTCATTGTCTCCGTATCGATAAGGTTGTCTGAAAGAGATCGCTGGTTAGCGATAAGACCGCCTTATTGTACCTACGTTATAAGTTTTCATTTTTATAATCTATTTCTTTTGTGTTTTTGTGGTGTACAATAAAGTATATACATACATACATACATACATATATCCGATAAAAACCGATAAGCAGGTGACATTGCATGTTACTGAATACGCAACATTGGTATTCAGTAACAGGGAAAAAAGTGTTGGTTACCAGTAGTTGATGGCAGCGTCAGCGTTTAGGAGGTCGTTGCGGTTTTGCGGTTTGTATATGGGCGCGGTGTAGTCGGCCTCCTTAGGGTTGCGAGCCGCGGTGTAGTAGTCGAAGGGCTCCACGTTCACGAAGTCCACCAGGTTTATGATCGCAGGTACGTCGTAGTATACTGAGAACAGAGACAGGGTCTCAACCATTGCTCAACCCTTGCTGGATAGAAGTACTACCGATGATCTATCCAGTGCTTCCCCATAAAAGTAGTTTTTTTTAAATTGCATGACATGCTTTCGCTTGATAACAAAAACAATAGTAGTGTAGTGTATAGAAAGTAATAATTTGATAACTTCACCATCAACACCATCTCTAGAGAACACACATAACGCAGACGCATGGCAGACTTAAACTTATGAGAAAATTATGAAGCATTCTCGGGTGTCGCGGGCATCTCACGATGTTTTCCTTCGCCGTGTAAAGCAAGCGATATTCAAACCCGACCTACTACCCGACTAGGAAGCTGGAAGCCTTCATGAATATGGCTGATTGCTACATTCGTATTTGCCTTCCAACTTTGGGTCACGATTTAACTAGTAAGTTAGGTTTTTTAAATGATTAACTTCCGACATGTAAAAAGTCTTGTAAGTTTTTACGTAACTGCAAGAAGTTTCTATTATCCTCTCATTCTAAAACCAAGCCTTATCTCTATAGCAATCCTCACCGGTGGAGTTAACGTTGGGCAGCACGGTGATGCCGAGTTGCATGTTGGGTTTCAAGTTGAGGGCCGCCTTCAGCTCTCGTACGAGTGCGGTGAAGCCTTCGCGGTGCTCCGCCTCCTTGTCATCTACGGGTGTGGTTCCGAACGCTTTCTTGATGCCGTGCCAGATTGAACCTTGGTAATATGCCAAAGATTTTAGCACAATAGTAATTATAGGTAGATTCTGTTCAATACGTCAGTTTACATGGGTAAATTACAAGGTAATTGAAAAATAGTTTATAGCAACACTGTGAAAGAATCATCGATGAATCAAACAAATGGTTGAAACATTCCAACTCTTCAAAAGTATACTTGGCAACAATTATTGGTGTCGTCAGAGTTTAATTTTTTCCTAAAATGTATAGTGTAAACTGACTTATTGAACATACTCTACCAACTAAATTCTAAAAGTTTGTGTTAGTTTTTAGAAATTTGTACCACGTAGAATAGTGTCAGAACTTATAGTAAAGTGATGGAACAGTATAACAGATAGAGAGAATTATGTAAGAAGAAAGAATACTTGGTAAGTAGTAACACGAGTGAGAGGGCTCACTCGTGTTACTACTTACCAAGTATTCTTATTTATAATTGTGATTTATAATTGTAGTGGATTTATAATTGGGGGGTTCTGGGTTCGATCGCAGGCAGGGTCAATTTGAGAATTTATAGTTTCTGACTTATGGTCTGTTAGGGTACGTAGAGAAAAATACCGGAGATAAAAAAAAAACTGTTATCTCTACTTTTGACGACACGAGACAAGACATAAGTGTAACCATCTTAGACTGCATCATCACTTACCATCAGGTGAGATCGCAATCAAGGGCTAGCTTGTAGTGGATAAAAAAAAAACATGTTAGCTACGGTAGACAAATGAATATAACGCGAGACAATGGGAAGACATAATTTTCTCGTAGTGCGCATGCTAGGCAGGCTGGTCTGGTGTTGTGGGATGCGTTGGCCTGGCTAGTTAGAATAACCTGATAAGGGTGTGGCACTTATTAAGCCACATAAATTATTAACACCCCAATTGACCCTGTTGATCGCACCCGGGACCTCCTGCAAGACAACAGCGCTGACTACTGCGCCAGGGACTAGGGAGGTCGACAAAGAAATGTCAATGGTTTACCAAAAGTACCGCGGATCTTCTTAGGCTTGATCCTGGCGAACTGCCACGCGAGGTCGATACCATCGAAGCCGTGCTGCTCTGCCAGAAGTACTCCGGAGTTTACGAACGCGGTGCGCGCTGTTGGTGACTCCAGCTGTAATACGATTAGCACTTAGGGCAAAAACACACGGACAGGACAAGAAAAAATGTCCGCGCGAAACGTATTGAAATACGTTTGATCCAGTTGCTGTAGTATGTGCAGCTTTATAATATAATGCGCCAACATTTTGTCCGCTAGACAATTTTTTTTGTTCGAAGAGTTTCTTCGGCCTTAGGTATGGTATGACGAATGTCTTGATGACCATATTAGGATGAAATGTAGTAAACGTCGATACTTACGCGACTAATATTACAACGAGGAATAAAAATTGTCTAGATTTGTAACATTTATTTGTAACAGTCTTATTGTAGACAGAATTGGTTTAGAGATTAGTTCACTTAGGATTTAGGTATCATTTTGATGCAGTGGTTTCGATGACGATTTACCTACCGATTATTTGAAAATAAGTTTTTTAAAGTTATTATGAAGTATAAAATGGCGCGAAATGCATTTCTCGCACGGAGCGCCTGGATGGTGGAATGGCGGGCCCTGTAGTCTTAAGCAGAGAAAACTTTATACCAGTTATTTAGGTACACTTCTAGTGATTGGATGGGATGGCAGAATAAGCTATTATAACGATGTTTTATAACAACAGCAATAAAAAAACAAGTTTCATATTGGTCGTTTCGTAACAACACTCGTCTGCCCCTGAGCGCTAATTTTTTTATTAATATTATGATGTAATGCGATAGCCTAGCTATAACTGCAAGCCTCAACTACTCAACGATGCAAAAGGAGCACTGTCTTGGGGTCGCGGGCTCAAACCTTTCAAATAACTTAGTAGTCATGCATCTATAGTATTACTATACTCTCACGATGCAACATATTGTCACCGTGGGGTTGGGCCTTGGAGACTAGAGGAGAGCACTCTTAAATCTTGGTTACATCATCAGCCACCCTAGCACGACTAAAGTTCCGACACAGATATCTGCCGCGTGGCAAGGGCGACTTATAGGTACTGACCCCACCCCATCCTAGAGTCAACACAAAAATAAATGGGACTTATAGTCCCAAAAACTTATCAGACCCGGTGACAGCGTCGCCAGTAAATATGAAAAATAATATAACAAAAACTAAACAGGCGTAAATATTAATTCCAATGTTGGCCACCGGGCCAGTTAAGTTGGTGGAACTATACGTGGTTTCGACGTTACAGCAGAATTCACTCGCGTTGCAAGATCGCGACCTTGCATTTGCCAGCGTTTTGTGGCAATACCAGTGCACTGTCAGCGGAATAACATGACGTCGCCGCATGCGATGGAATGCATATGGGACGTGACTTCAGAATTTCAAAAGTTGACAAAATGTAAAATCAATATTATGTCAAGCTAGAAAAGCTAATAAAATAATAATTGGAAGCACAGAAATAGGAATCTGCTTATTACTAAGCATCATTAGTTTATTGAGAAAAAATAATTGGCATTATGTACTCAATCAAAAGAAAGTCTTTCCGTTTCCTATCAACCAAGCATTCGCAAAATTTTGTTGACGTTTGCAAGACTGTGTTTACGGTAGTAAATTTTATCATAAATAGTCTATGGTTTGTGCATGACCCATTTTGACACCATTTGACACTTGGTTGGGCAGATAATGACGCCCTTTCCCTCCATTTTTCCACTATGCTAGCGCGCGGAACTTTATCACGCTAGGGCGGCAGATGGGACGGTCAGGCGGTCAGGCGTGGCATCGAGTGTGTTCAAATAAAAAAGGTGTATAGCTCACCAGTAGATTGTACTTCTGTTCGTCTTCTTTGTCCGCGTCGCCGCCGATGGACAGCAGCACCTTGAGACCAGGGTACTTGCTCTTGAAGCTGGTGATGGCACGGTAGTTGGCGTGGTTCCTATCTACATCCAGATTCTCGTTGAGCGAGATAGCCTTGTAGGTGTCAGGCTGGATGCCCGCGAAGCCGTACACCAGGTGCGTGCAGAAAGACAGCGCGGGGTCCAAGTCCAGGGGCAGCATGCGCGCTTGAGCTGGGTAAATGCATCCCTCAACTATATTACATATGTTATACTTCTTATCGCTATATTATACAGGATGACAATTTATTGAAAATAGAGATTCATTAGGCAACATTCTGATATGCTGCAGGGTACTGTGCAAAATCTAAAGAGCCTCGACGCGCGTCTGATTTTTTTAACAGACAATTTCTAATTGTATGAAGCTGGCAAGATGTTGGAGCAATTTTCATTGGTAATATCATAATATGAACTCAATCAGAACTTAAATAGAAAGACTGCTTTACTGCAGCCAATTCTGCAGTAAATAAAGAAACCCCAATATTCCAACCCGGGATTAGAACTAGGGACACCGTAATCCGCAACAAAATACTTCACTAGTCCAACAAGGCATTCAAACCAATCTAAACGAAACCGAGACATATAAATGTACGTAGGCGAATTTGTGGCCGCCGCAACACCGCTATTACATATTAACTTCACATTAACCACTTAAACGGTAGGTACACGCTGAACCCTGACTGCCGTTGTATATCTCCTGCCAGCGCAATATAGCCCTTGTCCCATATTGTTTATAAAGGTCACATACGGGCTGGAATGACGTAATCGTATTCGAGCAAGATTATCTTCAGGTTAAGGCCAGTCGAAATTGCACAAAACAGTTTTCTCGATCGTTCATACCTATGAGGATACAGTTCTCTGATGAATAAAAAGCAAATCTCTAATGAATACTAAGCTTAGCAAGGGCGACTATAGAGCGACTAGACATATATCTACCACTATAGGGTTACTTCGTCCTACAGTAAAACTATTTCTAAAATCCATACTAATTATAAGGAGCGGCTATTATATGCCAGTTTTTATCACGCATATAAAAGAGTTCAACGGTATTTTTAAAAGGAAACCCCAAATCTAAGTATAGACGAATCTATTGTTATATACGTTTACCTTTCTTTACGTTGTATACTATACATATAGATATTTAAAAGGTACAGTACCCGGCAATAAATATTGCACATCGACCTTTGGAAAGAGACAATCGGTTATTTCGGCACTACCGATCGGTAGTGTGCGACAGAGATAACGCTATACGAAGCCGAAATAACCGATTGTCTCTTTCCAAAGGTCGATGTGCAATATTTATTGCCGGGTACTGTAGTTCAATTTAGTTTCAAACAACATACTTAGCTAAAAAAAAATACTATTATAAAATTAAATTAGAAATAGTATTATTTTATTTGAATTAAAAATTATTCACCCTAAAATCAATTTGAGTAAGTAGGTAGGTAAATTATTAGATCATCATCATTGCCCCTCAGCCAATCAGTGTTCTCACTCTGTCGACGACAAACGCGTACCGTGTTAAAACGTAAAACCGCTGACTCGAACCGCGTGACCGCGGTCATCGTGCCGCGTGCGTCATAATGACCTAGTTACCGCGATTCGAAAAGTGATAGGTATTATTATAAAATAAAAATATTGAATTGTAGCCATACTACTGCTATTCCGCAGCTATGGCTGGAAAACAAAATATTACTATAAAAACGGAAACCGAGCAGTTTCTTTATGAAAAGTATAATGAAGTGAAGACGGAAAATGAAAAGCTCTTCAAACGACTCACTAAAAAGGAGGCGGAAAATGAAAAGCTTCAACTCAGCATACAATCACTGAATGATCAGATTTTGGAACTCCAAAAACAAATCAAAATTTTATCAGAACCCAAACCAACTAGAGCCTCCGAGCACATTGGTTCTACTCATAAAAGCTCAACTGAACCGGTCGAATACTGCACTGATGAGGAAGAGCTTGCCAGAGAAACTGAATGGATTAGAGTAAAAGGCAGAAAGAAAAGGAAGCTGAACACGTCGCCCATTCAAACTCAGAAACCCTCTACCGAAGATAGCCATGAAGGAAGTAAACCCAAAAAAATACCCCAACCACCACCAATTGTTGTATCAGGTGTGTCAAACTATCAGTCGTTTTACGATTTAATAACTAAAAGTCTGCCTAGTGACAGCCAATTTAACGATACATTTACCGTTAAGATGATGGGCAAGGATACGGTTAAAATTAATGCTATAAATGAAGACATCTATAGAACTATAAGCAAGTACCTAACACAAAATAATTTCATATGGCACTCCTATGAAAATAAGCAGGAAAGACCAATAAGGGTCATGGCAAAAAAATTGCATCATTCATGCCAGCCTAACAGAATTATGGAAGACCTCGTAAATAAAGGCTTTAAAATAGAAGATGTGGCAAACAAATTAAGATGGCAGACTAAGGAGCCTCTCAATATGTTCATGCTTACATTTAATCATGATGAGGATATTAACAAGATCCACAACATCAATTCTATCCTAGGATGCAAGGTAGAAATACAACCATTAAAAACATCCAAGTTAGTACCTCAATGTAAAAGATGTCAATCTTATGGGCATACTCAAAAATACTGTTCTCGGGAACCACGGTGTGTAAAATGCACCGGAAAACACCTCACGAAAGACTGCCAAAAACCAGCTGATGAGAAACCAAAGTGCGTGCATTGTGGCGGCTCACACCCGGCAAATTATAGAGGGTGTATGATAGCGAAGGAAATGCAAAACATAAAGAATAATAACACAAAAAAATCTTCAGTGTCACACCGACAGCAGCAAGGTCCTGAAGAGAAATCAACAGCTAATAGTTTTAGGACTAAAAGCCAGGATAACCTGAATAAAGCTTCATCGAAAAAAATGACATATGCAACTGTTACAGCGAACGCTAACACATCCCAAAAGGGCAACAATCTTGAAAATAAATTAGATTCAATTTTGAAGTATATGTCTTCCTTTGATGAAAGACTCAAAAAACTTGAGGGTAGCACCAAAAAAGCTACATGGAAATCGCAACAATGAATAATATTCTAAAAATTATGGCTTGGAATTCCAACGGGCTACTACAACATAAACATGAACTAGAAGTGGTCCTGAATACAGAAAATATTGATGTGTGCCTAATATCTGAGACACACTTCACTAAAGAGTCATATATGAGACTTAGAGGATATAAATTATACCATGCCTTACATCCTAATAATACAGCTAGGGGTGGCAGTGCTATCATTATTAAAGAAAATCTGTACCATTTTCAAGAAAGTAAATGTGAAGAACACGAATTTCAAGCTGTAGCTTTATGTGTACAAACAAAGATGTACCCAATCACAGTAGCAGCCATATATTGTCCCCCGAGGCACTCAATAAAAAAGGAAAAATATGTTAGTTTTCTTAAACAATATGGAAATAAGTTCATCATAGGGGGTGACTTCAACGCTAAGAACACCTATTGGGGATCTAGATTAACTACAACTAAAGGAAAAGAACTTTTAGAAGCAATCAAAGAACTGAAATGCAATGTAGCCAGCACTGGAAAGCCAACATATTGGCCGACTGACCCAAACAAAATTCCAGACCTCATAGACTTCTTCATCTACAAAAATATATCATCAAAATATATAAGAATCGAAGAAAGACATGATATGAGCTCTGATCATTCTCCAATATTATTGACATTGAGCGAAAAAATTTTGTCTAAAGAATCTTTTCCAACCCTTGCAAATAAAAATACTGACTGGGAAAGCTTTAGACAAGAATTAAATGATAATATAAATTTAAAAGTGCCACTAAAATTTCCAGAACAACTAAACGAAGAGGTCAATCAGTTTGTTATAGACTTACAACAGGCGGCCTGGAAAAATACTCCATCATATAAATATAGAGAGAGAGGAACAGCATACCCGAAACACATCTTAAGTCTAATAACTGAAAAGAGAAAGAAAAGAAAAAGATGGCATCAGACTAGATCTCCATTAGATAAAAGAATTTTGAACAACCTTACTAAAAAAATCAAGCGCGAAATCAAAAAGTATGAGAAAATAACTACAGACAATTATCTTCAAAAGTTAACGAATGATCGGAGTACAGACTATTCACTCTGGAAAGCGACAAAGAATATGGACAAAACACTGAATCATATTCCGCCAATTAAAAAAGAAAATGGAGAGTGGGCGATAAGCAACGATCAAAAAGCCAAACGATTTGCTGACCACTTAGAAAATATATTTCAGCCACCCGCGGGACAAGCAATTGATTTCGAAACCATTAAAGAAATACAAGAAGATTTAGATATCAGGCTTGTGACACCCAAAGAATTGCTCAGAGAAATTAAATTTAAGTTAGGCCCTAAGAAAGCTCCAGGATACGATTTGATCACGAGAGAAATTTTATTAAACCTTCCAAGAAAAGCCTTAGTTAAGCTCACCACATTAATAAATGCTGCCTTTAGGCTTAAGTATGTGCCTAATCTGTGGAAAATAGCTGAGGTCATAATGATAGCAAAGCCAGGAAAACCTCCCCACGAAGCGACATCATATAGGCCTATATCTTTATTGCCTATTATGTCAAAATTATTTGAAAAGCTCTTACTCAAGAGGATGAAACCAATATTAGAAAGCAAAAATCTCATACCAGATCATCAGTTTGGATTCAGAGAGAAACATTCAACTATTGATCAAGTACATAGAATCGTCACTACCATAGAAAAAACAATTGAAGAAAAGAAAGTATGCTCTACGGTGTTCCTAGACATTGAAAAAGCTTTTGATAAAGTCTGGCATGAAGGTCTCATTTATAAAATTAGAAAACTGCTACCCAAAGCATACGCAGATATCCTGGTATCATATATTACTAATAGAGCATTTAGAGTAAGACAAGAAGATGCTTACTCAGAGCTAAAATGTATAAAAGCTGGAGTTCCGCAAGGGAGTGTTTTAGGTCCGGTCCTGTACCTATTATATACCTGCGACATTCCAGAACTCGAAAGTAACACCATTGCCACTTTTGCTGATGATACAGCCATTATGGCTGTAGGAGTAACACACGAAGAGGCAGTGGGTAAAGTACAAACAGCGCTAAATAAAGTATATGACTGGACTAAAAAATGGAGAATCAAGCTAAATGAAGCAAAGTCAATTCATATTGACTTTACAAATAAAACAAAGAAATACCACGCTGTTTTCATCAATGGACAAAAAATTCCCTACGTGGATACAGCCAAATATCTTGGGATGACCCTTGACGTGAAGCTACGCTGGAGAGCTCATGTCAAGAAAAAAAGAAAAGAACTTGACATAAAGTATAAACAGATGTATTGGCTACTTGGTAGACATTCCTCGCTGTCAATACACAACAAGATCCTGTTATACAGACAAGTCCTGATGCCCATTTGGACCTACGGCATACAGCTATGGGGCTGTACCAAAAAGAGTAACATCCAAATTATACAGCGGTTCCAAAATAAAGTACTCAGGAGTATAGTAAATGCGCCCTGGTACATCAGAAATGACGATATTCATCGGGACCTCAATATTGAATACGTCGAACAAATTATTACCAAATTTGCCAAAGCCCACGACCATCGGCTTCATCACCACGTTAACGTTGAGGCAATCCAGCTGCTCGACGTAACGAAACTAGTGAGAAGACTAAAAAGGACTAAGCCTTTTGAGTTAGTGTATAGTGATAAGTGACAGTGTAAAGTGTAGTGCTAATAGAACACATGAACAAAGTTTCTAAGATTATCAAGAAAGACTAAGATGCGTCAATGGACAACTTCTTAGTACATAAGATAAATTATAAGTTTAGGTTAAAGCAAAACTGCTCATTAGCCAATTAGTTAGGCTAGATCGTAGTTAAATGAGTACCTCGCTGGTTCTCAATAATAGGAAAAAAAAAAAAAAAAAAAAAAATCATTGCCCCTATTTTG
The DNA here is from genome assembly GCA_923060345.2 of Erebia aethiops. Taxonomy (NCBI): domain Eukaryota; kingdom Metazoa; phylum Arthropoda; class Insecta; order Lepidoptera; family Nymphalidae; genus Erebia; species Erebia aethiops. The sequence goes on along the minus strand of OV281079.1, from coordinate 16,254,020 downwards.
GGCTCACTACTGCGCACGAGTCTCCTCGTAATGAGAAGGATTTGGCCGTAGTCCACCACGCTAACCAAGTACGGATTGGTAGACTTCACACACCCTTGAGAACATTAAGAACTCCCGGGCATGCAGGTTTAAGCAAATGATTGAATGATGAATGATTTTATTTTCAGAACAAACATAGCTCCGAAAAATTTAAGGTGCGTGCCCTCGACTATACGGAACTATACGGGTTGAACCCGCGACCCGTATAGTCGTAAATTGTGTAGGCTATCACCGCTTCGTTACAGTAATCGGTAAAATATACTGCCAGTGAATATGACGAGTTAAAATGCAAGAATAAGTATTCTTGCATTTTAAATCGCAAAATTTGTTTATTGGACATTTTTTTTTGTTTAGAAATGATGATAAATAATGAATTTATTAATCATTATTTCTAACTATAACTTCAATCATTACGTATGTAAAATTAAAATACATACCTACCAAATAATACCCTCAATCCACTACGATCCACTTTTTGGATCCACCAGTGGATCGAATAGGACTCTGGATTCCAGTAGGATCCACCAATTTACCTACCTAATGATGTGTTTTATATTATTTAATCACGGATTAATAATATATAATTGGCAATGGAAAAAACCTTTAAATAATATTTAGTCTTATGATTTGCATATCAACGTAATGATTTGTTGACTTTACTTAGTTATACCTATTTATGTAGCTACTTACTAGCTAATTTGTAGGCAGTTTGTTAAATAATATTATCTAGGTATATACAATTTATTAGAGTATATCGGCCTACTTGTTGGTTATAAGTGTAGATGCTGTTTACCGAACAAGCTCCCAAAGCAAACACATTTATTGTTTGTTTAGCTATTTGATGCCATTTCCCGGTACTATCCGTGCCTGTATGTTATTACACACAAGATTCACGTTTATTATGCCGTTTATAATATAATATACATAATATTATAATACTTATGCTTAGCTGACTGACCTTCACGAATCGTAAGACAACGACACTATTTTTTATTTTGAATTTCATACAAGTCCTCTAAATTCTAACGCTAATGCTAATGCTAACTAACGACGAATGACGATGAGGTGTTTTTTAATTCCATCATACAACTTAGCCCTATGGACCTAGTAATTGTTGTTAGTATTATAAAAATTAGTAGAATATTTAATGAATTTAAAAAGTTTTTATTCAATTGCAAAGTTTGAAATAGTTTTAAGTGAACGATCTAGACTAGTTTAATAAAATTCGACTGGAAAAACCAAACAACATCGTCCATTCCAATTTAGAATATTGAACCTGCTTACTGTGTCACTGTATATGAAGAGCTACTCATGTCCTACCTTGCTTACTTATACGTGAACTGAATTACGATCTAGCCATTACGTAATAAGTAAGTTAGACCTCAGAAATTATAATTATTACAATTTATCTCAACTATAACGGACGACGGGTTCTCAAAATGTCATAATGTATAATTTTCCAAGAATTACAATCTTATTTGTTTCGGTTTATCTCTCAAAGCGGTGACTCGCCGATATCCAGGTCACAACATAATAAATGTGTGTTGGTATATATTATTATCTATTATAATAATTGTCATAAATTATCTCCCAGCATTGTTACTAATTAGAAATGACGCTCTTATCGGTCAGAGGTCGAGTCCTGTAAACAAAGCATTACGGGTTAACCGGGGAAAAACATATTATGGTTTTACCCATCACAAAATACGGTTTTATACTTTTGGGCCATACAATCCATACTTCCATATTTACAATTTTATAAGTATTACAAAAATCGGAAAAGTGTCTGTTTTTTTATAAGCTAGCATTTGGCTGCAATCAAACCTGCTGGCAAGTGATGTGGCAGCCTGAGGTGGAGCACTCGTGTAGAAAATATATATTATTCTGTGCAAGAATTCCGACCTTTATAATAAAGCAACACGATATGAATGAGAACCTACACACCGTCACCCAAGTCCCAACGTCGCCGATCCGTCGTGGGTAAAAACTACAATAATAAGACCATTGTATCAAACCACGTATGGTTTAGTTGCTTAGGTAATACAATCATTATATTGTATGTTATAGGTATCTTCTACGGGTATGTACATAATATAGGCAATAGACGCGGTCGAACAAATAGCCTATTTACTGATAAGAGGAAAACTCTACATTACTCACTACAATGAATCAGATCTCCAGTTAACTGGCCTTCGACTGTTTTTGTCTGCCTACGCTTACCAGCACTATGAATGATACCTACTTCTCGTCTTGTTCTAATTGTAAAAAGAAAGACTTATGGTGTACCGTGTGACTAATTATGTCTGTCCATCCGTTATAGGCCACAGCTACTTATTTCAGTGACAACAAGTATCCGACTGAAGCTTCGACTTCGGCCTCCTTCGGCAAAACCTTCTGCTTCGGCCATAATAGGCCGAAGTTTTGGCTAAAGCCGAATGCCACTAACAAGCGCCGAAGTTGAACGAACCGTTACGAACTGTTGCGCGAGCGCGTGATATTATAATTGGCTCTATTTTCTATATGTTATTATTATTTTATTCACTTTTAGTCCATTTTGAACAGAATTTCTTAGGGCTATGAAACTTTCGGTTTTGGCTTCGGCCAGAAATCGTCCTTCGGTCGGCACTGGTAGGTAGCATCTAATGATATCGACTTAAACTTGGTTATGGAGTACTTGCTAGAAAGTTGTTCCTTGTGACAATTTACAAATGAAAAATGAAAATATTATAACCTACGATTGCTTGCTTGATTCCTTGTTTTTGTAGTGCTTAATAGTGAAGAACAAGAGTCCCCTTGTGAACAAATCGCAAAGATTTGACCGTGGCCGAATGCCATTTGTATCGCTTATATAAAATAAAAAAAAATCAATGCTAAGTTGTATGTATCATACATGTTACGGGCTAAGTCTGAACAGTGCGCAATGCTGATACTACCCGGAACTGAGGCACAAAGCGTTGAGCAGATACCTCGCATATAGATTAATTTCCTTCCAAATAATTGAGGAAAAAGTATTACCTTAACTGACGTTACTGAGTGTATTTGAAAAAAATCGGATCGTCTACTTTGTAAAGATGTGGATCTAACATAACCTCCCGCCTCCGTTAGGGCAGACAACAACAGCTAGACAAATCTGAATCTTGAAGCATTCGGTTCTCAACTTCTCAGTACTTGTACTAAAAGCAATCGGTCTGTATTCTCAGCATTTAAACTTTAAAGCAAAGGCGAAATTCACGGATACGAATTTAAAAGTAAAAAAAAATCTTTTCCAAAAACCGACTAACTGTAAAATAAAATTAATTTTGATCTCTAGCCTTTATTTTGAGCCTGACACGTCAACTTTGCCTATCTTTATATACCCAAGTGTGCAGAAATCAAAATTATTTTTTACTTTGCAGTGAATTTGGATTCGGGATTTTGAAAGTAATTTTTATTTTAAACTTTTTAGTGTACTCGTTAGTTCATGAAGTCCATGCTCGGTGCCTACAATATCAATTCACCAACAACAGTTCCAAAATCCCCGCGGATTAAAGTGCAGTACCCTGCAGCATCAGGATTGAGGAGTTGGAATCTAAATCTTTTATGGAACCACATAGAGAGAAATCGATATACATCCATAAAAAAAGATACGCGCCGAATTGAGAAGAAGATTTTTTTGGAAGTCGGTTAAAAATATACCTATAGACGCAACCAGCGAAATAGTCAAAGGTCTCTACACTAATCCTAAAATACCCAGGTATAATATACCTGGGTATCTATTCATTGCTGGGTATATTACCTGGCACATCCAGAAGCCCGCTAACTTGGTTCGTAACATGGGAAACTAGAACTACCGTAGACCACAATTTTAATCAGGGTTAATTCAAAATAGTAAGTTACATGTTACATCATACATGCTTATGTATTACTTACAAAATTTAATCGAATCTGGTTTTGATCATAGAGTTGCTTACATACATACACCTTTGGTTTTAATATTACCAAGTCTTATTAGGTAACTAGAGTCAAAATATACTCATTTTTATTCGATCTTAGACAAAAAGGTTCTTATGTTTTTTCAGTAAGTATGAGCTAAGGCTTCATCAAATTCTAACGGGTTCTTAATTATTCTTATAGTTAAGGGTGAGGAAGCAAAATTAGGTATCTAGTTATTAACAATTTACAATGTATCAAGTAGTAAGTAACTATTAGGTATTGTGCTTGACTTTGCCTTGTAGTAAGAAAAAGACCTAGATGTAAGTAGGAACAATCGAGTCGTCTATAGGTAGCGACATTATATTGTACCGACGGTATAGGTAGGTAGATATATTCATGATTAATAAGATCTCTGAAAATACGGCATGCGGTATCGTTGGACACTCCTACCAAGATATCTGATAGAAATAATACGGAATTGGAATTCGCAAAAATAGATCGTGAACGTGCGATTGTACCATTTTACTTCGCAGTCGCCATTTTGTTCAAACCGCAAAGAGAAAAAGTAAGGCAAAAATCTGAAACCAACGGTCTTCGCACACACCATGACGTAATCTCATTTGAGAAAGTGCAAAGTAGAAGTCCGATAAGGATATAAAGTCATAGCTAAAAAAATAGCATACCTACTTATTTTCTAACTCATTCAATAAACACCTGCCTAGAACAGCGCATACCTATTTAAAAAACCATGAACTGAAATTGAAAAAGTAAAGCCCATCATCAATTGTTAGATGACAATTACCAAAAAAAAATTGTACCTAACGGATTTTTATTGACTCCATGATCAGCCCTGTTAAATCATGTCTTTAATATAATAATTATTAACGATGCCTGATAAAAAACAAGAAATAAAACTTTTGATCCAATTTTTTTCTCTAAGGAAATAGTAATCACAACAAAAAGATTAGTAGGTACTTACATTCTCGGACATAGCTTTTGCTGTCATAGTAGCAAATGACTTTGCTCTGCGAAACCGCGGCAGCCGCGACGGCCAGTAGCGCCGCGAACGCGACCAGGCTTTTCATGCTGCTGATTGTTGTCCTGTAGGCTGTGTGCTAAGTCGGTAGGCTGCGTGCGAGCGTCTCGGAGTGAGCTCGACGAATGATCCGCGAGCGAGCGCTGCAGACGAAGTCACCACGGCCGCAGCAGCCAGAAGGTCAAAAATTATTATTAATGTCGATGTTTACATTGCGATATAGCGCCGATGCTGACCGGTACGCGGGTCACGTCGACTATTATCAAATAAAATACATATTTAGAAATAAATTTTCATACTTCTTGAACCTGTAACATCATTGGATGATACTATAGTAGGTAAGTACAGAAACAAGAGCATATTTTTCGAGAATGGTGAGTACTTATGTAAGTACTCGATAGATACAAAAATAATGGCTAAGCCTGCAGACATTTCTTTTAAATATAATATGGCATGAAGCAAGGTCTCACAAGTAGGTACTTGATATAGGAAAAAATCCGAAAATCGTTAATTAGGGTTCCGTACTACAAACGTGTCGAATAGTTTGTCAGGCGCTACCAGCTTAGCGCCAGCTTTATTTCAAAGCTGATGTACATGTATTGTTATGACACCTTTCTTGCTATTTACTAAAATAATTTATGTCGTGTGATGGTACTGAACCCTTTGTGCATGAGTCTTGCTCGCACTTGACCGGTTTTTTTAAATATTCTTATTTTTAACGTTTTAATGTATTTACCTACCCATAAGTTCCATGCCTTCAGTACTTGGACGATTCTTCAGTATCAATTCATCATCAAAAGTTCCTAACTCCCCACAGGTTAGGAGAGAAGTACTCTGCGGCATGTAGATTGTGGAGTAGAGTTCAGCCGTATAGTCGTAGCTTGGAACTATGATATAATATCGAATCACCATCAAAATTTCCCGAATTCTTATGGCTAAGGAGTTCTGTGCCCAGTACACTTACCTACTCTGAGTTTTACAATGCAAATTCGATTGACGTATTGAGCGTTCGATCACATTAGCGTCAAAGTAAAATGGACCAAAAGATCTTGCTTTAAAGTCACAAATTCAGCGTTTGGAGCGCTGGCTGTGAATAAATACACGAAATGATGAAATGAACTCTAAACTAATGCAGTTAAGAGGAATTCTCCCGGAGATTTCTCCATACAAAAACATTTGTCTGTTTCCTCTGTGGATAATTACAATATTGAAAATATTCTTGCACCATAAAATCCACATGTATCCGTGCCATGCCCCTATGTTTTCCTTTTTTTGATAAATTAATAATTTTAAGAACATGGAACCTTTACAACCTGCAAAAAATGGCCCAGTTTTCGTTCCATCATCAGACATCCCGCAAATAAATTTGACGGATATAATAAAAAAAAGAAAAACATACCGACATAGCCTGAGCCCTTGTTAAATTATTCGTAAAAACAGAATTAAAATCGGTTCAGTTTTGAAGGTGGAAACAGAAAAATACGAGAGTGAGAATTCTACTGTTTTTCATAGGTATAATCGGTCCAAGCTGCAGTTGTCCCTATCGGGTTGTATCGGCCTCTACTCGGGGAGGTTAAATACGTATACACACACACATATGTACATAGTTAGTGAGTTCAAGCGTAGTCGATATAATTATATTATCGATAATCTAGTGTTGTTTATCGACATCGATATTTAACTTTTTACTTATTCTGTGAGCATATAATCCATACCCAATAATAGCCAGTCGGCAGTGGGCAGCACATGTCAGGTTTTTTTTTATCCACTACAAGTTAGCTCTTGACTGCGATCTCACCTGATGGTAGGTGATGATGCAGTCTAAGATGATAGCGGGCTAACCTGTTAGGGGCATGGCAGTTATATTAACACTGCGATATCTCCGCACTGCCGGCCGCCCCCTATTTCTATTGCGCGTTAATTTATTTCTTGACTGCCTCGTTGGTCTAGTGGTTAACATATTCGACTGCGGCCGACGAGGGTTCGATTCCCGGGTCGGGCCATAACAAGTATTGGGTTTTTCTGACAAGAAATTCTCAGTACTAGCCCGGAGTAAGGAAGATGGCGGTGTTTTACCCCCGTGCCTCCAAGAGCATGTAAAGCCATCGGTCCTGCGCCTGATCTCTCTCCGGTCCTGTCGGATTTTCCGTCCTATCGGGCTATGAGAGTAAAGGAACAGAGAGTGCTCCAGTGTATGCGCCCACACTTGTGCACTATAATTATCTCCTGCGCAGATGGCTCTTTGGAGATAGGCCGCCGTGGCCGAAATTCGGTTGAGAGGACATTATAGCAATCCTGAAACGCTGTGGTCATATTGTGGGAGGTTCCGGCCCCGGGTACGATTCCCAACATGGTCCACTTGGGAATTTATCATTTTTAAATTTTCTGTGTTCTGATCTAGTAGGAGGGTTCAGCCGTGGCTAGTAACCACCCTACCGACAAAGACGTACCTCCAAGCGATTTAGCGTTACGGTAGATGCGTGTAGATACGTCATGCCGTGTAGAAACCGTTAGGAGTATGGGTTTAATATAACTAACCCTAACGAGTTAGCCTGCTACCATCTTAGACTGTATCATCGTTCTCTATAATGGCTCTGATAGTTCCTTAGTTAATGATTGTGAAATGGTGATAGTGAAAAAAAAATTCTGGCTGAGTTTGTTGTGGGCTCTTCTCAGACCAGGGTGCGTTTGGACTTTGGAACCCTCGTAACTTTAGTTTAAGATGTCGTACTGATTATCACCATTATATTATGTTATATGTTATAAATAACCTGACGTCAATAAGTGTAGTTAATATTGAATAAACGTTTTTTGACTTTGACTTTGTCTAACATCAGGTAAGATCGCAGTCAAGAGCTAACTTGTAGTAGAATAAAAAAAACATATAAAATAGTTCCCAACTGAGTAAATGACCTCCCTGGCGCAGTGGTGTGAGGTGTGCTGTCATGTAAGCGCAAGGTCACGGGTTCAATTCCCGGCAGGTTCAATTTGGAAGTTTATATATCTGAATTTTCACAGTTCTGGTCTTGTGGCAGGCTTCGGCCGTGACTAGTTACCACCCTAACGGCAAAGACGTACTGCCGAACGATTAGGCGTTCCGGTAGCAACTAACCAATGAAGGCTACTTAGGGCTTTAATGTTACTAACTGTTTTATGCCTGACAGGTTAGTCCGATACCATCTTAGACTGCATCATCACTTACCGTCAGCTAAGATCGCACTCTAAGGCTAGGTAACTGTTAGTGCATTAAAAACATTAACAAGTTATAAAATTAAAAATTTTAAAAAACCCACGACGAATTGCAGAGCTCCATTGAAACAACAATTAGAACTTAGCAAAATATAAAATAATATCTAAAACACAAAACTGCATATTTGCCGGCTCAGTAGTTTTTTTGACCAGCGTGGTGGACTATGACTAAACCCTTCTCATTCCGAGATAAAACTTGTGCTTAGTAATGAGTAGAGGTGTCAAATAGTGTTAAATTTTAATATTTTGCTAAAAATTGTTAAAAAAAATGTGATCACTTAAGGAGTTCCTGTGACCACTTCCTGGCTCCATCACGAGACCCTGGGCAACATCTAGGTTTAAAGTGCTTGTCAAGACAAATCAAGAGTCCAAATACGGAGGATTAACGATGAGAACTTAAGGAGTTCCCATGACTACCTTCTGGCTCCATCATGAGACCCTGGGCAGCATCTAGGTACAAAGCGCTAGTCAAGACAAATCAAAAGAGTCCAAACACGACGTGTTTACGATAAGAAATTAAGGAGTTCCTATGGCCACCTCCTGGCTCCATCATGAGACCATGGGCAGCATCTAGGTACAAAATGCTAGTCAAGACAAATCAATAAAGTCTAAACACGACGGGTTTACGATGAGTTCCTATGACCACTTACCAAATCACGATTGTCTATGTTCCTAAAATATATCTAAGAACCTTCTCACAAGCTATACATATCTAATGTAAAAAACCTCATCTCAATCGGCCCAGTACTTTTTGAGAAAAATAATAACAAATTATTGAAAAATTAAAATCATAGACTACAGCTCAGCTTGGTACTCTATGGTCCTAAAATATATCTAAGAACCTTCTGACAAGCTATACATATCTAATGCAAAAAACCGAATCTCAATCGGCCCAGTACTTTTTGAGAAAAATGGTAACATATTGAAAAATTAAAATCATAGACTATAGCTCAGCTTGGTTGTCTATGGTTCTAAAATATATCTAAAAACCTTCTCACAAGCTATACATATCTAATGCAAAAAACCGCATCTCAATCGGCCTAGTACTTTTTGAGAAAAATGCTAACATATTGATAAATTAAAATCATAGACTACAGCTCAGCTTGGTTGTCTATGGTCCTAAAATATATCTAAAAACCTTCTCACAAGCTATACATATCTAATGCAAAAAACCGCATCTCAATCGGCCCAGTATTTTTTGAAAAAAATTGTAATATATTGAAAAATTAAAATCATAGACTACAGCTCAGCTTGGTTGTCTATGGTCCTAAAATATATCTAAGAACCTTCTCACAAGCTATACATATCCAATGCAAAAAACCGCATCTCAATCGGCCCAGTACTTTTTGAGAAAAATGGTAACATATTGAAAAATTAAAATCATATACTACAGCTCAGCTTGGTTGTCTATGGTCCTAAAATATATCTAAGAACCTTCTCACAAGCTATACATATCTAATGCAAAAAACCGCATATTAATCGGTCCAGTAGTTTTCCAGAAAAACGGTAACAAAAAAGGGCACAAACAAACAAACAAACATACAAACAAACAAACACACAACCTCTTAGGGCAAACACATATACCGTCTCCGTTTCGTCGAGGGTAAAAAAGGAATCAAAAACAGAGAAATAAGTCAAATAAGTCCAGGGTCAGAGTTATTAGATAGCAAAAAATATACGAAACACAAAACACATCTAGGTATATCATTTTGCCGACTGCGAGTAGCTCAAACACATATTTTAATTTTATTTAGGAACTCGTTCGAGCGAGCGGCGTGCGTACGCATACATGCGCATTGAATAAGCGTTCGGTCTTCTCCGGGAGCAGCGCGACGGCAATATACCTACCTGAATACCTACTCTCAACTTTGCCCGTTCATTCGCATTGCTCTTAAGGTTCATTTTACTTTAACACTAATGTGATCGAACGCTCAATACGTCAATCGAATTTGCAATGTAAAAACTCAAAGTAAGCGTACTGTAACATCAGGATTGCGGAGTTCAGACTGCTACTTTAATCGTGTAGTTGTTGAATGGTACCTAATTACCTACTATACCAATTCCTGCCTCGTTGGTAGCGGTTAGCATAGTCAACTGAGGATCACGAGGAAAATTTAGAGGTATTGGGTTTTTCAGTTAAAAATTCTCAGTGCTAGCCCGGAGTTATGGAAGTTGGCGGTGAGTTACCCCCGTGCCATTTTTATTTTATTTTATCTACTAAATAAAATTATTTTTTAGTATTATTTTCTTCACAAGGGTGTTGAAAAACGTCGTATGATACACGTGTGTATTGATGATTATCGTCCTCGGTTATCTTAAGACATGACGCCTCAGCGGTAATCACATTACACACTTGTACCATAATGTACTATTAGTGCAGTATTAGACTGGATTATTACTGAAATGTAATGGCTTTATCGGGAAAAATCGCGATAATTATCGCGATAGTTGACGCATTCTTTCCGATTGTAAACCTCAGCTTCTATAAATCATAGGTACCTTCTTAAAGATATACCTATTATACAGGGTGGCCCAAACAGTGACGTCCAAAGATAAAATTGAGATTCCTCGTACCTTGACCTATCAGAAAATACCCCAGCGAATAGCGATTTTTGGTAGTTTTCGAGTTACTAGTGGTTCGTCCCGAACTGAGACCTCGCGGCGCCATCTATTGACATCAATGTGAAGTTCTGTTAAAAATACTGAAGCTCATTAAAAATTAAATGATTTCGTTCCCTTACAATATTTATCTAATTTTAGTATTTGTTGTTCAAGTATACAGGATATAATTCAAATAATTGATCAAGTTTCAGGCTCAGCCTTTCAGAAAATTTAGAGTTCTGAGGTCAACTTTGGACGTTAGAAAATCTCCACTTTGAAAGCCCCCCATTTCGTTCATTTTTGGGGAAAATTTTTAAAAAAATATTTTTGGCCTCTATTCCTAATTATCTTTAAATTGATATACCGCAACCCTATGTAACGCCATAAAAAATATTTTACTTCTCATTCGCTTCTATGAGAGCCCCCCTGAAATGAAGATTTTTATAACTTTTTAAGCCATATTCGGCTGGAGGCCATTAGTTTACATAATATTATATTTAAAGCTGAAGTAATCACGTTCAGTAATTCAGATGTTATAATGCTCTGACGGATCGGTGCAAATTCACTCAAGTAGACAGAGACCTTCGCTTCGCTCGGTCAATAATTTTTTAAAGTTTTGTCGTGAGATTTCTGAGGGAGTGAGTGTTAAATTTTTTTTCTTTTTTAAACGTGTTTTTTTCCGATTTTTTTTTTTTGTGAACATGCTTACTATGAAGTGTGCTACTTTGCATAAAACAATTACTGTCATATTGCTATCATAACATTAACCGAAAGTGAAAAGTTTACGTTCAAATCAAATCAAATATTTTTTATTCAAATAAACTTTTACAAGTACTTTTGAATCGTCAAGTGAATCTACCACTGGTTCGGAATGCCATTCCTACCGAGAAGAACCAGCAAGAAACTCGGTGGTTGCTCTTTTTAAATACTTAATTCATTTACAATTATTATATCAATGTGTACATAAGTAACCGCTGTCCCCAGCATTGCTGGAGCGATCAAATCCATGCTTCTCTATCATTTACATAATCTTCAACAGTATAATAAGCTTTTTTCAGGAGCATACTTTTCATGGATTTCTTAAATTTGTTTATAGGCAAGTCCAAAATAGGTTGTGGAACTTTGTTATAGAAAATAATGCCCATTTCCACGAATGACCTTCTGACTTTTTTGAGGCAGAGCGATGGAGTCACGAGCTTATTACGGCCTCTAGTCGGCCTATCGTGCAGATCGCATTTTTTTTTATAATTATGGATGTGCTGTTTTACAAAAATTATATTACTGTAAATATATTGCGAGGCTACTGTTGGAATACCAATTTCTTTAAATTTCTCTCTAAGTGAATCACGCGGTTTGAATTTCTGAGATGCCGTATCATTTATAAATACTTTAATTTTACGGCGCACAAAGTACAAGTGAAAATATCCATAGACAATTATGCTCGAGATATTTGTAGCTTATGGTTTGATTGCATCGTAAAAAGAAAATTTACTAAAATACGCGCATGGGTTTTAAATAAAAGTATTTTGTATTGTACCTATTTATTAAAAAGCAAAACCAATTAATAAACAGAAAATCACAAGATACCACAGACTCTAAAATATTACTTGGTTAGATAGTTAACGCAGTTAAATTTGAAAGACTACGATGTCGATTTAAATTGCTAGGTTACCATAGATATTCAAATTAGTCGGATTATAAGTAGGTCTGCACCACCAAAATGTCGATATTCAGCTTTCGTGACTAGTAATCTGTGGTTTGCGACCCATTGCAATTTGCAACATTCCTGAAAAAGCTTACGCGAAGCCGGTTGTAAGGACTGTAACAAATAAGATTTTTATGGATATTTTTAAATGTGATATTGTGACAAAAGATACGCGGTAGCACTGCTGGGATACCTTGTCTCCGCTAGGAGTGTATGTGTTCTGTGACTGTGGTCTCTGGTTCAATGTACTCTGTGGTTTTAGAGATGTTATTTGTCTCTGGTTAGAGCGGTAACAGTGGAGCGGTAATATTAGTTGGTAAAAAGTAAAAAGTTTTAGACCGGCTTTTCGATATAAATAATCAATTCTTCCTATTTTAGAATATCTTTAGTTGCAATTATCAAATGTGTTACTTTAGTTAATCAGTTACTTAAATATTTCAATAAGGCTAATTTTAAGTAAAAATTGAACATGTGGCACCAACAAATTTGGAAGGTCGGTATTGCTCAAATGAATGTTCGGTTTTAATATATAAATTCCAACCAACCGGCATGCACATAGGCGGTATAAGTTTTGATTATGGACGGCCTTTTCGAATAGGTCGAGTAGGTTTTCGTTTGGCGTGCGCCACTAAACATGGTCTTCCGTCTTCTTTCCTCCGCCAGACCTTGAGGTCATTGGTCTGGCGGACTGGAGTTTGCCTTGAACATACTTCTTCCTGTCCTTGTCGCACGCTATGTGGGGTCGGCACAACATGTTTTCTTCTTCCACTCACTTCTGTTATCCGTCAATCTATCATTCACCCCTTTTATACGCATATCCTCTCTCACACAATCCATTCATCTTTTCTTAGGTCTCTTTCTACTCTATTTTCCTTCCACATGCATATCTATCATTCTTTTCGTAATATGCCTTTCTTCCCTCCGCATTACATGCCCATACCATGCTAGCCTATTACTCCTCATCTTTTCTATTACTTTCAAACTTCCCCTTATATATTATTTCTCTAATCTTATCCATTCTAGTCACAACACACATCCATCTCAACATTCACATTTCAGTCTCATGTACTTTTCTTTCATCCGTCCCTTTCACCGCCCAACATTCTGAACCATACAATGCGACAGGTCTAATGACTGTCTTATAGATAATCCCTTTCAGTTTAAGGGGCATTCGTGGGTCATATATTACACCCGAGACCTGTCGCCATTTAATCCATCCCGCATTCATTCTTTTGTTCACGTCTTGGTCAATATTACCGTCGTTTTGAATGAGCGAACCTAGGTACCGGAAATCGGAACAGACCAGTAGGGATACACCATTTAAGGCAATTTCATGGAAACGGGAGGGGCCATTGAAGTCACAGAACAGATGTTCTGTCTTCATTCGGTTGATTCTCAGGCCAACACTCTCCAATCTCTCTTGCCATTTTTCCCAGTCTGCTCTGGACCTCAGACACCTCTTCCCCGACAAGTACAATGTCGTCAGCGAACGTCATGCACCAGGGTGCCTGCTCCTGTATGTCTGATGTTAGAGCATCCATTACCAGGAGAAACAGGTAAGGACTTAAAGCTGATCCCTGGTGCAAGTCCACTTCCACATTGAACCTGTCTGTAACGCCAGCTTCTGACCGGATACTTGTGCTCGCTTCTGCATACATCACTTTCATAAGCCTCACTTACTTCTCAGGTATTCTTTTCACTTTCATAGCCCACCACAAAACTTCTCGGGGAACTCTGTTGTATGCCTTCTCAAGATCGACAAACACCATATGTGTTTCTATGTGCACTCCTGTATTTCTCACACAGTTGTCCAAGTGCAAATATTGCATAAACCCAAATTGATTTTCTGTGATCACTTCTCTTCACTTCTCTCATTCTTCTTTTTATCACTTTTTCCCAAATTTTCATGCTATGTGACATGAGCTTTATTCCTCGATAGTTATTACAGTCCTGTACATCACCCTTGTTTTTGTAAATGGGCACCAGAGTACTTTTGCACCATTCTTCTGGGATCGCCTCCTCGAGTAATAACTTATTGAAGAATAAAGTCAGCCAACTCCATCCATCCGTTTTTAGAAACTATGGCATTCATATTCAGCTGGTATACTATCTGGCCCTGTCGCTCTAGCATTTTTCATACTCTGCAACTGCCATTGTTACTTCATCTACACTCACCTCTTTCACCACACCCAAGTTGGGTGGTACATTGTCTAGTTCTCTGCTCCAGTCATTATCTTCATTCATCAACCTTCTAAAATATTCCAACGTACTTTTATTTCATTGTCATTCATTAAAACCTTCCCATCATCACTTTTTATGCATTTGATATGTATGATATTCCTTGCACTCTTTTCTCTCGTTTTCGCTAGCCGGTACAAATCTTTTTGTCCTTGGGGGATTTCCAGGGACTCATACAACTTGTCTTGAACATACTTACTTAAAGCTGATAATTATTTAAAATGCTGATAAAAAATTGCTACACAACACGTGTTCCTTTCAGATTTTAATGCTGATGTTTTTATGTGTACAAATATCCTCACAAGTTAAAAGGCAAAAATCTTCGGTTATATCTGACATCAATGATATCAAAGAGTTCAAAAAGTTGTTAAGATTAAAAACTAATATTTTAGTACTCTATGTGAATAACCAAAAGTCATCACAGAATGTATCAGATGTCTTTAAAGAAGCTGCTGATAATATGAAGGGACAAGCAACGTTGGTCATAATTGATTGCAGTGGCAGGTTTGTGAATACATAAGTATTGATTTGTTAGTAAAACCTGAAAATGTATCATAATTTTTGCATTTCCCATTACATATTAATTTTAGCAGCTAAAAAGCCATATTATAAATGCAAAAGTGTGTTTGTTTGTAAATTATCAAAGAAATCCCATGGGATCTTTAGTTTCATCATTTACAGTGCATCATTTATTAATTTATCATACATCAAACCAACATACAAACATGCTGTTTTAGTGAAGGCAAAAAGCTTTGCAAAAAGCTTAAGGCATCACCCGACAAGCCATATAGTATCAAGCATTATAAAGATGGTGACTTCCACAAGGACTATGACAGAGGGGTTACTGTTAGTGCAATGGTGAATTTTCTCAGAGATCCTACAGGTGATCTGCCCTGGGAAGAGGACCCGCAAGCGACTGACATCATGCATCTTTTGGATGGCGAGGTTGGTCTTAGAGATATTACTTCATATGAACAGAACACCTGCTGCGATTGACCACTTCAAAGAGGCAGCTATGCTATACCTATAGTAAATACATTATTTTTACAGAGTGCAACATTTTTCTGTTCATGAAAAGAGAAATTGCTGAGTTTCTTGCTGGCTCTTCTCAGAAGAATCAGATTTCCGAATCGGTGGTAGATTCTTACGATTTATCTTATGTGGCACAAGTTGTCCTACTTGAAATAAATCATTCCATTTTCATTTTCAAATCAAACATGTGTTGTGTTCAAAATCAAATCATATTAAGCCTAAATTAAAATAGTGAAGTATTATAGTCCATTGACTATTAAAGTGATACAACTGAACTACAACACATTATTATTACTTTCAAAAATAAGGCATCCTTTTTAGCTGTTTTGGCTTGTGCTTGTGTTTTTAATTTTTATTTGTTTTATTTAATTTAAAAAATTATTTTACTATTAATATTTATTTGCTTAAAATGCATAGCAGCAGGCAACAAGCAGCTCTGAAAAGTTAGATGAGCATTTCTGCGATTTAAACCCAATATCTCAATAAGAACCACAACTACCACCTGTACACAGAAATGATTGCTACACAAGTTACTGATAGACAAATAAATAAACTTTTAATTAGGAACATTGACACAAGGACTTAAAAACATTCATATATGTGATAATCCTGAAAAAGTTGAAACTGTGTTGCAGTGATAATCGCCCAGCTCATACATTGTACAGTGTTTCAGGTTACATCATAATCAATGGTACCTAATAGGTTACAAAAACTATACTAAATTAATTATTAATGTGAGTATGTATGCGTGTATGTGTGCATGTTTGTAGTTTAAGTGTGATTTTATGAGTGAGTGTTATGCGAGTAAGAATTATTTACAAGAGCAAGACCTTACAAGTTGCGCTCATTCATCAGGGATGTCAAGGAATAAATGTGTAGAATTTTATTTATTTGACTAGCTGATGCCCACGACTTCTTCCGCGCGTCGTAACTAACTATTTTTTCCATATTTTCTCACCGTTTATACCTTGTCTGGACTACAACAAACATTTCAAAACCATTATCAGCTAAATCGGCCCAGCCGTTCTTGAGTTTCAGCGAGACAAATGAACAGCAATTGATTTTTATATAATATAGATAGATTGTACAGTGAACAACTTAACTGGTAATAATGACAACTCGCAATAGCAGTCCGGCAAAGTTTATAATTGTATACCTTAAAAGATTTTCGCTTTATGTCGCATTAATTAGGATTGTAAGATAGTTCACAATGTTTACAAGTGTGTTTTCAGAGTGTTTGTGTTTAGTTTAAATCTTGTTCACAGGCATTGAATAAGTTTCTGAAGAAAGGAATAGCTACTTACAAAAGATCAATGGTTATGTTCTATGCTCCATGGTGTGGATACTGCAAAACTCTAAAACCAGACTATGTAGCTGCTGCAGGTGATTTAAAGGTACTCTTGAACAAATTCAATGTTTTCTTGTTTCTATCCTACTCCAGGAGAATGTGTTAGCAATATGAGGGTGATTAGAACTGGTATGTATACTGCTATAGAAATGTATGTGCTTCGGTTTAGTTGACCTCGTAAGAAAATTCAGGGTCACTCAGCAGGCAATGTAGAGATCTATGTTCAGATGTCTCTACACAATCAAATCAGAAATGAGATTATATTGTAGAAGAACTTTAGTTATGAAATTTCTCAATGTGTTGCGAAGCTAAAGTGGCAATCGGCAGGGCACATAGTTCAATCAAATAACCAATAGATGTTGGGGTACCCAAAGTGTTGGAATGGCGACCCTGCACTGAAAAGAGCGGCACTGGCAGTATTTATTATATTGGTGACTTTCATGATTTCATAAGCTGCTAATTGTTATACTAGAAAAACAAAATTCCTACAGCATTAAAAAAACCTTATCTGCAGATATTATAAAGTACAAAATAAAATGACTGCCTCATTGGTCTAGTGGTTGGCATGTTCGACTGCGGCCGACGAGGTCCCGGGTTCGAGTCCCGAGTCGGGCCATAATTGAGTATTGGATTTTTCTGTTTTTTTCTGGAAGTTCGCGGTGTTTCACCCCCGTGCCTCGGAGAGTACGTTAAGCCGTCGGTCCCGGTTATTATCACTAACATGATAATAGTCGTTAAAGCCCGCCAACCCGCATTGGACCAGTTCTAATTCCCTCTCTCCTATGAGAGTGGAGGCCTGTGCCTAGCAGTGGGATGTTTATGGGCTGTAGTGCATAGTGGAAAATAAAATGAATATGAATATTCGATGTGAATAATAATTGCAGGGTGATGCTATACTAGCTGCCATTGATGTGTCAAAGCCGGGAAATTCTAAAATAAGGCAATTGTACAATATCACTGGTTTCCCAACACTTCTTTTTTTCGAGTAAGTACTTACTAAGTAAGTAATTTTTTTAGGGAATTACTCATATTAATCTATTCTGTAATCTGCCCATAAGTCTGGGGACAGAACAATGTAAGCCCTTGCGTAACATCCACTTTGTAGGACAACAACGTTTTGTCTTGTCACCTAATCTAAATATGTAATAATAAAAGGAAAAGGTAAAGCTGAAGTTCGACATACAGACAGCTTTTATGATGTAAACATCTGCTAAGAAAGGATTTTTGAAAATTAAACCCTGAAAGGGGTACTAGGGATGTCGGGTATCAGGGGAACCACTGAAGGTGGTTTGAAATTTGTATGAAAATTGAATTTAACGTGAGCAAAGCTGTTGGCAAACGCTAGTGTAAAATAAAAATTGAATGACTTTTGCCGGTAGTGTTCTCTCTGAATGTTAAAATCGTGATGTCTTGCAGAAAAGGCCAGTACCGTTTTCCCTACAATGGTGATAACAAACGACAAGCTATAGTAGATTTCATGAGGGATCCATCTTCATTGCTACAAAAGAAGAAGGAGGTGGTTGATGACAGTTGGTCTGAGGATACGGATGTGGTGCATTTGACAGGTACGGTGTGCTTGTATTACTTTTTATATCTATCTTTCTTTATATTGCTTAAATTACTTTTCTTACACACCTCTAAATTTTTGGGGTTACGTGCATTATAGACATTTAGGACATAGGATTGGTTCAAGAAGCTGGAAAACAAGCGCGAATGATAGAGATAGATGGAGAAATGTTTTGGAGCAGTCCCGCGCCCATAAAGGGCTGAAGCGCCTAGTGTATAATTAATTAATCTACTTTTGTACCAAGTTTTGTCAAATTGGTTAAACACTATCGCATTATTTTATACTGCCTCTTTACTGCCTCTTTCTTAAAACCTTTAAGAAGATAATTTTCTCCTTTTGTTCTTGGTTGACAATAATTGACATTGACACCTTTTGAAGTATTTATGTTTAGAGTGCTTGATATTCTTTATATTATTATTAAAATTATGTTTAGGTGATGTAGTTCCATAAAATTATTCATTCAAAAAAGCATGTTTATAAAATGTTTTATTCGTTTATTGCGAAGATTTGAAGGTATTTTTTATATGATGCATTAACGTATATTATCATCTTTATGAATAATCTTTTATTCATCACCATAGAAATAGTATGTATATTCATACAACTAGAACGATCACTAATGTGTTTTTGTTAAACAAATTCACACCTTTTTCCTTAAAAAATAAAGTTCAATTTAGATTACCTTTCACTCATAAGGAATTTCGGTCTCGACAAGGACTCACTTTTAAGTCGCGCTGTCTCGTTCTCGGAATTGCCATTACACAAAAATAAGTTTACAGGGAGGTAAAGTAAATAAAAAAAACCTCGAAAATTTATATTATTCAAAATTATATTTTTGCGAAGGTAAGTATACCTAAAATATTATTGTTGCTATAAAAAATTAAACACAGGCTCGATTGTTTATAATAACTCTTAGTAATAGACACGTATTAATTACGTTTATGGAAATAAGGATCATAACGCTATATTTAACGGTTACGGGTCTGTTAAAGTTAGTTGAAACAACTGGGCCTTGCTATTTTGAAATATCATATTATCCTATTCCTAATTATAAAAGCAGACAACTAATATCCTAGATTAACATATAGGCTACTTTAATCCCGGAAAATTCCTTGGTTCGGGATTATGAAGAAACCGAATTACATGCGAGCGGAGCCACGGGCAGCAGCTAGTTATTAATATTTAGAACTTTAGGAGTTATACCTACTTGTGTGATGTGTCACATGTTCTTAAAGTTTTTTATGAAACACTCTTACTTATGAAGTTTTGCCCTGTATCTATGATTTCGTGTGCAATCCTGCATTTATATGTAGTCCATGTGCAATATTTTGTTCAGTAAAATTGTACTTTTAGATTGTTCCTGACTCAAAAAAAAAATACAGTGCTAAGTTCAATTCAGCTTGCAAAGTTGCAACATGTCAGTTGAACTCACCCAAGCCTGGAACTTTGGAAGGTTTATGTACTCAGACCCAATTATCATCCACACCAAGAAAAGCCAAGTTAAAATTAAAGTTTTAACTCAAAAAATCAAAAGAAGGCATGTTAAAATAGAAAATTTAAAATCAATGTTAAAATTATTAAAAAACAAATGTAATAATTATGAAGAATTTGTTCGTTTCAATATGTTTAAAAATTTCTATATTTTTTTTACAAATAATTTTGTACCGTCGTAATCATGCATCTATCACCGAAAATATTTTTATATTTTGTCCGTAATTAATTAAAATTATGGTGTTCGCTTAGAAAGAGACAACGCGCCTTAATATTAGCTCTCTTTCGGCTCGCGTTTCGTGCGTAAGTGATCCTTCTAGTTGTATGAATATACATACTATTTCTATGTTCATCACACAATTTGCTATTACAATCTGAGAATGTTATTCAGAACGTAGTATATTATTATCCATTTGCTTCTATACAATTACCAGTCTTTGTTATTAGCTATGAGAAATATTTAAAAAAAAATTACCGATGAGTTTTGAAGTACAATTTTCTAACATGACTTAAATGACACATCAATCATCATCATTTCAATCCATTGCCGGCTCACTACTGAGCACGAGTCACCTCTCAATGAGAATGGTTTGACCATAGTCCACCACGCAGGATAAGTGCGGATTGGCAGACTTCACATACCTTCCAGAGAATTTGAAAAACTCTCTGGTATGCAGGTTTCCTCACAATTTATAGCAAGTGGTATTTAATTTCTTAAAACCCACATAGCTCTGAAAAGTTAGAAGTATGTCCCGGGATTGAAGACCCGACCATCAGAATAGGAAGCTGGGTCTCTAAATCATTACTAAGCTAGACTTCGAAATCTTTTCTACAATGCCAAATTAGTTATACACAAATAAACTTCTTGTCGGATGTTAATTGTAACTGCTCATTCATGCTACAACAGGAAGATCTTCCTCCTGGCTGCTATAGTCCCCGGGGACCCCTTTAGTTCAATCGTTGTAAGTTGTAAGGTTTATATTTATTGCTATACTCAGAAAACTTTGATATCGCGATAAAGGCTAATAGGTGACTAACCTTAAGATACGGTTATAGCCATCTAGTTATCACAGTGTTAACCGCTACAATTTGTCCTTCTAGCGGATACATTTGATAGCGTGCTTGCGAAGGCTGATAACGCATTGGTCGTGTTCTACGCGCCCTGGTGTGGACACTGCAAACGTATCAAACCGGAGTTTGAGAAGGCCGCTGCTAGAATCAAAGATCAAAAGGTAATCATAATACCATTTGGAACCCTCGTAGCTTTAGTTTTTAAATACCATTGTTAATTATCACCATCACGTCTTGTAATTGTATACTTGATGTTCATAAAGTGTACTGTGTAGGTACCAATTTTGAATAAACATATTTTGACCTGAGTGTGATGACTTCGAGTACAGCTTTATACTATCGAGTATCGGCAGTCCCTGACTGCCATTTTTTTTTTATTAACTGGCTCTACGGCTCTGATGCACAGCAATCACATACAACCAGTATGGAAACTACCTAGAAACGATCGAAACAGCTCACTCACACAAACGTGCGCATCGAACATGCGATGACGCGGCACTCACTACTGACGGCACTGGGACGAGCGCTTATGGGTCTCGTCGATGCTCACGTTTGTGTGAGTGAGCCTGTTTCGAACGTTTCTGGTCTTTCTAGTTGACTGTGTCTGGTGTCTGGGTTCCAGGCCTTCTGAGCCTGCTGCAGTTCATTTGATTGTGTTCGTACAGATAAACGGTTTGTTAGCTGCGGTGGACGCGACTAAGCAGCCGGAGCTGGCGTCGCGGTTCGGTGTGAAGGGATACCCGACGCTCAAGTACTTTAGCAGAGGAGAGTTCAAGTACGATGCGGGCCATGCACGCCAGGAGCAACAGATTATCGACTTCATTAAGGTGAGTTTTATATTGAATGATGACCTAACGAAGGTGGCGGGAAGCGGGTGGACGAGGAAGGCGGAGGACCGTGTTTGGTGGCGCGCTCTCGAAAAGCCCTATGTTCAGCAGTGGAATTTTTTGGTCTGTTTTTTTTGGAAATTTGTGGAAGGTTTTATATCTTACTAACATTATAAATGTGAAAGTTTGGATGGATGTATGGATGTTGTTGTTATGTCAATCACGCGCCAACGGCTGAACGGATCTGGCTGAAATTTGGCACAGCGATAGATTATAGTCTGGAATAGCACATAGGCTATACTTTTTATCCCGGAAAATCAAAGAGGTAAGGTTTTCAAACCACGCAGACGAAGTTGCGCGCATTCGCTAGTTATTTTATAATTGAAAATTTATAATATATTTTTGCTCATAAAGTTGCTCTTACTTCACAGCAATTATAAAGCAGCTTTTCCCACCCACAGTTATTAGTCTTAGTGCAGTAATAATAACACAATGGCCATCATTCTCGAGATATTTTTTAGTAAGATAAAGCTCTTTTCTTGCTAACAACGTGACATGACTAATCTCTGACACATTTCAAGATTGAAATCTCGCGCACTTACGTTGTAGGGTGGAAAATGCCTTTTTTTATTTTTAGGACGCAAGTTCTTTGTGGCAAGATATAAAAAATAAATAAAGGCCTTGGGCTTGAAAAAGTGTACTTGACGTAAAAGCGTAACTCTCTCCTCAGTTAGGTAATTAGGATGGTTGGAGCGCGCTTGCTACAAAGATGCTAATTCTTGATGGAACTTTACGTGACAGGAAACATTGACGTCGGGAGTGCAATAATCAACTCCAACAGGCAGGCTTATCACCATCACGTCTTATATAGCCTTGACACGGAAGAAGTCCCGCGGCAATTACTGGAACTAATACCCATACAGGTTTTGCACATACATACGATTACTAGCACCGCGCCGCCTCTAGGGGACTTCTTTCGTGATACGGGCTTAGTATAGAGTTGTTCAAAACTGCTATAAATCCATAGCACGCTATAGACTATAAACTATAAATTTTTAGCATGCTTACAAAGACGCTATATTATAACGCGCTTGTTATAAGAAAGCGTGTGGGCGGCCGGCAGACGCGATATGTCTTGCAGCACGCTACATTTCGTAGCGCGCTAAATTTCGTAACACGCAAAGATGACGTTCACCTACAACCATACCATCCCATCGGCCAGCGGCAGCGCGCTACCACTTACCAGGCGGTCGCCGCCACTAGTGCCACGAGACGCCGCGTGCGATCGCGTGATCGGTGATGGCGGATTCTCAGATAGCACGTTATCCGCGCTATGGAACAATAGCGCGCTATGATATTGCGCTACGTGTTATATTAACCACCTCTAGACTATACTTATTTTATTGACTATCATAAAGTGTAGTGTACCAAAGAATAAATGTTTTGATGGATCGATTGGCGTAGTCTCCACAAGAGCCGCCCCCGCCGCCGCCGCCCGAGAAGCCCTGGAGCGAGGAGGAGAGCGCCGTGCGCCACCTCGACGCCGCGACCTTCAGGAACACGCTGCGGAAGATCAAGCACGCCGTCGTTATGTTCTACGCGCCCTGTGAGTGCCATCTATCTATATCTATATATAAACAAATATATAGATATATATATGTATTGTTGCAAATTTCTAGATGATAAAAATAGTCTCGCTAAAATTCAGAAACGGCTTGACCGATTTAGATGAAATTTTTGTGCGGGTTTTAGTGGGTCTAGGGATGTTTATTCACAATTGGACTCGGTAGGGGGCGCTGCAATCGGATACCACTGGTCCTTGTTATTGTACCTAATTGATTGACCCCTTAGCACAACTGTAGAGTTCTCAGTTTTTCTACACATGTTTAATTACATGCTACTATTTCAAGTTATAACTGTACTTTTGTAGCCCACTTTATTTGGAAGGGAGCGCATTTTTTAAATGGACGGTTTCTAAGACGCATTTTTTAAAATAACAGGGTGCGGACACTGCAAGAGTACAAAGCCCGAATTCACAGAAGCGGCGGAACAGTTCGCCGATGAACTGATGGTGGCTTTCGCCGCCGTCGACTGTACCACACAGCAAGAATTATGCTCCAACTACGATGTCAAAGGATATCCCACACTCAAGTACTTTAGGTACTTCGATAAGCTTGTGCAGGACTATAGTGGAGGAAGAAAGGTAACACATCTTTTTTTGAAGTAAAAACTTCTTTAGGCGCGTTGAGCACTTTTTGGTAGGGAGTAAAAATATGGAACGGTGTCGGTCACGCGACACCATTCTTCTTAAGACAATTTCGTAAGCATAAACTTTAATGCCTTAGTTTTAAGGTTTAGGCCTGGTGGGAGGCTTCGGCCGTGGCTAGTTACCACCCTACCGGCAAAGACAAGCCGCCAAGCGATTTAGCATTCCGGTACGATGCCGTGTAGAAACCGAAGGGGTATGGGTTTAATATAACTGCCATGCCCCTAACAGGTTAGCCCGCTACCATCTTAGACTGCATCATCACTTACCATCAGGCGAGATCGTAGTCAAGGGCTAGCTTGTAGTGGATTTTAAAAAAAATGCGTTGGCAGTATGGCCCCTGGTAAGCGCAGCTTAGGCAGACGCCCCAGCCCAGAGGCGCTGGATATCCTTGCAATTAACTACATATTATGTCCAGCAGTGGACGTCTATCGGTCGACGACGAAGACGAATGACGCTTGAAGTCGGTGTTTTGAAAATACCTTGTTTCACAGAAAGCGGACTTCGTATCGTTCATACACAGTCAAATGGGCGAACAGAGAGCCAAGCAAAGCGCGAAAAGCAACCAGGAAGCAGGTTTTGGTGTGAACGTGCAACTGGCCGGAGATAGCGACTTCCAAGACATCATCGCCTCGGCTAACCCGACCTTTGTCATGTTTTATGCAGTGTGTAAGTACCCCCTATACAATTAAATAAATAAAAGTTTATTGACCAACACTACAGTGTTACATTATTACACTTAGTTTACAAAAATTTTACTTATACTACATGTGGCCACCTCCTCAGCCCGTACCGCAGCATGAGAGATAGGAATACACCTACCTAACATACTGCAACCCTGATCTTCAGGAGAGGCCCAAGGGTCAAGACGTCCCGGGCCATCACTTACAGATAGTAAAATACATTTAAAATTAAAACAAAGATAAAAATTACATAATTAACTTATAATACAACAGTGTGTATACGGTACTTATTTCCTACCTCCATGGCTAAATCTGACTTAAGGTATCTGTGTATAGTCTGTGGTGAATCAGAAGATTTTTAAATATATATAAACTTTTACAATGTTATGTTGAATGTATAGTTAGTAAGTACACATTATTTAAAGCAAACATCGAGAATATTCATTACAGAATTAATTTATTCTCCATGCCTTAAAAATAATGTTGAATACGGTACTTTGTTATATTTACGTAGGCAAATTAACCGACATAATATATTTTTCATAAACGTTTTATTCGATTTTTCCATGCATGTGTATGTAGGGTTGGGTTTTAAATGGGCTCTAAAATTATTTGGGAACCATGTTATTAAAGCGAAAATTCAACTCTTGTCTAATAAACTTGTTATTCATTTTCAGGGTGTGGACATTGTTCCACAGTCAAACCAGCCTACAGTCGTCTGGCTACCACTCTTAAGAACGACAACATTCCTGTAAGAGCGATAGCAGTTGAAGCATCTGACAATCCGAAAGTGGCAGACTTCGCTGGCATACAAACACTACCGACTTTCAAAATATACGCGAACGGAAAATACTTGGCCAACTACGAGGGTGATAGATCCACTGAAGACATGCTTAACTTCTGCAAATCATATTTGAAGGTAAAAGACGAGTTGTGATATTTCCGCCATGATTTACGTTAGTCACATATCAGTCACAGTTTACGTAAATAAAATTTGATTTTTACACGCTTTTTATTAGCTTCAGACGTATGTATGTTAGTATGTAACGGAATCTTTGATCATGATTTTGACCGCCTTCAAAACGTCGGATTAACTCGAAATTTGGCATACTTATTAAGGACCGATGACAATTCAATATTTTAAACAGTTTGACCCGTTATCTTTACTAGGATAATCAGGATTACCGTTTTCCTGAGACCCGGAGCGTCTGCGTCAAAAGCGTGTTTTTTATTTTTTTTAAACTATTATTATTATTTAATCTATATTGTTTTGTATTAGTTGATAGTGTCACCATATTATTATGATGGGGGATTTCTTTATCATTTTGTTGTTGTTATCTTAGTATGTGTTGGTGAAGATTTAATTTAAAGTGCAATAATTAAATATGTCGCACACATATTTTTAAATACGTACATTCTAAATATCGCCGCTGTAGTTGGAAAAATAAATAACTAACAAAACCAATATCGCGAGTAAAACGCGATTTAATGTTTTTTTGCGTGAAAAATGGGGATAATTTTTTTTTCATAAACAATTTACCTGTCCATGTTTTTATATGTTATAGATTGTTGCTGTATCTATTTCAGAATCTACTTGTCATACATTTTTATTCATTTGTTTGTGAGAAAAAAAATTAAAAGCAACTATTGAATTTTCCCTCGCCGGACTTTTGAATATTTGATGCACTTATTTATTTGTGCATGTTAGTTATTTAGTTCTTCTTCGTCAATATTGCGTTGAAGTTCGAAAAATTGACGATATAAGTACCTTTATTTAATTTTTCCTCTTTAGTGAGATGATTAAATGACCTATTATTTACTTATTTTACTATGACTATCCTATTCATGGGTAATATTATAACTAAAAATAGGAAGTTTTTAAAGGGAAACCAAAAAATAAACATTTATTTTTATTAGAACTGTGAAAAGTAATCAACAAAACTACTGAAACACTTAGATTCTTCTACCAGACGTACAAAATTAAATATAAAAAAATAAAACCATATAACAATCTATTAATCAACTCTACTCATAAAATCAACAAAATTTCACTTTTAACAATATAACAACTATACTTATCAAAAACTAAGTATCAACTGAAATGATAACTATCAACTTTTCTTCAGTTTTACCTTTAAATTTAAATTTAACAATAGAGATCAGCCTTTTCAAACCAAATAGCTTAATAATTTATGAGTAACGTACAGTATTATCAAAATTATGTATTTAAAGATAGAATTAACTAAGAATGGTTTAATCGAACTAGGATTATATAAGTGAAGCTAGTATTTGTTATAATAACGACTCTATACATAAAATAATAAAAATTTAAACAGTTCGTAGAACACAGCGATTAAAGACTAGCTGATGATTGATTCCCGCGGAAGTTCTTTAACCTTCCGGGATAAAATATTGTATTCTGATGTATAAGCCTTTACATCATGAAGTTTTATCAAAATCCGTCGTGTAGTTTTTGCGTGAAAGTGTAACAAACATTCATCCATCCACTCTCACAAACTTTCGTATTTATTTAGTTATTACATCAAAATCAAAAAGGTACATACGTCCATTAAATTTTAAACTAAGTATCTATTGAAATTATAACAGCTATCAACTTTCCTTTAGTTTTACCTTTATAAATTTAAATTTTACATTTTAAATCAGATCAGTTCAAACGAACTAAGCTTATGTAACATTCACTGAAATCAAAACTATCAATTATAAATTATTAAAATATTGACAACTAAATATCTTATAATTTATTTTTCGGTTGATCTAATAATGTTGAATAAAATATTTGTACTGAAATTATAAATAGTTTGAGAACTATTTTTTTGATAATTGAATAAATGTGCTTATTATAAAATTTTTATAGTACGTATATATCTTAGCAATCATGGGATGATTAATTAAATAACTGACTTTGTTTAATGTTTCCCAACTGAATTGCCCCTGTTAAGAATATACATGTCGAGGGAAAACTAAATATCGAACTTTATGCATTTTATTCGCTCTCGAAGTGATGCATAAGAGAACTTATTTATTTTTTGATAAGTTATTTAACTTTCATTCGCTACTTTTTTATCAATTTTTCAATATTTATTTTTCCACATTTGGCGCCTTGCGAGATTCATTTATTATTATCTTTTTAATTAAAACTAACTAAGAAAAATTTGAAATACTTTAATTGGACTTTCTGGAAATGCAATAAAGTCGATTTCCCAAAAACTGTAATTATTTAATTTTCCAACTACAGCGACGATATGAATATTAGGAATACAAATTAATAAATGAGTATACTATTTTGATTAACAAACAATGAATGGTATGATATATAAGTATCAGTAATTAATCATAATATAAGTACTTAAATCAGGGTTTGTTAGAATCTTCTACTATAATATGAATCAAAATATCTGATATATATATAGGTTGTATATCTGATATACGTAGAAAAATATGCTATTCTCATATTCTGTGTTGTTATTTAACGTTTTTATTATAATAGTAGTATAAATGGAAAGTATTTGAGATTAATAAATTATCGATAATTAAATTCTTTTCGACACAAAAAATTGCCACTTCAGTAAAAATCTATAAACGTATCTAAATTGTAGTTTTTTATCGATATATTATGATTATTATTGTAAAGTATATTTGTGTTCTTAAACTTTGGATCTGAATTTATTTTAGACACTAAATATATCTATATGTCATAATTTATGTCCGCTGATATTAATCAGAGAACATGTCATCAAAGTTTATATTTTCATATTAATCTAAATGCAGGTTTAAAAAGAAAAATCGTTTTTTTTTTAAATTTCATATCAACGTAATATTTATATACGTAAATTTTTCAATTCATTTATGTTTTAGTTTCACTACATGCTATATTAATATTATTGTTAAGTTATTAAGTATATAACTATGTTTAAAATATTTTGATTATATTTTGAAAGTTAATCAATCCGATTCAGTCAAAATAATATAATTATTGCTAAAATCTAACTGACTACTGAATTTACATATTAACGTAGTGCATTTGCAACTTATATGGTTTTATCGTTACTATTTACAACAATTATATTGAATTAATATTATTTTTGCATTTACTATTGTGCAACTATTAGTTATGTAATTTAAATTTGATTTGTTGAAGCATTTTCTAAGGACTTCTACGCTTTAATAATTAATAATACTAAATGTTAGGGAACGACTTTCCATGTAGTTTTTTCCATGTACTTATGGTAAAGATTAGCGTAATATATACAGCTGTTATATAGTTATTAAATATATAAATGCATTTAAATACAATTCAAATAATAACCTAGTATATTTAGAAACCTTTGTATATTTCATATTGAATATTATTGTAACATTTATATTAATTATACTGCGATGGTGTAATGTAAACTAGTAAAATAATAGAAAGTAACAATTATGTATTAGATATATTCTTCTTTTAAATATTTATGTATATTTTAAGAATAAATGAAAATGTTCATAAGATGAGTTCTCACTCACGTACATGTTCGACTTTTTGGTTCCAAAAAATTCAAATGTTGAAACATCTGTGTCAAACTTGTTTAGCGTGGAGGCTCGGATTACTATTAGGCGCCACTATTCTTTTTTTAAAACAGAATTAATGTAAAGGGGGATTCCCAAAAAAGTTGTCAAGTTAGCTGTATTCAATGTCTATCAATAGTAGTTAAAAATAGGAATTATGTACTCGTTTGGGTGCATAATAAGTTATATGCAGTTTTATACACTACTGCATTTGTATCGTAAAATACAAACAATAAATCCTTGGCTAGATAATAATTCATTTGTCTTAATGTCAAGTGATTATCAATGGTGTTTTAGTCCAGTGATTTAGGTCTACTGTCACTAGGGACTGAAAAACAGATTCATAAAGGTTACAGAATTATAAGTGTTACAGGTTGAATTGATAACAGAATCAAATCTGTAACCGTTTTCAATGTGTTTTTAAATCTGTTAACTCAAAACACTTATATTTCTGTAACAGAAATGAAATTATTTAACACTGTTTTAATGTGTAAGTGGAATAGCGACATTGCTAAAACTGTTACTGTTGACACGTATTCAAATTTGAACCTAAGATGAAAGCACCGATGGTTGCAATTGTTTTAATAAAAACATGACCAATGTTGTGTCAGTGTGTGTAAAGTCCAATGAAGTGAGAAGACCGCGTTGTTACACCGTGCAATTAGTTAGGGCAAGTACCTTTTAGGGATACAGATAAAAACACTTTTTAATTAAAACAGAATTAAACAGTTACAGATTTTGTTCTATAACCGTTTCAAAAAACAGTGTTTAAAACATTTATTTCTGTTACTGTTTCAGTCCTTGAGTGTCACATTTAATGAATTTTGGGCATTCTCGTTTAATAATATATTTATGTAATATTAGTTTCAAAATAAATAATTCCAGGCTGTTTGTACTTACTTATAGTTTTTTTGCTCTGATCATGTTTGTTAGCAATACAAAACAAAACAATCACAATTTTAATTTACCTTCTTGCAGGCATAAGGTTCTACTGTGACTTGCGTTTTTCACAACCTAGTATGTTCTGGTAAGAACTGTTCAAAGATCACAACAAATTAGACTATCGAGTAAACGCCTTTTATTGCTAGTTACAGTCATTGGTAATAAAATCAATTTACATCAAGGATACGTGTTTAGGTAACCGTAGATTAATTATTTAAAATATATTCGTTATATAATTAATTAAATTATATCTATTGGTTGTAATCGGACGTTGGTTGGCTGAACACGTGTCCGATCTACTGTAGTAGACTGATACCTTAAAATTCCTTTATTTATTTTAAGAAAATAGTAAATGTTATTGCTTTTTCCACTAACCTTTTGTTGACGTTATAGGCCAGTCGTTTAAAACAGCATAGGTCGCAACAAATTGCACTATACTGATTTTTTGGGATGTTGTTAGAGAGATACCAATTACCAATAATGTTAAAAACCTGCAAATTTCGAGTCTTTCGAACTTGGTTAAAGCTCAGCTTAGGCAAGCAATGGGAGCGCTTCTAGCAATCTAATCTATTAAATCAAGCATTCCTATTTGTTATATCGGAGAACGTAAGTTAAACGCACGGCTCTATAGTGACTCTATACTATAGTCCTTTAATGATGAGACAGCGCATTGAAGCACTGTGAGGGAATTAATAATTTAAGGAATCTTTGCTTTGGTTAGAATTATATTTTCTATATACACCCTTACACTATTGTTATTTATTCTAACGACATTAAAAACAATAGTACAATGCAATTCATTGCGATTAAACGCGATTTTTGTATCTACGATGAGTGGTGTCATATATAATAAGTATATTATATATCACCGTAAGATTGCAAAAAACGTTAGATTGTAATTAACTAGCGAAATTGTAAACTGTCGACAGATTACAATTTAACGCATTATTTTTCGGTTTTGTAATCTGTTAAGTATATTAGCCCGATAAAACCTACCTGATTATCAATGTCGAACCCTAACCTACAGGAAAGTGACAAGAAAACGTAAATATAGTGAATATTTAAAAAATTGACACTCAGAACATTGAACGGTTTACAGTCTGTCGACAGTTTACAATTTCGCTAGTTAGATTACAATCTAACGGTTTTTGCAATCTTACGGTGGCATATATATTACTTATTATAATTAATTTTATTGGTTAGCAATACGGCGGATGCTCACACGCAAGGCGTGTTAGAGTTTCCGTACCCGTTACTATTTTCTTAAAATGAACAAGCCATCATAGACTAATAAAAGGTCGTTGGTAATAGTTCGATAACGTACATGTAGCTATCATTTGATTTAAAGTAGAACTAAATTTAGTTAATATTAATTTGTATTCATCAAAAAAACAGCTTTCGCCCGTGCTTCCATTGATTTGACTAATTGATGGGACCACAGAGACAATGGCTGTGCATTTCAACTCTATTGTCCTAAAATATATTTTGCTTTCAGCTGAATTATGAGAACGAAATAGCGTGTAATATTTCGCCTTTAAACAAACACTGATAAGAAGCTAACTAATAAATTATACATTTTGCATAAATTGAAATGTTTTATTTAATCCCATATAAAAGTTTTATTCAAGTAAGTTACAGAGTCAGCACAAGCAAGAGTCTCCATTTTCGCCAAATTAACTGGATTTTGTGAAAATGGAGACCCTGTCTTGACCCTAAGTACTTGTGCAATGAAAGCTGTAGTGTAATATCGTTTGTACTTTAGTCGTTCTATTCCTTTATTTATCTACCATAAAGTCCCGTATTCATTAGGTGACAAAATATGTCCCACGACACGTCGCTAGAGATGTCGCCCGACTTTTCTAGGGACATGTCACAGGACATGCAATATTTAGTGAATACGAGGCTGTATAGGCCGGTTGCATAAAACATTCGTAATTTTAGAGACAGCCAATACAAAATCAAGTATCAACCCGAAACGAACTGACTGTAGGTATATGGCGACCTTAGATTAGCTAGTGACATACCTACTAGAGTCTGACCTGTTGTAAAAGGTAAGCGACGCAGCGCAGCGTGATACGACTTCATAGAAAACGATACGTCAATCACTCTGAACGTTCAGCTACTGTAATGTGTTGTATCGAGTCGTGTTTGTTGCTCAGGTAGTACGTAGGACAATGCCTGATCGTCTGTAAGTCGAATACTGACTACTGGTTTTAAAAATAAAAACAAGTAATTAGCAAATATGATCAGATGGTTTACAATACACTTTGTAACAAACGTAAGAAGAAGTAAAACCCAGTATTGCGCCAGCCACCACGTCTTCAAAGTGGTGATGATTGTCGTAGCAACGACTTACACCAATCAACGTAGCCAGTGCAAGAGGCAGCAAACTGAATATCTCCACCCTTAAGTTCATACATGCAGTCTTTAGTTTCCCGTTCAACCATAAACTCAAGAAACCGAGAGAGCAAAAGCCGGCGCTGGTATGTCCACTGGGAAAAGACTTTCTCCCTTCGATAACATCCTGAACACTTCCTATACAGTAAAGTTCTTTAGATACTATTCCACATGGAAAACAGCGATAGAAAAAATCCGGTCGAGGTCGCAACACTAATATTTTTAATAATTCTGTAATATTTACATTCACCAATAACGATAAACTCCACCCCAATAACGCTTCGATAGTCTCTAAATAGTTCCGGACCAGTATGAGTGGTAAAGAAAATATAAGAAACGGCACAAATAGAACCGACAGTATCATAGCCCAAGGCGGCACGTATGAATCCTTTCTAGGCCTTTTATAAACATCCAGCATTTCTTCCGCGGTTATAACTCGAGCCTGTGGTTGAAACTTTAAATGCATTGAAATCATAACAAGCAAAAGCGCCACACGTAAGAGAATTTCAGCGAAGAAGTTTGGCAGAACCAGAGCAGGTCGAATATTTCGCTCCAAGAATAATTGGTAGTAGGATATCACGAAGTCCATAGCATATTCTTCAGATATAAGTATTATTAGCAGCTTCACATGTTTTCAAAGCCATTGATTTTTGATTTGTTTCCCAATCCCTTAGAATTTACTTTATACTTCATAAATTAGACCATTTTTATTTTGAAGCGAAAATGCCAAAATAAACATCCGAGTCAAAAATCATAGATGAACAAGACGTCTGTTTAATGAAGGTTTTCAAGTAAGTAAGTATATTAGAAAATAGTTTTATAGCAATAACTGTACCTACTCACGAAATTCTAGAAGAAAAAAATAAGTAAGTAGGTAGGTACATAACGTAACTGTACATTACGTTTTCGATCTATTACCAAAAAATTTAGTATGATGGCTTGTTCATAACCTAACCTACCTGACGACACCGATTATCAACGAGCTCAACAAGATGATACCTGCACCGCAAATGGCGCTTAGGACCTGTATGGCCGCACAACAAGAATATAATAAGAAAAAAGTGTTAGAATCAGAGTGTAAATCTATGTAATGAATGAAGTTTGAAGTTGAACACCTCTCGCAAAACGTTTTCGAGTCATTTAAGCACTAGTTAAGCCAACAAACCCGGCCGTATAAATTATTCACGCTAAATACTTACGACCAACGATGACGTCCAATATGCATCCATGATCCAATTGATGTGTTTTTCTCATGGTAACTAACTACCTACCTATACATAATACAGTACATAATAGGGATCCTTATTTCCATGGGTAAACTTAGCAACTTTCCATGTAAACGTCAAATCAACACATTGTTGGCGCGTTCATTCTAATGGGCACTTCTTCGATTTCATGTCAAAATCGACCGATGTAAAAAAAAATTTTTTTTCTTGAGTTATTGTTTTTTTAAGTTGACCATGGCAAAGGGGTACCTTCATTTATCACAGTGATGAGGAAGGCCTCTCACCAGGATCTGATTCTCTTGGAGATATAAGGTAATTGGTAATTATTATGATCATGGTTATGATAAACTGTGACATGGTAATGAGTTCCGTGACACGGTAATTAGAATATGCACATGGTAATTTGGTAATGATAATGGTGATGAGTAATATGAATAAAACATAAGGTTTTGTGTTATAAAAATCCGAATGTGTCTATAAGAAAATGTCGAAAAATACAGAAATAAAACTGAAAGAACAATGATAATATTATCTTAATATCTAACAAAGGTATCGCTTACTTATTAAAAGTCCTCGTAATTGATGAATCAAATGTGTCAATCACGATTCGCAAAACACAAAAATCAGACACGATGACAAGATAAATAGATTCACTAATCTTCTTATCCAATATATAGTAAACTAGAGTAAACGTCTAAGTATATAATTAATATTATCAAAATAACTCTATATATCTGCACATAATCTTTTTAAAATGGCATGCTAAACATAATCATACAAAGTTTGATAAACAAAAGTTAGTCTTGTTGACGAGATAAACAAATTCAGTAATCTTCCTATCAAACCTACCTAGGTAAATAGCGAGAATAATCATCTTAGTATACTATAAATAAATAATATTAAAAGAAGCTCAAAGTTATTTTAAAATAACATGCTTTAGTTAACAACATGAGAAAAATTATAAACAAAAGTCAATCAGTCAGTCAAAATATTTGAACATAAAACGGTTCAGTTAAGTTCTCATACAATAAATAGTTGTATAGAGTAGATGTCTAAGTAAATAATAAATAGTACCAAAATTACACTCTGAACTCAAAGTAATTTTAAAATAAATGTTTCAATAATTGTTACATGTTCATTGATTATATAAAAATTTAAAAACAAAAATCTTCTTAACCACATTAAAAGATAGAACAACAAAGTTTTTAAAAAAATAAGTTAACGGGTGTCTCAGTGCTGACTAGCACCAAAATAACTCTGAACTAAAAACCATATAAAAAAATAACATAATATTTTAATAAAAAAATAATGATCATATACAAACAGAAAAACAAAAGTCTATCTCGTCGACAGAATTAATAGATTTAACAACGTCCAAGCATAAAACCGGGTTTGTCTCAAAATTAGTTTATTTACTTAAAACTATTTAAAAAAAATACAAGCTCCAAATAAAAACAATATGAACCTAACTATCCTATTAAAAATTTTGTATATGTTGAAGGTACTTTATCAAAGACCTTCTGCTGGTTTTTTTTATTATTACCATTAGAAATTTATTCAGACCGTAATATTTTTCCATAAATAAGTAAATAAATTAATAATATTCTCTTTTGTCTCGCTGACATTTCGGCATCTAGTAAATTTTTTTCTTCTTCTTTTCTTTTTAAGTATCCCTCCCTAAAGTACTCCCTTTCCTAAACAGTATCAAAAATATTCCAATTATCATTCAACACAGATCATTTATAATTTTTTATTTAAATGCTACTTCAAGTAACCTCTTAACTGTGATCATCTGGGGGTAAGTGATGAATGCAGTCTAAGATGGTTGCAAGTTTACCTGGTATAGGGGTAAGGGGGTAGTCATCATCATCATCATCAACCGACAGACGTCCACTGCTGGACATAGGCCTCTTGCAAGGATTTCCACACGCCGCGGTCTTGCGCCGCCTGGAACCAGCGACTCCCTGCAACTCGCCTGATGTCGTCCGTCCAGCGAGTAGGGGGTCCGCCAGCGCTGCGCTTCCCAGTGCGAGGTCGCCATTCCAGCACTTTGGGACCCCAACGTCTGTCGGTTCTTCTAACTATGTGCCCCGCCCATTGCCACTACAGCTTCGCAACGCGATGAGCAATGTCGGTTACTTTCGTTCTTAGGCGAATCTCCTCATTCCTGATTTGATCGCGCAAAGAAACCCCGAGCATCGCTCTCTCCATCGCTTAACCTTGAGCTTTCTTATGAGGCCCATAGTTAGCGACCAAGTCTCGCATCCATAGATCATCACTGGCAACACGCACTGTTCGAAGACTTTGGTCTTCAGGCACTGAGGAATCTTGGACGAGAAAACATCTCGAAGCTTCCCGAACGCTGCCCATCCGAGTTGGATTCGGTGGCCCACCTCTTTCTCGAAATTGGACCTAACTGACCCGTATATATACTCGTCTACAATTTCGAGTGCAGAACTCTCAACGATTACTGGGTGGAGCGGAACATAAGCATTAGACATGATTTTCGTCTTACTCATGTTCATTTTAAGGCCCACCTGTTGTGAAATTCTACTGAGGTCATTGAACATTGTATTAAGGTCTCTGCCATGATGACTATATCATCGGCAAACCGAAGGTGAGTGGTGTACTCGCCATTGACGTTAATGCCAAATCCGTTCCAATCCAGAAGCTTAAAGACGTCTTCCAACGCGGCGGTGAAGAGCTTCGGGGAGATTACATCCCCCTGTCGCATTCCCCGCTGTAGTTGGATTGGCCTCGTAGTCTGGTTCTGTATACGAACTGACATTGTGGCGTTTTCGTACAAACATTTCAGCACTTGGATATACCGGTAGTCTATCCGGCATCTCTGCAGCGACCGTGATACAGCCCAAGTTTCCAACGAATCGGAGGCTTTCTCATAGTCCACAAACGCTAAGCATAGTGGCTGGTTATACTCTTCCGTCTTCTGTATAATCTACCACAGCGTGTTAATATGGTCTATGGTACTAAAGCCTTTTCGGAATCCGGCTTGTTCAGGAGGCTGGAAGTCGTCGAACCTTCGAGCGAGACGATTCGTAATGACTCTCGAGAACAACTTATAGACACGGCTCAGCAGCGAGATGGGTCTATAATTCTTCAGCAAGGTATTGTCACCTTTTTTGAAGAACAGAACCACCACCCTCCTGTGTCATGCCTGTGGCGTTATGCCCTCGTGAATGACGGAATTGAACAATCGCTGAAGGACCTTAAGTATCGGTTTTCCACCCGCTTTCAGGAGTTCTGCTGTGATTCCGTCCTCACCTTGTACCTTGTTGTCCTTAAGTTGCTTGAGAGCCACACTAATCTCGTAAAGGCTGACGTCCGGGATATCTTCGGTATAGTGTAGGGTCAATTTGGCTCTGGCATCTCTAGCCAAATAGCCAACAGGCTTAAACTTAAGGGGGTGGTATTAAACTTAAATCGCTAATCAGTTTCTAAGCTGCATTGTAACGGGACGCATTTGATTACGTGATTTATCATATGGTACGTCTTTTCCGGTAGAGGGGTGGGTGGTAACAAGCCGGAGACCATTTTAAAGATTACAAAACGCCAGATTTTCCTCTGCCGGGAATCGAACCCAGGATCACCCGTTTTTGAGACCGAAGCATTCACCACAGCGCCAGGAAAGTCGTCCAATCCTAGAAGTTCCCATACATTAAGGCACTAATCTAATTACCTGACCAAAGCCTAATTACCATGTACGCAAAATGGTCATGGTAATAATGGTAATTAGAATCATGGTAATTAGGATTGGTTAGTATTTAAATTTTTACTTGATAAGTAAACATAGTATTTTTTTTTAATGTGCTTTTTTAGAGAGTAAAACATACTTAAAATATTTAAAAAATACAAATATGTAAAGGTGGTAACTACTTACGGTATGGTTAGAGTTCTATGAATGAGGGTTATTAGTTGACAAAGTGAAATTTCCGTTGGAGAATGCGAAATATTTTTGTAACCCGCCGAAGAACACACCTCCGCTTGGCACGAATTGCTCAAGGCTACTGATTTTGTACGTAAGACGCGACGACGATGCGGCTTGTATGGATTTGTGGGTAGATACGATAGTGTTTGCATTAGATCACATGAATGATTAAAAAGTCGTGGGACAGACTTTAGTCACTAGTAAAAAAATAATTCAATGACTTAATCTCACGCTGCTGTTGTTATTTTAAACATCAATTATTCATTATTGAAATATATTTTTTTGAGAATTTTTAATCCACTATATAATTTAAATAAATAGGTTTGTTACTTGCGACATGAGCAGTGGGACAGTCATGGTGGTTAGAAATTGGAGGTTTAAATTTTTTTTAAAGATGGATCTGTCCTCTTTTATGTTCTTTTCTTGATGGAGGGTATAGAGGACATTGTCTAGTGTCTACAAAAAAAATTGCATAAGCCAGAGTTAGTTTTAACCTACGTTCTCCAGCTTGGGACATGCTTTTAACCACATTTGGGAGAAGCATCCTAATTACAGACGTCATTTAGAAATTATTAACAAATCCGTCGGAGCGTATCTAGTCCGGCCACTACGGTAATAGAGTATCAGACACCTAAAGATAAACGTTTGCTATTGTATTTAGCCGTATACTATGTAGTTTATACTAGACTAGAAAGCTGTGTCCAGACAGGAAGTAGCCCAGAACCAGTTTAACCTACCGCCCGCTAATTGAAGCAAAAACGAGGTACCTACCACTGCATAAGTATACATTCGTTCTGATAAATTACATCATAAAATTTTCCTATGCTACGCCATGAGATTTAACAACACATACCTACCGGTTTCAGCAAACATAATAGACTTGTTCAGGAGTCGTTGATCTGTTGCTTGTTGCACTCATGTATACAATACTTAGTCCTGAATAATATCCAAGAGGTCATGCGCATGCAAGAGAATGAATTTTAAACACACAATAATTTTCCTCTTGCGAGAGGGAACAACATTTTATCCGGTCTCGTAGTGTGTCGCGCTTCAAATAACTGAATGGCGCGGAATGTCTCTCCGCCAAAACATTTTTTTTGCCCGTACCTAAGTAGTACCTTTTTTTTAAGAAAAAAAAACGTACCTACCTACTGTGTACCTAGGTACCGACCGTACCAAGTACCTACTGTGTTTTCGCACTTACCATGTCGTAGGTCGATAACCCAACTCCAAAGCTGCTCTGCGATGCGATATGTAAGCTACCGGTACCTACTACAGTCTACTTAGTCCGTTCTGTGCATGGTCTGTAAGTCACTTTAATTAAATCCAATTAGATGATACAGTGCGTACGATAATAATTATTGTTGCCACTCGGTCATCGTAATGTAGGCGCAGGGCACTATGACATAACACTCTACCCACGGACTCTACCTCTCTAAAAAAGTGAACGTGCGCAACACGCACGTAATCGGCGAAATAATTGCTATTTGTGTCAAAATCTCATCGAACTCAAACATACACCCGATGATTTGCTAAAGAAGAGTTAAATTGAACATATTAACGAATCACGTGATATTTTACTTATTATGTAGTTTAGAAAATAAAAGTTTGAAAATTGGTATTCTATAAAATTGGAAAATTAAATTAAAAACTGAAAATCTATAATATTAGTGTACCTAGAACCCTTGCTGTGTACCCGCTGAATAGCTTAGCTTATTCATGTTGGTCGAGGGTGACTTCCAGCCCGGTCAGTCACAATTGAAGTTTTTAAGCGAAAATAATCTTTTACTCTTTCTAACCCTAAAAGTATCCGCAGTTCGTAGGTACACAGTTTAAAAAAAAGACTGAAATAGGCGTAGTACAGTCTGTAGTAAATAGTTATTGTTACGTGATTCATTGACCATTCATATTGTAGAACACGAAACAAAAAATAGATCCAAAAAATAGAGAAACAAATGTTTTGATACAAACTTGGTCACGGTTAGTTTAAATTCGTTCATAGCACTAACCGATGAAGATCTTGAACAATATACCTAGGTATATAGGTAGGTAGGTTCTTAATGCAATGGATGTAAGAAATTATTGTGATTTATAAAGTATAAAAATAAATCAAACTTTTCAAATTATAAGTTAGAATGAAAGGAGAATATTAATTTTGCAAATATTTTGGACAACAGAAAGTAGCGTCATTTCTGATGGTTCTATACAATACTACTTACAATATAATATTTATTCTTTAGCGAAACATCTAATAATTTTATTGTTGGGCCATCGCCATCGGGTTCCATTGGTTTAAATACTTATGTAGATACTATAATATAATATGTAGGTTCTAAAACAGTAGAGAAAAACATTTAATTACAACTCCGATTTAATGGAATGCTAGTCGGAAGCTATGGTGAAATTAGGAATGACAGGTCATGAACAAAACTCGTACAATACCTATTGTTACTATGTATAAGTTTATACTCATTTAGCTAAGATTGTAATCTGAAGCAGTTAGATATACCTACTTATTTGCCTACCGAAGTAGTAAGTATACCTATTATTTCTGCCACGTTGATCTTTTTGTCCGACTAACTACTTAACGGTGATATGTTTTCAGAAGTCATTTATTGAATATAGGAGGTACTCGTATAAGTAGTTGCCATTAGCATACAATATTTTCAGTATGCATTATTTATTATGACGTCATTGAAAATCCAATAATATGGTAATTAAGATAAATTAAAATACGTTATGGATAACGCATCCGATATTATCGACCAAAGTTAAGCTAAATTGATGTGTGTAGAGTTAATAAAGCCTCAATTTTTCGTGACGTTGATATTGAATTATCTAGCAACATATCTACACTTAGATACGCTGTTTTTAATAAACACAGACATTTTACGGACACTTAAATTCTCTCACGGTTAGATCAAGGCATGTTTTTAAAGGTTTACTCATCTAGGAAACCAAAAAATGTGTATGCGAGTAGTAAATGTGGGGAGGTTACATAAGTAACTTTATAGTAATATTATTGCGTAAAGACGTAGTAGGTACTTACTATGCATAACAGAAATAACATGTAGCAGGTACATAGTTACCTACTGTGTAAATGCCTGGAAAATTTAACTTGAGTGCACGACTTCGCCCCAAACATTACAATCCTGCATTGTCGAGTCAACATCTCTGAAGATGCTCCGGTGTTGGAGTGAAACGTACGCTGAGAATAATCTGGAAGATTTG
Source organism: Erebia aethiops (assembly GCA_923060345.2). Classification (NCBI taxonomy): domain Eukaryota; kingdom Metazoa; phylum Arthropoda; class Insecta; order Lepidoptera; family Nymphalidae; genus Erebia; species Erebia aethiops. The sequence continues at coordinate 16,212,647 of OV281079.1, read as the reverse complement.
TGTGGTGTGGTGTTGTACCGATGCGAATTGTTGGCTTTGTTGAATGGGTGGTGAATAGCGCAAGCTACACGCTGTAGCCTGTACCACACAGATTTGTCTGCTTTGGGGTATTTTAGCGAATTCAACTTCTTGTTCCTTCATCCCCTTGCCATTGACTTAATAAAGTCAATGTTTTCGGCAGTTCCTGTAGTCATTTAAAAGAAAGAATTTTTTTTTTTTACTTCTTAAAAGAATCTGGCTTTGCGTGCGGGAGGTAGAGTTCTGTCTTAATAACTCAATTAAATCAAACAAATATAGGTACTAAAATTCTACTTCAATGATTCAAATAATAAAAACCATTGACTAATGACAGAAAAGCTTGTCGTACTAACTATAGTTTAAAGATTCGTCTGTCAAGAAGAAGAATAAGATTCGTCTGAGATATAAAGTTGTTAGTAAAAGCCATATTATCTACTTGTTCTTTCCATATTCCTAGTAAAAGCTAAGTAAGTATTTAAATAATAATCCACCGATAGAATTACATACTTTGACGAGGCACGAGTGGTCTAGTTGAGACCACTTGTCCCTTGCAACAAGCAACGTTGACCCATGTCGGTAATTGGATGAGTGACTGAATTTCGGGGTTCAAACTTTGAATTTGGCCTTTTCGTTTCCTCTGTGCCTCGGTGAGCAGTGAGCACGTAAGCCATCGCGTCGGTCCCGGTTATTATCACTAACATCTGTTAATAATCGTTACAAAAACCTAAGAGTTTAATACTCTAAGTCAAGTCGTATGCGGAAGGACGTCGGAACCCACCGCATTATTATACCAAGAAAACTCCTACCATTATGTGATTAAAGCAAAGGGCTCAAGACCCTCAGTAATGAAGAATACGGCCCATAGAGAGAGAGAGAATTACTTTATTTTCATACCTTCGCTCAGCGCGTATCTGATTGAAAAAGGCCTTAGCAGAGCGAGATACATACAATATTACCGCTAAAGTGCGTTGATACCCAAGAAGCTTAGACACCCAACCTCCTTTACGGGGTCGCGGGTACAATACCCGGGCTCTAACTTTTCATAGTTACCTACATTGAAATAGAATGAGTACACAAAAATTCTGCATCAATGGTTACCTATGGCATATTTCACATTTTCAGACCGCGACTGTAGGTAATTTAATTGGTGTCTCGGAAACTTCTCAACCTATTTTAAAATTTTGTTTCTAGATAAATGTTTTACTTTCTAAGTTTATCTGAATCTCGGGTGACATCTCAAACTTTCCGTGGGAATGGGATACCACCTCAGAATAGCACGGTTTCCCGGAGACGACTTATACGATTTGCTTATGCAAACTTTGTATAGGTAGATTTAGATAGGTAATGGGGCTGATTCTGTAATGTACAATCTCTAAACTAAACTAAAATTAGAGCATTACAAATATTGCTAACCCTTTCATAATACTTCCTACGGAAAGGGACACAACTAGATTTAAAGCTGCCATTTTAGTTTAGTTTAGAGATTGTGTTATACAGAATCAGCCCCAATCTCTATCTATCTACCTTAACTCTGTCCAAGTTTATCTTAATATTATGTGTAATCCATCAATTCTCGCGGGAATTCAGGGATAACTTTATTCAAATAGAAAGACACCGTATAAAGCTAAGTCGCACCAATTATGTTAATTGCGGTGAGAATTTTGAGTAAATGTGCATTTGTTTGGAAGCAGCGTCCATGAAAGATCACTTCCCGTGTCTTATGTAAAACCTACCTGCATTTTTTGGAATTTTGGAAGTTACCTGCGATCGCACCTGGATCACACTTTGATTAAAAGTAGATAAAGTAAATATAAGTTGCTTACCGATACAATTGTACGGAACGGGAACTAGTTACCAAAACAAAAAACTGTGTGTACTTTCGAAGCGCAGGATACGAGTATAAACAGCTATGAAGAGCGTTGCACGCGTCTAATAAGTTAACTTTACACCATTGATGGTATAATGGTTATCGTTAAAGCATACCAAACAGCTCGTAAAGTTCACCCTCACCACCTTGATGCCCGGTCTTCTTCCACATCCCGTTATTCCAGGTCAGTTCTGCCACGTACTTGCAAATTATGGAACCAGGCTTCCATCTTCTGTGCTCCCTCATGATTATAATATTGGGCTCTTCAAAGGGCGGATAAACAAATATCTTAAAAGCAGTCAACGCAATGGCGGTTCCTGGTGCTGCAAATGTTCATGGGCGGCGGTAATCACTTAACACCAGGTGACCCGCCTGCTCGTTTGCTCACTATATATATATTTTTAAAAAGTGAGTGGCACATTCGTGTATTCTCACATTAAGTTTTTAAGTAAAATTTTGCTATAATTTGGAAGAACCCTGACTTTTGTAACCTAGTGGTGGTTTTTAGGTGGTCAAATTTAAAGATAACCATTACCATCGATGGTGCAATCGACCCTAAGTAAATTAAAAAAACTAAGTACCCATAAATCCCTCGACACATTACTGAAGTAACAGGATACCAAATTTAAAAAAGTTGAAATCTGTAAAAGTTGATGAAAAGATGATGTTGATTTTAAAATGGCTGAACAGATTTTCTGAGTCATGACTAGTAACACTCTCCATCAATTATTCACCTTTATAACTAAATCTAAATTGGGAAATCCGTTTGAAAGCTACGATACACAAATACACAGATACACACGTTTAACATACTCGTATAACACCTCCGTTTCCGTCGGAGGTTAAAAATAATGTTTCTGCCAACAACTTGGAAGCGACAAATGAAAGCTATCACATCAGAGAATCATGAGAGGAACATTTTTATCCACATTTCCTAGACTGAAGTATCATTATGGGCTTGCATAACACAGATTAGTCGTGCTGGTGTTGTTATAGTGATGTGAGAGCTTGATTGATAAGAGTGGTCATTTCATTAATTGATTAGCTTTTGTTATTCCGCTACAAAGTTAGCATTTGAGTGCGATCTCACTGGGGGTAATGATATTATTTAATATGCATGTCTACTAACATCACTCAAAGCCATATTGTTTTAATATTGTTCTTGTTTTAGAAATTATAATCCTTATGTTGACAACTCAAACGCGTATACTTTGGGATATTATACTCCCGACTGATTTTCGTCCTCGTCAACCTTTGTGAAAGTGTGTCTATCTGTGTGCCCGTCTGTCTATCTGCTACTTACGTTTCTACCGATTTTTAACCGACTTCCAAAAAAGGAGGAGGTGCTCAATTCGGCGCGTATGTTTTTACGTTTAGTACTTAGGTACAGAGATAGTTTGCATCCCAGGGTATGTCAATAGGCTAGTTTTTATCTCGGAAATCAAAGAATTCTTACAGGATTTTTGAAAATACATGCGGACTATGTCGTTGCAATAGGCACCATCTAGTTATACTAGAAGGGATTTTTTATCATTTCTTATTTTTTGATCTTTTAATTATTTTTACTCAGGGGAATCAAGGTACAAAAACTTTACTATGACTTAACTTACAATATGCACCGCCCATTATGCCAGCGATTCGCAACACCACACCACACCACACCCTAAACGTTCTACCACATAGATTTGTCTGTTTTGGCCTTGTTTTGGCGAATTATAGCTTCTTGATTCTCATGGACTTCCACAGTCCTTCGGCACAGTTCTATCCAATATTTAACTCATGTGATACAATAGTTACACCACTTTGGGGCTTCTCCTGAAAACTAGCGCTGCAGCTTACTACCATTAAAAAAATGCTCCTGAAAAAAGCTTATTATACTATCGAAGATTATATAAATGATAAAAGCGCATGGATTTGACTCGCTCCAGCAATGCTCAGGACTGCTGTTACTTATGTATCTTTGGATTAATGCAATTATTGTAAATATACTTTATTTTTTCAAAAGAGCAACCACCGAGTTTCTTGCTGGTTCTTCTCGGTAGGAACGGCATTCCGAACCAGTGGTAGATTCATTCGACTATTCATAAGCACTTGTAAAAAGTCTGTTTGAATAAAAAATATTTGAATTTGAATTTGAATTTGTGCTGAGGAGCCTTATTTGTTCACGAACATTTTTAATATGCAATAGATTTACTTCTGTAAGCAAACATTGTAAATTGTTTTCGTTGGCAAATAAATCATTTTAAAGCTTAGTTATTTGAGCGACATATTCATAATAATATTATGAAATCTCTCTTCTTTATCTATATATCTATCTATCAGGGGTTTATACCTCTGAGTTTAACCATGCCGGTGTGGAGAGCCAAATAGTTAGGCAATTTTTTTATAGCCTAGGTTCTGCACACCAATATATGCGGCTTGACGAACAGCTAAGGGAAATGCCCGTTACATTTTAGACCTAGATGATCTTTTGAACTCAATAATTTTGCTGTGTTAATAGTGTAAACAAAGTCGATAATTTACATTTTCAATAAATTTTACCGCGCGAAGTAGGGGTGCACATTCACTGTCATATAAAAGGCCCGGTATATTGTATCTCTCCAAGAGTTCAAGCGTTCAGCGGTGGAAGGAGCTTCCATACGTCATGGCTTTTCGTTTTGCCGTGAGTAGTTTATTCTACTTTAATAATGTGTTTGTGTTTCTAATGTAAATCTAGTGGTAATTCAAAAATAGATTACAGTGCTATTCACATAAATTTCTTTGTATAACTTTTTTGAAAGTCTTATTAAAATAATTAGTGCTCAATTAAAATTTTTAATGAACTGTTAAAGTGTTGTGCATATTTTATTTTTGTTCATTAATATTAGCATGTAACTTAAATACGTAAAAGATATTCAAATAACGATTAAAAGTTCAATTGGTATCGTCTATGTAAAGGTGGATGGACCTGATGGGATGCATAGCATAGTCCTTGGGTTACATAATCCGGAACTATCATGCCAGACATTCGCAAAGTGCAAGTTGCTCTGACCGCTTTCGATTTCATCAAAGCTCCGGGCCTTAAGCTCGAGGACACAGTTACGCAACGATTACACTAACACGCTGTATATGTTGTATTTCAGCTAAGCTGTTTCCTACTGGCTAGTGTTGGCATCTGCATCGCGACTTTTGGTGGAACTGAACAGTTAGTATTTTCATGTTCCTATATAACGACCTCATCCACAGATGCATCTTTAAACTCTTATCAAAGCGGTTTTGAATCATTTATTTATACGTTAGATACGTTAGACACCGCTTCATCGCGGAACCGCAAGAACATCTGTGGATGAAGTTATCTGTTTGAGATTTCTATTAAAGTGTTTCTCACGCGTCTCGCGTATTGTGGTAAATTGTGAAAAGCTATTGTGTGTAACCCTTATAATTTTCATATCTGACCCTGCATTGCGATCTATTGTGGCTGCGGTTTCTCATGATTATATCAATGCACTTGACTATCATCAAGTTTTTGCGATAATGGAAATGCGTTATTAATGTGGTATTTTTGTTGCAGTGTTCATATTCGAGTGCACATACCTGAAGAGCATCATGACGATCACGGACACGGAGGTGGCGGCGGGGGTGGCGGAGGCGGAGGCGGCGGGTACGGAGGCCATGGCGGAGGATTAGCTGACCATCTTCATGGAGGATTTGTTGACCATCTGAAGGAGCATGATCATGGAGGAGGCGGTTTTGGAGGCGGATTTGGCGGTGGATTTGGAGGTGGACACGGAGGTGGCGGAGGTGGCCATGACTTTGGTGGTGGCCATGATTTCGGCGGGGGCCACGACTTTGGCGGTGGTCATGACTTTGGCGGCGGCGGCGGCGGCGGTTATGGTGGTGGTCATGACGGTGGATTCGGAGGAGGCCATGACTTCGGTGGTGACCATGGAGGTGGCGGCGGCGGTGGTTTCGGAGGTGGCCATGACTTCGGCGGTGGCCATGGAGGTGGCGGCGGCGGTGGTTTTGGAGGAGGCCATGATATCGGTGGTGGCCATGATTTAGGAGGCCATGGAGGTTATGATCTTGGCGGAGGTGGTGGACATGGCGGTGGTATCGGAGGAGGATTTGGCGGAGGTCATGGCGGTGGATTTGGCGGTGGTCATGGTGGAGATTTCGGCGGACACGATTCAGGTTTTGGCGGAGGTCACGGCGGAGGTTTTGGAGGACATGATGGTGGATTCGGCGGTGGTCATGGCGGAGGTTTTGGAGGACACGACTCAGGATTCGGAGGCGGTCACGGCGGTGGTTTCGGCGGTGGTCATGGTGACGATATAGGTGGGGGACATGACTCAGGATTTGGCGGTGGTTTTGGCGGTGGTCATGGAGGAGGCTTCGGTGGATACGGAGGCGGTCACGATGACCACGGTGGCGGATCAAGCCACGGATTTTCCGGTGGCGACAGTTATGCGTCTGCTTTGTCTGGAAGTCACGGTTCGGGTGGATTTGGTGATGGAGGACACGGCGGAGGTTTTGGAGGAGGCCACGGTGGAGGCCTTGGAGGAGGCCATGGAGTTGATACTTATGCTGTCGTGAGTGTGGAATCTCTCGGAGGCGGCGGTGGCGGCGGAGGTGGCCATGGAGGGTACTCAGGAGGAGGCGGCGGTGGTGGATTCGGCGGTGGTCACGGTCATGGATCTGGAGGCTTTGGCGGTGGCCACGGAGATAGCTATAGCATAGGAGGATCCGGCGGCCATGGGGGAGGTCATGGCGGAGGCCACGGTGGATTCAGTTTATCAGACTTGGGCCATGGAAGCCACGGGGGAGGTTTCGGTGACAGCTATACGAACGCGTTAGGGTCGGGCCACGGCGGTGGTCCCTACCACAAAAGAAAATGAATACTTCAAAAAGTATATCAATTCAATTGATTTTGTTTGATTGTATCGAGCCAACTAAGTCATGTTCGCTGGTAAAGTGCGGTGTGGTCCAGTATTAAGTACAATTTGTTGTAAATAAGTGAATAGCTTTAAGTTATTGTTATGTTTTTAATTATAATGTTTTTATTTAAAGCCTTTTATTTTTGTTTTCCACAGAATTCTCTATTCATAATTTTCAACAACCATCCTCGTAGTGGATCCCATAAAACTATGGGCGCTAGATTCTCCTGGAATAAACTAAGCAGACTGGTTAGGAATTGGAATATTAATAAATTAGTTACAATAAAAGAGTTAAACGCGAAAGCGATACAGCCTTTGGTAGAATAGTCTTGCCTTTAAATAGGTTTTTTAGTATTTATAAATACATCCATACTAATATTATAAATGCGAAAGTGTGTCTGTCTGTCTGTCTGTCTGTCTGTCTGTCTGTCTGCTACGCTTTCACGGCCCACCTGTTGAACCGATTTTGATGAAATTTGGTACAGGGGTAGATGGTATCCCGGGGAAGGACATAGGCTACTTTTTATCCCGGAAAAATAAAGAGTTCCCGCGGGAATAAAAAAAAAACTGTCTCTTCACCCGATTTTGATAAAATTTGGTACAGGGGTAGATGGTTTCCCGGGGAAGGACATAGGCTACTTTTTATCCCGGAAAATTAAAGAGTTCCCGCGGGAATCAAAAATCTTAACCCACGCGGACGAAGTCGCGGGAATCATCTAGTATTATAATAATTTTTATTGATGTCTCTAACAATATTTGGTGACTTCTATCCATAGTTATAAGTACAGTGATTGTGATCGCACGTAATACACTTTAAAACGACGAATTATTGATAGACGAAATGATAAAATAAGCCAAGGAGGTTGCTTACTAAATCAATGCACAGATTGTATCAAAATATCTGTAACCGATCATAGGTACCTTTATAATAAGAAAGAGATACTCACCTATTACGTATACTTACGTTGTACCGTGTACGCTATACTTATAGCCTAGAGGCCATCATTATTATGTTCAGTTTAACTATCAGACAGTTAGGCACCTAAGATACAGTGTGTGAAGCAATAGTTTTTGTTTTACAAGTCACGAACCTCTTTCTTAATAATTAGGAATATGTGGGAAGTCGAATCGATGTTTAAGACGGGCTTTAAAAGTAATTTAAAGGCCCATTAATTATCCGTTGTTGAGCAATAATATGACGTTTTCTTGACGAATTATACCTACACGTAATAAAGGTACATTTTATTATTAGAACTTTCTAAGTTTTCGGAGAGTGACATCCTGAGGCTACTATCACCGTTTAAAGCATTATGACAGATTTATGTCATATATCTTGACGTTTCTAAAATAAGGATTATAATTCTAGAACACGAACGTCAACAATATTAAAACAGTATGGCTTTAAACGATGGTAGTATGCCCCCTGGTTCCGAATAAGACGCTTTTCCGGTTTATCGTTGCTGTAATAATCTTGTAAACATCAGTGAGTAATTTATTGATTAAAGGTGTAATTATTACAACTACGACTGTAGGCATATGACTTAATGCTTCAAGGGTCAAGCCTAATTAATTTAAAATTGATATTTAGTAGTTTTCAGACCTATTTTATAGTTAGGTATCTACTATACTCATATAGCTGAAAGTCTGCTGTAGTACCAATATAGTGGTAGTATTCGCCAGCATTCAAAGTTATAGACCTACTGTACGATTGATAAACTATGTTCTGGCTGTACAACCTTTAAACGCAGACGATACGGATATGAAATGAGATGAAGATAATAGTGTTTATGTAATTGTTCGTGAAAGTAACGGACAGACGTGGAAACATAATGCGGTCATCGTGATAATTGCCAGAGAGCAATTACTAGAAATATTTTTCTTTTTAAATTTAAACATTACACGATGCTGCTTAATTTATGATAACGACTTTTAATTAAAGCTTGACTTGGTCTGCGAATAGTAAATTTTACTGGCGTTAATTTTAGTATTGTGTTGATGGGTATATATTATTGTATCTATATAACAGCAGTTCGCGTGCGAGTTGAATGCAGAGTAAATATGTGTCACCATACATTTACTCTGCATTCAACTCGCGTGCGAACTTTATATAAGTATTCATACAAATATCCATACTATCCATACTAATATTATAAATGCGAAAGTCTGTCTATCAGCTGTCTGTCTGCTACGCTTTCACGGCCCAACTACTCAACCATTTTTGATCAAATTTGGTACAGAGATAGGTTACATCCCGGGGAAGGAGAAAGGCTACTTATCCCGGAAAATTGAAGAGTTCCCGCGGGAATCAATCCACCCGAACGAAGTCGCGGGCATCATCTAGTATATCCATACTAATATTATAAATGCGAAAGTGTTTCTGTCTGTCTGCTACGCTTTCTCGGCCCATCTTTTCAATCGATTTTGGTGAAATTTGGTACACGGATAGGGGAAGTATCCCGGGGAAGGACATAGGCTTTTTATCCCTGAAAAATTAAGTAAATCCCGCGGGAATCGGAAACCCTTAATCTCCGTGGACGAAGTCGCGGGCATCATCTAGTTTTTTTTAATATTTCAAGATAGAATTGCGTTTGATTGTCTATAATCTGATGAGTCTGCTGAATACATCTTCACTCCGCTCCGCTTAAGTAGACAAGCACTTAAGAACCTATACCTAGATAGTACCTACTCCGTGCGTACTCTATACGTACTACGTACTTTTCCAGTGTGACGCCGTGGTAGAAAATGATTTCAGTATGCAGTTCAGTATAGGCTTACTACTATCGCTTAAAGGAGTATTATTAAAAAATGTCTTAAAAAAGGATTATATGACGTGCCCTGTCGGTCCTTAAAATCAGGATTATAATTCTGAATCAAAAGCGTCAACAATATTAAAATAACTGCTTTAAGCGATGATATTGATTGATACTAGTGTATATATCTATAAGCCCATACCTACTTTTTACATACGGTCCGTAAGTTTTACTAAATAAAATTGTCGGTTTCGTTTGCTTACACATATTTCTCCTATAATAATCACTAAACTAAACTAGTACCTAGTCGTTTTGGACTACATTGCACAACAAAAAAGAAAGTTAAAGAGATTCTCACAAGATTAGGAAGAACTTGAAGCAAATTAAATTAGTTTAGATATTCAAACCAGCGCACTTAGGAATACTCTCATTACAATTCAGAGATCCAAGTTCGATTCCTGGTTGGATAAAATAAAGAAAATATTAATTTCTTAAATGTACTCGTAGAAGTTCTTGAGTTGAAGTTCTTTTTATTCTACCTACTTAGCCCTTGACTGTGAGCGCACCTGGTTGGTAAGTGGAGAATAGCTATCTTGAAAGCTTTTAACGTGAATTATACTGAAGCTATATTTTATTCCGGAAAATAAAAGATTTCCCGCGGGAACTAAGTAATAAAAACTCAATCCACGTGGACGAAGTCACTAATCATTTAATATTTAATAAGTAATAATTGTAAATATTGTACATAAAATAAGAGAGAAAGTAAGAGAGAATAATTATTTATTGGTCGTTTAAGATACAAAAATAATTCTAAATTAAGTTTTAGTTTGACGTTCTTCCTAACGCGTTGAAGTCTTTTATATTAGGGTGCAAACTTTATACGCGTGAGGCTGGTAAGAAAAAACATTGAACCACAGACCTATACAAGATCATTGCATTGAACTTATAAAAGCTTGCAGTGTAAGATGTATGTATTTTCGAGCGATTTTTTCTGAAACATACAGATTTATATACACCAGAAACCACCATGTTGTAAAGCGCAAGCTCTTTACCAGCTTAGACATCAGTGTTGGACATGGCCTAAGTGTCATAAAAATATAATATAATAAAAGAAAAGTCACTTACTCACTCGCACTCACTGACTGACTCATCAAACAGCCCAGCCCAAAACCTTTGACCTAGGAAGCTTAACATTTTGCAAGGAAATTCAAGGGATAAGGTCGGATTGTTCAGTTTTCCCACGAGTTTGAAGCCACAAGTGGTCGCGCTCGTAAAAAAATAAAACCGCAAGCAAGCACTGATAGGTGTTTACAACTCAAGTGCATGGTTAGATAACTTACATAACAACTTGAACTTACACTCCTGCGCTTGATTGCGCAACTGACGCCAGGCCGTTCACTTTACTTCCGACCTGTGCCGATCCAATGGACTATTAATCACGAAATATTTTAAGGAAAGTTGAATCCCGCTTCCTGCTTCTTGTTTACGTACGCAAAATTTTGACGTAATGTACGCTAAGTACGCGAAGGACCATTTGCTACTCCACGTATCTACTTCAGATGGCACCCAATCAAACATGCAGTAAGAATACTTACCTATCTACTAATTAGTTTGTAATCTTTATTGCTCTGGCGTTACCTAAAGGAGACATGTCGTTATCATAAAAAAAAAAAACCGACTTCAAAAACCACAAACACTAAAAAGTAAAAAATAATTTAATTTATTATGTATACAAGAGTTAATGTAGTTCTATAATAACATTTTTTGGAGTCGGTACCAATTAGCCGCATGAACCGTCTACCTACTCTTCATTATTGTTGACGTGACTCCACATTGGCACCGACTCCAAAAAATGTTATTATAGAACTACATTAACTCTTGTATACATAATAAATTAAATTATTTTTTACTTTTTAGTGTTTGTGGTTTTTGAAGTCGGTTTTTATTTTTTTTTGAAATTTTTTTAATTCACAATTTTTAGTGGTGACAACTATTCCAAATTTCATGTCAATAGTTAATAGTTACTGAAATAATCGACTGTGACAGACGGAAAGAGAAAGTAATAAGGGTTCCATTTTTACCATTTTGGTACGGAACCCTAAAAAAAAAAGATATGCTATGCATGGTTAAAACATACTGTTTACAAAACTATCACACTGATCGCGAGCAATTTACTCTTATCTATTGAGGAGTTCCGTTCTCCATCTCCGGAGATATTCATCAGTTCTTCACCAAATTAAAATGGGACCACCTCTGAAGTATGACCTACCAAACAAAAAAAGAATTATCAAAATCGGTTCATAATTGGCGGAGAAATCGCGTAACAAACATACAAAAAAAAAAAAAACATACGCGCCGAATTAAGAACCTCCTCCTTTTTTGAAAGTCGGTTAAAAATAAGGTTTCTTTAAGTAGATCATACTCTTGACGTGTACGTATGTAGTAATGTCGAGGGAAACATGAGTCTGAAAAGGAATTTCGACGGCTATTTTCACCAGTACAACGATATTGTCAAAAAAGTATTGATCAATCTTCAAAAAAATAGGTATGTCAGAAAATATTTCAGACAAAAATACTTGAATGAATGAAATTTACAACAAAACAAATCAAGAGATTTCCTAAAAGATTATTTTATTTAAATCCTAAAAAAAGCCTAAGATTTCAAATAAAATGCACGATTGCTCATAATTGGTCTATTTACATAAAATCGAAATCGTAAGTTTTAAATAATAAATTACTTAACAAAACAACGCGGGACTTGTTTGAGTTTTAAATTATCACTGACACTGATAGTTCACTTTTATTTACAATATATCCACTATCCTAGATATAACTAAATAGTAGATAGACAGTTCAAATTTTATCACCATATTTTAATTTTCCAACAGTGTTGTCTTGGTCGTGAGATCGATTAGAACTTTGACTCTGAAAAGACCTACTGCGATTATCCCTGACTGAAGTCTGTCGTTCTTTGTCTTTTGGTTCCTTTTCCCTGTATCTATGACTTTTTCTTGCGTCTTTGGTTTTTGGAGATTCAGTTGGTGAAGTTTCTGTATTTGCTATAGTAAAGTGATTAGGAACGGTGGTCGTTGGAGCCGTTGGTGCCTCGGCGTACTGATAGTTATTGTTAGAAGAATCAGGCATAGTTAGTTCGCCACCATTCATATTTCTTCCAGCTAATAATGAAAAAATCTGCTCAACTTCTGATGGATCTTTGGGAGCTCCTGAATTGTTAATTTGATCTTGATCAAATTGATTCATATCTAATGCGGTTGGGACATTATCGTCATCAATATTCCCACCATCTGCCGTGTGATCCACATTCCATGTTATTTGATCCTGATCTCCAAAGCTTATATTTTGAGTAGAAATTGATTTCTTTTTTTCATTTCTCCCCTGATGATCATATCCTGAGTCATTTTTGTCTTCAGATCTATAGGCATTGGATGAAGATGCATAAGTATCGTACTCAAAATTATTTGTGTAGGTATCTTTGAAATTTGCAAAAGGATCTCGGAACTTTGTTAAGCTTTCAGGTGAAGACGCTGTGCCTGAATATCTCTTTGGTTTGTATTCGTGTAAGACTGTATTGGATATCTCAAAAGGAGTCGGAACACTGGCTTGCTCTGAGCGGAAATCATCAGAGTTGCCAAAGTAAGAGGGTACAGAATTACGAGTCTTTTTATGTACTTCTTTATATCCAAAATTTGGAATAGGCCGATACTCATCTCCGACTACGTCACCTGCGGTATCAAATGTCGACAAAGTGGGTCTTGGAACTTTTCTTGGTCTACTATTAGATGAATATATACTTTCATAGTAAGAAAAGTCAGTAGGCACTGGTTTTGTTAGCTTTTTTACTTTCTGTGAATTTTTGTTTTTATATTTTTTCTGAGTGCCACTGATTCTCAAACCTTGACTATTATACGAAACCTTCGGGGGCTGAGCCAAAGTCTCTTTATTTAATTCAAGATCGGAAGGAATTTCACCATGGTCGTGGAAAATATGGTCATGCGTAACATCGCGTGGATTGTACGCGGCATATTCAAAGTTGTTCGGGTTTGCCACTGCCAGCCCAGCAAATGGATGTGATGGTAAGGCGACTAACGTCTGAGCACCTTTAAAAGGAATTAAGTGTTGAGGTATTGCTGACATTCCAGTCAGAGGATCAACACCAACAACACCAGCTAGCTTAGCTCCTTGGTCATATATTACTTTATGTATATGTTCTTCACTGTAGTGGTGTATATGTTCTGTATCTCCGTCCACAATTTTTTCTATGCGTGGCGGTTTCTTAACTTTTCTTAGTGTACCGGAGCCATCGACGTCTGAATAGAACTGTTCATGAAAAGATGTAACTGGAAGTTCGCCTTCAATGGAGCTGTGGGGTTGAGGTTTATTACGTACAACAACCCTTTTAGGTTTACCTTTTCTCACAACTTTTTTATGAGGCGGTTCACTTAATTTAATGAGTTTTAATCTCTTTGGAGGATGACTAGAATGTGCCACTGCTGGCGACGCGTACACCGATGGAGCGTATTCCACTGGGTCAGCGGCTACGTCGTAATCTACTTCTTCTATATCGTTGGGTGATGGCCCGTAGTATCCTCGGGCGTGATAGAGTGGCAGCAGCTGCGATGCGCCTGGCGAGTTGATAGGAAGTCGCGGTTGTGTCTCATCGTAGAGATTCACCGAGTTATAAGGAACGATATTGGCCACAGCCGGCAATATGTTCGACGGTACCGCCACTGCGCCCTCGCCGCTCGACATGTACGCCGGGGCATATTGTGAGGTAGCAGGGTGGTTCGTTATGTAAATCTTCTTATGGTGGTGTATATGCTTCACTTTCTGTGGTAGATGTATGCGAATCTTTTTCCTGCAACAAAACAAAATTAGTGATGGTAGATAATATCGTAAATGTATCCGTTCGAGCGCAAAGCGACAAAACGTGGTTCAGTACAATCATTGCATCATTTATGCCCACAATTATTATTATAAGGAAATCATTATTTCATCGAAGTAGCGTCATCATCATTCGCATGCAAGCTTCGCTAGTTTTTTTAATAGTTCCGCCTAATGTCAACGGCACGCGTGTGGCTTTCCCTCTCGACCGCGTCGCGACTATGCTTGCTACCCTGTCCGTCCGTCACACTTGCTAGACAATTTACAATTAAATTCCGCCTTATTATCTTTTACAGTTCTATCTACAAGGATGGCTAAATCAATCTGTTATTACGCGCCTAGTAGGCACCTCAGTTGACGGTATGAATTTGAGGCAATTCAAAAGCGCATCAGCACAATGGGTAATGTTGACGTTTTTTGCAATCGCGTGGCAGAGGAAGTATAAAATTAACAATCAAACTTCGCATACTTTCCTTTTAGCTCTATATAAATTTACACTAGAAAACAACAACTGTTTATAACAATACCTTCCTTAAAAATAATTTAAGAGAGATTATAATACAAAATAATTTAAAAAACTTACTTAGGTCCATCTGCATGTACTGATGTGAAAACAACAGCTACAAGAAGAGTGAACTGTAAAAACACAAAAGGTTGGTTAAGATATTTAATCATATCTATTTGCCATCAATGTTACATATTAATTAATTGATCGATCTATAATAATAAATTTATGAGAATAAACAGAGGATGCTATCTATGGTTTTATTTAAAATCCAAAATACTTAATTTATTTATGGGGGATGAATGTTTGCCTGGTAAATAGTTGATAATTATTATATCGAATGGTAGGATGTGTCACTAACACGACCCACGTGTGAGACCTTTACATGATATTTTATACATTTTTTTGCTAAATGATATTTGCTGTAAATATGAGAGATGTCCTAAATTCATCAATATCCTACTGAAAATGTCAAAGTGGCTACATACAATTTATACTTGAAAAACAAATATTTTGCCTGAATCATTTTGGTAGCAATTTGTACGTTAATGTTCTTTAGATTTATAAATAGAAAGGGCACAGAATAACATTTTTTGATTTTTATATCAAGAATTGGAGTTTCAATTCAATATCAACCATTATGAAAATGTTATAACTCTTTTGATGCAGCAAGTTTTGTAAAGTTCTTGAATAAGATCTAAGATGAGGCTTAAGTTTTATTGATTAATTAACTAACTACAAAGAAAATTACGTATTTAATTAGTATTTTAGCATACCTTATATCCAAACCAGTCATTGGTCTATTTTAAATGAATGAACAGATCTACCTACTTTCAATAACAGTGAGAAAAAAGTATATTCCTATTATTGTAAGATATACTGTAATGTTTGCCATAATATTTATTGCTCAGTTCAGATGGTAAGGCACAGCTAAGAAACTCATTGATACAAAGTGGCAAATGTTTACCACCTCACTATCAAATAAACATTTTTCAGGTTTTAGGTATGATTTTTTTGAAAATAAAAGGATTGAGGAATGTTTATTGAATTAATTTAATTTTCAAATAAATCAGTGGTGGATGTCATCTTAAATCTATCTATCTACCTCTGAATTCCGCTTACTATTTTAGGTAATTTTCAAAAAACAAATGTAGGTATCAAAAGTGTTAATTTAATTTTAATTAGTATGATAGGTAAAGTTTTTTACGTTACTAGTATTTTTTGAGTTTTTCGTGTACAAATAGATAAAAAAATGAACCAAATACTTTGCAGGAAATCAAATCCCTCATCTTATACATCATCCTTTAACCCAAAACTTTCAAGTATAGGTAGGTAATTGCACTTTTTTATCCATTTCACTAGCACGAAATTGTGATGAATCACTGAGTACACTAAACAGTTCGAGAGCACTTAACACTATCACATAAAATGATCACTTTTGATACCGACCAATTTCAACCAATCCATGTCTCCGCTGTCGTTCAGCGAGGGCCGAATATTATATTTTTGTTTATTTATTTATTATTTAGCACTGTCTTCGATAGTCGACCGTGCAGGTCCTCTAGCTCGTATGATAATTGGCGGCGATGCGCGTGTCCATTTATAACATTCATTTTCACGCCTGAAAGATTACAGTTTACAGTGTGCGTATTATTATCTTAGGGTATGAAGTCAAATTATCCTTATCAAACTGTAACATATCACTGCCTATGAGAGTTACTTACCATATACATGCCTTATGTTGAAGTGCTGGTATACAGGTAGGTATATAGTTAACAGAGCTGTACCACACTTGTGCAACGCATGGATGGCCATCGGTCACCGAAAAAGCTCTAGACCAAAAAAAGGTCATGCTTGATGAATAGAGATTTTCAGTCAAAGCTGCATTGGATAGATCAAGTTGACTGCGATCGAAAAGCCATCGGATTTCCAAAAACTGGAGGACGTATTCAAAAGATAGAGAGAAATAAGTAGCCTGGACCGGACCCAGCACCAAAAAGGGCTATAGCGACGAAGACGATGGTGATGATGATATCCGCGGTCAGGAATGGCCGTATTTGAAGTAATAATGGCCTTAACGACTTAAACAGGAGTACTTACCAGTATGCCGTTTTGTAAATCAGTTATCTAACCCTAAAAAAACACTTTCATGGTGTTTTAAGGCTTACATCTTTGTACAATTTTTTTAACGATCGGGTCGCAAAAACTCGCAAGCTATACCAGGGTCGACAATTTTGTTTCACGGCCTTGGAAAAAAAGAAAATATGTTTTTAAGTACCAGGCTAATACTTTCTTAACCGAAAAGACGTCCACTGCTCTACGAAGATCTTCTGTCAAGTCTTGTGCCACGTGCTTCCAGTAGCTCCTATTCAAACCTAAAACATTTGAGATCCCACCGCCCAACTAGTTGAATTTTCGCTTGGGGGGTCTTCCTTTCTTCGCTTGAGTCTTTCAGGGGTTTTACGATTAGGGGTATGGGTTTAATATAACTACCATACCCTATAGCCATAGCCCATAGCAGGTTAGCCCGCTACCATCTTAGACTGCATCATCACTTACCATTAGGTGAGATCGCAGTCAATGGTTAATTTGTGGTTGATAAAATATTTAAAAAATATAGACCGTACGAGGACTCTATAGCGCCAATCGGTTCTTCGTACGCTCGCTCGCTCGCTCATTGCTATACCTACTTTATCTATAAGACTCTTCGAGCTAAGTATACCAGTTCTATGAAAATACGATAAAAAAGAGATTCTAGTTCTCCTCGTTTCTGGTTTGAACACGGTGTTTTGGAAGTCTCATTGTAAGCCTCAAACGACTAAGTATGTTTCGGAGTCGTAAGTCAGTAATGGCAGCACGCAGTTTACGAAAATTTTCGCCACTGAAGAATTTTGGACTATAAGATGTTTAGTAACAAGTTATTATACTGACTTGTAGGAATGCCAATTGCGTCCCTGTAACTTAACATTCATCAATTATATTTTAAACTCGACTTCACAAAATCGCTTTCTTTATGGAAACAATTAGAAAGGATTTGGAAGCCAAAAAAATATGCCAAAGGATGATTTATAGAAAGGGTTAATGAGCACGACCCACAGAAATGAGGGATACGATGCAGCGATACTTATTATACAACTGTCTGCTACGCTTTCGAACCATCTGTTCAACTGATATCGACGAAATTTGTATCCCGGATAATAAAAGATTTACCCCGGGATTTTCAAACCTAAATCCACGCGAACGAATTTGCGGGCTTCATCTAGTTAGTAATTTCCGAGACAGCTTGATTTTTTCAATGATTGTGTTTGCACGATGAGGCGAAGTGGCAACCCTACGTGTCAGTGAGGATGCGGTGGACCGTGGATCGCGTGCGAATGAGCTTCTTTTTACAGATCGCATTCATCTTTCTTGTCTGCCCAAATCGCCTCCTTTATCTAAGATATTTAACTCATTTTTGGTTTGCACTTGGCCTAAGTTCCTATCTACCATTTGGCCAGGAAAAAGAGGAATTTTTAAAATCTTTTGAGTGATTAAAAAAATAGTTTATTGCAGACCTTGGTCCTTAAAGTGTGTGATTTTATAATATTTGTTATAAATAAGTATAGTTATGTCTAAAATTATACTAAAGTTACACCTTTTGATGAAAGTTTTTTGATAGAGCCCAATACGGTCTAAAAACAGCAACTTTCATTCCCCCCAAATCGCCAATATTTGGATTTAATATTGTGTTGTGCTCTGTTTAAATTTTTTTTGTCAATTATATGAACCTATTAATGCTATGATTATTTTTATACCTACCTACCCAAAAATAAAAATCATCAAGTTGATCAATCAACGTGCTCATAATTAAGTAGTTACGGAGTTTGTACAGATACCTATTTGCGGAAGGCTTGCGTTTGTTAACTGGTTTATGTATTTAAAGTAGTAAACAATACGTGTATAACACGCGTCGTTGGCGAATGTAATGGCATAAAACGTCTACTAACTCAGAGTATATTAGAAATATTTTAACCATGCATGGATGAGTATGATAAATCCTTTGATAATGTATATAATCCTCTTGTAACAGTTTTAAGTGTTATGAATATAAATGTTCAGTAAGACGTTCCTAACTCTATGGTTCGGAAGTAAATAAAGGAATGAAAGACGTAATTTTATCGGCGTTTTTTTGCGGAATCTTTGAAATTCACAAAGAGTACTCTATAGCTGCTACAAATAATGAAAATAAAATAAAGTTACATATGGGGTTCCCCATACAATAAACTTGTATTTAAAATGTGCACGGTGTTAAATCTTGTACGATGGTACGGAGCCCTTCGAGTGCGACTCCGACTCGCACTTGGCTGGTTTATTTTCTCATCATTATCATCATCCCACAATAACACAGTTAGAACTAGAGCAGTCTTGTTAAATCAATAAGTAAAGCAATAAATTAGTGTCATAACACACAACAGCTTGTAAGTGTACCCATCGTTATTCAATATTTCCGTTTTGATGTTACGTTTATGTTGCACTGCCGATCATTTCGGAAGTGTTTATTAATGCAATATTCTGAAACAATTTGAAGCCTATCATGCGCAAATTGAAAAGTGTAATGTTACGCAAGAATAGAATACTTAATATACTTTCATTATATTGGAGTTCCCAATATGTAATTTGACTTGGTTACTAACATTAATTAAATAGGTAATTTTCTAATGCTATCACTTTTTGACCATAGCATTTGATGTGGTTACCGAAAGGTTGCCGTTTTTTTACCTAAATCAGTTTGTGTTCTTACGCTAGTGGGCCTTATTCATTTATACGTAGTTTTATTCGACTTTAAAAAGTTTAGATTCCAATTCAGCTCTCTTTTTATATTAGTTCATACTCATAGGTAATTATACTGTTAACATCATACATATTATATGCCTACAGCAATAAGGAAAAGTTATAAAAAACAAATCACTTGTTGCTATTAATTTCTTCCTACTTTCTAGCGATAAGCTTCATCTTGGATCTTGTAAATTCTCGTTTCCCGCCCGTAGTTAATCTGTCCAGTTATAGTGGTTAACTAGTTCGACTGCAGATGACGAGGTCCTAGTTTTGGAGGTGTGTCTGTCTGTCTGTCTGCTACGCTTTCAAGGCCCGGCCGTATAACTGAATTTGATGAAATTTGGTACAGGGATAGTTCCCGTGGAAGGACATAGGCTACTTTTAATCCGGGAAAATTAAAGAGTTCCCGCGGCAATTAAAAAACTTAATCCACGCGGACGAAGTCGCGGTCGTCATCTAGTTCTTTCACGTTTGGTTGTGCATTAATAAAAAGATAAAGATTTTCAATGGCGGCGGAGGACCGTCACCGAAGCGTGATAGGCGCTGGGGGCAATTACTACCATCGCTTAAAGCAGTCTTATTGTAATATTGTTTACGCTCTTGTTTCAATATTATAATGTTTTTTTAGGGACGTCAAGGTGCGTCATATATAACTGACATTTCAAAATAGTACTACTTCAAGCGATGATGGTACGCCCCCTGGTCGAGGAAGATAACAATTTAATAGACGCTTGTTGTATGGGTAATAAAACGGTTCGGAAATTGGAACAATTACCCCGCTTACAGCCTCGTAACATTTTAATAGCGGCTCCATTTTGTGTGGGAACGGAGAGCCTTTAGTTACACAAGGATGTCTGTAATTGTTGGTATTGAACACGTAAAGAGGGAAGATGTGTATCGTTCCTATCTACGAATACATCTAATATCCCTTGTTTTATGTAGCCCTTTTATGGAAGCCCTGCATCAGTCATAGTTAGTCTCAATTGTTATGACTGGCTGTTTTTTTTTATCGACAATAGATTTTTAGCTTAAGTGTGTTAACCAATCAGAAGTGATTGCGATTTTTACGTTAAAAATCCTAAAATCGCACGTCGTAGAAATAAATTTTAGCCCCACAACTTGGATGCATGATTCCCTTCTACCAATTGTTATTTCAGGTTTTTTCTACCAGGTACTTACCTGCAAATTATGGAACCAACTGTCTCCTGCTACGTTCCCTAAAAACTACAATATGGGTAATTGACTGTGATGCGCGAAGAGGCGCGTAATTGGCATTGCAATGTTTGCCGATACTGCCTAATTTCTATCCATCACCTTCTCTCTAAGCTTTCTCATCAAGCTTACAGGGCGAAATCTGAACTCTGGTCTCGTGGGAGGATTCGCTGGCGGAAAACACGTGCCGTCAAGCGATCTAGCGTTCCACTGTGATACCGCGTAGAAACTAGAAACTGATTAGGGGTAACAAGTTAGCCCGCTACCAACAGTCTGTGTCGTCACTGACGAGTTAAAACTCATAGTGGACTCGCAGATGCCCACGACTTCGTCCGCGTGAAATAAGTTTTTTTAAATTCCCATGGGTACCTACTCCCTAATTTTTCGGGTTAATATATGACACTCACAAATAATGTGGCTTTTAATTAGTACCAGAATTTTCAAAATCGGTTCAGTAGATCCAGAGATTACCCCCGTACAACCTCACAAACTTTACCTCTTTATAATATTAAGTATAGATTAAAAAAGCTATTGCAGACATTAACTAGTTTCTGCCTAGGTAGTTTCGGGCTCGCGGGGCAAAAACAAACCAGGGCCGGGACATATGTCCGCCCGAACATTCGCGTCGGAGTGTTATAATGTTTTGTTCTGCCCAGTCGCTAGTGTGGTTTCACCCTAAACGAATACGCTTCAGAGCCGTATGTCATCGTTGGCAACACTGACAACAAGCGCTATCCGAAGACTGGCTCTTGATAAAGTGCGTAGTTTGTTATAATGTCAATATAAAGTATTTCGTTCCCAAACCCCAGTTATTTCGGTTGAATTAATAAATCACTTTCGCCGGCATTTCCCTGATCGCGCGCATTTTCATAAGTTTCACCGTCCGCGTGGCGGGTAGGAAACGAATCGGCCGCACGCACACCTATATGTACTACCTCGCACCGTAGGCTTAGCGCGCATCAATGTACACAAAAAAAAATAAGAAATTTAACACTGATGCTTTTTGCTTTTTTTTCCGGAATAAAAATTCCAGCCTATATTACTCTCCAATCCAATACATGAAAAAAAAACAAACACAACAATCAAACAGTTTTGCATTTTTAATATTAGGATTAGAATAGCTACAATAAAACTTATAAAATATATTGTATAAAAAAGATCCGTTTAGCCGTTCTGGCGTGATTGAGTTACAAGCATCCATCCATACACCCATCCATCCATCCAACCAAACTTTTGCATTTATAATGTAAGTATAGATGTAAAAATTCGCCTGTCTGTCTGTCTGCTACTACATTGCACGGTTCAATCGAAATCGATGAAAGTTGCACAGTGATAAGTTGCAAACACAAGACTTTCAAAACATCCATTTTTCCAGATTTTCAGGTTCATTTTCAAAAAGTAGTGGGTTCCGTTCCGCGCCGTTTCCATAGCGGATGGGCCGAACCTAACAGGGAGAAAGACAGACACATACATGTTTAACATTAGTATGGGTTACTACATTTTCGGAGTAGTTGATTTTACCTTTACCTATAGATCCTCTTTTATGTTTCTCAGACATATATTTTAAAGAACCTGGTGTTGTACTAAACTATTGAGTCCTGTTTGGAAAAAAGAATGAGCGCCTAGCCTTACAGCTATCATATTGGTACGCTGCAACGATGTACTGCGTTATGTTTCTTATACCTATCATGATTGTAGGACATGCTTTATATTTTAACACGTGTATAAAAAGAAACAATAATATATTTCATTTCTTATTGCTAAAGTAGAATATTATTGTGTTTAATTGAAAGAAGTTTTTAACCTCAAGTTATTTGTAGTAAGTCCAGAACGAAAATAACATAATACATTTATATTATTTATTGTTTGAGACCTGTTAGTGAAATATCACTCAAACAAGTGGACATAATTAAAGATTTTTTTTTAAAGAAATTAATAGCCAGTGTCACTTGGTGATTCTAATGATACTCCAAACATCCAAATCTGTTCAGGCATGTTATGGTGGAATAAGGAAACTCACAAACATACATGAACCCTGAAAACATTAGACTCCTTTTATATATTTGATGTAGATATGATACCTACACTGGGTGTGGTTTGACTGTACCTCCGCGCGGTTAAAAAAGCATTCTACTAAAATGACGCGCCAATTTAATTACCTACCTAAGAAATTAAAATGATCATAGTCAGGTACTATTAGGTATATTTTTCCAAGGTAACTAAAGTGACATGAGCGTTGAAGTAACACTTCAGTCGTTAATAATTACTAATTATAATTAGAAAAATTGCATTAGAGCCTAGACGTCCAGTCCGTCTGGACTAGATCTCTTACAAAGATCTCCACAAAAGACTGTCGAGCCCCCCATCAGCTAGTTGGCCCCCAACGTCTCGTACTTCGTCGTACTTCCACTTTATTGAAAGGTTTCTCAACGATGCGTTAAACATACGAACTTGATGATACAAGTCCTTTATTTTACGAGATATTTTTCAAGATAAATCTACGAAACTTGGTATTTTGGTTTTCGGCTATATGAAATGAAATGAAATGATTTATTTATTTCACATAGGACAACTTGTGTCACTTATGATACCCGGTTCGGAAAAATGTTTCTACTGAGAAGAGCCGGCAAGAAACTCAGCAGTTGCTCTTTTCTCAAAAAAGAAAGAGGTCACAATATTAATACATACGTAATATTACAAGTATTACATTGAATTGTGGGTCACTGGATGCGAGGCCGGTTGCTTCCATGCAACTTTGTCGTTAATAAAATCGTCGATAGTATAATAACCTCGACTTAACAAATGCTGTTTGACACAGTCTTTAAATTTATGTAATGGCAAATCTAGAAACTCTTTTGGAACCATGTTATAAAAACGTACACTGGACCCCACAAAGGATTTCTGCACCTTGCGCACACGATATGAGGCTGTTACTAGCTTATGGCGGTTTCTAGTACATAGATTGTGAGTATCACCTATTTGCTTATAATGATTAATGTTCTGCCTAAAAAAGATTATATTATTGTATATGTATTGTGAAGGCACCGTAAGAACACCAATCTCTTTAAATTTTTCACGAAGTGAATCGCGTGATCCGAGTTTATAAATAGAACGAATGGCTCTTTTCTGCATGTTGTATATATTGTTTGTACATATTGTCATGAAACTTGGTATTTGGGCTCCCAGTTTAAAATGATGAAATACGAATTTCACAGTTTTTGAAATTCATATCCCCAAGAACGTCTAATAGAGAGTTTATCCTTCAATCACGCCGCAACAGAACGACGGATCGACGTGATTTTTTGCTAAGTATAGTTGAGTACCTGGAGAGTGACATAGCCATCTTTTTATCCCGGAAAATTAATGAGTGCCTGTGGAAATTAAAAAACTTATGCCACGCGAACGAAGTCGCGGGCGTCCGCTAGTATATATATATATATAAAATCGTTAAGGTTCCTTTTGTGACGTAGGCGCTCACTAAGAAAGGATTTTTCAAAATTCCACCCCTAAGGAGGTGAAATAGGGAGTGAAAGTTTGTATGAAAGTCCGTCATTTCTCAAGTTATATCCATAAAACTTGGTATACGAGCTACCGGTTAAAGATGGAGACATACGTATTTCACAGTTGTGGTTTCAAAGGTGTGGAATAGGGTATGAAATTTTGTATGAAAGCCCTTCATTTCTCAAGACATTTTACAAGTTATATCAACGAAGCTTGGTATTTTGGCTTCCGGTAAAAAATAAAGAAGTACGTGTGTCACAGTTTTTAAAATTCCACCCCCAAAGAGGTAAAATAGGGCTTGAAAGTGTGTATGAACATCCTTCATTTCTCAAGTTATATCCATGAAACTTGGTATATGAACGGATTAAAAATAAAGAAATACGTGGTTCACAGTTTTTGAAAATTCTACCCCCAAAAGGGGAAAATAGAGTTTGTCCTTCAATCACGCTGCAACAGAACAACATGTCTTTTGTACGGGTAGTTGAGGACCAGGAGAGTGACATAGGCTACTTTTTATCCCGGAAAATTAAGGAGTGCCTGTGGGAATTTAAACTTATCCCAAGCGAACGAAGTCGCGAGCATCCGCTAGTTTAAACATAAAACTACTTATTTTAAAAAATATGCTAGTAGTTCCCTAGCTATTGCGCTATTTTGCTGGCGGGTAACTAATTACACGGTAGCAAAGCAACGATGAAAGAAAATAGACGGCTATTATTCATGATTAATTAGGTAATAATATCAGGCCGATAAATTATTGCAAAAATATAATCCGTTTTATAAGGCAACGGTAGAGTGCCACTATTAATTGAAAGTATAGAAACGTCATCTTCATCACCCTTTAGACTAATGGTACATAATAATATTATGTACTATAATGGACTGTAGGCTTGTGAGTGGATTATAGACCTTCCCTAGTGAGCGCCACCACACCCGATGAAAAAGGGTGAGGGTTTTTCATCCAGCCACTTCTGTTCACCCTTTTTATATCGTCAGTCAATATCGAGCTGGAGGGCGCTCAATACTAACGGACATAGCCATTGCCTCTTTAACTTGCAAAATTAAAGAGGCAATGGTGATTTAATCGTCCAAGTTTGCGTGGTTTGCGTTATGCATTAAAAACACCTTAACAGTAACTGTAGAAGTGGATATATTCTACATAGATGCACTATACACACAAGAACAAAAAAAAGTGTATGTATCTTTATAACGTCAAATTAAGCCTGATTCTAGCTATCATCGATACGTGGAGTTCATTCATTGACCGCGCATTCCCGAGTTTTAACCTTTTAACGGTCGACCACTTATTATGAGAGATAATATTCAAACTAAGATAAAAATAAAATGAGTCGATCAAGCTTAAACTTGCCCAAAGTTCAGTGGGTTCCTTCGATTAAATCTATTAAAAATGTTATATTGGTTAGCAGATAACCGATAGCATAGCAGATAACAGGGTCAGACAAGTATAAAACGTGCATAGCTCTGAAAAGTTAGAGAGGGGTGCCCGGCGATGAAACCACTATATTGCTAACCGCTAAACGGTAGGTGATATCGCTTCAGCGGCCGAGTCACGAGAATATTATTATTATTATTATTTTTGTTTTATTTTTTATTCCACAAGGACCAGTACACATTGTACCAAGGAACCGCGGGGGCGGTCAGCCACAGCGGACACTCGAGTCACCAACGAGGAGCATCAATCTAAAGGCATGCTAAAGCCCACCGATACACTTCACAGTTTTTTACTCTTTCTGATTATTAGGGCACGTTAAAATGTTCAACAGATGTTCCCAAACTTACACCTTTGACGGTTATTTTTTTTTAGATGTAGGAGTTAAATATTACTTCTACTTCCATGATAAAATTTTTATTAAATTTGTATAAAATGTATAAAATTGTGTAATATGTGTAATTGTGTAAATAAAAATGTGTATAAAATTTAATTTGTATTGTATTTGACATAATTTACTGTATTAGACATAATTTTATTTAATAATTTAATCTATTTAATATTTTATAATTCATTTTGATTTTGACATAATATAATAGTTTATTGTAGGTACTCGACATAATTTTATTTAATGTAATCTGATTTTTATGTTTTAACTTTAATTTCAATATAATGTAACAATTAAGATAAGGTAACTTATTGTAATGTACTTAACTACTGTAATTTTATTAATGTATGTACTTGCTTCGCCCTAACAGGGCTAAATATGCAAAAATAAATGAATATGAATATGAATATAAAATATACATTATATTAAATGGGACAGCCGCGTGTCGGCCCAAGGAACGAAAGAAAACCAAAGGTTTTTGGACCGTCAAAGTCGTCAAATGATTCATATTATACTGTGTTACGACATCTTCTTAAGAATTAGTCAAATCATTCTCTTATTATTTTACCCGCCAATTTGCTACATGGATTTAAGTACTTTAAAAATTCTTATTAAAAATTAATTTTCCGGGACAAAAATAATAATGTGACTCTCCAGATCCTCAACTATATCCATGCAAAAATCAGGTCGATTGTTTGCTCTGTTGCGGCGTGATTGAAGGAGAAACAAACACACTTTCGCATTTATAATATTAGTATGATAACATAAACTTTGAGGAGCTGTGCGTATTAGGAGAGCACTCCTTAAGATTTATTATATACAAGGGAGGAAGGGCCGAGCGTGTAGCGGTATATATTAGAAAGTCGGCTTATCTAAGTATTTTTTGTGTTACGGTAAATCAGGCCCTCAAACGGGCCCCGGGCGGAATCGACCGGTCCCTCCTTAGTAGATCCACCATATAGAAAGTAGACAAACCAGGATATGGGCTTTGAAACACTTACGGCTGGTCTATCCATTTAACCTTTCCTATTAGGTGCACTTATCTTCTACTAATATTACTAATGTTCAATTAGTTGTAATAATAATACTTCTGTATACATGTTTCAAAAACACGACTTTCAACGACCCCTAAACATAGATGTCGAGGTCGTTCATGAAAAAAAATCCACATAGACTACAACAAATTAAAAAAAATGTAATTCTCTAGCTGGAATTCTCCTGACTTCGTATGTGGATCAGGTTTTTCAAAATTCTGTGGTAGCTCTTTGCTTTTTAGGAATATATAAGTAATCGTCACCAGAATGAAAACTACCTTTAAAGAAACTACGTCAAGAGGGATTCAAACTTAAACCATGAAAACACACAAACAGAGTTACTTTTGCATGTATGGAGAAAAAAGGTGACTCATTGAATTGACCTGTGCTCAAACAACTGTAGCTACAATTGATCTAACTAAAGTATTTCCTACGTTTACTATGAAAATCTAAAACGAATACATTATAAAGAAAGAAAAGAAAAAAAGAAAAAACTTTATTTGCACTTCTGCACAGAAATAAACTTAACTAAAACACTTACAAAATCAACACTGTATTGTACAGCAGTGCAACAAACAGGTAAGCCAGTTAGCTTGTGTTGGGACTCCAGGCCTCTCAGATACGAAACCATTTTAATGGCGCACATCTGAGGTACCAGGGGTCCCAACATTGATTTTCAGTGGCCGCCTTTTTGCGAACGTCACTGGCTAAGATGAATATAATAATATAAATAAACTATTTGGCAGAAACTTGTAATAGCAGGGGAGCCCAAGAGGGGATTTTAGGATTTACTCCAGCGCGGCAGATTAATATAAAGGGGGATTCTTTGGACCCTTTTTACGATTTGAGCGATACCTAAAGGAGTTGGACAGTTACAAACCTAAAAACCTCCAACTCCTTTAGGTCTCGCCCAAATCGTCAGATTATTTGAATGTACACTTTTCAGCATGTAATTAACTCACAGATTACAGTCAGGAATAGGACATAGCACATAGCAATCCCGGAAAATGAAAGAGTTTATGGCGAAATTTGGAGCTATGGAAAGTTCTGCACTTGTCCAATTGATTAGTACAACCGTTGAACTAGTGAGATTTTTATAATTTATATATTAGGTATATAGAATTATAATTTAGGAACAATCCGAGGAAACTGTGATGTGGATATGCACCCTTCGCTGCGTGACTAAACTCACGACGTCCTGAGATGGAGATGAGCAATGTGTACGTGTTTACCTATGAATGATTTAAAGTGATACATTTAATGAATTGACCGTGTTTAAATTTTTAATTGTCAAAAATTATATTTTCAATTCTAGGAAATATGAAATCGTAAAAAAACTAAAATACGGGCTATACTAACCAGTGTGTGACATGGACGCCATGTTAAAATTATATAAGCATAAATACTATATAGTGTTTTTACCAAGTTTTTACATCTGAAACTCAGTATCCCTCATGGGGGGACTCGGAGACTTTTGAATATTTTGGTGTTTAGGTTGTGATTTGATATAGAGGTTGCAATAGCAATCGCGTTATGAATGAAACAAATGAATATTGCTATATTATCTTTGACGAGTGTTATAATAATATTTAATTATTTAGATTCATTCGCGAGGCCTCTATACGTTGTAATAATATTATACTCAAGCAAAAAGATATAAAAAAAATTAAAACTACCTACTTCGAGCGACGTTTAAATGCTTATTTAATGATTAAAAACTATTTTCGACTCAAATTCATAGCCGTACGTAGATTTTCGCCGTAGAATAGTATCGCCATCTAACATTAGCGGCGCAATTCTCTTACAGTGAATGTTGTATAGATGTTGTGGTTGAATATTGCAACTAGTCAACCAACTATTATTCTCTAGATAGCTGCAATATTAGCAATCTGCAATCGCATTGCATAGAAATGCCTCTAGATGGAGCTAATACTGTAATGTAATCAACTCGACGAATAAAAAGTATTGCCATTTGAGCAGTAATACCAATATGTATAGCTCGCGCGCGAGTTTAATGCAGAGCATATGTATGTGTCACCTCATGCCCCGACTGCATTTAACTCGCGCGCGTACTATACATGTATGTACCTAACTTTTCAGGGCTATGTGCATTTTTAGCTGTTGTATATCGATGTAGCATGATGTGATGTTGTATAGTTTAACTGCCTCGTTGGTCTAGCGGTTAGCATAGTCGGCTGCGGATCACGAGGTCCTGGGTTCGATTCCCGGTCTATACATGTATGTACTATGTACCTATACCACCTCTAACTTTTCAGGGCTATGTGCATTTTTAGCTGTTGTATATCGATGTAGCATGATGTGTTGTTATATAGTTTCTGCTTCGTTGGTCTAGCGGTTAGCATAGTCGACTGCGGATCACGAGGTCCTCGGTTCGATTCCCGGTCGAGCAAAAAAATTGGTATTGGGTTTTTCATTTCAGAAATTCTCATTGCCAGCGCGGAGTTCGCAGTTGGCGGTGTTTTAGCCCCGTGCCTCGGAGAGCACGTTAAGCCGTCAGTCCCGGTTATTATCACCTAACATGATAATAGTCGTTAAAGCCCGCCAACCCGCATTGAAGCAGCGTGGTGGGTCTAAGCTCTAATTCCCTCTCTCCTATGAGGGTGGAGGCTAATAGGCTGTAGTGGTGGTGGTGGGATATCGATGTAGGAAAACATAGTGAAGGAAGTTGTATGATGGAAGGTTATGTTGCTATATTCTTGGTCAAAATGGGTTTATATTATTATCGGTATTATATTATTATTATTATATTATAATTTTATTATAAAAATAAAGGCATATCATGTAGCTATCGAAGGTACCAAAATCTTTATTGCTGTCTACACCGCTAAACAAACGATACCATAAATGTTCAAAATTCCCTTAATACGATACAAAATTTCTTGATCCATCTTAAATTCCATAATCCGGTTATTGAGCAGGTCGTTACGGAGCTGCCCATTCGACAAATGGCTACCGAAGATGGTTAGGCAGTCGTGGTTAATTAATTGAAATAGTCAGTGAAGATGGGATGTCATAATTATAAATGTCTCCATTTACATCCGGTATTACGGGTCGTGGTGGGATGCCACCCATAACGAAACTTTTAGGAATGTTACTTCCAATGTCCCTACTCTAAACTACGAGTAGTTGCGCTCTATTTTACAAGACAGGATTTCTGGACAATTCTATTTTCTTATTTCAATCTTTTACAAAAACTATTTTTGTACTCTACATAAACAAATATCTGTTGCGTCTTGTAAAATCTCGAAAATGGCTGGATCGATTTTGATGTTTTTTTTTCCAAACACACGTTGGAGCGGATCCTGGAATGGTTTAGAATTACAGTTGGACCCGGTGGGTCACGCTGAAATCGAATTTTAGGTTCGAGGGATAGGGCTCTTGTAGGGTCTTACACAAGCCACTAGCTACTACCTGTGTCTATTTAACTTTATAGTGTGTATTTTTTACTTTTATTTGTAGTGGGCATAAAAAACCACACACAGTATTGATAAATAAAAGCTTAAAACTTGACGCTTGCTGCTCGATCTATTAAGCGCCTCAGTCATGTCCTCATTGTTAAATGAAGAAATACATAATATAATAGTACATTAATATAGGCATGTGAAAGTATAGTATACTTATGTAATTGCAATATTTACGCAACTGGAATTTTATTTTTTCGTTTCATGATTGGACGCGCTTCCTCGATAAAATCATTTGAAAGTCGATGGTAAAATGAGTTTACTGTCCAAGGCAGATTTGTTTCATAGGTGTTCATATGATTATACATTTTGCTATTTTATCGGGGTTTTAATTTAAGCTTTATTGCTTTATAATACCGGTTTATTTCGTTGACCTCTCTGGCACAGTGATAATTGGCTAACCTGTTGTCATATAGGTGGGAGGATCAGGGTTCCGGCAGGGTAAGTCCCTATCTTCACAATCACTACATAGTATAAAACAAAGTCGCTTCCCGCTGTCTGTCCCTATGTATGCTTAGATCTTTAAAACTACGCAACGAATTTTGATGCGGTTTTTTTAATATATAGAGTGATTCAAGAGGAAGGTTTATATGTATAATACATGCATAATATAATAGAGAAAAAGATAATTTTAGAGGTTTCTAATGTAATGTCGCAAATAGACACATTTTGTACGTTTACATTGCAAACGCTGCGCGCTGGCTGAACCCTACGAGATAGATCAAAATAACGTCCTGCAGTGGTACAATACCTTAAAAAGGTCTACAAAAAAATCCGCGATAGTATATGTCTATCTCTTAGGGATATCCCACAATAACCATTTTTAACCTCTAAAGAAAACATGTTTGTATTGTCTAATGACAAAAAAGCTGTGAATGTTTTATATAAAGACATTCTGTAGTATATTTAGTATCAGCAATTCTCACGTGCGAAGCCTGGGCGGGTTGCTAGTATATTATAAAATATGTTTTCTGTTTGTGACCATTTGCATGACACAATACATTATATGATCAGTGAGGAAAAAATATACAAGTATAATAGGTTAGGCTAGCTAGCTTAAAGTTCTATTTTATTGTTTTCAATAAATGTTTAAAAAAATATATACATATATAATAGGTTTATATGTCATAAATACCTCAGAAACCGATTTGTATGAAATTCCGTAACTACATAACTACATAATGTTTTTACATCCAAGTTCATCCAGATAGATGTCTACATGAGTTCCCATGGAATTCTGGGATAGGTGTGGCATCGATTTCAGGAATTAGCATCGCCAATAAAGTTGAAAGACATTGAAAGAGGTACTGACTACTGATGTTGAAAACTACCTAGTAACTAAAAAAAAAAAAATTTGATAGCCGTTCGTTGCTTTAAAGTTTTATTCTATCCTGGGGGCATACTACCATCGCTTAAAGCCGTACCTATTATTTTATACTGTTGACGTTCACGTTTTAGAATTATTATCTTTATTTTAGGGACGTCGAGGTACGTGACATAATACTGTAATTTTGAAATAATACTGCTTTAAGCGATGGCAGTAACCACCTTGTTGTCATTAGAGAAACGGGTGCGTTTCTTCATTGACCTTGCATATAGGAAACTCTTTCTAGTTGATTGCTTTCTACATGGTTCACCGATTATAGGTATCAACTTTCATGACACCTGACGTAGGATCAAAATAATAGGGATCTTATTCGCCTTATATGGTATACGCGGTATACGGTATGGGTAAACATTATGTACTTAGAATTTCTAACTACGGACTTTTTACCGACGAAGATTTTTTTAAAGCCATCGAATGATCAATTACTGGCATTGAAAGTAACTATAGTACAAAAGCCTTAAACCAGTTTATTTTACATTAGTAAAATAAACCATTTTAAGTTAACCATTTTAAGTTTATAGTAACCATTTTAAGTAAAAATATGTTAATATTTTTGAAAAATTACGCGATTATTTTAACACTACATATTATAAAAATGTCCCTCTGCCGCGCCTGTCTGAACGCGATAAATTCAAAAACTATCGAAGTGACTTTCATATGGTTTTCACGAGGAGGGTTTATGTGTATAATTCATTAATGTTTTGTGTAAATTGGTTGAAACATAACAATGATTGTTGAAGATGTCAAAAATAATTAAGCTTTCATCTAAAACAAAATCCGACTTCAAAACTATACCTATAAGTACCAACTTAAACTAAAAAGTAAAAAACATTATCTGGCATTTATCTGGGAATATTTTATTTAGTGTTGATTTTCTCAAAAAGTGCTAAATCGATTTCGATAAAATTTATATAAGACCACCTCTGAAGTATGATCTACCAAATAAAAAAAGAATCATCAAAATTGATTCATAATTGGCGGAATGATCGCGTTACATACATACAAAAAAACATACAGTCGAATTGAGAACCTCCTCCTTTTTTGAAGTCGGTTAAAAATCAAGCCGACTGGAAGTTGTCATCAAAAACGCTGTCTAACCCTTTGAGATGTAACTAAACAATGTATGGTGGAATTGTTCATCTTTAATATATTTATAGGTCTACAGAAAAGTCCGAAGAATCGATATTACTCATATTCATTATATTATACATATAATCATGCGCTATTTATTTTAAAGGGACGGTTCGTTCGTTCTGCCATAGAAAAGACTTCAACGCGTGCTCTACTGTTATATCACTATAATACCATATAGCCATGTCATTTTCTTCGAATTTTCTTCCGTAACGGTGAAATATAATAGTTGGACATGTGCAATGAGCGTAAAATAATATACCTAATTTTATGAATAAAATGATATACATAACCGATAATTATGTCGTATAAACGAGTACATTTCTTTTGTCGTATAGCCTATAAATTCCAAAATATATTTGTCTGTCTATCTGTTTGCCTTTTCATGGCTTATCAATATAACTAATATTAACAAATTTGGTACATAGACGGTTTTCATCCCCATTACTTACTCGTTTTTATCCCGGGAAATGAAAGAGTTCCCACTGTAGTTTTAAAACTCCTATATGCACGTGGCAAATCGCGGGCATCTTCTAGTTCACTATATATTTGGTGGGTTTATATAAAGCACTTATCTAACTAATATGAACGAAACGGTTCTGCTCTACGTTCCTGACTCGAACCGCCAGGATAATATGGAACACCCTTCCAGCGCATGTATGCCACTTATAAGAACCTTCAAGGCAAGAGTGAATAGGCA
Organism: Erebia aethiops; assembly: GCA_923060345.2. Classification (NCBI taxonomy): domain Eukaryota; kingdom Metazoa; phylum Arthropoda; class Insecta; order Lepidoptera; family Nymphalidae; genus Erebia; species Erebia aethiops. The sequence continues at coordinate 16,178,595 of OV281079.1, read as the reverse complement.
TCTTCTAGGCAAACACGCTCCAACCTAGACCTGATCATTGCTTTTTATTATTGTCATCAAGCGCAAGCCTATGATTGTCATCAAGCGCAAGCCTATCTCACATTAAAAGAAGGAACTACTATCCTATGGTCATCAAACACGGATTTTTTTATTTATGTCGTGTCCTCACATGCAGCGTCTGGTGGTCTAAAAAAATAATAATTGGACCATTTTAAGTTAACAATTAATAAATTAAATATAGATGACCTTAAAAATATTATATATCAGTACACAAGTACCTACTGAATAACTGATCTATTTAAATTTTTTTTTTCATTAGTATAGTAACAAATACTTGAAATGTACATCGTGCCAAACAAAATGCAATTTAACAAATGAAAATATAACTTGTCATTAAACTTGCATTCATTGAGAAAAAAGTAAGAGTATTCAGTCGATACACATGGTATGAAATGCAGGTCACATTAGCTCAGTGCATTTTTCACTTTCAGCTTACAAGTGCGGAACCATTCTCTTTCTATGATTCTTTTTATTTTTCCACTAACTTTTGTCCATGAGTACGCTTATATAAATATATATATATACACAATTTTAACTTATATATGGAATATTATGTTTTTTATATAAGAAAGGAATTTTGGAGATTCAACACCAAAATACCTTTTTTAATGTGGGGATAAACTCTTAAACGAAAGTTTGAAGAAAATTTATTTGAAACCCAAATTGAGTTTAAAGGGGAAAATTTGAACGATAAGCCGTTATTTTTACAAGCTATTTATATAACTTCACATATATATATATATATAATATGTATGTTATGATCAAATCTTGCAACTTAATTTTAGAGCACTTCCCAGCTCCAACCGATTGAGCTGAAATTTGGAACACATATGTAACTCAGTGACTATGCAACAATATAGTAGGTACAATTGAGGTGATATCTTATTGGGGCTAGGAGGTGGCCATAGACTCCTAGAGTTCCTAAACTCTTGAACTTCTTGACCTAGCTCCAGGCTTGGGCTTGTTGGATTTATCTTAACGAGTACTGTAGAATTGCATCTCTATAGATGATGTCGAGGATCTCATAATAGAACTGTGTGGTGGTCATAGTTAGTTTATCCAATAAAATCTTATGACCTGTAACTACTAGCTTAGGTTGAATTATTCGGAATCTTACTTAAAGATTTCAATACAAAATCTATAACTATGAAGAGTTATTTAAGTAATGATTAAGTGCATTTGAGCAAGGCAGTTAATATCATTAAATGAATTTTCATGTATTTTTTTGACACCCAAGCAATTACTGATAGGTACTACATCGTAAGTATACAATATACATTTTATATTCATAAATAACGACATAAATATAGACTGTGCGCTAATGAATTGGCCTTCTGATAAGATACATGCAAATTACAGATTAAGGCGGTAATTACTTCAGCGGGAAGCACACAAAATAGGAATCCGTTTATTAGTAAGCAAGCATCAATATTTCTGTGGAAAGATGTTCCAGCTAAGAAGCGCCATAATAATTAATTCGTCTTTGTATTTAAAAATACTTTAAGATTGGTTTGACCTGTAAAAAATAATTAATATAATTGATAATAATTGTGATTATACTTAGACCACCATAAACTTTCCACGGTGCTGTGATATAAATTTCAGATAAAATTTTCACAAAATAAAACTAAATGAACATACAACTATGGACTTTTCCGCCTTCGGGTTCTATTTTCAATTATCTATCGAAATTTTATGCAAAATTCCAACCATAACAATGAAAGTTCCACTGTAAACTTAAAGGCTTCTAAAATAAAGCTGAAAATTCATTGGTCATTTTGAAATGCGGATCAGATCGGAGGTGCTGAGACGCAGTGTCGCGAAACGCGACCACGTTGCGATATAAAAGGAAGTTTTGTTTAAATTTCTTTATCACACACCGGCTAACTGTACCAGAGATTGGTTGGTCTACCCTTCATAATGTCCGCAAGACTTTTGGTGAGTGGACGATCACCTTTACAAGTAATATTCGAATATTAAAATGTGCGTGCGCGTTCTTTGCTTATTCGAACAAAATATAATATTGTGTTGTGACGTCATAAAAAAAACTTAAAACATCCGTATAAGAATCATTGTTAAAGAGATAAAGTGAGAGTGAGAGCCTGGGTGAGCGATTTACAAAAAACTGACAAAACATGCTTACTTACCTGTATTCATTAATGCCTTTAATTTTCTATAATTATTGATGCACAATGATACAATGATCTGGGATTCTGCATAAAAAGTACCAAGCGACATCATGTGAACATGTTCCGAAACTATTTTATTGTTTGTTTACCTTTCTCAATACCATAAATTACATTGTAAACTGATTTTTTTATCTACTAGGTAACGATAAATTAGACATTTTATTGGACATCCTTAACTTCAAACCGTCTAACTTCAAGTTAAACACCAAAAATATGGTAAATCAAACTATTAAATAAAATAATCCAAATTCCAATATTTATTTATTTATACATTTAGTACTAAACTTAAAAACTAAATATAAATATTTAAAGCATATGTAGAAGGGCAATATTTGTAATAAAATATCGTACTGCAAGTGTTTCTGTTTTCATTGAATAATGTTTATTGGTAGTAGTAATTAATGAAAGTAAGGTTACAGTGGGAATATACCTCTTATTCCCATGTAATAAAAGCTTCAATAATGCGGTTCGACTGCCTCTACAATAATATCATGGCAAACCGGATTTGAAGATCTTATTAGAGCAAGCACAGACTATAGACAAACTAATTTTCTCTGTGTTTTCTCTCTAACCCTAAAGTGTTAAGGCTGAACTCTCTCACGTTCGTTCAGAAAACAGAATATTTGAATCATCTTTATTGTAAAATCAGTATAAGCAACAATAATATTACCACCTAATACATAATTTATTTAAAAATCATAGAAATATTATTTTATGATGTTTAAATTGACCACCATTAAATGGGTAAATAAACCAGATATATACCAATGTTCGAGTCCAATATTCTATTCAAATCGGTAGGGGGTTTTATAGCTAAAAATCTCTTGTTCATAATATTTTGTATGCCACTTTATTAAGACTGCAGAAGTAATGGCTGCGTAATTGTGTCTTACCTCGACTTACGTCTGCGTTCTATAAAATGAAAACATTTATTTCTTTTTCTTTGAGTTATCGAATACGTCTGTTTAACAAAAAACATAAATAAAAGTAGAGTGAGAGGCTAAACATGGTCGCGGTGACTTTTTGTTTTCCTTTTGGTTAAAAGTGAATCATTTTGTTACAACATCAAATTCGAGGTACTTTAAATTACTATGATGATTGCCGGCTTTACATCGACATGGAGACATTCTTTTGTATTACATTTAGAAAGTTTAGAATTTAACTAGCTGATCCGCCCCTGCTTCACACTGATGGGATTTGTAAAATTTCTTTGAGGATGGAGTTTCAAAAAATTCTAAGACACGCACATATCAAAAGCATAAATGAATCAATTCTCATGGATATAATTTGCAAAATGGTGGATGTTTATGCAAATTTTTATTCCCTAATTATAACTACCTTGGGGGGTTGACATTACCTCCTTAACTTCATAACTCCCTTGGGGATGGAAGTCCCAAAAATCCTGAAATATGTATTTTATTTTATCAAAACTCTATCATCTTTATATTCTTCGTAATCAGTCAGGAAAAATATTTTTGTAACAGTCCATTAATGTATAAAAAATTGGTATAATTAATTACAATATTTTTTTGATGTTACGAAACCTAATACCTGCGAATTGGCTTACTGGATATTTGCATTTGAGCGACATATTGCTTTGCGAATCTTATGTGGAACTAACTGACCCTTCCACAGAATTAATACTTACCTACCTAATATGCTATAGCTTACTGCCCTGAGAAAAGAAAACCCCATCGTAGTTCCAAGTCTCAAGACCCGATGGTTTGAGCTGTAGGCACGTAAATATGCCAGTGAGAGTTCCTCCATTCAAGTATAAATAGATAAACAGACTCGCTACTTTTTTGTGCTCAGAACTTTTTCCCTCGTGGAACTAAAATAATATTGTTCCACTATTATACCTCGGCTAGTGCGCGAAGCGATTCAAATTCGCAAACACCGGAATTTCAAGCGTGAGGATGGCTTCAAGCCAAAAAGCATAATATTATGCAAATAACGAGAGCATCATACAAAACCTTAAATTAATTACGAACGTTGTGAACATCGAACTATAACGTTCTAAACGCTGTACTCGACGCGGTGATAATCAATTTTATGTAAACCTTTAAAAGCCGACTACGCCTGTCGTCACGTTAGTGCTGAAGTTCAAATCTTAGTAATACTACTATTACCTATTCTGTGGTAATGCAACGAACTCACAGAATATTATTTAAAAAATGCGTAATACGATAAAGTGTCATAATTCATCACATCATCATCAAAAACATCTTTTTCACCAGCAATTACTACTGAACCCATTGATGTATAATCTTAGGACCGAACCACTTACATTTATCATTTCGAGCGGAAAGTTAGAAACTTCTGTTCTAAGCGTTGTTGAGTGTATTTTACCGCCATTTTCGTACAGCCCCTGCTAAAACAAGAAAGCGAGTAGTTTGATACTAGCAAGCTCCAAGTGAAGGTCTCTTAGCATCGCAGATCCATTGTGATCACCAGCCATCAACTGGATCGAAATATCGACAGTCAAAGGAATCGTCGTATTTATAGCCGTATACCCTTGCTTCCGTTCGGTTCGGTTCGGGTTGCCCTATTGTACCACGGGTATTATTTTTTAGTAGTGATGAGGTTTACTTATTAATAAGATAATGTCATTAAAGTTCTTTGTTCGTACTCGCCATTACGATATAATGTACTAAAGATGTTTTTTTGTTTTCAGTTGGTGTTGGTTTGCGTCGCCGAGTTGTCGTCGCTAATCATGGCCGACGGTGGCGGTGGTCACAAGAAGGTGATAATCCACGTCCCGGTGTTCGTGAAACATCACCACCATAAGCATACCATCGTGAAGCATGTGCACCATAAAAGTGGTGGTGGTGGTGGTGGTGATGATCACTATGAAGTCCTTGGTTACACGTACGGTGAACCTAAATCAGCTCCGCATTTTGGAGGAGGTGAGTAATCAAATCATCGAGTCTCCATTGCCTCGTACACAGACGATCTGGATCTTGATCTAGAACGACTATGTACGGGCCGCCTTTCTGTATAGCGATTGAATAGTGAATCAAACAGTTGTAAATCAATCAGGGCACCCCGTAACCGTTATTCGCGAATAACGAGTCTTACATCGAGTGGGTATCCTCGTCAATTATAAACTCACCCTGGAGTATAGTTCACTTCCCTATGGTGAATATCCAACAAGTATCTTTTTTTAGTTCTATCTTAGAGCTTTTGAACGAGGGGACAACTTACTTAAAAGTTAAATATTGTAAATTAAAAAAAAACCTACCATATTGCTAATTTTTCTCGATAGTCACTCCAAATTAATCATTTCCTTTAATTAAATTTCCGAACTCGCGGTAGATTCACTTGGCAATCAAAAATCTTTCAGTTATTTTCTCCAAGTCCAATTTATAAGCATGAAGCATCTTCATCATAATTTGGGAATTCCCTGGGAACTGTGGTGTTTCCGGTATATTAACGGGGGATTGTATAGCTTTATGGAAGATAATTGATTTTTTTATATTTATTTTTTGTATTTATATGAAGAATAGTTCCAATATTATTCTGAAGGGCTTAATGAACAGGGGGCACACTATGCCACCGCTTGAAGCAGTTGAAGCCTCAAATGTGCACTCAAAGTGCGTTGGATGTCAGATTTAGTAAGTTCATAAAAATAAATGGACTTTTCCAGGCCACGGATGGGGTGCAGCGGAAGAAAGCTATGGCCACGATTCTCCTGTGAGCTTCGAAGGCGGAGAGCACGGAAGCTACTCCCTAAGTGGCGACGGACATGGCTACTAACTCATTGACTGGACAGCTTATTAGTGAAATTACAGTATTAAAATATAAGTATTTAAAACGTAGATATCCTGTACATCGTGCTCCGAGATCCTATATAGATAGGAAATTGTGAAGACATTGTAGAAATTGATGTTTAGAAGATGGAACATGTAAGATGACGAAGGTGACGTGAAATACCGAAACACAAAAACTCACAGCGGTCCAGTGCAGCTATATCTAGTTTAATAGATACAGTTTAAGCAAAATAATTACTTTAATCTAGCACTTCTTAGAAATTTCTTACGGAGCCTCGGGGCATTGGGATTTTTATTTGTCAAACGAATACAGATGCATCTATCGACCTCTGCAAGATACAAATCATAATATTGAACTTTACTTGTATTCAGGACTGGTAGCAGATTTTACAAACAGCATGGGTATAGCAGATCATATAAAATATTAACTGAATGGTACAAGCCATAACTATAAACTAATCATCCCCAGTTTCTTTCGGTTGGAGTTTCTGTAAGTTTCCTTAGTGGGACTATCCCATCAAGTATTCTGTTACCCTATAGAGAACACCTACAATCAAAATCTACATCAAATATCTAAGTTTCTAGATCTGTTTTGAGCTGTTGATTGATTTGGCAGGCAATCCATTTTAAAGGTATGTATGTGAAGAACAGACTTATGCGGTGCTATAGTTTAACGCATTGATATGACTAGAAATTCGATTAAAAAGACGCTTTTAAATCTTAATATCTTGTCGTATGATACTATGCAGTCACCTTTTAGGTACTTATAAATTCCTCAGTAAATGTCCACGGAAAATATCGGACGCATATTTTATCTAATAAATTTAAAACAATACTACAAGATAATATATCAAGGGCTATTGAAAGTTTACAACAACGTATTGTTCCTCTAACCGATGGTGATATTTTTAATACTGACTATAAATTACAGTAATCATAGCTGTAAATCAAGAGGCTTTTGAACTTTATACATGTCACCTTTAGAAGGAGTAGTATCAGAACTTTTTTAACAAACGTTCGTGGTAAGGCCCAGACTGATAACGTCGTTTGCTAGGGAAAAACCTGAATAAGATTTAAAGGGTAAATTTTTCAATAGCTAAATAATGTTATTTATTACTGAGTAGCAATTAAGTTGTTCCAGTGCTTTTTCTTACTCGCAAAATTTATTCATCAAAGTTTATTTGGTAAATTGTTAATATTATGCATTATGCATCGTGTTAATACTTACTTACAAAGAAAGCAATGATTCGTATTTGTATTTGCACGGAGCTGAGGTCCGTCGTACAACATTTAAATGTTTAAAATGGTATTGATGACGTTTTGTTAACTATTATTATGAGAAAATATTATTGTGAAGTGCGTAATTTAAGTAAAGTTATTTATTTTATAGTTTTGGGACAAAAATACGTGTTTAAAAATACGAAAATATTTTGTTTTAATTTCTGTTCTCTTTTATTAGGATTTAAGCCTGTTGTGATCGCCTATTTTAAGTTACAACTGTTAATAATTATATTTTAAGTAAATTTTATTTGTGTTTGATTTATTTCGCCAAAACTGCAAACTTGCTACTAATTATCGATTTTAAAGCAAATAATACAACACTTGCAAGACACGTGTTGCCTTGCACGTGTCTTGTCCTTTTACAAGAAGACGTGCAACGTTTTATACAAGACGTGCTCTTATTTTTATATCCACATAGGTTTTTGACTGATTGGTACGTGATCTTGCTATAAAACCTCAGCATTCCAGACAATTCCCGCCACCCTCTTTATATCGTCGGTCCATCGTGCTGGAGGGCGCCCCACACTACGCGGTCTCCACTCTAGAACTTTTGGCTCCAGCGGCCATCACTCCCATTTCTTCATTTCCAATCCTGTCCTTAAGAAAAATATCTAACAGAAAAAAATAAAGTCCTAAAACTTTCTGACTTTCTGTATCAAGCCTTATATTAGTGTTCACGTTTCAGCCCCATAAGTGAGGGCCATATTAAATTGGGGATAAAATGCATGCATTTTATTCCCATGCATTTTTTCTCCGTAATATGTTTTCACCATTATCACGTTACAGCTATAAAGTGCACAATAGATATTTTGTACGTTGCAGTCTTTAATAATACTGCTAACAGACAGCTACCTAACCTACCCTACAGTACCTAAAGGCAAATGTCGACATTTCTTGTAATCCGACGAAAACAATCGGATAATCGTTTAGAATAACTTGGAAATAATAAACTTCTTGCTATTAATTTCTCAGATGACACTTTCCTATTCCTATTCCGTTCCATTTATTATTTTCCGTTTCCTATTGTGACGTGGGAACTGAGGAAAAGCGTGTAGATGTTAAATTCGAAATACCTATATAGTTTAAACATATGTTATAATTGGTCAAATGTTCAGAACCCATAATAAATTATCTCTATTAAAATATGCGCTGCAAGAGCAACAATAATTGCTAGGTCCGTTTATAGAATATGCAGCGATAGTTATGTAAAAATCTTAAAATGATTAAAATATGTCAGTTACCTTATCACAGTCCATCTACTTAACGGATTCTGACGAAATTTGGTGCTTTTTTAAACTTTTATCCCATGAGAGAGTTCCCACAGGATTTTAAAATTCCAAGTTCGGCATCTAAGTCCCGGGCTTCAATTCCAGTATTACATAATTCTGACCTAATTACTGTTTCATGTAAAACAATAATAATGTCAACGTTACATAATACTTTTCACATTTAAAAACAAGTACGACTATCGTAATTCGTAGATCTCTTTGCTACGCACTAGTATGCAATAGGAAGTAAAGTTGGAACAAAACAAAACACATTGTTATGAGATACTAAGGTAACCGTGCCGTGAATTGTGAAAAGACTAGTACTCTTTACTTCCTGATACATATATAAAATGCAGCCTATAGGCCACTTAATAAACGAATACATACTCGTAGAATGCTTGAAAAGGGGACAGAAGTTGTTGTTTGGAGCCGTTAAGAAGCAAACTTATCTATGCACCAAAAGTACCTACCCAATTCTGGCAAGTTCCGATAGTAAGCCAAGCGGTGGGGACTGGTCTCTATTGTTTGTTTAACTTACACACGAATGTAAAAAACCAATTAAAAAGTAACAATTTTTTCTATATTACTGTCTTCAATCGTTTTCGAATTATCTACTTCTGAAAATCCCCTATTTCCGATAACTACATCTACAGTATTTTTTAGAGCGAATTTTTGACTGCAGGTTCAGGGGGCATGTATGTCTTTAGAAGGCAAGGACACTAACATTTTCAGACTCTTTGAGGTGAACCAAGCGCAGGAAGGTTCTGGATTACCTTATGCCATTTATTTTTGGGTTTTTGCTTATAACTCGAAAACTGTTGGTTCATAGTTTTATCTAAATATTGATCAAGTATTAGGTTAATTTATTTCCTTTGCTAATGATATATTTTCTAAGACCAACACTTGATCACTACTCCCACTCTATCGCTACCGCTACTCCCAAAACACATCTTATAAATAGAAAAAGCCATGAGATAGAGTTTCAATATGCCTTTCAGTGGTTACGTTTGTAGATAAAAGTTAACAGATGGTTTATTTTTCGAACTTACATAATATTGGAATTAGGCCGTGTCCAATCCAATGTAATGGACTTTTCGTTTGCGATTGTGTCTTAATGACATAATTGCTTTCAAATATCATCGTGTTTGTTGTCGTTTTTGAGTCAATGCTCTAAATACAGTTCATAGAACCAGTTTAATGGTGTCTCTCCTCCGAAAGGGTCAGATAGACAATAGATATCATTTAACATATCACAATATTATCTAGGAATTATACTTAAACCAATACCTACCTTTACCTACTTACAATTACGAATAAGGAAAATGAATCTGGAAAGTAACCTACTGAAATAACTTACTGTATTTAAAGTACTCTTATATATGTATCGCCTTGGTAAACTTAAAGTCGACAAATATGTTTATACCATAGAGGTAATATGTTTCTGTCTTATTCAATAAATGATCAAAGGTCAAACAATAGTTAGAATGACAATATAAAAATGATAAATAATAATAGTACCTATTGACAGAATGTTGATAGTTAGTTAATTGGTATTTTTATTCGGTATTTTTATCAATTCCATTTTATGTATTTTGAATATTAATACGCAATTATGATAGGTCTTACCAACAATTCACCCGGCTGAGTTTATTGTGGGCTCTTCTCGGATCGGGCGAAACCCTCGTAACTTTAGTTTTAAGATACCGTAACTAACTGAGTATCACCATCATATTTTATAAGTACCTAACTGGACGTCAATAACTACCTAACCTAAATTAAATAAATATATTATGACTTTTATGACTATGACTATTCCAAGTAAATTTCATTTGGGTTGGCATCATACTAATGCGAAATGTTGCGAAAATATGTTTACTGGTCATCAAGCCGCAATGGGGCAACGGATCGACTGAACGTGGTCTTAATCGCAGGCGAGAAAATCTTACAATAGTTAATAGCACATACTTACTCTTGTATTTATTCTTTGTATTTATGAAAATGATTAATACGGTGTAAAAATTTTCAACCTGAAATATCCAAATAAAAGTTATATTGAATGAGTGAGCAGAACTTCAATGGAAATAAATTATATTTATTTTTACACCTTTAAATTATGTTATAAAATAATAACAAGTGTAGGTACATATTTTTAATATTTCTAATATAAAATAGCAATATTTGTACTTATGTATTTAAGTCTATTAGCAATGCTCTATTGACCCCGTGTTCGTAATTTACATAATTAAGTACGGATTTTAACAGATTATAATAATCATTATTACAGTTGGTATAAAATATAAGTTACACTATGTTCTAATTTTAAAATTAAGCTATAATTTCTTTGTTAAATTAATTTTGGTAAAATAAAAATAAGTAGCTTATATTCTATTTTCTTATTCTAAAAGTTCGGATTGCAGACTTCTCTCTTTTAAATCTATTCATGTATGTTTATCGTTTAATGCAGGTTTGAGGGTTATACAAAACAAACAGTAGGTACAAGTAATAAAATAAAGTTCAAATTATCTTTACTCAGTGTACCTACTTATTATTTTGCTGCAGACTACGTACGCATAAAATATAAACGTATATAGGTACATACATAGCATACTTGTTTGGTAAGGTAATTATTAAAATAGTTGTTGATTCGATGTAATAATTAGATATAAACTGATGTGTAACAGATTATTTTCATAGTATCCTTAACGTTTAACGTTTCTAATAAATATTTTCTCAGACTTCTTTTAAATTATATTTTAGACATGGTATGGTGGAGGCAAGTTATTCCAACATTTGGTTGATGAGAATGTAAAACTGACCCGGAAGGCAGCTTCAAAATTTCACGGCATTTATTACTTTAATATGCAACTGTTTCTATTCCCCCAGTATTAATAGCACGTTGTAAGCCAGCTTCTCTTGAGAAACTAACAGGAGTATCATCTTGCTCGGCTTCAGCGAAAGATAAAACTGAAGCACCACTTAAATCGTTACCTATAACCGAATTATCACCATTTTCGTAACCTGTTATGTCGGGGTATGACGGTTGAACTCTTGGTATAGACTGTGCCGATTGGCTTTGGATTTTAAAATCTTCGAGGTTGGCATAAGAAGGCTGTGGTTGAGCATTAGCAAATGGATCATTATTGGGTGACTGATTAGAATTAGAATGGTTTATATCTGAAAAAGGATAGCTCTGTTCAGCCGCGTTTCTCACATCTCCGAACGACCCCGGATATGACTCAGACAAAGAATTGACAGACGTAAATACGTCTTCTTCACCTTCGTCACCTTGTTCGGTCACTTGATAACCTGTTGATCCAGTATTTAAACCTCCAGGTAAAGAATCGAATACTTTAACTTGTTGTACTGTATGCACAACTCCATGCACTTGAGGAGTTGGTATGTTAGGGACTGATGGTAAGAAGGAGCTATAATCACTTCCGAATGATGGACTCGGGCTATAATTAATAGAAGGTGGTGCGTAGTTAACCGTTGGAGGATCATAGTTAATCGAGGGTGGATCATAGCTTGGTACATCGTGGTGCTTGTAACTGTGGTGACCATCATAACCGGAATGAGAATGATGTCCAGAATTCCCATGTTTCCCATGATGCCCATGTTTTCCATGATTTTCATGATTTTTTTTACCAACGCTTGTATGTCCTTTAGATACAGCATGTGACGAACTTTTCGAATGATGATGAGTGTGATGATACTTTGGCGGTCCATGCTTTATGATTGGCTTGTGATGATGATGGTGGTGGTGGTGATGTTCCTTCTTCGGCTCGTGATGATGGTGATGAATTGTGATCACCTTCGTGTGATGATCATGGTGAACGAACTCTGGGACGTGTAACTTGACGTGATCACTGGAAAATAAATATTTGTTTCAATTAACTTACATTTAAAACGTAGTATAACGTAAACGTAATCAGTAGGTATATTGTTAATCTTAATTAAATATTTATAAATATTACTTTCGCATGCATAACTTATAGTATATGAGTTCTAGGAAAAATTGCTTCGTCAGTAACACAGTCAAATATATACCTACTCCTACCTATTATAGACGAGTTCATTTTATACATTATATAGCTATTTTTCATATGCATTTGAAATCATCATAATATAAAACTATCTATAAATTTTAAATAATTGAATTCGGTACAACCAAGATATTATTAATTGGTCAAAATAATGAGGGAAAATTACTTACTGATGACTTTCATCGTGACCACCCGCGTCGCTGTCCACAAACAACACTACTAGAGCCAATATGTACTTTATGTAATCCATTATTCACTGGAACTGTCTTTGCCTTAATTATGATACCTAAATTTTAATCACAAAACTTTACATGAACAATCGAGAAAAGCAGTCCCACATTTTGTTATGTTCCACCTATTTTAAATTTTTCTGAAGTATTGTTTGATCACTTTTCAACAGCTCCCGCACTGCTTTCCGATCTGGATTGAACAACGAAATATTGTGAGATGACCATTTATCTTATTTCTCTTAAATAAACCCGTAATGTCGACAAAAAGACAACAATTGCATTCATCGCTGCGGCCACTTACCATATTTTGAACATAGAAATTCACTCTAAAATCGCTTTAATGGTTTTAACTGTAAGACTCGTATTCCCGTCCACTTATTTAGCTCGTAAGAAGTAATAGGCAAGGTGTACAAAAATTCTATTTCGCTACCGTTCCAAAACAACGCATTCGATAAGGCCTTTGACTGGATGCCGTAACCGTGTTGCATATTAGTTATTGGATTGCGTGCGGCCGGCAAATTGGTTCCGTAAAAAATTGTAACTCAGTTTTTATAAATTTAAGCTTTTAGTTCAACATTTATGCCTAAAAACTTATTGCCTGGTCGAGTCAGAATAAAAAAGTTTAAGTTCCACCGTCGCCCGTCACCGTTCATTATTTTTGAAGTGGGATATACAAGGGCCTAACGTAAATTACCACATTTATAACGCAGGATGCCAGTTATGTTCTTTCCAGTATCACAGCCTGCAGTGATATAAGTACACTAAAGTCACGCTGGGCAGAAAGCTAAGTGTTAGGAGGCTACCGAGGACCTAGCCTAGGCAGATCATACAAAAAATCTTAAACGAATGAATCTGTTCCAAAACATTTTAGTCTTATTAGGTGAACTTTACCCATGGTTTGGAGATTAAACATTGTATAGAATTTACATCCATAGAATATCATACGTTTTGCTGATAGAATAATCTAAGTCAGAACAAAAGCTAATAAGCAGATTCCTTGTCCTGTGGTCACAAATGTATTTGACATTGAACCTCTTGATTAATTTATAGTTTTTACCATGTTTTTACGGAAATAATAAAATTAAATACACCATCTAATAAGTAACTACATAGTTTGTCAAGTTCATATTTGCATAAATACTTAACGTTTTTGAACACTTAAAGTTTTTCGAGCTAGTGAGATGAAAAAGTATTTTGGGTTTGAGTGAGTCATTTTGCCTTGTAAAACAGGCGAGACCACTCTAAAAATAATCTGATCTAACTCCAATTAGGTACCTAAACTCTACCTTCTTTAAATATATACGATTTGCATATGAAGACGAAGAATGATTAGTATTGCTAGCCATGATTTTAGATGACTTTAATATCTTATAATAGTAAACAGAGCATCCATCAATATTAGATAAGTTTGTTCTAATCTGAATAAAATAAAACTGTTATATAGATAAAAATCAAGAAGTAAATGGAATGTACTAAGGGGCTCTCTACGTTTATTCTGATGACTTTCTTAGCCGTACTTATATGTAATACGAGATGATGCCCGTGAATTCGTACGCGTCGATCAAAATTTTTCGATTCCTACGGGAACTCTTTAATTTCTCCGTATAAAAAGCTTATGTCCTATCCTTCCCCGGGATCAAACCTAGCAACCTATAAATTTTATCAAAATTGATCGAAAATATGGGCTGTGAAAGCATCTATAGACGACAGACCGACAGACTTTCACATTTATAATATAAGTTTCAGTACATTCCAATAGCAAAAAATATACAATTAATAAAAAGATAGAGAACATAATTCAAGGTGGCTGCCAATCTCTTGCATATCACGATCTAGAGATAATTTTATTTAAGTTATCACCAAATTCTAGCCACGTCTCTAATGCAGGTTGTGTATACTTAAGTCACTAATTTAATTAATTTTAACTTAGAAAGCCGATCAAAGAATCAACAACATTAACAGATGAATTGCTTATCAATTTAGCACAAAGATTTCCATTTTTCTTACTATCCATGATAGCAAATAAACGTTGGTGTATCGAAAATTTAAGAATGTTGCATTAAGATTATCTCTACCCATTAGTAGAAAACTATTTTTCTCACAATTTTGTTAACCCGATAGGTAGGTATATCCAATTCTGTCCCGTTAAATGTAAGCAGTCCCTCCGCATACCATTATGTAGGCGTCATAGAGATTGGTAAATGTTTCAAATCTGATTTCCCATTAGATTTTAATTGACCGTTACGTTTCATCCTGACCCGATTTATTGGTTTCCCTCGGGAACCTGCGATAGTACTAGCATTATAAACATGTAGAGAATTAAGCCATCCTTCATTCGTTTGACCACTTATTATGGTAATAGATGGAAATAAAACAAATCCTGTGATAGATACCATAGATTATATTTGGGCTGGAGGTTTCAAAGGTGGTCAAACTAGCTGATCCGTCCCGGCTGCGCACGGGTGGGCTTTGCCTTTTAGATATATTCAGTGAAGGACTCTCAAGTATAGTAAGTCAGACCTGTTCTTCGCTGATATATTAATAAGGACTTTAGAGGATCTGCTAGTAGTAAGATGCCGTGAGTAGTTGGAGGCCTCTCTAGGATTGTTTCTTTAATATTAATTTAATTTATATCAATGAAAAGATTCGTGCTCGCTTCGTTCGCGCTTTCAATAGATGGATTCATATTTTCGGTTCAACACCATGAATTATATGTCATCCTACAAAACATAAATAAACATCGTACCAATTCAATCACGGAATCCAGCATAGTTCTGGTAAGGTACCTAATATTTTCCTGTTTGCTTTTATTTGGGGCTGGGGCTGGGGGCCCTATTCAGTGATGCCACCACAGGCCCTCAGACGATGTCAGTCCGCCCCTGGATAGGCTTCATAATATTATGTATGTAAATTTCTTAATACAATTTTGACCTTCTTTGATTGAAAAATCACTCGCATATTACGGTAAAAAATACTATGAATGAGAAGATATATTTGATGCGAGGATAATAAAAATTCCCTTAGTTTATAAACAAAATCAGAATTCGCAGCAGTAATTTCAATACAAAAGAAATTATATTCTGTAAAATGTAGTAGAATTTCGCTTTGCGCAATGTATTCCCAGCACAACAAGATTACAAAAATAAAACAATAACCTTATAATTTATTATTATTTATTTTGGTATTTATATTTACCACAAAATTACAACAATTAAGCACTTACGTTTTCATCTAAGTTACACTTGAAGATGTGATTAAATATTATTCTTATTTACGTGCTAAGTATAATATTATTGTCATTTATTATTAGATTAAATTATCAGATCATTCATAATTAACATTTGCTAAGGTGGACACAATAGATTTCGTAGCAAAGATTAAAACTATAATCAGTAGGTCACACACACATACTAGTCTGTAGGTAGGGACAGCATACACTAAAATGATATCATTATATGTATAAAAATAATGATAATAGTACCTATACAAAATTAATATAAATAACAGGAGTCTTTGGTAAATAAGAGATAACTTAGAAATAAAAAATAAATAGATCGAATACATAATTTTCATGTAAAATACTTATTTTGTACAATTCATTTGGCTTTTTATTCCTTGGCCTCATCATTGAGACTTTCAATATATTAAGATGCCTGTAGACGATTAAACTTGTTTGCCATACTACAATTCGCTCAAGAGTTAAAACCAGAGACAGATCTTATAAAGAATGTAAGCACAAAGTATACCTATTTATCGACCTCCGTGGCGCAGTGTGTATCCACCATCAGGTGAGATCGCAGTCAAGGGCTAGCTTGTAGTGGATAAAAAAAAAATATAGCTAATATCAATAAATTACAGTCATCGGCTCTGATCAGTTAATATTTTTTCTTAGTGTACTCTCACGGGACAAAGCCTTACTCGGGCACGTATTCGTAGGTCCAATGCGTAGAGGCTTTACGAGAGATTACATCTAAATTTTGAAATTAATATTCGACCGGATGTTTATCATTCTTCAGTGTATCAATTATTGCACTGAACGATAATTTCCGCTGGATACAGAGCTACTGTACTGTAATAAACACGAAGTATGTACTAATCATTAATTTATATTGATAAGTGATTAGATTTGATTGGTACCTAGATTATATTAATTCAATGTCCAAGCCATGCCATATTTTTATTTGTAAAATGGATGATATTATTTATTTCTTGGCCCATACTCATCATTTGACTATTGAAAAACACTTAAAAAGTATATTGGAATAATAAAAGTTACTACTCTAGTCTCTTTTTAATAAGTCGCTACGTCATACTTGTCAAACAAGTTTGGTCGTATACAGGAACTTTTCACTTAAAACTTAGTTTATTCGAACAAACTTGCAAGCGTGGGGTCTGAAACATGTTCAACAGGTCGCGCCGATGTTACCTGAAACAATTAAAATAACTAATAGAATTAACAACTTTTTACACATTTTACATCTTTAATGTAAGCCAATGGGACGAGTGGCCTAGTTGCGACGACGCATATCAGTCGATTACGATTGTTAAGCAACGTTGACCCAAGTCGGTAACTAGATGGGTCACCGAATTTGGAAGTCCAAATTTGGCCTTTTCCTTTTCTACGTGCCTCCGAGCCGTCGCGTCGGTCCCGGTCATTATCACTTACATCTGATAATAATCGTTTGTAACCTAGAGTTGAAATAGTACCTACTCATAGTCGAGTCGTATGCAGAAGGACCTGGGAACCCACCGCATTATTATCCCAAGAAAACCCCTGCCATTATGTGTTCAATGGAATGGGGTCACGACCTTCAGCAATGAGGAGTACGACGCAGAGAAAGATAATCTGAGTTCACACGGTTTTAAAACTGTGTAGCTTCGGCCTTCTTCCGTACCTCCAAGCAACATCAGAATGGTTCTATTCTCAATATACTTAAGATAGCTTAAAAAATCAATTTAAATGCCGTATGAATACAGTTTAATATTTGATTTTGTATTAGACCAGTCTAAGTCAAAAAGCTATAAAAGCTCGAGCAGCTTTTGATGACATTATGCTACTGCTACATAGCACATACGCGGTGTAGGGCTAATTTTAATTAAATACCTAACTAAAATATGCATAACACGAAAAGCCAGGGCTGAAAATTAACCCAACCATATCTAATATTACTACATGATGCCCGCGACTCTTCAATGTTCCGATAAAAAGTAGTATGTCCTTCCCCGGGATGTAAGTTATCTCTGTTCGAAATTTCATCAATATCGGTTGAGTAGTTAGGCCGTGAAGGCGTAGCAGACAGACACAGACCGACACACTTTCACATTTATGATATTAGTATGGATAATCCCTTTTTTTTAATATTATTATAATATTATTATGATACACAATTGGCCAGCTATTTGTTCTTATAAAAAACATCTGGTTACGGCAATTTTTAACAAAACGTTTTAACTAATTAGTATTAATTGATAAGTTTGAATTGATTGATTGATTGAACTTAATTAGTTGGTTAATAGATCTAGGTTTAAATAAAAGCTTAATACGTACGAAATACGCCAAAGTTTTGTCATCACGCCTGAACAGTGGGACGTTCAGGCGTTTCGGTATCCCAGGTATATCCCGAGGCAGGCTTTTGAGTTCCAGGGGCAGGTTCATTGGCCCATCGGGCAAGAATTCCGGGATTCCTATCGCTGATACCGGTTGACTATGCGATTTGATCGCCGGCTCATCAAGGTGCATATAGTGAAAGTGTTCGTGCTCGTCCGCTGAAGGCAAATGGTCAAAG
The DNA here is from genome assembly GCA_923060345.2 of Erebia aethiops. Lineage (NCBI taxonomy): Eukaryota > Metazoa > Arthropoda > Insecta > Lepidoptera > Nymphalidae > Erebia > Erebia aethiops. The sequence goes on along the minus strand of OV281079.1, from coordinate 16,159,968 downwards.
TGATCCAAATGGTCGAAGTGGTCCAAGGAATCATATGGTTCGAGGTGGTCCAAGTGGTCGTGATGGCTATGGTGGTGGTGCACTGTCTTGTATACTGTGTGCGTGTGTTTGATCTTCTTCACTTTGTATGGTACGTGAATGACCACTTTTTTGGTTCGTCTGAAATATAAAAATGGAATATCATTAATTTTATAAGTAAAAGATACTTAGATTATGCCCGTGGCTTAGGGTGCGTGAATTTTATAACCAAAGCTTTTTAAAAATCCCCTGGAAATTCTACAATTTTTCATGTCCATTCACCTTTGCCTCATTTCATCCAGCTTGCCAATTTGTTTACACCGCTGGACCGCGAAAAAGTAATAAACAAACACCTTTCGCAATAGTAATCTATATATACTTATAATAAAACTGTAACTGGAAGATGTCTGTACATTTAATATATTCTGAAAATTGTAATCGGGGTATGCTTTACTATCGATAATGAGCCCAAAACAGATTTTTATTCAATTTTTGTCTGTCTGTATGGCCGCGCATAACGCGAAAACTAATGAACGGATTTAAATGAAATTTGGTATAGTGGTAGCAGATACTCCGGGTCAATATATAGGATAGTTTTTATCCATAAAAAAATAAGGTCCCTCCAGGATAGGGGTTTTTTGTTGATTTTAGTCCATAACTCAGTCAAATCTGAACTGATTTGAATAAATCTTTCTTTATTAGAAGTTCTATCATCAGGTAAGCTTTGCCCAATTTTGGTGAAGATTTGATGAATATTATCAGAGATAGAGTACAAAACTCCTCAACAGATTACAGCAATTCACTTGATTAGGACTTGTTTCTGTACAGAAGTCTTCCAGTTACAGTTTTATTATATATTTATTTTATTTTATATTTAATAGAAATATATAATTCCATAGAAATTATCTACGACTAAGCATTATATTATTGTTACGCGACTATCTTATAAAAATCCACAAAAATCTAAGATAAAATTCAACTTCCGTTAAAGCACGGACATACACAACGCGCAGCATCAGCACTGCGTGACTCCAAGAGTTCTAATTATTAAATTATTCATATAAAGATCTAGCTGACCCGCCTTCGTTTGCTTGGTTGTAATCTATATATATAAAAATGAAACCCGTTTTCCTTGGTCACGGCATCACGGCATCAGGCGGTACGAAGTTCACCGGGTCAGCTATAGTTACAAATAAAATTTTTTTTGCAAAATTTCAGCTATCTAGATCCAAGAGCCTTGGTCTTTGCATTAATGAATCAATAAGTGAGTCGGGCGTTTTCTTTTTATTATATGAAATCCAACTACTATCTATCTTTATATATATAAAAATGAAACCCGTTTTCCTTGGTCACGGCATCACGCGTGAATGGCTGGACTGATTTCACTAATTCTTTTTTTGTTGTATTTGTTATTATTAGGAGAAGGTTCTTACGGAATAAAATATTAAGAAAATCTCTCAGAAATATTGAAAAACATACATTTAATTTTGCATACTAAGGCGGTACGAAGTTCGCCGGGTCAGCTAGTTTCTTAAAATAATTGACCAAAGATCTTGACACACAATTATATATTCCTTGTTTTTTTTCTAAAGCGCATAATAAAGAAAAGATCCAAAGCGCAAATCCATTGACGCAGCAAACTTAATCAGCCAATTTTATAAGATAGGGCTTCATGAGTTCGAGTGCATTAAATGGAACGTTCTGCCGTGTAATTCCGTCGCGCATCGTTGCATTCGCACTTAGTTTGTCCAAGCCTTTATCATATCGATAGAACTGCTAATAATAGTTCTATTAGATAATGGTTCTAAGTTCTAACCTTCCTAGTTATTGCACGCCATGTTCTTTTCTTCCTATTAGGTAATAAAAATTAAAAGAACTATGCTATTCAAAGCTATCACTACCCGTACAGGCAGGGTGTATTAGGTATGAAACCATTAACTTAGCACAAAACAAAGGTGAATTGTTAGTCAAACTCTTTGCAATCAATGCGGTTTTCACTATCACTAGGAAAATTTCACGAGGAAGTTTTAAAATCACCTACAACCCACCCGGCCTGTTACCTAAGACGGATCTTCTCTCAGAATGAACAGGGTTTACATCAAAGTTCACCACGCTGGCCAGGGCGGGTTGGTAAAACATCACACGTTAAGAACATGAATTTTAGACAAGCATAGAGGTTTCCTCGAGATGTTTTTATTCGCCGTCATAGCGGGTGATATTTAATTCCTTAAAACGCACATATTTAATTCGGAAAAGTTTGGGGAACCAAACCCAGATCTCCAACTAGGAGGCCGAAGTATTGACCACTATCGTAAACAATAACAACAATAATAACAACGTAAGCACAAAACCTCTACGCGTATAAAAAAAAATTCAAAAAAAAATAAAAACCGACTTCAATAAACACAAACAAAAAAAAATATTTTAACCGGCCCAAAACATAATATTATAGAACTACATTAACTTTTGAAAATTTTTAATATTTTTTATTTCACAATTTTTAGTGGTCACGTATTAAAATAATATGCTGATTAAAAACCTACTGTTTACTAAGCTATTACACTGATCGCGAGCAATTTACTCTTATCCATTGAGGAGTTCAGTTCTATCCGAAGATATTCATCAGATCTTCACCAAATTTATATGGGACCGTCTCTAAAGTATGATCTATCAAACAAAAAAGAATCATCAAAATTGATTCATAATTGGCGGAATAATCGCGTAACAAACATACAAAGAAAACATACAGTCGAATTAATAACGTCCTCCTTGCTTTTGAAGTCGGTTAAAAAGGAGATTGTCATTTTTTTAAGGAGCTTCATAGACTATATTGAAAGGACGAAACGTGTTTCCCAGTAGTTTCCCATATAGGTACGACGCGTGCACGGACGTTATATCCTGACCTGTTCCTCGTGTGTTTTCGTCCTAATCAATGAAGCTAGTGACAAAAAGTTAAATTGTATGCTATTCCACTTACCCTTCCGTATTTGTAACGAGTATGGCTAGGAAGACCGCAAGGCAAAAAAGTAGCTGTGGATAAAAAAATAACGTTGAATTTCGTATTCTATTACTAATTTTTAAGTAATTACCTACTCTTCTTATAATTTCATTTAATAGGTATACTCTTTATAATTTTTTTACTTAATAATAGATTATATTAGTTTCTCCTGTCCATTATTAAGTAAAAGAATAGCCCTCTGCCCAAGGTTTCGAGTTGAATTTGTGGTTGGTAGGTAAATAATAATCTTCGTCTACAATATTGAGAATTGTCCTATATTCAAAATTTCAAAATATCACTTGATTCACTTAGCGAGAGCTTTACTGCTTAACTAAAACTTATTATAGGAAAGTACATGGACTAATATTTAAACTGATCCCCAAGGATATTAAGGGTAAGAACTATTAGGGCAAAAAACGGTTCTGTGGAAATGCGTTGTAGATTGCCTACTACAAGGATTAGTAACTATTAATGTTAGGTACTAGAATTGTGATATTATTCGGAAACGCCGACTTTGGGTTTGACTGACTAGCCCTGCAGCTGGAGCTGCTCTCGATTTGCATTCAACTAAGTATTGTATGTAGAGACCTTCCTTAGTTGAAGTGTCGAGAGCATAGATACAAAGATTCAAATTAATCGGATGAATTATACGCGAAAGCGTAGGTAACGATCTGATGGTCATAATATTTTATATTAACACGCGAAAATTATTTTTATAGTACATACTCGTAGTTTAGCTTGTGTAAAATAAAATCTTAATGTGCTATTGCAGGTACACATTCGTAAATGTCTAAAATATAAAACCATGTTCAGGTAACATTAACTATATAGGTACTAGACGATATCCGAGACTAAGAAGTGTGGATTTAGGACTTTAACAATCCTGGGAGAATTCATTGATTTTCCGTGATAAATAGTAATGCTGCAGGTCCTTACCAATTACTAGGATCTATGGAAAACTTCATGTTAATCCGTTGCTCTGTTGCAGAGGCTTTAAACGACAAACCAACCACCAAAAATAATTTCTTTATTATATTATATCATTATAGTATCACTGTGGCATTACATAACTTCTTATATACCTAATAATAAAAGATGTGTCAAAGTAGTTTTATATATATAATATTATATTATATTCTAATAATCACAATAATAACATAAAATACACGAGAGTAATTAATAGAAATACGAAAGAGTGAGCAATAGTACAAGATATTACTGTTTAAAGGAATTGAAAAAACGTACCACCGATCGGCAATCCATAATCAAGAATCTATTGTTATCGAAACAATGTGATGGAAAGCACTTTTCAAGCAAAAAAGCCCTTATGAGAGCGCAAATTACTAATCACGTATGATTGAAAATGAAGTGCTTAGACGCGTGAACACAGCGATAATGAAAGCCGATTCAATTGTTATAACTTATATATACCACACATGGTTACATCCAGGTGATTCCATCCCTCTTTAGAAACTTTTCCCCACATCTACCCATCTCTTTTGCTATTGCGACGCGGATTTTTTTGCCATTTTTATCATCAGCATTTTATTGATATCTACAGAAATTCTGATATTTAATCTCTCTTCGAAAAACATAGAATCCACACAATATTCTACAGTTGGAATAACTCTGGAAACGCTTTTAAAATTCCTTAGCTGTTTTATCGAAAAACTTCGAACACAACCTATAGACAAGAATAATTCTCGTATAGGTACCTACTCGTACTTATATTTTGTGAGTGATGATTACTCTCAAGATTTGGATGAAATTTTGTATTTAGATAATAATTTTACTTTCTAACTTTATAACGTATATGTGTCATCCCGGAGTTCCCGCGGGAATAATTCCGAGGAAGATAAAGGAAGGGAGAAATAAATTTTCACGCTGGGCGAAACTTGGTCGGCTAGTACCTGAGCCCGACCAAATAGTAATTATTAGAAGAAAATGTAATAGATAAAAGATCGTATGTATTCAACTTAATTTATTTGAAAAAATACTATTGCATTAATAGCCTCGTTTGGTTAAATAAAATTATAATAAATTCTTTTTATATTAACAAATACGGTGCACTCCATAGACTTAGGTACCAATACATAATATATACCGAGCCATTTTAGCATGGTTTCTTTTTTACATGTCGATATTCATAACAGGTTTTTTCTTTGCATACATAGCTTTCTCTAGTATCTCTTGTTGTTGCTAAAAATAAAAAATATACATTAATCTCTCATATATTGGTAGCCAACACGGTCATACGCCGCTGGAGACAAGACCGACATCTGTGGAAATCCTTGCAGAAGACCTTCGTCCAACAATGGATATCTAACTCTAACTCTAAGTAAATTTATTCAAAATAGGTACCTACACAGTACATCTTCTGAACGTCACGTTTACAAAGTATAAGACGTGATGGTGATACGGTTAAAATGAGAGCGACAACGAGGTAACCAAGGTTTTTACAAATGCAGAAGGGTAGAGACTAGAGGATGCCATTACGAAACCCAGCATTTTCATGCATTATTTCGAAGTTTGCAAAAGCTCTCTAAAACTTAAGATTGCAACTTTGTTCCATGCTATTGGTATTTTAAGAATAGAAGTATTTCATAATAAAATAAAAGTTACGTACTTTTGTACTTTGAAAGTGTTTCCACAAGCCATACCGCAATTCCCAGTCCTCGAAAAACAACATTGGCTTGTTATGATATGTACGTTTATTATATTCCTTATAAGTTTTTAATAAAGGAGGGTTCAATTGAGGTGCAACCTTTGCCCGTCTTGATATTATTTCGTTCACGTACCGGTACAGATCAGGGGCTTTATGTACCCAACATATTAGAGACATTATGGCTAGAACAATAGCATGCAACCAGTATCGGCTCTTATCAGGTAGTTTTTCAGCTGTGACTGCAAAGTCTTGTATAGTCATTGCCAAGCAAGAAGCTGCTGCCGCTGTCAAGCCGCAAGGAACTTCGAGGATAGTACATGCTATTAATGAGTACATAGTCTTTAAGTTGATCAAGCTATAATAGTGATTCTGGGCGACTTTGAATAAGAAATCATGGAATTGTTCTCTATACTGGCGCATGAATAATTTATCGTTGCTGTCGTATTCGCCTATTTTAAGTGGCACCTGAAATCATAAAGGAGGTAACAATTAACTATTTACGCTACACATTGGTTAGGTTAAGTTGGTAATCGATTTGTAAGGAAATCTTCTCGCGCTGAAGCCAACGAAAGTGTAGCGCAGTTTTTAACCACGAAAGCGAGTTTTGCTAAATTATTATGAAATATTAGTTGGTAACCCAAGAACAGGATTCTATGATATCGTTGGAATACTTGGGTAGGTATAATTTTTTCTATAAAATTAAGGTACCTGAGAAAAGTCATAATATATCGTGGGTATCGACAAGTTCGCTGCGTTTTTCTGTCTGTCCAGTAAACCGACTAAAAGTCTGCAGCCAACTAGACTGTAAACTCCATTTGGTGAACCGACAAAATTTGGCAAAATCTCATTCAGTACGCTTTCATCCAAACACTCACTGAATAAACCAACTTTGTACAGCTGAGCAGCATGCTCTACCAATGAAGAGAACTCTAGAATTTCATCGTTACTCATTGTCACCATTGAGAACCAGTTCAGCATAGTTGTTATTATCGTCAAACGATGGCTGTTTTCCGCTCTTTCGAATATTCTCCGCAAACACACGTCAAAACCTCTCTTCAGGTATCGGTACGATGAAAATGTCTCAGCACCCTTAGAAATACTGCACGTAAAGAAATCTAGAAGACGTGTGATAAATGGTAATAGCTTATGCTTATTAATAATCCAATTATCACTTTTGAGCAATTCGTAGAAGACTCGCATGCGATGCCGTGCCGATTTGACATCGCTAAAAACCACACAGTGTATATCCGTCAGCATCAGGTTGTACAAGGTTATCTTTCCCCTACTATAATAAAGTATCACTTCTAATATTTGAGTGACAAAATTCTCAAACGGCCAAAGGGAAATTCTTGAAAAAAAATCAAGCGTGCTACGAATAACGTGTTCATTATTTTCAGGTTGCAGCAAGTTCATGGTCTCATGGAAATTTGCTTCGGCTTGCTTGAACAGTTTCTTGTCACATCGAAACCAGTTTCTGCCTTTAAGCATATTGAGCTTTACTCGCATTCCAAAGAAGTAAACCAACGTCAAAGAGCATTTTACTACCCCTTCGAAATCACTGTCTTGTATACTTCGTCGGTTTGAATACTTAAATATGTACCTGAGGCTTTTCATTGCTTTTACTTTGTTACCGTAGAACATATCGTTCAGATCGATGGGGTAGTAAAGATTGTGCAGGTGGTTTATTTTGTCTTGCAACTCACTGCCTTTAAGTACGTCCGGTATCGGTGGTTGAAACATTTTGGACTTAGCTTCAGTAAGACTCCCTAATATAATATAATAGTTTTACTTGAACATCAACTTTAATTATTTTGTATTTTAACTACGTCAGAAAATTTAACAATTCTTATTGATCATTTCGTTTTTGGACAATAATTTTACATTTCTTATTTCTCAAAGAGAATATAACCACTACGTTTTATTATTTCTTTGCATGACATCCATAAATATATAGAAAATCCATAATTTTAGACGTCAGTAAGACCTTATAGTAAGACTTTTCTAACTCTATGAGAAAATCATTACGTCATAATGAATCTATGAACATTTTTTTGAATAAAAAAATCAAGGAAGTAAAGTAATCAATATTGTTGTGTAATAAGTAAGTAAATCCGTGCACAAATATATAATAATAATATATAATAATAATATATTCTTTATGTAAAAGTTCCTACATGTAGGTACGTAATATTGAAAACGGGTGTCCTACACGAGCGTGCGTTCACTGTGAGATCACCCTATTCAATTTTCATTACGCTTTGTGGTTAGAGGCTCTATTAATAAACCAAAACATCTTGAGGATACCATAAACAACCGCGACAGCTAGCCTATTCCTAGCCCTTCTAGATAGAAGCCTGATATTGCTTCTAAATAAATATTAGGTATATATTTATATTACGAAAGTTCTTTTACACAGGCGCCTCGAGCCATCGCGTGAATTGGAGTTTCAGGCTAAATGGCCTTAAAATAATAAGAATGTAAAGTATGCCCTAAATAAGCTGTTACACGATGTGCTTCAAATTGGATCATTATCTAGAACACAATGACTTTCATTAGTGATGTAACTTCCTCGGTTTCCGGCTGTAAGCCGCGCGCGTTCGTGCAACAAAACAAGCATACACGCTCCGTGCCATGTATTAATGTAATAACTATAGCGTTAAGGCTACAGTCTAGTTTCCTAGACTTACGACTGAATACTGAGACATACTATCCCAACCACGGAATAGATAAAGTTTTTTCTATGATCCCAACATAGGTAACATGTAGGTACAGCCAAATCGCTGGGTCTTTTTCCGAAGGTCTGTATACACATCAGATATAGCATTAAGATATTCTTTATCGTAGACCACCCCCAGTGCCATCAGTCAGAAATAAAATTGAGAAATTTCAACGGGATCCTCTATAAGCTATCCACGCAAAGTGAATTGCGGGAACAAGCTATTTAGATAAAAAAATACAATAGTAAAATTAAAATAAAAAACATTTTTCATACTAATTTATTATCCAAAAATAAACGACCACACTTACTAAATCTATCAGTCTTAAATAGATATAAATAATGGAGGGAAATAAATTATTACATAAATGCTCGCAACGAGATAGTTTACTAATATTGTCCAGCTCAGAATAAGAGCTTTTTAGAGACGTTGCGTCTACTCATTCGGATTTGCTCGAATATACTTTAAAGTCAAGTATGTACGCATGTGGAGACTTAGGGTAAGGGCTTATACAGACTCAAAGTACGACGGTAGCTCGCGCGAGGGAAACGACATCTTACAGGCCTTTTACACAAAAGGTACAAACACTTGTACGCGCACAGGTGTTTGATCCAATGAACTGTGTGAACCAATTCACATTAAGCACATAGCGACGAAACGCGCTTCGATGGGAACCTATAAAATATATAGATCCTTATAATAAAACTTCTAGGAGTTGGACACGCTACACTCGCACATTTAGTGTGTATTTAAGCTTTAAAAAATTTAGATTACTGTTGAGACGTTGTTTTTTGATTATCCGCTACCGGCAATTGCTGTGGCACGGAGTAGGTTTGAGAGTACGCTTGCGCGACATATGGTCCTGGACCCACTTGTTCTTGGAGTTTCTCCGCTTCTTCTGGGGCCACGGGGCACATACAGGGTACTAGTTGAACATGCTGTAGCGACACTGGTGTTAAACTGGCCCCCGCGGGCACGCTTATAGGTATGGGCGCCATATTCTGTTGGACTATCTCAGGTTGCTGGTACTGTTGCGGTATCTGGTACAGCTTCCTCGACTCGTAGGGGTACATGTATTGGTATCTGTAAGGTGTTACCGGCTGTACCCAATTCCTTGACGAGGTTTGACTTCTGTAACAATGGTTACACTTTTTTAGTAATTTTTATTCGCAGACAATTCAGAGAAAAAATTTAAAGTTGTGTCTAATTACTTAAAAGGAGAGTCTGACAACTTACGTAGAGACATATAAGAGAGAATCTCTGTAGGGTCTTAGATTCTAAATACATAAGTTTTATTTAGAGCAAATATATGGCGAAATGACATTAGAGACTGGACAGTTTGGATGTCGGAGGGGAACGACGTTATATCCTATCGCGTTTGTGTGTGAAGCTCGATATGAAAGTTATACGGAAGTATTCCGAAGTAGATTAATTTTCCGGAGGGTTTAATACACGATTTCCGGACTAAAGAAGGTGTGTAGTTTTATACCATATTTTTTAACAAATCAACAGCAAGAATAATCTCCTCCTCCTTGAGATGCATCCATATCATGGAACATGTTTTTTAAAAACAATGTTATGTTACATGATGCACCATCTAAACGCACCATAGAGAAAACTAATCGTTTTTTTTTTATGTTACTTACATAACGCACTACTGATCATGAACAATATCATATTATACAATACGAAGATATACACAAAATAATACTAATAGAAAACATTTTTATTCTTATATATATGTAATAAATATTTTATTTAACAGTTTGTTTTTGCTGTATATCAATTACATAACAGGTAAATATGTTCTTACAAAATTACCTAATTGATTACAGTAAGTGAAGGAAGCGTGATCGAAATAGTGATCACATAATTCGCATACATTTCCATCGCAAGCAAATATCAGACACATGAATTTCGCAATAGCATTTTAATTATTTTAACATACCTAAACAAAAAAGGCGATATCTACTTCAGCAATCCATATAATGGGGCTGATTCTGTATAATACAATCTCTAAACTAAACTAAAATGGCAGCTCTGTTCCTTTCCGTAGGGAGTATTATGAAAGGGTTAGCAATATTTGTAATGCTCTAATTTTAGTTTAGAGATTGTGCACTACAGAATCAGCCCCAATATACGGCCGTTTTCTGAATTGAGAATTTCATGTTGAGTCTGTCTCAAAGACTACTTAAGTAAAATATTACTTATTGTAATTTAAGTAAAATAGTATGTAATTATAGTATGTACCGTTATGTAAGTTTATTATATTGTAATGTGTATTGTATGTATTGTAATATTTAGTAGGTTGTTATAATTTTTCTTTTAGTTTACACGTGTGCACCACCCTGTCATCATGCAACCAATCTCCTTTCATAAAGGTTGCCTGGAAGAGATCACTCTTAGTGATAAGGCCGCATTTACACCGCAACAAGTTGTAAATTATATAATGATTAGTTTTATCTCTGTTTTGTTAATTGTTTGTGTGTAATAAAGTGTTTTTATTTACTTACTTACTAAGTACTAATTAAGCAAATTTTTGTTTCTGAATTGATATTGGGCCGGTTTCTGAATTAAGCATTCAAGCAAAAACAGCAAGCTCCAATTCTCAAACCTTACACAATATCAATTCAGAAACAAAAATTTGCTTAATTAGTACTTAAGTAGTCTTTGAGACGGACTCAACATGAAATTTTCAATTCAGAAATCGGCTCATAATTCATATGTATAATTATTACACTTCTTATGTAGCGCATCCCTTCAGAACGACTGCACCTACATATTTGGCTTTTATTTTCCTTCTATTTAAAATTTAAATTTTGCGAGCAGACGTCGATGCTCCAGTATGTTTGCTCTGAGTTTGCTTAATTAAAAATTCGATTGATCGTATTGAGCGTTCGATCACACTGATCTTCATGCCCAACTGTGTCGCATCCGGGCCCCAATAATTAGTAATCTTTGCTCACGGAGGAATAAGTTGTTCGTGGTCCCATATTGTCGCACTGTTGCCCGAACTATGGCACCCATACCGCGTTCATTGGCGTCGTTCAACACGCTCTTGGACAATAATGCTCAATGGGATCCATTCAATGACAAGTGGACAAACTTGGTTTTTGAATTGTTAAGGTACTCTGAGAGAATAGAATAACCTTGTTTATATAACATTATTGTTGATAGTTTTATGTTCTTTTTCTTCTCTTTTTTTATTTTATTTGTATTACCTTGTTAATAATCATCTTTTAGTGTAAGTGGCATTGCCGTTCTGATTAGATTTAAATAAATAAAAAATAATTGTTAGGACAAGGTTAGTGTGAAAGAAAATGTTTGATTAATTGTAGGGAAAAGTGAAAAATTTGGGTTAAAAAATCTACATAATATAAAAAAAACTAAGTGAATGAGACAGAAGACAGTAGGAAGGATTACTAAAATATTGACAGAATTAACAGAGTGATGTTCAGTTTCATATATTCCCGGGGAAAAATCCAGTTCCCATGGAACTTGAAAAAACCTAAATCCACGCGGACGACGCGACGTCGCGGGCATCAGCTAGTTATGTATAAATAAAAGGTACCAATTAAGTACTAAGCCGACCGAGTTTAATTAAAAGAAAAAGCTGATGGTGTATGAAGTACTGATAATTCAAAACCTACGTGAATTCTTATTTTTAAAACTTATACCAGGTGTCCTAGCGTTCCACCTATGCATCACCAAAAGGCCGCCTGCGGTTGTGCTAACCCTGATGCTCCCTGTGACAGTGCCAAGTCTTCGTACCTTCGTAACATATAGTTTCAGTGAAGGCTTTTGATCCCATACAGCGACTATTATATGACGGTGCTCTATCTGAGGAAATCTTTATTGTTATAAACTGAGCTTTATAATACTAAACATAAGTCATTTGTATGTCGATAGCCAACCCCAATTTATGCGATCTTATTTATTTTTCTCATATCAGTCATCGAATATGAAAGTGACTGACTTTGAATTATTTGCGCCGTGTTTGCGGCAGACAATATTTTTATCCGTAAATTTTTTTCGCCATAAATTTAAGGAAAAAACAAATAATTATTTAGTGAATCTGAATCGTACCCGGAATCTGACCCCCATTTGAGGAAGAAGGCCTCCGAAGGCGCGCTGATTGCTATACTCAGGAGGAGACAAATCTGTAAATAAAACATTTATTGCATTAGTATGAAAGAAGGCACATGTACTAACTAATACTAAGTAACTCTGCACTAACTAATAGGAGAAAACTGCAACTTCAATAACTAGTGGTTCGCCCCGAACTGAGACCTCGCGGCGCCATCTATTGACATAAATGTCAATTTTGGGGGAAAAATTAAAAAAAAAATACTTTTGGACTCTATTCCTAATTATCTTTAAAATGATATACCGCAACCCTATGTAACTTTAAAAAAAATATTTTACTTCGCATTCGCTTCTATGAGAGCACCCCTGAAATAAAGATTTTTATTATTTTTTAAGCCATATTCGGCGGGAGGCCATTGGTTTACATATTATATTTAAAGCTGAAGTAATTGCGTTCAGTAATTCAGAAGTTATAATGCTCTGACAGACGGACGGACGGACGGACGGACAGTGCCAATTCACCCAAGTAGACTCATAGACCTTCGCTTCGCTCGGTCAAAAATCATTTTTCATATAACCTGCAAGTGCAAGTTTCAATGCCTGTTAGCCACCCGAAACTAGTCAATTTCCGACGAATACGTGATTCAGCGAGTAGAAGATCTGCCCTGCCCTGCCCTAGGGCAGAAAACGATGCTAGGCTAGGTAGGCTAGGTTTTCTGCGCACTGAATGACGTAGCAGCCCTTTTTCAATCCTGCCAGAGAATCTTTTGTTTATTTCAAACCATGGACCTAATATAATATAACCTTTATAACTGCCATTTTAACCATCAACTAAACTGACAGATATCATATTTTTAAACAACAACCTAGCAACTAAAATAAATAAGAAATACAACTCGCACTTTCAATGCAGTTTATATGAAAAATATAGTGTGTGACGCGGGATGAATTAATGACGTTTTCAGACTTCGGGTGATGCCAGCTAGCCATAAAATATACTATTGTTCAAATAAACTTTTACTGACCCTATGTAAGCCTGCCATTATTATGAGAAGTTATAAACGCCGTGATTATTTACACATCACCCCAGGGAGCACATTCCAACTTAATAGTTATGCAATGATTAATGACTGTCTATAACTTAAAACATCATCATTAATGAAACGTTTCGTAATTATTTGAACAGACAAACAAACTAAATGCATCTTGTCCATCAGGATCTCGTTATAACAATTGAAGGTATCATATACTTAACAATTGTATTGTTGATATTGTTTTTAAAGACGATGACATTTTTTTTAAGGATGTATAAAATTTGGTTTTAGAGATGCATTGCATTATGCATCCCAGGCTATTTTTTATAACACTAAATGTTCTCACGGGATGTTTAAAGACCTTTAACGTTGAAGAAATTCAACGTTAAAGAAGCGATATTAAATTATTGCTTAAAATCTTCTTAAAATGCACATTAGAGGCAAAGGCTTTGCGCAGTATCTAAATTATTTTTTTTCTACTTTCATTCCACTACAAGTTAGACCTTGACTGCGATCTCACCTGATGGTAAGTGATGATGCAGTCTAAGATAGTAGCGGGCTAACCTGTTAGGGCTATAGTAGTTATATTAAACCCCTAGTTGGTTTCTACACAGTATCGTACCGGAAGGAACGCTACATCGCTTGGCGGTACGTCTTTATCTGTAGGGTGGTAGCTAATAGCCAACTAGCCACGGCCGAAGCCTCCAGCCACCAGACTAGACCAGAGAAAATTCAGAAATTATAAATACCCAAATTGACCCTGCCGGGAATCTAACCCGGGACCTCCCACGTTACAACAGCGCTCAACACTGCGCCAGGGAGGTCGTCAAAATTGATATATATAATATCCTTCTTAGCTCATGCATTACATTATGTACTCAATGCATAAGCTAAGATTACTCTCAGGATCATGTAAATTTACGAACAAAATTTAAAAGCATTCTATTCTATAATAAAATTCCAAAATTTTACACAAGTTTAAGAAATCTATTTAAAGTATGTTTTTAAAAAATGCTTATTATACTGCTGAAGATTAAGTAAATATATATACATATATACAAACAAATTGTAATTTTTTTTTTTTCAAAAGATCAACCACCGAGTTTCTTGCTTATACTTCTCGTTAGGAATGAATGACATTATTATTATTATTATTACTCTTTATTTGGTACACCACAACACAAAAATATAAAGGACACAAATAAATACATAGAAAACACTAAGCAGTATACAAAAAGGCGGCCTTATCGCTTAGCAGCGATCTTTGCCAGGCAACCTTAGGATTAGGAGAAGTTGAGGAGATTAACTTGCGGGTGGTGTATTAGTATAGACATACAAACAAATACCTACATACTAATACATAAACAGTTACATAAATAATATAATACATATATAATAAATATATCAAAATAAACTAATATATATTATGTATTTTACATTACACTAAATAAAAAATTAAAACTAGTCGTCTATATTATGGTGTTAAATAAAACATTTTAACAGATTTTTTAAATATTTCCAGTGACTTTGACTGTCGTACGTTTACGGGAGAGCATTCCATAATAAAACAGCTTGCACTGTGAAAGACTGCGTATAAAACTTAGTCTTATGCGATGGTATGCTCAGAGTTAATGTTCGGGCCGTTCGTATTTCGGACTGCTCTCCCAGAAATTCATTCCCACCATTCCAGACATTCCGAACCGGTGGTAGATTTTCGACTTTTCAAAAGCATTTGACAACAAAGTCAACTTGAATAAAAAAGATTTGAATTTGAATTTGAAAAGATCTACAAACAAAACATATTATCATGTCTTTTCTCTGCCTAAAGTGTGATGAAATTTGTTTCCATAAAATGTGATAAAGATCAAAATTCGACAAAAGAAACATCACAGTGTATAACAAAGTTTTGTTAACATTATTAGTTCAATACCGAAGGGGTCGGTCGGCGGCTGTTACTGTGAAAAAACAAACTAGTGATGTCCATAGTACCTTAGTAGTAATTGCAAGATACTTTAAATTTGACTGGCGCGTGCTTAACAGACTTTTTTCAGGATTTTTTTTATCCACTGCAAGCTAGCCTGCGATCTCACCTGATGGTAAGTAATGATGATGCACAGTCTAAGGATTTTGCATATGAGTACGATCGTACATACGGAGATTAGATCATGATATCTTAGAAAACCTGTCTTGGAAGCCTACTTAAGATATTCAAGTTATTAAAGCTATAGCTTTTTACCGTCGCAAATAAGAATATTCGAAATTGGTAAAATATGATTGATGAAAATTTTTGGAAGAATATGGACGCAAAAAAGTGCGAGACAGGTTAGGTATAAAACTAAAGGCTGATCTGTATAATGATTGTACTTAACTAGGCATCGAATGTCCCTTATCTTTTAATTCAATTCTAGACCACTTGCAAATGTCTGAATTAATTGAAATTATGCAAACATATTACTCATATAAAACTTATGACAGTACCTACAATAGTTGTATTTCTATAACCCGGTGCTAAGATTATCAGTTTGCCTGTCCGTTCCCATCAAGGCTTTTTTTCTCGGAAAAGGCTTGAGGTATTAAGTTGAAATAGCAAATTTTGCTAAAAAGCGTGTTATTGAAAATATAACTTTTTTTTAAATTTACTTCACGATAAATTATTTATCGTGCAAAGTCTATTCGACGACACCGGGGACATCACTCAAAGAACTTTTATAGCAACGCAATGACTTGCCTCTTCCAGCAACCCATTTAGCGGCTATAAAGCCATGTAAATTGAAATTTCGAACAACAATGGATAATCGTTAATGGAAAAGTAAACATTAAAGATCGATAAATCTACAATACAAGTAGGATTGATTTGTTATTCGAAGATGTTAGTCGGATTGTGTCAATAGGATTTTGTTTATTTGCTTTGATTTTTTTAAATTAAGTTCGGAAAGGATGTTAACAATAGACACGTCATTAATTTTTTTAATACATCGAACCTTGATTTTTTATTTTACTTCAAGCAACTTAATTAAAAAACCGTCAGTGCACTTCAGGTTTACCTGTAGGTACAGGTTTCAAAAATCTTCGAACAGTAACACAACAATGACATAGGTACACAATTATAATAAATACAAATCATTACAAAAAATAATGAATAATTAGTCGCAATTAATATTTAAAAAATACAAAAACTTTTAATATATCCAAAACTTTTTCTTTCAAAACTAGCACAAACTTACCGCTGTATTTTTTTGCCGGAGCATATTGCACTGTTTTACCTAAATACTATCAGACAAGGGCACGCGTAGCCCTAACGACACCTATCTCGTAACTAAAGTCTACTAAAATGGGAATATTAAATTGATCCAAAAATTCCCCACTTTTATCGGAACGTAGATGCGCGCACCCAAACCGACCGCAGAATGACCGATCCCAGGGGACCAGTCGTTTTTTATACACGATTTCAGAAACATTCCGTCCCTAAAAAGCCGGTCCCCGGCCCCTGCATGTAGTATAATAATAATCTTATTAACTTATCTACACTCCTATCTTTACTTAGAACGTACCGTTATATTCGCCCGAATTTAAAAAGGAGTTTCGTAGACACTGACCACTTAAGATAATTTCACACTTTTTTATGGGGTCAGCTAAGTGTTTGGACATAGGGTGAAATGAAGGGAAAGGTTTGACCGGCGCTCGGTCTGGTGCGCCCGTAATGGCATGGGAAGGATGCGGCGGGCGGTCGTGTCGAATCGAGACGGCTCTATTACCAGCCGCCTTGCTTCGGCGGATCCGTGACTCGTCATGTTTCCCGACGCGTGAAATCCTAAATGGGTGCAGCGTCAACATTCACAATACAACAACAAAAAGTCCCTTCGGTGCCGTGGCCGCCTAATTACCTCTGATTGATATTTTACTGAGGGTCTTCATTACGTTTTTTCGACCGTTTCCGCTGCGGCGCGGGATAGTTCATTTCGGACTGGACCCAGGATGCCAAAATGACAGTTATGTAGGCTCATAAAAAGGATCATGGCCTCCATCTATATATGTCTACATAAGGTACGACAATGGCTGAAATTATTATTAACTTATGCATCTGCAGCTGCTTTTGCATTAATTAACGATATAAGTTATTTAGCAAATGAGTAAACCTATGGCATACGAAGGTAGTTAGGTACAGACTACTTTCCAAATAATAAAATCAGTGTACATAGTGTTAGGAATTAATTATCATTATATCTAAAGTTCCTGAGTATTCCACAAATCGAATGCGTTCTCTATTGATCGATGAAAGTGGTCTTCACATACCTACCTAGTCCAAAACCGAGACGCCTACGCACTGCGATTGAACTAGGGTTAGGAAAACTAAGCATGCGATAAAGCGCGCAAATACCTACATTAGGGACTGGGCAGAACCAGACGAGCATTGCGTCAGCATCGGAGGTAAACACGTTTTATCCTGTCCCGCTAGTCTGGGTAGGTCCAATATGAGTAAAATTAAAATGCTATACGCGGAATTTCGGCCGCCAATCTAAACGATCTTGTCCGTAGAGTATTTTCAGTCTATAAAATCGCCCACCCGCCCAATTCCTTTCTCTAAAACCAATGAACCTATCCTACTTAAATTCATCGTAAAGGTTCTCCATTTGAAAGAATAACGTTGTGTGGTCCACTTGTGTCCGCGACATACCTAAGTACTTTTATAACCCCAAATGGCGTCAACGAGGTTAAGGACTGATATATAGGCCATTGTGTTCTTTATTCCTAGAATTTCTCCGTAACTGGCCGTGTAACTAACAGATAACAAATAAAAGCCATTAGCGACAGTGGCTGTGATACATACCGGCTATCAAAAATAATGGATGGCCCGCACTAAGAGCTTGTGGCTGCCATCATTTAAACATTACTCTCACATACTCCCGATGTACCCACGATTAGTGGTCGTCCCTTGCAAGGGTCTCAAGATTTGGTTCTCTTGTATCCAGCAGTTTGTTTAGGATTGTCCGTCCACCTCAGTGGGGGTCTTTCCACATTTCGTTTTCCGGTGTACGGTGGTCATCGACCTGTAATAATTACATGTAATGAACCTAACCCATGATTACCGCTTCACATTTGCGACTCAAAGAGCTAGCCTGTTACTCTGGTTGTCTCATGGATCTCATTTCTGATGCAATGTCATCATATAACTTAGGTACCTTCAAGGCAAGTGCGTTCCAACCTAGACCTCATCATTGCTTTGCACTTAGCACGATTGTCGTCAAGCGCAAGCCTATCTCACAATTAAAAAAAAAAACAGGAAAAATTAATCCGAGCATGGCTCTCACCATCGCCCGTTGATTGACCCCTATCAGGACCATAGTTATATATCCATAGTATAGTATATACCAAAGTATATAATTATACGAAAGTGTGTCTGTTTGTCTATCTGTTCGCCTATTCCATTTTTACGGTCCATCCGTCTAGCCTATTTGACGAAATTTCTTCAGAGGCTAGCTTGCTTCGTGGGGTTAGACAAAACGAGGCTATTTTTTACGCTGGATAATCAGTACCCCGGGATTTTAAAAAATAGCTGAATTCACTATACTTACAGCGATTAAGTAAGCGGCAGCGTTGGTATATCCTTATGCGGTTGACGTCCAATCTGCTCGCACGATTTGGTTTTGCATTACCTTTCCGATATGGACCGCTGAGGTGTGGAATACCCTTCCAGCGCACGTGTATCCTGCCTCGTATTAGGTACCTACTTAAATACTTTCAAGAGTGAATAGACATCTTCTAGGCAATGAAGTTCCAACCTAGACCTCATTGCTTTGCACTTAGCATGATTGACGTCAAGCGCAAGCCTATATTTTGCAAAAAAAATATTCAAGCAGACGAAGCCGCGGGCATCACTTAGTTTAGTAATAGTTCCCATTTCTCCTCCAACTAAGCGTACGCATAAGCGTGAAGTAAAAACTACAAGAGATGGAGATTAGGTAAACCAGTCCAAACTCTCTTTAGGTAGGTAACTAACTATAGCGTTGATTCATGTCCTGGAGTGCTCTGCATGTTTTATACTGGGTAGGTAACGAATAAGTGCACAAATCACTATCCAGCTCTTCCACTATAGAATATCTTTATAAGCGATAAACCCGAAAACCAGCCGTCAGGGCACCAAGAAACCCTTTTACCAGCCCTTTACAGTTATGATGACATTCCTAACCTTCAAAATGAGACAAACAACCTAATAACCAATATATGAGCCTACTTACTTCTCTACTTTGCATGGAAAAACGATTAAAATGTCAGCGGCTTTAATAAATGTTACAGAATTTACATTAAAAATCTTGGGTGCATAATTTGGTAGAGAACGTCGCGCGTCGTTCAAATAATGATGTATTCGGATTATTGTTTTCGACCACACACGAAATTATTTTGAGTTGATTTCTTAGGCCGAGTATATTACTTCAAATTTATATATTAGGTACCTACTAAAGTTTACAGGGTTCATGTTGTGTTTCTTTATTCCACCATAACTTCTAAATGGCTTGACAGGTTTTGGACGTATGGGGTATCATTAGAATAGATATCCATAATCCTGCCGAGTGACATTTACGAGTATATACACTGACTATATAATATGGGAGGGCAGTTATTTTTAATTTTATAACTTATGTTCACTACGTATTAGCCCTTGGCTGCGATCTCATGTGGTAAGTGGTAATGCAGCCTAATATGGTATAGCGGGCGTACTTATAGGTTGGTACACTACGTACCCAACCAGTAGGTATCTGCTTTTGCTACACACTGCCAGCAGGGTGTTCTTATGAAACCAAGCTTCTGCGACTAAAGGTACCCTGAGTAGGTACTACGCTTTAGTAGGAGAAGCTATATAATTCGATGTTTTTTTAAATCAATCTATTAAACTGGGAAAAGTAGCACTAGCTCGATTAACTGCTACGACCGAACTACTGCTAGGTAACTATAGATAGTACCTACTAGATGAAGAAATCAACGAAATAGAATTCATAAAAAATCCACAATTGTCTACTAATTACTACTACTATGTATTATAATTTATAATTGAGTATATATTGATCTCATAAATCATCCTATCGGGTCGGTTGCACAACCCGAAACCGGGTGGTTAGGGTAAAGTCACTTTGGAATTTTCTTCTACCTTCTACCAAAATTTTACTAATAACCTAATTATGGATGTAAGAACACTTAACTTCTGCCACTAAATCATACTAATATTATAAATGCGAGTCAGTTTGTTTTTTGGTTTGTCCTTCAATCACGCCGCAACGGAGCAACGGATCGACGTGATTTTTGGTATAGTTGAGGACCTGGAGAGTGACATATGCTACTTTTTATCCCGGAAAATTAAGGAGATCCCGCGGGAATTAAAAAAACTTGATCCACGCGGACGAAGTCGCGGGCATCAGCTAGTTTGTTATATTTTTGGAGAGCAAATTTAAAGATACCCGTAACGGTAACTTTCTGTGTTGCAACTGACCCTGTATAGTCTCAACTCTTATCAATCCATTGCAGGCTCACAACGGAATGAGAGCAGTTTAGCCATAGCCAACCACGCTGGCCAAGTGCGGATTCGCAGACTTTCGAGAACTCTCGGGCGTGCAGGTTTCCTTACGATGTTTTCCTTCACGGTTTGAAGCAAGTGATAAAATTAATTTCTTAAAACACACTTATTTCGAAACGTTGTAGATGCGTGCCCGAGAATCGAAACCGCGACCCCGTACCGTTAAAAAACAATGTGAAAGGAGTTCAAAATCTTCACTCAAAAATAAAACAACAAACTATAAAAATAAAAATGTTATATTACCAACAAAACTATTCGTCATCATCGTCAAAGTTGAAGCGCCTCATGCCGTCGAATCGGAACCCGTATGCGGCTGCATTTTTCACGTCCACTAGCGCCGGGTTGCGGTGCTTAAAGAAACTGCCATGCCCATGCGCAGGCCGCGACGACCCGTTCGGTATGTTGTGCGTCTTGCGCGGGTAAAACGCCTCAAACTGCCCGTTAGATGGCAGCACGTTCTTCAATTCAGCATCTTCAGGATCGTAAGCACACACAGATGCCACCAGCATCATTAACAAACAAGCAACCCGCAGCCACATCTAAAACAAAACGAATCTAATAACACTTTCAAAAAAAAAAGTTACATAGTTTCTAGAACTAACGTACCGTGACGGTCGATGCAAATGAAGTGAGCTTAGTTTTAATGCCTTATATATCGTTGCGTAATAATGCGACAGGTCGATTCGTCGGTCGGTCACCTTGACGGGGCACGGCAGGCTAAACCTAACAGCGCGTCTGACTTGCTGCGATGTTCCACTGCGCCACACTTTCCCTTTACGTCACTCTATTATCAAGTGAAAACAAGCCCACCATGTGAATTCAATAGTAGCAACTGAAAAATAGTACCTACGTATTCTACGTATAACATAGCTTAGAGGTCATGTTTGTGACTCAATCACTTGTTCAGTCTTCTGTTCTAACATTATTGCTAACATAACTAAAGACTGTGCCTACATTTTTTGTCTGACTATACTGTAATGTTTGAGTCTTAAAATCTCTTATAATTTATCATTTTTATTATAAAATGACATCTCCCAATATAAGCATGTAAATTATTCGATTAAAATAAACGTGTACCAAGTAATATTACGTTTGAAATGTTTATTGCATGATAAGCCTACTTGAAACAAAATGCCAAAATTGATGAAATAGATGTCTGTGATAAAATACAACTTTTACACAAGCAAAAGAGTTGGGTAAAAACCTAATAACTTTACACTATCATCACTACATCGCTTCCCGCTGTCTGTCTCTATGTATGATTAGATCTTTAAAACTACGCATCGAATTTTGATGTGGTTAGTTATCAAGAGGAAGATTTATATGCATAATACATGCATAGTAAGTAGAAACACTGATAATTTTAGAGGTTTCTAATGTGATTCATGTCGTAAATAAACACATTTTTTTGCGCTTACATTGCAAACGCTGGCTGAACCCTACGAGATAGATCAAAATAATGAAGTACAGTACTGTAAAAATTAAAAAGGTCTACAAAAAAGTCGCCGAAAGTAAATGTGTATCTCATATAACGGATAACCCACAATAACAATTTTTTATCCTTTACTTTTTACGAGAAATAATGGCTTATTTACGAAGCGATTTTAAGCAATTTAGCATTAATCCTTATCCAATTAAGTACTTTAAATACATTGTGCATTTAATACAGATCAATATGGCCCTTCCTACAGCGCATGTAATTTAAATGAATATTTTCGAAAATATTACAGATTTAAAACGTTCTTTGTCCTAAAGTTTATTTTATGATTTTTCGATTAATTATGCACAAAAACGAATTATTTGCCGTCATAGTAGCGTTTTGTCAAGTAACAAATAAATTTCAAGAAAATATGGCCAGTGATATTCTGATTCGGCGATGGCGAGAGTTAGTTTCATAAATGACTAGCTGACGCCCGCGACTTCGTACGCGTGGATCGAGGTTTTGTGGTTCCCGCGGGAACTCTTTAATTTTCCGGGATAAAAAGTAGCCTATGTGTTATTCCAGACTATAATCTATCTCTGTGCCAAATTTTATCCAGATCCGTTCAGTCGTTGGGGCGTGATTGAGTAACAAACATCCATCCATACATCCATACCGACATCCATACATCCAAACTTTCGCATTTTAAATAAGATGTACAATATGATCAAAACATATTTGACGAAGCATTATTTGAAAAAAAGAAATAATTTATTTGAATTGAACAAAGTAATGCAATTACTTTCGGGTAAATCGATCAAGCATTTTGGGCTGCCGATGCCATCTAATACTACTAACTCAGATTTAACGAATAGTGCCGAATACACAAGAAAAACACCATACGATCAATCGAGACTTTTACAAAATATAGCTCAAGAAGATGAGCCACGATTGAACATCGATCAGAAAAAAGTATTCACTACATTACAATCATCAATTGATAACAATAGAAGGATTCAAAACGCGCCAGTCTGAGAAGAGCCTACGACAAACTTAGCTGGGGTTTTGTTTTACTTATCACCATCTCACAAGGAACTATCAGAGCCATTAGGGGCGTTAGGGCAAATTATTGCCAAGGAAGCTTGGTAAATTTTCTAAGCAGAGCAATACAGGAAAATTGATGCGTGACTGCTCATTAATAGTCTGGGTCCTCTGAGATGAAACTGCACCGAGTCAAACAACACGTTTGTGGAAGCACTGGATAGGACAATGCGCAATTTGTGCAGCAAAAATTCACATATGGGTGGATATACAATTCTGCTCTCAGGATACTTTCGTCAAATCCTACCAGGATTTGAGCGTTGAGTGTTTTTAACCGACTTCAAAAAAAGGAGGATCTCAATTCGACTGTATGTTTTTTTTTTTTTTGTATGTTTGTTACGCGATTTCTCCGCCAATTTCATAATTGGCGGAGAAATCGCGTAAACTTACCGATTTTGATAATTCTTTTTTTGTTCGGTAGGTCATACTTCAGAGGTGGTCCCATTTTAATTTGGTGAAGATCTGATGAATATATCCGGAGATGGAGAACGGAACTCCTCAATGGATAAGAGTAAATTGCTCGCGATCAGTGTGATAGTTTTGTAAACTAGCATAATATCTTTTTTTTTTTTAGGGTTTCGTACCAAAATGGTAAAAATGGAACCCTTATGGTGCGACTTTCTCCGTCCGTCTGTCACAGTCGATTATTTCAGTAACTATTAAAGCTATTGACATGAAATTTGGAATCTATATATATAAAAGCGAAAGGTCACTGACTGACTGACTGACTGATCATCACGATATCTCAGGAACTATAAAACATACAGACTTGAAATTTGGAAGGTAGGTTCCTTCTATGGTGTAAACGTCAGCTAAGAAACGGTTTTGGGAAAATTCACCCCTAAGGGGTTGAAATGGGGGTTGGAAATTTGTATGAAAGTCCTTTGTTTTTGAAGTTAGACACATGAAAATTAGCATTTAAGTTATAAGTTTAAAATAATAAAAATCTGTATAATTTTTTTTTCCGAAAATCTACCCCAAAGAGGGTTAAATGGGGGTTGGAAGTTTGCATGATGGTTCTAAGTTTTTGAAGTTACAGACTAGAAAATCGGGATTTAGGTTATCAGTTTTAAATTATAATAACTTGTATAAGTACTTTTTCGAAAATCTACCCCAAAGAGGGTGAAATGGGGGTTATAAGTTTGTATGAAAGTTGAAAGTTCTATGTTTTTGAGGTTAGCTATATAAAACCTCTTTAGATAGACTTTTGCAGCGGGAAAATTTCATAATCTCATAGGAAATCAGGAATTGTACGCGGACGAAGTCGCGGGCGACCGCTAGTAGTTGTATATAATAGTGGCCCAATATCATGGAATTCAAAAAAATTGAAAAGTATTTTTAGTTTAATTAAAAAAGTGGGGAAAATCAGGGGTTTGAAATTTCAAAGTAGGATAACTATACCAAGTGGGGTATCATATGAAAGGACTTTGTACTTGACTTGTCTAAGTTAGACAAGTCGACGAGTAACGACTAAACGACGTTTTAACTAGCGTTCTGGTTACACCCTGTATTTTAAAACAGTGGGGCCACTAAAAATTTTAAAATAAAAATTTTTCAAAAATAAAATAAAAACCGAGTCGGTACCAATTAGCCGCATGAACCGTCTACCTACTCTTCATTATTGTTGACGTGACTCCACATTGGCACCGACTCCAAAAAATGTTATTATAGAACTACATTAACTCTTGTATACATAATAAATTAAATTATTTTTTACTTTTTAGTGTTTGTGGTTTTTGAAGTCGGTTTTTTTTTTTTTTTTGAATATTTTTTTTACATGGCCAATTATTTATGTCGCTCTTTCAAGAGTATAACCTCTAAAGAAAACATGTTTGTATTGTCTAATGACAAAAAACCTATGAACGTTGTATATAAAGACATTCTGTAGTATATTAAGTATCAGCACTGCACCCGTGCGAAGCCGGGGCGGGTCGCTAGTTGCGAATAAAGTGATCATTCAAAGCATACAAAATTATACTAAAAGATTTTTAAAAATAATAGACTGGTTTAATTTAAAGTGTATGTATTTCTTGCTTAAGTAAGCATTCACGAAACAAAGTCAAGTTATAATATTTTAAGGTATCGTTACACTAAATAGTACAATAGATAAAATATACATTTGCTTATAAATATTTTTACACATAAATATCTAGATAATTTGTTGCTCAGACCAATATACTTATATCTAAATCTTTAGGTTGCACAAAATCAAATGGTTCATTGTGACTAATAAAAAAGAGTTCTACGCTTCGCTGCCGAGCCATGTCATAGCTTCAAAGTATCAGAGCTTTAAAACACAACCAAGCCATAAAATTGCAATAAAATCCCGCAGTTATGCCAGAGGCAAATCTGTCTTTTTTAACTGAAATCAGACAAAGTACGTCAAATAGATCTCAGTCTAAAAAAGTGACCAAGATTTTGTTCAGAATACTCAACTCAACGGAATACCGCACTTTATGTCAGCGATATAATATTATACTACCGTTTGAATGCCCATTACCGAACTATCAGCCCCTGACTGAGTAAATTAATATAGACTGCGTGAAGACCGATTGTGCACCTTGCAAGTAACTGAGACAGGTGAAAAGAGAAGTTTTTACATTCGGATGTCTCAGAGACGTACACTGTGTGGGGACAGCGACAGTGCACTGAAAATGAGCCAGGTATTTTATACGGAGATTTTTATTTTCGGATCGTAAACTATGACTGTGGAATAAAGACTGTTTGGAAACAGTGATTGTGCACGGAAATTGAGATAGAGAAAAACAGGAGCCTTGTAATTCAGATGGCGAAATATGACTGAACATAATAATATATACAGTGTATAATGTATATATATAAAATAGAGATTGGTAACCGCAATTGTGTACAATAACTGAAACAGGTACAAACCACAAAAAAAAATTATGATATTTTTATGTTCGGTAGGCAAGCTATTACAAAAAAATATCTACAAGAATATAGTGAAAACG
Organism: Erebia aethiops; assembly: GCA_923060345.2. Lineage (NCBI taxonomy): Eukaryota > Metazoa > Arthropoda > Insecta > Lepidoptera > Nymphalidae > Erebia > Erebia aethiops. Next base: position 16,133,390 of record OV281079.1, on the reverse strand, counting down.
GGAACTGACGATATATGACACTAACAATATAGATATAGACTGTGTTTGGAACTGTGGTTTGGTACTGTGTTCTAAGATAATTTGCACAAGGAGACTGAAAGAGCATCTGTAGGCTGTACTTGAGTCTCTAATATTTTTTACAAAACCACTAATCGGCAGCGAGCTTAAAACCAATGTTATCCTTAACCATTCTACTCCCCTAATTCTAATATACCCCTTTTAAAATGCTAACAGACACAGTAAGACACCTCTCTGTTTAATTCACACACACTACAGTGTTATTGGTAACATAACGACACAATCATACATTTGTGAGTAAGATGATAAACTGTGTATTAACATTTGAATAGGGTTAATATAACATAATAATGGTATATAGTTTACAGTGATGTTCGATTTCATCATAGAACAACACTTACGAAACTACATCTTATATTACGACATCTACTGGAATATAACCTATTAAATTAATGATTGAGATAAAAATACTAATGCTGAACTGAACAGTCAGGTAGTTCTCACTATTGGAGGCAAAAAACATAACTCATTACTATTACATAAAGTATCTACTATCAAGGGTAGTGACTGCAAGTCTAAACCAAAGTTTGTACTAGCAATACAATTTTTAGGACTCAGTGCCATGACTCTTAAGAAATTAATGTAAATTTGTTGCATGAGCGCTTTAAGGCCGGTACTTCATACCAATTTTGTACCTCTCTACCTCTCTACTACGACAAAACAAAATGCTACATGTAGTCACCAAAAATACTTTGAAGAGCAATACGGCCTGACAATACGACATATCTATTATTTATTTATTATATATATCAAGAATTGATGCTCATTTTGTGTTCATCAAGCCTACCACCGCAGTTTGGTTTTAGAGCCTATAAGGCCGAGGACAGTCCAAGCGGAAAATTGCGGATAGTATTCCGTACGCCTTAATTCTTTTCCACGCTTTCCTAAGGATTAACAGCTAACAGCACATTCAGTCGGAATTTTGCTCACATATTTCCGGTAGAAATGTCCCTGGACGTAATAGGACTGGTTATAGCTAGTACATTAACATATTTTTAATAATTTGTGTGCGATAGCATTCTTATACCCATTACAAGTAGTTACAAGTTCTACACTAGAATCTTAAATAATTTGTAAACACAATTATTTAACAAGGTAACCGATTTGTTCAATTTTAATTAATATTCTAAGTAACCAATTAGCTAAAGAATTCAACCTCTAACAACCGGTTTTATCGAAACGCCAATAATTTTTTAAGCACACCTCAAATATTTAGAGTTCATGTTATTGATGTATAAATCACAAGACAACAAGGCAAATATTAAAATTTAAGGTGCACTCAAAAATCGCACAATCATATAAGTTTATTATAAGTTACAACAAGTGTTACGCAAATGGTTAAATGCGTGTTAAATATGATATACATATATCATTTATCATGAGGTTATTAAATAACTATAAGCGGAGTGGAAAGATACGTCACAGATAAATTATTATATCCGTTGCTATAAAAATTTAACAATGATTATTAATGTAGAAGTATACAATACAATCTATCGCAGAATAAAACACTTCTTTGTAGCTTTTTCGAATATAAACGATTAATGTTTTAGAGTGGTTGCACGCGGTCAACTTGAAGCTGTCAGGACTCGTGACTAACCGCTTCAAGGTGTCCCTGCTTTGTATAACTATTATCTCCCTTTCAGAGATTTAAATTCAAGATGGGCCTGCCTACATACATTGCGCGCAATCAAAACGTCTCCAGTTATACTTGAGGTATTATATATTAGGTATTATTAACTCATGCGGTATTAGGCATGAGAACGAACGCAGGCATACCTACATTTTGTAGTAAAAGTGAACGAGATATAACATTTCTTCTTTCGTTTATGTTGTAGGTGATAACTAACCATTTAAATAAAACAATTGGACATTGCTTGACTGTGTTGGGCATATCCAGGACTTAAATCTCTGCTTCCTTTCATAGTTACACACCGATAGGCCAGTCGCGATCGCTCCGAGTGGTCGCGCAGTCTAGCAGTTGCATGAAGATTAACAGCTCTAGATACTACGAGCTTATATTGCTTTGAGTATCGCAGGGGTAGGCTGCGATTGTAACTCCGTAACTAATAATTTGATATTAAGCATGCACATAGCATATTTCAAGTATAAATTAGGGTCCCCATAGTAACAGTTTAAATATATATCTTTAAAAACACTGTGTACAATAAGGCATTGATAAATAGGCTTTGCTACATGTGAATACGTAATTTAGATGCTCTTTGAGTATTTTAGCCATGTTTTACTCCATTTAACATTCTTTAAATTCTGATTGCAGGTCTTTAACTTTACTTCCGATTAAACTAAACATCAAAAATCAACGATACGAAAAAATAGACGCTAGAATTACCTTTCTCATGTGACATAATTGCACAGTAAAACATATAGCACAGTACTTCCTCACTCAATTCCAATATACTTAATCTAAGCTACTTATAAAATAAATTTGTATGTTTGAATCTTAAATTGACCTAAATAAACTGTTCCATAGCGGAAGATCCCTAGAGTCTAAACTATCTATTAATAATAATACTCGCGTCATTAGCTTTTGTAGTTTAAATAGTAATAATTTAATAGTAGCTGTAAATATATCAGTGAATTTAATATTTATATACACACATAAGAACTGAGAAAAGCCCACAAAAATAAAAAGGTAGGTTTTGTGAATCTCTGGGTGAATACAGCCCTCATAATAATTTTCATCGGTGCACGTCTATATCAACCGGCGGTTGAACTACATACGACTGCCCCAAAATCCCAGACTTTCATAATGAAATATGTCGATGACGATGTAATAATGTATGATGTCAAAATGACTGATCTGCATTAATACCTCTGGATTGTTTGCCCTAATACAAATTGCAGCTTCAATAACGGAACTAGTAACTATGCGCTATAATAATATCTAACGTAGGACGACATCGCGTCCATATCGTCCACGGCGTCAAGATAATACGGGGAAATAAAAAGTATGGAAATATATTACGAAAACGCTTTTAATTTTCCATCCACGATAAAATTTCTTGCAAGCAAACTATTTATCATCATTATTGCTTTGCATTGAGCATGATTGTCGTCAAGCGCAAGCCTATTCTGCAATTGAAAAAGTAAACGTAACGTGCATTTCCACGTAATACAGTTTTGCTGTGACGTCATTGATGTTGACGTCAACGCAGTTAAAATGAAAGACGCCGATGTCCACGATAACTTGACGAATTATAAAAGCACACAAGTGTACTGATGTGAACAAAGTATTTCAAGTGATTCGTATTATTTTTTGTTAATGAGTGATTCGTTCAGATGGCGGTATGTATTGCAACAGGTTGGAAAGGGGCATCGATTGCTATTATCAACTAGTGCATTATGCATTTAATTCATAATGAAATTTAGTTTTAAAATACCCTTTCTACCTGAGCTATGATTACCTATCTCTACAGTGATTATAATGGGTGCAAAAGGTATCTATTATACTTAACAGGCCACATTAATATCTTGTACGGTTCTAGGCGAAGTTCTTTATAAGAAACAAATATTTATGTATATTTGTATATTTAACAAGAATGTGGTCGTAAATTTATTGAACAGCGTCGAAATAGGCCCAAATTACTATAACAATTCGTTACCGTTACTTTAAAATATGTTATGATTATTTACATACTACGTTCTTATTATAGTTTATTTGTTAATTCATACTAAGTATATAATAATTTATTATTAAATGCAGCGTCTAAACTTTATATTAATATAATAATTTAATGTAATAAATTGCTGCCGTGATCTAAGTTACACACGTAAAGGCCGCTTCTTGTACCGACTCTCTTACTCTTTTACTCTACCTACTCCATATTATGTTTCTGGCATACGGCACCTACTCGTGCGTGACATGACTAAATATTTAGGTATATCGCATCTCTTTCATTCCATTTCAATAAGACAGAATATTTAAAAAAGCAAAGAACTTTATGTAGAACGGAATGTTGCGCGACAGTTGTTGCTGGTGTAGATTTGACAATTGAATCTCGATCTTCGTTGTCGACCGTGGTCGTGGTCGTCGACCAGACACTATAGAACAGTTGAACTAAAACGGTCTTTATAGTATTTTTTCACAGCAGCATCAACTAGATTGACAGAACTGTGTAATGATATACTTTTCCTAGTCTACTGGAAAGAAAGTGATTTTGATTTATTATTAGTTTTAGTTCTCTCGAATGGTGCTTCCTAGGAATATAAAAATATTTTTGCAATTAACACTTAATAACAGTTCGTGAGATACAAATTTATCTTAATAAAATTATCGAAAATGGATTAAAATTTAAGGATAGCGAAAACCGGACCCTAAAATAATCGATAAAAAAATATATATTTAGGTATATTATATTTGTAAATAATTCCCAGCAAAAATCAAGAACGTATCTGCCTAAAACGAGAAAGCGTTGTTTGGAACGTCAGTATTCTTAGTAGAAAAATAAATATTTTATCCATACAGCGAGAGGAACGTAAAGCGTAGATTATAATTATAATTATTCAAATTATTATAAAGGTTTGTCCAAACATAAAGCGTCAATCTTGTGCAGCTGCCGCGCGTTGAATACCGCGTTGATGTTGGACGTCTGCCGCGCATATAATATATTCGTGGGTATAGTCCTTACTAGGAGGCGGCAGAATTGTGTCCCGCAAACGCCGCGTGTTGCTCCCGCGCACTTTCAGCGCTATGTTTGGACACACCTTAAGAAAATTATACGAGACCGCATCACATCAATCATCCTTCACTCTACCTTTAAACTAATTTACACGCGTCGTTTAAACTACCCAGACTATGAAATATAACTGAATCTACAGCAGAATATAGACAGCTTTTAACTCCAACTAGCACTGTAAGACCTAGCCCATATGAATATGCGTTCCAACCAATAATTAGTCGGGCTCACATGGGAAGATGGGTTTTATTATATATATTATATATATGGATTTTATTATGGATACGAAAATCCATTAATAAATAATTACATAGAATTATGTTGAGTTTCCCCTTACACGAAAGCCACGATTTTACGATTTGTAAAAGAGTGCATCGTGTAACATACATTTCAATACATACTTTTTTTTGTATAATTTGATACAATTTGATATCTAAAAACGTTGATTAAATTTATTTAAATACTTAAATAACATAGGTACATTTTGTGATTTGAACTTTTAGCAAAACAATTCATTCAATTTTCGTTTGAAATAACCAACTTTCGCCAGATCATTGCACTTGAAAGCTGGAAACCTAAACATAATTTAAGTCTACCCTCTTTACGCTTAAGTATAACCAAATCCAGATGCTATCAGGATAGAGACGATTCAAAGCACCTAGTTTATTTGAATAAAATTTTCGAGTTAGAGTTAGGTTTATCTATTTTCCTCTTATGATTTCAGCCACTCGAGAGAAAAGGATAAAGAATAAGATTTTTTTTGTTTGCATAATACACGTCGTACAATTTGGTTCAAGTTGCAGTGCCTTTGCCATGCAAGGCGTGCAAAATTGATCACACAAAAATATTACTAATATTTACCAGATAATATTTTAAAATAAAAAAAATATAAATAATAAAATCTAAAGTATTTCAAAAAAGTCACAAATAAATCACAATCATCATTCTAATTAAACAAATTAACCATATTATAAAAACATTCAATAATTTTATCAATAAATAAATAGGTCAAATAATTCACAGTATTGTTATTTGTGAGGATTTAAATATTCTTTAACCGAATAGAAGCACTTAGTCAAGAATCCATTTGTTCAAATGCTATTTGAGTGCAGACAGTGACAAAGTTTTTTTTATCTACTTCAAGTTAGCCCCTGACTGCGATCTCACCTGATGGTAAGTGATGATGCAGTCTAAGATGGTAGCGGACTAACCTGTTAGGGGCATGGCAGTTATATTAAACCTATACCCCTATTCGGTTTCTACACGGCATCGTACCGGAACGCTAAATCGCTTGGCGGCACGTCTTTGCCGGTAGGCTGGTAACTAGCCACGGCCGAAGCATACCACCGGGACGGACCAGGGAAAATTCAGAAATTATAAATTCCCAAATTGACCCTGCCGGGGATCAAACCTCCGCACGTTAAGGCAACAGCGCTCAACTCTGCGCCACGGAGGTCGTCAAACCGAAGGAAAATTAAAAATGCGTATTGCCATGCAATAGGAGTTATTTTGGACTAATATTTTTATGTTGGGCAGTAAAAATCTGTCCTTATGTCTGGTTACTTATGAGGATAGAATGCTAACTGTCATCCTATTAGCATCTGGATATGATACTTTAAATGTTTATGTATTTACGAAAATGTCACGCAATTATAATGGCAATACCTATTCAGAAAATTATAATCCAGCTATGTGTGAATTATAATTAATCAATCGATAAGATTTTCAGCGACGTTGTTATTTGTCAAAAAATACCGTAGAATGTTTGACAACATTGCTACATACTTTAAATTTATACATTGTTACATTTATTTCGGCCGTAAGTTTGTCCATCTGTCTGTTTATTTAGATTCAATAAAAAACACTAAGACTCATTTGCAACTAGCTAATGAGCGGCTTCCGTACCTCTGCGGTCGTTTTTGATGAAAAATAATTGATTAAGACAGAAACCTTCACGCAAGTGTTAAGGACAACTGTACAAAGTATCAACACAATCGGATAAATGATACGCGAACGCGATAAAATCAAAACAAATTTGAAATTAGCTCTTTGTATATATACATAAAAATTATATATGTATTTATATATATATAAAATTTTGAGATTTTGAGTTTCCCTTTTGTACTACAAATAGGAAGGTTAGACGCTTCCAAGTTTACGGTGATTTAATGTATTTTTTGACTAAATGTTGAGTTTTTCCCTCCTAAATCTGTATATGTATTATGTATACCAGTGTACCAATTGTAAATATCAAACATACATTATATGCATAAAAATATACCCCCGGATATAAAAAAATCATTCTTTTTCTTTCTTACTTCTAGGGAACATCTAATTACATCTTGGTATTTTTAATATTTTCATAACATTGTACAATTTTATTATTTGAAATTTATTTTAAAATGATCCTAATCAAATCCGTGAGTTGCATATTGACAGAACAAATTATTAAACAAACAAATAAGACTCATTTTACCAATAGTACGGTTTTACAACTTTACAACAATTTTATTATAATTGAATGATATTTCTAAAGTTTAGCGAAAAATATAACCGGCAAATCAATAAATTATTTATAAATTAAATAAATAAGTAGTAAAAAATTTCTTATACGTATCATTTATAACAATACATCGCATGTCGATACTGGTAGTCTATGGTAGAATCTTAGCATAAGAGCCGCATTTTAGAATTTTGATCTGTAGAGCGATTTTGGAAGAAAATCGTATTTATTTGACAGCTTATATTTTTTATTACAGTACAAGTTAGCCCTTGACTGCGATCTCATCTGATGATGCAGTCTGAATTGCTAGCGGGCTAACCTATTAGGCAGTTAGATTAACCTATACCCATAATCTGTTTCTACATGGCATCGTACTGGAACGCTAACTATAGTCACGCGTTTTTTTTATGTGCCCAATATGAAACAAAAGTTCTATAGTCACTGATTCCAGTAACTGCCTTCGTGTATCCAGGCACTCGCGCCAGTAACCCGATCGATGTAAATAGGACTTACCTTAGTCTACCGTTCAACACAACATACACATCAGTCTGTTTAATATGTCAAAACTTAATCGAAATAAATTACACCCGAATATACAAATAGGAGTTATTGCTTAAATTATATTATGACAACTATATCCGTAGTGAGATGATGGACTGAGGCTCTCCTGTGGTGCGAAATTCTAGTCGGAATATCGACTGTACAAGAATATGATATTTGGGAGATATATGCGAGAATAATAGTTATATGTGAGGTATAGTACAAAATATACTGACAACTGTAGCTTTAGAACGACTTTGCACAATTCAACAACGACAAAGTAAAATGGAAGTATTTGAAGTCCAAATTCTTTCGCACTCATTTAGCCCCAAGCGGAAACTGTAACATTAAAATTATTATTACTTAATAGACGACTTTAAAACAAAGGGTATTAGGTTAATTTTACTCTGAAGTTACTTAAATCGATACTCGGAATGTACAGCGCCCATGTTGTCGACATTATACAAACTCGTACTTTCATAAAATATGTATTCATTTTAGACCTGTTAAACTTTTTATTAAGTTGATAAAAAGTTTAACAGAACACTTTTGGTTATGATTTGAATGTTATAGCTAATATTAACTGACTGCCGGACTGAACCACACATATTGAGACCCGCTCAAATATTAAAAGGCAGTTTTAAGTAAAGCATAATGTGGCTTTTTTATAAACGGTAATAAATAATTCATCAAAAGCCCTGTTTAGGAGAGCCTTCTCGTCCTTCTTAGCAAAGCTTGATACCCCTAGGTAAACTCTATTTTCTTTAGCTTACTTAAAACTTAAATCGCTATACATGCCCTTGATGCATTCATACCGCTCACAATGACACTGTGACAAGTGAATATAAACTATATAGCCTCCGGATGAAAATGAAAAGAACGAAGAATTATTTTTTTATGTAAGCTAACGAAAAATAGATCTTATGTTACTTAAAATAAAGCCCGTACACTTAGACACTGTACAGATAACTCTCGAGCTTAGTTTTCGGTGATGGTTGGGTGAAAGGAGAGAACCATAGGATAGAAAACCGTCCGAATACTGACTGTATGCTCTTCCATCGAGATTTTCGGACCCATCTTGCTTGCTCCTTCTTCAGTTGTTCAATGCCCTGAAAATAATAAGTAATTTGTAACTAATTTCTAACGCTGATACCCTAGTGACTAAGACATTCGCCTTCTCTCTTCGCAGTGCTCTGCCATTCACTCCCTGGGATCGTTACGTGCGTGTAAGCTATTATTAAATATCACTATAACGGTGGAAGAAAATATTGTCAGAAAACCTGTATGCCTGTTTTCCATAAAGTCCTCAAAGGTGTGGGAAGACAAGCGAACTGCACTTGGGCCAGCATGGTGGGCTACGACGTAAACCATTCTGCCTGAGAGAAGATCCATGCTCAGTAGTTAGTTGGTTGGTACTATTCCATGTTGCAACGGTAAAAGTCAGTGGGGCCCTGTCCTACGTCAGCGACAAACGCGACAACGCGACTCGATACGACGCGACGCGACAGTATCAAGCAGTAGCTGACCCTTCACATGGCATACGTTGTCGCGAAGATGAAACAGTTTTAACTACAAAAAACAACGATGTTTACGTTAGGCAGACTAGAAATCGCGATAAGCTCGTGACCCCTTCGCTCCGCCTCAAAAAGTCCGAACGTCATTCGTTGGAATAAGCATATTCTTTTATAATAAAACTCCACACCTAATTTTTGACGAAGTTAGAAGTTTTTTTTTATTCCACTACAAGTTAGCCCTTGACTGCGATCTCAACTGACGGTAAGTGATCATACAGTCTAACATGGTAGCGAGCCAACCTGTTAGGGGTATGGCAGTCCCACCCAGTCCCACCAGTTAAACCCATACCCCTAGTCGGTTTCTACACGGCATCGTACCGGAACGCTAAATCGCTTGGCGGTACGTCTTTGTCGGTAGGGTGATAACTAGCCACGGCCGAAGCCTCCCACCAGACCAGACCAGAGAAAATTCAGAAATTATAAGTTCCCAAATTGACCCTGCCGGGAATCGAATCCGGGACCTCCGTACGTTAAGGCGTCAGCACAACACTGCGCCACGGAGGTTGTCAAAGTCGGCCATTTTCTATAGCTATATCGCTTCGCGTTGCATCGCGTTGAGATTTCATCACTCACCTAGGACGGGTCAAGGGGACGAGGCACACTCACCGTTTCATCGTTCCATATCGCGTGCAACTGCGTCCCTAGCATCACAAGGGTGAATATCGCGAATAGCAGTGCTTCAGCAATCAAAAACAGAAGTAAGACAACGGTCGCCGGTGGGGAGTACGTGCTGCAATCGCGCCATTCGTGCCGAATGCATGTCACGAACTGGTACACTGACAGTGTTAGCGAGTGAATCGATATGGCTGCTATGTAGAACTGAAAGGCAAATAAAGTCACTGTCAGATTTAGGCGTCAAACACGAAACTAGCGACGGCCGAGCGACGGCGACATCGAGATCTAGCGACGAATTTCGGGAAGGCCCTTTAGGCAAACTGAAATTGTGAAAAAATATAATTTCGTCAACTGGCGAATCCAGTCCTGCCAGTCTGGCAGAGCGTTTGCGGTTATTTGTCTTCAAAAATCTTTTATTAAAATTCCCAAAAAATATACTTTTGGCAATCTGAAATTTTGATCACGTATTTATTGAGTAATTTCAATAATACCTGCAAATCGCCAGACAAATTTTGCGGTTTTCAACGTAAATAAAGTTTTGAAATGAGTACGACAAAATTGCGGCGAAATTCGTCGCCAGCTCTCCGACTAATCGCATCGCCCCGCTGTCGCCGTCGCCCCGCCGTCGCTCATTTCGTGCCCGTACACCAAATCTTAGGTCGCTGTACACTTCTTAAACGTCAGTACTGTTCAATTGGGATGTGTCCTATGTCAAAAATAAGTTAACTTCCAGTGTTTATTAAACAGCTGTAATATTCACGCCCCCCGTAAATTTTGTTTGAAAACTCTTTAAAAGTAGAAAAGTACGTCTAAGTAATATTTATTAGCAGATGCCCGCGACTTCGTCCACGTGGAATAATTTTTTACTCCACTCACAAATAATGTGGCTTTCTATAGGTACCAGAATTTTCAAAATCGATTCAGTAGATGCAGAGATTACCCCATTAGTGATTACAACGTCATAAACTCACAAACTTTACCTCTTTATAATATGAGTATAGATAACGTCACAGGCCAGTTTTTCATATAACGTCCCAATTCCATGCTAACGCGTGTTTTTGACGTTTGATAGTGTTGCTGATTTAACTTATTGTCAAATATGCAATTTAACATACAAATACGGACATGACGGTGCTAATCGTACAATATCTTAAAACTAATGCTTGGGACTTTCGTCCAGTAGTGGACGTCTTTGGTTAGGTTAGGACGAAAGCTTCAGCTTCGAGGGTTGAAACGCGCCGTGGAGCTCGCAATAAACTCGGATGGTTTAAGTTAAATTTATAAGTAATCACAATTGTCAGATACTACTAATACAGCACCGCAGTTGCACGAGGACGCATGTGGAAGAGCAGTGTGCTCTCTAGCAAGTTCGAAGAAGAGAGAAGACTTCACTGCAAAGGTAAATGTAATATACTCACTGTAAAGGTAATATGGTAAATAAATGATGGTGCAGCGATGATGGTGCTTTGCCGAGCGCTCCTTTTTAATTAGACGTGCATCTTACACTCACACATGCATCTCGCATACAAATTCAAAAATTACAATCCGTGACACACTCTTTGGTTTGTTATAGCCATTAACAAAACAACAAGGAACAATGTAAAAACTCACTGTAAACAGAACAAAGTACTTCTGATTGTTCTCGCCTACACAGTTATTGACCCACGGGCAATGGTGGTCCATCTTTCTAATACATCGCTGGCACACCGAGCAATGGTGCGCCCTTTCGGGTTTGATGCTGCAGCATTTTGTACATTTGAATATAACTTGGCCCTCCCGGAAGCTCATCTGTTTTATCATCTCTTTGGTCGCATTGCCCTTTGGTACTGCACCCTGAGGATAAGATAAGATAATTTATTTTTCCAAATTGTGGGTATCAACAGATTTATTTAACAAATTTATTTTATAAAAAGAAAGTCATAAGTCCCTGAATGTCTCACAATTCCCAGCCAAAAAACCCTTCAACGAGAAAACTGACATTTTATGCCACAACTTGTGCCACTTATGCTATGTTGCAAGAATCTACCACCACACTTTGCACAAAAGAAGCCATTATAATGTAGACAAGGAATAAGACCTTCTTTATCGAACTTCTTACATGAGCGAAACTGGAGTCCCTAGTCAAACTATTGGGAGGTTACCTAGGTCAAAAATAAATTGAGCGTAATAGTGTATTAGTTGTTGTTTTAAATGTTTAAATAACATCCTGAGGAAACTTGTAAGTATCATGCCTGAGAATTCTTCACTTCGAAGAAGAGATAAGCAAGACTTTCCTGCAAAGGTGTGTGAATTCTACCGCTATAGATTTAGCTGTCGAGTAATGAAAACGTAGCATGCTGACATTCTTTCGCGTTTTTAATATTATTATGGAACAGATTGGGCAGATCAATAATAATGATTTAGCACCAATTTCTTCAGAAATAGAAGAAATTGTATCAGTACGCTTGTATAAGGATCACCGAACATGTCAGGTTTTCGCGTCAGGTTTCTCGGTACTTTTACTAACATAATCAAGGCACTCGAAGGTGTCAATTCAATACAAAAGAACAGTTCGCCGCACACGCATAATTCTACCGATATGGTTAAAAATCCTAATGACCGGTCATATGCAAGGCCTATGCGGCGGTCTAATAACCAAATCCTTATACTAAATCAGGAAAACGAAAACCATATGCGGCGGCCCTAGAAGAAAAAAACTTACGGGATCCGTAAACATAGTCCGCAAATGAGATGCAAAAGCGAGAATAGCTAAGCTCTGGAAGATGATTATGTTGATATAACTGTATATTGGATATGTCGATATGCCGGGCACAAGCATAACCATCATTACGACGAATTCCGCGTACAGTATCAGCAACCATGTTAGAAGTGCGCAGATTATGCCGCATATGTCCTGGAAAGAAATAATGTTTAAGAACATTTGTAGAAATCTACTTCCCTACTGAAGATCGTATGGAATAAATTTCCAATCAGTGTATGGCTTGTTTTGGTAACTGATATTGACATGTGCCATTGATCGATGACATATTACAAATTCTATGGTCTACAAGTTTTGACACAGTGTGTTCTTATATCATGGTTTTGTTCATACTCTGTCTAATCAGGTGTGCCGCACTATGTTGCACAAATGTTTCTCTTGGACTAGCAAACAGGTTCGAAGAGTATCAAGAGCTGAAAATTATTTTTCAATACACTTGTTCGAAAAATGCACTTACAGAGGCAGTAAACAGGGCTTGTAAGTTAAATTTACTGCCCGCGTGCAGTAAATATTTACCGCCCTCGTGCAGTAAAATTGCAGTTTTTTTTTAATTTTTTAAGTCCACGTTACTTCTAAATAAAAAGTTTTCTTGCAAGAAGGTTCATAATGATATTGACTTTGTATGTAGAAAACCTAAAACATAATGACATTTAGATGTGAATTGATGAAATTAATTCATAAAATAAAAAATTGTATTTAATATGATTAAATAAAATTGTTTTAGGTTTTATAAATCAAAAAAGTAAAGGCTGAATAGTTCAGGCTGTTACTGAGTTAAGAACTAGAACCTAGAGCCATGAAGCCAATTTAAAAAAAAAGCAATTACAACAACGCGCCGTAGATACAATTCATACAAATCTTTAATTTGTGCGCGCTATTTTTAAAAGTTTCATTGAGTATTTCTTATAAATTATTAAATAATTTATGTGGTTTAAGTGATGTGGGATCATAAAATTAAATCAACAATTAGGTACTCGTATTTTAGCTGTGAGAAAAAAATCGCGCTTGTAATAGCCGCCAAAAATCTCAACTAAGTATGGGCGTGAAAAGCCATTTTCTAGTTTTTCTAGTTTTCATTTTCTAGTCATTTTCTAGTTCTTTCTACTCGACTTTTATTTTCAAGTTTCCTCACAAATGTATTGAAAAATATCGTGTGATACAAGGGCGTTAAGGTTTCTACATACTCGTGACGATGGTCGGCCCTCGACTGGCGTCATCGGGGCTACATTAGTCAACTCGTGTGTAAAAACCTATTTACCGCCCTTATATCACAAACTACTAATGTACAAATGTCCTGTAGACGATTTGGGTGGAAACGCACCATTTTATTTACGGTATATTTATAACTAAAAATTATACCATAAAAGCTACAGTTATCTGATTGCAGCTTTTTTGGAATAGAAGCTTCATATATTTGCTATTATATTATTGCTATCGCTAGAATGGCCTCTGGATATTATTATAGGCAAATCAATATCACCATATGCCTTGGATCACATGATTAACTCCACAATAGTACAGGGAAATGTTTAAACTATTAAAATGCCCTGTCACACACATTACATCTTGTTTTAATATTCAAATTGAAGGACACATCAGTGAGTAGTTATAATACATGGGGGCGACCTATTCCTGGGTCCGACAGACGTTGTCTTATCCTAAATCTAGAAGCCGATTGCAGCGCCCACTACCGGCGCTAATTGCGAATATATAACAAAAAAGAAATGACTATACCTAGTGAAATGAATGAAAGAGAAATACAAATATGGGGCCCCCATTTTTGATTTTAATTTCCTAATCAAGCTTTACCTTTATACACCATGCTTTGCCACCGCAACATCGGTTATGCATATCGCGATCCGGTCGGGTCAGAACCATGCACTCCGGATCTATCTGATACTGGCTTTCCATGTCATCTTCATCTGAGCTGTCATAGAATTCTCGTATCATTGAGTTTTGTCTGAAAAAAAATGTAGACTATTATTTATATTTGTTCGAACATATTGATATAAAAACTATAAAAGAAGTGGAACACAGAGCAAAGAGCGAATAAACGACCACAACAACAAACTAGGTTCGTCACTCAGCATCCCAATGGAGACCAGAAGGTTGAAACGCGTTTCTATTCGGGACTTCATCCACTAAAGTCAAAGGGGAAAAAACGTACCTACTTAATATAAGAGGTAGAGCCTTCAATGGAAAGACACACGCCACGGAAACTCTCAATAAAATCTGCTTTTTTTTTTTCCTTTTATCATAGCTGCCAGAGCTATGATAAAAGGAAAAAAAAATTGTTCAACTGCTATTTTGTTCTGTACATTTTAAATTTTATAAGCCATGTTATTATTATAGTTATGAACTTAAAAATTTGAAGACTGGCTTTCCTGCCCACACCGATACAGTATGATCTGCCGAGGTTAGCATGTAACAATGAATGCGCAGATAACATTAGGGACCTCCTACTTACATATTTTATTAGGTAGGTACTAACTACTAGATACCTAAAAGTCTAGAAGAAATTCTAACAAAACATAAACTTAAGATACTTCAATGGAAACTTGCACAATGCCAACAATCACAGAGAAAGTGAACAAGTATTCCAAGAAATAGTTTTAGGTTCTCTTGCTTGTATATTTGATCTCATTTGTGTACTGGCTGGTAACCTATGGTACTATCACAATAAAATGATGGCTTTACAGTGTAACTATTGCATCGCATCTTCGCTATTTGCCAAAATCTATTGTCAGAACAAGAATATTATCATAAAACTCGCCAATCTTTGTTATGGTTTCATGTTAAGAAATAGTTGAATAAATCACATTTCGCTTTGCGGTATACAAGTAATAAATTAATCAACTCAAGTTTTACTTTCTTTAGCACATATTTGCAAAAATATGGAGTTACAACTCGTGCACCCATCGACTTCACCCACCAGTGTGTGCTGAGGATTACCTGTTTACCTCACCCGCTTGCACCAGTGAGTGCAAAGGTTACTTATATACCCATGCACCCACCAAACAGTAAATAGTTTCTCATAAAAAATTATTTCTTAAGCTTTATTATGGAACCCCTCAAATGTTTTCTGACATGCACTTGACCATAATCCTAATTGTCCCAGGAGTTATTATAATTGCCCTGAATTCATATTGATGATAAATAAACAAACTTAAGCAAAGGCTCATAAAGGACAGATCATTCTAAATATTTGCATTATGATATTCTTTCTACCTATTTTGAACCTCATAATGAATTTACGAAAAATACTAGAATCTATAGTTGCACATAACATGGGATAGTTCGCATCTGCTTTACTAAAGGGTGTAATTTTCAGGTTGCAAACAACATACGTAAGTCGTTTTACAAAAGAATGTATACAATTATTCACAATATAAATTACAGGTGGCAGCTTATACTTCAAGAACTTTTTAATTTCAATAACAAGAACAAAATCGTTAAAAAATTAAACAAGTTGACATTAATTAACCAATGACGATTAATCAAGTGGACATTGATGACTAAATTATGATTTTCATAGAGAGCACTTGCAATAAACACTTGTTTTAGTTTTTGTGGTAAGCCTCTAGTTTTCTTGGCAAACCCACGTCGGAAAGGTTATATTGAATTGCCCCTAAGAGGTTATGTATTTTTATTTTAGCTTTATATTTAAATAATAATGTGTACCAAATTCGCACCAGAAGTCTCACACACAGAGTATGCCTGCGTTCAAGTGAGGAAAAGCCCAGAGAAAGAAGAGAAGAGTAAACGCTATTTAACTATAAAAATTATATAATACTGAGTTATAACAGTAATTTATTTAAGTAATACTTAATATAATGTAACATATAAAGTTACATAATTAATAAATAATTTTTTATATGATGAGCTTTATAGAATGAAGTAGGGTACATGTTCACTATAATCATTATAAATTCGCACTGCTTTACTATCATAAGTACTATTTTATTACTTTAGTTACGAGCACAGGTAACAGACTATAATCCATACATGAAAATAGTCCATTAAAGTTTTACTACCACAAAATTATTGTCATACTCTAAGTCTATTGTTTGTATTACACGATACAGTTTCAACGTTTCCTATTTCGATGGAGAACAAATTTACACAGAGGAATAAAGACTGTCTCTAATCCAATTCCAAACTGCTACCCTTAAGAAGAACTTACAGTAATTTTTTTTCAAGCTTTCTCTTTTTAGGGTTCCGTACCTCAAGAGGAAAAAAGGAACCCTTATAGGTCTGCCTGTCAACACACTTTTTCTCAGGAACGCGTGGAAGTATCAAGTTGAAATCAATAAAATACTTAGGTGTATAGTAACAAGTGGAGCTGTAAAAAATCAAGCTTCTAAGTCACCATTACTTAGGTACTTCCCGTTTGTCTTGAAACATAAAATTTAATAAAAAGCAAGGTCTCACAGCACAAGTATATGAAAAAACCTGAAAATCTGTAACTAGGGTTCCGTACTCATAGGGTGTCGAATTGTTTGTCGACAAAAGCCAGGTATAAGGTAGGTAGGCACAGCTGATTATGTGTTGTGACAATATTTTTCTTGTCAACTACTAAAACAATTTATATAATGTGGCGGTGAGTTTTTTTTTTTAATTTTTGTTGGTTTTCTTTTAATTTATGAATGGTAAAACTTAAATGAAGTGATGCAAATTAATAAGATTCTAACAGGCATGTGATAAAAGTTGCCAATGATCTTTCAAGAGAATATTAATCACTAATGATCTTCTCAATTGAAATGTATAGAAACTCTGTGACACATTGTAAAACTAGGGTTAGGACTAGTAACATAAAAACAAAATACTCACCTGTTAGTATTTTGCTGTACCTTGTAAAATCTAGTTAGGAAGATCACTCAAAAACTAATGACTACAAGGATACACTAGGTAACAACAAAAGACGTTCATAGTAGGTACAGTACTCACCAAAAGAATTCTTATAAAAAATATTAATCGAAACTTTAGGCGAGGGTCAAGGTTTATATACAAAACCTTTTGCAAGGTTCATATTTTGTCAGACTTGGTTCGAAAAATATAACACGAATAGCTTCAAGTTTCTTTTATAAAATCTTTCCACACTTTTCTTTTGGAGACAAATCCATTCAAAATCAATAAAATGAAACGAAATTACGATTTACGAATCACCCGATCACTGTTCACTGTCGAGTGTCGACAAGTCGTCACACAGAATAAAGTTTGCCTCTTTTTTTACAGACTTCATTTAAATTTTAAATTGCTTGCCGATTTATTTAGTTATTTACTGGATTCTACACTGGTCTGGACAATAATTTGTATGACATACAGCTAAACGTAAGCTTTCTGTTACTAAATTAGATTAGTAAAAGTAAAAATAGAGATGTGGGTAACATTAAATTAATAACCGTCTCTGTACCATGGAGGTAACAAACTCGAGTATGGACAGGGAGTACTAACGAGTAATTTTAGTTACTAGTTTATTTCTAAACTAACTGCTCCAATTGTAACATGTGACGATTTTTATTTCCTTAAATAACTAACTTTTCTACTGATAGAATAATAGCTGATATTATATTATATCCTTTGGCCTGGGAACAATGATCGACATAATTCTAAAGTTACCTGCATCCAATGTATCATCGTTTAGCAGAGACAAGTAACTTATAGGACCGTTTGGATAAAATGTGGTTTAAAATATATTCTAAATATAATCTATATTATGTATTAAGTCTACTGATCTATCTCTGTGCCAAAAATTCAGATCCGTTCTGGCATGAACTAACAAACATCCATTTGAGGGTTTTTGTTCGCACGGGAACTCTTAATTTTTTACAAACCTTGTCCGTGCCTTGTCCTGACCATAGATTTTAATATGTCTGAATATGTCCTGACTGAACGAACACAAAAAAAAAGAATTATCCATAGAGTTAGTATATAGATACCATATTATAGATACTAACTCTATGGAATTATCCAATTTGGTGCAGTCGTTCGTAAGTTATGCGCTTAGCAACATTCTTTTTATTTATAATGATTTAGTTTAATCCTGAGGTTTAATCTTCCTCTTTCCGAACGCCACATGCCACATGGATCAATGTTTCGTGATGGTTTTTGACACATGACATGATCTCTTGTAATGTCATTTTCATCTCGTTGTCATTAATTTGTCAAAACTCAAATGTCGGTTCGAACGGGGTATTCTTGTAAAAATTGAATAATTTCGAATTCTACCAATTCTTTAATGACTAAGTAGCAAAATAGCTTAATTTCTTCAATTATAAACGTATTAAGGTAGTCTGTGTCATTTAGACATAAGACATATATTATTAGATAAATGTTTCTAAAATTTAACTTGAACAAAAATACGTTTACCTAACCTACTTGTTTTCACATAAAATCTTCAGTTCAAGTCGAAACAAAAATCCTCATGGCACCGGTAAGATCATAAGCAGCTACGTATTATAGAAACAATATTCAATATCCATGTCAATATAATAAAATGCAGTCCACTAACCTAGGCGTATACCTACCTATAGGTAAATAGGTAGGGTGCATATAATGGCTAGGAGTAATAAAATCAATAGTTCTCATAGGCTAACAGCTTACCTCTAGTTCATAGACATCATAGTTGTCTCTATTTATACACAGGACACAAAATATGAAAATAAGGTATTGTATAAGCTTTTCTTAGTCTAAATATGATCAAAATCATTTGAATAATTAGTAGATGTATTTGTAATAGTGATACGGACAAAGTTGTTAGACTTGTTCATTCATAATTTGGCCCCTTATAAAGAAAATTGTTAAAATTATTGATACTGCCAAGCTATATGAGACAACACTATTACAGAATCTAAAATACTGTAAACTTTATAGATAATGAAACAAATCCACATTTTTGTGCTAAATCCCCTCTTATACTAATCCTGATCTCTTGAAATTTCAATTGTGATGCTTGTTTGGAGTTTTTTCTGTGAAGCAATTAAAAAAATCATAATATCTTATAAATAAAGTCTACACCTGCAAGGAGGAATATTGTAAATCAGATTTTAGCAGTATTAAATTTTGATTAATGAGTTATATCAAGAACTCAATGGTTATCTCCAAAACCCAAGATTTAATGTTCATCATTGCAGGTGTTGATTAGGGTGCTTTACTGGCTTTAAAGTATTCAGGGGCCGTACTACCATCAGTTAAAGTGGTATTAATGAAAGAACTAGAAGTTTAAATGCTATAATCTGCAACAGTAGGTAAATCTATGTGGTACAATGTGTACCTATCTTGCACTTGTAGCTTGTGATATTCCAAATTATTCTCCACATATTAGGCTTCACTCCAACACCGGAGCATCCTCAAGTGATGTTGACTCGACAATCGTGTGTAAAGTTTACAAATCACAATTGTAAAGTTTGAACATTTTGAAATAATACTGATTTAAGTGATGGTAATAATCCCCCAGCTAACGGTTCACAATCTGTTGAAAGTTTATAATCTACCGAGATAGAAACCGTTAGATTATAATCTAACGGATTTTACAATCTTACGGTGACATATACATTTAAGATGGCAAGAGAAGTAAGAATGTAGAATGGACAGAGATTTGTATGCACAGTTATAACGTTCTCTAATGATTTATAGTCACAGCAATAACTAAAAACTGTTTTTAAGTAAGATTTATTCATTTAGAAATTATGGAATTTCCATTCTACTCCTCTATTTTTATGTGGCTATGAAGGTCCGGAAGTCCTTATGATTATGACCAATTTATAAGCCACCATCTTAAATTTCTCACCTGTACTGTTGCCGGTGAACTTTCTTTTCTTTAATCTTTTACAAAAATAAAAGAATGGAAAGTGCTGATTTCCATTCCATACCATTCTGATACATTATGTATATCCTTTTATAGCAGAGCGGGACTCACATTCATTGAAGAATAATTGTAACCTAACCTAACCTAACCTAACCATTAGTACCAAGGGTTTAATATCTAAACACTAACTCACTAACAATGTTTAAGAGCAGGCCGCGCAAGGTACGTGTTTGCTAATTAACCCAATAATTTTTGTAGAAAAACATGCTGAAACCAAATCCTTTTTGTAGAGATCACACTTGTAATATACTCTGAATAACTGCATGTGTTGTGAATTTCGTTGTGACTACTGACACTTATCCATGTTGCTTTAACTGTAGCTTCCGTGATAATTATCTGTGGTATCTTAAAACTAAAGCTAGTATTTTAATTATATTTTATTGTTATCTACAGAAAGGCAAAGTGCCGACCAAGGGCGCTAAACAGATTCTGACGGAGAATGCAGCGACAGTTAGCTTCTACCGCAACATGACATTAGGAGCTGGGGCAACATACAGTCTTGTTACTATCTTATTCTACTATGAGAGTATATCCGCTGGAATATTAGTAAGTATCCATTCTAATATTATAAATACGAAAGATATACTCATGCATTTATAAAACAGTAAAATCAATTTACAATAGGTACATATGAAATTCAAAGCCCATCAATGATCAAGGTACAGAGTGGAAATATGTGCATTTAAAGAAATGAAATTTCACTTTCTATATTGGTGAAGAAAACGTGAGGAAATGTGCATGCCTGAGAGCTCTTATTGTTCACAAAGGTGATGGACTATGGCCTAACCCTTTTCATTTTTTCAACCGATTTTGACGGATAATTTGCATCCCAGGACAGACATAGGCTAAGTACTTTTTACCTGGGAAATTTAGGGAGCTTTTGTTAGAATCAAAAAACCTTTATCCACGCGTACAAATTAGTCACAGGCATTATCTAATAAATCATAAATCCTCAAATACCCTTGCAGGGATTGTACTTTAATTTTACCATATTACGGGCTCACGGTTAATTATGCCAGGGATCTTGTTAGAGTAGTTATAGTAGTTAGCAGTCAAGTTTCATTTATTTCAGCTTCAACATTTTCTCATGTTTTATGTTGCTGCTGTCATATACGTTTCCTAGTGCTCCAGCAAGAGCTTTGTTTTTTAATTGTATTAATTAATATAGAGTATTTATTAATGTGTAATTTTGAGTTAATAATATGTAAAACTGTATTTTATTACGTTTGCATATTATGTTGATTTTGCGTTTTATTTATTTAGTAAATAAATAAATAAATTACAAATATGGTTTGTAATTGCTTTCAGTTTCTGAACGCCTTCGTTTTCGGCATCTACACTATGTGCTACCAAACCTTGCTGTACATTAGTCGTCCAAATTTTGATGAGCACAGCCAAGTTCTTAACCCCGGCATAGACCTGAACATGGAAGGTGGTATGGGCGAGTAAGTTACTTTCATTATTATTATTTACATAAATATTTTCCATAATATTTAATTGTAATTTTAGCTCACGGGATTCACAGAGGTCAGAAGAAAAAGCTATGGGGCTTTTTGTCAAGATATTATTCTCTGTTTCTTTGACTCTTCTTTCTAGATCTGGGATCCTTCAAGTGTAGAGTATAATTATTTATTACCATGTTGGCTAATACTGTGTGTCTTTGTGTGTTTGTAATTGTGCTCGTGGCTAGTTACCATACGGCCGGCAAAGACGTTCCGTCAAGCGATCTAGCGTTCCGGTACGATGACGTGTACAACATTTTTAGGGGCATGGGTATGGTATAACTGCCATACCCCTAACAGTTTAGCCCGCTCCCATCTTGGACTGCATCATCAGTTACCAGTTAACACCATGCGAGCAATCGCGGATGCGATCGTGGAATTACAAATAGACTGCTGTCCAAAAATTACCCTCAAATCACGTGTAACGACGTTACTTCGACAATTAAATAATTCACATTTATTTTTCAGACACGTGAAGGACGTCATAATACTGTTCGCAATCACCCAGTTGTTTGCTATCTTCTCGAACTACTTTTGGCTGATGTTACTCTTGCTGCCACTCAGGGCGTTCTGGCTTTTGTGGAGCAACATCCTTGGGCCGTGGTTCTTCCAAGAAGCACCAATTGACACAGAACTAGACGAGAAGAAGAAGAGGAAACTGGAACGGAGAATGAACAGACATTATTAATAGAACAGTTCATATCAGCGATACAATATTTTATTCATACTTCCATAAGAACGATTTATAAATGCAAATGTATACACTTGAATGTCATAATATGATGACTCGAGCAGTTGTTGACAACTGTCTGAGCAATTGCTATTCTTATTGGTAACAAAAGTAACACGTATTTTTATGTACACATGGTATTACGCTTCAATTAAAATTATTATTATTTTAAAAATTAAAATTAATTATTATTTATTTCTTTAATACTAATAAAACATATAATAATATATACAATTTCTTAAAAAATCTTTAAAATCTAAATTAAAAACTAAAAATTAAAAATATAATCTATGCCGCTGCAAAATAAATAAATTATTATTATTATTATTTTAAAAATTAAATCTGATTCACGGGTAATGTAATTTGGTATTTGTGAAAAGAATTTGCCAATTTTGTGCTATTTTTTTGAGCTCTGAAGTTAATTCAATTCTATTCAATGAAGACTATTTTAAGCTACAAGTTAAGCTGTCAATGAAAACAGCAGTTTAATGGTCTAGGTTAGTGGTAACAGGGGTGGTAGGTAATAGCAACAGCAGTGGTCAAATATTGCGAATCGTTCTATCTTCAACATGCATGAACATTTGTTATTTTAAATTTATTATTGTATTATTTAGTTGGCTGACTCTCAGTTATACTTTACATTGATATATTTTTTAAATGTATGCAAAAACATATTTATTATTACTTAATATTATATACTTAAACGAAAGTATACAGGTAAAATATTATTATAATTATTGATTGTTTTTATTTTTATGATTTTTATGATTATAATTTTTTATTATTATCGACATTAATTTTATTATCGACATTGATTATTATTATGGATAAAATATTATTATTATGATTATAAAATAATGATTATTACATAAATGTTTAAACTACATAAGTACTACATAAAATCTGTTACCCATCATAAATAAACATTAATCATCAGTCTGTGACTTCCCACGAGGAGCGCTAATTAAAGGTGATGAATGAAGGTTTTATTAGCACAAGGTTCCATACATACCTGACCCGTCTATCGGGGTTCAACAGCGTTAAAGTACATGTTACCTTATTTTGTAGGGTTATCTACTATTTGGGGTATAAATTTATTATTTGTTTGTACTTCTGTATTTTGTTTCACTCATGTTGCGAACGACTAGTCGGGCCCAATTTCATACACCTTTCCATACTGATTGAACGTATACGCAAAATGAATCAAATGCGTTCAGACAGAATAAATGTTATTTTATAATTTAGCGTAAGTTATTTTTTTATTTTGTATCAGTTTACATTTTATTTTATTTTATTTTGGGTAGATGATTGCTCTTTGGGTAAAACGGATTCTGCAGTTAATGCAAATTGCAACTGTAAAGTGAAAATTAGTAGGTATTCTTTTTAAGTATAAATAAAGTTTATATTTTCGTTAAAATTTTATTTTATTTTTACGTACCTAACCTGAATAATTATGTAACATATTAATATTTTTTTATTGCATTCACAATTTTAGTTTTTACAAAAAAATGTTTTTTTCAAAATACGTAATATATTATTTTATTGTAATATTAGTGAGTAGTTCTATTTATCTCAAAATATTATACAATAACTCTTGTGTGTGAAATCTATACTAATATACAAGATACGTGTTGTATCTTGTACGTGTTGTATTCTGTATATTCTCATAATATTTTCAGCAGACTGATGTCTTGGTAGGCATCTATCGATCGAATTAAATAACCAATCTATCTGTAATTTATCGATAAGTTACACTGCAACGTTGTTATTTGAAATAAAAAACCGGCCAAGTGCGAGTCGGACTCGCGCACTGAGGGTTCCGTACTCAAGACCAAAGATGTAAAACGGTAATAATTACCTTTGTTAATGAACCGCAAAACTAACTTTGTTTGTAGAGGTTTACTGTTAATATCAAAAAAACTATGCTAGTTAGAGCATTGGCTATAGTTTTCCTGTAAAATATACATAAATTCCTATTGACCATAATTATTTCAGATTTTTCGATTGGTAAACTCCGGAGATAAGGGTATTTAACGGTATTTTTTTAGACTTTTTCCCCGATAAATCAAAAACTATCATGACTAAAAATAATTAAAAATCTGTTTTAGAATGTACAAAGTAAACCCTTTCATATGATACCCCACACAGTACAGTTATCTCACTTTTAAATTTCAACCCTCCGATTTTCCCCCCTTTTTAAATAAGAACAAAAATAATTTCCAATTCTTTTTAATTCCAGTGTCTTTGGGCTACTAATATACACAACTATTCTAAATTTCATGTCGATAGCTTCGGTAGTTACTGAAATAATCGAGTGTGACGGACGGACAGACGGACAGACAGATGGAGAAAGTCGCATCATAAGGGTTTTACCATTTTGGTACGGAACCCTAAAAAGTTGAATACTAGTATTTTTAGGGTTCCGTAGTCAACAAGGAACCATTATAGTTTCGCCATGTCCGCCCGTCCGTCAGCCTGTCCGACTACTAGGGTACCTACCTCCTTTAGGGTACCTCCCTTACAGTTGTAGTGATTTTTAGTGATTTTTTTCTCTCGTCTATACCGTAGTGTGGGGCGTCATTGGATAGGTCGTTCAGTAAATTATTGTGGACGTGGGAACTCCAGTTTTCGTTTCAGGGATCCGTTCCCGAAATATTTAGCTTTAAAGTGCTAATTTTTGCTAAGCTAAACGGTTGTAGCATACCGAAATTAAAAGGAAAACTATCACAGTTATGTAGACAACGACAACGAGCAATAGTTGACCAATTTTAAAAAAAATGTTCGCATATTGTAACGACAACTACGGAACCCTACACCGCCTTGGAATTAGTCGAATATATTATAACCATCTTCTCACTGTCGTATCGACTTTAGGTAAACTTTGCAAATGTTACCAACTTTGCAAATGTTGGTATTGTATGGCAACATCGCGTTGGTAATACAATACCAACGCGATAATTTAGTTCCATTGATCGAACCAGAACTTGTATTTACCTACTTCTACTGAATGCAAACACAGAACTGCGACGTCGCATTGTAGAAATAATACGAGCTCGCAAAACGCATCGTATCTAACATCTTGCGAATTGATTCACGTCGAGCATTCTTCCTATACTCATTTCTTTTAATAACACCAGTGCGCAAATCTTTTTACGATCCATGTCACTACCTAGTAGAAAATACGTTCAGTACGCTGGTCGATCGTTGAAAGAATGGAACCTTGGAAGGAAGATACCTTGCCACACGAAATCGCATCGCAGCAATAATTGGCGTCGCAGCGCAGTTTTCTACGCGAATAGGTAATTGGCATCGCGCCGATTCGCAGTTTTGTGTTTACACCCTTATGTATATGATAAGTTTTCTGAGTTTGCAGTCCTATAACCGAGATATTTTGACGAGTCATTTTAAACTAGTTAGTGGTTCGCCCCGAACTGAGACCTCGCGCTATCCATAAGATAGTTTTAACTATTTAATGCGCGCTCATCTTTACATTCATAGACATCAGTACTATCAGTTCCACGTAAGATGGTGCTAACGTCTATTATTTGTAAGCACAAACGAATAAACTTTTACAGAGCGCCATGAAGTTCTGTTAAAAATACTGAAGCTCATTAAAAATTAAATAATTTTGTTTCCTTATACTTAATACTTATTTATCTAATTTTAGTATTTGTTGTTCAAGTACAGGATATAATTCAAATAATTGATCAAGTTTCAGCTCAAGTTTCGCCTTTGTGCATTGTAATCTACATATGTGCAATAAAGAATTTAAAACAAAAACAAAAACTTTGGACGTTAGAAAATCTCCACTTTGAAAGTGTCCCCCCTTTCGTCAATTTTAAGGGAACAATTTTTAAAAAAATATTTTTGGTCTCTATTCCTAATTATCTTTAAAATGATATACCGCAGCCCTATGTAATGCTATAAAAAATATTTTACTTCGCATTCGCTTCTAACCCCCTGAAAAAAAGATTTTTATAACATTTTAAGCCACATTCGGCTGGAGGCCATCGGTTTACATATTATATTTAAATTTGAAGTAATAACGTCCAGTAATTCAGAAGTTATAAGGCTCTGGCAGACGGACGGACAAGTGCAAATTCACTCAAGTAGACTCAGAGACCTTTCTTCGCTCGGTCAATTAACGGTAGAATTGATGATGCGCATTTTTTTAAACTCGTTATTAACTTAGATACGTAACTTACCTATCAATAGATTACAAATAGATTGAACACAAATAAGTAACTCTTAAATAAGCAGCCTGTTTTATAAGTTTCAACTGAAAGCCTAGACAAAACTTTTGTAAAACTGTTTGACAATTAATCAATTTATGGTTCCATATTCGGAAGTACAGGGTCTGACAAAATCTGAAAGTATCTTAATCATGTCTAGGTAGATACGTAGGTACTATTTATACGTGTAAGAACGAGAGAAGACTCACAAGAATAGGAAAGCGACTAAGGGAACTTATTTACTTTTGCCATATCTTTGTAAAAAATATTTCAATAATATTATATTACCTACATTCTTTCATAATTAATTGTAAGGTAGGTATGTATCTATTTTAATAAAGCCATTAAAATATAATATATCAATCGTTTTAATGTGGTTTAGTTTACTAATTAACTACCTACCTTTTAATCAATGAAAATGAAAGTGGAAGTGGAAGTACTAGGATAATTATTAGGGGTAGGTCGTCGTCGTTGTCGTCTCAACCTATAGACGTCCACTGCTGGACGAAGGTCTCCTGCATGGATCGCCACAGAGCACGGTCTTGTGCCGCTTGTTTCCAGCAGTTCCCAGCTGCACGCTTGATATCGTCCGTCCACCTAGTGGAAGGTCGTTCAACGCTGCGCTTCCCGGGGTTAGGGTTGTTAGGCGTAGGTAGGTAAGTAAATTAATAAAATTGCCATACCCCTTCGAGGCTTCGTGGTAAGCCCGCATTTATCTTAAAAACCACGGAATAATGTTAAAAACCAACGACCTCAATTTACATAAACGGGCCCTCTCAAATAAAGAATGTGGACTTATTTTATTAACGCCATCTATTCTGAAAAGCGGGATAGCGCAATGGCGGGGACAAAGGCAGGCTCATAACTTAAAGGTCCTTGTTATGACGGCATATGACGCCATAACAAGGACTTCGGACGCCCAATTTTTTTCTATGATAGGGCCCATTTAGTCCCCGCTTATATATCGATACTTCTTCGTCTTAAACTTCATTATACCACCTTATGTGAGATCGCTGTCAAGGGCTAGGTATACCATGTGAAATCTATGGGCTAACTTGAAAGGAATAAGAAATCCTTGCATGGAAACGACTCCCCTATTAATATTTTGCAAACCGTGCTCTGATTTTCGACCTCCTTTTATCATTGCCATTACTCTCGTTAAACTCAAGGACGAAAAGTCTGTTACATTACGAGTATTGGGAATCCTTTCGAAAAGGGACTATCTATACATGTCCGTTGGGTTCGCATTATTTCGCTGCGGTAGATTTTCGAACACGAAACACCTTAGTAAAATAATTAATAATTCTTGCAGCGATACACTGCATTTAAAAAAAAGGTTTTTTTTTATAGAAGGTTACAGCTAGAGCGCTGACATGAACGGTGTCCATAACTATGTTAAATTACAAATAATACAACTATTTTTGAAATGGCAGTGACTCACAGACACACAAACTGGCCGAAACTATACGGTATCTTTTATTGAGGAACCCACAAAAGCTGCCTGTAGACTCACTAAGCGTGACAAACAAACAGGCAAACGCGTGAGTAATAAGGAATAGTTAGCTACGAAATCGAATAGATAATAATATAGGTAGGTATTTATTCTATTTAGCAAATACTAAGTAATTAAGTAATTCGTAATCTCAGCGATCAAGTGTGTACGATCTCACGAGAGTAAGCGAATGGGAGCATGTGATGTGAAAGGGTGTTTCTGGGAACTGGTTGATCAACACCAACAGTCGCGAAAAATTTTGAAGGTCATCCGGCCGCCATGATTAACATATTTATGCCTACCTACCTCGAGGTATTTCCTTATCGTTATGTAGTAAAGTTATTACTACATAACGATAAAAATACAGTCTACATAACCAGACCTAGTTATACCCATAATATTAGGTATACCCATATATAATATAGCCGTATATAATGGAAAATATAGCCGTGTGTTAGTACTCTTCGGTTAATCCATTTATTCTAATTACTTATTTATCCAGAGATAGCACCTTGGGATTTCTAGGAACGAACAAGGGATACTTTTTATCCCGGAGGTCTAACGGCATTTTCGAAAACCTTACCTAAAACTTAGCAATATAGATACATGTCACCGTAAGATTGTAAAAACCGTTAGATTATAATATAACGTTTTTTATCTCGATAGATTATAAACTGTCGACAGATTGTGAACCATAACATACTGCTTACAATTTAACGCGTTATTTTTCGGTAAATTGTAAATATATTAGGTATATTAACCCGATAGAACCTATTGAATGAATATTCAGGTCAAACCCTAACCTAACCTATAGTTCGCGCGCGAGCTGAATGCAGAGTAAATGTATGGTGACACTTACATTTACTCTGCATTCAACTCGCACGCGAACTGTACAAGAAAGAGACAAGAAAACGTAAAAACAATAAATATTTCATAAATTAATACTCAAAACATTGAACGGTTCACAATCTTTCGACAGTTTATAATCTAGCGGGATAGAAACCGTTAGATTATAATCTAACGGATTTTACAATCTTACGGTGACATACATAGTTCCAGTAGTTACCTGAAAACCTTAATAATTAATCAATTGCCAAATGTGCGCATCACTTCAGAACGACTAGGCTAGTTCGATGGGCTGCACAGAACATTAGAACAGTAGTAAGCAGATTCCCTGTTCTGTGATGGGCTGGACCGATTCAGCTGGAATCGGTCTCTGGAATCGGGATGTTTTATATTTACAACTGGACCCAGTAGCGTGCGCTGCAATCGGGTTCATGGCAGGACAACGTCTGCCGGGCCCACTAATAGACCATAAAAATGAAAATAGCGCATATGATTAAGAACTAAGTAGGTATATGCAAGGAATTATTAACACTTGTAAACTAGTGGTTCGCCCCGAACTGAGACCGAAGATCTGTTAAAAATACGGAAGCCCATTACAAATTAAATAATTTCGTTTCCTTACAATAATTATCTAATTTTAGTATTTGTTGTTGAAGTACAGGGTATAATTCAAATAATTGATTAAGTTTCAGGCTCAGCCTTTCAGAAAATTTAGAGTTCTGAGGTCAACTTTGGACGTTAGAAAATCTCCACTTTGAAAGACATTTCGTCAATTTTAGGGGCAAAATTAAAATAAAAAAAATTTTTGGACTCTATTCCTAATTATCTATAAAATGATATAGGTACCGCAACCCTATGTTACGCTATAAAAAATATTTTACTTTGCATTCGCTTCTATGAGAGCCCCCCTGAAATAATTTTTTTAAACTTTTTAAGCCATATTCGGCTGGAGGCCATTGGTTTACATATTAGGTATATATAAAGCTGAAGTAATTACGTTCAGTAATTAAAAAGTTATAATGCTCTGGCAGACGGACGGACGGACAAGTGCAAATTCACTCAAGTAGACTCAGAGACCTTCGCTTCGCTCGGTCAAATATCATATTATGAATTCCTTTTTAAAGTTTTTTAACAAAATATATTAATTCTGCCATATAAATGCCTATCTATCCATATTATAATAAAACACTTAACATTGCCTATCCACCATAAATGACTATCAAACAATAATCATCCTTTTATCGATTACCTTGGGGAGACATATTTGCTAATTTGCGGAAACGTAAAAAAATAATAAAAATTGTCTGTTTGAAAAAAACGATATCCAAATTATATTCCTTAGAGATAAGTAGTTACCTAGGTAAATGAATAAATCACTTATCGTGTTTTTAAGAAGAGGTTCTATTTGAATAGCTGTGGGGTTAAGGTACTTACCTTTTCCGTGATCTGTGTTACCTACCAATTAGGTAATTAATATTTGCAATTAATCAGGGTTTAACCATCATCCACCACTATAGCGAATGGCGGATTGGCAGACTTCCCCCAACTTTGAGTAGATACCTACATTATAAAGAACTCTTGGGCATGCCGCCTCAGGATGTGTTCCGTGACCGTTTACCAAGCGATAGGTATCACACATATTTTATTATCAATGCAACTCAGAAAAGTTAAAAGTGACTGACTAGGAATCGAACTCGCGACGGTTTGAATAGGAGACAACACGTCTAAACCACTTTGTCATCGCAGTGGCTTTATCAGTGACATAACTTGTAAAAGTTTTTGAAGTGAAACTCCTGTGATTTGAATATTCAAAGAAACGAAAAAGCATATAACAAACACTAGAATGGGTTTAATATAACTGCCGCACCCCTTTAAACAGATTAGCCCCGCTACCATAGATACTTAATCTGCATCATCACGTAACCATCAGATAAGATCGTAGTCAAGGGCTAGTGGAATGAAAAAAGAGGGGTGGTCGTAGAACTTCCTGTATCCACCAAAATATTTTAAAACTCCAGCTCTAACACCTCAATTGGATGTTCCAGTGGTATACAATGCTTGATCCGTGCCCAGTGCGGTGGGCACGGATCAAGCATTAATCAAGCACGGATAAATCGTAAGGAAAAAGTATTTACCGATTGTTATTAATATTAGTTTAAAGTACCTATTGAAGGCTATGTCTAGTACAAATAGCTATATTTTGTACCTAACAAGTAACAGGAAAGGTTCAGCTATGTAATATTATAACAACAATTATTGATCCTACTTCTAAGGCTAACCAGTGCCAGAGGTTACCAAGTTCATTAGAGCATTAAAGTAAGGCAGGTATTACGAAGTATTACGAACTTTCCAAAATTGAAGGAATAATAATAATTGAAGGACTCCGTGAATACCCGAGAATGTGTAGCGAGAAATGTAGTATAATAATAGTTTTGTAAGTAATGCTTTGTGAAGATAACTTACCTACTTGTGAGTTTAATAAACAAAGCTGAGCTACTTGTACACCTACTATGTAGTTATTTACTGACAACATACAATAACATACATACAACAAGCATACTGCATTCCGCATAATCTTCCCTGGTGGAAATGAAGAATAAAGAAAATAAGAAGGCTGTAAAAAATGATGCCTAGCCAACAAAGGCCTAGCTGAAAGAACTTGGTCATAATTTTGATCTCAGAACTATAGCCAATAGTATTGATAGGAAGTTGGCCATATAATTTCACAATAGGTAGGTATATTTAATGTTTTTCTGGGACAGCGATATTCTTTAAGCCTTTAATATCTATATTATATTGGGATTATATATATAATAATATATTAATGGTACTCCACAAATGAAGGGATAGGAAGATGTCGCACTTTAAGGGTTCCTTTTTAACCGTTTTGGTACGGAACCTTAAAAAAGTGATATGATTAATGTGATTATGGCTTGCCTCACTGCCGTGGTATATTGCTCGGTGTGTCCATCACGGAATAGAAGACGCCAGCGCAGCCGGACTGGTTCCATTACTTGGTTGTACGTGGTTGAGTGAGCCGGCTTTTGACAGCAACTGGACTTCGTGCACTATCAGTAAGTAAGTACTTACTTTTTCTTTTGTATCAATTATTAACTAAGTAGACACAAGTATAATAAAATACTAGCTGATTAAAATTTTTGATGCGAATTTTTTTATGTTTTTGCGTCCATTTTCTAATTTATAATTCATGAAAAATAAAATTTTTTAAATTTTTATTTATACATAGAAGGAATTATAATATAATATTTCTGTGATTTTTTTTAAACTGACACCTTTCTCAATTTTACTGCATTGTTCTCATCCATCGGTGTTGTAGTAGGTATGTCAAAAGTGTAAGTAAATAATTAAGTAATATAATTAACTTAAAACCTGCCATTTAATTAAGGGCTCGATCTTTGATGTAGAATTTTAGTACCATACTATTTAGATGGGATCGATGCATTCTGCACTATTGTGTTACATGCAATATCAATAATGTATTAAGTGGTTAAAACAAACACAAATATTGGAAAATTCTGAATCACTGATTTCTATATTTTCAACCGGAAGCCCAAATTTTCATGGATAATTTCAAGCTAACTTGAAAAATGACGAACTTTCTTTTAAACTTTCATAGATAACCACAACGGAAATGAGACGGTTAATGCTTTTTCCGCATATTACGGTTGTTTGATTTTGTTACCTGCGAAAAACTACTGAGCCGATTTTATTGTCTTTTATGCATGGATAGGCTCGTATTATAAAGTATAGATTCCGAATTTCCATGTGCTTTCAACTTGTAGGCCCTAACCTACCTATTTGTACACAAAATATACATCGAAATAATAAAAGCGATCCAAGATCCAAGAGCGTAGCGTTAGGCGTAGGCGTAGCCGGTTACCTACTGTGTAATTTTTCCTAGAATTATGTAAAAGTGATTCTGCAACAGCCGGCTGTTTACATTACGAAAAATAACGCATTACATAACTAAACCAAATTCGTGAACGACTCTTGATATACGGGTGACCCACAAATCTAACGGTGACAAATCTCAAACTCGAAATACCTTGCCAATAGCTATAAGCACTTACTTCATGCGAATGTTATTTATTGCTTTGTTTGTTTGTTTGTCCTTCAATCACGTCGGAACTGACCAACTTATTTCTTAGTGGGAGCAACTACGAATGTGAGCTTTTCTTTTGCATGAGATTTAAAATCTGGAAAGTGACACATATAATAATTATATTATAGTAAATCATTGTGATATCTATTTATTTTATAATCGCTCTGTTTTGTTATTGCAGCGTGATTGAAGTAAAAACCAACAATCAAACATATTTTCGCATTTAGAATAGGAGCATTGGGTAGTAATTTAGATACTTAATCTCTGGATTTAAGTATATTTATTAAAGTGTCGCGGTACAGAACTTAAAATAAATATAAACAATGATTGCGAACTTTATGAAGCGCCGTGCTTTTAAGCTTTTATCGCTAATGCCATCGATGAAAATAATAGTAACCTAGGGATCATCCATTAATCACGTGAGGCTCGAAAAGGGGGGAAAGAGTTCGGAAAAAATCACGAAATATCACAAGGGGGAGGCGGGGTGTAGTGAGATACACGTTTATTTATTTCTAGTCTTTTGGAGGTTCCGTACCTCAAGAGGAAAAAAACCCTTATAGGATCACTTCGTTGTCCGTCTGTCTGTCTGTCAACCACCTTTTTCTCAGGAACGCGTGGAGGTGTCAAGTTGAAATTAATATTAAATTTAAAAAAATTAAGCTTCTAAGTCAACACTATCAAAAGATACGTCCGTTTATGCCGCATATTTTGACACTCCCTGATAAATCAAAACCTACAGGGTACTTTCCGTTGACTTAGAATTACAAAATTTGGCAGGAAGCATGGTTTCACAGTACGACTATCGATAATTAGGGAGTGTAGAAATAGGGGTTGGAAGCTTACATGAGGGTTTTAAGTTTTTGAAGCTAGAGACTTGAAAATCGGCATTTAGGTTATAGTTTTAAATAATATTAACCTGTGTAACAATCCACCCTAAAGAGGGTGAAATTGGGGTTGGAAGCTTGCATGATGTTCTAAGTCAGCAATTCAGCATTAGATTTATTAGTTTTATATTATAAAAACCTACCGAAGCTAGATAGCCGCTATAAGTACTTAGGCCTTTTCCAGCGGGAAAATCTCATAGGAAATCAGAAATTGGGCGACCTCTATAATATTATAAATGCGAAAGTTTGGATGGATAATTGGATGGATGTTTGTAACTCAATCACGCCAGAACGGCTGAACGGATTAGAGTCTGGAATAACACATAGGGTACTTTTTTATCACGGAAAATTAAGGAGTTCCCGCGAGAACCAATAAATATCAATCAGCTAGTCTATTGTTATGAGGGACGAGTGGGCTCTTTGTGACAACGCATATCAGTTGATTGCGAAGGTTAAGCAACGTTGATTCAAGTAACTGGATGGGTGACCGAATTTGGAGGTTCAAATTTGACCTTTTCGTTTCCTCCGTGCCTCGGAGAACACGTTAAGAGTATAAATACTCTTAGTCGAGTCGTATGCGGAAGGACTTGGGAACCCACCGCATTATTATCCCAAGAAAACTCCTACCATTATTAGATTAATGGAAAGGGGTCACGACCCTCAGTAATGAGGAATACGACGCAGAGAGAGACCTATTGTTACGACATCTTTCTTGTATAAGAGAATTTATCGTGTGTAGTGGTACGGAACTCTTTGGGCGCGAGTATGGCTCGTACTTGACCAGTTTTTTGTTTTGTTTTAGGCTAGGTTAAAATTTTACCTAATTAAGTAAGTAATGTAAAAATATTTTTCGTTAAAATATGAATTTATTATTATATTAAAGTTATGATCATAAATCTTTATGAAATCAACTACTACGGTGTGGTAATGTCATTACCATACCGTAGTTTATTGTTGATTTCTTCCTTATTTAGATACCCACATCTTCATGATACCTACCTGCTAGTAAGCATTTACCTACCGATCTATTTACTACCTATGTATTACCGGTATAACAAGTAGGCATGTGAGTAAATTATTCGCGCGATCTTATCGTTTGCACGTGAAGCTTTTATTTTTTACTCAGGTACCTACGTATAAAATATAAATGCATGCGACATTAAAATGTCAACCCAATTGAAGTGGAATGTTTTCGCAGTTCCTTATTTCCATATAAGGAGTATAAAGATTACTATCATGGTACCCAACTTACTTAGACTACTATTTTCACTTACTTCGAATCTGACCGAGCTTCTCTACAGTTTGGTTTTTCACTAATGTACAGTATTGTTTACACTTTACCTAGAGCGAAAACACTAGAGGTAAGACAGGACACAAGCAGTAGATAGGTGTGTAAAATCCGTCATATTGATTTTGTTAGTGTAAAATATAACCTATGTCACCCGGATCATAACAACGAATCGATTGACACCTGATTCATCAAAATTGACTTAGTAGTTTAGGCGCTACAGTGGAACATATATAAATACTTTTAACTTTTCAGTGTACCTACGCTAAATTCCCACGGCTTTGAAGTGCCGTACCTTGCAGCATCAGGATTGAGGAGTTGGGACTTGGGTTTAAGTATGAAATCGTTGCTTGACACCTAGAATATGAATTCACCATTAAAAAATCCTAAATCGCTATTGTTAAGGAGTTCGCATATAAAAGCGAACTTACAATTATTATTGTATCGATTGCTGTATGGCACTCACTAGCGCGACAGGAAGAGGAGCCTAGGGTTGTAACGGAAATTCGCCTCCGCCTCCGTAAGTGCGGAACTTTCGCAAAAAATCGTACCTCCGCTTCCTTATCCGCCTCCGCCGTTTTACGCGGAGTTGTAACGGAGGTTAATTTACGTTAATTTACAATTCGAGAGATACAAATCGAAGCAGGTGACATCAGTTACACCATTACAATAAGCAAAAAGGCAACTGTCCTTAGAAGAATCCTCAAAAAAATTACCTAATGTGGGATTAATCGCAGTAGCACAGAAAATGGACGATGTGATCGGAGAAATCAACCTCCGCCTCCGCTTCCGTTAACCTCCGCATCCGCTGAGGCAAAGCCCCTTCACCTCCGCATCCGCCTCTGCTTCCGCTAAGAACGCCTCCGTTACAAGTTACAACCCTAGAGGAGCCCCTCCGAAGCAGACAGTCCACACTGACACAGACGTTGTACCTTGTGTCCGGCCTGGTTCTTATTGTGGTTTTGCTCTCATGCGTAATGCAACTTGAGTTTGGCTCTTTTAAGTAATATATTCACCTAAGTACATTAAATAATACTAATAGGTAAATTAAGCTCGATTCAGTGATTTCTAGACCTTAGCAAAAACATAAATTGTTCAATACTATGTGAAGCCCGTAACTTCTAAATCTCTTTCGAGAGCCTCTTTCTCGTTGAACAAAGATCTTTGATATAGGTTTTCTCATTCGTTGGTTTTCATGACCATTTAGCATCTATAAATAGATCTACCAACGAATCTACCTAATGGTATTGACAACTGACAAGCAAACTGGTGTGTTGATTTCATACCTATTCACAATATTCATTTAGCACGTGTATTCGAAATGGGGTTATTGATTCACAAATACTTAATAATTAGATATTTTTTACGTCAGGGCATTTGCCGCTTGACCATGGTCACCAAACCAGTTTTAAAAGTCACACTTTTTAATCAAATTAAATTAATTGCAATCTGTATAAATTTACGTAATTTGTAGATAATCAAAAGGTGTAATCTAAATGTAGGCCTTTAAATATATCTATAAATTTTAACTGCCCGAGATGCCAATTTCCATTTTATTTTTCACACGTGTATTTTGTTTATTTCTAAATCAAAGGTTCTTCTTTGATTTTCCGCGATAAAAAGCCTATTTACAGGATTCAAGATTGTGCTATTAAAAATCGAGGCGATGAAAAAACTACTTAGGCTGCTAACAGACGTACTGACAGAGTAGACAGAAAATCTTTCACATTTATTTATAATATTGATTTTGGTCTGTGCGTTTCACTACTTAGTCAGTAATGAGCGTTTATGTGTTTTAACCGACTTCCAAAAAAGGTGTCGGTTCTCAATTCGGCGCGTATTTTTTTTTTTTTAAATATAATATGTTACCGCATATCTCCGTGGTTTCTAAACCGATTTGAAAAATTTTTTTTAGAGGAAGGTTCCTCTAACCACTGAAAAAAAAATTTTCCCGAGGTGGTCCGATAAAAAATTCTGACTCCAAATCCTCAATTCTGATGCTGATGATGGTCATGAAATCCTCAAAACTAGGGAGTTAGGAAATTTTGATGGTGAATTCATATAGTAGGTATCAAGTCACGTGTAGGTATACAATTTAACTCTGAGTGCCAACTCCTCACCCCTGATGCTGCATTGTACAGAACTCCTTAAAAATAGCAATTTAGGTTTTTTTTATAGTGAATTCATATTGTAGTGCAGGTGTCAAGCAACGACTTCATACTTAAACCCAAGTCCGAACTCCTCAACTCTGATGCTGTAGGGTACTGCACTTGTAAGCCGTGGGGATTCAGAGTAGGTACACTAAAAAGTTAAAAATAAAAATTCTTTCCAAAAAACCGAGTGTCAACAGTGTGTAGAAATCAAAATTATTTTTTACTTTATTGGCTTTGGAAGCCGGTTTTTTGGAAAAAAAATTATACTAGATGATGTCCGCGACTTCGTTCGCATGGATTAAGGTTGTTTTGATTTCCTGTCCTTTTAATGTAAGCCCCGAAATAAACTTATCTAAAAATTACAGCAACACAAAATCCATACTAATATTATAAATGCGAAAGTGTTTCGTCCTTCTGTCTGTTTGCCTATCTGTAGAGAAAATTATTACCACAGATAAGAAATATAATATCTCTACTTTTGACCTAACGAGACAAGTAACCATGTTAGCTTCGGTAGACAAATAGAGATAACAGGTAGACATAAATTGTACTAGTTGTGCGTATGCTAGCCCTACAGAATGTATCTATAAGTTATCTCTGACCGAGATCTCATCAACAATGAATTGACAGGCGAACAGACACATTTTGTAGTGCTTTTACTATTGCTACGGATGTTGGTACTTATTATGCAAAGTTATGCAGTCAGTATTCTATCAATTACAACTATCGACTAGACTCTAGAGCTATCCCGTATGCCCCGAGGAAAATTTCTGCAATACGGTTCGCGTGAAGATAGCCTAGGTTCTGTACACTCGATTGTTTGTTATTCTTGATTGCAGAAGGAAAGTAATAGCAGCAAAGCAAAATTGATTCTATACCCTAGGGGACTTTCCTCCAGTTCCAGTCCAGTTTGATTACTTCCTCGCTGTTGACGGTTGATTGCTACTGCTATTTGTAGATTGTTAATAAAATAGGCTGAAAAACTCAATCTAGATTCTAGGTATTCAATTTGTTTATTTGTTTAGTAGGAAATACATAGGCAGCCTCATGACATACCTATTGTTATAATGCACATGAGTAGGCAGTAACACAGGTTAAACTGTGGCAGGAAGATCGTGCGTGCGGGTAGGTAACATGTAGGTAAGTGCCATAGAGTTAGTATGGTAAGTGCCTATACTTACGTGGTAAATTACCCAAATGAAATGTATCATAATTCAATTTGATATTAAAAACTATATCCTAATCTTATTTAATTATACTTGTTAGAAGTTACCGTTGATTTGCGGAAATCCTTGCAAGATGAAAATTTAGTAGTTACTATAGCTATTTCCAATAGATTTAACTGCCGATTAGATTTAGAGCTAAAGACTTTGATTATAAATAATTACTAGAATAGGTATGATGCCCGCGACTTCGTCCGAGTGCATTAAGGTTTTTAATGCCCGCGGAAACTTTTACACGGGTTAAAAAGTATACTAGCCAGCGAGCGAGCTCCGAGGAATCCTATGGAATGTTAAAGTAACCTAGAGTTGTTTAGGAACAAAACAATACTGCTATCGCAAAATTACACGCGTCAAGCTCGAAACTAGTGCTGGGAGCGAGCTGGATATGGAAGTGACGTACAGCCGTCGCTTCTTCAGACCCCGATTCCTCGAAGCTGGTGTGCGGACTGTAGATGTCTTTCCCCGAGATACAACCTATCCCTATACCAAATTTCATCAAAATCGGTTAAACAGATGGGCCGTGAAAGCGTAGCAGACTGCAGACAGACAGACGGACAGACAGACACATTTTCGCATTTATAATAATAGTATAGATAATTATGGATTCTTACTAGAGATTTTATTTTCTGTTACAGTCGTTCTTGTAGCCCCGTAGTCGAGGACTATGAGACTAAGGGAATATCCTGTGTTTGCGCATGAAGTGCCTTATAACATTTTCCGATGGCAAACCTTTGATCTCATATTCAATTTGTTACATAGGTATTATCCATACTAATATTATAAATGCGAATCTTTTCGACCGATGAAATTTGGGATGGAGGTAGGTAGGTACTAGGTGTATCCCGGGGAAGGATATAATACTTGTCCCTGAAAATTAAGGAGTTCTTTAAAAAAACGTAATCACCTAGTCATCATCTAAGTTTAACTATAAAACTAATCAAGCTTTTAGTTAATTTATTTAATCTTCTCGCCTTAAATGTTCCATTTGACGGTAAAGTGGATGGCAGCAGGCAGCCAGCAGAATAAATATACCTATTTAAGTAATAGGTATACATTTGCACTGGCAGACTTTTGAGTAAACAACAGCGGTTTTGGTTAGAGAACGCCATGTAATTTTATCAGATGAGGTCATCAAGTCTGGTAACATTGTCGTGTCATTTTCATTTTTTATGATCCTAAATCTTGAGGAGGTCTACCAAGAACTATATTAGCAAGTAGGTGTCACCGAAAAATTGTAAAAACCGTTAGATTGTAATGTAACGCTTTTTATCTCGATATAGATTGTAAACTGTAGAAAGGTTGTGAACCATAACAACTGCTTACAATTTAACGCATTATTTTTCGGTAGATTGTAATCTGTTAGGTATATTAACCAGATAGAACCTAACCTAACCTACAAGAAAGAGACAAGAAAACGTAAATACAATTAATATTTAAGAAATTGACACTCATAGAACATTGAACGGTTCACAATCTGTCGACAGTGTACCTAATCACAGAATAATAACTACATAGTACTAGACCTAATGAAGAATTTATCTATCTATCGAGATAAAAAGTGTTAGATTGCAATCTGACGGTTTTCAGAATCTTACGGTGACATATACACTAGATTATTCTCGGGACTACCTAGCGAAGTGGCGAGCACGATTGTTAAGGTACTAAGTAGGTGTATATACCGGGTTCGGCTCCCTTTTGCACAGTATATTATTTTTATGTTTATTTTGTACCAAAAAGTCATAGAATACGTAGAAAAACGGAAACATAGTGGACAAGGAAGCACTTTGTACCAGTGACTCTTGGCAGTGAGAAAGCTGTGAATAAAGAATATATACAACAACATATGAGATTATTTTATAATAATTATGACAGAAGATATATAGCGCTGTTTCAGCCGAAGTTTAAAGGTGTTAAAAGCAACGACCTCAATTTACATAGACGCGCCCTGTCAAACAAAGAATGTGGACCTATTTTACTAACGCCATCTAGTCTGAAAAACGGGACAGCGCTATGGCGGGGACAAGGACTGGGCTAATATTATTATACAGGTTAGGAGCGTGCTCTAATAGTTGGACGCCCAATTTTTTTTCTATGAAAGGGCCCATCTAGTACCTACATATAATATCGATGGTTAAAAGATATGGGTTATTCATAAAAATCTTAAATTATACTTGTGATGGATGGGTGGGAAGGTCACTCCCATATTTTAATGCAATCTTTGAAATATGTACCTAACGATCGTAATTGCCACTGGATATACCTAGTTATTTAGCACTCTTCCGTTATTGGCCACTGTCGCTGCAAGAATATCATAAATTCAGTCCATCGCAACAATTGACATTGTAACAGGCTCGCGCGAGTTGAATGCAGACTAAATGTATGTGTCACCATACATTTACTCAGCATTCAACTCGTGCGCGATCTATAGCTGTATTTTTGATGCAGGTTTTACATAATAGCACTACAGGTGGCAGATAGCTGTGCAGGGCTAACTTTTACGAGTATCCCTACTCGTACAAGCTTTTAGCCCTTCACAACCGTATCTGATTAAAACTAGAACTTTGTCGAAGCCAAATCCTATCTGAACTGCACCGCAAATTGCATTACACTGATATTTCAAAGAAACTTTCAACCCGATATTTCCTCCCAATTTCAAATTTGTAAGTTTTTACATCGCTTAGTTGTTGCACTATCCTGATCCTTTTAACGATTCATAATGGATGAGTTGTCTGGAGGAGATCACTTTTAGAGTGATAAAACCCCCCATTGCGCACTTTGTTTTCTGTACTTGATTACTTATATCTTTGTTTGTGTGGCAATGAAGAATTTACCTATCTACCTATCGCTTACACGTGGCTTACACTAACTTATCTATAACTGGCACACCACTAGTGATACAAACTAGGGTTGTAACGGAACCTCGTCTCCGCCTCCGCAAATGCGGAACTTTCGCAAGAAATCGTACCTCCGCTCCCGCCATCACCTCCGCTGTTTTTTTTGCGAGCTATAACGGAGGTTTATTTACGTTGACATACAATGCGGGAGGTACAAATCGAAGCAGGAGACGTCAGTTAAATCATTACAACAAGCAAAAAGGCAAATGGCCTTAGAAGAATCCTCAAAAAAAAACACATGTGAAATTCATCGCATCCTAAAGCACAGATAATGAACGATGTGATCGGAGAAATCCACCTTCGCCTCCGCCTCCACTTCCGCTAAGAACGCCTCCGTTACAACCCTAAATTGTTAGTGTTTGTATTACAAACACTAACAAATAAATAGACATTGGATACAATTTAATAGATACCTAACTATGTAGCTAGTTACTGGGTTTCACTGAAGGGCACATCTGACGCATACTCGATTATTCCGTTATGATATTCGATACCGACATATCTTTTAACCTTGTTATTATAGCAATTACATCTATGAAACTAAGTAGGTTAAATCAAGCGGATCATAGCTTGTGTACTGACTACTGAGCATCGATAAATACAATAATTGATAGGTAGGTTAATCTGTCCGCCGCGAATTTACCCGCGCGAGTAAGTTTTTTAAATACCCGCGGAAACTCTTTGATTTTCCTGGTTATCCTTAAAATTATGACATACCTTTGTCCATCTCCGGCATTCAAGCTCAATCTGTACCAACACACGAAACGGAATCTGTTGTGTGTACGAGTCCGATGTTAGAGTCGATGAAGTGAATATAATATTAAACCAAAATTAAAGTTGATTTTACCAAAAGTCTTAACCAGTACCAAACGAATCAATAATAAGTACTTCGACAATTTTACTGGTGCAACTTAACAACAGTAAAACTACTCATATACCTACTATAGCACGTGACACTTATCAATTAAAATTAATTTAACTATTTTCATAAGGCCAAGTAAACCATGAAAGTTTGGGCGTTTTGTATCTCATTGGTATGTACTGTAGGTACTTATGGGAAAAAGTAAAAACACACGATGATCTAGGACGCCACCTTACCAGAACACGAAAGAATAGAAGATTATTTTAAAAATATTAATTCTGTTAATAGTGAACTTAAAACTAATTTCCAGCCGTTTCGATGCGATTATAATTTTAACCTCAGACTCTCTATAAATCCGGGCACATGAAAAAGGTAGATGCTATCTATCCTAAACTAAGTGCGCAAAATAGCCTGCGGCCATAAATAATTTAGTAGGTAGCTACATATTACTGATCAATAAACATAATATTATTATTATTATGCTAGTCTAGTACCTACTTATAATAAGCTATTCAGTTAGCCCTTGAGCCTCTTGATAACGTAATAAATACATTAGCTTACACGTGAACTCTATCAAGGCTAGAGCAAGGCTATAGACCAAGGCTAGCGTTAAAGTGGTTGATAGAGACATGAATGAGGAATGAGAACTTTATTGATTGATCTAAAAATTTCTGCTTCAACCTTTTGAAGACTCCGTCATTCGATACCTAGAAACGAACACCTTCACGCGTTCCCAAAGATAGAGCATAATGTATCAGTTTCTTATAATTTTATTCAACGCAAGATTAGCTACAACTCTAATTTGTCAGGAAGTATTACAAATGCCTGAAAATAAAAGGCTCAATTTGTACGAATTGCAGACTTTGCAACCTAAAGAAGTTGCCGATTGCCTTACCCACTTGGGAAGGCAAGAAATGAAGGCTGATGAAGCCGAATTTATATGGAACTCCTTAATCAAATACTTTAAAGGCATTGCAAATATACCCGAAGAAGTGCTCGCAGTACTTCATTATGTAACAGTTGTTGTGCAACCAGAAGATTATCTTAATATAACAATGGGAAATATTGATGTCATACGAAACTTCGGTAACGATTACGGACTTAATGACGACCAACTTGAGGCTATAGCTGAACGGGTTCGAGAGGACTTTGGAGCTAAAGAGCCAGAAGACTATACTTTCTACGACTTGGAAGCTTTGAAACAAATCCTGTGCGCATTCAACAGAAGTGAGATAGAGAGAATTCGTCCTAAAGCTTATAAAGAAGCAGCTGGCATCATAGGAAAGCTGAGGAACTGTAATCGTGATATTATGCAGGGTTTCGCTCAAATGGCAACTCATAAAGATGCTTTTGGTTCGCCGTCACAATGGACGAACACAACACTGCGGACAGTGGGCGCTGTAGCTGAATACTTGCCAAACGATGTCCTAACTAGACTAAAAATTAGACTCGGAAGAAATTCTTTGACTGTAAAAAATATGTAGACTAGACATGGATCATTCCGGAGATAACTTTAGCTTTAGAGATAATCTTTCACATAGCCAATTACTTTAGATAGATAAGATAGATAGATAAATACTTTATTGCACACAAGAAGGAATAATACAAAGTTAACTATAATTAGGTAAACTAGGTATGCAAAGGCGGCCTTATTGCTTACCGAGCAATCTCTACCAGGCAACCTTTACTTTAATTAATTACTATTATTATTACTTTATTAATTATTTTTACTTTAATTAAGGATTTACTCATTCCCTCCCCGAAAAATCAGCCAAATATCCTATAATCCGAGCATTTCTCCAGCTTATTACTAAATAATTACTAGCCTGAAGTTTTTAAAAATCCCATGGGATTTTTTGACACAAAAGCAACCTAGATACTTATCCGTACCAGGGATGCAAGTTGCATTCCTGCCCCCGTGCTCTAATTTAGACAGCATAATTCACAGTAGGTACCTATTACTTAAGGAGTTATTTTATAGTTGTAGCTCTATAGGAAGTAATTTTATGGGCAGTAGCTATTACGTCCTTAAGTTTATTTGTATGAATAATTCTTCATTTTTTTTAAGAGTTTTCTAACGCGAGTCATTACTTTTATAGTATCTGAGT
The DNA here is from genome assembly GCA_923060345.2 of Erebia aethiops. Lineage (NCBI taxonomy): Eukaryota > Metazoa > Arthropoda > Insecta > Lepidoptera > Nymphalidae > Erebia > Erebia aethiops. The sequence goes on along the minus strand of OV281079.1, from coordinate 16,088,421 downwards.
AAACCTAGTATTATTATACCTATTTACTACTAAGTTTAATTGTTTGTTAGCAGCTTTCATAATAATCACCTTCATAAATCTTCATCCCGTCATACCTAGGTACCCGTACCTAACAACATAACGTTAAGTACCTACCTAGGAAAACTCACAACATAAACTATTATATATTTTTTTAATGTTTACAATATTTTATTATTTCTTTTTAATGTTTTGTGTGGCAATAAAGCATTTATTTATCTATCTATATTATGAATTCGTGGAACTTAAGTATGTCCAAGTAGCGTACTGTATACCTACTTACTCAGAAGTCAGAATTATTATCTCCTACCCTTTTTATAATTCCTACCTTTTTTTTATAAAAGTATCTTTATCTATGTTTTGTATACGCCACACTTATACCTACCATCACTCCTCCTCAATCTCCACTCGGATTCCATTTTTATTAAAAATCAACTTGGAACCCTCAGATTTAAAGGAAGATCACTCCCTGCATAGTTTGAATATGAAAGCCAAAAGATTCAGACGACCAAGAGCCGACGAAGATTCAGTTGTTTCGAAGTTCAGTTTATTAGTGATGTCATAAAAATATTGTTTTTCGGGATTTTATAATATCTTAATAACCATATCAGGAGTTTAATAAAACCTGTATCAAGTCACAGACGAAAGAAAGAGATTTAATGTGATTTTCCCTATAAAATAAATAGATGTGTGTATTAAAAGTTTAAAGTCAAACACACCATATCAGGGTCCAAAGTAATCGGCCGTCAATACAATCAATTATGAATTACTAGCTGATGCCCGCGACTCCGTCCGCGTGGTTTGTGGATCGACGTCGATCCGTTGCTCCGTTGCGGCGTGATTGAAGGACAAACCAACAAACCAACAAACAAACACATTTTCGCATTTATAATATTAGTATGAAGTATGATACGAAGATATGATAGTATGATGATTTATGGCCCATCTGAAGACCGCCCAGACCTCACAGTTGCGAAACATCATGTTCAGACCTTCGAAATTATGCAATTTCACAAGATGGATTATTCATAAAAATGCTATCGGGTAGTGAGTTCCAAAGGCGCGTCGCAGCTACCGTAAAAGATTAACCATAATTAATGGTGTTAAAGGCTGGCACTGAGAGGTCTTACCTTAACACACGATCGCACTGGCATCACACGAGGAGGGGCCTCCTGAAAACGCTCACCTAAGGGGAAGATGTGTTTAAAATCCTAAAAAGCATGTCTAAATTGAAAATTCGCAAATGCATTAATTTGGTGATGATGAAACCAGGAGGTGGGTCTAGTGGTAGTCATCAATGGCTTCTAAAACCCCTTGAGCTTACATTCTAGGTACAATAATATGGTAAGGCGTTTTTTTAGTTTTTATAATAATAAAATATCCTCCCGACCGAATATCGGCCAAGGCGGTCTATCTCCAGAGAGATTAGCCATCTACGCGGGAGATATTATAGTGCACAAGTGTGTGCGCATGAACAGGTTTACTCTCTGTTCCTTTACACTGATAGCCCGATGGGACTGAAAATCCGACAGGAGCGGAGAGAGATTAGGCGCAGGAACCTTTTTTTGTAAACTAAGTACATCACAAACTCATTTTTTGTTATCGCATAAAGGGTAGCTAAATTGACATTATGTAGACCGTTTCGAAATTTTCTAATGCCAAAACAATGGATACGAGGAAGAGTAATACAAACGGCAAGGTAAATTATTCTGCTTGGGCAATCTCATAATTGGAAACGTCATGTGTGTGTGGGATCCAAAATCGTTTCATTCTTTCAAATAACAAACAAGCGTAGCGTCTTTTCAACTTTCATTGTTAAGTAACAACATTAGTAGATTTACTGAAGCATAATATGTAAGTAAGTACAAATTGTATACAATTGCCATATCGTGCACGTAATTGCCGTGTTCAGCCGAAAAGATGTCTCCGCTGGACAAACGTCTCTTGTAGGGACTGCCTGCCTGCTGGCTACCTGCGACTCATTTTCTTAAGTGAAAACTTCTTTAGGCGCGTTGAGCACTTGGTAGGGGGTAAAAATGTAGATTCGCGAACAGCGACATGCTCGCGAACAGCGACATGCATGCAAATTAAACTTTAATACCTTAGTATTAAGGTTTATGTTTAAATAATTTTAATAAAAAAAAAAATATACAAATAAAATATATAAATATATACTTATATATTTTTTAAAATTCAAATGTTCGTTTTCACTTATATCGGCATTTTTAATTTATAGACTACTTAGCGCTTGGCTGGATTCAGACTTGATGGCAAGTAGTGATTTATGGGGTGATGGGGGTGATTGCCATCGCTGTGATTTCCGCTGCAAGCTCCATGGGACCCCAAAGTCTGACAGTTGACTTAATTATATTTTGTGCAATACATACTCATTCTAATCTCATTGAACTAAGTATGTCATTATCATTTCTAGGGATCTTTTCCTCATTGATAGATTATAGTCTGGAATAGCACATAGGAAAAATTGAAGAGTTCCCGCGGGAACCAAAAAAACCTCAATCCACGCGGACGAAGTCGTGGGCATCAGCTAGTGTATTCATACGCACTGGACGCGATGAAATCTAAATCGGGTCAAATTTCAATGCAAATAAACATTGATGTAGAATTTTAGCAACTCATTCTATTTCAATGCAAACAAAGTAGGTACAAACCAGTTCTGATTGGCAGCAATATGATTATGATAGCTCATTTTGATGATGCAACAGCAACAGCAACGATCTCGATACGATAACAATATCTACTTTCGTACGCAATACATGTTCTTGCACTTTTTTACATTTTTTACAATCGAGTTCTAACTATGTTGGAGGTTAAGGTCGAGGGCATCGGTCGAGGGACAGGACAGGATAATCGTTCTCCCGTTTCTAGTTTCACATCGGAACGCTAAATCGCTAGGAGGTACTTTATTTTCCGGTAGCATAATATCTGGCCACGGCCGGAGCTTTCCACCAGACCCCCTTTGCCCCTGCCGGGTAGCGAACCCGGAACCTCCCACTTATTCTAAGACAGCGCGCACCACTAGGTATACCATGAAATATATAAATGCCATGGGACGGTTGGGCTTTGTTGGGATTTCTGAAGAAAAAAAAATTGTGCATGGTGCAAAAATTTGGTTATAGGTAATAATTGTAATCCATATCTACTAATAATATAAATGCGAAAGTGTGTCTGTCTGTCTGTTTGTTTGTCTGTATGTCTTAATGGCCTTTTCAACCGTTTTGATGAAATTTCGTATAGAGTTAGGTAACATCCCGGGGAAGGACATAGGATTTTTCAAATTGAAGGAGAAGGAATTCCCGGAAATTGAAGGAGTTCCCCCGGGAATAAAAAAAAACTTAATCCACGCGGACGAAGTCGCGGGCATCACCTATAAGTAAAAACATGCACCAAGTAAAAAATCTAAAATGACTGCCAATCTTGATCAAGGTCTCGAGTTTGACCGAAACCTAGATCTCTAGAGTCTAGAGCCTAGTGTTGATTTCCCACCAAGGTTAATACAAGGTAGGTAAGTAGGTTTACCGCTGACACCTAGGCACCATTATTAAATTACAAGCTAGGTACAACATTTGTAGTACTTTATTACTACATAAAACAATAATAACATAATATGTGTTATTGTTTAGAACTTTACGAAAATTACAGAAAAGTGCATCGATTATTATATCGATTCGGCTTATCGAAGGTAGAGGTAAGGAGAATCATCTGTGTATTGGCAGGAATTGGGGCGCCACATTAGCATTAAAATAATTAATAACTTGTAGAGCGCGCTCCACACCTTTATAAGCCTGTCTCTGTCCCCGCCATAGCGCTGTCCCGCTTTTCAGACTAGATGGCGTTTCTTTGTTTGACAGGGCCCGTCTATGTAAATTGAGGTCGTTATTTACATTAAGTCTTACAAGTTGTGCAGTATAGGGTTAACTTGTAATTAAATTACTTTAAACTGTGAAAACTTAGTGCCAACTAAGTAGGTAGGTAGGTACGTAACGTAATCAACGAGAACTAAAGTAGGTACATACAGAAACATGTTGGTTGCTAAATCTGTTGTAACTTTCCGCAATGTGTATCAATTTCAGTAAGGCTACAATTTTTTGAAGCTATAATAAGAGTTTCGGTTGTTTAATGTCTATCCTCCATAAAAAAATAAAAAGCGCGCGTGTGTACACAGTTTGGTAAAAAAATAGACTTCTAGTTAAACTTTATAAAAATTTAAAATAACACGACATTTCAACGACGCACTCGTGCAACTGTGCTTAAATCCTAGGAATGTTTTTATTAATTTTGTTTTCTTTTGTTCCCAGACACAAAATAAGATGACAACTGCGAGCGTTTTGCTCACAGTGAGCACTACGTGGGGCGCGAACAGCGACATTTGCGACAAGGATGAGAGAGTTGGCAGATCGATGAGGAACATAGCAGCTGTAGCTGCGAGGGAACTACGAGAAACGCCATCAACTAGGGACCAGGCTTTACGAATCATGAGAGATTGGATTGAACAGAACACCGACATCAAAAATGTCAGAACTGGTATGTTTACGTAACTCGTATCATTGAGTTAAAGTACCACCGAGTTTTTTGCTGGTTCTTCTCAGTAGGAATGGCACTCCAAACCAGTGGTAGATTCACTCGATTCGAAAGCACTTTTAATAAGTTTATTTGAATAAAAAATTGAGTTATAATAACAATAAAATATGAGTTTGAGTTTTATCTAACGGTTGTTATTTTCATCCGTATTTCCCACCCTAATGGAAATCCCATTCCCATTAGGGTGTGAAATCTATCCCGTTTCTGCAGTTTTGCTACTAATGCGAGTTCTCACTATGCCTGTTCTTATATACACGTTGTTTCGCTTCACTAGGATCGAATTTTAGTCGAACCTTTCTCAGTATAATTATAATACATAGATAGAGATATAATACCCATGGCTCCGATCGCTTGGATTTTTATTAATTGCCCTGAAAACTCATCGATTTTCCGGGATAAAAGTACCTATGACTGTGTCCGTTTCCAGGACGCAAGCTGTCCTTAGCTCAGCCTAAACGTATCTTTAGATCGGTAGATTTCATCTGAACAGCCGGGAAGTTAGACAGAACGAGACACATTATTTTGCATTTGCAATGATTGGTGTTACGGATTGCGTCTGCTGCGGTACCAAATAATTAAAGAAATATTGACTCAAGTATATTATGTAGTTAAGTTAGTCACTAATTATGACAATAAAACTAGTCGTTCATCATGTATTTTCCTGATTTACCAATAAAAATATAATATTTTATATAGCTGTATAAATAAATAGCTTTTAATGTGCTGACAATCGTACTTTGATTAATCGTAAGATATTTATTTAGATTAGACATTGTCATTGATTAAGTTTTATACTTAATTTATAAATATGAAAAGTATTTATATAATATTGCTTTGACGCTGAAGGATATTATCGTGAGCCTGTGAGGAAACATGCCATGCTTAAGAGATCTCCACTATGTTCCCAAAGGTACGTGAAGTCTGCAATTATATTTTGTAATTTAATTTTTAGATGAATCATTCCTGCTACGCTTCCTCCGGCACAAGAAATACAGCATCCCGATGGCACAGCAGACTTTGTTGAAGTACCTGAGCCTAAGGAAATACTATCCCAGCATCTTTACCAAGTTAGATAGCGAAGATCCCACACTTAACGAAATTATTAGCAGCGGGTAATTATTCAAAAAATATTGCTTTAGCAATAATATAAGCTTTTGCACCCTTCTGTACTTACCCACAGTCTTTTTATCTCTTGCCTGGGTAGTGATTCTATGTTGAAGTGTGTGCAATACAGAGTTCATCATTTATATCAATCTAGTTTATCTCTAGCCAGCTCTATACTCTGCCCTGCCCGATTCTCGATTAGAAAAACGCTGCAAAACCGAATCCATCCGGCAAACGGCGTCAAGCCGCAAAACCATCTAAGTTTTAATTTAGCGGCGTTTGCGACGCGAGGCGCGAGGAAATAGGTAGGTACACATAATTTTACTCGTTGTGCGCAAGCTAGCCTTGCAGAATGCTGTGTTTAGTGAGTACTTATTACTTCCTTGATTGTCCAGGCGTGGTATATTAGATTGCTGGCTAAGATGAGATATGGCCCAATAGGCTTGTCGTAAAATGTACCTCATGCATAGATTAAAAAAAGATTGAAACTTTTGATGACTTCAAACATATTTTCCAGACTCGCGAATCAGAGATCTTGGATTTAATTTCCGGTTAAGTCAGTTTAGGAATAATTCCGGTTGAGTCAGTTTTGGAGAAGACCTTTTGCAAACTTATAGCTGTGTTAACTATAAGGTGTTATTTGTGGCAGTTTTTGGTCATAGTCCTACTTGGTTATACACGAGGTCGCACCACCAAAATTAAATGTGGCCTGAACCTTGACACATAGGTAGTTACATAATATGGTTAGGTATGTATTTAGATGATGCTTGATGCGACTTCAACCGCGTGTAATTAGGTTTCTTGGAAAATCTGGTGGAATTTTCCTGCAGGGTAGCATACGCACAACGAGTAAAATTATGTCTAGCTAGGTACCCATTTTCTCGCGTTATCTCTATTTGTCTACCTAAACTAACATGGTTACACTAACATGGTATGACTCGTTATATCAAAAGTAGAGATAAAAGTAATATTTCCTCTCTGCGGCATTTTTCTCTACAAATCCATAATTGCCGACTAATTTTTTCTCATAATATATCTACCGGATTTTGTGCATGTTAGGGTAAACGAGAAATTAGAGGCCACCATCTCTCTCTCTCTCTCTCTCTTCGCGAGATATCTCGTTGTGTTAATCGTGTGCGATAGAATCTTTTATTTCCCGGAGAAAAAGGTTCCTATTTTCTTAGCTAGATTCTAAAATCTAGCTACTAAAATCAGTTATATACCTACTAATTGTTACTTCTTGACTGCTAACAGAATCTTTACGGATTAAATATCTTGTTGGTACTTAATTTATTGTGTTGAATCGTACATACTTAATCGATAATTATTTACAATTACGATTTTTTATTGTTCGATTACCTATGCCTACACTACGGACGGATCGGAAATTGGCCTGAATTTCCAAAAATAAACCCACTAACATAGTAACAAAACCAGGCATCCGTATTGAGCAAATAATTGCCCAATTTACACGTCTTATAATTATTTTATATACGCACATTATGCCTAACACACGCGCGCGCGGTTCGCGAAACTAGTTCAATACTAGTCTTTGCGTAAATGTGATACGATCCATATTATAGGCGTTAAACTTCTAGCTGCAGATATACGTACCTATCATTAGTTATTTGAAAGTTCCTAAGCACAGCCTTGAACTCCTATAGCGTTGCGTGTGTGTTATATAAATGAAATTTTCTTCGAGTATAATTCTGTTTGAAGTTGCATGAGAATTTCCTAATTTCAAGGTACATAGCGGTTTCGCCGGTCCGCGACAGCAAGGGTCGCCGGGTCATCGTTTACAACATGGGTAAGATACTCTACGAAGCCACTAGATACTAGTAGTAATCACCTGATATACTAGACGAATTACATAAGCTATGCTATGCGACCAACTTTGTTTGTTGAAGGGCGCGTGCGAATGTTAACTTTCTGTTGTGCTATTGACTTTGACACTTTAAGCGCGTGTTTATGTTAAAGAGCGGGCGCGGTCGCTGTGCCACTTTTATAGAGTCGAACCGCAGCGTGAAACGCATCGAAATAGAATGAGTACTAAAATTCTACATCAATGGTGAAACGTAAGCAAAATTTATATTTTTAAGAGAGCACGCACAAACTCTTTAAATTATACTTACAACTATCTAGTATATTTATGTAATACGCGGTGGTATTTTTGAATTTTACTCGGGAGAAATCACGCGCTTCTATAGTCCACTGTCCACCCAACTTACTCGTATCTGGCCCAGTGGCCAAAATTGAAACTAATTTTTATGCCAATTTATTTTTATTTTATTTTTTATAGATACTAGTGACGTGTTCACCGAGCCAGATATTTAAAGTTTGTGGGACGATGTTTGATGTTCCTGTATTTGTTTTTCATTAATTCAATTTCAATTTGCTGTTGCTGTCAAAATAAGGCCGCCACAAAACCGCGGCGTTAATTACACGCTATATACTTATACGTAGTGAATAGTAATCTCATACAATTTTATAAGATGTGTGTAACAAGTGGTATAATACTAGCTATGTGATTTTTATCATAATATATAATACCTGTGTTTTGGACCATAGATATACATATCTATGGTCCAAAACATAGGTATTATTTATGTACAACAAAGGTACTAAAATTATACATCAATAACAACAAGCATTTCCGCCTGAGCTCACAATATGATAGCTATGTGTCAGTATAACTAGTATAGTGAAATCGCACTATAGCGATTTCATGCTAATAATGTGATAATGCGTTTGTTAAATAAAAGTTACATAACTAATATTATGTTTTCGATCTGACGTATCCATACCTATAAACGTAAATAGATACCTACGGTCTGAGTAATATTTTGCATTATTTTGCCATACCTACAAGGTTATCTTGACTCTTGAGCAGCTGATCGTCTAACAATGAACGATCGCTCAACAGTCGCTCACAACTGCTCGAGGACAGTTGTTAGTCATGACTCATGACTGCTAAAGCAGTTGTCTGCCGGTTGTGCGTAGCCCTACCAACTCTTGCAGTATTTATCTAGGTATTAAACTCTTATTCTCTGATTTTTTGAATGAGAGCCTTCAAATAAAATCATTCTTTCAAATAGGAGAAAATATTCCTGTCCTGATTTTTCAAGAAATTTCGATGTTTTCGGATTTTTTAGGAAATAGATATGTACCTACATTAAAGACATATTAAAGAAATATTTCTCCCTTTGCAAGGAAAAAATCGGCAATTTTACGGTGACATCATACAATTATTAACTACATAGGCCATTGATGTAGCATTTTAGTAACCTATGCAATACAATTAACTATGCAATTATCTTAAACCAGATAAAATTTCTGTAAATAATGTATATTATGTCACCGTAAGATTGTAAAAACCGTTAGATTATAATATAACGTTTTTTATCACGATAGATTATAAACTGTCGACAGATTGTGAACCGTATCATACTGCTTACAATTTAACGCGTTATTTTTCGTTAAATTGTAATATATTAGGTATATTAACCCGATAGAACCTATGTGCTAGTGCTAGAAGCTAGTGCCTGCGGCCGGGCACTAGCTTCTTGCAATATTCATGTCAAACCCTAACCTAACCTATAGTTCGCGCGCGAGTTGAATGCAGAGTAAATGTATGGCGACACTTACATTTACTCCGCGCGAACTGTACAAGAAAGATACAAGAAAACGTAAAAACAATAAATATTTCATAAATTAATACTCAGAACATTGAACGGTTCACAATCTTTCGACAGTTTATAATCTCGCGGGATGGAAACCGTTAGATTATAATCTAACGGATTTTACAATCTTACGGTGACATATACGTAGTAATTGCAGGGTGATTGATTAATTATTTATTTCCCGCAGGTAAATTCGACGCAGTCAAGTTCAGCTGTTGGGACATGTGCCGTGCTCACATAATAGTGTACGAGGCTCTCATGGAGGATTCTACGGATCAGATCTTCGGCTTCACACACGTTGGCGATGGAAGCGGTTCTAGCACTGCTCACGTCACCTCTTGGAACCCTATTGACTTCGCTCGCCTCTTGAAATGGGGAGAGGTGAGTTTTGAAAACATCTCATTTTTGAAGCGAAGCTTTTACCGTTCTTTGACATAGAGTCATCATTTATCTATTCCGTGGTCATCACCATGCCAAAGATCGGTAGATAATATCGCGGAAAGTGAGACGAATAAATTAACGAGCGCGTGCTTTTAAACGCACCCCCCAATCCACGCGGGTGAATTCCGAAGGTTAGGTATTAATTAATATTAAGTTTTTTCGATTCCCGCGGGAACTCTTTAATTATCCAGGAAAAAATAGTCTATGTCCTTTCCGGGAATGCAACCTACCTCTGAACCCTATTTTATCAAAATCGCTTGAAAAGATGGGCCGTTAAAGCGTAGCTGACAACCAGACACACTTTTGCATTTAAAAAAATAGGTACGCACCAAGTCGGTTAAAAATATTAGCTTGGATTTATTTGTATTACGAGTAGGTACCTTGGCACAACATCGACCTAAAATACACTATGCCAACAAGCTGAATTACGAGAATTACGTAACAAGTTTCAACGTCCGAAAAAGAGGTTTTTTAATGTTTATTATATTATCGATCAGCCATCCTCGTGGTAATTACCGGTCACGACAAGATGAGCCCCAGTGGCATCTTTACCCTTATTTGTAATTTTGTGGAGGCCTTAACCTTCTTTTTGTTGAATAAATTGTCTGTCTGTATTAAATAAATCGTGGGCTAGTAATAAGGTAGTTGTGCTGAAATAATGCCATAATCAAAATTGAGTTCAACCACTTTTTTTAAAATCCAGTGAGTTTTATTTTTTGGTTTGGTGCTGAACAGAGAGAGAGAAACGGAGCTGTGGAACGACATACTTTTGCATTGTCTAAATATTATAGGAGATAACCGTGCTTTTGGTAACTATCGTTAAGAAGGCTGAATCAGTATTTGATGCGTGTAGGGCTCTTGTGGTGGAATTTGTGACGGTCTGCCCGCAGGCGGCTGGGGACCTGACTACTTCTTTGTCATCATCAAGTCATCTATTATTTTAATAGATGACCCGGCTGCGTATATGAGGAACCTATCCCATCAGTGTCATCGACCTTTCTCTAAATAGCCTCGTCGTCCCGATCGCCCTTGAGCTCTTTAGAATTCGGATGAGGTATTTTAGTTGTCATGGTCACGGTTCCAATAGATTACCTACCCACGCAAGCATCGTATCGTTTTATGCTCGATCGAACAAGGATGAACCATTTTTTCCAGTTTCCTCTATTTATCATATTTACCGCATTAGGTAAACTATTTCAGGCACATCCTTTCATATCTACTAATCAGAGTCTTTAAGGTAGCAGTAGAAATATTACATTAAGTACCTACTATATAAGTAGGTTTAACTAAATTAATGTATCTTAGTCCATTATAATATTATAAATGCGAAAGTTGTCTGTCTGTCTACTACGCTTTAACAGCTCATTTGTTGAACCGATTCTAATAAAATTTGGTACAGAGAAAGGTTACATCCCCAAGAAGGACTATTTACTAGGAAAATCCAAGAAAGAAGAAGAAGTTCTCGCGGGATTTTTCAAGAACCTTGATCTATGCAGACGATGTTGCGGGCATTATCCAGTAGGCCTTATTATTATGTAATATTATATTATGAAACTTGTGCGAAGCCTTGCTGCATGGATTCATTATCAGCTGAAACCTTACTACTGACTAGACCTTACTTATAGACTACTGGTTAGGTATATTCTGCTCAGAACAAGACTCGCTCGCTATCATGCCATGACACCACCAGTGGATGAATACAGGCTGATGGATGGATGGGCACTATATCTTATGCCCAGAGGCCGAAGTGCCTTTTTGTGTGAAGTCAATTGGTTATAATTGGTCGCAAAGCCTATAAAATCGAAGGAACCTATACCTATGGTATTGCATGCTTCTATCTTTGAATAAGTTATTAGTATGATTGTAGAACACAAGGCTTTAAGTAATGTTGCATGTTATAATAATTGCCTACTAGCCCATATTATTGAATCCTTGGCATTTGGCTAAACGAAAGTTTATAATATAATTAATTCAGACGAGCTTATCGCGCTACGCTCAAAGTTGGGGCACTTTAGATTTTGACAGTAGGACAGGCTTGAGTACTTGAGAAAGAACATTCACTTTATACCAAGTTAAGTAACTCGCGTACCTATACCTCGGCTGAAATGAAATGATTTATTTCACGTATAAGGACAACTTGTGCCAATATTATTAATGCAAAATTTTGGATGGATGTATGAATGTATGGATGCAGTATGGATGGATGTTTGTTACTCAATCACGCCCCAACGGCTGAACGGATCTGGATGAAATTTTGCACAGAAATAGATTATAAGTCTGGGAATAATACTTCGGCTACTTAGACACTTAGGCTTCCCGCGGGAACTGAATAACCTAAATCCACGCGGACGAAGTCGCGGGCATTAGCTAGTGGTACATAACTTGTCTTGGAAAATGAAATGAAATAATTTATTTCACGTTGCTGAATTATGACAAGTCGCAAGAATTTGCGACTTATCATAATTGGCACCGGTTCGGAAAGGTGTTCTAGTGAGAAGAGCCGACAAGAAACTCAGCACTTGCTCTTTTCATAAACAGAAAAATGTTATACTTTGTAAATAATATACAATGCATACGTTACGTAACAAGTATTACACTGACTTGTGGGTTGCTGGATGCGATGCCGATTGCTTCCATGCAACTTTGTCATTGAGAAAATCATTGATAGTATTTTGACCTCGTTTTAACAGATGCTGTTTAACACAGTATTTAAATTTATGCAATGTCTTATCCAGAAACTCTTTTGGTACTCGTACCATGTTATAAAAGCGTACCTAGATACACGTCGACCCCACAAAGGATTTCTGCACCTTGCGTAAGTAGGTACACTATATTATGACGCTGTTACAAGCGTATGGCGGTTTCTAGTAGGTAAGTACATCGATTGTGAGTGTCACTTATTGTTATTTATTATTATGATTTATAAATATTCTTGCAAACGAATGCATTTTGACCTGCTCCTTTACGAGTAGCTCGAAAGAAGTTTGACGACCTGACGACGACGTTTAACACAACACATTAAAAAAAGCATATCCCAAGTCTTCTAGACGACAATCGGAACGCTATAAGTCGCTTGGCGGCACGGCTGGGTAGTGTGGTAGCTCCCAATTCCCACCATACTAGACCAGAGAAAATTCAGAAATTACAAACTCCCAAATTTAAGGCATCCCATCATCATCGCATAATAGGACCAATCGCGAAAAAATTTCAAGATTCTGAGTAACCGGGAAGTACCCTGTACCTAGGTCTTGATTCCCTTGCGAGTGTCGAAAATTTGCAGCATAAACGGCTGTATCTTTTGATTGCGTTAGCTTAGAAGTTTGATTTTTTCAGAGCTCCAAGGGACAAGACCTGAGTATTTGATTCGTTCCTGAGAAGAAGGGTCTTGACAGTCAGACAGACGGACAAAAAAGTGATCCTATAAGGGTTCCGTTTTTTTTCCTTTTGAGGTACGGTATCCTAAAAATAAGCAGGTATTTTTCTGTTGTTTTAGCAATCAATGCCGATGCGTCACAAGGAGTTCCAGCTGGTCAACGTGCCGAGCGCCCTCAAGTACATCATCGACTTCGCTACCAGCAAGGTCTCCAATAAAATGAGTGAAAGATTGCATGTAAGTCGTTTCCGGTACCCTATAATTATACTGTAAACCTTTGGTAGTTAATCTTTGGAATGCATTTTCTTTATAGTAAGTACTAATAATCTCTGAGCTAAGCCACGGACGGACGGACGGACATAGCGAAACTATAACGGTTCCTTGTTGACCACGGAACCCTGAAAAAAGCAAGACGTGATAATACTTAATTGCTTAAAACTGTCAATAACTCTAGTAAGTTTTGAAATTAGATCATCGAAGTTGTACCCTGGACCTACCGAATAGGCCTACTTAAGTGTCGTGTTTGTTAACTGTTAACAGACTGCTAAGCTTCACCGTCTAATTATTTTGATTCGGGTAAAGAGAGTTCCATAAAACAATCTAAATCAACGATAAGGTAATTGACCTCGAAAACCTCATGAGTCATGACCCATAGCCCGCCTGATTGAGGAAAGGTTACGAAATTGCAATGTGATGAAATTATAATGACCCCAATATATTATGTCGTGTTATGCGGAACTGGAGTAGATTTAATCTATAGATATTAATATTATAAAGAGGTAAAGTTTGTGAGTTTGTGAGGTTGTAGGGGGTAATCTCTGGATCTACTGAACCGATTTTGAAAATTCTGGTACTGGTATTCTGGTAAATTCTAGAAAGCCACATTATTTGTGAGTATCATATATATATATATTAACCCGAAAAATTAGGGAGTTCCCGTGGGAATTTAAAAAACTTATTTAACGCGGACGAAGTCGCGGGTTACAGTCAGGTTTCCTCACGATATAATATTATTATGTTTTCTTTCACCGTTAAAACAAATGTTTTATAAACTTAATTGCTTTAAACGCACTTAGACCTACCTATACGTTACTCGCAAAAGTTAGGGATCGAACCGCCGCCGACCACCCCATAAGCGGTAATGATAGCCTAGTGGTTAAGACGTTCGGCCTCCTGTAGAAGGTGGTCGGGAGTTCGATAATCGAGTAAGCACTTCTAACTTTTCCGAGTCATGTTTGTCATAATGTTCTCAAAGGTATGTGATGTCTGCCAGTCCTCAATAGATGGTTGGCAATGGGATGAAATGATGATGACGATCAGCAAAACGATTTGTTTCTAGATACACACAAACATCAAGAACCTCCAAAGCAACGTGGATGTATCCTGCCTACCGACAGCGTACGGAGGCTACATACCACTGCAAGACATGATCAAGTACACTAAAGACTTGTTGGCTGAGAAAAGGAAACACATTCTTGCGCTAGACGACATGGAAATCCTGAGCACCAAGGGAATCGTGTCCACGAGGAAACCCGGGAATGCATTGAAAGGGGACGCCGTGTCAGTTGAGGGTAGTTTTAGAAAATTGGAGATAGACTAACTGTGATCGCCCTGAATTTGTTTTAGCTTAATACTGTTAAGCATTTATGGATATTTGTCTAGTTTTATATTTAAGTGAACTGTGCCTCAAGAAGTGATTAAGTGATCAAATTTTGGCACAGCAAGGTGATGTCAATTTCGTCCTAAGGTCATACAGCCTCGTATGTCTTGAAATTTTTCCCGAGCCTTGAGGTAGGTATCTAATGAATTCTGCCTCTGGACTCGGCATCGTAATAGTCTATGATATTATCATGATCATTATGGTTTGGTTTGGTAGTTGGTTCAATAATAGCAATTTCATTATTCTATAAAAATCAGAACTTTTATTTTAAAAAAAATCCTATCAGTAAAAGTGGAGGTTACCACTTTAATGGCATGGCCAATAATGGGAAGTAGGTATTGTACCTATTAATTAACAAGTAGGTAGGTATTCAAACGTAAGATACGTTAGCCGTGATTGCTGAAAACCGTTTTTAGTATTAATTATATCTTTCCATGGTTTCATTTTCAATTAATTTATGAAATAGTAGATTATTAGCCAAGGGGATAAAAGGGTGTCTTCTGTCGCGGGTGTCGATTTAAATCGCGAGCGTAACGAAGGACTCGAGGTTTACTCCCGAGCGTAGCGAGGGTGTCAAAAACTTAAATCATGAGCGAAGCGAGGGATTTAAGACGAGTCCTGAGTGTAGCGAGGGATTTAAGACTAAGACAGCTTTATCACCGAGGAAAATACTCTACTTTTCGTACCATTTGCGAAAAAATTAACACAATAATAATATGAGATAAGCATTTATTAAAAATAATGACAATTAAAAGTAAAAGTTAACATTCGAAACATTGGTCCAATTATTGATAGAGAGAGTAACATTTTTGTTTGGTACATTTATTGTTGATGAGTTGATTTGAGTAGGTATATGCACCAAAGTGTATTCGGATTCTTTGTCTTGGATAAATAATCAAAATAGACAAGAAGTAAGAAGATAGGCCTTTCGCACTTCTCCACTTTGAAAATTCTTCATAAGTTTTTAAATAATTTTCCTTGGATTTTGTTGGAAGCAAATTATTTATAATTGCGGCAGCATTTGCACTGATGAAATCCGACAATTCACTGTCACTGTCGCTTTGATTTAACATCGTAACGTATTTTTAGAACATTAACTTATTTAAAAAAATAAATTAAAATAAACTTAACGTTTATGTATTTGAAGAAAACAAAAACGCGGCAAATTCCTAGACTAATATTTTTTTGTCGGAAAAGCAAAGGCATCAAGCTCATACGGCCTCGTTGGTTTTCGTAATTTTATTTAATACTCGTAATCATAACTGCATAATAAATGCGTATTCCTTTTTCAAAAAGATGTATAATGATTTATATACAAACTCAATGGTGTAAACACAGATGCAGTTCAGTATAAATTTCGGTAAGTATTCCAAATTTAAATCACATTCTCCCCCTAGAGGATGAATGAAATTCAGTACAATTTTCTTTCCCTGTTTTTAACTGATTAAAAATGACATTTTTGAGTAAGTGGTACGAAAAGATTTATTTTGCTTCAGTTTCGTACCTAATCTGTTTTTCGGAATTTTTAATTAGTACGGAACTGCTGCTGTACCTATCTATGTAACTTTGGACATAATTGGTACATACATTTACTCCCATTATAATACACCTAAAAGTCCTACACAGCTACTTGTATTAATTATTTAAATTCCAACTCTTCAACACTGTTACTGTACCCACCTACTGCTGGCCACCTAGATCACGAGTGACGAGACCTATCGAGAGGGCCTATCCAAATATTTTTATGATTATATAATCAAAATACCTACCTGTAGATAATAATTATAAAATAGGCTTTCAATAATTATGAAGAAATAAAGAAAAGTGCGGAACGTACCGATACTCAATCTATTTTTCCTTAGCTGATACCCCTAAGGCCGGCCATACACGGATCAATAATTGCTCGAGCAGTTGCCAGTGTTCAACATACACGGACCGCTCTTGCAGTCGACTGCATAATCCATGTATAATCACTTACCACCAGGTGAGATCGCAGTGAGCAGTCATTAGGTAATAAATAAGTATAACGTTTATATAAAGCCTCGTGTAATCACGTTGATTACGCGTTTCTCCGAGACGTTTCTCCGACCTTCTTACTCAGGTAAGAAAAAATACAACTATTTAGCTAAAATTAAACCAGACTGTGTTTTGTTACTTTTATGGCATACTTAGGCCTTCCTACGTCATTAGGTAATCCTTATTGCCTTTAAAAAAAGCTGTATTTTTTTTTTCATTATGTGATACAAAACTGTTATGGAAATAAGTATGTACTTTAATGAATAATTAATTAAACGAGTAGGTATAATAATATTTATAAACAAGAATACAATGTTATAAGTAGGCTATTCATATACCTGTATATTAGTAAATAGTTACTTATTCAGATATTTTATGGCACCTATGAATATGCCGAAATTAAAGTTTTGATGGAATAAAAGTGTTTTACTTGTTACTTTTTCCTAGATAAGGTAAAGTTCTATTCGCTCTTGTAGGTTACAAAGTTACAATGTTATGTTATTTATTTACGAGTATGTAAATTAAACTATGATCGAAATAGTATTATTTGTGTGTAGTACTTATAGTATTATTAATTGTATTAGTAATAGTATTATTAATTGTGTGCTTAGGGGTGAAACAAGACGATTTCAGACGAGGGTGAAATTGCCTGAAGCGAGGGATGGCATCACCCGAAATCTGAAATCGTGTTTCATTCTGTGGCGCACACACTATTTTACACTATTTTTCTTATTTATTTTAGTTGATGGGTATAATGACAATTAAAATGCTTTTTTTTATCCACTACAACTACAAGTTAGCCCTTGACTGCAATCTCACCTGATGGTAAGTGATGATGTAGTCTAAGATGGTAGCGGGCTAACCTGTTAGGGGCATGGCAGTTAATTAAACCCACGGAATAGATAAAGGGAGATTAAAATAATAAATAATTTTTTATAACTATATTTATTTTTTGTACCTCTATTCGGTTTTTACAAGGCAAAGTACCGGAACGCTAAATCGCTTGGCGGCACGTCTTTGCCGGTAGGGTGGTAACTAGCCACGGCCGAAGCCTCCCACCAGGCCAGACCAGTGAAAATTCAGAAATTATAAATTCCCAAATTGACTCTGCCGGGAATCGAACCCAACACGGCGCCACGGAGGTCGTCAAAAATAAACAAAATATACGATACGATACTCTGGCAGGATTGAAAGGAGGGCTGCTACGTCATTCAGCGGGTAGAAAACCATAGTAAGGTAAGGACAAAGCTCAGTGGGTATGTCTGAATATTTTAATTTTACACAAAGATGTTCTTGATTGTACATGAAAACGCGCGCGATTTTAATACCTATCAATAAGTATTTATTTTCACAATTTAATAGTAAAGGTTGGGAGGGATCCCTTTAGGCATAGATAATAATCTTTGCACGATAAGTAAACTACTGGTTGTCTATGTTACAATATGTGCAATTATGAATTCAATGGTAAGTATATTATAATATTATATTTTTAGTACTAGCTGATGCCTGCGACTTCGTTCGCGTGGATTGATATTTTTTAGGTTCCCGCCGGAACTCTATGTGTTATTCCAGCCTATAATGTATATCTTTCTGCCAATACAAATCCGTTCAGTCGTTATGGCGTGATTGAGTAATATCCATCCATCCATTCAAACTTTCGAATTTATAATATTAGTATAGAGTATAGATAACGTATTATTTGAGGTTTACTTCTCAGATAATACGTACTAACACGTTGCAAATTTGATCAAAACGTCGTGGACAATGAAAGAAATACTTAAAAAATACCATTAGAATACCTACCTACTGTGTAAGGTTTAAGAAGTGGATGGATAGCATTTGGCATTTATCCGACTGCACACAAAAGGGTTAGGGGTGCAAGTAATCGAGTGTAAATATCTGACGGTTGCCTTATATAAAACATATCAAATAACATTTGAAGCCACAGTCATATTAAGCGGTTGCATAAACTACCTCAAGCTCATAGATTTAGAATTGAACCTTCCAATTCTAAATCTATGCTCAAGCTCCAGTTACGGCATTTGTCTTCGAGCTTCTTTACTGAGGATTTCGTTCCAGAAGATAATGCTGCAGATAATACTTAACATTTCTGTAGCAAAATTCGTTATCTGCAAGCTACTATAGTTACTCTGGTTCAGACTTCAGATCACATGAGTCACAATTAAGTCCACATATCACAGGCAAACTAGGCATCGAAATATTATGGCAATACCGATTGGTGGGTTTTATTCCACCCGAATTTAATTGACGTGGGTTTGTAAGGCCCACGTCTAGGTCGCTGGTGTTTAAGAAAATCTGAAGCGGACTGTATGGGGTTTGGGGGGTCTTGTGATCCGATATTCCCTATTCCGAGCAAACCGACATCACCAATCAGTAGGTAACAAGCATTTACCACCCACCTTTCGATGCCGCCGATCTGC
Source organism: Erebia aethiops (assembly GCA_923060345.2). Taxonomy (NCBI): domain Eukaryota; kingdom Metazoa; phylum Arthropoda; class Insecta; order Lepidoptera; family Nymphalidae; genus Erebia; species Erebia aethiops. The sequence goes on along the minus strand of OV281079.1, from coordinate 16,069,089 downwards.
CTAGCTGGAGCGATGACTCAGCTCTTCTATCACTCGGCACCTCGTCTCGTGGTCGAATGTCCACCCGTCACACACACACACAAGTTATTCGGTCAGGCAGCTGCCTCAACAAGAAAGAGTAGATTCCTTGGCGGACACGTTCCGGTTTTGCTGGACGAACGATCGGGACTACTACACGTCCTCGCAGGATGGCGCGGAACTCCACTTGTTTCTGCGACGCGGCGCTAGTGTTCTGCGCCCGCGTCAAGCGGCGACGAAATAAATCGAAAAAGTGGGTAGTTTAAAACTCACCACCCACAAACTGACAATATCTGACGTTTGCTCAGATTAAATAAGGATATCGAACACAGATTAAAAGTAAATGATTAGTTAGTCCAATATTTATGAACACCGCCCACCGTTAAAATGTAATTTTAACCAGGCTCGAAATTGATTAACGAATAACGAACTAAGAAAATTCAAAGTTAAAAGTTAATTTAATTGAGAAATAAAATTAAAGAAAACTAATGAATTGGACTAAAAGCGAATCTTAATACTAAGGATATTATTTCATCAAATTAATTATATTTAATAGGTGACGGAAACAACCGATGGACAGGTCGTTTCAGAAAATCTGGTTGAGTTTTAAGAGGGACCGAACGAATGACGCTATCTTTGGAAGGATTTACCTCGAAAACTCGACTCGACTTCCAATGTAAAGTATGTAAATTAGGGTTATTAACGAGAACTAACTTACTGACTTGAATGTTTTGAATCGACTTCGTGTATTTACTTTGTTGCTGCGGCGTATGCAAAGACGAAATACGAATACGACGCCAAAATCCACGAATGTATAATTTTTTTATTTTAAATTTACGAATATCATCAGACTTCGTCATGACTGATCCTACATCATCTGCTAAAACGTTTCGATATGGTCGGACTTGCTGTCCGCGAGCCGAAGACAAGTTAGCCATGTTACGTGTCGAAAATATTATATGGAAACAGTAGTATAATAATATGTACCATAGTTTATACAGAAAAGCCGCGTGATTACAACACTTGCACAGTTCGATATTACAATCGAATGAGAAAGAGTTATAAATATAAAGAGTGCACGATTTTGGAAATTTTGAAATGTTTCGAAACCACAGCCTTTTTCGAACGTTATTTCGAACCTTAGCATCCCGGTTTACGACCGCCCCTGACAAAAGCTCTTGGAGAAGAACTTGAGCAGTAACGATTATTAAACTCAACAGACCAATAGGAACAAGAATCAATATAACTTCCGACAAAATTATACGATTTGTTGCTGTGTCGTGCAGAGGTTCGACGTCGACTGAAAATCTATTTTTATGTGGCTGCGATGCCGGACTTATGGTTATAATTGAACTATCTTCAACTGAGGAACTAGTTGAAGTCTCAACGTCTGTCAATTGATCAGGCAGACACGGTAATAATGTTGGAATACTCCAGTAACGCTTGTGAAGTTCGAATATACCTCTGTCAAGCGGAACGTAAAGTTTATTTTGAAGATGACTAGCGGATTCAACCGAATCAGAACCGCGGAAAACGTCATTTATATAAGAAGATCGACGAATAATTTCAGCGACTTCAGGATCCTCCGATTGAGGATTCGAAGCTAACTGTTGACGAATACGAATGGCTAAAAACGGTGACGACGAACAACCGCTAGTAGCTTTCCTCAATTTGAAGAAGTGAGAATTACGAATAGCACACGACGAAAGTGCTACATGGCCAGACCCGACATAGTCTGCCATGCTATCGAAAAACGAATTACGAAATTGCTCATCACGAGCACGACTATGCTTTCTCGAACGAAAGCATTTGAGCGCTACCGAACGCGACTCATCGAATGATGACTCGGCTTCCCGAAATGGAAGTGAGACAACAAAATTGCTAGATGTCAACTGTTTGTGTGTTCGACCGAATAATATCTCTTCACACTGTTGATGTTTAGCGGACGAAACTGGTTTATCTGAGATCGAATCTAATTCCCAGAGTTTACGAATAATGTTTTCAAGACTACTCTCTTGATATGAGGCGATGAAAGACGAAACATCGTTTGTTTTTGAATCAGAATGACGAACGAAGTTTTGATCTACTTTTCCGATGAGAAGCCAACCTAACGAGCTGGAGATGGCCATTGGAGTACCAATAGGCCCACGAATAGTTTCTCCGACGAAAATGTCATCATAGATATCTCCTCCTAGAAGAATATCTACAGATGATGGTAAATTGAAATTAGGATCTGCAAGATGCAGATGTTTGATGTGAGACCACGATTTTGTCTCAATAAAGTTCGAAGGTTTATTCGAAGTAATGTTATTCAAAATCAACGCGCGAAGAGCTAATTCTGATCCCGAACTGATGTGTGATTTTATATCTGTTGTTACAAATCCCTTTGAACAGGTAGTTAAATCACCGATACCCTGAATCGGCGTGCCTAATTTGCGACGAGTTAACCCAAGACGACTCACTAAATCTTCGGTGACAAAGGAAGCTTCAGAGCCTGGATCGACAAGAGCTCGCGCTCGAATGAATTTACCGGAAGAATCACGAATTAGAACGATAGCTGTAGAAAGTACAACCGTATGTTGATTAGAAGTAGTATCTGTCGAATATAACGAGACAATATTAGTCGATTCAGTTGGAGGCGGATCTTCTTCTTCCGACTGAGCTTCTGACGATTCTTTCGAAGTACTAACGAAATGTAACATCGTACAGTGATGTGAAGCATCACACACTGCGCACCGGATTTTCGCACATGTTTCATTTGGATCATGCATGGATTTTAGGCATCGGAGACATATCCCATTTTGTTTTGCAAACACGAATCTATCATAGGGTTTTTTATTCTTAAATGCCTTACATGAATATAATGAATGAGATCCTCGATGGCATAACACACAAGCGCTTGATTTGGCTGAATCATTTGGATTTGATTCCGTTGATTTTTTGCATTCAGGAGAAATAACGAATGACGAGGTAGTTCGAGATCTATCTTTTTGCATAGAAGAACGAGACGAATCGAAACGTGAAGTCGGGCGCGAACTTTCCCAAGCAACAATCTCACGATTTAAAAATTCTTGAAGTTCACAAAATCTTGGAACTGAATTAGTCGAAATTGATTTATCGAACTCACGACGCGTGTCTTGATCTAATTTTCGATATAACATGTGGTATAAGACGAAGTCCCACTCATCGATCGGTAAACCCATCGAATCTAACGCGCCGATATTTTCTAAAAATCCACTAAGAATGGTGCGTAGTCCGGAAGCGGACGGTGAATTTAAAGTTGGTAGCTTGTACAAAGCGTCCATATGTTGCATAGCGATTAGGCGTTCATTTTTATAATTATATTCTAAGATGCTCCATGCCTTCTTATAATTACTACCGGTGACTGGCATACCTTTTAATAATTTGCTTGCATCACCACGAACGTATGATAGTAAATATTGAAATTTAGCCACGTCTGAAAGATCTTTATTTTCGTCGATCAACGATATGAACAGATCATTAAACGAATTCCACTGTTTGTAATCGCCCGAAAATGTAGGAACTGATAGCGGTGGTAATTTTACTGGCTTCTTATCCGAATTTAAATTTTGATGAACTTCCGATTTCGAAGTTGATTCATCGAAACCGAATTTTATACTCATTATTTCTCTGATTAAATCATTAAAACTTGAACGAGTTTTACTATGTTCTGGATTCAAAACCTTTGTACTTTCAAGTTCTAAAATCTCGATAGATGATTGAATTTCTTCGAATTGTTCTTGTATACGGGCAAGTCCCATACAAGAAACCATAAATTTGCGATAACAATTTGTATTAGAATTTGCTTCCATTCCTAGTTGAATTATTGTATCTAATTCTTGTTCTATACAACTTCTCCTATGCATCAAACGTGTATATTCAGTTGATTCAGTCATGATTTAAAAGAATAAAAGAAAATATAAAAACGAAAATTAAATTTAAAAAACAAAAAAATTAAAAATTAAATTTACAAAAACTTGGCTGAAAGCACTGCCGTGCGCCCTATAGTACGATTACCTAAGCCGAATCACAAAAATAAACGAAAACGAAAAAATAATATTTTTAAACTAAAGTCGTAAGTCGTGTCGTGGTCGTAAGGTATAAATGCTAAAAGAGCCGCTCGATGTATGTGGAATCCGCGTCCTACCTACCTGATTTTTGTTTCAGGTTGAAAATGTTTTATCTTATTAATTGAGATAACCAATTATTACGATAACGAATATTAGACGAAAAATGTACAAATATAAAAAACGACGAAACCTGTATGTTTGTTCATTTGACGAATTTGATACGAAATACGAATACAAAAATGCAAAGTTATCTTTCTACGAAAACTCGCAATGCCAATCGAAGTGAATAGTTATTTGAAACGAATAAAATTTAAATAACTATTCAATAATTACGAATAATGATTAATTGGTTATTCAATTCTGTAAAGTTTTACAAACTATTTTCACCGTCATAACGAAATTGATAATAACGAATATTTATTAATTTACGAAACGTACGCAGAACAAAATATATAATTTGCAGCTTTATAACGAAAGAAATAAGCGAAGTCGAATGACCTAATTAACTTTTGAACTACGAAATAGATCGATGTGTGGACAAGATGGCGTCATTCAAAAATCCTCTTGTAATACTATCGTAAGGTCAAAAATAACGAAAATAGGTATCCAGCGAGATGTTACGAAATAAATTTGGAATAGGAAATTAATTATCTGGTGAGAAGGGCCAAAAAATGGTGGGTTTTATTCCACCCGAATTTAATTGACGTGGGTTTGTAAGGCCCACGTCTAGGTCGCTGGTGTTTAAGAAAATCTGAAGCGGACTGTATGGGGTTTGGGGGGTCTTGTGATCCGATATTCCCTATTCCGAGCAAACCGACATCACCAATCAGTAGGTAACAAGCATTTACCACCCACCTTTCGATGCCGCCGATCTGCCTAGCTGGAGCGATGACTCAGCTCTTCTATCACTCGGCACCTCGTCTCGTGGTCGAATGTCCACCCGTCACACACACACACAAGTTATTCGGTCAGGCAGCTGCCTCAACAAGAAAGAGTAGATTCCTTGGCGGACACGTTCCGGTTTTGCTGGACGAACGATCGGGACTACTACACGTCCTCGCAGGATGGCGCGGAACTCCACTTGTTTCTGCGACGCGGCGCTAGTGTTCTGCGCCCGCGTCAAGCGGCGACGAAATAAATCGAAAAAGTGGGTAGTTTAAAACTCACCACCCACAAACTGACAATATCTGACGTTTGCTCAGATTAAATAAGGATATCGAACACAGATTAAAAGTAAATGATTAGTTAGTCCAATATTTATGAACACCGATGTAAACAGTAAATTATGTCAGCCGTCAGGCTGTTGACAGATTTTCTCTTGACAGATTTTTTTTGATTACTTTTGTTTCCTTCAAACGCCACCAAAATAGTAGTTTGTGATATAAGGGCGGTAAATAGGTTTTTACACACGAGTTGACTAATGTCAGCCCGATGACGCCAGTCGAAGGCTGACCATCGTCACGAGTATGTAGAAACCTTAACGCCCGTGTAGGTATCACACGATATTTTTCAATACATTTGTGAGAAAACTTGAAAATAAAAGTCGAGTAGGAAGGTACTAGGTACTCACTAGAAAATGGCTTTTCACGCCCATACTTAGTCGAGATTTTTGGCGGCTATTACAAGTGCGATTTTTTTCTCACAGCTAAAATACCTAATTGTTGATTGAATTTTATGATCCCGCATCATCGAATTGTATCTACGGCGCGTTGTTGTAATTGCTTTTTTTTTAAATTGGCTTCATGGCTCTAGGTTCTAGTTCTTAACTCAGTAACAGCCTGAACTATGCAGCCTTTACTTTTTTGATTTATAAAACCTAAAACAATTTTATTTAATCATATTAAATACAATTTTTTATTTTATGAATTAATTTCATCAATTCACATCTAAATGTCATTATTTTTTAGGTTTTCTACATACAAAGTCAATATCATTATGAACCTTCTTGCAAGAAAACTTTTTATTTAGAAGTAACGTGGACTTACAAAAATTAAAATAAACTGCATGAGGGCGGTAAATATTTACTGCACGAGGGCAGTAAATTTAACTTACAAGCCCTGTTTACTGCCTCTGTAAGTGCATTTTTCGAGCAAGTGTATTGAAAATATATTATTATTTCTATTCAAGTGAATTGCTGTTATCTGTTGAGAAGTTTTGTCCTCTATCTCTGATAATATTTATCAAATCTTCACCAAATTTGGGCAAAACTTACGTGATGATACATACCTTCTAATAAAGAAAGATTCAAATCAGTTAAGATTTGACTTATCCTGGAGGAACCTTATTTTCTATCGGGATAAAAACTATATATTGACCCGGAGTATCAGCTACCGCTATACCAAATTTCATTTAAATCCGTTCATTAGTTTTCGCGTGATGCGCGGCCATACAGACAGACAGACTAAAATTAAATAAAAATCTGTTAAAATTTTCGGAATACCTACCTATATTAAAAATGTACCTGCAGAAATCTTACAGTTACAGTTTCATTATACCTAAATATAGATTACAGAAGTATCTACGTAGGTATTGCTATATAGGTAACTATTAGGACGTTTAAATATCTTGACATACTTGGGTAATAACTTAAAATATCTTTGAAAAAAGTAAGTGTTTACGTAAATGCGTCGACAAATATTGACTTTTGTAATAGGATAGGTACTTAACTATCTACTCGTTAAGCAAAAAGTGGAACGTTAATTACGCAAATTTTAAATATCAGCCAGCACCTACCTATACTATAATGAAAATATGTACCTACCTACCTAATAACGACCATAAAACACACGAATTTATAAAAATAATGCATGTAAAGCAACATTTTCATGACACGAAAGAGTGGTGCGCGTCTTCGTGGATTGAACAATCTGTAGAAACGATATATTGCCTGCCATTAGCAATATTTTTAGTATACTAATATTATAATATTGACTAAAATCACTCGGTAGGGGCAAGTGTAAATATTGTTTTCCACTCATACTTACCAGTAGAGACCGCTACACAAGCGTCTCAGACTGTGTGCACGGATGGATTGCGCTAATGAGTAATGTGTCTATTAAAATTCTCTAACCAGCAATGAGTCAAGGAGCATCTGGTAATCAATTTCATTTAATTATTAAATATCTATTTTTGAACCACGCGCTTCACTCGTTTTTCGTAAAAGGGTGCCTGTCCATTATAGAGTAGCGGAGCAGTGATGTGTTGGGTGTACCAATCGGATTACTGATCGATGACGCGATCATTTTTTCGAGTCTCTAGTCAGTAATTAATCTGATTGGCCGTTTTGGGTCATTCCTATTTGTGACCCCGGCTTCGTCCCCAAGAGGTGACAAATGGGAAAAAATCCTAGTTGCCACTTGAGATGGAACTTCAATAGAGACGATTATTCCGGCAAATTTCCCATACCTTTTAGCCATTTCCCGCTCATTGTCCTTTTGTAGTGGAAATCCCGCTTACGAATCCTTCGCTTCGTCGGTATTCAATAAAAGCACCCGAGCTACCTGAGCCTCGAGCTACACGTTAGAGGCCTCGCATGATAAAAATAACTACCTATAGATATTGCTGCGACTTGCGCCTTAATAGCACGTGCTCGTGATTCGATTTAAATAAAACTACAAACGTTACAAACTTATTCTTTGATTTAATGAGATATGTTTTGGATTAATACTTAATTAATAAAAATATAATCAATAGTCCACACCAGAGATGAGCATTTTCCGTTGTCCGGCACTGGTGCAAAAATGATGGTAACCATCGTTTCTCGATAACAATGAGATTTCGAATATGGAAACAGTGTGACGTCTGAGCAAATTAGCTTAATTAATTGAACTTATTATATTTTCTTCGATGCGTTTCCGCTCGGTGGGCTACAGAATGGAGCGATACGAGGTTTAAACATTTCTATAGGTCCATTTAACTGTGATGTGATATCGATACTCGAAATCTGTCACCGTTATCGAGTAACAATTGTTACCATCATCTTTTTGACTCTGCAGGGCGACCGCGTTCTTTTGCATCAATCATTGATACATCGCAATCACCTCTTTGGCTGAATTTATGGTATGGTCAATGGATTTCGTCCAATAGTGGAAGAGTGTTAACCAATCAGAGGTGATTGCGATGTATGATTGATGCAAAAGATAGGCGGTCGCCCTGCTGTTTCTGTCGGATGACAAAAAATTGAGTTATTGATCTTAACTAACACATGGCTTAAGACTAGTCCCGATTATATTATTGTGCACTATTCGGATACGAGAAAATAAGAATTGGGATTTTTTTAAAGGTACTCACATTTTGTTAGTGATAACGTGTGGTGAAACAATTTTTTTAGCTGACTTGACGTATAAAAAAACTTTACCCAGCGCTTGAATCGTTCCATAGTTGGGTTTTTCGCTTATATCACGGTTTAATGCAATAGAACTGTTCTATGCGCCGTGCTTAGTGTCATTCATTGTAGCGACTACTTACTTTAGATTTTTTAAATCACTTATGGAGACACTTATTTTCACGGATACGGATCGTCCTTGTGCACACCTTATGACATAAGAGTCTAAATACAAAAGTATTTCGAGTATTGACTTCTTACTCATAACTTACTAATCTAACACCGTTAATGGGCAAAAAATGTGATGACACAATATATTATGACTGTACTTTTATCTTTGTCTTTTCACTTCTTAATGCCTAATATCACATGTAATTATATCATTAAGAGCTTAAATACTGAGAAAATTTGAACGCTTTATTTTACTTTGACGCGAATGTGAAAGCTCGAATACGATCAATCGAATTTGCAATGTATTTAAACTTACGCTAAGCGTACTTGCCCTATGTTTATTAGAGTTATAAAGTAATGGTAACAAAAAAGCTTCTCTCAAATCTCAAATAAGCCAACATAACTAAATAACTGGGAACTTTGTAAAAAGGACGGCACTAAATCTAGATTGGATTTCTGTACAACCTTATTTAGCGCCTTGATAACTTGAAACTTATGTATCAAAACTAAAAGAAAAACATAATATATTAAGTCTTACAACAAATTTTTATAATAATTATATTAACAATATTTTTTTCTTTTTTTACTTAAAAAGCAAAAAAAAAAGTAAATTCTAGCACGATTAACCAGATAACAGTTTTAGGCTTAAAATTATTATCAAAAACAAAAAGGGTGACGTACATACAGTATATTAAACCTTTTGTTTAGATGTAACATATGTATGTATGGATGACCAAAATTCTTAATTTAAAAAATAGCAATTTTTTTTTTAAATTTTTGCTAATGTCTAAAAAATCTGTAAATATAAAACAAAAATAAGCAATTTGAAAAATAGACCTAGTTCTACTTGTAGCAACCAAGTAAAAAAAATCTATATATGAGGCCTTAACACGGCCTTTTCGTATTGTTGTTATCACATTTCATGAGTTCTTCAAGAGCCGATACGAAAAACATACATTGATTAGATATGCAAAATTTAACTCAAAACATTTATTGGATTGGTTCAAGTAGACCTAGGACGTCTAAGAACACAAGTAATAAAATTAAAAATTTTAAAAAACCCACGACGAACTGCAGAGCTCCATTGAAACAACAATTAGAACTTATACGTATATCTTCTATATATATAAAAATGAAACCCGTTTTCCTTGGTCACGGCATCACGCGTGAATGGCTGGACCGATTTCACTAATTCTTTTTTTGTTGTATTTGTTATTATTAGGTTTTTCTGCGTAAGAAGGTTCTTACGGAAAAAAATATTAAGAAAATCTCTCAGATATATTGAAAAATATACATTTAATTTTGCATAGTAAGGCGGTACGAAGTTCGCCGGGTCAGCTAGTATAAAATAATATCTAAAACACAAAACAACATATTTGCAGGCTCAGTAGTTTTTTTGACCAGCGTGGTGGACTATGGCCAAACCATTCTCATTCCAAGATAAAACTTGTGCTTAGTAATGAGTAGAGTAAATAGTGTTAAAAATTAATATTCTGATAAAAATTGTTAAAAAAAATGTGATCACTTAAGGAATTACTGTGACCACTTTCTGGCTCCATCGCGAGACCCTGGGCAGCATCTAGGTTTAAAGTGCTTGTCAAGACAAATCAAGAGTCCAAATACGACGGGTTTACGATGAGAACTTAAGGAGTTCCCATGACCATTTCCTGGCTCCATCATGAGACCCTGGGCAGCATCTAAGCACAAAGTGCTAGTCAAGACAAATCCAAAGAGTCCAAACACGATAGGTTTACGATAAGAACTTAAGGAGTTCCTATGACCACCCCTGGCTCCATCATGAGACCCTGGGCAGCATCTAGGTACACAATTCTAGTCAAGACAAATCAAAAGAGTCTAAACACGACGGGTTTACGATAAGACCTTAAGGAGTTAGCATGACCACTTAAATCACGATTGCAGCTCAGCTTGTATTGTCTATGGTCCTAAAACCTGGAACCTTCTCACAAGCTATACATATCTAATGCAAAAAACCGCATCTCAATCGGCCCAGTACTTTTTAAGAAAAATCTTAACATATTGAAAAATTTAAATTATAGACTACAGCTCAGCTTGGTTGTCTATGGTCCTAAAATATATTTAAGAACCTTCTCACAAGCTATACGCTATTGCGATATCTAATGCAAAAAACCGCATATTAATCGGTCCAGTAGTTTTCCAGGAAAACGGTAACAAAAAATTGCACAAACAAACATACAAACACACAACCTCTTAGGGCAAACACATATACCGTCTCCGTTTCGTCGAGGGTAAAAAAGGGGAACTCTTAAAAATAGATAAATCAAACCGTTAAATAAAAACTAAATAAATCACAAAAGTATCCTTACATCAGTTCTTTGTGTCCTTACGCTGAAGTTAAACTTATCAGTTTTACTCATGTAAGTCGCTTACATGAGTGAGTCACACATTGAAAGTCTTGTATCGTTTACATATTATGCACGTTACTTACCAAAAATAAAAACTTACGCGTGTAGTTGCGGCCTTACCGTATATTCTTATATTAAACTTCTCAATAATTGATTTTATATTATGTAGGTAGATAATATGATAATATAGCATGTGTACAAGAGTACAGAAATGAATTATTTATACTGACTACACATTTAGTTCTGTAAGATTAAAAGGAATGTGTCCATACACATGAAGTTTGATTTTTATTTGGATAATCACCAATCAAACTCGATATTTTGTAACGCTAACTAATGTCTGGTGTGGTTTGTCAGATTTCCGTGAAAAATGTAATTTTAAACCTATAGAGGTTCAAAGATTTATATGACTTAATATTACAGTAGAAAGTCTTAAATTTCTAAAGATATCTTAGTGCATAGTTAATGCCGTAAAATAGCACGGACAGACTGACACCCTCATTTGGCACTTATATAAGTATGAATTAATAATTCAATAATCACATTGATCGAACCTACACTGTGCGATCAGATGCACTGTGAGAATTCATGATTAAGCTTATTAGGAATCTTATGTAATTTATGTCCTGTATCCTATACATAATACTAGTGATTTTTCACGGTGACTTCTTATTTGGGAAATTTGGTATACAGATAGGCTGCGTCCAGGGGAAGGGCATAAGTTACTTTTTATTCCGGAAAAATAAGGTGTCCCCACGGGAATCCAAAAAAACTTATCCTCGCGGAAATCATATACCTAGTAAAAAATAATTTAAATGATTTAAAAATACGCCAAATGTGACGTGGCGGATAGTAGTACAACATAAAAGTTGCAATACGCCAAATGGGACGTGGCGGATAGCAGTAAAACATAAAAGTTGCAATACGCCAAATGTGACGTGGCGGATAGTAGTACAACATAAAAGTTGCAAGCTTACCTTTATGGTATGCAACCCTAAAAAGATAAATTACAGTGTGTAAAGAAAACCTGAGCGGATATGTTTCCATTGCGGAGAGTCTTTAAACTTATCGTATAGGTCGCCTCTTATAGTATAATTTTTAACCAGAAGATCTTTCTTCAAAAAATCTCTGATCAAATATTGCGCCATTATAACTTCTTCGATTGGTGGAGCCCCGTTACTAAAATTACCTGTAATAAGAATAAATTGGTTCACTAATGTTTCGCAAAAAACATTTAACACATGATCATTCCACAAAAAACGTTTCAAAAACGAATCATTTCACAAACGTCGTATTCCGTAAACATATTATAATTTATTAAAAGATCATTTGACAAATACTTAATTCACAATACTTTACTTTGCAAACGTGCTGAATGTAAAATTATCATTTACTAATTTATTATTTCATAAAATAATTCATTCTTCAAATTCGTAATTTTACAAAATATTAAAATATAAATCGAGGGGTGAAAGGCTATTTGGTTTAAGCGACATTTTGTGAACTTTACAGGAGAGCCATTTAAAGTTACAAATTATAGAAAAAAATTAAAAACAAAAAAACTATGGAAGTTATTTCAATGGGAGAAACTCCTTTGGATTCAATTTAATACAATCTCTAACCGTTGGTAATAATAAGAGTAAATAAAATGATATTTCAAAAGTTACGTGTCGCTTAATACAAAATTGCTTAAGGCAAAACGATTGAAGTAACCATCATGACGGCTATTTGCAGCTGCAAAATAGGTTTAAGCGCCCTTACTGTGATTATTTAGTGTAAAGCAAAGTTATTGATACGACATGATGCAGCAATATTAAAAGCAAGCTATTTGTGTTATCTATCGTTTGGGATGATAAGGAAGGATAGACAGAATTGCTTAAGTGACTTTTTGTTTTAAAACTGAGGTTTTGTATGGCATACTTTTTTGTCGTCATTAATTAAGATTGGTAGTTAAACCCAAATAAAAAAAGAGATTTCTTGATGAATTAGAAACTTTTATTTTTGTTTACTTATTTTTCGACGACGACGACGACTTATTTTTATTACGTCTTAGTCATAATTATAACAATTATCTTCTGAGTCATTCTGTCAGTGTCTACTAGGACATCTTTTTGGCGCCGAACTTCTCCGTCATTTATGAAATATGTAGTTGAAAGTGTTGTTTCTGTAGTTAGAATCTTTAGATCTTTTCCTTTTTACTGCTTGTATCGAAGTCATAGCCAATAACCATTCTTTCTTCAGTTGCGATGATAATTTCCAAAAATATTCAAAAATGTCTTTTCACCGTGTCAATTTCTCCACATTTATAGGGACAATTTCTTTTTAGACAAGGATTTGGTTTTAACTCTTTTTGTTTCACATCCCATCCTCTTCTTAAAATATTGCTCACCCTTTGAACTAGCTTATTTTTTTATTTTATTTTAATCCACTACAAGTTAGCCCTTGACTGCGATCTCACCTGATGGTAAGTGATGATGCAGTCTAAGATGGTAGCGGGCTAACCTGTTAGGAGCATGGCAGTTATATTAAACCCACACCCCTTCGGTTTCTACACGGCATCGTACCGGAACGCTAAATCGCTTGGCGGCACGTCTTTGCCAGTAGGGTGGTAACTAGTCACGGCCGAAGCCTCCCACCAGACCAGACCAGGGAAAATTCAGAAATTATAAATTCCCAAATTGACCCTGCCGGGGATCGAACCCGGGACCTCCACACGTTAAGGCAACAGCGCTACACACTGCGCCACGGAGGTCGTCAGCTTCTTTTCGAACTTTTCTTTTATTCATTTTCTTCTCTTTTCATCCTGCATCGCCTACTTTTCCGTCTTCTGTATTTGATCTTATTTTATTTTTTTTGCTTTTTCTTGTGTTGATCTTGTTCACTTGAGGAATTTGAAGACTCATCTGTTTCTTTCCACGACGTCGAATCCCATATACAATCTTCATCTTCGCTTATCACAGATATTTTTTTCGTATCACAGAACGCTTTCTTTACTTTTTTCTTCGCTGTTTTCTTTTGTAATCCCTCGTATGTCTATTTTCTCTGCTTTGTCTTCTTCTAAAGATCTTCTAAAGATTTTCTTAGTTCTTCCATATCTTTTTCTTCAATGATTTCCGTTATAGTGAGTTGTAGACTCTCGTTCCTAATTCTTCTCTTTTCTTCGTTAATTTTATGAGCTTTAATTTGGGCCGTTTCATCTTTGTCCATACTTTGTCCATAAAAAATATAAAGAATCCACATTATCATCACATCTTTCTTTATATTCATCTAGTGTGTCGTTGATGCTTGAATCAAACTTCAGTAAATCCTTGGAACTACTTTCCGAAGCATTATCTTTTTCTGACACATAATATCTTTTAATTTTGTGTTTGTAAAACCTTTGCCTTTCAGAATCCATAGCAATTATGTAAAATTGTAAAATTTAGTAATTCAAAAACCGAAATAGTCAAGTAAAAATATAATTGATTGCAAATTGAAATACTTACGATAAAATTACTAACTATCGGAGTGGAAACAAACTATCAGCAACCGGGCAGTGCGCAAGTCCTATCCTCGCTAACATTGGCATCTGACTTAAGTGCCTGCGGTGATTGGTCCGGTACACTAACTGCGATTATTAACTCGCGATCAACGATTCAAACGTATGTATTAAGTCGCATGAATAAATCGCGTCATATTAAAATAATACAGTTTAAATGACAGTAAAGTTTGTTTTAAAATACAGAAAAACGTATGAAATCTCAGCAATTTATTAACTGTTTATCATAAGGGACAAACTTAAAAAATAATAATAGGATTAAAATAGTTCAAACAACAATTGATAATAGATTAAGGAAAGGAAAAAATATTTGAAGCGAATGAATGACTGAATGGAAAACATTTTCAGGCTAAATAGCCTAACCGACATTCCTCATCGAATTTGGTTGCAGGCAAAATGTTTTAAGCGACATAACACCGCGTAAGTTGTGGAGGGCAAAATGATTTAAGACTGATTTTAATAATATTTAAACGTTTTAACCAACATGCAGTTGTGAATTTGAGAAAGGTAAATTAGCTTATGTCAAGGGTCTATAAGATGAAGTCTGATTTAAATCCACTATTGAAAAAAAATGAGAAATTAATGTCGGATAATACACAATCTCGTGGAATTGAGACCTAAAATCGTGTTGTTTCAAGCGCCAAAAAAGTACTCCAATTTTAACGAAACTTGGCTCATCCGACGCAGAAAAATTCACTGATTCCAAATATGTATATAAGTCCATATCACCAAAAATGTCGCTTAAAACAAATAGCCTTTCACCCCTCGATTAATTGTTATTATTCCAATTCTGATTAGAGAAATTATTTAATAAATTACTAGCTGACCCGGCGAACTTCGTACCGCCTTAGTATGCGAAATTAAATGTATATTTTTCAATATTTCTGAGAGATTTTCTTAATATTTTTTTCCGTAAGAACCTTCTCCTAATAATAACAAATACAACAAAAAAAGAATTAGTGAAATCGGTCTAGCCATTCACGCGTGATGCCGTGACCAAGGAAAACGGGTTTCATTTTTATATATATAGATTTTGTTATTTGAAAAATAAAACTAACTATAGGTCGCCCGCAACTTCGTCCGCGTACAATCTCTGATTTCTTATGAGATTGAGATTTTTATGATATGAAAATATATAAATGTTACGGGTAATGCTAGAAGATGTTGTAAACCTAGGTTTACACGGGTTTACTTAGTTTTGGGTAAAGTTCGAATAGTAAGTAAAATAAATTTATTTCGGAATTTACCCATACCTACTCACTTAGGTCTACCCAACTCTGGCTGGATAATGTTAGGGATATGGGTTCTCTCCCTCTCCCTCTCACCCCCTCCAAGGCCCGGTAGTTAATTATTTTGTCAATTGAATTATTTATAGGACCAAGAGTTTTGTAACGATTAATATAATATGATTCATAATTTTGCGAAACGTTGTTTGTGAAATGAAAATTTGTAATTTGTTTTTTATGAAATGATCGGTCACCGAATAAATTAATATGATATTTCTATCATCAATCTACACTCTATACTTTACGTCTTAATATCATAAATGCGAAAGTTTGGATGGATGAATGTTTGTTACTCAATCATGCCAGAACGGCTAAACGGATCTGGATGAAATTTGGCACAGAGATAGATTATAGTCTGGAATACCACATAGGCATCAATCCACGCGGACGAAGTCGCGGGCATCAGCTACTATTATAATAATCTCTTCTCTTGAACTTTTGACAGTCATATATTACGAATTTATATGATAACTAGTATAGTTACAATGGTGAATTTAAAAAATCGTGAGAAATCTGGCATGCCTAGTTATCCTTTATGTTCTCAAAGGTGTACTGTGTGAAGTCTTCTAAACTGCATTAGGCCAGCTTAGTGGACACTTGGTTCAGCATCATGAGCATTATTAGACCGGTGATAGGCTGAGATAGGGACCGGTAAATATGTACTGTACTTGTCTATTTGTACAAGTATCTTACCAATAAATGCTAGGTCTAGCGGTTTCAGTTCCGACTGTATTGGCGATAGCCTGGACCAGCCCAGCCCTTCATATGCAGTTCCATCGCTTGACACGAGGAAGTTGTATGGCAAGGAGTCGTTTACGCCAAATCTCGCCTGCAAATGTAAAAAAAACCTGTATGACGGAAACCATGGGAACTTCCTTTTTCAGGAAAGTAGCCTACGTCCTTCCCCGAGAAGGGCAACCTTCCCCCTTCGCAACCTATTCCTGTACCAAATTTTGTCAAAATCTGTTAAACAGGCGGATTGTGAAAGCGATGTAGACATGCTGATCCTGATTCTTTTATTTAGGTCTTAATATTAGGGGTCAGTGGATTAATGGAGCGGAGAAGATCATGTTTTAGCAGTTTCTGTAATTGACGAAATGAGAGAAACTGACGACCTCCACTCGAAATCCTATTATTATATTATAAGGCAAGTCTCGAGTTTGATCCTAGCATTGTCAAATTGGGAATTTCCTGGTCTGGTGTAGTCTGGTCCAGGCTCCAGTCATGGTTATACCCTATCGGCAACTTATCTCCTCCTTAACTTATCACCCTATCGGCAATACAATGCTGTTGAACAGTCTAACGTTCTCGTAAGATGCCGTGTAGAAACCGATTAGGGGTATAAGTTTGTTGTAACAAAAGGAGAATGGGCAAAAATGTATGAACGTTGGTCTACCTAATCAACACTAACACCCTCTATGGAAATAAGAAGCTAATGGGTAATTAATCAAATTACGGATATTAGTTACGCCAAAATATATGGGAGTTTTTCAAAAATAACCAAAAAATAAATGTTTTAAAAATACTGTATATTACTTATTGTACTATGAATTTAAGTAATAGTGGCGTCTAGAATTACATTGTTTAAGTTCGTAGCAGGCGGTACAAAACCGTCCTGATGTCGGGCCTCAATTTTTTTTTGCCTTTTGTTTTCATTTTCCAGGCTATTGGTTTTGCCACACATTCCCCAAAAACGAAAACCACGAAAATCGACTTATTATGACGTTTGAAATCTATATAGTCCCACAAACTTACCTGGCCTAGTGGCCTAAATTGGAACGAATTCTTATGCCTTTTATTTTTAATATATATAGTCCGTCAAATTTATCTGGCCTGGTGGCCAAGATATATTTCATACATAGGTACTAGCGACGCTGTCACCGGGTCAGACAAGTTTGTGGGGCTTTACTAGCCACGCTGTCACCAGGTCAGACAAGTTTGTGGGGCTTTACTAGCCACGCTGTCACCAGGTCAGACAAGTTTGTGGGGCTTTACTAGCCATGCTGTCACCAGGTCAGACAAGTTTGTGGGGC
This sequence comes from Erebia aethiops, assembly GCA_923060345.2. Classification (NCBI taxonomy): domain Eukaryota; kingdom Metazoa; phylum Arthropoda; class Insecta; order Lepidoptera; family Nymphalidae; genus Erebia; species Erebia aethiops. Next base: position 16,051,244 of record OV281079.1, on the reverse strand, counting down.
TTTACTAGCCACGCTGTCACCAGGTCAGACAAGTTTTTGGGTCTTTACTAGCCACGCTGTCACGAGGTCAGATAAGTTTGACGGGGTTTACACTATGTTTATGGAGTGTAGAAGATAAGGAGTAACATCTTTGTATATAAAAAGTGTCTGTCGAAATGCATTCAATTAGCTTCAAGGTAAATTTAAAAGGAAGCGCCAAATATTATTAGAGTAGGTTAGGGTAGGAGAAATAAACAAGGAAAGAAAACATTCATCATTATTTTGTACAACATAAGTTGTTGAAATATTCAGTAATTAACTATTTTAGACGACAATAATATTAAATTTTTTAACTCCGCATACTTCAATCTACAATTCCTAGATTCATGTTTCATACCATTCCCTTTGCTACACCAGCGCCACTGTGGAAGGCTTTTGAACTGTTATTTATAGCAACCACTGGACACTTTTACAACTTTTCTCCCATAAGAGACGTTACTCCTTACCTCTACACTCCTATGTCCTAAAAAGTGAAACAAATGTCAAACTGACAGTGTCACTGTCATCACATTTTTAATATATAGTTTGTTACCTTGATTTCTCGTAACAACGGAACACAAGACTCCAAACTGCTGCACTCCCTAGTGCCCGTTTCTTCTATAATCACAGTATCTGCATGGAATGGTTGTGAAGGAATCACTGTTAAGCCTGGCTGGTCCCATTCTGACTTATTAACATGACGCGCTGGCATATTTACTGGTGGCAGAATGTGTTCTAGAAACAATCCAAATATATACAAATCCATGAGTTAGTTAAACTAATAAAGATTGTAAGTAGTAAATAAACAGTTAACTTAAAATTTGTAGAGATAAAAGTACAATTTTAGAATATGAATAAAAGTAAATAATATTAACTTGCATTACTCAAAAATCAAGTCATAGAGTGGTAAAAAATATTATAACTCGTTTAAAGGTAAAGGAAAATGTTGTGCAGAAACCTGCATACCTCAGAGTTCTTCACAACATTCTCAAAGGTGTGTGAAATCTGCACTTGGCCAGAGTTGTGGAATATGGTCAACCTGGTCAATATAGTCCCTGGTTCTGAGTCTGCGATGAATGAATAAATTAAATGATTGTATCACTAACCTTCATTATATTGCAACACCAGCAAATAAACACCTATACTAAGGCCCCCTAACAACGCAGTGACTAGCAACACAATGTTTGTAATATTTGTAACCGAGGTGCCTTCGACTTGAGCATTATTGACTGCAGTAACAAGTGGTGTTTCCTCTGTTGCGTTATAATTTCTAACAACTTCATTGTCACTGGAATCATCGTTGGGCGCGCCGTAGCTGTAACTAAACATCATGTCAAAATCTGTGAACAAGAAAAAGTATTATATAAGTATCAAAGTCCCAGTGTGTTAAAATGAAAGTGGAGTTAAGAAGTCTTTTGATAATAAGTACTATTTAAAACTCTAATGTAAGAGCGTTTATTTAGGTTGGATGAAATTGGTAGAATTAAAACCATTTGTGCGCCAAAGTAAATAAAGTGTTCTCATTTAATCCTCATATCCAATGTAGTAGACATTGGATATATCATAGCATCAAGTGGTCTTTAAAACATGAACTACTAAGACAAAGCTAATGACATTTCATAAAGTAGTTACAAAGTTACAAAAATCAACAAACACATAACTGCCAAATCTACAAGTTAAACACCCGCAAGTGTGAGTCAAACTGGGTGAGTTTAACTCGCACTTACCAGGGGTGCCATAGCTTAGAAAGCAACTTAAGGCGCTGTGTGTGGTCAGGGGGGGGGTCTCCAAAGCAGTGTATCCATTAAATGGTGGCATATGGAAGATTGAAAAAAATATATGATGTTTTCAAGACCTTAACTCAGATATTGTTTTATCCCAAAACACGATTTAAACAACTTCGCTGCATAAAAAATAAATTCAAACATACCTCTTATTTCAGTTTTCAAATCAACACATCTCCAAATTGAAAACCTCAATTTACTTGAAAAATATATCATTAAATTCCAAATTCTAAATGACATCCATTGATTTATTAATATTTATTAAAATGTACACATATTTTCTGTTTTCCATTGTATTCCGGTTTTTCGAGAAGCGCTAGCTCATTTTCACCTCCGCCAGTGTTCGAAAGAACTTCACAGACGATGGATCTGTGCTCCTTTGCTCCAGCGTTTAAATCGATATTTTAAAATGGTTTTCCAACATAACATGAATAAGACTAATGTTTATTCAACATGAATTGACAGAAGACGTGGATATTACAACTTTCGTGAGCTATCTTCTTTTATATAACTAAAAATACATAATCAAATAAAGTATGAATATGTGTTCTCTGACCAAACTTTTGACAGCTCGAAATAATGATGCCGTAATGCGCTATCCATTCGATTTTTGACAACAATCGACTTCATTTACGAAGAAGTTTTAATCGATTTGACACATTGATATTACAACTTTTTGTATTGTTTTATAAACATACCCAGGCGTCTAAAAGTCTTTTTTATGTATTAAAATAAATATATTTGGTGAAGCAATGCTGTAAATGTATATTTTATTATTTGGCAACATCAATAAGGCAGGTCATAGAAACCATCCAACGCCAAAGATGACGCTACTTAAATGACAATCAAGTGAGCTTGTGTTGCAGCTTCGTAATTATTTTGAAAACTATTTTCAAAATTAAAATCGTACTAGTAATTACTAGATTGACATACGAGTTGCGAAATATCGCATAAAAAGGCACGTCGCTTCACTATTTAAAAAAAAAACTCCTGCTGGTTGTAACAATGACGTCTTTTAATATTTCCAAGAAGTAGGTAAGTTGTCAAACATCCAATTACTGTCAGAGGGTTCACTGCCATCGCTTAAAGCAGTATTACTTAAAAATGTCAGTTTTATGTCACGTACCTTGAAGGTCCTAAAATAAGGATTATAATTCTAAAAACACGAACGTCAACAATATTAAAACAATACGGATTTAAGCGATAGTAGTATGCCTCCAGTGCAATTTTTGATATGAATGGAAAATAACAAAACAGTGGTAAGACAGAAAGGAAAACTGAAAATCAAGCATTGCCACTTCAGCTTGCTACTGCCTACTCGTCCGCTCTCATTGGACCAGACCGACCAGATAATATTATTATATCGAAAGCTTGCTGAGTAAGGACCTAGTAGTGTCTCAAATACTTCAAATAAGTGCCTATTGCAAGTTTTATTACTAATTGATTGGATATTAGATACCCTTAGGGTTTCGTTTCTGGGACCCGGGAGTTAGAAATTTCCGGGAAATACGTCGTTGGTTTTTTTTGTGATTTCCCGTTTTTGTGTACAGAGTATTTTTTTAACTTATCTCTTGAGAAATATTTGAGAACAAGTTGATCTCTTAACTTGTTTATTATAATTCTCCCTGACTACTAGGGCATGCATTCGGTGCTGTGTTTGAGTACCGGGAAATTTTGGACCGATATTGGCATGGAACCGGGAATTCCCGGGACTTTCGATACTTTCGATACTACCTTAAATTATCACAAAAACACGGCTAAGACATTACAGAAAGTATGAAATAGACCAAATATTACTGTTCATTAGGCGTTATACAAAAATTTATCGCATAATATTTCACACAGGAATATACTGAATATTACTATTCATTAGGCATTATACAAAAATTTATCGCATAATATTTCACACAGGACTGTAAATTCATGATTTTTTCATGTACTTGTACCATAACTCGCTTCGTTACAAATTTCAAAGTTTTATTGTAGTTCATAGGTTTTACAGAGATTGCGTCTTGTATGAAAATACACTTTGAAAAGTTGAAATTTTTTTTATCGTGATACGCTCATATGTAACTACTTTTATAGCAATTAGAAGCCAGTGCAAATATAAATTTACTACATCAAGCAGTTTATGAGAAACAAGCCTTGAGGCTTGGATACACGGACAACAAAGTGATCCTTTACGGGTCTTTTTTTATAGACAGGCGTACGTAGTAACCTCACCTCAAAGAATTACAAATGTTAATCTAAATCAACAATATTTTCCAACCCATACTCAGTATTCCCAAGAGAATCTCGTGAAGATGTTACTCTCTCCTATTCTGTGCCGTTTTTTGGTTTTGCCGCACGCTGATTTGGTCTCTACAATTATATTGGATATGGTACCTCTTATTATTTTTGGTATCCATTCACCATCCTCCCCGTACGTATGGAGGATCCTAGGATCGAGGACCCTAGGATTTTCTAAAGACGTTTCCTATCAGCCATAAAGAGCCTCGTTACTGCTGCGTTACTGTCCAGGATTCACATCCATACATAAAGATTGGACTGTTCACAGTCTTGGTTTTTACATAACATTGTATGGAGAACTCCTGAGCATCTTAGGGAATTATGGATACGGATATCCATATTTTCTTTCCCTCTGCTATTGGTATAATTGACAGTGGAGTCAAAAATCAAAATTTAGTAGCCTCGGGCTTATGAGGTATATTTTATATTACAGTCTATCAATATTTTCCTGTCAATCTTCATGTGAAATTTATGAAAGTAACGATACAATTAACAGAATATAGCATAATCTACTGTAATTTATTATGGCTGAACAAATTTTATTCCAGTGACAGATCCATCAATTCATTGATCTTCAAAAAAGCTCTTCTCTGCTGGTAAATAATACTTACCAGAAAGACTAACATACGAAACTGTACGAAGTGGCAGTAAAATAATCGTTATAGCCAAAGTAAAAATAGGGGTTTTTAAACTAATACCTCGAATTTGTGAGCATAAAATACAGTATAGTGAATTAAATTATTGTAACATGCAGAAATATCCACACTTAATTAGAGAAGAATCGACAGAATGTATGTACTTCGAGTCTCAAAAGTATCAAAAGTACCGGTTTTATGGTGTGGAGAACCGGGACTGAAAATTATTCAGAAGTACCGGGAATTTTTGGTACCAGGAATTATCGGGAGCATGCCCTATTGACTAGGTACCTTACTCGCGCAGTGCTGAGCACTATTGTCTTAACGTGGGATGTACCGGGTTTAATCCCCAGCAGAGTGAATTTGGGAATTGGGCGTATTTTTGTAAAATTGTACATGAAATAAAATCGATGTTTTTTTTTCATCATGTTTTGTTATTTTATTGATAAATTTGTGTTTCTTAGTTATTTATCTTTATGAGCAGTAGCACTGTTTACAAATATTATGTTAAATTATAGTAAAAACAATCATTTTAAAATTAAGTGACGGAGAATTATTCCATTGAGTAACTAAACTTTATCTCACAAAAGGCACTTAAAAAAACAACTTTAGATAAGATTCACAGAAGTGTTTTACTAGTCTTACCAATCATGCCAATCACAAAAATAGGACAGCAAACATAAAATAACAGAAACACTATCAAAATTTGATAATTTTAGTTCTTTTGACTAACGTAAAGGCAAATTTATGTCATAATTTATTATATAACTTCTGAAATAGACAATGCTTTTTATTTTTGTTTTTGCAAGTAAGTTAGTTTACGATAAAAAATATACATTTAAATATAACATAACAATAACTTATATTTATGATAAATTGTCAATATTATAAGTATTTATGCAATACTAGCCGATGCCCGCGACTTCGTACGCGTGGATCGAAGTTTTGTGGTTCCCGCGAGAACTCTTTAATTTTTCGGGATAAAAAGTAGCCTATGTGCTATTCCAGACTACAATCTATATCTGTGCCAAATTTCGGCCAGATCCGTTCAGCCGTTGGGGCGTGATTGAGTAACAAACATCCATACATCCATTCATACATCCATACATCCATCTGTCCAAACTTTTTGGAGGATTTTTTGAGAGGACAATTTGTCAGTGGAACCTTGACAATTACTCAAAGGAAAAGTAAGGGCACTGATCACAATGTTAAGAATTATTGTACTTTCTTACCATAAAACTATAATAGTCGTAGTAGGTACTTTTGAGTATTTTAAACTCTTTATTCTTTATTTTGTACTTAAATTATGTAAAATGTCGTCTATAAAATATAAGTAGAACTTCCAACCAATGTATAGTATGTTAAATCACATTGTAAGAATGATTATAAGTAACAATTTTTTTTTGCGTTTTGTCTTCTTCGATTCTCCCTTTCTGATATTTTATCTCACCTCGGATATTTTTCTTGTTCTAGATTTTACGAGCTCCAAGTGTTATTTTCTTATATATTATTGTTTGAACTTTTAAGAGTCCCTCTTTAATTTCTCTATTGTTTCACCAGATTGCCTTGTTATTTCACCAGATGTCAGCGCCATTGTTACAACTGAATAATTTAATATATACAATACTCGTTTCCAATGCAAAACTCGGGGCCGTAAAAGCTTAACCGTGTACAAACCTTTAGAAATCTATTGAGTACCAATTTGTTCAATTGACTGACAATTTCGAAAGAGTTACTTAAAGGACCGTAATGAATTCACGGCAACAATATTTTCTTGCATTGTATTTCAAGAATTTAAATATTCTGAATTTTCTCTGGTCTGGCCTGGTAGGAGGCTTCAGCCGTGGCTAGTTACCAATTACCACCCTACCGCCAAAGACGTGCAGCCAAGCTATTTAGCGCTCCGGTAGGATGTCGTGTAGAAACCGATTAGGGATATGGACTAGGGTTTAATATAACTGCCATACCCAAAACAGGTTAGCCCGCTACCATCTTAGACTGCATCATCACTTACCATCAGGTGAGATCGCAGTCAAGGGCTAACTTGTATTTAATTTAAAAAAAAACTGGATATAAGGTACATAAAAGTAGCAATAACTATTTTTAAAAAAATCCCGATTCTCGGGAATTCCCGGGAATCGGCCAATTTTATTCCCGTTTCCTTGAGTTGAAAATTTGCCGTTCCCGAGATTTATTTTTAATTTTGATTGAGTGGGATTTTTAAAAAGTTAATTTGTTTAGTTTCACCCAACCTAAGTCCAGTTAATTAATATAATAGGTTTTGCTTCGGACATAATATTGTCAATCAAACTTATAATTTTAGAGTACGGAAACAACGTACAAATTTGATATTTTACATAAATTGGCTAATTTGCGGTTTTGGCTCTTACGAAGTTCTACCATATAGATAATTCTGTATGTAAAGATAAAAAATCATGACACCAAAATTGTATGATTTTCTTCGTTTTTTATTTTTGAGTATTTTTCAAACACTGTAAATAATACTATATGTCTGCAAAAGACTAGAAATTGATTTCAATGATCAATTTCCAACATCTTTTTGCTATTTAAATTTTTGAAATAACATCTGTATTTCTTGTTTCTGACAAAAAATGAATATCAGACTCTTAGTCGGTAAGTACATTGTATATACGTATGATATTGATTTATGCCACAATTATACTTGTAATTAACTCACGTAAGTAGTTTATGTAAATAAGATACTTATGTAACTCTAGATGATGCCCTCGACTTCGTCCACATGGATTAAGATTTTTTGACTCCCGCGGTAACTGTTTAATTTTCCAGGATAATGGTTCCGGGTAGCCTATGTCCTTCTCCGGGATGTAATCTATCTTTGTACCAAATTTCATCAAAATCGTTTGAGTAGTTGGGCCGTGCAAGCGTAGCAGACAGACAGACACACTTTCGCATTTATTATATTTTGTATGGATATTAGTATGCTGGGCTAACTAATGCCCGCGACTTCGTCCGCGTGGTTGAAGTTTTTTTTATTCCCGCGGGAACTCCTTAATTTTTCGGGATAAAAAGTCACTCTCCCTCAACTATACCCACGCCAAAAATAACGTCGAACCATTGCTCCGTTGCGGCGTGATTGACGGGCAATTCAATTAACAATCACACTTTCGCATTTATAATATTAAGTATTAAAATGGATTTGCACACGATATGCGATTTACAATAGGTATTTTGTCAATTACCTACTCATGTAAGAGACTTTGGTACGTGATTTACTCACTTACGTTATTCTATCAATTTCACAAATTTTGAGTTACCGTGTTTTGTCATCCGAGGGCATCCGTGACATGCTATGACAAGCGCGCGAAAATAAAGAAAACCGCGACGGGAGCGCCACCCGGCCGAAGTGGGCATAACTGGCGTGAGGGGTGAGGACTGAGGAGAGCCAACCTCTCGATTTCTGTTTTGATTTTAAGAGCTGACAGCGCCTTAATAGTTACTCTGCGATTTTGGAAAAGATATAATTTTTTTATTTGCAAGCAGAGTTGGGCAAAAATTATTTAAAACTAGGTGTTCAAGTTTCATATTGATAGTATTAGGCCTACTGAAATATACAGATCTCTAAAGGGAGCCCAAACGCAGCAAGAGAACACTATGAAGAACTTTCAGGCATGCTTGTTTCCTAACAATGTCTTCCTTCACTGTTAAAGCAAGTAATAAGTCTAAGCTACTAGTCGATCACTGCTGGACAGGAACACCATATTAACAATTTTATATACAGAACCCAAAAAAAGGGAGAAAACCTAAAAAGGGGTGGTGAATATAAATTATTAATTACTAGCTGATGACTGCGACTTTATCCGCATGGAATAATTTTTTTTATTTGTACATAATAATAATAATAACATAATATTCAGGATAAAAAGTCCAGGAACTTTTGCTCTACTGTGGTGTGCTTGAAGGACAAACCAACAAACAAACACACTTTGACGTTTATAATTTTAGTATAAAGTATAATATACTGTAATAACTTAGAGCAAAGAACAAACAGATAACCATTTGATGTGCTAGAATCACGATACATCGGAGGAATACTGCGGTTGCTCCATAATCTATACAGTTTAAGCTCAATCATGTTAAAAAAAAACAATTTAACACATTCACATAACACCATAAACCATAAATAACTGGATCAGTGTAAATTGATAAAGCAGAATTAAAGCTGTATCTAGCATGATTTGATATTAAATAGGTATGTTTCAATTACATGTGATGGGAATAGTTTATCAATAATACCTACTTTACAGTTGGTCATTCAAATAAATCAAAATATTTTATCTGCTATTAAAATGTTTGTTTAAGAATGAATTGTAACAGTAATAGTTACTTTATTTATGCAATAACATATCACTTACTTTAAAAAAATAAAGGAAACCTGTATGCATATTCTCTATGTTTTCAAATGTGTTTGAAATTTGCCACTCTACACTTGGTTCACTAAGCCAAACCCTTTTCATTCTGAATGGAAACTTGTGTTCAGTAGCGGGCCATTGATGGGATGAAATTATGTAATTAGATATTTAAGCTCCATTAACTTTCTTTTCATACCGGTGGGTTCATGTGTACTATAGTTACTAAGTGAAACAGATATCCGGTAACTATCTGGTATCTGGCCTATCCGGCGTAAATTTACTATCCGGCCGGATACCCCATAGTAACTTAATATCCAAAAAAAATCGTTTCTTTTCAATTTTGTCTTAAATTGCACTAAAATCACGCACTTTACTCAGCAAGTAACAAATTTTCGCTATACAACTAATCACTCATGCCGACGGCCACGATCTCTCACGATGACACCCGAAACCCCCTGAATTGATTTCAGTGTACTCTGTGCTGTGCTAAACTTGTAACAACATGCTAGAGACTACAACAACTATCCGTTTCATCTCTATTACTAGGTACCTACTAGGTAGATAGATAGAAGAAAGAAACAGGGCATTCTTGTCACTAGTCTAAAAGTGATTTCCTCGGGACAACCCATCCATTAAGAACCTGTAGAAAGGACCAGGACAGTGCAACAATACAATAGACTACATAAACACTACACTACATACTAATAATACATAAATAACTACAATTTAAAAAAACTGGTCAAGTGCTAGTCAAACTCCCGCACAAAGGGTTAAACTTTTCACCAAAGTAGTTCCCAATACAGTTAATTACTATCTGTCACTGAATAAAATAACTCATGTTCCCTGCATGCCAATCTGTCCTTCAACCAATCTGCTCATAGTCCTTAAACTGATTGCATGCTATGGCACATAAAAAAACTCATGTTAGTTGCCTCAACATCACTATTAACATGATGGTTCATAGGAAACAATCAATATTTAACATCATTTATTGTACACACAAAGACTAATATATTATATAATCTATATATATATAAAAATCAATTGCTGTTCGTTTGTCTTGCTAAAACTCGAGAACAGCTGGGACGATTTAGCTGATTTTGGTTTTGAAATGTTTATCGTAGTCCAGGGAAGGTATAAACTGTGAGAAAATATGGAAAAATTAGTTGGTTACGACGCGCGGACGAAGTCGGGCATCAGCTAGTAGGTAATAGTTATTAACAAGATGATGGTTCATGGGAAACAATCAATATTTAACATCGTTTATTGTACACTCAAAGACTAATATATTATATAATCTATAATAATATATGTAAAAATCAATTACTGTTTGTTTGTCTAGGTAAAACTCGAGAACGGCTGGGATAGTAGGTTATAGTTATTTTATCAACATATGGAAGAGAAAAGTAAATAATTTGATTCTATTTTGTGTTTGCATAAGTGCAGCCAATTGTAACGATTTGTATTTTTTCTTTTTTATGTTTCTGTTTGTTTATGTTATGTCTTTGGTGTACAATAAAGAATATTTCATTCAGAATTTAAACAATTTGCTACTCAAGCAAGGTTTCCACTACAAAAGGGAAAGAATGGGAAATGGCTATGCCTAAGACTTATATATTATATAATCTATATATTATTACTCTAAACAAAATACCTTTATTAAATAGGTTTACACTTCCACTGACAGAGTATTGATTATTGCCTTAATGAGGCAAGCAAAACATCTTTACATAAGTTCTGTTATATTTTATTTGGTGACAAGTTAGATCTTGATAGCAATCTCACCAGGGCCTTTATTACTGACATCATGACAACATATTATGTATATAATGCTGCAGTGTATGATTGCAATCACCTCTGATTGGCTAAAATGTGGACCCTGAATATTATGCTTTATCATTTAATTAATAAAGATACATGTATCTTTATGTATGTTTATTATATAAACAACATTTACAAGTCCAAACACCAGTTTAACTAAATAATATGTATATAGAAGTAATGACAAATGGATCTGAGAAATGGCCGCTAACTATGGACCACTCAGTGGGCGATGGAGAGGGTTATGCTGGGAGTATCCCTATGTGATCAGAGATGCAGAGATCCATAGGAGGACCAGAGTCACCAAGTTAGTAGCTCGAATAGTTGCGAAGCTAAGATGGCGACGGGCGGAGTACATAATTCAAACATTAGGGATAACGGGTGCTGGAACGGCGACCTTACACTGGAAAGCGTAGCAAATCGCAGGCAGCCGCTGGATTCAGGCGGTACAAGACCGCGGCGTGAGTCCCTAAAACGAGACCTATCAGTTAACGACAACGATTTATAGGTATAGTTTAGTTGGTTAAATATCTACTTACTTTCAATTTCTCGGCCTAGTCTGTGAATGGCACTGAAACAAACATAAAGAACCCGTTTGGCGTTTACCTTTGTGAGTTGAAGTACTTACTTACCAAATTCTGAGCTCAGCGACTGCATGGTCTAAGCAACTCACTTCTCATTCTATCACGTTGTTTGAGGTAGATACCTGAATAAAAAGTAGCATACTTTGACGGTACCTACCAGTTTTTACCAAATTCTAAGTTGATGCCATCATGCCATCCACAACAGATCCACAAATTAACAAGCAACAAGAGCCATAAACGTAAACCACAGATCAGGTATTAATATAGTTACTACCAAAGAATATACTACTCTCTACATTGCTCTCTACCGGTCTACCCACAGAACACTTTTACTCCTAGCGGAGGGTCTACCGGTTAGTACTACTTTGTTACCTCCATGAGTACTACGTAACGTAACCATAAACTGTAGCCATAAACACATAGACTAAAACTAAACTAAAACAGAGACAAGTTAAAAAACAAATTCAATAATCCATAGAGTTATAATCACAGAGTACATTGAATACTCAGATTAAAAATCTAATAGATATAGCAATGGTCTGCTCGGTCGTGAGACAGTCTTATTCAAGTATATTATATACTGTCTTTGACAGGTATAGAATAAGATGTTGCCATATTCATAATTTACTCCCAAAGTGGTGAATCCTGGCAGAGAGGATAGGCATAATAGGAAATAAATAAAGTTGACCAACACAACTACAAATATAATATAATATTATTATATTGTAATAAAATATTATCAATTATTAATAGTATCACGCGAATGTTTAAATAAATACCGATTTATGTAGTTTCATTTATTATTTTATCTGAACTCATATGTTAAAATCAAAACCATAAAATTTTAGTAACATACCTACATAATAATTTACCCTAAACTTTTCTTGATATTATTTCGTACCTTTCATTACTATTTGTATAATGCCAGATGACATAAAACATTTCACAGTATTACAGAATCAGAAATAATTATTTATTGCATAATACACATAATATTACAAAGGTGATAAAAGATAAAAATACAAGTGTATTACCATCGTTATGGCGTGCAATACTTAAATATAATCGATGTAGCAAATCACGGTATTAATTAGATAAATAGGTGACCAATTAAGAAAATTCTTGAAATATGGACAATACCTACATATTATTATATCAACTGAACCTGAAATTGAAAATGTCATACATTTAGATTAAGTATTATCGATAAATTAATATTAAGCACTTGTTAAGAGTCAAAGAAATAGTCCATTGTAATTACAGTTAACCATGTCAATGTATTTGCATAAACCAAGCATATAATACACAATATTTTCTCCTTGAATTTAACTTTTGACAAACAAATACAGAACAATAATTTTCTTATGTAAAATAAGGCGTCATAATTCATTTAACCGCGCCATAGACTACGCACAAACTAAAAAGCATCTTTTTTCAAAATAGGTACCTACAAAGTAGGTACACCTTCTGAATGTCATGCTTACAAAGTATAAGACGTGATGGTGTAATTACGGTATCATAATAGAGTATCGGTACGTTAAGAGAGAAAAAATCGGCCATGCGCGCTTGCCCGAATGGAAGGATTTGAATTTGGGTCCTGGCAACACTTCAAATATGCTCGTTTTCAAAACAAACTTTTCTTATCAGTTTTAGTATGAAAATTGGAAAAATAGACTCTATTTCTTTCATTTACCTGAGTAAACATTAGTTAAACATGATTATGGTTACTTTAATATAAAGAGCCAAAGATTAATATGTCACTAAATCAAGATTTTTACCACTTACTTGTGAAATTGGATTCCTTCGATTTTCCTTTCGCTGCGGCTTTTGCAGCCCAATATACTGCAACTCACCATTGCGTAATAGCTTATAGAACACTAAATTTCACTTAAGATTTCACCTACATATGTTTTAATAATAATAATTAATCAAAAACTTTGATTGCTTATCTAACCTCCAATCTCAGGTAAATAACATCCAATGTACATAAGTTTGTGTGCCAAAGATGTACGTCAAAATGAACTTTGGCAAAAAAATTGAGCACGCTGACAGGGACAAAAAAGTATTTACTTACCTTTCTTATAAAGGCAATACGCCATAAAGCTATCTCGTTTTTGCATTGACAGTTTGGAATATGGCGAAATCATTAGGTTTTTAATCTGAGATTGAATATAACTATTTTAATTTAACTTATAACTTTGATTTTATATACAAGAGGAGACAATGTAGAATAATAATATCATAGATAGGGGCCTTACTATGAGCTCTTACAGCAGGACAGAAATTGAACTGCAGCACAGTTCAATGCAGTGTCTGCCTACCAGTTCAGTGCATTGAAGTTCACTGCAGTTTAATTTCTGTCCTGCTTTAAGAGCTCATAGTAAGGCCCCAGACTGCTGCCAGATTGCTGTGTATTAGGCTGCAAAAGCTGAACTGAACGTAAATATGAAAATATAATTATTTTTACCAGATTGTTAGAGATAAAAACAGGTTATAATTGTAAGGACTCGTACGAATGCTACAAAGTATAGCTTTGTAGCATTCATGCGAGTCTTTACTTCTGTTTTTATATAGTATTCATTTCTGTTATTTCTTTAAAATAACATAAAAAATACTTATTTACCAATAAGAAATTAATATCGCTTATGACTATCGCTATCGCATACTGTATACGCTGACGCCTTGTCTATATCTCTTTTCCTGTCTACGCCAATAATCACAGTTTTTTTATTAATGGGCTATTTTTTTTTAATGTTGGCTAGGATTGGCCCATAGCCATACTAATAGCAAATAAGAGCACTTTCGTATTTTGTGCTGTAATTTTTCGGGGACATTTTTGAAGCGCTAATTGGACATTTAGTACACGTACTAAAATTCTACATCAATGTCTTTAATTTCTATTATATCCCCAAGAGGTTAGGAAAGGGACTCTTTTATACGCATATATCCTCTTATATCCTCTTTTACACAATCCAACCAAGTTTTCTTTGGTATCCTCTACTTTTTTTCCTTCCACATGCATAATTATCTATCATTATTTTTGTAATACCTATGCCTTTATTCCCTCCGAATTACATGCCCGTACCATGCCAGTCTATTACTCCTCATCTTTTCTATCACTGGCGCTACTTTCAAACTTCCCCATAAATATTCATTCCTAATCTTATCCATTCTAGTCACACCACACATCCCTCTCAACATTCGCATTTCGGTCGCATGTACTTTTTTATCATCCGTGCCTTACACCTCCCAAAATTCTGAACCATACATACAATGGGATTACTTATTTTTGTCGTTATTATTTGTTGCCATGTTTCATGTTTGGTTGCTGAAAAACACCTGAAAAACTAATGACGAACTATACAGACAATCCACAATCTAATTATTCTTATACGTTCCTAACTCTATGCAATTGCCTCAATGCTTCAAAAACTACAATCCAGGGACGCAAAAAAGAGCCTAAAAAATTAGTCAATGTCATTGTCAATGTCAATTTGACAATGACATTTGACACGTGACAGCTGACATGCGAATCACGAATGTAAACACCATAAAAAGTAATTAAAATAGCTAATTAACCATGTCTTTGTAAGTTAAACACATTCCAAAATGTGTTCTAAAGGAGCCAAAATAGCAGAGCTATTCACAAAAACCATTGCAACAACAAAATGTTTTGACCATAACCTAAACAAGGTAACCGCATTATGAGACCTATATTACACATTTAAATCGTTATGACTAGTTTTGCCGGCATTAATTAATTACTTCGATAGTAGGGGTCTGTTCTTTATAGTCTACGAAGCAGTGAAATCCTACATGAAAATATCAAGATCCAGCAGTTTTTGCTATACTTATCTGATGTCACTCACTCTTTAAATATTATCAATAATACAGCTTATCTCACCACTGTAATCTCTTCATGGGATAGAGGAATGTCATGATGTGAAGAGACTAAGATTATCTCTTTAAATTTCATCAAAACTGGATACTTACTTAAATTACTTAGTTTATACTATTATGCCTGCAACTAGGTGAGCATGAATGTAGGGCTTATACCATTGGAGAACATGGGAACTCTTTAATTTTCCAGCATTAAATGTAGCCTACCAAATGTGTTTAAAGAGGGTATGAGCCAAATTAGAGTTTAGGGTTTTAATTGATGGTTTGGCTGTAGTGCGAACTGCGAAGGAGTAACAAACATCCAATCATTACAAATTAGCAACATACACATATCCAAACATTCTCAATTTTAATTTTATACTATTACTTAGATTAAGTACTTAAGTAGTATGATTATACTCATCCCTTATAATTTATATAAATATAAAGTATAAATAAATCCTTTTTCTAGGTCAAAGTGGTATGCTGTGATAAGGGAAGGATGGTGACAGAGTTCCAAGTTGGTCCGGAGCATCTTAACCAAAGAGGCACTCTACATGGGGGCTTCATTGCACACTTAGTAGATGCTGTGTCCACATATGCACTCACTGCAAATGACAACATTGATACCAGAGGAGTCTCAATTGACCTGAGCATCAGGTACTTTCATAAATTTTACTACTCAAACTAAAGGAGAATGCTGAGAGTTTCTTTCTGGTTCTTCTCAGTAGGAATGGCAATTTTAATTGAACCAGTGGTTCATTCACTTTACAATTTGAATGTGCTGCTAAAAGCTTATTTTGAAATGAAACTTTGTGGTGAAAGACAATGATCAAGTCTATGTTGAATTATCAGTATTTTCTAGGTATCGTTACTGCACATTCAAAGACCTAACTAATAAAGATTTATAATAATTAATAACCATAGGATATTGGATTTCCCCCAGAACTATAGCTGGAAATACTAAAATGTATATAAATTTCAAATAAGCTCATACAATAAAGAGACTTACTGACTTACTGACTGACTCATCAACGCCTAGCCCATACCGGTGGGCCTAGGTGGGCCTATTTTGCACAGAGGTTCTCTTTACAATTCAAAATTCCTGCAGGAGCAAATCCATGGGCACTCACTGGTATTTCTTTTTGGAAGCCCTCTTGACTGCAACAGCAATTTCACCTGGTGGTAATAGATGAAGCAGTCTAGGATTAGAGCGGGCGAATCTGTGCGCAGTAGACAGTAAATTATGTTAAACCCATATCCTTAATTAGTTTCTTCACAGCATCTAACCAGAACTCTAAATCGCTTGGTGGAATGTCATTGTCGTTAGGGTGGTAACTAGCCACTGCCGAAGCCTCTCACTAGGCCAGACCAGAGATAATTCAGAAATTACAGTGACCTCCCATAAGACCACCAGTGCTAACCATTACACCAGGGAGGTCGTTTTTATAAATCCGGCCCAATAATAATAATTGTATTTCAGTTACATGAGCGCAGCGAAGGAAGGTGATAATATAGAAGTTGAGGCAGTTACCAGGAAACTAGGCAAGAAGATAGCATTTCTTGAAGTTGAAGTCAGAAACAAAGACAAAAACCAGGTTCTAGCTACAGGGAGACACACAAAGTATGTTGGTGTTTAAAAATAGTGTCTTAAATTAGATCTTTGTTACTTTGGAGCCATTTTAATACAACATTTTTGTTAGTTAGTTTGAAATGTGGGTTCTGTAAGAAAAGTTAAGTGAGTAGTAAAACTCTGTAATTTTATTGTAAGAAGTGACTTATTACTAAAATTACAGGTTTAATTTTAAAGTTGTGTACTTCATATTATTCCTTCTTAGGCCTTGCAATTTATTTAAGACTAGCAGATGCCCGCGACTTCGATCGCGTGAGATAAGTAATACTCTAATGTAGTTTATAAAGTGGTACTTTCAGGATAGGAGGAGTCCTATCCTGAAAGTCGCGGGCATCAGCTATGTAAGTATAGATTGAGTAGTTATACTTATTATTCTTAAAAAGTGAGATAAAAGTATATCTATACCAATCTATTACCTACTTCTATGTCTATAAGTACTAATATTGTAAATGCGAAAGTATGGATGGATGGATGGATGAATGTCTGTTACTAAATCACGGCTGAACGGATCTGGATGAAATTTGGCACAGAAATAGATTATAGTCTGTAATAACACATAAGCTACTTTTTATCCCGGAAAATTTTTATTTCGGATTTATTGGTTCCCGCGGGTAACCAAAAAACTTCAATCCACGCGGACGAAGTCGCGGGCACCAGCTAGTATTATATAATATCCCATCTGAGTACAAATTCAACTTATCTGTTACTTCTGTGAAATTTAAAAATAGTAATAAGACGGCTCTTCGTAGGTTTGTAGACAATTTTGTATGTATGTAGATAATTTAATTATTTATTACCATGATTATTAGTTTTTACAATATTTTGTTGTTATGTTGTTAACTAGTTAATTGTTAGAAAAATGTTTTTATTTGTAAGTAAGTACCTATATCTGCAAAACCATTGTAACCATCAATAAATATTTTATTTGAAAATACATACATAATATGTTTATTTCTTTCCTGCAACTTCCTATTTTTGAATTCAAGGATTATCTTTTGAAAAAGATACAATGTAAAATAGTTCTCTGGATTACTGTGGTTGAATTACATTGATTAAAGTTTTATCAAAATCGGCTTGCCAGTCAAGTTTTTCAAGAAATATTATTTGATATTTTTATAACTTGGATTGAGGTGTTTGGTTCCCGCAGGAACTCTTTAATTTTCCGGGATAAAAAGTAGCCCATGTGTTATTCCAGACTATAATCTATCTATGTGCCAAATTTCGTCCGTCCAAAATCTGTTCAGCTGTTCTGACGTGATTGTGTAACAAACATTCATCCATCCATCCGTCTAAACTTTCGCATAATTATAATACTAGTATAGAATATAGATGTATTGCTATCATACTCTTATAACCATAATATGATTTGGTGATAGAAATAAAACACAAAGTGATTTTTTAATTTTTTTTTTACAAAAAGACATCAATAGAGAAACTTTTAAAAGTAGCAGAAATCACAATCATTTGGTAGAATGACATCGTCTTAAATATGTTTTTTTTAGGTTTAAGACCTAGCCCTTTTTTAGCCTTGGGGCCACAATAAAGTTGAGAAGAAAAGAGTAGGTATACATGTCACCGTAAGATTGTATAAACCGTTAGATTATAACCTAACTCGCGAAATTGTAAACTGTCGGAAAATTGTGAACCGTTCAATGTTCTGAGTGGCAATTTTTGAAACATTCATTGTATTTACGTTTTCTTGTCTGTTTCTTGTAGGTTAGGTTAGGGTTCGACATAAACAATCAGGTAGTAGCACTTAGGTTCTATCGGGTTCATATACCTAACAGATTACAATCTAACGAAAAATAATGCGTTAAATTGTAATCTTTCGACAGTTTGCAATTTCGCGAGTTAGACTATAATCTAACGGTTCTTACAATCTTACGGTGACGTATATATTAATATGTAGGTATATTGAAAAAATAATATTTTCTTTATATTATGTATTACCTACAATATGTTACGGTTTACGCGTCGCGTACAGTCAGCAAAATAATATTTAACAAGTATTCCAACCGCAAATATAATGCGATGGCTGCTGTTGACGGGACCGATGACAACTGCAAGAGAGGACGTCACACTGAATGCGCGCGTACTTGTTTTCGATTTGTAAGGAAAGAAGCTGTATTGGTACCTACAGTGCGTAACGCTGACAACATTGGGTTATAAATCAATAATGTCCTCCTGATTTAATTTCGACCACGGCGGAAAACTAACGAAGACTAGACCAGCATTCAGAAGATTTCGAGGTTCACAGCTCTCTATCTACTCATTCATAGTCTGACGAGGTAGCAATCCGACACGGTAGGAGAGAGTTCAGACACATGGACGACGTCTTTAAATGCTCTCCGAGGCACGGGTAATTATATCATCTTCTCAACTCCGGGCTGCTCATAAAAATTTATTGACAGTAGAACCCAATAACTATTTGGTACGACCTAATCTTAACGTGGGGGTCCCGGGTTCGATTCCCGGTAGGGTCAATTTGCGAATTTATAATTTCTGAATTTTCCCTGGTCTGGCCTGGTGGGAGGCTTCGGCCGTGGCTAGTTACCACCCTACCGACCAAAGACGTGCCGCCAAGCGATTTAGCGTTCTGGTACGATGCCGTGTAGAAAACGAAGGGGTATGGTTTAATATAACTGCCATGCCCCTAACAGGTTAGCCCGCTACCATCTTAGACTGCATCATCACTTACCATCAGGTGAGATCGCAGTCAAGGGCTAGCTTGTAGTGGATTAAAAAAATGTGCATTTGGCAATAGACTTCCTCATAAGCTCTGTGGTAGGGTACTTAGCACAGCTTGCATAAATGTTTCTACCTTAAAAACAATGCTGTCCGCTATTACTTGGAAAGCCGAGAGGTTTTTTTATGTTCTCAACTAGGTGTTTAAAGTCTGTCAATTCGCACTTGGTTAGCGTGGTGGACTGTGGTCAAGCCCTTCTAAGGAAGTGACGTGTGCTCAGTAGTAAGGAGGCCGCTGCGGTGCATTGGGTTGAAATGGTGAAAAAATTACGATGATTATGAAGTTGTTTGGGGCATCCATAAGTGCGATTTCTGCTCTTTACAATTCTCTTTTCACAACATAAAATAATAGACCAAGACGTCCTAATAACCCCGTTAGCTAAGCTTTTAATGAATAACCAAAATCCAGGATCGAGGTACATTGCGGCAAAACAGCGACGCGACCAGTCTTTTCTGTCATAACTTTAAACAATACGTTATGAAGACAGTGCAATTTGTTGAAAAAGACAGGAAAACGTGTGTCATATTCTGTTGAATAATAATGGCCTAGTTAGGTAGGTACATTTAGCAGGTTAGATATACCTACAGTGAAAGTAAATTATTCAATATTTTCTTTGCAAAAGACGGGTGGCGTCGCTTTGCATCATGTGTGCCTTGTATGTACCAGCGCTTCATAATAAGTGCTACATACCTAATATAATTATTATCTTATTTAAAGTAAGTGTGTATAGCACATACATAATAACATACACAATAAGTGCTACATATTATAATTATCTTATTAAATAAATATTCTCTCTAAAGCTTTTTTTATACATAATTAGAGGTCCTAATACTAATTTTAAAATACCTGCAATAAAATTAATTGATTTACGCTTCTAGCACACCAACGCCGCCGCGTTGAAAATGAAATGCTGAAAATGCTTCATTAATAGTGGGTGTAGAAGCGGAATTGTCTTATTACGCCTTATTAAGGGTACCTGTTCACTGTAGCGGATCGGTAGGAGACAGCATATTTGATTGTTCAGCAGAACAATCAAATATGACAAGATTTGGCGTCTTAACTTCTTTAGGTAGGTATAGTTAGATCTTATAATTAGCCAATCAAAGAAGCTTACTTAAAATTGAACATCGATCAAAATTAAATGAAGTTAGCGCTTCGCCTACCGTTTACTAGGTTGTGTTGAGAGTTCATCAGACAGATTTAATAATCTAACTCCATATCACCACTCCGTTTCAGTGGCCAGGCATTATACAGGGCTCATAATATAAATGGTGAAGGTACTCTACAGGGCCCAAAGACTCCCTTTTTATATTAATCTGCCGCGCTGGAGTAAATCCAAAAATCCACTCTTGGGCTCCCCTACTATTACAAGGATTTTATTTTATGCTAATGCGTGGCTAGTCATAATTCCATCTTGATCTATTATGCTGCAAATAAATAATTCACGATAATGCCCATTTAGGGCCAGTTCAGACAATGCGGTTATCGCGCGAGTTAATAAACGCGTTCATAGTAACTGCGCGTTTATCTTGTAGATATATAAAGGTGCTGTGAGACCCAAAGTGATAGACACTAATATCTGGCATTAGACATACGAAACGCGTGGTAACACGTATTTGTAAATGAATAACCCCTGGACACCATCTAAGCAGATCGTAGGCTATTATCTATTAGTAGTTTTACCGAAACACGGGTCTACAGCCTAGCAAATTTACAATCCGCTTGGACACACTTGGATGAACTTTAACTTTTTCACATCTTCCTCGTAGGTAAAATAGAATCCATGCGATCGGCCGCGGTCTAGGTCAGCGCGAAAAACCACCATGTCTGCACTAGCTCTCAATGAACTTGTCTAGGTTCAGATCATAGCAAAGTTCTGTTCTCAATCAAAAAAGCAGTATCTGAAAAGGAGGTCTATATAGGGTTAGGTTTGGATATCATTGACAGGATTAGATACCAGGTGGTAGCTGGGGATGAGCGCAAGGAAAAGCGAAATTTTAATGTCCTGTAGACGGTAGACCGAAAGATATTACAAAAATACTCGTACTTCATAAGCTACCATAATATTTTAGCCTGAGTAGCCTAGGCCTAGCCGCGATGACTTTCTTATCAAATGAGAACTTGCAATAATCTGAACCACAGATCACGGTTCCGTGATCTGTGATCTGAACAGTGAACTTAGCCTTACAATTAAATACCTACATGATAATATTATTACAATCAAAATGGCACGAGCCTACATATCGATCGACTATTTCTAATAAATACCTTTCGGTCAATTCACGCGTAAATATATTTAAATACCGACTCCGCATCGCAATGACATCGCTCAATTAAAATCCGCTTACGTAATACCTGTAGCACACCAAAACGCCACAAACTGTGGCCTGTGGCAGCGAGACTGCAGCTAATAAAAACCACAAATCAACCTATGGTGTTTATACCAAACATGCACAAATTACATATAATATTTATGTCATGCGACATACCTACCTCATATTATTACGTAGATAGGTATGTCGCATCTTGCTATACCTATCAGTCTGTGATTCCCATGTTTGCATGTGTCGCTAAGATGGCTACCTTTATTCACACAAAGCTGTGGTACTGCTTCGCTAATTTATAGCCTTTTCGGAAAAAATTACGCGGCAAAGCGTTGTGACCAAAATTCTAAAGTAAGTAGGTAGATGTGTGTAAAAACAATCCTCATGAGACCATGAAGTTATACCAAAGTCCAAAATTTATGTATATCCAAGCTTTTCCTATCTTTTCTTTTTTAGTTAATAAGAACAACAAGATAAAAAAAAAATTACTTCTCTTGAAAGCGAACTTCTCCGGTTATCTGTCGTTAGCAGACGCTGTCGCTACTCGCTACCTCAGTTCATCGGCTCGCGGCCTCTGTGTGCTAGAGGATCAAACGCATGTCAATGGAAAATGCATTACCGACTATCAGTATTGCAAGCTAGCGCAAACAAGAGCGGGATTGATTGTCACCGAACCCTGGGCTATTCCGATCAATTGACATTGATTGTTTGGAATTTAACAGTTTCGCCCTGTACAGTGTACACAGTAGGTACACCATTTGGAAACCATTGTTTACTTTTTATTTTCACGCTACAGTACCCTCTTTAGTATTAGTTATTAGTTATTTTCACCTTTGTGTAACTAGTTAGATAAGTATGTAGGTAGTATGTACTTAATATTGTGTCACGTTTCTTCGTTTCACAGTGGGAAATAGGTATGCTGTAACGTTTTTTATGTAATCTTGCGACAGTTTACAATCTCGCGAGATAGATTACAGTCTAATGGTTATTACAATTTAACAGTGACATCTATATTATTATATAAATTATTATTATTATATAAATATATATGTGGGCAGTCCGTAGCTTATTTTAAAGAAACAAATCTGCGTTTTAACTCATAAATACAAATAGAAATAGGTTAATAAACTTGCAACGTCAGAACAAATTAGTAAGAAGTTTGTTCCATGGTTGTAACTTTTCAATTGGATCCCGACGTTTTACTTGGTAGCCTGTTTAAACAGTTACTTAATATAATATAGTTAATAGATTGTTGTTGCAACTTACAAATAGTTGCAACAAAATATACCTAGCATCGGAATCCTGACAGCGGCATTTGCGGTGCGCATTGCGATGCGACATTACGTGGCCTACGATAATGAAAATTATGAATAGTTATCGGTGTTAAGGATATGATGTTTGATTAATTAATCGCTTGTTTATTTAATAATTAATTAGCGTCATCAACACAACCCTACGCCTAGGAGTGGCGTGGAATAATACGAGTAGATAAATATATGTATAAGTAATTGGAATTTTATGTGTAGTTAGGTAGGGGAAGTTTATGTATAGTTAGATATGTATATGAAAATTGTAGCAAATTCTGTGGTACCTAGGCATAAAACTAAGACTTATATAAAATATAATGTAATTAGATACGTTTGACCTAGATAAATTTACCTAGGTACATTACGCTATACCTAGTTTGATTTAGTCACGTGTAGATAACTACTAACTAATTTCGAATTATTTTTTATAGCGTTGATAGGTATATTTTATAGCGACGAATAGACTTTTAGCTTGACGACGTCCCTGGCGCAGTGTTGAGCGCTGTTGTCTTAACGTCCCCGGAGGTCCCGGGTTCGATTCCCGGCAGGGTCAAGTTGGAAATTTATAATTTCTGAATTTTCTCTGGTCTGGTCTGGTGGGAGGCTTCGGCCGTGGCTAGTTACCTACCGGCAAAGACGTACCGCCAAGCGATTTAGCGTTCCAGTACGATGCCGTTAGAAACAGACTAGGGGTATGGGTTTAATATAACTGCCATACCCCTAACAGGCTAGCCCGCTACCATCTTAGACTGCATCGTCACTTACCACCAGGTGAGATCGCAGTCAAGGGCTAACTTGTAGTGGAATAAAAAAAAGCGTACCTAAGTTTAGCGTTTATAATGATAACATTATCAAAGGAATTGGATGCCAGAACAGAATAACGATTGATACTTATACTTACCTATATAGTTTTTTAAAGCATTATGGTCAAATAAACAAACAGATAGGTTAGTCCTGTCCTGTCGCATCCTAAGTCATAACTAAGGGTCAGTACAGACCCAAGGGAAGTCCTCGCGCACTTTTTTGATGTCACTGAATAAATAATAATAACGTTAATAATGGCATAAGGTAAGTAATTAAGTATAAAATTCGAAGTAGTCGACAAACGCCTCCTTCCTTTTTAGTAAAGTAAAGTAAATATTTATTTGGTAAAATATGGTACATACAAGATGTTATACATAAGGTATAAGCACACGTCGAAATATTGAATTATTATAATATTCATAATTAAGAATTAAATAATTCTTGTTTGCTTCGAATTTTAAATACGTTTGGTCTGAATTGATCCTAAGGGATCCTTCTTGAAGTGAAAAGTTATTAGGCGCGTTGAGCACTTCTTGGTAATAATTTATATTGAAGTGTAAAACTTCTTTAGGCGCGTTGAGCACTTTTTGGTAGGGGGTAAAAATGTAGATTCGCGTGATCGTGACCGACATGCTCGCGAACATATAAATATACTACATTCGAAATTAAACTTGAATGCCTTAGTGTTAAGGTTTATATTTTAATAATTTTAATTAAAATAATAAAAATAAAGTTAAATTTTTTTTTTAAATTCTATCGGCAGTCCCTATGACTGCCAATTTTTTTTTAATTTGTTTTATGAACAGTTTTGTTTGGACTTTTCGTTTGGCACAATCGGGGAAATCGTTAGTTAATTATATTATTATTACATGCGCCATAGGTAATTTATCGATCCAGTACTATCTGAGATGTGAGATCTATAGAGCGTACTTTGACTAGGCTCAAACTTTACTCAGAGTTAAAACGAGATGGACTTATGTGAGTAACATAAATCTGTCTCGTTTTAACCATGTCTTAAGTCTAAGGAAAGTCAAAGTTCGCTATATAGATCAACAATATAGATCAAAAGGTACAACCACTGTACCTATAGGACTCTACCTGTACCTGGTACCCACAACCCTGGTAACTTAGAATTTATACATAATATAATGTATCTATATACCGATATTCGATATATATAGCTAACACTTAGATATAATAATATGGAGCGTGTGACTCTTTAAAGGAAATTGGCTTATCTATAAATGCGAAAGCGTCTGTCTGGTTGCTACGCTATCACTTCTTATCCGCTCAACCGATTTTGATGAAATTTGGTACAGGCGTAGATTGTATCCCGGGGAAGGACATAGCCATTTTTTTATCCCGAAAAATTAAAGAGTTCCCGCGAGAATCAAATACATAATCCACGCGGACGATGTCGCGGGATTCATCTAAATAAATGCTTAATTTCAAGAGTTTAGATACGTGTAATCCACTATTTCACAATGGAGCATCTAGTAGACAGTAACCTTGTGTTCTCTATATTATGGATGAAATCCTTAAAAAATAGGCTCAGAAGGACTGGAATCCAGAGCCGTTAAACCAGTTAAATAAAATAAAAAAAAACCTTAAAAAATATCGATATTTTCCTCGATTCCTTTCCATCCTAAACTAACTCGTGTAAACTACTCGTACATGGGACACGGAACACCAACACATTAAAAGTGCGACTATAATACTTGTTATCTAATTATAGCAATATATGTAACTCTAACTACCTATTACGTACGTATTACATAATATAAGCGCATTTTCATTTTATAAATAAGCCGTGAGTTTTCCTTAACATTTAAAGATATAAGTAGATCTTAGATTTAGGACTGTTAATAACTAATACCAATCCTAAAAAGTAGATTTAGAAAATATCAAAATAATTTAATTTTGTCTAGCTACCGTGAGCGTTATTTAATTTTAAGTATTGAGAGAATAATTTTCAGTTAAAGATCTCTCACACACGAATAGTTTTTTGCATTGCCAATACCAACTAATTATAGTTGTACCAACTAATTGTTGTAATAGTGCAATTTAAAATCGCGTTACTTTTAGCGTTCACATAATATTATAAAAAACTTGAAAACTACTCAGACTGATCATTTCTAAATCTATTCTTAATTCGTGTCACAAACCCCTGTCATTTAGGACGGACCCTTTCAACCTGAGCTTTTAACCATAGATTTAGTATTGGGTTCGCGCGCTTCTAATTTTAAATTTATTATAGCTTGACATTAAAATTTTCAAAATTTTCTACAGTTATGAATTGCAGATATTATATACTTTCATAGTAGTACCAAAGTAAGTGCATAACACATTTTTTCGGATTAATCGGGTAAAAGTTTAGAAGTTGACAACACTATTGTCACGCACACCAGTATCTTTTCAAATAGTCAATACACACTACGAAATTAAGTTGCCGCATTAAATGAGCTATTGTTTTTAGGAAGGGCGGTATATTTAAGTGAAGCGCGCGGACCCAATACTAAATCTATGCTTTTAACCTTTCTCTCTATACGAACATTCTTACGTCATTGATGACTTACGAAAAAAACAGTTTACCTAAAAGGTTTAAAGTAGTAATACTGTGAAACTCGAATTGTCGAGTGACTTTATTATATTATGCTTTTCAACAATAGCACATAAAATATGGCACGTCAAAGAAATTAAATTAATCAGAAGAAATAACGATCGACATGAAACATTACAAAAAATACAAATCATTTTAATTCTTAAGTCTAATGTATATAACTTTTATAATATGGTTAAGACTAGATCTAATAGGTTTATATATAGACATATAACACCGAGAATTATTATAACTGTAATTATGTACCTACTTAAGTAAAATTTATACTAACGTACTGAACTGCCACTATAAATGAAAACTTCAATATATGTTTTATAAATGAAAGATCAAAGGCATAATTATACAAAACCCTGCATGGATGAAGGTTATAAATTAATATGATATAGTTAGATATAATAGGAAAAAAGAATGTATAATTTATTAAATAATTGATAGTAATTTGGAATTAAAATCAACTCTTAATTAGTTGGACCACATATAGAAGATTTAAAGCTATCTTGAAGAGTTATTAAGTAGGCAATAAAATACATATATACAATACACATATTAGGTTCTTAAAGTGTAAAGATGTTTTTTTTTCGAGGAATATATTATTCGTATTTTCTTAAATTGTGACTTATATCAAAACAAGTATATATATTTTTTGTTCTTTTTTAAAGTTTTATGTTTTTTTTGATTTTTATATTTTTTAAACATTGAATATAATACACACATTAAGATTAAGTTGAGTTGTAATTTGTAAGTGTCTTATACCTTCGAGTCGATTCGAGTCAAATACATTTTCAAGCAGTTTTTGAAATTCAATCTTTATTTACTTAAACCTTCCGGCAACTATTTTCTAAATGTATAATTTTTTTCTTTAACTGCTCAATTGTGTTCGTCATTTCATTGTTTATTAAATCTTCCAGTACATCTAATCTATGTGATTCTTCACCCATTAGAACATCATGCGCATCAACGTCATTTAAAAGATCTCTGCGTACACGATTGGTTCTAATACTGTAGCTATCTTCACCGCACGACTCACAGTCCATCCAGTAACGTAAATCAATCGATGGCAAATCCTCACAAGACATGAGCCCATCCTGTACTTCAGGGAGTAAAAATACATTTTCGTTGATTGTATCAATATTATCACCGTTATCACACAAAACGCGGGCCAAGTTTGCTTTTTTAATTTGTCTTAGCTGTTGAGGCTTGAAAGTAGAGGGGTTTTCGTACCAGAAGCGATCTCCATCCCGTAACCGCCGAAATTGTTCTATCAAGAGACAACGAAACAGTGGTCCTACTTTACCGCCTTCTACTTGGTCTTCTAGAATACCACCGACCCAAACATCAATATTGTGTACAGATCCATAAAGTTCCCTAAGTTTATCCCTTACACTCTTATCTGAAATCTCACCTGCTAAGTCCTCAAAATTATTTACTTCGGTCATGTTGCAAACCTGTCGCCATTTTGTATATGGTGGAATAGCATGATCTCTACCTCTTTGGATATTTATAGCAGCTAAATCCAAAGCAACGGCATGTGCTGTATGGAACAACTTCTCGGTCAGCTCAGTATTAAGATTCTGTGTAGATGTTTTCAGTTTAGCGGGTGTTGTAAACATTCCTCTCAGCAAAGGGTCAACTCCACCTTCATCAACTAACCGCCATGGAGAAAAGAATGCGTTGCGTAAAAGTAAATGACCTTGTGGTATCGGTTCAAAGTTTTCATCGTAGCGATGTAGAATGGGGTTAATTATCGAATGTCCAAATCTTAAAGCAGCAGTAGCAAATACGTTTGATACAGAAGGGTTAATTTGGGTGTCATATTGTTCGTATTTACCTAATTGAGAGTAACCTTCGGGGCCGAGAATAAGCGGTAACCAATGAACGTAAGTGATAACCTGCATTTGAGCTCCAACAATTTTTCTAGCTTCTTGATATACTTTGTCACCATCCCAGAAAGGATTCAAAGCTTTCAACTTATTAGCTATTCTATTGTGTTCTCGCATCCAAATCGTGTGCATTGCAGCAAGACCAATCTGTTCATTGGCTCTAATGTCGCCCGCAACAAAACAACTGCGAGTGCTCTCCTCAAGATTACGTCTGCAATCCATGGCATTCAAGCCAGTAGTCGGTAAAAGAGGTTTTTTCCCGGGAAATTGCGCTCCAACTCGTAGAGTTCCATTCTCATTTGTTAAATCTCGTAAATCTTCGGCAACCGTTTTTTCAAAGCCATAAACTTGAGAGGCGTCAATAAAAGAGGTGAGTTGATTTATCTGTTCTCTCGGTTGAAGTAGACCAAAAACTACTGACGTCATGCCAGAACCACAGACTGCACTTGTTCGTACAAAATCAATGCAACGGCGATTAGTTATTCGAGGATCATTTTCGGGAACATCAATTGGGAAACACGGAGCTGCATAGTCGCAAGTCTTTTTGCAATCAACACCGTCCCACGTTTGGGAACTGACAGATGGTAAAGCATGGTCTAAATCATGATCCAACCACTGACCCCATTGCATAGTCATATGAGTAATCTCAACGTCTTCTGATATTTCAGTTGTACTTATAATAGACACAGATATTAGTCGTGCACTTGGTAAAGCATATCCATTATATTTTATGTTTTTATTCCACCCCGTGGGCTGACTAAATCCATTTTCATAGATGGGAAAAAGTATTCTGCGAAAAGCGGTCAGCGACGTACCCCAAGTTGGGTAATCAAAATTATTGCAGCTACCATCTATGCTACGGTATTTGTTATGATAACACATATCTGAACAGTCCTTGGTTTCCCTATGTGCTACACAGCCAGATAATTGACCTAATACTTCTAAGTGTTTTGGAGATAAGATGTTTTCGTAGTTAAAAGGATGGACTGATGTTATTTTTGAACCAGATTGAATAAATTGTTGTACTTTATCTAAAGCTCTCTCATAAATTTCGGCAGCACGTGCTACTTCTCTTGCTGGTGCATTAGGAAATCTGGTCATTCTGTAAAGATCGTGATAGTTGACACTAGAACTTTTGTTATTAAATAGCTGCTCTATGGTTTTTGCAATTGCTTGGTCCACGTCTCGTGTTGCCTCGGTAAGGGCTATATTGATATATGCATCACCTGGTAGGATATGATCTTTGACAGTTAAAAATAAGGAAGCAGTATCGCGACCATATTCATTAAAAATAGTACATTCATAGTGACCGGCATCAGTAAGTGTGACATTATTGATAATTAAACTACCAATCAGAGCTATTATCATCCTGTCATTTGTTGTTACACGATTACCATCTTTTCTCCATTCAACAGTAGCTGGTGGATCACTTTCATATTCACACGGCATTTGCACCGAAGTTTCTTTAAAAGCATCTATATCTTCCGGTCGCAATACTATTTTAGGTGGGACAATTTGGAAATTTTCTACTTTCAAGATTGCAGATATTTCAGTAAGACCTTCAGAGTTTTCAGCCCTGCAGTGATATAAACCTGCATCATCTTCAGTTGCTTCTATTATAGTCAAATTTTTATTTTCATCTCGCAGTAGTATATTTTCATTAGGAGGCAAGACCATGGTGTTCCTAAACCAAGTTATAATAGGTTTAGGCAGTCCTCTGGCTGTACACATGAACTGAACAGTTTCGCCTAGAGAAATAGTTTGGTCCCTCGGAACAATTATAAAGGCGGGAGCGACTGAAAAGGAAACACATAAATTAAAAATAAATTATCAATGGTAACACAATTACGAGAAAAAAGTACGGTCATTATAACAATGTTATTTAATGTACGACTTCATTTCGATGGGTATAAAGTTATAATACTACACTACTACACTACAGCCTTTTAACGTCCCACTGCAGGGCACAGGCCTCCACTCTCATAGGAGAGAGGGAATTAGAGCTTAGACCCACCACGCCGGGTTGGTGGGCTTTAACGACTATTATCGTAGTGATAATAACCGGGACCGACGGCTTAACGTGCTCTCCGAGGCACGGGGGTGAAACACCGCCAACTTCCAACTTAAGGTGCCAGCGGAGAATGAATTGCCCATACAAACGTAATACCAAAATAATTAATAATTCGAAAACATTTCCACCAAAATGAGAGTTTATTTGGATTCAAATTGTATTTATCTAGTCCCCTGGATTTATATGTTTTCAAAATACTTTCCTAAAATGAAATGTAAATGAATTGCGTTTTGCATATTTTTACGACAAGATGGACATGTTTCCCTCTTATTTGTTTCATATTAAAACCAACGATATCTTACGTATTAATTGGTCAGCAGCATAGCCTATATTGTCAAGTTACAGAATAACAAAACGAAGTAAAAAGCACGATAAGTTTTCATTCATCATTTTTGGTATTCACGGAACAAGACTAAATGTATAACAAATTCTGTAAGCTCATATTGCTATCTCGCTTAAACGCGATCATGTGTCATCAGTGAAATAGAGATAGCAATATACCGGCAAATTTATATTTGCGGTTCGAATAGAAGTTGCGAGCGGCGCGAACCGGCCTCTTAATTGAAAAACCCAATACCTAACAGTTTTTATGCCCGACCGGGAATCGAACCCAGGACCTCGTGATCCGCAGTCGACTATGCTAACCGCTAGACCAACGAGGCAGTCAGTTATAATAATTGATTTATATTTACCCATAACTTCTAGATTGACGGAAGCCGTTATTTTTCCATTGAAATTCTCTGCTTGACACGTATACAATCCTGCGTCCTCGTGTTGTATGTTTTCAATAATTATGGATCCATTGTGTTGCATAGAAATTCTTTCGCTGAGTAAAATTCTTTCTCCGTTATAATACCAAGAGATGTGGGGGCTTGGATTTCCTTTAGCCACACAATCAAATCGAGCACTAGGTGCATTGATCTTTACAACCAATTTTCTAGGTAGTATTGTAAACACTGGATATCCTGAAATGAATGAAATAATAATATTTATATATAAGTTTTCGCCTCGAATGGGCTTATTGTCTAAAATCGGCAGTTTTTATTATTTTAAAATAGTACCAACCATTGTCATCCGGTTTACTTTGAACGATCATTCTGGCTGGCCTTGACCGAGCTTCTCCGGCTGGATTCTTTGCACTACACTCGAACACACCGACGTCGTTCTCATCTGCTCTATGCACCATCAGTGTGCCATTACCCATTACTTCGTATCGAGATTTATCATCAGGTAATGCTGCTGAATCGCGCAACCAAAGGATCTCAGGTTCCGGTTCGCCAGTTGCAGAACATGTGAACACAGCGTCTTCTCCAAAATGAACTATTACGTCTTTAGGATCAGATGAAATCTCGGGCCGTCCTGTAAAGTGGTTAACATGTGGTGAATCCTGCCTATTTGTGTTTTCACGTTTTAAAGAACCTGTAAATATGGTAGGCAATTGAAGATACAAATACGTGTTTATAGGCACATATAGTTAATTATCGTTTATATGAATAGAACATAGTAAAATAAATTCGAAACTAAAGAAACGATTAAGGCAATGGAACACAACAACGAAGGATTTTAAGTTTTGGACGACATTCCTGACTTTCGTCTTAGACTGCATCATCAGTTACAACTTACAACGAAGTGTGATTTAACCAAGCATGGCTTACTTGTCAATGTATAAAATAAAACAAATCCTTACGGCAATGGAAGTCTTTCTCTTTCATAGTAGCAAGGGACGTCCCCGTGGCAGAAGCAGGCTCGTAGCAAGTAGCAGCAATGCTCATGTCGCCGTGCTCAGCGAGCATTCGAACGAACCAGAGCATAGCACAGTCGCAGACCAGCGCGTTGCTGTCTAAACGAAGCTTATGCAATTTCGGCATTCCACGGAACGAACCAGGGGGGATCGTTTTGAGATTATTGTTGTGTAGATATCTAAAACAACAAGTAATAAACGAAAACATTTGAATTTTGCGACTCACGCTTTTAGAAGTAGTTAATAAAAGACAGACAAGACGAATTAAGAGAGCCCAAACTCTATGGGGCTTTATTACAGAGTTTCCATAGCCGGCTTCCAGGATGCCATCTTTTGGCTCCCTCATCAGATCGTGAATATCGTCTAGGACCAGAGTACCTACTATCTACTTACAGACAAGACGAATCAAACAAGCCCAAACTCAATGGGATTAGGTACATCATTTTATTACAGAGTTCCCATAGCCGCTTTCATAATAATATTGCAGTGAAGGATTTACATAGGATACATGCAAAATTTCAGCTCAATCGGAAACCGGCAAGTGGGTCAAATATAACTTGCTATGATTTGATAACAGACACACCGGGACAGGTCAAAGTAAATAAAAGCTCGTAATATCTAGGTATATGTTAAATGATAATGCGCCATAAACAGCCATAATTATAGCCGAAGCGCAGCTCTGTTTCTGGTAAAAGCTTTACTTTCGACTTTTCAGTCTTTACCGTGTTTTCTTTCAAGATTATAAAGCAGTTCGCTTAGTCTAAGTTTTTACATTGCAAATTCGATTAATCGTAATCGAGCATTCAATTAAATTAGCGTCAAAGTAAAATGAACCTTAAGAGCATTAGTATGCATTCAATGTCAGCGCTCCAAACAATACGATTCGAAATTAATATCCGGTGTACTGAATTTACATGACTTTAAATCAAGAACTTTTGGTTTCATTTCACTTTAACTCCAGTGATTACCATGAAACAAATTTGCAATGTAAAACTTCACGCGTACTGCTTTATAACCTACAGCCTGTAAGCTACAGGTATCTATAAAGTTTTGGGTGACTTACAATCGTTCGAGGCGCGGCAGGTTGGAGAAAGTTTCCGGTTGAATCTGATGTATCTCATTTACATGTAAGTACCTGGAAAAGGACAATATTCGTATTATCGTGAAAGCTTTTTTAGAACGCTTAACTAGGTATTAAGGGTTCTACAGACTTCGCGGACCTAATTTACTTCGGTGCCTGCCGACGCTACGTATAAAGTAAAATGCAAATAGCATTTTCGTGTTGCTCCTAAAGTTAGTAAAAGAGTACCTACTTAAAACCTCGCTACGTCATCGTTACGACTACCACAAAACTTTTCCCTGACTCGTTATAAGAAGGCATAACTTAGTTACGCCGACACTGCGCGATATAGTAACATAAGCATCGGAAAATTCATAAATATGTAGTCAAACTGTGGTTAAAAGACGCGCAAATCTCCGTGCTAATTCCTCGCGGCAGCCGCTCGTTCGACCCGCTGCATGACGCGTGGTAAGTAATGGGGCGTATGAACTCTAATATTACTATTTATGCAATAACATTCAAATTCTTCCCAAAAACAAAAATCCACGAGCTCGCCGTGATGCCGCGTGCCGACTGATAATCGCGACACGCATCAGACGCTATAGAGCGCGACCCCGCTGCTAATCATCAGTTGACATTGTCACTGATTAGGGACATACTTTAATTTCTCTACCTATTTCTATTAAGAATGATTGATGGTGCCTAAATGTATAAAACTGAAAAGGTATTATACCTACATCGACGGTAGGTATGTATTGAACTTTTGTACCTAGGTAATTGCTATTATAGGCAACGTATAAATTGAAAGAAATAAAAGATAATAAGTAGTACCTAAATGTTGTATTATTTAGCGCAAAGTTCGGATCTAATGAACGCGGCCTAACACTGCATACGAGTGCTTTCACTGAATACATTTGCATTTACAAAGTTATTTAAATGTCATGTGCATATAAATTAATTCAAAGGGCGGTTTAGGTACTTTTTGGCAAGGGAATATAACTAGCAAATAAATGCGAATTGGCAGAGACTTCTGAATATGCTTTCAATAAATAGAATGGGAGCTGATGGTGGAAAAAATAAAATCAAAAACTCGCGTGCACAAAGTCTACTTATTCACTTATTTGTCTAAAAATCCCACTCTAACTAACCTTATTCACATGCTTTAAACACAGCCTATATTTTCACGGCCTATCTGAATAACTAATTTGTATTGATTATAATTCCTGTTAAAATCTCTAAATCTAGCGGAAAAAAGTCAGTGTCATTTTCTAGTTCTAAGTATTTAATGCGAAAGTGCGTCTGTTTGATTGATACATTTTCTTGGTTTAAGCGCACAGATCTTATTGGCACACAGATAACTGGCCAGGGAACGGACTCTAACCCTGGAAAATCAAAAAGTGCCCATTGAAGTTTTAAAATCTTATGCCTACCATCGCGGACGATGTCATTAGCATCGTCGAGTTCGCAATAAGCCTGAATAGCTAGGTGGTCAGGGTGGTTTTAGAGGTCATATATCTACTCCTACACGTTGGGATATTAATATGCTAGAATGGCGACTTCAGATAGATGCAAATAAAATTTTCTGTAATGCATTCCTGCACCTGAAATTTTATACTTAAATTCAACTTTCCATCTGCCGTTTAAAATTCGAGTTACTCGTACCTTCTCGTCGGATTTTTATCTAGCGCACGGAATGCTTTTGTAAGCTGCATAGGTATATACAGTATACACATACAAAAGGATAGGTATATCATGTTTTCATTGTAATAACTTTACTGTACTTTTACATATTATGGTTAAAATTGGTTTATTAACTTAATGGAAACAAAACTCAGAGAAGAATCTAAGGTCGAGTTTCTCCTATCGCCAGCGATGCTGCTATTTTCTATCTCCTATCGTGACCGATTGTATTCCCATTCAGTTGTAAATACTCGTATGGTCCCATCGGAATTTACGAGTGAGCTAAAAGAGAATTCACCTATGTTTACGCACGTACCTACTGATAAAATATTTACTGTGCACTAAAATTTGTCTGCGTAGGTTCGAGGTTTGCCCGCCATGGCCTAAGCAGCACACGTCATATCAGCATAGCACGGAATAGAATATGCCCATTTATTACGTAGTAAACTGTTATGCCAAAATATGCCTATATGTACCCGGTATCCACCAGGGCAGAGGTGGGCTGTTATATGTGTATAATTGACTATTCTCTGTCTGATCATTTATTTAACTTTTGGCAGCTCGATTGTTGAAAACAATCGACTTTATTTTTATGAAGAAGGTTTAATCGATGTGTCAAACATTGATATTTTATTTTTGCTCAACATTTTGAATTGTTTTATAAACATAGCCAGGCGTTTAATAAATTACTATATTTTGTGTAAGTATTAAAATAAATCATTTATGTAAAGCAGTACAGTAAATATTATTTTATTATTTGGCAACATCAATCACGTAGGTCATTGAAATCATCCAACGCCAAAGATGGTTTAAAGGACAATCATGAAAGCTTGTGTTGCCACTTCGAGACTATTTTGAATAGGAAAGTCGTACTGGTACCTACTTACTGGATGAGTATACGAGTTACGAAATATCGGATAAAAGGGCACTTCGCTTTACTAGGGTCTAGGGAGGTACTAGGTATTGTAAAAACATCTGCGTCTATGAAGGGTTTTTGTTGACGGTTCCTGTCAATAATTATGAAACGCAAATATTAAAAGTTAAATGAATGCTATTGTTAGACGACGTGAACATCACGTTTCACAGTAATCTGATAGATCCGATAAGCATGTTTCCAGTTTCCACTCTTCTCTGTTCTTGTGGATTTTGAGCCTAATTCTGTGATATTATCTACGCCTTATATTTATCTATCTATGCCTAATAATTATGGCAGTTGTTTTATTAAATTACAGTAGTTACGTTTTGTTATTTTCCTCTGTTCATTAATAATAATCGGAATTGTAAATATAGACGTGTGACTTACAAAACAGTGAGTCAGTGACATCATTAGAGTGGACAGTATAAGGCCGTTAAGGCTGAAACAAACAGAACGCGACTTCTAGAAGTTTGTTTTTTATTAGACGCCAAGTTACTGCTTGACTGTGAACTATAAATTGAACCGTCACTTTACCACCAGGGCAAACCAAGTTGACAATTCAGGCGAAGATTGTAGCGGGCTAGCTTGAAAGGGCCATGACAGTTTTAAGTAAAACCCGTATCACTCATTGGTTTCGTGCTTACGCGACAGCGCTGCAACTAGCCACGGCCGAAACCTCCAACTAAACAAAAGTTTACTGCAAATACGCAGCCAGCGTCACTTTCGGCACGGCCATGTTTATTATGTGAGTTCATCTTGCCTCTGGCGCAATACTGACATGCTGCGGTACTCGCTCATCGCTTGAGTAATTTCCTCCCTGTTTGTTTTCTAGTATACCGATTCCAACCATATGTTAAAGAAGATAAAGCTGTTACTGCAGGCACCACTTTACTATGGTTGAATGCGTCGGCCCTTAACAATCGCCGTCACTACGCATCGTGCGCTTCCGCCCTGCGTTGTCTGTTTCAAGCTTGTGTAGGGCTAGGTAGCAACAACAAATACTCACAATAACATGCTTTAGCTAAAAGCAGTTGTATGTCGAAATACAAAAATAACATGAGTAAGGTATAAATCGGTGAACTTTTTTTTTTTTATCCACTACAAGCTAGCCCTTGACTACGATCTCACCTGATGGTAAGTGATGATGCAGTCTAAGATGGTAGCGGGCTAACCTGTTAGGGGCATGGCATTTATATTAAACCCACACCCCTTCGGTTTCTACACGGCATCGTACCGGAACGCTAAATCGCTTGGCGGCACGTCTTGTGCCGGTAGGGTGGTAAACTAGCCACGGCCGAAGCCTCCCACCAGGCAAACTAGTTTGGATGTATTTAAAGTTTCCGTTGTACTAGTAATGCTAGGAACGTAAGGTGAACCGAGGCTATTGTAACTTCGGGGCTATTGCATCTTATCATTTTATCTTCCTTCACAAATAGATTTACGGGAAACGACATATATTGGTGGATAGACAAACTAATGTTTACTAAAGTGGATCATACAGTGTACTTGTATCGCGCCTACTGTTTTACCGACGGCGTCTTCTTTTTTAGTCGGCCATTTTTCGTTGAGTGTGCTAGAAACATGGTGTGATATTTTAATCGACAAAAATTTACTGTGAGCCTTTTGGAACAATATTTTACGGTAAGTACAAATTTAATGAATAAGTCCTTATTATTTGATAATTAATTTCTTTCTGTGTCGTAGTTATCTAGAGTTATTAGTAAAAACACATTAACCCCACTAAAATTGTGACACGAGGCTTTTGTATCTACAAAGAAAGACACAATAGCCCTGTTGATTTTAGTATGGAAATAAAAGTACTAGTGATGCCAACGTATTTTTTATCGATAAAATAAAAAATAGAATTTGTAAGAAAATAAAAGGTAAAAGTTTGGACTCGAGCCACCTCCACCGAGGGTTGAGAGGGGTAGCGGGAGAAGGGGAGGGTATTTGTTCCTACAAATCCAACTTGCCGGAGACGTGTAGTTTTTTATTTTTAATTTGACGTAATTGTGGGTCACTCGAATCCATAATTTTACCCCCTACCAAAAACTCAATGCGTCTAAAGAAGTTTTCACTTCAATAACCAGCTAAGTGCCAGGACCACTGTGTGCGTTTTTACTAATATTGGCTAAAATATTAAAAATAATATTATTGGCAAAAAGTGGGAAGGGGAAATTACCACTTTTCCTTAACAACCCTTCCACCCTGTACCCTTCTCAACCCTCACAACACGATACAAAACTCTACTTAATTTATTAAATAATTTCAACACCTTTTATTTGCACTTATGATGATTATTATTCAAACTAAACCTATCAACCTAATTATGTATAAGAAAGATTTATTTTTAGATACTGCGTACTGCGTACATACAAAAGAAAAGGAGAAAAAAACATACTCAACAGAAGACCTTTTTAAAGCTCTAGAGGCAGTAAAAACCAAAAAAATTAACAGTTATGAAGCCTCGAAGGTATTTGGTATTCCGGGGTCAACCATTTCCGCCCGGATAAGCGGTGCGTGGCGCAAAAATGCCATCAGCTGGAAAACCTACAGTCTTTCCCAAGAAACAAGAAGAACATCTCGCTTCACTGCTGCATGTAATGGAAAAGACTGGCTATCCACTAACGAGAAAAGAGGTGAAAATATTGATTGCAGATTATGTGCGTAGAAACAGTATAGACACTCCCTTTAAAAATGAAATTCCTGGTGAAGCCGCAAGGCGATTTTGTGATATTAACCTAATTTTTATAGTGGAGAATTTTAATTTTTAGAAGGTATTTTTTTAACATAAGATTACTTTAAATTTCGTCCTTTTAATTTTATTTCATTAATAAAAATATTACATAAATTATATATGAAAACGTGTTTCATTCAAAATATTATCGACAATCGACACAGCACAAATTATCAGGTATAATCCAACACTAAAATTAAAAAAAAAGCTACAATAGCCCCACTTATACCGAAAAAGTATTTTTAAAGAGAAACTAACCTTCCTACATTGAGATAAGTCTCAAATTCATTCAAATATACCTTTGTTTATCATATTCAGTGAGTTTGAGCATTATATCTCTTCGAGTTTAGGAATTAGGAGTGATAGTTACATTAACCCCCGATACGGGGCTAATGTGGCTAAAATCGGTCCTTGAAATTAAAATCAATTTTAATAAGAATATAGGGGTTGTTTTCTGACACAAATGAGTAAAAATAAGTCTTAAGGATCTAATCATTCAAGATATATAAACAGTTTTTCCCTAAATTATTTTTTAGTAGAAATACAGCTCCTTCAACATACCTCGGTCAAAAAAATTTCAATTTTTAGATGCAATAGCCTCGGTTCACCTTATATACATTGACGTAGAATTTTAGTAATGAACGTATATAATAGCTTCGTCCGTCTGTCACAGCAAAAATAAGTTGTCAGGCTTTACGTGCTCTCTGAGGCATGGGTGTGAAACACCGCCAACTTCTCGAACTCCGGGCTATAATACTGAGAATTTCTTATCAGAAAAACATACCCGATGACCGCAGGCGCAGGCGAACTTGCTAATTACGAAACCGATGAGGCACTATGTTTTTATTATATTTTATTCACTACAAGTTGGCCCTTGACTGTGATCTCCGTTCTACCACAGAACAGCGAGAAACCGTGAGCGTTGGCACCCTTATGTGGTTGACGTCCAATTTGCTCGCACGAAGCGTTTTTGCTCGACGTTTCTGTAACGAACCGCTAGGGTGTGGAACACCCTCCCAGCGCACGTGTTTCCTGCCACTTATAACTTAAGTACCTTCAAGGCAAGAGTGAATAGGCATCTTCTAGGCAAGCGCGTTCCAACCTAGACCTCATCATTGCTTTGCAATAAGCATGATTGTCGTCAAGCGCAAGTCTATCACGCAATAAAAAATAAAAAAAAGATCTCACCTGATCGTAAGTGACGATGCAGTCTAAGATGGTAGCGGACTAACCTGTTAGGGGCATGGCATTCCTGCTAACCGTACCGACACGCTAAATCGCGTGGCGGCACCTCGTTGCTGGTAGGGTGGTAACTAGCCAAGGCAAAATCCTCCCACCAGGCCAGACCAGGAAAAATTCGGAATTTATAAATTCCCAAATTGACCCTGCCGGGGATCGAACCCGGAGACGGCTCACAGACAAGACAGCAGCGCCCAACACTGCGACAGGGAGGTCGTCAACAGATCGTCGTATGTAGATATAGT
This sequence comes from Erebia aethiops, assembly GCA_923060345.2. Lineage (NCBI taxonomy): Eukaryota > Metazoa > Arthropoda > Insecta > Lepidoptera > Nymphalidae > Erebia > Erebia aethiops. The sequence continues at coordinate 16,010,837 of OV281079.1, read as the reverse complement.
TAACCACATGAGTCATTAGTACAGCGTGTTAGATGCATCTCCGAGCACGATCCTATTTTAGTCCAGTCATCAGTGATCAGATTAATTAGTAAACATGAACGCAACCACTCTCCTGCTAATCACGCGTTCTAAACAATATACGCATTTTAGCTGGTATTTGTCAATTTTCGAAACACCGGCGTTCCCAGGTTTACCGAGGTTATATTTATTCAAACTAAAGGTAGGTTTTGTCAAACTACTGTTCCGCTAACAGGTTGTCCCGGTTCAATCAAAGGCACAATAGTTACACTTTGTACGAGGGATGTATATAGAGGCGCAGCGTTTTATTTTTTATAACTTAAACTCGGCTATATTTGGCAGAGCGACGGAATTCGAGCTTTATTTGTATTACAGTAATGTCATTTGTCAACTGTATGAAATCATGAAAAAGTATCTAAAATGGTAATTAATAAGCGTTATTATTTTAAATACGCTAAGTACGTTTTAGCTCCACTAAGCTCTGTAGGTGTGCGTTACGCTTAGACTGCAAATATATATATATGTATGTAATATGTATATTATATATATTTCCAACTTATTTATTAACAAATTTTTACATTTACATGGTTTCTTAGCACCCCTTAAGCCTTGTCGACTTGTCTGTATAATATGTAAATAGAAGCACTATTTAGCTACCCCGCAAGCAGTGAGTTCGCTGTCTAGAGTTCCTATAGGATCGTCTAGAAAATCTTAAACGTGCTTAATACGTGTCTGTTTAGTACTTTGACTACAGCATTAAACATAGGTGTAGGAACTAGATTGGAGTCACATTAAATATGTTGATGGGTATTTGCATAGAGCGCGCTTTAAATTTAGCATCAACGAACGAACAAGAGATTTTAATAGACCAGAATATTGATAAACCTAAATGTAATTGTTTAAATTTTACTCACAAATTATGTAGGTAAGTATATATCCATATAGTGGGTCGACGGCAACGCCTATACAAATGGCAGACATGGCTACCATAGCGTTAGTGGTACGATACTCTCACTGAGAGAGGTAGGACACCTTAGATAATGCAGTAAGACTCTATGTATGGAACTGTGTGACAATAGAGTAACAGAATTTTGAATTGAAAATACTGCCCGTTTCCTCCGTCCGTCTTTGTCAGCGTTGCTGTCTACACGCCTCCGACGAACGACTGTTAGAAAATAATGTATCTAATATAATTAAATTAATTTGCTTCTATAATTAAAGGTTGTCTGGAGGAGATCACTTTTAGTGATAAGGCCGCCTTTGCGCACTTGTTTTTTCTTTTTGCTTGTTAACTTTTTTTGTTTCTTTTTAATTTTTTGTGTGGCAATAAAGCATTTATCTATCTATCTATCTATCTAATGCACTTTCAGAGACCGGGCAGGACAAAATATCAGCGATGGCGAGGAACGACATTTTGTTCGGTCCCTAGGTTGTTTTCTCCCTAAAAGACAATATTTGGTACTTACAATTGCTCCAAATGTTCCATGCCATGAAATACATTAGACTCGATATGCTGGATGTGGTTCCGGTAGAGGTACAGGTATTTGAGGCGACGCAACCCGTGGAAGGCGCCCGCCCGAAGCTCCCTCAACTGGTTGTCGTTGAGTAGAAGCGACCGCAGCCGATGTAGGTGGCTGAACACACTAGGTGCAATATCGTATATACGATTAAAGCGCACGTCTCTGCAACAAAAGAAAAACACATTACAATTTCAGTTCTGTAGGCGTGGGTGCGTAGAGTGATAGCCTAGAGGTTTAGACGCCCAGCTTTCTATTCGAGTGGCCGGGCTTCGATGCCCAGACACGCCTCTAACTTTTCCGAGATAAATGCGTTTTAATCAATGAAATTTACCTCGCTATATAATATAACGGTGAACGAAAACATCATGAGGAAACCTACAGCTATATTATGTTAAAACATTATGTAAACACAAAATTTCATGCCATTCGCTAGAATAGCAGTTTCCCAGAAATGCGTTTGCTCGTGCAAAGTACTTATAGTACGTACTTATAACACTAGATGTCGCCCGCGACATCGTCAGCGTGGGTTTAGCTTTTTGAAAAATCCCATGGGAACTCCTTGATTTTCCGGGATAAAACTAACCTATGTCCTTCCCCGGGATATAACCTATTTCTGTACTAAATTTCATAAGTTCGGTTGAAAAGATAGGCCATGAAATCGTAGCACATAAACAGAAACACTTTCGCATATATGTACCTATAATACTGGTAGGTAATAGGTATTGCTACGTATTAATATAGTATCTAACCCCCACGAACAAGAAACCATCTAACCAGAACGTCAGAAGGAATTATGGAACCCAGCATCACCTGTTCAGTCGTGTTCTCTCAGAACTAAATGAAAGGCTATACAAATTACAAACTAACTAGTCAAAAGCCGGTAAAGCTTCTTTTCCACTAGTGCTGCAAATGGGCGTCGATATCTAATCCCTTTGAGCTCAAAGGAAGCAAAGCAAAGCTTTGCAATATAGCACCGCTTTTAGGTACTTATCAATACTTGTACCTAATCATAGATTTAGGATACGGCTCCGCTGCGCTTCGCAATCCTTAATCTATGCTTCGGATGAAATTTTTGGTCGATTTTACTCCAAACTCGGTTAAATCTGAACCGATTATGACAATTATTTTTACAAAATTTATATTTTTTATTCTTTTACCAAAGTTATACTATCAGGTCTTACCTTGACTTGGGTCAACGTTGCTTGACAATCGCATTCGACTGATATGCGTTGTCACAGATAGGCCACTCGTCCCTCCATATTATATAATATAATGATGCCATATTTAAGGTAATAGTGATGTGATGTGAGAAGGATGTGATGTGAGGAGGATGTGAGGTGGAGGGTTCAGTTGTGTCGTGTGAATGAGTCAATGAACCAGTTCCTGCTTCTCTATTTTTTATATTGAGCCCTCGACTCACAATGTTTGACATGTTACTAGCTACCCGCGGTGACTACTGACCTATTGAGTGAGGTACAGCACTACTACCTACTTACTTATCTATTTTTCATAGAAATCTGGTAGCACTGAACACTGATTCCTTTACCGAGATTATTTCATTGCGCAAGGGTGCATGCCACAGTTGCTAAGTACTGCAGAATGTCCTTCGCACATGTCACTTACGAGCACCTATCTACCTTACGGTGGAGTCGAGGGTATTATATAATTGACGAATTTCTTAGTGACAAAGTTGTATGGAAGCAATTGACTTTGCGTACAGCGGCCCACAGGATGTATAATAACTTACCAGTAATGTATATCCTATATACCTACTTTAATGTAATATTTTACTTTTTTTTTTAAAAGAGAAATCACAGAGTTTCTTGCCGGTTCTTCTCACTAGAATATCTTTCCGAACAGGTGCACGGTGTTAAATAAACCCCAAAAATAAAAATGAGATTTAAAAAAAAAAAGTCAAAAAATGACGTAACACTTGTATGTCCTACATGTATATTGTACCTACATTATAAATTGAGTATTGAGTTTTTCATCATGTTCTCAAAAAAGTGTAAAGTCTGCCAATCCGCCCTTGGCCAGCGTGATGGACTATAGTCCATTTATCAAGAGTGATATATCACTCTTCTCATTTTGAGAGGAGACTCGTGCTCAGCATTGAGCCGGCATGTAGTATAAACTTCTTTTTGTACATATATCTTAGTAGTTAAAGTGGTATGAAAAATGAGCACATACAGATTAGAATTTATATAAAAGTGCCCAGTCGGTACTAAAGGTCGTCTAGCCACAAAATAGACAGTTGAAGCAGGAGCAAGAAAGAACATCAATGCAGTATGCAAATGGATTTTCATCGAGTCCAAAGCTTTTATAAACTTAAAGTATGGTACGGGGCTTTGTTCTCTGTTTACTTTTCACATCACATTTTCCCCTTGACTACGGAAAGGACATGGTCCAGATTTGTATGGGGCGTGGGACTGGTTTTGTGCTAGTAGAGAAAAGATAGAAAATAAGATATTAAACCAGTTTCGGTTTTTTTTAATCAACGAATTTCTCCTTATTTAGGTGGTAAATTTATTTAATCTACCCACGATTAGAACAGTAAACGTAAATAACTGACGATGGCGTATTCATATTTTTTGACGTTTTCTGTCAAGTGTCAAATATTAAGAGAAATTTTGAGACAGAGACTCACGTCACTTGTCATAAATTTCATTTAACACATTTCGGCCTACTACCTCCTCTGAATGGCTGAAGGGTCTTTTTTAAGGGCGGATCTTAGAAACACATCGAAAGCTATAAATAGATTTTTATTTTTAGCAAGTTATTTAGTTTGAATTTGCAAATTTATTTTATTTTTAATAAAATCTATGTATTTTCCTATTCATGGTATAGTGCACAAGGCTGCACCTGGAGCCATACCGCCAACGCATAAAGCAGTATACTTAAGAAATATTACTCAAAATAACAGTTTGATATCACGTAACTTGACGCGTTCCTAAAATAAGAATTATCATTTTAAAACTCGAAAGTCAACAATAATGCAACATGGCTTTAACCGTTGGAAGTAAGTACGCTTACTCCGAGTTTTTACATTGCAAATACGATTGATCGACGTGAGAGCTCACCTCACCAAGTGTAGCTCGTAAAATTACTCTTACTTCACCGCTAATAATACTATAAAGATCTAGACTTTCCTGCTCTTGGGCGATAAAAATGTTACCACGCAGTTATTAGATACACAGGCTGGTTCCTGCCGATGTGGTAATTATATGTACCTATACTCTTTGTTCCTGGATTCATTGTTGCGAGTTTCCAGCCAACGGCCTTTAGAAGAATAGATTTAGGTATTAGTGCCATAAACGTGGTCGATCTTCCAAGTGTAAGATATATATCTATTCGTTACTACATTCGTTACTCATCCTACTGAGGAATCACGACATTTTAGGTATGGCGGTAAAACGTTTCATTCATATGCTTATATAGGATACGTATTAGGCTTCATGTACATGAAGCCGGAGCTGCACGCGGCGCGGAGCCGGACGAAAAATTGCATATAAGCCGCACCGCAGCCGCATCGGTGCCGCAATTTGCGATTTTTGTTTGAATACACTAGTTGCATAGAAGCATGGGCTTTACTTTGCGGAGGTTCATGATGATCAAGGAACATAAAGCTTAATTCGCTATAATCCGCCAAAACAGACAAATCTATGTGTTCCTTGATGATTACACTAGCTTCAGGTCCGGCGTGAGTGCGGCTTCGGCTTCATGTAGGTACATTACTGACGTACCTTAGGATAATCTATGTTTCAGCTGATAACAGTTGATACGCTGCCGCAATTCGCAAGGTCAGACTTTTTTACCTGATGGCAACTGTATAGTTAGTTCCCTGTATAAGATACTACTTAGAAACCGTTGCTTTCAAATCCAAATAACATTTAACTCACTTAAGAGGGAATTGGTTTTTTGAAATTTAGGTATATTGCCGTCGCGCTGTGCCCAAAATAACCAAAGACTCTATTAGGTAATATGTGAGTGTACGTGCATAGGGCTTGCACTACGAGGTAGTAAATATGGTCTATAGGTACAACAGTTACTACACACCTACCGGAAAGGTACTTTAAAGTATTCAGTGGTACTAAGTTGCGCATGAAAATCTTGTAAATCATCCTCCAATCCACAAATACAGTCAAACTCAGTCTTTGGTTTTCCTCAAAACCTTCCACCCATCATATTTAATTAATATTAACGCTTTCAATTGCAGCTGCTAATTCATAAGCTCGAGCTATAAATTTCAATACAAATCTCCATCACAAGCCACACAACAAGAGTCGATACGCTTTTCTATAGAATCGTGCACTTTCATATGCTTAGATGGAAGCAATTATTTTATTTATTAATCCACTATGCTAATCATTTAATGTGAATACCTCTTTATAAATATGCATTCAGCTTTGCATTTTTTTCTAATATTATTATTTTTATTTTTCAAAAATTCAATTACTTCACCTCTGTTCACGAAAAAAGCTTTTAATTTCTGCTTAATAACATATTGTGATTTATCACCGGTTAAATCATAATATGGTTATAAAGGTTAGTGGTTCATAGTGGTTAGTGGTAGTCAGGGTTCCTCGAACCTTTCGGAGTATCTAACGTGCGTTTTATGAAATAAAATATCACTCGCTATAGCGGTGAAGAAAAACATCGTGAAGAAACCTGCATACCTAATGCATGCCCTAGTCAGAGTTCTACAATATCTCAAAGGTGTGTGAAGTCTGCTAAATCACACTTGAGTTCAAATGATTGATCGATTTATACATAACATATGTATTATGCTATAAGAGTACTTTTTATATAATATATATGGTCTACATTAATTATAAACGCGTGAAAACACGTATCACTTCCTAGCATTTATTATTATTTACTAGCTACTTTCCCGCGGGAACCAAAAATCCATAATCTATATGGACGAAGTCGCGGGCATAAGCTAGTTTGCAATAAATATTATGCTAGAAGTAAAACTAACTAACCCTAAACTTTAATGTTTGTTTCCGTCTACGGAGTAAGGCTACCATTAACCAAGCTTTGTCGCATAAGGCAATCCTAGCTTTCAAAGGGAATATGATATCCTGGGGCTGTACCAACGAGGAATCAATTTGCCTATTATTCGATGTAACGACGATTCTGTGAAGGTGCATTTACATTAAAACAAGTGAATGCTCATTCTATCCCTGCTACAGAGATAAAGCATTCTTTCGTTGTCCTATCTGCATTCGATATGGAATCTCGAATCTGATATGGAATATTCTAAGAATGCTCGCTCGCTTGATGTAAACGGCACTAGACTTAGAGCGTGCGAATAGTTAGTTGTTAAGAGCGTTCTTTTGTGTTCGGACGCTCGATCCTCTGAGCGGTCACTTCAAAGCATTCTTGTATTCTAGACTTGATCGAATACGTCATATTTATCGTAATTATGGATTGGCCTCTGATCCTATTCTACAAAACATTTTGGAATTGACCATTTTCTTCTTGTTTTTGCATATCCGTCATTGTTTCACCTACATCCATTTCCAGTATCCTTCGTTGCATTAAATTTGTCACCTACCAACGTCTCTTCCTTCTTTTCTTTTTAGCGTTTGAAATAACTAAATGCATCACTCGCATCGCAACAATTATAATACTGCTATCAGAGTCGAACATAGTGAAGCAAACCAACCACAGAATTGACACGAATGAGCAATGAGAATTCGTTAGACTGATCTAAACATCTCTAGAGCATGTGAATGAAGTCTAGTTTTTGGTTCTCGTTCTTCCGTTGATATTATTTTGGTGTAAACGCTGAAAACAAGATTTCGTTTACACTAAAAGATCAAGAAAGAACGCTCTTATCCTAGCTATAGCTCTTTCTTCGTTTAGTTTATACTTTAAAACTACCTTAACGTGAATATTAGTCGCAATTGAAATTAAATTCCAAAGTCTATAATAAAAATGCACGCCAACTAAGGTCATCGCAACAATGATGCATGAAACAATCGAACACAATATAGGCAAGGAAGTGCTTAATACATATAGGCGTGCCTAAATTTACGGATCATGAGCACTCGCCTTTACAACTGCATGCTGCGAGGTTTGGCAGTCGGCAGATCGTTTCTGGTCAAATCGATTTTTTTTACCCTTCGTATAGCAACTGCTTCCTTTGTCAAATGCTAGCTTAATATTATACTTAGTTGGTGTAGTGGTTAACTGGTTAGCATCAAACATTGTAGATCAACAAAGGAAGCCGAAGTCCTGGGTTCGATTCCCAAGTCGGGCAATGAATAGCTATTGGGTTTATGTGACAATATTTTCTCAGAACTAGCTCGGAGTAATGCAGCTAGCGATGTCATTCGTCAGTCTACTACTTGGGCGATGATTGAGTAAGGGAATAGACATTATATACATGTGCGTATAGTTGCCTAGTCTCCGAATGATATTGATAATGATTGTGTGATATGAATATGATTGATTTCCACTAAAACGAAGACGAGATGTGGAAAACACGAAACATGATTGACTATTTACAAAACTCCTCGCATCTCTGCTCTGCCCCGCTTTTGTTGGAAGTTTGGAACCCGCTCTCCTCTTTACGAAGTTACTTCGTACCTCGTAGTTTACGTATCTATGTTACTTCGTAGTACGAAGTTACTCGTTAAAGTTATTGTAGGTACTTATATCACAAACTTATTATATATAAAATGTAAGTATATTATACATATACCTACGATCTGATGTATTCAATTCGATTACTTATAATATCTTTGACTGCTCGGTAAATAACTTTTAGTACGTTTATTGTCAAATGCTCAATTGCACTTGTTCTCCAATAATAAAGAACATTAAGTACGTAATATTATTCAAATCATTTTTAAACGATATTCTTAAGTTATGCAATTGGCATACCAATAAAACGGGGAAAATTTTCTGAATTTTAACTTGATATGTTTTTTTAACAAAGAAATGTTACTTTAAAACTGTTCATTCAGTACATTAGGTAGTGTTTGTTAGGGAAAATTTTGTATTAGCAGCACACTTCTTTATAAGGGTTTTAAGAGGTGTTGTGTTGCACAGTGGCTTGGAATACGGTATGGAAAAGGATTGGAAAAGATTTCAAGAGACTTCATCTCTCTATACAATATACATATAATGCCTGATTTCTGCGGACAAAGATGATCTGAACAAAGAAATGATTGATTTCTCGTTAGGGTAGCTCTGAGAAATCAGCATAAATCTGTCAGTGAGTTATATTAGCAAATGGATTGTAATTTGTAAGAGACTAAGACACAGTTTAATATTCACAGATTCTTGCTAGGAGCCCAAAATTGTTCCATGGGCATTGCAAGACAATGTTTGCATAAAGTTTATCGCTTAGTTATTGGAAAGGAATACCTCATTCCAAACATCACCATGTTTAGTAGTTTAAATTGTATAACATCATCTGGACGAACCTGTAGTTCTTGAACAAACCAAACAGTCTTTGTAATTTACTTAACGTCCAACTTTCTTTGAAAATCTTCAGTTTAATTTAGATTTAAACGATTCACGAGACCATGAAGACTATCTACTATCTACAGAGGAACATTGCAGTTGTTAAGGTCCTCAAGGCATCTGTGATATTTAAAACATAAAGACCAATCCTAAATCTATGCACGAGAGATGTGCATTTCTTTGTTGCGAATAAAATTAATTATAAATAAAATTAAGTACTGAAGCAACTTTGTCTAGAAAATAAACTGAATTCAAAAATGGGTTTAGCTCGTATTATTTAATGAAACAAGATAAAAAGGTTTATGAATACGGAAATAATATATTGAAATTGATTTTCTTTCGCTTCGTATATTTTAAAGTTGAACTGTATTCATATTTTAGAAGTCAGAAGGTTTCTCAGGTCAAGTCAGGTTTTCTCCTCTTTCATTTGAGACTCGATACGAAAGCAAATAAAATTTTTTTGAGATTCCAACTTTTTTGGATGTTACATCCGATAGATCAATTTTGTTAGTATTGTATACCCGGACCATAATAACGTATCGATAGAAGCCTCGTTCATCAAAATCGGCCCATTATTTTAGATGCTACGGTGGAGCATACATAAATACAAACACACATACATAGACTAAGCTAAAATCATAACCCTTCATTTTGGCTTAGGCGTAGTCGGGCAAAAATGTAATAAAGTGACCTATATTATTATGAATAATATTATGAGGAATCTACTCAAAGAGAAAATCATAAGTCCGACCTACCTTCCTTCCTACATAAAATCATAATATTATAACCTTATTATAACCTTATTGGGAAAAGGCTAGTAAACTTTGTACTGATCACTACTTAGTATTTGCTCCTAATATTAGTGAAATTATAAATGCAAAAGTGTGTTTGTTTAATAGTTGGCTGTTTTGTCCTTCAATTACGCCGCGGCTAGCAACGGTTTTACGTGATTTTTGCATCTATATGCATAATTAAAGACCTAGAAATGACATAGCCTAACTAATTGTATCCAGAGTTTCCTGCACGGTATTTTGATTAAGCCTAAATCCACGCCGATTACTTTTCGGCCATTATCCCACTACCACGTGTATTTGTATTTGCACTAAGTACATAGGTACCAACTATAAACTCACTAGAATATCTTCTACGAATAAACTAAATAACTTGAGTAGTTCTAGCGAAGACAAAAGCGTTTTTCGGTTTTAGGTAACAATTCACCAAGGTATGTTGTTGCTTGGAAAATAGTTTTTGTACATTTACTTCAGAAACCAACAGAATTACTACTAAACTATGCGAGTTCAACCTTACCATGATTTATAAGATTTTAGTAACTTAATACCTGTAATCTCTTCTATTCCCTAAACAAAGTCGCCACCCGCAATCCCCAATAATTGCCTGAGCATTTCCTTTATACCTACCATTGAAATTGGGATGTCCCGCGGGATAGATACAATACCGATACCAATTTCAATACACAGGTATCGTCGATATAGTATAGGTAGCCACTTTAAGTATAGGTAGGTATATTTACTACTAGCAGATGCCCGCGACTTCGTCTGCGTGAAATATTTTTTTTAAATTCCCATATATAGACTTTGACACTCACAAATAATGTAGGTATGTAGCTTTCTATTGGTACCAGAATTTTCAAAATCGGTTCAGTAGATCCAGAGATTACCCCCCACAACGTCACAAACTCACAAACTCACAAACTTTACCTCTAAATTAGATGAAACTCCGTCAAATCTTTGCTCATACGTATTCGATTCATAGCGATTTGGCTGTTGTCGAGCCAAAACGAAATCGGTATCGGATACGTCCCTAATTTAATTTTCTATATTTTTTAATGGATTTCGCACAGACCAAGTTAAGACTAATTTATTAGATTAAATAAGTACTTACTTACTTATTAGATTAAGTAAGTATAAATCATACCAGCTATGCGAAACTGCAATGAGAGCGATAAACTTTAAAAAGACGCGACGAGTCTCTAGATCACGGTCTAATTAATATTAAACGATGAACCAATCAAAGCAATTGCATCTTGGAGACGGGTATTAATTGATCCCGGAAAAAGATTTTAGTTTCACAGAAAAGGTTCCTATTTCAGCTTGTTAAAAATAAATGTTTGCTGGTTTTGATATTTTGTGATAGGTAAATATTAGTCTATTAGTAATATAGTAGCATCTACGGGAAATTAAAACTTGCTGAGTACACTTGGATCAAGTGGAAACGTAGCTTGAAATTGAAAATTACTTTTTGCAAGTAAGCACTTTGCATACGCACTCAATATTTTTTTTCACATTATGTAAGTTACCTTACCTATACTCTCGGTACTACAAAATCGATTGAAAATAATTAATTACTTATTGAATCAAATCTATTTCCAATTTAGCCGACGCATGCAATGACGTCAAAATATGGCGGAAAGTTTGTCCTATACTAATTTTGAACACATAAGAGCAAAAAACACTGCTACTGATAGGGCAGGACAAAAGGTCAGTAGGTACGACACGTCAGCGCACTTTTATATGGAGCTGCACAGACCTGCCTGACACGGCAAAACGTTTTTCCCATACGTTGCGGGCGTTTCGCACTGACGTTTTGTCATAACATCCTGTCAGTACTAAGTTTTATCAGTCAGCAAGCAATGTGCTAAAAATATAGCACTTGTATAATTCCCATAGCTTCGTCTGATATAAAATGAATTAAGGCGCTGTGAGCTCACGAGATGAAAAACACAGGCGCGCGGGGGTGAAATCGAGCAAGCGCATGTCGCAAAAAATGCATGAAATAAATTTAGTTTACAACAGAATACGTAATATTATTTTTTCTGAATTTTATAGATTTAAATATTCGTAATAAAGAAGAACTTTTATTTTGTTATTACAGATATATATATCTGTAATAACAAAATAAAAGTTACATGCATATCTTGTTAGTATACTAACAAGATATGCATGTATAACTCATCAATTATATATTATATAATTAAAAACATAACTATTTTGTATTTTAGATTTATTACAGATCATTACTATTATACATTTAAATATAGATATTATGATTCGATTGCCTGTATAGACTTTTTTGCAAACATTTTTATTAGAATATACAAGTATAACGCTTTAATTATTATATAGGTATTGTTTAATTAAAAGAAATCAAATTGTGTGTTACTTTTATTCCTTATATTCAAAATTTATTACACATTATTACTATATTATACTAAATTACAGATATTAATTTATTATTATTAATATTTTTTGTTACTGTGACGTCACCCGGGTTACAGCTGAAAACCAGCGCCCTGCTTTGTATGCAATTTATTGGCATACAATGCAGGGCTTAATGCTGAGCTGTACACCCATTCTGGGTGGTGTCACAGACAGAATTTTTTTTACATATGTAATCTTTGTTTTGTCTGTGACACCATTGTCGAATAAACTGTTTTTCTTTCTTCTTTCTTTCTTTCTTTCAATTTGTAAAAAAAATTAATATTTTCTTTGCAATACAAAAGAATCCGACAATGTGTTTGATTTAGAAATACGAATTTTATCTTATATTTCTAGAGCTAATTATTGGTTTCAATAAGCAGAAAAATTGCTTTAAAAGGTAAATTAAGAGGTATGTTTAAAATAAATTTCAATGCAGAGATTTTTTTTAAATTGTGTTTTGAGATGCGTCAATGGCTGCTCAAAGGTCTTGAAAACAGCACATTATTTTTACAAGGATACAATATGTCACCGTTTGATGGATACACTGCTTTTAAAACCCCCTTTTACGCTACACAGGGACTTAAGGATATTACCCTGAGAGCCTGTAAAGCATTGCGATTTACGTCGGACTTTATAAGTGCTTGATTAATTAAACACTGCAGATTCCAGATTGCTGCACTTATCATTTTACACGCATATGGTATTTAGATCACTGCTAAGTGCATCAAAGTCTATATATTATCTACAATTAAATAGGTATATTAGGTCATGACCGCGACCACGATGCTATAGTTAAAGAATCATAATATCTACTTGGAGCCAATCCCATTTATTGCTATCCCACTTAAATATACGAAATATATTAAATATACGAAATTCGAACGCAGGAAATGTTAAAAAACCTAAACCAAGAACGAAGTCATGGGAAATACTTACTTTATTTATTAATTAATAATAAACTTCAACATTCACATTCGATGCGGACAACGGACGTCGCGGGCACTCGTTTCAGAAAACTGAAATTGCAAAAAGAAAAACGAAAAACTCCTTCTTTACGAAGCATACATTATGTTTACTAGCTGATGCCCGCGACTTTGGCCGAGTGCAGTAAGTTTTTTTTAAATTTACACGGGAACTCCTTAGTTTACCTGGATAAAAAATCACTTATCCTATATCACTCTCCATATCCTCGACTATATGACGTGATTGAAGTCAAACCAACAAACCATTAAACCAACAAACAAACACTTTCACAATATTTATAATATTAGTATGAAAGTATGATAGTCCTCAGCTGAAGCATCGAATTGATGACTTCATCATATTAAAAATTACAATCAATTCATTAACAGTTCCCAATAGGGTAACCAGATTTAAAATTGGAGTCCTGACAAAATACTAAACTAACTCTTAACTACCTACATTTGGTCGCAAAGCTCGCATGAGTTAAGGTTTTTTAAAATAAGGTTTAGGGTTTCTCAATATTATTTCTTAGACGGGCTATTATAAAAAGAACCTTATTACGTTGAATTATTATGTTCAACATTTAATGTATAACAATTTTAAACCCAACCGTTTGAGCTGTGTACATGGCTGTACGTTTTTCTTTTCATATTACAGAGTAACGATCGACGTGATTTTTGCATGGTAGTGGAGGACCTGGAGGGTGATATAGGCTTTTATGCTTCACTATACTTACGACACAAAAAATCATGTCGATTCATTAATTTAATCTGTCGTGATTGAAGGACCAACTAACAAACAAACCGCATATAAAATGTTTTTTATTGTAATAATAATTAAAATTTTCATTTATCCACTCAAATATCGAAATTAAAATAATATTTTCAAAGTCAGTCTGATAAGTGACTGAAAGTCCTAACAAGTCCTGACAAATACTCGCATCTGGTAACCGAATCTCCCCATGATTAATAATTAATATAATTAAATGATCTTCTGAAACAGGAGTTTTAATTTCACCTGCAATTTTTGCGCTAATTATGCTCGCTTGGTAAGTAATTAATGAATGAAAAAGGTAGATGTACTTACCAAGCTGCATTTTTAATTTTTGAAAAATGATTTAATGAAATTACATTGTATACCTGCTGTTGCGAAAAATCTAACGTTGCATAAAATTAACCTACCACGTTCATTGTGTGTTATTTAATATTGAACACGCTGTTATAATAAGCTTGACCTCTATGATGTATCATGTATGCATGTTTGTTTGTACGTATATATTATAGCTATAATATAGTAGTGTAATTCAATATTCGCCTTTGAGCAATTATGACTCTTCCAGACATTCAATATGTGCACACATATAAATAGGACTACTACTAACTTTCATTAGGTATATGATAGACATTATTTGCATGACTATCCACTACAGCCCATTAACGTCCCACTGCTGGGCACAAGCCTCCACTCTCATAGGAGAGAGGGAATTAAAGCTTAGACCCACCACGCTGCTCCAATGCGGGTTGGCGGGCTTTATCGACTATTGTCATGTTAGTGATAATAACCGGGACCGACGGCTTAACGTGCTTTCCGAGGCACGGGGGTGAAACACCGCCAACTTCTAACTCCGGGCTGGCACTGAGAATTTCTTAATTGAAAAACCCAATACCTTAATTTAACTTTAATTAATCTGCGATAAATAATAAACAAACAATTTGTGGCTAACTTAGACTAAGAAAACAAAAACTACTGAGGTATGGTCTCTGTCAACTGTCATTGATGTAGAATTTTAGTTTCGAACACTTTTTGTAGTTCATACGCAAGGTACATAATATTATTATAATTATTATTTTATTTATTACAATATTACAATAATTGTGTTACAAATAAAATGGTGTGAACATAAACTTTCCAAGTTTTACCGCACACCAAGCGTCGCCGCCACCGTCGACATTTAGTACCTATTTTACCTATCGACCTATATTACTTACTAATCGTGTTTTTCGACTGTATGCCAATAAAGTACCTACATAAGTAATTTAAGCTTAAACTCTGCAATTGTGCATTGCATGTACAGTTAATACTTGTCAAACCTACAATGGTCTAGTTACAGGACGCAATAACAGGATTAAATAGCGTACTACCTATAATTTATTGCGTTCAGATGATAAGGGCTGTACCTATTATACCTAATACCCGTGCATATCCATTTCAATACAGATGATTTTCTAAAATCCCCTCTTAACTGACAATATTACGAAAATTAGCAGGTAAGTTTAGCTCGTTGGGGCAATTAAAGCTAAAATAGTGGGTAATTTCCGCGCAGCAAAGTTTAGAGCCGATTAACGGATGGACGAGCGGATTAGGAAAGCTTCTTGCGGAAGGCTAAGGCTGGGTTCACATCAAACGTAGATATCGTACCCTGTGAGCGAATCTTCGGTGTGAACGTAATACAAAGCTGTAAGCTGCGTAAAGCTCGCTCAGATTTGGTGTGAACACGGAACGCAGCCTTACGACGTCTTCTGTTGTGACGTTATCAAATTTCAACGCACTTTTTTCTTTAATCTTGTAGTTTAAAGTTGTTACCAAAATTAAAACTAACCGAGAATGTGAATTTTAGGTCTTTTGGAAGACTCTCTATTTAATAATCAGTAAGAAATAATTTATTTTTTACATAGGCATCATCCCTATTCGAAAGTAAGCGACTAGGCATCGTGTAAGCGAATCTTCGGTTTGTTGTGAACGAATAATGCAATATGTATGGAAAATAGCAAACTGCGTAACGTTCGCTCACTATCGGCGGCGGTCAATGCGTTTGGTCATCACTTACGTTGTTAAATACGTTGTTGCGAAAGTAATACGTTGATGTAGGTAGGTATGAATAATCTACAATCAGGATGATTCACTGAACACCCCGTGGCGCAGTTGCCTTAACGTACGGAGGTCCCGGGTTTGATCCCCGGCAGGGTCAATTTAGGAATTTATAATATCTGAATTTTCCCTGATCTGGCCTGGTGGGAGGCTTCGGCCGTAGCTAGTTACCACCCTACCGGCAAAGACGTGCCGCCAAGCGATTTAGCGTTCCGGTACGATGCCGTGTAGAAACTGAAGGGGTGTGGGTTTAGTATAACTGCCATGCCCCTAACAGGTTAGCCCGCTACCATCTTAGACTGGATCATCGCTTACCATCAGGTGAGATCGCAGTCAAGGGCTAGCTTGTAGTGGATAAAAAAAAGAAAACGTAACTTGCACATATGAGTAATAATTGAATTTTAGAGTTTTCAGTGGCAGAGATTCAAATCCGAAGTTAATTATGTAGTTTTCTTTTACCTACTCCAAGTTAGCTCTTGACTGCTTCACTTGATGGTAAGTTATGATGCAGTCTAAGATGGCAGCGGGCGAACCTGTTAGGGGTATGGCAGTTATATTAGACCCATTATTGCGGCACATAAGCAGAGGAGGTGGCCCATTGGCCACACTTAGTTATAAATTAAGTAGAGTACATATGTACCATATAAGTTAGTTTTGTATGATGCATATTTTTGTAAATATAAATGTTATAGATTTTTGGTAGTACCTACTTAGTAGGTTATTGTTTGTAATTTTTATTATAATTATCCGAATTGATATTTAAGTAATCAGAAAGTCTGATATCAAATTTTATTGATAATTTCAGATTTCACCACAATAGGTTTTGCGGCTTATATCCTGGATTATTATATTGTGAACATATTAATTATTCCTGTTTTTGTTACCTCTGTTAATGTAATTGTTATTTTATATTACCTGCGTACCTTAATTAAAATAGATTCGGTAGATCCAAATGCTTCGTTGATCTATTATGTTCGACTACGGATGATGAGGTCCCGGGTTCGATTCCCGGGTCGGTCCATAATTAAGTATATGGTATCTCTACCTAGTATATGGTTCTATAGGTGGGTGGTCGGTGGTAGAGTCTTGACTTATCTTTAACTAGCTGATGCCCGCGACTTCGTCCGCGTGGTTGAAGTTTTTTGTTATTCCCGCAAGAACTCCTTAAATTTCCGGGATAAAAATTAGCCTATGTCACTCTCCAGGTCCTCAACTATACCCATGCCAAAAATCACGTCGATCCGTTGCTCCATTACGGCCTGATTGAAGGACAAACCAACAAACCAATAAACCAACAAACCAACAAACCAGCAAACAAACACACTTTCGCATTTATAATATTAAGTATGATTAAGTATGTCCTACTTGAAATAAATAAATATTTAATACTAGCTGACCCGGCGAACTTCGTACCGCCTTAGTATGCAAAATTAAATGTATATTTTTCAATATTTCTGAGCGATTTTCTTAATATTTTTTTCCGTAAGAACCTTCTCCTAATAATAACAAATACAACAAAAAAGAATTAGTGAAATCGGTCCAGCCATTCACGCGTGATGCCGTGACCAAGGAAAACGGGTTTCATTTTTATATATATATATAGAAAGAATAGATAGATAGATATAATTAATTATCATTTGTGTCACAACAGCTGACTAATCTTCTTATTAAATTTCACACGACGCGAAATGAAAAAGAGACGGCCATTTTTTAAGTAAATTAAAAGTTTTCTTTAAATTCATAAAAAATTCTAGCGTTCGCCGCATAGGTATCTATTCACCGCATTTAAATTACAGTGACGTTTCGTTATGATCAGCAAATATAAGAAACAGAAATAGAATAGATATAAAATGCAAGATTAATCGTGGATCACATATGGTTTTAATTTTTTTTAGTTTATTTGAGACGTAACAGTATACTTATTTAAAAATCCTTCGAAATAGAATGAGTATACTAAAATTTTATTTTTTATTTTTATCCACTACAAGCTAGCCCTTGACTGCGATCTCACCTGATGGTAAGTGATGATGCAGTCTAAGATGTTAGCGGGCTAACCTGTTAGGGGCATGGCAGTTATATTAAACCCATACCCCTTCGGTTTCTACACGGCATCGTACCGGAACGCTAAATCGCTTGGCGGCACATCTTTGTCGGTAGGGTGGTAACGCCACGGCCGAAGCCTCCCACCAGGCCAGACCAGGGAAAATTCCCAAATTGACCCTGCCGGGAATCGAACCCGGGACCTCCGCACGTTAAAAGGCAACAGCGCTACACACTGCGCCACGGAGGTCGTCAAAATTCTAAATCAATGAAAAATAATTTTTTTTTTATAAGTAAGTAGTAACTAGTAGGTACCCTATCTACCTTCGTATAATAGGCCACGTATCAAGTATAGCAAAATATCAAATCAGTGGGCATACTACCATCTGTTTTAAAATTACGGTGTGGCTAGTGGGAGATTTTCAGTGGTTTAACAAAAGTTGTTTAGTATTCGTACAGAAGTTAACCTAAGAGATTAGGTATTAGTATTTTAAAATTAAAACTATAGTTAAAAATCAAATATGAGATCAACTACAAGAAAAAAAAAACCGGCCAAGTGCGAGTCGGACTCGCGCACCGAGGGTTCCGTACTGAAAACTGTAACGACCAAAGATGTAAAACGGTAATAATTACCTTTGTTAATGAACCGCAAAACTAACTTTGTTTGTAGAGGTTTACTGTTAATATCAAAAAAACTATGCTAGTTAGAGCATTGGCTATAGTTTTCCTGTAAAATATACATAAATTCCTATTGACCATAATTATTTCAGATTTTTCGATTGGTAAACTCCGGAGATAAGGGGGGGGGGGGGGGGACGGTATTTTTTTAGACTTTTTCCCCGATAAATCAAAAACTATCATGACTAAAAATAATTAAAAATCTGTTTTAGAATGTACAATATATACACAACTATTCCAAATTTCATGTCGATAGCTTCGGTAGTTACTGAAATAATCGAGTGTGACGGACAGACAGACAGACAGACAGACAGACGGAGAAAGTCGCACCATAAGGGTTCCATTTTACCATTTTGGTACGGAACCCTAAAAAAGAATGGAATTAATAAGTATGAACTTATTATAATAATTATTATGCAATAACCATTGAAATTATTTACCGCTGTCTTTTATGTACTAACTAAGAACATAAAGCTTAATAAAGCTGACATCAAATAGTAAAATATACGAGCATAAACTAAATGCGATTTATTCCATTGTAATACCATAATACATATTAGAACCTCGGGAACCGATTAACCGTACACATACCTACCTACCTTCATCACTGCAGCTAACTTTAAATATGCTATTTAATTATAATAACAGTTTTAATATTCTTCGACTCTTTCGTAGTCGGGTAAAAAATAAAATTATGAACGCTGCACCAACCGTCCTACCGGCAATGTTAAACGGTACGATGCCTAAAGCAATAGCACAGTCGTCCTATTCTATAAAAAACTGTAAGCTGCGTCGTTGAGCTCGCCGTCGAAAGAAATTGTAATCATATACTGTATCTGCATTAATTCACATGTACACGTTTAGCTATAAAACACAATTCTTAGCACTATTCTTAGCATATGATAGAAAATCCAAACAGTAAGGATACAAGTTTCTAGTGTGTAAGATTAGCACGAACATAATATGAGTGATGATAGATGGTTTAGGCGTCGGCCCCTTCGGGTGGTCGTGGATTAGATCCTGAGAAACATTTAACTTCTCAGATTTATCGTGAGGCAACCTGCACGCCTGTGAGTTTATTTATTTCTGCATATTTTTCTCAAAGTTGTGTGATGTCTGCCAATCCGCACTGGTCGTGGTGGACTATGGGCTTAGCTCTTCTCATTCTGAGAGGAGACCTATGCTAAGCAGTGCGCCTGCGAAGAGTTGACGATGATGAAGATGGGACGCGCTTCAATTGGGTATTTCACAGCTTATCAAATTGAACTCTTTTCTTACGTCAAAACGCACGCTTCGTTTGGGATTTTGTATGAAATACTAATTACTGGTGACGTCATCAAAAGTCAACTCACTTTTTTATTTCAATCAATATTTCCAAATGGTTATCAAACATAAAATTAACAGGAGACGTGGATACTGGATATTACATCTTTTGGCAGGAATTTCTATTTGATAATCACAAAAAAAAATTTTTTTGACATAGGCAGCATCCCAGTTGCTCAGAACTCACAAGTCAGCTGAATTCATTGCTGCATCAGCGTTGAAAGACTTGAAAGTGAAGCGGTGTGCTTAGATAATAGCAACTCCACAGCTCCACCTAGTACAAGCTATGAATGCCTCATGGCTATTCCACTATTAAGCACATTATCAGTGTGTATCCCACACTGATAATGTGCTTAATCTTAATCAATAATACTTAATCTTCGTAAAACAGCACATTCATAATTACAAAAAAATATGCGATCTGCATGATAGGCAAACTAGAGGCCGCCATAAGCTCGTGACTCCATCGCTCCGCCTCAAGAAGGTCCGAAGGTCGTTTGTGGGAATGAGCATTCTATTTTATAACAAAATTCCACAACCTATCTTAAACTTGCCTTTACACAAGTTTAAGAAGTCCATGAAAATTATGCTCCTGAAAAAGGCTTTTTATACTGTTGAAGATTACGTGAATGACAAAGGAGCATGGATTTGACTCGCTCCAGCAATGCTAAGGACAGGTGTTACTTATGTATTTTACAAATTAATGAAATTGTAAATTATTATCATTTTTCAAAAGAGGAGTTTCTTGCTGGTTCTTCTCGGTAGGAATGGCATTCCGAACCAGTGGTAGATTCACTTGACGATTAAAAGTACTTGTAAAAGTTTATTTGAATAAAAATCATTTTGAATTTGAATTTGAATATAGCCCGCGATATTCACCACACCACAGAAATCTTCCAAACTACTCTCAAAACTACTTCTTTCAAACTACTAGATTTCTGTACCTTTCTGTATTTCTTAGAGAATAAGAATCTTGGTAAGAATAGAGCTTTTAATATAATAGACAATTAAGATTCTTAAGTAATTAAGATTAAACAGCTGTGGTTTAGTATTTAACTGTGCGGTAATAGGTATTTTTATCGCTCAAGGTTGGGAAAAGTCTACATTATATTTTTCAAAGCGACGTAAGGGAAACTTTACGAGCAATTAATAGGGTTCCGTACCTCAAAAGGCATAAAGAAACCCTATAAGGGTTTTCACTACAACAAGGGATCACTTTGTTGTCCATCTTTCTGTCCGTTTGTATGTCTGTCTGTCTTTCTGTCTGTCAACCACCTTTTTCTCAGGAACGCGTGGAAGTATCATATTGAGATTAATATCAAATACTTAGGTCTACCGTCCCTTGCAGTTGTAATAAAATCAAGCTTTTAAGTCAACGCAATCAAAAGATAAGGCCGTTTATGCCGCATATATTGTATAATTTGACACTCGCCAATATATATCAAAACCTAAGAGACTACTTCCCGTCGACCTAGACTCATGAAATTTGGCAAGATGCAAGGTCTCAAAGCTTAAGTACAGCAAAAAGTTCGAGAAACGTTAATTAGGGTTCCGTACTCATAGGGTCTTCAGACTCTGAGGGATTTTGGACGACGACGACTCATAGGGTATCGAATTGTTTGTCAAGCGCTAAGTATACCAGTTTAGCACCACTGTCTGTAGCCAGTTATATCACAGCTGATTGCGTATTGTTATGACATCTTTCTAGTTATTTACTTAAAGAATTTATATTTTGTGGTGGTACGGAACCCTTTGAACGGTGGTACGGAGTTTGACTTGCATTTGACCGGTTTTATTTTATATATAGAAGCAATTTTCCAGCAAGTAGGAAAATAATATATTATATTACTATGTCACGTTCGACTGAATTTTTCGCGGAGAGCTTTCGAAACTGCAGTTGAAAGTTTTCAACTTAGTTGTATCTAGATAACGAACACTTGGGGTATCTCCGCAAGTTTCATCATTAGTAAACTCGCCACTCGGTAATAGAAGCACCCATGTGGAAGCTACGAGCATCAAATGCACTCACCATGATAATGCTAAATGATAGATGATTTATTTATTTCACATAGGACAACCTGTGTCACTTATGATACGTCAAGACTCTACCACTGGTTCGGAAAAATAATTCTACTGAGAAGAGCCGGCAAGAAATTCAGCAGTTGCTCTTTTCTCAAAAAAAGAAAGAAGAAGAAAGTGTTTGTCTATATTGTGCCCATCTGTTTAACCGAATGTAATTTGTCCACCAATTATGGTTCAAGAGATACAGCAAAAAATCACATTTCTATGCCCGTTTATTTTTTAATTTAATTTAATTTATTTGTAGCTTAGTTGTATAGCTGCAATAGAACTACACACTCTGTGAAAATTTCAACTGTCTAGGTAGCACAGTTCATGAGATACAGCCCGCCGACAGACAGACGGACAGTGGAGGCTTAGTAATTGTTAGTAATAGGAGGCCCAATTTGTCTAAGAAAATTGTAACAGCTTAAAACTCGAACTGTTTAGGGAGTTCATACATGCTCGCATCTTACGAATAGATCGGAGGCCGGTCCCCGCGTTGGCACGCTTTGGGCATGGAATCCAAACGAAACGCGAGAACGCGCGAAGTTGCTGCAGTGATCTTGACACTTATTTACTTTGTGAGAGTGCAGTTAAGTGGACAGTACGCTTAGTCTAAGATTTTCCATTGCAAATTAGATTGATCGTAGTGAGCGTACACATTGGTGTCAAAGTAAAATGAGCTTAAAGCATTGTTTTAGAGCTCAATTTCGTGTAGTCGTGTAGAGGTCGTGGCATTCAAAGTCAGCGCTCCAAATGATACATTTTAAAATTAAAATCGGTTGTACCGAATTTAATTTTGTGACCTAATCAAGAGCTATCTATCCATATCAATTTTACTTTGACACTAATGGGATCGAACGCTCAATAGGTACGATCAATCGAATGTGCAATGTAAAAACTTAGACTAAGCGTATACTGGTGTCTGGTAGGTAGCTGCGAAAGGCTTTTAGATGAGTTATAGGAACGTTGTGAAGTTAATACCTTTTTAAAAATATTATTTCGCTATTGCCGAAGGTAATTCTAATTTCAACGATTTTCCCTTCTATACCTAGGTATACCTATGTCTACCTACATAAATTAAGAACGCACTAAGGACAAACTGTACGCCCAAAATGTCGCGTCGGAGGGGAACTTCGTTTTGTCCTATGATCTGTCGTCACAGAATACTTAATTTTATGTCGCCCTGTCTGCGCTCCATATTATACATTAAGTGACTGACTGACACGCGAACCTTTCCTCCTTCCGACCTCTACGAGATAATTATTTGACATTTCAAATGTTGCATGATTTTTCCAGTGTGCCTCAATCGATATGACTATAAGATCTAAAAATAATCTGTTATATACTCGAAATATATTTAAACTAGCAGATGCCCGCTACTTCGTCCGCGTGGTTTGTTTTTTTCCCCACAGGTACTTCTTAATTTTCCGGTATAAAAAGTAGCCTATGCTACTCTCCAGGTCCTCAATTATATACCTACTCATGCAAAAATCAAGCTTTTCCATTGCTTTGTTGCAGCGTGATTTAAATTTGAGTGACAAACTCTCTATTTAACATCCTTGGGGAAAAACTGTTCACCAACTGCGGCGACTCGCAACTAAACTTAACGAAAATCGGTTCATCCGTTTGGGTGCTACGATACCACAGACAGATATACAAACAGACACGTTAAACTTATAACACCCCTCTCTTTTTGCATCGGGGGTTAAAAATTCTTCACCAGGACTTCATGGAAGGAGATGTACATTATCTAGTTTAAGCGAAGCCTCGTATTCACTATAGACATTAGTCCCGCGACACACATCGCTATCTGAGATGTCGGGCCGCGTGCGGTTATATTTTTTGTCAAACCATTTATTTAGCACGCCTATGCAGTTTCATAATAATTATTGACATGCAGCTATCGACAAAAAAGACCTTTATAGACACAGTTTTTTTACAATAGTGAATCGACGTTCCCTTTTATCGTCCAATCATCTTTGGCGATGGATATACTCAACAACAACAACTACAACAACAACGACAACAACAACAACACTATGTCAATACGTTTTAGCGAAAGCGATTAAAAACGCTAACCATAGACTACCTATTCACTATTATTCTATTTTTTTTTCTCTTCGTCAAAGCGTTAACGATTAAAGAGAGAGAATCAGACACGAAACATATGTAACTTGGCTAGGGGGGCAGTTTCCTTCAGCGTTTGAACTTTTTAAAGCAAAAGCTCTGAAACTCTGAGGTTCCATCCCCGGGCGTGGAAGTTGATCGCCGATTTTGAATTATAGATTGACACAAATGAAAAGCTCTATTCCATTTTCAGAAGCTCAGGTCTGCTATAAGTGTAGAGGTTATGAAAATAATTAGTTTTTATGAACAGAATAAGTCATGTTTTTGACAATATATTAATTTTATTCTTACTTCATTGATAGGTATAGGTAATTCAGGAATATAATATTTTTCTTTCGTTATTTATGTAGAAAATATCGGTACTGCGAGTGACGCGTGATTGACGTTTGACGAGCGGTACCTCGCGGTTCGCGGCTCGCGGAGCGGTTGGTTGGTATACCCGGGAGACGTCCCGGGTATAGGTATCTCTCGTATTACAATATTTCTCTACATAATACAATATTTCTCTACATAAAAACTCGTATATTCGTTTAAGTACAAAAAAAACTCCTGCCAAGTGCAAGCTAAAATCACCAACAGAGGGATCCGTGCCTTGGAAATGGATTTTGTTTTTCGGTTACATTATTCCACTGCCATTTTTTAGATGCGCCAGCTGTCAAACTCTTGACAATTCCATACAAATCGTAGCTACCTAGTTAACGTTGTCGCGATCGCATGGGAAGAAAATCCTCCACTATAGGCACACGGCTACAAAAAAGGCGGCCGAATAAAAAATAAAAACTCAACATATTTTTATCTTACTAAAATTACATACTAAAATGTGGAAACTTGTTCTTTATATATTAAATTTGAACTGTACTGTTTTTTTTATGATTAACTCACTAGATGAGACTATTAACGGTTCCTTATTTTACTATGGGAGTCTAATAAGCAATCAATAGTCGTTACATAACTATTTGTAGAGCCAATGCATTTCACAGCTTCATCTCACCCGCGTCTCACCCACGTCGCACCCTATTCATGTTTGCAGTCTCCCACACAAACACCCCTTTTAGATAGGGGTTACAGTTGATGGCAGAAAATATTTAATCATTAGCGCGCGTGAAGGCAAATGTTGGTGTAATGAAGCCCATGTTTTTTTTATTGTAACAATAATACTTAAAGAGAATGCTGACTGCATTGGCGCGCTGAACAGCCAGACTGATTTTCTCTGGCTCATTTTTGCGGAGCCTTTCCGCAAAAATGAGCCAGCCCTACTGTCGCCAGATCACACAATCAACCGCGGTAAAATCACTCCTAAGAAGTCTTTCGTGCAAAGACTCCGTCGCCCCAGGGTCTCCACAGCAAAAGATTCATTGATCAATGGACATATACTACTATACCGCTTGTAAGTTTCGGTTATATTTGAAAAGTTTGAAGGATGTCGAAATGACAACCACTAGGCTACCACAGCTATTACACCTATTATATTTATAAATATTTTATTTTATATTATTTTAAATTTAATTAGGTTAAGATCTAGTTATTTAAATTGCAACCTACTTAAATTCTTTATTCAATTTTTTATTATACACTAGATGATGCCCGCCACTTCGTCCGCGTGGATTAAGTTTTTTTGATTCCCGCGGGAACTCTTTAATTTTCCGGGATAAAAAGTAGCCTATGTCCTTCCACAACTTCTATGTCCTTTCTTGTAACACATTACATCAAAATCGGTTGAACGGTTGGGCCGTGAAAGCGTAGCAGACAGACAGACACAATTTCGCATTTACAATATTATAGTATGGATTACTGAATTGCATAATATTATGATGGTTCATTAAATTACCTACTACCTAAATATGTTTCTTCTTTCCCCAACTTTTCTCTTTATTTTCTCTGTCTTTCAACCCTGGTTCAACTACTTACCAAAGGTTTACTGAAAGAAAATACCTCTAGGTATTGAGTTCGCCTTTGTACATTGTATTTTATGTGCAATAAAGACTTTAAAACAAACAAACAGCTATATTGTTCGAAACTCTATTGCCTTTAAATCTCAGCGTAGAGCTAACTTAAATTGCCTGAATAACCTATAGATCTATTTTAATAAAGCGTCCTGAAATTCCCAACTCAATTCGAAGCGCTAGTCTACTCCATAACTTGGATAACTAACCAATATCATATTATTTCGGATATCAATCAACACTAGTTGGTACGTTCATGGAGTTGTCAGTATATGAACACTTAATTGGTTAAACCTACATGTACCTCATATTATATCTTCTGCAGATAATGTTATTATACTTTTTTTTATTATTCTCAGAATGAAGCACTTTTTTGAGATCTCCTTCTTAATTATTGAAAGAATGATAAACAGGGAAAATAGGCTTGACAAATCCAATAGCTCTCAAGCCGATAGGTCTAAAGTCTTGACTCTAACATCTCGAAAATTGAAAATGAGCGTTTCTCTATATTATACTGTGAAAGCGGTCTCGATCGACCAATGACTTTCTCGATATATGCAGGCGTTATGGCATCTGCTGCACTCCAATGCGTTTACTATCAACTAATGAAAATTGCCCATAAAATACATAATTTTAGAAATCTCGTGGACTCCGAATGTGGTATATATCCATTGAATAGGTACCTAATTATATCCATCAACGGATGTGAAATGGTTCCCTGTCATTATGTGTATGGCCTGATAGTGCGTGCATGTGTTTTAGAAATTACCAGAAGCCTGAATGCATCCTAGCTACCCAATTAAAACCTGCATAACAATATTCTGAATATCTAGTACCGAGTAAGCGTACGCCCACAGCTTGCCGCATGTCGGCATGTCAGAACGCGACGTCACGGAACAGAGAATCTGCTTATGCGGAGGAAATGTATTTATAAAGTGACACGACTAATTTCCTTCAATAGAGGTACTAAAATTCTGCATCAATGTTTAATGCGCTTGTTATTGGGTTGATATTGCTGAATTTGACATTTGGGTAATAAGAATAATGAGCACTATAGTGGCTTTAATTATGTATAATATCTGCTTTGTCATTTGCGAGTAGTGACCCGAAAATAAACCTATTTCAATACAATAGGAAAATAAATACCTACAGCTTATGCGTGCAGTGCAGTATATTATGCAAAGGTTATGCATACTTCCCTTTCAAAGCATTTGTCCGTCCCGATTCCGAGATAATATTATGTATGGGTAAAGAAATTTATTTACAGAATATGAAACATACGTTTAATAGGTAGTGCTGCTGTTTTATAAGAGGGATCTTCTTGGGTTCGAATCGGATAAGATGCCCTTATTACATCCATCGTTTACTAGGTCCTCGTTCGTTACGACGACGACCTCCGTGGCGCAGTGTTGCCTTAACGTCCTGGGTTCGATCCCCGGCAGGGTCAATTTGGGAATTTATAATTTCTGATTTTTCCCTGGTCTGGGAGGCTTTGGCCGTGGCTAGTCAGCACCCTACCGGCAAAGACGTGCCGCCAAGCGATTTAGCGTTCCGGTACGATGCCGTGTAGAAACCGAATAGGGGTATGGGTTTAATATGACTGCCATGCCCCTAACAGGTTAGCCCGCTAACATCTTAGACTGCATCATCACTTACCATCAGGTGAGATCGCAGTCAAGGGCTAACTTGTACTGGAAATTAAAAAAAAGGTATTTATCGTGTAAAAATTTCAGGCACGTTCTTGTACAATCAACAGCAAAAATTGCTGCGGAAATAAAATTTCTTGCCAGTTTAATATCTTTGTCACAACAGCCGTGTAAGTGAAACATGTTACAACAGTATAGGCTACTGCTTAGGTACTAGGTGCAGCTTCATTTTAAATGTTAGGTATGTTATGCTACCTTTGTCAGCTCTCATAATTTTGTAGCCAAAAAGACTAAAAATATAAAAATAAAACAGCCCCGACACGTGAAATTTATGAGTTCACTTTTAGTAAATCTAAACGATGTCAACTTCAAAATTTGGGGAACAGAAAACTGGATTTCAAGATTTTAAGAATTATATCAGGTGTATCTGTCTGGGGTATGCCACTGCCACAGGTACTTAACAAATAATATTGAATGAACGAAATGAATGAATGTTTTTTTCTTCTTCTCTGAATTCTTTATTGTACACCAAAGAAAAAATAAAAAAATACATTTAAACAACAATAAAAATAATGAAAGAAAAATCGGTACAAATGGCGGCCTTATCGCTTTAAAGCGATCTCTTCCAGGCAACCACATATTATAAATAAATATTTTAAAATATTTTTATGACTATGGTGAAGTAGCGAACATTCGTACCTTTAGCACGATATCAATATATTGGTAGATTTCGATTAAGTATCAAAAACTATAACGTCAAAGCATGCTACACAGTTGACTTAACATAAATGGCAATTAGTGATCATGAATTGTGAATGCCTCAGCAATATTGAAAACCCAACCGAGCGTTAAATGACCTTAGTCTTTGTTAGGTTAAAGAGCGCCGGCATTTTCGACCTGAACATACTCACTACATAAAATCGATAGTATAAAACTATTCGATTAAAATTTCGAATACTAGTAGAAGTACTTTATACCTGTGTTGTAATCTAGCTAAAATACCTCCATACCTAGTTGGCCACGTTTGAATATTATTTGATTAGATTTTTAACCGATTCTAAAAAAGCAGGAGGTTCTCAATTCAGCGCGTAACTTTTTTAAATTTTATTTATATTTACGTCTCTTCGTCAACTACTTCGGTATGATTTCAAATGTTTTCGAAAAACTATATTAAAAGTTTATCCATAAATATAATATGTCCAGAATCTCCAGGATACCTCTGAGGCAACTTTAGTGGTTGAACCATGAAACGGTGACTTTTTAAAGGTGTCAGGCAGACACGCTTTCGCTTATTTTATAATATTAGTCCTGATAAGTAGGTACTTAAGTAGTGGGTCGGATATAATAAAACTAGTAAGTAATAAATAAAATTCACTACTACGCAGAGTTTATTATTTTGACTCTGAACATTTATGAATCCCATGCTCATTAGTCATTTACATTTTAAATGCTCTTGACTTAGTAGGCAGGCTTAAATAGGAGATATACAAATTGAGGTTAAATCTAGGTAATTAATATTGTTTCTCACGCTTTCGTGTTAATTAATTTTTTTTTCAAACAAAACCTTATTTTTAGTGTAACTCTATATTTCAATAGTTCTATTGAAGGGAAATCTTTCTGCTGCGGGAAAACTACACTAAAATTTCACGCTATATTTTATTTCATGTTCAGATCATTGCGGTTTGAGGAGTTCGCGCGCAGGTTGAATGCACAGTAAGTGTATGTGTCACCATACATTTATTCTGCATTCAACTCGCGCGTGAACTATACCTTAGAGAGTGATAAGTATTGGGGCGGTAGCTATATCAAATTGAATAGATACGCTGCAGAAGCCGGAATCACTCAATGTTTTGATTATAGTATTATTAGCTATTTATTATA
Organism: Erebia aethiops; assembly: GCA_923060345.2. Lineage (NCBI taxonomy): Eukaryota > Metazoa > Arthropoda > Insecta > Lepidoptera > Nymphalidae > Erebia > Erebia aethiops. Next base: position 15,981,069 of record OV281079.1, on the reverse strand, counting down.
TTTAAGCTGGTTTTCAATGCTGATACATCGACATGATACAAATACAACTGCTTTTATTTTGCTAAATGTGCATACAAATATTAGGATGGAAATTGAATTATCTCATCTTGCCAAAAAATTGTCAGTAATTATAGAAAACTGAAACAACAGCATAAGATAAAAAATACTTTTAATGTAGGTATATTTCACCAATATACCTACTCTCGAATTTAGTCTAAAAGTACAGTCTAGAATTTTATTAGAGGAACGTCGACCAATACTCTAGAGTCGAGTGTTGGACTTTGACGATTGATATGCGAACGCCGCTTTCCAACTCCGGGTATTTTTTCAGCTAAGTACAAACGAATTTACGGTGGATATTTTCTCAAGGAGACATGGAACATTTTATTTCACTTCCGTTGGGAAATCTTTTATGGAAATGTACCTACACATTCTAGGAAATAAAATTTCAAGTGTGTTTACAAAGAAACAATGAACATCGTAAGGTGTTTGCGAAAAATGAACATTACATAATATTAAATACAGAAATATACCTACTTGTCACTTGTTTTATTATCCTCCGAAATACACAAGGTTTACTTTGTTTTCATTCCACTGGGAAATCTCTCGTGGAAATATGAACAACAACTTGATAACATAGATAGCTTTGCGTTACCTGAATGAATCTATTTTGAGGAGTGTATCAAGTGAGTCACAACTCACAAACACGGCCACGGCCGGTCTGCCAAGACTTTAGCGCCGAAAAGGAAAAAGAACTCCCGAAATGTCTATAAAATGTAAATATCAAAGCTATACAATTTTGTTATCTACAAAATTATTTAATATTCCTGTTGCTAGCTGCCAAATCAAAAGGGCATTTAATTGATTAATTATTATTATTTATAAAGCCGTAATATTCTAGAACTAAGTATGCTTACAAAAACACTTTACTCTGAAGAGCTTTTCTAAAGCAGGCATCGAGCTTATACAGTAAACGGAGCCTTAATTGCGTTATAAACAAAGTGTGTTATAAGAACGAACAAAATATTTTTTTTTATAAATTTGAATTGATTTTAAGTTAAGAAGCTTATATAAGAGTACAGTACTACAGATAGGTACTCGAAGGTTTTTATCAGATTACTTGTTTTGAAAATAGATGTACCGAATCTATAGAATATAAAGGTTCGTTCATATTGGTCGATAGCTTAGTCGACAGACTCGATACAGAGTCTGGAAATACTCCCCAGTTATACAGTTCAATAAGCTTGAAAAAGAAAAAAGGCAGGCGTTATAAAAGTCTCTTGCAAGTTGCAACCCCAATGCATTATCGACCAATAAAAATTTCCTAACTTCGGGAGTTACGGCATGCTATTATTACTATTTAGAAATCTCCTGCGGCCGGGCCTTAAAACCAAGAGAAGTACCTTAGCGAACCGCCTAAGTAAATCACCATTGACGAGGATTGTCTGCCGCTTGGCTTGTGACATGCATTTTAGATATTCCGTACCCGGGAAGGCCCTATCAACCTAGATCGAAAATAACTAAGTACAGCAAGACAGTAAGACTTAGCATTAGCACAATATAATAAGTTTCTTAGAAAGTATGATTTTGTACAGATAAAGTGCACAAATGCTTAGATAAAAAGTGTAAACAAACTAACATTTTGGTATTTAATAATATATTGTTAGCTCGTTGCTGGTAGTTGCTATGGGTATGCTGTTTCCTGATAAGTGCTATTTAAAACTTTCAAAGCTCTCTATAAATAGATACTTTATAATTAATATTTTATTTCTTAACGCTTATTGTAACTAACGGGTATTTTATACTATTAGTACTTACCTAAAATAATTTTAGGTAAGTACTAATAGTATAAATTATTATTATATATTATAATTATTATCTAGTATATTATACCCTGTATATTATTCTTTTATTTACTTCGACAAAACGCACACTTAAAATTGAGAAACTTGATGGCTATTAAGGTTCACACGTATCGGTCAATCTACGGTCTTTGCATATATTTACAAATACTTGAGGGCGTGTTCTTAGTTGATATCGGTTTATTAAAACAGGCTCTAGATCTGCATATCAAATAATAATAAATGTCCTTCCGACCTAATTACGGCCACGACGGCCTATCTCCAGAGAGATTAGCCATCAGCGCGGGAGATATTATAGTGTACTAATGTGTGCGCATACACAAGTGCACTCTCTGTTCCTTCTGTATCTTCTACTGGAACAGTAGGTTATTATTCTATAGCTCTCCATAGGTCAGCCGGAATAGAGCCACGCCATAGGCAAGATATCGGTTTGAAAGTTGAAACGAGTTTCGCGTATTTTTTAATGTTTTTTTTTTTAGAATTTATTTATTGTTTTTTCGAATTTAGCGAAAGTAACTATGGTCTTACAGGGTGACCACCACACCACCACGCTAGTTAGATTATAATCTTACGGTTTTTACAATCTTACGGTGGCATATATATAAGCGCTTCTAAGAACTTTTTAATTCACATGGGTACAATAAGTACTTTTAAAGTTTGTGACTCAATGGTTAGAAATTTATTATTACTGAAAAATTTTGCATTAATAACATTAGTAGGTATAGAATTAATGATATGGTGCTCAATATCTACCTACTTATTTGTATTAACGAATATGCTCGTTTTACTCTGCATAATGAAAATTCTCGGCTGACTTCGTTACCTACTTGTTGCAAACGTGGTAGGTATCTTCTATTTGAAATTTCATCGTCACTTTATTTTCTGTTAAGTAAGATTAACTAACTTCACTGTAAAGTTAATTGAAAAGATATATTATACAATCTGATACCCGCAACTTTGTTCGTTTACTTCAATTTCGGGATGGAAAGTAGCTTATATTGTCACTCTCTAGAAAACCAGATCCTCAACTATACCCATGCATAAAATCACTTCGATCCGTACTTGTTTACGGCGTGATTGAAGGACAAACCAACAAACAAACACACTTTCGCAATTAGGTATGATAATATTATTGAGTAAGTAAAGATAAGATTTTTATCTGCTTATATGAACGAGCCTTTATTTTTATGAAACGGCTTTTTCCCATTAATCTTTATTCCTTTTAATAAATAATTAATTGAAAGCTTCTGGGCTACTAAAAATAATATAGTAACACATGTAGCACTTTATGCATGCCATATGTAAATCTATATATTTTATGGACGATTTATATATTTTTTAATTTGAATTGGAGGAAGGAAGCTATTATTATTATCGACACAGTTTATTTTTGTCCATCTATCCGTCTGTTTTAAAAAACTTCAACTATACCTTACTTCAAATAATTATCATGACGGCTACTTACAAATACATACAATCTTCTTTGTTCTTGGCTAATGTTTCAGTTTTTTTTTCCTCATTTTTGCATCATGAGATTGCCTCAACGATAACGTGATGGCGAAGCCGATGATCACGGACTTCTGCGAATTTGGTGATCACTTTGTCGACGTATTCAATTTTCAGGTCCCGATGAATTACGTCATTTCTAATGTACCAAGGTGCATTCACGATGTTGCGAAGTACTTTGTTTTGAAATCTTTGTATTATTTGTATATTGGATTTTTTAGTGCAGCCCCACAGCTGTATGCCATAAGTCCAAATAGGCATTAGGACTTGTTTATATAATAGAACTTTATTGTATATTGACAAACATGATTTTCTGCCAAGTAGCCAATACATATTTTTATAACGTATTTCTAGCTGTTCTCGTTTCTTTTTAACATGCGTTTTCCACCTCAGCTTTGTATCCAGAGTCATACCGAGGTATTTAGCTGTATTAGCATACGTTATCTGTTGCCCATTAATGTAAATCGGGTGATATTTCGGTGTTTTATTTGTGAAATCTATATGGACCGATTTTGATTCGTTGAACTTAATATAAAATAGATAACAGTTAAAATAAAGATTGAAAATTCTCATCATCGTTGAAGGGAACCACAAACCAAAACTTTATCTGGGTACTTACCTATAGGTATGTATATTTTGTTTTTTTGTTGATTTTCCCCAAAAGCGCTAAATCAATTTCGTTAAAATTTATATGGGACCACCTCTGAAGTATGATCATATCTATTCTGTGGTATGATCTACCAAACAAAAAAAGAATCATCAAAATATATTATTCATAATTGGCGGAATGATCGCGTAACATATATACAAAAAAACATACAGTCGAATAGAGACTCCTCCTTTTTTTAAAGTCGGTAAAAAAATATCAATACAGATACATTTATTTCTCAAAATAAAGTATATAACATTTTACATGTTGTTTTACTTCATAATTGAATATATTTATTTGCATTATTGTAAGTAGGTAGGTACATAGTACGGCGTTACAAAGTATCCAATAAGACGAGCAAATTACACTCAGCCATGCAATGGCGTGCAAAATACTTAAAACTAATAGATAGAGAAAGTAATGAATTAAATACTGTGTAGGTTACAAAAAATATAGGTTTTTAGTAGGTTTACAAAAAATCACAAATTTTTCCTCTAATAAGTAAGTACAAAGAAACGAATGTTACGATCAAGTAATAACTACCTAACAAGTTTCTGTACTACATTTTTCTATTTTCCAATTCCTGGTAACAAATTGTGCTTCTGCCATGCTAATATTCTACATCAATGGCTTTTGCAGTTGCAAATTTTGACGCGAGACCATATTTCACGTGAGCGACGTGACGCCGAAAGGTTTTCGGTTCCAATTATTTTTGACCGAAAAATTCAATGGGACTTTGAATGACTCCGTAAATAATAGTTTGCGTCACAGCGACAATATTTTCGCTATATTTAATTTAAAAAAAATAGATAAGTACTTATTACGCAGGTTTTTTAAACTTTTTAAAAAAATTGAAAATTTTACGATAAAATGAAAACGTGTCTAGCCTAATCTAATAACTATACTATTATTCATACCAACGTGAAATGTTGGTAGGTAAAAACACTGGCTGCATTGCTGCGCTAGACAGCCAGGCTAATCCTTTTCGCATAAAATGAGCTCGTCTTTCTGTTACGAATCACGATGTGCCTCATCTCGTTAACCGCTGTGAAATGTGTCGTATAAGTAATTGTGCGCGCTGACTCCTTGGCTCCGGGCCCCAGGATCTGGATAAAATTTAAGGTAGGTACAGAGATACGTAGATTACAGTCTGGAATAACACATAGGCTACTTATCCCGGAAAATTAAAGAGATCCCGCGGAAACCAAAAAACCTCAATCCACGAGGACGAAGTCACGGGTATCAGCTAGTAAATAATTTCTAACCCCCAATGAGAGAGGCTTTTACGAATAAGATTTTCAACGTACTCTATTTCTCACAATTTGAATTTTGAACCGGTGAAGTTCGATGTAAGATGCCGTTAGAGATGATATTGAAATTTTTTAATACAATACTAATTTAGCTAGAATCATAAGGATAATAATCCTCCTTTCTCCCCTTCTCCCACTCTCTGACTATAAGGCCCCGTGTGTGTCGAGTGTCGACCCCTACGAAGGTCTCGGCTGATTTGACTCTATGCCGTATTTGCCAATTTCCGACAATTTCTAGTTCAATTTCCGGTTGCTGTTTATTGCCGGACATACCTACTCGTAGTAGGAAATAATAATGTAACATTGTATGACATAATGACAGCAACATTTGTATGTGTGTATAATAGATACTGTTTACTTCATTATTTATTATTTACTACAATGATTGTTTTTTATTCCCGCGGGCACTCTTTATTTTTCGGGGATAAAAAGTAGCCTATTTATCTTTCCCCTCGATATAACCTATCCCTGTAGTGTGCCAAATTTCATCAAAATCGGTTAAACAGAAGGTTTGCGCACCCTTGCATTTTTATAATGCGTCGCGCTACAGTAGTTTTTTAGTACAATTAATTTTAAGTGTACTAATTTTTGTAGTAATAATTGTAATTGAGACATTAAACTCTCACACCCGCATTCAAAATCTATATCTATACTAATATTATAAATGCGAAAGTTTGGATGGATGTATGGATGGATGGATGTTTGCTACTCAATCTCGCCAGAATGGCAGAACGGATCCGGATGAAATTTAGCACAGAGATAGATTATAATCTGAAATAACACAAAGGTTACTTTTTACGCCGGTAAATTAAACAGTTCCCGCGGGAACCGAAAACCTCAATCCACGCGGACGAAGTCGCGGGCATCAGCTAGTTACACATAAGGCCAAAAAGAGGTAAAATAAACTTACGTAAATAAATAGAGATGAATAAACTTACTCACATACACAAATAAATAGTATACCTATTATAGTTGGCGGGCGGAGGATTACAATTAATTGGTAATGGTATGATTTATTGATAACATCATTTTGTTTTTTTTATTTCGTTCATATACCTACTTTATGAACTAAGAACGTATACTGATTGAACAGTTTTAAGTCAAAAGTAATTATTAATTCAAAGTAAGTAGCATTATGGACTCAATTATTTGAACGTCAATTATTATTGTTGGATGTAAATAAAATTATTTATATTATTTACATCCAACAATAATAATTGATTTTCAAATAATTGAGTAGGTACATAATGCTACTTACTTTGAATATATTCAAGTTAGACTATTTTTTGGACCTATTCGATCATTCGGGAATTGAACAAGTATCGTCAGTAACCTGTCATCGAGCGTTTGACAATTCCACACAAATCGTAGTTAATTTTGCTATCGAAAAGGTGTAAACCTCCAACTAAGCCACACTAAATTAAAAAGGTGATAATTATATCACACTAGCTGATGCCCGCGACTTCGTCCGCGTGGACTAATTTTTTTCGACTCCAACGGGAACTCCTTAATTTTCCGGGATAAAATCAGATCAGATTAAATCCGGGTAGCCTATGTGCTATTCCAGACTATAATCTATCCCTGTGCAAAATTTCATCCGTTGACCCGTTCGGGCGTGATCGAGTAACAAACATCCATCCATACATCCATACATCCATCCAAACTTTCGCATTTATAATATTAGTACCTATAGATAAAAACATCTCGATTTCGAAAGATATAAATTGACCTTAATTGCATTTAGGCACTATAAATTAAAGTCGAATGAAAATCTGGAATAAAACAAGTCAAACGAAGTACTAAAGTTCATACTTTAGAAAGATAATTGAATTATTCAACTTACAGAAACTCGTCGAAAGCTGCACAAGCGCGCTTTAATCACGAAATTCCTACCTACTTTGGAACAGCTCCTTCCGATTTTCTTCAAACAAGTTAATTTCTCCTTTTTATTTCGCACGAAAGTTTCATCGTTTCACTAGTTGAGAATTTCGAGGCAAGTCGCTCTTTGCAGTGTCTTCATACTGCTTAATTATCTGTGAGAACGAAACTCTATTCTTTATGGAGAAAAAACTGAACAAAACATTGTTACAATCTCAAATTGTTGTTCATTTGTTATTGGCTCAATTAATGCGCCTATTGCAGCGACAATAGATTACAACCATTAGTGAAAGAGTGTCGATGAGGCCTAGTGTCATCAACAGGGACTAAAAAACAGATTCATAAAGGTTCCAGAAATTTATGTGTTACAGAATGAAAGTGTAACAGAATCGTTTGTGTTTTTAATTCTGTTAACCCGAAACACTTATATTTCTGTAACAGAAATGAAAGTGTTTTAATGTGTAACCGAAATAGCGACGTTGCCATGCCAAATTTACTGTTGACGCGTAGATATTCAAATTTGAACCTAAGGTTGCAATTGTTTCAAGAAAAACATGGGTATGTTGATTGTTGTGTCAGTATGTGTGAAGTGTGATGAAGTGAGAAGAACGCGTTGTCACACCGTGCAGTTTGTTAGGGCATGTACCTATTAGGGTTAAAGATAAAAACACTTATTAACAGAAATAAACGGTTACAGATTGATTGGGTTACAGTATCGTTTCTGTTTCCGTTATAAGTGTTTCTGTTTTATAAAAGTTTCAAAAAAAGTGTTACACCCCTTATTTCGGTTACTGTTTCAGTCCTTAGTCATCAATCATCATCATCATCATGAGTGTCCTCCCAGAATGAAACACGCTTATCATGTACGCTTACTCTGAGTTTTTACATTGCAAATACGGTTGATCGACGTGAGAACTCACCTCGCCAAATGTAAGCGAACGGTCAAAGTAAAATGGACCCAAAAGCTCTTGCTTTAAAGTCACAAATTTAGCGTTTGGAGCGCTGGCTGCGAATAAATACACGAAATGATGAAATGAGTTCTAAAGCAATGCCGTTAAGATTCATTTTACTATAACATTCGCTTACACTTGGTGAGGTGAGTTCTCACGTCGATCAATCGTATTTGCAACGTAAAAACTCGGAGTAAGCGTACAGAACATTATGAAGAACTCACGGACAGGCAGGTTTGCTCACGATATTTTGCTTTCACCGACAAGTGATATTAAATTACATAAAAAGGACATAACTATTAAATGATTAAATGATTTATTTATTTCATGTAGGACAACTTGTGCCACTCATGAAACGTTAAGGCTCTACCACCGGTTCCGAAAGCTCTTTTCTTAACAAAGTAAAGGTTACAATGAGAAGACAACACAACACATACGTTACAAATATTACACTGAGTTGTGGGTCACTGGATGCGAGGCCAGTTGCTTCCATGCAACTTTGTTATTAATAAAATCATCGATAGTGTAATAACCTCGACTTAACAAATGCGGTTTAACACAGTCCTTAAATCTATGTAATGACAAATCCAAAAACTCTTTGGGAACCATATTATAAAAGCGAACACTCGCACATAAAAGTTTAACTTAGAAGTGCATGCCTGAGGATCCTATCACCGATCACTCGAACCGTCGGAGTGGATTTCTAAAACACTAAGCTATCACGTTGTAACTCGACGCGATACGACTCCATAGAAAACGACAAACTCATGTAGATACGCGACAACGTAAGCAGGCAACGTGGAGGGCCAACTTGTTCCTGTCCGTCGCGTCGCATTACCGCGTTTTTCATTCACCTAGAACAATGTGTTAGATACATTAGATATACCTAACAATAGGTATACCATGTCATTGGATAAATGTCTGACATAAGTGGAGGGAGAAAACTAAGAATGGAACCGGCCGGAACAGAAGCTCTAGACTATGTCAAAATTGAAACATACCTAAATCCGAACATAGACATCATAGATAGACATCAAAACCCATTGAAATGTTTGAGTGAATCGAACATTGCAAGTACACATCCGCAATTCATAAATTGTCATGTAGATATGTGCCGTTCTCCGATCGTACATTTTAGTAGGTAAATGGAAACGGTAGTGCAATAGTTCGTATTTGTGGAACGTGTGCAAATAGGAAATCGATGTTTTCGAAAATCGTCCACTACTGCTTACATTGTATCTGTATATGTATAAATTATATAGAGCAGTTCAAACACGCTTTGTTGGAGTATAATTTATTTCAGCTTTTTTATATTCCAATACAAGTTATAGCCCTTGACTGCAATCTCACCTGGTGGTAACTTATGATGCAGCCTAAGATGGTAGCGGGCTAACCTGTTGGGAGTGTGGCTGTTGTATTAAACTAATAAGTCTAATCGATTTCAACACGACATCGTACCGAAACGTTAAATACATAGTTTGGCGGCACGGGTGGTAAATATTCACGGCCAAAGCCTTCTACCAGACTAAACCAGAGGCAATCCTGAAATTCTGAAATTGCCCCTGCCGGGAATCGATCCCAGGAGCTCTCACTTAAGAGACAGAGACAGAGAAAGAAAAAGAGTTTAAAACACATTAAAAATGATTTAATTAAGAAGTGTTACTACACTAGTAATATTTTTTTTAATGATACGGACAAACAAATGAAATCGATCTCCCTACTAAAATGCACTGTTGTTTGCTAAATCCAAACTGGGTATCCATAGCCTATTCTTACCTATTATTGACTAAATCTTATATTTTAAGGAATAGGTGAACCTATGGAATTGCAATTAATAAAAAAATTGAAATTGAGAGTTAAATAAGTTGTTTTTATTTCATCGCCAGTAATCTGATCTAGGTACCATACAAATTACACGAAAACGTACCTATGATACTTTCTGCTCGCTGACAACTTGCACAGGTGTTCTAAGGTCCAATAATAATAAACTATTCCATAGTGGGATTAAAAATTAAAAGTAAGAAAGCCGCATTTCCTAAACTTCATATGTGAAGCTCTAGAGTTTATCTTATTAAATAGGAGCACCTTAAATTAGTTTCGTTCATAATTTTCAACGGTCTTATAAATAAAACCGGATGCTCTGTGGATTAGGACCCACTCACTCAGGTTAGCCGAAAACTCATACATAATTCTATAAGTGAGTTGGTGCTGAACTGCTGACTAAGTAATGCTATAATTATAACTATTAGTACTTGAAAAAGTAAATACTTTGAACAGTGCTTAGTAATTGTTTTCGTTAAATAAATTCGTGTGGGGTTCCACACAATCTCTGGCTCTTAAATAAGTAAAATATTAAATTCTTCCCTTCAGTTGTTTAAAAAAATAACTTGCAATTTCCTCCCATAAATTCAATCTACTCAGTCAGACTTACTTAATCGCTAAGGCGAGAGCCAGACGGTCAGTAAATACTGTGGAGTGTTGTCCATCAGTTTGATAAATACTAAAAGACCACATTCCATGAACGGAATACACTAGACATCCTATTATAATACCACGATATTTGGTAAATTACTGATGGACCACTGTATTTTCTACACATCTAACCTTCGCCTTGTTACCTTTATGTACAGTCGCGGTCAGAACATATTTACCACCTTAAGGTGTATTTATAATTGCAAAGTTATTTGTATCAGAAAGTCGTGTGGTTTGATTAGGCATAGATCATAGATTATTTAACTTTTTCAGTAGGTGGCAAATGTGGCAACTAAGATGAACTCTTTCAATATTTTTAATAAATTTCACTTGAACAAATGCGACGATGCTTATGTGTCAAACTTACTAAGCTTACAAACGAACTTATTTGGAAATTAATTTTATTATAAAATAGTCAATAATACTCTTTTTATTGAATTCTATGTCTGAAAACTTTTGATAACTTTGAAACGTAATAAATACCTTGCATAAGCGTTTTACACCTCAATGCAAGCAGTGTTTTAAAGAATCTAATTTGAAAACTGGTAAACATTTTCAGACCGCGACCGTATGTTGTTTCTATATTGATTCGAATCGTATATTGCATCTTGCGAAACATAATAATATGCAGATGCTTGCAATCCGATCACGCTAAAAAAATATGAATTACGTAGTAGGTAAGCATTTAATTACCGCCGTTATCCTATTTAGTTATCAACTCAAATGCAATCTGACACGTATATTAAACACATATCACATAATTGTAATGACGGTATAATTACATCTACTATACCTACAGGCTACAGACAATAGGCAATCCAAAGTCCGGCTATTGTGAGTCTGATAATTAATTTCAAATCCAAAATCTGTTTCAGCTTCTAAAATCAAATCATTTTATTTCTCAAATAGGTAGGCACGGTCGACTTCCAAGGTGTATAATTATAGAATAAGCAAACAAGATGGCTTCTTAGTTACAAAGTCACCCTCAAACTTACCTATAGTTCGCGCGCGAGTTTAATGCAGAGTAAATGTATGGTGACACATACATTTACTCTGTAATCAACTCGCGCGCGAACCATAGATAATATTTATCTTGTAGGTGGACATTTTTGACAATTTATGGAAATTATCTAAGTAGTATTAAATAGTAATAGTTTGAGTTAATATCTATAGTTAAATTAAGGTAAATATTTTGGACAGATTCAGATTGCTTGCACACAGTTTTAGCACTTAAGCTATGCATTGACTTTTGACGTCGACCGTACATAGGTACATAGTCACGGTACAAGTGGTTAGATCTATACGTATAGTACCATAAACTTATCCTGACCCGGTGACAGCGTCGCAAGTGTATGTTATGAAAAATAACATTAAAAGAAAAACTAAACAGACATAAAAATTAAGTTAATGTGCATTATTAAGATCACGGAATAGATAAAAGATGTCAATTTTACAGTACCTACTTATTAGTAAATTATGAATTAGTAGATGATGCCCGCGACTTCATTCGCGTGGATTGATGTTTTTGATTCCCCCGGGAACTCTAATATTAATATATATTATTTATATTTACTTAATGTACGTATATATATATGATAGGTAGGTAGTATTGTATGTAGTTAGTATCTAATTATTATATATATTTGTTGTTTGCGCACCATCCCGTAACCCGTTTGTATTCTCTTCTCCTGTCTCCAAAGGTTGTCTAGAAGTTGTATCATAAGTGACACAAGTTGTCCTACATGAAGTAAATAAATAAATAAATAAGTATGGATGAAATCAATAGCTGTCCGATTTTCTGTATGATTTTTAACGATCTATATTAAGGACAATTACCTGCCCTCTCCCTGGTTCATTATAAACTACATTATTATTAGGAATGCATTGCAATTTCGCGAATAGAATTCAAATGAATATAGCAAGTGCTAAGGGAGAGAAAATAGAAGCACCTGCACATCGCGCGCGCCCCCATATTTAAATATATATAAGCGAAATACCACTCATTCACTCACTCACTGACTGACTGACTAATCATGATATCTCAGGAACTATATAAAGCATAGACTTGAAATTTGGAAGGTACTCGTAGATTTAAAAGGATCTGTGGTGTAGACATCCGGTTTTGAGAAAATTCATCCCAAAAGGAGTTAAATGGGGGTTGAAAGGTTACAAAAAAAGTTCTATGATTTTGAAGTATAGACATGAAAATCAGCATTTAGGTTATTAGTTTAAAATAATACCTGCATAAGCTATATAAAGCCTTTACAGATAGGCTTTTTGCAACTTAAAAAATTATTTCCAAAAAACCGACTTCCAATGCCACTGTAAAGTAAAAAATAATTTTGATTTCTAGACACTATGTTGAAGTCGGGCGAGCCTGATGCGTCAACTATGCCTATCTTTGTTATACTCGCCCGGATAATTATAAGGGGTCGGATTTTTAGGAAATCCTACTGTATCCCAGATTAAAAAAACTCAAGCGAAGCGGGGATACCGAGGTTATTAAATAAATAGCTCATTTTTAGAACTGGATGATGACCGCGACTTCGCATGCGTGAATTATGTTTTTTTTTATTCCCGCTTGAACTCTTTAATTTTCCGCGTCAAAATGTGTTAATTACAGCTATTTGCATTCGGAATTTCCGTCAAACCGGTTCAGTCATTGTGGCGTGAAGAAGTAACAAATATCCAAACTGATAAACTTACAAACATCCAAACTTTCACATTTATAATATTAGTAGGACATCATTGTGAGATGCATTTCATGGTGTTAATCCAATTACATTCGTTCCGTCGCGCCAGGGCGAATAATGAACGCAAATGAAAGGCTCGTATAAAAATTGAGTAATAGCCCCCTCTACAAACTCTCCTGCAATTTTGTAGAAAGAAACTTTACCTACTAACATGAAATAAAAGATACTTTTTCGTACTCAATGAATGCCAAAGGGGTCATATTATTACTAAGCCAAGTAATATGAGATGAGATAGCTGCACTATTGGTAACTATCGCTAGAAAAGCTGATTCAGTAATAGTTGGGTGCTACACTCTCCACTGATGACGATAATGAAAGTCTGCCCGCATGCTGGTGGGCCTATATATATATATATTTATATCGGCCTGTATAAAATCGTTTGTCCTGACTTACTGACTGGTGGGATCAACGCAAAGCCTAAACCGCAAGGGTTAGAAACGTGAAATTTTGACAGTAGGTTGCCTTCGTGATGCAGGCGCTCAACAATTAAGGATTTTTCAAAATTTCACACCTAAGGGAGTGAAATAGGGGGTGAAAGTTTGTATGAAAGTCCGTCATTTCTCAAGTTATATCAATATATGGACGTCTATGCAATTCCCCGGTGCATTATAATAATTCTATAAATCAGTGCAGCTTACACAAAATATTAATTTGATAGAATAATGACCTCTTGTCACCTCACTTCAATACATGCAACACAGCGTAATCTTACATATTATTCCGGATAAAATTATTGTGACAAACAACGAGACATGAGAAAATTCTATCCTACTTACTATAAAATCTAAAGTCTGGAAAGACTACGGGACCCTAAAAAAATATTTACACTCCAAAATTACGAAGAAGCTTAGAGATAAACTGAAGACGTTATGTTTACAAGCCGTTGAAAAATATAATAAGAATGTGTGGTGTAATTTTAACTCTGTGAATCACGGAGGTAATTTCATAATAGAGACAGCTGCCACATTTAATCCGAAACGAGTGGAGCACACACAGAGGTGATGAAAGCGCGATAGCAGTGCAACGCGATAAAAACTGCATATTTTGAAGTAAAACTTCTTTAGAATCGAAACATAATTTGAAAATTCGATTAAACGAAAAGGTGAAACGAAAAAGCGATACCAAAAAGAGACAAACTTACTCATAAATAAATAGGATTTAGCCTGCGAGAGAATAAGATACAATACAAGTTACGACCAATAGATGGCGCTGTACGATATTGAGTCGCGCTACTGCTCCATTTTGCTCAAAACAGCATATTTATTTCATTCTCTAGCTAGAAGAATACTTTTCTGAACTTTTTTTAGAGAAAGCTGTATTAGCCGCTTTCAATGAGGCGGCACCCTTTGTTTCTCTAGTACCTACTCATTATAATAAGTCTTATAATTTATATTTTATCCCTGTATATTATGCAGTTCCATTATTAATGACCTAAGTATCATAAAAATGCCTGCTACATGTTTTTTAATTTTTTTTATTACTGTTCATATTTTGTTTTTAAAAACTGCATATGAGGTAGGTAAGTAGGTAAACTTTGCATCATAATTTCAACCCATTGCCGGCTCACTACAGTCACTCTTTAACAGCTGAGCACAAGACCGTGGCACAAGTCTCCTCTCAAAATGAGATGGGTTTGGCCTACCCATAGTCCACTACGCTGGCCAAGTGCGGATTCGCAAACTTCATACACTTGAGAACATTATGAAGAACTCTCGGGCATGCAGGTTTCCTCACCATGTTTTCCTTCGCTGTTAAATCAAGTGATATTTAATTTCTTTAAACAACTAACTCCGAAAAGTTGAGATCAAATCCATGAAAGTTGCTACTTGAGCTTCCGAATAAAGAAATACGTGTTTGCAGATTTTTGGAAAACCTACCCCGTCGCCGATTCAAAAACGCCCATGCAAAGCCGTGGTCAGCTAGTTATAGGAATAAAGGGAATGATATAAGCGAAACCAACCAACATATGACCACTTGAATATAATGTGTTGATATACTTTAAAGTAAATAATGCTGCATTCAAGTACCTACGTGTTATTTTCAACCATTGTCTATTTTCGCAGAACTTTTGATTGGGATCGTGTCGGATTTATTTACTCATTACTCGTATTTGTTTGGCATGGAAAACCTGCATATTTTCTGGGGGGATATTCCGGTCTTTATTAAAATTAATTGCTTTAAAAGTTCGCGTATATTCGAAACCTGAAAATTAATACTCTGCCATACAATGCCATTTTCTATGAACCGCGCCAGAATGTACTATCACGTTTAGCTTTCGCAAATAACGATCTTGATTGCCACACACTAAATAAATACAAATCGTATTTACTTAGCTTCGTAATTTAGCTATTATACCCAAAGGATATATGTATATAAGCTACCACAACATAATCAAACTAAGATACGTGTCGTCGTTTTACTATTAATAATAGTAAGTACCTATATACTTAGCCGAAAAATAAAATGTAAAAATTGTAACTAGCCCAAATATAAAATTTCGAGGAAATTACGACATAAACAAGTCAATTTATTACAGATTCTTTATTCTTTACAAGCTCGCTTTTAAGAAAATTGATTTTGTTCTTACGAGCGTTGCTTGCTATGTAGGATTTTATATAAAAAAAGGAGGAGCTTCTCAATTAGAACATTTTTTTTAATGTACGGTACGGTACGGTATGTACACCGACTTCTACGAGGTCACTGAACCGATATGAACATTTATTTTTCAGTGGTTAGAGGAAGCTCGCGAGGTGGTCCCATAATTTTTTTTGGCTCCAAATGGTCTATCCTAAGCCGCGGGGATTTTGGAACTGTTGATGGTGAATTGATAATGTAGGCACCGAGCATGGACATCATGAACTAAAGAGTACACGAAAAAGTTAAAAATTAAAATTCTTTGTGGCTTGAAAGTCGGTTTTTTAAACTTTCAAGCCACTTTAAAGGAAAAAATAATTTTGATTTCTACACACTATGTTAAAGTCGGGCGGGTATAATAAAGATAGGCAAAATTGACGCGTCAGGCTCGCCCAATTTCAACATAGTTAGTGTGTACAAATCAAAATAATTTTTAACCTTACAGTGACTTTGGAAGTAGGTTTTTTAAAATATATTTTGTTAGAGAGGCATATCCCGCATATACAGCCCGCCAAAACCACAAGAGGATCAGAGAAAAAAGTAGTATTAGAGGAAAGCTTATTGACGAAAGGATATTGACGTGATTTGGAATTGACCACTTTACAACAAAATGCACCAGACTCTCAGTTAGGCTAAAGGAATTACAGCCGTATTTATATTTAGCGATTTAGCGTTCCGATACGATGCCGTGTAGAAACCGAAGGGGTATGGGTTTAATATAACTGCCATGCCCCTAACAGGTTAGCCCGCTACCATCTTAGACTGCATCACCACTTACTATCAGGTGAGATCGCAGTCAAGGGCTAGCTTGTAGTGGAT
The DNA here is from genome assembly GCA_923060345.2 of Erebia aethiops. Classification (NCBI taxonomy): domain Eukaryota; kingdom Metazoa; phylum Arthropoda; class Insecta; order Lepidoptera; family Nymphalidae; genus Erebia; species Erebia aethiops. Next base: position 15,964,236 of record OV281079.1, on the reverse strand, counting down.
TAAAAAAAAAATTGTGCGATGCCTCTAGTTTTTTAACTACCTATGGTAGAGTAAAATGTTTGGCTGTTTTGAGTGTGCTTTATTGCTCATACTTACTTTTAGGATTTTTATAAATATTGTTGGCTTCGCTTTAGCACCACAAGACTTCCAAGAGTAGGCTTTAATTATGACGGCTGTTCTGTTTGTTGGCCATTGTATTTTAATATAAAAAATAATAGCGAGAAGAGCTCATTTTCATTTTGTGAAATTTACCTAGTTGAAGTTGCCATTCATAGCATCAGAATCATTCTTGAATAAACATTCTGATGTCAAACTTAGATTACTTTTTGAGTGACAATGCAGCCATCTTTGCCTTAAATTTTTAAATAGGTAGAAACATCCGCCTTCACTTTACCAAAATTACAAACATGTATCATAAACTGGTTAATATTTCTCACTCGTAGTCACAAATTAAGTCATTCGCGTTTAATTAGAGCGCCAAACACAGAACCCTTAGAAAGGTGCTAAAATACAGCTTGAACTGCCCTTTAAATTTAAATATCATGCGAGTCCTCGTTATTATTAACTCGAATAATAGCTTGCTGGTGTCAATAAAGATTCTGGTTGATACGAAAAAATATAGAACTATTATTGTTGATACGTTATATTCTTGTCGTGCCAATATTATGTGGTTATGCAAGAGTCGATCGAAAGCTTTTTTATCCTTCCCATTCCTTTTTATAATGCCAAACTGGCTGTTTTTGACTTTCTGGAGTAAATAGTGGCGTCGAAGTACGTCGGCTTCTATTTTGTTCTAATGAAAATGAGCGTATACTCAGGGCGGCTAAAAATAATAATGATCGCGTGGCTCTCAGAATTCTTTGCTCTGTTTATGAATTTGCTTTTGTTAATCAATTTAGTGATTATTCAAACTCATAGTTAGAGAGCTCAACTAGAGTACCTATTGTTATTTTCCTCTCCGATAAGTTAAATAGGTAAACATCGATTGGCTCAGCTGATTATCGAGTTTCAACTTTCCGTAGAACCTGTGTAATTTAGTCTTTCAAGGTAAAAACTACATTATTTAAGTCGCAAAGTAGGTCTTTACCCTTTTAGAAAATAAGTCCGGGGCATATCAGCTCGTTTCAAAGGTATATTGCATTAGAAAATCCAATCCAAAATGTTGTTGAATTAAGACGTGCAGGGCTTTTCCCCAGCTTTTCTTTGAGACAGAAAACTTGAATAGTCGCGAACTGCGGAAAAAGCCAACCTCGTATGTGTCGTACAAGGCTTCGTCGACGTGGGTAGTACAAGAATATAACTTTTAATATTTCTCTCGGAATTTAGTACGTTCTAGAGCGTGTTAAGACCTCGTTACATTCTCGTTCATGAGTGAAGTGTGAGCAGTTATTACGGCCCTTAACTGCCACTTGAGACGTTTTTTGCTGCATGCTACTTATGTGCTCGCATTTGAGTTCGTAGGCAGATACTATTGACAATTGACTGTACACACACACCTACCAAATGCAACCGATTATTAGGGTTGCGTACCTAACCCTACACAACCCTAAAATGTCTATCCGGTAATTTTTTTTTTGTGTAGGTAGGTATGTTTTACTGGCAATCCAAATACTATAATTATAAACAAATCGATAACACAGCACGTGTTATCGATTTGTAATATGTAGGTAAGTCCAAAGCGTGGCGCGTTGGACCATGATCAACATTCTGAGAACGAAACGCCTGGCCTGTGGCAGGCCCGTGATGGGACCGGATTGATTAGATATTTTTTATAGATTAAAGATTCTAAATCCCGTGAGAATGTTTTGACGTTCAGTCATAAAAAGCCTATACTTATGTCCTTCTTTGGGGCTACAAATTGCAATACAATTTATCTCTGTACCAAACTTCGTTCAGTTGAACGGATGTCTGTCTGTCTGCTACGCTTTCACGGTCCATCTGTTCAACCGATTTGATGGAATTTAGATGGAATTTAGTACAGGGATAGGTTGTATCTCGGAGAATGACATTTGCTTTTTATCCCTGAAAATTAAAGATCTCCCGCAGGAATAAAAAACCCACCACCCACCACAAAACACTTTATTTTTGTAGATAGTAAGCTACTTTGTTTATTGAAATAAGCTATTCCGGATTTTCAGTCGCCCAATTAATTTTCATTGTTTATACTTCACGGTCAGAAATCTGGCGAACGTAAAACTTTGGTGCTTCTATTTCGGTGCACGGCAACTATGTAACTATCGTAACTATCACGTATCGAACGTTAGCCAAACAGTTAGTTACTATACAAGCAGACAATTAACTACATATATACCTGCCTATTTACTTATAACAAAACTGTAACCGGATGATTCCTGTGCATAAAATATTTCTTGAAATTTTTTGACTTCGCGCTGAATGAAACTTGGTTTTACTCGTAGTAACAAGCAAATTCCTATTTCCTAAATATTTTACTATCCCCTAAAAAAACAGAACATATTTTGACTTTTTTTGAGGTTTTTTTACGCAGGTTTTACTACGGGTTGGTCCCATGTAAATTTCTTGAAGATCTAAATTTGATTAATAACAAGATGGAAGGCGGAACTCCTCAAGGGCAAGTAACATCAAATCAATCGCGGTCCACATGACAGCGTAAGTAGATGCTTAATTTTAACGTAAGTAGTAGGTACTTAGGTAAGGTTAGTTAAGGTAGTTTTTTTTTATACCACTATAAGTTAACCCTTAACTGCGATCTCACCTGATGGTAAGTGATGATGCAGTCTAAGTTGGTAGCGGCCAAACCTGTTATGGATACGGCAGTTACCCCTAATAGGCCGGCGGGAATCAAAAATATACGGTGGTTTCAGACTAGCGATGTTTTTTTTCGCGTATAAGCACTTATCGGCTTACGCTCTTTTTTTTACATGCGCGTCACATTTTGCGCTTGAAAAATCTATAAAAGGAATGCTAAATCACTAAAGTACATAGTTATTCTTTTTAGGAACTCCACCGGTTCCGGCGTTCAGTACACACGACTGAAACTAAAAAAAACAGAAATGTCTTTTTTTTAACGCTGCCTAACTCTGAATTTAAATAATAGCTGCTCACTGTCCAGTTCCTATGTTTAAAGGAGAAATTTCCACTCCGCTTTGCCAAACTTTGCATGGGAAAAACATGTTCAGTGCTTTTGTAACTCTGTATGTTACAACATCATGTCATCCATGTTGTTTGACTCACAACAAAATGATACCAACGACATATTCAAAAAAGTTACGTACGGTTAAAAATTATAGCCTGAAAGACTTTTTACGGCGTTTCGTGAACAAACGATTTCCTTTAGTCAGGTTTGTCTAAGCCCAAGGATGAATGGGTTAATTTAACCCTCAAAAGGATCAGCCTGGCTATTAAATGGGGAAATGCAGCCATCATTCCTGCCAGTTGCCCTCTTTCCACGCAGTCACTGTGACGCGGGCCTCATTTATACGGTAAATATTACTGTTAGAGACAATCCAGAAGTAGGTACCTATTAATAAAATACTTTTAATATATTTGTCCGCTCATTTGAAACTTGCACGAGTAAATGGTTAAACATGTAGAGGTTCCACAAGAGATTTAATATAATTAGATACAAGTTGGCTAAACTTAAAGACAATATTCATTTTCATTTCGAGCGAAGCAATGGCTGGATCATGCGTCATGCTCGTGAACGGGTGCCACCGGCGGGAATGGGGCTACTTTCTGTCTGCCCGTCTTTGACATGAATTGAATAAACAAATTTAAGAAATCCAATAAAAGTATGCTCCTGAAAAAAGCTTATTATACTGTTGAAGATTATGTAAATGATAGAGGAGCATGGATTTGATCGCTCCAACAATGCTGGGGACAGCGGTTACTTATGTACACATTGATATAGTAATTGTAAATGAATTATTTAAAAAGAGCAACCACCGAGTTTCTTGCTGGTTCTTCTCGGTAGGAATGGCATTCCGAACCAGTGGTAGATTCACTTGACGATTCAAAAGTACTTGTAAAAGTTTATTTGAATAAAAAAATATTTGATTTGAAAATATTTGATTTTAAAATATTTGATTTGATTTGATTTGATTTGATCCAGCCACGATTGCTATCGTTAAGGTCTAAATCAAATTGCGATCTAAACACAAAAGTATTCAATAATCGCTGAGTCTGCCGGCAGGAAACTGAATTACCATCATCAAAACTCTCGTACAAAACATCAAAACTTTTTTCAATATGGCGTCCGTATCTGCATATTAAATCCAATTAAATCGAATGACATGAAACGAGTCAAATTGACAGATATTATACTTCCTGTTTCATGATATATATATAACAACACACAGTAATAATGCTAACAGGCTAGCTATAAGTTTTATTGTAACATTTTCAATAAAATAAATGAATATTATGTTATAAACATTTCTATGATATGTAATATGTACTTATAAAATGTGTCTGTTTCTGTATCCCGCAACCGTACCGTTAGGTCAGATTCAGAAGAAACTTTCGCGGTGCGAAAGACTTAATTAATTACTGCTCCAACTTTGGTATTGAACCTACTGGAACCCGAGATACAGTTTGAGCTAAACTTACGCTAACAAAGCCGAGTAAAAACCTATATAGATCTAATTCTAAAGGTGCATACACATCACACACATGATTTTGTTGCAGTGACAGAGCTCCTGATCGGCTTATCGACTTTTGTGGGTTTTCACACTATCTTGCCGCGATTTGAAGGCAGGTTTACATTTGCCGAACATATTGGATCGATGCACAGAATTATAAACTAGTAGTAGAAATTGTAATCTGCTTTCCAGCCTTTTCCAGCTAGCGTGTGGCCGTTTCTTATCAATTCAAACAATAGTAATAGTGTGCCTAGGGGTGAAACAAGACTTCGGGTGATGCCAGCCCTCGCTTCGCTCAGGCAGGCAACTTCACCCTCGTCTGAAATGGTGTTCCATACCGCGGCGCACACTATATTTTTCATATAAACTGCATAAAGTGCGAATTTTATTAAAATCAGTAGCGAAAAAATTCTATGTCTATGACATGTCTATGATTAAAATTGTATTTCTTATTTATTTTAGTTGCTAGGTTGTTGTTTAGAAATATGATATCTGTCAGTTTAGTTGATGGTTAAAATGACAAATAAAAAGGTTTGAAATAAACAAGAAATACTATGATATGATTGAAAGGAAGGCTGCTACGTCATTCAGCGGGTAGAAGTGATGGTGGTTTTCTACCATCGAATGACGTATTCGTCTGAAATTGACTAGTTTCGGGTTGCTCAACAGGCATTGTAACTCGCATTTTCAATGCTGGTTATATGAAAAAATAGTTACAGCCAAGAGTTAAAATGCGACATTTAAAACATAAGCTTACAAACACCCCACTAGATGATACCCGCGACTTCATCCGCGTGGAGTGAGGATTTTCTAAATCCAATGACAGCTCTTTAAGTTTCCGGGAAAATAGGAGCCTATTTCCTCCCCCAGGATGTAGCCTATCTCTAATCGTCAAAATCAGTTGGACAGATGGGGCCTTTAAAACGTAGCAGCCAGACACTTTCGCATAAATTATTTTATGGTACTCGTATGTATGTATGTATGTATGTATTGATTTTAGAACTAGGGTTGGGATATAATGTCGCCTTCTCCTATGTGGGACTTCAGGACTTATAAACACTAGTGCGGCAGATGAATCATGTCTGTTTCTACTAGTTACGTAATAAAGAGGACTAATGTGCCACCATGCATCTGCACAGTGAAAAATAGTTTTGCAAATTCTATTCAGTTTGATTTCTGTGTTCAATTTTCTGGAGTAAAGCTCCAGAAAATTGAGGCAGACTACAAGTATATCAACAGGCGGGTGTTAATTGATTTCGCACGTACGTTAAAATTTGAGTACCTACTACTAGGTACTAAGCTATTGTACCTATTAGTCGGTACCTTCCTGAAAATTACACTTTCCATTGGCAAATGGAAATATTTATTCATATAACTAGCCTTTGCCCACAGCTTCGCTTACGTTAAGTTCGATTTCAATGCAAATATCAAATCCCTATTTTCCTCCTCTAGGGTTAAAATTTTCAAAAATACTTTGCCTACGTCAGAAGAGTTATCTGTATGTCAAATTTCAGCCCGATCCGTCCAGTGGTTTGAGCTGTGCATTGATAGGTCAGTCAGTCACCTTTTCCTTTTATATATATATACCATTACCTACTAGCTTATGCCTGCGACTTCGTCCGCGTGGACTACACAAATTTCAAACCCCTATCTTTCAAATATCCTTTCTTAACGGATGTCTACGTCATAACAGCTGACTGTATGCCAAATTTCAACCCGATCCGTCAGAGTGATGTATTGATAGATCAGTCAGTCAGTCACGTTTTCCTTTTATATATTTAAATTTATGGATTTAAGTTGACTTTTGTGTACTTATGTATGCTATATTTTTTTCGCCTGCTTGTCGGTTGGGTGGTAACTATACACGGCCAAAGCTTTCTCACTCATAAATTAACCCTGCCGGGGTTCGAAGCCGGGACCTCCGAATTATCTAAAATTTTATCAAGATAGCTAAATAAACTCACTCGCATAGTTTTCACAATAGCCTGATATTCCGATGCATTGACCACCCAAATTGGAAAACATATTTTTAGGAAATGCATTTATAGGAATACCTATTTGCCTGGTTGCCTATCAAAAATTTACTCGAAAATTTGAAATATTTTTTAAGTATATTATTTCTACAAATCATACTGCTGGCTGTAATACCTGCCTATCCAATTTAGAAAAATTATGATCTTAAAAGTCCTCACAAATTTAGATATTATTATTCGTGGGAACTATTTTGATGATTTTATCTACTGCATGCCATGTTTAAACCATGCAAGAGAACAACAGAAGACACATTATTGACGAAATTTAGTACAGACAAAGATGGCATCCCGAGGAGGGACATAGGCAACGTTTTGTTCCAAGAAGAAAAAATCAAAGAGTTTCCACTGATACCGGTAAAACGTACCTAAACTAATTGAAAAATCCTATTACAATATAAATGCTTATTTAAAAGAGAAAAAATCATGGGAATTAATTGTTCCAGCGGCTAATTAATCTAATTGTTAATTATAGCTATTATTAAATATACGATGATTGTGAGATGATGATATAAAAAAACCGGCTGAGTTTGTTTTGGGCTCTTCTCAGACCTGGTGCGTTTTGAACCCTCGTAGCTTTATTAATTGATAATCACCATCTGCATGTTTTATAAGTTTCAGACGTCAATAAGTTGACGCAGTTCTCTAATAGAACCTGTCATATATCCCTTACAATTGTAAGCCCGCTTGCATCTTAAAATGCAAACAAAGAGACTCGCTTATTTTCCATTACTGTAATTGGAAACTGCCAATAAAACTGCAGATTCATGTTTTGTTGCTCGGAGCATATTATTTTGCAAAGGAAGACCCAATGATTTTCTAGAGGATTTTTTAATCAAGTAATGAACCTATTTTACTCCTACATTATTGTGTGGTAGATTCACTCGACGATTCAAAAGCACTTGTCAAAATCTACTTGAATAAAACAGATTTGAGTTTGAGTTTAGGTACGTAAAAGGAAATGGATATTTTAGGTCTCCTGTACACTTTTACAGTTTACCTAATAGTGAAGCCGTGTGACGGAATGAACTCAGAGTCAGATCGTAATATGCCTATTATCAGAGCTTCTGTCTCGTTTCACGTGACATAAGCTCTGATATTTTCAGCGTCAGTAGTTTTTAATTCATGCATTTGTACCGAAGCTATGCTGCTTTTCAATTATAACACTTTTCTGATTTTTCCCGATAACCTTATCGCGAAAATTCAGAAAACTCAATTGAGCACTAGCTGTGAGTTAATTAAACGGCACCCGTTTTCTCTATCGATTGATTATTGAATTGGAAGTAGTTAGTTACTTTCTGATGAGGTGATTGAAGAGTACCTTTAAGTGGCAGAAAAACGATGCCGCTTGGCCACAGCTTGGCCGTGTGACGTCAACCTATCTTCACTTCTGACATAATCTTTCAGTGGATATGCGCACTATGATCAAATCAAATCAAAATCAAAATAATGTTTATTCAATTTAGGTAGGTACACTTATTGACGACAATAACTCCTTTCGGATTAATTTTACGATGAATAATTATGTAATTAATTAAACTAGAGAAAATTTTCTACAATTTATGTGGTAACGTTTTTTTTGTAGTTAATTTTCTCTAGTTTAATTTATTGACCGAGCGAAGCGAAGGTCTCTGAGTCTACTTGGGTGAATTGGCACTTGTCCGTCCGTCCGTCCGTCCGTCCGTCCGTCCGTCCGTCCGTCTGTCAGAGCATTATAACTTCTGAATTACTGAACGCAATTACTTCAGCTTTAAATATAATATGTAAACCAATGGCCTCCCGCCGAATATGGCTTAAAAAATAATAAAAATCTTTATTTCAGGGGGGCTCTCATAGAAGCGAATGCGAAGTAAAATATTTTTTATAAAGTTACATAGGGTTGCGGTATATCATTTTAAAGATAATTAGGAATAGAGTCCAAAAATATTTTTTTTTTAATTTTTCCCCCAAAATTGACGAAATGGGGGGCTTTCAAAGTGGTGATTTTCTAACGTCCAAAGATGACCTCAGAACTCTAAATTTTCTGAAAGGATGAGCCTGAAACTTGATCAATTATTTCAATTATATCCTGTACTTGAACAACAAATACTAAAATTAGATAAATGTTGTAAGGAAACGGAATTATTTAATTTTTAATGAGCTTCAGTATTTTTAACAGAACTTCACATTTATGTCAATAGATGGCGCCGCGAGGTCTTAGTTCGGGGCGAACCACTAGTTATCTGACTATGTTCATCGTAAAATTAGTCCGAAAGGAGTTATTATCAGAAAACTGTTTATGGGCGCCATTTTTCCAATATGGCGGTGCAAGCGGCAACGATACGAGGTGGCAAAGTGAAAATTTGGAAAGAGCACGTCAAATTAATCTATAAAATACACTAATTTTAAAACTCCCGAGAAACTTTCCAGGTAACCCCCTTTTTGAGGACCAAATGACTGGGTTAAATCTCAATCATTTAAAAAAACAAGGTCTGTTACAACAATATATTTCCTCTGTCGATGAAAAAAAAGTCACGTCCCGAGACGCAATTGTACCAAAATTAGTAAAATCGGTCAAGAGTGAACAGGCATCTTCTAAGCAAGCGCGCTTAGGCTGCATCGTCATTTGCAAGCAGGTCTGATAGAAGCCAAGCGCTAGCCTACATATTATATTTAAATTTTAAAAAAGATAAGACATGAAAACAGCAGATAAACAAACATACACATTTACGCATTTATAATAATAGTATTTCTCATATTGTATACATACGCCTATAAATTGAACCAGCATAGAAATAATATTTTATAACAAATTATTATGTTGTGAATACAAACAAAAAAATAAAAAAATAATAATAATTATTATAAATTGAGCTTACAAACGCGAAATATATTTCTTTCTTTTTTGACTGATTCATAAAACCCTCTGAAATATTCTACACCCAAGCATTTTAGATGAAACTTCTATTTTGCGGGAAAATATAAAACTGGATTTTGTGTAAAGGAAAATCCATACCTCGGCGGGTGAATAGGGAAATTAATATTTTTTGTATTTTCTGGTCTGGTAGGCTTCGGCCGTGGCTAGTTACCACCCTACGCAAAGCAAGCTACGCGGAAAATTTGTCCGTCAGGCCTGGCCAAGCATGGTTTGTCCTTAATGTGCTTTCGCCCTTAAAGGAGCAAATGTCTCGACCGTCGGGAAATGATTGGGAATGACGAAAAATACGACGACGGGTCGAATTTTCCGATTCCGAATAACGTTTAACCTACAAATAAAATCCTATGTAACATTTTATCAAAACATCGTTAACCACCAATACAAAAAAAAACACTCAAACTGACCAAGTGATACTCGGTCTCGGTGACCGAGGGTTCCGTAGCATGTAAAGAAACTTAAAGTTCGTCTAAGTAAGATCGTCTAAAGATATAAAATTGAAACCGCATATGTGAGTTTTTAAATGGTTACTTGTTGGTGATTTTTAAAAACTGTGGTATTTCGTAAGTTTTCTATTCGTTCGTTCTTCGTATGAGTCTATGTAAAATATGATTAGTTAACCGTTAACATTCTTCCGCTATTGGCAAATATCCATTGACGCAGCAAGAATACTATAAATTCAGTCAATCACAAGAATTGAGACTGTAACAATTATGACTGATGCAGCTTTTACATAATTATTAAGCTGCTATTAAAAAATTAGCAACTTTTTCCAAACGTCAAAGCGCGTAGAAACGGATAGTCTGTTTTTTATCATGACAATACCTATGATAAAAAATATCTACTTAATGATAAAAACATGCAAAAATCGGACAGACATATTCGCAGTTCGCACCATAAGGGTTGCAAAACTACCTTTTAAGTACGCAACCCTAAAAACCATTTGCAGATGCAATTTCAAAAAAAAATCAATCTCGCTCGCGTGTTTTTTTATTAAGAGCTTTTATTTAACTTGCAATATTGTATGTAACTATGTTTGTTCGGGTGAAATCTTGCAACCAATTTTGAAGCAGATATCTTCAACCGATTGAGCTGGAATTTTGTATATACATGTTTAGTTTGGATGACAATACATGGTTAGTAATGTGACGTCATTCTTAATCCAACATGGCGGAACCTCAAAGATGGTAGACTAGTTAGTTTTTAATGCACTCCTACAATATGGGTATCAAATGAAAAGGATTGCTGAGAATAACTCGAAAAATAAAATGACGTCACTCTAAATCCAATATAACGGACTTCTAAGGATGATGGACCAAGTTTTTTATGCTTTCCTACAATATGGGTTTCAAATGAAAGGGCTTACTGGAAATACGAATGCGAGTTAAACTCGTTTGCTCCAATCTGTCTGACATTTTGGTGTACTGGAGTTTTTGAAGTCCTCGATTGTGATATTGAGGTCGAATTGTTCAAATCTGTAGCATCGGTTGGTTGACTTTGACTTGTGTACGTTTGCGTCAACAGTATTCGTTAGCATTAAAAAGTAAAAAATTCATTAAAAGTAAAAAACTTTTTAAAAAAAATGCTTTTATAAACATGCGCTAAAAAAAAAACTTTTCCTTTAAAACTTTTACTATGAACTTATAACGTCACTACACAATTTGTATGATATTTAAAGCTTGGCGCGAAATTTACCTGTGTAGATAAACAAGTAAATTAAGTAACCTAAATCTCCCGACAAGCTTTTATATACGACGTTATAAGTTGATAGTAAAAGTTTCAAAGGAAAAGTTTATTCTATTCTTTTTAGCGCATTTTAATAAAAGCTTGTTTTTAAAAAAGTTTTTTAATTTTAATTTATTAACTTTAACCACGCATAAAAATTACAAACTCAGTAAAACTGGTATAGTATTCGTACACCTAACACACCTAACACTGCCTAATAGTTATATTATCAATAAATCATTAAAAATATCATATAGGAAGCCGCCAAGAAAACAGTAGAATTTATGAGAGAAAACGGTGATTTCGCCTAAGTATTTTATTTTCCATCTCTCTTCTAGTGCAGACATATCCACAATATATGTTTATATTGTTTTAAAATTGTGCTTTGTTTTGTGACTGTAAGAACTTTTGCTTCTTTGTACAAAGCTGTTGTCGAGTATCTGAAAGGAAGACGCGCTAACTTTACCTAAAGTATTGCTCTCTGAATAAGTATTAACCATGATTTTGACGTCCCTCAATAAAAATTAACATAGAGAATAGTAAATTGATTTCATTATCTTTTTGTCCGCTTTATGGCGAATGTTTTTGAATTTAGTAATTAATTTACGAATCCTACTGGCCAAATTTATAACATGATGTTCCAACGATGATGATCCCAAGATAATATTATCAATAGATTATTAATATCTAATTTTATCAGTTCTATTCCGACGGACAAAGTCGGCATCATAAGGGTTCCTTTTTAACATTTTGGTAAGAAGCCCTAAATTTTACGATACATAGCATACAGACCTTTGAATAATTAAATAGATATTTTTATAGTGTTATATAGATTTATTATACCTATTATTATGTTTTATATTATTGTTTCGGAATTGCAATTACACACTGATATATAAAAGGTATATCTGCTAAAGCAGTATTTTTGCTAACATTTCAAAATTCAAAGATATTTAATATCTATTAGGTAAATTACACGCAAATTAGCTAGTATTTTTTAATGATAGGAAGTTAGGAACTCCAATACTTGCATAGTAACTGTTTAAAATATATATGCATAATGCATATTAATTCAAGATGCTAATGAATTATTGTATACTCTACTCAAAGAAATCTAAGAACTTAAAGACACGACCAACTAAGTAAGTAGACTTTTAAAACTCTAACTCGGATCAACAAAAACCTGTACACCAAATCCCAAAAGAATTACAAATGAAACAAAACCACAAAACTGGACCCGACGGGTTCAAATTTCCTGTGTAGATATTTAAGTACATTAGGTACTCTCGATTATTCATCACTAAAGTGCGACTAAACTTGAAGCTGAGCTTTTAAAATCTAATAAAATTAGCCGTTTCGCAATGCTGGGAAACCACTAAAATACTCGTATTTCGCAACGACAAATCGCACGCATGTATTTATATACGCGGCAAACTTATTTATAGACGCGAACAAAACTTTCGGCAGACATAACAAAAGTTTACTTACAGCGTGTGAGCGTTGACCGGTGTCTCCGGAATCGCCTGAAGATTTTGATGCAGGCAGCGAACCGAATTTCGGACGCACTGGCATTTCGGCGGACAGGATTGGGACAGCGCGAGAGCGAAGTTTAGGAGGAAAAGGAACTTTAAAAAGTTCCCCATTTTTCGGGATCGCGTCGCAGTAGGATCGACTACGAGACTCGGGAGCCGCGGTGCGAATGCGAGTCACGAATGGTCAGGACTGGAGGCGCGTTCGCGCCTGCCTTGCGCCGAACACGATGACGCCATCCTTACGACACAAGCACACCATACACCACAATCCACACTCATGTTACTAAGCAATGGCGAATTTCTTTTTTTACAGGCAGTTGGTACTCATACCTTCGTGAAAAATTTTAAGTTTCTAGATCCAGCGCACTAGCATGTGCGCTGGATCAAGAAGTAGTTTTCTGTGGCAGCCGTTCTGGTTCCTATTCAGGTAATTGGAGGTTCGACCCTCGGACTTACACTTCAAATTTTTCTGTAGATAAATACAATTACATATATTATCACTTGCTATATCGGTGAAGGAAAACATACTGAGGAAACCTGCCTGCTCGAGAGTTCTTCATAATCAAAGGTGTACCTATGAAGACTGCCAACCCGTATTTGGCTGTCTTCATACACCCCTCAATTTTGTTTCTTTCTGTTTGATTAGGTACTTCTAATATTTTGAGTTTGTAATAATATTTCAATATTTTTACCAATATTTTTTTATTTATTCAATTTTAGGCGTCCAATCCTAATAAACGCGAGAGTTTGTATGGATGTATGGGTGTTTGTTACTCTTTCACGCCAGAACTGATCTGGATGAAATCTGGCACAGGGCTAGATTATAGTCTAGAATAACACATAGGCTACTTTTTATCCCGGAAAATTAAAGAGTTCCCGCGGGAACCAAACAAAAATCTGATCAACCGATTTTGATGAAATTTGGTACAGGGATAGGTTGTATCCCGGGGAAGTACATAGGCTACTTTCTATCCTGGAAAATTTAAGAGTTCCCGCGGGAATCAAAAATCTTTATCCACGTGGACGAAGTCGCGGGCATCATCTACGGTAGGTACCATCATCAGTTACGGTATCTTACAACTAAAGCTACGAGAGATTCAATTTTATGATTTCAGAATTTTTTAGAGGAATTAATTTGAGAATGTACGTATACTTATAATATTTTGCAAATGTAGTACTAATAGAATAAATGATTTTGAGAGGAGACTTGACCTCAGACAGTAGGATTAAAATGATCATGATGATGATTATCAGATATCAGAGAAATAAGAGTATCTGACAGGTTTAGCTTCTTCTCGAGGCATAAAAGAAATCGGAAATCTTCAAAGCGACCACATCCATCTTGATTCCTGATCCGTCATCCTTCTGTACAAGTCCCACCAACTTAGCTAGCCTGGGGGCATAAATTGACACAAATTTTTATGACTGTTTGGTATGACTGTTCAGATAGTTTTATGTTTTTATTTGGTTTTTAATAAATAAAAATTAATAAATAATTAAAAGTTTATTGACCAACACAACAATTTTATACTTAGTATAACTAAACTTATACAAATACAAATTAATCATAAACCACGTATGTGGTTAATGGGCCACCTCCTCAGCCCGTGCCGCAGCATGAGAGCATACACCTACCCAACATACTGCAACGCTGATTTTCAGGAGGGGCCCAAGGGTCATGAACTCATGATGTCACGGACCATCACTTACACCTAATAAAATTTAAAATTAAAATCTAAATAAAAATTACATAATCTAACTTAAAATGCAACAGTGTGTACCTATCATTCGTTATACGGTACTAATTTCCTACCTCCATGGCTAAGGTATCCGTTTATAGTCTGCGGTGATTATTTTTATACGTCATTGTCATTATCCACAGACCATGGTCTCTGTTTAAATAAATAGATATATTATTTTATATATTTTAAGCCATAAAACAAAATAATAATAAGATATATTTTACTAAGAACACTAAATGATACTAAAATACCTATGTGATAACAAAAACGTCAACGAGTCAGATATACTTAGACTAATGTAAAACCTGCATCAATCGTTGGTTCAGTAGTTACTCCGTAGATGTCATTTTTACGTACGGCAATAAAGTAGGTATCTATTTCGCAAAAGCGGTGACAGCCTAGTGGTTTAAACACCCGACCTGTATGGGACCGCGGGTTCGATCCCCAGGCATGTTACCTTCAACTTTCCGAAGTTATGTGCGTTTAAGATATTAAATATCACTTGCTTCAAACGGTGAAGGGGGGAAACCCTTCTCATTCCTAGAGGAGACTCGTACTCACTAGTCAGCAGTGAGCCGGCAATAGGTTGATATGAAGATGATAATCTATTTCGCATCCTTTCTATCCTTCCAAGGAAGATGGGTCTTCCTTGACGAGTACGTACTTACTATGCTGGAAATTATAAGTTTTTGTGGCCGCGTGATCAAAAACGGTTCCCCGAATTCTGATCACTTTGGAAAAGAATATGTCACTACTCGTGAAAGTCGAGACCATCAAAGAATGAATGCGAGAGCTAATTTGCTTTGGTGTTCGGCTTCAATTCATCAGAGTGGGCTACTTTCGGTTTTACGTGTATCGGGACTTTTTTATCCACTACAACTTACAAGTCCTTGACTGCGATCTCACCTGGTAGTAAATTACGATGCAGTCAAATAATAAAAGATTTGATTTGCTTTGATGGTAGCGGGCTAACCAGTATGGCAGTTATATTAAACCTATATTAAAACCATACCCTAGTCGGTTTTTGCACGGCATCGTGTTTACCGGAACGCTAAATCGCTTGGCAGCACTTCTTTGCTGGTAGGGTGGTAACTAGCTACGACTGATGCATCCCACCAGTCTCATTCTGAAATTACCTATCAATACCCAAATTCACCCTGCCGGGGATCGAATCCTGCACCTCCCGTTTATAAGACAACAGCGCAAATCACTGCGCCTGGGAGTTCGTTTTATTTGAGTTTAGAATGATAATGTTGAAAGGTTTAATTGTAATGCAAAGCGTTGTGATAATGTCATTGTAATTTGTAACCCTAAACTCCGGAAGTTGTGACCCTGACTAAAAAAACTCCCACTCGGCCTGCAGTTCACTACAGCTAAGTACTAGCCAGCCCACAAAATCTATACTAATAATTAAAATGACAAATATGCGAACAGCGAAAGTGTATCTGACAAAGACTAAAGTTATAGAGTCACTCTAGCTTGAGACAAGTCTTTGGTCTTTCCGTCTGTCGATTTGGTCAAAATTTGCATCCCGAGAAAGGAAATAGGCACGCTACTTTGTTTACTTTTGGAACAAAGAGATTCCACACTCCACAGCCTCATTGGTATGTACCTACTATGTACAGTCAGAAATTATTTATAGTTGCATGGACCCATCTGTGTCAGAAGATCTGTATGTGGTTTGATTAGGCGTAAATCATAGATATTCTTCAGTGGGTGGCAAATGTCGCAACTAGATAGGTTAGATGTAGAAAACCTATTTCAATTTTTGGAGTTTACTCCTTTAGAATAGATTTTCATATACGAGTATAAAAATTACATGGTAAAACTTTTTATGTTTCCATGAGTATTTGATGTATTTTGATGAATATAAATAAATGTATCAAGCATGTTTTGAGTTCTTAATATAAACTAGTGGTTCGCCCCGAACTGAGACCTCGCGGCGCCATCTATTGACATAAATGTGAAGTTCTGTTAAAAATACTGAAGCTCATTAAAAATTAAATAATTTCGTTTCCTAACAATATTTATCTAATTTTAGTATTTGTTGTTCAAGTACAGGATATAATTCAAATAATTGATCAAGTTTCAGGCACAGCCTTTCAGAAAATTTAGAGTTCTGAGGTCAACTTTGGACGTTAGAAAATCTCCACTTTGAAAGCCCCCCATTTCGTCAATTTTAGGGGAAAAATTAGCCATTTGTTTTCATATTATATTTAAAGCTGAAGTAAATAGTAATTACGTTCAGTAATTCAGACGTTATAATGCTCTGAGAGACGGA
Source organism: Erebia aethiops (assembly GCA_923060345.2). NCBI lineage: Eukaryota > Metazoa > Arthropoda > Insecta > Lepidoptera > Nymphalidae > Erebia > Erebia aethiops. Next base: position 15,947,393 of record OV281079.1, on the reverse strand, counting down.
CGGGCGGACGGACGGTTGAACGGACGGATGGACAAGTGCAAATTCACTCAAGTAGACTCAGAGACCTTCGCTTCCCTCGGTCAAAAATGCGTTCATTTACCCTCACTTACTAATCTATATATATATTTTATAATCGTTCGCAAGGAGTAAACTCCAGTCGTGTGTCGGAGCTGAAACACAATTTTTTTTTGTAAATTAGACATTAAATGCGATGATGCTTATTTACTGTGTCAAACTTGAAATAAGGAATTGATTTTTATTTTAGAACTTAATAGTTAATGCACGGCGTGTTTTAAGTAATCTAATTTGAAAACTGGTAAAATTTTCAGACCGCGACCGTCCCTATTTACAAGGCTTATAGACAGAGGACGGTAAACGTTTTGCTTATAAAACCACTCTATTCTCGGAATAAAGTGCAAATTAAATAAAGTGTTGATATTTAACAATACAACTCCATTAGGCCACGTCCACACGCGAGGGTCGAATGACTCAGTCTCAAATCAGGCCCACTTAATACACTTAAACTATTTACGAGCCAAATAAAACATCAATGGTAAAACGTATCCAACTATACCCACTGGTGTCGATTCTAATGTTTTACCTACTCTGAACTAAATTACTTCAATCCACGTGGCCGGGCCCACTATTTTTCGTCTCCTAGGGAAAGTTTTTATTAAATCATGTATTTTATGGTGATTATTAGGTACATACATTCATATTATAAGCTAATATTTGTACTGTATACCTAATGATTAAATCATTGCAATCCATACTTTCCATACTAATATTATAAATGCGAAAGTGTATCTGTCTGTCTGCTACGCTTTCACGGCCCCGGGCCCACCGATTTTGATGAAATTTGGTACATGGATAGATTGGGGAAGGACATGGCTATCGCTCGCGCTCGGTGTTGCTGAAGTCGCGGGCATCAGCTAGTAAAATATAAAAGTTGGGCGCTTCTTCGTAGATTGAATCATTGAACTGTCTATAAAGAGTTTGTAGACATGTATGGTTTTATTATTGCCAAGAAGGCGGCAAACTTGACACTAAATAAATTATAGGCGTGTAAAATGCGCTATTTTGACCCTTTCGTATATAGTACCTAGTTCTTAGTAGATAGATACCTAAGAAGGAATACGCAATTTCATATAAAAGAAGCAACTAAAGCTGTTACAACTACAATATGTTTGTCGTCATCCGAATCTGTATCATTGTCTAATTTAAACCATTTTATTAAGGTCGTAGAAATCATACTGTTTTTGATAGTGAACTAGCTGATGCCCGCGACTTTGTCCGCGTGGATTGAGGATTTTTATTTCCCGCGGGAACTCTTTAATTTTCCAGGATGTAAAGTAGCCTATCTGATTTTCCAGACTATAATCTATCTCTGTGCGAAATTTCATTCAGATCCGTTCAGCCGATTGAGTAACAAACATCCATTTGAGGCTTTTTGGTTCCCGCGCGAATCTTTAAATTTTTTTTATTCAAACCTTGTCCTGACTATAACAAACACAAAAGAAAGAATTATCCAATTTGGTCCAGCCGTTCTCGAGTATTGCGCTTAGCAAGATTCATTTTTATTTATATAGATTATTGTCAACCATATAATATAATATTATAACATTTAAACGTAGTCAACACATAACTCAACGAGTTATTCAGTTGATTTAAAAGACATTAGAGATTAGGTATGCACTACAGAATCAGCCCCATTATCGATGATTAACGTGTCATAAAGTGTCTGTCTGCTACGCTTTCCTAGTCCATCTTTCCTACCGATTGCCCTACACCCACCTAATACTGAATCAGCTTTTCAGGCGATAGTTACAAAAAGTGCAGCTATCTCTTATAATATTTCGTCGTCTGAGGAATTATTATTGGGTCCACTAGCTTTATTGCCACTACTTCCAACAAGTCTGATTGCAGTCAAACGTTAGTCTATAATTTAAAAAAAAAGTAGGTGGGTACTTATTATTTCACTACCTCACTTAGGTAGGCAGGTTCTTACATTATCTGTGCCTAAACCAGCAACTGTCTCGTTAGTGTAGTGCATGTGCTCGACTGCTCGTCTCGTTAGTCATAATATGCTCGACTGCGGATGACGAGGTACTGGTTTCGATTCGGGCTGTCAATAGGTAGATATATGTTACTAATATTGTATTGATTCTCTACGTGACATTGGCAGAGTGCATTGTGCTGGTGTGGCACTAATAAATGCCTTATAACAAAATAAGGCGTTTATGGATTGAAATCATACTAATGCCTATTGTAAATGCGAAAGTGTGTTTGTTTGTTGGTTGGTCCTTCAATCACGCCGCAACAGACTTACGGATCGACGGAAAGTGGCTTATGCTACTTTTAATCCCGGAAAAATTAAGGAATCCCGTCGAAATTAAAAAATCAATTATTCTACGAGGACGAAGTCGTGGGCATCAGCTATTAATAATTATTGTAATATATTAAACAGTTACCGAATATTTATCTAACCATTAAAAGTACAAATAAAGTCTTATTTATTATTTATTCCTTATACTAGATGATTCCCGCGACTTCGTCCACGTGGATTAGGATTTCTAATTCCCGCTTCCGGGATAAAAAGTAGCCTATGTCCTTCCCCTGGATACAACCTACCCCTGTAACAAATTTCACCAAAATCGGTTAAACGGATGAAGCGTGAAAGTGTAGCAAACAGACAGACAGACACACTTTCGCATTTATAATATTAGTATGGATTATTATTATCCAAACAAATAAAATTAATAAAATTTAGTAGCACGAGTAGCACCGAACTTCGTTGAGCAGATAATTTATTTTTTGTGGCCTTCCATTCATTACAGTCATCACACTTTCTTGCGGCGAAGCTGTTGAAAAAAAATACATTTTAATAAATTATTTAACTTCTACTTTATTGGGATCCTATGTACCGTTTATGTCATAAGCTATCCATGTAACGTGTTCGATCTTAAGAACTTTGATGTTGTGTTCTTGTGTAGGTATATCGATGTGGCGTACGGGGCCCCTTTTATTTTAAGTTATTGAGTTCCGCCATACAGCACAATGCACTTCGCTTAGAGTTTCTCTTCATGGTGTGCCACAACAAACTTGTGGGTACACAGTTAGGTATAAATTCTTTTTTTTTTTCAGTAAATTGCGGAAATTTCAAATGAATCCTGTACGTTTATGCTAGTTATAGTCGGTGGAAGGCTGGAAGGGGGCTGGTAATTGTAAAGTGTTAACCAATCATATGTGATTGGTGCTCCTTAAAACTGTAGCAATCGATAAAATGATTGTTACAGTTATAATAATATATATATTATAACAAGGGCGGCGGTAATCACTTACCCGCCTGCTCGTTTGCTCACTATAGGTATATATATAAAAAAAACAAGGCCCCACTGCACTGGTATTGAGCGAAAAATGGTAAAGCTGAACGTACTCTGTGTAGAGTTTTGTCTACCTGTTATGAGTTGAGCGAGTCTAATTGCTCGCTCAATCAATCGCTGTTCTCAGGTCTCCACCAGAGCGGAGATATGCAAAGATGTCTGAAGCGGAGACGAGAAGAGATGTTTTTCAGCTAGGGTGTATCCACCGAAGCTGTGCGGAGATGCGTACTGGCTAGACTGGAACTAGGAACTAGTAGCTGAGATCCGGATATACCACGACCTTCATCGATCTGTTTAACAGATGAAACATACATTTTATTTTAATTAACAAAAGATAAATACGCCTAAAATATTTGCCTATCAAAATCCGGTCCAGGCTATTTTTAATTTTTTTGTCAAGTTTATCAAAAATAAAATAAAAACCGACTTCAAAAACCACAAACACTAAAAAGTAAAAAATAATTTAATTTATTATGTATGCAAGAGTTAATGTAGTTCTATAATAACATTTTTTGGAGTCGGTACCAATTAGCCGCATGAACCGTCTACCTACTCTTCATTATTGTTGACGTGACTCCACATTGGCACCGACTCCAAAAAATGTTATTATAGAACTACATTAGCTCTTGCATACAATATAATAAATTAAATTTATTTTACTTTTTAGTGTTTGTGGTTTTTGAAGTCGGTTTTTTTTTTTTTGTAAATTTTTTATTTCACAATTTTTAGTGGCCCCACTGTTTTAAAATACAGGATGTAACCAGAACGCTAGTAAAAACTTAGCGTTATTAAGAATAACGTCGTTTAATCGTTACTCGTCGACTTGTCTAACTTAGACAAGTCAAGTACAAAGTCCATCTGATACCCCACTTGGTATAGTTATCCTACTTTGAAATTTCAAACCCCTGATTTTCCCCACTTTTTTAATTAAACTAAAAATAATTTTCATTTTTTTTGATTTCCATGATATTGGGCCACTATTATATACAACTATTCCAAATTTCATGTCAATAGTTAATAGTTACTGAAATAATCGACTGTGACAGACGGAAAGAGAAAGTAATAAGGGTTCCATTTTTACCATTTTGGTACGGAACCCTAAAAAAAAAAAAGATATGCTATGCATGGTTAAAACATACTGTTTAGAAAACTATCACACTGATCGCGAGCAATTTACTCTTATCCATTGAGGAGTTCCATTCTCCATCTCCGGAGATATTCATCAGATCTTCACCAAATTAAAATGGGACCACCTCTGAAGTATGACCTACCAAACAAAAAAAGAATTATCAAAATCGTTTCATAATTGGCGGAGAAATCGCGTAACAAACATACAAAAAAAACATACGCGCCGAATTGAGAACCTCCTCCTTTTTTGGAAGTCGGTTAAAAATATATAAAATTTTATAACAAACGCGATGGTATAGCATTGGCTACAATAAACTTGTCAAAAAAATAATTTAAAATAGCCTGGACCGGATTTTGAAGGCAACCTATTTTAGGCGTATTTATCTTTTATTATAAATATAAATAAAAAGTATGTTTCATCTGTTAAACAGATCGGTGAAGATATCCACTGAAGCTGAGCGGAGACGAGATGTGGGCTTAGGAGGCGAAATTCTATTGGTTGTTTAAATCACATCTCCTCTCCTCTCGTCTCCTCTCCGCTCTGGTGGAGTCCGGGCCTCCTCCAGTAAGCGGCGCGGAACGGAGATGTGCCGTAATATCCCAAGCAGCACACAAGCGTTATGAACATCAATAAACCAGCCCACATAGAACTTAGAGTTCTTTTAGAAGCATAAAAGAGTGTCGAAAAGAGGTTGTATCCTTATAAGAGTGGTTTATGAGTTATTATACAGCTCAAGCTGCTTAATCTCACTATTATGGAATCAAAGTAAGCTTAGGGTTCTTAATCAGAATATAAAACTCTAGTTATAAAACTTTAAGTATTTTGTAACACTCCAATCTGATTTTATCATTAAAGCTGTATAGAAGCTGTTTTATGTATGCTCTCACTTGCTTATTACAGCGTTAAGTGTTATAACAGTATCAGTCTGCACAATGGTATATGCAAATTCCCTTCTAAAACTTACGTTTACGGCGTAATTGTACACTGTTGTAAATACAGTATTTTTATGACTGCTGTCTATGAGGGTGTTATAAAACTTAAAAAAAAAACAGCTATAATACAATTTAACGCTGTATAAGTGATAGAATCGCAATCTACAGTCAAGCGACAATCCCATCGACGTCTAACGATGAGGGTTCCGTAGGAAAAACATTAAACAGTGATAATCATTATCACAGTTATGTCAAGTGTATCTTAGTTTTACCTTCTGCACATGATTATGATGTTCTATCATGCTGCTGCATTATGCAATTTTAGGTACTCTAAAACAAATACGAGTAAGAATTAAACATAGGATAAGAAATAAAATATACTGAATAACCATGAACAGATTTTTATTTTCTTTCATTCCAGTATAGTTGTAAATATGTTTCTAAAATAATGGTTTACTTCATAGTGGTTCTTGATCTAATTCATTTTGATACAATGAAAAGGCAACTTTTTCTTTTCTCTATGGTTCCCACAATTTTAAATCGTATAATATTTTTGTGAAAAAAAGCATAAGATACACCACACGGTAATAATGCACGGTTCAGTATTAGGTATAAAATAAAATAGCTAACTCTTTTTTAACAATGAGATAAAGTGAAGAAGGGATAAAAGTTATCCAACACTGTTCCCAAGACAGGGTTTTTCATTTTTATACGTATCTCTAAAGATCATTATAAATTATGTTTAAAAAACTGCTATACAGCGTAAGTAATAAAAATATTCTATTATAAAACTGATTTAAAACCAATGGCTGTATAATAGAATCCATAACATATATAGTACAGCTACTAAGACTATTAGACCCTTGAAATATCGTTTAGGCTGTTTAGCAAATTGTCGCCATTTTGGGACCTATAAAAACAAAATTTAAATTATAATTTTAGGCATATTAGACATTAGTTTTAGCCTATACTACAATTTTTTTTTAGTTTAACTAATGATCCCAATGTGCCTTAATATCCATTAATTTAATCTTTTTTTATTATTCTAACCTATAGTATCGATATTTACTTACCTTATTTAGTTTTTGTCGTTATATTATTTGGTTATTTTGCTGGCGCAGTAATTTTTTGATAGAAAACATATTATACAAGTTAACCGTAAATCTAATTTTGCACTTTCAATTCAACAATTTTCACCGTCGAAACTCAACTCCAATCAATATATTAATTTTTCACTTCGACTATTAATATGAAATGTCGATGCCATCTGCATTCTTTTAAGTATTTTTTGTTTTATTAAATCTTTATCTTTATCTTCTATATCTTTAAAAGTTATACTTATAAGAAAATATCTGTAGTGTTATATAAAGTTTAATTTTACACCAATATACAGCTGTTATACAGCCATTATACAGCCTATTTCATATTGTACAGCTACTATACAGCACTAATGACGCATAAAGCTGTATTTTGCTAATTTTTTACTTATAAGGGCTGTATAAGCGCTTATACACCCTTTATACAGCCAGGAAATACAGCCTATAGTATAAAAACGAACTTCAATACAGCTCCTATACAGCTTGCAATGCTGGTTACCAATCGAAGGCCCTACTGTCTGAAAATCGTAGTCATTTGACAGCTTAAAACGTATTACTCGAACTGGTTAATGAGTGCTTTTTAACGTAAACGTAACGCATTTTTTTTTGACAGGTTTATTGTACGCAATGCTATAGGAACCATAGCGTTTGTTATAAAATTACCTATATTTTGATTAACTCTACGCTTACTCCGAGTTTTTACATTGCAAATACGATTGATCGACGTGAGAGCTCACCTCACCAAGTGTAAGCGGACGTTAAAGTAAAATGATAAGAATATGTTTAATCCAGTTAACAGATCGGTGAAGGTCGTGGTGTATCCGGCTCGTAAACTACCTATTATGGGCCCAGCGATTTAGGTAACATTTTGATCATTCACTCCTATTAATAATTTTCTTCTAATATTGCAAATGTTCTCTTGACCTGCGATAAACCTAAGAAGTAGGAAGGGTTTTATCGCTTACCTACAGACATATTGTATTAAATTAAGCTTTACAAATAGCGACAGACTATATAGCTACAAAGATAGCTACAAAGATACCAACAGCTACAATAAACAGCTTTTCCCCTTTGTAATGGTGTCTTTACTCTATTGTCAGTAGATTTCTGTATAGCTCGATAAAGCATATTAAACTGTTAAGGGACGTTTCGAGGGTTTATTTATGGCCAACTAAACAGTAACCTATAGAGAGTAATAGAGTATAGATGTTCCGTAGGCATTGTTGATAAAAACGGGCATAAGTAACTATCTAAATATATATAAGTCACGTGTCACGTTGTTTGTCCGCGAACTACTTAACCGATTTGAAATTAAATTTGCATACCGTGTGCAGTTTGATCCAACTTGAAAGATAAGATAGCTTACATCTTAATTTATAGCCGCAATATTATTTTATGTCGGATTAGCAACGTAAGACGGAGAAAAAACGGTCGAACAAAAACGTTTCTTACGAAAAGCTCATTCCACGCGGAGGAAGTCGCGGGAATCAGCTAGTAAACTAATAAAATTAAGTACCTACAGCCATCTAGGAACGAACAATGTAAGCCACTGGCGTTAGAATTTTTACTTTTTTAACGTAGTTTTATGAAAATTCAACTTATTGAAGTAGGTACCTCTACCTACTACTACTGAAGGGAACGTGAAATCCGTCATTTCCAAGCATAATGTTGTACGTATACTGCCCCGAAAGCAATTTAAACTTGAATCTCACGTGCAGAGCTTGCATTAAGTTTGATGTATCAAAAGTGATGGTTTGTGTCAAACTTGCCATGGCAAGTAATACGATGGTAATACGCTTGAGGCCAGTTTCAATCAAACTTTCTAGTTTACGAGCAACAAGTTTGTATTGTTATATTGTTTATTATATATGCAACATTACCCTATCATACTTGCAGGTGTCTGTTTTTACCAACTAGGTATACTTAGATAGTAATTACAGATTATAGATATATGATGAGTAAAAAATGGTATCGATTTATTGCATAGCCTTTTAAGTATTATTTATGACTAGATGATGAGCCCCCGACTTCGTCCGCGTAGATTGATGTTTTTAATTCCCGCGGGAACTCTTCAATTTTCCTAATTTTCCAAAAATAGCCTATGTCACTCTCCAGGTCCTCAATTATAAAATTAAGGACCTTGTGCATGTGGGAATTATAAACTTATACCAAGCGAATGAAGTCGCGAGCATTCGCTAGTATTATATTATATTATATTAGCTGATGCCCGCGGTTTCGTCCATGTGGATTGTTCCAGACTTTAACCTTTCTCGTTCAGCTGTTTTGGCGTGATTGAGTAAAAAACATCCATCCATCCATCATCCAAACTTTCGCATTTATAATACTAGTATAGATTTACACATGTTTGGACCCCAAAATTGAGGGGGAAAGTGACAATCTATATGCACATAATATACTATTAACAAGAAATTTTATTCATTTACCAATTTACGATATATTTTTAATGAAAGTCATTGTGGTAGAAAAACACCCGTCACTATATACTCGTTAATTTTCAGGTTTCAAGACAAATCCATACGTGAAAATTATGGATAGAGTCGACAGGGCGAAAGAGTTGGGAGCCAAGCAAATATGCATGCAGTGTTCTAGGCATTTTGAGCAGCAATGCTTTCCCAAGACATAGAGCATGACGTATTTGTATGGAAATTCAATACCAACACTGCATGTTGTAATTAACAACTTTATACATTTTGTTTCACTTATTGATTAATGCAGTTCATACTAACCTGTGATTTGTAATATTTCCAATAAAAATACGGAGATGCCAATTCGTAAGTTTAATTTTATGGGCCTACCCTTACGGTGCTTTAGAAGATTTAGTATTTTATCTAGACATATATGCATAATTTGCATGTTAAAACGCTATTTTTACAGCGTTATTGCATATTTTAGTACATTTTTATTAATAGTGCTTATTTCAGTAGTTATATGTGTCAGGCTTGTTGTATTATGCTCTTATTGCAACACATTTCAGCAATATACCTATTACCTACCCGATGCCATAGAAAAATTTGAATCCAAAAACCTTCCTCTATACTTATATGCATTTCCTTGGAAATATTTGAAAAAAATATAGAATAACACACTTCCGAGTACAAAATCGGAAAAGTTCCGTGGCAAATTAAATGCAATTTTATATACCTACCTAGATTGTATATTGTCACAAAAATTACTCACAACTGATTAATATAATAATATCAATATTGTGAAAATAAACGTGAATTCAAATAATAAATAGTAGGTATTTTCATTATGCATATTTTGTGCATATTTCGCCCTTTTTAGCGCATATTTGCATGCATATTTTGCCATTATGATAGTGCATATAATCCGATGTCTAATCATAACAATACTTGATTGTTTTTCTCAGCTATTGATCAATACAAGTTTTATGCGTGACGCTGTTTTTTGTTACTTACTAGCTGATGCCCGCGACTTCGTCCGCGTGGTTTAAGTTTGTTGATTCCCGCGGGAACTCCTTAATTTTCCGGGATAAAAAGTAGCCTATGTCACTCTCCCGGTACTCAATTATACCCATGCCAAATCACGACGATCCGTTGTTCCGTTGCGACTGATCTGAAGGACAAACCAACAAACAAACTGACATTTGCATTTATAATATACTAGCGGTCGCCCGCGACTTCGTCCGCGTACAATTTCTGATTTCCTATGAGATTATGAAATATAATCTGCATACAGCTGTACATCAGTGATATCACACATAAGTGACAAGTCATATCACAATTAATGGGTTCTTTAGACCATTTTGGTACGGTATCCTAAAAAGGTGGATCGATAAAGAATGAAGAATCTTGGAATGCAATGTGAACGATGCGAACAAGTTGTAGCTAGGTAGTACTCAGGTACAAAGTTTTTTTGTACCTAGTTTTATCTGACGCGTACGCTGGTGCACCTTTTTCTAGTTATGGTATAAAAGATGATGCTCGCGACTTTGTCCGCGTGGATTGTATTTTTTATTCCCGCGGGAACGCTTTAATTTTCCGGGATAAAAAGTAGTCTATGTCCTTCACTTGAATACAACATACCCCTGCACCAAATTTCATCGAAATTGGTTGAACAGGTGAGCCGTGCGTAGCAGACAGACAGACGGACAGACAGACAGACACACTTTCGCGTTTGGAAGTATGGATATAGGTATGTAGTTCTAAGTTCCTATAAATTAATTTTATCTCTTGCATAGCACGAAGTTACTTATCACAATTCACTATGTCGTAATAGATAAGTAGGACACAATATTTACCTCTGTTAAAGATTTTGACACGATGACCCAAATAGTCTTGAGCTATAAACAGGGATATGAACTTATGAAGATATTGGTGGCACCTAAGTATAGGTAGGTGACACCAAAGTAGGTACTTATTAATTAATTACTTATTAAGTAATTTTTTTTCCAGGTACCAACATTAGCTTCCTAAAAGTAGGTTTAAACTTTGCTTCGTAGGTACCTAAGTCATGCTAAATTCGAACTCATTAAATAAAACTTTAAAGCAGGTAGGGACTAGGGATCTGCAGTCTGCACCAAGTACCTACGTTTGCTTTAAATGCGTTTCTTCGAGAAAATTTCTGCTAATGACATCGATTAAGTCGATGGCTATACTGATATACATATACTGTTGGCCAACTATAAGCATATAGACCCTGCTTAATGCATTACACAGGTAATTGACGCGAGCTATCTCCTCAACATTCCCGGTCCCCTAGGACTGGGAAATTTTGCGGCACCCGGGTCGCACCGCCTTCTCCGTCCGAACTCCGAACCTATTAGTAACCTATTTATATTGTACTAGTAACTTTTAAGAAATATGGGTTATTATGACGCGTAAATTTTCATAAATTGTGCACATTAATTTAATTTTTTTATGAACTAATTTTGTATAGAACGTATAAAAACGAATTGCAACCGTCCAATTCTAAGAGTGTGATTATAATATTATTATTTTTTATGAATCATTTATTATAATTTTTCGTGGATTTATATGGGTCAAATATGTCACATAAAGTGTAAAAATGGTAAATGTCTTCTGCAGGAATGAGAATTTCACTACATATTATATTTCAATAAAATTACTATTTTTTTGCAACAGTCGACTAAGAAGGGATTAATGTTAAGAATGTTTTACTTAATTTTCTTTTTGTTATTATTCTAATATCTCACGCACAAAGCTCATCTAAAGTTCATAAAAAAATGGTTAACGGGGATACGAATTCTGAATCTTTGGTCCCAACTTCCAACCATATACTTATAACTCTAACGTACCTACCTATCTAAACGTTACGAAATTGGACTTATGTGCTTAATTAATGCAAGCGTGCTGAATTCGATTACAATTTTACAAGAGAATAACAATTTGCGCAAAGTTGTGCACGCGCCAAGCCGTATTATTGCATTCCCGTGAGTAAATTGTCCTGAAACTGCATTGCATTGATACCTACCTACTTCTACTCGCTCTTTATGTGCTTTGTAGTGGATTTTAAATTGAAAACTTCCCTTTATTTTAAACGTAGGGGAAGACAATACGACCATATAATACTGAGTCTTCAAACAAAGTAACGAATTGGGTTTCAGTAAATAGTGTAAAGCTTAAATTCGTAAAAAAAAGCTTTTATCCCTCAGTGGTAAATGAGGTTCTTGAAAGATGACAATAGTTTAGGGGTTGAATATCTTTTTTTTCATTAAAAAGCGACAGCTAGAAATATTCACCAGCCACTCAATGTAAAATATTGAAGAGGTGTCTAAACCACTAGTTTTTTTTGGAAATTCCACAAAGTTGGTAACATTCCCACCAAGATTCCAACTTGGCAGAAATAGTACATTTCTGCCCAGGTCGGAAAGCAATTTACGGCCGCGGGCCGAGTTAGAAGGACGAGGCTAAGCCGAGGACTTCCTAAGTTGATTTAAGTAAACGAGGCTGTGGATTGCTCTCTCATTTGCGAGGAAATAAAAAAACCACTCAAGTGTGAGTTGGACTCGCGCACCGAAGGTTGCGTACCTTGGAATGATTTGGTTTAAAATGAAGCGATGTTAACAGAATGCTCCAGTGGTGCGTTGATAATAACTTAGACCTGAATATAAAGAAATGCTTAGGTAAAATTTACACGAAAATTAAGTGTCATACCTTCTATCTACTTTATTGACAATAATTGTCTAGAGGAAGCAACTTTAATTAGAGATTTGGGAGTTACTGTAGATAGTAAATTAACATTTTTACCCCACATTGATGATACAATAAAACGGGCGTCTGAGCTTTTGGAGTGTGGAAAGGCTGTCATTGCAAAGAGTTCCGACAAATGTCTACCCGAGCCGAGGCGCAGCCGAAGGCGAGGGTTGACAGTCGGAACAAGTTGCAATGACGGTTTCGCACGTGTACTGAACGACTATTTTTAATACAGTTGCGAAAAAATGAAGCAATTTAATAAAATAATAAAAACACAATAAACTCAACTAACTTAACATTTATTTTCGTCGTATGTAGATATGTAGCGACTTTTTGACTTTTTCGGTAAAATGTTCTCCGAAGCATTTTGTGCAATAATACTGAGTTCCGGTGGTGTTAATTCAAAAAAACTAGGGTCGAAATTATTGATTTTGTGCAACAAACAACTAAACTCGCAAAGAAAATTTCTGAAAAATGGCGCCAACCGTAGAATATAAGCAGAGTTTTTTTTTCTTCACCCATTCTGGTAGGCAAAGGGAACTATGCCCATACAGCCAAGTCTTCAGTAGAATTTTTTTATTGATATGAAATGAAAATGAAATTTAATGAGATGAAATGAAATGAAACCTAACCAAACTCATTCAATCAAATCATTAAATCTGATATTGAAACAAATTATTAGCTTCTTTTTAGAAATATACGTATTGGCATGAATCATAAAAACTTCTATGAATTTTTTTAGTAAAAACTTCATGGTTGGTTTTTCTTTTTAATAGACATTATTTTGACAGTTGGGAAAGAGAACGCACGAGTTCGGGAAAGGTAAAAAAAAGCACGAGTATGTAATAGCCCACATCCTGAACGCTATACGTCCCTGCAATACGCCACTTTTTGAGCAACTGTATTAAAAAAATATTACTTTATAAAGCATTAGTACTAAGCAGATTAGAGTATTGCAGTGTCGTTTGGAGGCCCCACTATTCTACACATATGATGATGATGTCCTCCTTGGCGTATCCGCCAACGGCGACATCTTGACTTTGCTTATTTTCTGGAGTGTGCGCGGATGTGGCTCGCATAGCCAAACTTGGTCAGAAAAGTCCGCCGGCACGACTCACAATAAAGTTGACCACTGCTATTGTACACATATATGTACGTCTGCTTCGGCCGAACTCTTTGTAGGTGGCGTTTTGCGTCAAGCTGTTGTAGACGCAACTCTTCAAAAGTTTTGCACCTGTCGTTTATCATTTTACGCCATTTAGGCCTCTGGAGCGCGAACTGTTCCCAGCTGTCTGACGGAACATTACAAGACGAAAGATTCCTTTTAAGGACATCCTTGAAACGCAGGTATTGACCACCAGGCTTACGTTTACCAGTACTAAGCTCCGAGTAAAAAACAGCTCTAGGTAGCCTGGCGTCATCTATGCGGACCAAGTGCCCACTCCATCTAAGTTGCCCTTTCAAAGTTAGTGCCTCAATGCCATCTATGTTTGATCTCCTTAAAACTTCCGAGTTTGGAACTTTGTCCTGCCATTTAACGCGCAAAATTGCTCTTAAACATTTGAGATGAAAGGAGTCTAAACGTTTGATATCTGTTTTATACAGACAGCAAACTTCAGAAGCATACAAAAGTATTGGTAGGACGATGGCTTTATAAACCATTAGCTTTGTTTTGAGCTGCAAATCGTGTGACTTCCAAACTCTTCCATTCAACTTGCCGAAAGCTGCAGCAGCCTTTGCAATACGCGAGCCGATTTCGGAGCTTAACCGGTTATCACTGCGAATAACACTCCCCAGATAACGAAAAGATGTCACCTCACCCACGCACGAACCGCTTAACGTGACGGTGGTATTATTTGCAGAGTTACCCCTCGCAGGTTGCTTTAATATCTGTGTTTTTGAAATACTTATTACCAAACCAAACTTTCGACAAGATGCATCAAGATGGTCGAGATATTGCTGTAGGTTTTCAACTGAGTCAGCCATAATGCAAACATCGTCAGCATAGAGAATCTCCAGAATTGGTAGGGATTGCACCTTGCTCTTAGCCCTGAACCGCGACAAGTCAAAGACACTCTTGTCGGACCTAACATTTAGTGTTATTTGACCACTGCAATTCTGAAGCGCGTCATTCATAACAGTTGCGAAATAAATAGCAAATAAAGTGGGAGCCATTACACAGCCCTGCTTCACACCACATGTTACCGGGAACTGGTCTGAGAAGGTATTATCACCCTGCACACTTGCCATCATACCATTGTGAAATTGGCGCACTATTCGTACCAGCTTCTCAGAGCATCCAACCTTTTCCAGAACCATCCACAGCGCATCCCTGGGTACTCGATCAAATGCTTTCTCTAAATCGACGAAACACATATAGAGGTCACGATGTTGCTCAAGGCTTTTTTCTTGGAGCTGCTTAACTACAAAAATTGCATCGATCGTACCTCTCCTGGGACGAAAACCACATTGACTTTCAGGCAGGATATGTTCCGCCAGCGAGCTTAGGCGTCTATTGATTATATGAGCTAGAACCTTGCCAGCTGCACACAATAGAGATATGCCTCTGTAAGAGCTGCATTCAGAAAGATCACCTTTCCCCTTGTAGAGCTTGCAAATGGATGCGTCCTTCCAATCCTGAGGTACTTCAGCAGTTTCCCAAACTCTAGATATTAAATCAAAAAGTTTACTATTTATGTTCGCACCGCCGTATTTAAATATTTCCGAGGGCAGATTATCAGAACCCGGTGCCTTTCCATTTTTCAAACGCTTAATTGCAAAGAGATACTCCTGATAACTAGGCGCTTCATCCAAATCAAACGATGTCGGTAAAGTTGGAAGTGAACCAATATAAGCAAGATCTGCTCCTCGGGTGTTTGGGTTCAAGACCTCGTGGAAGTGCTCAACCCGCCTGCTCAGCACATCCTTCGGTTCTGTGAGGCGCTTTTCTCGGTTCCGTGAGTAGATTGGGGCTGAAATCTTACATCTTGGACCAAAGATCGTACGAAGATTTTCAAAGAAGCCACCCATTTGGTGCGTTTCAGATAGATGTTGCAATTCTAAAGCTTTATTAGTCCACCAGCAATTTTTCAAAAAAATATTTTTATTCATAAAATTATTTTTTAAATAAAAAAAAAACCGCCATCAAAAACTAAAAAGCAAAAAATAATTGGATATATTTATGGACGCAAGGCTCGCCCGACTTCTACATAGTGGGTAGAAATAATAATATTATGTAAATATATCCAATCATTTTTTGCTTTTTAGTTTTTGAAGGCGGTTTTTTTTTTATTTAAAAATAATTTTATTGTTTGCTTTTTAGTGCTGTAAATATAAAAAAAAAAGAAAAATAGGTTCTCGAAAGGTAGACAGACCTGTACCTAATAACTATCTGGGTTCGTGTCCTTATAAAATTTAAGTTCCTTTGATTTCCCCAGGATTCCATCATCAGACCTAATGACCATGGGACCACCTGGAAAGTATACCCTTTCAAAAAAAAAAGAATTTTCCAAATCGGTCCAGGCTTCTTCGAGTAGGGAACCTAATCGGGGAACATCTGCAGTCTTCGAAGATCTCGGGGAACATCTGTCTTCGAAGATCTTCATCAGATCTTCACCAAATTTATATGGGACCACCTTGGAAGTATACCCTTTCAAACAAAAAAAGAATTTTCAAAATCGGTCCAGGCGTCTTCGAGTAATCGGGGAACATACATAAAAAAAAAAAAACCGACGAATTGAGAACCTCCTCCTTTTTTTGAAGTCGGTTATAAAGTCTACGAAGCTATAATGACCGACTAAATTTCCACAAAATGGAATCTTTAGAAACTCGCAGGACAAAACTCGATCTCATATTTTTATTTAAGATTTTAAACAATAAAATTGACTGTTCTTCACTTTTAAATAGCTTTAAGTTAAGGGTTCCATCGAGATATCCTAGAAAGCCTATAAATTCTCTCTTATCATTCCCTCGTCGTTCAACGGTTTCGGGTAGCAACTCGCCAATCCCTAGAATAAGCCAACTTTATAATAATTTAAATGTACCGGATATTTTGGCAATTCTTTGCATAAGTTCCGGAGGTCGGTTCATTTAGCATTAAGTAGGTTGTAAATCCAATTTGTATTTTTGGTTTTTGGTTTTAAATTAGTTTTTATAATTATATAAAGATTTAGTTTTTATTTAAAAAAAAATTAATGCATGGATTGATTTTGTGTTTGTACTTATGAGTTGTAAAAGAACTAATCAGTATAGTGCATGCGGTGAAGTTAACAAAAATACTTTACAGTACTATGTTATTAAAAAACTGTCCTAACAAGAGGCTTCCTTTTATTTTTTCTGTGAAAATCTCTTTTATTTCGGTCCGCATAACTAGATTTGTTCGTAAAGGTTTATGGCTGCTTTCTCAAAAACTATCCTGGCTAGAAACTTCGTTATATTTTTCGGGTAAAGTTAACATTAAACTTCTATCAACTTACCTCATTTTCGATATATTATCATTCAAAATATTTGCGTACCTGAAAGGTAGGTTTGGCATATTATAGTAACTAGGCATTTGGTATTTTTTATTAGTAACTAGGTACTAGCTACAGACTTGAAATTTGGAATACTTTTAAATAATGCTTACCCAACCCAAGTCAAAGAAAGAATTCAAAAAATATTATTATTACTATTACAAAAGGGGCTGAAATGTGGGGGTTGATATTTTAAAGTGGGTGGTAAAACAAAACTTCCATACTAATATTATAAATGTGAAAGTGTGTCAGTCTGTCTGCTACGCTTTCATGACCCATCTATCTAACCGATTTTGATGAAATTCAGTACAGTGATAGGTTATATCCCGGCTAAAGACATATGCTACTATCTCGGAAAATTAAAGAGTTCCCGCGGGAACCACAAAACCTCGATCCACGCGTACGAAGTCGCGGGCGTCAGCTAGTATCAAATATTTGTAAAACAAAAATAACAGATTTGTCATATATCGACAGATACGGAACGTACAGGTTGCCCCATCACCTATTGTTTCCGCAGGCCGATGACGTGAATGCAAGTGTGACTAATATCCCCGACACGCGTGCATCGAATTGATCCCCCCGTTCTCGCCTGCCTGCCGCCTGTGTGCGAGGGGCAGGGTAGCTCATCGCGCTGCTCGTATACTGGCCGTGACCGGTTCGTATGCAAGCCGAGCGATAGAAATTACATGAAGTAATGTTAAATTACCCTCCATAAAACAATATTATTCCATGTTTGCAAAGCGAAACTACTATACAAGTATTTCGCAATACCTAATCATTATGTTATAGTACTTCATTATTGAAGTACTATAACATAATGATTATGATAAGTCCATACATAGCTTAAGTGCTAAAACTGGGTGCAAGCAATCTGAATCACTCATCCACAAACATAATCTGTCCAAAATATTTAACTTAAGATTTAACCTATTTAGGTATATTAAACACATAACACGTAATTGTAATGACGGTACAATTACATCTACTATACCTACCTACAGGCTACAGACAATAGGCAATCAAAAGTCCGGCTATTGTGTGTCTGTTAATTAATTTCATATCTCGATCGAGTCTTCGGTCGACTTCACAGGTCCTTATAGAATAAGCAAACAAGATGGCTTGTTAGTTACAAAGTTACTCTCAAACTTACCTCAATTTCGCGCGCGAGTTGAATGCAGAGTAAATCTATGGTGACACATACATTTTCTCTGCATTCAACTTGCGCGCGAACTATAGATAATATTTATATTGTAGATTGACATTTTTGACAATTTATGGCAATTATCTCAGTAGGTAGTATTAAATAATAATAGATAGAATTAATCTATTGTTAAATTAAGTTAAATATTTTGGATAGATTATGTTTGTGGATGAGTGATTCAGATTGCTTGCACCCAGTTTTAGCACTTAAGCTATGTATGGACTTTTGACGTCGACCGTACATAGGTACATATACACGGTATTACAAGTGGTTAGATCTATACGTATAGTCCCACAAACTTATCCTGACCCGCGTGACAGCGTCGCTAGTGTATTGTAAAATAACATAAAATGATAAAAAGAAAACTAAACAGACATAAAAATTAAGATATACGTTAATAAGATGTCAATTTATTAGTAAATTTATTATTTATTATTTATTATTCTTTCTTCTTCTTCTTCTTCTTTTGATTCCCCGGGAACTCTGGGGAACTCTAATATTCATATTTATTAATTCAAAGATAAGACCGCCTTTTTTTATCCACTACAAGCTAGCCCTTGACTACGATCTCACCTGATGGTAAGTGATGATGCAGTCAATTGCAATTCCATAGGTAGGTAGGTACACTTATTCCATTTATTATAACATTTAGTCAATAATAGGTACGATAGGCTATGGATACCCAGTTTGGGTGGAGCAACAACAGCAGTGTATTACTTTAAGTACTCTATGAACAACAGTGCATTGTAGTAGGGAGACCGATTTTATCTGTTTTTGTCCGTATCATTAAAAAAAAATTACTAGTGTAGTAGTGAACTGTGAACGGCTTTTTTCATCGACAATTGCACAGTTAGCAGTTAACACATGACAGCAACATGGCTGTCACCTATTGGGCTTAGTAGTTAGGTTCTAGACTTGGTGAAAACGGTTTTTCTCAGTGAAACCGGTTTTAACTGTGGTTTTAACACAACGTTTTAGAACCTTCAAGTTACTAGATAAGCCAACAGATGACGCTGTGCTGTGGCATGGCCATATATAACTAGAATACGTTTTGTGCTCCTATTAAAATATCTGGAACCAATGTATTAATTATTAAATACTATACATATTATATATTAAATATAATAAGTGGCCTATTGTAGACTTTAATCTACCTATCTCTGAGCCAAATTTCATCCAGATCCGTTCAGAGGTTCTCGAGTGATTGAGTAACAAACATCCATCCATCCATCCAAACTTTCGCATTTATAATATTAGTATAGAATAGACAGTAATTAACTAGTAAGTAGTTATGCCCACTTTTTGGTAATATTAAGCAGATTCCGTGTTCTGTGCCCATTTTCACAAACAAACACCTAATATAGTGGTTCCTAGGTTCATTCTATTTCAATGGTGTTTCCGATCATAATAGGTCCTTATTTATACTTATAAAATTGGGGTTTTGTCGTACTGGCCACTTTGATCTCAAATATCTCCTCTTTGGTTAGGAATTCCAACTTCAAATCTTAATTTACTCATGCTTTTGTGTTTTGAAAACCCTAATTCATTTGTTTTTTCCTCTATTGGTTTTTTCTTTGCGTCACTCAGTTTACAAAATGCAAAACTTTAAATATCGCGTTATTTACGAGTACGAGTTCCATCGTGGCACCAGTGCTGCAGAAACGGCTCGAAGGATTAATGATGTGTATGGCGGCGGTGTCGCAAAAGAAAACACAGTGCGTTTTTGGTTCCAACGTTTTCGTTCTGGAAATTTCCACCTGCAGAACAAGCCCCGTGGACGGCCGGAGACCAAAGTTGACAATGAAAAATTGAAGAGTATTGTGGAAGCGGATCCATCGCAAACCATGTACTAATAATGAAACCATTAGACTTTAGATTAATCCACTTTATTATAATAAAGTAATACAATACGGTACAAATACACTCGACATCTTTCAAGACGCCTTGAACAGAGACAAGCCCATAGACATAACACAGAGCGGGCTGTCACACAAATTATTATTAAGTTTATGGTAAGTACTTCTACTACAACATCCTCTCTCTTAAGATCTAATAAACAAAATAACATAACAGTTGTCTCTTAAGATCTAATAAACAAAATAACTTAACAGTTGTTACCCCATTACATAATCATTAAACCATTTAGGTGTTTGTTTTATTCTTTCAGAACTCCTGGGAGTTGTGAAAGATGGCTCTGTATCTATATCCTCATTAGACACATTTTCTCCTGAATTATTGTGATCATTAATATCTAGATTCCCCTCATTTGTATTCCCTGATCCACTTACTGAACCCCTCACATCAATTTCACTAATTTCCCTACCACTAGAATCTGTATCAATGTTTCCTCCCTAACTGGAGATTGATACCTAGCTGACTTCTGATTGCTCACAAAAGGTGCTGGAATCAAATGCCATCTATTTCTTTTATATGTTACCCCTTCAACCTCTATAAAATATGACCTTGGTTCCTTTGCTTTCCTTTTTACAACTCCATATTTCCTTAAATCAATAACCCATACTTTATCCCCATCTTTAAGTCCACTTAACTCACCCACTTTATGTCTTTTGTTAAAGTTATCAGCTATTTTCTGCCTATACTGCAAATTTTTAGTTACGTGAGTTCTATGAAATCCTGTCCTTACATTTAAATTCTTAGGAAACATTGGTAAAATCTCTCTTAATTTTCTATTAAACATTAGCTCGCTAGGGCTATATCCGGATTCCCCTGGCGTATTCCGGTATATTAATAAAGCCAGTTGTATATCCGAATTCTTTTTTAACAAGTTTTTTGCTATTTTTACAGCAGCTTCAGCACAACCATTACTTTGGGCAAAATAGGGACTGCTTGTTATGTGATTAAAATTGTAATTCCTGGCAAATTCCTTGAACTTTGACTTAAATTGAACCCCATTGTCAGTCCGAACCAAATCTGGTATTCCGTAGCGAGCAAATGTTTCTTTACAGTATTTTATAATAGTATTTTCTGTTAAATCTTTAAGTTGAAATAACTCAATATATCTAGAGTAGTAATCAATAATAACAACATACCATTTGTCCTCATATTTAAACAAATCTATACCCACTTTCTGCCATGCTCTACTGGGCATCTGTTCTAACAACATTGGTTCTTTTATGTTATGTCTTTCCTGAATACATATGGGACAGTTTTCTATTATTAGTTTTATTTGAGTTGACAACCCTAACCACCATACAGCTTGTTTTGCTCTTTCTCTACATTTTGTTATCCCTAAATGTCCTTCATGAATATTATTCAGTATTTCTTTCTGTATTGTTTGAGGTATCACTAATCTAGTATTATAAAGTAAGAATCCTTCTTGAACCGATAAGTTATGCCTAAACTGATAATAAGCTTGTAAATTTTTGGGTATTTTGTTTTTATTAGGCCACCCTTGTAACGTAAACTTTTTAAGTAAACAACATACCTGACACTTCTCTTGCTCAAGTTTAATAGTACTTAATTTACTGTCCTCTAAATTTCCTGCTGAGATTACATTAACATTACACTCATTTCCCCCTTCAGTTTGTGTTAAAGGTGCCCTTGATAAGGCATCCGCTACCACTAACTTCTTTCCTGGAACGTAAACAACTTTATATGTATATCTCATTAATTGTAATCTAAATCTCAACAATCGAGGAGTCAAATCATCAATTGGTTTAGTTTGTAGTATTTGAACAAGAGGTTTGTGATCCGTTTCTAACGTGACTTCAATACCAACTATATAATCCCTGAATTTATGTACTGCCCATGATAGCGCCAAACATTCTTTCTCTATTTGTGCATAATTCTTTTCTGAGTGATTTAATGTTCTACTAGCATAAGACACCACTTCTCTTTCCCCTTTTTCATCTTCCTGCAATAAAACTGCTCCCAAGCCATATGAACTACTGTCAGCTGATATAATAATTTTTTTCCCAGGATCATAATGGCTTAATACAGGAGAGTTTTGTATCATTTTTTTTACTCTCTGAAATGAATTCTCCTGAGAAATATCCCATATAAAGGAAACTCCCTCTTTTAAAAGCTCATTTAAAGGCTCTAATATATTTGTCTTGTCGGGCACAAATCTCCCTACATAATTAACTAAACCTAAAAATTGCATGAGTTCTTTCTTATTTCTGGGCTGAGGAAAACTTTTTATGCTTTCTACTCTGTCTGGATCTAAAGCGATACCTTGAGAACTAATAATGTGACCTAAATAAGAAATTTTCTCAACACCAAATACACATTTTTCTTTATTAATTGTCAACCCTTCCTTACTTAACCTTCTCAAAACCTCTCTCAGTAATTTATCATGACTGTGTATATCTTCAGCATAAACTAGTATATCATCAACATGTATAACAACACCCTCTAAATCACTAAATAACTGTGAATATTTCATTGAAAAATATTCAGGAGCACAGTTAAGTCCCATTGGCAACCTATTATACATATATCTCCCAAATGGAGTCAAGATGGTAGTAATTTTGCGCGAATTTTCTTCTAAACAAATCTGGTAAAATCCCGTTGTAGCATCAATTTTGGAAAACACTTTAGCCCCCTTCAGTCTACCTAATGTATTCTCAACTTTTGGAATAGGATATATAGGCCTTAATATATTTTTGTTTACTTGGGTGTAGTCTCCACATATTCTTACCCCCTTCTCTCCCTTCGGCACTACAACTATTGGAGATACAAACATAGTAGGTTCCTCAACAGGAGTCAGGACTTCCAAGTTTACTAACCTATCTAGCTCCTGCTTAACCTTTGTCAATAATGGTATTGGAACAACCCGGGGGGTATACTGAACAAATGGCTTTGGATTGTCAATTAATTTTATAGTAAATTTATCTTTGAACACCCCTAATTCGTTAAAAATACCTGGAAATTCTTTCTCCACTTGTATTTTGTTTAACCCTGAAACCTTTTGATAAACCATAATATTCTCCTCTAAACAGCTAGTACTACTACTCTCTCTCTGTATAATATTACATAACTTTAATATATTCATTTGTTTGATTGCAGGTCTTCCTAATATAGGAGTTTGTAAATTTTGTATAACAAATGCTTTACCCTGAAATACAGTACCATTATAATCTAATTTAACATATAAACAACCTACAACCTTCAAAGCTGCTCCATCGGGACCCCTTATTGTCTCTTCATTATTTATAAGCCTTACGTTTCTCCCCACCATAGAGTATGGCAGTGCTACAATATCAGCCCCTGTGTCGATCAAAAATTTTACACTTTGCTTATTTTTATCAATGTAAACATCCACTTTTACCTCAAAATTGTCTCCACCATCCAATCTATTAATTTTCCTCCAGTCTCTGCAACAAATAGAAAAATGTCCAATTTTTCTACACTTAAAACAGCTCGCTGTCTTCGCCGGACAATTATCTTTTTTGTGAACTCCCATTCTTCCACACCACCAGCACTTCTTATTTTGTTGTAGCTTGCTCATATCCTGATCCTGCCTTTTACTCAGCTGAACTTTATTTATCTCGTGAGCCTCTCTCTCTTTACTCTTCTCACTATCTTCTCTTCGCATCATAACCTTAGCACGTTCTTGCTCTTCAGCTTGTTTGGCCATCCTTATGGCATCTTCTAAAGTCAACTCCGGCTTCAATTGCATCCTTTCACTCGTCTTTGTGTCTTTTAAGCCTACTACTATGCGGTCTCTTATAAATTCTTCCTTTAATATTCCAAATTCACAAGATTCTGCCAATATGTATAATTTGCGTACATATTCATCCACCTCTTCATCTTCCTTTTGAATTCTAGAATTAAATTTAAATCTTTCGTAAATCACATTCTTTTTTGGTAAAAAATAGGCATCCAAACTCTGCAACACCTCTTCAAATTTTGCCTTTTCTGTAAACTTTAATTGCTTTGCCAAAGTCTCCCCCTGTTTTCCAATGATATATATCAAAATATCAATTTTCTCCGCCTCTGCCCGTGTCCCCTGTCCACTTATGGACAAGTACCTTAAAAATCGCGTCCTCCAACTCGGCCATGACGCCGGCACAAAATCAAACGCCTCCGGTGGGTTAATTTTATCCATATTAATTCTAAAATAATGGTTTCTCCTTTTTGAATTTGTATACCGCTGCCACCATGTACTAATAATGAAACCATTAGACTTTAGATTAATCCACTTTATTATAATAAAGTAATACAATACGGTACAAATACACTCGACATCTTTCAAGACGCCTTGAACAGAGACAAGCCCATAGACATAACACAGAGCGGGCTGTCACACAAATTATTATTAAGTTTATGGTAAGTACTTCTACTACAACAAACCACGTCTGAGATAGCTGCAGGCTGCGGTGTTAGTGATAAAACTGATTTAATCCACTTGAAGCAAAAAGCTGAAAGAAAGGTGAAAAAGCTTGAAATGTGGGTACCTCATGAATTGAGTGCAGCAAACCGACAAACGCGCGTCGACTGCTGCGTTACATTACTCAACCGGCACAATAATGAATTGATTTTAAAAACTATTTTTAACTATTTTTTTAGAATTAAGTAGGTACCTATTATCTGTGATGAAAAGTGGATCCTGTACGATAATCGGGAACGCTCATCGCAATGGCTGAACCCTGGCGAACCAGCCAAATCCTGCTCCAAGCGAAAATTGACTCAAAAAAAATTACTCGTGAGCGTTTGGTGGACTAGTGCCGGTGTCGTTCACTAGGTACAGCTTTCTTAAAACTGGCCAGACGATTACGGCGGATTTCTATTGTCAGCAACTGCAAACCATGATGGAAAAGCTAGCTGCTAAACAACCGAGGCTGGTCAATCGCTCTAGGCCACTGCTGCTTTAGGACAACGCTATAGACCACACACTGCACAATAGATGGCTACCAATTTAGAGGAGCTTCTATTGGAATGTCTAAGACATCCACCGTACTCCCCGGACCTTGCTCCAACAGATTACCATTTCTTTTCGAAATTTGGATAACTTCTTCCAAGGGAAAAAATTCAATTCAAAGATTTTATTGATTCCCGTCCGAATGTTTTTTTAGTAAAGGGATCAATGAACTATCTATGAGATGGCAAAAATGCATAGATAGCAATGGTACATACTTTGATTAAATAAATATATTATATTGAAAAAAAATCTACTCTCTTACAAAACGCCAATTATTTCATATGTAAGGAATGTTTTTAATTTAACTTGTCGTATTTTCATTCTGTTATTTATTTCGTGGTCTTTGGCTTCTCAGATTCTCCCTCACATTTTTTATCCATTGGAGGTTTGCTATGAAATATTGTTATTTTTATTTTATAGCAAACTTTCAATGGATTAAAGATATACTAAGTAATTAACTATGTCAGTGGCTTTGATTTTTTGATCTCCGCTGAGCAAGGACCTTTAAACCAACGCTGAGTTAGAAGCGCACTTATCTCGTTATGTACAACGCCCAGCGTCTCCCTGAACGAGGCTTTAATATACTTAATATTGCTTTAATCCGGCAATGGATGACGGGATTTCTAAAGTTATCCTGAAGAAAATATAAAAATTGAGCTTTATACTTTAACGAATTTTAGGTACTATTTTATACACCTTTGTACCTGTTACCTGCCCAAGTAACCACAGCCAAAACTCTATCGTCGCTGGTCGTTCTTACCTGTATAGGGGACATGCACAGAAAAACTTTCAGCTTTTATAAAATAACGAAGGTCTGGCCGTCGTGGGATCTTGGGCTATAAAGGCCACAGACCATAAGCATAGCGGGCCTCCTCACCAGCCAAACAGCAGTTTATGTACTAACGCTACGTTTTGTAGCCGCCCTCAGTCCGTATTCGACAGTGCTCGGAAATTGATCGAGAAAAAAAACGAAAGATATGCCTCTTTGTAGCATTAAATGGCATGGATAGAGAAGCAATACCTCCAGCTATGTAAAGGATGGGATAACATTTCATAAGTAACTGTAGTTTTGTAAGAATAAATAAAAATCATCAATACGCAAAAAAATAAAAAAAATGAAAAGGAACCCGTTGATGTCTTTCAGTTTTTCTTTGTCTTTCACATGTAGTTCTACATGTATCTCCATCACTTCCACGCATTGCCCAGTGTAGCCTAACTATCGATAAATTGTATCGATAGCCTTAGACTACTTGAATGTCAATAAATTAATTAGTTTAGTAAAAACTTCGTTACATTAAATATAAATAGGTAAATTAAAATTTTTCTGAAGTAGAAGAACACGTTAGAGGTTTATTTTTTATTTGATTGTTTACTTATATTATTACAAAGTTTTTGTTGAAAACTTAATTTCTTTAGTATCCATACTAATATTATAAATTGCGAAAGTGTTTCTGCCTGTCTGTCCATCTGTCTGCTACGCTTTCCCAGCCCGTCTTTTCAACCGATTTTTATGAAATTTGGTACTGGTTGCATCCCGAGGAAGGACATAGGCTACTTTTTGTCCCAGGAAATTAAGAAGTTCCTGCGGGAATGAAAAAACTTAGTCCACGCGGAGGAAGTCGCGGGCATCATCTAGTATTGTATAATAATGTAAAAAAGAAGCGCCTAAGAAATCATTTCATGATTAGAATGTGTCATTCTAATGTTGATCATAAATTGAAACTATCCATCTGCATTAAAGTTAAGACTAACGGCTGTGTCCAATTGCGCTTTATTAAAAAATTATGCATTAAACAGGTGGTAACTACCTTCTGATTTTTTTCAAAAGTAATTTGATTTAGATGGTGCGTTAACTGCTTCCAAAATGGAGATAGAAGAAATGCTCTGGTTTATTATACGAGTCGAATTATTATCATGTTAATATACGGGTTACGGTGAAGGTGGAGTATTAGCATAGCTCGTACAAGAATATTTTAATTAACCTTGCCACTAATGAAATAAATCTTACTATTATTTGTTGTTGTACCTACAGATATCACGATTGGTTTGCCGTTACCCGTTGCCATACCCGCTTCCAATTCGTTCAGAAAATTGTAATTGAATTAAAGATAGAGTAGGTACCTATAGGAACATTATAGAAGAAGAATAAACTGACATTAATTCAATATAATATATTACAAGCGGGCCCGGCAGACGTTGTCCTGTCCTGAGGGCCCGATCCTAGAACTCGATTGCAGCGCCCCCTACTGGGTTCAATGGTAAATATTTAAAACGATTCCGGATCCGACTAAAACACACAAAAGTTTCCATCAGAATCGGTCCAGCCGTTCTGAAGTGATGCGAGAACATATACTTCGACAATTTTTTTTTTGCAAATAGATTTTTAGATAATCATCTATAATCATACATATGGTTGTAATTTGCTGTTTGAATAAAATGATTTGTATTGATTTTCTAATACAGATAATTTTTAATATTAGACTTTATCGATATATTTTTTGTCGCACAGCGGGCAGCCCAAGTGCCGTATAACATAATAATAATACTACTGTGTAAAGTTGACCTTGAGCCAGCCAATAAGAAATGCCATGATTACCTCGTCCCCCACCTGAAAGTGGTGAGATGTGTTTCAAAGCGAAAATGAAGCTATTAGCTCTCAATAGGTTTACTACTCGGTGATAAAGGCTTAAGCTCGCAAAAAATAATATCAGTCTTGCCACCACTATCACTAAATATTTTATCAGTTTTCGCACATTGCGTGAAGAATAGTGGAATGAAAGTCATGGTATTCAAGGGAGTCCGTTTGCATCGTAAAAGATCCTTAAATACTCACTCTAAATCAGGACCTGCATAGACGAGGCACAATGCATAGGGTAAATGCAGTTTTCAGTGATGGACAACAATTAAAGTACACTGAGAACTGTACCTCGTTTGCGTAAGCCCTAAAAGTTGGGGTCTAAGTTTTCTTAGAATAAATCTATATTAGAGTAGGTTTTCGTCAGTAAATAAAATAATTCCTGCGCCGAACTCTAGCTGGATGAACATATTAAGTAAGTCATCTAACTAAAGGCCCTGCAGAATTTTTTATTTATTAGATATATATTTTAATATCGATAGAATGTTACAAAGAAATTCTTAAATAGAATTGTTTCCACTGAAAGCTCAGTAAGTTGTATAATTATATTAATCGGTACATTTATGGCGAACCATTACTATCTATCGAATATTACTTAGAATTATATATTGACACATTAATTGAGAAATTAACCATATCGTCATATCAATCAATATTAAGAAAGAAAAACATCATTACAATATTATAAATTCGCGTGGATGTTACCATCGTTTCACTGAGAATCCATTACATATTCATAGAATAGAAAACACATAGCAAACGCGTCTACGCTTATTTATATTTAATTTGTATTACAGCACTAACTTACAACACAAATTGAGTCATCATCGAATAAATTTGAATTTGATTACATTTATATTTATGCTAGGTGTGAGACAATAAAGAGAGTCATTCGCTTTGAGCTTTCGCTCGGCGCCTTTCGTTCCAATTTTACTGGAGTACTGTCTACTTTACTGTCCCATGGCGGAACTCGACGCGACGTCTACAGTGCGCCGAGCCGAGGGCCTTGGCTACTCCTAATTCTAAAGCTAAGTTGCGGCCGTGCGCGGCGCGTGAAACGAGACATGCCGATCGGGCGAGGGTGCTCGTGCTGACAGAGGGCCGGATGTCGGGTGTCCCACTGAAACAGGCTCCGCGATCGGCGACCGGTATCGACGGTAGCCCCAATTACATCTATTTTCCTATCATTTAGTAAGGACTGCGTGCGAGTCCGTGGTACGTCGCGTAGCGTGACCATCAACGGTCTATTCTAACATCTCTAATCTTATTTCTTACATTCGAGGCTAATGGCAGTGATGGTCAGCAGTTGTCGGGAGGGACGTAGCCGTCGACCTTACCCCAAAAAATTCCAAATCAAAAATCTTAACGTCAACTCAAATGTCTGAACTAATAACCACCGCGACAGATTTTGTAGTCGATTATCTAGCAGCGATGTAACGAATATCGATTATCAACATCCGCAAATACCAAAAAACATTATGTTGCTCCAGATATCTTTTACCGTTTCATAAAAAAATTTAAGTTACTTAATTCGAATGTTTTTTATTTTTTATTTTAGGCGGACTTCATTACTTTATTAACATGATTGATAACGTTTTAAAGTGATAATTAATTAATAAAACGTTTTGATGATTGTGCTTCGAGTTTAAATAATATAAGCCGCGTGCTCAATGGTAACCAAATAGGTAATATCGTATTAGGGACGCTATAACATTCGTCACATCGCCCTGACCCTTACAGCTCACGAGACTCGGTGGACGGTCACGAGCTATCTACGGTTACACTAGTGTCCTAAACCTAATATCATTTAGTGCTCCGTACCAAGTCTCGGCGGACCGGGGAAAACGGAACACTTATTATGATATCTACTCTTTGTGAACATCGTTTGATCAAATTTACATATTCTATTAACCTAGCATTAGATATAAGAAATTTGAGGGTGTTAAAAGGTGTCGGAGCTAGAGGGGTCGAGGGTCCTTCAACTAGCGAACGACCTGGCATCTACAACATCGAGCTGTACTCTTCTCAATGTAGAGGTTTAAAACTTGACGCGTAAGATGCGTATGAACACAACTCATATACGTAGAAAGTAGACATCTAAAAATGAACGCGCCTTCATTGCTCACCTGCAAAACCTCGGACGTCGTCATTGGTTCATTCACTGGTTATTTAGCATGCATGCATTTCAATGGCCGGATCTGTTTGCCAGCTAATGCATAAATGACGCGAATTAGTGAGGCGCGCTCAGTTTTAGATTCTTCTACACCTTCTACACTGAGCCCGGCACACTATATTTCATTAGTATTCGACTTGTGCGTATGTTGCATGTATTTGTTGCTATCACGCATCAATGGACCCCTATCCTAATGATTTTCGAGACCGTTCACACACGTTGCGCGCGGTTTCGGTTAAATTTGCGATTTCTCGGGGACAAATAAACGTAAAAAGTCGTGCAAGACCAAAAATGGCCTCCCGCCTCTTACCTGCTTACCCTGAAAAATCAAGACAATCAAGGTATTTCGTCGACGTCCATCGGAAAAGGGCGCTGGACGCCGGTGAAAACGTTTCCACACCCCAAAACTGCTATACAGGCCTGACGACTGTAGTAACTCAAACCGTAACGTGATCAAATGGGAATGTACTCGAATCTACATCGGCTACAGACATGAACAAAAGCCTGTTTCAGTGTATTAATTATATTATCAAATGAATTATTGAATATTCACAAATAATAATGAATGACAATAATAAGTACTATGTTAGTAAAATAAAATAATGGAATGAATTAAATATAATCATGAAAACAGTCTTTCGTGTGTATACGTGATGATGATTATGACCCTTGACTATGTAGATGGCAAGTGATGGGAGAGTGTCTCGAGCCGGTCAGAAAAAGCTTTATGCATACGGCATTAAGGGTGGAAACGTCCTTGCTTGCTTTGGCCGACGCGAGGCGACGGCTACCGACGGGAAAACGTCGATTTGCCGCATTTTCACCCTTAATACAGTGTACATAAGGCTTTGCTGACAGGCTCAAGGCGGTTCCGCGTCGATAGATTTTAGGAGACCCGTATGGACGCAGATGGTTCGCTAGAGGCGCGACGACGGCGAGTATAGTGCTGCGGCGCGGACCGACACATGGACAATATAATTGGTATATTATATATAAATTGATTATACCTTAACCTTAACAATTAATACAATATCAAAACATTACCGTCTATGAATACACATTAATATGAAAAAACAGTCTTCCAGGCGTTTTCGTTTTATCAAAAATTTGTAAATTGTAAATTCTTTTTTTTTCCAATTTGTAAAAAAACCAATAGAGTACAAGAGTTTCAAAACAGTCTAAACAAGTGGCGCCGGGAAAGAAGTCCGCTGTCGACGCTTGGGGTTAATTCCCAATTATCTAAACCCTCAGCCAATTTTTGGTATCGATTACACTAGTCTTAATCAAATATAATAATTTCACAACTTCAAGATGTACGAATCTGTCATATTATATTAATAAAATGAATTTGATTATAATTAATCCTTAACTATATAATATTCTCATAAATAAGTTAATGTACGCATATATGCTACTCGATTAATTCAAGGTTAAAGTCATGGAGAGCTCCCTAGCTAAAACTTAATACATTCGGCGGTTTGCGATGGTTCACGGATGTCAATATTAAATGTTTTACTCCTATAATGATGTAATTATAATAATAATATAGGTAGTTAATTAATAGATGATTATCATTACCTTATCATATCATACTTATTTGATATTTAAAAAATATATATTAAATTGGACAAAGAAATTATAAATATATATATGTATATATATATATAACTAAATTATATAATTAACAGCTACAAGAAGCGTTCGAAACATCAATCAACATGGAATAATGACGGTACATGTGGGTATAACGTTGCACAACATCGATTTATCCTAATGATCTAACGCATGAAAAATATAAAGTTAAAGCTTTAGGCCCGTAACATCAATATATCCAAATACATCCAATACAATTAATGATTATTTAATTCATAAGATTAACTATTCATTATTTATTGGATAAAATAGAATAAAAAATAGCAGCCAGGTAAAGACGAGTTATATAAGGTATAATAACCCCTTATATAAAGCGACCCACGCGACAAAAGAAACCTCGTCCTTCATACATCGATTACTTTTTTAGTAAAGCTCTTTTTCTTTCCAAATCTCAATAAATATTAAAAATTATTATTTCTTGCAATAAAATATTTCCAATTTACCCAGTGCGGGAAAAAATATCGATTTTATTGCAAAAAATGTGATTGAATGATAAATGATTAGGGGATGACGATGAGGTTGATGATTTTATTAGCAATGATCTCTGTCTCTCTCTCTCTCTCTCTCTCTCTCTCTCTCTCTCTCTTGGTGCTTAGCTTATAATCTCTTATTCGGTGGATCTAGGTATATTACCAAATACCAACAATGGGCGAATAATAGTCTGTTCCCGTCCTTCCGTTAACATTAGGCTGTAACTAATGTGTGACGAAAGATCGTCTCACTGAGTTAACGTTAACTTGAGATTATCTGGCATTTAGAGTGGACGGTAAAGGGGTGTTCCGTTCGGATTTTAAGGGCCGCTTGCACAAGGACATTTAAACTGATTTAGTTAAATTTTGTAATCCCTTTTTGGCAAATGCATATTGTAGTTGCCAGAAAGGGACATCATTAAAATATTTAACTAAATCACTTTAAGTGTACCTGTGCAAGTGGGCCTTAGTATTCGACTGCAATCGTTTTCGGTCACCGATTTACGTATTACTGCAATATGCTGCATTCGATTACAGCCTGTTTGTGGACAACATAGTATAAAAGCTTTTACGGTATGCCGTATTCGATCATAAATTCATAACGGACTTGTACTTGCTTTTGGCCAAAAACCGAATGCGGTCGACGCATTCGCTCACCGACCTATTGAAAACAGGCCAATTCAGTTAACAAATCCGCGGCCGAATCAATCGGTCATCGACCTACACAGGCCATACGTTAGTGGATGGAGTTCTGATGATCGTGTGCTGAAAATCCAATTGAGAACATGCTATGAGGGGTGATGGTGATGAAAATGAAAATGAAATGGTGGTTGTATAAAAGATACTTATCAAGATGAAGAAAGTAAAACAACTAATATAAAATAACCAAGATAAGAACTTTACAGAAAAACTGCACTGGGAACCTCATTGCTGAGCAGGATCAATATAATTTTAATGGTAATACTAAAATGAAAATGTAACAGAAAGGAAACGAAATAATTAAAAATCGTTATTTATTTTATTTTCTCGCAATCGAAGTGAAAAGTAGAGTGTTTACCACGGGACTAAAAGCCATTCTACTCGATTCTATAGCATACCTCGCTACGCTCGGTAAACTAAACATCTCGTATGAAATGGCTCATTTTAGTGATTATGATTAATCTACTATTAAATATACTGAGAATGTGATAATAATTGTGGTTATGATGATAATTAATTTTTTTTCCGGTGAAAACAGCATTAAGAAATATTAAGCATATTTTTAATAATTCGACTTGTTTCTGCTTCAAGCTAAGCGTAAAGCTTATGCGAGGAGTTAGTTTGGCGACAGTTTAAAGGGTGAATGATGTGAACCTGCGACCTTTCGAAATTTAGCTCGGCACTACACCGTGGAGGCTTAAATGATTATATGTATATTAATAAAATATTTTGAGATATATAAATCGAATGTGGATTTCATATTACTTTACATGACTTTTCTTTTACTACCGGACGTAATAATTTTTGTAATAAATTGTGTTACGGGCTCAAAAGAATATAATGACGGTCCTCGTCAAATGAACGAACGGGAAAGACAAATGGATTTACACCCTTACAATATTTTATAGATTGTATTCGAGTTCGACTCTTAACCTATAAACAACTTGAAAAATTACTTGTGCATAGAGAATTGGTGGTAGATTGAATGATTTCGTCGTCTCTCAATTTCGTACTGCAAAATCTAAATTAGTTAAAATTTATGCATTATCTATACAAATTAGAAAATTCATTTCTAAAATAGTTGTTATTTGGAACGTTTTTATTAATTGAAATTTTGGTTTGTCAGAATTCCCAAAATTTTTTAAACATAATCAGACTGACGGATTTATTCGCGCTTTGCCACCAGCTCCCTAAGGGCGGTTACAGCTTAGCGTATTTTTTGCACGCATAAGCTCGTAACGTTACGCACGCCACATTTTGCGCTTCAAAATCATAATGCGCGTACTTGTTCGCTGGAGCTCACTCAGTAGTATACGAGCTAATAACGCTCATAGTCAATGCTCGTAAGAGTTGGGCGTGTGGAACGCGCCTTCAAAAAAAGAGCTTATACACGCCGAAAAAACGCTAATCTGAAAACACCCTATGTATAGTTATGATAATCTAGATAGTGGATTTCCCGGATTCCACTGTAGTGCTTACTTCTCCTTCTCCTTCTCCTTTTCTTTCTCTTTCTCCATCTCCTTTTCCTTCTCTTCGGGCTCTTTCTCCAGCTCTTTCTCCTTTTCGTCGCCCTATAACGAAGAGATATAAAGCTAAAAAAGATTTTATATACAGCTTGAACGGGTTTTCAAATATACGTATATAAATGATATATGATAATAAAGTTCCGACGGAAATTCGGATACGGAAACTAATTTAACAGAGACTAGACGCTGGAAACATTGTAGGTAGTATATACAGTAAATATTGTTGTATTAGAGTATTTGAGCACACACAAGTGCATTCTTGAGGAATGTACGTATACCTGTCCCTTAAATAACCTAGATAGAAGAGGGAATGCAGTAGGGGAGGCATCGCAAGTTCCAGCTACGTGACATTTGTCTTCGTCGTCCCAACATATAGACTTCCACGGCTGATCCGAAGGTCTCATGCAAGAATTTCCACAGAAAGGCTTTTTTTTGTCATTTATAGATTAAGCGCTTGGCTGCAATCAGGCTAGTAGCCTAAGTTGGAGCGCGCTTTCCTAGGAGATATTAATTATATTTAAGGAATAAGTGTACCTATGGAATTGCAATTAATAAAGAAATTGAGATGCCTGTTCACTATCAATTTCTGCTAAAAGCTATTCGCTCGAAAATCGTCCTATAAACATAGAGTCTTCAATAGAAGGTTTCTCTGTTAAAGACGCGGGGCGCTTCTACACACAGCAATAGTAGTCTACAAAAAACGAGTCTCCTCTCGGAATTATAGGCAGTGGCTGACTTCACACACCTTCTGGAACATTAAGAAGTGCTCTCGGACGCGCAGGTTTTCTCAAGATGTTTTCCTTCACCGTTTAAAACGCACATAAATTCGAAAAGTTGGAGGCCCGGGGATCGAACCAGCGATCCCGTACAGGAGATAATAGTGTTATTTGTGGTCTTACCTTGCCCTTCTCAGACTCTTCAGAGAGCAGTTGCTTCTCAGTGGGACCCGTGCCCTCTTTGATCTCCTTTTCCTTCTTCGCCGGTGCAGGGGGCACCTCGCGCGCACATATCTCGTACCAGTCTGGGAACGCGCGCTCCTTCATGCGCGAGACCAGCCCGACGAGGTTTGGAAACGAGTCGTTCAGGGAATCGCGCAACTCGTGCTGCACTTCCTTGTCGATGAAATGCAATTGAGCGAGGTTCGCAAACGCGACGACATCCAGCTGTCGATACAAATAGTTATTTTATTACAACACAACAAAAGGTAAGCGTGTAGTAACATTACAATATAAACACTTACACAATGACTTGAGATTGGAACCCATAGACATTGTGGCCAATTCTGTTTAACACAATCTCTAAATTAAAATGACAGCTCTAATTCTAGCGCTGCCCCTTTCTGCAGGGAGTATTATGAAAGGAATAGCAATATAAATAGAGCTTAGAGATTTTAGTTTAGAGATGGTGTACAACAGAATTGGCCTCTTTATATTACTACGGTAACTAGTGACTGCCCGCGGCTTCGCTCCCGAGGGAATTTCGAAAAATACTATGCTTTTTTTATTACAATATGGCTTGCGTTTGACGACAATCATGCTTATGAAAATCAATGATGAGGTCTTATCAAGCGCACTTATCTATAAAATGCCTATTCACTCTTGCCTTGAAGGTCATGCCATACATGGCAAGTGAAGAAACACGGACGCCACAAGGGCCGAAAACCTTAGCGGTTCGTATCAGAAATGTTGAAGAATGACGTTTCGTAAGGTATTATTTGTATTTTTTTTAATTCCACTACAAGTTAGCCTTGATTGCGTTCTCATTTGATGGGTAAATGATGATGCAGTCTAAGATGGTAGCGGGCTAACATGTTTGTCTATGCGCAAAATTTTAGCTTTCTACGTCCAAAGTTTTGGACCAGGAATTGAAACAACTTTGCATAAACTTAGAATATTCTGAACGAAAGCCTTTTTTGCCTGGTGGGAGGCTTCGGGCCGTGGCTAGTTACCACCCTACCGGCAAAGACGAGCCGCCAAGCGATTAAGCGTTCCGTTTAATATAATATGGCGTATGGGTTTAATATAACTGCCTTACCCCTAACAGGTTAGCCTGCTTCATCACCATCTTAGACTGCATCACCACTTAACATCAAGTGAGATTTCAGTCAAGGGCTAACTTGCAGTTGATAAAAAAAACAGCGAGCACAGGAAATCAATCGTCGTCGCAGCGATCTTTTTTAAATAACTATTTTCACGTCATAAATTACAAACAAAGAAGGGTCATTCAATCAATCAGACTTTTTGCGTCCACTTCTGAACATAAAAAGGTAGGTTAACCGTATATAATTTAAAACCCAAAAAGCCCTCCCTTTATTATAAAACTTAATTATTCCCGATAGAAAACTCGTACTAGTTTTTGTACCTATTTCTTGTTGACTTTGAGAGGCGCCGATTTTCTAGGTCACGTGGGGACGTCCAATGTCTTGGCGTACACGCGGGTCATGACCTAGCCGACCTCACCCGGGTAATGCTAGACACGACAACGGTCGCCGGCCCGGGCAATAAGCATGAGACCCGGGCAAGGATTGATTTATTATCAGCGCTATTTGCTTGTATCTACAGCTACATGTTGCGATTGGGGGATACTTTTTAACAAGACGTAGGTACCATCTATGTTATTTATCTTGTAGATTTTGTTATGTACAGAGTATTAGTATCTCTAAGGCCGCAATTGCACTTGTGAGTTTTAACGTAAGTGACTTACATAAGTTTGTATACGATACGCGACTTACAATACCGTTTTTAGTTCGTATGGTAGGTACTCGTGTATGCGATTTACGTGTGTACAACTTACAGCTGTAGGTAGACATATTATACAACTCGTATTATTTACAGGGTTTTGCATAGTCCACCCCGCCGCGCTGGTCAGATGCGGATTGGATGACTTCAGCACATTATCGGAAACTCTCAGGCTCAGGTTACCACAAGATATTATTTTCCTTCACCGTTATAGCTAGTGATGTTTAAATGTTTAAAACAAGCTTTAAATTTTCGAAAAGTTAAGCTTTAAAACTTCGACAAGTTAAGAGGTACTTCCTTGCCCGGGGACTAAGGACCGTACAAACTAACCACAAAGCTATCGATAAAGAGATATTATAGATAGGAGCTACACCTATATATCGACCATTATTACGTGACTGTAACGTACTCTTTTGTACGTTAGACAAAGGCTATTTAGATTAACCATGTCATGATGTCAAGCTACTGATAATAAAGTTCTTTAAGCTTTCTTCGTTAAGTTATTGACATGAGAGCAGAAAATGTGCTGAACAATGTAATCTTGCAGATTTATCTGGGTTAAAAGAATTACGCCTTCTTTTTACTCAGTGGCAGCATTGCAAAGTATTGCTGGCAAAAGCAGGAAAAAAAACTTGTGGGAGCGGAAAAGCTAGACTTTATTGCCAGAAGGATAATAGGATAAGGTTTTTTAGTAACCGAGTGTAGTAATTCTGTTTTTTTTTAAATTGCTGATAAAACTAAAAAACCAAATAACTTAACCACATAACCTTGATGTCACTTAATCAATTAATATCGATTATTTTTGTAGTAAATACTTCAGTTTAGATATTTTCTACTGCAATTAGCCATCAAATTATCAAAAATAGACAAAACTCAATTTTAAGAACTAAAAGTGAGGTCAGAAATTTCCGCCTTACCACTTTTGAAGTCCGATTTCTCATAATAATGCCCCCTTAAGTACCAAATTTTTAGACTAAGCTTTTATAGGGGAGCTTAGGAACCCCAAAAGTTTTTAAAATTAGTCGGAAGTGACTTAAACAGGTTTAAGTATATTTAATCTAAAGTTGAAAATTCAAAAAAAAAATCCTGTTCTTTTTTCTGGGCGAAATATTTGTGACATGACTGTACATCTATAAATGCTTAAGTTTGGAGGGATGGATGGAAGTATGTTTGTTACTCAATCACGCATGAACGGCTGAACGGATTTGTATGAAAGGCACAGAAACAGATTACAGTTTGAAATAACACATAGTCTACTTTTTATCCCGGAAAATTGAAGAGTTCCCGCGGGAAACAAAAAAAACTCAATCCACGCGGACGAAGTCGCGGGCATCAGCTAGTTTATGTATATAACATCGCACGTAAGGAACATACCTAGGACCTAACTGTATTATACTCGTATATACTAAAACCTTCTTGAACGTACGTAGACTACGAAAATGAAAATCATTAAAATCAGTCTTTTGGTTTCTGAGAAAATCGTTAACAACCATAGTATATTTGACATACATATATACAATACGGGTAGAATACAGAACATCCTTTTTGAAGTCTGCTAAAAAACAAGCTATCGTCCAGCATATTGAATTTAGTGTGACGCATTTTTATTTTTTATATGCTTCTCAGCAACCCGTTTAAATTGATACCCATAATATTATGGGGGTGAATAAAAAATAACCAGTCCACCATCTTTAGGAGTCCGCCATATCGGACTATGTCGTAGCTTAGCTATCATGCATTGACATCCAAACTAAATGTGTATGTAAAATTAAAGGTTACGGATAAATGTTTTAAAATTGAATTGCAAGATTTGACCTTAACATTGCGTGTTAAATAACAGCTTGTAATGAATGAAACCTTTGCCCAGAACTCTCGTAAAAGCTTCGAAGTTTATAAGTCCGTACAGTTAATTTTCAGGGACTTTTTAGGGCTTCGCTCGGATGCAATGAAGGGCAATAAAGTTTCGTAAGTATAGCGTAAACAACTTATTTTATTATGTTAAGTAAAAAAGCCTCCGATAATAGGCGTAAGACGCAAGCACACGTGTCCCTACTGTATTATGTGTTCGCCATTCACGAATCCATACTAATAATTTAGTCCAGTCATTACGTCGGAAAAACCCGGTCAGAAATGCACGTGATATTATGTGGGGAAGGGGGTCTATAAAAGTTTAACGTCAAAATGTCGACCAAGATATCCGATGTGCAAATTTTCCGTCATCTTGAAAAAAGGGCTAAATTCAGTTTTTTCGCAATAACTCGGTTCTCCAGTGAGATACGAAAATTTTGATGCAATACTCTTTTGTTGCTTTTTTACAATCTACAATTAATGTCCTTTGCATTTTTCACCTATCGGTTATCGTTACTGAGATATCGATCGAAAGAGCCAAAATTTCGGTAATGTAATTTGTTTTTTGCTATTTTCTTTCTTCTCGTGATAGATACCGAAAAAATGTTTGTTATCTAGCCGAGCTCACCCAGGTAATGCTAGACACGGTCGCCGGCCCGGGCAAGGATTGATTTCTTATCAGGGCTTTTTGCTTGGTCCATGTTCATTTCAATTCAATTCCCAGATGATGGCTTTTAGGTATGCCACAGGGGCACAGGTTGTACATGTTGTGATTGGGGGATACTTAATGGGGACGACAAATATTTAAAAAAAATGACATCCTTTAATTATTATTTTTTACTACAAAGTAAAAATATATTCTTAATAAATCTCATGTGTTTGATTCATAACTTGGCTGGTTTATTTATTTATTTTGTATTGCAATAATTCCCTGAACAACCTTTCATACGTTCTGACGTGTGGATACAACCGTGCAAGCGGCTTTACCGACTAGCGGCGCGCTAGAAGTCGTAAATTTTGTCGAAAAACGTAATTGTAGGTCTGAATACGCTCTACAAGTTTGATACTGGACATTTTTTCGATATCTTTCACAAAACAAAAAAGCGAAAACAATTTGCACTACCTAAAATGTTTTTTTTTATTATCTCAATAATCTCAATAACGATAAACGATAGTTGAAAAATTTAAAGGACCTTAAAAAACCGAAAACTTAAAAAGACTTTTCTAGACACATAATATCCAAAATGTAGCTTTCTCGGTTCACATGCATTTCCAAATGTATATAATGACTGGACTAATTATCAATGAGAAAGTCTGTCTATCTGTCCGTCTGTTTGTCTATCTCCTACGCTTTAAGA
Source organism: Erebia aethiops (assembly GCA_923060345.2). Taxonomy (NCBI): domain Eukaryota; kingdom Metazoa; phylum Arthropoda; class Insecta; order Lepidoptera; family Nymphalidae; genus Erebia; species Erebia aethiops. The sequence continues at coordinate 15,906,960 of OV281079.1, read as the reverse complement.
AACCATTTTTTCAACCGATTTTGATGAAATTTGGTAAAGAGATAGGTTGTATCCCAGGGAAGGACATAGAATATATCTAATAAGACAAAGAAAACCAAAAGATTTATCAACGCAAGCATCATCATCGCGGGCATCATATAGTTTGGTATAAAACGCGCCATAAAAGAGGTGTATCAATCGATTAGTCATACATTATACGACTGAGTAGACGTGGAAATATCGGAATCAATAGAGAAAGTGGCATAAAGTCTCTTTTTATAAATGGTGTAAACTGTACTCGTACAAAGGCATTTGAGATCGGTTATTGCCCCCGGCTGGGGGGGTGTCGCCACCCGTCTACCTCTCAATGCTCGTAATGAATGAATGCATACAACCTAAATAGTATAACATGTCTATCGTCGCTTTTTCATTTCCATCGCAAAATCACACACCCGCAGGATTTTAAAAACCTAAAGTCACACAAACTAAGTCGGACAAAGCGCAGACATCAAGGCATCATCCACGGAGGTAACAGGCAGTGAGGAGGTAACTAGGCGAGCGCTGAGGTCTTATAAGTTCCGAGTTCGTTCCTCAGCAGGGTCAATTTGGGAATTTATAATTTCAGAATTTTATCTGGACTGGTTTCGATCGTGGCTAGATCACCCACTGCTTTGCTGGTAAGCAAAGACGTGCCGCCAAGCGATTTAGCGTTGCAATGCCGTTTAGAAATTGATAAGAAGGGTGTGGGTTTCATAAAACTAGGCCATACCACTAACAGGTTATCTCGCTACCACCTTAGAATGCATCATCACTTACCATCAAGTGAGATCGCAGTCAAGGTCTCACTTGCAGTGGAGTAAAAAACCAACTGTCCTACTAAGATATTTTGTCACATCACACTCAAACCAGAACCTATTTTTTTGAGCACTATTCCTCTATCTTGTATAGTTCGTGAAATTTCTTTATGAGGTACTTACAAAAGTTGGGACATCTCCGTAGAACTGAGCTAGTCTCCCACGAACTGAAGTATCAGGTTCGAACCAGCTACCTGTATTGTAAAATGAACTAAAATATATGCGGTACTAACAAGAGTTGGTTCATCCCCGAAGAAGTACGGCTTATCGGAGAGCAGGTCGGACAGCACGCGTAGATCGTTCTTGCCGAACTCGATGATCTCGTCCTGGCTGTGAACGCCGATGCCGTGCGCCTTTGCCTTTTTCATTCCCTATAAAATAAATAAAATTTATTAAATGTTGATACTCAGGAACTGCTTTCTGCTGCCGAGTTTCTTGCCGGTTCTTCTCAGTTCTCAGTGGTAGATTCATTTGACGATTCATAAGTACTTTATAACTAACTTAACTTTGAAATTTTCAACTCGAATGGCGGACGCAAAAAAGGCCAACTTTAAAAATAACCATAGACACTACCCGAATCAAAACAACTTGCAAAGGATTATTAAGTCTCAAAAAAACAACAAAGGATATTAAAAAGCCGTACTCTGATATCTAAAACAAATATTAAACTCAATTTCGAGAGTCGCGGTAGGTTAACAATGAATAAACTTCAAAAGTTCAATTAAAAAACGATAAAACACGCGGATATTCAATTTAAACCGGCGGCCGCTAATTGAAAATATGAGTTAGGACCACTAACCATAATGAACATTTCGCTATCACGGTCGGGAATCTACTAGGTTAATATCAACAGGTGCCGGGATATTTAACTACCGGCGGTGGCAACATGGCGACTGCAGACGCCATGGGGAAAGGAGGGTGAGTGCGCCAGTCGAGGACGACGCTCCTGTATGCTACGCGAAGGGGGAAACCGCTTCTATCTACCTATCTACACTGGAAAACTATCCCAGACGGCGGGGCTGCGAGGGATGCTATAATCAAAATGGCGGCAGCAATTTAAATTGGTTGGCCAGTCTATATTTAACGCGAATAGAAAACAATTTTCCTCAACGAAATAAGCAGTGTCGGTTCAACTAAAAAAATTCTACATCAATGGTTCAAATAAATGTAGACAAAGGGGATTTTTATTTCAATTCATTATGACATGACAGCGAAATTACAAAGCAAAAAGCTTGCAGCTTGCTTTGTTTCGTAGCAGGTACCTGATTTAAAATATTTTATTCTGATTGAATAAAATATATTAAATCACTAGCTGATGCGCGAGACTCCGTCGGCGTAATTGAAGTTTGTTTTTAACTCCCGCGGGAACTCCGTAATTTTCCGGGATAAAAAGTAGCCTTTGTCACTATCCAGATTCTCAACTATACCCATGCCAAAATCACGTCAGTCCGTTGCGGTGTGATTGAAGGACAAACCAACAAAGAAACACACTTTCGCATTTATAATATTAGTATGATTAACATCACCTACGAAAACGCAAACAGGGAATGTGTTCCTATTGTCTCTCTGAAATGCGTGGGCGCTATACCGTAATCCGCGTTCGTAATATCACTGCAACAAGACAATCGGTAAATGATTGGATGATCAAGCTTACCTTACGGCCTGAGTTGAACTTGTAACAGAAGTTGAGGATCGGTATTGGCAGGCGGGTGTTGAGCGCGTTCTGTAGATTCATCTGGTACCCCTTCAGTACGCTGTCAGGATATTTTGCGCGCCACCAGAAAATCACCCATGAGAGATGGTTCTCGATCATGGAGATCATAGCGTGCGTTACCACTCGCTGATCGGCGGAAAGACCTGCGAAAGTTAGTTTGAAAATAGCTCACAAATTCGGCGGGATGCGTTCAGTGAATGCACATGCGCGACGTCCCCCAGGTAGACAGGGGTATCTAGGGTGGTTGGTCGGTCGTTCACCTAGCAACTGGAATTCCCAGATATTCATATTGATTTATTCTGTACCTAGCACTTAGGTCATCCACCTAGTTTCAAAGGGGAACTACATATCAAATGTTTTTTATGTACAAGGTATGATCAAAATATTATACAAGGCAAGATAAATGGCAAACGAAGGCCTGGTCGTTAATTTTAATTTAAGAAATTATGGTTTCAGAGCCTGAACCAGTGGTTCGACGTGATAATAAAAAGGTCACTGTTGAGAGCGGCGTTGAAAAATGCAGTTACAGAACGCGCGCGAGTTGAATGCGGAGTAAATGTATGTGTCACCATACATTTGCTCTGCATTCAACTCGCGCGCGATCTATAGTAAGATATTTAAACAAAAACAAGACATGGTAACATTACTAATATTCTTTTTCGGTTAGAACTCCAAAAAGGTACTAACACTTAGTGCGGGAACTAACTTGTTATTTTCAATTCAGCATACTTACCAGTATCCAAATCCTTGTTGTATTTTTCTGAGAGCTGCTTGATGATAAAGGTGCTATCAGCGATTTCTTCGCCATTCAACTCCACAAATGGCAGCTGCCCCTTTTTGGAACGGAACTTCGCCTTGTGATCGACATTCTAGAACAATGGTAAAGAAAATTTCTTCAATTATGTTGTAATAATTAATTAACTATGTAAAAGTAACATAAATTCGTAAGAAAATAATGAGTTGTACTATAGTTTTCTTAAAACTATGCAAAGCTTATCATAAATGATGACGGCAGACATGAAACAGATATTAGAAAAAATATAATGATGCCAAAAAGAAAAGAACAGTGCAAAACAATTTCACACATATAAAATCTGATTAGATACAAAAACGATTGTAACATACATAACTGTGCCTTTGCTTTGTTGCTAATTGCAATTTTCCCACATTGTCAACATACATATACTTAGGTATTATAATTGAAGTGAAGAACAATAATGAAATACGAGTAAATTCAATTTCGAGAAAATGACCACCACTAAACATTCGCATTGCATTTCGAAATAGGAAGGGGATAATAAACCACATACAGCAAAAATAAAGTTTGTATCATAATTTTCAAGATTTCATTCCACGTGACGATACACATAATGTCGGATTACAACTTTTGAAATTAGGGGTTTCTCTCGAAAATTTACTCATCAAGCCATATTATCATTCGCTAACAAATTATGGAAAACAAGCTGATGCCCACGATTTCATCCGCGTGGATTGAGGTTAATTTTCCAGGATAAAAAGTAGCCTATGTTATTCCAGACTATCTCTGTGCCAAATTTCATCCAGATCCGTTCAGCCGTACTGGCATGATTGAGTAACAAACATCTATCCAAACTTTCGCATTTATAATATTAGTATAGTTTAAAATATCAGGATCCAGGGCACAGAATACTAATAATCTACTACGTAGGTACCTGACCAATAAATTTTAACTGAAAAATATTAGATAAAACGTGGTTTGGTTCAAAAATTTATCTGTTATTCCCCAGAAGTGCTTCATAATGGGATACGCCAGAAGACTCAATTTTGGCACATTAACTCGTTATAAAAATCTTACTGAGATTTCCGACCACAGCGCTGAAATGATTACGAATGTTGGAATTGCAAGCTTTGTATTTTAATAAATTATAATATAGCAACCTAGCAACAGGCCATTCTGGGCTACGAGCATGCGCAGCTAACTTGACCTGAACCGGTGACGAGTTTTATGAAAACGCCATATACAATACCCCGTAAATATCAATCAATATTATATAGGAGGAGCTCCAAAAATTTATATTACACTTCGCTAGAACAAAGAAACAGGAACTCTTTCATATGGAGATATTGTATTGTCTCTAAATTATAATATCAGTCGTGGTATAAGTACAGTAGTGATATTATTTTTAACATTTTTAAAGCATGTCTTTTAAAAAGATACTAATTTACAATGCGATCTAGAGACTTGATGCGGCCAATATGTGCAACTCGTCATACCATACTCGTCGGTTACCATTGTGTTTATGGATAAAACTACTCAAACCTTAAAGCGACAGTAAGCTTAAGTTTTTTTTTATAACCATAAGTTAATTTTTTTGTTCATTGTCTCTTTCAGTACATACGGTAAGGATATTCCTATACTAGTGTCAGTGAAACAAATGGCAACGGCAGAAAGGCAGAGCCAGTAGGTTTACTGATTACAGATGATTCAAATCCTACTTGAAACTTTATTTCGGAATTGTACGTCACCCTACAAAGCGGCTGATCATTATCAACATCACATCACTTCAACTCATTGCCGGCTCACTACTGATCACGAGTCTCTTCTCAAAGTGAAATGGGTTTTGCCATAGTCCACCACGCTGACCAAGTGCAAATTGACAGACCTCACAACGTTTGGGATGTGGCATAGAATACTAACTATATACTGTGGACTTGTGGGAGGTCCCTGGCAGGGGCAATTTGGGAATAACAATTTATAAATTCTCTTGTCTGGTCTTGTGTCTTCGGCCGTGACTAGTTAGTGAGTTACCTCTCGGCAGAGACGAGTTGCTAAGTGTCCCGCTCCCCAAGGCATCAAAAGAAACAAAGGAAAAGCCATCAGAAGTGGGAATCCGCTTATAACAATCATATTTCCGTGTAGAGCACAAAGCGGCGGGGTTTGGAGCGGAGATTGCATGGACCACATCGTTGGCCGGGCCGACGTCCCTTAAGGTGCCAGCGGAGGGCGAATTGCCCATACAAACGTAATACCAAAATAATTTGTAATTCGAGAATATTTCCACCATATTATGCGATTATTAAGATTGAACTTGTATTTATCTACCTTCTTATCTTTTTATTCTTCTTCTCCTTATCTTCTTATTGTTTTCTTATCTTTTTTGTATTTATTGTAATATTTATATTTTGGATAATAATTTTTTCAAAATACTTTCCCGAAATTAAATGTAAGCACATTGCGTTTTGCATGTTTTTACGACATAAATGACATGTTTTCTCCTTATTTGTTTTTTATTAAAACCAACGATATCTCACGTACTAATTGATCGTGCCTGAGGAACACAGCCTATATTGTCATTGAACATAGCTCATATTGAACATAGTTCATATTGATATCGCGCTTGCACGCGATCATGTGTCATCAGCCAAATAGAGATAGCAATATACCGGCAAATTTATATTTGCGGTTCGAGTAGAAATTGCGAGCGGCGTTCGCCGGCCTCTTAATAGTATTAAATAATATTGTCGAATAGATGACGCCCGCAACATCGTCCGCGTGGATGAGGGTTTATTGAATCACCACTCTCTGTATTCAATTGCGTCAAAATCGGTTTGATGGATGGATTGTTAAAGCGAAGAGAGAGAGAGAGAAGAAGACATGCAGACAAAAAGACAGACACAGTTTCGCATTCATAATATTACTATGGAAATATTACTATGGATACTGCAGGTCTCGTGAATTATTATTCTTGTACAGCGTTTCGCAGCGCGGTGCTTCAAGAACATCCAGATTAATTTCATGTAAAAAAGCACAGTGTAAGTACAGGTTATTTTATACACTTTTATATATATATATATATATAAGCGAGCAAACGAGCAGGCGGTACACCTGATGGTAAGTGATTACCGCCGCCCATGAACATTTGCAGCACCAGAGGAACCGCGAATGCGTTGCTGGCTTTCGAGATATTTAGGTATTTATCCGCCCTTTGAGGAGCCCCATATTATAATCATGAACACAGAAGATGGAACACAGAAGATGGAAGCTTCATAAGTTCCGTAATTTGCAGGTACGAGGCAGTAATGACCTGGAATAACGAGAGGTGGAAGAAGACCAGGCATCCAGGTGGTGAGGATGAAATTTGTTTCTGCGACGAAGGGTGCGACTGGAGAGCACGGCAGGTGGTATTAGATTAAATAACTTACACAGTATTTGATGTTTATTCAATGCTGTTCAATCAGAAAAATGATCAATGATAATAAAATTTTAAACATGCTTCAAAATTGGGTAGTAATTATAACTACCTAATTTTGAAGTACAGTTCGCGCGCGAGTTGAATGCAGAGTACGGTGAACTGTATGTATATAAATTTCATCAGTAGATAGTAATAATGACATATATTAATATCGAAACATGATTATTAACGCAGGCTTCTTCATGGCAGATTGTATCGCTATTATATTAATTTAACATAAGAACCTTTACTAAAACATTTTCATCATCAATAACATTGAAACTCGAATTCAATCAATGGTGTTGGAATTCGCAAATCCGCTGAACTGTAATTAATATTTCACAATAAAGACTCGCGGAATGTAAATAAAAATAACCACTTCAATCAAATTCGGCAGTCAGTTAACAGCACACACACAGGTTTACTATAAAATATGTATTATAATATATGTATTTGTATACTTAGTAAATGTAGGCTTGCCATTATTATAAATAAACTTAGGATAAACATAGGACAATTCGGATGATTGAATTTAAACCCCTTAAACTCGAAACGAAATTATTTATCTTCACAACAAAGAGAAACGTTTAAGATTTGCAGTTTTTTTCTCTATAATTTTATTAAAGAATTATAACTACAAATATAATTTTTATTATGTAAAATTAAAATTATAAAATGTATATTATAAAAATTATTAACGCATTATAATTTTTATTATTGTCATTTCTTGTTTCTGCGGAATCCGTCGGAAACAAGCATCCGGACTGCATAGAAAACCTACCCAGACACCCCCTAATTGGGACAAATCCGGAGAAACTCGCACGGGTGGCAACCCTAGATAAGAGTCGGCTCGTAGCCATGGCGACGGGCTAGAGCGAGCTCCAGAGTCTGGGCGGGGAGCAGGCGGCAGCTGTATTGATTTCGTACAGAGTTCACCGGCCGGCAAACCACCCCGGCCTCCCCTCTCGCCCCACTACACCTATCAGCCAACGACATCCCAGCTCTATGATTACAGCTGCTATCTACACCAAAACGAAAAAAGTGATAACGGTATAGTCAGCTCAGATATTTAACCGATAACAACAAGGGAACGACGGGATGTGGATTAAATGATCAAGCACTGCTTTCTATAAAAAATAAAAATAAAAATAAAGTCTTTACAATTTCTTAACTTTAAGATTTATCAGAAATATTTATTTAAATAATAAGTTTAATACAAAGAGTCTAATTTACCTAAACAAGACTATATATTTTATTGACCGATCGAAGCGAAGGTCTCTGAATCTACTTGAGTGAATTTGCACTTGTCCGTCCGTCCGTCCGTCTGTCAGAGCCTTTTATCTTCTGAATTACTGAACGTAATTACTTCAAATTTAAATATAATATGTAAACCGATGACCTCCATCCGAATATGGCTTAAAAAGTTATAAAAATCTTTATTTCAGGGGGCTCTCATAGCAGCGAAGTAAAATATTTTTATAGGGTTGCGGTATATCATTTTAAAGATAATTAGAAATAGAGTCCAAAAATATTTTATTTTTATTTTTCCCCTAAAATTGACGAAATGGGGGGCTTTCAAAGTGGAGATTTTCTAACATCCAAAGTTGATCAATTTCTCTCAATTTTCTGAAAGGCTGAGCCTGAAACTTAATCAATTATTTGAATTATATCCTGTACTTGAACAACAAATACTAAAATTAGTTAAATATTATAAGGAAACGAAAGTATTTATTTTTTAATGAGCTTCAGTATTTTTAACAGAACTTCACAATGATGTCAATAGATGGCTCTGTAAAAGTTTATTCGTTTGTGCTTACAAATAATAGATGTTAGCACCATCTTACGTGGAATAAAAAAATAGTCTACTATCAGTACCTACCTACTGATGTCTATGAACGTAAAGATGAGCGCGCATTATATAGTTAAAACTATCTTATGGATACCGCGAGGTCTCAGTTCGGGGCGAACCACTAGTTATTATAAAGCTTAATATGTATTAATTATCTGTTAGTACACTAATAAGGCCTGGGTCTAATCTGTAGGTACAAGCCACACGGAACGGTATAGACAAAACTCTTTATTGCATCTTTATTTTAAAGAGATGGACTTTATTGTCGTTTCGCTACTATTTCGCAATTCCTACAACACAAGTCACGGCGGTACTTTCAGCACATAATATCATAATTTCACGTTGAAGGTGTAATAAGGGCGTCTGACAATATCGCCATTTTGTGCCAAATTCTGCGACCTTATGTTAAATATTTAATCGTTCAGGGTCTTAACTAATTTATAACCTTTGAAAGAACTGAAAAAAAATATTAAATTTGCCATTTCATTAATAAAAGCTCTTAGAGTTAAGCTCTTTTATTTTTTAATCCATTCATAAGGCATCACGCAGTACGCTCCGTCGAAAAATAAATCAACTGTTTTTGTTGTACTATTCATTATTTATTTTATATTTCGGGTAAAAACGACAAAAATAGACAAGGCGATAAGTCTGTTGTATACAATCTCTTAACTATATTGACCAGTCTAAATCTAGTAGGTACTATCCTTTTCGACAGGGTGCATTATGAAAGCGATAAAAATACAGAGAGCCGTAATTTTTTAATTAGTTTAGTGATATTGCATTAATACCATAACTACGAGTAAGTACTGGGTTTTGCTGACCAGAAATTCTCAGTACTAGTCCGGAGTTAGGAAGTTGGTGGTGTTCCACCCAAGTGCCTCGGAGAGCACGAAAAGCAGTCGGTCCCGGTTATTATCACTAACATGATAATAGTCGTTAAAGCTCGTCAACCCGCACTAGAGCAGCGTGGTGGGTCTAAGCTCTAATTCCCTCTCTCTTATGAGAGTGGAGGCCTGTGCCCAGCAGTGGGACGTTAATGGCCTGTAGTGGTGGTGGTGGGTACAATAGTGAAGTAGCCGCAATCTTGTACTTGTTTTGTTCATTATAACTTTTGCTTACAAATACTTTTCTAATAATGTTAAACCAAACTTTCTTGGAACAATTTTCGTATTATATTTTATATATTGTTAATTTAATCTTGAAAGTACCAATTTATTTCTCAGAAAGTAAAAAGGAATAACAAATGTCTATTAAATAAAATTGTTATTTTTAACGAAAAGCAATATCATATTTTAACAAAGATCTTTTGTTAGATATTCAATATTTTTATCTCGAAGATTGTAAGGTCCATATCTTATTAGGTAGGTACTTTATGTTTGAGTGTGAAGGTTTTACAAAGGTAGTTACTTCTAGCTATACAAGTTACTTACTGACTTGCCGCAAAGGTATTATGATTAGTGATATGTTCTAAATTACGGTGAAAACCGCAATACATCAGAAGTTTAGAAGTTATAAGCAACTAGATGATGCCCGCGACTTTCTCCGCGTGGATTTAAGTTTTCCCATAATTCCGAGGAATACTTTGATTTCAATAATTAGCCTATGTCCATCCCCGGGAAGCAACCTATCTCTGTATCTTTCGTCAAAATCCATTTACAGGCAACGACCTATAAAAAAAACTAGGTCTATGTTTACAGGTGGGCCGTGAAGACGTTGCAGACAGACAAGCAAACAGACTGACGGACTGATCCCCTTATCGCTGAGTTATTCAGGACTGCCGTAGGATTAAGTTGTTGTATAGAAATAAAGTGAGTTCTATTTGTTCAAGAAAACAAAAAATACATTATTTCCGAAAAGAAATCAAATCATAACACTAGAAACTATCGAACAAGCCGATCGATACCCGGAAGCTGGTGATATTAGCCAGTTCGTAAGGAAAACAGAACTAATTCGGTCGTTATATATATTCCTACCAGTGGCGTCCACAGAGCCCATTAAGGGACAGTTATAGTACGACGTACATAACAAATGTCACTTATTATTCTTTGTCGTCACCACATATAAGAGATCTTTGTTAGGTGTTTTCTAAAATTAAGGCATTATGGGTGAAAACGGGCATCGCATATTGTATTACTAGCAGATCATACAGAAAAGTGAGCATTAAGTTAATGAATTAAGGTACAAAGTGCTTTTATACCTCTATGATCTCTACGCCACTCGTTCCTACTCGTACCTACATCTGCAATCAAAATCAGGTATGTAGTTACAGTCAATGGGCCTACTATACCTAGGTAACACTGAAAATGTTTAGAAAATTGCCAATACTTTTATTGTTTTTCGAAGTAATCTCCGTTCCTCTCTACACATCGTCGCATTCGATGGAACCACTGAGAAAAGCAGTGGGCCCATTCTTCCTTAGGGGTATCTTCTATGGCATTTTCGTACGCTTTCACCGCATCTTCAGGGCTCGTAAAGCGAATACCTCGAATTTTATCTTTAGTTCTTGAGAATAAATAAAAGTCGCAGGACGCCAGGTCAGGACTGTATGACGGATGACTCATTATCTCGACACCTGCCATAGTCAAATATTCAACAGTCCGTTTTGCGGACTGTGCTGGAGCATTGTCGTGGTGAAGGAGGATCCTGCTACGAGGGCGCTGCTGTCGAATTTTTTCCAAGACAACAGGCAAACAGCGTACATACCAGTCTGCAGTAACTGTCCTTCCATCTTCTAGCACAACTATCGCGAAATGACCTTTCCGACCAAAGAATGAGGCAATCATCTTTTTTCCTTGACTTCTTCCTTTCTTTACCTTAGTTGGCCGATCCTCGAAAGGAAACACCCACTGAGCTGATTGTCTTTTGGTTGCGGGTTCGTAGCAATATATACAGCTTTCATCACCTGTGACGATGTCAAATACGGCATTTGGGTCACCGCCGTTGAACTTATCTAACATTTGGCGACACCAGTCCATGCGAAGGTGTTTCTGGTCGTCGGTTAAAGTATGGGGAATCCATCTGGTACAAAGCTTCCTGACGCCTAAATGTTCGTGTAATATTTTTTGAACTTGACTCATACCAATGCCTAGGCTTGCCCGTATCTGCTGATAGGTCACCCTCTTATCTTCCTCTATCATGCGTCGCACAGCACTGATGTTATCTTCAGTAGTCGCTGTTAAAGGACGTCCCTCACGCGGATCATCATTGAGATTGCTACGTCCACGCTTAAACTCGTTAAACCAATTGTAAACCAAAAAATGCTACTCGCAGCCTATCATAGCTTTGTTGTTGAGTAAGCCCACAACGAAAGTCATAATAAATCATTGACCGAAAATTTCTCGCGTTAGGTTCATTTTCACGTGTAACAAGAGTTTTAGATTTGCCGCCAATTCACAAAAACAAATGACAAATGAATGCAATATACTCGTACTACATTAGGTTACCAAAGAGTTCTAAAATTTAAATTTAAAAAATGTTTTCATAAGCAATGTTTCTAACTGGCCAGTTCTAAACATTTTCAGTGTTACCTACGTATAACAAGCTCACCCGTTGAACTATTGACATAGCACCCATTTCGAGCTTTATGGTTAGTTAAGTCAGAGGAAAGGGAACATTCGTCATTACAAAGTAGGTCAGGGGTTGCCGACCGATATAATAAGATACTAGCCTTTGCTCTAGAATCTTGATGTCGTTCGCGAGGATTTAGTTGTATTTTTAAATTCCAAAAGCCTTCATTTTCTTTAAATCAAAAGTGGTAGTAAAGTCCGAATATCGAATACATCAGTATTCGTACGTATCAACGTATTTGAAGACTTAAGATAACACAAAAGCTAAATGACTGTTTTTAACATATTATGTGATCACATACAATAGTGACATAATTAATGCTTTAAATATACATAATATGTATTAGGTATATGAATAAAAAAAGAGACGTTTGAGCTGTTGCAAACATGTTGTAAACATAGGCTAAGGCTCTTACTGACGTGTTCGAAAATCATTATTCACCAATACCTGCCTGCGATTCAGCTAATTTGGAGATTAATTTACAGGCCGGACAATTCAAACTGTATGTTTGAGTGTAATTTCGTAGCAACTAGCAGTTAAATCAAAATCATAGGCGCACTATAATCGAATCATGGATATGGATATGGATTCCTCATATTGTTTTCTTAACTTCTTTTGTCCGAAATACCTAATAATCCACCGGCTCTTAGAGAAAAACTAATACTAAAACGATATTGCAATGCGTTATAATATGGTCTGCCTATTACCATAGTCACGCGAGCGCACTGGTATAGGGAGCGTATCAACTTGAAATTCCGCAAGTGGCAAGCCAATGCCTAAGATTAGCATATCTTACCACACAGAGCTTCCTGAATCGTAAACAGGTTCCCGAGGGAGACCATGACTGTTCGCTGTACAGTTATGCCCGCTTCGAATCGCGGCGCTAAACAACCATCCACTACTGTTGTCTCGCGTTGTCTCAGATTAAAAAGGTAGTTATTGCTCTTAGGTGCCGCAGCTCTATAGCTATCTTAGTTATAGAGCGGAAACCCGGAAGACGGGAAGCAACACGCAAAAAAATAAAAATTCTTTTAAAAAAACCACCAAAACCACCATAATAAATAATAACATGTAAATTGTATGCATCTGTAATGTCTTGTTTGGGAATAAATGGCTTATTTATTTATTTATTTATTAATTTATGTTGAAGTCGGGCGAGCCTGATCCTTACTGAACTTTGCTTATCCTTGTTATACCCGCCCGACTTCAACATAATGGGTAGAAATAAAAAATATTTTTTTTACTTTACAGTGACGTTGGAAGTCGGTTTTATAAAAGAATTTTTATTTTTAACTTTTTAGTGTCAGGGTTGAGGATTTGGAGTCAGAACTTTTTTATGGGACCACCTGGAGAGCTTCCTCTAACGACTGAAAAAAACATTTTTCAAATCTGGTGTCTGGTTTCTAACTACGGAGATATGGAGATACATTAAAAAAGAATACGCGCCGAATTGAGAACCTCCTCCTTTTTTGGAAGTCGGTTAAAAAGTTAAAGATGTCAAGTGCAAGATGTCCATCTTCGGGACAAGTTCAATGACTAAACAAGACAAACTTCAGGCGAAATAATGGATTATGGTCATGACGGATAATGCCGGGTGCCCGAATTCAGGTAACTCCATTCAGGTGTTTCGCATGCTTCTTATCCACATAGTGTAAATGCACAATATGGCAAATAAAACAATCTACAAACTACTTTTAATTCCAGAACGATATTATTTTCTGAGTCATCCCCAGCCCCCAGGATTGAGTAGCAATTTATAATATATTCTCGCCTTAATTATTGCTCTCAAGATATCGGATCGTCCCGAACAGCGTCCTAAAAACGCTTGATTATAACATCCCACTTGTATTCGTAGTTTGTCCTCAGATACCGGTTTTCGCGTCCAAGCATTTAAAATTCTTTCCTTGCTTGAAATATGCGCTGCCTTGATCAGGTACAGTTATTAAACATCCTTAACATTAAACTACTTACTACATTTTGTAACCCATCTAGTTACTAGAGCTTATGAGTTAATAAGTTGAAGGTTTGTAACCAGGAAGTCAAAAGTCTAAAGTCTCAACCCTCTCTGAGAGGAAACACGGCTCAGTTGTGACTTGTGGACACTGGACAGCTCTTATTATAACATTATAAATTATGGTAACTTGATTTGTAAGACTTCGAATTTTAGGAAAGCGAAATTTAATTCTTCGAAAAATGGATTTTGCAACCATTTCGACGAACGATTCTACTTTCTGAAATATAAAACGTTTATTGAGTATGTATTTTATTTCGTAATTCAGTAAAACAAATTGTTACGCAGAAATTGAACTTTGCTTGGTAAACAATTCGATTGTCTAAAATATAGATCGCGATTTTATTAGTATGCAAGGTATTTTTATAACAATGATATATAAATTTAGGTATCAATTTACACTTTTACAATAAAATATTTTAAGGCAACACGTCTTTGTTCGCTGTAGGTAGGTAATAGTAGTGCACCAAAAAGTATTGACTGTCAAATCGCTTGTTCGCATTTCGCAGTAGACTATTTGTAATCAGTTTTTGACTGAGCAAACACTTTCAAAATTTAAATAAACAAAGGAGTTGATAGGATGTATACCTAATATCAATGCTCAGTGTAAATAACTCGTATCTTTCAGTCACAGTTGCTATAGACAAGTAATTGGAACACAGAACTTTAAAAAATTCTGTGGAAAATAAGAAATCAGCATTCTGAAATGCCTACAAATGAGGGAAGAAATTATTATCCTCAAACGGCTCAACATATTTTCATCAAACATACTTAATGCAACCTTACCCACTACTAATGAATTATACATTTGTTTGGGCAGTAAAATACCAAACACAGCAGACATTTATGTCGACTCGAATGCATTTCAGAAGGTAGCCATCTATTTTAATATTTACCTCAATGTCCTATATAATACATATATGTATATGTATATGCTCGTTTAAAGGTATTAGATAAATTTCTTCTTTTTAGCATATTATGTGTGACGAGAATGACGTATGCCATAAGATATTTGCCATGGAACTAAGAATCTGCTTATTACTATTTGCCATTATCTCACGCATACCTGGCAAGGAAGTAATTTCCTATTATCACAGATAGTGCAATACGCCAACCCAGTTCTCGACGCACTGGGGTTATTCTGAGGGGTGTAAATGAAAGGAATGTCGAACGTAAATTATAACGCTTAATTTAAACTCGAGGTAGTTTCCACCCGGCAGCCGGCAACACTTGAGAAGCGAGCTATAAAAGTCATAATGCCGCGATTTAAATAGGGCATAAATATTTTCTTTGGCGTCTATGAATACAGCATGAAAATTTTAGAAGGTAAAACCTTATTCCGATTTCCTGGCAGTACAAAATCTATCTCCCTTTTCTGCAGTTTCATCTGGTGGTAAATCAGAAATCATAACGCATAACATGGGAGATGGATGGTATACAATTTTACAAAACTTTTTGTCCTTCGCGCAGCATCGCATCCTGTCGGAAATCCGTAAGTTATAAATTTTAGAAATGCCCTTGCCGGACGGCAATCGAAGGCGAGACTTCTCAATTAGAAGATCACGGCGCTTTCCAATGCGAGGGAGGTAATATTCTTGTACATAATATGTATGTAGTTTGTAAACTATACCTTTAAAAAAAGTTAATTTCTGAGTTTCTTGCCGGCTTTTCCGAAAAGACAAAGACTGATTTTGATGCGGTGTTTTGAATACATATATGCAGGTTTGAATACATACGAGTATGTCTTAGGCGCTGCAGTATACAATTTTTAATTGTGTCATGTTTTATTTTTGTGTACAAAGATCTCAATTGTTATTTTAAATACAAAGTTGCTCTGCATAGTAACTTCTTTATTAGGAGTTTTATCGCATGTTGTCGTTCGGTGAACTTGACCTCGCACGCGATGTTATGGACATTTTGAATTCTTTCCTAATCGCATCATTTAAAAGCAATTACACGTGCATACTTTGTTTTTTTTAAGCTGGAAGAAGGAAGTTCGTACTTTTACTCGTATTCCTCATTATAATATTTGCAATAATAATCAACTCGTTAAATAACTTATGTTCAAGTACAAGAAGATGTTTGTTTAAATTGCTCGACTGGTCTGGTAGGTTCAGGTCATTCCCAATAAAACAACATATTAGTTTTAAGACCCAAAATTGGGACCAAACTAGAGACCGAGTAGGGCAATACAAATACATCTGCTGCGAAGGGAAACAACTTGTAGCCATGTCGCCTACTGTTCACGTTGTATAGTATAAGAGCCAAAACATACTGCAGACCTGACAGAATAAAACACGCCCGTGCGAAAGGTATGCGTCGAAAGAGATAAACGTTTTATCTGGTTGCCTACATGCCTAGTGTGCGCGCTCCATATAAAACTGAATGACGTAGAATTTTACTGTCTTCAGCGGTCTGTACTTTGTAGTTTGTTTACGCTGGAGACTTCTTTTCTAGTAGTTCAACGGCACTTTCATTTTAAGAGTTGAACTAGGTAACAGAAAAATACTTGGTAATGAAAATTAATCAAAAGATGAAGTTTGTATTTTCGAAATTTTAAGTTCGAAACGAACAGAGTGCCCTAGTGGGAGATTTTCATCAAATTCGATCGCGACAACGTAAACTACGATTTGTATGGAATCTTAAATTGACGCTGGTATGGTAGTGGTAGTTAACGTTGTCGCGATTGAACACGTAAAAAAAACTCCCACACGGCCTGCAGGTCTCCGATCAACAGATCCAGAGCTTCAAGTTACGTAACCGCTATAGTTTGGCAAACTTATCAGTTCAAGTAGCGGTGGCGCCACTGTCTATTAAATATCCAACATTTTAGGATTAACACAAAGTAGATTGTTAGTTCCGAATTTCGCCACACGCACAAATAAGCTTGTCTGTGTGTACACGTACATCTAGGGACGGATAGCAGCTCAGACATGATTACTGTCCCGGGCGCACCCCGGTGGGGACGGGGCCGGTTGGGCGGGGTTGGTCGATGGCCGCCGGGGTCGCGCAAGCGCCCCAGTCAGGTCGAAGCCCTCCCGGTTGCCGACCCCCGTCTATGCGCCCACGTATTCGTATTTAAATTACTTGCTCGTCTATAACTACTTGACACTATACGTTATTGCTTTTCGATCCAAAATGTATAGTTGAAAATGACACTCACGTTGACATTATTGCTTTGACTACGGTATCGACTAACGATTTCTTGACTAAGGAGGTACAAATGAACAAAAAATAATTACCTAGCTTATTCGTACGAATTCTAAACAAGGTACTTACTAATATCACACGAGTATAAATCCGACAAGAGGGGAAGCTTCCTAATAACGTCGAAAATGTAAACCTATTCTGCTAGGGTTGTCGCCTGATGCATGTCAACAATTTAAGGAAATAAAAATATTATATGTATAGATAATAATGTATAATTTCAGTTATATCCTGAAATTGAACAACAAATACTTAAATTAGACAAATATTATAAAGAAACGAAATTATACTTTTTTAATGAACATCAATATTTTTAACATAACTTCACAATAATGTTAATAGATGGCACCGTCATTTATTATCGCGAAAACAGTTTTGCGTCGATTATTATTATTACTAAACCTTTTATTTAACTTGCAATGTATTTATGTATGTATACATGTATGTATGTATGTATGTTTAGGTCAAATCTTGCAAAATTAGTTATTCGGCATTTTTGTTGAAACAGAACACAATTTTTTCATAAATAAATCTAAATAGTTTTATTTTTAATACAAATTCAGTAAACATGTTCAATCACGAAATTGTTCCTCTATTTATTTTCATTAAACGCACGACCGTCAGCCCTTACATGCGGACCCACACCGAGGAGTCGCTGACCCAGACGGCGTGTCCGTGAATGTGTCGGTGGGAGCTCACGCACACATCGTTGCGCTATGTATGGGAGCCGTTTGTATGAAGCTTCCCTTCTGTATTACTCTGTGCTAATATATACGTTGTCTGTAGGTCCGGTCACGTAATTCACAAACTCACAAGTCACAATATATTTCAATATCTAAATCTAAATAGATATCTAAATCTTTCAGTCACTAGTCTAATGCTTTGAACTAGAAAATAACATTTTTAAATAATGCTTGCCCAACCTAAGTGTAGGAATGGCATTACAAACAATGGTAGATTCACTTGACGATTCAAAATTTTATCGGGTCACAAAATTGTTTGGCATAAACTAGTCACATTCTAGATTGAGCAGAGATTATTCATCGATGGGAAAAGATTTGCATACATTAAGATTAAACATCTGTCTATGTGACCATACAAGGGCTGACTAACAAAGTCAGACAACAATCGTTTAGGGCCGGAACAAACAAAACGCGCGACGGCAGTGCGGATAACTTAGAAAAAAATTGTTAAATCTGCTTTACACTGGAACAGCAACATGCTTCTCGTGCTTGTGAGCACAATTAAACATTTTAAAATGCCAGATTCAAAATATGACCTGCCGTGACTTCCTTGGCGTCCCTAAAATAAGGATTATAATTCTGAAACAAGGATGTCAAAAATATTAAATTAGCATTAGTTTAAACGATGATATTAAGCCCCTGGACACTTTATTCCTTAATGTGTCCAATAGATCAACCAGTTTTTTTGTTGTATCACGATTCCGTACCTACTTAGTGCGTTTCAGCGACTAACAACTTCTTTACCATTGTGTAAAGTGGCTAGAAAAATTAACCGTTAGACTGAACCACTAACCTATTCAGTGTCGTGTTGATGCCGTCATGCATAATATTGTCTGACCAGGACTTTAAGGTTTAATCATTGAGAGGAAGATTACTTGAGTCATTCAAGTGAGTGGGTGCCCATCCATAGAAAAAGGAATCTGCCTATTACTAAGGTGTCACTACAAGATTTTCATTAATCTATAACGGAAACATACAAGACGTGCGTAACTTTTGCCAAAAATCCTTCCCCTTAGACCGCTGTGATGATAAACTGACGACTGTTGTGTAAAATAAAAATAAAAATTAGTCTCTCTTATTTTTTTATGATACGTACATCAAGACTACCGCCAATCCTGAAAGCAAACTCTTGTGAGAACTGCCAACGAAAAATAAAGAAAAAAATCTCCGCAAATCTCTAAACAAAGATATGGGTCCAAACTCCAAAAGTACTGCGATGTCCTAGTGCAAAAGAATAGCCCCTTTCCACTATAGATGTGCTTCATTGCTAAGTTAAGGATGTGTGTCAGATTCACCAATAGGAGCGCTTGATTTTCATAGCTTAGATAACAGTAATAGGAATCTGCTAGTCTTCATTTGTTCTGTGGCTTATATCGCTAGATGTATAAGTTGAAGCGCTCATATTTGTGGGTTTAACACACATCCGTAGCTTATTAACGTACCTACCTGCTAATGCCTATTGGTTCTAACTCCCATGGATCTACAAATAGGCACTATTTTTACACTAATGACGTACGTTAGGGATTTACGATACCTTCATTATGTAACATACTCAACAAGACGCCTATGGGGAAAACTCCTGCATACTAGCTATTAACAAAATTGCGTAACGGAATAAATGCCAATTTCTAGCTCTAATAGACCCTATTACTTCATGGGGATGCGTATACTGTATATATATACTGTCTCTTTATTGGTTTTTTTTTTCGATTATTTAACCAATATTCAGAATAAATTTTAATTTAATTACAATCCTAAAGCCGTTTCTGAAGAAAAGGGCACTGACGCATAGACAGATGGTCAACAAAGTGATTTTTTAAAAGTTCTTTTTTCCATTACTCCCTCTACTTATTACTCTATCGTTCTATCTTAGCGAAATAAGTGTGGTGCTTAATTGTAATAGCTGATGCCCGCGATTATTGAGTAACAAACATCCAAACTTTCAAATTTCTCTTATGTAAATGAATGTTCTCGTATACCACCATTTTCGAAATACATTTGATCATAGTAAATTAATAATATCAATTGAATAGATACAAGCTCTATACTATAATACAAATTACAATACAAACTATACCTAATTTGCTGAACATTCAAGTCTTATTAAGTGAATCTCCAATTTCAATACAGGTTCCTTTGAGTACAATCAATTAATATAATCAATATAATACCTTAAACCAAATTGATGAATATTGTACGTGAACGGAATATGATGTCAAATAGGTAGGAATTTCGCGTGAATTGAAGGTAAATGTGATTTAAATCAAATTTGATCAATAGTTACTATTGATCAATAAAATAATAGTTAGAACCTATAGTTTGTTAAATAGATTGGAATTTTGTATACAGAAAGGTAAATTTGGTTACTATCAAAGGGGATTAATACCTATATACTAAGTAGAGTGGAACCTATAGGTGTGTGGAACTAATAGGAGTTGAGCAAATAACGCCTACGACGACGTATGAACCTCATATCCCGTATGCTGACTTGTGAACAACAGTGGGAGGCATGCGCTGAAATGTTGCATGCTATTGTTAAAAAAGAGAATAAAGGACGTGTGGTACAGGCAGAGACAAGAAAACGCCTGAAGACAGCCATCTTTCAGACGGAATGCAAAGGCTTAACCTAAAAAATTGAGCGGAGAAGGGGGAGGAGGATTTTGGTCCGTAGGCTGATGGATAACATCTAACAAGCAATGGAGTCGGGTGTGCTCTTGAGGTATCCAATGAGGATTTTTCTCCTCCATAGATTAAAAAAAAGACTAATAGGAGGTAAATATAGGGAGTAGTGGTGATAGCCTAATGGTTTCTAGACACCCGGCTTCCGATTCGGGTGCTTGGGGGTTTCCCCGGGCACTCTAATTTTTCGGGTTTATATAATACTAGCTGATGCTCGTAACTTCGTCCGGGTGGTTTAAGATTTCTTCCATTCCCGCGGGAACTCCTTAATTTTCAATTCTCTATTCTCTAGTCTATGTCACTTTCCAGGTCCTCAACTATACCCATGCCAAAAATCACGTCGATCCGTTGCGTCGTGATTGGAGAACAAACCAATAAATCTATGAAGCAACAAAAAACACACTTTCGTATTTATAATATTGGCATGAAATTATGAATGATGCGTTTCTTAAACGGTGAAGGAAACCTAACCTAACCTAACCTGTATGCCTGAGAGTTCTCCTGTTCTCAAAGGTGTGCAAAGTCTGCCAATCCGCACTTGGTCAGCGTGCTAACTAATCCTTCTCATTCTTCGAGGAGACTCGTGCTCGGTATGGAGCCTGTGATGGGTTAAAATGATGAGGAGATATCAACTATTTATTAATTATTGATTATCGGTACTGTGATAATTAACAACTAACAAATCAATCGCAAATCACTCCAACTATGCGCCCGCATACATATATACACAGACAAGCCGTTGACCTTACTATCAACGGCGCAACAACGAAGCTCTGTGTCCGCGTTAACGTAATATTACTAATTACATAGATACCGTGCTACTTTAGTTGCTACTAATAACTGAATCGGAGTTAATTTTACCAGCATACGTTAGCGATAAGTGTAAACAAAGCATCACAATGCGCTGCCGTTACTTAAACATATAAGCTTTCAGCGAAACACTAAACACTGTGTGTGTGCAATTCAGTACACATTACAGCCGTAAACATAACACCATAAAGTATCCAGACTACTATTATAAATGCGAAAATGTGTCTGTCGGTCTGCTACGCTTTCGCGATGTTTGTTGTTTGTCATCACCGATGTTGATGAAATTGGGTAAAGAGTTTGTAACTTATATCCAAAAAAAGGGATAAAAAAACCCTCATCCACGTGGCCGAAGTCGCGGGCATCATCTACTATAATATATTTTTTATATCATGCAACAAAAAGAAATGTCCTAACTCAATGTCCCACTGACTGACTAATCAATGCTCAGCCTTAACTTTTGGATCGAGAAAGCTGAAGTTTTGCATACAGGTTCGCTTTATAATGTAGGCAAGAAAAATATTGACTTATTGATATGAGTTTTTAAATAAATTTATTCACGTAGCGAAAAGCTAAGGTTTATGATAGGAATAAAAATTTATTTAACTTACAAAATATATTTACTGCACGAATAAGTGTGTCATCACTTCTTATTATAGGTATACATAAACTAGCAGATGCCCGCGACTTCGTCCGCGTGAAATAAGTTTTTTAAACTCCCACGGAAACTCCCTAATTTTTCGGGTTAATAAATAGCCTATGACACTCACATGTCACGTGATCATCACGATCACGATGATCACACATCCATAATGTGGATTTCTATTGGTACCAGATTTTTCAAAATCGGTTCAGTAGATCCAGAGATTACCCCCTACAACCTCAGTTATGGATAAAACATGTTTCGCGTTATGGGTAAGCAACGATAAATAAACTTACAAATTGTTATACAACAAAGATATCATGATACAAAGTATAATTTAAATAAACTACGGCATTCGGAAAAGCTTATCTGTAGGTACACGAGACCGAACGTATATTATTTATGGCATCAAACAGCAATTCCTGTAGGTACGACAATTATAGTTTTCGGAGAACACTCAGCAGTTTAAATGTAATAGAATTATTGAACTAATTAAGACCGGTCTTATGCACAGTGTGCTTTTGCTGTCTGTAGTCTGTACTTCAACTAACCATAGAGCGATATAGATCGATAAAGGCCAAGTTGAGTGCTACTGCTGGTCCTTATTAGTTGGATAGTCTTTTCTCAGTGTTGGTTTTTGGGGTTAGTACGTACGAATGGTTACGAAACTGTAGCCAATATGTTACACCGATTCAAATGGTAAAAACCGATTTGTTTTATTAAAAATAAATCCTACTGCAACTTCTCTAAGTAGAGTTAATACAAACGGAAAGGGGTGATTTATATTCATAAAATGTTTATTTTCCTGCGTGCCAGGCGCCAACACGACTAACGCACTCGTAACTATTTTACTAGAGATACTATTATAGTTGTTTCAACAATGCAAAGAAAGCTTCAAACTAAAAAAAATTATGTAAGATACCTTTAAGGGGTCTAGGTACCAGACTAATCCTAACCCTACTACCAACCCCTATACGGTATGTGTACTGACATAGGTACACGAATAGTAGCAGAAATATAACTGAAGAGATACTTTAATCGTAAGCAACTGTTTTAAGGACTAGCTGTATGGATTAAATTCAAAAACTCACTTTCTTTAACATTAATAGTATAATTATTGTAGTCATAAAAATTTCTTACTTCTTTACGTAGGGACTTGGGCCGATACATCTTCTTTTCCGACTTTTTCATTTCTCTATTAAATGCGACAATGCGTGAGTGAAGGACTAAATTAAACTCAATTGCTTTCTAATGGCTCGTAATGGAATGATTGTCCCCTTTATAGTATCAAAGAAAGGTTTATCGTTCCAAACCCACACTCTCGCTTGTTCATTGTTTGAGATCACCCGAATGGGCGGCAATCGGTGTCGGCTTACAATGGGTACCTCCGCGTTGCAAGTTGCAACATGGATCGGATTACGGATATCGTATTATCTTTGGAAGCACATTAAGCAATTAAAATTAAATAATTAATATCATGTAGGTGCTTATTATGAAATGCTTAACAATACAATAGTTTAACATCTCACTTTCTAAACACTTCTGTAGTTCTATCATATTATAATAATTATTCTATGCTTAATTGTGTATAAATTGCTCCCCAGTCCTTTTTTTTCTCCCCACTGGGGTGTGGGGTGTCATAGGATAGGTCGCTCAAAAAATATACCAGGTAGGTACGCGAAAACCATTTGACGATACAAAGATCCGTTTGCGAATTATTAAGCTTTAATGTGTTAATTTTTGTTAGAGTCAAGTGCGTCCCCCCGCTGCCAGCTAAACTTTTATTAGGATATGTGAAAAAAATCGACAACGGTTAATAGTCAACCAACTTATAAAATGTCCGCATACTGTGACGCGCCACTAAGCACGGCGCGTGGCACGACACGCATTTTTTTGAAGTGAAAACTGCTTTAGGCACGTTGAGCACTTTTTGGTAGGGGGTAAAAATGTAGATTCGCGTGACCGTGACCGACATGCTCGCGAACATATAAATATACTACATTCGAAATTAAACTTTAATCCCTCGGTGTTAAGGTTAATATTTTAATATTTTTTATTTTAAAAAAATCGTTCTCTCTTCTATCGGCAGTCCCTATCCTATGACTGCAATTTTTTTTTAAATAACAACGGCAGTGCAATGCGCTATTTCAGTCTTTCCTGTGTTATTATTTTCATCTCAATAATAATTGTAATTCAAATAAAGGTGGTTTAAAGATTATATACAATAAGACGCTTCGGCTCGGCTCTATTGTGTCGGTGTGCGTAGTGGCTAAGAGAGCAGGCTGCACTTTATACCACTAAGCCGTGCGGCTTGAAAATCTCAAAGATACGTGTAATTGGTCACAAGATAGGGTCCAACATTAGACAGACGGGCACTTGAGACAGGTTAATGTACCCTCAGGCCTCAGCTCAGGCAAGCAGCGCAAGAGACTCTTTAATTAAGTGCATATTAGGGCTAGCCGTTATCCAGTGATTCCCGCCATAGCTACATGTGCACTCGTCAAGCTTTTATTATGCCTAGGTGCCTACCAACTTAATACCCTTACCCCTACTACCATTCTTAGGGTTCCGTACCTCAAAAGGAAAAAACGGAACCCTTATAGGATCACTTTGTTGTCCGTCTGTCGAGACCCTTCTACTCAGGAACGCATGGAGGTATCTATCAAGCTGAAATTCATATCAAATACTCAAGTCTACTTTCCCTCGGAGATGTGAAAAAATCAAACTTCTAAGCCAACGCAATCAAAAGATACAGCCGTATATGCTGCAAATTTTCGACACTCGCAAGGGAATCAAAACCTACAGGGTACTTCCCGTGAATTCAGAATCTTGAAATTTGGTACAAAGCAACGTCTTATAGCACAGATAAAGGAAAAATTGCGAAAAGCATAAATTTTTAGTTACTTCTTACTAATCTTACTAATATTATAAATGCGAAAGTTTGGATGTATGCATGTCGGTATGGATGTATGGATGGATGTTTGTTACTCAATCACGCCCCAACGGCTGAACGGATCTGGATGAAATTTGGCACAGAGATAGATTATAGTCTGGAATAACACATAAGCTACTTTTTATCCCGGAAAATTAAAGAGTTCCCGCGGGAACCACAAAACCTCGATCCACGCGTACGAAGTCGCGGGCGTCAGCTAGTCATATAATAAAAATAATGTTAATAATTTTAAACTTACTAATGTCCTGGATTTCATGTACTTATATACCTACAGGTTTGTACGGTACCCTCGGTGCGCGAGTCCGACTCGCACTTAGCCGGTTTTTTTTATTCCACTACAATATAGCCCTTGACTGCGATCTCACCTGATGGTAAGTGATAATGCTAAAAATCAATCTATACTAATCCATACTAATATTATAAATGCGAAAGTCAGTTTGTTTGTTGGTTTGTTGGTTTGTTGGTTTGTTGGTTTGTTGGTTTGTTGGTTTGTCCTTCAATCACGCTTCAACGGCGCAACGGATCGACGTGATTTTTTGCATGGGTATATTTGAGGACCTGGAGAGTGACATAGGCTACTTTTTATCCCGGAAAAACAAACAGTTCCTGTGGAATAGGATGCTCTTTTTCTCGCATTTTTCTTCAATTAGGCGGCAACGGCACACCGGATAGAAGTGATTTTTTACATGGGTATAATTGAAGAACTGGAGAGTGACATAGGCTACTTTTTATCCCGGAAAAACAAACAGTTCCTGTGGAATAGGATGCTCTTTTTCTCGCATTTTTCTTCAATTAGGCGGCAACGGCACACCGGATAGAAGTGATTTTTTACATGGGTATAATTGAGGAACTGGAGTGACATAGGCTACTTTTTATCCCGGAAAAACTAACAGCTCCTGTGGGATAGTATGCTCTTATTCTCGCATTTGTTCATCAATTAGGCGGCAACGGCACACCGGATCGACGTGATTTTTTACATGGGTATAATTGAGGAACTCGAGAGTGAAACTGGCTACTTTTTATCTCGGAAAAACTAACAGCTCCTGTGGGATAGTATGCTCTTTTTCTCGCATTTTTTCTTCAATTAGGCGGCGACGGCACACCGGATCGACGTGATTTTTTACATGGGTATAATTGAGGAACTGGAGAGTGACATATAG
Organism: Erebia aethiops; assembly: GCA_923060345.2. Taxonomy (NCBI): domain Eukaryota; kingdom Metazoa; phylum Arthropoda; class Insecta; order Lepidoptera; family Nymphalidae; genus Erebia; species Erebia aethiops. Next base: position 15,880,583 of record OV281079.1, on the reverse strand, counting down.
GCTGCTTTTTATCCCGGAAAAATAACAGCTCCTGTGCGATAGTATTCTCTTTTTCTCGCATTTGTTCTTCAATTAGGCGGCAACGGCACACCGGATCGACATGATTTTTTACATGGGTATAATTGAGGAACTGGAGACTGACATCCATACTTCCATATCCATACTAATATTATAAATGCGAAAGTCAGTTTGTTTGTTGGTTTGTTGGTTTGTCCTTCAATCACGCTTCAACGGCGCAACGGATCGACGTGATTTTTTGCATGGGTATATTTGAGGACCTGGAGAGTGACATAGGCTACTTTTTATCCCGGAAAAACGAACAGTTCCTATGGAATAGGATGTTTTTTTTTTCGCATTTTTCTTCAATTAGGCGGCAACGGCACACCGGATCGACGTGATTATTGACATGGATATAATTGAGAAACTGGAGAGTGGCATAGGCTACTTTTAATCTCGGAAAAATAAACACTTCCTGTGGGATAGGATACTCTTTTTCTGGCATTTTTCTTCAATTAGGCGGCAACGGCACACCGGATCGACGTGATTATTTATATGGGTATAATTAAGGAACTGGAGAGTGACATCGGCTACTTTTTATCCCGGAAAAACTAACAGCTCCTGTGGGATAGTATGCCCTTTTTCTCGCATCTGTTCTACAGTTAGGCGGCAACGGCTCACCGGATCGATGTGATTTTTTACATGGGTATACTTGAGGAACTGGAGGGTAACATAGGCTACTTTTTATCCCGGAAAAACTAACAGCTCCTGTGGGATAGAATGCTCTTTTTCTCGCATTTCTTCTTCAATTAGGCGGCAACGGCGCAACGAATCGACGTCATTTTTTACATGGGTATATATGAAGACGCATAGGTTACATGCTGCTGCAACTATGCGAAATCGTTTGTATAATCAGGAATCTGTATAACGTGTAACCTATAGCATTGTGTTTTCTTTCGTAGATATCGTGAATATTTTTTTTCATTTTTCGTGCATGAAAAACCTTGCTCTTGCCTTTCGATGAAATACGTCGATACTAAACGTCTCAGTATTCTTCTCCATGGCATCCTCTTGCATGCTTAATTTAAATACAGTTTTCTAACAAAAACTCATTTATTGTTCCCTTGAGCCACGCGAGCGAAGCCGCGGGTAATAGCTAGTACATTATAAATGCGAAAGTTTGGATGGATGGATGTATGTATGTACATGTATGTATGTATGTATGTATGTATGTATGTATGTATGTATGTATGTTTGTATGTATGTATGTATGTATGTATGTATGTATGTATGTATGTATGTATGTATGTATGTATGTATGCATGTATGTATATATGTATGGATGGATGGCTGTTTGTTACTTCTATCTGGATGAAATTGGGCACAGAGATAGATTACAGTCTGGAATAACACATAGGCTACTTTTTATCCCGGAAAATGAAAAAGTTCCCGCGGGAACCAAGAAACCTCAATCCACGCAGACAAGTCGCGGGCTATAACTCCATAGTACTTTTTTTAAAGGGTATTAAAAATGTTCCGTTACAAAGGTATACTTAGACTTCAGAGTATAGACTACAGACCCTCCTCTGCTTTTGTATTGATTAAAGTTTTAATTAGCGTAGGGAATAGGGGTTCCGGTTTGTGATGTCACATTGAAACAATCGGTGACGCTTTTCTCACTTGGAAATTTTCATAGTAATCTCACAGTAACACAAATAACTCTAGATGTATTACTACAAAATATTGTGCTTCCCTTTCAATTCTCATACATACTTTCACAACTAGAAATCAAATACATGAAAGTTTGGATGTATGGATCGATGTTTGTTACTCAATCACGCTCCAACGGCTGAACGGATCTGGATGAAATTTGGCACAGAGATAGATTATAGTCTGGAATAACACATATGCTACTTTTTATCCCGGAAAATTAAAGATTTCCCGCGGGAACCGAAAACCTCAATCCACGCGGACGAAGTCGCGGCTATTAGCTAGTAATTTAAATAAACGCATTGATGACTGACAGTTATACAGACAGACTGAAAGAAAAATGAGATATAAAGCGATTAAGTAAGGTGTCAGCATGATTTAGTCAAGCCTATATTATTCCGCTAGAAGGTAGCCCTTGACTGTGAACTCACCTGGTAGTTAGTGATGCCTTTGCATATCTAGTTTACCTAATTATAGTTAACTTTGTATTATTCTTTCTTGTGTGCAATAAAGTATTTATCTATCTATCTAAGATGGTAACAGGCTAACCTGTTAGGGGTATTATATAATACCCATCCCCTAGTCAGTTTCTATAAGGCTTGGTATCGGAACGTTAAATCGCAATAAAGTCAGTATCAGAATTAATGATTCATGATACGTGCTACACATAAGACAAATAGAGATGTTGAGTAACATAACGAACACTTGGATTTAGGAATAAAATAACTATCGAAAGATCTTATTTGTACTTGACTCGTATTTCGCTAGTTTAGGAATGTTATAGGTATCAAATACCCAAATTTAATTCAACAAACAGTGAAAATTTGATCAATCCTCACGTACATTTCCCACGATTGTTTCATAATTAGCATTTATTAGAGACACCACAAATCTCCACTAAGTACGGATTATCCCGGTTTAGAACTGACTCTTGCTTAACGGTTCAAACTTCAAATGCTTTATCAATAAAAACTTCGTGATATGCTTTGGAATACTTCAACAAAAGATGTGGGGCATATCTCATGCTCTATTCAATTCAATTCAAAAATTTAAAAGTTTTTATTCAAGTAGACTTTATAATAGTGCTTATGAATAGTCGAATGAATTTACCACTGGTTCGGAATGCCGTACCTACCGTTCCTCTGATTCATTTATATACCTAAGCTATAATAAACAGAGCTATCAGCATCAGCATGCAACCATAATATTTTAGTTCAAATAAAATACGAACTACAAAGAAAAGCTATAGCTATAAAATATATTTATTAATATACTAGATGCCCGTGACTCGAAACCGTTTCTTAGCTGATACGCCTACGCCATCTATCAACGCACAGCTCAAACCACTGGACGAATCGGGCTGGCAGATAGCTATTATGACGAAGACATCCGCTAAGAAAGGATTTATGAAAAATCAATCCGTATATATTATTGATATAAACGTAGTGCACGCGAGCGAAGTCGCGAGAAAAACCAAGTTATGATAATAAGTATAGATTTTAGGATTTATGTCCTACTTTCGACTCCCACAATCATCGTAAGCCTATAGCTCTAATGAGGTTATGGCTCAGTTTAATTTACACCTAGTGGGATGATTCACAAAGCTCTCATAATACGCGCGTTACCAATCGATTCGCTAGTGTAATTAAATAAACAGACATTATTGGATTTGCGTATTTCACGCTGATCTAGTTCTTACTGTATGTACAATGTTAGGTCAAACGTTAAGAGCTGTTTGCAATTGTCTTGTGTTATCCCATCATAACGGTGTTTTTGTTTGAATTCGCTGGCACACGAACAGATATTATAATTTTTCGACACTACATTTTTTAATTGATAGTATTGACGAAAGTCTCCTGCATGGATCACCAAAGAACACCTTTTGTGCCGCTTGCTTCCAGCGGCTCTTAGCTACTCTTTACAGAAGAGAAAATTAGCTGGGCGTCCTCCGATGACACCGCGCCATCCGGTGAGAGGCCGCATTCAAGTAATTTGGTTAGCTGGGACCCCAATGCTTATCGATTCTTCGAACTGTGTACCCCGTTCATTGCCTCATCCGTTCTATGACTCGTCAAGCTTTGTTAGTCTGCTTCTCCCACGTTTTCTTCATTTAGATTTGATGACATAGTGATAGCTAGGGGATACTTCTCAAGCATATCTTTCTTCATCACCCGTTGCGTGACATGAGCCTTGCAAACTGAGACCCAAATCAGTAAAAGAATTCTATACGGTCTGCCGTTTGCGATATTCTTCGAATCGGCGAACTTACTCGTAGTAAAGAACTGTACCATGTGGTCAAGACTTTTCACCCCAGGAAACCAAAAGGTAAATATGGGATTTAAATAACTGAAAGCCTCGCGGACGAATACGCGGTACTATTTAAAAATACTTAACGTGTAGGTACATATATACTCGTACGTGTAGTGGCATGTAGTGGTAATCAATCTAACATAATAACCATGGAAAGTTTTAAATTGATACGCTGTTCCTCTATTTGTGCTAAATATCTCTTCCTCCGTGTTCGCTACACTAACTTTCTTTTAATTAATATTTTATTGATTTTCTTGCAGATATTGGTCTTGTCAAATTATATCCGAAATATAGTAAGTCTATGTTTGACTATTGCATATCAGGAGATTTAACTTAGGTTACATTTTAAAAATTAAAAAAGGAAATTGGGTTATAAAAGTCTTACCCTATTGACACTTTCATGGTTAAGTAGGGGTTAAATTTTCGTCAAAAGCTACCGACCTCTGTGTGCAAATACTTCTTTTGGGGCTAATTCATGTTTTCGCCTAAACTATGCAACTACGAGTAGCTTTTTTTGTAAAAGTTTTTGTACTGTATACTACAATCATTTGATCTGACAATGAAAATGTTAATGCCTAAGAAAATTACATGATAATATAGATTCAACAACAAAATAGTAATTATAATTATCTGGACGGAAACGCATGAACATTTCAAAACTAAAGATGCCATAATAATTGCAAGAACACAATTACGAATTGATGTTACAATCACCAAATAATTATTTGAAACAAAAGTAAAAACTGACTGAAGCCACTGCACAGTAAGTTGAAGACAGGCGGGCATAAAAAGATACGCAAAGTTGAATTCACCTATATTCAAAATTCCCTAAATCCCTATTATTAAGGAGTTCTGTACCCTGCAGCCACCTGGTTATGGTTGAAGAGTTGAAACTTGGAGTTTAATCGTGCAGTTGTTGCATATCTAATAACTATAAAATGAGTTCAGTGTGAACATACTCGTAATATCCTAAATCTGAATAAATGTGAATAATAATAACCCTGCTGCATTAGGATTGAGGAGTTGGATACAGATTTTTATAGGACCAATCTGAAAGTATTACTTTCAAGTAAAAAATGACTTCTCTAAATCGGTTTATAACTGACGGAGTTTTAAGGTACATTATATTATTATACTATATATAGCTCAATTACCACTGACTCACTGACTCACTCATTGACATAATTGTTCTCCTAGAAAGAGACAGAAAACGATATAATGATGTACGAGAGATGTGTTCGGGTGCGGGAGTCGAGTAGGGAAAAATTATGATATTTCGGAAAAACAAGATGGCGGCCGTTGTGATTCTTGCAACTCTTTTCTTTTCCAACTGATTTCGTTACAACTCGCAACGATTGAAGAAACTAGGAAACGATTTATAGAAAAAGTGGAAAAAATTGGAAAAACAAGATGGCGGCCGAGCTGTAGTGTTTTGAAATTTTTGATTTTTCGACCCCGAACCGTGGCGCCACAGATCCGAAACGGCGTGGTCGAGCGTAATATTTTTTTCTCTTTTCGCCTACAACTATCCTGTATTTTGACAGAACGGGAGTGGTTTTTAAAAATTCAAGATGGCGGCTGTCGCGGCGGCCATTCGGTCTGAGGTACGAAAAAACGCAATTTTAAACTTCAAATTTGTCACAGTTGGCAACGTCGGAGCGTTTCGACTTCTAGGGGGCCATTGTGTGTACAGACTCGAACTATGGATTGGGGAAAAAAATTACCCCATTTTTCGGGAAATTTTCAAGATTTACCCCTAAAATTAAAAAATCGAAATACGTATTTTTTGCAAAGTTCGAGTATGAGCGACCACGTGTCCCACTTGTACGAATGAAATTTGAGTATTTTTGTCACCGAGGTCTGGCAACACTGGAATTTATCGAAGTAAAAGTGATTTTCGCCATGGTCTTTTTTCAGGGGCTATCATTTCGGCTGGGTGCGAGCGAGATGAAAAATTGAAACGTCATCAGGAGCGGTATATCCTGTAGTTTACGGGAAAATTATAAAACTATGTAAAATGCTTGTGTGAAACGAGGTGGCGGCCATTTTGTATTCTTTTTGTGTTTTTGAAAATTTCGATCACGATTTTGAGGCAGTTGGCAACATTTGGGAAAGTTGACATGTAGGGATCGACTGTGTAACTCGACCGGCAGTATCGAGATATCAAAACAGTGTTGCCACATTTGGGGTAGTTTTCGAGATTTTCCCCAAAAATATCCTCCTGTAAAATTTTGTATGAAAAATTTTTTTTTCACTGATGGCTTCGTATAGAAGTCAGAAAATATAACTCGAAAAAAAATATGGAGACAGCTGATGATTGAGGATTTCGGAGACGGGTAAAGGGCACGGCCAAGGTATTGAAGATAGGTCACTCGGAACCTCATCCAATAGACAAAGAGCAAAAAAAAAATCAAAATGGCGGAATTAAGATGGCTGCCATACAAATTTGTTTGGTGTCTATCTCGGAGAGTATAAGAGATGGAAGTGTGGTTTCTTGGCAAGAGATGATCAGGACGAGGAGTTCTATTTAGCAAAATGAAAATAAAATTCAAGATGGCGGATATTTTTTTTTCATACCAAATTATATGGCGATTAGGAACTTTATGGGGACTGGGTACTTATGGTTCCCTCATTCTAACGAATCTTTGGGGGCAAAAATGTGAAGCGAGTTGATGATTGAGGATTTTGAAGAAAGAGGTGTGTTCGACCAAATGCATGAAAAAAAAAAACATAAAACTACCAACATGCCCGCATAATTGTTCTCTTAGAAAGAGACAGAAAACGATCCAATGATGTATGGGAGATGTGTTAAGGTGCGGGATTCGAGTAGGGAAAAATTATGACATTTCGGAAAAACAAGATGGCGGCCGACGTGATTCTTGCAACTCTTTTGTTTTCCAACCGATTTCGTTACAACTCGCAATTATTGACGAAATTAGTAAACGATATATACAAAAAGTGGAAAAAATAGAAAAACAAGATGGCGGTCAAAGTGATTCTTGCAACTCTTTTGTTTTCCAACCGATTTCGTTACATCTTGCAATTATTGAAGAAATTAGTAAACGATCAATAGAAAAATTGAAAAAATTGGAAAAACAAGATGGCGGCTGAGCTGCAGTATTTACAAATTTTTGATTTTTCAACCCCGACCCGCGGCGCCACAGATCCGAAACGGGGTAGTTCATGTATTGGAGATATGTTCGGCTGCGGGACAGGAGCAGGGAAAAATTATGACATTTCGGAAAAACAAGATGGCAGCCGACGTGCTTTTTGTAACTTTTTTTTTTTCCAACCGATTTTGTTACAACTCGCAATGATTGAAGAAATTAGTAAACGATCAATAGGAAAAGTGGAAAAAATTGGAAAACCAAGATGGCGGCTGACGTGACTCTTGCAACTCTTTTGTTTTCCAACCGATTTCGTTACAACTCGCAATTATTGAAGAAATTAGTAAACGATCAATAGAAAAAGTGGAAAAAACTGAAAAACAAGATGGCGGCCGAGCTGCAGTAATTTCAAATTTTTGATTTTTCAACTCCGATCCGCGGCGCCACAGATCCGAAACAGGATAGTTCATGTATAGGAGATATGTTCGAGTGCGTGATGGGAGTGGGGAAAAATTATGACATTTCGGAAAAACAAGATAGCGGCCGATTAGCCGAAATGAACCGATCGAAGCATTCAAGATAGGTGCTCGATCAAATGTCATTCGAAACCTCAGCCAATAGACCGTGAGCTGAAAAAAAATTCAAAATGGCGGATTTAGGATGGCTGCCATACAAATTTATTTGGTGTCTATCTCAGAAAGTATAAAAGATGGAAGAATAATATCTTGGCATAAGATGATAAGGACCTGAAGTTCAACTTGATGAACAGTAAAAAAATTCAAGATGGCGGAATTTATTTTCCATAGAAAATATAATTATGGCGAATATTGAAGAGACTACAAGTGTAGAAAGAACTATGCAAAATTTTGATACGTTTCCGTTTTACCCTGGGATTACAAAACAGGAAACTGTTACCGAAATTTTATAAAATCAGCGCCATTTTGAAATTCTTTGTTAATTGACCGATTTTGTTCAAAATCGATATTTAGGACTTCCTGGGATCACAAAATAGAAAACTGATAACCAAGTTTTAAAAATCAGCGCCAATTTGCAAATTCTTTGTTAATCGACCGATTTCGTTCAAAATTGATATTTAGGGCTCCCTGGGATTAAAAAACAGAAAACTGATACCAAAGTTTTGAAAAATCTGCGACATTTTTAAATTCTTTGTTAATTGGCCAATTTCGTTCGAAATCGATATTCAGGGCTCCCTGGGATCACAAAATAGAAAACTGATACCAAAGTTTTAGAAAATCAGCGCCATTTTGAAATTCTTTGTTAATCGATCGATTTCGTTCAAAATCGATATTTAGGGCTCCCTGGGATTACAAAACCGAAAACTGATATCCATGTTTTTAAAATCAGCGCCATTTTGAAATTCTTTGTTAATTGACCGATTTCGTTCAAAATCGATATTTAGGACTCCCTGAAGTTACAAAACAGGAAACTGTTACCAAAATTTTCAAAAAACCAGCGCCATTTTGAAATTCTTTGTTAATGGACCGATTTCGTTCAAAATCGATATTTAGGGCTCCCTGGAATTTCAATACAGGTAACTGTTACCAAAGTTTTAAAAAATCAGCGCCATTTTGAAATTATTTGTTAATTGACCGATTTCGTTCGAAATCGATATTTAGTTCTCCCTGGGATCACAAAATAGAAAACTGATACCCATGTTTTAAAAATCAGCGCCATTTTGAAATTCTTTGTTAATCGATCGATTTCGTTCAAAATCGATATTTAGGGGTCCCTGGGATCACAAAACAGAAAACTGATACCAAAGTTTTAGAAAATCAGCGCCATTTTGAAATTCTTTGTTAATTGACCGAATTCGTTCAAAATCGTATAGTAAAGTCTGTACTACTTGTAAGTCAAACCACAACCCGTGAGCTGCTTTAGCAGCTCGCGCACAGGGCGAAACACTAGTTATACTATATATAGCTCAATTACCACTGACTCATTGACATAATTGTTCTCCTAGAAAGAGACAGAAAACGATACAATGATGTACGGGAGATGTGTTCGGGTGCGGGAGTCGAGTAGGGAAAAATTATGACATTTCGGAAAAACAAGATGGCGGCCGACGTGATTCTTGCAACTCTTTTGTTTTCCAACCGATTTCGTTTAAACTCGCAGCTATTGAAGAAATTAGTAAACGATTAATAGAAAAAGTGGAAAAAATTGGAAAAACAAGATGGCGGCTGAGCTGTAGTGTTTTGAAATTTTTGAATTTTCGACCCCGAACCGCGGCGCCACAGATCCGAAACGGCGTGGTCGAGCGTAATATTTTTTTCTCTTTTCGCCTACAACTATCCTGTATTTTGACAGAACGGGAGTGGTTTTTAAAAATTCAAGATGGCGGCTGTCGCGGCGGCCGTTTGGTCTGAGGTACGAAAAAACGCAATTTTAAAATTCAATTTTCTCCCAGTAGGCAACGTCGGAGCGTTTCGACTTCTATGGGGCGATTGTGTGTACTGACTCGAAGAATGGATTGGGGAAAAAAATTTACCCCATTTCTCGGGAAATTTTCAAGATTTTCCCCAAAAATTAAAAAATCGAAATACGTATTTTTTGCAAAGTTCGAGTACGAGCGACCACGTGTCCCACTTGTACGAACGATGTTTGGGTATTTCCGTCGCCGAGGTCTGGCAACACTGGAATTTATCAAAGTAAAAGTGATTTTCGACATGGTATCTTTTCAAGAGCTATCATTTCGCCTGGGTGCGAGCGAGATGAAAAATTGAAACGTAATCAGGAGCGGTATATCCTGTAGTTCATGGGAAAATTATGAAACTATGTCAAATGTTTCTGTGAAACGAGGTGGCGGCCATTTTGTATTATTTTTGTGTTTTTGAAAATTTCGATCATGATTTTGAGGCAGTTGGCAACATTTGGGAAAGTTGACATGTATGGATCGATTGTGTAGCTCGACCGGCAGTATCGAGATATCTTAACAGTGTTGCCACATTATGGGTAGTTTTCGAGATTTTGCCCAAAAATGTCCTCCTGTAAAATTTTGTATGAAAATTTTTTTTTTCACTGATGGCTTCGTGTAGAAGTCAGGAAATATAACTTTAACAAAAATATGGAGACAGCTGATGATTGAGGATTTCGGAGACGGGTAAAGGGCACGGCCAAGGTATTGAAGATAGGTGGGGGGTCCTCGAACTAATGTCACTCGGAACCTCATCCAATTGGCGATGAGTTTAAAAAAAACTTGAAAATGGTGGATTCAAGATGGCCGCCATACAAATTTCGTCAGTGTCTATCTCGGAGAATATAAGAGATGGAATTGTAGTTTCTTGGCAAGAGATGATCAGGACGAGGAGGTCTATTTAGCGAAATGAAAAAAAATTCAAGATGGCAGTATATTTTTTTTCATACCAAATTATATGGCGATTAGGAACTTTATAAGGACTGGGTACTTCTAACGAATATTTGGGAGAAAAATGTGAAGCGAGTTGATGATTGAGGATTTCGGAGACGGGTGAAGAGCACGGCCAGGATATTGTAGAAAGAGGGGGTATGTTCGACCATATGCATGAAAAAAACAAACATAAAACTACCAACATACCCGCATAATTGTTCTACTAAAAAAAGGCAGAAAACGATATAATGATGTATGGGAGATGTGTTCGGGCGCGAGATGGGAGTAGGGAAAAATTATGACATTTTGGAAAAACAAGATGGCGGCCGACGTGATTCTTGCAACTCTTTTGTTTTCCAACCGATTTCGTTACAACTCGTAATGATTAAAGAAATTAGTAAGCGAACAATATAAAATGTAGAAAAAATTGTAAAAACAAGATGGCGGCCGAGCTGTAGTATTTTCAAATTTTTGATTTTTCAACCCCGTACCGCAGCGCTACAGATCCGAAACGGGGTAGTTCATGTACAGGTAATACGTTCGGGTGCGGGATGGGATTAGGGAAAAATTATGACATTTCGGAAAAACAAGATGGCGGCTGACGTGCTTTTTGTAACTTTTTTATTTTCCAACCGATTTCGTTACAACTCGCAATGATTGAAGAAATTAGTAAACGATCAATAGGAAAAGTGGAAAAAATAGGAAAAACAAGATGGCGGCCGACGTGATTCTTGCAACTCTTTTGTTTTCCAACCGATTTCGTTACAATTCGCAATTATTGAAGAAATTAGTAAACGATATAAATTATACAAAAAGTGGAAAAAATAGGAAAAACAAGATGGCGGTCAACGTGATTCTTGCAACTCTTTTGTTTTCCAACCGATTTCGTTACATCTTGCAATTATTGAAGAAATTAGTAAACGATCAATAGAAAAATTGAAAAAATTGGAAAAACAAGATGGCGGCTGAGCTGCAGTATTTTCAAATTTTTGATTTTTCAACCCCGATCCGCGGCGCCACAGATCCTAAACGGGGTAGTTCATGTATTGGAGATATGTTCGGCTGCAGGACAGGAGCAGGGAAAAATTATGAAATTTCGGAAAAACAAGATGGCAGCCGACGTGCTTTTTGTAACTTTTTTGTTTTCCAACCGATTTTGTTACAAGGCGCAACGATTGAAGAAATTAGTAAACGATCAATAGAAAAAGTGGAAAAAATAGGAAAAACAAGATGGCGGCCGACGTGATTCTTGCAACTCTTTTGTTTTCCAACCGATTTCGTTACAACTCGCAATTTTTGAAGAATACCAATTTCTTTAGTCAATATAAAAAGTAGAAAAAATTGGAAGAACAAGATGGCGGCCGAGCTGTAGTGTTTTCAAATTTTTGATTTTTCGACCTCGAACCGCGGTGCCACAGATCCGAAACGGGGTAGTTCATGTATGGGAGATATGTTCGGCTGCGGGACAGGAGCAGGGAAAAATTATGATATTTCGGAAAAACAAGATGGCAGCCGACGTGCTTTTTGTAACTCTTGTGTTTTCCAACCGATTTCATTACAAGTCGCAATGATTGAAGAAATTAGTAAACGTTATACAGAAAAAGTGGAAAAAATAGGAAAAACAAGATGGCGGTCAACGTGATTCTTGCAACTCTTTTGTTTTCCAACCGATTTCGTTACAACTCGCAATTATTGAAGAAATTAGTAAACGATCAATAGAAAAAGTGGAAAAAACTGAAAAACAAGATGGCGGCCGAGCTGCAGTAATTTCAAATTTTTGATTTTTCGACTCCGATCCGCGGCGCCACAGATCCGAAACAGGATAGTTCATGTATAGGAGATATGTTCGAGTGCTGGATGGGAGTGGGGAAAAATTATGACATTTGGGAAAAACAAGATGGCGGCCGATTTGCCGAAATGAACCGATCGAAGCATTCAAGATCGGTGCTCGATCAAATGTCTTTCGAAACTTCAACCAATAGACAGTGAGCTGAAAAAAAATTCAAAATGGCGGATTTAAGATGGCTGCCGTACAAATTTATTTGGTATCTATCTCAGAAAGTATAAAAGATGGAAGAGTAATATCTTGGCAAAAGATGATAAGGACCTGAAGGTCAACTTGATGAACAGGAAAAAAATTCAAGATGGCGGAATTTATTTTTCCATAGAAAATATAATTATGGCGAATATTGAAGAGACTACAAGTGTAGAAAGAACTATGCAAAATTTTGATACGTTTCCGTTTTACCCTGGGATTACAAAACAGGAAACTGTTACCAAAATTTTATAAAATCAGCGTCATTTTGAAATTCTTTGTTAATTGACCGATTTTGTTCAAAATCGATATTTAGGACTTCCTGGGATCACAAAATAGAAAACTGATAACCAAGTTTTAAAAATCAGCGCCAATTTGCAAATTCTTTGATAACCGACCGATTTCGTTCAAAATTGATATTCAGGGCTCCCTGGGATCACAAAATAGAAAACTGATAACCATGTTTTAAAAATCAGCGCCATTTTTCAATTCTTTGTTAATCGATCGATTTCGTTCAAAATCGATATTTAGGGCTCCCTGGGATTACAAAACAGAAAACTGATACCAAAGTTTTAGAAAATCAGCGCCATTTTGAAATTCTTTGTTAATTGGCCGATTTCTTTCGAAATCGATATTTAGGGCTCCCTGGGATCACAAAATAGAAAACTGATACCCATGTTTTTAAAATCAGCGCCAATTTGAAATTCTTTGTTAATTGACCGATTTCGTTCAAAATCGATATTAAGGACTCCCTGAAGTTACAAAACAGGAAACTGGTACCAAAATTTTCAAAAAACCAGCGCCATTTTGAAATTCTTTGTTAATGGACCGATTTCGTTCAAAATCGATATTTAGGGCTCCCTGGGATTTCAATACAGGAAACTGTTACCAAAGTTTTAAAAAATCAGCGCCATTTTGAAATACTTTGTTAATTGACCGATTTCGTTCAAATTCGATAACTGGGGATCCCTAAAATCCCAAAAACCACAACCCGTGAGCTGCTTTAGCAGCTCGCGCACAGGGCGAAACACTAGTTATACTATATATAGCTCGATTACCACTCACTGATTCACTGACTCACTGACTCATTGACATAATTGTTCTCCTAGAAAGAGACAGAAAACGATACTATGATGTACGGGAGATGTGTTCGGGTGCGGGAGTCGAGTAGGGAAAAATTATGACATTTCGGAAAAACAAGATGGCGGCCGACGTGATTCTTGCAACTCTTTTGTTTTCCAACCGATTTTGTTAAAACTCGCAACGATTGAAGAAACTAGGAAACGATTTATAGAAAAAGTGGAAAAAATTGGAAAAACAAGATGGCGGCCGAGGTGTAGTGTTTTGAAATTTTTGATTTTTCGACCCCGAACCGCGGCGCCACAGATCCGAAACGGCGCGGTCGAGCGTAATATTCTTTTCTCTTTTCGCCTACAACTATCCTGTATTTTGACAGAACGGGAGTGGTTTTTAAAAATTCAAGATGGCGGCTGTCGCGGCGGCCGTTCGGTCTGAGGTACGAAAAAACGCAATTTTTAACTTCAAATTTCTCACAGTTGGCAACGTCGGAGCGTTTCGACTTCTAGGGGGCGATTGTGTGTACAGACTCGAACTATGGATTGGGGAAATAAAATTACCCCATTTCTCGGGAAATTTTCAAGATTTACCCCAAAAATAAAAAAATCTAAATACGTATTTTTTGCAAAATTCGAGTAGGAGCGACCACGTGTCCCACTTGTGCGAATGACATTTGGGTGTTTTCGTCGCCGAGGTCTGGCAACACTGGGATTTATCAAAGTAAAAGTGATTTTCGACATGGTCTTTTTTCAGGTGCTATCATTTCGGCTGGGTGCGACCGAGATGAAAAATTGAAACGTCATCAGGAGTGGTATATCCTGTAGTTCACTGGAAAATTATGAAACTGTGTAAAATGTTTCTTTGGAACGAGGTGGCGGCCATTTTGTATTCTTTTTGTGTTTTTGAAAATTTCAATCACGATTTTGAGGCAGTTGGCAACATTTGGGAAAGTTGACATGTATGGATCGATTATGTAGCTCGACCGGCAGTATCGAGATATCTAAACAGTGTTGCCACATTTGGGGTAGTTTTCGAGATTTTCCCCAAAAATGTCCTCCTGTAAAATTTTGTATGAAAAATTTTTTTTTCACTGATGGCTTCGTATAGAAGTGAGAAAATATAACTTGAAAAAAAATATGGAGACAGCTGATGATTGAGGATTTCGGAGACGGGTAAAGGGCACGGCCAAGGTATTGAAGATAGGTGGGGGGTCCTCGAACTAATGTCACTCGGAACCTCATCCAATAGACAAAGAGCAAAAAAAAAATTCAAAATGGCGGATTTAAGATGGCTGCCATACAAATATGTTTGGTGTCTATCTCAGAAAGTATAAAAGATGGAAGAGTGGTTTCTTGGCAAAAGATGATCAGGACCTGAAGGTCTACTTGATGAACAGGAAAAAATTCAAGATGGCGGAATTTATTTTTCCATAGAAAATATTATATGGCCAATATTGAAGAATACTACAAGACTTTTTGATACGGTTCCGTTTTACCCACGGGCTCCCTGCGATAACAAAACAGGAAACTGGTACTAAAATTGAAAAAAAATCGCCATTTTGAAATTCTTTGTTAATTGACCGATTTCGTTTAAAATCGATATTGAGGACTCTCTGGGGTTACAAAACAGGAAACTGAAACCAAAATTTTAAAAATTCAGCGCCATTTTGAAATTCTTTGTTAATGGACCGATTTCGTTCAAAATCGATATTTAGGGCTCCCTGGGATTTCAATACAGGAAACTGTTACTAAAGTGTTAAAAAATCAGCGCCATTTTGAAATTCTTTGTTAATTGACCGATTTCGTTCAAATTCGATAACTGAGGATCCCTAATATTATCCCAAAAACAACAACCCGTGAGCTGCTTTAGCAGCTCGCGCACAGGGCGAAACACTAGTTATACTATATATAGCTCAATTACCACTGATTCACTGACTCACTGACTGACTCATTGACATAATTGTTCTCCTAGAAAGAGACAGAAAACGATATAATGATGTACGGGAGATGTGTTCGGGTGCGCGAGTCGAGTAGGGAAAAATTATGATATTTCGGAAAAACAAGATGGCGGCCGACGTGATTCTTGCAACTCTTTTGTTTTTCAACCGATTTCGTTACAACTCGCAACGATTGAAGAAACTAGGAAACGATTTATAGAAAAAGTGGAAAAAATTTAAAAAACAAGATGGCGGCCGAGCTGTAGTGTTTTGAAATTTTTGATTTTTCGACCCCGAACCGCGGCGCCACAGATCCGAAACGGCGTGGTCGAGCGTAATATTTTTTTCTCTTTTCGCCTACAAATATCCTGTATTTTGACAGAAAGGGAGTGATTTTTAAAAATTCAAGATGGCGGCTGTCGCGGCGGCCGTTCGGTCTGAGGCACGAAAAAATGCAATTTTAAAATTCAATTTTCTCACCGTTAACAACGTCAGAGCGTTTCGACTTCTAGGGGGCGATTGTGTGTACCGTCTCGAACTATGGATTGGGGAAAAAAAATTACCCCATTTCTCGGGAAATTTTCAAGATTTACCCCAAAATTTAAAAAATCGAAATACGTATTTTTTGCAAAATTCGAGTACGAGCGACCACGTGTCCCACTTGTACGAATGACATTTGGGTATTTTCATTGCCGAGGTCTGGCAACACTGGAATTTATCAAAGTAAAAGTGATTTTCGACATGGTCTCTTTTCAGGAGCTATCATTTCGGCTGGGTGCGAGCGAGATGAAAAATTGAAACGTCATCAGAAGCGGTATATCCTGTAGTTTACGGGAAAATTATGAAACTATGAAAAATGCTTCTGTGAAACGAGGCGGCGGCCATTTTGTATTCTTTTTGTATTTTTGAAAATTTCGATCACGATTTTGAGGCAGTTGGCAACATTTAGGAAAGTTGACATGTATGGATCGATTGTGTAGCTCGACCGGCAGTATCGAGATATGTAAACAGTGTTGCCACATTTGGGGTAGTTTTCGAGAATTACCCCAAAAATATCCTCCTGTAAAATTTTGTATGAAAATTTTTTTTTTCACTGATGGCTTCGTGTAGAAGTCAGGAAATATAAGTTTAACAAAAATATGGAGACAGCTGATGATTGAGGATTTCGGAGACGGGTAAAGGGCACGGCCAAGGTATTGAAGATAGGTGGGGGGTCCTCGAACTAATGTCACTCGGAACCTCATCCAATTGACAAAGAGCAAAAAAAAAATTCAAAATGGCGGATTTAAGATGGCTGCCATACAAACTTCGTTAGTGTCTATCTCGGAGAGTATAAGAGATGGAAGTGTGGTTTCTTGGCAAGAGATGTTCAGAACGAGGAGGTCTATTTAGCAAAATGAAAAAAAATTCAAGATGGCGGAATATTTTTTTCATACCAAATTATATGGCAATTAGGAACTTTATAAGGACTGGGTACTTATGGTTCCCTCATTCTAACGAATCTTTGGGGGCAAAAATGTGAAGCGAGTTGATGATTGAGGATTTTGAAGAAAGAGGTGTGTTCGACCAAATGCATGAAAAAAAAACATAAAACTACCAACATGCCCGCATAATTGTTCTCTTAGAAAGAGACAGAAAACGATCCAATGATGTATGGGAGATGTGTTAAGTTGCGGGATTCGAGTAGGGAAAAATTATGAAATTTCGGAAAAACAAGATGGCGGCCGACGTGATTCTTGCAACTCTTTTGTTTTCCAACCGATTTCGTTACAACTCGCAATTATTGACGAAATTAGTAAACGATATATACAAAAAGTGGAAAAAATAGAAAAACAAGATGGCGGTCAAAGTGATTCTTGCAACTCTTTTGTTTTCCAACCGATTTCGTTACATCTTGTAATTATTGAAGAAATTAGTAAACGATCAATAGAAAAATTGAAAAAATTGGAAAAACAAGATGGCGGCTGAGCTGCAGTATTTACAAATTTTTGATTTTTCAACCCCGACCCGCGGCGCCACAGATCCGAAACGGGGTAGTTCATGTATTGGAGATATGTTCGGCTGCGGGACAGGAGCAGGGAAAAATTATGACATTTCGGAAAAACAAGATGGCAGCCGACGTGCTTTTTGTAACTTTTTTTTTCCAACCGATTTTATTTATTTATTTATTTATATATTTAGTACCAAACTTAAAAACTAAACATAAAAATTTAAAGGACATGTACAAGGACAACTTATCTCTAGAAGAGATTTTGTTACAACTCGCAATGATTGAAGAAATTAGTAAACGATCAATAGGAAAAGTGGAAAAAATTGGAAAACCAAGATGGCGGCTGACGTGACTCTTGCAACTCTTTTGTTTTCCAACCGATTTCGTTACAACTCGCAATTATTGAAGAAATTAGTAAACGATCAATAGAAAAAGTGGAAAAAACTGAAAAACAAGATGGCGGCCGAGCTGCAGTAATTTCAAATTTTTGATTTTTCAACTCCGATCCGCGGCGCCACAGATCCGAAACAGGATAGTTCATGTATAGGAGATATGTTCGAGTGCGTGATGGGAGTGGGGAAAAATTATGACATTTCGGAAAAACAAGATAGCGGCCGATTAGCCGAAATTAACCGATCGAAGCATTCAAGATAGGTGCTCGATCAAATGTCATTCAAAACCTCAGCCAATAGACCGTGAGCTGAAAAAAAATTCAAAATGGCGGATTTAGGATGGCTGCCATACAAATTTATTTGGTGTCTATCTCAGAAAGTATAAAAGATGGAAGAATAATATCTTGGCAAAAGATGATAAGGACCTGAAGTTCAACTTGATGAACAGTAAAAAAATTCAAGATGGCGGAATTTATTTTCCATAGAAAATATAATTATGGCGAATATTGAAGAGACTACAAGTGTAGAAAGAACTATGCAAAATTTTGATACGTTTCCGTTTTACCCTGGGATTACAAAACAGGAAACTGTTACCGAAATTTTATAAAATCAGCGCCATTTTGAAATTCTTTGTTAATTGACCGATTTCGTTCGAAATCGATATTTAGTTCTCCCTGGGATCACAAAATAGAAAACTGATTCCCATTTTTTAAAAATCAGCGCCATTTTGAAATTCTTTGTTAATCGATCGATTTCGTTCAAAATCGATATTTAGGGGTCCCTGGGATCACAAAACAGAAAACTGATACCAAAGTTTTAGAAAATCAGCGCCATTTTGAAATTCTTTGTTAATTGACCGAATTCATTCAAAATCGTATAGTAAAGTCTGTACTACTTGTAAGTCAAACCACAACCCGTGAGCTGCTTTAGCAGCTCGCGCACAGGGCGAAACACTAGTTATTATACTATATATAGCTCAATTACCACTGACTCACTCATTGACATAATTGTTCTCCTAGAAAGAGACAGAAAACGATACAATGATGTACGGGAGATGTGTTCGGGTGCGGGAGTCAAGTAGGGAAAAATTATGACATTTCGGAAAAACAAGATGGCGGCCGATGTGAATCTTGCAACTCTTTTGTTTTCCAACCGATTTCGTTTAAACTCGCAAGTATTGAAGAAATTAGTAAACGATTAATAGAAAAAGTGGAAAAAATTGGAAAAACAAGATGGCGGCCGAGCTGTAGTGTTTTGAAATTTTTGATTTTTCGACCCCGAACCGCGGCACCACAGATCCGAAACGGCGTGGTCGAGCGTAATATTTTTTTCTCTTTTTGCCTACAACTATCCTGTATTTTGACAGAACGGGAGTGGTTTTTAAAAATTCAAGATGGCGGCTGTCGCGGCGGCCGTTCGGTCTGAGGTACGAAAAAACGCAATTTTAAACTTCAATTTTCTCACAGTTGGCAACGTCGGAGCGTTTCGACTTCTATGGGACGATTGTGTGTACCAACTCGAAGAATGAATTGGGGTAAAAAAATTACCCCATTTCTCGGGAAATTTTCAAGATTTACCCCAAAAATTAAAAAATCGAAATACGTATTTTTTGCAAAGTTCGAGTATGAGCGACCACGTGTCCCACTTGTACGAATGACATTTGGATATTTTCGTCGCCGAGGTCTGGCAACACTGGAATTTATCGAAGTAAAAGTGATTTTCGCCATGGTCTTTTTTCAGGGGCTATCATTTCGGCTGGGTGCGAGCGAGATGAAAAATTGAAACGTCATCAGGAGCGGTATATCCTGTAGTTTACGGGAAAATTATGAAACTATGTAAAATGCTTGTGTGAAACGAGGTGGCGGCCATTTTGTATTCTTTTTGTGTTTTTGAAAATTTCGATCACGATTTTGAGGCAGTTGGCAACATTTGGGAAAGTTGACATGTAGGGATCGACTGTGTAACTCGACCGGCAGTATCGAGATATCAAAACAGTGTTGCCACATTTGGGGTAGTTTTCGAGATTTTCCCCAAAAATATCCTCCTGTAAAATTTTGTATGAAAAATTTTTTTTTCACTGATGGCTTCGTATAGAAGTCAGAAAATATAACTCGAAAAAAAATATGGAGACAGCTGATGATTGAGGATTTTGGAGACGGGTAAAGGGCACGGCCAAGGTATTGAAGATAGGTGGGGGGTCCTCGAACTAATGTCACTCGGAACCTCATCCAATAGACAAAGAGCAAAAAAAAAATTCAAAATGGCGGAATTAAGATGGCTGCCATACAAATTTGTTTGGTGTCTATCTCAGAAAGTATAAAAGATGGAAGAGTGGTTTCTTGGCAAGAGATGATCAGGACGAGGAGGTCTATTTAGCAAAATGAAAAAAAATTCAAGATGGCGGAATTTTTTTTTTCATACCAAATTATATGGCGATTAGGAACTTTATGCACTGGGTACTTCTAACGAATATTTGGGAGAAAAATGTGAAGCGAGTTGATGATTGAGGATTTCGGAGACGGGTGAAGACCGCGGCCAGGATATTGTAGAAAGAGGGGGGAGTTCGACCAAATGCATGAACCTACTAAAAAGAGGCAGAAAACGATACAATGATGTATGGGAGATGTGTTTGGGTGCGCGATGGGAGTAAAGAAAAATTATGACATTTCAGAAAAACAAGATGGCGGCCGACGTGCTTTTTGTAACTTTTTTGTTTTCCAACCGATTTCGTTACAACTTGCAATGATTGAAGAAATTAGTAAACGATCAATACAAAAAGTAGAACAATTTAGAAAAACAAGATGACGGCTGAGCTGTAGTAATTTCAAATTTTTGAATTTTCGACCCCGAACCGTGGCGCTACAGATCCGAAACGGGTTAGTTCATGTATAGGTCATATGTTCGGGTGCGGGATGGGAGTAGAGAAAAATTATTACATTTCGGAAAAACAAGATAGCGGCCGGCGTGTTTTTTGTAACTTTTTTATTTTTCAACCGATTTCGTTACAACTCGCAATGATTGAAGAAATTAGTAAAAGATCAATACAAAAAGTAGAACAAATTAGAAAAACAAGATGGCGGCCGAGGTGATTCTTGCAACTCTTTTGTTTTCCGACCGATTTCGTTACAACTCGCAATGATTGAAGATATTTGTAAACGATCAATAGAAAAAGTGGAAAAAAAATTGAAAAACAAGATGGCGGCTGACGTGATTTTTGCAACTCTTTTGTTTTCCAACTGATTTCATTATAACTCGCAATTATTGAAGAAATTAGTAAACAATCAATATAAAAAGTAGAAAAAATTGGAAAAACAAAATGGCGGCCGAGATATAGTGCTTTAAAATTTTTGATTTTTCTACCTCAAACCGCGGCGTCACAGATCTGAAACGGGGTAGTTCATGTATAGGAGATGTGTTCGCGTGCGGGATAAGAGTAGGAAAAAATTATAATATTTCGGAAAAACAAAATGGCGGCTGATTTGCTGAAATCAACCGATCGAAGCATAACAAATAGATAGGGGGGTGCTCGACCAAATGTCATTCGACACTTCATCCAATAGACAATGAGCTGAAAAAAATTCAAAATGGCAGATTTAAGATGGCTGCCATAGAAATTTAATTGTTGTCTAACTCAGAAAGTATAAATGACGGAAGAGAGGTTTCTTGGCAAAATATCATATGGACCTGAAGATCTACTTGATGAACAGGAAAAAAATTCAAGATGGCGGAATTTATTCTTGCATAGAATATAAAAGGCGAAAATTGAAGAGACTACAAGTGTAGAACTACTATGCAAGATTTTGATACTTTTCCGTTTAACCCACGACGGGGCTCCCTGGGATTACAAAACAGGAAAATTATTCCAAAATTTAAAAAAAACCACCGCTATTTTGAAATAATTTGTTTATTTGCTGATTTCGTTCAAAATCGATATTTAGGGCTCCCTGGGCCTGGGGTTACAAAACAGGAAAATGTTATCAAAATTAAAAAAAACAGCGCCATTTTGAAATTCACCAATTTGTAAATTGACCAATTTCGTTCAAAATCGATATTTAGGACTACCTGAGATTACAAAACAGGAAACTGGTACCAACATTTTAAAAAATCAGCGCCATTTGAAATTCTTTGTTAATTGACCGATTTCGTTCAAAATCGATATTTAGGACTCCGTGGGATCACAATACAGGAAATGTTACAAAAATTTTAAAAAACCAGCGCCATTTTGAAATTCTTCGTTAATTAACCGATTTCGTTCAAAATCGATATTTAGGGCTCCCTGGGATTACAAAACAGGAAACTGGTACCAACATTTTAAAAATCAGCGCCATTTGAAATTCTTTGTTAATTGTCTGATTTCGTTCAAAATCGATATATGAGGATCCCTAATATTACAAAACAGGAAACTGTTGCCAAAATTTATAAAATCAGCGTTTTTTTGAAATTATTTGTTAATTGACCGATTTCGTTTAAAATCGATATTGAGGACTCCCTGGGGTTAAAAAACAGGAAACTGAAACCAAAATTTTAAAAAATCAGCGCCATTTTGAAATTCTTTGTTAATGGACCGATTTCGTTCAAAATCGATATTTAGGGCTCCCTGGGATTTCAATACAGGAAACTGTTACCAAAGTTTTAAAAAATCGGCGCCATTTTGAAATTCTTTGTTAATTGACCGATTTCGTTCAAATTCGACAACTGATGATCCCTAATATCCCCAAAACCACAACCCGTGAGCTGCTTTAGCAGCTCGCGCACAGGGCGAAACACTAGTTATACTATATATAGCTCGATTACCACTGACTGACTCACTCACTGACTCATTGACATAATTGTTCTCCTAGAAAGAGACAGAAAACGATAGAACGATGTACGGGAGATGTGTTCGGGTGCGGGAGTCGAGTAGGGAAAAATTATGACATTTCAGAAAAACAAGATGGCGGCCGACGTGATTCTTGCAGCTCTTTTGTTTTCCAACCGATTTCATTACAACTCGCAACGATTGAAGAAACTAGGAAACGATTTATAGAAAAAGTGGAAAAAATTGGAAAAACAAGATGGCGGCCGAGCTGTAGTGTTTTGAAATTTTTGATTTTTCGACCCCGAACCACGGCGCCACAGATCCGAAACGGCGTGGTCGAGCGTAATATTTTTTTCTCTTTTCGCCTACAACTATCCTGTATTTTGACAGAACGGGAGTGGTTTTTAAAAATTCAAGATGGCGGCTGTCCCGGCGGCCGTTTGGTCTGAGGTACGAAAAAACGCAATTTTAAAATTCAATTTTCTCACAGTTGGCAACGTCGGAGCGTTTCGACTTCTATGGGGCGATTGTGTGTACCGACTCGAAGAATGGATTGGGGAAAAAAATTTACCCCATTTCTCGGGAAATTTTCAAGATTTTCCCCAATAATAAAAAAATCGAAATACGTATTTTTTGCAAAGTTCGAGTACGAGCGACCACGTGTCCTACTTGTACGAATGACGTTTGGGTATTTCCGTCGCCGAGGTCTGGCAACACTGGAATTTATCAAAGTAAAAGTGATTTTCGACATGGTCTCTTTTCAGGAGCTATCATTTCGGCTGGGTGCGAGCGAGATGAAAAATTGAAACGTCATCAGGAGCGGTATATCCTGTAGTTCATGGGAAAATTATGAAACTATGTCAAATGCTTCTGTGAAACGAGGTGGCGGCCATTTTGTATTATTTTTGTGTTTTTGAAAATTTCGATCATGATTTTGAGGCAGTTCGCAACATTTGGGAAAGTTGACATGTATGGATCGATTGTGTAGCTCGACCGGCAGTATCGAGATATCTAAACAGTGTTGCCACATTTGGGGTAGTTTTCGAGATTTTCCCCAAAAATGTCCTCCTGTAAAATTTTGTACGAAAATTTTTTTTTTCACTGATGGCTTCGTGTAGAAGTGAGGAAATGTAACTTTAACAAAAATATGGAGACACCTGATGATTGAAGATTTCGGAGACGGGTAAAGGGCACGGCCAAGGTATTGAAGATAGGTGGGGGTTCCTCTAACTAATGTCACTCGGAACCTCATCCAATAGACAAAGAGCAAAAAAAAAATTCAAAATGGCGGATTTAAGATGGCCGCCATACAAATTTGTTTGGTATCTATCTCGGAGAGTATAAGAGATGGAAGTGTGGTTTCTTGGCAAGAGATGATCAGGACGAGGAGTTCTATTTAGCAAAATGAAAATAAAATTCAAGATGGCGGATTTTTTTTTTTCATACCAAATTATATGGCGATTAGGAACTTTATGGGGACTGGGTACTTATGGTTCCCTCATTCTAACGAATCTTTGGGGGCAAAAATGTGAAGCGAGTTGATGATTGAGGATTTTGAAGAAAGAGGTGTGTTCGACCAAATGCATAAAAAAAAAACATAAAACTACCAACATGCCCGCATAATTGTTCTCTTAGAAAGAGACAGAAAACGATCCAATGATGTATGGGAGATGTGTTAAGGTGCGGGATTCGAGTAGGGAAAAATTATGACATTTCGGAAAAACAAGATGGCGGCCGACGTGATTCTTGCAACTCTTTTGTTTTCCAACCGATTTCGTTACAACTCGCAATTATTGACGAAATTAGTAAACGATATATACAAAAAGTGGAAAAAATAGAAAAACAAGATGGCGGTCAAAGTGATTCTTGCAACTCTTTTGTTTTCCAACCGATTTCGTTACATCTTGCAATTATTGAAGAAATTAGTAAACGATCAATAGAAAAATTGAAAAAATTGGAAAAACAAGATGGCGGCTGAGCTGCAGTATTTACAAATTTTTGATTTTTCAACCCCGACCCGCGGCGCCACAGATCCGAAACGGGGTAGTTCATGTATTGGAGATATGTTCGGCTGCGGGACAGGAGCAGAGAAAAATTATGACATTTCGGAAAAACAAGATGGCAGCCGACGTGCTTTTTGTAACTTTTTTTTTTTCCAACCGATTTTGTTACAACTCGCAATGATTGAAGAAATTAGTAAACGATCAATAGGAAAAGTGGAAAAAATTGGAAAACCAAGATGGCGGCTGACGTGGCTCTTGCAACTCTTTTGTTTTCCAACCGATTTCGTTACAACTCGCAATTATTGAAGAAATTAGTAAACGATCTATAGAAAAGTAGAAACAATTGGAAAAACGAGATGGCGGCCGAGCTGTAGTATTTTCAAATTTTTGATTTTTCGACCCCGAACCGCGGCGCCACAGATCCGAAACGGGGTAGTTGATGTATATTAGATATGTTCGGGTGCGGGATGTGAGTAGGGAAAAATTATGACATTTCGGAAAAACAAGATGGCGGCCGATTTGCTGAAATGAACCGATCGAAGCATTGCAGGTAGTCGGGAGGGTACTCAATAAAATGTCATTCGAATTCATCTAATAGACAATGAGCTGAAAAAAAATTCAAAATGGCAGATTTAAAATGGCTGCCATACAAATTTATTTGGTGTCTATTTTAGAAAGTATAAAAGATGGTAGAGAGGTTTTCTGGCAAAAGATTATCAGGACCTGAAGGTCTACTTGATGAACAGGAAAAAAATTCAAAATGGCAGAATTTATTTTTCCATAGAAAATATAATATGGCGAATATTGAAGAGACTATAAGTGTAGAACTATGCAAAATTTTGATACGGTTCCATTTTACCCACGACGGGGCTCCCTGGGATTACAAAACAGGAAACTGTTACCACATTTTTAAAAAATCAGCTCCATTTTGAAATTCTTTGTTAATTGTCCGATTTCGTTCAAAATCGATATTTAGGGCTCCCTGGAATTACAAAACAGGAAACTGATACCAAAGTTTTAAAAAATAAGCGCCATTTTGAAATTCTTTGTTAATAGACCGATTTCGTTCAAAATCGATATTTAGGACTCCCTGGGGTTACAAAAAAGGAAACTGGTACTAAAATTTAAAAAAATAAGCGCCATTTTGAAATTCTTTATTAATTGACCGATTTCGTTCAAAACCGATATTTAGGCTCGCGGGATTACAAAACAGGAAACTGGTACCAAAATTTTAAAAAATCAACGCCATTTTGAAATTCTTTGTAAATTTACCGATTTCGTTCAAAATCGATATTTAGGGCTCCCTAAGATTACAAAACAGGAATACCAAAGTTTTAAAAAAATAAGCGCCATTTTGAAATTCTTTGTTAATAGACCGATTTCGTTCAAAATCGATATTTAAGACTCCCTGTGGTTACAAAACAGGAAACTGTTACTAAAATTTAAAAAAATCAGCGCCATTTTAAAATTCTTTATTAATTGACCGATTTCGTTCAAAACCGATATTTAGGGCTTCCGGGATTACAAAACAGGAAACTGGTACCAAAATTTTAAAAAATCAACGCCATTTTGAAATTCTTTTTAAATTGACCGATTTCGTTCAAAATCGATATTTAGGGCTCCCTAAGATTACAAAACAGGAAACTGATACCAAAGTTTTAAAAAAATAAGCGCCATTTTGAAATTCTTTATTAATTGACCGATTTCGTTCAAAACCGATATTTAGGCTCGCGGGATTACAAAACAGGAAACTGGTACCAAAATTTTAAAAAATCAACGCCATTTTGAAATTCTTTGTAAATTTACCGATTTCGTTCAAAATCGATATTTAGGGCTCCCTAAGATTACAAAACAGGAATACCAAAGTTTTAAAAAAATAAGCGCCATTTTGAAATTCGTTGTTAATAGACCGATTTCGTTCAAAATCGATATTTAAGACTCCCTGTGGTTACAAAACAGGAAACTGTTACTAAAATTTAAAAAAATCAGCGCCATTTTGAAATTCTTTATTAATTGACCGATTTCGTTCAAAACCGATATTTAGGGCTTCCGGGATTACAAAACAGGAAACTGGTACCAAAATTTTAAAAAATCAACGCCATTTTGAAATTCTTTTTAAATTGACCGATTTCGTTCAAAATCGATATTTAGGGCTCCCTAAGATTACAAAACAGGAAACTGATACCAAAGTTTTAAAAAAATAAGCGCCATTTTGAAATTCTTTATTAATTGACCGATTTCGTTCAAAACCGATATTTAGGCTCGCGGGATTACAAAACAGGAAACTGGTACCAAAATTTTAAAAAATCAACGCCATTTTGAAATTCTTTGTAAATTTACCGATTTCGTTCAAAATCGATATTTAGGGCTCCCTAAGATTACAAAACAGGAAACTGATAACAAAGTTTTAAAAAAATAAGCGCCATTTTGAAATTCTTTATTAATAGACCGATTTCGTTCAAAATCGATATTTAAGACTCCCTGTGATAACAAAACAGGAAACTGTTACTAAAATTTAAAAAAATCAGCGCCATTTTGAAATTCTTTGTTAATTGACCGATATCGTTCAAAATCAATATTTAGGGCTCCCTGCGATTACAAAACAGGAAACTGGTTCCAAAATTTTAAAAAATCAGCGCCATTTTGAAATTCTTTATTAATTGACCGATTTCGTTCAAAACCGATATTTAGGGCTCCCGGGATTACAAAACAGGAAACTGGTACCAAAATTTTAAAAAATCAGCTCCATTTTTAAATTCTTTGTTAATTGACGGATTTCGTTCAAAACCGATATGTAGGGTTCCCGGGATTACAAAACAGGAAATTGGTACCAAAACTTAAAAAAAAACAGCGCCATTTTGAAATTCTTTGTTAATGGACCGATTTCGTTCAAAATCGATATTCAGGGCTCCCTCTGATCACAATACAGGAAACTCCTACCAAAGTTTAAAAAAATCAACGCCATTTTTAATAATTTTGCTATAATCATAATAAATGTCTGTACTACTTGTAAGTCAAACCACAACCCGTGAGCTGCTTTAGCAGCTCGCGCACAGGGCGAAACACTAGTTAAAAATATATTACTGAATTAAGAACCAACCTCTTCCTTTTATTTGAAGTCGGTTGAAAATTGCAAACAACTAAAACGGTCGCTTGGTACGAATACTTTCATAAAAACATTCCATAACGAATCCTTACATTGTTTGAATCTACCTCATTGTTTATAAGGTAACTTATTTATGCGAAAGAATTTGGAAAAATTTGAAACAAAATGAAACACCCTCGTGTTAGGTGACAGTTAGATGAACAAACTTTGTATTCGAGTTAAGAACTCTGTAAGTTGCCTAAGTAACTTTTTTAAATGTTATAGGATTTATGTTATATATTATACCTATTTAAAAAATATGTGTTCACTATACCGATAGAGTTGAAACTTCGTACAGTTGTTTTTGACACTTGCGTGTAGGTTTTTGACGTAGAACAATCAACGTAATATGCTGTGCTGGGCATAAGCTTGACATAAATACTTAAATAAAAAATATTTTCTTTAAATGTCTGTTTTTGGCTGATACCATTTTTTCTGCCATAAAGGAAAAATGAAAAGCGCAATAGCAAAAAGCGCCGTCCTAGAATATCTTAATATTATAATAGCATTTTGATGGTTATGGTACTTTATATACATTTTCTTATCGCTTTACAGTAAAGGCTCGGGCAGACAAGACGCGGGGTGCGCAACTTGGGCACGTTAGTGTCCAATAATAAAGGCTGCGTGCTGCACGTACTAGTGTTATAACGTTTTATACTTTAAGCGTCTCATACATAAAGCGTAACCAGACGAGCGAAATTTTTTGAGTTGTGAGTCGCATAATTGCTGCCGCATTCTGTTTCAAATAAAAGTCCGAAACTGCCACACAAAAGATGAATGATTTTCCAACCTTAACAATAGAAAGGGGGCAAACATAGCTAGCAACTTATTCTGGAGGTCAAACGAAAGAACCATCAGGACCTGAGCTGTGACCTAAGCCTAACTGCCCTCGTTCTTTTATTGTAAATCTTACATGCTTTGTCTGGTGCTATGTTGTTAATCGTGTTGCTGTCGTCGCGAATTATCTGACTCAGGCTTAAGAAGCGTCTACTTTTTGTGCAACAAAAAATGCAGACCGTTTGTTGTAACGTGGTTATTTTCTCTTTGTGTCGACAATGTAACAGTAAGGGCTCTTAGACCAGTACGATAATGATACACTCAAGTGTACAGTTTGGTAGAAACAAAAAAAGGCTAAATCGGTGTTACTTCAGCTATACAACACCGTCTCATTGTTTGCTGTAATCTGTGCAGGTCCCTGGCAGTATTTATGAGTGTTTATACAACTATATGAATCTTTGAGTAATGATATGGGTGCAGATAATCATAGAGCTGAACTAAGACTTGAGAATTATTTGGAGCAAAATAGTGCAGTCCAAGCTCTTGCATCCAAGTGTTTAGATGCGACTGGATAAATTCACCGCAGTTAATTCAATTCATAGTGGAAGAGCTAATATAATAATTCCAAAGAGCTGGCGCTTATTTAGCCCAACGGCTTAGCCTTGCTATTCAACGAGGTAATAGCGCCAGTGTTTTGGGTACCATGCCCATTAACGATCACTTGGACGGCGTGTATTTTTTGTAAATATATATATATAATATAATATATATATTATATATATATTATATATTTACAAAAAAATTATTTCTATGTCGTTTTCCTAATTTAAAAAAAAATATCATAGTTGGACTAATGAAATCAGACTAATTACTAAAAATTCTAATGAAACATCTAAAGAAAATATGAATTAATAGTAGATTGTTACACAAGGGACGTAAGTAAGCTATTACAGAACAAGATCCAATTTGGCGCCAGTGCGAGCGCAGCTCGCATAGGGCGCTAATGGATCGCGTGCACCCGAGATATTTAGTCACACGAGCGAGCGCAGCGAGCGA
This sequence comes from Erebia aethiops, assembly GCA_923060345.2. Classification (NCBI taxonomy): domain Eukaryota; kingdom Metazoa; phylum Arthropoda; class Insecta; order Lepidoptera; family Nymphalidae; genus Erebia; species Erebia aethiops. Next base: position 15,850,883 of record OV281079.1, on the reverse strand, counting down.
GGGTGAATATAGTTCGAGGGTGTAATAGCTACTTGCAACCGAGGTAAGCATTCTACTTTATATCATTCTTGCGAGGTAAATAAAACATTGGTAATGCAAAATGAAATTTTAATTAGAATAATTAGCAAATTTAGAGAAAATGGACTTATCCGGCAAAAGGTTTTGCATCATTTGTTCTGCTTCAAGCAAACAAAAATCAGGCTCTCCTCCTTTTTCATCATCTGATGAAGTGCTTGACATTGTTGTAAATAATACGAACAAACTTCACAAACTTTCAGATCAAATGAAATGCCACCATTTCCATTTTTTTTTTTTAATCCATTACAAGCTAGCCCTTGACTGCGATCTCACCTGATGGTAGGTGATGATGCAGTCTTAGATGGTAGCGGGCTAACCTGTTAGGGGCATGGCAGTTATATTAAACCCATACCCCTTCGGTTTCTACACGGCATCGTACCAGAACGCTAAATCGCTTGGCGGCACGTCTTTGCCGGTAGGGTGGTAACTAGCCACGGCCGAAGCCTCCCACCAGGCCAGACCAGGGAAAATTCAGAAATTATAAATTCCCAAATTGACCCTGCCGGGGATCGAACCCAGGACCTCCGCACGTTAAGGCAACAGCGCTACACACTGCGCCACGGAGGTCGTCAAATAAATCGTAATTTTCGTAAATAGTTTTCCATTTTTTTTTACGGCTCTGAGTTCCAAGGAGTTTTGCATAGTTTGAAATGTATGGAAATTAAATGCCGCCATGTTCAGTGTTTTTTTTTTCAGTAAAAAGTTTTCTTACCATTTTATAAGAAAAGAGATTGTTTACCAAGGAGTTTTGCACAGCTTGAACTGTAATGTGAACATTACAATTCAAGCATAGTGCGACGTAATGTTGCCTTGAATTGCAAACACCAACTTACAAGGAGACTTTCCACCATAGTAATCCCTAGTTACTGAGCAAGTATGATATAAATTAATATTAATACGAAATTAAATAAACAACAGAACCAGTCGAAGCGAAAGCGTGAACCGGTAAACACGATAGGAAGGGACAGATATTTGCCGCTAGTTTCCGATCGGGGCGCGCGAGTGTGTCACCGTTTTTTGCTTTCGTCTAGCGATCGTCCGGCGTGCGAGTACAGTTGTACTACTTTCAGTACATGTGTACCTGTATGTGTGTACATTCATAAAATTTTAACATAGTAAAATGGCATATTTACGTACACAGTTACCAAACAGTAACTTATAGGTACCAAGTATGAAATTTCTCATGTTTAAAAAAAAATGTAATGAACATTAATATTATTTAAGAGAAACTGAATTTTAAAGATTGTATTGACGACTTAACAAAATAAAGATTCTTCTTTAAAAAAATGAACAATCCCTGCTCTTGCTCATTCGAAATCGCATTGAGTTTGATTTCTGAGCTCAGGTAAACACAGTCAACACGTGCGACGAGTAACTGCACATTTTAGAGAAGTGGTTGTGCAAACAACCAGCTGATTCACCCCGGCTTTACACGTGTGAGCTTAGCACTAGCACTAGGAACCTCCTCCGAGAGAACCTCTGATTAATTAATAATAGCATTTTTATTAATATAATTTAGCACATTTTGAGAATTTGGGATTATCACTTTCAAACAGAAAGTTGCAGTGAACAAACTTTACCAGGAAGCACTACTAGTACACGATAATGGAAATAGCTATGAACCCCATTAGGATTTAGGAAGTTTCGATGTTATGAGCGAATGCAGACAAAAGCCGATTGCAGTGTTATACTCAGACGTAAATAGAGAGGTTCGACCTCTTTGTCTGTCTGTGTTTTTGCCAGTAAGATGTTATAAAGTGCTAAAAGGAAAGACCGATTTAATTTATTCAGTTTTATCAGTCGAAGGTGGCCTGAACCTGGGACGGAATGGCTCTTTTTGCAGCACCAGAGGAACCGCCAATGCGTTGCCGGCTTTTGAGTCATTTGTTTATCCGCCCTTTGAAGAGTCCCATATTATAATCATGAGAGAACACAGAAGATGGAAGCTGGTTCCATAATTACTTATATAATATTGACCTGATGCTGCAATTAAAACCTCGCCAACTTACATTAGATGAGTCGTCTTTGGGCTAATTGACTTGGTCTCGTTGGCGTTCTTACATTTACCAGGGTCTGATAATAAAAGAAGTTAGCAGGATACATTCCAAATTTAAGTATTCAGTGAAGAGATAAATTTAATCCAATACGCAAAACCTGTAACCGAAGGTTGCCTGGAAGATAGCTTTTAGCAAAATAGCCTATTGTACCTACAACTCACCATTTTAATATGTTTATGTCCTTCGGTGTACAATAAACTTTGCTTTAAAACATGCCTGAGTTTCTGGTTTTGAAGCCTAGTTGCAAAATAACTTGCATTTTATAGTTGTGTTTATTTTCCATTCATAAAAGCCCATTCATTGGATATTTCTTTACCTGCTTTCCGAAGTGCATGGACAACATTACTGGGCCGGTTTTAGACATTGATAGCACGGTCGGTTTAAGTAAGCTTATTCGACCTAACTCCTAGCATACCTATGCGGTTTTTTGTTAATTATGATACCTAATTCATATTATGCTAGACAACTACGGTAGTTACGATAGACGGGTCTAATCAAAATGAATATGCATAGTTAGATGATATACTTGAAACTTGCCAGATTTCTCCTCAAAGGATGCATAATTTATTGCAAATAGTTTACGAAGTACCTAGCTGATATAGTAAAACTTCTTGAGTTTCACAAAGTGACAGTTCTATCACTGCCTCGTTTAAGTTCTCTATCAACTTTTCGCATCCTATCGATGCCAAACTTCTCCCGAACATCTACGATCAACCTTATTAAAAATACAAAGTTTTCAATTCAGATAAACTTACACATGTTACTTCACATGATACCTATTTCAAAAATTTATTATTTCCTACTTATTTTTAAATAGACCCTCTATTCTTCCAAAAGACCTAAAATTCACATCCTCGGTTACTTTTAAGTTTGATAACCATTTTAAATTACAGATTAAAGAAAAAAAATTGACTTGTCTTGACTTATTCTCTCTTAAATAAATTCCGAGCAGAGCTCTTTCCATAGCACGCTGAGCGACTTCAACTGTACATAGTTGATGTCTCACAGCTGGGTTGTGAACTTATGACTATTAACGTTTCAGCTCTCTATGCCATTACTGGTAGAACACTGGAGGAGTCCGAAAAAAACCAAACCCGCCGAGCGATTTGGAGAGTAGACTAGCCGCGCTTTCGGTGTCCACATTTCAGCGCCGTAGATCTTTGCTAGAAGCTTTGATTATGTATATTACATAATCAACGGCTAGGAGGGTATCGACGGAGTCCTAAAATGCGCATAAACACCTTCGAACGGCGATAATAAAGTTGACTGAAAACGCAACACGTAGTACGCTTGGGAAAGTGCATGCCGGGGCCGCGTAACTTCATAGCTCAATGGCCAACCCGCTCGGGTTTCTCGTTTGGTTGCAATACGTTTGTACATTATGTCCCTGGTTTGAAATTTAAAGCTTTATGGAAATGGCTTTGTCATGCCGTTGTCAACAAGAATCAATTATGAAGAATGCTTTACGATAAGTAATTTTTAATGAGCTTGACGAAATAGTATAAAGCTTAGTAGATTTTGCCAGCGACGTGTGGGATTTGTTTTCAAAATGTTTTATTTACCCGACCGACTATGGGAGTACGTATATATGAATAGCAATCAAACGAGCATGCGAGGGAGCTCTTGTTAAGTGATAACCGCCGTTCATGAACATTTACAGTACCAGAGAAACCACCAATGTGTTGCCGACGTTTAAATAATTTGTTTATCTGCCCCATGATGGAATAGCCCCATATTGATAAATATACTAACAGCTAACTTATTTTAAAAAAAAAACGCAACTAATATGAGACAATTAGTAATACTTCGTGACAAGGATGAGCAATTGGAATGCAATCGAACTTGAGCGTTCCTAATCGGGATATGTTGCGTTATCTGTATTAATATGCGTTACGGTGTATGTTGGATATATTAACAGGTATACGAGTATGTTCTGAATATGAATTATTGGACTCTGGATTAAGCTCTGAGTAGACAAAGATTGTCGACATCGACACTTTAATATTATAATAATTATCTACCTTACACGCATGTATGCAACATGAGCAACGATTAGAACAAACCAATCAATAATCGGTTAAGTAATCAAACGTTTTGCTACATAGACTTTTTGTTAAAGAAGGAAATTTTTACCAGTCCATATTTGAATCTTACGCACAAAATGGTATCTATGTAAAACGCAACATGTGCAACTATTAGTCAAAACAATATTCTAACAGTCCCTAGTCTAATCTTATGAGCAAAAATGGTTCTATTACATTTCATAACTTAAATGCTCAAACACTCTTGGCAAAATTGGACACAGAGAGAGCTTGCATCCTGGTGATGGGAAAGATACATTTTTTAATGAATAATCAAAAACTTCACACGGGATTTAATATCCCGTATATAAATATAAATGTCTAAATCCAGGCAGATGACCGGATTGCTAGCATCAGATAGACTTGTAGAGTAAATAAAAGAATTTGTTTCAAATATAATTAATAATAATATTTAATAATTAATTAATAATTAAAAATGGTAATCTATTCAAGCATTGTAAAAATCAAAACCCATAGTGCTAGTAATCTACAGTTACAACCAAAATACCTTTATACTAAGCATATTATGACCACGAGCAAACACCGCTAATCGGGTTTTGGATCGCGAAATACCTGATGTCTACCTACCTCCTCGTAACGGAGCCTTTTTATAATAGGTATGACATAGCGCGTGCTTCATACTGCATTCCATCCAAAATACAATAAAAATAGACTTTACTAACCATAAAATATGTTTCAGGTTTTTTACCCGCCCTATAGACTGGTGGAGGTAGGAAATTAGTAACCGAGCCCTAGACGATAAATTGACGGAATTAAGTGTATACCGAGATTAAAGGCTTGGACAGAAACAATACGGAACGGCGCTCGCGAAAATGCTAATTATTTAAATGTAATTCACCTAGATATGTCACCGTAGTTTAGAGATAGTTTAGACTTTAGAGTACTTCATAGTTTGTCATAATATAACCACTTAGTACCCACCATAGTAAGCTGAACCAAGACAATGTCAGAGGATAACTGAGCGCGAATCATTAAAAAAAGTTCTGCTGCAGTTCCGCTTGGTGCCTGTCCAGACCTTTAACATGCGGGTGCGCATGCGCATTCGTCGTGCCGGAGCGACGTCTGAGGCCGACGCGTACGTCCCGCATTCCACCACCAAATACGTACTCACGAAACGGACACCCCGAATGGAATAATAATTTATTAATGCATCGGCTACCTTGATACGATAATACAAAAGGTTCTCTGGTGCCGCATCTTCGCAACTGTCACTTGTTATTAATATTCATTATAGGTTTGTTAACTGACACATATTTTAGTAGGTAATCGTACTTATCGGCGCGCAAGGTTTTACGAACTTTCTATTTTTTATACTTTCTACGATGCATAAATTGCGTTGCCTAAGAATCAATATCTTTATCTACAATTAAATGTCGAGTGAATCCGTTCGATAAAGTAATGCCGAAATGAATACTCAAAATGTCTCTCGGTTTATGAATTAGTTTACTTATTTAATTTACGAACAATCAATCTTGTTCTGTTATATGATTAGCATTGATAAATTATTGAATTATGAATCTTCAAATTTCATAAAAGTACAGATTGTGAACTATACTTGATATTAATAGGACGACTGACATAAAATTAATTAGTAACCGCTTACCTCAAGTATGAACAGATTTGAAACAGCAAAATAATATAATATTACGTGCTCAATCCTAGTTAATTGAAGCATAGAGTTTATTCAAGCACGAATTATGGGCTAGAGATAATATATTATATGGATCTAGTTATAATAAACATAGATAACAGCAAGTAACAATGAATATTTGTATATATATATAATGTATCTCAGAAGAATAATCCTAATTCTGTAGACTTTTCAAAGGAATGCATCTTAAATATAATGTTGTTGTATCTCATCACGCGAATTTGGTCATCCATCCAATGCACACTTGTCATAGTTATTATTTAAATGTATAATAAATTGTATAGACATAAGTCACTAGACATAAGAAATGTGTATAAATTAGAAATTAAAAATAAATAAATAAACCCTGAGATGCTAGCAAATAGGAAGGGAACCCACCGATAGTGTGAAAGATGACGGATGAAAGAAAGAACTAGAATGAGGAATGAAAGTACGAGCAGCATACAAGCGAGAACTGGTATGGAAGAGTAGATAATCATGTATAGCCAAAATAGACTCTAATCATGTTAGAGGGATAGATTTATTAAAAAAAAATACATCGTAAATAGGCCATTAGATCGCTCTCATAGTTATTAATTTATACACCAGTACACCAATTTTTTTTTATCCACTACAAGTTAGCCTTTGACTGCGATCTCACCTGATGGTAAATGATGATGCAGTCTAAGATGGTAGCGGGCTAACCTGTTAGGGGCATGGCAGTTATATTAAACCCATTCCCCTATTCGGTTTCTACACCGCATCGTACCGGAACGCTTCTTCGCTTGGCGGCACGTCTTTGTCGATAGGGTGGTAACTAGCCACGGCCGAAGCCAGAGCAAGGAAAATTCAGAAATTATAAATTCCCAAATTGACCCTGCCGGGGATCGTACCCGGGACCTCCGCACGTTAAGACCATCAAAAATTTTGTGGAAATATACACAGCTTGGCCTACATAGCCGATCTTTTGTCGTCGCAAACCTAGTTAGGAACATAATCGATGGGCCCCTAATCCATTATCAGTGGCGACTGGCGCGGAAGCCAAGGTGTTGCGTGACAGTGTCCACTAATATCTACTTAGTACCAGCCCAGTTCTATATACCCTCTGGGCGTTTGAGCACGCGATTCAATTTCCAATTACTGATTTCCGCCTAATTATTGTTATTTTGCACCAGCAGAACATATGGGAAAAAGTTTTTTTTATTGGGAAGATTATAACCACCAGGCTTGTTTAGATACGCTATTCTTTTTAAAAAAGATGTAGTAGTATTAACAATATATGCATAAATGCAGTAGCGTACACAGTATTCGGGCTCAGGGTAGGCATTGGTTAGGTTAGGTATATTTTCAGGCAGGGCATGATGAAAAGTAAGCATTGAGCTTTTTCAACTAGGGTAATAAACAATGCTTTTGTACCTCATGTCGTGCACGCCACTGCATACATGTCAATGGTATGGAATCATTGGAATTAATTAGTGTTATAGTATAGAACTCTAGCCATTGTCACTCTCTAGGTCTTCAAAGCCCCCTATGAAAAAAAACAAGTCGATCTTTTTATCTGTTGATCTTTGGTGACACATTATAGTTACTTTTTAAGTACTAGCAGATGCCCACGACTTCGTCCGCATGCAATAAGTTTTTTAAATTCCCACAGGAACTCCCTAATTTTTCGGGTTAATATATAGCCTATGATAGTTACAAATATAATATTGTGGCTTTCTATTGGTATTTGGTACCAGAATTTTCAAAATCGGTTCAGTAGATCCAGAGATTACCCCCTACAACGTCACAAACTCACAAATTTTACCTCTTTATTTTTATTATTATTTTATTTTACCTACTACTAAAATATTATTTTTAGATTTGTAATAAATTTGCATTCCATTCCATGACAGATTGTATGATACTATATTATTACGTATCAACAACAATTGGACACAATCTGAGCAAATAAATATGAAATGAATTGAATCTGTTGTGGTCTTAAGATTAGCCAACAAACCATGAAACAAACACAATTTTCGCATTAATAATATTATTAGTGTAAATTTTCTGTTAATTGGTCAAACGAACAGTCATAGTAAGTCACTAGTAAGTATACAGTATATAGTTACAAAGCTTTTAAGGTGACTATCGCTAATTAGAACAGGGCGGGTTGCAATGGCGGATTAGTTCACGACACGCCTAACACGTTAATGTAACACGTAGACGTGATAATTACGTGGTAAATTTTATACAATAGGATACAATTTTTACGCACCTAACTTTTGTAAATTCATACCCACCAAGTATGAATTAAAAATTTAAAATAACCTCCAACAAGTAACAGGATACCTACCCATTTCCAGAGATCCGGTTCAGCCGTTTGAAGATCATCAACTCTTCTAGTTGATGATCTTCAAACGGCTGAACCGATTTTCTTGGAACAATCTCGACGAAATCACCTTTTTAAAAAAAATCTAAATCGGTTCATCCATTTGGGAGCTACAATGCCACAGGCACGGATACACAGATACAAAGATAGATAAACAATTTTATCTTCTATCTGACTTCTATCAGAGTGCACGAGTCTATTTCCATTTCGACAGTTATAGTTCTCAGGCGCGGGTTCTCTACTGCTCTACTCAACAATCGCGTACAGTGGGTTTCTACAGAATAGCTCTCACTGTTTTCCTATAGAAGCTATGCGTATTAGATGAAAGTATGTCACAAGATTAGACGTACTTTACTTTTACGCAGACATTTCGCAGACAACAGCTGGGAAAGCTTCGACCGCAAGCTATTGCTCTGACCACATAACATAGTTTCTCATATTATGCGCAACATTAAGTTTGTAGAGAGCAAATTATTTATCTTCTTCGGCTCTTATTATTTATCGGCTTCGGCCGTGGCTAGTTACCACCCTACCGGCAAAGACGTACCGCCAAGCGATTTAGCGCTCCGGTACGATGCCGTGTAGAAACCGAAGGGGTATGGGTTTAATATAACTGCCATGCCCGTTACAGGTTAGCCCGCTACCATCTTAGACTGCATCATCACTTACCATCAGGTGAGATCGTAGTCAAGGGCTAGCTTGTAGTAGATAAAAAAAAAAAAAAATCTTGAAATTTAGATAAGCCTTACTATTGTTCCACACGTTATGATTTATGTCAGGAGTTCAGGACTCAAGACATTTCAATAAAGCGGGAGATTAATACCTATCAAGAAAGTATCGCTCGCTGTATTTAGTTCCTCCGAAATAAAATAATATAAGTGTTAAATCTAGTTTTAGTTTTTAAACGTAAGTATAATTATTTTTAATAACGACTTAGTATGATAGAGGTCCACTAGAATGTTTTATTAGCAGTGACTGTGCCAATGTACTGCCTGCATTTGTGATGCGAATACATTCTTGGAATATTTTTTATAGTGCATGCGCAAGCGTGCAAGACAAACACGCATTAACTAATGAATATTTTATTGACTGCGACAGCATTCACTAGTTTTTACTGACCATCTAAATTCTAAATGGTGTGTTTTACTATTAATGCTGCGACCAGAGTTTCAAATCATAGCTACTCATATCATAACTACTGACAAGGTCTTCAAAGAGAACGATCATTCATTCGTGCCGCAAAATCTTTCGCGTTTCATGGCGATACCCGTCCGATGTAAAGGTTTCGCAATAAAATAAATGCATTGTCGATTTTGTTGTCCGCTCCAAAGGGACTAACTGAATGAACTATGAAAAGTTGTGTGTGTAAAGGACCCATGCACAAAACACAAGGTTATTAAGACGCAGACAAATTACTACAATACACGCGTGAATAGCGCAAGAGCAGCCTAAAGATCAATTCAGTTAAAATGCTGAAGCACTAAAAAGAGCTAAATATTTGTTCCAATATGAACCATGGATGTTTGATGATTCAGTTTAGGAGAAGTTCATAGAAAGTTGCAATCTCAACTCCAAAGTTGACATTTTGTAAACACATTCATCAAGTACAAAGAATGTGGGATGTGCGGTGACCTTAATTAAAATGGATTAAGCTTTATTTATAGCGTTGGAAAATTAACAAAAATGATTCCGGCGCCATCAGATACGTATTAAGTGTACAAAGGTCTGATAGAAAAGATACGTATCTATATGATTTTTGTACTTTAGGCCTTTAGGGTGTACCCAAACTCTTAATAGTGAACTCCTTTTTTTTTATCCAACTTACTTACTTACTACGCTACGCTTACGCTTACGCTTACCACAATTATATTATTGACTGTCGATTAGAAAAAGAAAGGCATAGGTATAATACGTCTAAAGTTAAAAAAAGTTAATGAGAATAGGATTAACTACTTATGTTTAATACAGATCCTTTCTGTTGATATCGCTTGTCGGCCCGTCTTTGTCAGCTTTATCAAAACATACCCCTAAATCAATTGACAGCTATTAGACTAACGATAAAAGTGAAATTGATTTGGGCACGTACACTTTGGGTAATTAGGCTTTGTAAACTGGCTGTTTACGAAACCCTGATGTTATTTTGTTGTACTAAGCACTAATAAATACAGTGGTAAGTCCCTCTAAAAGGAGACCAAAAATCTATAAAAATAATCTTATATTGTAATGATCAAGTTTATAATGGTACGCTTTTTATTACATAATTATATAGAATATCGTTGGGTATAAGTAAAAAGTTAGTGACGAAAGATTAAATAAAATACCGTTCTATAAGTACGATATACCTACTTAGTACATAAGTGCTATGTAAGTGGATAGCAGTAGCTAGGTATGCCTATGCCTACTTGTATTTGCGGTCGTGTTCATTGTCGCTTCCACTAAGGTATCAATCAATTGAGATTTCAACTGTTTCAGCGAATCGTATATGTACAGACTACGGACGTACTACATGAACAGATCCATTCAATCCATTTGACAATTACAATTAAATTATTATACGACAATTAAGTAAATTATTTTAATTTTTGTTAGTAGGTATATAAGGATTTGATTTAAATTTATTGTATAGTTTGTATAATATTTAGATTTTAGATTAACTTTTAAATTAATTATAATAATATAATTAAGTAAATAAATAAAATATGATGCCCGCGACTACGTCCGCGAATATTTGGGATTTTAAAATCACGCACGAACGCTTTGTTTTTCCGGGTAGTCTGTCTGTTTCCGGGTTGCAAGTTTTCTATCTCTAAGTATTCTACCAAATTTCATCAAAAATTGTAGCAGACAAACGGGACACACTTTCGCATTAATATATTATCAGTGCGTGTGCGTATTTTATAACAATAGGCAACGGTACATAAACCCACAGCTTATAGCTTGAAAGGTTATGTTAGCTTGTTTAATAGCTTTTAACACGACACAATTGTCAATTTAGAAATTATAAAAGCAGGAGAGGGGAGGCTTACCAAGGCACCAAGCCGGCCGAGGGGTGTCCCAAGATGAAGTAATACTAACGAGCATTAATTTATTCCATTATTGCGTGGGAGTGACCAATTAAGTATATTACATGTGTGAATTAAAATAATGGATCTAATAAAACATGTCCACAAAAACTAGGTCGTTGACCCGAACAGAATACTTGTCTAATTAATTAGACCAAACATCAAACGGCTTTACGATGGAGAACTATTAATAAAGTAAGTTACGAATGGACAAACGACGCCCAAAACTAAAAGGCATAAAGTTTTTTTTTTTACAGACAAATTAATGTAAATCTGTAGATAGTTAAATCTAAAAGCTCCTTTAGAAACTTTGCAGACAGTTCAATTTATTTATGAATTCTATCTTAAAGTTTATCGGACATTAAAAAGGATTGCAAGAAAAAGATTTCATTACTAGACTTGAATTCATTTGGGATCTTTTATATCAAAATATATGTATCTTTAAAACTCTATGAACTCAATTTACGAGTATTTATAAAATGTAGGAAATACCGGTGTATCTTATATAACGTCATGTTTTGACTCTACCATCGGCTGCTGCTGAGAAGAGCCGGCAAGAAACTCCGCAGCTTTGCTCTTTTTACAAAACAAAATATTACAATACGTAGGTATATAAATTAATTACGCAAATAGCTCCGGGATTCTCATAACGAATCACGTTCAAGCGGACGAAATCGCAAACTTAAGGCAGTATTTCTATAAACACCGAAGTAGGTACTCGTTGCAGCAACGCATCGAAAGTGTTTTATAGGAAGAGTTCAGTACATTTTATTAGTTGATAGCGCGCACAAGGTTAGTGAGGGCAATGGCCGAAGCGAAGCCCTCCCTCGCCCCTCCTGCACATGGGTTACATATACCACAACATTAGTAATACAAACTATCACGCACTGCGTATGTCGGACTGAGATATTTCCTAACGCGTAGAACGCAGTAGAGCGGATTTATCGGAAATCTAGTTAGTCTAGCTTTAAAAACCGGCCAAGTGCGAGTCGGACTCGCGCACCGAGGGTTCCGTACTGAAAACTGTAATGACCAAAGATGTAAAACGGTAATAATTACCTTTGTTAATGAACCGCAAAACTAACTTTGTTTGTAGAGGTTTACTGTTAATATCAAAAAAACTATACTAGTTAGAGCATTGGCTATAGTTTTCCTGTAAAATATACATAAATTCCTATTGACCATAATTATTTCAGATTTTTCGATTGGTAAACTCCGGAGATAAGGGGGGGGGGGAACGGTATTTTTTTAGACTTTTTCCCCGATAAATCAAAAACTATCATGACTAAAAATAATTAAAAATCTGTTTTAGAATGTACAAAGTAAACCCTTTCATATGATACCCCACACAGTACAGTTATCTCACTTTTAAATTTCAACCCTCCGATTTTCCCCCCTTTTTAAATAATAACAAAAATAATTTCCAATTTTTTTTAATTCCAGTGTCTTTGGGCCACTAATATACGGTAGTTACTGAAATAATCGAGTGTGACGGACGGACAGACAGACAGACAGACAGACGGAGAAAGTCGCACCATAAGGGTTCCATTTTACCATTTTGGTACGGAACCCTAAAAAACAGCTTGGACCACATATATTACAGTAGTTTTTATTTCACATTAATCCTCGCAGGATCACTGACGTAATGAGTTTTTTGGAAGTGTGTGTTGTTTTTATTTAGAACAGGGGCCCGAGGGTTCTTATGATTTATTAGGCTTTTGAAATATTTATTAAGTATACCAATTTACTCTTAAAGCTGAAGAAAAAGGTGATGGACTCATGTCTGCTTCCGTGTTTGATATACGGCTGCGAAACTTGGATCTATAATAACACTACATGTTACAAGATATGTTGATACGTTATCAACGGGCCATGGAGCATAGCATCCTAAGCATTAAGCTGAAAGATAGACAGAGAAGTGACTCCATTAGAAATAAAACCAAAATTATAAGTCATAGCAAGGGCCAAAATGGAAATGGTCAAAACGCACTACTCTGTGAAGTGGCCCAAAAGGCATCAACGGAAGTCCCAAAGAACGCTGATCAGACGAGATAGTAGACATTGCTGGAAAAATCTAGATCAGCATAGCACAGAACCGCAAAGCCTGGCACAAAATGGAGGAGGCCTTTACCCGCAAGGGAAACGAAAAAATCTATATTTCTTAATGAAATTGTACAACATTAACTACTTCTAGGTTCTTTTGTTTTGATTAATTTACAAACTTGTTCTTTTATATTATTTTTTGTAATGTACTCTATAACTGTATTAAGCTAGACTCAAACTAAGAATAATAATGGCTTTTTTTATATATATTTTTTTGTCAAAACTAATAATTATTAATTTGTTTTGTAGTGAAATAAGAGTACAAAGCGAGCTTTCGCCACTCAGTCGTAGGATGTCACAACTTGCTTGCGATTCTGACAAAGCTCCGAGCGGAAAAGTGCACTTTCACTCGTATTACATACAAGATATTTAAAAAACGCCGATTTACTTGTATATTACATGGATCATTCAACAATTTATCACGTATATTATAAATACGAAAGTATGGTTGTTTGTTGTTTGTTATTTACGCAACAACGGAGCTAGGTATATGCATCAGCGATTGAATAAAAAATAATGATATTTCGTACCAAGTTATAAGCTACCAAACTGTCACTCAGTTAAGACAATTACACTGGAGAGAAAACAGGTAAATGGCTACTTTCTTAGCATTAGTAATAGATATGACTTTTGTCATATCTATTACAAATAATAATGAGTACATATATCAATGTTATCGTAGTTATGAGATTTTGTGATCCGACGAAGTTGCGGTTTCATCTGCTTGATGTTCAAACACTTTCGGAAGTTGGGAGCCATCAGCCAACTTTCATAAGTCTATTTATATGGGGTCCATTAGCGAGGGGGCATTAAAGGTTTCAAAGCGGGACAACTATTTTGTAATCAACATTGAGAATACCCTTATAGATCGATTTTTTAGTCACTAAACTTATGAAGAATAAGAATAACTAATCATAAAATATGATATCCTCCTCATCGAATTAAGTCCACGGATCTCAAGTCTCAACGGACCTGAGGATGGTCATCCACGCACAAGATACTATAAGTGAGTGAGCAAACACAGGTGCACTTTTTATTTCTTCACACTCATAATCCGATGAGACGTCCATCGGACATGACCAGAGAAACGTCAGGCACTGGGCCAATTCACCACCAACATCTTCCAAACTCTGGAATGCTACTAAGATTTTCTGGACGGAAAGACCCAGTAGCTGATTTATGACCTGTACCGAGACTGGAACCCGTATATTGTTCCGCAGACAAATAGGCTAGCTAAAAGATCGGATTCGGTTTATTCCTTGAATAAAATAGATACTACAATAAAGGCTCCGCAGCCACAAGCAAGTCTTACTCGCTTAATTTAACAGTCCTTGTGTTTAACAAAGCGACTCGTGAGCCTTGTAAGTAATTAGGCCGTGGTAACAGAATCCCCAGATCTTTGTCAAACCTTTCCCCTCGGGAAACACTGCACTTTTAATTACGCGCCAACAGGCAAATGAATGGTTTTCCAGCTCAGCGGGCCTATTCCGCATCTCAGTGTCTATTGAATTTTAATGAACTGCGGAGTGTCCAACAAAATATACGTAACGATAAACGTCGTAGGTAGCTGTAAACTAGTTACAACATTGACACTAATTTTTTTTTTTAAAATTCATTATGGGCTTACGCTTGACCACGATCACACCTGATGGGAAGTGATGATGAGGCCTAAGATGGGACGCGCTTGCCTAGAAGATGCCTATTCACTCTTGATTTATAGATACCCGGATTATAATTGGTTGGAAACACAGTTTTTGGTGGAGTGTCCGAGACCCTAGCCATGCGAATAATTTCAATTCGTAATGCCAATTTATCAATGTGAACGTATGCCTGTCTCTCTGCATGTCTGTCTGTATTTCTGCTAGAGCCCATATTTTTTTGGACAATTTTGATGAAATCTGGTTCATAGATTCTGGTTTTTGCAACAATAAACCAGGGAACAGAGTTGACTTCGTTTTTCTGCCGCATTATGAATAATACAAGAATGCGTCGACATCTGGCAACCACGCTCTGAGCAATGTGCAATGTTTTTTTGTCTTTTTTTTCAACGTATACGGTTTGATGAGAGTAAGTCGTACCTACAAATGAGGACAGTGAAAGAAATCTCAAATAATAACACACGGTATTATGGACAAGTGCGATAAGATTATCAATCTTATATGATATGATTTTTTACCATTGAAAATGGTTATCAGATGCAAGCCGCCTGAGACGTATTTTTGGCCATAGTTCCGAGGATTTTGGGAGGATCGAGATGGCAATAGTACCAAGAGTTGAGGAATTTATCGAGACACGTGTGAGCGTTTGAATTTTGAAAATCAGCTGATAACTTTAATGGAATTTAGAAAGTCGGGTTTTTTTTACTAAATCGTAAATATTTCAGAAAACAAACCGTCTTAAAAAAAATGAAAAATGGGTCCTAGGGTATTAGTTTAGCGACCAAATGGCGAAATAAATTTTCAAAAATGTATTAACCGATTTTCATTTTTGAAAAATTTTGGGAAATCACCAACAGTTGCAGTAATGTGACATATCATTTGACATTATTATAATTAGGATAGAGTGAATTGTTATTATAGTTTTGAAAAATACAAAAAACGTAAATTTTAGTATTCATTTTCAATGCTCCGATTCTTGCGGGAACTGCGAAATCTGTGATTTTTTTTCTTTTGTTGACATTGTGATATATGACTATAATTGTTTTTATACTTCTACCATACCTTTACTACTGTTTTAATCATACTTTTGCGGGTCTAAAGTCAGTCTTCATGCCCTAGGGCCGTAATCTAGTCGATCGATCGCCCAACTAGTTGACCAACCCCATACTGTAAACAACAGAGTCTAGGCTCCAGACTGGTCGACCAAACGATCGTACCATTTGACATAAAAGTTTTTAAACCAAGGAGTATGTGTACCTGCATAAACACTGGCAGCATGAAAAGCAAAATGACAAATGGACAAATGTGACTCTATCGAACGTGAACATTCACTTTTAATTTGCCTTTTCTTTTTATTATTTACTAGACCTATGTATCCTACTTACTATGATTTGCAATAAATATCTAACCGTTACAGTTTGTTTTACTGTTATGGTAGAAGTATAAAGTAGAGTATACACCACCGGGATAAAGCAGTTTTTTCTTGGGCGCTTGAATCCCTCACTGCACTCAGGACTCAATCTTAATTCCCTCCCTTTGGTCGGGAATTAACTTATAACACCCTCGCTGCGCTCGGGAGTTAAATTTGGAGTCCTTCGTTACGTTCAGGATTCAATGTAGCGCCCGTGACATAAAACAGTGCTTTATCCCCTTGGTGTATAAACTACTATTTCAACACACTTGCTCATAAATTCGCTCTAATTTCACCGCAATTAGGCACATAATGACACCTATAATCAAACTGTGACTTTTTCATTGCTATTATTCACAACTGAGTTATAGAGTTTGTTTTTTATTTCATCTACTAAATAATATTATTTTTTAGTATTATTTTCTTCACAAGTGTGTTGAAAAACGTCGTATGATACACGTGTATATTGATGATTACCGTCCTCGGCTATCTTAAGACCCTCACCTAACGGCTCGGGTCTCAATGGCGCCTCAGCGGTAATCACCAACATTTCACACTTGTACCATAATGTACTATTACCCTCGACAAAACGGAGACGGTAATGGGTTTGCCCTAAGAGGTTGTGTGTGTGTTAGTGTGTAAAATTCTAAACCATTATCATTCTAAGAGAAAAGTTGTGTTCAATAGTAGCAATGGGTATGGATGATTGTCTTCATAATTTCCGACTCTTGTCTCGTTACCAAAACATGGATTCATAACTCAGTCCTGTAGATTTAGATTTATCTCCGCTGCGCTCCAACGCAGCCCCTAAATCAATGGGTCGCATAACATCACGTACACAATAGGTACAACTAGCAAGTTGTAAGGGTCTTAGGAGTTACAACTTGCGGTTAACGAGCCCGAAACCAATAACCGAGTGGTGATACTGATAACCTATGTGTATTTATTCACGTCGCACACGTCTCATTATTTAAATTTTGATAACACGCTTCATAATGTTATTTATCTATAGGCAGATTCGTACTTTCTAAAAGTGTAAAGACCGAGAGACACAAGGGGCGACGGAAACGTGTGTCATGTGGATAGGCGCGCCCTATACAAACGAAGTTTGATACCTTTATTTTAAAAAGTTATACAGTAGTTATTTTGTAGACTGCGGCTTAAAAAATAACTATTGTCTGTGTCAGTGGTTTGCTAGATTACAGACTACACTAAAAATATTTAGTTTCCAATTTAAAATGCGTTGATTCAAGGATTTTTTAAAATACAAATATTTAAATATGCAAATCTTGAAATTTTGCTAAGTAATAGTTATTAGTTATATATAAATGTGATAGTTTGGATGCCACATTGATTCAGCCAGTTTGGCTGTAATTTTAATGAAATTCAAAAAAAATCCTAGGAATGTAATTTTTTTTTATCCACTGCAAGCTAGCCCTTGAGTACTAAGATGGTAGCGGGCTAACCTGTTAGGGGATGGCAGTTATATTAAACCCATACCCCTTCGGTTTCTATACGGCATCGTACCGGAACGCTAAATTGCTAATGTACCTCAATCAAAATATTTATTTGGATCGGTACACAGGACACTATTTGAACATAAATAAAATAAGTTTAAGAATTAATTCAGTTTCTTATTTTAAAACTTAAGCGTTCCAAACGCGTCCTGGCCTGAGAAGAACCTACAACTATAACCGAAATCCACGCGGACGAAGTCTCGAGCATCGTCTAGTACCTATTTCAATAAAAATCAAACAACGCGTGTAATTGAGTACGGTCCGAATAGCAGGCGATACTGTGGAAAAACGTTGGATCATTTTCTACCATTAAAGTATTAAATACCTACAAAGTGCATAATGATCCAGATGTCGAGGAGGAGGGAAATAGACATCATTGGGTTTGCATACAATCAAACGGGAATAAAGAATCTAACGATATAGTTTACAAGAAAGCTGAAGTTCAATTTAAACATTGTTATGTGCACCTCTGTGTTCTATTGTTAACAGAGACGTCCTCATGTAGTTAGATACGGACGTATAATATTATGCACAAATATTTGAGGTCGCACCATATCTATCTCATTTGCACCGCGATGCGTGGTTAAAATACATAACTAGTTTAGCCCTTGGTGGCGTAGTTGAATGGACTAGAACAACTAGCCTTCGAGTTAATGCGTAGTTATCTATACTCCAGGTAGTTAGTATTCCGTGCTCCAGGTTTATTAAGACTGAAACAAACAGACCGTGGGACGGCAGCGAATCCAACGCAACATTATAATTATGTTGTAATAAGAGAAACTGTATCCTTTGTGTCATGAATAAAGGTCCTTGGTGAGTTTTGACTACAAACCTGCGTAGAGATATACTGAGTTGAGCCCTAGGAACAATGTCAAAGTCAAAGAACGTTTATTAAATTTAGGTAGTTATAGTACACTTTGACGTCCGGTTATTTATAACATACTAGCTGACCCGGCGAACTTCGTACCGCCTTAGTATGCAAAATTAAATGTGTATTGTTCAATATTTCTGAGAGATTTTCTTAATATTTTTTTCCGTAAGAACCTTCTCCTAATAATAACAAATACAACAAAAAAAGAATTAGTGAAATCGGTCCAGCCATTCATGCGTGATGCCGTGACCAAGGAAAACGGGTTTCATTTTTATATATATAGATAACATATAATGATAACATATAAGTGTACTATAACATATAATGGTGATAATCAGTACGACATCTTAAACTAACGCTACGAGGGTTCCAAACGCGCCCTGGTCTGAGAAGAGCCCGCAACAAACTCAGCCGGGTTTTTTTTTTCATCATCACTATTTCACAATCATCTTAACTAAGAAACTATCAGAGCCTTTAAAGAAAATCATTGCCAAGCTTCCTTGTCATTTAAATAATCCTTTACATGGTAATAAGATTTTTTAATGAATTTACGTTTTACATTAACTTTGAACTTATTCAGAGACATCTTCAACAAGTCTTCTGGAGGTTGAGCCGCGCTCCTGCAGTGTCACATTGTCAGTGCCACGCATAAACAGACAGATATACAAGAATCCGAAAGTGCTACAGTTCTTTAGATACTACCTACACGCTTAATTATGCATGCTCCCACAAACACCCGCGAACGTCGCTAAAAAATCTGTTTCATTCATGACAAAACTGATATCGGATGGAAAGTGGAATTTTATATCCAGACGAATATTTCACCAAGTTTGCCAGCATACGCGGCGCGAGTGTTGAGCGAACTTTACGTACCTATGCGTTTCGTTGAATATCGTGTTCGCGTCGTGCTGCTTTCGCTACTTGTTTGTTTCACAGGCTTCAAGAAAGCTGTATCACCACTTGCAAGCAAGTCTGATTGCAGCCAAGCGCTAGCCTATTTATTTAAAAAAAAACTTCGACCAGAATATGATAATCTATAATAAGTTTTGTTTGTATTAAGACTTTTAAGTAAAATCTTGTTGGTTTCTTTCAGTAGGGTATTTTAAAATGCTAAGTTAAAGTAGGTAGGGACTTACGTAAAATAACACGTGTTTAACTTTTAGCGTAATACACTAAAACAAACCGTTGCGAAAACCCCCAACAAAATCCAATATCAAGTTCAGAAGTTATAAGCGAATAGATACACAGGCAAATGCGGGGCATGCGCACCAGCGCGAATTCTGGATCAAGCCGGGAGAACGCGCCGCAACGCGCATGCGTAGGTAGGTATTTACGAACAGAGAACACTGTTTTTAGTATGTTCCACAGGATAAAAAGGAACCCTTGCAAGGGTTGTCTGTATGTCTGTCACTTTGATTTAAAAAAGAACTAAGTAGTTAGTTAAATTAGCTTTTGTAGTTGTTCAATAATCATCACATGTAAATAAAGGCTCGGAAATTGATCTTTAGCTTGGATGATACGTTTTACTTTCAATTTTGCCTTATGAGACAATCACTCGTTCACGGCTATGCTTATGACTGAATGACGGTACAATAGCTGATAACTGGAAACTAATATTTAATATTCTGTGCCGATAGTCTATTGAATGTGATGACTGATGTTTGCATGAAATTGTATGACAGATATCGGTAGCCGTAAAAAGCAAGATTAATCATAATATTTTACAATCTAAATTGTTGTGATTATCAATTTATAGTAGTTAAATATTCTTGCAACACTGGTTTTTGGCCAATATACTCGTAATAGACAAAGAGTCAAAGTTGAGTTAAGATTGTTACACTGTAGCAATAAATTATATTGTAAAAGAGCCACCTGGATTTGTTAATTTTTTTTATATGTATATGCAATTAGGTATGCAATCATGACTGACAGATGACTCGATCGAATGGTAAATATAATTGTCTGATGCTGAACATGGAATACAATAGCCCAGATTTTAAGAAAATGCAATTCCATTTGTATCCTACGCACCAAAGTTATTAACTACAAATAATCTTAAGTAATATCAACCTACCTTACTTATTGATTTGTTCATAACCACTATTACAATATTTAGATACAACAATGAAAAGTTATTTGAATAATTTATTAGTTATTCATGTGTTGGACATTGAATATTCATGCAATGCAATTGTTTTTATTCAGCATGGAATTAAGCCTACTGAATCATTGTTTGCTTATTTTTTAATTTTTTTTAAAGTAATAGAATAAATGTTACAAAATAATATTCAATCATATTAAATTAGTAGGTACTTACTTAATATAATTTTAAAAAGTAAAACTCTCTTTTTTAAATGGTTGTAAAACTGTACCTAATAATATCTGAAAATTGAAAATCATTGTACCAATGATGGTCTAACTAGGGGTCATCCATATAGTTCTTCACAGTAATCTCCCATCCTTGTCACATTTGTGAGACACCCCCTCCTACTGTGGGCACTTCAACTGTTGTTGGGCTGTGGGCAAACAGCACTTCCAAAATTAGTTTTATTTCCATAATTTAAATTATTTATTAATATACTCAACATTAAATCAAACATTTGAAAAAATCAATTTTCATTAATAGTTCAAAGAAGAAGGTTCATTTTGGGTGTAGTCTATGTACACTTTATCATGAATAAAGTAAAATACATAGATTTTATTAAAAAATAAAATAAACTAAAAATAACGTGCAAAAAATTAAAATCTATTTCAAGTTATTCGATATGCTTCCAAGATGGCGCCCTACATCATCATCATCATTGGCGCTACAGCCCCTTGTGTGTCCGGGCCTGGCCTAGAAGCTTTCTCCATCTGTCTCTTTCCTTTGCGCTCGTTTTCCAGTTTTTTACTCCAAACCGCTTGGCCTCTTGGTTAATTCCATCTAACCACCGAAGTTTTCGCCGACCAATGCTTCTACGTCCATCTGGGTGCGACGACATTAGTTTTTTTGGTGGTCTATGGTCATCCATGCGCTGTACGTGTCCAGACATAATTTGGGCATTCTTTTATAACTGAGTTGCCAACTTTAATTTGTCTACAAGGGGTGGTTTCTGATTTGGTTTATAGAATATACATGGTCTTTTGGGTGTTGATATTAAGACCCACATTTTCAGAGGCTGTTTTTATTCGCTGGTATTGTTCCCTGAGGATCTTCAGATTTCTTGCAATGAGGTCCAGGTTCGTCTGCGTATCCAAGAATTTGGGACAACTTGTAAAAAATAGTACCCTTAGTCTGTGTCTGAGTCCCTTACGCATTTTTCTAACACTAAATTTAAAAGTGTCTCCTTTGGCATTTTAACACTTTTATGTTTATGATTTTGAAATGTGACATTACGGAACTTAGGACCCCTCCCACCCTTGTAACACTTCGTCGACCCCCTCCCCCCCCTTAACGTGTGTCGTACTTTATGGATGACCCCCTATGAGACTATGGTAAGTTTTTGTAACTAACACGCAAAATCTCTTGACAATTATTTTAGAACCAGCTGTCTGAAATGTACATTTAAAGTCAAATTGAAGTTTTATAGTTAAATTATCTGGTAACTATTGCGGCTGTTAATCCTTTAAATTTACTAAAGTAGGGGGTATTTCTTCAGAAAACAAAAACAATGTCAGCTTGATCTTAATTTAAATAAAAATATAATTATTTAATTGATCAAATGACCATTTTCTTTTTTGTTGTAAAGGACAGTTGATTCAGTACTCTCATACTACTCTTTAACTGCCTCATTGGTCTAGTGTTTGACATGTTTGACTGCGGACAACAAGACCCGGGGTTCAAGTCCTGGGTCGGGCCATAATTAAGTATTGGGTTTTTCTGAACTATTGGGTTTTACTAGAAATCCTCAGTACTAGCCCCAAGTTAGGAAGTTGGTGGTGTTTCACCGCCATGCCTTGGAGAGCACACATGATAATAGTCATTAAAGCCCAGCATTGGAGCAGCGTGGTGGGTCTAAGCTCTAATTCCTTCTGTCCTATGAGAGTGGAGGCCTGTGCCCAGGAGTGGGACGTTAAAGGACTGTAACGGTGGTGGTGGTGGTGATTCAGAAATTATAGGGATATGTAAGCCTCAAAAACAGGCAGTAAATGTGCCTTGCAAATAGCAATCTTTTAAGCTCTCTACCTAAATAGGCACGAGTAAAAAGACCTAGTTAAGAAATAAAGAAGAGTAGGTAGGAATGTGTGGAATTTTAAGTAAGTAATTACCAGTATCAGAAGTTGCCAAGTTGCCTAATAATTAGCAAAAACCTGTCAGGCCTATACTGATCAAAGTAGGACCAATATTTAAATAAATGAATTATATCTAAGTAAATAGTCATTATTTACAAATTGTACTAGGTAGTTCGGAATCTATGAGTTAAGAGTTATGTAGGTACCTACTTAAGTACCTTATTATTCAATTGAAATTCATAGGTTCCTGTAAAAAATATTTAAAAAGTATAGATTCGCAATGGCTAATTCGCTGCAGCGGCGTTATCTATATTCGATTCTTCTCTCCAACTTTCATAGTAGGTAAATTGAAAAAAAGCCCGTTCCATGAAAGAATATGACTCGAAAACTGTCTTAATCATTGCTGCGTAACGTTATTATATTGTTTAGGTAATTCAATTTATTTTTATAATATGTAACGCTCTTTTAAAGTTATTAACTTTAACAAAGTAGGTAGTACGTAAACTTATGCACTAATTCAAACATGGAACGATCGATAAATACGCAAGCAAACAAAATTGAAAATGAGTAAAATTTATGAACTTGTTAAGCTTTTTTTCAATTTGTTAGAGAAATTAATTGATGATATAAAAATAAGCACTTACCTCGTATTTGATGCCAGCAAGGCGTAGCCATGTTTCAACTTTCAAGCAGTACGGGGAAGTCGACGGCAACAAAGGAGTGCGTGGAAACTGGTACAGATATACCACATCTTGCTCGAAGTTGATTTTGTGGACATTCGGCTTCGGTGGAGCCGGTTCAGCCTTTTTCTCGTCAACTTTTTCTTCGGTCTTTTCTTGAGGGGCCGGCGTTTCCGCTTTTGTTTGCCCATTATCCGATGGATGTTCCTCTTTTTGCTCCTTTTCTGCTTCCGGCACGTTATTTATTACTTCAGTAGCCATAATGTACGAGTAATTAGCACAAGTCTTTCAAATTTCAATAATTCACGCACAAAATGTTCGTATTTGGTACAGTTTTTTTTCTAATTCACCGCCACTACACAGAGTGTGATTTCAATATTACTGACTACCGCGAGAGTGCACCGCCGATAGTCAACTGAGTGAATAACTGGTTGCCGAGCAACGCTATTCACACAGACAGAATAACCCATTTCCCGTGCCGACGCCGCATTCAAGCCACCGTTCTACAAAATGGCGGCTTGTTCCGAGATTGCTGATGCCATGCTAATGCATCAAGCCTGTTATTTATCATTATAGAGGAAGTTTAGAATGATATTTATACTGTACAATTAACACAAATATTTGTACAATAATGTTGAACCTTATCAATATTCATAGTAAAAGTAGCTTCACTGACCGGATATTTATTTTAGTGGCGGGAACATTCGAAGTTCCACTTACAACACTTTAGCATATTATATTACATGCAGCATTGATGTAGAATTTTAGTACCTATTTCTATTTCAATGTCCGTAAGTATCTATCTATCACAGATTATAATATATATGCAATATATATTATAATCTGTGCTTATTTACTTTCGAAAGTGTTTTCTTGAAGAATTTATTTTTAATGAAATGAGATTAGAACATGGAACTAATAAATACTATACTTAAACTATATTCAAAAACTGTGAAATACGTATTACTTATATTTCAACTCGCAACTCATATACCAAGTTTCATGGCTATAACTTGAGAAATGAAGGACTTTCATATAAGTTTTCAACCCTTATCCCTTTGGGGGTACAATTTTCAAAAAATGTGAAACATGTATTTCTTTATTTTGAACCGGTAGCTCACATACTAAGTTTCATGGCTATAACTTGATAAATGAAGGACTTTCTTACAAACTTCCAAACCCTTATTTTACCCCTTCAGGGGTGGAATTTTGAAAAACTGTGACACACGTACTTCTTTATTTTTTACTGTTAGCTAAAATATCAAGTTTCGTTGATATAACTCGTAAAATATCTTGAGAAATGAAGGCCTTTCATACCAACTTTCATCCCCTATTTCGTCCCTTTGGGGGTCGAATTTTCAAAAACTGTGAAATACGTATTTCTTAATTTTCAACTCGCAACTCATATACCTAGTTTCATGGCTATAGCTTTCATACAAATTTTCAACCCCTATTTTACCACTTAAGGGGTTGAATTCTGAAAAACTGTGACACACGTAATTCTTTATTTTATAACGAAATACAAAATTCCAAGTTTCATTTATATAACTTGAGAATATCTTGAGAAATGAAGGACTTTCATGCAAACTCTCATCCCCTATTTCACCCCTTCGGGGGTAGAATTTTTCAAAACTGTGAAACACGTATCTCTTCATTTTCAACCAGTAGCTCGTATACGAAGTTTCATGGATATAACATGAGAAATGACGGACTTTCATACAAACTTTAACCCCCTTTTTCACCTCCTTAGGGGTCGAATTTTCAAAAATCCTTCCTTAGTGAGCGCCTACGTTACAAAAGAAACCTACTGTCAAAATTTCAAGTTTCAAACCCCAGCGGTTTAGGCTGTGCGTTGATCCCTTAACGATTTTATATAATATACTAGCTGACCCGGCGAACTTCGTACCGCCTTAGTATGCAAAACTAAATGTATATTTTTCAGTATTTATGAGAGATTTTCTTAATATTTTTTTCCGTAAGAACCTTCTCCTAATAATAACAAATACAACAAAAAAAGAATTAGTGAAATCGGTCCAGCCATTCACGCGTGATGCCGTGACCAAGGAAAACGGGTTTCATTTTTATATATATAGATATATATATATTAGATAGATTAGATTAGATTACTTTGTTTCTTAAAAAGTACTAGGCAGATTTAGATGCGGTTTGTTGCATTAGATAGGTATGTATCGCTTGCGAGAAGGCCACACTCACCACCGCCTAACCTGCGCCGCTATGCGCCTTGTATAAATTCCGCGCCTAAAGTTTAATTACGTCAGTAAAACGTTTACGATGCAGGATCAGTAAAACCTGCCCCAGTATTATATCATGTACATAATATAAAAGTTGCTATTGCTAAAGAAAGAAGAAAGAACTTTTGAGACAGGTTTGGACGTTTGAGTAAATAGATAATACTTAAATAATGGTTTGTATTTTCCTATTCCGTTAACCTTTTATTCTTCGACCAAAACGTTCATCCCCACTGAAGGAGCCCTATTATTTTTCAGGTGTATTAGGACTCTGAACAAAAACAAATAAAATTTAATTAAATACATTTATTCAGTACAAAAAATAAACAAAAGTCAAGAAATGCATACATGTATGTTTTCAATACAGATAATGTGATTTGCGATTAATAATCTACTTGGTTAACGAAAAAAAATTGCAGTAAAATCGTTTGTTCAGCTTATAATGTTTCGGTTTGCAATTAATCAAAAACAAATTTTTATGGGGTAATGTTGCTGATATGAATTCTGTTTTTGAGCTGCAGAAGAGGGCTGTTCGAGCCATATATAATATGGAACCAAGAGAGTCGCTAAGAAATAAATTTAAAGAAATCAAAATTATGACAGTGCACAACCAATATATATTTGAAAATTTAGTATACATGCATAAACACATTGATAAATTTTACTAATTCTAATACTAGAAATAAAAATAAACTTGTAATAAAATTGAAAAATGTAAGTATTATATATTATATTTAGGATTTGTGTATAATCTAACTAGTTATCACCATTGTATAAAAGCTTTCTATTATACAGGTATATTATCAGTATATCTAGCCCTCCTGAAAATCATACTATTATTAAAATATGTTCGCAGACTTTAATAGTTTTGATGTTAAATTTGTTCTAAAGAATATATATGAGGTAAACAATCAAAGGGCCATATTGCATAACGCGAACCAAACCCAGAGGTTTTTTCCATTTCTCAGATTAGCCATTAAAAATACTTGAATGAAGATTATGTAGCATCATCATCTCAACCCATCGCCGACCCACTATTGAGTCTTCCTCTCAGAATGTGAAAGCCGTAGTCCACCACGTTGGCCAAATGTGGATATAGGCAATAAAGTGCTTATAATAAAATTCTGCCTATTAATAGAAATATTCATAACATTATTTTTGTGATACTTACATGTACAATTATGGCGTTTGATTGTGATTATCGCTAAAGTAGCTGTGTCCTAACAATATGCTTACCAATAATGTTCATTCGATGTGTTCTTTACCATACATATTATAGTTATTTGTTATACAAGAGTGAAAAGTTATTTTTTTAACTGCGTGCTCAATTTTGATGACCGAGCAAGCTAAGGATTCTGCGCTCGTGATTCAAAAATTAGAATCCTGAGCGTCAGCGAGGGAATCAAAAGAGCACGAGGTGAAAAATCTTTTCACTCGAGTGCAACACGTAACTTTTCATCCCACCTCAGCGAGGAAATGACTAATTGCAAAAAAAATCACAAGATAATATGACGTGAAAGAAAATCGTGCGCGCAAAGCAAATTAAAAAAGTACACCAAGAAGGTTACGAGTGTGAGTTTTTAACAAATTAAAAACGGTTGCATGGAAATTCGGCACCATAGAGGTGAGGTTTGAATGATGTTTTGAATTCACAAACTTCATAGACGAGTGATATTCACTAACGTGCACACGATGTTCTAAATTCAATTTACTTTATCTTCAAGAGGATAATAACGGCTTTTGCATTCAGATATCGAAGAGTAAAAATACTCTTTCCGAGATGGTGGGATGAAAAAAATTTTTTTATTTAACAGGTTTCTATCTTATTTCATTGAAGTTTATCTAGATCTGTAAAATTTGATTTCAAAACAGTCAATTTAATTCTTATACTTATTACCTATTCTTAAACCTATATATTAAAACATAATACAATTAAAGTGAATTTTATTGTGTCTGTTAAGGAACAATAATGAGAATTTGTCCAACATGCCATTGCTCAAAATTTGTCTAAAGCGCTACATTCCATTCAGTGTTTCATTCCACTATGCCGAAACTTGTTTTGATAATAAATCAAACTAGGCTTTATTTAGATACTTAGGCTTAGGCCTATTTTAAAATTAACAGGTTTTAAGTTGTTATCAAAAAAGACTCTGCCCTTAGATCCACTCTGCTACAAATATAAGCGTCCGAAATTATACATACTAAACTGTAGTAATACATTATTATAGATACAAAATAACTTTACAGTAAATCAAACTTGAATGAATAAACTAAAATATTGTTACTTACTTAAAATAAATAATTTTAAAAACATTTACATTCTTTTACAGCAAATACCTACAATATTATGATGTTTTTTACTGAATCTTTACACTACTTATATATTTTGTCAAAAAATATATTTTACTGTTTCCTCTAAATACCAAAATTTATACAAAAGATCAATCACAATCATTCTTGCACTAACATGAAACATTTTGGTCTTAGTAATCACTGATGCAGTGTATTCGTCATTTGGCGAATATATTTTATGGATAATTATCGTAAGTGTAACAGTATGATTATTGATATTTTGTAGACTAAAACAGTCGAAGTCGCTGTTATTAAAAATTATTATTGTTATATAAAATATGATTGCTTAAATATTTTGATACCAACAGGAATGGCTAACCAACAAATTCATACTTTGATGTCTATTAAAACTTATTTACAAAAATGATTATTGATATTTTGTAGACTAAAACAGTTGAAGTCGCTGTTATTAAAAATTATTATTGTTATATAAAATATGATTGCTTAAATATTTTGATACCAACAGGAATGGCTAACCAACAAATTCATACTTTGATGTCTATTAAAACTTATTTACAAAAATGATTATTGATATTTTGTAGACTAAAACAGTCGAAGTCGCTGTTATTAAAAATTATTATTGTTATATAAAATATGATTGCTTAAATATTTTGATACCAACAGGAATGACTAACCAACAAATTCATACTTTGATGTCTTTTAAAACTTATTTACAAAATAAATATAAGAGTTTCTGTACAGTTAATATTCTGGTTTATAGTTGAACTACTATGTGATGTGATCAATATACTTATATCACTATAGGACAGTTTAAACACTTTTGCTTATAAAACACTTCATTCAACCCCACTTTATATAACAGCAAGCTATTTGCATCAGTTCAAACTCGAGCTGGAGCTTCTAAGGTGCTTTCTTTAACTTTTATAAACTTTCCTAGTAAAGAACTTCATTCCCGTCAAAATTCAGCCTACAGCAAGCAGATTTTGAACATAAGCTTGGGGGTTCTAATAGGTCATTTCTTTGACTTTTATAAACTTATTGGATAAAAGCAGCCGATACTTTTCGGCAGTCCATGATAATGAAGAAACTTGAAAGAGAAACTTCAGAAGATGAACGTACATTTCACTCCGGTGTCGGAGTGAAACGTACGTTGAGAATAATTTGGCTACTCACAGATTTTTTTCACTTTAGAACACTTGTTGCTACAACTCCCCAACTTTGTTCTAAAAAAGTTCGTTTGTTCTACTTTGTTCTACTTCACACTACAACAGGCATTGACTCATGAGTTCAAACCTGACATGATTACTTCAACTTTTAATCACTTTTGTTCTAAAGGTCTTCACTCAAAATCACTTCATTCCCATCAAATTCAGACTACAGCAAGCCATCACACATAGTTCTCGGGCTGTATCTGCTACGTGATGTTGATTCCTTGTACTTTGAAACACTTTTACTAATTAAACACGGGCAGGCCATGACTCAAGAGTTCAAACCAGTGGTGATTACTTTAACGTTTAAACACTTTTGCTTCCAAATCACTTGATTCCCTTCCACTTTAGACTACAGCAAGTCATTCAGAGCTCGAACTTGAGCTCGAAGGCGTATAGCTGTAGTAATCGTTCTGCTAGGCGGTTATAATTTGCTCGACGTTGAGATGCGTGATGAAGCGCAGACGCATTTGTAAGGCAGGACGCAGTTTGCGTATCACGCCTTCTACTTCGTTCTTCATCGTGTCTCCGACGAACATGTATTTTATGTGATATCTGTTAGTGGGTTAGGGATATTATACATTAGAAGTAAAGTGTTGTGGGACCTTAGTGAATATCATTTGTTTATCTAATACTTTTAAGGTGCCAGCGGAGAATTGAATTGCCCATACAAACGTAATACCAAAATAATTTGTAATTCGAGAATATTTCCACCATATTATGCGATTATTAAGATTGAACTTGTACTTATCTAGGTCCCTGGATAATTATGTTTTCAAAATACTTTCCCAAAATTAAATGTAAGCGCATTGCGTTTTGCATGTTTTTACGACATAAATGACATGTTTTCTCCTTATTTGTTTTATATTAAAACCAACGATATCTTACGTACTAATTAATCAGGAACATAGCCTATGTTGTCAAGTTACAGAATAACAACACGAAGTTAAAAACACAAGTTTTCATTCATCATTTTTGGTATTTACGCAACAAGACTAAACGTATAACAAATTCTGTACGCTCATATTGCCATCACGCTTGCACGCGATCATGTGTCATCAGCCAAATAGAGACAGCAATATACAGGCAAATTAATATTCGCGAGCGGCGATCGCCGGCCTCTTAAAGGAGCAACTTATATTTATGTATATATATTATACATAAATATAAAAAGGCTAAAACGATTTTCATGAAATTTAGTATGCAGGAGGTGTCGGGGGCGATAAATCGATCTAGCTACGATTCATTTTTAGAAAACGTAATGTTTTCAGGCAATGAAAAACTGCTACAATATTATTAGAATACGAAGGTAAATTACGAAGTTAATAGGTGTCGAACCAAAACTGTTAACTAATATTATTTTTGGTTTAGAATCCATACTAATATTATAAATGTAGTATGTCTGTCTGTCTGATTGTCTGCTACGCTTTCAAGGCCCATCTGTTCAATCGATTTTGATGAAATCTGGCACAGGTAGTTTGAAGGACATAGGCTACTTTTTATACCGGAAATTTAAGGAGCTCCCGTGGGAATCAAAAAACTTAATCCACGCGGACGAAGTCACAGGCATCATCTAGTAGGGTAATAAGTGTTGAAATCATATTCTTAGATGAGTCATTACCGCCTTGTTATCCAAAGAAACCCCTGGGCATAATGTGATTATAAGTCAGGAAAAAAAATGCTCAAAAATCGTTAAAAAAGGATACAGCAAGTCGCAGACGGGGTCAATGTACTGCAAATGGGGCTGGGTTTTGTCAATGTGTGCTAACAAGTCGTACAGCGTTTTAGTGATGTCCATCACAGCTCTCGATATGTCCGAGTTGAATCGCTGCAGGTACGGCCCCACTAAGTGGCATAGGAATATCAGCTGGACCTCGGTGTGTATCTCTGGTGATAGCTTCTCTTTGACGTACCTGCAATTTTAAATGTGGAATTTATTTACTGGAATGAGACATCGATATTTATATGCAGGTGCTAGATGGGCCCTTTCATAGAAAAAAATTGGGCGTCCAACCTTTAGAGCACGCGCCTAACCTGTATAGCCCTGTCCTTGTCCCCTCCATAGCGCAGTCCCGCTTTTCAGACTAGATGGCGTTATTAAAATAGGTCCACATTTTTTATTTGCTCTATGTAAATTGAGGTCGTTGGTATTGACATTGAGCCAAAACTTGTATTTTCATCATCATTCATCACTATAAATTCCCAAATTGACCCTGCGGGGGATCTAACCCGGGACCTCCGCACGTTAAGACAACAGCGCAACACACTGCGCCACGGAAGTCGTCACGTTTTATCATAGCATGATTCAAACGAAGATTATGACAAAAGAGCGTAGATTTGATTCGCTTCAGTAATGACTGCAGTTACAATCACACCAAAATAATTCTCAATTGTGTAATTTTTAAAAATCGCTGAGTTTCTGAGTCAACCTCTGAGTTACTTGCTAGTTCTTTCCGGAAGGATAATTTGAACCAGTGGTGGATTCACTTGACTATAAAAAAAATATTTTTAAAACGGGTAAATTTTTAAAGCTCTCAAGCAAGCTCGGCGAGCTTGTCGAATCTTGTATACGTCAAAGAACGCGTACTTAGTACTTACTCGCGCGCACTGCCTACATTATTAAGACAAATTTGACCGACGAATGAGAGCCCATTTTCATTACATGCCCATGCCATGCTAGCCTATTACTCCTCATCTTTTCTATCACTTGCGCTACTTTCAAACTTCCCCATATATATTCATTCCTTTTCATTCCTAATCTTAACCATTCTAGTCACACCACACATTCATCTCAACATTCGCATTTCGGTCGCATGCACTTTTCTTTCATCCGTCCCTTTCCCCGCCCAACATTCTGAACCATATAATGCGACAGGTCTAACGACTGTCTTTTACATTTTCTCTGAAATGAAAATTATGTAATTTATAAAATAATACAAACTCACGTAGGAATCTGCATGATTTGGCCAGCGCCCGCGTGGTACCAAACCGCATGCGTCAACGCCAACGTCAAACTGTATTTGTTCTCCAGCATTGCGTCATTCGTCGTACTCATGTTGAATAGCTGGAACGGCGTATATGGGTACGACCATTCAATCATTTCGGTGCTCGATATCAAATCGAAAATGCGTTCGTGAATGACGGTCCAATATGGATCGGGCAGCGCTGCCATGATAATTCCAATCGTATTGATCCAGAATTGGATTTTCGTCGCTGGGATTACGACGAAGCCCTTTGCTATTACGTCGAGAAGACTGTTTGCGACGATATTCGGCATAACTGGTAGAGACATCAGTTCTACGCATGTGACGTATAGGCAATGTGCGGACGGGTTCGGGTACTCGTTGAACCTCCAGTCTGTTGTCAGGAATGGCGAGTTGCCATTCATTGCTTTATGTCTGGTTAGGGAAATTGGTGTTTTTATACGATTTCTACAGGATGAGCATGGATGTTAATTTTGCAAGCTTAGTTAGATAAAAGTATAATAACTTTAAAAATAAAGCGATCCCATTGGTTTAATACATATCCTTCGCTTGGCATACTTCCACATCCCTAGTGAAATGGATGAAAATGGAAGCCACGCCACACTAAGGATTTATAATGGTATTAGTACAATAGACTACAATAGGCGTTATTATTAGATAGTAATAACAAATCCATCAAAATTAAGCTATCCTGCTAAAAAATTATGCAAGCTATAAACTTATGTTATCCTGCTTCATTAAGGTGAAAGTGTATGTGAATACCGAATATTTACATCAACAAGATACTTGTATTCCAAACGTTCCCTGTTGATTACGGGTATTGCTGGTATTTAGCGCGTTAGTAGACTTAAAACAATTTCAAAAGGATACTGTCAACCATGCGGTTAGCCAAACTCATATAGTAGTTGAGGTCCGGTACCCAAGATGTGGCTTCCACTTCATTACTCGACAGATAACCTTGGAACGCTTCGGTCGTGGCCCAACCAGACGGGCGTACGTCTTTCAAGGAACCAAGCACTGCATTCACGAGTTTGCGTTTCAAGAGCGGTTTGTCCCGGAGTTTAGACTCGTAGTAGTGGAGTGTGTTGTATAGGAATGTTACTGGACGATCTGGAAGTACAAAATTTAGCCCGATCATTCATAAATGACCAATCCCGACAGCGATTAAAGTAATGTCTGAAAATATTACATCTATAGTCCGCACGTGAGCTCTGAGGAATTGGGGGCTGAGGTAGCGGGCGGGTGCAAACCGCGCCCGACCGTCGCTTCATACCCCGCACACTCCCATACTAGTGCCGACTTTGACGCGAGAGTACGCTTTATTACACGGCATCGTACCGGAACGCGGAATCGCTTGGCGGCACGTCTTTGCCGGTAGGGTGGTAACTAGCCACGGCCGAAGCCTCCCACCAGACCAGACCAGAGAAAATTCAGAAATTATAAATTCCCAAATTGACTCTGCCGGGGATCGAACCCAGGACCTCCGCACGTTAAGGCAACAGCGCTACAAACTGCGCCACGGAGGTCGTCAAAAAATAATTCAAAAAAATCAAAATCAAAATTCGTCAAAAAAAAATTTATGATACAATTTGATTTTCTTCCTTATTGCACTATACTATCCTCACATAATTATTATTGAATTGAAAACTTCTTTAACGCGCGATTTGAATGCTGAAGTCTACCAATTAGACTATCACTATAATATCGGATACTACATATGGTTTAAATTTACTTTTGTTTAAACCTGTATCTTATGTCTGGATATAAAAATAAAAATACCCACATTATGCACTAATATTAGTTTTGTTTTGAACTCTAAGTAGGTACTTATGTAGATAGGCAAATAATACAAACTTACCTTTCAGGGTCCTTAGGAAGTACAAAGAGCGATAAGTTAGGTTTTTAGAGTTTAAACGACCTAATTCGATACGATCGTTTACTGATCTTTCTTTGTTCATCCATAACGAGAACTTGAGTAAAAGTCAAACGTATAACTACGGTTCGCGCGCAACACTCGACTGATACGAGTGCCGTCGGGCGTCCACGCAGCAGTATTTAAATATCTAAGGTCACGTGACAAGTGAGCCAGGCCTGCTTTCGATCGCGTCCTCTTAAACCGGGGTTTCTCTTTGTTACAAATATTTCCTGCATAGTTGGGACATTATAGTAGTTGTTCAGTATTTTGTGTTTCAATGAGATCGCCTCTTTCTCGCCCACTTTTGAGGGAACTAAGTCCAAGTTAGTGTATTACAACGGATACATACTATGATAAATACGATTTTATCTGTATATATTTCGACTCACTTGCATGGATCGTCACGACGGGACTGCGATGCTGCGAGATGTTACGCTGGAGCTGTCACGGGCAGTATCTAACTACCCTCTTTTTTTTGTTTCTAAATTTCGTTCCTCTTTCTCGTTCATAAATATCTACATATAAAATCGTCGTATTTATCGAGGTATGCACCCGTTTTAATATACAATTCCATTAAATCGTTAATTTACGAAATAAGTCTTAAATTTTAAAGATTAAAAAAAATATTTAAGAATCTTAGATATTGTAAAATCGTGCCAAAGTCGGAGTGACACGTACGTTGAGAATAAATTGAAAGATTTGTATGGGGTAGTGAATATAGCAAGAATTGTGCTGTCTTGGCATAAATAAAAGCCAAAAATCAAACTAAGAAGAAGAAGAAGAATATAGCAAGCTACAAGTGCGAGACACACTGTACCACATAGATTTACCTATTGTGGTGGATAATAAAACTTCCAGTTTTATCATTATCATGGACTTCCGCAAAGTAACGCCTACTTCTATCCAATAAGTCTTAAATCGTTAGTAAAAAAAATTACGGTTGTCTGAGAAGTCGGTTTAAGGACGATAGTTCGTGATAACTAGAAGTTCTCTCGCGCGCTCGCGTGGCGGCGTTCCAGTAGCAGAACTATTCGAACTGCTAGCTCTGACGTCACGCGATCGTGCCTCTCTATCGCTCGTTCAACGCTCTCACTTGCACGTTCAGGCTCAAGCGTAACGTGACACTTTATCGTATGTGCAGCCTGTGTTCATCGATTTGTAAGACGTTATCAAAAACTTACCATGAAATTTGTACAAGTAGCCCAAATGCTCCAAAAGTTGCTCCAGGTTTTTGCTCACTTGCGGTATCTCGAGATACCTATGCACTACGATGTCCATCACTGGAATAAAGCGCAGACACACGTTGCTCAAGTACACTGGTATCGGTCCACCATATGCGCCGCTCGTCTCTTCTGGCGCGAACTTCTCTGGATATTTCCGGTGGAACGCTGAATGTCTTTCGTACCTGAAGCGTTGAAAGAAGGAATTTATTCATCATCGTAATTTCAGCCTGAACTGGACAAAGACTGTCGTTTCTAATGAGTGCTTCCACACCCGGTACTTAGCCTTCCTCATCCAGCCACTTACAGTCTGTCCATCATCACATATCTTAAGGAATTATTGCAGCTAAGCGCAAGTTTATGAAATGAAAATGAAATGAAATTTATGAAAATGAAATGAAATTAAATTTATTGATAAATTTTAGTTTATGATACAGTACAAAGGAAAAAATCCTTTGGGTGAAAATAGATCTTACATATAAAAGGGAGGGCAGAAGATGATACACTAATTTTGATATCATAATACATTGTTTGAAAAAATGATGTGTATGAACCTTACATCACAAACCCAAAACTACCTCAAAATGGACCGACTGGAGTCGATTTTGAGCACAAATTGACTGGTTTATCAGTACCCATAGGCTAAGTTTTAACATTGCAAATTCGGTTGATATTAATCGAGCATTCGATCACATTAGCCTCAAAGTAAAATAAACCTTACATGGAGAGCTCAGTTTTATGTATGCATCAGAGCCAGCGCTCTTAGCTGAAACGTTTCGAAATTAATGTGACTTTGTGGTAATCGGAGTCCAAACTCGATGGAAAAACGAAAAAATTAAATTAATTTAACGAAGTCACGCAACCGTATCGCAAAACGAAACAGTGAGTGACTGGCCTTAGTTTTCTTCGTAAATAATCCGAGCAAAGGGCACCAGGCCACAGAGCATTAGATTAAGGTACATATCACTTCATTGCACTCTCATATAAATTATATGAGGTAGCAAAACAATGCCACCTATGATGTTTTTAAGGAACATATGCTGGAAAGTTCATTTGCAATGTTAAAACTTAGACTAGAGGTGCACAGATCCGCATCCCAAACATCCTTCAAGAATCTTTGCTTAAAAAACATACCAATTGTTCTGTTTCCAATGCTCCGGCGAGTTCTCTTTGACGAAGTCTTGCGCCCTATTTCTCAACTCTGAGCCCTTCAGTAGCAGTAGCTGGATAATGTACAGGCACACTTGGCTCTCGTTCCCATCGGGGTTAGGACGCAGGACCTTAGGCGAAAGTGTTTGTGTTGACAAAATATGGTACAAAAATCAAGTACCATACTATTTATTATTTTTATTAGTTTATTATAAAAGTAGTAGTATGTATATTAAAAATCCATATCCATACTGATTTTATAAATGCGAAAGTGTGTCTGTCTGTTTTTTTTATTCACTACAAGTTAGCCCTTGACCGCGATTCACCTGATGGTAAGTAGTGATGGTAGCGGGCCAATCTGTTAGTATATTTATGTTTAAGACCTTTTGTCTTTGTAACCACGCGAGCATATCGGTGTTCGCGAGCATGTCGCTGTTCAGGAGCATGTCGGTCAAGCGAGTATGTCGATCACGGTCACGCGAATCTATATTTTTTACCCCCTACCAAAAACTACTCAACTAAAGAAGTTTTCACTGCAAAAATTAACGCAGTACTATAGGCGCTGATAATCAGATAACATACTCACGAGGCACAAAACGAGCCTGTCAATGGTGACGATGTTGTATTTCCATATGATATCGTTGATCGCATCCACGCATTTGTTGATGTGCGGCCCGCCTGCAGGGTTCGTCACTTCGAATACGAGGTAGTCGCAGAACTTACGGAGGTGCGCAGAAAGAGCCCGGGCGCCGATTCGCTCCAGGATTCTACAATAATAAATTTTATCAGTCAACAATTTATTCTAAAAGGTTAATTTTTGGTGGACTCTTTGTACACTCTACCATGAATAGAGGAAAATACATAGTTTGTATTAAATATATAACAATTTAGAATAGTAAATTACATAACGTGTAAAAATTTCAAGTTTTCGATACTTTTCCAAGATGGCAACCTTCAGCCATAGAGAAGGCAGTAGGCGCGAAATGTATCAAATCTCATTTCTGACAGTAACTGTCAAAATAACGTGTTTTTCTTTTGAAAACGTCAAAAAATTCAACATCCCACACTTTTTTTAAAATATTCAGCAAGCGGTGATGCAGCTAAAGTTAGAGCGTGCTTGCCTAGTGCTAAGCGTCCACTTGTCCGGTCGGACGCATCGCATCAAAGGGATGAATTTTTCACAATACGTTCACCTCATCGGCAGCGATCGGATTTACCGACGAACGAATCGAACTACCAGCAATTGGATTGCCGACGCCACTTCATTCGGATTTTCGTAGTGACCGGACATGCGAAATGCGCGTGAACAGGACGATCGTCAAATGCATTATGCAAATATATATTATATTATAAAGGTATTCATATAATATGATAGACGATGCGGAGCGAGCGCCGGGGCGCGTCCGCCTGGTCGGCATTCCGTATGACGTCATCGGCACGCATCGCAAAAGTTGCCTCTCGGAGCATATTCGGCGACGGCATTGCCGATGAGCCGATTCGAGCGATCCGTACGGTGCGGATCAGTGGACGCACTTGTGTGACTTTCTATACAAAGTAAACTACGACCCCTTTGATGCGATGCCTCCGATGCGTACAATGCGGACAAGTGGACGCTTAGCATAGAAGATGCTATTACTAAGCGCGCGTAAGGATTGCCGATCCAATCGTTAAAGTTCGGCTTCAAAGTAAAATAAACCATAACAGCATTGAATTAGAGCTCAATTTCGTGTATCCATTCTCATACGTTTAGAGTATCGTACATGCCGATTGGATCGGCAATCCTTACATGATTGCACCTCTGATTTGACAGCCAATTTACTGAATATGTATCGGCCGTTATTGATAAGGTATCGAGCTCCACCTTACTCACCTCACCTACATATTTAAGAAAAGTATGTTTCACTCACTTGAAAGCGATAGGATTGATCCTATTGGTCTCGAAGATCATCTTCCACAGTAGGCAGAGGAACAGAGGTGTTCCCGGCACCGAGAAATGCGATATGATGTCGTTGTCGTTCGCCATTGACGTCCATTTTCTATACTCCTCCTCTACGGATTTCTTGAGGAGCTGTTTGTTCTCTTTTGGGGCTGGATTCTGTACAAATTTAATCAATGTAACTTAAAATATTTGAGAATTTCTTTTATATACTTATTTATTCATATTGTCATAAGTTTCTACAAAAAGATTGGGTTTAGTATAAACCTGATGAAACACATCTTCAAAACGATTTTTAAATTTAAACTGAAATTAATTCTTTTTTCTCATGGGACTCAAACTAAGGAACTGAGACAACTGCCTTAGTATACAACTGTGTAACACTTAATGCCCACCTCCAGATTGAATATTTACAAAGCGAATAAACAGTCTGCCAACACGCATTGGAGCAGTGTGGTGGGTCTAAGCTTTAATGCTCTCTCTCCTATGAAAGTGAAGGCCTGTTTCCAGCAGTGGGACGTTAATGGGCTGTAGTGGTGGTGGTGGAATAAACAGTAAAATTTATTATTTATACTCATTAATTCAAGGGAACAGCATTTTTGTTGCATGAAATATTATGACTAATATTGTACTTTCTCGGGGTGCTGATTTCAGATCTGAAGTCAGATTGTTTGTATCAGCTTTAGTTTTTGAGATATAATTAAAACGCGTTTTTAAGAAAAAACTATTTTTATTAAGAAAACCATTAGAAAAACAACCACTACTTATCAAAAAAAAAACTTTTATAAGATTTTCTTGCTTGACTTGGTTCACGAGGCCTGTTTTTAATGCTCCAGCAATAGTCCGCCAACATGTAAGCATTCCAGTGACCCTGGTAACGTTCCTCAATAGTTCCAATGTCTTGATGGAACCATTCCCCTGGTTTGTCACTCAAATCACCAAGATTTTCAGGGAAACGGTCCAAATGACTGTGGAGGAAGTGTACCTTGATGCTCATACGTAACGACCAAGCTGCTGGAAGTGTGACAACATAAGTTTAATATGTTCCGCATAGCTTTCATCCTTTTTGTTTCCCAGAAAATTTTGTGCAGTCCAAACGAATCCATTCCAGGCATTTTGTTTTCTCCGATGCTTTTTTAGAAAGACCAAGGTCTCTGACTAATGCACTGATGTCTTCCTGATTAAAGGGCTGCAGCTCAGAAGAAATATCTGGGTTAAAATCAGTTGTCCCACTTTCATCACTTTAAGAAGAGCTTTTTCTTCTAACTCGTGATCATTTTGTGTCGAAAAAGAAGCTTGGGGTACAGGCACATCGCCGGAGTACAGGACTGGTCGAGTAACAGATACCTAGTTAGGGTAAATCCATTTCGACCGGTTTCTTTTATTAATCCTGTTAATATCAACCACACAAATATAACTATCATCTTGATAATTGGAAGGTTCTCGCCACATCATTGGTGTTTGATACTTACAATGGGATCTTTTCTTATTCGCTCATAGTCTCAAAGACTCCACATAATATGTTTTACATACCATATGAGGGACCCAGTACTTGTCACGGGTGTCCAAAGGGAATCCAAAGTAATCAAATTACACCTGTTTTATGAACTCCGACACACTTAGTCTACATTTTTTGAATGTATATTCACCACAGATGTTACAAAAATAGATTAGATTGTATAAAGAGATCTTTCTCGACGTGGACATTGTTAAACAAAAAACTTTTTTAAAAAACCGCTCGGTAGATTTGAAGTTTAAATGTGACTAGTACAAAAATATGTGTGATAGCTGTATTTCAAAAAATAGAGCTGCTAAAGAAAAAATGAGGGTAGATTTGAAATCAGCGACCTCAAATTAGTAATCAACAGGCATAAAATTCCATGCAACAAAAAAAAAGTATAATTTTGTTCCCTTGTATTATTATTCATAATTCCATATATTTGTTTAAATAACTATGAAATTTTATTTTAAATAATATTAATGATATTAGTGTACCTGTGAGAAAAACTCCACGAGCGCGGGTGGGAAACACTGCAGCGTATGCTGTGACCACAGATGCGGCGTGTTCGTCATTATTGTCGTGAGCAGCTCTTTGACAGCGGCACTGTCGTTACCTGCGCAATGATCAAACTCAAACTCAAAAGATTATTTATTCAAAATTGGTACCTACAAAGTGGTAGAATCTTAACGTTTCATAAGTGAAAGAAGTTGTCCTATGTGAAATAAATAAATCATTTATTATTTACGCCTTCTGAACTACACATTAAAAAAATATAAGACGTGATGGTGATAATTAACCACGGTATCTTAAAACTAAAGCTACGAGGGTTCGAAACGCGCAAACGTTATTATTATCCATGCTATTATTTATTATCAGTATAAACCGCGTCTTCTACGTGGATTAAATATTATATATTGATTCCCACGGGAACTATCATGCAACCTAGCTATGTCTTTGTCGTGTGTACTCCCCAGGGACATAATTTATGTTTGTACGAAATATCGTCAAAATCGTAGCAGACAGACACTTTCGTATTTATAAATATTAGTATATAAAAGTATGTTCGTCTGTCTGGCACCTAGATAACATAAGCTACATAACATGGAAAAGTAAAGAGTTCTCACGGGACTTAAAAACCCTAAGTACACGACAATTATTAAGTCGCGGGCATTAGCTGGCAACAACATAAAAAATACTCGTCCTGGGGGGCTTCTACCATCGCTTAAAGCAGTATTATTAATTCAAAATGACAGCTTTATGCCACGTCCCTAAAATAAGGATTATAATTCTAATCTTTGTTGAATTGTGTGCACATGATATATAACTATATTTTGTCCAGCCATTTATTTGACTTTTGGCAGCTCAATGCAATGATGTTCTAACTTCTAATGCGTTAGTGATTCGGTTTTTGATAACATTCGACTTTCCTTATGATTAGATTTGACACATTGATTTTATGTTTGAATGACTATTAAAGCGTTTAAATGGTATATTAATGTGTGTATTAAAATAAATCATTTATACACAACAATACAGTAAATGTACATGAATCCGTGAGGTCATAGAAACCATCCATCGCCAAAGATGTATGGTGCTTAAAGGACTATCAAGAAAGCTAGTGCAGCTCCACGACTATTATGAAAAGAAAAGTCGTACTTGTAATTACTAGATGAGTATACGAGTTATGAAATATCGGATTAAAGGGCACGTCACTTCACTATAGTAAAAAAACGATATGCATCTATGATGGAGTATTGCATTTTTGTGTTGATGGTTGCCTGTCACTTCATAGGCATGCTCAATGCTCATGTCAAAAGTAATTTATATGATAATCATAATCAGTTGAATAATAAAGTTGAGTCACATATGATGAAAATTAAACTTACCGACTCCCGTCATACAAATCCCTCTAGCTAGAGTTAGAACGAGCACTCTGTTGAGCTCTTCACTCTCGCTGGACACGAGAGATTTGGGCTCGGAGACTCGTGACATTTGCAATTGCACGCCAGAGCTATCCAAACTGGTGATTAGACGTAACGCGGTACTTTCAAAACTGCAACAGAATATTATATACTTGTTTTATTTTTTGACTTACAATATTATAAATGCGAAAGTGTGTTTGTTGGTTTATTGGTTGGTCCTTCAATATATAAAAAAATTCGAGCAGTTGTTCTGGCTTGTCTTATATCTGTATGGGACACGGTGATATGGCTCGACCGTAACAATAGGATGATCATCCTCCAAGCGGGTGTTGTGCTCGGGGACCACTGGTCCGACCATTGTGCTTTGGAAGTCGTATAAATTCCGTAATTCAGAGAAAACTTAGTTATCGCAATTCAGCCTCTTCGTGCGCTACTAGTAGTGACATCTATCGGCTTATGTGCGTATGCCGAAGATGGCCACAATATATCACTTAACTTTTAATTAAATTGATATCGGCCAGGCCCAGTAATCTAAACAATTGCCTACATTCAACTCACCATGATTGGAGCTGTGTTTGGTTCGGTTGCGGGCAAGCAGCGAGCGAGTGTATGTTAGAAAGCAGTGTCACCCTATAGTGGGGTTGTATGTGGTGGATCCGGTATGAGAACATGTCTAGAAGGTTGTGGAATATGCCCCAAGCGTGAGACTTGAACACGTTTGGGAGGAGTTGATCTGAAAGACAAAATCATCATGGACATTACAGTATCCTAACTAATGCGAAAATTAGTATCCTAATAAAAGCTAATGTCAGTTTTTTTGTTGTTACGTCTTTTCAACCAATTTTGATGAAATTTGGTACAGACATAAAATGTGCTCTAGGGTAAAGACATTAGCTTCCTATTCTGGAAAGTTCAGGAGTTCCCGCGGGAATTAAAAAAAACAAAATTACACGCGGACAAAGTCGCGCGCATTAGCTAGTAATAAATACACGATGATAAATATTAACAACCATTACACGGAAGATGTTACAGAACACAAGTTTGTGTGAAAATTCAGGTGTCCTCTCATCTCTTTGCCCTTATTGACACGACTGGAGAGAGGACTGACGGTTTATCGTGCTCTCAGAGACCGAGATAAAACATCGCTAACTTCGAAGCTCTGGGCTAGTGTCAAGCATGTCGCATGTTATCGCCCCGACATAAAACAGCTATTACACTTATAATACTTACTGATAAATCCTTTGATACCCAAAGACTCGATCTCCGTGTACACAAGCAGTCGACTATATGTTTCCACTAGAGCTGGGGCCATCATACTACTGCCAGGTATATTTGTCTTGTTTTGTGCCAGTTTTGCTACATGGGACACTATTGAATGTATCAACGACATTTTACAATGCAACGTCAAACTGTCTAATATACACATAGATAGTGGCACTGTAGGTAACGGTGTCGCAGGGTTTCCATTCGGCATAGCCTTTTGGCTGCCGAATAATGACTCTATGATTATGCCCATTGGTCGAGAGTAATATTCCTGATTGGTGGAATAAGCATTGCACAACATAGCTATACGATAGTCTGAGCCCATTATTGTTGGTGTGTTGTTCGATGTCATTAGATGCTGGAGGTATCTGGAAAAATATTTTCCATATTATAATGAATGCAAATATTTTGTATAATATAGAACATTGATATTTTATTAAGACAGTGTGAGAAGATATTTTATGTGAGAGGAGACAGCGAAATAATAATATTATATCTTTAAAAGTATAGGAACAGATTTTTTTAATGAAAAAAAGTTTACACTTCTTTTTCAACTGGAACTGGAATTTAGTTTATTTTTTTTAATTTTGTTATACAACATACAAGTTTCATTGAGAGAATGAAACTTGTATATGTATATGGATTGGCGACACATAATTAATTCTAAAAAATCACAGAATATGACACCATGTGAAAAGTAGAATTCAAATTTCCACTTACTCATATTGTACTTTTAGATTTTGTGGCAATGTCATGGTTTTTAGTTCAGATTCAGCTTTCTTCAGCAAATGCATCCAAATGCACACGACAGCCATTTGATGCGTGCAGTGTGCTCTGGCACAGTCAGGCACTGGTAGAGGCTCTTTCTCCGGATACAACAACTCGTAAAGTTTGATTATGGGCAAAAAGTTGGAAAGCGGATTTCTTTGTATGCTCCCAGAAATAAATTGTAGAAGAACCCACATGAGATGGTCTCGACCTTTCTTCAAATCGTGACCTATCAACTTGTTATGAAGTCCCATTACAATATTGGGGAATGACGCAAATCCTATGAGTATTAAATAAATAACTTGTGATGATAAGTGTAGCCAACACCAATGAGTCGATGACATTTCATCGTCCTCGTTCTCTTGTTCACTCTTCTCCATTGGCAAAATCATTAGTTCGACTAGTTGGTCTTCTAAAGCAATACATCTTTGCTTATGCTGTTTCTGAAGGCCTAACATAGAGCACA
The DNA here is from genome assembly GCA_923060345.2 of Erebia aethiops. Taxonomy (NCBI): domain Eukaryota; kingdom Metazoa; phylum Arthropoda; class Insecta; order Lepidoptera; family Nymphalidae; genus Erebia; species Erebia aethiops. Next base: position 15,806,234 of record OV281079.1, on the reverse strand, counting down.
TCATATCCCTTGAATAGGGTTGCTGTAGAACATGCCTCAGTAAAGCAATCTGTGGCTTTAACAAGTCTTCATCATAGGGCAAATTCCCTTTGAGAGAAAACTTTAATGTGGTTGGATCCAATCGCCAAGGGTTAACCAGGTGGTCTGCATATCCTGAGAATTCGACTACTGGAAGCATTTGAGTGTGGCCTATAATGGATACCATTTGTGCACACGGTTTGAAACTTTCAACAAATAACGCTAGTAACTTTGCCAGTTTCTGTGAAAAAGAAAACATTATTTTTGTAATAATATCAATCTAAATAATGATAAAAATTATGATGTGATAAAAATACATACCCAATGTGGCCAGTGATTGTTATCTGGATAAGCCTTTTGAATCTCTGTGACGATGAAATATGCTGGCAGAAGGGAGGCATTGCGGTCAAAAATATATTCAATTACATTGTACAATGCTTTCATTTGGGGCAAAGTGCTTGAGTTTAATCTTACAGGCAGTGTTTGTGCCTTTTCTCTGCAGCCCTAGATGAACATATTTGGACATTTTAACACAATTAATAGTACATTATGGTTCAAGTATGTAATGTTGGTGATTACCGCTGAGGCGCCATTGATTGATTCTTAAGATAGCCGTGGACGGCATATCATCTGACGTTTTTCAACACACTTGTGAAGAAAATTATACTAAAAAATTATTTTATTTAGTAGATAAAATTGAATAATAATAATACTAAACAATAATTTTATTTAGTAGATAATATAAAATAAAACCTCTATAACTCACTTGTGAATAATAGTAATGTAAAAGTCACAGTGTGATTATAGGTGTCATTATGTCTAATTGCGGTGAAATTAGAGCCACTTAATGAGCAAGTATGTTGAAAAAAAATTAATAAACTTACTATCTATACTATCACATAATGATAATTAATTTGGTTGGGTATATAACATTGTGGTCTAACATTATTACAATATTTCATAATCAATATTTTTGGATTTGACTAACTAGTTCATGCAGTTGATCAAAGTTATGTAAACACATCACTTTAGAAAAGCTCGACCAATTCTGATGGGTTTTTTAATGTGTGTACTGTGTTGGAGTGTTTCCCGGGATGGTTTATATTCACAGTGGCGCTGCAACTGGGTTCTAGGTTCAGGGTGGGACAAAGTCTGCCTGGTCCACTAGTAAAAAATACAAAAGAACATACCTTCATTATTTCTCTAACACCTTTATAGTCCACTCCACCAATAATTCTTCTAATTAAATTAAAACTTTCAATCCAATAGTCACTGTTTTTATAAATAAGCTTCTCGCTAGTAAGTATACAGTCACAAAGCATTCTAAAACAAATAACTACCACTGTATTTTATGTATTTTACATAATATGATACAATAACTATACACTAGTGTCCAACCAAAGGTCATTTTCTGGCCAAAGCTGAAGCTGATTAATTGGCTATCATCATTTTTAATTTGTATAGTTTTTATGGGGTTGACCATACATGACTGCCTTGTTGGTCTAGCGGTTAGCATAGTCGACTGCGGATCACGAGGTCCTGGGTTCGATTCCCGGTCGGGCAAAAAATTAGTATTGGGTTTTTCAATTCAGAAATTCTCAGTGCCAACCCGGAGTTGGAAGTTGGCAGTGTTTCACCCCCATGCCTCAGAGAGCATGTTAAGCCGTTGGTCCCCGTTATTATCACTAACATGACAATAGTCGTTAAAGCCCGCCAACCCGCATTGGAGCAGCGTGGTGGGTCTAAGCTCTAATTCCCTCTCTCCTATGAGAGTGGAGGCCTGTGCCCAGCAGTGGGACGTTAATAGGCTGTAGTGGTGGTGGTGGTGGACCATACATGCAAAGCTTCAATGAGATACCCATATTTCAATTTTTGCTGGCAAACTCAGCTCTGTTGTAAAGACAGTCAACTGGTGCAAAAGCTAAAACAATTGTATATTTTGCTTAATATCATAGTATCGTCTTATGGAGTCTTGCTGCTGGGTATGGCTGCTGACATTACTTTTTATGTTGCACGAAAGAGCAATACTTACATGCCAATTATTAACTGTAAGTTATAATACATAGAAAAAAAAATTATGGAGAGCAACCACCAAATTCTCCTCATGGCTTTTCTTGATAGGGCAAAATCTTTGGGTTTTGCCTTCAATAAAATATTGCCTTCCATTTTAGATGATACACTTCACAAACTATAGTTCTAGTCTGAACTTGGAAAACATCTCTGCACCAAGTAAATTATAGAAAGTAGGACATCGGCCATACTAATATTATAAATGCGAAAGTGTGTCTGTCTATCTGTCTGCTACACTTTCATGGCTCAACCATTCAACCAATTTTGATGAAATTTGGTAAAGGAATAGGTTGTATCCCGGGGAAGGACATATGCTACTATTTTATCCCGGAAAATCAACGAGTTCCCACAGTAACCAAAAATCTTAATCCACGTGGAAGAAGTCGCGGACATCATCTAGTAAATAATTGAAAACAAGATATGCTAACCTTGCTTGTATGATGTTTGTATTTATTAGATTTTCTAGAAGGCTTAGTAGCTGTTTCAGTTTATATCTGTTGGTGAGTACAGCCGTCAGCGTAAGGTATTGCCGGATAACAGACTCCTGCACCTCTGCACTGCTTGTAGTCAAAACGGCGGATAGTTTCTTCTGATACATCGATAACCTTTCATTCTCTTGCTCCGGCTTATGAACTAAGAAACAACTGAATGCTTCCTCAACTGTTTCCACACGCTGGAAATTAAGGCCCTGAATTTTTTAACTTAATTACTGTGAACGACATGCAATAATTAATCTATTATATCTGTTTAAAGATGACAAACATACCAAAATTTCGTTTACAATGTTCGCTACTTGGGAATCAGCCATTGTGTAGGTTATTGCCTCTCCAAATAATAGTAGGTTTTGAGCAACATTTCTTGATAAACTAGCACCTAAAATATTCTTTGACTTAAAATAAACAGTTCAGAATTTGATTTTGAAAATCTTTTGATTTTGTGGTAATCAGGGTCTTTTCACTACCTCTATGTTACTTGTCTCTGTCACTCAGTACGTACATTTTATCCACAGAACACTTTGAACTCCAGTACAAAATCGTATAAGGTACATTGACTCGAACTTAGCTCGACAGATGGCACTACTAGTAATCAGACTTATAGGAATTTTAATCTGTGGTCAGCTACCTGTTGTGCCTTGCCTGTCAATGTCTGTGGTCACTAGCTGGTTAACTTGTCTCTGGTCACTTGTCACCAGAGACAAATGCATAGATTTTAAGGTGCATGACAAGGGTCTGCCCGCGAAATTCAAATTTAATTTGGTTTTTCACAATTTGTAAACTAATACGACAAAGTAGGCTTATGGCATTCAAATTGCGAGCGTAGGAATATCATCTTCACAGGTTTATATAAAAATCTTTACTTGAAAGTGCCCAGTTTAAGAAATTAGTCAAATTAATGACTAATTTGTGAGTAACTCACGTCAAACTCATTATTTTGACTAATTTCTTAAACTGGACACTTTCAAGTAAAGATTTTTATATAAACCTGTGAAGATGATATTCCTACGCTCGCAATTTGAATGCCATAAGCCTACTTTGTCGTATTAGTTTACAAATTGTGAAAAACCAAATTAAATTTGAATTTCGCGGGCCTATGCATCTATGATACTTGTCTCTGCTTGTCACTGCTAAAGTGCTAAATATGATAATATTGCCAGAGACCTCTGCCAGAGACAAGTAACATAATCGGTGCTACTGAGTTTTCTGTGAGGTTTTACTAAAATTTTCATTTCTGTTTTCATTCAAAGAGAATTTAACCACTACGTTTTAGTTTTCTTTCGTGGTGGACGGTGGTTTTTATGGTGTTCTTGGAGTTTATAAGCGATTTTTCCCGACGACTTGGCTTTGTTAAATGGATTTTGGTGGATCTTAAATATTTTATTGACCTGTGCTTTGTTTTGGACTCCGAAATCTCTGTTTTATGTTTGACCCCGGCTAAGTTTTATGGACTACAATTTGCTATAATGGCTACAGAAAAAAAGTGTTGTGTGCCTGGTTGTGGTGAGTAGTTTAAAGTAATATTGTAGCGTTTTGTTAGAATAAATTTTACTGCAGTGAAGTTAATTTAGTAATAACCTTAACTTTCGACAAAAATTTGAGTTAACAAAGCATACAAGAATGATTCAATCCCATTCTTGTAAAACGTAGTGATTACATTCTCTCTGTTCTTGACTACAAAAGTTGAAAGTGTTACAAGTTGCCCTGATCATCATTAATAAAAAGAGTTTTAATTAATAGTAAAGTTTTGACTTGTTGAGTTTTTAAAAGCTGCTGATGAAATTATTTTTGTTTTCAGGTTTGGATAGTGAAATTCTTCATAAATTTCCTAATCCCAATAGAGACATTGATCGCTTTAGGACCTGGATTTATAATGTTGGAGGTGACATATTGGGAAAAGATAATGAATACATTTATAATAAATACCGAAGAGTATGTCACTTACATTTTGAGATTAAATACCACACCAGAAGCAAAATGCTTAGTGCTAATGCTGTACCCACACTTAAATTATCAAGTAAGAACGAATGGTACTACTACCTAATTAATTTTACTTAATTGTATATATAAAAGGCAAAGGCTGACTGGCTGATCTATCAACGCACAGCTCAAACTACTGGATGAAGTAGGCTGAAATTTGGCATGCAGATAGCTATTATGAGGTAGACATCCACTTAGAAATGGTTTTTGAAAATTCCACCCCTAAGGGGGTAAAATAAGGAGATAGAAATTTGTGTACTCAACGCGGACGAAGTCGCGGATAAAAGCTAGTTGGTATATATGAATTCACTTCTGATTATAAAAAAAACATGTATGTACTTTAAATGAGATTTTGTCCCAAAGACTAACCTTAAATGTCATAATTTTTACTTACAGAGTTTGCTTTTGTTAAAAAGCACCCCCTGATTGAAATTACTAACTAACCTTTGAACATTCCTCCTGCTACACCTTCAACATCAGGTAAACTTTCATTTTGTATAGGTATTATGTGCATTGTGTGTTAATTCCTTGTACAATAACCTATACTATACAATTTTAATTAGGTGCTTTGTATTCGACTTAAAAATGATATAATATATTTGGCTGTAATGGTATATAGTAAAATATAAAATAGCTGTGCTATTTACTATACTACTTACTATAGGTACTTGGGGTATTTTAAAATGCTATTAATTTTGTTTACAGGGCTTTCTTATGCTGAAAAGCGCTCCCTAAATGTTACTTATCTCTGAATATTCCTCCTGCTACTCCTTCAACATCAGGTAAATATAGTTTTCATAGTTTATGGTAAAGTATTTTCAGCCTTTCACTGTAAACAAAACAGTTTCATGTACTATCCTCCTTAATTTAAAATAACTATGTCCATTTTTAACATAAGATTATTATATTAATAGGTACATATTAGTTAACCTTACTTTCTGTTTTATAGGTCAACTATTCCAAAGACAAGATGAGCCAATGGATGTTGATGATTTACCAGAGAAAACTGTTCAACCTGTGAAATCACGTAAGTTCAGTAGTTATGTAGTGATCTTATACGCATAATTTGCTGTTTATTTTTTACTCTTTGTAACCTAATGAAATCTGTTACAGAGCCCATCAAGCGACACCTAGTGATGAAAGAGCAAATGTTGCTTAAAAAAGTAAAGAAATTGCAAAAGGACAAAGACTATTATAAAAAACGGCTAAACAAAGCAAGAAAATTATCTACAAACTCATCATTTCAAAATACTTTGAAGAGATTCAAAACATTGGCTGCCATTTTCACAATTATGCAGTTTCGAGAAATAAGTAAACCTAAAATGGGGAGGAGATTCAAAAAAGAAGAAAAAATAATGGCACTGTCTTTGTACAAACTAGGACCACGAGCTTAAAGATGGCTCATCAAAAGTGGCTGTGTCTTGCCATCTCCAGTGACCTTAAGCAGATTGGTTACCAGAGCTGGCTTGAAGCCAGGGTTTAATAAAAATATTTTTAACCAATTAAATAAGAAGGTGAGTGGAATGAAAGAAGAAGAAAAATTGTGTACATTGATTTTTGACGAAATGGCCATCACTCCCCACTTCGATTATAATAGAAAAAAAGACAGGATAACAGGATTTGTAAATTATGAAGGAGAACCAATTAAAAAAATAGCTGATCATGTGCTCGTATTCATGGTCAGGGGTATTGTAAAAAATTACAAGCAGCCAATTTATCATTCATTTTCTGCTCTAGTATTAGCACTACATAACTAGTATTAGCACGTTTAATAAAAACTATAATTAAACAACTTCACAAACAAGGATTTACAGTCCTGGCAACTGTTTGCGATCACCCTTGATCGATCGTCAAATACGAGTGCAATCAATTATTTAATTGAAGATACCAAAAAGACTTACATGAGAAGAAATGACACATTGAAACATGATGTATTTGAAGTCGAAGGGAAGCGTGTCATACCCTTATATGATGTACCACATTAACTGAAAGGATTAAGAAATAATCTTATGACAAAAAATTTGAAATACACCATGAATGGACACGAAAAAATTGCTAAATGGGAACATAGTATTAAAATGTTGTATGAAAATAATCCGTCTTATAAAGGATTAAAACTTATAAAAAATTTAACTGAGAACCATTACAATAAAGATAAAATACCAAAAATTAAAGTCAAATATGCATCCCAATTGTTCAGCCAAACAGTTGGTAAAACAATGGGCTATTTAGCTGGTAAGTTACAATTTGTATTTAACATAATATTTTATGATCCTTTCAGGAAAATATGTAATTTAAAACTCAATACAATACTCTAATAATAACAACTAATTTGTTTTATATAAATTCATTCAGTATAGTGGTTATTCATTGAATAATATTGAGCGTAAATTGTTTATTGAAAACTATTTATTGAATATCTACATTTACTTATCATACAAGGTATTACAAGCCCACAGGGTAATTTATGTATAAATAATGCAAATCTATATATATTAATTCATAATTTTGTATAGCATTTTGTATTTTGCATTTCTCTCCCATAAAAATACAAATTATATGGTCTGCCCAATCTTACTCAATCTTGATATCTTGCTTAGTTTTTTCCTTTTTCAGAGAATGGAAAACTGACGGAAGAAGCAAAAGACACAGCTGATTTAATTATCTTTGTGGATAACTTATTTGATTCCATGAATGGAAGTTTCCAAAATGCAAAGACCAGAAGTGGGAAAGATTTATTAAGGAATGTTACACCAAATTCTCTGCATAAAAATGTATGGACGGAATCAAAAAGAATATTAAAATCAATGAAATTTGTATCCTCCACAGGGTCTGCTGGTACTGTGCCGTCTATAAATAACTGGTTACATACTGTAGAAAATATGGAGCTACTAAGAGACAAATTGTTTAGTGAATTTAAAATAAAATCATTATGGTGCAGGCGCCTGAATCAAGATCCACTGGAAAATTTTTTTGGCAGTATACGTAGTCATGGCATAAGAAGTGTTTCGCCTACGTGTGCTGCCTTTGAAGCTGCATTTGCCTCACTCTTAGTAAATAATTTAAGCAGCAATTACGCCGTAGGTTCAAATTGTGAGGAAGATTTTTGCGGAATGTTGCATACATTTGATGAAATATTTTTTAAAAAACAAAGTGAATCACAAGATATAAATGAAAAGGTACGCCACGGTGCGTCAAACGATAAACAGTGAATCCGTGCCGCTCCCGTAATTAAAATAAAAGTAGCTATTTAAGTAGCAAAATCGGAATAAAACAATACGCTTGAGTAAAGTGAAAAGTGAAAGACAAGTAATAGTGCTATCATATTCAAAATTAGTGATTTTAAAAGTGAAAATTTCTAAAAATAGTATGCGATTTCGCCGTTACAAGTAGTGCTAAACTCTAAACAGCTGATTCACTCGGCCAAGGTTGTATTGCGCCGGAGGCCGATGACCGCGCATATACGCCTGTCCTACTCACAATAACGGATTGCAACGAGTTGCATCCCTGTCGCGCCTAGTAAACATCGCTAACGACACAGCTCCAGCGCACAACCGCCCTATTGAATCATAATTAGACAAAACCGTTTACTTAAATTAATAGCAAAAATGAACTGTTCGCAATGCGACAAGGAAATTACAGGAACAAATAATGCTCTTAAATGCTCGAGTTGCAAAGGGGGTTTTCATCTTGAGTGCTTAAATATAACAAAAGCCTGTTTTTCTGCATTCACGACCGATTTAAAGCGAAATTGGCGATGCAATCAGTGCACGCAAATTACAAGACGTAATAGAAATGATAACACCCCAATACGCGGCCAAACAGAGCCGTCCCTAATAAACGACACGAACATGTCTATTGACGACTTCCTCTTACAAAACCGCAGCGTCCTTGGTGACACAATCCCGGCCAGCGACTTTACTTATAAAACTCCAGAAAAGAATGGCCTAGGCTCCACTACAATGGACTCTGGACCATGCACACTGAGACAAATCAGCCAACTACTTGACGCGAAGCTAGAAAACAACAAAACCTCCATTCTCACTGAAATTAGAACGACCATCCAAAGTGAAATCAATCAAGCAATTAGCAAGCTGCACCTCGTCATGCAATCAATCATGAAGAAAGAATTACAAACGCTAAGTGACAAGATTTTAACCATGGAAAGAGAACGGGAAGAATTAAAAAATGAAATAAATAGCCTAAAAATGCAGACAAACACTTTCTAATAATCTACTTTCTAATTTCTTTCACGAATCTACACCAAACATAGAATATGACCGAAATAAGAAAATTGTATTATATGGCTTAAATGAAATATTACACGAGTCGGAATTCGAGCTAAATCAGAGAATAATAAGCATTTTTGGCGACATTCTAAATATCAACCTAGAAGGATACATTGAAGAGACAACTCGTATAGGAAAAAAAGGACCCCGTAGGCCTATAATGATTGAGCTGATTAGTAAAAGAATGGCCAAATATATTTTAAACAACGGTCGATATTTTAAAAATACTGGATTTGCTATCTCGGAGTATTTGACCGGAAATTCCCTACGAGAGAGAAATACGTTGAGAGAAAATTTACAAATTGCTAGAAAAAATGGAAAGCACGCAATAATACGCGGTAATAAGCTCGTCGTGGAAGGGAGGATATCAAGTGTGAGTGTAATTAGCAATACACCATGTACCACGAACCAACCCGTAACAATGACACCTACAGATGACCACAGTAAACAGCTGACACAAAACAACTCGACGAAGACTGCAGATAAGACATTTCGGAACTGACATAAAAATATTAATACAAAACATGCAGAGTCTTAAAAATAAGACCCATATATTAGACAGTTGTTTGGACGAACACAGCATACATATCGCGTGTCTATCTGAAACATGGATCTCAGAATACCAAAAAGGACTAATGAATATAGAAGGATATACATTTGCATCTGCCTTCTACCGAAAACAGCGACAAGGTGGTGGAGTCGCAATCCTGGTGCTGGATGGCATTGAATATATCAATAGAACGGACATAAATGAACTTTCAACCGAGTACGTTATAGAATGTTGTGCTATAGAACTTCCTATCCAAAATATAATACTTGTTAGCATATATAGGGCAGATCGTGACATTGAGGTCTTCTTTAAATTTATGGAATCTCTTCTGGATAAGATAAAATCAAAATTATGTAGCAAACAAATCATTATAACAGGTGACTTTAACATCGATGCACTCGCTTTACCTAAGTCTAAAGATTACCAGACTTTAACTAATATAATGTTGGAATACAACCTTACACAAATAATTAACCTTCCGACTAGAGTGACAAAAACTACATCATCATGCATTGACCTATTATTCACAAATAACAAAATTAATACCTACACAGTAGAGGAACAAGGAATTTCAGACCACAAAAGTATAATCTACAAAACGACCGGGAAAAAACTAAAACTAAAAAAGCAAAATATTTCTATGGAAAAACGTATTTTTAACACTCGTAATATGACCAAATTTAAACTAGCCCTGCTGGATACCAACTGGAACAACATTATTGGGAAAAATAACCACATAAACCAAAACTACGACAGCTTCATACAGTATCTAACAAAAATCCTAAATAAATGTATACCTAAAAAACGCATAAAATTAATAACCCACAAGAAAATATTCTTAACTAACGGTCTAAAAAAATCATGTCTACACAAACGCATGCTAAAAGTACTGGTAAACCAATCAAATAACAAAATCTTAAAAAATCATCACAATCAATATAGCAAAATGTTAAGAAAATGCATAAAAATATCAAACAAAATAAATAACATTAAAAAAATGAAAAAATCCCAAAATAAAACTAAAATGATGTGGAATATAATTACAGATATAACTAATAAAAATACAAAAACTAACAATAAAAACATATCATTACGAACAGGGAAAGATACATCCACCAAATCACCCAAAAAAGTCGCCAATATTTTTAACGACTATTTTGTAAGCGTCGGGAGGTGCCCCCAAGAAGCCTTATCCTCGCCAAGTAGTTGCTATACGCAAAAACCGATTCTAAATTCAATATTCCTATCACCCGTCACGGAGAAAGAAACATATGACATTATACGTAACCTTGAAAACAAACGCAGCCACGGCATAGATGAAATACCTATGACACTAGTTAAAACATGCATTGATCAATTGACATCACCATTGACATTTCTAATAAATCAATCTTTTGACGAAGGCTACTGTCCGGATAAATTAAAAATTGCAAAAATACGACCAATATATAAAAAAAGCGGATCTCAACTTGACACTTGTAATTACAGACCTATAGCTCTATTGCCGACGTTTTCAAAAATCTTTGAAAAAGCCGTATGTAATCGTATCTACCCTTTCTTAGAAAAATACAATATTTTTGACGAAAATCAATATGGCTTTCGTAAAACACGGACTACAACCCTTGCTGTATTCAAATACGTACAATATATATTAGAATGCATGAAAAAAAAGAAATACGCAGTTGGACTACTATTAGATATGACAAAAGCCTATGACAAAGTATCACATAAAATACTATTAGATAAATTATATAGTTCGGGTATTAGGGGAAACGCACACGAATGGTTTAAAACATACCTACACGATAGGACGCAATACGTGGAAATACAATACTACGACGAAACGAAACACGAAATAACTACTGTTCAATCTAACCTATGCTTAAGCAACTGGTCTATACCACAAGGCAGCGTTCTTGGTTGTACCCTTTTCTTATTATACATAAATGAGCTACCTAAGGCACTTAACCCTGACTGTAAGATAGTTATGTTTGCTGACGACGTTTCACTACTCACTGAATGCTCCGACGTTGACGAATGTAAACTCCAAATAACAGAAAACCTACAAAATACGCAAAACTGGCTGAAACAACATAATTTGGAAATTAATACAAAAAAAACAAAACTCATACAATTCAGACCATACCAGAAAGTACCCCTTGACTTAAATAGCTTCTCAAGAGAAATAAACATAGAAGTTGTTAGTGAGTTCAAACTCCTAGGATTAAACTTAGATACTTACTTAAACTGGAAGCAGCATGTGCAAAGTGTGAGGACTAAGCTCTCGCGGTTTGTATACGCACTAAGCATCCTTAAGGCGAATACTGACTATGAAACAGCGCTGTCAGCATACTATGCATATGCCTACTCGTGGCTTCGGTATGGCATAGTCCTATGGGGTCAGAGCCCCGACGTAGGAGACCTGTTTATATCTCAAAAAAAATGTATACGAGTGCTTGTAAATATTAAGCAACGTGATAGTTGTAGGCCACATTTTATCAATAAAAAAATTTTGACCTTACCCTCCATCTACATAATGGAGATGGCTCTGTTTGTAAGGAAAAATATACACCTGTACAAAATTTTCGTAAGCACAAAAATTCAAAGAGATACACGCAAGAAGAAAAAACTGGTTCTACCCTGCTTCAACCAAATAACATTAGCGCAAAAAAGTCCATACCATAGATCCGTAATAATTTATAATAAACTTCCAAATTTCTTAACAGACGAGACCAAAGAAACAAAATTTAAAAGTAATTTAAAAGAATGGTTAATTCAAAAATGTTTTTATAGCATAAAAGATTTCTTAAATGAATAGACCACAATAATACGATCAATTAAATTCAATTTAATATAAAAATATGTTTATTAATATCTGAAATATTGTTATTAGGTACTACTATATTATTAAGTATATCATATATTTTTATGCAAAGATAAATTAATATGTAAAAAGATAAATAATTTGACATATAATATATATTAATTATAATTATGTTTACATGTAGCAACGCCCTGACAGGGCCTCATGTCCATGCATGCTAATAGCTAATTGTATTAAGTAATATAATGTATTAGTAAGTAAGACATGAAAGCTATCAATAAATGACTAAATGACTAAAAAAATTGATTTTGATGATTTAAATGATAGAATAGTAATAAACTATCAAGAAAAGGAAAACCATCCAATTGTTAAGGCTCAACTAGAGTATGTAACTGGATATTTATTAAGAAAATGCAGGTCAATAATTAAAAATTGTTCTAATTGTGAAGAAAACCTTTTCGAAAAAAATGGAATGGAAAACAGATGCATAAATTAAGTACAGAGAATATATGTAAAAAATAAAAAATATTTATCATACCCAAATAAAAATATGAAGGTTTTGTTTTCATGCATACAAGATGTGGTCCATAATATTTTAAAACATAAAAGCCATTTAAATAATTTAAAAAATTATATTAAAGTATTACTACACATATCAGCAGACACAAACTTTATTCAATGTTCAAAAAAAAGACTTGGTTGAGTTTTTTTTCGACTTTTCGTCCAGATTTTTTGTAGGTACATAATTGGTGTAAGTCCACGAATAAATTATTTAGAATAAATTATTTAGTGGTCTCCACAAAGATTATCACTTGCAAGACACAATACAACAAGAAGCTGTAAACTATTGTAACAAAAGGAGAAAAAAATAAATGATTGGTATCCCATTTCTGTGTTTTATTGAAATTATGTCCTAATAAGGAACCAAACGAAATGCGAGGAGTACGCTATACATACGGTGACTTCGGTAGTGTAATTATATATGTCACCGTAAGATTGTAAAAACCGTTAGATTATAATATAACGTTTTTTTATCTCGATAGATTATAAACTGTCGACAGATTGTGAACCGTAACATACTGCGCGTTATTTTTCGGTAAATTGTAATATATTAGAAAAAATTCTAAGTCTATGATATTAGGTATATTAACCGCAGGCCGGGCACTACCTGAATATTCATGTCAAACTTGTGTCAAACCCTAACCTAACCTATAGTTCGCGCGCGAGTTGAATGCAGAGTAAATGTATGGCAAAGATGTATGGTGACACTTATATTTATTCTGCATTCAACTCGCGCGCGAACTGTACAAGAAAGAGACAAGAAAACGTAAAAACAATAAATCTATATTATATTATACTAATACTAATACTAATACTAATACTAATACTAATAATATTATAAATGCGAAAGTTTGGATGTATGGATGTATGTATGTATGGATGGATGTTTGTTACTCAATCACGACCCAACGCGAGAACGGATCTGGATGAAATTTGGCACAGAGATAGATTATAGTCTGGAATAGCACATAGGCTACTTTTTATCCCAGAAAAATAAGGAGTTCCCGTGGGAACCAAAAAACCTTAATCCACGCGGACGGAGTCGCGGGCATCAGCTAGTAATATTATAAATGCGAAAGTTTGGATGTATGGATGTATGAATGGATGTTTGTTACTCAATCACGCCTCAACGGCTGAACGGATCTGGATGAAATTTGGCACAGAGATAGATTATAGTCTGGAATAGCACATAGGCTACTTTTTATCCCGGGAAATTATGGAGTTCCCGCGGGAACCAAAAAACCTTAATCCACGCGGACGGAGTCGCGGGCATCAGCTAGTATTTCATAAATTAATACTCAGAACATTGAACGGTTCAAGGTGGAAGACAAGGGTCTGCCCGCGAAATTCAAATTTAATTTGGATTTTCGCAATTTGTAAACTAATACGACAAAGTAGGCATAAGGCATTCAAATTGCGGCCCTAGGAATATCATCTTCACAGGTTTATATAAAAATCTTTACTTGAAAGTGTCCTTGAAGAAGTTTAAGAAATTAGTCAAAATAATGAGTTTGACGTGAGTTACTCACAAATTAGTCATTATTTTGACTAATTTCTTAAACTGGGCACTTTAAAGTAAAGATTTTTATATAAACCTGTGAAGATGATATTCCTAGGGGCGCAATTTGAATGCCATAAGCCTACTTTGTCGTATTAGTTTACAAATTGTGAAAAACCAAATTAAATTTGAATTTCGCGGGCAGACCCTTGTCTTCCACCTATAATCTCGCGGGATAGAAACAATTGTAATAGGTTGTCAACAATTGTCTTACGGTGACATATATGATTCTTGTAGTTATGTCACCGTAAGATTGTAAAAACCGTTAGATTATAATATAACGTTTTTTATCTCGATAGATTATAAACTGTCGACAGATTGTGAACCGTAACATACTGCTTACAATTTAACGCGTTATTTTTCGGTAAATTGTAATATATTAGGTATATTAACCCGACAGAACCTAAGGCACTACCTGAATATTCATGTCAAACCCTAACCTAACCTAAAGTTCGCGCGCGAGTTGAATGCAGAGTAAATGTATGGTGACACTTACATTTACTCTGCATTCAACTCGCGCGCGAACTGTACAAGAAAGAGACAAGAAAACGTAAAAACAATAAATATTTCATAAATTAATACTCAGAACATTGAACGGTTCACAATCTTTCGGGATTTTACAATCTTACGGTGACCAGTTACAACTTTACTCGATAGATGGCGTTAAAAGGAGATAGGGACTGATGACTCTACCCGTATATTCTAATTCAATGTACTCTGTGTCAAACCATAGACTATACGTATATACTGGGAAGTCAAACCACCGTTCCGTTGCGTTCAGCCTTTGCATTTAAAAAAATATAAGCAAGCTAAAAAGACAAGTTATTAGTTAACTTATCGGTGTTATTAGCAGAGGTTACTATAAGAAATAATAGTGATTTGTGATATTGAGTAACAGCAGAGGCATAATGGAACCCATGACTTTAGGAAGTCCGACACATTCTCCCTCTGGGAGCCCTAACGTGGCATATTTACCACCTTTCTTGTTAGGTGAAATTAATCCACCGACCAAGACGACTATGTCCCCGCGGACGAATAGTTTATCACCCACAAAAGGCCGCAGTCTTGCTTTCGGTAAGATTTAATTTATAAGTCAACTAGCTTTTGCCCACGACTTCGTCCGCGTGGACGACACAAATTTCAAACCCCTTTTTTACTAGGGATTAGTTTTCCAAAAATCCTTTCCTAACGGATGTCTACGGTCTACGTCCTATTAGCTATTTGCATGCCAAATTTAAGTCCGATTCCTCTAGCGGTTTGACCCGTGCGTTTATAGACCAGTCAGTCACCTTTATATTTAATATATTTAGATTTGTTATTTAAGATTCATCATATAGACCATTCATCAGAGATGAAAACAGATTCTACTGACAAGAGCCAGCGAGAAACTCAGCAGTACCTCTTCACATAAGGAAACATGTTACAACTTACAATGATTGCTATAGGCGACATTGTTACAAATTACTATACTATCTTGTGAAGTTGTGGGCAGTTGCATGTAAAAAAGCAAATTACTTCATACAACTTTTTCCTTACTAATTTATGTATTACTTGCAGGTTCACAAACAAGTCCGACTCAAACCTCAACACCAGAACAGAAGCTATATCGTCAGAACATGTCAATGCAAAAACAAGCTTTATACATTCATCAAAACATATACCCTAACATACCACAGTCTCCCAACGTTTCATATTCAGCCAAAACCAACGGACCTCCCATAGAAGACTTATTTGACACTATAAAGAGTGAGCCTTCTGTCAACAAGTCATTATTTCAAGAGAACAGTTTCCTAGGCTATGGCAATAATAATTCGTTAATGCAGAATTCATATGTAAATAATGTTAATAATCAATCTTACGGAGCATGGCAAGATGGGTGTCAGGAGCTGGACGAATACTGGGTTACTGTGTTTGGGTTTCCGCCCAATGCAGCCAACACAGTGCTGGCAAGATTCAGTAACTGTGGTGCTATACTTGGTAATTTTTTATTTGTTGTCATTATAATATGTAACATTGTTTTTAGATGACTTCAACCCCATAGATATAGGTTTTTTAAAATGCCATGGGAACTATTTGATTTTCCAGAGTAAATAGTAGCCTATATCTGCGTCCAGGATGCAGGTTAGGGTGGTTGGTGCATGATGCATGTTGCGCCTTGCACCACAGATTTTTCTGTTTTAGCGGATAATAGAAAATTAAGCTTCTTGTTCTTTGGTTATCACAGACTTCAGCGAAGTAATGCCTACTTCTATCCAACATTCTCAGCTTTCAAATGAGAACTGTGTGAGGCCAATTCTGTATTTAAAACACTCCCTAAACTAAACTAAAATGACAGCTTTAAATCTAGTTTTGTCCCTTTCCGCAGGGAGTATTATGAAATGGTTAGCAATATTTTTAAAACCTGTAAGTGGTCAATGCATTTAGCAAGCAATTTCTGTAAATAGGATAGTATTACTTTTGAATGTATTTATGTAAGTGAACCTAATAAATAAAATAAACTGGATGCCAGTGGATTTATACTTGAATTTAAAATAAATTCTAAGGATGGCACTTATTGCTTTTTTTTACTTTAGAAAATCTATTCCAGATAAGCAATATCCCACCCCTGGCAACTGGGCCCACATCCGATACGCGACCCGCGCGGAGAAGGAGCGAGCTATAGCGTTAAACGGCAGACAGGTGCTGCCCGGAGTCATGGTGGGCGTGGTGGAGTGTCGCGAGCCGCCGCGCGTCACCTCCACCAACCCTAACGTTACTATGGAACGGTATGTATTTCTTAAAACACATAAGATAAGCTGTCCCTGGCATTGTACCGATAGAGTAGCAGGTGTACCTGTAAAGTAGCCCATGTACCTCAAATACTATAGGAAGGATTGTACATTTTGATATACTTACAGCTGTTAGTATTTTTTAATGCAACACTAGAATATTTTGTCTGATATTCGCAACTGTCATTTAATTTCAATTATCATTATATTTTCAGCACTCAATATTGTGTTGTTATTATTACATTCTTATGGACAATTTTCTAATAATTATTATTCTGTTTCCTTAATAAATATACTTAATATTTAATTTTTTTACTGCAAGGTCAAACACATTTATTATGAAAGTAGCTTAAACATCTACTTTCTTACAGTCACTACAAACTGAGCAACTAAATGTAAAAATCTCTTGCTTGCTTTTTTAAACTCTATTGTAGTAGTAGATTTTGTAGATTTAGTAGTCACCAGTAATTTTAGAGCATTTTGCTGCTCAGTATTAGGGTTGTAACGGAACCTTGCCTCTGCCTCGGTTAGTGCGGAACTTACGCAAGAAATCGTACCTTCGCTTTCGCATCCGCTTCCGCCGTTTTTTCGGACGTAACGGAGGTTTATTTACGTTGACAATTATTTAGTGGAGCTGGTTTAATTTATGATCCTCTGAGAAATCGATTAGAAGGTGATAAAGCCCCAAAACTGTTCGTGAAGTATCATTCGCCTCTTCTTAATTTTGATTATCAGTAAGGATTGTATGTGTAAGTGTGCCTTGTGTGTACCTTCCCAACCTATTTTAAATAAATATTTTATTTATATTTCTCAATAAATCACGAATTAATATTAGTTCCACCTTCTCCTCGGTATTCCTCCGCATCCGCGGAGGCAAAGCCCCTTCACCTACGCATCCGCCTCTGCTTCCGCTACGAACGCTTTCGTTACAACCTTACTCAATATGCCGCTGAGCCTAAAGTGATATTTTTGTTTGTTGCGGGATTTGAACCTGCTAACATATAATATCTAATGCGGCCCTAAAATTGCTTAAAGAAAAATTTCGATGTTTGATTTCAGACAAACCACTGCTAGATCTCTATGTCCCACACCAATCCCAAATGCCCCGGTGCCTCAGAGATCCAGTGGGCTCATCTCGAAGGCGTTGGATTACGTGCTTGGCTGGTGACAAATGCTGTACCTTACAAATCAAATTCCTTACTTTGTGCAAGTGAAATTAGGTTAATGTTTATGAAAAGCTGATTGCACATCAGGTCCCTCTAATTACATATTTTTAAAGCAAGCAGAGATCTCAATATTAATACACTCGTTAATCTGTTTGTATTATCTCAGTTAATCTGTCATTTTGTATGGACTGTAAAGTAAGGCGCCCATTACTAATCAATCTGAGATGATGTTACCTGACTCACATTAACTTGAATATTTCAGAACCTTTTACTCCGGGCTCGTACAGCATATAATGACAGGATGTGTTTGGATAACATGTTTTTTATTTTCCAAGCTAAATAAAACTTTGCCAGACCGCGATCCGTGCGGCGCGTTTGGCGAGACTAGGTGTGCGATCAGTTTTAGTAAATAATAATTCTGAAATGTATATAATAACAATAATTATGGATTTAAATAAGAAGTCAAATAAAATATTCATAAATTAATGTTTATTTCTAAACTTACATCCTTAAAATTAAGAAAAGTTGTCTCTCAGTTGAAGTTTTAAGTAGGTATCTTTATTTGAAGTACTTAACCAACGAAAATTCACAAAAAAACCTTTTAATTAATCTCTCTCTTCTCTCTCTATATTATCGCTATCGTCTGATCTCTCTCTGCGTCGTATTCCTCATTGCTGAGGGTCGTGGCCCCTTTCCATTAATAACAATGGTAGGGGTTTTCTTGGGATAATAATGCGTTGGGTTCTCAGGTCCTTCCGCATACGACTCAACTATTGTATACCTACTATTACAATTCTAAGGTTTCTAACGATTATTGTCAGATGTTAGTGATATTAACTGGGACCGACAGCTAGCGTTTTCTCCGAGGCACGGATGACTCGAAAAGGCCACATTCGGACCACCAAATTGACCCACCCATCCACCCACCTCATGGATGACTGGAGAACTGGATGGTCCCCATCCATCCACCCACCCAGCCAGTTCTCGACTTGGGTCAACGTTGCCTAACAATCGCAATCGACTGACATGCGTTGTCACAACTAGGTCACTTTTCCCTATCATCTGATAACAACCTTAAAAATTTGATTCTCAGCGAATGTGTCAAAGGATTCTAGAACCAACACATAAATATTTGACCGAGCGAAGCGAAGGTCTCTGAGTCTACTTGGGTGAATTGGCACTTGTCCGTCCGTCCGTCCGTCCGTCCGTCCGTCCGTCCGTCCGTCCGTCTGTCAGAGCATTATAACTTCTGAATTACTGAACGCAATTACTTCAGCTTTAAATATAATATGTAATCCAATGGCCTCCCGCCGAATATGGCTTAAAAAATAATAAAAATCTTTATTTCAGGGGGGCTCTCATAGAAGCGAATGCGAAGTAAAATATTTTTTATAAAGTTACATAGGGTTGCGGTATATCATTTTAAAGATAATTAGGATTAGAGTCCAAAAATATTTTTTTTTTAATTTTTCCCCCAAAATTGACGAAATGGGGGGCTTTCAAAGTGGTGATTTTCTAACGTCCAAAGATGACCTCAGAACTCTAAATTTTCTGAAAGGATGAGCCTGAAACTTGATCAATTATTTCAATTATATCCTGTACTTGAACAACAAATACTAAAATTAGATAAATATTGTAAGGAAACGGAATTATTTAATTTTTAATGAGCTTCAGTATTTTTAACAGAACTTCACATTTATGTCAATAGATGGCGCCGCGAGGTCTTAGTTCGGGGCGAACCACTAGTTTAAGAAAAGCAATGTTACGATATGCGTGCTGCCTCAACGCGCAATATACAAGATGCGATAGAACGCAATAGAGGAGCAAAAGTATTCGCTCAAAGTCTTGGGAGAAGCCATCTGACAAAGCTGAGAACATCAGATGATCGGATTGCTGCTTCGAAGCCAGAGGTGTTAGCTGAGATCGAGCGGTTTTACGGGCAGCTTTACTCTGCTCATGCTCTAAAACCTGCACCCACTCAGACTGCGAACGACAAACGTGCGAGACTTGTGCGCCACTATACCGATGACCTCCCGGATATCGACGTAGGCGAGATTAGTATAGCCCTCGAACAGCTGAAGAACAACAAAGCTCCGGGCGATGACGGTATTACTGCGGAGCTCCTACGCGCAGGAGGAAAGCCAATTCTCATTAAGCTTAAAGACCTCTTTAATACCGTCATCAAAACTGGCATAACACCGGAAAAATGGACCAGAAGTGTCACTATTCTCTTTTTCAAAAAAGGAGATAAGAGTCTGCTTAAGAACTACAGACCAATCTCACTTCTGAGTCATATTTATAAGCTGTTCTCGCGGGTTATTACGAATCGTCTCGCCCGAAGGCTTGACGAATTTCAGCCTCCAGAGCAGGCTGGGTTTCGCAAAGGCTACAGCACCGTGGACCACATTCACACCCTGCGGCAGATTATGCAGAAGACCCAGGAGTATAATCTGCCCCTCTGTCTAGCGTTTGTGGACTACGAGAAAGCCTTTGATTCTGTCGAGACCTGGGCTGTTCTGGATTCATTGCAACGATGCCAAGTCGACTGGCACTATATCCAAGTGTTGAGATGCTTGTACGAGGCCGCCACTATGACGGTTCAAGTCCAGGACCAACAAACGAATCCAATTCCCATACGAAGAGGGGTAAGACGGAGATGTTATATCCCCGAAACTTTTCACTTACGCCCTGGAGGACGTGTTTAAGGTCTTGGACTGGAAAAGTCGTGGTATCAACGTCAATGGCGAATACATCTCGCACTTGCGTTTTGCAGACGACATAGTGATACTGGCGGAATCGCTGCAGGACCTTGAGGGGATGCTGGCTGAGCTTAACTGTTCTTCCAGACGAGTAGGCCTTCAGATGAACATAGACAAAAAAAAAGTCATGTTTAACGAGCACGTTATCTCAAGACCTATCAACGTCGGCAATGTCAGCATCGAAGTTGTTCAGGAATACAACTACCTTGGCCAGATTATACAACTCGGTAGGAACAACTTCGACAAAGAGGCTGACAGAAGAATTCAGTTGGGCTGGGCAGCATTTTCTAAGCTTCGTCAAGTCTTCGATTCGTCGATACCGCAAAGCCTGAAGACTAAAGTCTTCAACGAGTGCGTCCTGCCGGTAATGACGTATGGAGCGGAAACGTGGACACTAATGGTAGGCCTCGTCCACAAATTAAAAGTCGCTCAGCGTGCTATGGAGCGGGCTATGTTGGGAATCTCTCTCAGGGATAAAATCCGGAACGAGGAAATTCGTAGAAGAACAAAAGTGACCGACATAGCTCTACGGATTAGCAAGCTGAAGTGGCAGTGGGCAGGTCATATCTGTCGCAGAACCGATGGCCGTTGGGGCAGACGTGTTCTGGAGTGGAGACCGCGTACCGGTAAGCGTAGTGTAGGGCGAACTCCAGCTCGCTGGTCCGATGACCTAAAGAAGGTTGCGGGAAGCGGGTGGATGAGGAAGGCGGAGGACCGTGTTTGGTGGCGCGCTCTCGAAAAGGCCTATGTCCAGCAGTGGATGCATACAGGCTGATGGATGGATGGATGGATGGAATGTTACGATACAAAGAGAGAGAGATAAATTTATATCATAAGTTTTCTTAGATAGTCGTCTTAGACTTATGTAATCTCTTTCTACTTTCGTCTAATAGAAAATAAATACTTAATTATGTAGTAGTAGTGCGTCACTAAACACTAGTTACAAATGGGAATTATTTTAAATTAAAATCCCACTTGTCACCCGTGAGGACAATGCTAGGGTGACAACTGGGAATAATGAATAATCATTCGACTTTTTGTATTGATTTTAACACTAAAAGTACTATCCTGATCTTTTCTATTAAAAATTAATCATCAAGTGGATACCAAAAGAAATATATTTAAGATCTTATACATCTAGACTTATCAACGACTTATCTAATTATTCTCTAATTTTAAAAAATCGCAGATCCCCGTTGTTTCGCAGCTATCCAGGTTGTTTATTAAGGCCAAAACACACTCATACTGTATACAATATCTGCGATCAGTGACACAAGCATCACATATTTTGGTCAGCTGTTGGCTTTAGATAAAAATAATTCTAAGGACCTGCGTCCATAGAAGACACGGCACGGCAGGGGATTTACCCGCGACGAATAGAAATATAACTTACGAACTGATGCCCACGACTTCGTATGCGTGGTAGATTAAATGAGCCTATGTCACTCCAGGGGCTTGCGCTGGAACTCGCGGTACCCCTATATTCAATGTACTCTGTGACTCGCGGCCACATCTTCGCCCAGTGGTAATTTTGATAGTGACACCAAAGAGTATAATAATATATAGGGTGACACCACAGAATACAATTTCTCATAGCACCGACCATTCACAGGCCGTCAGCACCATCATCTGAGACCAACACCTACCAGAAAAAAAAGCACCAGCCACAGCTGTCAGCTGATATTTTTTTATCTAAACTGGTGGTTTACCCATGGTTTACCTTAGTCATTGGGTATAACGGCGCCACAGCTGAGACAAGTTAACTAACCCAGATTGAGATCAGAGACCCAGATCACAGCTCACAGACCTTAAAGTATAGATTTTGGACTTTGATTTAGAGACGTGCTGAGTCCACAGGTAACTACTATACTAATCAGGCCGATTCAGTCTGACTCGATTAACGTTTCGAATACATAATAAGTACTCACTTAAATTCGATACACGAACACGGGTTCCGAGTACTTTATGGTATTCGAATCTTAAATCGGGTCGGGTTTTAGGAATAGAAAAGTTGAAGTGAAAATTTCTTTAGCCGCGGTGAGCACTTTTTGGTAGGGAGTAAACTTGTGGATTCGCTTGACCCTGACCGACATGCTCGTGAACAGCGACATACTCTTCAACTGTGACATGCTCGAACGTTGTTCTGCATTAGAAATTAAACTTTATTAGCTTAGTTTTAAGGTTTATATTTTAATTAAATAAAAATATAAAAAAATCACTTCTATCGGCAGTCCCTATACTGTAGACTGCCAATTTTTTTATGATTATAAAATTATTAAAAAAGCAATATATAAAACATCATACGCTTGTTTAGGTTTAGTGTGAAATTTGAAGTTTCCAAGATACAATGTTGAAGTGAAACTTCTTTAGAATCGTTGTGATTTGAAAATTCGATGAAAAAGATGTTGTCGCCACGGTACAAGTGCCGCCACCTGGACGAACGTATATACAAAGTGTTCCATTTTTGTAATTTGAAACTTCAGAAAAGTAGCCTACGAGGTAATGACATAAATATAACTTGTATTATATCTCATTCTCTCGCAGGCTAAATCCTATTATGAATATCTTTCTCTTTTTCCTGTCGCTTTTTCGTTTCGTTTTTCGTTTTATCAACCAGAGGCGGATTAAAATAAAATATAAAAATCAGACTTTCTACTCTGTACTACATCTAAACAATCAAACAGAAAATAACAAAAATGGAACGCTTTGTATATGTTCGTCTGTTGGCGCCATTCAAATCCGTTTCATTGAATTTTCAAATCACAACTAATAGTATATATAACAATACTAATAGTATATTTCATTACAAGTGTGGAAAGGCTGTCATTGCAAAGAGTTCCGACAAATGTCTACCCGAGCCGAGGCGCAGCCGAAGGCGAGGGTTGATAGTCGGAACAAGTTGCAATGACGGTTCCGCACGTGTACTGAACGACTATTTTTAATTCAGTTGCGAAAAAATGAAGCAATTTAATAAAATAATAAAAACAAAATAAACTCAACTAACTTTACATTTATTTCTTATAAAAGTTATAATTCACATATACATTGAAAAAGGTACAGTTTTTTATACTAACTGGGGAAGTTTTAGGTTGCATATTTACTGTTTGAGACAAACTATTATTAATTTCGTATGATTGTTCATGTATATTTGTCATACAATGGCGTTTTATTTATTTTATTTTATTTATTTTTCCAGTACAAGCTAGCCCTTGACTGCGATCTCACCTGATGGTAAGTCATGATGCAGTCTAAGATGGTAGTGGGCTAACCTGTTAGGTTAGCCCGCATGGCAGTTATATTAACCCATACCCCTATTCGGTTTCTACACGGCATCGTACCGGAACGCTAAATCGCTTGGCGGCACGTCTTTGCCGGTAGGGTGGTAACTAGCCACGGCCGAAGCCTCCCACCAGGCCAGATCAGGGAAAATTCAGAAATAAATTCCCAAATTGACCCTGCCGGGGATCAAACCCGGGACCTCCGCACGTTAAGACAACAGCGCTACACACTGCGCCACGGAGGTCGGGGCGTTTGCTAGTTGATGGAGTTGGATCTGATGAATTATCATTATCAACGAAGGTAGATAGACGAACGTTCTCTGCAACATGTGAAGGAGATGGACTGGACCTTAAAACAAAAAAACTAGGGTCGAAATTACTCATTTTGTGCAACAAACAACTAAACTCGCAAAGAAAATTTCTGAAAAATGGCGCCAACCGTAGAATATAAGCAGAGTTTTTTTTCTTCACCCATTTTGGTAGGCAAAGAGAACTATGCCCATACAGCCAAGTCTTCAGTAGAATTTTTTTATCGATATGAAATGAAAATGAAATTTAATGAGATGAAATGAAATGAAACCCAACCAAACTCATTCAATAAAATAATTAAATCTGATATTGAAACAAATTAGTAGCTTCTTTTTAGAAATATACGTATTTGCATGAATCATAAAAACTTCTATGAATTTTTTTAGTAAAAACTTCATGGTTGGTTTTTCTTTTTAATAGACATTATTTTGACAGTTGAGAAAGAGAACGCACGAGTTCGGGAAAGGTAAAAAAAGCACGAGTATGTAATAGCCCACATCCCGAACGCTATACGTCCCTGCAATACGCCACTTTTTGAGCAACTGTGTGGTGCTCCGCTAGCTGGCCTCTTTGCTTCGCACCGGCCAGTGCATACGTCTGCGAGCTACGTATTGAAGTTCGAATATCGAATCGCTCATTAGCAGAAAGCAACGTCGAGTGGCCGGTGACACATTCACTCGAGATACGCGAACAAGCGTGGACCTCTGGCAGTACTGCCAGACCCACCTTTCCTTTACCGTATACCTATACACTGTTGTTATACAATATGTCGTTATTATTATAATATATTATCGTGTTAGTCATCATCGAGTGTATTATTTCAACGCCTACACTTAGGAAGTGAATCCTAACTAGGTAGTTGTTTGTAGCAGGCAAGGAAGTCATAACGCCCTACAACTGTATTAAAAAGAAGTTTTTCACTTCAAAAGAATTATTTATTATTCTATTCATAAAAAAACAATATTTAAAAATATTTTTGAAAGAATCGAAAGTACAAAACCAAAAATTCACCGCTTTGGAAGCCTCTGGTAAGATAGAATGAATGATAGATAGAATAAGATAGAATAGCTGTTGCTGAGGCAGAGGAGCCTTATGTTTTCGAATAATCATACAATTCGAGTATCTTTCCGAGTTCTCTGGCTTGATTAATGACTCGATTCTTGTTTCAACGAGTATAAGAAAACTCGAACACCAAAAATAGTCGATTCAGTACATCTCTATTGGGATATCATAGATAAAAAAACTCGCCCTCAGCTGTAGCGTGCTCTGTGCGTGCTGTAGCCCTATGCCCTCGTGCATGTTCTCTGTCTACGCCCAATGCCCATATGCCTCAGATAAATACAGAAATAATTGAATAAATTATTTAAAAATCTATTTCTTTTACCAACAAAATAGACATTAATCCATACTATTATTATAAATGCGAAAGTGTGTCTGTCTGTATGTCTGCTACGCTTTCACGGCCCATCATATCAACCGATAGATGAAATTTGGTACACGGAAAGTTTGTATCCCGGGGAACATAGGCTACTTTTAATCCCGGAAAATTATGAAGTTCCCGCGGGAATTAAAAAAACTTAATCCACGCAGACGAAGTCGCGGGCATCATCTAGTATCAAATCGTACCCCTAGAATGAAAGTGACCTAACTCAATAATTGCAATTTGTGGGAAATGAGCAAAAAAGATTTCAATAATGTATAGTATTGAATATAATTAAATGTATCTCTACCGCGTTTCATTGGAAAAATTTGATATTTTGCGGATTTATATATTGATCTTCTATGTATGGATTGGTATTATTATATTAAATTTAAATGTATTTTGATATTAAAATATAACATAGTTTTAAATTAAATCCTTTTATTTCCAAAATATTTCTGAATTTCTTAGACTTTTTATGACATAAGCCTGTTTAAGAAGCAAGATAACATTAAGGCATTAAAGTTTAATTTCGAAAGTAGTATATTTATATGTTCGCGAGCATGTCGCTGTTCACGACCATATCGGTCACGCGAACAAGTCGGTCACGGTCACGCAAATCTACATTTTTACCCCATACCAAATAGTGCTCAACGCGCCTAAAAAAATATTTTCACTTCAAAAACTAAACTATTATCTGTATACGACAGAAATTCTCCTTACTGATTTATTGGAGTTGCTAACAAAATGAAAAAAAAAACAACAATGCAAGTCGAATATTATGGCACAGTATACCTACTGCGAGGTTTTTGCGCGGTATGTAGCTGTACAGAGCTTGTAAAAGAGCACCTCATAACTTTCGGCGTCACGCTTGTTAGACATTCAATAAAAGGTTACTTGTCAGTTGTCATAACAGTCTTTAGCAGTTCTTAGTCTATGGCTTGCGAGTGACGTAAAGTGAGGGCAGAGGGCTATTATTTAGTGTTGAGTGTCGTAGGAATCTCGATTTCGTAGATTTGTTCATTTTTATATGAAATTAGAAATATATAAGCTCGTTTTATGTTCTTGCCAAAGTTTTATACGTATCAAGTGATTTTGGCGAGATGGAGTCACCGCCGTCGTTTTCTACGCACTCCGAAGTGCCTCCTTTGAGTGAAGACAGTGGCCTGCTGATTACGAGTGGATCGTTTTCTAGTGATTCCGCGAGTGGCTGGCATCACATCACATCCGAGGCAAGTATTATCAACAATGCGTCATAACAAAAATACTCTATATTTAGTCTTTCTGTTATGTACTCTTTAGTTTAGTTTAGTTTTATTTGCAACTTTTTGCATAATTATAATACAAAGACCATTTTAAGTTTATTATAAACGAATAGGTTCCCACTAGGAGTTACTTGTATAAAATTTGACTTTATTTTTGTATGCGATTTGCTGTAAAGTTTTTAAATTACTAGGTTATAAATAGTTTCCAAGTATAGGTTAGCTCTAAAGTTCTTAGTTTTGCAATCTGAAACTTTTGTTTCCCTTTGAGCCATAGAGATATTCAATAAATTTAGAATAGTATGTACTTACTCAAAATAATCATTTTAAAACATGTTATACTTACTTCTAATAATAGTTTACTTAATAAATAGTTGAGTGCACTTAAAAAGTAGTCTAACTTTGTTTGGTCATTATTTTATTGTTTATAAGTAACTTTAATTTATCTCTGCGTTTTGGTATGCTGCTTTTTGGTCAGCATACTTATCAAAATATACTTACTAAATGTCTAATTTGTTTTCAAGAAAATTGTACAAAACTACCTACATCCTATTTCAACAGATATATTAGATTAGTTTGCAAACTTGCAAAAAAAAAATTGGCAGTCATAGGGACTGCTGATAGAAGTGAAAACTTCTAACTTAGAATTTTAGTATTAAAATTTTAAAATAAAATAAAATTTTTAAATGTCAATATAAATAAGAATATTTAAAATAATTAAAATATAAACCTTAAAACTAAGGCATTAAAGTATAATTACAAATGTAGTATTTTTATTTAAGTACTTTTGTCTTTGTAACAACGGTGATGCGAATCCACAAGCTTATCCCCTACCAAAAAGTGCTCAAAAGTTTTCAGTTTTCAAGTGTTAAAGAAGTTTTTACTTCAAAAATCTTACTCTCACAATAAATCTTATCTAGATATTAATTGTCTACCAAGTAACTACTTACTTAATTTAACAACCTATATATATATAAATGGTATCTAATATAATCATTTACATACAATTAATCAGCTTTTCCCCCAAATTTATAGTCTATTTGACATTGTTATAAAATATTATTTTAACTGTACTTCTATTTTTGAGTACCTATCTGTTTATTTCAATGGTTACAATTTTTTGAGAAACTGACATTTTGTTCCTAATTTGGCATATTACCACATATTTACTATATGCGGTGTATGGTTGACAGTAAAAAAATCTAAATAAACAAAAACTACTTAAATTCTATTTACTTATAATAGTAGTTAGTATGTATACCTAATGGTTGTTATAAACTATAAGATTTTTCTTCGTCAAATATTTAATAATAATTGGTTAAAATAAAATCTGAAAAATACATTTTTTTGTAGTAAAGTAGTACACAAAGAAACTTAGTGAACTTAGTAATTACTTAATTTCTTTTTTTTAAATAATATATACTTAAAATGCTGTTGCAAAACATTGTGCTGAATTATTTAGATGAGAGAATAAAATAAAACATGTGTGGAAGACACACACATTAAGATTAGGTAAGGTAGGTAGGTAGGGAAGATTTATTTAGTAACCTATCTAAACTAATATTATAAAGAGGACAGATTTGTTTGTTTGTTTGTAATGGATAATCTCAAAAAGTACTCAACCGATTTTAAACATTCTTTCACTTATAGAAAGCTACTTTATCAGCGAGTAACATAGGCTATATTTTATTTTCAAAAAATTAGAGATCCCTACGAAAATTGCAATAATGTAAATGAAGGCGGAAAAAATCGAAAACAGCGCTTCCGTGGCGTGCACTGCGTTAATAGTAAAAGTTACACGAAAACAATTTATGGTGGAATTGGGCCTCTTAAAAAGTTCTAAAAAAAAGTTCGCAATAGCATATACTTATCTTTTAAGGTTGTCTCAGAATAACCATTTTTATGATTTTAAAATTTGGTCTAAAACAAAGCTTTACTTTCGAAGGTGTTTTTACTGACATTGTATTGATACTTATCAACATAAAATAGTTTGTCATCTCAAATATTTAATATAGACTAAATTCGTCCCTTACACCATTTAATTCAAATGAATATCTTAGAAGATATCATAGAAATAATGTAACCCGCAATACAAAGTAGGGGCCGCGACCTGCAATCGCAGGCGGGGTGAAAAGATATCGCAGTGCTAATGTAAAACCTGATGTGCTGCCCAGTGCCTACTGGCTATTATTATTACTGGCTATTATTAGTACAAAAAAATATCTAAAATTGCGGAAAGGTGCGGTCTTACCGCTTTGTTATCCATAAAAAAGTTAAAACGTCAAATTCGTAATTTTTCCATCCTTTGAATTTGAATGTACTTAAGGATTTTATTGTCCAAGTGTATGCATGTTTATCGCAATCACATGATAATAACTGTACTTAATATATAATTTAAAAAGTAATATTATCAGGTAAATAGTTGCAGACGGTATCATGTTTTGCAAAAAATGCTTAATTCGATTTGCCGACCAGGCGGTGGTTACTACAGGTTTACGTCCAGGCCATTGATCTTTTATATATAAACTAGGTCCAGGTGAAGAAAATTAATATTAATCTTTATTTTCATTTAAAACGTATACTTCGCGTTTTATTACTTAATTATCATATAGGTAATATTACGAAAGGCAATCAAGCAAGATGAACATAGGTTTCTTTTTATCCTGGAAAATCAAAGAGTTCCCTCCCCATGGTATCAAACTTCTATGCGGCGTATGCTGCGTAATTTTTTTCGATACCGGTCTTAGATAGAGCTACATCCAAGTTCGACACAAGTATTTTCAATAAACCCGACACATTTATAAAATAAACACAGCTTCTAATTAATATTTAATCAATAATTAATGAGGAAACTATAGAATTCAGTATTACCTTCTTTTTTATCCATACTCATATCAAGAATAAAATGCCAAACTGTATGGCGCCCGGTACACCGTCAATCTGGATCGCGATCCGCGATCAATGATCGCGAGATTTTATTGATCGAGTACAGAGTGGATTAACGTTAGATATACCATTCTTGACCAATAAAAAAATGTCACATAGCGTATTTACTACGCGCAGACGACGCGATACAAACGCAATTTTAATGCGTACCATACGCGTGTCAGTCGTAGCCAAAATCAGCAATCTGCGCGAGTCAAGTTCAGTAAAAAAATCTGGCACTCTTAGATCTTCCGTTATCGGGTTTTAGTTATAGTTCAGATTTTTTAATTTTACTACAAACCGAATTGGGGCTTCCCGCGATTTCATGGTGCAGAATAACTAGTTATAGCCAAACTAGATGTGGAATGTTTACCAACAAAACGTTGCTTAGTAACCAATAACAGGCAGTTTTTTTGCATTTATACACATCACATTGATGTAGACACATCACCTATATTTGATACTTGACAAATAAGAACAGAGATTCAGTTATTTAAAATAATTGAATTTTAAAGAGGTAAAAATTGCTTCAAATAAATCGTAAGCAAATAAGGCAAAAACAACTCACAACATGACAACATAGGGAAACAAAATTATGTTGGCACGTTTTTGCTTACGTTGAATAAAAATTAGTTTGTAATTTTCACGGAATACATAAATTTTTCTATGGTAATTTTAATATTTTCTGCTGTGACCTCAGAACTCTCAATTTTCTGAAAGGCTGAGCCTGAAACTTGATCAATTATTTGAATTATATCCTGTACTACAACAACAAATACTAAAATTAGATAAATATTATATGGAAACGAAATTATTTAATTTTTAATGAGCTTCAGTATTTTTAACAGAACTTCACAATGATGTCAATAGAGGGCGCTCTGTAAAAGTTTATTCGTTTGTGCTTAAAAATAATAGACATTTATGGTTTGTTTATGTCACCGTAAGATTGCAAAAACCGTTAGATCTATCTAGCGAAATTGTAAACTGTCGACAGATTACAATTTACCACATTATTTTTCGGTAGATTGTAATCTGTTAGGTATATTAACCCGATAAAACCTAAGGCCGGGTACTACCTGATTATATATGTCGAACCCTAACCTAACCTACAAGAAAGAGACAAGAAAACGTAAATACAATGAATATTTAAAAAATTGACACTCAGAACATTGAACGGTTCACAATTTGTCGACAGTTTACAATTTCGCTAGTTAGATTACAATCTAACGGTTTTTGCAATCTTACGGTGACATTTACAAAGATTCCACGTCGAATTTGGCTATAGTTAGGTATAGTTAATTCAGAAATCTTGATCCGCTCGGTAACGTACTCACCTAACCCGATAAACTGTAGATTATCTTGATAATGCGTACATAAGTACGTAACACATATTATAACGTACAGGCGCATCTTTAAGGCCCTGTGTAGCGTAAAAGGGGGTTTTTAAAAGCAGTGTATCCATCAAACGGTGATATAATGTATGCTTGTAAAAATAATGTGCTGTTTTCAAGACCTTTGAGCAGCCATTGACGCATCTCAAAACACAATTTAAAAAAAATCTCTGCATTGAAATTTATTTTAAACATACCTCTTAATTTACCTTTTAAAGCAATTTTTCTCCTTATGGAAACCAATAAATAGCTCCAGAAATATAAGATAAAATTCATATTTCTAAATCAAACACATTGTCGGTTTCATTTGTATTTTACAAATTATTTCATGCATTTTTTGCAACATGCGCTTGCTCGATTTCACCCCCGCGCGCCTGTATTTTTCATCTCGTGAGCTCACAGCGCTTTAATACGAATCCTTTCGGCGCCTATGCCAACGTCATATGTCGTAATTCGTAAAATACAGCAATAGTTAGGTATTAAACAATCCCGTGGGAATTTTTGATATGCCGGAATAAAAAGTAGCATACCGTGTGCCGCTAATAGATGGGCCGTAACAAGTTATCGAACTCTATCGCATTAATAATAATAGTATATGTATGTACAATATGTGAGATAGGAAAGTTTCTGGTACTTTTAAAGAAACCTAAAAATTTTGTTCTCTTTTCCAATGTGTTTCCTTATATGTTATCGCCAATCTGTATAATCCGGTATACTATAGAATACCTAAAACATTCAGGCAATATATCAAATATTATTTATTTCATGCTTTACCTAGCATTCTATACAACACCGAATGTTTAACCGGCTAAAGTGCACAGAACCCTTACTCTTGCATAGAAGGTTAGGCCATTATCTTATTACTACGAAGTAATACTTATTTTAGGGTAACAATATTGTATAAAAATGTAGATCCGTCGCAAAGTACCTACACCCCGAGTCCACCTAGTCTTGTCTGCCCTCCCCCCAGAACGTTTGGCTACAGGTTTAAAATAAAGAAATACGTATTTTGCCATTTTTGAAAATTGTACCCCCAAAGGGCTGAAATAGGGGATGAAAGTTTTTATTTTTTTGTTTACTACTAAATAAAGAAGCACGTGTCACAATTTTTAAAATTCCAAATACATGTTAAACAGGGGTTGAAAGTTTGTATGGAAGTCCGTCGTTTTTCAAGTTATAGCCATGAAGCTTGGTATTTGGGCTTTCGGTTTAAAATTATGAAATACTTATTTCCCAGTTTTTGAAATTTCTTCCCCAATGGCGTTACATAGAGTTCGCAATCACGCCGCAACAGAGCAACGGATCGACGTGATTTTTTGCATGGTATAGTTGAGGACCTGGAGTGATATAGGCGTCTTTTTATCGCGAAAAATTAAGGAGTGCCTATGGGAATTAAAAAATTTAAGCCACGCGAACGAAGTCGCGGGCTTCCGCTAGTAGTATATATACCTAATGTAATAAGCAAACTCTAGGTAATCTATACAATTACTGAATTATATGCATTGCCGGTAACATAATATGTTACAAATAACAATCCTTTGACTAGTGATCTGCAACCGCATTTCGTTTTTATATACCCTATTATTTACTTAGAACTTTTAATTTACAAGCAAAATAAAACATATGTCGGAGTTATTTATGTGATGCATATTAAAAAAAATCTGCTTTGCGAAATGTCTAGTTAAATTACTTAACTGTATCTAACTATAATAGCATGTTATGCACCATTTCAATATTTGCGTTGTTTATTTGCGACAGTTTTCTTGCAAAGCATTATTTACTCACTGCTTTTTCTAATTAATTCATGTGTGCTTTCTGTGTGCGAATTTTATTTGTATTTTTATTGTCTTTGTAGCAAATGATATTTTTTTGTACTTGTATTTAGTTTTGTGTTACAATTTCAGCAAATACACAATTTTTAGCACATAGTTTTGTAAAAGCTTTAGCTTGCTTTATATGTGTCTCTGAAAATATATTTAATCCTCCCCAAAGGGGGTTAAAACGGGGTTGGAAGCTTACGTGAAGATTCTAAGCTTTAGAAGTTAGAGACTTGAAAATCGGCATTAAAGTAAGTAGGATATTAGTTTTAAATAAAAATCTGCACAAACTTTATATAGCCTCTATAGGTAGTCCTTTTGCAGCGAGAAAATTTCATAATCTCAAAGAAAATCAGAAACTGTACGCGGACGAAGTCGCGGGCGAGCACTAGTTTTGTTGTAAAGAATTAGTTTTTATTTTTACTTATGTAAGAAATAATGACTAATTTAGCTAAATGATAGAAACGTTCGAAACAACTCAATCACACAAACGTGCGCATCGAACATGCGATGACGCGGCACTCACTACTGACGGCACTGCGAAGAGCGCTTGGGGTCTCGTCGATGCGCACGTTTGTGTGAGTGAGCCTGTTTCGAACGTTTCTAGGTAGTTTCCATACTGGTTGCATCTCTTTACTGTGTTATCTATCTATGATCACAAACAAAAGCCACACATTAAAGAACAACAACAATTTATTTGTGCGTATTGCTCAGCCATAATGGGGCTGATTCTGTAGTGCACAATCTCTAAACTAAACTAAAATTAGAGCATTACAAATATTGCTAACCCTTTCATAATACTTCCTACGGAAAGGGACAGAACTAGATTTAAAGCTGCCATTTTAGTTTAGTTTAGAGATTGTTATATATAGAGAATCAGCCTTCCTCTCTCTAAAAATCTATTGCATAGGTAACAAGTACGAATTTCCGTGAAATTAATTACTATCCCGAAAACGTACCAATAGGTAGATAAAATTTAAATATCCGGCGAACTTTTGTTTGTACTTTACGCCACCCGTATATTGGTTTACGAAGAGGAGCATCATAAACATAGAGCTGGTGTCATAAATTCAATATATCGTGCGTGCGGCAGAAGTTTTAAATAGTGAATTATGCTTTTAAGACGGTATCAATGCATACATAAACTTCAAATGCGAAAGTATGTCGGTCTGTCCGTCTGTCACCTTTTCGTATCCAATACGCTTTTGACATTTTGTATAGTGATAGCTTGCACCTCGGAGACGGCCATAGGCATAGTTATAATAATAAACTCGCCGGCATATTTAGCGGAACATAAAAATCGCACATGAGCAAAGTCGGGCCGGGTCACCTAGTTGATAATAAAATAGTCTGTATGGGTTTTCTATGCGATTCATCTAAAATTATTGACAGCAAAGTTCATAAATGCTACAAAAGTTTAAATATTTACACCCATTTTTTATTCTTTAACTGGAAACTGATAAAACGTAGGTAATTAAATAAATTTAAAAGAAAACTTAGTAAAACTTAGTAGCATAGTAACGAAATTTCGATTTTCAGTACTAACTCGACATGAGAATACCAGTATAGGATCGATTAATCTAGTTTCATATTACACACAGAAAATGCTGCAAGCTCTGTTGCTAGTTTATCTATGAGTCGCGTTTTGATATGCAGTTACAAGAGAGCGACTTCGATGAGCGGTCGTTGTCGCTCTGCGAATCTACGGAGACCTCCGAACGGATGTGTGAAGATTTTTTTAACACAGTGAAGAAAGGCCCAATGAAACCTGTTATCACTGCCATCGAACCCCCACCCGAATTTCAGGTAAGTTTCTTTTAATAAAATATTTTGCGCCCGATAACGCGATAAACTTGAAATTTTCCGTCGCGCGCCAAATTTAAATTTAAAATTGAGGCTGTTTTTGTAAAGTTTATTACATCTTGTGATTTAATTAACCTAGGTAATTAAGTAGATATACTTAAGTAGATTGGTTGAACGTTAGTTTTTAGTTTATTAGCGAATTGAATAATATAAGTATTATTTTCGGATGTAAGTAGGTACTCACCTACTTAAATATTAAAATTTCTAACGGTTTTTAAATTGTGTTTACGGTTGAATCCAGTGTTATTTCATTATAATTAGAAAGATATTCTACTAAATTACGGTAACTACGTACGCGGTATGAGTACTTAGTAGTATACTTTATGTAATTTTTATTTAAACAAAATTGATTTAATTGCTTAAATCGGTAAAATACGTTAGTGCTTGGATTTGACAGCGTATTTTAGTTAATTTTCTTATTGTGTAAAAGAAAATTATTTAATTAATTTGGGTGGTCCAAATAGTGAGGTCCAAAGAAAAAAATGATTCGTCGTGCCTACCTATCGGAAAATACCCCATGCATGTTCCGTGATTTTTGGTAGTTTTCGAGGTATTTTTATTTTTTATTTTTCGTGAGATTTCCGCGGAAGTGAGTGATTAAGTTTATTTTAATTAAGTTAACTTTTCTGTCAAAATCAGGTAAAAAACTTGTACAGCAATAGGTACTTAACAATGCCGCCGGCAAAGGCAGTTAAAAAAAAAATTTGGGGGCGGAGAAGCTCTACTCTATTGCCAGAAGGATAATAGGATTAATGATTTATTTATTTCACGTAGGACAACTTGTGTCACTTATGATAAGTCAAAACTCAAGACTTTACCACAGGTTCGGAAAGCTGATTCTTCTACCAAAAGCTGTTATGCTAATACTTAAAGCTATTTTTGTAACTGAGTGTAATTCTGTTTTTTGTCTAATGACTTATAAAATAAAAAAAGCGAAATCCAAAATTTTTTGACTAATTAGAAAAATAAGTGACTTAGCTTTCAGTATTTTTAATCTTCTTCTTCTTCTTCTTCCTGTCCTTGTCCCACGCTACGTGGGGTCGGCACAACATGTTTTCTTCTTCCGCTCACTTCTGTTATCCGTCAACCTATCATTCACCCCTTTTATCCTCTTTCACACAATCCATCCATCTTTTCTTTGGTCTCCCTCTACTCTTTTTTCCTTCCACATGCGTATCTATCATTCCTCTCGTAATATGCCTTTCTTCCCTCCGCATTACATTAGATTACAATCTAATGTTGAAAATTCGACTCTACCTAAATTTTTCACTTACCAAAAATGTTCCGACTTGTGTTAGGTATAATATGGTAATTATTTTATGCATTGTAGTACACTTAATAGCAAGCATGTTCACATAAAAATGCTCGAAAAAAACTTTAAAAAAAGAAAAAAAATCATTACTGGCGCCAAACACGAAACTAGCGACGGCCGAGCGACGGCGACAGCGGGGCGATATGGTACGAGAGCTAGCGACAAATTTCGGGAAGGTCCTTTAGGCGGCCTGGTAGAGCGTTTGCGGTTATTTCTCTTCAAAAATATTTGATTGAAATTTCCAAAAAATATACTTTTGGCAATCTGAAATTTAAATCACGTATTTATTGAGTAATTTCAATAATACCTGCAAATCGCCAGACAAATTTTGCGGTTTTAAATGTGAATAAAGTTTTCAACTGAGCATGACATAATTGCGGCGAAATTCGTCGCCAGCTCTCCGACTAATCGCATCGCCCCGCTGCCGCCGTCGCCCCGCCGCCGCTCATTTCGTGCCCGGACACTACTGTGTTTGAGTGGGCGTCGATATGGTTTATATTCATAATTGGGCCCGGTGGGGGAGTTGCAATCCAATCGGGTTCTAGGTTCAGGGCAGGACAACGTCTGCCTGCCCACTAGTTTGGAATGTAGATTAATTACGTCGGCAAGTGACGCGTGCTATATTGTTGCAGGATGATCCGGGCCCGACAAACATCGACACCGTGCCCGCGTTTATCGGTTCTCGAAGTAAATGTGTGGCTGTGTGCGTTCCTCCTTCTGTTGTTTTTACCAATGATAATACAATTAAAACCAAATCGTCGAGCTTAGATATAGCAATGACCACTAGTCATATTTCTCCCTTATATCCAAGAAAGTTAAAACCGGAATCACTTTATGAACGCCGCCAGTGCTTAAATCACCGCTTCGCGAGTCCGAGACTTTTACACCTCAGCCCGTGTAGAGCCAATAGACCTTCTTCTCGAAACTCTCTCTCTTCTCGCCTGTCCAGCAGTCACAACTCCCTTGTGTCCCAGTTCCAAGCCGACGATTCCAGCTTCATTACGCAGGCTATATCTCACGACACTCTGTCGGCCAAAACCTCTGACATCACTGATATGTACAATGTCCCCTTCGATAGCGATATTTACGCGGTGCCCATTGACACGGTCCACCCTAGTCACAGTAATGTAAGAGGCAAAGGCAAGAAACCACCGAGGAGCAATAGAAGGCGGGGCAAAAGCAGTTCCCAAAGCATAAGCAGCAGTATTGCCGTACCCGAAAGGGTGTTCAAGTCGAAGGAGCCGAGGCATAAAGACACCAAAACGAAAAGACACAGTGTACCGAGCTCGTCTTGCAAAAAGACCGTCACTGACTCCGACACTGACTCGCTGCATTTGACACTTCGTGAAATGAGAAAGTATTTGCATACACTCTATTCGAGTTCCAGCGATTCAGAGTGTCGAAATACAATTAATAAGAAGAGCAATTCAATAATAACGAGCGTAGGCATTCACGTGCGACACGCCAACAAAGACACTGGAACGCCCGTTTTCTTGAAAGAGACCAACGACTTGCCCAGATCCGTGGAGACGAACAATAACCACAAGAAGGCGAACAAGAATACCGTAAGCATGAACGTGAAAAACAAGAAACACAAAGATAATATCCTGAAGGATAGCAGCCTTTTGGAAGAGAATAAAGATAAGCCGAAGAAAGGGAGTCAGGGTCCGAAAGTGAAAATGTCCCCAGTGCGGATGCTATCGATGAATTTGAAGCAAAGCTTCTGCAACTTGTTTCGGTGGCGAAGATCGAGTGACAGCGATAGTGTCGAGAGGATCGGTCGCGAGTCGCCCCCTGCGGCCGTACGTAGGGCTCTGCCCCCGCTGCCGCAGTCGCCGCATCCCTCCAACTCGCGCCGCTCTGCGAACGAAGATGACACTATCATGGACTTCGCCACGTCCATCCAGAAGGTCAAGGATGTGAGTAATTTTTTTAAAGTAGTAAAGTAATTAACTGCCCTGTTTTCTTAATTTTATTTGCAAATATTTATTTTACGGTTACCTGATGAGATAGAAGAAATCTTTCCCTGTGTTTTTCTGTCATTAATTTTATTTAATCCCGGTATATAATATAGTTAGATCAAAATAAAGTAGTCATATAAAAATTCAAGAAAAGTGTTTGCTTATTAATTAATATTTTGATTTGACAGTTGATTCAATGATAAAACATTGGCTAAAGTAACCCAATAGTTAGATACCCATAGTTAGTGCTCTATAGGTTGACACTGCTCAAGACTAACATGTCAAAGGAAGCGAACGGTCCAGCTTGTCGCTTTTTGAAAATCTCATTTCCTCCTGGATGTATTTACGAAAGGAAGCTGTCTTTAAAGTAAATTGTAAAACCAAGTTAACATAGTAAATTTTCGAGATTAAAGACAGTATTTGCGATAAAATTTATCTATAATACAAACATAATTATAGTTATATGAATTTCAATCATATATGTATAAATGCACTCATTCCGTTCAGAACAATATAAGAAATCGCAAACTACACTAATTAACTATTAATTATAATTCGAATACAATAGGGCATTTAAACAAACGCAATAGAATAGACGAGTTTACTGGTAATTGGTTCGAACTTGACTTTCGTTAAAAAGCTTTCAGACGATCAATACTCAATGTATTCCTATATAATAGTTATTCCTTCCATCTTACAAATAACAAGCCGCTTAACTGTGCAATTGTATTCAGTAGTCAAAGACGGACTCTAATCTAAATTAAAAAAAGCTTCGCAGTCGATTCTAAGGGATGCAAAGAGGATTGCAGTTCAGAAGGACTGATTTATATTTTAATACGAAAGTGTGTCTGTCTGCGACACTTTGACGGCTTATCTTTTCAACCGATTTTGACGGGTTCAGTTCAGAGAAAGGCTGCATCCCGAGGAAGGACATAGGCTACGCTACTTTTTTTATCCCGGAAAATTTAAATGTTCTCGCGGGAGTAAAGAAAATCTTAATCCACGCGGACAAAGTCGAGGGCGTCATCTAGTTGCTTATAAACTCTTATATTCGATTTCAATTGTGTCAGTTCCATTGGCAATAAATGTCTTTAGGTTCTTGCACGTCAAATCATCATTGCGAATCACGTCGCAAGTTTTTTACAGTTCTAGACGTGTCATGCTTTTGCGTTACAGTCCAGTTATAGTCCAGCTATGGATAAAAGTTCTGCCTATTGTTGTTAACAAGTTACGTTTGTCTGTACTATCTTATCCAGCAGGGCGACCGGCTAAATATGACAGCTACAGTTTAACGATCACAATCACTCTGATTAGTTAACACTCTTCCACTATTGGACAAAATCCATTGACGCAGCAAGATTACCATAAATTCAGCCAATCACAACAATTGATACTGTAACAATGATTGATGCAGAAGTTACGCAATCGCACTGCTGATGCTATTAGGATGACAGTTAGCCTTCTATCCTTTTCTCCTGAGTGACTGTAATCATAACAGGAAAGAGATATACTTATTTTTATTACCCTTATAGTATCTGGATTAGTATGGAATGGACATTTTAAATTCTGATCCACTTCCACCCGTCCGAATTACATTGGGGTTTGTCCCAAGTTAAATTGGACGAACAAATTTGAAGAGGTGATGACAGTAGGACTTAAGTGTTTTAAGTATAACTTCAGATAGGTAGAGTCTGTTCAATAAGTCAGTTCACATAGAAATTTTAGAAAAAAATAAAATCGCATTCTGACGTCACCAATAAGTCCACCTGTCAAGTACTTTTGAAGTACTTTTTGTACTTGGGCATCGATGGTTCTTTCAGTGTAGCTTTATACTATTTTAAGTTATTATAATATTTTTTTTCTGTATAAAATCTCTACTTACCTAACTCCATCAGCAATATCCGGAACTTGTGCAGAAACACAGTCAGGATTCATTATTGTTATTAATTTTTATTAAATATTATGTACAAAAAACCTGTATACATTCAACAAAAATAATCGTCGCAACACCACACTATTCAATGCGAAATAGAAAGACGAAACGAAAAAACTATTGAGAACATAATTCTTTAAAATTATTTCGCCTTTTTATTTTCAACAACTTGAAGTCTACAACACAAGTAGTCATAGCAACCAAAATCATCTTTTCATAAAAAGTGTCGTTACAACTTTTGGTCTTAATTTTTTCCGTCTAGCCCCCTTTCGCAACGCCCGATAAGGAACTCCGTTCCAAAACTAAAAAAAACCTTCTATCATCTAACGGGTCTGGTCATCAATTTTATTTGACAATGTACCGAAATTAAGTAAGAAAAATAACAGGATTTTTAATTATTATTTTATCTAGTGAATTATTCATATCTTCTCCAATATTTATATGGGGTTATTTTTATAGTACGGCTGGTACTGGGGCCCGATATCCGTGGAGGCAGCTGAGAAGCTTCTCTCCAACGAGCCAGACGGGTCCTTCATAGTACGCGACAGTAGCGACGACCACTACATCTTCACCCTCACCTTCAAGCTCAACGGACTGAGGCATGTACGCATCGAACATGATCAGGGTAAGTGTAATTAATTAATTTAATAGACAATGATATTTTGAAAAAAACAGGTGTGTGTACGCGACTGTAGCGACGACCACTACATCTTTACGCTCATATTCAAGCTCAACGGACTGAGGCATTTCCGCATCGATCATGATCAGGGCAAGGGTAATTAATTAATTTAATAGACAATGATTTTTTTATTAATTATTTAATACAGGTGTGTCTTAGAACACGCAACACTTTGACGTAGATTATTTCGTAAACTTAAGATAAATACCTTGTGCGTGTTCTGAGTTCTGACACAATATCATCATCACTTCAACCCATTGGCGGCTCACTACAGATCTCGAGTCTCCTCTCGGAATGAGAAGAGTTTGGCCATAGTCCACCATGCTGGCCAACTGCAGACTTCACACGCCTTTGAAGAACTCTCGGGCGTGCAGGTCCCCACGCTAAGTTTTCCTTCACCGTGACACAATATATGCGCACATTGATTGTGCGCATACGCATTGTTTACCGAATTGTAATATACTTATAGCCCATGGACTTAATATAATTATTAATTTATGACCAGGACCTTTCCGAATAGCGTCACACACGTTGCTTGTTGCTTTTGTGCGTTTGATATTGATATCGCGGTAGCCACGGAGTCACACGTCTGTCATGTGTCTATAAATAAGTTACTTAGCAACGCTGTTATTTGTCAAATATTTGATTTTTGACAAATTGTAACGTTGATTAGTAACATGTAACTCGACACATTACTATAATTTGACAAGAAAATATTGATTTTTGACAAATAACGTTGCTTAATTACCTATAAACACATTACTATATTATTATTGATAGAATAATTTATTAATTGCCTGCTAATTTAATGATCCTGAAAATAGCTTATTATACTGTTGAAGATTTTGTAAATGATAAAAGAGCATGGATGAGACTAGCTCCAGCAATGCTTAGGACTGCGATTACTTATGTATCTACACATTGATGTAATTGTAAATTATTTTATTCAAGAGAGTAACCACCTAGTTTATTGCTGGTTCTTCTCGGTAGGAATTGCATTCCAAACCAGTAGTAGATTCCCTCGATGATTCAAAAGCACTTTTTAAAGTATTTGAATAAAAAAACATGAGTCTGAGTTTGAGTTCGATGTCGTCTCGTCGGGTTCTCGTCTACTTAGATTAGCTCCGTAAGTTTGAACTGAAGAAATTTAAAATCAGGAAATTCCAGTGATAATATTTTCAAAGTTATTCATGTTTCAAAAGGTCCGCAACGAGATATTGCAAGACTTTAATTTCCAGAGCTATTCGCTGCCGTCATTGCAGAAGATTGAAAAATGCTTCAGCTCGTTTGAGTTGACTGGAAATGTTGTTTATTTTATCACGGGCATTGTGATTATCACATTGTTATGGTGCGATTACACCAAAATCGTGTGTTGTTCATTTGTGCACGAATATTTTCATGTCGAGTGCGCTCACAAAATCATTGCGAACATAATATTTGCTTGTGCGAGTCCACCGAGCGAAATATTTGTGCCACACACTGATGGAATCCCACGATTACAATCACAATGGTTGAGTGATTGGCTGAATTTCCGGGAACTAGTTAATTTTCCGGGATAAAAAGTAGCCAGCTTTGTCGTTCCTGGGGTGCAACATATATACCTTCCATCAAAATCGGTTGAAAAGATGCGACAACAGACACACTATCGCATTTATCATATTAGTATGGATTTGATTTTTCGGATAGGAATGATGCTTTCGTTGGTGGTACTCGTAGCATTATTAGTTAACATCAGTCGAAATTTGGTGTGATGAAGAGTACTGTTTTTAAAGACCTCTTTCATCTCTTTTACATACCTACTCGTAAGTAGCTGAAAATAAATAACAAGTAAAACGAGAATTTCACGGATACATAATAATATCAATAATTTTACCGTTAATACAATTATAAGCCCTGATTGAAAACAAATTCGTATTTTCAATTACAATGCTACATTTCAATTAATTCTACATTACTATTACTTAACTAGCTGATACCTGCGACTTTGTACGCGTGGTTTCAGGGTTCCGCGGGAACTCTTTAATTTTACGGGATAAAAAGCCTATGTGTTATTCCAGACTATAATCTATCCGTGTGCCAAATTTCATCCAGATCCGTTCAGCCGTTCTGGCGTGAAAGAGTAACAAACATCCATACATACATCCATACTTACAAACTTTCGCGTTTATAATATTAGTAGGATAACTATAATAATAATATTTTATGTTAAATTGTGCATCAACAACTAGATTATCCGTTAGTTGTATGGCCTCCGCTAAAATAATACATCAACAAAAAATATATTCATATCATCGTTATTGAAACAATCAATATGTTATGGTCCAAAGCCGAAGGGCGGGCGCATCGCGATTTGTCGAGGCCCTAGGCAATCCTCAGAAATGGCC
The DNA here is from genome assembly GCA_923060345.2 of Erebia aethiops. Lineage (NCBI taxonomy): Eukaryota > Metazoa > Arthropoda > Insecta > Lepidoptera > Nymphalidae > Erebia > Erebia aethiops. The sequence goes on along the minus strand of OV281079.1, from coordinate 15,762,663 downwards.
TTCGAAAATAGGCCTCTTGTAGCGGGGAAATTTCATAATCTCCAATGAAATCAGAAATTTACGCGGACGAAGTCGCGGGCGACCGCCAGTTACTTAATGAAATTAAATGAAATGAAAATATACTTTATACTAAACCCGCTCAGAAAGTACCTTCCTCCTTTTTTCAAAACGAGGTACAAAGTACTTCATTGCTACTAACTAAATATGCGAGCGGAAAAAAGTATGAAATTTCCTTGTTAACGTGCTAAGCGGGCAGAAAAAGTGTATGAAAATCCATTGTTAACTCTCGTGTATTGAGGCCTCAAACTACACCCTCGATAGTATTCAGTCACTTTCTTCCCCCAGCGAACAATGTAGTATTATTGTACACCATACACAATATAACACATAAACAAACACGAGAATTAAGAAAAACTGTACAATAGGCGGCCTTATTGCTAAGAAGCGATCTCTTCCAGGCAACCTAGAAAAAGAAAGAATAACAGAAAATTTGAATATTAAGATTTAAGTCTCGGTGCATTATGGTGGTATGAACGATGATAGTGGTTAGATTCTGTCAATTCGGGGGGTCCCGGGTTTGGACCTCAGGCCACCTCTAACTTTTCTCTGTTATTAAATGTGGCTAATTCTGTTGTACACAACCTCTAAACTAAACTATAATGACACTACTAATTTTGTTGATATCCCTGCGGAAATTGATGGCACAAGATTAGGGCTAATAAATTTAGTTTAGTTTAGAGATTGTGTTCGACAGATTTAGCCACAATATTATTACTTTCTTTGACCGGAAATGGATAACATCGTGTGGAAACCCACACGCCCAATTTATGCTCTCAGAGGTGTGTGAAGTCAGCGCACGGAATTACTATTCATATATCCGCACATAGTCTATGACCCAAACTCAACCATTTTAAGAGGAGATCAGATCAGCAGAGGAGATGTTGATGTAATTTGAATGGCGGCAACGCGGTATTTTGGAATTGGGAATTCGCTTATTACGCGGCCTGGTCGGCGTTCATAAACGGCGCCGTGCGTTAAGATGAGTTGAAGTATCTATAGATGGGACTTAAAAAACAATCTCGCTTAGCACAAAAGTAATTAAATATTAAGTACATATTGCTTTTCTACAATCACATTTATTGTGCTTGGCTGAATTTATGGTATGCGCACTGCAACACAGTAATCGCTTCAGCAAAGCGAAGGACTGCAATTATTACTTTGTTAATTAAATTTTTGAAAAGGGCACCAACTCGCTGTATTTATTTTTCTGTCTTGTTTTTCTCGCCTCTCGGGAGGGTGGGCAATTCGAACCAGCGATAGGGGGATTTGATGATTCAAAGGAAAAGATAATTGAAACCAGAAACTATTATTTTCATTATGCGCGACAGCAAAGTCAGGGCTGTGATTTACGCTTATCTGGGTAGGTATTATATATATTATATTATACATACATAATCCTATGTATGTGGAATTATTTATACCCCTTGAAATTTGAAACGTTCCAACGGCAAAAAGGTTTAAATTTTTAATCAATGAGATGAGATGAGATTTCTGTAGCCATGGTGGTCATAGGCTAGGTTTTACTTTATGAAACCCAAAATGGGACCGTAAAATATAATATTATGGTGGTAGATAACAAAAGAAATGACTTTTTTTGTTATTTTAATAAAAACCAGTGCAGTGTCTGACAAAAGGGATGAAGGGGGTGGTTAAGGCGCTGTGTGTGGTCAGGGGGGGGGTCTCCAAAGCAGTGTATCCATTAAATGGTGGCATATGGAAGATTGAAAAAAATATATGATGTTTTCAAGACCTTAACTCAGATATTGTTTTATCCCAAAACACGATTTAAACAACTTCGCTGCATAAAAAATAAATTCAAACATACCTCTTATTTCAGTTTTCAAATCAACACATCTCCAAATTGAAAACCTCAATTTACTTGAAAAATATATCATTAAATTCCAAATTCTAAATGACATCCATTGATTTATTAATATTTATTAAAATGTACACATATTTTCTGTTTTCCATTGTATTCCGGTTTTTCGAGAAGCGCTAGCTCATTTTCACCTCCGCCAGTGTTCGAAAGAACTTCACAGACGATGGATCTGTGCTCCTTTGCTCCAGCGTTTAAATCGATATTTTAAAATGGTTTTCAAACATAACATGAATAAGACTAATGTTTATTCAACATGAATTGACAGAAGACGTGGATATTACAACTTTCGTGAGCTATCTTCTTTTATATAACTAAAAATACATAATCAAATAAAGTATGAATATGTGTTCTCTGACCAAACTTTTGACAGCTCGAAATAATGATGCCGTAATGCGCTATCCATTCGATTTTTGACAACAATCGACTTCATTTACGAAGAAGTTTTAATCGATTTGACACATTGATATTACAACTTTTTGTATTGTTTTATAAACATACCCAGGCGTCTAAATGTCTTTTTTATGTATTAAAATAAATATTTTTGGTGAAGCAATGCTGTAAATGTATATTTTATTATTTGGCAACATCAATAAGGTAGGTCATAGAAACCATCCAACGCCAAAGATGACGCTACTTAAATGACAATCAAGTGAGCTTGTGTTGCAGCTTCGTAATTATTTTGAAAACTATTTTCAAAATTAAAATCGTACTAGTAATTACTAGATTGACATACGAGTTGCGAAATATCGCATAAAAAGGCACGTCGCTTCACTATTTAAAAAAAAAAACTCCTGCTGGTTGTAACAATGACGTCTTTTAATATTTCCAAGAAGTAGGTAAGTTGTCAAACATCCAATTACTGTCAGAGGGTTCACTGCCATCGCTTAAAGCAGTATTACTTAAAAATGTCAGTTTTATGTCACGTACCTTGAAGGTCCTAAAATAAGGATTATAATTCTAAAAACACGAACGTAAACAATATTAAAACAATACGGATTTAAGCGATAGTAGTATGCCTCCAGTGCAATTTTTGATATGAATGGAAAATAACAAAACAGTGGTAAGACAGAAAGGAAAACTGAAAATCAAGCATTGCCACTTCAGCTTGCTACTGCCTACTCGTCCGCTCTCATTGGACCAGACCGACCAGATAATATTATTATTATATCGAAAGCTTGCTGAGTAAGGACCTAGTAGTGTCTCAAATACTTCAAATAAGTGCCTATTGCAAGTTTTATTACTAATTGATTGGATATTAGATACCCTTAGGGTTTCGTTTCTGGGACCCGGGAGTTAGAAATTTCCGGGAAATACGTCGTTGGTTTTTTTTGTGATTTCCCGTTTTTGTGTACAGAGTATTTTTTTAACTTATCTCTTGAGAAATATTTGAGAACAAGTTGATCTCTTAACTTGTTTATTATAATTCTCCCTGACTACTAGGGCATGCATTCGGTGCTGTGTTTGAGTACCGGGAAATTTTGGACCGATATTGGCACGGAACCGGGAATTCCCGGGACTTTCGATACTTTCGATACTACCTTAAATTATCACAAAAACACGGCTAAGACATTACAGAAAGTATGAAATAGACCAAATATTACTGTTCATTAGGCGTTATACAAAAATTTATCGCATAATATTTCACACAGGAATATACTGAATATTACTATTCATTAGGCATTATACAAAAATTTATCGCATAATATTTCACACAGGACTGTAAATTCATGATTTTTTCATGTACTTGTACCATAACTCGCTTCGTTACAAATTTCAAAGTTTTATTGTAGTTCATAGGTTTTACAGAGATTGCGTCTTGTATGAAAATACACTTTGAAAAGTTGAAATTTTTTTAATCGTGATACGCTCATATGTAACTACTTTTATAGCAATTAGAAGCCAGTGCAAATATAAATTTACTACATCAAGCAGTTTATGAGAAACTAGCCTTGAGGCTTGGATACACGGACAACAAAGTGATCCTTTACGGGTCTTTTTTTATAGACAGGCGTACGTAGTAACCTCACCTCAAAGAATTACAAATGTTAATCTAAATCAACAATATTTTCCAACCCATACTCAGTATTCCCAAGAGAATCTCGTGAAGATGTTACTCTCTCCTATTCTGTGCCGTTTTTTGGTTTTGCCGCACGCTGATTTGGTCTCTACAATTATATTGGATATGGTACCTCTTAGTATTTTTGGTATCCATTCACCGTCCTCCCCGTACGTATGGAGGATCCTAGGATCGAGGACCCTAGGATTTTCTAAAGACGTTTCCTATCAGCCATAAAGAGCCTCGTTACTGCTACGTTACTGTCCAGGATTCACATCCATACATAAAGATTGGACTGTTCACAGTCTTGGTTTTTACATAACATTGTATGGAGAACTCCTGAGCATCTTAGGGAATTATGGATACGGATATCCATATTTTCTTTCCCTCTGCTATTGGTATAATTGACAGTGGAGTCAAAAATCAAAATTTAGTAGCCTCGGGCTTATGAGGTATATTTTATATTACAGTCTATCAATATTTTCCTGTCAATCTTCATGTGAAATTTATGAAAGTAACGATACAATTAACAGAATATAGCATAATCTACTGTAATTTATTATGGCTGAACAAATTTTATTCCAGTGACAGATCCATCAATTCATTGATCTTCAAAAAAGCTCTTCTCTGCTGGTAAATAATACTTACCAGAAAGACTAACATACGAAGCTGTACGAAGTGGCAGTAAAATAATCATTATAGCCAAAGTAAAAATAGGGGTTTTTAAACTAATACCTCGAATTTGTGAGCATAAAATACAGTATAGTGAATTAAATTATTGTTACATGCAGAAATATCCACACTTAATTAGAGAAGAATCGACAGAATGTATGATGTACTTCGAGTCTCAAAAGTATCAAAAGTACCGGTTTTATGGTGTGGAGAACCGGGACTGAAAATTATTCAGAAGTACCGGGAATTTTTGGTACCAGGAATTATCGGGAGCATGCCCTATTGACTAGGTACCTCACTCGCGCAGTGCTGAGCACTATTGTCTTAACGTGGGATGTACCGGGTTTAATCCCCAGCAGAGTGAATTTGGGAATTGGGCGTATTTTTGTAAAATTGTACATGAAATAAAATCGATGTTTTTTTTTCATCATGTTTTGTTATTTTATTGATAAATTTGTGTTTCTTAGTTATTTATCTTTATGAGCAGTAGCACTGTTTACAAATATTATGTTAAATTATAGTAAAAAAAACAATCATTTTAAAATTAAGTGATCGAGAATTATTCCATTGAGTAACTAAACTTTATCTCACAAAAGGCACTTAAAAAAACAACTTTAGATAAGATTCACAGAAGTGTTTTACTAGTCTTACCAATCATGCCAATCACAAAAATAATACAGCAAACATAAAATAACAGAAACACTATCAAAATTTGATAATTTTAGTTCTTTTGACTAACGTAAAGGCAAATTTATGTCATAATTTATTATATAACTTCTGAAATAGACAATGCTTTTTATTTTTGTTTTTGCAAGTAAGTTAGTTTACGATAAAAAATATACATTTAAATATAACATAACAATAACTTATATTAATGATAAATTGTCAATATTATAAGTATTTATGCAATACTAGCCGATGCCCGCGACTTCGTACGCGTGGATCGAAGTTTTGTGGTTCCCGCGAGAACTCTTTAATTTTTCGGGATAAAAAGTAGCCTTTGTGCTATTCCAGACTACAATCTATATCTGTGCCGAATTTCGGCCAGATCCGTTCAGCCGTTGGGGCGTGATTGAGTAACAAACATCCATACATCCATTCATACATCCATACATCCATCTGTCCAAACTTTTTGGAGGATTTTTTGAGAGGACAATTTGTCAGTGGAACCTTGACAATTACTCAAAGGAAAAGTAAGGGCACTGATCACAATGTTAAGAATTATTGTACTTTCTTACCATAAAACTATAATAGTCGTAGTAGGTACTTTTGAGTATTTTAAACTCTTTATTCTTTATTTTGTACTTAAATTATGTAAAATGTCGTCTATAAAATATAAGTAGAACTTCCAACCAATGTATAGTATGTTAAATCACATTGTAAGAATGATTATAAGTAACAATTTTTTTTTTGCGTTTTGTCTTCTTCGATTCTCCCTTTCTGATATTTTATCTCACCTCGGATATTTTTCTTGTTTTACGATTTTACGAGCTCCAAGTGTTATTTTCTTATATATTATTGTTTGAACTTTTAAGAGTCCCTCTATAATTTCTCTATATGCCGCCTTGTTATTTCACCAGATGTCAGCGCCATTGTTACACCTGAATAATTTAATATATACAATACTCGTTTCCAATGCAAAACTCGGGGCCGTAAAAGCTAAACCGTGTACAAACCTTTAGAAATCCATTGAGTACCAATTTGTTCAATTGACTGACAATTTCGAAAGAGTTACTTAAAGGACCGTAATGAATTCGCGGCAACAATATTTTCTTGCATTGTATTTCAAGAATTTAAATATTCTGAATTTTCTCTGGTCTGGCCTGGTAGGAGGCTTCAGCCGTGGCTAGTTACCAATTACCACCCTACCGCCAAAGACGTGCAGCCAAGCTATTTAGCGTTCCGGTAGGATGTCGTGTAGAAACCGATTAGGGATATGGACTAGGGTTTAATATAACTGCCATACCCCAAACAGGTTAGCCCGCTACCATCTTAGACTGCATCATCACTTACCATCAGGTGAGATCGCAGTCAAGGGCTAACTTGTATTTAATTAAAAAAAAACTGGATATAAGGTACATAAAAGTAGCAATAACTATTTTTTAAAAAATCCCGATTCTCGGGAATTCCCGGGAATCGGCCAATTTTATTCCCGTTTCCTTGAGTTGAAAATTTGCCGTTCCCGAGATTTATTTTTAATTTTGATTGAGTGGGATTTTTAAAAAGTTAATTTGTTTAGTTTCACCCAACCTAAGTCCAGTTAATTAATATAATAGGTTTTGCTTCGGACATAATATTGTCAATCAAACTTATAATTTTAGAGTACGGAAACAACGTACAAATTTGAAATTTTACATAAATTGGCTAATTTGCGGTTTTGGCTCTTACGAAGTTCTACCATATAGATAATTCTGTATGTAAAGATAAAAAATCATAACACCAAAATTGTATGATTTTCTTCGTTTTTTATTTTTGAGTATTTATCAAACACTGTAAATAATACTATATGTCTGCAAAAGACTAGAAATTGATTTCAATGATCAATTTCCAACATCTTTTTGCTATTTAAATTTTTGAAATAACATCTGTATTTCTTGTTTCTGACAAAAAATGAATATCAGACTCTTAGTCGGTAAGTACATTGTATATACGTATGATATTGATTTATACCACAATTATACTTGTAATTAACTCACGTAAGTAGTTTATGTAAATAAGATACTTATGTAACTCTAGATGATGCCCTCGACTTCGTCCACATGGATTAAGATTTTTTGACTCCCGCGGTAACTGTTTAATTTTCCAGGATAATGGTTCCGGGTAGCCTATGTCCTTCTCCGGGATGTAATCTATCTTTGTACCAAATTTCATCAAAATCGTTTGAGTAGTTGGGCCGTGCAAGCGTAGCAGACAGACAGACACACTTTCGCATTTATTATATTTTGTATGGATATTAGTATGCTGGGCTAACTAATGCCCGCGACTTCGTCCGCGTGGTTGAAGTTTTTTTTATTCCCGCGGGAACTCCTTAATTTTTCGGGATAAAAAGTCACTCTCCCTCAACTATACCCACGCCAAAAATAACGTCGAACCATTGCTCCGTTGCGGCGTGATTGACGGGCAATTCAATTAACAATCACACTTTCGCATTTATAATATTAAGTATTAAAATGGATTTGCACACGATATGCGATTTACAATAGGTATTTTGTCAATTACCTACTCATGTAAGAGACTTTGGTACGTGATTTACTCACTTACGTTATTCTATCAATTTCACAAATTTTGAGTTACCGTGTTTTGTCATCCGAGGGCATCCGTGACATGCTATGACAAGCGCGCGAAAATAAAGAAAACCGCGACGGGAGCGCCACCCGGCCGAAGTGGGCATAACTGGCGTGAGGGGTGACGACTGAGGAGAGCCAACCTCTCGATTTGTGTTTTGATTTTAAGAGCTGACAGCGCCTTAAATTGACAAATGATTAAATCCCAAATTAGATCGAAATAAACTTCAAACTGTGAGACAGTTTATAGTTGGCGGCCCTAACCTAAACCCTATAAGGAGTGATTCTTTAAAATTAAATAAAAATTTCGCACTCGCTTCTCTTGCGCTTATGTTGTTGTTGAAAAAAAATATTATAAAATAAACCGCGATCTTATATTGAGTATATCGCCCCAAGCCTCCGAAGGGCTAAAGTCTGCCACTGCACTAGGCGTGAATCGTGATGCATCCCAAACTGCTGCTGTTTTTTTTTAACGAGTAATAAACTCGAGTAACAGTATATTTAGTGCCAATAATGCGGGAGTGTCAGCCAATTAGAAAATAAATTCAGAAATTATAAATTCCCAAATTGACTCTGCCGGGAATCGAACCTGGGACCTTCCTCGTTAAAACAGCAGCGCTCAACACTGCGCCAGGGAGGTCGTCAAGCAGGTATAAGTTGTTACCTATACGTTTTGAGGAATTCACAAACACACTGTACCACATATATTCCTATTGTCGTGGATTATAGCAAATTAAACTTCTAGTTCCTTTATATACTTCCCGATCTTGTATCACAATGTAAGTGCTACATTTTATGATTTTTTTTACGTTTCACATCAAAATCATTTCAAATCCTTTGACAGGGTGGACAAATAATTTTGCATGGACTTGGATTTTTGGTTGCGAGTTTTTTCCATGTCATTTCGAATATTGCATTTTCACACAGACTGAAGTCAGCGTTGCATTTTAATTCTAATTGTTGAAAATTCAAGTGAAAAATCATTCCAATGTTATTAATGCGAAAGTGTGTTTGTTTCTTGGTTTGTCCTTCAAACACGTCGTAACAGAGCGTCTGAAATGACGTCGATCCGTACGACGTAATTTTTTGCATGGGCATAGTTGAGGATCTGGAGAGTGGCATAGGCTACTTTATACCCCGGAAAATTAAGGAGTTCCCGTGGTTATTAAAAAAACTTATTCTACGCAGACGAAGTCGCGGGTATCAGTTTGTATCTCAATAAAATGGTTTCTGCCCGTGGCTATGATTTCGATGCAATGAAAAAAAAAACAGGACCGGTTCGTAGACGTATTTCAAAGGTTTCGTTGTGTACATTTAAAAAATAAGGTATCTAGTCTGAAAAATATTCCAGAATATTTCGATCTTTCCACACCAATGACCAATCCACTCTTTTTCTGTAACTATCCGTCAACTAGATTTTTTTTTAAAGTAGACAAGTAGAGTTCTGTAGTCAAGCGTCAGACGTATTAAATAACAAGTAATAAAATTAAAACATTTTAAAAGAACAGCCTTTGTGACCTATAGCTTGCTAATATAATGCTAGGCTAAGGAATGCCCTTTCGGCTTCCATTTTCCCCTCCTCATTTAATATAGGTAAGTACCTTATAATCAAGAGTGAATAGGCAACAGGCAAGCGCGCTCCACCTAAGGCTGAATCACCACTTGCAAGCAAGTCTGATTGCAGCTAAGCGCTAGGAGGCTATATATTTAAAAAAAAAACTGAATAATTTTCTCTCACCACATACTTACTGATTGTTCAAAATTTCCTCCGCATCGAAAGTATTAGTTTGGGTGAATAAATCTAAAATACCTATTCGACGAGGTCTCCTCAATTGAGTGTGAATGTAAAATTTTTTTTGGACACTACATTTTCAGAATGTATCTGAATGTTTTTTAAATCTATATTAATAATATTGTAAATGCAAAAGTTTGGTTTGATGGATGGATGATTGTTTCACGCCAGAACGGCTGAACGAATCTGGATATAATTCGGCAGAGAGATAAATTATACTCTGGAATGACACATAGGCTACTTTTTATACCGAAAGAGTTCCCGCGGGAAGTAAAAAAACCACAATCCACGCGGACGAAGTCGCGCCGCATCAGCTATAGGTGCATCTTTCTGGCGCTAACAGGTTTCTATTTGCCCAACGTTTAGCCACTTTATTTTGTGATTTAGCTTGTGGTTAACTCTAATAGTTTATTTTAATAATAGCCGTAGATATTATTTATTACACACATTGGATGTACTGGACGAAAGGTGTCCAGCCAGATTTCATTAAAAAAAATTGGTAGTCATACAGGTACTGCCGATAGAAGTGAAAAGGAATATATATCTTTAAAGAATTAATTAATTTTTTAAATTTGAAAAAAAAAATATTGACCATAAAACTAAGGAATTAAAGTTTAATTAAGAATGTACTATATTTATACTTAACACCTTTTGTCTTTGTAGAGGGTAAAAAACTCAACGCGCCTAAAGAAGTTTTCACTTCAATATAATTATTTTTGAATTCTTTTTTTGCACACAACTACATAAGACATGACAAAAAATTCAAAATAGAAGCTTAACCTAATAGTGAAGCGCGCAAAGGCGGTCTTATTGTTAAAACTATCTCTCCCAGACAACCTTTGTAGAGAGGAATTATGAAAGTACGGGTTGTGTGGCATGCAAAAATAAGGTCCTGTAAATTATTTAAATAAGACTACGTACCTACTACATAATACGTACTTGTTACACACATGTATAAATATCTACCATACATATTTATAATATTTTATCCAAAAAATATTTGATATACTTCTATTAATATCTATCTACTAATATATTTACTAAAAATATACTACACGCAACACTATTACATAGATAAATAATATTTTTTCAAACGACAATAATATGAACATGTTCAGGGATTTAGATTGACGTATGTCAGCGGGGAGGGACTTCAGATGGAATTCCATAGTTTGACGCATTTAATCGTTAATGAGTTACCATTGAATTCCGTGCGACTGGACGGCATTTTCAGTTTATTATCGGTGCAGGAACGGAGAAAGAACCGACTATCCATACTACGGCAACGGCTTTAACGGCGGTTTTTTATCCCGGAAAATTAAGGAGATCCCGCGGGAATAACAAAAAAACTTAATCAACGGAAACGAAGTCGCGGGCATCATCTATACTATATTAATAAATAAATGCGAAAGGGTATCTGTTTGTCTGCATGCTATGCTTTAACGGCCCAGCTTTTCCATCTCATGTTTTGTATAGAAATGAGTTGCTTCCCGGAGAAGGACGTAGGCTAGTTTTGATCCCGGAAAATTAGGAGCTTCCGCGGTAAAAATAAACTGAATCAACGCGAACGAAGTCGTGGGCATCATCTAGTATAACATAATATATTGTGACGGCTCGTACTGCGTGCCGGAAATATCGCGCGTCTTCAGTCGCAGCGACTTTCAGCGTCGAATCATAGAGCAGTCTGCGGGCGAGTAGCCGGTAGCTGTGATTCGTCGTTGGAGTCGCTGCGAACTAAGTCGCGTTGTATCGCCGGCACACTGCAGGAGCCCTTAGGGAAATCTGAAAAACCAAAACATGATGAGTTTCTAGAAAGAGAGACGAACGGCGCTGGTTGCTTGAAAAAATGGTGTAAACAAATATTTTGTTTCGTTAATAATGATAATGCTTTGTTTTCAAAAATATTAGAGACCTTATTAAGTTAAATAATAAAATGTTCTGAAGATGAGTGGACTTGCATACTGTGTAGGACTATGTCCTGCATCGGTTACATTCTTACAAAACAAACACACATTTTACGCCAAACGTCCCAAATAAATTAAGGTAACAAAAATATGGCTGAACAAACTCAGAAACATAACGTCTACTGAATTCTATTAGTTAATATTCAAATGCAAAATAAACTACCATTGTATTCAGATAGAGACGAACTGCTCTTAACGGCTTTCCTCTGTGCAGTTTGATCAATTGCATGGATTTGTATGAGGATTAAATTTTGCGATGCAATAGGTAGCGTGTGCTACGCTGGGAGACATTTAGTATTTCGGGGAAAACAGTTTCCCGGTAAATGGAAATCATTTCACAGTGACTTAGGCGCTACGCACATTTGCATGGTGGAGTGAGTAGTGGAGCCACATGAATCTGCTTATTACTAACAACAATACTATTGAACAAACTACTTAGTATTAAGCAGACTATACTGTAATAAAAGGAAATATTGAAAAATATCACACTGAAAAAAATAAGATATAAAATTCGATATCTGTAAGCGGGCTTACACGCTTGCGTTAAATAAATGCATCATTAAAATAATTGCAACCTCAAGTCTCTTTTCCGTAGTCGATTCAGTTGTATTGGACTATATTTATGTCTGTGCAGTGAACCTTTTTTTTAATATCTTATGACGATTTTTATTGCGTTTTCTATTATAGATGATATTGGGAGTTTAATGGATGCGCTTCTTTGTTAGATAATGTGGCAGTTTCTAGGGCAGGACAAGGGCAGGTGAAATCCACCAAGGTAGACTCGTGATCAGAAGAATAGTACTGCTAATTCTATTTTCTTCTCACTTCTCATCATGTTTTAATAATGTGTGGGCATAAAAGAAAGCCACTAAGTAGGTACTTAAGTAGTATCGCTCAAGTGACTCAACATCCTTAACTTAGTGGGGGGATATGATAAAGACAGAGTTTACACAGAAAATAACATGGGTTTAGTTACTCTTTAAATATCTGTTTATTATTTGTGTGTATACAACTATTCCGAATAATAGCTGCGGTATACAGATTTACTAATTAAAATAATAATCATGCATCCTATGAAAAGGCTACCTGATACATCAAAATAAATTGCTGTTGCCGAAATAGTAAACATCAATAATGTGTTATTTCAGTGAAAATTTGCTGTTTCACAATTATTTGAATTAAGGTTGCCAAATTCCAAAATTTTATTCAATTTATTTTATATTCGAATAATGTTTGTAAATTAATTTTTCTGTATAAAGTGAAATAGACTCTTACCTTCTTGAAGCGTTGTGTTGCTCCAATTGCCGGTCGCCGTTACCAAGATAAATTATGATGTACAAGCGTGAGCGCGTACAAGTGGTTTGTATTTAGCAAGTACAAGTACAAGTTCGCCATGAACGGAAAGAGATTTGACGTAGGACCAGCTAACTGTTTTACGTGCTCTCGGAAGCACTAGGGATGTAATACCGCAGCCTTCCCGAATCATATGTAATTTTGGACCTAATTTACCTAATTTTGGGCCGGGACCTAAAGACCCGTGACCGAATTAATAAATCGATATAAGAACAGATTCTCAAGTATTGGGCAATTCATGCTTAAGGCCGGTTTTTACCATAAAAATACCGATACTTAAATTAGATTCAGATCACTGTGGACAACTAATTCAGTTTGAAAATTTTAAGAAAAATATTTCAAAGCGTAGAATAACTTTTGTGCCAGTAACGTTACTTGGACCGCATTGAAAAAATGAGAACACGTCTTACAAAGAAACTCCCTTTTTTACCAAATGGGTTGAGTCCTAATGAAATGTACACCATATTCTTTAACATTTTCAGTGAAATATTCAAATCAATATTCACCAGCAGAACGGTCTTAACTACTGATGCAAACGTTTTAGTGAATGGGCAACAGATGAATTACACAGAAATGGGCAAAAATTATATGAATTGTATGCGACACAGCGACAGTATGATACTAGTGATGAGTTCAAGCAGCATGTTCAACTATTTTCCAAGAAATTTAAAAGAGATTGCACTGTGGCTAAATCAAAACATTTTCAAACTAAGATAAAAAATAGCTCTAACGTAATCAAAACTACTTGGAACGTAGTGCATGAAGAAACAGGAAGAGCAACACCGAAAAATTTTGAATTTAAACCTAATATACATCTGTAACTTCGAAGTTGCTTCAGTTTTTGAAGGCTTCTTTACGGATATTCCTGCTTATACCACAGAATCGTTGAACTCCTCACCAAATGCCGCCCTTACTTTACTGGAGGATAACGTGCATGAATGTGATAACTTTTTTAAATTCTGTCACGTTAACTGCTCTGACGTTATGAAAGCATTCAAATTAATTAACAATAAAAAACAAATGATTTGTGGGGCATTTCCGTTAACGTTGTAAAATCATTGATTGATATCATTGCATCCGATTTAGCATTAATATTTAATAATTGTATTGATTGTGTCGAGTTTCCTGACTTAATGAAGCATAGTAAAATAATTCCTCTATTCAAATCAGGTAGTACCAGTAACCTCACTAACTTTAGACCTATTATATCTGTACTACCCACTTGCAGTAAAATATTTGAAAAATTAATACCTACTCATTCAACTGCTTAAACATTTTGATAACAATGACTTACTCGTATTAGACAACATAGTAAACAGTTTGGATTTACACGGGGTCGCTCAACAATCGATGCTGGTGTTGAGTTCATTCAAAATATATTCGAAGCCTGGGAGGAGTCACGTGATTTGATGCACTTGACGTTCGCGATTCGCCAGAACAGACTTATAGAAACTGCGAGATTAGTATATTTTGGTTACTTTCACAGCATTATGTCATATGGCATATTATTACGGGGTAATGCTGGCATATATTCATTCTGTTTTCGTGCTGCAGAAAAGGGCTGTTCGTGTCATTTATAACATGGGACCAAGAGAGTCCCTAAAAACTAAATTCAAAGAAGTTAAAATTTTGACGGTCCACAACCAATACATATTTGAAAATTTAGTATATGTGCATAAAAACATGCATAATTTCAAGAAAAAAAGTGACTGTCATAATGTTAATACAAGAAATAAGAATAAAATAATTGTAGTGCCCGCTTCTAGACTTTGTAAAACTAGTAATTCATTTGTCGATAGCAGCATACGTTTTTATTATATATACTCCCAGAAGGCATTGAAGATGTCTCTCAACAAGTTCAAAGTTTTTGTAAAACGTAAACTCATTGAAAAGTCTTATTATAGTGTAAAAGATTATTTTAATGATAGGCAGCCATGGGTATTAATTGTTCCAGCGACTATTTATGTTAGAATTATAATATTATTATTTAATATGTTCGCTTATTTGTTAGTATTATGGAGTGTAGAAGATAGTTAGTATTTAGGTATAGTTATGGTTAATTAATAATAATATTGGTAGTTTGCTTATTTGTTAGTAATTATTTATAAATAGTAGGTATAGTAGGTAATAATTTATGATTTATAATATTATTTATAGTCCACATAATGTCGAGGGCTCGTTGGTGTACAGAAAAACTCAGTTGAGTTTATGCTACACCAAATAGACTAAGTTTGTATCTTTTAGTTTTTATATGAATAAATAAATAAACAATAATAATAATAATATAATTTAATATATAATAATAATAATAATATAATTTTTAAAGCTCTTAATGAGCCACACGTCGATAAAAAAGCGTCCGTGAAATGGCTGCGCTTCCGTGACCTCTTTGGGGAAACCGAAGGTTTTGTCTGTGCGATACAGGATCAGGTAGTTAAGACGCGGAACTACCGAAAGTACATTCTGAAGGATGGCACTCACGACATCTGTCGAGCCTGTCGCCATCCCGGTGAGTCACTCAGACATGTGCTTTCGGGGTGTTCTGCGCTTGCTAACACTGAGTATCTGCACAGACACAACCAAGCGGCCAAAATCCTTCACCAGGAGCTTACTCTGAAGTACGGTCTCCTGGATGAGAGGCTGCCGTACTACAAGTACACACCGGTGCCTGTACTCGAGCGTGACGGAGTCCGGCTCTATTGGGACCGGTCCATCATCACGGACAGGACTATTCTTGCGAATAAGCCTGACATCGTGCTGTTGGACCTGGCACAGTCGCGGGTGTTTTTGGTGGACATCACCATTCCATATGACGAGAACCTTGTGAGAGCTGAGACGGAGAAAAAACGAAAGTATCTCGATCTGGCTCACGAGGTTTCCGTCATGTGGCATGTGGAGTCCACTGAAACCATCCCTATCGTCATATCTGCGAATGGGTTAATCCCAGTCAGCCTCGCTCACCATCTGAGGCGACTGGGGTTCCGTGGCAGTTCGCTCGCAGCCAGGATGCAGAAAGCGGTGCTGCTAGACTCGGCTAGGATAGTCCGCCGGTTTCTCAACCTGTCGCCCTGACCCCCGGCCGTCTGGTCTCCCCTGCCGGGGTGTAATCCTCCGCCCGCTACAACTATTTATTTGTGTATTTGTGTATGTAAGTTTATTCGTTTCTATTTATTTACGTAAGTTTATTATAACTCTTTTGGCCGTATATGTATTTATTTTGTATGCGGGCGTGAGAGCTAAATTAATGTCGATAATAATAAATATAATAAAGTAATTTTTCCTATATTTGTGAGATGGTGATAATAATAAAAACCCGGCTGAGTTTGCTGTGGGCTCTTCTCAGACCAGGGCGCGTTTTGAACCCTCCCTTTAGTTTTAAGATACCGTAGTTAATTATCACCATCAAGTCTTATTCCTTGTAAACATGACGGTCAGATGGTGTACTTTGTAGGTACCTATTTTGAATAAAGATGCTTTGAGTTTGAGTTTGATACTTGAGAATCTGATTAAAAGTTAAAAGGAATATTCCTACACTCGGAATCATTTTATAACTTATATTTACGATTCAATGCTTATGAATCTCAGTTCAGTAGAGTTCGAGGACGAAAACTTCTGCAAGTAACTATGCTTCCAAGTCGATATAATTTGTTTGTCGCGTTCTTTACTTTTTCTTTCATTTTCCTATTCTTTAGTTTTATTATAATATTTATTGTAACTCTACAGAGTTAACATAAAATCATTGTGGATATAATTTTTTCTTAACAGGCGACTTGAATATTCTAGCTAGTTTTTTGCATCGCCTACTTTATAATATTACTTTTATAAGTACACTAGCGGTCGCCCGCGACTTCGTCCGCGTACAATTTCTGATTTCCTATGAGATTATGAAATTTTCCGTTGCAAAAAGTCTATCCAAAGAGGCTTTATGCAGGTTTTTATTATTTCAAACTTATAACCGAAATGCTGAATTTTCATGTCTCTTTCTACAAAAACATAGGACTTTCATACAAATTTTCAACCCCCATGTTACCCTTTGTTTTCGTAAAATGGTTTATACAGGTTATTATAATTTAAAACTGATAACCTAAATCTCGATTTTCTAGTCTGTAACTTCAAAAACTTAGAACCATCATCCAAACTTCCAACCCCCATTTAACCCTCTTTGGGGTAGATTTTCGGAAAAAAAATTATACAGATTTTTATTATTTTAAACATACAACTTAAATGCTAATTTTCATGTGTTTAACTTCAAAAACAAAGGACTTTCATACAAACTTCTAACCCCCATTTCAACCCCTTAGGGGTGAATTTTCCCAAAACCGTTTCTTAGCTGACGTTTACACCATAGAAGGAACCTACCTTCCAAATTTCAAGTCTGTATGTTTTATAGTTCCTGAGATATCGTGATGATCAGTGAGTCAGTCAGTGACCTTTCGCTTTTATATATATATATATACTTTAGTACAGTCATTTGGTGCTCAAAAAGGGGGTTACTTGATTTTACAAAAAAAAAGTTACTACCGTACATTTTAGGACATTTTCTCTAGTTTAATTTATTAACTAAACTTAACTATTTTCATCGTAAAATGAGTCGGAAAGAAGTTATTGTCAAAAAACTGTTTTTGGGCGCCATTTTTCCAATATGGCGGCGCGAGCGGCAAAGGTACAAGGTGGCAAAGTGCACGTTGAAATCTATGAAATCACCAATTTTCAAAACTCCCGGAAATATTTCCAGGTAAAGCTACCAAATGACTGGACTACTTAGTCCGCGTGGATTTTCCAGGTCCCAACTATATACAAATAGTCATGAAAAAAAACTTCGATCCGCTCTGTAATCTACTATGGAGTAGGACAAACAAACACACTTTCGCATTTATAAGCTAGTGATTTTCATATCTGTTACGTATTGTGTTCACTGGTTAATTTTAGTTAGTTCTGTATCTTTAAACTTGATAGATTATAACTTTAATTCCAAAACACAAAGGGAAACACAATACTGAGTAAACAATAGTCTGATTCAATACCGTAGTTAGGAAATTACCTATTAGGGTAAAAGCTCTACGCTATGGAATTTCAGGTATCGTTTTAGTCTGGTTGTAGTTTCCATCTTAATGTCAATTAAATCTTGGGAGGGCGTTGTTTTGCTAACATTCAATAATTATTAATTACACATTAGCCATTTTATAAAGTAAATAAGTACAAGTTTATTGTATCCTTTAATTTATAACTTTGTTTTGTTTTCTTTATTTGTTGTGATAGCAGCTATAGTATCAATCACTCTGAAAATTTCATGTGTCTTACCTATTACGGTTCAAGAGATATAGCAAAAAACGCCGAAAAAATCACTTTTCTTGTATTGGGCGCCCTTTATTTTTTTATTTAATTATTATTTTTACAAGCATTTATTTAGATACCCCTGTCCCGGTGTCTGTCTGTAATCAAATCTTGCATGTTAAAATTGTCTCACTCTCCGGATTCCGATTGAGTTGAGATTTTGTATACACGTTCAGTTTGGATGACAAAACATAGTAAACCAAGTTAGGTCATTCTAAATCCAATATGGCGGTCTCCCAAAGATGGCGAACTAGTTATCCTTTATACACCCCATTATGTGGGCATCAATTAAAAGAATTTTCTGAGAATACGAAAAATAAAATGTCGTCACGCTAAATTCAATATGACGGACGATACGCTTGTTTTAAAAATGTTTTTTAAATCTTGTTTATTATTTGTTCTGATAGCGGCATCAGAAATACACAATCTGAGAAATGATTGACTGTCTAGCTATAACGGATCATGAGATACAATACGCTGACAGACAGACAGACGGACGGACGGACGGACAGCGGGGCTTAGTATATAATAATAAGGTATCGTTGGCACCTTTTGGGTATGGAACCCTAAAAACTGAAAAGCATTATTTAGATCTTAGCATATTATGATTAATAAAAGGGGGCAAGTCCCTCATTAATAACAAAGAAATAGACAGTGGAAAGCGGTATATCCTGAAAATAGGAGATAACACATTTGGCAACCCTAGTTATAATTAATAAGTACTTAATACATATTTCCTGTATGTACAGTTGCGGTCAGAAAATGTTTACCTACTTTTGGTTAATTAGCATGAGCACATCTGTATCAGAAGGTCGTTATGTAATTTGATTAGCTGTAGATCATAGATTTTTTAACTGTTTTTTTTTTGAAAAAGTTAAAAAAGTTAAGTTGCCCTGTCAGACAGATGTAGACAATATTTTTAATAAATGTAACTTTAACAAATATTCGATGGTGCTAATGTGTCAAACTTGCAACTATATGAAAACGTAATAAATACCTTGCTCAAGCATTTTAGACCTTACTGCATGCAGTGTTTTAAAGAACCTTATTTGAAAACTCGTAAACATTGTCAAACCGCGACCGTATGTGCACATCGAGTTCACAGTTAATTTCGATGGAAATAGCCCTTTGTCATTCGTCGAGGCAACCAACGCGCGACGGTAGGTATCATTGAAAATTGTAAATATATCTTTCAGATTAAATATTTACTCCAACTGAAAGTTGGTCTGCAACTGGGTGCGACAGCTATTTTAACAACGTGTCGGAGCGAATTGAACATATTTAACGTATGAATATCAATATTATATCAGAAAAATTTGATGCAGCGGCGAGCATTGTCTCAAAAGTGATAGGTCCGCGGGGTTTGAATCTCTTGAATTTATTTTTCACATGAAAACCTCGTATTTCAGTTACAATGAATGAAATTTGATAATTCAAAATGGAACGTTTAGCTTATAATATATACAAAAAAGTTTACACATAAAAAATTGTGATCTTGATTTTTAAAAAAAAATTAATTTTATATGAAAGTCCTTCATATCTCAAGATATTTTACAAGTTATATATACGAAACTTGATATTTTGGCTTTCGGTAAATAATAAAGAACAATAAGTGTGTCACAGTTTTTCAAAATTCCACCCCCAAAGGGGTAAAACAGAGGTTGAAAGTTTGTATGAAAGTCCTTAAATTTTCAAGTTATAGCCATGAAAGTTAGTATTTGTGCTTCTGGTTTAAAATAAAGAAATACGTGTTTCACAGTTTTAAAAAAATGTATCCCCAAGGACGTTAAATATACAGTTTGTCCTTCAATCACGCTGCAACAGAGTAACGGATCAACGTGATTTTTTTACATGGGTTGAGGACCTGGAGAGTGATATAGGCTACTTTTATACCGGAAAATTAAGGAGTGCCTATGGGAATTAAAAAATTATGCCACGCGAACGAAGTCGCGAGCATCCGCGAGTATCACCTAAATCTGAATTGATTCCGGAAGATGAACAATTTTTCACAGATAATGCAGCTATGCTCATTAGTTGTTCTACTGGTCCTTGATTCATGCGTTGTTAGAAAACTGTGATAGAAAACAATTATTTTCCGGTATAAAAATTAAATATTGGATAGATTTATTGGATTAAATACATTAAATAATTACTTTATTACATTTTATTTTCTTTTACTTGAATTGATTTTTAATTATCTATGTACTTATTATTTAATTTATCATTTAATAATCGTTATGATCATACGACAACCATTAACGCTCCAGCATTAAGAAATATGTTCTTTTATGTTTCTTTAGGTATTATTCAGTGTATAGATACGGAAAAAAAAATTAAATAAAATTACATGCTCAAGTATAATTTTTTTATATTTTTGTTTAAATAATAAACCAAAAGCACAGGGTAAAATTTACACTTTATAGTATTATAGGTATAGATGCTTCTGTCCTGGGTTTCTTCTCCGAAAGTACACGTAGTCGTAGTCTCCGTTGTACGTAAGCAGCTTATTGTAGTTACCTATAGGAAAAGTATCTGGCGATTGTACTTCGCAGATGCAGGCTTTCCCGAAATTGAATTTAAATAAAAGAAAACGTATTCATTATTCATCATTTCAACCTCGCTCGCTCACTACTAAGCACGAGTCTCCGCTCAGAATGAGACCAGTTTAGCTATATTCCACCACGCTGGCTATTTGCGGTTTGGCAGTCTTCACATACATATGAGAACATTATTAAGAACTGACGTATATGCAGGTTGCCTCATGATGTTTTCCTTCACCGTCAAAGCAAGTGATATTTATTTCTCAAAACGCAAATATGTTTGAAAGGGACTCCCTGACCTGACTAGGAAGAATGACGACCTTCGTTTGGTGTTGTCTTACAAGCGGGAGGTCCTGGGAGTCGATCACCTGCATGGTCAATGTCAATAAGTCTGGTGGGGCTTTGGCCGTGGCTAGTTACCACCCTACAGGCACACACGTGCCGCCTAGCTATAAAGAGTCCCGATAAGATGCCGTGTAAAAACCGGTTGGCCATACCCTTTATAGATTAGCCCGCTACCATCTTAGACTGCATGATCCCTTGGATCCCACGGGCTAACTTGTAGTGGGTTAAAAAGAAGGTCGTCTTAACCACTGGGCTATCACCGTTTTTTCGGAAAGCTCATTATCCACTACCACCACTACGGCCCATTAACGTCCCACTGTTGGGCACAGGAGGAGAGAGGGAATTAGAGCACCATGCTTCTTCAATGGGGGTTGACGGGCTAACTCATTAACAACAAGAATTATTTTCAGGTAACTTCTGCTTCGGCGGGTGTACAATGTTCAAGGCGCAGACCATAGTGGAGTTCATTGAGAACGCAGTCGAGACTTCACGGAGTGGCCGGTACCTGTTTTTCTTGAACCTGCGACCCGTACTCGGACCAGTGAGGGTACAGCTCCTTTACCCGGTCTCCAGGTTCAAGCGGGTGCAGAGTCTGCAACATATGTGCAGGTAAAGTTCCATGTTTTTGAATTATATTTCTCATCATTGCGAATTTTGTTTTTCAAGACACTTCACCTGCTTATACTTCTACAACAAAGACAAACCAATTATATTTTATAGGATTTTTTTTCATAGTAATGGCGAGCAGTTTATTTTTTAATACCGATCAACGTGTTGAAGCTCACAGAACTACAGGATACGTCTCACTGCCTTTAGGCTACATGCCTTATTGTCAAATGTGACATGACTTCAGAGGACGCTTCCACAGAATTATGAATATAAATTGAACCCGGACTAAAACAAGTGGGCACTGTGCATCTATATCTTATTCAATTTTTGTCTATTAGCATCACGTTGAGTGAAACGAAACATCGTTGCCCGTGTTTATTGAATTATAAACTGGTCACTAAGTTCAAATTGTCAAATGAATCCTTTTACTTTTTAACACTGTCAAACTACACGAGTGGTTTCGTAAACTTAATTTTATCATATAATATTTGTTGACTTGAAATTATTAGAGGTTTGCTGAAAATCAATAATTGATCCCACCCATCACTAGGAAGATCCATACTAGTGACAAACTAATAGTAGGTACATTGTTCACCGAGGGGAGAAAGTGACCGAGAACTAATAAGGGTGTAGTTTGAGTCTCAAATCACGTGACTCAATACACGTGAGTTAGGAATCGTACTTTCTCTCGAGTGATACATAGTGCCTTATACTACACCTGCGAGGAAAATAAGCGATAATACTTTGAAACTTCACTATCACTACTAGACTACACTTTGAGAATCTATTTTATAAATTCAAAATTCAAATAAAATAAAATAAATCACGCGCGATCGTATTATTTTTTAATTATGATAATGACGCAATAACGCAAAATCTGACCAATATATTATAGCCAACGAATATTTGTTTTTTAGGTTAATAATTAATTATAATAGGTATAAGGTTAGAGAAAGCTGAGAGTCAAATAATGAACGCTATTAAATACTTACAACCATAGACTATAGGGTTAAAACAAAAAAAGGCAAAGATCTATTTAGACCAATTCCAATAATTTTAGGCCTATTCAGTCATAATTTTTATTCCATGCCATTTTAAACTCTCACCTCACTTCATAGACCCAAAAAAAGGCAAAGATCTATCTAGACCATACAGCCTATTTAGTTATAATTTTTTTTATTCCATGCCATTTTACAATCTCACCTCACTTGACAGACTAAAAAAAAACGAGAAAGGAGTTAAATTTTAGTTCCTGTGTAAACACTCTCTTTACTCGACATGAATTTCTGGACTGATGTTACTTAAAATTTAAAAAAAGAAACAGCGCGTTAAAAATGGATTTTAATACACTTTTTCTGCCCGCATATTTGGTTTGTAGCAATGACGTACATATACTTTCTACCTTGTTTTGAAAAAAGTAAAAATGTACTTTCCGAGCGGGTGTAGTATAAATAGACAATCTTCCTTCCATGTTTATTCATTGTTTCTACGACGCTTGATATGACGTGTCCTTGTGCGTTTTTCCACTGGGCTGGTGCTGGTGCTGGTGCTGGTCTACGCTCGTCGTTTGGGGAGTACTGACACGGACTTCTGTTCTACAACAAGTAGAAATGGTCTCGTCACGTTGTCGTATTTATCTATACTGTATACTAATAAAATAAATGCGAAAGTTTGGATGAATCACATGTTTGGAACGGCTGAACGGATCTGGATGAAATTTGGCACAGAGATAGATTGTAGTCTGGAATAACACATAGGCTACTTTTTATACCGGAAAATTAAAGTTTCCGCGGGAACTTAAACATCTCAATCCACGCGGACGAAGTTGCGGGCATCAGCTAGCTAGATAGATAGATAAATAGTACAAGTTTTACATAACAATAAAACTTGTATTATTGGAGCAGAGATGATGCACAGCATCTGTGAGAGTGCGTCATACTTCCCTTTTGTTTTCTCGACCAATCACAGCCGTCCTTCTTGAATCTGTCATCTCGTCGTCCAATCAGAATTAAGTTTGTTTCGAAAGGCGGTTAACGGTTGGCGGCGCGAGCCGCGCTTCTCTCATAGAAGTCTCTCACCAGGAGACCTTACTAGGATGCTGTGCATCATCTCTGCTCCAATAATACAAGTTTTATTGTTATGTAAAACTTGTACTATTATTCGGCATGTGATGATGCACAGCATCTGTGAGAGACGTGTTTATTAACTCCTGGTGACCGCCAAACGACGCTATGTGATAACAAATGATAGAATTGTACGATTTAACAAATTATAAGTAATATAATAACAATCACACTGGGGTAAAGAGAACATAAATTGGTTTTTCCCAATAATTTAAGTAAATCAAATTAGGTACAATATAGTAATCAAGCAAGGAACAAAAACATTCTAAACTATTATCAGTAACTAACGGAAACCGTATTTTCGTTAATACGTATTTAAATCAAACAGGCTCGAATATTGTAACTAGATTAGAAGATTGGCTAGGATTGGATAGGCCAATAATTTGTTTACAATAAAATTTAGCAAATGTATTCTCCCTTTGCCAGTTGGCCCGAGAGAGAATATCTTCTATAGGTAGATTTTCGTACCAACTTAAAGACGCTACGGCCGAACGTAAGCTTCCGGGTGAAGCCCGAATATTGGCTTCCTTAAATACTGACTTTATCCAGTTGCCGATTACTGTTTTAGATGCTACTCGAGCTTGCCCTTTTATTGTAATAAACAAATAATCTAAACCATGAGCTACGCGTCTGTGCTCGCTCAACTCTAATAACTTTTTAGACCAATAAACAGGACATATATTTTCGTTAGGATGCTGTGAGAGTTTCCAACCTGATTGCCTGTATGTTGCGGTATCAGTTTTTGAACCAAACTCGGGATAGAATATTACATGGTCACCGCCGTCAACATAATGATTTAGAGAAGTCTTTAGAAGTGTCAGATCATGAACGCGTCTGCCGGACGCCAGTAATAATATGCAGGCAAGTCTACGTGATGCTTCAAATAACGTTACCCTATTTGGAATATTATTCTGTAACCAGGCAATCAAGTCGTTGGGATTCCAAATCGGAGATTTCTCTGCTTTTGGGTTCTGAAGAGAGATTGCTTTTAGTATGTGTTTAACTAGGAAGTGAGAACTTAAGTTTTCTTCATTCTTGGATTGGCAAAAGGTCGTCACCACGGATTTGTGCAATAGGATCGTAGGATAAGCTAATCTCTCTTCAAGATACAAGAAAGCTAAAAATTTAGCTAGTACATTTCCGCTAGGATACCTGTACTCTAAATTATTGCATGTGCACCATTTAACCCAACGTATCCAAGCTGGTTTGTAAGTTTTTAAAGTGGATTCTCTCCAACTTAGTTTTAATAAGTTTCTTTCAGATTCTGACCAGTTTTTAATTTCTTGTCCCCAGCCCCAATTTTCCATACAAAAAGTTGCATTTCCCGCACTCGAGGTGGGGGGAGACCGGTTATCTGATCTATCAAGACTTGTTCCAGGTCTTTGATCTTCATTGGCTTGCACAAAGCCCGTCGGCGGAGGTCTGGTAGCCAGAACGCTCTGTTCCACATCGGAGCTACGACAAGGTATGTTCCTTGTGCAGAGTTTAGATGATGAAGTACCCTCGGTATCAAGCTTGGAGGCGGAAACACCCACGCCAGCTGATAATTCCATACCTGGCTGAAAGCGTTGCAATAGATAGCCGTTGCGTCCGTACAATCCTTGCTGACATAGTCCTTCACTACTCGCGTCTGATAGCTGGCAAATAGGTCGATCTGCGGCTTTCCGAACGTCCTGAATATTTTGTTTAACGCCGGCTGCTTCAGATGCCACTCCGATGCCTTCCTGCCACGAGATAGTCCGTCGGCGATGTCGTTGAATTTGCCTGGTAGGTATTCGGCAGAGATTGTTATGCTCCACCGGTCTAGGATTGTCATTAACTGGTAAGTCAGATTGAGGACGGCTACCGATCGTGTTCCACCTTCCTTCCTGATGTAAGACACAACGGTCCGATTGTCTGTCTGAAATATAAGATGTTGACCTTGCAATCGACGCTTGAATCGACTTACCGCTGCTATGAGTGCGAACATTTCTTTTCGATTGCAATGCCAATTGCGCTGATCTGGCCGCCACTTGCCTGTCGTCGTGTAATCGTCCATCTGAGCACCCCATCCGAAATTGGCTGCATCCGTAGTCAGAAAATGGGCTATCAGTTCTGGGTGTAAGGTGTTCTTCACCTGAGGGCCCTCTAACGTATCCTTCCACCATTGAAGATCCTTGATTGCTGGTGGCGGTACACTTGCTGGCTTGCAGGGAGGATAGTGGTTCAAGCCACGTGCATGTCTTTGTAGCTGGCGGCAGTGTAAGCGTCCCCTGGGGATGACGAAGTTGGCAAAATTCATCATACCCAAAATAATTTGAGTATCTTTTTGAGACAATTCCCTCTTGGCCAAGGCTTGACTTACACTGAGCTTGAGCGATTGGATCTTCTTTGGAGGTAAGCACTTGAAATTGAGGCTCGTGTTCCATACTATGCCCAAATATTCTATCTCTTGAGTCGGCTGGAGAACGGACTTCGCGTAGTTTATTGTCCACCCTAATGATTCTAGAACGCTGACGGCTGTCCCAACCTGTTCCTGAAGGTGACTTTTCGACTGGTTGACCAGAAGAAAATCGTCCAAGTACACAATTGCTCTCAGGCCCCTGTCCCTTAGTACTTGTACAACCCAGTTGGTCAAGTTCGCGAAATTCTTCGGAGCGCATGACAGCCCGAAAGGTAAGCTTGTCATTTGTATGACTTGACCCCTGTAAATCATTCGGAGGAATCTCCGATGAGACTTTGCAATACTCAGATGAAAATATGCTGACGATAGGTCCAGCTTCACCATCCAATCGTTTTTCTGAAGGAAATTCGGTACCTGATGATGAGAGATCAGCTTGAAGGACTTGGGTACTATGTGCTGGTTGAGACGCTTGAGATTGAAAATGGGTCTGTTCGAACCATCGCTTTTCTTGGTGAGAAACATGGTCGAAAAGAAACTGGGACCCAACTTGTTCTGATCTGGTATCTCCAGAACACCCTGTCCCAAGAGAGTCTCTATTTGTTCCGTCATCTGTGGAGATTCCGGGGTTTCGAAGCGATGCAGAATTTGGGGACATGATGGAACAAGAATAGGTTTGGAGGTAAATGGCAGTCGCATTCCCATAATCATTTTGAGAAGGGCCTTCGGAGCCCGAAACAACTGCCACTGCTTTCGATACGCTCGAAGGCAGCCTCCATAAAACCCGGGCTGGGGTGGCCGCGAGTCATTTGTCCATCTGCTTCTTGTTGGTTTGCCTGTCTTTCTTAAAGGGCTTTCTCGCTTTGTACGAGTCCTGCTTGGAGGAAGCGGCTGCGTTAGAGCTGAGTTTGCCACGTTTTCCTTTTGTGTGATTATCTTTTGATCGAAAGGACTGATTTGAGGAAGATTCGTCACGTCCGCTCGATTTTGAAGACTGCTTGTGGCCTTTCTTCCCTTCCTTATCGAGTGCAAACCAAGGCCGGACCCACTTGTCCATGCCCCCTGTATTTTGTATATACACACGCAGCTGGTCTTCATCGAAAAGATATATATAGATATATATAGATATATATATATAGATTTGGAACTTGGAGGTATCTTACGCAGACCCTCTCGCAAGTTTTTGTTTGGTAAATCATTCAATATGCGGTCACGGCGTGTTTCTATATATTCCGCTCGCTTGCCACATACTATTTGCATCATCTCCTCACTGGTTTTGTGAAATTTCGATGAAGATTGGAAAAGATCAGATATTTTATCGAAAACGTTAGCTGCGTTGAGCACTGTATCAGGAGCCGCTGACCAGTCTACAAACTGTTGTAGGTTTTGCTTTAATAGAGCCCGTTGTGCTAGTATGGCATTACATACAGCCGCCATGGCACGTTCGGACCCGGCGATGTAATCTTTACCCTTGATAAACTGCCTGAGTTCATCATTAACATCGAGCTCAACAAAGCCGGGCCAAGCGTTGTGAATTTTTAACGCATCCGCATACCGAATGTCTTTCCACGATTGATCGCCAAATTTTTGCAACTCTGAGAGTCTACTCAAACGTTCCGAATCAGCACGTGGCACCTTCGGGTCTTTTAACGAAGTATTAATATGACCTAAATCTAAACGAAACATTCCAGTAGGTTCATCGATGTTACTAGGCCGTGTTAGAAAATCACCGGAACTTATAGGTGTAGCGGGTTGTATCTGCGCCGGCGCAGCAACAGGAGCAGTGAACACTGGCGTGGCTTGCGACGTCAGTGGAGTATGTGCGGGCAATGAGTGCACTCTGTGCAAATCACTAGGAGTTATTGGTGGCGGCATAGGGCGCGCGGCACCGTTGGAAATAGGTATTGTCACATCCGACGCGATCACATGTGAGGGTAGTGATTGAAAATCTTGAGCATTGAAATGAAACAAATGCGGCGGCGCCGACTGCGCTGCGCTTCTTAAAATATCAGTCAATGTATTGACCTGACTCACTAAGCTCTGGATATAAATGTCTTTAGAAGACTCACCTGGTTTTCTTCTTTTTACCTCACTCGATCTAGTCGAACTGCCACCTGAACCAGAGCTCGAATCGTCGTCTGAGTCCTCTTGATGACGCCGCTTGCTGCTAGCCCCGCCCGGGGTCTCGACAGTGGTGTGGTCTGCGTTATTCGTTGCCCCTTCGCCGGGACCGATGGACTCCGAAGACGCATTTTTCAACTCGTTGTTGTCCATTTTTAAGATCAATTTAAGGATTTTATCACCAAATCGAAAGATTATTAATTGCACAACTGATTAAAGTATAATAAAACACCAATATTTGCAGCAATTACAAAAAAAAAAAAAAAAATATCACTTTGTAACACAAAATTTTTCCTTAAAAACGTGTTATTAAGCCGGGAAGTAACGACGCTATGAGAGAAGCGCGGCTCGCGCCGCCAACCGTTAACCGCCTTTCGAAACAAACTTAATTCTGATTGGACGACGAGATGACAGATTCAAGAAGGACGGCTGTGGTTGGTTCGATTGGTCGAGAAAACAAAAGGGAAGTATGACGCACTCTCACAGATGCTGTGCATCATCACATGCCGAATAATGCTTCATTGCCACACAAAACATTAAAAATAAATAACAAGCTCGATTGTTATATCACTGACATTTAATATAATCAACGCGGAGAAGCCAAATTTTGGGCTGATCCAATCTTTAAAAGTATCTAAAACGTTACCTGCACGTCGTATTTAAATGCCATAACGAATGCACGAAGCAAGTCACAAGTACATGATGTGTTCTGTAATCTGTGGCCACAAGAAAAGTTCGAGTTTCATCGCGTCCCTCACCCTGCCCCGCGCACACGCACACGGCTACTTTACGCACACAATACACATCCAGATATTTACCGGCTGGCACCGAGCGAGAAGCTTGCAGTCCCGGCGCCGGTGACGGCACTGGCTCTTGTGGGAGTCACCGCCGTGCCGTTGCCAACGCCGGTAAGTGGAAAAACGTGCCATATTATTTTACTAGCTGATGACCGCGGCTTCGTCCGCGTGGATTGAGATTGTTTGGTTCCCGCGGGAACTCTTTCATTTTCCGGGATAAAAAAGTAGCCTATGTCTTATTCCAGACTATAATCTGTCAAATTTCATCCAGATCCGTTCAGTAACAAACAGCCATCGATCCAAAAATATTAGATACATTTTTCTAAATTTTTTCTTCCCCGGCTGACAGGCCGGTGCCGGTGCGCGCGACGTGCCGGTGCCGTGTCTGCCAGTGCAAAAACGCCCAACTTGCAGTCCCGGCGTCGGCGACAGCACCGGTGGGAGTCATCGACGTGCCGTTGCCGGCGCCGGTAAGTGGAAAAGCGTGCCATGTAAATGATGACTGATTTTGAAAATTATGTTCGGAAGTATCTACTCTTTCGAAAAAATATCTTTGTTCAGCATAAAAATAAGGTTTGGTAGATAAAATAGGCATTTAAAGTTTAAATTTTAAAATTCACGCCAAAACGCCTGCCGGTGTCATGGCGTCGTTCCTGACTTCACTGATGTTTTTACCAACAGTAAATGATGTACTCTGTGCAGTAAGCAATAGGTCTTCCTATTAGATATTTTGTGTGAATAATATGAATTCTAAGTGGCTTAATCTTGCACGGCGAGATTCTGCAGCTATAGGACTAAATTCTACTATTTATTTCTGCGATGATCACTTTGACGTAAGTTGTTGCTTTATTCTATTATGCTGTGTGCTTAAAAATCTTGTTTAAGGTCTTAATTTAATAATAAATTCAATCCTTTTGAGGTTAGGTTTTATCTCTTAAAAATCCGTAACTTTTTGTCAAATGTTTGTTTGCAGATTTTACGGGTCCTAAGACCTTTAAATTATTAAGTTATTATTGTACTTACATGGAAGTTTTGACGAAATTCTGCTGAACAAAAGTCTTTGTTTGATGCAAGTAACTCACCCCAGCGTCAACAAATCAATGCTGGGCAAATTACAGCTAGCAGTCTTGGTAAATGCTTGTTCCATCGCTAACGTTTTTTAATTTCTTGATTTTGGTTTCGGTAAAACCAAACTAGAACATGGAAATGATCTTTGGGAAACACAAAAACAAGAAAATACTTGATAAACACCTGTAGAGATTGTCGATTGTCAAAGTTCGAATACAGATGTAACGTCATTCGCTTCATTGGTGTTTAATCCATTATGGCGGATTGTTGTATTTTATAGTTTTATTTTATCAAAATAAATAGCAATCTCACTCGAAATAGAAAAATAAATAGATTTTTTTGTAATCCATTTCATCCTTCATCCTTATTTCATTATTAGATAAATTCATAATTTCATTGATTCTTGGTTAGTGTCATTGATTCATTGATTCTTGGTTAAAAAAACGGCTGACGAGTCGGTGCCAGCGCCGGCGCCGTACCGGTGCCGTAACGGCTAGTGGAAAAGCGCCCATTTACCTATTTAAAGCCATTTTGAAAGATATATAGTACATTATTCTACTTAGTAACTTCTAATAATTATACTAGTTGACCCGCCCTTGCTTCGCTCGGCTAGAATTTTCTAAATTCCGTTCTTAGTGAACTTTACCTTACAGAAAAAACAAATACAAATTATTATTGGTTAAAAGACCCACCGGTTTGATCCGTATGTTGATATTATAATATACATTATACACCTCCCTGGCGCAACAATGAGGGCTAAAGGCTTATAAGTGGGAAGTTCCAGGATCCATATCGATTTCAGGATAATTTGGGAATTTTAATTTGTAAATTGTCTCTGGTCTGGTTTGGTGGGAGTTTTCGACCGTGGCTAGCCCTAGGCTACCACAGGTATGTGATAGTAGTAGTGGTAGTAATAAAAACGTGCTGCCAAGCGATGCGTTCCGGTATCATGTCAAGAAGGATCCGATACGCCTAACGGCATTAACCATAGCCCACAGTAATTTTGTTTTAGATAATATACAGCTACTGATACCTTATAAAATCATACTAATATTATAAATGCGAAAGTGTGTTGGTTTGTCCTTCAATCGCGTCGCTACAGACCAACAGATCGACGTGTTTTTTGCATGGGTATAGTTGAGGACTTAGAGAGTGACATGGCTACTTTTTATCCCGAAAAATTAAGGAGTAAAGAGGAGGAGGAGAGAGTGAGAAGGAGTAAGGAATTGAAAAGACTTATTCCACGCGAACGAAGTCGCGGGCATCAGCTTGTAACAGATAAAAAATAAACCCCTGAGAAATATTAAAATACCGGGAATATAATATAGAAGAGCTTCTATCTCGGGAAGAGAAATGAGAACAACTCGAAAGAGCCAATAAACTTTCGATTAATTTCTTCCGATTGACTGAATAATGAAAAATATTTTTTTAATTCACTGCAGTCAGTGTTTTGAAATGAAGGATCCACGAATTTACACAGGAAGTTTTCCATACACAAAATTAAATTAGTACGTACCTATTGCTTTATGCAATATCACTCAATATTAATACTTTTGCGATTCCAAAGTACATTTCATAGTTGAATCAATTTGAGAATTTATCTACTAAGAATCACAACAAATACTTTTTTTTAAATATATGTTTTGAAGTTGGAAAAAAAGTTGTTGATTTAACTACCACTACAGCCTATTAACGTCCCATTGCTGGGCACAGGACTCCACTCTCATAGGAAAGAGGGAATTAGAGCTTAGACCCACCACGCTGCTCCAATGCGGGTTGGCGGGCGCGGGCTGTTGATTTAACTATTAGTTGTCAAATACCCAAATTGTATACAAAGTAATAATGTTCGAGGTACAATTTTGTAGTGAGAACCGACCGCTAAAAACGCATCGATGAGACAGAAGGCTCTCGTCTGCTAAATTTGTGCAAAGGGCTATTCAAACGTGTTTGGCAACGTGTCCGTGCACAAAGGGATCACAGACTTAATATAGGTACACTATGTGAACCGCTTGCCAGTTTCACGCATTTTAACCGACTTCAAAGGCGAATCTTCTCAAATTGACGTGTATTATGTTATAGTATTTGAAATGGTCGATATTAACGTCCAAAATTGTATTGGGTGAAAGCCGGGAAGATCTATATATTATAATTACATTCACTTTAGTTACGTTAGTACTATTATATTATTCTGTGCTTTAGTGTCATCATCATTCTATTGTGTTTTCGTGTTCCAGATTAGATTTGTTTCGTATTATAATATTTTGACAATTGGAACGCTGACAAATCTATAGTTAACTAATTTATCAAAACCTATTATAACGAGTAGTAGTTAAGTATGAAGAATCTGGCAAAGAAATACACATTACTGCTACATAGGTATACCACAGTCTAACAAGATACGTTATTTCCTATCAGTCGTTCCACGGAGGCGTCTAGAGTCTACACAGAGCACCGCTGCGGGGTGACAAGGACATAAGTACATAACGAAGGAAAGTGACAGAATTTTCAGTACAAAATTCGGTCACTCTAATGTCGTTTGCAGTTTCAGGCGGTCTAGAGAGTTATAGAGAGATACCGTACCTTTAGGTGACACGGTAACCGGGTCTATCATTTGTATGGCCGTCGTAAAATAATATTGTTGTTCAAATTGGACCTACTCCCATAGTTGTTTCACTATATTGTTTCTGTTTACAAAAGACTGAATTGATAGATTCACGAGAGTGCTCGCAATTTATATAGTAACTCTAGGCACTAAAAGCTTTTTCCAAACGTTGATTTAATAAAAGTGTTTCTACTCGTATGTGTATAGTTATGATAAAGGGATCTTCTAAACTGGTAAAGTTTGAGCGGCTTGCATTTCAAGCAAATACCTCATAGTTTTGCGTTTGCGTTTTGTACATTTTGCATATTGAACATTCTGCGTGTAGTGGATTTGTTTTTAACTTGTTCCAATTTTCTGTCAGGACATATTCCGTAAATCAGAAGTTGAAACTTTTGAAACTTTTTTTTTATAAAAAATGTGGTTTCGGATATTTTCTTAATATCCATCCTTCAAAATGTCCATCGTGTGTAATAAATGTTCAAAATCAAGCAGTGTCGTTTGCTTTACTAGCGCTACAAGCCGCTACAACTACATTACTACGCTACGCGTAGCGCTTGGTTCGTAGCGTCTACGGTCTGCTACATTGTCGCTGCTACAGCTTGAGGACCTATAGAGCTACTCTGTTCTGGCTTAAACCGACGACTTATAATTCGACTTAAAAAGAGACAGATTTATGTCTCTAAATAACCTACATCAGGACATACGCTCAGCCTTGATTACCATATAAAAATTATAATTAAGCTAGCTAAGTTAGGGTGGTAATTATTATTCATAGGAGAAACTACAAAGATCGTTCAACAAAATATATACCTCGGCCTCGACCTATCAAGCCATATCACATAGGGCTAATTTCAGTCAATTTATAAACAAATAAATAATAACCTCTACATCACTTAACACCAGGTGAGATCGCAGAGACTAACTTGTAGTGGAATAAAAAAAAACAAAAACGGCCAAAGAAAAACAGATGCGAAATTGATTCACTTTGACAAGTATGATGAACAATAGCAAACATCTCACAAAAGTTCAAATACTATGTACGCAAGCGTAGCAAAGTTCGACTACTGCAGCAGCCAAAATACAAAACGAACGTCTGTTAAAACATTTTGCGAGCGCATCTCCCTTCACCTGATGCCCGGTCTGAGGATAATTACGTGATATAGTGAGTGTTCCGTTTTCCGTTTGCTTTGTTATGCTTCGTAATAATTTATTTGCGTTCACCTCAGTGAACTTGATAAGCTCCAATTAAATTTTTGTTCTAATTGAATTTGATGGAGGCGCACGATATTTGATCCAACTCATTTTTGAAGCCCGACAGTTTTTTTATTAACCTGAATTTTAGGTTTTTTGTACGATGAATATAAAACAGTTTTTGTAGTCGACCTAAAAGAATCGATCGAGGCATGCCTAATCGCTCCCAGACTCGGTGAAGTTAAAGATGTTCTAGAAGTTCAGACCTGTAACGAGTAGGTATGGCAGTTCATATTAAAACCACTTTAAATCACTCTGGAACGCTATACTATAATTATGTCGGTATAGGGTGCAAGAACTTGTTTTGAATTATCAAGTGAATCTACCACTGGTTCGGAATGTAAGGTACTTCCGTTTTAGGAATACCGAAAGCAATAAGGAAATTATTTTGTATGATTTTCAGTAGGGTTCAAATTTCCGTCCAGTATTCCGTTGAACGGCGTTGAAAATATCCCAGCCTTAAGCTAATTGAAGAATCATTTCCTAAATTCATTCAACCGGAAATGGAACTCTAGAGTGGCCCTCTGCGACTTGCGAGGCACAACGTCGCGTTGCTGTTGGGTGTATCAATAAATTTAAACGTTGAATTGAACTGTTCTTATAGCGTTTGCATGCTTTTTAGCAGTACGTCTTATTTGTGTATTTCTTGGTCTTAAGTCTTAATGATTGAACAATTTGATGTCGTCGGTTTAGTCTAGCGCGGTATAGATTTCATCATGTCATAATAAATGGAGGTAGTGCTAATATTATAACAACATGTTACATGTATCACTGATTCAAAGCCTACGGTAAAGCGAAATATGTCGAGAAAAATGTGAAAAATATGAAAGGATTCTTTACAATATTGACAAAAGGAATCCGAATCGTTCGTCCGCAACAGTTCAGGATGATTTTGAAATTGGCTCAGTAGTCCTAAGGAAGGCTTCGGTATTATGAGGAGTTAGAACTCTGCCGACAAATAAATGCCGTGTGCGACGTCAAACGAATAAGCATTTCGTTATGATACCGCTAAACCGATTCTGTGGTCACTTTTATTTTATTTTTTTGAAGTTAAAACTTCTTTAGGCGCGTTGAGCAATGTTTGGTTATTATTTATATTGAAGTGTAAAACTTCCTTAGGCGCGTTGAGCACTTTTTGGTAGGGGCTCGCGAACTATAAATATACTACATTCGAAATTAAATTTTAATGCCTTAAGGTTTATATTTTAATAATTTTAATTAAAAAAATAATATCGTTTTCACTTCTATCGGCAGTCCCTTTGACTGCTAATTGTTTTTATTTATTTACTGGCGGTCGCCCGTGAATTCGTCCGCGTACAATTTCTGATTTTCTATGAGATTATGAAATTTTCCCGGTGCAAAATTCTATCTAAAGAGGCTTTATATAGCTTATGCAGATTTTTATTATTTAAAACTTATAACCGATATGCTGAATTTTCGTGTCTCTTTCTACAAAAACATAGGGCTTTCATACAAATTTTCAACCCCCATTTCACCCTTTGTGAAATTGGTTGGTGGTGGAAACCTTTGGTTTTCGTAAAATGACTTATACAGGTAATTATTATATAAAACTAATAACCTAAATCCCGATTTTCAAGTCGCTATCTTCAAAAACATAGAATTTTCATAAAAACTTCCAACCCCCATTCCACCCTCTTTGGAGTAGATTTTTGGAAAAATGCTTGTACAGGTTATTTTTATTTAAAACTAATAACATTAATCCCGATTTTCAAGAATCTAACTTCAAAAACTTAGAACCTTCATGCAACCTTCCAACCCCCATTGGGTTGGATTTTCGTAAAACTGCTTATACAGATTCAATAACAATGGACTTTTATACAAACTTCCAAACCCAATTTCAACCCCTTAGGGATGAATTTTCTCAAAACAAAAAAGAGATCTCGTGATGAATCAGTAACCTTTTATATATATAGATTTATTTTTCAGTAGGTACACATTACCAAGTCAAGGGCGCAACTATAATCCTCTAATAAAAAAGAAAGTGTAGGTGTACAAATAAATAAATTGATCGATTCTCTCAGAACGTTTCAGATCATTACAATAATACTTCCACGATACAATTATGTGGAAACATTGACAATGCGTTGACTTAAACAATGCAGCGAAAATACCCCACGGAAGCCGAGTACCTATGTCATGTGACAGTTCCATTATACCTGTATTAATTGAAATGAAACCCATAAACATGGTTGTCATGTTGCAACATGACAACCGGGTGCTGATACCAGGATAGTATCGGTATACCGTATACCCGTGCTATTATTGTGAGTCGGTCCACAGAATTTATTTCGGTAGCGCGTTTATGTCAAAATAAGATTATTGTCGGTACCCTAACTAAGAGTTTCCAGATACTGAAAACGGTCATTGCATTCGTGTCTTTATTAACTTCCTCGTGCCTTCGCCCTTCATGTATGCCATGGCGGCACGTTAAAATATAAATATAGAAAGTCATCCCCTAAATTTCAAGCTTCCGTCGTTATCGTCTTTAAGCGTTATCGTTGACGATAATAAATTAACTAATTATACGGCAATTACTATCTCGTATCAATTAGACGCTTATGGTATTAAAGCCAGCGCAGCGCGTCTATTTATTAATAGCTGACGTATATATTAGTGAGACTCATCATAATATACTTAAACTATATTATCATGATACTAATATACTATAATATGTGACATGAACTATAGATCACTATATTTAAATGTAATTTAAAAGCAAGTCCCTATTTTCCCTAGGAAAACTTTGCAAAATTTTCGCTTTCTAATTAATCCAAGGGCTTGGAATGGGAGTTTTTAAACGACTGTGTATATTTCGGCCTTTATTGTATGTGATTAAATTTATTCAAAAATACCAACATCATCACCACGTGGACGTCCACTGTTGGACATTGGCCTTCCCTATTGAGCGTTAACATACCCGGTCCTGAGCCTTCCTCATCCAGCCACTTCCCGTCACCCTCTTTATATGTCGTCGGTCCATCGTAAAGGGTGTCCTATACTACGATTAGGTACTTGTACGCGGTCTCCACTCAAGGAATTTTCATTTTCAATTTTCTCCAATCGCTTCTACACAAGGATCACCTGCCCATAGCCACTTCAGCTTGCAAATGGTTTGGGCTGTCAGTGACCTTGATTCTCCTATGGATTTCTTCATTGCGGATTCTGTCCCTCAAGGAAACTTCTAACATAGCCCTATCCATTTAACTTTAAACTTGTGGATGAGGTAATTTGTCAGTGTCGACGTTTTAGCGTTTTAGGACTGGAAGTACACACTGGTTAAAGTCTTTCTTCTTCAGTCTTGACTCAATTTCCCATAAAACTGTCCAGCCTAGCCTGCCTTTTGGCTTCCTCGTCGAAATTGTTTCTATAATGATTTGACCAAGGTAATTGTAATGTGAAACAATTTCGATGCCAAGTGTCAACATTTTGTACGACAACGAGCGAAGAGCAAATACATTGCATATTATACAAGTTATTCTGTGTAATGATTTTTTGAGACAATTAATATTTTCATTACTTCGGCTGCTCTCGCAGTGATTTACGTTTAATGAATAGTAAATCATCATTCATTAGCCACCACACCCTTAAACCATTGAGCTATATTTTGAAAGCATACATGTATTAATGACGGTCATTAGCTGATTGGTAATTATTATCAGCGAGCTCCAGAAATCGAAAGGCTTGTCCATCCCATGTCCATTCGGATATTCATTAGCTAATTTAAATTTAGATCTTCTGTTTGTGTTGTGTACTTAGTGCATGTATTATTTGGCCGCCCGTGTGTCACTTCAATTAGTGAATAAGTGAAGTGAAGAGTATACGTGTGGATAATATTATCTTAAAGTCTTCCTTCCGACCGCATTTCCACAGAGACTAGTCATCGGGCGGGAGATATTATAGTGCACAAGTGGGTGCGCAAGCATAGGTACACTCTCTATTCCCTCACTCTCAAAGCCCGATGGGACGAAAAATCCGAAACGACCGGAGAGATATCAGGCGCAAGACGCTCAGCTTTACGTGCTACGGCTTGTACTAAGAATTTATTTTTATTAAACCCGATACCTAATTATGGCCTGACCTGGAAATCAGACCTGGTAGAGAACAACTATGCTTTGCTCAAATTTTGACATATAAGTCAGGTAGAATTAGGTGGATGGTTGTATACCTACATAGTTCGTTACACTGATTGAGAGAGACATGCTTTTGATTACGTCGCTGCCGATCACCGTCGCCCCTCAGCCGCCATCGCTCGGCCGTCGCAAATTTCGTGTCTGACGATAAAGTAATTCATTTAGCCACAGCACAGCCACAGGTAGGGTGCTACTTAGTTTCGCTTGACACCGATCTAGATAAACTTAGAAACTTAAACATTTTCTATATACATAACTAATAAAATAAATGTAACATTACTATTAATACATTTTATACATAATTATTAATACATAATATAATATTGTATTACATATATACTTTTAAAAAAATATTTGAAATCATAACAAGGTAATCTTTTGATTTCCGGGATAAAAGCCTGAAACCAATCTCTTTATCTTCAGTCAAAATGGTTGAACAGGTGGGCTGCGAAAACGTAGCATACAGACAAACATACTTTCGCTTTTATAATATTAGTAAGGATATAACCGGTTCGCTCGTTTAAAGTATGTGTACTCTATACTTAAAGGATAGCACCCGTACCGGTTTCTAAGTAAGTTTTAGAACTTCATTTGAAAGAAAGTTGTTGGTGTATGTTTAGTGCTAATTGTCATAAATTTGTATGTACTTAAGGGATACGCCTTTTAACTGTAAGCAGGTGATCAGCTCTATTGCGCGGATATTCCTTCCAATTAGATTAAACACGGATCCGAGATCTTAATCCCTCTTAGGGCGCATTCAATTTAGAACCACAGAGCGAAGCGTTGATTAGATGAATTCCTTAAAGTATTAATTGCAGCGCAACCTTAAACTGAAAACGCGCATTTTAATAATTTCTTCCTTTTGAGGTCTACCCGCCGTCGGCTGTAATAATCTTGTAACACAAAACTCTGTGTTTAGTGATTACTTACGTCTTACTCACGCATATACCTATGGCCAATAGTATGGTTTATAATATTTAAATATATTTTTTCTCCAACCATTTATTTTACTTTTGGCAGCTCGGTTCAATGATGTTCAAATGCAATACTGATTCGATTTTTGATAACAATCGATTTTCTTTATAAAAAAGTTTTAATCGATTTGCCACATTGATATTTATCTTCGCTAAAGTTTTTTTTATTGTTTTATAAAAAACCCAAGTATTTAAATTACTATACATTAACATATTATGTATTAAAATAAATTAAATTTTATTCTCAAAACTCTTTATTTACTCCATATAAATCTTTACTCGTTTATTCTAAAAACACATCATATCTTGTAGCCCGTGTAACTTTGAGGCTACATATTTGATGGAGTAGGCACATATTATTATAACTTGTATGTTGCTTGGCTGCTGACGTGGCCCGCGGACATGCAGACTCTGCAGAGTTGTTGTTTTGAGAATGCATTGTCTTTTTAGAAGCTCCTTATAGTTAGGGCCTATTTGGGAATATTTATATGTTGATTTTCGTATTTTATCGGAACCATTTGCAATTCAATTCCTAATGTTTCATAAATTCTTTTCGAATTATTTAAGACTTTGGAAAGCAAAATAAGTTTGGAAATCCAATGAGTCAGCCTACATCAGCGATAAATTTTATCTTGATTGCTTGCTTTTTCACCGGATCATCAAACAGTTAAAAACTAAATGATAGGATGATGATAGGTGTATAATTAATTAAGTATTAAATCATTTTTAAATTCGTAGTATTTTGGATTTTTTTAGCCCAGTGGGTACCTTGTTCCACCCATAGACTTAGAATGTACAAGACCAACAGTGACAGATTACGGTGTTACAAAAAATGAAATGTAAATGTGTACGTGAAATAGTGTTGTCTTGACTCTAGCATAGTATTATCGATAGTCTTACTGGTGAAATCATAGGACTCTAATGAGTTAGTTTAACGAAGTAAAATATAACTATCTTTTAATTTTAAAAAATCAAATACACAAATAGCAACAAAGCTACAGCTGGGTACAAATTATTTATTGATGAGATGACCATGTTTTCTCTAAAAAGTTTTTCAGCGTTACAACACAATGCAACATCATTAACTGGATATATCAAATACTTATTGTGTGTTTTCGAATAGTCTCTCTTAATAATTAACGAATTATTACATAGAGCTGTTGGGTCCGATAATAAACTATGTACCTACACAGTCTTCACACTTAACTCTTTTAATAATCCTTTTAATACATACAAATAATTAAGAAAAAAAGAATGTCCATTCATACATTAGTTTTCTCATTAATTCATTCAATTATTTATTATTCAGACTAATATCTATCTAAACCAGGAGCCCCTATCTATAATCCTTAACCATTTGTTACGTAGCAAAGAATTGGTTGGAAACCTAGAACATAACATTGTAAATATTATGAGATAGGTACTTATAGATATTTTAGCCCCATAAAAGTTTTTTTTTTGATATTTCGAAAGAAAGCTTTTAAAATAGAGATATTTTTTAAAAATTCAGCCTGAAAATATACACTATATTTTTTTTGAGAAATAGAGCAGTTTTTGAGATTTTTCATAAAAATTGTTAGTTTACCGCCGCTATTTTTTTAAAGGGTGCAAGTAGTTTTAATTTGATTAATTACAATAATACTCTGATATAATGTATAAGTGACAAGTTAATAAAAATAAATAATAACCATAAATATGGCGCTCAAGTCATAGCTAATGACCTCCCCGATAAGCACTTAAATACATAATGTACTGAATTACCATTATGTACAGTATACCCTGTATATATATTTTATGTACATATAAAATCTAAGACACGCCAAATAAAACAAAAATTAAGGAAAATATTTATTTCGTTCTTTTCTTTTACAGGAAAGTAGTGTTTAATATTGTACTCTACACACCTAAGCTTATGAGCAATCACGTCAAACCTACCGGCAGACACGATTATCGACTATCGATACTTATGACGTCATCACTTTGTCAATCCCTATCGTAACCAAACATTTTTAAGTTTTACACAAAATATCCAAAAATTCTTTATTTAGCAATGTAATTTGATGAAAAGTCTTAAGGGAAACCTATTATCTAAGCTTTCAATAGTTATTTTGCCTCATTTTCAAACAACAAGTGACGAAATAATGATTATGAATAATTCATAAAAATATTCAGTAATTACCTGTGAAACGTGTATTTATGCGGGTTATTACGTCTTGTAACGTCACATTCATTCACTGAACAAGACACCATGGTGGCAGAATAAAGATTTTAAATTTTAATCGTAAGATTATTAATTAAATACCCAAAATTCACCTCGACTTGGAAAAGGCCGGTACGCTATGGCCTCTTACTCGCGTAAACAATGACATACTGGCCTTTTGTTTCGCTATCTCTTTTTCGCTCGCGGCAGTGTTTATTAACTAAATACCTCTCGCTCCCACGCTTTGTCAGTCTATTGAGCGTAGCGAAAAAATCCTATGTCTATGGTTCCACCTGTTCACAAATTCGACAAAATTTTACAGCTTGATCATTAGTTTACTACCACAAGTTTTTAACCAAAAATTTATGAGAACCGAGTACTTTACGTAATTTTTTTTGTTCAGTGTCATCTTTTTTTCACCGGTTCAACAAAGGGCCCAAGGTCTTGTAACTTTTTTGGTTTAAGACCATACCTCTATAACTGATACTTTTCGAGAACCTCTGTGGTAGTGTGGTCAATTTTCCACAGTCATGACGTTACATTTGTTTCCTGAAATACCACATATAAGTTCAATTATATGATCATTATAAGGATAATAGAAATAAAGAATAATTAAGAAGGTAAAAAGTTCCATACCAAAATGTTCCCGGAAGTTTTTTGAAAATTTAGATTTTTTTGAATGAGGACGAATATTTATCTTGTTCGGTGGCTATCTTTTTTTCACTGGTTCACCCAATAGCCCAAGGTTTTGAGCATTTTCACTATCAGGACTATACCTCTCCTACTTATAGTTTTTGAGCACCTCTCTCCATAATTTTCGCGATTTAGAAATTTTGATCTCTATGCGCATGGATAGTTTGGTGAAAAAGTAGTAGGACTGATCATTTCATTAGGTAACGTCATTCAAGCGCGTCTCTATAAAATTACATTGGGTTTGTTTGGATAGTTGATTCAAAAAGGAATCAAAATTAGTTTATAACATGGAGCACGCTCAAACGAAAATAAATCAAAAAAAAATCGCTTCAAAAACAAACATTCCTACACTTCGATCACTGTTAACAAAGAGGTTTTGTTTTCACTAGCTCGAATGCCCTACGCAATTAATGTCAAGTGATACGGATGCAATTCGAACCCGAATCGGTACAGATTTTTCCCTAGTTCATTTAGTTCATTAACTAGGGATTTGAATACAATGTTTTCCACGTAAAATCACTTCAAGCACGGTTTTATTTCCATTCTAAAAACAATCGCTGGCAGCGATGGATCTTTTCGAACCTGAATGTAGTGCTAATATCGGAACGGGTACTTCAAATGTATGAAATGTTACTGCCTCTTTCTGCGTTTATTGTTTACTAGCTGATATCCGCGACTTCGTCCGCGTGGAATAAGTTTTTTAATTCCCACATGAACTTCTTAATTTTCCGGGATAAAAAAACTAAGGATAAGCCACTCAACTAGCCTATGTCACTCAACTACCTAAACCATGCAAAAAATCTCGTCAATCCGTTGCTCTGTTGCAACGTGATTGAAGGACGAACGGACAAACATATTATGTATGATTTTAGTTTATCTATTATTTTTGGGACCGA
The DNA here is from genome assembly GCA_923060345.2 of Erebia aethiops. Taxonomy (NCBI): domain Eukaryota; kingdom Metazoa; phylum Arthropoda; class Insecta; order Lepidoptera; family Nymphalidae; genus Erebia; species Erebia aethiops. The sequence goes on along the minus strand of OV281079.1, from coordinate 15,719,519 downwards.
TCTCTCGACTGGTATTATTTGGAAACACTGCGAGTTGTATTACGTGTGCTTTGAAGTTCCATTATCAATATGTATTTTTAAAATTTTACTACAAGTCCGCTACTTCATTTTCATTATTCATTCTATGCTGAAAGTGAGAAAATTTGAAATTACTAATTCTCAAGTTGACCTCGGCGAGAATCGAACCGGACACCTCCCACATATTATAAGGTCACAACTCCTGCGCAACGAAAATTATCAAAACATATCCATGACTCAGACTTAGTCTGGGCTCAGTTTGATTTTATTCCATTATAGAATGCCCTAACGAAAGATCTACTACTAGGAGGTTGTTGCGTAAACCAAATAACTAAGCAAAGTTTACTCTGCAGTCAGTCCATGAAATTAACGTACATAATCGATTGCAAATCTAGGTATAGATCTGTAATCAGATTACCGAAATGCACACGTCTATTCGCCCTGATCGGATAGTATTCCAATCAAAGTAATGCCTCCAGCCGGATATGTCACCTGTGTGTACATAATTGTTATTTACTATTAGTATATACATATAGATTTAGGATCGGCCCAATCCTAAATCTATGGGAGTATATTGCATACTTTAGATAATAAGGTCCTCCCAACTGAAATTCGGTCACGGCGGCCAATCTCCACAGAGGTTAGTCATAATTATGCGTGGGAGAAATTATAGTGCACATGTGTGTGCGCAAACATAGGTCTATTCTTTATTCCCTTACTCTCATAGCCCGATGGCATTTTATGCCGATGGGACGGAAAATCTGACACGATCTATACAATGATGAGGAAACCGGTGAACCGCGCTTTGCACAACAATTTCAAACGCGTATTTATTTTAACCTAATAGATTTTCCTTGCAAAAAATTATTAAACGCTCGTTTAATTTTTGGAGCAAAACTTCTTGAAAGAACGCTTGAGATTTAGGGCCGACACAACATAATTTAAGCGCTCCATTGCACGTGACATCGCAACGCTTAACTTTAAATTTGCGTTGTCGCGTATTTTAAGATGTCACGATAATAGACGTCTGAAAATTCCCTTTTTTAATTGTTGTAGATATTTTGAGGAAGTTGATGCAAGATTAAGAGCTCCATTTTTTAGTTCCTACTTTACTGCTACTCATTTTGAAACATACTAATTCTATCACTTATTTGTTAAGCTTTACTTCACTTCGTGCGTAAATGTTACACACATTTTTCTATGGTAAGACCGTGACTACACCCTCTGGTAGGCGTTTAATAAGGAATAATAAATCATATACTAAGAGCATGCTACCAAATGAACCACAATTACAAGCTCTATCAACTAACAAACAACATCAATAATGAGTTTCAAACTAATTAAAAGACAGAACCACCTATGAGCATGACAATATAAAACGCGAGAACTGAGAACAATATGAATTCGAACGCTAACACAATGAAAACAAAAATAAAGTTACACAACGAAAGCCGAGTTACCGACTCCGTACCTACAATAATTTACGTCGGGACTCAGGACACACAGTGGAATTTGTCGCATCAAAATGTCGATATTAAACACCTCTCTGACGCACCAATGCTCTCTATTGTCTTGAAAATTGAAATAGAAAAGGTTTGATTAACGGCTGTTATTGGAATAGTTTAAGTTTCCGCTAAAATAATTACACACAGGTATTCTAAACACTACATTGTATCTCTCAATTTATACCAGAAGTAAAGAGACAGCGTTTAACATTTTTTGTCAAATACGATTTCTCCAGGCCAAGACTCTGAATTTTTTTTTTTTAATTTTACAAGAAAAATGTCTTGCGGCTTATTTGTATTTACAGCGGAGCTAAAAAAAATGAAGTGCTGGAATGAATGAAAAATTCTCAATTGTACACCAAATCAAGAAACACATACTTCATGTAAACAATAAAACTAAGCAATGTTTTTATGTAATGTAATAATTGAACATTGCATTTAATTGTAAAATTTACTTTATTTTGAAGTATAAATCGCGACATGGTAAACCGTGGTTAAATGGATATTTTCACGGATACTTCGTCTTGCAATTAATCATTATATTTTATCGTATTGATAAATTCTCAAGACTCGATAACTATGTTTATCTACTCCAGCATCGAAAAGTTCCAATTTCGAATTTGACAACTATATCGAATTGAACCCTCTTTCGTGTTTGCTTCTCATAACGATACAGTTCGTTGTATGGGAGCTGTATCGGTATGAGTCGTAGCTGTATCGATATGGTTATCTTCATAAATAGGATACCTATAGCTTAGCGGCTCTGGGTTCTGGCACTTTCCCAACCAGTCAATTGATTTGACATTTTTATTAATTTACAAAGTAAAAAATTATAAATACGTCCTTGTCGATAAAATCTTGTATGCAACTGTACGTAATTAGTCATTTTAATTCTCGTACTATCCTATTTTGATACTCGGCAAGCCTCGTATCAAAAAACAGCACTCGAATTAAAATGACCCTCATTACGATACAGTTGCATAAATAGCTATTATTTTTTATCTTGACTCTTGAGAATTTATATAGTTAGGGTTTATATACAACCACTACACCTGTGAGGATAAGCATATACAATTCTGTCCGAGATGAGCTCAACTGGTGTCGCGCTAGTGAGGCACCAATGCGTTCTTAGGACATCTCGGATCTTCCCAATTTGCGCTGAGGTTGGCCACCGGGATTTTAGTAGGTAAAAATCGAATAAGCAATACATAATAAATAATACGGCCCGAGCGAGATAGCGTCATCGCTCTGAGGATTACAGCCCTAGATTCAGCACAGCCAGCAGCATACGCATTGTGCTAAAGAAGATATGTGACTCGTATTTAAAATTTGTCTGCCCAAAGGCTTCTTTAGCTCAGCGATGCTTCTTCACCGCAACACATGCAGTTGCAGTTGCGGTGAAGAAGCATTTTTAAACACGCTGCTAATTCACTAAAGGCTTAGTATAGTTTACCATATGAGCCATATTATTCTAGATACATTAAACTATCACACCCGCATACACACATACTCGTAAGGCCCGAAAGAGGTATAATAAACTCACGTAAATAAATAGAGATAAATAAACGTACAAATAAATATTTGCAGCGGGCGGAGGATTACACCCCGGCAGGGGAGACCAGACGGCCGGGGGTCAGGGCGACAGGTTATTATTATTATAAGTAGTATTATTATTTTCATCTCTATAATATTTGAAGTTAAGAGATTCGATACTGTATAATCAGTTGGAATTCAGGAAGCTAATTGACAAGATCGATCGAAGGCAACTGGATAACGCCAGTGTTTGACTTGCGACAATCAAATTAGTCTACTGTAGTTTGGAATCCCAGAGCTTTGAGTATGAAATGTATAATTCCGAGAGGGAGATGCCTTCAAACCTCGTTTATTAAATTTTAACAAAATCAATATTTATGCAAGATATTATTTCGGAAAGACTAGCAGCTAGAGGATATCTAATCTTTTTCTAAAGTGATCTATTTCTATACCATTACTAAACTAAATTTTAACTTACTCTATCTAAACTCTTAACTTAATAGTAAGACCAAATTATGGAACTAGTTTCCATCTGATGTGTTCTCCCTTCCTCAAATCTACCATATGGAGCTGATATACAAATTCCTCAAAAGTCGGAAACATATATAATAAGTTCCTCTAGTTCTGCACATGTTTATGGGCGGCAGGTGTTTATTGTTTGCTATTTATGTAGATAAAAATTTGTATCTTCTTTATGTATTCAAAAATATTTAAAAATATTATAATGGTAAGTATATGCACAATATTGTAAACAAGTATTTTGCTGAACCATTCTAGATACACAAATTTTTCCGTGCCGTTTAATATAACATTCTTTTGAATAAGAGTAATTCGTTATATATTCGGAAAACTGTTTAACGTCGTATAAAAGAAAACTTTTGTTACGGGCATGGGACCGTTAAATTCGAATAAATGCCCTGTGAATACAGTACGCGCGTTGCAAAGGGTTTTCCAGTTGAACTCTTTGTCACTAAATCCTCAGTAAACGTATGAATTAAGTGTTCGTGTTTCGAATTCAGCGGAAATTCGGGGACTATTCACAATAGACTGTGTCGACACAATATTTAAGAGGACAGAAACATTTTATATTTTAGATATGATTATTTTATTCTCGGACGTCGGTGTAGATACTCTTATATGAGACGTCTCTTAAAATTCGCGTCCTAAGAAATGAAACGGTCGAGCGCAAAAATTCACATGTTTCGTATAATTTTATCCAAAATGCAATTGAAACTATTGTTTATATCAATACTACCTGAACGCTGGGCTTACCTTATAAATACTACCCTTTATTGACCGAGCGAAGCGAAGGCTCTGAGTCTACTTGAGTGAATTTGCACTTGTCCGTCCGTCCGTCTGTCAGAGCATTATAACTTCTGAATTATTGAACGTAATTACTTCAGCTTTAAATATAATATTTAAACCAATGGCCTCCAGCCGAATATGGCTTAAAAAGTTATAAAAATCTTTATTTTAGGGGGGCTCTCATAGAAGCGAATGCGAAGTAAAATATTTTTTATAGCGTTACATAGGGTTGCGGTATATCATTTTAAAGATAATTAGGAATGGAGTCCAAAAATGTATTTTTTTTAATTTTTCTCCTTAAATTGACGAAATGGGGGGCTTTCAAAGTGGAGATTTTCTAACGTCCAAAGTTAACCTCAGAACTCTAAATTTTCTGAAAGGCTGAGCCTGAAACTTGATCAATTATTTGAATTACATGCTGTACTTGAACAACAAATACTATAATTAGATTAATATTGTAAGGAAACGAAATTATTTAATTTTTAATGAGCTTCAGTATTTTAACAAAACTTCACAATGATGTCAATAGATGGCGCCGCGAGGTCTCAGTTCGGGGCGAACCACTTAGTTATATATTTCTACAGCTACGTACGCATGGATTTAAATTCTTGCAAGACTCCATGATTTTTTGCGATAAAAAGTCCAATATAAAAAAACCATGTCTACCCGTTATTTCTATTTGTCTACCGAAGCTAACAATATTTCTTATCTGTAGTATTTATCTCTACGAACCTTCACAAGCCAACTATTTTTTTCTCGTAATATACCGCATTTTGTGCATGTTACGGTAAACAAAAAATTGCCGGCAACGACAACATCTCTCTCTCTCGTCGCGAGATATCTCGATGTGTGCATGGTAGGCATGCTGGTCCTCAATTATATCCATGCACAATTTCACGTAAATCCATTGCTCTTAATATGTGGCTAGTTGAACGACGAACCAAAAAAATTTTACGCGTTTAAATAGTTCATTCAGTACTTTCTCATCGCACAAAGTTTCGCGACGTAATTACATATTACGTTTTTAATGACTCTGTTTAACTCAGGCACACTTAGGCACGTTCTAGATAGATGTACGGTCTATTCTTTTAAACAGCGTGAAGCTTAAAGTTTGGTGCCAGCGTTTTAGTCTGATAAATTCAGACGTGAAGTTATCAGACTAAAACGCTGGCACCAAACTTCCAAGTAAAATGTTTTACGAACTTAAATATTTCGGCTGCTTACTTTCAGGAAGCAGCCGAAATATTTAAGCTTTTAAAATGTTTAGATGTGGCCTGAAAATAATATTTTTATTACCCGACTGCGGAACGCATAGGTCATCAGTCTATATATGTTTGTATGTTCATTGCAGGACAGCTACAGCCTAAACGCGTGGACCGATTTTGATGATTCTTGCACCAGTTTATGCCGAATATATCATTAGAGTGTCACTGTGGAGGCCGAATTTGAGAAAAAACAAAATGGCGCCCTCTAGAAGCCATAATGTAACAAATTAAAAAATGAAAGTGGATTGACTATGGCAAGTGGGGTATCGATGAATAGGTCTTGCAAAATCATAGTTAGGTTCCCTTGATCATTTTCTCATTTTAACGATAATTTAGGATTTACGAGGTTTCAAAGGTTCATTTTTAGTGTATTCCTTTGTGTCGCACTACAGACAAAACGGCTGAACCGATTTTGATAATACTTGCACCAAAAGATTTGTTTCTTCCGAGTGTTATAACGGAAGCCGAATTTGAGCAAAAACAAAATGGCGCCCTCTAGAATCCATAATGTAACAAATTAAAAAATAAAAGTCCATAGACTATGGCAAATGGGGTATCGATGAATAGTTCTTTTAAAATCATAGTTAGGTTTCTTTGACCATTTTTCTGTATGAATGATCATTTAGGATTTACGAGGTTTCAAAGGTTGTTTTCCTTTGTGTCGCACTACAGACAAAACGGCTGAACCGATTTTGATAATACTTGCACCAATAGATTTTTTTTAATCGTCCGAGTGTCACTATGGAGGCCGAATTTGAGAAAAACAAAATGGCGTCCACTAGAAGCCAATTAATAAATGAAAGTCGATAGGCCATATGCAAGTGGGGTATCGTTAGATAGGTCTTTTAAAATCACACCTAGGTTCCTTAAACCATTTTTCCGTTTAAATGATAATTTAGGATTTACAAGGTTTCAAAGGAAATTTTTAAAGTTACTACTCATATCATATAGGTATATCTATCAAACTAGGGGGATTATCTCAAAAACCACTCAACCGATTTAAAAAATTATATAACTTATAGAAAGCTACATTATTAACAAGTAAAATAGGCTATATATTATTTCGAAAAAAATTAGAGATCCTTACGAAAATTGTAATAATGTGAGTTAAGTTGAAAAAAATCACCTCATCTAATAGCTTACGTGGCGTGCGCTGCCTAAATGTATATAAATGTATGTTTTTACCAACATAGTATTAATCGTTAATTCCTTATCAAAATAAATATCTTAACATCTCAAGTATTTAATTTAGACAAAAATTGTCCTTTACACCATTCAATTTAGATGAATATCTTAAGAGATATCATAGAAATAAAGTATAACATGCAACAGAAAACTTCAGGCGGATATAAACGTCTTTTACAAATATCGCCGCCGCGAGGATTGCGGTGCGACGCGGTGCGGTGGGGACTGATCAGTGATCACTGATCACTGGGGTGCTTGTGGTAAAAGACGAACGGCAGCCGCACGACATTTGCCTGCAAGCGCCCACATGCTATGCTTGTGGAGCTTAAATTAAGAAATTTTGATGCGTTTTCTTAAATTGTTTAATAGGTACAAATTAATTTTGTTACATAATAGGTAATAAATATTGTCTTTTATCTAGTGTAAAATTAAAGTTGGGTATAGTTATATTAATATAGTTTAGGCATCTACCCAAATAAGAGTCAATAAACAATTAATAAATCTAAATTAAGGTATCTAATCGTTTAAATAAATAAAAAATACAAATACAAAAAAGAATAATTTTCATTACGGCAATAATATTATTAGGATTACGTTGCAGGTAAATAAACAACATAAATAACCAAAAAGTTTAAAATAAAAAAGTAATTTAAAAAAACAAAAACCCGACTGCTTGGATACCAAAAAGTATAAAACAAGCTAAGAGAATACTGAATTGCTATATTATTTTGTTCATTATTTCATTAAAAGTATTATCCTATGTTAATTGATAATAATGAAATTCACATCTTGTTTTATACTTTTTGGTATCCAAGCAGTCGGGTTTTTTGTTTTTTTAAATTACTTTTTTTTTAAATAGACAAATCTAATTGGTAAAAGTGAACAGCAAATTTTCTTTTCTTAGTGACAAGTTCAATACATTTTTTATTTCGGCTTCATTTATAGTCCTTATTTTTTGTTGCTCACATACACTATGGGCGTTTGGCCACATGATTAACAATCGGGATAATATGTGTTGCACATGCACAATGTACTATATTTTTCCAAGCATTTATTTTACTTTTGGCAGGATGTCCTAATGCGTAACTGATTCGATTTTTGATAACAATCGACATTCTTTATGAAACAGTTTTAATAGATTTGACACATTGATCTTTGCTCAACATATTTTTATTGTTTTACTAGATGATGCCCGCGACTTCGTCCGCGTGGATTCAATTCACTTCCCGCGGGATCTCTTTAGTTTTCCGGGATAAAAGGTTCCCTATATCCTTCCCTGGGATACAACCTATCCGTGAACCAAATTTAGTCAAAATCGGTTGAAAAGATGGGCTGGGAAAGCGTAGCAGACAGACAGATGGTCAGACAGACAGAAACACTTTCGCATTTATAATATTAGTATTTATTAGTACAGATAAACATACCCAAGCGTTGAAATGACTAAGTATATTAATGTATGTATTGAAATAAATCATTTGAATACAACAGTACATGAATCCGTCAGGTCATAGAAACCATCCATCGCCAAATATATGTTTAAAAGGTACTAAAATTCTACATCAATGTGCTTAAAGGACTATCAAGAAAGCTAGTATTGAAACTCCGTGACTATTTTGAAAAGGAAAGTCGTACTTGTATTTATTAGATGAGTATATGGTCTAAGATTATTTATTTATTTTATAACAAACGCAATGGTATAGCATTGGATACAATAAACTTGTCAAAAAAAATCATCATCATCCATCATCCATCAGCCTGTATGCATCCACTGCTGGACATAGGCCTTTTCGAGAGCGCGTCACCAAACACGGTCCTCCGCCTTCCTCATCCCCCAAAAAAAATAATTAAAATTAATCAATTTAAAAATAGCCTTGTATATCCGGCTCTTGGACTAATACGAGTTACGAAATATGGATAAAAGGGCACGTCGCTTCGCTATTGTAAAAAAACGACGAGTGTATGGAGTATTGCATTTTTTGTCGATGGTTGCCTGTCAATAATTATGACACTTAATAGACGTGCTTACGCCAAAAGTAAAATAAATGGTTGTCCAACCATTTATTTATATCTGTCGTTCGCACACATTGATGTAGAATTTTAGTACCTCTATTTCAATGTTCGCACGTTTTAATACGTGTGGCAGAGTCAGGGGCGACTATATCAATAGTCGTGTGTCGCGTAGTAAACATTGTAGCACGTATTGAGAAAGTTTATTCTAATTTCGTACTTTGGCTACAGCAGGAGGTCAATTCTATACTGAAAGCGGAAACCATGTGGCGTGCGTTCCTAAAGTCGAAATATTATGGACATCTCAATCAAATTCGCGATTGGCGGAAGTTTGAATTCGTTTGAGATTGCCATACGAAGTACGAATATAACTTTAAAAGCAGACGCGGGTGTCAACTTTTAGTGGGTATAGTATATAGAACCGTTTTGTGATAGCTGTATCATCGCTGCAAAAAGTCGTATACCTAAAAAAAGAGTCCAAAGTTTTTATATTCTTGTGCTGCGTGGTGCCGATGCATTACTAAACTGATTATAGAAATAAAGAGTCTGAATCATATTAGATGCTCGTAGTCGTTACATTGCGTAGCCGTGATGGTCCGTGTAGAACGCCCGTATGTCTTTTGATGTGTGCATAATTTAATCTTATCTTATTCTTATTTCTTATTTTCTTATCTTATCTTATCTTATATCTTATATATATATATAAATGAAACCCGTTTTCCTTGGTCACGGCATCACGCGTGAATGGCTGGACCGATTTCACTAATTCTTTTTTTGTTGTATTTGTTATTATTAGGAGAAGGTTCTTACGGAAAAAAATATTAAGAAAATCTCTCAGAAATATTGAAAAATATACATTTAATTTTGCATACTAAGGCGGTACGAAGTTCGCCGGGTCAGCTAGTATATATATAAAAATGAAACCCGTTTTCCTTGGTCACGGCATCACGCGTGAATGGCTGGACCGATTTCAATAATTCTTTTTTTATTGTATTTGTTATTATTAGGAGAAAGTTCTTACGGAAAAAAATATTAAGAAAATCTCTCAGAAATATTGAAAAATATACATTTAATTTTGCATACTAAGGCGGTACGAAGTTCGCCGGGTCAGCTAGTAATCGATAATGTACGTGAACAATGTAGCAACAAAGTATTATATAAAACCTTTTATCAGAAGCTTAGGTATACTTTGTAGACTGCTAAAATAATAACAATTTTCCATCCATTAGATGCTATGACAAAACACAAAATGTAATCTGAAAATAAACATATATTTATTTTAACCAGTGAGAGAGTTATAGCAAAAAGTGTGCGGACCTTGTAAGGTAGATTTTTTACGTATTCGATCGCGTTACAGTTAACAGTTTTTTTATAGTCTGGCCACGCTAAGTCTGCAGCGAACAGATTAAAAATTAATATTTACGATAAATGGTAAGATTTAAAAATCTGTTGGAAACACAGCCTGTACTGCGAAAAAACGCATTTGATACTTGTGTTTTCTAATGAGTTTTTGTCCGTAATCTGTTTGCCTAAGATAGTGTGGCCATTTGTCATTTAAAAGCACAGCTGTTGCCTGTTGAACAAGCAATTTATAGGGCACAGGTAGCAAGTCCAATTTCATCAAAATTGGTTCAGCGGTTCTTTCTTACTTTCTCTATAATATTAGTATGGAAATGGATATAATAATAAAAATATTAAAAATTTTATTACTTTAGCGTCAGTATCTACTGACGCTAAAGCACGCTAAAGTATTAAATGGGAGCTATAAAACACTATGTACAAAGTTCAAACCTAGCAGAAAACTCTTAGTTCGGGGTGAAGTTATATATAGCTAAAGGTTATGTTTACAATCAAAGTGGACGCTTTAAAGGTTTACATGGAAATTGAAACGTTAGAGAGAATAGCGTAACGGCCTCACTCCCCTGTTAACAAGATCAGTCACAAATTCCATTACTACAGCGTCCGCCTGCTCCTATGCAAATTATTTTACAGCGAAGAGCTAAACAACTTTTGCTCTAAGGCCCGGGTTAATAAACCGACATATGCTAACAACACGTTCACAAGTATCGTATCTATGCTTAAGACCGGTAGTATAATTACTGCCGGCAAAATAATTAAGCCTAGATTGATCGAAACTTGAGAACGTGTTGTTAGCCAACGTAGGTTTATTAATACAGGCCTAAATTCCGTTTCATACAAGAGCAGGGTCGCTTAGTTAGGGGTAAGGGTTTAATATAAATGTCTGCATCACTTACCGCCAGAACTATTAGAGTGGGTGTGTAATAATGTAAAATTTCTTTGGCATGGAATCTTTCGCATAATACGACCCACCGCCATCGCTTTGGGCTATTTTCCTTGTGTTTCCCACAAGTCTTTATCACTAATTGTGTTAAGCCAGAAAATACGGAGAGTATTGTAATATGCATACATTTAAAACCCGCTCGCGCGGACCATTCCCGAGTGCTGGATCAAGTTTAACCCGAGATTCTCAGTTTATAAGTACTTGGAGTTGTTGCTAGAATGCAAAAGTTTTGCACTGGGAGACGATCTCCACGAAACATCTACTGACCCTCACAGCGGCCCAGTGTTGCAGGCTCATTTGAATGCGACCGCGGCCGCATTCAAATGAGCCTGCCTAACCTTTCACCCGAACCTATTCTTGTTGTAACTGTATTAAAGGCAATAGTGAGGGAATTTCAGCGAGAGACCGCAACTCCGAAGGTGTCTTCAATCGACCATTAATTGTGAGTTGACGTAATAATTAATTATCACGTCATCTATCTGATTGGTCAGTTTAACACAATATCTCCGTTCCGCTTCAGTGGACAAACACCCATTATCCACCCACATCACTAACACAGAGAGACAATATAATCTGATGAGGTCGGTCTATCACATGTAACTAATATAACACTTTGCAACCTCCCAGGTGAGGCTAGTGGTTATAATGAATGAGTGGTTCTGCTTTGATTCCCGGTTGGGACAATTTGGAAATTCATAATTTCTGAAGACTGAAAAAAGCTTATTATACTGTTGAAGTAAAAATCCATGCTGGATTTGACTCGCTCCCGCAATGCTAAGGACAGCTGTTACTTATGTATCTACATATTGATGAATATGTAAATTAATTTTTTAAAGAGCAACCACCGAGTTTCTTGCTTGTTCTTCTCGGTAGTAATGACATTCCGTACCAGTGGTAGATTCAGTCGACGATTTAAAAGCACTTGTAAGAGTTTATTTGAATAAAAAACCATTTGAGTTTGAGTCTGGGCTGGTGGGGGGAGGCTTTGGTCATTGCTAGTACCAGCGTTCTGGTACGAAGCCGCGTATAACTACAACCTAACAAAGGTATGGTTTTAATATAACTACAAGAGTTATACTTGTACCAAACTAGCCCGCTACCTTACATACGAGAGATAAGCTTTACCTTTGTCCGAGCTTTGTCCACTTATTTTCAGTTAATTATAAAGACCTTTTGGCCTAGTGGCTTCGGTACCGGCAAAGACATGCCGCCAAGCGATTTAGCGTTCCGGTACGATGCCGTGTAGAAACCGATTAGGGGTATGGGTTTAATATAACCACCATGCCCCTAACAGGTTAGCCCGCTACCATGTTAGACTGCATCATCCCTTACCATCAGATGAGATTGCAGTCAAAAGCTAACTTGTAGTAGATAAAAGAAAAAGAAAAAAAGAAGATACATTTTGTACGAAAATAATAAAAATAAATAAATAAACGCGACCAGATGAGATCACAGTCAACATGTCATCAAATAAAAAAACTCTGTGGGTAGGTACATATTTACATTTGCATAGAGCCAAACTTTTATTTCCATCTGAAAATTTACAGATTTTTTAGTGGGCGTTATGAATTTTATTTCAGCAAAAGAAGTTTAAAACATATCCAGCAATGAAATAACAGCACATAAATAGAGTTTTTACCATTCAAACACTTGGTGGTGGTATGTAGTCTGTTTTAATATTATTCCATAAAAATCTGAAAAAATAATCCGCCTATCCGTTCCGAAGCTTACTTATAATCCGCGTGAAAAATTGAAGACTCAGTCTATTCTATTGATAAAAGCTGATTCCTGATTTGTTTAACAACACACGTCTAACCTACTCGCTTCGCCAAACAAACGTACATAAAGATGATTATTTTTTGTTTTATTGATCTAAACCCAGATATCGAATTATCCCTTAATAATAATAGCCTAAAAACAATATAGTAATTAAAGGAAAATTTGGACTGTTGAAATATCTCTACTTTTTTAGGTTAGATTTTTAGATTAGGACGTACCTACGGAATCTACAAACTACAATGTTATTTTTTTATAAATATGCCACTGTTTAGTAGTTTAAAGGTCTCTCTCTCTATATATGTGTGCTAAACAACTTTACAGCTCTAGTTTATTTTTTAAATTTGAAATGGCTGAGACATACAGGCAGCCTGGTCAAAACATTATTGATTCCTTGTTCAACTACGAAACCCTAAAAACCTATCGTTTATTTGCATACGTTGCATGTGGCCTGCGGCAAAATGGGGTGGCAAAATGTGCGATGAGTTGTTAAGCCCTGGGTGCCGTTGGGCGGTAAACCAACATTATTTAATTTCCACCAGCGGTAATTTTTTTTAAACGGCTTAATCCGGCTTCCCGTTGGTGTGTTTATACAATGTTTTGCGGTTGATCTTTTAATTAATTTTACTGAACAAGATACTAATGGAACTTAGAATTGGAATTTCGTTCCAACAATACAACATTTTGCGATTTTCCGGAGTGCGATTTGAAAAATGATTACATACATACATGTACTCAGTCTGTCTTCATCTATACTAGAGGCAGCGAGACAGCGTGTAACGATTTTTTGTCACGTACTATTTTTGCAGCCAGAAGTGTGTTCTAAAAGTTAGGTACATTCGGATGATGATGATACTCGAAGTTACAGGTTTGACACGAGTCGGTACGATATGTTCCGCTTCTGTCTCAATTCGGTATACCTATTTGCATCTACATAATGTTATCAATATCAGCATCAATCTACCATGAAATTACTACGTGTTTACTGAAGCCCGATTGATATCGTTGCAGGAGCATTTTGGAATGTTTTCACAGAGCTTAAAAGCTCAACGGAGCTAGATTTACCGGTAGTTTTGAAATAGTGAATACAATACGTTCAAAGGGCGATTGGGTGTTTTATTTTACAACACTCGAAAACTTTGACTTGTATTGGGTGCCGTATTTAGTTTATCGCTTTTGTTACGCTTAGTATGGCCTCCCTCCGTTTAATAAACTCGCTCAACAGTTTGTAGGTATTCTGTGCTAGTGAAATAATGTTCAAGTAATAGAAACTCATATTATGGTAAACGGATAAGGTGACAGGCGACTGCTAATACTCAATACTCAATTTGTTTATTTAATATAGATGTCCTATATGAAATAACAGGTGTCTTTTATGATGCGTCGTTTTTTGACTCTACCACTGGTTCGGAAAGTCATTCCACTGTGAAGAGTCAATTTCGTATTTTTTTCTTATTGCCTAGTTCAATCTAAAGTCTTCTGTATGCTCGTATATAAGAACTAAGAATAGGACGGTAAAATGAACTCTGTCAATTGTCACTTGACAATAAATGGTTTTCAAGAAAAAACATCTTATTAGTACAAAAAAATCACAAGAAAGTATATCGAATCAATATATATTTTTAGTTTATATGACGATATGATATGACAAATATGCAGTACTATTCTTAGTTCGAACGCGTAGTAATATATACGCTGTGGTATAAGCCTACATCGTTAAAGCCAGATAATTTAATGAAAAAAAAAGGCAATTTGCGGTTGTATTTGTAAACTGACTCAATCAGAACCAACGGCTATCTTAAGTCAATGTAAGCACTGCAGATTGAATGCAAACAATCATAGCCTTCAATTGCCAATCGTGGCTCAACCCGCCTTGGGGCTAGGCTGCATTACCATTAGAGATGTGCTAAGTTGCTAAGGTAGGGATATGCAGTTTGATGTTCTTAGAATAGTTTAGCTTAGCTCTGGTGGAAAGCCGTTTAACGAAGCTACGTTTTTTACATACTAGCTGAAGCGTGGGATGCGAGCTAGGGATGCACGAGTGGTGTAGCTTTGGGAAGTATGGAGCACAGCTGAATAGCTGACGTACCTACTAGTTACTACGTAGCCATCTCGAGCGAAGCGCATCTTCATAGCATATCTTACCCGTTTCACTACCAGTGGCGTGAACAAGGTTTGAACTTTAAAGGTAGGCTACGCATTGGTAAGTCAGAATACCTATTGTCTGATAAAAATTAGCATTGACGTATTTCCACTCGGATAAACAGTGCTTTTATGCCTCTATGAACTGCACGCCACTATTCATTACACTACTAAGCTTTGGTGGGAATATACAAAAAGTTTCGTAGCTTAGCCTTAACCCCGCTCACCGCTTAGCTATGTCGGATATGTCTAGTGGAACAAGAGCTGGGCTGCCTTTCCATCAGAGATGTGCTATGTTGCTTGGCTACGGATGGGTGCCAAACCCATCTATAGGAGCGCTGCCTGAATCTAACATCTATCGATTTATAGTGTAGGTTAGACACATATCCGTAGCAACGTAGCTAGAGGTGGTTAATATAACACGTAGCGCAATATAATAACGCGGATAACCTTTTATGTGAGGAGCCGCCATGACGCTACGCCGCCGTCATGAATATCACGCGACCGCGCGCGGCGCCTCGTCGTAACTCGTAGCGGCGCACGTCTGCCGGTAGCGCGCTGCGGCTGGCCGATGCAGTTAGTCTCGCGTAACGCGCTATTGTGAGTGAACGTCATCTTTGCGTGTTACGAAATTTAGCGGGCTACGAAATTTAGCCTGCTGCATGACATATTGCGCCTGCCGGCCGCCACACGTTTTTTTATAACTTGTTATAACATAACGTATTTAATAACGCGATAGAAATTTATAGTTTATAGTCCGTAGTGTGTTATGGGTTAACAACAGTTTTGAACAAGTCTAAACGTAGCACATGTCTGGTGGAAACGCATCCTTACAGTCTGTTTTTCCCACTGAATAGGTAATTTGCCTAGCTTATAGGAACGGTAAACAATTAGCTGAAACGCGTAAAATACGCGCTTAAATATATCTCGACCTTCACCGATCTGTTTACCAGATGAAACCTAGGTACGTTTTATTTTTATTTAATAATAGGTAAATATACGACTCCTTGACGAACTCCGTGGCGCAGAGTTGAGCGCTGTTACCTTAACGTATGGAGGTCTCGGGTTTTTCCCCGGCAGGGACAATTTGGTAATTTATAATTTCTGAATTTTCCCTGGTCTGGCCTGGTGGAAGGGAGGTGGGAGGTGGGAGGCTTCGGCCGTGGCTAGTTACCACCCTACCGGCAAAGACGTACCGCCAAGTGATTTAACGTTCCGGTACGATACCGTATAGAAACCGAATAGGGATATGGGTTTAATATAACTGCCATGCCCGTAACAAGTTAGCCCGCTACCATCTCAGACTGCATCTTCAGGTGAGATCGCAGTCAAGGGCTAACTTGTGGACAAAAAAAAATAAAAAAAATAGGTTGCCTATCAAAATCCGGTCCAGGCTATTTTTTTTAGTCCACAAACCGACAGCAATTACAAAATCCACCTTATAAAAAAATAATTACAAAAAAATTCACTGAGGTATTGATAATTGCGTCTTCTCGATGTGGACATGGCATGCATAATATTTGGGTACTAATTATTAAAAACTAAAAATTTAAGTTTTTGACAAGTTTATTGTAGTCAATGCTATACCATCGCGTTTGTTATAAAATTACCTATATTTTGATATACAACTCAAGCGGTTCCGATCCGTGAAGTTACCTATGGACTATGGTAAGTTGGTAAGTTACCATAGTCCTGCATATAGATAACTTCACGGATCACGGTTTATCTTCTGTCATATACATGTGAAAAACTTACTTGAGAATGTCAAGCGCCTGGCAAAGTGAGATGCTAACGCGTTTCGAGAAAAAGGGTTCTGCAATAATTGGTTTAACCTTAACTAGATGATTTAACGCATAAAGAATAATTTATGTCCATTGTAACAGGTAAAACTATAATATGTCGCAACGAGGCACATAGTAAAGTATAACACATCAACATGCTATTCGTTTGGTACTTTGTTTTTTCTTCTCCGGGATAAAAAACGTGCGCGCTTACCTGTGCAGCAGTTTAAAAATCCATTAAAAGTATGCTCCTGAGAAAAGTATATTATACTATCGAAGAATGAAGATTATGTAACAGATACAAAAGACCGTGAATTGGACTTTCTCCAGCTATACTTGGGAGAGCAGTTACCTACTTGCGTACACTTCAGTACATTTCAATTTGTTAATTGAAAAAAGAGCAACCGCCGAGTTTCTTGCTAGTTTTTCTCGGTGGGAAAGTTATTCCGAACCAGTGGTATTTCACTCGACGATGAAGCACTTGTAAAAGATTAATTGAATAAAAATCATTTGAATTGAACGTGACAAGTTTTTGACGTCACCTATCAATAATCTGATAGGTCTGTTTAGCTGACTCCACTCTGGTGGATGCCGGGCCTTTATTCGAGCGGAGATGTTATCAGCAGATCTAATTATACTTCATCACTTCAAGTATCCGGATTCAATCAGGTCAGGATTGATCTGGTCCACTTCGCTCCGCTTCAGTGGACAGAAATCTTAATCGGCTGTTGCAGTATGCTGTATGGCAACGAACAAAAGGTTAATTTGATCAAAGGCAGGCCGATCACGGCCGGCTAGGTCCTGCTTTGTCGACCTACGCACGTGGTAATCGTATTTATATTGCCCGTAAATGTATGAAAACTTATGAAAATGTAAATGTATACAACTTCTATATATTATGCAATGACGATCCATTAATTTAGGAAATGTGTTAATAATTATGATTTACTATAGCTGATGTCCGCGACTTCGTCCGCGTGGATTGAGGTTTCTGGGTTCCCGCGGGAAATCTTTCATTTTCCAAGATAAAAAGTAACCTAAGTGTTTTACCAGACTATAATCTTTCTCTATGCTAAATATCCAAATGCTTTCAGCCGTTCTGGCGTGATTGACTTACAAACATCCATCCAAACTTTCGCATAATATATTATTAGTAGAGATAAATATCTTTCTAGGAAATGGATAAAATTGCACCTAGAAATCCTTTGCAGCCGATTGATACGTATGTCCGTTACTTTTGTGCTACGGATCTCGCCATTTGATGGCATAGAGAAACTCTGAGCATAACTATGATATTAAGTGGAAGGTAAACTTATATTTAAAACACATACTTCTCCTTTTCCAGGTTCGTGATACTAAAGTACGTCAGGCGCGATCTCATCAGTAGCCTGCCGCTGCCGAGGCGACTGTTAGACTACTTGAGCGCTACGCACTACTACTCCGAGCTTCTAGCAGAAATTTAAAGTCGGGCGAAACATCTATTCTCGCGCCCACACCACGCCAAAAACACCAAGAATAATTCAGACGGCTGCTTGTCCAACGTGGAAGATTAATGTAATGAACTGTATGAAGGTTTTCACACTGCGCAGCGCACTGTTTGAATCCACGAACGAAAAGCCTATTTTTTATTATGGAAATAAATACCTATACGATTAAAATGTCAAACCATACTAAAAGACAGAGAGGTCACTCGTTATTTCTAGTCGAAGCAGGACAGCGATATGTACGAGGTATTGGTTTCTAACGTGACGATATTACCATGGACGTCCACGGCATCACGATAACACAGGAAAGTAAAGTGTATGGAAATATATAAAGACGCAGCTCCATGTAATAAATTGATACTGTGGACGTTGTTTCGGTAAAATCGAAGACGTTGATGTCTACAATAAAAGAACAAATTAGGAGTGCGAATTTCGCCTATAATAGCTTCGTGTTGGAGCCAAACTTGTCATCGCGCTGTAGTTCGATAAGTTTCATACTGTTCGTGTTCTTTGATTTGAATAACAAATCGTACACATAACATAACAATCGTTACGCCTGCGTTTAGTTTACTTTATTATCTGTCAACAAGTTTCTTGACAACGTTGTTATTTGTCAAAAAAGACCATGCAACCATGCATTGACAAAAAGCAACGTTGGTAACTATAACATATCGACAGATTACAGACTAGTTCATTATTTTCGGCTGTTAGTCCAACCGCAGCTGCGCCCTGCGGTTGGAATGGGAGGTACTTGTTTCAACTCGCGCAACGGTTGTTATTAGTTCTATTATGCATAATACAATTACGCACTTTTTTGTGATACGCAGCCAGAGTATATAAATAACTCCTACTTTCGAGTTTAAATTCGTCCACTATATTTTCAACACAGGTTCTATAACGTAATGAACTTAACTACAATTAATTATTATATTATTGAGAATGGTGTTTATGGTATAATTTATTAGATAACATAATTTATTATTATTTCAAACAAACGGGGTATTTATTTTATCTTATTTAGGTATCGAATATGCGTCAGTTTTTTGAAGTAGCGCTTTATTTAATATGGGTTATTGTTCCGAAAGTAGAATGCACATACACAGTAGATTTATTTAAAAGATTACTGACGTATATATATTTTCACAATGTTTACTAATTATTCTGCACAAAAATAACCGGTACCTACTCATGATATACAGTAAAATATATTTTATTATCTAAAATGTTTATACTTATACAAATGTGTAGATCGTCTTGTTTTCATAAATTTTTGAAGGCTATTATGCAATTAACGCGGCGTATTCCGTATGAATCGAAAACCGGGCTTTAGTTTATCTTAAACAGGCTGTGCAAATAAGCAGTATTATAACGTAACAAACTAACGCACTCCCTTACCCCTTTTAAATTATATATATCTTAATAATGTACTTATACATATTTATTAATATTTATATATTATTGTTCTAATAAAAGAAAATTGTTTATAAATACATGAAAGATGTACGCATGTAAAAGCAGTGTGGTGGGAGTTGGGACATGACCTTTATTGCCGTTATATTATGTTTTTTTTTTTAGTAATGAACAAATATAATAAATGTATATGTACATATATTGAGGCGTTAGCGTCCATTTGTTTTCATTTGTACATTTGCTTATAATTAATTTTAAGTTTCAATTCACTTAATTCTTTAGTTTTTATTTTCACCAAAGATGCTTTTTTTTATTATAATAAATTATTAAGTTATGAACACGAATTACGATTTATTTTTGCGATGTGTGCAATGGTGATAATCCTTGTGTTTTGAAAGACTTATGATTATGATAGAACTGTATCATAAATAAATAAAATTAACCTTAGTTCTAACGTGAAACAGCTCATCGCTGTTAACGCAATCACTTCACTGACTCAAGAGTGATGAAGGGAAAAGTCATTTATTTCTAAGTTCAGTTTTTTTTTAACCATAGTTGTAGAAACCAAAAGGAATGCGACTGTATAAAACGTGCAATACATTAAATCATAATCATTAATCGTATAATATGTTATAGAGAGTTTACACAAAGACTTTCATAATTATCATTACTAACTTTTAAGATCTCAATGAAGGGAATATTCAAAGTTGAATTGTGAAATCTTTTACAATATGTTTGTGTTAAACTTTCAAGTTTTAATATATAAAGGGACAGTTATAACTGACTTGAGTCGTTGCAAGCTTAAAAATAAAATAACAGACATATCACGTTATTGTTAGTAAAGATCATTCTTTAACCCAAATTAAATTCTTTAATTAATTATTTAATATAATCTGAGTATAGTAAATTTTTAAATGTAATGTGATATTTTAATGTGAAACGGTTATAATAAAGAGTGAGTATGACTATTATTTTGTTAATTAACTTATTAAAGCGAAATTTAAGATATCTTAAAGTCTCAAGCAATTTTTTGCTCATTTTCTCTAGACTTATTAAAACGTTAACAACTGGTACTTTTGGGTATCAATTAGTGCAGTCAAATTTGTGACAGATTCTAAAACTTACGTATTAGTGTATTATCTATGGTCATTATACTTTCTAAAAACTATCGAAAGATCCTCACTAGATTTTATCACTTTAAGCGGTAATCAAAAAAAAACCGTTCTTTTTTTTATAATTATGATAACTTTCAGCTTAATAGCACTTTTAAGTTGACTTTTAAATTGTCTATGACACAGAAAGACCAGCGGACTTGACGAAACTTTATAGGTTGCATTAGGTTGCATGCATGTACAAGTGTCCACGGAACCACAAATTATGATTTTTTCTTTAAACATACATTGGGGCTGATTCTGTAGTGCACAATCTCTAAACGAAACTAAAATTAGAGCATTACAAATATTGTTAACCCTTTCATAATACTTCCTACGGAAAGGGACAGAACTAGATTTAAAGCTGCCATTTTAGTTTAGTTTAGAGATTGTGTTATACAGAATCGGCCCCATTATTAATGTGTGTATGTGGACTTCATTGCATCTGCCTATTTTTAATTGATCATTTCTGCCTGATCATTATTCCAATAAAAATAGGAGCAATTGAGAATTTATTCGATTTGCTCATCCTAAAAAGAGATGATTCATGCGAATTATCTTTCGTCTGTGTGATAATTGTACGGAATGTTTTCTAAATATTACTTATATATTACCTAGACCTTATAATAAGTGACAAATAATAATATAATACAGGGTCATATTCAAATTCTACGGAGGGTGAAATTACTCTTCGTACGCTTGGAAATTTGAATGACTATGTGTAATGTTTGTATTAGAATATTCAAAAAAAATTATGTATAGATTGCCATTCACGGGCGCGCGCGTTTTTTTTGTGTTTATGCCTTCGTGGCCACTGAAGCGAAGCGGACCAGACATGTGTTCAGGTATCAACGGTTATCACTGATAACCCGATTGGTCTATTGATAAGAAATCAGATGACATTATAAACTTATCATTTGATTAGTCTGATTGGTCGAGGCGCACACGTCTGCGCTCCACTCCGCTCGTCTACGCATCAATGAAAACGACGACGCGACGCGCAATCAGAGGCCCAATCTTCTTTTTTTTTTATCCACTACAAGCTAGCCCTTGACTGCGGTCTCACCTGATGGTAGCGGGCTAACTTGTTAGGGGCATGGCAGTTATATTAAACCCATGCTCCTTAGGTTTCTACACGACATCGTACCGAAACGCTAAATCACTTGGCGGCACGTGTTTTGCCGGTAGGGTGGTAACTATCCACGGCCGAAGCCTCCCACCAGACCAGACCAGGGAAAATTCAGAAATTATAAATTCCCAAATTGACCCTGCCGGGGATCGAACCCGGGACCTCCGCACGTTAAGGCAACAGCGCTACACACTGCGCCACGGAGGTCGTCGTCTAAGGAAATAGCAATCATTTGAGACCCTAAATCGTATCATTGCAGACATTGCTTAGCAATCATTTGAGACCCAGATCATTGCAGATATTGCTTAATCGGATTGTAATCGGAGTTCATAAATACGAGTATATTATGCCTTTTGACGTACAAGCACGATTACGATTACTATTACCTTACACAATCGGGGAGCAACTACGCACACTTTCGCACGTATAAAGATATACGACTCAAACAAACAACCGTTAGCCACGCGCGCTCTTGAATCGCAAGAACGATATTACATTTTAGTGTTTCGATAATATGTATTTATATAAATTAATATTTTGGCATTTCATAATATATGAATATTTTTAGTTCTACATATTTATATACTCGTAAAGTCAGTTTTCTTTGATTCCCATTTCTAAAAACTGAATGTGTTTACTTAATGAGTGTGTGTAAAATCGGTGTATTCACATTTGTCTAATTTAGAGTAGTTCCACGAAAATTGTTGTTAGTCTATGTATGGTCAATCGTCAGTAGTGAAACGTACAAATGTCTACAATTAATACAAACTACAATGTGCTCTTATGCTCTACTCAATTACTTATATGAAGTAAGCCTTAAATTCGGTGATAGGTGCAATAATATTCTATGTTACCTTTGTAAAAGTACTGCCACAGGTACTGCTGTCATATCAACAATTTGTTTTGGTGTATTTACGGAATACCCAAGATTTTGTAAATAATGTTCAAGAGCCGACCGCCATATTTTTGACGAATATATAAATAACCTTTCTACTATGGGAGACTATAAAAGAACACCAATTTTAATAAACTATGTTTTGATCCTCATTTAATTTTTAATGTGCATTTATAAACACATATATATATATATATATTGGAATTTCATAATATATGAATTTACATATATATGTCACCGTAAGATTGCAAAAACCGTTAGATTGTAATCTAATTAGTGAAATTGTAAACTGACGACAGATTACAATTTAACGCCTTATTTTTCGGTATATTGTAATTATTTTTCTAAGTGATTATCACTACCTGATTATTTATGTCATGAAAGCGTAAATAAAATTAAAATTTCAAAAATTGACACTCAGAACATTGAACGGTTCAGAATCTGTCGACAGTTTACAATTTAGCTAGTTAGATTACAATCTAACGGTGACATATATATATATATATATGTGTGTGTGTGTAAGAATGCATATTAAATGCCTGTTCATTTACATAAGAGCTAAAACACACTATGGACCGGATAAGTCAACGCCATAATTGTAGCAATTTCACTCACATAAAAGTGCGTGATGTTTGTCCGCTAGACAATTTCATATCCGTAGTGCGTTTTCGCTCTAAAACTTTAAGATGTAAAAGCTCGCTTGCTTGTAATACATAACACAGAATAGAAAAATACTAGAGTAATGTTGTGGCATGTCATTCAATTTATAACAGCAGAAACACCGCATTCGATGCATTTTTTTATTAATTCTGATGGTTGGCTTAAGAACTGTATAATCATTACCATTAATAGACTGCTAATCTAGCTTAAAGCATATTATCTGTATCTTAAATTAATTAACCCGTTCAAATGGTAATCAAAGTTAGGATTTCTTTTTCTTGTTTGTAACAGTACTAATATGTCTACACCTTTTACTATACCTACTCCTAAATTAACCCAACTTCGATAAGTTATTTACCAACATTAAATGGAGCTACTTATGCAAACAGGAACCAATCCACACACATGCCAAAAATGAGATAAGTATACAGAAAGCTTTTAAAATGCAGCTTCTATCGACCCTGTAAATGATCTGACAATTTTGTCAGAACAAAACATTTCAATGACGAGGTGATCAACCCATATAAGTGTACCCACAACTTTGACATTTAAACGTCCTTTTCTCAAAACTGTCATTGTATGGGTTGATTCCGTTTTGCGTAAATAGGTCCAAATATGGAAGTGAAATATTCAATACAACTGTTGCTATTTCACTCCCATATTTAATTTTATTATTATTTGAATGGTTTATTTTTTTAATAAATGAATTATGTTCACAATTACGGCAGAAAAAATCAGGAATTGATTAATTTTACCGCAAACGCGGAGCAATATCTCAGCTGGATACAACGCATTGATTTGAATATGAGTACAAATAGGATTCTTGCCAAAATAGCGTAAAGTTTATTCAGTGTAGATACTTACTTGGCGTATATATTATGTAACGTTTTCCTGCGGCCCAAATTAATATAATCAACATATTCGTAACCTATCGAAATTAATTATCAATCTATCTGTGATATTTCGATAAGTTGCTTAGCAACGTTGTTATTTGACAAAAAGAACAATATAACTGTCGACAAATAACATATCGACAGATTACAGATCATCATCACATCAAACATCAAAAATACTCCACATCTTTTGGCAAATAACAATACGTAACTACGTTACTAATAATTAACATGGATACCAGATATATATTGATTATATTAATTTTGACCGTAGAGTTATAATAATATGCACCTGGGCTATCAATTTCAAAAGCTAACTTATATAAAACATAAAAAAAATACTGGTAGATATTATAATAATAAATTAATATTTTGCGATAAAAAACATTTGTCTTATGGTATTGACAGTCCAGGGGCCATATTGAGGTACGTTTTGGCAAGGTGTGCCAAGTTGCGATCTACGGCCCCAAATTATTGATTAATTATCTATTTTCGGTAATTTATTGGTAAGTTACTTAGCAACGTTGTTATTTGTCATAAATGATAACATTGCTACATAAGTAACACATGTCAAATTTATAACATACCTTCGTTTCGGGGGTTAAAATTGGACATTTGCCTTGTTTTTGGTCAATTGTAACTTTGGTGGCTGAGGAGGCATACTACCATCGCTCAGAGCCGTGCGGTTTTTTATATTGTTGGCGTTCGTGTTTTAGAATTATAATCCTTATTTTGGGGACGTCAAGGTACGTTAAAAAAACTGTCATTTTGAAATAGTACTGCTTTATGCGATGGTAGTAGCCCCTCAGATCAAAGACTCATGACAGGGACAAGTGGATCAGGTCTGTATTGTGTTGCAACACACTTCTCATAACCTACAAATGTGCTTACATTAATACATTTTGATGTGATGACTTTTGCTACGTGCATTATATAATGTGTGAATTAAGCATAAGGAAACTTAAAATATAATGTAGTTTCGGTCGTGCTTTGCCAGAACGTATGTTTACTTATGATTAGTGTCGAGGAACATTGCTGGTGACTGTGAACTAATTTTACGATAGCATTAAGAGTTGAATGTGTTGTGATGTCTGCAGTAGAAAATAGTGTAACGTCTAATTGAGTTTTAAGAATAGCAATTAATACAGTGAATGGCCAGTAAATACTTAATAGGAGCGTTAAAGATATGCGACATTGTGAGGATACACATACAATAGTTGGTATTAGGTCACAATTACACTTGCAAGTTTTTACGTCATTAAACAACACATCTTGCAAACGATATGCGACTAATAAGATCTTTACATTTCGTACTTAAGTAACTTTTGTAAGCGAGTTTCGTGAGTAAAACTTGTGAAATTGCGGCCTTAAAGCTGCTTATTATGTAACGCACAGCGCTCAATAGCAGGACGAGATGGCACTGTATGGCAAGTTATTCAATGGATTCCGAAGGTTGACTCCGCGTTCTGCCGCATGACAAAGCCTTCCGCGCAATTCTTAAATCCATGATCCATGGTATGATTTGTACAAAATACGAGGTTTAAGGTAAAATAAGATAAATATTTTAGATTTTCAGCTAGAAATCCTCTGACATGCCGTCCTGTCGGTGTAAAGAAATAATTGCACTTATTTAGCTCCATTCAGCATTTTTTCTAGGTTTTGCATACGCATAGCTGTGTAAAGCTATGCGTATGCATAAACACAATTTTTGTATGAACAAAAGCTGAATCGAATCGCTGAATTAGGGTAATTGATCTCTAAAGTCCTTCAATGGAACATCGAATACTTCGTGTCATATGAGTGATAGATGCAAAAACAAGCATAAAGGAAACGTACCTAGGTATTAGTTATTGGCCTTATTTCAGAGTTCAAAGAGGCTGTGTTTGTTATTTGGAATATAATAGTAATATACAAATCACTGCCTACGCATATTATAATAAGCAACATTTGAGCAAGATCAATTACTGCAAGAGCAGATTATTGATGGATGACGTGATATTTTTTTCATGTCATATAGGTACTTATTACTTATCTGATTGGTAAGTTAAACACGTCTCCGCTCATCATAGCTTTGGTGAATACCGAGCCTTACCCCTGTTTGCACGAGTTTTTTTTCCTTAGTGCGAGTTGCACGCCTCGACGACGTTGATCGATTTCAAGTATCGAAAAAATGTTGTCCAACATGAAATAAAACATTTAGGTAATTCAATCATTTCAAAAATATTTAATTTCCTTAACATCAGCAAGTTAAATTGTAAACCTTAGATTTGTATTTTTTTATATTCTCCAATTCTCCAAGTGGATATTTTGTAGAACAAAGGGCGATAGTTTTGCATCCGTTGTTCCATTTGCGTCAAAACTCAAAACGTTGGGTTCAGGTTTAATTTTACTGATACTCGAATTTTATCAACATCAGAACATAAGAAACATTTCTGTTCGGAAAGTCCGAGATTATTTTAGTTAATGCAAAACTAATTATCTTGCATTCATGGTTGATACGGCAATAAGATTTGTATATTTTGTACCAACATCTCTGTACATAATACATAATAGTAATTTTTAAATAAGTACATCATGTATTTAAAAATTACTTTATGTATTCAAAGATCTCCTAAGTGAGGTAGAGTTTCGAGGAATAGTGATACTTATTGGTTTTGATTCTTAATGATTTGAAAATATTAACTGAACTCAACCTTAAAAACTCATCACACTAATATACCTAATTTGGAAATGATGATTTTATCATAGGATTACTTAATATTTATGATAATAAAGTATTTAGAGACATTTAGGTACCTATATCGTGTGCTAAACAAACTAGAAAATCGTTCTTTATTGTTGTGTCGCTTGAAGCCTTCGATTCTGCACTCGAAACTTTACCTAAACTTACTACGAAAACGTACCTATTATTAAATATGCCTGATAAAATATAATGCCTAGTAATGTATCTATTTATATCTAAATTAGGTATATACTCAAGTTGACGTAACCCATAGTAATATTTGATACCAATAACGCTTTAGAACGCAAGTTATGAGCATATTTAGAGTGTATTTTATTCTATAGTTGGCCGGTATTCGGCGATGCTGAACACGGAACAATTTACGCAATAATAATAATATGTGGACTGTGGCACATTATGACGACACACTTTATCATCCTCATCATCATGTATCATAAAGTAAAGTACATAACTTAAAATCTTTGATAGGTTGAAATTATATGCCTCCTTGGTATTAACTTTCAGCGAAGGAACTTCTTTAATGACGTAAGTATTTGCAGATTTCAGCGGGTTGTACTTACGGGCTACCTACCACCACTGGATTCGAATGGAAACGTAAAACTATTCTCTGTCACCATATTGTTAGATACTTGTACATAATATATACGAATATTCTGATCGGATTTATAAACGATTAACGACGTCGCACACTGAAGGAATTTTGTTAAAATCTAGACAAAATCCATAAAAATGGCGTAACGTGTTTAAAATTATTGCACCACCCAAAACCCTGTCCTTCCATAATTTTGTATGTCAAAAACTACTTTTGAGCGGTTTGAATGTAAGTATAGTATATGTATGTAGGCAAGGTATATAAAACCTTGGGTAAGTATTAATATAACTACTTATTGGAAAAATATACTCCATTGGCACTTTAACTGTAGCCACTTATTTCCAAACGCATGCTTCAATCAAATTCATGTAGTAAATGTCTATGTTAAAATATAAAATAAATTGATGTCCAAATAGTATGGTTTTATTTTTTACCAAGTCCGATTGTTTTGTCTAGTACCTATATGAAATTATTTCTTCCCTGTGCGACGCCGAATTCCGTTTATCGATATAGATTTTTATTTATTGGGCATTCGTAACGCCATCTACATTATATCGGCTTACATACTTTACTATGGTCACACAAACTTATCTGACCTGGTGACAGCGCCGCTAGTATATATTTAAAAAAAAAGAAGCATAAAAATTAGTTCCAATTTTGGCCACCGGGTCATATAAGTTAGTGGGACTATACATAGACTACTATACGACTACGTACTTAAGACTGAAATGCCTAGATAGAGTTTAGAGTTTGACGATAGATGTCGCTGTTACAATAATTTTCCAACGAAACTATGCTTCGTCCATCGAAATAGGAATCCGCTTAGTGGCTTCGCTAGAAAATATTAAAAACTTGCGTCGAGGTGGTATATTATCTTCAGCCATTCTTTTTAAATTTGCGTAAAGTGTGTCGTCCAGTGTACCATATCAATTAATATTATAGTCAACTTACTGCCTTAAATACGGTTATATCAAAATATTTAACTATATTTTCAGTACATTTACCCGTAAGTTATAGTATTAATAAACTCTTCGAGTCTTGATATTCTGAGAGAAATCGTACCTAATCGGTCCACGTTGCCGGTTGAACAGACAATAAGGACAACATTCGTTATACGCTGCCTGCAAAGTACAAACTACTGTAATACAGTTTGGTTGTTTCTGGATAAACCAGTGCATAAGCATCCGTGTGCGATCGATGAAGATGGTGCGATTTCGCTTAGGTGTTAGATTCGTTATAGGGCCTTAAAGAAATATGTTATAACTACATTTATACGGCTACAGATGCCATATGTAACGTGGCATGATCGTTGAGGATGTGTCATTTTATTACGGGCAAACGTCGTTATTGAAGGCTGGCGTCCACTAGGCTCGCCGAGCCGACTCAAATCGAAATTCAATAAATCGCCACCTACTTAACTATTATGCATTGAAATAATATGTACTTTAGTACATTAAACCTCAATGCACACACAATATTTCACAATAGTGAAACTGCGTGGAAACGGCGCGGCGTGCCGAAGTGCGCCTAGTCTATTTTTTATTTTACAAATACTTACGGATCAAATACGACTCGATTTGACTGCAGTCGACTCCGGGCTTTAGACAACTCCATCCAAAGTTACGACGTAACTCGAGTGTCGTTTTTTGAACACTTCATTCCGAGAGAACTTCTCGACTAAACCAACGTGACATGTGCGTGGCCAAATCTGCCGTTTAGTTTACTAACTCGGCCCTGGCGTCGTAGTTCGACTGCAACTTTATATCGCGCCTCTCTGGCAGACACTCGAGCTGGCTGAAAAACGTTGCAGCAATAATCTGCCATAAATTCAGCGAATAAGTAGTTAATGTTGCAACGATTTGCAAGTAGCTCTTTTGCGATCGACTTGCAGATTAACGTCACATACGTGTCACGTTTTTTAACGAAAAAACGTATACTTGAATAGAGATTCTTGCTTGTGCGACTTCTCTAGTGAATAATTTTATTTGTGACATTATTTTATCTACTTATATAATATTGTCTAATTAAAGTACTTGCTAAAAAGTCACTTGATAAGTTATGACCCTCAAGGTACCTAATTCTGCCTAACCTGCTTGCTCAAAAACAGAAATAATTTGAAACGTAACCACGCGGAAATGAGTAGGTATTTAGGTACAACATTAAAGTACGTTTTCTAATGTTCTACGTGTTCTTAGCTGCAATCGGTGTACTAGTGGCTTTAGGGACACGATGAATAATTGTAGGTGATAAGCGCGCAAGGAAGGTTCAGCGAATATAAAGAAAAGAAAAAAGATAGATTGTAGTTAAATTTCTCTCGATCGCAGTAAATTAAAACAATCCTTTTAAGAAAACAAGTACCTACTGACATACCTATACTTGGCTGTAACTATCTATACATTAAATATAGATAGGTACTTATATAATAAAGATATACATATATCTACCTAATACTTTAGACCCATTTAAAAGAATCCAGCTAGGTACTGAAATATGTTTTTCTTTTTGACAATGTTTTCTTTTATCTCTGTATTTGAGCAGTATAGGTTCAGTTCGATTCAAACTTTATGACTTATCATCAACATCAACGAACATCGTGCATTTCCATGCGCAGAATACAATATTAGCTGTATCGGCGGATCGGTTCAGTTGACACCTGCGCGAACCTACACTCGCGACCAACTTCCGAGACGTTGCCGAGACGTCATAAAGTTTGAATGATGAATCGGAATTACGTACCTAGATGATCTTGAAAGGATCATGTAAACATTTTTGATAGTTTTATTACAGTAAAGACATACCTACATGCAATTCTGTAAGAACAACAGATATAGGTATCTACCGAGGTAGTTTTGACTACTAATTTAGGTACCTACTCTTTTTTATAGTTTATTGTAACAGTTTCCGAGCAGATACGTATCTAAATACTAAGTCTTTGATAAAAACTGACAATGTATAATTTGTGTATCTAATTCTTACAGTCAATGTTAATTATGTACAGAGTTATTAGAAAAAAAACTTGGTTTGCATAATGTTGAGTCAGTACCTAGTTTAATATTTTTATTGATCTACTAACGTTATTACCTGCTAATTTGTTATCTACTAAATTAACTATAATATAATATTATTAATACAGTTACGCATCGTAACGCATGTAATGCACTCTCATAAATACTAAATACTTTTAATGTAAATTAGACATTCTGTTTTATAAAATATGGAATCTGGAATAAATAAGTTCCAAGAAACACTTTCGTTTTATTATCAGTTAACACAATGAGGCTAATTCTGTTGTATACAATCTTTATACTAAACTTAAATGATAGCATTAAATATATTGCTAATCCTTTCATAATACTCCCTGCGAAAAGGGACAGAACTAGATTTAGAGCTGTCATTTTGGTTAAGAGATTGTGATAATACAGAATTGGCCACAATATTAACTCCATCATCTTGTCCTACATTCGCATTTCATAATTTCCGTATAATCCATACTTACTATTTCTAGATCAGAGCAAATTCAGAATTTATAAATTCCCAAATTGACCATGCCGGGGTCGAACCCGGGACCTCACTGCGCTAGGGAGATCTTCAAATTTTACGTCAGTCAAATTATAGGGCTGTTATTCTGCAAAACGACGAGTCCGAACTTGACGACCGCCGTATAGTCAAAAATTGGTCCCGGGTTCGATCCCCGGCAGAGTCAATTTGGGAATTTTAAATATTTACTGCGGTCTGGGGGGCAGCTTCGGCCGTGGCTAGTTTTTAGTCAAGCGATTTAGCGTTCCGGTATTTCATCACGTAGGTACCGCCAGGGTGAGGGAATAGGGATTTATTTATACGAGTTATGACTCATGAGTAAGTAACGACCTTAAGTGATAGATGCGTCCAGTATTACGGAAAATTCCAGGAATCCTACCAGCCCCCTGATTGTGTAAAGAAAACGTAATTGTTTATCAAACGTATAATTCGACCTGTTTAAGGAGTTCATAGATGCCTGCACCTCAAAAACAAGGACCTTTAAACCAACTTTTGGTAAGGTCCTTGCTCAAAAAGCATGTAGGTAGGTATGAACTCCCTATAAACATTTCCAGTAATAGGTTACGATTTGCTTTAGACAATCGGACCTCTGTTCTGTATAATATGTTTCTGAGCTAGTAACTATGGAGGCTTACCATATTCTTTAAAGTAGGCCCATCCCCATTTCCTAAGACAGATACGTCCACTTAAATAAATCAGGGTACTTCGTTACAGGTAGGTAAATTATTTATGAGATGCTCGATATTGACAGCGCATGTTCCCTGGGTGTATAACCGTATAGTGTATACGAATGAATTTGGCATCATATCATCATACTTTTAATATTATAAATGCGAAAGTGTGTGTTTGTTGGTTTGTCCTTCAATCACGCCTCAACGGAGCAACGGATCGACGTGTTTTGTGGCATATGTAGGTATAGTTAAGGACCTGGAGAGTGACATAGGCTGTGACACGTGCGTGTGCACACACGGCAGAAGTGAAACTTCAGAAAAGTAGCCTACGAGATAATGAGATAAAATATAATATAACTATTATTATAGATATTCTCAGGCTCACCATTCTCTCGCAGGCTAAATCCTATTTAGAATGTGTTTGTCTCTTTTGGTGTCGCTTTTTCGTGTCGTTTTTAATTCAACCAGAGGTGAATTAAAATAAAACATAGAAAAGCAATTAACAAATCAGAAATTTCAACTACCTAAGTACTACATTTAAACAATCAAACAGAAAATTACAAAAATGGTACGCTTTGTACCTACCTATATTATGTCACCGTAAGATTGCAAAAACCGTTAGATTGTAATCTAACTAGCGAAATTGTAAACTGTCGACAGATTGTGAACCGTTCAATTTTCTGAGTGTAAATTTTTGAAATATTCATTGTATTTACGTTTTCTCGTCTCTTTCTTGTAGGTTGGTTAGGGTTCGACATAAATAATCAGGTAGTGCCCTAGGGCACTTAGATTTTATCGGGTTAATATACCTAACAGATTACAATCTACCGAAAAATAATGCGTTAAATTGTAATCTCTCGACAGTTTACAATTTCACTCGTTAGATTACAATCTTACGGTGACATATTATTATACACGTTCCGTTGCAAGCCATATTAAGGGTCCGGCATCCATCAAGCGCAACCGCGCGCTCGGCCTGTTTTGGAATCTGTAGGTATACCGCACAGTAAGACACCGTGGTAAGACCGTTAGCTGCACTCACACATAGATACGATAGGCCGAAAAAGATATTTTGATACTTCGCGTAGTCAAGCTCATTAGTATCTCACATGTTAATAAAATTTTATCTGATATTATATGTCACCGTAAGATTGTAAAATCTGTTAGGTTATAATCTAACGGTTTCTATCCCGCGAGATTATAAACTGTCGAAAGATTGTGAACCGTTCAATGTTCTGAGTATTAATTTATGAAATATTTACTGTTTTTACGTTTTCTTGTCTCTTTCTTGTACTGTTCGCGCGCGAGTTGAATGCAGAGTAAATGTAAGTGTCACCATACATTTACTCTGCATTCAACTCGCGCGCGAACTATAGGTTAGGTTAGGGTTTGACATGAATATTCAGGTAGTGCCCGGCCACAGGCCTATCAGGTTCTATCGGGTTAATATACCTAATATATTACAATTTACCGAAAAATAACGCGTTAAATTGTAAGCAGTATGTTACGGTTCACAATCTGTCGACAGTTTATAATCTATCGAGATAAAAAACGTTATATTATAATCTAACGGTTTTTACAATCTTACGGTGACATATATATATGATATCTGATAGGTATACTAAATCGCTAACTCTGCGGCCGTGGCATCAAGAAAGAGAATTTGGACTCAGAATATTTTATGAGACATGTTTAGTTGTCATGCCCCTAACAGGTTAGCCCGCTACCATCTTAGACTGCATCGTCACTTACCATCAGGTAAGACCACAGTGAAGGGCTAACTTTTAGTGGATTAAAAAAAAGAGACCGTCATGTGAGCTTCGAAAAAAAATCTCGGAAAAATCGGTGTAAGTAGGTACGTTAAATAATAAAATAACTACTTACTTGGGGCTGACTTGAGAACTGTGTCTTTTTTAAAGTCGGCTAAAACAGATTTTATTTATATATATTTAATAAAATTATGTCTTCGACCATGTCCCCCCTTAACTCGAAGGCTCCCTTCGTCGTCCCTTGATGGAAATGCCAATTAAGACGCTGAACTCATGATGTTAATTAAAAACATTTAAGTACGTACATACCTACCTAGGCAAGTAGGTACCTATTAACTATTGTTATGTGCTTCCCATATCCAAGGAGACATCAGACAACTTAAGTAGGCTCACCTTATAATAGAAGCAGTCGAAACTTTAACGGAAAACCTTCAGCCGTCAATGGACATGTCGTAATTGTCGGTAAGCCACTTTTCAACGAACATGAGTAGAAACAAAGAGGTGAACTTTGACTGTTATCGAGAATGTCTAATGACGCTTGTGGTAACGAGCGTCGACGCCCCCACGCGGTCACCCAATGAAATGTCTTAGACTGGAGGGTGAATTTCACGCCACGCCTCTTGTGGGTTTCCAACCTCATCCCAAACCGCCCCTGTGGACGCCGTTTAGATCAAACCACTCGCGGTTACGTTGAGGTTTCGAGATCACTGACAATATTATATTGTAAGTACATGCTTTTTATTCTTTTTAGTGATATTGGCACTGGTAAAATAATAGTGAATACGGTGATTTTCTTATTTAGTGGGTAGTTACCTATTGATGCGTTTTGATAAACATCGTTTGAAGATTAAATAAAATAGGCAAATGTGAAAGTGCCTATACGAAGTTCAAACTGTTTAATAATTCGTGGAAAAGAAGCTGTAGGTACGTATCTACCTTAGTTTATCATTTTCATGATTATAATATGCTAAGGTTGCAGTTCTAATACATCTAACTAATTCACAATTTCGCGCTTGTAACATTCTAATTTGGCATAAAGTTTAAAAAACCGACTCCAGTTTCATTGTGCCTGGTATTTTTAAGTGTAGTTATACGATGTACAATTAGGTAAGTTGTAATAATTGATCCAAATATATAGGTAATATAGGGCACCCCCTAAAGTGGCGGAAATTCCAAACAACCTTTTTGGTGTGGTGTTATTTTGTTTCTTATGTGTGTTGCTGCCCCATTAGACAGTTGTCGACCATTATTTAAAAAATTAAAATTACTGTCGCTTCCGCTTGTCTATACATATTTGAAATCTATTGTTTTTTTGAAAAATATTAGACTATGTTTGCAGTTGCAAGCAGTCCATATTATGCTCATATTCGTAGTTGTCTACAAGATGGTTTGGTTTTAATTATTTTCATAAAACTCAGTATTTTGCAGAAAACTGTGTTTTTACAAACAAAAAATATTTTGGCAACTACAATATGCATTTGCCAAAAAGAGACAGCAATACAAAATTTAACTAGGTACCTAAATCAGTTTAAATGTCCTTGTGCAACTTGCAAGCAGCCCTTAGATACCTACTTATAATAATTTACTATGATTTTATAAAATTAATTACCTACTATGATTCTATAATTTTATAATTTTTTGTGATTTTACTGTATATTACAATAAGTTAAGGACGGACTAATAATGAAATAGGACTAATAATAAAGGTTCCTTTTTCCTCTTGAGGTACAAACCCCTAAAAAATATTTGCACCAGCCTGGAGCGGCTGAGTTGCTAGTGTTTCATCCCCGTGTCTCAGACTTAAAGCCGTCGGCTATGCGCCAGGATCTGCTTTGGTCGCGTCGTGGTTTCCGTACCATCGTGGTATGAGAATTTGGAAAGAAACAGTCGACTTCTCGGTTTCATCGATTTCGGTTTTTGCGCACACAGGTATGTGCAAGATAGTGCATGCACTACAATATAAACCCTACCTATTTAACCTTCTTGAGGGTAAAATTTTCAAAAATCCTGAAACACGAATTTCTTAATTTTTACCGAAAACCGAAATATGTACTAATTTTTATTATTACCTAAGTTGAAAAATGAAGGACATACAAACTTTCATCTCTTATATAGCCACCTTAGCCTTTTTATATATACCTACCTATAGATAGAAGAACATAGATCGGACATATAGAAAGGTACTAGGTATTTATAAAAATACTTACCATATTATGTACATAATTAGGTTCCCAATGGGAAACAGAAATACAGAAATCTGAAATAAGCCGTCGCATATTTCAGATTTCTGTATGAGTAGGTACCATACTTATAATAATATGTACATATATGTCACCGTAAGATTGTAAAAACCGTTAGATTATAATATAACGTTTTTATCTCGATAGATTATAAACTGTCGACAGATTGTGAACCGTAACATACTGCTTACAATTTAACGCGTTATTTTTCAGTAAATTGTAATATATTAGGTATATTAACCCGATAGAACCTAAGTGAATATTCATGTCAAACCCTAACCTAAACTATAGTTCGCGCGCGAGTTGAATGTAGGGTAAATGTATGGTGACACTTACATTTACTCTGCATTCAACTCGCGCGCGAACTGTACAAGAAAGAGACAAGAAAACGTAAAAACAATAAATATTTCATAAATTAATACTCAGAACATTGAACGGTTCACAATCTTTCGACAGTTTATAATCTAGCGGGATAGAAACCGTTAGATTATAATCTAACAGATTTTACAATCTTACGGTGACATATACATACCTATATTAATAATAATCCTATATTTTGAAAATTTTAATTTAATATTAAAAGTAGATTTTTATATTAGCATAGTAGGTAAGTATAACTATACTCTTACAATCTACACGTTTAATATAACTTAATTTTTCTATTTTACTTAACTTAAGTTCAATTGCACGATCACTGTTAGCTAGTGCCTAGTAATTTAATCAACCATATAGTATATACCCACATCGGGATATTGCCGGCAGATTAGCCTACCAGTAGCAGTAGCCAGTCTTTGAAACATAACACAGCGTTTATCATTAATAGATAATTAGCAACCTGAACTTGCATGACTTCCAGCATACGGTGTAATTGTGACTTGGCGTCACACCACAATTACGAAAGCATGTCAGCGTTTTGCTGACATTTAACTATATGTCCAGTGAGCAGTGGTGGCGAACCTTTAATTTTGACACGGTTCCAGGGTGATATTTTAAAAATATCCGTTATTTGTTACTTCTGGTGCGTTGGGGTACGTTCGGATGGTTTTTAGTTGTAATGAGAAGATGTTGGCAAAATTTATATTGCATGAAAGTTACAATAGTTAGCTCAATAAGTTATAGTGAAAATTGATTGTTAATAAATAAGTTAAAGATAGAATGTCTTTTATATAATTAGCAATGAAACTACTACTACTACTACTATAACCTATTAACGTCCCATAGCTGGGCAAAGGCATCCACTCTCATAGGAGAGAGGGAATTAGAGCTTAGACCCACCACGCTGCTCCAATGCGGGTTGCCGGGTTTATCGACTATTATCACGTTATTGATAATAACCGGGACCGACGGCTTAAAGTGCTCTCCGAGGCACGGAGGTGAAACACCGCCAACTTCCTAACTCCGGGCTATTACTGAGAATTTCTAGTCAGAAAAACCCAATACTTAATTATGGCCCGACCCGGGACTCGAACCCGGGACCTCGTCAGCCGCAGTCTAACATTCCAACCACTAGACCAACGAGGCAGTTGGCAGCAATGAAAAAATTACTATTTATCGGGTGTATTATTTAATATGAATAAAAATTTAAAACCTTGGAAAAGATCGGACATTAATGGTTTAAGATCGGACTGCCTCCTAAAATTGCCATTGTGGCTTAAAACAGAGTTCATAGAAAAAGAATATCCGTTTTTATACGTCCTACAAGATTAAATTTGGTTTTTTTTTGTATTTTGAGAAAAAAAGTCACCTGGAATAGATTTTCTTTTTTTTTTGTTTCGGATGTCCGATATATCTTATCCCACTAGACCAAATCTCAAATTGCAGTGGCTCTCTAACTTTTAAAAGAAAAATAACTACTAATTCGGAATATTTTTAACAAATACGGTCTTCCCCCATTTACGATCTTACCCCAACGCACCTTACAGCATAGCCCGCCAACCCGGATTGGAGCAGTGCGGTGGATCTAAGCTCTAATTTCCTCTCTCCTATGCGAGTGGAAGCCTATGCCCAGCTGTGGGACGTTAATGGGCTGTAGTGGTGGTGGTGGTGGATAATAAGCCACAACGAGTACCTACCTACGTACATAACTCTACCAGGTTATTCCGCTACCATCTTTAGACTGCATCATCACTTACCACCACCAGGTGAGATAGCAATCAATTTCTAACTTGTATCTAGTTGAATAAAAAAATAAAGTCGTAGTTGAAAATTACAAATTGAAAAGTTGAAAACTGAAAGTTAAGTTGTAGTCGAATAATTCTACTAGCACGTCATGCCTAAAAATAAATCTTTAAGTATTTATTTAAATTATGAATAATTCTAGGTGATGCTCACGACACGATTTCGTGGGAACTCTTTGATTTACTAAGAAGTAATCGTAGCCTTTGTCCTTCCCTTGCCATCCATCATCATCATCAATCTCTGTACCAAACTTCCTTAAAATAGTTCGAACAGACGGGTCGTAAAAGCGTAGCCGACAGACAGACACACTTTCGCATTTATAATATTATTAGTGTGGATTAATGACATACGGAAGTAAATATTATAAGTCTAGTATGGATATTTTATTCAATGCGGCACGCAAATGTTCGTCACCCCTGCTGCGGTAGGAATCAATAGGACGGGGAAACAATACCTACGTCACTCGCGTGACACGCGTTACGCGTAGGCATCGATGTATAATTTAATGCGCGTAGGTCATTATATTTTGACTTTTGAAGCACCTGTAAGGGGGAGGTTAGGTCAACGGTGCCTTGCAATATGGTCTAATTGGCGCAGCGTGCCGTGATCCCTAGCTATTGATATATATACCTATTATAAGGGTGTTAATGACTAATTATTTAGATCACTTGATAAATCTGGTACTTACTCTAGATTTACTTACGGCGAA
Organism: Erebia aethiops; assembly: GCA_923060345.2. Lineage (NCBI taxonomy): Eukaryota > Metazoa > Arthropoda > Insecta > Lepidoptera > Nymphalidae > Erebia > Erebia aethiops. The sequence continues at coordinate 15,680,639 of OV281079.1, read as the reverse complement.
AACATTTTTTTAAGTTACCTAGTTCTCTTCTTCAGCCCATTCTTCATTCAGATCGTTACTTTTATTGTGATAAAATTAAGTCTAGGTACCTATCGGGTAGGTATAATGATTAATTTATGGCAGTCAAGGGCTTACACGCGGTGGAAAAAGTTACAAGCTTGAAAATTAATTTGTAGAAATGTTATCGAGCCCCAAAAACCCATTTTTTGTTTTGTTCGTATGTTGGTCCGGTGTAATCTTCAAAATGTCCAAAACTCAAAACTACTTTGACGAGACGTTCGCAAGGAAGGTCGCCAAAGGAAATGACGAACGAAAAAACACATGAAGAATGAGCAACGCAACAACAGATCAAATTAAAATCATCAAATTAAATCAAATTAATAAAATTAATAGCTATTACTATTTAGGTATGTACCAATTATTATTTAAATTAAATATAATATATCAAAGATTCGAAAGAGATTTATACCTACGGGTTACGAGCCCTACTCTATGTAGGTATGTAACTTTAATAGGCACTCGTACCTTTTACTAAGCAATTAAGTAACTAGATATTTATACGTCCTTCACAGAACTTATAATTCTACACTAGGTACTCGTAATAGTAGCAGTAGTTTTCACATTATAGTAGGTAAATCGTCAACTGTCATACGAAGTTACGATCATAATAACATCGCGATAATAGGTAGCTTTCGGTAAGTCAACTCTCTTCAAGAGCTTCGTGGGAAGAACTGCACGTGGCCCTACCACAAAACCCAAGACCATAATGAACCTTATTCCCTTTATTTTAAGACTAATTTGTTGGGAGTTTGGCGGATTTAATGACAGGAAAGGCAACCACGAAAATGACATGGCGACGGGCAGAAAGGAAAAAAGAGTAGGTAGGTACGCTCTACCGTATCTATCTACCATTTGCAAGTAATCACCATCGAACTGATTGATTGAGTTATAATTCTGTAATACCACGAGTAATACCATAAGTTAAGGACAAATGTAAGTTTACAGAAATAAGTTATTGTGGTTTCTGTTTTGGGTTATACCTACCTAGATAAGGCAATTAGTTATTAAGTTATTGTGGTTTCTGTTGTGGGTTAGATTGGCCAATTATAGGCAAGTAGGCAGTAGGCACAATGTTGTACACTGCTTCCATCCTTTTTACGCGATCCCCTAATTTTTCTTTATGTAAATAGTAGGTAGGTATGATTTTTTATCGTGTTATAGGTATTCAGGTACTCAGACCGTTTAGGCGAGATTTGTAGGACGTCAATACTGGTATCACTTTGTCTTTCTTGTGATAAATGATAAATGATTTATTTATTTCATGTAGGACAACATATGTCACTCATGATACGTACTCTACCACCGGTTCGGAAAGACGATTCTACTGAGAAGAGCCGGCAAAAAACATAGCAGTTGCTCTTTTCTTAAGAAAGCAACAGGTTACAATAAGTAAAACAATACAACACATACATCAAGTATTACACTGACTTGTGGGTCACTGGATGCGAGGCCGTTGTGCTGTTTTTAGTATATAGCTTAGTACCTAGCTATAGCTAACTATAAAACTGAATAGTTCTCTCGCTAATAGTTCGCTTCTTCTTTGGTCATCATCATCATCCATCCATCAGCCTGTATGCATCCACTGCTGGACATAGGCCTATTCGAGAGCGCGCCACCAAACACGGTCCTCCGCCTTCCTCATCCACCCGCTTCCCGCAACCTTCTTTAGGTCATCGGACCAGCGAGCTGGAGGTCGCCCTACACTACGCTTACCGGTACGCGGTCTCCACTCCACTCTCTTCTTTGGTGCATACCAATTATTATGAGTACGCAGCTTTAACAACCACTTTACAACAGATCTTTGTGATTTATTCATTTTTTGTTTCAACGATACGCGATGGTGGCCCAAAGGGTACAAGTCTCCGCTCAGAATGAGAAGGGTGTCTCGTGTGGCCATAGCCATCCACGCTGGCAAGTACCTACGGATTCAAAAAAAAAATCAAAATTCAAAATTTTGAATTTTTTTTGATTAGTGGCAGACTTCACGCACCTTTAAAAAACATTTTTTTTTAATCCACTACAGGCTAGCCCTTCTCTGCGATCTCACCTGAGATCACAATCAGCTGCTGAGAGCTTGATTGCTTCTCAAAGGTGCACGAAGCAGCAGGTTGTACATTTTTCTTCACCAATCTATCAAGTGTTAAGTATTTAACTGCCCAAAACGCAAATATATCTCAAAAGAATAGAAGTGCGTGCCCAAAGATCGAACCCTCTACCACCTGAACATCTTAACCACTGGGCTATCACCGCTACGGCGCTAATTGACGTTGAGACGTTGTGATAAACTTTACATCGTTGGAACGCCAGATACTCTGTACGTTCTGCTAAAATAATGTGTTTATTTAAAATAGAATATTAAAACTTTCCCCTAAAGGATAAGCGGCATCTGCTATGTGCACATCAAAACCTCATTTTGAATGAAAAGTGATATTCTAAATAATTCACTCGATCCCTTTTTATGCATTATCAATCGATTATTAATACGACGAAGCCGATGATGCAACAAAATTCTTTCAAAGTTTCAAATTCGCGCACACGTCGCGACGACAAATTGATTGAGCCATTGTATATTATACATTTCGTATGTGCATATGTAATACCTATTAAACTAACAGTAGCTCGCGACTTCGCCTGCGTTGAATGTGGAAAGTGTTGTAACTTGTACTTGTTTGTGTAACATCATAATATATCATGTACCTACCCAAGTAAGTAACACCTACACTTTCATGCTAAGATTAGGGTAGCCAGTGCCAAAATATTTTGCATAAGTTTTTTTTTATCCACTACAAGTTAGCCCTTGACTGCGGTACCTGATTGTACTCGTAAGTGATAACTGATAACGCAGTCTGAGATGGTAGCGGGCTTACCTGTAGCGGCATGGCAGTTATAATTAACACATACCCCTAATCGGTTTGTACACGGCATCGTACAGGAACGCTGAATCGCTTGGCGGCACGTCTTTGCCGGTAGAGTGGTAACTAGCCACGGCCGAAGCCTCTTCAGGTCAGGGCAGGGAAAATTCAGAAATCAATAAATTCCCAAATTGACCGAACCCGGGACCTCCGCACCAGCGCTTAACAATGCACTAGGAGGACGTCAAAACGGTGTATGTAACAATGTACTTAACGATTCGACTTTATCTTTCTGTAATAATGTGAAATGTCTGCTACGCCTTCACAGCTCATGTTTTCAGTTTTCACCCGATTTTGATGAAATTTGGCACAGGATTAAGTAGTTCCCGCGGTACTTGCTTTAATACGGAACCCTAAAAAACCCGCGGACGAAGTCGCGGATATCATCGTATATATACTATATACATGCTAGTATAAAATAAACATATCGAATTAAAATATGTTTCCCAACACGCTGATACCCGCGACTTCGTCCTCGTGGAATAAGTTTTTTTAATACCACGGGAAATCCTTCATTTTCCGGGATAAAAAGTAGCCTAGGTATATGACACTCACCGTCGTCAACAGAGACCCACGCAAAAAATCACGTCGATCTATTGCTTTGTTGCGGCGTCATTGAAGGACAAACCAACAAACAAACACACTCGCATTTATAATTTTTTTTTAAACCACTATAAGGTAGCCCTATAGTTTAGTTAGTTAAATATTAGTACGAGTATGATTATAACGTCACATGGCAAAAATTCAGTCCTATTCTTTATTTCAAGGCGTAGTATTTAGGTTATTTATCTAGCTTGAAAATCATTCTCGTGAAGTCTTAGAATGGGGAAATCTATGAAAATGTAGGAGATAAACACGGATTGAGACTTTTTTTAAAGTGAGGTACTTTTTAAACTGTCCTTAATGTTTTGTAATATGTAGAGTTAGGTATTTAGGTCTGAGCTGGGTATATTCTTGGCTTCATTTCGGGAACGTATCATTTGGCGGTGCCTTTACTAACAGACAAACGATGGATTTAGTTTTATAATTCCCGGGGGAACTCCTTTATTTTCCGGGATAAAAAGTATATGTCCATCCCGGGATATATCCCGGGATGGACATATACTTGGATTAGGTTATAACCTACCCCTATACCAAAATTGGTTGAAAAGATGGACCGTTAAAGCGTAGCAGACAGGCAGACAGACATATTTTTGAATTATAACATTAATATGGATTTGTATGTAAAAATACATCTAAGTACTGAAAACCCGTAGGTAGCTATGTATAATATACCGGTATTAGGTATCTTTTCTCAATTTCGCTGAGTAGACGTTAAGCAGACGTTCCAGCGAATATCTACTAGGTACCTATATATGATGAAATTGAAACGTGTTATTGTATTGCGATGTGTTGTGATGCGATCGGATGTGGGCTCTGGCCTCTTGAGTGGTAGATCGTGGTACCGGATAACTTTGCAACACGACAAAACGCAAGCCAAGAATTAATAGGCCCAATTGCACAAGACCGACAAATGCGTTTAATTTGAATTTTCCTTTTCATGTCAACGGCGGATACAATGTTTTGCAATACGGCAATTAATGTTTTAAATAATAGGTATTTGAAGATGGAAGCGAAGCCCGAAGCCCTTTGTCGAGTGTGCGGAGACAAGGCTTCAGGCAAGCACTATGGGGTGCCTTCTTGCGATGGCTGCAGAGGATTCTTCAAACGAAGCATAAGGCGGTGAGAACTATTTTTTTTTAAATAAGTAGCCACGTTGTTATCTATTGACCTTTAATATTTTTAGTACCTACCTGGATGACCGTATTTTTTTTTGGTAAATCGTGTTTATTGGAAATTATATTTAAATTATATTTTTTTAAATAAAATATTATATTATATTTATAAACAGGGAAAAAAAATCGGAATGGAGAGATCTGGACTCGAACCGAGGTCTTCTGGTTTCGAGACCGCGCTATTTCTCACCTGAGCTATTATAATTTATAACCTTGTAGATGGTGGCCTTTACCTTCGTATTCTAATGATATTGTAGCAGTTTTTCATTGCCGGCGGATAAAACGACATTTTCTAAAAATGAATCTTGTACCAAAAAGTTGTAACATAAGTAGAAAAACAGAAATAGTAAATATTAGCTTATGGTTTATATGAATAAAATCTGCCTTTTCATTGTATATTAAATAAGTAATACCTTATAGGAATCTTGACTACATTTGCAAGGAAAATGGAAGATGCGTGGTAGACGTCAGCAGAAGAAACCAGTGTCAAGCATGCCGCTTTTCCAAGTGCTTGCGCGTCAATATGAAGAAAGATGGTAAGAATATTTACTATAATAATTATAGAATACATCGACCATTAAACTTAAGCAACTTTTATTGGATTTAGCAGGCGTTATGATCCAATTCCATGATGATCAAGGAACAAGCCAAAACTTTTATTTATTGTTTTGTCGGATTATAGCAAATCACGCTTCTTGTTCCTTGATGTAGGTAAATCTTCTTTACAAATTACTTACCTATAGGCCGACCGTTTAACTCGCGTATCGCCTGCGCGGTAAGAAGGGAGCGGGGATACAAATTTATTAAATTTTTAAAGATACTTATTATTTTATTCTTTACCAACAATGTCTATCTCGAGATAAATCTTTGGATTATTGACTCCGTGTGTAGCGTTACCCGCCCCCGCTCCCTTCTTACGGCGCAGGCGATACGCGAGTTAAACGGTCGGCCTATACCTAGACTCTAGTGACATGTTCAAGGGCTCTAAGTTAGAGCCATGCTAGAGCCTGATACCGGCTGAGTGAGCTGAGTACAGTAGAGCGCGTAAAGGCTTTTGACAGGTACTTATTACCTAAAGCAAATTAAGCAACATTACTGTATGATGCCCACGTGGATTAAGGTTTTTTAAAATCCTGTGAAAATACTAAGTTTAAGTATCTTCTAGCTTATTATGTCAGCCTGCGGGATGCAAGCTTTAAGTACCTATCAAAATCGGTTAAAGTTTAACCGAAGGAAAGAATTTAAGCTCGAAGAAATTAGGTATAATTATTCTTAAATCAATGAAAACGTTGATCTTTGTAGATATATGATTCCCAGTTATGTTGTTTAGCGGCTATCTGTAGCGATCGGCTGTATTTTTCGCCCAATTCAACGAACAAATCCCGATTTTTCGAGATCGTTTATGCCAAATTGAACGCGAATAGAACAAGTGGGCACTTGTCTCAATAAAGTATTTATTCAGGCTTCCTCCTAGCAGCATGTCTTTTCCATTAGGAGACATTTCAAGTGTTTGCGGCACACAAGTGTCAGAGAGTGACGGGAAAAGCCGGGGGGGAGATCCGCGGGTGCCCTCCGATCACACCACAGGTCTGTGTTCACACGCGGGCCTTTTTCCTCTATTCGGTACACGTTTTACATATTATAGATAAAGCTAAATAAAGCCAGCCCGCGACATCGTCCACGTGAATTTTAGTTGTTAAAAATCCCGTGTGAGCTGTTTGATATTCCGGAATAAAAGTACCTACCCTATTTTCGTCCCCACAATGTAAGCGCCGAATTGAGAAGCTCCTCCTTTTTTGGAAGTCGGTTAAAAAGTGAAACTTCTTGAGGCGCCAATTGAGAGTAAGTAAGTTATTCTTTCGGAACTTAGTAACGTTCATCTTACCGCCGAAAATAGCCGCTATTGAGAGTATTTATTTTGAGACGCCACGATCGGTTCATATGTTAGTTTATAGCCGTAAATAGGTAAACCGACAGAAAAACAGAGAGTTTCGGAGTTCGCACCCATAATAATTAATATGTTCTATCATAACTACCTAATAAAAACTAGCTCGACGCCCGCGTCTTCGTCCACGTGGATTGAGGTTTTTCGGTTCCCACGGGAAATAATTTTCCGGAATAAAAAGTAAAAATCCTATGTGTTATATCAGACTATAGTATTAGATATCTTTCCGCCCGATCCGTTCAGCCGTTCTGCGTGACTTAGTAACAAACATCCATCCATCCTGACTTTCGCATTTATTATATTAGGATAGTATTATTATTAGATGCATAAATGTGGTTGTCTGTCTCTCGTTTTGTCTGCCCATCTGTTCAACCGATCGTGGGATTGTGGGGGTGATTGTGGGCTTGTATAGAGATCAGTACTCAGGGAAAGACAAAGGTTACTTTTAATCCCGGAAAATCAACGAATTCCCGAGTGTTTCCCAGTGGTCTTATTGGTGGGTAAAATTCCCAAAAGTCAGATTCAGTCGATATCTAAGTACTAAAGTACAGTTTTGTGCAAAAGGTCATAAACTCTTTACGTAGCTTTGTGTTTTAGTTGTAGTTCAAAAAAACATTTAGTCGGATAGTCGCTGGGTGGCGGGCCAAATTCTAGTACCTACTTATTAAAATTTTAAAAGTTTGAACTACGAGTATATGTTCAAACTTTATATGTTCACAGGCAGCCATGTCAAAATTCAATGTTACGAAAGAGCCTGAAAGAGCTCTTGGGCATCTTCCGACCAAATCTTTGCGTAGCACTCAAACCCGAAGAGTCGGTGTAGAGATTTCCGCCTCGCCATGTCACCAGATATAAGTAAAACGTCGCCCGCACGCCCCAATATGTTTATATTTGCACATCAAATTGATCGCGCAACTCGCAAGCTCACGAGATAGTGTGAACTGTGAACTACACCCACAGCCCTTATTACTTGTCATAATATTTACCCTCTTGTAATTTTAGCCGCCAGATTTGTTTGGTCAAATGTTTTCCGAGTACCTACCTACTTAAATGATGTCTAATCGAATGAGCTTTGGAATGAGATTGGCTCGTATTTTAATGTGTAACCCGTTGTAGATAAGAAGCACAAACGACAAGGTCCTGAGTTCGAATCCCGGGTCGGGCCATAATTAAGTACCTTTTGCGTTTTCCTGACAATAAATTCTCAGTAATAGCCTGGAGTTAGTAAGCACGTAAAGCCGTCGGTCCTGCGCCTGATCTCTCTCCGGTCGTGTTTGATTTTCCGACCCATCGGGTTATCAGAGCAAGGTGTGCACACTTGTGCCCTTTAATATTTCCAAGACAGATGGTTCATCTCCGTGGAGATTGGCCACCGTGTCCGAAATTCGGTCGGGAGGACATCATTTATTTTTAGCGCACCCGTCCCTCAATAGACTTGTTACATTCCAGCGGTTCAACACGAGCGTGCCCCGCGGCCAATAGTAAACCAGCATCAGCTCGCTCTGCAAAAATTGAGCTACAGTTTGTCACGGCAGCCCCCATTCTTGTCCGCGACCAACCCCGTCGCTCTTTCCACCTTCCCACCTTATTCCTACACTACGTTATCCGATAGAATGCATAGCTCCTTTTTAGAAAACGCACCCTTTACTAACTTTTCAACCACCCAGGAAACAATGGATGTCTCCAATCTAGGACTGCTCAACAGTACTAGCGCACTCGGTTCCTTCAATCCCTTTAAGATACCGCTGTTCCCGACCCCTTTGCACTATCCTGTACCGGGGTATCTGTCGACAAACATGTTTTACCCTCCAATTATGAACCCCGACAATGCGGTGTGTGGTGATTCACAAAGTAAGTGAATTTGTTATTTATTTGTTTATTGAAGCTCGAATACTTAGTTTAAATAGTAAAATTAAATCTTCTCCTAAAGTACTTACTTAAATTAGATAAGTTATAAAAACACTGAATCACTAAATTACTAAAGTATAGTAAGTATTCCACACCTAATCATAGTTGGAAATATAATAATTATGGTAAGTACGTCTGCCGTATTCGTGGTCCTACACTTTGCAACATATTGATGCGCCGACGGCCTTTGAGCTCTGATTTGAGTCGATACTTTTCTAATAATATGTTTATGATAGGGTACCTATCTAATTAATCCTCAAAAGATATTTTATGATATTACAGAAACGATTCCAAACAGCTTGAACTGTACCAGATATCAATTTCCATACCATAATAATGTAGCCGTAAAACCAGACTCTCAACTTTCCGAGAAACAGAAAGAAGATGAGGTTTCTAGTTCCGAAGAAGCATACAAAATCGATACATGCAAGGAAGACGGAAGTAAGAACTAAAAGCTCAAACAACGTAACGCGAAACGGAAACTGCACGGCAACAACACTGAACGCGCGCATATGCGTGTTCGATTTATAAAAGAATTATCTAGTTCATTCTTTTGAAATACGTCAAATTAAAGCAAGCAGCAGCGTCTACGTCGCGTTGGCTTGAGCGCGCTGCTAATGCCCTGTATGTGCTTTTACAGTTTCCTGCACGTTGGAAACGTTTCCGTCGCGCGCTATGTGTGTTTCACAGATAATAAATAATTAACATAAACCACAGTAATAAATAATAGTAAACTAATATAAGATGTTTTATAGAATAGCTGTTAAAGCCGAGCCAAACTCAGATTAGTTTATTGTAGTTTACTGCACTGGCGAATTACATAAAGGTGCCTTTCCAAAATGGTTCACTGTACGACGCGGTTGTGATTTGTGTGTATAATGTTGAATAATAAGTAGCATTTAGCGTTGCGAATTTTACTTTTTTTATGAAACTGATATCAAATTATAGCCAATAAATATATAAATTCTTAAGATTGTGTAACTTGTGACATTCGATATTAATTTTAGATTACAGTGTACAGCAGCACTCGTCGGGCAATTTCGAACCGCCAATGCCTATCGTTTCAAAAATCTTTGAGAAATACCAACAGCCACCTAATTCGATCAAAAATGATTTCATGTTCATGGAGCATTCAAAAGAAGAAACGCAAGTAGAAACGACATTGAAGCACGATGAAAACATAGACTACAAAATAAAACTACAAAATTCTGTGTTTTCGGATATAGAGTTGTACGATCCGTCGTCCAAATTATTAGTAGCCACGATACAGTGGTTGCATACCGTTGCACCGTTTGAGCAAATGGCTCATAGTGAGCAAACCTGCTTGCTTCACAGCAATTGGAAGGAGCTATTCATAATGCACGCTGCACAATGCTCCTTTTACTTCGATGAAGGTGAGTTTCAATAGTACCTAATCTCTAGCTACTTTACAAACAAAAGAATTTTAAATCCATACTCAACCTTGACGACCTGAGATAAAATTCAAAATTCTTTGCAGAAACATTATTTACAGTGAGATGTTAATTATTAATTATTTGCCTGTAATGTTTCACCTTTTAAAATCAGGCATGAAAAATTACCATCATGATTGTTTATATAAAAATTCATCTATTGTGTGTAATATTAAATACTTATACAGCTGAGTTTATTTTTAAGTTTGAGGTCACTATATCTAGGCCTGACTGTTAAATTCTAAATTGGCACCGAGTTGCACTGCTAAATGGGCTTGAACTGCCTTGGCTAGTTATGACTATCTGAGGTCGCACAGGAATCGCAAAAATGGGTACTTTTGGGTTAGGAAGCAGGCTGCGTCTCACGGTGGCTCGTAGAGCACTTCAAGTAGTTGTTCTTGAATCTAATTTCTCTTCATACCTACGTGTCTTGCCGTCCCATCGGTAATTAATCAGACTATGAGATTAACGGAATAGAAAGTGCACCTGATGTCATTGTTTACATTTCTTTTGCACTGTAATATTATATTATACTAATATATGTACCTCCTCCGGCTATATTCTTAATGGAGATTGATTGTGATTGTTTATGTTAATAGATCACGTGTCATCGGTAATCGCTTCTAAGCGCCCGAATATCAAGGAGGAACTGAGAAAAATTACAACACTTCTCAAGAAGATTGCGATGTGTCGATTGGATAAAATTGAATTCGATAGCTTAAAGACCTCACTATTATTCCGAACAGGTGATTTTGATCAATAATTATTATTCTCTATGAACATTATTGTAAGAACGTGTAAAGTGGCAACTTGACTGAAATTATGCAAAACAGGGTTCTAAATTCTAATTGACAAAACACAAAGGGACAAATCGGAATAATCCACTTTCAAGCGTCTCTAAAATACATTTTATTGCCTTGTAAACTCCGGCTAAAGAAATTTCACTACAATAGATAATTAGATAGATTGGTCGACTGTTTGATCCTCGAGCATGGAATTCTAACTTGATCCACAAAATAGGTAATAGTATGTTGTACTTGAACGAGCTGAGCTTTAAGCCTTTTGCTTATAAGGAATGTAATATCACTTGCCCTAACGGTGAAGGAAAATATCCTGGGGAAACCGGCATGACCAAAAGTTCCAATCCGCACTTGGCCAGCGCTGTGGACTTCAACCAAAGCTCTTTTCATTTTCGGAGGACACTTGTGCTTAGTAATGGGGTGATGGATTGATGATGTTGATGAAAATAGCTATTACTTCACAGATGCCCTAGACATGGGAAGACAATCCCAAATAGAGATTTATCAAGAGAAATCACTAGTGCAGCTGCAACGTCATTGCTCCGGGAAGGAAGCCAGTAGGTTCGGAAAGCTCCTGCTCCTCTTGCCTAGCGTGTGTTTCGTAGCGAATCGAGGGTATCTGGAACATCTCCTGTTCTCCACGGCAATGGCTGAAGATATCAACGCTATCATCTCTCGGATATACACTTATACCTCCATGTGAACTACTGATGTGGTGGTGTTATGTGTACCTACATATGATGTACTTATACAAACCTTAGATATGGTTACATTAGAACTTAGAAAGTGAATAAATCGCAAAACACGTCAGCTATTTAAACACGCTTTGTCCGGCGGATGCTTGGAGTTTGGAACAAAATGTAAGCGTATAAAACTTATCGTCATAGAGCATGGTGCCTATTCACAGAAGCGGAGATCTATGTTCAGCCGGCCAATCCAATTAGTCTGTTATGTTATACTTACATACTGGGTATGTTCCGATATACATTGCGAGCACTGTTCAGTGCTCTTACTGGGGATAAATTCGTCCTAGGGAAATATATCTATACTAATATTATAAATGCGAAAGTTTGGATGTATGGATGGATGTTTGTTACTCAATCACGCCCCAATGGCTGAATGGATCTGGATGAAATTTGGCACAGAGATAGATTATAGTCTGGAATAGCATATAAGCTACTTTTTATCCCGGAAAATTAAAGAGTTCCCGCGGGAACCGAAAAACCTCAATCCACGCAGACGAAGTCAATCAGAAGCGGGCATTCGCTAGTGATGTCATAAATCGTCGCCATTTTTGTACTGTGAGCACTGGCGTTTTCGGGGTAAGGAGTGCTTTGATCACGTGATCAACAGCGTCAAGAAATTTAACGGCTTGCACCATTGATTATTAATAAAAAATTATTTGTCGAAATAAGTTCATCACTTTTATCGTACATAAGCTCATTAATAATTCGGTTATAAAATAAAGTTATTAGATATGCATTAAAGCTACTTGAAAAACAATATTTTATTTTAATAAAAGGCTTACTTTTATTATGCAACTAGCTGACCCGGCGAACTTCGTACCGCCTTAGTATGCAAAATTAAATGAATATTTTTCAATATTTCTGAGAGATTTTCGTAATATTTTTTTCCGTAAGAACCTTCTCCTAATAATAACAAATACAACAAAAAAAGAATTACTGTAATCGGTCCAGCCATTCACGCGTGATGCCGTGACCAAGGAAAACGGGTTTCATTTTTTTTTATATATAGATATAGAAGATATAGATATAGATAAATGATGCGATTAATTCAATTGACAATTGACTTGAATATTTAATTTTTTAAATACCTATAGCTGCATTCAAACAACAGATAACTTGTACATTTATATTATAATTATTTTCACGTCAAAACAGCGCCAGAAAACAAAGATGACAGTATACTGAACTGCGTTATAGCTTCGGAACATAAAGGAACGACTTCGCAGTATACTAAATTGACGTCACACCTTACAGTGCTCGCAGTGCATATCGGAAAATACGGAAGTTTTATTTCATCTAGTAAATAGTATAGGAATTTTGATTTTAATTCGTGGCGAGAACATATTCTTTCCTGCATTTTGCGCGCGTCGTTTCCGCTTTTGTATAAAAACGTAAGGAGCAATTTTTATGTTAACTAAAGAAATACACAGATTGAAAAAAAAACACAGTAACGTCACATATCATTGGAACTGCATATTAAATTAAGAATTTATTGAACTGTGTAGGAAATTAAGGTGAGTCACTGGAGTCGCATTTAAAAATTGTGTTGTATACCTAATAAGTACTTATGTATATTTTTTAAATTGTGATATTTTTATCATTATTTAAAACAAGATATTTTTTTGGGCTATTCATTGATGTAGAATTTTAGTATGGGGCTATTGTATAAATTACAATAGCCCCATACTAAAATTAAGGTTGAATTTGTAAATATCTATTGAGTTATTTTTAAACGAATTGATTTAAAGGCCGGCGATACACGGACAGCTTGTCCAGCAGTCAGGATGGACTACTTCAAGCTGCGACTGCATAGTGAACTACCTACAGTCTTCTACGTAGACACATTACATGGAACCGCCCGAGCAGTTGCGACTGCTTCGGGCGGTTGGCAGCAGTTATCAATGGTAGCTTCAAGCTGCAGTTGACTGACTGCAAGAGCGGTCCGTGTATGTTGATTACTGGCTAACTGCTCGAGCAGTCCGTGTGTTGCCGACGCACCACCTGAACACACACAAAAATATAAATTAGTTAAAGCAAATGTATAAAATTAATAGATATAAAATGTAGTATGTATATAAAAATATTATAAACATACATTCAACTTACCTTTTTTATAATAAACCATATATGTACCTATGTAGATACTTACCTTAATAAACAATAAACAAATCGCACCATGAACAGTGTTAGTAATTTATCTTTAATAAGATTGACAATAGATACTGTTTGTACGTATTCGTTGTAAATGTTCTGTACATCTTGCGATCCAAAAATTGGACAAAGTTCTTTTCATTTTAATTAGTATCACGCCCAAGACCTAAGGTTTAACACGTCATTTAAATAGGTAAATAGGATAGGTAGGTACAATGCGTAAATTACTCATTCAATAATTCATTAAACATATATAGACAGGGATTTTCTTGGGATAGTACTTAATGCGGTGGGTTTCCTGGTCCTTCCGCATACAACTCGAATAAGAGTAGAGTACTATTTTAACTCTTAGGTTACTAACGATTATTAACAGATGATAGTGATAATATCAGGGACCGAGGCTTGACGTGCGCTACGAGGCACGGATGACGGAGGAAACGAGAAAGTCAAATTCGGTCACCCATCCAGTTACCGACTTGAATCAACGTTGCGAATGTTGCGACATTACCGCAACGTTGATCCAAGTCTCGATTGGGTCAATCGTCCCTGTTGATTAGAAATATGTGTAAATTGAATTTAAAACCCATTCCAAATAAATATAAGGTAATTATATTAGCCAAAATTTCATTTACGCAGATGTGTAAATAAAATTTTGGCTAATCATTGAGAGAAAGTATCTATAAGGTGTTATTGAAATTTTCATTGCGCCTAATGTCTTGAATTGACAAGTAGGTAAACGGGCCTTTGTTTGGGCGACTATGGGGCGACTAGAGATGTTTATGGATCGAGTTACAGACTACCTACAGTACCTACTGAGCTTTTGTTATTTCCTTTGACTATCAAGAACAATTTTAGCTTAGTGTAAGATAAGTTTTATGTATCTAGCTTGGAGCCGGTGATGCTGTTTGAGTTGCTCAGCCTCAGGCGAAAACTGTAACGCTGGACTGGAGCACAGCTTTTAGGTAAACTGTTCGAAGTGAAATACTCATTAAATATTTTCCATCCTGAGTCCTGTTAGAGCACGTTAGTGAGCGTTTCGTCACTTGACTACGAGTATATTAGGCGTGATTGTTGTGTCCCTAGGGGTCTTTGTAAGTATGTACAATGTACATGTATCTTTAATATAATATAATATGTGTTTATGAACGTTCGTATCTTGTCTCCTAAATTGCTGACCCAGTGCGATTTTCTCCCACTAGTTAGTTCCAAGACCCACATCATATTGTATAGGTACCTACTAGGAATTAATGCAAAAGGTAAGCAGTAAAGACAAGGATATATTTTGTACAAAAATTTTAATGTTGATACAAAAAACAGAGCTACATAAAATAATTTATTTTTACGTTAGCACTATGAGAATCGTATGAATACTTCTCCTAAAGCCATTTACAGCAGGAAATATAAAAAGGTAAATTATTATCCAATAAATAACGTCTATGCAGCATAAGATGATCCCAATTATTACATATTTCCCGCAAATCGCTGTAACGCTGACGTAAACAACAGTTACGACATCAACCACGCAGTAGGCAATTAATGTCCATTGGTAAAGTAGGATTAATGTTTCTATGTACTTCAAAGTGGCTATAAGCAGAATAATATTCACAGAAAATAGCAAAATACCAAGAACGGCATATGTGTGGATAATAATTTGAACTGCAATGTTGCTTATACCGAATCTTGGCAGGATGTTTTCACCCACGAAAAATAATAAAATATAGCATGTACTTAGTAACAGTCCAAGGGCAGCTATTATTATGGTTCCTAGTTTAGGAGGTAGGCAGAAGCAGCAAATGTTCGGAGCTGGGCATTTATTAAGGACCGTTTGAGTGTTCTGCAAAAGAAAATGGCAACTATACGGTATACCTACTACTATAATATCTTAGAAGTAGTAAGTAGTTATTCTAAGCATAATATCGAGATTATATTACGACAGAGTAGCATTATATCCTTTTGTCTCGAATGTCTGGCAGGCCAAGCATGGGCGGGAAGATTTTAAGAGTAATCATAAGAGGAAAAGAGATAAATCTATTTTAATTCTAAGAGGTACTTACCTATCGTTTTTATCCGCTACAAGTTAGCCGTTGACTGCGATCTCACCTGGTGATAAGTGAAGATGCAATCTTATATAGAAGCAGGCTAACATGTGAAGAGCATGGCAGTAATAATAAACCAACCCAAACGGTTTCTACCAGTAGTTTCTAAAGGGCCGCGGCGGCGCGCGGGTTTACAATTCTACGGAAAAGATATCTATGGCTTGGTGGTCCGATTTTGCTACCATTTTTTTTATCATCACGGTTTGGATCATACCCATTACCTACATAAAAATGCACGTTTAGCCCGATTCCGCTTCATTACATAGTTAGCAGCTATAGCTAGCTAATGATGCGGTAAGTAATGCCTTCTTACCACCGTACCTAACACATGACATGGTACCTACATGTAGGTACCATGTCAGGTAATTGAGTCTTGAAACAACTTACCCCTTCATGTTTCCAACCATATTTATTTCTGATGCGTTGGGTAATCATATTTTGAATGAATAATTACATGTTCCAACTTCCATTTATAATATTAATCAGTAACATAAGAGTTATTATGCTTAAGACTGATATAAAATTGTGTCAATAGGTATCTTATATTATGTTTGATTCCGGTAACGAGTTTAATAGCTGATGTATTCTATGCTGGGACTATGGATCACTCATGTAGTTATATTCACTGATCAGTCGCCTTCGTTCCTAATTATTATTTAAATAAATCACGTTTTACCGCCGCTCGCAGTAAAGTTTTTGTATTTAACGATTTTTTTGAACTCATTGACTTTAACCACAGATATTAATACATACCCCAGAATGATACTATACTCTTTGACAGAACGTCTTTACTCGTCTTACAGATTTTGGTCATCGTAGACAGAAAAGGAAAAAGACCAGCTGTCAGCGTATACAGTATGCGATAGCGATAGTTTACATAGCTACATGTACAATTCAATTCACTTCCGGAGCGGACACCCTTAAAATAAGTTAGGTACGTGTTGTAATAAGGGAAATAATAAAAAGTAAATACAGATTTAAAGTAGTTTAATTTATGAATATAATTATCTTTTTCAACACACTTGCTCATAAAGTGGCTCTAATTTCACGCGGTTAAATAAATTATGACGCCTTATTTTACATAAAAAAATTATTGTTCTGTTTTTGTTTGTCAAAAGTTAAATTCAAGGAGAAAATATTGTGTATTATAGTTAACGTAATTCTAATATTTTCCGTAAAAGTAAGTTCATTATGGTCATGCGATGTTTATAATAATTTGACCGATGAGCATCAAAGTACTTTCTTTACCTAAATTCAAGAGAGTGATAAAGAATTGGTTAATAAGCAAAGCCTACTACATCCTGGATGAATTTTTCAATGACGGCTAGCTAAATTATATGCTTGGTTTATGCAAATACATTGACATGGTTAACTGTAATTACAATGGACTATTTCTTTGACTCTTAACAAGTACTTTATATTAATTTATCGATATATAAATCAAATACTTAATCTAAATGTATGACATTTTCAATTTAAGGTTCAGTTGATATAATAATATGTAGGTATTGTCCATATTTCAAGAATTTTCTTAATTGGTCACCTATTTATCTTATTAATACCGTGATTTGCTACGTCGATTATATTTAAGTATTGCACGCCATAACGATGGTAATACACTTGTATTTTTATCTTTTACCACCTTTGTAATATTATGTGTATTATGCAATAAATAATTATTTCTGATTCTGTAATACTGTGAAATGTTTTATGTCATCTGGCATTATACAAATAGCAATGAAAGGTACGAAATAATATCAAGAAAAGTTTAGGGTAAATTATTATGTAGGTATGTTACTAAAATTTTATGGCTTTGATTTTAACTTAGGAGTTCAGATAAAATAATAAATGAAACTACATAAATCGGTATTTATTTAAACATTCGCGTGATACTATTAATAATTGATAATATTTTATTATAATAATATAATATAATATTATATTTGTAGCTGTTGTGTTGGTCAACTTTATTTATTTCCTATTATCCTATCCTATCTGCCAGGATTCACCACTTTGGGAGTAAATTATGAATATGGCAACAGCTTATTATATACCTGTCAAAGACAGTATATAATATACTTGAATATGGCTGTCTCACGACCGAGCAGACCATTGTTATATCTATTAGGTTTTTAAACTGAGGAAATGACCGAAGACGATTTCAATCCATAAAGGCATACTAGTCACGTTGATGCACGTTGATGTCTCTTTAATATACTCACAGGCAGCTCACAGGTATTACTATACATGCAAAGTTTGCCGTTCAAAGTGTTGTCTTTAGGAAGGTATAGTCTTATTTTAATTAAGGACATACAACATTTACATTAAACTAACATAGGTAATTAATAAGTATGTATTTGATTCATGAAAATGTGTGCTTCAATTCACGTAAGTTTGACTATTTTGCTCAGGATAACAATTTGTTAACGTAACAGTTTTGTTTTCCACATAATAAGGTAATGTTACTTTTCTCGTGAAAATGTTACTTATTGAGCTATCTCATGTCACTTTTGACCTCAGATTAAAAATTTGACTATCTGCCACTGACAACACTGCAAGTTATACTTGTCTGCTTGTGACTTGTCTCCATTAACTTGTCTCTGCTTGTCTCTGCTTGTGACCAGAGACAAGTTAACCAGCTTGTGACTTGGGCAGAGTGCAATTATTAGATTAATTACTCAGTATTTTATTAGAAAATTCTTTCAAAACTTCAAGTTTCAGCTTCAAATTACGTTGTTTAAATTTTTTCGCCTTGTTTCATTGTTTCCAGAGAGGAACTAAAGTTCGGTTTAATTTAATATTTGTACAGTAAAAACGAGGCGCCAAAAGTAATTTTTTTAAAGTTTATTTTTCAACTTTCAAGGGCCAATTTACCGAATAAAAGTGTTATTTAACCTGAAAACAGCCCCAAGTTTTATTTAAGTAGGTAGTTAAGACTATAAATGGAAGATAATGTGCCTACTGAAAGTTATTCTATGGTGAGTGCAGTATTTAATTATTAAATTATTTTCTACTAGCTGACCCGGCGAACTTCGTACCGCCTTAGTATGCAAAATTAAAATGTATATTTTTCAATATTTCTGAGAGATTTTCTTAATATTTTTTCCGTAAGAACCTTCTCCTAATAATAACAAATACAACAAAAAAAGAATTAGTGAAATTGGTCCAGCCATTCACGCGTGATGCCGTGACCAAGGAAAACGGGTTTCATTTTTATATTTTTCTATACTCTACTAAAGCTTTCCTTGTGCCACCATCAACAAAAAAAATAGCCATGCAATAAATACTGATGTTCAATAGTAAAGAAGACAGGTATACTGCAACTCTTGTTATTTGAATTAAAAAGTATGGTGTTTTTGCATGATTAATAGGTTTTACTTTATGTGGTATTTGATCCTACAAACCATAACTATTCTGCTTATCATAAACATGGTATGTTATTTAAATAGTTAAAGTTAGTTATAGATAAGAATCTATTTGAACTCTTACTTCTAAAATATAGGACTTTCGTACAAACTTTCAACCCCCTTCCAAATTTCAAGTTTGTATGTTTTGCAGTTTCTGAGATATTGTGATTAATGAGTGAGTGGTATGTCGCTTTTATATATATTTACTAGATGATGCCCGCGACTTCGTCCGTGTGGATTAAGGTTTTTTGGTTCCCGCGGGAACTCTTTAATTTTCCGGGATAAAAAGTAGCATATGTCCTTCTCCGGGATACAAACTATCCCCATACCAAATTTCATCAAAATTGGTTGAATAGATGGGCCGTGAAAGCGTAGCAGACAGACAGATAGACAGACAGACAGGAACACTTTCGCATTTATAATATTAGTATGGAAGTATGGATAAGAGGTCGCCCACGACTTCGTACTCTTACAATTTCTGTTTTTCTATGAGATTATGAAATTTTTGAGAAGAGGTTTTTTTCAATCATGCTGCAACAGAGCAACGGATTGATATGCATGGGTATAATTGAGGACTTGAAGAGTAACATAGGCTACTTTTTATCCTAGAAATCAATGTGTTCCCTCCGTATTTATATAAATGTAAATCTATGCAGAAAAAGTAGCAGGCAGAGTAAGTAAGCTAAAGAGGAAAAAGTTTAAACAGTTTGATATGATATCAGTTCTGTACCACCTCACTTCAACATTAAATATTCTGGATATCTGACAACTACTTATACTTATCTTATGTGATAGTATTTGAATTTTTTCAAGTTCCCACATTGTAGACAATTATAGATAATGTTGAATTTACTTACATCACTTTATTTGATTATAAGATAGATGGTTCAAACAGTTCCTATAGAGTTGGCCTTGTTATTTTTATTTATGTTATTGAAATCAAGTGATCTTAATGTATAGCAATGGTCATATCAATGGGGACAAATCTAAACTAATATTATAAAGATAAAAGATTGAGAGAGAGAGAGAGAGAGAGAGAGAGATTTGTTTGATTGTTTGTTTGTAATGCATAAACTCAAAACTCTACTCAACCGATTTAAAAAATTCTTTCAATTATAACAAAGCTTCTCTATCAGCAAGTAACATAAGCTATATTTTATTTTCAAAAAATTAGAGATCCCTTCAAAAAATTGCAATAATGTGAGAAAAAATCATCTCATGTGAGAGCTTCTGTGGTGTGCGCTGCATAAATAGTTAAAGATACATGAAAACAATATATAGTAGAAATTTTTCCTCTCAAAAAGTTCCTTAAAAAAGTCTGCAATAGCATATAGATCTATCTTTTAAGGTTGACTCACAATAACCATTTTTATGATCTCCAAATTTGGTCTAAAACAAAGTTTTACTTTCGAAGGTGTTTTTACTGATATAGTAAAAATACTAGTAGTATAGATAGGATATACTGATATCCTTATCAAAATAAATTTTTGTTCATCTAAAGTATTTCATAAAGACCAAATTCGGGCTAGGCTAATGCCCAGCATGCTTATTGATGTGAATCATGCCCTACCTGTTGTATTATGATTAGGTATATTTGAAACCTTTTTACAAGTTCCAACAACAACTTTACAAAGTTTCAAATCATTAGTGACGCGCATGAATGGATTAACGAGATTCCCGCTGTCCTATCTACTATCTAGCGAAACCACAGCCAAGGGAACTGGCTTGGGAGAATCAGCGGGGAAAGAAGACCCTGTTGAGCTTGACTCTAGTCTGGCACTGTAAGGAGACATGAGAGGTGTAGCATAAGTGGGAGATCGCTCGCGGTCGCCGCTGAAAAAAATGTGATTCTATTGTTATAGTGGGAGTTATAGGAATGCATAAATATAGTATTTAAATGTTGATATAAATTTTGTGTGCTCTATTGGGTTCTAACTATATCACTTAGCCAACCTTCAATAATTGAAAGTTATTAGCAACTGCAATTTCCCAACTATTAATACAAATTATTATTCTTTTTACAGAGAAAAAACATACAACAGGCACCATGGTACAAACACATAACTGTGGAACCTGTCATGTTCTTCTATATGATGGCATTCATGATAACTAGTGTTATAGAACAAACATTTTATGTGTTCCGAGCATGCACAGTGAACCATGGCTACAGTGAAGAGATATGCTACCATATAAGTAACTACAGTGATATCAATAAGAAAGTTCAGGTAATCTTTTTCAAATTTTTAGCAAAAATTGTGTAAGTAATACATTGTGATGCAAAATTCTAAAATCAATATATTATACATCTATACTAATATTGGATGGAAGGATGGATATATGTTTGTTACTTAATCACGCCAGCACGACTGAACGGATCTGGATAAAATTTGGGATACATATTATAGTCTGGAATAAAACACAAGCTACTTTTTATCCTGGAAAATTAATGAGTTCCTGTGGGAATCAAAAAACCTCAATCCACGCGGACGAAATCGCGGGCATCACGTAGTTATTCATAAATTAACTATCTCCCTCCCCTCTGTGTAATATGTGCTTTACACAGAGTGGAGGCACAGTTTCAAAAGTTCAAGAACTTCTGTGGAACGGCTGATAGGGAAAGAAGTAAGAACATATCTCGTTAGACTGGTATAAGTGTGAGCACTACTTTGTCTACAAGATAAGGAATTACAATTCTGTTTAGTTTATAAGCAGTTGGAAAATTGGAAATAGGTTTTTAACTACAGCAAAAAATAAATGCAAAGCTGGCTGGGAAATTATTAAGTAACACACTAATGATAGTACAATCAATCGTTTTATTGATAAGGTAATAGTTGACAACAAAATTTTAACTGACCCGATAGAAATTGCTAATGCCTTTAACGTATATCTAATAGACCTTACGAAATCAGATAGAAAAGAGAAAAAAAACGCCAACAAAAATAAAATAAGCAATAGCTTATTTTTGAAACCTTTTACTTTATACGAAGTCAAAAACTTAATTAAATCTTTAAACAACACCAACGCTGTAGGGTATGATGAAATTTCTACAAAAGTAATAAAGGTTGTCGTTGACGAAATAGCACCTGTATTAACATTTCTCATTAATTGTTCACTTGAAAAGGGTTGTTTTCCGACGGTCCTAAAATGTTCAATTATAAAACCTATTCACAAAAAGGGTGACAAAAAATGTCTACAAAATTATAGACCCATAACGCTAATTTCAATTTTCTCTAAAATATTTGAAAAGGCTATGCAGAAACGGTTGTTAGAATTTATCGAAAAATTTGACATAATAAAAAAATTGTGACATTCTTTGATATGACTAAGGCATTTGATTTCGTATCCCATGACCTACTTTTAAATAAACTTGAAAACTATGGAATCCGTGGGCCTGCCTCAGATTGGTTTAGAAGCTATCTGAAGGGTAGAACAAATTCAATTCAAATAACAAACCTTAACAAAAAATGTGTTGTTACCGAATACAGATCAGCCAAACATTTGAATGAATCTGGAGTGCCTCAGGGTAGAGTACTTGGCCCTCTCCTATTTTTATTGTACATAAACGATCTACCGGACATAATTTCTGACAAATGTATTCTATATGCTGATGACATTTCTCTAATTTTGACATACCCAAACAATAATATTGAATCCGAAAATGACATTAATAATAAAATACAATTAATTATAAAATGGCTGACTGACAATAATTTAGCGGTTAATATATCTAAAACAAATTTTATACAATTTCACAACTATAATAGTAAAATCAAAGCGAAACTATTACTTAGCTATAATGGTCAACCAATTAAAGAGGTGGACGAAACTACCTTCTTGGGCATAACCCTAGACAAATATTGTAATTGGAAACCACAGATCGAAAAGGTATTTAATCTTACTAATATTATAAATGCGAAAGTTTGGATGTATGGATGTCGGTATGGATGTATGGATGTATGGATGGATGTTTGTTACTCAATCACGCCCCAACGGCTGAATGGATCTTGATGAAATTTGGCACAGAGATAGATTATAGTCTGGAATAACACATAGGCTACTTTTTATTCCGAAAAATTAAAGAGTTCCCGCGGGAACCACAAAACCTCGATCCACGCGTACGAAGTCGCGGGCATCAGCTAGTAAAGTAAATAAATTCAGATATGTGCTCAGTAAATTAAGGCAAACGTCGTCTGTAGAAACATTACTCACAGCTTATTACGGCTACGTATACTCAATTTTAAAATACGGACTTATAATATGGGGCAACTCGTCTGATATACAAAGAGCATTTATTGCTCAAAAAAATGCATACGTGCGATGTGCGGTAAAAGACCATATGAATCATGTAGGCCTCTATTCAAACAATTAGGAATCCTAACACTTCCTTGTATGTATATATTTGAGCTCACTACATTTGTGAAGTTGAACCCACACTTTTTTAAAAAAGTTTATGAAGTATTCCCACGAGGCATAAGAAATAAAAACAGATTCGTTTTTCAAAAACCCCCAAAGACAGCTCTGTACCTAAAGAATTGTGGTGCCATGTGTGTAAAAATATTTAATGCACTGCCAAAAGATATTAAAGAGCTTTCAAATAAAATTAAAGAAGTGGCTCTTTCAGAAAACCTTTTACTCTTTCCAAGAACTCTTGAACCATTAAAAAAAAAAACAACCGTGTTGACATGAATAGTTAGGAAAATTGACATTGGTATTCTAATTTTTAAATTGATTAATTAATGACAACACTAATGTATATTTTGTTCTTCGTTTTTTCTGACATTAATTGTAATTTATGACATTAATTCTATGATTGTGAATGATAATGTTCCTAATGTCAATCTGTAATTGCTTATCATTGTAATCTAATTGTCTATCACGACGATAATATTATGATTATTTATTATTTTTGCATGCCTATTAAGGCGAAACATTGTCTCCGTCATTCCGTTTACCACCTTTTGTATAAAACATGTTTCCGCAAATAAACGAATTTGAATTAGAAAAAAAAAATTAAAGTAGTGTATGTTGAGTTATTTAAATTAACTTATTAACCGAGTCTTTTAAATCTGATTTAAGGTGACAGTATCACTATTCCATCAATGGAACGGCATCGCTGGGCACTTGGTGCCATTGCTGCTGGCCTTTTTCCTCGGCAGCTACAGTGACAAGCGAGGCAGGAAGGTGCTGTTGTGCGCTGGCTTGCTTGGGAAGCTATACTTCTCGCTGATGATCATGCTCAATACTATGAAACGTGAGTTTTGAAGTGAAAACTTCTTTATTCGCGTTGAGCCCTTTTTGGTAGGGGATTAAAAATGGTGAAACGCGAGACCGACACCGTTCTTCTTAAGACAAATAAGGTCTTAAGTATAAATAATATAGTACATTCGTAGTTAAACTTTAAAACCTTTGTTTTTGAGGTTTATATTTAAATTATTTTAAATATTCGTTGACTGCCAATTTTTTTTATTCCTCTACAAGTTAGACCTTGACGCAGTCTCACCTGAATATGGGAAGTGATGATTGAGTCTAAGATGGTAGCGGGCTAACCTGTTGGGAGTATGGCAGCTATATTAAACCCATACCACATAAACCAACCCATAATAATCAGTTTCTATTCGGCATCGAACCGGAAGACTCAATCGCTTGGCGGTACGTCTTTGCTGGTGGGGCGATAACTAGCCACGGCCGAAGCCTCCCACCAGGCCAGACCAGAGAAAATTTAGAAATTATGAATTTCTGAATAGACATGCCGGAGATTGATCCCGGCACTTCCCAACGCTAGCCACGGCGCCACTGTCGTCAGAATTTATAGCTCTCGACTTCACTAGACAAACTCTAGGTCTGGCTAATCTGTGTGGGCTGTGAAAGAGTGCAAAGGGCGAGAATTTATTTTTTCTATTTCAGTGCTGTAACACGGCAATCTGCTAAACATTAAAAAACAATTATAGTACGCGCGCGAGTTGAATGCAAAGTAAATGTATGGTATTGGATAGAGGCAGGCGTTACTTTGCGAAAGTCCATCATAATGAAGGAACCAGAAGTTTAATTCGCTAGTTTAATTAGTTTGTCGCGGATTATAGCGAATTAAACTTCTGGCTCCTTCATTAAATGTATGGTGACACTTAATTTCTTTTTATATCAAACCTGCTTGCAAGTGGTGATGCAGCCTAAGGTGAAGAAGAAGAAGATTCCTATTCACTCTTGATTTGAAAGTACCTATATTACTAGTGGTTCGCCCCGAACTGAGACCTCGCGGCGCTATCTATTGACATAAATGTGAAGTTCTGTTAAAAATACTGAAGCTCATTAAAAATTAAATAATTCCGTTTCCTTACAATATTTATCTAATTTTAGTATTTGTTGTTCAAGTACAGGATATAATTGAAATAATTGATCAAGTTTCAGGCTCATCCTTTCAGAAAATTTAGAGTTCTGAGGTCATCTTTGGACGTTAGAAAATCTCCACTTTGAAACCCCCCCATTTCGCAATTTTGGGGGAAAAATTTAAAAAAAAATATTTTTGGACTCTATTCCTAATTATCTTTAAAATGATATACCGCAACTCTACGTAACTTTAAAAAAAATATTTTACTTCGCATTCGCTTCTATGAGAGTCCCCCTGAAATAAAGATTTTTATTATTTTTTAAGCCATATTCGGCGGGAGGCCATTGGTTTACATATTATATTTAAAGCTGAAGTAATTGCGTTCAGTAATTCAGAAGTTATAATGGTCTGACAGACGGACGGACGGACGGACGGACAAGTGCCAATTCACCCAAGTAGACTCAGAGACCTTCGCTTCGCTCGGTCAAAAATTATACCAACATTCAGTACCCACCTACTGGATTTTTTGTTTGCGCAATCTTGCCAGTATCTTTAAAGTGTTAAATAATAATTAATTACTCTTACTAAGGTATACTCTATGGCTGGTTGCAATCAAATCTGCTGGAAGTGATCATGCAGCCTAAGGTAGAGTGCGCTTGCAGAAGAAATGCCTACACACTCTAACTAAATGAGACACAAGTAGTCCTTAATGACATAAAACAAGTTATCCATACTGATATTATCAATTTGATGAAATTTGTTATAGATAGGTTGCATCCCGGGGAAGGACAGGCATAGACATACTTTTTATTTAAAAATGAAAATTAAGGAGTTCCCGCGGGAATAAGAAAGAACGCGAACGAAGTCGCGGGCGTCATCTAGTTTATTATAATTTCAGAGTGGCCAATAGAGTACGTAATATACACAGCAACATTCCCCAGCGCTCTAACGGGCGCGGATCTGTCGATATTCGCCGGTTGCTTCGCGTACATCGCGGATGTTACCTCCATCCAAAGCAGGACCCTCCGAGTAGGCATATTGGACGTTGTCTACTTGAGCACTATGCCTACAGGGGTCGCTATTGGTGAGTGACCTGACAAGAAAAAGGGGCCTTGGTACGCACTTTTCCCCTTTCTCCCTCGCTTGTACATTCTAACGAAAGTCTTAGTATGCTTTTGACAACAGTGGCTGACAGAGGCGGCCTTAGGTGGCGGCAAGCAGGGCAACCGACCGGGGCCTCGCTCTTACAAGGGCCTCGGTCTGTTGCGCTACAGCCCAAGTAGAAAAAGTCATTAGGTACTAATGTGTATTTGAATCTCGCGCCTCGCAAACATCTTCCGTCCAGAGTCTCGCAATGGCTAAGGCCGTCCCTGGTGGCTGATCACAATGTCTTGACAGTAAAAAAATAGCAGTTGTTTTCGGTACAAAAGTATTCTGAGACTTCCACAATCATTAAAAATATTAGAATACGTGGGAGATAGAGGGAAATTCTGCATAGCAAGGCCTGTTAAGTTTCCCAACTCCCTGGGGGAGAAATCAAGTCATGTAGGACTTTTAACTTAAAAACCTGAGTAGCCACCCTCATCACTTTTTTGAAGTTTTCAAGATCTATTATGAACGCATTGAGACCGGGAATGCAAGGGATTGCATGTGGAACTGGCCTTACTAAACCTCATTTTTCATCATTGATACCTAAACCATTTACCCTCTTTTGTTTATAAACAAAAGAATTAATTGAAATAAAAGTATTATTGCATAAGTATGGTATAAGTAAAATAGTATATTTCATTACAAGTGTGGAAAGGCTGTCATTGCAAAGAGTTCCGACAAATGTCTACCCGAGCCGAGGCGCAGCCGAAGGCGAGGGTTGACAGTCGGAACAAGTTGCAATGACGGTTCCGCACGTGTACTGAACGACTATTTTTAATACAGTTGCGAAAAAATGAAGCAATTGAATAAAATAATAAAAACACAATAAACTCAACTAACTTAACATTTATTTTCGTCGTATGTAGATATGTAGCGACTTTCTGACTTTTCCGGTAAAATGTTCTCCGAAGCATTTTGTGCAATAATAGTTCCGGTGGTGTTAATTCAAAAAAACTAGGGTCGAAATTATTGATTTTGCGCAACAAACAACTAAACTCGCAAAGAAAATTTCTGAAAATGGCGCCAACCGTAGAATATAAGCAGAGTTTTTTTTTCTTCACCCATTCTGGTAGGCAAAGGGAACTTTGCCCATACAGCCAAGTCTTCAGTAGAATTTTTTTATTGATATGAAATGAAAATGAAATTTAATGAGATGAAATGAAATGAAACCTAACCAAACTCATTCAATCAAATCATTAAAACTGATATTGAAACAAATTATTAGCTTCTTTTTAGAAATATACGTATTTGCATGAATCATAAAAACTTCTATGAATTTTTTTAGTAAAAACTTCATGCTTGGTTTTTCTTTTTAATAGACATTATTTTGACAGTTGGGAAAGAGAACGCACGAGTTCGGGAAAGGTAAAAAAAAGCACGAGTATGTAATAGCCCACATCCCGAACGCTATACGTCCCTGCAATACGCCACTTTTTGAGCAACTGTATTAAAAAGGTAGTTAATACGCTCCTTATTAACATACTAAAAATACATAATATGCTCATTTTGCGCTGTACTAGTGATTAGTGTATATTTTTATTAAGGAGCATTTTCATTTAGAAATAATTTTTGTTCCAAATGGTTCAACTTAATCTATACTAATATCATAAAGAGGTAAAGTTTGTGAGTTTGTGACGTTGTAGGTGGTAATATCTGGATCTACTGAACCGATTTTGAAAATTCTGGTACCAATAAGCCAAATTATTTGCTTGTGTCATAAGCTATATATATTAACCCGAAAAATTAGGGAGTTCCCGTCAGAATTTAAAAACTTATTTCACGCTGACGAAGTCACGGGCATCAGTTAGTTCATAATAATTCTACTCCACTATTAGGACGCAGGAACCGTGAGATAAAAGGTATTCCTCCCCCTTCTCTAGGATTAAAGCTAACTCTTCAACTTATCTTCTTGCGAGATGATTGACTTGTGCCTTTTTATTTTTTCAGGTAACCTATTATACACTAGGGCTGTAAACAGATCTTTTACTGTGATGTTCGCAATCAATTCTTGTCTGATGCTAGTTTCCGTGATATACTGCTTCGTTTTCCTCGAATGGCAGACCAGGCCAGAACAACGTTCGCTAAGAGAAGCAGGGGTTAGTAACCCCATAGGAGACTTCTTCGACTTGAAAAACATCAAACAAACGGTTGTGACATTGACGATGAAAAGATCGAATAATAGAAGACTGTTTCTATGGTTTCTGCTAATTTCTATGGCTTTCTATACATTCCAAAGAGGTGCGTAATACAGTTTGTATCTTTCTTTATAGACCCGAAGCCCCGTTTTTTCATTACGATCGTTTCATTAGGTACAGCTGTCATTTTACAATTGAAACTGCAGCAATGATTGATGCGGCAATTTCGTAATCGACCAGCGGGAGGTATAGGTATATTTTTTTATCCGATTCAAGTTAGCAAGTTTTCTGTGATCTCACCTGGTGGTAAGTGCAATGCAATCTAAAATAGAAACAGGTTAACCCATCGATATATTATATGAAGTTACTAGATGGGCCCTTTCATAGAAAAAAGTTGGGCGTCCGACTTGTAGAGCGCGCTCTACGCTTCTCCTTGTCTCCGCCATAGCGCTGTCCTGCTTTTCAGAATAGATGGCGTTAGTAATCCACATTCTATGTTTGACAGGGCCCTTCTATGTAACTTGAGGTCGTTGGGTTAACCTGTTTGGAAGGCAGGCCGATATGACAGTTATATCAAACGCATACCTCTATTCGGTTTCTACACGGCATCTAGTGGTACCTAGCCACGGCCGAAACCTTCCACCAGCCCTTACCAGACATTAAAAATTCCCAAAATTGCACTTGCCGGGGATCGAACCCGGAACCTTTTACTTATAAGACAACAGGACTCACCATTGCGCCAGAGGAGGTCGTCAAAACCTTAATAAATTATATTATTAGCTGTCAGAACCCTGGGCGCTGGGGTCGCCTGAAGATCTTAGTATGGTGCTGACTTGTCATAAAAATTCACCTTCTGACTCATTAAAAGTTTATTTATAAAATTGGAAAGTGGATGCGCTAAATAAAAATGCTCAATGTTACAATAGACATTAATATATTTTTTTATAATATTATCTTTTATGAAGTTAGTCATTATGTAGATATTCATCTAAGAGGTGGGTACATAACATATATTTTAAATCTCACAATTACAGTTGACAATAATTCTATGTAACGTAATCTCTAAGGTGTACAAAGAAGTCCAATTAAGAGTTGACAGTAATATAATGCATAAGTACTGCATAAGTACGAAATAACCGTTATTAGTTATTTTAATTAAGCCATTAACTGATAAATTAGGTTTGCGAATAAAATAACCGATTATGAAATGAATATATAGCGTAATTTCAATACTTAAAAATATAATTATTTTTAACAGACATTGTTAATTTTTTTAAGCTTAATAAACATTCGCCGATACAAAAATGTTTGTATATATTAACAAATTCTTATTATCTATTATATTTAATATTACAGATGAAAAGCAAGTTATGTATTTATACACCACAAATGTGTTCCAATGGGATGCCACTGACTTCAGTCATTTCCGAACGTACTTAAGCACAGCTTATGTGATTGTCATGCTTTTTGTCATACCGCTTTTTACGAAAATACTGAATTGGAAAGACACGGTATGTATTGTAACATTATCATGTATATTTACTGATACATTGCTTTATTATATGAGCTATGCACAAATTAACAGGTTACAATTATTAATGCTAAAGAGCAGGAGTACGCAAACAAATCAATTACGCTGACTTTGAGGTAATTGATTTTGAAATATAACTGTCGTAATTAGTTTTCCATCTATTAAGGCGCGGGGACTAGATGACTGCTTCACCCCCTCAAATACCTAAAGTATTTGAGGGGGTGAAGCAGAAGGGTTACGAGGTAGGAGTCCCCGCCCACTGCGAGGCCACGTACGAAACGAGCGCTGCAGCCCGCTGTTCTAATCGGGAAGCGATGACGCACTCGTGACTCTGTAGAGTCTGACTGACAAAACTGTAGGTTATAGTTTGTGTAACTTATTTTCGTCAACTACGTAATCAGACGTTTGGCTCAGTTAGCTTGGTCGCGGGTATTGTATCTTTATCGCTTTATCAGCTACAAGTGCAATGTACCTATAGCCAAAACTTTTTTTTACTTTTTTATTTTTCTAAAAGTTTTCTATTTTTATAATAAAACTGTAAAAGGTCTAATTCTGCACATTGAAGATATACCTATTCGATTTATTTTTTTGGGCACTATAATATAATCGATTCTAAAGCGAAAACTGTATTTTTCTTTTCTTTTTGTTTGTTTTGGAAGCTTTCATCCCGGAATTCAGTTCGGAGGGGATGAAAGTCAAAATATGTACTTAGTTGTAAAGTAATTAAAAAATGCGTAGTCCGATTTCATCAAAGTACCTATATTCATGAAACTTGGTATTTGGGCTCTTGAAATAAAGAAATACGTGATTCACAGTTTTTGTAAACTGTGAATCACGTATTCCCCAAAGGGGAATAGGGGATCAAAGTTTGTATGGGATTCAGGGAACTAACTAAAGAATTAGTTAGTTTCATAATAAGAATTTATTAAATAGGTATAAGTAGTTAGCTCGGCACAGTATTTCTATTTTTAGGGTTCCGTACCCATCGGGCGCTTATTGTCCTCTCCTGTCTGTCCGTGAGTTCGTCCGCCTGTCTGTCGTTGGGGCCGTATCTCATGAACAGTGTCTTGGGATACTACATATGATAATAGATGACTCTATTACATCTACAACGTAAACATACATCTGTCCCCGCCTGAATCACGATTCCGAAGTTCATTCCGAATTGCACTTGGTTGGACCAGGTAGCATAGCAATTAGCAGTGTGTTGTTTACTTCAGAACACGTAGGCAGTAAACACTAGGATAGAAGGAGAGCAAGTAAGTAGACAGTGGGCCGCGCGGTCTACTTTTTTTCTTCTGTTTTTTATAGCGTTACATAGGGTGGCGGTTCATTTTAAAGATAATTAGGAATAGAGTAAAAAATATTTTTTTTTTAATTTTTCCCCTAAAATTGACGAAATGGGGGGCTTTCAAAGTGGAGATTTTCTAACGTCCAAAGTTGACCTCAGAACTCTAAATTTTCTGAAAGGCTGAGTCTGAAACTTGATCAGTTATTTGAACTATATCCTATACTTGAACAACAAATACTAAAATTAGATAAATATTGTAAGGAAACGAAATTATTAAATTTTTAATGAGCTTTAGTATTTTTAACAGAACTTCACATTGATTTCAATGTAATATAATTACTAAAATTCGTCAAAACTTAGCTTTCTGCTGCAAGAAGGGTTATTTTCTTTATCATCGTCATAAGGAGATGTTAGGAATTCTTTATAAATTCGTTGTCTCTTAGGTAGAGAAGGATCCACAAAAGTTGATACTAATGAGATTTCTTTTTCTCTTAGTGGCGTACCGCGCGCTCGTCGTGAATCAACTATTTCAGGCAATAGCCAGTCCATGTAAAAAGTCACTAGCTTTTCCTTCATCATTTTCTCCCAAAAAGTATCATCTTTTTTTATTATCTCAGTTTTGAGTGGCTTGTTTTCACCACTCCACACTGCAAACAAACACTTTTCTCTTCTTGATACATGGAGTTGCCCTTGAATCTGATAGAACCAGTTACTGTTCTTGTTCAGTTCAATCACATTATTTTTTTTATTGTATTTCCATATCTGAATTTTTTTTGCCTTTATGTACTCTTCTACGCTGTTTTTGAACGCCACTAATGGACACTTTATTTCCACTATTGTGTCTTGTCCTAGTAAGCCATCTGGCGTAGCCCCAATAAAGGGGTATTGGTGGTCAACGAACAACCCACAGGGCTCAATCACGACATTTTCTTGAATGGCAAGTTGTTGCAAAGCTAAGTGTTCGTTTTCTACGCAGTACAGAATACAGAATATTTTCTACTAGTTTTGCCTTACTAGCATTTTCTCTTATTTTTACTACTAAGCCGAAATTCGATGCGGTTATCATATTTTTTCTTAACTCAATCCATTCATCACTATCTCTTTGATCAATAGTAGACAATTGTATTTTGTCTTTGTTTGATGTTAATTTTGTAAGATTTAACAGAAAAGATTCTTTAGCCTGATTTAATTCATCTACTGTCAAATCAGGGGTGGTACTCTGAGCTCCATAATCATTTTGAGCAGTGACTTTCTTAAGCATTCGGTTTTTTTTATGAGGGTTTGCCTTGTTAAATTTTCTTTTTATCAGTCTTCTGTCTTCAAATTTTTTGAGGATGCTTCTTGGACTTCTCCCTAAAATTCGTTTATGGAGTAGATGTCTTGGATGGGAGTTATTAAAAGTCACGACGGCAGCATTGCAACGCGCGCGGTAACGTCGACGAAGTGAGAAATTAATTCCCTTTCCTCCTACAACCTTCGCAATCACACTGTTGAAGCGCTCTACTACATTAGTGTCTACGCCTTCAAGCATACTTCTTGATTTTGCAAGAACTGATTGAATTATCGTCTGCACCCTGAACCAGATCGTAGTGGTTTGTATTTCCATATTGCTCTGTGTTGTTTTTTCTTTCGAACAATAATATGATTCGCATTTTTCATGGTCACCGAAAGCATGATTGATAGAGTTTTGTACTCCGTTCCTAAAACCTATTATTGCCTCTGGTTTATCTTTTTCTAACTTGTATTTTTTTATTGATGCAATAACTACCTTACGAATACTCATAATCTTCAATTCTGTTAAAGTTTTTCTAAGGGACAACGCATATTTCGTATCTTTGGCCAATGCTCTCAATTTGTTACACATATTGCGGAGCATGTGATTTCTACATTCTATCTTTTGAACTGTGTGCGTTGGGTAAGGATTACGTGCTAGTATTTTTGCGTATGTAGCAGAGTCTCCGTCAGCAATTAACCTTCCATAAATTACATTGTACATCGCTACTGATGTTTCGAATCCTTGGCAAATAATTTCAGATTCCATACCGCTAGAGGCACCCGTGTAATTTGTAAAGCAAACATGTTCCGGTGTCGCCGTTTGTTTTTTCTCTGCTCGAGCACATACTAGGCAATATTTGTTTTTAATGTCTAAAAATAGCACTTCACCAAATCTGCGACCAACGATTGCTGCGGCACCGGATAATGCTTTATAATTATTGCCGTAGGATCGCGATGACCAACAGCCATCGGCATATACGTCTATGAGTGGTGTACCGTCTTTGCACAACTTCCCTTCAGCTATCGCTGCATCACGCTCTCGCATAGCTGCTGCTGTCATCGTTTCAACAGCTGTTGATTCCCATTTTTCATAAACCATGTTTTGAATTCCAGCATAAGTTGATTTTGTGAAAATAGGAACATCCATAGACGCTGTTATTTCTTCAAATTGCGAATAGCCAATACCTGCTGAAATAATTCCTGTAACCGCAGCCACGTTAGCATTGACATTATGTTTGCTTGAAAAATCTTCGCTTGTAATAATAAAGTCTTTGTTACACATTTTACATCTAAACTTGTATTGGGAGAACAAACCTGACCTTTTTTCACCAATAAGTATCATAAGTGAGAAATTACAATCAAATAAGGAATTATGGTTGGATACAGTTTGCAACTGCTGGATAAAATGGATTATATCAACAACTCTTCGACCTTGAACTGGTAAGTATCTATCTTGAGATTCGGTCTCAATGCATAGCTCGTCATCGGTAGCTTCTCTGAAATGAAAAGAAACGATACATTAAAAAAGGTTGAATTTTGAAAATCATTATATATTTCTGGTTTAGCTATAATAGGTAATAGTATATGGATACGTAGTTTTAGATTACCCAGAATTTGGTTTTTGGATAATGTCTGCTTCTCCCGAAGTTTGATTACCCACTGTTAGCACGAGTGTTAGTATTGTTTCAGGTTCTGAACTCGGAACATTTTTCCATGCTCTGTAATTGAGCAAAAAATTTTGGGGACGTAAATTTAGTATAGTGGGTTGGTACACACCGACAAGAAAGAGTAGAAATATTTGTATGGTTGATACTGTTAGACGGAAAAATAAAGCGAGTTTGTTCAAGGCCTTATTGCCTCTATTGTTCTCGAATCTAGTCTATATTTGGCAACACAGGTCCAAAACTTTATAATAATCTAGAAAGGCGAGTGTTGTTGCGTGATTTGTTAATAGAAGTATAATAATGAAGGATAGAGTTTTCTTTTATTACCCAGCAAAATTTTCTTTCCGATTAGCTTCTTTATCTATCGAGATTGCAGTCTGAATAAATTTTGGTATTGTGAGTGATGTTCCACTTCCATCGTATTCGTGCTGTGAATCCTTATGTGCTCTAAAAATAAAACATAGAATTTCAAAATGGCGCTGACCTTTTTTAAATTTTGGTAACAGTTTTCTGTTTTGTGATCCCAGAAATCCCCAGATATTGATTTTGAACGAAATCGGCACAATAACATAGAATTTCAAAATGGCGATGTGCTCTAAAAATAAAACATAGAATTTCAAAATGGCGCTGACCTTTTTTAAATTTTGGTAACAGTTTTCTGTTTTGTGATCCCAGAAATCCCCAGATATTGATTTTGAACGAAATCGGCACAATAACATAGAATTTCAAAATGGCGCTGACCTTTTTAAAATTTTGGTAACAGTTTTCTGTTTTGTGATCCCAGAGATCCCCAGATATTGATTTTGAACGAAATCGCTACAATAACTAGGATATTCAAAATGGCGCTAATCTTTTTTAAATTTTGGTAACAGTTTTCTGTTTTGTGATCCCAGAGATCCCCAGATATTGATTTTGAACGAAATCGGTACAATAACAACGAAATTCAAAATGGCGCTGATCTTTTTTAAATTTTGGTAACAGTTTTCTGTTTTGTGATCCCAGAGATCCCCAGATATTGATTTTGAACGGAATCGGTACAATAACAAAGAAATTCAAAATGGCGCTGACCTTTTTTTAAATTTTGGTAACAGTTTTCTGTTTTGTGATCCCAGAGATCCTCAAATATCGATTTTGAACGAAATCGCTACAATAACTAGGATATTCAAAATGGCGCTAATCTTTTTTAAATTTTGGTAACAGTTTTCTGTTTTGTGATCCCAGAGATCCCCAGATATTGATTTTGAACGAAATCGGTACAATAACAACGAAATTCAAAATGGCGCTGACCTTTTTTTAAATTTTGGTAACAGTTTTCTGTTTTGTGGTCCCAGAGATCCTCAAATATCGATTTTGAACGAAATCGCTACAATAACTAGGATATTCAAAATGGCGCTGATCTTTTTTAAATTTTGGTAACAGTTTTCTGTTTTGTGATCCCAGAGATCCCCAAATATCGATTTTGTACGAAATCGATACAATAACAAGGAAATTCAAAATGGCGCTGACCTTTTTTAAATTTTAGTAACAGTTTCCGTTTTGTGATCCCAGAGATCCCCAGATATTGATTTTGAACGAAATCGGTACAATAACAAAGAAAGTCAAAATGGCGCTGACTTTTTTTTAATTTTGGTAACAGATTTCTGTTTTGTGATCTCAGAGTTCCCCAGATATCGATTTTGAACGAAATCGGTACAATAACAAAGAATTTCAAAATGGCGGTAATTCATTTTTACGGTTCCGCACTCAAAGGGTGACAACGGTACCTAACCTATTACTAAGCCTCCGCCCGTCCATCTAACATTTAGCGGGCTGTTTCTCCTAAACCGTAATCCGTAAAAGAGTGTGTATTTCTATTGTCGCAATAACAACAAATAATAAGAAAAAAACTAAATCAAAAACAAAGGGGGCCATACAAGAAATTTTGAAATTTGTATTTTATGGTACGGAACCCTTCGTGTGCGAGTCCGACTCGAACGTGGTCGGTTTGCTGATTCAATTTAAACCGGTATCTATTACTCACTCTGACATAACTCCCGTAGATGGTTCTTCAGAATTGCTCTTCAATCGTCTTTTCTGACTAAAAATTAAACATGATATTATAATTTAGTAATTCACAGGTTATAAGTTAAATAATTTGAAAAAAAAGAAAAATGCAAAAGATAAAAACTTCCTAGAGATTCGAACCCATAATATAATACTAATAACTTGTCGGTCAACCAACTGAGCTATACGCCCAAGGAGAGGTATATAATAAACCTATAAACCTAGTAAACCAACTGACGATTACGTGTAACATACTTACTTGATTCTTCCCATTCTACACCTACTGTTGCAGTATTTACCTACATTGTCTTACAACCGGATTATTTCTTAAGTAATTAGTCATTTACCAAATCGTTGCAGCTAGGCACTGAGGACAAACCTCTGTGGTTTTTTCGGTGTTTTTAGACTAAGCTTTTTATATTGTATTTTGATTTGATAATAAATTAAAAAAAAAAAAAAACATACGGCAAGGATAGTATGGGATATAGAACTGTAGAAGAAGGTAGATACTAAATTAAGGTGCGGCAGGGTATAAAAGTTGTGGTATTGCAAAGGAATTCAGGATAGTAGGATATTGGCCGCAATTTGGACATGGAGTGATAATTTGGGCGAGCAAGAGACAGGAATGAAATTGGGTAGATAGTGGGACATACCGAATTGAGGAAAAGGGAAATAAGGATTGCGGGAAGACGAAGGGATTTGGAAATGTAAAATGAGGATTTAGAAGTAGGTTAGGAGTGACAATTAGAAGTAGGTACGGCTGACGGTTTCAGTTACGTATGATTTTGAGGAAATCATACCAATAACGGGCAGCAACCTCGGGAAGGCTAACTCGCCAGCCTTGCTTTGGGGATCTACGCGACCTGCGCTCTCCCCCAAAGCCATCCGCCATTCCCCCCACCGGACAGACTGGGGGAATAGGGGTGTGTCTAGTACTCAGGCTCTAAAGCGTA
Organism: Erebia aethiops; assembly: GCA_923060345.2. Taxonomy (NCBI): domain Eukaryota; kingdom Metazoa; phylum Arthropoda; class Insecta; order Lepidoptera; family Nymphalidae; genus Erebia; species Erebia aethiops. Next base: position 15,643,022 of record OV281079.1, on the reverse strand, counting down.
TCGGTCATATTCCAAACTTCATGGACTGTGCGGTATCAACGTTGTGCATTATTCCCATTTCTATGATGTACCTATAATACATTTGTAACAACAAACAACAAACTGTTGGTTATTTAGTGAAACAGCTTATAGTATCGGATGCGGCAAATATGCCTCAAGCGATACGCCAAAGAGTTTCAGATTTTCCTAGACCTACCCCCGCCCATGGGGAATGAAACTATTTATTTTCTTATAATGGTATAATTGTAACATAACTATTACATATTTATGTATATAGGAGTGCTTAACTACGATAATTTTGTGCAAATTAGGTGGAACATAAATTGTAGACTAGATTAAGTTATGTGGTGAAAAGATAGTCCATAATTTTCCCTGGGGACCTTAGCTACTACTACTATTAGATGTGTCAAATATTTTTTTCATCTCTCTAGCTCAAAAATCGCGGCTTTCCTGCTTAAAACCAGTGAGCAAAACTCGTTGATTCGTTGCTCACTGGTTTTAAGCAGTGACGAGTCATAAAAGCAAGCCCCACAGCTGTTCCTGGCCGTCTGACAGTTTCGAGTGCTTTCAGTTTAGCAGCCAAAATGTTGGTACTTGACATTTTGGACAGTTTAAATGATAAAGACTATATAGAAATGTATAATTTAAATAAATAATATTTAAATTGCTTATTTTTTGCGCCAGAAGCAAAACTAACGAAATAACGTTCTATCACGAAATAGATGCCCGTTACCTTACACGTTTTCAAACAATAGAATAATGTGTTCAAGTTGTTGTACCAATTACTCTTAAGCCTTGGATAGTTTGCATCATATTTACCCAAGAAACTTTTTGGTACTTACCTATTTAGAAGCTCCAAGTCAAACATAGTGATTCTAATTTGTATAACGATAGGCACGCAGTTCAAGGGTAAAACATCCTCGTTAATGCTTCCCTTGTCTGGAGTTCCTCAGGGATCCTTTCTTTTCTTTGGTCTTTTACTGTATGACATTTTATTTAAAGATATCAATAGCTTCGTCAGGTTTTGAGATTTTCGTACATATGCTGACGCTAAAACATTTAATTATTTTAAATGGACAATAAAATTTACTTAAATAATACAAACTACTCAACCATAGACGTAGAAAAATGATTACTCAACACGTCTTACATGTTAACATGTTAATGAGGCCAATTCTGTTGTTCACCATCTCTAAACTAAAATTCCCTTTCATAATACTATCTTTGGAAAGGCACAGAACTAGATTTAGGAATGTCATTTTAGTTTAGTTTAAAGATTGTGTTATACAGAATTGGCCACCAATATCTTACAATATAAGATGTCGAAGCCTACGTTGTCGCGTAGATAAGTTAATATTTTTTATGGAGTCTTATGCTGAGACCTATAGAGCGTACTTTGACTTGGCTCAGACTTTACTCAGAGTTAAAACGAGATGGACTTATGTGAGTAGCATAAATGTCTCGTATTAACCATGTCTTAAGTCTGAGCAAGGTCAAAGTTCGCTCTAAAGATCTCACACTTATCGCGTAGCGTTGCTCACCTAGGACACCGGGTTACGTTGATATGTCAGTCAGTTTGTCGTTATACCTACGTTTTGTGTTATAATCTGTAGCGTTCTAAATATTATTTCCAGATAATCGTAATGCTAGGTGCAGCAGCGCATATGGCGGGCCACTTTATCTATGCTCACTCTCAGACGGGTTCAACTATGTACATAGGCGCTACAGCTGCCGCTTTGGGTCCTTGCGTCGCGCCACTGATCAGATCAATGACGTCAAAAGTGTTGACTCCTTCTGAGAGAGGTAAAGGAAATATAAAAATACTAGCTGATGCCCGCCACTTTGTCCGCGTGGATTGATGTTTTTTTGGTTCCCGTGGGAACTCCTTAATTTTCTATCTCTGTGCCAAATTTTATCCAGATCCGTTCAGCCCTTGGGGCGTGATTGCATGTGATAGCGCTCACCACTGTGTCAGGGAGGTCGTCAAATAGTTATAATGGAATTTCTCATCGGTTTGTGAGTGTGCCCATCTAATTATTATTACTTTGTTCACAGAAAATCTACATATTTAATCTATACTAATATTATAAATGCGAAAGTTTGGATGGATGGATGTTTGTTACTCAATCACGTCAGAAAGGCTGAACGGATCTGGATGGAATTTGCCACAGAGATAGATTATAGTCTTGAATAACGCAGGCTACAATTAAAAAGTTTCCACAGGAACCAAAAAATACTCAATACTGAAGTCGCGGCCATCAGCTAGTGCATTTACCGTTATTATATTCTCTAACACAAGTTCTGACACTCTTACGTTCTCTTCACCAGTTATTTGTCGTTCCAGGGGTGGCGTATGCGTTTCTGTCGGTAATGGAGAATGCAGTGGCTATGTTCGCATCTGTGATATATTCGCAACTATACAATGCGGTTCTGAGTACACCGTATATCAACGCTATATTCTACCTCACTATGAGCACGCAAGCCGTCGTATTACTACTGTCACTGTGAGTATACTGACTGTGAAAAAAAAACCATAATATTATTCTCTGATAGTTCCTTAGTAAGAATATTTGTGAGATGGTGATAATAAAAAAAAACAAAACCCGGCTGAGTTTGTTGTGGGCTCTTCTCAGACCAGGGCGCGTTTGGAACCCTCGTAGCTTTAGTTTTAAGATACCGTTACCCATTATCACCATCATGCTTTTTAAGTAAGTAATTTTTAGACGAAAATAAGTGTACCTACAGTGTACCTATATTTAATAAATAAATGACTAAATGACTAAAAAAAAATTAATTAATCTGACTAACCAGCGACGTATTATTATTATTATTACTCTTTATTTTGTACACCACAACACAAAAATACAAAGAAAACACTAAGATGGAAGTAGAATACAAAATGGCGGCCTTATCGCTTAGTAGCGATCTCTGCCAGGCAACCTCATGATTAGGAGAAGTACGTATAATAGTTTCTAGAACTTGACTACAAAATTGCATTGATTTAAATGACTTTGTTTGTATTTGTTCAAGAAAGAAAAGTGTGTACAAAAAATTAAATCAATTCTAAATATTGTAAGTGTAATTATTGCTTAAGGAGAAACTGACTGACGTACCTACTAACGAACAGCTCACCTCCACAACCAAGAAATAATCGTTTGAAATAACACTCGAGTGAATCCAGGGCGGTTCAGTATGCCATTGAATTTAAGCGTTTCAACACTAGAATAATATAATGTTGTAGACATAAGAAAAAACAATCTGATAGAAATTATGGTAAATTAGCGGAAACACTTAACCATCCTTAATTGTTATAGACATACATTTATTTGAATCATACTTTTTATGCAACAGAACAAACATTTTAAGCGTAATATTATTTGTCTATTTAATATCTATAACAATAGTTTTATCAACTAACTATGCATGGAGAATATTCAACTTTTATTTTTGTATTTATTTATCCTTTTTCTAAGTTTTTTTTTGTTTTAAGAACATACAGATGCAAGTAAACCTGTGAACTCTCAATTAATCGTAGAATGAACAATTTGACCCATTTAGGGTAAACTTGCTCTACTGCCTCGTTGGTCTAGCGGTTAGCATAGTCGACTGCGGATCACGAGGTCCAGGGTTCGATTCCCGGTCGGGCAAAAAAAGTTGGTATTGGGTATAAGAGTCGTTAAAGCCCGCCAACCCGCATTGGAGCAGCGTGGTGGGTCTAAGCTCTAATTCCCTCTCTCCTATGAGAATGGAGGCCTGTGCCCAGCAGTGGGACGTTAATAGGCTGTAGTGGTAGGTAAACTTTTATCGACGGGGAGCCGGCTTGAGCTGGTGTAGACGGGGATGTATCTATCTACCATGATTGGTTTGATGGAGACGGTGTTTGCGCAAATTCTAATACCGACTAGTATACCGAGGTTTTAATGATATTATGGGTGATGTTAGTTCGGACGGTGAAAAATTTACATCTGATGGTGATGGGAGATGATAAATGCGGGTATGGTGGTGATGTTTTTAATGCAAACCGTAACACTGGCGCTCGCGCTGCATTATATATCGATTCAGTGGCGTCAGTAATGGTAACTACTGTGATCGTTTAGGTGGTGGTAGTTGAATGTCCATTAAGTTTGGCATTAGTTCTGATAGATTTCTAGATCTTAGCCTTCCAGTTGTTGTGGGAATATGAGGTTGTTGTGGGAATGGTGGCGGCGGCGGCGGTGGCGGTAGTAAATAATATGTCGGTACTTTTTCGAGAGAATTCCGCTGCGCGTGAATCGGAAGTTTGAGCTTCTGCGTTGCTGGCAATGGTGCGCAGTTCATAACATCCTCGTTTGCGTTACTTCCCGATAGGACACAATTATCTACAACATTAACACAAATGTTATATGCTTACTTTTTAAAAAACTAACCAAATCTCTATGTTTTAGCAACAATATCTCCGAGTAGGTAACTTTTAACCTACAAATAAAATTTATGTTGCGACAGATGTTGTTTATAGGATATTATATCAAAGTTTCAAATTTATTTTCTAGGTTAAACGTTACTCGGAGTTGAAGAAATCAGTTCTTAGACAACTCACCTTAAAGCTAAGTAAGGTCAATGAGTGGAATGAAATTACACCAAATTGAGGCACACAAGTTTTTTTTTTTTAATTAAAAAAACTGAAACTGTAAATTATAAAAGTTAATTAGTTAATACGTAGTATAATACTTAGTGACAATCATGCTTAGTGCAAACCAATGTTGCGGTCTAGGTTAGAACGCGCTTGCGTAGAATATGCCTATTCAATCTAGCTGTGAAGGTACCTTTTTTTTTTTTTTGTATCGCTGGAAAAATGTTTTTACGCATACCGCACTAAGCGGTTATGTAGGACTCACGAGCGGTTTTGTACTCACTCCGGAATACCCACTAAAAAACCAGCGGCTCAGTCCGCGTCTAGAATGAACCGTCTCAGGGTCCCAAATCTTGGATACGACTGAGACGACTCGACGTTAACCGGCATAGTGTCGTTGACACCTAACACCTACACTATGGCGGGAGAAGGCGAACATAACGTCGCCTTCTTCCACCCAGTCTTCTACGGATCGGTGGAGCATTAGCGTCCAGCTCACGTTCCCGCTCCGCAGTCTCCTTCAGTGCGATGACGCTTTCACAGAAGGATGTCATTAACGTCGCTATACGAGGAAACCGGAAGGGCAAAGCAAGCCCATTGCGTGCGAGCAGATTAGACTACAAACACATAAGGATGCCAGCGAAGCCAGTTTGGATGAACTGTGCTGTGGTGGAAGAGCTAATAGGGTTTACTGAGATAACTGAGAAATAGCTATAAAAATATATGGGTATAATTGTGGCAGTTCCAACATAGTCCGCCATTTTTAAGTTCATATACTGACAATTATTTGCTAGAGTTGAAGTTTATAGATAACTGAGAAATAGCTATAAAAATATATGGGTATAATTGTGGCAGTTCCAACATAGTCCGCCATTTTTAAGTTCATATACTGACAATTATTTGCTAGAGTTGAAGTTTATAGATAACTGAGAAATATGTATAAAAATATATGGGTATAATTGTGGCAGTTCCAACATATTCCGCCATTTTTAAGTTCATATACTGACAATTATTTGCTAGAGTTGAAGTTTATAGATAACTGAGAAATATCTATAAAAATATATGGGTATAATTGTAGCAGTTCCAACATATTCTGCCATTTTTACGTGCACATGCTGACAATTAATTTGCTGTAGTTAAAGTTTAGATGGGAATACAAGGATTAGAGGGGTAAAATATTTGAATAACTGCCTTTTCATGGCCTTTATATAACACAGCGCGGCAGGAGCAACGGGCCTCAGTATTAAGCCACCCGGTAGCTCCGAGGTCCCAATCATGTGTAAGAGCATGTTTCTTAGTTCGCATATTTTGCCCGCCGCTCTATTTTCGCGCCTCGGTAAGAGTCATGGGAAGGCAGTATACGGATGCAGCCGGCGATTTTAGTTACGTAAGACTCTTAAAGAGGCCTACCAATAACGGGCAGCAACCGCGTGAAGGAGAATCGCCAGCCTGACTTGAGAGATCGACACGACCTGCGCTTACCTCCCAAATCTACGCCATTCTCCCTACCGGACAAGCAGGGAGAATAGGGGTGTGTTTAGTCTACGAGATTATCTAGTAGTAGACTAAGCCTACCCCCGCCCATACAAACACAAAACACAAACAACATCAATAATAAATATAATGCGATCAAACTTAAATAAACGGCCTCTAGTGTGCTACCGTTTGCAAGAAAAAATATTTTCGTAAACAACATTTTCTCTCGACATTATTTTACTGGGTCCTATTATTACAAAATAGTTATTTTAATTAGTTAGGTACATGAATAACTTCAACTGTTTTATTCGTCACTCATCGTAATATGGAGGAAGTCACTTCTATTTTTATTTTGATCGCATAATTACTACAATTCTACTTACCTACAACATGTCAAGTAATAAATATCAAGAAAATAAAAAAAATTAAACAATTATGGCATATATTATGCCAGTAGGTATAGGAAAACAGAGCAGAATATGGAATCTGTTTCTATGTACTTACGTAGAAAATTCAGTCGTAAGAGCATATAATGATTGATTCGAATTCAAGCAATGGAATGTAGGTAGGTAATTTCTTCGATAAGGCCACAGGCTTAGTAAGCTAGTAGGTATGTTATTTGTGTGACAATTCGTTACCTATGCGTTCGCGCATCGTTTAACCGTTTATGTTGAAAATTTGAACAGTTGTCATTGGCACGTACTTGAGGGTTTCTATTCAGATACACAAATGCCGGTTAATAAAATTGTTTAAAAAATAACACGTAATGTTCCAAGGCTTAAACATCAAAACAAGACAGTAATGCACTATTATATCATACTTGCTCAGTAACTAGGGATTACTATGGTGGAAAGTCTCCTTGTAAGTTGGTGTTTGCAATTCAAGGCAACATTACGTCGCACTATGCTTGAATTGTAATGTTCACATTACAGTTCAAGCTATGCAAAACTCCTTGGTAAACAATCTCTTTTCTTATAAAATGGTAAGAAAACTTTTTACTGAAAAAAAACACTGAACATGGCGGCATTTAATTTCCATACATTTCAAACTATGCAAAACTCCTTGGAACTCAGAGCCGTAAAAAAAAAATGGAAAACTATTTACGAAAAAAAAATGGAAATGGCGGCATTTCATTTGATCTAAAGAATGTAGAGCCGCAACCAGGGCCTTCCAAATCGCCCGAGGCTACACGTGACGAATATAGTGTGGCACTGTCTCAAAACTTAATTCAAACAGTGCACTTGCCTAGTCAACCAGTATCACAGCATTTTCATAATTGCAGCAATATTACTATAATTAATTATAATAAGTAACCATTTTTTTCTATTTTTTCTCTAAATTTGCTAATTATTCTAATTAAAATTTCATTTTGCATTACCAATGTTTTATTTACCTCGCAAGAATGATATAAAGTAGAATGCTTACCTCGGTTGCAAGTAGCTATTACACCCTCGAACTATATTCACCCTCGCTCGCTGCGCTCGCTCGTGTGACTAAATATCTCGGGTGCACGCGATCCATTAGCGCCCTATGCGAGCTGCGCTCGCACTGGCGCCAAATTGGATCTTGTTCTGTAATAGCTTACTTACGTCCCTTGTGTAACAATCTACTAATTATAGTGAGACATTAGTAGATTGTTACACAAGGGACGTAAGTAAGCTATTACAGAACAAGATCCAATTTGGCGCCAGTGCGAGCGCAGCTCGCATAGGGCGCTAATGGATCATTTGATTGCGTTGAGCACGAGACGCTTTTTGTTAAGTTGAGCTACTATGGAGTCAAAGACACTGCGCTTGGCCTCATTGCATCCTACCTCAGTAATCGCATTCAAACAGTATGTGTCAACGATGTGAAGTCATCCGGATCAGCCTCACTAATGGGTGTCCCTCAAGGCTCCATTTTGGGTCCCTTCATGTTCCTAGTGTACATCAATGATTTGCCATATTTTGTCCGTAACACTTGCGATATTGTACTATTTGCTGATGATACGTCCTTGATTTTTAAAGTCGATAGACATAAGGACAACTTTGACGACGTAAATACTGCAATTTCTCAAGTCACGAACTGGTTTACAGTTAACAATCTACTTTTAAACACAAAAAAAACTAAATGTGTCGAGTTCGCATTGCCGAATGCCAGATCCACAAGTGATATAAAACTAATGGTAAATAATGACATGTTGAAAATAGAAGATACTACTGTGTTCCTGGGGGTGACCTTGGACGCAAAGCTTCAATGGGGCATATATCAACACTTGCTGGCAAGCTTAGTTCTGCTGCTTACGCTGTCAGAAAGATTCGACAGTTAACTGACATCAAAACTGCCAGGATCGTATATTTTGCTTATTTCCATAGCATTATGTCTTACGGAATCTTACTGTGGGGGGCTAAAAAAAATTTGTACCACAAAAAAGGGCTATACGAGCAATTTATAATTTAAAACCGCGTGATTCACTTAGAGAGAAATTTAAAGAAATTGGTATTCTAACAGTAGCCTCGCAATATATTTACAGTAATATAATTTTTGTAAAACAGCACATCCATAATTATAAAAAAAAATGCGATCTGCACGATAGGCCAACTAGAGGCCGTAATAAGCTCGTGACTCCATCGCTCCGCCTCAAAAAAGTCAGAAGGTCATTCGTGGGAATGGGCATTATTTTCTATAACAAAGTTCCACAACCTATTTTGGACTTGCCAATAAATAAATTTAAGAAATCCATTAAAAGTATGCTCCTGAAAAAAGCTTATTATACTGTTGAAGATTATGTAAATGATAGAGGAGCATGGATTTGATCGCTCCAGCAATGCTGGGGACAGCGGTTACTTATTATAAATTAGTGTTTGAATATTAGTATTCAATTCGATGCTTTGATACGGGTAGACTGAGTATGTCACGCTCTCTTTAAACATTTCTGTGGTGGTGTCGTGTGGTGCGGGTTGTTACGTTCCCTCAAATATGGTCGAGCGAAGCAATGGCTGGATCATGCGTCATGCTCGTGAACGGGTGCCACCGGCGGGAATGGGGCTTCTGTCTGCCCGTCTTTGACATGAATTGAATAAACAAATTTAAGAAATCCATTAAAAGTATGCTCCTGAAAAAAGCTTATTATACTGTTGAAGATTATGTAAATGATAGAGGAGCATGGATTTGATCGCTCCAGCAATGCTGGGGACAGCGGTTACTTATGTACACATTGATATAGTAATTGTAAATGAATTATTTAAAAAGAGCAACCACCGAGTTTCTTGCTGGTTCTTCTCGGTAGGAATGGCATTCCGAACCAGTGGTAGATTCACTTGACGATTCAAAAGTACTTGTAAAAGTTTATTTGAATAAAAAATATTTGATTTGATTTGATTTGATCGCGTGCACCCGAGATATTTAGTCACACGAGCGAGCGCAGCGAGCGAGGGTGAATATAGTTCGAGGGTGTAATAGCTACTTGCAACCGAGGTAAGCATTCTACTTTATATCATTCTTGCGAGGTAAATAAAACATTGGTAATGCAAAATGAAATTTTAATTAGAATAATTAGCAAATTTAGAGAAAAAATAGAAAAAAATGGTTACTTATTATAATTAATTATAGTAATATTGCTGCAATTATGAAAATGCTGTGATACTGGTTGACTAGGCAAGTGCACTGTTTGAATTAAGTTTTGAGACAGTGCCACATAAGTAAATAGTTTTCCATTTTTTTTTACGGCTCTGAGTTCCAAGGAGTTTTGCATAGCTTGAACTGTAATGTGAACATTACAATTCAAGCATAGTGCGACGTAATGTTGCATTGAATTGCAAACACCAACTTACAAGGAGACTTTCCACCATAGTAATCCCTAGTTACTGAGCAAGTATGATATAAAAGTATTTTTTATGCTTTTCACTTGTAAGTAAATATTTCGTAACTAATACTTAAAAACATCATAAACAATCTTACCTGTAAAAGATGCTGCCATAGACGTTTTTCTGCACACCATGACAACAATTATTAAATTGTGATTCTAGAAATTATTTACACTTTTTTAGCCCGTCCGCATTGGAGCAGCGTGGTCGGTCTAAGCTTTAATTCCCTCTCTCCTATGAGTGGAGGCCTGTGCCCAGCTGTGGGACGTAATGGGCCGTAGTGGTGGTGGTGTGTGGTAGCGTTCTTTGGGAAAGGCCTATGTTCAGCAGTGGACGTCCGCAGGCTGAGATGATGATGATCATGAAAATTAAATCTAAATCCGGCAATCAAATATTGCGATACAGAGATTAAACGCAGAAAGAATTATCATGAATATCATTTATCATATCATAACGCCATATAAATCTAACTCCATTTTTTCCGTAGCGTGTGATTTAATTTTTCGCTTTTCCCCGTCTATTCCAAATGGCACGACAAAGTTTTTTGATATGCTCGTACTAAAAAATTAATAATTCAATTATTTCGTTTCTCTCTCTCTCTGAATGTAAGAGGGAAGGTCACTGATGCCTTAATTTCAAGTACCTAACCTAAATTTGGCACCAAAGACCGACCATACCATGTATTATTTAGACTGTTACTTCTTGTAAAGTGCACGACATTTATACATTTTTTTAATTTACATTTTGATTAAACTATTATTATAATTAGTAATATATTTTATATATTACCTACTGAGCGATATTTATCAGCTCTTTTTGCAAGTACTATTTCAGTCGCGGATAAGCGTTATTAGGTCACGAAAAATAATATAAAATAATAATTATGCGATAGTATATAGCCCTAGAGTGTAAACGCCGTACAGTAACGGACTCCTTAAGTCACATGTATCATAATGTCCTATTTTCTCTTTCAGGACAATGGAACTAATGTTAAAAGGAAGGAGACTCGACACGCTGTTGTATGTAGAGTCCAGAACTACAACTCAGGCATCTTGATCGAGTTATTGGATCGTAAATAAAATAGATATTTGGTTCCTATATGTTTATTCAGTTAAAATATGCTGGATTAATAGTGTATACTTAAATAGCGTGCATTTACTTACATTTAGACTCATTTGAAACTGTTGGATGATCATTATTTCGTATTGATGTTGTCTTACAATTTTAGTTATACCGGAAACTTGAATAGATATTCTTTGAATATCGAAGTATTTGAATATGGTATTTTGATGTTGTTAAACTACGTAATAATTCTGGGTGGTCTCATTATACTCATAGATCGAAAACTCGAATAGCTCTTAATCGAATGTATATTTTGAACGATTGTTAAAAAGACATTAAGCACACATAAGTTAAGTTAGTTAATTTTAGTTATTTGTTTAAAAAAAATAATCTCGATTATTATTTTTAAAACCGCAAAAGTGATAGGAGTCAAATTATAAGTAAATGCTCACTTTACAAATTATGCTAAGTCGGCTATCTAGACACTCAGACGTCAATTTGTGAAAATCCTTAAATCACTATTTTATACTGTTTATTAAGTGTAAGAGAAATTTTAATAGGAAATTATTAAATTATTTGTTACAAAAATAGTTTTTTTTATAAAAACAGACTTAAAAACAACTCCGTAATTGTTTGAAATGAAAGGAAATCGTGAAAATTATAATAAAACTGTCGAAACATTTCGTAAGATTACTGTGCAGAGATAGAGAGCTGTAATTAATTCCTGGGAGAAGAGAAAGTACACACACAACATCTATTACTATGACGACGATACATCGAGATTAAAATGCGTATACAATAATAGATGAGTAAATTAAGCGAATGCCCGTCCGCCGTGTTGTGTCAGGGGAAACTTGCATAACAGACCACAATCTAACTAACCTTGGATTTTAACACACCTCTAAACCTACAGTCCAATGAAAATATTGGTATTTTGAAACATGCTTCAACAGTACTGTTTTCCCCTAATCTTACAAAGAAACACCTTCTCCATACAACTACATATATAACTAAGTTACCACACCATGAAATAGAACGTTCTCGTCTATCAATATCAGCAGCTCAAAATATCGGGCCAAACGTAAATGTACGCATTTCTAACTCTGATAAGTATGCTCGATGTTAGAGCATTAACAGTGTACAGTCGTGTAGAGTAGTGTATGTATTCATGTACGCTTGGCCCGCTGTACGGCAGGTCGCACCACACAGCCACTAGTAGACCCGGGACGGGTGCTAGTGAAAATGCAGTGCAACTGATCGCACGACAAAGGGCGGGGGCCCTAATGAAAACCATCTTCTTTAAAAATTAGTGAACCACCCTAGCGCCTTTCGAGACAAACACAACACTAGCGCGGGCCCAGTAGCCATTAAAACGTGATTACATATTGATAAATATACTGTAAATATTGATAAACATTGAATGGATTATATCTATACTTTCTTTTCCATCTCTCATACTCCAATGCCTTCAATAATGTCAGCAATACTAAGGCATCGAATTCGATGCTCCAGTATTACTTATTGGAGGAACAAAAGTTAATAAACACAAGAAATGTAACTCTTAATAAACACTAATCAAACATAAACCTTAAACAGGACAAAATAACAAAGTACCTAAGGAGCACATAAAATCTTACTAAATGAATAGGTATATTTAAACGATTGGAAATATTAAAAAGGAACCAACTACAAAACAGGTAGTAGAATAGACCGTCGGATCAGAATTTAAATAATAATTATCAGGTCGCCTTACTTTTTTTTATTCGCTCAAAATAATAATAATCGTTGATGTGATCTCTCTGCTATTTGGTTTATTGTTATTTCATGTTCTTAATACAATTTTTATCCAAACATGTCATGTCACTAATCAAATGATCATGACTATTGCAATATATCCGAGAACCAGGTTGAACCGCCGATATTTTGTAATTACTCAATCATAATATATTAGTCATTAGAAATTAGGGATAATTTTTAATTATTACTATTCAGTTCCATTCAGATAGTCTTAGAATCCACTATCGAGTTGGGAGAATGTGTGGCTCTTGAGGGACCCACATCACTCCTTTGCAACTTTTGCCCAATTTGACAACGAATTTCCATATGTGTTGGGTTAAACCGTGGCGACTTATCCAAGGGCTCTTGTATTACCCACATTTTTTTTAATCCTCTACAAGTTAGCCCTTGACTGCGATCTCAACTGATGGTAAGTGATGATGCAGTCTAAGATGGTAGCGGGCTAACCTGTTAGGGGCATGGCAGTTATATTAAAACCCATATATTCGGTTCATACGGTGCACACGGAAACAACCAGCCAGCTCATTAGATGTTAATATGACTGATATACAATAATTATTAACTTGTCTCATCCGATACATCTACACATGTTTATTTAATACAAGACTAAGTTGTTAACGAGCCCTGTATAACAATAATAGTTTCAGTTCAAACTGCTTTAACCAGGAAAATTTTCCCGGAAGAGATGAGTCGTGTTTAACTCATCTTTTGCTAGTCTGCAAAGTTATTTGCTGTCGACTGTTCTCACAGATGTTGTCATCACGTTTAGTTACAAGACCCACTGCAAATATCTTCCAGACTATACCGTATATCCATTAAGTCTAATGAGACTTAAAAAACAATGTCACCATCTAAACTGGTGAAGTAAAAGCACATAAGTATAATTGAAGCTTCAAAAGAAAGTGCTATCAAAATAAATCTGTATTGTGAGTAGTGGCAGTGCCTACGCTACAAGTATGATGACAGGCATATATAAGACTTCGAGCCAACCCGATGGTAAATCGCTACCCACATATACTCTTCATATACTATACTATAATATTATACTAAGGCACGTACCCTTAAACCCGCAAACACGTTACAAAGTCCTCCAAAAGTCCTACAGGTCTGTCATCACGCTCATTATTTGTAAGATGTTCATTTTCTAATCAAAGTTTTATTTTTAACACACATTTAAGAATTGAACTTAGTTACGATTACGCAATAAAATAGAAACCGAGCGAGCAATCTAGACAGCTTTCACGACCCTGATGCAATGTAATAAACATTGAGTCAGGGTCGACAATAGCTAGCGAGGGAATCCTCTCACCAGCTAACCACGGAGGGAACAAGATAAGATGGTAGTCAGTTCCCCGGCTGGCAATATTCTGCTCTGCCGTTGTGACACGGCACAAAACTGAATACAAATGAGAATACCGTCAAACTAATAATAACAAGTCACGTCCTAGTTATTAATGTTCTAGACTGGGAGATAAGCTGGAGAGGTGACGATCCGATTTTTCGCCGTACAAATAGTTTTTACAAAGGTGCCTTGTCGTTGTACAAACCCCAATACGGCTGGAATCCTTCAGCAAATAATAACGCGATCACTTCTTTCATCTATAAAAATAACTTCTTTGTATTTCGTCACGAAACGTTTGTACATAAACAGAGCACCTAAAAGGATGAGGGGCATCTCTGTGGGCATCTCTTGCTTAAAATACTATTTTAAAGGCACACTAAACACAATATTTATTTTTTCGCCAAAACACGGTACTGGCGCTTCATTAACTACAACATCCAAAATTGATCTAACGGTTGACTAAAACTGAAGCGCGAAACTAAAAATAATGGTATATTTTCTACACGAAGCGCCGGCGTCGTGTTCGGTCCGTAAATAAACTACGAAAAATCCGAGATAAAAAAATAATGATTCACTATATTATGAATAAGGCAGCTATTTTTTGGTTATTTCGTTATGTAATCCGCGTTTAGTGTCCAAGGTGGCCTTCGCCGCACGTAAGATGTTTTCAGTGGAACTTGCAGTTTTCAGAAGCAGTAGAAGTGCATGCCGCGAAAGACGCCTCGGTCGCCGTTTATAGGCACCATGAGGTAGATTTCCTTGGTTGCGATTACAATACCATGAGAAAATAAACCAAACATAAAACACCAAACCTTATTGCTTTATAGAGGTCACAAGTAAGGTACCCCGACCCCTCTGTGTAAATTGAACAATATTTTTAAGGCATTTCCAATGTCCATGGACGTATATAATGGCATCCGCGGTAGTCATATGACTACCGCGGATGCCATTCGTCATGAACAATGATATTATAACAATCAAAATATTATAAAAATATCATCATATAATTTATTGCATATAATATAATATACTATAATTTAATAATGTAAACATCATAGCGAAAATCGGAATCGTGTGAATGTAGTTCACTATCGACTACTATGATTTTCTACGCTTTATAAATAGCTGATATCACGAATAAAGTCCTTATAACTCGACCATTAGAAATATATACCGAACTCTTTCGCACCCACTATTTCCGAACTTACAAATCCAATGAGAAGTCGTGATATAGCTACGCAGTCCAAACCAAACCAAAGCAGTAGAAAACCAAAGGTTTTACTTAGTCCTCTCGTTATCCGAAATATATTTCAATGTTTCGGTATTGCTTTCAACTGAAAGCTTGTTGTAATCAGTGTTGCTGCCAATGATTAAGCCGGTATTGGTTTTAGGGTGATTTATTACTGAGGTGGTAAGACGCGCCTCTACTAATCAGTGCTGATTGTTGCGGTGCTACTTGAGCTATGCTGTTGTGTGGAATTGTGTGAAAACGTCATGTCCGGGATAACAACTTATTGCGAAACTCTTCTGGTGGTATTTTGAATTTCGATCGCGTAATTCCCACGATTTTGTTACTCTTAATAGGTAATACGTCAAGAATAATCTAAAGAGCAGTTTGAACGTTTAGAAAAGATGTTAGGGCTCGTTAAGACATTTCGAGTCAATCACGCTTAAAAATTATAATTTAAAAAATGATCCGACAGTTATTTTACTACATCTTCGAGCATTATCTTAACATTTATCTTAATAATAGATCCAACAGTAAAGTACACCGAACCGTCTTCCCGTAAATTCAATTTCACAAATAACCCTCATGTCCATTCTCAAAACTTCCTCGATTACATATCCAAGTAAATAAATTAACGTTTTCACAGATAAAATTAAACAGATCAAAGCTATTTTTCCTTCACCTTTTTTAAATTAGGTATTAGAAGGAGGGTGAAAGAGCTTGGTCGTTTTAGTAGGTTTTTCTGATTTGTAGTCAATTTTTTTTTCCGGCCAGCTAGATCTTTCTCTCAGCACCTGCCCTAACGCGGTTCAGATCTGTGATTAGGCAGAGTATATGTAAATTTATTGGAATTAGGCCTTTTAATAATGCTGTTTTTTTAAAAAATAGTATTTTATATCTGAAAACGCTGATCAAAGTATAGAAGACTAATAAAATAAGACTTCTTTCTGAGATGTTAAACATTCAGTATTTCTCATCGCAAGACAAATTCGTTCAATAGCCAGAATGTTACCACTATTTGATAAATGCGCATTTATGTCAATGTATGGGCAAAATCTTACTACTTTAAATCATCCATAATATGAACCAACAACATAATTAAAACTGTAAACAAATTAGTTATTTCGTATAAAGCATTATTGTGCGTAAGCAGTAAATTAACAAAGTTCTCTATCTATAGTACTTTTTTATTAATAAGTCATAAATCATAGCATCAAAGAAAAACAAATGAGCTATAATTATGTCTGGATTTTAAGTTTGGCCGGGGTAATGAGACTATGGAAATCAAAAATATCAAAGAAAATCGCGTTTTATGAATACACTCCGATTCACCCTAGCGCGTAACCACGGTTATATTTTTACAATTTACTTCTTGAACAGTTCAGAAATCAGAACTAACTTACGTTTTGAAATTGCCTCGTCTCCCCGTCCTCCCGTGTCGTACCCGATGTTGCCCCCTTTTAACCCGAAATCCACTGCCCCCACCCAGCCGTCTACCCCCCCCCCCCCCCCCCCCGCGACTAAAATCTAGAAATATTCGACCGAGTCTAGAATATCTGCGTAAAGTTGGTAAAGCACTCATCTTTCTCCGTTTAAGGCAAAACAATTCTGAACCCTCGACAACAAAACTAGTCCAACTACAATATTGATACCACCTCATTATAAAAATTAGCAACGCGCCCGGGCGTTCCCCAAACCGGATGACGTTAAACCCGTAGGAATACACATAGAGAAACATTTAATATACTTGGACATAAATGCGCACTTATATACAACAACAGATATGGAAACGGCTTAAATGAACACAGTAAAAAATTAAAATTACAAAAGCTTTAGGAAGAGAGGACCGTCAAATAAAGTTGGGATCGTTGGATAGAGAATCTTTTACATACGCCGTCGCTTGCGCCGCCCCCACATGACGCGCTTGCCTCTTCAGAGCCGGGTAATGCCTGTGGGTCAGGGGAGGTTCAGCCAAGAGCCGATACAGCTCTGGATCTCGGCGCGTGCTGCCACTAGCTTCGCTGGGTCGTCGGCCCTTTCCGGATACATATCGGCACAATGTGCTGTACCTGCACCCAAATAAATAATCATTTATTTGCAAAGAATATTTGGTGGTAAGAAATGTCAATGATATGGGCTCTCATTCTCTCATTCATAGACATTCAACTAAATTAATATGTGCGCAAATTTCAGGTAGGTATTTAGCAATATCTGGATTAAAATAAATTTTAAATCAGTACGATGTTTAAACAAAAACAAATTAGGTACTCAAGCTATGTCGAACATGGAAAGTTTAAATAAAAACATAAACAAAAATTAAACAAGTAAAGTTAAATATTCCTTGATGTCATACCAAATAACATTTTTCCAAATTTTGGAAATTTATTAATCGAGCGAGTAAACAATTTATTGGCGAATGTTAGAGGGATACTTTAATATTAAACCGAGCGGCGTTACAAAATAAGTTTGAGAAAAATTTATTAAACTGTCCATAATAATAAATCACAAAAAATGAGTAAAATGCGCTACTAAAAGGGAGCAATAAAATTAATCTAAGCTAGCAATAAAAATTGTAAGTGACCGAATGTAATACTCAGTAGGTAACTAAATATATAACCGATTTGAGTTAGTAAATTAAGAGCTTCAAAAATATACCTTGTATGTTTTTGTGAGCTGCGGTAATACTATTGTTAGGTACTGTAATACTGTTTGAGATATTTGTTTTTCTATTTTAGTTTTGTTATTAATTTATTCTATATTTTATTATATTTAGTTATTATTATTTAGTAAATAGCTGAACAAATTTGCTTGTCTCGTACAAACTTAGGGGGCGGGGCAACTAGGCGACAACGCGCGGGAGTTCGAGTGAATTCGTGCGCGTTGGGGTGACGTCGAGTCTCGTAGTCGCTTACAATCATTTGTTTGTTTCAACAGAAATATACAATACCTTTATTCTAAATTTTAATTCGATTAATCGTATAAGTATTCAATGACATTAGCGTCAAAGTAAAATAAACCTTAAATGTATTTTTAGCGCACAATTTCTAGTAGCCCGCCAACCCGCATTGGAGCAGCGTGGTGGGTCTAAGCTCTAAGTCCCTCTCTCCTATGATAGTGGAGGCCTGTGCCCAGCAGTGGGACGTTAATAGGCTGTAGTGGTGGTGGTGGTGGTACTGAATTTGTGACTAAATCGATGCTACTTACTAAGTACATTATACACTAAGGTCATCGAATGATTATATATGATCAATCGAATTAAAACCTCAGAATAAGCTGTCACACAACTCTTAAGTATCTCATTTGTGATAGCTGCCGCAGTTTTCGCATTATATTTCGGCTTGTTTTGGTTTTTTTTTTATAAGTCATTGGTTCATTGCCCAAGATGATATTTGGAACACCTCGATTAGTATATAACTAGTATATAACAGCATTCTTGAAATAAAATATATACATAATGTTGAATTTATATTCAATGTGTGAGCCATAAAATTGACCCTAAAATAGAAAATCGTTCGCTTAAGAATTATTAAACTGATCGTTCTAATTTTCTAAATAACTCGAATTTATATTTTCAAGTCGTCATTTTCAATATTGTATTTGCCACAGTCTTTCGCTATCTTAGTATTTCAGTAAGCTATATTCATTATTTTTGACACCTATAATTTAAATTTATATTCGCTCGTTTAAATACTACCCTTTATTAAATAACTAGCTGATGCCCGCTCGTTCGTAACAAACATCCATCTATCCATACATCGAAACATTCACATTTATAATATTAGCAGAGATTTAATAGCCATACAGTAAGGACTTTTCATATATGTACTTTTACATTGCTTTGATATAATGAGCTTATTGGGATATCGAACTGACCTACTAATACTTACATCAGAATTTCGCTGGAAGTACTTTGGATGCCGCTTGACGAATACTTATTAAATGTATCGTATGTACTCGTACATACACGGCAATGAAAGAATACCCAACTTTTAAAAATGCGGTTTGCAGCTGTCTAAGGGACCTATATTACAAATAGCTCATGCATTCCTTTTGATGTAGAAATGCTCTAATGGCATTAACTGAATTACCCTAAAGTATTACCCCAATGGGGGACACCGGTGTTTTACAATGTTACAATATATAATTTCTAAGATCTATCTGTCTAAAAAGATAAAACGTACTGTACGATATTTCCATCCGAAAAAATCTCAGGCTATTTGACGCTTCAAATAAACTTTATCTTCTTGGAATCTACCACTGCAATATACGAAATACACTTCCTACTGAGAAGAAACAGACAGAAACTCTTTAAAAAAATCTTAGAACTTATTTATTATTATAGTAAGTAAACTAATACTGCTGCTGTAATAATACTGCAGCATTGTTTGAGCCAAATCATACTAATACTGTAAATGTGAAATTTATAAATCGGAAAATTTCAAAATTTCGACAGCGGGAAGGAATCATAAAATCCTAATCCAAGCGGACGAAGTCGTGGGCATCATTCAGTCCAACACATCATCAAATCTAACAAAAATATTGCGAGTTGAAAGCTTACCCTCAATAAAGATGGCAGGAGAATCGTTTTCCTGCGTGGTGGTCATGCCGAGCGCGTGCCAAGGGTCCACCGAGCCGTGCACGTACACAACCCGCCCAGCGGCGATGTCTAACCCGCCATACGCGTTGTTGGTCCAATCGGCGCCCGCTTCCACAAACTTCGCGTCAAATCTGCACCAAACACAACATTCATTAGAAACACTATAATATAGGGCCATTAAATCGTCACAAAAAAATCTTAAGAAAACATTAAAGTGTATTTTAATGTAAACCGACAAAATAAATACGCGGCTAGTAGTCTTTAATAGTGCGAGGCGGAATTGAGCGGTACATGTATCGGTTAGGTCCGGTTTGAGATGTTATCCTTTTCGGTATCCGCGAATCAAAGGGCCTTTGAAGTCACCCCTTGTCTTACTTATTATAATTAGGTTTATAAATTTTTATCGTATATTAATAATACTGAGTTTATAATAGGCATGATGACTGATTTTGAAAAATGATCAGATTATGTTCGGAAGTATGTACTATTTCGTAAAAATATCTTATTTCATCAGAAAAATGAGGTTTGGTAGATAAAATTGGCATTTGAAATTTAAATTTTAAAATTCACCGCTCGCGGGTGTCATGGCGTCGATTGTGACGTTTCTATTGTATTTGCCAATGCATTTTGTGCAGTGTGCAATAAACAATAGTGTGATTGTCAAAGCTCGAAAACAAACGATTGTGACGCCATTCGCTACTTGGTGTTTAATCCATTCTGGCGAATTGCTGTATGTTATAGTTTTATTGTATCAAAATAAATAGCAATCTCACTCGAAATAGAAAAATAAATATGTTTTTTATAATACATGAATCCTATTTCATTAGATAGATTCATAATTTAATCGATTCTTGGTTACTGTCATCATGCCTATTCTCATCAAAAAAGAAGCCGCACGGCCTCTGGACAGTTTACTCCATAGGTGTGCGTTAAGCTTAAAATTATTGAATCATCACGCCGCAACGGAGTTCCCGCGGGAATCAAAAAACTTAAACCACGCGGATGAAGTAGCGGGCATCAGCTAGTTAACAATAAGTAGTACTTGTCAGCGCATGCGTCCAAGTCAAGGATGCGCGCGTCAGTTGCACTTGCACCCTGATTGATGAACAATTTGCACCCTGAGGCATTTTATTAATGAGTAGGTATAAAACAAATCTTATAATAAGTATTTTTTACAAAAAAAAATCATAAAAATACTTTAAAAAACCACAGAAAAAGCATGTTGCGAAAAACAATGACAAACAAATACCTACTACCTACCTAATTCACTAAAAGCAAACGATCGCAGTCAAGGGCTTACTTATAAAGCATGTGCTACACGGTTTGAAACGGCGGTTTGAAACAGAGGTTTAAAACAGTGTAGATCGTTGTTTTATGCCAAATTTCGTTTGACCTTGAAACACCCTTGGCAGCAAGGCTTGCGTTTGAAACCACTGGTAGAAGCGTTGGTTTAAAACTTGTTTGAAACCGTCTAGCCGCTTGTTTAAAACCTTGTGTACGACAGTCACGTTGCAGCGGCGAGCGCAGGCAGACGTATGCACTATGCAGGCACGAGAACAAAAAGAACGAGAAGTTCTTACAGAACTTCTCGAGATTTATAGAGACTTGCCCTGCCTTTGGAACTTGACAAGCGAGTCATACAAAGATTCAACGCAAAAAAAAAAATGCGTGGGATATTTTAGGCACCAAATTAAAAGAAATAGACCCAACGGCCAACGCCGCGTCTGCAAAAAAAAATAGACAATTTAAGAATTTCGTACATACGGGAATCGTAAAAGGCCTCACCTTGGAGACTAATTCGTAAAAACTTTCTTTATCCATTCTTAGAAAGTTATGTATGTCGTCAAAGTCCAGTAGGTTAATTAAGTTCATATGACTAAGGGTTAATCTCTCCTTTAACCATCGCTTCATCCATATTCTTTTTTTTCTTTCTTTTTTTCTTCAATTGCACACAAAAGAGCAAGACACACCTCTACTCTTTGTTCTTTAGATAGGTAAGGCGCCATGACGTCGTTATATTGAATACTAGCTGACGCCCGCGACTTCGTACGCGTGGATCGAAGTTTTGTGGTTCCCGCGGGAACTCTTTAATTTTCCGGGATAAAAAGTAGCCTATGTGTTATTCCAGACTATAATCTATCTCTGTGCCAAATTTCATCCAGATCCGTTCAGCCGTTGGGGCGTGATTGAGTAACAAACATCCATCCATACATCCATACATCCATACCGACATCCATACATCCAAACTTTCGCATTTATAATATTAGTAAGACATCCATACATCCAAACTTTCGCATTTATAATATTAGTAAGATACGGTGCGAGCGTAGAGACGTCCTATTCACGCAACGTTCTATAAAAACTGATGTTTTAAACATGTTTTAAACCGTGTAGCCGGCAAAGCGCAAATCTGTTTTTTCTGTTTCAAACCGCCGTTTGAAACCGTGTAGCACATGCTTTAGTTCTTACAAGATAATAATAATAAACTAATTTATTTACCTATCATTGCATAATACAACCAACTCAACTTACGCATTATTGTAAAAATGTTAAAAACAACGTCATAAAATCCGCCCAATCACTGGACCGTCCACAAGAAACGATCGATCGCCACTGCACTTCTCGACGCAGAGATAAGAGAAAGAGATGCGCGCGCAAAGTAGCCTACACCCAGATTTTATTGAACCACTCACATGGATATTATTAATTATTTAAAAGAAACCACACTAATGAACAATCGATATCTTCATTATTTAATTTCCGCTCATTACTCATAAATTGCCATATTAAAATTCACGCACAAACACAACGTCGCAGTAAGAGCTCCGATTAAAGGCTATTACCGGTGCAAGGGATGAGGATGCGCGCGCAGTCTTGCACTATTGATTTATGGACGGACATTTTTATTTTGTAATGCGCGTCTTGTATGCGCAATGAACAAGTTATTGCAACATTATTCATTTATTTGTCAAAACTAATGCGTGTCCTGTATGCGCTATGAACAAGTTATGAAACAGTATTTATTAATTTGTCAAAACTTATATTAAAAAAATATGAAAATAAAATGAAGATAACCGCTGCACTCCCCGCGACCCGTTGCTATGAACGATAAACGCAGGTCACATGATACACAAAGGTTATTTATTATTGGCATGAACAGATGAACAGTAACCATTTATATGATTTATTATCTAGATAACTCTCATGGACATTGTTAATTATTTCAAAGAAACCATACCAATGAACAATCTGTAACTACATTATTTCGTTTCCGCTCATAACTCATAAATTGCCATATTAAAAGTCACACACAAATACAACGTCGCAGTAAGAGTTCCGATTAAAGGCTATTCCCGGTGCAAAGGATGATGATGCGCGCGCAGTCTAGCTTTATATTAAAATTCACGCACAAACACATCGTCGCATTAAGAGCACCGATAAAAGACTTCCCGGTGCAAGGGATGAGGATGCGCGCGCAGTCTCGCGCTATTGATTTACGGGCGGACATTTTTAATTTGCTATGCGCGTCTTGTATGCGCAATGAACAAGTTATGCAACATTATTTATTTATTTGTCAAAACTAATAATAAAAATAAAATAAAGATACCCGCTGCACTCCCCGGATCCCGTTGCAATGGACGGTAAGCACAGGTCGCTTTATACACAAATGTTATTGCTTTATTTAATTTAATAACAATTTATTTGATTTACTATCAAGACCACTTACATGGATATTGTTAATTATTTCAAAGAAACCACACTTATGAACAATCTGTATCTTCATTATTTAATTTCCGCTCATTACTCATAAATTGCCATATTAAAAGTCACGCACAAACACAACGTCGCAGTAAGAGCACCGATTAAAGTCTTCCCGGTGCAAGGGATGAGGATGTGCGCGCAGTCTTGCAATATCGATTTATGAACGGACATTTTAAATTTGTTATGCGCGTCTTGCATGCGCAAAGAACAAGTTATGCAACAGGTTTGTATTTATTTGTTAAATTATGAAATAACCAAATATGAAAAAAGCATAAATATTAAAAATTGGTATAGTCCCAAATTGACACATCAGATATTAAAGATTGCAGCTACACTCCCCGCACCCCGTTGCAATAAACGAGAAGCGCAGGTCTCTTGATACACAAATGTTATTGATTTATTGACTGACATTAACAGATTAATATTAACAATTTATATGATTTATTATCAGGACCACTTCCATGGATTTTATTAATTGTTTCAACGAGACCACACTTATGAACAATCTATATCTTCATTATTTCGCACAACGCACAACGTCGCAGTAAAAGCTCCGATTAAAGGCTATTCCCGGTGCAAAGGATGAGGATACGCGCGAGTCTTGTTTTATTGATTTGTGGACGGACATTTTTAATTTGCAATGCGCGTCTTGTATGCGCAATGAACCAGTTATTTTACATTATTTATTTATTTGTCAAAACGAATGCGCGTCCTGTATGCGCAATGAACCAGTTATTTTACATTATTTATTTATTAGTCAAAACTAATAATAATAGGTTTAATTACAAAATATGAAAAATAAAAATATGAAAATAAAATAAAGATAACCACTGCACTCCCCGCACCCCGTTGCAATGGACGGTAAGCGCAGGTCACTTAATACACAAAGGTTATTGATTTATTTATTTAATTTACTATCAAGACCACTTACATGGATATCAATTGTTAATTATTTCAAAGAAACCACACTAATGAACAATCTGTATCTTCATTATTTAATTTCCGCTCGTTACTCATAAATTGCCATGTTAAAAGTCACGCACAAACACAACGTCGCAGTAAGAGAACCGATTAAAGACTTCCCGGTGCAAGGGATGAGGAAGCGCGCGCAGTCTTGCACTATTGATTTATGGACGGACATTTTTAATTTGCAATGCGCGTCTTGTATGCGCAATGAACACGTTATGCAACATGATTTATTTATTTGTCTAAACTAATACACCTCATGTATGCGCTATGAACAAGTTATTAAACAGTATTTATTTATTTGTGTAAACTTGTAATAAAAAAGTTTAAATACAAAATATGCAAAATAAAAATATGAAAATATAACAAAGATAACCGCTGCACTCCCCGCACCCCGTTGCAATGGACGATAAGCGCAGGTTACATGATACACAAAGTTAATTGATTATTGGCATGAACAGATGAACAGTAACCATTTATATGATTTATTATCAAGACGACTCACATGGATATTATTAATTATTTCAAAGAAACCACACTAATGAACAATCTGTATCTTCATTATTTAATTTCCGCTCATTACACATAATTTGCCATATTAAAATTCACGCACAAACACAACGTCGCATTGAGAGACCGATTAAAGACTTCCCGGTGCAAGGGATAAGGATGCGCGCGCAGTCTCGCGCTATTGATTTACGGGCGGACATTTTTAATTTGCAATGCGCGTCTTGTATGCGCAATGAACAAGTTATGCAACATTATTTATTTATTTGTCAAAACTAATAATAAAAATAAAATAAAGATACCCGCTGCACTCCCCGGATCCCGTTGCAATGGACGGTAAGCACAGGTCGCTTTATACACAAAGGTTATTGCTTTATTTAATTTAATAACAATTTATTTGATTTACTATCAAGACCACTTACATGGATATTGTTAATTATTTCAAAGAAACCACACTTATGAACAATCTGTATCTTCATTATTTAATTTCCGCTCATTACTCATAAATTGCCATATTAAAAGTCACGCACAAACACAACGTCGCAGTAAGAGCACCGATTAAAGTCTTCCCGGTGCAAGGGATGAGGATGTGCGCGCAGTCTTGCAATATCGATTTATGAACGGACATTTTAAATTTGTTATGCGCGTCTTGCATGCGCAAAGAACAAGTTATGCAACGGGTTTGTATTTATTTGTTAAATTATGAAATAACCAAATATGAAAAAAGCATAAATATTAAAAATTGGTATAGTCCCAAATTGACACATCAGATATTAAAGATTGCAGCTACACTCCCCGCACCCCGTTGCAATAAACGAGACGCGCAGGTCTCTTGATACACAAATGTTATTGATTTATTGACTGACATTAACAGATTAATATTAACAATTTATATGATTTATTATCAGGACCACTTCCATGGATATTATTAATTGTTTCAACGAGACCACACTAATGAACAATCTATATCTTCATTATTTCGCACAACGCACAACGTCGCAGTAAAAGCTCCGATTAAAGGCTATTCCCGGTGCAAAGGATGAGGATACGCGCGAGTCTTGTTTTATTGATTTGTGGACGGACATTTTTAATTTGCAATGCGCGTCTTGTATGCGCAATGAATCAGTTATTTTACATTATTTATTTATTTGTCAAAACGAATGCGCGTCCTGTATGCGCAATGAACCAGTTATTTTACATTATTTATTTATTAGTCAAAACTAATAATAATAGGTTTAATTACAAAATATGAAAAATAAAAATATGAAAATAAAATAAAGATAACCACTGCACTCCCCGCACCCCGTTGCAATGGACGGTAAGCGCAGGTCACTTAATACACAAAGGTTATTGATTTATTTATTTAATTTACTATCAAGACCACTTACATGGATATCAATTGTTAATTATTTCAAAGAAACCACACTAATGAACAATCTGTATCTTCATTATTTAATTTCCGCTCATTACTCATAAATTGCCATATTAAAAGTCACGCACAAACACAACGTCGCAGTAAGAGAACCGATTAAAGACTTCCCGGTGCAAGGGATGAGGAAGCGCGCGCAGTCTTGCACTATTGATTTATGGACGGACATTTTTAATTTGCAATGCGCGTCTTGTATGCGCAATGAACACGTTATGCAACATGATTTATTTATTTGTCTAAACTAATACACCTCATGTATGCGCTATGAACAAGTTATTAAACAGTATTTATTTATTTGTGTAAACTTATAATAGAAAAGTTTAAATACAAAATATGCAAAATAAAAATATGAAAATAAAATAAAGATAACCGCTGCACTCCCCGCACCCCGTTGCAATGGACGATAAGCGCAGGTAACATGATACACAAAGTTAATTGATTATTGGCATGAACAGATTAACAGTAACCATTTATATGATTTATTATCAAGACGACTCACATGGATATTATTAATTATTTCAAAGAAACCACACTAATGAACAATCTGTATCTTCATTATTTAATTTCCGCTCATTACACATAATTTGCCATATTAAAATTCACGCACAAACACAACGTCGCATTAAGAGCACCGATTAAAGACTTCCCGGTGCAAGGGATAAGGATGCGCGCGCAGTCTCGCGCTATTGATTTACGGGCGGACATTTTTAATTTGCAATGCGCGTCTTGTATGCGCAATGAACAAGTTATGCAACATTATTTATTTATTTGTCAAAACTAATAATAAAAATAAAATAAAGATACCCGCTGCACTCCCCGGATCCCGTTGCAATGGACGGTAAGCACAGGTCGCTTTATACACAAAGGTCACAACAAACACACACACAAAGTACACAAAGGCTTTATTTAATTTAATAACAATTTATTTGATTTACTATCAAGACCACTTACATGGATATTGTTAAATATTTCAAAGAAACCACACTTATGAACAATCTGTATCTTCATTATTTAATTTCCGCTCATTACTCATAAATTGCCATATTAAAAGTCACGCACAAACACAACGTCGCAGTAAGAACACCGATTAAAGACTTCCCGGTGCAAAGGATGAGGATGTGCGCGCAGTCTTGCAATATCGATTTTTGAACGGACATTTAAAATTTGTTATGCGCGTCTTGTAATGAACCAGTTATTTAACATTATTTATTAATTTGTCAAAACGAATGCGCGTCCTGTATGCGCTATGAACAAGTTATGAAATATTATTTATTTATTAGTCAAAACTAATAATAATAAGTTTAATTACAAAACATGCAAAATAAAAATATGAAAATAAATTAAAGACAACCGCTGCACTCCCCGCACCCCGTTGCAATGGACGATAAGCGCAGGTCACATGATACACAAAGGTAATTGATTATTGGCATGAACAGATGAACAGTAACCATTTATATGATTTATTATCAAGACGACTCACATGGATATTATTAATTATTTCAAAGAAACCACACTAATGAACAATCTGTATCTTCATTATTTAATTTCTGCTCATTACTCATAAATTGCCATATTAAAAGTCACGCACAAACACAACGTCGCAGTAAGAGCACCGATTAAAGACTTTCCGGTGCAAGGGATGAGGATGCGCGCGCAGTCTTGCACTATCGATTTATGAACGGACATTTTAAATTTGTTATGCGCGTCTTGTATGCGCAAAGAACAAGTTATGCAACAGGTTTGTATTTATTTGTTAAATTATAAAATAACCAAATATGAAAAAAAGCATAAATATTATAAATTGGTATAGTCTCAAATTGACAAATAAGATATTATAGATTGCAGCTACACTCCCCGCACCCCGTTGCAATAAATAAGAAGTGCAGATCTCTTGATACACAAATGTTATTGATTTATTGACTGACATGAACAGATCAATATTAACAATTTATATGACTTATTATCAAGACCACTTACATGGATATTAATAATTGTTTCAACGAGACCACACTAATGAACAATCTATATCTTCATTATTTCGCACAACGCACAACGTCGCAGTAAGAGCTCCGATTAAAGGCTATTCCTGGTGCAAAGGATGAGGATACGCGCGCAGTCTTGTTTTATTGATTTATGGAAGGCCATTTTAAATTTGCAATGCGCGTCCTGTATGCGCTATGAACAAGTTTTGCAATATTGTTTATTTATTAGTCAAAACTAATAATAATTAGTTTAATTACAAAATATGAAAATAAAATAAAGATACCCGCTGCACTCCCCGGACTCCGTTGCAATGGACGGTAAGTGCAGGTCACTTTACGAGTATACACAAAGTTTATTAATTTATTTACTATCAAGACCACTTACATGGGTATTGTTAATTATTTCAAAGAAACCACACTAATGAACAATCTGTATCTTCATCATTTAATTTCCGCTCATTACTCATAAATTGCCATATTAAAAGTCACGCACAAACACAACGTCGCAGTAAGAGCACCGATTAAAGACTTCCCGGTGCAAGGGATGAGGATGCGCGCGCAGTTATGCACGGACTATTATTATACGGTTATCGATTTATGAACGGACATTTTAAATTTGTTATGCGCGTCTTGCATGCGCAAAGAACAAGTTATGCAACAGGTTTGTATTTATTTGTTAAATTATGAAATAACCAAATATGAAAAAAGCATAAATATTAAAAATTGGTATAGTCTCAAATTGACAAATCAGATATTATATCTGATGAGGATGCGCGCGCAGTATTGGACTATTGATTTATGGAGGGACATTTTTAATTTGTTATGCGCATCCTGTATGCGCAATGAACAAGTTATTCAACATTATATATGTCTATTTGAATTTCAAATACTATTTGCACCAAAGATGCACTTTACGGTGCAAGAGACGAGGATACACATGCTCTCTGCACCCCAATGTTAATACCTATTGATTTATAGGTTCTTATTTTAGTTCCGCACCTTGTTAGTGTAAGAAAATAATAATATTCAAATAAATAACATTCAAACAACATGAATCTTTGCCCTGTTCCATTACACACACAAATCAACAATAAGTGCAAAGCGCCCAGCGCGCGCACTATTTTCAAACTACGTATTGATTTTACGCCATCTTCTTTGTGCCTTACATTAGATATGTAACGGAATTTCACTGATTTATAATTTTAATAAACAAATACAGTAAAATATGAAATAAAAAACACGTTGAAGTTGTATTCTGGAGGTCCTACGAAGCGGTATCTTGCGAGTCTGTACGTAAACAGCATTGTATATAAGTATAATAATTTATAGTGATAATTAATTAATGATGTGACAATTATTATTATTAAAAATAAGAGGACAAAGGCAGTGCATGCATAAAAAGAGAATTTAAAACACATGATTAATCAAAAACAAAAATAAATAATAAATCGCTTGCAGAAAGGAAACCTATTACATACTTCAATTTTAGGTATCTGAATAAAATTGCGTATTATATTAAGAACTTGTTATGAAATATACGCTTCTATATACGTGCTTGATTCTTGCATAAATATAAGCATGGTGTGCTACAATAATACTTAATTTCAGTAAGTAATTCAGTTTTGTCAAGCAGTTTTGCTAGTGCTAATATTACCTAACTCCCTATAATATAAACGTTCAAATTAAGAGGACGAAAGAATATTCTAGAATCTAGTTGGTCGCGATTCTTATTGCGCGCATATCTTTTGTAGATAAGTAGGTAACGCTAACCAGGCAAGTTTTGATTTGCCGCCATCTTGTGTATGATGCTAACACAAGATGGCGTATGAAAATTCGCATGAGTTTTTTCGCATTTTCGGAGAGACAAAGAAACGTTTCCTGGAAACAACACTAAAAAAGCAATTATCGTTGTTCATACAAAAATGAAGATTAGCAACACGTTTTCAAACGAGAGCTATTTGTATAGGTCGTTTACTTCATTATCAATGTTTAATCTTAGTTTTTATCAATGATCTCTTTGATGATGAAAAGTTATATGATCTCATAAATACATGATTGAAATAGGTCCGTTTTATAGAAATAAAACTCACAGTAAATTCGATAGACATAGCACTACCTATTAATAAAAACTATTCACAATCACCAAACATCACTTGCACTTGTATGGATGACAAATTAAATAAACAACAACACTAATAAAATTCTTGTTAACACAATGCACTATCCGTTTAAACACACAACGTTGCAGCAAGTGCACATCAGATACTATCATTATCACTGCACTTCCTATTGTTAAGGGGTGTGATGTGCGCGCCATTTTGCGCTATTGATTGGTCGGCGGATAAATCAGGTCAGGAACAAAGGGACCAAAACTATCAAGAATCAAAACATAAAACATAACTGCACAAATACACAACGTCACTGAAACACTTTTACAATCACACTTCAATTTCCTGTGTAACACTATTATCAACGAACCTCAATTAATTATCGGTCATTAAACACATCTTTTCAAAATCACCGAATCAGACACTGTCAATTTATAACCGGTTATCAATGCACTTCCAAGTTGCACGCTATAAGCCAAAAACCAAGAAAAGAGGAAGAAGAAGAAAGCACTATTGATTGATTGGAGGACATTTTGATTTTCCTGTGCGCATCTTGATGCGCAATTAATCCATTCGAATCCGAGCGGCCATTTTGTTACTGCACTCTTCAAATCTCAGGTGCGCATGTCGCCGCACCCTATTCTAACGCTGACCATTTATTGATTTTCTGCCATCTTGTGTATGATGCTAATACAAGATGGCGTATGAACATTCGCATGAGCCATTTTCGGAGAAACCAAAAAGTTTCCTGGAAACTACACTAAGAAAGAGATTGTCGTTGTTCATACAAAAATGAAAATTCGCAACAGTGCTTCGCAACACGTTTTAAAACTAGGGCTATTTATACACTTCATTTTCCATGCTTAGTCTTAGTTTTTAATAACAATCTTTTTGATCATGATAAATTCTATGATCACTTTGATAATGAAATAGGTCGGCTTTAAAGAAATAACACTTACAGTTAAGGAGCACGCCTCGATCGCCCGCGAACTGCGTCGTAAAGTTAGTTAGCACTATTTTCAACAAAAGTCATTGTCAAAGTGAATAGTCCCGCAAGAAAAAGGTAGTTAGCAAATTAAAAATAAAGTCACTATGGGATTTAATTATAGATTTAAAGTATTGAAAAAACCACTTTTCCCGTTGGATCAGCGAAGTAATCCAGGGAAAAGGAGAACAAATTGAAGAAATTAATGATGTTGCGAGGCCTGACCCGTACAGGAGGGCTCTCAGTCTCGGCAGGTTGATGATCTGCCGGCTCGGCCATTTCCTCAACAATTTTAGGCTCAGGTGAAAGAGACATTCTGCTAGCGCGTCTTTACCTCGACTGAAGCGTTAGCCCGGGGAACGCTGCTCATTATTTCAGCTATTGATTAGTGGTATGCACATGCGCAATCATGTTCGTATGACTTTACGCATGTGCAAGTGGAAAAATAACGCCTTTAGAGCAGTATGACAGCCTATGAGAAAAGTACAGTCTACTTGCGACACAGTCATAGCGCATGTGCATATGGAATAATCGATAAAGGTTCTAGAAGGATCACGGTGTAAGTTCAACAACCACACTAATGAACAATCTGTACCTACATTATTTCGTTTCCGCCCATCTCATCTCATCTCATTATATATATAAAATCACAGCCTAAGCCGCTGGGGTTAGAAACTTGAAATTTTGAAAGTAGGTTTCTTTTGTAACGCACGCGCTCACTAACAAAAAAATCATTTTTCAAAATTCCTCCCCTAAGGTAGTGAAATAGGGTGCGAAAGTTTGTATGAAAGTCCGTCATTTCTCAAGTTATATCCATGAAACTTGGTATACGAGCAACCGGTTGAAAATGAAGAAATACGTGTTTCATAGTTTTAGAAATTTCTATCCCCGAAGGAGTGAAATAGGGGATGAATGTTTGCATGAAGGTCCGTCATTTCTCAAGATATTCTCAAGTTATATCAACGAACCTTGGTATTTGGGCTTCTGGTCTAAAATAAAGAAATACGTATTTCACAGTTTTGAACATTTTTAACGTCAAATAGAGAGTTCCTTCAATCACGCCGCAACAGAGCAACGGATCAACGTTATTGTTTTCATGGGTATGGTTGAAGACCTGGCTACAGGCTATATTATTTATGTGGTTGAGGATATAGGCTACTTATTATCCCGGAAAATTAAGGAGTGCCTGTGAGAATTAAAAAAACTTATGCCACGCGAACGAAGTCACGAGCTTCCGCTAGTTACTCATAAATTGCCATGTTATGAATAAGAAAATTGCTAGTAACGACTCATGCATATACTTACACTAAACGTCACACATATTTATATTACTGCAGGTGCAGCGGTGGACACGCGCGTCATCTTATATTGATTGGCGGACATTTTCTGTACGTCGCTGCACTTGAGATGCAACCGAGTGAGAGGTGAGGATGCGCATGTCCTGTTACACCCTAAACTTATCGACCCTTGGCTAATTTTCTTTGTGCTCTACATAAAATTGTACGGGCAACTGAGATACAAGTCAACAATTATTTATTTATCGCACATCACTTAAAAAGAAGTAACACGAGTTCACACAATCTCAACGTAAATAAAAATTCTTTCCAAAAAACCGACTTCCAAAGCCACTGTAAAGTAAAAAAAATAATTTTGATTTCTACACACTATGTTGAAGTCGGGCGAGCCTGATGCATCAACTATGCCTATCTTTGTAATACTCGCCCGACTTCAACATAGTGTGTAGAAATCAAAATTATTTTTTTTACTTTACAGTGGCTTTGGAAGTCGGTTTTTTGGAAATAATTTTTATTTTTAACTTTTTAGTGTACTCTAAATCCCCACGGCTTAGGAGTGCAGTACCCTGCAGCATCAGGGTTGAGGAGTTGGGACTAGGCCTTAAGTATGAAGTCGTTGCTTGACACCTACAATATGAATTCATCATTAAAAAATCCTAAATGGAGTTCTGTACCCTACAGCATCAGCAGTTGAGGAGTTGGGACTTCTCCAACCTCCTACAGTTGTATTGTATACACGTGACTTGATACCTGCTATATGACTTCACCATCAAAATTTCCTAACTCCCTAGTTTTGAGGATTTCATGTAGTACACCTACAGCATCAGGATTGAAGATTTGGAGTCAGAATTTCGAATTACGCGAGCTTGTGAAAAAAAATTTTTCAAATCGGTTTAGAAACCACGGAGATATGCACCGACATACATAAAAAAATAAAAAAAAATACGCGCGGAATTGAGAACCTCCTCCTTTTTTGGAATTCGGTTAAAAATGATCAGCGATTAGAGACCATCAGTGCTATTATCACTGCATATCCAGTTGCATAGGAAAAGGATGCGCGCGTTTATCTTGCATATTGATTGATATGATAGCATTTTTGCCTTTTCCTGCGCAAAGATCAAATAACGAAACAGGTTATGTTTGTCATTTAAATAGTTATTTAAATTAAATGATTAATTAGATATTTTAAATTCATATACCTACACAATTTTAGGGAGAGATAATATGAATGCAATTCAAAAGTTTCATTCTACGAAACAAGAGGATGCGCAAGTCACTGCATCTGATTGGTACCCAT
The DNA here is from genome assembly GCA_923060345.2 of Erebia aethiops. Taxonomy (NCBI): domain Eukaryota; kingdom Metazoa; phylum Arthropoda; class Insecta; order Lepidoptera; family Nymphalidae; genus Erebia; species Erebia aethiops. Next base: position 15,608,735 of record OV281079.1, on the reverse strand, counting down.
CAATCAATACTAGCGTTGGGGTCACATTTTAGTTCCGCACCTTGATAGCGCAAGCAAGAAACTAATAATATTCAAGTAAATAACATTCAAACAACATGAACCTTTGCCCTGTTCCATTACACACACAAATCAACAATAAGTGAAAAGCGCCCAGCGCGCGCACTATTTTCAAACTACGCATCATATCATAGCGCATTTGATTCTTACTATTGATTTTCCGTCATTTTCTTTGTGTATTAGTTATGTATAACGGAATTTCACTGATTTATAATTTTAATAAACAAATACTATAATATACCTATGCATTGTGTGCTACAATAATAGTTATTTTCAGTAAGTAATTAAGTTTTGTCAAGCAGTTTTTCTTGTGGTAATATCAACGTATCTCTCTCTATAATATAAACGTTAAAATTAAGAGGGCGAAAGAATATTCTAGAATCTAGTTGGTCGCGATTCTTATTGCGCGCATATCTTTTGTAGATAAGTAGGTAACGCTAACCAGGCAAGTTTTGATTTGCCGCCATCTTGTGTATGATGCTAACACAAGATGGCGTATGAAAATTCGCATGAGTTTTTTCGCATTTTCGGAGAGACAAAGAAACGTTTCCTGGAAACAACAATAAAAAAGCAATTATCGTTGTTCATACAAAAATGAAGATTAGCAACACGTTTTCAAACGAGAGCTATTTGTATAGGTCGTTTACTTCATTATCAATGTTTAATCTTAGTTTTTATCAATGATTTTTTGATGATGGAAAGTTATATGATCTCATAAATACATGATTGAAATAGGTCCGTTTTATAGAAATAAAACTCACAGTAAATTCGATAGACATAGCACTACCTATCAATAAGAAGTATTCACAATCACCAAACATCACTTGCACTTGTATGAATGACAAATTAAATAAACAACAACACTAATAAAGTTCTTGTTAACACAATGCGCTATCCGTTTAAACACACAACGTTGCAGCAAGAGCACATGAGATACTATAATTATCACTGCACTTCCTGTTGTTAAGGGGTGTGATATGCGCGCCATTTTGCGCTATTGATTGGTCGGCGGATATATCAGGTCAGGAACAAAGGGACAAAAACCATCAAGAATCAAAACATAAAACCTAACTGCTCAAATACACAACGTCACTGAAACACTTTTACAATCACACTTCAATTTCCTGTGTAACACTATTATCAACGAACCTCAATTAATTATCGGTCATTAAACACATCTTTTCAAAATCACCGAATCAGACACTGTCAATTTATAACCAGTTATCACTGCACTTCCAAGTTGCACGCTATAAGCCAAAAACCAAGAAAAGAGGAAGAAGAAGAATGCACTATTGATTGATTGGAGGACATTTTGATTTTCCTGTGCGCACCTTGATGCGCAATTAATCCATTCGAATCCGAGCGGCCATTTTGTTACTGCACTCTTCAAATCTCAGGTGCGCATGTCGCCGCACCCTATTCTAACGCAGACCATTTATTGATTTTCCGCCATCTTGTGTATGATGCTAATACAAGATGGCGTATGAAAATTCGCATGAGCCATTTTCGGAGAAACCAAAAACGTTTCCTGGAAACAACACTAAGCAAGCGATTGTCGTTGTTCATACAAAAATGAAAATTCGCAACACGTTTTAAAACGAGATTATACATACATAGATACATACTTCATTTTCAATGCTTAGTCTTAGTTTTTAATAATAATCTTTTTGATGATGATTAATTCTGGGGCATCTGGAAGAAATCTCTTCAAGAGATAAGTTGTCCTTGTGCATGTCCTTTCAATGTTTATGTTTTATTTTTAAGTTACTGGTACAGAATGTATAAATAAAATAAATAAATAAATAAATTCTATGATCACATTGATAATGAAATAGGTCGGCTTTAAAGAAATAACACTTACAGTTAAGTAGCACGCCTCGATCACCCGCGAACTGCGTCGTAAAGTTAGTTAGCACTATTTTCAACAAAAGTCATTGTCAAAGTGAATAGTCCCGCAAGAAAAAGGTAGCAAATTAAAAATAAAGTCACAATGGGATTTAATTATAGATTTAAAGTATTGAAAAAAACACTTTTCCCGTTGGATCAGCGAAGTAATCCAGGGAAAAGGAGAACAAATTGAAGAAATTAATGATGTTGCGAGGCCTGACCCGTACAGGAGGGCTCTCAGTCTCGGCAGGTTGATGATCTGCCGGCTCGGCCATTTCCTCAACAATTTTAGGCTCAGGTGAAAGAGACATTCTGCTAGCGCGTCTTTACCTCGACTAAAGCGTTAGCCCGGGGAACGCTGCTCATTATTTCAGCTATTGATTAGTGGTATGCGCATGCGTAATCATGTTCTTATGAATATACGCATGTACAAGTGTAAAAATAACGCCTTTAGAGCAGTATTACCTATGAGAAAAGTACAGTTTACTTGCGATACAGTCATAGCGCATGTTCACATGGATCACGGTGTAAGTTCAGCAGTGAATGCGCAAATGGAAAATCACTGCTTTTATAAAGACATCGGTATTAAAACTAGAATTCGCCCACGGCTTCTAGGGAATTTTGAATAAAGAATATGTATGTCTGTTGATATGGCCGAAACAATATTGATGAGACTTTCCCACGAAAGACTATCTCTGCACGAGTTTTAAAAAAACCTAGTCTAGTTATCTTACTTCTTATCTTACTATACTATATATACTATATCTTATATATATAAAAGCGAAACGTCACTGACTGATCAACACGATATCTCAGGAACTATAAAACATACAGACTTGAAATTTGGAAGGTAGGTTCCTTCTATGGTGTAAACGTCAGCTAAGAAACGGTTTTGGGAAAATTCACCCCTAAGGGGTTGAAATGGGGGTTGGAAGTTTGTATGAAAGTCCTTTGTTTTTGAAGTTAGACACATGAAAATTAGCATTTAAGTTATAAGTTTAAAATAATAAAAATCTGTATAATTTTTTTTCCGAAAATCTACCCCAAAGAGGGTGAAATGGGGGTTGGAAGTTTGTATGGTGGTTGATGTTTCTAAGTTTTTGAAGTTACAGACTAGAAAATCGGGATTTAGGTTATCAGTTTTAAATTATAATAACCTGTATAAGTACTTTTTCGAAAATCTACCCCAAAGAGGGTGAAATGGGGGTTGGAAGTTTGTATGAAAGTTCTATGTTTTTGAAGTTAGATACTTGAAAATCGGGATTTAGGTTATAAGTTTTAAATAATAAAAACCTGCATAAGCTATGCTATATAAAGCCTTCTTAGATAGACTTTTTGCAGCGGGAAAATTTCATAATCTCATAGGAAATCAGAAATTGTACGCAGACGAAGTCGCGGGCGACCGCTAGTAGTAATATAATATAATATATAATATAATATTATTATAAATGCGAAAGTTTGGATGTATGGATGTCGGTATGGATCAAGGACCTTTGTATGGATGTATGGATGTATGGATGGATGTTTGTTACTCAATCACGCCCCAACGGCTGAACGGATCTAGATGAAATTTGGCACAGAGATAGATTATAGTCTGGAATAACACATAGGCTACTTTTAATCCCGGAAAATTAATGAGCTCCCGCAGGAACCAAAAAACCTCAAATGGATGTTTGTTACTCAGTCACTCAAGAACGGCTCCAAGGATAGCTCCTTGCTATAGCTATAGCTCCGGCTATAGACTACGTTTTATCCCAGCCATTTTTATTTAGCCATTACAACTTTCATATCTTTAGTTAGCCAGGGAGCAGGCAAGTGTTTCAGCTTGATTGGCCGTAGAGGTGCATGCACGTCATATAGTTCAGTTAGCATTGAGTTAAATAAATTTACTTTATCGTCCACTGTAGATGCAGTATAGATAGCATCCCAGTCTATGTTATGGAGATCTTGTAGAAATTTATCATTATTAAAGTTCTTGAAGCTACGTCTACGAACTAGTCTGGTTGAGCGTTTGCAATTAGTGCTCTTCAAAAATATTTTATTAAAAATCCCAAAAATATTCTTTCGTAATCTGAAATTTTAATCTCGTATTTATTGAGTAATTTAATAATACCTGCAAATCGCCAGACTAATTTTGCGGTTTTAAACGTGAATAAAGTCTTCAAATGAGTACGACAAAATAGTTTTAAATAGTTTTAATTCAAATAAACTTATTAAAAATGCTCTTAGATCGGTATGTGACCGATTTACCATTGGTTTGGAATTGCATTCCTGCTGAGAAGAACCAGCAAGAAACTCGGTAGATGCTGATTTGAAAAATTTATTAACAATTACATAAGTAATAAAAGTAAGTTCAGAGTAGAGAAGAGCTGGAGCAAGTCAAATCCATGCTCTTTTATCATGTCATAATCTTCTGCTACAAAATCTAAAGATTTGACTGATAGTCTCTGAATAAGTTCAAAGTTAATGTAAAACGTAAACTCATTGAAAAATCTTATTACCATGTTAAGGACTACTTAAACGACAAGGAAGCCTGGCAATAATTTGCTCTAATGTCTCTGATAGTTCCTTAGTAAGAATATTTGTGAGATGGTGATAATAAAAAAAAAACAAAACCCGGCTGAGTTTGTTGTGGGCTCTTCTCAGACCAGGGCGCGTTTGGAACCCTCGTAGCTTTAGTTTTAAGATACCGTTACCCATTATCACCATCATGCTTTTTAAGTACCTACTTATGTAATTTTTAGACGAAAATAAGTGTACCTACAGTGTACCTATATTTAATAAATAAATGACTATGACTATGACTAGTATATAGTTGGTACTATAGTCACCAGAAGTTCTATGAACACCAGTACACAAAAGCCTGTTGAAAGTTTGGCCAGTGATCCCAGAGCCAAACTGACCTGACACTGTACTATCAGTCTGTACTAGGCATTAGTAACGCTATAGCAACTCAAAATTACTTACTTAGTACCAAATACATCTTGGCATTGTTGTATGAAGAAATCGAGCGGGAATTGATTGCCGAACACTTCCACCTCGCCCGACGATGTCTGATAGAAGCCGAACTCCGTACACGTCTGATACATCCATTGACGACCTGAAATGTAAGAATAGAAAAGAAATATACCTATTATATTATTAGAAGCGTAATATTATTGATAGCCTAGTGTTATACCTCACGGACAAGCACCTCTAACTTTTAGAAGTTATGTGCGTTTAAAAAAACGTTGAAGGAAAACGTCTTGAGGATAGGGAATGTTTTGACAGGTGTGAGAAATCTGTCAATCCGCACTTGGATAATGCGGTGGAGATTTTTTGGTTCAATGCTCGAAGAGCTACAGGGAAAGGCAAAACCTACCTCCTTCTGCTAGTTCCGAACTCCAAGACACATTTCGGAGTTCACTGATCATTTTGTCATAATCGTAGTCCAAACATGTCTCGTTTGATTCTTCTAGAACTATTGAGTTGAAATCGGCCAATTTTTTATATGCGGGCTTCTCGGGATGCTGCGTTAACATTCTGCATACCTGCAATTGAATAATATAGTTTTTTTTTTATTTAGCCCAAGATTTTATTTTACAAGTTAGCCCCAGATGTAAGCACTTGAAGTTTTTGGATAAAAAGTCATTGTATAATATTCTTGACTGAAACCTTGGCTGTTGTTAATTTATGATACAGATTATAGCACGGTACGGCCAATTTGGTTAAACCCATACTCCTAATTGCTTACTACGCGGCATCGTACCGGCACTACATATTGCTAAACGCCACGGCATTGTACGTAGAATGGTAACTACGGCTAAAGAATCCTGCTAGACTAGAGTCCGTTTAGATAAATTTTTAAATTTTTTGAAAATTAGTCGGAAAATGGTTTCATATCGTAGTTGTTACTACTCCTAGTTGTTGTAATAATAGATGGTAAATGATGCTTTTTTTTTTTTTTTTTTTTTTTTATCCACTACAAGCTAGCCCTTGACTGCGATCTCACCTGATGGTAAGTGATGATGCAGTCTAAGATGGTAGCGGGCTAACCTGTTAGGGGCATGGCAGTTATATTAAACCCATACCCCTTCGGTTTCTACACGGCATCGTACCGGAACGCTAAATCGCTTAGCGGCACGTCTTTGCCAACTACTAAAAATACACTACTACTAAATGCTACTAATAATAATAGAGCTTTAAATTTTAACACCAGCTTGGTAGGTAAATCTCAATAGATATAGCGGTCTCAAAGCAGCTACTGTTACTTTGTTAGGCAGCCATTCGAAATAAGGACGGAAGTAGCACGAAAATTACTGCTGCAATTCTGCCCGAAAAAAGATCTCAATTGCACCAAAGTTTTGCTTAAAAAATTATACTATATTTTAGTTACCGAATTGATGGTAGTGGTCTTGCGCCGTTTGTCGCCGATGCGGTTGTCTTCGTTGTACTGAACCAGATCAGCGAAATCGTCTGCCACTGAGCTGTAGAAATTCTTCATATCGTTTTTGGAAGCCTTTGAGAAAGGTTTGCATACTCTGAAAATGAATTAATATTAACTACGTCACTGTACGCCCTCTCTCTCTAGAGTGTACAATTATTATTCTCATTACTGGGAGTCATTACCCGTTCCATTTGAATGAGTGTTATTGAGAAAATTATGCTGTAAGCGTCTACATAATTCAGCACATTATGTCTCTACATAGCATTACGGTTTAAGATTGTTATCAGACGGTAGTGATAATTAAGGAAGGCGTCGGATAATGGCTCTTAGGCTAGGAAAGGTAAAGTTAAAATTTAAAAAAAAAAAATATTCTAGTCTGAAAGTAGAAAGTAGAAGACTGATCGTATGTTTCAGCCCGATTCAAACTTTATGACGTTTCCGAAGCTTGCCGCGAGTGTAGGTTCGCGCAGGTAGTCAACTGAAACCCCGTTCCCGCTGAAGTTTCCGCTGATACCTAATATTGCATTCTGCACATCAAACGCACGATTTTCCGAGAAGTCCTAAAGTCTGAATCGGACTGTATCACAAATCACACAGGCAAAATTTAAAAAATTTGGTAATAGGTAGTTGAATCGTACATACTTGAACTCTTTTTCGATAATCGCAGGATCTGTCTTAAGGAATGTTTCGATTTGTTGGTGCGCTAATTTCACTTTTGTGACACATTCCTCGTCACCGGTTTTTTCGCGTAAAGCATTAACAACTACTTGGAAGTATTCTGAAATAAGAAAAAAAAACATAAAATTAAACCAGGGAATTAATAGTTAAATTGTAATCAGTATGTTACGGTTCACAATCTGTCAACAGTTTACAATCTATCGAAATAAAAAACGTTATATTACAATCTAACGGTTTTTACAATCTTACGGTGACATATACAAGTATTGGGTTTTTCTAACTAGAAATTCTCAGTAATACTGAGCCGGAGTTAGGAAGTTGGCGGTGTTGCACCCCCGTGCCCGGAGGGCACTTAAGCCGTCGGTCTAGCGCCTGATCTCTCTCCGGTCGTGTCGGATTTTCCGTCCCATCGGGCTATGAGACTAAAGGAACAGAGAGTGCACCTATGTACACGCACACACTTGTACACTATAATATCTCCCACGCAGATGGCTAATCTCTCTGGAGATAGGCCGTGGCCGAAATTCGGTCGGGAGGATTATATATATTATATTAAGTTAAACAGAAGTATTTTATAACCATAAGATGAACAGAATTACCCATAAAATTAACTTTGGCCACCAGTGGTCCACTAGATGAGACTGCTGCATGTACTAAATGTGGATACTTCAGTCTGAGCCATGCAGCTAATGAGCCCGGATATGAACCACCAAAGGCAATCCATTTCACTTCTCTGTTAAACTTGTAGTTATCATTCATTGATGATATGAAGTTTGCTAAATCAGCAAGCGCTTGGTGCGATGATAAATATAGCAAGTTTTTTGTACTGAGATCCCTGAAAATTTTAAACACAACAATATAAAGAATTCTACTGTCAAAACAGGCTAATTATGATAAAATTACAGCTACAGTGTAGGTACAATCACACAATCACAATTTGACCTCCGATTCCTTCGGAAATGTTGATGATGAATTGAATCATGCATTCTGGATCAAGGTTACTTTTACCATAGATAAATCCTCTAGAGTCTAAGATGTAAAAAAGACTATTGATGCTATTATTATGATATTCATAGATATCACTTTCACATTCAGAGATGGGCTGGAATATTCCTGCTTTGTAATTACCTATTTTAGTAATAATAATTTAAACAAATACCCAAATGATAAGTAAAATAAACAATTCGTTAAGTATGGTTGGTTTATCAGACATTGAAAAAGGGCATTGAACACAATATACTTGATAGATAGCATTATTGAACATCGACTTCATTCTAGTACTAATTTACCGACAATTTTACCAACTGCGAATAGCATTGAAATAGAACTAAAAAAAATCTACATCAATGGCGAATAGCGTTATTTGTTTGATTGTTTTAAATTCTATATTGCACATACGTAGACAATGAATTCTTAAATAATCTAAGTACGTAGATTACAATGCACAAAGGCGAACTTAATACCTAGAGGTATTCTCTTCCAGTTAACCTTTGGTAGTGGGGACAGGGTTGAAATTACAGTGCGTACAATATAAAGAGAAAAGTTATCCTTGGAATAAATTTGAATTTCTGACAACAAAATCTGTCAAAACATCAAATTTATTTCTAATTAGCCTTCGCTTTATAAATCTGTGTTTCTAGCTTACTCGGAGTTGGTGAAATCGAAAATATTGCTTTCTACGAAAGAATTTAGCACCCGCCACCCACATAAAACTTACTTACTTGAAAGAACGTTTTAGTTACCTCGGTAAGGAAAGCTAGTTCTTTCTTCGTTCCTGCGTCGACAATAAGCAAAAGATGCCGTCTAGCCGTGCGAAATTCTATGCTATGCTATATCTATATATACTATATATACTAGTGGTTTGCCCCGAACTGTGACCTAACGGTATCATTAAGATAGTTTTATCTATATAATTTAACTTTTAACATTAGCGCCATCTATTGACATCATTGTGAAGTTCTGTTAAAAATACTGAGGCTCATTATAAATTAAATAATTTCGTTTCATTAAAAATTAAATATTTATCTAATTTTAGTATTTGTTGTTCAAGTACAGGGTATAATTAAAATAATTAATCAAGTTTCAGGCTCAGCCTTTCAGAAAATTGAGTTCTGAGGTCAACTTTGGACGTTAGAAAATCTCCACTTTGAAAGCCCCCATTTTGTCAATTTTAGGGGAAAAATTAAAAAAAAAATTTTGGACTCTATTCCTAATTATCTTTAAAATTATATACCGCAACCCTATGTTACGCTATAAAAAATATTTTACTTTGCATTCTATGAGAGCCCCCCCTGAAATAAAGATTTTTATAACTTTTTAAGCCATATTCGGCTGGAGGCCATCGGTTTACATCACAGATTAGTATAGAATACTACGTATTTTACATATTATATTTAAATTTGAAGTAATTATGTTTAGTAATAATTCAGAATATGGTAAGAAATATGTTAGATAATTATATGTGTATTAATTGCTTGCAACACAATCCGTGATTTCGCCATTCCGATCACCAAAGCTTGTCTGGGAGAGTTCGCTTTGGCGATAAGACCACCTTTGCACGGTTCACTAAAATTAAGCTTCTTTTTTTGTATTTACAATATATTTCTATATTTCTGGTGTGCAATAAAGAATACAATAATAATAATAAGTACCTTCAAGGCAAAAGTAACCAAACCATTATTATAAATGCAAAAGTCTGTTCGTTTAACCTTCAAACACAACAGAGCAACTGAGATTTCTTGCATGGATATGATTAAAGACGTGGAGACTGACAAAGGCATCTTTTACAAGTATGCAGATAGGTGGGTAACCTCCACTATATGTCGCTTACGCCTTGGTCACTCCTGCACACCTGTCCACCTGCACAAGATCAGAGTTAGAGATCACTCCCTGTGTGAATGTGGCTTAGACGAAGGTACTGTCTCCCATATATTGTTTTCTTGTCCCAAACTTCTTCATCCCCTTTATGATGTCCTTCCACCACAAATCCCCCGTCCAGTAAATGTTGAGTGTTTGTTAATGTCTGTGTTTAGTCCTTATTGTAAATTTTTATGTAAATACATTAAAACTAACAATATTAAGCTGTAAATATCTATATTTTTATATGTGTAATATTATATGTGCTAATCATTATATTGTGTTGTTCTAGGGTAGAAACTAACCATAAAACATTGGGAAAAAGAAACCTGCCATTTATACATAATCCAAATTAATAGCTGGTCACTTGGAAATTCCTAGCTTTCACCTATAAAGCGTGTCTCCTCCATTCCACGCGTCATTGGCGAGGTATATTGTACCCATTTGGTACAAACGCAAGCCATAAAACCAAGAATTGAATTGAAGGCATAAGGCCCGGAAAATCAAAGAAATCCCTAAGATAGCACTTTTAAGAGCCTAGATTCACAAATGAAGGGCTTCTGCTAGTTCCAAATAAACCTAATTATTGTCATTATTGAGTAAGTCAGGCTTAAGGTGCAAGCCTGTTTAATTAGTTTAAAAATTATGATTATGATATAAATTATGCTAATATAATATGTTAAATAGTCACAAATTCAAAAGATGACAGAAACTTACTTTGTAGGATGGCTCTCTCCATAGTACCTATGCTCTAACTGTATACATAAAGCGTTAAACTGTTTAGCATATTCTATCCAAGCCCCTTGCACCATCCATTTGGCACTTGCAGGGCCTTCGCCGCCTATCATCAAGAAAATGGGCCCAGGATTATTAAAGTCATAGAAACTTTCATTCACAAAATAGCGCTGTAACAAAATACATCAGTCAAAAGCAGAAACTGGGGCTGATTCTGTATTGCACAATCTCTAAACCAAACTAAAATTAAACAGCATTAATTTATATATTTTAAATAATATATTGTTAACCCTTTCATAAAACTCTCTGCGGAAAGGCACAAAACTACTAATATTATAAATGTGAAAGTTTGGATGGATGTTTTTTTTTTTTTTTTTTTATCCACTACAAGCTAGCCCTTGACTACGATGTTACTTAATCAAGCCACAATGGCTGAACAGATCTGGATTAAATTGGCATAACTTTTAAGCCTGGAAAATTAAAGAGTTTCCACGGGAACCAACAAACCTCAATCCGTGCAGTGCAATTCACAGGCATCAGCTTGTAAAACATATAATTTCTATTAATGGTGAAGGAAAATATTGTGAGGAACCTGCCTGATGAGTTTGAAATGATGACGGTACAAAATCCACCCAAGAGATATTGATTTCATTTGGTAATAAAAAGGTTTTTAGTTAGGGAGTGGTGGTAGCATATTAGGTACTGCTAAGAACTTATAACTGCTGATAACTGCTTTTTTCAGTTTAGGCTACAAACTGTGTGCATGCCTTTGAACAAAAATCATATGAATTTGATTGAATACAGTGTAAACTCCACTAAACGCCACTCAATTTAACGACAAACTCCCTAAAACATAGAAATTACTTGACTCTGGTTAGTTTACTTAGTTATCCATACAATGATACACTCACACCCACTCTAAATAACGACAATAATGTCATTATTAAGCAATAAACAGAACTTTCTAATTTGCCGAAATTAATAAGAACTGCAATGTTATTTTGCTTATTAATTTGTTTATTGTCTAGCCTGTATTTACGTCGACTGTTGGCATCATACATACCAAAGATTTTATTAATGTTATTGTGATCACCTTGCACATGTTTACCTCGGCTGCTAGACTGTCGTTAGGTTGTTATATATTAATTATCTATACGTTGCTGTATTATTAAATAATATAATAACAGTAAAATTAACTTTATTAATTTTTCTTTTCTCCATTTTACGACAGTTCTCAATAACGCCAAAAAATGGGCAGTCCCTTCAGTGTCGCTATGTAGAACACTGTATTTGATATTATCGTAGTACTTATGAAACTTTTATTAAGTTACTGTACAAATATAAATTCTTACCTGTTTCCAAGTTCTGGAATCTGAAGGACTGAAGTGGTCCAGCTTTTGCACAAACCATTGTGCTGGGGGTAGCTTTACGCCGCTTACGCCAGCCGGTTCACCTAAATTGCCTCCTTTACTACGGCCCAAGTGGAAACGTTTACCACAATGAACCAAAACTATAAGTTGTAAACTTACTACAACTATAAAGGAAACTTGCGGCATTTTACCCATCAACTATTTTCTTATTGCGAATGAATAAATGTTAATTCGTATTGAAATAAGCGCACCGAATTATTCGAGTCGTAAAGATATCAATAGGTTATCGACTTGTTTTGTTTATCACTTGTTTACTAAAATAATTAGAGGTTATTGAGAGCCGAGAACGTAGTGACACAGACAGATTATAATATAATCTTAGGCTATACACTTACTCTATGGTGCAAGACCACAGTACAGTCTTCTTCTTCTTCCTGTCCTTGTCCCACGCTATGTGGGGTCGCACAACATGTTTTCTTCTTCCACTCACTTCTGTTATCCATCAAATGTCAATCTATCATTCACCCCTTTTAGACGCATAGCCTCTTTCACACAAATCACAATGCATCCATCTTTTCTTTGGTCTCCCTCTACTATTTATTCCTTCCACATGCATAACTATCATTCTTTTCGTAATATGCCTTTCTTCCCTCCGCATTACATGCCCATGCTAGCCTATTTACTCCTCATCTTTTCTATCACTGGCGCTACTTTCAAACATCCCCTTATAATAATATATTCATTCCTAATCTTATCCATTCTAGTCACACAACACATCCATCTCAACATTCGCATTTCAGTCGCATGAAAAGTTTCTTTCATCCGTCCCTTTCACCGCCCAACATTCTGAACCATACAATGCGACGGATCTAATGACTGTCTTATAGATTTTCCCTTTTGGTTTAAGGGTCCTTCGTGGGTAGCATATTACACCCGAGACCTGTCGCCATTTCATCCATCCCGCATTCATTATTTTGTTCACGTCTCGGTCAATATTGCCGTACCGGTACCGGAAATCGGAACAGACCGGTAGGGATACACGATCTAAGGCAATTTCATGGAAACGGCCACCGAAGTCACAGAACAGATGTTGTGTCTTCGTTCGGCTGATCCTCAGGCCAACACTCTCCAATCTCTCTTGCCATTTTCCCAGTCTGCTCTGGACCTCAGACGCCTCTTCCCCGACAAGTACAATGTCGTCAGCGAACATCATGCGCCAGGGTGCCTGCTCCTGTATGTCTGATGTTAGAGCATCCATTACAAGGAGAAACAAGTAAGGACTTTAAGCCGATCCCTGGTGCAAACCCACTTCTACATTGGACCAGTCTGTAACCCCAGCTTCTGACCGGACCCTTGTGCTCGCTTCTGCGTACATCGCTTTCATAAGCCTCACATACTTCTCAGGTATTCTTTTCACTTTCATAGCCCACCACAAAACTTCTCGGGGAACTCTGTCGTATGCCTTCTCAAGATCGACAAACTACTTATGTGCACTCCTGTAGTTGTCGAAGTGCAAATTGCATCTGTCCTTCCTCGTCCCGCCATAAACCCAAATTGATTTTCTGTGATCTCACTCTCCTCTCTCATTCTTCTTTCTATCACTTTTTCCCAAATTTTCATGCTATGTGACATGAGCTTTATTCCTCGATAGTTATTACAGTCCTGTACATCACCCTTGTTTTTGTAAATGGGCACCAGCGTACTGTTGCACCACTCTTCTGGGATCGCCTCCTCGAGTTGAAGAACAAAGTCAGCCAACTCCATCCATCCGTTTTTATAAACTTCTTTGTATACTTGGTCTTGGCGCACGGTACGGTTCGGTATTTTTTATTTATAACGCGGTTAAAAATTGCGTTTTTTGTTCTATATATTAAGGTGCATGACAAGGGTCTGCCCGCGAAATTCAAATTTAATTTGGTTTTTCACAATTTGTAAACTAATACGACAAAGTAGGCTTATGGCATTCAAATTGCGAGCCTAGGAATATCATCTTCACAGGTTTATATAAAAATCTTTACTTGAAAGTGTCCAGTTTAAGAAATTAGTCAAAATAATGAGTTTGACGTGAGTTACTCACAAATTAGTCATTATTTTGACTAATTTCTTAAACTGGGCACTTTCAAGTAAAGATTTTTATATAAACCTGTGAAGATGATATTCCTAGGCTCGCAATTTGAATGCCATAAGCCTACTTTGTCGTATTAGTTTACAAATTGTGAAAAACCAAATTAAATTTGAATTTCGCGGGCAGACCCTTGTCATCCACCTTAATAATTATTAAGGTGGATGACAAGGGTCTGCCCGCGAAATTCAAATTTGGTTTTTCACAATTTGTAAACTAATACGACAAAGTAGGCTTATGGCATTCAAATTGCGAGCCTAGGAATATCATCTTCACAGGTTTATATAAAAATCTTTACTTGAAAGTGCCCAGTTTAAGAAATTAGTCAAAATAATGACTAATTTGTGAGTAACTCACGTCAAACTCATTATTTTGACTAATTTCTTAAACTGGACACTTTCAAGTAAAGATTTTTATATAAACCTGTGAAGATGATATTCCTAGGCTCGCAATTTGAATGCCATAAGCCTACTTTGTAGTTTGTCGTATTAGTTTACAAATTGTGAGAAACCAAATTAAATTTGAATTTCGCGGGCAGACCCTTGTCATCAACCTTAATTATCGAATAGAAAAAGTCAAAAGAAATCTTGTCAATATTATGACTTCCATATTATGACGAATTACAATGCTACACAGTTCGGTCATGAACTGTTAGCAATTCCAAAAACTACTACTTTTTATCCCGGAAAAGTTCCTCAATCCAATCTGGAGATGGATAGTGCAGTCAATGATCCCAATGTTAATATAGTTCAAGTAATACAAACTTGTAGCGCGACTTAAAAACGTGCAGCGCCATCTATATTTAGTGGTACTAATAAAAAGCTAACCGTTTCGAGACGGAATACCAACATGAGTCTACAAGGTGGTCTACAACACGTGACCACATGACTGACTACTCGTTATGCTATTAATTTTATTAATAATTTATATCGTGTGTTGTAAGTAAAGTAAGTGGTACTTTGTGTTTGTTACAAACTACAGAGCATTAGAGCATTAGCACAGAGCAAAGAATACTCTCGCCATTCTATGCTCGCCAGAGACAAGTAAAATATGACAATATGACTCTCACCAGAGACAAGTTACTCTTGTGCTCCAATGTGCTCTCACTGCGTCAGCCCCAATGACTAAGGAATCCTTATTCATTGGTCAGCCCAATGAATTTGCGTCAGCCTCAGGCGTCAGCGATTTGCTGCTGATTGGCTGACTCCTCGCTCTACGTGATTGCTCGCGAGTCGCGAGTACGATCGATAGGGGTAGCGAATAGCGATTTTAGTTCAGCGGACAGATTTCAGAAGTGTACCTACTGACTGTGCGGGTGTATGTTAGTTAGCGCTCGGTGGTTTTAAAAATGGCTCTATTCAGGATCACATCTTCTAAATTAATTGAAATACAGGTAATTTTATTTCATATTTAATTAAATAGCATCAAGCTTTTGCCGTTCATACAATTTTATTCAGAATTACTCAGTTCTTAACCTTCTTTGCCACATTTTGAGTTCGCTGCTCGAAGTTATGTAATGTGAATAAAACTATTTTGGGATTAACGTGTACGGTAAATATTCATTAATTTCAAGCTTTCTGACCATTCATTTAATTAATATCTAGGAATCATTAGAGCTAAGTATTATGTATTTTTCCCGGCAAAATTGTCAAGCTTATTTTAGGTACGTAGACTTAGATCGTAAATGTACTTAGGTACAAATTTGCTGAATCGTCCCAGCTCTACTCCAATGGAATTTTTGAAAACGGATAGGCAAATGATGGAATTTCCACCCCCCTTGGGACCCTAAAACGTATTTTTAATTTTGAACCATTTTCATTAAATAAGTACATAATTTCATCCCCAATTATTAACCCTTTTGGGGTTGGCATTCCATAAATCTATAGCGTATATAAAATAGGAACCTGTTTCATTTTTCTTACTCTATTGGTTTACAAGTTTAAGTTACAAGTATTTTTTTAAATGTAGGTATTAATTAATAGTAGGTATTAATACCTCCATAGGTACCTACATAATTAGGTAGGAATATAAAACTTTCATTTTATTTATTTAATTCAGAATATTGTGGTGTTTAATACATGAGTATATAACCATTGCCATATGGTCAGCAAAGTCAAAATTTAGTACAATTTAACAACCAAACCAAAGTCTCGTTTTCCCAACCATGTGACAACCAGGGAAAGAAGGTCAACAGGGATCCTGTTGCTGTTTTGACCTGGAACTTTGATTATAATCCAGAAACTCTTAAACTACCTAATTTAATTGTATTTACTTAAATAGTTTGCTATGTGATGTAAGCTACCATAGCCATTTAATAACAGATTTAAATCAGAAAAATCTTTTAAGTTTTATCACTAGGTATTAGGTAAATGAGTATTTTTATAATGAAACATTATCATGAATTCTATTTTATCATTAATCATATAATTATAATGCAAACAATTAACTACCTACTTAATTACAATGTGTTCTGTTGACATAGTTTTTAATATTATAAGTATATAATAGTATACAATAGAGTACCTACCTATAGTTAGTATATATTACAAGTAAACTGTAAAAGAATAACTTTGTGTGTTTGATATTTACAAACCCACATTCTTATTGTCATAATTAAATTAATCAACCATTAACTACTTATATCTGTATTATTTTTATGATAGGTATCAATGACTTCATTATTTAGGCAATATGCATTTTGTGTTAAATACTGGTACTGTTCCATAGCTATGCATGACCATGAAGTGCGATAACAGATGCTTAATATAGAACTCTGTGGTTGCACACTAAGTTGTAATTAAGTAACAGCTAATCTTAATTACTAACTGATATGCATGTGTAATAAGTTTTTTATTCCCACAGGAATTCCAAAATTTTCTGGGATAAAGTAGCCAATGGCACTTTCCAGGTCTTTAACTATACCCATGCAAAAAATCATGTCGATCCATTGCTCTGTTGCAGTTGTTTCTCTGGAATAATTTTCGCTCTTGTTAAATGATCTTCAAGATTCTACCTACCACTTAAGTTTATACTTGTTATTTCCTTTTATAAACAGTGTATATGTGAGATTTTCATGAATAAAAAAAAAAGATTCTTTCATGTGTAAATAGATAAATAATACTACAGGCTTTTATCTACATCATTGTAATGGGATATATTTATGGTTATTAATATAAATTATCTTGAAAACATATTCTTTAATATAAACTTTTGAATGGCTCACTCAGATTCACATTCAATTAATTTAAATTGTGTACCAATTGGCAAGGATCCAGGCAAATCTGCAGTCTTTTTTTGCTATTCATTGTAGGCGGACGTAACTCTTAGCATCAAAGCAATCAAGCAAAAAGATCTTCCCCGTTCTGTTGCACAAAAGAAAGTAAAAATGTAATAAATTTCTTGTCTGAACAAATTTTATTTGTAAAATAAAATTTATGTTTGGACTGCATACTTTACCATGTAAATACCAGTTACTAGATACTTAAATATTATTATGTAACACAAGTTACAAGGTTTAAGTGAACCATTACTTAAATCCACAAACTCTTATTAGCGCTAGTTATTATTTTAAAATGCTTCAGAAAAATCCCATAACTTAGACTAGGTAGGTACTATGCTTGTATACCTTGTATATCTTTTTTTTTTACAATAATCGTCGCGAATGCGTTCTACTAGATTGTTTGTAGGTATATCGTTATTCTTTTGCATTCTTTCAAAAAATGGGATTGGCGTCACTAAACTCACTAGTCACGTCAATAGTCACTCAAATACATTGGTTAGGATGTTGTACTTAGTTACAATACATACATTAGCACAAGTTGTCGGTTATGGCTTCTTAAGGCTGTACTTAATACCTCGGAAACCTTTTAAAAAGAAACTAGATGCTACAACCAAATAACGCAATGAAGTTAAGTCTTCGATATGTTAACACACGTGTTCAAACAACAATGTAACTACCTACCTATCCATAGGTATTTTAACTAAAACTGTTGGGTCATACTCATGTCCGTGTGATATTGTTCTGTTACTCGTATTATCTGTGATTGTATGGTGCCTTTAAGTATATGATTAGTTTGCGAGTCCATTCGTTTATCCAACGCGACGTCGTCACAAGAATCTATCAACTAGCCTGTGGGCATACAATATAATTCTAAACGCGGTCAATAAATTTAAAATCCGGTAGGTACTTCTTCTTATGTAATCAAAGTCGTGGGATAGCTCGGATTACTCCTATCATCTACACCAAATTTATGCACGTGATACGCTGACATTGAAATCACCTACATACGAGTTCTTATCGTGGTCTATCTTATCAATTGAAATATTCTGGAGTCGTACGTTCAACTAAAAACGGTTTTAGTTCGACTCTAGTACATCTAAAAATATGGGCTCGTGATAATCTGTCACGTCTAGCACTAAAATTCTACATCAATGCGTCTAACTAATCGATTATGTAATGTTCGACGTTTTGGCAACTGTTTCGCTCAGTGTATCTTCTATTTGTAAAGGTTTGTGCGTTTAATTATATTATGTTTCATGAAACATCGATTGACCTTTCTGCGTTACAATATTTACGACGAAATTAAACGTGACTAGCATTGAATTTTATTCAGACAACGGAATCGGCCGGATCCAGTTAAGTAGGCATTTTAAAATTCAAGTAAGCACTTTTAAATGAGTTGGAAAAGTAGGCCATGTGGCTTGCCGCTTGGCCCGCAACTGAGATAAGTAGGATCACACATAATATGTATCACGTGAGTGTTTTTCGCGATTAACCGCGTTCCATTACGCAATGCGCAGAAGGTTATTCTCGTTTCAAAGTCGTCTGTAGTATTTTGGCGCCGATTTTGTTTCTTGCTAGCACTATGTTTATGACATCACTGTTTCGCTAATATATTCGATCACACCTAAGATTAGGCGCACAAAACACACAAATCGGATTTAACTAAGTATGTAGTTAGCACGTTTAAAACATTTATTTTTTTGTAATAAAACTAGTTTTGTGTTTTAAATATGCCGTAAATCGGTTGAGAAGAGTTGGGCAGGTACAATATTTTCACATAAGAGCCCGTGCGCTCGAATAACTAAAAGTTGCTCAGCAACTTTTTTTGGTGTACGGTTGGGCACGGCGAAATTCGTCGCCAGCTCTCCGACTAATCGCGTCGCCCCGCTGTCACCGTCGCTCCGCCGGTCGCTAATTTCGTGCCCGTACACATAGAGAGACGTTGCACACCAACATGCCGGCGCCCGGCATCATAAATTAGTATAGACAATTTTGACGATGTAAACAATGCAATATCACACGTATCACACTGGTTTACTGTCAATAATTTGTTACTGAATGAAAAGAAAACCAAGCGCTTAGAGTTTGTTTTACCTAACGTAAAGAATATCGATAAATCAATAATGTTAAATGGGGAAACACTAAAAATGGAGAACTCCACAGTTTTCTTGGGGCTGACCTTGGACAATAAGCTTCAATGGGGCGCTCATATATTGCTGTCAGGAAAATTAGACAGTTTACCGATATTGAAATGGCTAGGCTTGTCTACTTTGCTTACTTCCACAGTGTTATGTCGTACGGCATTTTTTTGTGGGGCAGAGCAGCTGATATCCAAACAATTTTTATATTACAGAAAAGAGCCATCCGTTCTATTTATAAACTTGGATCACGCGAATCACTTCGTGTAAAATTTAAAGAGATTGGTATACTTACGGTGCCTTCACAATGCATTTACAATAATATAGTCTTTGTTAGGCGGAACATTAATCTTTATAAGCAAATAAGTGATACTCACAATCGATGTACTAGAAACCGCCATAAGCTTGTAACAGCGTCATATTGTTTGCCCAAGGTACAGAAATCCTCTGTGGGGTCGAGTGTACGTTTTTATAACATGGTTCCCAAAGAGTTTCTAGATTTGCCATTACATGTAAATGTATAAAGTCTGTGTTAAACAGCATTTGTTAAGTCGAGGTTATATTAGACTTTCGATGATTTTCTGAATGACAAAGTTGCATGGAAGAAACCGGGCTCGCATCCAGTGACCCACGAGTCAGTTTAATACTTGTAATGTAATGTATTGGTTGTATTGATACTTATTGTAACCTTTTTCCTCTTTAAGAAAAGAGCAACTGCTGAGTTTCTTGCTGGCTCTTCGCAGTAGAATCAGCTTTCCGAACCGGTGGTAGAGTCTTGACGTATCATAAGTATCACAAGTTGTCCTACATGAAATAAATAAATCATTTATCATATAGTTGCCCGTGCGCGCGAGCTCTAAAGTCCATCTTCAAGGCGAACTTGAATATTTTTTTAATGGAGTTTCCAAACTTAATTTGTCGCTATCAACAAGCATCTCGTAGGTATGCATGTCGTTGTTTTTAAAATATCTCTATATCAGGTATTTTCTAAGCAGATTCCTGTTTCTGTGGGTACTTTCCTAATCATCTGGACATAGGTCATGTCATAACTGCATCGAGCATGACTTTAAAAAAGCTAGCTTGCAAAACAGACCATGAATTGAACTGCGCATTTCGGAGCGTCTTCAAATTATAATACAGACGGGACCTACATTGGCCGTTTTGTTTTTTGTACTTAAATAGCTACCTAAAGATTCAATAGCGAAGGTAAACGACGTTAGTGAACTATACGATTTGAATAAGACTTCCGGCTTGTTGGCCTTTATGGCTTTTTTTATCAACATTGAGTTTTCCTTACGGAAAAGTTGTGGTGTATTTACCAAGTCGATGAGTTTCCATATCCACAGCGTCTGCGCTATGACCTCTTTAGACCTCTTATGTATGAATCCATACCGATGACGACAAAAACCTATTAGGGACTTACGTGTGTCGTCGTTTTTAAACATCTGCAGGGACTTCTCTTATTGTTCTAGGGCGGAAACATACTAGGGACTATATTTTTATCGTCTGACAGACAAATATATCGCATAACTCGCTTTTATATGAATCGCTCATACTAGGCGACAGGTCAAAACGCGTCATTCCCTCCGATGCGAGCGTTTTGCGCATATTCGTCATGTTCGGTCCGTTTTGTTTTTGCTCTTTTAAAGAAAATCTGGTACTACAGGACTTAAATAGTTTTCATCATAGTTTTTTATTTTAGTGGTCCGTAATAAAAACAGTATAGTTTTGTCAAATCTGACATGCACTTGGCTTTAATGAGTTTTAAAATAAATAGGTAAGTTTTAAAAGGTTAGAATATTGTGCAAGGAGTAGAATACACTTGAGTGTAAACAATAATAATTAGCGCATTTTCATCTTCCTGTCATTAGCATTTTTGTAGGTAGGTACAATAAATTGATCTTTGATTTGATCATTGCAATTTGAGATAAGGTCTGTCTCCAAGAAGGGTTTGGCGGGAAAAATCCGAACCTAAGGACCCAGGACTAAAACCCACCCATAGTAACTCTTGATTTTCATATTAATTTATTAGATCGCTAGATGTTAGGTCAAGCGCTCCTTCACACATCCGTAATTCCGTAGCTTACCAAATCTCAATCAAATAGGTACGTCAGTACGACCAGATTTTCTAACCAAGGTACAGTTACTACCTACCTATTTTATCTTAAAAGTAGCAGTCCGCCCCAGCTTCGCACGGTAGCAATAATCATCATAATAGTTCATACCTAATAATTAGCCAGTCGGCACTGGGCAGCACATTAGGTTTTACATTAGCACTGCGATATCGATAGCGCGCTCCGCCGCCCCTATATTGTATTGGGCGTTACTTAATTTCTATGATATCTTCTAAGATGTTCATCTGAATTAAGTGATGTAAAGGGCTAATTTGGTCTATTTTAAATACTTGAGATGACCAACCATTTTATTTTGATAAGGATTAATACAATGTCGTAAAAACACCTTCGAAAGTAAAGCTTTGTTTTAGACCAAAATTATAAAATCGTAAAAATGGTTATTGAATGGTTGGACCTTAAAGATAGATATTATATGCTTTTCGCATTTTAATGCTTTATTTTTTACAACTTTTTGAGAGGAACTATTCTACCATACATTGTTTTCATGTAACTTTTACTATTTATAATATTAGTTTAGATGATAATACAGCCTTCAATCTTGGACGTATCACCATGCCTTCAATGTATGCTTTGACCTCAACGTAGATCGAAGTTAGATGACTAATGAACCGGTTGTAGGAATAATCCGTGGGTGATTTAATATTAAAAGTAGATATAAAATATTGCCTTTCAAATATAAAATAAGTAATACTTTGGGTATCCTTTGCACCCTTTTCCTCCAGAGCTAAATATAAGCTAAGCTATGAAACAATGAATGAAGTGATCCATTTGACTGGGTTCTCATACAGCCTTCACTATGAATCCTCGGTGATGATGATGATGATATCGTCGTGAGTCGTGGAATATTCGTCGACGGAGACATCTTAGCACTATTTCCAATCTTCTAACTTGTGGATAGCCAACCTTGGTCTTGAAAGATCGTCCGCTGTTATTATACGATATATAAGTAAGTACATACAAGTATGTATACGTCTGCTTCGACCGAGTTCTTCGTAAGTAGGCTAGGCTTACTAATATTATAAAACTGTGATAATTTTGATGTTTGGATGTTTGTTGCTCCTTCAGTCCACAATTTGACTGATATGTTAACGCACAGTTTAGACTGCTGGACGGATCGGGCTGAAATTTGACATACAGGTATATCTTGCTAAGTAACTAGCTGCAAATCGCAACTTCGTCCCCCTGGAATAAGATTGTTTGATTCCCACGGGAACTCCTTAATTTTCCGGGATAAAAATTAGCCTAATTCAGTCCAGGTCCTCTACTATACCCATGCTAAAATTCACGTTGATCTGTTGCTCTGTTGCAGCGTGAGTGAAGGACAAAACAACAAACACACACATTTTCGCTTTTATAATATTAAGTATGATGACGTAGTCATCCGCTAAGAAAGGATTTTTGAAAATTCAGCCCCTAAGGTGCTAAGGTTTGACTGTATGAAAATCGAACTTACCGTGAGTGAAGCCTCGAGCAAAAGCTAGTAAACTATAAAGTCAGCGACATAATACCTACGTGCACTAACAAAGTCAATAATATTGAACTCTGGCCCGCAGCTGACCTCAGATCAACTTTGATTAACCATCAGCCACCGTTCGTGTGGTAATTATTTGATTGAACCGTCGACTCGATGTCATAGCGATTCCATTTGTCTTCCTCTCGGATCTAATTGGCTGCGATTAATAATGGCTCTATCGATTTAATTGAACTCCTGATTGGGTTTTCTTTCTATTTTGTTTTGTAATTCAATTACAATGACGCATATACGTACAGCTCGCGCGCGAGGTCCGACGAATCTTAAGGAATGTTGACGTAATGAGATAGAGTTGTGATTTAGTCGATATTACGTTATCAATACTAATACATCTTTAGTATCTGTGCGCGTGCATTGAATTAATTATTATGAATAATTATTTGAGGATAGTATGTGCAATAAGGAAGAAAAAACAAATTTTATCATAAGATTTAATTATAATTATTAACTGTACAAAAAGAACGTAAAATTTAATTAATCACTGTCGCAATCAGAATAATCAGTACTTTATGGAATTTAAAAAATAAACAGCTACTTGCGCAGACGGTAGGTATATGTGTTGTAATTGAACTAAGAGGTTTTGCATTAATTGTTTGTTTGTTTGTGCACTTTTTGTTACCATTTTCCTGAAAAACTACTGGCCGATTAATATGCGGTTTTTTTGCATTAGATATGTATAACTTCTCATAAGGTTCTTAGATATGTTTTAGGCCCATAGTCCACCAAACTGAGCTGCAATCGTGAAAAAGTACTGTCTCCATACTGCCAACGCTTATAACAATACTTAAGCGATATTACTCACAATGACAGTTTGATGTCACGCACCTTGACGTTCCTAAAATAAGGATTATTTTGCTAAAACACGAAGGGCAACAATGTTGAAACAATATGGCTTTAAGCGTTGGCAGTACGGCCCCTGGGCCGATTGAGATGCAGTTTTTTGCATTCGATATGTATAGCTAGTAAGACGGTTTTTAGATATATTTTAAGGTCAAAGTCCACCACATTGCGCTGCAATTGTAATTTTATCACGATTTGCAGATTTGCACGATATTTTGCAGTTTTGTGTTTTAGATATTATGCTATAATATATACTTCTGCGAAGTTCTAATTGTTGTTTCAAAGTTATAAGGTATCAATGGAGGGCTGCAGTACGTCGTGGTTTTTTTTTTAAATTTTAATTTTATTACTTGTAGTACAATATAACACTTCTATCGCAATATTAAAAACAGGACTTGATAAAACATACTCTCGCGTCAAGGGCGGCACTACGAGTATTATGGGAGTGTGCGGGGTATGAAGCGACGGTCGGACGCGGTGCGCACCCGCCCGCTACCTCGATTCCTCAGACCTCGCACATGGACTATATTATACAATATGTAACAAAAACCCTGTTGTTCCTTTTAGGTACGTATACATAATCATATAGGTGTACCAAAACTGAAAATCTTATTTTAAAAAAATCAAGTAGGTATCATACGATGATAAATTATTATGAGAAATACTTCTTGTGATAAGGAGTTCTTAACCACACGGAGATTGTATTAATAATCACAAGTACCTACGAGTTATAAAAATAGCACAACTTTGACAGACTGACCAATTCTGTCGGACATTTCTTTAATCGCGAGTCGCGACCCTTAGGTATATCTATACTGTGTAACAAAAACCCTGTGGTCCCTTTGAGCTGCGTTATCAGTATCGATAATCAAACATAAAAAATCAACTTATTTGGTAAAACTCTTAAATTAAAAAATTCAAATTAAATATTAAATCAATATTATTTGTAAAATGAAAATGATTGCTCACCCCTGAACTTCTACGAGGCGATGCGAGCCAGAGCGAGCGCGAGAGAGATAGCAAATAGTATCAAAGGTACCGACCGTCGGCAGGCGGCAGCCGCTCGCGCTCTAGGGTCACTGTACTGAAGGCACTGAGGTCATGAACTCGTCACGTGTCACCCGCGAGTCACAAAGATCACTCAGCTGTGTGCTGAACACAACTTTTTAACGTCCAATTTGTTTACACTTTTGTTTAACACTGTTGCAACTTTTAAAATGTGATTCGTTCAATTATTAGAAAAAGTATTAAGTACTTAGTTATGTAATCTAATCGTATCACTAATTTATGATGATGTCAACAGCTTTTCAATTACGGAGATGTTGCTCGATATGCCCGCCTTGTAGCTCTATGCATTTCTCACACCGTTTGGCGATATTTGCACGTACGCGTCGTAGTACCGATGAATCGGACTTTATTTCGCCAACGGATGTTGGGCACTGCCACTGTGGTAGTTACATGTTGAGCGTCGTGAAATAGCATAGTGCTCCTGGTAAAGTCTGCGCGCCTCTGCATAGTTGCAGTCACTTCTCCAGAGACACATCAACATTTAAAATATCCTTCATTCTTGTAAGACATTTTACGTAATTTCACAACGTAATGCGCACGTCCGTTCGGTTGCGCGAGCGACTAACAACTAGGATAGGAAGCGATTAGCGAGCCGCGGGCGGCGCGGCGGCTTAGTACCTCAAAGAGGTTGGCGGTGCGGCGGTATCCTTTGAGCTCGCTTTTGATCGAGCCGACGCAAATGTTACAAACATTTTTTTAATGTGTCTATTTTATAAGCTATCTTGACTATGAACAATAACTGACCAGTAGGTATCAAAGTTTCGAGAAATATAACAATACTTTTTAAACTGATGCACATTCCTGTGTTAACCCTACCCTTTCTATTATGCACGGAATGCTTTGCAAACTGACACCAGAGGTGCGATTATGTAAGAATTGTCGATCAAATCGTCAAAGTTCGGCGTCAAAGTAAAATAAACCATAACGGCATTGAATTAAACCTCAATTTCGTGTATCCATTCTCATATGTTTCGGCTATCGTACATACCTAAACGTATTAGAATGGCTCTAATTCAATGCTGTTATGGTTTATTTTACTTTGAAGCCGAACTTTGACGATTTGATCGTCAATCCTTACATAATTGCACCTCAGAACTTTGATGGTATAGTGCCAGAAACCTTGACGCAAGTGACAACAACAAATGTACCTACAAGGTTTTACGCCAATGATACGCTTGCTTAAGTAACGAACGAAAACAAAAATACTTATTATAATAAAATATTCTACCATGCATCGCATTTATATTATTAGTATAGATATAGCTTTACATATCAGAAAGGTTGCACTCGATCTCATTGCTTCCTATCTAAATGATAGAACTCAGAGGGTATGCGTAAACCACGTGAAATCAGAGGGCTCCACTGCATTAATGGGTGTCCCACAAGGCTCGATCTTGGGTCCTTTTCTATTTTTAGTGTATTTAAATGACTTACCATACCATGTCAACAATGTCTGTGACATTGTATTGTTTGCTGACGACACATCACTTATTTTTAAAGTGGACAGATGTAAGGACAATTTTGACGATGTAAACAATGCAATATCACACGTATCACACTGGTTTACCGTCAATAATTTATTATTGAATGCTAAGAAAACCAAGTGCTTAGAGTTTGTTCTGCTTAATGTAAAGAATATCGATAAAACTATAATGATAAATGGAGATACACTAAAAATGGAGAACTCCACAGTGTTTTTGGGGGTGACCTTGGACAATAAGCTTCAATGGGGCGCTCATATAGAGACACTAGCGGGTAAACTTAGCTCGGCTGCTTTTGCTGTCAGGAAAATTAGACAGTTTACCGATATTGAAACGGCTAGGCTTGTCTACTTTGCTTACTTCCACAGTGTTATGTCGTACGGCATTTTATTGTGGGGCAGAGCAGCTGATATCCAATCAATTTTTATATTGCAGAAAAGAGCCATTCCTTCTATTTGTAAACTCGGATCACGCGAATCACTTCGTGAAAAATTTAAAGAGATTGGTGTTCTTACGATGCCTTCACAATACATATACAATAATATAATCTTTGTTAGGCAGAACATACATCATTATAAGCAAATAGGTGATACTCACAATCTATGTACTAGAAACCGCCATAAGCTAGTAACAGCGTCATATCGTGTGCGCAAGGTGCAGAAATCCTTTCTGGGGCCAGTGTACGTTTTTATAACATGGTTCCAAAAGAGTTTCTAGATTTGCCATTACATAAATTTAAAGACTGTGTCAAACAGCATTTGTTAAGTCGAGGTTATTATACTATCGACGATTTTATTAACGACAAAGTTGCATGGAAGCAACCGGCCTCGCATCCAGTGACCCACAATTCAGTGTACTACTTGTAATGTTACGTATGTATTAATATTGTAACTTTTCGAATACCGGTTTTTTCAATACCGGAAAGATTTTTTTTAATCCCGGGATCCCGGTATTGGGAAAAATTTAAAATTAGATAGATTGTTTTTAACTTAAAACTATTATCTCACATTAAATCCAATAGCGCACTTTTCTGCTTAAATTCAATGAATGAATGGAATTTTTTTACTCGTAAAAATACATAGTTTAGTCAAAGCACAAATAAATTAAAAATTCAATAGTTATATTTTAAAAGAAAATAAATCATAATAAAAAAATTGCATTGGATAAAAAACAGATTTCTGAACGTTTCATGAGTCAATGAAATATAAATGCCAAGCCACAGGGTTCTAAATTCAAACACTAATTTTTCCCTCTGAGTGATCAAAAATGACTTTTCTTCACTGGTTTAAAGCAATAAAGATGCTCTTATTGAGCTAAAGTTCTAAACTTAGCCGAATAAAATCAGTGGCATGTATCAAGAAATATATATAGTCAAATATATATATAGAAATATAGTCACTGTTTCGTTTATAGTGTCACCATACCGGTATCCCGGTATTAGACATTGCAATACCGGTATTGAAAACGGACGGAAAAAGTCCGGGATCCCGGTATTAGCCAATACCGGGATCCCGGTATTGGAAGCCCTAATTGGAACCTCTTTCTTTTTTGAGAAAAAACAACTGCTGAGTTTCTTGCCGGCTCTTCTCAGTAGAAACAGTTTTCCGAACCGGTGGTAGAGTCTTGACGTATCATAAGTGACCTATGTGAAATAAATAAATCATTTCATTTCATATCCAATGATCACATAATGCAATATATAATTTACATTTTACAATAACCCGTAGTTTGTACTTTGTAGTGGCTTCCACAAGGTATAATGACTTTGACCAAGGTCAAGTAAATCGTGTTTTTTACACGATAGTTTCCAATATACCTACTTATGTAACCCCTGTGTAGTGTAAACTGTGTTAATACTGTAACGAAAACTTGGTTGTCTATATTTATAAATCCATACTTAATATTATACATGCGAAAGTAACTCTGTCTGTCTGTCTGCTACGCTTTCACGGCCTATCTGTTCAACCGATTTTGATAAAATTTGGTATAGGGACAGTTTGTATCCCGGGGAAGGACATAGGCTACTTTTTATCCCGGAAAATTAAAAAGTTCCAGCGGGAACCAAAATACCTTAATGCACGCGGACGAAGTCGCGGGCATCATCTAGTCTAGTTAGAAATTACAATCCGGGTATCTTTAAATCAAGAGTGAATAGACATCTTCTAGACAAGCGCGTCCCATCTTAGGCCGCGTCATCACTTTCCATCAGGTGTGATTTTGGTCAAGCGTAAGCGGATAATGAATTTTAAAAACGCACGTTACACAATCAAGCCCAAACTACTGAACCGATTTAAATGAAATTTGGTAGGTACAGGGATAGTCTAGACTCTAGAGCCTGATAAAGGACATAGGCTAGCTTTTAGTGCGAAAAAGTGCTTTAAGGGGTTGAAACAGGGGATGAAAGTTTGTATGTTTTTTTAAGCTTGAAACTTATTTTTAGGCTTTTGATTAGATATAAATAAATACGACATTCAAAGTTTGTTAAAATTTTACCCTAAAGGGGGTAAAAATAGGGGATGAAAGTTTTTGTGTGATGACGTCGGCAAAAAAGCTTAGGTACGGCCAAAGTAAACCTTTTTTAACCCATGTCAAAGATACCAGTACATACTACAACATACTCGTACTAATATTATTAATGCGAAAGTGTGTTTGTTTGTTGGTATATCCTTCAATCACGCCGTAACGCAGCAACGGATTGACGTGGGTTTTGGCATGGGTATAGTGGAGGAGGACCTGGAGAGTAAAATAGTCTGTAGTACTTTTTACCCCGGAAAATTAAGGAGTTCCTGCAGGAATCAAAAAAACTTATACCACGCGGACGAAATAACGGGCAACAGCTAGTAAAATATATTTAAAGAATACTTAACGTCGCTTATTTTTTCAATAGATCGATGATGATGGATGACGTAAAGATTCAGGGGAATAGGATAGCGCATCAATGGGAGATTCAAACAATAGTTCTTAACTTCCTACATATAGATCACTTAGTTAAAATAATTAGGTACTTACTTACATATTGAGCACAACTAAAAAGGACCTAGGTAATAGTACTTAGTACGATACTTAATATCGTCTTATTTTAAGTATAAGTATTATATATTAAGTATTATAGAGGTCAGCAGAATACCTATTTACCTTATATCCGATGAGTCACTTTTAGTTTCTGTTTCTAAGGGAAAATCCAAGCGGCCTTGTTCAGTAACTTACTTATGTGACTAAAAAACATCCAAGCGGCGTTTTCATCTAAATTTTTTATTTGTATGCGCTCCGCAAATATACGAAAGTGGTACAAGGCAAAAACCATATAATTTTAGGTTTGATAAAAAATGTAAGCATATCTTGTGACTTTATTACTGAGCGTCAATTTAAGACGTATTGAACTGCACCGGTTGTTCATAACCATGACATATTAAACAAGATTAGCATAAGTACTCGTGTAAAATATAAAGGATCGTTTAAATATTTTTAAAGAACACGCTACTTTCACCGACTACACCTTTTCGAAGATACGAGCCAACGATTAACTCTTTGCGTATCTCAATGACGTCATCGGAACCCAAATATTGTTGCCAGTCAACAATCCAAACGGTCGATAGTCGATATTATAATTATTTATGTATTTGATGAAACAAACATATTTATATATTATATTATGTTTATTCAATAGGATTAGTAGTTTATAACTTTAGAACTTCATATTTGAATGAAAAGATTCAATAAATTATACATTTAAAATGTTTAAAAACTTATTGTTATTCAAGATTTTGTTTATTAAATCGGAAAGAATATTATTTGGAATTTATTTACCAAAAACTTATTAATCTAATAGTTGCCTAATTCAACGTAAAAATAATGCCTCTAATTTATCTAGCCTGGATGTACGTGTTACTTGACCAAAGTATCATTAATATCCGTACTAATCCTAAAACTATTAATATTATGCAAAAGTGTTTGTTTGTTTAGTTCAATCACGCTGCAACAGAGCAACAGATTGATGTGATTTTTGCAGGGGTATGAAGTTTAGAGCCTTGAGAGACACGTGCTACTTTATATCCCGGAAAATCGAAATGATGGTTTTTCTTAAGCTCTTTTTTTGGGGTTTTTATTATATATAACATGTCAACCCCATCGCGAAATCTGATGGATTGTAACCTGGATTTAACCTGAAAACCTACATTAAAACTTTTCTTCACTTTTGTTTTCAACAGAAAGCATGCCCGACTGCATCGATCCTGCTGAGAGGTCTCAGCGCAGAGCAGACGAATCTGAAGAGCATCCTCCAAGAAAAGATCCCCAAAGAGCAAGAGAAGATCCGCGAGTTCCGCAAGAAACATGGATCCACCAAAGTCGGTGAAGTTACGGTTGACATGGTGAGTGCGTTCTGCCCGTTTACACCAACAATGCCTAATTTTAAGGGAACACCTAAGCCCACTTCGGTCACATATTGGTCTCAAGTATTACTTAAAATTGCATTGTTGGTTAAAATGGCAACCAATCTTACAAAGTTACTTAGTAGAATTAGAATTTTTCAGAATCTTATTTGCCGTTTAAGTTGCGTTCGATCTCCCGATGGGCCGTGTTGAAAAACACCAATTCGCTTTCAAGAGTCGTTAATAAAGACCGAAGAATTTTTCTATGAAGAAGAATCGTTTGGAAATTTCACCGCGCATATTTGTGGCTTTGTGACAATTCTTGTCTCATTTTTCACGAAAATAAGTAACAAGCCGGGCTTTTCGTCTGTCTCCGGAAATGCAGTTCATGTTTTTGGCAATATTCCACTAGAGTAAACCACCAGCCACATGAGTCTACCATTTCTTTTTTTTTAAAGTCTAGAGTCTGTTATTGTTCCTAACATATTATTAAGAATACCGGCTTTAAAAAAGCATTGGAAATATCCATCGACAAAAGCTGCAGTCAATGTGCTTCCCGGTATCGTTTCAAATCTATACTAATATTATATGTGCCACATGGGATTAAATGTGGCACAGAGATAGATTCTAGTCTGGCTACATATAGGCTATTTTTATCCCGGAAAATTAGAGTCCCCGCGAGAACCACAAAACCTCAACCCACGTGAACGAAGTCGCGGGCTAGTGCTGAATAATTTAGCGACATGGTGTGGTCGATAAGTTACACTGTATTGGACTATATTCTGTGATTACTTCGTTAAGCTTTTACTTCTTACCTACTCGGTGGAAATAACAATGGTAAAGCAGAATAAATTTTTCATTACTGATGATTGATGATCTTGAATTGTTCAGCCATTAATTATATTATACCCTATTCTGTTTTGTGCGGTTGTCAAGTCATTTACTGAAATAAGATAAATGGCCGGTTTCTGAATTGAGAATATCATGTTGAGTCTATCTCAAAGTCTACTTAAGTGTGACTTAGGAACGACTTAAGCAAATTTTTGTTTCTGAATTGATATTGTGTTAGGTTTGAGAATTGGAGCTTGAGAAATCTCAAATTTGACATTTTCGATACTTAAATCTCTGCTTAACAGCAAAATTGCGTTTCAGAGCGCATTTTACAGTGCTCAAAGTCCTATTTTCTCAGAGTTGAGTGCGTGATACTTAAGTAACGGATTTCGGCTACTTAAACCATACTCAAATTTGCGATTTCCAGTGAAGATACTTCGTTGTCATCATTTGACGATCTCCCTGGCGCTGAGGCGAGCGCTGTGGTCTTATTAGGGGAGTTCCCGGGTTCGATTCCCGGCAGGGCCAATTTGGGAATTTACAATTTCTGAATTTTCTCTGGTCTGGTCTTGTGGGAGGCTTTGGCCATGGCTAGTTACTACCCTACTGGCAAAAACGTACCGCCAAGCGATTGAGCGTTCCGGTACGATGCCTTGTAGAAACCTATGAGTTTAATATAACTGCCATTCCCCTAACAAGTTATCCCGCTACCATCTTAAACTACATCATCACTCATCATCAGGTAAGATCGCAGTTAAGGGCTAACTTGTAGTGAAATTTTAAAAAATCTTTCGAGGAACCTGAGGTAGATCTTGAAGATAATGAACTTGTTGACGAACAAGATGATGTCCTACCTTTTTGCCCCAAGCTCAACAAACTCAATTTTGCTGTAAGATCAGCATTAGTAGAAAGTTATTTTACAAATACATAACGATAAATGCCTGTAATATTTTGTTAGAAATTAGGAACTCTTTGTTGGATTTTTTAATTTTGTTTTATTTTACAAATAACTGAGCATAATATAACATTTCTGGCTAATAAATATAATATGATATTATCACATTATCATCAGTTGTGGCGATAATTGAAGTTCCACCAGGCAGCTTCACTCTACATCTCTTGGCCCTGTGGTACTGTATAACGGTACATAGGCTATTGTATTGTATAGTTCCTACAATGCACTCTTCCTTCTTTTATTACAAGTAGAATGCCCCTGTCGTTTTGCATCCTATCGCACCTTATAATCTGTAAGGAGAACATTCATTGATGACTTACATAATATAAAACCACTTAAATACTAATATGCCTGACATTGATGTAGAATTTTAGTACCTTTTCCCTGTTATTCAAAGAAAACACTGACATTCTTCTAAGTTCGTTGCCAGTTGGTTTGTTTTTATTGTGACTAGACGAATTTCCATTTTTAAGTAGAGTTACACGTACGTACTAACTACTAATTGTGGCCATGTAAAGTTAACCCGTTATTATTTTACTGAACCAGGAGAAAAGCTGGCCTACGAGTAAGCGAATTGAAAATGATATTAAGATTAGATACTTACTTTGCTACGAGTGCGAGAAGGTTTTCTTTCTCCACGTAGTGAAGTTGGGAGATCTTTTTTTATTTTCTCTATCCATTTTATAGATAATTGTAAGAATAATTACAAATAAAAACAGAAGTACGTTGGATCTCAAAGATTTCGAAAATTTCGTAAACAAAACCACCATATTATGTCAACTTTCTGACGCTTCTGACACAATATTATGAAGTACGTTCCATTTCTCTATTGCGGTAACTTAAAATCAAACCTACATCAGAGTTTTATGAGATAAAAGCCTGAAATATTTGAAATTCATCATTTTCATAATAAAATTCTATAAAGTTTATTTTTTGAATTATATTTAATAATAAAATTTAACAAGATTATATATAAATATTATTTTCGGTCAATACCGGTTTTTGTACGTGTAACGAAACGAAAAGGGTCAATTTCATCCTATATAATATTTGTCTCTGGTCAATTTGACAAATACTTAGTTAATTACAGCTTGAGAAATTCTAATTTTATCGTGTGAAACATAAAAAACTTAAGTTTTAATCAAATATTTGAGCAAAACTTAGTTGATTTTTGCTTGAATGCTTAATTCAGAAACCGGCGAAAAGTCTAATTAAGTCTTTTACCTACTTACTCAAATTAGATTAATTTAAAAGTATAACATCTGACAAATTGCACTGTGACCTTGGCATGTCCCACTTACATATTTATGCACAAGGAAAATGCTGGTTAATGAAGGGATAACCCAGCTAAAATAAAGCCATTTTATCGCTAAAATAAAGTTTATTGTAACGTGTAACAATGTCATGTAAATTAATTATGCAAG
Source organism: Erebia aethiops (assembly GCA_923060345.2). Lineage (NCBI taxonomy): Eukaryota > Metazoa > Arthropoda > Insecta > Lepidoptera > Nymphalidae > Erebia > Erebia aethiops. The sequence goes on along the minus strand of OV281079.1, from coordinate 15,574,548 downwards.
GAGTTCATCCGACCAAGGTTTCTTCCTAGCTAGAGCTGGAACCTTATGGCGCTACACGTATACGTAACTTACTAAGGGTTTAGACTGGGACTTAGACGGACTACATAATGCATTTGGACTGAAAAATTTCAGTTTTTCATAATTTTTTTAAGCCATTTCCAACTCCTCACATAATTACATAACGTCTAAGAAATGTCAACCTTATTTTCTCCAACGTCGGACCTTTTTATCTTCTTTTGTGGGTAAATTACATCTCGGCTTATTTTTTCGAGCCTACTATCATAAAAACAATGATAGTGTCAATGGATCAATTTTTTTCACGTTCTTCAGTCACGCATCATGCTTCGTTGGCTTAATGCTCCACGGCTACATTTCACTTAGTTGACAATGAAACTAACTTGATCGTAAACATCTCTTAACTGGATTGCATAGACAGATTCATTCTGCGGGACATCTTAAAATAATGAAGTAATTTCCCTGGGACGAAAGAAGTAGCACCACTGAGTAGCTGTGTCTTTTTTGACCTGACTTCTTAGTTTAGAAACTGCGTACTTCATTCGAATTTCACGTCTGTGGGAATGAACACAGTCATCCCGAGTCGCGTTACCTTATTTCACACGATTAAAAGTATTAGATTAACTTCATCCCGTAACGGTCGAAAGATTTTGTCCTTTGAAAAGGCTTTTTATAGAAATGCGGTCAAATCTATTCTCTTATCTTTCTCTCTTTCTCTTTTGGTAGCGGTATTCTGTCTCGTTAGTTCTTACATTTGGTGATGATATTGGGATTTGAGATATCGAAGACGCAACTCTTCAGTTGGAAACATTCGTCACAAAGGTTACATTGCTGTGAATAACCTGATTCCTTGGCTACGCTACTTCACGCCAGAACAAATCGCACTTTACCAGGCCCGGGCTCTGACAATCATTTTCATAGCAAATATTCCTCCGATTAGTCTCTAGCCACCTTTAACATGGCTCTACTGAGTTTGATGAATCAAATATAGAGAGGATTGCCCGGCCTGAAGAATCCACAGCGACGCAATGTTGTCTGTTTATCGTTCTTCTGTAATTGGATGGATATTGGATATTTCAAGAACTTTGAAACTTGTTGGGTCCATATGGAACTGATTTTACTTTATACATAATATGTATAGTGATGTGAACTTTCTTCCCCCAACAGATGTACGGTGGCATGCGTGGCATCAAAGGCTTGGTATGGGAAACCTCAGTATTAGATCCAGATGAGGGCATCCGTTTCCGTGGACTCTCTATCCCCGAGTGCCAACAACAACTGCCCAAAGCCAAGGGAGGGCAGGAGCCCTTGCCAGAAGGCCTCTTCTGGCTCCTAGTGACTGGCGATATCCCCACCGAAGCACAAGTTAAAGCTCTGTCCAAGGAATGGGCACAGAGGTAAGCAAATCTTACTTTGCGATTGCGTTTTTTTATGGAATTAATTATGACTTATGACCACGCTTGATCGTACTCTGAGTTATATAATATATGCTGTCTAAGGGGTTTTAACGTCCAGGAAATAAATTGACTTACCTATGATTGTTATCATTTCACAAATTTTACAGTCGGTGCGATGGCGAGTAGGCCTGATCATGAATTTTTTTTTTTTGACTTCTATAAAAGGCATACAAAAGTCACTTGAGATGATTGAGTCAATTTCGTGCACACACACTATGTCTCGTAAATCCATACATCCTATTGTCCGTAGTTTGGATCGAACTTGTATTTGCATGTATGTTATGCGAAGTAGATTGAAGAGACGACTTAACACAGGAAGTTTCACGTTACCTACATCGCTAATGGGGAGTTAAGTGTTGCACATTGGACAGGTTTAATTGGTGTTGGTCAGTTACTATGACTTCACATCACATCACCGTCAGTCAGTATCTAAGGAGATACTACACTACGGGGTGACATGAAGAATTTTCGATACAAAGCTTTTTTTAAAAAATTCATTATAGGCTTACGCTTGACCAAAATCACACCTGATGAAAAGTGATGACGCGGCCTAAGATGGGACGCGCTTGTCTAGAAGATGTCTATTCACTCTTGATTTAAATATACCCGGATTGTTATTTCACTCTGATGTCAAATTTTATGCAGTTTCCTACCTCACATAGGTGAAAGTAGCGTACCTCTAGGTGCTACAATTGTCATGGTAGCTGTCATTTATATCGGCGTCGACCTTCTGTATGATATAATTAATCATACTTGCTAGCATCGTAAAAAACCTTCGCTAGTTCGTTGCCAAACCAATTATTCTCTAACGACAGTCTCTCTTCCCATAGGGCTGAACTCCCGGCTCACGTAGTAACGATGCTGAACAACATGCCCAGCAAACTTCACCCCATGTCACAATTCTCGGCTGCGGTGACAGCCCTGAACAGCGAGTCCAAGTTCGCACAAGCTTACAGCGAGGGTGTGCACAAGTCCAAATACTGGGAGGTTAGTATCAGACGCAGTTAACTTATAGTCTGACAGTTTTAAGAATAAAGTGACTCATTTCATCTCTATTGAAGTTCAAACTTCTTTAGGCGCGTTGAGCACTTTTTGGTAGGGGGTAAAAATGTAGATTCGCGTGTCATGCTCCGACATGCTCGCGAACATATAAATATACTCCATTTGAAATTAAACTTTAATGCCTTAATGTGTTAAGGTTTATATTTCAATAATTTTAATTTATTTTAAATAAGAAAAAATATTACTAATAAAAAATGATCGTTTTCACATCTATCGGCAGTCCGTGGCAGTCCAGCAGTGACTGCCAATTTTGTTTTAACGCGGACAGACTATAATTGCCTCATTAGTCCACTGGTTTGTGGTTACCATGTTCGACTGTGGATGACGAGGTAAGGGGTTCGATTCCCGGGTCACGCTATAATTAAGTACTTATTGGGTTTTTCTGACGATAGATTCTCATTACTAGTTAAGAAAATTGGTGAAATGAAATATACTTTATTGGTGGTGTTTCACCTCCGTGAACCGGAGAGCATCGTAAAGCTCTTGGTCCTGCTCCTGATCTCTCTTCGTACGTGTCGGATTTCCGTCCCATCGGGCTATGAGAGTAAAGGAATAGAGAGTGCACCTGTGTTCACACACACAATTCTGCACTATATTATCTCCAACACTATTCTCTGGAGATTTTATACCACGTTTTGCAGTTAAAATTAAAAAATTGGGGCATGCCCCGTCGCTCACGTCCGCAGGAGCTACCTTCTACCTCCCTGCACGTGTCCCCTGGGTGGTGCTAAACGAGCGACGAACTTGCAGGCGAAATAAGCGTTTTTTTTATAAAACGCTTATTATGTACCAAACGCCATACGATTAAATAAAAATTAAAAAATACACGTTTATTTTTAGTCTAAATCTAAAATATCTGCTTTGCAATCTAACCTAGCCCTCAACAGTGAAATTCGATTCGCTCCTCAAATAAAACAATGATTAACAGTGCTCAAAATCTAAAGTCTGAACCGTTGAGTTTGTAATTATTCAATAAATATTCGCTTTTTATTTCAACAGTACGTCTACGAAGACACAATGAACCTTATCGCCAAATTGCCAGTGGTAGCCGCTACAATTTACCGTAACACATACCGCGACGGCAAAGGGATCGGCGCCATTGATGACAGCAAGGATTGGTCAGAAAACTACTGCACAATGCTCGGTTTCGACGACCCGCAGTTCACGGAACTCATGAGGCTGTACCTCACAATTCACAGGTAAGTTTCAATTATAAGCTTAATTGTCAAACTAATTATCACAGGTAAGTTTCAATTATAACCTTTTAAAACCTACCCTTCACAAGTAACTTCCAGATATTACTTAAGACCCAACATTTTTATTTTTAATCGATTTTAATCATTTAATTTTACATTTAATTTGATTTAAAAGTTTAATTTTTCCCCTAAAATTGACGAAATGGGGGGCTTTCAAAGTGGAGCTTTCAAGAGAGATTTTGTAACGTCCAAAGTTGACCCAGAACTCTCAATTTTCTGAAAGGCTGAGCCTGAAACTTGATCAATTATTTGAATTATATCCTGTAATTGAACAACAAATACAAAATACGGTAGAGTAAATATGGTAGAGTCAAAACATGACGTAGCATAAGAGACACCTGTATGTCCTACATGTTTGAAATAAATTGAATTGAATTGAATTAAAATTAGATAAATATTATAAGGAAACGAAATTATTTAATTTTTAATGAGCTTCAGTATTTTTAACAGAACTTCACAATTATGTCAATAGATGGCGCTCTGTAAAAGTTTATTCGTTTGTGCTTACAAATAATAGACGTTGCACCATCTTAGGTACGTGGAATAAATAAATAGTCTACTGATAATACAGATGTCTATGAACGTAAAGATGAGCGCGCATTAAGTTAAAACTATCTTATGAATACCGCGAGGTCTCAGTTCGGGGCGAACCACTAGTATAAAGGGATGTCGACGCAAGGACATAAGTTTAATAGAGCTTGTTACCTATCGCAGGTAACTTTCAATATAAATTATTATAGACCTTTACCTAAAAACATAAGATCTTTATAATCGTCATACTGTTTGACGAACATTACCATAAAATCGTCGAATAAATTGTGCATTTTAGTATAATGCTTTAAGTGAATCATTTCTCTGTGTTATATCATTCATTTATGTAATCTCTCTCCATAGTCCCTATGACCGTGTATTAATTTGACGTCATGTAACAAAGTCATGTGATAACCATCTAAAAAGTTAACGTTAGAACGTGACAATCGTAGCCAGCGTTCATTATCTATTGTAGTTTTTTTACATTTGCATTCTTATATTAAACAACTGCTGTTCGTATGAATTGATAACTCGAGTCGTTAGAGTTTTTTTTAAACAATAATAATGACTATTTACTACTAATGTATTAGTTAAAATTATATGTATATTTACAATGTATTCGAGTTATGCCTGATCTCACTTGCATTCATTTTTATAGATAGACTAGTGCCAGCCAAAGTCTTTGTCCGAGCCGATTTAGCTTTTAAAAAATAGCTTGGCACAACACATTGCTTTTCCGGGGTAAAAGGATTGTCAAACTAATCTCTCTGCCAAATTTCGTTAATATCGGTTTAACAGTTAGGACGTCTTTGTTGCCTTTCATATATCTGCGCCTTCGAACGAAAGTAGAAAGTAGGGAATTTGGTTGAATCTTACAACATGAGTTTTATAATGTAGTTGTGTGTATCACTTATGCTCTGCGAAAGGTCTTTATGTACATACCTTAATTCGACCTTTACTGTTTGATGTCGCTAATCCTTGCATGCTAGTTTTTCCCACATTGTACATTGTTGCACGTTATGTTACATGCCTGCTAAGTGCGAATTTGCTGCGCTCGCAATGGCCTTGCCTTGAAAATCATGTGTCCAATGGAATCATTTAGGGTTCCGTATTAAAACGGCAAAGAAAGAGCTCATAATATGGTGCGACTAGTTTGTCGTCAGTTGTCACATCTGCTTTAGAGGTGTTAAACTATCGCTAAACGGTTAACGGTAGTAAACAATCTTCACTCCTGTGCATTCTGCTTATTTCAGTACTACCTGACTATTTTTAGTATCGACTTCAACTAAAGAGGTCGCAAAAAATCTGGAGTGACCAGTAATTATCTGAAAGGTTTGCAAAGCGAAATAAAAAAAAAATATTGATTGTTTTTTTCTATACCCAAATAAAAAAGTTAATGTGTTTTTGAGATTGTAGGTAAATCTACCCATATTTACATGTTTCTCTCCAAGCTAGGGAACCATCTGTGGGCAAATATGATTCGCACTTGGCCGGATTTTTTCCTGTAACTGTTGTAAGCGGACATCTATCTCACTAACAGATCGTGTTAGAAATAGCGTTGTGACGTCATAACGGCTTCCTCACCTCCGGGGTTTTGTCTTTGTCCGGTGTTAGATAACGTATCGTTAACGAGATACGCGTGTCATCGCATAGAGTATATGCTACGTTTCAAATACAAAACAGTCTATGGAGAAAACTATCGGTATCCAACAATTTTCTTTGTAACCTAACAAACGTTTACCACTAATCAAAACTAAAAAACAATCATTACAGCATTAATTTCTCATTTTTTTGGGATCAAATTGGATCACATTTTAATTTACTTTATTAAAATGTATTTTATTAAAGAAGAAACCCGCAGGCATAACCCAGCGATTTTACTTCGACATGTGGATACTTCAGTATAAAATTAGTTTACCTACTACGTCATTTCATGGCTAATTGCAGCAAAGTAATATTGAATTTGCGTGTCATGAGCTTGCATGTTAAAATCGACCAATTTATTTATTTAATCCACCTCTAATGACTTTTCGTGCTAGCATACTGAAGGATCTGTTTACATTTCTAAACCGATCGTTTGTGCTTATATGTTTTTAATCCATGCTCATAACTAATTGTATATATTATAATACTGTGAACTCATTTTTTAATTGTTGTGTTTGTGACTTCATAATATTATCTAACTAGTTGGTCAATAACGCTATGTTATACATTGATATTTTAAAGACGTATACTTTAATATAAATTTCTAGAGGACTTTTTTCATGATTTATAAGGGTATATTTCTACGAAAGGAATATTTATTGAGTGTCAGAACTGAAGAAACGGATAAAAGAAGCATTTTAACAACACGTAAAGTCAATTGGCTTTGTCGATTCAGAATATAAACGACCTACTTAAATCTTTTCATTGTTGGCACTTGAATTGCATGTCTGATTGCATGCAATTTGTGACAGTAATAAAACTGATTGCTGTGCGAAGTTATTTGTATGACACTGTGCCATGAGATGCCCTTGAGACTGGCCCCGATAACGATAAGTGACTATGCTTAATTATTTATTCTTAGAAAGTAGATATACATACTTAATATTATATATGAGAAATTGTGTCTGTCTGTCTGTGTACTGCGCTTTGCGGGACATGTTTTGAACCGATTTTGGCGAAATTTCGTTCAGAGGTAGGTTGATAAATGATTTATTCATTTCACATAGGACCACTTGTGTCACTTATGATACGTTAAGACTATCACCGGTTCGGAAAGCTGTTCTACAGAGAAGAGCCGGCAAGAAACTCAGCAGTTGCTCTTTTCTTAACAAAAAGGAAAAAGGTTACAATAAGTAAACAATACAACACATACGTTACGTTTCAAGTATTACACTGACTTGTGGGTCACTGGATTCGAGGCCGGTTGCTTCTATGCAACTTTGTCATTCAGAAAATCATCGATCGTATAATAACCTCGACTTAACAAATGCTTATTGTAATGTTATCTTATATAATGATCTGTTACATCTCGGGAAAGGACATGGGCTGCTTCTTATCATGGAAAATTTCAAAAAACTTTATCCATGCTTATAAAGTCGCGCGCATCATCCATCTATAATATTTTCCATTTTGTACAAAAATTATTTGTTTCATGAAATTAAAAACAATAAAATTGTTAATAATTCAACGTTATGGTATAAAAATGGAATAGTTCATTAAAATCAAATTAACATAGCAAACGCATTGCGAATGTGTTTTTAATTATTAAAATCATTATGTAAACGGAGGCAAGTGTAAGTCTGTACAAGAAATTCGTTGTTTTGTATTATTATCTGATTTATTACCTTTTTATCTTGTAAGTACTTCATATAATGTAGGTTTATCGGAAGCCGTGAATTTTATATATACGAGTATATATTAGGCATCAGCTAGTTTGTAGTAATATAGTTTCAATACCAAAAATAAGAAACGATTTTGTTATGTAACGGACACATACAATTTATCTCACGATTTTATATAGAGCCAAAGTCAAGAAAATAGCGATAAAGCGTCAACTGACAATGACAATGTTTCACATCACAGAATTATGCGTGCTCCGGTGCAAATGATAAGCTTATCGAGTAGGCAATAGAAAACATAGATAACACTGCCGCTTATAGTTGTGGAAGTAACTACTTAAATTGTTCAAGTACTAGCTGACATGTCCCGGTTTGACGCTTGCATGTAAATTTACTTAAAAGCCTTCGGGGGTCTACAATAGAACTTATATGCTAAATCTCAAAGTATGATTTTGGCCTTTAGGATCCAGAAATCGTCAACTACCTAGATTCATTTTCAGCAAGTTGACTCGGATAGGCACATAAGGAGTTATAGAGAATTCAGAGGGAGTCCTTGCCCAGTCGCAGAACAATATATTCAGATTCGATTTAGACTTCGTTCATTTACTATGTAAAATTTTGAACTTCGTCTCGCTCACCAAATTCGGTCAAGTGAGAGAGCGATAAAATGCAGGCTCTTTATCTTATATTTAATACATGTACCAATAACTTAAAACATTAATATACAATGCACAATGTGATGACATGCACAAAGGACAAGTTATCTCAGCCAGAGATATTTCTTCCAGCATCTCTAAAATTATATTCTGGAAATGCTGAGTGCTGCTGCTGTGTGCTCAATGGTTACCTAACCATTGTAATGTATGATGAACTTTTCTTTTCCAGTGACCACGAGGGTGGCAATGTGTCAGCGCATACAACCCACTTGGTCGGGTCAGCCCTAAGCGACCCTTACCTCTCGTTCGCGGCTGGACTCAATGGCTTGGCTGGACCCCTTCACGGACTGGCTAACCAGGAGGTGAGTTTAACAAGACAGTTTAAACAGACGTATGTTCAATATCAAGCTTCAGTACATAAGTGAATGTAGGCCGGAGACGCCTACTCATCATCTGTTTCTGCCCTGCAATAATGCACTAACGTAGCCTTCACCTAGGAGAACAAGCGAATGAGGCTAAGAATATCCCCCTTTTTTTAAATTTCAGAATAGGCTTGCGCTTGACGACTATCATGCTTAATACAGAGAAATTATGAGGTTCTAGGTTGGAGTGCGCTTCCTAGAAGCTGCTGTTCTTCCTGGCAGGAAGTGGTATTTATTGATCAGGTGGCGATCACAATAGTTCATAGTGACACTGGGTCTCCAGGAACCCTGCCTTGCCGCCTCTTCAGGAAGAAGAAGAATAGTTTTACCAGCGTTACTTCATACAGTTGAAGGAACCGTCTAGAAAGAGAAATCCTAAGCGGTCAAGGGCGGAGACGGGGGAAGGATACGCAATATTTGAAGTCTCATGCAATAAAAAGAATGAAGATCTTGATGCGTATAATACGGACTGGCTCCAACTATCAATAGGCTGTGTGTTGTTAGCTCAATGGCAATGGGACACTCCAGGCTTTAAAAAAGAAAAGTCTTGTCTTACTGATTGACAACAACCAGCCGAACCCCTGGACCAGAAAGCTAAAATCTTGCACAGAGATTCCTTTTATCCGGTCTTATTCCTTGTCTTCATTCATACTTCGTGGGTGTTCGCTAGCAGTAAACAATTGCGAAGATTTTACGTCTGGGATGTTCATAAATAAGAACAATGACATTTCTCCCTTGGGAATTGGGATTATTTCCATAGGGCAAACAATGCTAAGACATAGGTACATACCAGATCTTTATATATGTCACTGAAGATTGCAAAAACCGTCAGATTGCATTCTGACGCTTTTTATCTCGATAGATTGTAAACTGTCGACAGATTGTGAACCGTTCAATGTTCTGAGTTCAATTCAATTTTTGAAATATTCCTTGTATTTACGTTTTCTTCTCTTTCTTGTAGGTTAGGTTAGGGTTCGACATAAATTTATTTTAGGTTCAATCGATGTAGTGGCGTGCGAGTCGTTTAACCAAAAGAAGCTTTGCAGTATGCACGCATGACAGGCTATCTAATGGAACACAATAACCCTATATATGGTGCCCCGTGGGAATCCTATGTTCTTTCTAGATACAACCTATGTCATTCGCTAAATGCCTATTTCGTCAAAACCGTTTAAATAGAAATACCGTGAATAGTTAACAGTTCTAGAGCCAAACAAACCACATAATAGAGAGCCTCCTCTTTTTCGGAAGTTGATTAAAATACCAGATTTGACAGTTGTTATATACACAAATTGTACATTGGACCACAACTTTGATATTTGTTTTGTTTTTACCAAGTTTTGGTGATGTTATATAGTATAAGTTGGGGGTAAATAAATTCTAATACAAATGAATGAAATCAGGTCCTGATCTGGTTGGAGAAACTTCGCAAGCAAGTTGGCGACAACTTCACAGAGGAAGGCCTCAAGGAGTTCATCTGGAAGACGCTCAAGTCCGGTCAGGTTGTGCCCGGATACGGTCACGCTGTACTTAGGAAGACTGACCCCAGGTAACAGCGAATTTCATAGATAGACTCCGATCCGACTTGCTGACAAGTAGTGATGCAGCCAGCGCTTGCCTAGAAGATGCCTATTCACTCTTGATTTAAAGATACCAATATTATAAGCGGAGGGAAACACGGCGGAAAAAAACGAGGAAGCAAATCGCTTCGTACGCGTCCGTGGTATTTCGACTAACTATATATACATAAATATATCCCGCCCCGGCTTCACACGGCACAAAACCGCATCAAAATCCGTTGCGTAGTTTTAAAGATCTAAGCATACATAGGGACAGACAGCGGGAAGCGACTTTGTGTTATACTATGTAGTGATATATATATATTCTGATTTCGATCAATTTTAAAAAATACTGAGTTGTACACTGTTAAGAGTGTACTGTTGCAAATTGTTAAACAGCTTTTTTATACTGAGTTATAGCATGTGGACATGATATTACGTTTGACGTGTGCAGGGTCTCAGGGATTTTGCATAGAAGCGTTCTTGCATTCCATAATCCGTTATTGGTATTATCAGGTACACCTGTCAACGCGAGTTCGCGCTGAAGCACCTGCCCAACGACCCGATGTTCAAGCTGGTGGCGGCGGTGTACAAGGTGGTGCCGCCGATCCTCACCGAGCTCGGCAAGGTCAAGAACCCGTGGCCCAATGTGGACTCCCACTCCGGCGTTCTCTTACAGGTAATGGCTTCATCAACAACAACACGTAAACATACGAGAAATTGCAATAGGCTCATGACTCCTTCGCTCCGCCTCGCGCAAGGTCGTTTTCTTTTTAATTTGTATTTAACATGAAAAATTGTAAAATAAATGTCACCCCGTTAGGGCATATGCGATTAGAGTGGCAGGGGTACTTCGAAATTATTATTTCGTTTCCGGAAACGAGGGTCTTTCATACTAAAATTCCACAATCCATTTAAGACTTTCCTTTATGTAATTTTAAGAAATCTATTATAAAGGTCCTGAAAAAGTTATTACATTACTATAATATTATATTATATACTATCGCGGCCTTCCTCATCCACCCTCTTAATTAGAACATAGGTCCAGTAAGCTGGAAGTCGTCCTACATTGAAAGAAAATAAATTGCGCTAATTGGTAAGCGGTCTCTACTCCAGAAAGTCTGCCCCACTGGCCGTCACGGGTTTTGCGACAGATATGACCTTGCTTACTGACACTTCAGCTCGCTAATCCTTTGAGCTATGTCGGCCACTTTTTATTCTACGAATTTCCTCGTTCCGGATTTTGTCCTTAAGAGTTCTTACCACAAATGTATGAAGATTAGGATTTGTATACAATCCTTACTTGGGTTAGGTTAGATGAGAGCGGAGTGCAGCAAAGCTCCTGCTACAGCCTTCGTGTTTATTTTTTTAACGACCCAGAACTTGCACCCAGAAATTGCTGTTTAGGACATGTATACAATTCCTAGGAAATTAATTTCACACACTTCTTTCCAATTTTTGGCAGTATAATGTATATCCTAGGAAAATACGATAACGGATTACAAAAATATCTGGTAACAGTTGTATCATCATACTAATATTATAAATGCGAAAGTGTGTGTTGTTTGTTGGTTTGTCCTTCAAACACGCCGCAATGGAGCAACGGATTCTTGGCATGGGTATAGTTGAGGACCTGGAGAGTGACATAGGCTAATTTTCATGGACATGGGAATCAAAAAATCTTATTTCACGCGGTCGAAGTCGCGGGCATCAGCTAGTTGTATATAAATGTGTATTCTGTTCCTCCCCCAGTATTATGGTCTGAAGGAGATGAACTACTACACGGTTATGTTCGGCGTGTCCCGAGCGCTCGGTGTGCTCGCGCAGCTCATCTGGTCGCGCGCCCTCGGCCTGCCCATCGAGCGCCCCAAGTCGCTCAGCACCGAAATCCTCATCAAGCAACTCGGCAAGTAAGCGCGCATTCAATAGGCGATCTAGTATCACTGCCGGGACTTTGCCCGCATCGCATTACTGTCTTGTGATCACACTGAGTTGCAATCTAAAAAAAAAGAAATAGCTGTTCTATTTCGCGGCCATTTTAATGGTGGTTAAAAATCGGTGTTTCTGCGGTATTTCTCACAAATTGCGCCTTAATAAGTTTTACTGTTTTAGTAGCGTACAATAAGCGTGGAGGCTCATTTTTTGAATGTCTCTCTGTTGAAGACGAATGAATTAATGAAGTTTCTCACATGTCACGTATGAGGAGTTTTTTTTAAAACAGCGTTGATTCAATGCTTTACCGTCGACCTTTGTTTTCCTTCGTGAGCTTCCGGCTTCGAGCTATACAAACACCCTAGGGTCAGGCTTACGGCAGATATTATAAGTCTGGGTGACTAGATTTGTCTCCACAGAATCGGTGGTTACACTATGGTTTGTGTTCATAAATCAGTAATGTGGTTGTGTCTTCATAGTACAGCTGACTACATATTATATTATAGCTTAGAAAAGCTTAGCTTGGGCTTTTCATCTGAACTGAACTTTTAGGTACTAAAACATAATAATGTTTTAAAAAAAATTATTAAAATCATACTAGTCTACTTTACTCAAGGTACTTAATTACCGTTTATTATTCGAGATTTTAATCAGCCGAGCCAGGTATATATAATATAAAGTTTTAATATTAAGTTTTCGATTTTAATTTAATAATGGATCGGCGTTTTTATCGTATCAATATTATACTTTAAATAACAAGCAAATCCTGGTTCAATATACAGAGTATATGCTAGGTTTTAGAAGATAAGTAAGCTTCCATATTATGTAATCGGCTAATAACTATCGACCTTTGAAAAAATAAACTGACAGATCGCCTATGAATGTAATAAGAAAGTTTCTATAGAGTACTGACTGAAAGTTGGTCACATTTACGACTGGCTATCAGTATTTTTTAGGAAATACCACGTAATAGAAAAAAATCGTAATTACAGTTTGTTTCACACGACACCAATAGTCAATTTACATTTTAAATATATGTTGTAAGATATTTTTTTCAAAATTCGCTCCAATTTTTTTTTTAGTGTTAAGTGTAAGTAATGCATGTTTTTATTCATAGTGTAACTATTTTATTTATAATTTGATTGGATGTATTTATGTAAAACAGAACTAGCGGAATTTAATTGATAAAATATGAATATGATATCTACTTTTGTAGTAAGTAAGTAAGTAAGTAAGTAAGTAAGTAGCTATTTATCTTGATTATTAAGATAAAAAACATAAGATTTGTTTTACGTAACCACATCCAAGTTATTGTTGTTGTAAGAATCATGCTTATACCTCGGTGTACTTATATCTGTGATTGTTTATGTTTTTTTAATTCATTTTTAATATTTTTTTCGTTAACTTTTTTCCTTTTGCAGATTGCATATCCATTAGGATTTTTTAAAGCGTTTCTCGATCATAGATCGTTTGGATTCGTATTTAAATTGACTGTGGTGGTGTGATTCAACTGCCCCCGTAGCTATTAGTACTAAAGAGCAATGTTACGAATTGTTGGGTCATTTAGCTCATTATAATAATTGTAGGGTTTCATAGTAAAGGGGTCGGGGGAGTTTACTTATAAAAGAAACCGTGTTACCATTTTCTCCAATAATCTCAGTTTGAAATCATCATATTTAAATCAAAGAACCCGTACATAATATTTTTTTAACTTATAAGTCACGGGTTATGGGGCTAGTATTACCATACATACCACATTGGGTATTTGCTAACTCATCAAATCAGTAATTTTTTATCAAACGCGCGTATAGCATGGGAGCTTGTATGAAATACTGAATTGTGACGTTGTCAACATTCGACCCAATTTTACGTTAATCTATACTTTAAAATGTTTATCAAACTAAAAGATAAAGTAAGTTGTACCACACGAGTATATATCCGATCAGAGGGGAAGCTTCTTAAGAACGTCGAAAATGTATACCTATTCTGCTAGGGTTGTCACCTGATGCATGTCAACAATTTATGGAAAAAATAAAAATATTATATAGTTATATTGAACAACAAATAATTAGACAAATATTATAAAGAAACGAAATTATTTCTTTTTTAATGACCATCAGTATTTTTAACATAAGTTAATAATGTTAATAGATGGCACCGTCATTTATTATCGCAAAATCAGTTTTGCGTCGACTATTATTATTATTACAACCTTTTATTTAACTTTCAATGTATTTATGTATGTATACATGTATGTAGTATGTTTAGGTCAAATCTTGCAAGATGAGTTATTCGGCATTTTTGTTGAAACAGAACAATATTTACATAAATAAATCTAAATAGTTTTATTTTTAATGTAAAATCAGTAAACTTGTTCAATCACGAAATTGTTCCTCTATTTATTTTCATTAAACGCACGACCGTCAGCCCTTATCGTGTGCTATGTATGGGTGAAGTCGCTTGAAGCTTCCTCTCTGTATTACTCTGTGGTTGTACATCTTTTGCAGCACTCGCAATTTAATATTAACGAAATAATTTTATAAGAAAATTATAGTTATGAGTTTCATAGCCTTTATTCCTTCAAATTGAGGTTTAACACTACCCCGACCCTTTGCAACGCAAGGTGTGCTGTGCATACCGAATTTTAGAAAAAATACGACAGTATGAACGATATTTACATTAGAATGATGATACGCTGCTCACTCAGTATTGTGTCGTTATCATTGTACTTAGCTGCAATAGCCTCTGTGATTGATAGTAAGATGCTTACTAGGTGCCAAAAAGAACATGGTTTGTTTGCGTAATAATAATTAAGTTACTTTTCAAGATCATCCTAATGAATGAAATCCTAAAGCTGACCAAGGTCCAAGGTTATGTAAAAAAGTTGTTTATATTATCAATAAAATATGTTGACCATTAGAAGACTTACATTTTCTTATAATTATAATACTTTTTGTGAATATAGTGGTTTATACAATTTCAAGCTTTCCTAATTTACCAAGTATCAATCTAACTTGTGTCAAAGAGATTATGATAAATACAATATTTTATTTCAATTTGTTATATTATTACATTTTATATTTTTATTATTATTTGGTAAATTCCGTAGGTATTTATTAATTGCTTAGAAACCAGCTTCTAATGATGAGATACTACATGCATAAAGCGAATGAACTATATAATATTGCCGCCTAGTAAACTCTAACTGAACTTATTTATTTATTTAATCATCTATCTAAAAACATTTCGTAGTTTGTAACTGTAATTTAATTTCAAGTTACCAAAGTATTGATGTAATTTTTGTTGATTGTCGAATGTATCAGTTTGTAATTTTGATTGTAATTTATATAATTATTTGCAAAAAAATAACATGTATTTCTTGTAATTAAATCGTAATTTATAATATTATTATTGACATTTTAATTTTATTTTAAATTGTTGTAACATCAACTAGTTGGATTGTATGTCTGTATGAGTTGATGCGTGTAATATTTAATGAACTAGTATGATGATGTTTAGATATATCTATCAGCAAATATAGTGGCGAGAAATAGTAAATTGACAATACTAAAATAAATTGGTACGGTGTAGAAATTGTTTTTGTTTTATTTGCTAGATCTACTTATAAAATGTACCTTTCATTTGATCCCTTCAAAATCTTTTACAAAATTGATGATAATAATAATGACTATAGCTTGTTTGTAAAATTATATTTCCTAAAAGTTCAACTGCGTGAATCAACTTAAATA
This sequence comes from Erebia aethiops, assembly GCA_923060345.2. Classification (NCBI taxonomy): domain Eukaryota; kingdom Metazoa; phylum Arthropoda; class Insecta; order Lepidoptera; family Nymphalidae; genus Erebia; species Erebia aethiops. The sequence continues at coordinate 15,558,586 of OV281079.1, read as the reverse complement.
CGATATATATATTTTTTTCTATTTTTTACATCCGGACTTGGTAGGGTAACCTGAAGGTATACTTATATGACTACTACTGGAACTCCTAGACTCGTAGAGCTAGAGCTATATCGAATTTGAGCTCGTTTTGTTAGTTATGATGAGAGACTTACCTCGAGACTTGGTGGAGTGACCTGAAGGTATACTTCGACAATCGACGACTACTACTGGAACTCTTTGACGACCTCCGTGGCGCAGTGTTGAGCGCTGTTGTCTTAACGGGCGGAGGTCCCGGGTTCGATCCCCGTCAGGTTCTATTTGGGAATTTTATAATTTCAGAATTTTCCCTGGTCTGGCCTGGTGGGAGGCTTCGGCCATGGCTAGTTACCACCCTACCGCCAAAGACGTGCCGCCAAGCGATTAGGAATTAGGAAATACGAGCCAATAGCCCTGCAAAATACTTAACTAAGTTGTGTAAGGCATCATCAGTATTGATTTTTTGTCTATGTGCATTATTTTATCTATACTAATATAGTAGGTAATATTATAAAGAGGTAAAGTTTGTGAGGTTGTAGGGGTCCGAATACTGAAACAATTTTGAAAATTCAGGTACCAATGGAAAGCCACATTGTTTGTGTATTATAATAGCGGTTAAAGTGTGAAATTGCCGTTTTATTTTAATAGGTAGGTACTTCGAATTGACATAGAACCTTCATGGTTTGAGATTTTTGAGTGAAACTTTTCACATGGTACCTATGTAGTTCTTCTTTTAAAAAGTGTGCAACATTCGATTATCGACTTTCAGTTGTTTTTTTTATTCAGCATAAACAAGAAAGATGGATACTTCGAAAATTCGAGTGATTTTTGAATACGGGTTCCAACGCGGAACTAACGCGGCAGAAACAGCTCGCAATATCAATGTTGAGAGGGGACTGCTAATGAACGCATCGTGCGAATTTGGTTTAAACGCTTTCGTGATGGAAACTTTGATTTGAAGAACGAAGCACGTGGAAGGACGCCCACACAGGTGAATAATTTGTATTTGTAATCTTATTTGAGTTAATTGTAATTTTATATGACATTCGTAAGAGCTTTATACAAGCCTACATCGAAATAAATAAATGAATATGAATAACAATGAATTGAAAGAGATGGTGGAAGCCGATCTGAGCCAAACTTCCCAGGAATTAGCGGCATGGTTTAAGGTTACCTTACCAACAATATTGACTCTTTTTTTTTAATCTACTACAAGCTAGCCCTTGACTGCGATCTCACCTGATGGTAAGTGATGATGCAGTCTAAGATGGTAGCGGGCTAACCTGTTAGGGGCATGGCAGTTATAATATTAAACCCATACCCCTTCAGTTTCTACACGGCATCGTACCGGAACGCTAAATCGCTTGGCGGCACGTCTTTGCCGGTAGGGTGGTAACTAGCCACGGCCGAAGCCTCCCACCAGGCCAGACCAGGGAAAATTCAGTAATTATAAATTTCGAAATTGACCCCGCCGGGGATCGAACCCAGGACCTTCGCACGTTAAGGCAACAGCTCTACACACTGCGCCACGGAGGTCGTCATTTGCGTCAAATCAATAAAATAAAAAAATATGAAAAATGGGTGCCTCATGATTTGACTGATCTGCAGAAAGAAACGCGTGTTGCCTTGTTGAATCGATACAGAAATGAAGGAATATTGGATCGAATTGTGAAATGTGATGAAAAGTGGATTCTTTACAATAACCGTAAGCGAAAAATGCAATGGCTGACCCCAGGTCAAACGCCGCAACGTGTCCTAAAGCAAAGCTTACCAATAAAAAGGTAATGGTAACTGTTTGGTCTCAGCATGGTGTTATTCACTATAGCTTTCTCCGATCTGGTCAAGCATTAACGGCAGATGTCTACTGTGCCGAACTCCGCACAATGATAGCAAAACTAGCAGTGAAACAGCCCAGACTCATGAATCGCGTGAATTAAATTTAAAAAATTTAATTCACGCGGACGAAGTAGCGGCCATCTGCTAGTCTTAGATGAAAATAAAACACGTCAAGTAGCTTCTATATTGTTTCAGTAAATGCAGACTGTAAACAGAGGTAAACTACGGTTGAAAATTAAAAAGTGTCATTATATTTTATTAGGAATTTATTTTTAACATAGTATAATATCACAGACTATATTCATATCATAGTATAATAACACATTGTGAAAATTACAGGGCCATATTACTTTCACATTCTGGGAAAGTGTAATAAACCATCGACTAAAACAATAATTTAAAAAACTTTAAAAAATTATGGAAATTATGTTATAACCTAATAATATAACTTTAAACACCTACGAAATAAAACAATAAGCTGTACAAGTATTGTAAAGAAGTTAAGAAGTTAGAAATAATAGTTTAAAGAAAAAGAGAAAGAGAGCAACAATAGTAGATTATACACCAAGGGGATAAAGCACTGTTTTATGTCACGGACGCTACATTGAATCCTGAACGTAACGAAGGACTTATAAGTTACGAGTAAGTCCTGAGTGCAGTGAGGGATTCAAGCGCCCAAGAAAAAAACAGTTTTATCCCGGTGGTGTATACTCTACTTTTCTCACTTTATGCGAGACAATAAAAAACCAGGCTTAGTAGATAGTGTTTATTACAGCAAATTAAAAGTGCAAATTGATATTGGAGACATTAGTCCAATTATGGAAACATAACGTTATATTTTTATTTGGTACGTTTATCGCGGTTGAACTAGAGTTTAATTGAGTTGTGTTCAAGGCTTCGGACACTTGTGTTTGAGGGTCGAGTTGTTCCGTAAAGGTTGGAGAAGGTCGTCTCTGATGCAGTGGGCTTGATGTGGATGTGACGTGTTTTGAGGAAGAAAACTGTGGTGGCAGAGGCGACCATCATCAATAGTAGACGATGTTTTCATATTTATCTTTTCACCAATACGATAGCTCGTTCTTTCTTTATTTTTTATAGAATTTTCAGCCACCGTGTCGTTTTATTTGGGCCATGTCTACTCCTGAATCTGCCAACAGACTCGCAGATGTTCGTCTATGTGGTATAATAACAATGTAAAATATATTCCTAATGTGGGTACTTAAAATAATAAATCAGTATTGAATCAGCTATGCGCGTTTCATTACATGGTGACAGCGGTGTTAAGATATTTTATTAAAAAGTCCGTGAATTAGTGTGTATTATCAATAATTAATGTGTAAACTGTCGTTACACTAAATTAATGAACCGCGTTATGGAACACGCACGTCCTCCGACGGAATTAGTTGTGGAAGGCGGCCCGGCCTCTCGTGCTGACGCGTGGCGTACGTGGCGCAAACAATTTCAAGTATTCTTAAAGGCATCCGGAGTGGCGAAGGAGCCTGCTGACGTGCAGGCTAGCTTGCTGATCAATCTCATTGGCCCTGCTGGCTACGACGTATTTACTACGTTCACTTACGGCAAAGGTGAAAGTGAAGATGACATTGAGAGTTTGCTGAAAAAGTTCGATGATCATTTCGGTACGAAACCGAACATAACCCTAGCGAGATTCAAATTTTTCACGCGATGCCAGGATTCGTCGGAAACCATCGATCAGTACGTGACCGCACTGAGGGTTCTTAGTCAATATTGTGAGTTCGAACAACTCAGAGATAGCTTGATACGCGATCGTATAGTCTGCGGAATTTCCAATAATACAGTACGCGATCGGCTTCTCCGCACGGAGGATTTGACTTTAGCTAAGGCCGTGCAGATTTGTGAGGCAGCCGAGATGTCGAAAGAAGAGAGCAAGCTCATCGAGGCGTCCACGACCGAGGCAACCGTGGACGCGATCTGGAAGGATTCCGGTCGAGGCGGTGCGAGTGGATCGCGCGGCAGAGGCGGCGGCGGCGGTCGGCGGCGAAACCGCGGCGCGCGCGCGTCTCGGGGCGCGCGGTACCCTGCCAGGCCTCCTCCCTGTGATTCTTGTGGAAGCGATCGCTGCGATGGGGAGGTGTTTTGTCCCGCGCGAAGTGCTACTTGTTTTGTGTGTGATAAAAAAGGGCATTTTGCAAGGTCTAAAAAGTGTTCAAGCCGTAAAGTGTTAAACGTGAGTGTCGATAGCTCTGATGATGGCGATGATGACGAAATGTTTTATGTGAATATGGTAATAAGTGAGGTTAAAAATGATAAGTTGTGTAAGGAATGGTTTGAAACCTTCATCTGTAATGGTAAGCAAATTCAAATTAAATTAGATACAGGTTCCATGTTGAATGTAGTGTCTAAAAGCGATTTTTTGAGACTAGGTTTTTCATTGAAAATATTGAAACCGTTTACTAAGCGTGTACAGTCCTTTACTGGAAATGCTATACCGATATTGGGTGCTGGTGATTTGACATTGTCATACGAGGATAAAAATTACAACTTGACATTTGTGGTGGCTGATTTAAATTGTCAAAATATACTTGGCTTGAAGGGTTGTATCACATTGGGGCTTATAAATAGAGTAAATTCGATGGAATTTTCAAAATATCAACATAGATACTCAGATTTATTCAGTGGATTGGGAAAATTGCCTGGTAAATATTCTATTTCCGTTAATAATAACATAGAACCGGTTATATGTCCTCCGCGTAAAATTCCTCTTGGGTTGCGAGATAAATTGTTTACAGAATTATGCAGAATGGAGAAAATAGGTGTAATAAGAAAGGTATCACACCCCACAGACTGGGTTAACGCTATTGTCGTAGTTGCAAAAAAGAATGGCGATATTCGTCTATGTCTAGATCCGCGACCTTTGAACCGTGCTATTCGACGCGCACATTATACTTTACCGACGGTAACTGAATTAGCTGTGAAATTGCGCGACGCGAAATATTTTAGCGTTTTAGACGCAAGATCTTCATTTTGGATGATCGAGATAGACGATGCGAGTGCTGACCTCTGCACATTCGGAACGCCGTTCGGTAGGTACCAATTTTTGCGCTTACCATTCGGTATTAATTGTGCATCAGAAGTCTTTCACGCGAAAATAAAACAACACCTAGAAGGATTAGCAGGGACTGATTCCTTCATTGATGATATTATTGTATGGGGGCGTACGAAGGAGGAACACGATATGAGACTCGAGCGCTTAATGCAGAGGTCGAAGGACATCGGTATAAAATATAACTTTGATAAATGTAAGTTCTGTGTACAGGAGATAGTGTTTTTAGGTCATAAATTTAATAGTAATGGAATGCAGCCTGATGATAGTAAGGTGAGAGCTATATTGGATATGCCATATCCTAGCGATAGGAAAGGACTAGAAAGATTTCTCGGAATGGTGAATTATTTGTCAAAATTCATTCCGAATTATTCGGAATCCGTTGCGGTTCTAAGAGGTTTATTAAAAAAAGACTCCGAGTGGGCATGGTACTCTAAACACTCTGAAGCAGTAGATACATTAAAGAAGAAGTTGTCGTCAGCGCCAGTGCTAGCGTTATACTCCATGGAGCTGCCGGTGGTGGTGTCGGTGGACGCGAGCGCGCACGCGCTGGGCGCCGTGCTGCTGCAGGCGGGCCGGCCCGTCGAGTTCGCATCGCTCACGCTCACCGACACGCAGACGCGCTACGCTCAGATAGAAAAAGAGATGCTCGCGATCGTGTTCGCTGTCGAGAGGTTTCGTCAATACTTGTTTGGTAGGCGAGACATAACGGTGCAGTCGGATCACAAGCCTCTAGAGGCCCTGTGTAGTAAACCTCTAGCGTCGGTTCCGATTCGTTTGCAGCGGATGATGATGCGTATACAGGGGTACGATTTAAAAGTCGTGTATACACCGGGCAAATATATGTATATAGCAGATACTCTGTCACGAGCCGCATTACCGGACTTGATGAACGATCGTATAAGTGCTGAAGTAGAATCGCAAACGTGTTTCTTGATTGATAATATACGTTTTAGTGACGAAAAACTAGAACTCGTTAAAAAACATATTTGTAGTGATCCTGAAAGCGAGTTATTAATTTCCTATATTGTTAACGGGTGGCCGAAACATAGAAAGAATCTTAATGAGAGTCTTCGGTTGTTTTGGCAATATAGAAATGTAATGCAATATGCGGATGGGTTGATTTTCAAAGGTGACACTTTATATATACCGCAGAGCTTACGCAAATTAATGTTGGACAAAGTGCACGAGGGACACTTGGGCATAGATCGCTGCAAGCGACGGGCTCGCGACGTTATGTTCTGGCCCGGCATGTCCCGCGATATCGAGCATGCCGTGCGGCGGTGCGAGGCGTGCGCGCTGCATGCGCCAGCTCCGCGTGTTGCTCCTATGAATCAACATTACGTGCCGGATTTACCGTGGCAAAAGTTGGGTTCTGACATTTTTGAATATAAAAAGAAGCATTATATTATACTAATTGATTATTTTTCGAATTATGTGGAAGTGGGAGTAATAAAAAATTTGAATAGTACTTCGGTAATAAATTTCTTAAGAGAACAGTTTGCAAGACACGGAATTCCTCTGGAGCTGTTGACAGACAACGGGAGTTCGTATAGTTCACTTGAATTTAAGAAATTTATGACCGAATGGGAAGTCCGTCACGTCACGTCTTCTCCCCGCTATCCGCAGTCAAACGGAAAAAGCGAGCGTACAGTGCAGACTGTTAAACAATTGCTTAAAAAATGTATCGATTCTGGCCAAGATTTTTACGTAAGTTTGCTTAATTTTAGGACGACGTCGCGTGACGGGATAGACTCTCCGGCACAAATTCTCATGGGTAGACGACTTAATACGAAATTGCCAATAAATCATAAATTACTAAGGGAAAGAGTAGATAACGATGCCAATTATAGTGCTGTGTTAAGACGCCAGAAGGAGATTAAACAACACGTTGATAAACGCGCGACTCAGCTTAGGGACTTGTCAGCTGGGGAAAGGGTGATTCTTGCAGACGGAGCAAATCGCAAGCCGGTTTCAGTGGTAGCACGCGCACCGGAGCCGCGTTCCTATTTTGTAAGAGACGAGCACGGCCGTCTCTGTCGCCGTACACGTCGTCACCTGATAGCCCGCACAACTCAGCCTTTAAAGATTACCACTGACGACAATGTCAAAGCGCAAACGTCCAATAGTAATGATAACGTTGCGTCAAATCCTGAAAAAGAATGTTCTCCTCAAAAGGCCAAAACTGTAAGTCCTACACCTAATAAGATTGCCGGCACAGGTGTAGTGACAAGAAGACAAGCAAACCTTTTGTCTAAATTGCAGGACAAAAATATGTAAAAGATATGTCTACTTAATATTAATAGATAAAGCTATTAAGAGATAAAATACTTAAAAAAAAAAGGGGTATAAATATAAATAAAGTTTGTTTTACTATTTTTGTTGAATCTTAGTTTTGCTGTACCTAGTTTTAGTTGGTTTATTTCATCTTTAGTTTATAACTATTTTGTCATGTCATGTACGTAGATTAGTTTTGTTACATTTATAAGAAGGGAGATGTGGTATAATAACAATGTAAAATATATTCCTAATGTGGGTACTTAAAATAATAAATCAGTATTGAATCAGCTATGCGCGTTTCATTACAGTCTAAAACAATGGCCTGTGTAAAGCTCGGGATTTTCCAATTTCATGTATTTAGCAATCTCTCTTGGCATGACACTAATTTTATTTTTGCCACTTACTTTCCTTGTACATTTCCCATTTTTGTAGCCTACAAAAAATCTGTTGGTGTGTATAATAGAAGAGCGTAAGGCTTGGTACTTTTCGACTATTGTGGCATGGTTTTCACGAATTACAAATGACCGTTCTCTATTTGTTTTTGTGTCCGGCAATTTTACTAGTAATAACTCTGAATGTTTTTCGATATCATTGACTTTTATATTCACGAGTTCATTTCCACGACAAGCACCATTCACTCCAAAAATCAACGCCACCTTGCACAAAATATTTTTTTAAATATTATGATTGTATATTTTCAGTTGTTAACGACTATATATTTATTAATAACATATTTGCGATCACTAAAAACGGTACTTGCGGAAATCTAAAACATAAATAACTTTTGAACTGTGTGACATAAAATGAGAAAAAGCTAGTGTATAAATCATAGATGTAGAATTTTTTTAATGGTATAAATTCAATCAATAAGTAGGTTCATAGGTTGTACCTACTCACTTTTCTGGCAAGAAAACTGTGGTCGGGAGCTTCATTCAAAAAAGTTTCCACGTTTTGTGTTGTAATTGTAAGTATCTTTGACTTCTTTGCTCGATGTCCATCCAATTTCCTTTTTAAAAATGCCAATAATTTTGTATATGTATTAATTTGGATATCATGTTTGACGCTCATTGTTGCCCTGAGCACCACAGGCTGCTTGACTTCTTTGTAGCTGATAAATTTTCAAAATAGACCAGAAGCACTGATTCAGACACAGACTGCGCCTTTTGCAGTTTTCCATGTGTCAAAATCTTTATAGGCTTTCGGGTATTCATGGAACTAATAAGTACTACGTACATAGTACTTATTAGTTCCATGCGGGTATTTTTCCTTTGACTTTTCTGGGAGTAGATTATTGACAATGCCTATGGCATCTAATTTATTAGCCTCTGGAGTCAAAATACTTTCATCACTCGACATTTTTTGATATTTTTTTTGAAATATTTATAGAATCTTCTAAAGGTACTACTAGCGACGGCTATAGCAATTTCTTTCAGCTGGCGTGGCCTACTCGATTTGACAAACAAATGAAGTTAGTCTCAGTGCGAATCTAGTGGGCCACGGCTTCGGTTTTCTAAAATCGAGTTGGCCGCGCCCGCTGAGAACACATTCTGTTTGGCGAAATTTAGACTTTATGGACATAGCAATAAGAATTATGAAAGTGAAAATCACATTATTGACCAGCGGGTTATAATGAAATTCAATAGAACATTATAACCCGGCTAAAGCCAAGAGATATAATTGTCTTGCTTTCGGTAAGGTTTACATGACATATAATTCGGCATTGTCGATCATGTGGTGTGAAAACACTGTTAAGTATTTTAACATGCACAATAAACGGTTAATAATAAAATACGTCGTCGGCCTCCTAATCATAGGATTAGGAGGCCGACGACGTATCACTCAACAATCACCGATGGGTAGAGTGATGAAATTTACAATTTTATCTACTCCCATGCTATAAATCCTCTATAACAGGTTCTGAAACAGTTAGCTTATTGCCAACATTAAAACACCCAATGTCCTAATAACCATAACATCATCCAAACGGGTGATGTAATGTTGTACTGAATTTCATAACAACACTCCTTTGTTTTTTTTCCATCCCCTCTGCGCAAAGGGTTTACTCAACAGACAGCCACATCTGCTCGATGCGTGGTGTCTGTATGAATTACAAAAAAAGAAAATCTATACGAATTTCAAAAAAAGAAAATTGTAATACACGCGCGTTTCACTACCAGAACGCCGCGCGCTGTAAAAAAAAAGTAGGTTATTAGAATTTTCCCCGCCATTTTTCTTCGTTTTTTTTATTGTTTTGTTAACACATTTAGCAGTTTGGGTAAAACAATTGCTAACTATTTACAACTTCCTAATCCTGAGTTGTATACAGGACATTGCTTTCGCAGAACATCTGCCACAATATTAGTAGATGCCGGAGGAGACATAACAAGTTTAAAACGGCACAACGGCGGATGGAAGTCTACATCTGTTGCAGAGGGCTACATTAATGACTCTATAACTAACAAAATCCATGTGTCGAATGTAATTTCGAATTCCCATCGATATATATGTAGGTACTAGATGGGCCCATTCATAGAAAAATGTGGGGCGTCCGACTTGCTGAACACGTTCCTCACCTGTCTTTGTCCCCGTCGTAGCGCTGTCACGGTCGCTCGTCGTGTAGATAATTTGTTATTATTAAGTTAACATCTAAAGTCTTATTAGTTTTGCACTGTATAATTTTTATTTTAAGCTAAGTGTTTGAATTCACAATTATACATTTCAAAAAAACGTTATTTAATCTTCCTATTTATTATTTTTATCCATTTAATTTCCGCGGCAAACTGTATGATTTTTTTTTAATAACTGGCTTTACGTCTTTAAAAAGGCTATGACCTATATTATCTATGACCGAGTCATACGTTTTCAAGCTTTCATCCAAGATGGGGCATATGTTGCAAGTTCCCGCTTTTCGGCCTAGATGGCGTTACTAGACATACGCCCATATTTTTTGTTTGACAGGGCCCGTCTATGTAAATTGAGGTCGTTGCGAATTCCATAGAAAATAAAAATAGTGAAGTGGTAAATATAAATATTCCGCCGAGTACATCGGGATCAGGACCTTCCAACATTAAAGAACATCAAGTGAATTTTAATAATTATTGCACTACCTATACAAAATGTTTATTACTACTACAATAAAGAATTCTTTCACTATTACTTAGTTGACCGAGCGAAGCGAAGGTCTCTGAGTCTACTTGGGTGAATTGGCACTTGTCCGTCCGTCCGTCCGTCCGTCCGTCCGTCCGTCTGTCAGAGCATTATAACTTCTGAATTACTGAACGCAATTACTTCAGCTTTAAATATGATATGTAAACCAATGGCCTCCCGCCGAATATGGCTTAAAAAATAATAAAAATCTTTATTTCAGGGGTGCTCTCATAGAAGCGAATGCGAAGTAAAATATTTTTTTTAAAGTTACATAGGGTTGCGGTATATCATTTTAAAGATAATTAGGAATAGAGTCCAAAAGTATTTTTTTTTTAATTTTTCCTCCAAAACTGACGAAATGGGGGGCTTTCAAAGTGGAGATTTTCTAACGTCCAAAGATGACCTCAGAACTCTAAATTTTCTGAAAGGATGAGCCTGAAACTTGATCAATTATTTCAATTATATCCTGTACTTGAACAACAAATACTAAAATTAGATAAATATTGTAAGGAAACGGAATTATTTAATTTTTAATGAGCTTCAGTATTTTTAACAGAACTTCACATTTATGTCAATAGATGGCGCCGCGAGGTCTCAGTTCGGGGCGAACCACTAGTTTATTTGTATATGTCACCGTAAGATTTTAATATACCGTTTATTATAAAAAACCGTTAGATTATAATCTAACGGTTTATATCCCGCTAGATTATAAACTGTCGAAAGATTGTGAAACGTTCACTCAGTAATGGATGATATTAGTTAGGTTACTAGGACTGGATGTTTTAATGTTAGCAGTAAGCTAACTATTTCAGAATCTGTTATAGAGGATTCATATTATGAGTGTAGATAAAGTATTGTATGCAACTGTTGATAATTATGTATTAAAACCTGGTTCTTTATGCTCTTTGATTAAAACACTCATATGATACTATTATCACACTCCGGCGAATCACATTCGTGTTTTAATATCCCTTATTACACAACTGTTGCATAAATAACTATTACAATGCAGTTTCTTTATGCCTATTTAATTAATATATTATATGGATCATTAACCGACTTCAAAAAAGGAGGTTCTCAATTCGACTGTATGAATTTTGAAGTATAAAATCTCGGCTAGGTATTAAAACTCGCTCACAAAATTTCTCACTCGAGTAAGATACAGCAATTGGTGTACATTAAATAATTAAACTTTTAAATCGTCATTTCTCAGTATTTTATTGATGGATATAAAAAAACAGATTTATTAGTTTTAATCTATATTTTACTTCCGTTGTATTAAAGTTGGTACTTATAGGTATAATTTTGAAGACGGTTTTTGGTTTTTTTCATTAATTTTAAAATCTGAAATAAATTAAATTTTGCTTTGCATGCAAAAACATGGCACCAGGTCAGTTTTCTTCAGACGGCCATTTCATAAATGCTTCGGCTGGCAAATCGTAACGCATGATGTTAGTTGCATTCGGTTCTTTTGTATAGGTATCACTCGAGATCAAGTTTGTAGCTTTAGAGGCGGGAATCGGGGTTACCATGTCTTGAAGAGAGCAGTTTTCTTGTGTTGACAGTGTGTTTTTTGGGTTTATGCACTCGGATTCTTCGGTTAGGCGCCATTCGTCCACAGTTAGTAAGTGTTTAGATATATCCCACCCTGCAGCAAAGAAAATTTATTATTTCTTGCAGTTTGGACATGAAACGTGCGGACGATTTGGAATCCATACTTCCATACTATTATAAATGCGAAATTGTGTCTGTCTGTCTGCTACGCTTTCCCGGCCCATCTTTTCAACCGATATTGCTGAAATTTAGTATAGAGGAAGGTTATAGGCTACTTCTCATCCCGGAAAATTAAGGAGTTCCCGCGGGAATCACAGCCTTTATCCACGCGGACGAAGTCGCGGGCATTTTCTAGTATAAAGAGAAAGGTCAGTCACTGATTCATCACGAGATCTCAGGACCTATAAAGCATACAGGCTTGAACTTTGGAAAGTAGGTTTCTTCTATGATGTAGACATCGGCTAAAAGACGGTTTTGAGAAAATTCACCCCTAAGGGGTTGAAATGGGGGTTGGAAGTTTGTATGAAAGTCCTTTGTTTTTGGAGTTGAAAATCGGCAATTAAGTTATTAGTTTTAAGTAATAAAAACCTATATAAGCAATTTTACGAAAATCTACCACACAGAGGGTGAAATGGGGGTTGAAAATATGTATGCAAGTCCTATGCATATGCCTTAACGGGGTGACATGTCAATTATTGTATTATTCATGTTAAATGCAAATAAATTAATCTGAATCTATGTTTTAGGTTATTAGTTTTACATAGTAATAACCTGCATTAGTAATTTTATGAAAATCTACCCCAATATTGGGTTTTAAGTTTTTGATGTTAAAAACTTGAAAATCAGCATATGAAAATTTCATAACCTCATAGGAAATCAGCAATTGTACGCGGACGAAGTCGCAGGCGACCTCTATATATATACAAAACAGAGTCGGGTTTGTTCGAACACTTGTAACTCTTAGAACGGCTGCACGGATCTGGATGAAATTTGGCACAGAGACAGATTATAGTCTGGAATAGCACATAGGCTACTTTTTATCCCGGAAAATTAAAGAGTTCCCGCGGGAACTATAAAACCTCAATCCACGCGGACGAAGTCGCGGGCATCAGCGAGTATAAAAATTTATACATTAAAACAAAGTCGGGTTTGTTCGAACACTTATAACTCTAGAACGGCTGGACGGATCTGGATGAAGTCCCCATTCCCAGGCAGAAACTCAAATGTTTATGTGAAGTAAAATTGAATGGATTTAGTTTTCACTTCTATCGACAGTCCCTATGTTTTATGAAACTCAAAGAGTTACCCACCGGAATTTCTTACTCAAATCCAATCGTCACAGCGATTATCGAGTTATAGAACATCCACCTAGAAAATTTACCTGTGCGCAAAAGCCTCATTCTCAGATTTGGCCACTCCCGGGCCGTGATTTCACATACATTGCTTAGCAGCTCAAAGGGTGGCTCGAGCAAGGACCCCTTGAGCAGGAGAGTTCTGCATATACGAGCGAAGGGCCTTTGCCCCTTAGCCTCTTCTCCAATCTGAAATGTATAACAAGGATGATGCCTATATCAAAAATAAATTATTTTATTAAATAGAGGGTCTTCCAAAAGACCTAAAATTCACATCCTCGCTTAGTTTAAGTTTGATAACTATGGCACTTAGCATTATGTGACCATAGATATATAGGTTACAAATTTATTTATTACAATTTAATTATATTTAGTTTGCACTTTGTCACGCATTAATAAGCATTATTTTAGCACTACATGATAATTACATGGTTCTCCCCCACTCCAATGTACCTAATTTCTTAGTATATATAAGATTAGAATTAATTTGTAAATACATGCCATTTTTAAACCGTCCGTTTTTCTCAACTGCCCGCGCAGTTGACAAAAACCGCTCAAATGGTCCATGTATTGCAACCCAACTACCTGAGCAGTGGCCTTTAGTGCGAGTATCCAAACTCAAACAAATTAAAGGTGATTGTGATTGATACACTGTAGCAATCATTGTTACAGTCTCAATTGTTGTGATTGGTTTGATTTATGGTATTCTCACTGCAACATTTGATTTTGACATATAGCAATATTAACAGTTGTAGAAGATACAAACAGTGTTGACACTTATAACATTTATTCAGAAGTTGCCACAATTAACATAAATTTGATACCATACAGTTATAGGCGTGACCTATAGATGGCTCTTGGAATGGGCTGCGGGGCTACCGCTCAGAGTAAGCACAGGCAGGCGAGTGGACTGCGGAGCTATCGCACTCGTCGCCGTCTAGCGATCTAATGAATTTCTGCAATGCGTCCGCGGGTTTTTATAGGTGGCTAGCCGATGTAGGTGAAGGCGCGTCTTTGGTAGTGTGCGTGCGTATACTTGTATATCTTGCAGTGATGACGCACTGAGTGCGCGCGAATGTTGCTTTGCTATACAGTAGTATTTGACTATTTAGAGGCGATCTCCATCTCTAGCACACTGTATCAATCATCCTTACGTAATAAAGCCCATACAATTACTTACAGACTTGCTGACAATTGCGTGTGTTATGGTCGCCAAGAGCACTGCATGGAAGTAAGCTCGCAAAACGTCGTCTACCGAAGCGCCATCTTTAAGGAAAACGTACATTTTCTTCTCGGAGTTTGGGAGTACTATATACTGGTTTTCTTTGTATATCTCTTTTATTTTCTTTAAATAGGATGCCTCTGGTGAATACTGGATTATATGTGCCAAGGACTGACCCAATTGTATTTCGAAGCCGCACATTTTCAGATCTGAAATATATAAATTGATAATCATCAAATATCAACCGATTTTCCCAATTATTTTTTCTTTACACTGTCATGTTGTCTGGTGGAACTAGTCAATGTCATGGAGATGTGAATAATATCATTAATCATTAATAATAATAATTAATGATATTATTGGTTTGTCCTTCAATCGCGCCGCAACGGATCAACGTGATTTTTGGCATGGGTATGGTTGAGGACCTGGAGAATGACATAGGCAACTTTTTATTCCGGAAAATTAAGTAATTAAGAGTTCACGCGGGAATCAAAAAAACTTTAACCACGCGGACGAAGTCGCGAGCATCAGCTAGTATAATATTATAATACTTAGTTTTAATAATTCTATGAGTCTGTCGTTATTTGAAATAAACTTATATTTATTATTACCAGTGACTTATAATAATATAATCCTTAAAAAATCAACACTTACACAAAATTTCAATGTTTGGACCTGAAGAATTTAATAGCAGCTTAAGGTTTGGATCCATAATAAAAAGTACCTGTATTAAATGTACCCGCATTTGATCATTTGATATTGTAGTGAACAGTTGTGAAATGTGTAACACGGACTTACTAAGTAAATTACTGCCAAAGAATATGATAGGTTCCGATCTGTTGATTTGGCATGGAGTGGCTATGACCTCATTCTTTAGATAGCTATCAATCACTTGGAGGAACCGTGGCTCGTTGAGAGTCCTCAGGCACACAGCCCTCACTGCTAAATAGTTGAATACTATGTGAAGTATCATCATCACTACGAATATGATACTGCACGAAGAGTTCCTGGAAAAAGTAATAAGAATTGCCTATCATATTTGGTTAGCGGTATCAAAAGATCAAGGAAAAATTACAAGAAAACCATTATTTTTAGAAAGATAAAACACAGGGTCATACTTTACAAAAAGGCGTTACGCTCTCGCTCTCTCTCTCTGGTGTAGATGTAGAGGGACAGAGTATCTGTATATAATTATTTTACTTTAAACGGTCAGCCCGTGCACTAAAAACAAAACGAAAGGGTACTGGTGTATGAGTACAGTGAGTTAAATAAATAAATCTGCAATGCTTTTACGGGCCATCTGATCAACCGATTTACAAATACATAATACATATATAGGCTATTTTAACCCGGAAAATCGAAGATTTCCGTGTCGCGGGCATCATCTAGTAACAAAGGTAAAATTTTTTTTTTCATATGTCAATTTACCCCATTAGTGTGATGATCAGGAGCGCAGTGATCGAAGCGACGAGGTTGACGGCCGTCTCTTGAGCTGAATCCTTTGCCGCGACATCCCCCATGTTGCCGCGGATCGCGTGGTGCTGCGTCATTGCCACTCTTGTCGCTCCGCCTGACAAACAATGATAACACTCACTGGGTAACTGCGGGATGGGTGACCGACTTAGGAGGTCTAAATATTATCTACTAGCTGATGCCCGCGACTCCGTCCGCGTGGATTAAGGTTTTTTGGTTCCCGCGGGAACTCCTTAATTTTCCGGGATGAAAAGTGGCCTATGTGCTATTCCTGACTATAATCATCTCTGTGCACAATTTCATCCAGATCCGTTCAGCCGTTGGGGCGTGATTGAGTAACAAACATCCATCCATATATCCATACATCCAAACTTTCGCATTTATAATATTAGTATAGAAGTATAGATATAGATTGTACATGGGTCTGTATCACAGAAAAAGCAGATTAATATTTCTGCACTCTGTGTGCCTCTGAGAGCCATCCGGCCTGTGTTGAGGCTTTTCGAAGATTTTACTGACTTACATGAGAAATAAAATCATATTAATATTATAATAATGCGAAAGTATGTTTGTTTGTCCTTCAATCACTCTGCAACAGAGCAGCGGTTCGATGTCATCTCTATCCAACCATTTATTTTACTTTTGACATCAGCACTCCTATGAGGTTTCATAATTATTGACAGGCAACCATCATTGACTTACCAAAAAAAAGCAATACTTCATAGACATAGATATTTTTGAAGCGAAAACTTTTTTAGCCGCATTGAGCACTTTTTGGTAGGAGGTAAACTTGTGGATTTGCGTGACCGACATGGACAGAATATAGTCTAGGCAATAAAGCTATTGGACCACAACAATAATTCCTCAGTCAGATACTTTAAAAATATCCAAAAAAAATTAGAAAAGAAGTTAGGTATTTTTATGCTATAGCTAATTGTTAAAGCAGGAAGGTACATTATCGCCTAAACGCAGTAAATTTTTGATAATAAAAGCTGTTTTACTATCGATGTTCTGCATTTCTTTCTTTTGATATTTCAGTTTTGAGAGTAAATATACCACCTACTATTACTATAAACAGAAATCGAGAAATTATTGAGTTAAAAATATTAAATTTTAGATATAAGTATAACTTCCGCATGGTTTTTTTGTTGATCTTTTTGTTAGCATACTACAACCCTGCCAAGTTTCAATGACTGAACATTATTCTCCAGATAGTCAACTATAGCCACTGTATAGATAGTCATAGTATAGATAGTCACTGAAGATTTAATGCAGGGTATAGTTAGTTGACTATCTGGAGAGTAATGTAGCCTATTTTTCATACTGAGAAAATCAGAGTTCCTGCAGATTTTTACACCTTTTATTATCGCTCATATATCACAAGGTGACTCTGGGGCGCATCAAGGTACCTTGTCGTCATCGTCAACCGACAGACGCGACGTCCATTATTGAACATATAATTCACGCGCGAGTTGTATGTGTCACCATACATTTACTCTGCATTCAACTTTATTTTAACTCGCGCGCGAACTGTAGGTCTAATTGCGTAACTCATTGACAATAAGCGGAGCACATCGTTCATGAAACAAGGGTATCTCTAACATGCATTAATGTTAATATAATGTATGTGGGGGGTAAGGGAGCGCACCTCCATCTAGCGCTCCAACAGTCAACCTCACCTGCCCGTGGTACCCCCTGCTGGTCTACAAACGAGGCTCTGGCGACCGACAAATGGCGGTATAACCATTCAACTGGCTAGGCTGTTTAAATGACTCAGGCTGGTGTCGGGTAGCAGCGACACCGGTGCGAACAGCCTAGCCCTGCGATGGCCAACACGCCTGCCCAGCGCGGCCATTATGGGCAAAACCTTGCATGGATAGGTACACAAGGCCAAGGCCCCTAGTCCCCGGCGGCCCCGCTATTCCTGGCTCTGGCAGCGGCCATGGTAACGGCGGGGCAGGGGGTGCGAAGAATCTCCGGCAGAGATTCCGCTGCCAACCCCGACGACTAGACCTGGCAACATATAACGCACGCACTTTGAGGACCGACGAGAAGATCATCGAGCTGGAAGAAGCAGTAAGCAAGTTGCGTTGGGATATTATAGGATTGTCTGAAGTCCGAAGAGAGGGGGAGGACTCGATAATCCTCAAATCCGGCAACTTGTTTTACTACCGGGAGGGCGACCAGCAGTCCCAGGGTGGTGTCGGATTCATCGTCCACAAGTCCCTCGTCAATAATGTTGTTCAAGTCGAGAGTGTGTCGAGCAGGGTAGCGTACCTTATACTCAGAATTACCAAACGGTATTCGCTGAAGGTCATACAGGTCTACGCACCGACATCGGCACAACCCGACGAGGAGGTGGAGGTATTGTATGAGGATATCTCAAGAGCCATACATACCTCTAGATCCTACTACAATGTTGTGATGGGGGATTTTAACGCAAGGCTGGGTGAACGAAGTGGTGCAGAGTTGAGAGTGGGGCAATTTGGATATGGGCGGAGGAACCACAGGGGCCAAATGCTGGCCGACTTCATGGAGAGGGAGGGCCTCTTTATGATGAACTCCTTCTTCAGGAAGCCTCCACACAGAAAGTGGACTTGGATAAGCCCTGATGGTTCCACGAGAAATGAGATTGACTTCATCATGTCGACCAGGCGGCAAATATTCAATGATGTCTCTGTGATCAACAGGGTAAAAACCGGAAGTGATCACCGCATGGTAAGAGGCACATTGAATCTTAACATTAAGCTGGAAAGGGCCAGACTGGTGAAGTCTACTCTCCGACCTTCTCGTGCTCAAATTCAAAACCCCGAAAGCTTTCAACTGGAACTGCAGAACCGGTTCGATTGCCTAGCAGATTGCGAGTCTGTGGACGATCTAAACAACAGGCTGGTGGAAACTGTCCAGACGGTAGGGTCCAAATTCTTTAAGACCCACCGTCCAAAAAGAACCAAAATGTTTTCAGACCACACTCTCAAACTTATGGATGAGAGAGCAGAGATGGGACTACAGTCTTCAGCAGACGCGTCTGCTTACCGGCAGATTAATAGGCAGATCTCTAAAGCGCAAACGCGCGACTTGCGAAACTTCAATACTAAATACATTCAAGATACCATCGAGCGTAACAAGGGCTCTAAAGTATTCGCAAGAGATCTGTCTATCGGACAGAGCCAGCTGACGCGACTAAAAACTGATGATGGTAGTCTCATCTCATCCAAACCTGAGATCTTGGGAGAGGTGGAAAAGTTCTATGGACAGTTATACACCACAACACAAAAGCCTGTTGAGGATTTGGCTAGAGATCCCAGAGCCAAATTGACCCGACACTATACTGAAGATATCCCGGATGTCAGCCTCTACGAGATTAGTATGGCTCTCAAGCAACTCAAGAACAACAAGGCGCCAGGTGAGGACGGAATCACAGCAGAACTCCTGAAAGCGGGTGGAAAACCGATACTTAAGGTCCTTCAGCGATTGTTCAATTCCGTCATTCACGAGGGCTTAACGCCACAGGCATGGCACAGGAGCGTGGTGGTTCTGTTCTTCAAAAAGGGAGACAATACCTTGCTGAAGAATTACAGACCCATCTCGCTGCTCAGCCATGTCTATAAGTTGTTCTCGAGGGTCATATCGAATCGTCTCGCTCGTAGGTTCGACGACTTCCAGCCTCCCGAACAAGCCGGATTCCGAAAAGGCTTTAGTACCATAGACCACATTCACACGCTGCGGCAGATTATACAGAAGACTGAAGAGTATAACCGGCCACTATGCTTAGCGTTTGTGGACTATGAGAAAGCCTTCGATTCGGTGGAAACTTGGGCTGTGTTGAGGTCACTGCAGAGATGCCGGATAGACTACCGGTATATCCAAGTGCTGAAGTGTTTGTACGAAAACGCCACAATGTCAGTTCGTATACAGGACCAGGCTACAAGGCCAATCCAACTGCAGCGGGGAGTGCGACAGGGAGATGTAATCTCCCCGAAGCTCTTTACCGCTGCGTTGGAAGACGTCTTTAAGCTTCTGGATTGGAACGGATTTGGCATCAACATCAATGGCGAGTACATCACTCACCTTCGGTTTGCCGATGATATAGTCATCATGGCAGAGACTCTGGGTGACCTTAATGCAATGCTCAATGACCTCAGCAGAGTTTCCCAACAGGTGGGCCTTAAAATGAACATGAGTAAGACGAAAATCATGTCTAATGCTCATGTTCCGCTCCACCCAGTAATTGTTGGGAGCTCTGCACTCGAAATTGTAGACGAGTATATATACCTGGGACACGTGGTCCAGCTAGGTAGGTCCAATTTCGAGAAAGAGGTGAGTCGCCGAATCCAACTCGGCTGGGCAGCGTTCGGGAAGCTTCGAGATGTCTTCTCGTCCAAGATTCCTCAGTTCCTGAAGACAAAAGTCTTCGAACAGTGCGTGTTGCCAGTGATGACATACGGTTGCGAGACTTGGTCGCTAACTATGGGCCTCATAAGAAAGCTCAGGATCACTCAGCGGGCGATGGAGAGAGCAATGCTCGGGGTTTCTTTGCGCGATCAAATCAGAAATGAGGAGATCCGCAGAAGAACTAAAGTAACCGACATTGCTCGACGTGTTGCGAAGCTGAAGTGGCAATGGGCGGGGCACATAGTTAGAAGAACCGATAGACGCTGGGGTCCCAAAGTGCTGGAGTGGCGACCACGCACGGGAAAGCGCAGCGTTGGCAGACCCCCTACTCGCTGGACAGACGACATCAGGCGAGTCGCAGGGAGCCGCTGGTTCCAGGCGGCGCAAGACCGAGGCGTGTGGAAATCCTTGCAAGAGGCCTATGTCCAGCAGTGGACGTCTATCGGTTGATAATGATGATGATGAATGTATGTTATATATATGTTAATATATAATAACTTACCTGCAACTCCAACAATGGATTTCATGATTGTGCTACCACACAAGGCGAGTGTAGTGTAATTATTGTGGAACAGAGGCAATGCTATCTCTATGCACATGGCTGCATCGTTCAGAACGTCGGCGAACAAACGCCATTTCTTACTGTACGAATCCAGGGAGCTTCTGTAGGTGAAACCATTTTAAAGCCTTTAGTTTCTCACTAACGCATATATTATATTTTGTTTGTTTACATTTTGTTGTGATATAGTAGTATTCAGTACTTAAACAATTGAGAAAGAAAAAAAATTTTGAGAAAGTAACTATTAGGTAAAGCTGGAAAGTTTAAATTTTAAGTTTATACCTGTGGTTGATACAATGAAATATTAAGTATGTTCAATACTTCCTGAATATAAAAAAGTGGAGTTTAAAAAATGTTTGGCATGCCCCCTCAAGTGGGACCTCATTGGAAAGATATTTGAAAACAGTTTATTGAAATAATAAAAAATTCTTTCCAAAAAACCGACTTCCAACGCCACTGTAAAGTAAGAAATAATTTTGATTTCTACCCACTATGTTGAAGTCGGGCGAGCCTGATGCGTCAACTTTGCTTATCCTTGTTATACCCGCCCGACTTCAACATAGTGTGTAGAAATCAAAATTATTTTTTAATTTACAGTGGAGTTGGAAGTCGGTTTTTTGGAAAGAATTTTTATTTTTTACTTTTTAGATTTTACCGACATACATTTAAAAAAAAAATACGCGCCGAATTGAGAACCTCCTGCTTTTTTGGAAGTCGGTTAAAAATAGGAAGTAGGTATAGGAACCTTGAGCTAGTGCTATATGTTGTTGCGGATGAATGTCATAGGTGTTCCCGTAACCCAGCCTTAAGGCGATGCGCAGGAGCGCCGCTGGGTTTTAGTGGGTATTCTGGAGTCCCAGTGAGTCCCACATTCCCTCTCGGAAGCATTGCAGTTTACACTGCCTTGCATCCGGTAGGGATGCCTAAAAGTATTTCCCAGTGATTAAAAAAAAAATTGGGGGGCGATGGTTGCTCGCGTCCGTAGGACTTTACCACCTTTTCCTAAGGCCCACCCTACACGTGCCCCCTGGGTGGTGCTAAAGAGCAACAACGCCGAGTCACAGGCGGCGGTTAAATAACCTGTCAATTGGCCCCTACTGGCCCAGAGGAACTAAATCTCCTCTAAAATTGTAGCTATGGTGCCTTGGGAAAGCGCCATAAGTATTTTCCCAACCCCCCCTTTTAAAAATATGGAAATGTCGAATAATAATGAGAGTGTTATGTCATGCGATCCGGCTGACCCCCGGCGCTCAAGGGTACCCGGGCCCTCGAGTGAGAAGTATGTTACCGAAGACTCCACAGGAGTGGATGCCCAGGCACCTGTGATAGTTAATGTTACTGGCAGCAGCAAAAAACTCGTGCAACAAGCCTTTCATCCCAGCTTGTTCATATCAAGGCCAAGGTCCTCTTCATTAGGGAGCAGGCCACCATCTAAACCTGATGATCCATCACCAAATTTGGAACCTTCTTCTCCAGGCTTAGAAACCCCTCACCCTCCACCATGGCAAAGAGTGCCTATTAATAAAAACTCAAAAAAAAGGAAGTTATCTAGCAGCCCTCCTCCAGAAGTTGTCAAAACCACAAATCGCTTCTCTGGATTAGATGTTGACTCCACTGACCAAACCACTGCTTCAAAAACAGTTAAGCCCAGCAAACCACCGCCAATCATTCTATATGGAATTGAAGATTTAAATATGCTAACAGAACTCTTAATAACTGCAGCTGATAAAGATAAGTTTATATACAAGATCATAAATAAAAATCAACTTCGCATAAGTAGCGTGGACACTGACACATACAAAAAATTGATCTCTATAGTACGAGAAAATGGGCTCATTGGACACACGTTTAATAGGAAAGACCAGAGATGCTTCAGAATAGTAATAAGAAACTTACATCCAACAACACCTATAGATGCAATAAAAGAAGAAATAGAAGCCACTGGAAACATGGTCACTGGTGAAATTATTAATGCCAAATATGGGCCAAATAAGACTCCAACATCAACCTTCTTTGTAAACTTAGCTCCAGGCCCAAATAACAAAGCTGCAAAAGAACTTAAGTATATCTTCCACCAGTCTATTACAATTGAGGACCCGAAGAAAAGGAGGTCTATTGTACAGTGTCAGCGGTGTCAACAATATGGGCACTCCAAAAATTATTGTATGCGCCCATACCGCTGTGTCAAATGTGGACAGTCACACAAAACATCAGATTGCGAAAAACGCGACCGCAATACACCAGCGCAATGTGCTTTATGTAATGGTCCACATCCGGCCAACTATAAAGGGTGCGAAGTGTACAAAGAAATCCTTGCACGTAAAAATAAAACAAACACATACAAACTGGATCAACAACAGGCCAACAAAACTAGAAATTTTGTAAACTCACAGCAAGCAAAAAACACTAGCAATGATAGTTCGCAGAAGAAATCTTTCTCGGAGGTATTGAGAGACCGAGCACAACCTCCACCAGAAAACTCAGATTCTACCAAAGTGTGTCCCACATTAGAAGAAATACTACTGAAACAATCCGAGAAGTTCGATATCATCTTACAACAAATGAGTACTCTTATGAATCTCATAGTCAAACTTGTTGACAAACTATCAACAAAATAGATTCGCTCCGAATAGGAACCCACAACATAAACGGACTAGCGCCAAATAAACACTTGGTTGAACTACTCATGAAGGAGCATAAATTGGACATCCTGCTAATCTCTGAAGCTCACTGCAATTCATCCACGCACGTCAAATTCAAAGACTTTCAGTGTTATACCACTAACCATCCGGATGGAACAAGACATGCAGGTACTGCAGTAGTTGTGAGGAACTCTATAAAACATCACCAAATGCCACAGTACAAAACTGAACATATACAGGCTACGACAATTGCTGTGGAAGACCAAGCTGGATATTTGAGCGTATCTGCAGTATACTGTCCGCCACGACACAAAATAACTGATGCAATGTTCTCACACTTCTTTGCAACACTTGGTAATCGTTTCGTGACAGGAGGAGACTGGAACGCTAAACATACATTTTGGGGCTCCAGATTAATAACCACTAGAGGCAGACAACTAAAACTAAGCGTGGAGAGTAATAACCTCTCAACAATATCTACAGGTGAACCTACCTACTGGCCGAGCGATATCAATAAAACGCCAGATCTATTGGACTTTTTCATCATCAAAGGATTGTCAATGCACTATTTTAAACCTGAATCCTGTTACGATAGCTCGTCTGATCACACACCTGTATTACTAACAATGAATACAAAGGTAATTGAATATATAAAACCAGATACGCTATGTAACAAGTTCACTGACTGGGTATCTTTTAGAGAATATATTAATGAAAAAATTAATCTAAAAGTTGCTCTAAAGACGCCTGAGGATATAGATGAAGCAACTAAATACATAACTACTCTCATACAAAACGCATGTTGGCTCAACACCCCTGAAATCCAGGGAAAAAGAGTTATTGAAAATCATCCCCTGGAAATAAAAAGAGCTGTATTAGAAAAAAGGAGGTTGCGACGGATCTGGCACCAAAGTAGACACCCTGTGGACAAAACAAACTTCAACAAAGCTTCTAAAGATCTAACAGAGATGTTACAGACTTGGCATGATAGTACTTTTGAAGCCCAACTTGAGTCACTCACTCCAATATCTGCAACTAATTACTCATTATGGAAGTTCACAAAAAATTATAATAGACCTCAAGTTGCTAAGCCACCTATTAGAACGAGTCAAAACTGGGCAAGAACCTCTCAAGAAAAGGCTGATGTTTTCGCTGATCATCTAGCAAAAGTGTTCTGTCCTAACGATGGCCTTGATCCTGAATCTGAACAACTAATCACCCTAACCTTAAACATGGACCTCCAAATGGCTATTCCGCCAAAAGCGATAACAGTCCGTGACACATGGGGAACAATAAAAAGGTTGGCTGACAAAAAAGCACCGGGATTCGATCTGATAACGAAGGAAGTCTTGAAACAACTCCCAAGAAAGGCAATAGTATTTTTAACAACACTGTACAATGGAATTCTGAGAGTGCAACATTTCCCACAGCTATGGAAAGTATCACAAATATTAATGATACTCAAACCAGGCAAACCGCCGAATGAAATCACTTCGTACAGACCAATAAGCTTATTGCCAATTCTTTCAAAAGTATTCGAGAAACTGTTACTACGAAGAATACAACCAATTCTGGATGCTAACCAAACAATTCCCAACCACCAGTTTGGATTTAGGCAGGAACATTCTACCGTCGAACAAGTGCATAGGGTTTGTGAAAAGATCAGAAAAACATTGGAAGAAAAAGAATACTGCTCCTCAGTCTTCCTTGATATTCAGCAAGCCTTTGATCGGGTATGGCATGAAGGTCTCCTTTATAAAATAAAAACACATATACCTCATAGCTACTACTTACTATTCAAGTCCTACCTCTCAGAGCGACTGTTTCAAGTAAAAGAAATAGATGCAACATCCAAACTCTGTGTAATAAAAGCCGGTGTTCCTCAAGGCTCCGTATTGGGACCAGTGCTATACACCTTATATACAGCAGATCTTCCTGTAATAGAGGGTGTTACAACGGCGACATTTGCTGACGATACTGCTATCTTGGCTA
Organism: Erebia aethiops; assembly: GCA_923060345.2. Lineage (NCBI taxonomy): Eukaryota > Metazoa > Arthropoda > Insecta > Lepidoptera > Nymphalidae > Erebia > Erebia aethiops. The sequence goes on along the minus strand of OV281079.1, from coordinate 15,533,037 downwards.
GCAATAAAGATCCTGCAGTAGCATCAAGAAATCTCCAAAAAGGCTTAAACATGATATGCAAGTGGCTTCATGCAAATAGGATAAATGTCAGTACGTCAAAATCCGTACAAGTCACATTCACGTTGCGTAAAGGCAATTGTCCGCCAGTCTATCTAGATGGCATTGAACTCCCACACAAGGATACCGTAAAATATCTAGGACTGCACCTCGATCGTCGAATGACATGGCACCACCACATCAAAACTAAGAGAGAGGAGGTCAACCTAAGATATAGGAACTTGTACTGGATAACAGGCCGGAATAGCAAACTCTCCATCGACAACAAACTTTTAATTTACAAAGTAATGCTGAAACCAATTTGGATGTACGGAATACAGCTGTGGGGAAGCTCCAGTGATTCCAATATATCGATTTTACAAAGAACGCAAAATATTATACTTCGACATATAAGCAATGTACCATGGTTTGTCACCAACAACGAAATCCACGATCACCTGAAAATGACAACTGTTAGGCAAGAAATTAACAGTATAACTAAGAAATACAAAGGGAGACTGGAGAACCACCCAAATGAGCTTGCTTTTATGCTATTAACCCGAGACTATACAAATAGACTAAAAAGGAAAAACATCATCTGATATCAGAAAAGCAAAGAGTAGATGTTCTCAATGGAGAACACACTTAACTAGCGAAATAATCATTGAACACATCTGCTAAAAGTTGCCACTGATTGCAGATTAACGGAGATAAAAAAAAAAAAAAAAAAAAAAAAAAAATATGTTACTATTGGTCTTTTTATGATTATAAAGAGATTCAAGATCTTGCACATTAGAGATGGTGATACATCCATCTACATGGCTGAGCATGGATATTGGATTCATTAAGACAACTTATCGTTTTGCAAGCTGCAACCAAAAGAAGTATAATTTATTATAAAAAAAATTTGATCATTGATTTTATTGATATATCCAAGTACAAACACATAGTGTCTCCCAGAGGTCTTTTTAGTAAATCGGATTGTAGACTAAGACTATGCAAAGCGTACCCATGACTGTAAGCAAAAAGTATTCTTCCAAGATGGCCGCACCCGTCCTTTAGTACCCATGTTATAGTGGCTGCCAATGGAGTAGCAGTTTGATCGCCCACACCAACTCCTTTTAACACTGCCTGGGTTGCCAGGATACCTGTAGCAATTTGCATTTTATTCAAACAATTAACACATAGTGGTGCTCTCACAAAACACACTCATAGACAAGAATGATCAAGCACTAAAGTACATTTTACAACAATTCTTACAAAATTTCCATACAGTGAAGGTGCTCAAGTTACTAATTATCTTGAGAAAGACAGCAGCAGCGAAACAGCTGTGATTTGTATGGCAGCCATTTAATTATGCCAAAATGAATATTACCACATTCTCTTCACATATTAGAGAAATATTATGCATATAAAGAATATTCTATTCAATTCTAACATTTTTAAAGGGTGGGAATAGTCTACTTCATAGTTTTAATAGTGGATAAGATAAATAGTAAAAATATTAGTAGAAGTGACACAAATAAAAATAAGTACAAACCCATTATAGTGCTGCAGAATGCTTGTGCAGTGTCCCACAACTGGTATGCAATGTAGTCATTACTGACACTGTTTGGGTAGCCTTTTGGTAGCAACAGTTTTGTTAAGATTCCTTGGATGTTGCTCCTTTTATTATTTCTTAGTATTGCTATATTCAATTGGTCTGAAAAATATGTGTTATTTATAGTTTTGTTAGGGCAACACCAAGGCGAAAATACATTTTTTAATATACTTATAAACATAGCTAATATAGGATCTACACTAACAGTATAAAGAGGCAAAGTTTGTGAGGTTGTAGGGGGTAATCTCTGGATCTACTGGACCGATTTTGGAAATTCTGGTATCAATAGAAAGCCACATTATTTAGTGTCATAGGCATATTAACCCGAAAAATTAGGGAGTTCCTGTGAAAATTTTAAAAACTTATTTCACACAGACGAATTTGCGGGCATCTGGTAGTAGATAATATAGCTACAACTTTATGCCTTAATCTGAGTAAATCCCTTTATCACAAAGAACTAAGTAGATGACCTATAGTTCTTTGTGCCTTCAAATGCACTGTGAGTACAAGTGTGAGTGACGACCAGTCAAGACTCAAGAGTGCACAATTGAGAAGAGGATTGAATCATCTCGTTGAGACTGGTTACTGTGGTTGATATAGGTAAGGAATGCACATTTCTTGGTATGCTACAATCGACAGCTATGTACTGTGGCTTGGAGCCCCAACTTTTGTAAAGATTCAGGATGGGTAAATTCAGTTTGGCAAATCAAATTGATTTGGTTGATGCTTGACTGAGGTCAACCAAAATTTTGTCAATTTGGTTTGCTTTAGCCTGCATAAAGTCAAAGTACGTTTATTCAATTAAGGTAGGTATACTACACTAATTATTGACGTCCGGTTATTTATAACATATATGAGTAACAATATAATGGTGATAATCAGTATGACATCTTAAACTAAAGCTACTAGGGTTCAAAACGCGCCCTGTTCTGAGAAGAGCCCACAATAAACTCAGCCGGGTTTTTTTTTTCATTATCACCATTTCACAATCATCTTAACTAAGGAACTATCAGGGCCATTAGAGAAAATCATTGCAAAGCTTCCTTGTCATTTAAATAATCCTTTACATGGTAATAAGATTTTTTAATGAGTTTACGTTTTTCATTAACTTTGAACTTATTCAGAGACATCTTCACCATGTCTTCTGGGAGCTTATTGTAGAAGCGGACACTGTGCGGACACAAATGAATTGCTAGTTTTACTAAGCCTAGAAGCAGGCATTGCAAGCTTATTTTTATTTCTAGTATTGACATTATGACAATCACTTTTCTTCTTGAATTTATCAATTGGTTTATGCACGTATACTAAATTTTCAAATATAGTATATTGGTTGTGCACTGTCATAATATTGATCTTTTTAATTTATCTTTTAGTGACTCTCTTGGTCCCATATTATATATGGCTCGAACAGCCCTCTTCTGCAGCACAAAAACAGAATTAATATCAGCAGCATTACCCCATAATAATATACCATATGACATAATGCTGTGAAAGTAACCAAAATAAACTAATCTCACTGTTTCTATATCTGCCAACTGGCGAATCTTTTTAACCGCATATGCAGCAGAACTTAGCCTGTTCGATAAGTCATTTATGTGATGGCCCCATTGGAGTTTAGCATCTAACGTTATTCTGAGAAAAACGGCGGCGTATCCACTAAATCTAATTCCTCATGATCAAGTTGTACAGTGGTTTTTACCTGTTCGACATTAGGTAATGTCAAACAGGTAAACTCTAAACTCCTGGAAGGATGTATGGATGGATGTTTCTAACTTTCGCAATAATAATATTTCTTTGATTGACTGATTTTATGTGTACTGTCTAGGTAACTGTAGGAAGCAAAAAACACCAACGACATCACACATGATAAAGTTAGTGGTTGGTTTATTCAAATGTGCAGGTACCTAAATATTTTTGACATAATATGCTAACTTTTCCAGTTTTAACTTCTAACAGAGGCAGAGAAACCGAAAGCAAGTCAATGCGGTCAGTCAAATTAATTCGTGAACAAAACTGTTGATTTCGTTTGCGTATAATATCAATCCGGTTTAATCAATTAGTAAAATTTACGGTTTGGCCCATCTAAGATAAAAAACGTTATATTACAATCTAACGGTTTTTACAATCTTACGGTGACATATACATTATGCACTCACCTGATGGTTTCACATATAATATTTCTCTTGAGTGTGACGATGCGTATTTTTCTCTGTATAAAACTTGCGAATGCATAATGTACAAACTGCAAATGGTCTGACTCTGAGTGTCTGAAGCATGTGAACTGTGAAGCATGAAGCGGTGGCATGAAGTGTCCGAGTTCCGACCTGCTCTGATGAAGTGCAACTTCTTTCGGTGAAGTGCAAACCTGGTGCAAACTGCAAATCACCGACCAGAAATGGCGGGAGATATGTTACTTGTCTCTGGGCGGGAGATTCAAGCAAGTCCCTTCAAGTCAAAGTCCATTGGAGGTTATTTTTTATTTGCAAAATTTACGGCTGTGGGTTGCAGTACTCAAGGCTTACAATAATTGTATAATATATGGGCTAAATTATAGTTCAAATCTGTATATACCTGTGGTATACAATCATGGAACTAATAAGTACTACGTACAACTGGAATGCGTACTACAAAATTATTTAACTTATTTTTAATCAAATTTAATCCTTATCTCACGGACATAAGGACCACTACGCACGCAGTATAAAAATGAATCCGAGTGAGACATCCACAACATACCGCGGTGTCCCTTTCTAACAGTGGTCTTTGTGTTGCTATTTCACATTTAACATTATACTTCAAATTTGGTACGTTTATAAAAGAAATCTGAAAAATGGTTATACTATCGAATTAGTCACCTCCTATCCTCCGATTAAAATTTCAAGCATTTAGAAAATTAGTACGTCAATAATTCACTTGTTTTCGTGTTGAAGGCGGCAATCGTAGTAGTAATAAAAATAAAAACGTTGCAACCATGGAATTATTATGTATTAAGATGGTTGCAACACAAACGGCCATTTTGATGAATCTTACGCATGGAACTAATAAGTACTACGTTGTACGTAGTACTTATTAGTTCCATGTCCCATCGCCATTTGCGCCGTCAAATATGATAATTGACAGAGACAAGTTAACCAGAGAGACAAGTTAATTGATTAAGTGTCGATTTCACAAACTCTGAATAACGTCTAACCTAGGATTAAATTTGAAAAGTTGACAGAATTACTACATAACATCTGTCAAAACATCAATTTTAATCCTCGGTTAAATTTACCGCGGAGTTGGTGAAATCGGCACTAAGTCGTGATTATGTCTATTTCACTTGTCTCTGGTTACTAGTTTATTTTTTAATTTTTATTTATCTAACTGGTGCCTGGCTTTATTTTAATTTTAAACTGAACAAATAGCAGTACTTAATCTCTCTATTGAACTTTTAATGCTAGAGTTCATTTATTATAAGCTATTCTTGTTAGCAATGTATGGAGGATAGGTGACTTTGAAGACAAAACATCATTGATAGGTATTGTCCGAGATGTTATCAAAGTGATTAGTTTTCACGTCGAAAATGTAAATTTATAAATATAAAAATGGCTCTGAAACTAGATAGGTCCAATTCAAGGAGAAGCCTTGGCGCAAAAGTTGTTGGTGACCTGGGAGATGTGCAGGTAACCGATACGACAAGTGACTGTGACGAAAAAATTTGTGATAAACAAAAAGTTTCAAGGACTGTTAGCAATGTTAACGCCATATCGAGCCTTCCTCCCAATTTAGTGCAGAATTCGACCGTCCCATCTTTCGGCCGAGTTGCTATAACCAATTCGGAGAATGTCCAATTTGGAAATAACACCTATTTCAATGGACCTGTGACAATCAAGCAAATAGTTCAAAGTAAATCTGGTGTTGAGAACTCCTCATACACAAGAAGTGATGATGAGAACATTACAGGATGTAACAGTACTCCTAATGGAAAGATTCACGAGAGTTGTAAGTGCATCCTCTTTGTTGACTAAATACTTGCTGGCCTACTTATCAACATAGGTCTCCACTGAGAATGAAATGGATGTAAGCGTTAATTCATTAAAGTGGCCATTTGGCAGCTTTCACAGTAAACTCTCTTTTTCACAGTACTTACTTTTCACAGTAAAATTTTTTGAGAACTCTCACCATTTAGAGTTACCTAATGATTTTTACCTTCTCTGTTAAAACAAAGTGCTAGTTCATTGCTTTAAGCTCAAAATGTGAATATTGTAAGCATAGTGGCTTACAATATGATATTCACATTGGTGTAGTATAATTGTTTCTTGGAGATATTTGTTTGACCTCATCATATTGACATTATATATTTATAAATAAGACACTTTTATAATTACCAGCCTAATTAGCAATAATATCAATAGGCAAATATTATCATTAGACAAGACAAAATACAGGTAAATGAGTTTTTCTCCTCCTTCACTATAGAGCATGTATAGATTGACATGGAGAACTTATGCCTTTTAAGTAGTTGTTATAATTTTATTTACAGCAGACAAGAAAGAACAAATCTTAGTTTGGCACAAAATAACATTTTCTGCAGTGTGCATCACAGTTATAGGAAGTATAATAGCTATAGTACTTGTGTTGCAAAACAAGTATGAACCACAACAACAACCGACCAACAATGGCTACCCAAAACCAGACTTTACCACCCTGGAGCCCACTGGTAAGTGCAGTTATACATAACAACAGCTATTGTTGTTTGAACCTATGTAATTTTTGCAAATAAAGAGATTTTATTTTTTATATTTAAATAAACCTTTACAAGTGCTTTTGAATTCTTAAGAGTAGGTAGTATAGTGCAAAGAAACTTACCACTGCACAAATGTATTTGTTGTCTAATCTATCTATCTATATATATGTCACCATAACAGTGTAAAAATGGTTAGATTGTAATCTAACTAGTGATATTGTAAACTGTCGACAGATTACAATTTAACACATTATTTTTCCGTAGATTGTAGTCTGTTAGGTATATTAACCTGATAAAACCTAAGTGCCCTATCTGATTAATTGTGTCGAACCCTAACCTAACCTACAAGAAAGAGACAAGAAAACGTAAATACAATGAATATTTCAAAAATTGACACTCAGAACATTGAACGGTTCACAATCTGTCGACAGTTTACAATATCGCTAGTTAGATTAGATAGCAATCTTACGGTGACATATTATATAAAAGCAAAAGATCACTCACATATCATCACAATATCTTAGGTACTATAAAACATATTACAGACTTGAAATTTGGAAGGTAGATTCCCTCTATGATGTAGACATCAGCTAAGAAACGGTTTTGAGAAAATTTAACCCTAAGGGGTTGAAATGGGGGTTGGAAGTTTGTATGAAAGTCCTTTGGTTTTGAAGTTAGAGACATGAAAATTGGCAATCAAGTTATTAGTTTAAAATAATAAAGATCTGTATAATTTTTTTTCCGAAAATCTACCCCAAAGAGGGTTAAATGGGGGTTGGAAGTTTGCATGATGGTTCTAAGTTTTTGAAGTTACAGACTAGAAAATCGGGATTTAGGTTATCAGTTTTAAATTATAATAACCTGTATAAGTACTTTTTCGAAAATCTACCCCAAAGAGGGTGAAATGGGGGTTGGAAGTTTGTATGAAAGTTCTATGTTTTTGAAGTTAGATCCTTGAAAATCGGGATTTAGGTTATAAGTTTTAAATAAAACTAACCTGTATAAGCCATTTTACGCTAATCCACCTCAAAAGGGGTGCAATGGGGGTTGGAGGGTTACATATAAGTTTTATGACTTTGTAGTTAAACTTGAAAATCGGGATTGATGTTATTAGTTTTAAGTAATAATAAACTGCATAAGCAATTTTACGAAAATCTACCCCACAGAGGGTGAAATGAGGGTTGAAAATGTGTACGCAGGTCCTATGTTTTTGTAGTTAGAGACTTGAAAACCAGCATTTAGGTTATTAGTTTAAAGTTTTAATAAACTGCATAAGCAATTTTACGATTATCCACCCCAAAAAGCTTGCATGAAGGTTATAAGTTTTTGAAGTCAGCATTAAGGACTTATTAGTCTTATATAATAAAAACCTGCCGATGCTATATAACTGCTATAAGAAGGCCTTTTGCAGCGGGAAAATCTCATAGGAAATCAGAAATTGTACGCGGACGAAGTCGCGGGCGACCGCTAGTATTTTATATGACTCATCACTCTCATCAAACCATATTATTATACCTATATTTTTGAATTTATATCTAAATCCTCACAGAAAAATACATTTTTCTCCACATAATTTTTTATGATAGTTTAGTCTATAGACATGAATAATTCTTTATAATATAATTTAAGATATTTGTGGAGTATCAGATGATGGTTAAGTGACGTTTTTATTTTGCATGTAAGAAAGTTTCTTTTCATTTTGTGCTCTAACAATGATTTTATCTATGAACTGAATTGTGGTACCTACTTAATCTATTTATTTTTAAATTTTATGAGTTCCTATATTTATAGTTGAGAGGTAAACATTGAATATAATATTTTAGTTTGTTGTTTAATTTAGAAACTTTTATTTCATTGATGATATCGTTGATTTCATCATACCTGCTCTGAACACAAATATCTAAGTAGAATCTAGCTAGTATCTACAGAATATGGTGTAAATCTCATATTTGTCTCATTTGACTCATGTTACTATGGTTGTCATAATATTATTATTATTAAAGATTATGGTTGTGTTTATTTCAGCCGATACTCCGGTGGTGGGATTCTGTTATGAGAGTTTTCAAGTCATTATTATATCAGTTATCCTGTTGCTAATAACATTTATGTTAATTTCTTATTATTCATTACTAACAAAGGAGACCATCGGTGATAAAATGGTTAATACTATTAAGAAGATCACAGTTCATGAAAATTGCATGGATAAATACTGCATGCAGTGCAATGATGAAGGTATGATATCAAGTGTTGCTTAGCCCTGCGACAATTAGCATTTAGTAATTACTCCTACCAAATCAGCAGAGCTTTGAATTCAAGTTTTTGAAAACTTTGCTGGCACAGTGGTGAGCACTATAGTATTACTATAATGACTCTGGATTTGATTTTTTGCAGCAGAAATTTGGAAATTTATAATTCCTAAATTAGCTCTTGTGGGAGGCTTCAGTCATGGCTATCTATGACCCTACTGGCAAAGCTATGCCGCTGAGCCAAATGGTTTTCTGGTTCCAATTAGGAGTAGTGAAACTGTCATTTCCCTTCCAACTTAGCTCGCTTGAGTTACTCCTACCTTAAACTATTACCACCACTTACCACCAGAGATCGCAGTCTAAAGCTAACTTTTATTGGATAAAATAAATTGTCTATCCGTCTGCTGATTTGGTTGCGCAATAGTTGCAAGTTGCGTCACCATAAAAAATTCATTCATTCCACCGAAACTTTCTGTTTTTTTCAAAATTCATGATTTCCCTGTGCTCGTTATATTAAAACATTGTGCAATGTGCATAGTATAAACCGATTTTGATGATTCTGTATTGACAAGTTAGTTCCATTTAAAGAAAATTTATTATGAATTTTTTTTTGGAAATAAAGCACGGAAGTCTTTAAAAGATATTACATTTCTCTCATTTCTACATTTCTCGGTGATCAAATATTTTTGTAAAGAGTAAACTTTTCAAAAATAAGAATATTAGTAGGTACAATTAGATATCCAAATAAGGTCTTCTTCTACTTCCGGTCCTTCTCCCACGCCATGTGGTGTCAGCACAAGACTTTTTCTTCAACTCTCTTCTGTCATTCGTCAACTCACTATCCACTCCTTTTGCATATCCTCTTTCACACATTCCATCCATCTTTTTTGGTTTTCTGCTCTACTCTTTTTACATTTAAAGTACATATTTTATATGTGTCACCGTAAGATTATAAAATCCGTTAGATTATAATCTAACGGTTTCTATCCCGCTAGATTATAAACTGTCGAGAGATTGTGAACTGTTCAATGATCTGAGTATTAATTTATGAAATATTTATTGTTTTTACGTTTTCTGGTCTCTTTCTTGTACAGTTCGCGCGCGAGTTGAATGCAGAGTAAATGTAAGTGTCACCATACATTTACTCTGCATTCATCTCGCGCGCAAACTATAGGTTAGGTTAGGGTTTGACATGAATATTCAGGTAGTGCCCGGCCTGCATCGGGTTAATATACCTAATATATTACAATTTACCGAAAAATAACGCGTTAAATTGTAAGCAGTATGTTACGGTTCACAATCTGTCGAAAGTTTATAATCTATCGAGATAAAAAACGTTATATTATAATCTATCGGTTTTTACAATCTTACGGTGACATTTGCATTGAAATTAGTTTGAGTTGTTATAAATACGATTGTTGTTAATTATCCGATTCCGGTGTTCGAAACGACATGACTTGCGTTTTTCAACGTTGTTTTCAACTATCATTGCATGAAATATTTGCTCTAAAATATTGTGGATTAGGTTTTGACTCAACGTTGACCCAAAAAATTTACGTTTAAACTAGTTTTGGCCGGTTCTTAATACCCATAATTTTATCTATACATAGTATATTGGTTTATGTTGATAAACTATCATTGACGTGTTGCGGATTTGACGGCTTCCGTGAGTTCCGCTTAGACAAGTTGTACTTAGGCTGCCTTTTCACTAGAGATGTGCTACGTTGCCAAACTACACTATGTGTGTTACACCCACCAGTAATAGGAGCGCTTGATCTAACATCTCGCGATTCAAGCTATGATGATAAAGCGCTCCTATTGGTGTGTTTGACAGACATCCGCAGCAAAGCAAGCGATTTAGCGTTCCGGTACGATGTCGTGTAGAAACCAAAAAGGGTATGGGTTTAATATAACTGCCATGCCCCTAACAGGTTAGCCCGCTACCATCTTAGACTGCATCATCACTTACCATCAGGTGTGATCGCAGTCAAGGGCTAGCTTGTAGTTGTTAAAAAAAAAAAAAAAAGCAACGTAGCACATCTCTGGTGGAAAGGCCCCTTAATCCGATTTAGATTAGCTATACAAAACTTTCATTTTATGTATTTTAAATAAGAAAAAACTACCTATCATATCTCTTTGTACATCAGCTTGCGGTGCTAGCAAGATAAAAGTTAAAATGCATTGAAACAATTCAATCATTTTCCGCGAGGAACATTGTGAAAAGGGTGGAATAACGTTTATTGTTTACTTCTGTCATGTTTTGTGATCATAATCTAGTTACAACACATAACTTTTCATAAGGTCACTTTGCATACACTATTAAACATACGCAGGATCGATTGAACCGAGGGATTTATGCACCTTTTTTATTCGATGATAAGTTAGCACTAAACTGCGATCTCACTTATTGGTGGATGCCAATGCAGTCTAAGATGGAACCGGGCTAACTTTGGTATAAAACCTGCTTGACTAGAACTTAGAAAGGTTTATATGCAGACCATTTAAGTAGACCCGACGAATTTGAGGTTGGTGATGAGCAATGCGATCTTATAGGTACCCATACCACAAGCCCCCTCATTGTGTGAGAATATCGTAATCGTAAACGTTTGTCAAACGTATAATTTCTAACAGTTCTAGTTTAAGCTAGCCTGCATCTCAAAAAGTATGAATGAACTCCACAAACAGTTCGTTTTGAACTCTCAAAAACATGACTACCATTTTCTTAGACAGTTGGGTCACTTATAAGATCGCAGTCCAAAGCTAACTTGTAGTTTAATTTAAAAAAAACCATTGTATTGTAAGAAATTGTAAGTATGTTATTGATTTTCAGGCGATCCCTTATTAATTGCTCCGGACCATTTGAGGATAGTGTCGCGGTCCGACTGGTTGGCGCAGCCAGTTGAGGGTAAACTCGACAAACTGGATCAACCAGTACCCTGGGTAATCATCACACACACCGCCACTGAAAGTTGCCATACGCAGGTTTGTTTGGTTATTTTTTTTAAATAAAATTCTTTAGTTTTATTTAAATTATCTATTCAAATATGCATTTACGGTGAAAATGTATTATAAAAACCTAAGGCCGCGGCGGGATAATTTTGTGCAAGAATACTACAATTGTCTTGGGCACCTGTATTTTAGATAGAAGTATCGTAAATCTTGAAAAAAATACTGTATTTTACTTTTTAATTAGGTAGTTATCTTTTAAAATTTTAATTAATGAGATAGTGTGGATAAAACAATCTTTAAATTAAACTAAATTGACTGGCCGAAATCTGGTGCTGTTCGTTTCCCCAGGGAGCAAAATGAAAGGAACAGCAATAATGTTAGACGTGCCATTTTAGGTTAGTTTAGAGAGAATGTCAGCTGTGTCAAGACACAGCTGACATTCTCTCTAAAAAGAGAAAGAAAAAAGAAGCACAAGTGCTTCTTTCTCTTTTTTTCTCAGCTGTTGTTCACCAAGCCAATCTGATTGGTGTTAGACGATGTCTGATTGACCCGCTAAACATTATAATATCTTCGTCCATACCGGCCTTAGGAAGACTATACTACAGGACTATTATTAAATTTTAACAATTTTTTTATTTTATAAACGTCACAGGCAAAGCGAAACGTCTTAATCATGACGTCAATTTAATAATTTTGTTGTTACATTATTATCGTAGGTAACTAGCTGATGCCCGCGATTTCGTCTGCGTGGATTGGGGTTTATTGATTCCCGCGGGAACTCTTTAATTTTCCGGGATACAAAGTAGCCTATTTTTTATTTCAGACTATATTCTATCTCTGTGCCAACTTTCATATCCAGATCAGCAGTTGTTCTGTTGTGATTGAGTAACAAACATCCATCCGTCAATCCAAACATCCGCATTTAATAATATTAGTATAGATTACAGTGAATCCCCAAAAACAAGATTTGCTGTCGACATTTATTATTACATTTACTAAACTCTTCGAACCATCGCAGACAGAACTGAAGCTACCGCGACCGCTTCTATTTTCAGCTCTACTGGAATAGGATAAAGTCTATATTTAAATATTTATTTCATCGGATTCGAATAATTTTCCCGCTTGCCCCATTTGCATTTATATCTGTGCTGGCCCTTATTGGGGAAATCCTTCAGTGTGAATTATCAAATTGCGAATGTAGCCGCCGCAGCATGATTCATTATTTTGATATGAATCAAATTTAATTAAGTTTCTTCTTTTTCTTCAATTCGCTGTTTGTGTGAATTAGCCTAGAAAATAGCTTAGTACTTTAGACGCTCTACTTCCTATTCGGGTGGTTCGATCCCTGGGCGTGCATTTTAATCTTCGAAGTTATGTGCGTTTTAGGAAATTAAAATATGCTTGCTTTATGAAAGAACCGTGAGAAAATGCTCGAGAGTTCTTCATAATGTTCTCATAAGTGTGTGTATTCTGCCAATGCGCACTTGGCCAGCGTGGAGGACTATGACCAAATCTATCTCACTCTGATAGGAGACTCAGAAGGATCGTGGTCAGTAGTGAGACGGCAGTAGGTTGATGGTTGACAAAAAAATATTCCTTTTACGGCCAATAACAATTATGATCCATACTTGTAGCCAGAATTATGGTTTTAAATTTTGTGTTTGCGATTGCCAGTGATAATGTTAATTTACTAGTTGACTATTCTTTTGTTTGTCCAGCATTTATGTTAGGCTACGTTGCGAGTGCACTGCGAAATTGTGTTTTATTATTATTGACTAATCTTATCTTATCTGCAAAATTTCACACTTTTTAGGTTTAAGCAAAGCAATGCAAATCCATCTTTTATTTTAGGTTAAATGATGTTTTAAAGAAAATTCTTGTGGAAGGGCTTCATTGATTACACACTACTAAATACCCCTTATTTCCTTATTGACCTTAAATTTCAATAATTAATGCCAAAATATAATCGAGATTAAAGTTTTTCTTTGCTTTTTAAATTTTAAACTATATTAAAATTAAAGCACTTAATTTTAAAAGGTTACGTTTTATTACGGTATTCTCCTAATCCTAAGGTTGCCTGGCAGAGATCGCTGCTAAGCGATAAGACCGCCTTTTTGTATTCTACTTCGTTTTTTTTTTCTATGTATTTTGTGTCCTTTATATTTATGTGTTGTGTACAAAATAAATTGTAATAATAATAATATTATAGTATAAGGCGGCAAATACTTACGCCGTTACCTCAAATAAATTAAGCAACCATTGAACGCATTTTCAACGCATGTTCGCAACGCAATTTTTTGTGGTAAGGCCGTTATTTTCTAAAGGCTAATAAAACATTTTGGCTCGGCCACTGCAACTCTGATGGGAAGGCCACCTACCACAGCAGTTTTCATGAAAATATCTGGATAACTATTTTCCCCATCAATCAATTATTATTATTCATGATTGAAGAAATTGACCGATGCGCAACCAATCTTCTAATGGACACATGTAATACATATTTTGGCTTGGCGTAAAATATCGATATTATTCTTTCAGAGTAAATGCGTTCTCCGAGTGCGGTTAATACAGTCGTTTCACATTGAATCAAGAGGATGGGATGACATCGGCTACAACTTTCTGATCGGAGGTGACGGCTCCGTGTACTTTGGCCGAGGCTGGGAATACGAAGGGGCTCACACTAAGGGATACAACAAGTATAGTATAGGCATAGCCTTCATAGGCACGTTCAACAATGACCCCCCACCTAAACAGCAAATAGAAGCCTGTAAGAAAATCATCAGACAGGGTGTCCAACTGGGCAAACTGAGCAAAGACTACAAACTCTTTGGCCACAGACAGCTGATGTCTACTTTGAGCCCAGGCGATAAAGTGTTCGATATTATCAAAGAGTGGCCTCATTTCGTGAACACCACCGATATTGACTCTTTGATACCTAAAAGACCTTGAAACGCTACCTATCAAAGATTTCCAAAGAAATTATTCGCGGTATCTCCATTCCAGCATCATCCGGGTTACCTATGGGCGTCACAGCGTAAATACATATAGTGAGAAGACGCCCTTGATATTTGCGTGTGTGCGGACGAGCCGGTTTTGGGTAATATACCTATATACTCGAAAGACTGATCCACTAATAACAAAAACAAAGTGTTTTCTGACAGCTTCTGCCGGTGGGTGTAATTCCTCCCCCGTCTCGACCTATTGCATCGCAAGATTGCTTCTTTCTAGACATTCTATCGCCCGATTATGTTATTATTATACGCCTGATATGGGGTATATCTCAAGGCTGTGCCTATATCATGGTTAGAGTGAATAAGGGTAATATGCTTTAGTCTATAATAATATTATGTTATGTAAATTCTCAAAGAAAATGTATTTTATTTTTGTTGATTCATTGAATTTATTATGTAAAAGAAGAGCTCTTATTTAACATACAGCACAGCTTTATGGAGTTTTTGTTCAGAACAGCTATTCCATACAAAAACTCCACAAAGCTGTCAAACCAAACATGGTGGTCATCAAGTTTTAAGCCACGCATCATAATTGTTAGAAAAGAGAAGGTTCATTTTTGGTGGACTATTTGTACACTCTACCATAGATAGAGGAAAATACATAGATTGTATTAAAAATATAATAATTTAGAATAGTAAAGCAAATAGCGTGAAAAAAATGTATTTCAAGTTTTCGATACGTTTCCAAGATGGCAACCTTCAGCCATAGAGAAGGCAATAGGCGCGAAATGTATCAAATGCCATTTCTGACAGTCACTGTCGAAATAACGCGTTTTTCTATTGAAAACTTAAAAAATATGAATCTGCTATTGTTTTTGCCACCCACTCATGTTTAGTGTTGCTTAAAGTGGAAAGATTAAAATATAATTTCACCACTGAAATTACGACGAATTCGTAGATTTGAACGACCAAAACTGGTCTAGTATTTTTTCATTTTTCTACTTGTAAGAGGACCGGACCCACGCCCTATACGAATGTGAACCGTCTCCTTTCAAAGTACTAATTTAGTGTGTAGTTCACTTAGACATACATCTGTGCGTGTGGTGCAATTTAGAATTGTGGAAATGAATCTACTCTGTGTTGATACTAAAATTTGACTTTTATACAGTAGTCGCTTCACTCTGCCACACGCCTATATACGTGTATCTGAGTGTATATAGAGCTCGTTGGGCTGTCTAACATCCTAGCGTGTGCCGGTATAAAGTGGAAGTTACTAGAATTAGATTACGAGCTACCAATAAGAGATTTGTTCAAAATATTGCTTGTTAAATATTATACATATTTATATAAATGTTGTTACCTCAAGAACGTGCTAGATATCACAATGCATTTAAAGTCATGTTAAGTTTGTATTGTGTAAATATATTTGTTGAATATGTATTATGTATATTATAATATAAATACTGTACCCATATGATATGTTATAAGCATGTAACAATGTACGTAAACTGGGTGAAATCTTTTTGTAAACATAAGAATATTTCTTCGAAATGTTTAGCGTATATTATAATTTTTAAGTCGCTTGTCAGTAAAGATGTATCTAAAGGACGTTCCGCAGGGGCTACCTTCTACCTCCCTGCACGTGTCCCCTGGGTGGTGCTAAACGAACGACGAACTTGCAGGCGAAATAAGCGTTCTTTTTATTAAAACGCTTATTATGTACCAAACGCCATACGATTAAATAAATAAAGGACGTTTCGTTAAAAGCTTGAATTTTGAAACGCTCGCCAATACTGATTGTGAATTTATACGTCTGTTGTTTGTGAGTATCGAGTTTTGAAAAAAAAATAGGTAGCTTAGAATTTATACGTCTGTTGTTTGTGAGTATTGAGTTTTGAAAAAAAATAGGTAGCTTACTATCACTGAAAACATAGATAGTCGGAGATCAAATTTCGGTCTAAAAGTTAACTGCTGATTTTGAACAGTATAATTTAAGAAAATTAAGGAATAAAAAACGAATTCCAAATGGCACGTACACAAAAGGTACTAAAACGATCCATGTCGATAATAGAATCAATGCATATAGTATTAATTCTTTCGAGTTTCGTTCGTATTGATTTGAGCGTTTGTTCGTATTAATACGTGACGTACTTACGAGCTTGAAGGTTGTGAACGGTGACGTACACATCCATAAAATCACCTGCTCCGCGACACTTAAAATTTAGGCGGCCACGTTATTTTAAAATTCAGGGGATCGCAATTATGTAAACTGGGGGAGAAAGCCTCTTTTTGAAGTCAGATTTTCCATCAAAATAATAACGGACTGGTATAGTTTATACGCACACAATTGCGATCGTGACACGTACTCATGAAGCTAATGCAGTTCATTGTCAATCAATTTTATATTAAGTATTATTTATAGTGCTTTATCATCTATTGTAAGTTATATAATTTTACGATGGTTTTTGCCAATTATCAACCTGTCAGTGTAGGTACCTAAAAGGCAGCGCGCATGCGTGGTTTTTACTCGTTTAAAATATGGTTCTATTGCAAGCAGGAAAAGAGTTTACTGGGTCAGATCGATATATTATGCAAATGAAACTTCCATTTAAAGAATCGTTTGAACTTATGTTTTTGCAATGAATATTCACTTAAAAAAGTATTAACTGTTATTTTATATGGATTTGTCATAATGATCGCAGAGTTTTTGCAACTATATTATCATCTAACTCGGTTTAAATTAGTCTACATCTTATAAGTTACTTACGCCCCGACATCTAGAAATAATTAAAAAAGTATCGCTCCCTTCGACCCCCCATGCCGACTCACTATTGAGCAAGACTCTTCTCAGAGCGAGAGGAAAAAGGTTTATATATATAAAGATTTTTGGTTGAATATTGCTTAACCTACTAGGACCTATATTGTTACTCTTTATTTTATTTTATAAAACAATACTAACAATTTGATAATAAAGTGATTTGATATAACAGCGACCATATGACCGTAATCTGTGCCATATTGAACTGTGATATTTGAAATCTTCTATCTCTGTTTTGTTTAGAAGGAAAAATGAGGTGGAGATATACAGCTCTATGGTAACAATTAATGCATAATTCAGTACCTAGTTATTAGTCGTGTATGCAGATACTGAATGCAGTTAGAACTAGTTCGTCCCGATGATTTATGGTATTAATATGATTCGTTATCGGTAGTTTAATTAATATAATAGCCCGGGAATTATAGACGAAAAAAATTGTCCACAAATGAATTTGATTTGGCTTTACCAGGAGAGGTAAAAAGGTAAGTTTGTATATTATTTTCTTTTTAACGTAACGATTTTTCGTAAAATGTATTGTGCTCCAAAACCTCTTTGTTGTTCTTCGTTCATTAAAAAAAAAACGAATTCGTTCTCAACTTTTATTACATGTTTTATGTAATAAAGTTGTTACGCTTTGAAACGGATTAAGTCAGGTTTTTTTAAAAATTAAAATGATAAAGGAAAGACTGTTCGATTTGATGATATGTGCATTCATGACGGTAAAATATATGTTTTATGATTTATCATCAATTTATCTGTTATTGTTAGAATTTGTTGTCCTTTGTTTCTATGGGTAGATAAAACGGTAAATCTAATTGTTTCTTAAGATATAATCATCATCTATATATATAAAAATGAAACCCGTTTTCCTTGGTCACGGCATCACGCGTGAATGGCTGGACCGATTTCACTCATTCTTTTTTTGTTGTATTTGTTATTATTAGGAGAAGGTTCTTACGGAAAAAAATATTAAGAAAATCTCTCAGAAATATTGAAAAATATACATTTAATTTTGCATACTAAGGCGGTACGAAGTTCGCCAGGTCAGCTATAGTTACAAATAAAACTTTTTTGCAAAATTTCAGCTATCTAGATCCAAGAGCCTTGGGCTTTGCATTAATGAATCAATAAGTGAGTCAGGCGTTTTCTTTTTATTATATGAAATCCAACTACTATCTATCTTCTATCTATATATATAAAAATGAAACCCATTTTCCTTGGTCACGGCATCACGCGTGAATGGCTGGACCGATTTCACTAATTCTTTTTTTGTTGTATTTGTTATTATTAGGAGAAGGTTCTTACGGAAAAAAATATTAAGAAAATCTCTCAGAAATATTGAAAAATATACATTTAATTTTGCATACTAAGGCGGTACGAAGTTCGCCGGGTCAGCTAGTGTTTAATAAGAGTGGAAAGTTTGCACATGTGATTTATCTAATTATTGGTACATCTACTGCCAGTAGAGGTCGTCTAATTTAAAAATGAACGCCTCTCTAATGTGATTAAGCCCACATGCACGTAGGCGTATAGATACACACAAATTGGACGTCGTCATTTGATTGTCAGTCTTCGACTATTCAGGCAATGGTGATTGGAATGTTGCTTATGTCAAATATAAATTATAATATTAAGCGATTAATAAATAGAGAACCGTAATATTCAGGTCCCCTGTTAATTTTGTTTAGTAACTATTATAATTTATCGATTTAAAAAAAATGCGTCGACTTTTGATGACGTCACAAGTATTTCTTGAAACATCCGATAGTTTGAAAAAAGTTGCTGATTTAACTAGTTATCAAATACCCTTTTTTAATTTCTTAATAATAATAAAATAAAATAAAACTCAAATTTGTAGACAGCCATCTCTTCTCACGTACGTTTTGTGTCTTCTTTCTTACTCATCGCATATTATTTTACGCAATAATATTGTAAAGAGTACAAAACTACAAGTCGGGTTTAAGTTTTGAAATTTGCCCTACACTTATTTTACAATTTATCAGTTGGTTCCGCCAGAGGTCGATGATAAAAGCTTGTTTAAATACTAAAGATCATAAGCACACTGCATGCGTTCATGCTGATAGGAATCTAAAACTGGTGAAAATAAGGTAACAATTTACACAGGCTTTGAAATCTATCGCAGACACCATCATACGACAACAAGACGAGCGTCGGGAATTAGTGGCGAGTAGATAATCGGCGAGAGCTACTGTATAAAGGCACCTCACCAATAGTAGCGCTTGATTTTCCTAGCTTAGATCGCTAGATGTTAGATCAAGCGCTCCTATTGGTGGGTTAGACACACATCCATACCTTAGCAATGTGTTGATCAAACTGGAGTATTTACAAGAGGCCTTATAGTTTAAGAATGTGCGTGTGTAAAAATGTTGATTTGTTTGTTATTTTCTAGGTACTTACATATTATTATATACTTTGAACAATAATATAGTGTATGATAATATATTGTAGATCACAAATAAAATTTGAAACTTGTGGTGCTACGTATTTACTATAATTATACTACTAGCGGACGCCCGCGACTTCGTACGCGTGGATCGAGGTTTTGTGGTTCCCGCGGGAACTCTTTAATTTTCCGGGATAAAAAGTAGCCTATGTGTTATTCCAGACTATAATCTATCTCTGTGCCAAATTTCATCCAGATCCGTTCAGCCGTTGGGGCGTGATTGAGTAACAAACATCCATACCGACATCCATACATCCAAACTTTCGCATTTATAATATTAATATGATTAGTAAGACTTACTATAGATATACCTTTAATTATAATTATATATAAATATACCATAATTCATAAATAAATGTTACCTACTGAAACGTTTCCGATAAGTTGTTTACTTTTTACATGTAACTGTAATGTAGTAAAAAATCTATATAAAATCGCGCTCCACCATGGCTGGCCTGATTTCAACCAAGCGCTAGCCTATTTAAATAAAAATAAAAAATCTACTTCAAATGCCAGTTGCCCCTACAAAACTATTAGGGTTCCCCAAAGGGTAATCATGATTTTGAATACATGAATCTCAGATGAATAGTAAAAAGTAATTAACTTATCTGAATACACAGTACATGCTCAGCGAAATTATTTTTATTAGACCAAAAAAATAATAATTAAATCGACCTGACGATTTGATATGTGCTCAAAGATTATTTTGTATATTCCATTTCTTAAAGTTAAAATAATATTTGTAGATAATAGTGTAATGTGCGAAATTATATTTACAATAGAATAATATTAATAAAAAAGTGCCACAATGTGACAACGCCTCCTTTCATTTGCACCAATTTATCTTTATTTAAGCTGCACGATAAATCCCATCTTTCCTTTCGCGTTGTAAATGATTTAAGTGTAAATTTCTTACATCCTTCGGATTGGCTTCTTTCATAATCATAGTTCATACACAATGTTACTATACAAGCGACGCGAGGACGCAAGTAATACAGACTATAATAGGCGCGGCTCGGGCGTGGCGCAGGCGCATAGATTGATGAGATGATTTTTGTACAAACTGTCGATGGTAAATCATTATATTGATGGTAAATATTTAAGAGATCGCACTTCATCCAAAGGACAAACTTAGTATCCTGGAACACATTATAAGCGAGTGATAGTCCTAGTCATGGTTTAATGCGTAAATAATGAATAATAACGATTGTAAAGTCAGACTTTACAATCGCGCATTTGTAGTAGAGTCAACATCTGAAGAGCTCCGGTATCGGAGTGAAACGAACGTTGAGGGTATTTTGGAGGGCTTATGTGGTGTGGTGAATATCGCGGGCTGCAAGTTCAAGATACACGCACTGTACCACATAGATTTGCCTTCTGTGGCGGATTAAAGCGAATTACCGCCTAACTTATATAACGCCTGCTTCTATCCAATAATGCGTAAATACTTACCAACTTCAAAATATACCTTCACTCTTTACCATTGAAGTAAGTGAGTACCTACTACTAAAATTCTACATCAATGGTCTTTACAGACCTTTTTTGTAGCATAAATTGAAATAGCAAATTTTTTTTTCGCAGGTGCGAGAAAACAATAGGTACGCATTAGAGTACGTATTACTCAAATTGATTGCAGTTAAAAGCAATGGAACGGATGTAAATGAACTTTTTGAGAGCATTGAGAGCTTTCTGTTATATAATAAACAAGAATCCATAACATTCGTATAGCGGTTTATCGGTATATAATTTTTTTTGTTCGGACTAACCAATTTATCGTGTACGCTTTTCATAAATGTTGATAAAATATGTTTATCTATCGGGTTAATTGAACTATTAAATTTTTAATTATAGGGTAGTTCTAATGTTCCACCTATTTTATACGTTCCTGACATATCTATTCGATCTAGCGGTAATTATCGTCGTGTGAAATGTGGGGTTGTTATAGTCGAACGTATGTAGGGTTGACACCTTTTGTTTAAAGGAATAAATTATCAGTTCATCTGATGAAGTGAAAGCCTTTACAGACCCTCCTTATTACTACACATCTAGTGTCGCAGTCTTGCAAGTACTATTTTACAAAATGTCAGAATGGACACGAGAAAATTCGGCACCGATACATCCACCACGTCTTGATCAAAGATGTCCGAGGAAGAAGAATAAGCAGGGCCTACTCACCCAGGTTTTAACCGTGGTAACCGTGTGCTTCTTCAGTTATGTCTCCCCAGAACAACTTTGATACACCTCCGACCTTTGACGACCTCCGTGGCGCAGTGTGTAGCGCTGTTGCCTTAACGTGCGGAGGTCCTGGGTTCGATCCCCGGCAGGGTCAATTTGGGAATTTATAATTTCTGAATTTTCCCTGGTCTGGCCTGGTGGGAGGCTTCTGCCGTGGCTAGTTACCACCCTACCAGCAAAGACGTGCCGCCAAGCGATTTAGCGTTCCGGTACGATGCCGTGTAGAAACCGAAGGGGTATGGGTTTATAACTGCCATGCCCCTAACAGGTTAGCCCGCTACCATCTAAGACTGCATCATCACTTACCATCAGGTGAGATCGCAGTCAAGGGCTAGCTTGTAGTGGATTAAAAAAAAACCTCCAGAATAGCGCATTGCAACACTATAGTTACTCGTGTGATTGCAGAGCACGCAGAAGCAAACGTAGGTTCTAAAGATTCTTCTTCACTCAGTATTCCTAAAACTCACTTCATGGTTTATACTTATTGGATTGGGTGTCCTTTAATTAATCCATGCCTTGAAGTAAGTTGTTTATAGCAGAAAACAAGGAGGCGAGGACTTTTCATACCTTAGCGATTCGTATCAGAAATGTTGAACAAAATCACTCCAAGCGTGTATAGTGGATATCAACTCAGGACTCCAACGCTTACGGTTTCTCGCTGTTCTCTGGGAGAACAATGTCTTGTACGATTTACCCTCCACTACCCTAGTCCACTAGGATCCGCTTTTTGGATCCACCAGTGGATGATACCTAATAACCGATATAAGGCAACCCTAGTCGTGGTGCTTTCTGGTTCGTCGGTTACACTCATATTGATGTAGAATTTTAGTACAATGGTTATACTACACTACCAAACATTAATCTGTCTGCAGCTATTAAATCCGTCGATAAATTCCAGGTATAAATCTCAAAATGAAGTATAATCTAAAAAATAATAAGCCCATTAATCAGTCTCAACGGCTGACTCGTAGTAACTTTTGTGCGTTGAAGTTCAGAGAGTTTTGCAAGAGGACTGATCTCCATGGGTTTAAGTACATCACTATGGAGGGATTGAGTGTGGCTGAAAGGTTTGTATGACACTTAGATACTACTTGGTATGCACAACGTGACTTTTGGTCATCTCACAAAAGTTTACTTACTGCATTTCTACTATCAGCACCTATCAGTCAGTAATAGATAAAAATTAAAGAGCATTTCGACAAAAGAAATTACCTACTCAATAGCCGAAGCAAAAGAGACTGCAGGTAACCATATCTTATTTCTACCAATTTAGCTAAGTAGTACCTACAGTCACTTTCAGGGGCGGTAGTGCTATAGTAAGATGATCATAGGGTAAGGATCTTTCTTCCTTCGTGATTTTTGAATGGTACCTACTTGGTGGTCATTAAGAATTATTGGCAATGCGTGTTAAATACTCGGCTTCTATGATGTGTGTAATATATTTATGTCCTAAATCCTTACAGAAAAAAATAGCACTCGGTAGGTGCATTTATTAAGTTATGTTATTTCACCAGGAGTGTGTGGGCGGTCACCGTCGTGGTCAGTATTATTTGCGCCGCTTTCCTTGTTGTCACGGCGTACAGATGGTATGCCAGGAATCCTATAGTGACAGTAAGTATAGCACTGATCTAACAACGCACAGTCTGAACCACTAGGGTTAGCAGTTTGAAGTTTTCTTTTTTGGTAGCCGGCACTATGAAAGTGCCGGCTACCAAAACAGAAAGCCACTGAGCTACGGATTAACAGAAAGTACTGAATACGGATTTTTCTCTAGGTATTTCACTGCTAGTTAGCCTTTGAATGCGATCTCACCTGGTGGTAAGTGATGATGCAGTTATATATGAAAACCTTACCTACCCCTACGCAGTTTCTATAGGCGACTTCGTAGCGGAACGCTCCTGAACGATAAATCGCTTGGCGATGTTTTGCCGTCATAATAATATGGTAACTAGCCAAGACCGAAACACAATTTCATCCCTTATAGGCATCCATAAGGATGAAATGTGCAAAATATCCCATACGGGAGGTTTCGGCCTTGGCTAGTTACCACATATTATGTCAATAAGTAGGGTGGCATAGTTTGTTTGACAGTTAAGTACCTAGGTAATCGATGAAATGGGGTATTTGAATAATGATTGATTATATAATTTTATAACTCATTGCTAATACGATTTCGGTAGGATTTATATTACGTTCTTCGTCATATTTTACAGGTGGTAGAGACGACTCAAGGCGTCATTTGGGATATTCCTTTCCCAGCAGTTACAATATGTGACCTAAACATTGTATCCCGGAAAGCTGCTCGGAATTTATCTACTGAATTGTAAGTACACTCTTGTAAACTACCTCTTTTTACTTACCTAAGATTTAAGTACTTACTGATTACCTTTTATTCATCTAAAAATTAATCCGCCTCACATATCATTAGCGCCATTAATACAAAGGACGAGCGGCGCAGTGCGCTCTTTAGTCTTTATGCCAGAGTAAATTAAAGTCAGTTTGAATTATTATCAAGAAAGCTACCGCGTCTCAGCCCCACGCCAGTTGTGCGTTCTACCTTAGGTTGACCTTGCTGATTAGAGTAAATAAGTAAATGACGATATAGAAAATATTCCTGAAAGAAAATCACTACCTACCTATCTAAACTTTGATAACAACGAACAGATTTAGATGAAAAACGACAATAAGATAGGTAATTAATTAGTAATTACCTGCTTATTGCTTAATTACCTTACGTGTGTTTGGAATAACTCCGATGAAGTCCTGTTTTATAACTAGCACTAGCTAATTCGCCCCGACTTCACCCGGGTGCAAATCCAGAGAATGCTTTCTAAATTACATCTCAAGAAAAATCTCAAGGTTCTAAACGTTCATATGTCATTTAGACATTTTGCCTGTTTCTTTTATATACATTATAATATTATAAATGCGAAAGTGTGTCTGTTTGTCTTTTACGATCCATCTATTCATCCGATTTGATGAAATTTTGTACTTACAAAGTTGCACCCCGGAGAAGGACATACTTAGGCTACTTTTTAACGTGAAAAATTAAAGACTCCCCTGGGAATTATAAAAATAATAAAGTTATTATTATTTTATTTTAAATCCTTTTATGACTTCACAATTAATTGTTCTTACATTTATCTGATTTATTTTATTATTTATTTATTACTACGTTTTGAGTGGCGACAATGCTTTTGTCAGGAGCGTATGGTGTGCTCCCGAGACAATAGGAAGATCTTCCTCCGTGCCGGTGTCATACTTGGGGATCCCAGCTGGGCCAAATGTTGTAGGTTGAAAGTTCTATATATAGTACAATTCCCAAAGAACTTCGTTATCGTTATTCAGGCGGCGGCACGTGATTGGCTAACGTGGCCGCGTCATGTTTACGTCATCATGTAGGTATGTGTGCCCCTAGATTTTCACTAAATTTTGATTGCTCACTAACTACTCGTTTTACTTATCTTTTTTATAGGTCCATACCCGAAAACTTCAAAAACGTCACGGCGGATTTCGTGTTCGAGACCCTTAAACTAGTGCCGCTATTACATTCTCAAAACAAAGCCAAACCTGATCAGAAGGAGGCCCTCAACTTGCTTCAATATGTTTTGGAATATAATAATTTATCCATAGAGATGTTGTTCAGAAAAGTGAGTATGTTTTAGATACGCGCTTGACAGCAAACCCAACTGTGGATGGACTCACATGAACCTATGGATTTGACTCGCTCCAGCAATGCTTAGAACTGCGGTCACTTATGTACCTACGCATTGATGAAATTTTAAATTATTTTTTTCAGAAGAGAACCACTGAGTTTCTTGCTGGCTCTTCTCGGTACGAATGGCATTCCGAACCAGTAGTAGATTCACTCGACGATTCAAATTTAATTTGCAAGTTTTGATTAGAGATAGACACCAGGATAGGTGAAACGAATTAAAAGCTTCTAATATTGTTTTTTTTTTTTAAATTTTAGCTTTCACCAGCTGCTGTGTGCAGTAACCTAATGGATCGTTGTATGTGGAAGAACACGATATATCATTGCAACCAAATCTTCAGACACATATTCGTGGCAGTCAATCTCTGTTGCTCATTCAATTATTATGCAGTCAACGACGAGGCTAATGAGTAATACATATTTCTTTACCGAAATTAATATACTTAACTGGAGAATATTATCATTATGTAGGTACGACTACGTTAGATTTAGACCTCTTGTTATATATATATATATATATAGATATAATCGACTTCAAAAAGAAGGTTCTGTACTCGGATGTATGTATGTATGTATGTTTGTTTGTTAACGATTTTCTTGGAAACCAATGGAATGACTATAATGTTTTTTTTCTTTCTATAATATATCTTCATCAGAGATAACGGCTTCTGCTGAGTTTTTGCCGGTTCTTCTCAGTAAAATTTCTTTCCGAATTGGTGGTAGAGTCTGGAGTGACTGGACGTATCATAGTGACAAAAGTTGTCCTTCTTGAAATAAGTCGCATTTCATTTAATCTTTACCTCAATCAATCGAGTTCAATACAAACTGTTCTGAACTCCATTCCCCAACCTAAAAAATTAAATCTGATAAATATATCGAGTAATATTCCAAGCCAAAATACGCGTCGAATTGGTAACATCTTCCTATTTTTCATGGATTCTAGGATTTCGAGGTCTTCAGGATAGTCAAAGGTTCGTCATTTATGTTATTTATTACAGATTAAAAGTGTTTCGCTTTCCAACTCCAAGACGTGTTGCTTCATGCGGTTATCAGACGGCTCTAGCAGTTATCACAAAAACGGATCCCACGGACTACTACAGCACTCATTTCGCTTCGCTCGGATCGCTCGTGAGTAAGAATGGAACTGTTTTATATATCCATTCGTGTATCTGTGTCCACAGATAGCCGTCGAAATTCGACGGACATGGAAGGGATTGCTCTCCAGTTAACTATAGTGCGACCAAAATAAAGTGCAGCTCATTTCACATTTCATCCAGTGCGGCACATTTGTGCACGAAAAGAGAGAGTGTAGTGCTCTTTTATCACGTAAAATTTCCTCAGGGTCCTGCTTTTTAATTCTATCGTCCTAAAAAAGCGTTGTTCTAAATAAACCTTTGTCACTTTTTTGCCACTTATGGTTTTTCCAGGCCAGCAGCCCTATTCTCTAACTCAGTGGAAAGCCACTGACCTAAAATTTTAATCCATTGAAGGTTCGCTATGAAATGAAAATAATAATTTCAGCAAACCTTCGATGGATATCTAAACATATTAAAAAAGGTGACTGACTGATCTATCAACGTACAACTGGGCGACCGCGTATCTTTTGCATCAATCATTGTTGCATCGCAATCATCTCTGATTGGTTAACACTCTTCCACTATTGGACAAAATCCATTGACGCAGCAAGAATACCATAAATTAATACCATAATAACCAATCAGAGGTGATTGCGATGTAACAATGATTGATGCAAAAGATACGCGGTCGCCCTGCAGCTCTAACCACTGGACGGATCGGGCTGAAATTTGGCAGGCAGATAGCTACTATATTGTCTTCGTTATAGTAGCTATCTGCTAAGGATTTTTGGAAATTCACCCTACTACCCTACTACGTAAAGGAGTAGAATAGGGGTTTGAAATTTGCGTAGTCCAATACGGACGTAGTCGCGGGCATAAGCTAGTAAATTATATGTCTTTCATTTCTTGATAGCGTTTATTGTCCCAAAAAGAACTAATTATGTTCTATAAATTATTTTTATGATAGGTGTTCGTTGACAACGCATACAACGTCCCGGACCCGGATTCACCGATGCGCAGTGTCGACCCGTCAGCTGAGTTGGTGATCTCCGTGTCAGCGGAGCAGACGTACGCCACGCCCGGCATCAGATCCTTCCCCGTTCACGACCGACAGTGCTACTATACCGATGAAGTACTTTTTATTCAAAAGCTTATCTCTCTGTATCGTATTCCTGATTGCTGAGGATCGTGACCTTATTCCATTAATCACATCATGGAAGGGGTTCTTGGGATAATAATGCGGTGGGTTCCCAGGTCCTTCCGCATACGACTCGACTAAGAGTACTATTTCAACACTTAGGTTACTAACGATTATTATCAAAAGTTATTGATAATAACCGGGACCGACGGCTTAACGGGCTCTCTGAGGCATGGAGGAAACGAAAATGCTCTCGGTCACCCGTCCAGTTACCGACTTGGGATCATTGTTTACCAATCACAGTCTACTGAAATGCGTTGTCGATAGGCCACTCGTCCCTAGATTAATAACTTATATAATTTTAAAATACAAATAAACTGCAAATTGTGGAACCAGCTTCCATCTTCTGTGTTCCCTAATGATTATAAAATGGGGCTCTTCAAAGGGCGGATAAACAAATTTCTCAAAAGCCAGCAACGCATTGACGGTTCCTCTGGTGCTGCAAATGTTCATGGGCGGCGGAAATCACTTACCATCAGGTGATCCGCCTGCTCGTTGGCTCGCTATATATATATTTAAAAAAACTCATAAGGGCAGTTACTTTATATAACAGTGAAAAACTTTTTTTTGAGCCATGTAAGACATGAGTGCAATAAGGGCCATAGCATGCAGACAGAAGTGATTCACCGTTAGTGACCGACATAGCTCTCAGGGCTGGCACGTTGCAGTGGCAGTGGACTTTTCATGTATGTCAGAAGTCCGATTGACGTTGGAATTCAAAGGTTCTCGATTAGAGACCACGTCTTTGTAAACAGAGCGTTTGCGCCCCTCGGCGAGGCGGAGTGATGATATCCGACAGGTGGCTGGCATCGATTGGATGCGTAAACTCGAAGAAAGAGCACGTTGGTGCTACTTAAAAGAGGTCTATGCCCAACGGTGGATGCATAATGGTTAATTATGATGGTATATGGAGGGGCAAGTGGAGTGGCAACGAGGTGTGGGGTCTTGATATCAGCTATCCCGCCCGGGTAGAAAATACCAACGCTTTTGTGCCAAATCATCGTGGTATGCGTTTTTTTTATGTTACGCTTTCAGTATAATTATTACACCCTAAGTAGGTATGTCTGTATGATTGAAAATCGAAATATCGTAGATTAAATTGAACTTTTTTCAATAATTGCCATACATAAGTAAGTATTCCCAAAATAAGCTATACTTACGTTTTTGGGAGCTATTGGGAGACCTTGCAAAGTAAGCGTATCATTTTGAGTTTTAAATAGAAAACAAAGAATCTTTATTTTATCTTTGAGACTTGTAAATCTGAAAATCATAAACACGTCGATCGGACAGATCTAAGATGTTAGATAGCTATGACGTAAATTGTTCTGATGTTCTTAACATAACTTGATTTTTATCATATTTTCGTAGATAAGTAATAAAAGGTAACACATCAGAAATTAATATGAGCAATATTTTTCGCCAGAAAATATTAGTCTCACCATGTGTATAGTACCTAGATACTTATAATAACAATTAACTTGGACCATTATGTTATTTTTTATTTTATTTTATACCAGACACTGACAAAATTCTTTTAAATAAAATTTTAATTCAAATTTTATATTCTTACTAGATGATGCGTCGGCGTGGTTTAAATTTTTGATTCTCGAAAGTCCTTAATTTATTGCACACTGTCTACAACCATTAACTGACAAATAAATTTGAAATTTTGACAGGATTCCTATACAATATCTGTCAAAATATCAAATTTATCCGTCAGATAGGTAAGGTTTACATGGCGATTGTGAAACAGGCCCTTAGTCCCTCAAAATATATGTATCTTATAGTAGGATACCTACAGTAGAGAAGATATTATTAAGAGTAGCAAGCAATGTGGCGATTGTTAAATCTATAGACTCGAGTTGAACATGATATAATGTAAAAACAACAAAAAAATAAGTTTCACTAGGTTTCGCTGCTAATTATTTTCTTATTATGATAGATATCAAAACACCTGATACGTTTATTAATACCACGTTATCTGATAATCATAATGAAGTGAAAAGCATCAAAAAAATCTTGATATGCTTGAAATATTGTTTACCGGCCTCTACTTGCTACTGTTCCCATATTATTATGTAATATTTAGGGGCATGTGCATTTATTAGGAGTAACTAACTTCAATCAATAATTCCTATGGTTTGTCCAATTGTTTAAAAATATTGTATCGAATATCTACCGCTTTCTGGATAAAAACATTGCATGTAAAGGATTATTTAAATGACGAGGAAGCTTGGCAATGATTTTCTCTAATGACCCTGATAGTTCCTTAGTTAAGATGATTGTGAAATGGTGATAATGAAAAAAAAAACCCGGCGGAGTTTGTTGTGGGCTCTTCTCAGACCAGGGCGCGTTTGGAACCCTCGTAGCTTTAGTTTAAGATGTCGTACTGTCGTTATCACCATTATATTGTTACTTGTATATGTTATAAATAACCGAACGTCAATAAGTGTAGTATACCTACCTAAATTGAATAAACGTTCTTTGACTTTGACTTTGCAAAAGACTGTAGTAGTAGTGTAAGGAAAACTATACTCTACTCAAACAAGATGAATCTCTATGACAGCACGTTATCCCGCTTATCCTTCTGCTACTAAAAATGCAAGAAACGCAAGCAATGATATTTTATGCAGATAAAGAACCTCAGGCATATTTTCACGTGAAACCTTAAGAAGTTTTTGACCCTTTTGATTGTCAACTCACAACTTGGCACGAGTCTCCTCATTTCACTATTGGTGAAATTCACACACGACCAGTTTGAATATTTTCAGCCATGCAGATTTTTCCTTCAATGCATAAGGTCCAAAAACATTGTCACTAGTATTTTATAAATAATTACGGAAATCTCCAGGTATTACGGAATAAATTCCGTAAATTTTATCGACGAACAAAAGACCGGTTGGAACTTGGAATTCAATATTCATTACCTACTCTTATCTAATCTAGACTGTGCAGGTGTCCTCAGATTAAGTGAAGATTCCTCTTCGCTATTATTTACACGCCAACGTATTTTTGGCCTGCCAGAATCGTGTTGATTTGTGGGAAAATCAAAGGTGCAGATGATACCTTATGAGGTTTGAAGTTCATTCTTTAATAGAAGAATAAAGATAAAGAAAACAAACTTTTCTAAACTACAATCCGACTCCTCTTTACATCATAATTTTCCATCTAGTGCAGTCGGCAACTACGAGTAAAACAATATGTACCTACTATGCAAAGATAAGCAAACATAAAAACTCTTCCGTAACTGCGTAACTCCATAGTCTAAGGAGATAGGTACTTTTATTTTCTACCAGTCATCTAACTTAGTCTAGGCAGAGCGACGCTGCGGGGTTACACTTACAGGGGCAAGACGGTTGTTGTATACATTATTAATGTTACATGTAGGTAGTTTAATAAATGGAGAAATAAAGCAGTCACTATCGAGCAGCTGGTCGTTTTACTACAACGGCGGAGGGTATCTCCAAGCTGGCAATATTTTTAACACAGAATTGAGTTATTGTAGCTCAAAATTAGTGTGCAGCTAAGAGGTAGGAATTGGTTGAAGCCTAGTCTGCGATTTGTATGGGTGTTGATCCACTGTATAAAATATATAGGTATTGCATTGAGGTAATACTATATCCTCCCGTAGTCTGGCAATTTAAGTAATAGGTAAGCTTGAAGAATTTAGATAAGTATTTGGTACTCGTGCGTCAAATTGCTTTTTCTATCATGATATAGGTATCTTGGTAATGGGCATTGACGCAAAATGTGCAAAGATACGTTATCTGGACACGGTAGTCGCAATATCTTGAGAAATAATCGAATTATCTAGTTTTTATGCCAATAATTTATTAAATACTAAGTAGCGTTTCGCCAATTAGTCCTTTATCAATTTCGCACGTTATTTTTAATTGATTTTCTTTCCCGGTTTTGGGACTTCTTACTTCTACTAAATGTCCTGTGGGACGTATAATAATTCAATGAACCAAAGTGATCACCCGTTGCGGGGCCCGGGTCTGCTACACTCGATTTCTCCATCCATCTTTAAATTCTGTGCATGACTCCTTCAGTTTTCTAGTCCGATGGCCTCAGCATCCCGGTCAACTCCGACCTATCCAACGTAGCTTTGGCCTGCCAATTGATCCCCGTCCATCAGGCTGTGATGTCATCAACTTCTTTAACGCCCGTTGGTCGTCCAAATGTTGTACATGCCCAGCTCATTATCTGAAATTATAGTGTTATAATTTTTATGTAATGGACAATGTTGCACGCACCAAAATTGTGAATAAGCATATTACTTGATTTCAGATAACCATACCTAAATTTAACCAGTACTCGTTCCACAATTGCATGGCGATGCGAAAGGTACAGATACTGAAGAAAATGTGCAACTGCGTACCGTTTTATTTTCC
The DNA here is from genome assembly GCA_923060345.2 of Erebia aethiops. Classification (NCBI taxonomy): domain Eukaryota; kingdom Metazoa; phylum Arthropoda; class Insecta; order Lepidoptera; family Nymphalidae; genus Erebia; species Erebia aethiops. The sequence continues at coordinate 15,500,629 of OV281079.1, read as the reverse complement.
AAAGAAAGGTGAATGGCAAAGCTTTTCTGTAAGACTTTCTTTAGCTTTTCAAATCCCATTCTTTGCTATGAACGTTATTCAAATTATTACAAAGAAATAAAATTCCTTACATAATATTATGACAACGCCTGCTCCAAATCTTTAACTACGCAAATTACGTGTCTTACTTTTCTATTCATTGTATTTCAGGTACTTACAAAACCTGTAATTTTACTGACATCGACTGCCTGGAAACCGTTATGAGTAAGTTATAGATTTTTCGTACCAACAATATACATTAGGAATAATATTCCATCAAATTTGTAATGAGGCAGGAAATCCGTAGAAGAATTAAAGGAACTACTGAGGAAGAACCAAGCTAAGGGACTTCATTAAAACAAGTAGTGAAATAGGCAATTTTTCAGATATGACCAGTTTTAACGAGTCGGATGTAAGTGAATATTCTCATGGTAACAATGAATCAGAAAAATTAATGGAATGCTTGCCAGAATGTGAATTTTTTGCCTACCCGTTACAAGTTGCAATGGGGACTGTATCCGATCGTGTACCTCTCACCGGAGTAGATTTTTAGTAAGTAAATTTTTTTTGTTTACGGGGGGAAATCTTTTAAGTTATCCGACTTCCGTGAGATAAGTCGGGTTATGTAGGATTTATACCTACTAAAATACCCTTGGTGGCCACCACTTGCGTATATTGGGAGGCTCCGATATCTTTTAAAGAACGCATCGCTGCCTCCCTTGCGCAATGCCGATTTTACTAGGTTTTTCCTAATTACTACTGTAAAAATACCACCCGATTTTCTCAACCTAACTAATATTATAAATGCGATTTGTACTAATCTTGGAACAGAGGTATATTGCATCTCGAAGAAATAATAATGACATGACTATGACATTTTTATCTTGAAAAATTGGAACCTTGGGATTTTTAAAAACGTAAATCCAAGGCATTTCCTTGGATTTAGGTTTTTAGTTTAGATTTAAGTTCCGGGCTTCACTTAGTTATAGATAACAGGGATATCCCAGGGGCTCAAGTTCTTGCAACTATTTATTAACATAACATTATGATTTTATCAAATTCGTGCTCTAGCGCTAAAATTGGCCATATGTATATTGAACCGAATTTCTTGGAAATTCAAACATTAACATTATCTTAAAATGCCAATTTCCATATAAAAGGTTCGAAGGCCACTTCTTTGGGTATGGCATATATTAGGTATTTAGTGCTCAGAGTAAATGTACCTATTGTGAATTTTGACGACCTATCATCCCGGGTTCAGTCCTCGACGGGCGATTTTTTAATTTATAATTTCTAATGGCTAACCAGGTGGGATACCAGGGGAAGTCGTTATCATCCTAATCCCTACTGTTTAGCTTGCAATTTATTACCTACTATCTAGAAGTACGATGCCGTTTGGTAAGAGAACCTAGCCCCACCTATGCATTTTGTACTAAACCAAATAGGACTGTGGACGAGCCTACCGTAGCCTGCCTCTCTGCAAAAGGTATTTCTTTCATTATTTTTTTCACTTATCTTCTACCTATTTCCTATGAACCTACCATCTTAGTCCTCTGGGAATCTACCATTGGTTCGGAAGCAAAATTAGAAGAGTCGGCAAAATACTAAATAAGAATAAGTAGTGTAGTGTCGTAAAAATTAATTTAGTCAATTCTGCGTTTATAGATTACCGATAATGATTTCAGATGAACCGTCTAATATGTATTTTTAAAACGATTTTTAATGACAAAGTCACGATTACATCACTAGACCTGTTTGATTGTATCGCATCTCTACAAATGCATCTACTCATTAAGTTAGTGATAAAATTTTCATATGTTATCTCGTCTACTAATGAGAAACAAAGAGAATTGTGCCATACAACAATTTACTAATGGTACAAAAGTATGAATCACTTCGCACGCTTTGAGATAGAGCACGCTATGGAGCTTCTATAGTAATAGAATCTCTATAAAATTATAATCGTCATAGGTACATAATATTATAAATCGAACAGAATTCATAGAGCATCTATATTTCTCTATATTAGTTAGACTGCATCATCACTTACCATCAGGTGAGATCGCAGTCAAGAGCTAGCTTGTAGAGGATAAAAAAAAAAAAAATTCTCTGAGCTGATCTGAGCTGGAACCTTTTCACAGAATCTGCCATTGAGACACAATTGAATTAATAGTTACTACTGAGCTCTATTATTTTATTATAAAAGCTCTATATCTCTATAATATTGTTTCTCGCTCTTTATCCATACTTAATATTATAAATGCGAAAGTGTGTTTGTTTGTTGGGTTGTCCTTCAATCACGCTTCAACGGCGCAACGGATCGACGTGATTTTTTGCATGGGTATAGTTGAGGACCTGGAGAGTGACATAGGCTACTTTTATATCCCGGGAAAAAAAAACAGTTCCTGTGGGATAGTATGCTCTTTTTCTTGCATAAGCATTTTTTCTTCAATTAGGCGGCAACGCCGCAACGGATCGTCGTGATTTTTGCATAGGTGTAGTTGAGGACCTGGAGAGTGACATAGGCTACTTTTTATCCCGAAAAATTGAGGAGTTCCCGTGGGAATTTAAAAAACTTATTCATTGCGGACGAAGTCGCGGGCATCAGCTGGTATAATATATAACCCATCGTTTGTTTCAGCAAAAACGTAGACCTGAAGAATCGTTCAGTCGTGAATATCTTCTTCAATGATCTGGTTGCGACCAGGTATCGACGTGACGCTTACCTCAACTGGCAGAACGTCTTAGGTGAGTATATTACTTTCTCATATTTTAATTTCCGAAGATACGCTGCAGATTTTTTTTTATTTAATCTTTATTGCTAGTTGCTTCTTAAAGTGGTTGTGACACACCAGACTGACAGACGGACTTGATGTCACTAAAGGACTTATTATAAAAATAAGGAAAAAAAGGACTGCAGGTGGTGTCACCCTATAACATACATACATTCAAATAGTTACATACTAATAGGTACATAAACCAATAATAAATATTAAAAAAGAAAACAAACTTTTTTTTTATCCACTACAAGTTAGACCTTGACTGCGATCTCACCTGATGGTTAGTCATGATGCAGTCTAAGATGGTAGCGGGCTAACCTGTTAGGGGCATGGCAGCTATATTAATCCCATACCTACCCCTATTCGGTTTCTACACGGCATCGTACCGGAACGCTAAGTCGCTTGGCGGCACGTCTTTGCCGGTAGGGTGGTAACTAGCCACGGTCGAAGCCCACCAGCAGCCTGATTCTGTAACTCAGTGGCTATCAAAGAGTGAAAGCCACTGACATATATTCTTTATCCATTGAAGGTTTGCTATGAAAACTTAATTTTTATTTCATAGCAAACCTTCAATGGATAAAGAATATATGTCAGTGGCTTTCACTCTTTGATAGCCACTGAGTTATAGAATCAGGCTGCAGGCCAGACCAGGGAAAATTCAGAAATTATAAATTCCCAAATTGACACTGCCGGGGATCGAACCCGGGACCTCCGCACGTTAAGATAACAGCGCTACACACTGCGCCGCGGAGGTCGTCAAAATATAAAAGAGACTAATATATAAACTATAATTCAGTTTAAATATGCGAAATAGTACTAGCCAATAGGACTTCTTTGTTTTACAATGAAAGTCAAACGCAATCTAAAACTTTTGGGAGCGCGTGCAACGGTAGGGTTTCTTTTTTCCAATTTCAGTCTATTACCTAACGCTTGTGCTGTTAGTAGAGGAAAACTTCCAAAGCTCGATAGTCTAAAACACGTTACGAAACCTACTTATTTCCTTGTTATTATTGTGACTGTTATCAGTTGTTTACGTTAGCACTGGCTATGTGCTATAATACTACTTTCTTAGAACTGTTAAGAAAAATAGAAACAAATTAGTAGATTAGTCATGCTATGTAAAATGCGATTGATAAATACATTTTAGCCTGATATCCCACTGCATGGATAGGTTTAGGAGTAAGTGGCCACTGTATAGAGCTGTTATGTTTCAAATTAAGTTTAATAAGAAAATTTAATAAGGTATATATACTATTATATATAATATATACTTTTGTGTATTTTTAAATGTGATCTTACGTTAGTATTTTTTTAAATTACGAATTGGGAAACATTTGCGTCAACACTAAGCAAGTGGAAACCAAGTCGTATAACCTTTAGTAATGTAGAAGAACTGGAAACTGGAGCTAGAGAATTAGAAACAGCTCTAGTCGAAGCTCACAAAGATGCATGTCCGCTGAGAGAGATCAGACCGGGGAAAGGTCAACCCTGGTGGAACAAAGAACTAAAGAAAATCAGGAAAAAAGCACGTAGAGCCCTCAGAGTTGCCTTGAAAAGGGATGACGAAGCAAGCTGGGGTAACTACAGAAAGATAAGAACCGATTTTCGCAACAAATGTAGGAAAGAAGACAGGAGCGGCTGGCACTCATACTGTGACGGGATAACAGATTATCCTGAATCTGCCCGTCTCATGAGAGTGCTCGCAAAAGACAGAACTTGCAAACTTGGCAGCATCAAAATAGATAATGAGCTAGTATCAGACCCTAAATTGGTCCTGTGTAAAATGATGAAAACACATTTTCCAGAGTGCCAAGAGTTAGGGAATGAGATTAAAGATAGTGTGGTGGTGCCAAATGCTGACTTCGACTGGTTGGCTGCAGAAAACATCATCACTAAAGAACAATTAGAATGGAGCATTCAATCCTTTGCTCCGTACAAGGCGGCTGGTCCAGATGGCATTTTTCCAAAAATGCTCCAAATTGGATACAAACACATAGAAGCAATACTATTAGCATTATTCAAAGCGAGCCTGGCAAGTGGATATTTACCTCCTAACTGGCGGAAAGTCAAAGCGGTATTCATACCAAAGCCAGCAAAGAAAAATTATCAAGAAGCAAAATCATTTAGATGCATAAGTCTATCATCTTTCATTCTGAAATCTCTAGAAAAGATAATAGATGGGCATATACGGACGAAACTAGACTTGAGTCTCAGGCCACTGCATTCCAACCAACATGCATACATGGCAGGCAAGTCTACAGAAACTGCCCTTCATAATCTGGTGGTAAGGATTGAAAGATCAATTAGCAATAAAGAATTCGCTCTCGGATGTTTCTTTGATGTTGAAGGGGCATTCGATAAAGCGAATCGGGAAGCAATAGCTGCAGCACTACATAGGGACGGTATAGGGCGTGCTGTAGAGAACTGGATTATGAATATGCTACAGCATCGCTCTATATCATCTGAACTAGGAGGAGAGGAATATACCATAAAATCTACCAGAGGCTTCCCACAAGGGGGATGCCTATCGCCACTGTTATGGTGTCTCCTATTAGATTCATTGGTAGCAAAAATCAATGACATGAAGATCTACATGCAAGCATACTCCGATGACGGTGTGCTCCTAGTAACTGGCAAGGATTTGAACACAGTTAGAAACATTATGAGCACTGGTATTAAAACTACAATTAAATGGTGTCGAGAGAAAGGACTTAACCTGAATCCCTCGAAAACCAAACTAGTTCTTTTTACCAAGAAAAGGAAAACAACACATCTAATACCAATTGTATTTGAAGGTGTTGAGATGGAAGTGATCAAAGAAATTAAATATTTAGGAATTATGCTAGACAGCACTCTTAGATTTAGAACCCACATAGAAGAACAATGCTCCAGAGCTAAAATAGCCCTTTTTCAATGTAAAAGAGCGGTGGGCAGAACATGGGGTATGAAACCGTACGTAGTAAAATGGATATATACGGCGATCATACTACCCAGAATTCTGTACGGAGCAATTGTTTGGTGGCATAGAGCAACTACAAAAACAATTAGTAAAGAGCTGACAAAAGTCCAAAGGATGGCAATGCTGATGATCTCTGGGGCCATACGGACCACTCCATCCGCGGCTCTAGAGGTTCTTCTAGGACTATTTCCTTTGGACCTCGAAGCCAAGAAAAAAGCACTGGAACACTGGTATAGAATGAAAATGTCTAAGCAGTGGAAAGGCAATTTTATGGATAAAGGACATACAGACGTTGAGAGCATATATGGAGATAAGCTGTCAATGATAATCACACACAATGACCTTATCAAAAGACAGCGTATCTTCGACAAGAAATACAGAGTGCACATAGGTTCAAAGGAGACATGGAAGATCGAAACCGCCAATGAAGACAAGATTGTTATCTGTTACACGGACGGATCAAGGCGGGAATCAACTAAGCTCAGTGGTGCTGGAATCTTCTACAGCACCAATCCTGATAAAGACCAAGTAATTTCCCTAGGTAAATTTGCTAGTGTTTTTCAGGCCGAAACGTATGCGATCATGGAGTGTGCTTTCGGCCTGATGGATACTGTAAGCATAGAAACCGAAGAAGTGATCATATATAGTGACAGTCAGGCTGCTCTCAGAGCATTAGAAATGAAGGATACCACATCAGCTCTAGTGAAGGAATGCAAACGCATCTTGAATTCACTAGCTGAGAGGACAAAAGTCACAATTGCCTGGGTTCCTTTACACCAAGGAAACGAAGGAAATGAAAAAGCAGATGAATTAGCAAGAATGGGAGCAAGCACTCCATTCTGTGGCCCCGAACCTTGCTTACCCATTTCATACTCGATCACTATGAAAGTGATTGAAGGAATGATAGAAAGGGAATCGAATTCAAGATGGAACAACTCTACACAATATAGACAATCGAAGTTGTTCTTGAAATCGTTCGATAAAAAGAAGACAAAACAACTTATGTCGCAAAGCAGAAACAACATAGCACTAATAGCAGGCATAACAACAGGACACTGTCTGCTAAATAGACATCTCACAATAATGAGAATCGAAGATGACCCATCATGTCCAGAGTGCGGCGAGGAAGAGACCAGCTTCCACTTCATAGCTGAGTGCCCCATGTACTCATTGGTAAGGTGGGAATTAATAGGCAAGGACAGGATCAGTGAAGAAGACCTAAGACATCTCTCCATAGGGGATATCGTAAGGTTCACTAAAGCTACAGGTAGGTTCGGGGGGGGGTAGGCTGCCGGGACACCAGTAACCTGTGTCCTAACACGGGGAAATGGGTGGAATGGTTCAATTAATGGACCGATCACCCGCCTGGCGACGGCGGGCGTCCCCTCTATAAGTACATACATACATAGTATTTTTTTAAGTTTTTCGGCTTTACTTAAATATTTAAGATTTTATAAAGACGTAAGTGTGCCGACTCAAGGAAATCTAAATATATAAAAGGAAAAGGTGACTGACTGACTGATCTATTAACGAAAAGCTCAAACCACTGGACTGACTGATCGTTCTGGAATTTGGCATACATATAGTTTATAATTAAACGTAAATAAATAAAAGGCATCCATTAAGAGAGATTTTTGATAATTCAACCTCTAAGGGTGAAATAGCGGTTTTAAATATGTATGAAAATCGAATTTAAAGCGAGCGAAGCCGCGGGAAAAAGCTAGTTACATATATTTTCATTGTTTCAGCTGCATTTGGAGGGCTACTAAGTTTGATGCTGGGCTTCACAGTGGTTTCGGTGTTCGATTTCGTATTATTCTTCACCCTGCGAGTTCTGTATGATTCAGTTACAAGGTTCTTCAAATGTGATGACTTGCACCGAAAAGTTGGAAGTCGAGATTACCTTATAAATGTGGAAGAGCAAAAAAAATATGGAAAAGGCAAACCGGCTATGTTTATAACTCCTAAGTATAAAAATTATAAAGATTTGGAAAGAAAACAAGCAGATTTCTTGAATGGAGGAATTAAATACTGAGTTATAATTCTTTATTGTTGATAGAAATGTTTGCAATCTAATTAGTAAAATAATAATATGTAACTAAAATTAGTTATAATAATAATATGTAACTGCCTGCTAAATAAAAATATGTAAAATAAATGTTTTGATGTACCTACCTAGTATTTTCCTTGTTCTATGAAAGTAATTTCCAATAGATGAAAGTTTCTTCCTAGTCGTACCCAACGACCTCAATTTGCATAGACGGGCCCTGTCAAACAAAGAAAGTGGACCTATTTTACTAACGCCATCTAGTCTGAAAAGCGGGCCAGCGCTATGGCGGGGACAAGGACAGGGCTATACAGGTTAGGAGCGTGCTCTAATGGTTGGACGCCCAATTTTTTTCTATGAAAGAGCCCATCTAGTACCTACAGTCCGCGCACAAGCTCCGAGGAATCGGGTCTGAAGAAACGACGGCTGTACGCCACCCCCGATCTTCGCTCCCTATCCAGCTCGCTCCCAGCACTAGTTTCGAGCTTGACGCGTGTAATTTTGCGATAGCAGTTTTGTTTTGTACTTTAAACAACTATAGGTCATTAATTTTACATTCCTAAGGAATCCGCGGAGCTTGCGCGCGGACTATACATAATATAATATATCGATGGTCGATGAATTTTATATATTTCTTTTTCTAGGCGTGCAAAGTTCAAAGTGTTTTTAAGGGTGGGTTAAAAAGATTCCTTATTTTGTTAAAATTGTGAAATTTTTTGTTTGTCTTTTATACTCGCAAATTATATTTTACTAGATGATGCCCGCGACTTCGACCGTGTCGATAAAGTTTTTTAAATCCTGGGGGAACTCCCTAATATTTGGGATAAAAATAGGCATGTCCTTCCCCGGTATAAAAGATGGGCCGTTTAAGAAGCGAAAGACAGACAGACAGATGGACAGACCGACAGACACACTTTCGCATTTATAATATAAGTGCGGATTTTTATACTGTTAATAAAATTATTATCTCCATTACTCAGAAATACCATTGAATTTGTGATTATACCTTCGTGCACGATTGATTTATTTCAAGAAATGGATTTGCGAAATGGAATTTGTTGACGACTTTTATTAAAACAATAATATAATCCTTATTATAGGGACGTAAAGGTATGTCTTATAAACCTGTCATTTCAAAATAATATTACTTTAAGCGATGGTAGTATGCCACCAGAAGCCGTTCCACATCACCCAAAAGGTTAAACGGGTGTTTTTGCCGTAAAATGTATAGTTACTGAAGGTGTTTTGACGACGTCTCTGGCTTAGTGGTGAGCGCTGTCGGGTTGGACACCCGACAGCGCTGGAATTGGAGTTCTGCGGTTTGGTCACCGGCAGGGTCACTTCGGGAATTTATAATTTTTGGATTTTCTCTGGTCTGGCCTGGTGGGAGGCTTCGGGTGTGGCTACCACCCTATACCGGCAAAGACGTGCCGCCAATCGATTAGGCGTTCTGGTACGATCATACAATGCCGTCTAGATATTAGAGGTATGGGTTTAATGTAACTGCCATAGGTACTCCTAACTGCAGGTGAACCCGCTAACATCGTAGACTATGGGTTATTTTATATTTCAGTGACACCCAAGGTATGTATGAGGAAAATTCATTCATATCACTGAATAATAATCATTTAACTATGGTAAATGGTAACGAGGGGACAGTTTTCCTCTTATCTAAACTCTCTGTCATTAGAAGTAGAGGAGATACGGTTTTTTACTATTGTCTACTGGAATAATTGTTTATTTTTATCAGTTAAGTAAACAGTGTAAAACATTTATTAAGGCTTAGGTACCTACTGCAGTTCATTCAGAATACCTATTAATACTTATCTATGGTTTGGTATATTATTTTAGATATGCACTGATATTCCCCACCAACTTATCTGATTCGGTGACAGCGTCGCTAGTAAATATTAAAAATAAAAAAAAAACAAAATTTGCAAAAACTAAACAGGCATAAAAATTTGTTCCAATTTTGGCCAATGGGCTAGATAAGTTGGTGGGACTTATACCTACTACCTAGAGAGCTAAAAATATATTTTACTATCACCTCTGCGAAATAGTATATATTAAATTATTCATAGATTAGATAGTAGGTGTCCGAATATCTTTTATATTCAATATCGTAAAGAACAGATAACTATTATTCGGATAATCTGAGTAATTACCTTGGATGAAACAAAGTAATTACTGATACTTCTTGCTTTAGTACTTTCTATTCTGAATAAGTATTAAAAAAAATCATTAAAAAAGTACCTATTTAATCTCTTATTTGCATTTTATGTTTTATATTTATAATTATATAGATTATAGGCAAGATGTAGGCAATTAATAAATACCTATAGATCTACACTAAATAATAACAGATTATAAAGTACACAAATAATACACAAACCAAAACCGACTCAACTAATAACGTAAATATAAGTAGATACCTACAAGCCAAATTGTAGAGTTTATTATATTTGAAGCTGTAACCGATTTTAGGCCGTGAAAGACATAAATATTTACCATGGAACTAATAAGTACTACGTTGTACGTAGTACTTATTAGTTCCATGGTATTTTCCTAATTGGTGATTCAATTATTATTTACTTCCATGATTTAGGCCATCTCGATAGCTTTATCAGAATTTACTGTCTTTTGTTTGTTGGGTTTGTCATAATATCAAGCCCAAGCCAACGACATCTCTTTCGTACAAAATCTAATAAGTACAGGTATAATACAAAGTTTAGCAAGTATGAGAGAACATATAGACAAACATAGACGTCTAAGCTTAATAACGATTCCGTAGCCGGGTTAAAATGATTATTTAGTATACGTGCATAAACAGATTGATAAATTCAAGAAGAAAAGTGATTGCCATAATGTCAATACTAGAAATAAAAATAAACTTGTAATGCCTGCTTCTAGGCTTAGTAAAACTAGCAATTCATTTGTTGGAAACAGTGTCCGCTTCTACAATAAGCTTCCGGAAGACATGTTGAAGACGTCTAAGCTTAATAACGATTCCGTAGCCGGGTTAAAATGATTATTTAGTATACGTGCATAAACAGATTGATAAATTCAAGAAGAAAAGTGATTGCCATAATGTCAATACTAGAAATAAAAATAAACTTGTAATGCCTGCTTCTAGGCTTAGTAAAACTAGCAATTCATTTGTTGGAAACAGTGTCCGCTTCTACAATAAGCTTCCGGAAGACATGTTGAAGATGTCTCTGAATAAGTTCAAAGTTAATGTAAAACGTAAACTCATTAAAAAATCTTATTACCATGTAAAGGATTACTTAAATGACAAGGAAGCTTGGCAATGATTTGTTCTAATGGCTTTGATAGTTCCTTAGTTAAGATGATTTGTGAAATGGTGATAATGGAAAAAAAAACCCGGCTGAGTTTGTTGTGGGCTCTTCTCAGACTAGGGCGCGTTTGGAACCCTCGTAGCTTTAGTTTTAAGATACCGTTACTGATTATTATCACCATTATATTTTATAAATAACTAGACGTCAATAAGTGTAGTATACCTACCTATATTTAATAAAACATTATTTGATTTGATTTGATTTGATATGGTTTTGAATAGCGCGATGTTTTTTCTAAGACCTTAGTTTTAATAAATTCTGTTTTTATATGAAAAGTTAACTCGTCCGCTGCAGAATCACTTCATCACAAGAATAATAGATGAAATTGCAAAAATATGACGAAAGAAGTTTATATATTCTTGGAACATCTCCACAGGATCTCTTTATTTGAATTTTACACAACCACGTCTACTTGATGAAGGTAATACTAATAATTTTGCAGTAATTTATCTAATATTTACTAGTAATCTATCCATAGTGAAATCCGCAATAAAGATAATATAAAGATTAAGATATTTTTAACTAAGGAAGAAACATAAAAATTATTTACACGAACATATTACCCACAAGATACTTTTTATCCTGGAAAAAGCAACTGGTGTCTTTTGTAAGAAACCTCAATCCACCGTCGATTAAATCCACGTAGGGGAAGACGCCAGTATCAGCTAGCCAGAAATAATTAGCCACTTGATAACAATGAGGAGTCGAAAGGCTGTTTGCTGAATATTTATGATGTTGAAGTAGTCTTTGAATTTATAATGATGTTAATAAAAAAGTCACCAATGTTGAAACGGTTATTAATAGAAAGAACTCAACTGTCTAACTGCCAAGCCGCGCGAACTGAGCCTAGAACTGTCGCTAGTGTTTTAATTGTTCTAGCCTCTTGATACACTAGGCGGTAAATCCTTAGTTTATGTAGAGCACTACTAGGTCAGTATACAGCGTAGGGCTGCCAACCGTACTGTATGTTAAGTATTGAACTATATTTCGGTTCCGCGTTCATACTGTTGAAGAAATTTAAAGTACGCAAAAATACTATATTATAACAGTTAGATCATTGGACGATCTTAATCCCTTAAGACCCTTAATTTGTAAAAGTAGGGCTTGTAATTTATATCTGGAATGTTTCAATACCTAATCATAATATTATAGAATATAAACACACTATGATTTTGATGAAAGTAATGGTCATAATAAAATACAAAATCAAAACTAAAAATATAATGAGAGTTTCTACCAAAATGTGAAAAATATTAGTTTTGTTTTTTCTTCCTATACTTCCACGAAATAGGTACTATATTTCTTACAATGTAATATATTTTTTCAAGTGTACAATATTTTTATAGCTTATTCTGAAAATTACTATGTTCAGCCGAAGCCGTTCTTGAATATGCGTCGCAAATCTGGAATCCTCAATACGACGTATATATTCATCGCATTGAAAGAATCCAGAGAAAATTTCTTCGGCTTCTTAAGTTTAGGTTCAATCTTTAAATCCCAACCTAAGTTATTATGCTTTATGTACTCACTTACACCTTCTGCCTTTAGCCGTTAGGAGAAACGTCAGCGATATAACTTATCTCATCAATATCGCTAATAACACAGTCGATTGTTCGCCGCTTCTTGAAAAGTTATCCCTCAAAGTGCCTACCACTACCCATCCCCGTGCCCATTCTATTCTCCGCCCACCATCTGCGCATACCAGATTTCGTCAGAACTCCTATTTGCCAAGATCTTCTTTATCATTCAATAAACTGCTAAAAAAGAATACTAATCTAGATCTATTTTGCACCACGGTCACCTCCATGCGTAGAATTCTAGCCAATGAATTCTTTGACTCCCACAGCCTGAGTTGAAGTAGTTTGCTGGCTGGTAATCTTAATCTTAATAATTAATAATGTCAAAATGATCATTAATATTAGTTTACTCTGGTTCCTCTCTTGTATTAACTCATCTTCTTGACTATAAGCTTTTTATTTTCTATTTACTTCTTATGTAGCATATATTATTATTCATTTTTCCACCTTTGCGAGCTATTTTTATCTCATGTAAATTCTATCTGTGAAAACTTGTAATTGGCGTTTAGCTGTAAGTTTTCTGTACAAAATAAAATAAAATAAAATAAAATGAAACAACGTTGGCAACCCTAGTACACACAGCGTGCGAGATAAGGAAATTTATAAAGAAAACGATATATTTTAATGCCTAAACGCAATATGTTTAAAAAGGCTTTTCCGTACTGCTCTATCGACGCATAGAAAAAAACCGCTGGTAGGAAGGAAACTTGAAATATTAACTTCCTTTTACCTCCTGTTCCTTTAAGCTTTCACTAAGACAGATTTTTTTGGAATTTTCGCTCTTAGATAGGGAATAACAGTTCGTATGAAGTCCTCCATTTTTAAGATTACAGGTAATCACAAATCACAGGTATTTGTGCTTTGGGTTAAAAATGAAGGAATACGTGTTTCAGGTTTTTCTAGAAATGGGTGGCATTTACATAAATCCTGCAACACTTCAAGGGATGAAAGTTTTATATTATTACTTTCATATGCCTTTATGTATATGAGTGATGACATCAAACGAGTCGCAGGGAGTCGCTGGATCCAGGCGGCGCAAGACCGTGGCTTGTGGAGGACCCTACAGGAGACCTAAGTCCAGCAGTTGACGTCCATCGGTTGACGACGACGATGCCTATAAAGTCATTAATCATACGTCTTGTAATCTAATATTATAACTGCGAAAGTGTGTTTGTTTGTTTATTTATTGGTTTGTTGGTTTGTTGGTATGTCCTTCAATCACGCTGCAACAGAGCAACGGATCGACGTGATTTTTTTGCATGGGTATAGTTGGGCACCTGGAGAGTGACATAGGCTACTTTTTATCCCGGAAAATTAAGGAGTTCCCGGAGGAGGAATAAAAAAAACTTAAAGCACGCGGATGAAGTCGCGGCATCATCAAGAATATAATTATTTATTCATGAGAATGTACGTATTTATATAATAAATGATTAATTTTTCAAGTTATATTCGTAAAAATGGGTATTTGGTCTTTAGATTCAAAATTAAGAATTGAAGAAATTCAGGTTTTATTATAATTTTACCCCTTCAACATTTTCTTTCATAAGCATATTCTTTTACAATTTTCATAAGCGTAGCAGGCCCCGCATCAGCTTGTATATAAATGTGAACGACCTCGTTTGAACAGTGGTACAGAGTTTCACATCATGTATATGACTGTCATCTCGGGGAGTCCCGGTTGAGTCAACTAATGAAACTATCTCAAGTAAGGAAAAAGCGGACAAATTTTTCTCATTTTCAAATGCGCATGCGCAACAAACAAACTACAAACAAAATAATATAGGTGAGTGTATATGTCACCGTAAGATTGTAAAAACCGTTAGATTGTAATCTAACTAGCGATATTGTAAACTGTCGACAGATTGTGAACCGTTCAATTTTCTGAGTGTCAATTTATGAAATATTCATTGTATTTACGTTTTCTTGTCTCTTTCTTGTAGGTTAGGTTGGGGTTCTACATAATTAATCAGGTTTTATCAGGTTAATATACCTAACAGATTACAATCTACCGAAAAATAATGCGTTAAATTGTAATCTGTCGACAGTTTACAATATCGCAAGTTAGATTACAATCTAACGGTTTTCACAATCTTACGGTGACATATATAACACTTAATTGAGTCTACTAATCGTTGACAGCGCGTTATCAAATAAGATTATCTGTTTAAAAACCCCTCGCATTCATATCTCCATTTCAGTGGTATTATTGAAACCCTTGGAGTGATGAGACGTAACAATTGGTATTTAATTGCTAAAATGGTTTATAAATAAAATATATTCGGCCATTCTTGTGACGAGAATTAGCGATCGCCCGAAGAGGGCCAATCGACGTACATGTAAGTTTTGAAGTGTACGATATCTTAACAGCGGAAAGGCATCATAACTATCACACAAAATATCAAATCAGTGATATTTTGTACTGATTTGATCGATCAACAAATAGTTATAATCTTATACTAACTTTTACCAATACGGTCCAGAAAGTGTAAGGTGAAAGACATTGCAAGTGGTGATTCAGTTTTTCCCTATTGTTTTTTTTATAACATGGTGTTATTCAAATAAAATAATTATCCTCTAGACGAGATAAACAAAGTTGCGAAGGCAATGATTGTGTTTATTATCGTTTGGCTCTACTCCTTTTAAATGGTTTGAATAGTTGAATACTATCGGGATTGCAATAATTAAAACTGGCATAATATCAATAATATCCTGTAATGGCTGTAATGGGCCACTTTGTTAAGGCGGAGATGTTTTTCATTTAACAAACTAGTAGTGTACGATTTGTCGTTTTGAGCTATTTGTATTATATAATAAAACCAGAGTATTGCTTAAATTTTTTTACCAACATACTTAAATTACTGAAGGCTGTGTGAAACAATCTGCGAGAAGTATATCTACTTAGAAGTAAGTTTGTAAATCTTCTGACATTTTTGTATTAAAGTATATCAGGATACAAAATTTATGTAGTTTGAACTTAAACACATTTAACGGCTTTATGGCAAACGGGCTTTGAAAAAAAATTGTTTTAACTTATTAGCATAAGGATAACACAGTAGCAAACGGAAACGTATATTGGTACATTAAGCTATACACGATTCGTCTTAATAATCTTGCATAATAAGTTGTTCTAATGCTGGGTTTTTAAAGTAAATAGGCGAACTCATTTAAGGATAACTGTCGTAAATATGTTAATATGCTTTGTAATCGAGATTCTTGACACAGTTCCTCGAATAAGTATTGCCGTTATAGCACATTACTGCTAATTATTTCGGATGAGTAAAATTTACGGATTTTATGTTATTAATGTTGCTTATTTGGTTTATACCTATCTAGATGATGAAAAGAAAAAAACTTATATCCACGATGAACGTAGATTTAAGTTTTTTAAAATCCCATTAGAACTCTTTAATCTTCCAGAATATCTAGTCTCTGTAGGCTGTAAGTACCATATTTTGTGAAAATCGATTGAAAAGGTGGTCCGCAAAAGCGAAGCAGACAGACACACTTTCACATTCAAAATATTAGTATGGATTGCAGGTTGTTAAAATTACAGAATTATATATTATTTTGTTTCGCTTACCAATACACGGCACAATGTATACTACCTATATGTACATAGTAGTATGAAATCTATGAAAATAAAGGATAATAATAACAAAAATAAATGGCTTTGCAATATGGATTTTAAAAAAACCATTTGTCTACTCGTATCAGGATCATCTGGCTATTAATACGTTCTTTCATAATTAAAAAAAGTGAGATGAAAAATCGTTGTCTGGTTTAACGGCTGAATCGATTTTGACAATTTTGTTTTTTCAATAAGTGACTATAAAATAATAGCCCTGGGATTTTTTTATCTAATATTAAGTGTTTTTAGTTTTCGTACAGAGATCATTACCTATATCAATTTAATAAATCATATTTATAAAGATTTCACTGAATTTGATAGAGGATTTGCCCTATGGCTAATTCTTTATTCTGAATCCTTTATCAAATGTAGATTTAGGACTGGTCTCCGCTGCGCAGCAGACGCCTAAATCTACGGAATTTGCGTATAAATTTGTCTGTGATGGACGCGTTATCAATTAAAAGCGCAAAATAATTATCTGATACTGAAATAATCCGTTGCAATCTAATTTGCTACTTAGATTAAGCCAGAATATCATATTATAATATGGATTAAGTAAGTAGGTAGGTTTATAATATATAGTTATGTTAGAATAAAAGGTAAACAAAAAGCACGCAAATAGAAAATACGCATAGATATTGTAGTTTGTTTACCATTGCCAAATTAGATCAATAGGAAAAGTGAGACAAAAATACCGAGTTAATATAAAATTAGGATTCGATTTCGAGCTTTATATTATTGATATACTCCATTTTCAGCTTTCCTGGCGTGGTGATGAGCGATGCGGAAAATGGTTAAATACCATTCAGTTATTGTTGTCTTAACGATATGGTTATCTATATCGTCCAGCGCGGCCCTTGAAGATTTTAGTAAGTATTTATTTTACTTTATTTTTAAATATTATATTATTTCTTAAATATGTTTAAAATAACTTATATCCTACAAATCTATTTGCACAGTTCGACTGCAAAAAACGAAAATTCACAGTCTCTATACTAATTCTACTAAATAACAGTCAAAATACCTATTAGACACACTAATTATCTAATAGGTATTTTCTCAATTAAATTTATATCTAGAAGTTTTATATAAAAATATAATAAATGCGAAAGTTTGGAGGGATGGATGGATGGATGTTTGTTACTCAATCCCGCCAGCACAGCTGAACGGATCTGTATGAAATGAAATTAGTACAGAGATAGATTATAGTGTAGAATAACATTTAGGCTACTTTTTATGGAGTCTACTAAACACATAATACATTTTAGAGTTCCAAAAGGAACTTTAAATTGATTGAAATTAAAACTAAAATACTTGGTGTATTTCTAAACATTTTAGTAATGATTCAGTAACTCTAGTATCTACTTAACTATTAACAACACATTAGTCTCAACTTAATTCACTAATACAATTATTAAAAAAATATTGGCATTAGATTTTTTTTTTATCAAGAACATTATTAGTCAACGTTCTTTAGATTCTTTGGTTATAATGAAGTAAGTAATTCCGAAGGTTAATAAATTACTGTAGGAAAAAGTAGAACACGAAGGGCATTGTAAATAAATACCTAAAGATGAAATATTTTTTATATTAATAAATAAAATGCAACGTAGGTATGTTTTAATATTATACCTACATATAACCTACCTACGCGTATGAGAGTATAGTAAAAAATTAAACACAATAATAATAAAATAAATAAATAAGTTTACAATAATAAAATAAAATCTAGTACGGGTAGGTATTTCATACAATTGTCTTTGGTTGTCTTGTGTGCGTTGCTTTATAATTCATATTATCCTGATAGCGATGAAACGTTTTTATATTTGTTGTTGGGACTTGCGGGAAGGTTTCTGATACGAGTATATCTGTGGTGCGCAAGTCACACAGCAACGCAGGCTACGCATTATTTTATCATTTTTAACCGACTTCCAAAAAAGGAGGAGGTTCTCAATTCGGCGCGTATTTTTAAAACTTACCTTACTATCGATCATAATATTCCGAGCTGATCTTAGGATATATAGTAATTAATTTAGGAATGAGATCCTGAATAGGCATACTCAAAAAAATGATATAAATATAACATGATATTTATAAATAATTAGAGTTGATAGAAGTTTAAGTAACCCTTCCACGAAAAATACAACGAAGTTCATAGCCAGTACGCTTAATCTGAGTTTTTATATTGCAAATACGGTTGATCGACGTGAGAACTCACCTCGCCAAGTGTAAGCAAACGGTCAAAGTAAAATGGACCCAAAAGTTCTTGCTTTAAAGTCACAAATTCAGCGTTTGGAGCGCTGGCTGTGAATAAATACACGAAATGATGAAATGAGCTCTAAATCAATGCAAGTAAGGTTCATTTTACTTTAACGTTCGCTTACACTTGGTGAGGTGAGCTCTCACGTCGATCAATCGTATTTGCAATGTAAAAACTCGGAGTAAGCGTACAGGATAGTTTTTGAGAAATCATCCTTAAACATTTTCAAACAAACTTAGTTTTGCGGTCCGAAATAAAAGGGGTTTTTTCCCCGAGATTTTTGTAAACTTTACACGAATAATAAAAGATCTGTGTTTTTAAATCAGTGATAAACCATAACATACTACTATAAAGTATATGTTATTTAACATCTTTAATTGTAAATTTGTACCACATTTATAACAATAATTATTATTTAGAGGTCAAATAATTAATTATGTTAACCAAATCCTTCCAAGGTACGCAATCTTCGGTGTGTCAGACCGACTCGCACTTGGCCGGTATTTTTAATTATTACAATAATTACGAAAAAAACCCAACCAAAGTGTAGCCAGTCTCAAGTGATGCTTCGTCATACATGTGGCAGTTGAATTCTCATATTTTGTTAAAATAATGTGAGGGAATATCCTTATATTTATAACAATAGGACGCAATGGGTCTCATCAACCGTTGTGGGGAAGGCCCCTAGTAAGTAAGTAGCTAGTGATCAAGGCCCCAGTTAGGAATCTCCTCCTTACGATATTGCCTATTGGATGATCAATTTACATCGCTGCGTCATCGGTTGGCTTATACTGTTAGTCGTCCACTGCTGGACAAATAAGGACTAATTTAAGAATGAACGCGCCTCACTACACGTTAGCGTCATGTTTGCACGGATTGGCCAGCAGATCTATCAATACGATCACAGAAAAAGTACAGCTATACAATTCACGTTTAATTCAAACTCTCAAACTCAAAGGATATTTATTCAAACCTAGCTGATCCTCCGGGATAAAAGTAGCCTATGTGTGATTCCAGACCCTATCCCTGTGCCAAATTTCATCCAGATCCGTTCAGCCGTTCTAGAGTTATAAGTGTTCGAACAAATTATACCTATATTAAAGATACTTATACAAAGTACACCTTCTGAATATCACGTTTATAAAGTATAAGTAGTAAGTCATAATTAACTACCATATCTTAAAACTAAAGCTACAACGGTTCCGAACGAATTGAAATTGAATTGAACGTGTCCTTTTCTGAGAAGAGCCTACGACAAACTCAGCCGGGTTTTTCTTAATATCGCCATCCCAAAAATATCGTAAATTAATTAGATTTATAATTATAACAATTACATAATTACCCGCTGGAACAATTCATACCCATGCTTTTTTATCATTTAATTAATCCTTTACACTGTTATAGGATTTTTCAATTACGAGTAGATCATGACCTAAAGCCGGTGACTAAACAACTAATGACGACTTCCAATTTTAGTGTTTTCGCTATAAAGAATTCAATAAATCAGATTTTTTAATTATTTATATCAAATAACCATCGACATATAAACACATTGTACCTGCCTTACTAAATTTGATTTAGTAATATATGTGTTTTTGTGTTAATCAAGACAGTCAATTTGGTTTTGATACGATTAACTATTATAAACTCATTAATGTTTATTAAAATATTTATCTGCTGTTGTTAGTGCAAAACGGTAAAATTTCTTTAATCGTGCTGGTGTAGGTAGTCGGGTTTACTATGCACGTAGGGAGATTATTCAGCAGTTCATACTTATCTACCATATTATTCATAAATCATATGATAAACATGATAAATGTCCCATGATTTAGGAATCGATCCGTTACGAGATTATGGTTCTTGCACTATTAAAACGTGTTCCGCTTTTACCTGTAACTACAGTCTTTGATTGCGTTTCAAACAGACTGGACAGTTACCTAAAGAAGATAAAACTATATATTCTTTAACTTCAATACCTAAGTATCGTCAACAAAATTCCAAATAGATAATTTTAATAAAGAAAGTTTTAAATAAAATATTAAATAAAAATAATTTAATATCACTTTGTTACATAATTTATAAAAATAAAATCCAGTGAAAATATTCTAACGTAGGTAGGTATTATCTATACACATTTAACAATATCAGTCAAGTTTCATATGACAGGAGAAAGACATTAATTACCTTGGCCGTTAAATCTCATTTATATAAGAACCTTATCGACATGTAAACTGATATAGATCGTAATAAATTAATTTGCTTAGTTGATAAATTCATTCGTTGTTCAGATGCAACGAGCGATGATTCTGATTACGTGACGGTGTTGAACGACCATGGTGAGGCTGTGTACATCACGAGAGAACTCATGAACAAGCTGGCCGTAGAGGCAGAGACATGGCACTGGAAGCCTTGGCTGAGGACCAAGACGGAGGTCGTTGGGAACGTTATACAGGAGGTGGGACGCGCTCAACAGGATTCCGTCGAAAATTTTCCTGATAGCATTTTCACAGGTGAGTTTGAAAATTCTTTCGTTCGTGTGTGTTTGTTTTCTATTATGTGTTCACTGTTCTCGTATCGTAACCGAATAGGTACAACAATAGTTTTTAATAGAACCGTTTCTGTGGTTTTGTTTGGTACCTTTAAGCAAACCATGAAAGTAATTTGTTCGGTGAAATCCTTTGCTATTATTTTTTGGAACGGAAGTTCCTTATGGGACGATGCGGAGGGGTACCCTAGCCGTAAAAAAAACATCCATAACGAAAATGCGTAAGATTTTGAAGTGAAAACATGCTCACGTTGTTACGAAGACAAAGGGTCTTAAATATAAATATATTACATTCGAAATTAAATTTTAATACCTCAGTGTTATGGTGTTAAGGTATATATTTTTTTATAGTTTAAAAAAATAAAAATACGTTTATCCATACTAATATTATAAATGCGAAAGTTAGTATGTTTGTTGGTTTGTTGGTTTGTCCTTCAATCACGCTTCAACGGCGCAACGGATCGACGTGATTTTTGCATGGGTATATTTGAGGACCTGGAGAGTGACATAAGCTACTATTTATCCCGGAAAAACAAACAGATCCTGTAGGATAGGATGCTCTTTTTCTCGCATTTTTCTTCAATTAGACGGCAACGGCACACCGGATCGACGTGATTTTTTACATGGGTATAATTGAGGAACTGGAGAGTGACATAGGCTACTTTTTATCCCGGAAAAACTAACAGCTCCTGTGGGATAGCACGCTCTTTTTCTCGCATTTTTCTTCAATTAGGCGGCAACGGCACACCGGATCGACGTGATTATTTACATGGGTATGATTGAGGAACTGTAGAGCGACATCGGCTACTTTTCATCTCGGTAAAACTAACAGCTCCTGTGGGATAGTATGCTCTTTTTCTCGCATTTTTCTTCAATTAGACGGCAACGGCACACCGGATCGACGTGATTTTTTACATGGGTATAATTGAGGAACTGGAGAGTGACATAGGCTACTTTTTATCCCGGAAAAATAACAGTTGCCGTGGGATAGTATGCTCTTTTTCTCGCATTTTTCTTCAATTAGACGGCAACGGCACACCGGATCGACGTGATTTTTTACATGGGTATAATTGAGGAACTGGAGAGTGACATAGGCTACTTTTTATCCCGGAAAAATAACAGCTCCTGTGGGATAGTATGCTCTTTTTCTCGCATTTGTTCTTCAATTAGGCGGCAACGGCACACCGGATCGACATGATTTTTTACATGAGTATAATTGAGAAACTGTAGAGTGACATAGGCTGCTTTTTATCCCGGAAAAATAACAGCTCCTGTGGGATAGTATGCTCTTTTTCTCGCATTTGTTCTTCAATAAGGCGGCGACGGCACAAGGGATCGACGTGATTTTTTACATGGGTATAATTGAGGAACTGGAGAGTGACATAGGCTACTTTTTATCCCGGAAAAATAACAGCTGCCGTGGGATAGTATGCTCTTTTTCTCGCATTTTTCTTCAATTAGACGGCGACGGCACAAGGGATCGACGTGATTTTTTAAATGGGTATAATTGAGGAACTGGAGAGTGACATAGGCTACTTTTTATCCCGGAAAAATAACACCTGCCGTGGGATAGTATGCTCTTTTTCTCGCATTTGTTCTTCAATTAGGCGGCAACGGCACACCGGATCGATGTGATTTTTTACATGGGTATACTTGAGGAACTGGAGAGTGACATAGGCTACTTTTTATCCCGGAAAAGCTAACAGCTCCTGTGGGATAGTATGCTCTTTTTCTCGCATTTCTTCTTCAATTAGGCGGCAACGGCGCAACGGATCGACGTCATTTTTTGCATGGGTATATTTGAAGACCTGGAAAGTGACATAGGCCACTTTTTATCCCGGAAAAACAAACAGTTCCTGTGGGATAGTATGCTATTTTTCTCACGTTTGTTCTTCAATTAGGCAGCAACGGCGCAACGGATCGACATGATATTTTTTATGGATATATTTGATGTTCTGGAGAGTGACATAGGCTACTTTTTATCGCGGGAAAACCTACAGTTCCTGCGGGATAGTATGCTATTTTTCTCATGTTTGTTCTTCAATAAGGCGGCAATAGCGCAACGGATCGACGTGCATTTCGCATGGGTATATTTGAAGACCTGGAGAGTGACTTGGGCTACTATTTACTTAGGGAAAACAAACAGTTTCCCGGAGACTTTCACACAGTCTGATAGTATAGTCTAGATCGTGGAAATCCCACAGGATAGCATGTTGTTTACAGTAGCGTGTTAAAATAATGCTCTGCCCTGTGTCCATAACTGCCCACTGACTAAATATACTCCTCCCTTCTCCTTTGTGGCGTAATGTAATTGTTCCAGTAGTATCGGATGGACTAATCGGTTACATGCTGCTGCAACTATGCGACATCGTTTGTATAATCAGGAATCTGTATAACGGGTAACCTATAGCATTGTGTTTTCTTTCGTAGATATCGTGAATATTTTTTCGAATATTTTTCATTTTTCGTGCATGAAAAACCTAGCTCTTGCCTTTCGATGAAATACGTCGAACGTCTCAGTATTCTTCTCCATGGCATCCTCTTGCATGCTTAATTTAAATACATTTTTCTAACAACAACTCATTTATTGTTCCCTTGAGCCACGCGAGCGAAGCCGCGGGTAATAGTAGTAGCTAGTATTAAATATTCGTTTTCACTTCTATTGGCAGTCATAGAGACTGCCGATAGAAGTGAAAACGAATATTTAGTTAACAACACTATCTAAGGGTAGGTAGTAGGTACACCAGACCCCTAACGTAAAATTATTTTTCATTTCATATTAAACTTTATTTTAATTTAATTTATTTATACATATTTTTTTATATTTAACTATTTTTGAGTTTTATGATTGTAAACGTGTATTTATATGGGTCCCCGACTTGCATTAAAATGATTTTGTTACATATTTATATTAATTGCTATTTTTTATATTTTGTCTAGGTTGCATAGCGAAGCAACAAGTTACAAACATTCGTTTGTGCTTACAAAAGATAACAGATAGATTATTTTTGTTAATATTGGCTAATTTGTGATTCAATAAGCTTGGATTGCAGGCCAAACTATCGGATTCCCAAATTTGCGGCTCAGAAACACATTGGCATTATGAAAATATGTTTTCGTTGCACTGCCAGTGCTGGAATTATTCCTAGGCCCGTGAGGCCTGGGCCTAGGGCGGCATGATTTTAGGGGCGGCAAAATTTTCACACGAATGTTATAGAATTCTTTCATAGCGCCTATAATGCTGGGCCTCATTAATGACTTGACCGTTATGTTTATATAATATTATACTTTGCCCGATCTTGCGTTATTAGTAGGTACCTACCTATCAACGGTCCTTTGTTGGGTGGCTAGAGATGTTTATATTGTTAAATGTTATGATATCACATTACGGAGCTTTTGTTATTTCCTTTTACTAAGTATTTCTGTTTAGTGTAAGATAAGTTTCGTTTACGTAACTGTAATAAGATAATTGTAGCTTGGGGCCGGTGATGTTGTATGTATTTTGAGTGGCTCATGTCAAACCTTTTGTAATTTGTAACACTCGTCCCGAGAACTTTTACGTACTTAATATAAACTGTGTAAAGTAAATTAATACAGACCTAATCTTGACCCACCGTCTATTACACTTCAGTGTAATATGCAAGTCTCGACTTGTTTTTATTGTATTTATTATCATCAAATGAAATTGATGTACTGGACTGTCATTTTAAAGTTAAAACTTTTATTTTAAAGTATATTTTCACTATTCTCACATAATTTTTTAATTAAATATGAGTTCCTATCGAACAAAACTCAGTAGTCCTGGATATCGTAAAAAGGCAGAAGAATCTATAAAAAAGATGATTTATTGCAAAAACGATATAATCAAAATATCTTATTTTATGACAAGTTCATCAAGCTCTTACTAATAATGATCAACAACCATCATGTTCATCTGCTGTAAGTATTTTATAATAATTATTAACAACTATATTATGAGGCCCGTGACTTCGTCAGCGAGGATTGATGTTTTTTAATTCGCGGGAACTCTTCAATTATTTTCCGGGATAAAAAGTAGCCTATTACCTTCCCCGGGATGTAAACTATCTCTGTACCAAATTTCTTTAAAGCTTTATGCACACTTCAATTTATTTGATAATTTATCTGAAATTGATACAAATGAATTGAAAACTCAATCAAATGAACTAGTCAATAAGTATCCTAACGATTTAGAAGAGACATTAGGAGATGAATGTATTCACTTAATTATTAACTTAAAGATTTATTGGGAAATATTGATGTACGTTCTGCAAAAAATATATGCCATATATTGCATTCACAGAATCTTCGTGATATTTATCCTAACTTAGATATTGCATTATGAATATTTCTGAGTATTCCAGCAACAAATTGTTCAGGAGAAAGTCTGGTCTGGTGGGAGGCTTCAGCGGTGGCTAGTTACCACCCTACGGTACGATGCCGTTAGAAACCGACTAGTTTGATATAACTGCCATACCCCTAACAGGCTATAGCCCGCTAGGTACCATCTTAGACTGCATCGTCACTTACCATCAGGTGAGATCGCATTCAAAGGCTAACCTGTAGTGGAAAACTATAGAGGATAATTATATGTTAACTAATAAAATGTTGTGATTAAGTGAATAAAATTTGATATATAATAATTTAAATATTAAAAAATTACCTATTTAATTTTGATAATCACCTCACAGAGCAAAAAGGTCGGCATATCTCATGGGGCCTAGGGCGACATCAAACATAAATCCGCCACTACACTATTTTGTTATGATAAAATTTCGTGATCCATCCAGATCCCTGATATCTCATATCCTTAACATATAATTGTGGAACCAGCTTCCAAAATTGTGGAACCAGCTTCCATCTACTGTGTTCCCTCATGATTATAATATGGGGCTCTTCAAAGGGCGGATAAACAAATATCTTAAAAGCCAGCAACGCATTGGCGGTTCCTCTGGTGCTGCAAATGTTCATGGGCGGCGGTAATCACTTATCATCAGGTGACCCGTCTGCTCGTTTGCTCGTACATATAAAAAAAATATATAATAACTCTACTAAATATTTATTTATAATTTATACATACTTCGCTATTTACCAAATGTTAAATATTTACGTTGTTCCCTACAAGTACTAAGTTCGGTCTTTGGAAATAGTAATTATTCTGTTTGTCGTATCGTAGTACTTAGTCTGTTTGATGTTTGTATTGTATTATGATCTCGCTTGAAGGCAAGCAATAATATAGCATTTTATCCTAACGAAAAGTTAGTAAGTATATTTTCACACCACATGCTCGACAATGCCGAATTATATGTCATGTAAACCCTACCGAAAGCAAGACATTATATCTCTTGGCTTTAGCCGGGTTATAATGTTCTATTGAATTTCATTATAACCCGCTGGTCAATAATTTGATTTTCACTTTCATAATTCTTATTGCTATGTTGATAAAGTCTAATTTCGCTAAACAGAATGTGTTCTCAGCGGGCGCGGCCAACTCGATTTTCTAAAACCGAAGCCATGGCCCACTAGATTCGCACTGAGACGAACTTCATTTGTTTGTCAAATCGAGTAGGCCACGCCAGGTGAAAGCAGTGGCTATATAGGCCGTGGCCCACTAGATTCGCACTGAGACGAACTTCGTTTGTTTGTCAAATCGAGTAGGCCACGCCAGCTGGAAGAAGTTGCTATAGCCGTAGCTAGTAGTACCTTTAGAAGATTCTATCACAACTCAAATAAACTCTAGCTCAACCTCGATAAACGTACCAAATAAAAATATAAAGTTATCTTTCCATAATTGGACTAATGTCTCCAATATCAATTTGCACTTTTAATTTGCTGTAATAAACACTATCTACTAAGCCTGGTATTTTATTGTCTCGCATAAAGTGAGAAAAGTAGAGTATACACCACCGGGATAAAACTGTTTTTTTCTTGGGCGCTTGAATCCCTCACTGCACTCAGGACTCAATCTTAATTCCCTCGCTTTGCTCGGGAATTAACTTATAACACCCTCGCTGCGCTCGGGAGTTAAATTTGGAGTCCTTCGTTACGTTCAGGATTCAATGTAGCGCCCGTGACATAAAACAGTGCTTTATCCCCTTGGTGTATAATCTACTATAGCAGATAGAAATATGTGTTTATGTAGTTAGTACCTAGCTGACGCGCCCAACGCCGACTTCACTCGCGTGAAATTTCAGAAAATCCTTTTATAATAGCGGGATCGGGTACAAAGAAAATTTACATGAAAATTCTCACAATTCTAGATCAGGATCCAATAGTGCAGTACGTACTCAGTGCGTTGATAGGTATGAGGTGGGTATGAGGCCGTATATGTAAGTAGTTTAAATGAGTAACTTACGATACGTTAACAGTTTTGTAAGTTGTGTATCTCATGCAAATGATAATTATGTAGGTACTTACGTATGCTTTATACTTACTTAAAATTTGACTTTTATAATTACGGGCGCGCGCCTGTGATGACAAAATGTATGGCATTTTATGAAACAAAATACGATAAGGCTCCGCTACGCGCCCGTTTTGTTCGATAGATCGCCATTTTTGAGCGCCATGCGCCATACATTTTGTTTTTACAGCACGTTCCAGTCCGCGCGCCCTTTACGCTAGCTCTATCAAGATGATTAACTAAAACGGGTTTTTAGATGTCTATTGTCTTTTCCGGTAGAAATATCGATAGGCACGCGCGCAGGAAAACTGTAGGAAAAAAGTCTCAAAACTTTGTATATACCTTTAGGCCTGAAACTTTGAAACTATATTCTTGCAAATATACTACTAAAAAAAAAACGCAATTGTCAAAACGCGTCCTAAGTCTTAGATTTAAGTGAAATTCTGAAATGTGACGTCATCAAAGCTCTAGCACTTTTTTACTTTAGTCGATTGCATAAAATGGTTATTCAGCATAAAACTATTAGGGGACGTGGATATTACGACATTTGGGAGATCCTCTATTTAATAATCACTAAAAAATAATTTATTTGAATAGTAGTCAAATACAAAATTCTTCCTAATTTCCTTAATTCAGTTAATTCGAGTTAAATTGATGTTGGGCCTATAAAGCGGTAACTGGATGGTTTCTGAAAATTAAATAAACTTATTTTGAAAGTTTTGAAGGAAACTTTATTTTCGATGTATTTTTTAGATCTAAAGGTACCTACTGGGTTAATTAAAAAATACTTATAATGATAAGTAATATACTCTAGCTCTACATAGTACTACAACTCTACCCAATACTAAAAAGCTCTTCTAGACGCTCTTCAACTCCGTGTTTTCAGTAGTCGACCGGGCCGTCGCGTGCCGACTGCCTGTGGCGTGGAGTAATGCTGCCTTAGAGCAGCTAATTTAATTTTGTTTTTTTTTTCTCAGAATTTTAAAAGTAGTAGAACAAAAGTTGTTCAGTACTACGTACAGAAGCACCCCTTATGAGGTTATTAGTGTTTTTAAATCATTAATCCTGTATAATTACATTTGTGTTATAATTTAATAGGTAATATTATTACCTATTGAATTAATATTAATATTTTGTTATTATTAGTTTTTTTTTTTAAATATATATTATTATCCAAGTTAGTATACTATTATTCTGCATTTAGACTATCTGACTCATGAGATAATAATAAACTCAAACTAGTTGACTCGCTCAAGCGTTGCACGGGTGGGTTTACATTATTTATGTAGGTAGGTACTATAAGCCTTTAATTATGTATTTATATATTATACAGGGTAATAATATGACCCTATATAAAATATAATATGACCCTATAAATACATAGTTAAATTACAGCGTCATATCGTGTGCGCAAGGTGCAGAAATCCTTTGTGGGGTCGAGTGTACGCTTTTTTAACATGGTCCCCAAAGAGTTTCTAGATTTGCCATTACATATATTTAAAGACTGTGTTATAAAGCATTTGTTAAGTCGAGGTTATTACACTATCGAGGATTTTCTGACAAAGTTGCATGGAAGCAACCTCGCATCAGTGACCCACAAGTCAGTGTAATTTTATACTTGTAACGTAATGTATGTGTTGTATTGTTTACTTATTGTAACCTTTTTCTTTTTAAAGAAAAGAGCAGCTGCTGAGTTTCTTGCCGGCTCTTCTCAGTAGAATCATCTTTCCGAACCAGCGGTAGAACCTTGACGTATCATAAATGACAAAAGTTGTCTTACATGAAATAAATAAATCATTTATCATTTACCTACCTACTTTGGGTAAACCCACCCGCGTGTAATGCTTGGGCGAGTCAATTAGTAGTTTGACTTTATTATTATAAGTCAGACATAAGTCAGACAGTCTAAACGCAGAATAATAATATACTAACTTGGTATTACGTATAACTATGAAACGATAATATAGGTAATAATAAGTAGTTCTTTCAATCTTCAGTTGTTAATACATAAGCAGTGAACAAGAACGATGTAATATTACGTTTAAGTTAGATATAAGAATACTTAATACTACCTTAAAACACTGAATTAAGATTTTACCACTAACGTAATTTTTACTTTCTTATTTACTATTTATAAAGAGGCATGCACGCTTTTTTCCAACTACAAGTTGGCCCTTGACTGCGATTACACCTGATGGTAAGTGATGCTAAGATGGTAGCGGGCTAACCTGTTAGGGGTACCGGGTATGGCAGTTATATTAAACCCATACCCCTAGTCAGTTTCTACACGGTATCGAGCCAGAACGCTAAATCGCTTGGCGGTACGTCTTCGCTAGCCACGGCCGAAGCCTCCCACAAGACCAGGCCAGAGAAAATGCAGAAATTATAAAACCAAAACTTTTAATAAAAAAAAAGTTATGAATTTATAATTTCCTTAATTTCGTTCATATTTCCACTTATCATTCGCATCCCAAAACGAATTGGTATATATCATTTTAATATAAACTTTTGTTACGAAAAGTGTACAAAGGAAAGGGTCACCACCTAAATTGGACTATGATTTCCGAGCATCAGTCGGTATGCGATAAACCAGATATTATGAAAAGGAATATTTTGAAATCTTTTTTATTACTGGGTACTAGATACATCAAAGTTCCCAAGATATAATTATGCAATCTCAATGTATGCTATGTCACGTTCATTTTAAGTAACGTTTTTTATTAAGACTTTATTTTTTTTAAGGATTTCTGTACGCATAGTCGAGCCGGTATATATATTTGTTGTACTACAAAAATACATTTTTGTTCCAGCTACATAATAAACGTATATCGCTCTATTGTTTTATACAAAATATATTATAACACCTAAATGGTTGTATATTGTTCTATGATAATATAATGGACTAATTATACCAGCTTTCACGTTTCATAGGAGGTTTTCATTTATTCAGTTCCGCTTTAATTAGCATCGGAGCGGTTCGTCGTATCAGCATTAAATGGGGATCTCCGCATTAAATCCTCAGTCGTTGAAATTTGGCAGGGTTGTAGTATGGCATGAATCAGAACTCCGTTTCGAAAACCCAGCCTCCTGTTGCTGGAGCGCGTAGTTAGTAAGAACCGTGTCTTTTGTATTTCCATTTTTAGAATTTTATTAAATTCAGTGGAAAGTTTCAGTGGTTTTTTTTTTCCCAAATAAAAAGACTGTCGACCCGGCCCTCGTAACAACTACATACAAAAATATCCAAAAATATATCCATTCGGAAGTTAGGTATTTATACTTAAAACTTAATTTTTATGACTAAATATTTTCTCGATTTCTTTTTAAAATAATAGTAGGTCGTATATTTACACTCAAAACCGAAATATTAAACGAAATAATCATGCAGAACATCGATATTTAGCACGATTATAATAACAAACCTAAGCTGCGTTTACGCGATAGTGTACCTTCCTGGATTTTTTATTGGATATCCATACTAATATTATAAATGCGAAAGTGTTTCTGTCTGTTTGTCTGTCTGCTACGCTTTCCCGGACCATCTTTTCAACCGATTTTGCTGAAATTTGGTACAGGGGTAGATGGTATCCCGGGGAAGGACATAGGCTACTTTTTATCCCGGAAAATTAAGAGTTCCCGTGGGAATCAAAAATCTTAATCCACGCGGACGGAGTCGCGGGAATCATCTAGTTTATAATATACATGACACTTTATCATGCTGTAAAGTTTTGTCGCCTGAGGAATTATTGTTGGGGTCAACTAGCTTTATTGCCTAGACTATTAGGGTGGTAACTAGACACGGCCGAAACCTCCCACGTTAAGACAAGCGCCGGAGGTCGTCGAAAATGTTAAGCGACCTTTACAAACTCATAATTGTTTTTCAGACGAACAGCTACGGCAGGGCGCTTTCATGTGCTACGTAATGTTCGGTATCTACACATTCACTCTGCTGGCCATTGTGTGTAATGACTACTTCATTCCGTGTGTAGAAATGATATGCGAGGACTTGAAAATACCTCAGGTATGCTTTTTGGATAACTTAATTCTTACTACATGATTCTGCGTGGATTTAGGTTATTTGAAAATCTCGTGGGAACTCTTTGATTTTCCGAATGAAAACAACCTATACTTATTTATGTCACTTTCATCTGAGCAACAATCACGTCAATCCGTTGTACCCTTACCGCCTGGATGAAGAACAAACAAACAACTTCGCAATTGTAATAATAGTGAAGAATTGTAAGGGTAGTGATTTTATTTGATTTAACATTCTATAGGGGGCTTGTGGGAGATTTTTACCTATTCGATCGCATTAACGTTAACTACCACGACGCTTGGTCAATTCCGTACAAATCGCAATTCGATTAAATAGGTAGATAGTTTATAAATCTCCCACTAGGCCTATCATTGTTCTTGTTATTTATCTAGCTATATTTTGATTCCGTTTTGTCATCAGAACGTGGCAGCGGCTACATTCATGTCAGTGGCGACATCATGCCCAGAGTTCTTCGTAAATATGATATCGACCTTCCTCACGCAGTCCGATATGGGCATAGGGACCATTGTCGGTTCAGCCATATTTAATCTATTGGGAGTCGCTGCAGTAGGCAGTCTCGCAGCTGTAGCGGTAAGTAAGCCTTTTTTCTAGTACATACTCTTTAGGCGCTTAAGGATAATTTACATGATATGGAAATATGTCTACTTTCTACATAGGTACTTATTTTATATAGAGCACGTAAGACCAGTCTTCGAACAGTGCGTGTTACCAGTACATACGGATCCTAGGTCTAAGCAAATTGCGAGTTAATACATGATTTTTGACGTTCAGGCATATCTATGAACTTCATAAACAGGTCTATTTTAATTATCCGTTTGACAAACGAAAACGATTTCGTTACACAATAATGGGCTGATCGCTAACTATTGCCTATATAAGAGAGCTCAGAGGTAACTCAGCGGGCGATGGAGAGAACTATGCTTGATGTTACTTAATTCACTTTCTTAAACCTAGATACGAGTACATATACTCGCTCAGCGCTTAAATACTTACTAATATTTAAAGTAAGTTTATTTATGTTTTTGTATCTTCATTATTCAGATGTGATTATATTCACATAGTACTATCGCACGTCTTACCTTAATGTTCCTTACATGTTTTTTAAATTGACGATCCGAGCGTAACACGCTCGAGCCGGTAGTGGGCGTTTTTTGCCGCTACCTATATATGAAATTATGTCTCTATAAATCTCTAATACGTGCGCTGTTGGTAAATAATAATATCTTCGAATGAAGCTACTCATATATTATAATTATGATAGAACTTCACATCACTTCACTACACGACGTATACTTTTCTTAATTATCGCTAGTTCACTGGTTATTAACTTTAGATTGATACACGTGCCTTCTTGTTATGATACTAACAATACGTTAAAGTAATAGTAGTTTATGCAACTGTATCGTAATGAGGGTCATTTTAATTCGAGTGCTGTTTTTTGGATCAAAATAGGATAGTACGAGAATTAAAATGACTAATTACGTACAGTTGCATACAAGATTTTATCTACGACAAGGACGTCTTTTGTAAATTAATAAAAAATTCAAATCAATGGGGACTATCGTTTCTTTGCTCACCAGTTGGCGCCACTGTTGACTAAGGTCCAGAGGTATAGCTGTCAAAGGCGACTTTATAAGATTGGCGCCGAAACAAAGTTTTAAATCTTGAATCTCATTAAGTTTATTAATTACTAGCGATCCGCCCCGGCTTCGCACGGGTAGCATTAATAATCCTAATATATACCTACCCAATATAGCCAGTGGGCAGAGGGCAGGTTACATTTTAATATTACATTGTAAGAGTACGCCCCGTCCTCATTATTTCTATGATATCTCATAAGCTATTCATCTAAATTAAATGGTGTAAAGGACGATTTTTGTCTTAGTTAAATACTTGAGATGATTAATATATTTATTTTGATAAGGATTAATACTATGTCGGTAAAAACACCTTCGCAAGTAAAGCATTGGTTTAGACCAAATTTGAAAATCATAAAAATGGTTATTGTGAGTCAACCTTAAAAAATAGATATATACTATTGCGGACTACTTTTTAGAACTTTTTAAGAGGAACAATTTCACCATACATTGTTTCGTGTAACTTTAACTATTTACGCAGCGCACGCCGCGTAAGCTCTCAGAAGAGACGATTTTTCCGACTTAGTTCACATTATTGCAATTTTCGTAAGGATCTCTAATTTTTTTGAAAATAAAATATAGTCTATGTTACTTGCTGATAATTTAGCTTTCTATAGGTGAAAGAATTTTTAAAATCGGTTTAGTAGTTTTTGATTTTATCCATTACAAACAAACAAAGAAATCTTTCCTCTTTATAATAGGTATTAGTTTTGTTAAATAGTTAACTATCTATCATCATATCGAGTAGCTATGCCGCAATGTTGTGCAGTTCCGTTTTAATCGGAAAAAAGAGGAGAACACATGTTTCCAAAAGATAAAACTGTTCTAAAACAGCGGCTAGTGGCGATTTGCAGGAATAACTATACCCGACAAAAAATTCTCGTGTTTGTAAAAAACATTTTAACCCCGAGGATTATGTGTTACCCAAAGAATCAAATAAGTACAGAAAATCGTAAGTAATTATCTTTCTTATTCATCTCCTAAATTAAAGCCAAAAGTTGTACCTACCTAGTCAAGAGAGAAGAGAGAAAGGAAATTATAAGAAAACGTTCAGAAAGAGCTCAACAACGTCAAAAAAAGAAATTTTTGCGCTTATTTATGCGCCTCTTTTTCTTAATTCCGCCTTCAAAACGTTCACATTAATCGCTAAATAATCCATATTTGCGATAATTTCACGAAGGAGATCACTTTTCAACAGGTAAACTAAAGAAATTATAATTTATGTCACGAAGCCCGCCAAAACCAGTGAAAAGTGAATGTTTTTGGACCTCACGCGACACCAGCGCCCCTAGTGGCAAATTCACGCGCGATAGCCCCCATTGACTGGTTGGGAAAGTGCCAGAACCCAGAGCCGCTAAGCTATAGGTATCCTATTTATGAAGATGACCATATCGATACAGCTACGACTCATAACGATACAGCTCCCATACAACGAACTGTATCGTTATGAGAAGCAAACACGAAAGAGGGTTCAATTCGATATAGTTGTCAAATTCGAAATTGGAACTTTTCGATGCTGGAGTAGATAAAAGTAATAGTAGTTTATGATATGGTTGCATAATAGAAGCTATCACACACACGTGTGTGTTTTTAATATTATCACACTAATGTATAACACATTAATATCTAGTTATGTAGATTTTCGTACATGTAACCACGTATCTTTAAAATGTTAGTGACATATATTTTGTCGTTACCTTTACTTGATATTGTTGAGCTTGAGCGTTTCGATGTTTCAGAATCGATATTTTTTTTTAAATATTATAGACGTGTGTGTACATTAATGTATATCATTACGCCAGTATTTTTTATTTCTTAACAAGTATTTTAAGATGTGTACATGAATGTATATCATTACGCCAGTATTTTTTATTTCTTAAAAAGTATTTTAAGACTAGAGAAATATTTTTACACATTATTTACAGTTTTTCTAAATGATGAATATTTTTTAAGTTACCATTATATTGATTGAATATTGCACGTCTGTACTATGTTATTATCATTTTAAAAATAGGTTAGCTAGCTTTAATTTTTATTGTAATTTTTTCTGTAATGATTATCAAAATTTGGATATTTGCAATAAATAAAATATTTATAAAAAAGATACTAATTTATATTTTTTTACGAAAAATGTACACCGTCAATTTAATTATTAGTATATAATTTGATGAACTCTGTATACCTACGTGTCATGCACAAATTGTAGAGTTCATCACTTCATAAAATAGTCCAGCATTTTGTGTTCTCGTGTGTCCAAATGTGCAATATTTTCATGTTTTTTTTATCCACTACAAGTTAGCCCTTGACTGCGATCTCACCTGATGGTAAGTAACCTGTTAGGGGCATGGCGGTTATATTAAACCCGTATGCGGTTTCTACACGGGATCGTAAATACATATGATACGATACGAAGAAGTAGACTACCTACCTGGCGCAGTGTTGAGCGCTGTTGTCTTAAGTGCGGAGGTTCTGGGTTCGATTCTCGGCAGGGTCAATTTCGGAATTTATAATTTCTGAATTTTCTCTGGTCTGGCCCAGGGGGGCGCTTCCGCCGTGGCTAATTACCACCCTACCGGCAAAAACATGCCGTCAAGCAGCGTTCCGGTACGATGCCGCGTAGAAATCGATTAAGGGTATTGGTTTAATATAGCTGCCACTGCATCATTACATACCATCAGGTGAGATCGCAGTCAAGGGTTAACTAGTAGTGAAAAAAAAACGTTTAAACCTTGTTCCAGCCAATTGCAATTGATTACCGCCCTGTAACAAGAGACGTGATTATCTACATGATGACCGTTGGAGTCCTAGTGGCAATAGTGTGGGACGGCCAGGTGGTCTGGTACGAGGCGCTGGTTTTAGGCATACTTTACATATGCTACTTCATCTTTATCTTCAACAGTATGAAGATTTTCAACCTCATCGGAAGGATGTTCAAGTCTTGCAGCCAGCAGGGAAAGTCCAATTGTGAGTGAATACCATTCATTTAATTTCAATCCATACTTCATAATATCATATCGTAACTTTTTTGCTGAATCATAAACACACTTTCCGCGATAATTTAAAAAAAAAAAAATCTTCAACGCGACCCTCATTTAGACTCTATCTATCTATGTATATATATAAAAATCAATTGCTGTTCGTTTGTTTTGCTAAAACTCGAGAACGGCTGGACCGATTTAGTTGATTTTGGTTTTGAAATGTTTGTGGTAGTCCAGGGAAGGTTTAAATGGTGAGAAAATATGGAAAAATTAGTTAGCGACGACGCGCGGACGTAGTCGCGGGCATCAGACTCTCTCGACTGAATCTAGTAGTATTTTCCTCTGTTTTGGTATGCAAGTGAAAAATAGAGACATGTACCTACTTTTTTCTCGATTTTTGAATATTCCACCCCCAAGAACTTTCGAGCGAAGCAACGGCAGGTCATCTAGTTTAAAATAAGGAAGGATTACTCTTAAAATAATTCAAACCCATTGAATTAGATCATCGTTATCAGTCAATTATAAGGTTCATTATGTTTGAACCTTGTAAGAAATCGTGCTCGTTTTGTTAGTCTACTTTCCTGTTCACTTATATTATAAGCAAGCGTCTTTTCTCTGAATTAAATTATTTATCTTAAACCGAATGCAGTGCATTAATAGCTATTTATGCAACTGTATCGTAATGAGGGTCATTTTAATTCGAGTGCTGTTTTTTGATACGAGGCTTGCTGAGTATCAAAATAGGATAGTACGAGAATTAAAATGACTAATTACGTACAGTTGCATACAAGATTTAATCTACGACAAGGACGTCTTTATAATTTTTTATTTTGTAAATTAATAAAAAAGTCAAATCAATTGACTGGTTGGGAAAGTGCCAGAACCCAGAGCCGCTAAGCTATAGGTATCCTATTTATGAAGATAAGCATATCGATACAGCTACGACTCATAACGATACAGCTCCCATACAAGGAACTGTATCATTATGAGAAGCAAACACGAAAGAGGGTTCAATTCGATATAGTTGTCAAATTCGAAATTGGAATTTTTCGATGCTGGAGTAGATAATAGCTATTTATGCAACTGTATCGTAATGAGGGTCATTTTAATTCGAGTGCTGTTTTTTGATACGAGGCTTGCCGAGTATCAAAATAGGATAGTACGAGAATTAAAATGACTAATTACGTACAGTTGCATACAAGATTTTATCTACGACAAGGACGTCTTTATAATTTTTTACTTTGTAAATTAATAAAAATGTCAAATCAATTGACTGGTTGGGAAAGTGCCAGAACCCAGAGCCGCTAAGCTATAGGTATCCTATTTATGAAGATGACCATATCGATACAGCTACGACTCATAACGATACAGCTCCCATACAAGGAACTGTATCATTATGAGAAGCAAACACGAAAGAGGGTTCAATTAGATATAGTTGTCAAATTCGAAATTGGAATTTTTCGATGCTGGAGTAGATAATAGCTATTTATGCAACTGTATCGTAATGAGGGTCATTTTAATTCGAGTGCTGTTTTTTGATACGAGGCTTGCCGAGTATCAAAATAGGATAGTACGAGAATTAAAATGACTAATTACGTACAGTTGCATACAAGATTTTATCTACGACAAGGACGTCTTTATAATTTTTTACTTTGTAAATTAATAAAAAAGTCAAATCAATTGACTGGTTGGGAAAGTGCCAGAACCCAGAGCCGCTAAGCTATAGGTATCCTATTTATGAAGATGACCATATCGATACAGCTACGACTCATAACGATACAGCTCCCATACAACGAACTGTATCGTTATGAGAAGCAAACACGAAAGAGGGTTCAATTCGATATAGTTGTCAAATTCGAAATTGGAACTTTTCGATGCTGGAGTAGATAAAATTAATTTCAGTGCATCTGCTCACATTTTTAAAGGCCAAGACGTGTTGTAGTTAACCAGTGATATGAGTGTTAAATGCTTATAATAAATCTGTATAATTAAATATCGAAAGGGACGAATACGGGCCTCTTAAGGAGGCTCAGGGTTAAATTTTACTTTATCGTCTAGTATTAGCAGTGGAAAGTCATTATATTACTCGTAGTTCATTGCTCCACAGACACAGTGACTACCATTAGTAAATCAGTAGAAGAGGCAATGGATAAGAGCATAAACAATACTGAATCGCAAATGAACGGTGGTTCTACGAGCAACGGAAAACCTGTCAACACTGATAAGGGTAAGACTATTCGGCTTATTCTTACTGAGAGAATTGATCTCCTCACGTCATATGCCTTATATTAATAACATATAGGTTCTTGGGATTATAATGCTCCCTTCCTTATTCGATTCAACTTAGACAACGAGAATTCGAATCGATTCATTATTATTTATCATATGTTTTGTTGTTGTGTATCATTTATGTTTGTGTTGTTTTGTTTTTATATGAATAAATAAATTAATTATTAATAATAATAATAATGTTAGTTACCTAATATATAAACATCTCATATAATATATAAAATCGTTAACTAATCAACGCACACACAATAGGTTACAGTAGGTTCGTTTTGTGACGTAGACGCTCAGTAAGGAAGGATTTTTCAAAATTCCACCCCTAAGGGGGTGAAATAGGAGGTGAAAGTTTGTATGAAAGTCCGTCATTTCTCAAGTTATATCCATGAAACTTGGTATACGAGCTACTGGTTGAAAATGAACAAATACCTAATTCAAAGTTTTAAAAATTTCTACCCCCGAAGGGTTGAAATAGGGGATGAGAGTTTGCATGAAAGTCCCTCATTTCTCAAGTTATAGCCATGAAACTTGATATGTGAGCTGCCGGTTAAAAACAAAGAAATATGTGTTTCACAGTTTTTGAAAATTCTACCCCCAAAGGGTTGAAATAGAGAGTTGGTCCTTCAATCACGCCGCAACAGAGCAACGGGTATTTTGCATGGGTAGTTAAGTACCTGGAGAGTGGTATAGACTACTTTTTATCCCGGAAAATTAAGGAGTGCCTGTGGGAAAACAAACTTATACCACGCGAACGAAGTCGCGAGCATCAGCTAGTCGATGTACCTATATAATGAACAGGATCGACAGCTTCTGTCGAAAATATACTACGACTGGACAAAACAAAACAAAGGCCATTTCATTCGCTTTGATATAATATGTGGCGCGCACTATAGACGACTGGAATCTCTTAAGAGGCCCATTAATAAGAAGTTAGTATTTCGACGCTCGCATTCTATTATCGTTTGCGAGATGTAAACTCTCATACGAGGAGCAGTGGTATCGATTCTCTCTTCCTTCCGAATGCCCGCTTTACGCTCTAGCTCTGCTGATGGTGCCACGATTACGGTACCTTCCCACCAGAGTTGTGCTACGTTGGCACTAAGCTAAGGATTTGTGATCGCTAAATGTTAGATGACGCATTCCTATTGGTGGATTTTTATTATATCCGTAGCTTAGCAACGTAGAACATCTCTGGTTGAAAGGCAACATTAGGCCTGAGAGATAAAGGTATAAATATACCTACTATTCTATACTGAATGAGGTTTTATTGATTTTAGAAGATGCAGTGGTGAAACCAAAGAAAAGTGTATTTCGATTTCCAAAAGAGAACTCTATCATCTACAAGATATGGTGGTTCTACACATGGCCGCTCAAGTTAATCCTTGGCATAACCATACCCTCGACCTTGACCTGCAGGAGATTCTACCCACTGGCCTTTTTCATGTGCATCATTTGGATTGGCGTTAACTCCTACTTCATCTCCTGGAGTATGACAGTTATAGGTAAGATTAATTAGTATTGCTTTTCAAATTAGCAGTAGGTACTAACCACAAGGTTTAAAATCACGTAATCACGCTCTGAAAAACTTTTGAGTAAGAGTTGAATATACCTTTGATTACTATAATTTTAGTGATAAACTCAAGTTTTCTATCAATAAAATAAGATCGCCTGCTTGAATCTAATTGAAACATCGAGGTAAATGAAATGTAATTCAAATTCAAATGCTTTTGGTTCAAATAGACTTTTTACAAGTGCATAAGAATAGTCGAATGAATCTACCACTGGCTCTGAATGCCGTTCCTACCGAGAAGAACCAGCAAGAAACTCGGTGATTGCTCTTTAATGAGTCTATGACTCGTACTGACATAAAAACAATCATTTTGTTCACGCAGTTCCTGACTTCTGACGGGAACGGGAAATATCCTATGACTATTTCCCGTTCTGGTTATAGAATTGGCACGAAAGAAGGTTTCATTGCCCTAATTCTGTACTTAATATTCAAACCATTTCTATCCGCAATAATTGTACGTGACAAACTTAACTTTTCCTTAATCTCAGATTTTAAATAATAATTGTTATGGTAGGAAACCCAATCTATTTCCTTCCTCCTCGTTTATGTTTGTTAAGTTTTCCGTATTCTGAAAAAAGTTAATGGTTATGAAGTTATCTTATAGTCCTTTATTATTTAAAGCTGAAAATTTTAACACAATTTCATTTTAAATAAATTTGCCACTTTAATGTAAATTGTATTCTAATTAAAAAAAAAGATAATTTTATAAAGAACATGATGTACAGCTTCAGGCATTAAATTTTATATTCGCACCATGCCCATGGTCACTTGGTTGATGCCTATTATAGTAGTATTAGATGATGCCCGCGACTTCGTCCGCGTGGATTAAGATTTTTGATTCCCGCGGGAACTCTTTAATTTTCCGGGATAAAAAGCCTATGTCCTTCCCCGGGATACCATCTACCCCTGTACCAAATTTCAGCAAAATCTATTGAAAAGATGGGCCGGGAAAGCGTAGCAGAGAGACAGACAGACAGAAACATTTTCGCATTTATAATATTAGTATGGATGGATATGGATTTTAATATTTTGTTTTATTCTGTGTATTTTTGCCAAATTTTGTAAAACGAGTTGTATTTTACTGCCAGCTGATACCAGCCACTTCGTCCGCGTGGATTGAGTTTATTTTGGTTTTTGGGAGAAAAAGTAGCCTATGTGTTATTACCTATATCTGTGGCTTTCATCCAGATCCGTTTAGACTTTCTGCAGTGATTGAGGAACAAACATCCAGTCTAACTTTCGCTTTTATAATATTCTAGTATAGATCGGAGCAGTACTTAGATATTCAACAATAATGTGTATTTGTTCAGCAATTCTATTATAATCTGTGCAAACAAGACGAGATAATATTTAAACAAACACAAATATTTGTTGACAGACAACATTGACCCATTTTTTACGAGTAGCGGCAGTGGTATCTGTATCTACATAATCTTTATGAAGATGTCTTAAAATTTAAACCATCAGTCTGTGGTCGTTTTATAAAGCGGACGAATTGGGTTTAGTTTTTGAACTTTGTATTTTAGAATCAAACAAATAAATGTTCTAGAAAGTAACTCGTATATCTGTTATTGGCATGGATATTCAAACAAAGCTCTATAGTCCCACAACCTTACTGCCCTTCTTTACCCATTTCATTCCATGACAAGGCGAGGTCTTAAAACAGTTCTTTTTGGGAGGATAAAACGGGGGACCTGGGCTGGAAAATTCACACGTGACAAAAAAACGTTAAACTGTCTTCTGTTATTCTAGTATAGATAGAGAGAGATGGAGTACACTCGGGAACGGTCGAGGTTCGAAGCTCGCTCAATTTAAATGCTCAAATTAAGGCTGCTCCAGGACTTCGCTTTTTTTATACAGCCGTACAAGGGCAATTACTTCACTATTTGATATAGTACGCCCAAAAATAAGCATGATATCGATTGGTCTCGCCATTATCTAAACTTATTGTTAAATAAAAAATTAAAAAACATATTGATTTGGAAGTTACGAGCCTCGAAAGATCCTTATTTTAACACTACTCGCAAGTTTTTAATCGCAAAATTAATACTATCAGTGTGGTTCCAGGGCATACGTTTCTCATTCCCGAGTCGGTGATGGGGATGACCTTCCTCGCATTCGGTGGCTGCTTGCCTGAAGCTTGCTCCATATTCATCATGTCCAGAAGAGGTAAGGTTTATGATCATATTTTAACCCCCGACGCAAAAAAGAGTGGGGTGTTATAAGTTTAACGTGTCTATGTGTGTATCTGTCTGTGGTATCGTAGCTCCCAGACGGATGAACCGATTTTTGTTTAGTTTTTTTAGTGTCATAGATAATTTTATCCCGAGTGTTCTTAGCCATGTTTCATGAAAATCGATTCAGCCGTTTGAAGATCATCAGCTCTTTAATAGTTGATGAGGGGATCTGACTACCTTCCATAATATGTCCTATCGATTCAAAATTTGGTACCGTATTACTTCAATGAAGAAATTCAATTGAAGGAACATGGTGAGGTAACCATGACTTTAAATATGACATGTTAGGGTAAGGCCCGGACTCCACCAGCGGAGAGGAGACGAGAGGATAGGAGATGTGATGGATGTAAACAACCAATAGAATTTCGTTATTCCCACATCTCGTCTCCGCTCAGCTTCAGTGGACACCACTGAGCGGAGATGTATCATATTTGTATGGCACGATCGACGTGGAGATGTGAGCTGTGGCTCGCAAGCTGGCGCGCGGCGGCGTGCTGTGAATGGCGCCGCTAGTTCCTAGTTCCGCCGCTCACCGCACGCAGCTCAGTCGCGCTCTAGCCAGTACACATCTCCGCTCCAGTCTTGCCAGTACGCATCTCTGCACAGCTTCGGTGGATACACCCTAGCTGAAAAAAATCTCTTCCCGTCTCCGCTTCAGACATCTCCGCA
This sequence comes from Erebia aethiops, assembly GCA_923060345.2. Lineage (NCBI taxonomy): Eukaryota > Metazoa > Arthropoda > Insecta > Lepidoptera > Nymphalidae > Erebia > Erebia aethiops. Next base: position 15,457,613 of record OV281079.1, on the reverse strand, counting down.
CATCTCCACTCTGTTGAAGACCGGGCCTAAGGTTTAGATTTCGAAGGTGGGTAATTAAATGGGATCAATTAGGCTCAATTACCACTGCGGCAGAGTCGAAGCGACGCGACGCGACTAACTCAACTAACTACTCACTATAAATATCTTCTCAACATTCACACCTACTTTAAAAAGGACAAAATAAAAGTTAAATTATAAAATTTAAAAACCCCCCGACACAAAAAATAAACTCTAAAAACAACAAATAATATTTTAAACCTATTATAATTATCGTCTACGTACTATCGTATACGTCTTCCTAAGCGTCAATTTAGGTTTTTAAAATCACTATATAAATAAAAAAGAATAAAAAGTCACTGTCTAGGTCTTAGCAATATTTATGCATTGCTCCTTTAGAGTGTGATTAAAGGACAAAAAAATACACTTTCGCATTTACAATATTAAGTAGGTACTTTAAGAAACACTTCTGTGCGTTTTGCAAGGGAAGGATTATCTAACTTTGCTTATTGTTATTAGCGTTATTATATCGTAAACAGGTTATATGAAAAATATATTTAGAGCAAAGCGAACTTAATGACATATTATTGCCAATTAAACTTATCAAAATAGTTGGATTTGTGTCTTATTAGCATTATTTATTTTGTATGTATCTACGAGTATTTATTGCATACTAGGTAAAGGACAGATTTCTGCCAGAACTGAGGAGAGATAGCGGTGCAAACAGGATAGTGATGTAATAAACTGCTTATAGTCAATACGATAAATAAATTGTTTTAATTATTAACAATAGATAATAATATCTATTATTAAGAAAGTAATCATTACTCTGTTCAACCATTTCTATCTATCTGTCTTTTTATTATTATGTATCAAACAGTGCCTGCCGACAGCGACTGTAAAATTATTAAAAAGTTATATTGCTGTGCGATTTTATGGATGCTATTTTTGCAATCTGCAGAAGTTTATTTGTGTAAGTAGTATGAGTAAGACAGCAGTAACAGTTGGGTATAAAGCAATACTAGTAGATTGTTCATCAAGGAACTAAAATGAGCCATTTCATACGAGATGTTTAGCTTACCGAGCGTAGCGAGGTATGCTATAGGATCGAGTAGAATGGCTTTTAGTCCCGTGGTAAACACTCTACTTTTCACTTCGATTGCGAGAAAATAAAATAAATAACGATTTTTTATTCTTTCTTTGCCTTTCTGTTACATTTTCATATTAGGAGTAAGATCTTTATTATCACTTGATGATAATAACAAATAAATAGTAACATTCACTTTACCTTATACCTTCACCTTGCATTACGTATTGTGCATCGAAATTCGAAATGGATTAATTATATCATCCAATAAACATCCATTTAAATTTTAATAATTACAACTAAAAAAATTTATGATTTCACGGCAAAATGCAATAGGTATTAACTTTATTAATTTAAAAAAATACATACCATAGACATAGATCTGTAGGATTATGGTAGGATACGATGGGTAACATTGTAATTCAACTAAGTGACATTTTGGCTGTTGATAGTAACCATAGATTAAAATTTTTTGATAACCGAATGAGGATAACACGCATACATACCGATATGAGGATAGTACGGCAATTATTAAAAAAATACTTTAATCCCTAGACCCTAAATGTTAACTTTAGTCCGCCTACGCTAAGCTATAATGACACCTTTTTAGAGCATGAAAGGTGAAAAATATATTTACATCCACGTTCGTATTAAATGTGATAACTCAAACCAAAAAAAAAATCATATCAGCATATGATTTTTTTCGAAAACATTTTGAATTCTGTCAGTAATTAATATCAACATTTTCGAGAACTAGCTGATTGGTTCATGCGGGAAGTGATTAATTTACCGGGATCAAAAGCCTATGTGTTATTCCTCTATGACTTCTAGATCCATTCAGCGGCGTGATTGAGTAACAAACATACATCCATCCGTCCAAACTTTCGCATTTATAATATTAGTATAGATTTCAGATTTCTTGACAAACCATTGGCGTATCTGGACTTAGAAATTCCAGTATTATTAGGAATTCTGGCAGAGGGTGTCGTGTTTTTATAGATTTTATTTAAAATATTCACATCAATGAGACACCATATTTTAGATCATCTTTTATAATAATGTCTTTCAATGTCACCGTAAACTAATTATAAGTATAAAAATCTAACACCATAGTTTAGATTAATATTATAACAGAGGGTAAAGGGCAAAGCTGTCAAATTTGTTATTAGAGAAGCATCCTTTGTTGAGTATAACGTGTATTTAATAATATGATAATAGCCATCATAACCATCGTTGTAACCTTCCAGTCTACAATGAATGGATATCGTCCTAAAACGTTTTTAACTTGAAGTGAATAACCGCTGTAAATGCTAGCTTTAAAAGAAGCAACCCTATTTAATACGGTCATTTGGTGGCTATACCTAAAAAGTTTCTCGGAAGTTTTAAAAATTGGTGTATTTTATAGATTTCGAGGTAGCCCCCCTTTTTGAGAAATTACTGGGTTAATATTAGAACACACAATTTTAAGGGAATTTACTATAGTAGATATACAAATAAATATTTGATTTGTTGCAGGTGAAGGAGGTATTGGCGTATCCAATGCTTTAGGAGCCAATACTCTAGCAATTTTATTCGCCCTAGGGTTGCCCTGGCTCATCAAGACGCTCACGCTGCTGGTTCAGGGTTACGACACCGCAGTGACAATTAACTCGGCGGGCATTGATTTCATCGTCGGCTCTCTAATGGTGGCTGCCTGTTGTCTGTGGATATGCCTGTGCATAGGAAGGTTCAAACTCAGGAGAAGTTTAGGCTGTCTACTGTTAGCGTTATATGCAATATTTATTTCTTTTGCGATACTCGTCGAAATGGGGATAATTTTAGACAGAGAAGTAGCGGTTTGAAGCGTCTCGTGAGAAAATGGAATGTATTGCAAGTTTGGCCTGAGGCCCAGCTGAAAGCGAGTGTGGCCTGTACGCAGTGGCCGTTTATCTTTCTCATAACGCTTTTTGGCCACTCTTGATTACGACGTGCTCGCTTATCTTTGCAATATCTTAGAAGTCTCAAGAGTTTTTTTATGCGAAGATGCGTCAACCGCCTCACTGGGATACCAAGATGCAGCCTGTATGCATAGAATCATAACTCTTACTATAAAATGACAGTAAAACACTTCTTCCACGAGTATATCCCTGCCCTGAAGAGTATAGTAATAGTTAGTATTCTGTGCATATGGCTAGGATTAGTGGCATTATATAGTGTCGTCTTTAACACGCTCTATATTTATGCATATAGTCAAAAGCAGTACGTAATTGAATTAGTTCGCTTATATGAAGTGTCGGGGGTATGCTAAGTGCTCCCGAAAGTCTACAGAAAAGCTCTCATTGGTTTTGCGTTTTCACTGTCGTACCCATCGATATATATGTAGGCACTAGATGGGCCTTTCATAGAACAAAAATTGGGCGACCTGTAGAGCGCGCTCCACTAGTGTGGAGCGCGCTCTACAGGTCGGTATAAGCCTATCTTTGTCCCAGTCATAGCACTGTCCCGCTTTTCAGACTAGATGGCGTTAGTAAAATAAGTCCACATTATTTGTTTGACAGGGCCCGTCCATGTAAATTGAATTCGTTGGTTGTACCTACCCTATTCGACATGACATGCAATGAGGGATAACATTTCACATGCAATGAGGGATTGGTTAATTATACTAGTCGAATGGAATTTGTAGCAACATTCCATTAATGTATTGTAATTTTAATTGTAATTATCTTTGTCCGAAAGAGACGAGGTCTCCGATTTCGTGATTCTAATGCGGGTAATATACACACGGGTAAGTACGCGTACTGAAGCTGTATTGCTAACAAACTATACCAAAGTAGTAATATAGTTCAATCCATGAAGAAGCAATCCACTCTTATTTATTCGTGCAGTACACTCTTGAAAATTTGAATGTTAAAATCTATCTATTACTAATATGATAAATGCGAAAGTTTGGATGGATGTATGGATGGATGAATGTTTGTTACTCAATCACGACTGAACGCCTAAACGGATCATAGATAGGTTATAGTCTGAAATAACACACAGGCCTTTTTTATCCCGGAAAATTAAAAAGTTCCCGCGGGAAACAAAAAACCTCAATTCACGCGGATGAAGTCGCGGGCATCAGCTAGTGTTGGTATATTATAAGAAAGTATGTACCTAATAACGACTATAAAACACACGAGTTGATAAAATTAATGTATTTTTGGCTACTTTCCTGATGTGACTTGCTCGTGGATTGAACTATATATACGTCGTATACTTACTCGTTTATCTATTATCCTCTAGAAGTAATATCTACTAATAGTTCTTTAAATTACAACTTGTACTTAGGAGTCGCGGACACATTGGCCTTACATTAGTTGTTAGATTTTGTAAAATTCTGTGATTAATAATCTATTGTTTTCTGTTTGTATATGATGGTTATTCGTTTCATTTTTAATAGTAAATTAAAAATAATATTGTGTTATTATTTTGTTGTGTTTTTAGTTGTAGGTGTAAATGTTGTGAAAAATACTTGAGTTGATCATAATTTATCACAAAATCTGTCGTGTCAGTAACAATAATTTAAATTGATGTCGACACTGTTTTCCTTTTTCCCTGATATAATATTCAGCAAATTGAGAAATAAATACGTCCGGGCTGCCTTCGAAAGTGTATTGTCTTGACTAATGTTATGTTAAGTAATCTATATGTCACCGTAAAGTTGCAAAAACCGTTAAATTGTAATCTCACTAGCGAAATTGTAAACGGTCGACAGATTGTGAACCGTTCAATGTTCTGGGTGTAAATTTTTGAAATATTCATTGTATTTACGTTTTCTTGTCTCTTTCTTGTAGGTTAGGTTAGGGTTCAACATAAATAATCAGGTAGTGCCTTTAGGTTTTATCGGGTTAATATACCTAACAGATTACAATCTACCGAAAAATAATGCGTTAAATTGTAATCTGTCGACAGTTTACAATTTCGCTAGTTAGATTACAGTCTAATGCTTTTTGCAATCTTACGGTGACATATATAACAAGGAAAGGTTAACTTGCGCAAGTAAACGAGCGTGTAGAGGAAAATAAGGTAGTGTTTTTTAAATAAAATACACATATATTATTATATAGCAATCAGACGAGGCAGGCTGGAGTTAATTTCATCTACCGGTTAGCAAAAAAGGGACGAATCTTAGAAGCGTCCAGACTATATCTTGGCTCTTTAAAATAGATCACATACGACAATGTAGACGTGTTATGTAACAGTTTTTGAGATTATGTCATAGACGCATCAGAAAAAGGCAGTTAAAAAACTAAATTAATAAAACGATAAAAAAGAATTGTATGTTAAGATATTATTTATTATTAACTATATGATGCCCGCGACTGCGTCCGCGTGGATTAAGTTTTTCAATTACCGCGGGATCTCCTTAACTTTCTGGGATAAAAATTATATGCCGGGATGTAAAGCCTATGTCCATCCCCGGGATACAACCTGTCTCTTTACCAAATTTCTTCAAAATCGGTTGAACAGATGGGCCGTGAAAGCGTAGCCGAAAGACAAACAAACAGACAGACACACTTTCGCATTTATAATATAAGTATGGATTTTGACAAATACGTGATAGTGTTCTAGGAACCAGTGCATGATCATATAGGACTCACGCTTAATTTACCTGCACAGTTTAACTATACCTACCTAGTACCTACTAATAACCGTATGGTGGTGTAGGAACTACTGGTGCCTACTTCTAGTTTGAAAGAAGGAGAAGATCTGCAAGGGATTTTTAACATGTTTAAAATAATATGATGTTGTGTAATATAATAAGTGATGTGTAACATAATATTTAGACGCATTATATAAGTAACACAAATTTCTTAACAATTTAGTTAATCACTAATCTAATTCAAATTTCTGCACAGGGTTCTAAACTTAGGTACATATGATAATTAAGATCTATCAAATCGCAGTTGCGATCATGGAGGTATGAAATTAGTAACTTCTCTATGTTGCGATTACAAAAAATTACGTTTAAAAAAATGTCATCGAGAATCAGTGCTCATTAAATAAAATAAAACAATTTTACTTTTCTTAAATTCTATAATATGAGAATTGGTATTCCATATTTTCGCAAAACTAATTTTATTATTTTTCCATTGAATATTATGAATTGTCGAGCTATGCACATTATTGGGGCTGATTCTATATAACACAATCTCTAAACTAAACTAAAATAGCAGCTTTAAATCTAGTTCTGCCCCTTTCCGTAGGAAGTATTATGAAAGGGTTAGCAATATTTGTAATCACTAATTTTAGTTTAGTTTAGAGATTGTGCACAACAGAATCAGCCCATTATTTAAGAATTTTTAGTTAAAAACTTTGTATTTATCTAATAAGTGATGAAGAGGCTTCCCAAAACTTGTTAATAGCAGTTGTTTTAACTTTTTAGTTATTTTAATGTACAAAAAACTCTGTGAGCTCACAATGTTTTTAATTTGTATGCCTATTATTTAATTATTATAAATAAGTGACAAAAGTATATCTATTAAATATTATTTGCGAAATTTTGATTATCTTTTATCAGGGATTTTTGTAGATATAATATGATACTAATAAAGTGATCGCCTGATAAATTAGTAATATAGACGTCATGTTAGCTTAACGTGTGAATAAAGATAAATGTGTATTTAAATTTGTTATATTTTTAGATCCAATGTCATGTTTATCAAGAATCGAAAATTGTTTATCTATATCTTCTATGTTATTTAAAAAAAAAATTTCAAATTAAAATACGTGCAATTTATATATTGCGAAATTAAAACCCCTTTTAATTTATTTTCTATTGATTTTCTGAGTAATTTTATCGTTTATTGTAAAAGATACCTTGAAGTTCAATAACCATTTAAGTACCCAGGTAAAAACTATAACATATGTTAAATTGGTGGTTTTTTTCATCTATGAAATGTTTGAAGGTTGAATTAGACATGTTACTCGAATCATTTTGTATTTTAGAGACTTTGACTGAGCACTCAAAGTCTGTATCTTGATTATGAATCCTAGTGTTAGGTAAAAGTGGATTTTTTTTATTTGCCTTCTAACAACTTACTACTGCAGCACTGCTACTTCTAAATTAGTAAGTTGTGCAATCAAATTACCCGTATTCGGTGATAAGATTGGCAGTAACACGGGCACTACATTTGAGGTTGTATCAGGGGAAGATTTTTCCCATCAGATATTCCTACTACCCTCTCGTAATTTCTATTTGGATTAATTTGCAGTTGCCCATCTGTCCGTCCGCTCTTCCATTAAAACCAATGTTATTACTAACATAATAATATGTAAACCAATGAACTAAAGTCGAAAATTACTTGAGATATTTTACAAAACTGTACTTCCATGAGGGGTGCTCATAGAAAGAAGCAAATTGGAGACGAATATTTTATTTCATATTACTTAGGCTTGGGGTATTTGAGACATATTTTGATTGTAATTTATAAACTCAAATGGCTAAAAAAAAATACTAGTTTTCGCCATTTTTCTCTATCTGAATACTGCTATAGAAATATGTCTTAAATGTCTGTAATGATTTTATTGTTAATACTTGGATCGGCCACATTGGTTAAAAGTATACTGAGACTTTCACAATCATTGAAAATGTTACAATCTGCGAGAGAAAGGGAAAGTCAGGATTTATTACATTTACTATTAATCAGGATACCATCATGCCACGGCCCCAAAGCTAGCTCAATTAAAATTACACCCACCTCTGTTCCGTTTGGGTAAAAATTTTAAACTTCTTTGAGTATGGAAGTACCTATCAAAAATGCTACGTAGACCACGTATTTCTTTATTCTTAACCAAAAGCTCGAATACCTGTTTTTGACGGATATATCGTAAAAAATAACTGTTGCGTCTTTTTAGGGTTGGAATTTACAAAAATCCTCTGTTTTTCTTAATGCCATTAAAATAATATCTGTTTTTACAATTTTCTTACCCCAGTGGCTTAGGTCAGGACAATTAATTACTTTTGCTATATGGCAAAGTTAAATTGTACTTAGCAGTCTAACTCGGGGTGATAAAATCAGTCCATGGGTAAGTAGGAACATCAAAAAGGGACAAAAAATCATCAATGTGCTTTAAATGATTTTATTTGAGTTAAAACTCCCACCGCGAGAGCGATGTATATTATTTCTAATACAAAGGTACACTCTTTTTTAAAGTATGCTATTGTAATATTGTTCTATATAACAGATCCAGAGCCAAGTCAGTTTCGATTAATCAAAATTTTAACATTATTATCCTAAAATACCAATTTAATTACATATCTTAAAATGTGTCATTTAAAACGTGCGAAACACCGTGCCAAAAATTCTTAAACCATGGTAAACAGTAAACACCAAATACAAAGTTGAAATTACACAATTTACCTAAGTAGAAACAAGAAAAGATTATTATTCATTGTAGGTGGGTGTATAGACGGCCTTATCTCAAAATGTTTTTAAAACTTATCGTCACTAATTGACTTTTATTACCTTATAATTTCATGAATGAATAAAATAAACTTAATGTGGTGGTTTTTAAAAATTTAACAATACCGTCTCTATCAAACCGCCGCGCCGCGCGCGTCGTGTTCTAAAGGTCTTTCTTTGATAAAATTTGATACTGTGATTAAAAATATTAATAGATTAATGATAATACTGTAAACGGAATACACTGGTTCATCGATTGTTACCTTAATCAATACAAGTTTTCTTAAATACTATGCATATTTTCTCGAGTATTCATCATGCTATCTCCTCCCGTTAAACCTGTAAGCAGAAATATTTTACATGCAAATAACTTATTAATAAAGGCGCATCTAGATTATCTTACATGTAACACAACCTTGGTATTTAATGCTTAACATTGTAGCATTAAATATTTCATAACGTATTGTAAGATTTTGTGTTATTTACTAATAGTAAAGTCTAGACGCATCGCCTATTCCCACATTGACCCTGACATAAAATAACGTATCATTCCACACTATAATATTATACCTAATCAATAATCATGAAGCAATTTGTATAGGCCGAGGAGTAAGAAAAGTAAAAGTAAGAAGTAAATTTTCATTAGATATTTAAAGTGATCGTATCATGATTTATTTTATGAATGCGTACCATGATTGATGACGGGCTACAAAATCTATTTCAGTATGCATTTTTACGTTTCATAGAAGCAGTAGCAGTAGATACAGTTCGCGCGCAAGTTGAATGCAGAGTAAATGTATGTGTCACCATGACTTTACTCTGCATTCAACTCGTGCGCGAGCTATACCTATTTTGGAATATGTAAAAACTAATGAGTCAGTAACTTAACGACGCCGTAACTTGAGTCTCAACTTAGGCCAGTATTAAAAAACAGCATCAGCTATGAACGCACTCTCAAGTATCTAATCTATGCTTAAACAGGTCTTGAGCATAGATTGACCGATACTTGAGGACGTGTTATATTTCGGTGTACTGATATGGGCCTTAGCCCATCAGTGTAATTAAATATAAATCATAAATAAGACAATTACCAAATAGGTATTTGTTACATTATCCATACCATTCTGGAGTAATTCACATGCCACTAAGTTAAACCATAAGTATTATGGAAATGTAGCAAACAATAGCAAGCTATGGGGTGTAGCCGCAATTCACCGAATATATTTTGTCTACCAATCACATTACTAATGGAATTTAATTAGGTAAAAGCTTGCGATAACGTAAGGAATCATTTAGATCATTTAGACCAAACATACTTTAGTAGCCATGAGTAAGATTAATTTTATCTGTGATTACTCATTTAAATATTGATAGAGTTAAAAATAAATTAGTCATCGTTATTTATAATAATATATTATACGAGTGGGCCCGGCAGACGTTGTCCTGCCTAGAACCCGATTGCAGCACCACTTACCGGGTCCAACTGAGAATATAAACTATCCCGAGACCCAATCGAACACGCATAAAAATTCCGTCAGAATCGGTCCAGCCGTACTGAAGTGATGCGCTTACATTCATTCGGCAATTTATTTTTATGTATATACCTAGAAGATATTATGATGACGTAAGCGACTCCGTCTGCGAGGGTGTAGGTCTTTTTTTAAAATTCCGTGGATCGAAAATTTAATTGATAGACAAACAGACAGACAGACAGACGTCTGATTTCTCTCCGATAGCACAGATTAGTTTAGAACTAATTATTTTCTTTTTCCTTTTAAAATTACGTACACCCTTGAATTTTTCTCACTTTCTAAATCCTTCCTTATGTTTGCCTGGGAGAGATCACATCAAAGCGACAAGGCCGCGAATAGTACCATTGCTTAATTTCTATTGTTTATTGTATGTGTTTCTTGATGTACCTATTGCTGTACAATAAAGAATATTTGATTCAATAATTCATTCGCAGAATACTAGCTATTCAAATAGCGTCGGATTGCCGTTCCATTGGATTATTAAGAAAAGTGCAGTATATAGCTGGTTGTATTAGCGTTTGGGCTGACACTAGTCTCATTGCTATTATATCTCGAGGGCAGATGGCTATAACCTCCTGACGACCTCCGTGGCGCAGTGTGTAGCGCTGTTGCCTTAACGTGCGGAGGTCCTGGGTTCGATCCCCGGCAGGGTCTATTTGGGAATTTATAATTTCTGAATTTTCCCTGGTCTGGCCTGGTGGGAGGCTTCGGCCGTGGCTAGTTACCACCCTACCGGCAAAGACGTGCCGCCAAGCGATTTAGCGTTCCGGTACGATGCCGTGTAGAAACCGAAGGGGTATGGGTTTAATATAACTGCCATGCCCCTTACAGGTTAGCCCGCTACCATCTTAGACTGCATCATCACTTACCATCAGGTGAGATCGTAGTCAAGGGCTAGCTTGTAGTGGATAAAAAAAAAAAAAAAAAAATATTTATGGAAATAAGCTGTGGCCGCGCCCTGGCCGAAATTCAGTTCATTACTACGAGTATATCACTTTGCTATTGGGCAAAGTGTAAACGCTTTGTGCCCGTCAATCAATATGAGTTAAAGTAAGTAGGACCTAATAAAGTTTATAGAAAAAATAATGAAAGTAAAACAAATTATTCACCAGTCATTGGAATGCCGTCATTTTTGTCCAGGTATCTCGTAAGATGCATCTTTGCCGTGGTGATCACGTCGTGGTTAGTGAAGCAAAACAAAACTGCCACACAAGCTCCCTGCAAATAATAACCTGATCTATCACTATTGCACAATTTTGGTAGAACTAGATTGAGCAAACTATGTCAGAGCTAATAGTTCGATGGACCAGTCGTCGCCTTCTATATTATATTGTTCTATCTACATACTGTGTTTTACATTTGATGGAAATCATTCGAGTGCCTTTTACTTACGCTTCCATAAAATTTCTAAAACTTCAATATACATTCAGAATAGTATTTTTTTCGCAAAACTGTCATACATATAGAGCCTCTTAATGATTTTAAATACACATTCATAAGTTCCTTTCAGGGGGATAAGTACATATAAAAATATGTTTATGTTCGGGAAATACACTGCAATTTTAAGAGGTATATTTTTGGAGTATGATATTTTGAGTTGTGTTGTCAATTAATGTCCTCTGTGAAAATACCTGTAAGCTTGTGAGCAGAGCCGATAGAACTTGGTAAAACCTTTCGCCTGGTGCATTTGCAGGGGGCCGGAATGGTATCAGAATGAAGTGAAGCCCGAATAAAGGTATCTATAACATAATCAAAGGTATCAAAGAAAAAAAAATTTTTTTTCACTCCAAATAAGAAACTTGGCGGTCGCTATTTAAAAAATACAATAATGTACTTAGATGAAAGTATGTGAATATATATTTGTTCTACATTGTTCTCGAAATTTCAACAGGTAATATTATAAACCGCATCTAAGATTCCTTGTATCGAAGATCTTGATCCTTTTAGTTGAAATAATACTATAGAGCCCTATACTTACTCCTCATAATTATAATCTGTACCTGCAGACTGTACTCGTTTGCTATTGGCCAAAGATCATAGTCGCTGCCATGCACCATAAAATTAGCCAATAATAACAATTGAGAACCATAAAATCAGCTGATCACAATAACAACAGTGATTGTAACAATGATTGATACAGCCTTAGTATAGGGCAACATATTGTCATATATGAGTTTCCTGCATAATTATCGGGATCATCTGCACACAATGTTATCATTTGTCACAAGTCAAAAGTGCTTTGTAAAGTTATGTACCGTATTGTAATAGGAACGGAAATAAGATTTATTTTTGGAACCATAAAAAATCTGCTGAAAGAAGACAATATTACAAGACAAGAAGTATTGCTGGCAAAAACAGGTAAAAAAACTTGAAGGTGTGAAATCCAAAAATTTCCTACTACAATTAGCCATAAAATTGTATAAAATTGTGTTAGCCATAAGTGATCGTTTGGAAGGAAGTCAAAGTACTACTCAATAAACGATTTGAAGAAAAACTTACTAATATCAGAGCGGCTCTCACAGCTTTTTTCATAGCTACAGTGGCGTGTTGGTTCGGAGCCGGGTGAAGCTTGGTCAGGAGTACGCGCACCACGTTCACAAGGAAAACTGTCGAAATAAAGATCCAAGGTTTCTTGGTGTAGTATATTTACAAAAAATACACGTGATCGTTAATGGGCATGGTGCTCAAAACACTGGCGCTATTACCTCGCTGAATACCAAGGCTAAGCCGTTGGGCTAAATAAGCGCCAGCCTTTTGGTTACCTGAGGCGTGGATCAGTTTTTGGGACACGACATTTATAAAATTCTTCCTGTACGATAACCAAGGACCCAGAGTCTTAAAAGCAAGCGGCGCAATAGAAAACCTTAACTTCAAATTGTCGACCAAGATTTCCTATGTGCATTTTTCGCCATCTTGAAAAAAGGTTTATATTCAGTTTTTCCACAATAACTCAGTTCTCCGTTGAGATACGAAAATTTTGATACAATATTTTTTTGTTGCTTTTTTACGATCTAAAATTAAGGTCCTTTACATTTTCCACCCATCGTTCATATAAAGATAATCGAAAAAACCATAAATTTAGGTAGTGAAATTGTAAAGCGTATTCAGACCTACAGTTAAGTTTTTTTATTTTTGGCGAAAATTACGACCTCTAGCGCGCCGCAAAGTCGGTAAGTCTGTGCCCAGTTTCGATTTAGCCGCTCGCGCGGTTGCATATCACGTCAAAACGAATGGAAGGTTGTTCAGGGAATTATTGCGATACAGAATCCTTACGTTTTAAGTAAGATAATGGTAATAATAATAATTAATATTATAAACGCGAAAGTTTGTATGTATGGATATATGGATGTTTGTTACTCTTTCACTCACATTTCAAATGTATATGTCACCGTAAGATTGCAAAAACCGTTAGATTATAATCTAACTAGCGAAATTGTAAACTGTCGACAGATTGTGAACCGTTCAATGTTCAATTTTTGAAATATTCATTGTAACTATTTACATTTTCTTGTCTCTTTATTGTAGGTTAGGTTAGGGTTTGATATAAATAATCAGTTAGTGGTTAGGTTAGGTTTTATCGAGTTAATATACCTGAAGATTTGCGAAGCTGAAGTGGCAATGGGCGGGGCACATAGTTCGGAGAACCGATAGACGTTGGGGTCCCAAGGTGCTGGAATGGCGACCCCGCACTGGAAGGCGTAGCGTCGGCAGACCCCCACGCGGTGGACGGACGACATCAAAAGAGTCGCAGGGAATCGCTGGATCCAGGCAGCGCAAGACCGTGGCTTGTGGAGGACCCTACAGGAGACCTACGTCCAGCAGTGGACGTCCATCGGTTGACGACGACGACGACGACGACGAATATACACAGATTACAATCTACCGAAAAATAATGCGTTAAATTGTAATTAGTCGACAGTTTACAATTTGGCTAGTTAGATTACAATCTAACGGTTTTTACAATCTTACATGACTGGACTATAACTATTCCACATAGTGTAGTTTCATTTTAGGACTGAACCCTAAAGTGCAAAGTAATGTAGGAAAATGCTACATATTTTTATTTAAGTCGACCCCGTGCTTAACCTCACGTTGTTAATAGTCATCGAATTTCAGTTCGTCTAATAATGCCCTTTTGATCCAAGAGCCTGTAGAACTTTTTAAGGTGGGCATTGATAAATATATAATATATATATATATATATATATACGATTTAAAGTTAACCTACGTTACGTCTAGTGAATTAGGTACTATAGTTTTTCACACTTTCAAGCAAATGATTTTTTTTTAAAAACAAAAATTGTTTTCATTTTATAGATTACTCTATTTATCTACAGTTCTTCAGAGGGTTTATCTTACTGCCGCGGGAAAACCACTAAAATACGCTGTATTATAAAATATCAAATAGACTAGAACAGAACAAGTGAATATAATTAAAATTATAAAAAAATACGACTGCTCTGCCGTAGCCCGTATTGGAATTACCTTTGGAATCTTATTCACATTTTTTTAAATGATATTTTTTTGTGAATCACTGGATATTGAACTATAGTGTTATATATTTTTGGAATGTACTTATCATTTTCTAGATGATGATTATATAGTTAATCTTATTTTCGAATATTTTTTTTCAACTTTAGTCTGTAATGCGGGACCATGGTCAGTCACCCCTTCAATTTTTTTTAAATTTTACTAGCCTATGTCACCCAGCATAAGCTAGGGATTCTAACGATACCTCATTTATCAAAATCGTTCAGGCGTATAGAAGTTATGGTGGAATATACAAACTCACATACATACAAACACGAACCCTGAAAACAATATACTCCTTTTTTCAGGCAGTCGTATAACAAGACAAAATTCTGAGTGATGCGTTCCCGTTGGATGAAACAACATAGTCCTGTCCTGACGCGCTAGTATGTGTGCGGGTCCAAAATATAATTATAAAGTGATTTGGCTTTTTGTGCACCAGAGTTTTTCTCCTTAGTGTGTACAATGAAGGTTTTTTTTCCTATTTTAAGCTTATTAAGGCTTTTCAATGAACCTATTCAAATTTCCTGGGCTCTCGGCATATTACACGTGTCGGGAAATTCATCATCATTAAGTCAGAGTGAACGATGTCGTCCTCATGGTCGCTGAATGTCGATCGGATTCCAAACTAATTAATGTAACGCGAAACAAAACATTTATTTATAACGTGATTTTTATATTTTGCTGAAACAACTCGTTCTCATTGATCTCTTTAGTATTGAAGTTTTGTTTAGTATCGTAGGCTGCAAACATCCGACTCAAAAAACAATCCGACTGCGCCAGTCAGATTTTTTTTTGATTCTGGATTCCGGGTAATGCTTTAACCTTAGCAGTTATATTATAACCAGATAATGCCCGTGACTTCCTCCGCGTGGATTAATGTTTTTTGATTCCCGCGGGAACTCTTTAATTTTTCCGGGATAAAATCCCTGTACCAAATTTCAGCAAAATCGGTTGAAAAGATGGGCCGTGAAAGCGTAGCAGACAGACAGACAGACAGGCACACTTTCGCATTTATAATATTAGTATGGATGGTACGGATGATATAGTATAAGTAATATATAATAATATAGTATATAGTATGGATTCCAAAAAATCTCTGGTTTGATACTCACGCGATGCGGTAAGAATTATATTCAATATTTTATTATATAATTATTATATAATATTTTATTATTATTAGTTTTATGACGTTCATCGCATTCGCACTATTTTAAAAATCTGTACGCTTTTTGCAGTCCGGGCCTAGCCTTAATTTTAATAATTTCGTGCACACTGCTCTCTATTTCCAATAGCTTGTTGAGATTGGTTGTCGTGACCCAAATTCGGCCAGAAAATAATTTTGTTCATGTATCCACCTGAAAAAAAAGGGGTTTTCTTACCCAAAGACGCGATCAGGGATATTACAACTGGGACGACGATTATCCAGAAAGCATCGCTGTGTTCCATCCAGCATCTTTAACAAAAGCGTAAAATTAGCTATTATTCAAAACAGAAGGGTTTGTGCGTGCAACATAAACACACACACGGACTGACGTATAGCAAATTATATTTTTACTAGCTATTACCCGCGGCTTCGCTCGCGTGGCTCAAGGGTCCAATAAATGAGTTTTTGTTAGAAAACTGTATTTAAATTAAGTATGCAAGAGGATGCCATGGAGAAGAATACTGAGACGTTCAGTATCGACGTATTTCATCGAAAGGCAAGAGCTAGGTTTTTCATGAACGAAAAATGAAAAATATTCACGATATCTACGAAAGAAAACACAATGCTATAGGTTACCCGTTATACAGATTCCTGATTATACAAACGATGTCGCATAGTTGCAGCAGCATGTAACCGATTAGTCCATCGGACACTACTGGAACAATTACATTACGCCGCAAAGGAGAAGGGAGGAGTATATTTAGTCAGTGGACAGTTATGGACACAGGGCAGAGCATTATTTTAACACGCTACTGTAAACAACATGCTATCCTGTGGGATCTATTAGATTTTCCGGGACATAAAGTAGCCTATGTTACTTTCCAAGATCTAGACTATACCTACTATCAGACTGTGTGAAAGTCTCCGGGAAACTGTTTGTTTTCCCGAAGTAAATAGTAGCCTATGTCACTCTCCAGGTCCTCAAATATACCCATGCGAAAATCACGTCGATCCGTTGCGCTATTGCCGCCTTATTGAAGAACAAACGTGAGAAAAATAGCATACTATCCCACAGGAACTTTTTTTTTATTTTTTTATTGTGAGATAGGCTTGCGCTTGACGACAATCATGCTTAGTGCAAAGCAATGATGAGGTCTAGGTTGGAACGCGCTTGCCTAGAAGATGCCTATTCACTCTTGCCTTGAAGGTACCTAAGATATACGTATATAACTGTTTGTTTTTCCGGGATAAAAAGTGGCCTATGTCACTTTCCAGGTCTTCAAATATACCCATGCAAAAAATGACGTCGATCCGTTGCGCCGTTGCCGCCTAATTGAAGAAGAAATGCGAGAAATAGAGCATACTATCCCACAGGAGCTGTTATTTTTCCGGGATAAAAAGTAGCCTATGTCTCTCTCCAGTTCCTCAATTATACCCATGTAAAAAATCATATCGATCCGGTGTGCCGTTGCCGCCTTATTGAAGAACAAATGCGAGAAAAAGAGCATACTATCCCACAGGAGCTGTTAGTTTTTCCGGGATAAAAAGTAGCCGATGTCACTCTACAGTTCCTCAATCATACCCATGTAAATAATCAGGTCGATCCGGTGTGCCGTTGCCGCCTAATTGAAGAAAAATGCGAGAAAAAGAGCGTGCTATCCCACAGGAGCTGTTAGTTTTTCCAGGATAAAAAGTGGCCTATGTCACTCTCCAGTTTCTCAATTATACCCATGCAAAACATCACGTCGATCCGGTGTGCCGTTGCCGCCTAATTGAAGAGAAATGTGAGAAAAAGAGCATCCTATCCCACAGGAACTATTTGTTTTTCCGGGATAAAAAGTAGCCTATGTCACTCTCCACTTCCTCAATTATACCCATGCAAAACATCACGTCGATCCGGTGTGCCGTTGCCGCCTAATTGAAGAAAAATGTGAGAAAAAGAGCATCCTATCCCACAGGAACTATTTGTTTTTCCGGGATAAAAAGTAGCCTATGTCACTCTCCAAGTCCTCAAATATACCCATGCAAAAAATCACGTCGATCCGTTGCGCCGTTGAATCTTGATTGAAGGACAAACCAACAAACCAACAAACCAACAAACCAATAAACCAACAAACCAACAAACAAACTGACTTTCGCATTTATAATATTAGTATGGATATGGATGTAAAAAATCACGTCGATCCGGTGTGCGGCGCCGCCTAATTGAAGAACAAATGCGAGAAAGAGAGCATACTATCCCACAGGAGCTGTTAGTTTTTCCGGGATAAAAAGTAGCCGATGTCACTCTACAGTTCCTCAATCATACCCATGTAAATAATCACGTCGATCCGGTGTGCCGTTGCCGCCTAATTGAAGAAAAATGAGAGAAAAAGAGCGTGCTATCCCACAGGAGCTGTAAGTTTTTCCAGGATAAAAAGTGGCCTATGTCACTCTCCAGTTTCTCAATTATACCCATGCAAAACATCACGTCGATCCGGTGTGCCGTTGCCGCCTAATTGAAGAAAAATGTGAGAAAAAGAGCATCCTATCCCACAAGAACTATTTGTTTTTCCGGGATAAAAAGTAGCCTATGTCACTCTCCACTTCCTCAATTATACCCATGCAAAACATCACGTCGATCCGGTGTGCCGTTGCCGCCTAATTGAAGAAAAATGTGAGAAAAAGAGCATCCTATCCCACAGGAACTATTTGTTTTTCCGGGATAAAAAGTAGCCTATGTCACTCTCCAAGTCCTCAAATATACCCATGCGAAAATCACGTCGATCCGTTGCGCTATTGCCGCCTTATTGAAGAACAAACGTGAGAAAAATAGCATACTATCCCACAGGAACTTTTTTTTTATTTTTTTATTGTGAGATAGGCTTGCGCTTGACGACAATCATGCTTAGTGCAAAGCAATGATGAGGTCTAGGTTGGAACGCGCTTGCCTAGAAGATGCCTATTCACTCTTGCCTTGAAGGTACCTAAGATATACGTATATAACTGTTTGTTTTTCCGGGATAAAAAGTGGCCTATGTCACTTTCCAGGTCTTCAAATATACCCATGCAAAAAATGACGTCGATCCGTTGCGCCGTTGCCGCCTAATTGAAGAAGAAATGCGAGAAATAGAGCATACTATCCCACAGGAGCTGTTATTTTTCCGGGATAAAAAGTAGCCTATGTCTCTCTCCAGTTCCTCAATTATACCCATGTAAAAAATCATATCGATCCGGTGTGCCGTTGCCGCCTTATTGAAGAACAAATGCGAGAAAAAGAGCATACTATCCCACAGGAGCTGTTAGTTTTTCCGGGATAAAAAGTAGCCGATGTCACTCTACAGTTCCTCAATCATACCCATGTAAATAATCAGGTCGATCCGGTGTGCCGTTGCCGCCTAATTGAAGAAAAATGCGAGAAAAAGAGCGTGCTATCCCACAGGAGCTGTTAGTTTTTCCAGGATAAAAAGTGGCCTATGTCACTCTCCAGTTTCTCAATTATACCCATGCAAAACATCACGTCGATCCGGTGTGCCGTTGCCGCCTAATTGAAGAGAAATGTGAGAAAAAGAGCATCCTATCCCACAGGAACTATTTGTTTTTCCGGGATAAAAAGTAGCCTATGTCACTCTCCACTTCCTCAATTATACCCATGCAAAACATCACGTCGATCCGGTGTGCCGTTGCCGCCTAATTGAAGAAAAATGTGAGAAAAAGAGCATCCTATCCCACAGGAACTATTTGTTTTTCCGGGATAAAAAGTAGCCTATGTCACTCTCCAAGTCCTCAAATATACCCATGCAAAAAATCACGTCGATCCGTTGCGCCGTTGAATCTTGATTGAAGGACAAACCAACAAACCAACAAACCAACAAACCAATAAACCAACAAACCAACAAACAAACTGACTTTCGCATTTATAATATTAGTATGGATATGGATGTAAAAAATCACGTCGATCCGGTGTGCGGCGCCGCCTAATTGAAGAACAAATGCGAGAAAGAGAGCATACTATCCCACAGGAGCTGTTAGTTTTTCCGGGATAAAAAGTAGCCGATGTCACTCTACAGTTCCTCAATCATACCCATGTAAATAATCACGTCGATCCGGTGTGCCGTTGCCGCCTAATTGAAGAAAAATGAGAGAAAAAGAGCGTGCTATCCCACAGGAGCTGTAAGTTTTTCCAGGATAAAAAGTGGCCTATGTCACTCTCCAGTTTCTCAATTATACCCATGCAAAACATCACGTCGATCCGGTGTGCCGTTGCCGCCTAATTGAAGAAAAATGTGAGAAAAAGAGCATCCTATCCCACAAGAACTATTTGTTTTTCCGGGATAAAAAGTAGCCTATGTCACTCTCCACTTCCTCAATTATACCCATGCAAAACATCACGTCGATCCGGTGTGCCGTTGCCGCCTAATTGAAGAAAAATGTGAGAAAAAGAGCATCCTATCCCACAGGAACTATTTGTTTTTCCGGGATAAAAAGTAGCCTATGTCACTCTCCAAGTCCTCAAATATACCCATGCAAAAAATCACGTCGATCCGTTGCGCCCTTGAAGCGTGATTGAAGGACAAACCAACAAACCAACAAACCAACAAACCAACAAACAAACTGACTTTCGCATTTATAATATAAGTATGGATGTCAGTCTCCAGTTCCTCAATTATACCCATGTAAAAAATCACGTCGATCCGGTGTGCCGTTGCCGCCTAATTGATGAACAAATGCGAGAATAAGAGCATACTATCCCACAGGAGCTGTTAGTTTTTCCGGGATAAAAAGTAGCCTATGTCACTCCAGTTCCTCAATTATACCCATGTAAAAAAACACTTCTATCCGGTGTGCCGTTGCCGCCTAATTGAAGAAAAATGCGAGAAAAAGAGCATCCTATTCCACAGGAACTGATTGTTTTTCCGGGATAAAAAGAAGCCTATGTCACTCTCCAGTTCTTCAATTATACCCATGTAAAAAATCACTTCTATCCGGTGTGCCGTTGCCGCCTAATTGAAGAAAAATGCGAGAAAAAGAGCATCCTATTCCACAGGAACTGTTTGTTTTTCCGGGATAAAAAGTAGCTTATGTCACTCTCCAGGTCCTCAAATATACCCATGCAAAAAATCACGTCGATCCGTTGCGCCGTTGAAGCGTGATTGAAGGACAAACCAACAAACCAACAAACCAACAAACAAACTGACTTTCGCATTTATAATATTAGTATGGATAATATGTCTTAATTATTTATATAATACGTTGTGAAAAACAATTCAAAAATCAAACTCAATTTATTTGTTGAAATACCATACTTAAAGTAAGTTCGTAGATTTTTAAACATTTTTAGAAACATCAAACACTATTTCATGCCGCTAGGCGTACAAATATCGGTCTTAAACCTAAAATCAAAGAATATTTTTTATTCCAGCATAATAAGTAATACATTGCTGCTGGTTAAAGAAATTAATACTAAATTATATCAGCTAATAAAAACGTACATAAACGTACATCTTAACTATAAATATAAGGACTAATTGGAACTATATTTGTAACAGATAATATTAAATATCATAAAAGCATCGAGCATTTCGTGAAATGGTGGCGTTTCATGAAATAGTTAGATATACTATTAACGACCATACCAATGAATGCTTGACGTTTACAATATTATAACTGTAGGGTGTCCACACAAATGTAGTTTTTAAATGGATGGGCTACGCCAGAAGACTCGCTACTCGTTTCGCACTTTACATAATCACTCTAGGGGTAGGGCCACAGATCACGTGATCTGTGGGTAGGGCAGACAATAACTACGTGGAGTCGGGTTGTGCTGATTAGGTTTTGGGGCAGATCCATATTTTTCAATAATATTGTCACAATTATACCGTTATACCGCATTATGCGGTATAATTTAAATTGATTAAAGAAAGACTAAGATGCGTCAATGGACTACTTCTTATTATATAAGATAATTTATAAGTTTAGGTTAAAGTAAAATTACTCATTAGTCTAATTATAAGACTAGATTGTAATCTTAGTGAGTACCTATAGGTTGTATAAACTACGAGTATATACTCATATTAATGGAAAAAATAAAATACCGCATTATGCGGATATATCGCCGCCATGATGTATCGCTTAAATAACGCGCCATAAGCGCCGCAAGTGTTCAATAATGTAACTATTTTACTATGAATGAACAATGTTTGACTATCGTTTAATCATGAATAATAGTCATGCGTTTAAATGTTAGTGAATTATAAAATGTTTGCGCGTAACGACAGGACCACTTTTATATGGAGCACGCACACTTTGCGAAAGGACAAAACTTCGGTGCGTTCCGACGCGGATGCTACGAGTGGAAGCGTTTTCATGTAACATCCCAGTTGTGTTGTAGCTGTCGCGTTAGTGTGTAAAGCTCCTTATTATAAAAACTTTACGCAGACTTCTTGCCCATAGTGAGTTCTGTTTTTCGACTATGAGATTCGGAACCATAAAACATTACCCTTTCCAAATGGGTCACAGTACAGGTATAAGCACTCAGCAGATGACTGGACCGTCCAAAATGTTCTCTTGCGAGTAAACAAGACACATTTATATAAACAAAACGTAATAACATTTCAATCGCTGTTTATATTTATCAAAGTAAGTACCTAATGTTCGAATTTGCAATACGTTATAAATAAGATTTCGATAGCAAGTATCAAGGCCAAGGCGCCCAGGGTACCATTAAATCTACTCTAATTATAACCGACCCACCTACGCATTCAACGGTAACGTTCCTTTAACAAGGGGCAAGTTGTAAATTAAAAAAATCTACAGGTTTTATCTAACTTTATAATATTACGAGTATATACAGAACAAGGAATCTGCTTCCTTGCGTATTAATGTCGGCATCATCAGGAATCGAGGTAAAATATGGCGATTGCAGTCAATGGCTAACTGTAGCGGACTAAAAACAACTGCCCGTTTTATGGTTTTTCCACCTGTTTCAGAAACGGATTATAAGTACTTAGTATGTTTATAATGCTGCCTCGTTGGTCTAGCGGTTGCCATGGTCGATTGCGGTTCCTAGGTTCGTTTCCCGGTCGGGCATAAAATTGTTAGGTATTGGGTTTTTCAGTTTAGAAATTTTCAGTACCAGTCCAGAGTTGAAGGTAAGTCACCCCCGTGCTTCGAAAAGCTCGTTAAGCCGTTGTTCCCGATTATTATCACTAACATGATAATGGTCGTTAAAGCCCGCCAACCCGCATCGGAGCAACGTGGTGGGTCTAAGCTCTAATTCCCTTTCTCCTTTGAGAGTGGAGGCCTCCCAGTAGTGGGACGTTAATGGGCTGCAGTGGAGATGATTATTACGTTACCTTTTAGTAGCGCCCGGTGTTAAGTAGCGTGCAGTAGAGTAGGCAGCCGTGATAAAGAACGGGAGCCCCCAGCCGATCGAGGTAAACCAACGCATAGCCACGTCGTCTTTAACGAATACCTGCGTATAATACTCAAGTTAGTGATTAGGGTAGAGAGGTTAGAGTGAATGCGCATGATAACGTTCGTAAAATAAAGCTTTCGGAATAGACCAGGGCTGAAGCCTTTGAAAATGGTAAAAAGTAAAAAACATATAGTTACAAAATAGGATGAAACCCAGCGGAAAAGGAAGAGAATATAGCAAAAATTAAAGGAAAAATAATTTACGGGCGATCTGAGGTCGGGAAGTGGAAGGGGGGGAGGGTTTAAGGGTAAAAAACGGTTTATCTCGGTTTCCGGTAAAACTACAAGTCCTGTGGAAAAAAGTTAAATAGCAAAGTTGTAGGTGATAAAAAGATCTACAACTTTTGTATTTATACTTTTTTCACATTACATTTAATAAGATATCCACAATATTTTGAGAAAGTTGTAGAATCTTCTTAAAATTATATGCGTATATGCCTATTTATTGCTATTTTAAGACAACTTATATTACCTGAGTGACCTACGGAAAATTTTAGCCCATCAAAAGGTATTTCATAGAGAAGTGGGGAAGGGGCTAGAAGGGTCTGGGCCTTACTACCTGTTATTTCGTAGCAGCTGTAAAAACCGTTAGCCAGTCAGCGTTATTATTGATACGGAAATTGCCATATTGTACGGCAATCCACGATATTTTTATTTATTTCTTTATTGTTTCACCTTATTTTGATTTAATACCGAAAGAGCACCTAATTATCAATCGAAAATTCTCACATCACAATATCTACTTTTTTTTAAAAGTCGGTGGACTTTTTGTTCTTTGAAATCTCTACTTTCTTATGGTGTAAAAAAAATACATTACTATGGTAAACTTTCTCAGTAAATGCAAAAAAAGAAAATAACTCGAATCCGAAAATTTATTTTTTTAATCATAAGAAATATATATTACTATGGTGAATTTTCTCAGAAAATGCAAAAAAACGGTAGTAATTGTGGTACTAGACCTAGGTAAATATCTCGATTTACTATGGAACAACGTAACCTTTGGTAAATTGATATGCAGTTATCTTATAGGACGCGATGGTTACTGGCACGTGTGATGGTACCAGTGCGGAAGCGTGATAGACATGGGTACATAGTTCATACAATATAATATATGTAAATCTGTCCTACTATAGAACATATGCTTTATGGACTGGACAGAAACTCGTATGTGAGAATCTTTAAACTTAGGTGAAATCCCTAAACCTATGGTTGAGTCCAATCTGCTCGCACAAAATGGATTTGTTCTACGTTTCACCACACCATTGTGCAACACAGATTCATATACTAATAATAATTATCTTTATTTATTTATATGTATTTATAAATAATTTCGGGTATATATAGCAGACTAGATAAGACTTCACACGACTTAGAAAATATCGTGAAGAACTGCCGGGCTATGGGCACTGCGTCTTACAGTATTGCGCGCTGTTGTCTTAACGTGCGGAGGTTCCGGGTTCGATCCCTGGCAGGGTCAATTTGGGAATTTATAATTTATGAATTTTCCCTGGTCTGGACTGGTGGGAGGTTTCGGCCGTGGCTAGTTACCACCCTACCGTCAAAGACGTGCCGCCAAACGATTTAGCGTTCCGGTACGGTGCCGTGTAGAAACCGATTAGGGGTATGGGTTTAATATGTCTATCTGCCATACTCCTAACATACTGTTAGCCCGCTACCTGCATCTTAGACTGCCTCATCACTTACCATCAGGTGAGATCCCAGTCAAGGCTAACTTGTAGTGGATTAAAAAAAAGTTCCCGCGGTATTAGAAAAAAACGTAGGTATACCACGCAGACGAAGTCGCGGGCATCAGTTAGTAGCCTATAAACACGTAGAACCTAGAGTCCTAGACGAAATGAAAATACTTACCACAACCAGAGCAAGATGTAGATGCAGACCCTCGCAGAACATCCAAAAGTAGCCGGTCACCAAAAAGTAGTGCGTTACAATGTGCAAGACTTGACACCACATCTGTTACATACAATAAAATATATGTATAAAGTATAGAAAAGTATAAAAATATGTGAGAAGTCAGTCAAAGTAGGTGGTCCATAATTGATTCTATATTTTTTATATCCACTACAAGCTAGCCCTTGACTGCGATCTCACCTGATGGTAAGTGATGATGCAGTCTAAGATGGTAACGGGCTAACCTGTTAGGGGCATGGCAGATTCAAAATTGAAAAGTGATAAAAACTTTGTGCCAATAGATATCTTAGAATGAACGAAGTACCCCCAAACTACCCATATTGACCTACGTATGTAGAGACCCCATTAATACTCACGATTCAAAACACTGGGGTTATGAAAATTCCATGTTAATGATGATTTATTACACATACTTTATCAGTCTATAGCTTTGATTTCTCATAGATTTGGGGGTTACGTTGATTCTAAGGAATCCATCGGTTTATAGTGTGTTCCGATTGATTAATTTTCAAATTTTGAGTTGTCAGCCCATACATTTCGGATCCGGGATAAATTTATTCCGGGATTGGTATGATTTTTTATACCAATCCCGGAATAAATTTATCAAAAAGCGACAGCATCACAAAATATATTTAAATCAGTTTAGGCAGTATTGTGCAAAACCCAATCTATACTAACAAAATCAATTTTATGACATTTTTAGAAGATATAAAATCAAAATTAGAAAATAAAACCTCAGTAAATTGCCGTTTGAAAAGACTGTTTCTCATTTAAACAATACAATCTAGTTTTTAGTTAGCCCGCTACCATCTTATACTGCAACATCATCTGCACGTGAGATCGCAGATAAGGGTTAGCCCTTGACTGCAGTGGAATAAAAAACTAGTCGCCCTTTTCAATAGGTATGGGCTTTTAGCAGGTAAGTACACAACTTGTGACCTTGTTGTCCATCATGACTGTGACGTCGTTCACCACAGCCTTGTACCAGAAGATCCAGAGCAAGTTGTTGACCACGAACGAGGTGAAGAGATGCATGTGGATACGGATACGGGTGCATCGAAGAGATCTGAAAAAATATTATTATTTAATCCGAAAATGTTATGTACCTCTGTTTCTGTACATTTCAAGGCTCATCTATTGATTTTGACGAAATGTGGTAACGAGATTAGTTCCGTCCCAGGGATGGCTACTTATTTATATAAACACACACACAAGTACACGGAAATAAAGAAACTACGAATAAGACAATACAGTATGGAAAAGCGGTCTTATCGCCTGAGGCGATCTCTTCCAGACAACCTTTGGAGAAAGGAGAAGAGAATACAAACGGGTTACGGGATGGTGCTACTACCTACACACAAAACATACATATATATATATATATATATATATATATATATATATATATATATATATATGAGTTTAAATATATACGTTTATAAATAAATATTATAGTATATATATATCTATATGTATAACTACTGAGATAGGTAAAAATTCTTCAAACGACTTTTAAAAACATAAGTAAGTTTTATGTAGACTGTAGTTTGTGCATGATACAGTATAGGTATATATTTTTTATAGTTCCCACAGGATTCACAGAATAATTAAATACCAGTGAAGATTCGAATACGAAGTCGAAAAAATCATCTTTTTATAGATAGAGGGATAGGTACAAATATAAATACCTAATAACTCACACGCAGGAAGACTAAAAATAAAAACAAAAGCGGCCTTATTACTAAAGCAATCTCTCACCGGAAATAAAGAAACACGGCGAGTGACAGGATGAGCGCCGCGACGGATATCGAGTATCCTGCCACGTATATGTTGTTCACTGTAATCCGGAACTGAAACAAGGTTGTTCTTGTCAAATAATGATAAATAACTATATATAGAAGTTTATTTCGAGCAATGAAAACTCATATTGGACATTATAATATTATGTTACCGGACACAATATTGTATATGATCCATCAGTGTATTTTTTTCTAAGCAACAACTTCAGGGAACTAAAGTATTTCCGGTCGTAATCTTATACATTTATGTGCAAGTAATAAATTATCTTAGAATATCCTACAGAGATTCGTTTTTAAATTTGGCAGATCAATTAAATATAAATATGTATTAAAATCTACCATTATTTAAAAAAGAACTTTTCAAATATCTCTTAGATCATTGTTTTTATTCGGTACAAGAATTCTTCAATTCTTAAATAAGAATATTATAATAATTCAATATTTGGACGTCGGTAACGATAAAATATGCTTGTGCTTATTAACCTTAAGTATAACATCTTGTATGTACCATATTTTACCAAATAAATATTTACTTTACTAAAGTAAAGTAAATTTTTTTTTTATAGAAATGACTGAGATTGTGACTTTTTGCATATAATTAATCAGATGGAGGTAATGATAAATTATTTCACAATTTTAATCAAGCCTCGCATCTATTGTGCCGGTTTCGTAAAGTTTTATCTATCTATGGTTTCATCATAGATGGACAATACTTAAATTTAAAAATATGAGCAAACACCATGAAAACCTAATTTACAAGACTATACTCTTGTTTTTGTTTTCATTCATTCGTCACTGTTTCTAATTCTGCTTAAATATTGGTTGTCCTGCTTAAATGTGGATGTGGTCTTAATAATTTTTTTTAAAAAATTATTAAGACCAATATTAAAAATACAATAAAATGTACGCACATCTAGATCTTCCACGTCAACGCAAGTAGTATAGTTCGTCCATGGTTTAGTCGCTTTCGGATGTAACTTGAACCAAGTCCCGTCCTTCAAACATCTGGAAAAGAGTTACTCATTTTATTTTATGTATTTATTAAAGACTTGCAGAATCAATCAGTATTATAAACTAGCTGAAGCCCGCTACTTCGTCCGCGTGGAACAAATGTTTTTAATTCCCTAGGGTCCAGGTCCTCAACTATACCCATACAAAAAAATCACGTCGATCCATTGCTTTGTTGCTGCGTGATTGAAGGACAAACAAACAAACCAAATTACACCCAAGACCCAAGAAACAAACACACTTTCGCATTTATAATATAAGTATGATGCGAAAGTGTATCTGTCCTGTCTGTCTGTCTGCTACTTACGTTTTAACGGTCCATTTTTTCTACCAATTTGGATGAAATTTGGTATAGGGGTAGGTTACATCAAAGGTGAAGGAAAGTTCCCCGGGGAAAATGTTTTATCCATGCGTACGAAGTCGCGGGCATCATCTAGTGCTTAACATGCTAATGGAGGTTTGATAGAGGGTAAAAATATTACGGACCGGACAGGAGGTTATTGACTATCCATGGACTACTGAGGTTTGCCTCGTGGCAGACCTCAACCGTGGGCTACTAGCCCTACTGCCAAAGACTTACCGCCAATCGATTTAGCATTCCGGTGCGATGCCGGGTAGAAACCAATTGCGGGTATGGGGGTAATATAACTGCCATACTCCCAACAGGTTAGCCTGCTACCATCTTAGACTGCATCATCACTTAAAATCAGGTCATTGCAGTCACGGGCTAACTTGTAGTGGCGTAGAAAACCTATCTAGGGCATTTGTGAGTTCTGCAGTTATCTTATCTAAGGGAGGTCCTGGGTTGGATCCCCGGTGGGGTAAATTGAAGTACTGAATTTTCTCTGGTCTGGTCTGGTTTGGGGCTTCGGCTTTGGAACTGGACACCGCTTGAAACAGGCTTTTGTTGCAGTGTGATTGTATATTGCGGCGATTTCTAATATCTCATATGAGTATTTTTAATTAAGTTTTAATGTGCAGACAGAAATTGATTGAATCCAGAACTATTTCCCAGACGGCACGTTTAATTTATTTCAAACACAAACAGTAAATAAATCTAGTGTGGTATTTTCGGTTTGAAAATATTTTAAAATATAAATTAGTTTAGAGTGTTTCATATTATACTGTTATTATTTTAATTTATCTTTTAGCGGCGAGCGTAATCGTAGTTAAATCACATATTTGTAGCCTATAAAAATAGTTTATAAACCAATAACTCGAAATAGCAACTAGGAACTAGTAGGAACGTGAGCGCAAAGTAGATTAATAAGTCTTGGAAAAATATCAAATGTTTTCAAGAAGAAATATAATTGGATTGTTTAAAATAGATCTAGATTTGGCAGCTAGATCTCTGGTGCGTGAGCAGTGCCATTACTAGCCTTTTGGTGCGAGAGTATTACAGTGCCCTAGAAATATGATCTGTTCTAATTTTACCCAGTTCGGAATACCCAGCTCTGAAATAAACGTCAACAAAAATAAATCTACTACCCAAAAAATAATTTTTTATTCAAGGTGCACTCGTAGTAGTATCTAAAGAGAATGAGCGGCGGCGGAGCGACGGCGGCAACGGGGCGATGCTATTAGTCGGAGAGCTGGCGACGAATTTCGCTTCAATTTTGTCGTACTCATTTGAAAACTTTATTCACGTTTAAAACCGAAAAATTTATCTGACGATTTGCAGGTATTATTGGCAGTCGCGCACGCGCACCCGCGAGAGTCGGGCGTGCTCATTGTCTCGTAGCGTTGATTCGCGAGTAATAAAATGACGAACGTTTTAAAGTGTAACGAGTGCAATATTGTGATTAGCGAACTTCTCGCTTATATACAAAATAAAGTTTCCGTGGCGGATGAGGAAACATTGATCCGCATCTGTACTTCATCATTTACAACGGACGAAATAAAGAATGCGAAATCGCTTCTATTCGATTCTATTCCCAGTGACAGAAGAAAAATCTTGCGAAAAAAGAAAGGGAAGGAAGAACGGGACTTAGCAGACATTATTAGTTTGTTCAAATCTGCTGAACCCGATATCATTCCAGTTTTTGTGGCAAGACAGCTGGAAAAATTACCACCCATATTATTCGATCACCTGGACTGTACGAAGATTTTAAAAGACATTTTAGTACTGAAAAATGAAATTGAAGATATCAAGAATACGTATGCAACGTTGGATGCTGTGCAAGAAGTGAAAACCGAATTTTTACGTTTAAGATATGACTCACTGCCACCAGCATCTGCGTTTAAAGTCAATACGAAACGCGGTGCGTGGACAGACAGTGGCCCTATGGGGATCTCACATGATGGACATATTTCTTTGATAAATGAGTCATATGGAAACAAAAATAACGAATCTTTAACTGATACATCACCTCGGTATAGAAAAATACGGGTAGTTGAACAAACCGTTCGTAAATCAATTGAGAGGCAACGGTCGGTTGAACTCGAGCAGGCGAGCGTAGCCGAAGGTGGCTGCGCGGGAGGAGTGCGACCGGAGGTGGCCGATTGCACCCGACCCCGAGCGAGCGAAGCAAGCGTCGCGGTGACGTCATGTGCACATAGTCTGCCGCTGCGAGCGGAGCGAGAGGAACGGCTGCCCGCTACTAATAGCGGTGGCGAAGGCGGCGATATGAATGAACGAGTGTCGTGCGAGCGAGAATTACGGATAAGTCAAAATAGGGACAACGAAGGATGGCAGACAGTCACAAATCGTAAACAACGGATGAAGTATCGTTTTCTTGGAAAAACGGGCGTAGCCCGAGATTTGGTGTGCAGTTTTCGAGCTGCGGAAAGAAAAATACCTATGTTTATTACGAATGTGCATACTTCGGCGTCAGAGGATGACATAATCAAACATATATATAATAAGACACAGGAAACAGTGTCTCTTGAGAAAATAAATATGAAGTTTGAAAGAGGGCACAAAGCGTATAAATTTTTAATTTCGGAGGCTAATCTACCGAAATACACGGATGAAAAATTATGGCCTGAGGGCGTAATATTTCGTCGTTTCGTGCATTTTAAAAACAGAAAAATGAATAGTGCAAACTTAGGCACTACTGACGGCCCGAACGTGAACGGTAATGGATAGTGGCCCTTGTCGGTTTGCTACTTTCAATTGTAAGAGTGTCAAGCGCTCCGTGGAAGACGTGAGGAATCTATGTCGTACGTGTGACGTGGTGTGCCTCCAGGAGACCTGGCTGCTGCCGCATGATATACCATACATCGGAACTATCGATAGCGATTTCGGATACACTGCAACGTCGGCCGTGGATACATCTGTCGATATTTTGCGTGGTCGTGCACACGGGGGCGTCGCCCTTTTATATAGGCATAGTGCGTTCCAACAGGTGTCAGTGTTACAATGTGATAATCCTCGTATTTGTGCCATTAAAATTAAAACGTGCGATCGACCGATATTAGTGATGTGCGTGTATATGCCTACAAATTCCGTCGATAATCTTGAAGAATTTATAAATTGTTTGAGTGCAGTTAGTGCTATTATTGACGAGCAAGGGATTGAGTCTGTATTTATATTAGGCGACTTCAATGCGGATCCGGGTAAGTTGTTTTACAATGAACTTATGAATATTTGTAAGGAACAACAGTGGTCATGTCTAGACGTAGATATGTTGGGGTTGAATTCGAGTACGTTTACTTTTATAAGTGACGTGCACGGGACCACCAGCTGGCTGGATCATTGTGTAACAACTTGCTCGGCTAAGCAGTCGGTTTTAGGTATAGATGTTAAGTATGACACTCGCTGGTCTGATCACTATCCCCTTGTAATCGAGTGCAATTTAACTTTACTTACCCCTACAGTCTCACCTAAAATTATAAATGTGAATAAAGACGTAATATGGGGCGTACGAAATGAGGAGCAAGTGGATGTGTATACCAGAGAGTGTAATATGAGACTAAAATATATCGACTTCCCTTCTGACTGTATAAACTGTGCTGATTATTTTTGTAATAGCCATGACCACAGGCGTGTTCTAGATGAGCTTTACTCCGACATTGTGGCCGCTCTGAGAGACTCGGCGGTGGTGAGTCGGGGGAGTGCGAGGAGGGTATTGCGTGGCGCGCGTATAGTAGGATGGAACAAACATGTCGGCGATGCGCACCGGCTGGCTAGGTCTAGTTTTAAAGAATGGGTGATGTGTGGTAGGCCTAAATCTGGCCACATATATCGCAATATGTGTGAAAGCCGAAGAACATTTAAATCCCGATTAAAGTGGTGCCAAGATCATCAAGAGCAAATAAAAATGGACGCTCTTGCGGAAAAACATTCTAAATGTGATTTTCGTGGGTTTTGGCGGGATACAAATAAGGCAAATATACGGCCTGGTCTTCCGGTGTGCGTCGATGGCATGAACGATCCTAAGGATATAGCGAATGTTTTTAAGACTCAGTTTTCTGTAAAATCGCCGCTGGGTCCGGCGGGGGGGGTGCTCGATGCTGACATGAGCGGGCTATTGGTAGGGACTTCTTTCCTTGCGAAAGATGTACATGAAGCCATACAACAAATATCCAGAGGCAAGTCCCCGGGCCATGATGGACTCAGCATCGAGCACCTTCAGCATGCCGGGTCTCATATCTGTAGAGTCTTGGCTATGTTCTATTCGCTGTGCGTGAGTCACTCCTACTTGCCGAACGATCTCATGAGAACAGTGGTAGTGCCTGTAGTGAAAAATAAAACTGGTGATCTGGCCGATAAAAGTAACTATAGGCCCATCTCTCTCGCCACTGCTACGGCTAAAGTTTTTGACGGTTTGCTTAATACACAGTTGAATAAATATGTAACACTGCACGACAATCAGTTTGGGTTTCGTCCTCAGCTGTCTACTGAAAGTGCGATACTGTGTCTTAAGCATACCGTCAAGTACTATACAGATCGCAAGACGCCCGTTTACGCGTGCTTCCTCGATTTATCCAAGGCATTTGACCTGGTGGCTTACGATCTTTTGTGGGAAAAACTTAAGCGTACAGAATTGCCCCGGGAACTGGTCAATATGTTCCAGTATTGGTATGCGCACCAATCCAACAGTGTTCGTTGGGCGGGGGCAATGTCGGATGCATATAAGCTTGAATGTGGCGTGAGACAAGGTGGGTTAACCTCTCCGACTCTGTTCAACCTCTACATGGATGAGTTGATCGTCGCGCTCAGCAGCCAGCATGTTGGTTGCCATGTTGACGGCGTTTGCGTCAATAATTTGAGTTACGCAGACGATATGGTACTGTTGAGTGCGTCGATTTGTGGCATGAGGAGACTTGTGCAGATTTGTGAGGAATACGCTGGTCGTCATGGCTTGAAATACAATGTGGCAAAAAGTCAATGCATGGTCTTTGAGGCTGGTGGTACAAAAACTCCTCAGAATGCACCACCTGTGCTGCTGTCTGGGGTTCCTCTAGTCACGGTGGAGCAGTTTAAGTACCTGGGGCACATAATCACCACCGACCTCAAGGATGATGCAGATATTGAGCGGGAGCGGAGGTCGCTGTCGATAAGAGCAAACATGATAGCTCGCAGGTTTGCACGTTGCTCAGTAAGTGTCAAAGTTACACTTTTTAAAGCGTACTGTACATCCTTGTACACTTGCAGCCTGTGGGCTAATTACACAATGAAAAGATACAGTGACCTCCGCGTCCTCTATAATAATGCTTTCCGCATGTTGTTGGGGTTGCCCCGATTCTGCAGCGCCTCAGGCATGTTTGCGGACGCGCGCACTGACTGCTTTAACACCACAATGCGCAAGCGGTGCGCGTCTTTGGTGCGCAGAGTGAGGGGCAGCTCCAACACAGTTGTGAGGATGATTGCGGACAGATTTGACTGTCTGTATCTTCGGCATTGCTGTTATAGACATGTTGCTGTACCAATGCCGGAGAGGAGGTACTAGGGTCTGTCCGCAATCATCCTTTGTAGAGGATTGACCATACAATAATGACATGATAAAATAATAATGATGACAAGTGAAAATAATGATAATATTTTATAATGTAGGTAATAATTTTATTTGTAATTTAATAACATTGACATACTTAATTAATATAATATTGTATATGGATCATGTTATCTGAAATAAATAAATAAATTAAATTAAATTAAATTGAAATTACTCAATAAATACGTGATTAAAATTTCAGATTACCAATGGATATTTTTTGGGAATTTTAATAAAATATTTTGGAAGAGAAATAACCGCAAACCCGCCAGCGGTTCGCGAAATTCGACACCTGTCACGTGACCCTCCGCAGATTTGCGGGCTCCGCGTAATGGCGGACCATACCATGACATAATATTTATTAACATTTTGAAGATACTAAGAGAAATACCAGTAATTAGGGCAATGTAAACAATACTTGGTGTTGTTATGATTATATTAAAAAGACAGTAGGTCTAGTAGGTATAGTAAACTCTATTAATGATTAGCTAAATAAGTTGAGCACAACCCTTTTAAGGTAGATAGTTGATGGAAAGTATAGTAAAAAATATAGCTTCAGGGCTTAATTACCTGAACAGGCTTTATAAATGTAAAGCTAAGCTTTTGTATTTAAAAGTCCTACAAAAAAGTTATCCTAAAAAAGACTACACAAGAATGCCTTGCGACTTCGCCCCCATAGGAATTTAAAACTGTCTACATTTTAAAGCAAACGTTTGTGTTAAATAACAGTTTTCTTAGGCAAAAGGATTTTGGCTGGGCGTTAATGAATCGGTCAATGTGTGGTGATACGGGATTCAAACCGGGGACCTCCCACTTATAATAACACAGCGCTCACCACTGGCGCCAAGGAGGTCGTCAAAATGATGATGATGTTGGAATCAATTGATTCACGTGTGATTTGATCTTGTAGACGTTGGGCTTAAGGAAAGCATCAGGTTCTTTTAAACTGGAGTTCATAGGTCTACACAGGGACGGTTCAAGCGCCACGTGGCGAAGTCAAGCCTTTCGCATTTAATAGTCGAAAGAAACCCTCTATTTAGCAGCTAAAAGGGGCCAAACGATGAATTCCAACAGCCAAACAATACCTTGCTTTGATATGAGTTTGACATAGTGTTTTGAATGTTGTATTTTGTATCCTTTGTTTTTAAAAATATAGAAGAAAGTGATTTGAGCCTACAGCATACAGTGCAGCACACAGCATTCAGCATGTTTTTCTAAATTTGTACTTGTGGTAAGTAGATAATAATATAAACTTATGCATGCGAAGCCTCCAGTAGGGATGATAGCAACTCAATCAAATCAGCAACTCTTTATCAAACTTAAATACGCACTTCTAGTGTGCTTCTAGTATGGAAGTTGTATGAAAATCATAATAGTGACGTCATCAAATTTCAACGCACTTTTTTTCTTTAATCTATATTTTAAAATGGTTATCAAACTTAAAACTAGCCGAGGATGTGACTTTTAGGTTCTTTGGAAGATCTCTATTTAATAATCAGTTAGAAATAATTTATTTCTGATATACGCATCCCTATTATCTTCCGATAGTAAAAATCAATGTCGGCCACTTGGTGATACGCCTTTTCCAGTGGGGTGGTATTTAACTAGCCTCCGAACCTGGGACGATGTCGGTCATCGGTCGTCACATTTTTGGGTTTTTATCAAACAAAGAGTTATAATTTTTACTAATATTGTTTACAAAATATTTTTATGGCTTATTAGTGTTAGTTTACGAGCATCGTGAGAGTTAGTGAATTACCTATACTGGTTTATAATTTTCTGAGTTTATTATTAGAGTAGCAGGTGCCAGAGTATAATAAATACTCAGCTACCAAAGTGTTCTTATATACAAAATAGATATTATATTTTCCGCTATAAAGAGTAATCTGACATGGTCTACTTGTTTCTCCGGAAAATAAAGTTATTTCACAACGATGTGATTTTTTGTGTGAATAATAATACAAAAATAACGTCGCTGCTCCGTTGGGGCGTTATTGAAGAAAAAACGAAAAACAAACAAACTTTCTGTATTCGCACTGCATTATTATTAGAAACTAACCTATTGGAACAAAGCGAGCCCTATCCATTTGGAGAGATAAAAATGTTTTCAGCAGTGCTCAGCTGAACAGCTCTATAGTTTAGAGCCGGAATTATTCAGCCCTCGCCCCATCCACAGTAGTTTGGGTAATCCTCGAAACGCCGATACGCAATGCAAGGACGGCTTATCATTTTCGTCCACATGTTCACATTCATAGGTTCGATTACAATACTATTGGGACTCACTCCATTTATTCAGCTCTATATGCTTTAGATGAACCGATCTGCATGAGTGTTGTTAGTCCCTTAATACCAGCTGATGAACCTCGGTTTGTTATGACGTTTATTATGATAGTTTAAAAAGGCTATCATTTAACCAATAATATTATCTAGCAAACCAAGTATAAGTCTCGCACGAGCTCCGACGAATCGGCGTCTGAAGAAACGACGGCTGTACGCCACCCCCGATCGTCGCTCCATATCCAGCTCGCCCCCAGCACTAGTTTCGAGCTTGACGCGTGTAATTTTGCGATAGCAGTATTGTTTTGCAGTTTAAACAACTCTAGGTCATTACTTTAAAATTCCATAGGATTCCTCAGAGCTCACGCGCGGACTATAATTATTTTGCATTATAAATAATTATTTTGCAGATACCTCATCATATATATCAAGCAGACATAATATAGAGCAGATATATATTTTTGTAATTTAAAATAATTTTTACTAGTTGCAAATCTAGGTTTGCAAGTGGTTTTAAATACTTTTATTATTAAATAATAGGCGCACTTGTCCACAATCATGCTTAATACAAAGCAATGATGAGGTCTATGTTGGAGCGCGCTTGCGCTCCAATTTCAATTTATTATTTATTGCTAATTTATTGCTAACCAAAACATTTTATGATAACCAAATAATTTTAACGCAATTTTTTTTGTGCTTACCAAATAGATTAATCGCAAATCAGTTTATTTACCATTTTCA
The DNA here is from genome assembly GCA_923060345.2 of Erebia aethiops. Taxonomy (NCBI): domain Eukaryota; kingdom Metazoa; phylum Arthropoda; class Insecta; order Lepidoptera; family Nymphalidae; genus Erebia; species Erebia aethiops. The sequence continues at coordinate 15,420,745 of OV281079.1, read as the reverse complement.
ACACATGCGGTGTTGTGACGAAAGATTCCCTTGAGAGTTTTACCCACTTTTATATTATGCTATTTAGAAGTAACTTTATAGGTTGGCAAATATTTTATTCCTTGGTACAACACAGCTTATGTGTAATGACCTGTTTTCAAGGGGGAAAAGGAAGTAGCTTAACAGTAAACAAAGAGACCTCGCCTAAGTCTATTTGTAGGGTGATCGTTACGTTACTTTGGATGTTCCACTAACTGTGTTTAGTAATGGGTATGACCCTGTACTATTACCTATTATGTGGCATGACCGCTTATAATGCCGCAACTGTTCCCCAGTGTTGTAAGGTTTTTATACTTTCGTGAATAAGAAATATCTTCTGAAGAAAGATAACGTTAATTAAATATTTCATGTTTCTAGACAAAGTGATCCACCTAAGTGATCTACCTTATCCTATGTTGAGCTACGAGTAAGTATGCGTTGATAGCATAATATTATCACAATCAGGCGTACTCGTATTTTTAACAATGCAATCTCTTTTAAATTTCCTGGAAAACAGTTGAACATGCTGCTTGAGCCCAAATAGTGTCAATAATACTGGTTGTGTGTCCGTGCTAAAGATACAGGCTGATCCTTTGCGCAAACCAGGAGCCAACCCTTTCATCTTTCGTAAACGAGGCAAAGAAATGTCGCAACTCTATTTACGTGGGTATTTTTGATTTTTCAGGATAAAAGTACCTAGTCTACGGACAGGTGGTCCTCAACTATATCCATCCAAAAAATCACGATGATCCGTTGGCGGCGTGATGGAAGAACAAACAGACACACTTTCACGTGAAAACTATTAGTACTTAGGTATATAACTTGTACTCGTAGTGCCATAATACCTCTGCAGAAACTTGAAGATAAATGCGTAGCGCAGGTTCAGCCTAATTAATTATATTTCGGTCTCAGTTTTTGGCGCTAACAACCCGCTGCTCTTCGAGACGTGTAAGGCGACTCGAGCGTGAGGCAAAAGGCTTGACAAATAAAAGAGATGGGATCAAGTAGCCAAGTACCAGGTATCTACTTAAATTATAAAGGTTCAATAACTCAATTGTTATGGAGGTAGACTGAATTCGATAGGTGGTCTAAATTCCACGAGTTGTTCTCTCAAGGGTACATTTTGTTCCTGTATAAGCAGCATACACATTGAATTAAGTATTATAAAGTCGAATAATATTATTAAAACACGCGATTTCGTCTGCGTGGTTTGAGGTTTTTGTTTCCCGCGGGAACTCTTTAATTTTAATGGATAAAAAGCCAATGTGCTATTCCAGACTATAATCTATCTCTGTGCCAAATTTCAGCAAACATCCATGCATCCATCCATCCAAACTCACATTTATAATATTAGAAAGAAGTAAGATAGTGTGCCAGGTTGTTTTATGTGCGTTTACGTATCGTGTAACGTCGTACAACCACATAAGTTAATAGTACAGGTGTCATACGCTGCGAGCGTACGCAACAAGCTTTATTTTGGATCCAGGTACAGTATGAGAGGCGTAAGCTCAGATTTGCATTTGTGTGTGTGACATTATTGAAAGCTTTATAGACTATCGATATTACAACAATCATACAACTGCAAAACTCAGCTTACGCCTCGAAAACTGAATCCTTACTTTAACAAAAGTTATTCGATTTACTTACCTACTGACCTTATCCTACTGATTGCGCCACAGTTTAAGTGGGCGCTGAGTCGTACTGTTATTAAATTTGTCAGAACAAAATAAACTAATTACATTATAAACTACAATTTGGAGGGAAAAATGGATTTCGTTATACTGAGACATGGCTAAAATATAATATAAGAAAACTTACTTTTTATGGGCATAGAGCTTTGGATCGAAGCCGAAGATGAAGGAAGGACAGTTTTGGAAAGCAGTAGTGCCAGCAGGCGTATCGTCCCAGCAAGCAAACCCATCGAACGTACGCGGGCAATATACATCTGGAAAAAAAGTTATCTATTATCCATGCAAATATAAATAAAAATACCTTAATAAATAAGTTTACCGGCTGACTGAGCGATCTATCAACGTACAGACTACAGTATCAACGACTCATTTTCGAATTTATAATATTAGTATGAATTGTATTATGTCAACTCGCTAATAGTTCGTTTTGCTAATAGTCATAATATGTCCTTTTGCCAATAAAACATTCGGCCGTTTCATATCTATCATTCTAATATTATAAATGCTAAATTGTTTTTGTTTGTTGATTTGTCCTTCAATCACACCTCAACAAAGCAACGGATCAACGTGATTTTTTGCATGGATATAGTTAAGGGCCTGGAGAATTAATAACATAGGCTACGTTTTGTCCCGCAAAATTAACGAGAACTCGTGGGAATTAAAAAAACTTATTCCACGAAGTCGCGGGCATCCACCACTACAGCCTATTAACGTCCCACTGCTGGGCACAGGCCTCCACACTCATAGGAGAGAGGGAATTAGAGATTAGACCCACCACGCTGCTCCAATGCGGGTTGGCGGGCTTAGCTAGTATATTAATAGCTAATATATTTTTACTGTATGGCCAGGATTACTCACAAGTCTTTCAAATGAGTATCTTACGAAATGTAAACAGTCTTGTAATGCGCGTATCGTATGCAAATGTTACCTACTAACAAACACTACTTTTAGGATAAAACAAGGAAACGGGCTGGACATATAATCTGTCACTAAAAAGCGTCATACTCTGTCTTTATCCCTTAGTATAGATGGAGAGATACCTTCGGAGTACCTGTATGCAGTTATTTTTGTTAGTAGTAAAGATTTTGAACGCTTTCAGTTATCTGTTAGCAGTTAAACAGAAGGGGTATGGGTTTAATATAACTGCCATGCCCCTAACAGGTTAGCCCGCTACCATCTTAGACTGCATCATCACTTACCATCAGGTGAGATCGCAGTCAAGGGCTTGTAAGCTTTTTTTTTTAAATCCACATTTAAAAAAAAAAGCTCAGTTGATAGAAGTTCGACACTTCAAAGAAGAATTTCGTAAGCAAGACTTTCGTCGTTACACTTTTATAAATTTCATTTGTAATAGAAGATTGAAAGTTTGGCAGCTTAGAGCAGCTAACTAAAATTACTTTGTAGGTATCTCTGTCTTTTTCTTATTAATGCCCTCCCCACAGACATATTAAGTGGCCCTTCCCACGAAATTTCGGCCTTGGCGTCCAATCCCCACAGGGATTCCCGACCCATAAAACCATAGTTAGCATACAAACCATAGTGGGTTATAATCTAGCTTTCTTTCGTGCCTTCGTTCGCTTGGATACAGCTTTTTGAATCACGTCGGAAAACCTTGCTTTTCCATAAAACAAAAAATAACTCAGTATACTTTATACCTTGCGTAGTCCTCTGTCGGCTTGCGAAAGTTTCAGAAAAATTCTATCGTTTCCAAAATCAAGGTCGAAAACACACTACAGGCAAATCCGCGACGTTAACTTATATGGAGCGCGCGCACCAGGCTTCCGGACTTAACGTCGTCGATCTTATTTATCTCTTACTAAAAAACGACTCCAGAGTTCTAACTGGGGAAGACTTTTATTTTATATAACCCTGTTATAAACCCTGGGGGAGACTCTAGAGAATAAGCGTTTAGGCACTAACACCGACCAATGAGTTTCTGAAGTTGTAAGTTGGTACTTGAAAATAGTGTTCAAGTTTTACATGCGTCAATGCGAACTTTTAGTTTAATTGTTACGTTTGTTTGGGAATACTTCAGTTGAATAAAAATTGTTCCGATAATATAAATACAGACGGTAAAACCCATTCGTATTTCACTCATGTTTATTTTTACTAGTTGTATATTGTATTTTCATACATATTTTTAGTGTGTGATAAAGATTAATATAGCAAGTGGTTCGGTATTCATACACCCATAAAAATTATGATTTCAAGTTTCAAATTTTAGGAAAAATTGGAAGAAACCTGACTTTTGTAACCCAACAAAAGCAATATACTCTTAAGCGGCGTCGTATGTGGGAGGACTTGGGAACCCACTATGTAATTTTCCCAAGTAAACCCTGGCAGTTAGGAATACGACGAATAGAGAGAAATAATGAAAATGAATGTACTGTAAATTCGCTTACCTGTTTCCTCGTTTGAATCGGCGACGATATGACTATAGGTGGTATTTCCGCTGTAACAATCCCTTATCAGATCCGTCAACATTCGCAACGTTGGGTTGTTAGCGATGTCGAGACGACTCGTCGAGTTATGCATCCTCTTTGACTTTAACAAATCACATTTTAAAACTTAAACGTACGCGGTGGTGACCGCGAAAAATTAGTTATTCGATATGTTTTCTACACTCACTACTGTTTTCACACGTACCCAATTTTCACTCATCCTTATTACTTCTGAGTCCTGTTTATATATTTCACAGTTCTGAGGGCTAAGTGGATTTTTTTTACTTACTCGATTGCGTTAAATTCAAGTAGGTACCATTTGTATGGAATTGATCGAGCACTAGCTGTTATCTCACATCTGTCATCAAGCACTTGACATTTCCATACAAATCGTAGTTAACGTTAACGCGATCGAACGGGAATAAAGAAAATGTTAGTAACTATTCTCTAATAATGCGTATCATTTTGTTCCAACAACATTTGAATTATCCGTATAAAATATTATAATAATATTTATATACATTAAAGCTAAATTTAGACTATATTCAAAATAAAATTATCGTTTTCACGATATCTCCGTGCAATCGTAAAGGTCAAGTCTGTATCATTTTACACTCATGAGTGATATTCATTATAACTGTAAATATATCACTTACTTTTTTGTAGGAAAATGACAACAAATTAAAAAAAATGTGTAAAATATAAAGGTGTGTTCCACTGCAGTGCAAAACGCTTCTGTATGTTATTAATAGGTTTCTCATTTTGTATTAAGTATGCTTTAATAATATGTTAAATTTTTATGATATTATGTAATTCTTGTAACTTAAATTAAAGGTAATTAAATCTAAATATTCAACAAAATTTTATGTAATGACTAATTTTTTGTTTCGAAATAAAGGCTATTTTTATTTTATTTTATTTTTTATATATGTTTTAATAAACTGCCTCGTTAGTCTAGTGGTTAGCATGTTCGACTGCGGCTTACGAGGTCCCGGGTTCGAGTCCTGGTGGGGCCATAATTAAGTATTGGGTTTTTCTGACTAGAATTTCTCAGTACTAGCCCTGAGTTAGGAAGTTGGCGGTGTTTCACCCCCGTGCCTCGGGGAGCACGTTAAGTCGTCGGTCCCGGTTATTATCACTATCATGATAATAGTCGTTAAAGCCCGCCAACCCGCATTGGAGCAGCGTGGTGGGTCTAAGCTCTAATTCCCTCTCTCCTATGAGAGTGGAGGCCTGTGCCCAGCTGTGGGACGTTAATGGGATATAGTAGTGGTGGAACGTTTATTTAAACACTTATTCCTTTTACATTTTCCTTCTCCCCAAAAGTTATTTATAGAGACAAATTTCTGAGCTGATGTATTAATACTAACCAAGATAAAATAATCGTTTAGGTATACCTACTAATTTATAGCAGGTTACTTATACATTTTCCGAGTCATAAATTTTACACTGTTTGGTTCCTTGACAAAACATGCCCGTTTTAATTTACACTGCCTTGAATGGAGTGGAGTGATTCATCCCAGATTGAACAGACTGAGTAAATTACCAGCTATAGTACCTGCTACCTACCCAGTAACCAGTATATTACACTACAATGTCCCTCCGCCAGTCTGGACGCGATACAGACATTGTACAACTTTAGATTTGTCTCTCAAAATATTATAATTTTATTTTTTTATATTGATCTAATAACCTGCTTTCAGTAAAATCAGTTTCTTAAAAAAATCTTAATGTACAAATTAAAACCACAAACCAAACTTAATATTATAAATGCGAAAGTGTGCCTGTCTGTCTGTCTGCTACGCTTTCATGGCCCATCTATAAAACCGATTTTGCTGAAATTTGGTATAGGGATAGTTCGTATCCCGGGGAATGACATAGGCTATTAATCCCGGAAAATTAAGAAGTTCCCGCGGGAATTAAAAAAAAATTATGCACGCGGACGACGTCGCGGGCATCATCTAATTAATAATAAGTTAATTTAAATAACATTAAATAAGCTGATCCTAAAGACTACCCTTGCACCGGGGCCAAATCTCACAGCACTACCTACTATGTGAATGGTGTAAACAAAAACGTTATAAAAAATATTTTAAAGTATAAATAAATATAAAGTCCGTGGATATTTTGCTCCTCGTGCTAAGACGAAGCGGGTCGTTAATAATAAATTTTATTGTTTTATAAACCTCCGGTTCCGATTGCTTTATCCGGAAGGACCCCTCTAAAGTACTGCATTGTTTTAAATATTATGCGAAAACAAAACACTTAAACATTAACTCTTTTGTTTTTATATTTTTAAAACCAATTAACGAGGTCTATAGCTCTATTCTTAATCGATTGCCTGTTCTGAAATCATAATTAAATTAAAATAGTGTTACCCTGGCAGGAATAACTTAGGCTTATTCAGGTTAGGCTTCACTTCTATAAATGACTTGACAAATTTATAAGTGAGATAATATAGTAATATTATAAATATGCCTACATGCCTATCAGTGAGAAACGCGGATTATAAAGAGAATTAGAAGAGAATTTTGACGACCTCCGTGGCGCAGTGTGTAGCGCAGGACCGCCGCACGTTAAGGCAACAGCCTTAACGGCCCGTGCGGCGGTCCTGGGTTCGATCCCCGGCAGGGTCAATTTGGGAATTTATAATTTCTGAATTTTCCCTGGTCTGGCCTGGTGGGAGGCTTCGGCCGTGGCTAGTTACCACCCTACCGGCAAAGACGTGCCGCCAAGCGATTTAGCGTTCCGGTGCGATGCCGTATAGAAACCGAAGGGGTATGGGTTCAATATAACTGCCATGCCCCTAACAGGTTAGCCCGCTACCATCTTAGACTGCATCATCACTTACCATCAGGTGAGATCGTAGTCAAGGGCTAGCTTGTAGTGGATAAAAAAAAGAATTCCTCACCGTGAACCAAAATAAAGCTTTTATTAGTGTAACAAAAAGTTATTAAATGATAAATTGAATAAAAATTAAATAAGTGTAGAATCAAACAACATTTGAAACATCAACTGATGAAGGAGCGGAATTAAATCAACTGAATAGCGCAATTAATATTCGTTCTGCTATACATTTTTGGCTCTGCCAAGTACTAGCTTGACCCATTGGATTCGGTGGATCGTCGCGCCAGGAGACTCATTGGTAGCAAAGCGCTGGTCAGTTCGAAGCTGCAAAGCTTGGAACATCGGCGCAAAGTTGCCTGTCTGTCGGTAAATTCTACAGGATATATTTCGGAGAGTGTGCTCAAGAACTATTCGATCTGGTTCATCCGTCGCCTTTTTTATTATCGAACCGCAAGGCATCGACAAGGTCTACACCCTTACGCAGTCGAAATTCCGCGGGCTCGTACGAAGTGATTTGCTTCCTCGTTTCTAATCCGAACCGCTAGGATATGGAATGGCCTTCCGGCTTCCGTTTACCCCTCCTCTTTTAATATAGGTACCTTCAAATGAAGAGTGAATAGGCATCTTCTAGGCAAGCGCGCTCCACCTTAGGCTGCATCACCTCTTGCATGCAAGTCTGATTACAGCCAAGCGCTAGCCTATATATTTAAAAAAAATGTGATAACTTCTTAAGGCGCGTTGCGCACTTTTTGGTAGGGGGTAAAAATGTGGATTCGCGTGACCGACATGATCGCAAACATATAAATACACTCCATTCGAAATTAAATTTTAATGCCTTGGTATTAAGGTTTATATTTTAATAATTTTAATTATAATTTTAAAAAAAATGTTCGTTTTCACTTCTATCGACACTCCCTATGACTGCCAATTTTTGTTCATTATTTTTGACAGCCAAGCTAGCCTATATATTAAAAGAATAAAATAACTTTTTTTAAAAAACAAGCTTTTATTTAAATGCGCTAAAAAGAATAAATTAAACTTTTTAAATAAAAGCTTGTTTTAAAAAAAGGTTTTTTATTTTTAATTTATTTTTACATATTAGTGCAAACTAATGCTGTTGACGCCTATCTCGCCAAATATCACAAGTCAAAGTCAACCAATCAACGCTACAGACTCGAACAATTCGACCTCAATATCATAATTGAGGACTTCAAAAACCCCAGTAGGTACACCAAAATGTCAGATGGATTAAGAATAAGAATAAGAATAAGAATAATATTTATTTTCCATAAACAAGTGTCTTAATTAAATATCGGTCCCTACCCTCTACGCTAGGATAACCTGTATTGTAGAGGGTAGTTCCTCCCAGTGAAACATGTGAAAAATATATTTAAAAACTAATTACTTATATTACGAAAACTGAGCGTGTCTGCGTGCGTGTGTGTGTGTGTGTGTGTGTGTGTGTGTGTGTGTGTGTGTGCGTGTCTGTGTGTCTGTGTGTGTGTGTGTGTGTGTGTGCGTTAGTGCATGTGTAAGTGCGCGCAATGCTATTTTTTTATTATTAGAATATTTTCAGTTGCATCGTAGCCCTTAGGTGCTAGTCAACTTCTAAGAGATTTAGCCAGGTTAAATTTATTAATTTTATTCAAATTAATACCACTGTTAGCCCTACTGAATACATTATATGCATATGATGAGCTGAATTGAAATTGCGATTGGGCAAAACTTGTGTTAGCAACTGATAATGGAAATTTTACTACTCTTTTGTTGTTATTTAAAGTGCAGTGATCAAATTTTGAGTGAAAGCGTAAAATTATTGAAACTAAGTAATGTTGACGAACGTTGAGCAGACTGCATTCTTTGTATAATTGGTCAGTAGGGTATCTAAATGGTTTTTTAAAAATAGTTTTGAGTAAGGTTCTGTGCGCTCGTTCTAACTGAAGCAAGAACGTTTTTCCAGCCCCACCCCATGCACAGATACAATAGGTCATGATCGGAAGACACAATGACTTATACACCATCATTGTCGTCTCAATAGGCGCATAATCTCTTAGATTTATGAATAACGGGATAAGTTTCTTAATTTTATTAGAAGTGTTCTGAATATGACTTGACCATTTAAGATGTTCATCTAGTGTTATGCCAAGATATTTTACAGTTGCCTCTTTGGATAAAATATCGCAGCTACAGTTGTTTTTGTTAATTTTCCGATTACAAGGGTACGTGTGAATAGGAAGTTTAAGGTATTTGTCAGGATTATTTCTAATTGATGTACTAAAACACACATATTTTGTTTTCGCGGTGTTAATTGTAAGTAGGTTATCTTCTAACCACGATGTAATTTGCTGAAGTCCTGCTACAGCGAGCGACTTCGCTTCTTCCCAATCACTACCTTCGAATAAAACGACAGTATCATCTGCAAAACAAACAATGCGTCCAGATTTTGGGGACAAACTACAGAGTGGGTTAATATAAGCGAGAAATAAGGTAGGTCCCAAGACGCTCCCCTGGGGGACACCGTAAGTAATGTTAGAAAATTCACTGGTGACATTTCCTATTTTAATACACTGCTGTCTTCCTTTTAGATAGCTGCTAAACCAAATCATCTTATGAACTTCACATATATCGGTTGGGTAAAACATAAGCGAATTAAGGGGAGCATTTGATGCTACATTGGCGTTATTCTTTTCGTGCTGCCCATCTAATTTGTTAATTATTGAGGTTGCAAGGTCATGCCCTATACTAGAAAAATATTTATTCACGTGAGCTAAAGATTCTTCAGGGGTATCCATAATATTTAGTAAGGCTGTGGCGGATGCATTTGATTTAGGTAAGTTACATATTTCTTTGACGGTGGAGCAATGGAGCAATGGAGTTTAACTCGCATTCGTATTCTCAGCAAGCCCTTTCATTTGCTCTTGTAGGAAAGCATAATAAACTTAGTCCGCCATCCTTAGAAGTCTACGTCTGTCATCTTGAACGTTCCGCCATGTTGGATTTAAAATGACGTCACATAGCACATGTATTGTCATCCAAACTAAACGTGTATACAAAATTTCAGCTCAATCGGTTGAAGATATCTGCTTCAAAATTGAGTTGCAAGATTTCACCCGAACAAACATAGTTACATACATTGCAAGTTAAATAAAAGCTTTTAATAAAATAGAAATTAATGCCACAATAACGTAGCCAATGAGAACGGAGCGTCGTTGTTGCCATATACTTATTTCCGAATCGTTATTATCGATTCGAAACGAAGAATTCTGTGTCCCCTAAATCATAAATTATCTCGATAACATTATCGAAAAATTAAACTACTTAGTAAAGTAAAGTAAATATTTGTTTGAAAAAATATGTTACATCGATCAAAATCACACACAATTCCAGATATTTAAACTTTATGTTGCTATCAATTATGACGTTAATTTGTTTGTTTTATTGTAAAATAACAAACAGTAACCGAATTAATTTAGCCTCCATCATATATAACAGAAGCATATTATTTCTGTGCGGTCATTTGCATGTGAATTTGTTCAACAGATCTCCATAATTTCAAGTACCTTTTATGACGTAGGCTGTAATAGGATAGCGGTAAGTTTACTGTTCAATATTAGGATATTAACATTGTTGTGCATGTTTGGGACACGAGTAAAGTGTCCTGAATGTTTATTTTATAAAAGCTACCAGTCCGTTGATTTTCCGGGATAAAAGTTGTCTATGCCTGCCTCTAGGATGCAAGCTATCTAGTGTCTATGCTAAATGTCAAAAAAAGGATGGGCTGTGAAAAGTAAACTTACAAGTACTTAGTAAACAGGAAGACAAATCGCATTTAACGTCGTATCTTCCGTACCTTATATTATACGTTCTCAATCTTATTAAACCACCACCACTACAGCCTATTAACGTCCCACTGCTGGGCACAGGCCTCCACTCTCGTAGGAAAGAGGGAATTAGAGCTTAGACCCACCACGCTGCTCCAATGCGGGTTGGAAAATTCTGAAGGAACACCTTCGAGAAGGAAAATTCTGAAGAACTGTGTCACTGTCATATTTAGATTTAGCGCGCGAACCCAATACTAAATCTATGGTCACTGTGTAAGCATGTAAAATTACTCACTACTGAAGTTAAAGGTATGTTCCCGGGGGTTTAATCCCGGTCCCCCCGAATAAGAGGCTGAGTTCTTGCGACCGAATCAGATTAAATCTTATACTCAACTAGCTGATGCCCGCGCCTTTTTTGGTTCCCACGGGAACTCCTTGATTTTCGGAGATAAAAAGTATAAGATGTTACTCCAGACCATTAGCGAAAAAATTATATGTCTATGCTCCAGACTATAATTTGTCTCTGTTCCAAATTTCATCCAGATCAATTTAGCCGTTCTGGCATAATTGAGTAACAAACATCCTTCCAACCATCCATCCAAACTTTCGCATTTTATGATATTAGTAAAGATAAAAATTAGGTAAATACCTCTAATAACAATAATCTTTGATAACGACTAAAGCATTTGTTTTAACATCTCGAAAACATACGAGTACATACTATTACTTGTAATGGCTTTCTTTTTCGTCCTTCCATCCCTTCTTATAAAAGCCCTTTTATATAACACATAAATCTTTATGCGCATAAGCTTTTTATGTAAATATTTTGCCATGGATCCGCATCTAACCTTGGCTCGCATTTTATTAGATAAGTAGTCATAAAGTAGTTAGGGTAATATATTGTCAAGTTATGGTTCTAGCAATTACTTGTTGTCTCACGGCGGAAAAACGCAAAAATATTATTTGTCAAAAAGTCCTACGAGTCTCGATGCTAAGGGCGAACATACTAACTCGTAAACGAAAACGTAGCGTAAAAGGGAAAGCATGTGGAATTGCTGGGCTAGACTCGTACCCGGAGCGATAAGGACAAGTGCGATGTCGGTAGGGCAATAATTTTAAAAGTTTTGTTGTACATTTTCGAAACTGGCAATATAGACTTTACACATTGGGTTCCATATTGACGACACATACACGAGCTGGCTGCGCGTAGTAATCATGGCTCATGTATTCAACCGATTTTGATGTTCCCCGAGGAACCAAAACCGTGGGTATTATCTAGTAAGATATTGTGTCTGTCTGTCTTATTTAGTACAGGATAAGATTGTAACCCGGGGAAGGACTTATGCCATTTATCCCAGGAAATTAAAGAGTTCCCGCGGGAATTAAAAAACCTTACTTAATCCACGCGGACGAAGTTGCGGGCATTTGTTAACTAGTAAGATAATTATACATTAGCTACAAGTATTTAACTGTGTGGGCATCCAGTGAGGACATATAAACGGCCTGTGTTAGCAGCCCCTAACGATTACCACCTTCCTGTCACGTGACCCACTCACCTCAATAACCTATCAAATCTCAAACACGGAACGACTAGGAAAGAAGGAAAGGAGGAAGACGAGGAGAGAGGTCACGACTGATACATAACTACATATTATACTAATATGAAGTGGGAGGGTGTTATTTATTTAAATAAACAAATGAATTAAGTGTAAATAGGTATATAAGTAACCGCAGTCCCAAGTATTGCTGCAGCCTGCAGCAAGCCAAATCCATGCGATGTGCTTCGAATAATCACATAAGGGCAAAAATACACTAGCATTGATATACTGGACAGGGGCCATGCCAACGCTTAAAACCACATTGTTTCATTATTGTTGACTTTCGTGTTTTAGAATTATAATCCTTATTTTAGGAACGTGCCATGTCATTGTCATTTTGAGTAATATTGCTTAGGTATTGCTTTATACGTTGGCAGTACGGCCCCAGGACAAACGTCTGCGCGGAACGTCCGCGTCGGAGTGGAACGATGAACTTGTTGGAGATTTCCCTCGTGGCCTTCTTCCTTCCACGTTTCCCACAACTTTTAACTCTTTTAAATACTTCCAAACAAGTATACTTTTCTATACTTTCAACCCCGCGCCGTATGATATATATCCAAAATAACTAAGGATATGCAGACATGTGGTGGAAAGACGCTTTTTTATCTCAAGTTGTGAGAAAATAGATGCGAAATTAATGGTTCTGGACCAAACAAGTACTTGGGTAGGTAATTATACTAAGGTAAGTTAAGATAATAACGTTATTACCTAATCTACTTAGTATTTTTCCATTTGGTTTGGCACCGCCTTCAAAAACTACCTACAATATAAGTCTTGTTCATTAGCTAAGAGTACATTGCATGAAAGTAAGTAAGTAATTAAAAATGTATATACCGACCGAATTAAAAATTTATATTTTGACGACCTCCCTGGCGCAGTGTTGAGCGCTGTTGCCTTAACGTGCGGAGGTACCGGGTCCGATTCCCAGCAGGGTTAATTTGGGAGTGGGACAACAAACAGTGGTGGGACAGGGTCAACAAGTGCTTCGGCCGTGGCTAGTTACCACCCTACCGGCAAAGACGTGCCGCCAAGCGATTTAGCGTTCCGGTACGATGCCGTGTAGAAACCGATTAGAGGTATGGGTTTAATATAACTGGCATGCCCCTAACAGGTTAGCCCGCTACCATCTTAGACTGCATCTTCACTTACCATCAGGTGAGATCGCAGTCAAGGACGCTGTGTTTTTGCTTGTTCAGTGCTTTTTGCAGTGTTTTTGAAGTCGGTTAGTTTAAAAAAAAGTTTAGTATAGTCTATGGTCTAGACGCACCGTAAAAAACATTAAAAATGGTGTAGGTTAACAGCTCTATGTTAATCTATTACCCTATGCTATTACCGCTTGGGCGACAGTATGGCGATATTCAATTCCGAATCTTAACCGTACTCGAATAAGAAATTTGATAGTCTATCGACAAACGAGTTACGTATTCCACGTGTAGAGGTATTTTACCTTATATACTTTATTAGGTACTTACGTAAATGAACATGAAACCTTACTTCTATCTTGACTGGCAGCGAAATAAAATATCTAAAACAAAAATTACCTATCGAAAGAAGCACTAGAACACATAACTTAAGCATTCTAATTTCTTAAGTTTTTTCGTACCTTTTGTATACTCAATCAAACGCACCTATACGCTTGTACAAAATATTTAAGCGTTCTATCAGTACTGGTATTGTATAACTTGCGTGTACATTGGTAATGCAATTGCAAATATTAAACTTTACTGTGCTACCATGCCGTTAATTCCACCTATACCACTGTAGACGAGTTGGGGACAGTTGAACCATGGACAAATCACTGTACAACCTGTTTTTCCCCACCCCACTTTACTCAAATACTTGGTTCTACGTGTGTTGAATATTAATAATTAACGTGGATTTATTACGCTATTGAAATGAAAATGGTGAGAATGAAATAGCGGACTGAATTTGGCTTCTTTATAGACAAGGGCATGATTGGAACCTTCGTAGCCTTAGTTTTATACTGTAAATTATTTTCTATCAAATCAAATGAAATGTTTTTTATTCAATTAAACTTTTACAGTACTTTTCAATCAGTAAGTGAATCTACCAATTGTTCGGCACCATTCCTACCGAGAAGAACCAGCAAGAAACTCGGTGAAACTATCACGTTACTAATTATAATATGTTCAAAAGGAGACCAATGTTATATCCAGTTTGAGTAAATAAATTTTTAGGTGAGTATGGTTGAGTACTGGGTACCGATAGTTGACTTTACCGTTTACTCTACCCGTGTAGCCCAGGCTTAAAGAATATTGCTTTCCACTTTATTCAATGTAAAAGACATTTATATGGAAAAATGCCGACCGATAGATTGTAGCACGTAGCACACGAGTATATATCCGAAGTGATTGTAGTATTAAAATAATAGATTGACCAGTCGCCCTGCCGCCATTAATAGATACTCAAAGGGTATTGCGGTATCCACTTTAGTGCATCAGTAATGTAAAAGACATTTTAAAATAGCGAATGATGATGAATATTTAATCGAATCGAAATTAAGTTATTAGTTATTCGAAATTTGCTTTGTCATTCTTTGCTATCTATCTTTAAATAGTTGATAAACTTACACAACAATTGCATGTCATTATAGAGTAGAATATGCAAGGGAAATCAATATTTTAAGACTGATATATATTTGTGCTCTTTTTATATTTAACAGGGTGGCCCAAATAGTGACGTCCAAAGAAAAAAATTTAGATTCCTTATACCTATCAAAAAATACCCCATGTATGTTCGCCGAATTTTATTAGTTTTCGAGTTATAATTTATTTAAGTTTTTTCGTGAGATTTCTGAGGGAGTGAGTATTAATTTTTTTTCTTTTTATTTAGTATTTTTTTCCGAACATTTTTTGTGTGAACATGCTTGCTATGAAGTGTGCTGCTTTGCATACAATAATAACCATCATAACCCATAGTTCCTCGTTCCTCATAGCAAGCATGTTCACAAAGAAAAAAATTTTAACCCTCACTTCCTTCGAAATCTCATGAGAAAAGTTTAAAAAATTATAACGCGAAAACTGCCAAAAATCGCTGAACATACATGGGGTATTTGCTGATAGGTCTAGGTACGAGGAATCTAAATTTTTTCTTTGGACGTCACTATTTGGGCCAGCCTGTATACTGGCTGATGCCTGCGACTTCATCCTCGTGGATTGAGGATTTTTGGTACCCGCAGGAACTCTTTAATTTTCCGGGAAAAAAGTAACCTATGTGTTGTTCCAGACTATAATCTATCTCTGTGCCAAATTTCAACCAGATCCGCTTAGCCGTTCTGGCGTGATTGAGTAACAAACATCAATTGGAGGGTCTTTGGTTCCCGCGGGAACTCTTAAATTTTTTTTACAAACCTTGTAATGACTAAAACGAACACAAAAAAAAAATTATCCAATTTGGTGCAGTCGTTCGGAAGTTATGCGTTTAGCAACATTCATTTTTATATATTATATAGATTTAATTGTTTATGTTTTTATTTAAACGAGTAATAAAATTAGATAAATAATTGATGATCGTTGATTTGATGGTCATAATGAAATAAATTATTTACTCTATTATTTGTTGGGTACAAGGAATTGAATGAAGCTTTTTAAAAAAATAGTAGTTTCCCGTTAATAGTTTCCCGGGTATGCAATCTATCTTTGTGTTACCAAATTTCGTTCAAATCGGCTTAAGAACTCAAAGGTAACAGATAGACAGACAGTAATATAAGATTGAATCGTGACTGGTCTACAATGTTTCATAATTTCAGCTCTCTTACCTTTTTAAAATAGCATTCTGTATTATTTTTTATTAAGAAAATATCGGGAATTCTCATCACAAAAGACGGTTGATTGGATGATTATTATTTTTAGATCATTCAAAAAAGCATCTGTAGAGCATTGTTTTGCTGACCACGCGGTGGGATCTCTTAAGCTTTGTTCTTTCAATAACAGACGTATCCGGGTTGTAGGTGTAAACTAAGGTATGCTTATTATTCCACTTCACTTCTAAATCCCGATATCGCAGTATAATATTATTGGTATGGAAAATAATCTGTCCTTTGATTATGTATAATCTGTCTCTTAAAAGGAAACGCGGGTGGCTGTTTATGCTTACAAAGATTCTTCGTGGATAATAACGATCGACCAAATATTTTTTCCACGGAATATATAAAAGGAATATACAAATTAAGAAATATATATATATATATATATATATATATATATATTTCTTAATTTGTATATTCCTTTTATATATTCCGTGTAATATTTGGTCGATCGTTATTATCCATAATATATATATATATATATATATATAAATTAAGAAAAATATATAAAATCCTTCCTAAATTAATCTTGAAAAAATATATGTAAATCGATTCAGTTTTAATGGAGGAAATAGCAGAATACCACAGTAGGAATTCGTATAAGTCTATAATAGGTACTCGTATAATCAGTCCAACCTGCAGTTGAAAGCCTCTTTTTTGGCCGCGTTTCCTCTTATAGACTTTGGAGATACAAAAATAAATATATAAGTCTAATAAAATTAAATACAGCTTAGATTTTTAATTGTATAGTACCACCACTACAGTCTTTTAACGTCCCACTGCTGGGCACAGGCCTCCACTCACTCAGGAGAGAGGGAATTAGAGCTTAGACCCACCACGCTGCTCTAATGCGGGTTGGCGGGCTTTAACGACTATAATCATGTTAGTGATAATAACCGGGACCGACGGCTTAACGTGCTCTCCGAGGCACGGGGGTAAAACACCGCCAACTTCCAACTCCGGGCTGGCACTGAGAATTTCTTAATTGAAAAACCCAATACCAGACAATTTTTTGCCCGACCGGGAATCAAACCTAGAACCTCATGATCCGCAGTCGACTATGCTAACCCCTAGACCAACGTGGCAGTTGGAATTTTATAGAACATATAAAATTAATTAATCAAAACAATACTAGTAAGTCATAACTTAAAAACAATCGCTTAAAGAAGCCATTCGCTTTGCTAAAATAACGTACGAAAAACACAGAAAAATATTATGATATCTGATCATGATGTAAGAATAGTAAAACTTACAGTTTATCCTCAAGAGTGTTTTATCAATTCAATACTTAGTTCAATGGAAAAGTTATGGCATTTAATTTATACCAATAATATTTTGTTATTATTATCAGATACATACTCGTAACTCGGTTTTTTTGGCTTAGTATGTCAAATTATTAAATTAAACTAACTATATTATTATTAAATTAACTTTAAAACAACTGCTGCGCTTGTCAGAAACCTTCACGCAAGTGTGGACAACAACTTTCCAAAGTTAAAACTCAATTGTGTTATGATGTGCAAACAACATACGTAACGAAGGAACACTTAAACATTTTATTAAAATATTTTTGCAATAATGGATCTTAATTATTTGTGTAACACAAACTTCTAGATCCGTTGAACTTTTTTGCGCGCGTTCTACCGAGGGCGGTATGGGCCGGCAGTCGGGAGGGCGGTTTATAGCTAACTGAAAAACGAATGCGTCGTTTTCATAGTTTAGTAGGGATTACTTCTCGCAGCGTCCTGATCTCTTGACACAGAGATGGATCCAGATACTGTGCCTATTGAGTTGGAATTGCGTTCAATGCTATTTACATAATAATTGTTTAGTTTATCCTGTTCTCTTTTATTATACTTATACTGTTAAGATAATTTATACAAGATTATGTGTAGGGATTTTGGATAATTTAATTTCGAAAATTTATTTAAATCAGGGTATAATATGTTCTTGTTGAGATCTATAGAGTGAACTTAGACGACATGGTTAAAACGAGACATATTATTTATGTTATTCGCATAAGCCCATCTCGTTTTAACTCTACTCGTAAGTAAAGTCTGAGCCAAGTCAAAGTCAAAGTCAAAGTACGATCTCAGCACTAGTGTGGCAAGTTTCATCTCTGTATTTCATCAGTTAGTCCGAGGAATCTTAAGTAATGTTGACGTAATGAGATAGAGTTGTGATTTAGTCGACATTATTACATTATCGATACTAACGCATCTTTTGTATCTGGATAATATGTGCAATAAGAAAGAAAAAAACAAATTATATCATAAAATTAATTATAATAATATTTTAACGAACTGCACAAAATGAACGTAAAATCTATTTAATCACTGTTCCAATCGGAATAATCAGTACTTTAAGGAATTTAAAAAATTAAACACACACAAATAAACTTTTAAGTTTAGTACTATTTATAGTGCAATGTAACACTATCGCAAAATTAAAAACAGGACTCGATAAAGCGTACTCTCGCGTCAAGGTCGGCACTAGTATAGGAGCGTGCGGGGTATGAAGTGACGGCCGGGCGCGGTGCACACCCGCCCGCTACCTCAGCCCCCGATTCCTCAAAGCTCGCGTGCGGACTATACCTATAAAAGCGTGTGTTTTAGTTTTTTAAACTACGTAATACTCATATAATAGTATCTATATCTATACTCTATACTAATCAATCAAATCAAATAGAATGTGAAAGTTTGGATGGATGGATGTATGGATGGATGTTTGTTACTCAATCACGTCCGAACGGCTGAACGGATCTGGATGAAATTTGGCACAGAGATAGATTATACTCTGGAATAACACTTATGCTACTTTTTATCCCGGAAAACTAAGGAGTTCCCGCGGGAACCAAAAAACCTCAATCCACGTGGACGTAGTCGCGGGCATCAGCTAGTATTATTATGATTGCGAAAGTTTGGATGTATGGATGGATGGATGGATGTTTGTTACTCAATCACGCCAGAACGGCTGAACGGATCTGGATGAAATTTGGCACAGGGATAGATTATAGTCTGGAATAATACATAGGCTACTTTTTATCCCGGAAAATTAAAGAGTTCTCATGGGGACCAAAAAACCTCAATCCCCACGGACGAGTCGCGGGCATCAGCTAGAAGGTTATACTTAAATTTGAATGAAAAACTTTAGAATTTTCGAATTCCGTAAACTATCACGTCATCAAACTACGTGATCAATGGATCAATGTACTCGTAGTCAGAAAGTTCTTATTTTGCCCTTGTCTTTGATGAGAAGTAGAGTATTATCTTTGTACCGTTTCTATCCTCTTTGGATTAAATCAAATCCATCAAATCGAGATGGGCAAGCCGTGTTCACTCAAATTACCGTCATTATTTATTTACAAACAAAAGTCAAAAATAGAAAAATGCCAAGCAATTTTAATTTTTTCTAAATAATTTATATACTTACATAAGTTTTTATCGTTTTCGTGTAATTACTTAACAATTTTAAAATGTCGGCATCTCTCGATTCGGCCTTGGATCCCATGGAGGAGATAAGATTTCGGAAAAAACATGGTTCAATGTGGATGGAAATACAGAAGGAAACACATTTTACATTTGATGAACTTGAGCGTTAGTTTCAACTTTTTGAATGTATATAACTACTAGATGATTCCCGCGACTTCGTCCGCGTGTACTAAGTTTTTTCGATTCCCGCGGGAACTCTTTAATTTTCCGGGATAAAAATGTCCTTCCCCGGGATACAAATTACCAAATACCAAATTTCATCAAAATCGGTTGAAAAGATGGGCCGTGAAAGCGTAGCAGACAGACAGATAGACAGACAGACAGAAACACTTTCGTATTTATAATATTATATATATTCGTATTGATTATCTAAACCGGTATGGACACACAAGTACTTACGTTTTTTTATTCCACTACAAGTAAGACCTTGACTGCAATCTTACCTGATGGTAAGTGTTGATGCAGTCTAAGATGGTAGCGGGCTAACCTGTTAGGGGCATAGCAGTTATATTAAACCCATAGGTACCCCTAATCGGTTTCTACACGGCATTGTACCGGAACGCTGAATCGCTTGGCGGCACAAAATTGCCGGTAGGGTGGTACCTAGCCACGGCCGAAGCCTCCAACCAGGCCAGACCAGGGAAAATTCAGAAATTATAAATTCCCAAATTGACCCCGGAATTCAATCCGGGACTTTCCACGCATTGTAAAGCTCAACACTGCGTCAAAAACAGTATACAAGTACGGTTACTTTAGACGCAGCAAGTTTTAAGTTTATAGCCGCAGATGGACGGACGGACGGATAGACGCGCAGGTCCTGTGCCAATCCAACCTACGAGTAGTAGGCTAAGAATACTAATACTTAATATTATCGCTAACATTCATATAATTACAAGTTTTTATTATTTGAGTGAAATGCCGATTTTTATGTCTCTAACTTCAAAAACATAGAGGACTTTCTTGTAACTTTCCAATTTCACCTCCAATATTTCATATTCCACCTCCTTTGGGGTGCATTTTCTCAAAGCTTTTTCTTATCAGATGCCTACGACATAGAAGGAACCTACCTTCCCAATTCCAAGTTTATAGGTATGTTTTGTAGTTCCGGAGATATCGTGATTAATCAGTAAGTAAATGAAAGCGAATTACCACTCAATAAGTGTGGTATTTTCTCTTTTATTTATATAGAAGATATTAATATATAGAAGATACAATTTATTTATTATTCTATTAACATATTACTTATTTTTATACTTTAGAGATAATGGTCATCTTTTTCAAAATTCAAAAACGCGAGGAGAAACCCGCCGCATCTGATTTGATATCCAGGTAATTATCCAAGTGGCCGACGAGACGTTGTTTTGAACTATTCTTTCTAAGAATCCACCTAAGTGAAGCAGGGGTAAATCAGCTAGTTTTATTTGTAACAATATTTTAAAGTAAATATCACTTTCGTGATATAATATAAGTATCGTATATTTATTCGCATAGTTATTGGCGAAATATTTACGTGCGGATTGGCGGACTTCACACATCTTCGAGAACATATTGAAGAGCTCTCGGGTATGCAGATTTCTTCACCATGTGTTCCTTCAATCTGTACCCACGTCTGCCATTCCACCCTTGGACTGTAGCCAAACTCTTCTTTTCCCGAAGAGAGACTTGTGCTCAGTGGTAAGCTGGCAATTCATTCTGAACCAGTGTTAGATTAACTCGACGATCCAAAAGCACTTGTAAAAGTTTATTTGAATTTTGAATTTTGAACGGGGTGATCACATAATGAGCTAAGGTACTGTTCGTATGCTTTTAACTGCAAAGTCATGTCCGACAGGGCACATTTCCGGGACGTGCTGCACACGGGCCTCGGTATGACGGACGCGTACATGATGGAACGGGTCATGGTGGCTCTTGATAGAGGAACCTCCCCTTACGTTACCATGTCCACATTCGCGAAGGCGATGTCGCTCTATCTGCGCGGCTCCTTGGAAGAGCGAATCACTTACGCATTTACG
Source organism: Erebia aethiops (assembly GCA_923060345.2). Classification (NCBI taxonomy): domain Eukaryota; kingdom Metazoa; phylum Arthropoda; class Insecta; order Lepidoptera; family Nymphalidae; genus Erebia; species Erebia aethiops. Next base: position 15,399,000 of record OV281079.1, on the reverse strand, counting down.
GTAACGAAAAATTTTGCATTCATCTTAAGGGTGGATTCCTGCTATCTTTTTTGGTTGATGGTTTTAGTTAGTTTAGTTTTTCATTATACTTAGCCGTTGTCGTAGGTGAAGCGACAGAAGCAACGCGACGCGAAGAGATACGACTCCATAAATTTTTTTTTAATATTTTTTTTTTTAATTTAAAGGCTAGGCGCTTGAATGCAATCAGACCTGCTTGCAAGTGGTAATGCAGCTTTAGGTGGAGCGCGCTATATGCCATGTCTAAATTTTCAAGATCCAGCTGTTTAATTAAGATGGCGGTAATAATATACTTGTTCCGACTGAATAGTATCTTTTTATTTTAGATAAGAAAAGTGTCTTCTTTTATAAACCAACAAGATGATGCCCGCGTTTTTATTCCCGCGAGAATTCTGCAATTTTCCGGTATAAAACGTAGCCTATTCCTTCCCGGTCGGGATTCAACCTTGACATTCATTTTAAGAGGGGCATTGACGAGTCACCTTCCAAAAGAATTCTGTGCACGTATCACATGAACATGCTAGCTAGGTAATGGCAGAAACAAATACCTGCCATTACCGAAATGAAAAAAAAACAAGATAAAATTACGACCACTACACGTCATGATATTAAATTGATGGTTCTAAATCTAGTGCTGTCCCTTTCCACAGAGAGTGCTATGAAAGGGATAACATATTTAGGGCCTGCTTCACAATCGCCAAGTAACCCATATCTGACGAATAAATTTAATGTTATTAGATGACGTATAGGAATCCTGTCAAAATTTCAAATTTATTTATCAGTTAAGGTACACTTGACCATTGTGACACAGGCCCATAAAGTATATTGTCCGACCATTTATTTAACTTTTGACATAAGCTCGCCTATGAAGTGTCTTAATTATTGGTAGGCAACCATCGACAAAAAAATGCAATACTCATATCGTTTTAAAAATGCAATACATAGACGCATATCGTTTTTACCATGGTGCAGCGGCCTGCCCTTTTATCCGGTATTTCGTAACTCGTATACTCGTCTAGTAATTACAAGTACGACTTTTCTCTTCCAAATAGTCACACACACACACAACTACATAATATAATAGTTAAACACATATATAATAATTATTACTCAAACATTACAAACTATCTTTCTCGATAGTCCTTTAAGCACCATGCATCTTTAGCGATGGATGGTTTCTATGACCTGACGGATTCATGTACATTTACTGTACTGTTGTATATAAATAATTTATTTTAATACATACATTAATGTACTTAGACATTTAAATGCTTGGGTAAGTTTATAAAACAATAAAAAAATGTTGAGCAAAGATAAATATCAATGTGTCAAATCGATTAAAACTTCTTCATAAAGAAAGTCGATTGTTATCAAAAATCTAATCAGAATATCATTTAATTGAGCTGCCAAAAGTAAAATAAATGGTTGGACAAATATAGTCATTTTAGTTTAGTGATTGTGAACAACAACACCAAAAATAACGTATTATTAAAACGACATCAGCTAAGAACATGTTCTTAAGGTTAAGAGATTGACCAATACTTGAGAACATGTTCTTAGCTGATGACCTCGGTTTGTTAATGCCGTGAACAGATCGTACAACGCACGGCTATAATATTTTCATGATTGATGAAGGGTGACAGTAATATTATCCATAAATGTGGATTTGTCCCAAAACCGAATCAGCACAACCCAACTCCACGTAGTCTTGTCTACCCTAACAAGTTACAATATGAATCAGGCTTTTCAGAGCATATTCACTTTTTACCCTTGAACAATTATTTTATTTGCAGTGTTATGATTTATTGGGGGAAGGGTATCTGAGAAGGGAAACAATGTACCAGTTAATGAAGAAGAGTTTAGCAAAAGCTTCACGGGATGACGATGTCGAGGAAGCTGTAAAGGTAAGATTAAAGACATGTCTTGAACGTGGAACTTGAAGAAGGGATGTTTCGGGTTTTTTTTCGGGTCGGGTTTTCATGAAAAAGAACCTGTCCTTAGTTGTACTACAATTTACTCATAGATGTCGCTACCAAGGTTCATATCGAAAATCGTAAAATACGCCTCACTCGTCACGTCATGTTGTAGTTTCGGAATAGCAAAAATGAAAAAAAAATTGGAGAAAAATATGCGACCGAAATAACTTACCATTAAAAAAATACGCTGGTCTGGCCTCACATTTAATTGGTACACTTACAAATTCTCGTATACCGATAAAACCGGCATCTGTGTAGCATTGCTGAAACTTCGGAAGGAACGTTTGTAGCTTGTTGGATGCGCGAGAACTCGAACCATCCTGCTTCGTATGGTTCTAAACAAACAATTTCTTTTAAAAGCGTAACAAAAGGTGGCGTAACGTTTATCTTTAGAGATTCGTCCAGTCATTCTGTTTTCCAAATCCAGTTCATGATAGTGATTTACATTTCATGCCATGTTCACTTTGGTTTTCAGATGCCGTCAAAAATCGGTGTTTATATTTTAACAGAAAGAGACCGTTATTTTTATGACACTAACGTAAAACGTTACACGTTATGTGTGCCAATACACTAAAAAGTTGCACGCAGCATAATAAGAATATCAATATCAAGAATAATTTCATAGACTGGTGATCGCTTGGTTTAGTGATTCCATATATAAGTAAATGACTCGGACTTTTTAAATGACGAAGTTCACACCTTTTGTATTTTTTAATAGTATAGAGAAAGTAACTATATCCTTACGAGGTGTCCAACGACACCACATGGACTTTTTGTGAAATCCGTCCCTTAGTATTTTTTCACCCCCCGTTGTCCTAGACAGATAGATAGATAGATAGATAAAACTCTTTATTGCACACACTTTTAAAACAAATACAATAAACAAAAAGGTTAAAAGATAGAACAGAATGGTTCAAAGGCGGTCTTATTGCTAAAGCAATCTCTTCCAGACAACCTTTGGGGAAAGGAGACTATCAAACAAGAGCGCGGGATAGTGCAACAGATAACAGATAACAAAGGCAAAATAGTGCCTAGGTGAACGACAGAAGCGACGCGACGCGATACGACGCCATAGAAAATGTCAAACTTGTCTACGCTACAACGTAGGCCAAATGAAGGGTCAGGTACTGTTTAGTACTTGTTACCGTTAGTCGCGTTGGTCGTTCACGTAGGACAACGGGTTAAACTCGTATGTCGTAGTATTTACGACTAGGAGAGGAAGAATCATGAGTAGAAGTAAGTAGCGGAGTTTACGGCTAGCTCCAAGTTGCTCTCGAGTTCGAAGTTGGCTACATTATGACGAAAGTTCTCTGTCATTATGTCAGAAGACAAGTGAAAGCATTTGAAAAAACAAGCCACAGGAAGGACACAAAGCATAGAATCCATTCCGGAATTCAATCCACGACAACGAGCGATATTATTTTTAAGAATAAATGTTAGCTATTTATTTTTTATATAAATAGCGAGCAAACGAGCAGGCAGGTCACCTGATGTTAAGTAATTACCGCCGCCTACGAACATTTGCAGCACCAGATGAGCCGCCAATGCGTTGTCGGCTTTTGATAAATTTGTTTATCCGCCCTTTGAAGTGCCCTTTGATTTATAAACGTTTGTGACTGTGATTTTCCTATTTTCGAACTTTGTGATTCGAAGTAGTAACACGAGTTTTTTTACTTCCCTTCTAACAACTTTACTGCGGTGGTAGCAAAGGCAATTAAATTAACCTTATTACTACTGGTACGAGCAGGTGGTAAATACTAGCAAAAAACGAAAATTATTAGGAATGTGTGTAAGTAGGTACCTATTTAACGACCATGCAACAAACGACTTTGTACAATTAATAATGTGGCTAGAGCAATTTTAGAGGATACATTCTTTCAGCGTTTTCAAGGCAAGAGCGGTTGTTTATCTTTTACCCGTGGACCCACTGAGTTGACCCATTGATGGGATCAGGTAATCCAGTTTTGACCAAATTGAAGTTTTGTCTTTTATAAAGCAATATAATAACGATTATAATATAGTTAAACGATATATAATTAAAGGTATCAGAGGAAAAATTGCAGATCGCCAAGGTAAACATAAAGCTAAAATAAAAACACTTTATGACCCAGCTACCTAACCGCAGCTGCGGTACTGCGACTAACCAATTTCCCGGGAAAATGTTTAATACGGGTTTCAAACGCGGATGGATAGCTAATATTTCAAAAATAAAATAACATTTTGCCCAGCGTTTCTCCAAGACTTTAATATAATACGAAATCGATGAGAATACCTTGAAGGTAGATTGAATTCCCTTCAAGGAATTTAATCTACATCTAATAATCTACTGAGAATGAAGGTAGCGCATATTCAGCCAGCTGGCCTACAACAACCTATATATACTTACAATTATAAAACTGTAACTGCACTGTGCAATAAATACAGTACCTGGTTGACCGAGCATTGCTCAGTATATTTATATTAAAATCGTGTTTTTGGAAATTATATTTAAATACGCATTACATACTGATGATATATGAATAATATTTTTCGATCTTACCGACATAAGAATAAAAAAGTATGATCTGGGTTACTTAAATGAAAAAATCACGAGTGCAATAATTGGGCTCCCAAGAATAGTTTTTCTCACAAAAGAAGGAACTTGAAAAAAATAATCGGACTCGAGATATCTGTATTCTGGACACGAACTGGGGTTTTCTGGTTTTGGGACCGCCCCATTTCCCATCTGAGTTATTATAACCTTGTAGATGGTGGCGAAATTTACCTTCGTATTCTAATGATATTGTGGCAGTTTTTCTTTGGCCGAAAACACGGATTAAACGATATTTTCTTCGCCCCCGAAACCTCCTGCATACTAAATTTCATGAAAATCGTTCGAGCAGTTTCAGATTATATATATACATACATATATATATATATACAAGAATTACTCGTTTAAAGGTATTATATTTTACAATTTTAACTGGAGGAACCTTTATTATCGAAACTGCCCAAAAATTATTATTTTGGCTTTGTGTCTGCCTGTTACGGAAATACCATTACAAAGAAGGATTGCCTTCGCTCTGGAGACCGACGTTAGATACAACAGGAGCATTATGTCCAGCCGTGGGCGTCTATTTGTTAACGACGACGACGATGACCATCGTACTTGCACAATGACCAGTTGTCGATATGTTTAGAGGCTTACCAATGCTAACAATACTACCAATAGGTACTACCAATGTACTAAAAGCAGTCAAATGAGTTTATTAAACTTTTCCATTTTGAACAGGAACTCGTCGACATAATGCTTAAACGTATGGACATGGATCTGGACGGTGTAATCAACTTTCAAGATTTCCACACGGCTATCACGAAGACACCTCCCCTGTTGGAGCTCCTGGGGTACTGCCTCCCTGAGCGGCCAGCCGTTTACGCTTTTCTTTGTACCTGGTGCCCTAATTGGGGCAAAATGTAATCTTTAGTGCCTTTACATAATATGATGAAATTCACGCACAGTCAACGCGCATTGTATAAATCCTCATGACAGCTCCAATTCAATAGTATTGCGATATTACAGAACGTTACATAAGCGGCAACTATTGTTATCACTGTAAAGTACCATTTGTATGTTAATAATTTAATTTAATCGACATTCTCACTTGTAGTTGAAGCGCGCCAGATGCTACCGAAACAAGCCTCCAATGGCGCAAAGACATACAGTTGTAGGCTGTGTAACTTTGCATGCATTTGCAGTACCGTTTTAATCGTGTTTGACGCTGTTGAAAAGAAAACGCGCGCTTTCAGATGCGAATGTGTTATGGTCCTAATTTTATTGTTTCAAATAAAAAAGGAAGTCCAACATATTAAAGTTAAATCAGAATTCAAAGTTTTTCATTGAACAATAGGCGCTTGCCGCTTAGCAGCAGATTCTAATGAGGAGAGCAGGCGAGAAACTCAGCAGTTATTCTCATAAAAGTTCCATGCAGGGTCTTACTGGAGAACAGTTTTAATCCTTACGTTTATTAACTTATTTAGTTGTTAATTATAGTAGTATATTTCGATTTTGTTTATCAATGTAACATGGAATCTTACGATTTCCGAGTAATTAAAGTTTAAATTTTAATAAATACCTCAAAATTGTACATTTTCGGATTCTCGAGATTTTTCGTTTCTTTGCATTTTCTGCGAACATTTACCATAGTAAGGTATTTTTTTTTTACACTTGTAGGACTTATAGTTTTGCCGGAAACCGAGTTAAACCGTTTTTACCCTTAATCCCTCCCCCCCTTCCACTTCCCGGCCTCAGATTGCCCGTAAATTATTTTTCCTTTCATTTTTGTTATATTCTCTTCCTTTTCCAATGGTAAAACCCATAATCCTATTATAATTTTTTTTGGTTTCAAAAATTATCGACCCTGGTCTATTACGACTTTCATCAATGACGATATTATGACGCAGAGACTGAATTATGAGATCAATCTTCAAGTTTATTCGGGATGTGGGAGGTGAATTTTTCACATAAATTGTGAGGTTATGTGAAACAGTGTTAATACAAAAGTTGTATATCTTTTTATCACCTGCAACTTTGTCATTTAACGTTTTTCAATAGGACTTGTAGTTTTGCCGGAAACCGTTTTTACCCTTAATCCCTCCCCCCCTTCCACTTCCCGACCTCAGATCGCCCGTAAATTATTTTTCCTTTCATTTTTGTTATATTTTCTTCCTTTTCCAATGGGTTTCATCCTACTATAATTTTTTTTCACTTTTTACCATTTTCAAAGGCTGCAGCACTGGTCTATAACCCTTTCGATTGCTCGAGATTTTCTTGAGATACAAACACAGATCCTTCACAGAATACTAACTTATTATCAAAGTCTAAGGAGATACGTTTTTTCTCCCAGTCATCCGACGAAGATGTCCTTCGGCTCTAGAACCGCCTGTCACCTCGACTTATCTAGACCCAGCAACGAAGTTGAGGTGACAGGGGCAAGACGGGGGAGCGTATTTCTAAGCTAGCAGATTTTCTCAATTAGTTCCTACTTTTCTAGTCATTTTCAGAACTACTATGCAGCTTGATAAGAAGTACACATTCTTATCAAGCTGCATACTACGGCCGGGCGGCATACATTTACTCTGCATTCAACTTGCGCGCAAACTATAGGAGCTCGGGCGTTCATTAGTTCAATAAAAACCTTAATCCACGCGGACGAAGTCACATAGGTATACGTACCTACTTGCGCTATGCTACTATATTATGTACTAGAACACCTCTCTAGTTGATAGTTATTATTCATGCAAAAATTAACAAACACACTTTCAGATAATATCGTTCGTATATTTAATTCTAAATAAAGACTAGTTAAGCCCACGTGCCAAACAGGCGCGTGCTCGTTATAAGGAATATTCGCTTGCATTTGCACTCAATGCTGATGTTATTAGAATAACTACAATATTCAACATATTTCGTTCTGTGCATTGCGTCGAGCTTCAATATGGTATATTAAGCTTTTCCGTCGTTATTTATAACTAGCTGATGCCCGTGACTTCGTCCGCGTGGATTTCGTTTTTAAAATCCTCGGGAACTCTTTGATTTTCCAGGATAAAAAGTAGCCTATGTCACTCACCAGGTCTTCAACCATGCCCATGCAAAAATCAAGTCAATCCGTTACTCTGTTACGACGTGATTAAGGGACAAACCAACAAACCTACAAATCAACAAACAAACACATTTTTGTATTTATAATATTAGTAAGATAGTAAGACATAAGATTAGCAAGATTGTGCACAACCGAATTAACACTATTAAACATATTTAACACCAAGAAATTAAGAAATAGGTTAAGATTTATGTAAACTTGAAATTTATTGATGCTATTAGCGTCGCTCACTCTCGATAAAGCCACGTACAACTGCCCGTGACTAAATCAGCTGGTGGTGAGGTCTACGCCTGCAGTCCGCAGCGTCTGTCCTTGCGCTTTATTTATTGTCATGGCATAGCAGACGCTGACAGGAAACTGTACGCGTTTGAAGCGGAATGTAAAGTTGTTGGGGATTAGAGGTATTCGAGGAATAAAGATGCGTTCTCCGACTCCGCACCCTGTCAACACCTCCGCTTCTATAACGTTGCGCTGTAGAGTAGTCATTTTTAGTCAGGTGCCATTGCATAATTTTGGTGGGCTTAGGTTTCTCAGCAGAATTATAGGCACTCCAACTTTTAAATTCAATGTGTGCGATGGAAGCCCGGGGGCAGATAACGAATTCAAATATTCTATGGGGTAATTTGTGGCCTCGTCTTAATCTGCAACCCGATTGATGGAGCTATACTGCACATTGTGCCCATCAACACGCATCAATACGGTGTTGTTTATTGCAGCAGCTTGATCGTATCGAGTGGTTAGTATAGTGCGCTCACAGAACTAAGAATTCTCTCGAACTGTCAAATTCTCTGTTTCACTATACACTAAAATAATTAGTTCCCCAGAAGAAGAAACTGCAGTTTGGCATAAGTTTTAATACACGAAATAAAGTCCACATATCACAGGCAAACATATGGCATCGAAATATTATCGAAATACCGATGTAAACAGTAAATGATGGCTGTTGACAGATTTTCTCTTGGTCGCAATTTTTTTTTATAATTAATTTTGTTTCCTTCAAACGGCACCAAAAAGATATTATTAACTCCTAATTAAGTGAATTGCTGTTATCTGTTGCAGAGTTTTGTCCTCTATCTCTGATAATATTTATCAAATCTTCACCAAAATTAAGCAAAACTTACCTGATGATAAAAAACCCCTATCCTGGAGGAACCTTATTTTCTATCGCGATAAAAACTATCCTTTATATTGACCCGGAGTATGAGCTACCGCTATACCAAATTTCATTTAAATCCGTTCAATAGTTTTCGTGTGATGCGTGGCCGTACAGACAAACAGACACACAAAAATTAAATAAAAATCTGTTTTGGGCTTAGTATCGATAGCAAAGCATACCCCGGATTAAAATTTTCAGAAGATATTAAATGTACAGAAATCTTCCAGTTATAGTTCTATTATAAGTATATTATAGATACTAGTTTTTCGCCCTGTGCGCGAGCTGCTAAAGCAGCTCACGGGTTGTGGTTTGACTTACAAGTAGTACAGACATTTATTATGATTATAGCAAAATTATTAAAAATGGCGTTGATTTTTTTAAACTTTGGTATGAGTTTCCTGTTTTGTGATCAGAGGGAGCCCTGAATATCGATTTTGAACGAAATCGGTCCATTAACAAAGAATTTCAAAATGGTGCTGATTTTTTTAAATTTTAGTACCAGTTTCCTGTTTTGTAATCGCAGGGAGCCCCGTCGTGGGTAAAACGGAATCGTATCAAAATCTTGCATAGTTCTACGCAGTCGTAGTATTCTTCAATATTGGCCATATATTTTCTATGGAAAAATAAATTCCGCCATCTTGAATTTTTTTCCTGTTCATCAAGTAGACCTTTAGGTCCTGATCATCTTTTGCCACGAAACCACTCTTCCATCTTTTATACTTTCTGAGATAGACACCAAACAAATTTGTATGGCAGCCATCTTAAATCCGCCATTTTGAATTTTTTTTTGCTCTTTGTCAATTGGATGAGGTTCCGAGTGACATTAGTTTATTATAGATATATAGATTTTCTCATAAGCTTAGATTAAATTTAAACCTTTCACAGGATAGCAATAAAGTTGAGCCGAGTTGAGAAAACCAAGAACATGCAGGGTAGTAAAATGAATTTTACGGTTAAATTTATCGATCACCACTCTGTCACAGAATTGTTACTTTTACTATCTCTACTTCTCTTAAGAATCTTACTTTTACTACTTAATGAGAAAAACAAACATTATTAATTACTAGATGATGCCCGCGACTAGTTCGTGTGGATAAAGTTATTTTTATTGAACTCCTTAACATACCGGGATAAACAATAGCCATGGCCCATCTTTTCAACCGATTCTGCTGAAATTAGGGGACGGTTACATCCCGGGAAAGGATAGTTTTACTACTTTTCATCCCGAAAAAGTAAGGAATTCTCCCAGAAATAAAAAAATACTTAATCCACGCTGAGGAAGTCGCGAGCATCGATTATTTTTCTTCTAATTATAATTACCTTTTCAAATTTTTTGTTGTTTATTTTGTCCTACAATCTTCAATAAAGGAAGGAACATTTCATTAGACTCCATTTTGTGAACAATTTGTTGTCGATGAAGTTGATTGGCTATTGTTATGCCCAGCAATTGTTCACAACACTGGTTCTTTACAACCATTGAGTTAGCCTATAGGCAATGAATGAATGAATGAATGAATGTGTTCCACCATTCTGAATTATAATTCCGAGCTGTGCAACAGGTAAATAATATTATGTCGCCACCAAATCGTTAAATCCGCCGTATTACGCCGGCGCCATTTTGTAATCCGGCGCTCAGCAGGATTGTCGTCACGATACATGCTACTCGTAAATACAATACGGCCTACCTTAAGCCGCACTATACCTAATCAATAAGCATTGTAGGGTGACCGTTCTAATGAAATACGCTACCATGCCATATTGACAGTACAGGTTTTAAATGTACGTTAGACTCTTGGTTAGACTGTACTATAATAAAATAATAATATAAGAATTCAATACACTGGTTTTCTACGCCAAAATTCTCGATTTGCCGCCCCTTCATTCAGCCTCATCTACTTGATCTTTATTTCGTTGCCGCGGAGGATATGGAGCCAGGGTATAGGTGTTGGTTAGGTAGATACCCATTTTCAGGCGGGGTATGATGAAAAATAAGCATTGAGCTTTTTTAGCTAGGGTAAGCAATACTTCACTGCCCCTATGTTGTGCACGCCACTGGATGTAAGTAAGGCTAGCTAGCCGCATTGAAGAACGCGAAGCGCAGCTGATTTAATGCGGCACGGCAGACGTTAATTTAGCCGTAGACCACGTAAAAAAATTTGGCTAAGCATTTGATTGCCGCATTTATGCCTGCAGAAATACGGCTACCCGTTATGTAATAAGGCGGGTTCTACAATCCGGCTGCAACATACATACACTACGATAAGATTAATTAATTATGTTAACTACCATATAGTGCAGCTTATGTTGGTATGTTAACGACAATGTGTATCGTCAGGTTTCCATAGAATTCTTAGCGAAGAAAAGATAAGTAACTTACTTATTCGAGTTTTATAGTCAAATTATACTTTAAATATTTGATATAAATACCTACCTACCCCCGAGTTCTTGCTGGCTCTTCCCGGTTGAAATGGCATCTCTAACCAGGTTTAGATTCACTTGATGATTCATATGATATTCATTTCAACCTATTGCCGGCTCACTACTGAGCACGACTCTCTTCTAAGGATGAGAAAAGATTTGGCCATGGTTCACCATGCTGGCCAAATGTTTTTGAGAACATATTATAGAGAACACTCTGGCAGGCAGGTTTATTCACGTTGTTTTTTTTCACCGTTACAGAAAGTGATCTTTAATTTCACCTAACCTAACCTAACTCCAAGAAGTAAGAAGTCAGCCCGGGGACCGAAAGGAGGCCGGCTTTCTAAACTACAGCTTTTATACTAAAAGTTTCCACCACGCTGGCCAAGCGCGGATTGGCAGTTTGTACCTACACACCTTCGTGAACATTTTTAAAGAACTCTCGGGTCATGCAGGTTTCTTCACGATGTTTTCTTTCACTTTTTATTGAGTTCTATACAAATTCCAACTTTACGAGGTTTTACGAGGTCACTCATGATAAGACGTATACCATGTACACCGTGTGTTCACTCAGATCACACTCACACACGAATTACGAGAGAAGCGCCATGGCTGCGCTTGCAAGACCCTGCATAATTTTCTGTACCTATAATTTTATAGACCTTCCTAAAATATGGATTATATTTCTGAAACACGAACGTCAACAATATTAAAATAATACGGCTTTGAGCGATGGTAGTATGCCCCATGTCCCTTAGAAAACAGACTCATAGTCAATATGTAGTCAATGGACATATGTTATGAAAACTAATTTATGATAGCTCAGGAGCGACTTTTATTTACTATAACTAGGTACCTTTGAAAAGAAGCAGTGTAATGTATATAAATCTTAATTCCAATCACGTCCACGCCGCCGTTGTTAATAAACTTACTTTAACACCATTATTCACCTGTTAGCGTGCAATAAAACGTCTTCAGTGCAAAATTGCACAAGAAAATTATTCCGCTTCTTGTAAATGGCGTACTTAGTAGGTTAAGTAAGTATTTCAATTCAAAGGTGTCTTATCATTATTCACCAACACTTAGGAATGATTTCTTCAACCCTGTGTTTTGAAAGAATATGTTATATTATGTATATGTATGTATTTGTCTGGTGGGAGGTTACAGCCGTGGCTAGTTACCAACCTACCGGCAAAGACGTGCCGGTACGATGCCGTGTAGAAACCGATTTATGGGTTAAATATAACTGCCATATCCCTAACAGGTTATCCCGCTACCATCTTAGACTGCATCATCAATTACCATCAGAGGAGATGCTAACTTGTAGTAGTAGATAGACAAAATATTATAGAATTTATAATTAATATGTTAAACGTAAAAAAGTGCTTTGTCTGTTCATTGGTTAAACGTTACGCGGAGTTGGAGAAATTAGCCCTTAGTGTACTTTATTTAACTACCTCGTTGGTTTTGTGGTTCGCACGTTCGACTGCGGCCGGCGAGGTCCTGAGTTGGAGTCCCGGGTCGGGCCATAATTAAGTATTGGGTTTTTCTGACTAGAAATTCTCAGTACTAGCCCGGAGTTAGGAAGTTGGCGGTGTTTCACCCCCGTACCTCGGAGAGCACGTTAAGCCGTCGGTCCCGGTTATTATCACTAACACGATAATAGTCGTTAAAGCCTGCCAACCCGCATTCGAGCGGCGTGGTGGGTCTAAGCTCTAATTCTCTCTCTCCTATGAGAGTGGGGGCCGGTGCCCAGCAGTGGGACGTTAATGGGCTGTGGTGGTGGTGGTACTTTCTTTATTAGATGATGCCCGCGAATTTCCCGGGTTCCCGTTAGAACTTTTGATACTTAATTTATTTTTCGGGATAAACATCCCATATAAACACACACACACGGGATAAGTATTTTTATGGGATATTGCGTAAGTTTATGATATTATAATATTTCATTTCATAAATTCCACCTCTTATTTGTTGTACCTTTTCTTCATTTTCGACCTTTCCCACTACCAAGGGTCACTGGTTGAGCTAAGTGCCTCCTTCCTTATCCACTATCGTTCTGTTTATCTAATGTATTCTATTTTTTGGTACAAAAAAAAAAAAAAAACAATCGAATGAGCCGTGAAAATGTAAAACACAGCCCGCCAGACAGATAGACAGACAGGCATAGTAGTTACCCATATCTATATACTTATAATAAAACTGTAACTGGAAGATTTCTGTACATTTAATATATTCTGAAAATTTTAATCCGGGGTATGCTTTACTATCGATACCAAAACAGAATTTCATTGAATTTTTGTCTGTCTGTCTGTATGGCCGCGCATCACGCGAAAACTAATGAACGGATTTAAATGAAATTCGTTATAGCGGTAGCTTATACTCCGGGTCAATATATAGGATAGTTTTTATCCCGATAGAAAATAAGGTTCCTCCAGGATAGGGGTTTTTTGTTGATTTTACTCCATAACTCAGTCAAATCTGAACTGATTTGAATAAATCTTTCTTTATTAGAAGGTGTGTATCATCAGGTAAGTTTTGCCCAATTTTGGTGAAGATTTGATAAATATTATCAGAGATAGAGGACAAAACTCCCCAACAGATTACGGCAATTCACTTGATTAGGACTTAATAATATCTTCTTGGTGGCGTTTGAAGGAAACAAAATTAATTATAAAAAATTGCGACCAAGAGAAAATCTGTCAACAGCCGACAACATAATTTACTGTTTACATCGGTATTTCGCCTGTGATATGTGGACTTTATTTCGTGAATTAAATAAATAAGAAATTGTGGATGTAGGTATATTTAAAAAACATGAGCATCTGGTTTGTATCAAAAATTTTGTTATTGTGTTTATAATGTGCATATCGGTTAGCAATTATCTTTAGCATCAATAAACTTCAAGAATACATAAATCGTAACTTATTTCTTAATTTCTTGGTGTAAAATATGTTAATACCTAGTGTTAATTTGGTTATGCACAATCCTACTAATCTTACTTCTTACTATCTTACTAATATTACAAATGCAAAAGTGTGTTTGTTTGTTGGTTTGTCCCTTAATCACGCCGCAACAGAGTAACGGTATAACGTATAACGGTAGACTTGATTTTTTGCATGGGCATAGTTAAGGACCTGGAGAGTGACAGGCTACTTTTTATCACGGAAAATCAAAGAGCTCCCGAGGGATTTTAAAAACTAAATCCATACGGACGAAGTCGCGGGCATCACCTATTTAATTATATGAATCTATATACGTCCATACTAATATTGTAAATGCGAAGGTATGTCTGTCTGTCTGTATGTCTGTCTCTCTGCTACGCTTTCACGGCCCATATTTTAAACTAATTTTGATAAAATTAGGTACAGAGGCAGTTTGTATCCCGGAGAAGGACACAGGCTACTTTTTATCCCGGAAAGTTCAAGAAAGATCCAGCGGTAATTGAAAAAACTTAATCCACGCGGACGAAGTCGCGGGTATTATCTATTTATCAATAATAATAAGGATAACTTAGGATGGCTTCGTTCAATCGATTCACTCAAATAAATACAGCCGTGAAGGTTTCGAAGGACATAGTATTATTATCGTCAACATACTCGTACAGTGGGTGGTGTGCGAATCATATTGCTGGGTATCAGCTAGTGCTTCTTCAATTCAATTTTATTCCTGTAACAGATACAATGAATTTTCTATTTACTATTCCTATTTCGTATTTGTTAAGGTATTGGTTAGTGAATGTATATTTAGTCTATAAACTGTTATGTAGAAGTGTATTATGTGTGTGACTATGCTCATGTACAGGACAACTATGACAAAATGAAATGAAATGAAATGATTTATTTTTTTCACGTAGGACAACTTGTGTCACTAAAGATATTCGACTGAGAAGAGAATTGCTTGGCACTACTCAAAGCCATAAACCAAAAAAAGGAAGAATGAGAAGAGAATTACTACTCAAAAATAATATAATTATTGTGATTTGAGAGTGTCTAGTATCCAAACTATGGTGAAAATATTAATAAATTAACTTTGTTCAAACATGTTTCGAAATTCTATATAAATAAAGCTTGTACAAAAATAATTATGTACAAATTTGTGGCTTACTCGTTCATTATATATCAGTATTAATAATTAATATTTCATGTTTAACCATTGCAAATAGTTCCAATGCCAAACGTTTAATTCCAATAAAGTTGATGAAATGAGCCTAATTAGTTATAATTGTGAAATATGCCACATGTGTAGGTAATGTTACGCTACTGCGGTGCAAAGTCTTATTCTACACACTGCACATATATGTCATAGTCACACATGACTGTTCTGTCCACACAAGTTAAAGTGGAGTCGGGTTGTGCTGATTCGGTTTTGGGAGAGATCCACGTTTTTGTTATTGTGACCCTTTAATAGCATTCAACATAATATGCTGCCGCCAACGCTCCCAAACGCCTTGAATTGAAGACGTGTTTAGAAGAAAATTTTGGTGCAAAAGAGTTGGCACAACAAACCCATGCGGTACGCATTGGAAGATTTACATCTTCAAACGATGCTCGATCAACATAATTATTCATTGCGGTTGGTGCGGATGGTAAAGCGCATTTAGACAGCGATTTATTTGATTTAATGCCCTCCAGCGTTCAGACGCTTTTCCACCTCAAACATCCATACAAAATATTATAAATTAGAAAGTGTGTCTGTCTGTCTGGCTCAGGGTCGAGTGTTCGATCTTGAGGCACGCACTGTTAACTTTTTTGAATCATGTACGTTCTAAGATTCAATTAAAATATCACTTGCTATAACGGTGAAGGAAAACATCGTGAAGAAACCTGCATATCCGAGAGTTATTCATAATGTTCTCTAAGATTTATGAAGTCTACCAATCCGCTCTCAGTACCTACTGAGCCGGTGATGGATTGAAATGATGATGTGAAGATTCAATCAGCTTGAAGCTAAGTAGAACAGTCATGTGTGGGAGCATGGCATGAATCTCAAGACCCGAACAATTAACACGCTGTTGTCTCCACTACTTTGACACTGGCGGAATAATGGCGGGCCATATAGTATACCGCAGTACAAAAAGTGCAAAAGGAGATAAAAAAGAAGAAGAAGAAG
The DNA here is from genome assembly GCA_923060345.2 of Erebia aethiops. NCBI lineage: Eukaryota > Metazoa > Arthropoda > Insecta > Lepidoptera > Nymphalidae > Erebia > Erebia aethiops. Next base: position 15,382,681 of record OV281079.1, on the reverse strand, counting down.
ATTATTTAAGTGAAAACTTCTTTAGGCACGGTGAGCACTTTTTGGTAGGGGGTAAAAACTGTGGAATACGCGAGACCGACACCGTTATTCTTAAGACAAAAGGTCTTAAGTATAATAATAAAGTACATTCGTAATTAAAATTTAATGCCTTAGTTTTAAGGTTCATATTAATAAGTGCTGTGTAACCGTGGCCGACACCTCGCGTTGTTTCGAAGACAAAAGGTCTTAAATATAAATATATTACATTCGTAATTAAACTTTAATACCTCAGTTTTAAGGTTTATAACTGAAATATTTTTATTTTTATATTTTTTAATTAGAAATAAATTGAAATATTCGTTTTCTCTTCTATCGGCAGTCCCTATGACTCCCAATTTTTTTTGGCTCACTGAGCCAGTGAGGCATACCGAGGTATGCTGCATCTGTATCTAAGAATGCAAAGATGAAAGAGTGTTGGCGCATTTTTGCGATGAATTGTTATTCTAATTCTTTATGCAAATACAAACCATCTACCGCCCGAGGAGTTATTTCAGTGAAGTATGACCTCGTTTAAGATTTTTATTGCTGAGTTGCATAAAGACAAACAAAACTTCATTTATTTAATAAACTATAAATTTTTTCGCTACTACTTCCGCGTGGATTTACGTTTTTCCCATTGGAATTTCTTAGATTGGTAGTTTCTATTGGATTTTACGTTAAATAGTGAACTTGCATGGTTCAAGGTTTCAAGATCCAGCATTTGAGCAGTCAGTTAGATGTTGTTTTATTAAAAAAGATAGTTAAATGAAGCAACATTAGCACAGTTTAAGATGATAAAGTTAAATCAAGTGAACCATTAGCACCGCAACACAGACTACTGCAAATTTTCAAGGTTAATGGTCAAAGAAAAATAAAACAACAGTTTTTTTATAAATCAGCGGTAAACCATAACATATTATTAAAAAGTTTAATTTTAAATTCTATTGTTGTAATTTGCCTTCATTATTTAGTATAAAAAATATCATGTTTACTTGACCTAGCTTTTAAAAAAAATAGGGATATAATGTATAATATTGACACAGTGAGTTCGTGTTACGCCTTGTTCAAATTTGTGCTACGTAATACGTTGCTTTATTTGAGATACAGGCATTGGAATACTTAACTAGGTAACATTTGAATGTTCAAACACAGGACTTTGTTTGTTTAATACTAGCTATATTACCCGTAACTTACTCGAGTTTGCGGTCCGTTAGAACATTTCCGATTTGTGGTCAGTGAAACCATTTCAAGGCAATGGTGAGTAATAGGATTTCAAGATACTCGCAGTAGTCAGATAAAGCTCTTAGAGACGATTTTGGTAAGTGAAAGCATTTCATGATAGCAGCCAATAGTGAATATAAGCACAACAGCTGGATAGATTACTTATTATAATAGCTGATTATCGACGCATATACAAATTATTATTATAGACCACTGTAGGTTCACCTACTAAACCTATCTTCTTCTCTTCTTATTTTATTTATACGTTATTATCAAAACAACCTCCCGGCGCACGTGTTTCCTGTTACATAATATGTGGTGTAAGTCTCTAGTTAAAGTTCATGTGTCTTATATTTAATGTTCATTATTAAAGTACCATCCCAAACCTGTGGTCGTTTCTCATTCGCCTATCCAGAACCTTATACACATAACTTAAGTACCTTCAAGGCAAGAGTATTCACTCTTGCACACAGGTACAATAAACTTAGAAGGAATCTTATAGGTAAGCGCGTTCCAACCTAGACCTCATAATTACTTTGTAAGCATGCATCAAGCGCAAGCCTATCACACAATAAAAAAAACCATTGCCAGATCACTAATGAGCACGAGTGACCTCTGCACCTTTATGTATTCGAAATTCCAAGGACACGTACGAAGTGATTTGCTTCCTCGTTCCATATTCGAACCGCTAGCTTATGGAATGCCCTTTCGCTTCCGTTTTTCCCTATAAATATACCACAATATTCTACCTCGAGTAATATAAAATTCTCAATTCACAGAAGTTCAATAAGCAATCATAATAAGTGCTCTTCGCTAACAAGCAAAACTTTAGTGTCGTTATTCCATTAAGTGCACTTTGCTTTCAAAATATGTAACGAAACACAAATAATGAAGTTATGCGTGCAAAGTCGTTCAATAATGAGAATCTTATAATATTTGACTTCACTCAGCTCCGTGTACCTTGAAAATCACAGCAGATTTCCTGTTCCGTGGTACAAGTACCTACTCGCCTATGTATTCTCGACATTCTTGATAGTTTTCGAAATTTGAACAACGATTTTTTTTTATTTCACTACAAGTTAGCCCTTGACTCGCATCTTACAGTGGTATAATAGTCTCACATAGGGACGATGTAGTTCTAAGGCTGTATTTTCGGTGGGCGGAAGCGGATTCAAGGTCGCGATACGCTCACGCCATACATTTTATACAAGCTGATACCCGCAACTTCGCCCGCGTGGATTGAGGTTTTTTGGTTTCCGTGGTAATTTTCCGAGATAAATTCAGAAATTAGAAATATGCAAATTGACGGGATTCGAACCCGGAACCTCTCACAATAAGACCATAGCGCTCACCACTGCACCAGGGAGGTCGTCAAAATTCGATAAATGGATAGATGGATAGATGGATAGATGGAGGATGGGTGGATGGTTGAAATTTGGCACTGAGATGGATTCTAGCCTGGAATAACACATAGGCCACTTTAAATCCCGGAAAATTAAAGAGTTCCCGCGGGAACCAATAAACCTCAATCCGTACGGGCAAATTCGCGGGCGTCAGCCAGTCTGTTAATTAGTCGTTCTACCAATTTAAATCGCAAGGTTCAAACTATTTATGACGTAAAATGCGGGATTTACAAAAAGGTAGTTTTGGTCCAGTTTACTCTGACGTATACCTAATTCGATACTCGATTGTTACCGATGTCCCGTTTTCAAGGTCTGGATATACGCGCTAAGCTTTCTGTATACAATTTAGTTTTCAAGGAATAATATTAAATTATGTATGATATTTATATGCTAATACTATAATAAATGCGAAAATTTGAATGGCTGGATGGATGGATGTATGGTTTGTTACTCAATCACGCCAGAACGGCTGAACGGATCGGGATAAAATTTGGCACAGAGATAAATTATAGCCAAAAATAACACATAGGCTACTTTTTATACAGGAAAATTAAAGCGTTCCCGCGGATACCAAAAAACATTAATCCATGCAGACGAAGTCACGGGTATCTAGTTATTAATATTTTTATAACTATTTATCTGGTTTTTTATTCCACTACAAGTTTGTCCTTGTCTGTGATCTCACTTGGTGGAAAGTGATGATGGTTGCGGGCTAACCTGTATAAAGCAGTTATATTAGATCCATACTCGGCACGTCTTTTCCCAACAGGATGTTATCTAGCAACGACCGAAGCCGCTTGTGAATTAAATTCCGAAATCATTAATTTCTAAATTGACCCTACCGGGGTCGAACCTAGGGCCTACCACTTGTGAGATCACAGCTCACCTCTAGAATCTGTAGAATCTGGGAAATACAGAGTTCCTTACAATAGGCCCTCAATCCATTCCGTAGAAAGGAAATTAAATTTTGAGGGATATCATTTAGATATAATATTATGTTAATGGTGCAGTCATGCCTTGGTAATCGATGGTTGTATTATGTAACTAGCAACAGCCCGCAGCTTCGTTTCGGTGGGAGCTTCGAAAAATTCAGCCTTATTCAGTCTCTTTAATAATAGTGTCCTCCCGGCCGAATTTCGGCCAAGGCGGCAAATCTCCATAGAGATTAGCCACCTGCGCGGGAGATATTATAGTGCACAAGTGTGTGCACTAATGCAAGTGTACTTACCTAGGTAGGTTAGGTGTAGGTGTTCCTTTACTATCATAGCCTGATGGGACGGAAAATCCGACACGATCGGGGAATGATAAGGCGCAGTCGAACATGCTAACCACTAGACCAACGAGCTAGTTACCGTGACTACAATATAAAGAGAACCTCTGTGCAAAACAAAAGCTTTCTAGGTCCAAGGGTTTAGGCTGGAGGTTGACGAGTCAGTCAGTCAGCAAGTCGCAGGGAGCCGCTGGGTCCAAAACAATGAGCTGGAGCGCAAAACCGCGGCGTGTGGAAGTCCCCAAAAAAGACCTACGAGTATGTACAGTAGACGTCTCCCGGTGGACGATGACATACAAGAACAAAACGTAATATTATGCAAACTCATGTCCTCCCGACCGAATTTCGGCCACGGCGGTCAATCTCCAAAGAGATTAGCCATCTGCGCGGGAGATATTATAGTGCACAATAGTCAGAGATCTGAATATACAAAACCTTCACCCATCTGTTTACCAGATGAAACGTACCTTTTATTTCTATTTACTACTAAATAAATACGCCTAATTTAGGTTGCCTATCAAAATCCGGTCCAGGCTATTTTTAAATTAATTATTTTCTATCATCATCTATTAATTTTCTATCTCTCATAGCCCGATGGGACGGAAAATCCGATACGACCGGAGAGAGATCAGGCGCAGGACCGACGGCTTTACGTGCTCTCCGAGGCACGGGGGTGAAACACCGCCAACTTCCTAACTCCGGGCTAGTACTGAGAATTTATTGCCAGAAAAACCCAATAATTGTTATGGTCCGACCCGGGACTCGAACCAGGGACCTCGTCGGTCGCAGTCGAACATGCTAACCACTAGACCAACGAGGCAGTCAAATTTAAATGAAATCTAGGTTTCTAATCTGTAGTTTATCTTACGCTGATAAAAGTACGTACACAATATTTTTAGCGACAAAGGATTAACTTTTTTCTTTCTGCGTAGGGTTCGAACAGGGTTTCTATAGTTCAATCTATTTCTGATTAATTATATACAGTCTATTGCATTTACGTCATTGTATTATATTTTAATATTCTGTTGAGTGATTAGGAACCACGAATAATGCGCATTCGAGCAATGGGCAAACCACTAGACTTCCTAGTTGGTACTCGTAACTCGATGGGCGACGGAATTTTTCTTTCTTCCTTCATATTCTGTCGGCGAGTCTTGGAGAAGCTCATCCCACCATATCCCTGAGGTTTATAGCTATGAAAATGTCTCACTGAAAAATTATATTAATAATTGAGGTCGCGAATTGGTCCGCGTACAATTCCTGATTTCCTATGAGATTATGAGATTTTCCCGCTGCAAAAAGCCATAGCGGCTTAGGCCATAGGCTTAAAGCGACTATGAGGTGTTTATTGTTATTAAAACTAATAACCTAAATCTAGACTATACTATTAAATACTATATTGGAAATGCGACAGTTTGGATGGATGGATGGATGGATGAATGTATGCATGGATGGATCTTTATTACTTAATCACGCCACGGCTGAACGGATCTGGATGAAATTTGGCACAGAGATAGATTATAGTCTGAAATAACACAGGCTACTTGTTATTCCGGAAAATTAACAAGTTCCTACGGAAACCAAAAAAACCTCAATCCACGCGGACGAAGTCGCGTACATCATCAGTGTGTCATAAATGTGATTGCCATTCCTATTGTCACATATATGTGATCGCATTTTCACATTTATGTCAATGGGAAAGACTTAAAAGGCTCGATCTTAAGTCTAGAATCTCATTTATCCTTGAATTTATCCTATAGTTTAACATTTCTTTTCGAGCAATTCTTGTGATCTACGTACGTATTGGTATTTTACCTGTGTTATTCGCGGAAATTCAAGTATAGCGCCAATCCAATCAAATGTTGTGCCCGGATATTATTTGTTCAAAAGAAATATATCGACTGACTTGTACACCTACAATACACGCGCGGCGTACGCCTTGATTTATAGGTAAACGAAAAATTGCATATACGAGTAGGTTTGTAAAAATGGGCTTTGGCATTCCGGTAAGAAACGATTTTGATAAACTCCACCTGAACGATATTTGTTAGTTTAATATTAAATTTTAGTATAAAAGTCGTTATCGAAACGTTATTTGTGTTTTCGACAGCGCAAAACAAGTGGGGAGGAGTTAGGGAGGGGTTCATAAAGAACAAGCTAAGTGTGCGGGTTGATTTTAACACCTCAATTTTATCAGGGTTACCAAACAGAATGTGCATAGCTCGGAGTAGTGATGACAGAAACTAGAGGCCTTTTGTCCTTTATATAAAGACTCCCCTTCATTTTACAGTCTGCATTTTAGAGATAAAATGCAGACTGTAAAATGTATTTTACAGTAATTGGAGGTTTGAGTTTTTATGAATAAGACTCGGCCATTAAAAGAAAGACTTGCGCGACTTTGCACGACTCCTTTTCTCGAAGCGTGTTTCGCGCCTGATCTTGCTTGACTCCCTGTAATGCTGAAATTTTTTCTATTAGGTAAAATTTCGTACTTGGTACTTTATCTACACCTCACAATGAAAACTTAGAAGGCGAGGGTCCTTTACAAACTCAAATTAACCCAAAGGCCAATTTTAGGTTTTAGGTAGGACAAATGTAGTCTTGAGGCGTCAAATAATAATATTAGCCTAATCTTTTAAATAGAAAAGGCTTTAAAATAAAAGGGAAAAGGTTTATAGAGCCCACAATCACAATCATTAAGTTAATTTGGGTTAATTTCAGTTTATAAACAGGAACAAGTATGATTAAAAAGTTCGACCTGGGGCTGTTACCGGGGAGGAGACAGATCGAACTAACTCATTTCTTTTCGGTCTGTTTTATTGCTCTTATATAGGACAGATTGGAATTAAAAGTTCATACTCTGCTCTTTGTCAAGTAAATTTTTGGTAGTATGCCATCCCTACTCAGGCTAGGGGAGAAAATTTATTTTTGTGCCGCTTATCGAAATGGCGCGTTGAGATGTGTGTGAACACTTTTTGGCTTTGATCTCTAAAGAAAATGTACGAAGATTAAAGTGGTATTCATTAATTATTTATAGACATCTTTAAGATTTATCTGAAGCTTTTCACATTTTTTGGATTAAGATTCCTCAGTAAAATAATTAGTAAAGAGCGTTCTATCAAAGTTTCTAATTAATGTCTTTTAAGGGTTCCGTATAGTCGTCGTCTCAACCTACAGACGTCCACTGCTGGACGAAGGTCTCCTACATGGATCACCACAGAGCACGGTCTCGTGCCGCTTGTTTTCAGCGTATAGTAAAATAAGGTACACATAATATTATACTTCATCATATAATATATCAGTCTTTCCAGTCCGCACTTTTTTCTCCAGAATCTCAAATCGATGCAAAGGAGTCACGTCACAATCACCACTAATGAGAAATGTTAGAGCATAAAAAGAAAGATCGTAAAATTAGTAAGTTGCTTCTCAGTAGCGACGTAGCAGCTACGTGCGTAGTGCTAAAGCTCTACGAGACACGCGTAGACCGTGTTGTGGCGTACTAAGACCGCTTTTCGTTAGATTTTTTCTTTTTTTTAATCGAAGGGTTTACTTAACAATGAAAGCTATGATTATGATTAATAGTATGAATTTGAAAACATACACTGGAAACACTATATCTTAATGACAAAGTAAAATGCAAAAAATTGGCTTCGCATTTTCAGTGTAATATTTGTTACTTGTATATATTGTTTTATTTTTATCCACTACAAGCTAGCCCTTGCCTACGATCTCACTTGATGGTAAGTGATGATGCAGTCTAAGATGGTAGCGGGCTAACCTGTTAGGGGCATGGCATATTAAATCCATACCCCTTCGGTTTTAACACGGCATCGTGCCGGGACGCAAAATCGCTTGGCGGCACGTCTTTGCCGGTAGGGTGGTAACTAGCCACAGCCGAAGCCTCCTCCAACCAGGCCAGACCAGGGAAAATTCAGAAATTATAAATTCCCAAATTGACCCTGCCGGGGATCGAACCCAGGACCTCCGCGCGTTAAGGCAACAGCGCTACTCACTGCGCTACGGAGGTCGTCAAAATACTATTACTAGTATTAGGTACATACTGTTACATTCTTTTTACTTTTTAAAGAAGGGCAACCACTGAGTTTCTTACTGGTCCTTCTCAGTAGAATTTGCTTTCTGAACTGGTGGTATAGCCAAACTAACAAATTATAACTGACACAAGTTATCCTACGTGATATAAAGTATAATTTCATTTTATTATAGCTACTTATTCATTATTTACTAAATTGTTCAAATAAAATAATTATTTTGCTTTTATTTACTACTAAATATCTATATTAATTTTTGAGAGCAGATTCGGATGCCAAATTTTTTTTATTTTTTATGCACTACAAGCTAGCCCTTGACTGCGATCTCACCTGATGGTAAGTGATGATGCAGTCTAAGATGGTAGCGGGCTAACCTGTTAGGGCACGTCTTTGCCGGTAGGGTGGTAACTAGCCACGGCCGAAGCCTCCCACCAGACAAATGTTTTTTCGTGCCAAATTTTTATTCGTTTTCTCAATGTTTACTTCAGTTCCTTTGTAAATTAACTAGCTATTAACGCCTAAAGGGAGGGCTTAAGTGTCCATTATTTCCTACTTTTATTGAAAGAGCTCGAAGCGTACTTAAGGGTGGAGATTAAGAATTATATTGGGAAAACTTTGTATATTAAGTATACTTATTGCATGAACCTTTTTTGCTTTACTTTTGAGTTGATGTTATGAATTATCACCGTTTTGTCACTATGGTTAGTTGATTTTGATGCAGTCATCAAAATACCCGGGATGGAAAAATGGCAAGCGAGAGGTGAACCGCTGTGAGACGCATATTCCTGCCATCGTGCCTCGCTTTGTACCATCAGATACATCAATTTCTCAATGATTCAACGACCGACAATATTGCCTATCAGGCCTATTTCACACGTTACCCAGAAGTGGATGCACGTTACGGCCTCAGCAACGTACGGACTAGTCTATTCCAACAGACCTCACACCCGTCTCAAGTTCATTCTAAGCCGAGGTCTAGCGGTCTCACAGGAGGCGCCCTCAGGTAGGCGTTGCCGCCTGATCTCTCCGAGCCATAGGGCTCACACCCAACTTCTCGGCGATACCTAGCGCTCGCTCCGTTGACGCTGAGTGAGTCCAGTAGAGCCTAGGCAGCATACTCAATCCGAAAAAAAAAACCGCTAGATACTTCAAGTTCTTTTTTTCCGGTCGCCAATAGCTTCTTAATTTACTTAACTTTACTTTAGCACTTGCGTTGATAGAAACATTGATCCTGATTGTCGTAATTGAGATAGTTCCTCTTAAAAGCTTGAGTGGGTAGAAACAACTTGATTTAATTATAGGTATTATAAGGCCAGGATTACACTTATAAGTTTTACTCACCAAAGTCGCTTAGATGAGTAACGGATAAAAAGTAGCCTATGTCCTTCCGCGGGATACAACCTATTCCTGTACTTTTTCTTCCAAATCGGTTGAACAGATGGGCCGTGAAAGCGTAGCAGACAGACAGACAGACAGACGAAAAGACAGACACACTTTCGCATTTATAATAATATATTAGTATACACATAAAAGGAGAAACTGATTCACTGTCAATCAATTAAATCGAATTATTTAAATGTTTGAAATTATACTTTTTTTTTTTAATCTCATTTTTATTTCTGAGGTTTTTATTATATATAACATGTACCTTTTCTTTATAACATAGAACAATGTAAATAAACGTTTTTTGGAGATTCCTCGTTATCTAAGATATATCATACTAATATTATAAACGCGAAAGTGTTTTTGTTCGCTGGTTTGTTGGTTTGCCTTTCAATTACGCTGCAACAGAGCAACGGAACGAAGTTTTTGCATGGGCATAGTTAGGGACCTGGAGTGACATAGGGTATTCATCCCGGAAAATTAAGTAGTTGCCCCGTGAATTACAAAAAACTTATTCCAAGGGGACGAAGTCGCGGGCATCAGCTAGAGTGGTATAAAATGTAAGTAGGCTTCCGAGATGCAAACTATCTGTTCCACCTTAATATAATAAATAATTCGTGTTATTAGCAGTGTGACAAATAAGAAAAAACTTTAGTCACACTGTCGTGATAATCTGGCGAGACAACGAGTCTGCAATAAAAATTTCGTCCAGTTTAGTTTAGTGACCGAGCTGTGAATGTAACAGATATCCACCTTTCGAATTCAAATCTATAAAAAAAATGCTAATAAAATAATTTTAAAAAATGCCTTTCCAAAATAGCTCCAAAAAAGGATAAAAATCTCAGATTTGTTATCGCACTTGCAATGTTCATGTTCAAGTAGGAAAAAATCATTAATTAACTAATGTATAATTAATAGAAAAATGGCGATAAAAAAATTTTGACCGTATATTGTACATTCATCTATCCAGTAGATGCCTGAATATTTTGAATTCTTAATTTTCATATTTAATAGGTTTAAATAATATTTATTCATTCAAGGTCCAACGTGGGCGAAGCTTACGCAAGCGAGAGTAGTCCCTATTTTCAGCCGCGTTTTCAAAACTCTGGGAAATTATAAATATTGGTTCTACAGTTCCGAGAGGAAGAATTTTGTTTGGGAAATTTTCTCCGAATTTTGAATATTTTTTCAAATTTGAAATATATCAAATAGTTTTTGAGATATTTGCAAGAAACCAAACCCCTTTTTTTCAGTTAATTGTAACTTTTGCAATTTTTGCAAGCGGGTCTTGAATTTTGTTTGAAAATGATCTAAACACGCTGTTCCGAATCGAAAATCGATTCCGAATGATGCCGCGTTCATATTATTCGGAGACGGAGAAAAAAGTTTGACACAAAAAGCACTTGTTGACTAGAATAAAAGTGCATTTTCTGTGGGTGTTTTTTTTAAGAAACTTAATTTATTAAAATTTCAACAGGACGTCTGTCGAGTCAGCTAGTTATTACTAGTATGGATAGTTATTACTAATATGGATCAGTCATTACTAGTACAGATTACTTATGTAATCCACTCAAGGTTGAATATCGCACGCTAAACCGCAGGTTAACCTTAGATCGCTATTTAGCCGTAATAATTACTTGATGCGGTGGTCAAATGAGTGTCCTTGATATTGATCACAATAATAAGGGTGAAATTCTAGCGGACGAATTAGAGCTTTGATAGCTTTTCTAATTACCTCTTAAAGCCAAAGTCTTTTGTAGACGTAGAATCCGCCACCTTTCCTCAAGTTCCATTAAAATTAAACAGAGCAATGTCTGGGTACGTAAAGAGAAATGTCTGTCTGGTATTATTTATCGCTTCGCAGCCCCATTTTGACGAATTGAGGCCATTGTCCACCACGTTGGCAAAGTGCGGATTGGCAGACTATGTTTATAGGTTTTCTCATGATGTTTTCCAGCACCGTTAAAACAAGTGATATACACAGCTTAAATCGCACATATCTCCAAAAAAGGTTAGAGGTGCGTGCCCGGCATCGAACCCCGGGCCGCCAAGCATGAGACCAACGTAGTCACTAGACTCTCTTGCTCTGCGCCACTGAAAAATAATATAAAAATAATCAACTTTCCTAATCTTCTTTAAGCAAATTAGGAACTTTAGGAAATTTCACCCAAAACGATTTTCTTTGTTGTTGTTTATTATTTTCGGTAGATAGACTGCTACTTTATTATTGAAATAATAAGAGTGCTTATGTAGTATCGAAATAATATAGCTTTATTATCGAAACAATAAGAGTGCTTAAGTAGAATCGAAATAATATAGTAGCACTCAGAATAAACAACAACAAGAGAGTCGTTGAAAAATTTCCTTAATTTGTTCGGCGAAATTAGAAATTTTCGCTGAATAGCAAGGTATATTTAATTTATTTATAGGCATATATTTATTTATATTTATATATTTTATTTATTTATATAAAAGGGGCTATGCTGCCAACGCTTAAAGCAATACGTAATAAATATTACTCAAAATGACAGTTTGATATCACGTACCTTGACGTTTCTAAAATAAGGATTATAATTCTTGCAAGTATGTAATTTATTTCTAAACTATATGATGCCCGCGACTTCGTCCGCGCGGATTAAGGTTTTTTGATTCCTCCGGGAACTCCTTAAATATCCGCAATAAAGCCTATGTCCTTCTCCGGGATATAACCTACCTCTATACCAAATGTCAGCAAAATCGGTTAAAAAGATGGGCCGGGAAAGCGTAGCAGACAGACAGAAAAATTAGTATGGGTTTAAAAATTTGGATTTTTAAATAAGTACTAGCTTTTGCCCGACCCTTCTCTCACGTTAGGTTCGATTTGCATACAAAATTTCAAAGCCCTATTTTACCCCCTAGGGGGGTATTATAGGGGGAATTTTCAAAGCACCTTTCTTAGCGGATGCCGACGTCATAATAGCTATCTGCATGCCAAATTTTAGTCCGATCCATCCAGTGGCTAGAGCTGTGCGTTGATAAATCAGCCAGTCATTTAGCATAGGCTACAATTATTTTTAGCCTGAGAAATTTAAAGAATTCCCGCGGGAATTATTAATTAATATCACATATGGCTAGTATAATATGGTGGAGAGATTAGTGATTTAGGCGCTCTCTCTTTTCTCCCCAGACGAGACTGCTGTTCCAGTATCCTCGGAACAAAATACCGTAATTAGTAAATTGATATATTTTTATCCGACTTTTAAAAAAGTAGGAGGTTCTCAATTCGGAGCGTATTTTTTTTAATGTAAACTATGTTACCGCATATCGCCGTGGTTTCTAAACCGATTTCCGAACCGAAAAATTTTTTTTTCAGTGGTTAGAGGAAGCTCGCGAGGTAGTCCCATAAAAAAATCTGACTCCAAATCCTCAATCCTGATGCTGTAGCTGTACCTACGACTCAAAACTAGGGAGTTAGGAAATTTTTATGGTGAATTCATATAGCAGGTATCAAGTCACGTGTATGCGATTCAACTCTGAAACTCCTGAACCCTGATGCTGCAGTTTACAGAACTCCTTAAAAATAGCGATTTAGGATTTTTTAAATAGTGAATTCATATTGTAGGTGTCAAGCAACGGCTTCATACTTAAACCCAAGTCCCAACTCCTCAACTTTGATGCTGCAGGGTACTGCACTCCTAAGCCAGTGGGGATTAAGTGTACACTAAAAAGTTAAAAATAAAAATTCTTTCCAAAAACCGACTTCGAAAGCCACTGTAAAGTAAAAAAATATTTTGATTTCAGAATGAAATCTAGTTATTTTGTTTCCTTATCTTACCTGGAACGCAGTCGGTCCCAGCCATTATCAGTAGCATCGGGGTTGGAATAAAAGAGTCATCTTATTAGTCGAATCATATGGAAACTCACTGCATAATTAGGTTATAGGTACTAAAAAAAACACTAACGTTATGTGATTTTGCAAGGATCCTTTGAAAACATTCGCCGTGACCATTTAGTTTTATGTATGATAATGTAATCATTATTTTATTTTTATTTCTTCATCAATTGATTAAGTAGGTATATTGAACATTGGAATACGTATATTATCACTTTCGTGTTTAAAAGTACACAAAAAATATCAAAATAAAAAATTCCATGTCATATTCCATCTAACTACTTAATAAAATAAAATTAGCCGCTAGAAAGCTTAATCAAAGGTCAAATATCCGAAAAATTATTTGTCGTAAAAAATGAGAAAATGAAAGACAAGGAACGACCCAATCGGCTCAAGGGGTACGAGTAGAAATATAATTGATATATGAAAATGTAATTCGGCGCAGGGGGTTAGGCTGACAAGGTGTCTTCTGTCGGGAGCGGCTACGGGCGGGGCGCGGCACGGCTCAGCGGCGGACGGTGGACCCCAAGCCCGCACTGTTTCGCCAATCGCCTCCGCAGTTGCACGTCTTGCGACCCCGAAGCACTCGCGCGCGAACAATAGTATGTCACTATAACCTTAACAGTAAAGAACAATCGTCAAACTGTTGTCAACTCTCTTAAAAGTTTTTCGAAGGAAAAGCGGTGGCTCCGGGGAGCAGTCCAGCGCTTCGGGTAAGTCTTCCAAATTTTACTCTGAGCGCGTAAAAGTTTGTGTCTACACCAACGACGAGACGGGCGCAACGCCGCAACAGGTAGGGCAATATCGAGCGGAGATACGTTCACTTTACTTTTCGTTAAAGCGGCTTTAGTCCTGACCCGTCCTGTATCCGCCATTTTATCGCCGAACCAACGTTCTGGGGATAAACATTCCCGCGCCGACTAACTGTTGCGCTTCTCGGAAGTCCCGACTCAATATTTGCTGAAAAGGTAAGCTCGAGTTTGTTCATTTTTACAGGGGAATTTTTAAATTTTCAGAATCGTTTGGTGTTTATTCATAAAATTATTTAATAGCGCTGCGTGGATTTTTCATACAATAAAATTTAAAATTTTCAGAATTTTTTGGTGTTTATTCATAAAATGATTAAATAGCGCTGCGTGGATATTTCATACAATAAATTCGACGCTAAAATTTGTTGGCAAAGTTTTTTTGTTAAATATTCTAAACGACTGCGAGTAAATTTTTCTTCAACCATATCGCATCAAATGTAATTACGAAAAATCTAGCGAATATATTCAACAACTTTTTTATTTATTTTACAACACAGTAATTGATTTTTTATTAATTAATATTTTTAAAGATGACTTTTTTAGTCAGAATATTTTATGTTTTGTAGTTATACTTCAAATTATTAAACTACTTTGTTAAAATTTTATTGACAGATTTCCTTGTTTTAAAAGTATTGCAATTAATAGTCACTAAGTACCTACTTGGCTATTGAAAAACCGTCTCTAAAATTTGCAACTTTTGACTATACAAATTCGGTCGGCAATTTATTTCCGTATTTGTAACCAGAAGGATTATTATTCTTTTGGTTACAATTAATAAATTTACGGAAAATTGAAACTCGTTGAAAATGTACTTTTGCAATTATATGAAAAATAAAAACATTTTATTTTAGTGATATTCTACGTAACGATAAATATAGAGTATTCATGGGGGTGACCTAGTTTTTTGTAGTTTCGATTTCAATCATGCTTCTATTTGGCCTTAAAGCCTGTGTCACACGGAACGCGCGGTACGTGCGGCGCGGCGCTTTGGAAACTGCGCGGCGGTATATTATATTATTACTAGCTGAGCCTCACCGGCTTCGCAAGGCTGGAAATACCCTTCTCGTATATCGTTAAACATGTTCTATTTATAAGTATTAAAATTATTTGCGATCGATTTGCTTTTACCGTTGAGGAATTCAATCCACCATATTAGCAATATATTTCTTCATGAAATTTGCATGAGACCAACCTGACGAATAGAATAAACTTTGTGAGGAAAAAGAAATATCAAAATCTATTCAGATTTGACAGTAAAATTGACAATTTAACAGTCATTCTATCTCAAAGCAATCCTTTTGTTTTTCGGGATAAAAATATCCTATATAATATATGAATTAATATGCCAAGTTGCATTCAAATCCGTTAAGGTTTCAGGGCAAAACACACAGGGAGCCGGTGTAGGTCGGGCACGGGCCGGGTCGTGTGCGCGGCTGGTTGAATTCCTTGTATTTATATGGATGACATCACACAGAACGCGGGCGAGGGTCGGGCGCGTGGCGCTGTGTGATGTGTGCCCCTGTGTATTTTGTGCTTTAGTAGTTTCAGCGTGACGTAAGAACAGGGAAACAGATATACAAAATTTAACGCATGTCTACGATTGGCTAAAGGCGAAAAGCTAAGGACTAAACGTCGGCACGATACGCTCGCGTCGTATGGGGAATATGAAGCTCTGTGCAGCATACCGCGACATGACGAAATTCGTCGTGGTAATTTGTACAGCTCCATATAAAAGTGCGTGCGCGGACTTTTTCTCCGTAGTGTGTTTTCACCCTTCTCTTCTCTCTCTTATGAACCCATTGCCGGCTCACTCCTGAGCATAAGTCTCCTTTTGGAATGAAAAGCATTTGGCCATAGTCCACAACGCTGATCAAGTGCGGTTTGGCAGACTTCACACACCTTCGAGAGCGATATGATGAACTTTCGAGCGTGCAGGTTCCCTCACGATATTTTCCTTCACCGTTTGAAGCAAGTGATATTTAATTTCTAAAAAACGCAAATAACTTCGGAGTTGGAGGTGCGTGCCCGGCGATCGAACCTGCGACCCCGTACAGGAGGTCAGTTATCTTATAACTAGGCTATACCCACTAATAAAGCTTTAACAGCTTTATTTTGAAAGATAATATTTTTAAATTAGCAAAGGACACGCAAAAGAGCAAAGCCGCAACCGCTAAGCCGGAGGCTATTGCGCTTTCTTTATTTTAGTATCTGGCTTAGTTTTAGTGCTAGCTGAAAATCAATTAAAATAAAGATGGTTCCTAATTCATTCTAGATACGATCGCAGTGACTGTTTTCTCTTTGTAAGTTTCCTTTTATTTTTCAGCCGCCCAAGTATAATAATATATTGTATTCGTAATAATTTTATGTCGTACTAGAATTTTCAGCATACATAGCCTGAGAGCCATTATGTAATTTATTCTATCTGCTTGAAAAACGGTAAACGTTTCAAGGATTCCCACGTATAGTAAACTAAGTAGTTCTGCGAGGTAGGTCCAAATTAATTATTGTTTAGTACGAAGGTTTTAAACAGTTGATTAGCCATTACGGTATCCATAGTTGGATAGCGGCTTCTTTCAGGTAGCGCCAACTATGATCGTCTGAGTTTTGCTTTACTATTAAGTTTTAACATTAAATTGTTTTTATTTATATACAATATTATTTTAATTAACGGGACTTAATTTTGAAACTAAAATGTATATTTAGATAGATACATGTTTATTCACCAATTTATTAATTTCCTTGAGTACTCTAAGAAGGAATTAATGCACAATATTTGCAACATTTTTCAAGCACCTTCTCATAAATGCCTATCAGCTCTCAGACAACTTAATTTCGAGCCCAAACCAATCCTTGCTGGATCAGCCATGTAGTCTGAGCTTTACCAACAGGAACAATTTTAATTAAAAAAGAAAACCATTATGCTACGTGAAAAGTTTGACATTGTTTCTCTTCAATCTTGTTAATGAAGATCGTTGATGGTATATTGACATTGTGGTAATATCTAACTTTTCCCGGCCAATATTTTCAAACACATTTTTTTGGCTTTGCTGGTATGATTCCATTATTACTTACAGAGTTTTGTTTCAAAGTTGAATTTTTCTTATTTCAACCTTTACTATTCCTTTAAAATACAATTAGAAGCTGATTTTATTCGTCTGTCTGTCAAAGCTTAAAAAACAATTTTGAATTATGTAATAATTTACCGCAACAAAAAATTATATCGCAATATTGCTTTTACTTTTTAGCATGTAAATCGATGGCTCAAAGCTGAGAATAATCTATAATTATAATAAAACTGTAACTGGAAGATTTCTGTACATTTAATAATTTCTGAAAATTATTGGGGGTGTGCTACTGATACTGAGCCTAAAACAGTTTTGTATTTAATTTTTGTCTGCATGTCTGTCTGTCTGTCTGTATGACCGCGCATCACGCGAAAACTAATGAACGGATTAAAATAAAATTTGGTATAGCGGTAGCTGATACTCCGGGTCAATATATAGGATAAATTTTATCCCGATAGAAAATAAAGTTCCTCCAGGATAGAGATTTTTTGTTGGTTTTACTCCATAACTCAGTTCAATCTAAACTGATTTGAATAAATTTTTCTTTATTAGAAGGTATGTATAATCAGGTAAGTTTTGCCCAATTTTGGTGTACATATGATATATATTAGAGATAGAGGACAAAACTACTCAACAGATAACAGCAATTCACTTGATTAGGATTTAATAATATCTTTTTGGTGGCGTTTGAAGGAAATAAAATTAATTATAAAAAAATTTTGACCAAGAGAAAATCTGTCAACAGCCTGACGGCTGACATAATTTACTGTTTAAATCGGTATTTCCTTAATATTTCGATGCCATATGTTTGCCTGTGACATGTGGACTTAATTTCGTGTATTAAAACTTATGCCAAACAGTTTCTTCTTCTGGGGAACTAATTATTTTAGTGTATGGTGAAACAGAGAATTTGTCAGTTCGAGAGAATTCTTGATTCTGTGAGCGCGCTATACTAACCACTCGATACGATCAAGCTGCTGCAATAAACAACACCATATTGATGCGTGTTGATGGGCACAATGTGCAGTACAGCTCCATCAATCGGGTTGCAGATCAAGACGAGGCCACAAATTACCCCATAGAATATTTGAATTCGTTATCTGCCCCCGAGCTTCCATCGCACACATTGAATTTAAAAGTTGGAGTGCCTATAATTCTGCTGAGAAACCTAAGCCCACCAAAATTATGCAATGG
Source organism: Erebia aethiops (assembly GCA_923060345.2). Taxonomy (NCBI): domain Eukaryota; kingdom Metazoa; phylum Arthropoda; class Insecta; order Lepidoptera; family Nymphalidae; genus Erebia; species Erebia aethiops. The sequence goes on along the minus strand of OV281079.1, from coordinate 15,364,398 downwards.
CACCCGACTAAAAGTGACGACTCTACAGCGCAACGTTATAGAAGCGGAGGTGTTGACAGGGTACGGAGTCGGAGAACGCGTCTTTATTCCTCGAATACCTCTAATCCCCAACAACTTTCCATTCCGCTTCAAACGCGTACATAGTTTCCTGTCAGCGTCTGCTACGCCATGACAATAAATAAAGTGCAAGGACAGAAGCTGCGGACTGCAGGCGTAGACCTCACCACCAGCTGCTTTAGTCACGGGCAGTTGTACGTGGCTTTATCGAGAGTGAGCGACGCTAATAGCATGTTTGTGTATGCTCCCGGCAATACCACGGGAAACATTGTTTACAAGGAAACTCTATAAATGACCAATAAAAGTAGGTACAATCTCCTGCCCGTGGTTCAGCTCCTGTTTTAATATTATAGTGGAAAGCAAGGCCTATTTTAGTTAAAATTGTCGTAGTTTAATTATTTTACTAACGCCACTGCATGCGCAAGAATAACGATCGCGAACGAAGTCGCAGGACAGCTTGACTTGATCTTATCTTATCTTGACATAAATCTTAACTTATTTCTTAATTTCTTGGTGTTAAATATATTAATAGTGTTAATTCGGTTATGTAATCCTAATAATCTTATTTCTTACTATCTTATTTATATTATAAATGCAAAAGTGTGTTGTTTGTTGGTGTGATTAAGGGACAAACCAACAAACCTTCGTTGGTTTGTCCCTTAATCACGTCGCAACAGAGTAACGGATTGACTTGATTTTTTGCATGGGCATAGTTGCGGATCTGGAGAGTGACATTGGCTACTTTTTATCCTGGAAAATCAAAGAGTTCCCGAGGGATTTTAAAAACTAAATCCACGCGGCCGAAGTCGCGGGCATCAGCTAGTATGAAAAATAAAATGACGTGACACTGAATTCAATATGGCAGACGATAAAAGCTTGTTTTTAAAAATGTTTTTTATCCAAACCTATTTTGTCCAGAGTTATATCACAAATATGCAACAACAATAGCTTTAGTCAATAATCAGTCACAATATGTTTTAACTAAACCAAAAATGCTAATGGAAGTCAATTTTCTAAATGAATACACTTTTTCCTCGCAAAGCTTTACTTATTTACTAATAGATACCAACTCATAGGGCCTTAATTCGAAGCTAACTACTAGATATTTTATTTGTATACAGCTTTAAGAAATGGCTGGCCAGCTTAGTAATAAATAAGTCTGGAATGTTACGGACGTGTGTTCTTTATGTGAGTGGAATTTCACATAAGCGCTTCTATTTATTTTCTTGGGAAATTCACTGAGTATTTGCAATAGCTGTTTTCAGCGCCATAAGCTGATTCCCGTTTTGTCTTCGTAAAGGTAAAAAACCTGTAGTGCCGTTTCCACCAACAATGGATTTTATGGATCACCGGCATTTTATAGAACCATTAGACCAATAGATAATGGGCTTAGGTTTGCCCTAAATTTTGGTATTCTTGGTGAAAAGGGGCGTCTAGAACACATTATTGCAGTATTAATAGTTTTATAGCCGGATATACCACGACCTTCACCTATCTGTTTACCAGATGAAACCTACTTTTTATTTTTATTTAATAATAGATAAACACGCCTAAAAAAGGGTGCCTATCAAAATCCTGACCAGGCTATTTTTAAATTAATTAATTTTAATTTAAAAAAAAAATGACAAGTTTATTGTAGCCAATGCTATTCCATCGCGGTACCACATATTTTATAACATACGCGATGGTTTAGCATTGGCTACAAAAACCTTGTCATTTTTTTTAAATTAAAATTAGTTAATTTAAAAATAGCCTAAAAATATGACAGGATTTTTAGGCAACCTATATTTATCTATTACTAGCTGACCCGGCGAACTTCGTACCGCCTTAGTATGCAAAATTAAATGTATATTTTTCAATATTTCTGAGAGATTTTCTTAATATTTTTTTCCGTAAGAACCTTTTCCTAATAATAACAAATACAACAAAAAAAGAATTGGTGAAATCGGTCCAGCCATTCACGCGTGATGCCGTGACCAAGGAAAACGGGTTTCATTTTTATATATATATAGATAGATAGATAGAAGATTAAATAAAAATAAAAAGTAGGTTTCATCTGGTAAACAGATCAGTGAAAGTCGTCGTATATCCGGCTCAAATTCCATAAAAAGACAAGTGACAGATTAATCTGCACTGATCGCACCAAAGGAATTTTGATGACGTCAGCAAAGTTCAGCGCTGATGTGACGTCTGCTTATATGATATGGTGATCGCATTCCAAGAAATTGTTTCCATCAAATTAAATTCTCGTGGTACTCTCGTCTATTTCTCCGAAAATTTACACTATTAGTGAAAAATTAATTTGGTAAATATAAAGAAATTCTCGCTTAGAAAAGTCGATTTTGAATTTAAAAAAACTGAGTTTTTTTTTTATCTATATAAACTGAGTATTTTGTATAATCAGGTTAGTAATTACTGACTTTTTCTCAAAAATCACAAGAGATTTTACTGTGGAAATTGATAGTTACTTAATGATGTAACTTTGGTTCCTTAGACCAAATTCTTGTAGGTATCTCACTTTATAATTTCGCCTCACTGACTACTTAAAAAACAACTATATAACTTCATAGTATGAACGTGTAAGCTCATTTAATCGTTGAGGATCGTATGTTATGTGTTCGACAAAATAATTGAGAGAGAAAATTCAAATGACATTGAATAAACTCATGTAAACAGTTTCCACGAACATTACGTAAATCTGTGAATTTTGACTCGTGAAATCGCATACAAATGCAATTTTTTTTCTGATCACTGCTTCCATGTGTCACTCCCACAGCACGCCTTTTTCATACCTTCCAAAGGTCGTCTGCGAGATTTATAGCTCTCGAGCTTTAAGTCCGCCTATTGAATTCTGTAGTGAAATAAAGTTTAAAAAAATAATGGAAGCAAATACTTTACTTCTTTACTTTTAGTTTACTTTGACTGCGATCTCACCTAATGGTAAGTTATGATGCAGTCTAAAATGGTAGGGGGCTAACCTGTTAGGGGTATTGCAGTTTTATTAAACCCATACCTCTAATCGATTTCTGGTCCGATGACGTAAGCTGAAGACCTAAGATGAAGCTGGCGGGAAGCGGGTGGATGAGGAAGCCGTGTTTGGTGGAGCGCTTTCGCAAGGGCTTATGTCCAGCAGTGGATGGACTATTTGGAATCGGTTTCTACATGGCATCGTACCGGAATGCTCAATCGCTTTGCGCCACGTCTTTGCCAGTAGGGTGGTTACTTGCCACCAAAAATTAAGAAATCATATATTTCCAAAGTGACTTTGCCGGGGATCGAACCCGGGATCTCGCACGTTCACGACAACAGCGCTCAACACTGCGCCAGAGAGGTCGTCAAATGCTTGACTCATTTTCATTATCAAGGATACTATTAAAATATTGCATATTATAAATTGCAGCGAAGACTGGTCCAAACGGATACTGATGTCAACATCCGTTTGCAATTGTCGAAGATAGCATGACTGGAAAATACTATCCATATGACTGCCAAGCTTCAGTTGGAAGATAGCACCACATGGTGACGATGGTGATCAAAACTGAGAATGATTGAATTTCTTTATAGATATTTAAAAAAAATATGATCGAGATTACCATCAGATATTTTCTATCTGCTTAGTAATGTAACAGATTTGGACGTTTAAAAGCGGTACAGGCAACAAGAGTTACAAGAGTTAATATTATATAAAACAGCATAGATGCCATAGTATCTCCGCCAGTAAACGTCCACAGCTGGACGCAGGTCCAGCAAGTCCAGAAGGAAGGCTTGAATCTCCACAGGAGAAGAGCTGGTGCCGCTTGCTTTCAGTGGCACTCATCTACCCGCTTGAGATAGTCAGCCGATCTAGTGGTCGTCCAACGCTGCTTGAAACCCCGAACCTTCCCTTTTTTTCTTCGAACTATGTGCCTCGCCCAACGATAGTTCTAATTGGCCTCGCCCTTTAATCTGGGCTACTCTTCGAGCTACGTCGGTTATTCTGGTTCTTCTATGGATCTCCTTAATTGTTATTTGATTACTTTTATACCAATACTCCACCATCCTCCGTCCTCACCATCCCCCAATAAATTCATTATAACTCAAAATATTTCTATTTATATTGTATGTTCATACTGTAATGCCGTTTTTGTGCACTTCTCCCAATTGCTGTTGTCAAAGGCATGTCACAAGCTGGAGAACGTATATAGATAAAAACTAACTCAGGCTTATGTAATGTCTTTTGTTGACACTAGACAGAAAAAAATTTAAACCTCCATTTTCTCATCAACATGACTGTCCCACTTAGAAGTTGACTTTTTTTTTCAAAAACTATCTATTCAAAAAATATTTAAAAATATATTATATTGTTCAATAAATGACAAACCTTTAAAATTTAAAGTTACATTAAATAAAATAATGAAAAAATTACAAGTTCAAGTACAAGTACGACTACGACTGTTTCGTTTTACACGACCCGATGCAAACACTATCATAATAACAATGATAATGTACGTAATGCAGCCATCCTGATAGCATTAATACATAGAGATTTTGTGTTTGAAGAACTTATTGTAGCAGGCTAAGCGCATGTCCTAGCGGTTAATAGATTAATGTCTTAAAATCAATTGCGAAATTATATTTTAACAAGTGCGTATGTTTATGTCTGACATTGATGATAGGAAAGGTTAAGGGTCACGCAAAAAGAGGTAACTCACAAATAGCATTGTTTATAAAGATCTAGAGGCGACTAGGGTGAAAATTAGAAGCAAAGTTTACTAAAATTATAAGCTGGGTTATTACGTCTCTTAAGCCCATTCTTAACAGCTGAAGGTGTAAATAGATGTGTTTTATTTGTGTGTACGATGTTATTGTTAGCCCTGAAATAGTTTATCTGATCTCTTTATTACCCTCGACGAAACGGAGACGGTATATGTGTTTGCCCTAAGAGGTTGTGTGTTTGTTTGTGCACTTTTTTATTACCATTTTTCTCAAAAAGTATTGGGCCGATTGAGATGCGGTTTTTGCATTAGATGTGTATAGTTTGTGAGAAGGTTCTTAGATATATTTTAGGACCATAGACAACCGAGCTGAGCTGTAGTCTATGATTTTAATTTTTCAATATGTTACCATTTTTCACAAAAAGTACTGGGCTGATTGAGATGCGTTTTTTTTCATTAGAAACGTATAGCTTGTGAGAAGGTTCTTAGATATATTTTAGGACCATAGACAACCGAGCTGAGCTGTAGTCTATGATTTTAATTTTTCAATATGTTACCGTTTTTCACAAAAAGTACTGGGCTGATTGAGATGCGGTTTTTTGCATTAGATGTGTATAGTTTGTGAGAAAGTTCTTAGATATATTTTAGGACCATAGACAACCGAGCTGAGCTGTAGTCTATGATTTATTTTTTCAATATGTTACCTTTTTCCACAAAAAGTACTGGACCGATTGAGATGCGGTTTTTTGCATTAGATGTGTATAGCTTGTGAGAAGGTTCTTAGATATATTTTAGGACTATAGACAACCAAGCTGAGCTGTAGTCTATGATTTTAATTTTTTAATATGTTACCGTTTTTCACAAAAAGTACTGGGCTGATTGAGATGCGGTTTTTTGCATTAGATATATTTAGCTTGTACCTAGATGCTGCCCAGGGTCTCATGATGAAGCCAGGAGGTGGTCATAGGAACTCCTTAAGTTCTCATCGTAAACCCGTCGTGTTTAGACTCTTTTGATTTGTATTGACTAGCACTTTGTACCTAGATGATGCCCAGGGTCTCATGATGAAGCCAGGATGTGGTTATGGAAACTCCTTAAGTTTTCATCGTAAACCCGTCGTATTTGATTTCTATTGATTTGTCTTGACAAGCGCTTTGTACCTAGATGCTGTCCAGGGTCTCATGATGGAGTCAGAAGGCGATCATGGGAACTCCTTAAATTCTCATCGTAATCCCGTCGTGTTTGGACTCTTTTGATTTGTCGTAACAAGCACTTTGTACCTAGGTGGAGCTCTGCAGTTCGTCGTGGGTTTTTTAAAATTTTTAATTTTATTACTTATTATTATCAAAATTTTGTGATTAAAATCTGTATAAAGATTTACAAAAATATCGTCCCCACTTTACGTGTAGGGGAGCTCCATAATTTTTTTTTCAAAATTTTATCATTCCTCGATATGGCGAAACTATTAGGGTTCCTTGTTGACTACGGAACCCTAATAATAATGCGATTCAGGCTGTGGATTCAGAGCCTTTGAAGATTTATTCAATATTTATTTGTTTTGACATTGATGATTTAATTTCCTTCATATTCTTGTTCGTTTAAATATTTTCCTATTCCGTTTGAGTCAAAGGCAAATTTGCTACAGAGATTACTTGAGCTTCAGATAAAGTTAATCTTGTATTCAACGGAGCTATATTTTTAATGAAGATGACTTGGAAGGACAAATCGCACCAATTCCACAGAATATAATTTTTTATTATAGTTATACATAAAATTATTACAAAAAATATTTAATACTAGCTGATGCCTGCGACTTCTGTTTTAATAACCACGGGAACTACTTAATTTTCCGGGATAAAAAGTAGCCAATGCCACTCTCCAGATCCTCAACAATACCTATGCAAAAAATCATGTCGATCGGTTGCGCATTTGTGGCGTGATTGAAAGAAAAACCAACAAACCACTAAACAAATAAACCAACAAAGAAACACACTTTCGTATTTATAATATTAGTATGCTTAATTATCTTACAAGTTTTAGCAATAATAATATTACATAATATCTACTCGGCCTATAACTGAGCCCCAAAAGTGATTTCCGCACTATGAGCAGACGACAAAGCGGCGGTATCCTGCGTGACATTGGCAAAGTGCATAGTGCTGGTGTGGCACTATGAAAAGCCATTAACCAAAATAATAAGAAAGCGGCGGTACAACTATGTGATGGTTTCTAGACAGAGTAAGTCGACGTTAAAGTGCTCACAGACGTTGTGTAAAAAAACTTTGCGGGCATCATCTAGTTTATTGTAACATAAAAGAGCTCTCTTCACAATAATGTAGCGAGCTTATTACATAATATTTACGACCGAATATATGATTTTCAATACACTTGCTCGAAAAATGCACTCACAGAGGCAGTAAAGCTTTTAAGTTAAATTTACTGCCCGCGTGCAGTAAATATTTACTGCCCTCGTGCAGTAAATTTGCAGTTTTTTTTACGTTACTTCTAAATAAAAAGTTTTCTTGCAAGAAGTTTCATATAAACCTAAAAAATAATGACATTTAGATGTGAATTGATGAAATTAATTCATAAAAAAACGTGCCGAATTGAGAACCTCCTACTTTTTTGGAAGTCGGTTACTAAAAAAATTTATTTAATATAATTAATTTAAATTGTTTTAAGTTTTATAAATCAAAAAAGTAAAGGATGAATAGTCCAGGCTGGAGTTAAGAACTAGAACCTAGAGCCATGAATCCAATAAAAAAAACGCAATTACAACAACGCGCCGTATAATATCTTTAATCTTTGCGCGGTATTTTTAAAAGTTTCAATGAGTTTCTCTTATAAATAATAAATATGTGGGGTTTAAGTAATGTGGAATCATAAAATTAAATGAACAATTTGGTATTTTAGATGTGAGAAAAAAATCACGCTAAAAAAAGCCGCCATAGATCTCGAAATAAGTATGGGCATGAAAAACCATTTTCTAGTGAGTACCTACCTACCTACCTACTCGACTTTTAAAACTTTTCTCACAAATGTATTGAAAAATACTGTGTGATACACGGGCGTTAAGGTTTCTACAAACTCAACTGAGATCATGAAACTTGAAGAGCGATAACACGCTACGACAAAACGTCCACCAAGGTTCCCCTGTGACACAGAAATAGGAATCAGTGGTGCGATTGTGTAAGAATTGCCGAAGGTATGTACGATACCCTAAACGGATGAGAATGAATACACGAAATTGAGCCCTAATTCAAAGATTTTATGGTTTATTTTACTTTGTCGCCGAGCTTTGACGATTTGATCGGCCATTCTTACACAATCGCACCTCTGCTTATTATCATTTAGTCTGTGTCCGATGACGAGCAAGCGACGTTTGGTCGCCTAGTGTGCAGTTGCGGGTTCCATGTAAAAGTGAACGACGTTGATGTGGACTCTCGTGCGGACGGGTTGTCCTGTCCCATTCGTAATCGCATGTCGGATGTCGCTCTGTTACTTAGATCGGTGAAGCTAGGACGTTTTTCCCTTTAACCATAAAGTACCATTTGACATGGAAAATTATTTTTTATGCAATTATAAAATAAATAAATATATATATATATATATATACTATAATATACAATAAATGTCATTTTTGAGCGTGTCTCTAGCTTTTTCAAAGTTAAATCTTTTACGATGATACGACGCCCTTTGTGTGCGAGTCGAACTTGAACTTGGCCGGTTTTCATAAATATCCTTTGATCTAGACTGGCTTAGCACTTGAGTCGTCAAAGGTTCACACAACTTCGCATTTTCCAATATTAATAATTAATTGAATACGAAATAATAATGGCTACGGCTAGGTTTGGATATCTACCCCAGTCACTGTCGTAACAAAGGATATTTCATTTATATTTTGCGTGCATGCAGGTGATAGCTTTGTTTCAGTATCCTTTTCATGTATACAAATGCATGCAAATAAAAAAATATTTCTTTTTGGCAGCGAACAACAAACGACTTAATAAAATTGTATGCCCTACCTACCTACCTTGTACCTACTGTCAGCTTTGCTTTTTAATTAAAGTAGAATTTTTAGAAAAGATAAAAGATTGTTAATTTACTTATTGATGAAGGTTTAATTAGACCGATATTTGACTCATTCAATGTATTTCATTCGGTTCGTTCTTTGGCGGGGATACGCCATATTGGATTAATTTGCATAAATACGAATATTTTGACGTTTGAAAGTTAGTCTCCTGCTGGCAGACCCAGCGATTATTGAATACTTTTGTGTTTAGATCGCAATTTGATTTAGAGGTTAGCAGTAGCCACTGCAGCCTGATCAAATGATTAATTTATTATTGTCGTAATGTTATAGCAAAGTTTTATAATTAACTATTACATTAAATCTCTCGTGAAACCGCTACACGTTGTAACTATTCGCTCGTGCACGTTTTAAAGAGAGTACAAATATTATTATATTTAAAAAGTAAATTTTATTATTCACCCACTTCTGGAATTATGCTTACACTACCTAATCCGTCATCCAAAAATCGGAGGGAATTGGAAAATGTGTGAAATAATAATCTTTTCAACACACTTGCTCATAAAGTGGCTCTAATTTCACCGCAATTAGGCACATAATGACACCTATAATAAAACTGTGACTTTTCATTATTATTATTCACGAGTGAGTTATAGTTTTTATTTTATCTACTAAATATTATTATTTTTAGTATTATTATTATTATTCACAAGTGAGTTACAGTTTTTATTTTTATTTTATGCACTTACTAAATGTTTTTTTTTGGTATTATTTTCTTCACAAGTGTGTTGAAAAACGTCGTATGATACACGTGTGTATTAATGATTACCGTCCTCGGCTATCTTAAGACTCTCACCTGACGGCTCGGGTCTCAATGACGCCTCAGCGGTAATCACCAACATTACACACTAGTACCATAATGCACAAAATAATTGCACACTTTTCCTAGGAATGGTATACATTTCTCAGAGTAACTTCTGGTTACATATAGACAGACAAAAATAAAACAACTTCTCACATTTGATCCATTTATACCAGTAAATTAATATAAATTCTCAAAAACTGTTTTAAACTCCCTTAGCTACTCGTATTTGAAAACACGAAGTATTCTGATGAACGGATTGTATTTATGTTCGCAGATCTTAGTTATAAAAAGAAAGTATTTCGAAGAAAATGACCTATATGCATAGCCGGGAAGAGCCGTGCAAATATATTTTCTGCAAAACTATACTTGCAAAACTGTAACTACGAAATAAAAATGTTTTCTTAGGCGAATCCGATCGTCGTTCAACCTTTTCCTAAAAACTGAATATCTGCCTCATGACATCGAATTTATTGATAACTAAGTATATTCTACTAGGTATAATCTTAGTAAACCGAGCTTAGTGTTACAATTCTGAGTGCAGTCAATTTAACATCTAATAATTACTACTTATTATATTTTATTTTTCTTTTCGTATATTCGATTAAAATTTTTATGTATTTCAATAATTTTAACAATATAAATTATAATATATGTGTTAGTATAAGTGCAATAGACTGTAATTGAGCTATTTAAGTGATTTAGTAGTAGTTTTTATTTTTATTATGGGTCTGTGGCGTCGCCTGCAACAAGGTCTCGGCTGAAAATCAGCGCTGTATGGTTTTTATATTGCTCTTGTGCATATTCAAATCATACAGCATTCTGCTGAGCTGGACCCTTTTTTCGGGTTATGCCACACATTACTCCTGTTATCCCGGCGCTTCTGTCACCTAGGCAGTTTAGCTCATTGCTGACGGTTGTGATGATGGAGGCGCCGGGGTAGCATACTTGAGGTAAGCAAATGTGTGGCAAAACTGGAAAATAAATGTTTTTTCTTTTTCTTTCTAATTAATCACTATGATCAAATTATGATATTCATAAAAAAAAAGTTCTTTAATATCTCTATATATACTAGCTGACCCGTGCCCACTTCGTTGGGCGGTAAACATATTTAGGTACTTGTGATGAAATTATGTGGTTCGGTTGGTACTGAGTGCTATGATTTTTTTCCTGACTGCCCAAAAGTTGTTTTTGCACTATGTATCGTAGCATACTACAAAAGTAACTAACAAAGTTAGTAACAAAAGTAGTACGTAGTAGTTAGAAACAAAAGTTGATTTTGTATCATAACTAGTGTTCTGAATTTTTGTATGTTCGGTAACTATCAGTGCGAGCAATGTACAATATTCATGCGATTGGATAAAGTGGAAACGCTCTAATGCACGTGGAAAATTTTTCATCCACTTAAAATGTGCGTGAAATCCCTGACATTTGAATGAATCCACTTTGTAAAGTAACGCTTTGTTGCGATGAAAAATATTCGATACCAAAAAAGCTTTTCAATTTGGGATAAAGTTTTACAATATTTTATATACTAGTCGACCCGCGCTGCATTAGTACTGAGTGGGCTTATGTTTTATATAACCTTTAAAGCATTATTGTACGGTTGAAAAGAAATATACTTACTATTAAACTACTAGTTAACCAGCCTGGACTTCGCACGGGTGGGATTACCTACTGTACTTTACTATATTTAGGGGACAAAAACTATCGTACCCTATCCCGACGGAAACCTGTTATTTTTCGATTTCTATGCAACAGGACCTGGAAACCCCACCGACTTATTATTACGAAAAAACCCTGCCATTATGTGATTAATGGAACGGGGTCACAACCCTCAGCAATGAGGAATCTGATACAAAGAGAGAGGGATAGTTTCAACATGTGTGCACAGACAGACACATAATTAAAAAAAAAACTTTTTTGGGCTCTCTATCGATAGAAAAGTTTCCTGCAATCGAAATTTTTAAGCCTGAATATTGAATGTACAGAATTTTTTCATTAACAGTTTTATTTTATTTGATTCACGGAATTTCTTCGCGGCCTGTTTTTACTTTTATATAAATTGATGGATTATTGTCAAATAAATCAAATCAAATACCTAATGTTTATTCAATATAGGTAGGTACACTACACTTATTGACGTCTACTTATTTATAAAATACTAGCTGACCCGGCGAACTTCGTACCGCCTTAGTATGCAAAATTAAATGTATATTTTTTAATATTTCTGAAAGATTTTCTTAATATTTTTTTCCGTAAGAACCTTCTCCTAATAATAACAAATACAACAAAAAAAGAATTAGTGAAATCGGTCCAGCCATTCACGCGTGATGCCGTGACCAAGGAAAACGGGTTTCATTTTTATATATATAGATAACGGTGATAATTAGTAACGGTATCTGATTAGTCCTTGTGAATGAACATCGTTGTACTCGTGATTTAACGATTAACTTACTGTGGTCAGTAAAGCTCCCTAAAAATTAATAAATACCGAATGTCCTCCCAACCGAACCTTGAAACCTTCCACAGAATGTCGGAATCTCTACAGAGATTAGCCATCTGCGCGGGAAATAAATTGTGCAAAAGTTTGTGTGCAAATACAGGTGCGCTCTCTCTGCTGGGACGGTAACTCCAACTCGACAGTAGGGAGATCAGAGGCATGACCGATGGCTTTATGTGCTTCCCCAGGCACGACGGATAAAGAAAACCTACTTCCTAAGTCCAGGCTAATGCTTAGAATTTCTTGAAGGAAAGCCCTGGACCCTGGACATAATTATGGCCCGACCCAGGAATAGAACCCAAGCCACCTTATCATCCACTGTTGAACATGCTTACCTAACCTACTATATATAACAACGAATAAATCTATACTTGCGTGACTATCTATACTGTACTATAAATGCGAAAGTTTGGATGCATAGATGTTTGTTACTCGATCACGCCAGAACGGCTGAACGGATCTGAATGAAATTTGGCACAGAGATAGATTATAGTTTGGAATAATACATAGGCTGCTAAATTAGAGAGTTCCCGTGGGAACCAAAAAACCTCAATCCACGCGGATGAAGTCGCGGGCATCAGTAAGTTAGTAATAATAATAAAAAAATATGCCTGTAGCAAAAGTCTTTCTTAATAATGTAATAATCCTGAGTAATTTTCAAACCGAGCCAGATTACCCAGGCCGCTACCTAGAACTAGAAAATCCAATGGTCACTTCTGGAAATATCGTTATTCAAATTAAATTTCTAGGTTCAGAACTTGTTCAGATCAAATCAAATAAACATTTCATTTCGACGGTTGACGGCATAAAGGGAATATTGGAATTTTTCAGAAGAGCAATTAAGCATTTCTCTTTTGATAAAATATAATGACTCTTGTGGTGTTACAAAGTAGATAAGGTCATTATTTTTTTGATAGACATCTCGAATTTATTTTTGGAGTTAAAAAGGCCTTAAATATTATTGTTAGTACTCGATTAGAAATCTGACTTTGCATAAGTTTGCATAAACCGGACAAGAATGTTGCAAATAGAATGATGATCAATACTGGTTGCTAAAATAAGACCGAACGTGCAAAAATTTTATGGTATTGTGAGTAGGTATCAATGATATTATTATTGATGGTTACGATATCGTTGGTGGGTATACAAATATAGTATTGTACTAGCTGATGCCCGCGACTTCGTCCGCGTGGATTTAGTTTTTTGGTTCCCGCGGGAACTCTTTAATTGTCTGGGATAAAAAGTAGTCTATGTGTTATTCCAGACTATAATTTATCTGAGCCAAATTTCATCCAGATCCGTTCAGCAGTTCTGGCGTGATTGAGTAACAAACATCTATCAATCCATACATCCAAACTTTCGCACACTTTCGACACTCAGTCCTAACTGCAAGACGCAAGAGTCTCGCAGGCTTAGTCTTGCTCTTGCTCAAATCTTGCACGGTCAGTCTTGTTCTTGGTCTTGCAAAAATGCAAGAACAAGACCAAGACTGCAAGACCAAGACCGATTTTGGGCAACACTAATCGAAATAATATGGGAGTGTGACAGACGGACAGACATAGTGGCACCATAAGTGTTCTTTTACCATTTTGGCACGGAAACCTAAAAGCAATAAACACGGTGTTACCAGTTTACTTCAATGATGTGGCGTCCCATGTTAATAGACTAAGCTGTAACTCACTTTACTACTCGTGCGCTCCAATTTCGCTAGACTTAGTAATAATATCTATTGCTTCCGTGCCTAATAGGCAAATATTATCGGATTAAGGACACAGTAGGGATACAATAGCTTTGCATGTACTTAACCGCGCTTCAGCGCTAAAAGGATTAATAATTGTAGGCTAATGCTTTTGTTGGCAATAATGACGCGACAACGTCGTGGCTGGATATAGCGTAGGATCTCGAGTGTTTACCAGAGCGGTCTCGAAAGTAAACAACTAAGGAAAACATAGGTTAATATTATAGAATTTATAAAATCTGTTAAAAGCGTTCATGAACTCTTCGCAAGTTAAGGAATTTTCCTAAGATTCCCAACCTGTAGGTCTGTAGGTGTATTTTTTACCGTTAAATAGGATTTAAAAAAAAACTTTTACGCTTAATTGCATTTTGCAATTAGTCATCTCATACGATAAAAATAAAAGTACCGACTCACCCAACCACTCACAGTGCTAACTCATCAACGCCCATCCCAAAACCCTTGGACCTAAAATTTTGCACAGAAGTTCACCTTTTTTTAATTATATATATATATATATATATATATATATATATATATATATATATATATGTATATGTATATATATATATATATATATATACAAGTAATAAGGCTGGGTTTTTCAAAATTCGCCAGGGAGCGGATTCGTGGGTGGTCGCTAGTGGAACTGTAAGCAGATAAGTTGTGCTTTGAACATGTTACTTTGAACGAGTTCACCATCGCTCGTACGCTCTTAAATTTTAGCTCTTGGGACGACTAAAAGTCTATTGGCAAGTCGGTAAGAATGCCTGGAAAATAACTTTAGTGATATAAGTTCTCAGTATGCATTGTAGAGTTAACAATATGAGCTTACAGATAATGTAAAGTTTCCGAAAACAAACTTAAATTTTATGATAAACCAATACAAGTTATGTTCATGTTAGTGAATACAACTTTTGAAGCAGAAAGGCTGATCCACCCCTGGCCTCGAGTCTAAGGAGGATAGGTATATAAATATACTATTGAATGTATAGTAAATAATAATTCTTAATAAATAATAATTCTTAACGAAGGAAATATTTAAAAAAAATTGTATTCAAAAAAAGGGATGTGTACTCTCACACGACTTTAACTTTCCAAAGCTCTGACTTTAAGCACAGTCCAATGCGTAGAGGCTTTAAACGATAATTTCCATTATTTAAATAAAGTCATCATATTTTCGATTTTCGATTTATTCTACAAAACCTTTTTTTTTCTCTAGAAGTGATGATGCAGTCTAAGATAGTAACGGGCTCCTTGCCCTCACTGCACCACTACTCCTTGAATAATATACTCAGTATTTTCCAGCTGTTTTGCTACATTTTTGTTTTTATCCACTACAAGCTAGCCCTTGACTGCGATCTCACCTGATGGTAAGTGATGATGCAGTCTAAGATGGTAGCGGGATAACTTGTTATATTAAACCCATACCCCTTCGGTTTCTACACGGCATCGTACCGGAACGCTAAATCGCTTGGCGGCACGTCTTTGCCGGTGGGGTGGTTACTAGCCACGGCCGAAGCCTCCCACCAGGCCAGACCAGGGAAAATTCAGAAATTATAAATTCCCAAATTGACCCTGCCGGGGATCGAACCCAGGACCTCCGCACGTTAAGGCAACAGCGCTACACACTGCGCCATGGAGGTCGTCAAACGTGTGAACATACCTACTTAAAGCACCTGTCAGCAGTCATATGTGACAGACAGTCGTATGAGACAGTTCAGAGTTAGGTATACTTCTACAGACAGTTATGATCGGCTTACGTCTAGTACTACAATAACTTTCTTTTTAGGAAGCCGCGATTGAAAGAGTAAAATCTCGTGAGGAGGATCTCACTTCCACCAAGGTCAATCTTACATTGAACAAGATTTACGCTTTCGCTGGAAAACTTTTGATTATAAATATAAGATTTAATATTCATTGATACTATGCGGTAAAGGTTTGGTGCAAATTTTAAACGGTTCCTTGAATGATTAATCTTAATTTAGCAGTTCTCTTGGTTTATCAAGTAATATCAATAATAATTAATAATAACACTAGAAAATCTAATGTGGGGATACAGGTGATAATTTTCAAATAAATCCGTACTTAATATTATAAATGTGAAAGTGTGTCTGTCTCTTTGGACTGCTAAACTTTTACGGCACATCTGTTCAATCGACTTGATGACATTTGGTATAGCATCCCGGGGCTGGTCCTAGTCTACTTTTTATTTCAGAACGAGAATTGCCGCGTGCGTCATTCAAGTTTATAAACTGTGTAGGTATCCACTAACACTATTGTGTTAATTGTTTGTGTGTGAAGGATACTATTTGTTACATTTTTACAGTAAATACTATAACGACCTCACGCACTACAAGGCCTCGACTACAGCAATGGGACCAAAGCGACCAACTAAATTAACCCACTACGCATCGTGCACTTGGCTACAGCGACCAACTGGCCACGCGATTTTACATCCGACTTGCCCACGGTCCGTCGTTGCGGCCAAACTTTACGTAGTTACTATTGGCCAGTTATCGAGCACCAGAGACAAGTTCAAACTTGAAGGAAGTGAGTTGAGGGTTGAGGTTTATGTAGGTACCTACCTAAACTGTAAACATAAGCACCAAAGCTGATTTTGACATCCACAGCTTTAGTAATATTGGTGGTCATAGCACATGAGTAAAGAATTTCTTTACTCATGTGGTCATAGGTAATACACTATATACTGTGGTTATACTATGATCGGCCACCGTTCGCCCCCTGCTTATGCAACCATTCTTGTTGTTATATTATTTATACTGTGTTTAGGAGTTTATACTGCAAATCCATACTAATATTATAAATACGAAAGCGTATCTATCTGTCTGTCTGCTACGCTTTCACGGTCCATCTGTTCAACTGATTTTGATGAAATTTGGTACATGGATAGATTCTATCCCGGGGAAGGACATAGGCTACTTTTCATCCCGAAAAATTAAGGAGTTCCCGCGAGAATCAAAAAAACTTAATCCACGAGGACGTAGTCGCGGGCAATATCTAGTATTATTTAAGTGTCTCGCTTGGGAAGTCCTCGACTTCACCTCGTCCTTCCAATATTACTCAGCCGTGAATTGCAGTAAATCCGATATGGGCATCAACGTACTGTTATTTTTCATGAGCGCACCTTCTAAACTAAAATCATACGTTTAACTTGGCAAAGAGTTCCCGCGGGAATAAAAAAAATTGTTTAACAGATTTTGATGAAATTTGGTACGGGGATAGGTTGTATCCCGGGGAAGAACACAGGTCTATTTTTATCCCGTAAATTTAAGAGTTTCCTCGGGAATCAAGAAACTTTAATCCACGTGGACGAAGTCGCGGGCATCATCTAGTTTCTAATAATGTGTACGTAACGACACCCTTTTTTACCCCACTGCGGAATGCACAGGGTTATTAACTAATATGTTCGGCAGTAATAGGTAAACAATAAAATTTTCTACACTCTTATTCCATGTTAAATATGAAGGAGCTCAGCACAATGAATTGCCCTGGTGGCATGGCATGGTGGGTGATCGGAGCTTCGGTGGCCAAGGTTTCTCTTAGCTTAACTGGTAGTGATTGTGGGACCACCAACAGTTAAAGTTGAGGTCACCGGTCTCATAGTATGCGAGGACCCTTAAATTGGCAATATCCTAAAGAACTGTGGATGAAAAAAACATCTATAGGCCGACCGTTTAACTCGCGTATCGCCTGCGCGGTAAGAAGGGAGCGGGGGCGGGTAACGCTACACACGGAGAATAATCCAAAGATTTATCTCGAGATAGACATTGTTGGTAAATAATAAAATAATATGTATCTTTAAAAATTTAATAAATTTGTATCCCCGCTCCCTTCTTACCGCGCAGGCGATACGCGAGTTAAACGGTCGGCTATAGTTCTCGTATATCCGGGAGTACGCCACCACGCCGAACACAACAAACCAATAAACAAGCACACTTTCGCATTTATAATATTAGTATGAAGTATGATATTCACCGCCCAGTAAGCGATCAATTCGCAACTCAAATCTTCCAAATTTTTCTCAACGTAGGTACGTTTCACTCATACACAGGAGATGTTGACTCGACAATGCACGATTGTAAATTGTTAACAATCTTTAATTTGCGGTGAATATCGCAGTTTTAAATACGTTTAACTAACGTATAATGTATAAGTACAACACATAATAAATCTGATTTTATCTAACCTTGGTGTCCTATACACCCGTAATATGAAGGTAGCTGTAATACGTATTCTGTAACAATTTGTAATTGTTTCTACTCTCGCATACCTACACACGTAACTCGGTAATTCCCGCAAGCAAATTGGCGTGAAAATACACACGCAAGCAACCATTGTATCGTATCCCTATATGAAGCTCCCACGTACCAAAAAGAAACACCTATCAAGTGCACAACCCCTTCAGGCTATTCAGGCAGGCAGGCTTCAGGCTTGACGAAAATATTATAAAGGTACAATCATGGAAATCTGCAAAAAAATATTATGTGTGGCAATTTTTTACACGTTTTCGCCTAAATACCCTTTGTTGCGTATTTGTTACTTTGTCTCTAGGGAAATTTACTACATTGTTGGAAGTGATGTGTTCATTATTTCTAGCAAATTTGATATCAACAGAGTCAGGGTTGCCGTTCGGACCACAATCACAATCTTCTTTTGGCAAATTTTGATCATGAACTCTATCAACCTCTTTTTTTCATCAATCCTTCAAGTGAACATTCTTGCAATCGGATGGAATCAGAATAATATCGAAGAGAGTTGAGGCTGAGGTAGACAACAGGTTTAGTTAATGACAGAAGTGTCCTTTGGCCTCTACGACAAGGACTTATTAGTATTGTAAGTACAATACTAATAAGTCCTTGTCGTAGAGGCTTTTAAAACACTGCTTACCCTAGTTGAATGCTTTTTATGAACTGATAAGGCCAATAAGTAGATTATAGTGACACATACATGTACATAAGGTGGTGGTGTAAGGTTCCAGCCGCAGCTGGGATTCACTCCAAACAGAGGCGACACAAGGTCGTTGTGTGGAGATGTCCGTCTAGCAGTTCGTACATCGACTGACGACGACCTAACTAGCTCGCATTTTGTTATTTTTTGGGCAAAGAAATTATCATTATTATATTTTCATGAGCTATACAAGACTAATGGAATTAACGAATCCATTAGGCGAACTTTTAGTCGCGGATTTCTGAACAAAAACCATTTACTTGCCAAATTGTGGCTTACAAACCGGTGTTTACATTCAGTCAACTCATCCTTGAAACAAACTCGTGCATTTTCAGTGCGCCGCGTAAACAAACAATTCCTCAAACGAAAAAGCCCGAATATTTACTCAAAGCTCTCGCATGGACCTAAGTCCACGAGCTCTCGTTTAAAAATCGTGACAAATTCGTTACAGACAATTTGAAAATATTGTTTTTGTAAAAAAAAATACTTACAATTTCAATTTACCTAATAGTAATCTAGTTGCTTATTTCTGGATTTGCATGGATTTTCACAGTTTACTTATTCTACGGGCTTGTAGACTAACTTTCGCTTGAAATAATCTATGCAATTGCAAAAAAAAAATATCTTAACAGCAAAGGATTCAAAACAGTCAATGAAATAAAAACGATTGAGACCGACCTTATTTACTCGCGAGTTCATTTAACGTACTTACCTTCTTATTAGAGTATGAAATTTCTTTCAATTGCGATATTGTACTTTGTGTTATGGGGGCGGGGAGGCTTGTGGAAATAGGTTTCACATTTTTTGTTTCAAAACTAGGATATCTTTTTGAAAAAGTACACCCACCTAACTCAACACAATTATGAACTAATAAAAATTCACTGAAATTAATTAATTGAAAAATAATTATATCTACATCGCGTAGATACCTATACCTTCCAAACAAACCTTTTAGCGTAACGTAAACCGTGGGTCCCGCACACTTCAAATCTATTGATTTTCAGAAACGTTTCCGCTGAGACGCGGAAACCTTCGGTCTCTGTACCCGAAATTTATGTACTTATTATATCATATATTGTGCTTTTATGATGTATTTGACGTAAGCGCGACCTGAAATGAAGGATCTCATGGCTAGGCCACGAAGATATTATCCACGCTTGAGTGTATAATATTCGCTTTGTCAAACGTTAATATTGCATATCTAGTAATAAGCAGATTCATTTTTCTATGGTTATTTCTAAGCTACAGAAACAAGGCAGCGAAACTGTGTAAAACTAGCATCAATCGTCAATAAGTCAATCATTTTGGCTAATAGCAAAAGAGAGTCAATCAATGAGTCGTGATTGCGATCATTACACGGTCAGTAGTATTATTTATTTATTTAAATAATAGAGTGTCTATTTACTGCAAGAATTATTTCAAAGCGTCAAAAACAAGGCCACAAAAATATTTCCCATGTTTGAAACGTGAAACGCTCCAAGCAAATTTGTGTTCGCCTCCAGCGTACAGTATCATGCACTTCAGCTATTGAGAAATTCCTCGTTTTTCAATCCTCGTTTTAAAATATCGCTTACAAGAATACTAAAAATTGTTTTCTGAAAAAGAAAACGTAAAAAAAATCTACCTATACTCATAATAAAACTGTAACTGGAAGATTTTTGTACATTTAATATATTCTGAAAATTTTAATCGGGGTATGCTTTACTATCGATACTGAGCTCAAAACCGATTTTTATTTAATTTTTGTCTGTCTGTCTGTATGACCGCGCATCGAGCGAAAACTAATGAACGGATTTAAATGAAATTTGGTATAGCAGTAGCTCATACTCCGGATGAATACATAGAATAGTTTTATCCCAATAGAAAATAAGGTTCCTCCAGAATAGGGGGTTTTTGTTGATTTTACTCCATAACTCAGTCAAATCAGGTAAGTTTTGCCCAATAATGATAAATATTATAAGAGATAGAGGACAAAACTCCTCAACAGAACAGACAGAACAGCAATTCACTTGATTAAGACTTAATAATATCTTTTTGGTGGCGTATGCAGGAAACAAAACTAATTATAAAAAATTGCGACCAAGAGAAAATCTATCAATAGCCATCATTTACTGTTTACATCGGTATTTCCATATTATTTCGATGCCATATGTTTGCCTGTGATATGTCGACTTTATTTCGTGAATTTGAGTTCATTAAATAAGAAATTGTGGATGTATTGTGAATTAAACATGAGCATCTAGTTTGTATCAAAAATTTTGTTAACGTTTATAATGTGCATATCGATTAGCAGTAATCTTTATCATAAACTTCAAGTATGCATAAATCGTAACTTATTTCTTAATTTCTTGATGTAAAATATGTTAATAGTCTTAATTTGGTGGTGCACAATCCTATTAATCTTACTTCTTACTATCTTACTAATATTATAAATGCAAAAGTGTGTTTATTTGTTGGTTTGTCATTTAATCACGTCGCAACAGAGTAACGGATTGACTTGATTTTTTGCATGGGCATAGTTGATGACCTGGAGAGTGACAGGCTACTTTTTATCACGGAAAATCAAAGAGTTCCCGAGGGATTTTAAAAATTAAATCCATGTGGACGAAGTCGAGGGCATCAGCTAGTAGGAAATAAAAATAGATTCTACTGAGAAGAACCAGCAAGAAACTCAGTTTTGTAAGTAGCCTTCCACAATCTTTGCTTATGAAACAGGATGGCATAGCATAAGTGCCTACAGTAAAGTTTTGGACTTATCCTATAGTACCTTTGATTATCGTACCTACTAGGCGATTTAAATAAGAATAAATATCGTAAAATTTCAAAAAGCTCATTTTACATGCTTAGCGTAGAGTTAGTTATATTCTAGAAAACTCTCGTTTAATTCATCGGTTCAGTAGCTCAGTAAGAAATACTTGAATAATCTTATTCCTAGAACATCGTGCTATAATGTACCAAGCAGTTTACGTTAGGTAGGTAATTTAACTTAACTAACTCTTAGTAACTTCGAGTACTTATGAATTTATCAGTCTCAGGTGCATTTCGAAAATGCGCTGCATGTGATCTAAATGTTTAAACTGATGCAGTACGATTTACAACATGTAGATTGTAGACCATTTTTAGATGTACCAAGAAAAACAGGGTTATTTCTAAATAATAACACATCGTAAAATAAGTGATATGATATTATAACTATCAATTAAACGGAATATACGGTTGGTCTCTAGAGCATCACAAAGGAACAAACTTTTAATATTGTACCTACAAACCCAAACTATGTAGTAACTTTAGTCCTATTACGAGAATACTCTGTGGCTAGATCATTCATTAGAATAGGAATGCTTCTATGTGTCACAATGTTAATTAGACACAACAATTATCCAGCGGTTATCAAACTTTTTTGGCGACGGAACCATTTGTAAAACCAAATATTTGACGAAGACCTTAAATAAGTGGCGACATTTTTAATTTGTGATCCAAGGTGTCAAAAATTATGCCCAGCCAACAAAAGCCTAGCCTAGCCTAAGAACTTGCTCATAACTTTGATCTCAGTGCCTTTGAAAAAAAATGTTTTGATAGGAAGTTTGCCATTCAATTTCACACTATAATGTTTTCTTTCTAATTAGATTATTAAAATTTTCTAATCAGATTAATTCTCTCGTGAGGCTTCTACACGTTCGCATTGTAACAGTTCCCTCGTGCAAGTTGGGATGAGAGATGAGAGAACAAAGATATTAAGTGTTCAATTAATACATCTCAAACGACGACGAATTTATCTCGACGCTTATAAATTGTTCTATCATTGAGTATAAAAAACGTTTTGAAAACGTTTGTCAAGATAACAATATTATTCGCTTAATTGCTATAAAAGTTCTCGGGCGGAAAAATCTCAATCGATGCAATAAATTACAAAGCAAACAAAACAACGGTGACTCGCTAAAGACCGCGTCTGTACGATCAAAGGAAAGTTCTGAAAGGAACTGTATCAGTCGATTAGAAACTGCTTTCCTTTAATTAAACCTGATTGTCGATAAAAATACGATACAAAATTATCACTATTGGAAAAGTTCTGTAATTACGTTGATTGAACACATTTTTTTACAGAAATAGCGTTCCAGTACCTATAAAGTCATGCCGGTTACTGAGAATATTAACGTTTATTATTTTTTGAACGCGATGAGATATTCCAAAAGCTCACTAAAAATTTCAAGATGAATTCAGAATATCCACGCAACGAAGTATTACTCGCCTACATAAAAAATAAGAGAGAATTTATAAGAATATTATTTTTTCAGTTTTCTAGTTTTCAGTTTTATTTACGAAGGTAGGTACCTAAAAAGTTTATTTTTTCAAAATTTTAATATTACAACATGCCTCAGTGAAGCGAAAACACGTCTTTAAACAGTGCTAAACTTCAACTTAATAGCTAAGAGGCTGTAATACACACACAGACTGAATGTAAGTATGTCTAGGGAACTGTAAGAAGGCGAAAATGGCTCAAAAATATTTTTTTTATTTTTCCAGTTGAATGCTTTCTTGGGTTTACAGATACAGACTTTAGACACAGTACAGACTATACACACAAAATACTAACTAAATTACGAGTATTATTTAAACGAGTGAAAATAAATTTAAATTATAGTTGTCAAAAAAACAAAATATAGCTTACTGAAATACTAAGTTAGCGACAGCGGCAGACGGGCGGCGGGCGGGCTACTACAAATATTAAAAAGGCCGACTTGAAAATACTAATTTGAGTTTCTGGTTATTCAGAATGATCAGTTTAATAATTCTTAAGCGAACACTTTTCTATTTTAGGGACAATTTTATGGCTCACATTATATTCAACATTATGTATACATTTCATTTCAAGAATGCTGCGGTATATCCTAATCGAGTTTTCCAAATATTATCATCTTGTCCTATTTAGTCCATTATAGTCTTGTCAGTGAACCAAGGACTTACAAAAAAACTAAAAGAAGCCGAAATATAATGCGAGAACGGCCGCGGCTATCACAAAAATGAGATAAGACCGATGTGATGACTATTCTAACTTTATTACTGATTGATCGTATATCGTATTCGATTTATGTAAAATGAATGGGCTACGCCAGAAGACTCGTTTCGTCGCCCCTTCATTGACGAGCTTCTGCCTTCGCGCTTTACAAAAACACTCTAGGGGTAGAGGAGATAAGACTACGTGCAATTAGGTTGCACTGATTCGGTTTTGGGAGAGATCCACATTTTTTACCTTTTATAGCATGACATTCACCATAATATACTGCCGTCAACGCTCCCAAACTCGCGCGCTGCACAGCGTTGCCGGCTTTATCGCCTTGGCTTGAACACTCATTTGGAAGAAAATTTCGGTCGCAAACCCGTGTGCGAAGACGAGTTCCTTATATTAAACACGAGTTTGAAAAGAGAGTTAGCACATCAAACCCGCGCGGGGTTTGAGGCAATACTGCCTTCTATTGAAAACGCAAACGGAACGCGCCCCGCCCCCTAAGTTTGTACGAGACAAACTAATTTGTTCTGCTATTTTCAAAATAAAATTCAAAACAAACTAAAATAGAAAAACAAATATCTCAAATAGTACAACAGTAGTATTAGCGCAGCTCACAAAAACATCCTAAAAGGCACTTAATGTATTACCTCAAACCGGAAAGTTACTTACTTAGTTTAGTAGTCGCTAACTCAGTATTTATGTCGCTAGTTTTAGTATTTCATTCGGTCACTTAAAATTTTATTTTCTAGCTTAGATTAATTATTGCTCTCTTTAAGTAGCGCATTTTATATATTTTTTGTGGTTTATTATTGTCGCAAGTTAAATAAATCTTTCACAAACTTATTTTAACGCCACTCGGCTTAGTATTAAAGTATACCTTTAACAGTCGTCAGTTAATTTTTTAGTCGCTCGATTAATAATATCCCCTAAATTACTACTATGTTTACGCACGGTTATGATAAAAGTTCAGTATTTACCTGAAACGAAGTTAATGCAATGTATTATTAATAAACTTATCTGTTACATTACGACGAGGCGGCAATGAAAATTTTCGCTGAAAAGTTTATGAGTAAAGTTTGAATGAAAATATTTCGTACATCAAGGGTAGCAGCATTAAAGATATTACAAAAGTTTAAAGAGCACGAAGACGAAGACTGAATGGAAACTTCAAAATTATGTCACCAAAGCTCCTTATATTTATTTTTAACGCCTAGTGCTATAAATGAGTAGAAAAGCCTAATGAAATAAGTTGAATGCCAAAACTGACTCGGGCTGCTTTCAGCAAAAGTTTTAACGTCCCATAGAATATGAAGATTCCCAATTCCCATATAGATCTTAAACTTTAACCGCTGACGTGTGGTCTCACAGACTGCTCGCCTTGTCACAAATGCTCTTCTGATCTCAGCGTCTCAGCAGCTTTGAGTTCAGTTGCGTTTACATCGTGACCTGTTGCATCGAAATAAGCGAAATTAATAAGTTACATGAGTTCAAAATTTAACAGATGGTAGATACGTGTCTTCTATATACGTGACATCGATATTACAAATAGATTTATGTTCTAGAGGACAAATAGCAGACAGAATGCTATTATATGTATTTAAATCACAAGCGGTCAGAGACTAAGGGTCTTCCTGAATGAATTGGCTCGACATTTGATATTAAACATCTGTCAAAAAGAATGCTCACGGATAGAAGGAGACCTGAGATTATGACGAGAGCTTTTGACTTTGATATGCCTATCCCATGAGAACCTCATGCTGCTATTCTAAGGCATATAGCACATGCCCTTCAGCCCTAGAAAGTATTCAGAAAGTTCTATCTTTAGAGTGTGTTAAGAAAATCTATGAAGTATATGTTTAAAATTTTGACGTATTCATGATCCATTTTTTTTATTTTTCCATGGAATAGGTATTGCCTGATAAAATTTTTTAAAGTAATTTTTTTACAGTTAATTGGTTCGTTATTTTTTAAAGCTATATTTTGGATTGATATATTTTTAAAAAATTTAGAGGACATTACTTAAATATAGTTAAAAGAGAATGACGTGGATTTTTTTTTTCCGCCAGAATTTTTTTTGTCCGAAGTGTATTTTCACCCTAAAGGTGTGTCATATTATTTTAACGGGATGAATCTATAAATAAGAAGATATTCTATATATAGATAGACTCTCTCTCTCTAAGATATTTTCCTCATTGTTAAGTAAGTCGTGTGCCTTTTCTGTGAAGGATCGGGTATATTCGGTCAGTGGCGGATTGATGCTGGGGCGTGGGGTAACCCACCCCGGCCTTCGGGTCTAGGGGGCGTTGAGATACTCAAATCAAACAATAAGCAGCCTGTACAAATGAGTGGTAGAGTCAAAACAAGACATCTCATAAAAGACACCTGTACATGTCTTACATAAAATAAATAAATTGAGTTGAAAGATTTTTGCCCACACTTCGCTCGCACTTACATTACAAATACCTATCGTTGATTTCTGTTCATTCCCAAATCAATGAATTTGCTTAATAGACCAGAGCCGATAATTTTTGAAACCAAAAAAAATCATATCATATCATCATCATGACTTCCAACGCCACTGTAACCACTACAGCCTATTAACGTCCCACTGTTGGGCACAGGCCTCCACTCTCATAAGAGAGAGGGAATTAGAGCTTAGACCCACCACGCTGCTCCAATGCGAGTTGGCAGGCTTTTACGACTATTATCATGTTGGTGATAATAACCAGGACCGACAGCTTAACGTGCTCTCCGAGGCACGGGGGTGAAACACCGCCAACTTCCAACTCCGGGCTGGCACTGAGAATTTCTTAATTGAAAAACCCAATACCTAACAATTTTTATGCCCGACCGGGAATCGAACCCAGGACCTCGTGATCCGCAGTCAACTATGCTAACCGTTAGACCAACAAGGCAGCACGCCACTGTAAAGCTAAAAATAATTTTTATTTCTACCCACCATGTTGAAGTCGGAGGAGCCTGATCCTTGTTATACGCGCCCGATTTCAACATAGTGGGTAGAAATAAAAATTATTTTTAACTTTAAAGTGGCGTTGGAAGTCGGTTTTTTGGAAATAATTTTTATTTTTAACTTTTGAATGTCAGGGTTGAGGATTTGGAGTCAGATTTTTTTATGGGACCACCTCGAGAGCTTCCTCTAACGACTGAAAGAATCATTTTTCAAATCGGCTTAGAAACCACGGTGACATGCGGTAACATACATTAAAAAAAAATACGCGCCGAATTGAGAACCTCCTCCTTTTTTGGAAATCGGTTAAAAATAAGTGTGTGCGCAAACATACGTGCACTCGCTGTTTACAATCGTTATTTTTAGGACGACAATCGGATACCGGACCAATCACTAAGACTTTTCTTTGATTTTCCACGATAAAAATGTAATACCAACAATAAAACGGAAAGGTATAATTAAATCCCTTACGTATGCAAAAAAAGCACATTGTGTAGTTGCTCGGTTGCAGCTTTATTAAAAGGCAAACAAACACACGTTCGCGTGGCCGCCCTACTTCAAAGTCACCTGTTACACGCTTGCCTGAGTCACTAGCGGCACGATGTACTATTACTACGTACCGCTACAATACTAGTATTGTACAGTACTGGTATTATGTAATATAACTTTATATTTTAAAGGACATTTCTTGTTTTGTAGAGTTTAAAGTAGGATTAAACTATCGCCGTATTTTCTCATGTAGGTACCGAAGTAAAACTAGACTCTGTTACAATTTGGTTTTCTTTTAGTTGACTTTGTTTCTTTGTGTTTTTGTTCAGTCGAAATATCGTTTCCTCTCCCAAAAGGGCAACTATGAAAACTTTTTATGTCCGGTTTTATATTTTATTCATTCAGTGAGTTGCCTGTGGAACTACTTTCTTATTGGAACTAGAAAAGTAGTTTTTCGCTTTAGACTTTAATACAAAATCTCAATGTATATCCAGTTACATAGCGTTTCGTTTTGTATTGAACATAGGATATTTTGCGACGAGTGTGCACAGAAACTCTTCGATTTTGCTCCCATTTCCCGTTTTAAGCATCGTATGGAAAGATAATGAAAGGTGGGGGTTTATCCCTATTCCACATGTCGTCGATATTCGATTTTCCTACTCGCCCGATTTTTATTTTATCTGAACTCTATCTTGTTCTAGTTATAATATAAAATTCACGAGTGTTGGGTTCCGTACCCAAAGAGTGCCTCCCCGGGTCCATATTATCACTTAGCCTCCGCTGTCCATCTGTCCAACTGTCTGACACAGGGCTGTAATCTCAGTAACCGTAATAGCTAGAGTAAATTTTCACAATGTGCATTTCTATTGCCGCTATACCAAACAAATAATGAAAATAAAATCATACTAATATTATGAATGTGAAAGTGTGTGTGTTTGTTGGTTTGTCCTTGGTTTTTTATCCCGTAAAATTAAGGGGTTTCTGTGGCAATAAAAAAATATTCCACGCGGATAAAGTAAAGTACCGGCTAGTAAAATTATTATAATTTAGAGGATACTAAGATTTCCCCATACAATGTATTTAAAAAGTATAATAACCTTGTACAATGGTACAGAACCATTCGAGTGCGAGTCCGCATTATTATTTATATAAATTCCAACCATAAAAGCATTATTATCCCAATCGCCGTTATCCATAATATTATTATTTTAACATTCTTTGAGCGTGAAATTAACTTTGGTAATCGGTGTAAAATTTAAATTACGCCTGTGTTTAATTATTTTAACTATTATTTTGTGTAATTGTGTGAGGAACCTACGTGGGTGGAGGTTAATCAAGTATTTTAATTTTTGTATAGTAAAATTTTCTCCTATAAAGCTGCTAGCTTCAAATTTATCTACCAGGACATTATGAACCCTTGAATAAAGACTCGCATATCTTTTGTTTTGAAAATAATACGCTCACTACGACTACTAGGCTAATTACGATTATAAAATTTAGAAAGGAACTAAGACGTTCACGGGTTTTTATTGCAGGAATCGTTCAATGGGTTATAAAAGAAGAAAAAACCGTGGAGTGCTATTCAATTAGAGGGTGAAAATTGAGGATAAGGATGAAATAGCATCCCTTTTAGTGTTTTCAATATATATCGTAAACAAAGCAAAATTTTGATATATTATATATAAAACTTTTTGTAGAGAATCAAATTTTCCATTGGATTAGCATTTGCGCGCTCCTAATAATAACTTGCCAATCCTGTTAAAATATCCCCTTCCCTGGCAATTGCCGTTGGTTTGTCCTTCAATCACTTCAATCGCTTGTCGCAACAGAGCAACGAATACTATCAAGAGTGAATAGGCATGTTCTAGGCAAGCGCGCTCCACTTTAGGCTGCCACCACTTGCAAGCAAGTCTGATCGCAGCCAAGCGCTAGCCTATATACAAAAAAAGGATAGACGTGATTTTTTGCATGGGTAGAGTGCAGGACCGGAGAGTGGCAAGTCATGTCAAAATTAAGAAGGGAGGGATTTCTCGTGGGCATTAAAAAAAAAATCACGCGAATGAAGTCAGCTAGTCATGAAATAAGATAAAAAAGGCAAATTCGAAAGTTCCTTTTTCCTCTCTAGAATATTGGACTAAGTTAATTTTGTAACTCCCGGAAATGTATATCTAAAATTAATACCTGGAAAGCTCGTATTGGTTTTCAGAAATTGACTGACCTTGTTGTTGCTCAGATTGGGAATCGATAGTGGCATTGCAATGTCTAGGTTACGATATCACATTGTGTCTGCTTTCCACGATGTGTCGACACAGACAGAGATTATATAAAGCTCTTAAAGAGACTAAGCTTATAGCTTAATTTATAATGAACTTCGGCCACGGCAATCACTATGGATGTTAGATACATTACAAGTATATTACTACATGTATGTATGTTCTGTGTTACGTGTACCTATTACGTATGGCGTACAGGTGTGTATGTAAACACAAATATACTGTCTATAAGGCCGACCGTTTAACTCGCGTATCGCCTGCGCGGTATGAAGGGTGCGGGGGCGGGTAACGCTACACACGGAGTCAATAATCCAAAGATTTATCTCGAGATAGACATTGTTGGTAAAGAATAAAATAATAAGTATCTTTAAAAATTTAATAAATTTGTATCCCCGCTCCCTTCTTACCGCGCAGGCGATACGCGAGTTAAACGGTCGGCCTATATTCCCTTACTCTCATAGCTTTATATTGCATATTATGAGATGGAAAATCTGATACTAGTTTCGAGCGACCTTAGACGAAACAGGCGCAGGACCAACGGCTTAACGACCTCGTCTGGGTACAGGAGTAGGTACTTAGGTATATACATCAGCAAACTTCCTAACACCGTGCTAGTAACTATAAATTTCTTATCAGAAAACCCCACTTTATCATATAACTAGATGATGCCCGCGACTTCGTCCGCGTAGATGAAGTTGTTTTATTCCCGCGGGAACTTCTTGATTGTCTGGGAGGAATATTCTATGTACTTCCCCGGAATTCAACCTATCTCTATACAAATAAATTTCATCAAAATCGGTTGAAAAGAGGGACCGTTAAAGCGTAGCAGAAAGACAGACAGACGGACAGACAGAAATACATACTTTCGCATTTATAATATTAGAAAGTATAGATTATGACCCGACTTGGAAATCAGGATCTCGACATCCGCAGTCGAACATGATAAAAACTAGACCAACGAGTTAGTTAAGAGATTAATTTTACCTAAGTACCTACACATTGATCCGTCACACTTGTCCAATACCATAAGTGAACTTAAGAACTAATTGATGTGCTAAGTAAAGCCACCGCAGGTCAGCTTGACAGTCAGCGGTTGGTCATGAACCATACACTGCTGACCAGCACCAGATTATGGTCCACGCGGCTCGTCTGTAGGTAAAGTTATATCATCTATCATATTAACTTATTGAAAATCTGTTCAGTTAGTTTTTTTCGTTTCCGAGTATTAGAGATATGTACCTCATACGCTTATTACATGTACGACTGTGTAGTCAATTTAATATGTTATGAGATTAGTTTTCCACATATATTATAATAATATTATATATGTGGTATGATTTTTCTATCAAATTGTGTCAATTTGTGTGAAAATTGTCCGAATTATAGTATTACAAGCCCACGATGCTGTCCACGTGGATTAAGATCGTTTTTAAAATGCCAAAGGTCAGCTTGCATCTGAAAAATGGCCATCATCACTCCATCTATCGATTGACCCATGGCAAGATAATCAAGAAAGAAAGACGAAGAAGAGAATCATGAAAGGCAGAAAGCAAGGTGTGAAACCATACGAAAAATCTGAAAATCGTTGATTATGGTTTCGTATTTATTATAATAATATTGACGACCTCCGTGGCGCAGTGTGTAGCGCTGTTGTCTTAACGTGCGGAGGTTCCGGTTTCGATCCCCGGCAGGGTCAATTTGGGAATTTATAATTTCTGAATTTTCCCTGGTCTGGTCTGGTGGGAGGCTTCGGCCGTGGCTAGTTACCACCCTACCCGCAAAAGACGTGCCGCCAAGTGATTTAGCGTTCCGGTACGATGCCGTGTAGAAACCGAATAGGGGTATGGGTTTAATATAACTGCCATGCCCCTAACAGGTTAGCCCGCTACCATCTTAGACTGCATCATCACTTACCATCAGGTGAGATCGCATTCAAGGACTAGCTTGTAGTGGATTAAAAAAAACTTGTTACTTGGTCGGTAACACATAATACGGGGCTGAAAAACGTGCACTTTTGCGGGAAAATCGCTATAAGCCAATATAACGTGTGAAAACACGTCAATATTTAAACTGTCGCAAGCATGGAGAGCGGCACGTTTTGCTAATATTACACCTATTGCTTACCTACCAAGCACCAAACTGTATAAATGTCACCGTAAAATTGCAAACACCGTTAGATTGTAATCTAACTAGCGATATTGTAAACTGTCGACAGATTACAATTTAACGCATTATTTTTCGGTAGATTGTAATCTGTTAGGTATATTAACCCGATAAAACCTAATTATTTATGTCGAACCCTAACCTCGCCTACAAGAAAGAGACAAGAAAACGTAAATACAACGAATATTTCAAAAATTAACACTCAGAACTTTGAACGGTTCCGTCGACTGTTTACAGTATCGCTAGTTAGATTACAATCTAACGGTTTTTGCAATTTGACGGTGATATCACGGTCGTGGTTGAAGTCGCGGGAATCAGCTATTTATTGTGTTTTCTTTTTAAAAGGAGTAACTGCTGAGCTTCACTTTGTTTTTGAAACTGGTTCGACATCATGTTTCAAACAAGCTACGCTACGTGAAATACGTCAAAACTTGATACACTTCGAACTTGAAAATTGAAAACGGAAACAGTCGAGAGCGATTGAAAAGGCGGGGGTGAAAATCATTTTTCTCGCTTCATAAATGATGAGGTATTAAAATGTATCTTTAGAAAAGGAGTGCTATTTTTCATCATTTTACTCTGAAATTTTTATTTATAGCAGTAGGTATTTCTAATTTTAACTCCTACCATTATCGTTTCATCTTTCAGCTACTAAATTCAGGCTGGCTTATTCTTTAGAATATCCATACTAATATTATAAATGCGAAAGTGTGTCTGACTGCTATGCTTTCACGGCCCATCTATTCAACTTATTCTGATGTGGTCTATACCCCTATAGGTAGGTTACATCCCGGGACATTGGCTACTTTTTATCCCGGAAAATTAAGGAGTTCCCGCCGGAATAAAAGAAAACTCAAATCACGCGGAAGAAGTCTTATCAGCTAGTACCTACTTAATAATTATTAGTTATGACCCATTATATGCCTTTTTCTGTGAAATAGGCTTTATTGCATACATACATCCATTAAAAATCTCTCACCAAACTTCTTTGCGAAGTTACCCTAATTAGCACACCGCGGGTTTCGTAAATATATAATGTTTCAGAATACCCAACAATTCCTGGCTGAAATACTCGGGAGGCTTAATTAAATATAAACATACAAAACATTAGGCAAACATTAACAAAGACACAGAAACTCAAGAAAAATATTAAAACCGAATAAAAAATAGCCATTTTGTCTAATTACCAGGTAATTAATTACTTTGTTTGGATGGACTTTATTATTTTTGGAAGACTTTTTTTTATTTTAGAAATGTCGTTTGCGCCCTACTGTAGACTTGCAACGGAGCTGATGAAAATTGGGTAATGAATAAATTAATTACTCCAATTAGCTACCAACAACAAGTTTTTGCAACACTAATTAAATATAAGAGTCACACTTCATATATTTACTTTTTTCCCATCGATTCACACTCAGAAGACAGTGTACGAGTTACAATGAGAAGCCATCAAATTTTTTTTCCATCCAGTCACACTGTGTCACGATCGGAGCTCACCTTTTATCAGCTTACCAGTAGAATCAAAGACAAATGTGAATGAATTTTAAATAGGTTTTATGATGTAAAAAGTAATGAAGAAAAAGTGCTTCTTTGTGAAATCTCTGTATTCCATTTAAAAAAATTATTTTTATTCCTTTTTTGTCGCTCATAATCATCCCAAATAAAGATTTATTAACATTTTATATTTTCATAAAAAACGCACTTGAGTCGAAAACATAGCTACGAATAGCTATCTAGATAGATATACGAATGCGACCCAAATACGGTAATATGGAATCTGTTTGGTCGATGTATAGAATATAACAATTGCGGTTGTTTTTTTTTTTTTAATTTAAAGGCTATGACTTGACTGCCGTCAAACTTGCTGGCAAGTGGTGATGTATCCTAAGGTGAAGCGCACTTGCCTAGAAGATGCCTTTTTACTTTCGGTTTGAAGATACCAATATTATTAAAAGTGGATTGGAAAACGAAAGCCGCAAAATACCGACAGACAAGCAATTTTGCGCCGATGTTCCAAGCGTTGAAGCTTAGAATTGACCAACGCTTCGACGTTCCACCGAACATTTTCAGACTTACGCGTATGTAAAATCTATACTAATATTATAAATATGCGAAACTTTCGATCGATGGGTGTTTTGTTACTCAATCACACCTAACGGCGGAATGGATCTGGATGAAAATTGGCACAGATATAGATAGGCTGGAATAACACATATGCTACTTTTTATCCCGGAAAATTAAAGAGTTCTCGTGAAACCTCAATCCATGCGGGCATCAGCTAGTTTAACATAATCTTCGTAGTTTGG
This sequence comes from Erebia aethiops, assembly GCA_923060345.2. Lineage (NCBI taxonomy): Eukaryota > Metazoa > Arthropoda > Insecta > Lepidoptera > Nymphalidae > Erebia > Erebia aethiops. The sequence goes on along the minus strand of OV281079.1, from coordinate 15,330,339 downwards.
CAAGTGTGATCTATCATTGGCATTGACATCGTTTTAGCAAAAACAATTTGTGCATTCAAAGTTCAAACCAGAGAAGCTCCACGTGTATTGTATTTGTTTCCGTCGAATAATATCATTTCCAATCCATTATCGCCATTTACCAATTATGAAAGTACAATGAAATGATTCAATTTGGTTTAACACTTTGATGAATAATTGGAAAAGGATTTCACATAGTGACCGTGAAAATATGCGCTCAAACACGGTTGAAGGTTGGGGTCATTAAAATCGTGCACATTAAAACATTTTCCGATTAAAATGCGTTTCCCAATAACGTCAAAGCAACAGTTTTTCTAACCAACTACGTATACGAGTATCTCATACATAAACGTGGTCTAATTGGTAAGTATATTTTAGCTAAGACTGACTGACTGACATATATATCAACGCACAGCCTAAACCGTTATTTATGAAGAGTAGGTATTCACTAAGAAAGGGTTTTTCGGAATTCCACCCCCATACAAACTTTCAACCCTTATTTTTCATAAGGGTTAAAGGTTTGTATGAAAGTCGCATCATTTTTCAAGTTATAGCTTGGTATTTTAGCTAAGGGTTTAAAATGAAGAAATACGTGTTTGCCATTTTTAAAATTCTACCCCAAAAGAGCTGAAATAGGGGATGAAAGTCCTGTATTTTGAAATATATTTTTCAAGTTAAATCTACGAAACTTGGTATTTTGACTTTCGATAAAAAAGATAGTAGAACGTGTATCACAATTTTTAAAAATTCCACCATCAAAGGGTTTAAAAAGGGTTGAAAGTTTGTATGAAAGTCCGTCGTATTTCAAGCTATAGCCATGAAACTTGGTATCTGGGCTTGGTATCTTTAAAATGATGAAATACGGATTTCACAGTTTTTGAGAACGTCATTATAGAGAGTTTGCCCTTCAATCACGCCGCAACAGAGCAACGGATCGACGTGATTTTTGCATGGGTATAGTTGAGTACGTGGAAAGTGACTTAGGCTTCTTTTTCCCCGGAAAATTAAGGAGTGCCGGTGGGAGTTAAAAAACTTATGCCACGTGAACAAAGTCGCGGGCGTCCGCTAGTTTGCTATAATAGTATAAGGTAGTAAGCATAGGTAGTATTATGCCTTTTCAGATTTTAAATATTATCAAATAAATATAGAAACTTCTGAAACCTAAGGTGTTACCCACTAAATATTAGGGGTAAAACTTGTACTATAAACGCCAGAAGTTATTATTATTCAACATAATCGTAGCTACCAGGAGGTAATTAGTCGAAACACGGCTTCGAAATGAGAAGCTATTCTGCATTCAACTCGCGCGCGAACTATAAGTAGCTAGGTGTTACGTCGCGACGTTGTCCTGCCGGGAAATTTCCTTGCTCCTCAGAAGCAATCAAGACGGGCAAATTTCTCGATCGCTTGCCGATTAATTTCATATAATTATTTTAAGCGTTTTACTTCATAATTAGCTTGAGTACAATTATTGAAATACATTGAGTGTTTACATAAATTATTATAATCACTTAGCTGATTTACATAAATTCGAAACACTCACGCTATTTCAAAAATTCTATTAACAAATGTTTTCGTTTTATAAAAAACAAATCAACGAAATATTCTTCCCACAGTTACACAAAGTTATTAGGACTTCGCGACCCGCGACTTCATCCGCCTGGGTTAAGATTTTAGTAAAATCCTGTGGGAACTTTTGGATAGCCCAGGATAAAAAGTAGCTTATGACCTTTTCCAGGACGTAGGTATTTACCAAATTTCATCAAACACGGTTAAGTAGATAGGCCGTAGCAGAATGACAGACTCACTTTCGCATTTAGATAAATAATATTATCATGGAATAATAAATTTTATTATAAATGCAAAAGTGTATCTGTCTGTCAGTCTGTTCCATCTGTTCAACCGATTTTGATTAAATTTGGTACAGGAATAGGTGGTATCGCGGGGAAGGCTACTTTATCCTGGAAAATTAAGGAGTATCCGCGGAAATAAAAAAACTTAATCCACGCGGACGAAGTCGCGGGCATCATCTAGTCTATAATAGTCTGTGATATTATTAGGTACTAGCTGATGCCCGCGACTTCGTCCGCGTGGATTGACGTTTTTTGGTTCCGACTACCGCGAAAAAGTCTTTTCATATAACCTGCATTGAAAATGCGAGTTTCAATGCCTGTTGAGCCACCTGAAATGCAGCGGGTAGAAAACCATCACTTTCTAGCCGCTGAGTGACTGCAGCAGCCCTCCTTTCAATCCTGTCATTTTTCAATTAATTTCAAACCTTTTTGATTGTCATTTTCCCTAACAACTAAACTGACAATTATTATGATATTTGTAAACAACAACCTGTAAGAAATACAATTTAATAAAACTCGCACTTTTAGTGCAGATTATATGAAAAATAGTGTGTGCGCCACGGGATCAACACGATTTCAAATTTCGGGTTCACCCTCGTCTGAAATCGTTTTGTTTCAGCCCTAAGCACACTTGAATATACTATTTCGTCTTTTTGTGACTTAAATATGAAAGTTAGACATATGCTATCGGTGACTTATTTGTAGGTATTATCAAGCTCTACAACTTTTCTCTAGATCTCAATGACTTCTCTCATCGTTACAGCCATAGATTTAAAGGTCGCGCGCGCTTCCGCGCGAACCTTTAAATCTATGGTTACAGCCATGTTACAGCAGCGTTCGTAAGAAACGTTTTCATTCGACCGTTTTTTCTCAGACTTAATTTGCAAATCCGACTACCACGAAAAAGTCTTTTCATTTTTCGGGTTAATATAATATAGACTATGCCACTCACAAATAATGTGGCTTTCTATTAGTAACAGAATTTTCGAAATCGGTTCAGAGATTACCCCCTACAACGTCACAAACTTTACCTCTTTATAATATTAGTATAGATATGGTATTTACATGCGTATTATCTCATTTTGGGAATCTATCATCTCTCACTATGCTTATCATACTTTTTATATATAAGTATCTCACTTGGGAAGTCCTCGTCACCCGTGAATAATTTGCTGTATACGACATGGGCATCAACGTACTATTATTTTTCATGAGCGCACCTTCTAAACTAACATCATACGTTTAACTTGGCATAGCGTCCACGCACCGCAACCGCATTCCGAACGGAAAATGTGTGAAATAGAATGTCCCTGATGCATGACGCCTGCTGATACGAACGTCCCACGCATACACAAAACGCGGCGTGTACACTGGTATAATATAAGCTATAACAACTATACTACGGTGTATTACATACCTTTTTTTAAACGTTAACAATACGTTCGACTGCGTACGGAAATATCCTTGTTTTTATTCCTGGATCCGGTCTTTTTACCCTTTTTTTACGGAGGGGAAAACTTCATAAGGCTTCTTGGGATGAGGGCCAGGTTATGTGATATTTTTACCCACTAAAACCCCATCAGTGACCATCCGAAGCACCAATAATATGTATTACATATTGGGAAGCTCCGAGATCTCATATGAACGCCATTGGAGCCGGAATTTTCAGTACCTACTAGTACTAGCTCGGAACTATGAAGTTGGCAGTGTGCCACCCTTATGCTTCGGGGAGCATGTAAACAGTAATATTAAGTACTCTGTGACGTGAGGTTGGTTCTGCGCCTGATCTCTCTCCGATCGTATCAAATTGCCATTTCATCGGGCTATGAGAGTAATGGAAGAGGAATTACCTCTGGTTTGTGCACACTGTACTATAATATATTCCGGGCCGTGGCCAAAGTTCGATCGTGCGTTCAAACAGCGATCCTTCACCTCGTATACATATACCTTAATATCTAAAATAAGTAGTTTGTGGGTTACGAAGGAACTAACGCAAACTAACTAGCATGCAGGCTAAAAAAACTCTTCTGTAGTTTAAAGCAATGTCATCCGCGCGGTTGATAATATCAAAGACCTCCTCTTTCAACGGTCTATAAAAATCTCTTCACCAGTACGCCTACATACGACTTCACATAGTATTATAGCATTTATTATCAGGTGAGTTCGACCGTTGATATGACGTGCACAGTACACTTCCAAAAGAACTGTGGTTTATTAAGTTACAACTTAATAAGCTCCTGTTATTTTTCATGCACAACGGTAAGGTTACGGCATGTAAGTAGAGCCTGGACTATAACAAATCTCTGACAGAGCACAAACACAATTTTTCTGAAGATCCTAAACTAAATTATTAGGTATAATTTCTTTAGAGCAATGATTTGTCTACAACATAAATATTTTGTCGATTACCGCTGTAAATTCACTAATAATTAAATACGTTTTTTTAATCTTAAGGATTATAAATACAGCATTTAAATACAGATATATATTTTAATTTAAATTCATGACGACATTCCCTAGAAGATACGTTTGTATCTGTCTTCTTAGTTTAAATTTTCGCCTAATGGACCGCACCCAAAAAAACACAGCTTGTATTTTATTGGAGTTTACCTCCTGAAGAATCGATTTTCATATGTAAGCCCGGGGTATGAAAATGTACGGGGAGTAAAATTAAACTTTCTCCGTTACGTTATTTACTTTATGTTTCCATGGTAAAAATTGTTATGTTTCCATTACTATGTTATTTATTTATTTTATTTATTTAATTAGTACGGACAAGCCAGTTACACTAATCAATTCAAAAAAAAAAAAAAGAAAGAAAAAATGACACAGCACAACTTACAATTAATAACAGTAATAAATAATTAAATCACACAAATTTTCTTAAAAAAAAAAAAAAAAAAAAAAAAATTACATAACACAAATTAAACTTAATAACAATAATACATAGTTAAACATTAAAATAACAGAGATAAAAAATTAAAATTTGTATAATAATAATATGTAGTTATGTATTTTGATGAATATTAATTAAATTAGACAATATACGCACAGTAGATTTAAAAAGGCTGTCTGAAAGGATGTCGTCGATAATTGCGAGTCTTATTAACAAATCAGTCACTACTGCTAAATACCCAAACGGCCTTAAATCCGGCATAGTAAGACCAATCCTTAAAAAAGGTAGCAGCAGTGACTATAAAAACTACAGACCCATTACTATACTACCTACTATTGATAAAATTGTTGAAAAGTACCTATGCCAACAAATCTACACATTTTATGAAGAACATAACATACTGACTAGCAAACAGTTTGGCTTCCAGCCCAAAAAGAGCACAACACAGCTATTATCAACCTTTACAGATTTGGTCAATGAACATCTTAATAATAAAAAACATGTTCTAATAGTATATGTTGACTACAGCAAAGCATTTGATATGCTCCAACACAATATCCTACTCGAAAAGTTAGATAACTGTGGAATCAGAGGCCCACTCTTACAGTGGTGTCAAAATTATATGACTGATAGGACCTATAGAGTCAGAGTAGCTGAAACATTTAGTGACGAAATGTGCGTAACACGGGGAACTGCACAAGGATCCGTTCTAGGGCCCTTGCATTTCATAACCTACGTAAACGACCTTGCAAATATAATAAAAAACTGTGAGATGTTTCAATTCGCTGATGACACATGCCTTATATCCGCACACCATGATATTCACGTAGCTTTGAAACTACTCCAAACCGATTTTGACTCACTAATAAAATGGTCACATGACGTTGGCCTGCCTATAAATGTTGATAAAACCAAAACAATGTACATTAGTTCGAGCCATAATAGACACAACGGTGATATAAATTTGATAGCACATAGCCACCAATGTTTACATGAAAACGGACAGTATAAAATACATCACAATAAGAATTACAACTGCACATTTGTGGAATCAGTAACAAGTCAACGCTACCTAGGATTAATCATTGATGACCGCCTCCAGTGGAAAGACCACATAAATTACGTATGTGACAAATTACGTGCCCTTCTGGCAAAATTAACACTGGTTAAGAATAAGACGCCTTTCTCGACATTATTAATGATGTATAATGCACTAGGTGAATCGATGGTATCATATGGATTGAGCAGCTATGGGCTCACATATAAAACACATATCAATCAGATATACCAGCTCCAGTTGCGACTTCTAAAAACTATTGTACCAAAAAAAATTAAAGAACAACACAGTAACGATTACCACTTATTATTTAAATATTGTAAAGTAATGCCCATAGATGTCAAAATCAACTATTTAATACTAGTCGACAATTACCTAAACTCAAAACTGCAAGTAAAGGTTAATTATAGTACAAAAATAAAGAAGTCCTAAAAACCCAAGACTACATATACCTAAATTTGTGAATAATTACGGTAAAAGAACACTCAAAGTTATCGTTCCAACCCTAATGAACAACCTTCCTAAAATTTTAAAAGAAAACATGAACGAAAAAAATTTCAAACATAAACTTAAAAAACATTTTTTGGAGCAACCTGTATAGTTAATAGATATCACTCACAAACTGCGACCTGAAACCGGTTTCGCTGGCAGCGATGCAATGTTAGTAAGCGGCAGGCGCTGAGTTAAACTTTTTGTAGATTACCTACTTTATTTTTAAAGTTGGTTGTTTATTTATTTGGCTTTATTTATTATTTTATATCTAACCTACTCGTACATTAACACGGTGCACAGTAAAACCGACTGTGGTTTTTGTGGCACTGCTTGCAACGCAACTTCGTATATATTTTATAAGATTAATATTATTAAATAAATAAAAATAAATAAATAATTAATATAAATAAATGTATCAAGCATGCTTTCAGTAAAAGAAAATGTATATATTGATATTTTATTCACGTCACTAGTTAAAGTTATTGAATAGACTTTAATCGCCTGCGGGAACTAAAGCTTTCTTACTATAAATATAGTGTATTCTTTTTCAATACATAAGTTACTGTAGTCGGATTTTGGTTAAGAACTTTATCTTGTTATTCATACTTATGAAAACTTTAGAGCCTCTTTATTTCTTTTCAGACAGTAACCGCGAGCAAAATCCCGAGTCGGCCCCGACGACAAGTCGGGTAATCTCCGGGATGGCTGCTATTATATCAAAGCTGAAGAGCGGGACTAACAACAATCCGCCGCCACTTGAAAGCAATCCCATTTTGCACTACTTTGAAGTTGGCAGGGAGGTCAGCTGTGCCGGACCCGGCTTAGTCTGGCGCATACATGACGCTTATCGTAAAAGTGACGGCAAGGTAAGTCCTAGACCCTAGTTAAGATATTTCTATGCTTCTGTGTGCCTGGTAGGTACCTTGGAATTACAGAGTTTTGAGAGCGCGGGTGTAGCATGATTATTAAAAGTGGGATTATTATGGGAACATTTACCAGAATTACTACAAATTATGACGTAGAGATCTGCTGAGAAACGTTTTTTGAAAATTCAAGTCCTAAAGGTGTTTGAAATTTGTATAGTTAATGCGGACGAAGTCGCGGGCAAAAGCTAGTAGTAGTATATACTGATAGTTACTAATAGTAAGTACTATTTACTGATTGTAGTAAGGCAATAATGAATACTGCATTCAGATTCTTTGAATATTTGGATATTTGGAATATTAAGTCTTATATATTTTAATTTCTCAAGGTCCAGAAAGCCAGTCGTGATTCTAAGAAGTAAGTACTTAATCGTCTTAAATTCATTTAATCCTGATGCTTAGGCTATAGATGTTGTTCTATATGTACAACGACATCTTGCCTAAGAGCAGGATGAATAGCATAATGAAGATTTACCTCCTAATGCTTAGGTTTTGTGAGTCTTGCTGCTGCTGAATACAATACGCCAGGCCAAGGCAAGTAGGTTGATCTCCATCCAACTTATGGATTCTTTGTACCTAAAATCACAACGAAATATTCGAGATACAATATTACTGTTCATAATTTACATTCCGTATGTATGTCTGTATGTACGCTTTCATTTACTGCCCGTCTATTCGACTTAATTTAACAAAATTTGATACAGAGATAAGTTGCATCTTGGGGATGGGCAAAAGCTATATTAAGGCTTTATTCCAAAAAATTTAAGAGCTCCCACGGGAATTTTCAAAATCTAAAAAATAAATCAACAAGGTCTAAGTCACGGGCATCGTCTAGCTGATCTAAATATATAAAATGAATAAAGTGACTGACTGACTATCAATGCACAGTTCAAACCACTGGAAGAATCAGGCTTAAAATAGGAACACTGATATAAGGGACACTATTATCACGCAGACATCCGCTGAGGAAGGATTTTTGGAAATTCAATCCCTAAGGGAGTAAAATCGGGATTTAAATGTGTAGTCCACGCGGATGAAGTCGCGGGCGAAACTTCTATAATATAATGTCTAATAAAAAGTAAGAAACTTGTAATATAATGTCTGTCCAACAAACACCGTGGGCGCTTTCTCGGGGGAAACCTATATTTTTATCCGGATAAAAGGTGGAGCATGGCCTGTTAAATTAAATTATTTTTCAGACATGAGATTTATTCTAACAACTAAAATACATCTTCTTAAGTATGCCGTTTCATGAATATTATTTATGTATATATACGGTATTTTCTTGGAGAGGTGTACTCTAAAAATTAGGCATTACGTAGGCACCAAAATAGTGTCAACTTTGTTCATTAGTGCCGACAGTGACAGTGAAAATCCATTAGTGCACACTATGGATATTTTTTTGATTTGATATAATAGGATATCTTCATTTTGATTTTGTTATTCTTCTTATTTATTTTACTTTCATATCTAGAGCTGTACTTAATAACGTACTTCGATACGTACTACTTCATTATTGAAATTAAACATAGTTTATAGTATACCTATATACCTTACAAGCTGTACCTACTGTGGGTATTGCCGTTATATGAAAAGCAAGAAAAGGTTAAAATTATTTTGCTATAATCCGCCAACAGAAATAATTCTGTATGGTCAATCATGCAGTTACAAGCGCAGTACCGTTTGCCTTCCCAACCAAGCAAGAAAGCCAAGTTACCAAGCAAGCAATGCCACTACCACTCACATGCACCAGCACACAATACTTTTATACTATTCTCGACGCACGTCTCGCCCCGACACCGGAGCATCTTCAGGAGATGTCGACTTTACAATTCAAGATTATCTAGTGACGTTCGTGTCAAATGCGCGGTGTTGTATACCGTTGTTAAACCCCCACTACTATTGCCCCGCCCATTACCCCCCGGGGGTATTTGAAGGGGGCTTCAAATAAACGAAGCAGTGGTGAATTTGAAACATTAACTTGTTCATTAAGTAATTTAAACTGATTATTATTATTATGTTTCATTATTTCTAATTGTTCCAACGTGCTCAGTCGAATACCTTTATCGCAAGTGTGTAAGATTTTCTATGAATGGTCGGAAGATAATTTGTGCCCGCTATCTAGAAGATGTTTAGCAAAATGTGACTTTTGGGGATGATTGTTCCTAACCGCGGCTACATGTTCTTTGTAGCGTGTATCAAATTTACGACCTGTTTGACCAATATATGTGGCATTGCATTCTGAACATTCGAGTTCATAAATGCGTGATTTTTGTTTGTTGTATAATTTATCTTTACCGTTGCAATTACTTTTAAGTGTATTATTTGTTCTAAATGCAACATGTATATCATGTTCTTTAAGTATCTTAGCAATACGCTCCGACGTCCGAAATAAGTTAGACTGGATTTGTATTTATTTATTTTATCAGGTGATAATGAATATAGGTCCTTTTTGATCCGCAACAAATGTTGTTTTTTTATTATATTATCAACAATATTAGTGTTGTACCCTTTTGACTGTGCCATGTGGTAAATAACTTTTAATTATTTTAAGTAGTTTTCTTTCGAGAGTGGAATAGACAGCAACCTATGCACATAGCTTTCCACAGCTATGTGCATAGGTTGCTTCGAGTTTATGCTGCCAAGGATGGCAGGATGAAGCGGGTATGGTTGTGTATATGTTATATGAAAACGTAAAAACAATCCAGGGAGGTTACTCTCTAATTTTGTGATCATCATTAAATGAAAGCCATCTAATTTTTTCGATAATTATTTATCGATTAATTAGTTAACGAAGGAATTTGATCTTCTTCTTCTTACTGTGCCGTCTCCTTACGAAGGTTGGCAATCATTACGGTGATTTCAACTTTTGAGACCGCTGCTCTAAACAAGGACCTAGTGCTCTTCCCGAACCACTGGAGCAATTTTTTAAGCCACGATATCCTTCTGCGGTCAGTTCTCTTCCTGCCAGCCACTTTTACTTACATAATCAGTTGAAGGAGTTCATTCTTCCTGGTGTACCGCATCACGTGTCCAAAATATTCCAGCTTCCTTTTCTTTACAGTCGTGAGTACCTCTGTACCTTTCCGCATTCTCTGTAGCACAGTGATATACGTCTGTACATCCACATCTCAAACGCTTCCAGCTTTTTAGATATGGCCTCTGTCAGCGTCCAAGCTTCTACGCCGTAGAGGAGCAAAAAAAAGACATAACACCGTGCTATGCGAGTCCGTAGAGTAATGGCTAAATTTCGGTCACAGAGTACTTTCCTCATCCTCGAGAAGACGGAGCTTGCTCTATTCTAAAGCAGATTTCGAGGCTGTGATCTCCTCTATCATCAGCCATTGTACCCTGATAACTAAATTTAGATATACGCGTTTAAGAGCCTGACCATTTAGATAATTATAAAGAACCAATAACCTTAGGTGTTTTTTTTACGTAATTAATAACTTGATATGGGATTTAGACCTTCTGCACGCAGTGCTATGAAAATCTAAATTGAAAACTGATAAGTACTTAAATATTTTCAGACCGCGTGTCTATACATAATATTATGTTAACTATAAATACATATATCTAACAACGCCCTCGCAATAATATTATGTAGGAATTGATTAAGTCAAAGGGACTTGGCGGAAATATCCAGTAGAGCAGTAGAGCGTAATTGAACTTGTAGTTATTTAGGCCCCTAATTTAACGCATTCGGCTCTATTCAATAATCCGAATACACTTTGACCTTCAGTAGTTGCACGTAACTTAAGCAAGCCTTGGTACGCTATTAGTTTGATTACTTGTTAATTAACTGTTGCGTCTTGCTATCAATCGACACTTCAAAGTGAACCTCTATAACTCTATCTACGTAAGATTACAATAATGGAGTATTATAAATAAATAAAACTTTATTTACAAACATTAACCAAGGACTTAAAAACATATTTATATAAACGATAATCCTGCAAAAGTTAAAAACTGCGTTACAGTGATAATAATCGCCCTCCTTAAACATTGTACAGTGTTTCATGTTAGATCTAAGACAAAGGTTACAAAAACTAAACTAAATTATTAATATTAAGTTTCACATATTCACAATTTTTTTTCTAATACATATATAGCAAACAAAAATTTAGAAAAAAAAAATTTAGAAACAAAGTTTTAGAAACAAAAATTTAGAGATTTGCTTGTCAGTTACTTAAATTTACTTAATTATTTGCTTATTAATAAAGGTTAGTATAGGTACTAGTGTATGAGCGGCAGCTTTAACAATAGAAGCAGGAATGCCATCCCAACCGACGACGGCGCATTTACTCTTATGATTATTTATGATGCACTCTACTTCACTGTCGTCTACGCTAAGCAAAGCCATTGAATTTAAGCGAGAAGGGATGGGTGGGCAATTCTTATTTATTTCATCAATTGGTGGTGGATTTATCTTACCAGCAAGACTTTTCCCTACATTAGCAAAAATTTTGTTATCTATACTTAGATTATAAAGAAGTAAAGTTTGTGAATTTGTGACGTTGTAGGGGGTAATCTCTGGATCTACTGAACCGATTTCGAAAATTCTGGTACCAATAGAAAGCTACATTATTTGTGGGTGTCATAGACTATATATTAACCCGAAAAATTAGGGAGTTCCCGTGGTAATTCAAAAAACTTATTTCACGCGGACGAATTCGCAAGCATCTGCTAGTATATTTGTTATAGTTTAATTATTATTTGGTTCTATGTATGGTTTAAAATAATCGATGTTCAGTATATGATTTATTTTATGCTCTCTTCTCCAAATCAGACTTTCAGTTTTCATCCCATCATGATAAGTTACATAATAGGCTCATTGGTGTGGTTCCATGAGTTTTGTAAATATGAATGGTTCAGTAACTAAATCCATCTCAACAATAGACCTAAGTAACAATCTCGGTATTCGGTAGTTGACGTATAGACCGGTTTGGATGATGAAACTAAAAGACGATCAATTTCAGGGTGACAAGCTATCCCCATGATTTATTATACCAAATTAAAAAACGAAAAGTAAAATCAACACGTGATATTCTAACTTAAAAATCAAGCACTTTTGTAACAGGTGTTGTAATTTAACTCTAAACAATGCCAAAAACATTATTGTCAGGCTAATGTACAAAAGCGTTCTAAAAGAACTTTCCAAACAAGAAACGCTTACCCTATTTGTAGTGAAAGAGCCTTTAAAAAGTTGGAGCTTCCCCGTTTTCCCTACTAATGCCTCGTCAGGCGTTTTGACAAAAGACCTCGTTTTCTTTTGTGCGTGAATGCTAAATGTCTTACCACAATTCCTACTCAAAAACCAATATAACTAAGGATTCTAAAGCGATGCTTTGAAATACAATAAAAAAGAATAGGATAGATTATGTAGGTCTCTAACTTCCAATGGACGACAGCAAAAATTATTCTATAAGCATAGTTGAAATACTTACCTAAGTATATATTATCATTCAAATCAAATCAAATCAAATATTTTTTATTCAAATAAACTTTTACAAGTACTTTTGAATCGTCAAGTGAATCTACCACTGGTTCGGAATGCCATTCCTACCGAGAAGAACCAGCAAGAAACTCGGTGGTTGCTCTTTTTAAATAATTCATTTACAATTACTATATCAATGTGTACATAAGTAACCGCTGTCCCCAGCATTGCTGGAGCGATCAAATCCATGCTCCTCTATCATTTACATAATCTTCAACAGTATAATAAGCTTTTTTCAGGAGCATACTTTTAATGGATTTCTTAAATTTGTTTATTCAATTCATGTCAAAGACGGGCAGACAGAAAGTAGCCCCATTCCCGCCGGTGGCACCCGTTCACGAGCATGACGCATGATCCAGCCATTGCTTCGCTCGACCATATTTGAGGGAACGTAACAACCCGCACCACACGACACCACCACAGAAATGTTTAAAGAGAGCGTGACATACTCAGTCTACCCGTATCAAAGCATCGAATTGAATACTAATATTCAAACACTAATTTATAATCAGTAACCGCTGTCCCCAGCATTGCTGGAGCGATCAAATCCATGCTCCTCTATCATTTACATAATCTTCAACAGTATAATAAGCTTTTTTCAGGAGCATACTTTTAATGGATTTCTTAAATTTATTTATTGGCAAGTCCAAAATAGGTTGTGGAACTTTGTTATAGAAAATAATGCCCATTCCCACGAATGACCTTCTGACTTTTTTGAGGCGGAGCGATGGAGTCACGAGCTTATTACGGCCTCTAGTTGGCCTATCGTGCAGATCGCATTTTTTTTTATAATTATGGATGTGCTGTTTTACAAAAATTATTTTACTGTAAATATATTGCGAGGCTACTGTTAGAATACCAATTTCTTTAAATTTCTCTCTAAGTGAATCACGCGGTTTTAAATTATAAATTGCTCGTATTGTAATATATTCATATATATTGGTATATTTTATAATTAGCTATATTATATATAATATATAATTTATATGTTTATTATTGGTTTATGTATTAGTATGTAGTTATTTAAATGTAAGTATATTATAGATCCACCTGCAGTCTATTTTCCCTTATTTTCTCCTTTTCCTAAGGTTGCCAGCTACCTAAGCGATAAGGCCGCCTTTTGTATCCTACTTCTGTCTGTGTTTGCTTTTTTCCAATTTTTGTTTTTGTTATTTTTACTTGTGGTGGTACAAATCAAGTGTATAATAATAATAATAATAATAAGGACTTACTCCCCTATCCTTAGCCAAAATCGAGTGGCAGGCACCGGTGGTACTTAGCACCTCTGACCGGGAGACCGTATGGAAGGAGAAGGAGTTGAACGGACGTTTTTTTAAAGCTCTTAATGAGCCACACGTCGATAAAAAAAAGAAACTTTTCTTTGGGGAAACCGAAGGTTTTGTTTGTGCGATACAGGATCAGGTAGTTAAGACGCGGAACTACCGAAAGTACATTCTGAAGGATGGCACTCACGACATCTGTCGAGCCTGTCGCCATCCCGGTGAGTCACTCAGATATGTGCTTTCGGGATGTTCGGCGCTTGCTAACACTGAGTATCTGCACAGACACAACCAAGCGGCCAAAATCCTTCACCAGGAGCTTGCTCTGAAGTACGGTCTCCTGGATGAGAGGCTGCCGTACTAAAGGTACACACCGGTGCCTGTACTCGAGCGTGACGGAGTCCGGCTCTATTGGGACCGGTCCATCATCACGGACAGGACTATTCTTGCGAATAAGCCTGACATCGTGCTGTTGGACCGGGCACAGTCGCGGGTGTTTTTGGTGGACATCACCATTCCATATGACGAGAACCTTGTGAGAGTTGAGACGGAGAAAAAACGTAAGTATCTCGATCTGGCTCACGAGGTTTCCGCCATGTGGCATGTGGAGTCCACTGAAACCATCCCAATCGTCATATCTGCGAATGGGTTAACCAGTCAGCCTCGCTCACCATCTGAGGCGACTGGGATTTCGTGGCAGTTCGCTCGCAGCCAGGATGCAGAAAGCGGTGCTGCTAGACTCGGCTAGGATAGTCCGCCGGTTTCTCAACCTGTCCCCCTGACCCCCGGCCGTCTGGTCTCCCCTGCCGGGGCATAATCCTCCGCCCGCTACAACTATTTATTTGTGTATTTGTGTATGTAAGTTTATTAATTTACATTTATTTACGTAAGTTTACTATAAATCTTTTGGCCATATATGTATTTATTTTGTATGCGGCCGTGAGAGCTAGATTTATACGATAATAATAACAATGGACATGATAAAGCCACACTGGAAAACGATGCATTAAGAGATCCCTGACTAGTTATATATAATATGTAATTATTACTAATACTAAAAGCTTCTAAAATATATTTTAAAAGTCGCAAACATAAATAGGTACAGAATAAATTACTTCCACAAATATTTTCTTTTAGCAGTTTTCCTTTTGAAGGTAAAATAAAACCTATTAAGAACCGTACAGAGAATTACAACATGCCTTTCAAAATATATTATGATGTATGTATAACACGGTTTTAATAAAGCTGATGTCACGATGACGCATTATTGAGTCAAATTCTGTTCAAACCCTGAATAAGTGATGAACTACAGGATTATTATCTTATTGTCTTGAATACGCCTAAGAATGTGTATTTTTAACGTAACCTTCACTCTTAACTATGTAGTAAGTCGCATATGACTTTCCTTGAGGAATAATATAAAACCGTTGTTTTTTGTAATAATTATTTTATTTGGATTTACCTTTCTCTTTATGTTACCTAATTTTTCGGATGGCTGAGTAGAAATTGACTTGTTTTTTCTATACTGTCTTTTGCCTCTAAAATACCTCTAAAATGCCTCTAGTATTATGAAGTAGGTAATTAGTAATTACGTATCTATCTCACAAAATCTGGGGTTTACTGCCATAGCTTACAACAGTAATATTTGAATAATGTTGATGTAATATCCTTATTATTTTAGGTACGTTGAGGTGCATCATATAAAACTGCAATTTTAAAATAATACTGCTTTGAACCATGGTAGTAAGCCCCCTGTTTGCATATTATGCTTTGCATTCGTTTGTATCCATAGTCCTCTTAACATAACTAACTAAACCAAATCAGGCAATTTGGTGCAAGTAAAACCACCGTTCTATGACTTACGGATAGCATTAGTATTCTAATGTATGCCTTGTCTGTACATAATTCAATTCACCGATAATTGAATAGACTAATTATTATGAATTGAATTGTTATAACAGAAGGTACCTTTCTACAGGTAGCCACAGGAGTTTTATTGCATAAACGATGAAGTTTTCCTAATGGGCAGCATTTAAAGGGTATAAATAAACTGTTTGAGGGATTAAGTACAAACGAGTGACTTCAACTGAAAGTCTATTTTAAGGGGTGTATACTGCTAATTGGCAATTAAGTTAAGTCCTATTTGTTGTGAAATTTCGTTGTAAATCTATACTAATACTCATACTAATTATTAATAACTAATTACTAATTAATAATTAGTACATAATTAGTATTACTAATTTCTAATAACTAATAATATTATATAGATATATAGATATAATAGAGACAGAGAGGCGTGGAAAATGTTGGAGGAGGCCTTTGCCATTAGGCAAACGGACGGGGTTGTCGAGGCAGTGCAGGATATTAATAGTGAAGTTTAAGAAATGTAAATGTCTGAATAAAGGCTTTATTTATTTATTTATTTATTTTAATAATATTATATAGAGGTAGAGTTGGTGACGTTGTAGGGGGTAATCTCTGGATCTACTGAACCGATTTTGAAAATTCTGGTACCAATGGAAAGCCACATTATTTGTGAGTGTCATAATCATACTAACCCGAAAAATTAGGGAGTTAGCGTGGGAAATAAAAAAGTAAATTTCATGATGCTGGACAAATAATTTAGGACGATTTATTAAACTGATTAAGAGTTGTTGATAATTGGGGTGGGGCAGCTAAGACACAACACGATGCAGCTTGAAAGAGCACAAAGACTACTACCACAAGTAAGCCGCTTTCTACCGTACCAATATACTACAGTTCAATTGTATACAGAGACTAAGGTCTTTTCAGTACGAAAATTATTTATTCAGCAACTATGGCTGAACCCTTCTCATGCCGAGAGGAGGCTCCTTCTCAGTAGTGAAATGCTGCTGTATATTTTTACTCATCATTTCACATGATGAGTAAAAATATACTTAATCATGAACGCAACGCCCCCGTATTGACCAGCTTGGTAGACTCTGGTCAAATCGTTTTCATTCCGAGAGGCGACTCGTGCTTGAGTGAGCCGGCAATTTGCGGAAATGATGAGTAAAAAAATAATAAAGAATGCAACGTGAACTTGTTGGCCAGCGTGGTGGACTATGGCCAAACCGTTTTCATTCCGAGAGGAGACTCGTCTCCAAGTGAGCCGGCAATGGGTTGATATGATGAGACAAAATTAAGTCATGAATTCAGTGTCCCCTTGTTGACCAGCGCCCAGGTAGACTATGGCTATAAAAATATCCAAAAAACTTCTCAAAAGCTAAACATATCTAAAACCAAAAACCGCATGTAAATCAGCACTAAAGTTTTTCAGAAACACGCTAACATAGTAAAAATATAAAAATCTAGATTGCAGCGCAGCGTGGTGAACTTTGACCTTAAATATATCTAAGAACCTTCTCACAAGCCATACATAACTAATGCAAAAAAACCGCATCTCAATAGGCCCAGTACTTTTTCAGAAAAATGGTAACATATTGCAAAATAAAATCATGACTGCATCGCATCTTGGTGGACTATGGCCCTAAAACATATATAAGAACCTTCTCAGAAGCTAAAAATATCTAAAAACAAAACCGCATCTAAATCAACAAAGTAGTTTTTCAGAAAAATTCTAAAATAGTAAAAAAATAAAAATCACGATTGCAGCGCAGCGTGGTGGACTTTGACCTTTAAATATATCTAAGAACCTTCTCACAAGCTATACATATTTAAAACAAACTTTTAAGACTTTAAAACAAACTTTTATTGCGCAGGAATTGTAGGTTGCGTGTAGCGCTAAATGACATCTTATGTACACACATTGAGCTTACAAATACTAAAGTAGGCAGCGTATATAAATATCATATGTTCACATATTATCATGGACAAATATGAACCAGACCAAAATATGATCTTATTTATAATTGCGGTGGTCGTAGAAAACTAAACAGAAAGAAATAGGTACACATCAGTAGGAACTAAAAACTAAACAAACCACAAAAATCAACAATAGGAAATTCATAATATGCCAATACGAGTGAAGGATCGATCATGCATTGATTCTGTTTAGGATGGTGAAGTAATGAAGAATCGTGTGCTTGGTTTTGAATTTTCTCGCAAATTGCATTCAGCTTAATTAAGCAATCGCCGCTTGCAGCATAATTACGTTTTGCCTCCTATCGTTGTAGAACGATTCAGTTTAGAAATTTAATTGCTTCGCTTCAGATAGCTGACATACTTTTGCTACGCTACCTTGAACTACAAATAAGGTAGCTAAAACGAATAGCAGCTGTAAAATATCTTGTCTGGTATATATATAACTAGATGATGCCCGCGACTTCGTCCGCGTGGATTAAGTTTTTTGATTCCCGCGGGAACTCTTTAATTTTCCGGGATAAAAAGTAGCCTATGTCATTTCCCGGGATACAAACTACCCTTGTACCAAATTTCGTCAAAATTGGTTGAACAGATAATTTTTTTAGTTTCCCGCGGGAACTCTTTAATTTTCCGGGTTAAAAAAAAAAGCATATGTCCTTCCTCGGGATACAACCTACCCCTGTACCAAATTTCGTTAAAATTGGTTGAACAGAATATTTTTTTAGTTTCCCGCGGGAACTCTTATTTTTCCGGGATAAAAAGTAGCCTATGTTCTTCCCCGGGATACAACCTACCCCTCTACCAAATTTCATCAAAATCAGTTGAACGGTTGGGCCGTGAATGCGTAGCAGATAGACAGACAGACAGACACATTTTCGCATTTATAATATTAGTATGGATTATTTATAGTATTCACTACTGTAAAAAAAATGTAATGATAAAATTCTAATGAAACTTAGCTAGCCTAATAATTTAATGTAGGTAATAAAATCCATACTAAGTATACTTAAATATACTCCATACTAAAATATACTTAATAAATGCGAACGTCAGTATGCAAGTTCGTCGGCGTGGATTTCAGTAGATATTGTTTTCTAATTCCCGTGGATTTTTTTCTAATTATTCATGAATAAAAATTATCCCATATTGAGAATGCGTCACGCAAGGCATCATTGTGACTTTCGTCAAGGTGAATGCTTTTGAGCCCTAAAATTTGACGGACACACTTTCGCATTCATATTATTGGCTACCCCAATAACGAGGTACTTACAATGTAATTTTTGCTCCAACCTCTTTATTTTTACACTCCACATGCCTAGTAACAAAAGAAAAGCTGAATCCTTAAAGTGGAGACCCTATTTGTTTATTTATTTGACCCTATGAGATACGGATGTTTCGTTATATAAAACGGTTGACTGAATTCACTTTATTTGCCTTGTACCTACTCGACCATATAGCCCGCTAAGGGCGTGTCAGCATCGCTGGGACATTGAATATAATTAAGTACCCGAATGTACAAACACGAAAATCTTATTGAAAACTAAGTGAAATTCGCCTCTTTGTCTAAGCATTTTCTCTAATGCTTTACGTTCTATGAAATAACTAGCTGATGCCCGCGACTACGTCCGCGTGAATTGAGGTTTTTTGGTTCCCATAGGAACTCTTTAATTTTTAGGAATAAAAAGTAGCCTATGTGTTATTCCAGACTATAATCTATATCTGTGCCAAATTTCTTCCAGATCGGTTCAGCCGTTCTGGCGTAATTGAGTAACAAACATTCATTCATCCATCCAAACTTTCGCATTTATGATATTAGTATATATTAATAGCAACAGTTTTTCTTCAGCGGTCTTGTCTTTAGTATTTCTTCAGCGGGTATTCCACCGCGAGCGGAATTAGATCCATATTATTTACTCTGCTTACATACGAGCACTTTTACCAAAATAAAGTAAGCGGAATGGACTGAGTCACCAAAAAGAGTACATAAAGAGCCAAAATAAGCTCACTCATTGAGGTAAAACTCTTTGTACCTATTTAATCCACACAGAGTTCGTTGCGCTTAGCCTTTTCCAGCTCATCATCCTTTTGCAGTGGAAACCCCGCTTTTGATCCGCTTGATGTTACTGAATTTATCACAAGCAGTTTTTTAGCGAGAATATATCTTGGCGCAATGGAAAACACCTACGTGTTAGTGTAATTAGGTTATCCACATTATGTTTTAAGTTCACTTTTATTAGTTGTTACAGAAGTTAGGACTGTTAGAAGTTTTGAAACTTTTCTGAATTTGCTATGATGTGCAGGTTGTATTATAGCGTATTTAATGAATTAAATAGTCGAGCTCGCGCAGTTGGTTTTAAAAAGTATAATTTGGTAATTATTTATTATGTTTAAATTCGTTTTGAAGGTTTAATTTGTTTCGTTTTTCATATTTAAAAATAATTATTAAAAGTAATGTCCAGATGAATTAGTCGTAAATTGTCAAAACTCTCCCGCTGATTTAGCATAAGCGTTACAAAAGCCGCAGCTAATTGCGCTTGGGCTGCTCATGCAAATATTATTACATTTCACGCGTTCATTCGCATGCAAATGATAACTAATTGTGTATAACTAAGCCACATAAAGCTCATTAATTTTCAATAGTAATTTACGTGACTGTTAATTTCTCATTTGCAAGATAAATTAGCATTTAGCGGAAAACCTGACAAATATTGAACATTGTAAAGTTTATTTGAGAAGTTTGCACTGTAAAA
The DNA here is from genome assembly GCA_923060345.2 of Erebia aethiops. Lineage (NCBI taxonomy): Eukaryota > Metazoa > Arthropoda > Insecta > Lepidoptera > Nymphalidae > Erebia > Erebia aethiops. Next base: position 15,309,727 of record OV281079.1, on the reverse strand, counting down.
TAGATTAGTAGCCCTTGCCCGGAATGTGACTCGCACACCATCCGTTGCACGTTAGTATAGTACTTATATATTATGAAATTAATTAAGAAACTTATTTTCCGTACTAGATGACCCACCTTCGCACGGGTTGGAAGTCCGAATTTGGCCATTACGTTTCCTCCGTGCCGCTAAGCCGTTGGTCCTGTTTATTATCACTAACGTCTAATTATAATGGTTAGTAGGTAACCTTAGAGTTGAAACAGTACTCTTAGTCGAGTTGTATGCGGAATGACCTGGGAACCCGCCGCATCATTATTTTTATAGAACCCCTGCCATTGTGGTAAAACCCCTGCCTGCCTGTCACGGCCCTCAGAAATGAGGAATACGACGCAGAGAGATTACACTGATCAAGAATGATCCATTAACGATACCTGATTAGCTATTTACAAAATATATCTCCTCTGCTTCTCTCCGCTTCGGTGGAAATCCGCCCTAAAATGCCCAATTCGCATTTCGCTGTCTATCTTACTAATGTATGTCTATGTGTAGGTGTGGTACCTATACACCTAACTGGTATATACCCATGGTTATTTTACATCGTGAGTTTATGACTCTTTGAAGGAACTTCCGAACTTTGATGAGCCGTGAATAATTTGCATTCACAACCAACGCTTTTCTGCCTTTACGAAGTGCACGTCTTTGTCCGAGAGTTATCAGTGGAAGAAAAGCGTACGTACCGAACAGTTTGCCAGAGCAACGATCGCATTCATTTTATCGAAGCCTTTTCAAATACGACACAAACTTATTATATTAAAGCAAAGTTTTACGAGTGCTTTGTATCAAATGAAAAAAGTTTAAAATCAATCTAGCGATGCTATGTAATGAGTAATGACTTTCCTACCGGGAAACCCGGCAATCAAAACCCAATGTTTGATTGTTTGATTTTTGGGCTTCCGTACCCAGAGGGTGCCAACGGGACCTTATTACTAAACTACCGCTGTCCGTCCATCTGTCTGACTGTAATCAAGATAGCCGTTTCTCAAAAAAGTTTACAAAACCACACAAATATAATCTACAATATACTTAGTATAGAAATTAAGGAAACTTCCTAAGTAATAACCAATAATAGTAGTAGGTACTGGACGGATGATCTAAAGCGTGTAGCTGGAAGCCGATGGAAACAAGCGGCACAAGACCATGCTCTGTGGCAATCCATGCAGGAGGCCTTCGTCCAGCAGTGGACGTCGACGACGACGAAGATGACGACTAAGTAATCATTTGGCCATTTGCGTGGGTGGATCTGAATCCTAACAACAAACCTCTATCTAGAACTATACGCCGATCTCCTTCGCGGCTTGTGACTCACAAGTTTATAACCACTATAATCAATATTATATACTTGCCAATAAAGATTTGGTTTAATAAATCACAATCTCACAAATAAATACACCCAGAAATTTTCCGGTTCTTAGCTAGTTTTTTTGAGGCGGGACAAGTATCACTACGGCATCAGAATTGAGGAATTGGAATTTAATATCATGTCAGTATTGGCATAGAACCGAAATTCGTTTATGATTTTTTGCTGGACATAGGTCTCGTATATACGACCTGCCACATACCACGGACAATGTTGCCTTGATAAAGCGGCTCCCTGAAACTCTAACGCTTTCAGCTTCAATCTTAAAATATCCTATATTGGTTCTTCAAACTAAGTGCTTCACCCTTTACAACTTTAGCTTCCCAAGTCGTCGAGCTTTATTTGTTGTTTTTGTTTTTATACGACTGCCTGAAAAAAGGAGTATATTGTTTTCAGGGTTCATGTATGTATGTATGTATGTGAGTTTGTATATTCCACCATAACTTCTATACGCCTGAACCGATTTTGATAAATAAGGTATCGTTAGAATCCCTAGCTTATTCCGGGTGACATAGGCTAGTAAAATTTTTAAAAAAACTGATGGGGTGACCATGGTCCCGCATTATAGACTAAAGTTGAAAAAAAATATTCTAAAATAAGATTAACTATATAATCATCATCTAGAAATTGATGAGTAGATTTCAAAAATATATAACACTATAGTTCAATATCCAGTGATTCACAAAAAAATATCATTTAATAAAAATGTGAAAAGGGTAATTCAATACGGGCTACGGCAGAGCAGTCGTATTTTTTAATAATTTTAATTATATTCACTTGTTCAATCATGTGAAAAAACTCCGAACATAACTCTCCTTATCGCCCACTGAGTACCTCTGAGTTTTTTATGAGGTCCATTAGTTAACGAACATGGCAGGATCCGTACCTACCCTAAAGAATCTATTATATTTTATATATTATTTAGCAGAAACCTTGATCTTTGCTCTGAAACAAACAACAAACAGAACAACGTTATGTTTAAGTGGAAAGTTTCAGGTACTTATTCAATTAAATTGTACTAGTGAAGCTAATTTCCACGGACACTGGGGCCACAGCGTACTAAAAATAATCGTTGTTTTTTAGTAAAAATAGTAGTTAAGTTTACCGGTGTAGTAAGAAATACTGGTTCATCCATACACCACCTTTGTTTATTCATACATTCATACCGACAACTTCCATACACTATAATTATGACAACATATTTCCATAGATTTATTGGTTCGCGCGCCAAGACCAATGCTAAATCTATGTTTCCTCGCTGAGGTGGGATGAAAAGTTACGTGTTGCACTCGAGTGAAAAGATTTTTCACCTCGTGCTCTTTTGATTCCCTCGCTGACGCTCAGGTTCAATTTCAATTTTAGAATCCTTCGCTTGCTCAAAAAAATTGAGTACGCAGTTAAAAAACAACTTTTCACTCTTGTATAGCAAATAACTATTATGGTAATACCTTCGAACTTAATAGTAAGTATCCAGTATTCTGGTCCTTGAGACTTTTTTATAAATAATAATACATAATTATCCTGCCTGGATGGAGTCGCGGGCATCATCTAGTCAAATATATATAAATATTATAAATGCGAAAGTTTGGATGGATGGATGTTTGTTACTCAATCACGGTCCAACGGCCGAATGGATCTGGAAGAAATTTGGCACAGAGATAGATAGTCTGGAATAACACATAGGCTACTTTTTATCCCGGAAAATTGAAGAGTTGCCGCGGGAACCGAAAAACCTCAATCCACGCGGACGAAGTCGCGGGCATTAGCTAGTAGTAAATAAAATGTCTTATATTATAAAAAAATGGTTTTACTACAAATTGGAACAGCCATAATTGTTCTTTAACAGCCAAATATTACGTTATTTCATTCCGTAATTCGGTGAATTTTCCATAGAGAAAAGTCTGGAATGTTTTAATTAAAATCATTTCAAGCAAGATTTATTTTTGCATGTTATGTAAATTGAACTGCTTATCGTTAATAACGAAGTTAAAATATTTGTATACTGAGAACACAATATGAAATTATTGAAAGATTAATTTTTTAGGTAAATATTTAAAAATTCTGTTACAAGAATTTTAATTCATCAGTCATTTTCGTGCGTGATTATTGTGAGAAATCGGACTTCAAAGGCGGAAATTTCTGAACTTAATTACTTACTTGATTCTTGATTTTGATTTGCATTTTGATTCCTATTTTTTGATGTAGAATTTTAGTACCAGTTTTGTGTGACAATTTTTTATGGCTCATTACATGACAAAGTATACATAGTGCTGTTACTACAAAAATCCGTGCTAATATTATTAATGTGAAAGTGGTTCTGTCTGCTACGCTTTAACGTCCAATCTTTTCAACCGATTTTGATGAAATTTGGTAAGGAGGTAGGTTACATACCGAGGAAGGACATAGGTGAAATTTGATCCCGAAAAATTAAGGATTTCCCCGGGAATTAAAAAAACTTAATCCGTGAGGATTTTTTTTATTAAGTAACGTGTTCGAATAAAATAAACCTCATTTGAATCACTCTATTCTAATCATTGATGTAGAATATTAGTATTACTCATTCTATTTCAATGATTCTAATCGTTTGAGTTCACATTCAGTTCGTTTTTCGTTCGTTTAATCGTTTGAGTTCAGATGACATACACATACAGAAACACTTAACGGTCATAACATCCCTCTTTTGGCGACGGGGGTTAACGAATTCACAAATCCAAAATATCAAAGACACCACTTTGCTTGATCAAATTAGCAGAAGTGCAGGCCCTCAGGCCAACAGCGCAGATACGTTTTATTAAAACAAAATGAACTGATAAAAGAAATGTTTCCACTTACTCATTCACAACAACACTCGCAGTGTCCCAACATAAACGAGGTATCCATATTTAATGCCTCAGTGTTTCATGACCAAATGGCGTCACTGTATCCCGGGTTATTAGGCATTAGGTAGCATTATTAAGGGACCTAAAACTTGCACTACTAGCGAGAAAAATATTGGGTTTTTAGCGACTGGTAGTTTTATATTTCACAACTAGATAATGCCCGCGTGATGCAGTTCGTCGGCGTGGATTAAGTGTATTTGATTCCCGAGGGAATTCCGTAATTTTCCTGGATAAAAAGTAGCCTATGTCCTTCCCGGGATACAACCATCTCTATACAAAATTTCATCAATATCGGTTGAACAGATGGGCCGTTAAAGCGTAGCAGACAAACAGACAGACACATTTTTGCATTTATAATATTAGTATGGATTATAACAGCTTTATTCTAACAAAATCAAGGCTAAAGTTAGTTACATGATGTTGTTTATTCCGAGCTTTGGTAAACTCAGACACAAATTACGTACGCTAACTTAACGCTAACTTCAACCATTTCATGTTTAAAGGAGCGTCATTTTAGACTTTTTTTTTTGCTTTTAGCCTCCACTGGTATGGTACCACTGTTATGGTAGTCTCTTCCATTTGGACTCCTATATTGCTATAGTTTAGATTATTTTTGTTTCTTAAGAATTGTCTCTAAATCTAGTGTTCTGGCAAAGGTTCTCGCGACATAAATTCTGCTTTCTGAACCTGGCTTTCTTTCTCCAACTTGCCGTGAAGTTTAGCCCATATTCTTTCTTACCGTTTTAGCAATCTGCCCTTTTTTAATTTGTAAACCGCCTCGTACCATTATATAAAAACTTGATGATAATAATTATTCTTACAGGTATAACGAATAATCACTTTTAACTTCCGATATTTAGATATCTAGGGAATGTGTTAACTCTGTATATATCGTAGCGCATATGCCTCAATCAAAATTAAGATTATATATTTCAGATGTTAGTGATATACATACCTACATACTACTTTTGTTTCTATTTGAGGCATCTAAGAAATGTAAAGGACTTTGAACTAGACCAGGTCACCTATCACTTATCCATGTTATTTAACAATTAGCACAGTCGATTGATATTGGGTCGGAAATAAGGAAAGCTTTAGATTTTCTATCTTATGCCATTCCGATAGTCCTCCAATTCATTCCCATTAGTGGCCCTTTAACCACCGTTATAAATGATGCGGTGTCGCCGGTCGCCGTAAACACCGTAATCTGCAAACATTTGTCTTTGTCAATGCTTTTAACTCCCGTGGATGGGATTAAATGGAAAGCTTAAGACGGTTTCCATGGAGCTAAAGATGGCATATAAGTAGGAGCTGGAAGGATCTGGGTTCGATTCCGCTAAAATTGGGACATTAAATTCTGAATAATCTGGTCTGCCTCCTATTCTCTAACTCAGTGGCTATCAAAAAATGAAATCTATCTAAATATATTATATAAATCACGTGTCACGTTGTTTGTCCGCGATGGACTCCTAAACTACTAAACCGATTTTAAATTAAATTTGCACACCGTGTGCAGTTTGATCCAACTTGAAAGATAGGATAGCTTACATCTTAATTATAGCCGCAATATTATTGCAAATTATGTTATTGTTTTACTTGCAAAGGTGTTTTTACCGTCATAGTATTAATCCTTATCTCAAGTATTTAATTAAGATAAAAATTGTTAGTGCTACCCGTGCGAAGCCGGGGCGGGTCGCTAGTTGACATATGAGATCGCATTCAAGGGCTAACTTGTATAGCGGAATAAAAATAGAGAACAATTTCAGGGTCATTTACAAGCATGAGAATGAAATCAAATCAAAGATGTACACGGTTTGTTTGATTGGATTTGAGTGGAAACAGCTAATCTAATGCTCCGTAGATTCTATTTTATTAGGAAAATTTGAAAAACAATAACAACTTTTTATTAAGTTAAGTCCTCAGACTTTTTAGCATCAACCCATTGATGTGGAATTTTAGTACTCATTCTATTTCAATGCATCAACCAATAAAATCCTCACTCAAATCAATCGTCTGTATATAGCTGACGTAAACATTGCATTACATCTATACTTAATATTATAAAGAGGTAAAGTTTGTAAGTTTGTGACGTTGTAGGGGGTAATTTCTGGTTCAGATCATCAGAATCAGAAGAAAAAGAAAGAAGATCAGATCAGAATTTTCAAAATCTACCGATTTTGCAAATTCTGGTACAATAGAAAGCCACATTATTTTTTTGATAAAGGTTACACCTCAGGTTTTCACTTCTTGACTCAAAGAAGTTAAATCTTAAATCGTCAATGAATCAATCGTATTATAAAGAGGTAAAGTTTGTGAGTTTGTGACGTTATAGGGGGTAATCTCTGGATCTACTGAACCGATTTTGAAAACTCTGGTACCAATAGAAAGCCACATTATTTGTGATTGTCATAGGCTATAATATATTTACCCGAAAAATTGGGTAGTTCTCGAGGGAAATAATATAAACTTACTGTGATCGTTGAAAATAACGTTTGATAAAGGTTACACCTCAGGTTTTCATTTCTTGACTCAAATCAGTTAAATCTTAAATCAATCGCCTATTAAATGGTAGAGGGTAACTGAATGAATATACTTTTATTGTACACCACAAAGGAAAATAAACAAAAGTAAACTTAGCTAATAACACAAAGTAAGTATACAATTTGGCGGCCTTATCGCTACACAGCGATCTCTTCCAGTCAACCAATGGTATAAAAGGACATAACTGCATTGTGATAGAAACTTACAAAGATCGTCTCGACAAATAATCCACTCTAACTTACTTGGAAGGTTGAGGTTTAAACTCCAGAAAGCATATATGTATTACAAGGGAATTACAACAAATTGTATTCGATAAAGTTATTGACAACAAAACCACAAAGTAACAAAACGATGAATTTCTCTTGTACATGAATTATGTTGCTTCCGAAATCTTACCCTCCATCCCTCCCAGTGTTAAACGCTATTGTCTTACTAATGCGAGGTCCAGGCTTCACTCCCTGGCTGAGTCAATATTATCAACAACCCATCGTCGGCCCACTACTGAGCGCGGTTCTCCTTTCAGAATGAGAAGCTTTAGACTTGTAATTTTGTAACACAAATTTGTAAACATAAAAAGAGCATACATAAAGGTTTTGCTCACGACGTTGTAGTTGTGATAAATTTGTGTTAAATTATGAATCAATATTAATTATTTCTGAATTTTCTCTTGTCTAGTATTATGGGAGACGGTGCGATACCACCTTAATGTAAAGACGTGTACGAGTACGTGCCGCCAAATGAGTTAGCGTTTCGGTATAATATCGCATCGAAACAGACTCGAGGTATGGATTTAGACCCACTGCCATCTAGAATGCATCATTATATGTGTTGGGATATTGAATTTATAGGGAAAAAGAAAAATTTTGACGTCCTGTTTGGGATGGCAACACAAATTCGGTCTCCACCACCATGCACTGTTCAAGAGAATGTTGCTGTAACCCAAACTGATTACCATAGCATGCCTCGTTTACTAATTACTATAAGTAAATTAAGAAAGGAATTGAAATTGAGATATTTATTTGATAAAAATCATCGAACGTAAAATAAGAAAAAAAAAGTGTGTGTGTGCAATTCACACACGGCAGAAGTGAAACTTCAAAAAATTTGCCTACGAGATAATGAGATAAGTGTAACTTGTGGTTTACCTCTTCCTCTCTCAGGCTTAATCCTATTATAAATATGTTTGTCTCTTTTTAGTGTCGTTTTTTTACGTTTTATCAACCATAGGCGGATTAAAATAAAACATAAAAAACAATTAATAAAACAGACTTTCTACTGTTACATTTAAACAGAAAATGACAAAAATGGAACGCTTTGTACGTGGCGCCACTTGTACCGTGGTAACAACATACGTTTATCGAAGTCTCACTTCAAAAAAAATTATTTAAAATAAACAATTTAGTTTAAAGCCAGTTCCAACAGCATACCACCAGGTGAGGTCGCACTTCGCGGTCAAGGGCTCAATTGTTTCTAATGGAGTAAAAAACCTTATTTTCATGTGTCTAACTTCAAAAACAAAGGACTTTCATACAAACTTCCAACCCCCATTTCAACCCCTTAGGGGTGAATTTTCCCAAAACAGTTTCTTAGCTGACGTTTACACCATAGAAGGAACCTACCTTCCAAATTTCAAGTCTGTATGTTTTATAGTTCCTGAGATATCGTGATGATCAGGGAGTCAGTGATCTTTCGCTTTTATATATATAGATGGACAGGTATCCATACTAATATTATAAATGCGAAAGTGTGTCTGTCTGTCTGTCTGTCTGTCTGTCTGTCTGTCTGCTACGCTTTCCCGGCCCACCTTTTCAACCGATTTTGCTGAAATTTGGTACAGGGATAGGTTGTATCCCGGGGAAGGACATAGGCTACTTTTTATCCCGGAAAATTAAAGAGTTCCCGCGGGAATCAAAAAACATTAATCCACGCGGACGAAGTCGCGGGCATCATCTAGTTAAGTAATAAGTGGCGAATTTGACGAGCGCTATTAGGAGCGCCCAGTTCGATTTCCGGCAGAGTTGGTTTGGGAATTTATAATTTCTGAATTTTCTGAGGTCTGGCCTGGTGGGAGGCTTTGGCCGTAGCTAGTTACCACCCTACCGGTTAAGACATACCGCCAAGCGATTTAGCCCTCCAATAGAATTCCGTGTCGAAAGCGATTAGGGGGATGAGTTTAATATAACTGCCATACTCTAATCAGGTTAGCCCGCTACTATCTTAGACTGCATTATCACTTACGGTGATTGCAGTGAAGGGCTAATTTGTAGTGGATAAAAAAAAGTTTATTAGGTAAATACCTAATCGTTCAATAATTTTTAGGCATTCCATAAGACGTAGAGTTGTTTGACCATGGGAGGGAATGTTGCTTGGCAGTTATGCATTTATTAGCCAGCGTCCTGAGATTCTATTTGCCTCGGTTTGGGGCAAACTGAGTCGGCTCGTCCTGATATAGAAGGCTAGTTGTAATTCAACGGCAACGACGTAAACCGGTGTTTTACATAGATATTTTTACGGGTTGTATGCTCTGTAAAGCTACGAGTAAAGTTTGAAGAACATTGAGTCTTAAAGTGCTCAAATTTGCAAATCCCCCACTAGATAAACAGTCGGCATCAAGCGAGTCACAGAGTGCTGCTGCAGCAAGACCGCTGTGGCGTAGTATAAAGAACATTGCTATAGGTAATTAATTGTTAGGCGATACAGGGGGGTTAACTGCCTCGTTGGTTGAGTCCCGGGTCGGGCCATAATTAAGTATTGGGTTTTTCTGACTAGATCAGTACTAGCCCGGAGTTAGGAAGTTAGTGGTGTTTCACCCCCGTGCCTCGGAGAGCTAACGTGCTCTAACTGTAGGTGTCCCGGTTATTATCACTAACATGATAATTAATATTCGTTAAAGCCCGCCAACCCGCAAGTGAGCAGCGTGGAGGGTCTCAGCTCTAATTCTCTATCTCCTATGAGAGTGGAGGCCTGTGCCCAGCAGTGGGACGTTAACGGGCTGTAGTGATGATGATGATGAAAGGGGGGGTTACTACAATCGCTCAAAGCAGTATTACTTCAAAAAAGTTATATGTCACTTAAGTTGACGTCCCTAAAATAAGAATTATAATTCAAAAAACGAACGTAAACAATATTAAACCAATACTGATTTAAGCGTAAGTAGTATGCCCCCTGAGGTAACATGAGTGGCGTGGTGTACCCTTTGTTAAATAAATACGATCACGTGGAATTTCTTTTTGTTTGACCAAGTCTTTAGATCACTGCATTAGCAGTCTCCAGTAATTAAATTTTATCGTCCTTTTCAAATATGTACTTAACCCTTTTCATAAAAGAATGTCTCTTAAATAATTCATCTAAAGAATCTACACCAAATGTAGGGCAAACCGATATTTTACACGACACGACAGTTTTTCGATTTCGAAGCGCGAGTGTATAGCAGGACTGAACATGTGAAAGCAAGCAATCCCACAAAAGAGAAAACGAATCGCGTATGCTGAAATGAAAGTATAATCGCTTCGAGGAAATACTCATCTAGAATATGAATTTCAGCGCTTTTCATATAAGTACGTGAGTTGCAAAGCCATTTCAGTCGAAACACACAGGTGGATAAATGACCTGCGGGAAAAATGGGCGCTTTTTATATATAAATAATTTACAGATGACCAGAATAAAAGTTACAGTAGGTATAGTTATTAATAATATTGCCTAATTCATCTTTTTGGTTGAAGTCTGACTACTGGACCGTCCATGTGTGAATCTATATCTTACTTAGCCAGTTTTCTGTCTCTACAACAAATCCACCAAATCTTGCCATCCTAAGTTTTAAAATGTCAAGTAATAATATAGTCATTCTTTAAATGAAGCAATTAAAAGGAGGTAAACACGAATTAACTTTTATTGTAGGTAATAGATAAGGAAAGGAAATAGATTATTTATTAATTATTTTCATTCTACAAAAAGAAACCCAAAACATCTAATAGACATTTTGTGCTAAATAAAACAAATTCGAAACGAATAATCAGAAAAGAAATAGACAAATCGAATATTCCGACCCGATGTGTGTATCGGCCTTATGTAGATACTACAGTAAGTTAATACTACAACTTGGAAATAGATCAGACCCGTATTCCAAGAACGACTCGGCATTCATATGTAGGGCCACATATATATTTTAAGTACTTAGAGGACGGATTATATTCTAGCCAGGCTATATGGTTGCCAGACTAATAGAAGTTTCGATACTCCTAGTGACATTACAACATTCTACTGCTGCAAGATGGTGATGCAAGTTATTTTACTCATCAAAGTCAAAAGTCAAAGTTTCTTAGTTACTTGTATTACGAAAAGTTTAGAGCTGACTTTTGCGTTGTTCTCTTCCAAAAGCATGTTTTAGCTTTTCACGGTCAGCATCTCGGCTTGTTTCGAATTTTTCTTAAATTAACTCAAGCATGACATCAGCTATCCGGATCTTGGAAAGTAGACCATTATCAAAATTCGCGTCCAAACCTTAAAGCCGATTCCACAACAACCAATCACATATTTGTCGGTTAATTAATACTAGGTGCTGTGAAACGGTTGAATAAAAGGGGTTATTAGAACTGAGCATAGCAAAGTTACATACACGAACGTTTTAATAAGAATTTTAAGATGAGCTTAGATAAAATATATTATGGTGGAGAGTTTGCTGTAAATGCGCGTTTCTTCATAGCCACTTTTCCTTATCCGTCGTCGTCGTCTCAACCTCTACACGTCCACTGATAGACGAAGGTCTCCTGCACTGATCGCCACAGAGCACGGTCTTGTACCGCTTGCTTCCAGGAGCTCCTAGTACACGATTGAGATCATCTGTCCACCTAGCGGAGGGTCGTCCAACGCTGCCCTTTCCGATTCCTTATCCATATTCCATACTAATATTATTAAAGTGAAAGAGTGGACACACTGCATGACTGTATGTCTGCTACCCTTTCACGGACCATCTGTTCAACTGATTTTGATGAAAATTGGTACATAGATAGGCTGCATCCCGGGGAAAGACGTAGGCTACTATTTATCCCGGAAAATTATAGTTTCACACTGGAAGTTCAAAATCTTAAATCCACGCACGGAGTCGCGTGCGTCATCTACTATTACATACACTACACTTTTATAATATACTACACACACGGTACCTGGGAGCTCATTGTATTAATTTCCCTATAAAATCCCTCTTAAGGAACACACTTATGGAACCTACAGCAATTACTTAATACTCCAGGCATGCATCCTCACAATGTTCCGTTAGAGCTAGTGATATTTTAATTGCTTATAGTTTAAAACCAAGCTTAAAACACATAACTCTGAAAAGTAAAAAGTCCATACTCGAGGATCGAACCACCGACTATCCCAATAGGACACCTCTAAGCCACTACCACCGCTTCGCAGTGGTCGCAGTTTGCAGTGATGAGCGCTGTGGTCTCATAATAGGAGGGTTCGTTTCCCGGCAGGGTCAATTTGGGAATTAATAATTTCTGGATTTTCTCTGGTCTGGTCTGGTGAGAGACTTCGGCCGGTGCTAGTATGTACCAGCAAATATGTACTGCCAAGCGATTTAACGTTCCGGTACGATGCCGTGTAGAACCGATTAAGCATATGTGTTTAGTATAACTGCCGTACCTAATAACAAACTAGCCCTTACTATCAGGTAAGAACGCCAGTCAAGTTTTAGTGGAATAAAAAAAATTGGCAGTCATAGGGACAGCCGATAGAAGTGAAAACGTTTTTTTTCTTTTAATTTTATTTTTTAAATATATATATAGTATAATATTAACCGTAACACTGGCATTTAAGTTTAATTTCGAATGTAATATATTTATATGTTCGCGAGCATGTCGGTCACGGTCACGCGAATCTACATTTTTAGCCCCTACCAAAAAGTGCTCAACGCGCCTAAAGAAGTTTTACACTTCAATATAAATTACCAAAAAGTGCTCAATGAACCTAAAGAAGTTTTACACTTTCATATAAATTACCAAAAAGTGCTAAACGCGCCTAAAGAAGTTTTCACTTCAAAAAACTTATCATTCTGCTTTTGTAACACTGAGCACGAAGACTTCAATTTATTTATCACTATAGCCATTTACCCGATGGAATTTCCAGTTTTCTATCAACCCCTTCTCAACCCCCTTAGGATTGATTTCACAATAGTGGTGAATCGAAGGGAAATCCCTTAGGAGATGAATTTTAATACAAAAATCCTTTCTAAGTGCTCGCCTACGTTACAAAAGGAACTATTGTGTACATTTTCATGTTTCTAGATCCACCGGATAATAAGCTGTATGTTTTCTGCCAATAAGTAGTTACTTTTACTTAGCAGATTAGATCTTTGCAAGCGGCTTCTCTCGAATCCGAAGTTCGATTTTCATACTAATTTCAGACACTTATTTTAGCCCATTAAAATTCTTATATTCCAAAATCTTCTACGTCATCCTATCCATATCAACTGTAGGTAACTATGATCGGTAACTATATTATAACTTACGGTCCGATCCATGGAGCGGATTGAGCTATGTTTTGATCATAAAGATACGTCGTACTGACGTGTTGATAGATCAGTCAGCCTCAGCCGGTCAATTGGTTGCTTCGACAGCATTCATCTATGCGGCACGTTACTCCACGCGACACGCGGTCGGCGGTGGATCGCTATCGCTCGACTAGTCGACTACAACCTACCAAAAATACAATACTAAAAAGTGTTTAGAGTGTAGGTACAAAAGTTTTTCAGCAAAGGTAGAGAATTTGCCCTTAAAAGGATATTAGTTACTTAAATTAACCCTTTAAGAGAAGATATTAAGATATTATATTTTTTTGCCAGTACCTCCACAGCGAAGGCAAAATGTACCTATCCCGCAAAATCTACTAAAGGTCGCCCGGCATTTTTTAGGATGTCGTTATACGGATTAACTTTGAGTTGGGGATAAAAGAGAGATGCCTAAGCTCTATTTTTCCCCCGCCCGATTTTACTACTAGTACTTTGGAAAATCTTGTTCATAGGTCGGCTGTCGAGCATAATATAAATAAAGCCATAACATTATTCAGTAGGTAATGCAAAATGTGAAGCATATTCAGTATGCGGCACACAAAAAATTAAGCATACCATGGCATAATCACGTAGTACCTATTTATTTGTTTAATTCAGCCTTACGTGACGATAATTTGATTTCTTTTCAAAAACCCCTTCAACCAGTATCTTCCGGCCATTTCCAGACTTTTGTTGAAGTTATGGGGTATGTGATTCTTTTCAGCATATTCATATGCCATCTTCCTGTATGATGTTGTATGATATAAGTGGGTACTCTTTTTATTTTAAACTGAATTATTGGATAAATCTTTCCGCGGTCGGTGGTATTAATCATTACTATTAATTAGCATTAGCATTAGATAAATAATTTTTAATACGCATCTATCATATTTGCACTTAATAATATAGGTAGGTACATATATATTATAGATACTCAGGTATTTTTTATCGTAACACTCGCATCTGAAATCTAAGAACTAATGTATTACTATTTCGGGTATCATTACAATTATCTTTTTGAATTCATAATTATTATCTTTTGACGTTATAAACACGAAAAGCATTCTTTGTGTGCATTCAAGTCTTGGCTTGGAATATTGAATGCAAGAGTTTCCGTATAATCTTTTGATGTCATCTAAAGGACCCTGATGCTTTGAAAGATATGTGATACAGCAAACGGATAGTGCCTTTAAAAGCCTTTGTGAGCTTTAACTTGAAGTGAAAACAAATCTCATCACGAGTTCCGTATAAAATATCGCGATTCGCGTGAATTAAATACTCCTTGACTTAGTTTACTTTGTTTAAAGTTGACATTGTTAAAAGTTGTCAACTTAGGTACTATCTTATTCGTTTGTTTACTTACATCGTAATATAAATATTACAGACTAGAAAACTTATTAGGTACTTGATTTGTAGATAATTTTTTTGTGACACTCGCAATCGCGCTCGCAGCAAAAAATCGAGTAAAAAATTAGATAAAATCTAAATGAAAAATGTCATCATAGTATTACATTATCTAACCTACTGGACGCTTCGTATTAAAATATGTTTCAAATCAGTTGTAGGGTGGGAGCGTTTTTCCCCATCCCCCTTTCTTATTCATTCCTATTATTTTATCGCTTATTTATTTCCCGTTATTTCTTTTCTAATGTTCATCTTGGGGAAAAATTATCACAACTAAAAACTATTTGCAATAGATCAGAATAAAATAACGTCATTGAATTAATAGAAGTACTTCAAATCTAAGTTTTTTTTAACTTAGATTTAATTAAAATTAAATCTAAGTTTTCTGTTGCTATTGTCATGATTTAGGTAGAAAGGATTTAAAAAGATTGTACTATGGCCATACTAAAATACTACATCAACGACTGTGGCGTAAATTCTGTAGCTGTGTATTGTTCACGCGGCACAGTCATAGCGCATGCTCCTTAGTGCCGATGGCTAAAGTGCCCTTTACATTGCATCAAAAACTGCATTAATCCAAGTGCTAGTGTAAAATATATAGACACTCATTAGCCGGCCAATTTAGTCAGTTAGCGTACCCAATTTAGCTTTTCTTTTTATCCACTACAAGTTAGCCCTTGACTGCGTTCTCACATTGATGGTAAGTGATGATGCAGTCTAAGATGGTAGCGGGCTAACCGGTTATGGGCATGGCAGTTATATTAAACCCATACCCCTGTTTGGTTTCTAGTACGGCATCGTACCGGAACGCTAAATCGCTTGGCGGCACGTCTTATAAAGTGTTAAAGCGAATGAGAACAGGATGTCAAATTTACTATATTTGTTAGTACATTATATAGAAATATTTTATATAATTGTATTTGCGGCTATACTGATATATAGCATGATAATTCAAAAAATTTTAGAGAAAAGGTATAAATTCTCAGCAACCAATACTTCTATTTTTAGTTAGCTGTATTTTGCATAGTGTAAAAGATGCTTAATAAAGAGTTGTGTCTGGCGAACTACAACTTTATCACGTGCATTCCATACAACTTCTGAAGTTTACTGCGCATGGTGGTAAATTACGGAGAGGACGTGCAATTGCACGTCCTCTCCGTATGACGGCCGAGGCGATACTAAAACATCAAATAAAGCCGTTTGCTTTGCACTTTGCGGCTCTATTGCATCTTTGAATTCTTTGAGTCTAAAGTGCGATGCGAAGCACTGTTGCGCATTGAGCAATATTAAATTCACAAGTTTGTAATACAGTTTCTAGGGCGATTTGAAATGCAACAAGAAATGGTTATACTTTCTGAGCCATACCTATATATTTTAAATCTTCGCTGCAAGCGCTTTTTTACTTCCTCTGCAAGTAGGCTCTCGACTACGATCTCGCCTGGTGGTAAGAAAGGTGATAAAAATCTCAAAATCAGCGCATTGGTTTTTGAGAAAATTGCGTACAAACATGGGTACATACATACATACATATATATTGCTGTAAAATTTTGTACGACTGCGAGGAGTTTTGAGTTTATTATCCATGGTAGAACGCAGCTGCATATGGCGATCAACAGCACCGAGAAATTTGAAACGTTCTTTAAGATAGCTGGGGGTATGAGGAGCATATAGGATAGAGAATAGTAAAGAAAGAACATGAAAATTTCGACGCAACCTAATTGGAAGCCACTCGAGACGAGCACGATACGCACTAACATGATCAAATTTCCTCAATCCATAGATGAATCGTATACACATGTTCTGTAAGCGTTCAAGCTTCTTTAGTAACTCCTCAGTGAGATCCGTATAACTGCTATCGGCATAGTCCAGTACAAAAGGAGTGTTTCAGCTAAGGATATATATCTTAGTTTTGTCTGGTAGGAGATTCTTCCAGCCAGTGGTTTTAGAGAGCCGATAGCAGCAAGAGGCGTCGGCTGACGTGGTTAACTTGCAGTACCCAGGAGAACGACTGGAGGAGTCAATAATCAAGCCAAGGTTTTAAACAGTGTCACTAAAGTGCAATGTTGTGTTATCCAGCACAATTGGTTCTATGACGTTAACATCAACCTTACGGGTTTGTGCTGGGTTGCCGATAATGATCACCTGTGATTTACTGGCGTTAATATTAAGGCGTTAACAGTGAGTAACAGGGATTCTTTGTCCACCACGCACTATTTCTTGCGCGTAGTTTTTCCCTGTTATGTATGGGGATATTCATAATATAGTCATGTCACCCGTATCAATGACAGCTTAACGTACTCTTCGAGGCACGGACCATAATTATATCTAGAGCCAAGTTTGGACGTGAGTCGAAAATCGATCATCTACTGTACTGTAATGGGTCAGTGCTCATTGGATACTGAGTCATTCGACCTTGGATGAATGAAACACAATACGCACTGTCGCAACTAGGCCATGCATCCCTGATTACATTACAAAGCACCTAAATTAATGTGATCGGCATCGTAAATCGACTTACTAGGAACTGGCACTATAATGTGCGTTTCTAGTACTATATATGTGACCGTAAGATTGCAAAAAAAAGATTATACTAAAATATGGGCAAATTGCAGAAATCCATAGTGGGATTTAGTATAAGTGAGTCATGTAGGTATGTCTTACATAAACAAGTTCTACTTCGTTGGTCTACCGTCCTAGGTTTGATTCCATGATCGGGCCTTTATTATCTGGGCTTGTGTGTCAAAAAATTATGTACTAGTCGGAGTTAAAAAAAATTCAGTGTTTCAACCCCGTGCCTCGTAAAGCCGTCGGTTCTGCTATTGATCTCTTTATGGGCGTGTCGGATTTTCCGTTTCATCGACTCATGAGAGTAGGGAATACAGAATGAACCTGTGTTTGCACACACACTTATACACTTTATTGACCACGCAAATGGTTGGCCGAAATTCGGTAGAGTAAAAATTAAAGACAAACAAAAACAGCGGGGGAACAAATACCTTAATCCACGCGGATGAAGTCGCGGGCATCTACTAGTTATTAGTATTACATACACAAGCGTAATAAACAAGTATGAGTTTGATCTCGCGTAAATTTTCTTATCAACAAATTTATAAACGAAAATCGTTCCAAAGTAGAAACCTAATAAAAGTTCATGATATTCTCCCTTCACCTCTTTATAAATAGCAAAGTATTTTCAAGATCGCGGAGCTAGATAGTTGGCAACTTGTTGCATCCTTCAAATTATATTATAAAGTTGGAAATACTTTTTCCATGTTAGCATCATGGTATTTATTTTGTTTAACGAATTAATTTGTGCTTGGAACTTCTGCTTGATTTTAACAGGCAACGTATTTATTAAAGCAAAACGTTTCATACTAAGGCAACTAAAACTTATATTACTCGCGTAGAATAAGTTTTTACCATTGAAAATGGTTATCAGATGCAAATCGCCTTAAACGTATTATTGGCCATAGCTCCGAGGATTTCGGGAGGATCGAGATGGGAATAGAACCAAGAGTTGAGGAATTTATCGAGACACGTGTGAGCGCCTGATTTTGAAAATCGGATGGTTACTTTTTTGGAATTTTGACAATGAAAAAGGTCGGGTTTTTTGGTGGGTGTTTAACTAAATTGTAAATATTTCGGAAAATAAACTGACTTAAGAAAAAATGAAAAAAAGTCCTAGGTTATTAGTCTAGCTACAAAATGGTGAAAAAAATTTGAAAATCGGTTAATAATTGTGACCTGTAGGTGGTCCCTTTAGATTTGGAATTGTAGAAAAACGGCTATTTCCGTATATAAAAAGGGATGTAGCTTCTATGAATTCTATGATGATATTGACCGATCGTCATGATAATGGTGTTAAAAGATGCCGATGCAGAATTGCATTCGAGTTGGAATTTTGAAAATCGGTGAATAATTTTTGAATTTTTTTGGATTGAAAAGGTTGTAGGATTTGTAAGTACCTACCTAATGTCAACTACATTATAACTGTAATATTAGGGAAGTAAATCTCAATAAAAAATTTCTTATTATTCAACTTGTTAAAATAATTTTTTTTCGAAAATTTTTGTATTCATTTTCAATGCTCCGATTCATGCGGGGACTGCAAAATCTGTGAATTTTTTAATTCCCATGGGAACTCCTTGATTTTCCGAGATAAAAGTTACCTATGTATCCAGTAAGCATCCAGGTCCTCAACCATACCCATGCAAAAAATCACTTCAGTCTGTTGCTCTGTTCTGACGTAGTTAAAGGTCAAACCAACAAACAAACACTTTCGCATTTATAATATTATTAGTATGATAACTTTTAAGCCGATTCGGTGTTCCGGGCCAGCAATAAAACATGCTTAAAACTCGGTTTTCCTACTGTTTTCTGACAAAATAATATACGTTTCCATTCCCTACTTATTGAATAGGGAGCTCGTTTGACTTTTCATAAAGAGTCTCGCATTCAGAATCATGTTTTTTAAATGAAAATATCTTTTTCTTTTTTTTTTCTTTTTTTCGTTGGGGCTTATCAATCAATGCAAATATCATTTCTTATTTTTGTACTTTTTCTTATTTTTGTACTTTTACCAAACACTCGTGTTATACCTATTCAGCAACCACTAGTTGATCGTTCGGAGATAGCTCGTTTTGTGTTCCGGGTCGAATTGGAAGCTCCATAAGTAGGTCAAGGGGACGGGGACGGTAACACTGTTTCGGATTCGTGGGTAATTTAGAGTTTTAGGATGAAAATTCTCAAGTTTCTAGCGTCTTGAAATAAATTTATTTCGTTTATCAAGTTATTTTTGTTGCATATTTATTAAGTGGGTCTATTATTCAGAAGATTACATACAAGTGAGAGCCCACGGTTCCGCTGCCGTGGGAATTTTCCATACACAAATAGAATCCATATTAATAATAATATTATACTTACTTAATATGCGGGTGTGTGTGTCGTTCTGCCACACTTTACTGACCCACCTTTTCAACCAACTTTTATACAATTTGGTATACCTAGAGGTAATATCTCATTGGGAAGTAACAAGTTCCCATGGAATTGATAGAGCCTGAATTGACGCGAAAGAATCTGCGGTTATTATAGTAGTTTACCTACCCGACCGAATTTCGGCCTCGGTGACCTATCTCCAGAGAGATTAGCCTATCTATTAGCGGGAGATCTTATGGGGCATAAACCGATGGAACGGAATATCTGACACGACCAGAGTGAGACGCGCAGGACCGACGGCTTTACGTGTTCTCCGAGGCTCGGGGGTAATACACCGCCAACTTCCTAACTTCTGGCCAGTGCTAAGAATTTCTTTTCAGAAAAAAAACCAATGCTTTATATTTCGTGTTTTAGCTTATTAGCAACACAAAGATAAGAAGTTTCTCAGTAAATAATCAAAGTTAAAGTAAACAGAATATCTAAAGTATTATACTTTATTGCGTTTAGATAACTTATCCGAGAGATTTTCCACCGAGCGGGCCCGATGTGATAACGAGGACGACTTGCAATTTCCTAATACGTTTACTCGTGCATGCTTTAGTTCATCGATAAACCGGCCAAGTGTAAGTTGGGCCTTGCTCTATTTAGATTCCATACTTATGACAAACTAGCTGATGCCCGAGACTTCGTCCGCGTGGATAGATATTTATTGGTTCCCGCGGTTTTTTTTAATTTTCTGAGATGAAAAGTATCCTATGCGCTAATCCAGACTATAATCTATCTCTGTGCCAAATTTCATGCAGATTCGTTCAGCTATTCTGGCGTAACAAACATCCATCCATACATTCATCTATCCATCCAAACTTTCGCATTTATAATATTAATAATATTATAGAAGTATAGATTATAAACATTATCTTCCATCTCTTTTTTTGCAAGGCCTACGAGGGGCTCAACTTAACTCGCAAAGGCCCGTTAGACAATTTTTCTCTAAAGGAAATGTGACACCAACCGGCGAAAATCCCTATATGCACTATGCGAGTGCACCCAGCACCCGGTTAGTGCAGGACTATTGCAAAACATGGAAACATATTAGGTATGGGTTTGGGTTGATATAATGGACTGGTGAACTGGGTCTATGGAAGTACTATAGCAGGACTCGCACACTCAGTGAATGGGCCCCCGGAAACGGCCGTTAGCACATAGTGACGTAGCAGCAAGAGGGCAACATAACTAGAGGTGCTTGAGGAGAGGTATTTTACGGCTCTCAGGACAATCCTAGTAGACTTATAATTTAATCAAACGAAGTGACTCCACTAATTAAACTACTGCATGACAAATATACTGACTGGCACACTAAATTATACAGTCTTACAACGGATTTTTTGTCAAAATGTTAGGTTAGATTAGGATTAGACATAAATATTCAGAAAGTAGGAAATGTTAGGTTCTATGGGGTATATACCTAACTTAAGTTTAAAAAAATGTATTTTCAGAAGCACTAAAGTTTGTAAAATGTGCCGACATTTTGTAAAATCGCAAATTTGACAAATAAATTATTCTTGATATAAAATATATACCTATTGTTGAATATAATGTGAGCCATAAAATTGTCCCTAAAATAGAAAAGATTTCGCTTAAGAATTATTAACCTGATCTAGATTGTGATTAGATAGAAAAGATAATAAGATAAGAATAAGAAGATAATCTCTCAGTATAAAAAAGTTTTGCTTAATCCGTTAAACAGTATGTTAAATTTGATTTAGTTAGTGTGCACATTTAGTGTGCAATATATTTTGTTACAAGAAAGGGGATTTACAGATATAGGATTAAATACTACCCTTTTAATATTATAATGCTTATTTTAGGGACATCAAGGTATTACGTGACATCAAACTGTCATTTCTAGTAATCATGCTTTAAGCGTTCGCACTTGGCAGTATGACCCCTGACTAAATTAACTGATTCTTGTTTTTTTTTAAGATTAGCATCAAAAACTTTCTTAAGCTGTCATTATCTATAGACCCAGAGATTAAATACTAAGAAAAATATATTATATTAAAATCTGGGTCATAAAGATGCCAGTTCTCTCCTCCCAATTAGAAACAACAGTCGACGTTCTAGACCAAATATCTGAATTTCAGGTATATTGAATTCCATCTACAAAGTTCTGTTCAAAGGGATCCATTCCATACAGACGGACAGACAGCAGAGTGACATCAAAGATCATCTGATACGCTTTCACCAAAATGAACCTCTGACTGTACGCCGACGCCAAACACACTGGCCTTTATAGAAATTTACCTATTCCACATTGTGCACTTGCTCGTATGCAATCTCTCCGTCATTATTATTTATTGTTCCAAATTTTGTTTTGCCTTCAACTTCGATACATGGGAGATTTGAAAATTGAACAATGAGTTGTTCTTTTCAATTTATTTACAAAACAGCATTTAATTACTGATATAACAAGCTTAATAATCATATCACAAATGTATCTATTCAAAAAGCATGTGGACCATATTGTTAACAAGGCATCTAAGATGCTAGGTTTCTTAATCATGTCAACTAAAGATTTTACCAAACTTAAAACAATTAAAGTACTCTATCGCGCCCTAGTGAGAAGTAATCTTGAATATGCGTCGCAAATCTGGAATCCTCAATACGACGTGTATATTCATCGCATTGAAAGAATCCAGAGAAAATTTGTTCGGCTTCTTAAGTTTAGGTTCAATCTAAATCCCAACCTAAGTTATTATGCTTTATGTACTCACTTACACCTTCTGCCATTAGCCGTTAGGAGAAATGTCAACGACATAACTTATCTCATCAATATCGCTAATAACACAGTCGATTGTTCGCCGCTTCTTGAAAAGTTATCCCTCAAAGTGCCTACCAATACCCATCCCCGTGCCCATTCTATTCTCCTCCCACCATCTGCGCATACCAGATTTCGTCAGAACTCCTATTTGCCAAGATCTTCTTTATCACTCAATATACTGCTAAAAAAGAATACTAATCTAGATCTTTTGCACCACGGCCACCTCCATGCGTAGAATTCTAGCCAATGAATTCTTTGACTCCCACAGCCTGAGTTGAAGTAGTTAATCTTAATCTTTATAATTAACTAGCTGATGCCCGCGACTTCGTACGCGTGGATCGAGGTTTTGTGGTTCCCGCGGGAACTCTTTAATTTTCCGGGATAAAAAGTCTAGACTATATATTCCAGACTAAAATCTATCTCTGTGCCAAATTTCATCCAGATCCGTTCAGCTGTTGGGGCGTGATTGAGTAACAAACATCCATCCATACATCCATACATCCATACATCCATACATCCAAACTTTCGCATTTATAATATTAGTAAGAAAGATAAGATAAAGTCAAAATTATCCCTAATATTAGTTTGCTCTGGTTCTTCTCTTGTTTTAACTTATCTTCTTAACTATAAGCTTTTTATTCATTTACTTCCTATGTAGTATATATTAATCTTCATTTTTCCACCTTTGCGAGCTATTTATATATATTATTATTATACGGATAGGTTTTATCTTATGTAAATTCTATCTGTGAAAACTTGTAATTATCGTTATACTTATTCTTTATTTACCTATACATCTCTGTTATAGCTGTAAGTTTTCTGTACAAAATAAAATAAATAAAAAGTTATCCTTTATAATGTGTAACGTAAGTCAAGAGGCTATAAACCACTTGTGTGATTTTCCACATGGTTAAGAGTAAGTAATTAACTAAAGAGACACGTATGCGGGAAATCTGAGACGTTGAAGGTCAAATGTTGCCATTTAAGACTGGTAACACTATAGTATTGTATTACTGAGTCTTGAGCACAGTCTTGTGTACAATCAGGCTGCATTTTCTTAGTTTTATTTTTCTTTCGAATAATCTAGCTCTCATGGTATAAGGTCATGCGCACATGATGCTATTTTTTTAATTCGATGCAATCGGGCAAGTTAGCCCTTAATTGCGATATTCTGCGTTGGTATAATAATAATGACTAAGTCAATATGTATAAAACACGCGTAACCAGTTTTAGTGTAAATTAGTAGACAAAATGAACCAAATTAACCTAAGCTTGAGGGGTTTACTAGTAAAAACTGAAGAGGTCCGATCAGGGATGTTATGGAACTCCGTAACCGTAACCTTAACTATCGGGTATCCGAAATAAAAACCTATCCGTAACCGTAACCGAATCCGATACAAAAGTTTCGAATAATTTCGGATAGAGGCGGAGGCTTAATAAGACATGTTATGACAGATTTTTGTTTTTGTTTTACGACTGATTATAAATTATAATATAAATATAATATATTATAAATTATAATCAGTCATATTTTACCAAACTTAGACTAGATAAAACCTATAAATAAAACCAAATTTTTACGTGCTATTTGTGTTTATATTTTACTTCGATCTAATATCCGTATATAATAATATCCGTAACCGAAACTATCCGAAACTGACGGATAATCCGAAATAATTATATATCCGTAACCAGATCCGAAATATCATATCCATAACATTAATTATATCACCAGGATGTATCATCAGAATTGCTCAATGAAAAAAAAAAATTATTGTCATCGGTGTTAAGTAGGTACATTTGTAAGGTTTCAAATCGATACAAGATTAATTAGAGGTTGGTGAAATTTGACTTCCAAGATTTGTTTACACATATTATGTATGTTTGTTTACCGATGAAGCTAAAGAAAGGTTGTCAGCGTCACTATTAGGAACGTGATTTATCACCGTTTGAAGGTTTTGTAGATTAGTGCTCCAGTTCAGAACATTATCCCGTCTGGATATTATGTTTATGGTTTATGCCGCGTATTAGTTTCATTAATTTTAGCTCATGTCACGTGTGAGAAGAGACAGGAGTTAATGAAAGTGCGGTGCCTTTGAGACGCCAGGACACAGGCATACTACCATGTCTTAAATTATTATCGCCGTATTATTTTACTATTGTTGACGTTCGTGGTTTAGAATTATAATCCTTATTTTTGAGACTTTAAAGTACGTGACATAAAGCTTTCATTTTGATATTATACTGCTTTAATCATTGATGTAGAATTTTTTTAGTCTCATTCTATTTCAATGGCTTTAATTGATGGTAGTAATCCCCCTGTATTACGTTTCAAAGCGTTGTGGATACAATGACGTGTTTGTTTGCATGAAAAGAACTCAAGGAAATTCTTAAGTGTCGAACTTAATAAACAACGCGCGATAGAAACGTGACAAAGCGACTCCTATTGAGTAAGTCCCACAGACAGAATGGATGGGCGTCGAGAGGCGTCGAGGCGCTTCTTCTTTTTTTAACTTAAGTATACTTAAACTCAGCTTATTTGCTTTGGCGTACGGTTGAAAATAAGCATGCTCTAGCGGATTCTCAAGCGATGCGCGGGTTGTGAAAGAGTACAAAGATAAATATAGGTATCGCAGTAAGGGCTACCTAATACGCGCCCATTATCTATCCATTATTATCATAATATACTTAGTACACATAGTAATAGTGTTTGTGTCCTGGGAAGGGCATCTATTTTCTTATTTTTATATTCCGGGAAATCAAAAAGTTCCCATAAGATTTTTTCAAAAACTTATAACAACGCGGATGCATCATCAATATTTCCATTACAAAGAAAGGAAGAAAATAAGAGATAGAAATTTTAAAACGCTTACTTGCTAAAAATGCTATTACTGAGATTAAGCCATGTTATTTACGAAAATAGTGTAGGATCATTTCAATAGTTGAGAAAAAGAAGGTAGTTGCGAAAATACGAAAAGACACGTTCGAATTCACCATTAATAATAAGTTCTATATTTAACTAGTAAAAACTTTGCATAGTTAAATACAAGTGCAACCACACAGCCTCGGAGATATTTGCGTTCCTAGGTATTTCTAGACCGGATATGAAACTCGGCACTTAAGTTACCGAAGCAATTTACTATACTGTTCCAGCAAGGCTGGAAACTTTCGTCAAAGAGATCATTCTTACTTTGCTGCTGCCTCGGGCGCCGAAGCAGGTTATCCAGTTCACCCTTAACTACGCTAATTGACTGACTGACTTGAGCAGTTTGTTATGCTAACGACTGAATACAGAAATTTCTATTTATGTAAAGAGCAATTTTAGTGTTTGGAAAGTGTAGCCGTCTATACATATAAAAATAGTTTATTTTTTATTAGGACCAATTTCGTCCAACTTATTTTAATAAAGGCTTTCTAGTTAAACTTACTTTTTGGATTATTACGTCAGTTCAAATACTAAGCCAAAACAGATTAAAGACAAAAGAAATTGTCTGACGCAGATAAGTTCACGCATGCTGTTTTATATAAGCTGCACTGAGTACTGCTACAGGACAAATGTGTTTCACATACGAAGCGGGCGTTTCGCGCAGAGTTTTTGACCTACCTTGTACTTGGTGTGTTTTGTCCTTACTCCATCAGATTATACAAATTATATTGAACTCATTAGAAGTATAAAATACGACCTAGATTGGATACAAATAGGTACTGATATTGATTACAAGAAATAGGTACAGAGTTTCCCCTTTACTTGACGATAGTTATGACTAAAGCCTTATTAACTACCCGCCTGCTGTTACGCTCGAGTAGGTTTACTACCAACAGTGGCTCAACCTGCCTGGAGGCGCAAAATATGTAACCTGTAGTACGGGACTAATAAACATTGACCCTCAAAATAAAAAATGTAAAGCTGATTTTTGGCACAAGTGTTCCTTGGGGTCTGAGAAGTACATCTTAAAAATTCCCCCCCCCCTAGGCCGCGGGCTTAACCCCCCACCCCCCCAAACGTCTCCCCAACCGCAGTTTTTTGTAATTTTCTCAAAAAATATTAGTGCTAGAAAAAACTTTCTATGGTGAAAATTATCTTCATTAAATTATCTACAAAATAATATTATAGTTCATTTCCATAAAATTAATAGTTTCGGAGATATGTTAACCCTTTGTGCATGAAAAGAAAATATTTTGCATGTATGGCTTTTTGTAATGTAGTTTCTTGTAATTTCCATAAAAACTGATAGAGCTACAAAAATATTGTCTGAAGCAAAATGAAAGGCTATTAAATTAGCTATAAAATGATATTTAGTTTATTTTGATAAGAGTAATAGTTTTGGAGATATGCCTACCTATTGTGTAAGATAAAGAAAATAATATGCAAATATCGTGTACGTTGTTTTTAATTTTCGAAAAAAAAATAACAGAGTTAGGAAAAACTGATTAAAGCAGTAAGAAACATAGTTAAATTATCTACAAAATAGTATTTAGGTAATTTTGATAGCACTAATAATTTCGAAAATATACCTGTCATAGTTAACATAAAAGCAATATTTTTCAAAATTTTATATGTTTTCTGTAATTTCTAGAAAACTATTAGAGCTAGACAAAAAACTCCCAGAAGTAAAAATAAACACCATTTAACCACTTATTAAAAATAAATAGTTCATAAAGATAGGACTAATAATTTCGAATATATATCCATGTATAGTGTACGAAAAAAAATAAAAAAATTGCTAGAATCCTATATTATTTGCAATTTCCACAAAAACTATTAGAGCTGGAAAAAATCCTCGGAAGAGTAATTAATTTCACTAAATTACCCACAAAAAAGTCTTATGGTGAATTTAGATAGGACCAATGGTTTGAGAAATATGGCAACCTATATTCAAAGAATATTTTTTTTTTCGACAACCGTTGGTATATTTTTGAATTTTCACAGAAACTACTAGAACTAGGAAAAAAAACATAAGAAGCAAAAAATGAACTTCATTAAATTATCTTCAAAATAATTTTTAGTTTATTTTGATAGAACTAATGGTTTCGGAAATATGGCTGCCTAACTGGAATAAAAAACTAAACCTTTGTAAAATCCGTAAATGTTTATTGTAATTTCAAGAAAAAGTATTAGAGTTAGGAAAAAAGCTGTCAGGACTTAGTACAAAGATTATTAATTTACCTATAAAATAGTGTTTAGTTTATTTTGATAGGACAAATAGTTTTCGAGATATACCTTGCTGTTGTGTAAGAACCGGTGGTAGTTCATGATTATTACCTACTATTAATTTATTGTAATATAGCATCGATCATTATCAAATAGAATGTGTAGGTACAAAGTCAAAATTATTGCAAAATATTTTTCTGTCATGCACGTTTTCGATCGCCATATTTCCGAAAGTATTCGGTCGATTGAAATGAAATAAAAAGCATTTTGTAGAAGATTTTATGAACTTTCATTTTGTTCTTGTCGTTTTTTTCCTAGCTCTTATACATTTTGTGCAAATCACAAGAAACTTACACGATTTAAAAAAAAAAAAAACAAATGCGTCAAATAAGCCGGCATATTTGCAAAACTATTTATCCGATCATAATGATTTAAGTGCCATATGGTAGATTATTTAATGTTAATTATTTTCGCCATAGATGGTTTTTTTCTAGCACTAATATTTTTTGAGAAAATTACAAAAAACTGCGGTTGGGGAGACGTTTGGGGGGGGTGGGGGGTTAAGCCCGCGGCCTAGGGGGGGGGAATTTTTAAGAAGTACTTCTCAGACCCCAAGGAACGCTTGTGCCAAAAATCAGCTTTACATTTTTTATTTTAGGGTTCCCATACATAGCTTGCACAAGTAGCCTGGGCTATGGAGGAGCCATCATGGCACAGAATATTTTGAGAAGAAAATTCTCAATTTTAATTTTTTTCCACTACTAGTCAGTCCTTGGGTGCGTCTCACCTGAGCTGTTTAGTAATGTTGCAGAACGAGGAACAACAGTTAATCACCACTGGGCAAGGGATTTTACAATATCCCACATTAATTGCTAGTAGTATTTTCGAATTGATCACTTATTCAATTGGTCCAGCAAAAGAGTACGTCGCCGGTCACGGTTTTAAGACCCGAGAAAAACAGAGGTGTTCTTAGCGTCATTCAAGAAAATCTATTCCTCCGTTCAGGAAGATCATCAGCTCTTTACGCTTAGTCTATGTTTATATACATTGCCAATTCGATTGATGGTATTGAGCGTTCGATCACATTAACGTCAAAGTAAAATGGGCCTTAAACACAACTTTAATGAGAGCACAATTTCATATATGCATTCAGAACCAGCGCTCCAAACGATACGTTTCGAAATTTAAATCGGTAATCGGTTGTAGTGAATTTGTGAATTTAAATGAAGAGTTTTTGGAACCATTATACTTTGACGCTGATTGAAATACGATCTGCAATATATAAACTTAGACTGTGTACTTAGTTGATGAAAATGAGCAACTCCCATAGGTCTGATCAATTCAAAATTTAGTAGCCTGTTACTTTAATTTGTCGAGGGTTTTTCAATTTTTAATATATAGTAGGTGTAAAACGATCGCTGCGTCGGTCTACTGAGCTAAATTTGAAATTCTCACACTGAAATGAATGCGGTTGGCAGATAGACACAACTCTCTGTGCAGATTCCAACATTTAAATTATTCCATACATATTCTGTTTATTAATTATCTTAATGCTCCCCAACATATTCCAGTGGGTTGTTAATGACGTGCAAAATGAGCTTAACTGTGAGATATATTCAATTAATGGAAGTTAATGAAAACGAAAATCGTTTACCACTACAGATATATGGGTTTGAATCTTTGACATGCAATTAAATTTAAAACGTTTTATTGCATACAGAGCGAAATATTCACGTATCTTCAAATACTTCCTCTGAATGACTGTAAGTACCTGCTATACATACCTGCTAAGAACCCATAGCCGGGAATATTTAAATAGTGATCCTATTCCTGTCGTTATCGTGTGTTCGACTGGCAACATTTTTTTATTATTTATAGAATGGGAATACTGATTTCATGTTGATATTGCATTATTATTGTATCAAGAGTTGGTAGACATGCATGATTGGACCAATGGCGATCGAACGCGGGTATTTTTTACAAGATGGCGTCATTAGTAGTGGGGCAAAGCCAAGATGGACGAGGCAGGGAGATGAGTGGGGAATCATAGTTAGTTCGGAAGTTTTTTGAAATTATTACAAGAAAAGAGTGCGTGAAATATCTGGAAGGCGGTCACTTTGTATCGTTCTAATTTAGTGTCAATTTAATAAACGAGGGATTTTCAAGTAACTGGTGTCTTGTGATTTTTCAGGATTTCGATAAGTTACATTGTGGGTAGCATAGTTGATCGCCATTACCCAAAAATATTCCCTTTCTTATCCCCACATTTAGTTGTATGAACTTAAATTGAATATCCCTAGTTAGCCAATCGGTCGTAGATTGTATTTAGCCATAGAATAACTATGCCTATACGAGAATTCATGACACACAATAATTATTAAAGAGTTATTTTGAGTGATTTAGGGACGAGTGGCCTAATTGTGACAACGCTTATCAGTCGATTGCGAATGTTAAGCAACGATGACCCAAGTCGGTAGCTGGATGGGTGACCGAATTTGGAGGTTCAAATTTGGCCTTTTCATTTCCTCCGTGCCTCGAAGGTCACGTTAAGCCTTCGGTCCCGGTTATTGTCACCAACATCTGGTAATACACGTAATCGTTAAAATACTAAGAGTTTAGATACTCTTAGTTGAGTCGTATGCGGAAGGTCGTGGGAACCCACCGCATTATTATCCCAAGAAAACTCCTGCCATTATTAATGGAAAGGGGTCACGACTCACGACCCCTCAGTAATGAGGAATACGACACAAAGAGAGATTTTGAGACACGACAAAACTTGCGGTCATCGTCATTCCCTCCTCCATTACATTTTGACGACCTTACTCGACCTTACTGGGGCAGTGTTGACGCTGTTGTCTTAACGTGGGAGGTTTCGGGTTCGACCCCCGACAGGGTCAATGGAAATTTACCCGAAATTCACCCTACCAGCATAGACATACTGCCAAGCGATTTAACGTTCTGGTACGATACTGTGTAAAACCGATATAACTGCTATACCGACCGAATATAACTGCCATACCTCTAACATAGGCTAGCCCGCTACCATCTTAGACTGCATCATCACTTAATCAGGTGCCATCGCACTCGAGAGCTAACTTGTAGTAGATTTTTAAAAAAAAGTTATGTTTAAATAAAAGCAAGTTTGCTCGCTACATTCATTTTTAAAAAAATACCATAGACGCCTAATCGCTTTCTACATGGCCGTACCGGAACGCAAAATTTTCTAATTCCTCTTCGCATCGCTTTGGGTTCTCGTTAAGAATCCACTTGTTTTATATATGCGTTACGGCCCTTCCTTAATATTTAGGTACGCGAACATCAACTAAAAGCATGAAATAAGTTCGCTAAAAGCCCTTTATATAAATAAATAATTAATAGGTAAGTATTATACTATGCGCTCGTGTTTCCATAAACCACAACGCTAATGTATATAATATGGGTGATTGAAAGCTCTTCAATTTGGAATGTTAATAACAGCTACCTATGTCCTAATGTACCTACTTACCATTTGCAACATATACTAAGTATGTTGCCATTGTGTAACGAAACTACGATAAGTAGGGTAAAACTATCAATCCCCAAACTGATAAGAAGAATAATATGTTGAAGGAAAACATTTGATTAAACCTGCATTTCTCAGAATGTTCTCAAAGGTTATGTAAATGATAAAAAAGCTATGCTTGGGACTGCAGTTACTTGTATCCTTATATTTAGTGTAATTTTTGATTGAAAAGAGCAACCATCGAGTTTCTTGCTGACTCTTCTCGGTAGGAATGCCATTCCGAATCGTAGATTAACTCGACGACTCGACAGCTCTTGTAAAAGTTTATTTTAATGAAAAAGATTGAAGTTTGTAGGTGAGTGAAATCTGCCGACCCGCATTTGGCAAGCATGGCGGAGTTTTCTTCGCACTTTTCTTTTATTATTATTGCGAGAAACTCGTGCTTAGTAGTGAGCCACTAGCCAGCATTGACTTTAAGTTAGAAACCGATTAGGGGTATGGGTTTAATAATTGTCATGCCTCTAGCAGGTTAGCCCACTGCCATCTTAGACTGCATCATCACTTACCATCAGGTGACATCGCACTCAAGAGCTAACTTGTAGTAGATTTAAAAAAAAAAAGTTTTGAAGAGGATGATGATGAATAACCCTGATGGTGTCAGCCGAATAAATCCGAAAGTGTGTTTATTATTTTTCCGCAACTAAACAACACATTTTTGCATGGAATATAAAATAAAAACATGGAGTAAAAAATAAACCCGATATAAAATAAAAACCTGGATATAGAATGTCTTTTATCCCAGGAAATTAAAAAGTTCCTCAAAAGCTCAAGCGCAGACTAGCCGATGGTATCACCAAAAGCGATAGCTTAAATCTGACACAGAATTCGAAATAAGCTTATCGATTTTGCTCTCTGGGTGATTTGCATTCCAAAGCATGGTCACCCGACATATAGGCGTGGGATATAGGTATTGTATGGGACTTAGTGCCACCTAGGAATTGAATTTCAATCAAATATGAGTAAACTGCCGGGTACTCAAGCTGTGAACTACCTGTCGCAACTAAGATTATCCTTTTGTCTGCAAACAGTGCATACTAATACTATAGAGGCGACTTCGTCCGCGTTTATATTTGAGTTGTAATCTCATTTAATCTCTTGATTCACTGAGATAAAAAGTAACCTAGGTCCGTCTCCAGGATTATGACGAAAAATGACACTCTGTGCCATGAATGCTATAGACTATAGTGCCTCCAAATTTATTTCGTAATTCTTAGCGTTTCCAAGGAATCCTCAAGAAACTTAAATCCACTCGTACGAAGTCGGGAGTGATATACATTGCAATTTATTCGAGCAAATTAGCATTATTATACGCTACATTATATTATTGTTATTCTAGTAAAGTAGGGTCTCCAGCAAATAACAAGCTTTATAGTCTACTTATTCTTAGAGCAAATGCAGAAGTTGCACTCAGGAGAGTTAAAGCTTAGTCGTTCCGCCAAGCGGTTTACTGGCGTCACGACGCGTGACGACGCTGTAGATAGGGGCGGTTTCAGATAAGCGATTGTTCGGCGCGTCTATACTATGCTCATTGTAGGGAGGGCGTGTAGTCGCGTATAGGCGCGCCTTTTGTCGCACGCGCAACTTTTACGAGCGTTGACGCTCTTATATGCTTAAGCTCATACACTACTGATTACAAGTACTGGCTCACCACCGGGTTCGATACGGACATTTAGACGACACATTTTTTGAAGCGCGTAACACGATGCGAGCTTATACGCGAAATAAAAATACGCTAATCTGAAATCGCCATAGCCGATTAAGGTAACAGCTTAAAAAAACTGATATGCTCCTTATCCTTCACTCTCTATTCCATCTCTCTCATGGGATGCCAGATGAGATAAAAAACCTACACGATCGGAGAGAAATCGACAGTTGCACAGAGTTAAGCCCTGCAAACTTCCTGAGTAATTTTTGGCAGAAAGCCTTAACCGGAACCAGGAACCCGGAAATCGACCCCGGCATTTACAATCGAAAATTCTAACCACGACACTAACGCAGCAGCTAATCAAGTACTAACATGTATTCAAATAACAAACCAAATCCAGCTTTCATGAAAGAGATATTTATGTCACAAATTATTTCGCTGGAATCGCAACTGTCCCATTCTTAAACAGT
The DNA here is from genome assembly GCA_923060345.2 of Erebia aethiops. Classification (NCBI taxonomy): domain Eukaryota; kingdom Metazoa; phylum Arthropoda; class Insecta; order Lepidoptera; family Nymphalidae; genus Erebia; species Erebia aethiops. The sequence goes on along the minus strand of OV281079.1, from coordinate 15,276,372 downwards.
TACAGTTGAACAAACTTGTAAACTGGGCTCTTACTGTGTTAGTACTTGTTAGAGAATATACAGCGGGTCGTAAGACGTTTTATCACTTGAATAACTTTTTGGGATGCTACGCAGCTAAACGCGTGATCATATTATAAAGGTGTGCCCAGTGAAGGAACACATCGTGACGAACACATTGTGAGGAAACTTACATGCCTAAGAATTCTCCATAATATTATCTGAAATGTAATGATGTATGAAGTCTGACAATTTAGACTTGGCCAGCATGATGGACTTCGGCGAAAGTCTATTTAATTAAACGCAATGAAATTTCTCGCAGTAATTTTCACATACATATCTAGATTCTTAATAGATATCTCTGCTGTTCTCTTCATAGGGTCTCCACGGCAAACAGAACAAAATAATGTAATACTCTCAATGATACAGGCAAACTTGCGCCGCTTACCGTTTTCAGCCATTGTTGCTGTGGCTCCAGGCCTTGATGCTGTCTTCCTGACATTACATGAGGCCAATTTATCAAAGCACTTCGCGTTACGTTTTTTGCCGGATCTTCTCAGTAGAATGACCTTTACGAACTAAGCATAAGTGACACAAGTTGTTCCACATGAAATAAATTTTGAGTTTGAGTTATAGGTTTGTATTATATAGAGCGTACTTTAGTAAACCAAATACCCATTTAACGAGGCAAAGTTAAGATGCTTTTACGATAATGGCGCCTAACATAAACTTTTATTTGTCCTAAAATTGTCGCAATGACTCGGCAAACGTTCAGTTAAATTTTATTGAGTGGGTCGCCACGTTGCTCTCACACTTACTTAATCTTTGATTTACGTCTTCTTCGCCTCAGGAGTAGTCCGATTTCCTGCGTTTTTTTATTTCTTGCCTGCAGCTTTGCCCGTTCCCGAGCTTCCGTTTTTCGTGCAAAAAATACATAGAATAAAATATCCGCGCGTAACATCCGCGTCGGAGGGAAAATACCTTTTGTCCTGTCGCGCTAGTGCGTGTATCCATAATTAATATCATAAATGCAAAAGCGTATCTGTCTGCTACTCTTTAACGACCCCTCTTTTTACTTTAACGGCACTTTAACTTTTTAACATATACTGATGCAATTTGGTAGGTTTAGAGATATGTTTTATCCCTTTATGACAATAGGTAGACTTTTTTTGAGGAGGTAAACAAAATTAAGGAGGTCCTTCGTGAATTAAAAAACTTATTCCATGCGGACGATATCGCGGGCATCTTATATTATTCTAATCTCCGTATAAAAATAAGTGACGCGGACTTTTTATCCGCCAGTCAGTTTTTATTGCCCATAGTGTGTGCTCGCCCTTAATTTGCTATCACATCTACGTTCATGACATTTATAACAGTTCAAACCAAGATATCTTATTATGTCATTCAACTAAACTTATATGAGGAAAGCCTAATTGGAAAAGGTAATTTTGGCATTTTTATTACCTCCTACAACTAATCCACTGGGATAGGGAAGAATTTGTGACATTATGTTAAAATATATCTTTCGCTTTATTTCTCGATACTTTGCGACGCCATTTTCCAATATTACTGCGTATTTTTTTAACCATACAAAGAAGGTTAAACTTGTATTTTAAATATTATGTGTTTATTTCCGTTAATTATTATTGAAACAAACTTGACGGATAAATAAAGCGCATGTTACCTGGAGCTTGCTGATGTTTGACAACCCGCCTGGGGCCGTACTGCCAACGCTTAAAGCCATATTGTTTCATTTAATTCTCGCACGTTTCTTATAATTTAAATAAACTTTCATTCGCTCGCATTAGCGCTTACGTACTATGCAATTTTTCAACATTTTACAGTAGGAAAAGATTATGTTTCACTCAAGTAAAATGCTTTTAAAAATAACTGAGGCCATTTATGCGCGTTTCTTTGAATTAAAATAAACGTTCCTTTGCTCATTATAGCACTTACTTACCACGAAGCAATTTTGAAACCTTTTACAGTGGGAAAATAAAATAATTTTTCACAAGCGATATTTATATTGCAATTCGCCATTCTTGACCAAATATATTTGGTCTGAACACCAAATCCCGTTACGATTTTGTCATACTTTTAGAACGTAATGTAGACACGTTAAACGTATAATACGTTTAACGTGTCTAGTACATATCGACGTGATTTTTAGGGTTCCGTACCTCAAGTTTAAAAACGGAACCTGTATAGGATCATTTCACTATCCGTCTGTCTGTCTGTCCGCGTGTCTGTCTGTTAACCACCCTTTTCTCGGGAACTCGTGGAGATATCGAGTTGAAATTAATATCAAATAGGTACTAAGGTCTACGGTCCATAGATACTTACAGCCAAAAGATATGGCTGTTTGTGCCTAGAAACATGTAATAATAAGTATCTACAAAAATCTCAACGTATTCAATATAAAGTATAGTTCGCGCGCGAGTTGAATGCATAGTAAATGTATAGTGACACATACATTTAGGTACTCTGCATTCAACTCGCGCGCGAACTGTATATATTTTGCTTAATAACTAAGCACAGAGTAACGATCTATTATTAGTAATGGTCTTTAATCCAGATTAGGTAGGTACGTATGAATAGGATTAGGTACACGATAACAACAATAGGTTGGGAGTTGGGACAATATTCGTGGAAAGACAAGAGCTGTTGCTTGATATACCTACTTATTGCGAAAACGTATTACGAACAGCACAAAACACTCGCGCGAAACGTTAGCGTCGTATGGAAAACACGTGTCAACCTGTTGCGCTAGTCTGTGCGGCTCCACATAATAACAACATTTAATAATATATACTCGTACTACTAGGTACTCAATAAAAGTGCATGTGTGCCGGCTTTTTGTGGGCCGGGGCCTCTCTCTTCTCCAAATTTCATAAAAATCTATTAAGCGGATGGGCTTTGAAAAGTTAACAATAAACAGTTAACAGGAAGACGATTGTATTTTTCAATACTGAAAAATGTTCATGGATCGTTTTATTATTTCCTAAATTAAATATTTGTTTCTGTTGTACGTTCGAAGCGAAAGCATTCATTTATATGCAATTTCCAACTCGAGTATTAACCTGGGAATTATTACTTCGCACTCAACAAGGGAGGTCACTTGTTGAGTGCGAATTAATAATTCCCAGGTGATGATGTGAGCGTACGGGTGATGATAGCCTTTTAGTTTAGACATCGACCTCCTGTGTTCAGATAGTCGGAGTTTTGATTTTCACACGTTAGAAGTGCGTACTTCACTTTTCAAAGTTATGAGCGTTTTCTTAAATTTTCAAATCATTTATTTCGGGTTATACAACCTAATTTATACTGATATTATAAATGCGAAAGTTTGTATGGATGATTGTTACTCAATCACCCCAGAACGGCAGAACGGATTTGGTTGAAATTTGGCACAGAGATAGACTATAGTCTGATCCACACGGACGAAATCGCGGTCTTTAGCTAGTATTAAATAGAACAAGACGTCAATAATTAAACAATTACAAAAATTACTTACGTTATAAAATTACATAACAAAATCAAATTATAAAATAACATTTTCAAATTAAATTAATACTGGCAATGCTGCAAGTTTGATGGGTACCTTTGGCACAGGGGCAACCAGTGGTGGTCTTTTTGATTAGGGTTTTATTTTTATTTTTTGTTAGTAGGTATATAAAGATTTGATTTAAATTTATTGTATAGTTTGTATAATATTTAGATTTTAGATTTACTTCTATTGTGATTAAACATAGTGGGTAGAAATTTAATAAATTAAATTATAAAATAACATTATTAAATTGAATTATTAAATTATTACCTGACAATATTACAATATTAAACAATTTTCTCAAATTGTGTGAAGTCTGCCCATCCACACTTCGTCAGCGTGGTAAACTACATCTATAATGTCAAAACCCTTCTCATTCCAAGAGAAGACTCGTGCACATCAATGGGCGATGATGGGTTGATGTTTTTGATATATCTATTTTAACATGCTTTTATATTAGCTTCACTTCTAACGACCCATGTATGTAGATAAACAAATCTTGGAATAAGTCTAATCAACTTCTTCTGTCGTACTTATTTCAAATTTTGCAAACGTATCATGTAATCCCAATGTCAATACAATAATTTTGTTCCGATGATCTGACGATAGAACCCATGTGGGCTCATTTGGTTTGTTTTAACGAGTCGAATACAAAACGTGTTTTTTAGTTTTTGTAAACTACATAGGTAATTAATATAATTTATTCTTTACAGGAATGCTCCGTGTTTGTCTTCGATAAACGCATTGCGGATAAACTGTACAAGCCGAAACGGAAGGAGAGTATGCTGGATCGGATCAAAGCCTGCGTTCTCCAACTGGATGAGATGCGCCACCCCAGGATGTTGCAGATCATACACACACTCGAAGAAGGTCACAACACTTACGCCTTTGCTTCCGAATCGGTGTTTGCAAGTCTGCACAATATACTTGCTTGGCATGTGAGTATATACATCCATTATTTTTAAGCGACAACGGTAGACAGAATATTTGGACAATTTATCCGATCGAAACATCCGCGTCGTTCGTCGTCGACCACCTGTAGGTATTATTTTTGTCTGTAATGTCATTTTGCTCTTGTACCGTGACCTCTCCAGCGTTGCTTTAGATTTCAAAACTTCAGGGGAACCTTCATTTTCTGTGATAATATAATACCACTCTCCAAGTTCTCAATTATACACATGCAAAAATTCACATCGATCCTTTCCTCTGTTGCCTTGATTGAAGGAGTAATTACTATCTGTTGATTGAGGGACAACCTATTCATTACCCCTGTGAAAAGTACCGAATAAAGCTTGACTACCTAAATGAAATTATTAATTGGTAACAAAATTTATAAATAAGATTTTAAACAGAAAACATCGAATACGGACTGTCCTGGACTGAAAAAGCACATACTTTTCTTATTTATAAAAGCTTTTAATAATAGTTTTCCGTGACACGCGATAACATTCTGACATTTAAGAACTTCGTAGTTTTACAACATTGAATGGACCTTCAATAAAAAATAAATCAATTTAGTTAGTCATAAAAGCTGAATGTTTGGAATAGTTCTGAAACAAACTGCCCTAATAAAAAGGCCCTTTTTCAGGGATAAAAAATAGAGGTTGGAAAGTTTCGCTATCCATCATAAATGCCAGAGAAAGTTCCGTATTAGGTCAACGCTAATAATTAATAAACTCGTTTTATTAGAATAAAATTTTCGAAAGAATAATTTTCTCCTAATAGTCTGTAATTAGGCGATTTCTATGCATCTGAAAATTTAATTTAAGGAAGCTTTACTATAGATACAAACACAAAAAAATGATTTATTTGTCTGTTTGTCCATTACGGCATCACACTTTAACTACTTGACGGAATTGAATAAGTACAACAGCTTTGCATTATTAATTTTAAAAAAGATTTTTAACATATAGACAGTATACAAAGAGGCAGTAAGCATGTTTGACAGCAGATGATGATACCAAAATGATAAAATGAATCGCAACAATTACCATGTCGATATACCTATAAAAATTATCAAAAACACCCCGAGCATGTAGAGCTTGTATAGGCAGTTTTTTTTCAATTTGCTCGCTTAGCAAACTCAAAATCCTCGGTTGGTATGAAGTATATTATATTATTATTTATTCATACAGCTGTCAAGTTACCGGTGCCGTTTACTCCATGGCTGTCCTCGTTCAAATAAATTGCTATTACCGTTTCACTTGAAAACTGGATAAGCGTATCTCAGTATCTTTATACAGCTAAATTAGTTTTTCCTTACAGATTCATTTAATAATCCGTCGTCCGCTACCCGGAATATCTCTTGAAATAACTTAACCGACTTTAATGTGCTGAAAGTAACAGTATTTTTTCTCTTTTGGTGTTGTACGGGAGCTCTACAATAACGCATTATTTCGTATAATGATGCATTTACTATTTCCGCCTCGTATGAGTGAATTTCCTCAAATAGATGAGGCGGGTCCAACAAAAGATATACCTAATATCTCTTAAATGAATCTATCTGTAATCATTCTAATATTATAAATGCGAAATTGTGTTTGTGGTTGTACGGGTGTTTTGTCCCTGAATCCCTGAATAAGGAGTTCCCGTGGGAATTTAAAACTTCCTCATTTGTATTTCGAACCGCTAGGATATGGAATGCCCTTCCAGCTTCCGTTTTCCCCTCCCGTTTTAATATAGGTATACCTTCAAATCAAGAGTGAATAGGCATCTTCAAGGCAAGCGCGCTCCACCTTAGGCTGCATAACTTGCATGTAAGTCTGATTGCAGCCAAGCGCTAGCCTATATATTTAAAAAAAAAAGCTTATTCCACTCGGACGAAGGTGTAGACAGCTAGTAGGTCGATAATTTTGAGAAACTTCATCAAAATATACAAGTGGGTCTAGAAAAGGTAACAAATGTTCAGAGAAGCTTTTGCGTTTTTATATTAGTAGGTACGGATTCCAATCCAAACCGACCACGTGCGATTCATGTTAAGCCCTAAACTTTTATATGTTTGCTGACAGGAGTCTTCACCAATACCGCCTGGAGGGCTGTTGCCAATAATGCCGCACCCCATATCGCTAGGTCCGCCCACCACTCAGACGATGCAACAGCACGGAACGGGACAACGACCTCCCTTTGCCAGGGAATATCACTTCTTGGACATGGAACTTCGATTTGGAATGCTTCAGGTAAGCCTATCTATCCTTCTGCTAATTCAATTTACATCCACTTCTCAACATAACTCTCTCATAGAAACTTGCACATACTGCGGTCTTGCGCTGTTTGAGAGCCGAATGGGAGTTTCTTTACGTATTAGTTTATTTACTACCTACTTTAGATCGGGACAACGTTAGCTACCATTTATAAGGAATTATTGCCAGCTGTGAAGCGCTTGACTATGACCAAAAATCACGTCGATCCCGTTGCTCCGCTGTGGCTTGATTGAAGGACAAACCAACAAACTAACAAACAAACACACTTGCACATTTATAATATTAGTATGGATTGGATAAAAGAAGAGCAAAAAATGTAAAACTGAAAAAATGTAAAACTGAAATGACCCATTGTACCTAATTGTACTATTTGTAAGTCCATGCAGTAATATAATTGATATTTCTGTTTTAAAATTTCACCCGCCGTGTTTCTTGCTGGATGATGGTGGAAGGAAGGGCGTGCCGATTTCCGACAATAGCTAGTAGTCACTTAACAATTCACAAGTTCATTAAAAATAAAATCTTTCTATTCTATTTGATTCATTAAAAATTACATTGAATTTGACTTAGAACGTGACTTTATGGTGCCTATAATCATCAATTAAGATGACAGAAAATTTTCAATAATTGGGGTTTGGGTCTGCCGAGAATTTGGAAATTAACTTTTCAAGCTCTTTTGATATCGTTTTGTTTCTTGCCGGCTCTGCTCAGTAGAATCTTTTTTCCGAATCAGTAGTAAAATCCTAAAATATCATAAGTGGCACAAGCTGTCCTATATGAATAAATATTTCAACTGTAGGTTTTTATCTATGCTCACTTTCTTCGCATTTCATACGTTATCCTAAATAATAATATATAAACTCAAACTCAAACTCAAACTCAAACTCAAAGAACGTTTATTCAATTTAGGTAGGTATACTACATGGTCTAAGATCCCGATATAAAACGACCTTCACCGAGATGCTTATTTAATGAAACGTATTTTATATTTAATTTAATATGTCAATAAATATAATCCATATGGGTTGCCTGGCAAATTTCAGTCCAGGGTATGTTTAATTAATAATTTAAAAAAAATATTTTTTTAAACATTTCACCGGTATGGTTATTAGATAAATTCTATACCAATCGAAAGTATGAAGCCCATAGAATATGCAAACGTTAGGTTGCCTATTCTTTTCCGGTCACATCTATCGAGTTGCCAGGTATAAACAGGTAAATCTGTACTAGCATTTTGCAACGGTCTGTTTATTGAATGAAATTTAAATGAAATTAAAGATTATTTTATTCTGAACACGGTGGTATAGGGTTGCCTGCGAAAAATCAGTCCAGAATTGCGGTTGTCGAATTTTAAAAAGTAAAATATTGCTCCGAGTGAATGTGTGCGACTGAGAGGTCCCAACCGACCATCCCATGCGATAGAAGAGGACACAGCATAGCAGCTGTTTAAAGTCCGCCCACTTAAAGAAAGAGAGTGCGCATGCTATTTGGGCTTGGAAAAGAAAAGGATAGCGATAGACTCGTATATACTATGCATCATTTTGGAGTAGTTTATTATTTAAGCCCAGTACTTTTTGAGAAAAATGGTAACATATTGAAAAATTAAAATCATAGACTATAGTTCAGCTTGGTTGTCTATGGTCCTAAAATATATCTAAAAACCTTCTCACAAGCTATACATATCTAATGCAAAAAACCGCATCTCAATCGGCCCAGTACTTTTTGAGAGAAATGGTAACATATTGAAAAATTAAAATTATAGACTACAGCTCAGCTTGGTTGTCTATGGTCCTAAAATATATCTAAGAACCTTGTCACAAGCTATCCATATCTAATGCAAAAAACCGCATCTGAATCGGCCCAGTACTTTTTGAGAAAAATGGTAACATATTGAAAAATTAAAATTATAGACTACAGCTCAGCTTGGTTGTCTATGGTCCTAAAATATATCTAAGAACCTTGTTACAAGCTATCCATATCTAATGCAAAAAACCGCATCTCAATCGGCCCAGTACTTTTTGAGAAAAATAGTAACATATTGAAAAATTAAAATCATAGACTACAGCTCAGCTTGGTTGTCTATGGTCCTAAAATATATCTAAAAACCTTCTCACAAGCTATACATATCTAATGCAAAAAAACCGCATCTCAATCGGCCCAGTACTTTTTGAGAGAAATGGTAACATATTGAAAAATTAAAATCATAGACTACAGCTCAGCTTGGTTGTCTATGGTCCTAAAATATATCTAAGAACCTTCTCACAAGCAATACATATCTATTGCAAAAAACCGCATCTCAATCGGTCCAATAGTTTTCCAGGAAAACGGTAACAAAAAAGTGCACAAACAAACAAACAAACAAACATAAAAACACACAACCTCTTAGGGCAAACACATATACCGTCTCCGTTTCGTCGAGGGTAAAAAAAATAATTTTTGCGATTAAATGAAAATGTTTGATATATAAATTTTATAAACTTCTTGATAAGAATAGTTGATTGAAAACATCCTCATTAATTGTTACAAAAAAAAGGAAATCAGATCATTTTCTTGTTTAATTTATAAATTATCGTTTTAAAGTAAATTACAAAAAAATTATGTGTGTCGAAAATTAACAAAACCATAGGTGAATTTTCCAAACAATTATTTAAACATGAAAAAAATATAGAAGATGTATTAGCTAAGATAATTTTAAAGATTCAATTATTATGTACTTACTGTATATTCAGCACTAAAATTAAGAAATTCTTCGTTATATTTTTTATTCAAAACGGTCACTTTTTTGTAGCACGTGGTATGATAACCTACAAATTGAAGAGACGCACTGGGTAGCTCAACAAAATTGTATTTAAAGTGTTTTTTTTACGAAAAGCTAACTTTAATACACAGTTTTTAAAAGTTTCATCATTAAAATCAATTATTTCATCATCCGATCCACACAAAAAACACTTTTTTGCCATTTTTTCCAAAAATAAATAGTAGTACGTTTTTTCAATTGTATTTATAGCGACACTCTACTCCAAAGTGATGCATAGTATATACGAGTCTATCGCTATCCTTTTCTTTTCCAAGCCCAAATAGCATGCGCACTCTCTTTCTTTAAGTGGGCGGACTTTAAACAGCTGCTATGCTGTGTCCTCTTCTATCGCATGGGATGGTCGGTTGGGACCTCTCAGTCGCACACATTCACTCGGAGCAATATTTTACTTTTTAAAATTCGACAACCGCAATTCTGGACTGATTTTTCGCAGGCAACCCTATACCACCGTGTTCAGAATAAAATAATCTTTAATTTCATTTAAATTTCATTAAATAAACAGACCGTTGCAAAATGCTAGTACAGATTTACCTGTTTATACCTGGCAACCCGATAGATGTGACCGGAAAAGAATAGGCAACCTAACGTTTGCATATTCTATGGGCTTCATACTTTCGATTGGTATAGAATTTATCTAATAATCATACCGGTGAAATGTTTAAAAAAATATTTTTTTAAAATTATTAATTAAACATACTCTGGACTGAAATTTGCTAGGCAACCCATATGGATTATATTTATTGACATATTAAATTAAATATAAAATACGTTTCATTAAATAAGCATCTCGGTGAAGGTCGTTTTATAACGGGATCTTATACTAACACTTATTGACGTTCGGTTATTTGTAACATATACGATTAACAATATAATGGTGATAACGACAGTACGACATCTTAAACTAAAGCTACGAGGGTTCCAAACGCGCCCTGGTCTGAGAAGAGCCCAAAACGGCCAAGTGCGTGCGTGCACCGGTGCGAGGGTTCCGTACAAACCTGTAGGTATATAAGTAAAAGTTATGGTATTTTTATTGCTAAATGAAATCCATAACATTAGTAAGTTTAAAATTATCAAAAATATTTTTATTATATGATGTAACTAAATTTTATGCTTTTCGCAATTTTTCCTTTATCTGTGAAAACGTTGCTTCGTACCAAATTTCAAGATTCTGAGTTCACGGGAAGGTTTTGATTCCCTTGCGAGCATAAACGGCTGTATCTTTTGATTGCGAATTGGCTCAGAAGTTTGATTTTTTCACAGCTCCAAGGTGTAATAGGTAGTCTTAATATATTTATAATACTTATGTGGGTAGGTCTAAGTGCATATCCAATAAATAAGCAGTTGTCATCTAATCATGGTTTGATTTAGACCTTATACTATTACACAAGGGACAGTAGACAGAGTATTTGATATGAATTTCAGCTTGATATCTCTACGCTTTCCTGAGAAAAGGGTCTTGACACACAGACGGACGGACAACAAAGTGATCCTATAAGGGTTCCGTTTTTCCTTTTGAGGTAAGTACGGAACCCTTAAAATAGCTAAATGATGCCCGCGACTTCGCGTGGATACAGATTTTTTATTGCCGCGGAAACTCCCTAATTTTCCGGGATAAAAATTAGCTGTAAGAGTTCTATGGTGGAAACATAGGTCATAGCCCAAGAATGGGAGATATCATCACGTTTTATGTGGCAGTATTTGCGCGGCCCCTCAGAGCCGCCATTAGATCAATCGACTTCGTGCACCCATTCAATCTCACTAAACGTGGAATGCTGTTATTTCGCATTGTTAAGCCCTGTTTATCGGGAAATAAACTTCACATTTTACAGATATATTCTTGTTGTCTTTGAGTAAAACAATTAAAGATCGCTAGATGATGGCCGTGGCTTCGTCCATGTGGATTTAGCCTTTTTAAATCTCACTGAAACTCTTTAATTATCCGGGATAAAATTAGACTATTTCACTCGACTCCCGGTCCTCAACTAGGTATTCCTATGCAAAATTCTATCAGGTAGCTCTAAATAACTCCTTAACTAAATTCACACGTTTTAATATTATAACAGGTGTAGATCTAATGGATAATTTAAGATTAACCTTTATGCTTAGTTTATTATCATAAGAGTTGGAAATTGTGATTTAAAACGCTGTATTATTGAAATACAGGATCAACGTCAACTTACTTAATGATAAATAGCTTTTCATATAACCTGCATTGAAATTTCGAGTTTCAATGCCTGTGGAGCCACCCGAAACTAGTCAATTTCAGACGAATTCGTCATTCAGCGGGTAGAAAACCATCGATGATTTTCTACCCGCTGCATGACGTAGCAGCCCTCCTCTCAATCCTGTCAGAGTATCTGTGTTTATTTCAAACCATATTTATTCTCATTTTAACCATCAACTAAACTGACAGATATCATATTTGAGCAAGCACGGACCTGCACGTCATAACGAATCGTGCTTCCCACGCACGTTTTGTCGTGTCCGGTCCGTAATGTATTTTTGCCCTTACAGAGTGAGTATAAACTTACGGGCATAACCTCCTAATTCGTGATACGGCGGATTTAGGCCAGCCATACACAGACTGCTCGAGCAGTTAGCCAGTGATCAACATACACGGACCGCTCTTGCAGTCATAGTCAACAGCTTGAAGCTACCATTGATAACTGCTGCCAACCGCCCGAAGCAGTTGCAACTGCTTGAGCGGTTCCATGTACGTGTGCACGTAGAAGACTGTAGTTCACTATCCATCCGCAGCTTGAAGTAGTTCATCCTGACTGCTTCAGGCTGTCCGTGTATGGCCAGCCTGAAGCACTTACCTATATTAGTTCAGATGCCTGTTAAGTTTACGTAAAGGGAAGGTGCTCCTAAATTTGGGCTAACAACAAACATAAATGAACGTGTTACATAAGCCGCTTTCTGGCAATTTGTAATCTAAATTCTAGGCAATGGTTAACAATAATAGTCGTGGATGTGCAGGACACGTGTACCAGAGTACAGAATAACAATTTTTCAAGATATTTTACAGGCTATGAACACAATATTTTTTTAAGAAAAAAAATAATCCTTCGCTACGATTCATATAATAACAATGAATTCTTGATAAAACCCCGCAAGGTTATTTTAATGATACGATAGTTTTCTCATGGTACACTTCTATTTACTGATATAATAATAAGCCGCTTAAAAGGGCGAGAGTACACTAGGGACTGGACATTACAAAACCAATGTGCGAATGGGTGGACCGTGGAAATAAAGTACAGAGATAAACAGACAGACATATTATTATGGACAGATTTTCATATTTTTTTTTAAATATTAATTTTGTTTATACGTAAATAAACAAAGTATAAAAGTGAAGGTTTTAGGCCTTCCACTAAAATAAAGTATATGGATAATACTCAAAAACAAATGTTTTTTTTATTCTAGTAAAGTTTTACAAGTTCTTTTAAATCGTCAAACGCATCTCTCGTAGCAAGAAACCCGGGGTATGAATTTGAATTAAATTAACTTAGAAAAGTTTCTGAGGTATTTTGAATTCATCATCCAATATTAGTCTTCTACGTCAGGAGCTAAAAATTAATTACTTTCCTTAGTTTTTCAGTGTCCTTCCCCAATGATTTCACGTTGAAAATAGTCTCCATAGTAACTCCAAGTCGGACGTGAGCTTTGATTTAATAAGATTCCTTTTTAGGGTTCCGTACCAAAATGGTAAAATGGAACCCTTATGGTGCGACTTTCTCCGTCTGTCTGTCCGTCTGTCCGTCCGTCACACTCGATTATTTCAGTAACTACCGAAGCTATCGACATGAAATTTGGAATAGTTGTGTATATTAGTGGCCCAAAGACACTGGAATTAAAAAAAATTGGAAATTATTTTTGTTCGTATTTAAAAAGGGGGGGAAATCGGAGGGTTGAAATTTAAAAGTGAGATAACTGTACTGTGTGGGGTATCATATGAAAGGGTTTACTTTGTACATTCTAAAACAGATTTTTAATTATTTTTAGTTATGATAGTTTTTGATTTATCGGGGAAAATGTCTAAAAAAATACCGTTCCCCTCCCCTTATCTCCGGAGTTTACCAATCGAAAAATTTGAAATAATTATGGTCAATAGGAATTTACGGATATTTTACAGGAAAACTATAGCCAATGCTCTAACTAGCATAGTTTTTTTGATATTAACAATAAACCTCTACAAACAAAGTTAGTCTTGCGGTTCATTAACAAAGGTAATTATTTATTAATAATGGTACGGAACCCTTCGTGCGCGAGTCCGACTCGCACTTGCCCGGTTTTTTACTTTACGCCTTTGTACATTGGACCTAGAAATGGTAATATTTTTGAGTGAGATAGATCCATTGAGTGAGCTCAGCACTTATGTAATTCCAATAAAAATAGTTAGGTACTCTGAGCTTACTGTATTGTTATGCTCAAAGATTAAGTACGTTTCATTGCAAGTTACTCTCAATAAAAGATAAACTAAATACAGGTTCAATACTAAACTATTTCCCTGTGGGTTTAAAGTAATTGATTTTGTAAGCTTACAAAATCAATCGCTTTAATCGATTTGAAGCTTGCATGGACTTTGAAAATCCAATCAATTGATATTTAAATCTCTGGTGCTTTACTAAGCTTGCTACTAGATATCACGAGTACATTCTCAAACTTTAGGCAATATACTCGTAGTAATGTTGGTTTTGGATATTGTTAGGTCATTAAATCAACCCATCACCAGCCTACTGCTGAGGACGAATTTGCTCTCAGAATGAGAAGAGTGTTGAGGATAGTCCACCACGCTGGCCACTGCGTTTAATAGACATCGCACATCTTTGTGAACATTATGGATATCTCTCAATCATGCAGGCTTTACGTGATTAGAGGTTTACATGATGTTTACCTTCAACGTATATGATTGTGATATTAATTATTATTTGGTAATTCCAAGTTAAAAAGTCCATTTAAAGTATGCGTTTTTTTAAACATTTTGGAGACTTGTCCTTTTGGACAAAAGTATGGTCCTAAAAGCTTATTGTTGGATATTGTATAAACGATAAAAGAGCGCTGATTTAACTCGCTCCAGCTATGCTTGGGACTGCAGTTACTTCTAGGTAGGATATTATGTCAAATAATTATTGTTTTTATATTTTTTTAAATGAGAATCCACTGAGTTTCTTGCTGGCTCTTCTCGGTTGGAATGGTATTCCCAACCAGTAGATTCACTCAACGGTTCAAAAGGTCTTGTAAAACGTTCTTTGAATAAAAAAATCATTTGATTTTATTTGAATTAATTGTTATTTTACACATGAAAGAAAGATAGTCGGACGGACAAAAAGGTTTACCTTTTAAGAATTGATGATACGGTATGCTCGTCTTGAGCACGATGAGATATTAAGTACAATCCAATATGATATACCCAATTTGATTGCCAGGACTACGGTAGAGGCACTACCTAATATAGAATGAATCAATTATCTACCTCTCATAAGCACTATTGTATGCCAATTACCGTTGCCATATAGATAATTAGCCTGCTATACCAAATGATCAATTTAAGCACTAAGTGTTGCTTACATAACTGAATGCAGACTGTAATATAATTAATTATAGCATGCAACTGTGCTAAATTCATCAAAAACCAATGTACCGAATATCAATATGTCAAAGTCAAAGTATATTTATTCAAAATTGGTTATTACACAGTATACTTGAACTTTAATTATACAAAGTATAAGACTGATGTATAGTATAGTAGTCCAAGGGCCGTGAAAGGCAGACCTATAGCCTGTTATATGGTACATCATATAGTACCATACAATGGGCTCTATTGGGAAAGCAGTGATAACTTAGTGGTTTGGACAGTAGACACCGACCTCCTATTCGACTAGTTGCGGGTTCGGTCGCTGTAGGCAACGCGTCAAAGTCGGGTTTCAATTAAGATTTCTATGATTTCAAATTTCTATTCTATTATTATAAATTCAAAAGTTTGGATGGATGGATGGATGTTTATTACTCAATCACACCAGAACGGCTGAACAGATCTGGCACAGAGATAGATTTTAGTCTAGCATAACACATAGGTTACTATTTATCCCGTAAAATCAAACAGTTTCCGCGGGAACCAAAAAACCTACATCCACGCCGACGAAGTTGCGGGCATCAGCTAGTATATAATAATTTAAATTAAGTAATTTATATAATTATTTAACCTGATACAATAAAAAGGTAACATCATAAAATAAAATTCAAACCAAGATCCTCGTTCAATAGCATTTTCACGCCTCGCGCCTCGTCTACTAGACTGGAAGCACTAAATGGAGGTGCAACTGAAGTAAAATAACTTGATTAGGTAAACCACCTGTCGCTGGAAATTTTCTCGTCTGAAATAAACCGCTTTCAAACACTAGATACCTAGAACTTGTTTAACTTTTCACAATAGGAAATTTTTCTTCAGCATTAACATTTTCAAATGACTATTCATTACAAGTTTCATTATAAGTGCGAAAGGGTTTTACGAAAAAGTTAAATAATATTTTTCATATTCTATTCGAAATTAATTGCTTGATAACTTCGCAAAAATAACTGCTTGATGCTAAGCTTAATGAGTATAGGATGTAAGACTATTATTTGTTAGCATTATTACTGTTTGTCCTTATATCTCATGAAACAGAAAGTATAATATCTGTCAATTTGACTCGTTTCATGTCATTTGATTTAATCTGCGGATACGGACGCTATATTGAAAATAGTTGTTTATACGATTATTTTAACGATGGCAATTCAGTCTCCTGCCGGCAGACTCAGTGATTATTGAATACTTTTATGTTTAGAACGCAATTTGATTAGAGCACAACGATAGCAATCGTGGCCGGATCAAATGAATATTGTCTTTAAGTTTAGCCAACTTTTATCTAAATTGCATTAATTCTCTCGTGGATCCTGTACACGTTTAACCATTTACTCGTGCAAGTTTCAAATGAGAGGATATATAATATATAAAAAGTATTTTATTAACACCTACTTCTGGATTGTCGCTTACATTATTAGTAAGTATATCATTTAAGTTAACAAAATCTTCAATGAAAATCGAATTTATTTAATCGAAATATTTATTTTTCCAACAGATCCACAATATTACTCAAAACGCAGAAAAACACATAAAAATAATCGACCAATATTTATAAAACCTATTTACAAAAAACACACTAAATAAATTTACATTGGTTGATTACATAACCTTTATTCAGCTTCAATAAATAGTAAGGTTATATAAAATCTGACATGAAACGTGTTTATAATGTATAAAAAATGTACTGTTTGTACCGTGTACGTGTTTTTCGTCGTTTTTTATAAAGCGGTCTGGTCGTACTGTACACTGAAATGTCATGTTTATTTTCTTTTTAGGTAGGTAACTATTATATTCATTACTTACTTAGAAACAATACAACTCATAGCTAGCTATTCTAATCTAATTACTGTACAAATCATGCCCAAATCATGCAATGTTGACAAGAATGCTGGTTGCATTTCCGCACTGGACCAGCCTAGCTGTGGATACTTATCGCGAAAAATTAGCCAGCCCTTCCCCCACCAGACGAAGCAATTAACCTTTACTTTTATATCACGTTTACAGGTATACATAAGTAACAAGCATGAACATTTCAGATCATCGAAGCACTCCACTACTTGCACTACAACGCGCATCAGATCCATCGCAATCTATGCCCACAAGTCATCATGGTCACCCGACGAGGCACTTGGAAGCTCTTTGGACTGGAGTTCGCCGGTAAGCATTTTAAGCCAGAAACTCTGACTGCGTCGTAGTACTCATGACTCGTGACCCCTTTCCGTTAATCACATAATGGTACTAGTTATCTTGGGATAATAATGCGGTGGGTTCCCAGGTCTTTCTGTTTACGACTCGACTAAAAGCATTTATTCAACTTAAAGGTTTGAAACGATTATTTTTATCAGTCATCAGACGTTATTGATGATAACCGGGACCGACGCGCGACTTAACGTGCTCTTCGAGACACGGAGGAGAAGAAAAGCGAGGTTGTTTTGCTTTTTTTATTTGCCTACATTTTTCGGGATAAAAAGTCACTCTAGAAGTCCTCAACCATACCCGACTTGATTGAAGGACAAACAAACACAATTTCCATAATTTTACCTTGTACCCACATGAGTTCTTCTACTTAAAAATAAAACTCCACAATAATATTCAACTAAAAGCTTCAAATCCTTTTATCACTAGGGAAACATTGTAGCTAAAACTCTAAAATCCATATGTATAAGCTGAGATTGATGGGTAAAAGCTTTCGATCATAACAAGCGTGATTCCAAAGAGAAAAATAGAAATGTTTTTGTGAATAACAGGAAAAGCACATCTATGGTTTGGCAATTTGGCAATTTTTTGTGTTTTTTATTCCTTATTTTTACCTTTATTACTTCTATATTTATATATTTTACTTCGTTTAGCAACGGTAAAGATTCTACCATCTTTGTGGAACCTGCGACTTCTTCTGCGTGGATTTAGAGTTTCGAAAATTCCTGTGGGAACTCCTGGTAATTTTCCGGGATAAACAGTACTTAACCTATGTTTTTCTCCAAGATGCAACCTATCTCTGTACCTAATTTCGTTAAAATCGGTGGAAAATATAGGCCGTGAAAACGTAGCATACAGAAAGACAGACAGTCAGGCAGACAGTCACACTTTTTAGATTAGACCACAAGGAACCCTTATAATTGTTGTATCCATTAGAAATAAATAAATTTAAAAAAAAAAAAATTCACCATGTCCACACGTCCGTCCGCGGCTTAGCTCAGAATCTGTTAGTGCTAGAAAGCTGTTATTCGGCTTATGTATATGTCACCGTAAGATTGCAAAAACCGTTATATTGTAATCTAACTAGCGAAATTGTAAACTGTCGGCAGATTATAATTTAACGCATTATTTTTCGGTAGATTGTAATCTGTTAGGTATATTAACCCGATAAAACCTACCTGATTATTTATGTCGAATCCTAACCTAACCTACAAGAAAGAAACAAGAAAACGTAAATACAATGAATATTTCAAAAACTGACACTCAGAACATTGAACGGTTCACAATCTGTCGACAGTTTACAATTTCACTACTTAGATTACAATCTTACGGTGACATATATATGCATCAGGCACTAACTTGAGGGTACAATCTTTCCAATAAAAAAATTATTGTCGAAAAAAATTTGACTCCACTCAGCTCCGTCCGTTTGCGCCGGCCCTCGTTGAGTTTCATAATATTATTTTCAAATAGGCACGGAGCATTACAAAGAAATACTATTAAAAAAACAATTCTACTACTAAATGCCCATTACAGTTAGAGTGAGGTTCTATAAAAGTTTGTAGTTATCCATAAACAGGTACCCACTGTACTGCAAATAACTTCTCTTGATTGGTTTTACGTAATTAATTAACTTCGGAGATAGACGAAATACATTCGACATAAATTTATACTAATGACTGGGATACCTACAAAATACGGATTCAAGGCCGCGCCTAAGTCGGGATCAAATTTTAATTACTTTGAAAATTGCGCAGGTTAACTACGTAGACCGACGAGCTGGTCTTATGACCGGGATCAGCCATAAATTAAGCTCATTCAGTGAAACAGGTGTATACATTTGTACATAAATGCTTGAATTTTTTGTGTTTTTAATATTTCCTGTGTATTTCATCGAAACGACAATAGAAAACACAAATAAACTTACATGGAATGCGTGCAAAAGCCATCTTATTGCTACGTGTCAGAAACGAATTTTGTGTGTATTCGTGTAGTGGAGCCGCATAGTAATGGCAGAGTAAACGAGGCAATGTGGAGTAAATTACGTTTTTCCACGGTTACTACCGGGGCGGCCGCGTGTGCAACGTAGAAGCTTCGCTTTAAAAATAATAATATGGTACGTGCAGCGGGAAAACTTTAAAACCGGGAAATTACTATTATCCGCATCGAAATAGAATGAGCACTACTAAAATTATATATCAATGATCATCCGGCATTAGTACGGAGCGGAGCAAAGATGTGTTGAAGAGACCAATCAGGTTATTGTAATTTTAGACATGACAATTTTATCACGTAGTCTAATTGATCGAAGCGCACACGTCTGCGCTCCACTCCGTTCGTCTCCGCTTCATTCAAAACCCACCTAACGTGCAAGAGCGCGAGGAGACGCCTTTGGGTGGGTTGAGCCATCACTATTCCTACTTTCATCTAAAATATCGGCCTAGTCCGAGCTGTAGGACGGCAAGTAATGGAGTGGTAGATAGACATTAATATTGAATTTGAATTAAAATTTTAACTATTATAGGGGTGGCTCATTACAGTGACAATAGTTTTTACTTAATTAGGCATCGGGTATTAGTTTATTTGAATAAAAACATTTGAATTTAATCTCGACCTCTAACTCATACGAGAGACTTTAATTTCCCGACTTTACATATTATCTGGGTATCCATCCAAAATTAAGACATACCTACGTATTTTTCAAGCCTTCTGCAACTGAGTTGTAGGGTAGAGATCGCTTTCCATCGATAAGATTATGATCTCTAAATAACACCAATTTATTAGTCCGCTTGAGCTCAAGTGAAATTTCTGAAATCATTTCTTAATATATTATTTGCAAGCGGTAGAGAAAGCAATTTAGTTTTTCAAAACCCATAATCAGAGAGGGGATAATCAAGAATTATAACTGAAGAAATATAACTGCCATGCCCATAACAGGTTAGCCCGCTACTGCATCGTCGCTTACCATCAGGTGAGATCGCAGTCAAGGGCTAGTTTGTAGTGGATTAAAAAAAACTACAACTTTAGTTAGATATTTCAATATTATATAATATTATGTTCGTCTCGTATATTAAGCGTAAGTCGCTTTCTTTTCAACAATCATACAATAACAAGGATTACATTGCAGCTATTACACAAAACTTGCCTGTTTACAAGCCCCACAAGCGGATTCTAAAATAGAGGAAGTTATCAATTCTGGACGTATTAAAAAGGGGTCGTACCGTAGTCGAGTTAAACTCGACTACGATACGACCCCTTCGGTTTCTACACGGCGTCTATTCATTCGTATGTATGTATTTATGTAGGTTCCACCGTAGCGCCTAAACTACTGAGCCGTTTTTTTATGAATGAGGTGTCAATCGATTTATTATTATGGCCCGGGTGACAAAGGTTACATTTTACACTAACAAAATCGATATGTCGGATTTGAGATCCTAAAAAGTGGGCGCCTGAGAATCTTACACTAACAAAATCGATATGTCGGATTTGAGATCCTAAAAAGTGGGCGCCTGAGAATTTTACACTAACTAAATCGAGATGTCGGATTTGAGATCCAAAAAAGTGGGTGCCTGAGAATTTTACACTAACAAAATCGATATGTCGGATTTGAGATCCAAAAAAGTGGGCGCCTGAGAATTTTTCCGTAGTCGTAGCCGTAGTTTTATTAACCGACTTCCAAAGAAGCAGCAGGTTCTCAATTCGGCGCGTATCTTTTATTATATTTGTTTCGGTTCCGTATGGTAATTAAACATTCTTGCGGCTTTGAGGTAGGTAAATTATAATATCAATCATATCCTGTCATCATAACTAATATGACATATTAAGGTCGTTGACACTAAGGCAATGTATCAACGCATGTTGCGGCATGACCCGTTTCCCAGGGAATGACGACGGGGCGCAATAATTGAGAATCGATATTATATGTATTTTTATGCACGAAAAAGCTTGAAACAAAAGTTAATTCACATAAAACTGAATTCAAATGCCACTACAGTATTGTTTATTTTTTATTTTTCACGCATTTTGTAGTTGAACTCTGGCGTTGTACCCGAGCGGATATACTAAATTGACTTCAAAATAGTATACATTTATTGCTATAATTTTGTAGCGGTACTTGGGAACGGCTTTTGAAAGTAATTTATGTATAGTACAACGCTTTACATCTAATTTCGTATACATTATAAATACAAATTGAAATCGATTGTATTAATATTTTAGTTACATTTTAGCTATATTTTAGTTTATTATAATTACAAGCATTACTATAGGAAAATCAATCATGGCTCGCTCTTCATAAACTAATTTTAATTACCTACACTAACGAATGTGTGAGTACTCTATAATAAGGGTAGGTTTTAAACTTAAAGTATCTAAGTAGCTCTATTTTTTATTATTATTATTCAGTTCCCATCCCAGTTCGTTTATTTGGAATGAGAAGATGAAGATTCGCTGAAAGTGCGAATTGGCAGACTTCGCACACCTATGAGAACATTCAGGTTTCCTTACAATGTTTTCTTTCCCCGTTTGAAGCAAGTGATATTTACTTAAAATGCTCATAGCTTAGAAAAGTAATAGGTGCCCGGGGATTGAACCCGCGACCCCGTATGTCTAGCTCCGTATGCCGGTCAGGTGTCTAAGCCAAAAACCTTTATAAAAATTAAAGAAATATATTATTGTCCACAGAAAACATAATTGGAAATGATCCATTGGAGATGGTGAGCGTACCACCTTGGTCCATAAAAGTAGCCAAGATATCACAACCAAATCTGGACTTCATGGGTAAGATTGGCATTACTATATTATCATTTTATTCTTATTCTTATAAGATTAGACCTAGAGAAGATTATTTTATTTTTAACCCAATGTTATTACATATTGCGTACAACAGAATTGTGTTCCTACATCATTTCAACCAATTGCTGGCTCAAGAGTCTCCTCTCAGAATGAGAAGGGTTTGGCAGATGAGAGAAGATTGGCAACATTAAGAAGAACTTTTGATAACATTAAGAAATATGCAGGTTTCCTCAGTGTTTTCCTTCACTGTTAAAGTCAGTGATATTTAATTTCTTAAAACGCACATGACTCCGAAAATTAAGACGCTCTTTAATCTATATCTATACTTTAATATTATAAAGAGGTAAAGTTTGTGGTTTTGTGAGTTTGTGACGTTGTAGCGGGATCTACAGAACCGATTTTAAAAATTCTGTTACCAATAGAAAGCCACATTATTTGTGAGTGTCATAGGCTATATATACTAACCCGAAAAATTAGGGATTTCCCGTGGCTTAAAAAACTTATTTCAAGCGGATGAAGTCGCGGTCATCAGCTAGTATATTATAATTTGCACAGCTCCGGAAGTGCAGATGAGTGGTCAGTGCAACATCCTATCAGACATGTTCTCATTGGGTCTGGTCATGTGCGCCATCTTCAACCACGGCAAGGCTCTTCTGCAAGCGAACAACAACCCGATGCTGTACATGAGGCAAATAGAGTTTGTGAGTTGCCATCAATTCTTTTTCCATACTAGCTTATCGTTTGGACAGTATGTAGTTCACGTAAGCTACTTACTTATAAACTTACAAGTGAATTGGGGCCTTAAGTAAAGTAAGTAAACCATAAATCTCAGAAAAAGTAAACAACATTCTAATGAAAGACATTGTAAGCGGATAGACACAAATAACTTTTAAATTAATAATTACAGGCTCCGAAGCGAACAGTAGAAATCCGAACCACTAAGCGTTTTGTTAATTAAAGGCATTAGGTAAACATAAATTGGGGGCGCCTATCTTTTACAGGTGTGGAATCTTATTATATAAATTGGAAGAAATTGTATAGTAGGTACATTCAATACCTTATAGGATTTAATCGTACCGTGTGAATCTCCAAAAAGTGCACATAATTTATAAAAGCTTGGTTTTAACCAGATCAGTGTCAGCTTTTTTAAAATTAAAATAACACATAAATAACAGACACAATAACATGTTATGTAATAGTAGTTTGTAATATTAGAGTAAGTTTTTACAAACGAGTTGACCATCGTCATGAGTTTTTAAAAACCTTAACGACCGTCAATATATAATCACGCCCATCATTGTTTTCAATACATTTGTGAGAAAAGACGAAAATAAAACTCGAGTAGATAGGTACTAGTACTCTCAAGAAAATCATTTCTCACGCCCCTGCTACTTGTTTCGAAATTTTTGGCAGCTATTAATAATTGCGCTCAACTCACTCTTGCAAGAAAACTTTTTTATTTAGAAGACTTACAAAAATAAAATAATGAAACTCCAAAAAAAGTACGGGGGTAGTAAAAACTTACAGTCACTGTCGAAAAATGCACTTACAAAGGCAGTTGTAAGTGCATTTTTCGAACAGCTGTATTGAGAAAAAAATCTTTTGAACTAAATTGCGTATCTCGTTAAAACAAAAACAGTAACAATTGTTAATGACAGGTAGTGTCGATAAAATAAAAATACACCAAAACCTATAATTTTTTTGTTACTTGTAAGCTACGCAGATATCTATAGCTTGTTTTTCACATTTCACACTAGATCTTTGGACTTTTATCATTAGGAAGGGGGCAACGTACAATTATTGTGAAAGAACTTTGACGCTCGTTATTTCTTTAGAAGTTTACCGAATTAATAAACTTAATCAATATCAAGTGTCATGTCATCATGATCACGATACGGTAAGTTCCATATTGACAGTTGGAACAGCAAGTAAATGCGGTGTTGCCACGCATCCCCGCTGGTCTGCAAGAGGCGGTCCAGAGACTGTTATCCCGGGACCCGCACCCTCGACCCACCACACAGCTGCTGCCACTCATCAACTTCTTTAAGTAAAACATTTTCTTCTAGTATTCACATATCTTAGAATGTAATGTTAGATTTATCGTTAATGCCTCCACAATGCAGCTTAGGTCATCATTCAGATTTTTTTTTAATTAATAAATTGCATATCCCAACTTTCCCAAGTATCACAGTTCATGTTAATAAAATTATTCTGAAGGAAAGTCGATTATAAAACGCATGGTTTCCATCCATGCGTTTTCTAATCGTATTAAAGCGGAACTTCGTGAAAACCTATAAGGCGTACTAACGCGTAAAGGAGGCATTACAGGTTACTCATATTAGCCGGCACACGACGGCAAAAACTCTGCCTGCAGCAATATCGGAAGTTCAAATCTACTAAGTGCTGTAGGAAACAAGCTTTGCTATCATTTATTTAAAGAGAATGGGAGAGCTAGATCCGGTCATGCAAATTTCATATTTATCTAAGAAAGTATCATTTAAGCACATGGTTACTGTATCAAAACAATAAGTTATTTGGTTTTGTAGATATTTGGTTCTCTTTTTTTTTGATGTCATGGATTTCCGCAAAATATGATGAACTCCAATGTCGTTGTATCTATTTTGTTGTGATTATTATAATCAAAGAGTGGTTTAAGAACGACTTTGCTGACTTCTGTTGTATCCCAATGGTAGTAGATGCCAGAGTGAGCCAGCAATCCAAGCGATGCAATTCCTAGACGTCATAACGATGAAGGATCCTGTGCAGAAAGCAAATTTCTATCGCGGCCCCCTGCTAGAAGCGCTCCCGTTTATACCAAAGGTACCAGATTACTAGTAATATTTTAGGAATAAATTTAATAATAAAGGACAAAGGAATCCATTATAATTCATTTATGTTTAGAAAGAACTCGTAAACTGAGAGGCCATTTTTTGAGTTTTACTTCAGTTTTTGACTGCTTTTTTTTCCTGGCCTAAAGTCACATTGCACTCAAAAGAACAAAATCACAATATGGTTTTAAAAAGTTTGTTAATTTTAGTAAAACTCTCCAGTGGTTCCGAAATCGCAACAAGTCATTTCATGCATAGTAAATTTGATGACGCGTCGTGAAATAATTAAAAATGCCTCAGTAGAATTTGGGAGTTGTCATAGTATAACAGTATGAAAATTAAAGTCCTTTTGGCTAGCACAAAGCTGGTAGGTAGTTTATTAGAATACTGGTTTTGTTATTCTATTACAAACAGGCAGACTGACAATGTTGTCTGAAAATATTAAATGAAATAGGTAATTAAATCGCTTAAGGTTCTTGCAGTTGCGAATCTTAGCGAAATTATTTATTTAATTTGTTTAAGCGTCTTTACCATTGACTAGTTTAATATTCTCAGAAATCCATTTAATTACTTATTCTTATAAGCTTAGTATTCATCTACTTAATGGTAATTTTTTCAACTTATGTGATCAGTCAGTTTTCAATTCAGCCTTTAGTCTACAATTACCTACCTTAATAACTTCTTTCATAAAAATCCCATGTACAATTTATTTCATAGCACTCAAAGCAACCTGAACCAATCGCAGTCTCTTTATTCTTAACGTTTTCCCAATAGGTTTCATTCCTCTTAACGATTTTTTATTCTTCTTATTAGATTAACTCAATTTCTGCCCTTTTTACTTCACTCTATTTCACTTCCACTTCTTTATTCATCATAATATAAAACTTCGCCCTGGCGAATTACCTCACTGTTTTATGTGCCCTGCGGATCTTAAAAGCAACAGGTCATAAAGCGATACGGAAAAGGCGGTCAATATGATGAATAATTAAATGCCTTTCAGAAACTCCGTTGGCAACATGTGTGGCCAGCTTTACACCTAGAGGTGAGGACATCTGAAGTACTGGATGCAGTATTGTTACCCGTCATTTGGATGACTAACGAGGCTACGCCGGAAGAATTCGTTGCCTTCGTCCTGCCTGCTTTGAAGTGAGATCCTCAAAGTTGCGGTAACGAAAGAATCGTAGAACAATTATGTCGACCTTAATTTTTATCCCTGATAAAGTTAATGTTGAATGAAACTAGGTGATAATATAAAAAACTATTTATATTTTAAACATTTTCAAAACTTGGTCAATTATTTTACTGTTACAAGAAAAATACAACCCATCAAAACAGCTGATACCACTAGGAGTATAGTATGTTGATAAAAATGTATTAACTTCCATGTATTCAACATTAATTTTGTTACAAAATTGCCATTTAATCATTTGCGGAAATCCATGACAAGCAATTTGAGCGAAGTTACTTTTTCAATATTTAATCATGCTATGCAAATAAATTCTCAATTTTGTTTACGGTACCTACACAATAATTTTGCCCTGTTTCTTCATAAATATTACTCAGTTTTGACATTGAACTTAACCTTTGAGAGTTAATAATCCATACTTGAATATTATAAATGCGAAAGTGTGTCTGCCCGTCTATCTATTTGTCGGTATATCTGACTGTCTGTCTGCTACGCTTTCACGGCCGATCTGTTCAACCGATTTTGATGAATTTTTCTGTTGGAAAAATATCTCTGTATTAATTAATACAAAGATAGATTGCATCCCGGGAATGGACATAGGCTATTTTTTTTGTCGGATAATCAAGGAATTCCCACGGGATTAAAAATCCCACATCAACGCGGATGAAGTCACGGGCATCATTTAGTTATTATTATTTTTAGTCCTGCATAGTTCATAGTTCGTAGCATATGGATATATGCTACGAAATCCGTAGCCAAATCAACCTATTCTGTGGCAGTATGCTGCCGGCTGCGCCACTACTAGTATATGAGTGATCTGTGGCCACTACGCTACATAGGTTTGCAATGTCGACACGTCACGTCACATGCATGGCCGCTCAATCCATGCGGACTATTCTCGCAAAATAAGTTATGTGTGTGTGTGCTCATTTTGTTATTTCTATTATTAGCTCTAAAAAAGCATATTAAAAAGTTAGTACATTATTAGTAAACGACGATTAAACAAAATAGTTTTTAGAAAATAATAGTGTCTACAAGCAATTAGTATCTATGAATTTTAATTGCAAAAAGTTATTTAACTGTGGGTGGTTCCTCCGTGAAAATTTTTACGAGATCGAAATTCTGAATATTACAATGTTATTAAAGTTGATCTGTGTATTTTTCATCACTTTATCTTTTCTTTTCAGAACAAGATGTAATGAAAATTATATTTAAAATATATTTCATAATTTTGGTAATGTTATTAGAGTTTCGGCGTTGTTCTACGATTCTAGACTACATTACTACGTTTCTTTTCTTATTAATTCGGCAAAAGGACGCATACTATGTTCAGATTTAGGTCGGTCGATTTCAGGAGCCTAATGA
Organism: Erebia aethiops; assembly: GCA_923060345.2. Classification (NCBI taxonomy): domain Eukaryota; kingdom Metazoa; phylum Arthropoda; class Insecta; order Lepidoptera; family Nymphalidae; genus Erebia; species Erebia aethiops. The sequence continues at coordinate 15,248,812 of OV281079.1, read as the reverse complement.
ACTCACCGAAGACTGTCCAGGCGACTGTCACTCTGCTGGAAAACCTACATGTTGTGATACGTAAATGCCCGAAGGACGAAATAAACAAAGAGTTCTTGCCGCTTCTCTACAGTGCCATGGATAACCATAACAATCAAATACAGGTCGGACTACTGCTTTCTTGCATTTTAAACAAAATATTTTATGTCTTTATTTCAGATATAAAATCAACATTTAAAACGGAGTAGAGAATAGAAAAATAATCATTATCTAGTTTTTATTAGGTTAATAATTGATAATGGCGTACCTACCTATTTAAAATCCCTTAGCAATGATAATGATGATGATGATAATGACGCTAGTCTTCAGCTGAAACCAAATTATATTTAACTTTTCCCTTACGCAGAACAGCTTTGAAGACATGCTAGTCCATTATTTTGTGAAGTTACCTACTTGTTCGTCCTATCGAGTATGGGCAGCAGAATAATTTGAAATCCATTGAATTACTTGATATTTGCTTTTTAGACGGCATCTCTAATAGCTGTACAGAACGTATCAGACTATCTGTCTGATCCGGCGTTGCATCACGTTATCCTCCCCAAAGTGAGGATTCTGCTTGAGAAGAACGCGAGTGATGTCAAAGTGATAAGCCTCGTTCTGGGCATCTATGAGAAGGTACTCATGCGCTTGGAAAGGAACCACATAGTGGAGGAAGTAATACCCACGCTTCTCAGCATGAGACTCACAGATCCAGATATTATTACCCGGGTCGTCAGTAAGTAAATATTTTAAATAAAATGTCGCACAGTCCGAAATGAACTTTGTAAAATGTGTAACCAAGATGCGGGCGCGATGGGAAGGCGCGGACTCTAGTTTTGAGCAAAATTTATTGAGACCAACTCCCTCGATAGAAACAAGTTTCATTTGAAAAAAATTTAAGTATGAGAAAAACACCTTTTTGTAATCCTAAATACAATTCATCTACTAACAAAGTTATGACGTGAAAAAACCCTCTCAACAACCTTACAAAAATAGTAGTTACGAGGTGGCAAGTTCAGTTTATAATATTTCAAAAATCTTAAGAATTATGAAGGAAATTAAGCTCTCCTCAAAATAAAAAAAGCTCAACGAAATTTTTCCTGGCTGGTAAAGATTTATTTTGTTAAATTTAACTATAATACTATCTTTCTATTTATTGAATTCCGTACAACTAAAATATGACACATTTTATTTAAAAAAAAATTATGGACCTATCAGTTTTGCTTCAGAATTGAAAGTAAAATACACTTTTGACAAATTCACATGTTTACTAATGAATACTGTGAATACTATGTAATATATATATGTATAGCACAATATACAACGACGACATATGACGAGATATTATCCTGAAAACTGCTGATTTTCATTGAAGAAAGTGCAATACATTTTATGTTAATTCTATTCTATGGTGCAAAATGTATACATTCACCATTAATATTTCTTCTCTGATAGGAGAGCCCGCTCGTAATCCTTGTGTCTTGTATACGTAACAATCAGATATTATCAGTAACTATTCTGTCTATGATATTATCCTTCAGTACAATAAACGTGAATCTCACAGTAGTCATTCATTGCAACTTATTGTACTGAAGAATTATCCTCGGTGGGTGCTCAAGAATCATGAGTAAACACTTAAATGGATAGGGTGCTGTGGAGTTGACAGCTGGGTTCTGTGTTCAAATAATTAATTTGACCATTGCCACTGCAACACTTAGACCATCTGAATATATTATTGGGGTAAATCTAAATAAACAGTTACATACTTTTTTGAATTTAAACACAAATATAAAACAACTGTAACTCATATGAAAGCTAAATTAAAATTAAATTCTTTAGTCACTGAAGAACCTAATCAAAAAGCCTACCCCTGGCTGCCCAAAGGTTGTGTTGACCAAACGTGCCCATCGAGCTTGCAGTATTACCACCATCCACCATCGATTGAACGGCCAGCCTTTGGATCAGATTGATCCCAGAGCATGGGTCGCAGCCCTTCTCCCTAAATAAATAAAATGTATGTGATAGAATCATAAATAAACGCAGTAAAAAATCATGTCGCGCCATAATTTAGTTTATTAATTTTGTCTATTTTATTAACCAATTTGAAACTGATCTAATGTTAAACTTGCTTTGCCCTAACAGGGCTTGAAATGGAAATAAATAAATGAAAATAATTTCATTTATATCGTTGTATTCGGGCTCTAACCAATGTTTATTTTCTCTAAAGTTTATTTCGGAGGTCTGTGTTGGCTCAATACGAGTTTTTATTAATATTTAATTTTAATTGTATCAGCAGCAGCGAACAATTTGGAATTTTACTATAATATTTTTATGTCTCAATTATTCAGGTATGTATGTAAATGTTATATTATTGTTTTCAATTAATATTGTTGAATATTTGCTTGGCGCCAATTTTTGCGTTGCGAAAGTTGCATATGTGTGCTTGCAGCTTATAAGCGAATGTTGGGGTTTTACTGTATTTTTTTATTCAAATTAAATTTTACATTCGATGCTTACAATTTACAGAACTTTATAAGAGCATTCTGTTGGAACCCAAATTCGGACTGGCTACCAATGTGATGGCCACAAAGATGATTCCTTCTTTGGCACCACAGACTATAAATCCTGCTCTAAGTTTGGATCAATTTGGATGTCTCATGGAGGTATGCAAGAAATCATGAATTTGTACCTTATGTTATTACTAAATGATATTTCACGAAATTTGCCTATTAGATATATCTATAATTATTTGCACAATTTCCCTAAGCTGTTATTTATCCCAACGTACTTACATCACAACTATTATTGAACACTGGGTAAAATAGGACATTGGGTTTATACACGTAGTGCATTTTGCTACCGGTTTTGTCAGCTACTGCTGTCTTCAGGCACATTTATTGATGAATTATATTTTCTTGTCACATGATATTTTCACGTAAAAGTCGCAAGTACACGAGCATATTAAAAAATCATACTATTAATTCTTCTGTCACAGATACTCTATGAAATGTTGGAAAATATTGATAAGAGTCAGCGCTGTAAGCTGAAGCCCGACAACCCTGCAGTCCCAAGCCCAGAACGCCGAGCTCTGCGTCATCAGATGAGCACCGACAACCTTCCAGCGCCACCGTTCAATATACCCAATCTGCGTGTTGAACAACGAAAGACTTCCAGCGCCGAAGATATGGCTCGCAAGAACTCTATCAGTGTCGCTCAAACTTCCACTTCTAACACGGGAAGTGTGACTGGCGGTTTCAGGAGTGAGTAGACGCTTGAAATTACATACACTACCATAAAATAAAATGTTATTGTACACTACCTTACCCACAGTTATCCAGTATTACCTTCCGAAAGTCGAAGTTCTGTTATATTAAAACTGCGTATAACTGAAACGTAGGAATTCGGTGAGTATAAGAAGTTAAATTTTGTTGTACATTTTATAGATACTGGCATCGGCCAATGGTTCTTTGGATCAAACAATTCAACCAACGACGGCAACAACTTCCTGCGTGTTACAAACGTTTTTCCGAATCGTCGCTTATCGGACAATACACTTATGACACCCAAAATCCGGATTGCTCCGTCGTGCGCTTCCTCCCCTGGAGGAACTCCCGGCGGTACTTCAGGACTACCGACTCGGCGCCACTCCAGCATTGGGCCGCAAGAACGCCGCAGCTCTGCCGTGAACCTATCGCCACCAACTGTAAGTCACACTAACGAAACTAGAGGATTAACCCTACACGATTAACTCATTTACACCACCCAGCCAATTTAATATCGACACACAATATGTTGACGAAGTGAAGAAATAAGTAGGGAAGCTAACGGTGCTCCAGGACTGCAAAGCTAATGGTGAAGTGACGGTATTGTTTTGGCAGGCGCACCAGTACAGAGGAAGGGGCGGCTCAGGCTCGAGCCTGTCCGTGCCGTCGACCTCACATTGCGTCGTAAGTGATGTACAGCACCCCCACCCGCCTCGAAAGGTGTTCCTTAAACCTCTATTAAATGTCGGTTTGGAACGGCTTGAATCAATGTGGACTGTCTTCTTCTTCGGTCGCGTCTTCTTCCCACATGGACTGGGCGAGATCGTGTCATTCCATCACCATCACATCACACACGTCCATCTGCACGAACCTGGTTGGCGTTTATCACATGCTGCGAACTCTTATCTGTCTGATCATAAAACTCATCGCATAACATGTCACTAACATTCCTGCGAGGAGACTCGGACCGAAAACTTCAAGAAAAAATGAAGTCATGCATGCTCGTAAAATTGTCTTGTGAACGAACCTCGATGCATGTTGCCTCGTCACGTGGAAGTCGAATCCTACGCAGGGAGAGTAGTCTCTCCCGAAGCTGTCAACTCTACCTGTCTTCGACCCTCGTCGAATCTGTGTTTTTACAATAATCATTGGCAATAAAATTGGAAATGAAATTTAATGACTTACTGCATAACTTGTCATCCAAATTCGAAATTTGATACAAAAATTATCTGTTGAAACTGTATTGCAACGACGATATCATTTATATACAGTTTCAACGAACAACACGCAGTCGACTTGCGCTCTGGGCTCTGCAATACGCTTTAAAGTTTTTATCTTAAGAGTAGTAACTGTCAGAGAAGTTAATGCAAAATATGTCATCTTTTCATCCATGTTGAGGCTTAAAGCCGAACGGTTAACGCTGTCTCATTCACTGTTGCTATTTGTTCTTCTACGCAGCTTGCACGGGGCATGAACGTGAGTATGATCCTCTCTTACATGTTTGTCGTTAAGTTACGACTTCTATAACATCTTCGATCACCAATACCATGCCTCACTTAGATGTTGCCGATAGTTATAATATTTAAAGCCTTCAGTAAAATAAAAAATCGTTTAAAATTTTAAACCTTCAAAATATACAGGCAACATCTCCGTATAGAACCTAAATAAGCTATAACTTCTATAACGTCTTCGATCACCACATAACATGCCTCACCTAGATCAAGATGTTGCCCATAGTTATATAAGCCTTCAGTACATAAAAAATTCGTTTAAAATTTTAAACCTTCCAAATATATAGGCAACATCTCCGTGAATAGAAGCTACATAAGCTGTAACTTCTATAATGTCTTCGATTATCACATAACATGCTTCACCTAGATCAAGATGTTGCCGATAGTTATATAAGCCTTCAGTACATTAAAAATTCGTTTAAAATAATTTTAAACCTTCCAAATAATATATAGGCATCATCTCCGTGAATAGAAGCTACATAAGCTGTAACTTCTATAACGACTTCGATCACCACATAACATGCCTCACCTAGATCAAGATATTGCCGATAGTTATATAAGACTTCAGTACATTAAAAAATCGTCTAAAATTTTAAACCTTCAAAATATATAGGCAACATCTCCATGCATAGAAGCTACATAAGCTGTAACTTCTATAACGACTTCGATCACCACATAACATGCCTCACCTAGATCCAGATGTTGCTGATAGTTATATAAGCCTTTTCAGTACTTTAAAAAATCGTCTAAAATTTTAAACCTTCAAAATATATAGGCAACATCTCCATGCATAGAAGCTACATAAGCTGTAACTTCTATAACGACTTCGATCACCACATAACATGCCTCACCTAGATCCAGATGTTGCCGATAGTTATATAAGCCTTCAGTACCTACATTAAAAATTCGATTTACATTTTAAACTTACAAAATATATAAGCAACATCTCCGTGCATAGAAGTTACACATCAGCTGTAAATTCTATAACGTCTTCGATCACCACATAACGTATCTCACCTAGATCAAGATGTTGCCGATAGTTATATAAGCCTTCAGTACATTAAAAATTCGTTTAAAATTTTAAACCTTCCAAATATATAAGCAACATCTCTGTGCATAGAAGTTACATAAGCTGTAACTTCTATAATGTCTTCGATCATCACATAACATGCTTCACCTAGATCAAGATGTTGCCGATAGTTATATAAGCCTTCAGTACATTAAAAATTCGATTTACATTTTAAACTTTCAAAATATATAGGCAACATCTCCGTGCATAGAAGTTCCTTAAGCTGTAGTGTAGTTACTAATTAATTTCTGAAGCACGAGAATGTAACCTCGACACGCTTCAAACCGCGCTGGAATAATGTTCCTACTGACTGTTTAAGGCATGCAATAGTGTCGTCTACTAATTGCTTTCAGGTGCCATACAATGTTCATAGTAAGTAAGTTATGTTATTATGTTTTAATCTGCTGCAATTTATTCTGAATACTGAGCACTTTATTAATAAACAATAATAATTAACGCATTCATATTAATTTTTAAACACAATTATATTAGTAGTAGTAGTAGTAGTATAAGTCTTTATTGCATCTTAACACATCGGTACAAAATTATGCATACAATACAAAAGACAGGAAACTGTGGTAAAGCGCAAAGGCGGCCTTATCACTAAAGTGATCTTTTAAAGGCAACCCGAGCCTCATTACGAATTAGGTTCTCATTTTACAGGTTACATTGAATAATAATTATTTTCACCTTTTATTAATCCCAAAATAAATTCATAAAAAATAATCATACTAATATTATAAATGCGAAAGTAAGTTAGTTGGTTTGTCCTTCAATCACGCTGCAACGGAGCAACGGATCGACGTGATTTTTGGCATGGGTATAGTTGAGGCCCTGGAGAGTGACATAGGCTACTTCTTATCCCGGAAAATTGATGAGTTCCCGCGGGAATCCAAAAAATCTTATTCCACGCGGCCGAAGTCGCGGGCATTAGCTAGTTTTCTGTATTAAAATAAAATTTTGCATGATGACAAAATCTACATAATATTAATATATACCTAATTGGTCTTTGGAGGCAACAATCTTAACTTACAACTTGACAGACTATAAAAGCTAAAAGTTTCTATACCTTAATTGTTCTGAACTGTGATATGTGCAAATATTTATGAAGGAATTGCCAAGTATCTCAGGCTTAGAGATCGGGTCGCCTAATCATCTTTCTTCGTAACAGCTCTTCATGCTGCCATGAAACAGGTGATTTTTTTATTTTAGTTTTTTTATTTATTGTTCAAGATAAACATACATTTATATTAAGGTTATAAACTTAAAATATTTTTACAGTTCTTCCTTTGAATTTTTCTCAAACAACTTTACTTATAATAAGATTATAATATAATTATGACACCGTAAAATTGTAAAAACCGAAAGATTGTAATCTAACGCTATTTATCTCGATAGATTGTAAACTGTCGAAAGATTGTGAACCGTTTAATGTTCTGAGTGTCAATTTTTGAAACATGCATTGTATTTACGTTTTCTTGTCTCTTTCTTGTAGGTTAGGTTAGAGTTCGACATAAAAATAATCAAGTAGTGTCAGGTAGATTACAATCTACCGAAAAATATTGCGTTAAATTGTAATCTTTCGTCAGTTTACAATCTCGCTAGTTAGATTATAATCTAACGGTTTTACAATTTTACGGTGACATATATAAAGGCGGCACCTTTTAAGTCTCGATAGAATCATCTGCCATACTTTATACAGCTTTTTACGGAAACATCGAAACTTTTAACTTTTATCAAGTCCCTCCTCGAAGTTTCTTACAAGGTCATGTTGCTCAGGCCACAATATTATAATAATTATAGCTTGCATGAAATATCATAAATATTTTGGTACGTATATTTAAGGAAAACATAATTACTGGTCTTCTTTCATGTTTATATCAAGGCTGCCTGATATACCTAAAACGGTTATGCCAATAAAAATATCATCAAAGAAAATGTATTGAACAATCAATCCTACATTTGATTACAATATAATTATGCGATGTGTAGGGTGGATCAATGCCGAATACGTCATCGAGCGTTCCATTCTTGCTGACGTCATCGATGCAGTCGATCAGGTCCCGGCGTCCGTCGGCGTGCCTCAGCGGATCCCAGGGCTCCGGAATATTGCAGCAACTGAGCAGCGGCATGGTAAGGCACTTGCCGGTCGGCTCCCACGGCAATGTACCGCAGGTCCAGCAGCCCTGGGGCACGCTCCAAGGCGCCACGGCTGCTGGGTACAGCGCCTTGCGGCACACGGCCATGGCAGTCAGGAAGTGCCCCTCACTAAACATTACACTGACGCGTTAAACGAATCGACGGTAACGTCTGCTCGTAATCGCAAATCAGCACGCTCCATATCTTGCTGCGTATTTATGTTTGTCGATTTGCGGGCGGAAAGCACCGGGCGTTGCACCGACGACGCCGACGTGCCTCGGTGGAACGCTCGCTGGTGCGCTTTCCTTACGGTTCTGCCGTACTGGCGATCCCCGTCCGATCCCTCCATGTCAGTAGATCCATTGTCGGTGTTGTACAAAGTATCACAACTTAACATTTGTTTGCTTTTACTTTTTACTGTGTTTTCTTGTTATTAAAAATTATTTTTATTTATATAAGACTGATTCGGAGTTTATTTAAATAACTTAGCTAAATTATTAAATAATTTCGCTCATTTCCGAAAGTATGTTGCGGTAGGAAAAGGAAAGTAAGCTTTAACTGATATAATGTGGACATATCACTTCTTCATGAGCAAAAATGTGAATTAAATAATGTCCAATTATATTAAAAATTAATTATTATAAAATTTAAAAATGAGAGTTAAATTCGTATATAAAAATGTAACCAAAATAGTATACAGCAAAGTGTTGTATATGGTGCTGTGATATGGTATTGTTGTATTTATTAGAAAGTATATTTAAAATAAAGAAGAAATAATATTTTTTTTTAATTATATACTTACTACTAAAGAATATATTTTATTTAATATGCATATTATATTACTCAAAGTATTAAGGTGACAGAGGTTCTAGAGAGAGACTTTTAAGTATAAAATGTGCCAAATACATATTTAAATTGTGAAATCGATATAAAATACAATATATTGTTCGGATACCTACAACACTAGTTACTCGGAAATAATGTTTGCACAGATTTTCTAAATACACACAGTAGACCTAAACTAATATTTCCAAAAAATAGGGACCTGGCCTATTTATTTTAGGACTATTTACACCTTTCTACAACAAACTTTTATTACTAAAGATGAATATTTTAAACAAATTATCAAAATAAAAACAGTAATAAATTTTATTTCTAGAGGATATTGTATATTTATTTTTATATATTTTAGGACAATTACCTACTTATGTACCAAAGTTAAAAGCATAATTATTAAAAAAAGTTATGGTTACAATTTAAGTAACTACATACCTAAAATACGACAAAGTTTGATGAAAACCCCAAAATCAAGGAATATACTACTCTCTTAAAATACATACTTTGAATAAGTGACTTTTTGACATTTTATTTTTCAACACTTGTAATAATTTATACCTATTTAGATTCATTTCATTACTGAATTATCACATCTTGCATCGATTTCTTATTTAATTTGCATGAGAATAATAATACTTAACAGGCAATCATCCACACAAAATCATTAACATTTCTAGTAAGCGCAATCATCTCTCGCTCTGTGATAAACTTGAAATAGTCGTAATTTTTGTTCCCTACAAATGTTCATCTACTTAATGTACCTAATGCTCTTCAACTTTATAGTAGATAACAATAAAATATTTATAATTGAACAGGTTCCTTCAAGATTATAGTCATGGTACTGTACTGTACTTCGTGCATTGTTTTAGGTATGATTTTCTGTAGCAACATTTTTGTAGGTACATCGTACATATTCTCATAATAAATCTAAATCTATCTCATGTGATAATATTGAAAGTTCACATTCAACCTCTCCCGTAGTTCAGTTGTGATTGCTTTTTCGCTTTTAAGTGCATTGCGTAGTGCTGGTACTCTTATTTTTAGATGACTAACCGGTATATAGAATAGTTCCCTAGGGAATATTGTGTAGAGTAGTGATGTAGCAACCTCGGAGCGGGCGAACGGGGGCCGCGCGATTTTACTCCCGTTTTATTAGCGTTGCGTGACTCGAGTTCCCTCTCTAAAGGTGATGATACATATGCCTGAGTAGCTTGCATAAAAGCATGCCAGATACTAGCAAATGAAAGCTACTAGCACGTGTGAAAAGTTTTTAATAATAGCTCATATGCTTAGCATGCTGAAAGCAAATCGTTCTTTTTTTTTCTCTTCAGGAAAGATGGGATGAAACAATGATTCTAGTAACTGAACTGCCAACAACAACGTTTGACTATGAATGCCAGTACCTGATCTGGTGGCTTGCCAGTGATATGCAATCTAGAGGCATGTGTATCATCGTAATAAACAATATTGTGCATTTGAGTTTGATCATATTTCTGTTTGAGCGGAAAATATTACTTACTATATTATGACTAAACTTCAGTTACTGAAACGTATCTATTAATCGAATACTTTATTCAAATGTATGCTTAGTCTTAATTTTTACGTTGTAAATTCGATTGATCGTACGAGCGTTCAATCACATTGACGTCAAAGTAAAATGGACCCAAAAACTCTTGATTTAAAGTCACAAATTCAGTACAACCGATTTTGATTCCGAAACGTTTGCGTTTGGAGTGCTGGTTGTGAATGCATACACGGAATTGAGCTCCAATTACATGCAGTTAAGCCTCATTTAACTTTGACGCTATAAATGTGATAGAACGCTCGATTAGGAACCATCGAATTTGTTATGTAAAAACTTAGCTTATGCGCGAAAGTAGGTACTCAGCTTTGGAATAGTATAGTGATTAGTGGAAAGCAAGAGCCGCGCGTGAACTCGAGTCGGGAAACGGTAATGAATTCGTCATCCGGTCACATGTGAGCTCAGCTTCTAACTCGTGTTTATTGTGGTTGCTTGCAGCACCAGCTGTTTTCCGGGCGTACGTAAAGCGCGTTTGTTATTTATTTACTGGGAGCGGCTTGCGGCGCGTGCGGCTCACTTCGCCCGTCCACGCCTCGCTCCCCATCGCGCATCGCTCCCTACACTCATTCTTCAGTTCTTATAAAGTTTCATCAATCAACATTCGCCTAATCATTTTACACGCTTCAGAAGACTCTCGGACTAAGTTTTGCAAAAGTTGATGCATGAACACATCCGAATCCTCTACAAATAAAATATGAGAACTTAAATTGTGTTTATTGGTTTGCACATTCGCACCTTCTAAGTTCTAACGGATGACGGACGCTTTGCACTGATCACATCATGTTCGTTATTACAATATTTAACACCTACAATATTTATTCACTAATATTTAGATAGAAATTATAGATTATTCAATTACATATTTTTTATATAAATTTCTAAAAATCTTGAGGGAATCGTTAATATCATACAAAGTATATCTACACGCTGAAATTTTTCGTGGTTGTTCGCTGAGTATGACATAGTGTATATTTTCGTAAAAAAGAAGTTGAATTAAGTAGTATTTTTTTTACATAACGCTATCATCTGCTTTACCAATAAAATATTTAAGCGTGAACAAATATCATGTCGACAAACAATAAGGTACCTATCATCATTACTCATTCTTACCAATCCCAAGCGATTACGATCGAAATGAGACGTTATTAAATTTAGTAGACTAAAGTTAACTTGCTAAATGCGATTTTAATTTATTGAATTTTACCATATTATTTCTTTGTTACTGTACCTATGCTAAGGAAGTTGAATGGAAGTATTTTTCGTTCCATGTTTTTATTAAAAGCACGATCAAAATGGTAACTCGCGCTTTTAAAAAGTTCAATGTCTAGATATAGATAAATAGCCGAAGTTTCCATAATAAAAATCTAAATATTTCGAGTTCGTAGAGGTTTACTCTAACTATTATGAACCTAAACTTTAAAGGAAAAATTAAACGAAGTTTATATCTAACTTACGTGCTCGCAGATGACTGGCGAGAACTGGTATTTAAATTGGGATTACTAATATGAAAACACTGTGTTTTCATATTAAACAACTATTAACAGTAAGTCGGGGCGCGTCAGCTAGTTAAAATATCTATAGCTTTTGATATCAAAAGCTATAGATATTTTAACTTATAACTTATAGGTTACTTATAGTTTAACTTATATAAGTTAATATCGTTTTGTAGGTACTTTAATCTACTAAATTAAAAAAAAAACGCGTCTGTGGTGAGGTACCTATCATGTCACTGAATCAAATGAGAAGAAAGTACTACTTAGGTAAAATAAGGCAATCTGTAATATAAAGTACTACTGAAAGTACTAATGTACTGACATAGTATTTTTTGTGATAAAATGTTTTTTAGTTTAAAAAAAATTGCAGCCTAAGCACAACAGGGTGAAAACGCTTTCTCGCTGCTCTTGCGTCGACAAAGCTTTGCGAAAGCTGCGGTAAAGAGTTATTACACTGATCGCTTTGGGCCTGTCTGATAGATAACTGGTGACAGTTTAATAGAATACCTATCGCTCTTTCATCCTAACATACTACCATAGGGATGATGCCAACTCAATCAAATCAACAATTCGTTATCGATATTTCAAAACACGCTTGGGAGTTTCAAATTTCGATGCTCGTTTTTCTTTATTCGATAGTTGAAACGGTATTTTGCAACACCCTCTGTTTGATAATAAGTAAAAAATAATTTATTTTTGACATAGGCATCATGATGGAAATAATCCTGTAATATTCCGTCGAATCAGATGATGGTAATATACCCACTGAGTAAAATTACTATATCTATGATTTTCATGAATCACTAAATACATTTTTATTCGAGTCTCGTGAATTAAATTCACATAAATTGTTTATAATTTTTGAGTGAGTTTAAGTCACTTACCTATTGAATGAAATTCACCCTCAAAGGTTGAAAGAGTGATTTACTACGATGTGGTTGGTATACATAGTATTTATTATAGGTAGTAAATAATAAGAATGTCCAGAAAGTGAGAAATTATAGAGATAACCTATTAAGCTTGATATTTAAGACTATCAAAATATTGTACTTATCCATAAATTAATATAATAATACCTATTTGTAAATCTTTCAAAAATTTTTGCCTTCATTGTTACTAACCTTTTAATACTAATATAGAATATTTTACTCAAATTGATAGTATAGTATATTTTATAATGAATATTATATATTTATGCTAACCATTTATAGGAATGAAATGGTAATCAGATCTTTCTATAAAGTATATCGAATTAAATCAACAAGACGTGTAGGTAAGTGAAAGTGATGTAGGTAAGGGGCTGAAAATGATTCACGGCTAATATTTTACTGTATATTAATTTAACTAAATCTAATCTATGTGTGCCTAAATTATTATTATGAATAATAATTGGTACTGAATGAATTGTAGGTGGCGGCAACATACCTAAGTGATATATTATTATTATTATTATATTTATTTTAAAATATATTTTTCCGTTATATACTTCTGAGGGTTGTGGTGTTTGCTCATTGTTAGAAATATATAATAGTAACTTTACGTGTCCCTATATCAGCATCCTATCCCTTGTGTCGGTATTAGGTGCCTACATATGAAAATCTTTTATCAACTTTAAACTTGTACTAGACTTTACCAAGTTTGTGCTATATACCTTGTGATCTCTTTCTATGAATATATATTCTTGACTGCTATTCTAATTTCTATGTCTAAGACGAGAATAACGTGCGACAATACTATTGCCTTCCACGCTTTAGCTGCAAGTAGGCGTTACTAAAAGAGAGCGCTGGGATGGGAGACAGTGAATGAAATATGTTTACGCAAGGGTATTATTTAGGAAACTTATATTATACTATACCAAGATTATGCTTGCTACAACCCACGAAACGAAAGGTTGAGTGAACTACGAACCAAAGTGCTATCAAATAATAGAATCAGCGACAGTGATATTTTAAATTGGAGTCCGCGCAAACGTGCAACTAAATGTTGGCGGCAGCTTTTGTCGGCGTGCAACGTCCATTGAGTTGATGTCCCGACGACTTCAAATTGCTCGTGCAAAAAGTTGTCTGCATAGTCAGCGGTCTTTTTACAAGAATCGAACTTTACCTACGTGCAGCTAATAACGATGAAGGTTCCTTTAATAACTCTAAGTAGATAAAAAATATCAATGTTGAGCTTATCCTAAGTATATCATAATTATAACTTAGCTACTTACAGTTACTTATAATCTTAATTATTTATTAATATTTTAGACCGAAACTGCTGTCGTATCTACTATGATTTTATATAAAATCTCATTCTCAATCTCTCAAAATTGTCATTTCTGTATTCGATGTAATGTTAAAATTAATGAGGAACTGTTACACCATTATCAACGACGCTTGTGTAGTTACTATTCCTATTAATACAACACAACCTGCATTGCTCTAAGAGTTGTTTGTCTAGTTGGTGTAAACGATCCAGCGGACTAGGTTCCATAAGAGATAATAATTATACATATTTATACGGCGAATATGAATTATGATACAATGTTTTTAATATTCATGATGGGTGTTATATAGTCTTTTTATCCATGAATAAAATAGAACTTTCATGTTAACATAACAGAAATGTCAATAGACTCATTATATGATGATTTAATGTAGTGTTTTCTGCAATTGAACGTATAAGTCTGTCGATGGCGACACGCTTCACTGGTATGTGTTTAGTCACTACAGTAACTACATCAAATGGATGGATTTGATCGCTCCAACAATGCTGGGGACAGCGGTTACTTATGTACACATTGATATAGTAATTGTAAATGAATTATTTAAAAAGAGCAACCACCGAGTTTCTTGCTGGTTCTTCTCGGTAGGAATGGCATTCCGAACCAGTGGTAGATTCACTTGACGATTCAAAAGTACTTGTAAAAGTTTATTTGAATAAAAAGATATTTGATTGATTGATTGATTGATTAGATCACTTTCTAACTACAGCCAGTGGCGGACTAAAACCACCGGAAGCCTGCGGTATAATGTGAGGCTCCCGATGTTCTTAAATAGCATTTTTTGTTCGGAGGGGATTACGAGAGTTGCAAGCTCGAAAATCTTTCTTTCCATTTTACAGAAATGATCCTTAGGGCCTCCAACTACAGACTGGTTAAATATTTCAGTCTGATTTGGGATTTAGATACTAATGAGGACTTGTCAAAATTTGGGAACCCACTAGACTCGAGGACCAGGGCGACCCGCCCCATCCGCCACATGTCCGCCACTGACTACATCGTATAGATACTTAGGTACATTACATTAGTTACCTACATTAGATAGGATAGCTGGCGCCAATCAAATTGTCGCATCTGAAGTTGACCGCAAGACGCGACGCAATAGGATATTTTCGCCTCGTATGTATTACGTTAACATCGACAGTTTGTATGAGAGCTGCGCAGACAAGCACTCACACCTCAGCTCAGAGACGACTAAATGATTGGCGCTAACTATACTTGAATGGGATTACTCATAGATAAATAATAGATATGTACTCTTTGAGAGTTTGTTTTGGGCGTCTCTTCTAGACTTTAGTGAGTACATTCGAATTCTAATTTACTTCGAGAGGAGTCCCCAATACCTCATACAAACGAAGTTTTATTCTCATTCAATCAAGCTAACTACTTACGTAAAATAAATTTTATAGACGCGCTCCACGAAATAATAGGCCTATCTCTCTGTGATTTACGTAAGTTACCTACCAAATTTACGTAAGCGTATACTACTTTAATGAATTTTTAAAGTAACATGTCTCATTAATTCGTCTATTATTAATGTAGGTAATGTTTGAGTACCTACGTACAACTTTAATAATAATTTAACTTACTATAAAATAAGTAAGTTACAATTTATAGGTACGTGGGATATGAATAAAATCACATAAATCAGGCACTATCATCGATATATATGTAGGTACTAGATGGGCCCTTTCATAGAAAAACGCCGGGCGTCCGAGTTGCTGAACACGTTCCGCACCTGTCTTTGTTCCCGTCGTAGCGCTGTCACGGTCGCTCGTCGTGCAGATAATTTGTTATTATTAAGTTAACATCTAAAGTTTAATTTGTTTGGCACTGTATAATTTTAATTTTAAGGTAAGTGTTTCAATTCACAATTATACATTTCCAAAAAAACGTTATTTAATCTTCCTATTTAATATTTGTATCCATTACGCAATCATTTAATTTCCGCGGCAAACTGTACGATTTTTTTTTCTAACTGACCTTACGGCTATGACCTATATTATCTATGACCGAGTCATACGTTTTCAAGCTTTCATTCAAGATGTTGCAAGTAAGTTCCCGCTTTTCAGACTAGATGGCGTTGATGGCGTTGCTAAAAATACGCCCACATTCTTTGTTTGACAGGGCCCGTCTATGTAAATTGAGGTCGTTGGGCACTATGAATATTTTCATATAAGAATCAAACTTCGTTAGTATGGATCGTGCTCACAGACTAAGTCTAGTCTATTGAGAGTAGGTATACTTGTTTGGCTTCTAAAGAATCTAAACAGTGTAAAGCTACTCGATGTTTGTGTATTCGACCGTTTAATGATTAATAATAAGTAACTAGATACCTAAGCATTATGCTTATCCTTCACATATCCACATAATTGTTATTTTTCCAGTAGATTATACCTATGTTTAGATCTTAGTTAAAATGCCGTTCATAAAACATCTGATCGTAGCACATAATATGATATTTATACCTACTTACCTAATAAATATTACTAATGTTAAAAAAAAATATATAATCGAAATACTATATTGAATGTTTTAACCTATCATAGATATATATTTTGTTGTCACTCGCCGTTCGATTTATGTATACGTGGAAGTAGAGAACAAATAAATTATTAAAATAAGGCTTATGCAGTTTTATTTTTCTTCTATTGTTATGATTAGGTAGGTATGTTTGTTGTTTTGCAAATAACATCTTTATTATATTTTACCTCAAAAAATTAAGTACAAAAACACGAAATACCTAGTAGATTGTAAGTTGTAACCGAGGGCATACCTTCATAGCGAAGTTATTGTTTCTTGTGGCTTTAAATCTATCAGTTCTATCACTAAATACACTCAGGATTCAAACTAAGCACTCGCACCAAAAACAAACTTTGCTATCTACTTAGTTAAACAAACAAAAAAATATAAAGTGTCTCTTACTTCACTGTTATTAAAATTGTAAAGTAATTAGACTCATTTTACTCTGGACCGATGAAAAACTTACAGCACAGTCCTAAGCCTACAAACGTGGCGTAATAAATACTTAAGTAGTTTGTGATATGAAAGCAGTTATTAGGTCTTTGCATGCAAGTTGACTCATGTCAGCCAAATGCAGCCAGGCGAGGGCTGACCATCGAAAGAGCTTCAGTGGAGAAAAAGTCACGAGAAATGAAAAAGTTGCTCAAAATAACACGTAATTAATGGACGTCCCCTAAAATGGCAGAGCGATTAGGCTGTTGTCTCACAGAAAGGGAAGGTAGGTAAGAAGGGAATTTAATCATACTCATCATCATACAGTTTGTTTGTTGGTTTCTTGGTTTCTTGGTTTGTCCTTCAATCACGCTGCAACGGAGCAACGGATCGACGTGATTTTTGGCATGGAGAGTGTCAAAGGCTACTTTTTATCCCGGAAAATTAAGGAGTTCCCGCGGAAATCGAAACAATTTAAACCACGCGGACGAAGACGCGGGCATCAGCTAGTTTAATAATAAATATCGCGTTATTAAAATACCTACCTACTCCTAAACCTCCTACCAGTAAGGTAAACCTCAAGAACTTCCTCAGATATAAACTTCTTAGTACCTATTCGATTTTCTTTTCTGATATTCAGTCAAATTCAACAAAAAAATAAAAGGCCCCCTGGAACACAGAGCATAGGCTTAGAATTATTCTTAACCATCCTATTGGTAAAGCCGAGCCACCAATAGCCTTAGTGTGGTGCCTAGGGTATTGAGGAATCTAAAAATGCTTGTCAAGTTAGCCCGCTTCCATCTTAGATCATCGTTCATAGTGATTCAATACTAGGTGAAATCGCAATCAAGAGATATAGGTAATTTGGCGTCGAATAAAAAAGGATATATCTTCTAGGCAAGCGCGCTCCACCTTAGGCTGCATCACCACTTGCAAGCAAGTCTGATCTCAGCCAAGCGCTAGCCGCCTATTTAATTCAAAAATAAATCTCGTCGTCGTCGTCGTAAACACGCCACTTTCACATTCGTGCGCAGCCTCCCCTTGACGATCTCCATGGCGCAGTGGTGAGCGTTGTTTTCCTAAAGTGGGAGGTCCGGGGTTCGATCCCCAGCAGGGTCAATTTGGGAATTTATAATTTCTGAATTTTCTCTGGTCTGTCCTACTGAAAGGCTTCAGCCGTGGCTAGTTACCTCCGTACGTTACGATTTAGCGTTCCGGTACGATGCCGTGTAGGAACCGATTATTGATAAGGGTTTAATATAACTGCCATACCCGTAACAGATAAGCCAGTGAGTTAGCATTCAAGGGCGAACTTGAGGTGGGTTAAAATATTTTTTTAGTGTTTGTGGTTATTGTCGGTTTTTATTTATTTTTATTTTACAATTTTTAGTGCTCACGGCTACTAAATGCTGCCCGCGACTTCGTCCGCGTGGAATAAGGTTTTTGATTCCCGCGGGAACTCTTAAATTTTACGGGATAAAAAGTGGCCTGTCCTTCCCCGGGATACCTACAACCAATGCCTTTACTAAATTTCATTAAAATCGGTTGAACAGATAATTTTTTTGATTCCCGCAGGAACCTTTGAATTTTCCGGGGTAAAAAAGTAGCATGTCTTTCCCCAGGATACAACCTATCTCTGTACCTACCAAATTGAATCAAAATCGGTTACACAGATGGGCCTTGAAAGCGTAGCAGACAGACAGACCGACAGGACACACTTTCGCATTTATTATAGTAGTATGGATGCCTGGTTAAAAACCTACTGTTTACTAAACTATTATACTGATCGCGAGCAATTTACTCTTATCCATTGAGGAGTTCCGTTCGCCATGTCCGAAGATATTCATATCTTCACCAAATTTAATATGGGACAACCTCTGAAGTATGATCTATCAAACAAAAAAGAATCATCAATTTATTCTTATCCATTGAGGAGGTCAGTTCTTCATGTCCGAATATATTCATGAGATCTTCACCAAATTTATATGGGACCACGTCTGAAGTATGATTTATCAAACAAAAAAAGAATCATCAAAATTGGCGGACTAATCGCGTAACAAACATACAAAAACATACAGCCAAATTGATAACCTCCTTCTTTTTTTGAAGTCGGTTAAAAATAGCCTAGGTACATCGCTGGACATCGATCCTCTAACTAGTATGGAAGAGCTGTCCGGCTACTTACTCTGTTTCAAAAAGTGTAATAATATAATAGCATCATTCCTGATTTCTGATTTCATCACGTAGAGCTGCTGGGAGCTACCTCACTCCGCCTTCTGAGTGGAGGGTAGATTTGGATTGAAAGTATGGAAGAGCTGTCCGGTTACTCTGTTTCAAAGAGTGTAATAATAATGGCACCTCATTTCTGATTTCATCATATAGAGCTGCTGGGAGCTAACTAACACCTCACTCCGCCTTGTGAGTGGAGGGTATCAAGTATATATCCCGCGCCATACTTTTGGGTTTTACCCCACGTCGTTACCGTAGAAATAGAAAGCTGCTGTTCGTATCTTAGCGCGTGTTTAAACCACTGCTAAAGATTTACTTGGTAAGACTCATACTCATATTATAGCTTCTGGTATTCTGGTTTAAGATATTTATTGTTTCAATAAGAATTATTATAGCTTACTTATCTAATATATAATTTTCTCGTGTCACAGTGAAATGGCTTGACCGATTCTAATGAAATTTTTTATGTATATTCGGTAGGTCTGAGAATAAAAACGCAGTCGCGAGTCGCGGGCATCAGCTAGTTTTTATTTATAAAATTAAGTGGATGGGTATGTAAAGTATTAAATAAAACACTTAATTGACAAGCTTTCTATTTATTAACTATGTGAGTCATTAATAATAAAACAACATATTAGGATATAATCAAATACGCGTCCGAGTTGAATGCAGTCGGGGGCTGAGGTGACGGGCGGGAGGATCTCCCTCCCCCGTCCGCCGTCACCCCCGTGGATAGTGTTGTCAAGTGCTGTCTTTGGCATTTTATTTTCTTTACTCAAGAAATAAAGTAAATTTTGGACATTATTATTGTGTTTAAAATATCAATACTTTAAATGTTTTTAAAATAATACGACCACTGCTTGTTCTTGTAATTTATCGATATATGACTATCAGTACTAAGGTCACAGCACTGGCACAATACTAAGCTCTGCATTCAACTCAGGCGCGAACAGTATAATTGACCGAGCGAAGCGAAGGTCTCTGAGTCTACTTGGGTGAATTGGCACTTGTCCGTCCGTCCGTCCGTCCGTCCGTCCGTCCGTCCGTCCGTCTGTCAGAGCATTATAACTTCTGAATTACTGAACGCAATTACTTCAGCTTTAAATATAATATGTAAACCAATGGCCTCCCGCCGAATATGGCTTAAAAAATAATAAAAATCTTTATTTCAGGGGGGCTCTCATAGAAGCGAATGCGAAGTAAAATATTTTTTATAAAGTTACATAGGGTTGCGGTATATCATTTTAAAGATAATTAGGAATAGAGTCCAAAAATATATTTTTTTTAATTTTTCCCCCAAAATTGACGAAATGGGGGGCTTTCAAAGTGGTGATATTCTAACGTCCAAAGATGACCTCAGAACTCTAAATTTTCTGAAAGGATGAGTCTGAAACTTGATCAATTATTTCAATTATATCCTGTACTTGAACAACAAATACTAAAATTAGATAAATATTGTAAGGAAACGGAATTATTTAATTTTTAATGAGCTTCAGTATTTTTAACAGAACTTCACATTTATGTCAATAGATGGCGCCGCGAGGTCTTAGTTCGGGGCGAACCACTAGTTATATTATTAGGATCAACAGTAGTTCCGAATTTCTCAACACGCACAGATAATTTTGTCGGGGTTAGAATATCAGCAACGGCAATGACGGCTTTTATACAATTCTATGACAGACCGTATGTCAATGGAGAATGCTGGCCAATGGAGAAACGCCCAGGCAGAAAAATCTGTTTGAATGGCATTCGTTCTTTTTATTCTGCTCTAAGATCCTACGATTTCCAATTTGATATGAACTAAACAATAGTGTAGATGGTAGAATATTGGTTTTAACTGAACATTAAATAAGTAATCATATTATTCATTATTTACCATTACATTAATTTTATTATCAATTATTTACCATTACATAAAGTAAAACTAGACGATAGATTAACATATATTTCGTTATAAGGTTTTTTTTCATTTAAGGTATATTCTAAGACTACATACCTATTTGCGACAAAATAGGCAAAATAGTAGTCTTAGAATATACCTTAATACACAGTGTAATAGGTTCAAGAGAGATAAATAAGAACCTATGCACAGTAAATAAAAGTATAATCACATATAAATACAAAAAAAAACAAAATAGAAAATGGGTCACACGAAAAACTATACTAGGTACTATGAATATAAAACGCGCGTACACAGCCGTGGCTCGCAGAGGACTGTCGGTGCGGGAGCGCGTGCGCCACGCGTTGGGAGAGCGGGTAGCGGGGAATCGTACGACCGTTACCATGGAAACGGTCGACGAGGACGTGCTGGTTTAGATGCCTACTATACACTCCCCCTTTTGACCTGTTATTGTGTGTTCACAACAGGATAAACAATAAAGGTTAGGCAGAGTTGCGTGGTCTAACACGTCTTTTAGGACGAACTGGTTCAGGCCGATCGCTATCACGATCTGCTAACACCTCAAACCAATCAGACGGCACAGGTGTCAGCGTTGTAAGCCTTCTAATCAAAAGTTCGCTGGCTTATTGCAAACACCTGTGCCGTCTGATTGGTTTGAGGTGTTAGCAGATCGTGATAGCGATCGGCCTGAACCAGTTCGTCCTAAAAGACGTGTTAGACCGCGCAACTCTGCCTAACGGTCGTACGGACCGTTACCATGGTAGGTACGACCGTTACCATGGTAACGGTCGTACCTATACTGGTTCAGGCCGATCGCTATCACGATCTGCTAACACCTCAAACCAATCAGACGGCACAGGTGTCAGCGTTGTAAGCCTTCTAATCAAAAGATCGCTTATTGCAAACACCTGTGCCGTCTGATTGGTTTGAGGTGTTAGCAGATCGTGGCCTGAACCAGTATAGGTACGACCGTTACCATGGAAACGGTCGACGAGGACGTGCAGGTTTAGATGGCTACTACCATAAACAGTAAATTTATTTAATTTTCATAATATTTCTTTAATTCTTGGCTTTCATAAGCAAGAAAGTGAAGTTCCCAAGCAAGCAATGCCACCACCACTCACATGCACCACCACACAAGACTTTTATACTATTCCCGACGCACGTTTCGCCCCGACACCGGAGCATCTTCAAGAGATGCCGACTTTACAATTTAAGATTGTCTAGTAAATCTTGTGGTGGTGGCATTGCTTGCTTGGGAACTTGGCTTTCTTGCTTGGTTGCGAAGGTAAACCGTGCTTCGCTTATAAATGCATGCTTGACCATACAGATTTTTTTCTGTTGGCGGATTACAGCAAAATAACTGTAATCTTTTCTTGATAAATAATGAACTTCCGCAAAGTAACGTCTGATTCTATCCAATATTAATTTATCTTATAATTTATTTACGATATCGATGCTACTATTAGTATATCTGAATAATGTGGGTATATTCCCTTAAATGGCGAATTAAATCAAAGAAAACGCGAAATGCAAATGCCCAAAATAATTTGAAAAGTTGATATTGAGATTATAACAGAAAAATTGCAATAATCTAATCTATTACTTTAGATTGAAATAGGTACGAAAAGATAGTGTGGACTGTGGTAAGTTATTCCTAAATGTAATTCTATAAAAGAAAAAAGAAAAGATACTTGATAAATATATTTAAAATCCAAGACACATTGCACGTTTTCTGCCTTGGATTGAAAGGAAAAACTAAGGAGTTACTGAACATTTGCATTTCAAGCGTTTACTAATTAATACATTCATACTAAATAACACAGAATTATGATAATAATATATTCTAAATGTATAGACAGCAAATTTAATTATACACTAATATTTATGAATCTAAACACAAATCGACAATCAACATCGAAATACATTTCACAATAGCGCGGTCGGGGTTTACGTGGTTTCACATGGCTTAGGGGTGTAGAGGGAACATCAACAAATGTGGCACATTGCGAGCTGACACGCAGTATACAGATCAAAACAAGTAAAATTTCTATAGGACTTTTACAGCATTTGACTATCGAAACACTTTTAAGATGACGAGGCTAAATTTCGTACATTGTAACATTTTCAATGATTGTAGGACATAGGCATCTTCTAGGCAAGCGCGCTCCACTTGCAAGCAAGTCTGATTGCATCCAAACGCTAGTCTATATATTTAAAAAAAATAAACTTAAAATAATAGTTTAAAAAAACTAAAAAACACGCTTTTGACGCAGACACTCCGGGTCTCAGAAAAAGAAAAAATCGCTAATCCTGATTATCCTAGTAAGGATAACGGGTCAAACTGTTTAAAATATTGAATTGTCATCGGTCCTTAATAAGTATGCCAAATTTCGAGTTAATCCGACGTTTTAAAGGGGGTAAAAATCATGTTCAAAGATTCCGTTACAAAATTCAAATTCAAATTTTTTTCAATTCAAATTCAAATTCAAATATTTTATTCAAAGTAGGTACCGTAGTACTCTTTTTGAAGGTCATAATAGTAGACATTAAATTCATTTTTTAAAAAAAAAAACTTATTGGTAATAACGTATACAAATTAAATCTTACTAAACATTTTCTTACATTATTCCAAAGACTACAGTGTATCATTATTCTATAGGTACATCAATGTCATAAAATTATAAAAAAATAATACAAAATTATAATAATAAAATCAAAAACAAAAAAATACCAATGCAAAAATAAATACTTAATAATGACTATTAATAATTACAAACTTAATATAATTCTATTGGAGTGTCCAAGCGTCTTTGTCCGTTATGTAGTCGTCAAGAGTATAATAGCCTTTCTTACATAGGCTTTTTTTGACGTATTGTTTAAATCTCCCCTCTGGTAAACTTTGGACTTCTGTTGGAATTTTATTATAGATACTAACATACATAATTATATATACATACTAACATACATACGTCTGAAGCTAATAAAAAGCGTGTAAAAAAGCAGTCTCAGTACACTTTTGACAAGTGTGAGCAAACCAAGTCATTGACAATGAAACACGATCATGTCAGACACGTTTTTATCGCAATATACTTGTTTTTAGAAGAATGGTGAAAACAAAGAGCATTTTTCCTCGAAATTATTCCCTATCAAAAACTAGATAAGTAACAAAAAAATATGTCTAGAACTACGTGTATATTTAGAACCTAAATTGCACGCAGGTGAATTCGCGGACATCATGTAGTATTAAATTAGTGAGAAATTTGATAAGTTCTGAATTACAAATCTGCGGACTGTATGCAGAAATAGATAATATACTCAGAAGATCGGCATAGCTGAAACCACCGCTCACGAAGTGGCATTTGTACGACAATCTCATTCGGATTCTAGCTTCCGCCACTCACAAATTTGCATGACCTGTTCTCCTAGGTAAGCGACTCCACGGATACGACTCCATAGAAAATGGAAACTTTGTCTGAAACTGAAACTTGTCGCTTACTTAGGATAATGCCTGAGATTACCGTACGATCGTGAATTTGAGATGGTTTATATATAGATATCATAATTTTTTAATCAATTTTGTGCTGTATGCGTGCCAGCTCTGTTAGCGCGCTATATTAACGACGTAAGGTCGGAAAAATCTAACATCTATTACATCTATGATCAAAATCTGACAATTATATTTTATTACATGAATATGGTGAGTAAAATCCGTTATATAATCTTAATACAACCGTATTATGTAAGTTCAAATGGAATATGAGCAATTTTTATTTTTTAATCTCGCTGACTATAACATGTCTGACTATAAAAGCTAAGATTCCGACCTTATATACTGAAATCTTCAATGTATTATACCGACTGATTTTAAACGTGCTTGTAGCTTAGCTGTCCAATGTAAAAAATAATGATCGTTCCAATTAAAAATCATCTCAAAAGTGAGAGTAAAGTTCCTAAACAGGATGTAACTTTTGGATTTATAAACTTACATAATAAGGTTAAAACTACCTCATTTACATTAATTAATGATAAAATAGTTCACGCTTACACACAACATCATTATTTTATGTGTATTTTGGCCTACAAGTTAAAAAGTTAATCGTATTTTAGAATAATTAAATTTATAATATTGTATAAATTGAAAATATATATTCTGTTTTATAAAGGGAAATGGCTACAAAAAAATATTGAAATTATTGATATTCTAATCACAGGTTTGTTACGTTCGGATTAAATTGATTATCAGTTCCTGTCCACAGAGCATTGCCGTTAAGTTAATACGTTTCACTGTTATGAGAAAATAAACGGATCACACGAGAATATAAAAGGTGGATAATTTCAAGTTTTACTCATGTATAAAAATAAAAAAATAAAAATAGCCTTTATTTCCGAAACCATGCGATTAAATAAACATTTACATTAGTTAATAAATAAATACATTTTTACGTCTTACAGAATAGTTTTAGAATTGTTTTTAAGTCATGTAGTACCTATTGTTTAATTTTAATACATAATATTTTGCAGAATGGTTTAGATATTTATGATGTCAATCTTGTAAATTTTTATAAAATGTCACGTATTTCGGATTGCATGTTGGCAAAGGCCTCCTCTAGCTCCCGCCACTGTTTTCGGTCGTGCGTTACTCTTCGCCAGTTCGGTCCTGCGATCTGTTTAATTTCATCTTCCCATCTACGGTGCGGCCTGCCTCTATTTCGTTTTCCATCTCGTGATACCAGTTTGTTATAATTTTACTCCACTTGTCTTGTTTGTCCCTTTGCGAGTGTCCCGCCCATCTCCATTTTTGTGTGTCTATTTTGCTTAGAATGTCGATAACTTTTGTGAGGTTTCTTTTTTTTTTTTTTTTAATCCATTACAAGCTAGCCCTTGACTGCGATCTCACCTGATGGTAAGTGATGATGCAGTCTAAGATGGTAGCGGGCTAACCTGTTAGGGGCATGGGCAGTTATATTAAACCCATACCTCCTCGGTTTCTACACGGCATCGTACCGGAACGCTAAATCGCTTGGCGGCACGTCTTTGCCGGTAGGGTGGTAACTAGCCACGGCCGAAGCCTCCCACCAGGCCAGACCAGGGAAAATTCAGAAATTATAAATTCCCAAATTGACCCTGCCGGGGATCGAACCCAGGACCTCCGCACGTTAAGGCAACAGCGCTACACACTGCGCCACGGAGGTCGTCAAATTTTAAGAGGTTTCTTATACTTTGGCTGCTGTGTCAGTCTTTGATCTTTACTCCCATCATGCTTCTTTCCATAGCTCTCTGGCATTTTACCAATTTTATTCTGTGGTTCGCATTGAGAGCCCAGGATTCACAACCATAGGTTAAGCATGGTAAGACACAAGCGCTGAATACTCTACTTTTTAAACGCAATCCTAGTTCTCTACTTTTCATTATCTCTTTTAAAGTCCAATATTTCCTCCATCCATTTGCAATCCTTCTATCAATTTCTTTTGTTGTTAGATTTAACATAGGGGAAATTATCTGTCCTAAATAAATATATTCGTCCACGTAGTCAATATTTTTTCCGTCTACTGTGATATTTGTTTTACTAGAGTTTGTCATTACTTTTGTTTTTTCAAAATTCAATGACCTACATCTGCACTTGCTTGAGAGAGCTGTTGAACCATCAATTCTAATTTCTCTGGGTTCTCTTCAAAGAGCATTTTTACTTCGCTATCCATACCCAAATTTGCCGATGGGCTTTTCGTCATCGTTTAACTTGGTTCCTAACTGGGCGTTAAAATCCCTTACCTTGAATAATTGTCCAATTCCTTTTGTAGAGAGGCAAATTAATATTTAATACTGCTATTCTGTCCGATATGCCAATGAATTCTAGAATATTCTTTTTAATGGACGATTTTACTAGGAACCCTACTCCTCTATGTCCTGCAATTCTGTCCTGCCTTTGTGATACAAGATATATTCATATCGATCTTCTATCGATTCTCCCAATCTCCGCATCTCACTTATACCAAGTATATCCCATTTCAATGACTGTAGTGCTGTCTCTAGTTCAGTGAGACTCTCCTCTGTACGTAGAGTTCGGGTATTTAAAGTGGCTATGTATAAGTTGGTTCGTGAGTAATCCTTTTTATTTGACTCGTGGTGAATTTTTATATTATTATTAGCAAGAGGGTCGTGGTCAATGAGTCCCGCGGGGACCAGCCGTAGTGGGATTTCTAGAGGGGGCAACATATCCTATTTATTCTCAGCTGAGCCGTTTTTAGGGCTACGGGTAGAATCCGATTGCTTCTTGATACAGTATGAATCTATTTTTGTCCTGTTCTTCTTTGCATATTGCGATGAGCTTGCTCTATTATTGTACTGTAGAGTCGTAGGTGGCGACTCTGGTTTTCTTTTGTTATTACGCGTATGGCTTTCTGCAGCTTTTTCATTTTTCTGAAAGTTGCTTTCACTAATTTTTCAAGAATGGTATTTTTTTCTTTTTTTCTTTTCTTTTTTTTTTCTTTTTTTTTCTTTTTTTTTCTTTTTTTTTTACTAGCATTCAACATTATAATTTTGACGTATCTGAGAACCACTTTTTCGCCTTGGCACTCTCCAGGTTTGCAGTTCCTTTTGTAGTTCTCTTCTCTTTTGAATCGTCTTTTGTGAGTACTCTTCTTGTATATAAATAGAAGTCTGTGCGAGTTTGTGTTTATTTTTAGAAGCTCTATCTTTCGACTCTGTGTTGTCATGGTTACAGCTACTGGTCTGGTTTTACTGCATCTCTTCCCCAGTCTCTTTAGTTTATCTATGTCTATATCTGTGTATGGAAGATCCATATTTTCTTGTATAACGCTCAGGATGTTATGTTCTAAGTTTTACTCATGTACCTAAATTAAAATAATGCAAACTTTTTCAAACAAACAACCGTCATCATTATGCAGTGGGAAAATAAATACAAGCTTATCTGTGTAATTTTTATACATACTATCACATCGAGACGCTAAAAAAATGCAAAATCATCTGGATATGATAGTACTAAGAAACGTTGTCAGTGAATTTATCACAATGCTTTTTAACTTTTTAACTTGGCACAACCGCGAGAACTAGTTTTAGGGATGTCCTTTAATCACTGCTTTTTTCTGGTGACCTACGCGCATTCGTTCTGAAATAAAAATCAACATTTAAAGTATAATAATATAATAAAGTATAAGGCAGCCATCTCCAGAGAGATTAGCCATCTGCGCGGGAGATATTATAGTGCACAAGTGTGTGCGCGTACACAGGTGCACTCTCTGTTCCTTTACTCTCATAGCCCGATGGGACGGAAAATCCGACACGACCGGTGAGAGGTCAGGCGCAGGACCGACGGCTTAACGTGCTCTATATTAAAGTATAACCCAGCATCGATTCGATTAATATAATTAATAAACAGGGTTTATTTAAAAATACTAACGTTCTACTTTCTGTTCAGGTGCAAAATTTTCTAAGCTACGAGTATGAGCGTTTTAAGCAATTATAGGTACATCGTAAGGCATCGTACAACAACATACTCAAACGTGCATGCTTTGGGTTGAAATGCTAGTAATGGAGTTGCCATAGCCAGGCGACAGTTTGAAATAACAATAACTAGAGATCGCCCGCGACCACTTTCTGATTTCCTGAGATGATGATATTTTCCCGCTGTAAAAGGTCTACTTATAGCGGCTATATAGCTAAGGTAGGTCTTTCTTATTTAAAACTAATAGCCTAAATGCCGATTTTCATGTCTTTAACTTCAAAAACATAGGACTTTCATAGAAACTTGCACACCCCATTTCACCCCCTTACCGTTTCATAGCTGGTATCTACTATAGAAGGAATCTACCTTCCAAATTTCAAATTTGTATGCTTTAAAGTTTCTGCGATATCGTGATTAGTCACTCACTGGCTATATATTAATATATCTATCAGTCCAGTAATTTGGAGTTTTGAAAATTGGTGTATTTTATAGATATCGACGTGCTCTTTCCGAATTTCCACTTTGCCACCTCGTATATTTGCCACTCGCGCCGCCACATTGAAAAATGGCGCCCAAAAACAGATTTTTGACAATAACTCCTTTCGGACTAATTTTACGATGAAAATAGTTATGTAATAAATTAAACTAGAGTACATTACCTACAATTTATGTGGTAACCTTTTTTTTGTAAAATCAATAGTTTGATCGTACGAGAGCCGCAAACCAAAACCTAAAATCACCTTCCTCAGTTCAAAGGAAAATGCCAGACTATGTATGGAGCTTTACCCCACTTATTTAAATTCATGTACAAGCATGCCGTATGTAGGATTTAATAGATTTTTTATTCCTGATAACCAAACATACATTTTTAAGCCTCTAACTCTTGCGGTTTTTTATTAAAACTAAGTTTAAGTTTCAAAATATTTTGAGGTTAGGTAGGTATATTCATTTTTAATTATTGTGAAATAAGTAAAAAAATGCTGTGTAACGTTACAATGCTCTTGCCAAGAGATTTTATGGCTTTAAAATGAAGTAGGATACTCAAATGCCTGCGTAGCTGGATGTCTACCTGAAGTATGATACCTAGTTAATAAGCTTGTGCTATCTTTTCTAATGATAAAATGGTAGACTAGCTAATTGGAAATAAAACAACTGTTATTGATTAATTAATCTTCATATTAAATAGGTAATCAGTCGTTACATTATCAAGAAATGCTGCCGGTGCATCAATATCATTTTGATGGTGACCCCAACCAAGGTTATTACAAACATGTCTTAGCATCCTGTTTACACTCAGGTGACAATTTATGCACCTCAACGTCGTAGCCCAAATCGCAAGCAATGGTCATCCATGGAAAATAACGTAAAGTCGGCGAAATCGAATCCATATTAAAGTATAGCAAAAGTTCTTGGTGAAACATTCAAAACAACCACGGTAAGCAGCAGTAAACATGCAGTAAACAGTCAATGTCACTAAACCCCATAGCTAAAACCACTAAAACAATGATCACAATGACATTGACATCTTCAAATAGGTACTTTGTCAATGACGTTTCGTTGTAAAAAATGCGTGAATGCGAAGGTAAGGTTTTAATGCAACTATAATAATAATTAATCATCATTATTTACATTAAAATAATAATTATGTGTCATTTTCAATAATTAACAACACAAAATAACGAATTTAAACAAAGATCTGTAGTATGATTTATGTAATCGGAGTTTTTTTTTTACTTAAAAAACTGAACAACTCGTAGTTTTATTAGTCGTGTATGCGTAGAATGTAATGCAAGTTGCCGCAGGAGAAACCGGAAGTGGACGAGGGAGTTGAATTACTTTTTTTTACATTTTAAAATCCGCAACTATTTCATCAATAATTATTAAATCATACGTGGTCATAAATTCCTAAGATAATTTTAAAAAGTTTACATTCTGTGTAAATTATGAAAATGGGTGGGGCAAAATCTGGCATTCTCTTTTTGTATAGTGGGTGTAATCATCACACTGTATGCATATGGTAACGCTACCTGGGCTGGTTGAGGAAGCGCGCGGTGGCGGCGAACCGGCGCGGCTCGTAGTCGCGGCTGGCGGCGGCGCGCCTGCGCGCTATGTTCCGCACGTGCTCGCGGAACGTGGCGCGCAGCTCCGGCGCCGCGGTCAGCGGCTCCGACACCTCACTCACGCTCTCTGCGACATAGTTCACTTTTATTTTTAACCGACTTTCCAAAAAAGGAGGAGGTTCTCAATTCGGCGCGTAATTTTTATTTTTTCAAATGTATGTTACCGCATATCTCCGTGGTTTTTAAGCCAATTTGAAAAATTGTTTCTTTCAGTCGTTAGAGGAAGCTCTCGAGGTGGTCCCATAAAAAATTCTGACTCCAAATCCTCAACCCTGACACGAAAAAGTAAAATATAAAAATTCTTTCCAAAAAACCGACTTCCAACACTACTGTAAAGTAATAAATAATTTTTATTTCTACCATATACTATATGTTGAAGTCGGGCGAGCCTGATGCGTCAACTTTTTTTATCCTTGTTATACCCGCCCTTATTGAAGTGAAAACTTCTTTAGCCGCGTTGACCACTTCTTGGTAGGGGTTAAAATTAAAAATTAAACTTTAATACCTTAGTTTTAAGGTTCATATTTGAAATATTTTCTTTTATCGGAAAAAATAAATTAAAAGAAAAATTTAAATATTCGTTTTCACTTCTATCGGCAGTCCCTGCCGACTGACATTTTTTTTTATTTAATTCATTTAAAAGATCTAGAGTTACACACAATTTTGCATACCAAAGCACTAGACTAAAAACACAGGCTGGCGTTTGTAATTTACAGCCCAAATAGAATCGCGGGCCTGGCGTACGCAAGCTCGTCCGGGTGAGCCGCGCACTGCCGCTGTAGATCGCACCTGCAATACCAATGTAAGGAATCTGTTCTGTACATAGACGACTCGCCTGTAATGAAAGCGTTGAGCATCGTTGGAGGCCGGGCCTGGCGCACGCAGCGGCGCTTCTTGGGCGGCATGCCGGACAGATACGCGTCGCTGTACGGCTCGTCCGGCTCGGCCGCGCGCTGCCGCTGCAGGTCGCGCGTGAACGCGGGTACCCATTCCTCGCCCCAGTGTTGCGCTATGTGCGCGGGTGGCACCTACAACAATACGAGAATAAAACCCGAGCCGACTTTAGTAGAGGACAGCGATCACGACACAACACCAACTTTGTCCACGAAGACGCGCCTCATTATTTCATGTCTTATTAGGATAATTGCTTTACCAACCTTATTTTTATAAAGTCGTATGTTTTATGTACTTTTTTGACTTTTGACATGCTATATAGTTTCATCATAACAAATCACAATAAATAAGAGAGGGTCGCGTCTTCGTAGATTGAACTACTCGTATATAAGCGTTTTAGGAAATAGTTATTTTTGACACAAAAAGAAAAAAGTTAACCTCGGTTTCTATTCCTCTAGTATATTTGCCCCAAAAGGATCCATAGTCATTGTAATTGAGTTTTGCAACGGCAAAACTAGATGTGAAATGTTAATATGGCAAATACCACTAACGATTCAAATCAACATTATAAAATAACATCAACATTATAAATACTGCAACATTATAAAACTTTTAAAAATTTCACTCATGCTTGTGTGATACCCGTTCCACACATTACAAATAAGTCGTAGTGAGAAATTATTTATTTCATGCAAGTGTTCAAGAGGAGGAACAGCGTTTCAATAATTTTTTGTTTTTCAAATCTTGCCAATTTTACCCAATGTTATTTTCCTCGTTTTCTAACATATTTACGATTAATTAAACGAATTAAACAAAGGGGAACCAAAACCAAAACTTGATATATTTTGTTTGTGAATGGAGAAAATCATAACATTCATAATAGCAAAATAAATCTCAAATAAACTCATTCTTGCCGTTAACATATTAAATAAATAATAAATAAATACACTGACAGGAAGACAATTGAAACATATCGAACTTTCAACACATAGGACAGACAGAGATTGCACAGGAACTTTCATCGTTACCTTACTAGAATAATTCCTCCCAAGGCGCGTATTGCATTATTAAGACATACTTCAAGCAATAAAATATTAATGAACAAGTTTTAAAAATCCCGTACCATATACTTATTCATTTTTGTCAGTAGAACAAATAGCACTGACGAATTTATAAATAGGCATGATGACAGTAACCAAAAATCAATGAAATTATGAATTTATCTAATGAAATAGGATTCATGGATTATAAAAAACGTATTTATTTTTCTATTTCAAGTGAGATTGCTATTTATTTTGATAAAATAAAATTATAAAATACAGCAATCCGCCATATTGGTTAAAACAAAAAGAAGCGAATGACGTCACAATGGTTTGTTTTCGAGCTTTGACAATCACACTATTGCTTACTGCACACTGCACAGAGTACATTGGTAAAAATAATAGTGACGTCACAAACGACGCCATGACACCGGGGAGCGTTTTGGCGCGAATTTTAAAATTTAAATTTCAAATGCCAATATTATCTACCAACCCTTATTTTTCTGCTGAAATAAGATATTTTTTCGAAATAGTAGATACTTCCGAACATAATCTGACCATTTTTCAAAATCAGTCATCATGCCTATTAACGGCGATTAAGCAATCGCTACTTTCGTAATTTTATTGAATTTAGAGCCATTAACCAAATTACAAGTAGGTTATTCAAGTCAAAAATCAATTCGTATAAAATTGTATTATACTTACGAAAATTAAATCATCCGTCGGATTCTCAGTCGAGCTGGATTTTGGTTGTCGACTGGGCCTGGAAAAAAAAAACTAAATGAATATTCAAAGAAATCGAAAGAATCAATCTATACTTACAAATGAACATGGCTTTAGCATATTATATCATTATTTAAGACTACTTTATTTACATCCATAAGATGTTATGAGCCCACATTGCACATTGGCCCAATGCGCTGGCGAATGCACTCAGCAAACGGCCATTTTGCGTTAGTAAGCATAATCATAATATTATATTGTTCTACAAATAATAATACGTAGTTCATATAAAACTACGGTAAAATTATTGACTGAAAATCTCGTAAAATGGAACCTTATTGTAGCGCCAAATTTTTAGGATCCGCCATGTTGAATTTAGTGCGGCGTCATTTTACTTTTCGTATACTTCTTAGCAAACCCTTTTTAATTAATTGATACCCATATTATTGGGATTTGGGATGCATAAAAAATAACTAGTGTTTGCAAAATTTCAAATCGGTTTTGCAACTTTACAGCACATTTTCGATTTTTTGTATAGAAATGTTTGCATTAGACACTTTGCGATTGGGACCAGCGTTAGTCGGCGAGCCGTCAAAGCCGCGTACTTACGTTGACCGGCACTCGCCGAACGCATTGGTTCAATGTGCACGGGAGCCATTACCTGAAGCGACCCCGGCCGTGCCTATTTGAGACGCGTCCGTTTCGGTCTAAACGGCTGGTAACCAATCCATTGATGGGTCCACTCGGAACGCCGGGACCAAGCGGGGCAGGCGGTGATCCGGCATTTTGCCTCTGAGTTTCTGGCCTAGTTTTAGTATAAAATGTCCTAAATTAGACGAGATTTCAAAAACTTTAATTTATTATCACATTTTGGGCTTACCCTTACTACATTCATTTTCTGCGCCGTTTCCGTTAACTTCTTACCTGAATCGTCCGCGATTAGAGTCGTCGCGTACTGGCTCTAATTCCTCAGGACCAACTTGCTCTAGAGGTGGACTCGGCGTTGGCCTATGAGATGAACCAGCCACGTTCGCCTCAGTGTTAAGCCCCGGATCGGGGTAGCGAAGCAGTTCATTCCTAATATTAGGATAGAACGTTAACGTGCTGTTAGCTTTTATTTAACTAGATGAAATGGAAAGTAAACGTGAACTCAACTACAACTAATCGTATTTTAGATGCATTTCGCACTGCCCAAAGAGTTTTCTTCCATTGGGTTAGTATAGGGACTCATCACAACAACGTTAAAGGAATTCGAACGTCGATACACATTTAACGTCAGGTTAAAATGGAAGTAAAGTTCCTTGATAATTGATATAGACTCAAATGAAGTACCAGAGTGCGACGCGCCGGCTGAAGTTGTTTGGAAAAACATGAGTTTTAATACAAAGGACTTGCGTCCGCGGTCCATTTTACTTTATCGCTGAAGTGTTTCGTCGTTTTATTTCAATCAACATTGGTATACTGACATTACCGTTCTAGAAATGGGAACTAACATGGACAATTTTTACCGAGTAGTGTACATTACTTTGGCGATGCCATTGTGGCCATGCACTGCGGATGTAATCAGCTTTAACCCAACGACCTCAATTTACATAGACGGGCCCTGTCAAACAAAGAGTTTGGGCGTATTTTTAGTAACGCCATCTAGTCTGAAAAGCGGGAGCTTGCTTGCAACATTTATGCGCCATCTTGAATGAAAGCTTGAAAACGTATGACTCGGTCATAGATAATATAGGTAATAGCCATAGAAGCCGTAAGGCCAGTTAGTAAAAAAAAATCATACAGTTTGCCTCGGAAATTAAATGATTGCGTAATGGATACAAATATTAAATAGGAAAAAAATTACTTACCTTAAAATAAAAATTATACAGTGCCAAACTAATAAGACTTTAGATGTTAACTTAATAATAACAAATTATCTACACGACGAGCGACCGTGACGACGCTTCGACGGGGACAAAGACAGGCTTATGACAGTTGTGGAACGTGCTCTGCAAGTCGGACGCCCAACTTTTTTCTATGAAAGGGCCCATCCACTACCTACATATATAAATAATCGATGCTTTGACTATAAATTAATAAGATATTTACCCGAAAATTTCACGGTTGTGGACAGCAGGAAAATGAACAGGTGACTCATGGGACGTGGCATCGCTGTCGTCAGTCACATCGAGCCAATCAAGACTATCGTCCTCCTCATTTACCTGAATACTCTGTCCGGCGTTACCGTCTGAGTCGTATTGTGGTGAATCCCTCCTAATGTAGCATGAAATGTTAAGCAAACCGCTGTTATGAGATGTCAAGCTCAGGTTGAATCTAATGACATGGAAAAGCATTATTATTTCTACTGCACTCATTTCTTCTTGCATTTGACAACCAATACTTTTCGGAGGAAAGCATAGCAGTAGCATTGCAGCTGCAATATAGCGTCGTCAGTAAACAATGTCCTTAGAAGCATGCTGGACCAGTGTATGAACCATTTTGTCCCCTTGAAGTTCGTGTAACGTATGTCGGTTTCAAACTTAGGAAACAAGACTGGGTTTTTTAAATCCACAAAATGTGCATGGTACTTATTTTGTTTTGGGAGAATAAATAGTTATTACCTGAATATGCCGCGAGGGGGGCTAGTTGAACCAGCGGCATGTAACTCGATGATTCCAATTCCAATAGCGCCCGAGGCATTCAGAGCAGAGATCAAATCCTCACTACGTATGCATGAAATTAAGTTAATAGCATATATGAAATGTTAAGCTTACGAGCTGTGTAATAAAAATGGGTATAACCTACTTTATTGAATGCCTCATAAAACTACAATCTGTTATTAACTACATGTAGTATTCTTTTGGTTAGTAATACTCGATGAGAAACCCAACGCATGCAATGACTCGAGCGCCTATCTACCTTCTAGTAGGTGAATTAGTACCTTCTCTTGTTAACGGGGTAAAAACTCTTTAAGATGTCATAGGCACAAACAGACGGAAAGGAGTCGAGTAGGCGTTTTGATAACTACCTAAACTCAGTTTTATATACTTTGACATAAAGTTGAAATTAATTTATTGAAATAAAACACGAAGGACGCGGGCGCTGGTTTCCACCTGAGCTTGCCACCGCTGTCATGTCAAAGTTAATAAAGCTTAGTTTGAGTTGTTATTAAGAAAAGCTTTGGCTTCGCTAATGTACCTTCAGAGGAACTTTAGAGGAGAAATCCGGTTGCATGTGATATTTACCTGAAGACACAGTAACAAATTTTATCCCCACCATGTGGATACCTGGTACTGTATGTGATTTCAGTTCATCCGTCCACTCTTACTAATTGAAGAACCAGCTACCACCAACTTTAACTATGGGTGCTAAAGAGAAACAAATTCCTTAAAGATCTCGATACCTTAGCAAACAGACCCTCTAGTGCTGGCCAACTGACCTACTTTCTTGCTATTAATTTAAAGAAAATTTACTTCACTCGGCCTCGGTTTTGTGTTACGGCGTACGTGAAACGGCAGAAATTGACAAAGACAACAGGCGCTTTGGCAGTCGTCTTGTGTTATTAACTTTCCTATTTGCTTGCTATTTATGTAAAGAAAAAATCACTTCATACGGCCTTGGTTTTGTGTTACTGCAACGCGTGAAACGACCCCCTTAGTAGAGACGGACGGAGACGTCGGGCGCTTTGGCAGTTCCTCTTAAGCTGGTACCTGACCTATTTGCTTGCTATTTATTTAAAGAAAACTCACTTCATTCGGCCTCGGTTTTGTGTTACTGCAACGCGTGAAACGACCCCCTTAGTAGAGACGGACGGAGACGTCGGGCGCTTTGGCAGTTCCTCTTAAGCTGGTACCTGACCTATTTGCTTGCTATTTATTTAAAGAAAACTCACTTCATTCGGCCTCGGTTTTGTGTTACTGCAACGCGTGAAACGACCCCCTTAGTAGAGACGGACGGACACGTCGGGCGCTTTGGCAGTTCCTCTTAAGCTGGTACCTGACCTATTTGCTTGCTATTTATTTAATGAAAAATCACTTCATTCGGCCTCGGTTTTGTGTTACTGCAACGCGTGAAACGACCCCCTTAGTAGAGACGGACGGACACGTCGGGCGCTTTGGCAGTTCCTCTTAAGCTGGTACCTGACCTATTTGCTTGCTATTTATTTAATGAAAACTCACTTCATTCGGCCTCGGTTTTGTGTTACTGCAACGCGTGAAACGACCCCCTTAGTAGAGACGGACGGACACGTCGGGCGCTTTGGCAGTTCCTCTTAAGCTGGTACCTGACCTATTTGCTTGCTATTTATTTAAAGAAAACTCACTTCATTCGGCCTCGGTTTTGTGTTACTGCAACGCGTGAAACGACCCCCTTAGTAGAGACGGACGGACACGTCGGGCGCTTTGGCAGTTCCTCTTAAGCTGGTACCTGACCTATTTGCTTGCTATTTATTTAAAGAAAACTCACTTCATTTGGCCTTGGTTTTTTGTGACTGCCACGCGTGAA
Source organism: Erebia aethiops (assembly GCA_923060345.2). Lineage (NCBI taxonomy): Eukaryota > Metazoa > Arthropoda > Insecta > Lepidoptera > Nymphalidae > Erebia > Erebia aethiops. Next base: position 15,210,826 of record OV281079.1, on the reverse strand, counting down.
ACGACCCCCTTAGTAGAGACGGACGGAGACGTCGGGCGCTTTGGCAGTTCCTCTTAAGCTGGTACCTGACCTATTTGCTTGCTATTAAAGAAAACTCGCATCATTCAGCCTTGGTTGTGTATTACCGCAACGCGTGAAACGGCCCCCGCAACGGTTGGTTGTTTTTTCGGTTCCTTTAAGGCTGGTAAGGGTGGTTTTACCTATTAGCTTGGTATTTATTTTAGAAAACTCACTTCAATTGGCTTCGGGTATGAGTAACGATAACGCGTGGTATGGCCCCCGTAGCAGAAATGGGCGGAGATAGTTCTGGTGTTGAGTCACCGACGGGTTCTTGATTTTCATTGCCTGATGCCTCAATGGGCTCAGCAGGGGGCGCTGAGGGTGACGTCTGCATATCATCGTCATCTAGCTCCATGGGAGATGAATCCTGTAGTAAATTGAAATTCGCCCTTATTTCTTAATTGTATAACGTTGCGAGCGTGTGTGCGTGCATGTTGTCTACATTTACGATCTTTAAAAAATCTTTAAAAAATTCTGTCAGAAAAGTTTAAGAGATTCTGATGTCCCTGTCACTTTGCGCACATCAGCAGTGTACGTCTGATCCGGCATCATTCCGACCTAGTCTGCAGCGTTTTTGCCAGGTCTAGTAGAGTGAGTCTAGTTTAAGGTTTGAGCAGAGTGCCTTCCGGAGCTTTTCCGGTTACTTTCTAATAAAAATCTCCTGATTGTGACCGCGGTAAATATGTGCGTGCACGTCTTTTTAACCGCGACAGAACGGAGACCTGTTGTTGTGGAGATGTGTTTGCTCTAAGAGGTTGTGCGTTCATTTTTTTTTGTAGTATATGATGTCGTAATATTATGATCACTTTTCAGTTTCAGAGTAATGTAGACTTCGGTAGTTATAATTACGCTTACCTGTGATTTCTGTGTCTCATCCGTGTCCTTTGTATCGTCATTATCCTCAGAGTCGATTGATTCATCAGTGTCTCGTGTCTCATCAGAGTCGTCTGCGGGTTTCTCTGGTTCAGTGTCTTTTGGTGAATCAGTGCCACTTCCCGAGTCCATTCCACTTACACCACTTAAGGAGCTTATTGGCCGTTGTGGTGGTATAATGTACCTTGACTATTAATAATTACTAATATTAGTGAACGGATAAAACATTAAAACTACTACTGATTAATTATGATACTGTATTTGCAAGTACTTTTATTTAAAAAAGATCATCACGCGAGAGCGTTATTTCTTACTAGCTGATGCACGCGACTTCGTCCGCGTGGTGTAAGTCTTTTTACTCCTGTGGGAACTCCTTAATTTTCCTCCAGGTCCTCAACTTATGCCAAAAATAACGTCAATCCGTTGCTCCGTTGCGGCGTGATTGAAGGACAAACCAACAAACCAATAAACAAACACACTTTCGCATTTACAACATTAGTACGATGTTTGTAAAGTACTAGTTGAATGATTGATTCAACTTGACGCTTTACCCGCGTGAACTTAGATTTTTTTTAATCCCGCGGGAAGTCAATACATTCTCCGGGATAAAAAATAGCCTATGTCCAGCCCGTGGATACAAATCTAACTCTGTACCAAATTCAACTCTGTCACGATCGGTAAAACAGATGGACTGTGAAAACTTAACAGACAGAAAGTCAGTCAGTCAGTCAGTTATAGAATAATAAAATACAAGGATAAAGAGCACTTACCGAGCACGAAGGCAGATTTTCACCGCGTAAAAACTGCGTGTAATGAATCCTGTTGCGCTCTACGCGAAGGATAGCCGCTTTCAAGTTCTCCATGGCGAGGCTGTGTAGAAGATCGCGGACCGGTTCATCCACATTTTGAATCAAACCCGTCTGAAGAACACGTAGTGGTTAGAGCAAACAGTCGGATCAAACGTGCGGCCAAATATTCTACATCGCAGATGTTTACAGATACTCAAGAGAATATTACTAGCCTTTAGAATATAGCTTGATCAAAATGACTATGATTTAATGAAAAAACTATAAGTTTAATTCGCTTTAATCCGCCACAGAAGGCAAATCTATGTGGTACAGTGCGTATCATGCACTTGCAGCCCGCGATATTCACCACACCACATAAACACTCCAAAAGACCCAATGTACGATTGTAAATCGTGCATTGTAGAGTCAACATATCCTGAAGATGCTCCGGTACGTTGAGGGTATTTTCGAGGGTTTATGTGGTGTGGTGAATATCGCGGGCAGCAAGTTCAAGACACGCACTGGTACCACATAGATTTGCCTTCTATGGCGGATTATAGCGAATTAAACTTCTAGTATTTTCATTGTCATGGACTTCCGCAAGGTAACGCCTGCTTATATCCAGTATTTGACTATGAATTGACAAATGGCTAACCTTTTTTTCCTACTAACTACCCTATGTTTACCCTGAATTTGAACCATGTTCATGCTGCTGAGCCTGAGAAACATATTACAACTGAATATCGTTCTTTCAGCAAAAACGGTTCTGTAAACTTAATATACTGTCTTTGTCTACTTACCAAGAACGAGCGATATATTTTCGTCAGTCCCTCAACTCCATCCAAGCAGCAGTACGATATGACTCCGCAAAGCTCGTAGAAAATGCGCGGGAAAACGATGCGGAATCGACGCGAGTAAACATCGTTGTCCTCCATATCAAGAACCAGCATGGCTTCGTTCAGGAAGCGGGTGAAAACTGCCTTCATTGATGCGATCACGTCAATATTGCTGCGCATTGGAGATATCGTAGCCTGAAAATTTAACTTGTCTATTGATACGTGTCAAAACCACAACTATACAGCAACCCTTCTGTTTTATCTTTTAACATTTTTGTTTATTGTCTTTTGAGTGTGTGCAATAAAGAGTTTAATCTATCTATCTATCTCTCTATCTATCTTTATATCTATCACAAGCAGCAAAACGTAATGAATAGATCGGTAATGCTGCATTTATCATTGCTACAATCAAGCAGAAAAAGGAATAGGGATGATGCCTATGTCGAAAATAAATTATTTCTTACTGATTATTGAATAGGGGGTCAAAGTCAAAGTATATTTATTCAATTTAGGTGCACTGTACACTTATTGACGTTCAGATACTTATAAAATATGATGGTGATAATCAGTTACGGTATATTAAAACTAAAGCTACGAGGGTTCCAAACGCGCCCTGGTCTGAGAAGAGCCCACAACAAACTCAGCCGGTTTTTATTTTATTTTTTATTATCACAATATCGTAAATTACTTAATTAGATTTATAATTATAACATAATTAGCCGCTGGAACAATTCATACCCATGCCTTCCTATCATTCAAATCATGTTTTGCACTGTAATAGGACTTTTTAATTCGTTTACGTTTTACAAAAACTTTGAACTTGTTTAGAGACATCTCCAATATATTTCTGGGAGTTTATTATAAAAAAGGTATACTGTTACCGACTAATGAATTTTAAGTTAAGAAGCGGGCACTACAGTTTTATTCTTATTTCTTGCATTAACATTATGGCAGTCAGTTTTTTTCTTGAATTTATGCATGTTTTATGCACATATAATTACTAAATTTTCAACTATGTATTACTTGTAGACCGTCATAATTTTAACTTCTTTGAATTTAGTTCTTCGGGACTCTCTTGGTCCCATGTTGTGAATGGCACGAACAGCCCTTTTCTACAGTACAATAACGGCACGAATATCAGCAGCATTACCCCATAATAATATGCCATATGACATAATGTAAAAGTAATCAAAATATACTAATCTTGCAGTTTCTAAGTCTGTCAACAGGCGAATCTTTTTAACCGCATATTATGCAGCAGAACTGAGTCTGTTCGATAAGTTATCTATATGAGGGCTACATTGGAGTTTAGGATCTAACGTTATTCTGAGAAAAACAGCGGTATCCACGGTTCACTAATGTTTTACAAAAAACATTTAACAAATGATCATTTCACAAAAACCGTTTCAAAAACGAATCATTTCACTAATGTCGTATTCCGCAAACATATAATTTATTAAGAAATCATTTGACAAATACTCAATTCACAAATACTTTACTTTGCAAACGTGCTGAATGTAAAAATGGCATTTACTAATTTATTGGCATTCAGAATGGCATTCCGAACCAGTGGTAGATTCACTTGACGATTCAAAAGTACTTGTAAAAGTTTATTTGAATAAAAATCATTTTGAATTTGAATTTGAATATTATTTCATAAAATAATTCATTCTTGAAATTCGTAATTTTACAAAATATTAAAATATAAATTGTTATTTGATAAATAAAACTAACTTCGCAACTTCGTCCGCGTACAATCTCTGATTTCTTATGAGATTTTTTATGATATGAATATGAATTTGTCCCAAAAAATTAAGGAGTTCTCTGAGAAATAAAAAAAACTTAACGCGGAGGAGTCACGGGTATCATCTAGTGTACTAGTACACTAGATGATACTCGCGTACAAACGCGTACAAACGCGTACAAACTGTACTTACAATGCGGTTAATAAACTCAGAGTGACGCTCGAAGAGCAGATCGGCCAGTTGTTCCTGAGTGCCGACCTCATATTCGCCCTGCATCAGATCGCGCATGTACACTCGGAGACGCTGGCGTAGAGGGAGCAACTCGTCCGGATCCAGAGTACGTCCGAATGAGAATGAGATTGCCTCGCGCTGGAATTTTTTTATAATTTTATTGAGAGATACGCTTGCGCTTGACGGCAATCATGCTTAGTGCAAAACAATGATGAGGTCTACGTTGGAACGCGATTGCCTAGAAGATGCCTATTCACTCTTGCCTTGAAGGTACTTAAGTTATACATGGCAGGACACACGTGCGCTGGGAGGGTGTTCCACACTCTAGCGCTTCAGATCAGAAACGTCGAGCAAAAAAGGTTTCGTGCGAGCAGATTAGACGTCAACCACATAAGGATGCCAACACTGACAGTTTCTCGCTGTTGTGGTAAAACAGAGAAGGAGAAACAAGGTTGTGAGATGAAATAAATCTTAAAATAAGAATCTTGCGTCGCTGGACCACTACTGTCTCCTCTCGAAATAAGATGGGCCATGGCCATAGTTACCACGTGCAGATTTGCAAAGTGCGGGTTAGCAGACACCACACACCTTTGTGAAAATTATAAACAACTCTCGGTCATCCAGGTGTCTTCGCTATATTGTCCGACGTTACAGACAGTGATGTTTAATTGCTTAAAAACCCCATAAATTTCTGAGTTGTGTCATGTGTTCGAAGCAATCGAATATTGCCTTGGCCCACGGATTGAACTATGGACCACTTGAAAAAGAGGTCGAAAAGCTAAATCACTAGGTAATCTAGTGATTTAATCTAACTTTATACTAAATCAACGCGCGGCACAGCACAGAGTATTAACACCTATTTAGTATTAACACGAAACATTTGGCGCTGTCTTTTATTAGAACAAAATATAAATGAACTGAGGTACATACCAGCGTTACAATAGCGGCGATCATCAATGATTCTTCGTCAATCGTGTGTCTATCAAACCTCTCGAACAGAGTTTCCACGCTGTTCTGAAAAATTACATACGGTTTATAACACCATAGGCTAACACCATAGGGTTATTTCATTATATTATCAACTACAGAATCGTATAGATTTGTAAACAAACAAACACATCGATCTAAAATGTGTGGACCAACAAAGAGATTCAGTTTTTAGACTATTATTCGATCAATGAGATAACTTAATCTTGATTACATTAAAAGGGATTGTTCCTTTTAAAAGGAAATGCTTATTGAAGTAATGCAATAACTCGATTTAATTGATACGGATGGTCTATATCTATATAAATATCATGTGCGTTGAAATTATAAGAACTGCGTCATCGTTGTCTAAGACAAAGAAAGCCTATAGACAGAATATTCATTATTTACGCATGAAAGAATGAGATAGAATTATATATTTTTTTATTCCTTTTCGCGTGCCGTCTAATTATAAGGAGAGCTAAACTCGGTTTAGCTAACTACTAGCTAACTATTAGCTAACTAGAGTATCGAAAGTATTCTTTACTATTCCTTTCGGTGAAACGATTTGTAGAGTTCAAGTACATTGTTGGTGGAGGTTATTCAACGTTTGTTGTCATTGGAGCGATGTGTAAGCATTGTGTAGAACTCACTTGTATGCGGGTGATGCTATCATCACGTATGCGAGGACCGCCTTGCTGGATGCTCTCTTCCCTATAAAAAGAATTGCCAATTTACTGATTAATGTTCGGAACAAACATAGGCTAATCGAAAAATGAATTAAAATAAATCTATTTCAGGCAACATCTGGCGAATTCTCGACACTCAAATAAACTGCTGACATCCAGTGGAGCTGGATTTCAGCAGTTTATTTCACACTGGATCAGTTTGGAAATTTTAAGTTACATAATATAGTTAGGGTTTAGTCAAAACTGCTTTTATCTTACGAGTATCTCCACCTTAGGCTGCATCATCACTTGCAAGCAGGTCTGATAGCAGCCAAGCGCTAGCATGTATTTATATAAACGACATTTTCAAGACGGCTGTAGGCATGATAACAGGGCACTGTCCACTTAACAAACACCTATATGTTCTAGGTATAACTGACAGCCCTCAGTGCAAAGCCTGCATGGAGAGCGAGGAGACAACAAGACACGTACTACTTGAGTGGCGTAACCACTCAACGAGAAGCCTACATTGGCTCCCCAGCAACACTCCCGGAAGTCCTCGCCAACCTGGGCGGCCTGCTTGGATTCTGGAGTGAGCTCGGCTGGCTGGAGTGATCCAGAGGGGAGTCACACCACAGGTGTCACGCACAACGGGTACTTGTGCTCAAGTGCGGAAAAGCCCAGCGAGAAAAGATTCTTCTCTCTCTGGGCTAAGAAACGACATTTTCTACAGATGAGGACACAATTAAAAGCTAATCTGTCATCAATAAATAGATACATACCGACGCCGTTCGAGTTGGCGCCTTGCATGAAGGCTGTCGCATGCCAAGAACCTATCGTAGACCAGATCGAAGATCGAGATGGTCTGGGAATGGATCCTTGGACCGCGGTTGCGCCACTCTGTGAAAAACGTCACGTGTTTCATAACAATGTTATCCTTTACTCCATCGAATATACTGTAGGTACTCTAGTATTTTTTTTACCTATGTTCGTTTTTGCAGACTTTTTAAATGATATTTAATTAGCGACTCTATAATCTGACGAAAAACGTAACGTTCGATAGTAGGTACATGAAAAAAATATTCGAACTCTCATAGTGTCGACAATAATCACTGTATTGTGTTAATGGACCGATATGATAAATCGATATTCAAGTCAGCATTAAATATTATGACGTAAAATAAAGGTTTTTATTTCAAAGCTTTTTAGTAGTTTAATAGAATTTCATGATTGATAATCAGCCGTACCTAGTGTACTAGGTACATTGATTAAAACTCCGTACATTCACTTCAGATTCGATTTCACGCTACTCTACATTATCACATGTACTAGATGATGCCCGCAACTCAGTTATTGTGGATTGAGGCTTATGGTTTTTTTGAACTATTTAATTTTCAATAGTTCCCTGTATGTAGCCTGTTCCAAATTTCAGTCAAATCGGTTCAATTTTGATTTATTAAATACATGTACATAACAAATAAAATATTTCTATAACTTAAATTAATAATTGTTTTAAAAAAGTATTATTTTTGTTCAATCATTTCTTCTTCAAATCCAATCCTTGCTGCAACTATACCTAAATAAAGTATATACAAGATTGGATACATACCTGCTGAAGATATCACTGAAAATCATCCGAGACCGTATGACCTACAAGCTATGCTATTGGGGCCGAGCACAAATCTGCTTTGAATTTTGCTTCAATGTAATGTCGTATTAAAACTTTAGAGCTCCCAAACTTAGCGGACAATACGCCATCCGCGTGTAGTAGGGCTTAAAGTATGAAATTGGCGTTTCATACCGAAAAATTACTGTAAGATTTAAATAGTTGTTTAATCGAAGTATAAAATACAATTCTCCTATCTAGGAATATCATTTAAATCTTTAAGATAGAACTCTGGGGACCTGGACTCCACAATCTGTGTGAAGGCAGTTTGTACGGCGTCCTGGTAAACATTTTTTTCCATGCAATTTCCACGGAAAAATGGCAATCGGTTGGGATAAATGGCACGGATAACGGATGGTTTCTATCTGCAGCTCCAGTACGCTAAAACGGCAATTTCATATTTAAACCCCTATTATGTTTGTGAAACTGTGTGACTAAAGCAGAAGACCGGTAAGTCTTACTTAAAACAACAGAACTGACGCGGATTTTCGCGTGATCTCGCATAATTGGTACTCCGCGCGCTGAATTTAAGCCAGATTTGTTCGTACCCATAAATAAAACATCTAATGACATTGAAGCTCGTAAAACAGAAAGTGGTATAGATTGACGGATTCATTAAGGTATAGAGCTTGACATGCAAGCACATGTAATCTATGTCCGGAACACGCATGCATATGCATATGCAATAACCCAGTAACTCTAGACGTAAAATCAGACTTTTTTCTAATGAGATTCATTAATGAGGTCTGTAACTTCAGATTATAATTTGTGTTTTACAACAACGACCTCTATTAACAAACGGAAGAAATTCGTTATCATTTTGTAACATGTACGTAATAAACCCACCGGCGGTATCTGACCCGGTGGCCAAACATGGAACAAATTTTTATGCCCGTTTAGTTCTTGTTTTTATTTTATTTTTTAATATATACTAGCGACCCTGTCACCGGGTTTAATAAGTTATATGATATTAAATCAATTACAGGTAAATATAATATGTTTTCTCGTAGAGTTTTCTCAGCTGACAGAACCTAAAAAGTCGCAGTAAGCGACGCAGAATAAGCACGTTCTTGCCGCGAACAATCAATAAAACCTTTAGTGGGGTGTAAAATTAAGAAAACTTTAACCTATTAAAAATAGTTGTATTTTAATTATTTGAGATGAAAATTATCTACGAGCAAATTTCATATTTCTTTGAGATATTGATTTAACTATATGCACTTTAAAATACACCTAAAATTACTAGGTTATAACGCATAAAATCAACATCATATCGTGTATCATTTTGACCAACTTTAAACGTGCCTATCTCAAGAGATCCGTCAATACTCTTTTACGCACCCAAAGTCGATGAATTTTGATTACTAAATGTAAGTTCCAATTAAGCTCCTTCGCCTGCAATTTAACAGGCCCTTACTAATAAAAAAATATACACTGCTTATTCATAGCTTATACATATTCGTCATAGATTTCACGTGTATAACCCATGTAAACGCATTGTGCATTTTTTATTAGTGAAGGCTTGAACATCTGGCTATACATACGTGGCCTATGGTTCGCGTTTGCCGAATTCGCGTTTGCGTTTTGTTCGGTATTGGTCTGATTCTCTTGAGATGGTTCCTGGGTCGGAGTCTGATTTGGGGCCTGGGTTTGATTTGGGGCCTGGGTTTGATTTTGGGCCTGAGGCCGATTTTCAGCCTGAGTTTGAGCCTGGGGTTGAGCTTGGCTTTGGCCTGGACCTTGTCTTTGACCTTGGGTCTGGCTCTGATTCTGACTCTGACCCTGGACATGGTGTACTTGAGCGTGCAACACCCCTTCCATTCCTGGGACGAGGCCCTGGCGGAACACTGAAGCCACAATGTTGTGTAACAAGTCGGCAGTCTGGGCCAGGTACACTGTAAAATTTCAATGCATATTACAATCACGTGGTTCTGAGCTGATCGCATACTGCCCGAAAAGGCGCAATTCCGCCACTTTTTTGCATTAAAAACTCGGATAACATGCGGAAACGCACCAAAAGGAAGCAGATGACGTCGCAGCTGCCACATTTATTTCTGAAATGAGCTTTGCGAGCACTTCCTGCGCCAGCAACATCGGCAGTGTGCGATCAACTTTGTAAAGTAAGAAACATAACTGTATAAGTAAAAAAACCTAGTATAATTAAACGCAACTTATACAATCTCCGGTCAACTTGGCCAAAAAAAATTAAGAAGCGTCAAGGGAAATAGAATATTACAATCATTGAAAATAATAACTATTAAATTAGAAATGCAAAAGCTATATAAATAAAAAAAAAGGTTTCCCATCTCCTACCTAAGTCTAAGTGTGAGATCTATACAGCATACGTTGACTTAGCTCTAACTTAAGACTGAGTTAAAAAGAGACAGATTTATGATAAGCACGTAAGCCCATCCCGTTTTAACTCTGTAAAGTATGAGCAAAGTCAAAGTACGCTCTATAGATCTCAACTTAAGTCTCTATAAGTAGCCAATTACAAAAAAGTTATTATTATACACAATAACTTTTGGCTTCAATGAACAAAAACCTGGATCAGAATCAACCTAGTTATCACTAAAGAATTTTGTAATTTACACTTTATTTGTTTGTCTTTAGCGGGTCACAAGCTATAATGGCTCTTGCCCTAGTTTCAGTACAAATTATATTTCCTGAATTTTTTTTGAGGTAGTCTCCAAAACTTATTAACGTTTTAGCAGTAGTCGGCCGATATACAGCAGCTTGTTTTTTTAAAGGTAACTAACATAAAATAAATGTTATTCTATAGAGTAGAATCTTCTTGTCGAGTGGTATCATAGTCTTTTCAAAAGGCTCATGAGGCTGGCCGGCAGGAAATACTTATTAATGAATTTCAAATTTACAAATAATATTTTTTTAAACTATTAGAAACGCATGATTAATTATAATCCCTAAAAATCCCCTGCCATTATGTGATTAATGGAAAGGGATCACGAGTGACGCGACCCTCGGCAATAAGGAATACGACGCGGAGAGAGAAACGCATGAAACAAACAAAAATACTAACTTTGCTGTCCAACTACTGTTCGAGGTTGATTACCTCCGCCCTCGGTCGGCTGTGAGCCCATCGTAGGAGCTGAATTGTTGATCGCACCCCCAACGACCTGTGGGATCTCTTCCATACTCATCACGACCTCCACGCCCCCAAGGGTGCCAGCCTGTCCCAGTCCCCTAAACAGATTCTCAAACTCTACAACAGAAAAGGCGTACAATAAAACAACAACCCGTTGCCTCACGCGGTGTACAACTAAACAGATGCAACATCTACACGTTTTCGACACAGAACATTAAAAGCTTCAGTCACCAATACAACTAGATATTATTATACTAGCAACAATAGAACCTAACTGTTGCCGTAAAACATTTCGGCCGCCGTTCTGTTTAGTAGAAGGAAATGATATGACTTGGTCACAAGTCATCGTCAGTCGTTAGTCGTTACATCTTATGCAATATTCAACACGGTTTGGACGTGTATACAACAATATACGCGTATAATATAATTATGTATTTCTGGGAGCCATCGACTGTTGTCGTGTGTTCGGCCGACAAGCAGCTAAACATGGCCACTAGAAACAAGCACTGACCACTACCTCAAGACTGGTCAAACTCGAAATCATCGGGTTTATAGAATATCTTGCCACTTACTTGTGGCGACAAAAAGGCACTAAAGTTTGTTTCGATTGTAGGTAAAACGTGAACAGATTATGAATCCAGTACATCCCATTATTTAAATGGACAAACTGTAGTTTTAAACTGGAAACCCATACTTTTCCTGATATTTAATAAAATAAAATATTTCTTACGTTTTGCATTAACCCAAAGCGAAAAAAAATTACCTATCAAATTGATAAAGCGTTGATATAGGCAATCTAAGAATATTCTATCTAGTTGTATTGTTGTTGGAAGGGGAAACAAGAAGTGTTTGATGCATTAATTATGTTTAAAGCCGTATCGCACTCGATTTAGAAAGTATTCTTTAAAACGCTATTGTTAAAAGTTGAATACGACTTTAGGGTGAAAAAAATGTGACATGGAACGGGGTAACACGAAACAAGCATGCAGAGAACATGATACTCCATATCTTTTTAAACAATCCTTAAGCATTTTTTAGTAATAGTTATTAAGTTACAGAAAAGAAAGAAGAAATTTTTTTTTAGACTCCCGTACCACGATTTTCTTATGTTTCTAAAAACGTCAATTCCTCACCATTGCAAGTTACCTAAAATTCATTTTGGAAAATGGCATTTAAGTTAATAGTTTTAAATAATAAAAATCTGTGTAAGCAGTTTTACGAAAATCCAAAAGGGGTGAAATGGCGGTTGGAAGCTTGCATGAAGGTTCTAAGAGTTTTAAATTATTATAAACTGTATAAGCAAATTTTACGAAATACTAACCCACAGAGGGAGAAATGGGGGTTGGAAGTTTGTATGAAAGTCCTATGTTTTTGTAGTTAGAGACATAAAAATCGGGATTGAGATTTTAGGGTTCCCATACATAGCTTGCACAAGTAGCCTGAGCTATATTAGTTTTAAATAATAATAACCTATATAAGGAATTTTACGAAACTAAGGGTGTGAAATGGGGGTTGGAAATTTGTATGAAAGTCCTGTGTTTGAAGTTAGAGACTTGAAATCCGGAATTTAGGTTATTAGTTTTAAATAATAATAACCTGTATAAGCAATTTTACAAAAAAGAAACCAAATAGGGTGAAATGGGGGTTGGAAGCTTGTATGAAGCTTCCAAGTTTTTGAAGTTAGAGACTTGAAAATCGGGATTTCGGGATCTCAATAATTTACAATAAAGTTAATTATATCACTTAAATATATACCCTGAAAACTTACGCTTATGTAAAATACTTACGTCTAAATAGCTCACAAAAATGGCTCAACACAGTTTCAAACTAACGCAGTTGTTATCATTCTATACTTTTTAAGGCTCCAATGTAACTTGATAAATTAATAATAAAAATGAGATGAAAATGATATTTAATATTCCTGGTACGAAAGCCCAAAAATAATTCTCAGGTTAGTATTAATTATGTACTGGCCGAACTTGCATCCCGCCACCTTAGCCCGCACTACTTAAAACGCGTTAAAATCCAAGCCTAATTTCAATGGTCTCCGTAAGTCATATTATATGATCACTTTGTTGTCCTTCGGTCACATGGAAGAGCATAGTTGAAATTCATATTAAATATTATAACAATATCTTTCACGTTCCTATGGTTAAATGAAATAAAAATACACAGCTTTACAAAAAGTATTTTCATACTAAAATTCCATTCCTATTTCCCCTCTATTTTAAGGATGTACCAAAAATTGCAACAGTTGAACCTACTAACTTTTTGATTCTGATTTCATTCCGACCTGTAACCATTTGGCTATTGAAGCTTTACTTTTATTTTTATTTAACACGCTTGTCGTGGCATGGGCTACGGACTACGGTGGCATTTTCGGCATTAGTACCTAGTCGTTTGTGGGCGGCATCCAAAACCGGGCTGTATCTTACCGAGCATAACTTGACGGCGTTCGTTCAGCGCGTCCTGATTCGGCTGAGCGGCATCGTTCTGGCTTTGCTGTTGACTTTGGTTTCGATTTGGATTTTGGTCGCCCTGATTAGTATTGGTGCCGTTCATAAAAACGTTTTCAATGTTGATCGGTACCGCGGCCTCTATTTCTACTTGATACATGACAGGGTCAGGTAGTACGTTTGTGTTGACATTCGGTTGGGTGGTATTCCTACCGGCTAGGGCGCTGCTGGTATGAGCCTCTTGACCGTCTGTGGGCTGCGCTTGCCCGGAACCGTTACCGGTCAAGTGGGTAATTGGTGGGCGGCGTGTTGGTGACGCTTGCACCACGTTAATGTGAGCCTGTGGAGAATGTATAGAATACAATATAAATACTATACACAATATAGTATTACAATACCGATATTGTGCTGTCACACTGTAGTTATAAAATGGTTAAAAACATTATTGGCCATTGACATATTTCACTAGTTTATATGCAATACCAATAATATTATTTAGATTATTATTATTTAATAACGCGAAATGCTTAAGTCATACTGACACACATTTTCGCATTCATTATATTTAGTATGTATTCTGTGGAAAGGAAAACGAAGGAGGTAAAGAAAGTAACTCAGTCATTTGGGGTCCACATGAGGCTAAATATAGCCTTGTGTTAGAGCCGGTACAAAATAATTTGTTGGTATCTATATTATACGAGCACTTATATTGTACATTTTTAAAATAATACATGAGAAGTTATATAATGCGGACGTTTTAGGACAGGTGAGTCTCCGTGTCCCGGAGCGGGTGTCAACTTGCTCAACAAGGCGCCGCAGACCCGCGCGATTCGCACCCTTAACGTCATAGCTGAGAGAACGGATCTGTTTTGTTGTACTCTGAGTGAAATCACAAGGATTGCTCTGTGGGCTCTATGTTAAAATAATAATATTTAATTAGTTTATAATATAGTTAAGGATTATTTTAGCTACACTAGTGAATTAGGGATACCCTGTAAGGCTAGTTGTAAGTCGAGAACTTAAAAAAAAGTCCGTGACACGAAAAAAGTCCTCCAACGACGGCGCTAGTAGTCGCATGTTCATGCGATTATTGTATTGCAAAATGTATTATTTGTTCTAATATTTGCCGCAGCAGGACACTTAACGCGACACGGACAATAAAAACTTACATGTACCGGCAATGGATGGCGCACCAACGCGTCAGAGGTGAGACGCGAGTTGCCATGGGCCATCAGAATGCCGACGTCGCTCACGGTGTGATAAGCGTGCGAAAACGAGTGAAAAAGCTCAGCGCACAGGTCCGCTGTACGCTGACGACGTTGCAAGACCTCTTCGGAGAGGTTGATCTGAGGAAAACGAAACATGTTAACGTCATCTGTATTAGCACAGCTTAAGTATATTATGTTCATACAGTGGGTCGACGCCCGTACAAATGACGGACCCGGCTACCGTAACAGTTGTAGCGCCTAGAGGTCGAATATCTCTCTGTCTTTAGATAAATAGGTTGGAAACTGCATACGAATTTGACATTCAAGTCCCTGTCTCTCCGCCACAACCCCCGCCCGTCACCCCCGCAGCGTTGCTCAGACTAGATGCCTCCTCCCAATGACTGATAAGAATGAACACATCTCCTAACAGAGCGTAATTACGGTAAAATTACTGCAGATACAGTGTAACGATCAATAAAACTGCCTCTAATCATGAGTCATAAAGTCATTATTTCGCTTTTATAGCCAAAAAAAGTATTACAAAAAAAACATCTTGCAATCCACTTTTATGTACTTAGCTCATTGATGTAGAATTTTTTATGACTTAGCTTGAGAGAACAAGAGTGAATAGGAATTTCTTTTTCATCAATATGGAGATGATT
Source organism: Erebia aethiops (assembly GCA_923060345.2). Lineage (NCBI taxonomy): Eukaryota > Metazoa > Arthropoda > Insecta > Lepidoptera > Nymphalidae > Erebia > Erebia aethiops. The sequence continues at coordinate 15,195,561 of OV281079.1, read as the reverse complement.
GACGCCAAGCCAAGCAATCTCCCAATTAAAAAGCGTATGTAACACTGCTTGACATAGGCTCATTCACAATCCATTGCTTGATCCAAGAATCGCGCACATGATACGTCATGGTCTGTGAAGAAGAGATTGGGTATTTACCTCCGGATCGCTGGCCTCGCGCAGGGTATTGATGTAGATTTCCCTGAAAGGCGCAAACTCGCCGTCCAACTCGTGCAGTTCTTCGACGAGCTGGCCGAAGTCGCGCGGCGGTGTATGAAAATTGGGACGCATCGAACGAATCCTTAGGAACAAACAAGACTTTAGTATTGCCATAATAATGTCAGTCTTTAGTAATGTTTTTTGGACGTCCGTCCGTGTTTCCTACAATGTCTCTAGTATCTATATACAACATCTGATTTGTAAAGAGCGGAAGAGCAATCTACGTAAATTATCTAATTACAAGAAATTTAAATTACCTAAAACTAATAATATAAACGGGAAAAGAAAATGTATGTATATCTTGGCCAAAATCATGAACGATTTACCTTTGTCGCTTCAAAATATTAGTAACTTTAAAAAAAACATTTTTATAAGGAAATGTAAGAAGCATTTCCTGGATAAGGGTGCCCTCTTTGTGACAATATTGTCTAGAAAACGCTTCCTTTAAGAAAGTCGTTGCCTTTTTTGTTTCTTTTTAAAATTAAAAATAACACAATATTTTAAGCTATATTAAGTACTAACCTAACTTAAACCAAACTTATTTTATTTTATATTTTCTTTGGTTCATTTAAAATGTTATTTATACTCGTATTTTACTATAGTAAAACTGCAATGTGAACTCGCTATCCTCGTATAAACGTCAAAGTTTTAGAGGATGGCTAGTGTGTTTAATACCTTAATGTATGTTTATCTTGAACAATAAATAAAAAAATAAAAAATCTCAACTTTTAATAGGTCTAAGACCTTCAAATCAAGAGTAAATAGGTAAGCGCGCTCCACTTTAAGGCGCTGTGAGCTCACGAGATAAAAAACACAGGCGCGCGGGGCTGAAATCGAGCAAGCGCATGTCGCAAAAATGCATGAAATAATTTGTAAAAAAATAATATTTACTTTTGAATACAAATGAATCCGACAATGTGTTTTAGTTAGAAATATGAATTTTATCTTATATTTCTAGAGCTAATTATTGGTTTCAATAAGCAAAATTGCTTTAAAAGGTAAATTAAGAGGTATGTTTAAAATAAATTTCAATGCAGAGATTTTTTTTAATTGTGTTGTGAGATGCGTCAATGGCTGCTCAAAGATCTTGAAAACAGCACATTATTTTTACAAGCATTCATTATGTCACCGTTTGATGGATACACTGCTTTTATAATGGATAAACCACCTTTTACGCTACACAGGGCCTTAAGCTGAACCACACCTTGCAAAGCACGCGCTCGCTTATAAAAAAAGACTCCAATGCAAGAGTGATAAGCATCTTCGTATCTTCTAGACAAGCAGTCTCATACCTCACTTCTGATTTCCATTAAGCACGAATATTGACAATATTTAAAAAATTACCTGCGTCCCCTGCCCAGCCTGGAAGCTCCAAGACCATGGTCGATCTATAAAATATTAATTTAGTCATTACTTTAAGAAGACATAAGTCCAACAAATCATTATTTTAGATTAGTAATATTAAATCATTATGTTAAATACCCTAAGTGAAATTAGTGCAAAGGACGACAAAAAAGTTTGTTAATCAAAAAGGCTAAGAAAAATCACCTGCTTTACAATTCCATAAAAACCTATCCCACATGTGCCAAAACAAAACTCAATACAATGCATAATGTAGCAATTATTGTTATTTACATGTACTCTGTAAAGCAATTATGCAAGTTTGGTTCTGCACAAATCTCCAAACTAAACCAAACTGTCAGGTCAAAATGAAATGCCACCCTTTTCCAACATAGTGACAAAGATAGGAATCATTTTAGACCTGTCAATTAATTTCAGTTCAGAGATTTTGTACAACCGAATTCTCACCAATTCCTCTAAAACCTCACCAAAGCATTTTATGCAAAATGATTGTTACATTTCACAACTCATGATGTATTCACCTTGATCGTACTAGGGGCGATTAAAAAGTGTCCGGTACGTTTCAAAATGTTATTTGATATTCATTTTTCTTTCATTGGAACTGTCTTTGTCATCGTAAAGGGTAACATTGCATTTGCTCTGTGCTCCACATTATTTAATCTGTGAATAGTCGCCCTAATCCGCTGTGTTCTGTTTCATCTAGATAACGCTCCCACTATATTCACCAGACCTCGCTCATAGCGTTTAATACTTATTCCCTAAGATAAAAGAAAGAACACATCCGAGGCACCAAATTCGAGAACAATGGCGATAGATCATAACTGCGGTGTTCTTTGAAACTTAGGAACAAAATTTTTTGCCGGAATACGATAACTTGAGAAACGATAATCCAAATGTACTGAAGTAGAAGCAGATTATGTTTAAAAATAAAATATTTGCTTGTATAGTTCTCGTGGTTACCGGTTATAACATTACCGGAAACTTTTTGATCGCCCCTGTACCATGCTTTTCAAGACCCTCTTAATAAGCTACTCGTATTTGGAAATGGACGAATGGACTGCTTAATTTTAGATTTTGCTTAGAATTTAGATAACGACAATATCCGTTTAGAATTAAATAGAATGGCCAAACAAATAATGTATACGGATTTTTATTTATCAGTGCCCCGATGATTCTGGTTGCACGCGTATCTAATAAAAGTAAGAAGAAATATATTCTTCAGTGTTTTCTGTGGGGAAAAATTATTGCTGAAAAACGAAACCATTTTCCGACCGGTCAGTAAACTTAACTTATTTAGCTTTAAGTACAACCTTGCGTACAACCGAATTAGTATTAAATTCGCTGTAAGCTATTATAATATATTATGTGCTGTAAGTGGAATGGAATATTTCATTCCAGGAATCCAAAGCGAAAGCTACATATTAATGTGACTGTTACAAATCAGTAAATTAGGTGCCTTACTGTGGAAAGCTACCCTTAAGCAAGGATTCAAAAAAGGGTTCTTAATCAAAAATCAGTTTGGAGCAACTTTTTGTGAGTAGGTTATTAATAAAGGCCTTAATACTTCATTCCACAAGAACCCGCGAATTACCTGCAGGTGACACATTCCCGATGCGAATCGAACCGTATCCGAAAAATTTTTGACCGTTGACGTCACATAGCTAATAAATAATTGAACAGAATAATTTTTTCATTGAAAATATCTGAAATACATTTACCCTTACACCTTACTAAAACAATTTGGTTCTCCGGCGAATAGTTAAACGCCGATTTCTCTCTTTTTGTCGTCAGTAATTTAAGAATCAAACATTAGAAAAAATAGAAAGCTCTTGTGTAAGTAAGCCACTAACCAAAGTTTTATTACTACAAGGCTTAATACTCGAGAAATATTATTATGTTTATTATATACAAAAAAAAAACACGGACAAAATCGTATAGATCTATACTATGTCGTACAAACTAACTGTTCTAGGAAACTTATTGTACTAGTTTTACTATTTATTAGCTATGTGAAGACATGAATACATATTTTAGAGTCATCCATGAATCACTTCACTCGCTTAAGGAGTACATTCAAGCCGAAGTTTTAAAAAGATGTGCGAAATGACGTATGTTACGAGTAAATAAATTTTGAAAATTGTCTTTTTAAAATTATAGTATAAATTTTAGCTAATAAAAAACGAAAAACAAATAAATAAGGTATAATTTCAGCCAATTTTGGTAACGTATGTAAAAAATATTTAAATATAAAATTCCATAAAGATATTCACATTAGGTAAGTATTATCGAATAATATATTATTGGAACATAATAAAAATATGACGTAATGCTCCAAGCGAATGTAGAGGTCAAAAAACTACGTAACTAATGGATGATCCTTCCTGAATAAACGTCAGTATATGGTATAGAAAGATCTGTGAATAAAATTTTCATCCATACTAATATTATAAATACGAAAGTGTGTCTGTCTGTCTGTCTGCTATGCTTTAACGGCACATCTTTTCAACCAATTATGAAATTAATGGTATAATATGGTATATCCCGGGGAAGGACATAGGCTACTTTTTATACCGGAAAATTAGGGAATTCCCCCGAGAATCAAAAAAACTTATCCGCGCGGACGAAGTCACAGGCATCATCTAGTTAACAATACTTTTGAAATAAAATATTTTCTGTTAAATAACATAAATTTCGATCATATACCTACCGACGTTTATTCATTGTATGTGTTAATGCGAACTCCAAAGCCATGCTCCCCGCAATCTATATGATAAAGATTGGTTGATAATATTTAAGAAAACAATACTATACTATGATGAATAATTTAAAACACTACGATGTGTCACAAATGTAAGCTACTTGCAACTAAAGGCGCCTGATTATTTAAACTTACTAAAATAACTTATAGTAAATTCTGTTACTGAATAGTTTCAAGAAATACTATATTACCTTAATTCCGCTAAAATATACGGTACTTTTCAATAATTAATGGAGAGGGTCACGATCCTCAGTAATGAGGAATAGAACTAAGCTTTTATGTACATTATATTTCTATATACATATATGTGCCTTTTACCTAAATAGGTATACAATTTGTAAAAGTTCATTACTTTGTTTGTCTGTTCTTTATGCGTTTATTCGATTTTCCATGGATTTATCCCATCCTATACCATTTATCCGATTACGAAGAAACTTTTTACAGTTGATGTTGAGACTTGTGGAAATATTTTTGACATAGACCGTGCTCCGAGGCTCCGTGCGAGTCTTATTACAACGCTTGCTATGAGCATAAACTCTAAGTTATTCTAGAAATAACTACTAAGTTATTCTAGAAATTCAATTTTAGTTTAGTCGGCAGCTCTACAATAATTTATTATTTAATATTGGTTACCTGGAAATAGACTCAAACGAATGACCTAGATTCACGACCTACGTCATCAACCAGACTGAAATCAATATTGCATGCTATGTGGACGAGCTCCGGGATGTGTATGTGATATAGTTCACGCACACACCCGCACGAGAACAAAGCTCATGCTACTCCCGGGCGGGATGCGAATATGCATTTCCTAGCGAGAACAAAAAAAGGATTATTGTTCCCGATCCCTGATTTTACGATACCTGAATAAAATAATTTGTTATTTAAATGTGTATTTCTTTATCGCATCTCTTGTTGTTAAAAGTTAAAGTGTCGAAATCATATTCCAGGTTTCAACATCACTCAGTGCAAATTTTGTTTTAAATTCACTTATAACTAAATAATTTGCGTTATGTAGGAAATAGTTATTGTAAAATTCAAAATTATAATAGTTTTTCTAACAAATTAATTCTTTCGAAGATTTCCGAGATTTGATTCCGATTTTCGAGATTCTTCTTTGTTTTTTTTGTTTGTTGTATTTCTTTTTCTTGTGTGGTACAAATAAAGAGTTAAATAATAATAAGTTCAAAACGTATCATGACAATATGACGTAATAAGCGATCGTCAACTGTTCGTGTTTCCGAAACGTCGTCTTAGCTAAATACGTTTATCAGATGGTTACCATGTATTATGGATTGTATGTCAAAGGATTAAGTTTTAACATCAGATGACCTGCCTGCTTGTAGCAAACAATAGCTATTCATAATATACTAAGAAAAACATGCGCGCTTTTGTTGCAAAGTAGTGCATTGTGCCAACAATCAACCAATCTTAATCAAATAAATCGCGACTATGATCAACCTGATAGAGAACCGGTCTATGATGTATGGGGCAGGTCATCTCTCCTGGCGCAGAACTAAACGCTCCGGTGCTTGTAGACTGCATTGGTTCATCAGTCGGATAAGTACGGGGCTCCTATAGGCACAACAGTATAACATAACACATATGCAATACCAAATTCCGCGAAATGTCCCTCTGTAGTTATGACAATATTAAAAAAAACGAAGAGCTCAAGCGAACAAGCTCATTTTGTTTTTAACCAACTTCAAAAAAAGGAGGAGGTTCTCAATTCGACTGTATGTTTTTTTTTTTTTGTTTTTTTTTTTTGTATGTTTGTTACGCGATTTCTCCGCCAATTATGAACCGATTTTGATAATTCTTTTTTTGTTTGGTAGGTCACACTTCAGAGGTGGTCCCATTTTAATTTGGTGAAGATCTGATGAATATCTCCGGAGATGGAGAACGGAACTCTTCAATGGATAGTAAATTGCTCGCGATCAGTGTGATAGTTTTGTAAACAGTATGTTTTAACCATGCATATGTATCTATTATCTACAGTATGTTTTTTTTTTCCGGTTCGGTAATATGAAGTTCTTATGAGATGAATTCAGAACTTCCCTAAAACAGTTACCCATTCGTGATTACTGATTATAATATATACACATATTAATAGGTGTATCCGGTAGTTTTAATTTATAAACGATAAAATAACCAATTTGTATTTCAGATAATTGAAATTTAAAAAAATAACATAATTTAAAGTTTATGCTCGAAGCCACCTACTAATATTATTTTTATTATAATTATTTTTGTATTAAATTCAATCAATTTTAAAGCCTGGAGATATTTTGTTGTTTATGTGCCTCTATAACAGATAGACACATTGGCTTCTCATCCCCTTGTTTAATAATTTATATTATCTTACACTACTCTCGCTAATTTTTAAAGCATCGAGGTTCGTCCTTATCTCCGAAATCAGACGGCGTAGGAACTCCAACCGTGACGATGTAGGTGAGAGGCTTGATCCAGGTTGCTCTTCTATCTCTATTCCATGTGTATTAGCAGCCAATGCCTGTGGTAAAAATAACTTTTATTAGAATGCATTAACTATAATTCACAACAACACCATATGTTTAACAACTTAACCAAGATGTTTATTAAGTAACTACTAGCTGACCCGGCGAACTTCGTACCGCCTTAGTATGCAAAATTAAATGTATATTTTTCAATATTTCTGAGAGATTTTCTTAATATTTTTTTCCGTAAGAACCTTCTCCTAATAATAACAAATACAACAAAAAAATAATTAGTGAAATCGGTCCAGCCATTCACGCGTGATGCCGTGACCAAGGAAAACGGGTTTCATTTTTATATATATAGAAGATAGAAGAAGAAGATAGATAAGTCAAATCTATTTAACATGTTGAATTGCATCGAAGCTGAATGTTGTTTTCAAAAAGCTATGTTTATAATTTTTTTGTGAAATGAAATGAAGTTTAGACAGAAGTAGTAGTCTGAACTAGATGTGTCAATAATGATGGACGGACGTCTTAGTTTGGGACTTTGGGAAAAAAGTAAAATCATTTTTCCAAATAACTGTTATAAGACTGTTCGACTCAACCTCTGAACTGAGCTAAACAAAATTAGGCACTATGATTTTAAAAACACTAGGCAGACAAACTCCACTAGTAAGGAATACTAACCATAAGCCGTCTAATCTGTTGCTGGGTGATGTGGTTCAAATGTACCGGGCTCAAGCTTATCGGCTCTGAATTCACAGTGGGGCCTTGATTCATGAATGTATTGTCTCTATCCCTTTCACGTTCCCTATCCCGCAAGGCCTCCACACATGGCGGGGCTCTTTGCACCATATGAATGACTTTTCCATGCACACCTACAACATTTGCGAACAGGTTAGTAAAAGTCGTAAATCTTACAAGATTTCTAGCCTACAGGCTAGAATGCTTTCTGAACTAGAGTTAGAGTTTTAACAAGTCATAAAGTCAAAAGTAATCTTTATGAAATAAATATTTTTGATTCTGGAAGACTTATAATACGCACAGGAAATTAATGCATTCAGGACCTTAGTTAAAGCAGTGAGAACCTTGTTGTATATCTATTACAGTTAATCAATAAGCTAGTGAAAGATCTCACTTTGTAACCATGCCAGGAAGGTGTGAGGACTACAGAAATATGTTGTCACTGATTTAACTTAGGGCTCTAATATATTCAATTTGCACAGATTATGTATATTTTATCAGCAATCATTAATATTATTGCATGATCCACTTATTCTTCATTTATCAAAAATCCTGGTACATAATTGCAAACTTAACAGTAATTTACACACACAAAATTACAGTTATATACTAGTCTTATACACTGTACCATAATCCGCTAATTTCTTTTCATCTTGCAGCACCCTCCCGCAGAATATGAGACGTTGGAGTTCAACCTCAACACCCATCTGTTCCAACACCTTCTCCTTGAGCTGCTGTACAGTAATCTATATAAACAAAATAGATATTTACTGAACTATCCTTGTATGTTTATAGAATTCAGTTGCTATAATCACCAATTAGCTGTAAATCTATACTAGTATTATAAATGTGAAAGTTTGGATGTATGGATGTATGGATGGATGTTTGTTACTCAATCACGCCCCAATGGGTGAATGGATCTGGATAAAATTTGGCACAGAGATAGATTATAGTATGGGCACATAGTAGCACATAGGCTACTTTTATCCCGGAAAATTAAGGAACCAAAAAACCTTAATCCACACGGACGAAGTCGCGGGCATCAGCTAGTTGTTTCAATAAATGTATGTAATTGACATTCTGAACAAAAGTTGTGTTCTATGCAGCTTTGTAGCACTCGCCATCAAGTTATATGCGCAAAAGCTGAATCAAAAAAATCTCAAAGAATTTCTTAATGCTAGATCCAAATTGTATTCAAAGATTGTACATAGTGATACTAAGAAATCTACAACAAAAAAGTTATAACTATATTTATATACTTCAAGACTGTGGCTGAATACTGAAATAGCACAATAATTAATTTACTCAAGGTCCAATAATCCATACTAATATTATAAATGCAAAAGTGTGTCTGTCTGTCTTTCTGCTGCTACGCTTTCACAGCCCATCTATTCAACAGTTTTTGACAAAATTCACAGTACAGAGATAGGTTTCGCCATGGGGAAGTACATAGGCTACTTTTTGTTCAAGGAAATGAAAGAGTACCAGCAGAAATTAAAGAATCTTAAACCATGGGGACGAAGTCTCAGGCATTTTCTAGTAAATTTACAGTACAATGTTTATATCTGGAAAGAATGTTGAGTTTGTTTTGACACATCAGCTGTTTGTTTGTGATTCAGTCACAGAAATGAATGAAACAATTCAATATAGGATTGCCCAACTTTAAGCATTATATATGTCACCGTAAGATTGTAAAAACCGTTAGATTATAATATAATGTTTTTTGTCTCGATAGATTATAAACTGTCGACAGATTGTGAACCGTAACATACTGCTTCCAATTTAACGCGTTATTTTTCGGTAAATTGTAATATATTAGGTATATTAACCCGATAGAACCTAAGTGACCGGCCTGCGGCCGGGCACTACCTGAATATTCATGTCAAACCCTAACCTAACCTATAGTTCGCGCGTAATTGAATGCAGAGTAAATGTATGGTGACACTTACATTTACTCTGCATTCAACTCGCGCGCGAACTGTACAAGAAAGAGACAAGAAAACGTAAAAACAATAAATATTTCATAAATTAATACTCAGAACATTGAACGGTTCACAATCTTTCGACAGTTTATAATCTAGCGGGATAGAAACCGTTAGATTATAATCTAACGGATTTTACAATCTTACGGTGACATATATACAAAATATTCTTGCATTTGCATTTATTAATTAACTTTCGCCATATAAATTCGCATTTACAATTATCGAGTTCTCTGAGCATATAATATCAAATTATTTTTGAGCCAAACATGTTTCACATATTTGATAAAATTTGACATGGTAATAGCTTGCATCCCACAGCACCTGGTTCACAAAGGTTTTTTGTTAAATTCTACACTACAAGCCTGTCATCTCACACAAATGGTAAGAGATGATGCAGTCTGAGTTGTAGTGAAGCTAATTAAATTAAACCTATAGCCCAAATTGGTTCCTACACAGCATTATTACAGGAACACTTTGGTTTTGAAAACATTAATCCACAATGCTGAAGTTGCAAGCATCAGCTATATTTAATTGCACAATATATTGTTAACCAAATTAAGATATTCAACATATTTACTTGCCACAATACAAACCAAATAACTAGTGGTTCGCCCCGAACTGAGACCTCGCGATATCCTTATTACAGTTTTATATTTTGTAATATTTAACTTTTAACATTAGCGCCATTATTGACATAATTATGAAGTTCTGTTAAAAATACTGAGGCTCTTTAAAAATTAAATAATTTCTTATAATATTTATCTAATTTTAGTATTTGTTGTTCAAGTAAGTATTCAAATAATTGATCAAGTTTCAGGCTCAGCCTTTCAGAAAATTGAGAGTTCTGTGGTCAACTTTGGACTTTAGAAAATCTCCACTTTAAAAGCCCCCCATTTGGTCAATTTAAGGAAAGAAATTTAAAAAAAAAATTTTTGGACTCTATTCCTAATTATCTTTAAAATGATATACCACAACTCTATGTACTGCTATAAACTAGTGGTTCGCCCAGAACTAAGACCTCGCGGCGCCATCTATTGACATCATTTTGAAGTTCTGTTAAAAATACTGAAGCTCGTTAAAAATGAAATAATTTCGTTTCCTTATAATATTTATCTAGTTTTAGTATTTGTTGTAGTACAGGATACCCCCCATTTCGTCAATTTCAGGGGAAAAATTAAAAAAAAATATTTTTGGTCTTTATTCCTAATTATCTTTAAAATGATATACCACAACCTTATGTAACGCTATAAAAAATATTTTACTTCGCATTCGCTTCTATGAGAGCCCCCCTGAAATAAGGATTTTTATAACTTTTTAAGCCATATTCGGCGGGAGGCCATCAGTTTACATAATATATTTAAATTTGAAGTAATTACGTTGAGTAATTCAGAAGGTATAACGCTCTGACAGACGGACGGATGGACAAGTGACAGTTCACTCAAGTAGACTCAGAGACCTTCGCTTCGCTCGGTCAAAAATATTTTACTTCGCATTCGCTTCTATGAGAGCCCCCCTGAAATAAAGATTTTTATAACTTTTTAAGCCATATTCGGCGGGAGGCCATCGGTTTACATATTATATTTAAATTTGAAGTAATTAAGTTCAGTAATTCAGAAGTTATAAGGCTCTGACAGACGGACGGACTGACGGACGGACGGACAAGTGCAAATTCACTCAAGTAGACTCAAAGACCTTCGCTTCGCTCGGTCAATTAATACAGATCTGAGTATTAATGTACTATACTTGTCCTGGTTGATACTTATTGGTTTACATAATATTCTACATATATTTAACATTTGCCTAGATTACCAGAGAATACAACTTAATGCAAAACCATTCACTTAAGTGAAATTTACTGCTAATCTTTCAAATACTTTCTCTGTACTTGGGCTGGCACCCCACACTTGTGCACTAAAATATTATATTGTACTCAGATGGCTAGAGTACATTAAAATTCGAGCATAAGAACATTACTGAAATTTGTTCACTACTTTATTACAACTTAAGTAGTGTCACACCTGTGTACAACATTAGTGAAAAACTGGTAGTTTTATTGGTCATTTGTTTGCAAACAGCGTTTAGTAAACCCCACAATTTTTAAAATGAAAAGCACTATCGGATTGTATGATGTAGGTAAATTGGTTATACATAAGTAGGTATAGACATAAGTACATAGATTGCAATACGCATACCATTGCTAGAGCACATTCACTAAAGTGATTAAAATATTTAATTATCATTATTACTTACCTCATCCTCAACAGTAAACTTATGATCCGTTGAATCCAAAGTTTTTATAGTAAACTCAATCATGTTGGTACGCGAACATGAATACCCTGAGCAAAGTAGGTGGTACGCGACGAAGAACACCTACGAGATACAATGGTTTTAAATGTCTAAGTCGACCACACATAGCACATTTAACACATAATTTCATAAATTATACCCACGAATATACGGAAAATTTTATGATTAAAAAAGAAATAAAGCCAATTTTTAGAAAACTGTACCAACCCGTGCAGCAATGAACCATCAACTATGATTGATCACAGACGAATAGGCTAAACACAAAGAACCACCGTATGAAAAAGATTGCAATCCAATGTTGCCATCCTCAATTCTAAATAATGCCGATATTAATATTATTATTATTTAAAAATATTTCAAAAAATCCGCGTTAAATTATAAGGTTCACTAAATTAAGATTGACACGGTCTGTTTCAAATCTAAGCAGACTAAATAAAAAATAAACGTAAATATTATTTCCACATAGACTAACAATTAAAAGACAGGTTTATCGCCAATATTTTAACTTAATTTTGAATAAATAATTATTTCATAACATGGTTCCTAAAGAGTTTCTGGATTAATTAACATTAGGTACATAAATTTAAAGACTGTTTTAAACAGCACTTGTTAAGTTGAGGTTATTATACATATAAACGATCGATGATTTTCTGAATGACAAAGTTTTATAGAAGCAACAGGCCTCGCATCCATACCCATTATAATACTTGAAACGTAACGTATGTGTTGTATTATTTACTTATTGTAACCTTTTTCTTTTTTGATAAAAGAGCAACTGTTTCTTGCCGGCTCTTCTCAGTAGAAAGTCGTATCTTATGTGACTCAAGTTATCCTATGTGAAATAAGTAAATCATTTAACATTTATGAAACATCAAACAAACAATCATCCTAAATGATGGGAAAACTGTATTCAAGCAACACTGAATTGACGCAAGCGCGTTTATATTGATCGGTGGTAGCCTCACATAGCAACGGAAAGGAGACTAGCGACACAGACCAGCTATATATAAACACTGACCTATGAAACAATATTATATTATTAATATATATAAGATCGTTGACTAGCGACTTATACCATCCATCAACCCGCCTGGAAAAACATTTTATTTATGTAATTAATAAGAATACAAAAAGTTGTACAACAATACGAGCTCGTTTCATGCACATCAATGAGACATCAATGATTTAGGTACTTTTTTCTTCTTTTTTTATCCACTAATGGTAAGTGATGATGCAGTCTAAGATGGTAGCGGGCTAACCTGTTAGGGGCATGGCAGTTATATTAAACCCATACCCCTTCGGTTTCTACACGGCATCGTACCGGAACGCTAAATCGCTTGGCGGCACGTCTTTGCCGGTAGGGTGGTAACTAGCCACGGCCGAAGGCTCCCACCAGGCCTGACCAGGGAATATTCAGAAATTATAAATTCCCAAATTGACCCTGCCGGGGATTGAACCCAGGACCTCCGCACGTTAAGGCAACAGCGCTACACACTGCGCCACGGGGGTTGTCAAACTATTACGCACTATGATATTATCGTACATTTTAGTGTTTTAATTAACCGCTAAGAGGTTGAACTTTATTGGTAGAAACACGAAACAATGAGGCCAATTCTTGACAGCTTGAAATCTAGTTCTGTCCCTTTTCGCAGAGAATATTATGAAAGGGTTATCAATATTTTTAATGCTGTTATTTTATTTATTTATTTATATATTTAGTACCGAACTTAAAAACTAAACATAAAAATTTAAAGGACATGTACAAGGACAACTTATCTCTAGAAGAGATTTCTTCCAGCAGCCCTAGAATGTGTATTTTGTTTAGTTTAGAGATTATGTACATCAGAATCAGACCCAACATAAAATATCAGCACTCTACACTACTGCATAATGCATATGATGTCGAAGGATTTGTTTATATCTGGGTCTCATCTGGGGCACGTCTGGGGCATGGATGTAGAAAAACATTTGGAGTCATCTCGTCGATCTACGTAAAAACAAAATGGTGGAAAGGAAAAATCGATTTGCTCAGACTCACAGATACTATTGTATCATACGAATTATTATTCTGGGGGTAACTAATTCCGAAACGAAAAGTTTTGATATGAATCATACAGAGATGATGCCCGCGACTTCATCTGCATGGTATGGTATGGTACCTACAGTTTTTTATTCCCGGAGGAACTCTTTAATTTTCTAGGATAAAACGTAGCATAGATCCTTCCCCAGAAAGTAACCTACCCAGTACCTCTATACCTGGTATATGTGTATAATCTATGCTCTATACCAATATAACTATAGTGGTTCGCCCCGAACTGAGACCTCGCGGCGCACTCTATTGACATAAATGTGAAGTTCTGTTAAAAATACTGAAGCTCATTAAAAATTAAACAATTCCGTTTCCTTACAATATTTATCTAATTTTAGTATTTGTTGTTCAAGTACAGGATATAACTGAAATAATTGATCATGTTTCAGGCTCATCCTTTCAGAAAATTGAGAGTTCTGAGGTCAACTTTGGACGTTAGAAAATCTCCACTTTGAAAGCCCCACATTTACCCACAAAAATTTAAAAAAAAAAAATTTGGACTCTATTCCTAATTATCTTTAAAATGAACCGCAACCGCAACCCTATGTAAGTTTATAAAAAACTAGCTGACCCGGCGAACTTTGTACCGCCTTAGCGTAGCAATGATGCACTACTTTTTTTTTATTTTATTTTTTTTCTTAATATTTTTTCCGTAAGAACCTTCTCCTAATAATAACAAATACAACAAAAAAGAATTAGTGAAATCGGTCCAGCCATTCACGCGTGATGCCGTGACCAAGGAAAACGGGTTTCATTTTTATATATATATAAGATAAGATATTTTACTTCGCATTCGATTCTATGAGAGCCCCCCTGACATAAAGATTTTTATTATTTTTTAAGCCATATTCGGCGGGAAACCATTGGTATTATATTTAAAGCTGAAGTAATTGCGTTCAGTAATTCAGAAGTTATAATGCTCTGACAGACGGACGGACGGACAAGTGCCAATTCACCCAAGTAGACTCAGAGACCTTCGCTTCGCTCAGTCAATTAAAATCTGTTGAAAAGATCTGATTAAAGCGAACCAGACAGACACTTTCGCATTTATAATATTAAGTATGGATGTAAACTCTGCCGCTGAATGTTTAACAAATTCTCAACCATTTGTAAGCATTCTGCATTATGTACGCATGAAGGTACGTTTTTGCAGCGTGACTCGAGTTGACTCGGTTTTCTACGTTTCCTGTTATTATTATGCGGTCGACGTGTTATATTATGAGATCTGACGTATTTACAAATTAATGTTTTATACGATTTTAATAATATAATCCCCTCCTCTGCGCCCGCCATTTTAAAAATTCGCGAAGGATGTGCGAAAGGCAAATGACAGGTATCGAATTTCGCGGCTAGCAGCTAAATATTTATATCTCGTATAAGTGTGTATGTTTGTCTGGTACGCTTTAACGGTCCATCTTTTCAACCGATTTTAATTAAATTGGTATGGAGGTACTGGGTAGGTTACTTTCTGGGGAAGGATCTATGCTACGTTGTATCCCAGAAAATTAAAGAGTTCCTCCGTGAATAAAAAACTTGTACGAGCTAAACGAGCTAGTACGCATTTTTTTAAAGCATTAAAAAAAGATTTTCTTAAGGTAAGGGAATTAAAGTCTAATTGACCGAGCGAAGCGAAGGTCTCTGAGTCTACTTGAGTGAATTTGCACTTGTCCGTCCGTTCGTCCGTTAATTACTTCAAATTTAAATATAATATGTAAACCGATGTCCTCCCGCCGAATATGGCTTAAAAGGTTATAAAATTCTTTATTTCTCATAGAAGCGAATGCGAAGTAAAATATTTTTTATAGCGTTTCATAGGGTTTTGGTATATAATTTTAATTATAATTAGGAATAGAGTCCAAAAATATATATATTTTTTTAATTTTTCCCCTTAAATTGACGAAATGGGGGGCTTTCAAAGTGGAGATTTTCTAACATCCAAAGTTGACCTCAGAACTCTCAATTTTCTGAAAGGCTGAGACTGAAACTTGATCAATTATTTCAAGTATATCCTGTACTTGAACAACAAATACTAAAATTAGATAAAATATATTAAAAGGAAACGATATTATTTTATTTTTAATCAGCCTCAGTATTTTTATGGGTGTTCCTCAAGGCTCTATTCTGGGTCCCTTCATGTTCTTGGTGTATATAAATGATTTACCATACTACGTCCAAAATACTTGCGATATTGTGCTATTTGCTGACGACACGTCCTTGATTTTTAAAGTTGATAGAAACAAGGTCAATTATGAAGACGTAAATAATGCAATTTCTCAAGTCACTAACTGGTTTACTGTAAACAATTTACTTTTAAACGCAAAGAAAACCAAGTGCATTGAATTCGCATTGCCGAATACCAAGTCCACAGGAAACATAAATTTAACTGTAAATAATGATATTTTAAAAATAGAAGAGACCACTGTGTTCCTGGGGGTGACCTTAGATTCAAAGCTTCAATGGGGCACTCATATAATATCAACTCTGGCTGGCAAACTCAGCTCTGCTGCTTACGCTGTCAGAAAGATTCGACAGTTTACTGACATTGAAACTGCAAAAATTGTATATTTTGCTTACTTTCATAGTATTATGTCTTACGGAATTTTACTATGGGGTAAAGCAGCAGATAGTCAAAAAATGTTTGTATTACAAAAAAGGGCAATATAAGGAAATAGATATTCTAACAGTAGCCTCGCAATGTATTTATAGTAATTTAATCTTCGTAAAACAGCACATTCATAATTACAAAAAAATATGCGATCTGCATGATAGGCAAACTAGAGGCCGCCATAAGCTCGTGACTCCATCGCTCCGCCTCAAGAAGGTCCGAAGGTCGTTTGTGGGAATGAGCATTCTATTTTATAACAAAATTCCACAACCTATCTTAAACTTGCCTACACAAGTTTAAGAAGTCCATTAAAATTATGCACCTGAAAAAGGCTTATTATACTGTTGCAGATTACGTAAATGACAAAGGAGCATGGATTTGACTCGCTCCAGCAATGCTAAGGACAGCTGTTACTTATGTATTTTACAAATTAATGAAATTGTAAATTATTATTTTTTTCAAAAGAGCAACCGCCGAGTTTCTTGCTGGTTCTTCTCGGTAGGAATGTCATTCCGAACCAGTGGTAGATTCACTTGACGATTCAAAAGTACTTGTAAAAGTTTATTTGAATAAAAATCATTTTGAATTTTGAATTTTGAATTTTAACAGAACTTCACAATGATGTCAATAGATGGCGCTAATGTTAAAAGTTAAATATTTCAAAATATAGTTAAAACTACAATATGGATACCGCGAATGCATTGTATGGAATTTGTGTAGAAGAATATGTAGAATAATGTGAGATGGTGGTTCAGTGTTTGAAGATAGAGTGTGACTCTGCAGCGATGTAATGTATGGAATTGATGTGGAAATTGTGGAGTCACACGTCACGTCACGTCACACTTTGCATAATTCAGTAACTACTAATGCTAAAAACTTGTAATTTATTGTAGTTAAAAATTTAATTCACGTCAATAATAAATTTTATTATATTATTATTATAATAATATTAAATTAAATTTAAATAGAGTTTAATTTTTAATATTAATGCCTATTGTACGGTCTGCCCGTCTCTAATCTTGATTGCATTTTTTTATCGTACTGGGCTGACTATTCTACGGCTGGAACCCAAAGCCCAAAGTTTTTACTAACTGGCCAGTTAGTAAAAAAAAATCATACAGTTTGCCGCGGAAGTTAAATGATTGCGTAATGGATAAAAATATTAAAAAGGAAGATTAAATAACGTTTTTTTGGAAATGTATGATTGTGAATTGAAACACTTACCTATAAATAAAAATTATACAGTGCCAAACTAATTAAACTTTAGATGTTAACTTAATAATAACAAATTATCTGCACGACGAGCGATCGTGACAGCGCTACGACGGGAACAAAGACAGATGCGGAACGCGTTCCGCATCTCGGCGGCCCGGCGTTTTTCTATGAAAGGGCCCATCTAGTCCTTACATATATATCGATGCATAAACGTCTTTCAAATCGTTACGAACTATAGCTATAGATTAAAGTTAAAAAGGTTATCTTTATCGTTATCGCTTTTCTTTATGGTTCACAAAAAAAAATAACAAAAAAAAACAAAAATGACCCCTCAGATTAAAAAGAGAATGACCCCCTTTTGAAAAAATAAAAACTCAGAAAAATGTACAATAATATAACCAGTATCTTTGTTTTAAATCTATGGTTCACTCTACGGTTAGTCATTTCCATGGAACTAATAAGTACTACGTATTCCTAAGTCGGGTGAGCCTGATGCGTCAACTATGCCTATCTTTCTTATACTCGCGCGACTTCAGCATAGTGTGTAGAAATCAAAATTATTTTTTACTTTACAGTGGCTTTGGAAGTCGGTTTTTTGGAAAGAATTTTTATTTTTAACTTTTTAGTGTACTCTAAATCCCCACGGCTTAAGACTGCAGTACCCTGCAGCATCAGAGTTGAGGAGTTAGGACTTGGTTTTAAGCATGAAGTCGTTGCTTGACACCTACAATAATATGAATTCATCATTAAAAAATCCTAAATCGCTATTTTTAAGGAGTTCTGTACCCTACAGCATCAGGGTTGAGGAGTTGGGACTCAAGAGTTGTATTACGGTGACATATACACGTGACTTGATACCTACTATATGAATTCACCATCAAAATTTCCTAACTCCCTAGTTTTGAGGATTTCATGTAGTACGGTACACGGTCAATCCTGATGTTGTACATCAGGATTGAGGATTTGGATTCAGAATAATT
Source organism: Erebia aethiops (assembly GCA_923060345.2). Lineage (NCBI taxonomy): Eukaryota > Metazoa > Arthropoda > Insecta > Lepidoptera > Nymphalidae > Erebia > Erebia aethiops. The sequence goes on along the minus strand of OV281079.1, from coordinate 15,176,862 downwards.
TTTTATGGGACCACCTCGCGAGCTTCCTCTAACCAGTGAAAAAAAAAATTTTAAATCGGTTTAGAAACCACGGAGATATGCACCGACATACCTACATTTAAAAAAAAAACCTACGCGCCCAATTATTGAGAACCTCCTCCTTTTTTGGAAGTCGGTTAAAAATGATTATGATTATGATTATGATCACCAGAGCCATAGAATATATTACTTTCTCTGTCTACGACCAGAGCCGACCAGAAAATAATTTAAAAAAAAGATTCTCTGCTGTGGTCTCCGCTAGGAGTATTCCTTCTTTTTCTGGTCGGTGGAGACTGCAGTATTTTATATGTTGGGCTCAGAAGGACTGGAATCCAGAGCCGTTAAACCAGTTAAATAAAAATAAAAAAATCGTACATGTTGGTTTATGTGTTCTGTGGCTGTGGTTTAAAGATTTTTTTTGTTGGAATCCAGAGCCGTTAAACCAGTTAACTATAATAAAAAATAAAAAAGATTTTTTTGTTAGTGGGCCCCATAAAATTTTATTTTGAATTTAATCCCAAGCAAATAGTTAATGGATTAGAGTGCTAGTTTTTCGTCATGTCTTGGTTATTTGGCTATAGTCGACCTCAACAGCCTCCTCCGGAGGATTCCCCTGCGGGTGGGACTGGATCCGCCGCTCCCCCGGTTAACCTCACAAATGCTGAGAAAAAAGCTATGGAAGCTTACAGATTCGACTCGAGTGCCTTAGAAAGAGCTGCACAGGCCGCTCGAGAATTGGAGAGATCGAGTAAGTGCAAAATTTATAGGTCACATTTCATGCTGTTGCATAATGCGGCCTCATAACCTATTATCACTCTTGGATCGCTATCATTGTGAACTGTTTTATGCAATAGAACTTTCTGCAAATCAACATTAGGAAGCATGTACCTAATCAAACACTATAATGGTCTTCTTAAGTATTTGAATCACATGAACATTTACCTATTATTTTATTACAGTGTAAATACATACAGTTAGATCGCACTATTGACATTTAAAAAGTGTTTATAGTCTGCCAGTAGTTCAGTTGCATCATTTGTAAATGTAATTCTGATATATTGGGTGCCATTTGCTTACACATACCTGATGGATATGCAATTGCGCGTTGGCGCACTTTGTTTGCGCTACCATATTGCCGGACAGAGCTAGCTAAACATGTGCACTTGCTCAATGATTTGGTTAGTAAAAATTCCCGGTCTTGATTCAAGATTCAAGTCATTTATTCAATATAGGTACACTGTAGGTACACTTATTGTCGTCTAAAAATTACTTACTTAAAAAGCATGATGGTTATAATGGGTCATCATCATCATTATCAATCGATAGACGTCCTCTGCTGAACATAGGCCTCTTGCAAGGATTTCCACACGCCTCGGTCTTGCGCCGCCTGGAACCAGCGGCTCCCTGCGACTCGCCTGATGTCGTCTGTCCAGCGAGTGGGGGGTCTGCCAACGCTGCGCTTTCCCGTGCGTGGTCGCCACTCCAGCACTTTGGGACCCCAACATCTATGAGTTCTTCTAACTATGTGGCCTGCCCATTGCTACTTGAGCTTTGCAACACGTCGAGCAATGTCGGTTACTTTAGTTCTTCTGCGGATCTGCTCATTTCTGATTTGATCGCGTAAAGAAACCCCGAGCATTGCTCTCTCCATCACCCGCTGAGTGACCCTGAACTTTCTTATGAGGCCCATAATGGTAACCGTAATAATGACGGTACGGGTTACACTACGCGGGTTCCAGACGCGCCCTGGTCTGATGAGAGCCCACAACAAACTCAGCCGGGGTTTTCTGTTTTATTATCACCATCTCACAAGTCATCTTAACTAAGGAACTATCAGAGACATTAGACCAAATTATTGCAAAGCTTCCTTGTTTCTTTATCTATAAATTTATCTCTTAGTGAATGTCTTGGTATATGGCTCGAACAGCCCTCAAAAAAAAAACGATTGGAGCGCAGCGTGATGGAGTTTGACCTTAAAATATATCTAAGAACCTTCTCAGAAGCTATACATATCTAATGCAAAAAACCACATCTAAATCGGTCCAATAGCTTTTCAGGAAAGCGGTAACAAAAAAGTGCACAAACAAACGCACAACCTCTTAGGGAAAACACATATATACCATCTCTGTTCCGTCGTGGGTAATAAATGCGAAAGTTTGTATGGATGAATGGATGGACGTTTGTTGTATGGGGACGAAGTCGTGGGCGAAACATAGTATATGTATTTTTAGGATACAAAAGAGAAATTCATTAAAAAAGTAACAATTTATTGAAAATAAAACCCAAGTACTCTTACAATCACAAAATAATTAACAATTGGAACAAAATCTTCTTAGCTTTCTAGCATTTCCAAATAAGTGGGGAGAGTCAGCTAGAATAAAATAATAATACCTACGCTATTTTGAACAGAACATGCAAAAGATGCTTTGGAGCTCAGCAAGCTACAAGAGAACACTCGTCAGCATGAGCAAATGGCCAAGATCAAGGAATATGAAGCTGCTATTGAACAGTCTAAAGTCGAACAGAAGAGAGTTGACTATGAAGAAAGACGTAAAACACTGCAGGTGAGAATATTACTTTGCAACCTTTTGGCTAAGTTCAGCAGAGATCTTTGACCATGCTTTGAGGTAAAGCAAGACAGACTTACATCAGAGACATAACTCTATTTTATTTAGGTCTTAAGACTAAGTAAAGTGCTCTATAGACCTTAGTCTTAAAGCATGCAGATTGAACTTGACTGTCTAGTAAACTACAATATTAGTTACCATTTTCCTATTATACTTAGTTACTACCAGGCCGATGTTAATACATTGCAATACAAAGAAATTAAGCCTCAAAGCAAGGTCATGGTTGTCAAATTAGTCATGGGTCTTTTAATTATTTTTTATTTTACTTAAATCTTTTCATATTATTGTATCTTTATTACAGGAAGAAACAAAACAGCATCAAATGAGAGCACAGTACCAAGATCAGTTGGCGAAGACTCGCTATGAAGAACAATTGGTTCAGCATCAGAAATCCCAGGAGGAAATGTTGAGAAAGTATGTTTTGAATGCTCTATAAATTGACCTTTGCTTTATTTAAATGACTATTTAAACCTTAACTTTAGAGTATAGTTTCATTTTGTATACTGGTTGGTGGACGAGAAAGGAGCCTGAAGGTGGGTGCAGTGTGGTATAGCTATGATTACCCTGCTGATTGGCAGTGCGAGTTGCGAAAACGCTCTTGCGTTCTTTTTATTTTTGGGAAGAGCACGCAAGAACGCAATTGTTCAATCTGACATATACAGTTACAAACCCTACAAATAACGATAAAACAATAAAACTCAGAACAGGTGAACTCTTTCTGTCTGCACAAGCTCTTAGGTGGGTCATTGCAACCCAGGGGTGAAACAGGGGGTGAAAGTTTGTATGAAAGTCCATTATTTTAAAACTGTGAAAGCGTAACAAATTAACAAACTCACATTCGCAATCATAAAATTACTTAGGATATAATATAGTTATAAAACAAGTAATAAAATTAAAAATTTTAAAAAACCCACGACGAGCTCCATTGAAACAAAATTAGAACTGTTAGAACAAAAGTATATGTATATGTCACCGTAAGATTGTAAAAACCGTTAGATTATAATATAACGTTTTTTATCTCGATAGATTATAAACTTTCGCCAGATTGTGAACCGTAACATACTGCTTACAATTTAACACGTTATTTTTCGGTAAATTGTAATATATTAGGTATATTAACCCGATAGAACCTAAGTGCACTACCTGAATATTCATGTCAAACCCTAACCTAACCTATAGTTCGCGCGCGAGTTGAATGCAGTGTAAATGTATGGTGACACTTACATTTACTCTGCATTCCACTCGCGTGCGAACTGTACAAGAAAGAGACAAGAAAACGTAAAAACAATAAATATTTCATAAATTAATACTCAGAACATTGAACGGTTCACAATCTTTCGACAGTTTATAATCTAGCGGGATAGGAACCGTTAGATTATAATCTAACGGTTTTTACAATCTTACGGTGACATATATATAAAATAATATATAAAACACAAAACTGCATATTTGGCGGCTCAGTAGTTTTTTTTACCAGTGTGGTGGACTATGGCCAAACCCTTCTCATTCCGAGACAAAACTTGTGCTTAGTAATGAGTAGAGGTGTTAAATAGTGTTAAATTTTAATATTCTGAAAAAATTGTTAAAAAAATGTGATCACTTAAGGAGTTCCTGTGACCACTTCCTGGTTCACGAGACCCTGGGCAGCATCTAGGTTTAAAGTGCTTGACAAGACAAATCAAAAGAGTCCAAATACGATGGGTTTACGATGAGAACTTAAGGAGTTCCCATGACCACCTCCTGGCTCCATCATGAGACCCTGGGCAGCATCTAGGTACGAAGTGGTAGTCAAGACAAATCAAAAGAGTCCAAATACAACGGGTTTACGATGAGAACTTAAGGAGTTCCAATGACCACCTCCTGGCTCCATCATGAGACCCTGAGCAACATCTAGGTACAAAGTGCTAGTCAAGACAAATCAAAAGAGTCCAAACAGGACGGGTTTACGATAAGAACTTAAGGAGTTCCTATGACCACCTCCTGGCTCCATCATGAGACCCTGGGCAGCATCTAGGTACAAAGTGGTAGTCAAGACAAATCAAAAGAGTCCAAATACGATGGGTTAAGATGAGAACTTAAGAAGTTCTCATGACCACCTCCTGGCTCCATCATGAGACCCTGGGCAGCATCTAGGTACAAAGCGCTCGTCAAGACAAATCAAAAGAGTCTAAACACGACGGGTTTACGATGAGAACTTAAGGAGTTCCTATGACCACTAATTACCAAATCACGATTGCAGCTCAGCTTGATTGTCTATGGTCCTAAAACCTGGAACCTTCTCACAAGCATACACATCTAATGTAAAAAATCTCATCTCAATCAGCTCAGTACTTTTTGAGAAAAATAGTAACATTGAAAAATTTAAATCATAGACTACAGCTTAGCTTGGTTGTCTATGGTCCTAAAATATATCTAAGAACCTTCTCACAAGCTATACATATCTAATGCGAAAAACCGCATCTCAATCGGCCCAGTACTTTTTGAGAAAAATGGTAACATATTGAAAAATTAAAATCATAGACTACAGCTCAGCTTGGTTGTCTATGGTCCTAAAATATATCTAAGAACCTTTTCACAAGCTATTCATATCTAATGCAAATAACCGCATCTCAATCGGCCAAGTACTTTTTGAGAAAAATGGTAACATATTGAAAAATTAAAATCATAGACTACAGCTCAGCTTGGTTGTCTATGGTCCTAAAATATATCTAAGAACCTTCTTACAAGCTATTCTTAACTAATGCAAAAAACCGCATCTCAATCGGCCAAGTACTTTTGAGAAAAATGGTAACATATTAAAAAATTAAAATCATAGACTACAGCTCAGCTTGGTTGTCTATGGTCCTAAAATATATCTAAGAACCTTCTCACAAGCTATACATATCTAATGCAAAAAACAGCATCTCAATCGGCCCAGTACTTTTTGAAAAAAATGGTAACATATTGAAAAATTAAAATCATAGACTACAGCTCAGCTTGGTTGTCTATGGTCCTAAAATATATCTAAGAACCTTCTCACAAGCTATACATATCTAATGCAAAAAACCGCATATTAATCGGTCCAGTAATATTCCAGGAAAACGGTAACAAAAAAGTGCACAAACAAACATACAAACAAACACACAACCTCTTAGGGCAAACACATATACCGTCTCCGTGTCGTCGAGGGTAATTAATTAGGATTAGTTTTTTCATACATTAATTAATTAATTATTATTTGTCTGTGTAAACATACAGACAAGAAGAAAGTGTAGCTAAACAAGAGGCGCTCCGCCGTGCGACCATTGAACATGAGATGGAATTGCGCGAAAAGAACAAACTAAAAGCCATCGAAGCAGAGGCGAGAGCTCGTGCCAAGGCGGATCGGGAGAACCGTGATATCACACTGGAGCAAATTAAGTTGAAAGCTGCTGAAAACAGGACCACTATATTGGAGAGCATACAGTAAGTCACACATACTTAGATTATTCGTAAAATCCTGTTCTTTCTTTATTGCTCTATCTAAAATCTATCTGGGAGAGATCACTTTAGTGATAAGACACCGTGTTGGGTGGTGCTTATATAATATATACTGGTGTAATAGCTAGTTCATTCTGATCGTGACAACCGTCAATATGGACCTTTTGACGAGTTTTTATAAAATAAGATTTTGTTCATGCAAATAATGCCTTCATATTGTGTTGTGAAGTGGTGTTAGAATCATCCGATTTTCACATAATGGAATCACTTTTCACTTGTTTATATACCATTAAGTTAGTTTAAATTAAGTTGTCTTTAAGAGTAACGAAGCCTAGCCTGACAGCCTCCCTCCTGAAGCTTTGCACACCTGCAGTACCGGGAAGGACGGCCAGTGAAGGGAGGAGGTTTTAGTCCGTAGGGCACCGAGAAAGGTGAAGTCGGACATACCACCGAACTATGGTGGCATCCATGAGGACTTCCTCCTCCCCAGGGAAAAAAAAAAAAAAGTTGTCTTTAAAGATGACATTGTGTTGATGAAGTAGTCAGGCAAAATATTTGTTAGTGTTGAGACTTGGGAGTGGAGTTAGAAGTCAGTGCCAAACTGTGCCTTTTAGCTTTTGAATAGGATAATAAGTCTTATTTTCTTGTACATCACCAGTGATATATAAAAATAATTTACCAGGACAGCAGGAAACGTGATAGGCACAGGCTTAAACGCTCTAGTGACTGATTGGGACAAGACATTAGCGGCTGTGGGAGGGTTGTCCCTACTTGCCCTAGGCGTCTACACGGCTAAAGGAGCTACGTCAGTTACTGCCAGATTCATTGAAGCTAGAATTGGTACGTTTAAGTTTATTGGATAAAATAAAGCCTCAAGCCATATTCATTCTAATATTATAAATGCGAATGTGTGTTTGTCTGCTATTCTTTCACAAGCTATCTGTTCAACCAATTTTGACGAAATAAGGTGTAGAGATAGGTTGCATTTCTGTGAAAGATATAGGCTACTTTTTATCTTGGACAATCAAAGTGTTGATTGATGGAAATGGGATTTTTTTTGCTGTGCACAAATTTTTATATGTTGTACAACAACAACAAACGTATTGCGGCTTGCGTTTGTCGGCTGCCGACAAAGGCAAGCCGCGCCCGCCGGCCCTGTAGGCGCCTGTAGCACTACCCGTCCGACAAAAGAGCGCGCGCTTTATTTACGAAGATAGTGTGTCCATGATTTGCTTATTCTTGGATCAGATATGGTAAAAAAAAATATTTTAAAAAAGTACTGAAATGGAAATATGTTCTAGAGAGATTCAGAACCACAAAAAAAAATTGTGCACAACAAAAAAATTCTTCCTGTATAATAATGTAGGTACAAAGTGTCCTGAATTTGAAAAAAAATTGTAGTAACTATGCTTTGCATTTTGCGTAGCTTTCATTCTGGAGACTGTTAATCCCAGATTTTCCACAGAAATAATAAATCCTATATCCAGGGGGACGAAGTTGTGGCATCATGATTCATGACTGTCCAATGACCACAATTTGGTGATACCAAAATATATTTAAAAAAAAGTGTGTGTGTACCTATGTACGCACGCAAGAAGTTATACTTTGTGATAGCAAATAATAAATATCTTGAATATAGTTATCAGTTCTCACCCAACATACAGTAAATGTATTTATTTTTATTTTGTTGGTAGGCCTTTTTCAAGTTGACCAACTAACGTCAGGGTGTCGAATTTGGGTGTCGGTGTGCGCACGCATCGTAATAATTATTTTGTTGGTTGGCCTTTTTCTGCAAGACTTTTAAGTTGACCAAATAACTTCAGGGTGTCGAATTTGGGTGAAAAATTCACTCTGATAATTTTTCCCTAACGCGTCAAAAGAAGTATAACTTCAAAAATATTATTATAACAAGCACTCAGACATGAATGCTGATTGTGTATGAATGCTGTTAAAAAAAATATTGTCTTCTAGGAAAGCCTGAATTAGTCAACGAAACTTCAAGATTTTCTTTGCTCGAAGCCCTCAAGCATCCAATTCTAACAATATCGAAAGCAGTGGCGAATTTCAGAAAACCCTCAGACGCACTCGCCGGTGTGGTTTTGGCGCCGAACCTGGAAAAACGTTTGAGAGATATTGCAATAGCTACAAAGAACACCAAAAATAATAAGGGCTTCTATAGAAACTTGCTGATGTATGGACCACCTGGTACAGGAAAAACATTATTCTCAAAGGTACTTAAGATTTTTTACATTTTATAAGCTAATGTGTCCTCAGTTTTCCTAAGGAACGTCTCAAAGTTAATTTCTATGAACATTTGAGATAATTGCAAAAACATTATATTTTTTATTTTTCCTGAAAGGTCATTAATTCATAAAAGTATCAGGTAGCAATATTTTTGTTTGTTACAATAGAAATTAGCCAAGCATTCGGGCATGGAGTACGCCATAATGACTGGCGGTGACGTGGCTCCGATGGGGAAGCACGCAGTAGCCTCTATACATAAGATGTTCGACTGGGCCAATACTAGCAGGAAAGGTAAATTCCTTTTAATACATTTCCTCGCCATTTCAACAATGATAAATGTAAGTTAATAATAAATAATATAATGTAAAAACTTTGTCATTGTAAATAGGCCACTTACAACGCTGTACAACTGTAAATGGTAATCATTATCGCACATATTATTATTTTGGTATATGATTAATATATTCACATAACAGAATAATTATTGACATTTGATTATTAAAAATACGATGCACTTGTGCATTAAAATTACAACCTCTGTTAAACTCGCTTACCAACACCTAAGCCCAATGAGGTGACAGTTTTTGTACTTGAAAACTGTCCTCATGGGCTAGGTTTTAAGTGTTCACTAAAACTTAGTTAATGTTGGTGAAATTGAGCATAAGCTATTTTCACGTCGCAACTTAAAACTTTTACTTTCCGCCCTTTAAAACAACTATTATTGCAGGTGTCCTCCTATTCATCGACGAAGCCGACGCGTTTCTTCGCAAGCGATCTTCAGCCGCAATAAGTGAGGACTTGAGAGCGGCGCTGAACGCGTTCCTCTACCGTACATCGGACCAAAGCAGTCGGATCATGTTGGTCCTAGCTTCCAATACACCGCAACAGTTCGACTCGGCTATTAACGATCGTCTGGATAAGATGATCGAGTTTGGACTACCGGGATTGGAAGAGAGAGAACGGTTGATCAGATTGTACTTTGACAAGTTTGTGCTGCAACCTGCTTCCGAGGGCAAAAGGTTCGTGCTAAACCCTTGTATTATGTTTATTGCTCGAAAGGTGAAACCTGCATGTTTGAGAGTTCTCCATAATATCTATACTTAATATTATAAAGAGGTAAAGTTTGTGAGGTTGTAGTGGGTAATCTCTGGATGTACTAAAACGATTTTTAAAATTCTGGTTCCAATAGAAAACCACATTATTTGTGAGTGTCACATGCTATACATATATTAACTCGAAAAATTAGGAAGTTCCCGTGGGAATTTAAAAAACGTATTTCACTCGGGCGAAGTCGCGGGCATCTTCTGGTAATAAATAAATATGTTGTAAGTATGCCAGCCTGGACTTTGCCTGAAGGAAGCCCATGGCATAAAGCTGAACCCTTTTCATTCTGAGGGGAGATCCATGCTCAGTAGTGTGTGATGTAATGATATGTTGTGATTATTCCGAAAAAAATATGTTGATCCATCAATCAATCAATCAATCATTTATTCAATTTAGGTACACTGTAGGTACACATATTGACATCCATTACTTACATATAAAACATGATGGTAATAATTAGTTACGGTATCTTAAAACTAAAGCTACGAGGGTTCAAAACGCGCCTTGGTCTGAGAAGAGCCCACAACAAACTCAGCTGGGTTTTTTCTTATATATAAGAAATATATATGTATATAAGATCTATATACATATACATCTATATATATTTTTGGTTTATTTGCAGACGTTTGAACGTGGATCAGTTCGATTACGGCGCCTTGTGTTCGAAGCTGGCGGAAAGGACGGCCGGCATGTCCGGTCGAGCCTTGTCCAAGCTGGGCGTGGCTTGGCAAGCGGCCGCCTACGCGTCTGATGACGGCAGGCTCACTGAGCAGATGTGCATTGAGATATGTGACGACGCGGTACAAGATCATCGGCAGAAGGCAAGTATTTTATATCATTACCTACTCAGTGAGTGTGTGGTTAAGGGCAAAACAGACAGCGAGTGGGCGCGGGTCGGGTCGGGTGCGCTGCTGGTTGAATTCCTTGTATTTACATGGACGACATCACAGCGTCACCCGCCACGCGCCCGACCCGCAGCCGCGTTCTGTGTGATGTCGTACATACAAATACTAGTGGTTCGCCTCGAACTGAGACCTCGCGGTATCCATAAAACGAATAAACTTTTAAGTACAGATCGCCATCTATTGACATCGTTGTGAAGTTCTGTTAAAAATACTGAATCTCATTAAAAATTAAATAATTTCGTTTGCTTACAATATTTATCTAATTTTAGTATTTGTTGTTCAAGTACAGGATATAATTCAAATAATTGATCAAGTTTCAGGCTCAGCCTTTCAGAAAATTGAGAGTTCTGAGGTCAACTTTGGACGTCAGAAAATCTCCACTTTCGCCCCCCATTTCGTCAATTTTAAACGAAAAATTTAAAAATTTTACGGACGGACAAGTACAAATTCACTCAAGTAGACTCAGAGAGCTTCGCTTCGCTCGGTCAACAAGGAATTCAACCCGACGCGCACCTAATCCGACCCGCGCGCGCTCTTTGTGTGTTTTGTGCTTTATTCTTCACGATTGTCGCCGGACGCTCGTTGTGCGGGCCTTACCCGGGCATATCTTCTCAGGTGGCGTCTGCGCCTGGCTCGTCGTTTGAGGCCTAAAAGGCCAAGGCTTACAGTGTAGTGATTAGGCTTTCAGCCTAATGGAAATATTTTCCGTACTTTAATTCAATTTGCGTCGTCCTCGTCGCCTTCAGAGCCTGTGTTGGGACCAGGCTGTGGTGATGGAGACGTAGAAGCTCGCGAGGTTGGGACCGCCCTTCCGGTGGTCTTGTGTGAAGAGGCGCTATACCGTGGAGGTGCGTGCACTTACTGGTGTCTGCACGAACACAGTGTAGTGATTTCTATCGTGATTGTATTCTATACACGCCAATAAATGACGCTTAAGAAATCCCAACCAAGTGATAGGGTCGGTGACACGAGTGCGCTACTGCTTGGTAGCAAGTGGTAGTGGTCAGGAACTATAATGGTGGCAATCTCACTAGATCAATACTGGGTCTCATGGAGCTGCCGCCGTTTCTCCAAGAAGATTAACACTAACATATTAATTATATTCATTTTATAACTTAATAGCGAATGCCCGCGACTTCATCTGCGTGGTTTGAGGTATTTTGGTTCCCGCGGGAACTCTTTAATTTTCCGGGATAAAAAGTGGCCATGTGCTATTCCAGACTATAATCTTTCTCTGTACCAAATTTCAGCCAGATCCGTTCAGCCGTTGGGGCGTGATTGAGTAACAAACATTCATACATCCATCAAAACTTTCGCATTTATAATATTAGTAAGATTAGTATTATTTGTTAATCACAATAATCCATTTTCTAGATGGAATGGTTGTCCAATGAAGAAAAGAGCCGAAGTATGATGCCATATCTTCTAGACCTACCACCCCTCGATAGAAACGAAGATAATGTACAGAAGGCCACTGTCACTGAAATAACTGACACAACTGATACCAAAGAGGAACCTAAAGCCAAGGTGTCTAAGAAGAAATCCAAAGAAATCGATTTAGAGAAGTGACACACCAAAAACAATACAATACACACATACAAAACTGGTGACTGTGATAGTAAACAGTGCATATATGACTTTACCGTAACCGAAACTCAAAAGTACATTATGTTATCTCACAGTGACATGAAAAGATTGCGTGATTTATCTGCAAGGTTAAAAAAATAATCTTTTTTTTCCCAATTTAATATTATTGAGCGTGCGAGTATTTCTTCTTTGTATAATTGGGTGTTAAATGATTTAGTGAAACTAAATTTTTTTTTTTAATTTATTTAGTACCAAAAAGTTGTAAAATACGAAGAAAAACCGATACATAGTGGACAAGGAAGCACTTATCTCTATAAGAGATCTCTACCAGTGACCCTTGGCAGTGAGAAAGGTTGTGGAGGAAGAATAGGTACAACAAGATATGACATAGAATGAAACGAGATATTATATCATAAACTTACATAAAAACACACAAATGTACACATACTAATGACATAAATATATATATACATACTAACATACATATGAAATATTATATAAATATTTTTGATTACTTTTTGCATTTAATTTACAAATTAGTGTATTATGACTTATTTAATTAAGGGCCAAGTTTTCGATCGCCATAATTATATTTATCAGACTTTCATCAAAATATATGTATGTAAATATATAAAAACTGCCAAAACTCCTGAGTCTACATACTGAGGAATTTGAAAAATCGTCGCTTTATCAATTTTTCTTCGAATGATTAAGCAGTTGAATACTATTTAACATTTTTGTTTGAACAAGTACGTCTACACCTTTTTATATTTTGTAATGAACTGGCAAAATGAAACTGTTGTAGCTCAAAAAAATTACAAACTTGAATACTATAGTTTTCTTTCATTAGTATAGTTTTACTTCAGATATGAATGTAATGGAAATATTTTTTAATACTTAACACATTAGTATGGCTGTACACAATCTGTTAATTAAATGATAGGTCAAATAGTAGTGCTATTTTTTCCTTATAGAACATTGCAAAAAAAGATAGCATTACATTTAGATCTGTTAGTTTTGAGATTGTATACAACAAATAGCACTATACTCATGATGATGAGGGGAGGTTGTAAATATGAAATTTCCTATTCAATAATTAAATAATTATTCATAATAATTTTGACTACCTCCCTCGCAATGTAGGAACTAGGTAGTGAGCTAGCTAAAAGGCCTATTACACTACAATTTTTTAACGGACCCTTCCTCTAAATTGGTTCAGTGTAATAAGACCTAGGAAGAAGGGTCTAACTTTCCCATTTATAATATTAGTATAGTATAGACTAGATGATGCCCGCGACTTCGTTCGCGTGGATAAGGTTTTTTTTTGATTCCCGGGGAACTTCATAATTTTCCGGGATAAAAAGTAGCATGTAACCTCCGGGACGTAACCTACCGCTGTAACAAATTTCATCAAAATTGTTTGAATAGATGGGCCTTGAAAGCGTAGCAGACAGACAGACTGGCACCTTTGGGCCCGATTGTTAGTGCAGTGTAACAAGCGACGCCCTATTTAGGGGCCACGCCCACTCTTAACGCAGGGCCCTAGAATAAGTGTAGTGTAATAGGCCTTCAACGCCTAGCGATTCAGCGTTCTGGTGTGATGCTGCATAGGCACCGATGAGGGGTATAGGTCTAATATAAGTACTATAATCTTACTAGGTTTGCCCGCTGCCATTTTAGACTGCATCATCCCTTACCACCCAGTTTATATCGCAGTCGAGGGCTAACGTGTTGTAGAATACGAAACATTTTCGCCGTATTGCGATTTCTCGCATTTATGTTAAAGTAGAATAAGGATGATTTTGCTTACGGATTATAAAATGAAGCGAAAATGTATGAACGAAACTAGTTCATAAGGATGTTGTATAAAATATGATTTGCAAATTATCATTATTAATGCATTGTTAAAAGTAGTTCTTAGTTGAGTTGTTGTCATGTCCATGTAGATTATATAATTAATAGAAAACTGTAAAGTTTCTTGGTTGTTTTTATTAAATGTCCAACACCTATATCGTATTACATACAGTAGCTTCTGGCCTATCTTTCGGTTTTATTGAACACATAATATGTAAAATAGTTATTAGTGTTGCAGATGCGCAAAGTAGAAAATAATAGTATAGGCGCAAAAAGCCAACTGTTCGGCTTAGCGGCCATATTGGACATTTACAAATAAAAATTGAACATAATATGCTCAAGCCGTGCCTGGCAACGATAGACGGGCCCTGTCAAACAAAGAATGTGGATCTATTTTACTAACGCCATCTAGTCTGAAAAGCGGGACAGGGCTATACAGGTTAGGAGCGTGCTAAAAGGTGGGACGCCCAATTTTTTTCTATGAAAGGGCCCAATAGTAACTCGTGACATTAAAAACCCTCACCTTCGGCTCGGGCTTATTAATGACAGCTCGTTTGCAATAACCTACTTTCCACCCTTGTATCACAATATACTATTAACGCACGAGTTCAGTTTATTTCGACATCGGTGCAGGTGTAGATGTACTACGTAGCAACTCTATTGATAGGTATGTCATTCAGTAGTGGGGAAAAAATCCCACTAGTTCTAATTAGTAGAACATGTGGGAAGGACCAAGGTATAAAATTTCTAAAAAAAGAGTAAAATAAACATGTTTATTCAATTTACAATCAAACAATTACAACTATATTTATCTAGATAACAATATTAAATTATTTTTAAATTCGTTAAAATCAATAGCATCCGGAAATTTATACAAAACGAGGAGTCGAAAGTCAAAAGTTTCTAAATCGAGGGTTCGAAGCTAATGTCTAACTTTAACGTTGGTAAGCTAAGTTAAGCATTAGCCTACCCTGCTTCCGTACTTGTACTTTCATGATGAAAAATGAGCATTTAAATATTTTAACTTGGGTAAGCATTGCTTTGATGTCTACTACGTGCACACACTTGTTCTTACAATACGTCTAAGGATAAAGCATAAAGGTAAGATGTCTTACTGATATAACATCTTTTGGAAAAAGATGAATGAATGATTATGATTATGAATGAAGAACATGCCTAAAGTTTGCAGTTACGAACAAAAAGTCAGTGGTACGAACTGAGGCACGACGGTCTAGGAACATCTGTGACTGTGACGCTGCGCGATTCAACCTTTCGCAATATTCGCAGTGTATGTATCTATACACCCTATTCCGATCTACTGTCTTTTACTTGACAGGCTTCATAACAGGAGCCTGGAGCAGCAGGGCACCATTTCATAGCAACTATCTCAGATTCTTTACGTTTTTTTTCTTGTACCTACCTACCTACCTCCATAAAAATTTCCCAGCCTACAGGCTCTCGAGCATCTCATATACAATTATGAACGAAAATTATGTAGAAAAATAAGCTAAACGTACTTTACACAGACAGAGAGAACGACTCAGGCGACCGATAAATAAAATCGAGAGATAAGATAATATCATCAATGTATAACTGTTGTTATTCCTTCCTTATTTCTAAATTGCAGTTTTCGTACAAGTTTTATCAGCAAAACTATAGATCGTATTACTCAGAATTCTTCAGTAATACTTCAGAAGTATTGTATTATAGATTTGTCTCAATATGACCTTGAGGGTCAATCAATAAGGTCATCAACAATAAGAAGGTAGAAAATAAACGACGATCGAAGTCATACATTTTATATGAAAACGTGTACCTATTCATGTCGGTGTGGCCACAGAATTAGTTTCCTCAATTGTGAATTGCTCTTGGTGGTGGCGCTTAGGTACTTTGGCATGTTTCGTTCTAGGTGCCTTCCGATTGTTCAATATTATATCGCATGAGATTACGTCGCAAATTTCCACAACCCACCTACTACTATTTAAGATATTAGCATTTTAGTCATCGAAATGTAACGATATTTCAAGCTAACTCTACAAACGCAATAATATGTACTATATTATTCTACTCGTAGGTAATTCAAACTTTTTCTTTGCCCAGATAATTGAAAGCTGATCATTTACGCTCGTTACATAATGAGAGCTAGTTCTAAGTTAAAATCAGCATGGTTATTATCATTCAATTTTAACTTAACCACAAACTCCTTTCTGGGAAAATTCGACTCATAGAGCAACTCGTCAACAATTTACGTATGTAGACAAGGATATTTACACAGTAAACATATACAACCAGTATGGAATCTATCTAGAAACGTTCGAAACAGCTCACTCACACAAACATGCGCATCGACGAGACCCCTAAGCGCTACTCACTACTGACGGCACTGCGACGAGCGCTTGGTGGGCTTAGGTGAGGCTTCTAGGTAGTTTCCATAGTGGTTGTATCTGTTTACTGTGATATTTATAAGTATTTTCGCATCGGTAGGTCCCGTTCTAAATTCTGTATAAGCATCGTTTACGAAACAGAAATGAAGTAAACACTGCAGAAGCGCAGATGTCGCAAAAGCACCTAGGTACGTCAGCACAAGCTGTATGATAGGTTTGCGTGCTTGAGTTATTATATTAACTATTCAAGTATAATACAATTAAACATTTCTAAGTTTAGCTCGAGCTGCAAACATTATGACTTTATAAGGTTTCCTTAGACCATACACGTTATGAGTAATTTGGAATACTTAACAATGTATATGTCACCGTAAGATTGTAAAAACCATTAGATTATAATATAACGTTTTTTATCTCGATAGATTATAAACTGTCGACAGATTGTGAACCGTAACATACTGCTTACAATTTAACACGTTATTTTTCGGTAAATTGTAATATATCTATACTGTATATATAAAAATGAAACCCGTTTTCCTTGGTCACGGCATCACGCGTGAATGGCTGGACCGATTTCACTAATTCTTTTTTTGTTGTATTTGTTATTATTAGGAGAAGGTTCTTACGGAAAAAATATTAAGAAAAATCTCTCAGAAAAATTGAAAAATATACATTTAATTTTGCATACTAAGGCGGTACGAAGTTCGCCGGGTCAGCTAGTTAGGTATAAATACCCGATAGAACCTAAGTGCCTGAATATTCATGTCTTACCCTAACCTAACCTATAGTTCGCGCGCGAGTTGAATGCAGAGTAAATGTATGGTGACACTTACATTTACTCTGCATTCAACTCGCGCGCGAACTGTACAAGAAAGAGACAAGAAAACGTAAAAACAATAAATATTTCTTAAATTAATACTCAGAACATTGAACGGTTCACAATCTTTCGACAGTTTATAATCTAGCGGGATAGAAACCGTTAGATTATAATGTAACGGATTTTACAATCTTACGGTGACATAAATAAATGTAGTTGCTAAACAATTGATCTTCTATTTAAACAGTCTGTAATTTTTATTGTAGGTCTCCAATAATATACAGGGCCAGCGATCTTTTATATATTATAACTAGAGGCTAATTTCAAAATACCAATAACCTCTTAAGGGTAGCTTCTGCACCTAATACTAAATAACTTGAAATTATGAGAAATTACAATTACTTGTTCAAACTAAAATAAAAATATTTAAATTGGCTGCTCTTAAGACAGCACTACTCTACGCCACATGCGGTCGGCGCGTGGCTGATTGGTTATCACTCGGCTAGTTGACTACTGCCTACTGAAAAACGTGGAGTTGAAGATGGTCTAGAGTATCTATTAACACAGTTAAAAGTTTAAATTCTTTTTCACAGAATTTATTGATTTTACAAAAAGATATAGAATAAATATTTTCCAGGATTATGTAGTAGTATTTTTAAATTAACCCATTAAAGTGCAGTTTAAATTAATGAGATGAAAACTGTTCATAAATAGAATAAAATGCAATACATTAAAATCTAATTAAACAAACTAAAATTAGATATTCTTTAACATAGCCAATCAATCTCCCTAAAACTGGAAAGAAATAAATAATTGGTTCATCACATTTTATTTAAATACATTGTTTCCTATACTATACAGGTGATATAGATTACAACAATAATGATTAACATCAATTCAATTACTTAAATTAATTTAAAATTCATTAATATTGCATTTTATCAATACAGTAGAATACAATAATATAATCTATAATATTGATAACTATATTATACTATGTATGTACACATTCTATCTATCATAATAAAGATTTCCTTTTAATTATTATAAATCTCAACAAAATAGTCATATTATAATAATATATAAGCTTAATCCCCCAAATTAGTCAACAAGACAAGATTTTTGAAAATTCTTAGGGCACTTAGATTGATCAAGGTCTATAGATAATATATTTCTAGGAATAATTGTCTTGTTATATGAACTAAATAGAATAATTTTATGGTTTACAGAAAACTGTGATTGTGATTACCAGGCCTTGAGGACGAATTACTTACAGCTACTAATTGAGGATTAATTACAGCTACTTCGTCCTTGTGGATGTAGTTTTTTAATTTCCATGGGAACTTGTTAATTTCTGGGATAAAAAGTATCCTATGTCACTCTCCAGGTCCTCAACTATATCAATGCAAAAAACCACGACGATCCGTTGCTCTGTTATGGTGTGATTAAAGGACAAACCAACACACTTTCACATATTTTATAATATTAGTATGATGGGTGTCACAATAGATCCTGTGACAGTTTCAGTAATGCTAGGGCAAAATGGCCCAGCTGAAGAATACCGCAAATATTATTAAGTAATGTATAAATTATAATTTAAACATTATAATCAAACATATTCTAATTATGTTATTGCATTCATTGTTAATTATAGGTATGTTTTAGGTATTGGTTTTAATGAATTATACACAAGTTACCATTTTAGTTACTCCTGGTACCAGAGCAGCATGAGGACTGTGTTGGTGTCTCGTCTTCTACAACTAGAACCCTTGCTGGTCTGTTGTTTTCAGTTTGGGAGTTCTTTTCAAATCGGTCTGCCATCTCTCGGGTTAATTCAAGAAATAGTTCTTCTACTCCTTGGTTTAGTTTTGCCGATGTATAGAAGTGTTTAGCACCAACCATATTTGCATAACTGAAATATTAAACCATATGTAATGAGAACAATACAATGCAATAATTATATTACTATGGAGTACATAGGATGGGCGCTAGGTTGCTGAATACAGAGCTGGTAAGGAAGTGGTAAAGGAGCATGAGATTTTATCAACATGAGGATTTGTAGTGGCACATCTTTGCACATTCAGACATATTCACACAGCTTTACATTTTTGGTTTTTATCATTTAGGTAAAGTATTCCTTACCTTTCGGCTTCTTCAAGGGGCACCATCCTTTCATGTTCCAAATCAATTTTATTACCAGCAATCACCAGTACAATATCGGATCCAAGCATCTTTTTCAATTCCTTCACCCAATTTTTAACCTACAAGCATACATCAACAAATGATAATTATTAATAGCCTAACTGCACTGATAATAGTTTAATAATAAACATCCAAGGTAAAATAGATATCTCTTTTAAATAGAATGAGAAAATATTTACTGCATTGTTTGCACACTGTTTATTCTCAGTACTGAGAAATAGTGACAAATATATTAAACAAAATAGACCCATATACAGACCCACTCAGGAGTCCAGCTTATTGTGTATGGGGTTAATAAAACAAGTGTATTATACCTTTCCAAAGGATTCCTCATCTGTGATGTCATAAACCAGAATAGCACCATTTGAATTGCGATAATAAATCGGGCCAAGTGCATGGAATTTCTCTTGACCAGCTGTATCCCAGATAGATAGGTTGATTCGTTTTCCATTTATGTTAAGCTTTTTATTAAGGAATGTTGCCTGTGTACAAACAACTTTGTATAATTAGTTACCTCAATTCCATATATGTACTTACTTACCTAAATATTATTACAAATATGAAACACATTTTGAAGGAATCTGGCACAGAAACATGCACACACTTAGTACACAGATCTATGAGATGCATCTTATAACATACTTTCATCTTGGAAAGCAAAGAGTTTAAGAGTTGTAATTGGTCGAATTCATAATTTTTTCTTAAGACAATGGATTTTGTCCAATAACAAAAGAGTTAGCCAATCAGAGATTGCATTTGTTAAACTGTTTTACTGTTATTTTAGTGTAACAGAGCATAAAGTTTCTTTACGGGAAAACTTAAATACACCCAAATAAAATTTAAATAAGTAGTCTGTCTGTGATTTTAAATAAATTCTTGATAAGTAATATGATAAATTACGCAACATCAAGCCTATTCAATAGTTTTGAATTTTTTGTCTCTTTGTTGTTCAGACTAACTAATTAGTTTAATTAGTCTGAACTAAATTTAATAGTACTTTCACTGGCAGGTAGAGGATGTTGCAAGGGAAAAGTTAATTTAGTGCAGTTGTTATAATATAGTGTTTCCTTCGCCAGATTGTACTACTTTAACCACTTTATTAAACAGATTTTAAATATTAACTCATAATATTATCATAGAATGGCCGTTCGCGTAAATACATTAAAGATTTATAAGTGCGTAAGCATTGCCGACTATTTAATTGGATTATATTTTCTATTATCTAAACAAACCTGCAATGTCGTCAAGTGTTTATCATTAAACTTGTCTTCTATATACCGTAGCAGGATCGATGTTTTACCAACGCAACCCTCGCCCAGTAAAACCACTTTGAAATTGTGCGTCCCACTCGGTGCTGCACTCATTGTTAAAGTATAGAAATACTCTAGTAATTGGATACTTTAGATCACTTATTGTTCAGTCTTTTCACATCAACTTACAAACACGTTAACAAAATGCTAAGAAATAAACTCTAGATCCATTTAATAGATTTGTGTATGGGTATATCCCATTAAAAAGGCAATAAGTGTACTTAAAATGAGTAAAACTGGTTATTTTAGCTGTGAAATGTGTACTGCAATCAACTTGTAAACGAAAAAAACATCTTACGATTTCGGATTTACGAACTACGAAGAGACATTGACAATTGACATGATAGAAGATGACAAAGAGCACATGACAGAAGATGACTTTGACAGAGAGCACAGATAAGTTAAAATCACAGACAGTATTCAGACAAATTACATGATTGCATTATCTGTATGCCCTTCACAATATGATCCAACAGTAACAACGGGTAACTTTAGAAATATTGGCCGAGCGCGTGATGAATATTGAATTGTATATTATATAATTACTTACGTTCTATCAGATAATTATTACGTTGATTGACCCACAGGTTCCACCTAAAATAGTGTGTCCTATTTATATAATTATAGTAATCAGTACAAGATAGCCCTTGACTGCGATCTCACCTGATGGTAAGTGATGATGCAGTCTAAGATGGTAACCTGGCTAACCTGTTATGGGCATGGCTGTTATTTAACCCATACCTATTCGGTTTCTACACGGCATCGTATCGGAACGCTAAATCGCTTGGCGGCACGTCTTTGCCGGTAGGGTGGTAACTAGCCACGGCCGAAGCCTCCCACCAGGCCAGACAAAGGAAAATTCAGAAATTATAAATTCTCAGATTGACCCTGCCGGGGATCGAACCCGGGACCTCGTTAAGACAACAGCGCTCAACACTGCGCCACGGAGGTACGTAACTAATTTAGAAAATATCAACATCTACACTATTAATTTACATGATATTACAAGTACTTAAATTAAATTATTTTACATAACTCCTTAACTGATAGTGCCACCAAGGGCACAACACATAAGTCGTATGTACCTGGAGGATGGTATAATTCATCGGTCAAACCTAAACATTACTTGACGTAAGTATATTATAGACTTAAATAGTCCATACACTTAACTACGTTAGGCCAACGTAATAAAAAAACAAAAAAGCATGAACCCAAGCATTTTATATTTGAAAAAGCTATAGGTAAATTGCGCGCGCGAGTTGAATGCAGAGTAAATTATGTATGTTTCACCATACATTTGCTCCGCATTCAACTCGTGCGCGAACTATAGGTAGGTACCTAGCTATTTTAAGTGAGATCAACAAATTCTCCACGTGGTATTCTTGTTGTGCTTAGTATAAGAACAGAAGAATTGTCAGCTATAATTTTATTTCGCATTTGGATAAACCAATCCATAGCATTAGTTTTTGCCCCATTTTGACTAGATTTCGAATAGTTGGTGGTTATTTCTGATGTAGTTTGATCTGCACGAGTAGTTTTATCGGTAACTAATGATGAAGATTTTAATTTCTTGATCTGGATATTATTTGACTTAGTTTTCGCAATCTTGTATTCCCTAATGATGTTTGTTTGTAGAATTTTATTTGGTTCGTAGCTAGTCGTTTCTTCATTACATTCCCTTCCTTTATTGTTTTTTGTGTTAATAATGTTATCTGTAAATGTAGAACAAGGACACACTGCTTTGGGTTTCTTTATAGGTACTTTAAAATTAAGCGCTTTTTTTGTTTTGGAATTCAGATTATTTATATTCGGTTTGAAATCTGATGCTAAAGTGCTCGTAATTTTGAAAATAAGTTTGGCTGCTGATTTGTTTTTATTAATCTCTTTTTTTGTAGTATCACAGGTGACCGCATTTGGCTTAGTAGTTTTATTTTCTAAATTCTCTTTTGCGTTGTCTCTTGAACGGGACCGTAAGATATTTTCATCGTAGTAACTTTGCTTTTCCTGCTTGTTTATCAAATTATCTTTCAGTTGGTATTGTATCCAATATCGCAACGGGATAACTGCAATGAATCTTATTTGGGAATACTGACATGTGAAATCCTGCATTCCTGTGATCCCTAGTAACTGTTCATTCAAAAATAACGGTGTACCTTGTTGGATGTCGCAATCTGCGTTTTCGTCCATAGTACAAATATAATATCCGTCCACATAATCGAAATTCTTTTCACAAGTCGTTGTTAGCATAGTTCTGAATATTGGAGTATCATCTAGTATAGGCATGAGGACTTGCAATCCCGTCGTTGATGGGATATTCTCGGCTGTGACATTGACGTAACTATTACTGTTTGTCTCATTAATTTCGACTTCTATAAGGGCAACAGTGTTGGGTCCACTAAAACTGTATCCGATAACAAATGTCTTAGGGTTAGGATAAATAACAAATTCTTTAATGAGGAACTCTTCGTCATTCCTTTCAACAGACTGGCAGGTTTGTGCGCAGTAGTTAGTCGTAAGAATGTAGTTTGGAGATACAGCCGTGCCGGTGCAACATAGATTTGGTTTCGGCATACATCCTTTACACCTAAGTCGCAATACACTATTTATAGAAATACCTTGGGAAACGTCGATAACCAGAAATAATGTTACACTTGAAATCAATAAATTCATGGCGATACGGTTATTGTTTTTGATTTATGATTTTTATGAACGTAGTAAGTTTGTGGGACTATAACCACAGAATAGGTAATACGAGTAGTAGGTAGGTACGTTGCTATAATCGCAGATTTACAATTTATTGATAGTTACCACTACATTTCATGTTATTCAGAAATCAGAATAAATTAAGTACCTACCTAGAAGTAGAAGAGTATGAGATTGTCGTTGCAGCCTGAGGTTGTATCGATGGAGAGGGTAACTCTCTTACACCGACATGTACCTATTGTACCCACTTTTTCTATGATTGTACCTATAATATGTCTGTGCTCTCTTATCACGTAATTTTTTCATTCAATAAATTAGTAATAGCGTTCGCGTTTCTGACGCTAGAGATACCTAGTTAAGAACACTCAAATATTTTTTATACATTTTGGTTTCCCGGGTGAGCCGAGTTTCCACCCTATGTCGTCGACATTCCATCCACACGCACGAAACGCTTTGCGTCTTCATTCCTCATTCGCATGGCTAGTATGTCTGTGTCTGTCTGTCGGTCTGGAACACTCTACCAAAAACGATGTTTCCTACCAATTACAATCCGGGTATCTTTAAATCAAGAGTGAATAGGCATTTTCTAGGCAAGCGCGTCCCATCATCGACCGCATCATCACTTCCCATCAGGTGTGATTGTGGTCAAGCGTACCTAAGCCTATAACGAATTAAAAAAAATATTAAGTCTGGTGCAAACACAGTATACCTAATATTATCTCTATAGCTGCAAATGTGGTTAAATAGTATATAATATAATCAAATTTGACTATCCTACGTAAAAGCTAGTGTAGGCACATAGCTTTATTATAAATTATACCTATATCTAAATACTTACCTAGGAAGCTATTTAAGCCGTCTTTAATTAATTTATGCTTATCAATCTGATTTACATTAAATTAATCATTTTGTTTATTAGTGTCAAGGATATTTGAATCATCTTTGGAACAAACAACCTCTAACATTTTGACGCCAAATCGATGTCGGTTCTTTTTAACCGACTTCCAAAAAAGGAGGAGGTTCTCAATTCGGCGCATATGTTTTTTTTTTTTTTTTTTTTGTATGTTTGTTACGCGATTTCTCCGCCAATTATGAACCGATTTTGATAATTCTTTTTTTGTTTGGTAGGTCATACTTCAGAGGTGGTCCCATTTTAATTTGGTGAAGATCTGATGAATATCTCCGGAGATGGAGAACGGAACTCCTCAATGGATAAGAGTAAATTGCTCGCGATCAGTGTGATAGTGTTGTAAACAGTATGTTTTAATCATGAATAGCATATCTTTTTTTTTAGGGTTCCGTACCAAAATGGTAAAAATGGAACCCTTATTACTTTCTCTTTCCGTCTGTCACAGTCGATTATTTCAGTAAGTATTAACTATTGACATGAAATTTGGAATAGTTCTATATAATAGTGGCCCAATATCATGGAAATAAAAAAATTTAAAATTATTTTTAGTTTAATTAAAAAAGTGGGGAAAATCAGGGGTTTGAAATTTCAAAGTAGGATAACTATACCAAGTGGGGTATCATATTATGGACTTTGTACTTGACTTGTTTATGTTAGACAAGTCGACGAGTAACGATTAAACGACGTTATTCTTAATAACGCTAAGGTTTTACTAGCGTTCTGGTTACATCCTGTATTTTATAACAGTGGGGCCACTAAAAATTGTGAAATAAAAAATTTTCAAAAAAAAAATAAAAACAGACTTCAAAAACCACAAACACTAAAAAGTAAAAAATAATTTAATTTATTATGTATACAAGAGTTAATGTAGTTCTATAATAACATTTTTTGGAGTCGGTGCCAATGTGGAGTCACGTCAACAATAATGAAGAGTAGTTAGACGTTTCATGCGGCTAATTGGTACCGACTCCAAAAAATTTTATTATAGAACTACATTAACTCTTGTATACATAATAAATTAAATTACTTTTTACTTTTTAGTGTTTGTGGTTTTTGAAGTCGGTTTTTATTTTTTTTTTTTCCTAGGCGAGTAAACGCAACAACGGGTTAAAAAGGATAAAGTCTTGTTTATTTGTTTGTTTTACAGTCTTTAATGTACATAACATACAATAAAAAATTCTTTCCAAATAACCGACTTCCAAAGCCACTGTAAAGTAAAAAATAATTTTGATTTCTACACACTATGGTGAAGTCGGGCGAGCCTGACACGTCAACTTTGCTTATCTTTGTATACTCGCCCGACTTCAACATAGTGTGTAGAAGTCGGTTTTTTGGAAAGAATTTTTATTTTTAACTGTTTAGTGTAGGCTCCAAATCCTCACAGCTTAAGAATGCAATACCCTGCAGCATCAGAGTTGAGGAGTTGCGACTTCAGTTTAAGTATGAAGTCGTTGCTTGACACTTATAATATGACTTCACCACAAAAAAATCCTAAATCGCTATTTTTAAGGAGTTCTGTACCCTGCAGCATCATGGTTGATGAGTTGGGAGTCAGAGTTGAATCGCATATACGTGACTTGATGCCTACCTACTATATGAATTCACCATCAAAATTTCCTAACTCCCTAGTTTTGAGGTTTTCATGTAGTACGGTACACCTACAGCATCGGGATTGAGGATTTGGAGTCAGATTTTTTTATGGGACCACCTCGGGAGCTTGCTCTAACCACTGAAAAATTAATTAATGTAAAAAAAAAACATACGTGCCGAATTGAGAACCTCCTCCTTTTTTGGAAGTCGGTTAAAAATTAGAAACCACGACTAGGGCAGCAGCGGTTTCTATTTTTTTCAGCCAAGCCACATTGAATTCTTTTCAAAAATTTATCCAGTAGGTATGACGAGATGACGTAAGGATTCTAACGATACCCCAAACATCCCGGCAATCAGAAGTTATGGTGGAATAAAAACACTCGCATACATACATGCAGAATAAACAAACTCACATAGGTACTTAGGTACATATATATACACATACATGATACACCCCTGAACCCTGAAAACATTACACTCCAGTCGTGTAATAACAACGAATTACATGAGTAGTATCCGAACTTACGAAAAGTAAAATAAGGCACATAACTTCTGCCTGATAGAGCGACTGAAGGCAGAGTTTTATTTTGAGGCGTCCCTAGATCCCCATGCTTTATCCTGCCAAAGTGAAATGTGTTCTAAAAATATGTAAGTAAGCATCAAATCGTTATCATAAAAAACAATATTGCACTTCATAAGCATTAACGTATTACGTAGGTAGATCCCTACTACCTATGTGTTACACGGGGCGCCGGCGCCGCTCGCACATTCCTGGCGATCCAGAGAAAAGTGCATCCATGAATACCCCTTCAATGAACTCGCATCAGCATTAAGACATCACGCGCCGCCGCCTCGAAATAGAGACGTTCCATTCATAAACAATGCATATCAACCAAAAGCGGCCACGCTGTTAGGTTTCCTCCGGACAACTCTATAAATTGTTAAAATCATCTAAACATAAGTAGGTAGGTACATAGACAAACTGACTGATATTTTCACAGATCACGGAAACAAGGTTGTTTCCGTGATCTGTGGATATTTTATAGTAGATAACTACATTAAAGTAGATAAATCCTAAGTAGCGTAATATACATAATTTAGGTACATGCAAACTTGTAATTTTGCATGTACCTAAATTAATCGGTGGAATTGGACTGACACTTAAGATGATGATGATGAACTTCTCGTCTTAAATTCCACAGTGCCTGAAGATCAAAGTGATATTTTGTTTTTTTAATTTTTTTATTGAAAATAATACAATAGAACTTAATGCTAGCTAGCCTAACCTAATTACTATAGTATAATTCGTGCCCGCGTGGAATGGTGGCAAGAATGCTGGCTGCATTTCCGCGCTGGACAGCCAGGCTGATCCTTTGCGCAAAAAATGAGCCAGCCCTTCTGTCACCAGATGAGGCAATTAACCGCGGTGAATTTTTATTTATTTATTTACATTAAATAATATTTATTTATTTATTATGAGTAGAATTTATCAATACTTTTGTTACTGTGCATTTATCTAATATTAAAATAATTTTTTTATTATTTAATTTTTTTTTTGTTTTTATAGCTAAGATCTGACCTATATTCCTTAAAATTTGTAAAGACAGGCACATTATTTATCTCCCAGCAAACCAACATAGTTTTTATGTAGGTTTGCTGGGAGGTACACAATTTCCCATGATTTTCCACAGTATTCTAGTAACTGTCTGGTAAGTTCCATAAAGTATGAATCCTGCTGTAAAATTTGTAAAGTATTTTTCCTGTTCATTGCTAAATAATTCTACTATAGTGTCCCGGTTCCAGTGTACAATCACATGGTACGCGTAGCTTCAACGCATTAATACCATTAAATTAACCATTCGGAATTCGATATTCTGACTTATGATTCCAGTGTAAGCGCAAGCGATAAATCAAGATTACGCCGGCCAGCTATGCGGATGGGTAGTCCATTAAAATGCCAGTTATATGCCAACTTCAAATGCAATCAAATAGTTCCGATACTGACGTCGCGCGTGCGGTAGAAGGCCCTGTTGCGCCAACGAAGAAAATCGTACCTATAGCTTTGGTATATAGCGTCATCTTTTAATATCAAAACATTCAAATTTTCAAAATATGTATATGTTATGCTAGATGATGCCCGCGACTTCGTTCGCGTGGATTAAGTTTTTGATTCCAGCGGGAACTCTTAAATTTTCCGGGATAAACAGTAGACTATGTCCTTCCCCGGGATACAGCCTATCCCTGTACCAAATTTCATCAAAATCGCTTGAACGGATGGTCCGCGAAAGCGTAGCAGACAGACAGACACTTTCGCTTATACTAATATTATAAATGCGAAAGTGTGTTTGTTTGTTGGTTTGTCCTTTAATCACACCGCAACGGAGCAACGGATCGACGTGATTTTTGGCGTGGGTATAGTTGAGGACCTGGAGAGTGACATAGGCTACTTTTTATCCCGGAAAATTAAAGAGTTCCCGCGGGAATCAAAAATAAATAAAACCACGCGGACGAAGTCACGGGCTTTCGCTAGTATAATATAAATATTGGATGGATGGATGGATGTTTGTTTGTTACTCAATCACGCCAGTACGGCGAACGGATCTGGATAAAATTTGGGACAGAGATAGATTATAGCCTGGTTTAACACATAGGCTACTTACATACATCCAAACTTTCGCATTTATAATATTTATTTGATAAGTAAGATAATACTAGATGATGCCCGCGACTTAGTCTGCGTGGATTAAGTTTTTTGATTCCCGCGGGAATTCCTTCATTTTCCGGGATAAAAAGTAGCCTATGCCCTTCCTCGGGATACCATCTATCCCTGTATTAAATTTCATCAAAATCGGTTGAACATATCGGCCGTGAAAGCGTAGCAGACAGACACACTTTCTCATTTATAATATTAGTATGGATTAGTATGGAGTATGGATATTAAATATGGATTATATTCATTGGTGGCTACAGATACCTGAAGTAGTAGTAGTGGCAGGCTAATAAATATAATATTATAATTTATTAAATTATGTTGTATGTATGTTTCGACGACCTCCTTGGCGCAGTGTTGAGCGGTGTTGAGCGCCGTTAAAACGCACGTTAGTGCGGAGGGTTTCGGGTTCGATCGCCGTCAGTTTGGGAATTTATAAGATAACTGCCATGCCCCTAACAGGTTAGCCCACTAACATCTTAGACTGTATCGTCACTTACCATCAGGTGAGATCGCAGTAAAGGGCTTACTTAGGTAGATAAAAAAAAAGTTGTAAAAGTTCTATTATTGCACAGTTGCGACTATTTTAATATTTTTATAATTTTACAAAAATTAAAATTCGAACGGTCCAAACTTTAAAGATCATTAAAGTAAAAAAAGAATTAAAATGAAACAAAAATGAATAATTGTTTGGATGTATTTATTACGAATTCAGTAGGTACTACAGTAAGTAAATAATTGCGCTTGATACAGTACAAATTAATGATAAAATCTACAATACTTTGAACTGGGGTATTCCATAGGATTCTTGAGGGACGCCCTGACTAGTGGAAACGAAACTGGATTCAAAAGAGGATTCAGTACTTGAGCCACCTGAACCCAAGCCAGAACCAAATTTGCTTGAACCGGTACCAAAATTGCTAGATCCGGAACCAATATAGGTAGATGGACTCAAAGTAGTGCCAGAACTAAAGCTGTTTAAACCAGAGTTGTAGCTACCCGAAGACTGAGTACTTCCAGTACCGCTAGAAAATCCGGAAGAGCTAGAAGCTAGACCAGGCTTATTAACTAAGTTGTTACTACTAATAATAGTTGACGAAGGCTTATAGCTGCTAGTTGACGAATAGCTGCTACCCGAGCTAGATTCAAAGTTGTTACCAGCGCCAGAACCATAATTGCTGCCAGATAAAACACCGCTATCCTTGCTTACAAATCCAGATGACAAGCCGGATCCAATTAGAGAAGAGCTTGGAGAGAGAGAAGAGAATTGACTAGAACTGCTTACAGGCTTGGAAACATATACACCTCCACTCGTTACCTTGTTTGATGTTGAATCAAAACTACTGGAACCACTGCCGATGTTGGTAGCACTTAAGGCATTAGGCACTACTCCAAAAGCAGGACTAAGTGTGGTAGAAGGAAAACTACTTATGCCAACGTTGCTGCTTGTTTTTGAACCAGACGTTAAGCTGCTACTGAATCCAGAGCTACCGCTGGAAGTACTTGATCCTATACCAAAAGAGCCCCTGTTCGCAACATTGCTTCCTTTGATAGGCGTACCAGCGGTACCTAATAGAGAACCTGAACCAAAAGTTGAAGAACCTGATCCAAAGCTAACACTAGGCTTTGAACTTACAATGTTGCCACTGGTAATACTGCTACCAAATGGGAAACCACTGCCAGATGATGGAACACTGCCAACATACGTTGTAGTAACAGGAACTGAGGTTACAGTACTGCCTGAAGTAAAAGTATTAGAGCCCGATGGGTATGTGTTGCTTGGCTTCGTAACGAGTACAGTACCAGTGTTAGATCCAGACGTGGAGCTACTTTCAGACGAATAGCTTCCGCTAGATCCAGAGCTTGATCCAAAGCTAGGTTTTGAACCTGACACAGTGCTGAAAGAAACACTAGGTTTTGTGCCTATAGTGTTACCAACAGTGTAAATATTACCAGAAGATAAGCTGCTAGTAACCTTTTCGTCTAAGCTACCTGAAGTCAATGTGTTTCCCGTATCGGAACTACCACTCACGGTACTTTCTGAACTTCCAAAGCGATTATCGAACACGTTGTTAAATCTACTAGGTGATAAAGTACTACCAGAACCATAGAAGACACTGCTAGGAGTTGTAGAAGAAAATCCGCTTATGGATGTTCCGAAAGAGCTTCCAACATTTGGTTTTTTACCAAAAACAGAGTCAAAAGAACCAGACGAGGTACCCGAATTTTGATTAAAACTGCTACTTGTTGAAGAACTACCAGTCTTATAACCAGATCCAGACGTACCTACTAAGCCGCCAGAAATACCAGAGAATGTAGCTGATACACCTCCTCTGTTGTAGTCACTTACAATGTTTTCAATCAGAGTTTGAGAATCTTGCTTATCATTGTATTTAATGAAGAAAACATCAGGTTTGGTTGGGGATTTAGGCTCGAATTTAGGAAGTACAATATTTTGGGCGTCCTCTGGTTTCTTAAGAAGCACATACACAATAGTCTTTTCATCGGTTTGTTGTGGAACTGGAATAACCTGTGGAGTTGCGGGTTGTTGAGTTGGTGCCTTAATGAAGATAACTTTGTAATGTTTCTGTGGTGGAGGTAGAATTATTTGTGGTCGTGGCTTAAGGGGCTCAACATCCTCTGGAGCTACATGTACGTAATAGTGCTTAAATATCTGTGCTGGTTGTTGTTGTATTATATTATAGTAATCTTGGTAACTCTGAACGGCACCGGTTTGGTACTGATTTGATGAAATAAATTGGTTATTAGCGCTAGCGGATTGGTAGTAGTTTCCTATATTATCTAAGTTACTCGTATCTACCGTAGCCTGATAGATTCCTTGGTTTTGTCCAAAAGTTGAGCCTGGATAAATTCCTTGTTGATTTGCAACATTATAATTTGATCCGAATGTATTATAGTAGGATCCAGTGTTGGATGGTCGTTGCCCTTCGACATAATAGTTTGAATTTAAACCAGCAGTACCCAAGTTATTGTAGTTTGATCCAGTTAAATAATTGGTGCTTAAAACTGAGGGATTAGCTACTTTATAACCAGAACCTTCGCCAAATTTCGATGTTAAACCACTTGAGCTAAATCCTGTATAATAACCTTGTCCGTTTAATGCAGGTGATACGGTTGATCCTTGCCCCAATCCAGAGGAGCTTTGCCCGAAAGATGTTTGCTCTTTTGTAGTTTGACTAAAGGTTGTAGAAGGTACAACTGAGCCTTGTCCTAGAGATCCCGTATAACCACTTGATCCTAGACCTTGTCCAAATGATCCAGATGAACCGCTCGAACTTTGACCAAATGAGCTTTGTCCTTTAGAGCTCTGACCAAAGGTTGTAGCAGGTACTATTGAGCCTTGTCCAAGAGATCCGGTAAAACTGCTTGAGCCTAAGCCTTGTCCAAATGATCCAGATGAACCACTTGAACTTTGTCCAAAAGAGCTTTGTCCCTTTGAGCTTTGACCAAAGGTTGTAGCAGGTACTGTTGAGCCTTGAACGAAAGATACAGATGGACGACTCGTGCTCTGCCCATAAATGGTTTGTTCTTCCGAACTTTGAGTAAAGGTGGTAGAAGGTACTATTGAGCTTTGTACAAGAGATCCAGTATAATCACTTGATCCTAGACCTTGTCCAAATGATCCTGATGAACCACTTGAGCTTTGTCCAAACGAGCTTTGTCCTTTAGAGCTTTGACCAAAGGCTGTAGCAGGTATAATTGACCCTTGTCCAAGAGATCCAGTAAAACTGTTTGAGCCTAAGCCTTGTCCAAAAGATCCAGATGAACCACTTGAGCTTTGTCCAAAAGAGCTTTGTCCTTTATAGGTTTGACCAAAGGTCTTAGCAGGTACTATATAGCTCTGTCCGAAAGATCCATAGGGACGACTTGAGCTTTCTCCGTAACGTCCATAATAGTTTTGTCCGAAAGATCCATAGGGACGATTTAAGCTTTGTCCGTAACGTCCATAATAGTTTTGTCCGAAAGTTCCGGTATAACCTAAACCTTGTCCGTATGATACAGCAGGGTTTGATGTGGTAGAATAGGCTTTGTTATAATAATTATTGAATTGCGAAGGAGCACCGAAGGGCTTGACTGGAACTTTGTATTGGTAACCAACATCTGCAACCGCCACACTTAGCGTAAGCGCCAAAACCTGAAAAAAGGACATGAAATTATAAATAACTGTAAGAATAATTATTATTAATAATTCCAGTTTGCATAAAATAAGTAAGTACCTAATCTATGCTAATATTATAAATGCTATTGATATTTTGATAGATAGATGGATGGATTGATGTTTGTTTCTCAATCACGCCAGAACGGCTGAACGGTCCTGGGTGTAATTTAGCACAGAGAAAGATTATAGTCTGGAATAGGCTA
This sequence comes from Erebia aethiops, assembly GCA_923060345.2. Taxonomy (NCBI): domain Eukaryota; kingdom Metazoa; phylum Arthropoda; class Insecta; order Lepidoptera; family Nymphalidae; genus Erebia; species Erebia aethiops. The sequence continues at coordinate 15,144,055 of OV281079.1, read as the reverse complement.
CCTATTTTAAATCCCGGAAAATTAAAGAGTTACCGTGTTAACCAAAAAACTTCAATCCATGCGGACGATGTCGCGGGATTCAGCTAGTATTATCATAAGAATGTACGTAAAATTATAAATGTGTATGTTTGGACGTTTGGTTTTTTTGAGTATCTCTTTATTGAAAATATTACAGTAAAACCGAAAGCTAGCTATTCTAACATAATAACTAAAATGATGTTTGTTACTCTCACACACACACCCATCGATTTAAGTCAATGCACACACCACAACGATTGAATCGATTTGGCTGAAATTTGGAATGGAGATAGGATAAACCCGGAATAACAAATTATTAATTTAGTAAGTTAATATTTTTAAGCGAATGTGAAATTATAAGGCCGAATTCCTATCGGAAATATTGGGCAATTAAAGAACTAAAATCAAAATTATGACCAAGTAGGTATTTTGCTAGGCTTTGGCTGGTGAGGCATAATTTTTTTGAATAATGTGGATTCAAAATGTCATAAAACTTCGTCATCGTGATTGGCCAATATTTCTGATAGGAAGTTGGCCTCATAATTTCACATTATAATACGAGTATTTTTTTGGATCTCACTTCTTTTTTCTAAGTAGTAAATAAAATTCAATACCATCAGCATTCAATAGGTTCTAAATCCCCAATACTCAGGATTGGTTTAAAAAACCCCTTACCAGAAAAATTAAAAATTTTAAAAGTTCATCTCTGTCTAAATTCCTCAATTCCTAATACCTGAAACACACTTTGTAGAACAGAATTTAAATCTGTTATATTTGTCCAACCATTTATTAAATGCGTTACTGATTAGATTTTTGATAACAGTCGACTTTCGTTATGAAGAAGTTTCCATAGATTTGACACATTGATACTCAACATTTTTTTATCTTACTAATATTATACTCGTAAATGCGAAAGTTTGGATGGATGGATGTATGGATGGATGTTTGTTACTCAATCACGTCACAACGGCTGAACGGATCAGGATGAAATTTGGCACAGAGATAGATTATAGTCTGGAATAGCACATAGGCTACGTTTTATCCCGGAAAATTAAAGAGTTCCCGCGGAAACCACAAAATCTCGATCCACGCGTACGAAGTCGTTGAAGAAGCTAGTTGTTTTATAAACATACCCAAGCGTTTAAATGACTAAGTATATTCGCCCCGAACTGAGACCTCGCAGTATCCATATTATAGTCTTAACTATATTTTTTATTTTTGACGACCTCCGTGGCGCAGTGTGTAGCGCTGTTGCCTTAACGTGCGGAGGTTCCGGGTTCGATCCCCGGTAGGGTCAATTTGGGAATTTATAATTTCTGAATTGCCCCTGGTCTGGTCTGGTGGGAGGCTTCGGCCGTGGCTAGTTACCACCCTACTGGCAAAGACGTGCCGCCAAGCGATTTAGCGTTCCGGTACGATGCCGTGTAGAAACCGAAGGGGTATGGGTTTAATATAACTGCCATGCCCCTAACAGGTTAGCCCCGCTACCATCTTCTAGACTTTATCATCACTCACCATCAGGTGAGATCGCAGAACCTCATTAAAAATTTAATAATTTCGTTTCCTCATAATATTTATCTAATTTTAGTATTTCTTGTTCAAGTACAGGGTATAATTCAAATAATTGATCAAGTTTCAGGCTCAACATTTCAGAAAAAATTGTAATATTTAAATTTTAACATTAGCGCTATCTATTGACATTATTGTGAAGTTCTGTTAAAAATAGTAAGCTCATTAAAAATTAAATAATTTCGTTTCCTTATAATATTTAACTAATTTTAGTATTTTTTGTTCAAGTACAGGATTTAATTCAAATAATTGATCAAGTTTCAGGCTCAGTCTTTCAGAAAATTGAGAGTTCTGAGGTCAACTTTGGACGATAGAAAATCTCCACATTGAAAGCCCCCCATTTCGTCAATTTGAGGGGAAAAATAAAAAAAATATATTTTTGAACTCTATTCCTAATTATCTATATAATGATATACCACAACCCTATGTAACGCTATAAAAAATATTTTACTTTGCATTCGCTTCTATGAGAGCCCCCCTGAAATAAAGATTTTTATAATTTTTTAAGCCATTTTCGGCGGGAGGCCATCGGTTTACATATTATATTAAAATTTGAAGTAGTTACGTTCAGTAATTCAGAAGTTATAAGGCTCTGACTGACGGACGGACGAACGGACGGACGGACACGTGCAAATTCACTCAAGTAGACTCAGAGACCTTCGCTTCGCTCGGTCAATTAATGTATGTATAATAATACATATACATATTAATATATGTATGTATTAAAATAAATCATATTATTCTGTGCTCATAGCACAGATGTCCGTGTGGAAAAGAGGTTGATAAATTTGGAATTCACGGACTCTCTTGCCAAAGGAGCGCTGGTAGGCTTTTTCGGCACGGCTCTTCGACGAGTTACGAAATACGAGATAAAAGGGCACGTCGATTCACTATTTTAAAAAACGATATGCGTCTATGGAGTATTGCATTTTCATAGGCGTACTTATCTCAAAAGTAAAATAAATGTTTTTTTACAAAATATACATACATATAGATTGATTTTGTATAGTGCTGGATCAAACAGGATTTACTTTTTAACTGAACCTGCGTGGGAGTGTAGTTCAACTTTTGGACCATTTTCGATACTGAAACCCATCATCCTTTTTACGTAGACACGTGAGTTCACAGAAAATTACATAAAACAGAAATTTTATGAACCTTTAGTACCATTTATCTATATACTTAAAACATAATTATAGATTGTCATCATATTTAAATCTACTCAAAGATAGTTGTCTTCCCTAAAAAAATATTCTTTCCAAGAGAAGCTTTTTGATAATATTGCATCAATAATTGTAACTTAAACAATACAAGATCAATACAAGTAAAGTACCTATTGAAGGTACTTATATAAAGTGAAAGAAAACATTCTCAAAGAACAATGACCTTTTATTGCATGCTAACTAAACCTCACAGGACTGGTTTAATAAACTCCCGGTAAAGACTCGGGTGTCGAAAGTGAAAATAAAAGTTTGAAAGTGATTGTATAATATAATGGAACCAAAAAATCCCGAATAGCGTTTCTTTGAAAGTACCAATTAACGCGATTTAGTTAGTTAGGTAATTAAAGAATAATTATTTTTAATTTAGATTTAAGTTTATAGGTAATTACTTATTTTATTTTAGAATTTAGTTTTATTTAGAATTTAGTTCATTATTTTGTTATTGTTAATTTTTGCTGTAAATTGTAATATTCATTTTCCTTAATTAATTTAAAAAGGGCTGGCTAACTTTGTGCGCAAAATAAACTTGGCTGTTCAGCAAAAATATTGCCAGCATTCCTGCCACCATTTTTCGTGGCAGTTTATTTTCATTGTTACAACCAAACGCAACTGCTATAATAACTAACTGCAAAGGTAATAAACAAACTCTTGTGCTAATACTAATTATTATTTTTAAAACATAAGCTCTCACACCCGTATGCAAAATAATTTGATAAGCTGAATCTTAAGATCATTATGAGGACATAACAAAAAGAATGTGACAAGGATTGATTTATATTCACTTTGTTATGTGTACCTAACTTCTGGGAAAAGACAGGAAAATGAAAATAAGTGGGAACATATGAAACGTTTTAAAAATAAACTATTGATAAATTTGGCAGTTTAAATAATAATGTTTGTTTCGCCATTGATGTAGAATTTGAGTACCTACCGAGTAAAGAGTTGCGATTCGTTGATATAATATTTAGTTAATACACTTAGGTATATAATACTACAGATAGAATTAATCAGACATGCTTTTTCAGTTTTCATGTAAATGAACGACGAACTTATTCGGTGATACAAAGTACAAGTTTTATTATAACTTTTGAGCTTCGTCTTTTTCTAGGTATTGTGCAATCAAACCTTGACATTGGGCCAAGGTCATCGAACTTGAGACATGCTAATATTATTTAATAATATAGATAAAAGCAGACGGAATGATTTAATGTTATAAATTAATAATTATAAAGAAATGGAAAATTAAATGGAATGGAGTTGGAAAACCTGATTGATATTAGATCGGTATTGATATTCAAATGTTAAGGTAATTTAAATCTGAGATTTTATAACCAGTAGGTAGGTATTGTCTATATTAGAGTTGAATTTTTATTTTTTTGTCTATTATATTATGATATATATTATTATTTTTGAACGAAGATCACTTAAATTCAGAATAATTAAAATTTTAAGTTGAATTATTTGTGAGCTTTAAGCGCTTTAAGCCGCTCTAAGCTTTGGAGCTTTTATTAAGAGATTTTACTAAACGATAAAGAGCGGGGACAGTCTAGTGGTTTAGACGTTCAGCGACCTGTTCACACACACTGCTGACTTTATCTGCATCTTAATCATTTAAATATCGCTTGCTATAATAATAACGGTGATTGAAAACGTCGTGAGGTAACAATATGTCCTGCCCAAGAGTCCTCCATAATGTTATCAAAGAAGAGTAAAGTCTTGACTAGCGTGGTGGACTTTGGCCAAACCCTACTCAGAACTTCTCTTCTCTTTCAGAGAGGAGACTCGTGCACAGTACTGTGGGCCGGCGACAGGTTTAACTGGTGATTATTAAAAATGTGTATTAAACGAAAGCCCGCGTAAAATTGTTATATCCGCTGGCACCCAACCTTTTTTATCTTGCCACTATAATAATATAAAGGTCTCTATCTCTGGGCATATTCTTAGACAGATAGAGAAAGCCCTTATTATCAATAGATGCTTGAATATTTTATTTTAATGAATTATAAAAATCTTGATATTTTAGACTCAAATGGCGCTGGCTTAGTTCGCTGTAGCTACGATGCAACTTTTTCGCGTAGAGGTGCTTATCTGCCTAATATCGCGTAAGTTGCCTCTTCCCAACGATCTCTATCTATGCCTCTCCCATAAAGGGTTGCGCAACCCCCCTTTTCTACCAGATGTGACGAGACCAGAGCGTACTGCGTAACTGTATCATTATTTTGTAAGATCAGTCCTATTTAAGTTTTAATAATCGGGGGCACAGTGGTGCCTCAACCAAGACCAGCAAAAACAATTAACTTTTAATCATTATTCTTAATAATGAATATTAAAAAATATTGTTTGTAATACTTAATTTATAATAATATAAAAAGTATTTTTCGAGAAGTCCAAGTTAAACTTAAAACTACGTCAAGATGACAGATGTGTAAAACTATATAATATTATTTAAAAAAATATATAAATTATGAATATCATAGACTGATGTGAGTTTTTGTTCTATAAATATTTATAAATCAACTAGGCAAGTTACTCTGGTAGGTGTCACAGATTCAAATAGTCCAAAATACAAATGTAGTCTATTAATATATACAATGATGTAATTGTTAAATTGATGTTTATTAAGTGACTAATATAATATTGGACATAATAATATGATCGTAAAACAGTAAAGTAACACTTAAATAATATTTTATGTGTTCGGCATAATGTGATGAGGATGGACCACTTAGAATCCTAACCTAACCCAACCGTACTTTAATGATATTATGGTCTTCAGAAAATACTAATGTGGGACTGAATGTCTGCCATTTTATGTAGGTAATCATTGCTGAAAAATATACGTATTTTAAATTTCAAATATTTTAGCTTAGATAAATGATATGGAAAATATCGAAAATTTTCATGTAATATACTATGTCAGGTATTTATGTGTCTGTATTCTTAGAATAAGCAAATTCCCTGTTCCGTGATTTTTATACTTTAAGTTGTTTGAATTTGGTATAAATTACTTATTGAAAAATATTTTACACAAAATAATATATTTTGCTTTTCAGCTATTTTAAATACAAAGATTTAACTTACAAGAGTTCCTGCAAAAATATAATTCAAAATCTAGGATTTTTGATCTAACTACGGCCACCTGCTACAGCTGCCTTAATATCCACTTTATCCCATCAATACTATCGGATTTTTCCCGACCTACCTATATATGTATTTAAATACAATCATGTGTTTTTGTGTGTCAGTACCCTGTATCTGTTCCCTTATACCTAATAAGCGAAACTACTGAATAGATTTTGATAAATAAATATCATTGCATTTTGTAGTGGTTCAAATGCCTTGTGAGAAGCAAATACTGAGTAGGAAAAATATAAACCCACCGAGACTGGTATATTAAATGAAAAGTCTCGTTTTAGAAATTTAGTAGAGTTAGTTAAACTATTGTAGTTGGACTTTAAATTTTGTAGTTTATTTGATATAGATCATTGATATCCTAGATCTACCTGAGTAGCTAACCTGAACAAAGATGAGGTATGTAATATTTTATTGGATAGCGTACTAACCTTCCAGAAAATGCCTTAAAACTCAAGGCTAAAGCTAAAAAATGGTTGCCATGGCTTGAAAGGGCAAATACCAATCAAAATAAAACCGGCCATTTAGATTATTTCATTTCATATGTTTATGAATAATATGGATATTTTATATTATTATATAGGTCTTTTTTTAAATAGCAAATAGTTAACAACTTTGTGGTCAAAATGAGCGTTCAAGGCTGACGGCTAATTATTATTTTTTACAAATAGGTAAAGTATACAGGATATTGGAATTGTGATCGTTATTAAACATATGGCCTTCACATACTTCAATGTTAATCTTCGAGCATCCGTAAAATGTTAACACATGAGGGTATTCCCACACGAGTCACGTTTCGTTTTCGATCTTCGATCAAGTGGTTTTTTTTACAAAGAAAGATATTCTTTCTTTCACACTTTCATGCGGAAATTCCGAGGTATACTTGGCAATTTGGCAAACTCATCTGTGAAAGGCACCACTGTCTTCTAAAAATTTACCTTATTACTTTCTCTTAAAGATCAACACAGAGTACCTACATTCTGTTATTTCCTCATTTTGACACAGGCACAGATAAGTTTGCTACGAGTACCTCGGAAATTACACATTCGCTCTCAACGCAACCGCGCGTTTTTATGCTTATTTGTTTGAATCCATGCTAATGTTTTAAATGTGGTGTGTCTGTGCAACCTTTTCACACCCCAGACGAATTTTGATACAACATGGATAGTTTGTATCCCGGAGACGATCATTCTTTTTACATCGGAAAATCAAAGAATCACCACGGAATAAAAAACCGAAATCCAGCCTGACATACTTAGTCGCAGCCAACATCTATTTAGTTCTAAAGTAGAAATTGTGTCTGCTCCAATAATTAAAACAGAGCAGTCTTTTGCCGAATTTTAGATGCTTACAAAATGAAAGAACCTTCTGTGAGATCCTAAATATATTAAGGAAATAATAACGCCGAGGCATATTATCTGTAGGTATGTACCTAAAAATCATTCAAAACAACGTGGCAAACGCCATGCAAGTACAAGTTTAACGGTGCTTTACCACTTCTATAGCTTATCTGAATTCCACGGAACTCACCCAGGTATTATTTTTATTAAATTGTGCGCAAAACTTCCAATACAACTTTGACATTGATAAAGCTATAGCATCCGGAAATATTTGGCTATAAATTATAGTTTTTGTTTTTATAACAAAAATGGCACTGTGTTAAATACTTGTCTTTAAGGTTACCGAGGGTATTGTTGTATGCGGATGCAATCAGGATCAGGAAATGTCGCATCGAAAAGTTCAAAAAAATCCTTTGTGTTCCATAATATAGATATTGGCCACTATCTACTACTGGCCGATCTATACCTAAGGTGGAATATCTGAAAATCCTCTTTACCCTAGATTACCAACGTTTCAATATTCAAAGAAAATTTTAGATTTTAGACCGAGAGGAACTACCAAAGCTACCAGCTACCAAAATGCACCATTTTTATCTTAATTTTCCATAATACGGTCCTAATCTCCGTAAATTCGACACTGAATTATCAAAGCGAAATAAATTAGCGACTCTGCGATGATAGGTATGCTGCCCTACCCGTCAAACGTAACGCGCGCGTACACGTGCATTTATCACATTGCAGCGCGTGATGACTATAGCAGAACGCCTATAAAAAGCTGTCCCTTGTACCTACGTATATATAAACGGCCTCGGAGCCATATTGGACACACGTCTTTCGCATCTGTGTATTCCAGGATTTACGGTGGACATTAAAAACAGAATGAAATGAACTCCGACTCGTTAATTTCCGTGAAACCTCTGGCAATTTTGTATACATATTATATACTAGATGATGCGCGCGACTTCGTCCGCATAGATTAAGGATTTTTGATTCCCACGGGAACTCTTTAATTTTCCGGGATAAAATGTAATTCCCTATTATATATAGGTCATTCCCGGGTCTATGTCATTCCCCGAGATGTAACCTACCTCTATACCAAATTTCATCAAAATTGGCCGTGAAAGCGTAGCAGACAGACACGTTTCCGCATTTATAATATTAGTATGGATATGAGAACAATTTCGATTTTGAAATTCACAGTAGGTAACGTCTTCACTGTATAGACAATTCACATATTTTTACATTTTAGAATTTCGCAAAGCAAATCAATCGCGTACACTATTGGTACCTTTTAGAAGCAACTAGAAGTCATTAAATTAAGTAGATAATTTTATATTACTTTTCGAAAATCCAAATTTAAATAAGAAAGTCACCGTAAGATTGTAAAAACCGTTAGATTATAATATAACGTTTTTTATCTCGATAGATTGTAAACTGTCGACAGATTGTGAACCGTAACATACTGCTTACAATTTAACGCGTTATTTTTCGGTAAATTATAATATATTAGGTATATTAACCCGATAGAACCTAACCTACCTGAATATTCATGTCAAACCCTAACCTAACCTACAATTCGCGCGCGAGTTGAATGCAGAGTAAATGTATGGAGACACTTACATTTACTCTGCATTCAACTCGCGCGCGAACTGTACAAGAAAGAGACAAGAAAACGTAAAAACAATAAATATTTCCTAAATTAATACTCAGAACATTGAACGGTTCACAATCTTTCGACAGTTTATAACCTCGCGGGATAGAAACCGTTAGATTATAATCTAACGGATTTTACAATCTTACGGTGACATATCCATACCTTGTAATTAGTATCACAAAATGTCAAGTACACACACTGGCACAATTTTTAGAGAAACATAAGGTACAAATACATGTACTAAAATTCTACATCAATGGATTCTCTAAAGTTATTATTATTACCGTAAGTTAAACTTATTAAAGAATTTGTTCTTTTATTTTAAAATGTTTCTCTCAATTTGCCGGTGCGTTTACTTACACGCATTTTTTTATTTAGAGCCATTTTAATAATATTTAACATTTACAGTTTACACTGGATACCATATCACACAAAATATTATTAAACATTTTGAACATTTTATAACGAAAACCCTATTATTAAACAGAAAGATAATTAAAAAGAATTTTATCAGTTTTGCAATAGATAACTAATACGATCAATAAATAAACTACCACAATTTATTGTAACGTTTAAAAAAATATTAATCAACCAAACTTGAGAATAACTGATTGAATATTCTCTAGAACCGAACTGCACTTCTATGGTACATAACTGCTGATATTTTTCTTGTACGTCATTTAAATCCAACCGACAGTAGTGGTCTATTAAATTGGCTCTACACGCTCTAACTACTTGTAACAGATATCTTAGATGAGTATGTACGCACCAAAGTTGTGAGCATCGTTGATCCGGCGGTCTCCGTGTCACCCACAACAGACCCGAGAATGTGGTCTTGGAGTCGAAATCTCACTTATATAGGTTCAAGATGAGCCTTTATCGTCCGATGCGTCAAGTACAAGGTCATGTCACGTATAAACCGGTAATAGACGAAAGCTCTATGAAAAGCGACCAAAGCTTTAGTTGACACCACGGAACAGGGGATCTGCTCTGACACGCCCGGTTTAGGCTTTTCGTTTTAGTTCTTTTTTGCAATCATTTTGCTGAAGAGCCTGTTTTTGTCTATTTCCTCTTGTTTGAGTAAAGGTAGGTATATGTAATTTTAGTTGATAAAATATTGATGTGTTGTTGACATCGTTTTAGTCCTGCACGTGTCATAGGCCATGCGACGTCATAATTAATCCAATATGGCTGTTATGTAAAACACAGGTGCTGTATGTACATTGAGATGTGTATCGAGTATATATTTCGATTTTAGGTATATTATTCAAGAAAACTTTAATACAGTTAATGATCCAAATTCAATCGTGTCCACAAAATATTTAAGTAAACATTTTTTACTAAAAATATATGCAAATGTGGCATTTCAAAGACCATAACACGTTGTTTTTGATGTTGATGATGTTACTATGTGTGAAACCTTTCCGCAAGTGACAACAACAACTGAACAAGTCAATCAACTCGACGTTGCGCGAACGCAAGTTTAAAAGTTAACAAAACTTGGTATTTAATAAAAAACACAGTTAAACATTAAGTTTGGAAAGTCTAACTTCTTATGTTTTATTTTAAAAATGTCAAATTCAAAGTCAAAGTCAAAGAACGTTTATTCAATTTAGGTAGGTATACTACACTTATTGACGTCCGGTTATTTAAAACATATACGAGAAACAATATAATGGTCATAATCAAAATGTAACTATTCAACTTGATTTTTAGTTTTACTTAAGCTTTAACAGATACATAACTACTGATACACTTTTAATTGATTTGTTTATTTATTTTGTGTGTATTACCCTTTATTAATATTTCGTAGGTTATTAAATTAATGTTGTTTATAAAACTAAAACATACGTAGATATACAAAGTATAAAAGGTCTTAAATACCTACCTTCGGAATGATCTGTGTAAGCATTAAGTCCATAAAATCTGCATCCGGCATCGTATCAATACCTATTATAATTAACAAAATTTTTAGAAGATCAATTAGTTAGGGTGAAAACATACTACGGATAGTACTCGTAAATTTTTGTCTGTCGGCGAAAATTTTCTGCGTCAGTAATTTTTATATGGAGCGTGCACAGTCTAGGCGACAGGACAAAACTTCGTTCCCCTCCAACGCGGACAGTTCCTGTGGAGTATTTTCATTGGCGCATTTAGCTCTCTTACAGAGTTTAGAGTTGTAGGTGAATCATCTCTGTTCATAGAAATAGAGGTGCAACCAACGACCTCAATTTACATAGACGGGCCCTGTCAAACAAAGAATGACCTATTTTACTAACGCCATCTAGTCTGGACACCATCTAGTCTAAAGGTTGGACGCCCAATTTTTTTCTATGAAAGGGCCCGTCTAGTACCTACATATATATCGATGGGTGCATGGGTGCAACCCATTAAGCAGATTCCGTGTTGCAACCGAATTCAAGAATGGAAGAGGTTATCAATTCGGCGCGTATGTTTTTTTTAAAAATAAGTACCGATGTATCGATTTCAACCGGATATATATTTTAAAATATTTGTCATTTTATAACAAACACTGCTCCTTGGCTCCCACACTCGACTCTGTAGGCTGTAGTAGGTGTACGATGGGCCTTAGTGATACAATGAGGTGATCTTATCACTTTTTAAATAACGGTGTCTAATGTAAAGCTGTCAACCAAATATATTATCTTAATTTACATTAATTTTAATGCAATTGATATAATATCCTTACAAAAATATACTTAAGTTATTTAATGTTGCTTCTATATTTTCCGATATTTATTGTATCGCAGCGCAGTCTCTATCGTAAGCGCTCATATAAGGCTTACTTCCGATTCGGTAACTAATGAGTAATTTGTGCGGTAAGTATCTAATTTGGTACAGGGATAGGTTGCATCCCCGGGAAGGATATAGGCTACTTATTTATCCGGTAAAATTAAAGTGTTCCCATGGGAATCAAGAAACCTTTCTCCACGTGGACGTAATCGTGGAAACCATCTAGTTTATAGCTATAAAGGGAATTAGCTATTTCATTATCACTTCTCCAAGCCGCGGTACCATTTCGGTATATTACGCGACCCCTGCCCAGCTCCAACAGTCATCACCAGTCAGTCCTATTGTCTGGGTCATTGGACAGGTCGTAGATGACTGTTGGTCTGGGTCACGCTTTGCCTCATGTTTATTATGGCGTGTTTTTTTTTTGTAAAAATCACAGTTTCAATTCGCGATGGAATAGTTATGTTATTGTTAAGTATACCTAATACCTACCTTAGGTAGATACCTGTGACGGATTACGTCACATAATAATATTATTTAATAGAATATTAGTAAATTAATTCGCAAATACAATTTATGTAGTTTATTTTATAATATTATTATGTTTTTTATCGAGCTGATTATCATATTTTCACGGACGAGCCTTGACACCGATCGTATTTTGTACAATTTTAATCAGGTACCTTGTTGCCGGGTTATAGATTTATACACAACATGTAGGTTAGGTACTTTTCTGCCTTCCTATGTTTCTCCACAAAATATGTTCTAAAATCCAAATGAGGATATTAAAAGGCGTTATGAAAATACAGGGATTGTGAGAAGAATGTAAGTGTATTGAATTTACTATTTTTGGTATCTTATATGATTCGGTACTTCATAACGAAAAAGAGGAACAATTATTAGTGTGAGTAAGTTTTTCTTGAACAATCAGTGATCCGTATCCGCAATAAACACAAACATAATAATATAAAGATATATGTATACCTACCTAGAAATGGTACCTACCTAGGAAAAGCTACTTTAGCCAAAACCTAAAATTGCGTAGTTTTAAATGCGTAAAAATAATAAAATTGTTAGATTTTAAAAATATTATACCTAATAAGTAATATTACTTATTATTGAACCTACGAAGTTGTCTCCCGTGGTGACTCTGGTATAGCCCTAAAAATATATTATATACATCAACCATCACTACAATCACATATTCTGTGATTGGCCGAATTTATGGTAATACTAGATGATGCCCGCGACTTCGTCTGCGTGAACTAAGATTTTTCGATTTCCGCGGGAACTCCTTAATTTTCCGGGATAAAAATAGCCTATGTCCTTCCCCGGGATAGGTTGTATCCCGGGGAAAAACATAGGCTATTTTTCCCTCTACAAAACTTCATCAGAATCGGTTGAACAGATGGGCCGTGAAAGTGTAGCAGACAGACCGCCATACACACTTTGGCATAAATTATAATATTAAGTATGGATTCTAACTGCGACAGGGGAATTTGGCCAAAAGAGAGAGAGTTGATCAATCAGAGGTGATTGTAGGGATCATTTTTACTTAACAGGCCTCATATTATCTATGGTCTCGACGGAACCACACAGCTGTTAAGTCCTATTCGCACTTGCCATCTTTGGAATTCTGATCGATGAATATTCATTATTATCCTTATAAATTAAACGTAAAGTTTTCATATCATCGGTGAATTTTTAAAACTAGTTGTCCAACAAGATCCTGAATCATTTCAATATTTTTCTTTTCTTTTTAAACTAGTTTCTAAGAAACGTTTTAGGGTTCCGTAGTCAACAAGGAACCCCTATATCGCCATGTCCTTCCGTCTGTCCATCCGCGGCTTAGCTCAGAGACTATTACTATGGGCTATTGGTACAAGAAATGCAAGAAAACTGGCCAGGGGTACTATAATCACACCGACAAAGTGGTAAAATAACCTCGGACCTATCTACACGTATCTAGTGGGGATTATTTTTATTTCTCGTCTATCTCAAGGTGTGGGTTGAGGTTGGAAATAATTGGTCGTTTAAAAATATTGCGGATGTAGGAAAACCATTTTTCTATTCAGGGATCCGTTTGCGAATGCGAAATATTAAGCTTCAAAGTGCTTATTTTTGTTACAGTCTAGTGTCAGCCAGACCTCCTACATCCCTCTGCCAGCTAAACGGTCGTATTTGGATATATGAAAAACTTCATAGAAGTGGTAGGTATATTTATATCAAAGTTAAAAGTAAAACTATCACCGCTAATTAGACTTACACCTATAAGTTTACGAGTAATAGTCAACCAACGTGTAAAATGTCCGCATACTTTGACGGGCAACCACGGAACCCTACACTGCGCGTAGCTCGAGTCTCGACATGTACTTGGCCGATTTTTATAGAAAACATTCGTAATCATTCAGCTTTAAAAATAGCTTAAATTTGGCTTGGACATAAACACAATGTTGTTAACTGAGTAGGTATTATTGTTGTCTATGTAGTCTGTATAGGAACATTTTTTTTTTATCCACTACAAGCCAGCCTTTGACTGCGATCACACCTGATGGTAAGTGATGGTGCAGTCTAAGATGGTAGCAGGCTAACCTGTTAGGGGCATGGCAGTTATATTAATCCCACACCCCTTCGGTTTCTACACGGCATCGTACCGGAACGCTAAATCGCTTGGCGGCACGTCTTTGCCGGTAGGGTGGTAACTAGCCACGGCCGAAGCCTCCCACCAGGCCAGACCAGGGAAAATTCAGAAATTATAAATTCCTAAATTGACCCTGCCGGGGATCGAACCCGAGACCTCCGCACGTTAAGGCAACAGCGCTATACACTGCGCCACGGAGGTCGTCGAAAAACTAACATACCTAATGCTGTAAAGTTAGAAACAGAAGATAAAATTTTATAAAATATGGATATTATATTATGGTGCTATGTAGATTGTAGAACCACATACAAAATTGAGATTACCTAGAAGTCCTATGTTTTGTACAAAAATTAGAGGGTAATTTGATATCTTGTGATCACGCCTTCAGCCTAGAATAAGTACAAGTACCTACTAACTATCTATTACTACAGGGTGATCATAAATAACAATTTATGTGACCTTAGACATAAAACAAGGGCTCGTGAAATTTCACATGTCTTTGTGCCTACGTAGGTATACAAAATAATATTATGTTAATAATTAGTATCCAAAAAACAAAATGGCAACGGTCACACACAGCATATAAATCAAAATTAGTAGGTATAATCCATACTAATATTTTATACGGGTGTGACTGTCTGTCCCACTATCCGATAAGTTTTCACAGCCCATATGTTTAACCGATTTTGATGTAGGTACCTAATTTATTTCAGAGATAAGTTTCATACCGGGCACGGAATAATTATGCTGATCATAAAGTTCTCACGAGATTTTTAAGAAACCTAAATCCACGCGGGCGAATTCGCGGGCATCTTAGATTCAAGATTCAAGTCATTTATGAAATATAGGTACACTGTAGGTATTATATATTATTCTAGTGTCCATACCTACTTAAATTGTAAATGCGAAAGTTTGTCTGTCTGCTACGCTTTCACTTTTCAACCGATCTGTATGAAATTTCATACAGAGATAGGTTGCATACCGGGGATAGGATACTTTTTATCCCGGAAATTTATTGAGTTCTCACGGCTATCTTATTTTATTTTAATCTAAATCCACGCGGAAGAAGTCGCGGCATCATCAAGTTATATTAATATAGTTCCGCTTAGTTCTACCACAGTATAGGTAATGGGGTAATATATAGGTTCTACCGTGAAAGATCTCGATAAGGTTAACCACATAAAAGGTCATTAGGGGTGCTCTGTGAGATAAACATATTATAATACTTTAAATATGATATTTTTCGGATCTAGAACTGCTTATAAATATCCCACTATCCATAGGAACCATATATACTTACTATTATAACAAATGGGTAAGTGTCCATGCTTAGCTCGAACGCTGAACCGATTTTGACGAAATCAGGTAGCTTACTATTTAAAAACTGAGTAGCTAGGTACATTCCCACACTCTTATTTGGCGTATGTATGTATGAATGGTATGTCATATATATATTATATACATACATATGTATATAATATATATATCTTTGTTAACGATTTTCTCGTAAAGTAATAGGCCGATTTTAATTTTCAGGAAGGTTTTAATATATATGTTACCGTAAGATTGTAAAAACCGTTAGATTGTAATTTATGTCGAACCCTAACCTAACCTACAAGAAAGAGACAAGAAAACGTAAATACAATGAATATTTCAAAAATTGACACTCAGAACATTGAACGGTTCACAATCTGTCGACAGTTTACAATAGCGCTAGTTAGATTACAATCTAACGGTTTTTACAATCTTACGGTGACATATATAATACACCTAGTTGTTAAACACATAAATGTACAGTCAGGTCGCAAATATTTTTTATTATTTAATTTTTCATTTAAATACGCGTCAGATAAGTTTGAAGGACTAAAACTGATCAAAACTAGTGGTTCGCCCCGAACTGAGACCTCGTGGCGCCATCTATTGACATAATTGTGTAGTTCTGTTAAAATACTGAAGCTCATTAAAAATTAAATAATTTCGTTTCCTTATATTTATCTAATTTTAGTCTTCGTTGTTCAAGTACAGGATATAATTCAAATAATTGATCAAGTTTCAGGCTCAGCCTTTCAGAAAATTTAGAGTTCTTAGGTCAACTTTGGACGTTCGAAAATCTCCACTTTGAAAGCCCCCAATTTTGCTAAATTCAGGGGAAAATTTAAAAAAAAAATTTTTTGGTCTCTATTCCTAATTATCTTTAAAATGATACACCGCAACCCTATGTAACGCTATAAAATATATTTTACTTCGCATTCGCTTCAATGAGAGCCCCCTGAAATAAAGATTTTTATAACTTTTTAAGCCATAGATATTCGGCTGGAGGCCATCGGTTTACATATTATATTTAAAGCTAAAGTCATTACGTTCAGTAATTCAGAAGTTATAAGGCTCTGACAGACGGACGGACGGACGGACGGACAAGTGCAAATTCACTCAAGTAGACTCAGAGACCTTCGCTTCGCTCGGTCAATTATTTATCTTCTAGAGCTAGATACAGGACAACATTTATACCGGAGAATCAAAAAGTGCTTAACAGCAGACGATAAAAGCAAGGGAATAAAAAATATATAAGTAAAAGTATGTTCATGCGGACGAAGTCGCGGGCTTTAACGAGTTTTCCATACGAGGTATTAATAGCAGCATATTCTTTGTAAAATAATAGTAATAAGGTATCACAGTTGACAGGTATATGTAAACTATGACAGTATTATAACGTAAAATTTATTTTTGTGATTTGTTAATGTTGAGGGTTCCGTACCTGAAGAGAAAAAGAAACCCATATCACTTCGTTGTCCGTCTGTATGTCTGTCCGTCGACGCCCTTTTTCTAGGGAATGCGAGCTGTAAAAAAATCAAGCTTCTAAAATCTAAGTAAACGCAATCAAAAGATATGGCCGTTTATGCCGCATATTTTGCATATTTTACTCGCCAATAAATCAAAAGCTATAGGGTACTTCCCGTTGGCCTAGACTCATGAAATTTGGCAATAAGCAAGGTCTCTCAGGACTTATACAGTATACTTATACTTGGGAAAAAATCTCAAAATTTTTAATCAGGGTGCCGTACTCATAGGGTGTCGAATTGTTTGCCAGGTGTTTCCGTTCAGGTGCGTACTGCGTACCAGTTTAGCGAAATAATATATTTATAAGCCAGTTATTTCACAGCTGATTACGTGTTGTTATGACATCTTTCTTGTCACTTACTAAAATAATTTATATTGTGTGGTGGTACGGAACCCTTTCTTCTTCTTCTTCTTCTTGTTGATGCGGCTTTGCAGGGCTCTGTAGCGAGACCCAGTATCACTTTGACCGTCGCCGATCTATTGTGATCGCCACTATCTAAAGTTCCTGACCAATGTTGCTTGCCGCTAGAAACAGCAGCAACTTTTTGGCCGGGATGTTTTTTGCCTCTTCAGGGTCTACAAGGTGTTTCCCTAGGAGGAGGCTGCGTTTGTGCATTAACGCGGGGCAGTAACAGACAAGGTGCAGAGGCGTTTCCTCCGCCTCACAGCAAAGCCTGCACTTGTCTGTTTCTCGGAGCTTTAGGTTGAACATATGCCTGTTCAGCCCGCAATGCCCCGTCACTGCCCGCGCTAGTATGCACAAATTTTTCCTGCTAAGC
This sequence comes from Erebia aethiops, assembly GCA_923060345.2. Lineage (NCBI taxonomy): Eukaryota > Metazoa > Arthropoda > Insecta > Lepidoptera > Nymphalidae > Erebia > Erebia aethiops. Next base: position 15,126,107 of record OV281079.1, on the reverse strand, counting down.
GCTAGTGCCGCTGCGGCGGCCTTCTTGTTGAAGGATTTGACTAGCGCTTTAGAGTGTTTCATTCCTGGTAGATCTCGCCAGCGAATCAGTGTTTCGTAATAACAATAGGTCAACAGGGTGAGGTTGGCCAGGCTCCTAGGTATGCCGCACACAGGCTCTGGTCCAGTTTGCCGCTCCCTAGCTCCTAGCTTTGCGAGTTCGTCAGCTCTTTCATTGCCGTCAATACCCGCATGCCCTGGGACCCAACGGAGGATCACCTTATTAGCATTGGCTAAGGTGTTCAAAAGTTGCCAGCAGTTTTCAACCAGCCTCGAGTTGAAGATCACTGAGGACAGTGCTGAAAGAGCTGCTTGGCTATCCGAATGGATGTAAATTGTTTTGTTGACAGTGTTGCTTTGCAGTAGGGTTTCCACACATTCAATTATGGCATACACCTCTGCCTGGAATATGGAGGCATGCTTCCCTAGGTTCCGACGAAGTCGCACCTTGGGCCGCTCGCCATATATTCCGCAGCCCACATCACTGCCTGACTTGGATCCATCGGTGTACCATTTTTGGCTGCCCTGTCTCCAAGTCATTTGGTTTTTCAACCATTTATCCCTTTCAGGAATTTCCACAGAGTAGTTCCTCTGGAAGTGATATTTTGGGATCATGCTGTCAGACGGCATTCCCAAAATTGGTATCTCAAGCACTGAGTCATGGAGAGATCTCATTGCTTGAGATAGCCAGTTCACCTCCCTCTGGCTGACAATCCTGTACATGCTAGCCTTCGCCTCCTTTTCCAAATAGATGTGAAGGGGCGGTAGGTTCAGCAATGCATCCAGGGCAGCTCCCGGAGAGGTGCTCATGGCTCCTGTGATGAGCAGACCAGCAGTTCTTTGTATACTGCTTAGCTTGCTTTGTGTAGTCTTCTGAGTCGTTTTCCTACTCCAGACCACGGAGGCGTACGATAGCGTCGGCCTCACAATGGCGGTGTAGAGCCAGAGGGCTATTTTGGGTTTGATTCCCCATCTAGTCCCCGCTAGCCGACTACAGATGCCTAGGGCTTGTTTTGCCTTACTAGTAATACCGTTCACATGAGGATTCCATGTAAGTTTTTGATCTAAGGTTACCCCTAGATATTTAACCTCAGTTGAGAAGGGTATTTCTATACCATTCAATCGGGGCGGCACGAGCTTGTCGAGTTTGCGCCTTTTGGTGAATGGAATCAATACGGTTTTTGCCGCATTAACATTCAGTTCGTTTTCTCTGCACCATTTTTCAATAGTGCAGAGGGCCCTCTGCATGAGGTACGAGATGGTGCCTTGGCAGCTACCTCTTACAGTAACTACCAAGTCATCGGCGTAGCCTTGGGCGTCGAACTGAAGGTCAGCCAGCCTGTTCAGAAGTTCATCGACTGCGAGGGTCCACAAAAGAGGCGAAAGAACTCCCCCCTGAGGACAGCCCCTTGTCGTGAGCACTTCTGATGAGGAGTCATTTAGCTCAATCTTGGCTATTCGGTTAGAGAGCATCGCTTCTACCCATCTTACTGTGGTAGGGTCAGCCATTTTCCTGGCTAGGCCTTCCACTAAAGTGCGGATGGGAGTGTTATCGAAGGCGCCCTCAATATCAAGGAATGCCGAGAGGGCAATTTCCTTATCTTCCAGTGCCTTTTCAACCTTATCTACAAGGTTTAGCAGGGCAGTCTCTGTAGAGCGACCTCTGCAGTAGGCATGCTGGGTGCTATGGATGGGTCTCTGAATGAGAAACACATCCCTGATATACCTATCCAGCACTTTTTCCATTGTCTTTAGCAAGAAAGAGGAAAGGCTGATGGGTCTGAAGGATTTTGGCAAAGCATAGTCCTTCTTCCCTGCTTTAGGTATAAAAATGACTTTTACTTTAGTCCAAAGTTCTGGTATGTATCCCCAGGCATAGCTCGTCCTGAAGATTTTCACCAGATGCGGAGTTAACAGCGCTGCACCTCTCTGTAATAGGAGAGGCCCAACACCGTCAGCTCCACACGCTTTGTTTGGCTTGAAGGAGCTTATTGCCCAGTTTACTGCCCCGGGTCTGAAAATTATGGCGGCTCTCCTCCAATCCTCTGGATGAGGCTTGTGAGGTATACACACCGGGGTTTCATTCGCATTGCAAACGACCCCACCGGGAAAGTGTGTTAGCGCCAGCAGCTCCAACGTCTCCTTCTCATTAGTAGTGAAGGAATCATCTGGCTTCTTGAGAAGCCCGAGTTGGTTAGGTTTGGCTTTAGCGAGCACCTTGTGGAGTCTCGCACTTTGGGGAAGATTATTTATTTCCTCGCAGAACCTCCTCCACGATGCCCTTTTAGCCTTCCTAATTTCTTTGCTGTATTCAGTAAGGGCCCTCCTATAAACTTCCCATTCTTTGGTCTTCTTGGCCCTGTTGAATAATTTCCGTGTCTTGTCTCTCAAGCGTTTAAGCTTTGAGCTCCACCACGGTACTTTATGCCTCGAAGTCCTGGTTTTGGGGGCACAACTCTCTTCAAAGGCTGACACAATGCCGCCTGATAGAGCCTCCACCGCTAAATCCAGGCTTTCGGGTGTTCTTATACTTTTAGGGATTTGCTCCAAGTATCTCTCCAGGTTACATTGAAAATCTCCCCAAGAGGTGCACTTTGGATCCCTAAAAGTAATTGTTTCACTTACGGAAGTAGTTGTCAGATTAAAGCAGATGTGCCTGTGATCTGACATTGAGCTTTCGTTACTTACCTGCCAGCTCTCAATGTATCTTGCTAGTTTGGTAGTGGCGAAGGTGATATCCAGAACTTCTTGTCTTGCACTCGTTACGAAGGTCGGAGTGCAGCCTTTGTTCAGTATTTGGAGGCAGTTAGCTAGGAGGAAGTCATAAAGGTACTCACCTCGTTCATTGGTGTCGCTGCTGCCCCATGCTTCATGGTGGGCGTTTGCATCACAACCCACCAGCAGTTCCGCGTTGTGCTTCCGGGCGAAGTCAACCACTGGATAAAGGTCCACAACGGGATTCTTAACCTCTCCGGGCAGGTACGCCGAGCATACAAGTATCCTCGACCCCTTCCACCCTTTGAGGTTAATAAATGCCGTCGCCAGGTCGTCAGTACAGAGTTCTGGAACAGGCAAAAAATTTATATGCTTGTCAATGACAATGCAGGCTCTGGGCCTGACGCTACCGGTGTGATAAAGTAACTTACCCCCGGCGTTCAGGCCCCGAATAATCGAGTTGGTCACCCAAGGTTCTTGTATAAGGGCGAGGTTACTTTTTCCTTCAACAAGACAACACTCCACCACCGCAGCTGCAGCTGCTGCGTGGTGGAGGTTCGCTTGGAGGAACCTCACCGGAGTACCCTGGGTAGCCATTATTTCGCCCTTTTGGCGAAGGACTGGGGCGAAGGCTTACCCATCCCCGGCCTAGGCGTTGAGTTGCCTTGGGCGGAGTGGGTGTCCGTCGCTCGCCTGCCCTTTTTCTTTTTCCCCCGTGAGCCTTGACCCCGCGTGGCGTGCGCCTGACCAGAACCTCGCCCACGCCCGCTGGATCCGGGTATGCCGGCACGGCTGTTGGTAGAACCTCCAGCCTGCCTGCTTCCCGTACCAGCCGGCGTTCTCCCTGGTTCAGCTGATCGAGGGGCAGAGGAGCTCGTCGATGGACGAGTATCTCCGCCACCAAGTCCGCTGGGACCCGGGGCGTTGGGCGCGGCGCCGGTGCTGGCACTCGCCTCTGCATCTCCGGCCGTCGGGGGGTTTGGTTCCCCTTTCAGCTTGAAAAGCAGATTGCGGAATCCGATGCCCACTTGGAATCTATTAGCCCGGAGGGTCTCCACGGAAGGTTCGTCCAGGGAGAACGTGACATAACTGCCATTCCCTTCCTCCTTCACGTGGAGTACCTTCCAGTACTCTGGGTTAAGGCCGGCGTTCTGATACCAAATCATGTTCAGGACACGAGGGATGGAAGATGACTCCACTGGCGGAATGAAGGTCACCGCTGTCCATGGCTTTGGCAGTTCACTCTCCAGCATAATGGAGAGCTTCGCCTCAGGCCACGGTCTCAGCCTTGGGACCTCCCTTCTCAGCCAGTCTTGTCCTGCCTGATTTTTGCAGGTGATCAGAATCCACCCGGCCTTCTTAGTCAGTCCTAGATATAGTGGGCCGCTCCCTTTGTTGTCTATGCAACTCCGTTTGCTGCTCATTATATCCAGGAGGGCGTGATGGAGAGTATCCATCTGCTCCGGCGTCATGGGTTCCGAATTACGGATACCCACACGAGCGGCGCCCACAACGTCCCTGAAGCTAGGAGGCGGATTGGTGTGCTCTCCTGGCGTCGTTGACGTCTTGGGTGTTTTGGCCGGTTTCTCCCTGGGAGACACTTCCTCAGAGCGATCACGCTTGCGCGTTTCACTCGGAGGTACGGGTCTCTCCGTGGAGTTCTGCGACCTCTGCTGGCGACATAGTGCCCTGGCCTCCTTCACATCCAGGCCAGCGTTTACCATGCGCCACATGCGCTTTCGCGCCGCACCACAAAGCTTTCTAGATTTGGGTGGTCGATTCCCACTCGCAGAGGAAGATCCCAAGGGCGTGTCGGAGGTAGGGTCGCCTCCATCATCCACGAGTTCGCAATCCATTGCGAGTGAGCTGGGTCCAGGAACTTCAGAGTCCTGAACTGGCCTCTGCATCCTGGAAGAAGTTCCAGGAACTTCAGAGTCCTGTACAGGTCCCTGCATCCTGGAGGAAGTTCCAGGTACTGCAGAATCCATATCTGGTCTCTGCACTCCTGGAGACGGTCCACGCGAGGTGGAAGAGAGTTGTTGGCTTAAATTTTTATTTTCCATACAATTCCCACGATAAGCTAGGGAAATAGACGGTCACGGACGGCAGAGCCCCGCTTACCGCCCGAAGGGCAAAATACTGCCTCGAGGCGCCCTGGTATCGAGGAGACACCGTTTATGACTGGGCTCCCCCCCAGCCATGCATCCATCGGCACGGTACGTGTTACACCTTGGATTGGGCAGGGAAACTAGTGGTAACACTTCCCCAAGGTGCTACCCGCAGTCTTTTGGAGGGTATTTAATTCCTCCCGGCTTCTGCTAGCCGACGCAAGCAAGCTTGCAATGATGGGTTAGTGTCCACCGCCCATTGTTCGGTGTTGAGATGTTATTGTCTGTTGTGTGTTTGAGCTCGTGTGTGTTGTGTGTGTAAGGTGTAAGTGTAATGAAGTGTCTGTGCAGTGTGCGGGTTGGGAGAAGCTCTCGTAGTACTTTCCCAAGGTACTACTGCCACGACTGTTTTGAGGGGATTTAGTTCCTCAGGGCTTGTGGGAGCCCGGGTACAGGATAATTAACCGCCGCCTGTTGTTCGGCGTTGTCTCCCGTTTAGCACCAACCGGGGGGCACGTGTAGGGCAGGCCTAATAGTATTAGGTGGTAACTCCTACGGACGCGGGAAACGGCCACCCCCCACGGAACCCTTTATGCGCGAGTCTAAATCGCACTTGACCAGTTTTTTTGTTTTATCAAATTAAACTTAGCATTTAGTTCCGTTAGCAGAAAAACTTAACATGTAACAGGACATAGCTACTCGTACCTACATTTTAAGATAATAGATAAATATAAGATTTATAAATACCTATAGTCCCACAAACTTGTCTGACCCGGTCACAATGTCGCTAGTATTAAAAGGAAACACTGGTTATTCATTTAATAATACTTTAATTTAGCAATTTGCACAAACAGTCCGATGGGCGCCATTTTCCGACCTATCTATTGTAGTATCCCTAGCGTAGTATTTATTGCCAGCTCCATACTAGAATCGACCACCGTAGACGCAGTGATGCCATATACACTCGTTTTGATTTTTTCTTCCTAAGATTAGCTTAAATTAAAAACAAAAACTGTACAGGCAAAAAATTAGTTCCAATTTTGGTCTTCGGTCCAGATAATTTGGCGGGACTGTAACAGTGTACTTGACTTTCAAATTAAGTAATTTAATTTTCCAATACCATAATTTTGTGATATACTTAGAGCGGTAAGTAAGTTTTTACTGGCAGCCCCCGAAGCCGATAGCGGCTTTGGAGGCTGTCAATTATTGTCAACTCATCCCTACTTGTCAACCCTTGCCTTGCCTTGCCAGGGTTGACAAGTAGGGTTGTTCCTTTCCTGGTAAATTCCTATTTTTGCTATTTTTGCCAATACTCAATAATAGGTCTAGGCAACATTGAGTATTCTATTGTTAGAGCTCCGAAAACGTTCTCAAAAGGATGCCACACGGGCTTTAAATTGGTAATGGGCTAAAAACAAAAATGTAGTCTAAAATGGTAACGGGCTGGGGGCTAACAAATAAAAGCGTTTTGTTGTTAAGGATTAAAAAGGTGTTATTAGGTGGTTCAATTTTTAACCTGGTAATGAACCATCTTACAGCACATTATACAAAAGCAGCCACCTTGGGATCTTCTCTATGCTGACGACGTAGCACTCATAAGAGAAACCCCGAGTGATCTCCAAAATGCCCTTGAAATATGGAGGGCAGCTCTTGAGAATTCCTGTCTAAGAGTGAGCCGAAGCAAGACTGAGTATATGTGCTGTAACTTCGGTGGCATCGACAGAGGCGCTACCATACATTTGCAAGGGAATGCAGTAAAGAAGGTTGAAATACCTAGGCTCAATGGTATTTCAAAATGGTACTATTGATGCTGAATTCACTCACCGAATAAACACAGGATGAATGAAATGGAGGGAACTTTCTGGATTGATGTGCGACCAACGAATGCCTATCCCTATCAAAGGTAAAGTTTATAAGACCGCTATACGTCCGGCTCTAATCTACGGCTCCGAATGCTGGCCTCTTAAAAAAACCCAGGTTTCTAGGCTTCACGTAGCGGAATTGAAAATGCTGAGATGGGCGGGGGGAGTCACTTTAGTTGATAGGGTACAGAATAGGCATATTCTGGGCACCTACAAAGTAGCACAGATCGAGGATAAACTCTTAGAGAGGCGTCTGCGGTGGTATGGCCATGTTATGTTTATGAGAAGACCTGAAAATCACATGACCAGAACTGTAATTAATGTTAGCGCTGGTCCCAGACGACGGGGTAGACCCAGAGAAAGCTGGATGGCAGTCATAATGAACGACCTGAAAAAAGCCCAAATTGACACAATGGCGACCCAAGACCGAATGGCTTGGAGAAAAATGGTTAGGAGAGCCGACCCCAATTAAGATGGGATAAGGCTAGGTCTATATATATATTAGGTGGAATTAGGTACTATATCATTCTGTGCTTTTATTTATAGTGGCAAAAATAATTTTAATTTGCCATCGGTGACGTAATTACGTAAACGCTCATTGCAGTTAGATAGTTCGTCAAAAAATAACATGAACTGCAGTGAGATGAACCGTAATTCGTTTTATGAACCATTTTTAGGATATTTATTGCATTTTCACGCATAATTAATAAAGGGGTCTAGGTTAGGTATACCTACACATTTATACTTTCTTATAATTGTATAAAGTAGACCAGCTGTTAGCCATATCTTTTAACATTCCGAAACAATTCATGCATTCATTCCTATGTTCTTACCAAGTTGATAAATAAAAATTGATTCATCCAATTAATGTTTAATTCGTCGAATTAATTGCGCCATGGACTACCGATATCATACCTATCTAGTAGGTATCTATTAACTGTGAAGTTCGTCTGTTGACCTTCACCTTTTTTATTTTATTTTAATCTAATGCTTCCTTGTGAAAAATACGGACTTTTAATTGGTCTAAATGTACCTATATAAGTAAATTTATATTATATCGAAATAAAATACTTCGAATTAATATATCTACATCTACATTTATATGATACAGCATATACAAATTTGTCCTCCTAGGATATTGACCAAAATACTGCTTACATCTTATGTATAGTATGTGAGCAGTATTTTGGGCTAAAAACGACTCGCTTCTGGTTTCGCGCTTTTCAAAATCACTCTAGGGGTAGGACAGACACGACTTTATGGAGTCGGGTTGTGCTGATTCAGTTTTGGGACTGATCCACATTTTGAATAATATTTTCACCCTTTTATAGCAAGTAAATCACTATAAGTTATTCCGCCGCCATGATGAATTGCATAAAAAACGTAATAAACGTAAATCAGCGCCGCTAGTTTTATGATATACTTAATTATAATTATTATCACATAGTACATTGAATATAGGGGTATTATGTTTAACCATACCTATCATGAAATATCCGTGCGGATTAACCTATGCCGACAATCTCAAAAAATACCATAAGGATCGTTATGGACGGTTTGACGAATAGCACTGTGGTATTTAACAGAATACCATTTTGTTCAGCGCCTGGAAGCACATGCGTCAGCTCCAATTGCGGGGCCAGGACATAGAGAGGCAGACTTCGGTGCGCTACTTGGGGTGCCACATTGTCGCCGGCCTGGCCTTGGATCCCATATGATTAATCATGAAGACCAAGCTCTGGATCTACGAAGCCTATGTCCGCTCGCGGCTGACGTACCCGGCTACTGCCTGGTATGCGCTGTGTTCTTGTCATACCAGAAGGGCCGCCTGCAAGTCCGGCAGAACAAGTGCCTGCGCCAAATCGTGGGAGCTCCGAAGTACGTAAGGAACAACGTGATCCATCGTGACCTCAAGACGCCTACCGTAGAGGAGTACGTCCGTACGCTGGCGTGGCGCATGTTTGCACGCGTGGACATTGGGTCGTACGAACATCCGACCTCCGACCGGGCGTCCTCTACCTACGATTGCCATCACTTGGCGGCACGCAGACGATCGTAGCGACGACGAAGACGCGACACACACCGGATTAGACACCGACACCGCGCGCGACGGTGACCCTATCGCCCGCAGCATGGAGTCCACCGGCTTTGACACCATCTCGGCGCGCAAGAGCGACCCCAGTGCCCGCAGCGCCGTGACACCTGGACAGGACACGGGTCCTACACGCGGAGGTGATGACGTCACCCGCAGTGCGGACCCAACACCGGCAATAACCGGATGAGTGACGGCAATAGAGCCTACGCATCATACTCAATTCGGAAAATAAAATAAATATAACGTGTATGATTATAAAGCTCACGTACCTATACGTTTTAGTGCTAAAGCAAAAAGGTCATATTGTACCTCAAGCTCAAGATTGCCCCTTTAAAAACTTAAATATTTATATCAACGCAATGCCATATTGCTACTTTCAGTTGCCATGATGTACCTGTACTTTAATATTAAGGTATTATATATGGCATGCATGCGTTGCAATGCCACGTTAAACATTTTTTGCGCCAGGAACCCTCGCGCGCGGCCCCAGAACATCCTACCAAAGTTTCATCACAATCTGATCAATGGTTTCGGAAAGCATAGAAAACAAACATACAAAAATTGATTTTTATTAATAAATTCATCAAATAGATACCTTTTTGATTTTTATTCACTATGTTATGTTACCTATATACCTGCTATCTAGTTAGAACAATAAAGACCTAGGTACTTTCTACGACTCGTAAAATATTTATAATCTTATTAACCAATTTTTTAAATAATTATAATTATTTATTCCATACCTTTCTGTGGTTCATACCAAATCTATGTAATTAAATAAAGAACCGACCAAGTACGAGTCGGACTCGCCAGCGTAGCGAAAAAATCCTATGTCTATGGACTCGCCCACCGAGGGTTGTGTACCTACCTTGAAAGGTTTTGAACTCGTGAGTCTTGGCCAACAAGTTTTACATGGAATTTTGGTGGGATTTCATTTTTTTTTTTGCAGGCGCACTAATTTTTTTGACTCTATTTCTTGCACTTTAGCTGTTCTTATTTTCATGGCCCACTCTCTATCGTTGTCACTTTTTTTGTTGGTTTGCTATAGATATGTAATCAGCGGTAAGTAAATCCCCACTTAGGTACGTAGTTCTTATTTTCGAGTAATTTCTCGCGTGTAAAACAAAAAAAGCTTGAAAATTCAAGAGTCTGATGCTCAATATCAAGTAGGTATTATATTTTCCGACCTATCAACTTCTATCGACTTATTGTTGATTTTCAAAGTCACGCGTTAATTTAATTCAAACCAATGAAGAAAGTATAAGTTGGGAGAATAGAATTGGACGAAAATATCGTTGATTACTTATTGAACAATTCCTAAAGGTATGCCGATGGGAATCGGGTCATATTTGGACTTTTCACCGCTTACCTGCCTGTAAAATTCATTACCTATTAAGAAAATTTTATTAAGAAAAAAATATTTTTGTTGTATCTCAACGACTTTAGAAAGAGCATACTATCCCACAGGAGCTGTTAGTTTTTCCGGGATAAAAAGTAGCCTATATCACTCTCCAGTTCCTCAATTATACCCATGTAAAAAATCACGTCGATCCGGTGTGCCGTTGCCGCCTAATTGAAGAACAAATGCGAGAAAAAGAGCATCCTATCCCACAGGAACTGTTTGTTTTTCCGGGATAAAAAGTAGCCACCACTCCACAAGTGTCACTCTCCAGTTCCTTAAATATACCCATGCAAAAAATCACGTCGATCCGTTGCGCCGTTGAAGCGTGATTGAACGACAAACCAACAAACCAACAAACAAACTGACTTTCGCATTTATAATATTATATGGATAATGTATAAATATATGGATGAAAATAATGAGAACAAACAATAAGCTTACGTGATTAGTGACGATCTGCTTGGTCGAGTGGTTACAGACCATGACTACTGAGGCAGAGGTCGCTGGTTCGAATTCTGCTAATCAGGGGCATAATGTTTCTATGAACATTTGTACCACAGTCATGAATTTTATATTTAAATTTATGTACGTTATATTGTATACCTACTGCATTTTGCACATATTTCTTTGAGTACAGACTGTACAGCTATTATGCACCCCCTATAGGGTTGGAAGGTAAAAGCTTCAGATTTCAAATCAGAGGTTTTGATTTTGATCAGTAATTTCGTAAAAGTCAAAATCACGAAATCGGCGTATTTGAGGTTTAGTGTTCCAGCACATTGACAAATTTGGGCACAGACTTGTCGCATTGTCTTCTGGCACCCGTGCATTTTGGTCCCTATCCGAAGTCATACAGGGCAACTTCTGCCGCTCAACCTTTCCACCTCTACGAAAATCGGACGATACGCTGGTCCACGCCGCCAAGGCTAAAGCAGATATCTTGGGCTCTCTCTTCGCTGGTAACTCGACACTTGATGACGGAGGGAGAACACCGCTAACCATCCCGCGGTGCCAAAGTTCGCTCAGTGATCATTCGCTTCACTCAGAGCGCTGTGTATATAGCGCTTCTCTCTCTCGACGTCAACAAGACGAGCGGGCCTGACGATATCCCTGTCGTAGTGCTTAAAATGTGTGCTCCCGAGTTTACTCCGGTCTTAACGCGTCTGTTTCGGCAGTCTTACTCCTCAGGCACCGTTCCGTCTTCGTGGAAGACTTAGTGCCTCCTATGCCAAAGAAGGGCGATCATTCAGACCCATCGAACTACAGGCCTATTGCGATAACCTCCTTGCTTTCTAAAGTTATCATATAATGAACACCCAAATGCTTCGGTATCTGGAAGAGCACCAGCTGATTAGCGATCGTCAGTATGGCTTTCGCCACGGTCGTTCAGCTGGTGATCTCCTAGCTTACCTCACTCACCGATGGACGGAGGCAATCGACAGCAAGGGAGAAGCTTTGGCGGTCGCCAGTTTTTTGAACGTGCGTAGCATCAAAGTCGCTGTTGACGGTTTTTGCTCTGAACTGCTGCATCAATGCTGGCCTTTCGCAAGGATATGTGCTTTCACCCACGCTGTTCATACTGCCTAACAATGATATGTTACATAATAACAATTAGAGTACTGCTCTCACCTCTGAGCCGGAGCACATCAGTACCAGCTCCTTCCGTTTGACCGGATAGAAACGCGGGCAGACTCGTAGACAGTCCCAAAATTACTTGCACACTGAAATCTCTAGAGCACCGAAGAAACGTTAGTTCTCTATGTGTGTTCTATCGTCTCTACAATGGGGAATGCTCTGAGAAGCTATTTAATCAAATACCACCTTCCGTGTTCTCCAGTCGAACTCTTCGTCGCAGAAACAAATTTCATCCTCACCACCTGGATGCCTAGTCATCTTCCACCTTAAATTATTCCAGGTATTCCATTTCTGCCACGTACCTGCAAATTGTGGAACGCATTGGCGGATCCTCTGGTGCTGCAAATGATCATGGGCGGCGGTAATCACTTGACCCGCCTGCTCGTTTGCTCGTTATATTATATATATATATATATATATATATATATATATATTTCTGGGTTATGGCCACCAAGGAGCATTGCAGTTCATCAGTTGGGAGCAATTAGAAATAATTAAACACAATAATAAAGGATTTGAGTTGCTAAATGAATAAATAAACGTATCAAATTCACCTTTACTCAATTTATACAGTAATAGGGGGGCAGGGGGCGGGGCTTCAGTATGAGTCATGCCAAAAAGGTATATAAGCCGAAACATTCGACACGATCGTCACTTTACAATCATGCATTGTCGAGTTAACATGTGAAGATGCTCCGGTTTCGGAGTGAAACGTACGTTGAGAGTGATTTGGAGGATTTGTGTGGTGTGGTGCTGTGCCGGTGCTAATTGTTGGGTGGTGGGTGTTCGCATGCTGTTCTGTTGGTGAAAGTCACGCACTTTACACATAGACTTGTCTCTGTGGCGGATTATAGCGAATTAAACGTCTAGTTCATTCATGATTTTAATATTATTAATTTGATTAATAACATAAATTAAGCTTTTCTCATGCGATTTTATTATGCACAATGTTATTATAATAAAATTTATTATTTATCATCATCATCTCGATCAATCATCACTCCCCTATAGCAACACAGATCACCCTCAGAATAAGAATATTTCAGGCATGAAGTTTTTCTTACAATGCTTTCCATCCTCGATTAAAACAAGATTAAACTACATTTTATACCGGAAGATTAAAGGGTTCCCGCGGGAACCAAATAACCTCAATCCACGTGGACAAAGTCGCAGGCATCAGCTAGTAGTTAATAATTTGTAAAGAAAGCTAAGGGTGAACGTACTAAAACAAAATAATTTCACATAATATAATCATAGAAGTTCTTCGATTATGCGAATGTTATCATTCACTACTTATTGGTTATTTTCTTGGAATTATTATATGTACTACTCGTGATGTAATTTCGTTATCAGTCCCTATATGAAAACTAGTATTATCCATACTTATAATAAAACAGTAAAGATCCATTCTGTACATTAAAGATATTTTGAATTTTTTTTTGGAAGGCAAAACAGCTGCCAAAAAACTTGGCATCTTGAACAAGATGAGGCGGTACTTCACACCGGAACAGCGCCTTGGTCTTTACCAGGCCCAAGTTCGTTGGAATGTTCTTTGGAATGGATCCGCCAAGTACCAACTCGATGCATTGAACTCGATGGCCCGAAGAATCATTGGCGATCAATCACTCACGCAGACAAAACTGCATATAGATAGTTTACAGCACCGACGCAATGTCGCCTGCTTATCGGACTTTTATCGGATATACTTTTAAGAGGGTGCTCTTTTCAAACTTGTTCCCCCTTCACCGTTCTACCACAGAACAGCAAGAAACCGTCTGCGTTGGCATCCTTAAGTGCTTGACGTCCAGTCAGCTCGAACGAAACGGTTCTGCTCTACGTTTCTGATTTGAACCGCCAGGATGTGGAATGCACTTCCAGCGCATGTATTCTCTGCCACGTTTAACTTAAGTACCTTCAAGCCAAGAGTAAATAGGCATCTTCTAGACGGGCGTGCTTTAACCTAGACCTCATCATTGCTTTGTATTAAGCCTGATTGTCGTCAAGCGCTAGCCTATCTTACAATAAAAAAAAAAATTTAAAAAAATTATACTGAAGCCAGACAGACTGTAATTTTTTTTAATTCTTGTCTGGCTGTAAGTATCTTGGCCGCGCATCACGCTGAATCTACTGTATGAATTCAAATGAAATTTGGCATGTCTTGATTTTATATTACGAGGTAGGACATATGATACTTTTATCCCGATTTATCACAGTTCCCTTGGGAGATGGAATGAAAATCATAATGTGTCCTACTTGGTTGTCCGATTTCATTTATAACTTTTTTGTTAGAAAGGAGGTACTTTAAATGTTTGAACCCGTAAATATTTCAAGGTAATTGGGTTTGTAGTTCAGAAATGACAGACATCACAACACTCTGTATAGCTGCAGGCGTCAATCATTTAGTCGCGTCTGAAGTTGACCGCGGGTCAGGAGTTGAGAAGGCGGGTAAGGGGCCGCGAGGGGTAAGACGCTTCATACTATGTCTATAATAATATTATAAACTAGCTGACCCGGCGAACTTCGTACCGCCTTAGTATGCAAAATTAAATGTATTTTTTTCAATATTTCTGAGAGATTTTCTTAATATTTTTTTCCGTAAGAACCTTCTCCTAATAATAACAAATACAACAAAAAAAGAATTAGTGAAATCGGTCCAGCCATTCATGCGTGATGCCGTGACCAAGGAAAACGGGTTTCATTTTTATATATATAGATGCGAGTGTGTTTGTTTGCTTGTCCCTCAATCACGCCGCAATTGATCGACGTGATTTTTTGCATGGGTATTATTGAGAACCAGGAAAGTTAAATAGGCTATTTTTTATCCCAGAAAATTAAGGAGTTACCGTGGGAAAAGACTTACGTACTCCACGCTACAATTTTATTACTTGTTGTCAATAGCGATAGAGTGTAGGTAAGCTAATCTAGAGGTGTTTGCGATAGTGACATAGCAATAATTTTAGTAATATGAATAAAAATATTTAGAAAATGTGAGCAAAATTTCATGTTTAATAAATTTTCTTTTTTAAGTATCATCAATTGTGACACAACATCATTGTGACACGTATTGAAGAATTAAGTCAAATTTAGGAAAAACATGTGGATAAATTATTATTTTTCTTTTGCTGCCTAATAAATTCTCTTTCTGCATGATATTGAGCTTCCTAAACCTTATTAGCCATACTTCACCAAAATTAAAAAATATAAATCAGAATGTGCAGCAACAGTTCCTTTCTTCCTTCTCGACAATTGAAAGTTAACGGCAGGAAAATGTTGGAACGACATGCCTCCGCCATTACGGATTGTGAAAAAATGAAAAAATTATAAGTACATAGTTTCTGAAAATATCATAATATTAAAATGAAATTTTATGTTTATATATATTCATATATTTCCATAATAATGAATACCATGTAGGTATTCATTCTACCAATTTGATTTATTATTAAGTCTCATGTCAAATAAATTATTTTGTTTTCGTAGCGCTTTTTTAATAATGTTTCAGAACGAAGCAAGGGCAAATTGTATCCTTTATTTATTGACCGAGCGAAGCGAAGGTCTATGAGCCTACTTTAGTGAATTTGCACTTGTCCGCCCGTCCGTCCGTCCGTCCGTCTGTCAGAGCATTATAACTTCTGAATAACTGAACGTAATTACTTCAGCTTTAAATATAATATGTAAACCAATGGCCTCCAGCCGAATATGGCTTAAAAATTATAAAAATCTTTATTTCTTTATATCATATTTTCTAACGTCCAAAGTTGACCTCAGAACTCAAAATTTTCTGAAAGCTTGAGCCTGAAACTTGATCAATTATTTGAATTATATCCTGTACTTGAACAACAAATACTAAAATTAGATAAATATTGTAAGGAAGCTAAATAATTTAATTTTTAATGAGCAGTATTTTAACAGAACTTCACATTGATGTCAATAGATGGCGCCGCGAGGTCTCAGTTCGGGGCAAACCACTAGTATAGAAGAATAAGCTTAGAATAAGGGAATCTTTGTTGTCGTCGTTGTCTTCGTCAGCCTATAGACATCGACTCTTTAGAGTTAGACGATAGGTCTCCTTTTCCACACGCCACTGTCATGCGCTGGATCCAGCAGCTCCCCTTTACTTCGTTTGATTCATCGGATTTCGTCCATCCTCCTAGTGATGGGCGGCACTGAGGAATATCGGACGAGAAGGCAGCTCGATATTCCCGAACCCGAGTTAGATTCGGCGGCTGAACTCTTTCTTGAAATCAAGCACTGGACCCTTAGAACTGCTCTTGTTACGAAATACATATTTTAAACATAACGATATTTAATATACCCATTAAAGATTAGTTAAAAGTATACGTGCTTTCTTGATAATACCTATCAAAAGATTAGGAGGATCAAAGGATTAGGAGGGTAGGCGTGAAAAAGTAAACACATATTTTAAAATTGGTCTTAGTTTTTTATTTTAAATTATTGGAATTTGTTACATATTTTTGCTTCTTTAATGTAAAGTATGTATGTGTGAGTGACAATACCTACCAGCAAAAGTTTTCCTTGCAAAATTCACTTTAGAACATAACTTTTTAATTCGTGACAATCACTAGCACAACTACCAGTATGGAATCACTTAAACAGTCGTTTAGTGCTATGTCCGAGATGTTCCACGCGAAGATGGATGAATTCCAGCAGGATCTGCAGAAGAACTCCGCTACCAAGACCCCTGCGACCACATCATCTGTTGCAGCTGACTTTCAGTGTTTCAAAACTTTTATTGTGACTGCTTTGAACACTCTGCAGCAGCAGCTGGAGTTTTTAAGGCTTGAAATGGATCGCCAGGAGATGCGGAGAAGACGCAAGATGTTGCTGGTACATGGCGTGCCCGAGGTTAAGTCAGAGGACCTCACTGCGTGTGTTACCAAAGTGGTCACTGATCATTTGGATCTTCCAAACTTTTCCAGCTCGAGCATTAAGTCGAGTTATCGCCTTGGCCGCACTTCGGATGACAAGCCCAGGCCTATTGTGATAAAGTTCGCTGAAGTTACAGTCCGTGACAAGGTATGGTTCGCGAAAACTAAATTCAAAGGCACTGGCATCACTCAGTCAGAGTTTTTGACAAGGCCTAGGCATGCTGCATTCATGGAAGCTCGGAAGCGGTTTGGAGTAACGAACTGTTGGACGCGGGATGGATGTATTCATATAATAGCCTCGGACGGGAGCCGAAATCGAGTGGAGACACTACGTGAGCTGGAGAGCATTCCCATGGGGTCAGCGTCATCGGCAGCCGCTGCGAAATCGCCTAGTCAGATCCCTGGAGTGCCTACTAAAAGTCCAGACACTAGGTTGCCTATTCATCGTTCTTCTAGACGAGTGGTTAAAAAATAATTACTTTCCTTGTTTGCTATAAATTGTTAATTTACCCACTCTTAGCAGTGTTTTGAGCTTCCATCTCTGTACATAAACGTCGTCAATTCAAATTGGAAAGTGACAGTGAGACAGATGAGATTTCCTATTTGTCATCCATAGACTTGTTTAGTTATTTTTAATTTGTAAATTAGCTGTGTTTTAGATTCCAGTGTTTTAAACATTTCCCTTTGTTATAGTGTTAAGTCGTGGTGGGTAACTTTGGTATGTTGGTAGTGGTGGGTAACTTTGGTATGTCGGCAGTGGTGGGTAACTTTGGTATGTCGGCAGTAGTAATACTCATAAATTCCTACCTCCTTGATACTAACTGCTATGTGTTTTTGAATTAATGTATTAAAATCTCGGGCTCCTTGAGTTTGTTACATACATATTACAAATAGGCATAATAATATAATTTAGGGTAATGTACTTTAGAATAATTATTATTTAATGTTTTTTCTCTTAGGTTAATGTCAATTCTCACTGTCACATGTTATTTGTGTTAATAATGTTACTGTTGCTTTGTATTAAGTTATTGTGATTTGACTTTTTGTTGCTGGGGGGTACGATTTGTTTGTATTTAGATTTAAATTTATTATTTTATATTTATTAGTATATTTAATATTATATTTTATTTTATGTCATTTCAAGATATTAGCCTAGACGAATCATTTTTTTCATTATCATCCTCTGATGGATTGAATAGTAATGACAGTTTCTACAGTCTCCCTTCTCTTAATGAAACTATAGATTCTCACTTCTCAGGTGTACTGAAGAATTTCAATGTTGTCCATATTAATGCCCAGAGTATTCCTGCACACTATCCTGATTTGCTCTCCTCTTTCGACTGCAAAAACTTACACGCTCTTTTAGTCTCCGAAACCTGGCTTAAGCCTTGTTTGTCCTCCACATCTTGTGTTCTTCCTGGCTTTCAATTAATTAGGAATGATCGTACTGCTCGTGTTGGCGGAGGTGTTGCCATATACCTCCGATCTCACTTGCCGTTTAAAACGATTAGTATGTCAAATGTCCAGGCTGCTCCGGGAGCTGAATATTTGCTTGTTGAGGTCCTTTTTTCTTCTAGTAAGCTCTTACTTGGAGTATTTTATAATCCTAGCCTAACAATTGATTATTTTCCTGTGTTTGAAAGCCTTCTGGATCAGCACATCCCACTGTATCAGCACTCTATCATTATGGGTGATTTCAACACCTGCCTCTTAAAGAATGACTTCCGCTCTGTTCGACTGAAATCAATAGTTGATGCTGCGAATTTACATTTACTCCCACTTTCTGCCACACACTCTTTTCCTAATTGTACTCCATCTCTTCTTGATCTGATTCTTGTTTCCTCCATTGATCATGTTGCAAAGCATGGTCAATGCGCTGCTGATGCTTTTTCATATCATGATTTGGTTTATCTATCATATAAGTTACGACCTCCTAAAGCTAAAAAGAAAATTCTTCTGCTGCGTAATTTTGGTGGTATGGATTTAGATCGGTTAAGAGATGATGCGGCGATGATAGACTGGACCGATGTCCTTACGGGACTTAGCGTTGATGATATGGTGGAAAGCTTCAATTCACTTTTAACGCAACTCTATGATGTACATGCTCCAATTCGGCCAGTTCGGCTCAAGCACCTTCCTGCTCCCTGGCTTTCTGAGGAGATAAAAAAATTGCAGCATAAAAAAAACACTGCAAAAGCTAAATATAAATCTAATAACTCCGATGAGAATAAGGAAAAATATAAAAATATTCGGAATCGTTGCAACAGGTTGTGTAGGGATAAACAACGACGCCATATCCACAAATCTATACTTGAAGAAGATGATTCTGGTCGAGTATGGAATTTTCTTAAATCTCTTGGAGTTGGGAAAGCACGTCAGGATAAGAGCTCCTTAAATATTGATCTGAACCAACTTAATCAGCATTTCTCTTCTTCTTGTGGCATTGATGATGCCACAAAGTTGCGGACTAAGAATCAAATTTCAGCTTTACCCACTTCTGATGATCCTGCTTTTATTTTTAGTCAGATCACTGATAGTGATGTTAAGAAAAGTATTCGTGAGGTCAACTCTGATGCTGTTGGTACAGACTGTATTAGTCGTAAAATGATCATCCCTGTCATCGATATAGTGACTCCTATTATTAAATCCATCTTTAATTTCTCAATTTCCACTGGAAATTTTCCTTCTTCCTGGAAAGAGGCTCAAATTACTCCTATTCCCAAAAAAGCTAACCCTTCTGGACTATCGGACTTCCGACCCATTTCCATTCTTCCATTCCTATCAAAAGTCTTTGAACGTATTGTTCACCAGCAATTGAGCCTTTTCCTATCTAGATGGAGTCTGTTTAATCCATTTCAATCCGGTTTCCGGACAGGTCATAGTACGACTACAGCTTTAGTCAACATTACTGAGGATATTCGTCTCGGTATGGATAATCAACGTGTAACAGTGTTGACCTTACTTGATTTTAGCAATGCATTCAACAATGTTGATTTTGATCTCTTGTTAGCCATTTTAGCTTCTCTTAACATATCTCCTGAAGTGATTGACTGGTTTCATAGTTACTTGTTTGGTCGCCGGCAGCGGACGCGAGTTGATGATTCGTTATCTAACTGGTGCACGATCAATGCCGGTGTTCCACAAGGTGGCGTGTTGTCTCCTCTCCTTTTTTCAATTTTCATTAGTTCTATTACTCTCCAGTTATCTTCCCACTACCACCTGTATGCTGACGATCTCCAATTGTATGTACAGGCTAAATTGGTGGATCTACATCAGGCGATAGATTTGGTAAATAATGATCTAGATTCTATTGTGCAATGGAGTAAGTCGTATGGCCTGAAGGTAAATCCAGCAAAAACTCAATGTATAATAATAGGCAGTCAGAAGTTGGTCACGCGTATAGATTTTTCTACATTACCTAGTATTATTTTTGACGGTACTTGTGTACCTTACAGTGACAAGGTTAAAAATCTAGGTATCATTTTTGATAAATTTTTGTCTTGGGCTCCGCAAGTGAGTGAGGTGAGTAGGAAGGTGTTTGCGTCTGTCGGGTCTCTTCGTAGATTGTCAAATTTTCTACCCATACCAACTAAAATAACGCTAGCACAGTCTCTTCTTTTGCCAATTCTCGATTATGCTGATTCTTGCTATCTCAATCTAAATGAGGAGTTGCTTAATAAACTTGAGCGCATTCAAAATCTTTGTATACGGTTTATATTTGGACTCAGAAAATATGACCATATTTCTGAATTTCGCGAAAAACTCAAGTGGCTCCCGATCCGCCTTCGCAGGGATACTCACATTCTTTCTCTTTTATACTGTGTTCTATTCAATCCCACTACTCCTTTTTATCTCAAAGAGCGGTTTGAGTTTCTGAGTGACACTCATGGTCGCTCTCTTCGCTCTAATGATAACCTAATTTTAAAAATCCCTTCCCATAATACCTCTTTTTCGTCGAAATCCTTTTCCGTTGAAGCTGCTAGGCTATGGAACTCCTTACCGTTGCATATCAGGCGTGCGCAATCTCTTGCAGCTTTTAAAAAGCTCATCAAAGCGCACTTCCTTCCTCCATGATTTACTTTGCGTCTTCTGGCTTTTATTTTATTTTACTCCCTTTTTGGCATAACATTTAGTATATGTATATAGATATTTATTTATATTAGTATATGTTTGATTGTATATAGGTATTGATTTTATTTTGTATTATATAATTATATATATATTATTATTATTAGTATTATATTAGTATAAATTATTATTATTTCCTCCTAAATTTACGTACACCCTCGACTCACTAGGCTTAATTCCTATAAAGCGTGGTTGCCTGGAAGAGATCGCTTCAAAGCGATAAGGCCGCCATTTGTACCGATTTTCTTTAATTATTTTTATTGTTATTATTTAATGTATTTTTTTTTGGTGTACAATAAAGAATATTTCATTCATTCATTCATTCATTCAAAAGTCAAAACAACCAAATCAAGGCTTTCCTGTATACTTACACTTAGATTGGATAAAATACTTAAGATTCTAAATTGACATTTTGTAGCATAAAAACATTGATGTAGAATTTTAGTAATTATCATAAAAATATATCAAACCTAATACATAATATGTTCAAATTGTCAATGGGGTTGATTCTGTAGTGCACATTCTCTAAACTAGCATAAAAATATTGCTAACCCTTTCATAATTAATACTCCCTGCGGAAAGGGACAGAACTAGATTTAAAGCTGCAACACAGAATTGGCCACATTGTCTACTCGTAGCGACCTGCTCATATTATCTTTATATAACATTGACTTACAAACCTTTAAATACATTGAGGTGTGATAATTGAATTGTGTGAATGGTAGATAGCGGCGGCGTACGGTGGTGCGGAGGAGGTAGTGCTCGCGGTGGTAGATGTAGACGGGGTGGTAGAGTGGACGCGATGAGCGGCGCGGGTGCGGCAGCGGTCAGAGCGCGCGCTCGCGGCTGCGTGCGCGCAGCGGCAGGCCGCAGTAACGCGAACAGCCCCGACCGGCACACACGATGATCGCGTTCGCGCTCGCCGCCGCCCTGATGTGCGCGTTGGCCGGCCGCATCGGCGCCGGAGCCAGCTTCCATTGTGCTATGCGACGCGAGATATCCCCTTGCACCTGCCGACGAGACGACATCGGTACCGGCGCCATCCTTGTCCTCTGCCAGCGCATTAGCACGTACGACGACATCGCGCGAGCCCTCGCCGGCAAGTTCAGCCCCGAGACCAAGATCGGTCTCGACATATCCTACTCTCAGCTCCCGGACCTCGCCGAACACAGCATCCGCGAACTCGGCCTTTCGATAACGAGGCTCAAACTCAACTTCGACAATCTCAGGCAAGTCGTATTAACAATGCCATCGAATGTGTTTTTCTTCCGACGAAATGTGTAAGTTCTTTGTCAGTGTAAAATGGTCTGACGAATTGAATCGTGATAATAAAACATCAAAACAGTGCGTGAGTTGAAAGAGAAACAACAGGTCTGTGATAAGAACAGCGACGGCGGCGATGAGAATCGCTCCGTTATCGAGAGCGTGGGCGGCACCCTCTCCAGGGCTGACTGCGAATCCACTACTTCGAGGCTACAGGGAAAACCGAGCGACAAACTCGTAACGTTTCTCAGTAACTTTCCCTCCGATTTCGTTGTTTATTATCTTAACAGCGTCGATTTATATCTACGAGTGGGTTATTATTATAAACAATTGCGAGACACATTATCATTATGAAAAAATATGTAAGAAAAATAAGTCAACCAGTTAAATACCTAACGAACCAGCAAACTGAAACTCTACGATTTTTAATATCCAGCTAGAAAAACCACATGAAATGCCCGTGACCCATCAACCCGATTCATAATACCCACATCAATTAAGATTCTGGCAATAGGTATTTCTAAACACAGTTCACCATGCTGAACTATATGATAAATAAGAATAACAGTAATTAAGGTATAGAGATTTAAATTTCTCTGAAATTCGATCACTACTAATTTATGTGGAATATTGTGAGTCATATATTTTAAAGTAGGTACCAGCAGGCACTCTGTGCACCCGCTCGCGGGTCATGTACGTAATTACATATTACTAGATAAAAACCCTCACTTTTTGTCTTCAATTAATCAAAGTGTAATTATAAACATCAACTAATTGGCCATGATTTGGCATATATGGATACGAAAAGAACATTAATTCATAGTCTCTCTAGGGTGGGCATAAATTCCACTAACATTATGGGGATCACATCTAGGAGACGCAACGCGATAGTTCGCCGGGTTATCGCAGGTCGGTTCTAAAGCAGTAAAATTGAATGATATCACTTTGGTCGTGTCATATTCACTATATTTACCCATTAGTGGTGTACTAACAAATTATAGTGGCCGTTGTTTGTCGTGTTATTGTTTGACAAATGAACAAATCCAGTTAAACAAATTGCAAGTAAACTTTTCTCTTGGAATTTCAAGTCCGGTTGGTTTTGATAGTTCTTTTATTGTTCTTCAACATTTTTGACTTATATGAGTTACAAAATACACCTAGGTAAAATATACTAGGTTAGAGGTTAAATATACTAGGTTAGTTAAATATACTAGGTTAGAGGCTGTTTATGGGTTAATTTTGGGAAATAATTTTTCTTTCTCTATATTTATATTATATTTTAGGCATAATTATATTACGTACCTATCCAGCTTTCGGCTTTGCATACCTAATCCAGAATTTCTTTGAATGTTTATTTCATCTGTAAAGTAATTATCGAGCCCGGGACCACGTTAAGACAATAGCGCTCAACACTACGCCAGGGAGGTCGTCAAAAACACCTTGCTATTAATATTATAATTGAAGAATAATATCAATCTCGCTGCTGAGTAGGTACCTATAAGTAACTGTTCTCGAGAGGCTTTACACATCTCCTGAACAAGTCGAATTCCGAAAAAGGCTTCAGTACCATATTGCACAAGATCCACACGCTGCTGATTATAGATATAGAAGACCGAATAGCATGCGGGCTACTTTCCTTAGAGTTTGTGGGCAATGTGGTTGGAATATGGATGTGTTTTAAAGTCTACTAGATGAGGTCTAGGTTGGAACGTGCCACTCACACTCTTGCCTTGAAGGTACCTAAGTTATACTTGGTGTTAAGGTTAGGTTCTGGATGCGGAAGAGCCTTTAAGAGCCTTCTCTGTCTTAAGAAGAGGAAGAACTAGAATACCTTTGAACACAGTTCCTGTTCCATTAGCATACTCAGAGTCTCTGCCCATAGATATAAAGAAACTTGAAGATATTAGGGAGCTTCTCCAGTGAATCGATCCAATTTATCATTAATTTTATTTAGACCTCAACCCAAAAACAAATCTTCTAGAAGCACACTGCAGAACAGTTACGAAAACTGCGATTTTAACTAAATACGAAGTTCAAATCATGGTCAAAACATCTCAAGTGCAATTTTCATTAAGCAATAACTTAAAAATTTTGTCTGATAAAAATATGTTAAGTGCCACTATTTTGAAAAATAATAGAGTTAGGGGTATGTGGTAAGATTGATCTCAAAGATAAATATAAATTATTAGTGATTAGCACACAGAAGTTGTTTCCCTATTTACAATTCACTAGAATTCGCAAAAAAATTAGTCATTTCTGCAAAACGACTATTTTGGAGATATCATATTTATCCCCGATACCAATGTAAGGAATTTATAGAGGAAGAAAGTGAGCTTTTATGACCCTTGTCATTGGAGCGAAGAGAGCGACAGTGAGTGTCACTAATAGTAGGGGAGGCAATGATGCTAAATGCTGGATTTACTCGAGCGTCGTGGAGACCTAATGGATTTTGAAGATTAGATGGTACTCGTAGAAAGAAAAAAAGGTTATATGATATATTCATTCTCCGGCGGGGGAAGCGTATACAGGTTTTTAATTCCTCAGATAATCGTCAGATTATGGGTCAGCACGTTTGGGATATCTGAATGATAATCTGAAGCGCTCGAGCATTTCAAAATGGCAATTTTTTTGCATTTTCAAAAAACCGCACTGACTGCGTTACGCCAGAATCGTCAGTCTTTTGAATAGGAGCTTCATTTGGGTCCATTCAACATCACCTCTGAAAATCTGATTTTTATTCCCTAATTGATTTACTTCCGTACGGCCAACCCCACCATACAAACCAAAAATGTGTACATACTATATGTAATACAACCATACATACAAGCAGATTAACATACATCCGATAACAGAGACACGTGGGGCGAATACGCTATCAATATTTGACGCGCTGGAGTAAATTCAAAAATGCCCTCTTGGGCTCCCCTGCTATAAGAAACTCAAAACATTCTTTAAGGTAAATAGGAGTAGTAAGATTTAATAGAATACAGTATAAAAGAGAACGAATGTGAATACCCATGCGAAGGTGGATCGGAAGTTATTCGCGAAATTCAGAAATGTACTTTACTTCCTTAGTCCAAATATAAATCGTACATATAAATATATTTTGAATGCGCTCACTTATAGGATTATAAGTTTGATTCTCTACAAAAAGATTAAATACAATATATCGAAATTTAGCTTTGTTTGCGAGATAATATATTGAAAATCCTAAAGGGGATGCTTTTTCATTTCTATCTTCAATTTCAATCCTCAAATTTTTTTCTTCTTTTATAACCCATTGAACGATTCCTGCAATAAAAACCCGTGATCGTGTTAGTTCCTTTCTATGTGAAATCAATAGCCTATTAGATTGATATATAAACAACATAATCGAGAATCGGTATAATTATGTCATTTAACTTTTCATTTTTTCGGCTACGTTCGCACTGCGAAACATAGAAAATCTTGAGATTTTCTTTTGATCGCAATTTTTTATAATTAATTTTGTTTCCTTCAAACGCCACCAAAAAGATATTATTAAGTCGTAATCAAGTGAATTGCTGTTATATGTTGAGGAGTTTTGTCCTCTATCTATATAATATTTATCAAATCTTCACCAAATTTGGGAAAAACTTACCTGATGATACATACCTTCTAATAAAGAAAGATTTATTCAAATCAGTTCAGATTTGACTGAGTTATGGAGTAAAATAAACAAAAACCCCTATCCTGGAGGAACCTTATTTTCTATCGGGATAAAAACTATCCTATATATTGACCCGGAGTATCAGTTACCGCTATACCAAATTTCATTTAAATCCGTTCATTAGTTTTCGCGTGATGCGCGGCCATACAGACAGACAGACAGACGGACAAACAGACAAACAAAAATAAATAAAAATCTATTTTGGTCTCAGCATGGGCTCAGTATCGATAGTAAGGCATACCCCTATTAAAGTTTTCAGAATATATTAAATGTACAGAAATCTTCCAGTTATAGTTTTATTATAAGTATTAGATTATTATGACGATTCAAACTTTGCGTGAAAGAAGTCCAGTTTAAAAGAAGTTTTAAAAAACGTCCAATGAAAAATTTTTGTAGAGCCTCTTGACAACGAAATTGATTTTCCCATCCTAGTGACAACCTTTTTGACCGAGCGAAGCGAAGGTCTCTGAGTCTACTTGAGTGAATTTGCACTTGTCCGTCCGTCCGTCCGTCTGTCAGAGCCATAAAACTTCTGAATTACTGAACGTAATTACCGAGTATGGCTTAAAAAGTTATAAAAATCTTTATTTCGGGGGGGCTCTCATAGAAGCTCTCATCTCTCTATTTTTTTTTTTTTTTTTCCCCTAAAATTGACGAAATGGGGGGCTTTCAAAGTGGAGATTTTCTAACGTCCAAAATTGACCTCAGAACTCTCAATTTTCTGAAAGGCTGAGCCTGAAACTTGATCAATTATTTGATAATTCAAATATCCTGTATTTGAACAACAAATACTAAAATTAGATAAATATTTTATGGAAACGAAATTATTTAATTTTTAATGTATTCGGTATTTTTAACAGAACTTTACAATGATGTCAATAGAAGGCGCTCTGTAAAATTTTATTCATTTGAGCTTACAAATAATAGACGTTAGCACCATCTTACGTGGAATAAAAAAATAGTCTACTGATAGTACTGATGTCTATGAACGTAAAGATGACCGCGCATTATATAGTTAAAACTATCTTATGGATACCGCGAGGTCTCAGTTCGGGGTGAACCACTAGTTAACTGTTTAACGGTTTAATCAATGATTTTTAAATGTCCGGGTCTAATGGCCCAAATGTTGAATAAATATTTTTTCAGCACCACATTTTTGTGAGCTATTCGTCCAAGTTGAGAACCTTAGGGTACAACCCTGTCATAGCGTCGGGCCTTTCGCTTGTCAAAAAACTTTTTTTGACGAGCGATATGAAACTTATCAAGAGGACATATCAGTCCGTAAAATCGCTTTATATAAGTTTTTATCAGAAAAAAGCAGTCCGTTAGTACAACTAACTTAAAATACTGATTAATTATTAAACGAGTTGATGCATGGTTTGCGTTTATTACTTATTAGCCCATAGGCTAGATGGTAGTTGACAATAAAGTTGCCATTATATGATAATGGAACTTTATGGTAAGAAAAAAAAAATGGTTTCCGTTTCAAAACGACAAATTTACGCGCAACCAAATTGTACATAGTACTAGAAGGCTTCTCGCAACTTTCGACAACTGTTCATACTCGTAGGATCAACTCCACCAGATGAGCGATACTGCGTAACGGGCGTAGATAACGAACGAACGAACAAACATTATAATATTTTTAATATGTAATGGATGAATGGATAACCTTTGTATTTGAGGTTAACAATACAAACACGTATTAATAATTGCATACCATATTCTTCCTGTATATGCTGTTTCGACTGATTTCAGTTATAAATATAGGTAAGTAGGTAAGGTACCTACACTCAATCTCAGAGAAATCGGCGTACAAATAAAAATACTAGTGGTCCACCCCGGCTTCGCACGGTAGGACTCATCATCGTAATAGTCCATACCCAATAATAGCCAGTAGGCACTGGGCACCACATCAGATTTTACATTAGCGCTGCGATATCTCCGCACTGCCGGCCGCCCCTATTTCTATTGCGCGTTAATTTATTTTTATGATAATATCTTCTAAGATATTCATCTGAATTAAATGGTGTAAAGGGCGAATTTGTTTTTTTTTTAATAAGGATTAATACAATGTCAGGAAAAACACCTTCGAAAGTAGAGCTTTGTTTGAGGCGAAAATTGAAAATCATAAAAATGGTTATTGTGAGACCTTAAAAGATAGATATAAATCTAATATGTGCTATTGCGATTTTTTTTTAGAACTTTTTGAGAGGAACCATTCCACGATACGTTGTTTTCGTGTATCTTTTACTATTTACGCAGCGCACGCCACGGAAGCTTTCAGATAGGACGATTTCTTCTGACGTCATTTACATTATTGCAATTTTCGTAGGGATCTCAAATTTTTTTGAAAATAAAATAAAGCCTATGTTACTCGCTGATAAAGTAGCTTTCTATAAGTGAAATAATTTTTAAAATCGGTTGCTATCGGTAAGCTCAAAGTACTGTTTTTGAGTTTATCGATTACAAACAAACAAATCTTCCTCTTTATAATATTAGTTTAGATTAGTAACATGATTGAACATGTATGTATATCACATATATAAGAAAGATATACTTAAACCTTCCTGAAAGTACGTAGATTACGATAGTGAAAAAAATCATAAAAAATGGTTTCCGAGAAAATCTGTAAACCAACGTACATGCATCACATACATACATACGGTCGAACACAGAACCTCCTTTTTGAAGTCGGTTAAAGAGCTATCTATACTTATAATAACTGTAACTGGAAACTTTCTGTACATTTAATATATTCTGAAAATTTTAATCGGGGTATGCTTTACTATCGATACTGATCCCAAAACAGATTTTTATTTAATTTTTGTCTGTCTGTCTGTCTGTATGGCCGCGCATCACGCGAAAACTAATGAACGGATTTAAATGAAATTTGGTATAGCGGTAGCTGATACTCCGGGTCAATATTATATAGGATAGTTTTTATCCCGATAGAAAATAAGTTCCTCCAGGATAGGGGTTTTTTGTTTATTTTACTCCATAACTCAGTCAAATCCGAACTGATTTGAATAAATCTTTCTTTATTAGAAGGTATCAGGTAAGTTTTGCCCAATTTTGGTGAAGATTTGATAAATATTATCAGATATAGAGGACAAAACTCCTCAACATATAACAGCAATTCACTTGATTACGACTTAATAATATCTTTTTGGTGGCGTTTGAAGGAAACAAAATTAATTATAAAAAATTGCGATCAAGAGAAAAACTTTCACAAACCGTCAACATAATTTACATGTTTGAGTTTAAGTCATAGACATAGGATTTTTTCGCTACGCTCTTGCAAAGAGAATATCTATAGCCACTAGCTTGAAAGGGCAGATAACATTGATGTAGAATTTTAGTTCTATTTCAATGGCAGATAACGAACTTTGATACAGAAGTGTTATCTGCGGCAGTATCTTCTGGAACGGAATCCTCAGTGAAGAAGCTCGAAGACAAATGCCGTAACCAAGAGCTTGAGGTAGTTTCTGCAATCATTCGCTATTAAAACCAAGGAAAGGAAGGAAAAGAAGCTTAGGTACCTAATCATACTAATATTATAACTGCGAAAGTGTGTTTGTTTGAATCAATCTTCAATCACGCCGCAACGGGGCGACGTGATTTCTGATAAGGGTGACGACCTCGATGGAAGACCTGGAGAGTGACATAAGCTACTTTTTATCCCGGAAAATTAAGGAGTTCCCGCGGGAATCAAAAAACTTAAATCACGCGGACGAAGTCGTGGGCATCAGCTAGTATTTTATGAAGATGTAAATTTTTTTTAGGAATGACTTAAAAAACAAGTTACATACTAGGCGGCTTGAAGGGCGGGCGGAAATGAATCTCACCCCGCCGCGCCGCTACGTCCATGCTACGCCTAATAACTTGTTCATATTAATATTCGTACTGCAATATACTCGACTTCTATTTGCACTGAGGAGCTCGATTTTAGATATTTGAAATTCAACATAACAATTCAATAGTTGTAGTATGAACCAGAAACTTTCCATGAGCCATACAAAGGTTCATATCGTTGCTTAACTAACAGTACCGCTCTTTTTTGCCTCAATTTGAGGTAAGAGTAAGATACCCTACGACTGAACATTGTCTTCAAGTCTGCAAAAGCACTTGCAACAAAAGGCCCAGGTAAAACTAAATACGCGAATTTAGGTAGGTGAAATCAAACGTGCGAATTAATCTCGTTTTTGGGTCCACTAACTTTTGGATGACCAAACACAACGATTATATCATCTTGGGAAATAATTATTTAAAATGCTTCTCTTTCATCGAGTAAATATTATCTTTTTCCCGTGACTTCATCCGTGTCGACTTAGATTTATAATGGTCAGATTCTCAA
Source organism: Erebia aethiops (assembly GCA_923060345.2). NCBI lineage: Eukaryota > Metazoa > Arthropoda > Insecta > Lepidoptera > Nymphalidae > Erebia > Erebia aethiops. The sequence continues at coordinate 15,095,927 of OV281079.1, read as the reverse complement.
AATAGTCTCTTACCCTTAACTATGACCTGGCGCAGTGGTGAGCGGCATGTAGTTATTGATAAACTAAAAACACGACTGCATTAGCAATATTAGTGCCGTTTTGAAAATTACGCAATACAGTCACCATTTTGAAATTTTTGTCAAACAATATATAGCCGGTGTCGCTCGGGCTGATGTAAGGATACTGTAGCGATCTTTGCAGTCCGCACATAATCCAATAGATGGCATTACTAGTAGCGCACGATGAATACGAAGAGCTTAACTCACGCTAACGAAGCGTTCTCTGAATTACGCCTATATCGGACCTCCAAAGATGAACGGTCGGACCAGTGGTCCCGGAGTACAACACCCGCTCGGTGGATGATCATCCTTTGTTACGGTCGATCCATATCACCTGCTCCCGTACAGTGGTGACCCCGACGTGATCTCTAAGCCGCCGCCGACGATCATCAACGTGATTTCTCACAGCCGCCGCCGACGCACATCAAGCCGACGTTCACGCTCTCACTCGTCAGACTTCAGCAACATCGCACATCACAATATAATCCCTGCAGTCATCACATCGAGGACAGCATCATCAGAACGCACAGCGGGACACAACAGCATCACAACGCAGCAACAAGCAACATAACACAACACAGCACAGCCGACCGAAGTTCCGGCACAACAGCAACATCACACAACGCAGCACAGCCGACCGATGTTCCGGCCCAACAGCAACATCACGCAACGCAGCACAGCCGTTCACAGAGCCACACGCTCGGCGGCCAGCACAGTCGATACTCACGGCATATCAGTACACAGCCCGTCGACGCCAGTACCAGCCGCACAAGTGGGTCACGCAGCCTCAGGGTAATATGAGCCTACAACGCCACTACTCCGGTTGTTACACGATGCCGCTTCGACGAGTACTTCCCGACGCAGCGCTTACCTGAATGCTCATCGACACCACTTCTCCAGATGCTTACAACGCCGCTCATCTGAATGCTGACGACCTCCGGACACGAACATCCGTCCGCACATAATCCAATAGATGGCATTACTAGTAGCGCACGATGAACACGAAGAGCCTAACTCACGCTAACGAAGCGTCCTCTGAATAACGCCTATATACGACCTCCAACGATGAACGGTCGGACCAGTGGTCTCCGAGTACAACACCCGCTCGGTGGATGATCATCCTTTGTTACGGTCGAGCCATATCACCTGCTCCCGTACAGATACTAATGATATCCATACATCTAAATCTGTTCAGGCATTTAGAAGTTATTGTGCAATAAATAAACTCACATAGGTACATATACACTGTTAGTTGTTACACATATCTAAAAAATTAGAGCTAAGAAATGAGAGTAAGATACATATAAAATCCCAAGATATTGAACAAACGGTTGATAGTTGTAGTCAGTTACTCCTTTTATATAAATAAAGATTATGAGACCGACAAAATGTTATTTTAAGACATGCATTACACGTGAATATTGATGTGGGGTATTTATTATTATAAAGTGATTCTTTATCGATGCATTTACTAACCGATGTAGCTTCTCATCGCCGTCTAAAGGTCACAATTATCTCTCTTCGGTCATCTCTTAATCTACACAAACATAAACATCAGTTCTATCGATCTACATATTTGTAGGTATATTTTAAGCAAGGAAGTATTATGAAATGTTAAATATATAGTATAATGGCATAATATTATTAGCTATAGATAAAAGTTAATTCCAAAATCAGAGACAGTACCTAATGCATAGGCTAAGTTTATATATTGCATTATTCGATTGATCGTATTGAGTGTTCAATCAAATTAGCGTTAAAGTAATATGGGCCCAAAATATCTTAAATTTGAAGTCACAAATGCAGTACAACCGATTTTAATTTCGAAACGTATTATTTGGAGGGCTGGCTGTGAATGTATACACGAATTTGAACTCTAAAACTAGAAGGTTCACTTTACTTTAGTGTGATTGAACGCCCAATACGATCAGATCAATCGAATTTGCAAAGTAAAAACTTAGACTAAGCGTACAGGTATCGACAGAAGGTATCGACAGATAATCGTAGGTATGTAATTGTATACTCTACTACAGCCTATTAACGTCCCACAGCTGGGCACAGACCTCCACTCTCATAGGAGAGAGGGAATTAGAGCTTAGACCCACCACGCTGTTCCAATGCGGGTTGGCGGGACTTAACGACCATTATCATGTATTATTATTGAACTCTTTATTTGTACCACACATAACAAAAGTAAATTACAGAAAACATAAAAAGAAACAAAGAAGTACAAAGGGCGGCCTCATTGCTAAGTAGTAATTTCTTCCAGGCAATCTTATTAGGAGAACACAAGGATTGGAGGCTGCAGGTGGCGCAAAATTATACTAATACTACATACAAAAAAATTACATAACAATACATAGACAACAATACACAAATGTCTTAATACATACAATGCATAACTAAATATATTATAAACTAACATATATAGGTAATACATATATACATACCATAATATAGCTTAAATATATTATACAATTACATATTATACGTACATATACTTACAATAAAATTAAATATAAACTGAAGTCGTCTTCAATTTGTAAGGTATTACGTCTTAAGAGCATTTTTGAATACAAATACAATTTTTTTTTAAGCTTGGCCCACTTTCACTTTTATTATTTACACGGTATAAACATTGCTTGACAGAAAAATTAGCTTTGTAGGAATGGGTGCAAAATTTCGGTCGCTGCCTCCCGGACTATTACGTCTTAAGAACATTTTTGAATACGCCCAGCGATTTCGACTGTCTTATATCCAGTGGAAGTGCATTCCACAGTTCAATTGCCTGCACAGTAAATGAGTTTCCGAAAAAATTGGTTTTATGTGAAGGCATTTTCAGAGTAAGCGTTCGACAAGTTCTCATGTCTGACTGCACCCCAATAAATTGAAACTTCTCTTTAAGACAAGAAGGAGTATTTAGGTGAAATAAAACACAGTACAGAAGAGAGAGAACATGCATATCCCGGCGACGGCGAATAGGGAGCCACTTGAGCTTTTGGCGAAATTCAGATACGTGGTCATATTTGCGTAAGCCAAATATGAACCGAATAGCAAGATTTTGAAGTCGCTCAAGTTTGTTAAGTTGGTCTTGGGTCAGATTAAGAAAGCTTGCATCACCATAATCGAGAACAAAGAGAAGGAGAGATTGTGCTAACATAACTTTGGTAGGAATTGGCAAAACATTGCGCAATCGGCGTAGCGAGCTCATGACAGCAAATGTTTTTCTGCTAATTTCCTTAACCTGCATAGACCAGGATAGTTCAGAATCCAAATGTATACCGAGATCTTTAACAGAGGCACAGTAAGGTATAGAAACACCATTAAACAGGTGGGAGGCCTTGCAAATCAACTCTGGAAATGAACCCTGGACTGCCAATAATAATTGCCTAGGATTTGGCAGGATTCACGCAAAGCCCATATTGTTTACTCCACCCAGAAATGGCAGCAAGGTCACTATTAATGGCGGAAATGGCTGAACCAAGATCCTCCAGAGGTGCAGACCGATAAATTTGAATATCATCTGCATACATGTGATAGAGAGAAGAGATATATGGAGTGATAGAATTAATGAAAATAGCAAATAATAGAGGAGACAACACGCCAACCTGAGGTACCCCGGCCGTCACATCACACCACGACGAAAAGGTCTCGTCGATTCGAATGCGCTGACGACGATCAAATCAAATCAAATCAAATCAAATCAAATCAAATATTCATTATTCAAATAAACTTTTACAAGTACTTTTGAATCGTCAAGTGAATCTACCACTGGTTCGGAATGCCATTCCTACCGAGAAGAACCAGCAAGAAACTCGGTGGTTGCTTTTTTTAAATAATTCATTTACAATTATTATATCAATGTGTACATAAGTAACCGCTGTCCCCAGCATTGCTGGAGCGATCAAATCCATGCTCCTCTATCATTTACATAATTTTCAACAGTATAATAAGCTTTTTTCATTGATCATTGAGATAACTCCGAAACCAATCAATCACCGACGGGGCCATGTTAAAAGAAGAACGCAACATACTCAGCATTGCATTGCTAAAATCAAGCAACGTTAAAATTGTGAGCTGTTTATTGTCCATCGGCAACCTTGTAGGGCAATTTGTAGGGCGTTATGACTTCCTTGCCTGCTACAAACAACTACCTAGTTAGGATTCACTTCCTAAGTGTAGGCGTTGAAATAATATACTCGATGATGACTAACACAATAATATATACTATGACCAGGACGAAATCCAGATTGCAAAGGACTGAGAAGACAATGCTTATTAAGGAATAGACTTAGCTGCTGATAGACTAACTTCTCAAGAACTTTTGAGAGAAATGGTAAAATAGAAATGGGACGAAAATCATTTACAGATGACGGTTTTAGTTTTTTGGGAAGAGGAATAATTTGTGCGTTCTTCCATGCTTCAGGAAATTCGCTGGTGCTAATAGAACAATTCAAAATGTGTGTATGCTCGAAGATTCATTATATAAATATATGAGAGTACTACGGAAATTTGTGTTTAGGTATATATTTTAGCTGATCCAAATTATAGTACATTTTAAATGTACAAAAAAATTAAATAGACACAAAGGCAGGCTCTGTAACCTTATTCGTAGGTTGCCTATGGATGCGACGATACCATAGAAAATAAATAAGTTCGCTCACCAGTGTCAGTGGCAAACAAGAAACTTTCGCCATGTGAATTAAACCCCATGACATGTCCCGCTAGCTACGACCTTGGTAATAAGTAAATGTACCGAAACTAGGGCAGGAGGTCAACTTGACCGATTTTTATCAACTCATAATTAATTAAATCCCAATAATTAATTATAAAATTTTATTATACAGCGGAAATGAAAAAGAATTATCATTTGAACACGGAGCATCTATATTTACAGAAGCTACGAGTATGATATAATATTAAAAATGTAAAACCTCTTACAGTTCCACCAACTTACTCGTATTCTGGCCCGGTGGCTAAAATTCGAACGAAGTTTTCAACACACTTACTCGAAAAATGCAGTTGCAGTAAACAGCGCATGTGAGTTTTTACTCGTGCAATTTTTTTTTCATATTTTTTCATGTTTTGTAAGTTTTTGTAAGTAGTAAAGTTACTTCTATATAAATAGTGTTCTTGCAAAGCTCTATGCTCGAAGGTTCATCTTTAAGTTACATTGACTTTGTATTTAGAAAACTTACTGTATTTAATATAATGAAATAAAATTGTTAAGTATAAGTCAAAAAAGTAAAGGCTGAAACAAAATAAAACGGGCCATTTTTAAAAATTTCGTTGAGTTTTTCCTATAAGTAAAATAAATAATGAGAGTGGTTTAAGTGATGTGGAATAATAAAATTAAATCAACTACTAGGTATTTTAATTACAATAGCGCAATTGATAGCCACCAAAAATCTAGAAACAGGTACATGCGTGAGAAATTATTTTTTAGTGAGTACATATATTCAAGATTTGTTTTCATTTTTTCTCACAAATATATTACATATAAATGTAGTATAACTTTGTGAGATGTGTACCTACCTACCTCCGCCCACACAGGCGTTAAGGTTTCTACATACTCTTGACGATAGTCAACTCGTATGTAAAAACCAACTTTTATTTTTTATCCACTAAAAGCTAGCCCTTGACTACGATCTCACTTGATGGTAAGTGATGATGCAGTCTAAGATGGTAGTGGGCTAACCTGGCATGGCAGTTATATTAAACCCATACCCCTTCGGTTTCTACACGGCATCGTACCGGAACGCTAAATCGCTTGGCGGCACGTCTTTGCCGGTAGGGTGGTAACTAGCCACGGCCGAAGCCTCCCACCAGGCCAGACCAGGGAAAATTCAGAAATTATAAATTCCCAAATTGACCCTGCCGGGGATCGAACTCAGGACCTCAGCACGTTAAGGCAACAGCGCTACACACTGCGCCACGGAGGTCGTCATACTTACCGCTACCTACCGCTTTATATCACAAACTACTTACTAATATTTAAACTGTTTACTGTAACGGTGGTAGAGTCTTGACGTGTCATAAGTGACACAAGTTGTCCTATGTGAAATAAATAAATCATTTATCATTTATGTTTAGTTTTTGTGTTTATTTTATTTTTTTATAAATTTATTAGCAACACTATGTGATAACAGCGACGCTGTCACCGGGTCAGATAAGTTTGTGGGATTGTACTTCAAATGCCTAAGTAGAAAGTAGCAGATTATAATTAATAAAACTTAGTTTATATTGCTACCAAAAAATGCGTGTCGGGACTCGAGCCACGCGCCTTATAGGGTTCCGTAGTTGCCCATCAAAATATGCGAACATTTAATAAGTTGGTCTACTATAACTCGTTTTGATAGTTTTCCTTTTAAATTCGTTGCAGGTATATGCCATGAATCTTTTCATATACATATAAACCACCACTACAGCCCATTAACGTCCCACTGCTGGGCACAGGCCTCCACTCTCAGAGGAGAGGTAATTAGAGCTTAGACCCACCACGCTGCTCCAATGCGGGTTGGCGGGCTTTAACGACTATTATCATGTTAGTAATAATAACCGGGACCGACGACTTAACGTGCTCTCCGAGGCACGGGGGTCAGACACCGCCAACTTTTTATAATCCATGTAAACCAAATTTTATAATCCATGTAAAGCAAGTAATCCGCACTAAACCACTTAAATCACATGTAACACACTCAAATATTATGCACTAAGTGCATTTTAGAGGCAACACGCGACCGTTGAGGTGTTTAAGGATATTATTGTGCAGTGATAACATGTGAGCGGGCGGCGCGTATGTAGATACCTATTATATAATGCTTGAAGGGCGGGCGTTGCATATTTTATCGCATACTGCTTTTTATACTGTACCAACTTTTACTGTTTTGGCGCATTATAGCAAATTAGAGTGAAAGGATCGGACAGATATAACATCGCCTGCAATGTCTGCATCGAACGACGCGCGTATCGCCTCGTGCGCGCTTCACATATTATACGCTAAACATGACGGACACGAACGTTTTGCGCGTCTATGTCGTCGTTTCGCGGACTTTTTGTCTTATGTGATACTTCGGGTATTTTCGTCCCGTATCTTGTATATATGAAAATATCAATATAGACTTCTGATGAAAGGAATATGTTGGTACCTTCCTGTTTCACTGGCGGTGTTTCACCCCCGTGCCTCGGAGAGCACGTTAAGCCGTCGGTCCCGGCTGTTATCACTAACATGATAATAGTCGTTAAAGCCCGCAAACCCGCATTGTAGCAGCGTGGTGGGTCTATGCTCTAATTCCCTCTCTCCTACGAGAGTTCAGGCCTGTGCTCAGCACTGGGATGTTAATGGACTGTAGTGGTATATGTATACCTAAAAAGCTTACTACTGCACTCAGCGTTGCTTAATCATTACATAAGGAACTCGTTAGTATAGATTTTGTCTTGAAATCTATACTAAGGCGTTCCTTAAATCAGTAGGTAACTGATTAATCTGAGTGCGCCACTTAGTACCGTACTCAGAGTTGCGTAATACTTACCTACGTACTTAAGGAACTCCTTAGTATAGATTTGGAGTGTACTAGTGTAGCGAGTAGAGTGGAGTGCAAGTTTAAAATACTTTATTATAAAATATATAAATAGATAATAAAGGTTTTTTTTGTTTAGTTACGTTTTGCTTGTCTATATATATAAAAATGAAACCCGTTTTTCTTGGTCACGGCATCACGCGTGAATGCCTGGACCGATTTCACTAATTCTTTTTTTGTTGTATTTGTTATTATTAGGAGAAGGTTCTTACGGAAAAAAATATTAAGAAAATCTCTCAGAAATATTGAAAAATATACATTTAATTTTGCATACTAAGGCGGTACGAAGTTCGCCGGGTCAGCTAGTTTTTGATAAAAGCTAGCGGTATCATGAAAATGATGGTTGTGTAGTGTAGTATATAATATATTATGCAGTACACATTCCAGTTATTTTCCCCGACACATGTAAAGGAAAAAGTAATAATTAGGAATATTATAAAAAATACTGTTGTGACGGTGCGTCTCTAGGTGTGACCTTAAATTGTATCACGAAGAAGTTTTATATCATTTAACAATAGGTAGATATACCTAATTGCAAACAAATATATTTGGTGGGTGTTCTGTGATATCTACATGATTTGGTGGGAAGCCAGGCATTGAGTATAGGATTTCTATATTTAGCATTTTGGAATATTTAGAAATCCCATATTATCGTCATCCCCATCCCAACCAGTCTATAGGCAATAAAGCTAGTGGACACAAACAGACAAATTCCTCAGGCGACGAAACTTTACTTTAATGTTTTTTTTTTTAAATATTTTTGTGTAAATTTTAGTTCATACCATACTACAACCCTGCCAAGTTTCAACGGCTGAGGATTTAATGCGGGGGTCTCCATGCAATGAACCGCCCCGTTGCCTAGACTAAACCCCATTTATACCCCAATACGTATAATAGAATATGATTGACAAACCGATTACGACGAAATGATATCAATCAATCTCAATAAAATTGCGACGGGCTAATCATAATAATATAGTTACTGAAACTTCAAACTGCCACGAACTCCCCGGTAGCGATAGGTATCTTTAGGTTACGAAATTATAATACTTTAAACCCGCGAGTGATGTTATAATAAGAATATGAGTGCTAATTGCTAAAAATATATCCACACTTCGATAACAATACAAAAAATAGATTTAACGTAATTTATTAGATGGTATATATTAATATACAAGGATTAAGTACTTATAAGCCATTCGATACATCATATTAGGTATGTGAAAGTTTGGATGTTTGTTACCCCTTTACGCCGCACCGCAGCGACAGCACCGACTTGGCTGGGAAAATAGATTATATAGCAGCTCAGTATATTTTGTACTCTGAAATAAAACATCCCGGAAAATTAAAAATTCCCGCAACTCTCTTTGAAAATGTTCCCACTGAACTTAGTGCAGGTGCAGGTGGTTAAGTCAATATATTGGATATACTTGATAATATGATAATCAAATTCCTGAAAAACATTGGCGCTGCTAATGTTCATGGCATGCTCGTTTGTTCGGTATGCTACAAAAAATAAAGGGATATGAGTACACAGAGCCATAGGTCCTGCGCCTGATCTCTCTCCGCTCGTGTTGGATTTTCCACCCATCTAGCTATAAGAACAAGGGAATAGAGAGTTCATCTGTGCTTGTGCACACACTAGCGCACTACTAGAATATATCCCGCGCAGATGGCTAAGTGTGCTCTCTCTCTCTGCATCTCTGCAGAGATTGGCCGAAATTGGGCGGGAGCACACAACAGAAATATCAATGGGAACGTAAATACATTTTTTGCGTGCCATTACCACAGTTCACGACATTACCAAATTATCAATCCTTGAGAATTTTTTCGAAATTTCATCCCCACTTAAATGGAAGATGCGAGTTTCTAAAGTCCGTCATTTTTCAATTTTTATTCGTAAAGAATATCGATATTTGATAATTCGTTATAAATCATAAAGTAAAGGGTTACGTTTCAGTATTCCGGTACGATGCCGTGTAGAAATCGAAGAGGTATGGGTTTAATATAACTGCCATGCCCCTAACAGGTTAGCCCGCTACCCTCTTAGACTGCATCATCACTTACCATCAGGTGAGATCGCAGTCAAGGGCTAGCTTGTAGAGGATAAAAAAAAATAATAATAATAAGTATAACGTCGGAAAAGCAAATTATTCTTGTTGCGTGCCAATGTCTATGTATACTCAGCAGTACAACAACCAAGTCGGGCAGGCCCGAGCCTAGCGCTCAGTTTAATTGGTCCCGTTTTGTAATTTAATTACCCTTTGGCCTAAGCCAGTGACAATTATGAATCGTTCTCGACCGCGGCAATACATGCACCCCGCCGTGTACTCAATTCCTCGTTTAAAACATTTACTTACTTTACCACTAAGGATTTTTAAATTTGCAATCGGATATGGATTTGGAACTTTGGTCAGAAGAACCGTACCTATATTTATTAATTCACTCAGTTTTTTGTTAATTAAAGATACAAAAAACACAGATTTCTCGTAATTTTTTATAATTTTTTTGGTTGATTTAAGGGCAAATCCAAATTATTTTACTAAGATCGATATTACTAGGAATAAAAGAGCAAGTGCGATTCCAACTGGCGAACTGAGGGTTCTGTACGTTGGTCGAAAATGTATTTCAACAGTTTGTTATTTTGGACGGCCTTGAAAACATTACTGTATACTAGATTTACAGTAAGCCTCTTGTTTTCTAGTAGTTTCAGCAAATAAGTGCGATGTGTCCATACATAGTTTCTATCTCCATAGATAGAAGTTGTCTGAGGTTCAAACAAGAACGATTGGGTTAAAGACTTTAGCCTGAGATAATTACAATTTTGCTACCTTCACTTATCTCCCTGTTCTTTACATTTTGTGAAATTGCAATTTGCAAAATTGATGCTGCAACGTCAGTAAGTTAGTATAGTAGGTAGTGCGCCCGCGCCGTCCATGCGACCGTTTGGCGCCGCCCCTGCAACGATAACCCCGGCACGTTGACCCCGCATTTGTGTTTACTAAGGCATTATAATGTTCACAATTGATACCAGTCGCCTTGCACTTGCACCTGCTTGCGTGATTTTTCCGTGTTACGGAACTCTACCTGAGCGTCACGCTTCCTACGGGCATTGCTATAGGTTTAAAATTCAATCCACGAAGACGCGCTCCACACTAAAAGCATAAGTAGGTACTTTGATATCAATTCTACGGAACAGTGAATTGGCTTCATCTAATCTTATCATCATCTAATGCGCTCCATACAAAGTAGAAACTCTCGATTGTTTGATTGATGTTTGATTCTTGTTTGAATTTTCCTGTCTATTCCATCGATTCAGATCCACGTCAAGGAAACGTTCTACGCTATGGTTTTATACCTAGTAGGTTCTACGATCTACGAACTTTCATAATATCTGACTGTGATTTGCTAGTTTAAAATTTACACGGTTCGGTTTAAATTTACAAGGTAAAATATTTATAAAATCCGGCCAAGAGCGAGTCAGACTCGCGCACAAAGTCCGTACCGCCACACAATATTAATTGTTTTAGTAAATAACAAGGTATACGCCATAGCATAGAGCCTAACAAACAATTCGATACCTCGAATATTCGATACGGTTTTAGGATTTCTTCCTATACTTGTGTTATGTGACCTTGCTTTCTGCCAAATTTCAGGATTCTAGATCAACGGGAAGTTCAGTAGGTTTTGATTTACTGGCGAGCGTCAAAATACTCATAATATGCAACTAAGATAGCCGTATTTTTTGTTGCGTTGACTTAGAAACTTGGTTTTTTGACAGCTGCAAAGGACCACAGATATTATATTATAGACCTACTTGATATTAATTTCAACGTAATACCTCCACGCGTTCCTGAGAAAAAGGGTGTTGGCAGACAGACAGATAGACGGATAACGAAGAATCCTATAGGGGTTGCTTTTTTCCTTTTGAGGTACGGAACCCTAAAAAGGAATTATTTTCTACACGGAACAGAACATACTGGCAGTTCTGTTTTACCATAATATTGAGGCAACGCAATAGAACCACCATCCAACGTTCAGCTTGTAAGGGCTGCTCGGGCCATGATAATCTAAATATAAAGATGATAATATAAATAAAAAGAAAAGGTGACTGACTGATCTATCAACGTGAAGCTCAAACCAATGGATGGATCTGGCTGCTTGGCATACAGATAGCTATTATGATGTACACGTCGGATAAGAAAGGATTTTAGATTTTTTTAGGGGGTAAAATAGGGATTTGAAATTTGTGTAGCACACGCGGACAAAATCGCGGGCAACAGCTAGTAATTGACCGAGCGAAGCGAAGGTATCTGAGTCTACTTGAGTGAATTTGCACTTGTCCCTCCGTCCGTCCGTCCGTCCGTCCGTCTGTCAGAGCCTTATAACTTCTGAATTACTGAACGTAATTACTTCAAATTTAAATATAATATGTAAACCGATGGCCTCCCGCCGAATATGGCTTAAAAATTATAAAAATCTTTATTTCAGGGGGCTCTCATAGAAGCGAATGTGAAGTAAAATATTTTTTATAGCGTTACATAGGGTTGTGGTATATCATTTTAAAGATAATTGGGAATAGAGTCCAAAAATTTTTTTTTAAACTTTTCCCCTTAAATTAACGAAATGGGGGGCTTTCAAAGTGGAGATTTTCTAACGTCCAAAGTCGGCCTCAGAACTCTAAATTTTCTGAAAGTCTGAGCCTGAAACTTGATCAATTATTTCAATTATATCCTGTACTTGAACAACAAATACTAAAATTAGATAAACATTTTAAGGAAACGAAATTATTTCATTTTTAATGAGCTCCAGTATTTTTAACAGAACTTTACAATGATGTCAATAGACGGCGCTCTGTAAAAGTTTACTCGTTTGTGCTTACAAATAATAGACGTTAGCACGTCCATCTTACGTGGAGTAAAAAAATAGTCTACTGATAGTATTGATGTCTGTGAACGTAAAGATGAGCGCGCATTAAATAGTTTAAACTATCATAAGGAAACCGCGAGGTCTCAGTTCGGGGTGAACCACTAGTGTAACTTATTAAAGTGCCAGTGTTTAATAAATTAATTGTCTTTTTACAGTGAACTGAAGGAGAATGTCTTCACGAAGCTCGACTTACTCGACTACTTCAGCTTGGCCGACAACTCGTTCACGGAAATGCCGAGGCACGTGCTTCGCCATATGCCGCACGTCAAGACCCTCGACTTCTGCAGGAACAAGATCACCAAATTGACAGAGGAAGACTTCAAAGTACGGGCTTTCTTATTTACCAGACAGAGACAAATATAGATGAAATTAATACCCAAAATTCCGCTCGATTAATTAAGTAGGTATAATATGTGTACGGAAATAATATGAATTTTCCATAAAGAAATTACGCTATCTTTGTCCTCTGCATAGATTTAGGATTGGTCTCCGCTGCCCTAGCGCAAGCGCGACCAATCCCTCACTTACTCAAATCACTTTTTTAATATTATATTAAAAAGCTTAGATAAATTAGGCTTGCGCTTGGCTGCAATCAATGGGTCCCTTGTTTTTACTGTTAAACACGCTATAACAATTTTATTGCCTTGTTTGTTTTATTTGGTGTTTTTTTCATTCTAATTTCAAATTATTCAATGATAGAAAGAGAAAATACTCCTTTTTTTCTCTTGTGGTTTTTTACACACTTATACCAGCTGTATTATTACCTATTCTGTGCTTATCTAACTAAAATTATGCGAAAGTTTGGATGGATACATCCATCCATGTATGGATGTTTGTTACTCAATTACGCCTCAACGGCTGAACGGATCTGGCTGACACAGAGATAGATTATAATCTGGAATAGCACATAGGCTACTTTTTATCCTGAAAAATTAAACAGTTCCTGCGGGAACCAAAAAGCCTCAAACCACGCAGACGAAGTCGCGGACATTCGCTGGTACACAAGAAATCGGAATCTGTTTATTATTAAGCACCAAAAGAAAGCTACGTTCAAGTTTGATTGTAAACCTACGGTCAAACTTGGAAATAGTGCTGAGCGCTATGGTCTTATAGATATAGGAGGATTAGAATCCCAGCAGAACAATTTTATTTGGAGATTCATAATTTTAAAATAGTGTCAGATCTTATAACGTGGGAAGTTTCTCACTAATGGTTACATAAGATTTTATCTAACTTGTTACTTATTATATATATTTTCAGGATATTCAAGAGCTGGAACATCTAGTTGTGGCTGACAATCAAATATCCAAGATAGAAAAGCATGCAGTACCGAAGGGCTTAAAACACGTTCATTTGGGAATCAACAAATTGAGCTCCTTAAATGGAGCTCTTCGGGATCTTGATGACTTAGAATGGATTTTCATTAATGCAAATAATTTGAAATCCATTGAAAATGAATTGCCTGTGGTAAGTACATAAAGTACAGTTCATTTTATACTATTATTTACTTAGGTAAGCTACTTGTAAGATGTCATTAATAGGTTGCAAGTTCAGCCCTCTGTAAACCTAGATCCTTTCGATCTCATTCGACTGGAATTAAAAGAAAAAAAACCCCGGTTTGACTTCTCAACAATCTCGATTGTGTCCAGTACGCTTACTCTGAGTTTTAACATTGCAAATACGATAGATCGACGTGAGAGCTCACCACGCCAAGTGTAAGCGAACGTCAAAGTAAAATGAACCTTAACTGCATTGGTTAGAGCATAGAAAAAATAAATTTATCTATTCCGTGGTTTAGAACTCATTTCATCATTTCGTGTATTTATTCTCAGTCAGCGCTCCAAACGCTGTGTGTTTTGTGACTTTAAAGCAAGAGCTTTTGGGTCCATTTTACTTTAACATTCGCTTACACTTGGCGTGGTGAGCTCTCACGTCGATCAGTCGTATTTGCAATGTTAAAACTCAGAGTATGCGTACTGAACTTTAAAGGATTAAGGAATGTCCCCTCTGTGTGTGTTTTATCGACTCTACAATGAGAAGTATTCTGAGGAGTTGTTTCTAATCTCTGTACTTCACTACTTGTGACTGAACGACCTAAGACGACGTAGAATTTGTGTTTTAACTTATTTGCTATAAACTAATTTGCATACGAGCGTAATCACAATAATATTATTTTAATTGTGTGCCAAATTAAACTTTGCAGAAAGCTAAGCGGATTACGCTTATACACGCCGCTCATAACGAATTACAAAGTTTGCCCAAAGATTTGAAGCAAATGCCGTCTTTAGAGGCTATGTTTTTCTACGACAACCATATCAAATCACTGGATGGAGCGTTGCAAAAATCAAAGAGGCTCACGAGGATAGGCCTGTCGTTCAATAAAATTGAAAGTGTAAGTTGTTGTTTTTAGTTTGGGGCATGTGTGAACTATTTGCGCATCGAAGTGTGCATTTTAATAGATTTTGTCTTCGCCTGATAAAATAATCATTTTAATTCATATCAATTAGGTACATGTGGTAGGATCCAGGACAAAGAAGAACACTAAAGAACAAGGAAGAATTTTGTTAATACCTACCTATTTTAAAATTAACTTTTTTGGAGTTTACCTCTATTAGAATCGATTTTCATATAATTTATTAGGTATAAGCCCGGGGAATGAAAATTTATGGGGAATAAAATTAAAATTTCTCCGTTACGTTATTGATTTTATGTTTCCATGACTATGTGATGTATTTTGATGAATATAAATTACCTATAGTATAATTATTAATACAAATAAATACATCAAGCGTGCTTTCAGTAATATAAAAATGCGTTCATTTAATATTTTATAATCGTTCGTAAAGAGTAAACTCCAGACGCGCGTCGACACACACAAATTTATTATTATTATTTTTATTCATTAAATTTTCATAACCTTAAATCTTGTTAAATAATTGAATAAGTTTTGGTTTACTTGGTCTAAGAGACATTTTGTGTATTTTTACAGTTAGCTGAGGATGATTTTGCAGAAACAGAAATATTATCTGAATTGGATCTGGCATACAACCAACTGAGGACCTTAAATGGATCCCTAAGAAGTCTAAAATCTCTGCGCTATTTAAATTTAACTCACAATTCCCTCACTGAATTCTCCTTACAAGAAATCAAAGGACTTAAACGCTTGTCTGTAATAGATCTGTCTCACAACAAAATAAGCAGCGTAACTGGAAATATGGTACCTATAATTTTATACAAATATTATAAATGCGAAAGTGGGTCTGTCTGTCTCTCCGTCAGTCTGTCTGTCTGCTATGCTTTAGTGGAACAGATTTTCAAGAAGGCATAGATAATAATTGCACCTCGGGGAAGGAGGCCGGGAAATTATGGAGTTCTCACGGGCATAAAAATTCTTAAATAACGCGGACGAAGTCGCTGGCATTATCTAGTTTCTTATAATTTATATACGCAGCAGTTCAGTTTAAAATTTTAATAATGCTTGAACATGTTTGTCCTAAGTCAAACATCAATTCATGTATTATAATAATTGATTATAAAATGTTCCCCTAACTTTAGCATTTCTAATGGAACTGGGAACGGTCATCATTTTAGTAGATAGGAAGTCGTTACCTAAAACTAATGGAAAGTAAATAATAGGTATAATTCGTGAATTTCTTAATTCCGCTTACTTCCATTAAAACCACTGTATTTTTACATGTTACAGAATCTTGTGGATGTTGAAACACGAGTGTTGGAGTTGCGATTGGACCATAATCATATACTGAACCTGGGTGGAGCACTGATGGGCCTTCGTGGTCTCTTAACACTGAATTTGAGCAATAATCAGATACAAAAAATATCTCCTGATGATCTTATAGGCCTAGAGGATTTGAGAATACTGGATGTATCTCACAATCACATCACAACTTTGGAAGAAACCTCGAAGGTTTGTTTTAGTAGCGGTGATATGGATAGATTTTCGCTTGCGAGCATTTGCGAATTAGATACAAAAAATAATGCTTGCGTTTTACCCCATTATTTTCTTATTGCAACTTATTAAATTTCTTACAGACATTTTTGCCATCGCTTGAGGAATTGATCGCTCACCATAATAACATCACTATGTTGGACAAAGACTTTCATGGCCTGCCTTCGCTCTGCAAGGCTGATCTATCCTATAATAAAATCCAGTCAGTGAATTTTGAAGTCGTTTCGAAATCAAGATGTACGATTAATGGAGTGCCCAGTATATTGAAAATTTATCTTCAAGGTTGGTTTTATCCACTCTCAATTCCACATTTATTTCCGATTATTTGTATCTATGTACTTATAATATAATGCACTTTGTAGTGATATAAATAATGTTTTTTATTTTCGTGTTGTTGTATTGCGAATGTACTACTTACATTGTATTGTTTTATTTTTAAAACCGCTATTGCGAATTACTCTTATTTATATTTTCATACTTTTTTCTGCTTACACGATGTGACGATTATGCATGATTTATGATAATATTTAACAAAGACCGTAATGCCCGTTTTCACCAACTGAATTTTAAGGAACACCGAAGCCCTTAAAAGTGAAAGTTTTTGTAGTACGTGAAAACTGTCACCTATATTGGTCTTATAGTCTTAAGTGTTCCCGGGCATTACGGTTAGTAAATTCACTTTCTTTTATTTAGATATAGAGATTGTAATGTGGAGATTAATAAATTGTTGGTTTATTTCTTACTAGTTCCGATGTTTCAGATAACCCCGTGTTAT
This sequence comes from Erebia aethiops, assembly GCA_923060345.2. Classification (NCBI taxonomy): domain Eukaryota; kingdom Metazoa; phylum Arthropoda; class Insecta; order Lepidoptera; family Nymphalidae; genus Erebia; species Erebia aethiops. The sequence goes on along the minus strand of OV281079.1, from coordinate 15,078,616 downwards.
GCGACGAGCGCATGTACGAGTTGATGACAATACTGGGAAGCTTGAACGCACGAGTCAGCGGCGTGTCAACGTGTGTCGGTGCGCAGACTGCGTCGCCTGTTCTGATGAGAGCGCTCAATGACATCGTCCCCGATACTCCCGTAATCGTCGTTACCCAACTGGGCCCGGGAGTCCAAGTCGTGGAAGGGAGAGACGCGATGCCATCACAGCTTGCATATCAACGAGTAGGCGCGCTGATCGGGCACGTTATGCCGGAGCACGACGGTGGGCTGGTGTTGGTGGACCCTCCAGTGACGCTGCCTCCCGAAAACACTAATGTGGTTGTCAAATGGCCGGACGAAAGGAGAGAGAAATCTCACCCGCTGGCGGATCATCTGCGTCTACGTGATCTGAACTCCTCGCCGCAGTGAAAGAGTGTGCCCGGCTCCGCACGCCGACGTTTAAGAACTGAGTGCTTCGCCTTAGAAAATATGCTGCCTCTGACCTCAGAGTGTCTTCTGATTCGTTCGGATGTATGGAATTTCCTTTGGAAACTTTAAAGCCTTTGCGTTGTATATATTAATTCGATGCGTTCTTATAACATTTGGAATCTTTAAACGCGACTAGCGATGCACATACCTACATTTATACCTAAGCATAGAATATAGGACCTGAATGTGTAGATAAAATATGATTTATTGCCGATGTCTGTTTGAGTGATTGTGTATTCCGATGTATTTGAAGCCAATAAATTCGATTACTTACTTATGTTGTGTATTAGAATAATAATTATTGTACCTCATAGGCGTCTCAAGGTTTATTTGGCGTAGTAAATTGTCGCACTCATCGACTGTTCTAATAACATCACAAGTAGATACTGTATAAACCATAAAGTAATTGTACCTAAAATAATTTATCTATTGTATAATATTATTAATTATTATTATTGTAGAATAAAAATATTAGTGTAATTTATACCTATTGGCAATTAACAATAGAAATGTAGGGGAAAATGAAAAATTTTATGGACCAAGAGCCATATCTATTACTTAACTATAAAACCAAATCCAGATGCTATTAGAATTATTATAATAGTTTTATCTCTTTTCCTCTTATTATTAGAGTCAATTGAGAGAAAATGGCGGAATGCTAATTGTAATCATAGCCACTGCAGGGCGACCGCGTAACTTCAGCATTAATCATTGTTACAGTATCAATTATTGTGATTGGCTGAATTCATGGTATTCTTGCTGCGTCAATGGATTTTGTCCAATAGTGGAAGAGTGTTATCCAATCAGAGGTGATTGCGATCGTTACACTGTAGCTGTCAGTTTTAGCCGGTAGCCCTGCAGGATAATAATTATGATAGTAGGTAAAAATTGAGGTGGTCATGAGGTGTTTCAGAAAAGTTGAACGTTGGTAGGTTGATTCTCCTGCTTCGCCTTTTTAAAATATTACCTTCTATATTATAGCTTTCCTTGGTGTGAACCTAAGGCACTCTGCACTTGGATAAATGCGTTAGCGTGTCCCGGCACTCGCAATTTAGACATAGGGGCTGATTCTGTAGTGCATAATCTCTTAACTAAAATGACAACATTCAAAATATTACTAACTCCCATAATACTCCCTGCGGAAATGGGCAGAACTAGATTCAAGCTGTCATTTTAGTTTAGAAATTGACCACAATCTCTAGTACTTCCACAGAGAGTATTTTGAAAGGGCTATTATATAGCAATATCAATAGGGCTGTCATTTAAGTTTAATTTTGAGATGGTGTACAACAGAATTAACCTCATTCTCGTGTTCGTTTTTCTTATTCCCATCATAATTTCATGTTTGTTTCGACTTTCGCGCTAACCACGTCACGTCACGTCATAAACGCCGCGTAAAACTCGTCTCTTACCCATTTTAGCGTGAAGCTACTTGAGTAGCGGTACCTTCTGGGTTAGTTAAATTAATATAATAGACAACCCACCAGCCGATCAATTTAAAATCGCGACAATTGTTATACCTTCTCTGCCAATACAAATAAAACTCATAAATATAATATAACTATATATAACTATAAACAACACTGAGAATAACTTACGAACTTTCAACTTTTATTATGCACCTGCTCGAAATGCCCGGCTGTAAGGTAACCTATATTTAACTTGTATCAGGCAAAATTACTGCAATACTTTATAATATTATTTTAATTTGGTTTCTTTTCTTTTCAATAAACACGCTTTATAACTAGGTATATGTTCCAACTATCTTTTTGTGTATACCTATACATAAAAAAGTAGCAGACTATTTTACCTGTAATCGAAACTCGATTAGAAAAGCCGATATTATATTAATTATTGTTGTAGCCTTGTAATTGTCACTATATGGAGATGAATAACGATTGTAGTTGTTGTTTGGAATAAATAGATACAACAAAAAGAGATGTCGTTGTCATTAAAGTTATCATCTCTGATTAAGGAAGTAAGTACCTACCCTTGGACCTAATGCAAGAAACCTGGACGTCTTAAGAGGAATTAGGAGTCGTATAAGTGGAGAGTCCTCCGCAGGGGCAATTTGGGAATACAATTGGTATATTTTCTCTGGTCTGGTCTGGTGGGAGGGGTTGGCTAGTTACCACCACCTACCTACCAGCTAAGTCGTAGTCATCAAGCGATTTAGCGTTCGGTTGGTACGATGCCGTGTAGAAACCGATAGGGGTATGGGTTGAAAACGTTAAATCGCTTGGCGACAATATTATAGTAGACCACTGCCATGCCATACCCCTATCTTTTGTTTGTTTATCTGCATAAGGCAAGGTACCTATTACCCAACTTCCTGGGGGAGTAGTCAGGTTATGCAGGACTTATACAAGACCAGTTTATGCCCGCGACTTCGTCCACGTGGTTTAAGTTTTTTGAGATCCTGCGAGAGAGAGAGAGAGAGAGAGAGAGAGCAACACTAAAACCTTAAACTGCATCGCGTCATGAGGTATGGCTGCTTGTGACATATTATAGCAAGCTACCATCTTCCCAAGATCACCATAGATGGAAAACAGAACACCTGGACTCTGGAGTATGGAGTGTATAGGGAAGGAGAATCATCTCATAAGGGAGAAAAGTTGAAAAAGTGGTTGCTTTAAATAACAGTGTGGCGCTGGTGTATGTATATGGTACGAATGTATCATGTACATGAAGTGAAGTGTGTCGACCAAAAGTGAACCGCAACCAGTGACCGTTTCAAAAAAATTTAAACGGTCACTATTTTTAGTAAACTGTTCGATAGGTTGCATGAGAAGATTTTTAAAATATCTCAAACAGTTTTTCAGGAAATAACTATGTAGGTATGATAATTGATAGTAGGTAGGTAGTAGGAAGTTGGAACGCAACAAACATGGAATCCGAAACCAACTCAACGTGTGACCCGAGCATTATATTTTGCTATAAGCACATAAACTGGTTTCGCTTGCTCCCTTTCTAGGTAAGCAATTATTAACTAGTGTTCGGGAGTGTGAAAAAAAATGACTAATTTGGATTTCTCCTTTATTGCGTAGGTATTCATGAAGTGTGTGAGAAAAACGTACCTACCTAATCAGTTACTTACGTTTATTATTTTTCACCTCTCATGCTCTAAAAAAGTGTCATATAGCATATCGTAGGCGGACTAAAGTAAGCATTTGGGTTCGAGGGATCGAAGTATATTTTTTAATAATTGCCGTAGGTACTATCCTCTTTACGGTAAGCGTGATATCCCAATATTTTTAGCTTAGGGTTACTATCAACAGATAAAATTGTACATAGGTCACTTAGTTGAATGTCAATGTTACCTACCCATAATGAGGAACTTTCCAGCCTACGTTCCTTAGAAACATCATAGGTGGCGCTGAAACTCATACTAAGGATATAAGAGTACAATGAGGTGTTATAAGTACCATATTCTAATGCTCTATGGCCTGATACCTGAAAAAGTTTTTACGAAGAAAACTAAGGTCAGTCGCTCACTATTTCGTTTTGCTATACGGTTGTTTTGGGAGGACGTGGGGATCCTACGACGACTGCGCACTCGCAGATGGAGACATCGTGGTGAGAAATAATTTACATGTTTCCAATGCTGAATTTATTATCGTACAGAATAACAAAATACACATTGGTTGTCAAATATTAATAAGATCGTTAAGATAAATTTAGATTAATTATTATAATTAATTAGTCACACAAACAGTAACACACGGTTCGGAGGTTTTAGAGAGAGAGAGCAGATAATCAAAGATTGACATCAATTAATCTTTGTCACAGACTATGTGTCATATTATGTCACAGATAATATTACGTTCTATGCATACAATATATTTTAACAGGTTGCGTGATTTCGTTGAATTCATTTTTTTTTTCTGCTTTGCATCGAATTTTGACTACGATTACCACTGTATATGAGGACCTACGACATTTGGATACCGCGTTATGAATCATAACTTTGTCATATTTTGTAAAGATAATTTAAAAAACTCACCAGGTTTCATTGCAAACTTAGCTTTAAATTTTAAAAAAAATTGGCAGTCATATATTCACTTTTATCGGCAGTCTCTATAGAGACGTGAAAAGTGAAAACGAATATTTAAAATATATTTCTTTAAATCTTTTTATTTTATTTAATAAAAAACTAAGGCATTACGAATGTAGTATATTTGTTGTTTAAGACCTTTTTTTATTGCGTGAAAGGCTTGCGCTTGACGACAATCATGCTTAGTGCAAAGCAATGATGAGGTCTAGGTTGGAACGCGCTTGCCTAGAAGATGCCTATTCACTCTTTCCTTGAAGCTACTTAAATTATAAGTGGCAGGAAACACGTGCGCTGGAAGGGTGTTTCACACCCTAGCGGTTCGTATCAGAAACGTCGAGCAAAAACGCTTCGTGCGAGCAGATTGGACGTCAACCACATAGGGAAGCCAACGCAGACAGTTTCTCGCAGTTCTGTGGTAGAATGGAACAAAATTGTGAAGTTCCTGAGCACACTCCCCATGGTATATCCGATAAAAACCGATAAGCAGGCGACATTACGTCGGTGTTGTAGACTGAGCAATTTCGCTTGCGTAAGTGATTGATCGCCAATTATCCTTTGGGCACGGCGATCTATCGAGTCTAATGTATCGCGTTGGTATTTGGCGGATCCATCCCAAAGGTGGCAGCAATACTCCATGCCAGATCGTACTTGTGCCTGATAAAGAGCGAGGCGCTGTTTTGGCGTGAAGTACCGCTTCACCTTATTCAGGATACCAAGTTTTTTGACTCGACACATTTCACGAAATTTATGTTGGGAGAGATGTCAATACTCGAGAGCTCAATATGATCACTAATCGGTACGGATATACCATGATAAGTAGGAGCTAAGATGAAGGGGTGCACTTTGAGGTTAAGGTTGCCTGAGGAACACCGGCATTGACAGCCATTAGGTCAGAGGAGCAGCCGTCGACGACCACCCGGAATGACCTGTCACTCAGGAAATCAGATATCCAGTTGCAGAAACCAGTGGGAATCCCGTACGCGGAGAGCTTGCTGAGAAGACTGCCGTGCCAGAACCGGTCAAAAGCCTTCGATATATCGAGTGAGACAGCAAGTGCCTCAGCGTGCTTCTCGATGGCTTCACCCCAAGTATGTGTGGCATACACTAGAAGATCCCGATAGAAGTAGACCGATTTTTCCGAAAGCCGTACTGACGGTCTGACAGAAGATCGTTTTCTTCTAGGTATGCTAGGAGCTTGTTGTTAAGCACACGTTCCATACTCTTACAGAGGATAGATGCGATGGCAATAGGTCTGTAATTGGCCGGATCAGCACGACTCCCCTTTTTCAGTACTGGCTTCACATTTGCAACTTTCCACGACTTGAGGACTTGAGCAGTTTCAAGAGAGGAACAAGCGTGTTAGTACAGGAGACAGCTCAGGAGCACAATTCCGTAGAAAAACTACAGGTATACCGTCAGGACCACTGGCCTTACTCACGTCGAGGTTCGAAGGGCTTTTAGGACCTCATGCTGGTGTATGCGTATTTTCCTTTTGTCTTCGTAACAACGCGAGGTGTCGGTCGCGTTTCCACAAATTTACCCCCTACCAAAAAAATGCTCAACGTGTCTAAAGAAGTTTTAAATTCAAAAATTAGAATAAAAAATTGGAAACTTCCTTGTTCTTCAATATGCAGGAGATTCAGTATCCAAATTTCGTAGGTAAGTTATACAGTGGTAATCGAAGTCTTAATTCGATGCGAAGCAGAAAAAATTATATGAATTCAACGAAATTACGCAACTGTATAGCAAAACGAAATAGTGAGCGACTGGCCTTAGTTTTCTTCGTAAAAACTTTTTCAGGTATCAGGGCATAGAGCATTAGAATATGGTACTTATCACCTCATAGCACTCATATATCCTTAGTATGAGTTTCAGCGCCATCTATGATGTTTCTAAGGAACGTAGGCTGGAAAGTTCCTCATTGAAATAGTAAATAGATACTTCCGAACATAATCTTACCATTTTTCAAAATCAGTCATCATGCCTATTATATACTAGCTGATGCCCGCGACTTCGTCCGCGTGGACTAAGTTTTTTCGATTCCCGCGGGAACTCATTAATTTTCCAAGATAGTTAGATATAAGGATAGATAGATAATATAATGTATAGATATACAGCTGATGCCCGCGACTTCGTCTGCGTGGAATAAGTTTTTTTAACTCCATCAAATAGTAATATTATAAATGCGAAAGTTTGGATGGATGTATGGATATGGATGTTTGTTACTCAATCACGCCCCAACGGCTGAACGGATCTGGATGAAATTTGGCACAGAGATAGATTATAGTCTGGAATAACACACAGGCCCGGAAAATTAAGGAGTTCCTGCGGGAACCGAAAAACCTCCATTTTCCGGGATAATAAGTAGCCTTTGTGTTATTCCAGACTGTAATCTATCTTGTTGCCAAAGTTCATCAAAATCCGTTCAACCGTTTTGGTGTGATTGAGCATCACTCATGCGCGTGGCATAAGTTTTTTTCAATTCCCACAGGCACTCCTTTATTTTCCGGGATAAAAAGTAGCCTATATTACTATCCCACGGTATAATCCCCCTATAATGGTGAAACACGTACTTCTTCATATTTTAACGAAAGCCCAAATGCTGTTTCATGGCTATAACTTGAGAAATTAAGGATTTTCATACAAACTCTCAACCCCTATTTCACCCCTTCGGGGGTGGAATTTTGAAAAACTCTGAAACACATATTATGTTTTCATTTTCAACCCGCAGCTCATATATCAAGTTTCATGGCTATAACTTGAGAAAATAAGGACTTTCATACAAACTTTCAACCCCTATTTCACCCCTTTGGGGGTAGAATTTCGGCATAAGAAGTATCCTATGTCCTACCTCGTAGTATGGGCTCAAATCGTGCCAAGTTTCGTTTGAATTCATTTAGTAGTTTCGGCGTGATGCGCGGCCAAGATACAGACAGACAGACAGACAGACAAAAATGAAAAAAATTACAGATTTGGCTTCAGTATCGAATAATGAGTGCCCTTCAAAAAAATTTTTCAAAATATCTTCAATGTACAGAATTGGACCTGTTACAGTTTTATTATAAGTATTGATACTCCATAGATTTAAAGGTTCGCGCGCGCTTCGAGACCTTTAAATCTATGTGATACTCGTAATTATTCAAAATAAAAATAAAATATAAGTAGGTAGGTACCTACATAATAGTAATTTTTAAGTAGGCACCTTCCTTAAATAGGTAAAACAATGTTCAATTATAAACAAGATAGATGTATTAGAAGATTGTATAGCTATACAATCTTCTAGGTAACAAATTGCTAACAAATCTATTTTCTATGTAGCCATAGATTTATCGCGAACTCAATAATGTATGTAGGCTACCTATGTATGTAGCCTACTAAGATAGCTAATAATGTTAGGTTTTAAGCATAGACTCGAAATAATGCTTTTATTGGCTATTAAGACAAAGAAATCAGCTGTCTCCGGAAAAATCAGCCTCCTTGATTGTAAACTCATTTGCAAACAAGTAATAAAATTAAAAAATTTAAAAAACCCACGACGAATTGCAGAGCTCCATTGAAACAACAATTAGAACTAAGCAAAATATAAAATAATATCTAAAACACAAAACTGCATATTTGCCGGCTCAGTAGTTTTTTTGACCAGCGTGGTGGACTATGACCAAACCCTTCTCATTCCGAGATAAAACTTGTGCTTAGTAATGAGTAGAGGTGTCAAATAGTGTTAAATTTTAATATTCTGCTAAAAATTGTAAAAAATGTGATCACTTAAGGAGTTCCCATGACCACCTCCTGGCTCCATCATGAGACCATGGGCAGCATCTAGGTACAAAGCGCCAGTCAAGACAAATCAAAAGAGTCCAAACACGACGGGTTTACGATAAGAAATTAAGGAGTTCCTATGACCACCTCCTGGCTCCATCATGAGACCCTGGGCAGCATCTAGGTACAAAATGCTAGTCAAGACAAATCAATAGACTCTAAACACTACGGGTTTACGATGAGAACTTAAGGAGTTCCTATGACCACTTACCAAATCACGATTGCAGCTCAACTTGATTGTTTATGGTCGTAAAACCTGGAACCTTCTCACAAGCTATACATATCTAATGCAAAAAACCTCATCTCAATCGGCCCAGTACTTTTTGAGAAAAATGGTAACATATTGAAAAATTAAAATCATAGACTACAGCTCAGCTTGGTTGTCTATGGTCCTAAAATATACCTATCTAAGTACCTTCTCACAAGCTGTACATACCTAATGCAAAAAACCGCATCTTAATCGGACCAGTACTTTTTGAGAAAAATGGTAACATATTGAAAAATTAAAATCATAGACTACAGCTCAGCTTGGTTGTCTATGGTCCTAATATATCTAAGAACCTTCTCACAAGCTATACATATCCAATGCTAAAAACCGAATCTCAATCGGCCCAGTACTTTTTGAGAAAAATGGTAACATATTGAAAAATTAAAATCATAGACTACAGCTCAGTTTGGTTGTCTATGGTCCTAAAATATATCTAAGTACCTTCTCACAAGCTATACATATCTAATGCAAAAAACCGCATCTTAATCGGCCCAGTACTTTTTGGGAAAAATAGTATCATATTGAAAAATTAAAATCATAGACTACAGCTCAGCTTAGTTGTCTATGGTCCTAAAATATATCTAAGAACCTTCTCACAAGCTATACATATCCAATGCAAAAAACGCATCTCAATCGGCCCAGTACTTTTTGAGAAAAATGGTAACATATTGAAAAATTAAAATCATAGACTACAGCTCAGCTAGGTTGTCTATGGTCCTAAAATATATCTAAGAACCTTCTTACAAGCTATACATATCTAATGCAAAAAAACGCATATTAATCGGTCCAGTAGTTTTCCAGAAAAACGGTAACAAAAAAGTGCACAAACAAACAAACAAACAAACAAACAAACAAACAAACAAACAAACAAACAAACAAACAAACAAACAAACAAACAAACATACAAACACACAACCTCTTAAGGCAAACACATATACCGTCTCCGTTTCGTCGAGGGTAAAAAAACGGGCGGTTTCGATTTACTTCCTGGCTGAAAAAAATAAAATACCAAAAAGGTTTTAATCATTTGAACATGTTACTGGCCAGTTATAAAAGTGCCATAATGTTTATAATAGTACATACATTCCAAATTCAAATTTTTGACTGCGCCTGGTTTTCAAATTGTGGCGCAAAGTCCCTATAGTTAATATCGACTCAATTTTTATTAAATTATCTGATGTCCTTGACATTTAAAAGTATTGTTAATGCTGTTTAGCAATCTCGAAAATGGTAGATAAAGTAATAAAATCGAGCAAAATTATTGCGCTGCTTGAAGAAGGTTGCAGTCAATGCTTCGTGGCTCAGAGGCTAAATGTGAGTCGGTCGACACTCGACAGTTCAAAGGACCTGGCAGCGCTATCAAGAGACCGGTTCCGTCAAGAGAAGGCCTGGTTCTGGCAGAAAGACATGTACCGAACCACGGGATGATCGTTTTCTAGTTAGTCAAGCTTTGAGAAATCGCAAATATTCTTATATGTGACCCTCAAGAACAGCCTCGAAGAAGTAAGAAATGTGCAAATTAGTCTATGGCCGGTCAGGAGGAGGCTTCTCACTGCTAATATACACAGTCATCGCCCGGCACGCGGCCCTAAATTACTCCGTGGACATCGAGTTGCCAGGCTTAGCTTCGCTCGAAATTGTTTGTCATGGACTCATGAAGACTGGGATAGGGTATTGTTCACAGATGAAGCCAGGATATCTCTGCATGGTGAAGACCGACGTCGGCGAGTGCTACGTAGACGAGGAGAAAGCTTTGCAGAGGCATGTTTTGAGGAAATCACACCTGGAGGGGGCTCTGTTATGTTTTGGGCAGGAATAAATTCTATGGATCGTACGGAGTTAGTCTTCATCGAAAACGGTACACTGACTGGACACCGATACATAACAGAAGTTCTAATTCCTATGCACAACCCGCTTTAGCCGCTCTTGGCGAAAACTCAATTTTTATGGACGACAACGCTCGCGCCCACCGGTCTGGCGATGTGGAAGCGTATATGCTAGAAGTCGGAATTCGTCGTTTGGACTGGCCAGCTAGAAGTCCGGACCTCAATCCCATAGAGCATGTCTGGGACGTTCTGAAGCGACGAGTGAGATCAGTGCAGCCGGCTACGCAGACCATCAGAGAGCTAAAGAATGTGATTACCGCGGAGTGGGAACGTATTCCCCAAGAAACCATAAAAGATATACTCGCTAGCATGCCCAGACGAATGCAAGCTGTGATTTCAGCAAGAGGGGTCACACTCAATACTAAACTTTTATCTGCTTTTAATGTATTCAAGAAAAACAAAGAAATTAACGCGTTTCATTTTTATTTAGCGAGCAGGTACATTAATAGTGTTTTGAGCTTATACGACATCTGCAATCTTTTTGTTTATGGGTACTTTGTAGTTTGTGCCAGAGACAAGTTAACCAGAGAAGTTAAGTTGGTTTGTGCTACAGACATAACAAAGAAAAGTTTATAAATCTGTGTATAATACACAGATAAATAAAAAAAAAAAAAAAGTACTTTGCTAGCATGATGGCATGGAACTTCTATGTACACATGTTTGCTAGTATATGAGTGATCTGTGGTGGTTATATTGTTACTTGTCTCTGGTTATATTCTCTTTGGCCTGCTCCTCAAGCCTGCTCTTTGGCTTGCGCACTGTACAGGTACTAAAAATTTTTCGGAGAGAAATAAACGAAATATTTTCGTGAGAATTTTTAATTGGAGTGTGAGGATTACTGACCCTTGCCCGCGAAGGGGTCCAATAATTTTCCTGTGGTGGTCATAAGTGCATTGACAATAGATTCTCCATTATTGCGTCTCAAAAATAAAACGGTGTCAATTGCAAAAACTATCTAAATTTTATCATGTAAAATCAGTGCCCCTTTCAGAATGTCGGAACGAAAAATATCTTTGCTCTACGATAACTCTCCAGACACCCTTTTAAACCTGTGTTTGGAATACATAATTACCAACTTAGATATTTACACCAAATGGGAAGTCAATTCTTGGGTTTTACGAGAAGACATAATAATTCCCGCAGAGATTTGTGCAAGATTTCTGCAGGCTTACCAAAAGAAGCATCGCGTCAACGATCTCGTCGCAGGTTTATTTCGCAACCGATTACAGACTCGTTTGGAGGAAGTGTGCGTACGGAACTCTGAAATTTCTACCGAGGGAATTCGATATTTGTTGGAGCATAAGCCCTATAAGGTGGAACTTTTGCAATGCGATTTGCTGTCCGAAGCGTGGCTGGACTTGATCAATAGAAATAGTGTAAATTTAGTGGACCTTAAATTTGGGCCCCTTCAAAATGACATCCGTGTTTTAGAACGCGGTAACGTGTATCAGCAGCGCTGCATCGTGATTAATGCGCCCAAACTCCGGCGGCTTACCATCCAGTGTCGTGGAACTGCGATTTCGCCCATACTGCTGTCCAGACCGCTGTTTCACCTCACACACCTAGAGTTGTCTGACTACACGTCCTCGTGCTCAACCTGGCCTATATACGAGATGAAAAATTTAAGATCTCTTGTGCTTCACAGTGTCTCGTGGTCAATGGAAATAGTCGAGTGGATAACCAATCTGCGCTTGTTGAGACACTTGGATATCTCTCAAGCCAATGAACGACTTGGCCGATACTATAACCCAAATAATGTTTTGGCTACTTTGGTAACTAGTTTGCCTCATTTAGAATCATTGGATATTTCTGGTACTAATTTGGCTGGGACTGGCTCTGCTGTACCAGCCATTGCTGAGCAAGGATCATCAGATTCGGCGGAGGGTGCCCAGGTCCGATGTGACATTCCAGGGCTTGTGAGCCGAGTTGACAGGCCATTAGAGTTCCTTGGCTTATATGGAACCCACCATGGTGCGTGCAAGAGGCATGACATTCCTGCCAAAGCAGTAAGTACACTCATATCAAAATGTTTGTTTATTAAAGTAAATTTGTGAATACATTGAGGCTAAGGTGGAACTTTTCTACATAAAAAACATAATCTACATGCAAAATCTAAACCCAGCATTTTGAGCTGTATGTTGATGTGTCAGTCAGTCACTACACTAACTCTGTAATGATTGGAAAGCACTTGTATCAAAGGATATTTACTTATATAAAAATATCTATTCTATTCTATATATAAGTCACCTCATCATTATTTATAGGTTACGGGTGATTCAAATGAGGAGCAGATCCTAACAGCAGCAGTGGTTTACATGGAACGTCCTGGCATATTAACAAGAGTGCTCAATGACTTGTACTATATGTTTCGAAGCACTGAAAGATATAGTTCATACGTCAGCCGCACCTTGGCTGTAGTGCTAGATGCTATGGAACAACATGTTACAGAAAAGCATATACAAATTTCTGGCAGGTAAATCAAGTTTCTTATAAACAATTATTTCAGTACTCAATAAATATTTAAATTATAACTTTTTGTAAATAAAAACAGTGCAATCTATATGGAAACATTTATCAGTAGTTTAAGTATTCTTTGATGTTGTGGCAGATATGATGTTAAAGAGTTTTGTTTTTATTATACTAATGTAAACCATACACCTCTCTAAATAAAACTGAGGTAAGTTATTATTTAAAAAGGTAACCACTCACCTCTACTTCACATCCTAAATACATACAAGAAGTACCTATAACTACAGTGGTGATAATAAATAGCAGATGAGAAGGTCAAATGCAGTGGTATGGTCTATAATGGTTCCAATCTTTACAGACAAAGATTGTTTTGCCAATTTGTCCTGTGTCTCTGGCGACAGACTTTATGAAGTATGTTTTTATTAGAGATGAATCAGATATCCGGTAACTATCCGGTATCCGGCCTGCCCGGCGTAAATTTACTATCGGGCCGAATACCGGATTTTCAAAAACTACAATAATTTCCTAAAATTAACTTCAAAATAAGTTTTTGTGAGGTAAATAATTAGAAAACGGGTTATAATTATTATGGCTTTTATTTATAACTGAAAAGTTAGAAATTCTCACAAGGAAGTTCGTTCTCTTCCAAAAAACTTGTTTTTTTATTATTTTGTCTTAATTAATTACACTCAAATTACGCACTTTACTCAGCAAGTAAACAGCAAATTTTCGCTATGCAATTAATCACTCATGCCACTGGCCACAATCACTCATGATGACACCCAATACCACTTGAATTGATCCGATCGCTTTTGCTGTACCTGTGCGGCGCTAAACTTGTCACGACCTGCTACGAGACTACAGGCCTTATATCCGGCCGCTGGATATTCGGCCATCCGGCTTTAGCTAGCCGGATATCCGGTATCTGGTATCCGGCCAAACCACTATCCGTTTCATCTCTAGTTTTGATACTATTAGGTCCTTACATAATATGAAATTGGCGTTTTATAAGGGCGGAAAGTAAAGTAATTTAAAAAAAAATATATATATTTATTTAATCAAAGTATGTACCATTGCTATCTATGCACTTTTGCCATCTCATAGGTAATTCATTGATCCCTTTACTTAAACAACCATTCGGATGGGAATAAATAAAATCTTTGAAGCCGCTTTGGACTGCCCCATCGGAGTTGAATTTTTTCCCTTGCAAGAAGTTATCCAAATTTCGAAAAAAATGGTAATCTGTTGGAGCAAGGTCCGAGGAATATGATGGATGTCTTAGACGTTCCAATTGAAGCTCCTCTATTTTGGTAGCCGTCTGTTGTGCAGTGTGTGGTCTAGCGTTGTCCTGAAGCAGCAGTGGCCTAGGGCGATTGACCAGCCTCGGTTGTTTAGCAGCTAGCTTTTCCATCATGGTTTACAGATGCTGACAATAGACATCCGCCGTAATCGTCTGGCCAGATTTAAGAAAGCTGTAGTGAAAGACACCAGCACTAGTCCACCAAACGCTCTAGAGTAATTTTTTTAAAATCCATTTTCGCTTGGGGCAGGAGTTGACTGGTTCGCCAGGGTTCAGCCATTGCAACGAGCGTTTTCGATTTTAAATCCCTTCATTATTGTGCCGGTTGAGTAATGTAACTCAACAGTCGACGCGCGTTTGTCGGTTTGCTGCACTGAATTCATGAGGTACCCACCTTTCACGCTTTTTCACCTTCCCAATTTGTTTCAAGCGGATTAAAACAGTTTTATCCCTAACACGGAACACCGCAGCCTGCAGCTAGCTCGGACGTGGTTTGCGATGTATCCGCTTCCACAATAGCTGTTAACCACTGAGCAATGAGTACCTTCAGTAAAATGAATTCGTTCAAAATTTCCACACTTATTTCGATATTTTCCGGAATAGCAGTTTATCGGAACGTTATCTGAAGGTACCGTTGCAAGCTGTTTTTTTCCTGCACTGGTGGGTTGGTATCAAAACTAAGTGCGACTAACTACTTGAAAAACTCGATTAAGATTAATCACACTTTATTATTAATGACTTAAATACACAATCCTAATTATTCTTCACAATACTTATTCTTACAATAAATCACTTAAAACCTCACTATTAATTCACTGGTTCACTATTAATTCACTTCAATAATTCACTATTAATTTACTTCACTTTTGTTTCTTCGCTTTTCTTTAGAGTTCACCGTATAAAAAAAACTTGACCAGTCGTCTGAGCCGCCCGCTTATATATGGCTCGATGCTATTTCTGTCCCGTTCTTGCACATACATCCGTTTCTTTCTTTCTTGCATCGAGATCTTTCGAGAAGGTTACAGGTAATAGGGGAATAATCTCGAATCCCGTTGGGTGCCTACGATTACGTAATTCTGCCTTGGCTCCGCCCACAAACGTTCTAATTGGCGCATGATTGCTTCGAGATATTTCTGACGAATCGCAAGGCTCTTCACTTTCTATGTTCAATGTACTACTTATATACGTACATGCGTTGTAATTTACGATCGTTCTGATTGGTCGTTGCGCGCGCCATACTATTTATTTATTTTCTCTTATATTTATGTCTCATCGCTAACAATAGCCTTCAATTCTTCATTATCAACTTTGGTCTCCGGCCTTGGCCACGGTGGGGCTTGTTCTGCAGGTCGAAATTTCAAGAACGAAAACGCTGGAACCAAAAACTGTATTTTATTTTGCGACACTGCCGCCATACACATCATTACTCCTTCGAGCCGTTTCTGCAGCACTGGTGCCGCGATGGAACTCGTACTCGTCGTAAATAACGCGATATTTCAAGTTTTCCATTTTGTAAACTGAGTGACGCAAAGATAAAACCAAAAGAGGAAAAAACAAATGAATTAAGGTTTTCAAAACACAAAAGCATGAGTAAATCTTATCTTACTAATATTATAAATGCGAAAGTTTGGATGTATGGATGTCGGTATGGATGTGTTACGGGCTGGGGTTATGTTAACCAGAGAGAGATGCTGTATGTTTCACAATAATTTATTGGTCTTACATAGTTGAGGGCAACTGGTACACTGTACACTTTTCTTCTCTTGTCACGATTTCTTCCATCATCTCGAGGTTGTCGCTTCGTTGACTGCTGATTTGTAACTCTATCAATGTCTGGACGCAGCGCCTTTTTATACCCCTCAGGCCGATATTCCAGAATATAAAACTGTTCAAATTCAAATACCACATGATTTCTTCTTAATTTCAGTTGACCGGTAACATTTCAAAAGAGGTATTACTGGCTAAATCCCCAATAAAAACATTAACACCATTCTGTCCCTTTTTCTCATTTGCCAAACCCATTCTTTCCTTATCTCTGTCACTAGACAGCTGGCTTGTCGTAGAACGTTAATTTTGACTGATAATTACTTGACATAATGGTTGTTTACTTAGTTACGCGTAAATTCACCTAGTTACGCGACAGATGTATGGATGTATGGATGTATGGATGTATGGATGGATGTTTGTTACTCAATCACGCCCCAACGGCTGAACGGATCTGGATGAAATTTGGCACAGAGATAGATTATAGTCTGGAATAACACATAGGCTACTTTTTATCCCGGAAAATTAAAGAGTTCCCGCGGGAACCACAAAACCTCGATCCACGCGTACGAAGTCGCGGGCGTCAGCTAGTAGCTGTATAAATTTGAAATTGAAATTCCTAAACCAGAGAGGAGATATTTGAGATCAAAGTGGCCAGTACGACAAAACGCCAATTTCATATGTAAGGACCTAATACATGCTTTGTCACCATTTAACCTACTCAGAAAGCGAGTAAAATACTTGAAAATTGTTTTATTGATAACAGCCAACACGAACTGTTTTATTTTGCTAAGAGAGAAACAAAGGCAAAACAGGTTCAATATATTTTGGAATAGGTTTGATACAAGTTTATTAGTATAAATTAGAGCCTAAGCTATGTTATATTTATACATATGAGTGTGTTTCTTTGCAGTGCCATCCTATTTTACATAATGAAGGGAAAAGAGAAGACGCGTTTTGGAATAAAGCTGAAGAAACGCATAATTATCGCTCTCTTAGATGGCATGGAAGCTCACGACGACGATGACACGTTGATGCGAAATGGTTGCCTCACACTTTGCCAATTCAAGATTCCAAGAGATGTGGTGAGTACGAGTATGTTTTTTCTCTCCAATATAGCAGGAACACTCTTTTACTAATTAGCTAGGTATTTCAACTACAAGGTGCTACAAGCAAGGATTTGAGTCGCTCACGACGACGATGACACGTTGATGCGAAATGGTTGCCTCACACTTTGCCAATTCAAGATTCCTAGAGAGGTGGTGAGTATGTTTTTTCTCTCCAATATAGCAGGAACACTCTTTTACTAATTAGCTAGGTATTTCAACTACAAGGTGCTACAAGCAAGGATTTGAGTCGCTCACGACGACGATGACACGTTGATGCGAAATGGTTGCCTCACACTTTGCCAATTCAAGATTCCAAGAGATGTGGTGAGTACGAGTATGTTTTTTCTCTCCAATATAGCAGGAACACTCTTTTACTAATTAGCTAGGTATTTCAACTACAAGGTGCTACAAGCAAGGATTTGAGTCGCTCACGACGACGATGACACGTTGATGCGAAATGGTTGCCTCACACTTTGCCAATTCAAGATTCCAAGAGATGTGGTGAGTACGAGTATGTTTTTTCTCTCCAATATAGCAGGAACACTCTTTTACTAATTAGCTAGGTATTTCAACTACAAGGTGCTACAAGCAAGGATTTGAGTCGCTCACGACGACGATGACACGTTGATGCGAAATGGTTGCCTCACACTTTGCCAATTCAAGATTCCAAGAGAGGTGGTGAGTATGTTTTTTCTCTCCAATATAGCAGGAACACTCTTTTACTAATTAGCTAGGTATTTCAACTACAAGGTGCTACAAGCAAGGATTTGAGTCGCTCACGACGACGATGACACGTTGATGCGAAATGGTTGCCTCACACTTTGCCAATTCAAGATTCCAAGAGAGGTGGTGAGTATGTTTTTTCTCTCCAATATAGCAGGAACACTCTTTTACTAATTAGCTAGGTATTTCAACTACAAGGTGCTACAAGCAAGGATTTGAGTCGCTCACGACGACGATGACACGTTGATGCGAAATGGTTGCCTCACACTTTGCCAATTCAAGATTCCAAGAGATGTGGTGAGTACGAGTATGTTTTTTCTCTCCAATATAGCAGAAACACTCTTTTACTAATTAGCTAGGTATTTCAACTACAAGGTGCTACAAGCAAGGATTTGAGTCGCTCACGACGACGATGACACGTTGATGCGAAATGGTTGCCTCACACTTTGCCAATTCAAGATTCCAAGAGATGTGGTGAGTACGAGTATGTTTTTTCTCTCCAATATAGCAGGAACACTCTTTTACTAATTAGCTAGGTATTTCAACTACAAGGTGCTACAAGTTTGCAAGGATTTGAGTCACGAAGTACCTTGCCTATATTCTTGATTGAAACACAATATGGCAAAAGGTTTTCTTATCAGCAATACCACTTTACCAAGCCTACCCTTATGATTTTACCTAAAGCTTTTAAAGTTTTGCATTCTTTATTATTCTAGACAATAGTATTCATCCCTGGCTTTGAATTTTTTTTAAATCCAGTATAAAAATGATTGCCTATGACCATCTCTAGGACACAAGCTATCTCTATACAAAATTTCATCCAAATCGGTTAAATGGCACATCCATTTTAAATTATTGGTTTTGATGAAATTTTATCCTGCAGAGGTGACAGTTAGCGACAGCTGCATTTATAACAGAATAGATTTTTGTTCTATTTAAATCTTCTCTTCTTTTTCAGCTGTTTGCATATGAACGTGTAGTGCGGCTTTTGTTGCATGGCGTGACTGAGGTGCATCAGGAGGATTTTGTGCTACGGATTGCCATCTATCTCCTGAACTCTTTGGCTTGTCATGTAGATGGCAAACAGAAACGTTTGCTTGGTCAACAGGACGGTATAGAGGTTAGTGGTTAGTTTATTTTAGTGATGTGATATCCTGCCTCCTACTGTAGTGAAACTGTGGTACATGCGACAGTATATTCCCTTTAATATATTATATGAACCATGAACAATGTCTTTCCTATATCTATAAGCAAAAAAATATTATTTTTGATAAAATAAGATTTGGTAATTTTAATGGTGTTATTCCACCAAAATGGTGTGCAGCACATTATTTGTGCTTGAACATTTTCATCTTGAGTGAATGGACAGAAAACCAGTGTGAACATGTTTGCTTGTGCAAGTCCACTGACAGAAGCTATATATGTTGTTGGTATGTCATATATGAAAAAAAAATTGAGCATTAAGTGTTGAGAGTGGTGTGTACTGTAGAATTGCACCATCAAACTAATAATTAATTTCTATATATAATAATGTAACTTGTGGAGTTTAGACTCTCAGTTAAGTAGTTTCTAGAATAATTTTATAAATTCCTGATGCACTGGCCAAATTCAATATAAAAGGATATTTAAGCTACGAAATTGCTTTGCGAGAAATAAAATTACAATATAGTTCCACAGGAAATTCAGGACATGATTGTTTTGTGTTAGGAAGGAAAGGATAAGTAGGAGCCAACTTTTGTTTGTAAAAAATCGTAACGTTTTTTATGGTATTGCTCTATTACAGCTTTTAACCAAACTAATTTTCTCAGGGTATTACGTTTAAACCCTAACATGATCTCATGATCTGTATAGTAATTTGTTTAGGTATAAGTTTTACTGTAATATGAACTATTTTTCACTTCTTGCTACTGAGACTACTACTGTATAATAAGAGACCTGTTATTTTTTGTAAAGATTTGTGTACTACCAAATTGACACCATTTTCGCCCCATGGTCACGGCCGTGGATTCGTCGGCATGGATTTATATTATTGGGTGGGAACTCTCTGATGTTCCTTTAATTATGTCTGTTTGCGAACAAGATTCAACTTATTGCTATATTTATAGTACAACTAGCTGACCCGGCGAACTTCGTACCGCCTTAGTATGCAAAATTAAATGTATATTTTTCAATATTTCTGAGAGATTTTCTTAATATTTTTTTCCGTAAGAACCTTCTCCTAATAATAACAAATACAACAAAAAAAGAATTAGTGAAATCGGTCCAGCCATTCACGCGTGATGCCGTGACCAAGGAAAACGGGTTTCATTTTTATATATTTTTTATATATATAGATGATATGCAAAAGCGAATGATATAATTTAGTGCCAAGTAAACATAAGTATTAAACTATCCAAATTATTGTTATTTTTTGTGTCGAAATTATTTAAATTCGGTTCAACTGTTAGCTTATCAGCTGAAAGCAGTTACTATAGCTTCTTCGTTGTAAGTGTACTTCAATATACCTTCCATCTACACAAAGATACTTGAAGTACCTTGAAGTACTGGATCACTTGTGACTTTCTTTCCTTTATATTAATCTTAATATATAAAACAAAGTCGGGTTTGTTCGAAAACTCATAACTCTAGAATGGCTGGACGGATCTGGATGAAATTTGGCACAGAGACAGCTTATAGTCTGGAATAGCACATAGGCTACTTTTTATCCCGGAAAATTAAAGAGTTTCCGCGGGAACTAAAACACCTCAATCCACGCGGACGAAGTCGCGGGCATCAGCTATTCTGTACATAAATATAATATCCATATTTTTTAATCATAATCTTAATTAAAGCCAGTTTAAAGTTTTGGCGAAATACCATCTATCCTATAGAGCTAAGATAACGTCTTAGCGATGATATTTGCTACTAAATCCCCGGTCTAAAAATTCAACTGATAGAACAACTTGACAAAATATTGACGGTTTTTTTACCAGTTCGTTAATTTACCGTACAGAGCTACCTCCATAAATAAAAGTTTTCAACATGAAACCTTTATTCTAAACTGTGCGAATTTGTAATTAATTCGATTGCTTGTATGCTTATTATTGCCTGTATACGTGTTTGAGCATTATAGCGAATGTATTTTAAGCGTTAGTTTGTAAGCGTTTAAGCGTTATTCTTAGTACTTGTTTTTTTCATCATAAGAATATGTTGCTATGAATACCTACTACTATTAAAAGTATGCTTCGCATATTATTATGTTGCCATTGCGGTTTGCAAGCATATTATGCTGGGTATCCACTACGTTCGCGAACCTCTTGCGCTTCGCGCTCCTGCAACTGCTCCACAAGTGGATACGTTCGCGCTCCAATCGGTGGCGGTTTTTGGGCGAACACAAAGGGGAGCTCGTTCTGTCTGTGGCCGCGAGGCGAGCTAATGGAGATGCGCGTACCGTCTCCATCAGAGCGGTTGCAGATGCGCGGAGCGCAAGAGGTTCGCGAACGTAGTGGATACCCAGCATTATACATAATGATCACTAAAGTCTGTTTCTTAATTCGGTGGAATTCTCACAGTTGCCACTGTCAATTGTTACAAACATTTTTGTGTGCCTTTTTTTTGAGACACAGACTTTTTAAGGTTAAAAAATTATATTATTATTTTAATATAATTTAAATAAGCAGGTACAGTACCCGGCGATAAATATTGCACATCGATCTTTGGAAAGAGACAATCGGCTAATTTCGGCTTCGTAAATCGTTATCTCTGTCGCACAACATACAAACAGGCCAGTATCTAGTAGGAGCTGTTAAAACAATTATGAGTTGCTTCTTTTGATATTTTTTTTATTCTTTGTATGTATTAAATACACCATTTTTTCTATAAGTGTTGGCTTTAGGATGGGGTAAAATAAAAAAAAAATAAAAAAATGTTCACATAACGTTTAAAATTACAGCTGTAGTGTACATAATAATAAACATTGTAATAAAAATAATAATAATAATTCTAATTATTCTCTATTACTTCCATTTCACTATCTGTGCTCTCAAAGAGGTCAATATCACTGTCACTGTCAGCCGTATTTATCACTAGTCTATCAGTGTAATTGTCTTAACCGTGTTGAATGCTTCTATATTCATTCTCACATTTGATTGCATGATCGCAAACCTTTTTCCATTCTTCAGCCCCGATCATGTTTACTTTTTCAGTCAATAACGCTTTTACTGTAGTTAAATTCATACCCACATTTCTAGAGGCTACATAGCCTTTCAGTTGAGACCATATATTTTCTATTGGATTAAAATCTGGATGATATGGTGGTAATCGCAACTCAGTGTGCCCATGTTCGGCAAGTATTTTGTCCACGGAAAACTCTGTATACCTCTCCTTGTGCTGACATATAATAGCGTAAATCTGGGCTTTTGTTAATTTTGGATCAAATGGAATTTCGTGTCTGCTTAACCAGTTGATCATTTCCTGTTTAATGGTGTTTGAGTTGGGGGGTCTTTCAACATATTTGTTGTGATAGGGTGCATTGTCGATAACTAGAACAGAATCTCTGGGTATATTTGGGATTAATTGATTAACCAACCATTTTTCGTAGTTATCGTTATTCATTTCATTGTGATAGTCACCTGTAGTGTCCGTGGATTTATATGTTAAAAAGGCACCGGGTACAAAGCCTTTTTCATTTCCCGCATGAACTATTATCAAACGCTGACCTTTTGAAATTGACTTTTTTACTCCTTTTTTCTTATCATCACTCCAAGATTTCCCTTTAGTGTGGGATGTATGTATGTAGGACTCATCCATGTAGACGATATTTTTTCCTGATTCGCGATATTCGCGTATTTTATCAAGGTATTCCATTCGTTTGAGACTTACATCGTGCTTTTCCATTAAAACTTTTCGATTATCTTCCATTTTAGTGAACCGAAATCCCATCTCATGAAGTATTTTTCTCAACGTCTTTTCAGACCCATTGTAATTAATAGCTTCAGATAATTTAGCTTTTAATGATTTTATTGTTGGCAGTTCATTAAATCGTAAGTGAAAATCATACACCATTCTTCGAACAACATCATAATCAAAATCGTCCATATTCAAACGAAATTGCTTTTTTGGTCTCCCTTTTTTTGGAGTGCTGAAATTAATTTCAGCAGAATGTGTTTCAGTACTAACTTCATTTAATATATTGTTCAAAGTTCTTCTTGAAATTCCAGTGGCAATTGCAACTCGCTCTTGAATCTTCTTAAAATAACAACTTTCATTTTTTTAAAATCTGTCAGCTTCGGTTACAAAATATTTATAAACATTGTAGATAATTTCGCGTGACTGACCTCGTAAAGGTTTCCCTCTTTTTCCTAAAGATGCCATAGTAGAACTTTAAATTATTTAAATTTGGGGGTGTTAACAACTCTCAATATATATTATGAATTGGACGCGACCGCACTCTATCGCACTTGAACAGCGACTGATAGTGACGTTTTGTCAGTCATATAGGTAGTGTGCGACAGAGATAACGCTATACGAAGCCGAAATTAACCGATTGTCTCTTTCCAAAGGTCGATGTGCAATATTTATTGCCGTGTACTGTACACGTAATCAATTTGCTTCAGCAAATTGATTACCTGCTTATTACCTGAAATCATGGATTTATAAGCATAAGTAATACCTGAAATAAATAATTTATCATGTGTTACAAGCTAAATCCAAATATGTACATACTACTGACTATAGAAGACTGAAAAAGCCCTATATGTATAAGAAAGAATAATTTTGCTAAATAAAAAGAAAAAACAAAGCAACCAATAATATCATATTAATTAAAATTATTATCATCATAATCATCGTCGTCGTCGTTGTCCTCATCGTCCTCGTCATCGTCACCGACTTTATAATGAATGTGTCAAAGACACTGTCAATCAAATAGTCACAGCGGCATAGTTTGTCCTCTTCTTTAATTGTAGTCCGTCAAACTTATCTGGCATGGTGACCAAAATTGCTTATGTTTAGTGTAGTTTTTGTTTTTATTTTATTTTTCATATCTACTAGCGACGCTGTCATAAATTTTTGGGACTTATGCACTCTTGCTATTTGTTTGGGGTGCCGTTAGCTCCGTCAACTGAAAGCTCTTTCACTTCCGCCATTTTATAAGTTTTAATGTTTTTTGCAATATCCTCTTAGCTTGAGCCCAAACCAACTCAATTGGATTGACCTCACAATAGTAATTGGAATTCAGTGATCCCTTGTTCTGCTGCCAACTCGTCTCGTTACAGCGTTTTTATTATTTTTATGCTTTTCTTTACTAGTCCAATAAAACCTTCAACTCGCAAATTGACTTAAAACAATCAACATAAAAGTATCGATTTTCAGTTAAAAAGGTTTGTTACTCATGTGTTATGTGACCATTCGTATTTTTTGTCCTCCCACATTAATTGGGTATTTGACAACTAGTCAAATCAGCAACTTTTATTGAAACGTCAATACGCGTGCTTAGTATGGGATGGTATGGGATTTTGTATGACATTTTGAATTGTAACGTCATCAAAGACATACTTTTTTACTTCAATCGATAGTTTAAAATGGTTATACAACATAAAACTATCAGGGGACGTGGATATTAGGACTTCTGGGAGATCCTTTATTATTACTTATTTAATAATCATTGAAAATACGAATTAAATTAATTAGAATTAAATTAAAAAACGTATTTAATAATCACTAAAAATAATTTATTTCACTAGTAGTCAAAAACCCAATTGTAGCTAATATTTTTTGTTAAAATAAATGTAGTAGGAAATATTTTACTTAGGGTAAATAACTATACTTATTATTTATGTAAATTATGTATAGCTTTGAATAAAAAATGTTCATAACGTTTGTCACTTGAAATTAAAATAGTGCTATATTAATTAACAATTTAATACAAACTTACACTTTTATAAATTAAACCTTTAGAATTCATAGCATTACAATGTTATTTTTTGTGGGATCTGTTTTATCTATGGTATTAAGAAACGTCAGAATTCCACCCAATTAAAAATCAGACTATAGAATATTCCAATAAAATATTTTAATCAAAGCATAAAAACCGGTCCAGCGTCCGGCACTATTTTCAGATCATATAATCGGATCAAAATTAAACGAGTTATCAGAAATTAATGAGTACTATACTAAGGACTTGCTGAAATTGTTGCAGAAATTGTTACACCTTATCGCGGAACGCCTCGAGAGGCGCGTATGCGACGATGTGCTGGAAGTGGCTTGGTCTACAATGTGGAACGTTACCGATGAGACTCCGGAAAACTGCATCCGGTTTCTTGCAAATGGCGGCATGGAGTACTTCTTAGAATGTCTCAAGGTAAACAAAGTATTCGGCTAATAGTGTAATTGGCTATCGCGTGAAAGTTTAGCGTCGATTAGATATTATATTACTCCATAATATATGCGACCTGAATGCACTTGAATATTGGAATTAAATTTTCTGATTGCTTTTGCAATATCGAACTACACACAACTACAGCAGTGTTATTAACTGAAAACAACTAAAAATCGAAAAAATCTTATTTTGCCTGTGAGATTGATTATATTCACACGGATTTTTGTGTACACTTGGTACATTATATCAATATGGATTTTTGTGTATGAGGACTTACTACATACATCCATACATCCAGACATCGCCAAGCAATTACGTTCCTGGACGACGCTGCGATCAGGCGTATGGGTTAATTATAACTGCCATACTACTACCAAGTTAGTTAGCTCGCTACCGCGTCGCTCATCAAGTGTTGACTAACTCTTAACGTGACTTTTTGATAGGCTTTGTAATCTGTCAGGTTTAAAATGTAGGAAGTTCAGTGACGAAGACGCGCCTCTCTATTTTTCATCTCATTAGGCAAGTTGCTGCACAAACATTTTGAAGTGGAAACTTCTTTAGGCGCGTTGAGCACTTTTTGGTAGGGGGTAATAATGTGGAACGGTGTTGGTCACGCGACACAATTCTTCTTAAGACAAATTGTCTTAAGTATAAATAATATAGTACATTCGTAATTAAACTTCAATGCCTTTGTTTTAAGGTTTATATTTAAAAGTGATGTGTAACCGAGATTGACACCTCGCGTTGTTACGAAGACAAAAGGTCTTAAATATTTATATTTTATAATTTATTTATAAATATAGTACATTCGTAATAATTAAACTTTAAAGACTTAGTTTTAAGGTCTATATTTTAATTATTTTAAAAGTGCTGTGTTGTTATCTATCTAATCTAATCTAATATATATGTCACCGTAAGATTGTAAAATCCGTTAGATTATAATCTAACGGTTTCTATCCCGCTAGATTATAAACGGTCGAAAGATTGTGAACCCTTCAATGTTCTGAGTATTAATTTATGAAATATTTATTGTTTTTACGTTTTCTTGTCTCTTTCTTGTACAGTTCGCGCGCGAGTTGAATGCAGAGTAAATGTAAGTGTCACCATACATTTACTCTGCATTCAACTCGCGCGCGAACTATAGGTTAGGTTAGGGTTTGACATGAATATTCAGGTAGTGCCCGGCCGCAGGCCGGGAACTTAGGTTCTATCGGGTTAATATACTTAATATATTACAATTTACCGAAAAATAACGCGTTAAATTGTAAGCAGTATGTTACGGTTCACAATCTGTCGAAAGTTTATAATCTACCGAGATAAAAAACGTTATATTATAATCTAACGGTTTTTACAATCTTACGGTGACATATATACAATATGTAACAAAAACCCTGTTGTTCCTTTTAGGTACGTATACATAATCATATAGGTGTACCAAAACTGAAAATCTTATTTAAAAAAAATCAAGTACTGGTCAGTTATTGTTCATAGTCAAGATAGCTTATAAAATAGACACATTAAAAAAATGTTTGTAACATCTGTGTCGGCTCGATCAAAAGCGAGCTCAAAGGATACCGCCGCGCCGCCAACCTCTTTGAGGTACTAAGCCGCCGCGCCGCCCGCGGATCGCTTCCTATCCTAGTTGTTAGTCGCTCGCGCAACCGAACGGACGTGCGCATTACGTTGCGAAATTACGTAAAATGTCTTACAAGAATGAAGGATATTTTAAATGTTGATGTGTCTCTGGAGAAGTGACTGCAACTATGCAGAGGCGCGCAGACTTTACCAGGAGCACTATGCTATTTCACGACGCTCAACATGTAACTACCACAGTGGCAGTGCCCAACATCTGTTGGCGAAATAAAGTCCGATTCATCGGTACTACGACGCGTACGTGCAAATATCGCCAAACGGTGTAAGAAATGCATAGAGCTACAAGGCGGGCATATCGAGCAACATCTCCGTAATCGAAAAGCTGTTGACATCATCATAAATTAGTGATACGATTAGATTACATAACTAAGTACTTAATACTTTTTCTAATAATTGAACGAATCACATTTTAAAAGTTACAACAGTGTTAAACAAAAGTGTAAACAAATTGGACGTTAAAAAGTTGTGTTCAGCACACAACTGAGTGATATTTGTGACTCGCGGGTGACACGTGACGAGTTCATGACCTCAGTACCTTCAGTACAGTGACCCTAGAGCGCGAGCGGCTGCCGCCTGCCGACGGTCGGTACCTTTGATACTATTTGCTATCTCTCTCGCGCTCGCTCTGGCTCGCATCGCCTCGTAGAAGTTCAGGGGTGAGCACTCATTTTCATTTTACAAATAATATTGATTTAATATTTAATTTGAATATTTTAATTTAAGAGTTTTACCAAATAAGTTGATTTTTTATGTTTGAATATCAATACTGATAACGCAGCTCAAAGGGACCACAGGGTTTTTGTTACACAGTGTACATATAAAATCGTTAGCTAATCAACGCACAGCCTAAACCGCTGGGGTTAGAAAGTTGAAATTTGGACAGTAGGTTCCTTTTGTAACGTAAGTGCTCACTAAGGAAGGATTTTTCAAAATTCCACCCCTAAGGGGGTGAAATAGGGGGTGAAAGTTTGTATGAAAGTCCGTCATTTCTCAAGTTGAAATGACGAAACTTGGTATACCAGCTACTGGTTTAAAATAAAGATATATATATTTCACAGTTTAAAAATTCTACCACCGAATGGTTGAAATAGGGGATGAGAGTTTGCATGAAAGTCCTTCATTTCTCCAGATATTCTCAAGTTATATAAACGAAACTTGGTATTTCGGCTTTCGTTAAAAATTAAAGAATTACGTGTGTCACAGTTTTTCAGAATTCAACCCCTAAAGTGGTCAAATAGGGGTTGAAAATTTGTATGAAAGCTAACGCCATGAAACTTAGTATATGAGCTGCGATTTCAAAATTAAGAAATACGTATTTCACAGTTTTTGAAAATTCGACCCCCAAAGGGGTGAAATAGGGGATGAAAGTTGGTATGAAAGGCCTTAATTTATCAAGTTATTTTACAGGTTATATCAACGAATCTTGGTATTTTGGCTAACGGTAAAAAATAAAGAAGTACGTGTGTCAAAGTTTTTCAAAATTCCACCCCTGAAGGTTTAAAATAGGGGTTGGAAGTTTGTATGAAAGGCCGTCATTTCTCAAGTTATAGCCAAGTAACTTGGTATGTGAGCTACCGGTTAAAAATAAAGAAATAAGTATTTCACAGTTTTCAAAAATTCTACCCCCGAAAGGGTGAAATAGGGGATGAGAGTTTGCATGAAAGTCCTTCATTGCTCAAGATATTCTCAAGTTATATAAATGAAACTTGGTATTTCGGCTTTCGTTAAAAAATAAAGAATTACGTGTGTCACAGTTTTTCAGAATTCAACCCCTAAAGGGGTAAAATAGGGGTTGAAAATTTGTACGAAAGCTATAGCCATGAAACTCAGTATATGAACTGCGAGTTAAAAACTAAGAAATACATATTTTACAGTTTTTGAAAATTCGACCCCCAAAGGCGTGCAATAGGGGATGAAAGTTGGTATGAAAGGCCTTCATTTCTCGAGATATTTTACAAGTTATATCAACGAAACTTGGTATTTTGGCTAACGGTAAAAAATAATGAAGTACGTATGTCACAGTTTTTCAAAATTCCACCCCCGAAGGGGTAAAATAGGGGTTGGAAGTTTGCATGAAAGTGCTTCATTTCTCAAGTTATACCCATGAAACTTGGTATGTAAGCTACCGGTTAAAATCAAAGAAATATGTGTTTCACATTTTTTTTAAATTCTACCCCCAAAGGGGTAAAATAAGGGTTGAAAGTTTGTATGAAAGTCCTTCATTTCTCAAGTTATAGCCATGAAACTTGGTATACGAGCTGTGGGTTGAAAATGAAGAAATACATGTTTCACAGTTTTTAAAAATTTTACCCTCAAAGGGGTGAAATAGGGGAAAAAAGTTGGTATGAAAGGCCTTCATTTCTCAAGATATTTTACAGGTTATATCAACGAGACTTGGTATTTAGGCTAACGGTAAAAAATAAAGAAGTACGTGTGTCACTGTCTGTCAAAATTCCACCCCCGAAGGGGTAAAATTAGGGTTGGAAGATTGTATGAAAGTCCTTCATTTATCAAGTTATAGCCATGAAACTTAGTAGTATAGTATGAAATGTATGTGAGCTACCGGTAAAAAATAAATACCGGTATAAAAGAAATACGTGTTACACAGTTTTTCAAAATTCTATCCCCAAAGGGGTAAAATAGGGTTTCAAAGTTTGTATGAAAGTCCTTCATTTCTCGAGTTATAGCCAAGAAATTTGATATGTGAGCTACCGGTTAGAAATAAAGGATTATGTGTTTAACAACTTTTGAAAATACAACCCCCAAAGGTGTAAAATAGGGGTAATAATAAATAATAAAAAAATAATAAGTTTGTATGAAGCTTGGTATATATGAGCTGCGTTTTGAAAATTAAGAAACATGTAGGTATTTCACAGTTTTTGAAAATTCGACCCCCAAAGGGATGAAATAGGGTATTATGAAAGTTTTATTAGGGAATATTTCTAGAGATATTCTTCAAGTCATATCAACGGAACTTGGTATTTTAGCTAACGGTAAAAAATAATGAAGTACGTGTGTCACAGTTTTTTTTAAATTCCAGCC
Source organism: Erebia aethiops (assembly GCA_923060345.2). NCBI lineage: Eukaryota > Metazoa > Arthropoda > Insecta > Lepidoptera > Nymphalidae > Erebia > Erebia aethiops. Next base: position 15,048,702 of record OV281079.1, on the reverse strand, counting down.
CCGAACGTGTAAAATAGGGGATGGAAGTTTGTTTGGAAGTCCTTCATTTCTCAAATTATAGCCAAGAAACTTGGTATGTGAGCTCTACCTGTTAAAAATAAAGATATACGTATTTCACAGATTTTCGAAATTCTACCCGCAAAGGGGTAAAATAAAGGTTGAAAGTTTGTATGAAAGTCCTTCATTTCTCAAGTTATACCCATGAAACTTGGTATATAAGCTACCGGTTAATAACAAAGAAATATGTGTTTCACAGATTATGAAAATTCTACCCCCAAAGGGGTGAAATACAGAGTTGGTTTTACATTCACGCCGCAACAGAGCAACGGGTATTTTGCACGGGTAGTTGAGGATCTGGAGAGTGGTATAGGCTACTTTTTATCCCGGAAAATTCCGCGGAAGTTTCCGCGGGAATCACAAAACTTAAACCACGCGGGCATATATAAAATCGTTAAGGTATCAACGCACAGCCTAAACCGCTGGGATTAGAAAATTGAAATTTTGACAGTAGGTTCCTTTTGTGACGTAGGCGTTCACTAAGGAAGGATTTCTCAAAATTCCACCCTTAAGGGGGTGAAATAAGGGTTAAAATTTGTATGAAAGTCCGTCAATTTTCAAGTTATATCCATGAAACTTAGTACACGAGCTACTGGTTAAAAATGAAGAAATAAATGTTTCAAAGTTTCTAAAAATTCTACCCCCGAAGGGGTGAAATAGGGGATGAAAGTTTGCATAAAAGTCCTCCATATCTCAAGATATTCTCAAGTTATATCAACGAAACTTGGTATTTCGGCTTATGTTAAAAAATAAAGAATTACGTGTGTTACAGTTTTTCAGAATTAAAACCCTAAAGTGGTAAAATAGGGGTTGAAAATTTGTATGAAAGCTATAGCCATTAAACTTGGTATATGAGCTGCGAGTTAAAAATTAAGAAATACGTATTTTACAGTTTTTGAAAATTCGACCCCCAAAGGGGTGAGATAGGGGATGAAAATTGATATAAAAGGCCTTCATTTCTCAAGATATTTTACAAGGTATTTTTAATAAACTTTGTATTTTGGCTTTCGGTAAAAAAATAAAAAAGTACGTATGTCACCATTTTTCAAAATTTCACCCCCGAAGGTGTCAAATAGGGGTTGGAAGTTTGTATGAAAGTCCCTCATTTCTCAAGTTATAGCCCAGAAACTTGGTATGTGAGCTATACAGGACAGCGAGAAACCGTGTGCGTTGGCATCCTTATGTGGTTGATGTCCAATCTGCCCGCACAAAACGTTTTTGCTCGATGTTTCTGATCCGAACCGCTAGGGTGTGGAACACCCTCCCAGCGCACGTGTTTACTGCCACGTATAAATTAGGTACCTTCAAGGCAAGAGTGAATAGGCATCTTCTAGGTAAGCGCGTTCCAACCTAGACCTCATCATTGCTTTGCACTAAGCATGATTGTCGTCAAGCGTAAGCCTATCTCACAATAAAAAAAAAACCGGTTAAAAATAAAGAAACAGGTGTTTCGCAGTTTTTCAAAATTCCACCCCCAAAGGGGTAAAATAGGGGTTGAAAGTTTGTATGAAAGTCCTACATTTCTCAAGTTATAGCCATGACACTTGGTACATACCAAAGTACCTACTTGGTATTTTCAACCCGCAGCTCATGTAAGCTGCGGGTTGAAAATAAAGAAATACGTGTTTCACAGTTTTTTTTTAATTCTACCCCAAAGGGGTTAAATAGGGTTGGTCCTTCAATCACGCCGCAAGAGAGCAACGGGTATTTTGCACGGGTAGTTGAGGACCTGCAGAGTGGTATAGGCTACTTTTTATCCCGGAAAATTATGGAGTTACCGAGGGAATCTAAAAACTTAAACCACGCGGACGAAGTCGCGGGCATCAGCTAGTTTTAAATAATTTATTCGTTTATTAAATATTCGTTTTCACTTCTATCGGCAGTCCCTATGACTGCCAATTTTTTTTTAATAGTCGTACGTTTTATGATCACTATTAGGTACATACTTTCCTGTTATAAACAAACATATTATTTACATCTAATGGTGTAAAGCATACTAAATGGTTTCATCGTCAATACATTAAATAAGAGGGGCACCGTCTTCTTGGATTGAACTACAGTCGCGGTCAGAAAATGTTTACCACTTTATAAGGTTCATAATTGCATGGACCCATCTGTGCCAGAAGGTCGATAAGTGGTTTGATTAGGCATAGATTAAAGACTTTTTACCTTTTTCAGAACGTGGCAAATGTGGCAACTAGATATGATAGATGTATAGTTCGCGCGCGAGTTGAATGCAGAGCAAATGTATGGTGACACATACATTTAATCTGCATTCAACTCGCGCGCTGACTGTAGATAACCCCTTTCAATATTTTTAGTAAATGTCACTTTCATAAATGCTAATGTGACAAACTTGAAAATAGGAAATGAATTTTGTTATAAAAAGTCATTATACTCTTTTTGTTGAATTCGATGATTGAAAACTTTTGATAACTTTGAGACGTAATAAATACCTTGCTTAAACGTTTTAGACCTTAATGCATGTAGTGTTATTAAGAATCTAATTTGAAAACTAGTAAACATTTTCAGACCGTGACTGTTCATATCTATGACACACATCCAACCATCTATATATATGTAGGACTAGATGGGCACTTTCATCGAAAAAAGTTCGGCGTCAGACTTCTAGAGCGCGCTCCACACCTGTATAAGCCTGTTCTTGTCCCCGCCATAGCGCGGCTGTCCCGCTTTTCAGACTAGATGGCGTTAGTAAAATAGGTCATTCTATGTTTGACAGGGCCCGTCTATGTAAATTGAGGTCATTGCTTACACCCTATACCCTTGATTAATTTTTCCACGTATGCATTTGTAGAGTTTCCCGGAGAAAGAGGAATTGCTCAGGAACATGATGGGCCTCCTGGGTAACGTGGCCGAAGTAGTTGAGCTCAGGCCGCAGTTGATGGATAAATTGTTCCTGACAGTTTTCTACGAGCTTCTAGACTCTTCTAGCGATGGCATTGAGGTATTTTGATTTTTAAATGAAAGCTCGTTGACTTATATGAGACACATGTATATTATACCTACACATGTATACAGATATGTTGGTTTTACTTTTATTATTCTCATCATCGTAACAGCGCCCATCATAACAGCACAGGTTTTAAAAAAAAGACGTTACACCATGCTGGCCAAGTGTGGATTGGCACCGTCCAAAAAGAACTAAAATGTTTTCAGACCACACTCTCAAACTCATGTATGAGAGAGCAGAGATGGGACTACAGTCTTCAGTAGACGCGTCTGCTTACCGGCAGATTAATAGGCAGATCTCTAAAGCGCAAACGCGCGACTTGCGAAACTTCAATACTGAATACATTAAAGATACCATCGAGCGTAACAAGGGCTCTAAAGTATTCGCAAGAGATCTGTCTATCGGACAGAGTCAGCTGACGCGACTAAAAACTGATGATGGTAGTCTCATCTCATCCAAACCTGAGATCTTGGGAGAGATGGAAAAGTTCTATGGACAGTTATACACCACAACACAAAAGCCTGTTGAGGATTTGGCTAGAGATCCCAGAGCCAAATTGACCCGACACTATACTGAAGATATTCCGGATGTCAGCCTCTACGAGATTAGTATGGCTCTCAAGCAACTCAAGAACAACAAGGCGCCAGGTGAGGACGGAATCACAGCAGAACTCCTGAAAGCGTGTGGAAAACCGATACTTAAGGTCCTTCAGCGATTGTTCAATTCCGTCATTCACGAGGGCTTAACGCCACAGGCATGGCACAGGAGCGTGGTGGTTCTGTTCTTCAAAAAGGGAGACAATACCTTGCTGAAGAATTACAGACCCATCTCGCTGCTCAGCCATGTCTATAAGTTGTTCTCGAGAGTCATAACGAATCGTCTCGCTCGTAGGTTCGACGACTTCCAGCCTCCCGAACAAGCCGGATTCCGAAAAGGCTTTAGTACCATAGACCACATTCACACGCTGCGGCAGATTATACAGAAGTCTGAAGAGTATAACCGCATAACCGGCCACTATGCTTAGCGTTTGTGGACTATGAGAAAGCCTTCGATTCGGTGGAAACTTGGGCTGTGTTGAGGTCACTGCAGAGATGCCGGATAGACTACCGGTATATCCAAGTGCTGAAGTATTTGTACGAAAACGCCACAATGTCAGTTCGTATACAGGGCCAGACTACAAGGTCAATCCAACTGCAGCGGGGAGTGCGACAGGGAGATGTAATCTCCCCGAAGCTCTTTACGCAACGCAGCGGTTGGAAGACGTCTTTAAGCTTCACTCAGCGGGCGATGGAGAGAGCAATGCTCGGGGTTTCTTTGCGCGATCAAATCAGAAATGAGGAGATCCGCAGAAGAAAAAAACCGACAAGTAAAAAGTAACCGACATTGCTCGACGTGTTGCGAAGCTGAAGTGGCAATGGGCGGGGCACATAGTTAGAAGAACCGATAGACGCTGGGGTCCCAAAGTGCTGGAGTGGCGACCACGCACGGGAAAGCGCAGCGTTGGCAGACCCCCTACTCGCTGGACAGACGACATATGGCGAGTCGCAGGGAGCCGCTGGTTCCAGGCGGCGCAAGACCGAGCCGTGTGGAAATCCTTGCAAGGGGCCTATGTCCAGCAGTGGACGTCTATCGGTTGATAATGATGATGAAGATGATGATGATGGTGTTCAGTAGTTGCCAGCAGTTTTCCACCAGTCTCGATACTAACAAAAGAAGAACAAAGTCATAACCTAAATACTGTTGACAGGTCAGCTACAATGCGGCAGGTGTGTTAGCCCACATGGCATCCGATGGCCCCGAAGCATGGACCGTGGAGGAGCCATCCAGGGACGCTGTACTGGAACGCATAGCCACAGCGGTCGAGAGATGGGACCGCAGAGCGGAACGCAATATAAACTATCGCTCTTTTGAGCCAATACTGATGCTACTGCACACGTATCACACGCCCCAGTGCCAACATTGGGCCGTCTGGGCTTTGGCCAACCTCACCTCTGTATACCGTAAGTATTGTTCTTTATTTCTCCTTTTTAAACTTTTCAAAATTACGCGAATTTGTAATTGCGAATTTTTGAAGTGAAAACTCCTTTAGACGCGTTAAGTACTTTTTTTGGTAGGGGGTAAAAATGTGGAACGGTGGATCTTCTTAAGACAAAAGGTCTTAAGTATAATAATATAGTACATTCGTAATTAAACTTTAACGCCTTAGTTTTAAGGTTTATATTAATGAGTGCTGTGTAACCGTGACCGACACCTCGCGTTGTTACGAAGACAATAGTATATTTTGTGCTTAGGGGTGAAACAAGACGATTTCAGACGAGGGTGAAGTTGCCTGCCTGAGTGAAGCGAGGGCTGGCATCACACGAAATCTGAAATCGTGTTTCATCCCGTGGCACACACGCTATTTTTCATATAATCTGCATTAAAAATGCGAGTTTTATTGAAATTGAATTTCTTATTTATTTTAGTTGCTAGGTTTTTGTTTACAAATATCATATCTGTCACCTTAGTTGATGGGTAAAATGACAATTAAAAAGGTTTGAAATAAACAAAAGATACTCTGACAGGATTGAAAGGAGGGCTGCTACATGAGCCCTCAAGGCCGCTGCATGACGTATTCGTCTGAAATTGACTAGTTTCAAGTGGCTCAACGGGCATCGAAACTCGCATTTTCATTGCAGTTTCTATGAAAAAGGTCTTAAATATAAATATAATACATTCGTAATTAAACTTTTAATATTTATATTTAAAAGTGCTGTCACGTAACCGTGAAGTTACACACCTCGCGTTGTTATTTTAAATATTCGTTTTCACTTCTATCGGCAGTCCCTATACACTAGGTTTTACTTTTACTCTTAACAGCAAGCCTTAGTATTCTTGCAAGAAAACTTTTTATCACTATATAATAAAGGATAACTTTAAGTAAAGCGGACTTCCACCACTGTGTGCATTTGTCGAGCAACGGCGTTAAAAAAGGCTAATGCTATCATTGTACGTTTCAGCCAACAAATACTGCAGCCTGCTCGAGGCAGAGGGTGGGCTGTGTCTGTTATACGAGCTGCTACGTCACCCGGCGCCATACCCCAAGATTAAGAAGCTGGCTATGATTGTTATTAACAATTGCTCCAACTTCAGCAGTGGAATGCCCCCACCGCCGGATTCTCCGGACAACTAACCAGTGGACTACTTCGATGAGATCGATCCTGTTGTGCAAGACTAACTGCGCTTGCGCACTGCCTTTGCACTACAACACCCCTGAGGGGCTAGCACGAAAGTTGTGATTGTTACAACCACGATTGTCATGTAGAATACATGATACTCTTGCTACAGTGGTGGATTTTGTGTATAGTGAGCGAGTGCAAAACAATTAGAGGTGATTGTGATCTGTGATAAGAAATCCTTGACCATTATATAGGGCTTTCTAATACCGGTATTAATACCAAAAAGATTTTATTCAATACCGGGATCCTCATATTGGGAAAACTTAAAACGGGGTAATTTTTTTTTTACTTAAACCAATATTATCTGGAAGAAACAGCACCGTAACAAACAGTTATTCCATAAAAAATATTTTTTCACCACATTAACTCGAAAAGAGCGACAGAAAGTGTTTTGGATTGAGAACGCTGTGGATTGGTGTCTATTTTATTGTCTCGCGAAACGTTAAGCAACTCCTTCGCTCTATTTTATGTCTTACTAGCTGAAGCCCGCGACTTCGTCTGCGTGGATTGAGTTTTTTGGTACCCGTGAGAACTCTTTCATTTTCTGGGATTAAAAGTAGCCTATGTGCTATTCCAGACTATAATCTATATCTGTGCCAAATTTCATCCAGATTGTTCAGCTGTTCTGGCATGATTGAGTAACAAACATACATCCATCCAAACTGTCGCATTTATAATATTAGTATAGATAAATAGTGCTGGGTACAAAAAAGATTGATAATATGTATCACCTCACGCACTAGGTACAGTAGTCACGGGTAACTATAGAAATGTGTCAAAAATTTCTACTATAGTATTTTTTTGGGAAGTTGAATGCAGAGTAAATGTATGGTGACACATACATTTACTCTGCAGTTAAATCTTTATCTAAGTGGATGTAGTAGCAATGTGGTAATCATAATTTTCATGCTTAGACGCGGCTAAATCTCTATGACCTTGAAATCTGTAATTGATTAACCTTAAATTGATTAATCTTTTAATTTGTGGATTTTTATGCATGGAATTATTATATACTGTGTATGCGAAGGATACTTTGAGACGTCAAATCAAACATCACGTAAAGAAAATGTCAAGTTTGTCCTAAACCAATTAAAGGCGAACGTAATCCTCACGTGAAGATTTCATCATCATAGCAGATAAAGTCTGAATAATCTGTTTTGTTTTTCATATAAGAAGTCTCGTAAAGTTGTATTGTTACCAATAGAAGTTACTGAGTCCTGTTATAGTACCTTAGAGTACCAAGTACCAAGCTGAAATAACGCGCCCCACTATCGCATTTACGCACACAAGCAAATCTAAAATATGGGCGCAATACACATAAAGATGCCATTGTAATTGGTCATTCAGTTGCCGGATAGACTCGAAGCTAGGAGCTAAGCTAAGAAGCGTTGTTCTCGGATTTGTTGTCCAACTAGTCATAAGTGATCTGAAAACGCGCGAGAGCGGACATATTGTTTCATACAACGCGCCAGCGCTGCTCCATACAGTGAGCGTTGTCGGATTTATCACGCGACTAGTCGACTTTGATGTACGCATACAGATCCTAATTCACGGAACAGTCGACGCTCCCACACAGAGGAAGTGTCGTTATTAATATTTGCACTCACACATCTAAATCAACTAATTAAGTAGTGGGGCGCATTATTTCATCTTAGACAAGCTCTAATACTACTACTACTATAGAATATTACCTGTATTATATAATTCGAATACGATATTACAAGTATAAATATATTATGTCAGTATCTACTTTCTTCTTTTGTTATGATCGCAATTGGAAACTAAGTTGGAAAGGGTACAAACATAGTCTTCTTATGTGAAAAATTCAATAACTTGTTCGAGCAACTGCAAGTGTTTTAAGTGCAAGTGCAAAGGCATATGTGGCTGAAAGGACAGCTGTTTACAAAATCGGTTTCGTCAAGTTAGACATTAGTGTTATCCAAGTGAAAAACCATAACATATTGTGTGTGAATAATAGTGACGTCAATAATGCAGGAGTACATTGAGCTTGAAGATACAGGTACCGCTGTCGAGTCAACGCATGTTCGTATCCAAAAAAAGTATGTTGTTAAAATTTACAGGCTGTGATATCCAGAATTTCGCTCTCTCGCGCATCCTAACTGTGAAAGTCTCAGTATACTTTTGACAAAAGTGACCGATCCAGGTCTTGCCAATAAAATAACAACTTATTTTGATTGTTATATTTCTATGTATTTTATTGTAGTGACAAATACAAGGAAGAAAAAATACAAGTTAATAATATTAAATGTGTAAGATTTCTATAATTTTATTGTCAAGACTTGGATCGGTCATTTATCTTTGATTAGTCGCTTCCACATATTGAAAATGTTAAAATGTGCGAGAGAGATGAAATGTGTGGATACCACGGGCCCTTATGGCCCAATATTTAATCTCAGTAATTATATGATTGGTGTGTATTCAATAAACTGCTATATTTTTTGTCAAAATATTAAAATCTAAATGTTGTCTAAAGAAAAGCTCATACGGCGGTTTAATTTTTTAGAATACAATCAAATTAACTAATAATATAGTGTTAATGATAAATAAATATTTCACCATAGTGGAAATGATAATGATCTAAATTGAACTTTACCTACTTGTACATCATTACGTCATTTTAAGAATACGCACATTTGCAGGCATATTTTGTATCTGAGTGGATATGTTACATTAGTTTTACAAGTTTATAAGTGTCAAACTGCCTTCATAAACTGCTATAGGGGTGGTATGGTCACTTAAAATTGTCGCCTATTTAACGTCTCAGCATAACACCACCACTGCCTGGCCTCACAGCGTAGGTAATGAAAAACGGGCTTTAATACACTGTTGCACAAGGTTTATATTTTAGAGTTTCTTGCGGCCGGCCAGATGCACAGTTTGTTCAGGTGTTATATCTACGATAACCCTAAAGGGCAAAACACACAGGGAGCGGGCGCGGGCCGGGTAGGGTGCGCGGCGGGTTGAATTCCTTGTATTTATATGGACGACGTCACACAGAACGCGGCCGCGGGTCGGGCGCGTGGCGGGTGACGCTCTCCCTGTGTGTTTTGCGCTTAGTAGTTAGACACTGCTTAGTGAACAACCAAATCATAATATGTCCATTTAGGTACACAATAGACTTGCCGGTCTTCCTAAGCATGCTATAGTAAATGATCCGTTAGATTGTCATGTTTTATATCACAATCATTTAAGATATAAATGAAACCTTAAGGATGAACTTTAAGGTACTTTTGAATAATTAATTATTATTGTATAGTCAATTCAAAAGTATCTAATTATTTAATTTAGAATGTTATTATAGTAGATTCTACGTCTATAACTAAAAAATATATTTCTAAGTGAAAATCTTACTATTTATTGTATGTGTGTAGTTTAAATAGATATATTATATATATAATCTAACTTCTTGAAATGTTTTAATAGGTGTATACTGTATATTATTGCATGCTCTGCTATGAAAGTTTTTGCATTATTTTGTCTATAAAAATATAATTTATCCATTTAAAACGTGGCGCCAAAAGTCCATAAAAATGTTATATTAAAATTGGACTTTATATTGAGGCCTTACAAAGCTTGGTTTGATAGACAACTGTAGTTAATGAGATGGAGGGCGCAGACATGCGTTTTGTATTCATCAGCGCGCTCAGTCTTAGACTGCATCATCAACATTTTTGTATGAATGCATTCAAGCACAAGCGTATTTTATTTAAAAAATAACTAATTTGTCTCACATAATAGCAGTCAAGAAGTCTTTATGAAGATAATAATAAGATGCAGTGACGCCTCAGATACGAATATCACAATATTTTTTAAATCAATTTACAATTACTATTCTCTTTCTTTAAAAGTTTATAGCATAGCATAGTGTGTTATGAAATTTTTCGTCTTGCTTTTTCTACACAACTATTCACGTCCATTTACTTGTTAGTTAATTTTTTTTGGTTTTCTACCTGAGTACATTAGACCGCCGTCAAATTGAAGCATTCGCACGTTGCACGTATAGCAATCTTTAATTTGAAGGCGGGCTATGTAAATTTTATCGGCGAAGTGTATGATTCTGTATTTGATATTGAAGTTCGAGGAATTTAGATTACATCATAAATTAATCTTGATATTCATCACAGCCACTTCAACCGAACAGTGTGGCTGGTCGTCAACAACGGATCGGTCGTTAATAACGAGGCATCACACACTAACCAGTTATCACGAAAGTTGTGATGGCGATGGAAAATGGCGATGATTGAAATTATTACTGTAATTGTCTGAATTGATGGCTTCTTATTTCAACTGTCTGCATCCTAACCAATAGCGAGTACCTAAGTAGTATCGTTCAAATAGAACTGATGTCAAACGTTCCATCTTTAGGTGTCTTTTGGAGATTGTCGTACGGATCGTTTTGGATCAATTGCACCGTCAATGGTTATGTTATATAACATTAAGGTATTCCACTACCTACAAGTTAGCAAAGTGAGTGGCACAAGTGTTACGTCCATAATTAAGGCTATAAGTCAAATGTTCGTAAAAAGTAAGTAGTAACCCTGACTTTTGCAAGCCTATGTGGTTTGTTTAAGTGGTATTTAATTTAAAATATAACTATCGACGGTGGAATTGACCCTAAGGCTGTATTTTCGGTGAGCAGCGGTGAGCGGATTAAAATACGCAGTGTTCCGCAGTTGGTTTTTTTGGTTATCGGCATCGGACTACACCGACCCACCAATGTCAACTACCCTACATAAACCGCGGAAAACACTAACTTGTTTGCGATGTCGCGGATCCGCTAATGACCTTGCGGATTCGCTTGTTTTCCACTCGCCACCGAAAACATTTGATACAAAATGTATCGCGAGCGTACCGCAAATGCGAATCCGCTTCCGCCCGTTGCCCACCGAAAATGCAGCCTTAGTTTGCTACAATGTGATTGTATCCGCGGTCTGAAAATGTTTACCAGTTTTCAAATTAAGTTTTATACCCCTTTTGTTAGTCGGCAGTAGTTTGTAGTGGTCCTTCGGGTACAGAACCCTAAAATGGGTATTAAATATTAATGATTTTCATAATAAAAATCATTTCCTAATAATAAGCAGGCGTTACTTGGCGGAAGTCCACATAGATTTGCCTTCTGTGGCGGATTATAGCGAATTAAACTTATAGCTTTTTCATTGTCAAGTGATATTTATAAAAAAAAAACTGTAGCTATACTATATATCCTATCTAGAGTCACCTACTGCAACAACCGATACACGTTAAAAATTCTATGATCTATGGCTATGCCTGATCATCACAGCTGATCATATCACAAATCGACCTTTTGACACACAAGTGTGCATGCAATTATGAACCTTATAGTGGTAAAAATTTTCAGACCGCGACTGTACTTGGCTGTGTGTGGTTTAATAAATAAAGAAGCATGACAATCATAATAAAGATTACAGTGATCACAATGTGATTATCACACCTTTGGTGAAATTATATTATCTGTGACTTTCAAATCATATCTTACTCAGAACTGAATAAGGCAACGTTCCCGAGCAAGATATAATCTAAATGACACGGTGGGAGCCTAGTTAATAATATGATTAAAATTACAATCTTTAGTACTTATAGGTGTTTTTCTTTGTTAAATCGATTCTTAAGAAAAAAAATATATAAAAAGATAATAAATTATATGAAAAGATCTATGTATTAAAGTCTTTTTTTTATCGCTAATTCAGAAAATTGTTGGTTATACTTTGTAGTCTGACGATCTTTTATTTAAACACTAGCTGTTGCCCGCGACTACCGCGTGGTTTCAGTTTGCCTATTAGCCTGAGATCCCGCTGCAGGATTCGGGTATGTGATCAGAAACTAATTGTTATGTATAATAAAGAATTGGGGAATTTAAATTTGCCAGGATGCCAATCAAAAAGTGGCCGCTAGTATTTTTAATTAAAATAATTGTTTGCGTCTAAGTAATTTAGATTACTTTGTGCCACCTAGATCTGCACCATCTGCTTTGTGGCACCATCTGTACTCTGGCTCGCGTTTAGCGTGAGGCAAAGTACAAGACTGGTAAAAATACTGGCGGCCACTTTTCGATTGGCACCTTGGCAAATTTAAATTCTCCAATTTTTTACCATACATAACAATTAGTTTCTGATCACACTCGATTCATGTAACAATCCAGCAGCGGGATCTCGGGCCATATGTCACTCTCCACTCTCCAGTTTCTCCATTTTTTGCGTGGGTATAGTTACCCACGCAAATATCACGTCTATCCGTTACTCTGTTGCAGCGTGATTGCAGGACAAACCATACTAATATTATAAATGGAAAAGTGTGTCTGTCTGCTACGCTTTCACGGGGACACGGACACGCTTCTTCCCGGAAAATTAAGGAGTTAAACGCGGGAATAAAAATAAACTTAATCCACTCGGATGAAGTCGCGGGCATCCTCGTAGTTGGATTTCAAAATAAACAGCTGGAGCTGAAAATGAATATAGTAGGTCTTCTGAAACAAGATTTGCCGGCTCCGAATCGGCTATCCCCACAACCCTCTGCAGAGCTACAGCCGAAGGTTTAATAGCCTTAAGAAATTCAGTTTGATATTGGCTAAGGCCCGCTTGCAGAAATGCCGGGTTATCCTTTTAACCCAGAGTTACTTAGCTGCTAATATGACAGAGTTCGTATAAATTTCTTTGAAATTTATTCCTTGGTTAGGCCAGCCATACACGGACTGCTCGAGCAGTTAGCCAGTGATCAACATACACGGATCGCTCTTGCAGTCATAGTCAACAGCTTGAAGCTACCATTGATGACTGCTGCCCGAAACAGTCTACTCGAGCTACTCCATAAATTTATATGTGTGTACGTAGAATACTGTATGTTCTTCACTATGCAGTCGCTGTCCGTGTATGGCTGGCATAAATGTAACCAACGTCTCTGCAAGCGGGCTTAAAAGTAATAAAAAACCGGTCAAGTGTGAGTCACCCTATTAGTACATATGGAACCCTATCGATGTTTTTTCCTATACTTGTGCAGTGACACCTTGCTTGACTTTTATGATTCTAGGTCAAGTGGAAGTACCTTAGAAGTTTTGATTTTTTGGCGAGTGTCAAAATATGCGACATAAACAGCCGTATTTGATCGCGTTGACTTAGAAGCTTGATTTTTGAAGTGAAAACTTTATGCGCGTTGAGCACTTTTTGGTAGGGGGTAAAAATGTGGAATACGCGAGATCGACACCGTTCTTCTTGAGACAAAAGGTCTTAAGTATAATATAGTACATTCGTTATTAAACTTTAATGCCTCAGTTTTAAGGTTTATATATCAATAAGTGCTGTGTAACCGTGGGCGACACCTCGCGTTGTTACGAAGCATTGGTGTAGAATTTTAGTACCTTTACGAAGACAAAAGTTTTTAAATATAAATATAGTACATTCGTAATTAAACTTAGTTTTAAGGTTTATATTTGAAATATTTTTTTTATTATTATTTTACTTTTTTATTTATTTTTGTAAATTAGAAAAAAGAATTAAATATTCGTTTTCACTTCTGTCGGCAGTCCCTATGACTCCCAATTTTTTTTACAGCTCCTAGGGACTAAACGTATAGTACTAAGTACCTACCTATTTTATATTAATTTCAACTTGATACCTAGTTGACAGACGAATCAACGAAGTGAGCCTTTAAGGGTTCCTTTTTTCCTCTATTTGGGTACGGAACCTTAAAAATGTTTTTTTTTAGTTTATGTTAACCTTAACTGTTACCTACCTGATGATTGGATTTATAGTCCCCACCAAATTATCTAGCCCGGTGGCCAAAATTGGATTTATTTCTTATGCCTGTTTAGTTTTTGTTTTTAAAAATGAAAAAACTAGAAGTTCAATTCGCTATAATCCGCCACCGAAGGCAAATCTATGTGTTACAGTGCGTATCTCGAACCTGATGCCCGCGACATTCACCACACCACACAAAGCCCCAAAAATACCCCCAACGCACGCCCCACTCCGACACCGGAGCCTCCCCAGGAGACCCAGGGTTGTAAAGTCAACGACTTTACAATCATGCATTGTAAAGGCAACGTCTCCTGGGGATGCTCCGGTTGAACTTCTAGTTGTTTCATTGTCATGTACCGCAAAGTAACGCCTGCTTTAGATCCAATAATTTTGTTTTTATTTTATTTTTAATATATTATGTATACTACTGTCCCCGGGTCGGATAAGTTTTGTGGGACTATACTGCTGGCGGTGGCGATGGCGGGCCGGCGCAATAAAGTGTGACCTCTGGCCCCCGCGCGTCTTTTCTATTGCGCTCTTGCCCTTTCACTACTTAAAACCTTCGGCTTTGGCCAAAAATTCTCGGCCCATTTGGGCCAGAGCCTAGGGTTTAACCTGAGGAGTTTTTGGCCGAAGGTGGCCGGACACTTCTACAATCTTGGGGGGCGTTGGTGTGCTCGGACAAGATCCAAATAAATAAAACAAATATAACAACAAATCGTATCATTTATTTTAATAACGTTCCATAACATGTTCATTTACAAATTTAAATAAAACTTTGTTACAATTCAGGCATATTCTGCATGCAAATACATTTTTATTTAAATGAATAATTCATAAGTCACATAGAATTTATATTACGAAACTATTTATTGGTGTTTAACGTGTATTATAGGTATCGGTTTAGTTTCATTAAGGGAATCCAAAAAAAAGAATTAGAACACTTGTTTATTTATTTTATCATATACAATAGGATTAAATAATTAATTATAACTAGGTAAATAATATAATTTGATTTCGTTATACGCGTGAAATTCAATCAGACATTATAATAATATTTAACTGATTGGCCTATATTAAGGATATTTTATTATCTATGAAATAAAATGAACTTGTTAGAAATAATGATATGTGATTATTTGTATAAGATAAACTATATAATATGAAATTAACAATTAATGTTTAAATATCACATAAGCAATAGTCGTAAAAATATCTCTAAATATTTATATAATATCTTGTGGTCCATTTTAACGCACAACTTCATATCGTGCCATGATCCTGTAGTGCTAGCGATACACTATAAAAATGTATTTATTCTATCATTATCAATTCCTACGACGGTTCCAAGCTAAAAATCATTCTATATAAGCTATATTATATAAATTGCCTGCAATTTAGTATGTCTATTGTCTATACTTCACAGAATTCATTATAAAACCATCAAATAAAGAGTAAAAATCGATTAGGTATAAAATATTGACCATTTTTACTCAATATTATTAGATTAGGCTATTAGCGTATATAAACAGCGTCTAGGCCACTTCAAGACACATAAGATCCGCATAGTTAAACATAAATCTTACGCTACCCTACATTGCGATTTATAAAAGGCTTCGTGTATAAAATTGTAAAACGTGCTACTGTAATTTTGCGATTTAAATATTGTTGCCAACACATAAATTATTCCTCCAAAATCTATATATATAAAAATGAAACCCGTTTGCCTTGGTCACGGCATCACGCGTGAATGGCTGGACCGATTTCACTAATTCTTTTTTTGTTGTATTTGTTATTATTAGGAGAAGGTTCTTACGGAAAAAAATATTAAGAAAATCTCTCAGAAATATTGAAAAATATACATTTAATTTTGCATACTAAGGCGGTACGAAGTTCGCCGGGTCAGCTAGTTAATTATAAAATCCGTTCATTCTCCCTAACAAATGAACCCAGTCATAACATCCCCACATGGGTCAACTGTACTCGACACAACTCGACTATCGACTATATAATGCACATGTTTTTGAATGGAACTTTCAATTACGAAACTACTTAAGGCAGGTACATATACAACGCGCGACGAAATCTACTCAACAGAACGTCATACATAACGTGCGCGTACATAATATTTTGTATGGTTTCTAATACGAAGAACGCCGCTGCGCACTTCTCATTGTGACTGCCTTTTTACACTTTCTTACATTATTGGACAGATTTTCGTCGCGCGTTTTGTCTATTTAGACCTAATAATATCTACCTCTTATTTAAAAAAGGCATAACCAGAAATATTGGGAAAAACCCCCGTAAAGTGCCAAACACAAAGGTGCATGGGGTATAGTATAATATCGTCTTTAATAGGTACTCGCTGCTAGCTGACACGATCGGAAGCGGCGTGGTCTCCTCCCCGATGTTATTCGTTGAGGATGCAAGTCCGCATGAGCGCGTTGACCACAGCGTACGGATCGCAGTTGGAAGCGGGCCGGCGGTCCTCGAAGTAGCCCTTTTTATCTTCGGCTACCGAGCGAGGTATCCTGATGCTGCTTGCACGGCTTGCCACACCTAGAGAGGATTACATAAATTTTAAAAAAAAATGGCAGTCATAGGGACTGCCGATAGAAGAAAGAAAACGAATATTGAAATATATTTTTTTACTAGCTGATGCCCGCGACTCCGTCGGCGTGCATTAAGGTTTTTTGGTTCCCGCGGGAACTCCTTAATTTTCCGGGATTAAAAGCCTATGTGCTATTCCAGATTATAATCTATCAGAACCGTTCAGCCGCTGGGGCGTGATTGAGTAACAAACATTCATCCATACATCCATACATCCAAACTTTCGCATTTATAATATTAGTATAGATTATTTAAAAAAAAATCTAATTTAAAAAAGAAATAATAAAAATAAAAATATTTCAAATATAAAACTTAAAACTAAGGCATTAAAGTTTAATTAAGAATGTACTATATTTATATTTAAGACCTTTTGTATTCGTAGCAACGCGAGTGGTCGGTCACGGTTCCACAGCACTTATTAATATAAACCTTAAAACTAAGGCGTTAAAGTTTAATTACGAATTTACTATATTTATACTTAAGACCTTTTGTCTTAAGAAGAAAAGTGTCTGTCACGCGTTTCCACATTTTTACCCCCTACCAATAAGTACTCAACGCGCCTAAAGAAGTTTTCACTTCAATCACGATTGCAGCGTACCTATGGCCGTAAAATATTTATCTAAGTACCTTCTCAGTAATTCTCACATCAGTATCTAAGCTATACATAATATCTACTAAATGCAAAAAACCGAATCAAGCAGTATAACAATCGGTCCAGTAGTTTTTCAAGAAAATTGTAACAATTAAGTGCAAAAACATTGTCTGGTTACACATAATATATACCGCCTTCGTTCCTTCGTGTCTTGGGTAAAAAGACTAAAATCGGCGTGGACACGTTGTTAAAACTTCGGTCTCCTTAATTTGCCGCGGATTTTCAGGACCTCTCGTAAGGTGAATTTTAAGAGATTAGATATCACTTGTTTTAACCGTGATAAAAAACAACGTAAGGAAACCTGCATGCCATAAGAGTTCTCCATAATGCTATCAACAAAGGTTGAGATCATGATCAGGTATAATCTAATCATTAGGACAGAATATTAAGAAAGAACAGAACTATCGTCGTGTTGCGGAAAAACCAGAGTGTCAAAAAAGTACTTTAATTTGAATTTCCTAAATATGCTCAGCTCAGAGTTCGAGCTGAAATTAGGCGGAACGCAAAAATCATATTGTAATAAAATTCTGTCTCATTTAGTTCACGCGGTATGAATGCATTCCTTTCTCGTGCGGCTTAAATGGGTAGTGTCTAGCCGTCTTTAGGCTTCTTTTGGATAGTAATGGCTACTTCATACCGGCACTGAAGTCGTTAATACTGGCAGTCTCATGCAGGCCGGTGAGCCGACGTTCGTTGTCCTTGCCGCCGCGCGGATCGTACACCTTGATGTGTTTCATGTGCACCTTCGACAGCTTGTCGATCGCCTTCTCGATCTCACTGTTACATTGACAACATAACGTTATTATTAAGATTAACAACATGGCGTATAGTTTAGTTTCGTTTTGTGTATTCCACAAATTAATGAAATTGTAAATTATTTTTTTCATAAGAGCAACCGCAGATTTTCTTGCTGGTTCTTCTCGGTAGGAATGGCATTCCGAACCAGTGGTAGATTCACTCGAGGATTCAAAAGTACTTGTAAAAGTTTATTTGACTAAAAATCATTTGAATTTTGAATTACATCGTCACTTGTTTTGATAGAATCTGACAAATATCCGGAAAATAATGAAGTGGGAATTGTACTTTGGAATCAAAACAAAGAAAACTCTCATAAATTGCCATTCATATGAACAATCAACTAAGATCTGGCATGGGCAAGATTAACTAGGTTTATTTCATTTTCCAATTATTAGAGACAGTGAAGATGTTTACAAATACGATTCAGAGTAATGGCTGAGAGCGTCTCGCGTTTTTAGCTACGTAAGCCGCCATTAAGATTATTATAATTTTCAAAAAAACTATCCTACATATGCTATATTTTGTGAACTTTAGTGATATAACTTCGTCGATCTTTTTGTCAGCCCTAACGCAGAGTACGGTCTATTTGGGCTGCAATTTACATACGCCAGCCTGTGTTTTTAGTCCAGTGCCCAAGCACTGGACTAAAAACACAGGCTGTCTGCAAAATTGTGGTGTAATTTTAGATTTTTTTTAAAGGCATTAAATAAAATAAATACAGATGCGTAACCGTACCGCGTAACCTAATAATTTCTCACACAAATATCGAAATTACTTACATAATACCGTTTTCTTCTCTCATCTTCTTCGTGGAGAAGTTAGTATGGGCACCAGATCCATTCCAGTCCTGCACCGGTTTGGGGTCGAATGTGACAATAACTCCGTACTCCTCGGCTAATCTGTGCAGAATATATCGAGCCATCCAGAGATCGTCGCCGGCGGTCACTCCTACCGCGGGGCCCACTTGGAACTCCCATTGAGATGGCATCACCTCCGCATTGGTGCCAGCCATCGGAATGCCGGCGTACAGGCAGCACCTTGGAAATACACCATTCACTAAGTGAGTATTTATTTATTTACTAGCTGATATCCGCGACATTGTCCGCGTGGATTGATGTTTTTTGGTTCCCGCGGGAACTCTTTAATTTTCCGGAACAAAAAGTAGCCTATGTGTTACTATTCCAGATTATCTATCTCTGTGTGTCAAACTTCATCCAGATCCGTTCAGCCGTTCTGGCGTGATTGAGTAACAAACATCCATCCACCCATCCAAACTTTCGCATTTAAAATATTAGTAGGTATATAGAAGTAGGTAGGTATTATTTTTGAACACTTACACGATACACACTTAGAAAATGTGTAAATGCACTATTTCCAAAAAATAAAGTAAATACATATAATATGTATACAGTTTTACATATTTTGCAACTTTATAAAATTATGCAGACAGGTGTATAGCTGGATAACCAATAATAATTATTACATCACAGGAGATTTATTGTTATCACAATATTATAACAACTGAGTTAAGTTATTATACCTATTCGGATCATCGCTGATTGGACGAACATATTGACCATTCTTCTTTTCATTGGCTTGCTACCGCCTGCCAAAGCTACATCTTGAACCCATCCTACATCCTCTATATCCTTTTAGAGATACGAGATGATATAAATAAAAAAATACAGTAAAGGTACGTAATAATATTCTATAGTCTATACTTTTATGTACCTATAGCCCCTATAGGATAAAAAGTTTAGTGTAGGTATGACCATGATCTAATTTATTAATGGTCGGTCATGTTTTATCTTCTGGAAACGATTAATTTGGTCTTGCTTTCTGCAAATGAAGGTGGGGACAGTGCTCAGTAGGTGGTAACCTTTCAGTTTTATTTGTACGTTTCAATTAAAGACAAAGCTTCGTCCTGACAATTCTTCATGTTTTTTTCTTAAAAATTAATACTTTGAAATGAATATTGTCGCTTCATGCTTTACTTGTTTGCAGTCGACAATAATGCCAAGGATTGAGCACGGAATAGATAAAGGGAGAATTTTTTCTATGGGATTGAGTTTGCATAGGTATATCTCGTTTGACTGTAACGACGTCGTGGTCTATGGATTTAGACTCACCACGATGAGCTACTGAGGTTTATATTATTCAATAAACCTCTTAGATTCCAAACAGTTTACCAATAGTTTGCAACCTACCTCAGCGAAATTTGAATTAGGAATAGTCAGTCTATTTTACGAATACTTAAGCTTAGATATTTTTGCGCAGTTTCACAAAGCATGTTTAAAGTTTAAACGTATAGGTACCTAACTCAAGGAATCAGAACGACCTCTACTTTACTCATTGTTCGTACGCAATAACAATGGTATTTAAATAAACTGCATAACGTGTTTCGCATTGTAGGTCGACCTAGTACCTACCTACGGAAACCAGTTTCGAATAAATCGAAAACCGTGCAAAATTTAATTAGAATTAGTGATGCTTTATTTTTTACCGTTTAAACTTCAACGTTTTCCCACCTTCAATTTAATTACATCCTTGTTATATTAAAAAACCGGCCAAGAGCGTGTCGAGCCACGCGCAGTGTAGGGTTCTGTAGTTGTTCGTTACAATATGCGAACATTCTAAGTTGGTCTTATCACTCGATAACTTGTAAAGGCTATTTTCCTTTTAACTTCTTTATTATATATACCTACTGCTGCCATGAATTTTTTTACTGAATACAATAGTACTAACTTATAGATAGGTACGTATTAAAGTCCATATATGCATGGAACGCTCTCACCAAGGAACACGTTCAACTGCTTTAATATGCCGCCGCATGTCCCTGCAAATATGGACTTTAATACGTGTATGTGTGAATCGTACTTTAGATGAGCGTTGTTTCTTACCTGTAATGTGCTTCAACGAGATCCCTGGCGAATACTTTGTTGGCTCCAACGCCGCAATAGTAGGGGCCTTGCGGTGGGGGGAAACCACCCGGGGGCCAGCCGAAGGGCCTCAGGTCCGAATCCAAGAGAATGTACTCTTGCTCAATACCGAACCAAGGCTCTTCATCTTTGCATTTGTCGTACGCTTCTTGACACTTGATGCGGTGATTGCTTTCTGCAATTTAATTGATTAATTTTATATAAGTATATATATATATAGGTAAGTATTTTTTTATTCCACTACAAGTTAGCCCTTGACTGCGATCTCACATGATGGTAAGTGATGAAGCAGTCTAAGATGGAAGTAGTTACGTGTTAGAGGTATGGCAGTCTAGCTGTGTAGTAGTAGAAAACTATTGGTATGCAAGGTGTTTATATAAGGTACATCGTCATGCAAGATGTTTTAGTTTTCTTTGCTATATTCTTTCTATTGCTCTATCGTTGCAATCACCTATCAGCCTTAATATGTCCATGTGGCGCCGGACACGGGGATAGAGCACTTAGTGAGAATGGCAGTACAGACTACAGCTACGATGTGAACGGAAGTTCTATTCCAAAAGTTCATAATATAGCATAATAATAGCAATACCACAGCAGTTTACTGTTTTTCTGTAATCAACAGCGTTTTACAATTATATATTTTTTTAATTTTGTCTTAATACTAAAATAACGCCAAATAGGATTACAAAAAGTATACATTTTTATTCTGCCTGGCTGCCTCTGTCCTCGTGTTGAATCGGCATTACCGCTAAAGCTGAGACTGTTCAAGATCGTTACATAACTTCAAATCGTGTTTCAGCAGACAATGTTTCAGTTAGGTGCGTCTTTTTGCGAAACAGGCAGTCTACCAACTTATTAATAGGTGTGATTGTTATTATTTCAAAAATACCTGTGGGCTCCATGTTGTATTTGAATGTGTCACACATGACAAGAATGTGGTTGCCACGACGGAATGGATCTTTGTATATAGCGCGAGGCACTATGAAAGTATCCGAATTATGACCATCCGCTTGCCCCGTTGAACTGCCATCGAAGTTCCATACCGGCAAATCTATAAAGTAATAATAATAAAAATACAATTAATTAAATTTTATACTTACTAAAAAATAATAACATGCCGGCGATGTAAGCGATGAAACGTGCCGGAACGATGAACATAGAAAACGTTTAGGAGTAGGTATAAATTAAATTCATTGGATTATCCCGCTTCCACCTAAAGAATTCATTACAATAAAACTGCATATAGGCACATTATAGAACTACGCATGATACGAGGCATAGTTTGTTATCGAATAACAAAACCTCTTCGCAGAAAAACATTTTGATGATGAATGTTATTTACCTACTCATACAAAATATTTTAATATCAAGTTAATACCTAGTAAGTAGGTAAGCAGGAGGATTAAGTTTTCGGTTTTCCTCAACTCTTCAAGTAGTAAGGTATGTCTGCCTTACCGTTGACGAGCCAACGTCTTGCATAAACTACGAAAACACATAAATAATCTACGTACCTAGTACCTACCAGGTATAATGTTTTTTACTGATGTTAAAAATAAATATGAAAAATTGTTAAGCTTGTGGTAAACCAGAAAATAATAATGTAATTTTGATTTAAAATACCATATTAAGATAAGTCAACTTCTTCTGCAAAAACTATTGCTACCTTTAAGTATCTTGGGACTTGGTATCGTTAGAGACGGCTAGGTACATTATATTCTCTCAACATAAGAAATAACTATATACTTGATACAATCTAGAATGGATGCTTAATTAAAATCTGAAAGCTACACATTTTATGTGATACAATATGTGCTACATTTCTACGTCTGCTACGATATTGGTGTGAAACCTTTCAAATTCTCATTAAAGCTGTCCCTATTTACTCCTTCCCTCCAATTGCACTCTACATCAAACGTGCTTTCTAGAGACTTCGGACAAAAATAAGGCGGCATGTATTTATTTATAACGCTGGTTCTTTTGATGGTACTCCACACATTCAATGTAGTTTTTTCGTCTATTTCTTCGAGGATTTTTGTCCATTTCACAAAATTATCTTAAAATCAGAAAAATATTTGGTTGTGTTAAAGCTAAATAAGTTAGCATAGTTTTTTTAGCACCACAATCAGTAAGTTATTAGAATTAACATTTCTCTAGAGCAGTCATGGCGAACCAATGGCACGTGACACAATATTTTCGACACGTCCGATCACAAAATTCATTATGCACTAAGAAAAAGAAACCCTAATATAAATTATTTGTCATCTAATAGCAACAATAAAACTCGCACTAATTTTACTTTAATTTAAAATACGCGTATAATTATTGAGACATTGCAAAATGTATTTTTTTTGTAGCAAATTTAAAGATTGAGTTGATACTATTTATTATTATTATTTTCCCAATAATTACAGTCAAAATTATTTAATAACACGTCTATGACCTCATTTAACATTTCTTTAAAAAATGGCACGTTGATACATAAAGGTTCGCCTACACTGCTCTAGAGGATCTTACTGGATGACTGATTTGCAATGTCGAAACTACTCCATCAAGATATTTTGCATTTTACCACAGAATAATTAGGTGATAGTTACGCTCAGTTAAAAAAAGAAAAATAATAGTACAGCCTCGATTGACATTCTTCATAGCTAACATATTAAAAAAAACAATTATTAGGCGTCCTTAAAATCACAAACATCGTAGTAGCTACTTTATGATATCACCAACACAAGGGGGTTTCCCTCTTTACCATAAAAAAGGTAGATCTAAATAATTTATTATAATTATGTAGGTAAATTGTACAGATGCCGTTTACAAAATAGCCTCTGAATAGACTCTGAAGGTCGCCATATTACGCGATCTACGCTAATTGCAATGGTTAATGCGGACGTATTAAAAACTGGCTCATTTTAATAGGAGTGTAATGTTTCATGTATTTGACGAGATATGTAGCTACTCGTGGCACACCATACCTGGTATTGTAACTACTATGACCTAATATTAGCTTATTAGTTGTAGATCAAAATAAAATAAATCTCGAAATAAACACACTTTTGGGCACGACTCCGTTGTAAAGTTAGTTAGAAACCATTCACTTTTACATTAGATATATTTTAAGGGTGTTTTTATTTTATGATATCGTGGCAGAATAAGGCCGTATTAATAAACCGAAATCAGCTTAGAACAAGTTCTCAAGTCTTAAGATAATGATTAATGAATTCTGTACCAACTATACCTAACCTAAATAAAAGTCAGCATCTTAAGACCGATATCTACTGAGAACGTGTTCTAAGCACGGGACCAAACGACGTTGATGAAATGCGTCAGATTTTTATTGAGTTGCTCGGAAATTCACGAAATTTTATTTGATTTTTATTTTATTTATACTTTACAAAGGTTTAGGTTCCGTAGGAAAACCTTTAGATACTCAGTCGTGGAACCATACGTGGAACAGTGCGAACAGTACAGAGCATGAAATAATATACAGGATTAGAATAAAACTCACCTTTTGGTTGTTTAGGAATGAATGTCAAGGTTCGATCCTTGCACCTCAGGTGTTCACCAGTGCCGTCGATCCAGACGTACGTGGCCAGGATCCTGTCAGCTGGCAGCGGAAGGTCATAGTATCGGCTCAGTAGAGTCTTGGATAATACTGCGTTTGGTGAGTTGGTCAGAACTGGCCCCGAAAGTATTTTTGGATTATCTGTAAAAACAAAACGAATAAATCGTGGGTGGTTTTTTCAAATTCTCATCAATTGGCGTAGGTAGGTTTATATTTTAATTCTATAGGGGTGTGCCGTACTCTATTACCTATCTGCAAGTTTCTGTATTCCAAATTTGAAAACAGATAAGCATCGAAAAATTTAGCTTTAATTTTTTAGTTCTTTTTTTTTTTACAATGTAACAAATGTATTAAGATTATGTGATGATGGATTCGTAAATCTTAATTTAAGTTATTTTTATTTAAGTATTTTGTATTATTTAAAATATAAATCACTCTTAATGTACGCCGAAATGTCAGAGTATGCTGGTTACAGCGAACGTCGTTCGCTGGCTGGTTATGAATTATGATAAATTATAATTGTTGTATCTTTTTTGTACCCATATTCAAGCAAACAAATTTAAAATGATAATTATTTTAAATGATCTAATCGCTGTGATGGTCTGATGGACCTATCAAATGTTTCTTGAGAGATAGAATAACCTCTAAATTCTATAAACTAGGGGTCCAAGCGGATCGCCTTGTATCGCCCGCGTCCTGCGACGTATGCCACGGAAAAGTCGATCCGTATTTCTGTGCCAAATTCAGTGTATGGAATTGATCAATGTAAACTGTCTTTACCAATAAGTATAATTAATTATTATAAGATAGTTTAGTTAAAAGTAAATAAAACCAACGCTTTAAACGATGAATAACAACATCTTTCATGTTGACATGCACGCACAATTTGATGCCTTAAATTGATTCAGTATTAGCAAGCAGTAGTATTTAAGTACTATTTTACTTCAGATAGTACCTATGTAAAAGTCATTTTCATTCAGTTCAAAAAATAATATATCGTATCATGATTAATATATCGAACTATTAAACATTTATAACGACATAATATTAAGTATTCAATTATATTAATATTGATGATCACAACATCACACAAGAGATTTTGAGTACCATTGAAGTTGGCAAAGTGACAAAGCGTGACAAAATTTGACTACTTGATTTTCTATTAATGTCTATGACTGAAAGGTCAGTTAAAAAGTTCGTAGTTTTCGTATTAAGGGTGTTAAGTTCTCAATCACAGTGTATGTCTGTGTTCTCAATCAACCTATAATAGGTATTATCACTTCGATGGCAGCAAAGTAGAAGAAGACATCTACAAAGTCGCAATTTTACAGGAGAGCGCATTTAGTAATTTTGTAGTAATTTTGAGAGTTATGGACCTATTAGCATGAAATTTTCTATGACGCATTAAAATAATCTTCTTTATTGGTTGTATGACAGGTTAAATCGATATATCGTTGTTTCAATGAAATAATGTAAATGTCTTTATTTACTCTGAAAAAACTTCGACGTAGAAGAAGACGTCTGCCTGATATCCGTTTATGCGTTGTGATAAAGCGCCCCTTCCATCTAAAATATCTAAAAAACTAAGATAATACTCTCCAGTCATACTTTTAAGGATATTTAAAGAAAATCTAAGCATCATACGAACAATAATCCCTATTTTTATTGCCAAATTTTGTAGATGTCTTTATTTAGCTACTTTGCATTTAACATTTTACACACATTATTAAATGAGTTATCTACCACTAAACTCTATCATTAAACTAATTTATTTAGGTGCCAAACCACGCAATATATTATATATCTATATATATAAAAATGAAACTCGTTTTCCTTGGTCACGGCATCACGCGTGAATGGCTTTTCACTAATTCTTTTTTTGTTGTATTTGTTATTATTAGGAGAAGGTTCTTACGGAAAAAAATATTAAGAAAATCTCTCAGAAATATTGAAAAATATACATTTAATTTTGCATACTAAGGCGGTACGAAGTTCGCCGGGTCAGCTAGTTTTTAAATAAAAATGCTTTATATTACTATGTTTTATTTATTCACAAAAGGTCTTTCTTAAAGAAAACTATGAAATGTATTTTAGATAATCACTTAATTTTAATCAAGTGACGGATGACTTTGTCGACGTTTTCATTTGTCGATACTCCGAGAAGTAAACACCTTTATAAATCTATGAGTGTAGATGACTTAATTTACCTGCTAGATTTTCTTCATTCTTTTGAATTTTAAAATAATTTTAATGCAGATAGGGTTAATATGAGCTCATTTAAAAAAAAACATTTTTGCAAAGTGAAAAATGTAGATGTCCGTATCTATTGCTGCCATCGATTTATCACTGTGATTTATCATAAGCAGATTTCTAGTTCCATGGTATTAACAACGGATATCATAATGACCGTGATTTCAATACGAGATAAAAAATAGAATAGAAAATACTTAATCGTAAGTATGTACACTAAAATATACTATAAACTGTACATACAGACTACAGTAGTAATTTCAATAGGCCACGTGTTTTAACATTTCACTATTAAGTATGTACTTAGTTACCGTGTACTGACGTATATATTCGGAACAATAACCTATCATTAAATACTAACATATGCTTATCATTTTTCTAAATACATATAATATGAGTAAGGGCCGAATACTGAATTACAGATAGCAAATTATGTCACGCATAATGTAGAGTTAAGCATTGAAGGTTCATTATTTCATATTTTTATTACAGTGGTGTTTTTCAAAAACTGTCTGAGAAATCTCTTCATGATTTTAAATACTATTCTAAGAGGTATTCGCACGAGTACGAGTAACCAACTGGGAATTTTTTTTCGCCTCTCGCTTTTCTTTTTGAGATATCTACCTTATGGTACCCTGAAAAAATATTTTTTTCATAACTTTATCTTATGTGTGACTTTGCCCTATGCGGTAACCGATTTTTATGGCTATCCTGTAGGTACGTCTAACGAATGACTAGTGTGTTACACGCGGACTGCACGAAACTGTTCCTGGTATATCCACCAGAGCGGAGAAGAACTGACCAATCAGATTATTATTGATGAATGACGTGATGAGTTATTCACGTCATCTATCAACCACATCTTCGAATATTTTCCAGGCTTATGGGTTCCTCGTTTTGCCACGGAACCTTAAAAATACAATAGGTATTAATTAATGACGTGCCTAAAATAATTCCATTCGGCCTATAGGTCATATCGCTAAAAACTTGTCTATTTAGAGCCGCCTCTTTTAAGTTTGGGTAAAAGCCCTGACCACCCCTTTATATTGACTCTTTAAGTATTAACAGCTATCTTTTTTGTGAGTATTAAAATTAGGTAGGTACTGTAGCCACAGCTTCAGGATAACGGGAATTTTAAGTAAAAATCAGCAATACAACAACACTTTTTATATTTTTACACCAATTTTACATTTCTTACGAATCATACGTCGTTCGCCATTACCAATTACCATCATTCAAGCGACAAAAAACAAAAGACGATCTCTCCCCTCTGATTGGTCGATATTCGCATAGATTTTAATCAGTAACTTGTTGGCGCCAAATTCAAAATATAATACAGTTTATACGAACTTATTTTTGTAATAAAATATTAATAATGAAAACTTTAATAATAGGTATTTGATACAGAAATGATAAGTGGGCTTACAGTACTTTTGGTAGGTATAACCATAACCCAATCCAAATGCTATTAGGATAATAAAAATAGGTTTAAATAGGTATCTCTTTTTCTCTTATGATTACAGTCATTTGAAAGAAAAGGATAGAATGCTTAATGTCATCCTAAATAGTATCTGCATATATGATAATATGATAGTGTAAGTAATGGTTTTTCTCCTCACCTTCTATCTTAGCCGAATCACTCATTTTGAATTATTTCCACGTGACCTGTAACAAAGAAAAGACACAAATGAAAAAAAAAATATAAATTTAATAAAAATAGCTGGGTATATCAGAATAAATCTATATATATAAAAATGAAACCCGTTTTCATTGGTCACGGCATCACGCGTGAATGGCTGGACCGATTTCACTAATTCTTTTTTTGTTGTATTTGTTATTATTAGGAGAAGGTTCTTACGGAAAAAAATATTAAGAAAATCTCTCAGAAATAATGAAAAATTTAAAATATACATTTAATTTTGCATACTAAGGCGGTACGAAGTGCGCCGGGTCAGCTAGTTGTACTATATTTATAATTAGATCGTTTGTATTTCCTTGATATTTGAAACATTAATAAAATATTTTTAATGTCTTAGAGTCGGTTGCACCACGAAAAGTTATCGTTATTACTTTCTTATTAGGTAGACCGTAATAAGAAGTTGCTTAATATATTTGGCAAACTGAGACAGGCACAAGTCAGTAGGTACTTACTGACCTAGGCTGTATTCTGACATACGTTATTTAAGGTTTTAAGTATGCTAAAAATAATAAAAAACTTAACTTTTGCGACTCAGTGGCTTTTTTAAGTGGACAAAAATAACTTTGTCCTACAATTGACCCGAATACGGATATTGTTTTAACAATGAATAGACATTGAATACGTTGAAATATATTTTATATGTACCTATATTGGTAGATATAGAAGTCGTTGTAGGAACTTATTTATTATTTAACGATGAACGTTTGGATTGGGTGTAAAATCCTAAATCGATTTGCCTTTTATACTCAGTCATAATAGATGATTTAAGGTTTTTTGATCCTCGCGGAAATTCTCGTTTCCGGGACAAAATAAGCTAGGTGCCTAGGTCTTTTCCAAATTCCAGTCAGTCGGTGCATTGTCATGAAGGAGTAACTTTCATTTTTGTAATATTTGCTCATATTAGAGGTAATCTAAAATCTCTTTCCGTAATGCGTATGTTTTATAACTAGCTGATGCCTGCGACTTCGTTCTCGTGTATTAAGTTTTTTTGATTTCCGTGGCAACTATTTAATTTCCCGGATAAAAAGTTTTGACGGCCTCCGTGGCGCAGTGTGTAGTGCTGTTGCCTTAATGTGCGGAGGTCCCGGGTTCGATCCCCGGCAGGGTCAATTTGGAAATTTATAATTTCTGAATTTTCCCTGGTCTGGCCTGGTGGGAGGCTTCGGCCGTGGCTAGTTACCACCCTACTGGCAAAGACGTGCCGCCAAGCGATTTAGCGTTCCGGTACGATGCCGTGTAGAAACCGAAGGGGTATGGGTTTAATATAACTACCATGCCCCTAACAGGTTAGCCCGCTACCATCTTAGACTGCATCATCACTTACCATCAGGTGAGATCGCAGTCAAGGGCTAGCTTGTAGTGGATAAAAAAAAAAAAAAAAAAATGTCCTTCCCCGGGATACAAGTTACAACCTATCTCTGTACCAAATTTCATCAGAATCGGTTGTACAGATGGACCGTGAAAGCGTAGCTGACAGACGGACAGACAGACAGACACACTTTCGCATTTCTAAAATTGGTTTGGATTAATAATGAATGTGACGCCGCTGCTCTAATAGCTCAAAAGTATGTTGGCCCATCAGAAGTTAGCAACATTTTTTTATTATATCTGGATAATATTGCGTGAATGTAGTTATGTCATCATCGTCATATTATTTACACATTTGATAAAATTCATACGGAGCATTCCAGAAAAATCCATTTTGCAGCGCGCTATCGTTATCAACGTAAACAACTATAATAATACTATGTACGAGTACATACATGTTAATCACTAGCTCGAAGTAATAATCTTTAGTAAACAAACTGTTGTTTTATGTAATTAAGTAAGAATTATAATGGCAAATTAAATATTTTTATTACTATTTATTCTGAGTTGCTAGGCATGCCATTAATTAGTGTACTTATTGAAATGAAGACAAAACACCTACAATACGTACCGAACAGGTAAGTTCGGAATGCAGATTCTACTGAGAAGAAATGAGTTTAGAGATAGTAGAGCCGGTTAATATTTTCTCACTCT
Organism: Erebia aethiops; assembly: GCA_923060345.2. Taxonomy (NCBI): domain Eukaryota; kingdom Metazoa; phylum Arthropoda; class Insecta; order Lepidoptera; family Nymphalidae; genus Erebia; species Erebia aethiops. The sequence continues at coordinate 15,018,152 of OV281079.1, read as the reverse complement.
ATTTACTTTCACAGGTTGTTCAGTGTTCTATACATTTCTTATCACGAAAATTGTGATTAAGTATCACTTTTTACTATTGTGATTGTGTTACTAAATTAATGTTATTAGAGTACTTATTTATATATGAAACTGTGCGTAATCGTTAGTAAATACAGTACAACCTTAATATAACGTACCTCAATATAACGACTTCTTCGATTTAAAAAATTCTTCGTAATCCCCTTGAATTGTCCATGAGTTAATGTAAAATATACCTTTACATTGCGAACATTTTTTGCGAACAACCACTTTATAACGAATTTTCAACTATCAAGAAAAAGTGTAAATACGTCTAATTAACGAATTTTTTCAACCCAAAACTTTTATATAACGGTTTCGATACGCTTTTTTTCGTAAAACAATCATTGTTGTTTGATGGAAAGTAATGTTACTGTTTGACGACCTCCGTGGCGCAGTGTGTAGCGCTGTTGCCTTAACGTGCGCAGGCCCTGGGTTCGATCCCCGGCAGGGTCAATTTGGGAATTTATATAATATCTGAATTTTCCCTGATCTGGCCTGGTGGGAGGCTTCGGCCGTGGCTAGTTACCACCCTACCGGCAAAGACGTGCCGCCAAGCGATTTAGCGTTCCGGTACGATGCCGTGTAGAAACCGAAGTGGTATGGGTTTAATATAACTGCCATGCCCCTAACAGGTTAGCCCGCTGCCATCTTAGACTGCATCTTCACCTAACATCAGGTGAGATCGTAGTCAAGGGCTAGCTTGTAGTAGATAAAAAGAAATGTACTGCTGCTCGTCACTATTGTTAAAGATTCAAGTTGCAATAGCTCAGAAGTGTAATAGGTGAATAAAACTATTTTTTTACCTCTTTATAACAAATTTTAGACCAACCTAACAAACCTCAGTTCAACTAATTAATTGATATAACGAATATTTACTTGTTCCCTTCCGATTTGTTATATCGAGGTTGCACTGTAATCCATTAATATTAAGATGCAGTTCCACTTTTTTTTTACTATTTTTCGACTGAACAGGTAAAATGGACCTATTCAGTCAAAATAAAGCAAAACGTAATGCTCTCACAACGCCATTCCTCGAGGCTTACAAAAAGTTGTAATTATTATTTACTAACTAATGCCCGCGACTTCGTCCGCGTGGATTGAGGTTTTCCGGTTCCTGCGGGAACTCTTTAATAGTGTAGCCTATGTATTATTCTAGACTATAACCTATCTCAGTGCCAAATTTCATCCCACCACCACCACCACCACCACAACAGCCTATTAACGTCCCACTGCTGGGCACAGGGCTCCACTCTCATAGGAGAGAGGGAATTAAGAGCTTATACCCACCACGCTGCTCCAATGCGGGTTGGCGGGCTTAAACGACTATTATCATATCATCAACCGGGACCGACGGCTTCACGTGCTCACCGAGGCACGGGGGTGAAATACCGCCAACTTCCAACTCCGGGCTAGTAGGTACTGAGAATTTCTGAATTAAAAACCCCAATACCAATTTTTTGCCCGACCGGGAATTGAACCCAGGACCTCGTGATCCGCAGTCGACTATGCTAACCGCTAGACCAACGAGGCAGTTCAAATTTCATAGAAAAAATAAATACAAATTTCATCCAGATCCGTTTAACCGTTGGGGCGTGATTGAGTAACAAACATCCATCCATACAGCCATCCATCCAAACTTTCGCATTTATAAATTATTAGATAGATGATGCCCGCGACTTCGTTTTAAGTTTTTTCGATTCCCGCAGGAATGTTCCGTATGTCCTTCCCTGGGAATCGGGATACAACCTATCCCTGTACCAAATTTCATCAAAATCAATTGAAAAGATGGACCGGAAAACCGTAGCAGACAGAAATATGGACAGACAGACAGAAACACTTTCGCATTTATAATATTAGTAGGTATGGATTAGTTTAGTATGATTACAAATTTTGAAGTAAGTCAATCAACTGAGCAAGTAGGTCAATGAACTGCGTCTAGACAACGCATAGACTATAAAAATATATGCGTCGGAAAAAGTGAACTGCCTTGTGGATTGCGATTAATTGGAGGGTATAGGTATACGTTCGGCCGAAAGTGTTTCAACCCAGATAGCACACCACAGGTAGTATAGCGTAGTGGTGAAGTTATCAATTATTGTAAAATGTAATCCTGCATTTTTCTTGTTCACATTCCTCTTATTCATGCCACGGTAGATATTTATTGAGCGTGAATCCGAAACAAATAAAAATTTCTCGATAGAACTACGTAATACGCAACGAAAAATAGCATCGATTTTATCAGAAGGTTAACTCGATGATTCCCGCGACTTCGTCCGCGTGGACTAAGTTTTTTCGATTCCCGCGGGAACTTCTTAATATTCCGGGATAAAAAGTAGCCTATGTCAGGGATATAACCAAATTTCACCAAAATCGGTTGAATAGGTGGGCCGTGAAAGCGTAGCAGATAGACAGACAGACGCACTTTCGCATTTATAATATTAGTATAGATATGATTATGGATTACACGGTATTATATTCATTTAAATGCACATGCCCTTACCTAAATATTATTTTTTTGTTTTGATTAATGAAACTAATTTTTATAAGAAGCATCTGATATACCATTGTACTGTACTTGTTGATTTTTCCATATCACGATTCACGACCCTGTACACACGTCGGTCTGAAATCGGAACGCTCGCGTACGAGTGTACTCGTATGATTCCTGACAGATGTATGATCAGCCGCCGATCGCAAACGCGGCTCCTACGCCATGGCCCATGATGTACCTAAATGACTAGTATTAAGTATACCATACAACCTCAAAGATAAGGAACTTAAGGCGTCCATTAGACGATTGGTACGCCGTACGAGTATAGCTATAAGTCTTGCCTTAGTATCTGCTGTAAAGATGAGGTAGAGTTTTCTACCGCAGACCGCCTACTGCGATCACTGTGATGTTGCATGGCAGATATCTGGATAAAATTCTTTTCCCCCTCAATCACTTAAAACCGACGGTATCGACAGATACGAAGTCTTTAAACTCTAATAAAGGTCTAGCCAAGCACGTTGGACACGCTACCGTAGCGCCGCGCGGTTCCCTCGCGTTTGTTTTTTTGAGCCTTAAGATTTCAAATTCCTTAGTCTGAAGACGTTAGAAGCGTACATTGGCACCATGCCATCCATGACTTTGGTGCCACTCGGGTGACATTGGGAACACATAGATATAAACAAAACTGTCCGTTTACGTTTTCCCGGTGTTAACCAGGAAACGCGCTGACAAGTTTCACACAAATAGGTACAAAGGAAATTGTTTAGGTATTTGCTTGTACATATTCAGTTATTTATTTAACGAAAATAACAAGAAACAAACGGATAAAACAAAAAAACCGGCCAAGTGCGTGTCGGAGCCAAGAACATAAAATCTCTCTTCTAGAAGAGAGATTTTATGTTCTTAAAAGAGTAGAGCTCTTTTCCAAATTCTAATAATAATTGTAGATATTATATTTTTGTTGAAATCGAAATAGCGGTAACTTTGGTCGTCGGACAACTATCTATTCAAATACATAATAATTGTTATACTACCATAAACATTTGCTTGCCACGACTTTAATTAGTTAATTACCGTAAAAGTTAGACTGACACGACTTAGTACAGATCACTTCAGTCTTGTCTTTGACTCTTTACAAAGCGCAAAGACAAAGTCACTCAAATGATATTTTGCAAGGTCTTTTGCATCGTCAAACGGATAGATCGTTTTGTTATTGATGGGTTTATTTTGCATTACAAAAGCCTCACGTAATTTTCGAGCGCATATTTTATGAAATAAATTCACTAGGATAGTTGTCTCATGTCTGCCAATAAAATATTAAATTACTAGCCATCCGCCCCGGCTTCGCACGGGTAGGACTAATAATCCTATCCTTATAGCCTATCTATACCCAATATAGTCAGCAGGCAGTGAGCAGGTTTAATATTACATTGTAAGTGTACGCCACGTAACACGTTTTCGCCACACCTGCCGCAGCCGTCAACCCGCCATGACGTAAAGGACAATTTTAAAAGCTTTTATTAAAAGCTTTTATTTATTTAATTAACTTGCAATGTATGTATGTAACTATGTTTGTTCGGGTGAAATCTTGCAACTCAATTTTGATGCAGATATCTTCAACCGATTGAGCTGAAATTTTAAATATACTTCTAGTTTGAATGACAATGCATTGTTAGCTGTGTGGCGTCATTCTAAATCCAACATGGCGAAACATTCACGATGGTGGACTAGTTATTTTTAATGCACTCCTACAATATGCATATCAAATGAAAGGGGCTTGCTGAGAATAACTCGAAAATAAAGTGACGTCACTCTAAATCCAATATGGCAGACTTCTAAGGATGGCGGACTAAGTTTTTATGCTTTCCTACAAAATGGGTATCAAATGAAGGGACTTGCTGCGAATACGAATGCTGTCTTTTACTAAAAAGTAAAAAAAAATTAAAAGTAAAAAAACTATTTTAAAGATAAACTTTTATCTAAATGCGCTAAAAAGAATAAAATAAACTTTTCCTTTAAAACTTTTACTATAAACTTATAACGTCATTACACAATTTATATGATTTAAAAGCTTGTCGCATAATATGTTAGTTTAGATAAACACTTAAGTACACTCAATTTTCATTATGTTAACTAATTACATAGTGACGTACTTATAGGTACATTATTAAATAATTATAATAAACTAGATGATGCCCGCGACTTTGTCTGCGTGGATTAGGTTTTCCGTACTTCTTAATTTTCCAGGATAAAAAGTAGTCGTATGTCCTGTCCTTCCTCGTGATACAACCTATCTCTGTGCCAAATTTCATCAAAATCGATTGAAAAGATGTTAGTTAGTTAAAGCGCAGCAGACAGATAGACATACTTTCGCATTTTATAATATTGGTATTTAGTATGGATAAGTACCAAATTTATAATTAATAGGTTATCAATTGCAGTTCAGTGTGCCAAGAATATAATACTTATTGCGTTGTGGTTTCTATTCTGATTTCTGCAAGAATTGGCTCTAAAATGCATTAGATACTTTATAGGTCATTAAATTTTTTTTAATTGATTAAGGACAGTATTAGGATCTATCAACTTATTAGTTGATAGATCCTAATTCAGAAATTCGAATGACTTCGATTAAAAGTCATTACCATCAGCCCATTGCTGGCTTTAGTTACCACTACAGCCCATTAACGTCCCAATGCTGGGCACAGGCCTCCACTCTCATAGGAGAGAGGGAATTAGAGCTTAGACACACCACGTTGCTCCAATGCGGGCTGGCGGGCTTTAACGAATGTTATCATGTTAGTCATAATAACTAGGACCGACGGCTTAACGTGCTCTCCGAGGCACGGGGTTGTTAAACCACCAACTTCCTAACTCCAGGCTAGAACTGAGTATTTCTAGTCAGAAAAACCCAACACTTATAATGGCCCGACCCGAGGACTCGAACCCGGGACCTCGTCAGCCGCAGTCAAACATGCTAACCACTAGACCAACGAGGCAGTTAAAGTCCAGTGCGGAGTGGGAGACTTCACACACCTTTGAGAATAATGAAGAATTTCAGGCCACAAATGTTTCCTCGCGACGTACCTCTTAGAAGTTAAAAAGTTGGTTACCCGAGAGATGCCCGAGAGGTACCACTGTCCACCAACGACCTCAATGTGGGCGTATGTCTATAGTAACGCCATCTAGTCTGAAAAGCGGGAACTTGCTTGCAACATATGCCCCACCTTGAATGAAAGCTTGAAAACGTATGACTGGTCATAGATAGGTCATAGCCGTACTAAGCCATAAGGTCAATTAAGTAAAAAAAAAATATCATACAGTTTGCCGCTGAAATTAAATGATTGCGTAATGGATAAAAATATTAAATAGAAAGATTAAATAACCTTTTTTTGGAAATGTATAATTGTGAATTGAAACACTTACCTTAAAATAAAAATTATATATTCCCAAACTAATAAGACTTTAGATTTAGTTAACTTAATAATAACAAATTATCTACACGACGAGCGACCGTGACAGCGCTACGACGGGGACAAAGACAGGTGAGGAACGTGTTCAGCGAGTCGAACGAACGTCATTTTTCTATGAAAGGGCCCATCTAGTACCTACATATAGGTATATCGATGGGTACCACCTGATAATCACCCGAATAGGAGACCGACTTGTAAACTACTAGGATAACACCGATCGAAAGTGTAATATTTACCTAGTATCTAATAGTTAGTATAAAGTAAATAATAACTAGGTAACCTTCAACAAAATCTATAATATCGTAAGTAGGTATGAGATACCGGGCAAGCATATCATAAACAGAATATTATCGTCTAACCACAATTTTGTGAAAACAAATTCGCTATTATGAACATATCAAATGAAGTATGTTGGTAAATTAGTTTTAAGACCGGTTTTAAATAATATCGGGAATCGATATACATATTCAGCTTTAAAAAATACCTAAACTATACGCAGCTTTGATTATAAGAAAAATTATAGCGATCTCTGCGATGCCTAGAGACCCTGAGTTTTATTAATTTCAAAATGGTAACTGTTTTGTGGCTAACAGTTACCTATCCTCACCTACTCTAATACATGAATAAAATATAGGTAGGTAGGTACCTACGTTGGTATCAAAACGCAAGTTCAATTATTTCAGAGAGTTAACGAATTTAATCATAAATAGTTAACCCAATTCCTTGTTACAGAGAACAGCTCTAGTCTATACCATTTTATATTTTCATCATTGACTTATCATTGATTTTTATGTACATAACCCTATCGGAAATAGACTATCCAGCTTTATTAATACTAATGAGGAGAACGTACCAACCTAGTTTGGGGGCCAGGATCTTAGCTAGACACCGTTCCTGTATTCGTCTTGTAGGTATTTACCTTAATGTATGTACATTAATTAGTTTTAACCTAATAATATAATTATTGGAAGGTACGGCCGCGAAGGACTGGCTTCCCATAGCACAGGGAATCCTAGTTTGGGGGCCAGGAACCTCAGCTAGATAGTATTTTTGTTAATTTTTCTTTCTTATTTAGCTACCTTAAGTTTATACTTGTATACATTTCCTTTTAAAAAAACAGTGTAAATATGCGAGTTGTCATGAATAAATAAATTACAATAAAATTAAATTACAAAATTACCTAAAATTTTTTGAACAGTCAGCATTTTTTATTAATAAAGACGATTCGTCGAGCTTCAAACCTACCACTTACCAGATGCCGATTGCCGACCAGTTTTACCGACAGTGTTTACCGACCAGTTTTTTGTTCTCCGAACTAACTTTTTATACGTTATCGATAAATAAATGTTTTTTCGTTCACTTTTTATTCATCTTTATTAAATCATAATTTATTATGTTATTTCGTGACGGTGCCTACCTAGAATTTTAGTGTACCACTCATTATACCTATTTCGATGTAGTAAACACATAAATATAAAAAATATTTTAAAAAAAATTATCGTTTCGTTTTTCGTAAAAACAAGCTTCTAAGTTCTAAGCCAAACGCAATCAAAAGATACGGCCGTTCATGCCGCATATTTTGACACTCGCCAATAAATCAAAATCTATAGGGTAGGTACTTCCCGCTGACGTAGAATCATGAAATTTGCCATGAAGCAAGGTTTCACAGCACAAGTATAGGAAAAAATCCGAAAATCGTAAATTAGAGTTCCGTACTCATAGGGTGTTGAAATGTTTGTCAGGCGCTACCAGTTTAGAGCCAGACAGTTATTTCACAGCTGATTTCTTGTTATGTATTTACTAAAATAATATTGTGTGGTGGTACGGAACCCTTTGTGCGCGAGTCTGACATGCACTTGACCGGTCGCTTTTCTTTTATAATATTTAACTGTGTGTGTGTTGTGAATAGTGAATACTGCTTGAATTCCTAGATTTACATGACCTACATTCTAGAATCCTTAATGCGATATTCCACTGAGAGGCTTAAACATAGACCCAGACATCTTGCAACAACTACAAAATTGAAATTTCATATTCAGATCCCTCTGAATATACACACATACCTACATTTCCCCAATGTACCGAAATACGCACAAGGTAGAAAGTAACTAAATGTAAAGCATTCGAGGGCTCGGATATGAGAGTAAAACAAACAAACAGCCGCAGCAATGAGCCAAGGGGTAGAATAAAATGAAATGATATTGTATTATGTGTAGCCCTTTAGTGTGATAGAAAGTAGTTAATTTAAAAAAGATTCAAGTTTGGGTTGAGTCTGTTAAAACAAGCTTTTATCGTCCGCTACATTGAAATTAGTGTGAGGTTTTATTTTTTACTATTTTATTTTTCGTATAATACCGTTGTTTGTTGTAACTGCTATAGCTCGGTCAATTTTTAAAAATCTTACAGCCCCGCATTTTGAAGTAAATTTTAATCTACTTGTTTTAATCTAAAGTAAAGTCTATCCCAGCCCAAACAAATAGGTAGGTAAAGCGAAAACTCAAAAAATAAAAATTTCAGCTTTTTTCTTCAAGTTTGTTTGGCATGGTTTTCTTTTAATATTTGTAAAATGCTATTCCGATGGGAAATTTGATTCTCTAAAAAATATACAATATATCGAAATTTTGCTTTGTTTACGAGATATATTGAAAATCAAAAAGGGGTGCTTTTTCACCCCTATCTTCAATTTCCACCCTCTAATTTAATAGCACTCTGCGGTTTTTTCTTCTTTTTTAACCCATTGAACGATTCCTGCAGTAAAAACCCGTGACTGTCTTAGTTCCTTATTGACCTGTTTTTTAAGTTATAATCAATATTCAATAGCCTATATTACCTACTATGAATAAAGAATTATCAGTTCAACTGCCTTTTGATAATATGATGGTAACCGATAGCAAACCTACCTTCTGGCTTCTAGGAGGGCTGATGGGCAGTGCAATTAATATCACACCTATCTGAATGGGTTTCTTGTAATTAAACTAAACCTATTATTTATTATATATCGCTTATAGTTGATGGGGTGGTAACCTGTAGCCATGGCCGAAGCGACCAGGCATACCAGAGAGAATTTACTTACATCGCGAAAAATATTTGTCTGACGGACAGAAACTTGAAAGTTCACATAAGTAATTTTATTGATAAAATCTAATCCGCACACACTAGCGTGACAGAATAACACATCTAAAGCGGACGTATCGCGCAGATGTTTGTCTTACCCAGTGATATAGCTCGAATCGAAAAATTCTAACAAGATAATGGGGCTGATTCTGTATAACACAATCTCTAAACTAAACTAAAATGGCAGCTTTAAATCTAGTTCTGTCCCTTTCCGTAGGGATTATTATGAAAGGGTTAGCAATATTTGTAATGCTCTAATTTTAGTTTAGTTTAGAGATTGTGCACTACAGAATCAGCCCTATTATATTGAATTTAGTGTGACGTCATTTTGTTTTTCGTATTCTTCCCAGCAAAGCCTTTTGATCGATACCCATATCATGTATGCATAAAAAATAACTAGTCCGGCATCTTTAGGAGTCCACCATATAAGATTTATAATGACGTCACTTAGCTAACCAGGCAAATGTCATTGTCATCCACTAACTTTGTCGTAACTTTTAAATTGTTTATGCCAAATTTCAGCTCAATCGGAAACCGAGAAGTGAATTTGATTTAGACAGACACCGTAACAGGTGAAACTAAATAAAAGCTTGTAAAATTATTGACACTGCCGGAAATGGATCCCCACTCATAAGACCACAGCACGTGTGACAACAGAGCTCAGCGTTCACCAGTATATATGTAGTTACAGACTACAGTCATTGGAGCTCACTTCTCCGTAAGACCGGTATCATGTAGGTACCTACCTAATAGAATTGTCTGTATTCATAAAATAAGCATGACAAAGAACAGCCGATTAATTGTATAGTCCATTTATATTTTATTTATGAACACAGATGCGTGTTTAACATGTTGGAGATAAAACTTTCAACGGGTCATGGACGAGTAGGTATCATGTAGTTGGGCCTGGGCAGATAAAACGCGGACACTAACGACACACGAGTATCTAACGACGCGCGGTAGCTTTGATCGCTGTGGCTGTTACTATGTTATGTAGGTCGGTATGCGTCTCGAAGTTGTTTATTAAGATTCCGTGCCCAAAGGGTGCCAACGTCGGGACTCTATTTTGCTATTACTAGGCCTCCACTTTCCGTCCGTCCGCCCATTCGTCCGTCCATCTATCTGTCAGCAGGCTGTATCTCATAAACCGTAATAGGCAGCTTTTATTCGATGACAGCTATTTCATTCGGTAGCAATGATATAATATAACATGGTACCGGGCTCACTCAATGATATTTAGATTCTGTGAGGCTAAAGAAATGTACCTACCTATGTACTTCCTTAAAACTTCTCGGACAATTATGTAAACATTAACAACGACCAAAGCAACGGCCAAACTACTTACTTAAATCTTTATTTTACTTAGATGGTTTATAAACAGTAAAAAGTAAAAACGTTATGTGTACCTACATAATAAGCTTATTTACATAATTATGGAGATTGAAGAGATTCATTTATACACACTGCAACATCTTTTAGTACCTACCTAATGTTTTGTGGTTTTACAACATAACATCCCGATTTGCATACACTTTAGACATCGATGACTTTAGCATAAATGTACTTTATCGCGAAATGTGTAAATCGTTGCCTTTTATTTCTTTATGGAGATCCCAGATGCAGCCTTGTCGATTTTACAATATATACCTACTGCGCAACACTCCAAAAATATACCTACTTGAACTACAACGAAAATCGAAATAAGATTTGACGACCTCCCGGGCGCAGTGGTTGTCTTAAAAGTGGGAGGTCCCGGGTTTGATCCCTTGCAGCGTCAATTTGGAAATTTATAGTTTCAGAATTTTCACTGTCTGGTCTGATGGGAGGTTGCGGCGCGGACTGTACGATGCCGTGTGGTAACACTGGTAACCACAGGGGTGGTTGGGGATTTATTTTATTTAAATGCATCATCAATTACCACCAACACTAACTATTCAAGGGCTTAGTTACTTATAGTCCAATAAAAAAACGGTTATTTCGACACTCCGATAATACGCCGTTACGCTGATAATTCTATTTTTATTGGTCTACTTATAAAACACCGCGTGATATCGATTTATCTCTTATCATTATCATTAGGTAGGTATATTCACTACCCATTACCCAACAACAAACAATTTGTAAAGTTATGAAAACCCCATGAAAATTCTAGTTTTGGGCTAATTTGAGTCAATTTCAAATAATAGAATCCATTTATAATCTTTCGAAACTATGTCAATACTTTTAGTTTTAATAGATTTAATCACGATTTAATTTTAAAACTTTGCAATATCATTCATATTATGTAGCTAGTCAAATTGTGGCAAGAATTTAATAATTTGACAGCTTAAAACGTATTAAGTACTCGAACTGTTTTAGGAATTCATACATTCCTTTTGACAGGCAGGTTACGATTTTTATTTCCTCACACAATCGGGGGGCAGAAAATGAATACACAATGTAAAATCGTGTAGGTATTCATTATCATGAATAAAAATTACTCTATATATAGTGGAGTATTTTCGACTCCACTGCAGTGCGGCAAAATGCTGAAAATTCTGGCAAGCGTTACCTACCTATGATTTGATTGAATAGTTTGGCTCGATCGCTTTGGGAGAAGGAAGTTTGCCTACCATTTAAAAAAAAAATTAAAAATCGTTTAGAACCATGTTTTAAACTCATAGCATAATTAATTTCTGTCAATTTATTAAATAGGTTAATCTGGAAGGCTTCGGCAGCGTCTGCTGTGCTTATACATAGTAATCATTCCAGATGTACTGCCAAGCTTTATGCACCGTTCCGGTACGATATCGTGAAAATTAATTACTAACCGTTTACTGGATTTTATAGCGATATAACCATCTTATAGGCTGTGTCATCATTTCCAGGTGAGATCGCAGCCAAGGGCTAACTTTTAGTAAAATAAAAAAGTATATGTAGGTACTTAATATAAGTATGTACTGAATCATCGGTAGATAATTAGGTATTAGTACCTACTTCCCCTATACCAACCTATACTACCAGTGATGGACTTCGTAAATTATGAGTAATATACGTCTTAGTCGAGTGCTACGCTGTCGCCATATCTTTTCAAACGATTTTGACAAAATTTGGTACAGATAGATTGCATCCTAGGGAAGGACAGGCTACTTTTTATCCCGGAAAATTAAGGAGTTTCCGCGGGAATCGAAAACCTTAAATAACGCGGGTATGATTCTAGTAATAATATAATAATCCTCAGATGATTCGAAATAATAATCTCCATTAAATTGATGTTTTACGGAATTTAAAATGTATATTCATAACATTATTTATTATCAGTGGCATACTGTCGCGTGTTTACTGTTCATTGAACTTTGACGTTTGCGAACGATTACAAACTGTGTTACACGATAAAGCTATATGTTGCCAATTTGACCAATCTTTGCGAACATAACAAGAAAATGATAAAATATAATTAAATTATTTGATTAATTATCGTTTTAAAATGTAAGTACGTTTTATTTTATTTTTATTTTATAGTTAAATACGGCTTAATTTCAATGTTACTTAGTTAAGTGTCTAGTTTTAATTTAGATTGTAGTTTATTTTCAGTCATCTCTTAGGCACGGTGATTCCAGCTCAGGCTGCATCATATTCATCACTTGCCAGGGGGTTCGTTTGCAGAAAAGTGTTCTAATTTCTAGTTTTTTCTTTTTATGAATTATGTTACAACAATTGTTACAAATACTCCACAATTGATGTTATATTGGTAATAGAGTCTTGTCGTTTTCAGTGATGTTGGAAAGGTCTCACTTTTGACTCCCCGCCTATACTCCGAAATTATTCGAAACTTTTGTTTCGGATTTGCTTACGGTTACGGATAGATTTTTATTTCGATACGGAGTCTCGGAGTCCGATACGGATCCAATACGGATATCGGTTACGGAGCTCCATAACATCCCGGGTCGCTTAACGCAGATTGGGGAATATGCATGTGATTTAGAAATGGACAAAAAAAATTATGTGTAATCTTTATTGCTAAATAAATATATATAG